>JAWDJD010000003.1:279330147-284215147 GCA_035047305.1 Bradypodion pumilum
GAATTATAAATTTCTATTGGTAATTGACCAATCATAATTCTTAAGGCAAGCAGGCCGAAGTAACACTGGTAAGGTACCACCCAAAATTGCCAACGGCAATTGCTACAATGTATCCATTTGTATCAATTTGTTTGTTGACCACAAACAAATTGTTGACCGTAGTCAATATCTAACTAATGACCCCACCCTCTGACGCGTATCCGTAAAATCACGGGGTGATGCATGCTGTCTAGCTATAGCCATCACCCCGTCGCCTAGTTCGTCGTTGACCGGACAACGTTTAACCAACTTATGCCTGTCTAGTGTTGTCCAGTCAATTGCGAACTTGCCGGATACCTGTGGGTCATAATGTTTACCTTACCAGTGCTACCCGCCACACGGAGGGGCTTCAAAGAAGGCTCGACGCCCCCCCCAGACCGTCAGCTCGTTCAACAGGCCTGCTCGCCAATCACCCAACAGGAGGTCCATACCTCCTCGCGACAGATGGACCCCATCCCCTGCATACAAGTCATAACTTTGGAGGCTAATAGCGGGGTGACGACTGACCCTCCCCCAAGCCCTGTCGACAAGGAAACGCGCCACTGCCCTATTCACCATGCGTCTAGCGCGGTCAAGGGCCAGGAGGTCAAGACCCCCTCTGTAGGAATGGCGCGGGACCATGTCCGACCAAACAAGGGTTGTGGCGGGCCAGACGTAATGCAGGTAGGCGAGGTCCTCGCAAATCGCATGCTTCAGCGACAAGCCGGTGACCTGGCCCAAATCATTGCCCCCCAGGTGTATGATCAGAATGTCAGGCGGGTCAGCATTCTGGCCTGAAAAAAGGAAAGGCAGCAGCTCCCGCCATAACATCCCGGGCTTACCATGCCATGTGAGACTTGCGTTTGCACCCAGTCCCAGTCGGGGTCCCCACTCTGTCGCCGCAGCATAACGCGCTGCCCTGTGCACGTAGCTGTGGCCCACCAGCCATACTGTCACCGGTGTAATACGACACCCCGGGTCTGTAAAGGAAAAAATGAGGTAAAGTAGGTAAGGTGACCGGGTTGGTACTCACGGCGGGAGTGGGCGCACATAAAATTGAAAACATTGCGAACCCCACCGTCCCATGCTACGTATGTCAGCCCCTGAGTACCCAAAAGCCGCAGCGGTCGAGGCCGCCCCTATACGGAATGAATGAGTGCCATAGCGGGCGCCTGGGAGGCCCACACTGGCCAGCGCTTTGCCCGTCACCTTCCAAAATTGAAATTTAGTAAGGGGAGACCCATCTTGGTGACAGAAAAACGGGCCATGGTGCGTGCCACACAGTGCCAGGAATTCCTGTAGGGCACCAACCGGACAGATGTCTGCCAAAGAACACCGTAGTAGTCGCACACCACTGCCGACGCCATGCTGATCGGTCTTAGAGGAACGTATCCTCAACTGAGCCCAGTCTTTGGCTACACAGACATCCTCGAGTTCCAGTGCCCTACGACTTGCATCCGCCTTAGACAGCATCACAAGCTCGCTGATGCGGAGCGCTCCAAAAAATGCCACCGTTGTGGCTGCATGGAACAGGGCTGCCTCATATGCATCAAAACAGAGGCAAGGCCAGCCCCGGGCCAACTGGGTAAGTACCCCTGGGGAAATCGGGTGGCGGTCGTCCGGGCAACGCCCGCGCTCGCGCACCCACCCCTCCAAAACATGTCTCACACGGAAGTCAGAGGTGCTGTCCACATGACCCCCCACCTTGGCCATAAAAGCCAACGCTGAAAGCTTAGATGCTATGGTGCGAGGTGCAAGGCCCTGAGAATGCAGGTAAACCATGAACCGCAGCACATGGGTTACCGGGATCGGCCAGGTTCCTGGCAATTGAAATTGAGTACAGAATGCCCTGAAAGAATTAATTGCGTGGTGATACGCCTTACGGGTGCGTGGCGCTAGCGACAGGCCAATCGCCCGGTTCACCTCTCCTTGCCAATGGTCCATATCTCCTCCGGGAGTGGCGAGGGAAATTCCTCCGCATCCGGGGCCAAGGCACGGAACCGGGAGATCTGTAGGCGGGACAAAGCGTCAGCAATATCATTATTAACCCCTGGGACATGCCTGGCCCTGAACAGTACGTTGAGGCGCAGGCTGCGCAACACAAATTGGCGCACTAGATCCATAACCCTGGGCGATTTGGAAGTCTGTGCATTTACAATGTGGACCACAGCCGCATTGTCACACCAGAAATGCACGACCGAGTTGGACCACTCCTGGCCCCATAGCATCAAAGCACCCAGGATAGGGAAAAATTCCAGATATGTGAGATCACGCAGGCGACCCGTGCCTGCCCAGGCCGGTGGCCACCCACCATAGGCCCACTTCCCATTGAAGTACATCCCATAACCGAGGGATCCCGAGGCATCAGACTGAATCTGAAATTGAGGGGAAGCCAGGAGGTCATGCCTCCAAAATGAGACCCCATTGAACTCCCTCAGGAACTGTAACCAGACAAGCATGTCTGCCCTGATACCCCGGGTAAGCCTAACCCTATGGTGAGGCCTGGATAATCCTGCCATAGCGTCGCACAAGCGCCGGGCAAAAGCCCTGCCCGGTGCGACCACTCTGCAGGCGAAATTAAGGTGACCATGCAGCACCTGCAGTTCCCTCAGTGATGCCTTGCGCTTGGCCAACAAGTCCGAGATAAGGGCCACTATCCTTGACACCTTATCCCGCGGTAACCTAGACGCCTGCGCTATCGTGTCAATCTCCACCCCCAGGAAGACTAGCTGTGTAGATGGGCCCTCGGTCTTTTCGGGCGCTAAAGGGACACTGAGTTCCTCCATTAGCGTCTGAAATGTGTTGAGGAGACGTGTACACGTGTCCCAGCCCCGTTCACCCCCGAATAAAAAGTCATCCAGGTAATGGGCTACAGACCGGGACCCTGACCTGCGGACGAAAGCCCACTCTAGGAAGGTACTGAAACGCTCGAAAGCCGAGCATGATATGGAACAGCCAAAAGGCATGGCCTTATCAAAATAATATTCGCCCCAAAATTTGAAACCCAGCAATTCAAAGTCGCCCGGGTGCACCGGCAAGAGGCGAAAAGCCGACTTAATGTCGCACTTAGCCAGCAGCGCACCCGGGCCACATGAGCGCACCATGCGCAGCGCGTGGTCAAAAGATGTATACCTGACTGAGCAAAGGTCGTCAGGGATAGCATCGTTGACCGATCGGCCGGCTGGGTAGGACAAGTGATGGATAAGGCAAAACTCGCCTGGTGACTTCTTGGGAACCAAGCCCAGGGGCGATACCTTGAGGTTAGTGAACGGGGGTGCAGGGAAAGGGCCAGCGACCCTGCCCGCCTTGACCTCCTTATTAATGCTGGCGGCAGCCACCTCCTCCCTCCCCCTAAGGGACAAAAGGTTGGGGGCATCCTGAGGGGACCTATCACCCATGAAAGGAATACGGAACCCCTGTCTAAAGCCCTGAAGGAGATAATCTGCATCCTCCCCCTTCGGGTACAATGCGAGCCAACGCTCCAACATGTCCACATTAATTGGGGAGGGAGCCTTTCGGTGAACCAGCTCCATCTGCGGCAGTCTTGCCAGCCCACTGTCCGCCCCTCCCTCTGCCCCGCGTCCCTCCAGGCCTGGGACAGGCAGAGGCTGCATGGGGGGCCCGCACAGGTGGGACACTCATGTCTGTACTTGCAATTCTTCTTATTGCATGAGCCATTAGACGAGAAAGTCCAGCACAGCAGGCGGGCTGGAACCCCCTGCCCCACCACTTGGCGGGGAACCTGTGCTGGAGCCACTAGCTGGACCGCATGTCCACAATGGTATCTTTCCCCTGGCGCGGGGCGCGTGGGCGTCATGTACAGAAGCCAAAGCCTCTGGCATGGCTCATCCCACCTCATCTCAGGGTGCAGGGGAATTCGCATACGAAATTCCTCGTCATAAGCCAACCACGACGGGCCCGGAAAATCAACCATCGCCCGATAGATATTGTCCAAATACTGGACCATCGGAATTGCCAGATCTGGCCGGGCCCTCAGGTACACCGCCATGTAGATGAGGTAAGCCGGGAGCCAGTTGGCCCACGTCCGTGGTGGCTTGCGACGACGTGCCTGTTCCTTATCCTTCTCATCCTGCCCCTCCCTCTCTTCCTTGGTGGGCTCCCTGTTTAGGAGTGAGAAGATATCAACATACTCCCCTCGCCATATTTTCTCTCTGGTGGCCTGCGCCAAGTGGTCACCCAGTGGCAAGGAATAGCCCGCCGTCGGCAAGGCCGAGACAGGCACAGCAGGAACTGCGGGCACCTGGAAAGGGGCTTGGACTAGCCCAGCCACCCCCAAAACATTCCTCACAGGGTAGGAAATGCTCCCCACCCCGGGGCCCTGGGTGGTGGTTGACGTCGCCTGTTGGTGCGTCAGCGGCTGTACCGCCGCACCACCCATGCGAGGCCAAGGCCATTGGAAAGCCCCCCCCAACGTAGCCACATGTGTAGGTGCACTAGTTTGGACCGCATACTCACATGCTGCACCCCCGCGGGCCGCCCCCACCGGGGGTTCCGGCCCACTGGGGGCGTCGGAGCTCACGACCGCCGTAGAGCCCACCGCCGGGGCTTGACCCGCGCTGGCCTGTTGGTTGGGGAGCTGCGAGGCAGTGGCCGAAGTCGCGCCACGCGCCTCAAGCTGCTCGACCCGTCCCGTCGCCTGCCGCTGCCCAGCAGACGACGCGTCGAAGTGCACCCCAAAAGGAGCCCCAGCGTGGCTGGCCCGAGCAAGGGAATCCTTGAGTGCTGCCACGCGGGCCAGCAAGGCCTCCACACTGGCGTGGGGCCATGGGCCAGCCGGCCCGCCCGTTATGGGCGTGGATACAGGACCTTGCACCCCGGGGCCCGGATATGGCCATGACCCCACACCCAGGCCCGGCAGGGCTGGCGTAGGCACCTGCCAAGGGAGGGGACCACACCACCCCCCAAGGCTGGAAGGCCCCGGAGTGAGCTGCGCCCCGATAGAGGAAGGCCCAGTAGAATGAGCACCAGGAGCGGCGTCCGCCGCTTGCGGGCCGCGGGCCGCAGCCCATACTGGACCCCTGCTCGGGTCCCCGGCCTCCAGCCAGGGGCAATAGACCCCATCCCACCAGTCCCGGTGGGAGCCGGCAAAGGCAGCTGGTGGGAAGGCGCAGCCGTGGTCCTCCGACCCGGATTGCGCCTCCGCACCGCCCGAGCCGCGCTCGCGGCCGCCTTCTTCTTCGAAGGCATCTCAGTCGACCTAAGGGAAGCCGAAAAGGGGAAGATCAGCAGCCAAAAGGCTTCCCAGTGAAGGTAAAAGCGACGGAGTAAGAGGAAAAACTTCTCCGCTCCGTCGCTTCGCAAAATGGCAGCTCGGCTGCCTCGTGGCCACCCCTTTTATAAGGGAGCTGGCCACGCCCCTAACTACCCGGATGCCTTCGTCCTGTGGGGGGGCTCCCGCAAAGAGCGCGACGGCCATTTTGGCGCCGCGCTTGCATTGTCTTCTTTTTCAAGCCTAAAGGTATTTTGCATCATTGGATTAGTACATAGAAGGGAAGTTGTCATGAGGATACTATCCAATCACCCAAGATTCTCTCTGCTTTCTATGAAGCTTAAAGCAATTCCAGTTAATGAATGGACAGCAGTTCATGGATTCAGATCCAGTAGTATCTCCTACAGTGATATTCAGAAGATCACTAATGATTTCTGATCCCAATTATTTAATAATGCCAATAATCCTCTCTTCTTCCAAACTGCCGAGACAAAGAAAATGTGGAGTTGGGGTTGGGCATGAGAGAATTAGAAACTGATTTTTATCCAAAAGGACCACGAGCTTATTTTCTATGGGGAACAAACATGGCTGGCTTGAAAGATATTAAAATGTGCCCTGATCTTTAGATCTAAATGTACACTGTCCTTGAGATATAATTTATATTCAGCTCCACTTTATGGATATCAGTGTTCTTGAGAAAAACAGAGTACTGTAGCTCTCATCCTCATTTAAACATTACATATGCTATTGTGCTAGTATCATTCAGTGGGTTGGAGTGCCTGGCTGCAGAGCCAAGAGTCAAAAGTTCAAATCTGTATCATTGTTCCTGGAAAAGGGGTGATCTGAGATCACATGGAGTGTACAGCTGATGAGGTTAAGCACCCTGCCACATGGGCAAGAAGAAATATAGTCTCAAAGCACTAAAAGAAGGGATTGATAAATGACTTCTGTATATTTTATACCTAGAAATCCTGGAAGCATCACTATAAACAAGAATTGATGTGACAGTAAACAATTATTAATTACTAATGCTACTGTAATGAACCTGGAGAAGAGCACGGCAGCAAAACAAATGGAAAATGAGTTGCAACCAGCAGGAACTTATGCATTGATAATCTGGTCAATCAAGGAATTAAGGAAAAATTTATGCTACTGTAGTATAAGCAGAAGGAACAAAAGGGAGAGTCCAATGTTGCCTAAAAGATGTTTTGTTGCTGCTTTGCCAACATTCTCTTGTAAACATTATGCTTGTGGACACCACCGTTGGGGGAAGATTTTTACAATAAAAAAATTTCCCCACACTCCTGTGCCTTGTCCAACTCATCATGTGGTAGCTATGTGATCCAAATGATAGAAGGAGGAAGTCTTTTATTACCAAAAATCTCCCCCTGCTAGTAATATCATCTGGCAGTGGTGATTTTCTCTAATTAAAGATTTCCTTTCCCCATCCTTTTTCATCCTGCCTGACAGAAACCTTGAAAAGTATTGCACAGGACAACTTGTTAAATCTACCACTTCTCTGAAACCTCTTTCTGGAATGCTATATAGTTCTCAGGCACTGGACAATACAACTGGTTGCCAGACCTGAAGTCTACTACTATATTGCACATACTAGGGCAGTGATGGTGAACCTTTTAGAGACCGAGTACCCAAACTGCAACCCCAAACCCACTTATTTATCACAAAGTGCCAACACAGCAACAGGGAAGGAAGGAAATGCTCCCATTGGTCTGCTGGGCAGAGGGGCGGGGTGAACTCTGTGCTGGGGGGTGGGAGGAAGTGCTCCCATTGGACTGCTTGGCAGAAGGACAGGACAAACTCTGTACTGGGGCAACCGCACAGGTGCCCACAGAGAGGGCTCCGAGTGTCACCTCTGGCATGCTTGCCATAGATTTGCCAACACTGTACTATGGTGACTATTTATCCATTGCCAAAAAAAGAGAAAAATACATCATAAAAAAGAATACAAATTGCTATAATTAAAATAATAATTCTAACACATCTCACTAAGGAGACCTCACTGCTTGCTCAGCGTACTGTCCAAGTGGAAAAGCATTGAAATCGCTTTCTCTCCCTTCTTATGATACTTGATCTTTAAATTTAATGTGAATTGACAAATAAGAGTTCTTCAAAGTGAGGACTGTCCTCTCCAGAGTAGGACACATGACTACCCTAATTGTGGGTGAAGTACATAGTCACAGAAATAAAGCTGTAACCCTCAGGTATTCACGTGTACTACTATAGGGAGTGATGAACTACAGGGAGTATATGGATATATGGATATATCTCGGTCAAAAGTAGAGCATGCTTCCTTTTCATAGTGGTACAGGTTTAAATAAAAAAAGAAAAACAGAGAAGGATAAACAACAATGGGAAAGGGTACTAAAATGGACAAGATTTTTAATACTTGCAAAAATATTTTTCTGAGGATTTCCTAATGGGCTCTTGCAGACTGTTAAAACACTGAGTACAGAAGATGGAATGGCAAAGACACAGTCTTAATGAGCCAAGATGGCTAAAGGCTAGCTGAGCTGACACTGGGTACACTGAAGTTATGCTAAATACAAATGCCTCCCAGTCTACAGAACTGGACATTATTAAAGCCCTATCCTTGTGCTGGAACAGCATCTGTGTCTCTGATTGCAGAAGGCTTGGATTGATGTACAGTACTGTAGCTCAAATCTTCCCTAACCCTACCTCATCTCTTTACTTTCTGGATCTCTTCCACTGTCTGACCTTAGCCATTATATCAATAGTAGAAGATCCTTCTGCCAGTAGATCTTTGAGATAAACCAGCATTAAAGGCACTTTGATGGCATAAAAGCAGTTGTGCTGACCCAAGCAGCTTTTGTCCCTTCCAATCAGACAGCACATCTTTGAGTTGGGGTTGCCCTCTAAGCCAAAAGTATGTTGGCAAATCTGTACAAACTGACTTTGTTAAAAAAAATTAATAAGTCTCAGGGTAAAAGGCACATACATTTGTGAAGCATACATTTCAGGAACTGTTTTGCACATACACATACACATGCACAGAACAAAACCTTTGATGAGATAAGTTAATAAAATAATTGAAACTGCAAAATACCTTGAGCTGCTATAAATTTATTCTTTTCCTTGTAGCCCTGCAAAGGGGGCGGGGCGGGGGGGGGGGGGAAAGGAAATGTAAGTTTATTTTAAATAAGAAACACATAGAAATAAACATGTAAAACTGTCACTTATAGCATTTGTATCACAGAGCTTCAAATGTTCAATGCCAAGCCACGGCAACAATAGTGAAAATTGTGGCATAGTGGAAGTGCTATTCAGGAGGCACATCCGCATGCATATTGTGCAAAAGTAGTAATGGCAGCCATACAACAGCAATGGCATTTATATACCAACTCAGAGTGCTTAGTGCACTCTCTGGGCAGTTCACAAGTAAATTAGTATTTGTCCAAAACATGCTGGGTGCTCATTTTACCAACCTCCGAAGAATGGAAAGGTTGAGTCTACCTTGACTCCCTTCAGGATTTAACTCAAACATTTTGACTGCAATACAGCAGTTTAACCATTGCCTACCCGGGCACAATCAAATTATGCAATTCTTGTTACCTCAATGTCTCATTTTACAAACATACATAGGTGTAACTTTGCATTATGTGAAGACAAGAGGATTTTGGCCAAAGTATGCTTTGAAAAACTAATAATAACAATATGAAACATATTCACTTACATCTATGTATGAAGCGTTGATGTAGTCTGAACATGGAATTCCATCAATCTGTGATAAAATTACTCTGGAGTGATCGTCTGTTGACCATCAAAGGAATATGCATAACTGGAAATGTCTATGGCAAATATTCATACTTCATTGACAACTGTAGGCAAAAGTCCTATTCCTTAGCATATTACAATTGAGTAGTCTCACTTGAATCAATGAGAACTTAGTGACTCAACTGCTTTCTATGTTCCACAAATTCAAATGGGTGTACAACAGCGATTTCCTATGATACAGAGATGACTCACTCAATCCACATTAATTCAATGGGCCTACACTAGTCTCTAATAGACTAGATCCACTTTATCAGATGAATGAAATGTTTTCTGTTATTGGCAAATGAACATTTTAAATATATGCTTAAAATTCTTCTTGCTTGCAGATGCTGAAGATTTTATAGTATGTTTCTGATGGCACTGATGACACTGAATTCCTTCTGGTGTACCACAGAAAGAGCCTCCTCGAAGATTGTGGTATATTTGCACCACAATCAGGCATACCCTGGTAGTGGTAACCTTTTGTTGTGGCTAATCTTTCTCACACTAGGTCAGGTGAAGGGAACGGCAGAATGAACTCACCAAAAGGTGCTTTCATTTTGGCAGTTTCATGTTTGTCCTAGAAACAGAAGGAAGGAACTCCTTCTAAAAAGGTGGGTGTACAGATTTGAACTACTACAGTATTAATTTTTGTCCCTCAATACCAACTTGGCAGCAGGGGGGCAAGATCTGTCTTTTAACATCTTCTTCCTGTGCTTAAGCTGTGCACTCTTTCTGGAGAATTACGCCCAGAGTTCATTACTCATGTATGTTTTTCCCCTCCAAGAAACAGCTCCCCCTTATTTGGCACTGGTTATCCTCATCTTAACTACTGTGTCCAGTACTATCCTTTATTAAATGTGTATAACCCCATTTAAGAGCTCTCTGTTGGTGGCCATTACCACATTTTAAGGAAACAAACTTAATGGTTTAATGTGCAATATGTGACTGAGTAATTTCTGTTGGCTATTCTAAATCTTCCAACATTTTGTTTCATTGAATGATTTCAGATTCTACTGAAATAGGTTCCCCGGAAAGATCTGTCTCATACTTACATCACTCACCTAACACAAACATAGCTGCATTGAACCATAAGGATAAAACAAAATCCAAAGCTGAGAATTACATGTGTAAAGTTCCAAGACTTCAAAATTATGGGCAGTTGTGTGAAATTCTCTAACAACCCAAGACTAGAGTTTTAGGGGACTCAAAAACTTGGTACTCTTGGTAAGTCATAACAACAGATACACACATACCCCAGATTTTCTGTTTTGTTTTGATTGGACTTCATTTAGTTCAAGTCACTAAATTGTCGTACTTTTGTACTGCTTGTTAACAAATACTGCTAGTTGAGACTGCATTTTAGCTTAATTTTAGCATTAGGTAAATAAGGAGTATACTGTACTTAGAAATAAAATAAGGTACAGTGGAACCCTGGTTAACAACGCATTTGGACGTCATTTACGGACGCCACCACATGTTTTTCTGAAAAGTCATATCCCGGACAAAGTTACATCATTATCCGGGAGATCATGTTTGGTCTCCTACCTGTTCGCGCTGGTTGGAAACAAAAAATCGCCACCTTTGGGTCCCTGTGCCTGGATCTCTGCTTACCCAGGAGTGTCTGGGAGGCTGGGAGGACCTATCCCATGCTATTTCTGCCTTCCTAGCACCTCCCTGGCCCACCCAACAGCTGAGAAAAGTTGCGGCTTCCATCTTGTTTTTGAAAAATAAAAAAAGATGGCAGCCACAACTTTTCTCAGCTGTTGGGTGGGCCAGGGAGGTGCTAGGAAGGCGGGAACAGCACAGAATAGGTCCTCCCAGCTTCCCAGACACTCCTGGGTAGGTGGAGAGCTGGACACAGGGACCCAAAGATGGCAATTTTTTCATCTCCAACCAGTGTGAACAGGTAGGAGACCACGTTGTCCTTTTTGTGGGGGTGGGCAGAGGCAGCCCGGGTGCATCTGTTAGGCTCTGGGGAGGTGACCCGGACTGTTTCTGATCTCCCCCGAGTTCCTCCCACACTGCTCCAATCCAAAACACCAGGGAAAACTCCATCGTCAGCTGCAGATTTTGGCTTAGAGCAGCTCAGGGGGAGATCGGGGGAGGTCAGAACCAGCCTGGATCGCCTCCCTGGAGCCTAACAGAGGCACCTGCGGTGGTGGAGAAGCCAAAATGGGTGAAAAAAATTCCATCATCACGGAATTTTTCCCACCCATTTTGGCTTCTCCGCCGCCTCTACCCCCTCTGGGAGGCTCAAGGGACCTTATCCGCGCTGTTTCTGACCCCCCGGAACCCCCCGGATGATGCTGTAAGCCAAAACGCCGGGGAAAACTCCTTCGTCAACTTGAGGTTTTTCCTTGCATCATCGCCTGTGTGTGTGTGTGTGCAGGGTGTTGAAAACAGCGCAAATAGGCTCCCTCGAGCCTCCCAGAGGCGGCAGAGAAGCCGAAATGGGTGAAAATAATAATCCGTGGTGATGGAATTTTTCCCACCCCTTTAGGCTTCTCTGCCACCTCTGCCGCCTCTGGGAGGCTCAAGGGACCCTGTCCGCGCTGTTTCTGACACCCCACAACCCCCCCCCCGGGCGATGCGGCAAGCCAAAATGCCAGGGAAAACTCCTTCATCTGCTTGAGGTTTTTCCTTGCAGCACTGCCCAGAGGGGGTGCGGTGTCAGAAACAGCACAGATAGGGTCCCCTTGAGCTTCCTAGAGGGGGCAGAGGGGGTGGAGAAGCCAAAATGGGTGGAAAAAACTCCGCTTGGATTTGGACTTTAATATCCAGAAGTCTAAGTCAGCGGAAGTGGAAAGGGGTGTATTGGTGCTCACATGGCACCACTGTAAAATGCCCCCTTCTGCTTCCGCTGACTTGGGCTTCTGGGAATTGAAGTTTAAATCCAAGCGGGTGTTTTACAGCGAGACCATGTGAGTGCCAATTCACCCATTCCCACCCCTGCTGCCGATCGAGAGCATGTTCCAGTGATGGCAGGTGAGTATCCGTGGGTGCGGCGGGCAGCGGGCGGGGGCCTCAAAACAGATGGAGAGAGGATATGGGCCAGATCTTACCAACCCTGATTAACACTGATGGTTTTAAAGAGGCAGTGGACAATTTTGTGAATAACGGTCTACACAAACAGGGTATTGATCTTTTTGACTCCCTGTTGGAAAAAATCCAATCTCCATTAAAGGTATTTAACACTAGTCACAGAAGAGCATCCAGCAGGTTAAGTATATCTTGGTATGACAAGGAATGTGTATTAGCCAAAAAAGCTTTGAGGTCTAAACATAGGGACTTCTGTTTAAATCCTATAGACAGTTTAAGAGACGAAGTGACCTTTATCAAATCTCAATATAAACAATTAATAAAATGGAAAAAATGCGAGGAAACTAAAAGGGCCTGGGAACAACTTAGGTTGGCCATTGAGCCGAAAAACCACTCCCAATTCTGGAATTTAGTCTCTTGTCGCTCAAGAAGTAATAGCACCATGGCTGCTATTTTACCAGAAATCTGGGAAAATCATTTTCAAGAACTGTATCGGGCCCTTGACATTTTTGGACACCACACCAGGCTATTCGGCCAGTAGTGACAATCTTCCCATTTGGCCCCCAGTTTCAAATGCTGAAATAAAATCTTTAATAAGCAAACTGAAATCAGGGAAAGCCGCCGGCTTTGATATTATACCCCCTGATTTAGTCAAATCTAACTCTGACTAGTGGACTCCAGTATTGGCAAAATTATTCACCATAATAGATAAAACTGGGCAGTTCCCCAAAAGTTGGGGGATATCAGTTATATGCCCAATATATAAAAAGGGGTATCGGAATATTCCAACAAACTACAAACCAATTAGCCTGTTAAGCAAGTTATATGCTACCCATCTTTTAGGGAAAGACCAGGACTGGTGTGAAGACAGCAAGATAATTGCCGATGAACAGGCAGGCTTTAGAGAAGGTAGATCTGCGATGGACCACTGTGCTATTTTAGAGCACCTTATTCATAAATACTCATCCAACTCCATTGTTTCCCTCTACACCACTTTCGTTGACTTGAAGTCAGTTTTTGACACAGTATCAAGGATACTGCTGTGGGAAAAATTGGAGAAAGCCTCCATCGACCCTCGGCTATTGTTTCTAATTCAAGTGCTGCACTGCAATACAACAATTAGGGTAAAATGCAGCATGCAGGGACACTTGTCTAGATCTATTAAAATGGATAGGGGTGTTAGGCAGGGTTGTGTTTTAGCTCCTGTATTATTTTATATATATATATATATATATATGAATGACATCGTAGAGTGTCTTAACTGCAGGGACTTCCACACACCAAAGCTGGGTACGAAGCATATCCCAATACTTCTTTATGCTGACGATGCGGTTGTACTTTCCAGGTCGAAAATTGGGATGCGTAGGGCTCTTCGCACCTTTGCCAATTACTGTCACCAAAACCAACTGGAGATTAATTATGTCAAAACTAAAACTATGGTGTTTGCCACAAAACCTAAAATACGCCAGTGGTATCTAAACCAACAAGTAATTGAACAGACCCACTATTACAATTACCTGGGAGTTACCTTTCAATCTAACGGTAGCAAAAATTCACACATAATGCACCTAGCCTCTAAGGCAAGGAGTAGTGCTGGCACCATCCAAAACTTTTTCTGGAAGAATGTCGTAACCGCTTTAAGGCTGTTTTCAGCTAAACCCCTTGCTCAAATGTCTTATGGGGCCCCATTTAGCGCCACATTGAGTATTCATCCCTTAGAAATTGTCCAATCTAAGTTCCTGAGGTCCATTATGCAGACTCCATCTTGCATTTCTAATGCTGCCCTAAGGTTAGAAACGGGCATGCTAACCATGAAGGCCAGATTATTAACATGCGCCGCTATGTATTGGGTGAAACTTCTGTTTTCTCCAGTGGGTCTACTTACTTTAATGATGGCAGATAATGTAACTTCCCCTTGGATTTCTCATATAGAAGCAGTTTTGACATCATATAGACTTTCTAAAACTCACCTTGTTTCCCTGGGACCAAATCGAGCCAGGGAGGAAATTAGACAAAGGGTAACTGATATATACTGCCAAAAAGATCTAACCAAAGTTACCTCTTCCTTGTTTGAGTGGCCGCATTTTAATGTGCTTAAACCGTTGTCCTATCTTTCCTCTTTAAATAACCGAGGCCACAGACGCTCTTTTAGTCTCATTTGATCCAATATGCTTCCCTCTGCATTTAGGGAGGAGCTTTTTAAGAAAATCCCAGTTTGTGAACGTATATGTGCTTGTTACACCAACAAGATAGAAAATTCTGAGCACATTCTTTTGGAGTGTCCCTTTTATGAAGATCTCAGAAAAGAGATCTTTTTAGCAGTTCCGTACTTGGCCTCCAATGATAATTGAAACTTAAGCATATTACTATCTGACAGTTCTAAGCCAACGACGGCCACTGCCGCCAGGTTTGCATGGAAATCATCCTGCATTCGCAAAAGTGTGGTGATTCATGTCTTTTGACCCCAATAGTGCTCAGTAGATAGTGAGCCTCCAGTGTTAAAATTCGCAAAAGTGAACTCGGGACAGTCAGACTAAAGTAAAATACTATGGTGTGTATTATAGGATTCTCAAACAAATTTTTAATTTTTTATATTTTACTGTATATGCTCAATGTATCAGAAATCCTTTTATTCTATATTAGCAGAGATTGCCCGGCGGTGCCGGGCTGTTTTAAATTGTTTTGGAAGGTTTTTTTTAATGTGTATTGTTATATAAAAAGACGTTAAATTATGTTGGATAGTAAAGGTTTTTTTTCCCTTGAACAAATGGTGCTGGGCTGTTTTAAATGGTGTTGAAAGGTTTTGTGATTTTTAAAATGTTTATTTATACGCACGGGCTGTTATAAACTGTGATAAGCTTTTTTTGGTGTTTTTTTGGATTAAAAAAGGAGGAAAGGATGATACAATTTTTTACATTTATTTTTTTAACCAAATAATGTTTTACCATGTTAATTTTTTTTAATAGTTGTACTTTGGATAAAAAATTTAAAAATGTGTAAGTATATGTTTTTTCAAATTTAATATTTTAAAAATGTTTTAAAATGTGTTTTTATTTTTGAGTGAAAACTGAACACAGGATTTTAGAAAAGTGTGAATCATTTCTGTGAATATTTTTGACTGTTTTTTCTCCTCTGGGTGGTGCTGTTCAGGTTTTCTTTTGCTTTGACTGTTTTTCTCTACTGGCCTCTCGTTGTCACTTCTTCCGGTAAGTAGTCTCTTTCTTTCCTCATTTTATTTCCGGACATCGTGGAGGGAGGACGTGGGGGTGAGTTCTCTGGTTTAATTTCTCTGGGGGTTTGTTTTGTTATTTTTTGGGGGGGGCGTTCTGTGTGTTTAGTCTTGTTCTTATTTTTGGGTTTGATTTTGATTATTTTTGAATGATTCTGATTTTTGTGTTTTATTTTTGGGGTAAGTAAAGTCAGCGGGCGGAGCGCCATCCGCTGGCTTTCCTTACCTGGGAATGGGTTCAATGTGTGTGTGTGTGTGGGGGGGGAGTTGGGGTTGGGAGGGTTTAACGTGACCTTGCCTTGCTGGCCAGGCTGCGTTAAATCCTTGTGTTGGGGTGGGGGTGGGAATTCAACTTTTGTTGAGGCCGGTGGTGGTCTCGCCGTGTCTTCAGCAGGGTAGCGTGGAGGAGAGGGAGTCCCTCTCCTCCCCATTGCTCCGTGCAAGAAGGCCGGCGGGTGTTTGCGTGGCTTTGAGGTGCTGCATCCACCTGCGGTGGACTTGCGCTACCAGTGTGTTTTTCATTTATATTTTTCACATGCCGGCTTCCTCAGCGTTCTGCGCAGTCATGGTGCGCAGGACGCTGGGGCTTGTAGTTTTGGGTTTGTGTTTACCGTTTGTGCAGCAGGTTTTTTTTGCTGCGGCTTCATTTTTATTGGCCGTGATGCGTTTCTGAACGTTCCTTTTGCTCGTGCCTCTCAGCCTGATTGGCTGTGGCGTGGCGCAGCCCAAGGACTGTTGGGAAATGGAGTCCTTTCTTTTTCTTTGCGGCCGGGGAGCTCTTGCCCCACTGGCGCAAAATTCAACCTGACAGTTACCTGCGAACCCCGGTCGGGCGAGTGCATGGAGGCTCGGTCAGGGCTAGTGGGGCCTGATGCAACATCCTTTGTCACATTCCAACGGTTAACGCACAGATTTATAGGTATAGATGTGATGCCAGAATGGTTGCATTATCTGGTGCACTCTGTCTGGCCTTTGGCTATAATAATAAAGATTTAGATTTAGACCTCCGGTTTGCTACCATGCACTAGGCCGATTCTCTCTCTGGAAGTCCGCTTCTCCGGTGGGAGAAGCAGCCACGCACTAGGCCGGTTCTCTCCCTGGAAGGCCAGAGGGTGAGGGCAGGGCCACCCGCCAGCCCTCCGGTGGGAGAAGTGACCAGGCGCTAGGCCGGTTCTCTCCCTGGAAAGCCTGAAGGTGAGGGCAGGGCAACCCTCCGGCCCTCCGGTGAGAGAAGCATCCACGTGCTAGGCCAGTTCTCCCTCCGGAAGGTGAGATTTTTCTGCCTTCTGGACAATGACACGACCTGTGGAATCAAGTTTTGATGTTGTACGGGGTTCCACTGTATAAATTTAAAAGTAAATAAATAATTCATTGTTGTATGGAAGCAAAGGTTTAAAAAATAATACAATAAAATTTTATAGTGAATTCTAATTTATCAATTTCACACTGCCCTGCCCTCTCAAGTTCCTTTGAAGAAAAATCTTAACCTAAAGAGTGTCAAATGGTTCTCGTGTTGTTTCTGAATGCTAGTTTTTCTGCTTGTCTTTTGTGTATATGACTCATTGGCCCTATGTAGACATCCAAATGGCAGGTTGACAACTGTTACATATACTATGTTGGAAGCAAGCAGATGAATAATATCTATTAGTATGCCTGAGGTTATTGTTATTAATTCCTACAGCTCCCAGCTAAAACTATCAGTGACCTATAATCACTTGTTTATCTTTCAGAAATCTCAGTTAACAGGCTTACTCACCAAAAACAACAGAGACAAACTTGGGGGAAACTCAAATGCCACCTCTATTTTGACTGCCACTGAGGCACACTACTTATGGGATGAAGCAGTCATCAGCTATGCCAATGATGGTGAACCTTTTAGAAACTGAGTGTCCAAACTGCAACCCAAAACCCACTTATTTATCGCAAAGTGCCAACACAGCAACAGGGGAGGAAGGAAACACTCCCAATGGGCTGCTGTGCAGAGGGGTGGGGCATCTCTGTGCTGGGGGAGGGAGGAAGTCCTCCCATTGGGTTGTTGGGCAGAGAGGTGGAGCAAACTGTGCTGGGGTGACTGCACAGGTGCCCATAGAGAGGGCTCTGAGTGCCACCTCTGGCACACATGCCATAGGTTTGACACCAATTAGCTATATCATTAATTATTCATTCCCCCTGGACATCTACTCATGGGATATATGCCACTGGCTGAACTGGAATATCTCCAATGAAAGAAACCCGTATTATTGCCTTTTATTGTGGTTATGAATAGTCAATATGCTACAATTATACTTCCAATATTATTAACAGCCTTTATACCTTTTAAATTCCATTGCCATCTGACCTGAATGTTTACTTATTCATTGAATTAGTTGCTTTTACCAACTAACAAAGTATAGTCTGCTCTATAAAAGCTTACACCATACTACAATTCTTCGCCTTTAAGGCACCAACAGTCTTGATTGTTTTGATCACCACAGATTATAGAAGCTGCTAAGACTGTGTAGAATGTACCTACAAATGTATACAATTTATAATACACAAGTAGTACTTACATGGTAGTATATTAGGATATCTGTTTTTTTCTCTGTTTTCCTCTTTATTTGCCATCTCAAGCGTACCTTGCATATACCCCGGTGGTAATGACTACAGAGAAAATAAGTTGTGTCAGTTGAGAATATGAACCTATAATAAATAAACAAAGCTGGTAGTTGAGGTGGATGTTTATATTCCACAAAATTTCTAATCAGCCCAGCAATTTTAAATTTCACATGCTTAGCTCAATAAGTATTCTTGGAATAAATTCTAGGTTTAAAGACAGATGACCAGTATAAATCTCAAATCTCAACATAATTCAAATATTATAATAAATGGTACAAACTGAAGGATATATGTTGCTGGAAGAAATCAAAATTATTGTACTACAGTTGCCAGACACAAAGTGCTAACAGCATAAGTTCAAAATAAGAATGTTTATAAATGTAAAAGACAGTGGAACAATGGAAATAGCAATTACAATGCAGGAAAGATGTGAATAATGAAATGATCCCTATTTATTTGTTTGTTTGTTTGTCATATTTATATATGCCGCCCACTCAGGTAGAACCCGACTCAGGGCGGCATTACAAGTTCTAAAACAGATAAAAACACTTTTAAAAACCCATATCCCACCCACTTTAAAAGACCCACCCATTCCACCCACTTTGAAAAGAAGAGAGAGTTCTTAGTTGTTTATATAAGCCAGCAGGCAGGGCCCGTGTTCCCATTAGGGCCCCACACCTGCCCTGCTAGCCAGGTCTTCAATCCTTTCCTGAAGGGCAGCAATTCTCTTTCAAGTCTTAGTTCTGTTGGCAGGAGGTTCTAGAGGGTTGGTGCGGACACGGAGAAGGCTCTCCTACGGGTGCTGGATAGATGTGCACCCCTAGTTGATGGCACCATCAGAGAGCCCCTCCAGTCCACTCTGGTTGGATGGGCAGACACTCTTGGGACGATGCGGTCTCTAAGGTATCCTGGCCCACTGCCATATAGGGTTTTAAAGGTCAAAACCAGCACCTTGAATTGCACACAGAGACAAAATGGTAACCAGTGCAGCTCCCAAAGTAGCGGTGAGGTGCGGGCATATCGTCCGCATCCCATCACCACCCGGGCTGCCGCATTCTGGACCAGCTGCAGCCTCCGAATGGTCGTCAAGGGCAGCCCCATTTAGAGTGCATTACAGTAATCTAGTCGGGAAGTGACCAGAGTGTGAGTGACCATAAGCAAGGAGTCCCGATCCAGGAGCGTGCGCAACTGGCGAATCACCCGAAGTTGGGCAAAAGCCCTCCTGGCCACACCTTCTACCTGTTCTTCTAGCAGCAGCTGTGAGTCCAGAAGGACCCCCAGATTGCGCAACGGGTCTGTCTGGGGCAAAACATAGTAAAATTACAAATAAATTATATCGGGAACCTTTTTACAATCTACCATGATAATTATACAGGTGAAACTCGGAAAATTAGAATATCGTGCAAATGTTCATTCAGTCCAGTAATGCAACTTAAAAGGTGAAACAAATATATGAGATAGACTCATTGCATGCAAAGCGAGATAGTTCAAGCCTTACTCTGTTATAATATTGATGCTTATGGCTTACAGCTTATGAAAACCCCAACCCCCCAATCTCATATACCCCATAATCATCAAATACAGTAATACCTCATACAACATCCGCTTCATAGAACGTCGGATCCATACAATGTCGCCCAATTCTGGGGGAAAAGATGCCTCATACACCGTTGTCGGACGTTGTATGAGGCATTAGGAGCTGGGTGGGAGCGAAATTGGCCCCAGCTGTGAGGCAGACAGAGAAGCGACCGTGGGGGAATCCCCCAAAATATTCAAGCGGCCCCGAACACCCTTGCCCGAGGACAGGAGGAATGGGGAGAGGAAGAGGAATGGCGCTTCTGGGGTGGTGGCGGGAGACCCGACGAGTCTCCTCCTCTTCAGGCACTGGTTGCTTCTCTTGCTCCCGCCAGTGAGTCTTGCTCCCACCTACCCGCTCTCAACCAAGGGTCACTTCCCTGGCGAGAGCGGGGAAGGGAAGCGAGAGGCAGCGTGGCGCATAAGAAGACCAGCCACGCCGGAGTCTCGCTTCCCTTCCCCGCTCTCAACCAAGGGACGCTTCCCTGGCGAGAGCGGGAAAGCGATCGAGACTCCGGCGTGGCTGGTCTTCTTATGCACCACGTTGCCCGCCTCACAACTGAAGCCAGTCTCGCTTCCCTTCCCTGCTCTTGCCAGGGAAGTGTCCCTTGGAGACTGGCTTCAGCTGTGAGGCGGGCAGCATGGTGCATAAGACCAGCCATGCCAGAGTCTCAATCGCTTCCCCGCTCTCGCCAGGGAAGTGACCCTTGGTTGAGAGCGGGGAAGGGAAGTGAGACTCCAGCGTGGCTGGTTTTCTTTTGCGCCATGCTGCCTCTCGCTTCCCTTCCCCGCTCTCACCAGGGAAGCGACCCTTGGTTGAGGGTGGGTAGGTGGGAGCAAGACTTGCTGGCGGGAGCAAGAGAAACAACCAGTGCCAGAAGAGGAGACTCGTCGGGTCTCCCCCCGCCGTCCCGGAAGCGCCGTTCCTCCTCCTCACCCCATTCCTCCTGTCCTCGGGCGAGGGTGCTCGGGGCCGCTTGGATATTTTGTGGGATTCCCCCACGGTTGCTTCTCTGGCCGCCTCACAGCGGGTCTCCCGCCGCCGCCCCGGAAGCGCCATTCCTCCTCCTCGCCCCATTCCTCCTGTCCTCGGGCGAGGGTGCTCGGGGCCGCTTGGATATTTTGGGGGATTCCCCCATGGTTGCTTCTCTGGCCACCTCACAGCTGGGGCCAGACTTTAGCCCCCCGCCTCCCCGCTCTTACAAGGGGAACGACGTTATACAAAGCATCACTGGCAATAATTTGGACGTTGTATGAGGCATCGCGGATAGGATTTTGCGTGCCTCATACAAAGTCGGAATTCATACAACGTCCAAACTTGAGGAACCAAGTTTGGACATTGTATGAGGTATTAGTGTAATCTCATGTATGCTGTACGCCATGATCATCACAATTATAACAAATTAAGGCATGACATATCTCGCTTTGCATGTAGTGAGTCTATCTCATATATTTATTTCACCTTTTAAGTGAAATGAATGAACATTTGCATGATATTCTAATTTTCCGAGTTTCACCTGTATATAAAGGGATATTGATAATTGCACTAGCTATAAACTCTTAAATTTTGTCAAGATCTGGTAAATCAGCAAATAAAATCACACATATGGACAGTCCACAACTAATACAGGCACATAAAAGAGAGCTGGATAGTCCATTTCTTCAACACTTTTTTTACATTATCAAATTGCACTGTGTCTGTAAGCTTTAGAATCTAAATGTTAAGTAAAAGTAGAAATTACAAAGTTCCTACCTGGCTTAACTCATTTGGCTTTATCAAACACATACTTAATGAATTCTAAGCTGGGTAAAGAATATATGAAATTTTGGAAATAGGAGGTAAGGCTTGTTTAAGTGAATAACTGATTTTGCTAAATAATGATAAAAGGCAGAGTCCCTAAGGTGATGGGTATACACTGTAGAAGTACATGGAGTCTTTTTTATTATGCAATGTAATGATTTGAAATATTCATATGCATCATGTTTTAACTTGCCTTTTTATGCTTAATAAAAAAATTAGCTTAAAAATACACCGTACCTACCAATTGCTTTTTATAAGATAATTTATTTCAGGATTGTTTTTAGCATGCAATCGAATACAAAATGTGCACTTTGAAACTGTGTTACATGACCATAGCTGTCAAGTGTCCCGTATTGGCTGGGAACCTCCTGTATTTTACCCTCTTTCCTGGTGTCCTCCCGAATTAGGAGGACTGCAATGCCCTAATGTCGACACTTGGAGGGCTGCACAGGATAAGCATAGCTGTCAAGTTTTCAATTTTCTCCGAGGAATTTCCCTTATTTTCAAATCCAAAACTTGACAGGCATTTACATGACACTGCCTGTTGTTTTAAGCTCTTAGTGAATTAGATACACACAACATGTCTACTCCTTTCTGTTTTTCCAACTGCTCATCTATCAGTGTCCACCTGCACAAACTTTCTTCTGACTATACACTTTATGTCCAGCTGTACTCTGCTCACTTTGACAGCAATGTACTCCTTGCCACTTCATACTCAAATTTACTATGACCATGGAGATTCTTTAATATACCTTTAAGAAGGTATCTTTCCAGCTGAGAAAATCTTACTGACATTTATGTAGCTGGCAAGGGTGTCTGATATTTTTGCTAATAATACTGTGCCACCAAGTCAGTTCTGCTTTAACACAACTTTTTCTAGGGTTTTCCAACAAAAACTCATTCCCTTCTCCTGAGGGGCATCCTGGGACTGTGCAGCCCAAGGCCTCATCAGCTGGCTCTTTTAAGATGCACTGTGGGGAACTGAACTCCCAATCTCTGACTCAACAGCCAAATACCTAGCCTACTGAGCTATCCAGTCAGCTTGATACTTTTATTATACCAATAAAAAATCATAAACACAAGCAAACTGTCAACTCCATATGAGTCTATATCAGACTGGGAATTACTGAACTGTGGAAGGTACAATTGTACCGGCCAGGTTCTTTGTTTAAACCAAGCTCTAAAGCAGGAGTTCCCAACCTAAGGCCTGTGGGCCAGATCTGGCCTGTGGTCCACATTTCATGTGGCCCCCTACCCCTCCAAGTGCATTCGAGAAACAAAATGGTTACCCCTTTGAAACTGTTGGGACAAAATGGCCACCCCAATCATGTAGGCAGGGCAAAATGGCCATCCAGCTCTCGAAGCTGACTGAGAGAGCATGACTCAGCTCCCGGCCTGAAAAGGTTGGGAACCCCTACTCTAAAGCACACATATCTGGCAATGGATCAAGTTCTCTTTTTATGCACTGCCATGATCTTTGTGCAATGCCTGGTCTGAAAAAGACTCATACAGAGTTGGCAGCTAGCTTATACAGTCAAACCTCGAGATAAGAATGTCTCAACTTAAGAAAAACTCGAGATACATCTGGAAAGCTCAGAAAAAAACATGTTTGAGATACAAATTTTTAACAGGATTTTTCTGAGAAACAAAATTCATTGTAAGAAACTGCATTCAATGCATTCCTATGGGAAATTCAAGATAATTTTTTTTGAGATACAACCATCCTTGAGAAATGAATTAAATTTGTATGTACTGGTTTGACTGTACTTGGAACTTGGTGGTCTAATAAAAGTATCACCCACCATTGCCTTTGAATTGTGTACAAGGACCACAAAGCTTTTTCCCTTTACTTTCTTACAGTTTGTCTTTAAGACAGAGCTTGCAGGAGAGAAGCATACCTAGACTATAATGATAGTACTATTTATATGGGGGGGGGGAGAGGAAGTTTGCTACCACAGTTATCTCAGCCAGATATCTCAACTGCTATTGGTAGCAGAAGGACACACCATATATTTCCCCCCACTTTGTAAACTAAGTAAAGCCAGTCGTGTCCGACTCTAGGGTGCAGTGCTCATCTCTGTTTCAAAGCCAAAGAGCCAGTGCTGTCTGCTTCTGCAGATGCTTCCATGGTCATGTGGCAGGCATTACTAGAAACTGGAGGGCATGGGGTGTAAAAATTTCAGTAAAGTCACACAGGGACAAAAAAACGCTCTCAAAAGCCACTCCCGCCACCGCCGAGTCCAGCGGGGTTCGATTGGTGCCCTGCTGCTGCTGTTGCTCCTGGGACAAATCCTCCTTTTCCCCCTGGCTGGAGCTGATGTCGACATGAAGACCTTGCTGGCGTGAAGACCTTGCTGGTGCCCAGCAGCTGCTGCCGCCCCCGGGGCCAATTGGCCTGCTGTGGCTGCTTTTGCTGCCGTGGCCAAGACGCGGAGCTCCTCTCCCGAGTTGTCGGGTGGAGTGGAAGCTCCTGTGACTTTTTCCAGCAGATGTGGCGATTTGTTATGCTGGGTTTGTTGTATTATTCTTATCTTTACTGTATTTTGTATGATTTAACTATATTGTGTGTTTTTGTATTTTGACATTATGCTTACTATGTATTGCACTGTATTTTGAATTTATTTGTGTATTACTACTATGTTATAATTTTGTATGAATATGTTGTTTGCCACCTTGAGTTAGCCTTGGTCTGAGAAAGGTGGGGTACAAATTGAATTGATTGATTGAAAAGTTAAAACAACTTCCTTCCATAGTGAAATACCAACTCAGGCTTCCTTATGCTAGCTATTTCTTTTTAATAAATATTTACTAGTATCACCTGCCCAGGCCTCGGGAGGGCAATGTGAGCTATATTATACAGCTACAAACTACCTGACAAATATAATGTCTAATTTTATCTTTAAAAGAAGAGATGCACAATACATAATGTACTTTGAATACCATTTAGTGAAAAAGTCACATTGTGTGGTTTACTTTTTGTTGCTACAACATGAACACATCTATGTTTGCGGCGTCAATGTCTGAGTGTGCTTTGCCTCACAGAGTTTGCTTTTTCTTCCTCCACACTGCAAAATCATAAATAGGAAGCTGTATGAGAATGACTAAGCTAAAAATAGGGTATAGATCAGTTTAACCAATTTACCTTCTTTCGTGTTCAGAGAAGCAGACGAGTGAAGTAGTGAAATTCAGCTCTTTAATAGTGGGGTTTGAATACAGTTTGTATGGGGCAAAACTCGGACTTATATACACTATAAACAGTAACAGTAACAACAATACAACAAGCCCATTGGCTAACAGAGTGTGCACATTTTCGATCCACTTATTTGCATAAGAATAGATACATGAGAAAAGATACATTCCGCTCCTACAACAAGCCCATTGGCTAACAGAGTGTGCACATTTTCAATTCACTTATTTGCATAAGAATAGATACATGAGAAAAGATACATTTTGCTCCTGTCAGAAAACACAGTTAACATACATAACATTCTTCCCCCCTAGGTAAAAACAAAATCCTTTAACCAGGATGGCGGTCTAGTTTCCCTTCTGGATCGGACGCTTGGCTGAGCTGGCTCAGGGGCTCGTAGGATGGGCGACCCAACTGGAGGGATTGAGGGATTGACTACGGTAGAGGGGGAGGATTGTAAACCCGAATTAAAGCCCCATTTGTCAGATGGAGGAGCAGGGGATCGTTCAAAACCAAAATCTAATTCTGTGGATGAATAAGACAACTCACCCTCCTGTGTGTACTAAGAGGGGAGGGCGACTCCGAACAAAATTGGTCATCATCAATAAAGGAATCCAGAGTGCTAGGCTGGGACAGTCTAGGGGTACACATGGATGGAAATAGGGGAGTATTCCACAAATTCCCCTTGAAATTGGTTCCTAGAAGACACTTCTGGGTCAATGTTGGCTGGCTGCTGACTATTACCTATGCCCCCTGGGTTTAAACGGGTGGGGGTCAACCCTAGCATTGAGTGTCTGTATTCATCTTGTGGGTCCAGTGCTCTGGGTCTCAATTGATCCATGTGCCTCTTCCAGATCAGACCAGTGGCTGTTTTGATTCTGTAAGAAACAGGACCAGTCTGATCAATCACAAACCTGGGCACCACCAGCTGCATAATTGCGGCAATGTACAGGGTCTCCGGACAAGAAACCCTTCTGGTGTTGGATTGCTATATTTGTGCCTTTGTCCTCTACTCTAGAGGGATCCAATCTGTCCAGCAAGGATGACAGTTTCCTTCGCTGGAGCAATTCAGCAGGGGTCAGCCCTGAGGAAAGGGGGGTGAGCCTATATGTGAAAAGTAACTGGAGCTCCAAATCCCCTTCACCCATATGCCGAAGCACATCTTTAGTTGTGGGCACCTGCCGCTCTACCTGGCCATTTGTGGCTGGGTGGAATGGGGCAGCAGTGATGTGCCTAATTGCATTCCTTTCCATGAAGGATTGGAATTCTGCAGACGTGAACATGGATGCGTTGTTGGACACCAGCACATCTGGAAGTCCAAATACTGCAAACAGCCTTCTTTGGTGCATTATCGTGGTGGCTGAAGTGGTATTAGGCACCCTAATCACTTCCAGCCACTTAATATGAATCCACAACCAACAAAAATAGGGTACCCCTAAATGGACCTGCAAAATCTATGTGCAACCTGGACCACGGCCCCGAGCAGAATCCTATTCCCGAGAGGGAAGATGGGATTGCTCTGGGTGAGAGGATTGACAACTGGCACAAGTGCCAACCATTTGTTCTATGTCTTGGTCCAGTTGAGGCTACCAAAAGTAGCTATGGGCAAGGGCTTTGGAACGTACAATTCCCGGATTACTTGTGTGAAGTAGATGTAAAACCTTTTTCCTAAGAGTGACAGGAATGACCCCCTCGCTGGCCCCATAGAAGGCAATCTCGTTCCACTGACAGTTCCAAACGCTTGCGGTGGAATGTTCTGAATTCCTCGGCTAGAGGAGAGACAGGCCAGCCTTTTTGTACCCAAGACATTACTTGAGTCAATGTTACATCCTTGGCCGTAGCCTTGGCTATATCTGAGGGGACGACTGGGGGCGAGTCGAAAGCCTCAATCATAAGGACCTGGTGGTTGCTTTTGATCTCGCAATCGGCTTCCCCGACCCCTGGCAGTGGAGAATGTGACAGGGCATCAGCGTGGCTGATGTACTTGCCGGGCCTGTGCACCAAAGCAAAATCGTATGCATTTAGGAAAATTGCCCAACGCAACATCCTTGGGGACAGAATTTGAGGCGTGGGCTTCCCGTTCACAAAGATTCCAAGGAGGAGATTGTGCTCAGTTACGATGGCAAAAGGTCTTCTGTGATGGTAATTGTGGAATTTCTTAGTGCCAGCCACGATTGCCAATGCCTCCCTGTCTGTCTGAGCATACTTTTTCTCAGGCTTTGAGAGTGAATGGGAATAGAATGCTATGGGGGCTTCCCTCCTGTCACTTAGTACATGGCATAACACAGCTCCCACCCCCACAGGGGATGCATCACACACAAGTACAACTTCCTTGTTAGGATCAAAATGCGTTAATACAGCATCCGAAGATAGCAGTTTTTAAGTTCTAGGAACGCTTTCTCCTGACAATGGCCCCAGAGCCAAACAGTATCTTTCTTAAGAAGCCGATGTAATGGTTCGGCAACTGAGGCTATGCGATGGAGAAAACCATGATAGAAGTTTAACAATCTTAGAAATGATTGCAATTTAGCTTTACATTTTGGCCTGGGTGCATTTCGCACAGCCGCCACCTTGGAGTCAGAGGGCATGATACCTTGGGGTGTAATTCGGTATCCCAGGAACTCCACTTCCTGTGCCAAAAACACACATTTGTCTCTTCTGAGACGTAGACCGGCTCTCTCGAAACATGAGAGGACTTGATCGAGCCTGGCCACTAGTTCGACAGTGTCCTTAACGGTGATCAGGACATCCTCAAAATATGGCAGGACACCAGGCAAACCTTTTAAAATACATTCTACAAGAGATTGAAATATTCCAGGGGCCACATTCACCCCAAGTTGTAGTCGAGTTACCTTAAATGCCCCCCTATGTGTTACTATGGTCTGGGCTATGGCAGCAGCAGGAGACGCAGTCAATTGTTGGTAAGCCTGGACAAGGTGAAGTTTTGCGAAGCAATTTCCTCCATGCAAGGAGGCAAGAAAGTGGCTTACCATGTGCACAGGATATGCGTTCAGGTGAATAGCTTTATTGATGGTACACTTGTAGTCAGTGCATATCCTGACCTCCCCATTACTTTTCAAAGCAGTCACTATTGGTGTCTCCCACTCTGCGGAGTCCACTGGCACTAGGATACCCTGCCCCACCAGTTTGTCCAGCTCAGCTTCTATCTTCTCCTTTAAGGCAAAGGGTACCCGGCGTGGCTTCATCCGGATGGGCCAGACGGTTGGGTCAAGCTCAAAGTCCACAGGGGGTCCCTTGTATAACCCTTAACCCTTTTTGAACACCTCAGGATGTGCAGCAAAAATGTCCCAGATTGGGTCAGTGTCTATTGCATGCATGCCAGAAAGCCGGATTCCCAGGGGCCTAAACCATTGGGTCCGAATAAGACAGTTAGTGCCCTGCTTAACTACAACCAATGGCAAGGAGGTGCGAATGTTTTTGAATTTGACCAAGAAATTTCCCACATCCCGGAGGGAAGTTTTAAAAGATTTGAGCTTGGGCTGAGAGCCAACAGGAATTCTCAAAAACTCCCGCTGTGGGATTATGGAAAAGGTAGTACCTGAATCCACCTCCATCTTGAAGGGGACGTCTTGCAGGCTCAGGTCTGCGAAGAAATGCTCACTGATGATGCCCACTTGGCACGGCTTAGGCTCTGGTGACACTTTGGCGGTGGACGTTTTGTGGTGATGACTCTTCTTGGACTCAGGTGCTGGAGTTCTTTGCTTTCGCTGTGGGCATACTTTAGCAATGTGCCCTCTTCGTCCGCAGTTGTGGCATTCTGCGGTGCAGAAGGGGCATTCCTGCAGTCATGCTGGGCTCCGCAGCCATCACACTTGCAAAGGAATTTTTTCTACCGATCATCACGGTGCTCTCGGTGCATTCGTCGGACCGCTCGGACTTCTCCCTCTGCGTTGCTGGACTCCGATGAAGAGGTGGAACCAGGCGAAGCTGAGGAGGATGAAGATGAATTTTGCTGAGCTTGCACAGCTGAGTCGGTGGCACTGGTGGTGGAGTGGCGATGCCAGAAAAGCTTGGTGCCAGACTGTGCGGCCTCAGACACTACCGCCTCTTCTAGGACAGCCTTGAAAGTTAGCGTCTTCCTGATCATGAGGCGACCTTGAGCATCCTCGTCCCTCATGCCAGCCAGCAGACGGTCCCGGAGGGCTTCTTCGATGTTGTCCCACTTGCACGGGGCGGCAGCAATGCGCAGAGCGGCGGCGTAGTCTGCAATGGACTCCCCAGGTCACGGCTCCCTTCTGTGGAAGGCCACCGTGGCCAGGAAGATCGAGACCTCTGGCTGCAGGTGTTTCCTCAGTGCGGACATGATTTCTGCGAGTGGCACCACATCCACGTCCCTTGGGAGAACGAGGTGGGTTGCCAGCTTAAGCGTCTCAGAACCGCACTGGTCTTCGTCGGTGATTTTCTGCGAGGCCATTGCATGGCGGAATCGGCGTTCGTATGTTGTCCATTTCTCTGGACGCGCTGGGTCAAATGGGCCGATGTTGCTGCCGTGTTGGGACGCCATCCCATCCTCGTTGCCAGATGAGTGAAGTAGTGAAATTCAGCTCTTTAATAGTGGGGGTTGAGCACAGTTTGGATGGGGCAAAGCCCTGACTTATATACACTATAAACAGTAACAGTAACAATAATACAAAAAGCCCATTGGCTAACAGAGTGTGCACATTTTCAATCCACTTATTTGCATAAGAATAGATACATGAGAAAAGATGCATTCTGCTCCTGTCAGAAAACACAGTTAACATACATAACACCTTCCTTATTTCCCTTCAAAATATTTGTGCATTAAAGGAAACAGGTTTCTTCAAATTCAGCTACAGTACTCTGGTTTCTGACGAAATCTTTATGCTTATTCACTGCAATGGTTGTGTAAAACTAGTAAAATGAACTTCTCTTTTCTAAGTGGAACTCCAGGAAAAAGTGAGGCAAGGGGGATCTTAGGCATGTTTCGATTTCAGAGTATCTCTAGAAAAGGCACATGAAGGAGAAAACAGAACCATCTGCTTACTGTCTGAAAGAAGGCTTTAGCTCAGGAGAACATAAGATTTACACACCAAAAGTTCCACATTCAACTCATTACATTTACATCACAAGGGGAGACTGATAAATAATACTGCCTGAAAGCTTAGGGAGCTTCTGTCACACAGTGTTGACAATGCTGGACTAGATGAGCAACCAATATGGGAAAATATGGTTTGATCCACTGACCCCCCCAAATAATAATAATAATAATAATAATAATAATAATAATAATAATAATAATAATAATAATAATAATAATAATAATAATAATAATAATAATAATAATAATAATAATAATTCACTGTAGTCATGTAGATTTACGTGAATCAGCAGGGATAGAGAACAACAGAATTTGTCTTAACAAAGTGCTAACAAATACTAACTAGCAATTTTCACCTCTTTCTTTTTAATGTCTCCTAAGTGCCCTAGTGAAAACTGAGTTGAAGTCTTGGTGGGTTTTTCCCCCATTAAAGAAGCAGTTTGAAGACCTGGGCACTCAGTCGAGGGGAAATGGCAGCTCTAGGAGTGTCCTTTTGCCTCTGATAAGGTGATTATACAGGGCAGAAAACAAAGAGAAGCAATGTAAACAAATTAGAACAAGTTTAAGCTACACCTGGTGACTTTTTTTTTAAGGCAAATCCCTGCCCAAGAAAGATGGTCTTCCCTCTATTGAGCTTCACATTGTATAATCACTGGGTTTTAATTCAAATTAATTGCTACTCAATCCAACATTAATTGTGCGGTAAATGGCTAATGTAGTCATGCTCTCAGTAGAAAGCAGATTTATATGGCCTATCATTTTATTTTAAGGGCATTCATTCCTTATTTCAGAGAAATGCTGACATTCTAAAAGGAAAGAGAAATCCTTGCAATCTTAATCTTATGACTGACTGAGTTTCTATAGAAGTGAGGATCCTCTAAACCAGGGGTCCTCAAACTTTTTATGCTGAGGGCCAGTTCACGGTCCCTCAGGCTGTTGAGGGGCCGGATTCCGCCTCCTCCAACGCTGCCACTTCCTCAATCCTTGTCACATCTGCTTGGCTTGTTCCTGACAGTGCTCCGTAGCAGGGTGGATGTTGTAAGCAGCTGCTGTACACACGCCTGTCTCACTCACCCAGCCCTTCCAGCAGCAGTTCCTTATAACATCCACCCTGCTATGGAGCACCATAGCGATTAAATTGTACAATGTTCTTGTGAGATTTTGGCAAGATCACATAAGATTTTGGCAAGATCTCACGATATTTTGTGCGAGAACTCGCACAGGTTTTGGTGCTTCCAGGCAGCGGTGGTGGTGAGAATGAGGAGGATATTGGGGGCTGGATGAAAAGGCTTTGGGGGGCGGGTTTGGCCCATGGGCCATAGGTTGAGAATGACTGTTCTAGTCAATACAGTAACACTTTGCCTAGTGGGGTACACAGAAAGAGCTTTTTAGAGGATTGTGGTATTTTCCAACCATAATTGGGTGAACCCTGGTCACAGCAACCTTGTGTTGCCAGCTAATCTTTCTCACACCAGCTCTCTCTTCAGTCTATATATAACAAATTGGTAGATGGCAACATGGAGGAGCCACTGGCTTTGGGACTGGTAGAAGGAATGGTGTTTGGGGGGAGGAGGATCTTATAAAAAAGCCAGGTAGAATAGCACTACAGTGGTGCATGCTTGTTAAGGTTGTCCACCATGTGAGACCAATTGATAAGTGGAACCATTATAAGCACCAAAGAACAGAAAATGAAGAACTCCTTTGAATTCAGACATATGTAATAATGAAGGTTGAAGGTGCTTGAAAGTGGCATATACCCAGCTCCATCTATCAGACAAGAACACTGAAACTTACCAATTGTACCAATGGGAAGCAACTTGGTTGTGCTTCAGCAAGATTCCTACATGATGAAGCATCAAAACAACAAAAATTTCTTCCAACTTTATGATAATATAAAAATCAGATACGGTAGAAACATACCGTATTTATTCGAGTATAACGCGCACTCGTGTATAACGCGCACCCCTAATTTTCCATGAAACCTCGGTATAAAATTTTGTTTCACACCACGCATTGAAATTGACAAAGAAAACGTTGTTGAACACGTGCGGCCAATAAAAAAACATTTATTGACAACGTAAACTGGTGTAAGCACCCGGCGGGTGCGTGCAGGTGAGCGGCGGCGGCAGCGGGACCTGGGCGCCTGCCGCCGCCTGGGAGGGTAGGGCCGCGGCGTGCTCCGTGCCTACCCGGCGCCGGCTTCTTGAGTCGCGCGGCCCGGGTAGCGCGGGTGGCTGGCGTTAGCGCCTCCCCCGGAGGGTTCCCTTCTCGTCCCGGCGGGTGCGTGCAGGTGAGCGGCGGCGGCAGCGGGACCTGGGCGCCTGCCGCCGCCTGGGAGGAGGGCCGTGGCGTGCTCCGTGCCTACCCTTGAGGCTCGTTTAAAAGAGGCTCGTTTATAACGCGCACCCAGTCCTCGTGTATAACGCGCACCCAAACTTTGATTTCTTTTTTGGGTATAAAATTTTGCGCGTTATACTCGAATAAATACGGTACACCAAATTACAAAACGTTGCATGTAACTTTAAAAACGTTGATCACACTCATTCCTCTTTTATGCCCCTTATTAAAAGGTGCCAGTTAGCTATATTTGTTATTCCTTTTTCACTGCAGAAAAGTAACATCAAGTCAGTATGACTTACATTAAACTCTTCCCGAAATAACTTTCCATCATCCGCTGCTCTTATTCGTATTTCCTCTTCTAAGTGATCAACTGGAATGGGAAAGTATTTCTTTGGGCCAGATGGAGACCTCCTCAGAAGCATGACTCTTTGCTGCTCTGTCAGAATATGGAAACAATATGGTAATGAAAATGCAACGGAAGTTTGGGTGGGACTTTTCCCCTTCATTTTCCATTTAGAGTAAATATATTTTTTTTAAAAATTAGAAGCATATGTTTACACCTGATGTGAAACAGAAAAGGTACATAAAACATCCAACTGATTACCTGAATATTTTGTCGTTGTTATTGTGTATTGTCAAGGATTTTAAGATAGGTGAAAACCAGAGTGGTGACACTGTAAACTTACAGTGCTATACATACTTAATGTGATTTATTTTGTTCATATAAGAGAATTCTTCCTCATTAGCTGGTCTGACTTTTAAACAAGTTTGATTGATTGATTGATTGATTTCTACCCTGCCCTTCTAGTGTAATGCACCACTCAGGGCGGCAACAACAGAAAGAAATGTACAATACAAGAAAGATAAAAACATTACCAATAAAAACATTACATAAAAACCTCAGCTAAAAGAAAAATTAAAATACACAAAAACTAACATCATCATCACTAAAAGCTACCCTAGCCCTCCCTCCAACCACAGTAAAACAGGCTTATCAAAGAACGAGAGGGGGGGGGGGGGCTCAATCCCACAACAGGCAGGCTAAATAAGACAACTGATTCTGGCTTGCTCTTCAACACACAGAAAGGAGACATATTTCTTCCCTTCCAAGAAGTGTCCCCTTGCCACTGGCAAAGCCAATGGAAGCATATTATAAACCTTATTATTGCAGGATGTGTAATTGTTAAAGGGGAAATGCAATATGTGAGGAGAGGAGAATTAACTCTTCCATTGCCAGCAATGAACACATCTTTCAGACGTGACAATTTCTAAGAGAAAAAAAAGACACCTTTTAAAAAATTCTATGGAAGTTGAGTAGGGAGTGAGGTTTAGGTAACAGGAGTGAAAGGAAGTCCAGGTGGGCTGCTCCCAGCCCACAAGCAGGTGGCATCCAACCCCAGATACACTAAAAGCACCTGGAATGTATCACTAACATCACACTGTTTATGTCTTAGCTCACAGAGATTCAATTCAATAAGCCCAATAGTTTTTAATCATGTGTTGTACTCGCATATCAATGTGTTACCCAAAGCATGACAAAAGCATTATTGAGTAGCTGTCAATTTCAGTCACTCAAGGCTGTTTCACACATTATACAGTAACCCAGATTTGCTTTCAAGTGTTTATTCAACAGCCAATTTTGGCTCCTTGACATATGTGTTTATATATTTCTGTTTGTCGCGTTCACACAAAAATTTGATGTTTTAAATATTTGTATACCACCCTTTATCAAACTAGTCTGGTGTATGCTTGTACAGCAAGCATATGTAATAAATCTGCTGTAGCTCCAGATATAATCTCACAAGTGCTGACATTCAGACTTTGCTGAAATCTAACTTGAATTAGAACTTCCCTACAAAATCAAATAATCACTTACAAAAGCAAGATACAGTAAAACCTCACATAAAGAGTGCCTCACTTAGAGTCTAACTCACTTAAAGAGAAGGATTTTCTCTGAATGGTCGCCTTGCTTAACAACGAAAACCAACCAAAAACTCACCTAACAACTATATCAGGGTTCTCAATCCCCCACACCAGAAGTCACAATTGGTCACTTACAATGATGTTTCACTTAAACAGCAAACTCGCTTAAAGAGCAATCCCATGGAACGCATTATGCTCTTTAAGGGAGGTACCACTGTACATGTTATATCAAACTAAAAACTGTTTTGAAAAGCAATGCAGTTTTCAAATAATGTAAGTTCCTCTTTCAAAATTCTACTTACCCATTTAAAGGCTAAAATACCCTATATTAAGTAAATTGAATGTATAATTACCTTGCTCTTCCAAAATTCCATTCGGCATTTTTTTATCACTAGATGTCACCACTGCTTTTCTGTGTTTCCTGGACCTGAAGAAACATAATGAAACGCATTTAGGAAGCAAACTGTGGATTTCAAGGTAATAGATAAGTTACAGTTAAAAATACAACAGCAGATCATTTTTCACAAACCAAGTAATTCTGGAGAAACATTTTCTAATCATATTTTGAATGTAAAAGCATCCGGTGGGTCATAGAAACTGTGTAACGTCCTGTGGCGTTGTAACCAATGGGGCCGATTACAGTCAGTGCAGCTGTGTGTACACATTTCATTTCCTTGTTAGATCACAAGGAAACGAGATCTGACTAGTTCTCAGACAAGTGTGACTGAGTCATGCTCACCTAAAGAAATAGCCGGCTAGAAGAATTAAAATTATAAACACCAGAAGCAGGATCACCATTGAAGTCAAGAGATGTTGCTGCTGACCATTTTCTTCTGGAGGACCTAGGAATATGAAAACAAACAAACAAATAAATAAACCAGGAAGTGGTGCAACAACAATTCTCAGGAGTTAAACGTGCATATTTATTAAAGCAAAAGACAAAAAGTCACACAAATATTTAAATGGTTTTTTTCTTCCTGGCATGATCAAATCATAGGTCTTTAATAAAATGAAAATGTTTATTCTAAATATTTGTTAAGTGCTGAAATATTTTGGCTGCCATTTCTTTCAAATGGCATTTACATATTTGTAACAGCATTCTAGGTATATTTCTGTTTGACTAATGATAACATCCCTATTGAATGGTTTAAGTTCTGCTGTGAAATTTTGCTCCAGACAACATAGCAATAATTCCCTCTGATGTGATTCAAATGCATTAAATTAGGAATGATTTATTAATTCATTCATCCTTCCTCAAAAGAAACATTTTAAATCAAATATGCTTTATAAGTCAAACTTGCAACCCAGTCCAAAGATTTCTATAAAGCATTTATGCATCAAAAGTGTCTCTCTGATTGATTTAATTTCTACAACAACACATAGGCTTGCCAGATCAGCAGAATCTCATTCTTTGAGATTTCTGAATAAAAAATTAAGTCCAGGAGATGATCCCTTATGGTGCCATAAGGCTTTCCTTTGTGAAATCACAAGGCAAGGGCAGGAAAGGAGACAAAGCTGTTCCTCTGCCTGCTGATTACTGAAATGAGCCTGACAAAAATCTGGGCCCCGAATCCAGGTGAAATGCACCTAAACAGATAAAGTGGTCACTCAGAGACGTAAAGAAAGCACCTGGCCATGTGGCAAAATGCACTCAAACAGCTAAACTCATTCCCACCAATCCTGCTAAGTTCACATCCTGTACAGTATCATGGACGTGAAGGGAGAAGCCTTCAAACCTTATTCTGTTGCTCGGGTATGCAGAAGACATGCTGAGCGTAATGAAGAATTGTCTTCTGTTATGTATGGAATGCTATGCCTTTAAGAGGGAATGTAATAATGTAACCCTGTAATTGGTTAACTTGTATCATGTGTGTAGATCACTATCAGCTGCCTCTCGATACCATCTAGAGGCAGCGGTAGCTCATTGTAACTGTTGCAATACATTGGGTTACATTATTACATTCCCTCTTAAAGGCATAGCATTCCATACATAACACTCCTCCCCCCTAGGATGGGACAAAGTCCCTTAACCATTGTGGTTTCCCGCATGTTTGCTTGGGCCGTACGGTGGCTTGGCCGAGCTCAGGTGAACCAGGGGCTCTGTGTTCCACAGACTCTCGCCCTGCAATGGGAAAACGAGACTCGTTAACTGCCTGTCGAAAACACTGCTCTGTTCGCAAACTTGGGGGCGAGAAAGGAACAAACAGTTGTCACTTGAAACCTTGCTTTGTCCCTGCAGCAGCCGGGGACCTTCCTAGCACGAAACACGGGAGTGAGGAAGAATACCTTAATGCTAGGTCCCGCCTGCCACTCCATGCAGTGGGCGGTTCCATGGGTGTTTGTGTCGCTGCTTGGGAAGAGGTGGACTCAAAGGCCAGAGGACCAGGGGTATTCGGGACTAAATTAAAACCCCGCTTCTCACTCGGTTGGGTGGGGGACCACTCCACAAACTCCCCCCGGTCCCGAAAATCAAACACTAAATCATTGGGCTCTTCCCTCCCTGGTGGGTACAAAGGGCACGGATTTGTACATGCACCCCTGCTGTGGGTACTCTGTCTCTCTGTGGGAGTCCCCTTGTGGGGATTACCCCGTATCCCCCTTGGAATAAGCGGGTGGGGGACGACCCTAACGTTGATTCACCCAGGTTGTCTGCCCCCTGGTTGCTTTCCTCCCCCAGGCTGGCCTGTCCCTGGGTGTCCATGACCTGACATCTGAGTTGGTCAGCGTGTCTTTGCCACAGTAAACCCGCGCTGGTTTCTACTTTGTACAATACTGGCCTGGTCTGTTTGATCACAACCCCTGGGACCCATGCTGGGCCGTTGGCCGCATAGTTTCTGCAATGCACTGGGTCCCCTACTGTGAATACTTTTGTGCTTCCCATTTCAATATTCCTCCCTTTCTCCTCCACCCTGGTCGAATCCAACCGATCAAAACGGGTTACAGGTCTCCTGTGCATTAGGATCTCCGCAGGCGATAGACTGGATGCCAGGGGAGTTGCCCGGTAACAGATGAGGAACTGTCACAGTTGCAGGTTCAAATCCCCGGGACCCATACGCCTAAGCGCTTCTTTGGTGGTACGCACTTGGCGTTCAACCTGCCCGTTAGTAGCGGGATGGAAAGGTACTCTATCTCTCTGTGGGAGTCTCCTTGTGGGGGAGTACCACCTTTGTTGCCAATTTGATTTTTGCAGATTGATACGCGGTAGGCAGCATTCATAAGGGCAAGCACATCTTTATTGTAGAGTAAGCAATCTGAACATGAGGTAATGGCGGAGGCGCAGCTCCTTTTATACAGCATGGTACATTTGAAACTGGTTACATGGTTGCTCACTGGTTACTGTATTCATGACTTCATTGTGACGCACGGCATTCTTCATCAGGTTTACCTGTGGCGGGAATATTTCCCACAGCTGGCTGTAATTGGTTAACTTGTATCATGTGTGTAGATCGCTATCATCTGCCTCTCGATACCATCTAGAGGCAGCGGTAGCTCGTTGTAACTGTTGCAATACATTGGGTTACATTATTACATTCCCTCTTAAAGGCATAAGTATCGTACAAAGTAGAAACCAGCGCGGGTTTACTGTGGCGAAGACACAGTAAACCCGCGCTGGTTTCTACTTTGTACGATATCTTCCCAGCCTGCTGTGCAACAAGAAAGTTGGTGACACTAGGCCACTAGGTCCCTGCTTTGCTCCCAACAGTACCATGAGCCTGGGTTGAAGCACCCCCTGGTTTTCACTTTTTGGAGAATCAGCATCATTGCAACTACAAGATAAGCACAATAAGCTGTTCAGGTTCAGGCACAGGACTCTGGGTTGGCTAATGGAAACTGAATTACAAAAACTTCAGGCGTAGCAACCTGACTCAAAATTCTAATCCAGGGATTCTCAACTTGTGGCCCATGGGCCAGATGTGGCCCGCAGCACCATTTCATGTAGACCCCCACCTCCTCTACCACACCAGAAAGTGCCATGTGTTGGAGGAAGAGCAAAATGGCTGTCCAGCCCCTGAAGCCATCTGAGGGAGCGTGACCCAGCCCCTGTCTTAAAAAGGTTGAGAACTCCTGTACTAATCCCAAATGAGGAAGAAATGTATCTGTTCCTGTTTCATTTCATGGTTTGTCAAGAATTGCTAAGAATATGTTTATCACAGATTCCTGAGAAATAAAGGGATGGGAAGTGGGGCGCAGCCAGGATTTGTTGGATTTATGAGCTAGCCTATTCCTGTCTGTAATATTTAAGGGTTATCAATTCACACTGGAGTTTTAAACAGATTTTTTTTAAAAAATGGTTATTTTTATAATACCTTCCTGGTTAAAAAAGCTCTCTTAAGGTTGTTTACTAATACAATAATAAAATAGTATATAATAATAACATAAGAAACTAGACAGCAGTAAAAAAAACCAACATAAAATAACAAATTCAGTATCAGAATTATAACAAAATATAGGCTTGCCTCATTGTTTCAGGAAGGAAGGAAGGAGGTAAGGAAGGAAGAATGAAAGTTAGGAGGCAAGAAAAGCTAGTTCTTCGAGCCTCACAAATATATTTTCATTCTTTGGTCATCTGTAACATCTGAATGCACCACAGCAAATGTAACATGAGAGGGGAGGGGAGGGATTTAAAGAGCTCAGGATTCAAATATGGCAAGTACTGAAAGCGGCTGAAGATTTCACAAGATAGGAGTGCTTGGAGAAAATGCTTATTTTTACTAAGAAGAGAAAGATATGTTGGTGGTGTCTCTGAAAGAAATAATTCCCAGAAGCCCTGATCAGCTGGTGTGCTGACTTGGGCTTCTGGGAATTGAAGTCCAAGAATACCTGGAGTGCCAATGTTGGCCACCGCTGTCATATAGGATTCTTAATGCTGTCTATATGCCCCATAGATCAACACTTCATAAGATCATGCAAATATGACCTACACACACACACACACACACACACACACACACACACACACACACACAAATACATGCACACAAAGACTCAGAAATACTGAATCACAGTTCTTTCATCACTACCTTACAAATATCTTGGAATCTTATACAGTATTACTGAAAAGCAGAATTATTGTCTCAAAATAGTGTCCATGTTATCATAAGATTTCCTTTTCTCTCCTGAAAGGGAAATTTTTACCACATCCTTCTCAAAGCATGAAAGAAAGGTAATGGAAAGAAAACAGACACCAGTTGTTATTGTACTACTGTAATTCCTTTTGTATGCTAATTTTTGTCCATTAAAGTTCCTAGATGTATTCCAGACTAGCTTTATTCCTTCCCCACTTTCCTTCCCTCCTTATTTGATTTTATAACAATGTAACTTCTTGTAGGGTCTGCATTTCCATGTGCTAGTTTAAGGTAATCTGCAGAGGAAGACACTTGCACAACTGCCTGAATCCCCCGTACCCCATGTGTGTCAACTGCTGTATGACATACTTGTCGTGATCCTGATGAACCAGACAGGAGTCATCTTGGATCTCTGTCTCCATGTTAGACCCTTTCCCATAGGAGGGGGTCAGAGGGACACCTTTGCTGAATCATTTCCCATACCTAGTCATTCAGGGGAGGTCCTTTGGAAAGTCCCTAATCTGACCACCCCTCTAACCTATGAGGATAGTGTCCAACCCACACCATAAAGGAGGGATGTGAGCGATCCATCTTAATAGGATACTGTTATCAAGGGTTAACTTTAATTGGCTCAACTAGCTAGGCCAAGCACATCCTGAGGAGGAGAGATGTGAATCCAAAGAGTATAACTGGGGTTACATTTCACTTCTGAGTTGGGGACTGTTAGCTAGAGACGAAGTTTTGCGAATACAATTCCCCTAAACCATTAAGAGCATAATCCTGCCCGGGATCATGCCAAAGGGAGAGAAACTGGCTAACTTTTATTCTATGTGTTTTCTGTACTTTGTTCTTTGCAGGCGCACCCCCCAAAAGAAAGACTCAGACACCGGTATATGGATAAAGGCATCCGGCCACTTTTATTGAACAATGCCCTAGTCCGAATTATAACTTTCAATTGATGTAATCATCCAATTATAATTCTTTAAGGCAAGCAGGCCGCAGTAACACTGGTAAGGTTCCTCCCAAAATGCCAATGGCAATTGGCTACATGTAACTATTTGTATCAATTTGTTTGTTGACACAAACAAATTGTTGACCGGAGTCAATAAACTATCTACTGACCCCACCCTATGACGTGTATCCGTTAAATATCAAGGTGATGCAGGCTGTGAAGCTCCTGCCATCACCCCTTGCCTGGTTCGCCCTTGACTGGCCAAACCTCTTTCCCCTGTACCTGTCTACGTGTTGGCCAGTCAATTGCGAACCTGCCGGATACCTATGGGTCATAAATCTTTACCTTACCAGTGCTACCCGCCAAAGTGACCAAAGTCAACTTACCCCTTTTCTCAAACACTAGCAACAGTGTGGGATGGGCAAAAAAGCAAGAACCAAAGAGCCAATTGTAGGTTCAAGCCAAAAATTCCCACCCGGCCCTGAAGCGACCAAAAAAATCATACTGTTCACTAGGGAGGGGGTGGAGGGGAAAACTTCTCCGCTCCGTTGCGTTTCTAAAATGGCAGCTCGGCTGCCTCGTGGCCACCCCTTTTATAGAGGCATGGCCACGCCCCCTAACTCATCCGGATGTCTGAGTCCGGGGGGGAGGGCTGCAAAGAGCACGGTGGCCATTTTGGCGCCGCGCTTTCATTGCAGGCGCACCCCCCAAAGAAAGACTCAGACACCGGTATATGGATAAAGGCATCGGGCCACTTTTATTGAATAATGCCCTAGTCTGAATTATAACTTTCAATTGGTGTAATCATCCAATTGTAATTCTTTAAGGCAAGCAGGCCGCAGTAACACTGGTAAGGTTCCTCCCAAAATGCCAATGGCAATTGGCTACATGTAACTATTTGTATCAATTTGTTTGTTGACACAAACAAATTGTTGACCGGAGTCAATAAACTATCTACTGACCCCACCCTATGACGTGTATCTGTTAAATATCAAGGTGATGCAGGCTGTGAAGCTTCTGCCATCACCCCTTGCCTGGTTCGCCCTTGACCGGCCAAACCTATTTCCCCTGTACCTGTCTACGTGTTGGCCAGTCAATTGCGAACCTGCCGGATACCTATGGGTCATAAATATTTACCTTACCAGTGCTACCCGCCACATGGGGAGGCGTCCATGATGACTCACCGCCCCCCCCCCCCCCGACCGTCAGCTCGGTCACCAGGCCTGCTTGCATATCCTCAAGAAAGATGTTCATACCTCTGGCCGACAAGTGGACCCCATCTCCTGCATAGAGATCGTAATCCTGCAAGCCTATCCTAGGGTGCCGGTGGGCTGTCCCCAAGCCCTTGTCTGCCAGGAACCGGGCAACAGCCCTGTTTACCGACCGGCGAGCACGGTCAAGGGCACAGAGGTCAACGCCTCCCATGTAAGTATGTCGCGGCACCATGTCCGACCATAGTAGCCGCGTGGACGGCCATACGTAATGCAAATAGGCTAGGTCCCTGCAAATAGTGAATTTTAAAGAGAGACCAGTGACTTGTGCGAGGTCATTGCCACCGAGATGCAGGATAAGAACATCAGGCGGTCCAGCATCCCTGATGGAAAACAGGAATGGCAACAGTTCCCACCATCTCATACCGCGCTTACCGTACCATCGCATACGTGCGGCTGCACGTAGCCCAAGATGGGGTCCCCACTCTGTCGCCGCAGTATACTGCGCTGCCCAGTGCACGTAACTGTGGCCCACCAGCCATACTGCTACCAGTGTGCGGAGACACACAGGGTCTGTAAAAGAAGGAAAAAAGGAATAATGACATAACTGGTACTCATGCATGGACGGGGCGTACGTACAATGCAAAGCGCATGGATCCCCACCTGCCCATCCTGCGTATATCAGCCTCAGAGTACCCAAACACAGCCGCAGTAGACATGGCGCCTATCCTAAATGAATGGGTGCCGTAACGAGCCCCAGGGAGGCCCACACTGTTAAGTGCCATGCCGGTCACCTTCCAAAACTGGAATTTAGTAAGGGGAGACCCATCCTGGTGGCAGAAAAACGGGCCAGGGTGCGTACCACGCACTGCCAAAAACTCATGTAAGGCACCAACCGGACAGATGTCTTCAATGGAACATCGTAGCAGTCTGACTCCACTGCCTACGCCGTGCTGATCAACCTTTGAGGACCGTATCCTCAACTGAGCCCACTCTTGTGTAACATAGACATCGTCGAGTTCCAGTGCCCTATGAGACGCATCTGCCTTAGACAGTGGTACCAACTCACTGATGCGGAGTGCTCCAAAGAAGGCTACAGTGGTAGCTGTGTGAAAAAGAGCCACCTCATACCTATCATAGCATAAGTTATGCCAGCCTCGTGCAAGGTGGGTAAGAATCTCTGGTGAAATCGGGTGACGTGTGTCCGGGCGGCGGCCACGTTCACGTGTCCACCCTTCCAAAACATGACGAATGCGGAAATCATTCACGCAGTCGGTGAAGCCCCGCACCTTGGCCATAAATGCCAGTGCCGAAAGCCTAGAGGCTACAGTACGGGAGGCCAGCCCCTGACCGTGAAGATAAACCATGTATTGTAAAATCTGGTCGACTGGTATTGGCCACACTTCGGGTAACCGTAGTTGCCACAAAAGGTTCTAAATTGTATGAAAGCATGTTGATACGCCTTACGCGTGCGAGGTGCCAAAGACATGCTGATCGCCCGGTTCACCTCTCCTCGCCAAATGTCCAAATCTCGGCCGGGAGTGGCGAGGAGAATTCCTCTGCTTCCGGAGCCAAGCCATGGAACCGGGAGATCTGCAGGCGGGATAAAGCATCAGCAACATCGTTATTAATGCCTGGTACATGTCTGGCCTTGAACAGCACATTGAGGCGTAGGCTTCTCAAAACAAACTGATGGACCAATGCCATGACCCTAGGGGATTTGGACGTCTGGGCGTTAACAATGTGCACCACTGCAGCATTGTCACACCAAAAATGGACTACTGAGTTGACCCACTTATCGCCCCATAGCATTAGTGCTCCCAAAATGGGGGAAAATTCCAGGAAAGTAAGATCGCGGAGGCGATCCGTGGCCTGCCATGCGTGAGGCCATCGGCCATATGCCCACCACTCCTCGAAATAAATCCCATAACCCAGAGAGCCGGAGGCATCCGACTGTACTTGAAATTTAGGGCAGACCATAAGGTCCGATCTCCAAAAAGAGACCCCGTTAAATTCCTGGAGGAATGTGAGCCAAACCGAAAGGTCTGCCCATATACCCCTGGCGAGCCGGACCCTGTGGTGGCGTTTTAATAGGCCAGCCATGGCATCACACAGACGCCTGGCAAAAGCTCTGCCCGGTGTCACCACCCTGCAGGCAAAGTTGAGGGGGCCGTGAAGGACCTGTAGCTCACGAAGGGACACCTTACGCTTGGCAATCAGTGCCAGAATCGCCGCGGAGATCCGAGTCACCTTGTCCATGGGTAACCTGGATGCCTGTGTGACAGTGTCAATTTCGATGCCTAAAAAGGTAAGCTTGGTGGCTGGGCCCTCGGTCTTTTCAGGCGCTAAGGGGACACCCAGTTCCCGCATAAGGGCCTGAAATGTAGTAAGGAGACGCGTACACGTGTCCGAGCCCCGTTCACCCCCGAACAAAAAGTCGTCGAGGTAATGGCCTAATGACCGGGACCCTGACCTGTGAACAAAGGCCCATTGGAGGAAAGTGCTAAATTGTTCAAATGCCGAACATGAAATAGAACAGCCAAAAGGCATGGCCTTATCTACGTAGAAATTTCCCCGGAAACGAAAACCCAACAGTTCAAAGTCCTCGGGGCGCACTGGCAGTAATCGGAATGCCGATTTGATGTCACACTTTGCCAGGTGGGCCCCGGGACCGCAGGAGCGTACCATCTGTAGGGCCTAATCAAATGACGTGTACCTGACTGAGCAAAGGTCATCAGGAATAGCATCATTGACCGAGGAACCCGCAGGATAAGAGAGATGGTGAATTAAAGCGAAATTCACCCGGGGTCTTTTTCGGGACTAGCCCCAGAGGAGAGACCTTCAAGTTAGGGAATGGTGGTTCAGTAAAGGGCCCTGCAACTCTCATAGCCTGCAACTCCTTAGCTATGCTTTGTGCAGCGACCTCCTCATTACCCTTTAGAGAAAGTAAGTTCGGGGCATCCTGCGGTCCCCGAACACCCCTAAATGGTATACGAAAGCCAAACTGGAAGCCTTCTAGCAGGTACCTCGCATCATCCTGTCTAGGATAAGCGAAAGCCATCGTTCCAGCATGGGGATATTAATTGGGGAGGGGGCCTTTTGAGTGGCCAGCACCATCAGAGGGAGCTCTGACCACCCCCTGCCCGCCCCTACCTCTGCCTCGTGACCCACCAGCCCGCGGGCACACGGAGGCCAGGGCAAGAGGGACACTCGTGCCAGAAACGACACTGACGCTTGTTGCACACGCCGCTAGCTGAGAAGCTCCAACACAGCAGGCGGGCTGGAACCCCCTGCCCCGCCGATTGGCAGGGAACCTGCGTCGTAGCCGCCCGCTGCATGGCATGGCCGCAATGGTACCTATCACCAGGCGCCGGACGCGTGGGAGTCATATACAAGAGCCACAATTGCTGGCACGGCTCATCCCACCTCATCTCAGGATGTAGGGCCACCCTCATCCTAAATTCCTCATCGTAAGCCAACCACGATGGGCCAGGAAAATCAACCATCGCCCTATAAATGTTGTTGAGGTGTTGCACCATCGGAATGGCCAAATCAGGCCGGGCCCTCAGGTATACTGCCATATATATAAGATATGCCAGCAACCAATTGGCCCAGGTACGTGGTGGTTTACGACGACGGCCATCCTGTCCCTCCCTCTCCTCCTTGGTAGGCTCACGATTCAAGAGGGAGAAAATATCAACGTAGTCCCCTCGCCAAATCTTATCCCTTGTGGCCTGTGATAGATGATCACCCAGGGGCAAGGAACAACCAGCCGTCGGCAGAGCCGCTGTTGGCACATGTTGCATGAAGGGCATGCGCAGCGGGCCCTGAATAGCCCCTGCGACGCTTGGCATACCCCCAGGGGCGGACACCCCTGCCCTAACCGAGGGGCAATTTGGCAACCAGGAGTTAACAGGGCAGTGTGGAAGCAACTGCCCACCCACAGTAACCTGGCGTGGCCATGGCCACTGGACCCCCCCAGTGTAACTGGACAGTGTCGGTGCACTAAATTGAACCGGATACTCACTAGTCGCACCCCCATGAGCCGCCCCCACTGGGGGTTCCGGCACACGGTGGGCGTCGGAGCTCGCGACAGGCATCGAGCTCTGGGGCCACACCTGACTGCTCCCCACCGGCAAATCCGAACGTGCGGGGAGCTGCAAGGCACCAGCCTGGGCTGGCCTGATGGCCTCGAGCAGCTCAACCCTGTTGGCGGCCCGCTGGAGAGTCATGGCCGACGTGTCTGCCGGGGTCGACGAAGGGGCCGTAATGGAAGCAGCAGCTAAACCCCCATCGGGAAGTGGTTGGGCAATGCCCAGTGATGCCTCTAGCACCGAAATGCGTGCGAGAAGCGCATCAACAGTCTCCGAGCCCCTGGTATAAGGTGGGCCGGATGGGCCAGAGAGGCCTGGTGGTCAATTGCTGGATGGGAAACCCAAATGGGGATCCAGGGCCCGAGTAGGGCCATGCCCAAAACTCCGGCCCGTGGAGGTCCGGAGGAATGGTTTGGGTGGAAACCGACACCAGGTCCAAGTGGGCCAGCCTGTCCCGAGGCAAGAAAATGCCCTCCAGGGGCAGGGATCCCCGAGGGGCCAGCCTGTGCCAGCCCAGCCTGGAAGCTTGTGCCGGGCTGACAGGCAGAAGCCTGATCAGCCCCACTGGCAGCAGTGGGCAAGGCCATCCCGCTGCCCAGCTGGGGGGGGTGCAGCCTGAGTCCTCTGACCTGATGGCTGCCCCCCAGTAGAGGGGTAGGGAAAGCCCTTCCCCTCGGCCGCGGCTTGACCGCCGGAGCCTTGCGCTTGGGAGCCATGTCTCCCGAAGAAACTGCCTCCTGATGGATCCCTGGCCAGGGATCAGTTCCTGTGCCCTGAGTACCACAGTAGCGAAGAGCAAAAAAACTCTGTTCAAAGCGAAAGTACGAAGAGAGCAAGAAACGCAGCGGAGAAAACTTCTCCGCTCCGTCGCATTCTAAAATGGCAGCTCGGCTGCCTCATGGCCACCCCTTTTATAGAGGCGTCGCCACGCCCCCTAACTCACCCGGATGTCTGAGTCCAGGTTGGGGGGGGGGGCTGCAAAGAGCTTTCATTTGCAGATGTTACTTTGAAATAAAACTTTGCTGCTACATGTCTGAGTGGAACTCAGTCATTTACAGGCTAATCTTGTTACTATAAGACTCTCTGCCTTGACTCATTACCAAACCTTGGAAATTGCATATTCCCAGTGGATGAGAAGGGCGACTTCATGGATGGGTAAAGGTTCTGTGAGGTTCTGGTAATTGCTGCATTTGGGAGTGTGCGTGCTGAAAATACTGGGCACAGCACACTGAGAGACACCCCCTCACTTAACCAGGGTCCCGAACTGCGAGAGGTCTGCCACAACACTTATCTCCTTTGTCTGAATTTTAGATGAGAGGGTTGTGATAATTTGTTATATGACCATGCAGCCTTTCCATCATGTTATAACAGAGTTAGGGAAGACACACAATGAATTAAGCATATCAAATGTATCAAAGGACCACGACCTGGTATTGGGCCATGTCCCATGGACACTCATAGTTTTTTTACTGTTATACAGTACAGTACTAACATTTAATCAAGACAGCAGATACAATCATTACCAGGAGAGGAAATAAGTGTGGAGATGTATCAGTGCACTGAGACTGAGCATGAAACTGCAAGATTTAGCTGTGGAGCAATGAAGGCAATGAAGACTTTGAAAACATCTGGGCAAACTAGAATTATGAATGAGAAACTTGGTTGGGAAAAAGTATATAGATGGCAATGCCATTAAGAACATCTTTGAAGTATGTTATTGTTGTGTATGTAACTGAATGTATTGTTTTAACAGTTTGTATTTAATTGTTGGAATCGGGTGATCCTCCATTTTGGGTTTTTCTTAGAACTAAGCTCTCGTGGGACTTGGGTTCCCGCCCTTTCTAACAAGAAGCATGAAAGGCTTCACAGTCTCTGTCACCCCACAATCACTCCACTGTTCTCCCAACCTATCCAGTTGCTTCCCGCTCGAATGTATCTTTTCTGTATTGTATATATAGGCGCTGCTGCTCCATGTTCAGTTCCTGAAATAAAGCTCCATGTTCAGTTCCCGAAATAAAGTTGTGTTTGGCCCTGTTATACTGGCTGCTGGTGTCAATCCCTGAACATCAAAGTTATCATAGCCTAAAAAATAATATATCCACCAAAACATTGAGAGAACAAGTGGCATAACACCCCTAAACACATCGATGTGTTGTGCTACTTTTTAGCAATCAAAAAGCTGTGTGAAAAAGCTGTAGCTTTTAGAGTTCACTGTTATATACATGCATTATGTATTTTCTAACACATGAGAAACACTTTGCAAGGCTAAAGAGCATTAAGGCCGACTCTGTCTGATTTCTCCCCGAGTTAGCCTTATCGGGAAGAAGCTGTTCTTGTGACATGTTGTAGTTAGATACTGAGGGGAGTTCATTAGTCAGTCTAACTAATGCTATATTTATATCACCAGAGTTTGTTATGATAACAACATTGACTTTGTTGTGGTTATTCTTTGCAGCAGATCATGTGTGTTAACAGAAGATACAAATGGTATATCAGTGCTCAGAAAGTAGGAGTGTTACTATGGAATTTTTATATGTTCACAACACATCTTCCTGTTTCGCCTACACATAATTAAATTCTACAAAAGCATGTTGAAAAGTCTTGCCATCTCCCACAACAGTGTTGCTGTTCCCTCATGTCCTCAGAAATTTGCTTCTTTTAAGGGCTGAAATCTATCCATGCCTTCCTCCAAGATACTATGAGGTGTCAGAATGCTTCCTATTCCACTTACTCCCTGTACCAAGAAATGAAAGAAATTCTCAACAAAGAATGCAGATAAAATATTGGCTGAAAAGGAGGGAAGGGAATTCCATTTGTTTGGAATTTCTGGTGGTTTTTCACCAGAGAGGGGAGCAAAGTAGATTGATTATGTTGGGGAGTTAAGACATTAGTCTTTCCCATCAGTGTCCAGAATTTCTGATAATGATCTTCCTGAAAGCTGGCAATTAACTAAAGCAAAGCCAAATACAAAGCTGCATGCTACTTATTTATAGAATGTCACTTTAGCCACTAGTGACAGTAAGACAACATTAATCAAAGTTAACAAGACTGCAAGAACTGAGTTGCAAACTGAGACAAAGGCCTTCTAGTACTTGTCTCCTCAGTAGCCTTTCAGATGCTTCTAGAAATTAACAAGCAATATAATGTGAAATTCCATTTTAATGATAAGAGAAGGATGAGAGAAAAGCTCTCTTGTTTATGATTTTAACTTTAAGAAAACTCTCTGACTCTTATATCAGTATGCTTTTTTTCTGTACTAAAGTGGGAAATGTTATGTGGCCTAATGACTATATCACTTGTTATTAAAACACTGTGCTACTTGCAATTGTCTGGTTAAGCAAATGTGTCAATTATTACATTTAAAAAATAATAAACATTAAACTATTGTGTCTTAATTATGACTTACTTATGTTCTTCATAAACACTACAGGAGCAGTACAAATATCTGCTTTTTCTGGATATTACATGACTTTTGTCCAAAGTCCTAGATAAATTTGCATAATGACTGAGTATAAGAGCTTCAGGTAACATATTCAGTTATATCAGAGAGTAAACAATAAAAAACAAAAAGACAAAAAAACTTTGTGGCACAAAAACAAGACCAGTCAATATAGGTGAGTGAAGCGTCTTGTCCCTTCCCCCCACCCCACCCCAAAACCTGAGGCCAGAGAGGAAAGAAGGCAGCAACCAAGGCCTCAACTGCCCAGTCACCATTGCAGATGCCGGGGGTGGGTGGGTGAATAAGGCAAGATCCCATGCTTGTCTTTCAGCCAGCCCACCATGAGACTTGGAATGAGACTCTCAGCAATGTAGCAAGATCCATTTGTTTCTTTTTTCTTTTATATTTTAAGGGACAAGAAAAACATCAAAAATATGTGTGTAATGAAACTGAGGTTAGAGGTGGATCCTCGTTCTAAAACATGTTTTAAATTGCAGAATCATATAACTTGAAGTTTCTGATCCAAGAAATATATTAACAGTTCAAATAAAACAGTTATTCAGACTGACTTGAGATCAAATCCATCAGACTCTTTAGGACTACATTAAACCGTTATTTTTTTTAACCATTCAGCAAAGAGCAGCTGGAAGAGAAAGGAATTCACAAAATAAATTAAGTTGGTTTGACTTACTTCATTATCAGTGGTTTTTAGGGGGGCTTACTGTGGTGGGAAGGAATATATTAACAGATACAAATTTAAAATAGGGTATTATTCCCCCCAAAAAATAATACCTGTGACTAATGTGACTGAAATGACAACAAAGATGTGCATGGAGGGAGATAATGTAAACTAGGAGTCATTGGTTTATATCCTCTCCCCCAACCCAGAGTTTCCTGAATTGCTTGCTGTCAAAAGCTAGATGGTATTGTATTACAAGCATCAAACAGCCAATGTTGTTGTTGTTGTTCAGTCGCACAGTTGATTCCGACCCTTTGCGACCCTATGGACCATTGTTCTCCAGGCGCCTCTGTCCTCCACCATCCCCCTCAGCACTCCCAGTTCTGTGCCCATTGTGTCTACAATACCATCTAGCCATCTCATCTTTGGCCTCCCCCTTCTTCTTTTGCCCTCCACCTTTCCCAACATCTAGGCCTTCTCAAGTGAATCCTCCCTTCTCATTTGATGTCCAAAGTACTTTAGCTTCGTCTTTACTATTAGACCTTCTTAAGAGCAGTCAGGGCTGATTTCTTCTAAGATTGACCTATTTGTTCTCCTCGCTGTCCAGGGTACTCTCAAAACTCTCCTCCAACACCACATTTCAAAGGCATCTATTCTTCTGCGTTCAGCTTTCCTAATTGTCCAGCTCTCGCATCCGTACATTACCACTGGGAATACCATTGCTTTGACTATTCTAATTTTTGTTTGCAATGTGATGTCTCTACTTTTAACTATGTTCCCCAGGTTTCTCAAGGCTTGTCTCCCAAGAATCAGTTGCCTTTTTATTTCATGGCTGCAATCCCCATCTGCCGTGATCTTTGATCCCAGGAAAGTAAAATCTGTCACTGCTTCTACTTCTTCCCCATCTATTTTCCAGGAACTGATCAGACCTGTTTCCATTATCTTGGTTTTCTGGATATTGAGTCTCAAGCCAGCTTTTGCACTGTCCTCCTTCAGCCCAATCAAGAGATTCTTTAGGTCTTCCTCACTTTCTGCCATTAGGGTGGTGTCGTCTGCATATCTCAGATTGTTGATGTTTCTCCCAGCAATTTTAATCCCATATTGTGATTCATCCATCCCTGCATTGCGCATTATGTGCTCTGTGTATAAGTTGAATAAGCAGGGTGACAAAATGCAGCCTTGTCTTACTCCTTTTCATATTCCAAACCACTCTGTCATTCCGTGTTCTGTCCTAACTGTTGCTTCTTGGTTCATGTACAGATTTCTCAGGAGGCATATGAGGTGCTCTGGTATTCCCATCTCTTTAATTACTTGCCACATCTTGTTGTGGTCCTCACAGTCAAATGCCTTAGTGTAGTCAATAAAACAAAAGTAAACTTGTTTCTGGTATTCGTTTGTTTTCTCCATGATCCAACATATGTTGGCAATGTGGTCTCTAGTCCCCCTGCCTCTTCTGAAACCAGCCTGCACCTCTGGTAATTCTCTCTCCACATGCTGCTGAAGTCTATCCTGTATTATCTTGGGCATCACCTTGCTGGCATGTGGTATGAGTGCAATTGTTCGGTAGAACAACAAAAAATTGAAACTAAAACAAGATACAAAGTGACATATACAGAGATAAAAAGTTGCAAGAAATCTGGCTTTTCTTATTACTAACCTGGAACAGGTGGATAGAAAAGAAACTGAAAAGGGATCAGATTTTGACCAATTACAGTTAACTGTTACCTGGGGAACAGAGAAGGCTGATTGCCAGTCAGAGTTTAGTGAGTAAAATAGACATCTCAGAGAAGCTTCAGATTGATAATCACAACACTGAAAGCTATTGTCAATAGGAAAATACCATGCAATGATTTTAGATAGCTTTCAACATATAAAGTTCAAGAGGCATATTATAGACTGATACATTTTGTGAAGTTGTTTAATGCTGACATCCCAAATGCCAATGCAACAGGCACCTGTAACTAATAGGCTAGCATGGCATCTCTGAATTAGAGACTTAAGACAGAGTCATATCTACAAATTAAACATCTCCTTACTTGTTGTTGTATCATTCAATGTTCCATTGCCACAGAATGCTTCAATGCATAGACAACTAATGGAAATTAGGAAAATTGAATTGGAGTATTCCATCATAGATCTGTCAAGCAAAAATAAAATATATTAACTCTTATTTTAAAAAGAATATACACAAACATATTAACATTCTAGTGCCCCCCACAACTACAATGGTGGTTTTGTACTTTTTGTCTTTTATTAGCTAATGTCACTAGGCTTCTTACATCATATTATATTTGTGCATCCATTAGACAACTAATCAACAATGGTTTTAGTCTACTTATTCTCTGCCTTTTCGCCTTTTCCACAGATCTTCCAAGGTATTATGATGGAACTATTAGAACTTTCCAGTATACATATAATCAGCATAGTACACAGACTTTATATATCAAAACTTCATACAGACCTTATACAGAAACTGTAAACTTGAGGATATGCATTACCACTTTACTTCTTTAATATGTAGAATAGGAATTCATACCCTCACCTATCCTGCCCAAACATTTAAGAATGAATATCTGGACATAAGAACATTACACAAGTTCTGCGGTTGCGTGATACGTGACAAGCACAAAAAAGAAATGTAAGATTCTTGCATTCCTTCTGCTATTGCTTATTTGTGATGTCCAAAGCTTAATTACAGACTGTGCTTGCTGAAGAAATTCCCACAACAAAGAGATACACTGAGTACAAAACTAAGTTACACATGAGAAGGGTGAAACAAATCCTCATGACTATTTTGTAACATTATGCTGCTGTTCTACTTTCAACTTTTTGCTGATATTATTATGTACAGAATAACTGTTTTTGTTTAGTGTTTTTGCTGCTTTATACAATGTCTATGCTGTTTGTGCACTAGTTCTTCTATCTGAGATGAAAGAATCATGAAGCAACCTTTTCAAAGACATTTTGTTGTTGGTTCAGTCGTGTGGTATCCGCGGACAAAATTGGCATACTGTCCCTGACAGAACCACGGTTCGGGAGAACGCTCCCTTGAGCCTTGGTTCCGAAGGGACAGAAATTGGGGGAGCGGAATATTAGATAGGGTTTAATTCACCCACAGCTGACCTGACAAGCAGCTCGGACAATAGGAAGCTGAATGACTAACTCGCTAGTCATGTAATAGGTAATATCGCACCCGCGGATTACCCTAAGTCCTGAACCAATAACAGCCACATGTTTACCCCAAGATAGTTTGGAACAATGGATTTCCCCTGTCCTTGATTAAGTTGGTTAATTAACTTCCCCTGAAGAGTTTCCCAATTAACTCGTGTAAACATGGCATGTGGATCTTATCAGATCACAGTTCTTTCTGACGCAGCCTGTACATAATATATACTGATGATTTTCCCTCATTAAATCACTGGTCTTCGCTCCAGTGTCTCATTGCTTGACCAGTCTCCTCCGGGACCCAACGGCCGCTTTGCGGCCCCGATCCAACACAGTCGCACAGTCGATTTCGACCTTTTGCGACCCCATGGACCACCACACGCCAGGCACCCCTATCTTCCACCATCCTTCTCAGCCCACTCAGCTTTGTGCCCATAGTGTCAATAATGCCATCTAGCCATCTCATTCTCTGCTGCCCCTTCTTCTTTTACCTTCGACCTTTCCCAGCATCATGGCCTTCTCAAGTGAATCCTCTCTTCTCATTTGATCTCCAAAGTACTTTAAATTCATCCTCAATATTTGACCTTCCAAGGAGCAGTCGGGGGTGATTTCTTTTAAGATCAACCTGCTTGTTCTCTTTGCTGTCCAGGGGACTCTCAAAACTCTCCTCCAACACCACATTTCAAATGCATCTATTCTTCTGTGCTCAGCTTTCCTTATGGTCCAGCTCTCACAACCATACATTACTACAGGAAATACCATTGCTTTGACTATGCAGACTTTTGTTTGCAAGGTAAAGTCTCTAGTTTTAACTATGTTCCCCAAATTTCTCATAGCTTTCCTCCCAAGAATTAGTCCTCTTTTTATTTCTTGGCTGCAATCTCCATCTGCTGTGATCTTGGCTCCTAAGAATGTAAGGTCTGTCACTGTTTCTACTTCTTCTCAAAGACATAATTGGTGCCAAAGGGTCAAGGATTGTCATTCTGTAATATCAATTACATCACCAACCTTTTTCTGAAGTACTACATAAACAGCACAAACCCAAATGCATTTTGTTAGCTGAAAGGAGCCTGCTTTCATTTTATTGCTCACAGTAATCACAGGAGAAACAATGACCCTCAAAATCACTCAAAGTTTAGGTGGTCTTCTTTTAATCATATTGTTAACAAAGAAAATATAGAATCCAAAAATCTGCATTCTAAAATTTATTACATTGCCAAGGATGGATTCTATGAGATGACATCCATGCTCTTCAAAGTATAAAATTATATATAGCAAAACAGATGAGTCAAGTCTACTCTTAATGCTAGGATGTGATCACTTCTCTAGATTTTACCAACAAATTAACATGAGTTATTAATTAACCAATACATACATCTGCAGAAACCTGGTAACTTTATAACAATTTTCCAGTCATTATCTCTGATTATCTTTGAAATGTTTCTATAAAACTTTCTAACCTCAAGATAAAATAGAAAATGAACCACTAACAGAAAAATATATACAAGATAATACTGTACATGAGTGTATAATTCAAATACCAAATATGCTACTGGTGAAAAATAGCACATAATTTCACTGTTTCCCACTATTATACACATGTGTTTGGGTTGCCCTTGCTTGAAAGCCAGTCATATCTGACTCTAGGGTTCAATGCTCATCTCTGTTTATAGCCAAAGAGCTAGCTAGCACTGTCTGCATTTGCAGACATTTCCATGGATATGTGGTAAGTATGACTAGACACTGGAGTATACGGAATGCTGTTAACCTTCTCACTGAAGTGGTACCTACCGTATTTTCCGGCGTATAAGACGACTGGGCGTATAAGACGACCCCCAACCTTTCCAGTTTAAATATAGAGTTTTAACCGTATAAGACTACCTCTCTTCCAATGCACACCAAATAAAAATTAACCCACAGTCAACCCGAAGACGCGCAGCCCTCCGAGTCGAATGGGCAGGTTCTGGTGGAGAGCCAATCCATGCTCACGTTCTCCTCCTCGAGGTACAGGAAGATGTGTGCAGCTTGCTTCCCCTTACTTCATACTCCACGCACAGAGCAGGGACTCGGCCGCGGCACCCCCCTCCATATGCGCCGGACATATGAAGCAAGGGGAAACAAGCTGCAGTTAAGTACCTGTCCTATAAGACGACCCCCGACTTTGGCACAGATTTTTCGGGGTTAAAAAGTAGTCTTATACGCCAGAAAATACAGTATTTATCTACTTGTCATTTCTTGCTTTCAAACTGCTAGGTTGGCAGGAGCTGGGACAGAGATGGGAGCTCACTCCGTCATGCAGTATTTGAGTCTCGAACTGCTGACCTGCCAACCTTCCAGTTGTCAAATTCAGCGACTTGACCACTAATCCACTGCAGTCCCTTAGGTGTTTAGATTAGGGGGGGGAGGGACAAAATATAGACTGAAATTCTATTGTGAAAGAGAAGCAAAGTGATAAGTTTCTGTCGATAAAATAAGAGCCCTTGCTCTGTTTCACAAGGCACACATGCATGCTGGCAAAAATGAAACATTCCAGAAGTATACTGCTCAGCTGAAATAACATTTCCACCACTATTTTTATATAAGGAAATTTAATGGCTAATAATAGCAATTATGTAAAAGTTCTGTTCCTTGCAGTTCATAAAATGTATTTGTTCGTAGTAAAATAAATATCTCTCTGGTCTGGACCCAGATTGAAGTTGCATACATATTACTGTACAGCAGATGGTGCCAAGTCTGTACTTGACAGCAAAACCCACAACTCAAGCAAACACCAGTTTCCTGCTTTTCCTGCAGTATTTTTGAAATACAGATAGGAAATTACGCCAACATCTTAACATAAAATATTTCAAACAAAAGTGCCAAAAATAGAATATTTCTTGCACAGACAAATAGAATAATTTACAGAGTAAAAATACATACCCTACTTAATATAGTCAGACAAAGAGTTTTCTACAGAGAATAAGCTTGTTTCTTAATTTTAATAAAAAATCAAGGTTGATGCAAATGGATGGTTAGAATACATATTCTATTGCAGGAGTTCTCAATCTTTTTAAGCCGGGGGCCGGGTCACGCTCCCTCAGACAGCTTCAGGGGCCGGACAGCCATTTTCCCCTTCCTCCACCACATGGCACTCCCTGGTGTGGTGGGGGCGGTAGGAGCCCACATGAAATGGTGCTGCAAGCTGCATTCGGCCCATGGGCTGCAGGTTGAGAATCCCTGTTCTATTGGCTACAATATTAGAATGTACTGCTCCTTCTATGAAATATATTAAGCATCCAAATCATCTGTGGCCCAATATGTCAGCTAGCCCTTTTTAATTTTAGATGTGTGAATTTTAGCTTTGTATGTTATTATATGCTGGTGGTGCATCTGACACAAATAAAGAAAGCAAAAAAACACATATGATCTATATAGCTCACAGAGATTACTTCAATTGCTATGTAGATCAAATAAACAGTAGACGTTTGGTACAGATTATTTAATGGCCTCACAGGTGACTAATGATTATTATGCAGGGTGACCTGTAAGTCGCTAACTCCCTACCCATACTCTCCGTGGGTATGCACCCCGCCCCTCTGCCGAACAGTCCAATGGGAGCGCTTCCTCCTTCCTCCCAGCACAGAGTTTGCCCTGCCACTCTGTCAGGCACCCCAATGGGAGCACTTCCTCCCTCTCCCAGCAGAGCCCTACTCTCTTTGTGGCCGGGTAGGGACTTACAGCTCACCCTGTACAAAAGTTTAAAAAGAATGTGAGCCAAAGTTTGCCTGCTGTGGATGAAAAGTTTTTTTAAAAAAACTAGTTGTGATTCTTAAAATGTCTGGGCCACTACGCTAAATAAATTAGAGCCAAGATGCTTACAGGCAGGACCAGCCCTACCATAAGGTGAACGGAGCGGTCGCTTCAGGCGCCCAATCCCAGAGGGTGCCGCAGTAGTAAAGGAAAAAAATGGGTTTTTTTATATTTTGATTGCGAGCGTATGGCATGTATGTTAGGGGTGACCATAGTTGGATCTTGCTCCATCCTAAAACTTGCCTCAGGCTGGCACTGCTTACAGGGAATGGCAGATCATAACGTAGGATCTCCTGCTACTGCAAGTATTGCTTGAATGTAAACAGACACACTCTCAGTGAATAACTAGTTTGCAGTATCTAGTGAGGTCCTATATGCCCTCTTATGCAAGGGACATAAAAATCAAACCACTCATGCATTGCCTGCTGTGTGGACTGTGTGACTCAGCAGTATCCTAGCCTGTCTATATTTTATGGACTCAAAGGCAAGGTAAAATGAATCAGGCATCCTTGAGTGTGTGTGTGTGCGTGTGCGCGTGCGCATGCGTGTGTGTGTGTTCAAAAATACCACAATCTTTGAGGATGCTCTTTCTGTGTAACCCATGTTGATGACTAAGCTTGCACAAAAGATAAAATAAATGTGAAGTTGCAATCCATAGATAGAGAAAAGTTGAAGTAAATTTCATCTGGTGGCAGAAGAAGATGCAGCTGCAGTAATTAAGCACAATCTCACATAAAACACAACTGGTTTATCAATAGGAAAATGAAACAAAAAAATGGGATACTGATTTCTTAAATATCACACTGCACCCTCCACTGAAATTTGCAGGTTCATTTGAACAATGGATGCTGGCTGAAAAATAACATAGTGCTGTATTAGTGATCAGTGAGTTATTCTATAGTTGCAAGTGCAGGAAATGGTACAATGGAAAAGAACAGAAATAATAATCAGGAAGTAATAGAATAATCAGTTTCTCCTTTGTTTGCTGTTCAACACTCCACAGCGCAGCCCTCCACAGAAAGTATACCTTCGCTAATAAATTGGGCTAGTTGACAAGAGATTTGAGGTTGTTGAATGACAGTTACTTAACACACTTAACCTTAGTTCATCTTGTTTTATACATGTCAGTGTGGTTTTGCACACAGCTTTTTAAGAGTAAAGCCATATTTTATATTAAGTCTTTAATAAACTACTCAGCATTGGAAAGGGATGTTAAAACAAATGTGAACACTGTGAGAAACCCTAATGGCAAGAAGATTATTTAATTAACCATCTTCTCTCTTTGCACCCTGAGATGATTCTGGAATAAACTCAAAATCACAAAAAATAAAATAAAAAGTGGTTATTACTCACCACCTCTGATGAAAAGGGCTGCTATCAATGAAAACTATGTGAAATAAAACTTTCATGTGCTATAAAATTATTTTTCCTACTTCGGACAAATATTTTCTTTAGTCTTCCAAGCAATCAACTCTTTATATCAGTCACAGAAACCTATGAGTAGGGAATGGCAGAGCTGACTGTTGTGAGTGTAAATAGTTATAGAGGTTTTTAATCTAAGGGAGACACTAAGACAGTCTTTAGCATATTAACCAAATAAAGGAACGAGATAATAAGCACCTTAGGGTAGTTTAAAAGAGACAAGGTCCACTGTGGTTTAGTAAATGGGGGGGGCGGGGGGGTATACCTGTCTTGCTGGAGAGCTGTAAGTGGGACAGCAGGTACAGTATTGCTATTTCCCATCTCTTGGTGGGTATAAATACAGCTATGCAAGCAAACCAGAGGTGCAAATCTTTGGATTGGGTGACGTATAAAAGTATAGCCCTGTAGCTCTCAATCTGGGCCAAGTCAGTAAATGGAAAAGAGAAATGGAAAGAAGAAGAAAAAGGCAAGCAGACATAGAGAACAGCTTGAGAAGCACAACTTTAACATTTATGAAATCACTTCCAGTTTCAGGAACAGCATGACTAAAACAGAACATAAGACAGTGTAGGGATGCAGAACTATGCTTATTTTAAAAGTGGTGGGTTTTTTTATACCACATCTCATACCATTATTCAGTTGTGTTTCATTGCAGGCGCACCCCCCAAAAAAGGACTCAGACACTGGTGAAAGTGGATAACGGCATTGGGCCACATTTATTGATTCATGCCCTAGTCCGAATTATAAATTTCGATTGGTACTCAACCAATTATAATTCTTAAGGCAAGCAGGCCGCAGTAACACTGGTGAGGTACCTCCCAAAATTGCCAACGGCAATTGGTTACAATGTATCCAATTTGTATCAATTTGTTTGTTAGCAACAAACAAATTGTTGACCGTAGTCAATAAACTAACTACTGACCCCACCCTCTGACGCGTATCCATAAAATAACGGGGTGATGCATGCTGCCTAGCTCGTGCCATCACCCCATTGCCTGGTTCGTCGTTGACCGGTCAACGTTAACGAACTTGTACCTGTCTAAGTGTTGGCCAGTCAATTGCGAACCTGCCGGATACCTGTGGTATGGTATGACAGATGGTGAATTAAACGAAACTCACCAGGAGTCTTTTTGGGAACCAACCCTAAAGGGGAAACTTTCAGATTGGGAAAGGGGGGCATAGGAAAGGGGCCAGCAACCCTACCTGCATTAACCTCCTTAGCGATACTTAGGGCAGCCACCTCCTCCCTACCCTTCAGGGAAAGCAAATTAGGAGCATCTTGGGGGCACCGTTCCCCTTTGAATGGGATGCAAAAGCCCCGCTGGAAACCCTCGAGGAGATACCTAGCATCCTCCCTCCTCGGGTAAATTGAGAGCCACCGCTCCAACATAGCTACGTTAACCGGGGAGGGGGCCTTTTGAGTGACCAGCTCCATCAACGGCAGGTCTGCCCGCTCCTTGTCCACCTCTACCTCTGCCCCGTGACCCACCGGCTCGCGGACACACAGCGGCGGCGTGGGGGCCAGCGCAAGAGGGACACTCATGTTTGTATCGGCACTGTTTTCTATTGCATACACCATTGGCCGAGAAACTCCAACACAGCAAGCGGGCTGGAACCCCCTGCCCCGCCAGCTGGTGGGGAGCCTGTGTTGGAGCAGCTCGCTGGACCGCATGGCCACAATGGTACCTCTCCCCAGGCGCTGGGCACGTGGGGGTCATGTATAAAAGCCACAATGTCTGACATGGCTCATCCCACCTCATCTCAGGGTGTAAGGGCACTCTCATTCTAAATTCCTCATCGTAAGCCAACCACGATGGGCCAGGAAAATCCACCATTGCCCTGTAAATATTGTCCAAATATTGGACCATAGGAATGGCCAGGTCAGGCCGAGCCCTAAGGTACACCGCCATATAAATGAGATATGCGGGTAACCAGTTGGCCCAGGTACGTGGTGGCTTGCGACGGCGAGACAGCTCTTTGTCCTTCTCATCCTGCCCCTCTTTTTCCTCCTTGGTGGGTTCCCGGTTCAATAGGGAGAAAATATCGACATACTCCCCTGCCAAATCTTTTCCCTTGTGGCCTGGGACAAATGATCCCCGAGGGGCAAGGAATACCCGGCCATCGGCAATGCCGACACCGGCACAGTATTTACACGGGGTATCAGGAGAGGAGCCTGGAAGTCCCTGCGACACCCGGTATAGCCCCGGGGGCGGAACCCCCCCCCCCCGCCCAATGTTATGCCAGTATGGGACCAAGCTGCACCCAGGTAAGCTGGGAACTGATGCCCACCCGCCCCGACATTACGAGGCCACGGCCACTGAAACCTATCCCCGGAAGTGGAGTGTGATGTGGGGACATTAGCTTGAACCTGATACTCACTGGGTGCACCCCCGTGAGCCGCCCCCACTGGGGGTTCCAGCCCACGGCGGGCGTCGGAGCTCGCGACCGCAATCGAGCTCTGAGGACACATCCGACCACTACCTGTCTGCAGTTCAGGATGTACGGGGAGCTGCAAGACCGCAGCGGGCACAGGCCTGCGCGCCTCGAGCAACTCAACCCGACTGGCCGCCTGCTGCAGAGTGGCGGCTGTCGTGGTAGCAGGCAGGCAAAAGGGGGCCCCAGATGGCAGTGAAGCCCCCCCCCATGGGGTTATTGGTGATCCCTAGGGATGCCTCTAGCGCGGCTATGCGTGCCAGTAATGCATCCACTGTCGCAGATCCCCCTGCATAAAGGGGGCCAGGCGGGCCGGACGTCCCGCTGGGCAATGGTCCAGGGCCCCCGACTTGAGAGCCAGGTCCCGAATAGGGCCATGCCCAAAACTCCGGCCCATGAGGGGCCGGAGGTAAGCCCTGCTGTGCAACCGCACCAGGCCCTCCCCCGTGATCAAGGCCCATGGCCGGCAATTGCGGTCCGGGGGCCGAAGCCCCTGTAGGGCCAGTCTGAGGCTGGAGAGCCGCAGGCCATGGCCTAAGCTGCCCCATCCCACCGGTTCCGGTGGGTGAATGTGATAAGGGGTCCTGTTGCGGGGGCATGGTCGCGGTCCTCCGACCTGACTGCTGCCTCCCTTTCGGGCGCGCCTGAGTCGCCGCAGCCTTCTTCTTGGGAGGCATAATGAAAAAATGATCCCATTCCGGGGATCAGCGCCAGATGGCTGAAAAGCCGAAGATTGAGAATCGGAATACCCGCTAAGGCTCTACAGCCAACTGCGGCTCTTAAGGAAACGAAGAGCGATGGAGAAAACTTCTCCTCTCCGTCGCTTTTCCAAAATGGCAGCTCGGCTGCCTCGTGGCCACCCCTTTTATAGAGGGGTGGCCACGCCCCCTAACTCACCCGGATGTCTGAGTCCGGGTGGGGGCGGGGCCGCAAAGAGCGCGGTGGCCATTTTGGCGCCGCGCTTTCAATGCATGCATGTGTCCTGCCTTTTATACTGCCCAGGCACAATGCAACCTGGGAAAACCCCCAATGTCTCATACAAAGTTGCAGCAACTTTGTATGAGGCATTTTTTTTCAAGGAATTAGGCGATGTTGTATGAATTCGATGTTGTACGAAGCAGACTTTGTATGAGGTATTACTATATTATATACACCCCCTTAGAAACTTTACTAAAAGAAAAGAAATAAAATGACATAGGAAACAATCTAAAAATAACGTGAATTTAAAAACGAATTTAAAATTTGGATATGACTGGCTTTCGAGCAAGGGCAACCTTTATCTTTACTATGGCTACAGTCAATACTGTTTGCCACAGCACAGTACACAGAGATGTCCGCTGTATATTTGCTAGGCTCATCAAAGAACCCAATTCAATCAGCTAGGGCAGTGATGGTGAACCTTTTAGAGACCGAGTGCCCAAACTGCAACCCCAAACCCACTTATTTATCACAAAGTGCCAACATGACAACAGGGGAGGGAGGAAGCACTCCTACTGGGCTGCTGGGCAGGGAGGCAGGGCAAACTCTGTGCTGGGGGGGAGGGAGGAAGTGCTCCCATTGGGCTGCTGGGAAGAAGAGCGGAACAAATTCTGTGCTGGAGTGACTGCAGGGTGCCCACAGAGAGGGCTCCGAGTGCCACCTCTGGCACACGTGCCATAGGTTCGCCATAACTGACCAAGGGTCTGCAAAGCCCCAGACTGTTTGAGACCAAATTGATCACCTACACATATACAAATCTTCTAGACATTAAGACTGGCTCGTAGGCCTGCTGATATCTCTTTAATGGGCTACACAAGAAGGGATCTTCTAAGTCTTGACACACATCCTGTCGAACTCCTGTTCCATTGTGGCATTTGCAGCTTTGGCTCTGCCATTAAACATTAATTTATTCTGGGTTGGTTTCTCATAACCAGTCTTAAAATTAATGAACTGTTCAAAAGATTGGTCATTCCTATTTGTTTACAATGCTACTGTTGGTTTAGCTTACCCATGTTTCAAAAATGAGCTCCTGAGTTGCTGTATGGTTTTTATGAATTTGCTCTTATATTTTTTTTGTTGTTTTTATTGATCATCACAAGCTGCTCTTAAGTACCGTTGTAAAAAGCATCCAAAAACATTAATAAACATTTTTTAAACAAACCCTTTCAAGCTGTTTAACTGTGTACACAGAGATGTCCCCTGTATATTTGCTAGGCTCATCAAAGACTTGGAATAGCTCCATTCTTACAACACATGCCTCACTTCAGCTGCTGGTAGAAACAGCAGCTTCTTTATATTCTCAGATTTTTTTTAAAAAAAATCCAACTCCTTCAGACTGGAAAGGATTGCTCACTTGTCAACTGAAATTACTAACTATAACTGTAATTATTTTTTTAAAGGCAAAATTAATCCAAGACATGGATTCTTATAATCTTAGGAGAGACATCTTATTTCGGGTCAAAATTACACTTTCCCAAACCATTAAATTCTTATGCTGGAGACTACCCTGGATCTGAATCAATCCTGGGATTTATAATCAACTGAATATCATAAATGGACATAAAACAATACAGATACTTAAAATGCCATCAAAACACTTTAAAACAATTTATCAATTTAGAGGGGGGGGGGAGAGACAGTGAACAAAAAGACTGGAAATCCAGCCATATTCCACCAGTTACCAAATGGGTGAACATTTTAAAGGTTTTAACATAGAGTTTCTTCTTCTTCTTCCACATCTATGACAGATGTGAAACTGCCAAAATGAAGGCACCTTTCTGTGAGAAAGATTACACAAGGTTGCCATTACCAGGATACATCCAATTGTGGTTCAACAATACCACAATCTGCGAGGAGGCTCTTTCTGGAACCAAAATAAAGGCAGTGTCAATACCAGTATGGCATCCAAGGCCTCTGCTTCTAAAGACTCAATTTTCAGCTCCAAGGATCCATATACAGTGATACCTCATACAACATCCAAACTTGGTTCCACAAGTTTGGACTTTATAAGGATTTGGACTTTGTATGAGGCATGCAAAAATCCTAGCTGCGATGCATCATACAACGTCCAAATCCTTGCTGCGATGCCTAGTACAATGTCGTTTCCATAGAGATACACTGTACTGTAACATCACAGACTTCAGGGCAAAGTCAAGGAAAAAGACAGGAAACTGACAGAATATTAAGAAATCATTGTCTAAAGGCTAAATACATTACAAAAACATGTCGAACAACCCTGATTTTAGGGGACAAACCAACCTGGGGAAAAAACCCAATGCGTCATACAAAGTCGCAGCGACTTTGTATGAGGCAACTTTTTTCAAGGAATTAGGCGATGTTGTATGAATTCGATGTTGTACGAAGCGGACTTTGTATGAGGTAATACTGTAGTTAAAAAAATTGCCAAAATGTGTCATTCTTGCAGCAGCAACCGGCGTCTGCATTTCCTCCAACTCTACAGTAAAGGATGGAACAAGATCAAAAGATATCTTGAAAGTCTCAGGAGCCAGTAATCCCCTCCTACTTTATGAGTGTGCCTTCAGTAGCAGCAGCAGCAGCAGCAGCAGATTGAGTAAATCGCCAACCTCAGCTTCTAAATATCTTAAGAGTGGTGAGGTAGGATGTCCAAGTAAAAGGAAAACATTAATTCAGTTACAAGGTGCTGAAAAAATGCACCAATATAGACTTTCTGATATACAATACATTAGTGAGTCCATTAAAAAAAACCTAATTCTTCAGATACCATTGCAAAAGATTTGAATTAGAAAATACTTCTGTCACTGTAGTAGCATAATTAAACCAACAACTGAACCACTGAGGATTAACTAAAGGGAGTGGGCAATTGACTCAACAATCTAAGCAGGCATGGCTAATTTTTGTTAACTGAGTATTAACTAAGCTGAAATCAGTGAACTACAATTAAAGCCAGCAGGGAAGAATAATTTATTAAATAAAATATATGAAGCTTAATCATTTACATTAAATGAGTAAAACAAATTTGTTAACCTTATATATATAAATAAATCTACCACCCAAATGACATGTAATTCTTTCCCAGCATTTAGCAACTACTCTGTTATTACAAAATCAATAAGATTTCTAAATATAGCACTTGGTGAAATTATGAACAAATGTGGAGTGTATTAATATAATGTAGTTTAATCATTTAGATTAAATGAGATAAATACACTTATTAACTTTATACAGTATATGAAAGTCTACCACCTAATGGCCAACAATATTAAATTATTTGCTAGCATTTAACAACAGCTGCATTATTACACTACTAGCAGAGGTGCCCGTCCTTCATCCAGGACAGACGTAACCTGGGCCGGGGAGACAGCAGGGGGCCCTCTCTCCCGTGCTGATCTTACCTTCTGAGGAAGGGGGTCCCATTAGTTTGTGTGCTCTGTGCCTCTGCTGTTGTCCCGGCGGGCTGTCCATCCCTGGCTGAGACTGGGCAGCACTGCAGGGCTGAGGTGGTGCCTATGGGGCCACCTTGCCAGGCTGTGGCTCGCGGAGGCTGTCTGTGTCACCGCCTTGGCAGGAGGCGCCTTCAGGAAGCGGCCTTCGGATCATTGCGGGCTGTGGAAGCCCGATGGTGATGCATGCGTGCTGGCACATGCATGCGCACCAAAAAAGGACCCTCACCAGCTGTGGTTGCCCAGTGATGACGCATGCAGATGTCACACCAGTGACATGAAACCGACGATTCTTGCTGGTGGGGATTACGCCCCACCCGTGGCTTCCGGAACCCTCTCTTTGACCGGCGGGATGTGCAAGGTAGGCCCCATCCAGTTGTCAGGGGGGTGGGTTGCGGGGGGTGGGGCTGCATCCAGGACATACGAACGTACGTCCTTGCTTTATATTTATAGATAAATAAGGTTTCTAAATAAAGTTTGAATAAATATGGAATAAAGTAATTTAATATAATCACATCAAGGTTTAAGGAAACAGGTGTATTAGACAGAAGTCTAAAGAGTGGCAAAGGTGGGTAAATGGCAAAATATTAATTAATAACAATTGTACTGAGTTGGTTTAACATCTCATCTCTTAGAAAACCTCTGTGTAATACTGTCAGAATTCAGTCAAACCAGAAACTTTCTGATCTGTATTCAATGCCCCTTAGGATGATATACTCTACTTATGCAGAGGACAGATATGTCCTATTTCCACTAGTACTCTACTCCAGGCAACTTATTTAGATGTTTTGATGGGTTCGTCCAGAAAACATATTTATTATCTCCCAGGTAAAAGTGAAAGGCAAATTCACAGCATGTTCTTCACTTGAATAGTCTGCATTTAGGAAGCTTTGTTTGTGATTTAACTTTGGGAAGGTAAAGGACAGGTTGCTTAACTGTAACTGTAGTTCTTTGAGTGGTCACCTGTGAATTCATACTAATGGATTGCACTGTACACATGCACAGTACAACTGGAAATCTTCCAGAGTTTGGCAGGAGCTTCAGGTTCCACTCCCTTCCTTTGCGTGTGCAGTCCTGATCCAGTTTTCTCTCAGTTCTAGTGCTGCCACCATTAGTAAGAAATAGCAACAGCGACCAGTGACAGTTTGTTGTGTATTGAGGCACATTTGCTAGCTGCGCGGGCACCGCCCTTGCAAGAAGGAAAGGGCGTTTTCCCACCATCCAAATTAGGAGCTGAAGTTGGTGCAAAAACCCCTGTACAGGGCGCGCTCATTATGCTAATCAAAGTCCTATGATTGGCCACAGTTTTGGATCCTGTTCCTCATTGGTTGTTATACATATATCATGTTATGATTTGTTGGTTTAGCTTGTCCGGCGGGTCGCTACTTTGTATCTAGGAGCCACCACCGGGGAGACACTATATAAGCCCTACATGTAAACAAGGGCATAGCCGGACCGGACCTATACTTCCCATTCAGCACAGGTAGTCAATGCCGCGACTAGCCTGGATCTCCTCAACATGCTATCGCTATTAGCATAGCTTAGGTATTGCCTCTTAGATGGCAGATTCCAGAGGGACTGATTCCGTGTCGTATAGCCATCTTTGTGTCTGGAGCGCCTTGTAAGCGTAACCTGAAAGACTGTTAGAATAAAGACTAGTTGTTGTTCTGTTCATCTTTGTCTGGACTATTGCTTATAAGGGCCGGACGCGACACAGTTTGAGGGGAAGTTGGGTGGGATTTGTGAATTTGCAGGTGACCAGTCAAAGAACTACAGTTACAGGTAAGCAGCCTGTCCTTTTTCTTCATGAGTCCTGTGAATTCACACTAATGGGTGAATAGCAAGCAAACTTACCAGTTGGTGGGATGTCAACAGAGGATGGTAGACAGGACCTTTCAGAAGTTAGTTTTAAAAGTCAAAAGATGAAGTCCTGTGGAAGCTAGGGGTTCAAAAGGATGTTATGTCAACTGCTGCAGTACCAGTAGGAGAAACCATTGAGAGCACAGTCGCTTGATGAGACACACAAAGATAAATCCAAGGTGTCCTCCAATGGTTAATTATCATGTTGTAGATTTTGTGGTCTAGTTCCCATTCATGGGTTTGCGTGAGAATATCCACAATGGTGTTGTTTGATACTGCAAGATGGCTGGCAATGGTAAAGACATGATTGATTATGTACCATTCCCGAAGGTGAATGGTGATATAGTGTGTTTGAGTGCATTCCTCCTTGGCGATTGATATAGTGCAGGGATTCTCAACCTGTGGCCCGTGTGCTGAATGTGGCATGGCATCATTTCATGTGACCCCCCACCGTCTCAACCACACTCATAAGTGTCATGTGTTGGTGGAAGGGCAAAATGGCTGTCCGGCCCCCAAAGCTGTCTGAGGGAGCATGACCCACCCTGACTTAAAAAGGTTGAGAACTCCTGATATAGTGCACTGTGGTAGCGCTGTCAGTGGTTATTTGCACTATTGTTCCTTTTATAAATGGCTCAAACACCTTACGTGTCTTTAAAACTGAAAATATCGCATTCCACTCAAGCTTTTGAAATAATAAAAAGTATGGCAATAAAAGCGTGGAATTCCTCCCCATCCCAGCACACTTTTTCCTGTTGGGAGAGTGAACTGTATTTATAGTATTAGTGCTGACGACAGGCAAAAAGCTTTTGTTTAAGGCAAAGGTAAAGGTTTCCCTTCTCGAAAGCCAGTCGTATCCGACTCTAGGGTGCAGTGCTCATCTCTGTTTCTAAGCCGAAGAGCCAGCGCTGTCTGCTTCTGCAGTCGTTTCCGTGGTCATGTGGCAGGCATGACTAGACACCGGAGCGCACGGAACGCTGTTACCTTCCCACCAAAGTGGTCCCTATTTATCTACTTGCAATTTCTTGCTTTCGAACTGCTAGGTTGGCAGGACTTTCAACTGAGCTCTCCAAGGACTACATCAAGTTTGCAGAGTTTCTGTGATGAATTAAACATTAATATCATCATTTCTAGTTAAGCAAAATACTGCTTTAATGAAGAAAATGCATGTTTAAAGCCACAGAAATAAATAAATATTTGCACTAGAATCAGAGGTTGGGCTAGAAAAACAGTAGTTGCCATACAAACCTTGTAGATTTCTCTGTAGATTAGCAACTTCATCATTATAATAAGTTAACAATAGTTTTAATAAGCATTTCAGATACTTATATTGTGAAAATATAGATTTTGCCTTCTAAGCAGAAATATTTTAGGGGACTCTAAAATGCTTCCCCAGAAAGTGCTAGTACCAGCCACAAAGATAAAGATAAAACAACAGTGCAAGTTCTTTCAATATCTATTAACAGAATATCATCTTTGATACCATAAAACAGAAATAGCCAAGAGTCTACAGGAGGTTTTCTAGGACAGGATACCTGATAGACAGCATGTTTGTATGACACAAGCAACAGTTCAGATTTTGCACTGAAATACTTATAAACTGAATTCCTCCCTTTTTCAAACTGAAGATACAGAATTATAATATCTAGTGTAATTGTCTTGATTTAAGTAGGGCATTAATTATTTTCCCCCAGGAGGACTACCCTCTAATCACTCAAAAACAAACAAACAAATAGCACCTTCCAATCATTATAACAACAACAACAACAACAACCCTAGCCTCCCAAATCAACTTGATTTTAAAACAGTAGCTTGGTTTCATTCCTTTTTCTGCTACAAACATCTGATCTAGGTAAATTGGAGTTCGGGGGGTTATCAAGAAACAGATGCCTATTAGAAGCTCTGCACTCCATTTCTTCATAGTCATTCAAAAGATTGATCCAAAGTCATCAAAACAAGCAAAGAAACTAGCACATCCCATAACATGCAAAACGCTGATCTTCCCTGCACCATGTTTCCTTAAAAAAAAGTTAACAAAATTTAACAAAATAAATAAATAAATAAAATGCTAAATATACAAGAGGCACAGTTATCCAACTCTCTTAGAAAACATGGACACAAAAGTCCCCTTCATGCATTAATTATCTTAAAGCTTCTATGCAGTGAGGGCTCTTTAAAAATTACTACCACACTGTGGGTGTGGCCAGAGGAAAGCCCTGTGTTGCACCTGGATTAGGACTACAGTATTTTATTTCAAAACTTGGATGGGCATTGCCAGCCAGAATTTCTGCTACTGGTTCTGGTGAACTAGTGTGAACCTGCTGATGCCCACCACCACTGCTTCTATGTGTCAGAAAGGCAGCTGGAACTTTTGAGTTTTTATGTAAAACTAATGCCTAAAATGTTTTGGCCTTGATTTGACTTGATTTTGGTCAGTTGACGATTTCTTCTTCCTTTGACCAGTCAAATGCTCAGGTATACCAAAACATACTGTACTTCCTTCAGAAAATATACAATACTTTTTATATATCTTGGGGCATGTTTACAACAAGAGGTTAGACTTAGAGCGTGCGTGCACATGTGTGTCTGTTGAAGTCTTTGAGGGAACATCATTTACTGCAATAAATTATGTATAAGAAATATAAAACAATGCACATGCTGATTTTCTGTTTACACATACAGCAAATACAGGAAAGCATAGACTCTACCTGGATGATACCTCCATGATCTGGTGAAACACTATAACGTGAATCCTGTAAATATGCTACATGGAATCCAACTTGTATTGAAATGCAAAAACTATACATATATCACTGAACTATCAACATGATTATGTAATCTGAGCAACTACTGTTTAGGGATATAGTGGATAGTATAATTTAAATACAGTAGAATCCCGTATAACAAAAAAAAAAAAACTCCTTTCTCTTGGGCTCTTCGTTATGCGGTTTTTTTTTCGTTATATGAAGTGCTATTGACGATACCCTGCATAATGAAAATAAAATGTTCATTATACGGGGTTTCATTATGCGAGGTATACCTCGCTTAACAAAAACTCTGTATAACTAACATTTTATTTTTGTTATACGGGGTATACTTCACTTAATAAAAATCCCGTATAATGAAAATTTTGTAATGCGTGGTATCGCGGTTAGTGCAAAAACGCTTTGTTATACAAATTTTTCATTATACCAAGTGTTTGTTATGCGGTGTTCCACTGTATTCATCTTTGATTGACAGAATGATTATGTTTCTCACATTTCCTATTGATATTTACTTCTACTCGCAGTTAGACATTAGAGCTAACTGCGAGTAGATCTGATCTACTGGCATGAGTATGGGATATTTGTTCAGTCAACAAGGTTTATTTTTTTTATTTTGTTTTGGGGTTTTTTTGGTCGTTTTCCCACTCGCATTATCTTTTCTTGCTTTTGGATTGTGATCACCTATATTGACCCTTTAAAGCAGTGGTTCGCAATGTGGGGCACACGCCTCACAGGAAGCCTTCAATTCCCAGAAGCCTAAGCCAGTACATTGACTAATCAGTACTTTGAGGAATTGACTTAGGCTTCTAGGAATTGAAGTCTAAAAACCAAAAGTTGGGAAACACTGCTTTAGAGTCACACTTGAGTATATATAGATTACATCACTGATGATGCAAATAGTGTGGTATAGTGTGGGAGTGAATTCTTCTTCTTCCTGCCTTCTGTTCACTCTGGTAAGGACTACATCTTCAATGCAATATGCAAATTCTATTTTTAAAAAAATATTTCCCCTAGTTTAGCACTAAAATTTATTATACTAAATCAGGGGTTCCCAACCTATGGCTCACAGGCCTAATCTGGCCTATGGAGCTCATTAATCCGGCCCATGGTGATCACCCCGGCACCTCCAGAGGCTCCCACCATCAACAGAAGTCCCAATACATCATTTACCGTGAAAGTGGTACCAATTGCACCTTTTCCCGGCTATTTGCACAGTGTCTGCCACTTCCCATGGTGGCAGGATGCTTTTCAGAGCATTTTTGCTCCTTTTGGGGAATTTTCCACCGCTTCTCAGTTGTGTTTCGGCAACTTAAGTGTGGTAGTTGGGGACTTCAGGTGCTGGGTGGAGCTTACATTAGTGCCACAAGATTTAAAGATTAACTTTAAAGTGCCACAACATTTTTTTGCCTTTTTGTTTTGTTTTGTTTACTCTCTGGTATGCTTGAAACACAAACTAATACAGTTACCATTTCAAAAATATTAAAATAGTCTGTATTCCAATCACAATGGCACTTAATCACTCACGAAGCTTTTGCTTTTACTGCGATTCCAACTTCTGACCCTGAAATAATTGGTAGACTATCCTGACATTTTCATTATGGAACCAGACAAAAGACTCCATTTTTATTTAATCTTCTGTCTTGCAAAGATAAAAAGTAAAATTCCTGGGAAGCATTCAGGGAGCAAAAGTACAATTTGAAGTCATGCTTAAGACTTCAACTGTGAAGGAGAATATTATACTGTACACTTATTTTAAGTGAGAGCTTAACTTTAAGAAAATAACCTTGAGTAAATCTTTTGAATGATGTACCATGTAATCCCACTTTCTTTTTGTACACTTTATTATGCTAGACACCAGGAGGGCCTGCTACTGTGCATCAAAGTGAAGTGATACGTTTCTACTAATACGATGAAGTGTTTGAACTGAGCTGCACATGTTTTTGTCTGTTTTTAGTGCTGTGCCCTGACAAGAGGTAGGGAAAGATAATCATTTAGCCTTAAATATAGGAGACAGCACTACATCAAGACATCTTCAGATAATTTTCTTTATTAAAACCACCTGCAACACAAAGCAACCTCGAACTATTTTTTAAAAAAACCTACAAAATTTAACTGGTTAACCTCAGGGTGGTCCAGGCTTCTGATAACCCACCATAATTAGCATGAAACGCTACTCTTGGTGGTTCACAATAAAACAGCATAACCCAAATACACATAAATAATATAATAACAATACATCATGCAACAATACAAAGCACCACTCGCTCAGCCAACAATAACAACCTTAAAGGCACCGGGATCATGCAAATGGCTCATAAACCATAAGCCCAGGAGGTAAAAAAACAAAAATTGAAATAACAGCCAAAACAAGGGGGTAGAAAAATATATATACTGGGATCTAGCTAAATACTGGAATGTCCCTATCTGGGGAGAAAATATGAGATATTTTCCCTCAAACATTTCCTCTATTCTTCCCACAGGTTCTGCTAGCACTTAAACTTTCTGGTCTTGCTTCTTAAAAAGGAGTAGCAATAGACTCCAGTTTGTGTAGCAATAAGTCTATGGGTCACAATATACACTTAGAAGCAATGCTGCCTCAAATGGTAAAATATTACTATTTGCTATAGGACACACTTTTCCTCAACTCTGTATTTGCATTTCAACATTATTTGTTTTGTGCCTGGCTACTGAAAGGTAAATATGGGCTTAGCTTATTAGTGTTCCAAAGCGCTTATTATTTATTTATTAGTAAAGGAACTGCAGTGGCTTAGTGGTTAAGACGCTGGACATGATGACTAGAAGGTTGGCAGGTCAGCATTTCAATACCTGAGTGCTGCACAACAAGATGAGCTACCATCTCTGTCCCAGCATTTGCCAATCGAGCAGTTCAAAATTGCAAGTAAATAGGAACTGCTTTGGTCGGAAGGTAACTGCATTCGATAGATAGGTGTTTAATAATTCCTGCCACATGACCACAGAAACATCTGCAGACATACTTATTATTTATTTACTAGTAAAGGTTTCAGTAGGACTGCGGTGGTTTAGTGGTTAAGACTACCCAATCACCAAAAATCTGTTCTTCTGACTGATGCTGTTTATCAGCAGAGGAATACTAGTTAGGTATCATCTAAACCTGTGAGAGGTATTTCTAAGTGGATTTTTCTAAACTGAACATTATCATAATAAATAGATAATTTGTGACTGAACTTAATCTGGTCATGACACCCAAATTTGTAATAAGATTTCAGTAAAATTGTACATATCATTTTCTAGTTAGTCTTGTTTTAGTGGTCTAATTTTCCACATAATTACAATTATCTGCTGGACAAAGGAGAAGGGCATATTTATTTATTTATTTGATTTATATAGTGCCCATTTGGTGCCCATCTTTTCATACCTTGCACAAGCTGAAGGGTGAGCATGTGTAGTAGGAATCCCAATCCAACTCTGTAAGATTTTCCAAACAGTTTAAATCACTGTCATTTCAGATTTCTCAGGTCACTTCTGGATGGAGCACTTGTTCTCCAGAATGTACCAGATTCTGTTGTGCTATTGGTATTTTTCCCCATAATGCCTGCAATATTTCTCTTGTCTTGGTTAATGCGGTCACTTCTCATGCTTAGTATTCCTAATTAAGTTCAAAAATGAAATAGCTCCAGAAAACTAGCTCCAAAAGGGAACTGAGTGCGTGTGTGCTACATACTATTTTTTAAAAGTAGCATAATGCTCTTTGGAGAGAAATTGTTTTCAGAATATTTTTATTCCCATGGCCAAAACCTCATGCAGGAAACATTCAATTAAGAACAAAAACATATGTAAGTATTTCAGGGATTTTTAATTGTATTTTTTAGACCCACAGATAACTGAAACCACAGATATGGGGGTAATTTGTAACTTAACTTCAAAGTTGTCTTTTTAATTTCTACACTGATACATTATGTGGCAGGATTTTATTGTGTTATTAAGTGTTCAGTATCACATAAGCATTTGCATTAATTAGTTTGGTGTTTTAAAAATTTCAGCTTATCTTAACCAATTGAAAACAATGGAAGATTTTCAAAATATCTTTATACACAGCTGTTTAAAAAGAAAACTTGAGTAAATCACGTAACATCTCTATCTGTAATTTTAGCTGAAGGGCAGTTACACACTGCAACAATTATTTTTCAATGGCTGATGTTTCATTTTTTTCCTTTCGAAATAAGCTTTTAGCCAATTTCTTTTCATTCCCATTGTAGTTGATTACACAAGAAACACTGCCTGTTATTTCTTAAAAATGAACAGATGTTTCTCTATAATTTTCTAGAAGAGTTTATAAAGTTTTCTCTACAGTGCAGTTTATAAAGTTTTTTCTACGGGGCAGTTATACAGATTTAAAGGCAAAATTACTAGCTGAAGAACAAAAATAAATTATTAACTTAATATTATAGTTCACTTTATAGAGATTGGCAGCACAAAGAGGAAACAAGATCAAAGCAAGGGCAACATAGCAAAACACTAAATTACTACTAATACTACAACTGCATGGGATGTGATCTTAAGCACACTTGCTAGAAAGTAGGTTTCACTAGTTCAAATCCTCTTGCTGGTGTAACACTAATGGCATAACTTTGAGAACAATTGTTATAAAAATTCATCACAAACATCTCTGTTATGTATTGAGTTGTGTGACTCAGCAAGCAGTGTCCATGGTTTTTTCATACCATGGGTAATCTGCCTCCAAAGGTTGCCTTTCTTTTTAAATTCTTGAGTATTTAATATGACCTTGAACTCTCATATTGTTGCATTCATAAATATCCATTCCTGAATTAAAAACATGCAAAAATCAAGGAACAAAAGGATCAGCCTACTGACAGCCATGTCCATCAGCTGGTCCTTCTTTTAGAACAGGATTGTGCAAACTATGGCCCGTAGGCTGGATCTGGCCCATGACACCAATTCATCTGGTCTGCAAAGCTCTCGTTGCTCCCCAAAGCCCATATGGGCGTGTTTTACTTCCACTTCCTGGAGCAATGAGGGCTTCGTGGGCTGGATGAATTGGCTTTGGGGCAGATCCGGCCCATGGGCCAAAGTCACCAGCCCCCTGAACCACGTGACTGGCCCATGGCCCAAATAGTTTGGGTACCCCTGCTTTAGAATGGCACAGTTCCTCTTGGACTTGCCCCCATGTTTAAATATTCAATCCTTCAAAAAAAAGTTAGGTTGCACTTACCAGTGATAACTTTCGTTCTTCGAGTATATAGTTTGTGAATACACACTATTGGGTTATGCGCCTGTGCAGAACATCAATCGGAGGCTTTAAAGCTGATTGGTCAAAAGTTTTGGCAGTAAGACCGCCCACCGTACCGCCCACCCTTAGGCGCCAGTTCGCCATTTTACCTCAGTTCCATACTTAAGCAAAGCACAGGATAAACCAAATGATCTCATCCGTGTTGCTCAAGAGGGGAGGCAGGGTGGTTAGTGTGTATTCACAAACTATATACTTGAAGAACAAAAGTTATCACTGGTAAGTGCAACCTAACTTTCTCCTTCATATAGTTTGTGAATCCCCACTATTGGGAGATTAGCAAGCTCACACTTACTTGATCAGTGGGCAGCCGGATGAGATGAATCCACGATGTAGTACATCAGTCAGGCAGGATGGACCCTCAAGGGCAAGGCACAACCAAGTCTGGCATCTGCAGTGGCTCTGGTGTCCATCTAGTAGTGCTGGACAAACTTGGAAGGTCTGGACCAAGTGGCAGCCTTACAGATGTCCTCTAGCAGAGTGCCCTCCCAAAAGGCAGTGGAGGTAGCAACCGCTCTGGTGGAATGCGCCCTGACGTGTGGAGGGGGCGGCAAGGAGGCAGCCTCGTAGGCGAGATAAATGGTAGATGTAATCCATTTGGAGAACCTCTGAGAAGTGATGGGTTCACCTTTGGACTTTCCCCCATAGAGAACAAAAAGATGCTGTGACTTATGGAACTCACGGGTCCTGCTGATGTAAAACAATAAAGCTCGTTTAACATCAAGCATGTGCCAAGTCCTTTCTTGAGCATTGCTGGGGTTTTGAAATAAAGTTGGTAAAGATATAGTCTGAGCCAGGTGAAACTGTGAGACAACCTTTGGTAAGAAAGTAATGTCAGCGTGGAGCACCACACGGTCATTGTAGAATTTGGTAAACGGGGCGTCAGCCCGAAGAGCAACCAGCTCACCAGCTCGTCTAGCAGATGTGATAGCCACAAGAAATGCAGCCTTCCAGGTGAGGAGACGGGTGTCCACAGTAGCCATTGGCTTGAAAGGAGCTTTAGTGAAGGCATTCAAGACAGTAGATCACGACCATTGCGCGGTCGGAGTCTTAATGGGAGGGAAAGCATTGCGCAGACCTTTGAGGAAATGCTTCACTATTTGGTCGCGGAAGGCACCAGAAGCAGGTGATCCAGCTGGAGAGTGGGCTACTACTGCTGCCAGATGGACACTGATGGAAGCAAGGCTTAGACCTGACTCCGCCAAATGGAGGAGGTATGAAATGATGTTTTGCAAACCAACTCTGAGTGGAGACACATGCTGAGTATCCAGGAAGGCATGAAATCGCCTGTACTTGGAGGCATAGGATTTCCTCATAGAGGGGCGTTGTGCTAGTTCCAAGATCCTGGATAATCTGGGGTTATCCTCCACGCAGTGAGGTGAAGACTGGGCAAGTCCGAGTGGAGAAGTTGCCCTGCTCCATTTAGAGGAGAGAAGGAGAGTCTGGCAGTGTGAAAGACTGTGACAACAGTTGCAACAGAAGTGGATACCAGGGCTGACTGTCTGTGCTCCTTGAGGATGCTGACGTGAAAGTAAGCGTCCTTGAGGTCTATCACCGTAAACCAGTCCCGTTTGTTGATGAGGGGAAGGACGGTCTGGAGTGTCACCATCCGGAACTTCCTGCTGTGGATGAACTTGTTGAGGTGACAAAAGTCCAGAATCGGGCAGAGGCCTCCGCCCTTCTTCTGGACAACGAAGTACCTCGAGTAGAAACCGTTGTTCCAATCGGCTGGTGGTACCAGTTCGATGGCCCCTTTGGAGAGAAGGGTGGCAACTTCTTCCTCCAGATGAAGAGATGGGGTGGTGAAATGGAGTTTTCCTACCCGAGGCATCTGGTCGAACTTGATGGCATAACCAGCAGACAAGATCTTCAAGACCCACCGGTCGTTCGTGACATCGGACCACACCTTGAGAAAGTTCCAAAGGGGGAGGTACAGGAGATGGAGCGAGAGAGTCTTGGCCAGAGGGAAGTCAAACACGAGACATTGACTTGCCCTCGCTGTGTTTTCCTTGTCCGTACAGCTGGAAATGTTGTCTCCTATGTTGTCGTCAGGGACGATAAAAACCAGGCTTGGAGTGGTCAACAGACCCACCTTGCTGCTGTTGTTGCTGCAGGTTGCCGCGTAGCAGTTTGTAAACGGTTGAAACCTGGGCTTTGCGGGCTGAGAGGAAGCAGTGAGGCCCAAGAACTTGGCAGTCGAGTTGGTCTGCCTCAACTTGTTTAAAACCTTGTTCGTGTCTTGGCCAAACAGACCCTGACCATGAAATGGGAACTCCTCGATGAGCTTCTTCATGGAGTCATCAAGAGTCGATCCCCGAAGCCAAGCATGCCATCGCACAAGGATAGCCGAAGACATGTCCTTGGCAGGATAGTCGTTTATATGATGCGCCATCCTCATTTGCTGCTCTGCCAGGAAATCGCCCTCATCACACAGACTGTCGAGTTCCTTTTGGAGGTCCGACGGTAGCTTGGCGGCAAGTGTCTTGGATGGTTCCCAAAGATGGGATTGGTAGAGGCCCATAGCTACCAAATAGTTTGCGGCCCGTAGGAACAGCAACCCATTGGCATAGAATTTACAGCCCACTGCATCGAGCTTCTTCCCCTCAGGCGTTGATGGTTCCAGGAAGCCGCTGACTGCCGTCTTATGCTGAAAGGCTCTCACTACCAAGGAATTTGGTAGGGGATGCACTTGTAAAAACTCTACATCCTCATCCAAGACTCGGTACATCCCATCAAGCCTGGACGAAACGGAGTGGGCTGAAACGGGCTTCTTCCATGTACCCTTGGCAGACGTCAGCATGGAAGGAAGCATGGTGATATGGACGGGACGGATGGACTTCCTGTCCAGCTTGGCCATCATCTGGTCCTCACCTTCCAAAGGTGGCTGGTCGACCCTTATATTAAGAGCAGTTCCTAAATGGGTGAGCATTGCTGTGAGGGATTTTTGGTCCTCCCCTCTTGGTGGATCGACAGCACCAATGACCTGGTCGGGTGTCTTATCCACGTCAACATCCCCCTCCTCCTACTCTGAAGATGAGCTGGAATCATCGGAAGATGAGGGGGGACTCTGGAAGTCACATCAGGCCCACGCCAGTATGGCCTGGGTGGGTCGACGGACTGGGCGCTCATCGCTGTAACGTCTGGGCTGTGCCAATCCAGTATGGCTGGGCCAATGGAGCGACTGCTCAACCCTTGAGAGGGCGGCTGAGCGACAGCAGGGTCAGAATCCCTGGGGTGTGCGGTGGTCTGTCCTGGAGCTGTGGGCGCCGCAGGAATGGTGGCATTAAACTGTTCGGTAAATGTTTTTGCCATGACCTTGAACATCATTTTGAAGAGGTCCACCTGGCCAGCAGAGACAGTAGCTGTAGGCGACGAAACGGTGGGAGGCGAAATGGTGGCCGAAATGTGGGAGGCGAAATAGTGGCTGAAATGGTGGCTGCAGGGGCGTCAACTGTAGGAGTTTGTGGTGTCGGAGACACTGGAACTTGCCGCGTCATAGTACAGCCCCTCTCACCTGATGGAGGTGACAGTGAAAGACGCACCGGGCGTGCGGTTGCACCAGCCCAGTGTGCCTTGTTCGGTGACTCTGAAGAGGAGCGGCCACCCCAGATGGAGGACTCAGGAGAGGGACACCTCGCCACGGAGAAAGGTGGAGAAGGCTGGGGAGAAATTGGCAGGCGAGGGGTAGAGGGCAAGGAACGGCGATCCTCACCCCTGTGCTTCTTCTTCTAATCCCCATTTTTATCCTTCTTCTTCTTCTTGTGGATCAGGGTTGAAGAAGACTTGGGAGCCCTCTCGGGCTCAAGGCCACTTGTACAAGCAGACGCAGAAGCCGCTGGAGCGGGAGCCAGGGTGAGCTCCATGAGGTGCGCCTTGAGTCGGTGGCTCTGGTGTGACTCTCCCAAGCAAAACAGGCACTGGCTGTGTCCGTCCAAAGCCGTGAACTTCTTGTGGCAAGAAGTACACTGCTTGAAAGCCGCTGAGGCCATGAAAAATTCCTCTGAAGAAGGCAACTAGACCGGAGAAGGTTCGAGAAGAATGCCCCGAAGGGCAGGCCTACCGCCACCCCCTTGAGAGGGGAAATGGCGACCTGAGCGAAAAGTGATTGAGTCCAACGAGAAGAAACAGCACGGGGGGGGGGGGCAATCCTGCCCTAGGGACAAGATCACCAGAAAAAATTGTTTTGAAAAGTAGTCTTTTCCGAAGAATCGACGAGAAAAATTGAGGAAGCTCTCAACTGTCGTCCTGCTGCTGAGGCGGAAAGAAGAGAACTGAGGTAAAATGGCAAACTGGCGCCTAAGGGTGGGCAGTACGGTGGGTGGTCTTACTGCCAAAACATTTGACCAATCAGCTTCAAAGCCTCCGATCGATGTTCTGCGCAGGCGCATAACCAAATAGTGGAGATTCACAAACTATACGAAGGAGAACCTACAGTTTATGGCTGCTGGATATTGTGCTTATGTGTCTGAATGCAAAATACTAGGATACAGACTAATATTAGTGCACAATATCATGCCTTCATTGTCAGCATGAAACAAAGAAACACAATAGCAAAGCAGTGTCGAAGACCTACTCTCAAAAAACTGCTTAAGGCTAAATTGTATGTAAGTTCATATCATATAAAATAATCCAAACTCAGTCTTATATGGTGCTTCAAAAATCTTGTTCAATTTCACAGACAAAATAAATTTCTTCAAAACTTCAGTAGTCAACAATCTTGATTCTTGCAACAATGAATTGTTCTGTACATCCCAATATATATACACAATTAATTCACTTCGTAGATCCTTATATAAACCAGGTTCTCAATTTCCAAAATCTAACCGGTTTAAATATTTTTCGATTTCTCTTCCTCAGGAAAATATAACTGTATAAAATACAAATCATAATATCTTTTAGTACTTACAACTAGCATACACACATCATAAATGATCTAGCAACATAGTGATAAAATTCTTATCAATCTTCGCGTTCTAAATGGCCTCTATTGTAATTCTTTTAGTGCCAGAATGTTATTTGACCACCAAACCCTGGTGTACATATACTCCCTAAACTCTAATACTAAACACCTGTGCTACTTAGTCTTTTTTCAGTCTTTTTTGGGGTCCTAATCCTGTTCATAACTTGAGCTAGGTAAACTGTAGATAGACTTTCTTTGGTGCCTTGAGACTGCTGATAGTATACTCTGAAGTGGTCCATTCTATAAAAGCATCTATAATCTATCTCTTGATTCAAACCCTTCGGTGAGAGAGTCTGAAATCTGTGTATATAAAATGACTCTCTTTGGAGAAGTAAGCGATCCAAATCTACTCTGTTGTATTGCTCTGCTTTTACTGTTTCAATGATCACAAATCTAAAGTCATTGTCTGAGTGGTTTTTTCCCCGACATAATGCTGCAGCAGAGGGGCGAACAAATTGTGATTCCTAATTCTACTTCTATGTTCAGCTAGCCTGTTTCTGATTGGCCGAGAAGTCTTTCCCACATAGAACAGGCCACACCCACATATCCATAGATATACACAGTAAGCTGTCTTACAATTGGAGAAAGATCGCAAAGTATGGGTTATCCCTACATGTGAAACATTAACCTCTTTTGTTTCCCAAGAAAATTTACAATAAGAGCAATCCTGACATTTATAGTGCCCTACAATTAAATCTGTTGATGGAACCTTAGCTAAACTGTCACTCTGCGTCACCATATTGCCTATGGTACGTGTCTTTCTAAAGCCTATAGTCGGCTATAGCTCACAGCCTGGAATGTCCGCGATGAGATGCCAATGTTTTCTAATCACTTTTTAAATCTCATTCGCCAATGGTGTATACTCTACTGACCAAAAAATCCTTCTATTCTCTGCCGGCTTGTATCTTTCAAAAAAATCGCTCCTGGGAGTAAGTTCTACTTTTCGTCTTGCCTGTTTAATCACATTTCCAGGATAACCCCTAGCAACCAATTTGTTTTCTATATCAACAGCAACTGTTACAAAATCTGTATTCAATGTAGAATTCCTTTTGGCACTAGCAAACAAGCTAAATGGTATATTTCTTCTTAAATGGCCCGGATGAAAAGATCTGAATTCTAAATACGCATTTCAATCTGTTGGTTTGTTGTATAATCACATATTAATTTTCCGTTCACTATTTACAAAGACCAAAAAATCCAAAAATGGAAGAGCTCTTCTATCTGATTGTAAAGTGAATTTCAAATGTTGATTTAATCCCCCCAACCATAGTACAAAGTCTGAAATTATTCCAAAATCACTCACTACAAAGGATAAGTCGTCGATGAACCTCCTATAAATCACTATATATTTATAGAATGGATTCACTGCTGGATTTAAAATGGTGTCAATCTCAAATTCTGACATGAATATGTTGGCCACAGATGGTGCTATTGGACTGCCCATCGTGACTCCACTGATCTGTAGATAGAACTCTCATTCAAATCTAAAAAATTTTTTTTCAAGACATAAGTCTAACAAATCCAACAAAAAGTGAGTCGGCGGCTTGTGTACTGTTCTATTCTCCAAGACCTTCTCTACTACCCTCCTGGCTTCCTCAACAGGAATATTTGAATACAAAGACTCCACATCCAAGGTGATAAGGCCCCCTTGTTCTGGTACTCTCATACCCACCACCTGTTTTATAAAATCCGTAGAGTCACGGATATATGATAGTCTCAGTCTCGAATATTGATTGATATGGTAGTCTACAAATTTGGCTATGGGCTCTAAAATTGAATTGATCCCGGCTACGATAGGTCTTCCACATGAAATCTGTCCAGGCAATCTAGGTTTATGAATTTTTGGCAGGATGTGGAATAATGGAACCTTTGGCTGTGTGTTATACAAATAATCAAAGTTTTTTTTTGTTATATAATTCAGTGATACCCCTTCATACAGAACGGTCCGAATAACTGCTAAATAATGCATTGTGGGATCTCCAGGAAGTTTTTGATAGTCATTATTATCATTAAGTTGTCTCAATACCTCCATCCTATAATCCTTTTTATCCATGATAACAATTCCCCCACCCTTATCCGCCTTTTTAATTATTATTGCATCATCCTTACCCAAATTCTCCAGAGTCAATCTATCCTCCCTAGTTAAGTTATGTAGTTTTCCCCTCCCCCGCATCTCCAAATTCTCTATGCCCTTCAAGATGAGTTTATAGAAAACCTCTATACTCGGTTCTGTAATGTTGGGACAGAAGGTGGAGGAAGTCATGAACCGATTACTGTCTCCCACATCAGGGAAGTCCTTTAAAAAAGCTTTCAATTTCAGTAATCTTATGAGTTTATATATGTCAACTCTGTTATTGAAAGAATGATATAATGGAGTTACCACAAAATTCAAACCTAAACTTAGGAGCCTGGTCTCTTGTTCCGTCAGCCGCTGGAAGACAAATTAAACACTAAGTTTTCTTTCGGCGCCGTTGTGGTTGTGCCTGTACTAAAAAAGAGGAAGACGTAGGAGTAGCACAGTAGCGTCCCTTTTGTGGTCGAAAGTTGTACTCTTTAGATGAACCCTCGTCGCCTGAGGAAGCCAGAGGATCACTATCAGAAGATTCGGCGTCTGATTGTACCACCAGGACCTGCCAAGTTACCCGTTTCTTAGTTCTATTATTGTCATATTTCCAACGGTAAACTTTATCTCTGGCATAATCATTAGCGTCCCGATCATACTTCTTCCGTTTGAACTCAAGTAATGATGTTTTAAAGTCCTGAATCTTCTTATCCAATTCCTCATAATTCTTCTCGAAAATATCCTTGGATTGCTCATTCTTAAGTATTTCCGTGATTTCCTGACTCTCCTTGTCCATCCCTTCCAGTTCACTGTAACATTTTTCTACAATCAAGAGAATAAGGTCCATAGAACATTTATTTAAAATGGCTGTCCATTTTTCCACAAAATCCACATCATTATTGAACAGGGTTGGACCCTTTTGAATCCACAATCCCCGAGGTATGATAGAATCCCTAAAATAATCTGCTAGACATGCAGCATGCAGCTCATATCTGATACGTTTTTTTCTTACGTCCTCCAGCTTTACGAAGTCTTCTTTATCCATATTTCTAGAACTCTTAATGGATGAAGCATTTTTCAAAATTCTTAATGAGTCTTCTTCAGAATATGAAAAGGCAAACCCTTGCTCACTAGTCGCCATGCCCGTCAAAAATGAAACAAAGAAACACAATGGCAAAGCAGTGTCGAAGTCCTACTCTCAAAAAACTGCTTAAGGCTAAATTGTATGTAAGTTCATGTCATATAAAATAATCCAAACTCAGTCTTATAGCATAGCAAAGGTCATTCTGAATATTGACATCAAGTCAACATTGTCTGTACTCATATACAGAATAGTGCCTTTCATGTTCCAATCACAGAGACACTAAGCAACCTTACTCCTTTTTTCATTAGTTAAATCTGGGATTCTCAACCTACAGCCCATGGGCCAGATGCAACCTGAGGCACCCTCCACTGCCTCCACCACACCAGGAAGTGCCATGTGGTGGAGGAAGGGCAAAATGGCCGTCCGGCCCCTGAAGCTGTCTGAGGGAATATGACCCACCCCCAGCTTTAAAAGGTTGAGAACTTCTGAGTTAAATGTTCCTCACCTAAATACAAAGCAATTATCATAGGAAAAACTTCCCTCAATCTGAGTGGCACTGGACTGTCTATTTTATCTCTGCCAATTTTGGTGCTCATCTGATCCAATATCAAAGTTACAATTTTTTGTTGAGGTGCCTCCATTGTCTAAAATTGCCTTGTAGAACATTACAGTAAAACCTCGAAATACAAAATTAATTTGTTCCTCGAGATTTTTCGTATCTTGAAAAATTTGTATCTCAAAATGTGGTGTCCCATAGGAATGCACTGAAAAGCAAAAAAATCCATTCTGGAGCTCAGAAAAAAGCCAAAAACAACAACAAACAAACATATATTTTTTTCTCTTCAAAACTCTTCATAAAGTGCACTTTGGAATTTTTTGCTGCATTTTGGCCACTTTATAAAGCGATATGAACAGATTAAAGACGTTTATTTGGCTTTTTCCCCTGAGCTCCAGAGCTTATTATTTTGGTTTTCATTGAATGTTCAGCACATTTCCAACAGTGCCCGCTAGTGGCCAGCTCTGGTAATTGCCGGCTCAGTACACAACTATCAGCTGTTGAGGGGACAGAGGAAATTTTTGGCTCTTCCTAGTTGTGGGGAAAGCTTCTGGCGGTGCCAAAACACTACAGAAAATTCCAAAAACAGAGCGGAAATAATCCAAACACATTCCCGCCACCGTGGGAAGTGTCGGAAGATCCCCCCAAAATTTTGTATCTCAAAAAAATTCGTATCTCGAAGCAATTTCCCAAGATTTCCTTTCATATCACGGGTTTTTCATAGGTTGGGCCGTTCGTATTACTGTACTTTTCTCTGCCATCAAAATATATCACTGCACTCCTATGCAGTGACAATTAGACATAGGAATCTGCTGAGAGAAGCTACAGGTAGGTGCTGTAATCATCCATACTCCCAGGATTGCTTGCATGACCAAGTTTTCTACTTATAGCTATCCATGCCTACTATGTGTTGGAGTGAAAGCTATATAAGCTTTAACTATCATTTACGCCAGTCCCAAGTATCCTTTTTGTGCAAAATAGGTCACTAAAGATTATGTACAGAAATAGGTCAGAAAAACTTACATACTTTAAGATGGCTTCTTTTTTAACATCCCATTTCCACTATTATTCATTAGTCTTATGAAATAGAGCAGGAGAGGAAAACTGATGTCCATTTAGCTACATGACTCTCTTATGACTAATCTCACACCAATAAAGAAACTGAGATAGACAGTGAGAAAATGCAGAAGTATTATTACGCAGAAAGAGTTAGTATCTTCTAATCTGAGCTCAGGTAGACAGTGCCATTCAGGATAAAAATAACAACAGATATGTTAAAAGAGTCATAATTAATGGGTTTCTGGGCCTGGGTTTCTGCTAGCCAATAGATTAGTCATACACACTGGACAAATGGCATGGCCACCACTGTACTAAATGATCTCAGATCACAGCCCATATAGATCTCTTTTTAGAACCCCAGAGTGATTCCCCAGAACAAGCAGCCAGAGAGGGCAGACAGCCTATTCTGTAACTCCCAAGATGTTTTTGAACTGCAAGTTTTATCCAACCTAGACATTTGGCCAACAGCAAGGTGTTGGGGCAGTAGTAAGTGATCAGCATCAGAAGACCAAAATATTCCTCACTTCTGAAATGACAGGTCCCAGTTTTGGACTAGGCGCAAAGCCAGGAATTAGGCCAACATCTAAGAGTTCTATTAATCATGCATCACATTAAAAGCTCAAGGACCATCTACATGATGAAGTAGATATATTTCACTGTTGGTTTCTATTAGGTTCACACTATCTTCATATGCTGTGCATCATTACATTCATATCCTGTTTTTTCTCCTGTGAGCTCAGGATTCCACACACACTTTTCTTCTCCCCACACTGTGCTTAGTTTAGCTTAATCGCCTCTTCTACTACTTTACAGTGTAGAGGATTCCACAAAGGATCTCCATTGATATCTCCCCACACTATCCTTACAATAAACCCAGTGAGATACATCAGGGTGAGAAAGTGTGGTTGACCAAAAGTTTTCTAATGGGTTTTACAGCTCAGCGGACGCTGGAATTTAGATCTCCCTGGACTCATTAAAAACTCTCTAACCACTATATCACATTTCTCTCCTCAGAATGTAAACAGTTCTGCCATCTATTAGACAGAGATTCACTTATCCCTATGACTTTTCTTCTCTTCCTTCTGCTTAACAATGCTGACCATTTGTTTTGCAGGCGCACCCCCCAATAAAGGACTCAGACACCAATGAAAGTGGATAACGGCATTGGGCCACATTTATTGATTCATGCCCTAGTCCGAATTATAAATTTCTATTGGTAATTGACCAATCATAATTCTTAAGGCAAGCAGGCCGAAGTAACACTGGTAAGGTACCACCCAAAATTGCCAACGGCAATTGCTACAATGTATCCATTTGTATCAATTTGTTTGTTGACCACAAACAAATTGTTGACCGTAGTCAATATCTAACTAATGACCCCACCCTCTGACGCGTATCCGTAAAATCACGGGGTGATGCATGCTGTCTAGCTATAGCCATCACCCCGTCGCCTAGTTCATCGTTGACCGGACAACGTTTAACCAACTTATGCCTGTCTAGTGTTGTCCAGTCAATTGCGAACTTGCCGGATACCTGTGGGTCATAATGTTTACCTTACCAGTGCTACCCGCCACACGGAGGGGCTTCAAAGAAGGCTCGACGCCCCCCCAGACCGTCAGCTCGGTCGACAGGCCTGCTCGCCAATCACCCAACAGGAGGTCCACACCTCCTCGCGACAGATGGGCCCCATCCCCTGCATACAAGCCGTAACTTTGGAGGCTACTAGCGGGGTGACGACTGACCCTCCCCCAAGCCCTGTAGACAAGGAAAAGCGCCACTGCCCTATTCACCATGCGTCTATCACGGTCAAGGGCCAGGAGGTCAACACCCCCTCTGTAGGAATGGCGCGGGACCATGTCCGACCAAACAAGGGTTGTGGCAGGCCAGACGTAATGCAGGTAGGCGAGGTTCTCGCAAATCGCATGTTTCAGCGACAAGCCGGTGACCTGGCCCAAATCATTGCCCCCAGGTGTATGATCAGAATGTCAGGCGGGTCAGCATTCTGGCCTGAAAAAAGGAAAGGCAGCAGCTCCCGCCACAACATCCCGGGCTTACCATGCCATGTGAGACTTGCGTATGCACCAAGTCCCAGTCGGGGTCCCCACTCTGTCGCCGCAGCATAACGCGCTGCCCTGTGCACGTAGCTATGGCCCACCAGCCTTACTGTCACCGGTGTAATACGACACCCCGGGTCTGTAAGGAAAATTGAGGGAAAGTAGGTAAGGTGACTGGGTTGGTACTCACGGCGGGAGTGGGCGCACATAAAACTGAAAACATTGCGAACCCCACCGTCCCATGCTACATATGTCAGCCCCTGAGTACCCAAAAGCAGCTGCGGTTGAGGCCACCCCTATACGGAATGAATGAGTGCCATAGCGGGCGCCTGGGAGGCCCACACTGGCCAGCGCTTTGCCCGTCACCTTCCAAAATTGAAATTTAGTAAGGGGAGACCCATCTTGGTGACAGAAAAACGGGCCATGGTGCGTGCCATACAGTGCAAGGAAATCCTGTAGGGCACCAACCGGACAGATGTCTGCCGAGGAACATAGTAGCAGTCTACTCCACTGCCTACGCCGTGCTGATACGTTTTAGAGGAGCGTATCCCCAACTGAGCCGAATATTGTTCACTCAGACATCTTCGAGTTCCAGTGCCCTACGACTTGCATCCGCCTTATACAGCATCTCAAGCTCGCCGATGCGGAGCACTCCAAAAAAGGCCACCGTTGTAGCCGCATGAAATGGGCTGCCTCATCTTATCAAAACAGAGGCAAGGCCAGCCCCGGGCCAATTGGGTAAAAACCCCTGGGGAAATCGGGTGGTGGTCGTCCGGGCAACGCCCACGCGCGCGCACCCACCCCTCCAAAACATGTCTCACACGGAAGTGAGTGGTGCTGTCCACGACTTGCATCCGCCTTATACAGCATCTCAAGCTCGCCGATGCGGAGCGCTCCAAAAAAGGCGACCGTTGTAGCCGCATAAAATGGGCTGCCTCATCTTATCAAAACAGAGGCCAGGCCAGCCCCGGGCCAATTGGGTGAAAACCCCTGGGGAAATCGGGTGGCGGTCGTCCGGGCAACGCCCACGCGCGCGCACCCACCCCTCCAAAACATGTCTCACACGGAAGTCAGTGGCGCTGTCCACATGACCTCGCACTTAGGCCATAAAAGCCAACGCTGACAGCTGAGATGCTATGGTGCGAGGTGCAAAGCCCTGGGCATGCAGGTAAACCATGAACCGCAGAACATGGGTTACCGGGATCGGCCAGGTTCCTGGCATTTGGAACTGGGTACAGAATGCTCTGAAAGAATTAAATACGTGGTGATACACCTTACGCGTGCGTGGCGCTAGTGACAGGCCAATCGCCCGGTTCACCTCTCCTTGCCGATGTTCCATATCCCGTCCGGGAGTGGCGAGGGAAATTCCTCCGCATCCGGGGCCAAGGCACGGAACCGGGAGATCTGCAGGCGGGACAAAGCATCAGCAATATCATTAGTAACCCCTGGGACATGCCTGGCCCTGAAAAGAACGTTGAGGCGCAGGCTGCGCAACGCAAACTGGCGCACTGGGGCGATAACCCTGGGCGAATTAGAGCTCTGTGCATTGACAAAGTGGACAACAGCCGCATTGTCACACCAAAGTGGACAACCGAGTTGGCCTCCCCCTCGCCCCATAGCATCAAAGCACCCAGTATAGGGAAAATTCCAGATACGTGAGACCACGCAGGCGACCCGTGCCTGCCCAGGATGGTGGCCACCCACCATAGGCCCACTTCCAATTGAAGTACATCCCATAACTCAGGGATCCCGGGCATCGGGCTGTATCTTAAAGCAAGGGGAAGCCAGGAGCTCAGACCTCCAAAATGACACCCCATTGAAATCCCTCAGGATCTGTAGCCAGACAAGCACGTCTGCCCTGATACCCCGGGTAAGTCTAACCCTATGGTGGGGCCTGGATAGTTCTGCCATGGCGTCGCACAAGCGCCGCGCAAATGCCCTGCCCGGTGCGACGACCCTGCCAGCGAAATTGAGGTGACCATGTAGCACCAGCAGGTCCCTCGGTAATGCCATGCGCTTGGCCAGCAAGTCCGAGATAAGGGCCACTAGCTTTGACACCTTATCCCGCTGCAACCTAGAAGCCTGTGCTACCGTGTCAATCTCCACCCCCAGGAATACTAGCTGTGTAGGCGGGCCCTCGGTCTTTTCGGGCGCTAAAGGGACACCACGTTCCTCCATTAGCGTCTGAAATGTGTTGAGGAGACGTGTGGACGTGTCCCAGCCCCGTTCAACCCCGAATAAAATCATCCAGGGAATGGGCTACAGACCGGGACCCTGATCTGCGAACAAAAGCCCGCTCTAGGAGATGGAGTAACGCTCGAATGCCGAGCCCGAATTGGAACAGCCAAAAGGCATGGCATCAGTGCAATAATATGCTCCCCGGAACGGGGGCGCAGGGACAGGGCCAACGACCCTGCCCGCATAGACCTCCTTATCATTGCTGGCAGGAGCCACCTCCTCCCTCCCCCTAAGGGATAAAAATTGGGGGCATCCTGAGGGGACCTATCACCCATGAAAGGGATACGTAACCCCTGCCTAAAACCCTGAAGGAGATCTCCGCATCCTCTCCCTTCGGGAACAATGTGAGCCAGCGCTCCAACATGTCCACGTTAATTGGGGAGGGAGCCCTTTGGTGAACTAGATCCATCTGCGGCAGTCTTGCCAGCCCCCTGTCCACCCCTCCCTCTGCCCCGCATCCCTCCAGGCCTGGGACAGCCAGAGGCCGCATGGGGGCCAGCACAGGGGGGACACTAATGTCTGTATTTGCCATTCTTCCTATTGCAGGAACCATTGGACGAGAAAGTCCAGCACTGGAGGCGGGCTGAAACCCCCCGCCTCGCCCCCTGGCAGTGGACCTGTGCTGGGGCCACCCGCTGGACCGCATGTCCACAATGGTATCTCTCCCCGGGCGCGGGGCGCGTGGGCGCGTGGGCGTCATGTACAAAAGCCACAGCCTGGCATGGCTCAACCCACCTAATGTCGGGGTGCCGGGGAATCCGCATATGGAATTACACGTCATAAGCCAACCACGATGGGCCCGGAAAGTCAACCATCGCCCGGTAGATGTTGTCCAAATACTGGACCATCGAAATTGCCAAATCCGGCCGGGCCCTAAGGTACACCGCCATGTATATGAGGTAGGCCGGCAACCAGTCGGCCCACGTACGTGGTGGCTTGCTACGACGTGCCTGCTCCTTATCCTTCTCATCCTGCCCCCCCTACTCCTTGGTGGGCCCTCTGTTGAGGAGTGAGAAGGTATCCACGTAATCCCCCCGCCAGATCTTCTCTTTGGTGGTCTGTGCCAAATGGACACCCAGCGGTAAGGAATACCCCGCCGTCAGCAAGGCCGACACGGGCACAACAGGAACTGCTGGCATCTGAAAGGGGGCCTGTACTAACCCAGCCACCCCCAAAACATTCCCCACAGGGTAGAAAACACCCCCCACCACGGGGCCCTGAGTGGTAGTTATCGTCGCCAGGTGGGGCGTCAGCGGCTGGACCGCCGCCCCACCCGCGCGAGGCCAGGCCATTGGAAAACCCCCCAACGTGGCCACGTGTGTAGGTGCACTAGCTTGGACCGCATACTCACGTGCTGCACCCCCGTAGGCCGCCCCCACCGGGGGTTCCGGCCCACTGGGGGCGTCGGAGCTCACAACCGCCGTCGAGCTCGTCGATGGGGCCTGACCCGCACCGGTCTGTTGAATGGGGAGCTGCGAGGCAGTGGCCCAGGTCGTGCCACGCGCCTCAAGCAGCTCGACCCGTCCCGTTGCCTGCCGCTGCCCAGCAGACGACGCGTCGAAACGAACCCCAAATGGAGACCAAGAGTGGCTAGCCTGGGCCAGGGATGTCTCGAGGGCCTCAACGCGGGCCAATAAGGCTTCCACGCTGACATGGGGCAAAGGACCAGCCGGCCCGCCTACTACAGGCATGGGTACAGGTCCCTGCACCCCGGGGCCCGAATAGGGCAACAACCCCACACCCGGGCCCGTTAGGGCCGATGTAGCAACCTGCCAGGGAAGGGGACCGGACCACCCCCCAAGGCTGGAAGGCCTCGGAGCGAGCTACGCTCCTATAAAGGGAGGCCCAGCGGAATGGGCAACACCATGAGAGGTGTCCGCTTGCGGGCCGAGGGCCGCAGCCCCTACTGGGCCAGGGGGAATAGACCCCATTCCACCGGTCCCAGTGGGTGCAAGGAAATGTGGCTGCTGGGGAGGCGCAGCCGCGGTCTTCCAACCCAGATTGCTCCTCCGAACCGCACGAGCCGCGCTCGCAGCCGCCTTCCTCTTCGCGGGCCTCTCAGCCAATCGATGGGAAGCCGAAACGAGAGAATTCAGCAGCCAAAAGGCTTCCCGGTAAAAGCCAAAAGCGACGGAGGTAAGAGGGAAAAACTTCTCCGCTCCGTCGCTTCGCAAAATGGCAGCTCGGCTGCCTCGTGGCCACCCCTTTTATAAGGGAGCTGGCCATGCCCCTAACTACCCGGATGCCTTCGTCCTGTGGGGGGCCCCCCGCAAAGAGCGCGGCGGCCATTTTGGCGCCGCGCTTGCATTATCACAGAGAAAGGCTTTCCATATGCAAGAGCATGTGAACAGCTTGCAGCTTCACTTTGGATCAGGGCCAGATTTAACAAACACAAAGTAGTGAGCTAACTGCTTGAATCAAACACTGTTGTTTTAATGTATAGTCTTTCTGCTTCTGCTTCTGTTTTGAGTTTTAATCCAGATTTAAATAATAGCAAACATTTCTGCTCTTTTACATATAAGAAAAAAGTGACATTTAAATTTCACTTCTTATAAAAAGACTGCAGTCTCCCTCATAGTACTACTGACATAAGAATAATGTATATACTAATGATGTTGGGAAGGCCAAGCGGTCTGTCCTGGAAGCCAAATTTAGGTTGTTAGGAAGAAGATTGAAGTCCCGGACTTCCAAGGTAGCATTTTCAGAAGTGCTGCCTGTCCCTCGCGCAGGACCTACCAGGCAGGCAGAGCTCAGAAGCCTCAATGCGTGGATGAGGCGGTGGTGTTGAGAGGAGGGCTTCAGATTTGTCAGGAACTGGAGAACATTTTGGGACAAGCCAAATCTGTTCAGGAGGGATGGGTTGCATTTAAACCACGATGGGACCAGATTGCTGGCACTCAACATCAAAAAGGCTGCAGAGCAGCTTTTAAACTGATAACTGGGGGAAAGCCGACAGGAGCTGGGCAGCATCCGGTTCGGGAAAGTGTGTACTTGAGTAGTGAGGAGGATGCAAAAATTACTGAGCAGAGCAAGGAGCTAGTCACTAGCATTCTAGCAGAAGGATGCAAGAGGCAGTCTAACAATGCAACTGGACACAAAAGACTGTGTCAGAAATGCATATATAAATGCTTGTATACAAATGCCAGAAGCCTCCGGAACAAAATAGGGGAGCTGGAATACTTAGCAATAGATAAAAATATTGATATTATTGGTATCACTGAAACCTGGTGGACGGATGATAACCAATGGGATACAGTTATCCCAGGCTACAAATTGTACAGGAAGGATAGGAAGGGGCAAGCAGGAGGTGGTGTAGCCTTGTATGTCAAAGAAGTGATAAAATCTTATGAATTGGAATATCTAGGTGATTTAGAGTCACCATTAGAAGCTCTGTGGGTAAGAGTACCAGGCCACAAGGATGGTCTAACAGTAGGCATATACTATCGGCCTCCGACCCAAACTCTTGAGGGTGACTGGCAGTTGGAGAATGTTGTAAAGGAGGCATCCAGGAAGGGAAGCCTGGTTATAATGGGGGACTTCAATTACCCTCACATAGACTGGGTGAACTGTTGTTCAGCACATGATAAAGAGATAAAGTTCCTAGATATGCTCAATGATTGTTCCCTGGGACAGATGGTTGAAGACCCAACTAGAGGTACAAGAATCCTTGACTTGATCCTGAGTAATACTCAGGATCTGGTGCAAGATGTTAATGTGACTGATCCAATAGGGAACAGTGACCACAACTCAATTATGTTTAACTTGATCATAGACCGCAAGTCACTGATAAAATCTAACACAGAGACCTTAAATTTTCAAAAAGGAAATTTCCCAAAGATGAGGAAACTAGTAAAAAAGAAACTGAAAGGGAAAATTGAGAGAGTCCAAACACTCCAAGTGGCATGGAGGCTGTTTACAAAAACAATAACAGAGGCCCAATTGGAATGCATACCCAAAAGGAAAAAGGGCACTGCCAGGTCCAAGAGGACTCCAATGTGGCTTACAGGAGCTGTTCGGGAAGTGATCAAGAGCAAGAAAAGCTCATTTAGAAGATGGAAGGCTTGTCCAAATGAGGACAGCAGGCAGAAACATAAATTCTGGCAGAACAAATGCAAGGCAACAATCAGGAAAGCAAAGCAAGACTTTGAGGAGCGTATAGCTAAAAATACTCAGAGGAATAACAAAGACTTCTTTAAGTACATTAGAAGTAAGAACCCAACTAGGAAGGCCATTGGACCATTAGATGACAATGGAAGGCAAGGGGTTATTAAAGAGGAAACAGAGATTGCAGAGAGACTCAATGAATTCTTTGCTTCAGTATTCACTGAAGAAGATAGAGACCACATGCCCAAAACAGAACCTATCTTCGTAGGGAGGGAAACCGAAGAATTAAGCAAGATAGAAATAACCAGGGAGGAGGTCCTTGCATGTCTTGTTAAGCTAAACACTAACAAATCCCCAGGACCAGATGGCATCCATCCACGAGTTCTCAGGGAAATTGCTGATATCCTAGCCAAAATATATAATCTTTCCCTCAAATCAGGCTTTGTGCCTGATGACTGGAAGGCAGCGAATGTAACACCAATTTTCAAAAAAGGATCCAGGGGTGATCCAGGAAATTACCGGCCTGTCAGTTTGACATGTGTCCCAGGTAAAGTGATGGAAACCATCCTAAAAGATAGAATTAATAGGTACATAGAAGAGGAGGCGCTGCTAAAGGAGAGCCAACATGGCTTTTGCAAGGGCAAATCATGCCTCACTAATCTGTTGGAATTTTTTGAGAGTGTCAACAAGCATGTGGATAAGGGGGATCCAGTTGACATTGTTTATCTGGACTTTCAGAAGGCTTTTGACAAGGTCCCACACCAAAGGCTCTTGAATAAACTTACCAGTCATGGAATAAAGGGACAGGTCTTGTCCTGGATCAGCAACTGGCTAAGGGACAGGAAACAGAGGGTAGCACTAAATGGACACTTCTCCAAGTGGAGGGAAGTAAAGAGTGGGGTCCCCCAAGGTTCAGTACTGGGACCCCTGCTTTTCAACCTCTCCATAAATGATCTAGAGGTAGGAGTAAAAAGCAAGGTAGCCAAATTTGCTGACGACACTAAATTATACAGGGTAGTGAAGACTGTGAGAGATTGTGAAGAGCTCCAGAGGGATCTCTTGACACTGGGGGAGTGGGCAAAACAGTGGCAAATGAGCTTCAACATCAGTAAGTGCAGAGTGATGCATGTTGGGGCAAAAAACCCCAATTACATTTATAAACTGATGGGGTCTGAACTCTCTGCGACAAACCAGGAAAGGGACCTTGGTGTCCTGGTGGACAGCTCAATGAAGGTGTCAACCCAGTGTGCCTCAGCAGTGAAAAAAGCAAACTCAATGTTAGGGATCATTAGGAAGGGTATAGAAAATAAGTCAGCAAGTGTCATTTTGCCTCTTTATAAATCTATGGTGAGGCCCCATCTGGAATACTGTGTACAGTTCTGGTCGCCATACCTCCAGAAGGATATTATGGAGTTGGAGAAAGTACAGAGGAGGGCAACCAGAATGATTAGGGGACTGGAACACCTTCCTTACCATCTGAGGCTGCAACGGTTGGGCCTTTTCACTCTTGAACGACGGCGTCTAAGAGGTGACCTGATTGAAGTTTATAAAATCATGCACGGTGTGGACAAAGTGGATAAGGAAAAACTGTTTTCCCTATCGCACAACACTAGAACTAGGGGACACTCCATGAAACTTTTGGGTACTAGTTCTCAAACAAATAAGAGAAAGTACTTTTTCACCCAGAGGATTACTGGTCTATGGAACTCCCTGCCAGAAGAAGTGGTGACAGCTGTCAGTCTTGACAGCTTTAAGAAAGGATTAGACAAGTTCATGGAGGACAAGGCTATCAATGGCTATAATTATGGCTACCTAAGGACAACCTCCGGGTTGGAGAGATAGGCAGGATATCTCTCAATGCCATTTCCAGGGAATCCTAAGCAGGTGAAGGCATCTCCTTGGGAATACCCTGAAGGAAATGGTGAGCCACTGTGTGAGACAGAATGCTGGACTGGATGGGCTGTGGCCTGTTCCAGCAAGGCTGTTCTTATGTTCTTATGTTCTTAAGAGCTGTATAGAAAAATGATATGCATTTTCAAGTTAGCAGCTGCCACCTGTAATGCTCCTCTCTCCAGCAGCAAATTCAAGATATATTTATTATTGAGAAAAATTGTTATAATATTATTGTATTCTTACAACCTCTTATTTCTAACACCCTTTGAGCAGGTTTATGCATCATCCATCAATAATGTATGTATTTATTTCATTGCTATCAAATTAAAAAACAATGCCTTTACAGTGACAATATTCTCCTGTCTTATTATCTTCAAATCTATGCATACTTACTTGAAAGTAATCCTTCTGGCTATCAATCTAAACAAACATGCAAAAAAATCATAGCACATTTAATATTAAATGGGTCAGAATTCTAGACTTTTAATTGTCACAAACTCTTGAATTTTTTTCTCTGAAGTTATTTTAATCTATAATGTTCTGTCTTAAAATAAAAATAAAATATTTTCAAAGCCAATAAAAATTATAAATTGCATTTAATTGCACACAATGCACTTTCCCTTACATCCATACATTCTTAAGTCAAACAATGTGCTGATTTACCTCTTTTTCATAGAGAGTAGATCTACTAAGCAGCGGGTATAATAGCCTGGAATCCATTTTGTGTATTAACTAGAAATAATTCTTTATCAGAAAATCCTTTTTTCAGGAAATCCTGGTCCAAGTTCCTTTTTAAGAGAAATGACACTTGTCTCCCCACCTCTTTTTCTCCCCCACCCCTACCCAGTTACTCATGCTAAACGGAAACCTTGACTTTTCAGAACTATTGTTAGGATATTTTGCCTATGATAAATAGTAAAAAAGGTTGAGAGTCATAGGATTTTCTGGAAATGGGTGGCTCCATTGAACAGGATAAAGATTTACTGTACTCGTTACTGGAATACGAAACATTCATTCTGATCAATCATTAAGAAATTACTAGGTTTCAAACCTACTCCTCAGACAATCTCTTCTATGCAGCTGCAAATTCTTTTTTAAAAATGAAGAGAAATCATGGGTGTTGTGTATGTAACTGTATCACTTTAAGAATGTATGAATGTAACCTGACAATGATTACAATGTAACCCAGCTGTTAAAGGAACGTGAGCCAGCTACCCATAGAGGGCAGCTGCGAGCGTTCAGCTCACATGGTTCAAATTCCCCCAATCACCGGCAGCCGCGGGAACCTTCCCGTGCAAGGAACACCTGGAGAAGATGGGCGTGACTCAGAATGACGTCACGCAGGTAGCAGCCAATGAGCTACCGTGCAACCCCTTTCAAATGTATTGTTGTAGTATAAAATGAGCTGTACCTCCGCCATTACCACATGTTCATCCTGACCATCATGCAATAAAGCTGTGTTTTAGCCCTCACTGCGGCTCCTTCTTTGTCTTCCATGCAAGACACTAAATTGGTGACGAAGGTGGGATCCATGGCGTATCCCAAGATCAATCCTCACCAGTTCGACATCAGCGATCCAGAGCAATGGGAGCTGTACGAGTGCCAGTTTCGGCACGCAATGGATGCTGCAGGCATCGACGATGAAGGGAAGGTGCGCTCGCACTTCCTAGCCCAAGTGGGGCCGGCCACGCTGCACATCCTGATGAACCTGCTGGCTCCCCGGAAGGTCGACGTGGTGCCCATTGACCGCATCCTCACAACGCTGAGGGATCATTTCCAGCCACCCATCTCTATTTTTCCAGCCCAGGTCGCGTTCCACAGGCGGGACCAGCGCCCTGGAGAATCCGTGTCCACCTACGCAGCGGCCCTCAGGCTGGCAGCTGTGCACTGCCAATGGGAGGACCTGGACATAGCCCTTCGAGACCGCATGCTGTGTGGCCTGAGGGATGAGGAGGTCCAGAGAAAGTTGATGACCCGCGACCATCGGCTCATGTTCAATGAGATACTGTGAGAGGCCCAGGCGGCCGAGGCGGCGAGGAGCGGGGTCAGAGTCTTCAAGTCCCGAGGGGCCGCACCTGAGAGGGCCAAGTCACCCGTGCAAGCAGCCCGGCGGACTTCGGCGAAAGCGACCTGGCGGGCCCCCCAGTCGCCCACAGGCACCCCAGCAACCTCCGAGGAGTCGTCCACGACTGCGGACTCCTGCTCCAGTGAGGATGATTACGTGCAGAGAGTAAAGAGGCACGGAGAAAAGCGCTGAACCAGCGAGAGAGGAAGCCACCGTTGCGATGGCTGCGGGGCATCTCACGACCGAACGAGGTGCCCATTACAGAAGGCCGACTGCCACAACTGCGGGCGGAAAGGCCACATAGCCAGGGTCTGCAGGCACGGGCGAACGGAGGACAAGGGCTCATCGAAACACCCTCAAGCGCACCAATGCAAGGTGGCCAGCATCGGAAAGGTCTCAGCCAATGACGACATGGCGACTGTGAACTACATGGGCCTGGAGCACCTGCATTTCTTTGTAGAGGTACTGTTACAAGGGGTCCCGGTTAGGATGGAAATAGACTCGGGGTCATCCTACTCCATCCTGTCCCAGAAGGAATTCCTGTGCATTCCCCCAAATGCACACCCCAAGTTGCGGGCCATGAAGTCGAACTTACGGGACGTGCAGGGTTATGGGATCCCGGTGTTGGGGGTGGGAAACTTCACGGTGAAGTTCAAAAGGTTCACAGAAAAACTGCCCTTAGTAGTTCTCAAGGGGGGGGGGACCTGTTGCCTTTTGGGAACCCAGTGGTTTGCTCCCCTGGGAATTGAACTGTCTGGCATAAACACCATAGAGACTGACCCAATTCGGGACGTGTGCGATGCACACCCTGCAGTTTTCAAGAAGGGGCTCGGGACTTACAAGGACCCCCCGGTTTCTTTTGAGTTGGACCAGAAATCCGGCCCATACGTCTCAAGCCAAGAAGAGTCCCCTTCGCCCTCAAGGACAAGATTGAGGCGGAATTGGACAAATTGGTGGGGCAGGGGATTTTAGTTCCAGTTGATTCTGCAGAGTGGGAAACTCCGATAGTTACAGCCTTAAAGTCCAATGGGGAGGTCAGGATTTGCACTGACTACAAATGTACAATCAACAAGGCCATTCGGCCAAATGCATATCCGGTGCCAGTAGTTAGCCACTTACTGGCCACCTTTCACGGGGGGAGGTGTTTTGCCAAGCTAGACCTGGCGCAGGTGTACCAGCAGCTCACAGTAACCCCAGCTGCTGCCACTGCGCAAACCATCGTTACGCATAAGGGGGCATTCAAGGTAACGCGCCTACAGTTCGGTGTAAATTTGGCTCCCGGGATCTTCCAGTCCCTTGTGGAACGCCTTTTAAAGGGGCTTCCAGGCGTGCTCCCATATTTTGACGACGTTTTGATAACAGCGGGGAGCGAATCGGAACTAGCGAGAAGACTAGACAAGGTCCTCTCTGTATTCTAGAGAGCGGGACTGAGGTTGAGAAGGGACAAATGTGTATACTTTGCGAGGGAGGTTGAGTTTCTCGGGTTCAAGATAACCCCGGAGGGCATCAAGCCATCCGAGTCCAAGGTTGCGGCTGTGCAAAACACCCCTCGCCCCACCGCGAAACCGGAGCTGCAGTCATTCTTAGGGCTCCTGAATTTTTACCATTCCTTCTTGCCAAGAAAGGCATCCGTCGTAGAGCCACTGCACGGGCTACTTAAGAAAGGTGCGGTTTGGCGGTGGGGAGATAGGCAGGAGAAAGCATTCAAAGAGCTCAAGGCGCTCTTGTCCTCAGATGCCATCCTGATCCATTTCGACCCGAGGAAACCGGTAGTTTTGGTCTGTGATGCATCACCAGTGGGGGTGCCACGTGTTAGAGAGCGGGCGGGAAGCCCCAGTTGCCTTCTATTCCAGGTCACTTTCAAAGGCGGAGCGCAACTATGCGCAAACAGATAGAGAGGCCTTGGCCATAATCGTGGGAACAAAGAAGTTCCACAATTTCCTATACGGCCGCGAGTTCACGATTGTGACTGATCATAAGCCCCTTTTGGGAATTTTTACTACAGGCAAGCCCACCCCACAAATCCTGTCCCCCAGAATGCTGCGTTGGGTGATTTTCCTCAATGCCTACCAGTACGAGCTGGTCCATCGCCCAGGGAAGGAGATCTCCCATGCAGATGCGCTGTCCCAATCTCCCCTCCCTAGTTTAGGAGACCCCGAATGCGAGGTAGAGCAGGACTACCAAGTCCTGCTGATCGAGTCTCTCGACTCACCCCCCATAGTTCCCGCAGACCTCGCCAAAGCCATGGTAGCCGACAAAATCCTGTCCCAAGTCAGTTCATGGGTAAGAAAGGGTGGCCCACAACTCCCCCCGAGGAGGAATTCAAATCGTTTTTCAGGCGCAGAGTAGAGCTTTCCCTTGAAAGGGGCTGTCTCGTCTGGGGCCAGCGGGTGGTCATCCCAGAGAAGTTACGAGCAAAGGTGCTGAGGCTACTGCATACCAGCCACCCGGGAATAGTGCGCTCCAAAGCACTGGCCAGGAGCTACTTCTGGTGGCCCCAGATAGACGTGGATATAGAACACTTGGTGGGCGCGTGTGAGAGCTGCCAGAGCTCTCGGCCCAAGGAGTCCCGCCTGCCCCATAGGGAATGGGACACGGCCCGCGGGCCATGGTCCCGAGTACATGTCGACTTCGCTGGCCCCTTTCACGAGTCCATGTTTCTGCTGATAGTCGACTCATATTCCAAATGGCTGGAAGTCATTCCCATGGCTAGCACCTCATCTGCCGCAACCATTAAACATTTGTGCAGGGTGTTCAGTTGTTTCAGCCTGCCGGACATCCTTGTGAGTGATAATGCCAGTACTTTCACGTCTGCGGAATTCAAGGCATTCATCGAGAGGAATGCCATCCAGCACATTACCTCTGCCCCGTTTCACCCCACCACAAACGGTCAGGTAGAGCGCCAAGTGCGCACTACGAAAGACGCATTGCTGCACATGGGTCCCGGTGAATTGAACCTCCAACTGTGTCAGTTCCTCATTTGTTATAGGGCAACTCCCCTAGCTTCAGGACTTTCGCCGGCTGAACTCCTCATGAGGAGGAGGCCGGTAACACTTTTTGATCAGTTGGATCCGACCAGAGTGGAGGATGAGGGGAGAAATATAGAGATAGAGAGCTCCAAAAGCTTTGCGGTAGGGGACCCGGTTCACTGCAGAAATTACGCAACCTCGGGACCAACGTGGGTTCCAGGAACGGTCATTGAGCAAATGGGGCCAGTATCTTACAGGGTTGAGACAAACACAGGTCTGTTGTGGAGAAGGCACACTGACCAGCTCAGAAGGCGAGTTACCAGGGAAAGCGTTAGGGTTCTTCCCCACCTGCTTAACCCAAGGGGAAGACACGGGGATGTCCTCGGGTACAAATGCATACCCTGGATTCTCAAACGAGAAGGATACTTTGAAAGAGTGGGATGAGTTTGATTTTATGTTGCCGTACCAGAGGGATGTCGTGGAGTGGTCCCCCACCCGTCCGAGTGAGAGGAGGGCTTTTAGTTCAGCCCCTGGTACCTCCAGCCCTCCCAGTCCTTTTGTTCTAGAGTTTACCCCATCACCAAGACCCCCAACCCAGGCAGCAGGGGGAAGTTCGTTCTCTCCATCCCCAAGAACACCGAGTCAGGCAGCAGGGGGTAGCACAAATACGCCAGTTGCAGGCGCAAGAAACCGGGGCGAGACAACAAGGGTCTCCTCATCAGTTCCGAGGTTTGTGCTGGGGGGGTCACCAGGCGCCACGAGCGACAGGCAGGGGTTCACATCCCAGTTACATGTTCCGTTCCCCTCTCCAAATGCAAGGTTGTCACAGAGTCCCTGCCAGACAACTAATGAGTCCCCCTTTTCCGTTGCAGGATGAGAGTCTGCGGGACTCGGAGCCCCTAGTTCCTCTGAGCTCAGCCAAGCAATCGTACGCCCAAAGAGCACAAGAGGGAAGCCACAATGGTTGAGGGACTTCGTCCCATCCTAGGGGGGAGGAGTGTTGTGTATGTAACTGTATCACTTTAAGAATGTATGAATGTAACCTGACAATGATTACAATGTAACCCAGCTGTTAAAGGAACACGAGCCAGCTACCCATAGAGGGCAGCTGCGAGCGTTCAGCTCACATGGTTCAAATTCCCCCAATCACCGGCAGCCACGGGAACCTTCCCACGCAAGGAACACCTGGAGAAGATGGGCGTGACTCAGAATGACGTCACGCAGGTAGCAGCCAATGAGCTACCATGCAACCTCTTTCAAATGTATTGTTGCAGTATAAAATGAGCTGTACCTCCGCCATTACCACATGTTCATCCTGACCATCATGCAATAAAGCAGTGTTTTAGCCATCACTGCGGCTCCTTCTTTGTCTTCCGTGCAAGACACTAAAATGGGCTACAAGAAAGAAAAGAAGACTACATTTAAAATAAAGTAAATTGAAAGAAAAGTCATATGTTTTTATCTACAAAGAAAAATCATCCGGATCCAAAGCATTTCCTGAACTAGAGGAGGCAAATGGGACCTCAGATCTTCTAATGGTTTGCAGCAGGTCTGCAGGTATTTCTGGAGTGCCAGTAATTTAAAAACAACCAACAAATAAAAGGCTTTCACACAACCCACTAAATTAAGCTTCTCAAAGGAAGAAAGCTGGACAAGAAGTCAGAGTGTGTTTGTGTGTAAGAAAGTGTAGAACAGCTAGCTCTGAAAACCAATTCTTGATGTGAGCGTTTTCTCAAAAACACCCCGTAAAGCAAGGGTTTCTGATGTATGACCCATGGACTGGATCTGGCCTGTGGCCTGAATTCATCTCGGCCCCAGGCTGAATTGCCACTGATGCTGGAAGTGCCAAAGGTGCCACGTTTTCACACCAAAACTCCAAGAAAAAGTGGTGGGGAAAATTCCAAAATAGCGTGGACTTGTTCCTCCCTTGCTCTCTCCTCCAAGGGAAGCAGTGGAGGTGGGGGAAATGCCTGGAAACACTGTACAAATGCATGCACCGCTGCCGAGAAGAACCACGTGACTGGTCCCTCAGCTAGACATCCTAATTTTACCAGATATGGCACTTTAAACTAAATATACTATTGATAAATACACCTTTATTGCACTTATTTCCATCTTTCCTCCAGTGAATTGAAGGTAGTTTACACCGTTCCTCTTTCTTCCAAATGAGTTGAGCCTTATTTTTAAAAAGGCTGTCTCAGAGAACTCACTTCAATGGATGCAGTGATATAGAACAGCAGTATGTTCTGCCAATATGACCCTAGAATTGTTCTTTTCCAGCAACTTTGTTCAACAGCAGATATACATAAAACCAACAGCCATAAGTACCATAATAATATTAATAATTATGTGTCAGAAATTATTCTGGGTTGAAAGGATTTTTGCAGAAGAAACTTCGCTAAGGTAACACCCAAATGAGGCTCCTTCCATGTCCCCAAGAGCTGGGACAGAGAAAGGCATTCAATCCATCTTGCAGTACCCAGGTCTCGAACTGCCAACTTGCCATCCTTCCAAGTAACAAGGTGAGCTTCTTAACCACTGAGCCACCACATACCCTATAAGTACCATGATTCTCTATCATCATGCTCCTTAACTTATGTTTCAAATTCCATGTCTCAGATGTGATTCCCTCCCCCGCCCCCAAGCTAATGGAAAAAAGTATGTCCAAGTTAAACTCTGTGCACTTGCATTTCAAAATTAGACTGCAAAATATAGTTTTTAATGAGGGCCATCTCTCATAGCCTGGCCTACAAAATTTAAATAAAGTTTAATTGTTATATAAATATAGATCTGAGCTGCTGAACTTTATATATCAAACTGAAGTTTTCTTTAAAACCCCACGTAAAAATGCTGTTATTTAATTGGTAAAACAGGTGATGTGCTCACCTATTAGAAGATGTTGTTATAGGCTGCAAAGGAAAAAAAGAGAGAATTTCAATTAAACAAAACAAAAATTAAAACTCTTGAGTGTTTTAAAATGATTATATATAATTTTAACTTTACATTCTAGTCTTTATCTCCAGTTTAATCACTTACAGGATACCACAAATGGTCTTCCGATATTTGTTTAGTAGGAAGACCCACATAAATAGAGAACTCTTTCAAGCCATTACAATCCAGGAATTACTGCTGCACTGCAATTACTGATGGGCTAAAAACAACAGCTGAAATTCATGTTGATGTGAACTCTTGGGTGGAAAAGACACCACTGGGGTTACACTGGTCTAACTTCCAATGTCCTCCACATTCACAGTAAACGTTTGCATGTGGACTTATGCTCATAGACTTTGTGTGTGGTTTGTACCCTGGAAAACATAGAGGTAAGTTTCTGTGAAAACATCCGGAAAACATACAAAAACATTATTTTTCTTCAGTGGGGGGAAAAGAGAGAAAGGTAAGAGGATGTGTCCAGTGCTGTTTGGTTCAGTTAAAAATAGCATCACAGTTAGTTCCATGTTTTTAAAGAAAGCTAGATACCGTAATTGTGCTCTCCACACAAGGTGCTTCCTGGAGGACAATGGTCGCAAAGGGTCGGAATAGACTGTGTGACTTAACAACAACTAAACACAAGGATCTCTCACACCAAACAGAGCAGCAGCACAAACTTTCCTGACTCCTGAGGTGGAAGGACATATAATCAGTGGTGGGCTCCCAAAAAAATTTGCTACCACACTGTGGGTGTGGTATGGTGGGCGTGGCCAGGGGAAAGTCCTGCATTGCACCCGAATTCAGACTACTTTATTTCAAAACTTGGATGGGCAGGGCCAGCCAGAATTTCTGCTACCCGTTCTGGCGAACTGGTGCGAACCTACTGATGCCCACCACTGCATGTAATTGCTGTATTCCCTGCCCCCAACACAATCAGTCTCGCTATGACAATTCCTGCAAAAGTAACCCAGAGTACAAGAGCAGAATCTTGTTGGAAGAAAAATGTTACGCATGGATACCTCTTCAACCATGCCTGTCTCTGCAAGAGGATGCCTCACAGCCCACATACTTGGAGAGCTGCTCCACAGAGCGTCACCAAGCATTGCCCAGAGTGAAGTAGAGCCAATTGAGACCAGCATTATTTGGAACACCTGCTACAGGCTCTTCACTTTATTTTACCTGAGAGAGAACAACAATTCTTCTCCTCCCCCCCCCCCTCTCCAGATAACAGAACTAGCCCTGGTAACACAGTAAACCTGTTTTAAAACTGGGAAACATACTGTACAGACTTTGCAGAGGAACTATCTAATCTTCAAAGTCTAGGATCCTCATCTACAGTTCATGATGTAATGTACACCATTCTGAAATGACAACAAGCATGATATTTGACAGAACAACGGCCAATGTAAAATACAAGATTAGCCTCCTCCTGCCCTTTCACATGTACATAACATTCTAACCAGTGTGTATATTGTAGATGCAACTGACACAATGCACACATAATAGCATTGTACCTGTATTAGTAATGGTAAAGGTCACCCTTGCTCGAAAGCCAGTCGTATCTGACTCTAGGGTTAAGTGCTCATCTGTTTCAAAGCCAAAGAGCCAGCACTCTCTGCATCTGCAGACATTTCTGTGGTCATGTGGCAGGCACACAGGAGCACACAGAATGCTGTTTACCTTCCCACCAAAGTGGTCCCTATTTATCCACTTGCATTTTCTTGCTTTTGAACTGCTAGGTTGGCAGGAGCTGGGACAAAGACGGGAGTTCATTCTGTCCTGCAGTATTCGGATATCAAACGCATCAACAAAATAACCTGTGTACTCTGAGCCAAATGAATGTGAATATGATGCCACAAACCAACCAAAGGATGATTCGTACTTTTCCATTTCTTAAGCATGTACCTCTTTGAGACTTGAAAATACAAACTTTTCCATTTCTAAGCTTATGCCTTCAACATCCTTTCAGCATGTAGATTTGACATTAACTGAATCTGCAATGGAATTTCACAATGTACACAAGCAATAGCCCTCCCTGGTGGAGCAGGTTAATACAGACAGAGTGTCTACTTATTTTCTCCCAAGATCCCTACCATGTACTATATCCCGCTGAAAAATCCTCTTTAAAACTGGGCTTTTCACAGGTATGCATACAGTAGCTAACAGCTTTTTGCATAAACAAGGTGACAACTTTCCCCATATGTCAGGTTGTCAAAATAATAAACACTAAGTCTCACAGCATAAAAATTTCTGACCATTTGGAACAGTCATATTCAAACACTGTTTTTCCTTCCTTTTCTCCAGATAGTAAAGGTTTCCCTTGCTCGAAAGCCAGTCGTATTCGACTCTAGGGTGCAGTGCTCATCTCTGTTTCTAAGCCGAAGAGCCAGCGCTGTCTGCTTCTGCAGACGTTCCTGTGGTCATGTGGCAGGCATGACTAGATACCAGAGCGCACAGAACACTGTTACCTTCCCACCGAAGTGGTCCCTATTTATCTACTTGCAATTTCTTGCTTTCGAACTTCTAGGTTGGCAGGAGCTGGGACGAAGACGGGAGCTCATTTCCATCCTGCAGTATTCGGGAATCGAACTGCTGACCTTCCGCTTCCCAGTCAGCGATTTAGCCACTTGTTCATTTTCTAGAGCAGGGGTGCCAAACTTTTTGGGCCGTGGGCCGGTCAGGTGGTTCAGGGCACATATTACTTCCACTTTCAGGAGCGATGAGAGCTTCGTGGGTCAGATGAATTGGCGTTGGGGGCTGTAGTTTGGGGACCCCTCCTCTAGAGAACATCAGTACTGTATATAAAAGAGCCCTTGTGGTTCAGTGGTTAAACTGCTGTACTGCAGCCAAAACGTGAGTTTGATCCTCATGTTTTGGAGGCAAAATGCTAGTCTCATTGTGTAATGCCGAGAGAGACACTAAGCACTATGGAGTGGTGTCGAAGTGTAATTGCTATTGCTATATAGATCAATGGTTTTGGTCAGATAGTTGAACACAATTCATGGTAAATAATTGCTCAAAAAGCATTTATAGTGTAAATTTAGTGCTAACCAGCCAAAAAACAAAAAAAAAGGGGGGGGAGAGCTTCTCCACTACCAAAATTATATGTACTCACTGCACTAAAGCTTGAACTCATATCCCTCCAAAATGATCTGCAAAGTAAGTTACTGCATACTATATTCAACTGGGACTATTTCTTGATAAGGATGCATATGACTGGAGCAGTGGTGGGATTCAGCAGGTTCGCACCAGTTCGCCAGAACCGGCAGCAGAAATTCCAGCTTGCTCCACCCACCCAGGTTTTGAAATAAAGTAGTCCTAATTCGAGTGCAACACAGGGCTTTCCCCTGGCCATGTCCACCATACCATGCCCATAGAGTAGGTAGGGAAAAAATTTGAATCCCACCACTGGACTGAAGACTTAGAGAATATTCATACATTAACTTCATCTACTCGGTTTTCCCCACCAACATCTACAGCTACCTGTTAAATATTTGTTCCCAATAATTTTTGAAACTATTCTTCAAAGGTAATATGCCACTGGGTGCTTTTCAGTAAGTTATCTTTGCCATATTCCTATTGAGTTCCAAAAACATACTTTCAACTTTACTTTATAGGTGTGATGATGAATTTTCCTCCAAGCCTCTTCAATATAGGTTTTATCTAGAGAGGGCCACAAACCATCATCTCTGCACAATGTAAAGAAAATTTGCTTATACCCTCTCCTATTATTGTTTTATGCTGATGAAAATTCCTAGGATTACACACACACACAGTCCTATTATTTTATACATGTCAGTACTTATGTGCCCTTTACCCCTTTGCCAGAGGAGCAGCTGAAGCTCTCCAGCCACCTGAAGTGAGAAGCAGTGTCACTTTCATCATGTAATGCAGGGACGCCATCAGAAATTTCTGGGCCCCTTACTAAGCAATCCTATTCCCCCGCCCACACACACACACATACACTTTTCTCTGTTGCGGCAGGGCCCCTGTCAGCTCTGGGCCCTATATGGCAGTACTGGTAGTACTGCCCTGATGACGGCCCTGATGTAATGACACTCATTAACAGAAGGAGAAGGAAGATACCAAGCCAACTCTCACCTCTGCTCCCTTTCCTCCATCATGCCATGCTTTAACAGCAAGATGCCAGGGTGGTGATGGAACCTGCAGCCTCAACATAGGATGAACAAGACAGGAAGGATATGACAGCAAAGGCAAAGAAGAAGACTTTTATCATACTGACAGTAGCAGCAGCTCCTCACAGCATGCAAGAGAAAGGGGTGGAAGCACCTACCCCTAAGATAGAAAAGTAGGAGAAGCAGTGGAGATACTCTCGATTCCCCCCAAGGTCAGCTTATCATGGCGCTAGCTATTCCAGAATTCCTGCTTCTAACTGTCTTAACAAGAGAACTCATATGAACCAGTAAATCATGGAAGAACCATACAAGCCTTTTCCTGGAACAAGAGGGAAGAAAGGATAAAATTGTAATTTCCATCACCTGAATGACCACATTAGTCAGGTTAATAGGAGGACCAGCCCTTTAGTACCAATAGGATCATAAATCTTGGGACTTTATTTTTACAACAGAAGCTGTAATTGGGTTATGCTCACCACTAAATGCTAATCCAAAATCAAACCCAAATTAGAGTAACCCTGAACTAGAAAAGGATGTAGAGTTCTCCAGTTAATCACCCTATCAAGGCACAAATTAAACAGATTGTGCTAATTCTTCTTTGAAAGCAGGCTGTGCAGAAAATAGAATAAGAAATTAGGTCACAAAAACTGCAGAGAGGGAGAGCGATATGAATCTAAACACATCATATTTATTTCAAAATCTGCAGCAATCCATTTATTTTCTCCTGAATTCTAGGGAAAATTTATATATCTTGGAGCATGTTTCATTCCACAGTATTAAATTCAATCATTTTATTTGATTGTTCTATGCTTCAAGAATCGCAGAACTAAAACTCATTTAATAATCATTCTGCATTATGAATATTAACATGCTGCAGATAGTTCCAGCAACCAACCAAATTCAATAAAACTAATTAGTTTTTCCCCTTACACTCTCTAACACATCTGCCCTCATTATCTACCATATTCTTCTAACTCTCCACAGTCCTTCCTCCCTAAGCCAAATCTCTCAGCAACTGACCTTCAATTTAAAAGTGCAAGTGGCCTGCACTAACAATTCCAGATACTATTTTGCAGACAATGATGCAAGCCCAAAACATTTAGGTATAGTCAAACAATTATAGCTGATCTCCCAGAGTTTGGGAATTTGATTTCCCACTGTTCCTCCTGAGAGAAGAGCCAGCCCATGTGGCTGTGGGCAAATTGCAGTCCCAGGGTGCCCAAAAAAGAAGGGAATGGTAAACTACTTCCAAGTATCCTTTACCTGGAAAACTCTGAAAAAATATCACCATAAGTGAGAATTAATTTGATAAGATGAATTATGATTTGCCTTTTGACCCAGTTCTTACACCTTTCTTCCATGAGAAGTCCAAAGTACTGAAAGAAGACAATGGAGATATGTCATTGATTAACAGCTGCCAAGATGTCAATTACTCACACATGGAAAAAGAAGGAAGTGCCCTATCTAGTGCACTGAATGTTGTTGATGTTGGATAGATTAAATAGGTCAAATTATAAATAGAATATGGATAAATATAGAATACATGCACACTTCATATCTATAACTAAACAAGCACATAATCAAGATGAGAAAAGGTTGCAAGGAAATACCAGCATTATTTTCATTCTTATTATTTTTTAACACTAACATTACAAGATCATGTTCTAGTTTATCAACTATTATCACAACTATACAGTTCATTAATGTATATATGGGCTGATGCCTCATTCAAATATTTTACATTAGTAAAGGCACATACACAGTGTGTGTGCATGTACATTCAGCTTTTCATATACAGTGGAACCTCTGTTAACAAATGGCTCAGTTAACATAAAATTGCATAACAAAAGGAAATTCATAGAAAATAATGGCTCGGTTGACAGATTTTTTTCGAGATGGATTAATTGGTTTTCAATGCATTCCTATGGGAAACCATGTTTTGGTTAATGTATTTTGTATTTCAATGCATTCCTATGGGAAATTCAGTTAAAGTAATTTTCACTGTAAGAAATGTCCCAGAGAACGCATTAATTACACTAACCAAGGTTACACTGTATAAAGGATTTGCAGAGAAAATACACCTACCGTATTTTCCGGCGTATAAGACGACTTTTTAACCCCGAAAAATCTGTGCCAAAGTTGGGGGTCATCTTATATGCCGGGTACTTTGGAGCCAGGGGCCACCCGGCAGGGAAAGCCATTCGCCGCTGCTGTGCGAGGCCTCCGGAACAAGGGGCTGCCAGGATACCACCACCCCCAGCTTTGCGGCGGCGGCGGAAGCTGGCTTTCCCCGCCGGTCAGCTGCTGCTCCTCCTCCTCCTCCTCACCCCCGGCTGGGGGTGGTTGTGCGGAGGAGAAGGAGCATCAGCTGACCGGTGGGGAAAACCAGCCGCCGCCGCCGCCGCAAGGCCTCCGGAGCAAGGGGCCGCCCAGATACCACCACCCTCAGCCTCACGGCTGCGGCTGGCTTCCCCCCACCAGTCAGCTGCTGTTCCTCCTCCTCACCCCCCCACCCCCAGCTGGGGTGGTGGTATCCGCGAGCTGAGCCTCCCCGCCTCCTTCACTGGCGGGGAAGGTAAAAGGGAGGTGCGGCTCATGGCATCTCCGAGCCCAACAGGGCTCCTTTTACCTTCCCCGCCGGTGAAGGGGGCAGGGAGGTGCAGCTCGCGGCGGCTCTGAGCCCAACAGGTATCCTTTTACCTTCTCCGCTGGTGAAGGGGGTGGGGATGCCGCGAGCCGCACGTCCCCGCCCCCTTCACTGGCAGGGAAGTTAAAAGAAGCCCCGTTGGGCTCAGAGAGGCCGCGAGCCGCACCTCTCTTTTACCTTCCCCACTAGTGAAAGGGGCGGGGAGGTACGGCTCGCGGCATCCCCGCCCCCTTCACCGGCGGGGAAGGTAAAAGGAGCCCAGTTGGGCTCGGAGAGGCCACGAGCCACACCTCTCTTTTACCTTCCCCGCCGGTGAAAGGGGCAGGGAGATGCGGTTCGCAGCAGCTCCGAGCCTGATGGGGCTCCTTTTACCTTCCCCACTGGTGAAGGGGCTGTGAGCCGCACCTCCCCAGCCCCTTTCACCGGCGGGGAAGATAAAAGAGAGGTGCGGCTCATGGCAGCTCCGAGCCCGACCGGGCTCCTTTTAGCTTCCCCGCCAGTGAAGGGGCCGCAAGCCGCACCTCCCCGCCTCCTTCACCGGCGGGGAAGGTAAAAGGAGCCCCGTTGGGCTCGGAGAGGCCATATGCCATGTGGTATAGGAAGGGCAAAACGGCAGTCCAGCCCCCAAAGCTGTCTGAGGGAGCGTGACTCAGCCCCTGGCTTTAAAAGGTTGAGAACTCCTGTCCTAAAGTAATGAAAGAACTTAATACAATGAAGAGTTGTCTGGTAGTAAGCCCCATTAAGCACACACTGGGATCCATTTCTGAGTAAACATGCATAGTTTTGCACTGGAAAGATTCCATCTATTGAGCTGCATCTAGAACTACATTTTTACAAACGCAAAGGACTCCGTCCATTCATGAGAGGCGCCGGGGCCAACGGAGCCGCAGGACTTCTCCGACTCTCCCAGGGCTCTTTCCACCAGCCCCGGGATGGGAGTCAGCTGTGCCTGACGCCACTCCCCTTACTCTGTTCGGGTGGGGAGAGCACAAGAGGCACTGGGATCAACAGAGCCGCGGGACTTCTCCGACTCTCCCGGGACTCTTTCAATCAGTTCCCCGCCTCACCCCAGGGCCCACACCACTGGCTCTGAGGAGGAGAGGCAGATGGGAGCTGTCACCGCCGCCACAGCTATCCTCACTCTCCGAACCTGCCAGCTGGAGAGTGGAAAAGAGGGAACCGCTGCTGCAGCAGCCCGAGACGCTCCCTGCCTCACCCCAGGGCCCACGCCATCGGCTCTGGGGAGGAGAGGCGGGTGAGGGCCATCGCTGCCACCACAGCTGTCCTCACTCTCCGAGCCCGCCAGCTCGGAGAGTAGAAAAGAGGGAACCGCCTGGGACGCTCCCTGCCTCACACCAGGGCCCACGCCACCGGCTCTGGGAGGAGAGGTGGGTGGGAGTCACCAAAAGGTAATATTAAATTATTAAATATTAATATTAAAAATGATGATGATAGTACCAATGGCATCCTGATTTATGGCCACCCTTCCCAGGGTTTCCTAGGTAGGGAGTCTCCAGATTTGAGTTTCCTCCCATAAGGCTCTTTGGATTCTTAGGCCATTTGCCCAGCCCCCACCCCAAGATGGCTTTCCCCGCCGGTCAGCTGCTCCTCCTCCTCTGCACCACCACCCCCAGCAGGTAAAGGGAGCCATTCCCGGCCCGGAAAGCTCCGAAGACGCCGCCGTTGGAAGAGGGGTAGTCATACGGCGAGTATATTGCAAACTCTCCATTTTAACTAGAAAAGTTGGAGGTCGTCTTATACGCCCAGTCGCCTTATACTCCGGAAAATACGGTAAATTCATTTTTATATTTAAGAGCATCCTACTCCCAAACCATTAATTGTTCCTTATCCCCATTCACCATTTCTCTCTTTTACATATACATGCACAACACTAGACAGAGAGAATTGAAGTAATTACTGAGCTTCCTGGTCCCTTACAGATGTTTCCTGGAAAGCAATTGTGCACTGTGTCATTCTGGAACAGGTAAATACTTATACAAAGTGGTGACATTTAATCTAAACAACTTCCTATACAATTTATGCTCACTTATTCTCAATGGATTAAATTGGATGAATATACAAAATTTCAATCTGCTAGTTTGCTAAAAGTACAGCATTTTAATAATTGCGTTCAGAACCAATGTAAATAGCTCTACCATGGAAGCTATTAAAATGTTTAACTCTAACACTTCTTTTACACTTGATTGGCACAAGCTTTAATATAGGGGTTGCCCTATCTTTGGGGATAGATATGATCATGTAGAACCTCAGGCATTATCGGAATATTAGTGCTATATGGGGGCCAATATATCACAAAATAGTTACTGCAGGCAGTTACAAAACGACGAGAAGATATAAACTGGATCTAGACTAAATAGATAATTGCATACCTAGTACAAGGCATGAAGACATGAAATTGAAACTTGTTTCCTGGTGGTTTTACCAGGTTTTTTTTAATGGGACCCCAGCAGAGCCAGTGTGTATGTATGAATACTGATTTTATGCAGTGTGTGTGGAAGCTTTCTACTGGATCTAACTTCTATTAAAACCTATGATTTGCTGCACAATGTTCCTCTTTTTTCTTCTCTGTCTCTACTTTCTCCACACTCCTGTGCCAACTGCATTTACTCCATCCTTATTGTCCTCTGTGCCCACCTCCTAATCACACCCTCATTGTCCAGCTCATTCCCTGGCTCCTTCCGAATATACCAGTTCTGGGATACTAGGCAAAGAATGTGGCACCCCAAACCAATCACATTGGAAAAGATTCCCAATCCAAACAGCGGTGGCATCTATCCCACTCCGGGCAGATAAGGCCCAGAGATGGCAGGCAGGAGAGTTCTCGACCGTCCAAGCAGTAAAATGCCCGTGCCCCATCACTACCAGGGCAGCCACATTCTGGACCATCTGAAGTCTCCGAATGGTCGCCAAGGGCAGCCCCATGTAGAGCGTGTTACAATAATCCAATCTGGAGGTGACCAGAGCGTGAGTGACCATGAGCAAGGAGTCCCGGTGCAGGAACGGGCACAATTGGTAGATTACATGAAGCTGTGCAAAGGCCCTCCTAGCCATGGCTGCCATCTGCTCTTTGAGCAGTAGCCGCAAGTCTAGGAGGACCCCCAAATTATGCACCGGATCTGACTGGGGCAAAGATGCCCCAGCCAGGACCAAAGATGGTAGTTCCTGGGATAACACGGGGCCCCGCACCCAAAGCCACTCAGTCTTGCCAGGATTCAGCTGAAGCCCGTTGTCCCCCATCCAGACACGGACAGCCTCCAGACGCCTGGTTAGAACTTTGACAGCATCACTCAGGTTCCCACGGGCTGAGATGTACAGCTGGGTATCATCTGCATATTGATGATACCTCACCCCGTGGGAATGATCTTGCCCAGCGGTTTCATGTAGATATTAAACAATAGAGGCAAAAGTACCGAGCCCTGAGGCACCCCACATGGAAGCAACCTAGGGCTGGACAACCTGCTCTCTAAAGACACTGACTGAGTCTGGCCGGTCAGAAATGAGGAAAACCAAGACAACACCGTGCCCTGGGCCCCCAATCCTCGGATCGCCCACTTTGGCACCAAACCATCATTGTTGCTACTGATCACTTCGATCATGCTGCAGAAATGAAGAGGCTAAGCGAGAAGCATGAAAGCTTCATCATACTCAACTATGCCCTCCACCATCTATTCAGTGTAATGTGTGTGGTTGCATGTTTCATGCCAGGATGGGTTTTTATTAAGTCACCAGAGACACATCTATCAACTAAGAAAATGACTTCCAGAAAAAATGTATACATCGGATACAAGTAGCAGCCGATGACAACGACAAACTACATAATATTAATATGCAGCTACTTTCAGTCTTTATTTGTATGATTTCAGAAGCGGTTCACATGAAGTCCTTTCAGCTTACTTTCCACTACAGAAAAACAGATGTACAGTAATACCTCATACAAAGTACGCTTCATGCAACATCGGATTCATACAATATCGCCTAATTCCTTGAAAAAAGTTGCCTCATACAAAGTCATGCAACTTTGTATGAGGCATTGGGTTTTTCCCAGGTTGCATTGTGCCTGGGCAGTATAAAAGGCAGGACACATGCGTGCATTGCTCTTGTGGGTTTTGCATGAGGCGAAGAGTATTTAGGAGTGGTTTTGAGCGTGGTTTTGGTTTTATTTGAATTTTTCCGTCAGAATTTTTCAAAGCATTCCTGGGATTTTTGCAGCATTCTTCAGGTTCTTGGACAATCAGGGTTGTTTGACATGTTTTTGTAATGTATTTAGCCTTTAGACGATGATTTCTTAAAGTTCTGTCAGTTTCCTGTCTGTTTCCTTGACTTTGCCCTGAAGTCTGTGCTGTTACAGTACAATGTATCTCTATGGAAATGAGGTTGTATGAGGCATTGCGGCTAGGATTTTGCATGCATCATACAAAGTCCAAATCCGTATAAAGTCCATACTTGTGGAACCAAGTTTGGACGTTGTATGAGGTATCACTGTAGCTTTATGCTACATATAGAAACCAATATATACCATGGTTCTAAGAATGCTTTTGAGGTTCACCTGGGACACAAAGGCATTCCCAGGAATACCCATGGAAATGAAGAAGGGAAACAGCTGAATTTTGGTGAAATGAAGATGCCTAGGAATTTTGGCTAGCTTTCCACATTGCAAGATGGGAATCCAGATTTAATAAATATCACCCCAGTTACTATTGCCAGCATCACACACATAGCATCTAACACCACAAAAATGAAATAAGCATTTGGCCTAACATGAACAGTATGTTGTTCAAACATTGTACCTGCCATATAAATTGCATGGCAAATGCATTCTTTTCAATGCCTGTGTTTTTGCAAGTGTCCTTGCTTCTATTCCAGTAAGTTAAAATGATGTTTTTGATTAACAAAAATTAATACATTTTAATGACAAGAAAAAACTTTCATATATTTTTGCTTCCTAAAAAAATTGTAACGAAACTTAGTAAGAGAGGCACTCAGAACAAAAAGACTTTTTGAACTCAAAAGATACAGAATATTAAAATAATTATCAGTGGTGAATCATAGTCTTCTAAGTTCTTCCTAGAAGGCTAAAATGTTTGGCCTCTTCATAAGTAATGTGCAGAGCCTTTCGCAAACAGTTCTGACAGACCATTCTTGAGAGATATGCTCAGATTGTACATAAAAGAAGGTTTCCTTTTTGGGGACCAGAAGGAGGGCCTTCTCCGTGTCTGCCCCAGCCCTCTGGAACCTCCTTCCATCAAAATTGCGCTTCCAGTTGGAGCTACTCCCCTTCAGGAAGATGTTGAAAACCTGGCTCTGCCAACAGGTGTAGGGCACATTTGGCTCCACAGCTCAAGCCCGTTAGCTTATTTAGCCTGCCTGTTGTGGGATTGAGCTCCCCCCCCCACTTCGTTCCTCCGTTCTCTGATAAGCCTGTTTTACTGTGTGTGGAGGGAGGGTTAGGGTAGCTTTTAATGATGATGATGTTGGTTTTTATGTGTTTTAATTTTGCTTTTAGATGAGGTTTTTATGTAATTGTTTTATTGGAAATGGTTTTATCTTTCTTGTATTGTACATATATGTATATTTTTCTGTTGTTGCCGCCCTGAGTGGTGCGTTGCACTAGGAGGGCGGGGTAGAAATCTGGAAAATAAATAAATAAACAGTACTATGTTTAGCCTTATAACAGTTCAAAGCCCAATGTGAATTTAAGACATCTTGACTAAATTATTTGCAAGCAGTGTGAACAAGTACAACTGAACATGAGGCAAGGCCCATATGAATGCCTTTCCCATGATGGTAGTGACAGTGAAGAAATTATTCTTCATCCTCACCACTGCAGCTGCACATAGTTTTCTAACAGAATTTTCTTGAGTGTGCAATGTCATATCATATTCTGGCCCACAAGCAGAAAATTTGGAGTACACAATAGTCCATTGGGAACATTAGCATATCACTTAGCAGATGAAATCATTTTTTGACACAGATCCAACGGACAGAATGTCATCTTCTGCTCATCCATTTATTGTGGATACTTTCCCGTTTGTTCAGGCTGCAGATGTGGATAAAATCCATGAAGAGATAACACTTACCACATGTCTAGTTGACCTTTGGCCTTCCTAGCATCCAAAAAAAATGTCAGAAGGGACTAGATAGAGAGGAAGATGAATGTTTTGTGGCAATATGTGATTTAACCATGCTCAAAAGAAAATAACTCATTATGAGAATTTTGATTTTAAAAAAAATACATTACCTAAGTGTCACCATGTTACATTGTTTTTGGACAGTCTCCAGTACTCCATTTTTAAGCAATATGCTACAGCATGTAGCAACATCTCAGTTCCAGAAGTTTCTGAACAAGACAGGTCATCTAGATCTATTTTAGTCCTTCTTAAATATGGCAAAAGGATAAAAATGTTTTGATTTATCCATGCTGTAAATTCCCTGTGTCAACTTCCAGACTGAGGAACAAGCAAAAGGGAGTCTATCCTAGCATGCCAATGGTGTTTGTTCCTGGAGATGTCAGATCTACTCCTGATGATGCCTTAGTTACATTATGACTGGCTACTTTACATATACAGTGGTACCTCGGTTAAAGTCTGATTCAGATAAAGGCCAATTTGGATAAAGTTGCGGTTTTCATGCACACGTGATACATTGCATAAAGTCCAAAACCGCTAAAAATTGATGTTATCCAAGGTATTTGGTATAGGAACCTTGGATAAAGTCCATTTTTGGACATTATCCAATGCATCACCCATTTGATTCAGATAAAGTCCAAAATCAGATAAAGTCCAAACTTGTTGAACGGAGGTTCTACTTTATTGCAGGTGGATTGCTTTTGAAATGGCAGATGCTTTATAGCAGGGGTGCACAAACATTTCGGACTGTGGGCTGGTCACGTGGTTAAGGGAGCTGGTCACTATGGCCCAGGGGCTGGACCCAGCCCCTGATGCCAATTCATCTGGCCTACAAAGCCCTCGTTGCTCCTGAAGTGGAAGTAAAACGCGCCCATATGGGCATATTTTACTTCCGCATCCAGGAGTGGCAAGGGCTTTGTGGGATGGATGAATTGGCACTGGGGGCAGGATCCAGTCCCTGGGCCGTAATTTGGGCACCCCTGCTTTATAGGCAGGGTGTTAATCTTTTTAGTGGAATATGGGTGAGCAGCCCACCCTCCCACTTCTCCCTACTGCTGACAATCATACCTGTCAAGTTTGGGACATGAAAATTAGGGAAAATTTAGGCCATGCTGTTCTCTTTTCTCTCCCAGGCCACACATCCTTCTCCCCAAAATCTAGGCACTTCCAAGAGCCTAGAAGATGAGGAGCCACAGAGAAATGTTGAGTTCTCCTGGTGGAGGAAAAACCACCCCATAGGCACAACTGCTTCCCCTCACAGGGGAAAAGGCAGCCAGCAAGCCAAGCTTACTTCAGCAATTCTATTCTAGATTTCTCTCTCCCCCCCAATTGTCCCCCCTTTTCGACTGCATTTCATATTATGGTGATTTTTCATGGAACTGTTTTTCACATTTTAATCAGTTAATTGTCTCCTGTCTTAGCATTTTGTGCCTCAATTTCATTTTATAAAACTCTGTATTTAAGAGAAAACCATGGAAGTATGCTATTTATACTGTATGCAAATATACTTGAAGCCCCCTCTCTCCTGGGAAAGAGGGTGTTAAAGGGAAGTCAATGAGCCAATCGGCTTCAAGTATATTTGCATACAGCATAAACAGGATACTTCCACAGTTTTCTCCTAAACACAGAGTTTTAAAAAATTAAATTGAGGCAAAAAACACTAAGACAGGAAACAATTAACTGATTAAAGTGTAAAAAACAGTTCCATGAAAAATCACCATAATATGAAATGCAGTCAAATAGTTGGGGGGGGGGGAGTAGGGGGAAATGTAGAATAGAATTACTAGCTTGGCTTGCTAACTGCAGTTTTCCCTGTGAGGGGAAGCAGTTGTGCTTATGGTGTGGTTCTTCTTCCACCAGGGGGAGCCCAACACTCCTCTTCTACAGTAATAATATATGGGAGGTTTACATGCCCCTGGTTTTTTTTAAAAATATGGGTAATTACCAAAAAAAAACTGTGATGGTGGGATTAGGGGCTCTAAATTACAGGGTTTTCCTGGGCAAAATGGGGTACTTAGCAGGTATGTTGACAATGCCACTAGAAAGTCTTGGTACAAAAGGGTCCCTCTATTATGGGTAGAATAAAAAAATCTATGTTCCCATTATACAACTGTATTTATGTTCCATACTGTACCAACTTGTAAATTTATTTCAGAGTAACCAGAGTTTAGTGTTAATATTATATTAGTGCTAGATACAAAGCTTGGTGTTTTTAAAAGAAAAACAGTATGTTAATGAAATATTGCTGAGTGAATTTGAAGAGCTGTTTTAGGATTTCTACCACACTGTATACATACACATTCCTTTTGTATCTCTTTCCCGCCCAAAAAAATATTTCCAAACAAAATATGTCACCTAACCAAATTGTGGCCTTAAAAGTACTATTCTGAATACTCTCTCAATGACAACATTTTGTTTATTAAACAAAGAGACCATTAATATTAAAATGAATTTCAAGACATTTTTGAATTTCCACTGCAGGTCCATGGCAAGTCTGATATATTTAATTGATACCAAAAACATTACAAAAAAGAAAATCCTTAACTAATGAAATGATCTAAATATCATAGCAGGGTCTTCTCCCATTCCATAGCTGGAAAACTAGACTATATTTTGTGCAAGTCTTTACAATTTAATCACATGATTCCATTGATATTTGATTTCACAAACCTGAAAAAAATCAGTCTTAATCATCTCTCCATAAAAATATATGAGCTTTCAACTTTACTAACATCATTTTCTGGTCTTAAACAGAAAGTGGTGGTATTGTTGATTTCCTAATTTTATATCCTTTGGAAAAGGAGGAGATTAATTCTGGAAAATGTGTAGTAAACTGAGGTAAAGTGCCTTAATTTATAATGGACACTCTTTATAGCCAAATTTGCAGTAAATATCTAAGCATAAATGTTGGTATCTTTTTTATGCTCTTGTATTATCAACAAAATAATTTCGTGCTAGTAATCAAGACTTGCTTTTGCAAATCACAAAAGACTTCTAAGATACATTTTACCAGCCAAAATTGGCGGTTCTAGTTTGATACATACAAAATATTTGCTTATGTTTTACACTGCCTGGACTCTTAGTTATTAATTATATTTCTCTCCCACTTCCTGCCAGAATACCTCACAAGAAAGCTAACAATAAATAAAAACAAAAATAAAATTTCAACTAAAACAATATGAATAAATTTAAACTATAGCAATAAAAGAAGTAAACATTTCACAAAATGTTAAAACCCCCATCAGCCTTAACAAGCCTTCTTGAAATGTCAAAGATATAAAAAAATTTAAAAGGGAAAGGCCTAGTCAGTAATTCTGAAAATATGTGACAAACACACACAAGGAGATGAGAACGTTCTGTTGTTGCTTTCCTCATATGAAAGTATGATTCTGAAGAAATCTAAACTGTTACATTCATGTATGTCCCCTACATGTGTCACAACCCTCTCTTCCACATTTTTGTACATACAGTATTGACTTATTTAGGAAGCTTTTATGAATACAAATGCCTGCCCCTCTTCAGATGGTCAATTTCACATGTTGCAAGCAACACCAGAGGGAGTATTGGTGTACTGTCAACTCTACAGTTCCAAAATGACTGAATGTGGTTGTAAATTCTTGAAAACTGATGCTGCTTTGCCTCAGATCACATGCTTTTGCTTGAATCACAAGCTCTATTATTCAAATGATTGTGACCTTTTAAGCATCAAGGTGCTGTTAATGATAAGTGCCAGGCATTCTAGCTATGTCAGAAGCATAGATTTGACTTCTAGAAACATGTTTTATGTGTTCCAACATATATTATTGATGTTCCCAGAAAGGAATGAGGTTATCTTGCAGCCAGTGAGCCTAAAAGGCTTTGTTTACCTTGCTGCATGACAACTCAGCCCTTGATATGATTTCTGTAAATTTGCTTGCATAGAAAATATCATTTCCAAAGGTCTAGCCACTTATTATCAATCTCTTCAGTAAGTAGCCACTTATTATCCATCTCTTCAGTAAGTAGCCACTTATTATCCATCTTTTCAGTAAGTACAACTTACTGAAAGTCACACTGAGTTCAACTGATCACATATGGAATTAATGTTTATTCTGTATCATACTGAATTAAACGACTGAATAACATATGTTTTCAACCTGATAGATTCTGGTGTGTGTGTATGATTACAATGGCCATATAAAAACCTAGTATTTTTCAGAGTAAAAAATATAGAACAGAGGTTCTCAACCTTTTCAAGCCGAGGGCTGGGTCATGCTCCCTCAGACAGCCTCTGGGGCCTAAAGCCAATTTTGTCCTGCCTGCCACACATGACACTTATGGGTGTGGTGGAGGCAGTGGGGGACCACATGAGAACCCCTATATAGAGGCTTAACCACTCTGCTGGTGAAGAAAATGAAACTTACAGATACCGTGGGGGACTGATTGCACTGACTTAACAAAATCTTTGAGGTGTCATGTCATTTTTCACTTCAGGAGAATCAGGTTTGGTTGTTTATTATTTCTTTCTAAACCGCCTGGAGTAGTTATATCCACTAGATTGGAAAGGCAGGCAGGCAGGCAGGCAGGCAGTAAGCAAGCCAGCCAGCCAGCCAGCCAGCCAGCCAGCCAGCCAGCCAGCCAGCCAGTGCAGTGCAGTGCAGTGCAGTGCAGTGCAGTGCAGTACTTTCATATTTCAATTGCACAGAAAACAGAAAATGACATCAAAGCCATATTATCCCACACATTATTTCCACTTCCTATTTATTGGCCTAAAAATGAATGGCATGAAGACAAATAATAATAATAATAATAATAATAAAGTTTTAATTTATATACCGCTTGTCTCTTCCAGAAGAAGACTCTAAGTGGTTTACATTGGGGCGTGCTGCCTAAAGCAGGCAGCAGCGGGAGGAAAGATACAAAATCAGTAAGCATACAACATAAAAAGCAAGAAAGAAAAGAAAAGAAGGCATTCACTTCCACTCTTCCCCATGGTAAATGCCAAGCCGGGAAAGAGGGCTAAGTCCTTGGGCGGCGCGGGGCAGCGTCCTTTGAGCCCTCCTGGGCTCGGAAGGCGGGGACGTAGCAGCGGCGCCTGGCCTCCCATCCACCGGGACCAGGTGTTGCGAGTCCCGAGGAGAGGCAGGACGGGTCCTCGGGCGGCGCGGGGCAACGTCCTTTGAGCCCTCCTGGGCTCGGAAGGCGGGGACATAGCGGCGGTGCCTGGCCTCCCATCCACCGGGACCAGGTGTTGCGAGTCCCGAGGAGAGGCAGGATGGGTCCTCGGGTGGCGCGGGGCAGCGTCCTTTGAGTCCTCCGGGGCTCGGAAGGCGGGGACGTAGCAGCGGCGCCTGGCCTCCCATCCACCGGGACCAGGTGTTGCGAGTCCCGAGGAGAGGCTATCAAGGAACCAGCAGAAATTCCAAACAAAAAAAAAAAATCCAGAATGAACACATTGAGCAGGTCGACCACTACATAGATCTCAGCTGTCTGTTTGGGATGAACAACAAGAACTAGCCAGAAGAAAGAAAGCGGGATGGGCAGCATTTATCTCCATCAAAGAAATCTTGCTAAATGAGAAAGTCAACAAGAAACAAAGTGCCAACCTTTTTAATTTGACGGTACTACCTGCAGTCCTCTATGGGAGCGAAACATGTTCATTAACGAAGGATGAGGAAGAAGAACTATCAATAGCCGTAAGAGTCATGGAAAGATCAATGCTAAAGATATCCCTTCACGACCACATCCCCAATGCCCAGAAAAGAGAAAAAAGCGGAATCAACGAAGCTGTTGTTGAAGATCACAAATGGAAATTGTGCTGGGATGGACATGTCTCTTGAATGACAGGCAGGTGTTGGACAGCAGCAGTCACTGAGTGGTATCCCAGAGGGCTAAAAAGACCCATTGGCAGGCCCTCCAAATGATGGGAAGACCCAATCATGAAAGGTTTTGTTCAAACCTGGAGAAGAAGAGCATGGCAGCTAAATGAATAGAAAATGAGTTGCGACCAGCAGGAACTTATCCCTTGATAGTCTGGTCAATCAAGAAATCAAGGAATTTATTCTAGAGTCATGCTTAGCAAACAAGGGTCTGTAATTTTTATTTTCTTAGTAACATTTGAATCAGAAAGGTTTTAACAATCTGATCCTATTTTTTTTAATAAATAAGGTTCAGTGAGCTCAGTGGTGTTTGCTTCTCAACAGATGTGGGTTGGATGGCTTCCAAAGTCTGGTTCCTTTGGCAACAGCCTAAGTAGTAGCAGTCTGAATGGCAACAGTAAACACATCTGCCACAACTTGTGACTAGGATGCTGTCATTTTCCTGGCATTTGCACTATAATGGTACACTGCTGGACTCCATACAGATGACAAAGCCTTCCAAAACATAGACATAATGTAGTACTCACTGGAGGTAAACAGGCTGGAAGAATCACACAACCAATTAAAATAAATTTATTCAAGATCAGACGTTGACCAAAATAATAATTTCCATTGAATACTTCCAGCTTGCTCAATTTTTGCTTAACTTTGCCTGTCCCACACCAGTCAGACTATTTGGGGGACTGAAACAGAGATAACATTTGAATGCAAGCATGGGTTGTTCCTCAGGATATCAACTATTTATATTGTTTAGGAAAGGGACTGATTAAATGAAGAACATTTAAGCAACAAGATATTCAAAATACAAACATAAATACATATGATAATTTAAGCACCAAACGTATTGTTATGAAGACTAGATTTCAAATGCATTTTATGAAGCACAAGATGCAGAAATTCAGATCTATTCCCCCTATGCTGCATGGTTTTAACAAGAAATAGTTATGACTCCATGGTAAACTAGGAAACAATTCTGACTTTTTAAAGGAGTGGATAGAAGCAGGAGGGATGGTGGCAGATGTTTGAAATGCTGAATATTCTAAGAACAGTAAGACTCTAAGAGCAGAACCTGCCTTGTTCTGTTTAACTGCATTTTTAAATAGTGCATTAATTTATTTAGTGTATTTGAGAAGCATCTGCCAGATGTTTACAGTCTGGCATGGCCTGTAGATCAATTGGCTTTGAAGTTCACCAATGTTCCTGTCTTTGCCAGATTGTTTGGATGCCTAGTGCTGCTTACTTGGCCCATCAAATATATGGTACTGTTGGTTAGCCACAAAATACCGAAAGATGAAACTCACAGCATTTCTGGCAGAAGGAAGGTTTGAAACAGTAGCTTCAATGTCCAGAGTTGGAATCTAGTCTGAATTTTCTTTCATAGTAAGCACAGCCCAAGAAATGTAAGGTCAACAGGCCAAAGGTTAGAAAAACCACCCTTTGGTGGAATTATCTGAAACATACTGTAGATCTGAAGTAAATTAGTTCACATTTGCTTTATTATCTCCAGGCAAAGGAGGGCAAGATTGGGATGTAGAAACTTTATGATGTTGGGTATCAAGGTCCACAATGTATGGTGTGGGACCTTCATATAGAAGGCATTCCTGACCGTTCGGGTATGGATAAGATCAGTGAGACCCTATTTAGAGAGGTAAATAAGTGGCCATTTTTCAAGAAAGAGATATTGTGGAACTGGAGCATGACGAGGTATTCACTCTAGTCTGATATGAGCTTTATGGCAAGAACAAACATTTTTGAGGGTACGCAAGAGAAGAGCAAAACCAAATTAGAAAATGGAGGAACTCACTGAACAAAGAATAACGTTTAAGGAAGATATGGCTGAGGAACTGTTGTGTATTAACTTTACTTATGCTTAAAGGCATCTTGCAAAAGAGGTGCCATTCAGGTTGATGCTTGATTCATCAATGTTTTCCCGCTCCTCCGGAAGCCTGAGTAAATGTAACCATTGTGTTCTGTATAAAAGCTGTTGTTCCTGCACCTATTTCTCTGTCCTTTTGCTTATTGCAACCAACCATGTTGTTGTTTGAACCAGCTCTGCTCGAGTGATCCTTTCAAGGTTCAGACACAACAGGAACTCAACCTCCTCTACGGAGGACCCTGGATAGGCTGAGGTTCAAAGTGCCTAAATGTACTCCCACACCATCAAGAGGGGGCTACTGCCAGATAACCAATGCTGTGTGACTGTGGAGAGTTAAAGAATCCATGTAATCTGCTGGAAGGTAGATTTATGTTACCAGTGGAGACAATAGAAAACCAAAGTTGAAAATCATTTGTGAAAATAGTTTAAGTAGTGTCAAAGAAGTCAGGAAGTGTAGTAAATCTAAATAAGGCAGGCTTATCTGCACATTATACTATGAACAAGAGGTATGAGTAGGATATAGAGCTGCTTTATACATTTAGATCATTTTCACCCTTTAAACCCAGTGAAAGCATGGCTAGAAGTACATGTCAAATTTGACTGTAAGCCTCTTTCTATCATATGGTGAGGTTAGACATTTCTCTTTCTATCATATGGTGAGATAGACATTTCTAAATAAACCAGTGTCTTTGGAAACTCACCTAAGTTCGAGAGAGAGAGAAAGAAAAAGGCCTATTTTATGTTAACAATTGAATATAAGCATCCATTCTCCCCTTCCCTGCTGTCTTCTGAGAAAATTCTGTGAACTCATCACGAATACTTCCTCCACACAAAATAACACAGCTGTATTCATTTATAAAACAAAAACAGCACTGTAGGAAAATATGCTGCTCTTGATTCTGGTGCGTTATCAGTCCAACAAAAGGGTCATGTTAAAAATGGAAGGCATGCTATCTAGAAAGGTCAACTATGTCTTGAATAATTCTCTAGCACTTGTAGGATAGAACCAAAGTTTGCCATGATGCCATAATTATCAGTAAAAATTAACAATGCCAGCGATACAATAGGACCCTAAATTAACCTAGACCTAAATACAAGAACCAATTAAAACTGCAAATTTTATGATTGTTGAACACATAGAAGAATGGCAACTGCTAGTAAGAACCATGCTCTGTAAAACACTGCACATAATCCCCCTACTTCATATAGTTAACTTGCTTGCCAATTTTGCTTCTCAACTGTTCTTTACAATTTCACACGTTTCTTCTGTCATCCATCCAGGTTTTTCCCCCTTTTACTGCATAAATTGTCTTTTTTAAATTCTTGCCTAATGATTTCTCCAGTTTAAATCCTCAGATCTTGAGGCTCATAGCCAATTGAGTTTAGTAATTCAAATCTATTCTTATGTAGACTCTAATTTCATCAGGAATGTTGCTGAAATTATACTTTGGCACTATGATTCTTTTAGTGCCCTTTTTTAGCTGGATATATACAGATAGATAAATAGGACTGGAGTGAATATTAACAATTCATTACCAGTACCACAGTTTGCTCCTGGTCTTATTTTGGCGGAGCGAATACAGTTTCTCCATCTCCTGTTTCCAGTTATATAGTGTATTTGATTTTTATACTGACCATCTGGTTGATGTCCACATGTACAGTGTGTACATTATATATTTGCAATAAACAGATTATTGGTTTTGCAGAACTTGAGTTGTCTTCCTATTTCATTTCTGCTCCCTAGACCAGATTACCAACAGTATTTAGTTCTAATTAATTTCTTACTTTTGTGTTCCAGTCACCTATGGTTATAAGTATTACTTGTTTTGGTACATGGTCAATTTCCTCCTGAATGCCTACATAAAAGCTTTCAATCTCATCTTTTCCAGCATCTGTAGCTGGACCATAGAGCTGAATGATGGTCATGTTGATAGGTTTTCCCCCAGCTGCCTATGCAAAATCTTTCCCCAGCATTAGAGCCAGTCTATTTCTTTTGAGTTGACCATTTCCAGAGTAGAACATTTTGTAGGTGTTTGACTGAACATTTCCCATTCCAGTCCACTTTATTTCATTGACACCACGCACCACGATGTTTATGTGTTCCATTTCTTGTTTTATGGTCTCCAGTTTTCCATGATTCATACTTATCATGGGCCATGCTCCGATCATATGTGTTGTGAAATGTTGGATTTTCAGTTCTGTGCAAAATAACAACTAAATGTAAGAAGGGAACACTGACACACATACAACCTACACATGTGATTGGAACATGTCACATGAGGAATATTAATCAAGGCCAAACAAGCTACAGTAGAACTCCGTATAGCGATCACCCCATACAGCAATAAAATCGCATAGCGATGAGGCTTGGAGGGGGAAGCCGTTCCGCATAGCTATCATTCCTATGGGAAAATCCATACAACAATTTTCCAATGGGAAAAACTGTTTAGCACCAAACATTGTTTTACAGTTTTTCTCATAGGGAAAATCATTGTACTGTACGGATTTTCCCATAGGGAAGATCGTACAATGACAAAAAACGCATAGCGATCAGCTCTGTGGAACGGATTAAAATTGCTATACAGGGTTCTACTGTATTTGGATACAAGCCAGACACTTTAAATCAGTGGATACAAGCCAGACACTTTAAATCAGTGGTGCCCAATCTTTTTTATTTTATTTTTTGCGGGCTGGTCCCCAACACACAGCTGCGGGAGCCGGAGGCAGGTTGCTCCTGCTGCTGACAGTTTTGACGTCAGCGGCGGCGGCAATTGCACTTTGTCCTGGCTGCTCTGAGCAGCCTCTTGCTTGGTCCCATCCCCTCTGCAGCCGTTGCCAAAGCCAATGGCTGCATCTGGGAAATTTTCGGAGCCTCCTGTGTTTCAAAATCCGCTGCGCTGGAAGGGTAAACCTGGCGCGCTGCAGTGACGTTATCCTGGGTGCATTAGGGGGCTCTCCTAGTGCCACGAATTTTGAAAATTTCCCTGACGTGGTGATAGGCTTTGGCAAAGGCTGCAGAGGGGATGGGACTGAGCAAGAGGCTGCTCGGAGCAGCCCAGACAAAGTGTGATCATCGCCACCACTGCTGCTGACATCAGGTGGTGGGTGTGGGTGTGGGTGGTCTGCGGTGAGCCTGGGTGCTCACCACAGGCTGCATTATTCATATTCAGGGGCTTAATTGGGCCCATGGGACGAAATTTGGGCGCCCCTGCTTTAAATGATGGATCTGCTGGCAAGGGAAGTCTGAGTGCATTAGTAACAAAAAGGATCCCCTCCCCCCTCAATGAAACCCAGTCTTAGAACACTACAGAATAAACAATAGCAGCACTTCATTGTATGATTCTGGGTCTTTAAGAACTAAGCATGTTGTGATTGTTAGGTGATTTAGTAGTTGCTTTTGGATATATAATCTCCTTTTAACCATAAGGAACAAGAAAAATATATTGTACATTATGCCAGAGAGATATTGACAAGAGTCATGTAAAAACTGTAATGTATTATTAATATATTCCAAGTACAGTAAAACTCTGACTTATATATGTCTCGAGTTACATAAAATTCAACTTACATAATGATTTTGAGCTAAAACCATGTCCCGAATTACATGATTTCCTATGGGTTTGCTTCAAGTTACATTAAGATTCTTTTTCCTATGGATTTGCTTCAAGTTGTGTAAAAATTCATTTCCCTATGGGTTTGCATCAATTTACATAACATTTTCATTTTTCCTATGGGTTTGCTTCGAGTTACGTAAAAAATAATTTTTCCTATGGGTTTGCTTAGAGTTACATAAAAACCGATTAAACAAAAGCCTACGGAATGGACTTTTTTTTCATAAGTAGGGGTTTTACTGTATAGCAGGACTGAAGCATCTGTGGTTTCACCTATTCAGAGCACAAAAATATTCAGTGAAAAATCTCATAAATATATTATACAGTACAGTATATATAATTTCCCCCAAGATGTATTACCAAGACAGTCCAATAGAGACAGTAAATACAGTGTAATGGATAGGGTTCACTACTTTCTGCCGTTTCAGCATATCATGGTAAGTCTTGGAACCTATATCTGGGGATACCACAGGAATACCGATGAGCCCTGGTGTACTGCTGTACTGCAACCAAAAGGTTGTGAGTTTGATCCTGACCAGGATTCAAGGTTGACTCAGCTAGAGTTGCCATATGTCACGGAAAACCATGAATTTCACATTTTGTAACTGCCCTGCCTGGTTCCATAAAATCATTGACAATTCATGGTTTTCAAACCACTTGATTTGGGCAGGGGAAATCATGCATTTTTCTTGCATGTCTATTGGAACCACCAATAAGTGGCAATAGCAGCAGCTTGGTGAACAAAGAAGAAAGAGGGGGCGGGGGGAACACACCTTTTTTGTGGCATCTGTAGAAGCAGCCGTTACATGAATACTGCGGGATGGAATGAGCTCTCATCTCTGTCCCAGCTCCTGCAAACCTAGCAGTTCAAAAGCAAGAAATGGCAAGTAGATAAATAGTGACCACTTCGGGGGGGAGGTAAACTGTGTTCCGTGCGCTCCAGTGTCTAGTCATGCCTGACACACAACCATGGAAACGTTTGCAGAAGCAGACACCGCTGGTTCTTTGGCTTTGAAACAGAGATGAACACTGAACCCTAGAGTTGGATATAACTGGCTTTTGAGCAAGGGAAACCTTTACTTCTGTCTCGTTTTTGCGGGAGGGAATTATGGTAACCCTAGACTCAGCCTTCCATCCTTCTGAAGTCAATAAAATGAGTACCCATATGTTGGGGGCAAAATGGTAATTAACTTGTGAACCTCCCAGAGAGTTCACTTAGTGCTATGGGGCGGTATATAAGTGTGAATGCTTTGCTTATTATATCACAATGTGAACTAAAAATATAAGTAAAAACCCAAATGTAGAATCTCCTCAATCCAATTTAATGGTTTCTGTGGTTTGGATTTGCAGTGAAAAATCCCTGCATGCAGGGCATAAGTGAGATACAATTGTCAGAAAAAATGCTAGGATGAATCTCTCATCCATAAAATACCTATCTGTTGACATTTTAAATATGGAGGAATGCTGTTCTCTTCTACTGTATTTTTAAATCCTCCCCCGTGTACTAAAACTGTTAACAATTCACTTTCCAAAGTGAGTCTCTTGTAATGCTGTCTCTTAAATTACAGTAAGTAGTTCCATTTATTGGCACAAGTTTAATCATACACACATGTGTAAGGCTGATGACTCTGCTCACACAAGTATCTGATTATTGATAATCATTTTGATTATTATGAATAGCAATTTGAATTGAAAAGCTATGAGTAGAATATGCACTTAATTTATATGTTAATTTACAAGCGAGAATGTTATTTAACTAAAAATAATGAACCTAGATTTAAGATGTGAATGCCTTCAGCTGTTCCAGCTAGGGTAAATGGCAACATTGCATTTGAAATCATTAAGACAACCATCAGCTGTTCATACAAGCACTTTACCATTCTACTAAAAATACATCACATTTTTTCAGAACGGTTTTCTTTAAAAGAGACAGTAATTTCTGCATTCAAGTGAAACATGCAAAATAGTTTGACCACATAGCATTGCAAAACAAGATACAGCCAGACAAAATGCAGATGCTTACTACAAAGCTATTGGCAATTTAATCTTCAAATTATTTTCTCTGCTCATCCAGAAACAGACTTCAAGGCAGCCCATGACTAGAAAAGTGAAATCCTTAAACTAATGCAAGTGTCTGAATGTCACAGCACATGCTTCTCTGACCTCTAAGATTATGCAAATTAGCTTGCTTCACTTGGTGATTGATCTTCAGATTTAAGCATTGGATTTCTTTGGCATATCATTTTCACAAACATAGAAAGACTAGACTGTCTAGTTACCTCTCTGCAACATTAACCTGTTTTTGGCTACATCAAAATTCTGTGTCTATCCTCAGATTCTGATAGCAAATTAAGCCTTTATCAATTAGCAAATTGAACCCTCCACCCTTCTTCTAGTCATGGAAAAATAATTTGTTCTTTAAATATCTGACTCTTTTTGCTGTAAAAATAAAAGAACAGATTCCAGTGCAAGATGAGAGTACAACCTGTTTTCAAGGTAAGTGGTACTTCAGTTTATGAAATTAATGCATTCCCCAGGACGTTTCGTATTATGAAAAATTTGTAAACCGGTTTCCCATAGGAATGCATTTTGTGGCTTCCCATAGGAAAGCATTGAAAATAAAAAATTGTAAACTGAAATGAGGTTTCCCATAGGAATGCATTGAAAAACCAATTAATCCATTCAGGGGTAAAAATTGTAAATTGAGGCATTATTTTTAATGGATTTTCATTCATAGACTGAAAATTAGATTAACCGAGGTACCACTCTATGTTGTATCATTTACCAAATGCAATACTAGGCATTCAAATCCTCATCTTGTCCCATAATGTCTTAAGAAAGAGAAAATTCCTCCATCTGCATTCAAAGAATTAGCAGACTATTTTGTGGGATCAATAAAAGGGCAAATGCAACTATTAAAATAAAATACAGAACCTTTAAAGTATAATGTCTTCCTCTCTGGGAATACAATCCCTTGTTTCAATCTCCCACTTGTCCAAAGAGTTTTCATTTTAAGGTGTTGAAACAATTTTAAGCAGCAATAGTTTAAGCAGGTATTTTATATTATCAGCAGGAAAAGCTTTAAATCCACAAAGGGGAAAAACCCCAGTTATATGGATATTCAAGAGCCACAAAGAGAAGTTTTAAAGAACTCTATGAAGAGCAATCCACTTTAGAATTGATGCAAGAGATAGGAGATAAAGGTCATCTCAATTGCTACTAGAACAGATCACAGAATTTATAAATGATAAAAAAACTCCTTTATTTAAAGCATTTTTGAAAACCACATTCCAAGCTTGAAGACATGTACCTGCAAGGTTTCACACTTGATCTTCATGTCTGTCCAAACATTTGCAATTTTGAAAAAGACATTTAGAAGAGCTCGCAAGGCAAATCAATAAGTCTGACATCTGTAAAGAAATGGGAAGCTAAATCTATTTAAAATAACCAAGCAGTAGTGCAAGTCAACAAATTTTTAGCATGGCTAATACCAGAAAAAGTGACATGTGCTCTGATCAAACAAAATGTCAGTATAACTCTCATGATGGCACAAGCTTCCCTACACATGAATTTAACTTCCTCTCTCACCAGGGAAGAATTATTTCCCATGACAAAACTCTCCCACATTCCCTACAAAAACTCTATTTCTATATATATACAATTTCCTAACTATAATGCAATGGAAATATGTTGTAATGTTAGGGAAAGTACTGCAGAGTGAAAGTGCACTTCCACAAGCATTCCATGCAAAACATGGTTCACAAGGTCAATCTAATTACGTAGTCTGGACCAGGGGTGAGAAAACCTGGCTCTCCAAGTGTTCTTGGACTTCAATTCCCAGAAGCCAAAATCAGTACACCTGCTGATCAGGGCTTCTGGGAATTGAAGTCCAAGAACATCTGAAGAGCTTAGCTTGTTGACCCCTGGTCTCGATTGTTTGGACATGCTGCTTGGGACATTTACATTACACAAAGACAGGATTTCAATCACTGTTCATATAAGCTGAACTTTATAGGTTGAATCCTGAACAATATGAGAATTAAGGGTACCAACCTTCCACGCAATCAAAAATCCACATTGTTCTGGGTCAACTTGTAGCCCTCATAGCAGTGACCTCCACAGGCTACCATTTCCATGGCTTGGGCAACCAGTGCATAGTCTCTGGGCCCTGCTACTACTCTTCTACTGAGTCTTTGGCCTGTAGCCACCACTGTGGTTGTGCTGCAGGAGCCTGCAACCCCCCCCCCCAGCAACTGCACTCCATTAGCCAGCTGGGATACAGCGTCTCTCCCCCCGTTTGGAACCACCTGCCAGTAACTACAGTTTGTGGTATAGGAAAATATTTAATTCCCCCTCCCCCCAAAGTTCTCAGATGATCACTGCAGCATAACAGCAGACATTGGGGACCCATTGCTTCTACCTGAGCCCACGCCATCGGCTCGGGGTTGGGAGGCAGCCCGATCCTCCAACCCTTGCCCCCACCGGAGAAATGGAAAGACCAGCCCCAGCTGAAGCTTCTCGGGCAGTGGAACTGGCTCCCGCCTTCCTTCCTGGGATCCACCTGCCCAGGGAAGAATAAAGGTGGCCAGAGTGCTCCCGCCAACACCTCCGAGCCTTGCCACTGCTGGAGAGATGGGAAGACTACCAGCACCATCTGCACTGCTGCCGCAGGTGTTCCGGGGACCAGCCCCTCCCTGGCCAGAAGGATGTCGCTGCTCGTCTCCGCAGCTCACACCATCTGCTGCGGATGAAGAACAGCTGTGGTCGCCACCGCCACCACCCTCTTGGATATGTTTGTCTGGAGGGTTTTAAAAGATATGGTGGCTATGGGACGGAGGACTTTGCCGCCTTTCCTCACAGTCCATTGGACCTCCTCCCTCTGCCATTCCTGGCCTTGAGGGAGATGAGAAGCATGGACTTGGCCTTTGTGGGAGCGAGGAGGCCCGCTGGCTCGAGCGCCAGGTTTCGTAACATTTGCTGGTGCTCCCGGGCCCCGCCTCCCCCTTCTTTTGGTGGGAAGGGTTTGTGCTGTGATACATATTTTGTTTTTGACTTGTTTGTTTTTATTGTAATTATGTTTTTTTGTATTTTATATTGTATGAATTTATATTTTTATACTGTATTCCTCACTATGTAAACCGCTTTGAGTTCCCTTAGGGGAAGGAAAGCGGTATAGAAATATAAGTATAATAATAAAATAATAATTTGGGGGGCGAGGGAGTGCATATAATTGGATATGTGAATATACAGTATATGTAATTCAAATCCACAGTTTGAAGGTCAACTACATTACAATTTCAAGCCTACAAAAGTCTTTCCAAAATGTAAATAATTTAAAAAACCATTTCCATGCACTACTTCATTGCACTTTAAATGTCAAAGTCTTAAAATACCCAATAAAGTAACATATGAACCAATGCTGTGAGTTAATTCCAGTTACTGACTTATTGACTAAAATTCTGTTGTTTTGAATAATAGATTGCACTAGAGTAGGCTGGTTAAAACAATGGGAATGTGGTGAGTCAACTTCTCTATTCTACTTGAGATTTACTCTGCCAAAGTAAGCTAGATCTACAGTAGATCCATTTGAATCAATGGAATTTACAGAGGAGCTGACTTACCAAATTCCCACTAACTTCACATGCTTATTCTACACCCAACAACAGGATTTTAGCAATTGGGCACAGGTTAGATTTGCCTTGAAAGCCGGGATCCTAATCAGAGAAGAAACCAAATTAGGTCAGGAGCAAAAAGAAAAATATGTCTAAATGTTGCAGAACTGTAAACCGCTGGGTTGTTAAAGATACTTTGCAATCCACATAAAACATACAATACTGTAAATTCAAACTAAAGCATCCAAAGTAGAGGAACAAAAGATTCAAATAAAATCCCAACATAGAGAGAGTCAAAGGCTCCTGTCAATTATGACACCTAATCTAATGGCAGAGAAATACAGATTTAAGTTACAGATATGCAAAAAAGAAGGCAATTCCACAGATGGAGGACTACCATAGAAAATGTCTCTCCTTAACTCCTTGTGTGCCAAAGGGGAACACAGAAAAGGACTCATGAGATTCAAGAATGGGCCAATTCATAAAAACTGCTCTTCCTTCCATCCTTCCCTTCAGAACAAAGAGAAAATAAAACCATGAGAGAAGGATGTTGGGAAAGGAAAAGTGGTGAAGTTCCTGTGCAATAAAAATATTTAAAAAACAAAAAAGTCTGCTATAGGATGCACCAAAATTAGGGCCAGCTTTGTAAAACTAAAAAGCTTGTTGGTGTTCTTCCATTTTATTTATTCGAAATTTAAGCTTTATTGCTCTTTTTCAAACATATTCATGTTAACATAGAAGTAGGGGGTCACTGGGCCATCTTATATAACAGAATCAGTAGCACAGATTTGCAACACAAAGCAAGATTCATACATTTACCTTTTTGAAATTTAGTAATTTGTTTTTTCTAATATTTTTAAATTGTATAGTCCATTTCATCACACAAATTTAGAAAAATAAATGTAAAAAATGCCAAATCTTAGCCAGTTTACTTAACAGCCCATGTTTATGTGGAATAGTAAACCAGTATACCAGAAACTGCTCCAGCTTGACTCGTGATTATGTACTGTGTATGTATAGATGTGGATGCACATGCATTTAATTTAAAATTTGAATTTAATTGTCAAATTTATATACTGCCCACTCGGCCAAAGCCGACTCAGGGCAGTTCACAATGACAATTTAAAAAATATGTTAAAAACAGTTAAAACTACCCATCCCCTAAAACAAGGGGTGCAGGATCCAAAGGCAGCCAGCGCTGTATGCATGCATGAGAAAGAAGCAGTATGTTCAGTACAAAATTGTAAATCTAGTTAGTACACATTTTTTAAATTAGAAATATCCTGATTAATTTGATTATTAAAAGAAGAAGCAGAAAGAAGAGAAATGCAGTTTCTGGCAAATAATATATATCTGGAAGTGAATTAGAGACTCCACATTGTTTAAATAGTTCTTGTCTCCACTTAATTTTCATTTCAGCACAGCAGAAGAGATCAGTTGAATAATTTATGTTTAAAGGTAAAGGTCACCTTTGCTTGAAAGCGAGTTGTATCCGACTCTAGGATTCAATGCTCATTTCTGTTTATAGCCGAAGAGCCAGCGCTGTCTGCGTTTGCAGATGTTTTCATGGACATGTGGCAGGCATGAAGTGCATGGAATACTGTTTACCTTCCCACTGAAGTGGTACTTATTTATCTACTTGCAATTTCTTGCTTTCAAACAGCTAGGTTGGCAGGAGCTGGGACAGAGATGGGCACTCATTCCATCATGCAGTAATCGGGTTTTGAACTGCTGACCTTCCGCTGACCAGTCAGTATATTAATTAGATACAAACAAACTGGCCATATGTACAGAAAAACTGTATCAGTAATCTGCAAGCACAGTGAGTAGTTCTTAATGGACTTGACAGGGTCAAAAGAGGACTTGCAGGACACATACGCCAACCTGGCCTGCTTAGCTCCTTTCCTAAAAAATTCCAGGAAGAAAAGACCTGCTCCCTTAGCAACTGAGTTCACAATATAATTCAGAATCAGTAACATGGTAATTGTAGCAAAATTTCTTGGAAAGCAAGCTAAGTCATCTAAATCTGACTGTTTGTCCCAACTATATTATATCCACCGAATCAACTATAAAGTTATCATAAATCCCTTTGATTCAACAAGTCTAATACAAGTAGGACTGGCAAATGGATTCATGCCACTATCTTCATAGACCAGGTGAGTGAGCATCAGTCACACACTTACTCTCCTAGTGGTGTTCCAACCAAGAATTCTGCCCAGAGCCAAGGTAAAGTCACTTTAAACGATACATGAATTTACATAGTAGGCAATTAGTACAATAAATCTAGCTGGGTATAAATAATAGCTCTATTACAAATGGAATGTAAAACCCAGTGCTTGTAAATATTGCATTGCATTTACGGGGGTTGAGACAAAAGGGCCTCCAGCTTCAGTCTAGGCTGCAAAAATGATTTTCAAAATCAATAGCAGAACTGTGACCAAGGAGCAATGCTTTGCTCACCACAAAATAAAAGCTTTCACATTTAGCATCAATTGCTTCTGAATGAGCCCTTTGTGAGCTAGATACAAGATACAGGCGGATGCAATAGCCATATTCCCAGTGGGCAATATTTTACAGCCTGGAGAAGAATCTGTAAACAAGATGCCCTGTGTCCATATGTTACTCTTGTGGGTAATGAACTGAACAGGCCTTTAATGAAATACTTCCATACTTCTTGAGAATCCTCAGGAAGAACAATCTTTCAAAGGACCTGCTGTTGGCATTCTACCACTGTACCATAGAGAGTGTGTTAACCTATGGTCTGTGTGTATGGTTTGGGAGTTGTACAGCTAGGGAAAGAACAATGCTGTCCAGGATCGTAAAGACTGCGGAGGGGATAATCGGGCGTACTCTTCCCACTCTAGATCAAATCTATGCCACCAGGCATTATAAGAAAGCTGTAGAGATTGCGCAAGATAGTACGCACCCCGGAAATGATCTCTTTCAGCTTCTGCCTTCTAGAAGAAGGTATAGGGTCATAAAGACCAGGACCAGCCGCTTGAGAAATAGTTTCTACCCAAAAGCGGTTCTGGCTTTGAATGCAGTGCAATGCAGTCTATGAGGGAGCTTCTATATATAGTTTGTAGAGATTTAGAATTTTTAGAGTTTTTAGACTTAGAGTTTTAGCGCTTTTTATGAATTAAATGTGTATATGTGGGATAGTACTATGTTCATAATTTTGTATAGTTGTGTTTTGTTTATGTTTTGTTGGGTTGATAAGTTTTTTTCTCTCCCCAATCTTGTTGTTCTGTGCAGGACAATGACAATAAAGATTTATCTATCTATCTACTGTGAGTAGTAATTTATGCTGTATTTCAAAGGCGACTTCTTTGAGGAAAATCCACTAAGGCCAAAAGAGATGGGACTTTAAGATGAACACCTCTCATAAAATAGTTAATACCATCCACTGGGTTTGTGTGAAAATTAGGGTGATCACAAAATTGACCGTTTCCCCTTCACGTCATTTTTGAGGCAGAACTTCTTTATTGCTGATAGCTGTCCTGAAATGAATTCCCCTTTTAGCATCAACAAATTTCCTCTGAATCCAAACACCACCTCAGAGGACAGAGTTTCCTTAAGACCACAGGGGGGGGGGAATGAAAGAGTTAGATTATCCTCCCCAACCTGTTATGATCCCAATAAAAATCAGCTTATGGAATGTGTTTGTGTTTTAAATGTGGAGAAGAAATGCAATGCAAGCGCGGCGCCAAAATGGCCGCCGCGTTCTTTGCGGGCCCCCCCCACAGGACGAATGATCCGGGTAGTTTAGGGCGTGGCCAGCTCCCTTATAAAAGGGGTGGCCACGAGGCAGCCGAGCTGCCATTTTAGCTAAGCGACGGAGCGGAGAAGTTTTTCCCCTGTGTCTCCGTCGCTCTTTACCTAGGTTGGAAGCCTTTTGGCGGCGAATCTTCTCTTTTGGCTTCCTTTTGCCTTCAGTGAGATGCCTCCGAAGAAGAAGGCGCTTTCGAGTGCGGCTCGCACGGGTAGGAGGCGCAATCCGGGTCGGAGGACCACGGTGGCGCCTCCCCAGCAGCCGCCTTTACCGGCACCCGCCGGGACCGGCGGGATGGGGTCGATCACCCCTTGGCCGGAAGCCGGAGACCCAAGCATGGGCTCGGTGAGGGCTGCGGCCTGCGGCCCGCAAGCGGTGGACACCGCTCCTGGCTTTGCCCATTCTGCTGGGCCTGCAGCAGTTGTGGCGCAGCCCCCCCCGGGGCCTTCTAGCCTTGGGGGGTGGTGTGGCCTCCTGCCTTGGCAGGTGCCTGCACCGACCCTTCCGGGCTTCGGTGCGGGACAATGGCACTATTCGGGTCCTGGGGTACAGCGACCTGTACCCGCGCCTCTAACAGGTGGGCCGGCCTCCTTGGCTCGGGCCAGCAATGCTGGGGCTACTTGTGGGGTTCGTTTCGAGGCACCGTTGGTCGGGCAGCAGCAGGCGACGGGACGGGTCGAGCTGCTGCAGGCGCGTGGCGCACCTTCGGCCACTGCCTCGCAGCTCCCCGGCCAGCAAGCAGGTGTGGGTCAGGCTCCGATGATGAGCTCTACGGCGGTCGTGAGCTCCGACGCCCCCGGTGGGCCGGAACCCCCGGTGGGGGCGGCCTGCGGGGGTGCAACATGTGAGTATGCAGTACAAGCCAATACACCTACACACATTGCCACTACGGGGGTGGCTTTTCAATGGCCTTGGCCTCGCGCGGGTGGTGCGGTGGCCCAGCCGCCGGCGCCCCACTCGGCGATGACAACCGCTACCCAGACCCCTGGGGTTGCAGGTGTTCCCTACCCTGCCGGGAATGTATTGGGGTGGCGGGGCCAGCACAGGCCCCTTTTCAGATGCCCGCGTTGTCGGCGGTCCCGGTTTCGGCCTTGCCAACAGCGGGATATTCTTTGCCACTGGGTGACCACCTAGCACAAGCCACCAGAGAAAAGATATGGCGGGGGGAGTATGTAGATATCTTCTCACTCTTAAACAGAGAGCCCACCAAGGAGGAGAGGGAGGGGCAGGACGAGAAGGATAAGGAGCAGGCACGTCGTCGCAAGCCACCACGTACCTGGGCCAACTGGCTGCCGGCTTATTTAATCTACATGGCAGTGTACTTGAGAGCGCGGCCGGATTTGGCTATTCCGATGGTCCAATATTTGGACAACATCTATAGGGCGATGGCCGATTTTCCGGGCCCCTCGTGGTTGGCTTATGACGAGGAATTTCATATGCGGATTCCCCTGCACCCCGAGATGAGGTGGGACGAGCCGTGCCAGAGGCTTTTGCTTCTGTACATGACGCCCACGCGCCCCGCGCCTGGGGAGAGATACCATTGCGGACATGCGGTCCAGCGAGCGGCTCCAGCTCAGGTTCCCCGCCAGGTGGCGGGGCAGGGGGTTCCAGCCCGCCTGCTGTGCTGGACTTTCTCGTCCAATGGTTCCTGCAATAGGAAAAATTGCAAGTACAGGCATGAGTGTCCCACCTGTGCGGGCCCCCACGCAGCCTCTGCTTGTCCCAGGCCTGGCGGGACGTGTGGCAGAGGGAAGGGTGGACAGTGGGCTGGCAAGACTGCCGCAGATGGAGGTAGTGTACCAAAAGGCCCCCTCCCCAATTAATGTGCGTATGTTGGAGCGTTGGCTCACATCGTACTCGAAGAGGGAGGATGCGGAGTATCTCCTTCGAGGCTTTCAGCAAGGGTTCCGTATCCCTTTCATGGGTGATAGGTCCCCTCAGGATGCCCCCAATCTTTTATCTCTTAGGGGAAGGGAGGAGGTGGCTGCTGCCAGCATTAGGAAGGAGGTTGATGCGGGCAGGGTCGCTGGCCCTTTCCCTGCACCCCCGTTCCCCAATCTTAAGGTATCGCCCCTAGGCTTAGTTCCCAAAAAGTCGCTAGGCGAATTTCGCCTTATTCATCATTTGTCTTACCCGGCCGGCCGATCGGTCAATGATGCTATCCCTGATGACCTTTGTTCGGTCAGGTATACATCCTTTGACCACGCGCTGCGCATGGTGCGCTCGTGCGGCCCGTGTGCCCTACTGGCTAAATGCGACATCAAGTCGGCTTTTCGCCTACTGCCGGTGCATCCGGGCGACTTCGAGTTGCTGGGTTTCAAATTTCGGGGCGAATATTATTTTGATAAGGCCATGCCTTTTGGCTGTTCCATATCATGCTCTGCATTCGAGCGCTTTAGTACCTTCCTGGAGTGGGCTTTTGTCCGCAGGTCAGGGTCCCGGTCTGTAGCCCATTACCTGGATGACTTTTTATTCGGGGGTGAACGGGGCTGGGACACGTGCACACGTCTCCTCAACACATTTCAGATGCTAATGGAGGAACTCGGTGTCCCTTTAGCGCCCGAAAAGACCGAGGGCCCATCTAACAAGCTAGTATTCCTGGGGGTTGAGATCGACACAGTAGCGCAGGCTTCTAGGTTACCAGGGGATAAGGTGTCCCGGTTAGTGGCCCTCATCTCGGATTTGCTGGCCATGCGCAAGGCATCGCTGAGGGAACTCCAAGTATTACATGGTCACCTCAATTTTGCCTGCAGGGTGGTCGCACCGGGCAGGGCTTTTGCTCGGCGCTTATGCGACGCCATGGCAGGGTTATCCAGGCCCCACCATAGAGTCAGGATTACCCGGGGTATCAGGGCAGACATGTTCGTCTGGTTACAGTTCCTGAGGGAGTTCAATGGGGTCTCATTTTGGAGGTCTGACCTCCTGGCTTCCCCAAATTTTCAGATCCAGTCTGATGCCTCAGGATCCCTGGGTTATGGGATGTACTTCAATGGGAAGTGGGCCTATGGTGGGTGGCCACCGGCATGGGCAGGCACTGGTCGCCTGCGTGATCTCACATACCTTGAATTTTTTCCTATCCTGGGGGCTTTGATGCTGTGGGGCGAGGAATGGGCCAACTCGGTCGTGCATTTCTGGTGTGACAACGCTGCTGTTGTCCACATTGTCAATGCACAGACTTCCAAATCGCCCAGGGTCATGGACCTAGTGCGCCAGTTTGTGCTGCGCTGCCTGCGCCTCAACGTTTTGTTCAGGGCTAGGCACGTCCCAGGGGTTAATAATGATATTGCCGACGCTTTGTCCCGCTTGCAGATCTTCCGGTTCCGTGCCTTGTCCCCGGATGCGGAGGAATTTTCCTCGCCACTCCCAGACGAGATATGGACCATTGGCAGGGAGAGGTGAACCGGGCGATCGGCCTGTCACTGGCGCCCCACACGCGTAAGGCGTATCAACAAGCTTTTAACTCTTATAGGGCATTTTCTGCCCAATTTCACCTGCCAGAGACCTGGCCTATCCCGGTGGATCATGTTCTGCGGTTCATGGTTCACCTGCATTCCCAGGGCCTCGCACCTCGCACCATAGCATCCAAGCTCTCGGCGCTGGCTTTCATGGCCATGGTGGGGGGTCATGTGGACAGCACCTCTGACTTCCGTGTGAGACATGTTTTGGAGGGGTGGGTGCGTGAGCGCGGGTGTTGCCCGGACGACCGGCACCCTATTTCCCCAGGGGTTCTTACCCAGTTGGCCCGGGGCTGGCCAGGCCTCTGTTTTGATCATTATGAGGCAGCCCTTTTTCATGCAGCCACAACGGTGGCATTTTTTGGAGCGCTCCGCATCAGCGAACTTGTGATGCTGTCTAAGGCGGATGCAAGTTGTAGGGCACTGGAACTCGAAGATGTCTACGTTGCCAAAGACTGGGCCCAGTTGAGGATACGCTCCTCTAAGACTGATCAGCAGGGCGCAGGCAGTGGTGTAAGACTGCTACGGTGTTCTTTGGCAGACATCTGTCCGGTTGGTGCCCTACAGGAGTTTCTTGCACTGCGTGGCACGCACCATGGCCCATTTTTCTGTCACCAAGATGGGTCTCCCCTTACTAAATTTCAGTTTTGGAAGGTGACAGGCAGAGCCCTCGCCAGGGTGGGCCTACCAGGTGCCCGTTATGGCACACATTCATTCCGTATTGGGGCAGCCTCTACAGCAGCTGCTTTTGGGTACTCCGGGGCTGACATACGCAGCATGGGGAGGTGGGGTTCACAATGTTTTCAGTTTTATGTGCGCCCACTTCCGCCGTGAGTACCAATACAGTCACCTTACCTTCCTTTTTTCCTCAATTTTCTTACAGACCCTGGGTGTCGTATTACACCGGTGACAGTATGGCTGGTGGGCCACAGCTACGTGCAAAGGGCAGCGCGTTACACTGCGGCGACAGAGTGGGGACCCCGACTGGGACTGGGTGAACACGCCAGTCTCACATGGCATGGTAAGCCTGGGATGTTGTGGCGGGAGCTGCTGCCTTTTCTTTTTTCAGGCAGAAGTGCTGCCCCACCTGACATTCTCATCATGCACCTGGGGGGCAACGATTTGGGTCAGGTCACCGGCTTGTCGCTCAAGCATGCGATTTGCGAGGACCTCGCCTACTTGCACTACGTCTGGCCTCCCGCAACCCTGGTTTGGTCGGACATGGTCCCGCGCCATTCTTACAGGGGAGGAGTTGACCTCATGGCCCTTGACCGCGCTAGGCACGCGGTCAATAGGGCGGTGGCGCGGTTCCTTGCTGACAAGGCTTGGGGACGGGTCAGTCGTCACCCCGCTATTGGCCTAGAAAATTATGATTTGTATGCAGGGGATGGGGTCCATCTGTCGCGAGGAGGTATGGATCTCCTGTTGGGTGATTGGCGAGCAGGCCTGTTGACCGAGCTGACGGTCTGGGGGGGGGCGTCAGGCCTTCTTTGAAGCCCCTCCGTGTGGCGGGTAGCACTGGTAAGGTAAACAGTTATGACCCACAGGTATCCGGCAGGTTCGCAATTGACTGGACAACACTAGATAGGAATAAATTAGTTAAACGTTGTCCGGTCAACGACGAACCAGGCGACGGGGTGATGGCGATAGCTAGCCAGCATGCATCACCCCGTGATTTCACGGATACAAGTCAGAGGGTGGGGTCATGAGTTAGATATTGACTACGGTCAACAATTTGTTTGTTGTCAACAAACAAATTGATACAAATAGATACATTGTAACCAATTGCCGTTGGCAATTTTGGGTGGTACCTTACCAGTGTTACTTCGGCCTGCTTGCCTTAAGAATTATGATTGGTCGTTTTACCAATACAAATTTATAATTCGGACTAGGGCATGAATCAATAAATGTGGCCCAATGCCGTTATCCACTTTCAATGGTGTCTGAGTCCGTTATTGGGGGGTGCGCCTGCAAAGGGCAGTTACACTTCTTTCTAGGGAAGGGGTCTTATTTAAAAAGCACACTCCTATCCTCCAGCCACATAATGCATCCATTACAATCATGAGTGAAGTATGAATTAACGGTCCTCACTACACTTGATGTACTGTACTATGAATCTCTCTGTACTTGAGTAAAACATCAAACTGTACTATGAACATATAACTCCAGCACTCAACTGATTAAAATAGTAACTCTTCTGTATAATAAATACCTTATTTTTCTTGCTGTACCCTATTCACTCCACTCACACGTCTTCCACCATAATGACACATTTCTAAAGGTTCTTCTCCTGCCACATTCATATTGTTTGCAATAGCCTTTCTTGATCTGGCTTCTGAAACACATTTGCTCATAGCTAATAACACCTGATGCCATGAAATCTCACTCTTATGTCTGACTAAGTGGACTTGACCACAAACGCTAATGTCAAAATACAGCAGTTAGTTTTTAAGGTGCTACAATGTTTTTTGTCTTTTTTGTTTTGTTTTGTTTGCTCTCTGATAGCTAATAATAGTTTCCTTTGTTAATACAAACTTTAACTTCACAGTGGCTGAACTCTAGCTGGCATTATAAGTCATATAACAAAGACAATGTAAACACATTGCACTGTTACTCTTTATTTTAATTAATTTTTAAAATCCTAATCCCACACCCCTCCAATTCTGAGGTTCCTAATGAATCATTTTTGTCCTGGGGAAGCCTTTGAGAGCCACCAAATGATAGTGGTGGAGCCATTCATGTCAGAAAATTGCTACTGACTTACCACTGGTGGTTACAATTCAGCAGGGAGACTAGTGGTGGCAATTTTATAGCACTGAAGTATCTCCCAGCCCATCCCGAGGCTTCCAAAGGGCTCCCCCAATGCAAAATGATTCCCTATAAACACCTCAGAGCCGGAAAGAGATGGGACAATTTTTAATTAAATTAAAACAGTAACATCACCACATAATGACATCATCCTAATTTGCTCACTGTAAAGTCATATAACAGATTTCAGCCAGAAGATAGTAAGGCTCCCTTCATTCAGTTCTTAGGCTCTTTATGTGTTGCTGGAGGAACTCTGCTCTGGGGACGCCAGAATGAATGAGGCTCCTTTCATGTCCCCAAGATCTTTCCCCACCAAAGCGGTCCCTATTTATCTACTTGCAATTTCTTGCTTTCAAACTGCTAGGTTGGCAGGAGCTGGGACAGAGACAGGCGATCATTCCATCATGCAGTACTCGGGTCTTGAACTCCCAACTTGCCAACCTTCCAGCTAACAAGGTAAGCTTCTTAACCACTGAGCCACTGCAGTCCCTTAGTTCTTAGGCTAATTCAGGACTGCTTCAGGATGGTTCCTAATTGAAGTTAAAACAATTTAGGCCTTAACCAATTTGATCCTTGCTCCATCTCCAAATCACTTTATAAATTAGAATCACAAGTCTCCCACTAGCTTGCAAGAAAACCTAAAGGGGCGTGAAGTTGGAGATAAGATAAACTCTAAAGAGGGATATAAACTGCCAAGTTTCAGACAGCTAATTTCAGGGGTTTGTGTACTAGGTATATATAAAAAAATTATTCTTCTTCTAGAAAACAGTTTTTAAAAGCACATCTGTTCAGTTGAGCAGTACATAGAATGTGATCAAATAGCAAGTGATACGCAAATTAACTCACATTCTCACACTGTGAAGCCTCACTAGGGCATTTGGTTCTCTTCAATATAAGTGGCCACATAGAAAAAAGGGGAAAAGCTTTCTATTAAAGTTCATTTTGAAATGCCTATAGGTGGTGTGGTTCAAAGGAACTGCCTTAAGAAGGCTTTCTATCCTCAATTATGATTTTCTTATCTTGTCTTGCCCACCAGATAGATAATAAAGCTGTAAAAAATTAAACAAATAGGAGCTATGCCTAGAAAAGTTGTTTTTTTTAAAGAAGAAGTGCATGTGGAAAGAGGCAAATGTTGGTGTGTGTGCACATGCACTCTCCTCATCCTCCCTTGTTAAGCAGGAGGTGAATGGGGAGGTGCTTTGCAAAAACACTGCTTTGCATATGTATGCACATGTGCTCAGTTGGTTTTTCTGCATTGGAGAAAGTAAAATGATTTGACTCCTAAAAAGTAGAAGGGCCTCTGGTGGGGAGTAAAAACTATGAACTAGTGGGTAGAAATCTTGACAGATTGTTATTATTTTTTATGCCAAGGTGATCAAGCACTAAATTAGTATATGAATGCAGCAGTTCAGTGCTAAATTCATTTATTTTTAAAAAATATATATGTGACACTCAAAGCACAGATTTATAGAGGTAGGTGTTCCTGTGGTCCCTAAATATAATGCCCCAACTGCCTATGTTAACACATCATCATCCCATTAGCACAGATACCTACCCCTTCTCGCTTTACAGAATGAAACAACTGCTCACATGGGGAAAGTTCCTTTTGAAAATAGAGACCCTCTGCAGCAGAGAAAAAAACCTCAATGTTGGCAGCAAAAGAACCAGACTGATTCAAATTGGCCTTTGCATCATGTGATCCATTAAAAGAAAGAATTCATCTGTTTTATACCCACAGCAAATCCTGCAGTATTCGACTGTATAGCTGCACCCTTAGTCTTTCCCATTTTTGTTGCCTTTATCTTCTCACTAGCTCCCAAATATTGGAATGGTCGTACCTAGAGACATTAGAAAATGAACTGAAGAACTGAGTCAAATAAGAGCCAGTTACAACACCAACACCATAAGTTAGGAGGATGGACTAAAATAATGCACTGGAAGACTGCAGAGTGAGCACCAGGTAGACAACAATGCTTGATATGAGGGGCCAAACAGACAAAGGAAGCTAAACAAAAAAAAATCTAACACCCTTTCCCATATTTAAAAATGCATATCTAAAAAGATGAAAAGAACCTAATTAGTACCATACATAATATTACCATTCACTGTATCAAATAACATCTATATTTACCAGGAATCCTACTAAACATCGTAAGGGTGTAATTCTTTGTATAACAAGGACCAAATGCATGGGGCAGGATTCAATAAAAATTCCTAACATGGTTATAAGTTTCCATTAAGTATCTAAGTATCAGTTATGCATAGTTTGTGATTCAGTTGTACAGTAATCTCCCTTCTCAAAACTAATTTTAAACTGCAGTGCTAAATGTTGGTGGCTGAATAAAGAATAAGTAGTTTAACCATTTCCAGAAAGTGGCTTCATTTTAGCAGTCCAAGGTATGATCGGGACACGAAAGAAGAAAAAGACCATTTCCATAATCCCTTGCCCCAGCTGTTTTCCCACCAGAACTGAAAAGATATAAGTCCTCTAAAAGAAAACCAACTTGAAATGGAAGGCAAATGGCTGACAAGAAAATGGTTACATAGCTAGTTCTCTCAACTCCTCTGCTCAACCTAAGTCATCTGTCATTGTTTTGCATTACTTTAGAAATGTCAGAGTAAATATATCTGCCTCATGAACTTTTTTCTTTACTCCAGACCAGATACACCTGAACCACTGACATTAGAAAATCTAATAGAAGTCTTCAAGTTTTTGCAATGGGACAAAACTCCAGTAAACAAAGTAGGATGTGCTTTGAATAAACATGTGAAAGATCAGGCTGTACATGTTGTAAAACAGAAAACAAAAAACCCACACTTTTGCTGGCAAGAATATACTTAAAAATTACAACTGGCTTCCTCCCACTAAGATTACCATCATCATCATTATCAATTCCACCATACACTTTTCCATATCCTGTATATTATTTCTGTAAAGAGAAGCAGTGCTATTTGATATGTCCCCTGATATCTTTCAAAATCTAATCCCTCATTTTATAACTACTTGACCCCAAACAAAATGAAGCAGCAACACCGCATTACTAAACATATCCTTCTTCAAAACACAAAACCTTAGCCAACTGTGCAAAATTACTTTCTGGTGATTTTGATTTTGTCTTTCCACAAAAGAAAAAGTAATAAAGCAATACTACTGCTCATAAAGACAGACAAGGACATACACACATTAGATAAACCCAGCAGGATGTGTTCATTAACAGAGTTAATGAAAATTTGTCAGTAATTCTAAGCCTATGCAACAAAAAAGTTACTAAATATATGGTTAAGGCAACTGTCAAGAACCTGATCTTGACAGGGAGGTCCACACAAGCAACTCAGTCTTATTATCCAGAAATTTCCCAGTCTGGGTGACTTTTAGGAGCACTAGCTTGGTGAGACCCCTTTCCCATACTTTAAATGAAGGACTCCTAGTATTCCAAAGATACTTAAACAAATTCACAAAGTTGTGCATTTTAGTTTACACACCAAGATGGATTTGAAATCACAATTTAAATAATTAGGCAGCAAGACGAGATTTGAATCATGTTATTTTACATAAAGACTCATTTTTATTGCTTGCCCCCCATGCCACAAACTTAGCTTCTTGTGCAGATCTATTCTACTCCCAATAATCTTCTTCTATTCATTGGATTTTTTTATTTTAACTTTCCACAGTTATGTATGTTTATTTTATAAAAAATTTGCTATGAAGAAGAGACATGTGATCAGAAATTCACAATTTGGGAACTGTAAAACCAAGCACCTATGATAATATCTTCTAGATAGAAAAACTACCCAACAAACTTTCAGAAGTCTCAGGAACTACATGACATTGTGAATGGACTGATGAAATTAATTCACCAAAAAAACCCCAAATATTACATGAATATACAGGCTTTTTCTACACAATAAAAAACTAATCCTTATTTATAAACTATCTTAAACATAAAACTATTTTAGCTAGATTTTCCTCAAAAAGTATTTTATTTAAAATCCAGTTGTAATTTTTTATTAGTAATTTTATCTACTCTGTTATAGACCAACTTTGCAAGGTAGAAAAGGCTAAACACCCACAAAATATAGGATTTCTCCAATGCTCAAGGCTAGCACTGGGGTTAGTGTCACATATTATCCACTTCCCTAAAGGAACCAAGTAGGGTTTTAAAACATTACAATTTGATTAAAGATGGTACAAAAATGATTTTTTTAAAAAAGATAATACAAATGCAAAAACAAGTTCAAAACTTCCAGAAAAAGTAAAAAAAAGAAGAAGAGGAAAAGCCAGTCTGTATTCAGAAAATAAAGAAAAGACAAGCCTGAGAACAGTTTCCCAATAAAAATAAGAAGTTTTTTCTTCCATGTCTAGGCCAAACATGAAGCTGCCAAAATGAAGCCACCTTTTGGTGACTTTCCCTGACCTAGTGCGAGAAAGGTTAGCCGGCAACACAAGATTGCCATTACCAGGGTTCAAAAATACCACAATCTTCAAGGAGGCTCTCTCTCTGTACCCCTTCTCTCTAGCTGAAACCAGTTATTTTGATCATCATTAGCTAGGCTCTGAGTACCAGGCACAGGCTGGCTTTCTGACCTTGAACATGTTTTTCCCTTCACTAGATAATACCCAGTTGCCAATCATCTCAATTTTGTCTGCAGAAACTGTCCTCCCGCCTTTCACCTATCTAGTCCAGACACTGGCCAACAAAATCCTATTTTCCACAGGGCCTTTGGAACCATCATTCCTCCTATCTGAATAAGTCTTTACAAGTACAGTACTGTAGTAGTAAAATGCAAGATGGGCCAATTTGCGATTTTAGTTCAGTAATCAACATTACAGTCCTAAATTCACTGTCAAAGGATTGTAAAATAACATTGTTCCCTAAACTGCTGTACTGTATTCATTGATTTGGCACTATGTTTCAAGTGTGCAAATACAAAAAATGAGTATTACACATTCTTGTTACCTCTGTTTGAAACTGACACCATGCACAGCAATAAATCCAAACACGATACTAAGCTTCTAGGTCTGTAACATCTTCTATGGGTTGAACTGTAACTCAGAAAGCATTAGAAAACAACTCTCATAAATCAAGAAAAAACCTCATCAACAGAAGACTAGCTGTTTGCTGAATCTTCCATGAAGAAAAATTCAATTGTCCCTAGAGACATAACTGGAAGAGTAATGTCCAACCTAGTATAGCCACTGATTTCAAGAAGCAAATTATTTCACTACAGTGACTGAGAAGCACACACACATGTCATTACTGAGAAGTCACAGCTGAAATTTCCAATGGGGCAGCCATGTTCACCTACTGCAGCCAAACAACAAAAGGTCTTATTATCACCATACAGATTAACACATTTTATATGGCACAGGGTTTTGCTATATGACAGCCCAGAGTGTGGCAAAGTTAGGTGTTTGCACAACAATACCCCAAATCTTCCAACCAGCATGGTTTGGAAATTTTGTAATGCCATGATATAACATTTCTAAACTCTGCTGCAGCCCATTTTTGCACCTGATGACAAGGTCTATAGTTCACAAAAGTAGCCCATGCCAAATAAGGTTTATTTAATAGTTAAGGCAGAACACACTTTTTTGCCATTGCATTCTACAGACATACAGTACAGTAGATGCATTGACTGATTTGACCAGATGACACTTTCTTCAGCCTTTTTTCTTTGCATTTGGGAATATTCTAGGAAGTCATTTACTAAAACAAAACTGATCAACACTACAGGTAATGAAAAAACCCTTAAAATCATCTTACAATTGTGTTTCATTACATTTCACTACATCACAACATATCACACACTTACCCCGGTGATAAAATACAGAAGAATATGATAAGCAGCAAAATACTATAGCACTTCAAGGAGGTGGGGTTGATTTTGAACCACGAAAGCTCATACTGAAACATTCAGGGCATCAAAGTGCTACAATATTTTGATCCTCCCACCCATCTTTTTCAACATGTTGTGTCCTGATATTACCACTTTGTGTACTCTCCTGTTCCACATATACATGGCTGCTGCTGACAAGAAAATACCCATCGCAATGATGGCAGAAAACTGAATAAGTTTTACCACACATTGCTGATGTTGTTACATGCCATCAAGTCATCTCTGACTTATGGCAACTGAAGTCCTGTCCTCAACAACCTTTCTCAGATCTTGTAAACTAGAACCCATGGTTTCCCTCACAGAGTAATTCCATCTCATGTGTGGTTGTCTTCTTTTCCTGCTGTTTTCCACCTTTCTCACCATTACTGTCTTTTCCAGAGAATTTACCACACATTACACAGGAAAAGAATATTAGGATGTAATTTTCCATAGTAGCCTTATGTTTCTCATAATATATGACTCTACCCCATGTTTGTCAATTATAGAAAAGACAAATAGCCACAAATTAAAAAAATTGCAATAAAATGATGTGATGATACATGTTCTCCCCCCAATAATAATAATAATAATAATAATAATAATAATAATAATAATAATAATAATAATAATAATAATAATAATAATAATAATAATAATAATAATAATAATAATAATAATAATAATAATAATAATAATGTGATTTGATGTATTGCGGGCAATGTTTATAAACTGATGGCAAAGGCCACTGATCCAACCTAATTCAACAAGTGGAATCAAACATTAGATCCTCTAACTTTCAGCCTCATTTCTTCCAAAACACAATTTGGAATTATTTACAGCCAGCCCTTTGATGATTACTACTGAACTGAAAAAGGAGTATAAACTAGAATACAATACATACTAGAATACAATACAGAAGGTTACCCTACTCTGTCTGAAATCATGTTGCTAAGTATAGTAAGTTGCAACCTGAATAGACCCACCAAAACAACAGAATTTATGGGGGAGCTGTCACACCAAAACTTCACTGATTTACTGAGGCTACTCTAGTTGCAACTTAATATGCTACACAACAGAATTTCAGTCATTGTAATCACTTCATTCTCAGTTAATATGTATACACTGCAAGACTGGCAGTCTTCAATTTATTCATTCACCTAATAATATATTGTGATGAACACTAGTATAATGTCTATAATGAGCTGTGAGACAATTTAAATCTTTATTACACACAAAACAGAACTGCTTAGAAGACTACAACTATGCATGAAGAATCTAGCACTACTGCAGTAATAGATCACCATTCCAGCCACTACCCACCTACAGCTTTTTCATCCTAAACAACACTTATTCTCCTGAGAAAACAATTTCTACAAATCAAAGTAAAGATTTTAACAGATGTTGACTTGATAACATCTACAGAAAACAATACATCCAAAGCATATCAGACAAGGACATTTATAGCACACTCTATTACTGCCATGAGCTAAATTCCACATTATTTGCATAAAAATGCTTCTCACAAAGATGCGTAACTATGTTAATTTGTTTCAATTAAAAATCAAACTGCTGCAGAGGCCAAGCTGAGATACTTACTATAGAGATTATCTTGGCTAACAAATCCTCCCACCCAATTTTTCCCATTTAGACATAAAATCAACAGACACTATTTGTGGATGGCTGGGACATTAATTTGCCTGTCCAAACCCATAGCATTATTTTTGTGCAAAGTATCCAGAAAGCAAAGAACTGTATACACATTAAACAGAATCACAAGAATCAGAGTGAGATATATCACCGTGGAGTCAGTGTTCACTCTAAACTTTTCAGATCTTGAAACCACCATTGCCTAGTGACTAAGAGTGTTAAGTATTGCACCTAATTTTACCAAGGGTGGAATCCTAAACACACTAACTAGAAGAGCCCTAGTGGCACAGTGGTTAATCTGCTGTACTGCAGTCAAAACACTAGTTCAACCTTCCATTCTTCCGAAGTCAGTATAATGAGTACCCAGTATGTTGGGGGCAAAATGCTAATTACCTTGTGAACTGCACTTTGCTCCATGACAGGGATTCTCAACCTGCAGCCTGTGGGCCGGATGCGGCCCATGGGACCATTTCATGTGGGGGCCCCACTGCCTCCACTACACCAGGAAGGGCCATGTGGTGGAGGAAGGGCAAAATGGCCATCTGGCCCCTGAAGCTGTCTGAAGGAGTGTGACCCGGCCCCCGGCTTTAAAAGGTTGAGAACTCCTGCTCTATTCAACAATTACATGATCAATTTTTTTGGGGGAAAATGACCCCATCCCCCCATGTAATTCGACTGTAATTTTTGCTTTGAAACACCCCCCCCCTTTTTTAAAAAAATTACATAATCCAGAGCTTTTATATCAAAACTCTAATTTTTAGAGCTTTTCACTATTGGTGCCTAATGCAGACTGCACAAGCAATTCAATAATCACAAATCGGATCAATCAGTTTAATTTATATCCCGCCGTTCTCGGCCAAAGGCCAACTCAAGGCGGCTAACAGCATATACAAACAGCAACAAAATAATAATACAGAGATACAATAAATTTACAATAGCGAGCAATACAAGTAAGCATGGTATCAAAATACAAAAACTACATAATTACATTTAAAAAACCAGTATACCGTATTTATTCGTGTATAACGCGCACCCCTAATTTCCCATGAAACCTCGGTATAAAATTTTGTTTCACACCACGCATTGTAATTGTACCAGTTATATCAGTGAAAAAGCTTGTTCATAAGAGCACGCCTTAAAACATTGAGGGAGGGGGGGGATAATCAGACCCACCTGTTGCAGGGTAAAGAAAATGCAATCCGAAACGAGCACTTCCGACCCCCAGGAGCCTCGCTCGAACTGCGAGCTACCTCCGGGCCACGCCTCGTCTCCCGCGCCACCCAATCAGATCCCGTCAATTTCTTCAAAGCCACACCCCCGCCTCCCCTTCAATAGACAGCCGACCCAATTCTAAAAAGGAAGTAAAAGAGGCTCGCGACGGGGGTGGGACACCAGTCCTCATTTATAACGCGCACCCCAACTTTGATTTCTTTTTTTGGTATAAAATTTTGCGCGTTATACACGAATAAATACGGTAATACAACAACAAACCCAGCATGGAAAAACCCCATGTCCGCTGGAGAAAGTCACAGGAGCTACCACTCCCCCTGGCAGCAAAGGCAGCCATGGCAGTTCAGATTGTCCCAAGGGCTGCAACAGCTGCAAAGATGCAGGCAAGAGCCTTAAGGACAGCATCAGCTCCAGCCGAGACAAAAGGGGGGGTTAACTCGTTCATTGCCGGCCGGCCACTGGTCGAGAGCACCGCCGGGGTCAGTGGTGGCTGGAGCGGGTTTTGAGGGCAGTGACGAGCCCTCCAGGTGCCGCTCGTTCGTTGCCGGCCACCCACCGGTTGAGAGCCCCGCCACTGGCCCGACTGGCCAAAGGAGGGGAAAGCGGGAGTCCCAGAGCCGTGGCAGTGCAGTCTTTTGAAGGCACCCGCTGCCCTCCCGCAGGTGGAATCACTCCCCTCTGGCCCAACTGGCCAAAGGAGGGGGGAGGGGGAGTCTCAGAGCCATGGTGGTGCAGTCTTTTGAAGGCACCTGACGCCCTCCCGCAGGTGGAATCACTCCCCTCTGGCCCGACTGGCTGAAGGAGGGGGGGGCAGGGGGAGTCTTGGAGCCATGGTGGTGCAGTCTTTTGAAGGCGCCCACCGCCCTCCCACAGGTGGAATCACTCCCCTCTGGCCCGACTGGCCGAAGGATGGGGGAGGGGGAGTCTCGGAGCCATGGTGGTGCAGGCTTTTTGAAGATATCATTTTTAAACCTAAAAAAGCACCATGTTTTGAAACCACAACAGCTCAAAATGGATTACAAAATCTTTGACCTGACACACACACATACAATTTTTCATAATTCAGAAGGCAGACCCCCTCCCCCCTCGAGGATCACATATTATTGAATGGCCCCTATGGGGTGGTAAAGGTAAATGCGGGTTCCGCGCACGCAATTGGCATACTGTCCCTGACAGAACCATTACTTGGGAGATTGCTCCTTCGAGCTTTTGTTCCAAGGGGACAGAAATTGGGGACCGGATTAATAGCCATAGTTTAATTCACCCACAGCTGACCTGACAAACAGTTTGAGCAAGAGGAAATTGGATGACTACTCATAAGTCATGTAATAGGTAATGTCGCACCCGCGGATTATCTACAGCCCCAAACCAACACCAGCCAATGTTTACCCCAGGATAAGCATGGAACAATGGAGTTCCCCTGTCAGTGTTTGATTTAGTTAATTAACTTCCCTGAAGAGTTTCCCCATTAACTCGTGTGTACGTGGCATTTGGATTCTGTCAGATCGCAGTCTTTTACATGCAGCTTGCTTATGATAAATACCCATAATTTTCCCTCATTAAATCACTGGTCTTCGCTCCATCTTGCCTCGTGTCTCATTGCTTGACCAGTCTCCTCCGGGACCCAATGGCCGCTTCGCGGCCCCAATCCAACGGGTAAAGGTCACACTTACTCAAAAGCCAGCCGTATCTGACTCTAGGGTTCAGTGCTCATCTCTGTTTCATAGTAGGTAAATGTAAAGGTAAAGGTTTTCTTTGCTCGAAAGCCAGTCGTATCTGACTCTAGGGTTCAGTGTTCATCTCTGTTTCAAAGCCAAAGAGCCAGCACTGTCTGATTCTGCAGACGTTTCCGTGGTCATGTGGCAGGCATGACTAGACACCGGAGTGCACTGAATGCTGTTACCTTCCCACTGAAGTGGTCCTTATTTATCTACTTGCAATTTCTTGCTTTCGAACTGCTTGGTTGGCAGGAGCTGGGACAAAGACGGGAGCTCATTCCCTCCTGCAGTACTCGGGAATCGAACTGCTGACCTTCCGCCTCCCGGCCACTTGAGCCACTGCAGTCCCTTGTTTCATAGTACAGTATATAAGTGCAATTGCTATTGCTACTAACTGCTAAGTATGTACCAGCAGACCTATTCAAGCTGGACTTCTTAGGAAGCATATGCAGAATTGCACTGCAAGTTGAATCCCCCCAAAGTTAGGCTCATCACCATTTCAACTTCAGCCTCACCATCATCCCTCTCATTGTGCAAGCTAGCAAAGGTCCTGGCGCGTTTTACCTCGGCCTCCGGGAGCGACGAGGGCTTCACAGCCAGATGAATTGGCTAGGTCGGAGGCCGGATCCGGGCCTCGGCCGTAGTTTGGGCACCCATGGCGTACAGAGTGGAAATACGGTTGGACCCCAATGCCCCCCCCCGTCCTGATTTCGGCTCATTGGGAATAGGAAAAGAAAAGGCGAGAGGGAGGCGCGGAGGAGCTGTGGGGCGCGCCCCGCTTCGAAGCCCGTCCCTTTGCCTCGTCTAGGCAAGTGAAGGGCGAGGGGGGGGGGGTGTGAGGCAGCTACGGCCACCTGCGCAGGGAAAGCTGGTCTCGTGTGTGGTCCCCCCCCCGCCCCCTCTTCCAAGGCGCTTTCTTTGCCAAGGCCGTTTCCTCTTCCCTCCCTCCCTGGCAGCAAGCCAAAACCGGCCGGGGCAAGCTTCTCCCTCTCTCTCTCTTTACCCCCCCTCCCTTCCCGCCGGCACGCGCGTCCTCGTTTCCCTCCTCCTTCTCCCCACCGGGGCAAGCAAGAGACACACGGCCCTTCCAGCCAGCCCCCTCGGGAGGAGAAACGAGGCGCGTGTCCGAGAGCCCCTGGCCCGGGTGCAGCCCGCCCCGGGGGTGGGGTGGGGGCTGGCTGTGGAGAAACGAGAAAGCCCGCCCGCCCGCCCGCCCGCCCTGCTGTTTCTGAGGAGAAAAATTGCCCACCGCTGGCCAAAGGCTCCGGGCGACGACGAAGGCTGGCTGAGGCGACCGCTTACCTTCAGGGGATTCGCCCAACGCGGCCCCTCGACCCCTCATTTGAGCGCCGCTTCTTGCAAACGGAGGCGTCACCAGGAAGAGCGCGGGGGGGGGGGAGCCAAGCTGGCATTTACCCAGCTTCGGCGCGGCGCCAGGGACCCAGCTCGCCGCTGAGCAGGAAAATTCCCTGCCCTTGCCCGCCCGCCCGCCCGCCTGCCTCCGTCTCCCTCCTTCCCTCCCTAGTGCTTCCTCCTTGGTTGGCGTCTAGGTCTGAGGCGGTGCCAGCATCGCGCGGAGCCGCCTGCTGTCCGAGGAGGGGAATGACGGCTGCTGCCCCTGGAGGAAGCAAGAGCAGCAATTTGACGTCTCCTCACAGCGCTTCTTAGCGCACTCTCTGGCCTGCTTGCGAGTTAATTAGCATTTCGCCCCGCCGCAACATTGCTGCTGGGTGTTCAGTTTATCGACCAGGGACTGCGGTGGCTCAGTGGCTAAGACATACCTGTCAAGTTTCGGGAAATTTCTGTCAAATAAGGGAAATTTCCTGGCCAAAACAGGTAACTGGACAGCTATGCTTATCCTGTGCTGGCCTCCAGTCTCACTCCAATCTAATTGCAGTCTAACTAATACGGGATGATGGTGGGAAAGAGTGCAAAATACGGGGTTTTTACAGAAATTTCCCGAAACTTGATAGGTATGGGCTAAGAAGCTGCCTTCTTAGCTGGAAGGCCGGCAAGCCGGCAGTTCGAGACCCAAGTACTGCATGACGGGATGAGCACCCATCCTCTGTCCCAGGTCCTGCCGACCTAGCAGTTCGAAAGCAAGAAATTGCAAGTAGATAAATAGGGACTACTTCGGTGGGAATACAGTTGAAACTCGGAAAATTAGAATATCATGCAAATGTCCGTTCATTCCTCTTAAAGGTGAAACAAATATATGAGATAGACTCACTACATGCAAAGTGAGAGATGTCATGCCTTAATTTGTTATAATTGTGTAACAGTGTACATGAGATTATGTGATGAATATGGGGTACATGAGATTGGGGGGGGTTGGGTTCATAAACTGTAATCCATAAGCATCAATATTATAACAAAGTAAGGCTTGAACTATCTCGCTTTGCATGTAATGAGTCTATCTCATATATTTGTTTCACCTTTTAAGTTGCATTACTGAACTGAATGAACATTTGCACAATATTCTAGTTTTCCAAGTTTCACCTGTAGATCTTGGGGAAATGAAAGGAGCCTCATTCCAGTGTCCCCTGAGCAGAGTTCCTCTTTTCAACCCAGAAAGCACCTTGGTGTGCTTCTGACACAAAAACAAAAAAAGGGTTATCAAACTTGGAAAGCTGAGTCAACCTTGATTCCTGGTCAGGATCGAACTCACAATGTTCTGGCTGTAGTACTTCTCTGAAGAAGCAGGTCACCAAAAGCCATCTCCAGTCCTTCACAGGGAAAAGGACTTCTCTGAATTTGTGACGGGGATGTGGTGTCCAAACACTATTGACACTTCAAAAGTCAAGCCGCACTTTGAAGGAAGTGCGGCCATTTTAAAGGTGCGCATTTCAGAGAAGTGTCAGAGCGCCAAATTGTCTGTAGTGGAGCTTTGATGGTTTCCCTGAAAGCTGCCTAAATATATTTCGTTTCTGTAACTGTAAAATCTTTGTATATAAGCCCCACACACACACACACATAGCCCCAGTCCGATTTCTGAGCCGAATAAAGTGTTACTGAGTTTAACCCGACTATTGCTGGTTAAAGTACTTTATGTTGTGGACTCAACAGGGCAGGGCCCCTATTTCTCTAAGATTCACTCCAAGACAAAGTAATAAACTCTGCCATCTGTATAGGTCAAGGTGCATCGTACTCAACAAAGCCACCAAAGCAGGCCGGTGAGCAGTTGTGAGAGGAGTCATCTCATTTAATACCTCTGGGCTCCTTTCCTCACTCTTGATTGCCCCAGCAGTGCAAAAAAAAAAAAAATCCCCTGATTTTGTTGTGGGGTAGTTGTTGTTTTTGTTGTTGTTACGAATTTATCCAAATAAAATGCCACCTTAGGTTACCAGTGCCAAACATGGACACTTGCAACAAAACATAAATGAAAGTTAATTACCACAGGATTTAGATGTCTGAGGAAGGCTGCCGGAGTTACTAGAAGGAATTAAATCAGGAACGAGATTATAAGGGAAAGAATTGAAGAAGAACCAATCTTAAACTACATATGGCTGTCAGCTGCTACTCATGTTCGAGTATACATTTCCCCCTGAAAATAATTTTCCAGAAAATGCTATTGGTGTGAATTTGTTTAAGGTGGATGCCAGCTTGCCATGAAGTGACCCACACACTCTGATCATGGAGCTATCTCCTGCAGCACATATAAAATGAGACAAGCAGGATTTGACATCGGGACTGCAATGGACTGCCGCAGCCTTGGTGATATGGACAAGGTGCACCTTCACAGCCAGTCCATCTGGCATGGCCTCTTCCCCTTCTACTTCATATGCAGACAACAAGTAAAGTGGTTTGCCCATCTGGAGAGAATGTCTTGGAATTCCATACCTTACAAGGGATATATGGAAAGAGAAGAAGGGAAAAGACCATGAGGCAGACCCAGAGGAAGGTGGATAGACAACATCAAAGAAACATTATAAGAACACCAATAGAAGTGCCAGAGCAAGAAAAATAACAACTTTGTTTTAAGATAACTTTGTTTTAAGACAACTTTAAGATAACTTTGTATCTCCCTCAACACCCAGAAGGATAGAAGAAGAAAATGCACATTCCTTATGACTGCAGTGTAATTCAGCCAGGTTACTGTCTGGTTAGCTCAGAGTCTAACAGTTCAATTCTCCCCTGTGCCTTCCACAAGAAGAGCTCATCTGTGTAGTCATAGGCAAGCTATACAGTCTCTGAGTGCTCCCAGAAGAAGGGGATGGTAAAACTTTTCTGTGTATTAGCCACGCTGAAAAGAATAATCACAAGTCGGAACTCTTATTTATCTGAATCAAAAGCTCTAAAATTTAAAACCAACACACAGTAATTAAAAAACACTTACAATCTAAAAGTGGATGCATATATAAACTACTTGTTTACATATTCAAACTACCTTTCCAATATTCAGCCATTTGAATAGCTCTGTCATATGCTTCAAACAAATGCTTGATATCACACTGTTCAGGCAAGTTGCAACAGATTAGCAGATGTTCAGTCTTGTCTTTCACTGCATTCACATTGTTCATCATTGTCAATGTAGCACCACCTTTTAAGGTTTTTTTTTGTATCATGTCACCCCAGTTCTCAGCCTATTTGGTCTCTTCCATGTCCTATATTGGACCTGGTGACCTGCTGCTGGCTTCTCCTTCATCTCCTGTAACTCATGGGGTGATATTCTTTTCCATATTTCAGTTTAACAAGCCTCAACTGAAGATGGAACTGGTGTAGTTGTTTTTAGGAAGCTCTTCCTTGACTTCCTCCTTGATGAATGATGTTGAAGTCCAAACATTGGTTGCCTTGGGTCTGTTTCTTGCTTTTTCCTCGCAACTCCAGCTGCCACTTGTCTCCTTACATCTGGAGATGCTACATCCATGAGTTAGAAGATTTTGTTAACAGCATCAGTTGTAAACAGCCTGTAACTATATGACTAGCATTGGCAGATTTTCGCCAGAGACACACAGGGCAAGAGTAGATGTACAGAGAACATCATACTGCACTCCACATGTGGTATTTGTAAGTTTACAGATGAGATTATTCCTGGAACATCCCTTCTGCTTAATATCCTGACAATGATGTTTATAAGTTAAAGAATAGTCCAGTTTTACTCCCAGGTATTTTGAATTGTCACAGTGCTTTAATCTGTGGCCTCCCCAGATTACATTCAGCTTCTTTCTATTTTGTAATAGAATGCACACATTTGTGTTTTTTCCTGATTAGGTTCCAGGTGATTGTTGTGATGATAGGCAACTAGTTCTTCAAGAGCAAATGCCAGCTTTTTCTCTACTTCCTCAAATGTTCCCTGAGCAGCAGAAGAATATAGGGAGTACCTTGGTTCAAACTTGACAGGTGCTCCTCCCCTTTAGGTTCAGTCTTTAGTGCCCCTCCCCCTCCCCTCCTTCCCCTCCCCTCTCCTTCTCCCTCCCCCCTTCCTCCCTCTTTTTGGGGTTCAGTCCTTAGGCTATTTTGCCCCTGTTTTGTGGTGCAGTCTGGGGCCCCCAATTTAGGGATGCACCCCAAAAGCTGTTTGGTTGCAGGTCATGTAGCAGCAGTTAAGGGTTTTTGTTTTATATATTTTATTTATTAATCTGAAAGAGAAATACAATAAAAAGAATTAGGCATAGGGCTCCTTGTGTGAGCATCTGCCCTTGTGCTTGGAGTTCTGCAGCTGACTGATGCTCTCAGCTGTGAGAAGCTCTCTTAAAGGGCTTTATAAGGCCCCGCCCACAACTACGTGGCCAACACTGATTGGTTAGGCCTGCCCACCACCATGTGGCCAACACTGATTGGTTAGGACTTCTCTGTTCTTTCTCCAGCCAATGAGCATAGGCCGTGAGCCGCCCACAGTGCATTGCCCGCATATGTGTGTGTGTGTTGGTTGTTGGGGTAGGGGATGTAGCAAGAGCCCACAGCATACTGTCCATAGTATAGGGCACTTGTCCCCAGGGGCTGTGCTGAATGACTCTCCTATTACTTGTTCTTGATCAAACTAGCCTGATATTATTAGCTTGATCAGACAAATAGGAAGTTTCTACAACTTGAAGGACATAAGGATGATAGGTCACAGCTTCCACCATTAGAAGTGGCAACTGGCCCATGCTTATGTTTTCAGATGGTTACAGGTAGAAACAACTATACAAGCTGATTTTGTTTTATAAACAGCGAGGTTTAAAGATATAGGATCAACATTTTACCACCTGCAATTGCACAGCTGTAGAGGGGGGGGGGGCTCCATTAGAGCTTTTGATTCAGAGATTGCAGAGAGACTCAATGAATTCTTTGCTTCAGTATTCACTGAAGAAGACAGAGACCACATGCCCAAAACAGAGCCTATCTTCGTAGGGAGGGAAACCGAAGAATTAAGCAAGGTAGAAATAACCAGGGAGGAGGTCCTTGCATGTCTTGTTAAGCTAAACACTAACAAATCACCAGGACCAGATGGCATCCATCCACGAGTTCTCAGGGAACTTAAAGATGAAATTGCTGATCTCCTAGCCAAAATATATAATCTTTCCCTCAAATCAGGCTTTGTGCCTGATGACTGGAAGGTAGTGAATGTAACACCAATTTTCAAAAAAGGATCCAGGGGTGATCCAGGAAATTACCGACCTGTCAGTTTGACATGTGTCCCAGGTAAAGTGATGGAAACCATCCTAAAAGATAGAATTAATAGGCACATAGAAGAGAAGGTGCTGCTAAAGGAGAGCCAACATGGCTCTTGCAAGGGCAAATCATGCCTCACTAATCTGTTGGAATTTTTTGAGAGTGTCAACAAGCATGTGGATAAGGGGGATCCAGTTGACATTGTTTATCTGGACTTTCAGAAGGCTTTTGACAAGGTCCCACACCAAAGGCTCTTGAATAAACTTACCAGTCATGGAATAAAGGGACAGGTCTTGTCCTGGATCAGCAACTGGCTAAGGGACAGGAAACAGAGGGTAGCACTAAATGGACACTTCTCCAAGTGGAGGGAAGTAAAGAGTGGGGTCCCCCAAGGTTCAGTACTGGGACCCCTGCTTTTCAACCTCTTCATAAATGATCTAGAGGTAGGAGTAAAAAGCAAGGTAGCCAAATTTGCTGACAACACTAAATTATACAGGGTAGTGAAAACTGTGAGAGATTGTGAGGAGCTCCAGAGGGATCTCTTGACACTGGGGGAGTGGGCAAAACAGTGGCAAATGAGTTTCAACATTAGTAAGTGCAGAGTGATGCATGTTGGGGCAAAGAACCCCAATTACATTTATAAACTGATGGGGTCTGAACTCTCTGCGACAAACCAGGAAAGGGACCTTGGTGTCCTGGTGGACAACACAATGAAGGTGTCAACCCAGTGTGCCTCAGCAGTGAAAAAAGCAAACTCAATGCTAGGGATCATTAGGAAGGGTATAGAAAATAAGTCAGCAAGTGTCATTTTGCCTCTTTATAAATCTATGGTGAGGCCCCATCTGGAATACTGTGTACAGTTCTGGTTGCCATACCTCCAGAAGGATATTATGGAGCTGGAAAAAGTGCAGAGGAGGGCAACCAGAATGGTTAGGGGACTAGAACACCTTTCTTACCATCTGAGGCTGCAACGGTTGGGCCTCTTCACTCTTGAACGACGACGTCTAAGAGGTGACCTGATTGAAGTTAATAAAATCATGCACGGTGTGGACAAAGTAGATAAGGAAAAACTGTTTTCCCTATCGCATAATACTAGAACTAGGGGACACTCGATGAAACTTTCGGGTACTAGTTATCAAACAAATAAGAGAAAGTACTTTTTCACCCAGAGGATTACTGGTCTATGGAACTCCCTGCCAGAAGAAGTGGTGACAGCTGTCAGTCTTGACAGCTTTAAGAAAGGATTAGACAAGTTCATGGAGGACAAGAGTATCAATGGCTATAATTATGGATACTTAAGGACAACCTCCGGGTTGGAGAGATAGGCAGGATATCTCTCAATATCATTTCCAGGGAATCCTAAGCAGGTGAAGGCATCTGCTTGGGAATACCCTGAAGGAAATGATGAGCCACTGTGTGAGACAGAATGCTGGACTGGATGGGCTGTGGCCTGTTCCAGCAAGGCTGTTCTTATGTTCTTATTCTACCCTCCCTTTGTTTGAGGCACTTCACAGCATTATACAACACATGTAATGCATTGAAGTTCAAGCTCTACCTGAAGTATGCAAAGGACTGGAGAATTTGAAGTCTAAAAAGCATACAAAGTATTGGAGGCTAAACTTTATATTGGCCATCAGGCCCTTTTAGTGTTGCTAAAGGTGGGGAAAAGATCAAGAAGTTAGATCAAGAAGTTAGAAAGAACAGTTATCAAGGCAGAAATTCAGAATCAAAATATTTTATCTCTTTTTTGCTGTTGTTGCTGTTGTTGGATAAATAGTGCAAAGCTGAGCAAGTTTGAGAATAGTCTACAGAATTTCCAATTGTCTCCTATTAAAAATTGATTAAGTTAAAATGAAAGAGTTTCTCTCACATCTAATTTGAGCTGACCACTTAAATCACGGTACTTCCCACAATAGCTTATCTCAAGAGAATGCCACTTGACCTCAGGGACAGAATGCCTTGGCCTTAAAGCAAAAATAGAGGCTTCCACAAGAATTTTTCCATGCCATATCTTTCCATATCTCTGGTTGACTAAAGGTAGTTTAATATAGGTAGCCTTCTAGTGTCATGGTTTCAATCAGAAAGACAGATGCAAAATGCCACTTGTCCTAAAGGCAGAGTGAGACTTGACCTCAAAGCAAAAAATAGAAGCAGTGAGTTAGACTAATGGCTTTTTAGACTTCCTACACATGAATAGGAGTTTCCTTTTTGAATATTAAGAATATTAAGAATTATATGACATGTGCAGTAGGAAGATTTTAGATGTACATGTGGGGGTCTAGTCATACAATAACTACATACAATATTGTGTGATTGTAAAGAGACACACAAAAAGTTGGGGACTGTAAGCAATTTTGGAGTGGCCCAGCTGGTTGGCCATCACCCCCCCCCTTCATCCCACCTCACACACACACACACACACACCGGCCATTTCCACATCAAGCCTTTCTAGCAATGTCCTAACAGGCACAAGAGCCCCCCCCCCCCGCCTTAAAGGTAGTTTAATATCCTTACTTTCTAACCTCAAAGCCATAGCCTTTGATGACTAACTACATTATCTAGTATATTTATTGCTCCCAATAGCAGGTCCTCAAAGACAGAGATATATTAGAATGAAAGAATATGATGCTCAGGTTAATTCCGGAATGTACACCCACACCCCCTTCCCCGAGCAAAATAAGTCAGGATAGTGCAAAGTGTCAGAGAAAGATGGAACCTTTTTAATGTCTGGATATTAGTAAGCTTCTCCCACATATTTTAAATTGTATTGCAGTATATTTAACTAATTGGTTGATTTTGATAATAAATAGAGTACAAACTCAAAATGCCAATGATCTTCTGCATGGAAAAGCTTACATCTTGAGGAATTTGATGGGAATGTTGGGCATGGAAAAAGTTTGTCATGAAAAGGTCTTCAGGCCCCTTACCCACTGGCCCTCAAAGCAAAAATAGTCTTCCACAAGCGTACTAACGATAAGGGGTATCTATCTGGATGTTCTTAAACTCTTAAAAGATAGGAATATACTGGGATGTTTCAAGGACACAATTATGGCATTTGACTAAATATATTTTTTTAAGATAACCTTCTGCCCTCAAAGCAAAAATAGAGTTTTCCATAGGAGGCACCGATGATAAGGGGTTATTTCTAGGTCTCAGGGGGTGGTAGCAATCAAAGTGGGTAGGGGTCTCCGCTCTATAAATTGCAGACCAATCACCCATTGCAACCACAGTTCCCAACAGCTCCCTTTATTCTCCGGAACCACTGATGGTAGAAGTTGCTGAACACGGCTGTAGCTGAAAACTCCTGTGGCTGTTGAATTCTGGTGTTAGCTTCTGCTGCTGCTGCTGGTGGTGGTGGTGGTAAGTATTGGGGGGACTTCTAGGGGTGTTGGGGTCAATTTGTGAAGGAGTTAGACCAAGAGTATGGCCTTTTACATGAATGGAATACTTTTTGAATACTAAGAATTATATGACCCACATGGCATCAGGATTCTAGAGATGCTTTTGGGGGGTCTGCAAACAGACAACACATTGTGTGAATGTGGGGACACACACACACACACACACACACACACACAGAGAACAGACAGCAGTAACACAGTCCCTGTGGTAAGAAATGCCCCTACCGCTTTAGCGTCTCTGTTATTACTAAGGTATATTACCGCATCATGTTACTCCCCCCCACCCCAAGTTAGTACAGCATCTTCTTTTGCTTGGAAGTTAACTGACAGACAAAACAGACAAATAAGAGACTTTTACAACTTGAAGGACATAAGGATGAAAGTTTACAGCATCCAGTATTATAATCTGCAAAAGGTTCAGTCTTATGCAATTGGTTACTGGGGAAAACCAATTAGGGTACAAGCTGAGTTTTGCAAAAAGGTTTTTTTTTAAAGATATAGGATCAACATTTTACCACCTCCAATTGCAAAGCTGTAGGGTCACCTACTCTAGTCTTGAAAGGGCAAAATTGCTCTTTACCTCTTTAGTGTAAGGGACCAAAGACAATGAAACAGCCGAAGGGTTGGCTTAACACAGGTTTATTGCATGATGATCCGGAGGAACATGTGGTAATGGCGGATGAGTAGCTCAATATATACAGCTGGCTATACATTTGAATGTGGCTCGTCGACAGACTATTGGTTGCTGCCTGCGTGACGTCGTAGAAGGTCACGCCCTTCTTGACCAGGTGAAGAGGTCGCGGGGAATCTTCCCGCGCTGCTGAACCAGGTGAATCTGAGCCATGAGAGCTGGACGCTCGCTACTGCCATCTAGTGGTCACTAGCTCGCGTCCCCTTATCAGGTTTACATTGATACAGCTGATGGTTATAATGTTGCACACAGAAAGGTTACATTGTTAACACATGGCAAAGGTACATTGTTAAAGGCACAGCTTTACAGAACACAACATCCCTCCCCCCTAGGATGAGACGAAGTCTCTCAGCCAAGATGGCTTGTTGCATGTGCGTTTGGGCCGTGAAGAGGGCTGACCCCCCGGGGGGGCTACTGCTTCTTTGTTCCCTGGTCCCATGTCCTGAAATGGGAGAGGGAGACTTGTTAGTGGCTTGCCGCTGTCTGGCGGCCTTAGGGGAAGGGAAAAACTCCATTGTGGGCAGACCGGGGATAGTCGGGGCTAACGAAAAACCCCTCTTCTCGCTTGGACAGGTGGGGGACCACTCCAAAAAACCCCCCCGGTTCTGAAAATCAAAATCTAACTTAGTAGGGGTATCCGCATTTGTGGGGACCTTCCGCGAGATATGTATGGGGTCGGGTCCCTCCTCCTTGGAAAGATCCCCCAGGGTATCTACGAGGATATCCTCCTCCCCCCTTGGTGGGGGCCCGCCCACCCTCCCCCTTGGGCTGAACGGGTGGGGGAGAACCCTAACGCTGACTTATTCTCTGCTTGGTCTGTGCCCTGCTCATCGGAGACCCTGCGTCGGAGCTGGTCCGCGTGCCGCCTCCACAGGAGCCCTGTGCTGGTTTCCACGCGGTACGACACGGGGCCGGTTTGCTCCACAACTACGCCCGGTACCCAGGCTGGGCCCGTGCTGGCGTAATTCCTGCAATGCACGGGGGCGCCTACACTGAAACTCTTCGTGGCCTCTAGCCCGATGTTCCTTCCTTTGTCCTCTACCCTCGTGGGGTCTAGCCTAGTAAGGATGGTGGTCAGTTTCCTACGCATTAAGAGCTCTGCGGGGGAGTATCCTGACGCCAACGGGGTCACCCTGTACCCTAGCAGAAACTGACACACTTGTAGGTTCAGATCCCCGGGGCCCATGCGCCGCAACGCGTCCTTCGTGGTGCGGACAAGGCGCTCTACTTGGCCATTGGTGGCTGGGTGAAACGGGGCGGAGGTGATATGCCGAACGGCGTTAATCTCCATGAATGCCCTAAACTCGGAGGACGTGAAACAACTAGCGTTGTCGCTAATTAATGTGTCGGGTATGCCGAACGTGGAAAAGAGCCTCCGCAAATGCCTAATGGTCTGGGCCGAGGAGGTGCTCGTGACTGGGATAACCTCCAACCATTTGGAGAAAGCGTCCACTACAAGAAGGAACAGGGTGCCTAGGTACGGGCCCGCGAAATCAACGTGCACCCGGGACCATGGCCCCTTAGCCGCGTCCCATTCCCTGTGGGGAAGGCGGGCCTCCTCTGGTCTGGAGCATTGGCAACTTTCACAAGTGCCGACCATGTGCTCAATGTCGGCGTCCAGCTGGGGCCACCAGAAGTAACTCCGGGCCAGCGCCTTGGATCGCACGATGCCGGGGTGGCTGACATGCAGCAGTTTGAGCACCCGCGGCCGAAGGGAAGTGGGAATCACCACCCGCTGCCCCCACAAGAGGCACCCCCTCTCTAGGGACAGTTCTAGCTTTTTTCTGAAAAATGGAGCAAACTCCTCCGCTGGGGAGGACGCGGGCCACCCTTTCTGCACCCAGGAGCTTACTGCCGCTAACGTCTTGTCCCTCTCTGTCGCTTTGGCAATGTCGGTGGGCACTACGGGGGGTGAATCCAGTACCTCTATCATGAGAACCTGATGGTCCCGCTCCCCCTTGCTCACCTGGCTGGGCGTTAGGGGGAGGGGAGACCTAGATAGAGCGTCCGCATGGCTGATCTCTTTCCCGGGCCGGTAGACCAACGCGTGCTGATACGCGTTGAGAAAAATGGCCCACCTGAGCATCCTCGGAGACAGGATCTGTGGGGTGGGCTTATCAGCGGTGAAGATGCCTAGCAGGGGCTTGTGGTCTGTTACAATGGTGAAGGGGCGGCCGTACAGAAAATTGTGAAATTTTTTCGTCCCCGCGACTATTGCTAGTGCCTCCCTGTCTGTCTGTGCGTATTTTCTCTCCGCTTGGGACAGGGACCTGGAGTAAAATGCTATCGGGGCCTCCCTTCCGTTCTCCAACACGTGGCACAGCACCGCCCCCACCCCCACTGGAGATGCATCACAGTTTAGGACTACTGGGCGTTTGGGGTTGAAGTGGGTCAGTATGGCATCGGACGCTAGGAGGCTTTTTAGCTCACTAAATGCCCTTTCCTGGTCATCGCCCCACTTCCATGCCTGGTCTTTCTTTAGCAGTTTGTGAAGCGGTTCAGCCACCGCTGCCTTCCGGGGAAGGAAGGAGTGGTAGAAGTTGAGCAGCCCTAGGAACGACTGCAGTTCGGGCTTTGAGGTGGGGCGGGGGGCTTTCTTAATGGCTGCTACCTTGGACTTGGATGGTTTTATTCCCTCAGGAGTCACACAAAACCCTAGGAACTCAACCTCGGTTGCGAAGAAGACGCATTTGTCCTTTCGCAGTCTCAGCCCCGCTTTTTCGAATATTGTCAGGACCTTCCCCAACCTCTTGGCCAATTCAACCCGACTCCCCCCCGTTATTAACATGTCATCAAAATAAGGCAACACCCCCTCCAATCCCTTCAGGAGGCGTTCCACGAGTGACTGGAAAATTCCAGGCGCTGAATTCACGCCAAACTGGAGGCGCGTCACCTGGAACGCCCCCTATGGGTGACTATGGTCTGCGCAGCAGCTGCAGCAGGGGACACCGTAAGCTGCTGGTAGGCCTGTGCTAAGTCGAGCTTAGCGAAACACTTTCCCCCGTGTAACCTGGCCAGCAGATGGCTGACTACCGGCACCGGATATGCATTCGGGCGGATCGCCTTGTTGATGGTGCACTTGTAGTCGGCGCATATGCGGACCTCCACATTGGCCTTTAGTGCGGTTACAATTGGAGTTTCCCACTCCGCAGAATCTACAGGCACAAGGATCCCCTGGCCCACCAACTTGTCCAGTTCTGCCTCTATCTTGTCCTTAAGTGCGAACGGCACCCTGCGTGGTTTAAGGTGAATTGGGTGGACCTCCGGGTCCAGGTTGAAAGTCACTAGGGGCCCCTTGAATTTCCCCAGTCCTTTTTTGAAAACTTCGGGGTGCGCCTCGCACACCTCCTGAATTGGATCAGTCCCAATGGCGTGCATCCCAATGGTGTGCACCCCCCCAATAAACAACCCCACGGGCTGGAACCATTGAGTCCCGAGGAGGTTGCAATCTCCCCCTTTGAGCACGACTAGGGGGAGGGACGCGGCGTGCTCCTTGAATTTGACCTGAAATTCTCCGACCCCCAACACTGGAATGCTGTTCCCTTGCACGTCCCGTAGTGTGGACCTCAAAGCTTTGAGCTTGGGTCGCTTGTGGGGGGCAATTCCCAAAAACTCCCTCTGGGAAATGATTGAATATGAGGACCCCGAGTCAATTTCCATCCTAATGGGAACCCCTTGGACTAGTACCTCAACAAAGTAGCGGGGGTGTCCTGTAGACACGCTGAACACAGGGGCGTCGTCCTCGCTGCCGTCGGAGATGCGGCCCACGCCATCCTGCTTCCACGTGGCCTGGGCGCCGTCCTTGGGTCTCGTTGGGCGGTCTTGTCCCGCGGAACGGTCTGCGGAGCTCCTCCGGGTCTCGCGCTTCTTCCTGCACACCTTGGCGATGTGCCCGCGGCGGCCGCAGTTGTGGCACTCGGCCTTCCGGAAGGGGCACTTTACGCGGTCGTGGGCCGCTCCACAGCCGTCGCATCGCCGGCTCTCTTTCTGGACCCTCCGGACGTCCTCGTCGTCGCTGCTCTCTGTGGACGACCTCGAAGTTCGCCGGGCCGCCTGTACCGGAGTCTCTGCCTTGCTCGACTTCGGCCGCCAGTCCTGGAGTTCTTGGACCCCGGCCTTTGTAGCTTCTGCGGCCTGGGCCGCTCTGATGACCTCCTGCAACGTGGGAGGCGGCTCTTGGTTCATTAATGTGCGCTGGGTCTCGGCGTCGTTCAGGCCGCACAGCACACAGTCCCGGAGGGTGATTTCGGCATTCTCCCATTTGCACGGGCTGGCCGCCAGCCGCAGGGCCGCCACGAATGCGGCGACCATCTCCCCGGGCGCTTGGACTCGCCTCCAGAACGCACTCCTAGCGGGAAACATCGCCGTGGCGGGCCGGACGTGCTCACGCAGCATCTGCATGAGTTCCTTGGCCTTGAATTCGCTCACCCTCCTCGGTGCAATCAGGTCCACCAAGGTCCTTTTGGTTTCTTGTCCGAGCATCCTGGTGAAGATGGCCCTTTTCTTTGCCTCTTCCGTGACTTCGGACTCGATCAGTGCTGCCTGGAAGTCCATTTCGAAGATCTCCCAGTCGCCCGGTTTCCTGATTTCGAAACCGGCGCATGTCTTGGTCCCGTGGGCTGCCATATCCTACCTTCGTCGCCAATTTAGTGTAAGGGACCAAAGACAATGAAACAGCCGAAGGGTTGGCTTAACACAGGTTTATTGCATGATGATCCGGGGGAACATGTGGTAATGGCGGATGAGTAGCTCAATATATACAGCTGGCTATACATTTGAAAGTGGCTCATCGACAGACTATTGGTTGCTGCCTGCGTGACGTCGTAGAAGGTCACGCCCTTCTTGACCAGGTGAAGAGGTCGCGGGGAATCTTCCCGCGCTGCTGAACCAGGTGAATCTGAGCCATGAGAGCTGGACGCTCGCTATTGCCATCTAGTGGTCACTAGCTCGCGTCCCCTTATCAGGTTTACATTGATACAGCTGAAGGTTATAATGTTGCACACAGAAAGGTTACATTGTTAACACATGGCAAAGGTACATTGTTAAAGGCACAGCTTTACAGAACACAACAGTACCCCATTACACATCTAGTAGGTTTCTGTCCATAATTACTGAATACTGTATTTACAGAATGATCTGGCCCTTATTAATACAAAATAAGAGAAGTGAAGGATGTACTGTAGAACGATTGACTAGGAAATCCATCCTTCCCACACCACTGAGTACAGTATTCGTTGTAATAATGTTGCAATGATAAAAAAGGGCATCCCTCTCTCCCCTCTCCCCAACCAGGAAATGCACTAAATGATCTTGAGCCAGCAACTCTCTCGGCTTGGTCTACTTCATGGGGTTGTTGTAATAGAAAAGCTGAGAGAAGAAAAACTATGTGAGCTGCTCGGCACTCTTTGAAGGAATGGCAAGAAATAAATGCAACTAATAAATACTGTGCAGTGGGAACCAGTACACTGCAGTTTATAGAATGTCAGACTAAGATTCAGAAGACCTGAGTTCTAATCTTTGCTCAGTTTGAGGAACTCACCAAGTGATGATGTCATAATTATTCCTTTAGTATATCACATACCTTGAAAATCCTATTAGGGTTGTCGTAAGTTGGATGTGGCTGGATGCTACATGCATTTATGCTTACATCCACACATAACTAAACTCCGGTCACAAGGAAAATTAGAAAACTAGAGACTTCTTGGCTGATACCTCAATTTGGCTACTCAAACTCCTTCTATATATTTTTTAAGAAGTAGCTCCGAGGGAAGAAGCAAACAAGTACCAAAGCACATAAGCTGAAGTACATCACCGATAGTCACCTATAATATATATGTGGACGGAAGAAACATCCCATGTCAACATGTAAATGGTGGATCAAATGCTTAAGTGTGTCTATCATTTATCTATGGTTTCTTTATTTGCAAATCTTTGCAGTAGGATTATTTCTCCATAATAAATAAAATCTCACTGTGAAAACAAAATGTGAGGAAAGAATTCAGTACTAAGTAGCAACCCTTCGACATACCCACTGGTATGCACAAGAAGGCTCAATCTACACACATATACATATCTCAATACAGTATATCAAAATGAATCGACTTTGTAAAGCCACCAAGTGCTCATTTTTCTCCCCGGGTGGTGGTGTATACACCCCACACCTCCTACCTGCCTATCGGGGTTCCACATGGCAATGTCTCCATGAGTGCAAATGCTGGCAGGGTGGGTGTGGGGCATGGATGGGGAGGTGGCCCCGGCCCGGTGGCTCGTGAAATAATGTCTCTCTCTTCAGTTGGGGAGGGTGGGTGAGTGTTTTATGAGTTTTAATGGATTATAATGGTTTTTAGTGTTTTTTTTTTGGAATTTGGTGCTCTTTGTTATCCATGTACATTAAGAAGGTCTTCCCATAGTCTTAATTTGTTAAAATGGATACCACAACAGAACGCTACAAGAAAAGTATTTTAACAAAAGTAACTTCAATTATTCACAAAAATGACATATTCATTTTAAGCTATCTCCTTCTGCAATTTTAAACAGGAATTAAACAAGAATTTATTTTATAAACAAATTTCTGACCACTTCTGAGTGAAATATCTTAAAACAAAAACATAAAGCTAGGGAAATGGAAATTATGTTTCCTTAAGATTTTTGAGTGACAGTCAAAGCGTTGGAATCGCCTGTGCAACTGAACAACAACAAAACTCCTTTATGAGCAAGGGATAGCGCTGAGCGCATCCCGAACTTTGGATAAAAGTTCTATATCCACGTCTATTTGGGGCCACCAGAAGTAACTCCTGGCCAGTGCCTTGGAGCGCACTATTCCCGGGTGGCTGTTATGCAGTAGCCTCAGCACCTTCGCCCGCAACTTTTCTGGGATAACTACCCGCTGGCCCCAGAGCAAGCAGCCCCTTTCAAGGGAAAGCTCTACTCTACGCCTGAAAAATGACTTGAAATGCTCCTCGGGGGGAGTTGTGGGCCACCCTTTCCTTACCCAGGAACTGACTTGGGCCAGAATTTTGTTGGCCGCCGTGGCTTTGGTGAGGTCTGCCGGGACTATGGGGGGGTGAGTCGAGAGACTCGATCAGTAGGACTTGATGGTCCTGCTCTACCTCGCATGCTGGATCTCCTAAACTGGGGAGAGGAGACCGGGACAGCGCGTCCGCATGGGAGATCTCCTTCCCTGGGTGATAGACCAGCTCATACTGGTAGGCATTAAGGAAAATCGCCCAACGTAGCATTCTGGGGGACAGAATTTGTGGGGTGGGCTTGCCTGTAGTAAAGATCCCCAGAAGGGGCTTGTGATCAGTCACAACCGCAAACTCGCGGCTGTACAGGAAATCGTGGAACTTCTTTGTTCCCGCGATTATGGCCAGGGCCTCCCTATCTGTTTGCGCGTAGTTGCGCTCCGCCTTTGAAAGGGACCTGGAATAGTACGTGACTGGGGCTTCCCGCCCGCTCTCCAACACGTGGCACAGCACCGCCCCCACCCCCACTGGGGATGCATCACAGACTAAAACTACTGGTCTCCTCGGGTCAAAATGGGTCAGGACAGCATCCGAGGATAAAAGCGCTTTGAGCTCCTTGAAAGCTTTCTCTTGCCTATCTCCCCACTGCCAAACCGCCTCTTTCTTTAATAGCGCGTGCAGTGGCTCCGCAACAGATGCCTTCCTTGGCAAGAAGGAATGGTAGAAATTTAGGAGCCCTAGGAATGACTGCAGCTCTGATTTCGCGGTGGGGCGAGGGGCGTTTTGCACAGCCGCAACCTTGGACTCGGAAGGCTTGATGCCCTCCGGGGTTATCTTGAACCTCAGAAACTCAACCTCCCTCGCAAAAAATACACATTTGTCCCTTCTCAGTCTCAGTCCCGCTTTCTCGAATACTGAAAGGACCCTGTCTAGCCTCCTCTCTAGCTCTGATTCGCTCCCCGCTGTTATCAAGACGTCGTCAAAATATGGGAGCATGCCTGGAAGCCCCTTTAAAAGGCATTCCACAAGGGACTGGAAGATCCCAGGGGCCGAATTTACGCCAAACTGTAGGCGCGTTAACTTAAATGCCCCTTTGTGCGTAACGATGGTTTGCGCAGCGGCAGCAGCTGGGATTACTGTGAGCTGCTGATACACCTGTGCCAGGTCTAGCTTGGCGAAACACCTCCCCCCATGCAACGTGGCCAGTAAGTGGCTAACCACTGGCACCGGATATGCATTTGGCTGAATGGCCTTGTTAATTGTACATTTGTAGTCAGTGCAAATCCTGACCTCCCCGTTTGATTTTAAGGCTGTAACAATTGGAGTCTCCCACTCCGCTGAATCAACTGGAACCAAAATCCCCTGCCCCACCAATTTGTCCAGTTCCGCCTCAATCTTGTCCTTGAGGGCGAAGAGCACTCTTCTTGGCTTGAGACGTATGGGCCAGATTTCTGGGTCCAACTCAAAAGAAACTGGGGGCCCCTTGTAAGTCCCGAGCCCCTTCTTGAAAACGTCTGGGTGCGCATCACACACGTCCCGCATTGGGTCAGTCTCTATGGCGTTAATGCCGGACAGTTCAATTCCCAGGGGAGCAAACCACTGGGTTCCCAAAAGGCAACATCTTCCCCCCTTGAGAACCACTAAGGGCAGTTTCTCTGTGTAATTTTTGAACTTCACTGTGAAATTCCCCACCCCCAACACTGGGATCCCATAGCCCTGCACGTCCCGTAAGTGTGACTTCATGGCCTGCAGCTTGGGCCGCGCATTTGGGGGAATGCGCATGAACTCCTTCTGGGACAGGATGGAGTAGGACGACCCCGAGTCTATTTTCATCCTCACTGGAACCCCTTGTAACAGTACCTCTACAAAGAAGTGCCAGTGCTCCAGGCCCACGCGGTTCACGCCTTCCACGCCATCGTTGGCTGAGACCTTTCCAATGCCGGCTGCCTTTCGCTGGTGTGCTTGAGGGTGTCTCGATGCGCCCTTGTCCTCGGTTTGCCCGCGCCTGCAGACTCTGGCGATGTGGCCTTTCCGGCCGCAGTTGTGGCACTCGGCCGTCTGGAATGGGCATCTTGTCCGGTCGTGAGATGCCCCACAGTCATCACAACGGTGGCCTCTTCGCTCACTGGTCTGGCGCCTCTCCCCGCGTTTCTTCACCTTCTGTACATCGTCGTCCTCGCTGGAGCAGGAGTCCGCCGTCGTGGATGACTCCTCGGAGGTTGCTGGGGTGCCTGCGGGCGACCGGGGTGCCCACCAGGCCGTTTTCGCCGATGTCTGCCAGGCCGCTTGCACGGGTGACTTGGCCCTCTCAGGTGCGGCCCCTCGGGACTTGAACACTCTGACCCCGCTCCTGGCCACCTCGGCTGCTTGGACCTCCCGCAATACCTCATTGAACATGAGGCGATGGTCGCGGGTCATCAACTTCCTCTGGACCTCCTCGTCCCTCAGGCCACACAGCATGCGGTCTCGGAGGGCCGTGTCCAGGTCCTCCCATTGGCAATTGACCGCCGCGAGCCTGAGGGCCGCCGCGTAGGTGGACACGGATTCTCCCGGGCGCTGGTCCCGCCTGTGGAACGCGACCCGGGCCGGGAAGATTGAAACGGGAGACTGGAAGTGCTCCCTCAGCAGCACCAGGATGCAGTCGATGGGCACCACGTCTACCTTCCGGGGAGCCACCAGGTTCATCAGGATACGCAGCGTGGCCAGCCCCACCTGGGCGAGGAAGTGCGAGCGCATCTTCCCGTCGTCGTCGATGCCTGCAGCATCCATCGCGTGCCGAAACTGGCACTCGTACAGCTCCCATTGTTCTGGATCGCTGATATCAAACTGGTGAGGTTTGACCTTGGGACACGCCATGGATCCCACCTTCGTCGCCAATTTGGTGTCTTGCACGGAAGACAAAGAAGGAGCCACAGTGGGGGCTAAACACCAGGTTTATTTCATGATGGTCAGGATGAACATGTGGTAATGGCGGAGGTACAGCTCATTTTATACTGCAGTAATACATTTGAATATTGTTGCACGGTAGCTCATTGGCTGCTACCGGCGTGACATCATTCTGAGTCATGCCCATCTTCTCCAGGTGATCCTAGCGCGGGAAAGGTTCCCGCGGCTGCCGCTGATTGGGGAATGTGAACCATGTGAGCTGAATGCTCGCAGCTGCCCTCTATGGGCAGCTTACTCGCGTTCCTTAAACAGCTGGGTTACATTGTAATCATTGTCAGGTTACAGTCATGCATTCTTAAAGTAATACTGTTACATACACAATAGGTGCACAGCTAAAACACTTCCTGAGACATGACCTAGCATCCAGTCAATTAACTGCAGTAAGATTCTGGCCTGTTTTTTAAATCGGTGCAGTTTGCAGTGCTTTATGCATTGCTTTATGTTTATTCATTCGTGCACTTAATGCTTGTGATATATTTTACACACACTCAGTAATATGCATGATATATTTCATGGATGTTTTCATCCTCCCCCCTCCCCCCAGTTTGCCCATTAATATTGGTGTACTCCAAAAAGTGTGAGGTATCAGGTAAAAGAAATGTCACCATGCCTGATATAATAAACAGTATCTAGTTGTCTAAAGTGATCTCGCCTGCTTCAGACCCGCAAAATCCCAACTTTCCTTCAGAAACAATACAGTTTATAAAAACAAAAGCAGCTGCATGCTATGTATTCAGTGTAGCATAAATTTAAAAACCTATGCTGTAGGATATTCAGCATTAACATAAACATACAGTAATTTATTGTGCCTCCCATAGTCTTTAAGCCAACATATATGGTAGGCTTAAGAAGTAACATTTTAAAGTTCCACAATCTCCACTCCATTTTGCATTTTCACATCTGTAATCTGTAAAATAACAGATAGTGCATGCTAGCTTGATTTATGCATTTTAAAAGTGTAAAGGATGCCACAGAGGGCCTTGCATTCTCATCACAAGCCTTGCCCCTGTCTATATAGAGTTCTTTCCTTGCCTCTGTATATTTGATGAGTTTTGTCTATATCAGCAGGTCTCAGGTTGATGTTTCTCACAGCACTCTTAATTTCTGCTTGTGCTTCATCCAGCCCTGTATTACTCATGATGTCTGTGCAGTGTGACATACACCCTTGCATACTCCTTTGCCTGTTCTAAACCTGTCAGTGCTACATGCCAACAGGCCGGCCCCATGTACACCTGTACTTAATTTTTTTATTTTTGGACTATAGTTCTTAAAATTACCCACATCCACCAAAGTTTCTAACCAAATACCACCTTTCCAAAGCTCTGACAGCTTGTTGTTTATTAATTGTTTATTAATTGGAAGAAAGAGTATTCCAGGACCGTGGAGATTTTTGAATGCTGAGAAGTGCATGGCTTGGAGAAGGCTGGGGATGGGAGTGTGCAAACCAATGTCTTCTGTTTTGTTCAGGCTAGACAAATCTTCAACTAAAAATCAGCATTCTTTTCTCCCCTCCGCCCCCCCCCCAAAAAACACAAACAAAATTACAAACATCACTTCAAAGGCAAGCCCTCTGTTACAAAATGATCAGTTCTGCTCTGAAAGGGGTTGCTTATTTAGCTCAAAAGCGATGCTTTGTACATATTTACATAGAAATCTAGTCACAACCTACAATGCTTGATTATATGTCATATCCTTGTAACATTAGACCAGTTTTAAAATGTTTCTCTACCATATTCCTCCCTACAACTATACCTGTAGACAGAGCAGGGAAAGAGATCATTCAGTCTAACTTTGGTGAAGTTAGTGCATCCAGCCTTCATTTTTGAACTGGAATCTCTTACCTAGAGCTATCTATCCCACAGCCTCCTGCGTGTTCTGTATTTCAGAGGTAAAGAGCAATTTTGCCCTTTCAAGACTAGAGTAGGTGACCCTACAGCTTTGCAATTGGAGGTGGTAAAATGTTGATCCTATATCTTTAAAAAAAAAAAACCTTTTTGCAAAACTCAGCCTGTACCCTAATTGGTTTTCCCCAGTAACCAATTGCATAAGACTGAACCTTTTGCAGATTATAATACTGGAAGCTGTAAACTTTCATCCTTATGTCCTTCAAGTTGTAAAAGTCTCTTATTTGTCTGTTTTGTCTGTCAGTTAACTTCCAAGCAAAAGAAGATGCTGTACTAACTTGGGGTGGGGGGGAGTAACATGATGCGGTAATATACCTTAGTAATAACAGAGACGCTAAAGCGGTAGGGGCATTTCTTACCATAGGGACTGTGTTACTGCTGTCTGTTCTGTGTGTGTGTGTGTGTGTGTGTGTCCCCACATTCACACAATGTGTTGTCTGTTTGCAGACCCCCCCAAAAGCATCTCTAGAATCCTGATGCCATGTGGGTCATATAATTCTTAGTATTCAAAAAGTATTCCATTCATGTAAAAGGCCATACTCTTGGTCTAACTCCTTCACAAATTGACCCCAACACCCCTAGAAGTCCCCCCAATACTTACCACCACCACCACCACCACCACCACCACCAGCAGCAGCAGAAGCTAACACCAGAATTCAACAGCCACAGGAGTTTTCAGCTACAGCCGTGTTCAGCAACTTCTACCATCAGTGGTTCCGGAGAATAAAGGGAGCTGTTGGGAACTGTGGTTGCAATGGGTGATTGGTCTGCAATTTATAGAGCAGAGACCCCTACCCACTTTGATTGCTACCACCCCCTGAGACCTAGAAATAACCCCTTATCATCGGTGCCTCCTATGGAAAACTCTATTTTTGCTTTGAGGGCAGAAGGTTATCTTAAAAAATATATTTAGTCAAATGCCATAATTGTGTCCTTGAAACATCCCAGTATATTCCTATCTTTTAAGAGTTTAAGAACATCCAGATAGATACCCCTTATCGTTGGTACGCTTGTGGAAGACTATTTTTGCTTTGAGGGCCAGTGGGTAAGGGGCCTGAAGACCTTTCCATGACAAACCTTTTCCATGCCCAACATTCCCATCAAATTCCTCAAGACGTAAACTTTTCCATGCAGAAGATCATTGGCATTTTGAGTTTGTACTCTATTTATTATCAAAATCAACCAATTAGTTAAATATACTGCAATACAATTTAAAATATGTTGGAGAAGCTTACTAATATCCAGACATTAAAAAGGTTCCATCTTTCTCTGACACTTTGCACTATCCTGACTTATTTTGCTCGGGGAAGGGGGTGTGGGTGTACATTCCGGAATTAACCTGAGCATCATATTCTTTCATTCTAATATATCTCTGTCTTTGAGGACCTGCTATTGGGAGCAATAAATGTACTAGATAATGTAGTTAGTCATCAAAGGCTATGGCTTTGAGGTTAGAAAGTAAGGATATTAAACTACCTTTAAGGCGGGGGGGGGGGGCTCTTGTGCTTGTTAGGACATTGCTAGAAAGGCTTGATGTGGAAATGGCCGGTGTGTGTGTGTGTGTGTGAGGTGGGATGAAGGGGGGGGGGGTGATGGCCAACCAGCTGGGCCACTCCAAAATTGCTTACAGTCCCCAACTTTTTGTGTGTCTCTTTACAATCACACAATATTGTATGTAGTTATTGTATGACTAGACCCCCACAAGCACATCTAAAATCTTCCTACTGCACATGTCATATAATTCTTAATATTCTTAATATTCAAAAAGGAAACTCCTATTCATGTGTAGGAAGTCTAAAAAGCCATTAGTCTAACTCACTGCTTCTATTTTTTGCTTTGAGGTCAAGTCTCACTCTGCCTTTAGGACAAGTGGCATTTTGCATCTGTCTTTCTGATTGAAACCATGACACTAGAAGGCTACCTATATTAAGCTACCTTTAGTCGACCAGAGATATGGAAAGATATGGCATGGAAAAACCTCTTGTGGAAGCCTCTATTTTTGCTTTGAGGCCAAGTCTCACTCTGCCTTTAGGACAAGTGGCATTTTGCATCTTTCTTTCTGATTGAAACCATGACACTAGAAGGCTACATATATTAAACTACCTTTAGTCAACCAGAGATATGGAAAGATATGGCATGGAAAAATTCTTGTGGAAGCCTCTATTTTTGCTTTAAGGACAAGGCATTCTGTCCCTGAGGTCAAGTGGCATTCTCTTGAGATAAGCTATTGTGGGAAGTACCGTGATTTAAGTGGTCAGCTCAAATTAGATGTGAGAGAAACTTTTTCATTTCGAAGAGGCCCGGTGGCCACGCCATTGGCCGGCGTTCCCGGGCCCTGCCCTCCCCCCTCGCCAGGACTCAAAAGGCGAGGGGGCCTGCCGGGCGAACCACCACCGCCGCTGTGCTTGGCCCCAGCGGGGGCGAAGAGGCCCGCTGGCCACGCCATCGGCTGGCGTTCCTGGGCCCCGCCCTCCCCCCTCGCCAGGACTCAAAAGGCGAGGGGGCCTGCCGGGCGAACCACCACCGCCGCTGTGCTCGGCCCGGCGGGGGCGAAGAGGCCCGCTGGCCACGCCATCGGCCGGCGTTCCCGGGCCCTGCCCTCCCCCCTCGCCAGGACTCAAAAGGCGAGGGGGCCTGCCGTGCGAACCACCACCGCCGCTGTGCTCGGCCCCGGCGGGGGCGGAGAGGCCCGCTGGCCACGCAATCGGCCGGTGTTCCCGGGCCCCGCCCTCCCCCCCTCACCAGGACTCAAAAGGCGAGGGGGCTTGCTGGGCGAACCACCACCGCCGTTGTACTCGGCCTCGCCTTCCGTGCCCCGGAGGGCTCAAAGGACATTGCCCCGTGCCGCCCGAGGACCTGTCCTGTCCCTCCTCGGGTCTTGCAACACTTGGTCCCGGTGGATGGGAGGCCGGGTGCCGCCACTACGTCCCTGCCTTCCGAGCCCCGAAGGGCTCAAAGGACGCTGCCCCGCGCCGCCTGAGGACCCGTCTTACCTCTCCTCGGGACTTGCAACATCTGGTCCCAGTGGATGGGAGGCCAGGTGCTGCTGCTACGTCCATGCCCCGACGCTACTGTGGGTGGAATGTTTTACCACAGTTGAGGGCTCAACGAAGATCTGAAAGAATGCCCCACCACTTTCATCACCGCCGGAGCTGTGCGGAGGGTGGTGGAGGGAGTGAGTGGGGCGGTTTTATATGGGGGTGGAAGGGAGGGAGGGAGAGACTGCTCGGCCAACCAGAAAGGAGAGGCAGCATTCTGTCCAGGGCTATCAGGGAGGCTCCGGAGGCCAATATAGAGGTTGTGATGGGCATGGGGCGATATAGCGGGTACCGAGGGGCGGGCCGCACTCGGGGAATGCGGGGCAGATGCTTAGTATCTGTCCCTCATTCCAGCCCCACGGTTACACCTCTAGGTCCTGAGCAGCTGACCCAGGGTGACCCCGCCCTTAGGCTGCTGCTGATGAATGCCAGGTCGGTATGTAATAAGGCCCCCCTGATACAAGACTCCATTATGGGGGAGCGGGCCGACCTGGCATGTATCACTGAGACCTGGCTGAGACCAGAGGATGGGGTTCCTCTGTCAGAAATGTGTCCAGCTGGGTTCAGTATTTGGCACCAGCCTAGGGATGAGGGTAAGGGCGGTGGCGTGGCCATCATAGCCAGGGAGTCACTGGGAGTCACCAGGGCTACCGCTCCACAAATTCTGGGTTGTGAGGCCCTGCTTCTGCGTCTGGGCTCTAAGGGTCAGTTGGGAGTCTTACTCCTGTACCTGCCCCCTTGCAGGGTAAGGGACTCCCTGCCTGAGCTCATCGAGGCCATCTCAGCGTTGGCGTTGGAGTTCCCTAGACTGATGGTTCTGGGGGACTTCAATTTGCCTTCGCTGGGGACTGGCTCCGGGGTGGCTCAGGAGTTCATGGCTTCCATGGCAGATATGGAGCTGATTCAGGTAATTCAGGGCCCGACCAGGGGCAGTGGCCACACGCCAGATTTAATCTTTTTGTCGGGGCGGTGGCAGAGTGATCTGAGACTACGGAAATTAGACATAACACCTGTGCCATGGTCAGATCACTATTTGGTGGCTCTAGACTTCCTGGGGGTGACGCTTCATCGTAGGGAGGCAGGGCCTATTAGAATGGCCCGCCCCCGGCAACTGATGGATCCTGATGGATTCCAGAGGGAACTGGGGGATTTCCCTCTGGATCGGCAACATGATCCGCCCGAGGCGCTGGTTGACCTGTGGAACAGGATGACAACAGCGGCCTTGGATGAAATCGCAACACTACGGCCTCTCAGAGCTCATGGAGCTAGGTCATCTCCGTGGTTCACAGATCAACTGCGGGAGCTCAAACGGGCAAAGAGACGCCTAGAGCGCCGCTGGGTGAAGACCCAGAGAGACTCCGATTGGACACTAGCTAGAGCCGCTATTAGGGCCTATCTAGTGGCGATGGAGGTGGTGAGGCGGCAATACTTCACCACCCTTATTGCCTCCGCTGATAATCGCCCGGCCACCCTGTTCCGGGTTACCAGGTCTCTCCTTGGTAGGGGGACCTCGGTGCCTGGTTGGCAGGGGTCGGCTGAGGACTTTGCTGACCATCTAGTGGAGAAAATCGATCGGATTCGCTCTGGGGTTAATCCTGGCGTGGATGGGGAGAGTCCGGAGGGAGCTGGAGTACAGTCTTGCCATACCATCTGGGACCGGTTTGAGCCAGTTGCCCCTGATGAAGTGGACAGGCTCCTTGCAGCTGTGCGCGCCACTACCTGCCCATTGGACCCCTGTCCCACCTGGCTGGGGAAAGCCTCCAAGACGGTGACAGGTGACTGGGTTGGGGCTGTGATCAATGCATCACTGCGGGAGGGGGTGTTTCCTGCATCTTTAAAACATGCTTTGGTGCGCCCCCTCCTGAAGAAACCTTCCCTCGACCCAGCTGTCCTAACCAACTATAGGCCTGTCTCTAACCTCCCCTTTCTAGGGAAGGTGTTGGAGAAGGCAGTGGCGTGTCGGCTGCAGGGGGTGCTGGATGAAGCGGATTATCTGGACCCCTTTCAGTCAGGATTCAGGCCGGGATATGGTACCGAGACGGCATTGGTCGCACTGATGGATGATCTCTGGTGGGAGCGGGACGGTGGTCACCCATCCGTCCTTGCTCTTCTTGACCTCTCAGCGGCTTTCGATACCGTTGACCACGGTATCCTTCTGGGACGGCTCCGAGGATTGGGAATCCAGGGTAATGTGTGGTCCTGGTTTTCCTCATTTCTGAGGGGTCGTACCCAGTCGGTGTGGTTGGAGAGTGAGAGGTCCAGTCCTAGGCCCCTCAAATGGGGGGTGCCTCAGGGCTCGGTGCTCTCCCCTCTCCTATTTAACATCTACATGAAGCCGCTGGGTGAGATCATTCGTTCATGGGGTGCGGTACCATCAGTACGCGGATGACACTCAGTTGTACATCTTGGCCCATGGGGACCCCAGTGATGCCGTCAAAGTCCTTTCCAGATGCCTGGAAGCTGTGGGGGTCTGGATGGGGGCTAACGGGCTACAGCTGAATCCCAGTAAGACTGAGTGGCTATGGATAGGGGGTCCTGTGTTAACCCGGGAGCTACCATCGTTGTTTCTGGATGGGGCTATTTTGCCCCAGACGGACCCGGTGCGCAACTTGGGGGTCCTCCTGGATTCACGGCTACTGCTAGAGGAACAGGTGGCGGCTGTGACCAGGAGGGCTTTCGCCCAACTCCGGGTGATCCACCAGTTGCGCCCACTCCTGGACCGGGACTCCTTGCTCATGGTCACTCACGCTCTGGTCACCTCCAGACTAGATTATTGCAATGCGCTCTACATGGGGCTGCCCTTGACGACCATTCGGAGGCTACAGCTGGTCCAAAATGCGGCAGCCCGGGTGGTGATGGGGTGTGGGCGTTATGCCCGTGCTTCGCCACTGCTCCGGGAGCTGCACTGGTTGCCAGTTTGTCTCCGGGTGCAATTCAAGGTGCTGTTTTTGACCTTTAAAGCCCTATATGGTAGTGGGCCGGGTTACCTAAGAGACCGCATCGCCCTGAGGACGTCTGTCCGTCCAACCAGAGCGGACCGGAGGGGCTCTCTAGTTGTTCCATCAGCCAGAGGGGCCCGCCTCTCTGGCACAAGGAGGAGAGCCTTCTCCGTGTCTGCACCGGCCCTCTGAAACCTCCTGCCAACAGAGCTACATCTTCGGACGGAATTGCTGCCTTTCAGAAAATATCTTAAAACCTGGTTGGCGGGTCAAGTGTGGGGTGCAGGTGGAAGGGTAACCGCCATTGGGTGGTTGGTGTAGAGGAACTCTTCCCCATGGTGCCTTCGGATCCTGCAGCCCTTGTTTTTAGGGGGTGGGTAGTTTTAACTGTTTTAACTGTTTTAACTTGTGTTTTTAACTTTTGTTGTGAACCGCCCTGAGTTGGCTTGGCCGAGTGGGCGGTATATAAATGTGATAATTAAATTAAATTAAATTAAATTAATCAATTTTTAATAGGAGACAATTGGAAATTCTGTAGACTATTCTCAAACTTGCTCAGCTTTGCACTATTTATCCAACAACAGCAACGACAGCAAAAAAGAGATAAAATATTTTGTTTCTGAATTTCTGCCTTGGTAACTGTTCTTTCTAACTTCTTTAACAACACTAACAGGGCCTGATGGCCAATATACAGTTTAGCCTCCAATACTTTGTATGCTTTTTAGACTTCAAATTCTCCAGTCCTTTGCATACTTCAGGTAGAGCTTGAACTTCAATGCATTACATGTGTTGTATAATGCTGTGAAGTGCCTCAAACAAAGGGAGGGTAGAATGGAGCCCCCCCTCTACAGCTGTGCAATTGCAGGTGGTAAAATGTTGATCCTATATCTTTAAACCTCGCTGTTTGTAAAACAAAATCAGCTTGTATAGTTGTTTCTACCTGTAACCATCTGAAAACATAAGCATGGGCCAGTTGCGACTTCTAATGGTGGAAGCTGTGACCTATCATCCTTATGTCCTTCAAGTTGTAGAAACTTCCTATTTGTCTGATCAAGCTAATAATATCAGGCTAGTTTGATCAAGAACAAGTAATAGGAGAGTCATTCAGCACAGCCCCTGGGGACAAGTGCCCTATACTATGGACAGTATGCTGTGGGCTCTTGCTACATCCCCTACCCCAACAACCAACACACACACACATATGTGGGCAATGCACTGTGGGCGGCTCATGGCCTATGCTCATTGGCTGGAGAAAGAACAGAGAAGTCCTAACCAATCAGTGTTGGCCACATGGTGGTGGGCAGGCCTAACCAATCAGTGTTGGCCACGTAGTTGTGGGCGGGGCCTTATAAAGCCCTTTAAGAGAGCTTCTCACAGCTGAGAGCATCAGTCAGCTGCAGAACTCCAAGCACAAGGGCAGATGCTCACACAAGGAGCCCTATGCCTAATTCTTTTTATTGTATTTCTCTTTCAGATTAATAAATAAAATATATAAAACAAAAACCCTTAACTGCTGCTACATGACCTGCAACCAAACAGCTTTTGGGGTGCATCCCTAAATTGGGGGCCCCAGACTGCACCACAAAACAGGGGCAAAATAGCCTAAGGACTGAACCCCAAAAAGAGGGAGGAAGGGGGGGAGGGAGAAGGAGAGGGGAGGGGGGAAGGAGGGGAGGGGGAGGGGCACTAAAGACTGAACCTAAAGGGGAGGAGCACCTGTCAAGTTTGAACCAAGGTACTCCCTATATTCTTCTAGCAGCAATTGCTTGTCATCTGCATAAATGAAGGCTCTAGTCCCGGTACTGATTGACTGGGGTCATTGGTATAGACTTTATATAACATAGGGGCAAATACATTTACTTGGGAGAGGCCACTTTTCTGAAAACTCCACTGGCTGATTTTGCACTGCAGGGTGATAAAAAAACCATTCTGCAATAGCCATCGGATAAGCTGTGTCAGTCGCTAGTCCTTAGTAGTTGTGTACATCTTCCTAGTCAGTTTCTTATGGTTTACTGTATCATATGCAGCTGCGAGATCAATACTGTAAAGGCTACTCCTGTAATCTGCCTCCTTTCATATCTGTCCTATGTTGGGTTAAATTAAGTATTTGACCAGACCTTCCTGGTCGGAAGCCTGATTATTCTTTAATGATAATTCCATCAACAGAATTATAAAATCTGTTCATTATCAGTCTCTCCAAGATGGCAAAGGATAGATACACGTTGAAAGTTCTGGGGATCAGTCAGTTCTTTTCTTGGATTAGGTAGAGTCACAACTTTCACTACACACCAGATCTTTTGGATCAGCATCCTATTCTTATAAGTATTCATCAGTTTTAGGATCCAATTAATGGTTATGGGGCCCAAATGTTTAGTTTGTTCTGACCTTATGTCATCCATGCCTGCAACTTTATTGTTCTTCATCTGTTGGAACTGACTTGATGGCACATAAATCTTATTATGATTGTACACACCCATCACTGAACAAGTTATCAGAACAGGTTCTCAGAGTACTGTATATGCTTTGCACTGAAAAGATCACAGATCCAAAATCTGGTTGTTCAAAAAATGGAAGGTACTGAACCACAGTGCCTGAGCCATTGGAGAATAGCTTCTATTTGGAATACATTGTACCACACAAAATGAAAAAATTGTAAGAGGGACAAATTTTCATATTATCTTATTGTGGGTAAGAATGTGTTTTATGCTTTAATATTATACCTACTAAGTAATCAGTAAGAAAAACCTCAAGGATCACTTCACACTGTGGCCAAAACACTCCAGATACATCTGTTACATTGAACAAGATAAACATGGAATTTTGTGATATACTTCTTGATGAGTAGACAGTGAATGGTGTACAAGTCACAGCTGGCCCTGCCGTAAGGCAATGTGAGACAGCTGTCTCAAGTGGCAGATTCTTAGGTGCAAGGAGCAGTATCAAAATGGTGTAGAATTAATTCCCAATTTGTCACTTCTCCTTCGGTGGAGGGAGTAAGATCCTAAAATGAAGCAATTTTCCAAGCAAATCAAAAGAAACTTCCAAGAAAGCAAATGTTAGAAAGGTGTTTTCTTTTAAAATATATTTCTTTTTAATACAGTAATTGTTAAAAAGACATTTTTAGAATGCAATAATTTATTTTAACATGCACACACAAATATATACATGGATCAAATTGCAAGCCTTTGTGACTTATAATCATAACCATTTTCAAATGATAGCAAACCTGTGACCTCCAGGGAGTAAACTCAAATGAAGACAGTAAGGATTACTTTTGAGTAACTACATATACTCTGTGTGTGTGTGTGTGTGTATGTGTGCGTCTCTATTGTATACAGTATATTGTATTATCTGATGCTTTAAAAATAAACCTCTTATCCTTATCTTTTCTAGAGCATTCAAGAAAAAGATGGTTGAAAAGCCATCCTCTTCTGAAGCTGTGCATCCTTTCCCAGTTAATACATACTTTAAGAAGAAGAGAGTAACTGAGACATATTATTTTTTATCCTACTTTTGAGGCAGATTTATGAATTTATGATTTATGGGTCATAGATAAAACACTTACTCATGTGACTAATTTACGTTCACCCTGTCATTTCCAAATGCTTGCCATACATTTTAGGCCACTCATATGCATTACAGTATTAGTATGTCAGTAAGTGGCAGCCTGGGTAGATATGCTGCAGGTATGCCAACACTAGCAGCAAATGGGCATGCATCAGAACATAAAAAGATGTTTGGGGTTTTTATAGAAAGTAGGAAATTATGTATGGCACATATCACATACTTCAGCCCATGGGTGGGTAATCAGTGGTCTTCCAGATGTTGTGTAGCACTCCAACATCTATTTTGTTCAGTTAGCAAGAGGAACTCTGTTAGTCCTTAAATGTGCTGTCACAAGCACACAATGAGTTAGCACTATATCTACTGTACTTGAACCACTGGTTGCTGACATGCTAATTGTACAAGTAACAAGTAGAACAGGAACACTCCCAAACGATGAATGACGATAGTGTGTATTTCTCTTTAATATACGAAAGCATACATTAGATAATCTTGCGTAGAGGTATAGAAGAACGTAAATGCAGTATATTCACTTCAAAACGTAGACTGGTGTGTTACTAAAGGAAAACATAAGTGGCCAAATGCCAAAGTTCACTGCAAACTAGGCTGAGTATAGTATTACTTGATAACCTCAAACACAATAAGCACACGAGAGAAAACTTGCGCGGCTGTAACTAAAACATGTGTTCCTGTTCTACTTGTTGCTTTTGCTACACCCCAGCTGTCCCACTTGAGAATTGTACAAGTAAAGCAATACAATTCAGTCACATTGGAAAGTGACTGGGTGTTCATAAACAAATGTACAAATGCTCAGGTTGTAGGGCTATTTTGTAATATAGATTCTCCTTATACCAACACTGCTAGCATTTTAGGAAGTACTAGCATTTTTTTTTTGCCCTGCCCTGCCGGGCATTTTTAATGTGTGTGTTGGTAGTTAGGGGTGGTTTTGGGTGTGCACAACCACACCCCCCCCACATAAAATACCACTCCAACCACCAACACACACATTAAAAATTCCTGGCAAGGCAGGAGTGTCATGTGTGTGTATATTGTGTGTGTGTGTGTGTGTGTGTGTGTGTGTGTGTGTGTGTGTGTGTCTGTCTGTCTGTCTGTCTGTCTGTCTGTCAGTCTGTCAGTCTGTCTGTCAGTCTGTCTATCTGTGAGAGTGAGAGAGAGAGAGAGAGAGAAAGAGAGTGACAGATAGTTAGAGTAGACCACCAGAGGGGGTTAGTGAGTTAGATAGAGTGAGGGAGGAGCCAGGAGCCAGACAGAGGAGACAGGAGAGGAGGGTGGAGGCTACCTGCTGGAGCTGTGTGCAGGTGAGTCAGGAGGGAAGGTTTGTCGTATGTGTGTGTGTGTGGGGCGGGCGGGCGAGGGAGGGTTTCCCGTGGTGTGTGTGTGTGAGTGTGGGTGGTGCAGGGGGAGGGTTTCCCACGGCCTGGTCTCGCTGGCCAGTCTGCGGTAACCCTGGTGGCTGCGGCGGCAGCGGCAATAGTGGTGGGGGTTCCTGTGGCCTGGCTTCACTGGCCAGGCTGTGGTAACCTCGGCGGCTGCAGCAACGATGGTGTGTGTGGGGGTTCCCATGGCCTAGCTTCACAGGCCAGGCCGTGGGGACCCTGGCGGTAGTGGCAGCGGTGGCGAGGGGGGAATTCCCTGGTAAGCAAAGACAGTGAACGGGGCTCTGGTCACTGTCTTTGCTTCCTAGGAAATTGCTTTCAACGGGTGGTGGTGGTGGTGGGGTGGTGGTGGTGATGGTGAAGGCACCAGTGAAGGCCTGGCCTTTGTCCCTGCAGGTGTTGAGGCTTCAATGCCAGCAGGGATGGAGAACAGTTAGGTGCTCGTTCCAGCAGAGAAGGCTGTGCCAGGGGAAGCGAGACAGCCGGCAAAAGGTAAGGGGGCAGGGGGGGGCAATGTTGTGGGGGTGGGTGGGCGGTGGGCGGTGGGGTTCCCGGGGCCGTTCCTCCCCCCATCCCTATCTGCTGCCCCACTTACTTTTTTGTGCAGTGGGTTGGGTTGGCCCTTTCCCTGGCGTGGTTTATTTTTTTAAAAAAACCCTCCGCGCCGGCTGCCCGGCCTCCTCCACGCTCGCGCCCTTCAGTCTCATTGGCTGAGGGGTGGCGCGACACCAAGGAGGCTGGGAAATGTAGTTTTATTTTTATTTTTTTGCGTTCATGGGGCGGTTGCCCCACTGGCGACCCTTGCGGCGATGGTTGGGCCGGGGAAAGGTAAGTGAGGGTGGCTCAGTAGGGATAGTAGGGGCGGGTGTGGGAGCCTTTGCTGGATTCAAATCATTATAGGTAAAGATTTGTTGTTGTTCAGTCGTACAGTCGATTCCGACCCTTTGCGACCCTATAGACCATCATCCTCTAGGTGCTTCTGTCTTCCACCATCCTCCTCAGCCCTCCCAGTTCTGTGCTCACTGCATAAACAATACCATCTATCCATCTCATCTTTGGCCACCCCCTACTTCTTTTGCCCTCTACCTTTCCCAGCATCAAGGCCTTCTCAAGTGAATCCTCCCTTCTCATTTGATGTCCAGAGTACTTCAGCTTCATCTTTACTGTTTGACCTTCTAATGAGCAGTCAGGGTTGATTTCTTCTAAGATTGACCTATTTGTTCTCCTCGCTGTCCAGGGGACTCTCAAAACTCTCCTCCAACACCACAATGCAAAGGCATCTATTTTTCTGCGTTCAGCTTTCCTAATGGTCCAGCTCTCACACCCATACATTACCACTGGGAAAACCATTGTTTTGACTATGCGGATTTTTGTTTTCAAGGTGATACTCTGGAAGATGACACGCTAAAGAGTATCAACATCGTGATTATTGTTCTGCTAGTTCTTAATTTGTTGAGCCTCTTACTCAGCTCTGGTTTTACATGCTACAATGCCATTAGCAACCCTTACCAAACCTTTTTGGGTCCTATTTGGGTCTACACCTGGAATTCAATATCTGGTAAGTAAGGTACATTATGATATGGAATGTTTGCAAAAAATATAGCAATCCACTGCGCAGTGCTCCTGGCCTCGGTGGGGGCAAAGAGGCCTTCCGGCCATGCCACCGGCCGGCATTCCGGACCCCGCCCTCCCCCCTTGCCAGGACTTAAAAGGCCAGGGGGTTTGCCGGGTGAATCCACCGCCGCATTGCTCCCAGCCCCGGTGGGGGAAAAGAGGCCTTCCGGCCATGCCACCGGCCGGCGTTCTGGGCCCCGCCCTCCCCCCCACGCCAGGACTTGAAAGGCAAGGGGGTCTGCTGGGCAAATCCACCGCGCAGCGCTCCTGGCCCCGGTGGGGGCGAAGAGGCCTTCTGGCCACGCCACCGGCCAGCATTCTGGGTCCCGCCCTCCCCCCCTCGCCAGGACTTAAAAGGTGAGGGGGTCTGCTGGGCAAATCCACCGCACAGTGCTCCCAGCCCCGGTGTGGGCAAAGAGGCCTTCTGGCCACGCCACCGGCCGGCATTCCGGACCCCGCCCTCCCCCCTTGCCAGGACTTAAAAGGCCAGGGTGTCTGCCGGGCAAATCCACCGCACAGCGCTCCTGGCCCTGGTGGGGGTGAAGAGGCCTTCCGGCCACGCCACCGGCCGGCATTCCAGGCCTCGCCCTCCTCCCTCACCAGGACTTAAAAGGTGAGGGGGTCTGCCAGGTGAATCCACCGTGCAGTGCTCCCGGCCCCGGTGGGGGGTGAAGAGGCCTTCCAGCAATGCCACCGGCCGGCGTTCCAGGGCCCTGTCCTCCCCTTCATAAGACTCTGGAGGCAGGGGTTTTTTTGTGGGTGGTTTTGGTTGAATTGTTTTCTATTTTGATGTGGTGCTGATATTTTGCATTTTGTGGATTGTTTTGCTTTATATTGTAATTTGTGTTATTGTATTTACTTGAAACATTGTATTTATTATTGTATTTTGAACATTGTATCTTGTATCTTATATGTAAACCCCTTGGGTTGCCCTGGGGTCATTTATATGTTGTTAGCCACCCTGAGTCGGCCATGTGTTGAGTAGGGCGGGATATAAATTGAATAAACATAAACAACATAAACATAAACAACATAAACATAAACAATGTGATATGCTTGTGTTCTAGAAACCACATCTGAAAAGGAGGAGAGACCATGAAGCAGTCGATAGATTTCTTTATTTACAGCTTTGCATTACAATAATCAACTTATGTAAAATACTGGCATGTCATCTGGAAAATGGTTTAAAATATTTTTTAAAATGTATGACAAAGTTGTGCAATGGCCATGTATTGTGATCCATTTCTTCCATTATAAAACATGTTTATTACTCATTTTTGTTGTTGTTGTTCAGTCGCACAGTCGATTCTTTTTTTTATAAATTTTTATTGATTTTTCAAAATATATAATAACATTCAAGACATAATAAAAAACAAATATTCTAACACAATAAAAATAACTATATATATATATATATATATAAAACATAAAAATACATATACATCGAAAATAAGGAAAGAACAGAAAATCTAACATGACCTTGAATTCTATTTCATTATAAAATATTCTTACTTACACACTATACTTTTATCTTATTATTAACCATTATCATCCAAGTCTAGTCCACATTTTTCAACTCTACTTTTATATCCATACTTTACTTTTATTAACTTCTTCAACCTTACTAAGGTCTGTTATACTTCCGTTCTAGAATTTACAAAATATTTTCCAAAAACAATATCGACCTCATCACATTACATACATCATCACCCTGTGCTATGTACATTGCCCTGGAGGATGTGGGATTTCCCATTAATTTCTATTGTACCCAAAATTTCATTTGGTCTGGTGACAGTTTATTTGTTCCGTCTCTCGTCAATGAGTAATCAACAAATTGTCGCCATATATTCCAAAATCTATTTTCTTTTATTATACCTTTTTTAAAATTTAACTCCCATGTTAATTTTTCATTCAATGCGAGATCCCACATCTGCTTATACCACTCCTCCACCTTTAACATTAAATCATTTTTCCAATTTTTTGCGATACACATTCTAGCTATTACAAGCATCATGGACAACAATTCTTTCTTATCATTATCTAAATTCATATTGTCTACGTCCGTCAGCAAAATGTTATTTGGCCTCAATTTGAGACGCAATCCCATAATCTTATCAATCTCGTTCTCAATTTTTGCCCAAAAGTTTTCTACTACCTTGCATTCATACCACATATGGACATATGTGCCCAACATATTTTTACATCTCCAACACATTTTATTATTCTTTTTGTCCATCTGATGTAGTCTCATAGGGGTCAAATACCACTTCCATAACATTTTAAAATTATGTTCCTTTACCCTGACCGACAAAGATCTCATAATTCTTTTTCTCCATTTGTTTTGCCATTTCTTTTCTGTTATCTTCATATTCAAATCTTGTTCCCATGTATTTCTTAATATTTCTTGTGGGTTAACTTCTGTATTTATTATTTTATAAATTTTACTAACCATTCCTTTAATTCCAATTTCCTTCTTCCTTATCTTCCACACTAATTCCTCAAATTCTGTTCTATGTCTTTCCAAGCTCTGTTCCCTCAAATATTTATTATTCCACTTGTTCACCATCGCTATCTGAAACCAATTCAACTTCATCTGAGTGTATAGCTCTCTTTTCATCACTTTATCTTTACAGACTCGTATCCAATCTTTCAGCAGGAAAACCCCATTCGTCGACAAGATTTCTCTCATCTCATTGTCCATTCTTATTGGAAACTTTTTCAAATCTTCTAATTCAATTATCGGTGAAATATTCGGAACTAATTTCATTTTAACCTTCTTCCATACTCCCAACATTGACCTCAGCATTCTATTTTTAACTGGTGTTTTCCATATTTCCTTATCTAAGAAAAGGCTTACCCACTTCCTTTAGTTCCTTCATTTCAATTTCCTCCCAAATGACCGGCTCCTTCATTAAAATCTTAACTACATTCTTTATATGAAATGCTTTATAATAATTCTTTAAGTTAGGAATTCCTAGGCCCCCTTCTTTTTGAGATAAATACCACATTCTCTTTGAAATTCTAGGTCTGCGTCCACCATTACAATAATTATTTAATAATTTTTGAAATTCCTTAATTTCTTTATCCGTCAGTTGAATTGGTAAGGCATCAAACAGAAAATTTAATTTTGGTAGTAACATCATTTTAGCCAACGCTATTCTGCCGAACCAAGACAGTCTTAATTTTTGGTATTGCAAAATTTTATCTTTAAGTTCTTTCTTTTGTTTATCATAGTTTAATCTTTTCAAATCATCCAATTTATTAGAGATATTTATCCCTAGATATTTCAGACTCTCTTTAATCTGTAGTTTAAATTCATCCCTTATTTTCCCTTGCTCATCCTTTTCAATATTACTTAAAATCATTTCAGATTTATCCCAATTTATCTTCAGACCTGTTATTTGTTCAAATTCCTTTAAGTGTTTTTGGATACTTTCCAAAGTCCTTCTAGGGTGTTTCATAATTATCAAAGTATCATCCGCGTATAAACTAATTTTATTTTCCATTATTCCTTCTATACTTTTATCTTCCCTTATTGCATTTGCTAATATTTCCATCGCCATAATAAATAATATTGGTGATAAAGGGCACCCTTGTCTTGTCCCAGCCTCTAATATCACTTCCTCTGTGAGACCGTCATTAACCCTAATATTGGTGTATCCTTGTTGATATAATTGTTCTATTGTTTTTATAAACCTATCCCCAAATCCGTAACTTCTAATTATCTCGTAAATTGTTATCCATTGCAAGGAGTCGAATGCCTTGAAGATATCTAATGATAGTAATCCAACTTTCTCCTTATTTTGCCTTGCAACATCAATAAGGTCTACAACTCTCCTTACTAAATCTGCCATGTGCCTACCTTTCACAAATCCAGCCTGATCTTTATTTATGTATTTATCCATAAAACTGTTTAATCTATTTGCCAATATAGCCGTAAAAATCTTGGCATCTTGATTTATCAGAGAGATGGGCCTATATGACTCTACCTTTTCTGGGTCTTTTCCTGGTTTTGGTAACAAGACAATTATTGTTCTATACCATGATGGTGGTATTTGTTCCCCATTGAGTATACCATTATACAATTTTAACAATTTTGAAGTTACTATATCCTTGAAATCTTTATAAAATTCTGCAGATAATCCATCTTCTCCCGGTGATTTATCTGTTTTCAGTTTAGTTATTACTTCTTTTATCTCTTTTTCCGTTATTAACTCTTCCATTTTTTGTTTATGTTCCTGACTTATTTTATTTTTAATTTGCATTCCCAATTTATCTTTTAATTTATCTATATTTACCTCCTTTTTAGAATATAAATCTTGATAAAATTCTCTAACCACCTTACATTTCTCTTTAATCTTGTTATATCTTGTACCATCTTTATCTACTAAAGTCCCTATTTCTCTTCTACTTCTTTTTTCCTTAGCCGCTCTTGCTAAAAGTTTCGAATTTTTATTACTGTATTCAAAATATTCCCTTTTTAAATACGCCAAATCTCTTTTCACCTTTTCAATATCTTTTCCTATTAATTCCTTCTTTAAGCCCTGCATTCTTTCATAAACTTTTCTATCCTTGGTTATTGCATGTCTCTCCTGCAGCCATTTAATCTCTTTTTCAATTTCTTCTTGCTTACTTTTTAACTGTTTATTTTTAATGTTTACCAACTTGATGCTTTCTCCTCTGAATATTGCTTTCATTGTATCCCATACAATACCGAGTCTAACATCCCCTGTATCATTCCATTTCCAATTTTCTTCCCATTTTTCTACCATTTGCTCTTTACACTTTATATCTCTAAACAATTTAGCATTATATCTCCAATTTTTCCTAATCTTTGTAGCCTCTATTTTTATTTCCAACAATACTTTTGCATGATCAGACTCTTTAAAAATTCCTATTTCTATGTCTTCTAAATTTCTTATTAGATTATCAGTGACAAATATATAATCTATTCTGGAATACGTGTTGTAGATTTGTGAGAAAAATGTATAAACCCTTTCCAATCCTTTAAGTTCCCTCCATGTATCTTTCAACCCTAGAGATTTCAACCAATTATTTAACACATACATTTTATTTCCTCCCACACATCTTGCTATGTTTGTACTATCTATATTTGATCTTATTAAATTAAAATCTCCAGCTGCAATCATTTTTGTTGTTTTTTCTTTCTCCAATATTCGGTACACCTTATCTAAAAAACTATTTTGATGTTCATTTGGCATGTACAGATTCACCAACGTTATTTCCTCCTCATCTATTTTCCTCTTTACTATCAGATATCTACCTTCAGGGTCTGAGATACTTTTTACCATCTCAAATCCCAACCTGTTTGATATCAAAGTTGTGACCCCTCTAGCCTTTGAAGTACCATATGCTTTTTCACAAAACTGAGTCCATCCTAAAAATAGCTTGTTGGTTTCTTCCGATTTCTGATGGGTTTCCTGCAGAAAGATTATATCCGATCTATCTTTTCTGAGTGCTGCTTCTAATCTCCTTCTCTTCACTTGACAACCAGTACCTTTCACATTCCATGTTATTACTTTTACATTCCTCATCTGTTATTTTCCTCCCATAATTTTTTACATTTCCCACTTCCTCCTACAGGCATGTGATTAACATATAACACTTCCTTCACCTTAAACAAATAAAGAAAAAAAAGAACAACTAAAAAAACACACTATACATTCTACTACTGACCCTCCCCATTTTTTTACAAATAGCCTCTGAAGTACAAAGGGGGAGGGGGGAGGTGCGACAGACTGTACGAGCCCTGAGGAGATCTGAACCTAATCTCCACCCAGAACAATTCCTCCTTCCACACCTTTAGACATATTCTCATTTCCGTTGTTCTCCCGCCTTTTATATCCACCAGATATAATCAATTCTTCCTTCAAATCAAACCACTCTTTAGTTCCTGCTTCCAATAACTTTGCATCTACCATTACATCCAAAAGGTTAGGACCTTCGCTTATCAAATAACGTCTTCCCAGGTAGAAGAAACTTAATTGTCGTGGGAATTTCCAATTATACCTTATTCCTTTATCCTGGAATCGCTTTGTGATTGGTTTCATCGATTGTCTCCATAAGCGGTCCTCAATTGGAATATCATTATAAACTTCGATATCAAAACCTTCCATTTTTAACACTTCTGCACCTTTTTCCCGTATAAGAGCCATTAAACGCAGCTTATCTGACACATTAGCAAATTTTAACAACACATTCCTTGACCCAGTCTTACCCCTTCTTGAACCCAGCCTAAATACACTTACAACATCTTGCGGTGTAAAGCCGTCTTCCATGATTTCGTCCAGCCATTTCACTATTCTTTCTTTTAATTTATCTGGGGAGTTCTCTGGCAATTTTCTGATTATAACATTTGCTCGTCTTAAATGTTCTTCTACGGTTTCCAATCTCTTTTCATGATCTCCAACCTTATTTTCTCTTTCTTTCTCTCTCTTTCTCAATTCCATGACCTCCACCTTAATAGTTGCCTGTTCTTTTTTAATATCTTCTTGTTCTTTTTTAAGTTTATCTTGTCCTTTTTTTAAACCATCAATTCCCTTCAAAATGTCTGCCAGCATATCTTGCATATCTTGTTTTTGTTCTTGTTTATCTTGAGCCAACATATTCCCAATTTTATATTCCAGATTGTCCACCTTCTCATTAAATCTTTCAAAGTCAGATTTATGTCCTTGCCCCCCTTCATTGCCAATGTTGTTGGTGTTGTTACTGTAGCTGTGGTTGCAATCGTTGTCAATGTTGTCCCTGCTGTCGCCGCTGTAGTTGTTACAGTTGTTGTAGCAGATGTTGCTGTTGTCACTTTTGCTGTTGTTATAACAATTGTTTTTACCGCAGTTGGTGCAATCATAGTTGGGGATGTTATTGTCTTCTGCTGCTGTTGCTGTTGTAGTTGTTGTGCTATCTTCTTCACTGTCTCTTGCTCCTCCAAATCCTTCATCTCTTGTTGCGTTGTTTTCTTCATCTCATCCTCCTCCTCCTCCAACCTTGTAAGCCTTCTAAAACTCCTGTCCGAGGAGGTTGGTCTTTCCACTCTTGTCCAGGCCAATTTCTTCTCCTTCTCTCTCCCTCTCCCCTGCCGTTTCATCCAAATTCCAATTACGTGACTTTAACAATTTACATAAACAATTTACTGTTTAAGTCTACCTTATATATTGACTCTAATCAATTTTACTATACTTATTTCCAAATACAATATTAGACCTTTATCCTCCCCTCCCCCTCCCCCTCTATCAATGTGTATATATACCAAGGTTCAAATCAATGTAGAAATGGGGGGGAAAAGGAGAAAAAAATCCCATTTCAAACCAAATTAATTTCCCTCTTAAATTTTAATATTTTACCCCCGGATAAACAGAAAAGAAAAAAAGGAGAGGGAGAAAGAAAGAAGGGAGAAAAAAAAGAAAGAGAAAATAAAAAAAATAAAAAATCCTAGTCAAAAAAGAAAAGAAAAAAATTAATTGATCACTGTTCTTCCACTTTATTCCCTATTTAATCCTCAATCTTCATCTCCCAATGGGAAGGGAGATAAGGAAAGGGAGAAAAAGGGGTCCAAAAAAAACCGCAGCAGGAAGGTAAAAAGAAAAAAATCATCAATATTTATCCCACAAAAAAACTGGTGTTTTATTCCTCTTCCATCAACTTGCTTTATATTACTGTTGCAGCTTACAGACACTATCCAACTTAAAAAACAAAGAAGGAAAAATAACTTATATTGTTCCAGGGCGAGAAGAAAAAACAAAAAGCAAAGACAAGGTCAAACGTCTGCTCTCCAAGATTCAAAGGAAACAACACTTTGTCTCTCACAGCACATTTCAGGGCCCCAGCACCATCTTATTTTTCTTTTAAGCCTCGGAAAAAGTATTCAAAACAGAGCCAGATCCAATTCTCCAAAAATCCAACTTCTTCTTCTTCTCTTTCTCTTTAATACCCAAATTTCAAAGTCCAAAACTTAAACAGTAACGCAGAAGGGAAAGGAAAAAAAGAAAACAAAAAATCCCGGTATTATCGCCGTTAATTGGCCCTGTCTTATCTGCACTCCGCTGACGTGAAAAAAACAAAAGATCCGGTCCCAATTACTTCACTTTTCTTCTCCTTCTCTCCTTCCCGTCAATTTTTTCAAATTCGCTCACCGTCGGGGCTTCTCAACTTCTCCCTTTAAGCAATTTTCCGGCTCCGCTAGGCTCCACACGGCTCCGGTCGAAAGGACCGGCGAGGCCGAGCGAGGATCGCTTCAACTTCCCCCTTTCGGATCCCCACCGGGCTTACCCTTTTCGATCCGATCGTCCGCTTATCTGCTTGCCTGCGTTTTATCGAGCTTTGCCAGCGAACCGATCTCCACACCGTTTTCCAAACCATCCGTTCTTCAGCTAAAAACTTTGTTGAGTCGGCGCCATTAAAGGCCGCCCATCCCCCGCTCTCTCCAAAATCGAAACTAACAGTTTTCTCCCTTTCTCGGCACAACTTCGGACCAACCAAGGTAATTTCCGCAACTATTTTTTCTTATAGATGTTCTAATCCATTTTTTTACAGGTCTCAGGAACTATTCTCACTTTTAACAGTCACTTTCGTTTCCCTCCTTTCTGAGTGGAAGAAAGTTCACTCCTCTCAGCTCTCCATCTTGACACGCCCCCGTCAATTCTGACCTTTTGCGACCCCATGAACCATTTTCCTCCAGGCACCTCTGTCCTCCACCATCCTCCTCAGCCCACCCAGCTCTGTGCCCATTGTGTCTACAATACCATCTAGCCATCTCATCTTTGGACACCCCCTTCTTCTCTTGCCCTCTACCTTTCCCAGCATCAAAGCCTTCTCAAGTGAGTCCTCCCTTCTCATTTGATGTCCAAAGTACTTTAGCTTCATCTTCACTATTTGTCCCTCCAATGAACAGTCAGGGTTGATTTCTTCCAGTAGTGACCTATTCGTTCTCTTTGCTGTCCAAGGGACTCTCAGGACTCTCCTCCAACACCACATCTCAAAGGAATCTATTCTTCTGCGTTCAGCTTTTCTAATGGTCCAGCTCTCACACCCATACATTACCACTGGGAATACCATTGCTTTGATTATGCGAATTTTTGTTTTCAAGGTGATGTCTCTACTTTTCACTATGTTCCCCAGGTTTCTCATAGCTTGTCTCCCCATAATCAGTCGTCTTTTTATTTCATGGCTGTAGTCACCATCTGCAGTGATCTTAGATCCTAAGAAAGTAAAATCTGTCACTGCTTCTACTTCTTCCCGATCTATTTTCCAGGAACTGATGGGGCCTGTTCCTGTTATCTTGGTTTTCTTGATATTGAGTCTCCAGCCAGCTTTTGCACTCTCCTCCTTCAGCCCAATCAAGAGATTCTTTAGGTCTTCCTCACTTTCTGCTATTAAGGTGGTATCATCTGCATGTCTCAAATTGTTGATGTTTCTCCCAGCAATTTTGATCCCATATTGTGATTCCCCCATCCCTGCATTGTGCATTATGTGCTCTGTGTATAAGTTGAATAAGCAGGGTGACAACCAGATGTAAATTTATTTTAAGGTTATGTCTGCTGCTTTTATTCTGGTTGCTGTGTTTTATTAATATTTTTATATTAAATATACCACGAAATCTAAGATGACAAAGAGAAATGTTTTAAACAAATAAACATAAATAATTTCCCCCACAGTTCATGTTAAAATATAAAATGTAGTCAGAGAGATTGTAGAATTGGGATGTGATGAGCTGGGGGAAAATAATATCTGTCTCACCCGGGAGCCCACGCCACCGGATCCCGGGAATGGAGACAGGTGGGAGAGCCACCGCCCCCCATAGCTGACTTCGCTCTCTGGGCCGGCCCACCCAGAGAGCAGAAAAAGGAGAGACGCCGCCTTTGCGGAGAGGGACTCCCTGTCTCACCCGGGAGCCCACGCCACCGGATCCCGGGAGTGGAGACAGGTGGGAGAGCCACCTCCCCCCCCAGCTGACTTCGCTCTCTGGGCCGGCCCGCCCAGAGAGCAGAAAAAGGGGAGATGCCGCTGTCGTGGAGAGGGACTCCCTGTCTCACCCGGGAGCCCACGCCACCGGATCCCGGGAGTGGAGACAGGTGGGAGAGCCACCGCCCCCCCCCCCACAGCTGACTTCGCTCTCTGGGCTGGCCCACCCAGAGAGCAGAAAAAGGGGAGACGCCGCCGTTGCGGAGAGGGACTCCCTGTCTCACCCGGGAGCCCACGCCACCGGATCCCGGGAGTGGAGACAGGTGGGAGATGCTGCGGGTTGTCCTGGTTGGCCCCCTGGGATGCTTCGCTACCATTTTCTTGTTGTTGGCTAGGATTTGGGGCCAGCCGCGGCGGGCGGCTGGACTTGCCATGGTCTGGGCCTCGGTGGAGGCGAGGAGGCTGGTCGGCTTGGAGCTTCAGGACTTGTGCATGCTTTTGTCCCACCCACCCCCCTTCTGGAAGGACTAAAAGGACTGTGCTGGGTATATATTTTATATTGTTATTTGACGTTTTGAATTTTTTTTAATATTTTGTACTCTTTGATTTGATTAACTGATGTTTAGGATTTTATTGTATTGTACCTTATTTGATGTATTGTTAGAAACTGTATTGTAGTGCATATTGTAGTGTATATATATATATATATATATTTCTGTAATTTTTGCGGACAGGGATTTGTAATTGTACTTTTGGTGATTGATTTTTGCTGTATTTATTGTATGTTATGTTACTGTATTTCGTATTATTGTCCGCTATGTAAACCGCCCTGAGTCGGGTTCGCCTGAGTGAGCGGTATATAAGCGCGAAAATTAAATTAAATTAAATTAAAAACCAGAAATCATCTATCTGTCAAAAATTGTGGAAAACTGATCCCATATTTCACTTAACATCGATATTGAAACCTTCCCTGATTCAGTCCATAGACAATTGGGGATGGTGGGTGTCAGAGAGCAAGAGAGAGATTTTCCAATATGATGGTTAAATCAGTTTCGATGCTCATCTGCAGAAAGGTTGGACTGGAATTTAGGCTATATAATCTGCAGTATATGGGACTGCAGTGGCTTAGTGGTTAAGATGCTGAATTTGATGACTGGAAGCCCGGCAGGTCAGCATTTCGAGACCCAAGTGCTGCACAATGGAGTGAGCTCCTGTATATATCCCAGCTCCTGCCAACCTAACTGTTCGAAAGCAAGAAATTGCAATTAGATAAATAGGTACCACTTTGGTGGGAAGGTAAATAGCATGAAATCTGGTCTTTAGTCATGCCTGCCACATGTCTGTGGAAACATCTGCAGACACAGAAAGCACTGGCTCTTTGGCTATAAACAGAGATGAGCACTGAACCCTAGAGTTGAATATGACTGCCTTTCGAGCAAGGGCAACCTTTACCTTTAATCTGCAGTATCAGCTCAGACATCTGCTTGGCTGTGTTCATTTAAGAAGGTATGCTTTAGACAAGTCTCTTCTAACTTCCAGTCCAGCTTCTGATATTATTTTATGGCCTGTTTTACCTTCCAAAATACCACATTTATTGGGTAGTTTAAAGAAGGTGAAGAACTGTTGTGTTTGAATACATTTATGCTGTAATGTTTGTGAACTAATTAGGATCATTACGATCCTCCATTTTGTCTCCTTCTTCTTGGTCTTGTAATATCGCGGGACTACGTTCCTGCCTAAACTATGTAGTCTGTACAGTTTTCACTCCGGTCCGATAACCTCCAAGTTATAAGAACATAAGAACATAAGAACAGCCTTGCTGGAACAGGCCACAGCCCATCCAGTCCAGCATTCTGTCTCACACAGTGGCTCACCATTTCCTTCAGGGTATTCCCAAGCAGATGCCTTCACCTGCTTAGGATTCCCTGGAAATGGCATTGAGAGATATCCTGCCTATCTCTCCAACCCGGAGGTTGTCCTTAGGTAGCCATAATTATAGCCATTGATACCCTTGTCCTCCATGAACTTGTCTAATCCTTTCTTAAAGCTGTCAAGACTGACAGCTGTCACCACTTCTTCTGGCAGGGAGTTCCATAGACCAGTAATCCTCTGGGTGAAAAAGTACTTTCTCTCATTTGTTTGAGAACTAGTACCCAAAAGTTTCATGGAGTGTCCCCTAGTTCTAGTGTTATGCGATAGGGAAAACAGTTTTTCCTTATCTACTTTGTCCACACCGTGCATGATTTTATAAACTTCAATCAGGTCACCTCTTAGACGCCGTCGTTCAAGAGTGAAAAGGCCCAACCGTTGCAGCCTCAGATGGTAAGGAAGGTGTTCCAGTCCTCCTCTGTACTTTTTCCAGCTCCATAATATCCTTCTGGAGGTATGGCGACCAGAACTGTACACAGTATTCCAGGTGGGGCCTCACCATAGATTTATAAAGAGGCAAAATGACACTTGCTGACTTATTTTCTATACCCTTCCTAATGATCCCTAGCATTGAGTTTGCTTTTTTCACTGCTGAGGCACACTGGGTTGACACCTTCTTTGAGTTGTCCACCAGGACACCAAGGTCCCTTTCCTGGTTTGTCGCAGAGAGTTCAGACCCCATCAGTTTATACATGTAATTGGGGTTGTTTGCCCCAACATGCATCACTCTGCACTTACTAATGTTGAAACTCATTTGCCACTGTTTTGCCCGCTCCCCCAGTGTTGAGAGATCCCTCTGGAGCTCCTCACAATCTCTCACAGTTTTCACTACCCTGTATAATTTAGTGTCGTCAGCAAATTTGGCTACCTTGCTTTTTACTCCTACCTCTAGATCATTTATGAAGAGGTTGAACAGCAGGGGTCCCAGTACTGAACCTTGGGGGACCCCACTCTTTACTTCCCTCCACTTGGAGAAGTGTCCATTTAGTGCTACCCTCTGTTTCCTGTCCCTTAGCCAGTTGCTGATCCAGGACAAGACCTGTCCCTTTATTCCATGACTGGTAAGTTTATTCAAGAGCCTTTGGTGTGGGACCTTGTCAAAAGCCTTCTGAAAGTCCAGATAAACAATGTCAACTGGATCCCCCTTATCCACATGCTTGTTGACACTCTCAAAAAATTCCAACAGATTAGTGAGGCATGATTTGCCCTTGCAAAAGCCATGTTGGCTCTCCTTTAGCAGCGCCTTCTCTTCTATGTGCCTATTAATTCTATCTTTTAGGATGGTTTCCATCACTTTACCTGGGACACATGTCAAACTGACAGGTCGGTAATTTCCTGGATCACCCCTGGATCCTTTTTTGAAAATTGGTGTTATATTCGCTACCTTCCAGTCATCAGGCACAAAGCCTGATTTGAGGGAAAGATTATATATTTTGGCTAGGAGATCAGCAATTTCATCTTTAAGTTCCCTGAGAACTCGTGGATGGATGCCATCTGGTCCTGGTGATTTGTTAGTGTTTAGCTTAACAAGACATGCAAGGACCTCCTCCCTGGTTATTTCTATCTGGCTTAATTCTTCGGTTTCCCTCCATACGAAGATAGGCTCTGTTTTGGGCATGTGGCCTTTGTCTTCTTCAGTGAATACTGAAGCAAAGAATTCATTGAGTCTCTCTGCAATCTCTGTTTCCTCTTTAATAACCCCTTGCCTTCCATTGTCATCTAATGGTCCAATGGCCTTCCTAGTTGGGTTCTTACTTCTAATGTACTTAAAGAAGTCTTTGTTATTTCTCTGAGTATTTTTAGCTATACACTCCTCAAAGTCTTGCTTTGCTTTCCTGATTGTTGCCTTGCATTTGTTCTGCCAGAATTTATGTTTCTGCCTGCTGTCCTCATTCGGACAAGCCTTCCATCTTCTAAATGAGCTTTTCTTGCTCTTGATCACTTCCCGAACAGCTCCTGTAAGCCACATTGGAGTCCTCTTGGACCTGGCAGTGCCCTTTTTCCTTTTGGGTATGCATTCCAATTGAGCCTCTGTTATTGTTTTTGTAAACAGCCTCCATGCCTCTTGGAGTGTTTGGACTCTCTCAATTTTCCCTTTCAGCTTCTTTTTTACTAGTTTCCTCAACTTTGGGAAATTTCCTTTTTGAAAATTTAAGGTCTCTGTGTTAGATTTTATCAGTGACTTGCGGTTACCCCCCTCCCTTACTGTCTCTTCCTGCCCAAATGTATCCATTTCTGAGTGTATATATTGAGCAGTGCTGCACCACTGTTCTCCATGTTCTGACTGCCTAATAAAGTGTTTAGCCCTGTTATGCTGGCTGCTTCGTATTCCTACCAGAACATCAATTTGGTGACGAAGGTGGGATAATGGCATCCCAAACACCTACCCTTGCTCCATTCGACATCACCACTCCTGAGAAATGGCTCGTGTATGAGCGGCAGTTCCGCCACGCCATAGCGGCTCAGGACACCTTTGACGAGAACAAGAAGCGCTCCTGCTTCTTGTCACATTGTGGCTTGGCCACTCTCAAACTGGCCACACATCTCGTCTTGCCCAGGAACATTGACACCATCCCACTGGCTGAAATCTTGGTGGCTCTTCGGACACACTTCCAGCCGAAGGTGTCCAGCTTTCCAGCCCAGGTGGCATTCCACAGATGGGATCAATGCCCCGGGAAGTCTGTGGCCGACTATGCTGCAGTGCTGAGGCTGGCTGCCACCCCATGCCAGTGGGACAACCTGGAGGAGGCGTTGCGGGATCGCCTGCTGGCCGCCATGCGAGACGAAGAGACTCACCACCAGCTGATGGTCAGGGACGTCCTGACCTTCAGGTCGGTTCTCCAGGAGGCGTTGGCATCTGAGGCTGCCAGGTCGGGCATCAAATCATTTAAACACAGGCCTGCCGTCTCCGAGAATTTAGGGTCCGCTGTGCAGGCCCATCGCTGCTCTTCGCCCCACTCCTCTGCATCTTCAGCCTTGCCGGTATCTTCATCCACGTCCAGGTCAGGAGTGGAGGTAGACTCAGAGACATCCTACTCCATCCTCCCCCAGAGAGAATTTTTGAAAATCCCTCCAAACCTTCCCCCGAAACTTCGGGCTCTGAAGACATCTCTCTGAGATGTGCAGGGTTGCATAATTCCAGTCCTGGGGGTGGGGGATTTTCCATTGCCTTCAAAAACATTAAAACTAAACTGCCCCTTGTAGTGGTCAAACGCGGCATGAACTGCTTACTTGGGGTGCAGTGGTTTGAGCCACTAGGGATTAAACTGTCTGGCATCAATGCTGTCCATGCTGACCCGGTGCAGGACGTCTGTAACGTGCACCTGGCAGTTTTTGAAAAGGGTCTAAGAAAGTACAGCCCCCCTGTGTCCTTTGACCTTGATCCGGCCATGCAGCCAATCTGCCTCAAGCCTCACAGGGTGCCGTTTGCTTTGAAGGACAAGATCGAGGCTGAACTGGACAAACTGGTGGGCCAGGGAATTTTGGTCCCAGTGGACTCCGCAGAGTAGGAGATTCCTATCGTGACTGCGATCAAATCCAATGGGGAGGTGAGGATTTGCACAGATTATAAATGCACCATTAACAAGGCTATCTGGCCTAATGCTTACCCGGTGCTGGTGGTTAGTCACCTATTAGCTGCTCTACATGGGGTCAAATGTTTTGCCAAATTAGACCTAGCACAGGCCTACCTATCAGCAGCTATTTGTCATACCTGCTGTTGCGGCAGCCCAAACCATTGTTACACAGAAGGGGGCTTTCAAGGTAATGCGCCTTCAGTTTGGGGTGAATGCAGCCCCGGGTAGACCGTGACATTGAGCAATTGGTAGGCACTTGTCAGAGCTGCCAGAGTTCCTGACTTGAGGAGTCCTGGCTTCCCACCAGGGAGTGAGACACTGCCCGTGGTCACGGATTCACATCGACTTTGCAGGCCCTTTTTGGGGCATGCTTTTCCTACTGGTGGTCGCCTCATTTTCCAAATGGCTGGAGGTAATTCCTATGCCTAGTACTTCTTCTGCAGTCACTATCAAACAGCTCTGGAGATTGTTCAGTTGTTTCGGGCTACCAGACGTACTAGTATCTGATAATGCCACAATGTTCACCTCTGCCAAATTTCAGGAATTTCTGGAAAGGAACGCCATTCAGCATGTAACTTCTGCCCCTTTCCACCCTGCCATGAATGGTCAGGTGGATCGTCAGGTTCGCACTACAAAAGAGGCACTTTGCCACATGGGTCTGGGGGACATAGAGGTACAACTTTGCCAATTCCTAATGTGCTACCGGACAATGCCCCTGGCATCAGGGCTGTCGCCAGCCAAACTTTTAATGCATAGGAGGCAGGTCTCATTGCTTGACTGGTTAGAGTATAGGGCTGTAAATGTTGAAATTGCTCACAAAAAGGTGTTCTCTGCCGGAGATCCGGTGCACTGCCAAAACTATGTGGTCGCAGGCCCAGCTTGGATTCCGAGCATTGTGGTGGAACAAACGGGGCCAGTGTCCTAGCTTGTAAAGACAGGTACTGGTTTGCTTTGGCGGCACCACGTCGACCAGCTCAGACATAGGGTCATGGAGTTTCAAGAGGTATCAGATGATTCTTCATATGATAATTCCACGTTAGGGTCGTCCCCCACCTGTTTACGCCCAGGGGGATGCGAGGCAGGCAGATTGGCAGTCAGTCATGATTCCTGGCTCTTTGATTCAAGCCAGCCCCAATTTCTTTGGAGGCCGCCAGCAAGCCCATAACTTGGAAATGTACCTTTTGATTTGCAGGATCGGGGGGAGTTTACAGAGTGTTTTCCCACTCGTCCAAGCGAAAAGCAGGGCTTTGATTTCTCCCAGGGAATCCCCCATCCTTCTACATTTGAGTCTACCGCAACTCCCACCCAAATGAGGCAAGTTTTTGTTGAGTCACCCCTTACTCATGGTTTTCAAAGGTGGGACTTTTCATTTTGTTTTACCCCTCCTGATTCTAGTTTTAATTTCGAGCGATCCCCTGCACCTGTTTCATCCAAATGGGGTTTTGATTTAGTTTGCCACCTCCCTGGCTTCAACTCCGAGTTGGGTCTATGCTCCCTTAATACAAATGGTTCAGGGCAGGCCCCCAGCATGGGGTATCACTCTATGGAACCAAGTCTACCTCAGACGTCCGAGTTCAGCCAGGTACCTGCGTGACCCAAAAGGGTTTGTAAGCCTCCACAATGGCTGAGGGACTTTGTCCCATCCTAGGGGGGAGCAATGTTGTGTTTGAATACATTTATGCTGTAACGTTTATGAACTAATTGGGATCGTTACGATACTCCATTTTGTCTCCTTCTTCTTGGTCTTGTAGATATTGCTGGACTGCATTCCCGCCTAAACTATGTAGTCTGTACAGTTTTCACTCCGGTCCAATAACCTCCAAGTTACCCATCTTCCTTCCTGTCTCTTCCTGCCCAAATGTATCCATTTCTGAGTGTATATATTGAGCAGTGCTGCACCACTGTTCTCCTTGTTCTGACTGCCTAATAAAGTGTTTAGCCCTGTTATTTCTACCAGAACATCAAAAGAACATTCTTTCATCTTCCTTAGTTCAAACAATTAACAAAATGGACAAGTCATTAGGAAATTGGAAGTGAAAGAACTGCTGTAACTCCCTGTTAATCCACACTTAGAGCAAGAGAAAGTCTTCCCATTCTCTCCCCCACCACTATACTTAAAACAATTCTCCAAACCATGTCGGTTGCAATGAAAAAACAAATTTCTGAGTCACCTTGAAAACTAACAATTTTCATAGCATTGAAAGTATGTGGTTTATAAGAGTTTATGCTGAATGCAGTATGGAGTGGGTTTCCTGAAGTAAGGTCAGAAAAAAATTATATGCAGAAAGTGGTGACAGGAACAGTTACATACATTAATAACTTTGGGCCTTTATCCTGGAACTCCTTAAGTCAATTAAAATATGTAGTGTGATAAGAAAATGTATCCCTTTTCAAGCCTCTGGTAGTAGACTGAAGCTTTCTGATAACCTCCGATTCAAAAACCCTCACACTAATCTCTTTAAATTTGTTTATTCCACAATGGTTACTTTAAGGTCAATGGAAAGGTGTCCAGGGAGGCTGACTTTTACTTTCAGCGGTGTTTGGATATTTCCATTTATAATACCAGATTTATGTTCAGTTATCCTTTGACATAGAGATTGGCCTATTTACCCTATTTGAGTGCAAGCAGGCATTGCTGAGGCAGTGATGGCAAACCTTTTAGAGACTTTTAGAGACCAGCTGCCCAAACTGCAACCCCAAACCCACTTATTTATCACAAAGTGCCAACATACCAACAGGGGAGGAAGGAAACGTTCCCATTGGGCTGCTAGGCAGAGGGGCGGGATGAACTTTGTCCTGGCGGAGGGATGAACTGAATAAGCCAATTGTTGTCACGTCAATAAGACTTTAATATTATGCAAGGTATTCTTTCCTATCCATATGTATGACATTGACACCCACACATATCCTATGAACAATCTTATTTATGATGCATGCATTAAATTCTTCAGTGAGTCATTGAAATGCACCAGCTGAAGAATATAAGATTTTGTAAAAGTACTCAAGTAACTCTGGTTGTTTATCAGATACCTTGCTGATTGTTTGAGTACTGCACTGGCAAAGAACATGATCAGGAAGCCAGGAGCATCTTAGTTTGTGTCTCACTTCACTCATTGGAGGATCTTTGGCTAGTTGTTTTCTCTCAGCCTCAACTCCAATCTGTAACAGCGGGATAGTGAAGGCCAAATCAGATGTGACATGACTTCAGTATGTAGTAGGGAGTTGTGTCTTTGCCCCACAACCCCCCGAATGACGAGACAGACACGATATTGAAGTTAAATTTAGGGCCACTTTATTAACATCAAATTCATTACTGAACTGTTTGCCAGGGGCAGAGTAGCACAGGACTAAGTAATTTTAGTGTATGAGAGTCAAGACACAAAGCACAGCCAACGGCTGGGTTAACTCAGGTTTATTGCATGGTGGACAGAGGGAACATGAGGTAATGGCGGACGAACAGCTCTATATATATGGTAGTAGCGTCTTTGAATGTGGCTCCACGGTAGCCCGTTGGCTACTGGTCCGCGTGACGTCATGGCTGGTCACGCCCTTCTTGTCCAGGTGTAGGTAGCGGCGGGAAAACTTCCCGCGCTGCGGTCTTTGATGGGTTTGAACCAAGAGAGCTTGGACGCTCGCTGCTGCCAGCTGGTGGTCATTAGCTCGCGTCCTATTTCAGGGTTTATGTGATACAGCTGAAGGTTACATTGTTACTCATAGGCAAGGTTACATTGGTTCAGATACATTGATATCACATGTAGAAGGTTACACTATAGGACACAACACTCCTCCCCCCTAGGATGAGACGAAGTCTCTCAGCCAAGATGGCTTATTTCGAACACGCTGGGGTCTCGGCGCGGGCTGCCCTGCCCCGGCTTCGCTCCCTCCTCCTTGCTCCCTGGCTTCCTGCCCTGCAATCGGAGAGGATGACTTGTTAGTGGTTTGCCGCGGCTCTGCGGCTTTGTTGGGAGGTGTGTGCTTTGTATAGGAAGAACCGGGGGCACTGGGGGCTAACGAAAAACCCCTCTTCTCGCTTGGATGGGTGGGGGAACACTCCGAAAAACCCCCCCGGCTAGCAAAATCAAAATCAAAATCGGATTCGGGGGAAGCGGCAGCGGCGGCCGCACACTCCTTTTCCCTCCCCCCGGGCTCGGATAGAACTGGGGTATCAAAAGGATATGAGTCGGGCTCGCTGCTTTCCCCCTCGTCTCCCCCTTGGGCTAAACGGGTGGGGGAGAACCCTATCGCTGAATCCTGTCGCTGTGCCCCACTGGCCGGCCCCTCGCTCACTCGGTGCCTCAGTTGGTCAGCGTGCCTCCTCCAGAGGAGGCCGGTGCTAGTTTCCACCCGATAGGACACTGGCCCCGTCTGTTCTATTATCGTCCCTGGCACCCAGGCTGGGCCTGCGTTGGCATAGTTCCTGCAGTGTACAGGATCGCCTACGCCGAAACCTTTCGAGACCGCTAACCCTATGTTCTTCCCTTTGTCCTCGACCCTCGACGGGTCTAGCCTGGACAGAAGCGTGGTCAGTTTCCTCCGCATCAGCAGCTCCGCCGGCGAGTATCCCGACGCTAAGGGGGTCACTCTATACGCTAATAGAAATTGACAAACTTGGTGATTTAGATCCCCCGAGCCCATGCGCCGCAGCGCATCTTTTGTGGTGCGCACCAACCGTTCCACTTGGCCATTCGTGGCCGGGTGAAACGGTGCGGATGTGACATGCCGAATTGCATTTGCCTCCATGAATGCTGCGAACTCAGCGGACGTGAAGCAACTGGCGTTGTCGCTGACCAAAGTGTCGGGTAAACCGAACGTGGAAAAGACCCTCCTTAGTTGGCGAATGGTGGTGGCGGAGGATGTGCTCTTTACCGGAATGACCTCCAGCCACTTAGAGTATGCATCCACCACCAGGAGAAACATGGTTCCCCGGAATGGGCCAGCAAAATCTACGTGCACCCTGGACCACGGTCCCCTCGCTGCGTCCCATTCCCTATGTGGTAGGCGGGCCACCTCCGGTCGAGAACATTGACATGCTTCACAAGTGCCAACCATCTGCTCTATGTCGGCGTCCAGCTGGGGCCACCAGAAGTAACTCCGGGCCAACGCCTTGGAACGGACGATCCCCGGGTGGCTGACGTGCAACAGCTTTAGCACCTTCGGCCGCAGGGACGTAGGAACCACCACCCGTTGACCCCACAACAGGCACCCCCTCTCTAAAGACAACTCCACTCGCTTTCGGAAGAATGGGTCGAATTCCGTGCCTGGGGATGACGCCGGCCACCCCTTCTGCACCCACGAGCATACCTTCTCTAGTGTTCTATCCTTTCCGGTCGCCCTGGCAATGTCGGCCGGTACTATCGGGGGTGACTCTAAAACCTCTATTAGCAATACCTGGCGGTCTCTTCTTACCCCTGCCTTCTGGTCGTCCGATAATGGTAACGGCGACCGTGAGAGCGCGTCTGCATGGCTGATTTCCTTCCGTGGCCGGTATTCTAATTCATGTTGATATGCGTTAAGAAAAATAGCCCACCGCAGCATCCTCGGGGACAGGATCTGTGGCGTGGGCTTATTTGCAGTGAAGATCCCTAACAGGGGCTTGTGATCAGTAACGATCTTGAATGGCCGACCATACAGAAAATCGTGAAATTTCTTGGTTCCCGCTACTATCGCTAGTGCCTCCCTATCGGTCTGTGCGTAATTCCGCTCTGCTTGGGACAGGGACCTTGAATAAAACGCTATCGGGGCCTCCCTTCCGCCGCCTAACACGTGGCAAAGCACCGCCCCCACCCCCACCGGGGATGCATCGCAGACCAAAACTATGGGCCGTTTGGGGTCGAAATGAGTCAGGATTGCCTCGGATGTGAGGAGTTGCTTTAACTCTGAGAACGCTCTCTCTTGCTCGTCACCCCACAGCCATTTTTCCTCTTTTTTAAGCAGCCGATGAAGCGGCTCGGCAACAGACGCCTTCCGTGGAAGGAAGGTATGGTAGAAATTGAGAAGCCCCAGAAATGACTGAAGCTCGGTTTTGGAAGTGGGGCGAGGGGCTTTCTTAATGGCGGCTACCTTAGATTTGGACGGCCTAATTCCCTCGGGTGTGACACGGAACCCTAAAAACTCAACCTCTGTTTCGTAAAATACACATTTGTCTTTTCTCAGTCGCAGCCCCGCTTTCTCGAACACGGCTAGGACCTTATCCAATCTGTGGGCCAGCTCGGCCTTACTCCCCCCCGTTATCAACACGTCATCAAAATATGGCAACACCCCTTCCAGCCCCTTCAGGAGGCGTTCCACTAGCGACTGAAAAATGCCAGGTGCCGAGTTCACGCCGAACTGTAACCTCGACACCTGGAACGCCCCCTTATGTGTGACTATTGTTTGTGCCGCCGCTGTGGCGGGGGTTACTGGGAGTTGCTGGTAGGCCTGTGCTAAATCGAGTTTAGCGAAACACTTTCCCCCATTCAGCCTGGCCAGAAGGTGGCTGACCACTGGCACCGGGTATGCATTAGGGCGGATTGCCTTATTAATGGTACACTTATAATCAGCGCAAATGCGCACCTCCCCGTTAGCCTTCAGTGCTGTTACAATTGGAGTCTCCCACTCCGCGGAGTCCACAGGAACGAGAATTCCTTGACCCACCAGTTTGTCCAGTTCCGCCTCTATTTTGTCCTTAAGCGCGAACGGTACCCTGCGCGGTTTAAGTCTTATCGGGCGGACCTCCGGGTCTAAGTCGAAGGCTACAGGGGGTCCCTTGAACTTTCCAAGTCCACTTTTAAAAACGGCGGGGTGTGCGTCACATACTGCTTGTATTGGGTCCTCGCCTACGGCATGCACCCCCCCTATGAACAGGCCTAAGGGCTGGAACCACTGTGTTCCGAGGAGGCTACAACTCCCCCCTTTTAGCACCACTAGGGGAAGTTCCGCAGAATGTCTCTTAAAGCGAACCCGGAACGTTCCGACCCCCAACACTGGAATGCTGTTCCCCTGAACGTCCCGTAGTGTGGCCCTCAACGCTTTAAGTTTGGGCCGCACGTGGGGGTCGATTTTCAAGAACTCTCTCTGGGGAATTATAGAATAGGAGGACCCCGAGTCAACTTCCATCCTAATAGGGGTCCCTTGTACTAGTACCTCAACAAAGTAATGGGGCTGTCCCGCAGACACGTTGAACACAGGAGCGTCGCCCTCGCTGTCGTCCGAGATGCGGCCCACGCCGTCCTGCTTCCTCGTGGCCCGGGCACCATCTTTGGGTCTCGCTGGACGGTCCGGTCTGGCTGAACGGTCTTGCGAATGTCTCCGGCCCTCTTTCCATTTCCTGCACGCCTTGGCGATGTGCCCCCGACGTCCGCAGTTGAAGCACTCGGCTTTCCTGAATGGGCACTTCACGCGCTCATGGGCCGCTCCGCAACCATCGCAGCGGCGCCCGCCTCTCCGGACCTTCTGGACCTCCTCGCCATCGCTACTCTCTGACGACGATTTCGAGGTCGGTCGGGTTGCATGCACCGACTGACCGGACTTCCCGTGCGATGAATTTTCCGCTTTTCCGGCCCTCGGACGCCACTCACGCCACTTGTGCATCTCGTCTACTCCAGCATTCGTGGACTCCGCGGCTTCCGCGGCCTCTACAACCTCTTCCAGTGTGGGTGGTGGCTCCCTGTTCATCAAACTGTGCTGTACTTCCTTGTCCTTCAGGCCACACAGCACTCCGTCCCTGAGGGCCATCTCTAGGATGTGGTCCCATTTGCAGGGGGCGGCGGCTACCCTCATAGCCGTTACGAAGGCTTCTACCGACTCGTCCGGCGCTTGAACTCGCCTCCAAAACGCACTCCGAGCGGGAAACATTGCCCTCGAGGGTCGGAAACGCTCACGCAGCATTTTCATGATGTCACCGGCTTTGAAATCGCTCATCTTCTTCGGTGCAAGGATGCCCACCAGCGTCCGCTTGGTTTCCATCCCAAGCATGCGAGTGAGGATGGCCCTCTTCCTTTCCTCGTCGTCTTCTTTGACTTTGAGCTCCACCAGTGCCGCCTGGAAGTCCATCTCAAAGAGCTCCCAGTCTTGCGGTTTGGTGATGTTGAACCCGCTCTGTGTCCTGGCTCCGTGGGGATCCATTATCCCACCTTCGTCGCCAGTTTAGTGTATGAGAGTCAAGACACAAAGCACAGCCAACGGCTGGGTTAACTCAGGTTTATTGCATGGTGGACAGAGGGAACATGAGGTAATGGCGGACGAACAGCTCTATATATATGGTAGTAGCGTCTTTGAATGTGGCTCCACGGTAGCCCGTTGGCTACTGGTCCGCGTGACGTCATGGCTGGTCACGCCCTTCTTGTCCAGGTGTAGGTAGCGGCGGGAAAACTTCCCGTGCTGCGGTCTTTGATGGGTTTGAACCAAGAGAGCTTGGACGCTCGCTGCTGCCAGCTGGTGGTCATTAGCTCGCGTCCTATTTCAGGGTTTATGTGATACAGCTGAAGGTTACATTGTTACTCATAGGCAAGGTTACATTGGTTCAGATACATTGATATCACATGTAGAAGGTTACACTATAGGACACAACAGTAATGGAGCGAAGGTGACCAACTTTACGTTCTCCACTCACCTCTAGGAGAATACCGGCTTGCCAGGATTGTCTGTTCTCAAACAGTCCCCATCCCAGTTCACCATTCGGCCAGCACTGTTCTCAAGCCTTGAGGCTGTGGGCCAACAGCACGTTCCATGATCACTGAGCATGCCCATCACCCAGAAGCAGAAGCACCGGTCGTCTAGCCCCGGGCCAGCGGACGTACCCAATGTCATCCCCAAATAATTATAAGCCTTCACCTACCATTTAACTATGCGCTATCCACCAAAGCAAGAGGTTATCCAGATGTACCGCTTGCCCCCACCAGACCAACCAACTTGGTCTGGATGCCCCTCTGCAGGCTAGTCAAAAACATGTCAAGGTCCAATGCAGTAAGGTGGACACCGTCGACACGGTACAATCCGTCATGGTCCACCCTGATCTCGGAGTGTTCAACCACGGTGCCCAGACCTGTTCCAAGGAGCTGGATTACTGCCTTATTCATGCCTTTCCTGGCCTTATCGATGAGACATGGGTCGCAACTCGCACACCACTGCCTCCGTGGAATGATGTTAGACCACACTAAATGGACCTATGGCCAGTGGCACCTAACCTCCACCAGGTCCTGCCAGACAGCCAAGCTAATGGCAACCCCTTTCATCCTGCCCAGGTCGTTACCCCACGAATGTATCAACAAGATATCCAGGGGCAAACCTGCAAAACTAGTGAAGAGGCAGGGAAGGAGTTCCGCCCAGGTCATACCCCGGCAGCCCTTCCACTCCAACTCTGCCACACTGCTCAGGCTCAAGTCAGTACCCCAATCAAGGGCTGCAGTGCATCGAGCTGCCCCATAAATAAAACTATGGCCCACCAACAGGAATCGAGCTTTCCGGTCTGCCATGGTGTGCCCTGCAACAAAATACAGATGTAAGTGGGGCTGCACCTCATTGCGACAGTGGGCAGACATACAGCCTGTACTTGCCGGAGGTCCAATGTCCCATCCTTTTAATGTCCTCAGGGGAATAGCCCAGGGCAGCAGCCATCGAGGTCGCCCCGATACAGAAGGAATGTGTGCCAAAATGCATGCCCTTCAAGCTCACTGCCTCCAGTGCTGAACTGGTCAGCATCCAGAACTGGTACTTGGACAATGGTGAGCCATTGGCAAGGTAGTGACACTGGTCAGTAGTTTTTTGGGTTATCTGGGTGTTTGCTGGGTGTCAATAAAGCAAAAACTCTAGGCTATCTCCACAATTTAGGAAGCTTAAGTTCACTATGCAGTTTTTATGAATTGCAGGGGACATTCCAAAGTGCAAGTACCAAACTGCTTTATCTGCTCTTTTCTTATGTCATTGATACCTGCTGCTTTATTCAGTTTCATGCTGTGAATTGACAAAAATGGGCTATTGAGTAGCCCCCCCCCCAGTTCCTCTGGTCGGATGGCTTTTTCCTTCACATTTTTTTCCTTTCATTTTCCCATTCTTTAGCAACTGGCTAGCTATTTGGTCTGCTGTTACTCCAGTATAGTTTTGCTGTGGCTGGGTCTAATCTTCACCTAAAATTTTAAGGCATTTCCAAGTTCTACTGTTCTGCTTCATATTCAAGTTCTTGACTAATGTGCACCATTGTGACTTGTGATTTCCAGTTTTCAGCTAGAGCCTGCATCAGTTCTTCCCCACCTTCAAAAGTATCTTCCTAAAAAGGATCCTGGTTGTTGAATGCCTGATACCTATCCAGTTGGCATCACTGGAAAATCAACTCTAGTTGCAAAAAATACTTTTGTGTGTATGCATTGTATATTGTGTGCATGGTGGTGGTGAGCAAAGGGATCCCAACTCTTCAGTCCTAATTACTTACTACTACCTGTATTTAAAATTTGTAAACTATACACATTCATTATGATTATGCAGCTAATAACTCATGCAGCCTTAACACTGATGTCTGTGTCAGATTGTGGTCAATTAGTATTGTGAGATTTCATTTTTGGAGAAAAATTATTTTTAAATCACTTTTGCTTGCTATAAAATGGAATTTGAAGCTCTTTCATTTGTTTTCTCAATACTGCAAAATGACAGGTAAAGGTAAAGGTTTCCCTTGCTTGAAAGCCAGTCGTGTCCGGCTCTAGGGTGCAGTGCTCATCTCTGTTTCTAAGCCGAAGAGCCAGCGCTGTCTGCTTCTGCAGACGTTTCCATGGTCATGTGGCAGGCATGACTAGACTCCGGAGCGCACGGAATGCTGTTACCTTCCCAACGAAGTGGTCCCTATTTATCTACTTGCAATTTCTTGCTTTCGAACTGCTAGGTTGGCAGGAGCTGGGACAAAGACGGGAGCTAAAGCCAGAAAGATGTTCAGATTTTAATGCTATGGAGCTAGTTTCTCCTACTGCACATTTCTTGGAGTTATCACACCTACTTCCACAGCTATCTTTTTTCTCTCTTGGTCCTAATAATTCCTTAGAGGAAAAACCTCATTGATTTCATTGATACTTGGTGTGTCATCTGATCATCAGGCAGAACTTGTATTGGCTTTTCTTATTTAGCTTATTTAGCAGATCAGCTAGATTTTATTCCCTTGAATAACCAAGTGTTTCAAACAATGAGGGCAATTCTATTTCCATCTGCAAATATACTGCCTTCAGCTAAGTGATATTGCTAATATATTCAGAATGGAAAGATGAGCCACAGTAAGCATACTAATGACACAAACAGCTTTCTTCAGCTCTTCACCTGTTAAGTAGGCATTTGCAGTAATTATAGTGGTTAGTGCTAGGATAAACTCATCAAAATAATCATGTAGTTTAAATATCCAAAGGAACATCCAGTAATTTTGAAAACACATATTTGAAACAGGAATTCTATCTTTATCCATAAATCTTTCCAAGCAAATTAAATATGCAATACATGGGTACACACCTGTGGTATGAAAGAAAATGTTTCCCAATCTTTGGGTTTTGGACTTCAATCTCCAGAAGCCTAAATCAATTCCCCAATGCACTGATCAGCCAATGTACTGACTAAGCTTCTGGGAATGGAATTTCACCAGTGTTCCACAAACATACCGTATTTACTCGAGTATAAGCCAATCCAAATATAAGCCAAGGTACCTAATTTTGACATGAAAACCCAGGATAACAGATTGGCCTGAGTATAAGCCAAGGGTGGGAAATGCAGGAGCTGCTAGTGAGTTTCAAAGGTCAGAATACATCAAAACAGGGTACAATTAATTAAATTGTTGGTGCATCTTAATCTGGTGCAGTCTTGGGACCCTCGTGGTCATTGACTTGAGTATAAGTGTGTCCCCTTTTGGGGGCTCATTTTTGGGGCTAAAAACTCGGCTTATACTCAAGTATATATGGCAGTTTGGGAAATGCTGAAAGCTATGATCTACATCTTGAAGCATAAACATACAGTGGACAGAAAGAAAAACAAAGTAAGCACTGGAGTAATTCAAATTCTTTCCAATTTCTGCTCACAATATTTGATTTTATTTATCATTATTATCTTGCTTCCAATGGACAAAAGTAACTTGCAAGGGTAAGACAGGAGATCTTTGACTCACCAGATGTTTTGAATCCCTGAAGCTCTAGCCAGAACACTCACTCATATTGATCCATAGGAAATTTAGTCCAAAACATATGTAAGACCAAAGTGTTCCCAGACTTGGTAGATGGAACCCAAAATTTTCTCTCAAGAGAGGAAGGTATGGGAAAATGCTCTCTTCCAGTGAAGAACTCAGTTCAGCACCTCCATTGGCTGGAATTTTATCAGATACAGTAATACCTCATACAAAGTCCGCTTCATACAACATTGGATTCATACAACATTGCCTAATTCCTTGAAAAAAGTTACCTCATACAAAGTCGGGTGACGTTGTATGAGGCATTGGGATTTTCCCAGGTTGCATTCTGCCTGGGCAGTATAAAAGGTAGGACACATGCGTGGATTGCTCTTGTGGGTTTTGCATGAGGCAAAGAGTGTTTAGGAGTGGTTTTGAGCGCAATTTTGGATTTTTTTGAATTTTTTTGTCAGGATTTTTAGAAGCATTCCTGGGATTTTTGCAGCATTCTTCAGGTTCTTGGACAATCAGGATTGTTTGACAAGTTTTTGTAACGTTTTTAGCCTTTAGACAATGATTTCTTAAAGTTCTGTCAGTGTCCTGTCTGCTTCCTTGACTTTGCCCTGAAGTCTGTGCTGTTACAGTACAATGTACCTCTATGGAAACGACGTTGTATGAGGCATCGTGGCAAGGATTTGGACGTTGCATGAGGCATCACGGCTAGGATTTTGCATGCCTCATACAAAGTCCAAATCCGTATAAAGTCCAAACTTGTGGAACCAAGTTTGGACATTGTATGAGGTATCACTGTATGCAGGAATGGAGTAAGCTATTGCTCTAACATCAACATTGTTAGGTTAATAGCAATTTTACATGCACCAATGCTCAGTGGGAGGGCCTTTGCAGCTTAATGTGATTATCCTTTGCTACTAATTTGATTGGTGTGGTTCTTTTCCCACCTCTAGCATTTGAGTGTCTAAAAAGTAGACATACAATTCTGATATTTTACTTTTCTAAAGAAAAGAAGTGATATCCTTATCAAAGAAAAATGGGGTAACATAAAAATAAATAAATATTTTTTTAAAAAAACCTCTCTGATTATTGCACATCCATGGTCTACAAGAAAGATGATTTTGACAAAAGGTCTGTCCAAGAATGCCCAACCCATAGATGTAGAAGATTTATTTTTTTATTTATTTTATTAATTCCAGCCTTCCATAAACTCACAAACTTGGGAGACAACAGCTGAAGATCGCCTACTTTGGCACCATACCATCTCTGCTGCTACCCATCAGGGGAACGCTGCAGACATGAAGAGGCTAAGTGACAAGCACAGAAGATTTGTCAAACCCAACCACGTCCTCTACCATCTATTCAGTGCACTGTGTGTGGTCGCATATTCCATGCCAGGATCAGTTTGTGGAGTCATCAGAGACACATCCACTAGCTGAGAAAATGACCTCCAGGAAAAATGTGTGCTCAAAAACGAGTAGCAGCCGACGATGACAATTATCAATTCTAGCCTTCCATTACAACAGAGTAGGAAACATCAATGAAAAGAAAAAACAGTAAAACCAATAAAATAATCACAATACTCAATAAGCATTAGTAAGCAGAAGCAGGCTGACAGGCACTGCTGACAAAGCTTTCCCCTGATTTTCAGTGTAGGTCTCGACTAAGCAATTGTTCCAACATTGATATTCTTAGTACAATAGCAATCTTGCATGCGCTAACTCTCGGTGGGAGGGGTTTTGCAGCTTTATGTGATTGTCCTTTGTCACTAATTTGATTGGTAAAGTTCTTTTTCCACCTCTAGCATTTGAGGCAAGCCACCACGCTTCCAGTTTATTTTTTCTTTCCATTGTTAATTTATAGCTTTCTTATTCCCCAGATCTTCCTTCAAGCAACAAGCATGTGTTGTGTTCCATGAACTGGAGACTCCCCTCCCCCGCTTTATCTATAATAATAATTTCATGTCAGAAATTATTCTGGGTTGAAAAGATTTCTGCTGGAGAAACTCTGCTCAGGAAATGCCCAAATGAGTCTCCTTTCATGTCCCCAAGATCTTTTCCCACCAAAGTGGTCCCTATTTATCTACTTGCAATTTCTTGCTTTCAATCTGCTAGGCTGACAGAAGTTGGGATAGAGACAGGCACTCAGTCCCTCATGCAGTACTCTCGTCTTGAATTGCTGACTTGCCGGCCTTCCAGCTAACAAGGTGAGCTTTTTAACCACTGAGCCACTGCAGCCCCTTTTTTGCTCCTGCTGTTCTTAGACTTCAATTCCCAGATGTCCTGATCAATAACCTGCCGATTGCTTTATTTACAGTTACCACCTTTGACTATAATTACAGGTGGTAACTGTAAATAAAGCAATCAGCAGATGTGTTGATCAGGGCTTCTGGGAATTGAAGTCCAAGTACAGCAGGAGTGCCAAGATCTCTGGTTCCCTCTAGTGGCCAGTTTGGATAATACATCTTGGAAATATGTGTGCATTATGTATTGTATGGCTGTGAAACATGGACTCTCAAAAAGCTTGAGCGCTTTCACCAAGAGAAGCTAAGGTCCATCTTGAACATCAAGTGAGATGACTATGTCACCAATATCCCAGTTCTCAAGAAGACACATGTAAATAGTAATGAAGCTTCCATCATAGGCCATCATCATAGATGGATAGGGAATGTCTGCTGTATGGATGATTCCAGATTTCTTCATCAAATTTTTTTTGGGAAACTGTTATGTATGTTAACTGTGTTTTCTGACAGGAGCGGAATGTATCTTTTCTCATGTATCTATTCTTATGCAAATAAGTGGATCGAAAATGTGCACACTCTGTTAGCCAATGGGCTTGTTGTATTATTATTACTGTTACTGTTTATCGTGTATATAAGTCTGAGTTTTGCCCCATCCAAACTGTGTTCAAACCCCACTAATAAAGAGCTGAATTTCACTACTTCACTCGTCTGCTTCTTCATTCCCTGAACACGAAAGAAATGTAGGTCTGGCATAAGAGCTTGTGGAACTCCTTTTAAGTGTTTTAAGGACCAGCTGAAACAAACCATGAAGGTGTGAGGTATAAACCCACAAACCTGGGAGGCAGCAGTTGTAGATCGCCCACTTTGGTACCAGACCATCTCTGCTGTTACTGATCGAGTGACAAGCATGGAAGTTTCCTTAAACTCAACTATGCCCTCCACCATCTATTCAATGTAATGTGTGTGGTTGCATGTTTCATGCCAGGATTGTTTATTGAGTCACCAGAGATACATCCATCAACTGAGAAAATGACTTCCAGAAAAAAATGTATGCTCGGATATGAGTAGTTGCTGCTGCCGATGCATTTCTGAGATTTTTCATTAATATTTTCACAACTAAAACCACAAATAATGACTTCCATAGAAATGGTGGGGCTACTGTACATTTGTATATCCTTGATTGGCAAAACACTAGCTTTACAGAACAGATGAGCTTTTCCCTGGGCTTTTTGTCCAATCAGGGCCAAAATGGTTGCAACATGTAAATCAATTCTTGCATGCCACAAACCTATGCATACATCCAAATGCATTCATATGTACACACAAATGAAGGCAATATGTTGCACAAGTATTCTGAGATGTGCCTTTTCTTACTCTCACTAAATGTCCTGTCCAGGAGATGTCTCAGCAGCAACTGTAGGGGAGAGATCTAGTTCATTGTTATGTATGTATGTATGATTGCATGTTCATTGTACTGTAAAGGCAAGAATGTAACCACTCCAAATACAAGGTATCTCAGCTGTAAAGGAACGCGAGCAGGCAGCCCATAGAGGGCAGCTGCGAGCGTTCAGTCTCACATGGTTCACATTGCTCAATCACGGACAGCCGCGGGAAAACCTTCCCCGCATTCAGCAGCAGAAGAAAGACCTGCATTCAGCAGCAGGAAAGAGGCGTGCCTGGGCGAGGCCACGCCGGTAGCAGCCAATGAGCTACCGTGCTACAAGATTCAAATGTATAGGGCTACTGTATATATTGAGATGTATCACCGCCATTACCTCATGCTCCACCGGACCATCATGCAATAAACCTGTGTTAAGCCAACCCTTCGGCTGTTCTGTTGTCTTTGGTCCCATACACTAAATTGGCGACGAGGATGGGATGATGGCTGCCCACGGGACCAAGACATGCGCCGGCTACGAGATCAGGAAGCCGGGAGACTTGGAGCTGTTTGAGATAGACTTCAATGGAGCGCTAGTGGAGCTCGAAGTCTCAGATGAGGCCAAGAAGAGGGCCATCTTCGTCCGCATGCTCGGACACGAGACCAAGAGGACCTTGGTGGACCTGATCGCGCCGAGGAGGGTGAGCGACTTCAAGGCCACAGAGCTCCTGGCGGCGCTGCGCACCCACCTCCGGCCCGCGATAGCCATATTCCCCGCTCGGAGCGCGTTCTGGAGGCGAGTCCAGGCGCCCGGGGAATCGGTCGCTGAGTTCGCCGCGGCCCTGCGGCTGGCCGCCGGCCCTTGCAAGTGGGAGACCCCAGAAGTCACCCTCCGGGACTGCCTGCTCTGCGGTCTGAGGGATACCGAGACTCAGCGCGCGCTGATGAAAAAGGAGCCGCCTCCCACGTGGCAACAAGTCCTCGACACGGCACAGGCCGCGGAGGCCACAACTGCCGGGGTGCAAGAGCTTCAGGACTGGCGCCCGAAACCCGCCAAGGCAGAGAGCTCGGTGCACACGGCCCGGCGAGTCTCGAACTCGTCCACGGAGAGCGGCGACGACGAGGACGTCCGGCGGGTCCACAGAGAGGGCCGGCGCTGCGACGGCTGCGGCGCCGCCCACGCCCGCGCCAAATGTCCATTCCGCAAGGCCGAGTGCCACAACTGCGGCCGGCGCGGGCACATCGAGAAGGTCTGCCGGAAACGGCGCGAGGCCAAGAGGAGTTCCCCAGACCGCTCGGCGAGGCAGGACCGCACCACGAAGCCAAAGGATGGCACCCGGACCACGAGGACGCGGGACGGAGTAGGGCGCATCTCCGACGACAGCGAGGACGACGCCCCGGTTTGCAGCGTTTCCACGGAGCACCCCCGTTACTTCGTTGAGGTAGTAATCCAAGGGGCCCCTGTTAGGATGGAGGTGGACTCGGGTTCCTCATACTCTATCATTTCCCAGGGAGAGTTCATGAAAATCGCCCCCCGCGTGCGGCCCAAGCTCAAAGCGTTGAGGGCCACACTGAAGGACGTGCAAGGGAACCGCATCCCAGTGTTGGGGGTTGGGAAGTTCCAGGTCCAGTTTAAAAAGCACACCGCAACGCTTCCCCTAGTCGTCCTCAAGGGAGGTAAATGCAGCCTCCTCCGGACTCAATGGTTCCAGCCCCTGGGGTTGTTCATTGGCGGGTGCACGCCGTGGGAGTACACGCCGCCGGGACTGATCCAATACAGAGCGTGTGCGACGCGCACCCCGAGGTTTTCAAAAAGGGGCTCAGAAAATTCAAGGGCCCCCCAGTGACTTTCGACCTGGACCCTGGAGTACGTCCAATCAGACTTAAACCGCGCAGAGTGCCCTTCGCACTAAAGGACAAAATAGAGGCGGAGTTGGACAAATTGGTGGGCCAGGGGATTCTTGTCCCTGTTGATTCTGCGGAGTGGGAAACTCCAATTGTAACAGTGCTCAAGGCCAACGGGGAGGTCCGCATATGCGCTGATTACAAGTGCACCATCAATAAGGCGATCCGCCCTAATGCGTATCCGGTGCCGGTAGTCAGCCACTTGTTGGCCAGGTTACACGGGGGGAGGTGTTTCGCTAAACTCGACCTGGCCCAAGCCTACCAGCAACTCCCGGTGACCCCCGCCGCAGCTGCTGCGCAGACCATAGTCACCCACAAAGGGGCGTTCCAGGTATCGCGCCTCCAATTCGGCGTGAATTCGGCGCCCGGAATCTTCCAGTCACTCGTGGAACGCCTCCTGAAGGGGTTAGAGGGGGTGTTGCCCTACTTTGATGACGTATTGATTACAGGGGGGAGTCGGGCCGAATTAGCAATAAGGTTGGGAAAGGTCCTGGCAATATTCGAAAAAGTGGGGTTGCGGTTGCGGAAAGACAAGTGCGTTTTCTTCGCAACTGAGGTTGAGTTCCTAGGGTTCCGTGTTACTCCCGAGGGAATAAGGCCATCCCAATCCAAGGTGGCCGCCATCAAGAAGGCCCCCCGCCCCACCTCCAAGCCCGAGTTGCAGTCGTTCCTTGGACTGCTCAACTTTTACCACTCCTTCCTCCCGCGGAAGGCAGCAGTGGCGGAACCGCTACACAAATTGTTAAAAAAGGACGGGCCATGGAAGTGGGGCGACGACCAGGAGACGGCTTTCAATGACCTGAAGCGACTCCTGGCATCAGATGCGGTACTGACCCACTTCAATCCCAAACGCCCAGTGGTCCTGATATGCGATGCATCCCCGGTGGGGGTGGGGGCGGTGTTATGCCACGTACTGGAGAACGGGAGGGAGGCCCCGATAGCGTTCTACTCTAGGTCCTTGTCCCAAGCGGAGAGAAACTATGCCCAGACAGACAGGGAAGCACTAGCGATAATTGCGGGGACCAAGAAATTTCATGATTTTGTGTACGGCCACCCCTTCACCATAGTGACTGACCACAAGCCCTTGCTAGGCATTTTCACCGCAGATAAGCCCACACCCCAAATCCTGTCCCCGAGGATGCTCAGGTGGGTCATTTTTCTCAACGCGTATCAGCACGCGTTGGTATACCGGCCCGGAAAGGAAATCAGCCATGCGGACGCCCTGTCGAGGTCCCCCATTCCCCGGGATTGCTGCCACGTGGGCGAGGAAGAGGGGGACCACCAGGTCTTAATGATAGAGGTCCTAGACTCCCCTCCAGTAGTACCGGCCGACATCGCCAAAGCGACCGGCAAGGACAAAACGCTAGCTACAGTTTGCTCCTGGGTACAGAAAGGGTGGCCCGTGTCTTCCCCAGCAGCGGAATTCGACACATTTTTCAAAAAGAAACTAGAGTTGTCCCTAGAGAGGGGTTGCCTTTTGTGGGGACAGCGGGTAGTGATCCCCACGTCGCTCCGGCCGAGGGTGCTTAAACTGCTGCACGTCAGCCACCCGGGGATCGTCCGCTCTAAGGCACTAGCCCGTAGTTACTTTTGGTGGCCCCAGCTAGATGCCGACATCGAACACATGGTCGGCACTTGCGAAGCGTGCCAAAGCTCCAGGCCAGAAGAGGCTCGCTTGCCACATAGGGAGTGGGACGCAGCAAGGGGGCCCTGGTCCCGGGTACACGTAGACTTTGCTGGCCCGTTCAGGGGAACACTTTTCCTCCTTGTGGTGGACGCGTTCTCCAAGTGGTTGGAGGTCATTCCAGTCTCGAGCACCTCCTCGGCCACTACAATTAAACAGTTACGGAGGGTCTTTTCCACGTTCGGTTTACCCGACACCCTCGTCAGCGATAACGCTAGCTGTTTCACATCCGCCGAGTTCGGGGCATTCATGGATCGCAACGCCATTCGGCACGTCACCTCCGCCCCCTTTCACCCGGCCACCAACGGCCAAGTAGAGCGCCTCGTGCGCACCACAAAAGACGCGCTGTGGCGCATGGGCCCCGGAGACCTCGACCTGAAATTGTGCCAATTCCTGCTAAGGTACAGGGTCACCCCATTGGCGTCAGGGTACTCCCCCGCGGAGCTGTTAATGCGCAGGAAGCTGGCCACGGTAATCTCCAAGCTAGACCCCACGAGAGTAGAGGACACGGGGCAGAACATAGGGGTGGAACCCGCAAAGAGTTTCAGCGTAGGCGCCCCGGTGCATTGCAGGAACTACGCCGACGCGGGGCCAGCCTGGGTGCCGGGCACCGTAATAGAACAAACCGGCCCCGTCTCATACCGCGTGGAGACCAGTACAGGCCTCCTGTGGAGGCGACACGTGGACCAACTCAGGCGCAGGGTCCCCGGAGAACAGGACGAAGACGAAAAAGCCACAAATCAGCGTTAGGGTACTCCCCCACCCGTTTAGCCCAAGGGGGAGGGAAAGGGGGACATGGGTCCCCACCAAGGGGGGAGGAAAGGGAATTGATCCTCAGAGATCTTTTGCGGGACTTCGCGGCAGAAAGGAAGAGCCCCGACCTCACACATACCCCTCGGAAGTTTCCCCGAAACACAGATGCCCCTAGAAGTTTAGACGTTGATTTACAGTACCAGGGGGAGTTAGCGGAGTGGTCCCCCACCCGTCCTGGCGAAAAGAGGGGTTTCAGTTCAGCCCCTGGTACTTCCAGTCCCAGTAGCCCCTGTGAGTTAGAATGCAACATAGCGCCAATTTCCCGGAGACCGACACCCCCAAGACAGGAGGCAACAGCGAGTCCGCCCACCACAGTCTCAAGGTCCCCCGAGCGGGGAACAGAAGGTAGCAGAACCACAAGGGCGACCTCATCGGTTCCGCGGTTCACAATAGGAGGGTCCCCCGGGTCCGAGAGCAACAGGCAGGGGTTTACCTCCCAACTGTTCATTCCATTCCCATCCCCGGGCACAAGACAGGCACGGACCCCCCACAGAGCCACTAACGAATCCCCGTTTCCCATTGCAGGACAAGTACCCGCGGAGTCAGAGATCACAGGCTCTCCAGCACTAGGTCAGGCGCAAGCACGCCCCAAGCGCACGTGCGGCAAGCCACAATGGTTGCGGGACTTCGTCCCGTCCTAGGGGGGAGGGATGTTATGTATGTATGTATGATTGCATGTTCATTGTACTGTAAAGGCAAGAATGTAACCACTCCAAATACAAGGTATCTCAGCTGTAAAGGAACGCGAGCAGGCAGCCCATAGAGGGCAGCTGCGAGCGTTCAGTCTCACATGGTTCACATTGCTCAATCACGGACAGCTGCGGGAAAACCTTCCCCGCATTCAGCAGCAGAAGAAAGACCTGCATTCAGCAGCAGGAAAGAGGCGTGCCTGGGCGAGGCCACGCCGGTAGCAGCCAATGAGCTACCGTGCTACAAGATTCAAATGTATAGGGCTACTGTATATATTGAGATGTATCACCGCCATTACCTCATGCTCCACCGGACCATCATGCAATAAACCTGTGTTAAGCCAACCCTTCGGCTGTTCTGTTGTCTTTGGTCCCATACACTAAATTCATGGAGCTCTCGACTCACTTCTCCACTCTTTTGTCTGATGGGGGCATTTGTTTGAACCCATGATCGGAACTAATTTATGAAAGTCAATTAAGGGATCAATTCATTTAGAAATTTCCTAAGAGAAAGGGATAACAGAATTTGTAAACAAAAGTGTGGGATTTATTTTTGCATTAATATTTCTTCAGTGCTAAGTTAGAAGAATTGCATTACCTATTGCTGTGTTCTTGCTTGAGTTAGGGGAGCCACATGGTATAATGTCAAGGGAGACATCTTCATCACATATTGCCTGGATGTCAAAGGAGACCCAGATTCATGTCCTCACAGAGCTATGAAATTAATTGGATTACTTTGAGTCAGTACCCTCCACCCGATTCTCTGCACAGGGTTATAATTGAGATGAAGCAGAGAAAGGGGATCTGCAGAAATGGTGCAGCATAAATGTAAAGAAACAACTGGTAGTAAAGAAGGTAAAGGTTTCCCTTGCAAGAATGCCAGATGTATCCGACTCTAGGGTTCAGTGCTCCAACTTGTTTGTAGCCAAAGTGCCAGCATTCTCTGCATTTGCAGACATTTCCATGGACATGTGGCAGGCATGACTAGACACCAGAGTACACGGAATGCTGTTTACCTTCCCAACAAAGTAGTACCTATTTATCTCCTTGCAATTTCTTGCTTTTGAACTGCTAGGTTGGCAGGAGCTGGGACAGAGAGGGGAGCTCATTCTGTCATGCAGTACTTGGGTCTCGAACTGCTAACCTTCCAGTCATCAAGTTCAGCATCTTAACCACAAAGCTGGTGGTTCACAGAAAGAGCCTTCTCGAAGATTGTGGTATTGTTGAACCACAATCGGGTGTACCATGGTAACAGCAAACTTGTGTTGCTGGTTAATCTTTCTCACACTAAGTCAGGTGAAAGGACCTGCAGAATGAACTCAACAAAAGGTGTCTTCATTTTGGCAGTTTCACATCTGGCCTAGACATGGAAGAAGAAGACCAGAAAGCCACTGAAGTCCGCTAGGGATTGCTGAAATATATGCAAAAGGCTACTGCAGTCAAAGGCATTAAACTGGGACAGAGAAAGGAGGTCACGCCATCATGCAGTACTCAGGTATCGAACTCCAGCCGTCCAGTATTCAAGTCAGTTTCTTAACCACTTGAGCCACTGCAGTCCTGGTAGATAGCAATTAAGTGTTTAGATGCATGTGTACAGCCCTTGCTTTGATTTGGGAATTAACATATAAAAGCTAAAAAAAGTTAAATCATGGATGGGATGAAGATTAAGACAAAAAATCCCATTGAGTCCTGGTGCCGCAGTGGTAAAGTTGATGTATTGCAGCCACCGCAGTCCCGGTAGTAAAGAAACAAACATCCAAATTGGCATCCAATATCACTTAGCTGAAGGCAGTACATTTGAAGATGGAAACAGAATTGCTCTCATTGTTTGATTCTAGTGGGGATCAAGGTTGACTCAGCCTTCCATCCTTCGAAGGTTGGTAAAATGAATACCCAGCATGTTGGAGGCAAATTACTAATTACCTTGTGAACCACCCTGAGAGTACTCTAAGTGCTATGGGCATTATGTAAATTTAATTGCTGTTGCTATATAGATTTTAGTGTCATAATATAACAAATGTTTATCAAGTTAACACTAACTTATTTGTTTTAAATATTTCCCTTTCAGCATACCATATATACTCGAGTATAAGCCATCCCAAATATAAGTCAAGATACCTAATTTGACCTGAAAACCCAGGAAAATAGATTGATCCAAGTATAAGCCGAGGGTAGGAAATGCAGCAGCTGCTAGTGAGTTTCAATACTAAACATACATGAAAATATGGTCAAATTAATTAAATTGTTAACTCATTTCAATCTGACACGGTCTTGGGACCTTCAGGGTCATTGACTCAAGTATAAGCCATGTCCCCCTTTGGGGGCTCATTTTGGGGGCTAGAAAACAGTAAATGAAACTGGAGTTTTGGCCGATTAATGATTAACAGTTTCCCACTAACCTTCCCATCTTTGTTCTCAGCAGATCTTTTGCCTTTGTCCAACATGCAATCATTCAAAATAATAAAAAAAACCTCAGCAAGTTGGAAGTGAATGAAGAAAAATGACAAAAATGAGGGAAACTACATTGTGATGATTTTGCTGCATTTAAAAAGCCAGCATAAATTCTCCTAGAGAGAGAATGTGTGTGTGTGTAGCCATAATTGTATATTCATAACCCGCTATTGATTATTTTCCCTCATGAACTATGACCAGGAAATTAAGCTTTGCCTTAAGGCCAATTATTAAATAAAACAAGAAAGAGGAGGAGAGGCAAAGGGAAACACCAAAACAGTTCAGAATGCTTTATTTAGACAAAATAAAAACTGTATTTTTGTTATTGTGAGGTTTTTTTTGTCAAGTCCAATTAAAGGGCAGATTATCTGGTTATAGAAAGCTTAAAGGCATGTACTTTCCTTGCCACTGTGGTAACACTTTACTGCAGACCAAGGTTCAGCTATTTTACATCTTTATTACCATGCTCTTAGTCCAAAGTTTATGGGCATGCCTTGTTGCCAACACAAACCCCAATGTCAATACCCTCATCGCTTTCAGTTTGTGAGTTTCTTCTTAAAGGAGTGAAGAATCATGCTGAGGATTATATAGGAAAGTGGCTCTTATTTTAATTTGGGAAAATACTTTTTCTTCGAACAAAAATGCCATCCAAGAGAAAATCTTTAATGTTTGCTTCTGCCTCCTTCACCAGCCTCTGTTCCTTTGCTATAGTTTGCTTTGTTCTTGCGACTAAAAACTGGGCCTCCAGTGAGATTAACTACACTGAGAGAAATTCCACTGTGAAGATAATTATTACCTATGGACTTTTTGAAGGATCCTGCTTGATAAATGTAGTTCAAGGAATTGGTAAACCAGACACAAATTTCCAAGGTAAATAACAATTGTAGTGAATGTCCATGTTTGGTTGGAGTATTATGATTCACAAGTCATGTCTTTGTTTATGTATCAATACTTTTATGGAAGACAATAATATATGTATATTTGTTACTTTTATAGAAGGCAAGAAGCAAAGAGCTATTAAAAAGTTTTAAAAGTAGTTGCCGATGCTTTATGAGAAAACTTTTAAAGATCATTGACAAAATTGTTAGTCCACCTAAAAGTGCTCAAAGCAATAATGAGGAAGAAAAGAAATTATTTAAATCTGGAAGATCAGTAACCCATAGAAAATAAGCTACTACTAAAAGATCCCACACCTTCCTTAGGAAAGGCTGCAATGATGAAAGTGTCTGAAAAGCTGCTTAGCTTGGGGAAAAGGGAACTATATAGCAATGTAATAGAAGTGTATACAATTGTACATGGTGTGAAGAAAATAGATACTGATAACGCCCCCCCCCCTAAAAAATAAAATAAAAATTCTCATGATACTAGAAACTGGAGCCAACCACTAAAAGGGAATGGAGGGAGGAACCGTGTGACCAGCCGGCGGCTTGATAAGTTTGAGCATCCATATACAGAAAGTATATGTCCCTGGATTAAACAATATATTGATTATTATACCGATTTATAGTGACCCTGATAGGGTTTTTGAAGTAGGTGATATCTTTAAGGAGTGGGCTTACCAGTTCCACATTTCCAGTGAGATTATAGCCAAATCCCAGTCCTAAATAGAGGCACAACTGATATGAATAGACAGAATTTTGTTTGTTTCCTACCCCTAGCTTCTCCTTAGTTGCTCTCGTCAGATGCTAGGCAATTGTTGTCAGGAATACTTCTTGATAGTGGTCATTACAGTTGGTGAGTTTTCACGCATGAACTCAGTTTACATCTAAGTGGTCATGCATGTAAGTTTGCAAGCCTCTGGGATAAACAACAAAAATAATAATACCACATTCACATGGTAGGCCCGAGAAAAGATAGATGAGGTGTATATGTACTGGGACTTCATTCAACCTGATTGAATCACAGGATGTATTCATAGGAAAGGATGCTGTATGGGGAAATCAAACATGACTGATCATATTTGGTAGCAGCTTTCATGAGCACCTACTGTTTCTTAAAAAGACTGCACTTTTTAAATATTAACTCACAGAAATCACTTTACAGAAGGACATTCTCTTATGAAGCACTGATTTTGATATCAACACTAAAGCATTGTTTTTTCAGTTTCAGATACTCTGGAAGATGACACGCTAAAGAGTATCAACGTCGTGATTATTGTTCTGCTAGTTCTTAATTTGTTGAGCCTCTTACTCAGCTCCGGTTTTACATGCTACAATGCCATTAGCAACCCTTACCAAACCTTTTTGGGTCCTATTGGGGTCTACACCTGGAATTCAATATCTGGTAAGTAAGGTACATTATAATATGGAATGATTGCAAAAAAATATAGCAATGTGATATGCTTGTGTTCTAGAAACCACATCTGAAAAGGAGGAGAGACCATGAAGCAGTCGATAGATTTCCTTATTTACAGCTTTGCATTACAATAATCAACTTAAGTAAAATACTGGCATGTCATCTGGAAAATGGTTTAAAATATTTTTACAATGTATGACAAAGTTGTGCAATGGCCATGTATTGTGATCCATTTCTTCCATTATAAAACATGTTTATTTCTCATTTTTGTTGTTGTTGTTCAGTCGCACAGTCGATTCTGACCTTTTGCGACCCCATGAACCATTTTCCTCCAGGCACCTCTGTCCTCCACCATCCTCCTCAGCCCGCCCAGCTCTGTGCCCATTGTGTTTACAATACCATCTAGCCATCTCATCTTTGGACACCCCCTTCTTCTCTTGCCCTCTACCTTTCCCAGCATCAAAGCCTTCTCAAGTGAGTCCTCCCTTCTCATTTGATGTCCAAAGTACTTTAGCTTCATTTTCACTATTTGTCCCTCCAATGAACAGTCAGGGTTGATTTCTTCCAGTAGTGACCTATTTGTTCTCTTTGCTGTCCAAGGGACTCTCAGGACTCTCCTCCAACACCACATCTCAAAGGAATCTATTCTTCTGCATTCAGCTTTTCTAATGGTCCAGCTCTCACACCCATACATTATCACTGGGAATACCATTGCTTTGATTATGCAAATTTTTGTTTTCAAGGTGATGTCTCTGCTTTTCACTATATTCCCCAGGTTTCTCATCGCTTGTCTCCCCATAATCAGTCATATTTTTATTTCATCGCTACAGTCGCCATCTGCAGTGATCTTAGATCCTAAGAAAGTAAAATCTGTCACTGCTTCTACTTCTTCCCCATCTATTTTCCAGGGACTGATGTGGCCTGTTGCCATTATCTTGGTTTCCTTGATATTGAGTCTCAAGCCAGCTTTTGCACTCTCCTCCTTCAATCCAATCAAGAGGTTCTTTAGGTCTTCCTCACTTTCTGCCATTAGGGTGGTATCATCTGCATGTCTCAAATTGTTGATGTTTCTCCCAACAACTTTAATCCCATACTGTGTTTCCTCCATCCCTGCATTGCGCATTATGTGCTCTGTCTATAGATTGAATAAGCAGGGTGATAAAATGCAACCTTGTCTTACTCTTTTTCCTATTCCAAACCACTCTGTCATTCCATGCTCTGTCCTAACTGTTGCCTCTTGGTTCGTGTACAGATTTCTCATGAGGCATATGAGGTGTTCTGGTATTCCTATCACTTTAATTATTGCCACATTTTGTTTGTGGTCCACACAATCAAAAGGCTTGGTGTAGTCAATAAAACAAAAGTATATTTGTTTCTGGTATTCCTTTGTTTTCTCCATGATCCAACATACGTTGGCAATGTGATCTCTAGTCCCCCTGCCTCTTCTGAAACCAGCCTGCACCTCTGGTAGTTCTCTCTCCACAAGTTGCTGAAGTCTATCCTGTATTATCTTGAGCATCACCTTGCTGGCATGTGGGATGAGCGCAATTGTTCGGTAATTTGAGCATTCTTTGGCATTGCCTTTTTTTGGGAATGGAACATACACTGATCTTTTCCAATCTTGTGGCCACTGTTTTGTTTTCCAAATCTGCTGACATATTGAATGCAGTATTTTGATTACATCATCTTTTAGGGCTTTGAAAAATTCAACTGGAATACCATCATTTCCACTAGCTTATTGTTTGCGGTGCTTTTTAGAGCCTTTCTGACTTCACTCTCCAGAATGTCTGGTTCAAGTTCAAATTTCTCATTATTGTTATTATCAGGAGTGTTGAGGTCCTTTTTGTAGAGTTCCTCTGTGTACTCTTGCCATCTCTTTTTGATCTCTTCTGCATCAGCTAACTCCTTTCCATCTTTGTCCCTTATCATGGTCATCTTTGCTTTAAAAGTTCCCTTGATTTCCCCGATTTTTTTGAAAAGATCTCTAGTACTGCATCTTTCATTGTTTTCCTCCATTTCTTTGCACTGTTCTTTTAGGTAGTTTTCCTTATTTCTCCTTGCTTTTCTTTGAAATTCTGTGTTCAAGTGATTGTATTTTTTCCTTTCTCCCTTGACTTTTGCGTTCCTTCTTTGCTATTTTAAGAGCCTCACTTTGCTTTCTTATGCTTCTTTTCTTTTGGTATGGTTTTATTTGCTGCTTCCTGCATGATGTCTCTCATCTCTGTCCATAATTTTTCTGGCACTCTGTCTATCGAATCTAAGCCATTAAATCTGTTCATCACCTCCACTGTGTATTCTTTAGGGATGTTGTCTAGGTGATATCTGTCTGGTCTACTTATTTCTCCTATTTTCTTTAGTCTAAGCCTGAATTTTGCAATTAGTAGGTTGTGATCTGAGCCACAGTATGCTCCAGGTCTTGTTTTTGATGACTGTATGGCGATTCTCCATCTTTGGCTGCAGAGTATGTAGTCAATTTGCTTTCGGTGTTGACCATCTGGTGATGTCCATGCGTAAAGTCGCCTCTTGTGTTTGCTATGACCAGTGCGTTCTCTTGGCAGAACTCTATCAGTCTTTGCCCTGCTTCGTTTTGTGTACCAAGACCAAATTTGCCTATTATTCCATTCACTTGTTGATTTCCTATTTTGGCATTCCAATCTCCTAAAATAATTTGGACATCATTTCTTGGTGTCTGTTCTATGAGGTGTTGTAAGTCCTCATAGAACTGGTCCATTGTGGCTTCATCTGCACCAGTGGTTGGTGCGTATATTTGGATCACAGTGACATTGAAAGGTTTGCCTTGAATTCTGACTGACATCATTCTGTCATTTTTGAGATTGTATCCCATTACTGCTTTTCTCACTTTTTTGTTGACAATTATGGCTACTCCATTCCTTCTAAGGTTTTCTTGTCCACAAAAGTAGATATGATGGTTTCCAGAGTTGAATTCGCCCATCCCTGTCCATTTTAGCTCACTGATTCCCAAGATGTCAATGCTTATTCTTTCCATCTCATTTTTTACCACTTCCAGTTTACCTTGATTCATTGATCTCACATTCCATGTCCCTATGCAGTATTGTTCCTTGCAACACTGTATTTCTCCTCCCCCTTTCCTGTCCCTCCCCTTCCTCCACTCTGTTGTGCTTAGCATCCTGTATCATCTAAACTGCTCCTTTGTTTTGCCTTTTGTTTTGGTCAATAGGGTTCTCTTGGCAAACTTTGTGGTGTGGTTTGCCGGTTTCTACGCCATTTTTCTCCCATCATACATTTTATCACAGTTTTAAAAAGTTTTAAACAGTTTAAACATATTATCATGCATATTATCACATTTTAAGACACAGTCTCTATGTCAGTTGCCATATTAAGTCAGTGTAAAGTCTCTATGTCAGTTGTTATATTAAGTCAGTATAAAGTCTATGTCAGTTGCTATATTAAGTCAGCTATATTTTTTCACATCAGCTACTTATCCTTTGCATGAGACTCTGAGTCTCGCCCCCTGGTTTTCCTCCTATGCCTTCTTCCCTTCTGCCAAGTGGTCCTCTCCTTTGGCACTCAGCTGGTGCCTGGAGTTGGTGAATACCCCCGGCTGGGGGGTGGTGGTTTCTGGGCGGCCCCTGACTCTGGAGGCCTCATGGCGGTGGTGGTGTGTGGTATTTCCTGACACTCAGCTGGTCCTCCTCCTCACCCCTGGCTGGGGGTGATGGTCTCCAGGCAGCCCCTGGCTCCGGAGGCCTCGCGGTGGCGGCAGGTGGTTTTTCCCGCTGCTCAGCTGGTCCTCCTCCTCACCCCCACGGCTGGGGATGATGGTCTCCGGGCGGCCCCTGGCTACAGAGGCCTCGCAGCGGCGGCGGTGGGTGGTTACTCCTTAGCATTCATTTAACTCTTTATCACTCTGTCGGATCGGGATCATTTTGAACAGAAAGTTTATTGCTGGAATAATTTTCATTTTACATAGAGCTATTCTGCCAAACCAAAATAATTTTAATTTTTGATATTTCTGTCCCTTTGCCCCTATATTTCTTGCCTTTTTTCTTCAAAATCCAGCTTTTTAAGATCTTTAACACTTTCTGGTATAACAACCATATTTCAGGCTTTGTTTTATCTTTATGTGAAATAACCTTTTAAGTTTCTCTGAATCATCTTTAGTTTTATTGCACATGATCACTTACGTCTTATCCCAGTTTATTCTCAGATTAGTTACCTCTTCAAACTCTTTTAAATGCCATTATATTCTATCCATGTTTTCTATTAGATCTTTTATAGTAAGCATTGTATCATCTGCATATATGAGGCTATTTTGCCTCAGACAGATCCAGTTCATAACTTGGGTGTCTTCCTGGACTCATGACTCCTGATTGATGTTGTTGTTTGTTGTTGTTTATTGGATTTATACCCCACTCTACTCGGCACAGGGCGAATCAGAGTGGCTTACAGCAAGTTAATACAAGAACAATATAATGATACAGAAAATAAATAGTCAATACGTTTACAATAAATTCCACAATAATAATACAATATCTCAGCACAACATGTCATAGGAACATAAGAACAGCCTTGCTGGAACAGGCCACAGCCCATCCAATCCAGCATTCTATCTCACACAATGGCTCACCATTTCCTTCAGGGTATTCCCAAGGAGATGCCTTCACCTGCTTAGGATTCCCTGGAAAGGGCATTGAGAGATATCCTGCCTATCTCTCCAACCCGGAGGTTGTCCTTAAGTATCCATAATTATAGCCATTGATACCCTTGTCCTCCATGAACTTGTCTAATCCTTTCTTAAAGCTGTCAAGACTGACAGCTGTCACCACTTCTTTTGGCAGGGAGTTCCATAGACCAGTAATCCTCTGGGTGAAAAAGTACTTTCTCTTATTTGTTTGAGAACTAGTACCCAAAAGTTTCATCGAGTGTCCCCTAGTTCTAGTGTTATGCGATAGGGAAAACAGTTTTTCCTTATCTATGTTTTAAATGTTGTCAAATTTAATGCAATGAATGATTGGAAGGATGATCATAATATTTGTATACTCTACAGTTCATATAAAAAGACTAAATGCATAATTATCAATGGATTGTGGGAGATATAAAATGTGTTCTTCATGTCAGAATAATAACAATCAATATATCAAAAGGGCATATCTATACCTATAAATCTGTGCGTTAACTGTTGGAATGTGACAAAGGATGTTGCACCAAGCCCCACTAGCCCTGACCGAGTCTTCCTGCACTCACCCGAACCAGGTTCGCAGGTAACTGTCGGGCTGAGAAATGTGGCAGTGGGGCAGTAGCCCCCCGAACGTGAACAAACAAAAAGGACTTCAATTCCCAGAGTCCTTTGCACTGTGCAACCCCTCAGCCAATCAGGCTGAGGGATACGAGCACAGAGGAGGCTGGGAATACATGCTGACTTTGAAAGACCCAGCTGGAGGGAGCCAGGAAAAGGTAAGGGTTAGGTAAGGGTTAGGGGGTGGGTGAGGGAGGCAATGAAAGGTGCTGGGTCCAGAAGGGTTGGAGGGACAGACCCCTTTTGTCCCCCCAACCCTACCAAACGCAGGAAGAGGAGATCGAATACACACACACACCCCACACACACTCCATTTTAAAAGAGAAGAAACCACTTGGTTTCTTCTCTTTAAAAATGGAGTGTTTTGGTTTTTTTGGGGGGAATGATCCCCTCTCTGCTCTGTCCCCTTGCTCTGGAAGGGTTGGGGAGACCCCTTTTGTCCCCCCAACCCTACCAAACCCAGGGGATCAGGGAGAGGAGATCAAATACACCCCCCCACACACACACACACACTCCATTTTAAAAGAGAAGAAACCACTTGGTTTCTTTTCTTTAAAAACGGAGTGTTTTTTTTGGGGGGGGACGATCCCTTCTCTGCTGGGTCCCCTGGCTCTGGAAGGGTTGGGGGGACAATACACACACACACACACACACACACACACACACACACACACACACACACACACACACACACACACTGCTTCTCTTTCTATTTCTCTCTCTCTCTCTCACACACACACACACACAACACTCCTGCCTTGCCAGGAATTTTAAATGTGTGTGTTGGTGGGGAGTGGTATTGTATGGGTAGTGGTGGTTGTGCACACCCAAAACCACCCCTAACCACCAACACACCTCTTTTTTACATAAATTACCAAAAAAAAAATATCCCTTACAACAAAATTTAAAACAGCCTGGCTCTTTACCAATATAAAGAAGAAAAAAAAAACCTTCCCAAACCACTTAAAACAGTCCGGCACTGTTGTGTTCTGTAAAGCTGTGCCTTTAACAATGTACCTAGCCATGTGGTAACAATGTAACCTTTCTGTGTGCAACAGTATAACCTTCAGCTGTATCAATGTAAACCTGATAAGGGGACGCGAGCTAGTGACCACTAGATGGCAATAGCGAGCGTCCAGCTCTCATGGCTCAGATTCACCTGGATCAGCAGCGCGGGAAGATTCCCGCCACCTCTTCACCTGGACAAGAAGGGCGTGACCTTCTACGACGTCACGCAGGCAGCAACCAATAGTCTGTCGATGAGCCACTTTCAAATGTATAGCCAACTGTATATATTGAGCTACCCATCCGCCATTACCACATGTTCCTCCGGATCATCATGCAATAAACCTGTGTTAAGCCAACCCTTCGGCTGTTTCATTGTCTTTGGTCCCTTACACTAAATTGGCGACGAAGGTGGGATGATGGCAGCCCACGGGACCAAGACATGCGCCGGTTTCGAAATCAGGAAACCGGGCGACTGGGAGATCTTCGAAATGGACTTCCAGGCAGCACTGATTGAGTCCGAAGTCACGGAAGAGGCAAAGAAAAGGGCCATCTTCACCAGGATGCTCGGACAAGAAACCAAAAGGACCTTGGTGGACCTGATCGCACCGAGGAGGGTGAGCGAATTCAAGGCCAAGGAACTCATGCAGATGCTGCGTGAGCACGTCCGGCCCGCCACGGCGATGTTTCCCGCTCGGAGTGCATTCTGGAGGCGAGTCCAAGCGCCCGGGGAGACGGTCGCCGCATTCGTGGCGGCCCTGCGGCTGGCGGCCGGCCCGTGCAAATGGGAGAATGTCAAAATCACCCTCCGGGACTGTGTGCTGTGCGGCCTGAACGACGCCGAAACCCAGCGCACATTAATGAACCAAGAGCCGCCTCCCACATTGCAGGAGGTCATCAGAGCGGCACAGGCCGCGGAAGCTACAAAGGCTGGGGTACAAGAACTCCAGGACTGGCGGCCGAGGTCGAGCAAGGCAGAGACTCCAGTGCATGCAGCCCGGCGAGCTTCGAGGTCGTCCGCGGAGAGCAGCGATGACGAGGACGTCCGGAGGGTCCAGAAAGAGAGCCGGCGGTGCGACGGCCGTGGAGCGGCCCACGACCGCGTAAAATGCCCGTTTTGGAAGGCCAAGTGTCACAACTGCGGCCGCCGCGGGCAAAACCGCCAAGGTGTGCAGGAAGAGGCGCGAGACCCGGAGAAGCTCGGCAGACTGTTCCGCGGGACAAGACCGCTCAACGAGACCCAAGGACGGCGCTCAGGCCACGCGGAAGCAGGACGGCGTGGGCCGCATCTCCGACGGCAGCGAGGACGACGCCCCAGTATTCAGCGTGTCCGTAGGACACCCCCACTACTTTGTTGAGGTACTAGTTCAAGGGGTTCCCATTAGAATGGAAATTGACTTGGGGTCCTCATATTCAATCATTTCCCAGAGGGAGTTTTTGAGAATTGCCCCCCACAGGCGACCCAAGCTCAAAGCGTTGAGGTCCACACTACGGGACGTGCAAGGGAACAGCATTCCAGTGTTGGGGGTTGGAGAATTTCAGGTTAAATTCAAGAAGCACGCCGCGTCTCTCCCTCTAGTCGTGCTTAAAGGGGGAGATAGCAGCCTCCTCGGGACTCAATGGTTTCAGCCCCTGGGTTTGTTTATTGGGGGGGGGTGCACGCCATTGGGATGCACGCCGTTGGGATTGACCCGATTCAGGAGGTGTGCGAGGCGCACCCCGAAGTTTTCAAAAAAGGACTGGGGAAATTCAAGGGGCCCCCAGTGACATTCGACCTGGACCCTGAGGTCCGCCCAATTCGACTCAAACCACGCCGGGTGCCGTTCGCACTCAAGGACAAGATAGAGGCGGAACTGGACAAATTGGTGGGCCAGGGAATCCTTGTGCCTGTTGATTCTGCGGAGTGGGAAACTCCAATTGTAACCACACTAAAGGCCAATGGGGAGGTCCGCATATGCGCCGATTACAAGTGCACCATCAACAAGGCGATCCGCCCGAATGCGTATCCGGTGCCGGTAGTCAGCCATCTGCTGGCCAGGTTACACGGGGGAAAGTGTTTCGCTAAGCTCGACTTAGCACAGGCCTACCAGCATCTTACGCTGTCCCCTGCCGCAGCTGCTGCGCAGACCATAGTCACCCATAAGGGGGCGTTCCAGGTGACGCGCCTTCAGTTCGGCGTAAATTCGGCGCCTGGAATTTTCCAGTCACTCGTGGAACGCCTCCTGAAGGGGCTAGAGGGGGTGTTGCCTTATTTTGATGACGTGTTAATAACAGGGGGGAGTCGGGTCGAACTGCCCAAGAGGTTGGGGAAGGTCCTGACAATATTCGAAAAAGCGGGGTTGAGACTGCGAAAGGACAAATGCTTCTTCTTCGCGACCGAGGTTGAGTTCCTAGGGTTTTGTGTGACTCCTGAGGGGATAAAACCATCCAAATCCAAGGTGGCCGCCATTAAGAAAGCCCCCCACCCCACCTCCAAGCCCGAGCTGCAGTCGTTCCTAGGGCTGCTCAACTTTTACCACTCCTTCCTCCCCCGGAAGGCAGCAGTGGCTGAACCGCTACACAAACTGCTAAAAAAAGACCAGACATGGAAGTGGGGCGATGACCAAGAAAGGGCATTTAGTGAACTAAAAAGTCTCCTAGCGTCTGATGCCATACTGACCCATTTCAACCCCAAACGCCCGGTAGTCCTGACCTGTGATGCATCCCCGGTGGGGGTGGGGGCGGTGCTGTGCCACGTGTTGGAAAACGGAAGGGAGGCCCCGATAGCATTTTACTCCAGGTCCCTGTCCCAAGCGGAGAGAAACTACGCACAGACAGACAGGGAGGCACTAGCAATAGTCGCGGGGACGAAAAAATTTCACGATTTTTTGTATGGCCGCCCCTTCACCATTGTAACGGACCACAAGCCCCTGCTAGGCATTTTTACCGCAGATAAGCCCATGCCACAGATCCTGTCCCCGAGGATGCTCAGGTGGGCTATTTTTCTCAACGCGTACCAGCACGCGTTGGTCTACCGGCCCGGGAAGGAGATCGGCCATGCGGACGTCCTATCAAGGTCTCCCCTCCCCCTGACGCCCAGCCAGGTGAGCAAGGGGGAGTGAGACCATCAGGTTCTTATGATAGAGGTGCTGGATTCGCCCCCCGTAATGCCCGCCGACATTGCCAAAGCGACAGAGAAGGACAAGACGTTAGCGGCAGTTAGCTCCTGGGTGCAGAAAGGGTGGCCGGCGTCCTCCCCAGCGGAGGAGTTCGCCCCATTTTTCAGGAAAAAGTTAGAGCTGTCCCTAGAGAGGGGGTGCCTCTTGTGGGGGCAGCGGGTGGTGATTCCCACTTCCCTTCGGCCGCGGGTGCTCAAACTGCTGCACGTCAGCCACCCCGGCATCGTGCGATCCAAAGCGCTGGCCCGGAGTTACTTCTGGTGGCCCCAGTTGGACGCCGACATCAAGCACATGGTCAGCACTTGTGAAAGTTGCCAATGCTCCAGACCAGAGGAGGCCCGCCTTCCCCACAGGGAGTGGGACACGGCTAAGGGGCCGTGGTCCCGGGTGCACATTGATTTCGCGGGCCCGTTCAGAGGCACCCTGTTTCTTCTTGTCGTGGACGCCTTCTCCAAGTGGTTGGAGGTTATCCCAGTCACGAGAACCTCCTCGGCCCAGACCATTAAGCATTTGCGGAGGCTCTTTTCCACGTTTGGCATACCCGACACATTAATTAGCGACAACGCTAGTTGTTTCACGTCCTCCGAGTTTAGGGCATTCATGGAGATTAACGCCGTTCGGCATATCACCTCTGCCCCGTTTCACCCAGCCACCAATGGTCAAGTGGAGCGCCTCGTCCGCACCATGAAGGACGCGTTGCGGCGCATGGGCCCCGGGGATCTGAACCTACAAGTGTGTCAGTTTCTGCTAGGGTACAGGGTGACCCCGTTGGCGTCAGGATACTCCCCCGCAGAGCTCTTAATGCGTAGGAAACTGACCACCATCCTTACTAGGCTAGACCCCACGAGGGTAGAGGACAAGGGAAGGAACATTGGGCTAGAGGCCACAAAGAGTTTCAGTGTAGGCGCCCCCGTGCATTGCAGGAATTACGCCAGCACGGGCCCAGCCTGGGTACCGGGCGTAGTTGTGGAGCAAACCGGCCCCGTGTTGTACCGCGTGGAAACCAGCACAGGGCTACTGTGGAGGCGGCACGCGGACCAGCTCCGACGCAGGGTCCCCGATGAGCAGGGCGCAGACCAAACAGAGAAAAAATCAGCGTTAGGGTTCTCCCCCACCCGTTCAGCCCAAGGAGGAGGAAAAGGGGGCCGCGGGCCCCCACCAAGGGGGGAGGAGTAAAGGGGGGATGTTCTCGTAGATATCCTGGGGGATTTTTCTGAGGAGGAGGAACCCGACCCCATACATATCTCGCAGAATTCCCCCACAAATGCGGATACCCCAACTGAGTTAGAATTTGATTTTCAGAACCGGGAGAGTTTTTCGGAGTGGTCCCCCACCCGTCCAAGCAAGAAGAGGGGTTTTTCGTTAGCCCCGATCGCCCCCGGTCTGCCCACAATGGAGTTTTTCCCTTCCCCTAAGGCCGCCAAACCGCGGCAAGCCACTAACGAGTCTCCCTCTCCCATTACAGGACAAGGGACCAGGGAACAAAGAAGCAGTAGCGCCCCCGGGGGGGTCAGCCCTCATCACGGCCCAAACGCACGTGCAATAAGCCATCTTGGCTGAGAGACTTCGTCTCATCCTAGGGGGGAGGGATGTTGTGTTCTGTAAAGCTGTGCCTTTAACAATGTACCTAGCCATGTGGTAACAATGTAACCTTTCTGTGTGCAACAGTATAACCTTCAGCTGTATCAATGTAAACCTGATAAGGGGACGCGAGCTAGTGACCACTAGATGGCAATAGCGAGCGTCCAGCTCTCATGGCTCAGATTCACCTGGATCAGCAGCGCGGGAAGATTCCCGCCACCTCTTCACCTGGACAAGAAGGGCGTGACCTTCTACGACGTCACGCAGGCAGCAACCAATAGTCTGTCGACAAGCCACTTTCAAATGTATAGCCAACTGTATATATTGAGCTACCCATCCGCCATTACCACATGTTCCTCCGGATCATCATGCAGTAAACCTGTGTTAAGCCAACCCTTCGGCTGTTTCATTGTCTTTGGTCCCTTACACTAAAGGCACCGCCGGGCAAAATCTGGTAGTCCAACATAAAAATACAATAAAATGCAATACAAGTACAGTTCTAATATCACAAAAAAATACAATATAGAAAACATGGTGCAAAATACAATAGATACAAAATCCAGTAGATACAAAATACAATACAATGAAAAATAACAGAATAACCCATGACTCACTCTCTCTCCCGATGACAAATTTGCAGAAGGAAAATAGCAGCCATGAAAGTCCTGGTGGTGGCAGCACATGGGACACCAGCTGGTGGTGGGCTGGCTCGGCATCCGTCTTCACGGGAGACTCCCTGCCCCACCGGAAGAGCCAAAGGTGGTGGCAAAGGCTCAGCCACCTCGACAGACTTTTAAAAGTCACAGGCTGGAGGGGGGGGGGGCTTGGGACACCAGCTGGTGGTGGGTTGGATCAGTATCCATCCTCACAGGAGCCTCCCCGCCCCACCAGGAGAGTCAAAGGTGGTGGCGAAGGCTCAGCCGCCTTGACAGTCTTTTAAAATTCCCGGGCTGGAGGTGGGGCTTGGGACGCCAGCTGGTGGTGGGTTGTCTCGGCGTCCATCCTCACATGGGCCTCCCCGCCCCACCGGGAGAGCCGAAGGTGGTGGTGAAGGCTCAGCCGCTTCGACAGCCGTTTAAAAGTCCCAGGCTGGAGGCGGGGCTTGGGACACTAGCTGGTGGTGGGTTGGCTCGGTGTCCCCCCCTCCCCACCAGGAGAGCCAAAGGCGGTGGTGATGAGCAGGTGGCAGTCATGGCCAGGAGGGCTTTTGCACAACTTCACATAATTCGCCATTTATGTCCACTCCTGGACCGGGACTCCCTGCTCATGGTCACACACGCGCTGGTCACCTCCAGACTAGATTATTGCAATGTGCTCTACATGGGGCTGCCCTTGATGACCATTCGGAGGCTGCAACTGGTGCAGAATGCAGCTGCCTGCATGGTGATGGGGTGTGCGCGTTATGCTTGTGCCTCTTCCCTGCTGCGGGAGCTGTATTGGTTGCCTTCAGGTGCAATTCAAGGTGCTGGTAATGACCTTTAAAGTCCTACATGGTAATGGACCAGGGTATTTAAGAGACCGCATCACCCCAAGGACATTGGCCCATCCCACCATCAGATCGGAGGGACTCCCTAAGGGTTCCATCTGCCAGAGAGGCTCATCTCTCTAGCACTAGGAGAGCCTTCTCCGTATCTGCTCCAGCCCTGTGGAACCTCTTACCAATCAATTTGCACCTCCAGACAGAGCTATTGCCTTTTAGAAAGGGACTAAAACATAGGTAGCTCACCAGGTGTGGGGTGTTGTTGGTGGGGTACCCCCCCCAGTTGGTTGATATAAGGGCCATCCAGGGTTGTTTTTTTTTAAAAAAAATCTTAGTTTTAGCTAGTTTAGATGGGGAACAGGAGATAGAGGATTTTTAAAGTTTTTAATGATTTTAATTTGAGGTTTTATGAATTGTAATTATGGGGATGTTTTTTATGTTGGGTTTGTGACGTTTGTTATAATATTTTCAATTGCATAACAAAAGGAAATCCATAGAAAATAGTGGCTTGGTTTATGGAATTTTTTTGGGAACGGATTAATTGATTTTCAATGTATTCCTATGGGAAATTCAGTTAAAGTAATTTTCACTGTAAGAAACATCCCAGAGAACGCATTAATTATGTTAACCGAGGCTCTACTATATTATACGTTTTAAAGTTATTTCCTTATTTTGTCCAACTTAATATTCCTTTCTTCGTATAAACCTTTGTAAAATTCATTTGCAACTTCTAGTTTATTCTGAATTTTATTACATCTAGTACCTTCTTTATTTATTAGTACCCCCATTTCATTTTAACTTTTTTCCTGTGCTGCTTTTGCTAACATTTTTGAGTTTTTATTGCTATATTCAAAATATTCCCTTTTTAGATATATTAAATCTCTCTTAATATTTTGCCCAACAGATCTTCTTTCTTAGTTCTGACATCCTCCTTTTCTTATAATTTAATTTCCTTTTCCAAACAATCTTTTTTGTTTCTTTATCTCTCTTCAAATACACTTGAAAATGCAATTTAAAAAGGCGCCAACTGTTCCCTTTCCAAATGATGCTGCAATAGCAATATTTTGCAAGAAATTTGTAAATGTTACTCGTTACATTCAAATCCTCACAAATATCCCCTTGATTTACATCTGTCATTTAGAAGAAGTGTTACAGGTATGTCTGTATTTTTTCAATAAGGCATATCGTAACATAATGTGTGTTAGTGTGTGTTTGTGCGCAATAGTTATTTATTCTGGGGAAATGACACAAAATAAAACATTAATCCTTTTTTCCCTTCAAAACCACTGCTCTGATCAAAATCATAGCTCCCAATTGATAGATCTTTCTAAATTGGTTTGTAAAACTGTTCAACTGTTTTCTCTTAACATGAAAAAGCAACATGTCATTTGTTGGTATGTTATTATGTGAAAGAAAAATTGTTATGCACCCCACACAAACACACACCACCCAACATTAGCAAGATTTCTCAACTTTCTGCACAAACCAAATCCATGGTTTTGCTTTCTGTTTTATTTTTATTTTATTTATTTCTTCCATTGTTCTGTGGAAGAAAATGCCAGTTTTCATGTACCTTAATGTCCTTTTCGAGGCCAATTCTCTGCACACACAAAAATGACACTCTGTATGGAACTGAAAAAATCTTGAACAGTTGTGTAAGATTTTTTCTATTTGAGTTCTGGTACACAGAAAGAGCCTCCTTGAAGATTGTAATTTTGAGCCACAATCAGGCGCACCCTGGTGATGGCAACCTTGTGTTGCCAGCTAATCTTTCTCACACTAGGTGAGGCAAAAGGAACTGCAGCATGAATCAGCAAAATTTGGTATTAGTATTCTCAAAATTGCACAATAGCCTAACTGTCCAAAAGATTCTGCGAGCTCTGTAGTCTATATAAATTACTTTTTCAAGCTCTGAATTGCTTTGCAACAGTTAATCTGTGATAACTCTTTTGGCGGGCATTTTAATTGGTATGAACAAAGATAGTACTGTACAGTACTGTATCTTATTAATGGTTGTTTTCCTACAAGGCCAAAACATCTGACTACTTATTATCTTGATATGTTGTAAATGCATTATACAAATATTCTGTCAAGTGACATATGGGAGGGTCAACATGTTACAAACATTGGCAGATGATTCTGTTTATTGACCCATTTGTGATTTTACCACCAATTTCTATTTTTTTTAAAAAAAGTATAAGGGTAGTTCAATCTTTAAAACTAGTAGCAAAAATAGGGCAAAACTTTGCTAAGAGAAAAAAATTGCAACTCACTTGGGGAAGACTTTTTTCTAGATTCATCATAAAGTTGTGAAATGATAGACTCTACAATGAACTTCATCAAAAAGAGCCCTAGAGATATAACCCTTCATTCTTCGATTAGGCTTACATCTCATTTCTTTTGATATATTTTGCTAGTCTTCTGATCCTTCTACTGAAATAATGCCATTTCTTACACTGACTATATCTCAGGAGTCTCTTGCTTTTTTTTGTAACAGAAAGCTTTGGACTAAAAGAATTAATTCTAAGGAGTGGGAAATTGTATAGCAAAATCATGTCAGTTCAGTACTTGAAATGCTCAGTTAAACAGCCTTCCTCAACCTATCACTCTGTAGGTATGTTAGACTACAGCCTCTATTATTCTCAGGTCCCAGTAAATGGTTTGAATTGTAGTTGACCACATTTGGAAGGATTTTCTTGCAATATTCTGCAAGTAGAAAGAGGATTCAAATATAGGGTTGATACCAGTTGCTTTCCTCATTAAAACTTTTGTTTGGAAGTGGGTTGATGCCAACACTTGAAGATTTTAAAACCATTCTAACTGCAGAGTTCCAGATTTAGGATGTGAAATTCCAAAGTTTCTAATACTGTATCTGATGGGCTATGATGGTTAACAGTACCTAAGAAAAAGTTAATGCCAAATTGTGAAAAAATATGGATGGTTCTAAGTGACTGTATACCAATTATTTCTACATATATTCACCTCAAGAGGTGCTAGAACTTCACTGTCCACTTCATTGCTTGAAATGATAAACAAAACAAAAACATATTGAGTTGGAACCTACCTCAAAAGTCATGCCTTATCATTCCAAATCTGGTGCCTTCTACTAACAAAATCAGGTTAGAAGATGGATCCACAGCTCAAATTAAGCACCACATTTAACTCTCTTGAATGAGGGTTCAAAACTATATGACTTGAGTTCTGCTTGGTTATAACGCTGCTCATATAATGGGAGGGGAAATCTGCTTAATTTTCTGATGGCTGTAGTCTAACATGTCTACAGACCTACAGACCTAATCATAACACTAGAATGTTCCAAGCTACAGATTATTTATTTATTTATCCATTTGTTCGTACTTGTATTGACACCCCCTCGCTGAAGCAACTCCAGGCGGCTAACAGTTGAGGGAAAAAAAATAAAAGTGTCAGAAGCCAGGCGTGTGGGTTTTATAAAACTTCCCTCTTCTCTCCCTCCCAATTCAAACCCTGGTTTTTCCTCCCATCCTACTTAAGGTTCCCAAATGTCATTTGACTGGTGTTTGCTTACAAGAGAAATTTTTTTTAAAAAAAGGGGGGGACCATATCTATTTACTCTTCCCTAAATAACATCAGAAATGTTTACTTTCCTACTTTTCAGGAATCTGCTGCCTCCTAACCTTGATATTATTTCCTGTGAATGTGGAAGTGAACCAACTGTCTGTTGAATTGGCCACCAAACATTGCAACTCTATAAAAGAGTCCAAACGCACTGATGCCTATGGATATTCATACTGGATCATACTTCTTATAGGCCTTTTCAATGCTGCTACCATTACAATCATCGTTTTCTACCAACGTGCACGGTATACAAAAAGGAAAGAACGAGAAAGACCAATGGAAAGTGCACCAAAAGATGTTATTTTATTTTAGTGAGTTCAGTTCTTTCATTTCAAGAGCATGTTGCTAAGACAAAGACTTAGCCATCAGACAGACTTGTGACCTATGGACTCATAGTGTGGGCAATTCTATCAAATGAATAAAATGGTACAACAATGTCATTATGTCACCAGGACTGATAATAGAAACTCAGTATATAATGTTTAGGTGGTTATTTCTTAAATTATTGTCATTTATTTCAGTTTCCTTCCATGAATTTTTTTATCAACTAAGAAATGAAACATAAGCAAAAATGAAAAACTAAAGTAGCACCATTAAGACTAATTGCTAAATTTTAATGTGAGCATCCAAAAACCAAGTCAGACCTTTATTTTGTCAAACATTCAATTCAGTTCTGTCCAACATTTCTCAGTTTACAAATTCATTTCAAGGTAGAATTCTGTATTATTCATACATTTATTGCATTGTCCATAGGTGGGAAATATCATTATTAGAATCAGCTATAAAAATGTACAGGCTTTCAGACTGTTACAAATATCACTGTTTCCAGTGTCTGTAGGTTTTGATTTATACAAATGTACCTAATTGGGAAGGGAACCTAGTGCAAGAATAAATTGAAATCTGCTCTTCCCCTCCTCCCATCAGGTGGATGAAGGCATACATACATCGCTCTCTTCCCCCCTCCCAACCAGTGGATCTGGGTGAAAAATTTGACTTTGAAAAAACCCTTACAGGTTACTGCCGGACACAGTAGTGTATGCTTGCCAACTTTTGGAAAGTGCTGTGATTCTCAAACTAAGAAAGAGATTTTTATCAAACTACAAACTACTGGGCACTATATAAGTCAAAGTAACTTATCATAATGGATTCTCAATGACAGAGGTAAACATTCCAATCCACACACAAGGTGTTTTCTGTATTGAAGATTGTCCAGTTGATAATAGTCTCTTGCTAACACACAATTGCTGATGCTGTTCCTAGCCATTTGCTTTCAAAAGTCTATGGCATGAGATCTCAAATTGTAGAAATGCTCTGTTTCTATGATAACATTTAATTGTAGATTCAATCATATTGCATGCTAGATGCTGGCTCAGTGAGACAGTGACAATTGCTCACTGAAGCTCACTGTAAAAATTTCTGCAGCTCATGAAGAACTGGGAAATGCTTGGCTGCATACCCATTTAGCTTGTGGTTACAAAAGCATCTGATTATAGTAGCTGCAACATCTGCAGTGGCAAAAAGTAATCTAAAATCTTCAGTTACTTCTCAAAGGGTCTATTCAATCTGTCACATGGAACTTACCTCGATGGGTTCATACAATTATGGGGTGGTGAACATTTAGACTAAGGAATGACTCTAGTTTTCCTGTGTTCCAAGCTGCCCCTACGTGCTGTCACAGATGGCAGTGCCCTGTTTCCCATGTCACCATCATTCCATGATTTCCCAGTATTTGGAGGTGTTTCCCACAATACTGATAAGTTAAAATGCCTCTTCTAAGGCATGGTTACTTGCATAATGAGCAGTAATTTTTTCAGTTTGGCTCTTTCCACTTTGTAAAGGTCACCTTTGCTTGAAAGCCAGTCATATCCAACTCTAGGGTTCAGTGCTCATCTCTGGTTATAGCTGAAGAGCCAGCACTGTCTGCATCTGCAGACGTTTCCATGGACATGTGGCTGGGAGGCCTAGACACTGGATTGCACAAAACACTATTTACCTTCCCACTGAAGTGGTCCCTATTTAACTACTTGCAATTTCTTCCTTTCAAACTGCTAGGTTGGCAGGAGCGTGGACAGAGACAGGAGCTCACTCCATCCTGCAGTACTCAAGCTGTCTTCAAGCTCAGCGTCTTAACCACTAAGTCACTACATTCCACTACTAGAATGCAATTTCATCTCCATAGCTTCTCTGAACCTAATTCAGCATTTGTAATGGACCTGTGACTCATGAGTAGGACCTTGGCCTACACATAGGTGGGACCGCACCTGAATTGCTGCCCTCCCAACTAAGCAATCCAGGGTTTTAGCACACCTTCTCACATGTCTTGACCCAGGGCCATAGCCAGGGGGTGGCCAGGGTGGGCTTGGCCAACCCTGAGTTAACACTTCCCCACCCTGGCAAAGCATGGTTTCCCATAGGAATGCATTGAAAAGAGGCTTTGTTGCCCATCTGAAAAAATATTCACCCACCCTCATCTAGAATCTTGGCTATGGCCCTGTCTTGACCTAAGTCCCAGCTGTAAGTAAGGTAGCGCATAAGAAATTAAACCACTCCAGTCATCTTCTTGTGTTTTAAAAATGTATATATTGTAGTAAAGCCAATTACAGATTTCTTAGTTTCAAACAAAACAGTTTTAGGAAAGGAAGCAATTTTAAATCAGTAAGCACATTAAAAACAATGAAACCTGACTAAGCTTTGAAGCCCAAAGGGGCCCCTCCCTCTGGTTTAATAGACTACATGTTTGCAGAGTTGAAAGTACCTTAGAGTACTACAGTAATACCTCATACAACATCCGCTTCATACAATGTTGGATCCATACAACTTCGCCCAATTCTGGGGGGAAAGGTGCCTCATACAACGTTGCCGGACATTGTATGAGGTATTAGGGTTTCCGCGGGAGTTTGGACTTGCAGCTTGGAGGCCCCATGGAGTTTGACCGGCAGCCGGCCGGAGGAGGCGGGGAAGAAAGAACTCACCGGAGAGATGAGCCCCAAGTGCAGCAAGTTCTTTCTTTCCCCGCCTCCTCCGGCTGGCTGCCGGTCGAACTCCGTTGGAGGCGGGGAAAGAAAGAACTCGCCCGAGAGACGAGTTCTTTCTTTCCCCGCTTCCTCCAGCTGGCTGCCGGTCGAACTCCGTTGGAGGCGGGGAAAGAAAGAACTCGCCCAAGAGATGAGTTCTTTCTTTCCCTGCTTCCTCCGGCTGGCTGCCGGTCGGACTCCATTGGAAGCGGGGAAAGAAAGAACTTGCCCAAGAGATGAGTTCTTTCTTTCCCTGCTTCCTCCGGCTGGCTGCCAGTCGAACTCCATTGGAGGCGGGGAAAGAAAGAACTCACCCGAGAGACGAGTTCTTTCTTTCCCCGCTTCCTCCAGCTGGCTGCCGGTCGAACTCCGTTGGAGGCGGGGAAAGAAAGAACTCGCCCGAGAGATGAGTTCTTTCTTTCCCTGCTTCCTCTGGCTGGCTGCCGGTTGGACTCCGTTGGAAGCGGGGAAAGAAAGAACTTGCCCAAGAGATGAGTTCTTTCTTTCCCTGCTTCCTCCGGCTGGCTGCCAGTCGAACTCCGTTGGAGGCGGGGAAAGAAAGAACTCGCCTGAGAGATGAGCCCCAAGTGTGGCGAGTTCTTTCTTTCCCCGCCTCCAACGGAGTTCGACCGGCAGCCGGCCCTGCAGTTTATGCTGTTACAATGTATCTCTATGGGAACGACGTTATACAAAGCATCGGTGGCAATAATTTTGACATTGTATGAGGCATCATGGCTAGGATTTTGCATGCCTCATACAAAGTCGGAATTCATACAACGTCCCAACTTGTGGAACCATGTTTGGACGTTGTATGAGGAATTACTGTACTTACAAATCATGGTGAAGACCAAAGAGAAAGTTCTTTCTCCTCCCTGTCATTTTATCTCTTTCAACAAGTTCCACCCTCAGGATGACTCTAGCCAATCATTACATAGTATCACATGCCTATCACAAATTAGGTTCCAATTCTCCAAAAACAGGAGGCTAGCATGTTTTGACTATCTCAATCCTTTTTTGGAATGCTCCATAACTCCTCCCTGCCTCAGAAATCTCCATTACAGTACACAGAAGCAAGCCCCATTCTAACTATGACAGCACTTGGGATGCAAGAGATTCCCACCCTTGATATAAGCCAGTGGCATTGTTATTTGGGGATCACTTTGCCAATCTTTGATTCTTTACTGCCAAAGTGGTGGGTAGAGAAAAGGGGCTCATATGCTGCCCATCCCACCTAGTGATGTGCCTTGCAATTGTAGCAATGATAGTAGGGGAAAAAAGAAAGCTATATTTTCTTCAAAATTGCCATCAGAGCATTGGAAGTTGATGGCATTGTCACAACAGGAAAAAAGGGATGATTTTTTTAATCTTTAGAACAGGGGTTCCCAACCTTTTCAAGCCGGGACCGGGTCACGCTCTCTCAGTCTGCTTCGAGGGCTGGATGGCCATTTTGCCCTGCCTGGATGATGGCCAGCCATTTTGTCTGAACAGCTTCAAAGTGGCAGCCATTTTGTTTCTTCAATGCTGTTGGAGGGCATACCTGTCAACCGTGGCTCCGGACAATCTGGGACCTGCGCACAATGGTTCTGCGCAAGTCACGTTCTACGCATGCGTAGAAGGCTTTTACGCTTGTGTAGAACCCTTTTACGCTTGCATAGCTTTTTAGATGGGTTCTACGCAAGCGTAAAAGGGTTCTATGCAAGCGTAAAAGCCTTCTACGCATGCATAGAACACGACTTGCGCAGAAGGGATGCGCAGTACCTCTTTCCCCCCGCTGCCAATTCTGGGGTTTTGGCAGCTGCGGGCGGGAAATGATGCAAATCGGCGCCGAAAATTGGGAAATCCTGACCAATCCGGGAAGGTCGACAGGTATGTTGGAGGGGTGGAGGGCCACATGACATGGTGCCATGGGTGGGATCTGGCCCACAGACCTTTGTCTGGGAACTCCTGCTTTAGGACGTTATTTTTTTTATAAATTTTTTTATTAGTTATAACAACAATACAATAATGACTAAGAAAAAAATTAACAAATACCAAAATACAATTCAAGTAAACAATACAATTATCAGTAATACAAATAAAGTACATTACTCAAACTACATTCTTATAATTTCACTTAAAATACTAACTTGATAGTATAGCGAAAACCCTCTCATGCTTCTATTGGATTATGGGGAGGGAAGTAAACACCCTAAGAGCAGGAGTCAAATGAATAAAAATAACAAAAATATTTATTAATATGAGTAGTCAAGTGCGGCACCCCGGTAAAATAGACTGAAAGGAGAAAACAATAGGGATAAGGATCATAATGTCATGGCACATAAACTAATCATAAGTCATATACATCCAATGAATCATACAATATCCCTAAAGTGAATCCCGAGTACCCATGGACAAGAGGATCTCAAATAATCAATGGAACCGCCGAAATTGTCCCATCAATCTAATATCGAACAGTCATAAGGTAATACAAGGTACAAGACCGGTAAGCAACAAATATAAGTCCAATGTGGAAAGCCAGAAGATCCTGCCAAAAGGTCCAAGGGGGAAGATCCCAAAATAGTAATAAATCTGGGAGCCACGCCAAGAGAGTAAAGGTGTCGTTGCAGAAGGGGAAAGATCAATCATCCATATCCTTCCGGTAAATGGATATATTCCAAATTCTTTCTGAAATTTTTATATTCAAATCCTGTTCCCAGCATGACTTCAATGTTTCCTGCGGGTTACCTTTTTAAAAATATTTTATAAATTCTACTAACCATCCCCTTGATACCTATATCACCTTTTCCTATCTTTAATATCCATTCTAATTCAGTTTTACCTCTTTCTAAACTAATTTCCCCCAAATTTTTACCATTCCACTTGTCTATCAACGTTGTCTGAAACCAATTCAACTTCAGCTGTGTATAAATTTCTTTTTTCTTCTCTCTATCCTTACAGGCTCGTATCCAATCCCTCAACAGGAAAACAGTGTTTCTTAACATTACTTCTTTCACCCTAGCATCCAACTTTATTGGATTTTTTTTTTAATATCCTCATTTTCTATTATTGGAGATATATCTGGACTCAATTCCTTTTTGACCATATTCTATATTTCCAACATTGATTTTATCATCTTATTTTTAACAATTATTTTTCCCTTGTTGCTACCTAAAAATATTCCTTTACCCACTTGACTCAACTCCTTCATTTCAATTTCTTCCCATATTACCCTTTCCCTTGCAAACATCTTCATAATATTTTTAATTTGAAAAGCTCTATAATAATTCCTCAGGTATCCCCAGTCCTCCCTCTTTTTGAGATAAATACCAAAAGATCTTTGCTATTCTAGGTTTACTACCACCATTACAATAATTATTTATAATATTTTGAAAGTCCTTAATTTCCTTATCGTTTAATTGAACCAGCAATGCATCAAATAGAAAATTAATTTTAGGTAGCAACACCATTTTACTTAACACTATCCTGCCAAACCAGGATAGCTTTATCTCTTTAATTTCCTTTTTTTGTTTTTCATAATTCGGTCACTTAAGATCTTAAAACTTATTTGAAATGTTTATTCCCAAATACTTCAAACAATTTTTAACCTGAAGTTTAAACTTAACTCTTACTTTCTCTTGTTCCTCCTTAACCACATTACAAAAGATCATTTCAGATTTATCCCAATTTATTCTCAATCCTGTTATCTCTTCAAAATTGTTTAAATGACCATTTATTTTTTCTAATGCCTTTCTAGGATGTTTCATAATTACCAAGGTATCATCAGCATAAGACTTATCTTATTTCCTAATAATCCTTCAATACTGTTGTCTTCCCTTATAGCATTCGCTAACAACTCCATCGCCATAATAAACAATATTGGAGATAATGGACATCCCTGCCTTGTCCCTGCTTCTAATTTAATTTCTTCTGTGTAGTCATCATTTACCTTGACATTGGCGGAACCAGATTGATACAACTTTTCTATCGTACTACAAAATCTATTACCAAACCCATAATATCTAATTATCTCCTTAATTGTTACCCATTGCAATGAATCAAATGCCTTAAATATATCCAACAATAATAATCCAACTTTCTCTTTGTTTTGTCCTGCTATATCTATCAAATCCAAAACTCTCCTTGTCAGATCTGTCATATGTCTTCCTTTCAAAAAACATGCCTGATCCCAATTTATATATTTGTCCATAAAGCCATTAAACCTGTTAGCTATTATCGCTGTAAAAATCTTGGCGTCTTGGTTTATCAGAGAAATAGGCCTATACGATTCCACTTTTTCTAAGTCTTTTCCAGGCTTTGGCAGTAACACAATTATAGTTGTATACCATGAGGTCAGTATCTGTCCTCCATCTAATATATAATTAAACAGCTTCAACAATCTTGGAACCACACTATCTTTAAATTCTTTATAAAAATCCGCTGATAACCCAACTTCCCCTGGAGATTTACCTATCTTCAAGTTGGCTATTGTATCTTTTACCTATTTTTCGGTGATTCGCTCTTCCATTCTATTTTTATGCTCTAAATTTATCTTTTTTTGCAATTGCTTTTCCAATTGATCCCTCAACCTTTCAATATTTACATCCTTTTTAGTGTACAATTCCTGATAAAAATCTTTAACTATCTTAATCTTATCCTTAATTATATTACATCTCATACCATTTTTATTTATCAGAATTCCAATCTCTCTTTTAATCCTCTTTTCTTTAGCAGTTCTTGCCAGTAGTTTTGAGCTTTTATTACATGGTATTTTAAAGCAGAATTATGCTTCCAGAAGTGAACACTGCTTTAGAACTAGATATGTACTCACCATGTGCCATATGCCACTGAAATTGCTGCTGATTAAGGACATCTTTTTTTCAGGGTGCGTATAACTCTGTCTGGCCAGGTTATCCTGCTATGGTAATAGAGAAGACCATACTGCCAGTGACTCAACAGGCGGCACTTCAGTTAACTAACCTGACAACTCTGAGGAGTAATGGCTTGGGTACCAAAGTCCACAGAAAAGGGTAATGGTTCCCAAGTGGATTAAATCCCACTTGAATCCATCTCGATGGAGAGCAGCAGCTTCATCAATGCTGGCTTGGGGCTGAGGAGAACTTTGAGTACCAAAAGGGCTCAGGACCAGAAAGTGACTCATGGAACTGGATCACTGGTACAAGTGTCATGTTGTGAATGCAGATGAAAGGCCACTACATTATATTCTCAGGACAGTCTTCATGGCTGATCACCATGAGTATCACCAATATTTGGATTCAGATACGACAGAACAATAATAATAATATAACTTTGTCTCATTATATTTAACTCATCTGTATCCTAAAATGGAATAATTACATTTTTAATCACTGGCAGTCTGCCACTCAGAATAATATCATTTCTATTGCATAGAAAGAGAGATGCAACAGGATTCTGGCCACTGTTTGGCTGCTGCTACCACAAAATTTTGGCAATAAAGCAATTGCCTAGGTGGACCACAAAAAGGAGATGGGGAGGCATACAAACCATTAGCCATGTATTTAATTTAAGTTTAATTTAATTTAATTGTTGGATTTCTATACCGCCCAAGGCCGCCATTTGGGGGGGGGCACAGGAGGAACTGCCATCCTGGGCCCGGAGCTGGCAGGGGCCCGATGGCTCTAAGTTAATTTTTTTTAAAAAAAAATCATTTTTAAAATTATTTTATTTTATGTTAACTTTTTTATGCATACCCTGCCACTGCCAGAGGGCTCCTTCTCCTCCCAGAGCGGCATGGGTGTGGCTAGGGGGAACTTGCCAGGGTGCGCGCTTTAGGATCCATCTGTGTCTGTATTTCCTTTCTGTGACTGCGTGCGTCCTTCGGCAATGCTCCCATACGCCTTGCTTGCCCAGGGCCGAAGCCCGAAGGTTCCTGGAGGAAGCAGCCCCTGTGCGCAGTCTCTTCCGGACTGGAATCGGCATGCATTGTGGGCTGAAGCCTTGACCACGAGGCGCGCTGCACCAGGCTTGGTCTGGAAGAGACTGCGCACACTAGGGCTGCTTTCTCCAGGAACCTTCGGGCTTTGGCCCTGGGCAAGCGAGGTGCGTGGGAGCATTGCCGAAGGATGCACGCAGTCACAGAAAGGAAGTACAGCTGAGCCTAAAGAAGTGTGCGCCCTGGCAAGTTCCCTCTAGCCACGCTGCTCTGGGCAAGGCAAGTGGTGGTGGCAGGGCAGTGGGTGGGCGAAGCGATGGCTCCCCCTCCCCGGCACAGGAAGGAGGGAGGCCAACCGGCAGCGGCTGCTTCAGCTCTCTCTGTGGGTGGGGTAGGGGGGAATGATGTGTGTGTGTGTGTGTGTGTGTGTGTGTGTGTGTGTGTGTGTGTGTGTGTGTGTGTGTGTGTGTGTGTGAGAGAGAGAGAGAGAGAGAGAGAGAGAGAGAGAGAGAGAGGATAATGATGAGCTCCCGTCATCCCTCCCAGCTCTTGCCAACCTAGCAGTTGGAAAGCAAGAAATTGCTAGTAGATATCATTATTTATCTACTTGCATTGTCTTGTTTTTGAACTGCTAGGTTGGCAAGAGCTGAGAGGGATGATGGGAGCTCATCATTAGGAACGTAAATAGCGTTCTGTGCGCTCCGGTGTCTAGTCATGCCTGCCACATGTCCATGGAAACATCTGCGAATGCAGACATCGTTGGCTCTTTAGCTGTAATCAGAGATGAGCACTGAACTTTAAAGTTGGGTACAACTGCCCATTGATTTCTTTTGGGAAATTGTGTATTCCAGTCGCAGCCACCACCCCAATGCGAGGAGAGAGAAAAGTGTGTGTGTGTGTGTGTGTGTGTGTGGGGGGGGGAATAGGATTGCTCAGTACAGGGCCCAGAAATTTCTGATGGCGGCCCTGATACCGCCCACTCGACCAAGGCCGACTCACAGCGGTTCACAATCATAGATAAAACAGATAAAACAGAATTAAGAACCCGCCCCCCAAAAAGGGGGCAGGTACCGAAGGAACCATGGGAGAAGGAATAATCCTCTATACCAACCACCCAATGGAAGCCACTTTTCCACGTGCACCCCACACTTGGCCCGCCAGCCAGGTTTTAAATTCTTTTCTAAAGGGCAGCAACTCCATCTGGAGGTGCAATTCTACTGGCAGGAGGTTCCAAAGGGCCGGTGCGGACATGGAGAAGGCCCTCCTCCTTGTGCCAGAGAGGCGAGCTCCTCTGGCTGATGGAACAGCTAGAGTGCCCCTCTGGTCCGCTCTGGTTGGACAGACAGACGTCCTTAGGGCGATGCGGTCGGTCTCTTAGGTAACCTGGCCCACTACCATATAGGGCTTTAAAGGTCAAAACCAGCACCTTTAATTGCACCCGGAGCCAAACTGGTAATCAGTGCAACTCCTGAAGCAGTGGTGAGGCATGGGCATAACATCCACACCCCATCACCACCCAGACCACAGCATTCTGGACCAGCTGCAGCCTCCAAATGGTCATCAAGGGCAGCCCCATGTAGAGCACATTACAGTAGTCTAGTCTGTAGGTCACTAGAGCGTGAGTGACCATGAGCAAGGAGTCCCGGTCCAGGAGTGGGTGCAACTGGCGAATCACCCAAAGTTGGGCGAAAGCCCTCCTGGCCATAGCCACCACTTGTTCTTCTAGCAGCAGCTGCAAATCCAGGAGGACCCCCAAGTTGCGCACTGGGTCAGTGTGGGGCAAAATAGCCCCATCCAGAACCAAAGATGGTAGCTCCTGGGATAACATGGGACCTCTTATCTATAGCCACTCAGTCTTGCTAGGATTCAGTTGTAGCCCATTAGCCCCAATCCAGACCCCAACAGCCTCCAGACATCTGGAAAGGACTTTGACTGCATCACTGGGGTCCCCACGGGCCGAGATGTACAACTGCATGTCATCCGCATAATGATGGTGCCACACCCTGTGGGAACGGATGATCTCACCCAGTGTTACTCTATCTGCTTTGGAGAATGCAAATTTAAAAATGAATTGTTGCATTTGAAGTCTGCACTCCTGACAGTATACATGAAAGGGAGTGAGAGACATTACAATCAGTTCCTCGAATGGTTCTGCTTCAGATTAAACGTTTGTAAAGTCTTCTTTTTTTAATTCTAGTTGACACACTATTCTGATAGGAACTGCACTTCAAAATGTTATTTTTCCAAGATCAGGCTTAGATCCCGATTTTCCCCTTTGGTTGACAGTTGAAACTGCTTTTCCCTTTGGTTGCCAATCAATCACCATTTCACCCTTTGATCACCAATCAAAGACACACCTAATAGCCAAAGTTTTGATTGGTGATCAAAGATGGAAGGGAGCAGGGAAAGTGTTTCATTCACCCAGATGGTTAAGCAGATTGTCAGTCACTTTACCATACGAGGAAAGGGTCAATTAGGTTGCATGCATCAGATATCACTATAAAAAGGCTGGCTGCCTCTGGGAGGGTTGGGGGACCCGATCCGCGCTGTTTCCGACATCCCCTAACCTTCCCAGGCGCTGCTGAAAAGGAAAACGCCAGGGGGTGGGACTCCTTCCTTGGCTGCAGGTTTTGCCTTGAATCTGCGCTCACCTGCCACTGCTGCTTAACCGGCTCCCTGCCAGCAGTGGCGGTGGGTGAGTGCTGAAAAGCAATGCATCGTGCTGAAACTCGGCACACACGTACCTTGGGCCAAAGAGATGGTCACTGCGGGGGTGACAAGCCCCATGGGGAGGGTTATGCCCCCTAAATCAATTCACAAAGGGAACACACCCACCATCAGGAGAAAAGGCAAGGAAAAAAAGCCTGGCATTCCAGTCTGTGGTACATGAGTGAAAATCCATGCATGTGCCAAAGTCTGCCCGGCATTTCAGGTGGAGAACGGCCTAGCCGCCAGTACAGACAGTGGCAATTAAGGCCATTACAGCTGCCCCTGCCCGCACGACTACTGTTGGCAGGCGGCCACCGCGGCATGGCTCCTCTGCACTCCTGAGGCACACTGTGGGGGGAAGGGAGCATCCACAGCCGGGGAGCGGGCAGAGGACAGGACTGGGCCACCGCCTTCCGCAGGCCTCTGCCCCCCCAATGGGTCCTCTGCCCACCCGCCCAAATGGAGCCTCCCCTCCACCTGACACAACCCATGGGAGGATGGAGGGGCCAGGCTATGATGGCTACCCACTGACTGTAGTTGCTGGGGAGGCCAGCGGCGGTGGTCAGAGACAGGCTGAGATGGCGCCACGTGCAGGAGCTGAGAGAGCTACCGCAATAACAGCAGATAAAAAGGTAAGGAAGCTGGGTTGGGGGGTGGGGTGGCAGGTCTCTCCTTGGCCCAGGTAGGGTACCCCCGGGCAATGCTGGGTCCTCTGTTAGTATTATCTACACTACTCTCTTTGAGACTGCTTGATAGATGTAAACCTTAAGGAGTATGAAACACCAAGCATCATTGTGATGGCATTGTACCTCCCAGCATGGCCTTGGGCTTTAAGGAAAATGTCTTAGTAAGCTTGATGTGGTATAGCAGGTGGTGAAGGTTACAGAACCAGCACCTGGAATCAAGAAGCTGAGTCATGGTCTGGTTTTCCCTATAAAGTAGTGAAGGGGAAAGCCTTAAAGTTGGTGGTGAAGGCACAAGGAGCTGGAGTTTACCCCAGTGTTCAGATGGGGCAGGAAATAGGGTATGTTAGATAGTTTTCTTTATGTTTGGGGAAAGGGCAATGTTTTGTCTCTGGGTTATTTTTTTATATACATCAATAAATGAAACTCTATTTTTGTAAAACAGTTGTATTTATTGGAAAGGGTAAGTGTTGCCAGGCTTTGCAAAGCCTTTCTCATTCATACTCTCTTGGCTGAGGAGGCTTAAAGCCATAACCATCCTAGGGGGTTGGAGGGTTTGTTTGGTCCAACCCGGTACAAATCCAGGGCAGTTTTCCCAAGTCTGGGTGCTCGTGACCTGAACCTTGGGATATCCAAGGCTATCATGGAGCGAATGCAAGAGAGCCTGGGCAGAGGGTCCTGTATGGTGGCATATCTCCTTCTGAGCCCGTGTAGCGCATTGGAGGGGACGGCTGACAATCATTTAGAAACGGGATGATAGAAAGAGAGCCAAAGGCTTGTGCATCACAAAAGGCCTCCCAAGGATAGAGAAGAGAGACACCTTATTGGAGAATGCTGACCACAGCACCTTAAAAACATATATTTTATACGCAGGATATTATTCATAATCAAACAGGATGATATATGCTCTGCCTCTCTGAAAAAGCAAAGGCCATGTTAATTTTAAAAAGTGAAATCAATCTGTGACATCAATATTGCACAAGTTAGCTTGGCATTCCTTTAGATGTCATGGGAATCAAAGAGGGAGAGCTTTTTAAAAAATAATCCTGAAAACCGCTAACTTGTTGTATTTATTGAAAGGTCCCTACAGAAGAGAATGAGGAGGCCAATCTCTATGATCTGCCCTCCTCACCTTTGTCTGTCCATCAGAGTTTTTTGCATTGACACACTGACACCAGATAATGCAGAGGTTTTGGGAGGTCAATGAAGGGCATTTTACAGGCAATCAAAGCACCACCATATGCTTTTATGGAAACACTTATTTCTGAAAATGTAAAAGTAGCAAATGATTGTTTTTAAACAATTAAGATTTGTTTTTTTACTCATGCAGTTTCATCCTCTGGCAATTTATTTATTTATTTTTCAAAATTCTAAAAACAAGATGTTGATTGCCTGAGTTCTTCTTCTGTGTCTAGGCCAGACATGAAACTGCCAAAATGAAGGACCTTTTGGTGAGTGCATTCTGCAGTTCCTTTTGTCTGACCTAGTGTGAGAAAGATTATCCAGCAACACAAGGTTGCTCTTACCAAGGTACACCTGATTGTGGTCCAAAAATACCATAATCTTCAAGGAGGCTCTTTCTGTGTGAATGATGGGTATTTAGTGTTGATATTTAGGATACATTATTATTATTATTCTCCCCCCCTCCCTCCACCTCCAGTACATAAGAGGCAGTCAGTAGCCTAAGGAAAAGCAGACAGAATCCTGGTGAAAAGGAAGCATGTTTTTCTGAGCATTCCTTCTCTGTCCTCAGCTCCGGACCCTGGCTGCTCTTCCTGGATTTCTTGTACTGTGTGACACTGCTGTGACCATAGGCCAGTAGTGGTGAACCTATGGCATGCATGCCAGAGGTGGCACTCAGAGCCATCTCTGTGGGCACCCGTGCAGTCACCCCAGCACAGAGTTTGCCCTGCTCTTCTGCCCAGCAGCCGAATGGGAGAGCTTTCTCCCTCCCCCCAACACGTTCACCCTGCCCCTATGCCCAGCAACTCAATGGGAGCATTTCCTTCCTCCCCTGTTGTTGTGTTGGCACATTGCAATAAATAAATGGGGTTTGGGTTGAAGTTTGGGCACTCAGTTTCTAAAAGGTTTGCCATCACTGCCATAGGCCAAGACCTAGCCATGGATAGGGTAGACCCACATAGTGTCTGAAACGGACCCATTGCCCTGGAGAAGAACCTTGGTCCACACGTAGGTGATACTGCACCTGAATTGATACCCTGTGGCTAAGCAACTCAGGATTTTAGCTTGCCTTCTGACATGTCCTGACCAAAGTCAGGCTGTTAGTAAGGTAGCATGTAGAAAAATAAACAACTCTAGTCATCTTCATGTCTTTTAAAGATATATTGTAGCAAAACCAGTAACAGATTTCTTAGTTTCAGGAAGCAAAACAATTCTACGTGAATGAAGCAAATTTAGTTCAGAAAGCACAGTACAATAATGTGGAAGTCTGTGGGGCCTCTCTTAAAAGACTACATGACTGCTTGAGTTCAAAACACTCCCTTAGACTTACAAAGTGTGGAAAGAGTGAAGAACAAAAGGGTCATCCTCCCTTCCTTTTTAATATCCTCCCACAAACTCCACCCTTTGGACCTTCCTCTGAAGGAGTCCAGCCAATGACTACTCAGTGTTCTAATGTCTATCAAACTTTAGGTTACAGTGTCTCACTTAAATTGATGTCCCATTAGTCAGCTTCAATATTTTCCATCAAAATTTTGCTGTGAGGATCAGTATAGTTGAGCTTATAATACCCTTGAATTTCTGTAAGTGTAAATTGCTTACCTTCATTATTGTAAAACTGCTGCATAGATAATTGTCAACATTGTAGTGAACAAATATAGAAAACAAAACTCAGTGCAGGATCATGAGATTTGTATGGAATGAAGCAGTATCCCATCTAAAGCAGCATTCAGTTCTGTATGGAAAGTTCTACATTCCAAAAGAGGTTCTTTATCCTGTTGTCACACTAGTAGCAGCACTGTTAGCAGCATTTGAGAAATTTCCAAATAAATTATGTCTGATCTCTCCAAATTGGGATTGATTTGGCTCCTTTACACCAGCCAGCTTCAAGAATGAACGGAATAATATTAAGCAGTTCCATTTTTTTCAATGAAAACAAATACTGACATTTTTCCTTTAGTAAAATGCTCTGTGTGTATATATATACACACAGATATAAATAGCTTGCACTATCAGCTTGACAGTGTTTGGGGGGAAACATATCACTTTTCTGATTTTATTTGAAAAGCAGGGGGATTAATTGTAGGAAGAAAGAAAAAGCGGTGTCCAGTATTTGTGATTTTTTTAAAGCACAGTTCAGCCTATGTGATTAGAAGCAATTTGCTCCAGTTAGGAACAAGAGATGAATTCAAGCCTATGGATGCTTTCTTGTATATCTTGAAAAAGGTCACATGAAGAAACATTGCATTCAGGAGATGATTCTTCTCTTCTGCTGTAAACTGACCTATATTCTCAAAATAAGAACTGACTTCCTGCTGCTTCTGTAGCTTCCTGGCACCAAGTTCAGAGCATACTGGAACTAGATTAGGAGCCACAGCCATTAGTCTTTGGCCAGAGCTCAGCTGATCTTCTGTTATTGTGAGATGTGTGTAGGAATGCTAGACAATGTCATTCTGTCTCTTTTTCATAAGGAAGTGGCTTGATTCACCTGGACGAAGGTATTGCTCAAAAAAGTTATGCTTTTTGCACTTCTCTGAATTTTGCAGTGCAGCTAAAAGTACAAAGATGCATTATATGATACAATACAATTAGGATTGCAGGCGCACCCCCCAAAGAAAGACTCAGACACCGGTATTGGATTAAAGGCATCGGGCCACTTTTATTGAATAATGCCCTAGTCCGAATTATCACTTTCAATTGGTGTATCATTCAATTGTAATTCTTTAAGGCAAGCAGGCCGCAGTAACACTGGTAAGGTTCCTCCCAAAATGCCAATGGAAATTGGCTACATGTATCTATTTGTATCAATCTGTTTGTTGACACAAACAAATTGTTGACCAGAGTCAATATACTATCTACTGACCCCACCCTATGACGTGTATCCGTTCAATATCAGGGTGATGCAGGCTGTGCAGCTCCTGCCATCAGCCCTTGCATGGTTCGCCCTTGACCGGCCAATCCTATTCCCCTGTACCTATCTACGTGTTGGCCAGTCAATTGCGAACCTGCTGGATACCTATGGGTCATAAATCTTTATCTTACCAGTGCTACCCGCCACACGGGGAGGCGTCCGTGATGACTCACCGCCCCCCCCCCAGACCATCAGCTCGGTCACCAGGCCTGCTTGCACATCCTCCAGAAAGAGGTCCAAACCTCTGGCCGACAGATGGACCCCATCTCTTGCATATAGACCATAATCCTGCAAGCCTACCCTAGGATGTTGAATGGCTGTTCCAAAGCCATTGTCAAAAAGGAACCGGGCAACAGCCCTGTTCAGTGACCGTCGAGCATGGTCCAAGCCACGGAGGTCAATGCCTCCCCTGTAACGGTGTCTCGGCACAATGTCAGACCATAGCAGCCACGTGTATGGCCATAAGTGATGTAAAAAGGCCAGGTCACTGCACACCAACATTTTTAAAGAGAGGCCAGTGATCTGTGCGAGATCATTGCCGCCGAGGTGCAGAATCAAGACATCAGGCTGTCCAGCATCCCTGATGGACATCAAGAATGGTAACAGTTCCCACCATCTCATGCCGCGCTTACCGAACCATCGCATACGTGCAGCTGCACGTAGCCTGAGATGGGGTCCCCAGTCTGTCGCCGCAGCATACTGCGCTGCCCAGTGCACAAAACTGTGGCCCACCAGCCATACTGTCACCGGTGTGCGTAAACACATGCAGTAAGGGGGCGTACATATAAAGAAAAACACGCGGACCCCCACCTGCCCATGTGACGTATATCAGTATCAGAGCACCCAAACGCAGCCGCAGTTGAAGCGGCCCCTATCCTAAATGAATGGGTGCTGTAACGAGCCCCAGGGATGCCGACACTGTGAAGTGCCATACCGGTCACCTTCTAAAACTGGAATTTGGTAAGGGGAGACCCATCCTGGTGGCAGAAAAATGGGCCAGGGTGCGTGCCACGCACTGCCAAAAACTCATGTAGGGCACCAACCAGACAGATGTCAGCAATCGTACACCGTAGCAGTCTGACACCACTGCCTACTCCGTGCTGATTGGCCTTTGAGGAACGAATCCTCAACTGGGCCCACTCCTGGGTAAGAAAGACATCGTCGAGTTCCAGTGCCCTACGAGACATGTCCCCCTTTGACAATGGTACCAGCACACTGATACGGAGCGCTCCAAAAAAGGCTACGGTGGTAGCAGCATGAAAGAGAGCCTCCTCATACCTATCGTAACACAAGCTATGCCAACCTTGTGCAAGGTGCGTCAGAACCTCTGGTGAAACAGGGTGACGTGTGTCCGGGCGGCGGCCGCATTCACGTGTCCACCCTTCTAATACATGATGTATGCGGAAGTCATTCACGCAGTCAATGAAACCCCTCGCCTTAGCCATAAATGCCAAAGCTGAAAGCCTAGTGGCAATGGTGCGAGGGGCTAACCCTAGATCATGAAGGTAAACCATGAACTGCAGAATCTGGTCGACCGGGATCGGCCACACTTCGGCCAACTGCCTTTGCCCGCAAAAGTTCCTAAACTGTAGGAGTGCATGTAGATACACCTTACGCGTGCGAGGTGCCAAAGACATGCTGATCGCCCGGTTCACCTCTCCTCGCCAAATGTCCAGATCTCGGCTGGGAGTGGAGAGGGCAGTTCCTCTGCTTGTGGCGCCAAGGCACGGAACCGGGGGATCTGCAGGCGGGATAAAGCGTCAGCAATATAATTATCAATGCCTGGTACATGTCTGGCCCTGAAAAGCACATTAAGGCGTAAGGACATCAAAACAAATTGGTGAACTAAGGCCATAACTCTGGGGGATTTGGATGTCTGGGCATTGACAATATGCACTACTTGTTGTGTTCTGATGGTTTTATTGTACACATGGATTACAATGTATCTGAGCCAATGTAACCTTGCCTATAGCAACAATGTAACCTTCAGCTGTATCATATAAACCCTGTAATAGGACGCGAGCTAATGACCACCAGCTGGCAGCAGCGAGCGTCCAAGCTCTCTTGGTCCGAACTCATCAAAGGCAACAGCACGGGAAGTTTTCCCGCCACCACCTACACCTGGACAAGAAGGGCGTGACCTGCAATGACGTCACGCAGACAGTAGCCAATGGGCTACCATGGCACCACGTTCAAATGTATTACTGCTGTATATAAAGAGCTATCGATCCGCCATTACCTCATGTTCCCTCTGTCCACGATGCAATAAACCTGAGTTAACCCAGCCCGAGGCTGTGTCCTGTGTCTTGGTTTGCATACACCAAATTGGCGACGAAGGTGGGATGATGGATCCCCACGGAACAGCCAGGGCACAGAGCGGGTTCAACATCACCAAACCACAAGACTGGGAGCTGCTTGAGATGGACTTCCAGGCGGCACTGGTGGAACTCAGAGTCAAAGAAGACGACGAGGAGAGGAAGAGGGCCATCCTCACCAGAATGCTCGGGATGGAAACCAAGCGGACGCTGGTGGGCATCATCGCTCCGAAGAAGGTGAGCGAATTTAAGGCGGGCGACATCATGAAGCTGCTGCGAGAGCGGTTCTGCCCCTCGAGGGCAATGTTTCCCGCTCGGAGCGCGTTTTGGAGGCGAGTCCAAGCGCCGGACGAGTCGGTTGAGGCATTCGTGGCCGCCATGAGGATAGCCGCCGCCCCCTGTAAATGGGGCGACATCCTAGAGATGGCCCTCAGGGACGGCGTGTTGTGTGGCCTGAAAGACAAGGAGGTACAGCGCAGCTTGATGAACAAGGAGCCGCCACCCACGCTGGCAGAGGTCGTAGAGGCCGCGGAAGCCGCAGAGTCCACGAATGCTGGAGTGGATGAGATGCACCAGTGGCGTGAGTGGCGTCCCAGAGCCGGCAAGGCGGAAAATTCGGTGCACGGGAAGTCCGGACAGTCGGTGCACGCAACTCGACGAGCCTCAAAGTCGTCTACGGAAGGTAGCGACGGCGAGGAGGTCCAGAAGGTCCGAAAGGGTGGTCGACGCTGCGAGGGTTGCGGAGCGGCCCATGAGCGCGCGAGATGCCCGTTCAGGAAGGCCGAGTGTTACACCTGCGGCCGTCGGGGGCACATCGCCAAGGCATGCAGAAAACGGAAAGAGGGCCGGAGGCAGTCACAAGACCGTGCGGCCAGACCGGACCGTCCAGCGAGGCCCAAAGATGGCGCCCAGACCACGAGGAGGCAGGACGGCGTGGGCCGCGTCTCGGACGACAGCGAGGACGACGCCCCAGTGTTCAGCGTGTCCGCGGGACAGTCCCATTACTTCGTTGAGGTATTAGTACAAGGGGCCCCTATTAAGATGGAAATTGACTCGGGGTCCTCCTATTCCATAATTCCCCAGAAAGAGTTCCTGAAAATCGACCACCACGTGCGGCCCAAACTTAAAGCGTTGAGGTCCACGCTACGAGACGTACAGGGAAACAGCATTCCGGTGTTGGGGGTCGGGAAATTTCGGGTCAATTTTAAGAGACATTCTGCGGAACTGCCCCTAGTTGTCCTCAAAGGGGGAAGCTGTAGCCTCCTAGGGACACAGTGGTTTCAGCCCTTAGGTTTGTTCATAGGGGGGGTGCATACCGTGGGGGGGGACCCAATACAAGCGGTTTGCGATGCGCATCCCGCCGTTTTTAAGAAAGGACTCGGAAAGTTCAAGGGACCCCCTGTAGCTTTCGACATAGACCCGGAGGTCCGCCCGATATGACTCAAACCGCGCAGGGTGCCGTTCGCACTCAAGGACAAGATAGAGGCAGAACTGGACAAACTGGTGGGCCAGGGGATTCTTATTCCTGTTGATTCCGCGGAGTGGGAAACTCCAATTGTAACGGCTCTAAAGGCTAACGGGGAGGTGCGCATTTGCGCTGATTATAAGTGTACAATTAACAAGGCGATCCGCCCTAATGCATACCCGGTGCCAGTGATCAGCCACCTTTTGGCCAGGCTGAATGGGGGAAAGTGTTTCGCTAAACTCGATTTGGCACAAGCCTATCAGCAACTTCCTGTGACCCCCGCCACGGCCGCGGCACAAACGATAGTTACACATAAGGGAGCGTTCCAGGTGTCGCGGTTACAGTTCGGCGTGAACTCGGCACCCGGCCTTTTTCAGTCGCTTGTGGAACGCCTCCTAAAGGGCCTGGAGGGGGTGTTGCCTTATTTTGATGACGTGTTGATAACAGGGGGAGTGAGGCTGAACTGGCAAAAAGGTTGGACAAAGTACTGACCGTGTTCGAGAAAGCTGGGCTGAGATTGAGGAAGGACAAATGTGTTTTTTTCGAAACCGAGGTCGAGTTTTTAGGGTTCCGGATCACACCCGAGGGGATTAAGCCGTCTAAATCCAAAGTAGCAGCCATTAAAAAGGCCCCTCGCCCCACATCCAAAACCGAGCTACAGTCCTTCCTGGGGCTCCTCAATTTTTACCATACATTCCTCCCGCGGAAGGCGTCCGTGGCCGAACCGCTCCATCGGTTACTTAAAAAGGAGGAGCCATGGATGTGGGGTGACGAGCACGAGAGGGCGTTCAAAGAGCTAAAGCAACTCCTAACATCTGAGGCAATCCTGACGCACTTCGACCCCAAACGGCCAGTGGTCCTAGTCTGTGATGCATCCCCGGTGGGGGTGGGGGCGGTGCTTTGCCACGTGTTGGAGGACGGAAGGGAGGCCCCGGTAGCGTTTTACTCAAGGTCCCTGTCCCAAGCGGAGCGAAATTACGCACAAACCGACAGGGAGGCATTAGCGATAGTAGCGGGAACCAAAAAATTTCACGATTTTTTGTATGGCCGCCCGTTCAAAATCGTGACCGATCACAAGCCACTGTTAGGGATTTTCACGGCGAGCAAGCCCACGCCGCAGATCCTGTCCCCGAGAATGCTGCGATGGGCTATTTTCCTCAACGCATACCAACATGAGTTGGAGTACTGGCCCGGAAAGGAGATCAGCCATGCTGATGCACTTTCGAGATCCCCTTTGCCCTTGTCGGATGACCAGAAGGCGAGAGTTGAAAGAGACCGCCAGGTGTTGCTAATTGAGGTTTTAGACGCACCCCCAATAGTACCAGGCGACATTGCTAGGGCGACCGGCAAGGACAGAACGCTGGAGAAAGTTAGTTCATGGGTACAGAAGGGGTGGCCGGCATCGTCCCCGAGTACAGAGTTCGACCCATTCTTTCGGAAAAAGCTAGAGTTGTCCCTAGAAAGGGGGTGCCTTTTGTGGGGCCAACGGGTGGTGGTCCCTACGCCCCTGCGGACGAGGGTGCTCGAACTGCTGCACGTCAGCCACCCGGGCATAGTGCGTTCGAAGGCGCTGGCCCGGAGTTACTTCTGGTGGCCACAGCTGGACGCGGACATTGAGCACATGGTCGGCACTTGCGAGGCATGCCAGGGATCCCGACCTGAGGCGGCCCGTCTTCCGCATAGGGAATGGGACACAGCACGGGGGCCATGGTCCAGAGTGCACGTAGATTTCGCTGGCCCATTCCGAGGAACCATGTTTCTCCTGGTGGTGGATGCGTTCTCCAAGTGGCTGGAGGTTATCCCAGTAAAGAGCACGTCCTCCGCCACGACAATTAGCCGGCTAAGGAGAGTTTTTTCCACGTTCGGTTTACCCGACACTTTAGTCAGCGATAACGCTAGTTGTTTCACCTCCGCTGAGTTCGGAGCATTCATGGAGGCAAACGCCATTCGGCATGTCACATCCGCACCGTTTCACCCGGCCACGAATGGCCAAGTGGAACGGCTGGTGCGTACAACAAAGGAGGCGCTGCGGCACATGGGCCAGGGGGACCTAAATCACCAAGTATGCCAGTTCCTCTTAGCGTATAGGGTAACCCCCTTAGCGTCAGGCTACTCGCCGGCAGAGCTCTTGATGCGGCGAAAACTGACCACGATCCTGTCCAGGCTAGACCCGACGAGAGTCGAGGATAAAGGAAAAAACATAGGGTTGGCAGTCTCGAAAGGTTTCGCCGCCGGTGACCCTGTTCACTGCAGGAACTATTCCAGCGCAGGGCCAGCCTGGGTGCCAGGGACGGTTGTAGACCAGACGGGGCCAGTGTCGTACCGGGTCGAGACTACCACCGGCCTCCTCTGGAGGAGGCACGCTGATCAACTGAGGCACCGAGTGAGTGGGCCAGTCAGTGGGGCTCAGCAACAGGATTCAGCGTTAGGGTTCTCCCCCACCCGCTTAACCCAAGGGGGAGACAGCAGTGGACAACAGTCCCAAGCAAGGGGGGAAGGCAGAAGCAGCGGCCCCGACTCATACCCTTTTGATACGCCAGTCCTATCAGGGGCCGGGGAAGGGGGAGAGGAGTGCGCGACCGCTGCCCCCGATTGTAATTTTGATTTTGATTTTGCGAGCCGGGGGGGTTTTCAGGAGTGTTCCCCCACCCATCCAAGCGAGAAGAGGGGTTTTTCGTTAGCCCCCAGTGCCCCCGGTTCCTCCCTAAGAAAGAGCACACCTCCCAACAACGCCGCGGAGCCGCGGCAAGTCACTAACGAGTCTCCCTCTCCAATTACAGGACAGGAAACCAGGGGACAAAGAGAAGGTAGCAAACCCGGGGAGAGGCAGCCCGCATCGAGACCCCAGCGTGTTCGAAATAAGCCATCTTGGCTGAGAGACTTTGTCTCCTAAGGGGGGGGAGTGTGTTTAAGTGTGGGCTCGAGACTTTGTCTCGTCCTAGGGGGGAGGGGTGTTGTGTTCTGATGGTTTTATTGTACACATGGATTACAATGTATCTGAGCCAATGTAACCTTGCCTATAGCAACAATGTAACCTTCAGCTGTATCATATAAACCCTGTAATAGGACGCGAGCTAATGACCACCAGCTGGCAGCAGCGAGCGTCCAAGCTCTCTTGGTCCGAACTCATCAAAGGCAACAGCGCGGGAAGTTTTCCCGCCACCACCTACACCTGGACAAGAAGGGCGTGACCTGCAATGACGTCACGCAGACAGTAGCCAATGGGCTACCATGGCACCACGTTCAAATGTATTACTGCTGTATATAAAGAGCTATCGATCCGCCATTACCTCATGTTCCCTCTGTCCACGATGCAATAAACCTGAGTTAACCCAGCCCGAGGCTGTGTCCTGTGTCTTGGTTTGCATACACCAAACTACTGCAGCATTGTCACACCAAAAGTGAACTACTGAATTAGCCCACCTATCCCCCCAGAGCATCAGGGCACCCAAGATGGGAAAAAACTCCAGGAAAGTAAGATCGCGTAAACGATCCGTGCCTTGCCATGTCTGAGGCCATTGACCATAGGACCACCTTCCTTCAAAGTAAATCCCATAACCCAGGGACACGGAGGCATCCGACTGTACTTGGAAATGTGGGCTGAGCATAAGCTCCGATCTCCAGAAGGAGATGCCATTAAAATCTTGAAGGATTGTGAGCCAGACCGTAAGATCCACCCGTAAACCTCCAGTCAGCCGAACCCTGTGGTGGCGTTTTAAAAGGCCTGCCATGGTGTCACACAGATGCCTGGCAAAGGCCCTGCCCGGTGTTACTACCCTACCGGCAAGGTTGAGGTGGCCGTGAAGCACCTGCAACTCTCGGAGAGACACCTTATGCCTGGCAAGCATTGCCAGAATCGCATCAGAGATCTGCGTCACCTTTTCCATGGGCAACCTGGATGTCTGGGCAACAGTGTCAATCTCGATACCTAAAAAGGTGAGAGTGGTGGCTGGTCCCTCAGTCTTTTCAGGCGCCAGGGGAACACCTAGTTCCCGCATAAGCACCTGAAAAGTGGCGAGGAGATGAGCGCACATGTCCGTGCCCTGTTCCCCTCCGAACAAAAAGTCATCGAGGTAGTGGGCTACAGACCGGGACCCTGATCTACAAACAAAAGCCCAGTGAAGGAAGGTGCCAAACTGTTCGAAAACAGAACATGAGATAGAACAGCCAAAAGGCATGGCCTTATCGACATAAAAACTGCCCCGAAAATGGAAACGTAACAGCTCAAAGTCGTCCGGGTGCACTGGCAACAATCGGAATGCCGATTTGATATCACACTTTGCCAGTAGCGCCCCTGGGCCACACGAGCGTACCATCTGCAAGGCCTGGTCAAAGGACGTATACCTGACCGAGCAAAGGTCATCAGGTATTGCATCTTTGACCGAAGAACCCGCAGGGTAAGAAAGGTGGTGAATTAACCGAAATTCACCCGGGGACTTATTAGGGACTAAACCCAAAGGTGACACCTTCAAGTTCGGGAATGGTGGGTCAGCAAATGGCCCATCAACCCTCAGTGCGGTGACCTCCTTAGCTATAGATTGGGCAGCGATATCCTCATTACCCCTGAGGGAAATTAAGTTCGGGGCATCTTGAGGCCCATGTACCCCCTGAAATGGTATGTGGAAGCCAAATTGAAAACCCTCAAGTAGGTACTTCGCATCATCCCGGCTAGGAAAGCGGCAAGCCAATGCTTCAGCACCTGGACATTAATTGGGGAGGGGGCCTTTCTGATTGGTCACCCCGTCAGAGGGGGCTCTGACCGCCCCCTGCCCACCCCTTCCTCTGCCTCATGACCCAGCCCGCGGGCACGTGGAGGCGGCGTGAGGGCCAGAGCAAGAGGGGCACTCGTGCCGGAACCGACACTGACGCTTGTTGCACACTCCGGTGGCGGAGAAGCTCCAACACAGCTGGTGGGCTGGAACCCCCTGGCTCGCTGTCTGGCGGGGAATCTGTGTAGCAGCCGCCCGCTGCACGGCATGGCCACAATGGTACTGGTTACCAGGCGCCGGCCACATAGGGGTCATGTACAAGAGCCACAATTGCTGGCAGGGCTCATCCCACCTCATCTCAGGATGGAGGGCCACTCTCATCCTAACCTCCTCGTCATAGGCCAACCATGATGGTCCAGGGAAATCCACCACCGCCCGATAAATATTATCCAGTTATTGCACCATGGGAATGGCCAAGTCAGGGCGGGCCCTCAGGTATACCACCATATAAATGAGATAGGCTGGTAACCAATTGGCCCAGGTGCGCGGTGGCTTACGACAACGGGGCAACTCCTTGTCCCTATCGTCCTGCCCTTCCCTCTCTTCCTTGGTGGGCTCACGGTTTAGGAGGGAGAAAATGTCCACATATTCCCCCCTCCAAATCTTCTCCCTCGTGGCCTGGGAAAGATGGTCACCCAGGGGCAAGGAATAACCGGCCGTCGGTAGGGCCGCAGTTGGCACAGATTGAATTGAGGGTGTGCACAGTGGGCCTTGAACAACCCCTGAAACATTAGGCATACCCATAGGGGCAATCACCCCTGTCATAACCGGGGAGTAATTGGGGAACCAGGAGTTAACGGGACAGTGCGGATACAACTGTCCACCCATGGTAACCTGTCGTGGCCATGGCCACTGTACCCCCCCCCCCCCGTGTTGCTAGGTAGTGTCACTGGTGTACTCAATTGACCAGGATACTCACCCGGTGCACCCCCATGGGCCGCCCCCACTAGGGGTTCCAGCCCACGGCGGGCGTCGGAGCTCGCGATGGGGATCGAGCTCTGCGTGCCGCTGCACACTTGCCACGCAGGACCGGACCCTCACGGCAAGCCCCGTTGTGATCATCTGGCGGGGAGCTGCGAGGCGCCAGCTTGGGCTGGCCTGATGGCCTCAAGCAGCTCAACCCTGGTAGCGGCCCGCTGGACAGCGGTGGTCGACGTGTGGGCCGGAAATGCAGGATGTGCAAACCCACCTTCGGAAGGTGGCAGAGCAATGCCCATTGATGCCTCCAGCACCGAAATGCATGCAAGGAGGGCATCAACAGCCTCAGACCCACCTGGATAAGGTGGGCCGGGCGGGCCGGATGGCCCACCAGGCAATTGCAGAGGGACAAACCCGAGTGAGGATCCTGGGCCCGAATAGGGCCATGACCAATAATCCAGCCCATGTGGGGCCGGGGGAACGGTGGGGCGGAAACCCGCACCAGGCCCAAGTGGGCCGCCCTGCCCAGAACCGGGCAAAGACCCCACAGGGGTAGTGATCCCAGAGGTGCTGGCCTGTGCCGCCCCTGCCTGAACCCCAACATCGGGCAGGTAGGCAGAAGCCTGTCCGCTCGCATTGGTGGTAGTGGCTAAACCAGCCCTACCACCCGGTTGCAGGGGCGCCGCCAGAGCCCTCCGGCCCGGGGGCGGCCCCCTAGATTTGGGGGGGTGGGGTGGGCAGAGCCCTCCCCCTCGACCGCGGCTTAGGAGCTGTCGCCTTTTGCTTGGGAGCCATGTCTCCCAAGCAGAAGAATAAAGAAGAAAGGGGAAAAATTCCCTTTTAAAAGAGCAAGGCGAAAGCCGGGGAGAAAACGGCGGAGCAAACTTCTCCGCTCCGTCGCTTCCAAAAAATGGCAGCCGAGCTGCCTCATGGCCACCCCTTTTAAAGAGGATGGCCACGCCCCCTAACTCACCCGGATGTCTGAGTCCGGGGGTGGGGCCTGCAAAGAGCGCGGCAGCCATTTTGGTGCCGCGCTTGCAGTATATTTGTTGTTCAGTTGCACAGTCGATTCCAACCTTTCGTGACCCCATTGACCACCGCACGCCAGACTCGGCTATCCTCCACCATCCTCCTCAGCCCACCCAGCTTTCTGCTCATTGCGTCAACAATGCCATCTATCCATTTCATTCTCTGCCACTCCCTTCTTCTTTTGCCCTCCACCTTTCCCAGCATCAAGGCTTTCTCAAGTGAATCCTCTCTTCTCATTTGATGTCCAAAGTAGAGTACTTTAATTTCATTTTCAATATTTGACCTTCCAAGGAATAGTTGGGGTTGATTTCTTTTAAGATTGACCTATTTGTTCTCTTTGCTCTCTAGGGTGCTCTCAAAACTCTCCTCTAACACCACATCTCAAAGGCATCTATTCTTCTGCCCTCAGGATTCCTTATGGTCCAGCTCTAGCAACCATACATGACATCACTATCGGAAATACCATTGCTTTGACTATACGAATTTTTGTTTGCAAGGTGATGTCTCTACTTTTAACTAAGTTGCCCAAATTTCTCATAGCTTGCTTCCCAAGAATCAGTCGCCTTTTTATTTCATGGCTGCAATCTCCATCTGCAGTGATCTTGGATCCTAAGAATGTAAAGTCTGTCACTGCTTCTACTTCTCCCCATCTATTTTCCAGGGAGTGATAGGGCCTGTTGCCATTATCTTTGATTTCTTGATATTAAGTCTCAAGCCAGCTTTTGCACTCTCCTCCTTCAACCTAAGCAAGAGCTTCTTTAGGTCTTCTTCACTTTCTGCCATTAGGGTAGTGTCATCTGCATATCTCAAAATGTTGATGTTTCTCCCAGTGATTTTAATTCCAACTTTTGATTCATCTAGCCCTGTGTTGCACATTAAGTGCTCTGTGTATAAGTTAAAATAAGCATACACTGGTGAAAATAAGAGGTGTGTTGAAATACAGAATTAAATAATATTTAAACATTATTTGTTGCAATGGCTCTCAGGTGTTGGAGTGGCTGACCGCAAGGAAGACACGCGAGACAATCGTGCGGTGAAGTCCAGCCCCAATCTGGGTCGGGTGGTACGCATTTATTACACTGCCTTGGGGTGGTGCGCGCCTAGGATGCGCGTGACCCCATGATACAGAAGGCTTGCATACGTGGGATTTCAGATGGTCAGGACAATACCTGTGCTTGGACATTGCCCTGTGGTTAATAGACAACCCAAAACTAATTAAGGTCTGGGCTGGCAAAACCCATTGTTCCTGCCCTATCTCGGAGCCTTATGTGTATTGACTCCGGGCATCTAACTTGATCAGCTGTCTGGCCCAACTTAATCCATGGCCAGAAGCAGGAGATTGTGTATTACCTTAGAGTCATCACCTTTTGACTTTTGCCCTACTTCTGTTGTAGCCATCAGCCTAGACCTTATGAATTGCCCCACAAACTATCTAACTAGCCCGAACCTCAATTGCCTTTCCAGCAAAGTCCGGTTGGTACTCAGATGTGTGCAAAACCAGGCGAACCTCTTGGGAAAGGTTTGGCCAATTATTCACATGGGCAACCCACAATTATTCATTCAAGTGGGGCCATAGTGGCTTAGTAAGTAAGATGCTGAACTTGATGACTGGAAGGTTGGCAAGTCAGCAGTTTGAAACCTGAGTGCTGCATGACAGAGTGGGCTCCCGTCTTTGTCCCAGCTCCCTCCGACCTAGTAAACAGTGTTCCGTGCACTCTGGTGTCTAGTCATGCCTGCCACATGTCCATAGAAACATCTGCAAATGAAGACAGCACTGGCTCTTTTGCTATACACGAAGATGAGCACCAAATCCTAGAGCCAGATATGACTGGCTTTCGAGCAAGGGTGATCTTTCCCTTTTCTTTACCTGTTCAAGCAGTTTTTTTTAATTATAAAAATCAAACTAACATGGACATCAAAAAAACCTCATGAATGTCCTTTTGAAAAGGACTTCTGAATGAATACATATGAAATGGCCTGATGCACCCACATCAAGACCATTGCCTTTCATCCAATAATAAAAACTTCAATGCAAATAAATGGTGCATAGTTGATGGATATGCAATTTTAACAGAGATCAAAATAACTACATACAAGCAGACTACAGTATATTAAAAATATAAACTTATATGTTATTTATAGGCTGCACATTAGCAAGAATTTTTCTGGTTGCCTCACAAAAATAATAATTTTCAAATGTGCTAGAACACAATTAAAATACATAAACTCCAGTGTAGGATTAAATTCAATGGATCATGACCAACTAAAAAACCTGGGGAGAATGGAATATCAATCAGCAATACTAAAATGGGGTGGAAAGTACTTGATTTAAGGAAGCACCCAACTTCAGAGTGTGTGAGCCATTTTCTGCTGGGGGTAGGATGGACCTTAAAAACTGTTTTAAAAGAGTGGGGGGAAACTGGAAATGGCTGGTTTTATTTTGTTGCATTAAACAGCGTCAGAAGCACACACAGACAAACAAACACACACACAATCTGATTTTGTCAATATATTGCAAGGAGAAAATGGCAAAAAAAAGAGAGAGAATTGGAAACGCTATGAGAGTCATAGTGAAGTATTTGTTCTCCTGTTTTCTTTAGTCATAACCCACTTCCTCGCTCTCACACTATGCTGTAACTGTAATTTCTTCAATCTCAAAAGGGGTGACATTGCTGGCCCAGCCCTGAGTAAGAAGACAGACAACTTTGTTGGTTTAACAATGGGCCACTTTATTAACAAAACAATTCAACTGTGGCGCCTCTGATCTGCATTGAGGCTAGGAAGCACCGGTGAGGATTGCCATTACTCTCCCTAATTTTTGTTCCCTATTAATTAATCATATCCAATTCAAATTTTGTGTCTCCTTAGATTCTAACCCCGTTGGCAACTAAGCTATCAAACCTGGAGCATGCCAACTGTTCTGGTTCACTTCTGATTGTTCCCAATACATCTCACCAATCTGCAACTGGCTGAATTAAGTTGCAGATGTATATTATTCTCCAAGATTCCTATCCTCACCCGTGTTAACCGCCACATGAAGTACAGTACCTAACTGTACCATGCCACCTCCCAGCCCGATAATTCGGCCTGGAGGCCACAGTGCAGGGCAGATAAAAATAACTGCATAACCTCTTCTGAGAAGTGTACACTGTCATCATGGAACAAGTGACGGGCTTCAACCTGGATCTCAGGGTGGGTAATAACTGTGCCCCAACCCTCTTCCTCGAAATAACAGGTCACAGATCAGTTCACCCCACGTCTGGCTCGGTCGACCCGTCTGGGATTGCAAGGGACCCTGCAAGCGATACGAGGTGTGACACAGGAACATACTAACCCCATTGCAGGCAACCACTGGTGAATTAATGACAGATCATGGCAAACCACCATGCTCTGATTGATTCTGGTCACGAAACCAAGGTCATTTCCTCCTAGGTGAAGTAGCAAGATATCTGGAAGAAGGCCACTCCTGGAGTCCACCAGGAATGGCAAGAGATGGCTCCACCCCATCCCGTGGTTGCTGCACCAAATTAAAAAGGTCCGGTCTTGCAGGCCCAAAAGGGTTCCACAAGGTGCACAGGCGGCATGACACCCTGCCCAGTGTATAAAGCTGTGACCCACAAGCAGAATGTGAAGAAGGCCATGAGAAGAGAACGGACCTGGAAGAAAAACAAAGAAAGGTGCCAGCAAAATAATAAACCATCCAGAGGACATACATACAACCGGAACTGGCCAGATACCCAATGACCCATCCTTTTAATGTCATCCATCCGCTAACCCAGGGCAGCAGCCATGGAGGCGGCACCTATACGAAAGGAGTGTGTGCAATATCGTACACCCGGAACACCTTTGTCACGTAATGCCTGGCTGGTTACTTTCCAAAATTGATACTTAGTAAGGGGCGAACCATCCTTATGTGACAATAACGGGTCTGGATGGTGGCTACAGATAGGCAGAAACCATTCCAGTGCCCGGACCGGGCATATACTGGGCATACTGCAATGACGCAGTAGCACGATCACCCCCTTTCCTTGCTGATCCATCTTAGAACTGCAAATGGAGAGGGAGACCTGTCCCCTAACAATAGTGACATTGGATAGAAGGGCTTTGGCCGAGTGGTCCGAGGAGCTGGCCACCATCAACTCACTAATTAATGCCACAGCATGGGAAATGCAAGCTTCTATGGGGCTAGAACAAATGAGAGCCACCGGTCAGCAAACCAGGCCAGCAGAGTTGGTAAAACTGCGCACCTATCATCTGGAATCGCGATGTGTTCGCGGTTCCAACCTTTCAAGACATTACGGATTCAAAAATCTGCCAGGGAGTCACCGAGACCTCGGCCTTGGAGTAAAAGGAAAGGGACGACAATTTTGTGCAAATAGTATGTTGGGCCACGCCTGACGAGTGAAAGGCCACCATGTACTGCAAGGTATGCTCCACCGGTATAGGCCAAGTGGGGGGCAATTTATTATCCCTGTGGAACTGGGCAAAATGTGCACAGGCCGCCTGGTAGGCAGTACGGGTTCGAGTCACGAGAGAACAACCAATAGCCCTGGCTACTTCCCCTCTTCAAGGTGCTAAATGTCCAGCGGCAACTCCAAGGGTTGTTCCTGAGCGCTGGGAGCAAGAGCCCAGAAGCGGGACATCTGTAAGAGGGAGAGAGCCTCAGCCATGCTATTATCCAAGGTAGGAACATAACACACTCGAAAAACTAGGTTGAGCTTCAGTGTTGCTAAGACGAAGGCATGTACAACCCTCATGACCCTAGGGGATTTCGATGTGAGGGAGCTAACAATCTGGACAACTGCCATGTTGTTTTGCACCAGAACTAACTACAGAATTAGCCCAGAAGGTGCTCCACATTAATACAGCCCCTAAGATAGGGAAGAACTCCAAGAATGTGAGGTCCCTGACCAGGCCATTGATGTGCCAGCTGTCAAGCCAAACGCCACAACACCAACGCCCCTGCCAAAAAAATACCAAAGCCCAGAGACCCGGAGGCATCAGAATGAACCTGCAAACAGTCATTGAAAGGGAGGGCTGTGTGCCAGAAGGACACTCTGTTGAATCCCTGGAGGAATTGGAGCCATATGCCCAAGTCTTCCCTAATGCCAATAGTGACCCTGGTCCTATGAAAAGGCTTTGTGAGGCCCCTCATGGCATCACAAAGCCAGTGCGCAAAGGCCCTGCCCAGAGCCATGACTTTGCATGTGAAATTTAGGAGGCCATGAAGCTCCTGAAGTTCTTTAAGAGAAACTTTACGTTTAGCCAAAAATGGGTGAATCCAGTCCACAATCCTAACCAACTTCTCGCCAGGTAGGTGTGAGCAGTGCACAACCGTGTCCAGTTCAATCCCTTGCTCCTTCTTTTTTTCAAAACCTTTTTGTAGGCTATCATGCAACCTCCTATCCACTTTAGCAGGCATATATCCAAATTCCCTGGGAACACTGAGAGAGCCCACCAGTTAGGGACTGTGGTGATGCTGATGCCTAGATCATGCTGTGGAGAAAAATTCCACCAATAGCCACATGACGGCAAAGGCGACTATTTTGCTCCTCCCATGGGAACATCAGAAAGGGATTTTCCCCAGGCACTAGAATTCCACTGTTAGAAAGTTAAAGTGCTTCTTCCTTGAGGTTGTCGTTGTTGGTTTCTGTCAGAATGGAAGGAACTTTTTTTAATTAAAGGAAGGGTTTTTATAACTCACTGGTTGCTGAGGTGGAATTTTTCTATTAGGCCAGTGCTGTATTTTTCTGCATTTTTACTCATGTGCTTAAAGCTGTTCTAATTAAATTGCTCCCTAATATTATGCAGTTTTATGGTGAGTGAGAAGGGCAGGGTATAAATAAATACCCTCAATTATACCTAAATTGTTTATACTTTCTTTCTTTCTGTTGTACAATTTAAAATGACAGATGTATGGGTATATGCAATATAGGTGAAATTCAAAACAAATTAAAACATTAAAATAATTAGAATATAGCAATGTAATGATATAGAAAATAATCATTTGATACTGTTTACAAGCCCCATGGGTGAAGGGACCACCTAGATATTAAAATGTTTTGCATTTCTCTCCCAACCCATGAAATGAAGAGGCAGGATACAGTTTATTGAAATTTAATTTAAATCCTCTGATCTATTGTGGAGCAAGGTACTAGAGCAGGTACATTCATCTTCACCTCCCAAGCCTGGGATGGTGAATTTCTAACCCCTGTGCAGTGCTGATCCTTGCTAGCTACTGCCCAGGTTGGCTGATTTGGGGAGACATCACTGCAGGTGTTTTCAACTCAATTCCCATGAACAGATGTTTGTCATATTGCAGCAATGTCCCATGCGTGCCCCATTGATGCACCCAAATTGTGTCAGGCATACAGTATTCACCTCGTCCACTGATGCCCTGAGAGATTCACCGCTACCACCATAACCCAGCACTACACAGATGAACTGGCAATAGGCGAAATGCTGATGTAATGTCACCTTTCACTAATTCTGTGCCCCTACCACAAGATTGTACCTGATTAGTCAATTCACGATATCTAGCCTTCCTGGTTCTCTTGGTTTCCCTACATGCTCTGAAAGGGAGGGGCTCTTGAACTTCAGCAGCTTTCAGCCTACCCTTCTCTAGAGTGTTTAGATGGGTAAAAATACTATCAAAATTGTCTGATAAAGAAGAGATAACAAGTGGATGGGGTCCTAGACACACTCTTGGCTAGCTGTTTGCTACTTGGGTGACCAAAACTCTTTTTAGGGCACATTATGCAAAGCCTCTACTGACATATCAATATATATCAATACTGTATATATGTATATGTATATGTATCTGCCATAAACCTCCCCTTTGTGTGTGTGTGTGTGTGTATGATTATAACATTATACATACAAAAACAAATAAGCTTGTTAAAGGAGCTTATGAAGAAACCAATAATAAGATAAATAACAAAGGTAAATTAGAAGGTAGCATGTATAAACATAAAAAAGTCAAACCCAGAAACTTCCAAATGCACAAGGTATGACTGGTTATTAAACTTATTTACAGCAGACTTGATGGCAACTGAAGCCCCATGGACTACCGAAATGGCAGCCAAATGCGACTCCACCTCTTGCCTCCTTTTCAGACCCAGAACACAAAGGGGGGGGGAGAGAAAATGCATGGGTGTGTACAACAGCAAACCCACCCACCCTGACACCACTATTCAGTGGTACCCAGTAGATCCTTGGATTGGCAGAAGATAATGTAGCAGACAAAGTCCAAGGCATTGGAGAAGAGCCTGAGAACCAGCTCAAAAGAGGCTCAAAACAAGGTGAGGTGGGCCTAAAAATCCTGGTAGCCCCATGACCAAACCAACCAGAGCAGCAATGCCAGAGCATCAACTGCTGATCCCTGATGCTTCCTGAATGGAAGGGAGGGGAAAGCCCCCCATTCCAGGCCACAGCATCTGGTCACTCAAAATATAGAAAGAGACCAGAGAGATTGTTGTTCCTGACATATGTCAAAAAATGTGCAGCAATTCATAGCCAATAATCACACTAAGGCTGGTGGGTAAAAGCAATAGGGTTTTGACTAGTCATTCACTTTAAGTTAGCCATGTTTTCTACATTATGGTGGGTGGTTACAAGGCCAGAGAGAAACAATAAGTGGTTGCTTCCCTCTCCCTACACAAAACTTGAAATACAGAAAGAAACAAATTGGAGACAGTTGACTCTATTATAAACATGAATGTGAACATTAGATAGCATCTTTCTATAGCACCTGAATACAGAAGGGTAGTTTAAGTAGAGGTTACATGGCAATCGTGGTACTCAGAGCTCTATCCTCATAACACTTTCCTTCTGCTCCATCTCCTCTGTGTTGTTTCTTATCTGATATATTGCTAGTAAATGATAAAAAAACTGTGCACTATTAAGTCAATTCCAACTTATGGTGACTCTTTCCAAAGTTTTCTAGGCAGAGAACATAAAGAAGTGATTTACCATTCCCTTCTTCTGAGGGTATCCTGGGATTCTGCAGCTTGACCACAGTCCTAGATGATAGCTCTTCTCTCAGGAGGCACAATGGAGAATCGAACTCCCAACCTCTGGCTCCTAAACCAGAGACCTTAAAGCACTGAGCTACCCAGCCAATGTATTGTTAATCCTGTTAGCCCTTCTAATGCAACTAAAGAAAGGCATGCGATTAGGTATTAAATGCTTCTCAAAGTGCTAATAAGAAGAGGATATATTGTTAATCCTGTTACTATTAGCACTTTGAGCAGCATTTAGTACCTAATAACATGGCTTTCTTTCTTTTCTTTTATTATTTATTTATTTACACACATTTGTATCCTGCTCTTCTAGCGCATGCACCACCCAGAGCGGTTAACTATATATATATGCATTAAAAAACAGTTAAAAAACATCAGACAGCTCCAGCAAAAACTATAGGGCAGCTAGATTAGCCAGCAAACCTGGGTCGTACCGCAAGATGGGTCCCAGACCCACTGGCACAGCCAGGTCTTAAGAGCTTTCTGGAAGGGGAGCAACTCCGTCTGGAGGTGCAATTCCAATGGCAGAAGGTTCCACAGGGCAGGGGCAGACACAGAAAAGGCTCTTTCCCTGGTCCCAGCTAGATGTGCTCCTCTTGTCAAGGGGACCACCACAGAGCCTCTTCGGTCTGCCCTCGTAGGACGGGCAGAATACATTGGGGAGATGCGGTCCTGTAAGTAACTCGGTCCACTGCCATAAAGGGCTTTAGTTGCATTAAAGCCTGGAAAACTTTAAATTAGCTAGGGAAAGTTTAAGAATATATATTTCTTGTATTAGGCACAAAGGTCTACAGCAGTGTTTCCCAACCTTTGGCTTTTGGACTTCAATTCCCAGAAGCCTAAGTCAATTCCCCATAACACTGATCAGCCAATGTACTGACTTAGGCTTCTGAGAATTGAAGTCCCATGGCTGTGGTATGTGTGCCCCATGTTGGGAACCACTGGCCTACAGGATCTTTAGAAAATTCTACAATCCAGGTTTACAATGAATTTTTGGAATTCTATAATCCAGGTTTTGAATGAATTTTTGAAAATATTTAAATAAACCATCTTTAGTGTTCAAGGAATGAAGATGCAGATGAATGAAGTAGTGAAATTCAGCTCTTTATTAGTGTAGTTTGAACACAGTTTGGATGAGGCAAAACTCAGACTTATATACTTTAAACAGTAACAGTAACAATAATAACAAAAGCCCATTGGCTAACAGAGTGTGCACATTTTTCGATCCATTTATTTGCATAAGAATAGATACATGAAAAATGATACATTCCGCTCCTGTCAGATTCTAATTTGTGCGCCATATCGAAACCTCGCAAGATCATGCTATCTGGTGAGATTTCGTAGCTGTCAAACATGGACGCTGTTTGACAGTTTAGGAAAGCGCGGGAACATGGTGGTTTGAATCGCCTTGATAGTTTAAGCATAATTAACATACATAACATTCTTCCCCCCTAGGTAAAAGCAAAATCCTTTAACCAGGATGGTGGTCTAGTTTCCCTTCTGGGTCGGATGCTTGGCTGAGCCGGCTCAGGGGCTCGTAGGATGGGCGGTCCGACTGGAGTGAGGGATTGACTAGAGGGAGAGGATTGTAAACCCAAATTAAAGCCCTGTTTGTCAGATGGAGGAGCAAGGGATTGTTCAAAACCAAAATCTAATTCTGTGGATGATAAAGACAACTCAGGGTCCCTCCTGTGTGTACTAAGAGTGGAGGGTGACTCTAAACAAAATTGGTCATCATCAATAAATGAATCCAGAGTGCTAGGCTGGGACAGTGTAGGGGTACACCCGGCCGGAGTAGGGGAGCATTCCACAATTTCCCCTTGAAGTCGGTCCCTAAAACACACCTCTGGGTCTAGGTTAGCTTGCTGCTGACTATTACCTCTGCCCCCTGGGTTTAAACGGGTGGGGGCCAACCTAACGTTGAGTGTCTGTATTCGTCCTGTGGGTCCAGTATTCTGGTTCTCAATTGATCCATGTGCCTCCTCCAGATCAGTCCAGTGGCTGTTTCGATTCTGTAAGAAACAGGACCAGTTTGATTGATCACAAACCCAGGCACCCACGTAGGACCACCAGCTGCATAATTGCAGCGATGTACAGGGTCTCCGGACGAGAAACCCTTCTGGTGTTGGATTGCTATATTTGTGCTTTTGTCCTCCATCCTAGAGGGATCCAATCTGTCCAGCAAGGATGACAGTTTCCTTCGCTGGAGCAGGGGACAGCACTGAGGCAAAGGGGGTGAGCCTATACATGAAAAGAAACTGGCATAACTGGAGCTCCAAATCCCCTTCACCCATATGCCGAAGCGCGTCTTTAGTTGCGCACACCTGCCACTCCACCTGGCCATTGGTGGCTGGGTGGAATGGAGCAGCAGTGATGTGCCTAATTGCATTCTTTTCCATGAAGGATTGGAATTCTGCAGATTTGAACATGGACGTGTTTTCAGACACCAGCACATCTGAAAGTCCAAATGCTGCGAACAGCCTTCTCAGGTGCATTATTGTTGTGGCTTAAGTGGTATTAGGCACCTTAATCACTTCTAGCCACTTAGAAAATTAATCCACAGCTAACAAAAACAGGGCACCCCTAAATGGACCTGCAAAATCTATGTGCAATCTGGACTACAGGCCCCTAGCAGAATCCCATTCCACAGAGGGAAGGTGGGATTGCTCTGGGTGAGAGGATTGACAGCTGGCACAAGTGCCGACCATCTGTTCTATGTCTTGGTCCAGTTGAGGCCACCAACAGTAGCTACGGGAAAGGGCTTTGGAACGGACAATTCCTGGGTGACTTGTGTGAAGTAAATGTAAAACCTTTTTCCTGGGAGTGACAGGAATGACCACCCGCTGGCCCCAAAGAAGGCAACCTCGTTCCACTGACAATTCCAAATGCTTGTGGTAGAATGTTCTGAATTCCTCGGCTAGAGGAGAGACAGGCCAGCCCTTTTGTACCCAAGACATCACTTTAGTCAATGTTACATCCTTGGCCGTAGCTTTGGCTATATCTGAGGGGATGACCAGGGGTGAGTCGAATGCCTCAATCATGAGGACCTGGTGGTCGCTTTCGATCTCGCAATCAGTTTCCCCGGCCCCTGGCAGTGGAGAACATGACAGGGCATCAGCGTGGCTGATGTCCTTGCTGGGCCTGTGCACCAAAGTAAAATGGTATGCATTTAGGAAAATTGTCCAACGCAACATCCTTGGGGACAGAATTTGAGGTGTGGGTTTCCCATTCACAAAGATTCCAAGGAGGGGCTTGTGGTCAGTTACGATGGTAAAAGGCTTTCCATAAAGGTAATCGTGGAATTTCTTAGTGCTTGCCATGATTGTCAACGCCTCCCTGTCTGTCTGAGCATAATTTTTCTCAGGCTTTGAGAGTGAACGGGAATAGAATGCTACGGGGACTTCCCTCCCATCATTTAGTACATGACATAACATAGCCCCCACCCCCACAGAGGATGCATCACACACAAGTACAACTTTCTTATCAGGATCAAAGTGAGTTAACACAGCATCCGAAGATAGTAGCCTTTTAAGTTCTTGGAACGCTTTCTCCTGGCAATGACCCCAGTGCCAAACAGTATCTTTCTTTAGAAGCCGATGTAATGGTTTGGCAACTGAGGCTTTGCAATGGAGAAAAGCATGATAGAAGTTTAACAATCCAAGGAATGATTGCAATTCGGCTTTATAGTTCGGCCTGGGTGCATTCCGCACGGCTATCATCTTGGAGTCAGAGGGAATGATACCTTGGGGTGTAATGCGGTACCCCAGGAACTCCACTTCCCATGCCAAAACACACATTTGTCTCTTCTGAGATGTAAACCAGCCCACTTGAAATGTCACAGGACTTGATCGAGCCTGGGCGCTAGTTCGACGGTGTCCTTAGCGGTGATCAGGACATCCTCAAACTATGGCAGGACACTGGGCAAACCTTTTAAAAATACGTTCTACAAGAGATTGAAAAATTCCGGGGGCCGCATTCACCCCGAATTGTAGACTGGTTACCTTAAATTCCCCCTTACTATGGTCTGGGCTATGGCAGCAGCAGGAGACACAGTTAATTGTTGGTAAGCCTGGGCAAGGTCAAGTTTTGCAAAGCAATTTCCACCATGCAAGGAGGCAAGGTGGATTACCACGGGCACAAGATATGCGTTCAGGCAAATAGCTTTATTGATGGTACACTTATAGTCTGCGCATATTCTGACCTCCCTGTTACTTTTCAAAGCAGTCACAATTGGTGTCTCCCACTCTGCGGAGTCCACTGGTACTAGGATGTCCTTGCCCCACCAGTTTGTCCAGCTCGGCTTCTATCTTCTCCTTTAAGGCAAAGGGTACCCGGCGTGGCTTCATCCGGATGGATGCTGCCACTTAAGCATATATTCCAGAATACATAGGTGACCTGTCCTGAAGGCCTCATTTCCCACTTGATACCATTTTAAAACCACCCAAGCTGGCAAATGTCAATGCAACTATGGAAATGGATTCCACAGTTCAATCACCCATTCTGGGAAGAAACACTTTGGTTTATCTATCTTCAATCTTTCTGCACTAAACATCAGTTGGTATATGTGTAGAGGGGATGGGTGGAGGGAAGAAGAAAATCCATCCCATTGATTATCATTCTTCAAATCTTATATATTGTTATACACCCCTATCACATCTCTCCTCACTCAGCTTTTCTTCTAAACTAAGAAGACTCAGACACCGCAACCTCTGCTTACCAGGATTGTTATCTTGAGCTCAGAATGTTTAAAAATAATTCAGTACAGTTGATTCATTCTAGCCATGCAGCTCCCGTGGTGGCTTAGCAGTTAAGATGCTGAGCTTGGAGACTGGAAGATCGGGTTTCAGATGCCCACAATTGCAGTTTAGTCCAAACATAGATTCTTGGTATGACGGTCCCTACAGTAAAGTAATTTTCAGTGTTAGACAAACCATTGAAGGTTTATGGAGCCAGATCGTTCAGCTCCTTCAGACACCATCACACACAGATATCAGTTTCTTAAGGATCATTAACCAATAATGTTGTTTTGATAGTGTATTTCTTATATTCAGGTCTTGGAAAAGGAACTTTAAAGCTCTGATAATACTGGACATTTAATAACAAGAAAAATATATTAGAACTTGGGATAAACCTACAAAGGGCATTACAAATTCATAATTGAATCTCTCATTTTTTAAAAAAAGTCTTGCATCCATTGGATTCAGCAGTGACTCTGGGCAAAGAAAAAGAACTCCTTCCTGTCACACCACTAGTCAATACCTATTCTGCCCAGAAGCTGTTTGTCAGGTTTTCCCCTATAGAATCCTACATTTCTTTTTTATTTTAATATCATCACAGCACTGATGCCTTGTGCTGTGATGATGTGCACTATTTAATCTCATCATCATGCAAGCAATTTATGCTAATGTGCCACTGTGCAGCACTGCCCTCTCACCCCCCATTTTTTTCTTGTAGATGTCCTTGGCTTTGTACTGGGATTTGATAATAAATGTTGCAAAATGCATGTATAATATAAATATTAGAGAATAGCAGCAAAATATTTGCACTATTTTAACAGCCACCAGGTTTTATTTGGCACAAAATTAAATGAATAGCTTTTCAGTTGCCTCTAACCCAGTGGCCTGCAATCTGTGAAAGTAGAAGCATTCTTAGTTTTATTCAGGCAGTTGGCCCAATTAAAATCCATCACGTGTCCATCTCGTTATTGGGGAGTGGGTACAGCAAGGGAAGTGCGGTGGCAAGACTGTGGCTGCTGCGCTCTTTGCTGGCCTCACCCCCATAGAGCCGGGCATTGGAGCCGGGCGAGGAGCGGAGCCATGCTCCCCTTTAAGGGGGACGGCTTCACACAGCCTCACCGGCAGTTCGCGCCGATCGGCTGGGCAAGGCATGTGTTTGCCCTCCACCCCTCCCTAAGTGACAGTGTGGCATGCTTGTGGTCGCTTCAGGGCCAGATGGGAATTTTTGCTTGAACCTGCATTGGCCCTTGGTTCTTGTTGTTTTCGTCCATCCCACACTGTTGCTGATGGTTAATCTACGGGGTGATATGTTCTACGCTTATTACAGGTCACTTCGACGGGTGGCATTGGTAAGGAGAAAGGGGATTACCCCTAAGAATCCGGCAGGGACACAGTTGATTGGCCACCGGAAGGACAAGCTACAGTGAAACTTGGGATGGCCAATCAAAGGTGGACCAGGAACAAGGTGATGCTATGATCTATGCAGCCTGCAACACCTTGAAATTTACTGGATATACGTCAGATGCTGGAGTCAACAAGTAGCATCTGATCGGGGTAAACAATTTGTTTCATCGGTAAACAAATGGATACAATGTGGCCAAATATGATTGGCAAAACAAATGGATGCAATGTTGCCAAATTATGATTGGCAATTAGGTTTACTCTTTACCAGCGCCATTGTGGCCCGTTTGCCTCAACATAGTTTATGAATTAATAAAGTGGCCGAATTTAAATCCATCACAAGTGTCCGTCTCGTTATTGGGGAGTGGGTCCAGCAAAGAGGAACAATTGCATTGCAAATAACATAGAAGCATTCTTAGTTTTATTCAGGCAGTTGGCTTAAGAAACAAGAAGCAAGGAAGGTGAAAGAGTAAGGATGAACACATTACATTAATGGGAAGGATACCTCTTTAGACCACATCTGGCTTCAGGGATTCATTTTGTCTGGGTTTGTTTCAGTTCGTTAGATACCATCCAGACAAGAACATAGACAGGTTTATCATTTTCATATTGCCTTCCTGTGATTGGATGGTTGGAACCGTATCGCCCTAAGGATGTCTGTCTGTCCAACGAGAACAGACCAGAGAGGCTCTCTGATTGTACCATCCATTACAGGGGCTTGCCTCTCTAGCACAAGGAGGAGGGTCTTCTCCATGTCCGCACCGGACCTCTGGAACCTCCTGCCAATAGAGCTATGTCTCCAGACGGAACTGCTGACCTTCAGAAAATAACTCAAAACCGGGCTGGCAGGCCAAGTATGGGGTGCAGGTGGAAGGGTTGCCTCCGTGGGGTGGTTGGTTTAGTGGAAAACCTCCCCTTCAGTACCTTCGATCCCTGCACCCTTTTTAAGGTGGTGGGTGGTTTTAATTAGTTTTAACTATGTCATTTTTATATAGGATTGTAAACCGCCCTGAGTCGGCCTTGGTCGAGTGGGCGGTGAAGAAATCTAACTAACTAATAAATTCATTCATTCATTCATTCATTTATTCGATTTATACCCCGCCCTACTCGACCAGGGCCGACTCTGGGCGGCTTACAACAAGTAAATCAAATACAGTATACAAAAATTACAAATGGTACAGTGTTACAATACAGCAAATTAACAATAAATATTAGAAATACAAGATCCATAAAACACAGTATAACAGCAATAGCAACAATGTGATCAATATAATCAAAGGATATAATTTCAAAAATACCAAAAAATACAGAAATGCAATAAAGACATAAGCAGCAATAGTAATACAATAATTAATCAAAAAATACAGTTAAAACGATCAATACAAAAATACATACATAGGCCAGAGGGCACGAAAGGAAAGTCCTCAATTCCAACTGCACAACAGTTGCAAGTAGCCTAAGAACCCCAGAACAGTGTAAGAGTTCCAGGGTAGGCAGGAATCCCTCCTCGCACCGTCATCTCCACCGGCGGGGAGAGCGCAGCTGCGGCTCCGGCGGCGTTTTCGGAGCCTCCCAGGCCACGGGAGGCTCCCTTTATCCCCCCGCCGGTGGTGGGGGCGGGGAGAGCGCGGCTGCGGCTCCGGCGGCGTTTTCGGAGCCTCCCGGGCCACGGGAGGCTCCCTTTATCTCCCCGCCGGTGGTGGGGGCGGGGAGAGCGCGGCTGCGGCTCCGGCGGCGTTTTCGGAGTAAATAAAATCTTTCCAGCCAAACGTTTGGAAAACCTCATACTCTTGTTCCAAAGAGATTTTATAATCACGGGAGACAAGGGGGCGTGGCTAAGATGGTGCATGGTTAATGTATTTTGTTTTGTTCACGCCGAGAATGGGACTTTAAAGAGGTTTAAACTAAAAAAAGTTGGAGCCAAACTGCATGAAAGTATTCATCCAGAGCCTGGGAATCTTTTGATGTGAGTTTATTTTCACCAGAGTCAGATTTCGAGGGAAGGGCGGCGAGGGAAGGGCAGCGTAGACTGGGCTGAACTCGCCGCTTGGGTCGGACAGGCCTCTGGCGATTTTAAAAGTGAAATTGGCTTCGGAGCTTTTTTGAAGAGTGAGAAGGAAGAGAAAATAAAATAAAGAGGACGCTGGCGGTGGTGAACAAGGTCTCGGAGTTGGAATATTGAGAGGACACAGTAAGTGTGGAGGGAAGGAGGAGGGTTAAGTTTGATAATGGAAGGCAAAGCTGGAAAGGAGTAATGGCAGCGAGGAAGAACAGAAATGAAAGTTAAAAGTTTTGAAGACGATTGAGAGCAGAGTGTGGGAAAGTGGTGGTGGAACGGAAGTTGGAAAGCTGAAACAGAGGTTGGAAATGGAGGTTGGAGAGGCGAAAGGAGTAGATTTGAGCAGAGCAAAGATGGAGCAAGGAAGGGAATGTTTTGAAGGCTGCAGAGTACTGTTGGTGCATCTGGAAAGAACGGAGGAGAGACCGGGCTCGGGAACCACCAATGCGGTTGGATTTATAAATATATTTTTTCTCAATTTTATGTGGTTGCAGTTGAGCTTCTTGGAGCGAAGGTAATATAGTTACTTTTCATCCATTTTCTGTCCGTTAAAGTCTGGAACTGTCTGGAACTGTGGATATATGGTTACCCTACAAAGAAGAAGCTTGTCTTGGTCTTTTGTTTTGTTTTCTTTCTCCTTTTTTTCTCTCTCACTTACTCCTGTTTATATCGTGGATATAAGGTCGTTGGGTTTTCCTTTGCTGAGCTTGCAATTCCTGGATACAGTTTGGTTATAATAGTACAACTCTGAGTGGATTACAACGTGAACTGAAGATTTGTTTGAGTTGGAGTGGGACTTGGGCTGTTTGGAAAAAAGTACTAAATAAAGCTGGAAAATAATCGGGAGGAAGTACTTTTTGGATATAAAAGCATTTGGCTCTTGGAGCATTGTTTGAGGATTTCATAAATAAAATGGAGAAGAGGAAGGAAGAGGAGGTTGTAAGCCCTAAAAAACTTGATGCAAGAAAGGAGGAGAAGAAAGTGTCAAGCGTAGATGCACCACCACCACCACCATCAGCAACAGCAGCAACCACAACAGAGCAGACGCGAGCAATGGACCAAACCCAAATTATGGTAGAGCTGGGAAAGTTGATTAAAAAAATTGATAAGGTGGAGGAAATGACCACGAAAGGATTAAGAGAAATTAAGGATGTGAGGGCAAAAGATAAGGAGGAATTCATGGGTAGCCATAAGAAACTTGTTAGTATGTTTACTGATTTTTCTACAAAGGTGGATGCTAATTGTCAGAAAGTGGATAAAGTTTTGAATCTGGTGCAAAAAGATATGAAATTAATGCAGAATGATATAAGAGGGCTGTATGAGGAACAAAAAGAAGTTAAATTGAAAGTTGAGGTTCATGGGAAGAAATTGGAAATGGTGGAAGAGGTGATGAGAAAACAGATAGTGGTGATACAAAATTTGTTGGAGAAAATGCCAGACACGCTGAAGGAAAGAATAGTTGATCGGCTAAATAATTTGAATATGGGGAAAGATTTTGTAAATGAAGATATCGCAAGTGTTTTTAGACTGGGGCCAAGAAAGGGAAAGAAAGTTCAAAGGAATGTTTTGGTTAAATTTGCAAATTGGGCGGATAAGTTAAAGGTGATGGCTTTTATAAAACAGGCTGGGTCTGGCATTTAAAAAATTGATGGATGTGATGTGGAGGTTTACAACGACATATCCATTGAGGAACGGGTGTGGCGTTTTAGGATGAAACCTGTGACAAAACTATTAAGAAAACGTGAAATTGTTTATCATTGGAAATTTCCTCAACAGCTCAGATTTTTCTATGATAAAAAAATGCATACGATGGATACTGAAATGGATTCATTAGATTATTTGTGCCAGATTGGATTGGTTAAAACAGCATCTCGAGAGTGGCGGGCTTTGAGGAAGGCCTTGTCAGAATCAGGTGGTTCACAAAGAGAGCAAGGGAATGAACAAGAGAGAGGGGCAACAGGAGGAAACGAGGATGAAGATGAGGTGCAGGTAGTAGAGGAGGAAGGGTGAGGTAGGGTACCAGTAAGAGGGATTTAGACGGATCAGAGAAAGGATGAAATGTTTTAATAATGTTAGATTCAGAGGTGGATGATAGGCACTAGAGCCCTAGCTAGAATGCACATCTTGCATGTCCCCCCTCCCCCCTTTGAAGAATAAGGGCCACTTTTTGGTAAGAAGAGTGGGGAGGGTAGTTTTGAATGTTAAATGTATTTTGTGCATTTTTAATTGTAGTTAATGTAAGAATATGTATGGTGATGGTGATTGCACAAGAAGGAGTTTGTGGTTGTCAAAATGGAAGGACATTAGATAAGTCATGAGGAACTTTAAAGTATTGACTTGGAATGTGAAAGGTATGGGCAGTCAAATGAAGAGAAGGAGGTTGGAATCTGCTTTGAGGAAGGATAAGCTGGATGTAGTCTTTCTTCAGGAAACACATAAAAAACAGAGGATACAAATAAGTTTTTTTGGGATGGATGCAGATATATGAAAAGTCGTATGGAATTTCCAAAGCAAGGGGGGTGGCTGTCTTGATTTCGAAGAGACTTGGCTTTGAGATGATAAAGAGTATTTCCGATCCATAAGGCAGATACTTAATAGTAAAAGGGAAAATAAATGATGAAGAGATAATGTTAGTAAATATATATGCCCCAAATAATCACCAGGAAGAATTTTTAAATAAAGTATTGGGTATACTGGAGAAAGAGAGATCAGTTAATATGATTGTGGCAGGAGATTTTAATTTGATAAGGCCCCTGGAGGATTGTACTAATGTAGCTAGAGCTGGAAGACCTGCTAAAATGAAGATAATAGATAAATGGATGAAGAGTTTGGGATTAAAAGGTGTGTGGAGGGAATTTAAGGGATCAGAGAGGGCATATACTTACTTCTCGCAGGTCTATAATACATACTCCAGAATTGATTATATTTTTGTTACAGAAAATTTGGTCAAAAATGTAGAAGATGCAGAAATTAGGATTTTTAAAGAATCTGACCATGCAAATTTTTGGATGGAATTAAGAATGGATGGTGAAAAAAGGGTAGGAGGAATTGGAGATAAGACAATAAATTGTTTTATGATCAAAAGAGCAAAGAAAAGATAATTGAAAATTGGAATGCAAGTTGGAAATGGAACAATAATGGAGAGGTTAGTTATAATGTGGTGTGGGATGCCATGAAGTCGGTATTTAGAGGGGAATGTATTAAGTTGGCTAGCATTAAAAATAAACAATGTAGGGATAAACAGCTCGAGATAGAGAACAAGATTAAGCAATTACAAGAGGAACATGTAAAGACAAATAGCAAAACGGTTTTTGACAAAATTCAAAGGCTAAAGTCAGAGTTGATAGGAAAATATATACAAAAGGTTAAAAAAGATTTATTATATTTGAAGAGGGAATATTTTGAATATAGCAACAGGAATTGAAAATTATTGGCAAGAGCTGCTAAAGAAAAGAGGTTGAAAAGAGAGATTGGAATTTTGATAAATAAAGCAGGTGTGAGATGTAATAAGGCTAAGGATAAGATTGAGATAGTGAAAGACTTTTATCAAAATTTGTACACTAAGAAAGATATAAATATGGAAAAGTTGAGAGAACAATTGGAAAAGATTTTGCAAAAAAAAAAGATAAATTTGGAGCATAAAAATAGAATGGAAGAGTGAATTACGGGAAAAGAAGTAAAGGATATAATAGACAACTTGAAGTTAGGTAAATCTCCAGGGGAGGATGGATTGACAGTGGATTTCTATAAGGAGTTTAAAGATTGTGTAGTTCCAAGATTGTTGAAATTGTTTAATTACATATTAGACGGGGAAAAGATACCAACATCATGGAATAGAACTATAATTGTCTTGCTGCCAAAGCCTGGAAAGGATGTTGGAAAAGTGGAGTTGTATAGGCCTATTTCTCTGATAAATCAAGACACCAAGATATTTACAGCAATAATTGCAAATAGATTGAACGGGTTCATGGGTAATTATATAAAGGGGGATCAAGCTGGATTCTTGAAAGGAAGACATATGTCTGATCTGATAAGGAGAGTTCTGGACTTGATTGATTTAGTAGGACAAACAAAAGAGAAAGTTGGATTACTGTCGTTAGATATATTTAAGGCTTTCGATTCTTTGCAATGGGTTACAATTAAAGAGATAATTCGATGTTACAGATTTGGAGATAGATTTTGTAATACGATTGAACAGTTATACCAATCTGGATTTGCTAAAGTCAGGGTAAATGACGAAAATACAGAAGAAATAAAATTAGAGGCAGGAATGAGACAGGGTTGTCCATTATCTCCAATATTGTTTATAATCGCTATGGAGTTGTTAGCAAATGTTATAAGAGGGGATAAAGGTATTGAAGGGATATTTGAAAATAAAATAAGTTTGTACACAGATGATATCTTGGTAATAATGAAGCACCTTAGAAAAGCATTAGAAAAAATACATGGCCATTTGAACAATTTTGAAGAGATGACAGGTCTGAGAATTAATTGGGACAAATCAGAAATGATATTCTGTAATGTTGAGAAGGAGGAACAAGAGAAAATTAAGAATAAGTTTAAACTTCAAGCTAAAAATTGTTTGAGATATCTAGGAATAAGTATTTCAAATAAAATTGAAGACCTTAAGCGATTAAATTATGATAAATAGAAAAAGGAAATTAAAGAGAAAATAGAATTGTATAAAAAAATCAAACTGTCCTGGTTTGGCAGGATAGCGTTAAGTAAAATGATGCTGTTGCCAAAAATAAATTTTTTATTTGATGCATTGTCAATTGGATTAATTGATAAGGAAATTAAAGATTTTCAAAATATAATAAATAATTATTGTAATGCAGGAAGAAAGCCTAGAATAGCTAAGATTTTTTGGTATTTACCCCAGAAAGAAGGAGGACTGGTGATACCCAATTTGAGGAATTATTATAGAGCCTTCCAAATTAAGAATATTGTGAAGATTTTAGCAAGGGAAAGGATAATATGGGAAGAAACAGATGAAGGAGTTAAATCAAGGGAAAATAACTGTTAAAAACAAGATGATGAAGGCAATGTTGGATGTTTGGAATAAGTCAAAAAGGAATTGAGTCCAGAACTATCTCCAATAATAGAATTAGAGGATATTAAAAACTTTCTGATAAAATTAGATAAAAGGCTGAAGGAGGTATTGGAAAGAAAAAATGTTTTCCTGCTGAAAGACTGGATTCGAGCCTGTAAGGATAGAGAGAATAAAGTAGAAATCTACTCTCAGCTGAATTTGAATTGGTTTCAAATGGTGTTGTTGGATAGATGGAATGGTAAATATAAGGGTGAAACTAGTTTAGAGAGGGATAAAACAGAATTTGAGGAGATGGTGCTAAAGATAAGAAAAGGTGATATGGGATTAAAGGGTATAGTAAGTAGAATATATAAAATCCTAAATAACGAAGGTAATCCTCAAGAAACTTTGAAATTGTGTTGGGAACAGGATTTGAACATAAAAATCCCAGGAAAAAAATTGGAAAAAATAAATGGAGAAAAAGATATATGAGAACTATGTTGGTTAGAATGAAGGAGCATAATTACAAAATGTTATGGAAGTGGTATTTGACCCCAGAGAGATTATTTCAAATGGATAATACTAAAAGTAAAATGTGTTGGAGATGTAAAAACTCTTTGGGGACATATGAACACATGTGGTGGAAATGTAATGTGGTAAAAGTTTTGGGGACAAATTGAGAAAGAAATATGCGACATTACGGGGTTAAAATGTAAATTGAACTTAAATATTGTGTTGCTAACAGATGTGGAAAATTTAAAGGTAAAAGAAGATAATAAGGAGTTAATAGCTATTATGCTGATAATAGGTAGAATGTGCACAGCAAGGAATTGGAAACTTGATAGAGTTTTAAAAGTAGAGGAATGGTATAAAGAGATGTGGGATCTTGCATTGAACGATAAATTGACATGGGAGATAAATAAATATAAGGGGAAAATCAAAGAAAATAGATTTTGGAAAATTTGGCAACCATTTGTGGATCATTCATTGAAAGGAGACCAGAGTGATAGCCATGTACCAGAATACATACATTTTTGGAAATGGTGAAAAATGTGACATCCCGCAGACTCCTACAAGTTGTAAATACACAGGGTGATTATTGTAATTGTATGTGTTTTGTTTAATATAATTTGATTTATGAATTATATTTTGTTTTTTCAACTATGTTTTTTTCTTTTGTATTGTTTTTTATAACTAATAAAAAAATAAAAAAAATAATCACGGGAGACAAGATGAAACTTTGCAGCACCCCATATAATAAAGGCCATGGAGCAGGGCAACCTGTAAGCACCATCTTCCAAACTCTGGCTTGGAATGGAATGGAAACAATGAGGAGCAGTATCAGACATACCTGGAACGAACCATCTGGAGGATGAACCTCTGGATGATAGGCGACAGCTTCCATCAGCCCTAGCTTGCACAGCCAAAGCAAAAACTGTACAGAGGAATACAGATAGCTCACACCAATCATCACCAACTCGTGAAACTCCAGGTGCAGCAGAAATGTTACTCTTCAGACATAAACTCAGTGGCACATAAGGGTAGGGCTTGAATTCTCCCCCTGAATTCAAACTAACCCTGGAAAGGGGCTCAGTTTATTCTGTGATCTTTTCATAAAGCTAAGAGAATAAAATTAAAAAAGAAATATTGAACTTAAACATCTGTTATTAATCAACAATTAATACAAGACAACTCTTTGAGAAGATTTGCTTGATATTCTGATATTTTACAAATTATTTACAGATTTATTTTTAAAACCCCATAAAAACAGGAACAAAAACAACTGCAGCATCTTTAAGACTAACTGTTTTTTTCAGTGTCCCCCCCCCCCACAAGTGTTAGAAGTGTTGGACTGCAATCTATAAAGGACAACATACAAAAACAGATCACAATACTTGCTTGTAGGAATCGGGGCCGCTAGGACGGCCGTTGGGTCCCGGAGGAGACTGATCAAGTAACAATACGAGGCAGTATGGAGCGAGATCAGATCAGTCGTTTATTGAAGGAAAAGTATCTACATTTATAGATCAGAAGGCAAGGCAGGAAAAAACCGTCACCTGACAGAGAATCACATCACCTGTTTACTCAGGTTAATGAGGAATCCTTCTTGGGGAAGTTAATTAACATGGACAAACATTGACAGGGGAAACACCATTGTCTAGGGTTTAGACTGGGGTAAACATGGCAACTATTTGCACCAAGGATAAGGATAAACTCGGAGATGAGTGATTACCTTAATGGATAACAGTGTCTGGAGAAATGCCTCCTCAGCAGAACCGTTGGTCAGGTAATTAATTGGGTGAATCAAACCCTATTATTAATCCACCCCCCTTAATTTCTCTGCCCGCAGAGCCCACGGGCCAGGGAGCGTTCTCCCGAAGTGGCCTCTGCGCGGGCCGTTCCATGTCATTGGGGCATGGGGAATCCACACTTGCTTTTAATTTACTTGCTGCTCTGTGTTTGCTTTTGTTGAGTCAAACTAATATCCCCATCTCTCTGATGACTCTATGTTGATCTGTTATATTTATAACTATTCTGTATTATATTTATAAATTAATTTGTTTAGAGCTATATGATTAATAAAACATCCATTCTTTAATTGGCTGACTATGCTAATAAAGTCCTTTAAAAATAATGTTGACACCACTAAAGGAAAAAATAGGTGGGGCAGGGAAGCGAAGGGAAAAATATTCTGGTGTCTTAAAAACTAATGGATTTGTTTCACTGTGAGCTGTCATGGGGTCAGAATATTTAAAATACAAGGTAATATTTAAAATACACAAAGATTCAAAGCTTATGGTTTATTGAACAAGATTCTTTATGATACTGAGAATAATTCCATAAGTCAGTTTGACATGTGTTATGTATTGAATGAATGTTGCAAGGTTCCCTTTAACAGAATGTAATCAGTCAATGTATCCAATTGTATCTAATCAGAGACACATTGTAACAAGCTGTATAAGGATGCGAGCTAAGTGGCCACAGGTGGCAGTAGCGAGCATCCGGCTTACATGGTACAGATTCTCCAAGTACCTGCAGAGCGGGAAACCTTCCTGCCACACCACACCTGGAGAAGATGGGCGTGAAGATCTATGATGTCATGCGGACAGTAGCCAATGAGCTACCACACTGGGATATTCAAATGTACAGTGTACTATAAATAGAGCTGTTTGTCCGCCATTACCACATGTTCACCCTGACCATCATGCAATAAAGTTGTGTTTAGCCCTCCTTCTATTGTCTTCCTTGCAAGACACTAAAACATGAAAAACTTGACAACTCTTCCCCATCCCTCTTCATTTGTCTTTCACAAATGTTAAGATGATGTGAGAGAAATAATCAAGGAGTCCCTTTCACCACTCAAACAATTAATAAGTGATAGCATCATTCTTTGGGTCTTATCTTGTTTCCCTGACTTCCTATGGCAATTTAAAGATGTAATTTTCAGTCAGTTTTATTCTAGTATTTAAGAATTATTTTGGGGTGTTTCCTAAATTTAAGGGAAAAGATTTCTTTTAACCCTCTCGATATCTTTCCCTACTAGCAATTTTCTAATTCATTGTAATTTGTCAAATGTCTTCTTGTCCTTTGTTTTTGCATGCTCCTCTTATAGTAATTTTGCTTCATCCTTGATTTCCTTTTGTCTAATTTTAAATTGTTTAAATATTCTACTTGAAAGTTTAATGCATTCACCTCTGAGGACTGCTTTCATAGTGCCCCACAGGATATCATTGGTTACATTCCCCTTATCATTCAAATCCCAGTAAACTTCCCATTTGTTCTTTATCCATTCCTTATTATTTTGTTCCTTAAATAGTTTTGTGTCATATCTCCACCCGGTTTTCTTTTCAGTAATTCCATCTATACATATTTCCATTTTCAAGCTAGCATGATCTGATTCCTTTATAATACCTGTTTCAATACCCCCTATCTTGCCCAACCATCTCTTTCAACACCAATATGTAATTGATTCTCGAGTATGTATCATGTACATGAGAGTAATATGTATGCCCATAAAATATGTATACCCATAATATGCATACCCATTCTCAGCTCCTCTTATTTCTCTTCCTTGTATGGAATATGGAGTGGAGTGAGGGAGGGGTGGGAGCGGGAGAGGACACACAAATTTGGGAAAACACAAAACAGCTTATTAAAACAACTCTGCACATGCTGACCTCAAAATACTTTCCATGGAATTAAATGGACACTATCACCAAGTAAACTGAAGAGAATTACAGTTTATGAAGTGGATTACAGGTTAAAGCTGCAATCTATGGAATCCATAAGAAAAGGAGATTCCCCTTTCCAAGGTCTTCTGGGAGGCCTGTTGATATGTCAAACTTTGAAGAGGAGATTCCCCTATCCTAGCCCTTTCTAATCACCACCAAGCTTTCCACAATGGCCCAATCACCCCTGCCCACTAACATTGGGACTCCAGCCTCGGAGAGGGGCAAAAATAGAGCATTTGAGCTATGCTTAAGGGCAAGAGGGAGATGGCCTAGATTCAATGGATGAAAAGTCCTCTCAGAGCCAAACATGGAATTGAGATGCAGTCAGTGCTGGGCATCAGCCGGTCTGCCCTGGTCCATGCGGACCAGTAGCAGAGTTGGCTGGCTACGCCCCCTACCAACCCCACCCTGCAAACCTCTTCCTGGGAGAGTGGCAACTGCATTGGCTCATTCTCCTCAAGCAGCTGCTGCTGCCTCCTTAAGACTAAGAGGCTGTGTGGGTGCAGCTCGGGTGGTGGCGGAGGCAGCAGTGTGTGCAGATGGGGGAAGGGGAGGGGAAGCTCATGCCACACCACCCAGAGCAGCTCGTCACCCCACCCCCCACCCCCGACGCTGCTCCTTCTAGCAGCAGCAGAAGCAGCAGTACTGCAGCAGCACAACTTTTGTGATGCCTGGACCTAGTCTTGCAGGAAGAGAACTTCCTGCAGGATGTCTGTATGGGCATTGCGAGAGTTGCCCTGCTTGCGCCACACTGCCTGGACATCCCACTCCCGGGGGAAGCGAAGAGCTTGTACCACGTTGCTTGGACCACCAGCCCGTATGCCTCCACCGCTTCTTCCAACAGCATGTGGGCTGGTCCAGGCAGCGCGGTGCAAGCTCTTCCCAAGTTTCCCAGCAGTAGGATGCCCAGCCAGTGCAACTCTCACAATGCTCAGACAGGAGGTCCAAGCATCGCAAGAGTTGTGCTGTTGCTAGAAGGAGCAATGGTGGGGGAGCTGCTCCAGGAGGCATGGCATGAAAAGCACTAATAGAACACACATTTAGAGACTCTTTAATGCAAATTACAAAACCTTTATCCTGAGGAATCTACACGTGAAAGTCTGGTTATACCAGAACAGTCTAGATTCATTGTGGATTTATCTTTGCATTTTTGCCCCTATCAACTACATTGATTTGAACTGAAATTTATTAAGGAACTCTGTACTTGAAGATTTTGGATTTTCTTTATCTACTATATGAAATCTTGAAGATATGACATCGGAATATTGATTTATTGGTTTACAGTATTGTATGAAGTGAATACTTTACTTTAGTTATTTTTTGAAGACAAAAACTTACATCTGTTAAATATTTTCATAATTAGACTATATAAATCATGATTTTTCATTTAAGTGGTTATTGTCTTTTTCTTGGTGTTTATACTGCTCAACCATCTGCTTTCTCAAAAGCCAGTCATATCCCACTATCGGGTGCAGTACTCATCTCCATTTACAGCCAAAGAGCCAGTGCTGTCTGTGTTTGCAGATGTTTTCATGGGCAATGTGGCAGGCATTACTAGATTGGCCACCCAGTCACATGGCCACAGATTAGACCACACCCACCGTGTATGCCATTACCACTGATTAGGCCATGCCCACTGATTAGACCATGCCCACAGTGTGGTAGTAAAAGAAATTGGTGCCCATCACTGGATGCAGTTATTAGTATTGCTCCTTACAAATGTTTCCACACCTGCTTAAGTAATCTTCTTTATCTTCTTGAATTTGCAGGAGCCTTAATTATCTAACAACATTAGCTCAAATTAAGATGAAAAATTAAGGTAGTCTCCCTTCCATACTTTGATTCTGTATTATTCTGTATTACAAAGCAGGGAAGAGAGAATGTGACAGAACTCTATACATTGCACCTGAAAGCAACACGCTGCATTGGGAGGCTCAAGGCAGGCTGTGTGTCAGGTGAGGTTTCTCTTCTTAAATGCTGTAGTGCCTCCCAAAATGGTTGCCTGAGACAATCATCTCATTCCTTTAATGGTAAGGCCAGCATTAGCAGGAGCCATCAAATAGCCATTTTATTAATGTGACGTAGGTTTACCTTTCACCAAAAGCAACACAGACACCAACCTCTTAAATTTCTCTTGGTCTTCAGTTTCTGTCATACTAAGGGTATAAAGGGACCTTCCCACAGTCTGAATTTAACTTCAGGCAAACTCTTGAAAGCTTCTTTCCAATGTTGCGTGGAATCAAAAGCAAAAAGCAAGAATGAAAAAACTAGCATACTTCAGTTTAAAGCTTTTCCTGCCTCAGCTATGCCAGAAGAGAAGCATTTCAATTTTTCAGAAACCCCTCCTCAAAAGCTGTAAAATGATGGTCATGAAGAAGAGGGCATGGCCATTCAGGGAACCAGAGGGCTGGAATGGTGGCCTTGGAAGTCCCAAATAACCTTAGGACCTTAAAGATAGGTCTTTAAGCAAAGCATAACAAAGACAGATCAAGAAACAAAAGCAAGAACACAAGCAAGCTATGCATGCCTAGCATGGATTCCCTCTGTCCCTTCTCTAGCCACCTGGGAGATCAGGTAGGTGATTTACTACAGATTGGTTTTACACCAATTACACCAACAATTAAAAGTCATCCTTTCCCCCACTCCTACCTCTGCACGGCTCTCCCAAGTAATACTGATGAAAAAGAATGCTTGAAAGATAACCAAAAAGGTTCTAGTGAGGCACTTGGAAGGACCTGTGAGCTTAGCTGTGAGAACGGGTTTCATGAACTGTGAGCATTACCTCAGAAGTGCTCTATTTACTAATTCCAAAAATGTGAAACTTTTGCATTTTGACTACAATTCACACAATCCCCTACTTTGCTGTCTTGCTTCGCAGAGATGAGGAGGAGTCCCAGAACAGCGGCGCTGCTGGGAGGTGAGCGGGGCGAGTTGGTGGGATGGAGCAGGCTGGCCTCCCCTTCCCAGCACCATCGGAAACGCGTCCCTGCTGGTGGCGTTGCTGGGAGGTGAGCGGGGCGGGATGGTGGGCTGGCGCTGGCTGGCCTCCCCTTCCCAGTGCCATTAGAAACGCATCCCATTTGTTTCGCCCGAAGGGAAGTGCAGAGATGAAAGTGCGCCTTCGGCCCTGGGCGAGGCAAATGGGACGCGTTTGCGGCAGTGCTGGGGGGGGAGGCTGAGAGGTGGGCGTGGCTGGCCAAGTGGGTATGGCCTGGAATTTCTACTACCAGCTCACCAGAACCGGTGAGAACCGGCCACAGTACAACACTGGAAACAATGCTGTGTATTTCAAACACAACATCGCAACAGATACTATGTTGGCAAAGCAGACATATATCCTCTTTTGGCCATGAATATGATCTTCATGGATAAGCCTGAGGCCTGCTCCAGTAAAATACTTGTAATTGCCTTGTTTCCGGCAACAACATTTTCATTAAATCTTCATTGAAAGTATCTGATGGTAGTGTGGTCCCTGCCTGCTGGCTTGTCCATTAAGCAAGATCCCCGTCTCCCTCCCCCCTTTTTTTAGAAATGGGGTGGGTGGGTTTCTTTTTATGTGGGCATTTTTATCTGTTTTTAATTGTTTTTATATGCTAATGCTTATGTTTTTTAGATTGTTGTAATGACACCCTGAGTCGGGCTTGCCTGAGTGGGCAGCGCATACATCCAAAAATTAAATTAAATTAAAATTAAAATCTCCAATAGGCATCATGTGTGTCCAGTAATTGAAATACTGTAACTTGAAAGCACCCACACCCAAAGCTCCTTCTCCAGAAGAACTAATCAGCAATTTTATTTCTAAACAAAATGTTTCTACAAATTTCCTTCAGTTTGTTCAGGTTATAACTTCCTCTTGCCAACATTCATCTTTGGTCCCCTCCCCACATAACTTGGTAGAGTTATCCAACATTTCTTGAAGGGTTTTGTAGTTTTCTTGACCACAGAAATGTCTGCAGAAGCAGACAGTACTGGCTCTTCGACTTTGAAACAAATATGAGCACTGAACCCTAGAGTCAGATATGACTGGCTTTCAAGCAAGGGAAACATTTACCTTTAGGTCCACTAATAAAGAGGCTAGATGATCAAGAAACGTTCTACATTCTTGTAGACCCATTCTTTGAGCTCTATTGCCTCCTCAGCATGCCCGATCCAAACACTGGGGATCTCCATGTCCATCTCGCCAGGATGGCAGACCAAATCACAATCAAATTAGGCCATTATTGCCTCACCTCAGCCGGATCTTTGATTGCTCGAATAACAAGGGCCTTATCCTTCAATAGTTCTAAATAATTTTCTTCAAATGAATTAGCAGAATACCAGGCGGTGTGATATTAGTATCCCCATGGAGAGTAGGTAAAAGACTGTCCCACCTCATACCTCTCCAGGTCTTCCAATCCATAAAAGCTAAGGCACCCAGGCCAAGTTGATTACCCATACCAGACCAGGAAGCTCTTTTCTCCCTCCCAAACAGTATACTGCCCCCACAGAGGAATACATGCCTCCTAGTGGTACCCCTGAAAGACAAAATTAAAAAAAGTTAACTAAAGATCTCACATAGCACTTAAAACAAGCTGGCTATTTGCTCATCAGCTAATGCTGAAGCTGCAGCAGTTGATGCCGCTCTTATACAAAATGAATGAGCCCCAAAGTTTATGTCCATTAAATCAAGCCAGTCAAAAGCATGCTGAATCACCAACCAAAATTGGAAACATGTCAAATGGTCATTGGAGCTGTGACAAAATAACCATTCTTCCACTAAGCCTCTAACTTCTACAAAGGCATAAACCTTATTCATGTGACCTGCCTAGGGTTGCCATAAGTCCTGTTTTTCTCTAGAAAAAGTGACTCTATGGATTTAACAAAAGACCTCTTCCAAAATAAGTCCCTTCCTTTTCTCCTTCCGGAGGGAAACGGGAACTCCAAGGGCTGCATTCCCATTCCGGACCTCTTTTTAGAGCTTTATTTCAAGGGATCCTCGTGTCAGGTTTGAAGGTGAGTCCAACTCAATGGTGTGTGTGTGTGTGTGTGTGTGTGTGTGTGTGTGTGTGTGTGTGTGTGTGTGTGTGTGTGTGTGTGTGTGTGTGTGTGTGTGTGTGTGTGATGTAACCTCAGTGGTGTCAGGTACCATTGCCACAACATTTTATAATTATGCTCCTTAATTCTTACTGACATAGTTCTCATTATCCTCTTTTTCCACTTATTTCTCCATTCATCTTTTCCTATCTTTATGTTCAAATGCTGTTCCCACTTCAATTTCAAAACTTTGAAATTGTTTGCTTACTAGACCCTTAATGCTCCTATCTCCTTTTCAAATCTTTAAAACCAATTCTTCAAATTCTGTCTTTTCTCTGTCTATATCTAATTATCTCCTATATTTGTTATTCCAATTATTAACCTTCATTATCTGAAATCTAGAGAGGAAGAAAAAAGGAATCAGCAAGGCCCAGCTATACTGCTCATTCCATGCAGAGAGGCCCACAGGGGAGGGGAGTAAAGGATCCTGCCCCTCCCTCCCCATCCAAAGACCTGGGGCCAGAGAGAAGGACACTTCCGGAGACCCCCGACCACCCCCAGGAGATACCATCCAAAACCACCATCACAGCGAGGCCCGAGCCGGCGCCTTTGACCGACTCCATGCGGCCGAAGAGAGGCAAGAGCTGCTGTGTGCATGCAAAGGATAAGTAATCGAACTGAAATAATATAGTTGATTAAATATAGATGGCTTATGGCAACTGACATAGCGACAGTACAAGAAACTGACTTACATAGAGACTTGATATAGTGGACTTTTTCTTTCTTTCTTTCCCTTTCATTAATTAGTTCAACTTTTACTTTGATACTATGTGATAAACTGTGATATTGTGCATGATAATACTTTGTTTTAAAACTGTTTAAACTGTGATAACATGTGTGATGGGAAAAGACTGGCGTAGAGACCGGCAAGGCACGCCACAAAGTCTGCCAAGAGAACCCTATGGACCAAAACAAAAGGCAAAACAAGGGGATGCTCAGCACAGCAGATCTGAAAAGGGGGAGGGATACGAAAGGGGGAGGAGAAATACAGTGTTGCAGGGAACAATACTGCATAGGGACATGGAATGTGAGGTCTATGAATCAAGGAAAACTGGAAGTGGTAAAAAATGAGATGGAAAGAATAAGCATTGACATCTTGGGCATCAGTGAGCTCAAATGGACAGGGATGGGTGAATTCAGCTCTGGAAACCATCATATCTACTACTGCGGGCAAGAAAACCTTAGAAGAAATGGAGTAGCCATAATTGTCAATAAAAGAGTGAGAAAAGCAGTAATGGGATACAATCTCAAAAATGACAGAATGATGTCAGTCAGATTTCAAGGCAAACCTTTCAATGTCACTGTGATCCAAATATACGCACCAACCACTGGTGCAGATGAAGCCACAATGGACCAGTTCTATGAGGACTTACAACACCTCATAGAACAGACACCAAGAAATGATGTCCAAATTATATTAGGAGACTGGAATGCCAAAGTAGGAAATCAAAAAGTGGAGGGAATAACAGGCAAATTTGGTCTTGGAACACAGAATGAAGCAGGGCAAAGATTGATAGAGTTCTGCCAAGAGAACACACTGGTCATAGCAAACACTCTCTTCCAGCAACACAAGAGGCGACTTTACACATGGACATCACCAGATGGCCAACACCGAAACCAGATTGACTACATACTCTGCAGCCAAAGATGGAGAACCTCCATACAGTCAGCAAAAACAAGACCTGGAGCAGACTGTGGCTCAGATCACAACCTACTGATCGCAAAATTCAGGCTTAGACTAAAGAAAATAGGGAAAACACGGAGACCAGAAAGATATCACCTAGACAGCATCCCTAAAGAATACACGGTGGAGGTGATGAACAGATTTAATGGCTTAGACTCGGTAGACAGAGTACCGGAAGAATTATGGACGGAGATGAGGGACATCATGCAGGAAGCAGCAAAGAAAACCATACCAAAAGAAAAGAAGAGTAAGAAAGCAAAGTGGTTGTCTGATGAGGCTCTTAAAATAGCAGAGGAAAGAAGGAACGCAAAAGTCAAAGGAGAAAGGAAAAACTACAACCATTTGAACACAGAATTTCAAAGAAAAGCAAGGAGAGATAAGGAAAACTACCTAAAAGAACAGTGCAGAGAAATGGAGGAAAACAACAAAAGAGGCAGAACCAGAGATCTTTTCAAAAAAATTGGGGAAATCAAGGGAACATTTAAAGCAAAAATGACCATGATAAGGGACAAAGACGGAAAGGAGCTAGCTGATGCAGAAGAAATTAAGAAAAGATGGAAAGAGTACACAGAGGAACTTTACAAAAAGGACCTCAACACTCCTGATACTCACAATGATGAAGAAATTGAACTTGAGCCAGACATCCTGGAGAGCGAAGTCATAAAGGCCCTAAAGAGCACTGCAAACAACAAAGCTAGTGGAGATGATGGTATCCCAGTTGAATTTTTCAAAGCGCTAAAAGATGATGGCGTCAAATTACTGCATTCAATATGCCAGCAGATTTGGGAAACAAAACAGTGGCCACAGGATTGGAAAAGATCAGTATACGTCCCAATCCCAAAAAAGGGCAATGCCAAAGAATGTTCAAATTATCGAACAATCGCGCTCATCCCACATGCCAGCAAGGTGATGCTCAAGATAATACAGGACAGACTTCAGCAGCATGTGGAGAGAGAATTACCAGAGGTGCAGGCTGGTTTCAGAAGAGGCAGGGGGACTAGAGACCACATCGCCAACATACGCTGGATCATGGAGAAAACAAAGGAATACCAGAAACAAGTTTACTTTTGTTTTATTGACTACACTAAGGCATTTGACTGTGTGGACCACAACAAGATGTGGCAAGTAATTAAAGAGATGGGAATACCAGAGCACCTCATATGCCTCCTGAGAAATCTGTACATGAACCAAGAAGCAACAGTTAGGACAGAACATGGAATAACAGAGTGGTTTGGAATAGGAAAAGGAGTAAGACAAGGCTGCATTTTGTCACCATGCTTATTCAACCTATACACAGAGCACATAATGCGCAGTGCAGGGATGGAGGAATCACAATATGGGATTAAAATCGCTGGGAGAAACATCAATAATCTGAGATATGCAGACGATACCACCCTAATGGCAGAAAGTGAGGAAGACCTAAAGAATCTCTTGATTGGGCTGAAGGAGGAGAGTGCAAAAGCTGGCTTGAGACTCAATATCAAGAAAACCAAGATAATGGCAACAGGACCCATCAGTTCCTGGAAAATAGACGGGGAAGAAGTAGAAGCAGTGACAGATTTTATTTTCTTAGGATCAAAGATCACTGCAGATGGGGATTGCAGCCATGAAATAAAAAGGCGACTGATTCTTGGGAGACAAGCGATGAGAAACCTGGGGAACATAGTGAAAAGCAGAGACATCACCTTGAAAACAAAAATTAGAATAGTCAAAGCAATGGTTTTCCCAGTAGTAATGTATGGATGTGAGAGCTGGACAATTAGGAAGGCTGAACGCAGAAGAATAGATGCCTTTGAAATGTGGTGTTGGAGGAGGGTTTTGAGAGTCCCCTGGACAGCGAGGAGGACAAATAGGTCAATCTTAGAAGAAATTAACCCTGACTGCTCATTGGAAGGTCAAATAGTAAAGATGAAGCTAAAATACTTTGGACATCAAATGAGAAGGGAGGATTCACTTGAGAAGGCATTGATGTTGGGAAAGGTGGAGGGCAAAAGAAGAAGGGGGAGGCCAAGGATGAGATGGCTAGATGGTATTATAGACACAATGGGCACAGAGCTGGGAGGGTTGAGGGGGATGGTAGAGGACAGAGGCGCCTGGAGAACAATGGTCCATAGGGTCGCAAAGGGTCGGAATCGACTGTGCGACTGAACAACAAAATCTGAAACCAATCCAGTTTTAACTGTTCAAACAACTTTTTCTTCTTATCTTCGTCCCTACAAATCCGTAACCAATCTTTCACCAAGGAAACTTCATTTTTATCCAATATTTCCTTTATTTCTTTATCTATTTTTATTGGAAAGCATGCCACATCTGATAATTCCAAAATTGGAGAGACCTCTGGGGCCAGGTCCTTCTTTAATATTTTCCACACATTCATGAGTCCCTTCATCATTGTGTTACTGGTAACTGTCATTTTAACCATACCTCCCAAAAAAATCATTTTGCCTATATTCCTATAATCTTTCATCTCAATCTCCTCCCAAATTACTTTTTCTCTTGCCAGAATCTTCACAGCAGTGTCCTGGAGGAAGCGGATTATCTAGACCCCTTTCAATCAGGATTCAGGCCCGGGTATGGTACGGAGACGGCATTGGTCACACTGATGGATGATCTCTGGCGGGAGCGGGACGGGGGTTATCCATCCGTCCTTGCTCTTCTTGACCTCTCAGCGGCCTTCGATACCATCGACCACGGTATCCTTCTGGAACGGCTCAAAGGACTGGGGATCCAGGGCACCGTGTTGTCCTGGTTTTCCTCTTTTCTGGAGGGCCGTACCCAGTCGGTGTGGTTAGAGAATGAGAGGTCCAGCCCTAGGCTTCTCAAGTATGGGGTACCTCAGGGTTCGGTGCTCTCTCCTCTCCTATTTAACATCTACATGAAGCCACTGGGTGAGATCATTCATTCCCATGGGGTGCGGTACCATCAGTATGCGGATGACACTCAGTTGTACATCTCGGCCCGTGGGGACCCCAGTGATGCTGTTGAAATCCTATCCGGATGCCTGGAGGCCATTGGGGTCTGGATGGGGGCCAATGGGCTTCGGCTGAATCCCAGCAAGACAGAGTGGCTGTGGATAGGGGGCCCCGTGTTATCCAGGGAGTTACCATCTTTGGTACTGGATGGGGCTGTTTTGCCCCAAACAGACCCAGCACGCAACTTGGGGGTCCTTCTGGACTCGCGGCTGCTGCTAGAAGAACAGGTAGCGGCTGTGGCCAGGAGGGCTTTTGCACAACTTCGGGTGATTCGCCAGTTGCGCACGCTCCTGGACCGAGGCTCCTTGCTTATGGTCACCCATGCTCTGGTCACTTTCCGACTAGATTATTGTAATGCGCTCTACATGGGGCTGCCCTTGACGACCATTCGGAGGCTGCAGCTGGTCCAGAATGCGGCAGCCCGGGTGGTGATGGGATGTGGGCGATATGCCCATGCCTCACCACTACTTCGGGAGCTGCACTGGTTACCAGTTTGTCTCCGGGTGCAATTCAAGGTGCTGGTTTTGACCTTTAAAACCCTATATGGCAGTGGGCCAGGATACCTTAGAGACCGCATCGTCCCAAGAGTGTCTGCCCATCCAACCAGAGCGGACCGGAGGGGCTCTCTAATAGTGCCATCAGCTAGGGGTGCACATCTATCCAGCACCCGAAGGAGGGCCTTCTCCATGTCCGCACCAACTCTCTGGAACCTCCTGCCAACAGATCTAAGACTTCAAAGAGAATTGCTGCCCTTCAGGAAAGGATTGAAGACCTGGCTGGCAGGGCAGGTGTGGGGCCCGAATGGGAACACGGTCCCTGCTTGCTGGCTTATGTAAACAATTAAGAACTCTCTCTTCTTCTTCTTTTTATAGTGGGTGGGATGGGTGGGTGGGATATGGGTCTTTTAAAGTGGGTGGTATGTGGGTCTTTTAAAGTGTTTTTATGTGTTTTTAGAACTTGTTGTAATGCCGCCCTGAGTCGGGTTCTGCCTGAGTGGGCGGCATATATAAATATGACTATTAAATTAAATTAAATTAAATTAAATTCTTAATTTGAAATGCATGATAATATGCTAGTAAATTTGGCATTCCTAAACCCCCTTCTTTCTGAGGCAGATACCATAATTTCTTTAGTAATCTAGGTTTTTTACCTCCATTACAGAAATTATTAAACAACTTTTGAAACTCATTAATTTCCTTTTCATTCATTAGAATTGCAAGTGCGTCAAATAAAAAGATAATTCTCGGTAACAGCATCATTTTGCAAATTGCAATCCTCCCAAACCATGACAACTTCAACTTTAGAAAAATTCCCTTTTCAGGCTATCATAATTCAATCTTTTATGTTCTTCCAATCTACTTGATATAATTATCCCCAAATAGTTCAATTTATCTTCGATTTGTATATTGGTTAATCCCACAATCTTTTCCCTCTCCCCTTCTTCCATGTTACACAACATCATTTCTGATTTATCCCAATTTATCATCAAACCCGTAATATCCTCAAAATCCTCAAGTTGTATTTTAATGCTATCCATAACCTTCTCAGGATGCTTAGCCGTTATCAGTGTATCATCTGCATACATACTTATCTTATTACCCATTATCCCTTCTATTTTTGCATCTTCTCTTATACTTTTGGCCAAAATTTCCATTGCCATAATAAACAAAATAGGGGACAAAGGACAGCCCTGTCTAGTACCCGCCTCAAGCTTTACCTCATCTGTGACCTCATCATTTACTCTGATTTTAGCAATCCCTTTCTGATATAACAAATTGATTACCCTTCTAAATCTATCCCCAAATCCATAGCTTTTAACTATTTCCTTAATCAAAGACCATTGTAAAGAATCAAATGCCTTAAAAATGTCCAAAGATATTAATCCCACCTTTTCATTCGTTTGGTTTACATTATCAATTAAGTCTAACACTCTCCTAGTCAAGTCAGCCATGTGTCTCCTTTTTAAAAATCCTACTTGATCTGCATTTATATATTCACCCATAAATTTATTTAAATAATTAGCCAATATTGCTGTGAAGATCTTAGTATCTTGGTTTACAAGAGAGATTGGTCTATGATTCCACTTTTCCCAAATTCTTTCCCAATTTTGGCAACAGAACGATCGTAGTCCTATACCATGAAGTCGGAATTTGTCCACCATCTAGTATATAGTTGTATAACTTTACCAGCTTTGGAACCACAACATCTTTAAATTCCTTATAAAAATCAACCGGTAATCCATCCTCTTCCGGGGCTTTCCCCAACTTCAAACCTGTAATTACCTCCTTTACCTCCTTCTCCGAAACTTGTTCTTCCATTGTATCCCGATGTTCCTGTTTTATTCCACTCGTTATTTGCCTCTCCAGGATCATTTTAAGCTTCCCCACATCTATCTCTTTTTTTGCATATAATGCTTGATAAAATTCCATCACAATTTTGCATTTGTCACTAATTTTATTACACCTTATCCCTTGATAATTAACCAAAACTCCAGTTTCCCTTTTTTCCCTTTTAGCTTTTGCGGCTCTTGCCAATAATCTTGAATTTTTATTACTGAATTCAAAGTATTCTCTATTTAAATATATCAAGTCTCTTTTTACCTTTTCTATATCCTTGCCCATCAATTCTGCCTTCAATCTTTGTAATTTGGCAAAAAAAAATTGTCCTTCTTTTTTGAATGTTCTTCCTGTAGTTGTTTTATTTCCTTTTCTTTTTCATCCTGTGCTAACTTATACTTTTTATACCTGTTGCTTGCCAACTCTATACTTTCCCCTCTAAAAACCGACTTCATGGCACCCCAAACCACATTAAAATTTACCTCATCATTATCATTCCAATGCCAACTTTCCATCCAACTTTCTATAATTTGTTCTTTACATTTTTGATCCTTAAATAAATTAGGATCGTATCTCCAAATTCTCCCTCTTCTATTATCATTTTGTAGCCTCAATTCCAGAATTACTTTAGCGTGGTCTGATTCCTTAAAAATTCCTATTTCAATCTCCTCAATATTTTTAACCATAATTTCAGTTAAAAACACATAATCTATTCTAGAATAGGATCCGTGAATGTGTGAAAAATAAGAATACGCCCTTTCCAATCCCTTAATCTCTCTCCAAGAATCTTTCAAGCCTAATGCAACCATCCAATTGTCCAAAATATTCCCTTTAATACCTGCTCCACACCTTGTTAAATTCGTGCAATCCAAATTTGATTTTATCAGATTAAAATCGCCAGCCACTATCATCTTTGCCACTTTTTCTATTACCACAATTTTACGAACTTTTTCTAAAAATTCAGCTTGATGTTCATTTGGAGCATAAATATTCACCAGGGTTATTTCCTCATCATCTATTTTCCCTTTCATTATCAGATATCTGCCTTCTGGATTCGAGATACTTTTTATTATCTCGAATCCTAATCTAGCGGAGATCATGATTGCAACTCCTCTTGCTTTTGAAGTACCAAACGCCATTTCATAGTGTTGCATCCAACCTAGGAAAATTTTGTTTGTGTCTTGTGATTTTTATGAGTTTCCTGTAAGAAGACTATATCGGGTCTATCCTTCCTCAGAGCCAATTCTAACCTCCTCCTCTTAAGAACAGAACCTGTGCCTTTTACATTCCATGTTAAAACTTTAATATTTCTCATATTTTATTTCAAATTCACCCTCTCTTACTTTCAAGCTCTCCATTAGGTGTGCTACCTTGAACCCATCACCATTAAAATAGAAAAACATACAAAAAACACACAATGCTGCCCTCCCCACTTTCTTCGAAAAAAGCCGCCTTCGTTCTCCAAAGAGGGGAGGGGGGACATGTAAGATGTGTGTAAAAGTTGGTGCGCTATGCATCTTCCCCTTTCTAAAAACCTGATTGTATAAAATTTTCCATAATATTCAATTACTCACTACTCCTTACTTGGCTCTTCCTCCACCATGATCAATGACAACTCCTCCTCTTCTCGTCCCTGTTGCCCTCCATCTGTGGCAACAGCCGCATCTGCCCCCTCGTAATCTCTTTTTATGGCGCCCGATTCCAACAAATCTTTTCTAAGAGTTACCCACTCCTCAGAACCCACTTTAACCAAATCAAGCAAACTCAAATACTCCAGTGGATCGGTCCCCTCATCAATAACCTGCATTTTTTCATAGAAAAATCTTAACTGCTGTGGGAATCTCCAATTATACCTTACACCTTTTTTCATCAACATTTTAGTTACCGGCTTCATCTTGTATCTCCAAGCTCTTTCCTTAATAGAGATATCATTATATACTTCCACATCAGAGCCATCGATTTTCAGAGCGCCAGAACCAGCTTGTTTTTAAAAAGCTATTACTCTAAGTTTGTCTCCCCAATTTGCAAATTTAACCAAGACATTTCTTTGAACCACTTTTCCCCTTCTTGGGCCCACCCTATATGCACTTACAATATCTTCCTGTGCGAAATCCTTTCCCATTTTCAAATTGTTTAACCACTGGACAATTCTATCTCTTAGCTGGTCTGGCGTCCTTTCAATCAAATGGCGTATCACAATATTCTGCTTTCTCATTATTTCTTCCATAACATCAATCCTTTTTTCATGCTCATCAATTTTCACCTTATTTTCCCTCACCCCTTCCTGTGTCCCTTTTATTTCGCCTTTCATAGCCTTCACCTCATTTTGGACCAATTTCACATTTCCTTCCACCCTTCGGTTCCTCATTTACTTACTCTTGCAGTCTCCGGTTTCTTCAAAACAATCAACCGCTCCCTCCAACCACCGTCGCAGCATCCATTAATTAACTCACTTTCTTGCTGATTTTCCCACTTTTTTTCAATTCACCTCCGTCTCGCTGGTCCCGTTCTCGGCTCCTCGACCGGAGAAGCTGCGGCTTCCGTCGCATGCCTCTCCTGCCGAGAATACCTCCCGAACTTCGACCGCCCTGCAGCAACTTTTCTGAGCAAGCAAGAAGGAATCTTTTTGCAGCGAAAAATCTCAGAAATTTATTGTTAGCTCACTTTTCTCATTTATTACCACTTTGATAAGCGCAAGCACATATATCAGCGTGTTACTCGCCGGCCATCCTAGCCACACACCCTTAGCATTATCTTAAACTATAAGGAGAGACGTTAACCATTGGAATCTAACAAAGGCTCCCGCACCTGGCCCAACCATCCCTAACCGAGCCGCCTGCACTCGCCTTAACCCGGCCTGCAGAACGCCACAATGGTCCCGCAGTCGGCAGTGGGGCAACAGTCCCATGAACGCGACCAAAAATATAAAACTATGAGTCCCTCAGCCAATCAGGCTGAGGGATGCGAGCACAGAGGAGGCTGGGTATGTGCAGCATGCCAACTTTTTTAAAAAAATGCCGGGAGGGAAAGACTTTGAAAGACCCAGCCTGAGCCAGCCTGAGCCACCACCACCCACCCCACCACCTAGCCCCCCTTCCCTAACCCCCACCGACCGCACTTACATTTTGCCAGCTCTGGATGGGTCTTTGAAACTCTTTCCCTCCTGGTGCGGCCTTCGGCATAGGGAGAAGCACCGGCCTCTCCTTCGTCCCTGTGGGTAATGTGGCCTCGATGCCCGCATGGATGAAGGAGAGGCCAGAACGCTTCTTGGCCTACCGGAGAGAAGGACTCACTTCTCTCTAGGTTGTCTGGGAATGAAAGTTCCATTCCCAGCCAACCCAGAGAGAAGCTAAGCCCCTCTGTTCGGGAGACAAAGGTGCTGCAGAGAGGGGATCCCCCCCCTGCAGGACACCCCGTTATTAAAGAGAAGAAACCAAGCAGTTTCTTCTCTTTAAAAATGGAATGTTTGGGAGGGAGGTGGAATCGATCACCTCTCCCGGGTCTCCTGGGTACAGAAGGGTTGGGGGGACAGACCCCTTTCCCCCCAACCCTTCCAAACCCAGAGGACCAGGGAGAGGAGATCGAATCCACCCCCACCCCCAAACACTCAATTTTTAAAGAGAAGAAACCTCTTGGTTTCTTCTTTTTAATAACAGGGTGTCCTGGGGGGGGGGAATCCCTTTTCTGCTGGGTCCCCTGGCTCTGGAAGGGTTGGGGGGACAGACCCCTTTTGTCCCCCCAACCCTCCCAGAAACAGGAAACCCGGGAGAGGTGATCAATCCCGCCCACCCCCTCCCCCAACACTCCATTTTAAAGATAAGAAATCGCTTGGTTTCTTCTCTTTAATAACAGGGTGTCCTGCAGGGGGATCCCCTCTCTGCCTGGTCCCCTAGTTTGGTGGTTTGGGGACAACACACACCCACACACACACACACACACAAGACACTCCTGCATTGCCAGGAATTTTTAATGTGTGTGTTGGTGGTTGGAGTGGTATTGTATGGGTGGTGGTGGTTGTGCACACCCAAAACCACCCCTAACCACCAACACACACATTAAAAATGCCCGGCTGGCTGGGTACAAATATGCTAGTTGGATATATTATTAGGACTGTTTGTGCAAGTGTGTATGGATGAATATGTTCTCATAAGTCTTTGAGTGGTTAGGTCAAAATGTCACTTTAAGACAGGGGTTCTCAACCTATGGCCCGTGAGCCAGATCTGGCCGATGGTACCCAATAATCCAGCCCCCACCCTTGCTCCAGCTGCTGCCGCCACCAGAATCGGCTGTGGACTCATTTATGGCCATCATAAATGCATTTAAAACAGCCATAAATGGGGGAGGGTGGCAACCAGTTCAGCCCCCTCAACTGTTTGAGGGAGCATGATCCAGCCCCTCCTGACTTGAAAAGGTTGAGAACCCCTGCTTTAAGACAATGACTGAAATCCTACTGTAGAAACTGAAGAAGGATGTTCACAACACCAGCATGGAGAAATTTTTGGTACTAAAAATTTCCTCTTTGTGTCGCACAGAATTTCCTCCTACCATACAAGTCATTTCATCTTTTGGAAGCTGTGGAATGTAAGGCGTTATTAAATAATTTTATAATTATTTTTTTAAAAATCTCCCCCTGCTGGTGATGTTATCTTTTGGGTTCTTTCTCAGAGTTTTAATATCACAAAAGTATCAGTACAGAATAGACTTGACTCCAAAAGTGTAAAGGATAGGTCTGGCCTGCTCTGTATGCCACTATTTGGGCATGGATCAAATGGGGGCCAGCATACAGCCCTAGTAAGCATCATATTTGTGATTGGAACGTACCTTGATAAATACTTTCCCATGCTTACAATACACCAATATGATTGTTTCTAAAATATTGTTTGTGTTACAGACTAGTATACATTACACAGTCTGGTTGCAAAGACATGTCCTATTTACATTTCCAGCACATCTTTCCTGTAATTGTTTTTTTATTGTCTTTCAAACTAATGTGGAAGAGAAAAAACAAGATTGTCCTTAAGCTTCACATTGGGGTATGGTATTATTATTATTATTATTATTATTATTATTATTATTATTATTATTATTATTATTATTATTATTATTATTATTATTATTATTATTATTATTATTATTATTATTATTATTATTATTATTATTATTATTTCATGTACCAGAAATTATTCTGGGTTGAAAGGATTTTTAAGGAAGAAACTCCATTCAGGGAACACCCAAATGAGGCTCCTCTGATATTGCCAACATATACGAGCAACATTTTTTGCTGAACTGTTCTATCCACAGTAACATACATTTTATTGGTCCAGTTCAGCAGATCTGATTTGAAAGGGAGCCTCCCTGTGGTGAATGGGCTTGGACAAAGCAAAGCTGATGGGATAACTGTTAATTAATGCTAAAGGATGGTTTTTCCATTGATCAAATGGTACTCCAGAAAGGCAGTGTCATATCTGTGTGCACTGGAGGTTATGCACAGCTCTCGATGTGGTATGTTCCTTTTGCCAGTGGCAGTAAAAAGAAAAGTAAATGGTTACACTTAGAGGTTGGGAGAACACTTTAAAATGAATGTGTTATTGTTAAACTAGTTAACTGCTCATCAAATTGAATGGATGTCAGACCTCTCCCTGCATTCTGCAGCCACTTTCTGAACCAATTGCAGAGAAAGAATTCTTTATCAAGTGTTCCCCCTTCCAAGGGAGTGCTTATCGAAGGAAAAGAAAAGGATGGCTATCTTGGAAACTGATCAGCATCAAAACCACTGGCTTCAGATGCACAGGCACCCATAGAGCACTGTCCTGCTTTGGGATGCTTTTTCGGAACAGCATATGCTGTGATCATGTGTTTACTGATTAGCAGTTTGCACTGAACTCAAAGGTGTTTACTCTCAGGTGAATCTACAAAGAAATTAAGGCTTGAGCCCTGTTCAGTGGGATTTTTTTTTACTGCCAAACACCAAAAACTATCTTCTTCTAAGTAAACATGCACAGAATGGCATCATAAAAGAAGCCCTTGGAATCAGTTAAAGCATGTTTCAATTGAAATCATGCACTCTTGGTGTTGTTTTCCAACAGTCAACCCTTCAGGTATTTCATTTGAGATTGTTGAAATTGAGTTTCCATGCAAAACTTAAAATGTTGATTGTTTGCTCATTATCTCTTGCAATTACTTCTTTTTGTTTCCATGAATTTTATCTTCTCAGCAATCTGCCAGGCAGATTGGGCTGTGAGATTCTGGCTGGGATCCACTTGGAAAGAGGAGCTGGATCAAACTCAATCCTCAATAAGTGAATGGAGGAGGAACTTTGAATCCAGGCCAAAGTCTTTCTTAAGCAGGTGGAAAGAGTTGTTTGTTCACATCTTAAGAGACTGCTGGAATGGTACATTAGCTGTACTGTATGTGACAGCCAGACAGGGTAACAAATATGATTCATTTCAAAGCAATGTATATTTCATTGAAAGAGGGACATTACAGTTCTAAATGGAGATCAGGGAATCATTCATTCATTTATTCATTCTGCAGTATTCAGATTCAACACAAGCAAAAGTCCTCCTTTCACTCTGAAATAGGTAGAAGTTACAATCAGCCACATCCCAGATGGTGGCAGACTTTCATTTCTCAGACACTCTCAGACATAGCAGCAACTTTTTTTGCAAAGTTATGTAACTGATACAATGTACGGTTGTTGAGTGGCATTAGGCTCTGCTATCAAATGTACCCAGGAATCTCTTTTATACTGGTGTGAAATGGTGTCCATTCCTCATCAAACAGCAAGGGTCTGCCCCAGACTGTCATCATACAACAAAATGCAATAATTAACTGCCCCTAGAGATCAGAAATACCTCCACATCTAGTAGGACTATGAAACTGAACAGACGTTTCTCATAATCGTAAGAAGGGTCAAGTTATGATTTTTTTTCGGAGAGAGGTTTTTTAAAAAAGATTTTAAATTTGTTTCTCTGTCATGAAAAGTCACAGCTCATTTCTCTCTTTTTTTAAAAAAAAAACAACAAACCTCAAGTGTTCAAATTAAGTGGGAGGAAGAGGCAAGCCCCCTAATCTGTTTTGTTTTCCCTTTTGCAGTCTTTTGTTATTTTAAAGCAGTGTTTTCAAAACAGGAGACTGAGACTGAAATGTGGGTCACAGGAACCTCGCAGGGAAGTTTTCCACAATGACAGCTGTAGTTACTCAGGGTGGTATTTCAAGAAACTTGTATATAAACAATCATAACATTTCTGATGTGTATGAAGACCAGAACTGTGTGCATTCAGTTATTTGCCCTCCTAGACTAGACCAGGATGTCCTTGTTACCCCAAATCTGGAAATTGCCCCTTTTTATTATATTTAAAATATTTTTATTTTCAATAAAAATGTTTTTATTCTTTATTTTTCATACCCCCCCCCCCCCAATTTTAACTGTTAGGCTTATGTATACATAAGCACCACACTAACACATGCATCCATTCAATACAAATTGCAGATAAATAACTGCAAATATCTACTTTTAATCAATTTTCAAAGGTTCGTAATTGAGACCCTTAAAAGCTCCGCAAGCGCCATTCACATGAATAGAAGGTAGACCAGGCCATTCAATTGCATAGAAGGTAGACTGGGCCCCGCTCCAAAAGTGAGGCCTCAGTCGATGGGTCTATGTAGTTGTATGAGAAGTAGACTGGGACTCTTCAGGAGAAGGAGAAGTAGAACAGGCCTCTTTAGATAATTTTTTTTAAAAAAACTGAAAGCAAGGTAGACCAGGCCGTTTTAGTGAACGGGATTTTTTTTTTAAAAAATCAATGAGTAGACCAGGCAGTTTCACTGGACAATCGTGTTCACTTGAGGATGGCAAGTAGACCAGATCCATGTACTCGAATGACACACACACTTACATGAAGGGTTCTAAATATGGTACTTAAAAGTGGGCCCCATTTATGGACCTTCAAAGGCTTGAAACATTGTATCCACTTGCCTGATTCAATTAAGGCATCAAAGGACTTTAAAGGACTAGTCACTTTCTAGGGTTTTTTAGATAGCACCACGATTGTAAAATAATAACAAAAAATTCAGAGTGGATGAGGAAGCAGGCAGGGGTGATCTAAGGATAAAAGTTAACCTTTTAAATGTTGAAATAAATTTCAAAATAATCATTAAAATTGTATCTTCACTTCCAGTGGTTGGCTGAGCCTCGGGATCGGTTGACCGGCCAAGAGCCAGTGGCGGGAATGGACCAAGGGTGATCTCCTGGTAGGGCTTACTGTCTTGGGACAAGATTAGGACCACCACTGCCGTGCCCCTCCAGCTGATGCTGCTCCTAGGGCCAACCCCTCCCCTGGCCCAGGTGGGAAGAAAAGCCGACAGGGATGGGGCCAGCAAGACCACCGCCACTGCACCCCTCCAGTTAACGCTGCTCCCGGGGTCAACCCCTCCCCTGGCCCAGGAGGGAAGAAAAGCCAATGAGGTCGGGGCCGGAGAGAAGACCACAACCGCTGTGCCCCTCCACCTGCAGCTGCTCCCAGGGCCAACCCCTCTCCCCCAGTCCAGCATTGGTCGCGGGGGAGTGACAAACACCTGGGCTCCTGGCGGCGAGGACTCAAAAAGCTGGACACCGGTGGTGCCAGCTCGATCCCTCTCCCACAGTCCGGCATTGCCGCGGGGGAGTGAAGAGGATGTTGACCTGGGCTCCGACACATTCCTTGAGCCTGGCTCTAGTTAAGGGTGTTATTTGTATTCTTTATATTGTTGATTATGTACTGCTATTTTGTATTTTGTGTACCTATATTATTGCTGTGCTATTGTTGTTTTGATATTGTTGTTCTGACGCTTCGAGTCGCCTTCAGGCTGAGGGAAGCAGGGTACAAATAAACCGATGATGATGATGATTATCTGGGTGGGGAATGCCTGGGTGCATCCTCAGTGAATCTCCAACGATGCTGAAAGGCTGTTCAAACATACTACTTCAGATGTGCAGCAATCCTGATTGGTTCCTGTCTTCAAGCCAGGCTTGCCCATTGGTGACAAGCCTAATAACCACAGTTTACCATTGGTTGCTGCATTGACTTTGCCTTTACCTAATCCCCCAATCTCCTCCCTCTATTTTCCTGGAAATTGTAATCTTTTACCATTACCATTTATTTACATAAATATTTACCTTTGTAACCCAAAATTGATTTACTTATCTATGAAATGACTACTTGCTGCAAGTTTATTGTTTCATTGTAAAAACTTTATTGTTACAGTAGACATGTGATAGGATTAGCCTGTATCTGTAGAACTGTATAAGAAGACTTTGTGCTGTCAGGACTTCAGCTGTCTCTGGAAAATTAGTTAGGGAAGCTGACATATAGATTTTTGTAACGGGCGGGTGTGAAATCTGTCTTTAACCAGCAGATGGCAAACTGTTGATTAAATGCATGTCAATAAAACCTTTTCTTTGCCTGTAAATCAAGTATCTGTGGTTCCGGGGGTGGGGTGGGTTGGGTTCTGCCAGTGGAAGAACTTTTGAATTTAGTGAACTGTCTCCAGTGATTCACGGGTTTGGGCTGTGCTATGCCCTCGCTGGCTTGTACACCTTCTTTGACCTGTGGCAGAAAAAGGGAATAGCAGTTTTTCAGGTAACATTTTCGTATCCCCAGTATCTTTGCTGTGCTGAAGAACCCACACAGAACTAGACTTACAGGTCTGCATAGCTATAAACAATGCTGAAATCCAGTTGTAAGTAACAACTAGAGCTTATTTTGTATAGATGTAACAGTTAGGTAAGTTCTCCTGAATCAATAGGCCTACTTTAGGTGATATTTACTTATGATTTCAACCAATGTATGTAAATTTCAGTCATTTGCATCATATAGATCCTCTTCCACAAACAAAGAAAGGCTTGATGAAATAGTTTAAAAGGCTGTTCTCCTAATAGTCTTTCATTTTTAACAACGGTGTTGTTGTTGTAGTCCAAAGTACTAGGACCAAAAAGGTCATATGTGAACTGCATTGCAGCAAGGCAGAAGTGTCATGTTCTCGTTGTCGATAATATGGGCCCATTTGTGAGGAAATTGAATATCTCACATTTTGGAAACATTGGAATTAGCTGTAGTCACTGTAGATATACAATAATACAGGAAGACCTTTTTTGTTTGCTTGCTTGCTTGATTGTTGTTTCACCTTATCTTTTATGGGTCTGAGTCTTTGGGAGGAATAAATAAATAAATGTACCTATTGAAGCCTCCATACCAGCCTCAAGGGAAGCCCCACATGGAGAGTGCTGCAGTAACCAGTTTTAGAGATTACCAATGCAAAGGTTAGCATAGTTAGAGATTTCCTGTCCAGGAATAGGTGAAGCTGGGCAATATGCCATAGATGGTAAAAGGCATATTTGACCAAAAAATGACATCTGTTGCTCCATAGATAGTGTTGGATCAAATAGCTCTCCCTAAAAGGAACAGTCATGCCCATCAGATTGAGGGAAATCCTCCCAATCTGAGACTGGTTACCCCCAACATGCATAATCTCCATTTTAGCTGAATTCAGCTTCATCTTAATTTCCTCCAACCATTGAATGACCACCTCCAGGCATTCCTTCAGTGTCCAATAAGCATCCATTAGTAAGATGGGAGAGGAGAGATAGAACTGCAATGCTCAACACAATTTGAAGCAGGAAGTGATCTGACCATCACAAAGGAGTGAGAGAAATTTTCGTCACTCTCAGATCTTCTCTCTGTGTCACTAAGAAGATCAGGTCCAATGTATGACTAGCTACATGAGTGGGAGTGGTAACATGTTGGGATAGCCCCATTGATGCCATGGCTTCCCCAGACAAAGATGTCTCTGTGTGAATGTCAGTCCCCCAGGACCAATATCTTAGGGGGCCCCATCATAGCGACATAGTCCATCAGCTCAGAGAGGGAGAGTGTTGGGTCACAGGGAGCTCAGTAAACAAACACAATCCACACTCTATAACTAGCGCCAACCTAAATGTCAAGGCAGTGAAAACCCGAACTCAAAAAATCCTGCCAGCTTTCAAGGTATCCCAGGCTATGAGGACTACCCCTCTGATCTCCCAGGCAGGCACATAAATGGTAGGGAGGTTCTCTCTCTCTCTCTCTCTCTCTCACACACACACACACACACACAGGATCATCTGCAAACGGACGGAGGAGTTCAGCAAAGGAGCTCGTGGATTGTCCGAAAGCCAACACGGATTCCGGAAGGCCAGATCTACCATAGATGCCATCGATGTAGTCGTAGATATTGCCCACAAGGCCATAGAAGGCAAATGCTGGAAGAGAGGTGCCAAGAAGTACTGCACTATTGTCACCTTGGACATGAGGAACACGTTCAATTCAGTGAACTGGGATCATATCCTGGATGTGCTTAAATTGATGGAGGTTCCGGAGTACCTCAGACGCATAATCATGAGTTATTTCACAGATTGAACCTTGATGTATAACACCGATGCTGGACTTTGAACCTATAACATCACTGGAGGTGTTCCATAAGGTTTGGTGCTCGGTCCCTTATTGTGGAATATTATGTATGATGGGGTGCTTTGGTTGCCTATGCCAGTAGGGACAAGGACAGTTGGATTTGCAGACAATGTGGCAGTAGTGGTTGTCGCCAACATCTGGAGGAGGTTGTCCAAACTGAGACTCATCATCTCATCCCATGGTCAACAAGACAGCATGGAGAGGTGGATTATTATCTCACGCAGCTGTTGATGGGGCATGGCTGCTTCAGAGCCTACCAACACCATTTTGGGCTGGATGATGATGCTTTGTGCCTCATCTGCCAGCTCGTGCAGAAGACGCAGAGCACATGTATTTTCATAGTCCACGCTTTGATGCAGAACAGGAAATTCTACAAAAGCATCTTCAACAACAGTTGTCTCCGGAAGACACCATCAGCGAGATGTTGAGCAGGGAGACTACCTGGGTCACGTTGTCCAATCATGCGGCCGGGGTCATCTTGGAACTTAGATGTGTGGAGAAACTGAGAAGAGGGCAGCCAGAGGCATAGAGGAGGGTGAGTAGCCAAATTGGAGGAAGGTTTTTAACAGCCAATCTGCCCCCCTGTGAAGTAATGCCTGACAGCGGTTCCGCATAGTGTCAGGGCGTAATGGGAGGTGGTTTTAGTGGGTAAAAAAATCCCACACACTGTGAAGCAAGGGCTCCACAGGGTCTTTTGAAGATTTCTACCTGCCCTAATAAACACATACACGCACATATGCACACGCACACACATGCACACACACAGAGTTATTGGTGATAAACAATCCTAGACTTAAATCTTAGAAGAGAAAGACTATTTGAATCAATGACATCATTGTGTAAAAGAGCTTAAATACTAGATACGTATTGGTAGACAAAATTAAGCCAATTTGGTTTGTCCATCTGGGTGTCCTAATGCACTCTAGTGGACAGCTTGTTTGTTTCAGAGACAGATAAATACAAAAATCAAAATACAAATAATATCTATTATAACTACCACTACCAAAGTGCTTTAAACCTTTCCCAGTATATCACATCTACAGGATACTAGACACATGCATACACTTAAGTGGAGCACATAAAGGACCAAGGAAATTCTATTTTAACCATTAAATGCCTCACATAATAGCCATAATTCTTTCCTCAGCAATAGGGGTAAGCAGTGTATGAATTTCTCCTACATCCAAATAGTGGCTATCATGATATGCTCACATAGAAACTCCATAAAGTGGTGTTAATCTCAGAGCAAGCTGTCAAAACATTGCAGCACTATTGGATTACAAAACTAGGCTAGAGTGCAACATGAAGACAGTGTGAGTATGCTTGCTGGATATGGCTTATTTAACAATGAAGAAGGAAGGTTTGCCAATAGCAGCTGTTACTTCATGTCATCACACCATTGAGAAGGATATGTGTTGGAAATAACAAGACGAAGTGGCTACAACTAGTTGAACACCCTCCTCTTAAGGAACAGATGAACTTGACTAGATCTGAATTTTGCTTTATTTTATAAGCAGCGCAGCTCCTGAATCCAATGCTAAATCCTGAGGCTTTATTCTCAAATCTATTTACTAACAGCAGCAGTGACAATAATAGTGTACTGACAATTCAGTTCTGACTTATGGCCACCCTTTCCAAGGTTTCCTAGGTAGAGAATACATGAAAGTTGTTTACCATTCCCTTTCTTCTGTGAGTATCTTGGGACTGTACAACTTGCTCAAGGTTGCACAAGCTATGTTTCCTTCCTGGAGGCAGCGGAGAATCAAATTCCCAAACTCTGGCTCTGCAGCCAGATAACTAAAGTACTAAAGCAATATTCTGACATGACAGAAAAGATTTGAGGGTGGCATAGACTGGGTTTCATCCCAGATTATCATAAGCAAGACCTCTCCAACTTGGTATTTCCCATATACTGTATATTGGATATCTGCAGTGAAAGTAAAGTTCCAAGGGTGAGACTGTGAACTTGACAAATCAGCTTGAGCAGTGGTAGTATCAGGTTTTACCTTAGATGATACAGAATGAATTTCTCCCTATGTCTCTACAGACAAAAGGCTATCAGACAGTGAGTAAACTATTTATTGCCTTTGGTTGAAGTGCAGATGTTATGTATGTATGTATGCATGTTCATTATACTGTAAAGGCAAGAATGTAACCACTCCAGATACATACGATACCAGCTGTAAAGGAACGCGAGCAGACAGCCCATAGAGGGCAGCTGCGAGCGTTCAGCCTCACATGGTTCACATTGCTCAATCACGGACAGCCGCGGGAAAACCTTCCCCGCATTCAGCAGCTGAAGAAAGAGGCGTGCCTGGGCGAGGCCACGCCGGTAGCAGCCAATGAGCTACCGTGCTACAAGATTCAAATGTAGAGAGCTACTGTATATATTGAGATGTATCACCGCCATTACCTCATGCTTCACTGGAACCTCATGCAATGCAATAAACCTGTGTTAAACCAACCTTTCGGTTGTCCGGTTGTCTTTGGTCCCATACACTAAATTGGCGACGAAGGTGGGATATGGCTGCCCACGGGACCAAGACATGCGCCGGCTACGAGATCAAGAAGCCGGGAGACTTGGAGCTGTTTGAGATAGACTTCAACGCAGCGCTGGTGGAGCTCGAAGTCTCCGATGAGGCCAAAAAGAGGGCCATTTTCGTCCGCATGCTCGGACACGAGACCAAGAGGACCTTGGTGGACCTGATCGCCCCGAGGAAGGTGGGCGACTTCAAAGCTACAGAGCTCCTGGCGGCGTTGCGCGCCCATCTCCGGCCAGCAATAGCGATGTTCCCCGCTCGGAGCGCGTTCTGGAGGCGAGTCCAGGCACCCGGGGAATCGGTCGAGGAGTTCGCCGCGGCCCTGCGGTTGGCCGCCGGCCCATGCAAGTGGGAGCTCCCCGACATCACCCTCCGGGACTGCCTGCTCTGCGGTCTGAGGGACACAGAGACTCAGCGTGCGCTGATGAAAAGGGAGCCGCCTCCCTCGTGGCAACAAGTCCTCGACACGGCACAGGCCGCGGAGGCCACTACTGCCGGGGTGCACGAGCTTCAGGACTGGCGCCCGAAGCCCGCAAAGGCAGAGAGCTCGGTGCGAGCGGCCCGGCGAGTTTCGGACTCGTCTGCGGAGAGCGGCGACGACGAGGACGTCCGGAGGGTCCAGAGAGAGGGCCGGCGCTGCGACGGCTGCGGCGCCGCCCACGCCCGCGCCAAATGCCCGTTCCGCAAGGCCGAGTGCCACAACTGCGGCCGGCGCGGGCACATCGCCAAGGTCTGCCGGAAACGGCGCGAGGCCACCAGGAGTTCTCCAGACCGCTCGGCGAGGCAGGACCGCACCACGAGGCAGGACCGCACCACGAGGCCAAAGGACGGCACCCGGACCACGAGGACGCGGGACGGAGTAGGGCGCATTTCCGACGACAGCGAGGACGACGCGCCGGTCTGCAGCGTTTCCACGGAGCACCCCCGTTACTTCGTTGAGGTAGTAATACAAGGGGCCCCTGTTAGAATGGAGGTGGACTCGGGTTCTTCATACTCCATTATTTCCCAGGGGGAATTCATGAAAATCGCCCCCCGCATGCAGCCCAAGCTCAAGGCGTTGAGGGCCACACTGAAGGACGTGCAAGGGAACCGCATCCCAGTGTTGGGGGTTGGGAAGTTCCGGGTCCAGTTTAAAAAGCACACCGCAACGCTTCCCCTAGTCGTCCTCAAGGGAGGTAAATGCAGCCTCCTCGGGACTCAATGGTTCCAGCCCCTGGGGTTGTTCATTGCGGGGGTGCACGCCGTGGGAGCACACGCCGCCGGGACTGATCCAATACAGAGCGTGTGCGACGCGCACCCCGAGGTTTTTAAAAAGGGGCTCGGGAAATTCAAGGGCCCCCCCAGTGACTTTCGACCTGGACCCTGGAGTACGTCCAATCAGACTTAAACCGCGCAGAGTGCCCTTCGCACTAAAGGACAAAATAGAGGCGGAGTTGGACAAATTGGTGGGCCAGGGGATTCTTGTTCCTGTTGATTCTGCGGAGTGGGAAACTCCAATTGTAACGGCTCTCAAGGCCAACGGGGAGGTCCGCATATGCGCTGATTACAAGTGCACCATCAATAAGGCGATCCGCCCTAATGCGTATCCGGTGCCGGTAGTCAGCCACTTGTTGGCCAGGTTACACGGGGGGAGGTGCTTCGCTAAACTCGACCTGGCCCAAGCCTACCAGCAACTCCCGGTGACCCCCGCCGCAGCTGCTGCGCAGACCATAGTCACCCACAAAGGGGCGTTCCAGGTATCGCGCCTACAATTCGGCGTGAATTCGGCGCCCGGGATCTTCCAGTCACTTGTGGAACGCCTCCTGAAGGGGTTAGAGGGGGTGTTACCCTACTTTGATGACGTATTGATTACAGGGGGGAGCCGGGCCGAATTAGCAACTAGGTTGGGAAAGGTCCTGACAATATTCGAAAAGGCGGGGTTGCGGTTGCGGAAAGACAAATGCGTCTTCTTCGCTACAGAGGTTGAGTTCCTAGGGTTCCGTGTCACTCCCGAGGGAATAAGACCAGCCCAATCCAAGGTAGCCGCCATCAAGAAGGCCCCTCGCCCCACATCCAAGCCCGAGTTGCAGTCGTTCCTCGGACTGCTCAACTTCTACCACTCCTTCCTCCCGCGGAAGGCAGCCGTGGCAGAACCGCTACACAAATTGTTAAAAAAGGACGAGGCATGGAAGTGGGGCGACGACCAGGAGAGGGCTTTCAATGACCTGAAGCGACTCCTGGCATCAGATGCCGTACTGACCCACTTCAATCCCAAACGCCCGGTGGTCCTGATATGCGATGCATCCCCGGTGGGGGTGGGGGCGGTGTTATGCCACGTGCTGGACAACGGTAGGGAGGCCCCGATAGCGTTCTACTCTAGGTCCTTGTCCCAAGCAGAGAGGAACTATGCTCAGACAGACAGAGAAGCACTAGCAATAGTTGCGGGGACCAAGAAATTTCATGATTTTGTGTACGGCCGCCCCTTCACCATAGTGACGGACCATAAGCCCTTGTTAGGCATTTTCACCGCAGATAAGCCCACACCCCAAATCCTGTCCCCGAGAATGCTCAGGTGGGCCATTTTTCTCAACGCGTATCAGCACGCGTTGGTGTACCGGCCCGGGAGGGAGATCAGCCATGCCGACGCCCTGTCGAGGTCCCCCATTCTCCGAGATTGCTGCCACGTGGACAAAGTAGAGAGGGACCATCAGGTCTTAATGATAGAGGTTCTAGACTCCCCTCCAGTAGTACCGGCCGACATCGCCAAAGCGACAGGCAAGGACAAAACGCTGGCCACAGTTTGCTCCTGGGTACAAAAAGGGTGGCCTGTGTCTTCCCCAGCAGCGGAATTCGACACATTTTTCAAAAAGAAACTAGAGTTGTCCCTAGAGAGGGGTTGCCTTTTGTGGGGACAGCGGGTAGTGATCCCCACTCCTCTCTGGCCGAGGGTGCTTAAACTGCTGCACGTCAGCCACCCGGGGATCGTCCGCTCAAAGGCGCTGGCCCGCAGTTACTTTTGGTGGCCCCAGCTAGACGCCGACATTGAACACATGGTCGGCACTTGCGAAGCGTGCCAAAGCTCAAGGCCAGAAGAGGCTCGCTCGCCACCTAGGGAGTGGGACACGGCTAGGGGGCCCTGGTCCCGGATACATGTAGACTTTGCTGGCCCGTTCAGGGGAACGCTTTTCCTCCTCGTGGTGGACGCGTTCTCCAAGTGGTTGGAGGTCATTCCAGTCTCGAGCACCTCCTCAGCCACAACAATTAAACAGTTAAGGAGGGTCTTTTCCACGTTCGGTTTACCCGACACCCTCGTCAGCGATAACGCCAGCTGTTTCACGTCCGCCGAGTTCAGGGCATTCTTGGAGCGCAACGCCATTCGGCACGTCACCTCTGCCCCCTTTCACCCGGCCACCAACGGCCAAGTAGAGCGCCTCGTGCGCACCACGAAAGACGCGCTACTGCGCATGGGGCCCGGAGACCTCGACCTGAAATTGTGCCAATTCCTGCTAAGATACAGGGTCACCCCACTAGCGTCGGGGTACTCCCCCGCAGAGCTGTTGATGCGCAGGAAGCTGGCCACGGGAATCTCCAAGCTAGACCCCACGAGAGTAGAGGACAAGGGGCGGAACATAGGGGTGGAACCCACAAAGAGTTTCAGCGTAGGCGCCCCGGTGCATTGCAGGAACTACGCCAGCGCGGGACCAGCCTGGGTGCCGGGCACCGTAGTAGAACAAACCGGCCCCGTCTCATACCGCGTAGAAACCAGTACAGGCTTCCTGTGGAGGCGACACGTGGACCAACTCAGGCGCAGGGTCCCCGGAGAGCAGGACGGAGACGAGAATAGCATCGAATCAGCGTTAGGGTACTCCCCCACCCGCTTAACCCAAGGGGGAGGAAAAGGGGAGCATGGGTCCCCACCAAGGGGGGAGGAAAGGGAATCGATCCACAGAAATCTTTTGCGGGGGTCCCTGAAGAAATGGAAGAGCCCCGACCACACACATACCCCGCGGGAGTTTCCCCGAAACACAGATGCCCATAGAAGTTTAGACGTTGATTTGCAGTACCAGGGGGAGTTAGCGGAGTGGTCCCCCACCCGTCCTAGCGAAAAGAGGGGTTTCAGTTCAGCCCCTGGTACCTTCAGTCCCAGTAGCCCCTGTGAGTTAGAATGCGATATAGCGCCACTTTTCCGGAGACCGACACCCCCAAGACGGGAGGCATCAGCGAGCCCGACCACCACAGTCTCAAGGTCCCCCGAGCAGGGATCAGAAGGTAGCCGAACCGCAAGGCCGACCTCATCGGTTCCGCGGTTCACAATAGGTGGATCCCCGGGGTCAGAGAGCAACAGGCTGGGGTTCACTTCCCAACTATTCATTCCTTTCCCATCCCCGGGCGCGAGGCAGGCTCGGACGCCCCACGAAGCCACTAACGAATCCCCGTTTCCCGTTGCAGGACAAGCACCCGCGGAGTCAGGGATCACAGGCTCTCCAGTACTAGGTCAGACGCAAGCGCGTCCCAAGCGCACGTGCGGCAAGCCACAATGGTTGCGGGACTTCGTCCCATCCTAGGGGGGAGGGATGTTATGTATGTATGTATGCATGTTCATTATACTGTAAAGGCAAGAATGTAACCACTCCAGATACATACGATACCAGCTGTAAAGGAACGCGAGCAGACAGCCCATAGAGGGCAGCTGCGAGCGTTCAGCCTCACATGGTTCACATTGCTCAATCACGGACAGCCGCGGGAAAACCTTCCCCGCATTCAGCAGCTGAAGAAAGAGGCGTGCCTGGGCGAGGCCACGCCGGTAGCAGCCAATGAGCTACCGTGCTACAAGATTCAAATGTAGAGAGCTACTGTATATATTGAGATGTATCACCGCCATTACCTCATGCTTCACTGGAACCTCATGCAATGCAATAAACCTGTGTTAAACCAACCTTTCGGTTGTCCGGTTGTCTTTGGTCCCATACACTAAAGCAATGCTCCAGTGCTAGCTAGGAGTAAGAAATAATGAGTTGGATTCAGACTTATTCAGATTTACAGTAGTTCCAATGTCAATTATGTTTTTCAGCTTCTGAAAGTGCGGCGCCAAAATGGCCGCCGCGCTCTTTGCGGGCCCCCCCACCACCCGGACTCAGACATCCGGGTGAGTTAGGGGGCGTGGCCACCCCTCTATAAAAGGGGTGGCCACGAGGCAGATGAGCTGCCATTTTAAAAAGAGCGACGGAGAGGAGAAGTTTTCTCCCTCGCTGTTTGTCTGTACTCTGCGGCTCTTTAGCCCTTGATCCTTCCCGGCTGGGAAGGGAGAATTAACAGAGCCTTAGCTTGCTTTGCTCTGTGTTTTTTGGCTCGCCCTGCGCAGGACGGGGGGCAGCCTTCAGGTCGGAGGACCAGGGCTGCGCACCCGCGGCAGGGCACTATCACAGCCTTGCCCACCGATACCGGTGGGGTGATTCAGGCTGGTACTTGGCCCTTGGATGGCCGGCCTCCGGCCGGCCCCTCAGGGGCTCCGGCCCTCGGCCCGCAGTTCACTTGGCAGCCTGGCTCCAGCTCGGTGGCTGGTCAGCTACAGGCCGGCCCCTCAGGGCCTTCGGCCCCCGGCCCACCGTGGGAGGGCCTGGTGGTCATACAACCTGTTTCCCCTCTGGCCCCTCATGGGCCGGAGTTTTGGGCATGGCCCTATTCTGGCCCTGGCTCGCCAATTTGGGTTACCTTTCCAACTGCCAAGTCGGCTGTCCGGCCCACCCGGCCCCCCTTATGCTAGCCCCCTCCGGAGCGGGGGGCGCTTCTCTTTTTTCAACAGGGGCCCCTTCATCGACCCGGCTACCTTGCCGGCCACTATGCTTCAGTGGGCAGCCAACTGGGTCGAGCTGCGTGAGACAGTCCGGCCGGCTCAGCTGGTGTCTCGCAGCTCCCCGTTCTACCTGATGTCCAGGCTGGAAGCAGTTGGGGGTGATCCCAGAGCTCGATTCCGGTCGCGAGCTCTGACTAAGGGCGGGGGTGTCCGCCCCCCGGGGCAGTGCCGAGCATCGCAGAGGCTGTCCGAGTCCTGCTGCGTATGCCCTTGATACAGAACGTGCCGTCGATGGCTTTGCCGACGGCTGGTTATTCCTTGCCCCTGGGTGATCATTTGAAGCAGGTCACGAGGGGTAAGGTCTGGAGGGGGATATGTGGATATTCTCCCTATTGAACTGTGAGCCCACTGAGGAGGAGAGAGAGGGACAGAGACAAAGAGCTGTCCCATCGTCGTAAGCCACCGCGCACCTGGGGCCAACTGGTTGTGGGCATACCTTATATATATGGTGGTATGCCGCAGGGCCCGGCCTGATTGGGCCATCCCAATATTTACAGGGCAATGGTTGATTTGATGGGCCCATCGCAGTTGGCTTACGATGAGGAATGTGGATGAGGGTGGCCCTACACTCTGAGAGGAGGTGGGATGAGCCCTGTCAGCAATTGTGCTCGTGTACATGACTCCCACGTGACTGGCGCCTGGTGATAGGTACCATGGTGGTCATGCTGTGTAGGGCTGCTCAGACACAGGCTCCACGCTAACTGGTCGGGCAGGGGGTTCCAGCCCGCCTGCTGTGTTCGACCTGCTCAGCTGGCGACGTGTGTACTAAGTGCCAGTGTCATTAGCGACTTGGTGTCCCCTTTTGCGCTGGCCCTTACGCCGCCTCCGCGTGCCCGTGGGTTGGTGGGTTACGGGGCAGAGGTAGGGGTGCACAGGGGGCAATCAGAGCTCCGTCTGAAAGAACTAGCCTTGTCAAAGCCCCCCCTCCCCAATTAGTGTACTCAGGCTGGAGCGATGGCACTCAGCTCATTCAACAAGGGATGATGCGGGGTACCTGCTGGAGGGTTTTCAATGGGCCTTTTGTATTCCATTCGGGGGTGTTAGGGGTCCCAGGATGCTACTAATCTGGTTACCTTGAAAGGTAACGAAGAGGTTGCTCCACTGTGCACAGCTACGGGAGGTGGGGCTATGAGAGTAGTGGGTCCCTTCTTGGAACCACCTTTCCTAAGTTGAACGTCTCCCCTATGAGGCTAGTACCGAGGTAGAACTAGGGTAAATGTCATTTAATCCTCCATTTAGCTCACCCTGTGGGTTATCCGGTTAGGGATGCCATTCCTGATGACCTTGTTCAGTCAGGTACTCATAGTTGGTTCAGCCCCTATGGGTGGCTCGCTCATGCAGTCCCGGTGCTTTCCTGGCACAGTGTGATATGCACTCGGCTTTCAGATTACTGCCAGTGCACCCAATGGATTTAGAGCTATTGGGTTTTTAGGTTCCAAGGTGAATTTTACTTAGATAAGGCCAACCCCTTCTGACTGAGTTAATTCATGTTCAGCATTCGAACGATTCGGGACTTTCATTCAGTGGGCCTTTGCTCGCAGGTCGGGTTCTCGGTCTCTAACCCATTACCTCGACGACTTTTGGTTCGGGGGTGAACGGGGCTCGGACACGTGCACGCGTCTCCTCACTACATTTCAGACACTCAGGTGGGAACTGGGTATCCCCTTGGCGCCTGAAAAGACCAAGGGCCCAGCTACTAAGCTCACATTTCTAAATCGACTCTGTCGCACGGGCATCCGGGTTACCCATGAATAAGGTGGCTCGGATCTCCGCGGCGATTTTGGCATTGATTGCCAAACATAAAGTGTTCCCTTGTGACCTGCCGTTACTTCATGGCCACCTTAATTTTGCCGGCAGGGTGGTTCCACCCGGCAGAGTATTGGCCAGGCACCTGTGTGACGCCATGGCTGGCCTGTTAAAACGTCAACACAGGGTCCGGCTGATCAGAGGCATACGGGTGGACCTTCCGGTCTGGCTCAAATTACTCCTGGGTTTTAACAGGGTCTCTTCCTGGAGATCAGACCTGATGGTCTGCCCTAGATTTCAAGTACGGTCGGATGCCTCCGGCTCCCTGACTTATGGGGGTTTTCTCTGAGGGTAGGTGGACTTACGTCCAATGGCAGCACCCATGACTTGGCACGGATCGCCTCCGCGATCTTACCTTCCTTGAGTTTCTTCCCATTTTGGGGAGCACTGATGCTATGGGGTGATGAGTGGGCCTACTCAGTGGTCCATTTTCGGTGTGATAATGCGGCAGTGGTGCACATTGTCAACACCCAGACATGCAAATCCCCCAGGGTCATGACATTAGTTTGTCTGTTCTTTTTGAGAAGCCTACGCCTAAATGTGCTGTTCTGGGCCAGACATGTTCCAGGTATTAATAACGACATTGCTTCTGCTTTATCCCACCTGCAGATCCCCCGGTTCCGTGCCTTACTCCGGAAGCAGATGAATTCCACTCGCCACTCCCGGCCGATATTTGGACGTTCGGCGAGGAGAGGTGAACCGGGCATGTCATTGGCACCTCGCACGCGTAAGGCGTATCACCATGCGTTCATGCGTCGTGTTTTGGAGGGGTGGACACGGGAACGTGTCCGCCGCCCGGACACGCATCACCCCAGTTCCCAGAGTTTCTGACCCACCTTGCACGAGGCTGGCATTACTTATGTTCGGATAGGTGTGAAGTGGCTCTTGGTCACGCAGCTACCACGGTAGCCTTTTTGGAGTGTTCCGCATCAGTGAGTGGGTGCCAGAGTTGGTACCATCTGTGTAAGGCGGATGTGTCTCGTAGGGCACTGGAACTCGACGATGTCTCTGTCACACATGAGTGGGCTCAAGAGGGGATACGGTCCTGACAGGTTGTTCAGCACAGCGTAGGCAGTGGAGTCAGACTGCTACGAAGTTTTATTGGAGACATCTATCCGGTTGGTGCCCTACATGAATTTTCGACAGTGCCTGCTGCGCGCCCCAGCCTGTTTTTCTGCCACCAGGATAGGTCTACCCTTGCCGAAGTAATGTTACTGAGGGTGACCGGTGCCGCGCTTCACGGTGTGGGGGCCCGTTTTGGCACCCATTTGTTTAGGATAGGCATCGCGTTGATCGCGGCTACGTTTGGAGTACTCGGAGGCGGACATGCGTGTACGTGCAATTTCTTATATGTACGTGCCCTCACTGTACGAGTACCTAGTTATGTCCTTAACCTCTTCTCCTCTTTTACAGATCCTGTGTGTCTCTACACACCAGTGGCAGTGGGGCTGGTGGGCCGCAGCTATGTACACTGGGCAGCAGTATATGCTGCGGCGACAGAGAGTGGATCCCGACTTGGGCTGTGTGCATCCACACATATGCAATTGTATGGTATGCGCGGCACAAGGGGGCGGGAACTGTTGCCATTCCTGATGTCCATCGGGGATGCTGGACCGCCCGATGTTCTTAATAGGCACCTCGGCGGCAACGATCTTATACGGATCACTGCTGTTACTAAACCGTCGAGGGGCTGTGACCTGGCGTTTTATATCACGTATGGCTTACACACGGTCGCTATGGTCTAACATCGTGCCGAGACACCAATTTAGGGGAGACGTGGATCTCCGTGGTTCGGACTGTTCCGGCAGTCAGTGGACAGGGCTGTTGCTCAGTCCCTTGCTGAGCATGGCTGGGAGACAGCCATTGGACACCTGAGGATAGGCTTACAAAAGTTTTGCCGGTAGGCAGGAGAAGGGGTCCACCTGTCGGCTGGAGGTATGTACCTCGTTCTGGGTGTGGTGCAAGCAGGCCTGGCGACCGAGCTGACGGTCTTGGGGGGGGGCGGTGAGTCATCATGGACGCCTCCCCGTGTGGCGGGTAGCACTGGTAAGGTAAAGATTTATGACACAGAGATATCCGGCAGGTTCGCAATTGACTGGCCAACACTTAGACAGGTACAGGTGTAATAGCTTTGACCGGTCAACGACGAACCAGGCAAGGGGTGATGGCAGGAGCTTTTCAGCATGCATCACCCCGTGATTTGATGGATACACATCATAGGGTGGGGTCAGTAGATAGTTTATTGACTCCGGTCAACAATTTGTTTGTATCAACAAACAAATTGATACAAATAGATACATTGTAGCCAATTGCCATTGGCAATTTTGGGAGGAACCTTACCAGTGTTACTGCGGCCTGCTTGCCTTAACAATTACAATTGGATGAATACACCAATTGAAAGTTATAATTCGGACTAGGGCATTATTCAATAAAAGTGGCCCAATGCCTTTATCCATATATGAGTCTTTCTTTGGGGGGTGCGCCTGCAATGACTTCAATGAGACTACACATGGCAAAGTCGGGATCAAACTGATCGTTGATTGGAGAAGATTTTGAAAGGCAGAACAAAGAAACTGATGCTGAAATAACTTTATATGTTTCCACTGACATAAGGTAGGAGTGTGTGTGTGCATGTGTACATACGTATACACCCACACAGAGTTCCTGTAGGAATAAAGGGTTATTATGTAGTCAAGACCTTAGGAAGAATCATGCCAAGTCAGACCAAAGATCTATTTTGAACAGCATTCTATTTTCACAGTGCTCAACCCGTTGCTTGTGGGAAACCAATAAACAGATTATGAACGCAACAGCACCTAATCATATGTGCTCCCCAGCAACCAGCATTCAGTCATACTTTGATACTGGAAGTTAACACATTGTGTTAATAATCTATCAGTTCAATATCCAGGGCAGCAAACAGTAGGAGTCTGCATTATTAGTACTGTATTTTCTGGCGTATAAGACTACTTTTTAACCCCGAAAAATCTGTGCCAAAGTCGGGGGTCGTCTTATAGGACAGGTACTTAACTGCAGCTTGTTTCCCCTTGCTTCATATGTCCGGAACATATGTTGGGGGGTGCCACGGCCGAGTCCCTGCTCTGTGCGGGGAGTATGAAGCAAGGGGAAGCAAGCTGCACACATCTTCCTGTACCTCGAGGAGGAGAACGTGAGCGTGGATTGGCTCTCCACCAGAACCTGCCCATTCGACTCAGAGGGCTGCGCGTCTTCGGGTTGAGTGTGGGTTAATTTTTATTTGGTGTGCATTGGAAGAGAGGTAGTCTTATACGGCAAGTATATTCCAAACTCTATATTTTAACTGGAAAAGTTGGGGGTCATCTTATATGCCCAGTCATCTTATACGCCGGAAAATACGGTAGTACTGAAGTTTATAAGTAATCTGGCATCAAAAACATTGATTTTAGAGTCCTGCTGTATTAAAACCGTAAAATCCACTGGCATAAATAAGAATTTCACACCAATGGCAGATAGCTTTATATACAAATACTTGTTGGCTCAAATTAATTATGTAGCAAAAGCTGGGATAACTGGGTTTCATTCCTCAATACTCACAGACTTATTCATTTCAGAATTCAGCTTAATTGGCAGGTATTCAGTTAATTAGCCAGAACAGTGGTGTCAACAAAAAAACATTAATGAAATGTGCATATTTGTTTACTGTATTCTATGTGTGTTAACTTCAGTTTCCTTGAAGAATACACATAAGCTAGTGGGAAATTTTATTATTTTCTTTATTCTAGGATGTGACTTATCTGAAATATTTATACTTACTGGTGAGGTTATTTGGATATGTGAGGCAGAAAATACCACAAACACCTTTCCACCTCCTTCTCTTATAAGAAGAATAAATTAAAGAACAAAGAGTTTGGTACATTTTCACAACACTCAGCACCAACTCACTCTCTGAGCCACTCTATCTGATGGAAGTGCAAACCCTCTTTGTTGTATTTCCTGAAACAAATACTTGGTCATTGTCAAAAACAAGATGCTGGACTAGATGGAATTGCTTTTTTCCAGTCCTGTCAGATTCCTATGTTCATTCAGCTTAGTCTGTCAATCAGTAATTCCAAGTGAACAAATTGGTTTAATGACTCTAAAGCAGGGGTTCCCAACCTTTTTGCACCATGGGCTGGACCACACCCCCTCAGATAGCTCAGTGGGTCAGACATGTGGTTCCCCCACCATAAACGCTGCCATAAACCATGGCATCTGTGGCCATGGCTGCGTTTGCGCAGACATGGGTGCATTTATAGCTGTTGTAAGCACGTCCACTTCTGCTTCCGGGGGTTGTCAGAGCAGGCCAGATGATTTGCCACTGCAGGCCAGGTCCAGCCTGTGGGCCGTAGGTTGTGAACCGCTGCCCTAAAGTCATCCACTGGCAGACTTCTCTTTGCAAATTTGCTTTCAGCACACTACATAACCACTAGCAGGAAGAAACTATTATGATGATATCTATATGATGCCTGCAAATACACACAGCCTGGGCAAGAAAGTATGTGAAAACTTTACAAAAGAATTTCAAATAATGCTTATTGTTTAACAACGTTTCCATTCTTTTACACGAACTAACCTTTATTTCATTCCAGCAGGTGCAAACAGCAAAGGAAACATTTCCAGGTGGTGTGATTTCATTTTTAAATTGCTACTGTGAATCTGAAACCTTCAATTATAGTATTAAATATATTTCCCTTTTAGGGCAGCCTTCATCTTCACTACAATCCAAACAAATCAGCCCTGAGGCTTATCACAGGGAAGACAATTCCCACCAACATTCTCAGGTTAAGTCAAAGAGCCAGAGGTATTTTGGCTCAAATGCTGGAGTTAATGCATGCCTTAGGCAGGCAAAGAGCACTGAAGCATTCAAGAGTGAAAAGTCAGAGTAAAGGTAATAAATTACCATAAGTGAAACCCAATACAAGGGAAAACTCTACTCAGGAATAACAACCATAATTGTACGTCACCATCAATTCTTAAGAAGAATGATCCATTCACATTCTCCATCTGAGGAACACTGCTGAATTACATGAGGTTGTTCCAATGGCATTCTTCTTTGGAAGTGTATTTTGTCTCGGGTTTATAATCCACAATGGCAGATTCATTAATTGAGAAGGAAAAATAGAAATATACAGTTCTTTTATCCTACATTTTTAAAAACAAAAAATTATATAACAGAACAACTCTTCATTTATTGCAGGAGTTCTCAACCTTTTAAAGCCGGGGGCCATGTCACACTCCCTCATACAGCATTGGGGGCTGGACAGCCATTTTGCCCTTCCTCCATCACATGGCACTTCTAGATGTGGTGGTGGGCCCACATGAAATGGTGCTGCGGGCTGCAGGTTGAGAATCCCTGATTTATTGCCTTAATTCAGGGGTTCTCAACGTTTTTAAGCCATGGGCTGGACCACGCCCCCCTCAGACAGCTGAGCAGTGGTTACCCCCACTGTAAACGCTGCCTTAAAATGCTGCCGTAAAATGCATCTACAGCTGTCGTAAACACATTTACAACAGCCGCCGGTGCGTTTACGGCTGTTGTAAACATGTCCACTTCTGCTTCCGGTGGCAGTGGCAGCAATGTGGGTCACATGAAATGGTGCCATGGGCTGGGGCCAGTCCATGGGCTGTAGGTTGAGGAGCCCTGCTTTAATTAGTTATCCGCTTATTAGTAAAGTTGCTTTAAAAAAATACTGCTCACAAGACCTCCAAGGCCACATGGCATGTCTATGTTCTGTAGAATATTATGGGAGCTGTATCCCGACACAAATAACCTTATTCAAGCTCTGGGGTTTAAGTCCAAGTGATTTGTTATCCAGTCAGAAGAACCATTGCAGTGAGGTGGTGATTCACTGCAGCTAACAAAAATCAGCTTTTGACATTGGCACAAAAGATCTGTCAGTTTAGGTTGCTTCTCTCTTTCACTAAAAATAGTAGGACTGAAGGGCAAATAAAAACATTTCCTGAAGTACTGGTGTTTCACAATTTATATCCCTGTTATATCTCTACAATTACCATCACACATAAGTGCTTTGCCCTTTTGAGGTTACATACTCTTCTCAGTGAAGGCAAACATATTACAGGAGTTGTACAGAACTGGGGAGAAGAGAGGGTTAAGCATTCTCTCACTGTAGAGATGGTTACAAATAAATCCCATTGAAATTTATTTTTCTTTCCATCATAGTAGCCCTTGGGTTTGACTTATGTATATTTTGGTTGAGTGTCCACTTAGTCACACTTAAAGCAGACTAACCCAGGTTTAACTTCAGTCAATAGAACTCAGGCTAGTTTTGAGTAACTTACTGATTTCAATTAGTCTTGAGTAACTTACACATGCTGACATCAGATTCCTCCTCTTTCCCCATTTGTGTGAAACAAGCAGTTTAACTTTTAGTCCTACTAAATTTTAATAGGTGGAACAGATAAATTATCAATCTTGACACAACATTTTATGGACAAGGATAAGCCAAGAAACTCTAATGGTTAAGCCAAAACTCTGCTCACTATCTGAGTTTGTTCTCAATGGGCTCAACGTGCCTTTTGGTAGTGGCACACAAACTTAAGCTTCTCTTTTAAATAATACTTCCTCTATTATCACACTTGCAAGCTTTCTTCTGCTTTCCCCTATAAACCTCAGGTACACCAGCTGGAATCCAGTGGTGTGCAAAACTAATCAAGGCATTTAATGAGATATTCAAGGACATGAAAAGAAAATAAGTGGATTTGAACATCTTTGCTACATCTTTCAATGTGGAACCAGCTGATGTGCCTAATAATCTACAACACAAAATCATTCACCTGCAAAGCAATGATGAGCTGAAAGCTAGGCTACAACAACCTCCCATTGCTTCAGTTCTATAAATGTTACATAAGCAACGATGCATTTCCCACTTTGAGGAGGCATGCATTGAAATATGCATCTGTGTCTGGAACAACTTATTGCTGCAAGCAGTTCTTTTCAATCGCAAAGAGTTGACTGTGCTCCAGACTGACTGATGCAAACCTGGAAATGCAGTTGTGAGTACCAACATCATCAATACCAGCTAATATCACATACCTCACCAAAGAGGTGTCCTCAGAATCTCTCAGATAAGTGTGGAAACACCAGAGAATTTGTGCACATCCAGAGCACCTGTCACTCCACACTGAGCCTTTGGTTTCAATCCAAGAAGAAGGGAAGAAAGAGAAGAAAATAAAGAAATAGGACTAGTTGTTATAACCTTTTTTCACAACATGTATACATTGTTCTCTCCCTCCCCCCTTCAATAAACATACTTGCTGTGTTGATGAACAAGAGAAAGGGGAGCTGAGTAAGGGGAAAATATATTCAATTCCAGATCATGTGAAAGAAAAATGACATACCCATGACCATTACCCTTTTAAAGTTCCTCACTAACTCCCTTTTCTTATGACTGTCTTAGGACAACACATGAATCCTTTAGCATATCACTTCACAATGTTTAAAAACATGGATCCAAAGGCATACAATTTTTACATAACCACTGTGAAATCAAAGGTTCTCTCTGTCCTTATACACTACAACCCAAAAATCATGGGTCCCTTGGTGTATTCCTTTGCAGTGACTCAAAAACTTGAATGAAAGGCACTGCTTTGTTGGTGTTTTGTTCATTTGTTTTGTTTGCTTCCACAACCATGGGAAGGGATTATTTTACACATATTCTTATTTTTTTATAGTTTAAATCAGATAGCAGAAATTTCCTTCCAGATGGCCAGTATCTCACATCGTTGCCTGCTACTCGTATCTGAGTATACATTTTCCCCTGGAAATCAGGGGAAATGCCATTGGCGTGAATTTGTTTAAGGTGCATCTCAGCTTGCCATTAAGTGACCCACACACTGTGATCACAGAGACATCTCCTGCAACACGTATGGAATGAGACATGCAGGATTTGACACCAGGACTGCAATGGACTGCCACAACCTTGAGGATATTAACAAGGTATGCCTTCACAGCCAGTCCATCATGTATGGCCTCTTCTGCCTCTATGAGCGTTGAGAATCAGAATAGTGAAGTAGTTCCTCCTCTGCTCATTTTGCCATTGGGCCCAATATGATGGTTTCCAGAGGCATTTCCTCCACTCAGGGGAACATCACCTCACCTAAAGGGGCTCAACCGCCCGTAGCCATTGGCCCGTTTAGGGAGTCGGGTTATTTACCACCACCCAAAACTCAACATTTAGTCGCTGGCTGTATGGTCTACTCCATTACCATGGCACAGGAATGCTGGCTACGTTGAAAGGGTGCTGGACAGGGAGTGATGAGGGCATCTAAACCTAACAAAATATATATGTTCCCACTCGCCTTCTAATTTCAACTCCCCTCTGGGGATTCAAACCAACAACCTCCTGCTTACAAGGCAAAATTGCAACCTCTAAGCCATGGCGGCTCTGCGATCAATGAAGGTGCTTTTGTAATCTTATCTTTGGCAGCACTCGATCATACCAGGCATCGTAGCTCGGCTCTTTGGATTGGAACCCAAGGGAGCGCCATGGTACTAAGGAACTGGGGGGTGCCCCGGGCTGAGTCCCAGTTGCCCGATGAGCCAGCCCACCACTTCCATGGAGGCATGTCTGGCCAGACCACTGGCCAGTATCTATATTGTTGTGTATGTATGCGTGCATGTTCATTGTACTGTAAAGGCAAGAATGTAACCACTCCAAATACAAACGATCTCAGCTGTAAAGGAATGCGAGCAGACAGCCCATAGAGGGCAGCTGCGAGCGTTCAGTCTCACATGGTTCACATTGCTCAATCACGGACAGCCGCGGGAAAACCTTCCCCGCATTCAGCAGCAGAAGAAAGAGGCGTGCCTGGGCGAGGCCACGCCGGTAGCAGCCAATGAGCTACCGTGCTACAAGATTCAAATGTAGAGGGCTACTGTATATATTGAGATGTATCACCGCCATTACCTCATGCTTCACAGGAACACCATGCAATAAACCTGTGTTAAACCAACCCTTCGGTTGTTCTGTTGTCTTTGGTCCCATACACTAAATTGGCGACGAAGGTGGGATATGGCTGCCCACGGGACCAAGACATGCGCCGGCTACAAGATCAGGAAGCCGGGAGACTTGGAGCTGTTTGAGATAGACTTCAACGCAGCGCTGGTGGAGCTCGAAGTCTCAGATGAGGCCAAGAAGAGGGCCATTTTCGTCCGCATGCTCGGACACGAGACCAAGAGGACCTTGGTGGACCTGATCGCGCCGAGGAAGGTGGGCGACCTCAAAGCCACAGAGCTCCTGGCGGCACTGCGCGCCCATCTCCGGCCAGCGATAGCGATGTTCCCCGCCCGGAGCGCGTTCTGGAGGCGAGTCCAGGCGCCCGGGGAATCGGTCGCCGAGTTCGCCGCGGCCCTGCGGCTGGCCGCCGGCCCATGCAAGTGGGAGACCCCAGAAGTCACCCTCCGGGACTGCCTGCTCTGCAGTCTGAGGGATACCGAGACTCAGCGCGCGCTGATGAAAAGGGAGCCGCCTCCCACGTGGCAACAAGTCCTCGACACGGCGCAGGCCGCGGAGGCCACGACTGCCGGGGTGCAAGAGCTTCAGGACTGGCGCCCGAAGCCCGCCAAGGCAGAGAGCTCGGTGCGCGCGGCCCGGCGAGTTTCGAACTCGTCTGCGGAGAGCAGCGACGACGAGGACGTCCGGAGGGTCCAGAGAGAGGGCCGGCGCTGCGACGGCTGCGGCGCCGCCCACGCCCGCGCCAAATGCCCATTCCGCAAGGCCGAGTGCCACAACTGCGGCCGGCGCGGGCACATCGCCAAGGTCTGCCGGAAACGGCGCGAGGCCACAACAAGGAGTTCTCCAGACCGCTCGGCGAGGCAGGACCGCACCACGAGGCCCAAGGACGGCACCCGGACCACGAGGACGCGGGACGGCGTAGGGCGCATCTCCGACGACAGCGAGGACGACGCTCCGGTTTGCAGCGTTTCCACGGAGCACCCCCGTTACTTCGTTGAGGTAGTAATACAAGGGGCCCCTGTTAGAATGGAGGTGGACTCGGGTTCGTCATACTCTATTATTCCCCAGGGAGAGTTCATGAAAATCGCCCCCCGCGTGCGGCCCAAGCTCAAAGCGTTGAGGGCCACACTAAAGGACGTGCAAGGGAACCGCATCCCAGTGTTGGGGGTTGGGAAGTTCCAGGTCCAGTTTAAAAAGCACACCGCAACGCTTCCCCTAGTCGTCCTCAAGGGAGGAAAGTGCAGCCTCCTCGGGACTCAATGGTTCCAGCCCCTGGGGTTGTTCATTGGGGGGATGCACGCCGTGGGAGCACACGCCACTGGGACTGATCCAATACAGAGCGTGTGCGACGCGCACCCCGAGGTTTTCAAAAAGGGGCTCGGAAAATTCAAGGGCCCCCCAGTGACTTTCGACCTGGACCCTGAAGTACGCCCAATCAGACTTAAACCGCGCAGAGTGCCTTTCGCACTAAAGGACAAAATAGAGGCGGAGTTGGACAAGTTGGTGGGCCAGGGGATTCTTGTTCCTGTTGATTCTGCGGAGTGGGAAACTCCAATTGTAACAGCGCTCAAGGCAAACAGCGCTCAGCGCTCAAGGCAAATGCGCTGATTACAAGTGCACCATCAATAAGGCGATCCGCCCTAATGCTTATCCGGTGCCGGTAGTCAGCCACTTGTTGGCCAGGTTACACGGGGGGAGGTGTTTCGCTAAACTCGACCTGGCCCAAGCCTACCAGCAACTCCCGGTGACCCCCGCCGCAGCTGCTGCACAGACCATAGTCACCCACAAAGGGGCGTTCCAGGTATCGCGCCTCCAATTCGGCGTGAATTCGGCGCCCGGGATTTTCCAGTCACTCGTGGAACGCCTCCTGAAGGGGTTAGAGGGGGTGTTACCCTACTTTGATGACGTATTGATTACAGGGGGGAGCCGGGCCGAATTAGCAAGCAGGTTGGGAAGGGTCCTGACAATATTCGAGAAAGCGGGGTTGCGGTTGCGGAAGGACAAATGCGTTTTCTTCGCAACTGAGGTTGAGTTCCTAGGGTTCCGTGTTACTCCCGAAGGAATCAGGCCATCCCAATCCAAGGTGGCCGCCATCAAGAAGGCCCCTCGCCCCACCTCCAAGCCCGAGTTGCAGTCGTTCCTTGGACTGCTCAACTTTTACCACTCCTTCCTTCCGCGGAAGGCAGCAGTAGCGGAACCGCTACACAAATTGTTAAAAAAGGACGAGGCATGGAAGTGGGGCGACGACCAGGAGAAGGCTTTCAATGACCTGAAGCGACTCCTGGCATCAGATGCGGTACTGACCCATTTCAATCCCAAACGCCCAGTGGTCCTGATATGTGATGCATCCCCGGTGGGGGTGGGGGCGGTGTTATGCCACGTACTGGAGAACGGGAGGGAGGCCCCGATAGCGTTCTACTCTAGGTCCTTGTCCCAAGCGGAGAGGAACTATGCCCAGACAGACAGGGAAGCACTAGCGATAATTGCGGGGACTAAGAAATTTCATGATTTTGTGTACGGCCGCCCCTTCACCATAGTGACTGACCATAAGCCCTTGCTAGGCATTTTCACCGCAGATAAGCCCACACCCCAAATCCTGTCCCCGAGAATGCTCAGGTGGGCCATTTTTCTCAACGCGTATCAGCACGCGTTGGTATACCGGCCCGGGAAGGAGATCAGCCATGCGGATGCCCTGTCGAGGTCCCCCATTCCCCGGGATTGCTGCCACGTGGGCGAAGTAGAGAGGGACCACCAGGTCTTAATGATAGAGGTCCTAGACTCCCCTCCAGTAGTACCGGCCGACATCGCTAAAGCGACCGGCAAGGACAAAACGCTGGCCACAGTTTGCTCCTGGGTACAGAAAGGGTGGCCCGTGTCTTCCCCAGCAGCGGAATTCGACACATTTTTCAAAAAGAAACTAGAGTTGTCCCTAGAGAGGGGTTGCCTTTTGTGGGGACAGCGGGTAGTGATCCCCACGTCTCTTCGGCCGAGGGTGCTTAAACTGCTGCACGTCAGCCACCCGGGGATCGTCCGCTCTAAGGCGCTGGCCCGCAGTTACTTTTGGTGGCCCCAGCTAGACGCCGACATCGAACACATGGTCGGCACTTGCGAAGCGTGCCAAAGCTCCAGGCCAGAAGAGGCCCGCTCGCCACATAGGGAGTGGGACGCAGCGAGGGGGCCCTGGTCCCGGGTACACGTAGACTTTGCTGGCCCGTTCAGGGGAACGCTTTTCCTCCTTGTGGTGGACGCGTTCTCCAAGTGGTTGGAGGTCATCCCAGTCTCGAGCACCTCCTCGGCCACAACAATTAAACAGCTACGGAGGGTCTTTTCCACGTTCGGTTTACCCGACACCCTCGTCAGCGATAACGCTAGCTGTTTCACGTCCGCCGAGTTCGGGGCGTTCATGGAGCGAAACGCCATTCGGCACATCACCTCCGCCCCCTTTCACCCGGCCACCAATGGCCAAGTAGAGCGCCTCGTGCGCACCACGAAAGACGCGCTGCTGCGCATGGGCCCCGGAGACCTTGACCTGAAATTGTGCCAATTCCTGCTAAGGTACAGGGTCACCCCATTGGCGTCAGGGCACTCCCCCGCAGAGCTGTTGATGCGCAGGAAGCTGGCCACGGGAATCTCCAAGCTAGACCCCACGAGAGTAGAGGACAAAGGGTGGAACATAGGGGTGGAACCTTCAAAGAGTTTCAGCGTAGGCGCCCCGGTGCACTGCAGGAACTACGCCAGCGCGGGGCCAGCCTGGGTGCCGGGCACTGTAATAGAACGAACCGGCCCCGTCTCATACCGCGTGGAGACCAGTACAGGTTTCCTGTGGAGGCGACACGTGGACCAACTCAGGCGCAGGGTCCCCGGAGAGCAGGACGGAGACGAGACAAGCAGTGAATCAGCGTTAGGGTACTCCCCCACCCGTTTAGCCCAAGGGGGAGGGAAAGGGGAACATGGGCCCCCACCAAGGGGGGAGGAAATGGAATCGATCCACAGAGATCTTTTGCGGGAGTTTGCGGCAGAAAGGAAGAGCCCCGACCTCACACATACCCCCCGGAATTTTCCCCGAAACACAGATGCCCATAGAAGTTTAGACGTTGATTTACAGTACCAGGGGGAGTTAGCGGAGTGGTCCCCCACCCGTCCTAGCGAAAAGAGGGGTTTCAGTTCAGCCCCTGGTACTTCCAGCCCAAGTAGTCCCTGTGAGTTAGAATGCAATATAGCGCCAATTTCCCGGAGACCGACACCCCCAAGACGGGAGGCAACAGCAAGTCCGCCCACCACAGTCTCAAGGTCCCCCGAGCAAGGATCGGAAGGTAGCAGGACCACAAGGGCGACCTCATCGGTTCCGCGGTTCACAATAGGCGGGTCCCCGGGGTCCGAGAGCAACAGGCAGGGGTTCACCTCCCAACTATTCATTCCGTTCCCATCCCCGGGCGCAAGGCAGGCACGGACGACCCACAGAGCCACTAACGAATCCCCGTTTCCCGTTGCAGGACAAGCACCCGCGGAATCAGGGATCACAGGCTCTCCAGTACTAGGTCAGACGCAGGCACGCCCCAAGCGCACGTGCGGCAAGCCACAATGGTTGCGGGACTTCGTCCCATCCTAGGGGGGAGGGATGTTGTGTATGTATGCGTGCATGTTCATTGTACTGTAAAGGCAAGAATGTAACCACTCCAAATACAAACGATCTCAGCTGTAAAGGAACGCGAGCAGACAGCCCATAGAGGGCAGCTGCGAGCGTTCAGTCTCACATGGTTCACATTGCTCAATCACGGACAGCCGCGGGAAAACCTTCCCCGCATTCAGCAGCAGAAGAAAGAGGCGTGCCTGGGCGAGGCCACGCCGGTAGCAGCCAATGAGCTACCGTGCTACAAGATTCAAATGTAGAGGGCTACTGTATATATTGAGATGTATCACTGCCATTACCTCATGCTTCACCGGAACACCATGCAATAAACCTGTGTTAAACCAACCCTTCGGTTGTTCTGTTGTCTTTGGTCCCATACACTAAATATATATAAAATAATAAATAACCCATGATATAGACAAGGGAATAAGAAGCAGATTTTATTCCCTCTCTCATAGTAGGATCTGGGATCATACCCCAAATGCTGGGAGATACTGTACAGATAATAGGAATTACTTCTTTACACAGTATACAAGTACTGTCCTGTGGAACCTGAGGACATCACTGGCAGGAGACTGAAGGCTAGCTGCTAACTTGGTCAATTTTAAAAGAGTATTAGATGTTGCAAAGTCAAGCCAGTCAGCAACAGGCATTTAGGGACAGCTACGTGTCACCCTCAGTAACAGATGTAGTTTGTCTCCAGAAGTAACCAGTTGGCAATTGCATGAGCTGACCATTAGTTTGACAGTCCCTGATTTAACATCTCCCCTATGTCACTTGGACAACCTTGAATTAAATGCTCAAGTGGGGGCTGCTGGCAGACAACACACTGTGTGGATGTGGAGAGATATAGAATCCAGCTCATTTACTGGTCTGCCGATTACTACCAGAAACATGTACCAATGAAGACTTAATTTTGGCCAACATCAAAGCCAAGGAAGTAGTTTCATTTTGCCTAAACTTTGATCTGGACATGAAAGAAGAATCTAACATGGCAGGATTTAAGCCAACCCAAAGTGGAACAAAACCAAAAGCAAAGCAAAGCAATCACACTTATATACCACCCCATAGCACTTCATGCACTCTCTGGTCAGTTCACAAGTTAATTCACATTTAACCAGCCTCAGAAGGATGGAAGGCTGAGTCAACCTTGAGCCCTGGTCAGGACACAACCTTTTGGGATGCAGTACAGCAGTTTAACCACTGCACTTTCCCTAAACCTTTACGATTTCTGCATTGTAGTCTGTAGGCAGATCTGGGATCTAAGATTTGTCAGTGGTTTGGCATGGATCCTGCACAATAATGTCAAATCATGAGGATCCATTTTGTAATTTCATGGATCTGCCTTTTACCCCAAACCAGCTGACATTTAAATTTTAACTGGTGTCCAGGCGAAGGCAGAGCTGCGGCCTTCGCCTACCAAACAATTTGGAAAGCGGCAGCTCAAGGGATTAACTCTCCTTTTGGCACTCCCAAGTCTAAACCTCTCAGGTGGGCTGCGGTGGCAGAGAAATCAAAGGAAAGTTACATCTCTCCCTCTCAATCTCTCTCTCTCTCTCTCTCTCTCTCTCTCTCACACACACACACACACACACACACACACACACACACACACACACGAGGGGAACACACACATACACATGGTGTCAGGAAGGAGACTTGCAACCTTTGAAGGTAAAGGTTTCCCTTGCTCGAAAGCCAGTCGTATCCGACTCTAGGGTTCAGTGCTCATCTCTATTCAAAGCCGAAGATCCAGTACTGCCTGCTTCTGCAGACATTTCCATGGTCATGTGGCAGGCATAACTAGACACAGGAGCGCACAGAATGCTGTTACCCTCCCACTGAAGTGGTCCCTATTTATCTCCTTGCGATTTCTTGCTTTCGAACTGCTAGGTTGGAAGAAGCTGGGACAAAGACAGGAGCTCATTCCATCCTGTAGTACTTGGGAATTGAACTGCTGATCTTCCGCACTCACTCACTCTCACTCACACACACTGTTATGTATGGAATGTAAATGCGGTAACGTGCCTTTAAGTCAATGTAACCATACGAATGAGTGAATGTAACAATCCCTATCATGTATAAGAAACAATGTAACCAACCACATTAGGACGCAAGCTAGTGACCACTGGGGGCAGTAGCGAGCGTCCAGCTCACATGGTACTAATTCTCCAAATACCCTCAGCCGTGGGAAAGATTCCCGCCACTACCTCACCTGGACAAGAAGGGTGACGTCATGCAGACAGTAGCCAATGAGCTACCGAGGAGCCACATTCAAATGTAAAGCCACTGCATAAAAGGAGCTGTTTATCCACCATTACCACATGTTCGTTCTGGAGTCCATGCAATAAAGATGCATTAAGCCTAACTGCGGCTGTTTCCATTGTCTTGATTCCCAAACACTAAATTGGTGACGAGGATGGGATATGGCTTCCCACGGGAACAAGACACCATTCCAACAACCGATTTTCGATGTTAACCAACCCAAACGATGGGACTGGTTCGAGATGCGCTTTCGAGGCATGCTGGCGGTAGCCGACATCATGGACAAGGGGAAGAAACATGGCCTGCTCATCATGATGCTTGGGTACCATGCCGTAAAGCTTCTGGTGAACTTGGTGGCACTGAGAAAGGTGGAGGAGGTCCCAGTGAAGCATCTCCTGGCAGCGTTGAGGGGGCATTTTCAGCCCACCATGTCCATTTTCTCGGCCAGGGCTGCGTTTGCGAGAAGGGACCAGAAGCCGGGTGACTCCGTGGCAGACTATGTGGCGGCCCTTCGTGTAGCGAGTGGAGAGATTTCCTCGAGATGACCCTTAGAGACCGTTTGCTCTGCGGGTTGCAGGACGAGGACACCCAAAAGAAGCTCATGAACCGGGGGCATGACCTGACCTTCTAAGAAGTACTGAGGGAAGCACAGTCAGCTGAGTCCACAAAAGCCGGAGTAAAGCTGTTAAAGGCAAAGCCGCCACCACTCGAAGGGGCAGCAATGGTGGTGGAGGGCGCCACCTCCCCCACGCTCACCCCTCTCGTCACCAGATGTTTCAGGCAATGCCAGTTCATGTTCCAGTGAGGACGAAGGCATACAGAAGGTTGAGAAAGGCCGGGGTGAGAGGCGAGACAAGGGGAACTGCCGCTACGACGGCTGCGGAGCATCCCACGACCAGAGTAAGTGCCCGTTCCAGAAGGCTGAGTGCCACAACTGTGGACGGAGGGGCCACATCGCCAAAGTGTGCAGGCATCGGCGAGGTGAAAGCAAGGGGCTAGCAGAGCATCCCCCACAGAGACAGGATGGCATCGGCAGAGTATACAATGATGACCTAGAAGCGCACCACGTATACTGGAGGGCCATCGAGGATGCCGACGTGGCTGTCCACAGCGTGTCCTTAGGGCAGCCCCGTTTCTTTGTGGAGGTACTGTTGCACGGGGTCCCAGTTAGGATGGAGAAAGACTTGGGGTCTTCCTACTCCATTATCTCTCAGAGGGAATTTTTGCACATTTCCACCAATGCACGACCCAAACTTAAGGCACTGAAGTCCAACTTGCAAGATGTGCAAGGAAACAGTATCCCAGTGATGGGGGTGGGAAAATTTAGGGTACAGTACAAGCAGCACACCCAGGAACTCCCTCTAGTTGTTCTGAAGGAGGGGGCTTGCTGCCTCCTGGGGAAACAATGGTTTAAGCCCCTAGGATTGTTCATTGGGGGTGTGCATGCCGTCAGGACTGACCCAATCCAAGAAGTGTGTAAAGCGCACCCTGAGGTATTCAAGAAGGGGCTCAGGAAATTCAAGGGGGCCCCAGTCATGTTCGACCTGGACCCGGAGATCCGCCCAATACGGCTCAAACCACGAAGTTGTGCCCTTTGCCTTAAAGGACAAAATAGAAGCGGAACTGGACAAGTTGGTGGGCCAGGGGATTTTGGTCCCAGTGGACTCTGTGGAGTGGGAAATCCCTATTGTAACGGCATTAAAGGCTAACGGGGAGGTTCAGATTTGCGCTGATTACAAGTGCACAATCAATAAGGCAATACGCCCAAATGCATACCCAGTGCCGGTAGTTAGCCACTTGTTAGCCAGGTTACATGGAGGGAGGTGTTTTGCTAAACTGGACCTGGCGCAGGCGTACCAGCAGCTACCTGTAACTCCCACTGCAGCCGCTGCGCAGACAATAATTACCCACAAAGGGGCATTTAAGGTAACGCGCCTACAGTTCGGGGTGAACTCGGCACCAGGAATTTTCCAGTCCTTAGTGGAGCGACTTTTAAAGGATTTGCCGGGTACTCTCCCATATTTTGATGATGTTTTGATAACAGGGGGGAGTGAGTCAGAACTGGCCGAAAGACTAGACAGAGTTCTGACCGCATTCAAGAAAGCGGGGCTGAGGTTGCGGAAAGACAAATGTGTGTTTTTTGCAAAAGAGGTGGAGTTTCTAGGATTCCGTATAACCCAAAACGGCAAAAAAACCTCCGAATGAAAGGTGTCCGCCATTTAAAATGCCCCTCGCCCCAACGCCAAACCCGAGTTACAATCCTTCCTGGGGCTCTTGAACTTTTACCATTCCTTCCTGTCCAGGAAGGCATCGGTAGCAGAACCACTCCATAGACTACTAAAAAAGGACACGGTTTGGCGATGGGGCGAGAGTCGAAAGCAATCATTCAATGAGCTAAAACAGCTCTTGTCCTCAGAGGCTGTTCTGGCCCATTTTGATCCCAAAAGACCAGTGGTTTTGGTCTGCGACACCTCACTAGTGGAGGTAGGGGCGGTCCTGTGCTACGTGTTGGAGAGCAGATGGGAAGCCCCGGTGGCATTCTATTCGAGATCCCTTTCAAAGGCGGAGCGAAACTATGCGCAGACAGACAAGGAGGCACTTGCGATAATTGCAGGGACAAAGAAGTTTCATGATTTTCTATATGGTCGCCGTTCACCATTGTGACTGACCACAAGCCCCTGTTAGGCATTTTCACCACGGACAAGCCCACGCCGCAGATTCTGTCCCCTAAAATGCTTCGATGGGCCATTTTTCTCAACGCATATCGGAGCACGTTAGTTTACCGCCCGGGAAAGGACATAAGCCATGTGGTCACCCCTGCCCCACGTTGGGGACCCCGAGTGTGAGATGGAACAGGACCATCAGGTGCTCCTGATAGATAATACCTGCCGACATCGCCAAGGCGACTGGGAGAGATAAGACATTGGCCCGAGTGTGCTCATGGGTACAGAAGGGGTGGCCAACGACCTCCCTGGCAGAGGAATTCACACCATATTTTAGGAAGAGAATCGAACTTTCCACTGAGAGGGGTTGCCTCCTTTGGGGTAAGCGGGTGGTCATTCCTGAGTCTTTGAGGGCAAGAGTGCTCAAGATCCTGCTGCTGCCGCCAAACTGGGACTGCTGCCTGAGCCACTCCCAGAGCCCTTGCCACCGGCTCCGGGAGGAGAAACAGCTGCGCCCAGCGCCCCTCCCCTTGACCATCGGGTGGAGAGTTTAAAAGGCGCTGGAGGCACCAGAGATCCTGCTGCTGCCGCCAAACTGGGACTGCTGCCTGAGCCACTCCCAGAGCCCTTGCCACCGGCTCCGGGAGGAGAAACAGCTGCGCCCAGCGCCCCTCCCCTTGACCATCGGGTGGGGAGTTTAAAAGGCGCTGGAGGCACCAGAGATCCTGCTGCTGCCGCCAAACTGGGACTGCTGCCTGAGCCACTCCCAGAGCCCTTGCCACCGGCTCCGGGAGGAGAAACAGCTGCGCCCAGCGCCCCTCCCCTTGACCATCGGGTGGGGAGTTTAAAAGGCGCTGGAGGCACCAGAGATCCTGCTGCTGCCGCTGCCACCTCAGCAGTTTTTGGCAGGCGGGGCCCGCAGTGAAGATGCCGAATGTCGCCACCACTGCACCTCGGGCCCACCTTTCATCACTCGCCTCCGGCCAGGACTTTAAAAAAGCTGTGTGAGGCACTAGAACTTTCATTTTTGTATTTTTATCTCCTGGCGGGGTTGGATTGAGTGTGTGTGACAGTTGATGTTGTTAGTGTGGCTGTAGTGCAGTCACACTTTATATTGCCTATATTGTGTTTTTGTATTATTGTATTTTGTAACTGAGAATTGCCACTTTGTGGAAATTTCTATTGTACCTGTAATTTATTTGTGTTTCTGGGTTTACATTGTATCTTTACTATTTGTTTGGGACTGGATCGTCCTCTTCTTTGGCTTTGTTAGGGACCTATGAGCTATGGGGTTATGTTTTGGGGACATTAGTAGTTGAGGGATCGTGTTTATGTTTGGGTCTGTATTAAACGTGATAATGTTGTATTGTTAACATTGTAGAAATTGCCATTTTGTAGAGAATTCTAGTGTAATTTATTTGTATTACCTGTATTGTACTTACTGTTGGTTTTGTTTAGATTTTGACTGTATATTGTGTATTTGGTTATGTTGTAATGCCGCCCAGAGTTGGCCATGTGCTGAGAGGGGCGGGGTACAAATTAAAATTATTATTATTATTATTATTATTATTATTATTATTATTATTATTATTATTATTATTATTATTATTATTATTATTATTATTATTATTATTATTATTATTATTATTATTATTATTATTATTATTATGTCAGGCACCCAGGAATTGTTCGCTCTAAAGCCTTGGCCAGGAGCTACTTCTGGTGGCCCCAACTTGATGCTGACATAGAGCACATGGTAAACACTTGCAAGAGTTGCCAAAGCTCTCGGCCCGAAGAGTCCTGACTTCCACATAGAGAATGGGACACAGCCAAGAGGCCGTGGTCTCGCCTACACATAGATTTCGCAGGTCCATTCAGAGGTTCCCTTTTCCTTCTCGTAGTTGATGCTTACTCCAAGTGGTTAGAGGTCATTCCAATGGCTAACACCTCATCGGGCGCAACCATTAAGCAATTGCGCAGGGTGTTTAGTTCATTCGGAATACCTGATGTGCTTGTGAGTGATAATGCCAGTACGTGCATGTCTGCCGAATTCCAGGCGTTCATCAAAATAAACGCCATTCAGCACATCACCTCTGCCCCGTTTCACCCAGCGACCAATGGCCAGGTAGAACGCCTCGTGCGTACGACAAAGGAGGCGCTGAGGCGCATGGGCCCCGGGGATCTGAACTTGCAGCTATGTCAATTCCTGTTGGGTTATAGGGTGATGCCGCTTGTGTCAGGTTACTCACCTGCGGAACTCCTCATGAGCAGGAAACTGACCACAATGCTCACTAGGTTGGACCCCACCAGGGTGGAGGATACTGGGAGAAACATAGGAATAGGGGGCACTAAGAGTTTCAAAATTGGTGCCCCCGTCCATTGCAGAAATTATGCAGCTGCGGGGCCAGCCTGGGTCCCGGGAGTAGTCACTGGCCAAACAGGGCCTGTCTTGTACTGCGTCGAGACCAGCACAGGTCTACTCTGGAGGAAGCATGCAGATCAACTCTGGCGCCGAGTTCCCGGTACTCAGGGCACAGAAACCGCACAGCAAAACTCAACGATAGGGTCCTCCCTCACCCGTTTATCCCAAGGGGGAGAAGATGGGGACTGGCGATCCCCGCCAAGGGGGGAAGGGGCAGTTACAAATCCGGATCCTTTGGGCAACATCGACAGGAGCGAGATGAGGAATGAGTTTGTCCCTGAAGATATCCCAGAGGATGTCCCCGTAGATATCCCAGAAGATGAGTTTGACTTTGAGTTACAAAACCGGGGGGGGGGGGGGGTTCGGAGTGGTCCCCCACCCATCCAAGCGAAGAGCAGGGTTTTTCATTAGCCCCCAATGCCCCCAGTTTTTCCACATTAGTTTACCCCTATCCCACGTGCTCAGCCAGAAGCTGCACAGCCGCAGCAAGTTGCTAACAAGTTTCACTCTCCTGTTGCAGGACAAGAGCCCAGGGAACAGAGAAGCACTAGCTCCGAGACAAGCCAGTCAGCCGCACGCCCAAAACGCTCGCGTGAAAAACCACATTGGATGAGAGACTTCATCTCATCCTAGGGGGGAGGGGTGTTGTGTATGGAATGTAAATGCAGTAATGTGCCTTTAAGTCAATGTAACCATACGAATGAGTGAATGTAACAATCCCTATCATGTATAAGAAACAATGTAACCAACCACATTAGGACGCGAGCTAGTGACCACTGGGGGCAGTAGCGAGCATCCAGCTCACATGGTACTAATTCTCCAAATACCCTCAGCCGTGGGAAAGATTCCCGCCACTACCTCACCTGGACACGAAGGGCGTGACTAAGGGTGACGTCACGCAGACAGTAGCCAATGAGCTACCGAGGAGCCACATTCAAATGTATAGCCACTGCATAAAAGGAGCTGTTTGTCCACCATTACCACATGTTTGTTCTGGAGTCCATGCAATAAAGATGCGTTAAGCCTAACTGCGGCTGTTTCCATTGTCTTGATTCCCAAACACACACACACACACACCAAAATACGAGGGGTACACACACTTACACACGGTGCCAGGAAGGAGACTTTTTATCTGTTTCTTTTTTTATACTCACACTCTCACACACACACATACCCCCACACACACACCAAAATGCATACACACATACACAGTGCCAGGAAGGAGACTTGTGACCTTTACCTGTCTCTTTTTTTACACTCACACATACTCACACACACACCAAAATGCGAGGGGGACACACACATACACACGGTGCCAGGAAGGAGACATGCGACCTTTATGTCTCTTTTTTTACACTCACAATCACACTCACTCACTCACTCACTCACACACATACTTACACAAACACAAGCCTCAAAATGCGAGGGGGGGGACAAACACATACACACAGTGTATGTGTAGAAGGAGACTTGTGACCTTGCTTTATCTGTCTCTTTTTGTTGTTGTACACTCACACATACTCAGACGTACTCACACACACACCTTTTTAGGACGCGGGCCTCGCCTGGTCATTTTTTGAACGGGCTGTGTTATGCAAGCGTTCCGGGTCCACACTTTCCCTCTCTCCCCCCTGCGGCCCGGACTTCCCGCTGCGGCCATGCCAAGCTAGCCTAGGCCTCTGCCGGCCAGGCGAAGTGCCCAGCGGGAAGAAAGCCAGCCTCGCCGACGCGACCCTCCTCGAGCGCTCGGCTCCTCCTTGGCCTAAGTCAGCCACTTTCCTCCAAAGAGCTTTTTTGCTGCGAGGCGCGGCTATGTAAAGGGCAGGTGGCCGAGGGAGTGGGAAGGGTCGCTTCAGAGACAGGCTGGAGGAAAGGAGGCGAAGGATGGGCAGGAGGATTCAAAAGGGCCGGCCTGCGTTTCTGCTCGACGTGAAATGCGCTTCCGAGGCCCCCCCCCGCTTTGCTTTGTCATTCAATAATAAATAAATTCGTGTCAGAAATTATTCTGGATTGGAAGGATTTTTGCGGAAGAAACTCCGCTCAGGGAACGCCCAAATGAGGCTCCTCTCATGTCCTCAAGAGCTGGGCCTGGGACAGAGATGGGCGCTCAATCCGCCATGCAGTACCCGGGTCTCAAACTGATGACTTGCCATTGCCAGCAGCCTCCCAGCCAACAAGGTGAGCTTTTTAATCACTGAGCCACCACAGCCCCTTATCCAATAACCTGATTAGAGCACCATTTCTCTATTTACGCACTAAAGTGGAGGTGTACACTTTCGCCCTTTAAACACATTTGTTAGTTCAAGTAATGGTTAACTTAATTAAAACAGTTACTTAGCGTATTAATTCTTAGCCACTGGGGAGAGGTACCATAGATGGATCAGGAACTAGTCTAGGTGGAAGGAAAAGGGATTTACAGATTTATTCTCAACAATACCACAAGTTTTTGTGTGTGCTTTATGGCCTCCTGCACCCATTAAGGGTGTACCAAAAGAGTTTGATTATTCCTGGTTTCATCTACTAATGAAATTATTAGTTTTGTGGCATACCCCAGGCAACAGTAACCTTGTTGTGCCAACTAATCTTTCTCACACTATGTCAGGCAAAAGGAACTGTGGAATGAATTCACCAAAAGGTGATTTCATTTTGGCAGTTCAGAGTCTGACCTAGACACTGAAGAATAATTAGTTTTGTATAGTTTATATCTGAGAATGCTACTACAAATACTTAAATGTAGGAATCGGGGCCGCTAGGACGGCCGTTGGGTCCCGGAGGAGATTGATCAAGTAACGATACGAGGCAATATGGAGCGAGATCAGATCAGTGGTTTATTGAGGGAAAAGCATCATCATATATAGATCAGAAGGCAATACAGGGAAGAACCGTCATCTGACAGAAAATCACATCACCCATTTACTCGGGTTAATGGGAAATCTCTCTAGGGGAAGTTAATTAACTCGGGCAAACACTGACAGGGGAAAAACCATTGTCTGAGGCTTACACTAGGGTAAATATGGCTTCTATTTGCACCAAGGATTAGGCTGATCTGTGGGTCAGTAATTGCTTAATGGGTAACGGAGGTTAGTGTTCTGCTCTCTCAGCAGAACCGCCGGTCAGGTCGGGTGTGGGTGAATCAACCCTTATTTTTAATCCACCCCCTTAATTTCTGTGCTCGCAGAGCCCACGGGCCAGGAGCGTTCTCGACTGAAATGGCCTCTGCGAGGGCCGTTCCATGCCAACTGGGCATGGGGAATCCGCATCTCCCCTTTCTCTATTGTTTAGAGACCTGACAGGCGACCCTGCGTAAGAGTGGCATCAGCTGATGAGCGGGAATGACACTTCGGGGCTCCCCCCACGAGGGACACCTCGAGAACAGTGAGAACAGTGAGGGGATACATTGCATGAAACAGCATCCTGCTATGCCTAGCACTATCACCCCCACAATGACTTGAAGCGTCGTCTGGAGCCACCCCCATGGGAGCCACGACCATAACGAGCTCCACCAATCCCATATCGAACCCTGCTTAATGTTCTTGACTAGGGTGTGGAGTTCCGTGAGCTGGCTCTGGACCTTGCGTGAGTTGTCAGTGAGATTAAAGCAACACATGCCATGGACAGATTCACAACCCAGGTGGTGCAGTAACAGGAGATAGTCTATCGCCGCTCGATTGTCAAGAATGGCATGGCGAAGCTCTGCCTGCTCCTGATTGAGCAGCGCTATCGCCGAGGAGGTATGGTTAATGGCTTTTGCTAATCCGCAAGCCAATTGACCAATTCTCCGAGCGTTGCTGACGGCTAAGCCTGGCACGCCAAGTATGCTGACTGCCAACGAGACGTACTTAGCTGGGCTAAGGACCCTAATGTTGCTATCACATGAGCTGTCTAACTGAGTGGCACGGGTGTGTCGAATGGGTGAGGAAGCATCGGAAACATTTGTGCTTGAGGTAATCATATCCTTGGTGGGGAGCAACAGTGTCAAACGACTAATGCAACATATAGAATCTGATACATTTGCAGGAATGTAGTTCCACGTGTACTGGTTACATGTGAAGAACCAACCCGAAGGTAGGGTGACATGAGCATACATTGAGCCAAGTGTCTCTGGTTTATCACAAGTCCAATTGCTGCTGCCAGTGTCGAGGCAGCGTCGCTGGGTTCGGCCGACTGCAGTGCAGCCGACCATTCTAGCACAAGTAGAGTTCGGGCTGACCACCACTCGAGGAGTGTGGAGAGTGGCTGCGTCAGCCGGCAAAGTCATTGTCAGCTGCATTCCCCCCCAGCAAGCGTATGCTGTGAAGCTCGCCGGGAGATGCGGGCCGAAAATTCGCTTCAGCAGCCAGTCGCCATCCCTGGTGCGCGCGTCCAGAGTGTGGCACACAGGGATGAGACAGGTGCCCAGAATTGAGGCAGAACCAATGTCCTGCTTCAGGCAAAAATCGGACTGGTTGACGAGACCCGCCAACCTTTCCCATAAGTTGTAGTGCATCCGGGCTGAAAAATCTTCGCCTGGCATCAAACCGTTGGCCTGCAGTGAGACTGCCTGAACGCCTCCCCCCGCAAGTAGGGAGAGGATCAGGATGATGGTGACTGCCACCGTGTTGGCAGTAATCAGGGAAAAGACTGTAGCTATGATGTTCTCCAGCGTTGGCTCTCTCTCCTTGCGCTGGATGACGTCCTGGGCCTCATTGCAAAGAGCCTTGACCATCCCCCAGGTGATCTTCGGTGCTGTCATCTGTGGCCGCTTCCTCCGACGGGTCCTCTCGGTCAGGGTGAGGTCCTCCATCTCCGAGATCGGACTCGGGTCGGCCTGGGTCCACGCCATGTGGTTCCAAATGAGGCTTGACACACCAAGCTGGAATCCAAACGACACCTGTAGGAGACATAACTGCAGCATACCCTCTCCCCCAGGTTACGAGTGGCGCCGGGCCCCTCCAGGAAGGGTCCGGTGGCACCCGGTATCGGACCATCAGTCGCGGGAGAGCTTCCGAACGGCGGAAGTGTTTCTCCTGCGGCGTGCAATCGGAAAAAACATTAAGGTGATTGTACATGAACAATACCTTATTCAGACAATGCTGTGCCTGACCCTGTGACTTGGGGAGGGCTGGTGGCTCCCCCCTTTCTGTTTGTTTGTCAATGTAGGACTTTAGCGTCCGATTGACCCGTTCCACAATCACTTGCCCCTGTGGATTGTAAGGAACTCCAAAAGTATGCTTGATATCCCAAGTGGAAATGAAGTTAGCCAGCTGCCTAGAACTGTAGGATGGTGCGTTATCGGTTTTCATGTGCCGCGGTTTGCCCATCGCCGCGATGCAGGAAAGGAGGTGCTGCTCCAAGTGGGAAGCAGTCTCCCCTTTCTGCGCCGTTGCCCAGACGAATTGTGAAAAAGTGTCAATGCAAACGTGCATGTACTGCCACCTGCCAAACTGCGGAACGTGCGTGACGTCCATTTGCCATACCTGGTTGGCCTCTGTCCCTCGTGGGTTGACCCCCCACGAGGGCCCCCCCCGGTGCCTCTGCACAATGCTGGCAAGAGCAAACTATGCCTTGGGCTTGAGAAAGTGGCAGATTGAACTGTCTGGCGAGCGCTTTGGCATTCTGATGGAAGAATGCATGACTCTGAATTGGAGTAGTGAAAACACCTAACACTGAACGTTGCTGAATTTCCTTTGCCGCTGCATCCGCTCTGATATTGCCCGCAGAAATCGGACCCGGTAGGTCTTGATGACTTCGGATGTGGGCTATATAGAGCGCTTCCGTGCGGTTTCGCAAATGAAATTGAGCAGTGAGGAACAAACTCAGCAAGTTTTTGTCTATCGCGGGAGTGATGTATGCTCCCGGTAGACTGTGAAGCAAATTCCTGACATACTGACTGTCAGTAATGATGTTTAGGCGCTCTTTGGCGAAGGTGCGCAAGGCGAGGTTCACCGCTGCCAACTCTGCCCGCTGTGCGGACTTCTGTGGAAGAGTTAACAGCGTGCGCCAAGCCTGGCCCTCCTGCCAAGTTAAGACGCCATATGTGCGACCCCCATCCGTAAAGACTGTCCTGGCCCCCTGAAGGGGAACCAGTGAAAGCAATTCGAACAAGCTGACTGTCTGCGTTTGAAGTGAGACGAGTCTGGGGTCTTTCGGCAAGAGGTATGCCAAGCATCCGGTGAATCCCTCCAAAGCTATTGGAAGCGAGTCACTGAGCTGCATCAATTGCTGAACCTGCTCTTTGGTGAACGGGACTACGATCTTTGCTAAATCGTGCCCTGAAATGTCCCTGGCTCTCAGCCTTCCGCGGTATACCACCGCGGAGACCAATTCTTGGGGAGGAACAATATTTCGGGAAGAGGTGTTCGGCAAGTACACCCATTCCACGATATTCACTCCTTTCTCGGAATCTATTCCTAGGGCTCCAGTGAACATGGATCCTGCCCGAACTATGTACAAGTTCAGGATCGGGGCATATGGCCCCTGAGCAATCCTGTCCACCCACCTTTGGCTGAGGACTTGGTTGACTTTCTCGAGAGCCAAGCGTGCCTCTTGAGAAATCTGTATCCGGTCTGCCGGCTGCTTGCCTAATGTTAGCAGCGAGAAGAGTGGTTTCAAAAGATCCGTATCCAGTCTAAAATACGGTCTGGCCCAATTAATGTTTCCTAAGACCTGCTGCAATTCTACCAGGGTGACTGAGTCCTGTAAATTGATCTGAGGCAAAACTGGTGCTGCAAAAGAACGGAGAAGCCGATGACCCAAGTATGAGAAGAGCTCGGTTCTCTGCACTTTTTCTGGGGCAATGAGTAACCCTTTCTCCCCCAGGCTGGCCTGGAGGTCAGCAAACATTCCGCTGCCGAGTTGCGGCACCACGACCAAGATGTCGTCCATGAAATGGCATACTAAAGCTGTGGGATGAAGGCTTCGAAACTTTGCCAGTGCGTTGTGAACGTAAATTTGGCACAGGGTGGGCGAGTTGAGCATGCCCTGTGGCAAAAATTTCCACGCGTAACGCTGCGTGGGCTCACTGTGGTTCACAACCGGCACCGTAAAGGCGAACCTTTCCCTGTCCCTGGGGTCTAAGGGAATTGTGTAAAAGCAATCCTTGAGATCTACAACTAGGATCTCCCACCCCTCAGGAATCATATTTGGATTTGGGATGCCGCATTGAAGCAGACCCATTGGCTGTATGCACTTATTGATCTCTCTGAGATCGTGGAGGAGTCGCCACTTCCCAGACTTCTTCTTAATGACAAAAATTGGCGAATTCCAAGGACTAGTGGACTGCTCTATATGTCCTGCGTCTAGCTGTTCTTTAACCAGTTGCTTTAGGGCGACTAATTTCTCCCCCACTACCGGCCATTGTTCCACCCAGACCGGCGTATTGGTGAGCCATTTAAGTGGCAACGCCATTACCCGAAGGTAAGCGTAGCACCGTACTGCTGTAAAATGTCTCGCCCCCAAAGGTTGATATGCACGTCCAGAATGTGCGGCCGAATGACCGCTGTGCCGTCAGCCTTTGGGATCGTGACTTCCACCCACTCCCGGCTTCTGAACGCTTCTTGGATGCCGCCTACTCGCCACACATCGGAGACCGGCTCAATGGCCCACTCCCGTGGCCACTGGCTTCGGCTGACCACACTCACATCAGCTCCGGTATCTAGCAACCCTGAGAAAGATTTTTTATTCAAAAATACCTCAATAACTGGTCGCTGCTTCCACTCAATGTTGGTCTCCACTGTCGCTAAGACTTGGTATCCTTGCACTGCCTCCCTTGCACTCGAGCGGTCTGCTGACCTGGACTCTGAGCTGTCCCTGAGCCTTCCCTGGCTATCTGCTGGCGAGTTACAAGGAACCATAATCAGTTGCGCTAAGGTGTCTCCTTTGTGAATTGTCTGGGGTAGGTGCGTCCAAAGCTGAACTTGGAGAACGCCTGAAAAATTGGAGTCAATGACTCCCGGAATTACAAGAATTCCGTGTGCTCCTGCTACACTGCGAGGCAAAACTAAACCTATAAAGCCCTTGGGCAGGGGTCCCATGTACTGGGAGTCCACCAGATAGACTGTGCCTGGCAGGTCGCATGTGACGTCCGCCTGGCAAGTCAATTCTAGCCCTGTACTACTCTTGGGGCTGGCCTGTGCCTTCGCAGTGCCTGGGATGTGAATGGAATCTAGTCTAGCTCTGGCGCGCCCAGAGCAAGGGATGTCTCTGTTTGGACCGGGGCCAGAGACATGCCCGCGTTCCGGTTGCCCGAATTCGGACAGTTCCTGGCCCAATGGTAGCCTCTCTTACACTTCGGACATGGGGTGTTTGGAGCCTTGGGACGGCCGGAATTTTGTCCGCCTCCCTTGGATCGGCACTCCCTAGCGAAGTGACCGACCTTGCCACAATTGTGACATGCTCCTTTGGGTCGGGGTTTCCTTGGCTTCTATCCGGACTAGATCTACCTCCGCTAAGAGCTTCCTACATTTACTCCATGTGCGAATTACGCGCTCTGGAGCTTTCGGGGGTTGCTGAATGCAGTCTCCTATCTGATCCCAAAGTTGAAGGGTTAACGTACCTCCTTCTGGGTAAAGTAGGCAGTGTTCCCTTAGGTACACCAAAAGTCTCGCTAGTTCTCCGCTGTGAAACCGTAACTGAAACACCCTGGCCAGGATTCTGAACTCTTCCTCATGAGTTCTTTGGCTAGCGGACGGACGTTGCCGCTGAGGGCAAGTCCCCATATTACCTGCGAGGGTCCTCAGAAGTCTACTTTTTCACCCAGAGGATTACTGGTCTATGGAACTCCCTGCCAGAAGAAGTGGTGACAGCTGTCAGTCTTGACAGCTTTAAGAAAGGATTAGACAAGTTCATGGAGGACAAGGCTATCAATGGCTATAATTATGGCTACCTAAGGACAACCTCCGGGTTGGAGAGATAGGCAGGATATCTCTCCATGCCATTTCCAGGGAATCCTAAGCAGGTGAAGGCATCTCCTTGGGAATACCCTGAAGGAAATGGTGAGCCACTGTGTGAGACAGAATGCTGGACTGGATGGGCTGTGGCCTGTTCCAGCAAGGCTGTTCTTATGTTCTTATGTTCTTATGTACTTCTCAGGAAGGGTCGACGCGTCTACGGACAAGGTAATAGGTTCTGGCGACGATTCTCTGGGTAGAGCTCGGAGCGTGGCCTCCTGCCACGGGCCCTCAGTGGCCTCTGCGCTGTCAGGGGTTCACAGCCGACCCTGAGTGGAACGCGTTTTTCTGGAACCTGCAAGCCGCCGCGAAAGTCGGGAGCAAGCTGTAGGATGCCTCTTTGGTACTGCCCCGCCACTTGGGCCATCTGCCCGATCGGCTGGCTTACCGACCGGGCTGCCGCGCTGTCCTCTGGGACGATCGGACGCGGTTCAAGTGCAGAACCGGACCGTGTGATCGCTTACTCTCGAGTAGATCACGTCGGGGTCACCAGGTGTAGGAATCGGGGCCGCTAGGATGGCCGTTGGGTCCCGGAGGAGACTGATCAAGTAACGATACGAGGCAATATGGAGCGAGATCAGATCAGTGGTTCATTGAGGGAAAAGCATCATCATATATAGATCAGAAGGCAATACAGGGAAGAACCGTCATCTGACAGAAAATCACATCACCCATTTACTCGGGTTAATGGGAAATCTCTCTAGGGGAAGTTAATTAACTCGGGCAAACACTGACAGGGGAAAAATCATTGTCTGAGGCTTACACTAGGGTAAATATGGCTTCTATTTGCACCAAGGATTAGGCTGATCTGTGGGTCAGTAATTGCTTAATGGGTAACGGAGGTTAGTGTTCTGCTCTCTCAGCAGAACCGCCGGTCAGGTCGGGTGTGGGTGAATCAACCCTTATTTTTAATCCACCCCCCTTAATTTCTGCGCCCGCAGAGCCCACGGGCCAGGAGCGTTCTCGACTGAAATGGCCTCTGCGAGGGCCGTTCCATGCCAACTGGGCATGGGGAATCCACACTTAAAACTTCCTGGAAACAATGCTTGGAAATGTATAAATGCCATTCTCCAAACCAGCACCTTTATTATTTCTGCCTTGGTGGAACTAAACTTCTTTGGTAGAGTTTGGTGGGATGTAAGCAATTAAATGTTGGGACTATAATCCTATGCGAACTTAATTTCATTAAATTTAACAAGGTAGATTGTGTCAGGATATATTTATAATATCAGGCTGAAAAAATATCCTGAAGGTTGATCGTCATCATCATATGCTGTCAAGGCAATTCTGACATGGCAGCTCTTTTCAGGATTTTCTAAGTGGAAACATTACCATTTCCTTCTTCTGGGGCCTCCTGGGACTTTGCAGTTTGCCAGTGCTTACACAAGCTGTCTCTTCTGGGAGGCACAGTGGGGAATTGAACTTCCAACTGCTGGCTCCACAATCAGATACCTAATTCACTGAGCTATCCAGCCAATTGTTCCAGCAATAGTCATGCTTAAAGTGTACCCATTAAAATCACTGGGGTTTAAGTTAGACATGACATGACTAGGTCCCCCTAATTATGATAAGTGTATTCTTAATGTTTTGTTTAATTTGGCTTCCACACTTGATTCCTCCAGATGTTGTGGACTTCAGCTCCCACCATACCTGTCAAATTTCGGGAAATTTCTGTCAAACCCACATATTTTACACTATTTCCCACCGTCATCCCATATTAATTAGACTGCAATTAGACTAGTTAAACTGGAGGCCAGCACAGGATAAGCATAGCTGTCCAGTTTCCCGTTTGGACGGGAAATTTCCCTTATATGACAGGAATTTCCTGAAACTTGACAGGTATGGCTCCCACTTGCAAAATTCAGCACAGTTAATTGACAGGACTTCTGGGAGTTGGGAGTCCAAAGTATCTTGAGGACATTGGATCTGAGAAGGCTGTTGCCTCCCTGTGTTGGAGGTGATAAAGCAGAGGCTTCCCTCATAAGAAATTCTACAGTAGGGCTGCCCAAACGTTTTGGGCCATGGGCTGGTCATGTAGTTCAGGGGGCTGGTCACTATGGCCTGGGTGCCGGATCCAGTCCCAACACCAATTCATCCAGCACATGAAACCATTATCGCTCCCGGAAGAGGAAGTGAAACATGCCCGTACAGATGCGTTATACTTCTGCTTCCAGGAGTGATGAGCGACAAGGGCTTCGCAGGCCAGATGAATTGGCGTCGGGGGCTGGATCTGGCCCCAGGGCCATAGTTTGGGCATCCCTTGCACACTTGGATGTTAAGTCCACAGGGAAGTCTTGAGCCTGCCATCCTATTTTCACTAGTTTGGGGAAGGGGGTGTCTGGTAGAATCCTGTAGGTGTGCATTCAAAAGGAAGATCCACTCAGTTCAGAAGTGCTTACTCCCATGCAAGCCTATGCAAGATCTCTGACTGATTTTGCCAGTCAGAGGCCAATCCTCGGCATCCCTGCCAGAGATTGACATCCCACTGAAGTCTCCTGAACTTGGAAACGAAATCATAGCCTTTGCAGTTCCAAAGGAAAGGGTTTCCGAAGCTTTGGAAGAGGCAAAGATTTCCATCCAAGCAGAGCAGAAGACGAGGAGGCCTGGTGGTGCAGTGGTTAAACTGTTGTACTCAAAACGTTGTGAGTTCGATCCTGAAGGGGATCAAGGTTAACTCAGCCTTCCATCTTTCCGAGGATGATAAAACAAGTACCCGGCAGGGGGGTAAAATGTTAATTAACTTCTAAACTGCCCAGAGAGTGCATTAAGTGCTGTGGGGTGGTGTAGACGTGCGGTTGCTACTGTTACAAGTCTGTGGAGGGAAGTTGAGAAAGTACAGGTGACACTCAGTGTTGTGTATAAGAAAGTATGCCTTTAAACAATGTAACAGAATAACTACCAGCTGTAACTCTGTAACCTCCTGTATTAGGACGCGAGCTAATGTCCACCAGATGGCAATAGCGAGCGTCCAGCTCACATAGTTCCAATTCCACAAATACCTACAGCGCGGGAAGATTTCCGTCACCACTCACCTGCACAAGAAGGGCGTGACCAGAAATGACGTCACACAGACAGTAGCCAATGGGCTACCAAGGAGCCACATTCAAATGTATAGCCTCTGTATATATTGAGCTGTTCGTCCACCATTACCACATGTTCCCCCGGACCACCATGCAATAAAGATGTGTTAAGCCAATCCTTCGGCTGTTCCTGTGTCTTGGTTCTCATACACTAAACTCAGAAAATTAGAATTTCGTGCAAATTAATGTCCATTCATTTCACTTAAAAGGTGAAACAAATATATGAGTTTAGTGTATGAGAGTCAAGACACAAGGCACAGCCAAAGGCTGGGTTAACTCAGGTTTATTGCATGGTGGACAGAGGGAACATGAGGTAATGGCGGACGAACAGCTCTATATATATGGTAGTAACGTATTTGAATGTGGCTCCACGGTAGCCCGTTGGCTACTGGTCCGCGTGACGTCATGGCTGGTCACGCCCTTCTTGTCCAGGTGTAGGTAGCGGCGGGAAACTTCCCGCGCTGCGGTCTTTGATGGGTTTGAACCAAGAGAGCTTGGACGCTCGCTGCTGCCAGCTGGTGGTCATTAGCTCGCGTCCTATTACAGGGTTTATGTGATACAGCTGAAGGTTACATTGTTACTCATAGGCAAGGTTACATTGGTTCAGATACATTGATATCACATGTGGAAGGTTACACTGTTAGAACACAACACTCCTCCCCCCTAGGATGAGACGAAGTCTCTCAGCCAAGGTGGCTTATTTCGAACACGCTGGGGTCTCGGCGCGGGCTGCCCTGCCCTGGCTTCGCTCCCTCCTCCTTGCTCCCTGGCTGCCTGCCCTGTAACGGGAGAGGATGACTTGTTAGTGGTTTGCCGCGGTTCTGCGGCTTTGTTGGAAGGTGTGTGCTTTGTTTGGGACGAACCGGGGGCACTAGGGGCTAACGAAAAACCCCTCTTCTCGCTTGGATGGGTGGGGGAACACTCCAAAAAACCCCCCCGGCTAGCAAAATCAAAATCAAAATCAAAATCGGATTCGGGGGAAGCGGCAGCGGCGGCCGCACACTCCTTTTCCCTCCCCCCGGGCTCGGATAGGACTGGGGTATCAAAAGGATATGAGTCGGGATCACTGCTTTCCCTCCTGGCTTCGGACTGGTGTCCCTCTCTGTCTCCCCCTTGGGCTAAACGGGTGGGGGAGAACCCTATCGCTGAATCCTGTCGCTGAGCCCCACTGATCGGCCCCTCACTCACTCGGTGCCTCAGTTGGTCAGCGTGCCTCCTCCAGAGGAGACCGGTGCTAGTTTCCACCCGATATGACACTGGCCCCGTCTGTTCTATTATCGTCCCTGGTACCCAGGCTGGGCCTGCGTTGGCATAGTTCCTGCAGTGTACAGGATCGCCTACGCCGAAACCTTTCGAGACCGCTAAACCTATGTTCTTCCCTTTGTCCTCGACCCTCGACGGGTCTAACCTGGACAAAAGCGTGGTCAGTTTCCTCCGCATCAGCAGCTCAGCCGGCGAGTATCCAGACGCTAAGGGGGTCACTCTGTACGCTAATAGAAATTGACAAACTTGGTGATTTAGATCTCCCGAGCCCATGCGCCGCATCGCATCTTTTGTTGTGCGCACCAACCGTTCCACTTGGCCATTCGTGGCCGGGTGAAACGGCGCGGATGTGACATGCCGAATTGCATTTGCCTCCATGAATGCTGCGAACTCAGCGGACGTGAAGCAACTGGCGTTATCGCTGACCAAAGTGTCGGGTAAACCGAACGTGGAAAAGACCCTCCTTAGCTGGCGAATGGTAGTGGCGGAGGATGTGCTCTTTACCGGAATGACCTCCAGCCACTTTGAGTATGCATCCACCACCAGGAGAAACATGGTTCCTCGGAACGGGCCAGCAAAATCTACGTGCACCCTGGACCACGGTCCCCTTGCTGCGTCCCATTCCCTATGCGGGAGGCGGGCCACCTCCGGTCGGGAGCACTGACATGCCTCACAAGTGCCAACCATATGCTCTATGTCGGCGTCCAGCTGGGGCCACCAGAAGTAACTCCGGGCCAACGCCTTGGAACGGACGATTCCCGGGTGGCTGACGTGCAACAGCTTTAGCACCTTCGGCCGCAGGGACGTAGGAACCACCACCCGTTGGCCCCACAAAAGGCACCCCCTCTCTAAAGACAACTCTACTCGCTTTCGGAAAAATGGGTCGAATTCCGTGCCTGGGGATGACGCCGGCCACCCCTTCTGCACCCACGAGCATACTTTCTCAAGTGTTCTATCCTTTCCGGTCGCCCTGGCAATGTCGGCCGGTACTATCGGGGGTGACTCCAAGACCTCTATTAGCAATACCTGGCGGTCTCTTCTTACCCCTGCCTTCTGGTCGTCCGACAAGGGTAACGGCGACCGTGAGAGCGCGTCTGCATGGCTGATTTCCTTCCCTGGCCGGTATTCTAACTCATGTTGATATGCGTTAAGAAAAATAGCCCACCGCAGCATCCTCGGGGACAGGATCTGTGGCGTGGGCTTATTTGCAGTGAATATTCCTAACAGGGGCTTGTGATCAGTAACGATCTTGAATGGCCGACCATACAGAAAATCGTGAAATTTCTTGGTGCCCGCTACTATCGCTAGTGCCTCCCTATCGGTCTGTGCGTAATTCCGCTCTGCTTGGGACAGGGACCTTGAATAAAACGCTATCGGGGCCTCCCTTCCGTCGTTTAACACGTGGCAAAGCACCGCCCCCACCCCCACCGGGGATGCATCGCAGACTAAAACTATGGGCCGTTTGGGGTCGAAATGAGTCAGGATTGCCTCGGATGTGAGGAGTTGCTTTAACTCTGTGAACGCTCTTTCTTGCTCGTCACCCCACAGCCATTTTTCCTCTTTTTTAAGTAACCGATGGAGCGGCTCGGCAACAGACGCCTTCCGTGGAAGGAAGGTATGGTAGAAATTGAGAAGCCCCAGAAACGACTGTAGCTCGGTTTTGGAAGTGGGGCGAGGGGCTTTCTTAATGGCGGCTACCTTAGATTTGGACGGCCTAATTCCCTCGGGCGTGACACGGAACCCTAAAAACTCAACCTCTGTTTCGAAAAATACACATTTGTCTTTTCTCAGTCGCAGCCCCGCTTTCTCGAACACGGTCAGGACCTTATCCAATCTATGAGCCAGCTCGGCCTTACTCCCCCCCGTTATCAACACGTCATCAAAATATGGCAACACCCCCTCCAGCCCCTTCAGGAGGCGTTCCACTAGCGACTGAAAAATGCCAGGTGCCGAGTTCACGCCGAACTGTAACCTCGACACCTGGAACGCCCCCTTATGTGTGACTATTGTTTGTGCCGCCGCTGTGGCGGGGGTTACCGGGAGTTGCTGGTAGGCCTGTGCTAGATCGAGTTTAGCGAAACACTTTCCCCCATTCAGCCTGGCCAGAAGGTGGCTGACCACTGGCACCGGGTATGCATTAGGGCGGATTGCCTTATTAATGGTACACTTATAATCAGCGCAAATGCGCACCTCCCCGTTAGCCTTCAGTGCTGTTACAATTGGAGTCTCCCACTCCGCGGAATCCACAGGAACAAGAATTCCTTGACCCACCAGTTTGTCCAGTTCCGCCTCTATTTTGTCCTTTAGCGCGAACGGTACCCTGCGCGGTTTAAGTCTTATCGGGCGGACCTCCGGGTCTAAGTCGAAGGCTACAGGGGGTCCCTTGAACTTTCCCAGTCCACTTTTAAAAACGGCGGGGTGTGCGTCACACACCGCTTGTATTGGGTCCTCGCCTACGGCATGCACCCCCCCTATGAACAGACCTAAGGGCTGAAACCACTGTGTTCCGAGAAGGCTACAACTTCCCCCTTTGAGCACCACTAGGGGAAGTTCCGCAGAATGTCTCTTAAACCGAACCCGGAATGTCCCGACCCCCAACACTGGAATGCTGTTCCCCTGTACGTCCCGCAGTGTGGCCCTCAACGCTTTGAGCTTGGGCCGCATGTGGGGGTCGATTCTCAAGAACTCCCTCTGGGGAATTATAGAATAGGAGGACCCCGAGTCAATTTCCATCCTAATAGGGGTCCCTTGTACTAGTACCTCAACGAAGTAATGGGCCTGTCCCGCAGATACGCTGAACACAGGAGCGTCGCCCTCGCTGTCGTCCGAGATGCGGCCCACGCCGTCCTGCTTTCTCGTGGTCCGGGCGCCATCTTTGGACCTCGCTGGACGGTCCGGTCTGGCTGAACGGTCTTGCGACTGTCTCCGGCCCTCTTTCCATTTCCTGCACGCCTTGGCGATGTGCCCCCGACGTCCACAGTTGAAACACTCGGCTTTTCTGAATGGGCACCTCACGCGCTCATGGGCCGCTCCGCAACCATCGCAGCGGCGCCCGCCTCTCCGGACCTTCTGGACCTCCTCGCCATCGCTGCTTTCTGAAGACGACTTCGAGGTCGGTCGGGTTGCATGCACCGACTGACCGGACTTCCCGTGCAACGAGTTTTCCGCTTTGCCGGCCCTCGGACGCCACTCACGCCACTTGTGCATCTCATCTACTCCAGCATTCGTGGATTCCGCGGCTTCCGCGGCCTCTACAACCTCTTCCAGTGTGGGTGGTGGATCCTTGTTCATCAGGCTGCGCTGTACTTCCTTGTCCTTCAGGCCACACAGCACTCCGTCCCTGAGGGCCATCTCTAGGAAGTGGTCCCATCTGCAGGGGGCGGCGGCTACCCTCATAGCCGTTACGAAGGCTTCTACCGACTCGTCCGGCGCTTGAACTCGCCTCCAAAACGCGCTCCGAGCGGGAAACATTGCCCTCGAGGGTCGGAAATGCTCACGCAGCAGTTTCATGATGTCACCGGCTTTGAAATCACTCATCTTCTTCGGTGCAAGAATGCCCACCAGCGTCCGCTTGGTTTCCATCCCAAGCATGCGGGTGAGGATGGCCCTCTTCCTTTCCTCGTCGTCTTCTTTGACTTTGAGTTCCACCAGTGCCGCCTGGAAGTCCATCTCAAAAAGCTCCCAGTCTTGCGGTTTGGTGATGTTGAACCCGCTCTGTGTCCTGGCTCCATGGGGATCCATAATCCCACCTTCGTCGCCAATTTAGTGTATGAGAGTCAAGACACAAGGCACAGCCAAAGGCTGGGTTAACTCAGGTTTATTGCATGGTGGACAGAGGGAACATGAGGTAATGGCGGACGAACAGCTCTATATATATGGTAGTAACGTATTTGAATGTGGCTCCACGGTAGCCCGTTGGCTACTGGTCCGCGTGACGTCATGGCTGGTCACGCCCTTCTTGTCCAGGTGTAGGTAGCGGCGGGAAACTTCCCGCGCTGCGGTCTTTGATGGGTTTGAACCAAGAGAGCTTGGACGCTCGCTGCTGCCAGCTGGTGGTCATTAGCTCGCGTCCTATTACAGGGTTTATGTGATACAGCTGAAGGTTACATTGTTACTCATAGGCAAGGTTACATTGGTTCAGATACATTGATATCACATGTGGAAGGTTACACTGTTAGAACACAACAATGAGATAGACTCATTGCATGCAAAGCGAGATAGTTCAAGCCTTACTTTGTTATAATATTGGTCCTTATGGTTTACAGTTTATGAAAACCCCATCCCCACAATCTCACGTCCCCCAATAATCATCACATAATCTCATGTACGCTGTACACCAATGATCATCACAATTATAACGAATTAAGGCATGACATCTCTCGCTTTGCATGTAGTGAGTCTATCTCATATATTTGTTTCACCTTTTAAGTGAAATGAATGGACATTAATTTGCACGAAATTCTAATTTGCCGAGTTTCGCCTGTAGATCTCAGGAGGTGGAAACTCGGGAGTAAGGCGGGTCCAGCAACAGGCCTGGGTTCACTTCGCCCCGTTTTTATTCTCCTCCTCCTCCTCCTCCTCGCCCTCCTCCTCCTGCCTGCCTGCACTACGACAAAGTCCTTAGCGTGAGACGACCTCGTCTGGGCCACCAGCGGCAACCTTTCGAGGTCGTTTCGTCGTCTCTATCCTCCTCTCCCCTTGTCTCTTTCTCTCACGAAAGAGGTTAGCATTCAGGAAGCGGGTAATTAAAGGGCTCCTCAGCAGGGATCCGGATTAATTTTGGACGCTCGATTAAATCCCAAATTCTTCGTCTCCGTGCTTGCCCAGCTCCCTCGACAGACACAAAGATGATCTATTGTGTCGGGCCGAAGAAAAGAGTTTTTTATTTGCAAACTTTGTCGATCGGGGTGAGGCTTGGGGGGGGGGGGGGTCGGGGTCGGGGTCTTCGCAGCACGCGAACCTGGAGTGCGAAAGCCGTGAGTGTGTGATCCCGGTAAACAAGGGTGGACGGGCTGGGTGCCCTCCGCCCCCCCTCCGCCGCTGCGCCACCGGCGCCCGTCATCCCGGCGCCCGGGAGAGGAGCCATCCAAGGACTTCCTCCCTCTGAAGCGCTCCGATCGCCTCCCTGGGCCTGGAGAAGAAACCTGGTTTTGCAGGAAATCGTCCAGATTTCTCTCCCCGTCCATTCGGTCAGGACCCGATGGAAAGGGCAGCATGTGGAGAGATCCTACTCTTGGCGCCCCCCCCCTTTCTAGTTGACCCAATAAATAGCAAAAATAATTACGTACACTTATGACCACGGGACTGGCTCTTCGGCTTTGAAACAGAAATGAGCACTGAACTTTAGAGTCGGATACGACTGGCTTTCGAGCAAGGGAAACCTTTACTTTTACCACCTCATCCTCCTGCCCAACCTAGTAGTTCGAAAGCAAGAAATTGCAAGTAGATAAATAGGGACCACTTCGGTAGGAAAGTAAACAGCAGTTCTGTGCACTCCGGTGTCTAGTCTTGCCTGCCACATGACCACGGAAACATCTGCAGAAGCACACAGCGCTGGCTCTTCGGCTATGAAACAGATGAGCACTGAATCCTAGAGTCAGATACATACGGCTTTCGAGCAAGGGCGACCTTTACCTTAACGTTTACCTACCACCTCATAGTGCTTAGTGCATTCTCTGGGCAGTTCACAAGTTAATTAGCATTTTGCCCCCACCCCCACCCAAATTTTGCTGGGTACTCATTTTACCAACCAGTGACAACCTTGTTTCCCATCATGATCGAACTCACAACGCTTTGACTGCAGTTTGACTGTCAACCTAGCAGTTCGAAAGCAAGAAATTGCAAGTAGATAAATAGGGAACACTTCGGTGGGAAGGTAACAGCGTTCTGTGCACCCCGGTGTCTAGTCATGCCTGCCATATGACCACGGAAAGTCTGCAGAAGCAGACAGCGCTGGCTCTTCGGCTTTGAAACATAGATGAGCACTGAACCCTAGAGCCGATAGGACTGGCTTTCGAGCAAGGGAAACCTTTATTTAACCACTGCGCCACCAGGGTTCTCAATAAAGCCAGGGTTTGGCAGCTTGAATTGGTTTGATGGCCAGTGTGCTTAATTTCTGCTTTTCTCTTTAAAAAACAACAACACACGAACCGTGCAGAAAGGTCAGAATAATGGCAAGTTTGTAAATACTGTACAGTAAAAACTTTCCTTTGGCTCTTTTGCTTTGGAGAAAGAAATAAGTGCCACCAGGATGCCGTTGGAAGCAAGCTTTCCATGAAGTCAAACCAACTGGCTTACCATGGAATAAAACTCCCTACCTACATCCCACCTCTTACTTTGGGAAATTTCCTTTAAAAAAAAGAGAGAGAGCGAGCACTTGATTGAAGGGATCTACTTTTAGGCATTTGTTTCTCGAACTACATGTGCTGAGCATTAATAATGCCCAACGTCTTATTACTATGGCACAAATTGACCTATTGAAAACAAAAAAAAAAAACAAAACCCAAACCAACAGGTTGTTTACCCTTCCAATTCAGACAGGATGAGGGCATTGTATCCCAGCGGTTCCAATGAGAGGATCTCACTTAATTTGATTTTTTTTAGAGCCATAGGATTTGTTTGTCTACTCTCACTTGGCTCTCTAGAACTATGTAGCTGTGCGGAAAAATAAGAGCCACAGAGTTCAGCAAGGCCTACTCACGGAAAAGGGAATGACACCTTGGCTTCCGAATTTATGAAATTCAACATGGACAACAGATGAGTAGGCATGTCTGTTCCCCACCTCTGGAAAGCAACACATATACAGACACTGATTCCTCTAGTTTTCACATACATTAACTTTTAAATCCCAACAATTCTTGCACCCTAACATCATTTAAAATATGTGTACTGTACTGAAAAGCATTAGTATGTTGCAGCTTGCAAATGAGTAAAAAAAGCTTCTTCCAGCATATATCTATCCTAAAATATAATCTGCAATTAAATCCCCTCTGATTGCAGCAAAATTTATGTATGTATGTATTTATTACATTTATTTCCCACCCAACTGGGATATTCTCCCAAAAAATTCCAACCATTTGAGTACTTAGAGTGAGGATAGCATTTTATTCCAGGCTAGTTTCTCAGTTGTTTATTATTATTATTATTATTATTATTATTATTATTATTATTATTATTATTATTATTATTATTATTATTATTATTATTATTATTATTATTATTATTATTATTATTATTATTATTATTATTATTATTATTATTATTATTATTATTATTATTAAGCCAAATCAAAGGGCAGCAGTTTATTTTTTTAATTGCATAGAACAGTAATGCAGCAGAAACTTCAAGAACAAATTGTCATTTTCCAAAATACAGCTACTGTATTTCCTTCTAGCAGATGCATTTTTATAGTTATACACACATTACAAAATGTTCCAGTGCTGTAGATTAGTACATTCTGTGTTGTGGATTAGTAAATTTGTATGGTTATAAGAAATCAAGATTGAATAAGTCTGTGGTGTGTTCCCCAAAAGAAAAGAGAGCTAGGGATACTAAATTTGAGAGATTGTTATAGAGCATTTCAGACTAGAGCGATAATAAGAATATTGACACAGGAAAAGTTAATATGGAAAAGCATAGAGTTAAGAGAAATAGCAGAGGAAGGTAAGGGATGGTTGTTTGATAATCTGAAAAGAGAAGACAAAAAAAAGATACACAATACGTTTTGTAAAAATATAGAAATATGGAAGCTAATAAAAAATGAAGTAAGTCCGGGAGTGCCCTCATTTAGAATTGAAAGATATCAAGAACTGTCCAATTAAAAAGAAAAAGGAAATACTTGAGGGTCTGGAGGAAAAAGGAATAAGAAACATAAACAATTGGATGGAAAAAATAAGAACAAAAATGTAAGGGAGGAATTGTAACAAATATTAAAACTAAGCTGCCTGGAGAAAATGCAAATGGAGAAATGGGATACTGAATGGAGAAAGAAATATGGTACTGGAAGAGGTCTGACAAAATTTGAAGATAGTAAATCAAATAATTCAGAAGATAATTCCAGGAAAGGGATTAGTGAGCAAAATATGCAATAAAGTATATTGAACAGGAGTGGAACTAGCCAGATAACATTAAGATAAATTTGGGAGTTAGACATAGATACTAAAATAGAAGAATCAGTACGGAATAAAATATTGACCCACAGAATTATGAGAAGCATGTCACTAAGAATTAAAGAACATTGCTATAAACTATTATGGAGATGGTACTTGACACCAATACGCCTACAACAATACGATCATAATTATCAAAAAGATTGTTGGACATATAAAGAAAGGAATGGGACCTATTTACATCTATGGTGGGAGTATAAAGAAATGTATAATATATGGAGAAACGTTTTCAATGAAATTAGTAAGATACTATCTTTTAAAATATACATGAGTCCCAAGGTTGTGTTGGCAATGGATTTAAACGATATAATAGTAGATAAATATAAGAAAGCTGATTATAATTATGATAAAAGCTATGAAACTTTTGATAGCAAAGAATTGAAAAATGTGCATCCCCTTAAATTTGGAAGAGTGGTACAGAAAAACCCTGTCCAAAGGGCAGCCCCCAGAGGTGGAAAATCCAGAAGGCATTTCAGGCTATTGCCTAACAGATGGGATAACCCTTTAGGAGATTCTTCTGCATGTATTCACTGAATTGAATTGGCAGGTGGAGGAGAATCTTTTAGTAGATTATAATCTGGAGGTCAGAGCCACATGTGTTCTAGCTAAATTGCATCCTGAGAAGATAGCATCTGCTAAGGAATCACTCCTACTTGCCCTGCAGTCTATGACATCAGGAAGGTACCATACAACTGCATTGTACCTTAGTCTCAAAGGGATCTAAATCAGGAATTCTCAACCTTTTTAAGACAGGGGCTGGGTCACGCTCCCTCAGACAGCTTCATGGGCCAGACAGCCATTTTTGCCCTTCCTCCACCACATGGCACTTCCTGATGTGGTGGAGGCAGTGAGGGCCACATGAAATGGTGCAATGGGCTGTATCCGGCCCACGGGCTGCATGTTGAGAATCCCTGGTCTAAATGGTGGTTTAGACAAGTGGTTCCCAACCTTTTCTGGCCATGCCCCATCTAAGCATCTCTAAAATCCTTATTCCTGCCTCCCCCCAGTCCATGAAATATAATTCTTATTACTGTATTACTGCAATGTGTCCTTTTTTTATTTTCCCCCAAGAGAGAGAGAGCAAGCGGGGATGGATAGCAAAAAAGACAGAAGGAAGAGAAAAAGGAAAATGGGAGGGGGGGGGGCTAGAGTGAAATGTATACCAAGCTAGCTATAACAGTTCTAAAATGATTCTTTCGTTACAGAGATCACCATTGTATCAGAAGATGAAATGTTTAGGCCAGTGATGGTGAACCTTAGCACTCCAGGTGTTCTTGGATTTCAATTACCAGAAGCCCAAGTCAGCTGCTGATCAGGGCTCCTGGGATTTGAAGTCCAAGAACATTTGCAGTGCCAAGGTTTGCCATCACTGGTCTAGACACTCATTAAAGGCTATCTGTATGGAGAATATTTAGGAAAAAAAGGTTATTTCACCATTCAAACTTCTGCCCCTTCTCTGTTATAAATCAGATTGTTCACACTGAAGGTACTCAGAAAAGGAGTGCTGAGCCATCTCGATTGCCCAGCACCACCAGTGTAGTAATTCATCCTGGAGCTGGACTGAGAACTGAGTTCAAAACCCAAGGTTGGGTTACTGTTGGATTTAGAGCAAGAGGAACTTAGTTCAGTCCCATTCTGCTTCCCAGGCGTGAATTCGCAGCCTGGCCCACCAGTGAGCTGCCTAGGGAAGCTATTCTGGCTTTGGGCTACAGCATTCATAATAGAGATGAATGTGGAGAAACAATGGTTGGACTTCAAGATCGTAGATTTTCAGTCATTCACTGACCCAGCAGAGCACCACAGCTGACCTGAGCCTACATTGTGGAGGTCAGGGGTTTGTTGGGCAATACAGCTGTTACTTTTGCCCTTTACTTTGTTCGACACTCCAGGCCCATTTGCTGTGTCAGAATGTCGTTTCCTCTTTCTTCTGAATTTGCCATTATCGAACATCTTTTCACAGTTTGGATCCAAGGTCCAATAATTGCCTTTACCTACAAATCAGAAAGAACATGGTTGGGGGAGTTAGCAGCAGCAAGGAGAGAACATGTGAATAGTGCCTGGGAAAGTGGTTCAAGGAAGAAGCAGATGGAACTAGGTCTGAAAATCTACTTTCTTCTAGAATTAAGTAACTCAGAGACAAGTATTGGTAGGTGTTCACCACCATCACCACTCCACACACATAACAGGTTGAGACTGAAATCAGTCTGTGTTGCAATCAATGGGACTATTTCTAACAGTGCTATTCCTAACAGAAAGGCTTGTTCTCAAGATACTGTATATGTTATTGTTAACCATTCCTCATTCCAAATTAATTGGATTGATTGGGGTTCTTATTTTCCTATCTGGAGGACTCAGGGTGAATTATAAACCACAATATTGGCTGAGTGTTTAGCATGAGTTTGCCTTAGATGGTTGTATCTGGACAAATATTAGGACAAAGTCATATTGGTTTTGATCAGAACTCTTTTGCAATAACACATCTGGAATAGAAATCAGACCATGTAATTACCAATAAATACCTTTGGGCATATTTAGTATTAAAACATACCTAATACTGATAATTATGAGCTATTGATAATAATTAATTAATCAAGTCTAATTAAACAAGTCTGATAATTGCATAACCACCAATAAATCAATTCAAAATTCATGTTCACGCTAAGACGTCTCGACTGATGCAAGAAACCCAACAATCATGTGAAGGGCTTTCCTAATATTTTCACATTAGGCACAAGTGATGTGTCCTTCTAGCCCAATGGTTTCCAACATGGGGCCCAGGGGCCACAAGTGACTTCAATTCCCAGAAACCTAAGTCAGTACATTGTCTGATCAGTGCTTTCGGGAATTGACTTAGGCTTCTAGGAATTGAAGTCCAAAAACCAAAGGTTGGGAAACACTGTCTAGCCTCTTCTATTGTGTAGACTCAAGATGCAAGGCTAATGAGGTCTGGGTGACAGCATATATTTGGAAGAAAGGCTGAGAGTTAATGGGTTTCCCAAAACATTCAGGGGTTTACAGGTTGGCCCTGTTACCCACAGGGGATACATTCCAAGACCTACCACAGATATCTGAAACTGCGGATAACAGCAAACTTTATATTTACAATACAAACAGTGGCTTCTAGTTGCCAGCTCTGGTAATATGTCATAGAAATACTTATACAGTAAAACCCCAACTTACATTTGCTTTGATTTTCATAAAAATTTCATTTTTCCTATGGGTTTGCCTCGAGTTATGTAAAAAAATATTTTTTCCTATGGGTTTGCCTCAAGTTACATAAAAAAACAATTTAAGCAAAAGCCTACAGAATGGACTTTTTTCCGTAAGTAGGGGTTTTACTGTACACTACAGTAGTGTATTGTATATTATGTATCTCAGGGATTTTTAAAAAATTAAATACCTTTAGACCAGCAGATAATTGAAACCATGGATACTGGACCTATGGATATTGGGGTGATATGTATATGTTCATATCAGCATGTTGAACCTGGCACAAAAGTGTGCAGGAAGCCAATGGACACAGGCTAGGATCAGGGAGATATGGTCAAATTCACTCATTCTGGTGATCACCAGATAAAATGGATTAGTACTATTATCGTCATGTTGCAGATGGGTGGAACAGCTTGCCTAAGGCCACTTCTGGTGCAATACTGAGGTAACTTTCTAACTGGGAATGATTGGCTCTTAGCTACTTTACCCTCCATAGCAGCTGTGGATTATTGCTAAAAGGACTGTCTAAAATGCCTTTATAGCTAATATAATTCAAGCATCACACCAGTGTTAAAATTTAACATTGACCTGTTTGTTGTTTTTTTTAAAAAAAATCCATCTCTAGATACAAAGTTAATGAGAAGGCCAGAACTTTAAAATAGAACAGTTTTGGTCTTCCCCTTTCAGAATTCCCCAGCCATAGTCACCCAGCCATAATTACTCCAGTTTTACTGAGGACGGAGGGTGGGGAATCTGCTGTGTTTAGTTCAAAAGAATTATTTTTAAATCTCTGCATACGATTATGGTATATATACAATACAGGAGAAACTAGATTAAAGGACAGTTTTTAACTTTACATTGGCTTCAATTCTGTTACCTGGGAAGCAGCAGCACTGAATACAAAAGGGATTTACTGAATAAAAAGGGGTATATTTAGGGTGAGATGGATAGATGAAATGGATAGATGGTATTGTGGACACAATGGGCACAGAGCTTGGTGGGCTGAGGAGAATGGTGGAGGACAGAGGTGCCTGGAGGAAAATGGTCCATGGGGTCGCAAAGGGTCGGAATCGACTGTGCGACTGAACAACAACAACAACAATATTTAGGGGAGGGGAAGGTTATTTCACCATTCAAACATCTGCCCCTTCTCTGCTATATATCAGATTGTTCATACTGGCGGTACTCAGAAAAGGATTAAACAGCCATAGGATTGTGCCATGAACTGCTTGTTACTTTCCTTATGCCCAGAGTCCAAAAGGTAAAAGTTAGATTGGCTCTTGTATAGTTGTGCCAAAAAATGTATCTATTACATTTTTGTTTTTTTAAAAGCCCAATTTTATATATCAGTCACATTTTTAAACCAAGGATCCAGCGTTCAAGTTCTTGTTCAGGCAAAAGCAGGGGTCCCCAAACCTTTGTTTTTTGGACTTCAATTCCCAGAAGCCTAAGTCAGTACATTGGCTGATCAGTGCTTTGGGGAATTGGCTAAGGCTTGTTGGGATTGAAGTTCAAAAACCAAAGGTTGGGGAACCTTGGTCTAAAGCTGGGGTGCCCAAACTATGGCCTGTGGGCCGGATCTGCCCCCCAATGCCAATTCATCTGGCCCACACCACCCTTGTCATTCCCAGAAGTGGAAGTAAAATGCGCCCATATGGGCCTGAATTGGCATTGGGAGCTGGATCCGGCCCACGGGCCACAGTTTGGGCACCCCTGAACCATGTGACTGGCCCCTTAGCCCAAAAAGTTTGGGTACCTTTGGTCTAAAGGAAAAGAACCGAAGGCGCCAATGCCGCCAGGCAACCACCTGTGGTGCTGTGTGTATGTGTATGTTTTGTGTAGGAAGGGAAGAGAGTAGGGAGAGGAGAGAGATCCCACATCGACCGCCCCGCCCCCCATCACCCTTACCGGGGTCGTCCTCGTGTCTGGGCACTTTCTTGAAGCAGTCGTTGAGCGAGAGGTTGTGGCGGATGGAGTTCTGCCAGCCGGCCGTGCTGCGCTTGTAGAAGGGGAAGTGGCGGGTCACGTACTGGTAGATCTGACTCAGCGTGAGCTTCTTCTCGGGCGCGCTCTGCAGGGCCAGGGCGATCAGCGCCGAGTAGGAGTAAGGCGGGCGCACCGGCTGGAAGAGGTCCACCTGCTGGGCGGCGGCGGCGGCGGCCGCTAGCGAGAGCCAGCTGAGCTCGGCGGCCCCCGACGGCGCGCCCAACAGCGGCTGGGCGCCCGCCCCCCCGTAGCAGCCCCCCGAGGCCAGGAAGGAGGGGGCGCCGGGGGTGGAAGCCCCTGCGGGCTGCCCGGCCAGGTAAGGGTTGGATGGGACGCCCGAGCCGTTAAGACACAGGTAGGGGCGTCCGCCTCCGCCAGCAGCCCCGGCGTCGAAGCCCCAGGCCTGGGCGGGGGGTCTCGGCGGGTGAGGGCTTGGGAAGAGGTTCCAGAAGTCGCCATAGGTCGCCACCTCCGGCAGGGGGTACCCCCCGCTGGAGGGCTCCTGACCCTCTGCCGCGTTCATCCTCGGCGCCGTCGGTGGCTTCGTCCCACAGCCCGCCGGACACAGAGCCGGCTAAGTGGACGAGGCCGGGAGTGGGGCAGCGCCGCCTACTCGCCAACCCACATCGCCCCCCCCCCTCGAGTCGACAGCAAAGCATTCCCACATCAAACTCTGCAGCGCTGGCCTCTCCACAAACCACCCCCGGCCCCAAATTCCAGCCTCTCCCCACCTCCTTTGCATCTGTTGCCCTCTTATCCCAGTCCGCAGCCCCCGCCCCTTCGGAGAATCCAAGAAGTAAGTACAGTACCTGGAGCAAGCAAGAAGGGATTAGGGTCGATCTTTCCCTGCTGCAGTGGCTCAAGTGCCTACAATGCTGACTGGGAGGCGGAAAGTCAGCAGTTCGATTCCCGAGTACTGCAGGACGGAATGACCTCTCGTCTTTGTCCCAGCTCCTGCCAACCTAGCAGTTCGAAAGCAAGAAATTGCAAATAGATAAATAGGGGCCACTTCGGTGGGAAGGTAAACAGCTTTCCGTGCGCTTCGGTGTCTAGTTATGCCTGCCACATGACCACGGAAACGTCTGCAGCAGCAGACAGCGCTGGCTCTTCGGCTTTGAAACAGAGATAAGCACTGAACCCTAGAGTCAGATTCCACTGGCTTTTGGGCAAGGGAAACCTTTACGTTTACCTTTTCTGCCTGAGACTAACTGGAAAGATCCCCACCCCATTCCCTGCTTTCAGCTTCTCCTTCAAACCCACCCACCCCAAAAGAAAGAAGATAATGGCATTGCTCTTACTGTCATTGCACCTGGACCCAGAGGTTCTATTTTTCATTTCTGGCCAACAGGGGTTGGCAAAGTGCGTCCCTTCCCTTCCTCTCCCATAAGTGGTCCTGAATTCCAAAAGTTTATCACACACTGGGTGAAAAAGTGATTCTCAAAACAGACCACACACCAGCTTTTCTGGCACACTAGCTCACAAGTACATATCTGTAGAGAGAACATGGAGCATAAATAGCTGCTGGAGGTAAAGAGTTCAAGGAGTGCAAAGTTCTGAAGATTGCACACTTCAAATGTAGATGCTAGAAAATGAACCAGATTTGGTGGGTGGGGGAATTATTACTTTTTAGACTACTAGTGTCATAACTTCATATCCATCAAAGCCAGTATCCATCACAGCCAGTATGGTGATGCTGATGGTGCAACTCTGGAAATTCCTAACAGGATCTTTCCCGAGCTCCCCATAGATTTGATTAAAAACTCTTGTTGATCTACAGTGGAGTGAACATGATTAAAATCAGATTGTCATACTGAATTAAATACAGATCCTTAGATTTGCAACTCTTTTACCAACTCACTTCTTGTATCTTTCTTAACCATTCCACAATGAACAAGACTTCAGCAAGTGATGCTTTCCCCATCTTTGTGCTCAGTTTCACCTGTTCACCTATTTTTTTCCATTGAAGGCTAAATCTTATTGTCAACATCCTGCAACACCTGAGAATGTTATCCTTCCTAACCTTCCATTGTTAGAGCACCCAGGCATCTCAGAATATACTATCTGTTATGATCAATAAAGTTTAGTGTTACTGTATTAAAGAAGACAGAAAGAGCAGGGTGATGTTCAGTATATGACACAGCATACCTGTCTAGCCATTTATCTGGACTGCCATCTACTAGCAGAATAATAGGTAGACAACTTGTGATCAAATCTTTGCAATGTGAAGAGAAGTGGGGGGAAACATGTGTTGCTCCATTCATAAAGGGATACATGATTAATCCTATTCATGTTGACTCAAAATCAAGTACTCTTGCATTCAGTGGGACTTAGTAAAAGGTAAAGGTAAAGGTTTCCCTTGCTCGAAAGACAGTTGTATCTGACTCTAGGGTGCAGTGCTCATCTCTGTTTCAAAGACGAAGAGCCAGCAGATGTTTCCGTGGTCATGTGGCAGGCATGACTAGACACCAGAGTACATAGAACACTGTTACCTTCCCACCAAAGTGGTCCCTATTTATCTACTTGCAATTTCTTGCTTTCGAACTGCTAGGTTGGCAGGAGCTGGGACAAAGACGGGAGCTCATTCCGTCCTGCAGTACTTGGGAATCGAACTTCTGACCTTCCGCCTCCTAGTCAGTGACTTAGCCACTTGATCCACTGCAGTCCCCTCAGTGGGACTCACCTTCAGGTAAGTATGCATCAGTCTGCAAATTAAAGATTGTTGTTGTTGTTGTTCAGTCGCACAGTCGGTTCCGACCCTTTGCGACCCTATGGACCATTGCTCTCCAGGCGCCTCTGTCCTCCACCATCCCCCTCAGCCCTCCCAGCTCTGTGCCCATTGTGTCTACAATGCCATCTAGCCATCTCATCCTTGGCCTCCCCCTTCTTCTTTTGCCTTCCACCTTTCCCAACATCAATGCCTTCTCAAGTGAATCCTCCCTTCTCATTTGATGTCCAAAGTATTTTAGCTTCATCTTTACTATTTGGCCTTCCAGTGAGCAATCCGGGTTAATTTCTTCTAAGATTGACCTATTTGTTCTCCTCGCTGTCCAGGGCACTCTCAAAACCCTCCTCCAACACCACATTTCAAAGGCATCTATTCTTCTGCGTTCAGCCTTCCTAATTGTCCAGCTCTCACATCCATACATTACTACTGGGAAAACCATTGCTTTGACTATTCTAATTTTTGTTTTCAGTGTGATGTCTCTGCTTTTCACTATGTTCCCCAGGTTTCTCATTGCTTGTCTCCCAAGAATCAGTCGCCTTTTTTATTTCATGGCTACAATCCCCATCTGCAGTGATCTTTGATCCTAAGAAAGTAAAATCTGTCACTGCTTCTACCTCTTCCCCGTCTATTTTCCAGGAACTGATTGGGCCTGTTGCCATTATCTTGGTTTTCTTGATATTGAGTCTCAGGCCAGCTTTTGCACTCTCCTCCTTCAGCCCAATCAAGAGATTCTTTAGGTCTTCCTCACTTTCTGCCATTAGGGTGGTATCGTCTGCATATCTCAGATTATTGATGTTTCTCCCAGCGATTTTAATCCCATATTGTGATTCCTCCATCCCTGCACTGCGCATTATGTGCTCTGTGTATAGGTTGAATAAGCATGGTGACAAAATGCAGCCTTGTCTTACTCCTTTTCCTATTCCAAACCACTCTGTCATTCCATGTTCTGTCCTAACTGTTGCTTCTTGGTTCATGTACTGTTGTGTTCTAATGGTTTTACCTTCTACATGGATTACAATGTATCTGAGCCAATGTAACCTTGCCTATAGCAACAATGTAACCTTCAGCTGTATCATATAAACCCTGTAATAGGACGCGAGCTAATGACCACCAGCTGGCAGCAGCGAGCGTCCAAGCTCTCTTGGTCCGAACTCATCAAAGGCAACAGCGCGGGAAGCTTTCCCGCCACCACCTACACCTGGACAAGAAGGGCGTGACCCACAATGACGTCACGCAGACAGTAGCCAATGGGCTACCATGGCACCACGTTCAAATGTATTCCTACTGTATATAAAGAGCTATTGATCCGCCATTACCTCATGTTCCCTCTGTCCACGATGCAATAAACCTGAGTTAACCCAGCCCGAGGCTGTGTCCTGTGTCTTAGTTTCATACACTAAATTGGCGACGAAGGTGGGATCAATGGATTCCCAAGGAGCAGCCAGGGCACAGAGCGGGTTCAACATCACCAAACCGCAAGACTGGGAGCTACTTGAGATGGACTTCCATGCGGCGCTGGTGGAGCTTAAAGTCAAGGAAGACGATGAGGAGAGGAAGAGGGCCATCCTCACCCGCATGCTTGGAACGGAAACCAAGCGGACGCTGGTGGGCATCATCGCTCCAAAGAAGGTGAGCGAATTTAAGGCGGACGACATCATGAAGCTGCTACGGGAGCGCTTCCAACCCGCGAGGGCGATGTTTCCCGCTCGGAGCGCGTTTTGGAGGCGAGTCCAAGCGCCGGACGAGTCGGTCGAGGCATTCGTGGCCGCCATGAGGGTAGCCGCTGCCCCCTGTAAATGGGGCAGCATCCTAGAAATTGCCCTCAGGGACGGCGTGCTGTGTGGCCTGAAAGACAAGGAGGTGCAGCGCAGCTTGATGAATAAGGAGCCGCCACCCACGCTGGCAGAGGTCGTCGAGGCCGCAGAAGCCGCAGAGTCCACGAATGCTGGAGTGGACGAGATGCACCAGTGGCGTGAGTGGCGTCCCAGAGCCGGCAAGGCGGAAAGGTCGGTGCACGCAACTCAACGGGCCTCAAAGTCGTCCTCAGAGAGCAGCGACGGCGAGGAGGTCCAGAAGGTCCGAAAAGGGGGGCGCCGCTGCGATGGTTGCGGAGCGGCCCACGAGCGTGCGCGGTGCCCGTTTAGAAAGGCCGAATGCTACACCTGCGGCCGTCGGGGGCACATCGCCAAGGCATGCAGAAAACGGAAGGAGGGCCGGAGGCAGTCACCAGACCGTTCGACAAGGCCGGACCGTTCAGCGAGGCCCAAAGATGGCGTCCAGACCACGAGGAAGCAGGACGGCGTGGGCCGCGTCTCGGACAGCAGCGAGGACGACGTCCCAGTGCTCAGTGTGTCCGCGGAACAGTCCCATTATTTCGTTGAGGTACTAGTACAAGGGGCCCCCATCAGGATGGAAATTGACTCGGGGTCCTCCTATTCCATAATTCCCCAGAAAGAGTTTTTAAAAATCGACCCCCACGTGCGGCCCAAACTTAAAACTTTGAGGTCCACGCTACGAGATGTACAGGGGAACAGCATTCCGGTGTTGGGGGTCGGGAAATTTCGGGTTGAGTTTAAGAGACACTCTGCGGAGCTGCCCTTAGTTGTTCTCAAGGGGGGGAGTTGTAGCCTCCTAGGGACACAGTGGTTCCAGCCTTTAGGCCTGTTTATAGGGGGAGTACATGCAGTGGGGGTGGACCCAATACAAGCGGTGTGCGATGCGCATCCCGCCGTTTTTGAAAAAGGACTCGGAAAATTCAAGGGACCCCCTGTAGCCTTCGACCTAGATCCGGAGGTCCGCCCGATAAGACTCAAACCGCGCAGAGTGCCTTTCGCACTAAAGGACAAAATAGAGGCGGAACTGGACAAATTGGTGGGCCAGGGGATTCTTATTCCTGTTGATTCCGCGGAGTGGGAAACTCCAATTGTAACAGCTCTGAAGGCTAACGGGGAGGTGCGCATTTGCGCTGATTATAAGTGTACGATTAACAAGGCGATCCGCCCTAATGCTTATCCGGTGCCGGTGGTCAGCCACCTTTTGGCTAGGCTAAATGGGGGAAAGTGTTTCGCTAAGCTCGACCTGGCACAAGCCTATCAGCAGCTTCCCGTAACACCCGCCACGGCCGCGGCACAAACGATAGTCACACATAAAGGAGCGTTCCAGGTGTCGCGTTTACAGTTCGGCGTGAACTCGGCACCCGGCCTTTTTCAGTCGCTTGTGGAACGCCTCCTGAAAGGGCTGGAGGGGGTGTTGCCTTATTTTGATGACGTATTAATAACAGGGGGAAGTGAGGCCGAACTGGCAAAGAGATTGGACAAAGTACTAACGGTGTTCGAGAAAGCGGGGCTGAGACTGAGGAAGGACAAATGTGTTTTTTTCGAAACCGAGGTCGAGTTCTTAGGGTTCAGGATCACACCCGAGGGTATCAAGCCATCCAAATCCAAAGTGGTAGCCATCAAAAAGGCCCCTCGCCCCACATCCAAAACCGAGCTACAGTCATTCCTGGGGCTCCTCAATTTTTACCATACATTCCTTCCGCGGAAGGCGTCCGTGGCCGAACCGCTTCATCGGTTGCTTAAAAAAGAGGAGACTTGGGTGTGGGGTGACGAGCACGAGAGGGCGTTCAAGGAATTAAAGCAACTCCTGACCTCTGACGCAATTCTAACGCATTTCGACCCCAAACAGCCGGTGGTCCTAGTCTGTGATGCGTCACCGGTGGGGGTGGGGGCGGTACTTTGCCACGTGTTAGATGACGGAAGGGAGGCCCCGGTTGCATTTTATTCAAGGTCCCTGTCCCAGGCAGAGCGAAATTACGCACAAACCGACAGGGAGGCATTGGCAATTGTAGCGGGGACCAAAAAGTTTCACGATTTTTTGTATGGCCGCCCGTTCAAAATCGTGACGGATCACAAGCCACTGTTAGGGATTTTCACGGCATGCAAGCCCACCCCGCAGATCCTATCACCGAGAATGTTGCGATGGGCCATCTTTCTCAACGCTTACCAACACGAGTTGGTGTACCGGCCCGGAAAAGAGATCAGCCATGCTGATGCACTTTCGAGATCCCCTTTGCCCTTGTCGGACGACCAGAAGGCTAGAGTAGGAAGAGACCGCCAGGTGTTACTAATTGAGGTTTTAGATGCACCCCCAATTGTACCAGCGGATATTGCTAGGGCGACAGGCAAGGACAGAACGCTCGAGAAAGTCAGCTCATGGGTACAAAAGGGGTGGCCGGCATCATCCCCGAGCACGGAATTCGACCCATTCTTTCGGAAAAAGCTAGAGTTGTCCCTAGAAAGGGGGTGCCTGCTGTGGGGCCAACGGGTGGTGGTCCCTACATCCATGCGGCCGAGGGTGCTCAAACTGCTGCACGTCAGCCACCCGGGCATCGTGCGTTCGAAAGCGCTGGCCCGCAGTTACTTTTGGTGGCCTCAGCTGGACGCGGACATTGAGCACATGGTCGGCACTTGTGAGGCGTGCCAGGGATCCCGACCAGAGGCGGCCCGCCTTCCACATAGGGAATGGGACGCAGCGAGGGGGCCGTGGTCCAGAGTGCATGTAGATTTCGCTGGCCCATTTCGAGGGACCATGTTTCTCCTGGTGGTGGATGCGTTTTCCAAGTGGCTGGAGGTTATCCCAGTAAAGAGCACGTCCTCCGCCACGACAATTAGCCAGCTACGGAGAGTCTTCTCCACGTTCGGTTTACCCGACACTTTAGTCAGTGATAACGCGAGTTGCTTCACCTCCTCAGAGTTCGGGGCATTCATGGAAGCAAACGCCATTCGGCATGTTACATCCGCGCCGTTTCACCCGGCCACGAATGGCCAAGTGGAACGGCTGGTGAGGACAACAAAGGATGCGCTTCGGCGCATGGGCCCGGGGGACCTAAACCACCAAGTGTGTCAGTTCTTATTAGCGTATAGGGTGACCCCCTTAGCGTCAGGTTACTCGCCGGCAGAACTCTTGATGCGGCGAAAACTGACCACGCTTCTGTCCAGGCTGGACCCGACGAGAGTCGAGGACAAAGGGAAAAACATAGGATTGGCAGTCTCGAAAGGGTTCGCCGCCGGCGACCTTGTTTACTGCAGGAACTATGCAAGCGCAGGGCCAGCCTGGGTGCCGGGAACAGTAATTGAGCAGACGGGGCCAGTGTCATATCGGGTGGAAACGAGCACCGGCCTCCTCTGGAGGAGACACGCTGACCAACTGAGGCGCCGAGTGAGTGAAGGGCCGGTTAGTGGGGCGCAGCAACAGGATTCAGCGATAGGGTTCTCCCCCACCCGTTTAGCCCAAGGGGGAGACATTGAGGGACAGCAGTCCGAAACCGGGGGGGAAAACGGTGGTCCCGACTCATATCCTTTTGATACCCCAGTTCTATCAGAGCCCGGGGGGAGGGAAAAGGAATGTGCGGCCGCCGCCGCGTCCCCCGAATGTAATTTTGATTTTGGTTTTGCGAGCCGGGGGGGTTTTCAGGAGTGTTCCCCCACCCTTCCAAGCGAGAAGAGGGGTTTTTCGTTAGCCCCCAGTGCCCCCGGTTCTTCCCCGAGAAAGAGCACACCTCCCAACAACGCCGCGGAGCCGCGGCTAGTCACTAACAAGTCTCCCTCTCCAATTACAGGGCAGGAAACCAGGGGACAAAGAGAAGGTAGCAAACCCGGGGAAAGGCAGCCCGCATCGAGACCCCAGCGTGTTCGAAATAAGCCATCTTGGCTGAGGGACTTTGTCTCCTAAGGGGGGGGAGTGTGTTGAAGTGTGGGCTCGAGACATTGTCTCGTCCTAGGGGGGAGGGATGTTGTGTTCTAATGGTTTTACCTTCTACATGGATTACAATGTATCTGAGCCAATGTAACCTTGCCTATAGCAACAATGTAACCTTCAGCTGTATCATATAAACCCTGTAATAGGACGCGAGCTAATGACCACCAGCTGGCAGCAGCGAGCGTCCAAGCTCTCTTGGTCCGAACTCATCAAAGGCAACAGCGCGGGAAGCTTTCCCGCCACCACCTACACCTGGACAAGAAGGGCGTGACCCACAATGACGTCACGCAGACAGTAGCCAATGGGCTACCATGGCACCACGTTCAAATGTATTCCTACTGTATATAAAGAGCTATTGATCCGCCATTACCTCATGTTCCCTCTGTCCACGATGCAATAAACCTGAGTTAACCCAGCCCGAGGCTGTGTCCTGTGTCTTAGTTTCATACACTAAATGTACAGATTTCTCAGGAGGCATATGAGGTGCTCTGGTATTCCCATCTCTTTAATTACTTGCCACATCTTGTTGTGGTCCACACAGTCAAATGCCTTAGTGTAGTCAATAAAACAAAAGTAAACTTGTTTCTGGTATTCCTTTGTTTTCTCCATGATCCAGCGTATGTTGGCAATGTGGTCTCTAGTCTCCCTGCCTCTTCTGAAACCTGCCTGCACCTCTGGTAATTCTCTCTCCACATGCTGCTGAAGTCTATCCTGTATTATCTTGAGCATCACTTTACTGGCGTGTGGGATGAGCGCGATTGTTCGATAATTTGAACATTCTTTGGCATTGCCCTTTTTTGGGATTGGGACGTATACTGATCTTTTCCAATCCTGTGGCCATTGTTTTGTTTTCCAAATCTGCTGGCATATTGAATGCAGTAATTTGACGCCGTCGTCTTTTAGCGCTTTGAAAAATTCAACTGGGATACCATCATCTCCACTAGCTTTGTTGTTTGCAGTGCTCTTTAGGGCCTTTATGACTTCGCTCTCCAGGATGTCTGGCTCAATTTCTACTTCTTCCTCATTGTGATTGTCAGGAGTGTTGAGGTCCTTTTTGTAGAGTTGCTCTGTGTACTTGTTATGTATGTATGCATGTTCATTATACTGTAAGGCAAGATTGTAACCACTCCAGATACAAACGATATCAGCTATAAAGGAACGCGAGCAGACAGCCTATAGAGGGCAGCTGCGAGCGTTCACTCTCACATGGTTCACATTGCTCAATCACGGACAGCCGCGGGAAAACCTTCCCCGCATTCAGCAGCTGAAGAAAGACCTGCATTCAGCAGCTGAAGAAAGACCTGCATTCAGCAGCTGAAGCAAGACCTGCATTCAGCAGCTGAAGAAAGAGGCGTGCCTGGGCGAGGCCACGCCGGTAGCAACCAATCAGCTACCGTGCTACAAGATTCAAATGTAGAGAGCTACTGTATATATTGAGATGTATCACCGCCATTACCTCATGCTTCACTGGAACCTCATGCAATGCAATAAACCTGTGTTAAACCAACCTTTCGGTTGTCCGGTTGTCTTTGGTCCCATACACTAAACTGGCGACGAAGGTGGGATGATGGCTGCCCACGGGACCAAGACATGCGCCGGCTACGAGATCAGGAAGCCGGGAGACTTGGAGCTGTTTGAGATAGACTTCAACGCTGCGCTGGTGGAGCTCGAAGTCTCAGACGAGGCCAAAAAGAGGGCCATCTTCGTCCGCATGCTCGGACAAGAAACCAAGAGGACCTTGGTGGACCTGATCGCGCCGAGGAAGGTGGGCGACCTCAAGGCCACAGAGCTCCTGGCGGCGCTGCGCGCCCATCTCCGGCCGGCAATAGCGATGTTCCCCGCTCGGAGCGCGTTCTGGAGGCGAGTCCAGGCACCCGGAGAATCGGTCGATGAGTTCGCCGCGGCCCTGCGGTTGGCCGCCGGCCCTTGCAAGTGGGAACTCCCCGACGTCACCCTCCGGGACTGCCTGCTCTGCGGTCTGAGGGACACAGAGACTCAGCGCGCGCTGATGAAAAGGGAGCCGCCTCCCACGTGGCAACAAGTCCTCGACGCGGCACAGGCCGCAGAGGCCACGTCGGCCGGGGTGCACGAACTTCAGGACTGGCGCCCGAAGACCGCCAAGGCAGAGAGTTCGGTGCGCGCGGCCCGGCGGACTTCGAACTCGTCTTCTGCAGAGAGCAGCGACGACGAGGACGTCCGGAGGGTCCAGAGAGAGGGCCGGCGCTGCGATGGCTGCGGTGCCGCCCACGCCCGCACCAAATGCCCATTCCGCAAGGCCGAGTGCCACAACTGCGGCCGGCGCGGGCACATCGCCAAGGTCTGCCGGAAACGACGCGAGGCCACCCGGAGTTCTCCAGACCGCTCGGCGAGGCAGGACCGCACCACGAGGCAGGACCGCACCACGAGGCCGAAGGACGGCACACGGACCACGAGGACGCGGGACGGAGTAGGACGAGTCTCCGACGACAGCGAGGACGACGCGCCGGTTTGCAGCGTTTCCACGGAGCACCCCCGTTACTTCGTTGAGATAGTAATACAAGGGGCCCCTGTTAGGATGGAGGTGGATTCGGGTTCCTCATACTCCATTATTTCCCAGGGGGAGTTCATGAAAATCGCCCCCCGCGTGCGGCCCAAGCTCAAGGCGTTGAGGGCCACGCTGAAGGACGTGCAGGGGAACCGCATCCCAGTGTTGGGGGTTGGGAAGTTCCAGGTCCAGTTCAAAGAGTACACCGCAACGCTTCCCTTAGTCGTCCTCAAGGGGGGTAAATGCAGCCTCCTCGGGACTCAATGGTTCCAGCCCCTGGGGTTGTTCATTGGGGGGGTGCACGCCGTGGGAGCACACGCCGCCGGGACTGATCCAATACAGAGCGTGTGCGACGCGCACCCCGAGGTTTTTAAAAAGGGGCTAGGAAAATTCAAGGGCCCCCCAGTGACTTTCGACCTGGACCCTGGAGTGCGTCCAATCAGACTTAAACCGCGCAGAGTGCCTTTCGCACTAAAGGACAAAATTGAGGCGGAATTGGACAAATTAGTGGGCCAGGGGATTCTTGTTCCTGTTGATTCTGCGGAGTGGGAAACTCCAATTGTAACAGCGCTCAAGGCCAACGGGGAAGTCCGAATATGCGCTGATTACAAGTGCACCATCAATAAGGCGATCCGCCCTAATGCGTATCCGGTGCCGGTAGTCAGCCACTTATTGGCCAGGTTACACGGGGGGAGGTGTTTCGCCAAACTCGACCTGGCCCAAGCCTACCAGCAACTCCCGGTGACCCCTGCCGCAGCTGCTGCACAAACCATAGTCACCCACAAAGGGGCGTTCCAGGTTTCGCGCCTCCAATTCGGCGTGAATTCGGCGCCCGGGATTTTCCAGTCATTGGTGGAACGCCTCCTGAAGGGGTTGGAGGGGGTGTTACCCTATTTTGATGACGTATTAATTACAGGGGGGAGCCGGGCCGAATTAGCAACAAGGTTGGGAAAGGTCCTGACAATATTCGAAAAGGCGGGGTTGAGGTTGCGGAAAGACAAATGCGTCTTCTTCGCTACAGAGGTTGAGTTCCTAGGGTTCCGTGTTACTCCCGAGGGAATTAGGCCAGCCCAATCCAAGGTAGCCGCCATCAAAAAGGCCCCTCGCCCCACCTCCAAGCCCGAGTTGCAGTCGTTCCTCGGACTGCTCAACTTCTACCACTCCTTCCTCCCGCGGAAGGCAGCCGTGGCAGAACCGCTACACAAATTGTTAAAAAAGGACGAGGCATGGAAGTGGGGCGACGTCCAGGAAAAGGCTTTCAATGACCTGAAGCGACTCCTGGCATCAGATGCTGTACTGACCCACTTCAATCCCAAACGCCCGGTGGTCCTGATATGCGATGCATCCCCGGTGGGGGTGGGGGCGGTGCTTTGCCACGTGCTGGAGAACGGTAGGGAGGCCCCGATAGCTTTCTACTCTAGATCCCTGTCCCAAGCGGAGAGGAATTATGCTCAGACAGACAGAGAGGCGCTAGCAATAATTGCGGGGACCAAGAAATTTCATGATTTCGTGTACGGCCGCCCCTTCACCATAGTGACTGACCACAAGCCTTTGCTGGGCATCTTCACCGCAGACAAGCCCACACCCCAGATCCTGTCCCCGAGAATGCTCAGATGGGCCATTTTTCTCAACGCGTATCAGCACGCGTTGGTATACCGGCCCGGGAGGGAGATAAGCCATGCCGACGCTCTGTCGAGGTCCCCCATTCCCCGGGATTGCTGCCACGTGGGCGGAGTAGAGAGGGACCACCAGGTCTTAATGATAGAGGTCCTAGACTCCCCTCCAGTAGTACCGGCCGAAATCGCCAAAGCGACAGGCAAGGACAAAGCGCTGGCCACAGTTTGCTCCTGGGTGCAGAAAGGGTGGCCCGTGTCTTCCCCAGCAGCGGAATTCGACACATTCTTCAAAAAGAGATTAGAGTTGTCCCTGGAGAGGGGTTGCCTCTTGTGGGGACAGCGGGTAGTGATCCCCACGTCTCTCCGGCCGAGGGTGCTTAAACTGCTGCACGTCAGCCACCCGGGGATCGTACACTCTAAGGCACTAGCCCGCAGTTACTTTTGGTGGCCCCAGTTAGACGCCGACATCGAACACATGGTCGGCACTTGTGAGGCGTGCCAAAGCTCAAGGCCAGAAGAGGCTCGCTCGCCACCTAGGGAATGGGACGCTGCGAGGGGACCCTGGTCCCGAGTTCACGTAGACTTTGCTGGCCCATTCAGGGGAACGCTTTTCCTCCTCGTGGTGGACGCGTTCTCTAAGTGGTTGGAGGTCATTCCAGTCTCGAGCACCTCCTCGACCACAACCATTAAACAGTTAAGGAGGGTCTTTTCCACGTTCGGTTTACCCGACACCCTCGTCAGCGATAACGCTAGCTGTTTCACGTCCGCCGAGTTCAGGGCATTCATGGAACGCAACGCCATTCGGCACGTCACCTCCGCCCCCTTTCACCCGGCCACCAATGGCCAAGTAGAGCGCCTCGTGCGCACCACGAAAGACGCGCTACTGCGCATGGGTCCCGGAGACCTCGACCTGAAATTGTGCCAATTCCTGCTGAGATACAGGGTCACCCCCTTAGCGTCAGGGTACTCCCCCGCAGAGCTGTTGATGCGCAGGAAGCTGGCCACGGGGATATCCAAGCTAGACCCCACGAGAGTAGAGGACAAGGGGCGGAACATAGGGGTGGAACCCACCAAGAGTTTCGGCATAGGCGCCCCAGTATACTGCAGGAATTACGCCAGCGCGGGGCCAGCCTGGGTGCCGGGCACCGTAGTAGACCAAACCGGCCCCGTCTCATACCGCGTAGAGACCAGTACAGGTTTCCTGTGGAGGCGACACGTGGACCAACTCAGGCGTAGGGTCCCCGGAGAGCAAGACGAGGATGAGGCCAGCATTGATTCAGCGTTAGGGTACTCCCCCACCCGTTTAGCCCAAGGGGGAGGAAAAGGGGAGCATGGGTCCCCACCAAGGGGGGAGGAAAGGGAATCGATCCACAGAAATCTTTCGCGGGAGTCCCCGTCAGAAAGGAGGAGCCCCAACCACACTCATACCCCGCGGAAGCCGCGGAAGTCCCCCCGAGGCTCAGAGGCCCATAGAGGTTTAGACGTTGATTTACAGTACCAGGGGGAGTTAGCGGAGTGGTCCCCCACCCGTCCTAGCGAAAAGAGGGGTTTCAGTTCAGCCCCTGGTACCTCCAGTCCCAGTAGCCCCTGTGAGTTAGAATGCAATATAGCGCCCATGTTCCGGAGACCGACACCTCCAAGACCAGAGGCATCAGCGAGTCCGCCCACCACCACAGTCTTAAGATCCCCCGAGCAGGGATCAGAAGGTAGCCATTCCCCAAGGGCGACCTCATCGGTGCCGCGGTTCACACTAGGAGGGTCCCCGGGGTCCGAGGGCAATAGGCAGGGATTTACCTCCCAACTGTTCATCCCATTCCCTTCCCCAAGCGCAAGGCAGGCACGGACGCCCCACAGAGCCACTAACGAATCCCCGTTTCCCGTTGCAGGACAAGCGCCCGCGGAGTCAGGGATCACAGGCTCTCCAGAATTAGGGCAGGCGCAAGCACGCCCCAAGCGAACGTGCGGCAAGCCACAATGGTTGCGGGACTTCGTCCCATCCTAGGGGGGAGGGATGTTATGTATGTATGCATGTTCATTATACTGTAAGGCAAGATTGTAACCACTCCAGATACAAACGATATCAGCTATAAAGGAACGCGAGCAGACAGCCTATAGAGGGCAGCTGCGAGCGTTCACTCTCACATGGTTCACATTGCTCAATCACGGACAGCCGCGGGAAAACCTTCCCCGCATTCAGCAGCTGAAGAAAGACCTGCATTCAGCAGCTGAAGCAAGACCTGCATTCAGCAGCTGAAGAAAGACCTGCATTCAGCAGCTGAAGCAAGACCTGCATTCAGCAGCTGAAGAAAGAGGCGTGCCTGGGCGAGGCCACGCCGGTAGCAACCAATCAGCTACCGTGCTACAAGATTCAAATGTAGAGAGCTACTGTATATATTGAGATGTATCACCGCCATTACCTCATGCTTCACTGGAACCTCATGCAATGCAATAAACCTGTGTTAAACCAACCTTTCGGTTGTCCGGTTGTCTTTGGTCCCATACACTAAAGTACTCTTTCCATCTTTTCTTAATCTCTTCTGCATCAGCTAGCTCCTTTCCTTCTTTGTCCCTTATCATGGTCATTTTTGCTTTAAATGTTCCCTTAATTTCCCCGATTTTTTTGAAAAGATCTCTGGTTCTGCCTCTTTTGTTGTTTTCCTCCATTTCTCTGCACTGTTCTTTTAGGTAGTTTTCCTTATCTCTCCTTGCTTTTCTTTGAAATTCTGTGTTCAAATGATTGTAGTTTTTCCTTTCTCCTTTGACTTTTGCGTTCCTTCTTTCCTCTGCTATTTTAAGAGCCTCATCAGACAACCACTTTGCTTTCTTACTCTTCTTTTCTTTTGGTATGGTTTTCTTTGCTGCTTCCTGCATGATGTCCCTCATCTCTGTCCATAATTCTTCTGGCACTCTATCTATTGAGTCTAAGCCATTGAATCTGTTCATCACCTCCACCGCGTATTCTTTAGGGATGCTGTCTAGGTGATATCTTTCTGGTCTCCGTGTTTTCCTTATTTTCTTTAGTCTAAGCCTGAATTTTGCGATCAATAGGTTGTGATCTGAGCCACAGTCTGCTCCAGGTCTTGTTTTTGCTGACTGTATGGAGGTTCTCCATCTTTGGCTGCAGAGTATGTAGTCAATCTGGTTTCGGTGTTGGCCATCTGGTGATGTCCATGTGTAGAGTCGCCTCTTGTGTTGCTGGAAGAGAGTGTTTGCTATGACCAGTGCGTTCTCTTGGCAGAACTCTATCAATCTTTGCCCTGCTTCATTCTGTACTCCCAGACCAAATTTGCCTGTTATTCCCTCCACTTTTTGATTTCCTACTTTGGCATTCCAGTCTCCTAATATAATTTGGACATCATTTCTTGGTGTCTGTTCTATGAGGTGTTGTAAATCCTCATAGAACTGGTCCATTGTGGCTTCATCTGCGCCAGTGGTTGGTGCGTATATTTGGATCACAGTGACATTGAAAGGTTTTCCTTGAAATCTAACTGACATCATTCTGTCATTTTTGAGATTGTATCCCATTACTGCTTTTCTCACTCTTTTATTGACAATTATGGCTACTCCATGTCTTCTAAGGTTTTCTTGTCCGCAGTAGTAGATATGATGGTTTCCAGAGCTGAATTCACCCATCCCTGTCCATTTGAGCTCACTGATGCCCAAGATGTCAATGCTTATTCTTTCCATCTCACTTTTTACCACTTCCAGTTTACCTTGGTTCATTGATCTCACATTCCATGTCCCTATGCAGTATTGCTCCTTGCAACATTGCATTTCCCCTCCCCCTTCCTGTCCCTCCCCTTCCTCCACTCTGTGGTGTTAAGCATCCTGTATCACCTAGCCTGCCCCTTTGTTTGCCCCTTTGTTTTGCCTTTTGTTTTGGTCAATAGGGTTCTCTTGGCAAGCTTTGTGGCGTGGTTGCCGGTGTCTACGCCATTTTTCTCTCCTCATACATTTTAGTACAGTTTTAAAAGTTTAAAAACATTTAAGACAACATATTATCATGCATATTATCACACTTTAAAGCACAGTCTCTATGTCAGTTTCTATGTTTAGTCAGTATAAAGTCTCTATGTCATTTGCTATATTAGGTCTTCTACATTTACATATCTGCTACTTATCCTTTGCCTGGAGCTCTGGCTCTCCTCCTCCTTCTCACCCCCGGCTGGGGATGGGGTGGCTGTCCGGCGGCGGCGGCGGCAGGCCCCTTTGCCGCTCGCCCCGGCTCTCCTCCTCCTCTTCACCCCCGGCTGGGGTGGTTGTCCGGCGGCGGCAGGCCCCTTTGCCGCTCGCCCCAGCTCTCCTCCTCCTTCTCACCCCCGGCTGGGGTGGCTGTCCGGCGGCGGCGGCGGCAGGCCCCTTTGCCGCTCGCCCCGGCTCTCCTCCTCCTCTTCACCCCCGGCTGGGGTGGTTGTCTGGCGGCGGCGGCGGCAGGCCCCTTTGCCGCTCGCCCCGGCTTTCCTCCTCCTTCTCACCCCCGGCTGGGGATGGGGTGGCTGTCCGGCGGCGGCGGCAGGCCCCTTTGCCGCTCGCCCCGGCTCTCCTCCTCCTCTTCACCCCCGGCTGGGGTGGTTGTCCGGCGGCAGCGGCGGCAGGCCCCTTTGCCGCTCGCCCCGGCTCTCCTCCTCCTCTTCACCCCCGGCTGGGGTGGTTGTCCGGCGGCGGCGGCAGGCCCCTTTGCCGCTCGCCCCGGCTCTCCTCCTCCTTCTCACCCCCGGCTGGGGATGGGGTGGCTGTCCGGCGGCGGCGGCGGCAGGCCCCTTTGCCGCTCGCCCCGGCTCTCCTCCTCCTCTTCACCCCCGGCTGGGGTGGTTGTCCGGCGGCGGCAGGCCCCTTTGCCGCTCGCCCCAGCTCTCCTCCTCCTTCTCACCCCCGGCTGGGGTGGCTGTCCGGCGGCGGCGGCGGCGGCAGGCCCCTTTGCCGCTCGCCCCGGCTCTCCTCCTCCTCTTCACCCCCGGCTGGGGTGGTTGTCTGGCGGCGGCGGCGGCAGGCCCCTTTGCCGCTCGCCCCGGCTTTCCTCCTCCTTCTCACCCCCGGCTGGGGATGGGGTGGCTGTCCGGCGGCGGCGGCAGGCCCCTTTGCCGCTCGCCCCGGCTCTCCTCCTCCTCTTCACCCCCGGCTGGGGTGGTTGTCCGGCGGCAGCGGCGGCAGGCCCCTTTGCCGCTCGCCCCGGCTCTCCTCCTCCTCTTCACCCCCGGCTGGGGTGGTTGTCCGGCGGCGGCGGCAGGCCCCTTTGCCGCTCGCCCCGGCTCTCCTCCTCCTTCTCACCCCCGGCTGGGGATGGGGTGGCTGTCCGGCGGCGGCGGCGGCAGGCCCCTTTGCCGCTCGCCCCGGCTCTCCTCCTCCTCTTCACCCCCGGCTGGGGTGGTTGTCCGGCGGCGGCGGTGGCAGGCCCCTTTGCTGCTCGCCCCGGCTCTCCTCCTTCTCACCCCCGGCTGGGGATGGGGTGGCTGTCCGGCGGCGGCGGCGGCAGGCCCCTTTGCCGCTCGCCCCGGCTCTCCTCCTCCTCTTCACCCCCGGCTGGGGTGGTTGTCCGGCGGCGGCGGCAGGCCCCTTTAGCCTCCACCATTAGCCCCCACTTAAGCACACAGATATTGACAGGTATGGATGTCAAACACTTATATTTCTAAAAAGAGAGATTATGATGTAACAAAAGGTGGACACAATATTAAGAAGGAGGGGAAATCTGTTTCAAAGCACATACAAAAAGATCTAACTACTAGTCACAGATACCTTCCCGGTAACCTTCTGAACAGTAGGGATGTGAGTAAGTTAGACAAGAGGTAGTTCATCTTTGCTCCTTTTGCCACAAATATACATAACTGCCATTGTGACATTAAGGGCCAATAAAAAGCTTACAAATATGAACCTCTCAGTTGCATGTGTAATTTCTGACCTATGAATTAAGTAAAGGTAAAGGTCACCCTTGCTCGAAAGACAGTCGCATCCGACTCTAGGATTCGGTGCTCATCTTCACGTACAGCCAAAGAGCCAGACATGCAGACATTTCTGTAGTCAGTAATTACATAGTGATTATGTAATTACCCAAGATTAAATGTATCTTAACTCTATGCAAAGTAATGTAATACTTATATACAATTATTAAAGCAATTGGTATGCTATTTGATATAAATGAACAGTAAATTAGTTGTACCTTAACAACTAGACATCTGCATATGGCAAAGAAGTGCTCTTAACAAAATGCACTTATATGGTTATTATTTAAGTAAATCAATAAACAACAAACAACAAGTTGTGATAAAGTATCTATCTATCTATCTAGAAGGTCCAATCTGTGGCTGGGAACATATGCATGTGTTCCCTTTTTTAAATAGTTTAGTAAGTAGATCATGTGTCCACCCATAAAATCCTAGCATTGCTCTGTTTAGCCTTGCATTGCTTTTTGTTGTTCAGTTGCACAGTCAAGTCTGATCCTTTGCAACCCCATGGACCACAGCATGCCAAAGTCCTTTGTCATCTGCCATCCTCCGTAGCCTGCCCAGATCTACACACACTGTATCAACAATGTCATCTAGCAATCTCATCCTCTGCCACCCCCTTCTCCTTTTGCCTTCGATCTTTCCCAGCATCAGGGCCTTCTCCAATGAGATCTCTCTTCTCATTTGGTGGCCAAAGTACTCGAGATTCAGCTTCAGTATTTGTCCTTCCAAGGAGCAGTCAGGGTTGATTTCCTTTAGATATTTCAGAACAAATGAAAAAATATATTACAGTAAAACCCAGTATAATGAAGGTTTCTTATAATGAAAACCTCATATAACAAAAGGAATTTGAAGAAAAATGATGCCTCGTATAGCGAAAATGTCGTTATACGAAGCAATGTGTCTCCTAGGGTGGTTTTCACTGCATCCCTATGGAGGTTTTCATTATACAAAGCATCCCATAGGAAATTTTGTTATACGAAGCATGCTTTGTATAACAAAAAATGCATAGCGAAAAGCCTTGCAGAACAAATTATTCTTGTTATACAAGGTATCACTGTAATTTTTAATCAAGGGGAGTAAAATCCATTCTGAGGAAACAGGAACTGGCTACATGTCCCATATTCAAAACCCTTTGAGGCTTATTTTCTATGGCTAAATGCTGGTCTTTTGCATAAATTGTCTGCTAGAGACACAAAGCTCCCTTAAGATATTGACATACTATACTTATTTTTGCTTTTAGGGATGATAGTTCTGATTTAGTTTGATCTGTAAATTGTCAAGGGCTGCCTCTCTCTCTTAGACTAAACTACTCTGTGAGATTCTACAGACAGCAGTCTAAAAGATTTATAGTGCAGAGGCAGCGTAGCACTTTCTCAGAGACTCCCCTGCTCAGGGTAACCTTTGCAGGCAATGTTTTGAGGTACACTGATTCTCTGATTAATCAGCCTCAGTTGACAATTAAAAATAGCAATGTTGGATTTATTAGAGTGTTTCTTGTAAAACCCAAACATCGCCTTCCTCTACGCTCCCCTCCCTCTTAAGGCACTCAGTGAGTCCAGCGTTACCTTGAGCTGAAATAATTGCTTCAGTGCAGGAAGGTACCAGCAAGATAACGTTGTTCTCAAAACAATCTTTGGAGAGGCCCAGTCCTCTTCTTAGCTGCTGGAATCTAGCCTTCCTGACAAAACCTTAAATTTATGGCTTATGTTGGACTTCTAAAAATCTCCCCCTTCTCAGCTTAGAGGAGTACAAACCAAAAACTACTAAAATCATCAAATTAGCAGCATTTATTGGTTTACAAAAATGAGGTAGATTATTATGTGGTTAAAATAGACATTTAAAAATACAAAATAGAAATCATAAAACAAACATGAATAACTAAGCTGACTAAGTAAAACTACTATCTGGGGCCAGCGACCCCTCCATAGAGATCAGACTGATATTGTCTGTTTTCTAAGGAAAAGAAAAGACAGGCAGCATTTCTCTTAGGCATGAGAAAATCCGACTTTTTGAACACTAAAAGGTATTAGTATTTATACGTTTTTCTTTCATATACCCACTATTGGAAAAATGTCAAAACTCCCAGTTATGTCATCTTGGCGACATTAAGACTGGACACCTGGGCTCTGCCAGCTGTATCTTTGCACCTGCGTGTGTGTTTGAGATTCTTATCTCTCATCCTGTGAGATAAATGTATCTCTCAGATTCTCAGACATAGGGTCTTCAAATCTTGGCGTCAATATGTGGGTGTGTGAAAGAATGCCTGGCGAACACCTGAACATCTGGTAATTAGCATTACATCATAGAATAAAAATCTAACTGGACATTTCTACTTCACATGATTAAAATGAATGAGAATAAATGTCTTCCTTTTTAATTTGCCCATCACATAAACCACTCATTTGTCTTTCTGGTGGGGCATGTAATGCCTGCAATGCTCTCCACCCAAAACCACATTTCAAATGAATCCCATTTTTGTCTTGCCAAATGTCCTCACTGCTCAGTGTTCACAACCATGCATGTTAAAAAGGAGTTCCACAGTACAAATTATATTCCTCTTTCCCCTCCAGTGGCATATAATTGGCCATACAATCCCAAGACCTCCCTAACACCACTCAGCCTCTCCTTAAATTCCTCCATCCTTATACTTCAGCCTTCCTTTGCCACATTATCAATTTTGGACCCCTCCTCCCTCCCCCCTGTTGCCCCCTCCTGCTCCTGACCTCCATATTCTCTTCTTATGCCTCCTGATTCCAACAAATCCTTTCTTATTGCCAATCCCTCTCTTGAAGACAAATCTATCATTTCAATTGTACTAAGATAATATAGTGCATCAGTGTCAGCATCAATTGTATGCATTTTTTTGTCGTAAAAAAATCTTAATTGCTGTGGGAACCTCCAATTGTATTTTATCCCATGTGCAATCAACAACTTGGTCACAGGCTTCATTTTATAATGCCAAACACGTTAATCCACAGCAATATCATTGTATACTTCCACATCATTTCCATCAATTTTTAAAGCGCCAGACCCAGCTTGTTTTAAAAAAGCCATCATCTTTAATTTATCGCCCCAATTTGCAAATTTAACCAAGACATTCCTTTGAACACTCCTCCCTCTTCTCAATCCCAGTCTATAAACACTTGCAATGTCTTCATTGACATAATCTTTCCCTGGTTTCAAATTATTTAGCCAATCAATTATTCTGTCTTTCAAATGGTCTGGCGTTTTCTCCGGTACAATATCACAATATTCTGTTTCCTCATCATCTCTTCCACCATGTCTATCCTTTTCCCTTGTCCTTCTACCTTTATTTTGATTTCCTTATCTTCCTCTTGCAACCCCTTCACTTCAGCCTGCATCAATTTCACATCCTTTTGCATCAAATTAACACTTGTTTCCAACTTCTGAAAAGTAAAATCAACTTTGTGGGCAAAATCCTGAAACATTGTGTACATTTTATCTTGTTTCACCATAATTTCATTTTTGTCTTTCCCTCTTAGTTCCTTCATTTCCCAAAAACCCTTCACATTTGCATCCTCCATCTTATCTAATCTCTTAAACAATTTACCCATCTCAACCATTAATTGTGTTTGGTCCAATAATACTGATTCCGATGATATAGATGATGGGGGTGTATCCTCAGTTTCATTTTCTCCTTCTCCTTCCTCTTAGGCTTCACCACCTCCTCTTCCTTTGTTGCCTTTCCCTTCACAAATTTATCCATTGTAATTTCCACCAATTCTGTAAGATCTATGAACCAAGGAAAGCTGGAAGTGGTGAAAAAGGAAATGGAAAGAATAAGTATTGACATCTTGGGAATCAGTGAGCTAAAATGGACAGGTATAGGCGAATTCAGCTCTGGAAACCATCATATCTACTACTGTGGACAAGAAAACCTCAGAAGAAACGGAGTGGCCATAATTGTAAATAAAAGAGTGAGAAAAGCAGTAATGGGATACAATCTCAAAAATGATAGAATAATGTCAGTCAGACTACAAGGCAAACCATTTAATATCCTTGTAATCCAAATATATGCACCAACCACTAGTGCAGATGAAGCCACAGTAGACCAGTTCTATGAGGACCTACAACAGCTTATAGAACAGACACCAAGAAACAACGTCCACATTATCTTAGGAAATCAAAAAGTGGATGGAATAACAGGCAAGTTTGGTCTGGGAACACAAAACGAAGCAGGGCAAAGACTGATAGAGTTCTGCCAAGATAACACACTAGTCATAGCAAACACCCTTTTCCAGCAACACAAGAGGAGACTCTACACATGGACATCACCAGATGGCCAACATCGAAACCAAATTGACTACATACTCTGCAGCCAAAGATGGAGAACCTCCATACAGTCAGCAAAAACAAGACCTGGAGTGGACTGGGGCTCAGATCACAATCTACTGATCGCAAAATTCAGGCTCAGACTGAAGAAAATTGGGGAAATTAATAGGCTGGATAGATATGATCTAGACAACATAACCAAGGAATACACGGTGGAGGTGAGGAACAGATTCAATGGTCTGGACCAGACAGACAGAGTACCAGAAGAATTATGGACAGAGATGAGAGAAATTATGCAGGAGGCAGCAAGGAAAACTATAACAAAAGAAAAGAAGCGCAAAAAGCAAAGTGGTTGTCGGATGAGGCTCTTAAAATAGCAGAGGAAAGAACGCAAAAAGCAAAGGAGAAAGGAAAAAATACAATCACTTAAATAAAGAATTTCAAAGAAAAGCAAGGAGAGATAAGGAAAGCTACCTAAATGAACAGTGCAAAGAAATAGAGGAAAAAAACATAAGAGGCAGGACTAGAGATCTCTTTAAAAAAATTGGGAAGTCAAAGGAACGTTCAAAGCAAAAATGACCATGATAAAAGACAAAGATGGCAAGGAGTTAGCGGATGCAGAAGAGATAAAGTAAAGATGGAAAGAGTACACAAAGGAACTTTACAAAAAAGACCTAAACACCACGGATAATAACAATGAGGGGGGAATTGAACTTGAACCAGACATCCTAGAGAGTGAAATCAGAAAGGTCCTAAAAAGCATGGCAAATAACAAAGCCAGTGGAGATGATGGTATCCCAGTTGAATTTCTTCAAAGCCCTAAAAGATGATGGAATCAAGCTACTACATGCTATATTCCAGCAGATTTGGAAAACGCAACAGTGGCCACAGGATTGGAAAAGATCAGTATACATCCCAATCCCTAAAAAGGGCAATGCCAATGAATGTTTAAATTATTGAACAATTGCGCTCATCCCACAAGCTAGCAAAGTGATGCTCAAGATAATACAGGGTAGACTGCAGCAGCATGTAGAAAGAGAACTACCAGAGGTGCAGGCTGGGTTCAGAAGAGGCAGGGGGACTAGAGACCACATTGCCAACATACGTTGGATCATGGAGAAAACAAAGGAATACCAGAAACAAGCTTACATCTGCTTCATTGACTACACCAAGGCCTTTGATTGTGTGGACCACAACAAAATGTGGCAAGTAATTAAAGAGATGGGAATACCAGAACACCTCATATGTCTCATGAGAAATCTGTACATGAGTCAAGAAGCAACAGAGTATGGAATGACGGAGTGGTTTGGAATAGGAAAAGGAGTAAGAAAAGGCTGCATTCTGTCACCCTGCTTATTCAACTTATACACAGAGCACATAATGTGCAATGCAGGGATGGAGGAATCACAATATGGGATCAAAATTGCTGGGAGAAACATCAGCAATTTGAGATATGCAGATGATGCCACTCTAATGGCAGAAAGTGAGGAAGACCTAAAGAAGTTCCTGATTAGGTTGAAAGAAGAGATTGCAAAAGCTGGCCTGAGACTCAATATCAAGAAAACCAAGATAATGGCAACAGGTTATATCAGTCCCTGGAAAATAGATGGTGAAGAAGTAGAAGCAGTAACAGATTTTACTTTCTTAGGATCCAAGATCTCTGCAGATGGAGATTGCAGCCATGAAATAAAAAAGTGTCTGATTCTTGGGAAACAAGCTATGAAAAACCTGGGGAACATAGTGAAAAGTAGAGACATCTCACTGCAAACAAAGGTCCGCATAGTCAAAGCAATGGTATTTCCGGTGGTAATGTATGGCTGTGAGAGCTGGACCATTAGAAAGACTGAGCGAAGAAAAATAGATGCCTTTGAGATGTGGTGTTGGAGGAGAGTTTTGAGAGTCCCCTAGACAGCAAGGAGAACAAATAGGTCAATATTAGAAGATATTAGCCCTGACTGCTCCTTAGAAGGACTAATAATAAAGATGAAGCTGAAGTATTTTGGACATCAAATGAGAAGAGAGGATTCACTTGAGAAGGCCTTGATGCTAGGGAAGGTGGAGGGCAAAAGAAGAAGGGGACGGCCAAAGATGAGATGGCTAGATGGTATTGTAGTCAAAATGGGCACGGGGCTGTGTGGACTAAGGAGGATGGTGGAGGACAGGGGTGCCTGGAGAGCGATGGTTCATGGGGTTGCAAAGAGTCAGAATCGACTGTGCGACTGAACAACAACAACAAACTTCATTGAAAGTAACAGGACATGCTTCTGAACAGACCTATATCAAGGAAGGTTGCCTTAAACAATGTGATTACAGGAGCTATCAAGTCTTTTTTTAAAAAAACAAAAGTTATGCTTGTACTGTGTATTGCTAAACAAATGATGCTAATATTGCCCCTGACAGAATGTTAATACTATCATACTGATAGTAGCTATATTTCTCTGGTATTTAAAGTAGCATGCAGCACCGAGAATTATCTAGTTGTCAAACAACCCCAAAAGACTGCATCATTTGCTAAGCCCATATCACCAGACTTCTGGTAAACTATGTTGTTATTGTCTTCTTAAATAACTAGATGTATAATTCAGTTTGATGCTCTTTACGCAAATTTGCCATAGGAAAACAGTGGAAAATTGATATGCCTTTTAGCTCTCCAGGCAGGAATAGGCTAAATAGTGTTGATTCAGGTCAGACAGAGGTGCATGGTATGGTCCTTGCATTCACATGCAATAATCAGGTGGTGTTGGGTCAGGAAACCACACTGTACCTGACTAACACAATTGAGATTTTCTTTCACTTTTAAAAGGAAACATTCAAAGGGGAATCGAGAAGAAATTTCCAATTAAGTGATTCTCTGAAGGGACAACCTTGAGAAATCTTTCCCATTTAAAGGAAACAATGTTTCCTTTAAACCAGGGGTTCCTAACCTATGGCCCAGTCTTACAAAGACTCCTCCAGAGGTGGAAGAAGAGGTAAGCGGCAGCAGCTTCAAATAGAACAAAGACTGATGGCTGTAGCTGCTGTGGCAGAGGTAGCAACCATTGCACCCTCTAGAACAGGAGTTCTCAACCTTTTAAAGCCAGGGGCCGGGTCACGCCTCCTCAGACAGCTTCGGGGGCCGGGCAGCCATTTTGCCCTTCCTCCACCACATGGCACTTCTGGGTGTGGTGGAGGTGGTAGTGGGGGCACATGAAATGGTGCCATGGGCTGCATCCGGCCCACAGGCTGAGAATCCCTGCTCTAGAAGCAGGGGCAGAACGGTTGTCTATTAACCACAGGGCAATGTCCAAGAGCAAGTATTGTCTTGACCACCGGAAAATGCCACATATGCAAGCCTTCTGTATTAGGGGGAAACGCGCATCTTACGCACATATCATCCCAAGGCAGGGTAATAAATATGTACCACCCGACCGAGATCGGGGCTGGACTTCACCACACGATTGCATCGTGTGTCTTCCTTGCGACCAGCCACTTCTACATCTGGTAGCCATTGCAACATACTACTGAGTCCTCTCTATCTAGAAAATGCAGAAAAGTCAGAATTAACATGATTGCATGTCATTATTTATTACTAGCATTTTTGCCCGGCCCTGCTGGGCAGGTTTGTCTTGTGTAGCCCAGCAGAGGTGTGTGTATACTCAACAAAAACACACACACACACAAAATACACACACAAAACACAACTGCACACACAATACTCACACACACACAACCACACACACTACACAACCACACACACAACTCAACCACACACATCACAACCACACACACACACACTCAATACACACACAATACAACCACTCACAACACACACACAACCACACACACACTGCACACACAACACAACCAAACACACAACACAATCACACACACACACACATACACAATACACAAACACACGCCGTAGCTCCGCAGGGAGAGGAGGTGCTCCCCCTCCCCTCCGAAGCCTCAGCAACAACTCTCTCTCTCTCTCTCTTGCCGAAGCTGTGCAGTGGGAGGAGGGGCTCTCCCTCCTCCCAAGCCTCAGCGAGGAGGAGACCATGCCAGGGAAAGGCCCAGCCTGCAAAAGATAAGTGGGGTGGGGGACATTGACTGGTAGGCAGGGTGGGTGGGCAGTGTGGTTCCTGGGCCTGTTCTACCCCCACCCACAGTCTTTCTCTCTGCCCCTCTTACCTTTTGGTGGCTTGGCCTTTCCCTGGTGTGGCCTTCTGAGCAGGGACGCTCACTGACCTGCCCTCTTCCTGCTACCTCGCCAAAGGTATGGGGGGGGGAGAGAAGGGTCTCCTCCTCTCCCCCCTGAAGCTATGGTGAGGCTGCCTCTGGGGCTGTGGGGAGACAATTTTCTCTCCCCACTACCTCATTGAAGCCACGCGAGGGGGAAGAGGAGGGTCTCCTCTCCCCCCTGAAGCTACGGCGCCGGCACTGCCGGCCTCCGGGGCTGTGGGGAGACAATGGTTTCTCCCCGCTACCTCGCCAAAGCTGTGGGGGGGGGAGGAGAGGCTCCTCTTCCCCCAAGCTACGGCGAGGCCGGCGCTGGCCTTTGTCAGTGGGGCAGAGGGCAGCAAAAGCTAGTTGTCAGCGCATTGGCAGGTTTTTTTTAACAGTGCATGCCAGCTGCCTTGCCTCCTCAGCGCTTGCGCCCTTCAGCCTTGCGTGGGAATAATTGGCCAAACCTTTACCCAGGGTTTCGCCTGGTCTTCAACAGATCCGGGGCCAACCGGGGTTGGCAGGAAAGGCAATTGGGGTGCGGGATAGTTAGTTAGTTTGGGGGGCTAATCATAAAGCCTTGGTTGATGGCTAAAATAGAAACAGGGCAAAAACCAAAGATGATTACTCTAATGGAAATACACAATCCTCCACTTCTGGCTGCAGATTAAGATGGGCAAATAAGCCGCGCCAAACAGCAGAACAAGATAGGCACCCAGAGTCAATACACATAAGGCTCCGAGATAGGGCAGGAACAATGGGTTTTGCCAGCCCAGACCTTAATTAGTTGTGGGTTGTCTATTAACCACAGGGCAATGTCCAAGAGCAGGTATTGTCTTGACCACCAGAAAATGCCACGTATGCAAGCCTTCTGTATTAGGGGGTCATGCGCATCTTACGCACATATCACCCCAAGGCAGGGTAATAAATCCGTACCACCAGACCGAGATCGGGGCTGGACTTCACCACACGATTGCCTCATGTGTCTTCCTTGCTGCCAGCCACCTCTACTTCTGGTAGCCATTGCAACATAATGGTGAACCCGACGTGATTCTGATCGGAACGTTACCCCAATCAGAACCCGACACGATCCCAAGGCTAGTCCAATGCAGTCCCCAGCAGAGGCCATGCCCATCCAGAAGCAAGGAAGCCAACGCAACCACAAGCCCGGCAGACCCCACGCATAGGAACGGACGTGTTCCAAAGCAGGGGGAGAGCCGTGATCCTGAGCAGCAGAGGCAGAGCAGCAGAAGCCCATGGCTGAGAGCCATAGCTGTGATCCCAATCCACTGACCAGACCCAAGGGACATCGTCCTGTGCATCACTCGCCCTGCCGTACTACCTGAAAAGGCACGCCGACTCATCCTGCGGAAGCAAATCCAGGAAACCCCTGATCAGGTAGTAATGGGGGCTTGCGTGGGGGGGGACTCATCCATCAGGCAAAGAGCTCAGGTGGAGGAGCTCAAGGCCTGGCCAGGCTATTTCGCATACGGGTGCAGAGGAATCACCTGACGGACTTGGTGATGCATCTGGGAGAACACTGTCTGAAAGTACTTTTTCACCCAGAGGATTACTGGTCTATGGAACTCCCTTCCAGAAGACGTGGTGACAGCTGTCAGTCTTGACAGCTTTAAGAAAGGATTAGACAAGTTCATGGAGGACAAGAGTATCAATGGCTATAATTATGGATACTTAAGGACAACCTCCGGGTTGGAGAGATAGGCAGGATATCTCTCAATGCCATTTCCAGGGAATCCTAAGCAGGTGAAGGCATCTGCTTGGGAATACCCTGAAGGAAATGGTGAGCCACTGTGTGAGACAGAATGCTGGACTGGATGGGCTGTGGCCTGTTCCAGCAAGGCTGTTCTTATGTTCTTATGTTCTACCCAGAAGCAGGCACGATGGATCCAGAGATTTGGGACATCATAGGGAAATGCCTCAAAGAAGAACCCTGAGTGCCCACTAAAATCATAGGGGCTTGGAGCAAATTTAGGCAGATAATTGCAGGCGTGAGTCCAGCCCAGGTAGAGACCAAGAATCCCCCAGCTTATGTAGAACCATCAACCCCAGCGCGTCTCTACCAAACCATCAAATTCCAGCATGGGGGCTTGGAGGACTCCGGAAGCTCAGGAGCTTCTCAGGCAGTCAGGAGTCCTTCCCAACACATGATAGAGGGAGAATTATGCCAGGGGGAATTGTCAGAAGTAGAACTGGCTGGAATTCAGTTGTTGTGTCCAGTCTGCTTAGAGGCAGACACACTTTCGGGCAAACAGACCACCGTCCACATGCCCGTCCCGTACATGCTGCTTGCAGAGATCCACAAAGCCACTACGGACACAGGGCTCCAGAGCCAATTCACTAGGGAACTCAGGAAGAGAGCAGAACCAGGAGGGGCAGAAGGAGTTGGGTAGGAAGCCCCAGAAGCCAAGTCTTAAAGTTTAGATCAGATAGGAAGGTAACTGAACTGGAAAGGAAACTAACTTCTAAGCAAAAGCCCAGAGTGGTTGTAAAAAGCCACCTGAGAACAGCCTAAAGAATCTGGCAGCGAGGAACCATTTCCTCATGAGTAGAGTGAAGCATTGCAGACCTGGGGAGGGGAATGTGCCCGGGAAGGAATGTGGATATCCAAGGTTTGAATGTGTGATGTGTGAATGAATGGTGCACCAGTGTGACTGCAGAATTGTTGAGAGTTGTTATGTGTTTGCATGGCTGTATTATAATGTTGCAACATTAAAAGTGAGATGCCAGGTATTGTGTTCTAGAAGTCATAAGGAAGGTGACAGTTAACTCTGTTCATGGGTTGTATACATTGCTTTCAATGGGAGGAAGAAAGTCGCCCCAGCCCTGATTCATTCAAGCAGCAGGCTAAAGAAAGTATGAGAAAAAGCGGTGGGCAAAAACTTCTTTGTTTCCTGGCTGCCTGCCTAGCAGCATAAGCACCAGGGACGAAAGAGGAAGAAGGAGGGGGGGAAATTCTAGCTCACAAAAGGGGCAAAAGTGACCCTGCTTCCTCTCAGCCAAGCCTGCCTTTAAATATGCAAGGGAGGTTTTTTTCTGGTTGCTGGCCTCTTCAAAGAATTAAGCCGCAACTTTCACGTTCTTAAGCCTGCTTAGCAATTAGTGCTGTTACAAAGCAGACAGCTAATTGGAGAGTGAAAAATAGGGAAGAAATTGATTCATTTACATTAAAGAGACTTGCGCTGGAAGAGAAATTTTTACGGCCTCGCAAACCTGAAAAATTGTATCTGAGTTTCTCACCTGGCAAGAGTGCTCTAAAAAAAGGGGAAGGAAAAAATACTGTTCATATTCACAAAATGGGTCCCCTATCTACAAATGACATGTCTCATAACTGTTTAAATAATAGGTAATGAATAGTAAGTCTTGTCTAGTCTTGTCTAAATGTTTTAAGAATATAGTAAAGTCAGATTGCTTGAAATTGAGGCTCTGAGCATGTAAAATTACAGGTTTGGATTTTGCATTAGTTATGACACTAGCACTTGAAATTAAATAGAATCTTGATCAAGGTAAAATGTCACTAACTCATTACATTATGAACAAGCCTAATGACTTGGATTTATTCCCACAAGCTCCTACTATAACTATGTCTAATCCCTTTACATTCCATAAATAATGCTTCGATTTTTGCAAACGTCTCTCCTAGCACCACATTTCAAAGGCAATTTGCTTTTCTGCAGTCATAACATGCCTGGAACTAAGCTCCAACCTCCTTGTAAATTGTGTAGTGTTTTTCCACAGCCTCCTTAGTTAATTAACTCTTCATTGACAAGATTGCTATCTCTTTCCACAGAAACAGGAACTCAAGGGAGCGTTACATTCTCATTAACTGATAAGAAATTAACCTCTGACTTTTTCATCCTCTGACTCTCTCATTTGCTGCAGGCTCTTTGTCATTAGGGTAACACTGTATGTCATTTTTAACTCATTTCTTCATTTTGATGTTTTTTCCACCACAGCATTGCGCATTAAGACTGTCTTTTTAGCTTGTTTGTCCTTCTAATTGCTGATTTTTTCAACATTCACAGCTTCCCCTCGAGACATGCAGGATTTCACTAGAATCCCTTCTTTCTTGATCTAACATTCTTGTTTTCTGGCAGACCTTCCTAGCAGGAATCAGGAAGTTCTGCATCTAAATGGCACTTTTTACAATTCCAGGTCAAGCAATTGTGGAATGAATTAACCCACACTGTCTTTCTTTCAGTTAAAAGAAGGGGTGGAGGCCCCCCGGATCCTCAGCTAAGGTGATATTTACCTATAATCACAAAAACTAACTCTCTCAGACTTCTTCCCCCATGTTTTCCAAGGCTGCTTCTGCAGCCAGCTTTTATTCCCTCTGCAGGTCCATTTCTGGAGGCTCAGATGCCAGAAACATGCCCCAATCCTAGAAGTCCAGGAGATGTTAGATGCCAGCAGGTCCCAGCCAACAGCCAAACTGCAGCAAGCGCAGACATCAGCCAAAGATGACACAACCATCCATATTTCGATGATTTTGGCATGCTTTTACCCCAAGGGGGGAGGATTTGGGACACACACACATACACACAAGCCACTTAATGTTACACACCAATTGGGACTTCAAAGGACATCATGCTCAGTTAAACACACAACCTTGCTTTACCTTTATGCCAACTTGGACTGCCACAAATACAGACTCTTCAAGTTACCAATGGACAGATTGAGTTGTACAATAAAATCCACACCAAGGGCCAATTGGGACAATTCATGGCTTCACCACATGTAACCCCACTTCAAGGATCAGCGTCAGGAGAAGCAGCTGAATGTTTGTGTATATGTTTCACTATTTGCTATTGCTTGTATTGTCTTTGCATATCTTTGAATTCTTTGCCTTTATACAATGCTCAATGTGGGATTTTCAAGGGACATATGAACTAGATTGTGAATTTTGCACACACCCTGTTGCATATTACCCTCAAGTCTGCCACCCCGATACCCCCCATTGCTAGGAAGTCATGTCTTCACCCATGTGTGGGAGAAAGGAGCCAAACTGGGCCACCTCTACACAAAGGTTGATCATCCTGCAGCCAAAGAAATCCCTGGCTATTGTAATCCTTTAATTACCTTGTGTTTGCTTGTCCACTATGGCGTGAGGAGCTACTCACTGCATAATTGCAAGAGAGGCCCTTTTGAGGGTAGCTAAGGATTACCTTAGGAAAACCATTTCTATCACTGGGGAAAAAAGTTAGCTCCCCCAGCGAAAGCCATCAATCACACTTCATCAGCTATTGCCATGTTAAACAGAGAGCAGGCTGAACTGAGACATTGCGTTTTGGACAACCGCACAGCAATTGACTATTTGTTGCTTTGACACCATTTGGGTTGCGAATCTGTCCGGGACATGTGCTGTCTCAACCCTGACGGACACCTCTCGCAAAACCCAGGACCAGGTAACCAAACTTGACACCTCAGTCAAGAAGACAGAATTGGGCTAGCACTGTAGTCATGGGTCCCCTGGAGGTGGGTGCAGACTGCGTCCCATACCATAATCATCATCATAGCAGTGGGGATTATGCTTTGCTGCTTTGCGCAGTGCATTCCTTTACTCTTGCCAATGTGTACCTCATGGCGGAGACCCCGGGAAATAGTTATGCCCAAACAAATCATGCCTTATATCTACCGCTCCCTCAGCCAGGCTGATTTAACTAATAAAGGAAGGGGGAATGTGGGCTGACTGCAGGAATAATTGGCCAAACCTTTCCCCAGGGGTTTGCCTGGCCTTCAACAGATCCGGGGACCAACCAGGCTTGGCAGGAAAGGCAACTGGGGTGCGGGCTAGTTAGTTAGTTTTTGGGGGGGGCAAATTATAAAGCCTTGGCTGATGGCTACAATAGAAACAGGGCAAAAACCAAAGATGATGACTTTAATGGAAATACACAATCCTCTGCTTCTGGCTGCAGATTAAGATGGGCAAATAAGCAGCACCAGACTGCAGAACAAGATAGGCACCTGGAGTCAATACACATAAGGCTCTGAGATAGGGCAGGAACAATGGGTTTTGCCAGCCCAGACCTTAATTAGTTGTGGGTTGTCTATTTACCACAGGGCAATGTCCAAGAGCAGGTATTGTCTTGACCACCGGAAAATGTCACGTATGCAAGCCTTCTGTATTAGGGCGTCATGCGCATCTTACGCGCATATTACCCCAAGGCAGGGTAATAAATACGTACCACCCGACCAAGATCGGGGCTGGTCTTCACCGCATAATTGCCTCGTGTGTCTTCCTTGCGGCCAGCCACTCATACATCTGGTAGCCATTGCAACAAGCTCCTTAGAGTATTAACTTGCCTCTTTTAGCTCCAAGCTTTTCTAAATAAATCATATTGGTTGTATTTCTTGTAAGTTTTCTGATTCCTTCCTGTCCTTGTCAGTTTTTAATCACCTGCATAGTGGAATCCAAAATATCAAAAATGTAACCGTTTTAAGATACTGTATATATCTTATTTTTGTTGTTGTTGTGTCACATCAAGCCACATCATGTTCTTGTTGTGTCACATGAAGTCCGCACATTTGGGTGCGGGGTGCTGGGTCCCATGTTATCCCGGGAGTTACCATCTTTGGTCGTGGCTGGATCATCTTTGCCACATTCAGATCTGGTGCGCAATCTGGGGGTCCTCCTGGACTCGTGGCTACTGCTCGAAGAGCAGGTGGCAGACGTGGCTAGGAGGGCCTTTGCACAGCTTTGTGTTATTCACCAATTTTGCCCGCTCCTGGACCAGGACTCCTTGCTTGTGGTCACTCATGTTCTGGTCACCTCCAGATTGGATTATTGTAATGTGCTCTAAATGGGGCTGCCCTTGGTGACCATTCAGAGGCTTCAGCTAGTCCAGAATGCGGCTGCCCGGGTTGCGATGGGGTATGGGTGTCATACTTGAGCCTCACCACTTCTCCGGGAGCTGCACTGGTTGCCGGTGTGCCTCCGGGTGCAATTCAAGGTGCTGGTTTTGACCTTTAAAGCCCTTCATGGCATTGGACCAGGCTATTTAAGAGACCACGTCACCACAAGGATTTTAGCCAGTTTTACTAGGGCAGACAGGAGGGGCTCACTGATGGTCCCATCAGTGAAAGAGGTACATCTTACTGGGACCAGGAAAAGAGCCTTTTCCGTGTCTGCCCGAGCCCTGTGGAACCTCTTACCACCTGAGTTGCAGCTCCAGACGGAACTACTCTCCTTTAGAAAGATGTTGAAGACATAGTTCTTCCAGCAGGTTTGGGGCATGTTTGACTCTACCAGTCAAGCCCGATGGCTGATTTAGCCTATGTGAGGGGCTGCCCCCTGGCTTGGTTATTCTGTTTTAACGGGGGTAGGGTGGGGTGGGTTGTTTGTTAATGTTGATCTGTTTAGGTTTTTAATGTTGGTTATAACTGGGGTTGTTAGATCTGTTTTAACTTTTGTTGCTTAATTGTTTTTATTGTAGTTTTTATTATGTTGTTAGCCGCCCTGAGTGGTGTACCCACCAGGAGGGTGGGATATAAATGGGCAGAAATGAATGAATGAATGAATGAATGAATGAATAAATAAATAAATAAATAAATAAATAATCAGTCTTGTGACCCTAATAGGTTTTTCAAGGTGTGAAGTATTTAACAAGTGAATTTGCCACTGCTGCCTCTCAGTAAGTTTCCAAGGCTGAGTGAGGATTTGAACGCAAGCCTCCTATAGCCTAGTCCAGGGATTCTCAACCTGCAGGGATTCTCAACCTGCTATCACCTATCTCATGCTGACTGTAAAAACAGACCAAAAATGCTTTCTTTAACTCATTGGGGGGGGGGAATGTGATAAACGGGACAGCTGAACTTACTGTTAGTAGAAAAGAAGGCTATTGGTGACTTTAAAATGTGCATTCTCCTCGTTTAGACGAAAGAAAAGTGGATGTTTCCTTTAATTGTTTGACTAGGGTGCCATCTAGTGGATTCTGCATCTCCTGAGACTATTTAGTTTAAACATTAAACTTTAATGTCTGGGATCCATATTTCCCAACCACAACCCAGTTTTGTACTACAGTAAAACCCCTACTTATGGAAAAAAGTCAGTTCCATAGGCTTTTGCTTAAATTGGTTTTTTATGTAACTCAAAGCAAACCCAAAGGAAAAATGAAATTTTTATGTAAATCAAAGCAAACCCATAGGGAAATGAATTTTTACAAAACTTGAAGCAAACTCATAGGAAAAATGAAATTTTTATGTAAATCAAAGCAAACCCATAGGGAAATGAATTTTAAACAAAACTTGAAGCAAACTCATAGGAAAAAGAATCTTTCTGTAACTCAAAGCAAACCCATAGGAAATCATGTAAATCAGGACATGGTTTTAACACAAAATCATTATGTAAGTCGAATTGTATGTAACTCAAGGCATATGTAAGTCAGGGTTTTACTGTACTTAGGTGGTTTCTGGATTTGTGGGTTTATACAAGAGGACACATATCTCACTGCCACCTTCAAAGCTGTTTTGAGATTTAAAAAAAAGATAGCACAAATAGGTTCTGGAATGGCCATTGTAAAGCATGACTTTGCTGTTCAAAGTCAGGAAAAATCCCAGTTTGTGTATAAAAGCTTTTCAAAAATCTTCCTGTTTCAGGCTATGGCTATCATGCCATGTCTTAGAGCACTGCTTACTATTTTTCATTAAAACTTTGGGTAAAAGTGCAGATTAGCAACAGGCATGCTCTGCATAATTCACTATAATAGCAGTTTACATGGTTTACTGTCCCATTATTAGACAGAACAGAATAACCAGATGCTGGTGGCAGCTGTAGCAATGTCAACCCCATGGACATTTTTGCTGAACATTCTGACTGTTTCCCTAAACTGGAAGGCAGATTGTATCTAATAATCTTTATTATGCCCCACTGCCTTCAGGGACTGTGGTGGCTTAGTGGTTAAGATGCTGAACTTGACAACTGGAAGGTCAGCAGGTCAGCCATTTGAGACCCAAGTGTTGCATGATGGAGTGAGCTTCAGTCTCTGTTCCAGCTCCTGCCATCATAGAAGTTCGAAAGCAAGAAATTGCAAGTATATATATAAATAGGTACCACTTCAGTGGGAAGGTAAACAGCGATCCGTGCACTCCAGTGTCTAGTTATGACTTCCACATGTCCATGGAAATGTCTGCAGATACAGATAGCGCTGGCTCTTTGGCCATAAACAGAGATGAGCAGTGAACCCTAGAGTCAGATATGACAGGCTTTCAAGCAAGGTCGACCTTTACCTTTACCTAGAGCAGAATAGACTTGATGGGACATAATGTTGTTATCCTTGCTGTAATGCAAAGTATTTAAGAGTGGTTTGGTGTTGAATGGGCAACTAATAACTATTAGCTTTGTCTAGAACAGTCACGTGGTTCCTCCCACTGGAAGCGAAAGTAAAATGTATGTGCATGTGCAGAATGCTGCTGGATCTGGCGTCCAATGTCAATTCAGCAACACCCTGCACATGCATGGGCACATTTTACTTCTGCTTACAGATCTGGCCCATGGACCATAGTTTGGGCACCCGAGTCTAGAAGCTGCTTGTCATTTATTGATTGGGTCAATCCAGCTGCCTGCATTCTTGGACTATTAGGAGGGTGGCTATGAAGAATAAAATTCCAAATGTACCATTACAACCTCCAACAGTAGGGATGTGCCATTTGGATTGTGTGTGTGTGTGTGTGTGTGTGTGTGTGTGTGTGTGAAACTCCTAGAATGGAGAATTCTAGAAGATAAAGTCAGAAAAAAATTCCAAATGATATATCACTACCAGGCAGCAAAACATTTTGTGCCAATTCTGACAGTGTATGAATGTTTGTGTATATGCATGTAAAGCAAGTCTCAGTAAAGTTACCCTAGAACAGTGTTTCCCAACATGGGGCCCACACCCCACAGGAGCACTTCAATTCCCAGAAGCCTAAGTCAGTACATTGGCTGATCAGTGCTTTGGGAAATTGACTTAGACTTCTGGGAACTGAAGTCCAAAAACCAAAGGTTGGGAAACACTGCTCTGGAATAAACTTTTGTCCCAATATGAATTATTTTAGAGCAGTTGTTCTTAGCCCTCTTAAAAATTTATAATCCGTTTGAGAATCTCTTGAAAACTACAGACTTGTTTCTAAAAATTAAAAACCCTCACATAAACAGAAATCCAATTACAATATAAAAAGAATTTTTACAAAGAAGCAATAGAATGAAATTGGGAGAAAAAAACCTTTCCCTTTTCTGTTTTCTGTTCCCAATGTCTTTAAGTTTAAGTGGTCCATGGATCATAGGTTAAAAAACAAAACAAAACACTTTCCAGTAAATGCTGATTTCTGGATTTTTTTTTAATTGCATCTGATCACAGCAACAATGCCCAGCTCTACAATCAAGACAATACTACCCTAAATGTGTGAGTATTATGAAGGCTAGCTAGATTTCTTATTTTTTGTATCTCTCTCTTAACTGCTGGGGGTTTTGCCTAATATTTGTCTGTTTGCTCCAAGTGCTTTTTGAAACCTTTTGAGACTTTCAAACTTTTGACCTTTTTTGCAATCTTTAATAAATATATATTTTAAAATTCCATCTAACCATCTGGGTGTTTTTTTTGGCTCATGGGGTTTGAGTTCTAAAACCAGATATTGCCTCAACCAAGCTACCAGGAGTTCTTATTTTTGTGTGTGGGTGTAGTGGCAGTTCTACCATACAAGGTTGTTGTAATGGCTTAAGCATTTAACCTTGTGAACTTTGGGACTCTCTGAAGGCACTTTTTAATCACATAGACTGGAGTGTTGGGAGACACCAGGACCAAGCAGGTCTTCCTGGCTATCACCACATAAACTCTCCTGGGTTCACCCATACTAGGACAAATAGGATAGTGTGGCTGAGTGGTCAGGGTGGACTATCCAAAGCTGCTGGTCTGTGACCGTCTCAATGTGCACCAGGGCCATAGCCAGGATTCTAGATTTGGGGAGGTGATTTTTTTTTTCAGGAGGGGTAACAATGTCATACACACGTATATAACATTGGCATCCTGGGGTGGGTTGGGGACGGGCAGGCTGTTGGCTCAGGATGGTTTTTGCCCCCCCCCGACCCCCCCTCTGGTTACAGCCCTGATATGCATGGATCACACATAACTTGAAATCAAAGCAGGAGCTCTTTAACTGGCAGCAATCTGCTGATGTCTTTCCTGATGTACTGGCAGAGCTATACAGCAAGATACTGGCTCTTACTAGGATAGTTGACATATTATTTAGGCATATAGCAGTGCTGATACATTTACCTCCTGGGTTTCTGTTATAGAACATGTGACATTGTCTTTTCTTGAAGGTGAGGTGTACCTTCTGCTTCATTTTGCAGAGGTGTTGTGTATTCAAGTAAATTGCAAGTTGCTCCAGCAACGCTTTGCAAGACAAAATGGCGATTTCCCGCCATCAGAATTAAGAGCAAAATTTGGTGCGTATTCTCCCTTTCTGGACGCGCTCCTTATGTTAATTAGAGTCCTATGATTGGATGCAACTTTGGATCCTGTTCCTGATTGGTTAATCAAGGTTATCTGGCTGGTTGCTATATTGTATCGTTGAGTAACTGTCACCGTGACATTATATAAGCGCCACAGGTAAACAAGGGTGTGGCCGGCCCAGATCTACACTTCCCTATTCACTGCAGGTTAGACCTAGACAGGCTAGCCTTTGGTCCTCTTGGAGAGACCTCTCCATATATGCTCGCACGCAGGTGTAGCTCAGATAAGCCACAACGGCAGATTCTGGATATCTTTGTAATAGTGGCCTGCAAGACTTTACAATTAACCACTGTTCGTTGTTCTGTTCATCATTTGTTGGACTATTCTTTACAAAGGTCTGGACATGACAAGAGGGCAATCTTCTGACTGGAAGAATGTCACAGTATGCAAATTGATGACTTTTGCTGTTTGAAACGTTGCCCAGTCTGCATCCAGCTTAAATATAAATAATTAGAGAAAAGGATAGCAGAAGCTTTGGCTATGCTCATCGATAGTAAGTCAGATGGATGGCAGGTGGAAAAAATACATAGTTGCTGTCTTTCCCACTATGGCAAGGTGGACTGCATTTCTAACTAAATTGTAGTGCTCATTTCTAAACTTGTTTCTATACACATAGATTAGTGTATAGAGACTGTGGTGGCTCAGTGGTCAAGAAGCTCACCTTGTTAGCTGGAAGGTCGGCAAGTCAGCAGTTCAAGACCCGAGTGCTGCATGACAGAAGATAATGCCTATTGAGTTTTTTTTGACTTATATAGATACACACGTGTATACAAACACATGGTGCACTACACAGCTAAACCAAGATCTTGGAAATAATTTGATGAAAATTAATGTTACCAACAATTCATTACATCATTTGTTTAGTAATTATCTAAAACCCACTGCTTTGACAATCAAATGTTAACAAGTCATCCGTTCACTAATGAGTAACATTTTTCAAAACTGAATCACTTTTTCAGGCAATAATGAGGTAGAGAAAGAGGTACATTTTTAATATTTTTAAAAATATATTTTATTTGACAATTCAGTTAAATAACAGTCAAAGTATAAACCAGAAGTTCTCAAGGTTTCCGCGCCATGGGCCGGACTACTCACCCTCAGACTGCTGAGTGGGCTGGATGCAATGGCGGTGGGCATGTTTGCACATGGATGGGTGCATCCACTTCTGGGGTTGTCGCCATGGGCCGGATGGAACAGGATTGGAGGCCAAGTCCAGTCCATGGGCTATATGTTGTTGTCATGGTTTCCACATGCGACCTTGCCTTGATTTTGAAAGGGCATATGATCCATGTAGCATTAAGATACATTTTGTGATTTTCTTAGGTTTAGAAATGCCAGCTTTCTTTCAGCTGCACATTGGAATGTCAGGCTGACAGCCGGACATGACAAATGATAGATAAGATAAGAACCTTCTCCTGAGGGGAGGAGGGAGAAATGAGTGTCCAGCCTTGGACTTATTCCAAACACCTGCAATCCCTTGATGGGACATATTGATGCTAGGGAGAAACGTCTCCACTCCTGTCAATCAAACTAATTACCCCCGGACACCTGCAGATTGACTCATTTCAGGAATGCAAGGGTGGGGGCTAGATACCAAGATGAGCACATACACTTGTCTCATTTCTCATGGGAACACAGGTGCAGTCCCATGAGATCATCACATTCCATGGCCACTTTTCTTATAAAAGAGGCTCCATTTTAGTACTCAAAAATACACACTAGGGAGCAAGGGCAAAACATCTAGGCTCTCAGCCACTTTATTGGCAAGATGTCTCTTCGGGACTAGAAGCTATACCATGTGGGGCCCCATAGCCCCTAACTTTTAAGAAGGAACCTGCTAGGGAGCTAGCAAGATATATTTATGTTTATTTCTTTATTTTATGTTTTATGTAAGTGAGATCTGTATCTAATATTTGTGTTTCCAACAATAAAACTACAAAAGCTAGTAGTTTGTGTGCCTGCCTTTTTATATGAAGAAGCAGCTTGGAAACCAAGCAGAGCAACCAGAAGAAACTTCAACGGTCCTCATCGCCCAGCCAGAGGAAAGAGGTGAGAGGGGATTGCTCTGTCTATGGGAAGGGAAGAGTAAGCAGTATTTAGAAGCTTAGCTTCAGCCATGGAATATTATTACCTGCCATATGCAGACGGTTTCTCTTACCCTGTTCCCCAGCGATTCGGGCTAGGGGGAAGAATGATCATAGAGGAAGCAGGATGCTGGATCTGTTGGTCCACCCTGCCGGGTGTTCCCAAGAAGTTCTGGGTGCCGAACGAAGCCTTTGTGAGGCATTTTCCTCCCCCTATGTCCCTGATAGTTGTGAACCCCTGATATAGGCTAAAACCACACAAGAGCAACTCTCAAAAGACAACATCTTGCATTTGCCATTTAAGGGAAGCTTTGAAAGAATTACCATAGGACAATGGTGGCAGACCTATGGCATGCATGCCAGGGGGACACTCAAAGCTCTCTCTGTGGGCATGCATACTGTCACCCCAGCTAGAGGGACATGGGACCAGGCTGCTTCTCTCCTCCTCTCCATGTGGGCCTGAGGGCATTTCTCACATCACCCGCCCCTCTCCCCAGCAGCCCAATGGGAGCGCTTCCTCCCTCCCCTGTCTGGGGTAAGTCAAGCAGCTGACATGTGGCATAAAGGTGCAGCTTGGATGACAGCCTATTGAGTCTGTGGCAAAGGCAATTCCCGTTATGGGGTTGGAGATGAGCTAGGTTGGTTCAAAAACATAGAGCTCTATTATTATGCTTTTCTATTAAGACAAAAGATGTTGATGTATGAGTTGTTTTTTTCTAAACTAAAACCTCAGTATTCAGGTTGAGGAGGATGGTGGAGGATGGGGTGCCTGGAGTGGGATGATCCACGAGGTCACAAATGGTCAGATTGACTACGTGACTGAACAACAAAATTCATGTTAAACTGCCAGGTTGGCACTTTGCAATAAATACGTGGGTTTTGGGTTGCAGTTTAGGCACTCGGTCTCTAAAATGTTCAACATCATTGCCAAAAGAGCTTGCACAAAATATAAAATGTTGGCTTTCTCTGTCATATCACTTCTTGTAACATGTCCTTCTATTCATACTAATACAGCCAGCTCTCTTTCCCTATCTCTTTCCAGGCATGATGTTGAGACTCTTGTCAAGTTCACAGCAATCTTCAGGTCATCCTAATACAAATTTCTTGGAGTATGTTTTTGAAAATTACTTATCCCTGAAAGTCTGCTCAATTCTTTCCACTACGTACTGGTTTGACTTAGCCATTCTGTTTAAATGCAGTGTTCTGTTTGAAATAGCCGTCAAGCAGAGATCCTGATTGTCCTAAGCAGAACTCAACAAATTCGGACAGATGTGAATGCTCCTGGAGATTTCATTACAAGCCACATAGTTACTCTGCTGCTTTCAGTCTGTCAAAGAGGTGTTTCCAGTGTCTAGCAGAGAGTCATCACCATATCACAAGTGAAATTCAGAACATGCTTGTTCTGGACATGTTTTTATACATAAGGTTGCTTTGTCAGCTTCCCTCTTTTCTTTTCTTTCTTTTTGCTATTTATTAACTGCTGCAGACTGTGTCCTACATGCTGTACATTGCGTTCTTTTACTCTGCAAAATCCCCTCTTCCACTGATTTAAAAGTCAAGGAGGTGTTGGTTCTAATGTTTCAAAGTACTCTTAAAGAAAATAAGAAAGAGGAAAGTAAATGGTTACAAGGTTTGTTGTAAAAAAATGAAATTTCCAGCTTCAGAAGGATTGTTTTCTGGCAATTCTTTTTAAAAAGAAAAAACTGCATACAAAATGCTTTCGCTGTTATGTTTAATTTCATCAGTTTAGATCAGGAGTTCTAAGCCTTTTTAAGCTAGGAGCTGAAGCATGCTCCCTCAGACAGCTTTGGGTCTGGATAGCCGTTTTGCCCTTATTCCACCACATGGCACTTCTCGGTGTGGTGGAGGGGGAGCACATCAAATGGTGCTGCAGGCCACATCTGTTCCATGAGTCACAGGTTGAGAATCCCTGGTTTAGATGATGCCTATCATGATTGAAATCTCTTTATCTCTTTATCTAGATATGCACCTTCCTGCTACACCTCACTCTCTGCCCACTTACCATCCATGTCTGTCACCTCCATGTGGGGCAACCCAGCTCTTATGCGTTCCCCTGTGACTCCACGTGGCTTCAGGTAGCAAAACTAGGCCAGCTTTGCGTGGTCCAGTCAGCCCCTTATCCCAATTCAATAGACACAAAGAAGCTATAGTTACTTTACACTTAGGAGTAGATTCCATTCCCAGGATAATTTGTTTTTTAAAAATAAATAAATATATATTTTATTTTCTTAATACACATACAAAAATGAGGGGAAAATAGGGATAACACACAGAACAATATAAGAGAAGAAAAATACAAAATGCACAATAATATAAATGTACAAGAAACAAAAAGAAAATATCACCACGTGCTATGCTACGGAGACAGAATTTCCCCTTTTGTCTATTATCGTCTCAAAAATGCAATAAAATCCGGCACCGGCAATTGCCCATAACCATTAATCAAGGTATAATCTATCAAACATTTCCAAATTTCCTGAAATTTCCTTTCTTTAATTAACCCTTTTCTTAAATTTAACTCCCAGGTGAGCTTATCATTCAACACTATATTCCACAGCTCCTTATACCAATCCTCTATTTTTGGAGTAACATCACATTTCCAGTATCGCTCTATACATTGTCTAGCACTAGATAACATAATTGCTAATAATTTCCTTTTTTGATACTCTCCCTCCCTCCAAAAATATAATTAAAAAGCCTTTCCATTTTTGGTAACAGCATCTCTTTGAAGTCTTTATAAAACTCCACTGATAAACCATCCTCACCTGGAGCCTTGCCTATCCTTAACCTTTTTATGACCTCCTTAATTTCCTTTTGTGTTATCTTTTCATCCATATAACTCCTATGTTCTGAACTTAATTTTATTCTTGACCACTTATCTAAATATCGCTCTAATTCCTCCTTATTTACATCCTTCCTTGAATACAACTCCTGATAAAAAGCCTTAACAATTTGAATTTTTTCTTCTAACTTGTTACACATTCCACCATACTTATCTATCAAAACTGAAATTCCTCTTTTATCTTTCTTTTCTTCAGCTGCCCTAGCTAATAGTTTAGAGTTTTTATTACTGTACTCGAAGTAATCCCTTTTCAAATAAACTAGATTCTTCTTAACCTTTTCAATATCTTTTTCAATTGATTCACTTTTTAATTTTTGCATTTTATCGAATATGTCCTTATCTCCCGTTCTTGCATGAATGCCCTGTAATTTCTTTATTTCATCCTCTAACTCTTTTTGCTTTTCCTTATTTTGCCTATTGTTAATACAAGAGAGCCTAATGCTTTCTCCCCTGAATATTTCCTTCATGGTGTCTCATAATATTCCATCATTTACATCCTTTGTATCATTAATTTCCCAGCACTCTTCCCATCTTTTTATTATCATTTCCTTACTCTTTTGATCTCTATATAACCTTGTGTCATAGTTCCATGTACCCCTGTTTTGTTTTTCATCACTTAGTTTAAATCCCGTAATTATTTTAGCATGATCAGATTCCTTAATCATGCCAATTTCAATATTTTCAACCTTATCTATCATGCTTTCTGAAGCCAAAACATAGTCAATTCATGAATAAGAATTGTGCACATGCGAGAAAAATGTATATCCCCATTCTGGGCCTCTAATTTTCCTCCAAACAGCCTGTAGTCCCGTCATTTTTAACCACCTATCCATCACCCTATTAATACATGTGCATTTAGCCACATTTGTAGTATCCAAACCTGATCTAATCAGATTAAAATCTCCAACCATTATTAACTTGGACACCCTTTCTGATTCTATACTTTGATACACCTTACCTAAAAATTCCTCCTGTTTTTCATTTGGCGCGCATACATTAACAAAGGTTATATCCTCATTATTAATAAATCCCCTTGTAATAAGAAATCTCCCTTCTGGGTCTTCAATTGTCTTTACTTTTATAAATCCTAACTTTTTTGATATTAATATGGCAACCCCTCTTGCCTTAGACGTACCCAATGCCTTCTCATAATATTCTATCCCCTTTATATACAAATTATTTACATCGTCACTTTTTTGATGCGTTTCTTGCAAGCATATCACATCTGGCTTATCTTTCCTAATTACCGCTTCTAGACGTTTCCTTTTAATAATACTGCCCGTGCCTTTAACATTCCATGATAACACCCTAATTGATTTAATAATTCTTTATTATTTTCCCCTTGCAATAAATTCCATCTCCTACAAGCATGTGCTAATCCAACCCACAAAACATAAAAAACAATTGAACACAAAACATAAAACAATAAATCATCGCCCTCCCCACCATTTCCAAATGAAAGAAAAAAACACCCCTGTAAAACAAGGAGGGGAGGGGGGAGGGGAAACAACACTCACAAACCAAACCACTACTTCTCCTGCCCAATTACCCATTCTAAATACTATTTAATTTTTCATGCCACCAATTCCACATGAAGTTTCTATCATCACTTTATATTGTGCATTACATATACTTCAATTGCAAAATTTACACCATTATGTCATTCCACGCTACCTAATTCTTCCTGGCCAGACAACGCAACCCTAATATCCTTCGTCTGTTCTTCCTCTTCCCTGTCATACGTTGTGTAAACCCCTGCTATTATTAACTCCTCTTTAAGGTCTTCCCATCCCTTGGAGTTTTTGTCAATTATCTTTGCCTCTGCAAGTATGTCTAGGACATAAGACCCATCCCTTAGCACATATGATTTTCCAGATATTATGAATTTTAGTTTTTTTAAGGCAAGCCAAAAATAAACAATTCCTTTTTCTCTCAACCTCCTGGTTACTGGTTTGATTTGTGTTCTCCAAGTTCTCTCATTGATGGAAATATCATTATAAATCTCTATGCTATTCCCTTCCATTTTCAATATACTTGGCCCAGATTTCCTAATATGCCACATTAACATCACCTTCAAACCTTCACTGGCAAACCTCAATAGCACATTTCTGTCTCCTGCATTATGTTTCTTAGACCCTAATCTATGCACACTTAGCACCTCCTCAGCCTCGAACATCCTACCCATACCTAAATCATTTAACCAACTCATTATTCTGTCCTTCAATTGATCAGGGCGGGCCTCAGGAACATGCCTAATTATTATGTTTCTTTTTCTAGATTGATCTTCAAGTAACTCCAATCTCACTTCATGATCATCCACTTTTACTTCTCTCCCTTTAGCTTTTTCCTGCACCTCTTGGACATGTCTCTTTACATTTTCAACCTCCTTTGAAATTGAACCCATTCCTTCTTTTATATCATTCACCTCTTTCATTATCTTGGCTGTTTCAACCTTAGTTGATTCCATCAAACCTGCCACCACTGACAACATTTTTTTGCTGAAAAGCCTCAAAACTCTCTTGCTGCAGTTTAATATATTCTTGATTATCCCTCGCTCGTTGCTCTTCTAAATTTTGGAACTTGGTCTGAAGATACTTCTCAAGTCTATCTAGCCTCACTTCAATGGAGCCTCTACATTCATTCACATCCACAATCTGGGGGCTGTCCCCTTCCACACTTTCCTCCGCACCTCCTTCTATTACTTTCTTTTTTGTAGCTCCCCGAGCTCTAGCCTCTTCAAACTCACTTTGCTGATCATCTTGATTTATATCTAACTGTTGTGATTGCTGTTTCTCTTGTAATTTCTTCCTTGCTGCCATGCCTGGTCTAAGCCTATCCAGTTCCTCAGCTTCCAAAATTTTGTCCTTTAAAGACTTCCTTCGTTCCCCACCATCTGCTCTTACTAATCTACCTTTTCTTAGCCAGATTGGATCTATTTCTATCTCTTCTCTCTGCTGCTTTCTTTTTTCTTTTCAACTCATTCACTCTATTCTAAAATAGTCCTAAACAAATCTACACAACTTTATCCACATTTTAACCAATATACCCTATGCAATTATCTCCTTATACCCCTATACATAAACAACCATAACTTGTGAGTCACTTTTATAATTAACTTCAACCACTATGGACATTAGAATTAATCCAGTTTATTACTCTACATGAGGCATGTATACAAAACACAAGTCTTGAAAAAATTGTTCCTATAGACCAGCCAATTGAGCAGTACACAGCTGCACTTGATGATAAAGCAACTCCAGCGCTAGCCTTGATTTTATCACTGTCCTTGGCACAGCAGCTGCGGGAACTAAATTTTTTCTTTTCTTCTTTCTTCTTTCGGCCACAATCACAGCCACAAAGGGCTACTCCACCATCTGAGCACCAGTTCTATTTTATACCCCCACAATGGTCCAATGATCAGGGTTCAAGGAAAGATCCTGTCTGTCCCAGCAATCTATCAAACACAATATCCTCTGTCTTTCCAGCACGCTACTTGCAAAGTACAGAAACTTGTAAAATAAGCTCAAAACAATCCAAATCCAAATCTCAGGAATAGAGGAAATAACACTCTTTAAAAACTTCCCCACTTTCAGCCAACGTTCAATAATATTTTTGGGGGACGCACATCCAGCCAATGCTCTGGTCCTCATGGGCTGCCCAAACTCTTGCTCCAGATTAGGACCCTTTAGGATCAAATGGGACTCACTTCCACAACCCCCAATTGAATCCCCTCAGACCCCTATCCCCACAAGAAATTGACTCCTTCACAGCCTGACACGACCAGAGCACTCTCCTGACCACTTTGCGTTCCAGAGTCCCCAAACTCCAAGCGCTGCCGAAACTCTAGCCGCCCACAAGAGCGCTTCTCTTTGCCGACACCTCCTTCTTAGACTCCATCTTCTGTTCTCCGGCAGCGCCACTCCAACCGAGACCGAATCAATGATATTCCTTCCTCCCCGTAACTCTGCATGCGAGATCGTGCTCGAATCTCCTCCTCTCTCCTCCTTTCCACTCTGCTATTCGAATCTCCTCCACGCACTGCCGGACCTCGGATTTTGCCGAGAATCACTTCTCTTGAACACAGCTATCACCAACTCACAAGGAAGCGTCTCTCTTTACTGTCACCTCCACTCGTAAACTCCATTCTCCAGCAGCGCCACTAACTCAGCTCTCCACACTTGAGGCACAACTACAACAATTTTACTCTTTCCCATTGTCTCCAGGCTCCAAATCCCTCCGATCACAAACTACAAACTTCACAGTCCTTCCAGAAACATTTTCCTTCAAAAACGTAACAGTTTAGCACTATATATCCACATTTGTAGCTCTCCTTTCCAGACAGTAATGAGAAAAACGATGTGCTCCATCCGCTATGATGCTCCCCCCCCCCCAGGATAATTTGGTGGGCAAAATGTTATGTTATGTTTATTGAATTTATACCCCGCTCTACTCAGCACAGGCCAACTCAGAGCAGCTTACAGCAAGTTAATACAAGTACAATAACAATATAATGATACAGAAAATAAATAGTCAATACGCTTACAATAGATTCCACAATAATAATACAATATCTCAGCACATGTCAGAATAACAACAATCAATATACCAAAAGGGCATATCCAACATGAAAATACAACACAATGCAATACAAGTACAGTTCCAATATCACAAAGAGCAAAAAATACAATAAAACAAACACGGTGCAAAATACAATAGATACAAAATCCACTAGATACAAAATACAATGAAAAAAACAGAATAACCCATGACTCACTCCCTCTCCTGACAAATCCACAGAAGGAAATGGTGGCCACAAAAGTCCTGGTCGTGACAGCACCTGGGACACCTGGGACATCAGCTGGTGTTGGGCTGGCTTGGCGTCCATCTTCACAGGAGCCTCCCCGCCCTACTGGGAGAGCCAAAGGTGTTGGCAAAGGCGCAGCCGCCTCGACAGCCTTTTAAAAGTCCCAGGCTGGAGGCGGGGCTTGGGTCGTTTAGTGTCTTGCATGGAAGACAAAGAAGGAGCCGCAGTGAGGGCTAAAACACAGGTTTATTTCATGATGGTCAGGATGAACATGTGGTAATGGCGGAGGTACAGCTCATTTTATACTACAGTAATACATTTGAAAAGGGTTGCACGGTAGCTCATTGGCTGCTACTGGCATGACGTCATTCTGAGTCACGCCCATCTTCTCCAGGTGATCCTTGCGCGGGAAGGTTCCTGCGGCTGCCAGTGATTGGGGGAATTTGAACCATGTCAGCTGAACGCTCGCAGCTGCCCTCTATGGGTAGCTAGCTCGCGTTCCTTTAACAGCTGGGTTACATTGTAATCATTGTCAGGTTACATTCATACATTCTTAAAGTAATACTGTTATATACACAACAGGTCGCCAGCAGGTGTTGGGCTGGCTTGGTGTCCATCTTCACGGGGGCCTCCTCGCACCACTGGGAAAGTCAAAGGCAGTGGTGAAGGTGCAGCTGCCTCAACAGCCTTTTAAAAGTCCCAGGCAGGAGGCAGGGCTTGGGACGCCAGCAGGTGTTGGGCTGGCTCGGCGTCCATCTTCATGGGGGCCTCTCTGCCCCAGTGGGAGAGCCACAGTAAAGAAGAATTCACACATCTCTAAAAGATTGCTTTGTTCTTGAAAAATTAAACAAGGTACACAGATTGTCTGCCTCCCTGAAATACCATTTTCCCATCAACATTTGCGCTTTTATTATTTGTGGGAAGAACCATATTAGAGTGCATCACAGTATAATAATTTCTTCATCTGAGGGGAAAACTGTCACAGAATGCCATTGAAGTCCCTGTTCAATTCCTCAATCTGAGTGGGCAGAAAGAAAACAAATTCTTGCGCGTGTTGAACTGTTGGTCATTATGTGAGGCAGTGTGGGGTGGCAGGAACATCAGCATCTTGTCATTTACACTTTTGGCTTCCTCATATGTGGTAGCATATAATATCTTTGCACATTTTGGCTTTTGTTCAAGCAACTCCAACAGGGTGGGTTTGGAGGCAAAGGATGAAATGGCCACACACACTTCTCTTTCACCCAAATGCTTGATTTGTTCATATTGCTTTCTAGTGGAGAAAAGGTATCTGAGTGATGTGCACACAATTCTTGTCTTAACTCGTGAACCCCTGTCAGCTTTTGTTTCAAAGAAGTAGAAAGATTGGTCATTTGCAGACTATACACTTTGGATGGGTTTCAGTCTGTGGCAGGTCCAGTTCTTTAGATAAGATAAGAGAAATCTTTATTGTCATTGTCCCCTTGCGGGAACAACAAAATTTCTCAGTTTCTATACTGTATAACAACTCAGAAAGGCATACCCCATAATTTTTAAAAAATTAAAATTTAATTAATTTTTTTTTAGAAAAAGATAAGATCACTTCAGAGTCCAGAGTTGCTCTGGAGAAGAAACTGTTCTTGAGATGGCTCGTTTTTACCTTCATTGTTCTATATCTCCGTCCCGATGGCAGAAGCTCGAAGAAGCAGTGGCCAGGATGCGATGGGTCTCCTACTATATCTAATGCTTTCTTGGGGCACCTGATGGTGTAAATTTGTTCTAAAGTGGAGAGTAGACAGCTGATAATACTCTCTGCTGTTTTAATAATTCTGTGCAACATTATCCTATCCCAATGAGTACTACTCCCATACCACATAAGCCATAAGTGAGTACGCTCTCAATAGCACAGCGATAGAAGGCAAGCAGCAGCTTTTGCAGAAGATGGTTTTTCCTTAGAGTTCTCAAAAAATACAGTCTCTGCTGCGTCTTCTTCGCAAGTCCCTTTGGCACTCCAGGACAGATCCTCCTGTATCTCAATGCCCAGAAATCTGAACGTCGCTACCCTCTCCACACATGTTCCGTCAATAAAAAGTATAGCTGGAATCATAGAAAGCAGCAGTCCTGTCACTGTAGCTCTGGGCCAGGATACCACAGTGTCCTTGAATGGGATACCAATATCAAGTCAGTAGCCAAAACACAAGGGTGGGTTCTTTCCACCCAGTGAATCCCTGTGCCCAGTGGAGGGCTCCCAAAAAAATTTACTACCACACTGTGGATGTGGCATGGTGGACATGGCCAGGGGGAAAGCCCTGCATTGCACCTGAATTAGGACCATTTTATTTCAAAACTTGGATGGGCAGGGACAGCCAGAATTTCTGCTACTGGTTCTGGTGAACTGGTGCGAACCTGCTGATGCCCACCACTGCCTCTGCCTCTTTCCTCCTCTTTGTACAGGAATGAGAAAGGAGGAGCAAATTATATATATGTAAATGCTGGCTGACTGCATCCTTGCTTCATGTATGTGCTAATCCCTGCTGTTTTCTCTGATCACCAGCTAGGAGTATTATAGATTCCTCTCACTCTGCTCCCCATAAAATAGAAGGAATGAAATTTGGTCAAGGGGTTTGGGAAGAGGAACCAAGATCTTTTGTGTGACATTCCAGGGGAATGGATTAGGTCCATGAACCCGAGTGACTCCCAATGTAGAAAATACTGGGCTAGGAGGATAAATGATATTTGAGTCAGCAGCTCTCCCACTCTGAATGGTGAGTTTCCACACTTCTAATAACTTGGCATAATTTGAGAAGAAACCATGGATGTAAAGGAGAAGTGTTTGTGTGGGAGAAGATGCAGTTAGAAGCCACTCTAATCTAGTTTGTCTCCTGAACAATGAGTCAGTCTGTTTCTGTAGAAGAAAAACAGCTCATCTTTTACAACTGATATTCAACAATACTGAAAATGTGTCACACTATTGTCACAATCCCATTTTAGGAGAGCAGCTGCCATTACACTGTATGTACTGGCTGACTTTATTTCCAGTAAAAGTCAGCCAACAGCTGATAATTATGCAGAATAGGTTCCTGGAATCTTACTTTCATAAATGGTGCCATATTTTGAGTCATATATTATCAATGTGCCTGGCTCAGATTATTACACTAATATATCATTAGAGCAACAGCTGAAATTAGTCTAATACAACAATAAAGCAACACCTCTGTCCAATAATCCAATTTCCCCACAGTCATGTATAAGTACTGCTCAACACAGCAAAGAGATAAACCAAAGAGATAGTCTTTACAAGATGGTGACGGTGAGAATGGGAGCAATATAAATTTCACAGTCAGGTAGTCAGGGTTAGGTTAAAAGAAGTAAGATTGCAGTAAATGTCACAACATGCAATGTTCTGGTTCAACTATGACAGCCAGCTATGCCATTTGACATGCTACTTCATTTTCCTTCTTACTGTTTTTCCATCTACCACTGCCCAGTATCAGTCAATATATTATGGCCACCAAGAATGTTTCTCTTAGATCTTCATCCCCCCCTCCCACTAGCATTTCTAAAATGCATTACTTAGAAACAATTATATTATCATGAAGATCTGTTTATCTTATTTTAAATTATTGTATAATTTAGTCTTCTGGTACTAAGAAGAGTATATTCTTTTGCCTTCAAAGTGTGATGTTTGCTGAGACATGTCTCTTTGATTTCGAAATGTACTTGGTGGCAATTCTGTCCCCATTTCCACCTTGGTAACTACATCATTGGTACTTGGCGGTGGATTTGGCTAAGGGGAAAAGCAAAGCAATCACACTTATATACCATCCCATAGCACTTAGTGCACTCTCTAGGTGGTTCACAAGTTAATTAGCATTCTGCCCCCAACATGCTGGGTTATCATTTACCAACCTTGGAAGGAAGGAAGGCTGATTCAACCTTGAGCTCTGGACAGGGACAAACTCACAACCTTTTGTTTTCAGTACAGCAGTTTAACCACTGCACCACCATGGAGGCTTTGAGAAATGCAGCAGAACTGAAAGGAACACAATCCCTCTGTCCAGTTTCTGGTGAGAAATTTGGACAACCACCTGTCAGATCTATTCTGGATTCCTGCACTGATCAGGAGGTTAGACTCAATGGCCTCATAGGCCCCTTCCAATTCAGTTATTCTGTGCTTCTCAACCAGATTTAAATGGATCTGGAAGATAATATGTGTCATCTAGGATCCCCTAGAGCTGAGAAGTTGTGACCTGCTCTAGCATAATGCCCAAAACTAAAACATTAAGGACTGGCTAGTAATTATCTTATATTTAAGATTCAAGGAGAGCTTTATCAACAATTGCTTTACTACTGTCTCCTTTAAGCATGCTGGAATCCTACCCTGCCATAAGAAGGCATCCACCACTCCTTCCACCCACTCTCTGGTAGCTTTTACAAGCCAGGAAAGGCAAGGGCCCAAGAGACATGTGGTATCAGTCACTTCTCCAGGGATCCAGCTCCTGTCAAAAATGGAAAGTTATCCACTAACACATAATAAACAGGGGTCATTGTTACATCCACAGCACTTGTATTAACTACTAGCAGGGGTACCCGGCATTGCCCGGGTGGGGCCCAACCCAGGCCGATAAGAGACCCGGGACCATTCCCCCCTGTCCTGCAACCCTGCTGTCTTAACTTTTTGTCCACTGTCATCACCCTTGTGATGGTGCCGGTGCCGGTGGCCTAGGCCTCGCTGGGTGCCGTGTTGCTACAGCCGGCCCCAATGCCGGACAGGCCTGGAGGCGGTTCTGGGGGCTGCTCCACATGGTGCTGGGCTGCATAGACATCACAGTCTGGTGCCCGGGCAAGCCAGACTGAGGGCCTGTGGCCTCCAGTGGCCTCCCCAGCGACTACAGTTGGCAGGCAACCATCGCAGCTCAGCTCCCCCATCGTCCCAAGGGTTGCCTCAGTTGGAAGGAAGGATCGATTTTGGGTGACCGGGCAGAGGACGGGGCTGGGCCGCTGCCTTCCACAGCCATGAGGCCTGTGGAAGGTGGTGGCATGGTCCCATCCTCTGCCTGCCCTCCAGCTGTGGGTTCTTCCTTCACACCCAAGGCACACTTCAGGAGTGTGGAGGAGCCAGGCCACATAGGCTGGCCACTGACAGTAGTTGCTGGGGCAGCGACACCCGTAATGGCTGCCTAGAATGCTGAGTGGCTTTGGCGCATGCATGGGAATTCACACATGTGCCACAGCCAGGAATGTCAGGGAGGGTTAGGCGCATGCATGGATTTTCATGAATGCACAGTGACCTCCCCTGGTTGTTTCTGGTGGCTGTTTCTTTGCAGCCTGTTTTTGGGGAGAAAAAGCAAGGGGAAAAAGCCTACAGGGGCGATTGTGATGTCATTGCCAGAGCTCAACCAATCCCCAGCTGACCAGGTTTAGGGCTCCATGACATCATCATCATCATCATCATCACTATATTATTATTATTATTATTATTATTATTATTATTATTATTATTATTATTATTATTATTATTATTATTATTATTATTATTATTATTATTATTATTATTATTATTATTATTATTATTTCCCCATCCAGTTGCCACAGCAACCCAGTCAACAACAACAACAACAACAACAACAACAACAACAACAACAACAACAACAACAACGACGACGACGACGACGACGACGACGACGACGACGACGACGACGACGACGACGACGACGACGACGACGACGACGACGACGACGACGACGACGACGACGACGACGACGACGACGACGACGACGACGACGACGACGACGATGATGATGATGATGATGATGTCATGGAGCCCTAGAACTGGTCAGCCAGGGATTGTTTGAGCTCTGGTGATGACATCACAACCACCTCTTGTTGGCTTTTTTCCCTTGCTTTTTCTCCTGTTGGTGGTGCCATCCCTTTTGGCCAAGGGGTGGAGCCCTGTGATGTCACGGAGCCCCAGACCTGGTCAGCCGGGGATTTGTTGAGCTCTGGTGATGACATCACAATCCCCCCGGTTGGCTTTTTTCCCTTGCATTTTCTCCTGTTGGTGGAGGTGTCCCCTTTGTGGATCAATTTTGGGGGTGTACCCCTCCCTATGGGGTTTGTGACTCCTGCAGTGACCGTCTCTCCGGCCCAAGTTATGTACGTGCTGAGTTTCAGCGCATTCGGTGCAGGGGTGTGGATTTGTATAAGCAACTTTCGCCAGGACACCTTGGTTATAGATATAGATATAGATCTTAACCTATAAATCCAAGTGTTCACCGTTGGAACTGGCTATAGGTTGCTATGCGTCACCCTACTGACCGGCACCCACCCTTCGTGCGCACGGCTGAATTGCCTACGCAGGTCAACGAAGGATTTAAAAATCCGGCACGGGGGCCTCAGCCCCACAAACGGCAAGAAAGGGAAAGAACTTCACTTCCCAACATTCCTTGTGCTGCGCCGCGCCAGAGCCAATCACGCTGAGAGGCTCTCGCACGGCGCAGCATTCCGACACGCGCCGCAGCCAATCGAAAGAAACGCATTTTAAAAAAAACCAGCAAAAACAGAAAGCACCAACCCATTACTACAAGCCCCAGCGTCCTGCGCGCCATGAGCACGCAGAACGCTGAGGAAACCGGCGCCCGAAAAATTAAAAAGAAAAACAACTCACCGCATCACAGCCAAGCACACACCAGCCGGCTTTCTATCCCTCCCTGAAGGACCCGACTGGAGTTTCCCCTTTAATATCAGTGGGTGGGGGTTGCGATCCCCCTCTCCGCTGGCTAACCTAGCGTTGGGAGGTTTGAGGGGACAAAAGGGGAATGTTTCCAAAACCCTCTGGACTCAGGACACCAGGGAGAGGGGATCGATTCCCACCCCCCTCCTTAAAAAAACTCCGTCTTTTCTACTCTTTAAAAACGGAGTTGTTTTAAGGAGGGGGGGAGGGAATCGATCCACTGTGCCTGGTGTACTGGGTCCAGAAGAGTTGGGGGGACATACCTCTTTTGTACCCACAAACCTCCCAAACCCCAGGGGAGCAAGCGGAGAGGGGGGTCGCAAGCCCCACCCACTGATATTAAAGGGGAAACCCCGAACTACTTTCACAACTACACACAAAAAAGCACCATAAAACAATAAAGCCACCCTCCCCACCACCTAACCCACCCTTACTAACCCACAACGACCATGCCCCCCTCCCCACCACCTAGCCCACCCTTCCAAACCCCCAACGACCATGCCCCCCTCCCCACCACCTAGCCCACCCTTCCTAACCCCCAACGACCATGCCCCCCTCCCCACCACCTAGCCCACCCTTCCAAACCCCCCATGACCACGTACCTTCCCCACCACCAAACAAATATTTTTTAAAAAAATTACTAAAAACACTGAAACACAGCCAAAAATACACAAAAACAAAAACACAAAAAACAATACGAAGTAAACAAAGACACAATCAAAAATAAAACAAACAGACAAAAAATTCAAACTCCAAACCCCCCCCCCCCCACACACACACACAAAACAAAGAAAACAAGCAAACTTACCAGAACACGTGCTACCTACACCAGGACTGGAAAAGAAATGAATACAGAAAGACCCTACTGACCAGAAGAAGCTCCACCCAGAGGCCAGGAGAGAAACAAAAGTCAAAATACAATAACCCCTACCAGCACCACCTGCTGGCCACAATAGTAAAAACAATTCAAAAACACACAACAGCCCCAAACAAAACACAAACTCACAATTTTACACAAAAGGTCACACCAAAAAAAGTAAAAACAATTACACTAAACACACTGTCATACAAATCACAAATATATATATGTCAATAACATACAATAGAAACTTTAAAAAATCCTGTGCTGAGTTATTATATCATACTTTCTTCTTTTATTAATCCTCAAAAAAACCCAAAAAAGCAAATCACAGTTAATAACAGCCAAGCCAAACAAATTTAACATAAATAAACATTTAAAAAAATTAAAATTACAGACTAAGCAATTTTTTTAAAAAAACAACACAATTTAACCTTCCAACACAATGTAACACTATTGCAAAAAAAAAATGGCTCATTTTTAATTAAAAAATACGGGGGGAAAAGCCCGGCAACGCCGGGCAACCCTTGCTAGTATAGATATAGATATAGATATAGATATAGATATAGATATAGATATAGATATAGATATAGATATAGATATAGATATAGATATAGATATAGATATAGATAGATAGCATCCAAAATTCTATTCATTTGGCCTTGAAAACAGCAATAAATTCCTGTCTGAAGAAAAGTATTAGTTTACTTACCAACCCTAACATGCTAATGATTGCATTTTTACAAATGATTAAGTTAAAATCAGTTATTGTAGCTGTAAATGATCAATGAGATTTCTTTGCATACCTTTACATGTTAACTGATTTGTCACAGCCTGCACTGACATTTTGAACTTCATTACCATTCAGTGCCCATGTACCATTCATATACTCTTGTTCCGCTACATCCATCTTTAGCTACATCTGCCAAATCTTATGCCATTTAAAAACGTATTACTCTTCTACTCACTTTAAGAGTAATGAATAATGTATTCATTTTTGCATAGTTTCAAATAAGGCTGTGCACCACTTTTAGCCAAATCCAGAACCAAACAGGCTTGCTTTGGCTGATTTGTAAGAGGAATGGATCAAAGTGGAATGGTCAGATCCAGTTCTGAGGTGAAGTGAATCAATCCAGCTTTTTGGACATCAAAAATTAGAGGAACAGATTAAGAATGTAGGATAAATTATGTGAATGAGAAATGATGTTATGATGGGAAGTGGGGGTGGCTTTGCTCACTGGCAACTCTAGCAAGCAGCTTGAGGCAACAATTTCAGCATCATTGATCATTACAGTGCTTATAAATTGCTCTGGCACAAGATCTCCCTCTGCCTCAGACCTCACAGTGAGCTTGCAGAGGGAGATCTTGTGCCAGGGCAAGATCAACAATTCAATTAGAAACGTTCTGAAACTATGGAGGAAATGGTCAATTGTCTTTTAAAAAGAATACATTCCACTATTTGTATTTTTAAAAAATTCACACTAGGCCAGAGGCAGAGTAAAGGTGGTTTATGAAGTATGTTATTTAAACAAACATTACATGCAAGAGATGGAAACAGAAGGCAAAGGATAGAACATTTTGGAGTTCAGTTGATTTGCACTTAAAGCTACAACAAATTGATATTGGATACGTGCAAGAATTATTAAAAGAACTAAAGCATAAACAAAAGATCCAAAAACAATATAAACGCAACACTAGTGTATGGCCAAAGCAAAATAAATAACAGAAAAGAATATTCCTGCAATTAAAAGAACAATTAAAAACAGAAATACATATGCTAAAGAAATCAATCCTGACTGCTCACTGGAAGGGCAAATTGTAAAGATGAAGCTTACGTACTTTGGACACCAAATGAGAAGAGAGGACTCACTTGAGAAAGCATTGATGCTGGGAAAGGTGGAGGGCAAGAGAAGAAGAAGAAGAGAAGGATGAGATGGTTGGATGGGATAGTGGATGCAGTGGGCACAAAGCTGGGCGGGCTGAGGAGGATGGTGGAGGACAGAGGTGCCTGGAGGTCAATGGTCCATGGGGTCGCAAAGAGTCGGAATCGACAACAACAACAATCTCTGCTTAGAAGAATGTCCTGGAAATTTATCAAGCAGTCCAGTCAGATATATATTGGAGAAGGTGGTCCTTTAGGTGACCTTCAAAGAGAAATGGATGGCAACTAGACCAACATCTTTGAATAATTAATTTCTTCCTGGGGTTTCATGTAGATGTGAAACTGCTGGATAGCTCAATGGTTTAGGTATCTGGCTGCAGAGGTTCAGAGTTCATTCCTCACTGTGTCTCCATAATAGGGGCTGCAAATGATGATCCATAAGATCCTTTCCAATTCTGTAATAATAATAATAATAATAATAATAATAATAATAATAATAATAATAATAATAATAATAATAATAATAATAATAATAATAATAATAATAATAATAATAATAATAATAATAATAATAATAATAATAATAATAATAATAGGTTGGTTTGCTCTCGTCCTGATGATAGGGCAGGAAGATCTACTAGGATGAATTTTACTTTGCAGGTGCACCCCCCAATAAAGGACTCAAAGTGGATAACGGCATTGGGCCACATTTATTGATTCATGCCCTAGTCCGAATTATAAATTTGTATTGGTAATCGACCAATTATAATTCTTAAGGCAAGCAGGCCGAAGTAACACTGGTAAGGTACCACCCAAAATTGCCAACGGCAATTGTTACAATGTATCTATTTGTATCAATTTGTTTGTTGACAACAAACAAATTGTTGACCGTAGTCAATATCTAACTAATGACCCCACCCTCTGACGCGTATCCGTAAAATCACAGGGTGATGCATGCTGTCTAGCTGTAGCCATCACCCCGTCGCCTGGTTCGTCGTTGACCGGACAACGTTTAACCAACTTATACCTGTCTAGTGTTGTCCAGTCAATTGCGAACCTGCCGGATACCTGTGGGTCATAAATGTTTACCTTACCAGTGCTACCCGCCACACGGAGGGGCTTCAAAGAAGGCTCGACGCCCCCCCCCAGACCGTCAGCTCGGTCAACAGGCCTGCTCGCCAATCACCCAACAGGAGGTCCATACCTCCTCGCGACAGATGGACCCCATCCCCTGCGTACAGGCCATAATTTTGCAGACTAATGGCGGGGTGACGACTGACCCGCCCCCAACCCCTGCTGACAATGAACCGGGCAACAGCCCTGTTTACCATGCGTCTAGCCCGGTCCAGGGCCTGGAGGTCGAACCCTCCCCTATACGCGTGCCGCGGCACCATGTCTGACCAAACTAGGGTTGTGGCGGGCCACACGTAATGCAGGTAGGCGAGGTCGCCGCAAATCGCATGCTTCAGCGATAGGCCGGTGACCTGACCTAAATCATTGCCCCCAAGGTGTATGATCAGGATGTCGGGCGGGTCAGCACTCCGGCCCGAGAAAAGGAATGGCAACAGCTCCCTCCACAACATCCCGGGCTTACCATACCATGTGAGACTTGCGTATGCACCCAGTCCCAGTCGGGGTCCCCACTCTGTCACCGCAGCGTAACACGCTGCCCTGTGCACGTAGCTATGGCCCACCAGCCATACTGTCACCGGCGTAATACAACACCCAGGGTCTGTCAAGGAAAAAACGAGGAAGAGAAAAGGAGCGGTTACTCGACTGGTACTCACGGTGAAAGAGGGCGGACATAAAATTGAAAACATTGTGATCCCCACCTCCCCATACGGCGTATCTCAGCCCCGGAGTACCCAAAAGCAGCCGCCGTGGAAGCCGCCCCTATTCTGAATGAATGGGTGCCGTAAGGGGCCCCTGGGAGGCCAACACTGGCCAGCGCTTTGCCGGTCACCTTCCAAAATTGAAATTTAGTAAGGGGAGACCCATCTTGGTGACAGAAAAACGGGCCATGGTGCGTGCCACGCAGTGCAAGGAACTCCTGTAGGGCACCAACCGGACAGATGTCTGCCAAAGAACACCGTAGCAGTCTTACTCCACTGCCTACGCCATGCTGATCCGTCTTAGAGGAGCGTATCCTCAACTGAGCCCAGTCTTTGGCCACATAGACATCTTCGAGTTCCAGTGCCCTACGACTAGCATCCGCCTTAGACAGCATCACAAGCTCGCTGATGCGGGGCGCTCCAAAAAAGGCCACCGTTGTAGCCGCATGAAACAGGGCTGCCTCATACCTATCAAAACATAGGTCCTGCCAGCCCCGTGCCAGTTGGGTAAGAACCCCAGGGGAAATTGACACTCAGTTGTACATCTCGGCCCATGGGGACCCCAGTGATGCCGTCAAAGTCCTTTCCAGATGCCTGGAAGCTGTGGGGGTCTGGATGGGGGCTAACGGGCTACAACTGAATCCCAGCAAGACTGAGTGGCTATGGATAGGGGGTTCTGCATTAACCCGGGAGCTACCATCGTTGGTTCTGGATGGGGCTATTTTGCCCCAGACAGACCCAGTGCGCAACTTGGGGGTCCTCCTGGATTCACGGCTACTGCTAGAGGAACAGGTGGCGGCTGTGACCAGGAGGGCTTTCGCCCAACTGCGGGTGATCCGCCAGTTGCGCCCACTCCTGGACCGGGACTCCTTGCTCATGGTCACTCACGCTCTGGTTACCTCCAGACTAGATTATTGCAATGCGCTCTACATGGGGCTGCCCTTGACGACCATTCGGAGGCTACAGCTGGTCCAAAATGCGGCAGCCCGGGTGGTGATGGGGTGTGGGCGTTATGCCCGTGCTTTGCCACTGCTCCGGGAGCTGCACTGGTTGCCAGTTTGTCTCCGGGTGCAATTCAAGGTGCTGGTTTTGACCTTTAAAGCCCTATATGGTAGTGGGCCGGGTTACCTAAGAGACCGCATCGCCCTGAGGACGTCTGTCCGTCCAACCAGAGCGGACCGGAGGGGCTCTCTAATCGTTCCATCAGCCAGAGGGGCTCGCCTCTCTGGCACAAGGAGGAGAGCCTTCTCCGTGTCTGCACCGGCCCTCTGGAACCTCCTGCCAACAGAGCTACGTCTCCGGACGGAATTGCTGCCTTTCAGAAAAGATCTTAAAACCTGGCTGGCGGGTCAAGTGTGGGGTGCAGGTGGAAGGGTAACCGCCATTGGGTGGTTGGTGTAGAAGAACTCTTCCCCATGGTGCCTTTGGATCCTGCAGCCCTTGTTTTTAGGGGGTGGGTAGTTTTAACTGTTTTAACTGTTTTAACTTGTGTTTTTAATTTTTATTGTGAACCGCCCTGAGTTGGCTTTGGCCGAGTGAGCGGTATATAAATGTGATAATTAAATTAAAATTAAAATTAAAATTGGGTGGCGGTCGTCCGGGCTACGCCCACACTCCCGCACCCAGCCCTCCAAAACATGTCTCACACGGAAGTCAGCGGTACTGTCTGCATGTCCGCCTACTTTGGCCATAAAAGCCAGCGCTGACAGCCTGGATGCTATGGTTCGAGGTGCAAGGCCCTGAGAATGCAGGTCAACCATGAATTGAAGTATATGGGCCACCAGGATTGGCCAGATATCTGGCAGCCGGAATTGGGCACAGAATGCCCTGAAAGAATTGAATGCATGTTGATACGCCTTACGCGTGTGTGGCACTAGCGACATGCCGATCACCCGGTTCACCTCTCCTTGCCAAAGGTCCATATCTCGTCCGGGAGTGGCGAGGGAAATTCCTCCGCATCCGGGGCCAAGGCGCGGAACCGGGAGATCTGCAGGCGGGACAAAGCGTCAGCGATATCATTATTGACCCCCGGGACATGCCTGGCCCGGAACAGTACATTAAGGCGCAGGCTGCGCACCAGGTCCATTACCCTGGGTGATTTGGAAGTCTGTGAGTTGACAATGTGGACAACGGCCGCATTGTCACACCAGAAATGAACGACCGAGTTGGCCCACTCCTCACCCCATAGCATCAAGGCCCCCAGGATGGGGAAAAATTCCAGATACGTAAGATCCCGCAGGTGCCCCGTACCTGACCAGGCTGGTGGCCACCCAACATAGGCCCACTTCCCATTGAAGTACATCCCATAACCCAGGGACCCAGAGGCATCTGACTGTATCTGGAAACGAGGGGAAGCCAGAAGGTCAGACCTCCAAAATGACACCCCATTGAACTCCCTCAGGAACTGGAGCCAGATAAGCATATCTGCCTTAATGCCCTGGGTTAGTCTCACCCTATGGTGGGGCCTGGATAAGCCTGTCATGGCGTCGCACAAGCGCCGAGCAAATGCCCTGCCCGGTGCGACCACCCTGCAAGCGAAATTGAGATGACCATGCAACACCTGCAGGTCCCGCAGTGATGCCTTGCGTTTAGCAAGCAAGTCCGAGATAAGGGCCACTATCCTTGACACCTTATCCCCTGGTAACCTAGAAGCCTGCACTACCGTGTCAATCTCCACCCCCAGGAAGACTAGCTGTGTAGATGGGCCCTTGGTCTTTTCGGGCGTTAAAGGGACACCCAGTTCCTCCATTAGCGTCTGAAATGTATTGAGGAGACGTGTGCACGTGTCCCAGCCCCGTTCACCCCCGAATAAAAAATCATCCAGGTAATGGGCTACAGACCGGGACCCCGACCTGCGGACAAAAGCCCACTGTAGGAAGGTGCTAAAACGCTCGAAGGCCGAGCATGATATGGAACAGCCAAAAGGCATGGCCTTATCGAAATAATATTCACCCCGGAACTTAAAACCCAGCAACTCAAAGTCACCCGGGTGAACCGGCAGGAGGCGAAAGGCAGACTTAATGTCGCACTTAGCCAACAGCGCACCCGGGCCACATGAGCGCACCATGCGCAGCGCTTGGTCAAAAGATGTATACCTGACCGAGCAAAGGTCATCAGGGATAGCATCATTGACCGATCGCCCGGTGACTTCTTGGGCACCAAGCCCAAGGGTGACACTTTAAGGTTGGGGAACGGGGGTGCAGGGAAAGGGCCAGCGACCCTGCCCGCATCAACCTCCTTAGAAATGCTGGCGGCAGCCACCTCCTCCCTCCCCTTAAGGGACAAAAGGTTGGGGGCATCTTGGGGGGACCTATCACCCTGAAAAGGAATACGGAACCCCAGTCGAAAACCCTGAAGCAGGTAAACCGCATCTGCCCCCTTCGGGTACGATGCGAGCCAACGCTCCAACATGTCCACATTAATTGGGGAGGGGGCCTTTCGGTGGACCAGCTCCCTCTGCGGCCGTCTTGCCAGCCCCTTGTCCGCCCCTACCTTTGCCCCGCACCCCTCCAGGCCTGGGGCAGGCGGAGGCCGCATGGGGGCCAGCGCAAGAGGGACACTCATGCCTGTACCGGCAATTCTTCCTACTGCAGGAACCATTGGACGAGAAAGTCCAGCACAGCAGGCGGGCTGGAACCCCCTGCCCCGCCACCTGGCGGGGTGTCTGTGCTGGGGCCGCTCGCTGGACCGCATGTCCACAATGGTATCTTTCCCCAGGCGCAGGGCGCGTGGGAGTCATGTACAGAAGCCACAGCTTCTGGCAGGGCTCGTCCCACCTCATCTCAGGGTGCAGGGGAATCCGCATACGGAATTCCTCGTCGTAAGCCAACCACGACGGGCCCGGGAAGTCGACCATCGCCCGGTAAATGTTGTCCAAATACTGGACCATCGGAATTGCCAAATCCGGCCGGGCCCTGAGGTAGACCGCCATGTATATGAGGTACGCTGGCAACCAATTGGCCCACGTACGTGGCGGCTTACGACGACGTGCCTGTTCCTTATCCTTCTCATCCTGCCCCTCCCTCTCCTCTTTGGTGGGCTCTCTGTTAAGAAGGGAGAAGATGTCCACATACTCCCCACGCCAGATCTTCTCTTTGGTGGCCTGGGCCAAATGGTCCCCCAGGGGCAAGGAATACCCCGCTGTCGGCAATGCCGACACCGGCACAGTGGGAACCACGGGGATCTGGAAAGGAGCCTGGACCAATCCGGCCACCCCTAACACATTCCCAACTGAATAAGAGGTACCACCCAAAATGGGGCCCTGGGTGAGAGGTGAAGTCACCGGGTGGGACGTCGGCGACTGAACTGTCGCACCACCCATGCGAGGCCACGGCCACTGGAATGCCCCCCCCCAATGTGGGTAGGTGTGTGGGTGCACTAGATTGAACCGCATACTCACATGCAACACCCCCGCGGGCCGCCCCCACCGGGGGTTCCGGCCCGCTGGGGGCGTCGGAGCTCACGACCGCAATTGAGCTCGTCGACGGGGCCTGACCAGCATCAGCCTGTTGAGTGGGGAGCTGCGAGGCAGTGGCCGAAGCCGGCCCACGCGCCTCGGGCAGCTCGACCCGTCCTGCCGCCTGCCGCTGACCGGCAGACAAAGGATCAACCTGCACCCCAAAAGGCACCCCCGGGTGGTTAACCCTCGTGAGGGATGCCTCGAGGGCCGCAACGCGGGCCAGAAGGGCCTCAACACTAACGTAGCCCCCTAAGCCAAGTGGGGGCAAAGGGCCAGCCGGCCCACTGGCTGCAGGCGCCGGTCCAGGTCCCTGGACCCCGGGGGCCATATACGGCCACGACCCCAGGCCCGGCCCCTGCAGGGCCGGGGGGGTACCCTGCCAGGGGAGGGAACCCAGCCACCCCCCATGGCTGAAACCCCCCGCAGGAAGCTGGGCACCAATAGAAGAAGGCCCCGCAGAATGGGCCATGCCAGAGGGAAGCCGGAAAAGTCAAGAAAATCAGCAGCCAGAGGCTTCCCTAAGAAAGGCAAGAGCGACGGAGGTAAGAGGGAAAAACTTCTCCGCTCCGTCGCTTCGCAAAATGGCAGCTCGGCTGCCTCGTGGCCGCCCCTTATATAACTACCCGGATGTCTTCGTCCGGTGGGGGGGGCCCGCAAAGAGCGTGGCGGCCATTTTGGCGCCGCGCTTGCATTCTAGCAATTATTTTTCATGAATTTTGGATATCTTCCTGCAGAGGTCATGCTACATTCTGCTAAAATATTGACAGCTTTAAAATTAGTAAAACCAGACAGTCAATATTTTTGCAGACCTATGACACCAAATCTTTCTTTTTGTTGGTACTTCCTGTTCAAATTACTTTCCTTAAGAGGCAAATTGTAACCTGATCATAGATGTCTTAAATGTTCACGTCCTCACACCATGTTAATATAACAATTTGGTTTTTAATACAAACTATATCTTGTAACACACAAACAACTTGTGCAGAAGAATCCAACGTGATGTCATACTCTACATCAGGAGTTCTCAACCTTTTAAAGCAGGGGCCCAGGTCATGGTCTTTCAGACAGCTTTGGGGTCCGGATGGTCATTTTGCCCTTCCTCCACCACATGGCACTTCCTGGAGTGGTGGAGGCAGTGGGGAGGGCACATGAAATGGCACCTTGGGTCACATCCAGCCCACAGGCCTTGGGTTGAGAATCCCTGCTCTACATCCATTATCCATTGGAGTGCTTTAAAACTCAAGGCAGAGATAGAGAATATAGTAGCTTTGCAATGAAAAACAGAGCTGTCTTAAGAAGTAAAAAATGTTTTATTACCCTCCAGAGAGTTGTTGCAAATTATTTTTTTATTTGGTGATTAGTTTTCAAGCGGTTAACACTGTTTGTTTGCATGTTGATTGTCCAAACACAACAGTTTTGAGTAATCTCTGGAGGGATAATTTTTGATCATCTGCTAAATGAGGTACCATCTCTCCAGCTTACAGTATCATGAAAATCACATAAAGTTCCATTCTGAGAAGTGTTTTGAAATTGTTCCATATACTGTACATCCATATACTGTACGTAGATGTCCTTATTCCTAAACTGATTGTGATTAGTTGGCTAAGCTTTAAATGAGATTCCAACATAACACCAGGAAGAACTTCCTGGCAACTAACAGCTTTATAGCAATGGAATTTCCTACCTCAGAAAGTGATGGATTCTTGTTCAATGGATCTTTTTAGATGGAGGTTGGATGGTCATCGTTCAGCTGTGGGTTTCTTGCATCCACAAAGGTTCTCTCTTGCTCTAGAGCAGGGGTTCCCAACCCATGGGCTGGATTCCGCCTGCGATGCTGTGGCATGTGCGCGCCCACCCCTCCAAATACATTTGAGAAGCAAAATGACCACCCTTTTGAAGCTGTTGGGACAAACTGGCTACCCGCATTGTACAGGCAGGGCAAAATGGCCATCCAGCCCTTGAAGCTAACTGAGAGATTATGACCCAGCCCCTGGCTTGAAAAGATTGGGAACCCCCTGCTCTAGAGGTTTGCCTTTCTATGATTTTTTTCAATTCTACAAGTTAGCTTAGGCTGTGGAGTAGTGATTGGTGTCAGGTCATCCAGCAAGCTTTATGGCTGAGTGACTCAGGTCTTCTGATGCCGTCTGACTGTGTACATAATAAAATATGTTTGTATATGATAAGCTAATACTACAAAGGCAGTGGACTGATTCACATATTATGGCCAGCATCCTTTTGGCAATCATGAAGTGTAGTGCCTCTGTGGGCATAGAGCTCTATGTGAATTCCAGCTGGTTGTTGCACCGTGGACTCACCCATTCTAAGCAACTGAGTATTCTATTCATTGCATGGAACAGCTGCGTTCATATGCAGGATACTAGGCTACATTCTTAGGTTAATCCTCATGGTTTTAGAAAAGGTTTATAAAAAATATAACATGCAAATTAAAAAAAACCATACACTGGGTGGGGGACCCAAGAGAATAAGTTTGGAATCATGGGTAGAGAACTGTTAAAAGGCTAGAGAATTCCAGGTTTGGCTCCCTATTGAGGTTCATTGTGTGGCCTGGGGTCAGTCATTCTTTCTCTCACCCTGACCCACTTCACAAAGTTGTTTTGAAAGTGAAGGGAGGAGAGAAAAATCACTGGCTCCCTTGAGTGCACTAGAGAAAAAGGTATGATTGAAATCTAACAAGCAAGCCATTTTTAATCACACAGAGCTAAGTATCAGAGAGATGTGACCCAACAAACCTCCCTGCTTATTGAGTATGCATGTAACTCTCCCGATTCCGCACACAACTCAGCTGCCACAGTAATGCAGCTGAGGAAGCTCAGCCCATGCAACTCCAATTAACCAATCAGCAGCTAGCGTAGGAAACTGCCTGGTTTCAGGTGTACCTTAGTAGCTACGCAGTACACCCCCAATGATGTTACTGCCACCAGCCAATGAGTATCCATGGCGGGGAATTCAAATACAGTATATAAGGAGCTGCGTCTCCTACATGTGCCCATGTACAGCTTGACCATGCTGAAATAAAGAAGTGTTTGGCTCGCCTGCTGGCTCCGTGTGCAATCAATCTGCCTACATCAAATTGGCGACGAGGATGGGATAATGGATTCCCACAGAGTAACCCTCACACCGTTTGACACCTTGAAGCCCGAGTCATGGGACCTGTATGAGGAGCAGTTCCTATATGCCATGGACACCAAGGGCATCGATGATGAAGCTCAGAGACGAGCCTGCCTACTGGCTCAGTGTGGGTTGCTGACCCTGGAGTTGGCAAGGAACCTCCTGATGCCGAGGGCCCTAAGGTCGGTCCCCCTCGGCGAGATCCTGAACGCGCTGTGGGCACACTTCCAGCCGAATGTGTCCGTGTTCCTGGCATGACTGGCCTTTCACTGGCGTGATCAATGGACAGGGGAGAGTGTGGTGGAGTATGTCACTGTGCTGAGACTGGTGGCTGTCCCTTGCTGCTGGGGAGCCTTCCTGAGTGAAGCGCTGTGAGACTGCCTCCTCCTCGGCATGCGGGACGAGGAGGCCCAACGGAGACTGTTGGCCCGGGACAAGGACATCACCTTCGAGCAGGTCCTCAGGGCTGCCCAGGCTGCAGAAGTGGTCAAGGATGGGGTGCGGGTGTGTCAGGCAAGAACCGGTGCCTCAGGGAACCCGTCTTCTGCCGTGTAGGCCCACAGCTGCTCGTCTCACAGGGAGCAAGAACTGAGAGCGGCGGCAGCCGCTGCCATGTCCTCATCTGACCTCAGCAAGAGTGAAAGTGAACCCGATGTCCAGAAGGTGAGGAAACGACCTTCTGTGAGGAGAGACACGGCCGAGGCTAGCAGACGCTGCGAGGGGTGTGGGGGCACACACGACCGGAGGAAGTGCCCCTTCAAGAAAGCCAAGTGCCACAACTGTGGACATTTGGGCCACATCGCCAAGGTGTGCAGACAATGCAGAGACTGGGACCCTGACTGGACCAGCCGCCGGAAGGACCAGAACATTGGGAAGGTGCACGTGGGAGACACCGTGGTGAGATGTGTGTCGGACTGGCGCACCCATTTCTTTGTTAAGGTACTGTTGCAGGTGGTCCAGGTGAAGATGGAGGTGGATTCAGGGACTGCCTACTCCATAATCTCGCAGACCGAGTTTCTGCGTATACCCCCTAAGGACCGCCCCAAATTTAGAGCCCTCAAAACGAACTTGCGGGATGTTCAGGGAAGTTACATCCCAGTCCTGGGGGTGGGGGACTTCACCGTCCATTTTAAGAACTTCACTAGGAAGTTGCCCTTAGTGATCCTTAAGGGGAGGTCCAGTTGCCTCCTGGGGACCCAGTGGTTTGAACCGTTGGGAATTGCATTGACTGGAATCAATGCGATCCGAGGCAACCCCATCCAAGACGTGTGCAATGCACACTTGGCAGTCTTCAGAAAAAGACTTGGGGAATACAAGGGGCCTCCGGTAGACTTTGATATGGACCCTTTCATCCGCCCCATGCAGCTCAAGCCACGCAGAGTGCCTTTCGCACTAAAGGACAAAATATAGGCAGAGTTGGACAAACTGGTGGGTCAGGGGATCTTGGTTCCAGTGGACTCCGCAGAGTGGGAGACTCTGATTGTAACAGCCATGAAGTCTAATGGGGAGGTTAGGATTTGTGCTGATTACAAGTGTACTATCAATAAGGCAATAAGGCCCCAATGCCTACCCGGTGCCGGTAGTTAGCCACTTGCTGGCCAAGTTACATGGGAAGAGGTGTTTTGAGAAGCTGGACCTAGCGCAGGCTTACCAGCAGTTAACAGCCACACCTGCGGCCACAGCTGCCCAGACGATAGTGATGCACAAGGGTGCCTTTAAAGTAACACGCCTCTAGTTTGGCGTGAATTCAGCTCCCAGTATATTTCAGGCGCTTGTGGAACACCTACTTAAGGGACTCCCCGGGGTATTGCCATACTTTGATGATGTATTGATAACTGCTGGGGATGAGTCAGAGTTAGCACAGAGGTTAGACTGGGTTCTGTCTGTGTTCGAGAGGGCTGGGTTATGCCTGAGAAGGTACAAGTGCATCTTTTACACAAATGAGGTAGTGTTCCTGGGGGTTTGGATCACCCCTGATGGGGTAAAGCCCTCAAAGTCAAAGGTTGCAGCCGTTCAGGACACCCCCACACCAGCTACTAAGTCAGAGCTGCAGTCATTCTTGGGGCTCCTGAATTTCTACCACTCCTTCCTCCCACAGAAGGCATCTGTGGCAGAGCCGCTGCACTGCCTACTGAAAAAGGACGCAGTCTGGTGGTGGTGGGAGGCTCAAGATCCAGCGTTCAGTGAGTTAAAGTGGCTCCTCTCTTCCGAGGCGATATTAACTCACTTCGACACCAGTGCTAGTGTGTGATGCGTCACCGGTGGGGGTTGGGGCTGTCCTATGCCACGTGTTTGAGAATGGGAGGGAGGCACCAATTGCATTCTATTGGAGATCCCTCTCAAAAGCAGAGCGCAATTACACCCAGACAGACAGGGAGGCCCTCGTGATCATCGCAGGGACAAAGAAATTCCATGACTTCCTGTATGGGAGGGAGTTCACCATTGTCATGGATCACAAGCCCCTCCTAGGTATCTTTGTCATGACCAAGCCCACCCCACAGATCTTGTCCCCTAGAATGTTAAGGTGGGCGATCTTCCTAAATGTATACCAGTTCTCACTGGTGCATCGCCCATGGAAAGACATCGCACACGCGGGTGCACTTTCCAGGTCTCCCCTACCAGCGCTGGGAGAACCTGAGTGTGAGGTTGAGCAAGAGCACCAGGTGCTGCTCATCGAGTCTCTCGACTCGCCCCCAATTGTGCCTGCGGATATCGCCAAGGCAACCGCCAAAGACAGGGTTTTGTCCCAAGAGCTGGCTTGGGTAAGGAAAGGCTGGCCCTTAATGTCTCCTTCCAAAGAATTTGCATCGTTCTTCAGGAAGCGTTTTGAGCTTTCGCTCGAGAGAGGATGTCTCCTCTGGGGCCAGAGAGTAGTAATTCACAAGGTCTTGCAAGCCAAGGTGCTCCGTCTGCTCCATACGAGCCACCCAGGAATCGTGAAGTCAAAAGTCCTAGCAAGGAGCTACTTCTGGTGGCCCAATATAGATGATGATATAGAGAAATTGGTGGGCTGGTGTGAGAGTTGCCAGCAATCACGGCCCGAGGAACATAAGCTACCCCCCAGAGAGTGGGACACAGCACACGGCCCATGGTCCAGACTGCACGTGGACTTCGCGGGGCCCTTCAGGGGCACAATGTTCCTACTCGTGGTCGACGCATTCTCAAAATGTCTTGAGGTCATCCCAATGCATAAAATGTCCTCCGCGGCCACAATCAAACACCTGAGAAGGATGTTCGTTTATTTCGGCATTCCTGATGTGCTAATTTTGGATAACGCATCCATTTTCACATCTGCGGAATTCCAAGCATTCCTTGAGCAGAACGCGGTCAGGCACGTCACCTCTGCCCCTTTTCACACTGCCACGAACGGCCAAGTAGAGTGCATGGTCCGCACCACAAAAGAGGCCCTAAGGAAGATGGGTCTGGGGGACCTGGAGCTACAGCTCTGTCAATTCCTCATGACCTACAGGGTCACCCCACTAGCATTGGGGCAATCCCCCTCAGAACTACTAATGCGGAGGAGAATCCCAACGTTGTGTGACCGCCTGGATCCTTCTAGGGTGGAAAATGGGGTAAAAATGTGTCAGTAGAGTGGGAAAAGGCGACCCGGTTTACTGGAGGAACTATGTGAGCTCAGGACCAGCGTGGGTACCTGGGGAGGTGGTAGAACAAACCGGGCCAGTTTCATACAAAGTGATAACAGAGTCAGGGTTGCTGTGGCGCCGACACTCTGGCCAGCTTAGGAGAAGGGTCACGGAAGCCACCCGGGGGACTGATCCAGAGGAACCCACTGAAAGAAGTGACATAGAGGGTTCAACATTAGGGTTGCCCCCACCCGCTTAACCCAAGGGGGGATACAGGATTGAGCATTACAGGCTGCACAGAATCACCGGAGTCAACCTTTCAACCCGAGGAAGCAGCCCCCAAGTATGATTTTTTGTTTCCGGATGAGGGGAGTTTTTGTGAGTGTTCCCCCACTTGTCCCAATGAGCAGCGGGGCTTTGAGTTCTCCCAACGGTCCCCTCATCCCCCCGAGCCAGGGATACTCCTTCCTTTCCCCTGCCAGGATTCAATGGGTCCCTTCAATTTTCTCGAGGGAATAGCCCAAGCACCCCAGGGAGCACCTCTGTACCAGCGGGCCGGCCACAGCGAAATCGCCAGCCCCCACAATGGTTAAGGGACTTCGTCCCATCCTAGGGGGGGAGGGTTATTGTGTATGCAGGTAACTCTCCCGATTCTGCACGCAACTCAGCTGCCACAGTAGTGCAGCTGAGGAAGCTCAGCCCATGCAACTCCAATTAACCAATCAGCAGCTAGCGCGGGAAACTGCCCGGTTTCAGGTGTACCTTAGTAGCTATGCAGTACGCCCCCAATGATGTCACTGCCACCAGCCAATGAGTATCCATGGCGGGGAATTCAAATACAGTATATAAGGAACTGCGTCTCCTACATGTGCCCATGTACAGATTGACCATGCTGAAATAAAGAAGTGTTTGGCCCGCCTGCCGGCTCCGTGTGCAATCAATCTGCCTACATCAAACTGCTGATATAGGCAACTATCAATGCAGGTTTAGTATATGAGAGTCAAGACACGAGGCACAGCCAACGGCTGGGTTAACTCAGGTTTATTGCATGGTGGACAGAGGGAACATGAGGTAATGGCGGACGAACAGCTCTATATATATGGTAGTAACGTATTTTGAATGTGGTTCCACGGTAGCCCGTTGGCTACTGGTCCGCGTGACGTCATGGCTGGTCACGCCCTTCTTGTCCAGGTGTAGGTAGCGGCGGGAAAACTTCCCGCGCTGCGGTCTTTGATGGGTTTGAACCAAGAGAGCTTGGACGCTCGCTGCTGCCAGCTGGTGGTCATTAGCTCGCGTCCTATTACAGGGTTTATGTGATACAGCTGAAGGTTACATTGTTACTCATAGGCAAGGTTACATTGGTTCAGATACATTGATATCACATGTGGAAGGTTACACTATTAGAACACAACACTCCTCCCCCCTAGGATGAGACGAAGTCTCTCAGCCAAGATGGCTTATTTCGAACACGCTGGGGTCTCGGCGCGGGCTGCCCTGCCCTGGCTTCGCTCCCTCCTCCTTGCTCCCTGGCTGCCTGCCCTGTAACGGGAGAGGATGACTCGTTAGTGGTTTGCCGCGGTTCTGCGGCTTTGCTGGAAGGTGTGTGCTTTGTTTGGGAAGAACCGGGGGCACTGGGGACTAACGAAAAACCCCTCTTCTCGCTCGGACGGGTGGGGGAACACTCCAAAAAACCCCCCCGGCTAGCAAAATCAAAATCAAAATCGGCTTCGGGGGAAACGGCAGCGGCGGCCGCACACTCCTTTTCCCTCCCCCCGGGCTCGGATAGAACTGGGGTATCAAAAGGATATGAGTCGGGCTCACTGCTTTCCCTCCTGACCTCGGACCGGTGTCCCTCTCTGTCTCCCCCTTGGGCTAAACGGGTGGGGGAGAACCCTATCGCTGAATCCTGTCGCTGAGCCCCACTGATCGGCCCCTCACTCACTCGGTGCCTCAGTTGGTCAGCGTGCCTCCTCCAGAGGAGGCCGGTGCTAGTTTCCACCCGATATGACACTGGCCCCGTCTGTTCTATTATCGTCCCTGGCACCCAGGCTGGGCCTGCGTTGGCATAGTTCCTGCAGTGTACAGGATCGCCTACGCCGAAACCTTTCGAGACCTCTAAACCTATGTTCTTCCCTTTGTCCTCGACCCTCGACGGGTCCAACCTGGACAAAAGCGTCGTCAGTTTCCTCCGCATCAGCAGCTCAGCCGGCGAGTATCCAGACGCTAAGGGGGTCACTCTATACGCTAATAGAAATTGACAAACTTGGTGATTTAGATCTCCCGAGCCCATGCGCCGCAGCGCATCCTTTGTGGTGCGCACCAACCGTTCCACCTGGCCATTCGTGGCCGGGTGAAACGGCGCGGATGTGACATGCCGAATTGCATTTGCCCCCATGAATGCTGCGAACTCAGCGGACGTGAAGCAACTGGCGTTATCGCTGACCAAAGTGTCGGGTAAACCGAACGTGGAAAAGACCCTTCTTAGCTGGCGAATGGTAGTGGCGGAGGATGTGCTCTTTACCGGAACGACCTCCAGCCACTTTGAGTATGCATCCACCACCAGGAGAAACATGGTTCCTCGGAACGGGCCAGCAAAATCTACGTGCACCCTGGACCACGGTCCCCTTGCTGCGTCCCATTCCCTATGCGGGAGGCGGGCCACCTCCGGTCGGGAGCACTGACATGCCTCACAAGTGCCAACCATATGCTCTATGTCGGCGTCCAGCTGGGGCCACCAGAAGTAACTCCGGGCCAACGCCTTGGAGCGGACGATTCCCGGGTGGCTGACGTGCAACAGCTTTAGCACCTTCGGCCGCAGGGACGTAGGAACCACCACCCGTTGGCCCCACAAAAGGCACCCCCTCTCTAAAGACAATTCTACTCGCTTTCGGAAAAATGGGTCGAATTCCGCGCCTGGGGATGACGCCGGCCACCCCTTCTGCACCCACGAGCAAACTTTCTCTAGTGTTCTGTCCTTTCCGGTCGCCCTGGCAATGTCGGCCGGTATTCTAACTCATGTTGATATGCGTTAAGAAAAATAGCCCACCGCAGCATCCTCGGGGACAGGATCTGTGGCGTGGGCTTATTTGCAGTGAATATTCCTAACAGGGGCTTGTGATCAGTAACGACCTTGAACGGCCGACCATACAGAAAATCGTGAAATTTCTTGGTTCCCGCTACTATCGCTAGTGCCTCCCTATCGGTCTGTGCGTAATTCCGCTCTGCTTGGGACAGGGACCTTGAATAAAACGCTATCGGGGCCTCCCTTCCGTCGTTTAACACGTGGCAAAGCACCGCCCCCACCCCCACCGGGGATGCATCGCAGACTAAAACTATGGGCCGTTTGGGGTCGAAATGAGTCAGGATTGCCTCGGATGTGAGGAGTTGCTTTAACTCTGTGAACGCTCGTTCTTGCTCGTCACCCCACAGCCATTTTTCCTCTTTTTTAAGTAACCGATGGAGCGGCTCGGCAACAGACGCCTTCCGTGGAAGGAAGGTATGGTAGAAATTGAGAAGCCCCAGAAACGACTGTAGCTCGGTTTTGGAAGTGGGGCGAGGGGCTTTCTTAATGGCGGCTACCTTAGATTTGGACGGCCTAATTCCCTCGGGTGTGACACGGAACCCTAAAAACTCAACCTCTGTTTCGAAAAATACACATTTGTCTTTCCTCAGTCGCAGCCCCGCTTTTTCGAACACGGTCAGGACCTTATCCAGTCTGCGAGCCAGCTCGTCCTTACTCCCCCCCGTTATCAACACATCATCAAAATATGGCAACACCCCCTCCAGCCCCTTCAGGAGGCGTTCCACCAGCGACTGAAAAATGCCAGGTGCCGAGTTCACGCCGAACTGTAACCTCGACACCTGGAACGCCCCCTTATGTGTGACTATTGTTTGTGCCGCCGCTGTGGCGGGGGTTACCGGGAGTTGCTGGTAGGCCTGTGCTAGATCGAGTTTAGCGAAACACTTTCCCCCATTTAGCCTGGCCAGAAGGTGGCTGACCACTGGCACCGGGTATGCATTAGGGCGGATTGCCTTATTAATGGTACACTTATAATCAGCGCAGATGCGCACCTCCCCGTTAGCCTTCAGTGCTGTTACAATTGGAGTCTCCCACTCCGCGGAATCCACAGGAACAAGAATCCCTTGACCCACCAGTTTGTCCAGTTCCGCCTCTATTTTGTCCTTTAGCGCGAACGGTACCCTGCGCGGTTTAAGTCTTATCGGGCGGACCTCCGGGTCTAAGTCGAAGGCTACAGGGGGTCCCTTGAACTTTCCCAGTCCACTTTTAAAAACAGCGGGGTGCGCATCACACACCGTTTGTATTGGGTCCTCGCCTACGGCATGCACCCCCCCTATGAACAGACCTAAGGGCTGAAACCACTGGGTCCCGAGGAGGCTACAACTCCCCCCTTTTAGCACCACTAGGGGAAGTTCCGCAGAATGTCTCTTAAAACGAACCCGGAATGTCCCGACCCCCAACACTGGAATGCTGTTCCCCTGTACGTCCCGTAGTGTGGCCCTCAACGCTTTAAGTTTGGGCCGCACGTGGGGGTCGATTTTCAAGAACTCTCTCTGGGGAATTATTGAATAGGAGGACCCCGAGTCAACTTCCATCCTAATGGGGGTCCCTTGTACTAGTACCTCAACAAAGTAATGGGGCTGTCCCGCAGACACGCTGAACACAGGAGCGTCGCCCTCGCTGTCGTCCGAGATGCGGCCCACGCCGTCCTGCTTCCTCGTGGCCCGGGCGCCATCTTTGGGCCTCGCTGGACGGTCCGGTCTGGCTGAGCGGTCCTGCGACTGTCTCCGGCCCTCTTTCCATTTCCTGCACGCCTTGGCGATGTGCCCCCGACGTCCACAGTTGAAACACTCGGCTTTCCTGAATGGGCACTTCACGCGCTCATGGGCCGCTCCGCAACCATCGCAGCGGCGCCCACCTCTCCGGACCTTCTGGACCTCCTCGCCATCGCTGCTTTCAGAAGACGATTTCGAGGTCGGTCGGGTTGCATGCACCGACTGACCGGACTTCCCGTGCGACGTGTTTTCCGCTTTGCCGGCCCTCGGACGCCACTCACGCCACTTGTGCATCTCATCTACTCCAGCGTTCGTGGATTCCGCGGCTTCCGCGGCCTCTACAACCTCTTCCAGTGTGGGTGGTGGCTCCTTGTTCATCAAGCTGCGCTGTACTTCCTTGTCCTTCAGGCCACACAGCACTCCGTCCCTGAGGGCCATATCTAGGATGTGGTCCCATTTGCAGGGGGCGGCGGCTACCCTCATAGCCGTTACGAAGGCTTCTACCGACTCGTCCGGCGCTTGAACTCGCCTCCAAAACGCGCTCCGAGCGGGAAACATTGCCCTCGAGGGTCGGAAACGCTCACGCAGCAGTTTCATGATGTCACCGGCTTTGAAATCGCTCACCTTCTTCGGTGCGAGGATGCCCACCAGCGTCCGCTTGGTTTCCATCCCGAGCATGCGGGTGAGGATGGCCCTCTTCCTTTCCTCGTCGTCTTCTTTGACTTTGAGTTCCACCAGTGCCGCCTGGAAGTCCATCTCAAAAAGCTCCCAGTCTTGCGGTTTGGTGATGTTGAACCCGCTCTGTGTCCTGGCTCCATGGGGATCCATCATCCCATCCTCGTCGCCAATTTAGTATATGAGAGTCAAGACACGAGGCACAGCCAACGGCTGGGTTAACTCAGGTTTATTGCATGGTGGACAGAGGGAACATGAGGTAATGGCGGACGAACAGCTCTATATATATGGCAGTAACGTATTTTGAATGTGGTTCCACGGTAGCCCGTTGGCTACTGGTCCGCGTGACGTCATGGCTGGTCACGCCCTTCTTGTCCAGGTGTAGGTAGCGGCGGGAAAACTTCCCGCGCTGCGGTCTTTGATGGGTTTGAACCAAGAGAGCTTGGACGCTCGCTGCTGCCAGCTGGTGGTCATTAGCTCGCGTCCTATTACAGGGTTTATGTGATACAGCTGAAGGTTACATTGTTACTCATAGGCAAGGTTACATTGGTTCAGATACATTGATATCACATGTGGAAGGTTACACTATTAGAACACAACAGCAGGTATGCAGCAGTAGCCATGGGTGGCTTGGATTTTGTGGCAGTGCTAAGTTCACTCTGGGGTTTTATTCAAAATTTAAAGGATCTAGACAAGGCGCTTCACCTGAAGGAGGGAACAGGGTTTAGTACTTTGTATAGTTTGTGGTCTGGGAGGAGAACTATCATCAACTACCACAATGCTCAGCCAAGTGATTTATGGAATTGTCCTCTATGATGTAAAAAAGGGAAAGTGGCTTGGAATGAGTAGAACACTAACAAAACACTTTGGCCGCTGTAGGCATAAATTAAAGGTCAATTAAAGAACAAGAGATAGTATTAAACTGTTCTACAGTGTAATTAAAAGGAGGATAGAAGATGCATGTATCTGTGAAATGAATATCTCAGCAGCCACCAGATATTTCTACAGATTATCCAGAGACTTGGATTTAACCCCCGTGCATGAGAACTAGTGCTGGCTTTCTACGATAAGCTCTTCTTATGGAATGGTTTTCTCACAGCAGATTTTTTTTACCTTGCCCTGAGAGACACACACAGAGAGAAGACTGGAACAATTATGTAAAAGTTTAGAAAAAATCAATGTGGGGGTGGGGGGACTAATTGTGCACTCTTTCATTAGACAGCTTGGAAAGGAGCCTTACTTAATTCAATGGGACTTGGTCTTGGTAAGCATGCATAGGATTATGATCTGTGTATGGTTACTCCTGTGTATGCATTGTGCACAGTGTTTGTTGAATCAGGAAGATGTGCACAAGACTGTGTGTGTCTCCTCCAGGGCCTCTAGTATGCCTGGAAAAGGGCTACTTCTTTTTATAATGAAGGCACAGGGGACGGCAAAATTATCTATAGAGGGTAAACGGCATGAAGTTTCTGGAAGTGTGATATAACATTTCGGGGATTCAAGAAGGAAGGAAAAAAGCTTGGATTTTGGCATGATGGAGGTGCGTTGAAGAAAATACAGCCTGAAAAAATCTGTGAAGCCAAAAACACCACTTGGACCAAGGGTTCCCAACCTTTTCAAGCTGAGGCCCGGGTCATGCTCTGTCAGTAAGCTTTGAGGGCTAGATGGCCATTTTGCCCTCCGTGCACAATGGGGGTGGCCATTTTGTTCCAACAGCTTCAAAGGGTGGCCATTTTGTTTTTCGAATGACCTTGGTGGGGTGAGGGGCCACATGAAATGGTGCCAGGGGCTGGATCTGGCCTGTGGGCCTTAGGTTGGGAACCCCTGACTTGGATCCTCGAATTTTTCCACTTTGCTGTAGTTCAACAACCTTCACATTTTCCCCCTATTGCATACATCTAGGATCTTTTCAACGAAAAGTAAATACTGTATTAAAAACAAGAATGTTACATGTTATATTTTTGAGTAACAAGGGCCAACAGCATTAGTTTTAATGCCAAACATTGATATTGCCTTTATGCGTGCATGTTGTATAATGAACAACATTTACTCAATATTTCAGCAATGCAGCACTGCCATTTTAAAATGCCATTTTTAGTGATTTTTACTTACAAATAATGAGCAATAGAAATGAGTGACATATTACTCAGCAGGGTGAGGGTGCTGAGCAAATAATGAGACACACATTATTTTTGAAAAATAATATTTCCTAGCTCTGCTTTTGGGGCAGGTCTTCATCCTTGAAGTTACGTGTTGTTGAGTTGCAAATGAATCATGTGGATGTGACTGCAACACAATCATATGCATCTTTACCTAAAAGGAAGCCCTGTTGGAATCAGTGTTGAATATTTCATATAGTGCAACTCAAGACAGCAATCCCAATCAGAGTTCCTGGGGCGAGCACTAATGAACATGTTTGCTGAGGCTAAGGGTATGACTATACAATGAGGAAAATATGGATTCACTCATGTTCATTTGTTCTGAAGTCACCACAGGGGAATCCAGGTTTCCCTGGATTAACTGACCACACAGGTAGAGAAGATAGTCTTGTTTGCAGCTTGTTTGCCACTCAATTTATAGCCCATCAGGTGGCACATTTAAAATGAAGCTGTTAATAAATTGTAAACAATGACTTCCTGAATATATGCTGGCTTCACATTTAACTTTGCCAGAAGATGTTTAAAAAGAGAAAGAGAGATGGAGCCTTTTCCACAAGGCTGAGTGAGTTGATGAGCAGCCTCAATAGGCCCTTGCATAAGCATCAGGTGATAGTGAGAAAGAGAACTTGAAAATGTGGTTACAGTTTTGGTAAGGTTTCTGTAGCATTCCTTATTGGTGGGAAGACACTAGATTAGTGTGCAATCTCAGGTTCACATAGAAGTTGCAGGTTTATTAGGTTTTGGATTGTATTTTCAGGGGATTTGCAGATAGAGAGGACAGCCATAAGGATCACAAGTACTGTTAGTGTATTGGATTAGAAATCATTGGAAATCCAAAACAAAGGGAGATATTTGTCAGTGTATGACCTAAACTGAAGCAAGGACTACCAAAATGTTGCCTGAATCCATGCTTCAAGAAGCCCAAATCTCAAGCATCAATGAAAGTCCAAGCTATCCTGGAAACCTTTCTCACAAAGTCCTAGGAAATTGTCTTGTTCATTACGCAAGGGAGGCATGTTAGAGATAATAGAAATTGCTTTAACGCTGCTAATAGTGGTGGTGAACCTATGGCACACATGCCAGATTGGGCACTCAGAGCCCTCTCTGTGGGCACACCGTCATCCCAGCACAGAGTTCACCCTGCCCCTCTGCCCAGCAGTCTAATGGGAGCGCTTCTTCCCTTCCCTCAACACAGATTGTTTTTTGGGTCAGTGGTGGGATTCAATTTTTTTTACTACCTACTCTGTAGGTGTAATGCAGGAATGGAGGAATCACAATATGGGATAAAAAATTTTTGGGAGAAACATCAACAATTTCAGATATGCAGACGATACCACCCTAATGGCAGAAAGTGAGGAAGATTTTAAAAAGCTCTTGATTAGGTTGAAAGAAGAGAGTGCAAAAGCTGGCCTGAGACTTAACATCAAGAAAACCAAGATAATGGCAACAGGCCCTATCAGCACCTGGAAAGTAGACGGGGAAGAAGTAGAAGCTTTACTTTCTTGGGATCTAGGATCACTGCAGATGGTGACTGCAGCCATGAAATAAAGAAGTGACTGATTCTAGGGAAACAAACCATGAGAAAACTGGGGAACATAGTGAAAAGTAGAGACATCACCTTGCAATAAAAAATCCGTATAGTCAAAGCAATGGTATTCCCGGTGGTAATGTATGGATGCAAGAGCTGGATCATTAGGAAGGCTGAGTGCAGAAGAATAGATGCCTTTGAGATGTGGTGTTGGAGGAGAGTTTTGAGAGTACCCTGGACAGCGAGGAGAACAAATAAGTCAATCTTGAAAGAAATCAGTCCTGACTGCTCCTTAGAAGGTCAAATAGTTAAGATGAAGCTGAAATACTTTGGACACCAAATGAGAAAAGAGGATTCACTTGAGAAAGCCTTGATGCTTGGAAAGGTGGAGGGCAAAAGAAAAAGGGGACGGCCAAGGATGAGATGGCTAGATGGCATTGTGGATGCAGCAGGCACCAAGCTGAGTGGGCTGAGGAGGATGGTGGAGGACAGGGGTGCCTGGAGATCAATGGTCCATAGGGTCGCAAAGAGTCGGAATTGACTGTGCGACTGAACAACAACAACTGTAGGTGTGGCATGGTGGGCATGGCCAGGTGGACATGTGACTGGATAGGCGTGGCCAGGTGACTTGTCCTCCTTCTTTTTCAGAGTGATTTTTCAAATGTGTGGGTCTTGGAGGGAAGGAGAAGGAAGACTACCAGAAGGCTTAAAAGAGATTCTACCAGGCACTGTGCTGACACACCTGGGCAGGCACGGTTGCTGCATGGCAGTGCTACACAGAGAGACTTGTTCGAGGATAGTCCAAATAACAAAGTCCAATAGGCAAGCTGAGGTCTGTTTACTGGAAGTCCAAGTCAGTAGTCTAATCCAAAGTGTGTCCAGGGGCGTCATCAGGGTTGGCAGGGAAGTCAGGGTCACGTCAGGCAGGTCAGGAGTCAAGCAATATGTCAGTCTTCGCACAAAAGTTGCACCGATGCTGGCAGGCTGTAAGAAGCTGGCTTATAAGATTCCCAGCTAATTGGTATCAGCTGGGAGCCTTCTTTGGTGCTTTGCTCTAGCCTGCCTGTGCCTCTATTTCCTGGACCTCTCCATGACTGAGGGCTGATCACTGTCAGAGCCAGAATCCTGATCTGACAGGTCAGCTGCTGGGGAAAACAGACTTGGGTCAGGGCATCCTTGGGCTCAGCTGCAGGCAGAACTGGGCATGGCATAGGGAGTCAGAGGAGGGCTGGATCACAACAGGCACAGAAGGGGTTAAGGGCACCGAGCTGATGATTCCTAGAAGGGAAGGAGATCAGATGAGGGTGCAGAATAGCAAATTGTTCCTTTTCAAAAAGTGTCCCTTCCGGTCTGTCATTTTCTCCCTTTCCCAGAAGACGATGGAGAAGGTTGGTGTGTTGTTGTTGTTGGGTAATTGGGCAGGCAGATGCAGGCCTATGGCCTGAGGCTCTTGCAACCGGATGGGCAGGCCCAACCAGAATTTCTACTACTGGTATGGGCATACTGGGGCATAACGGCTGGATCCCACCACTGGTTTGGGTTGCAGTTTGGGCATTTGGTCTCTAAAAGGTTTGCCGTCACTGGCTTATAGTTTCAGAAAGTAGAGTGTGTGTGAACTGTAGGTTGTTGTTGTTTTTTAATTGCTTCAAGGCAGCTTCAGATGTCAATGCAATCAACTGACTGTCTCTCTATGTAAAATCTGCACAATTATGTAGGATTTAAATGAAGCACTGTAGGTCACAGTAGCATTAGGATCTAAACCTCTGGTGGCTAACATTGGCACTCCAGCTGTTCTTGGACCTCAATTACCAGAAGCCCAAGTCAGAACTCCTGCTGATTAGGGCTTCTGGGAATTGAAGTTCCAAAACAGCTGGAGTGCCAACATTATCCACCAGGGATTGTAAACTATCCCCCTACACTCCCACCCCCAATTTTGTGATTTACTTTTAATGAAAGCTTCCAGATATCTTTCATTTCTCCAACATTTTACAGTTGTTCTTTCTTAGCTGGAACATTAGAACATAAGAACAGCCTTGCTGGAACAGCCCATCTTGTCCAGCATTCTGTCACACACAGTGGCTCACCATTTGCTTCAGGATATTCCCAAGCAGATGCCTTCACCTGCTTAGGATTCCCTGGAAATGGCATTGAGAGATATCCTGAATATCTCTCCAACCCGGAGGTTGTCCTTAGGTATCCATAATTATAGCCATTGATACCCTTGTCCTCCATGAACTTGTCTAATCCTTTCTTGAAGCTGTCAAGACTGACAGCTGTCACCACTTCATCTGGCAGAGAGTTCCATAGACCAGTGATCCTCTGGGTGAAAAAGTACTTTCTCTTATTTGTTTGAGAACTAGTACCTGTGTTCCAGAAGAGGAAACAAGGGTGACAAACATAGCATGCAAAGCAGTTTCTCTACCCACTGGAACAGCAAAGCTACTTGCAGAAGGTACTCTTTTCTCCATCAGCAAATGTTTTGTTTGAGGAAATTGAGTAGATGTGACTAGGTTGCATGGATTCTGGTCAGGCAGGGAAAAGAAGGTAGGAAAATTGGTAGGAGCTTTACCTGCACATTGGAGGCTGAACAATAATTGATGGAACTAAGATGTACCGTCTTTCCCAAACCAGATCCCTTAATTTTATCAATTTTAATGTTCTTTCCAGTACAGTGGTACCTCGGCTACAGTCCGATTTGGATAAAGTCACGGTTTTCATGCACACATGATGCATCACATAAAGTCCAAAACCGCTACAAATTGATGTTATCTGAGGTATTTGGTATAGGAACCTCGGATAAAGTCCATTTTTTGGACATTATCCGATGCATTGCCCATTTGATTCGGATAAAGTCCAAAATCAGATAAAGTCCAAACTTGTGGAACAGAGTTTGGACATTATCTGAGGTTCTACTGTATTAAGACACAAATAGATATATTTTGAAATATCCTGCTACAGATTGAGTTAGATCATGCTACAAATGAGCTTGAAGAGATCAGTTGTGATTTGTATGACAAATAATCATAGATGATTCAGACTGAATCAAAATGGATGGTATTCACATGTCCCTAATCTTCTTATGTTCCTAGAGTTCTTACTTAACATTCCAGGTGTTTGGCCTTAGGTAGAGGCGTGGGCTTTGTCTTTCATTCATTTTTATTTTTGTGACAGCTAGTCTGTTGTACATGAATTAATACTTTCACATCCATGTCTCCTAGACTTATGTGACGTGTCTATGCCTTTATGGTGCACAGCTTCAGGTATAATATTATCTTCATGGCTCATCACATTTCAGGGCTGACCAATGCCATAGATGATGCACTGTTCCATCAACAGATGGCAAGGTTCAGGCAGCTGGCTCCTGAGGCCAGTGTCAACCAAGAAATATTAGCAACAGAACTGTGGAAGCTTGGAGAGTAAGAGTGAAAGATCATTAGGCCTGACTGCTGCTGTCAGGATGAGGAGAAGCTCTGCCAAGACCTGGTCAGGATTCTGTCAGTTCAGAGGCCAGGAAGTGGTAGATGACAAGTAACCTGTTCTGGCTCAGCACCATATGCAGTTCTATCGACTGCTGCCTGTGAGGGGCTGGCCCAATGATTGATTCAATGTAAGAGTGCTGTTATCTGCATCAAGAAAAAGGTGATGTGACAAGGAATTTCAGAGCACACAAAGTGTTGGAAGGGTGAAATAGGGAGAAAGAACCCTGCCTGGACTGTCAGGTGCCTCTCTCATTGACCACACTGCAGAGTCTCCAATGTACTCCTCCTCCTTTGGTGAACATTTTGTGGTACATTTCAGGCCGATAGTCATGAATTCCCAGGTAGACAAGTCCAACAGTGCATTCCAAAGTGGCCAGTGTACCTTAAGGCAGGGGTCCCCAACCATTTTTTTGCATCACAGACCGGGTTCATGCTAAACAATTTTTCTACAGACCTGTAAGTGAAGAGTATATATTTCAGTTTTGCTAAAATCTCTTTTTAAAATCTCTCCTGTCTGCCAGCCACAGCTTGAGTATGGGCAGTGTGAAACCTCATTGCACACAGGCGGGTGAAGGAGCCCCATTTAGCTAGAAAAACAAGGAGGAAGGGCCCAGCTTCCTGCCAGCCACACCGTTCGACTCAGGCAGTGAGGTATCACACTTCCTGAGGTAGAGGTTGGAGCCATGCCGTAGTTAAGCAACATGGAAGTAGGGCCCAGCCACCTGGCTATCTGCTGTGTTTGAAGCCCATGCTCTCGCTCCATTCACGCTGAGGGCAGAAGGCTGCCATCGGGGCTCCAAGTGCCACACACGCTCATGGCCCAGTTCAGGCCCAGTACCGGTCCATGGCCTGGTGGTTGGGGACCCCTGCCTTAAGGAACATCTTAATACATCAACTGCACCAATGGTTGGAAGTGGTGCTAGGGCCTTATGGGGATTGAGAGTTTTGTCAGTTCTAAGTGCTGAAGAACTCTGTAAGGATTAGTGGTTCTTGTTTCATCATTCAGAAGCAGGGGCATTACTTTAGATATCAGTTTTTGATGGTCACCAGCAAAGTACTAGAACATCTGAATTTGAAATAAATTTGTTCCACACTGGAACAACCTCAACCTCTGCAATTATGTATTTCAGTTAGCCTACAGTGCAGAAGCTGAATGGATGGAAATTTATATTTTACAAGCTTTACGAGCACTATATATATCCACTGCCACAGTAAAGGAATATTTGGTGGGAAAAGGAATTAACTATCTTTCATTTCTATGAATTGAGGTGGTCAGGAGAGGTAACATATTTTGTGGCTTCAGGATTATGTTCTGGGTGGCAATGAACATGAAGACAGTCTTATTTGGCTTGCTATAAGGCCATAGTTCATTGGCTGTGTTGGTCCAGAGGCAATGCTATGTTTTAAGGTGGGATAGCATTCACCTATAGTTGAGCAATGGCAAGCGCGGCGCCAAAATGGCTGCCACGCTGTTTGCAGCCCCCACCCCATCCGGGTAGTTAGGGGGCGTGGCCAACCTCTTATAAAAGGGGTGGCCACGAGGCGGCCCTTCGCCATTTTAGAAAAGCGACTGAGTGGAGAAGTTTGCTCCGTCGCTTTTTTACTCTGCTTGCTTGGAATTGTAAGCATTTTAGCATATGTCGGAGTGGGGTAACCCACTCTGCCGGCTCACTTTTGCTGGGTGGCCAAGCCACCCAAAAGGCCGCACGGTCCTGTGCCGGGAGACGGGCTCACCCAGCCCCCCGCCCAGTTCGCTCAAAGGAGTCAGGACTGCGGTGGCTAAGTGGTTGACGAGCCCGCCTCGTTAGCTGGCAAGCTGGCAAATCGAAGAGCCAGCAGTGGTGCAGTGGGTTCAGCGGCTATAAAGCCTTGCAGGTCTCTAGAGGTCTGCACGTTCGAATCCCGGCTGAAAAAAGGAAAAGATATTATTCCCCCTGCAAAAAATCATTTCAACCCAGAGTAATCTCTGTCAGGGAAACGAACAAACCAGCCTATTCCGCCCCCCCCACTGCCACTTATTAGGTTGTTTGGGCACGTGCCTAACTGCCATCCAGGCAGAAGACTCGGGCGGGGGTGGGGCAGTCTGGCTCCCCAGGGGCTTCAAGCCCCATGGACCTTGGATCACGGTAAGAGCCCAGATGGTGTAGTGGTCAGGCTGCTGTTCTGCAGCCAAAGGGTTGTAGGTGTGATCCTGAATGGGCTCAAGGTTGATTCGTTCATCCAAGGTCAGTATGTTGGGGGCGAAATCCTAATTAACCTGTAGCCACCGATAGAGTGCACTAAGTGCTATGGGGTGGTATATCAGTATGATGATTGCTTTAGATCAGGGTGGCCCAGTGCGGCCCAGCGTGGGGATCGCGCACCGCCCTTGCCCCTCCACCCACGGGCCGGATTACTCGGCCTGGCCCTACTGTGGTCGCGGGTGCCCACAGGCTTGGTCACAGCTCGTGGGTCATTCTAGGGCACAGGCTGTGTGTGGGCTGTCTGTTGCATCTGGCCCACATTATTTCGGTGGGCCAGATTCGATCGATCGTTCACGTATGGCCCGCCTTGCTGCCCTGGAAGCCTCCAAGACAATTGCTTCACCTCCTCAGGCCCCCAGGGCAGGGCCACATCCGGCCGCTCCCCTTGCCTGCCCATGCTCTGTGGCAGGCCCTTAGCCGGGTCGAGCTGCCAGAGGCCATCAGACCTATGCCTGTTGGTGCTCTGCAGCTCCCCGTGCGGCCTCCCCGGAGGGGCTTTCTGCTAGTGCCTGGTGTGACCTGGCCTGGACCTTTGACGGCTCAGAGCCCGACTCCCATCGCGAGCTCCGACACCCCTCAGAGGCCGGAACCCCCAGTGGGGGTGGACAAGGGGGGTGCAACTTGTGAGTATTGTGGTCAAATTAGTGCACCATTTACACTGCCACATACAGTTATGGGGTATAGTCCGCACCAACGCCTTTGTCTATTGTGCCTATTGCCCGTTCCCCACTCCCTCGCTTAGCTCCAAGCCGACTCGGGCCATGACCACAGCCGGCTACTCGCTTCCCCTGGGGACCACTTGGTACCAACCAAGGAGGGAAGGAAGGGGTGAGACTACGGGGACGAGGACTTGTACTGTCATTGCAAGCCCCCTTGTACGTGGCCTACCTGGCTACCGGTCTACTTGATCCCCGCAGCACGAGGTGGCCGGAACTGACCCCATCCCTTATGTTCATTAGGGATGCACCACCTCCGGATATCCTAGTAACTCACCTGGGAGGTGCTGATCTTGTACGGACCACCAGCCTTTGGTTGAAGGTATACGTGGCTGGGACCTGGAGGTTTTACACCGCATGTGGCTGTGGCCGTGGCTGCTAGGATCCCAGAGCATATACAGGCAACACTATAAAGGAGGGCTTGATCCTTGTGGTTTGGACCATGCCCAGCGGACAGTGAACAGAGCTGTCACATGGTTCCTAGTTCTGTAAGGTTCAGGGATATCGGTATCGCGAGGCATGCTCCTCTTCCCTTTGGCGTGAGGCTCACCTGCGCTTTGGGGTACCTGAGGTATGCACCTCCCCTTTTTTATTTTAGCATGGGATGGTGAGCCACCTCAGTGTACCTGAGACATGGCCATCCTCTTTTAGATGTCAGGCTGGGCATCTCGTTAGTGTCATCAAGGTACCGTTCTTTTACCTTATGCATGATGCAGCACACCTCTTCTGGGCGCCTGAGGCATGGTCCTTTTTCATTTTGGAACAAGGGAAATGCCCCTCCCACCCCTTTTTCCGTGTTCCTGCGGCATGGTCGCCTTCCCTGTGGCATGCGGCAGGGCACCTCATGGGAGTTCCACAGGCATGCCCCTTTTTCCTTTGGTCACAAGGCGGGGTGCCTCATGGGTTCACCCAAGGCATGGTCCTCTGAATAAGGCATGAGGCGGGGCACCTCATGGGAGTACCTGAGGCATGGTCATCTTACTGTGGTTTGGGGCGGGTCACCTCATGTCAGTACCCGTGGCATGGTCCTATTACTGCATGAGACTGGGCACCTCATGCGAGTTCTCGAGGCATGGTCCTCTTGCTGCAGCACCCAAGGCATGGCACTCTTAATGCGGCTTCAGGCAGGGTACCTCATGTGGGTACTCGAGACATGGTCCTCTTATGGTGGCATGGGGCGGGCCACCTCATGGGAGTGCCCGAGGCAGGGTCCTCTTAAGACAGCATGAGGCAAGGCACCTCAGGCGAGTACCCGAGGCATGGTCCTCTTACTGTGGCATGAGGCGGGGCACCTCATGGGGATATGCGAGGCTCGGTCTTCTTACTGCGGCATGAGGCGGGGCACCTCATGGGACTAACCGAGGCATGGTCCTCTTCCTTTTGGCACGAGGCAGCACACCTCCTCTGTGCGCCTGTGGCATGGTCCTCCTCCTTCCGGTGTGAGGCTGTGCACCTAATTAGAGTACATTAGGTATCATACTCTTCATTGCAGCATGGGTTGTGTGCACATGGTCCTCCTCCATCTGGTGTGAGGCTGTTCGCCTAATTAGAGTACCTGAGGTATCATCCTCTTCATTGAAGCATGGGCTGTGGGTTGTGCGCCCACTCAATATGCCCAGGGCATTGCACTCTCCCCCCCCCAGGAATCTGGCTGGGACACGGCTGATTGTCCACTGGATAGGACAAGGGACAGTGAGACTTGGGCTGGCCACTTTCGGATGGACCAAGAAACAAGGTGCGGATATGATCTATACAGCATGTTACACCTTTAAATTTGCTGACACTTTATCCCACCTGCAGATCCCCTTGTTCCGAGGCTGGGCGCCAGACACAGATGAACTTCCCTCTCCACTTCTGCGCCAGATGCAGACCTTTGGTGAGGAGAGGTGAACCGGGCGATCGGCCCCGAGCATGCGTAAGGCGTATCTGCACATGTTCCCCCAATTTAGGGCTTTCTGTAGGAGGTGCAACTGCCTGACATGTTGCCGATCCCGGTTGACCATGCTTTGCTGTACATGGTGCACCTTCATGACCAAGGTCTGGCCCCACGTACCATTGCCGCCAGGCCTTCTGCCTTGGCGTTTATGGCTAGGTACGGGGTTACGCTGTTCACATGGGTGTCTTCCAAATACGTCGGGTGTTGGAGGGGTGGACACGTGAACGCGGCTGCCGCCAGGACACACGTCACCCTGTTTCCCCTTTTTCTGATGACAAGCCTTGCTAGAGGTTGGCATAGCTTTCGCTATGATCCGTACGAAGGGTCTATTTTCAGGCAGCTACCTCCGTGGCTTTCTTTGGGGCTCTGAGAATCAGTGAACTGGTCCCACTTTCAACAGGGGACATGTCCTGCAGGGCACTGGAACTGGAAGATGTGTCGCTCGACCATGAGTGGGCTCTGTGGAGGATTCGCTTCTCAAGGGCCAGTCAGCGAGGGAAGAGTAGTAGCATGATGCTGCCATCTGTCCGGTTGGTGCCCTACATGCGTTTGTGGCAGCGTGTGGTTCACACCCTGGCCTGTTGTCCTGCCACCGAGATGGGTCTCCCCTTACCTAATTACAATTCTGGAGGGTTCCTGGGATGGCGCTTCACAGTGTGGGGGTCCCTGGGGCTCGTTACGGTACCCATTCATTTCGGATAGGCGCTGCATCAACTGCAGCTGCATTTGGGTACTCAGAGGCTGACATACGTCACATGGGCAGGTGGGGATTTGCACCTTTTTTCTCCGTCTGTTCGTCCCTTCACTGCATGAGTGCCTTGTTATGCCCTCAATTCTCTCTCCTTCTCTTACAGACCCTGTGTGTTTCCGCACACCGGTGGCAGTGTGGCTGGTGGGCCACAGTTATGTGCACTGGGTGGCACAGTATGCGGCTTCGGGGGCGTGGCTTGATTTATGCGCTCGTGCTTATCAATGTGGTAATTGAAGAGAATAAGGAATTAACGAGGCAAATTACTGAGGTATTTTGGTGGCGATAAGTCTCCTTCTTGCCTGGTGGGAAAAGCTGTTGCAGGGCGGTCGAAGTTCGGGAGGTATCCTTGGCGAGAGAGGAAGCGACGGAAGCCGCGGTTTCTCCTGACCGAAGAGCTGAGAATGGGACCGGTGAGACGGTGGTGAACTGATAAAAGTGGCACCAGCAAGAAAGTGAGTTAAACAACTGATATATATACTGATGGGAGCTTGAGGTGGCAGCGGATTGTTTTGCCCTGAAGTGATTGGAGGTGGCAAGAGTCGGCAGAAGAGAATAGAGGGGCGCTGTACTAGGAGATAATGGAGGCGATCCTGGAAATCGAAAGTGGAGTTTGCTTTTTGGACAATGGCTTTTGAGAGACCCAGGGGAGCTGCAGATTGATTTGAGGTGTGTGGAAGTGGCTATTGAAGAAAAGTGTTTGGTTTTGGGGCGCTAGTCATCTCAGCATTTTGAAGCCGAGGTGAAGTAAAAAAGAGTGGTTCCTTTTTTAAAAAAAGTTTGCCGAGTTGGGGAAGAAGATGGGGGAGGGGCTTCCCGCTTGAAGCCTGAAGCCATCACAGCCGCTGGGGAAAGGGCTTTTGTTTCATTTGCCCTAAGAGTGGATTTACTTTTTTCTTTTTTACTCCTTCGCTGTGTGGATTATAGCTTTTAATTTTTTCTTGGGAATTTTTCTCCTTTCTCTTTCTCTCCCCTGCTGAGCTGATACAAGTGGATATATTGGGGCATTTGCTCCCTGAAAATACTGGGCATGTTTAGTGGCTGATTTTGGTGGTTGGCTCCGTTGGATTACAAATACTTACTGGTTGTTTGGTTCCTGCTTCCTGCTTCTTGTGGATTACAACAATTGATTTGCTGGCTCTTCTCCATTAACTAGGCTATACTATATTCAAAGGATTGCTGGCAGCTTTGGCTGCATTGGACCAGGCTCAATTGGAGTGTTTAATAACTATATAGTGCATTGCAGCATTAGAACTTTCAATGGATGTTATCATGGATAAGGGCACAAGAGGAAAAGCAAAGGAGGAGGAGCCTGTGGTGAAATCAAAGAGAAAGGAAAAACTACCAACGGAAGAGGTCCCCCCATCGTCATCACCACTACCTGAACCTTATGATCAAACCCAAATTATGGTGGAAATTGGTAAATTGTTTCAGAAGATGGAAAAGATGGAAGATGGAAGAGCGAAGGACAGAAATGAAATGTTGAAAAAGCAAGATAAGGTGGTAGCATCTGTTATGGATTTAACAAAAAAAGTAGAATTAAATTTGCAAAAAATAGAAGGAAATGTGAAGTTGGTTCAAAATGTGGTGAAGGTTATGGGAAATGAAATAAAGGGGACTCAGGAGGGGGTGAGGGAGAATAAAGTGAAAATGGAGGAACAGGAAAAAAGGATTGATGCTATGGATGAGAAAACAGAATATTGTTATACGTCACATGGTTGAATGGACGCCAGACCTCTTAAGAGAGAGGGTGGTCCAGTGGTTAAACAATTTAAGTATGGGAAAGGAATTTGTACAGGAAGACATTGTGAGTGCATACAGGGTGGGCTCAAGAAGAGGGAAAGTGGTCCAAAGAAACGTTTTGGTTAAATTTGCAAATTGGGGTGACAAACTTAGAGTAATGGCTTTTTAAAAACAAGCAGGTTCTGGTGCCCTGAAAATTGATGGTTTTGACGTGGAAGTGTATAATGATATTTCTATTAAGGAAAGAGCTTGGAGGTATAAGATGAAACCAGTAACCAAACTGTTGATGACTAAAGGTGTAAGGTACAATTGGAGATTTCCACAGTAATTGCGTTTTTATTTTGGGGGAAAAATGCAAGTTATTGATGAGAGGACCGACCCATTGGAGTATTTGTGTCTGCTTGATTTGGTTAAAGCGGGTTCGGAGGAGCGGCTAACTCTTAGAAAAGATTTGCTGGATTCGGGGGCCATAAGAAGAGAGTATGAGGGGGCGGACGCTGGTGGTGCTATGGGTGGGGCACAGCAGGGGAGAGAGGAGGAGGAGTTGTCATTGATCATGGTGGAGGAGGAGGCAAGTAAGGAGCAGTGAGCAATAAGTGTTGATGCAACAATTCTTTATATCTAAGATTGTAGAAAGATGTGGTGGCGCGATGCATTAACTCCTACGAACATCTTCCATGTTTCCCCTCTCCCCTCTTTGGATATCAAAGGCAGCTCTTTTTCTGGAGAAAGTGGGGAGAGCGATATTGTGTGTTTTTTGTATATTTTTTCTTTTTGAGGGTAGGTGGTTGGTGGTAGCACGCCTAATGGAGAGTTTGGAAATTAGAGAAGGTGAAATGGTAACAGATTATGAGTAGTATCAAGGTATTAACCTGGAATGTAAAAGGTACAGGTTCCGTTCTTAAGAGGCGGAGCTTACAGTTGGCATTGAAGAAGGATAGACCCGATATAGTGTTCTTACAGGAAACGCATCAAAAGTCAAAGGATACAAATAAGATTTTTTTGGGGTGGATGCAACACTATGAAATGGTGTTTGGCACTTCAAAAGCGAGAGGAGTCACAATTTTGATTTCTAAGAGATTAAGATTTGAGATAACAAAAAGTATTGTGGATCAGGAGGGCAGGGATTTGATAGTGGGAGGGAAAATTGATGATGAGGAAATACTTTTGGTGAATATTTATGCTCCAAATGAACATCAAGTGGAATTTTTAGAAAAAGTTCGTAAAATTGTGGTTTTAGAAAAAGTGGCAAAGATGATTGTGGCTGGAGATTTTAATTTGATTAGGTCAAATTTAGATTGTACGAACTTAGCAAGGTGTGGAGCAGGTATGAAAGGGAATGTTCTCAATAACTGGATGGTTTCGCTGGGGCTGAAGGATTTTTGGAGAGAGTTTAAGGGGTATATTCTTATTTTTCACATGTTCATGGGTCCTATTCCAGAATAGGTTACGTATTTTTAACGGAAAATTTGGTTAAAAGTATCGAGGGTATCAAAGAAGGAATTTTTAAGGAATCAGACCATGCTAAAGTGTTTTTGGAACTGAGGATACGAAAGGATAGTAGGAGAGGAAGAAGTTGGAGATATGATCCAAATCTATTCAAAGACCAAAAATGTAAAGATCAAATTATGGGAAGTTGGATGGAAAGTTGGCAGTGGAACAATAATGGGGAGGTAAATTTTAATGTGGTTTGGGAAGCCATGAAGTCGGTGTTTAGAGGGGAAAGTATAAAGTAAGCAAGTAACAAATACAGATTGTATAAGGCAGCACAGGAGGAAAACGAAAAGGGAATAAAACAACTACAGGAAGAACATTCAAAAAACAAGGATAAAAAAAATCTTTGCTAAATTACAAAGATTGAAGGCAGAGTTATTGGGTAAGGATATAGAAAAAGTAAAAATAGATCTGATATATCTAAAAAGAGAGTATTTTGAATTTAGCAATAAGAATTCAAGATTACTAGCAAGAGCGGCCAAAGTTAAAAAGGAAAAAAGGGAAATTGGGGTTTTGGTCAACAAACAAGGAATAAGGTGTAATAAAGCTAGTGATAAATGCAAAATTGTGAAGGATTTTTATCAAGCATTATATGCAAAAAAAGAGATAGATGTGGAGAAGCTTAAAGGGATTTTGGAAAGGCAATTAGGGAGTGGAATAAAGCAGGATCATCGGGACAAAATGGAAGAACAAGTTTCAGAGAAAGAGGTGAAGGAAGTAATCACGGTCTGAAGCTGGGGAAAGCTCCGGGAGATGATGGACTCTCGTCCGAGTTTTATAAGGAACTCAAAGATGTTGTGGTGCCAAAGTTGGTAAAGCTATATAATTACATTTTAGATGGTGGACAAATACTGACTTCCTGGTATAGCACTATTATCGTTCTGCTGCCAAAAGTGGGAATTTTTTTGGAAAAAGTGGAATCCTATAGACCAATCTCTCTTATAAATCAAGATGCCAAAATCTTCACAGCAATATTGGCTAATCGCTTAAATAAATTTATGGGAGAATATATAAATGTTGATCAAGTAGGTTTTTTAAAAGGAAGGCACATGGCTGATTTGACTAGGAGGGTGTTAGATCTAATTGACAACGTTAATCAAACGAAGGAAAAGGTGGGGTTAATATCTTTAGATATTTTTAAGGCATTTGATTCACTACAATGGTCTTCGCTCAAGGAAATAGTTAATGTCTATGGATTTGGGGATAGATTTAGAAGGGTAATTGATTTGTTATATCAGAAAGGGTTTGCTAGGATTAGAGTTAATGATGAGGTTACAGATGAGCTAAAGCTGGAGGCTGGTACTAGACAGGGTTGTCCCTTGTCCCCTATCTTGTTCATCATGGCAATGGAAATCTTGGCTAAAAATATAAGGGAGGATTTAAGTATAGAAGGGATAATGGGTAATAAAGTAAGTATGTATGCAGATGATACATTATTAATGGTGAAGCATCCGGAGGGGGCAATGGATAGGATTAAAGCACAAATCGAGGAGTTTGAGGCTATAACAGGGTCGAGGATAAATTGGGACTAATCGGGAATGATGTTGTGTAATATGGGGGAAGAGGAGAAGGAAAGGGTGGAGGGGCTATCTAAAATACAAATTAAACATAATTTGAAATATTTGGGGATAATTATTTCAAATAAAGTGGAAGAACTTAAAAGATTGAACTACGACAGCCTGAAGGCAGAATTTAAGATTAAAATACAGAGTTTTCAAAAGTTGAAGTTGTCATGGTTTGGGAGAATTGCAATGTGTAAAATGATGTTGTTGCCGAGGATTAATTTTTTATTTGATGCACCTGCAATCCAATTGAAGGAAAAGGAGATTAGTGAGTTTCAAAAAATGTTTAATAATTTTTGTAACGGGGGTAAAAAATCTAGATTGCCAAAGAAATTCTGGTATCTGCCTCAGAAAGAAGGGGTTTTTGGAATGCCAAATTTGTTAGCGTATTACCGGGCATTTCAAATTAAGAATGTTGTGAAGATTTTGGCGAGGGGAAAAGCAATTTGGGAGGAGATTGAGATGAATGATTATAGGAAAATTGGTAAAATGATCTTTTTAGGGGATAAAGTTAAAACGACAGTTTCTAGTAATATTATGATGAGGGGACTCATGAATGTGTGGAAAAAATTAAAGAAGGATTTGGCTCCGGGTGCCTCTCCAATTTTGGAACTGGCGGATATGGTGTGTTTTCCGATAAAAGTAGATAAAAAAATAAAGGAAATATTGGATAAAAATGAAGTTTCTCTGGTGAAAGAATGGTTAAGAAGTTGTGGAGATGAAACTAAGAAAGAACAATTGTTTGTGCAGTTTAAATTGGACTGGTTTCAGAAACTGAAGGTTAATAATTGGAACAAAAAATATGGAAGAGAATTATGTATAGACAGGGAAATGACGGATTTTGAAGAATTGGTTTTGAAAATTTGAAAAGGAGATAAGAGCATTAAGGGTCTAGTAAGCAAACTCTATGTTTTAATAAATAAGGGGAGTGATCCACAGGAAGATTTGAAATTGAAGTGGGAACAGGATTTGAATATAAAGCTAGGCAATGATGAATGGAAAAATAAGTGGAAAAAGAGGATAATGAGAACTATGTCAGTAAGAATTAAGGAACATAATTATTAAATGCTGTGGCAATGGTACTTGACACCACAGAGGTTACATCAGATTGATAATAAAAGGGATAATTTATGTTGGAGATGTAAAGAGACTGTTGGAACCTACGAACATATGTGGTGGAGCTATAAAATGATAAATGATTTTTGGAAAAGAATAGAAAACGAGGCAGGGGAAATAATGGGTAAGAAAATCAAACTGGTGTCAGGTACCATTATATTAACGGATGTGGAGGGTATGTGTTTAAATAAGGAGGAAAAAGAGTTATTAGAAATTATGTTAACCACGGGTAGACAATGTATTGCTAGAAATTGGAAAAATGATGTTACTATACAATTGGGGGAGTGGTATAAGGAAATGTGGAATCTAGCATTGAATGATAAATTGACATGGGAGATAAAAGTAAAAAGAGATAAACTGAAGGCAAATAGATTTTGGAATATCTGAATATATTTGTTGATCACTCCCTTATGGGTATGGAATATAGCAGACCTGTAACATCTCAGAGTAGTTTTTGGAGATAACATTGAGTCCGAACTCTCCGGGGCATTGTAAATAAACACCGGGTGATGTGTAGTTGAAAATTAAAAGTTGATAGTTGCAAACAAGTTATAGTATTGTGGGAAGGTTTTATGAATTGGTTATTGGCGCTGTGTTAATTTTTAATGTGTTTATTAAATGGTATGTGTATTATAACAGACAATAATGCAATTATCATTTATGCGATTATTTTTTACAAAGCTTATGTATTTTTGTTATGTCATGTTATATATATGTTTGTATTTTTTTTTTGAAAATCAATCAATAAAAAATTTATTAACAGTATGCGGCTTCGTCAGAGTGGGGACCCCATCTCGGGCTACGTGCAACCGCGCGTATGCAGTGGTATGGTGTGCGCGGCATGAGGTGGCGGGAACTGTTGCCATTCCTGATGTCCATTGGGAATGCCGGACTGCCAGATGTTTTAATTCTGCACCTCGGAGGCGATGATCTTGCACAGATCACTGGCCTGGCATTAAAGAATTCCGAGTGCAGTGACCTGGCGTTTCTTAACCATTTATAGCCATACACACGGTTGCTATGGTCAGACATCGTGCCGAGACACTATTATAGGGGAGGCATTGACCCCCGTGGTTTGGACCGTGCCCGGTGGTCATTGAACAGGGCTGTTGCCTGGTTCTTTATCGAGAAAGGCTTGGGGAACAGCCATTCGTCATCCGGGGATAGGGTTACAGGATTTTAGCCTGTATTCTGGAGATGGGGTTCACCTCTCAGCTAGAGGTATAGACCTCTTTTGAATGACGGGCAAGCGGGCCTGGTGACCAAATTGTCGGTCGGGGGGGGGTGAGTCATCATGGACGCCTCCCCATGTGGCGGGTAGCACTGGTAAGGTAAAATTTATTACCCATAGGTATCCGGCAGGTTCACAATTGATTGGCCAACACGTAGATAGGTACAGGGGAAACAGGTTTGGCCGGTCAAGGGCGAACCATGAACAGGGTGATTCTAGGAGCTTCACAGCCTGCATCACCTTGATATTTTAATGGATACACATCAGAGGGTAGGGTCAATAGATAGTATATTGACTTACGTCAACAATTTGTTTGTGAAAACAAAACAAATTGATACAAATTGATACATAATAGCCAATTGACATTGGCAGTTTGGGTGGAACCTTACCAGTGCTACTGCAGCCTGCTTGCCTTAAAGAATTATAATTGGATGAAACACCAATTTAAAGTTATAATTCGGACTAGGGCATTATTCAATAAAAGTGGCCCAATGCCTTTAATCCAATACCAGTGTCTGTGTCCTTATTTGGGTGGGTGCGCTTGCAAAGATATATGCCCCTTTGTCCAAGTATAGTTGTAATTCATCTGTGCAGTAATGTTTTGGATCCAATGAAAGAAAAGGCCATTAAACATCATGAAGGGCTCAAGCAGAGGTGGCCTTCCACAGCCATAGTTTTGTTTGCTGTTCTTTCTAGACAGATTTGCTAGGGTGAGGGAGACCCCAGAGGCTCGGACTACTCTAGGAAGGGTGTTAATATGGACATGAACAAAACATATTTGTTATTCTATTTGGCTCATAAAGATATTGCTTAGGAACATCCACAATTGCTTGTGGGTTCTTCTTCTTTCTGGACAAGTTAATGACCTTTTTCTTTCAGACCTCAGGGCAATGGTAAGGTGTCTTAGAGGGTAGGGTGGAGCAAGGAGCATAGCTGTACACTATATTTCTTGATGTAGTGGTCAAATGGAGGTCATGTGGTTCACAAGGTGAGCTCTCATGAGTTGACTGGAGGATCAATGGCAGGACTTCAGATCATGTAATTCAGGGGCTCACACTTTGAGGCTGAAAAGGGGCACAAACATCTTAAAATTGTGGAGCGTTTAAAATGGACCTAGGAATGTCCCAGAAGTGTTGTACAAGCCTAGGCCTCAAGTGCCAATTCATCGTTAACCCTGCCTAGTACACTCTGTCTGGTGATTTATATTATTTTTTCTGCATCTTTGCCTGTTTGCTATGGTGATATGCTCTGGTGATTAACATTCATTCCATGCCAATATTATTGAGGCTGCTGAACTAGATAAGAGTAGTAGTGGTTTCAGAAGTCACTCCTCAAAGTGCCCTGTAATATGCTCATGAATTTATAGTGATTAGAAGCAACTTTACATAGTGCCATTAGTTTTGAATAATGAACTTCATGCAGCCTATGTAGTGTAGAATAAAGGCAATTGGCTGCATATTTAGGGATAAAATGAACCAAAGTTATTAATGTTATGAATTATAGATTCAACTGATATAGGATAATATGTGTACAAAATACTGTAGATACATTTGAATGATCACTATTCTCTTTCCTCACAATGTTTTGTCATTATTAGGAAACATTGGGCTTTATAAATCTTCTTTGGCTTTCTTCTACAGTTCCAGATTGCTGTAAAATAAATAACTTGCTGAAAGTCTTAATGCAACAAAGAAAATCAATCAGCAATTACAAATTACAATCAATAAAGTAAACCTCACACTGAGACAGTAATCCTTTTCTTCTCACAATGAAAGTGCCTCCAGGCTAAAAGGAAGAAAACTCATCCAGAGCAATATAAATATCTACAAAGTCAATTTATTTCTGTGGAAAATTCTAAATGTCACTGCATAGTGCTGCGCAAGGGATTTCTCATCCAAATGATGATTGTCATGAATAGTCAATGTACCTTTATACAACAGTTGTTATGAAAAGGCTAGAAAGTACATTAAACACAATGGTCTTTTATGCCCAAGAAAATTGACACAAGGCTTTGCATCCAAGGAGAAGGAAGAGGACAAACTTTTTTTTGGCTAAGCGCTGGGCTGCAATGTTATTTTTCTCATTGTAGAAAAGATGGACATGTAGACTTATGGCCCACAATTTTTCATCAGCCTAGTGGGCCAAGATGAAGCCATGTTGCCAGGCTCTACACACCCAACTGTTTCTCAAATCTGCTCGGAGATTCCCCCAGCAAGACATGTACACATGTCTTCTTATAAAGTGGATGACCCTCCATTTAAAGAGGATTCAGCTATTCACGTTGATGATGTTCTTCATGTGAAAGGTCTTGTGGTCTCATTTTGTAGCTACTAAACAGCAGGTATCAACATTTCTGCTAGCAGAATGTAGAGTCAGAACTCTTCCAGTGTAAGTTGTTGTTCAGTCACATAGTCGAGTCTGACCCTTTGGACCACTGCATGCCAGGCTCCCCTATCTTCTGCCATCCTCCGCAGCCCACTCAGCTCTACACCCATTACGTCAACAATGGCATCTAGCCATCTCATCCTCTGATGCCCCCTTCTCCTTTTGCCTTTGATCTTTCCCAGAATCAAGGCCTTCTCGAGTGAGTCCTCTCTTCTCATTTGGTGGCTAAAGTACTTTAGCTGCATCTTCCATATTTGTCCTTCCAAGGAACAGTCAGGGTTGATTTCCTTCAGGATCAACTTATCTGATCTCTTTGCTGTCCAGGGTACTCTCCAAATTCTCCTCCAACACCACATCTCAAAGGTGTCTATTCTTCTGTGCTCAGCTTTCCTTATGGTCCAGCTCTCGCAACCATACATTACTACTGGGAATACCATTGCTTTGACTATGCGGACTTTTGTTGGCAAGGTGATGTCTCTACTTTTTATTATGTACCCTAGGTTTCTCATAGCTTGCCTCCCAAGAATTAATCGTCTTTTTATTTCATGGCTGTAATCACCATCTGCAGTGATCTTGTATCCTAAGAAGGTAAAGTCTGTCACTGCTTCAATTTCTTCCCCTTCTATTTGCCAGGGAGTAATAGGGCCAGCTGCCATTACTGTATCTTTGTTTGTTTTAATGTTGAGTCTCAGGCCAGCTTTTGTGCTTTCTTCTTTCACCCTAATCAAGAGGTTCTTTAGGTCTTCTTTATTTTCTGCCATTAGGCTAGTGTCATCTGCATATCTCAGGTTGTTGATGTTTCTCCCAGCAATTTTAATTCCTGCTTGTGATTCATCCAGCCCTGCATTGCACATTATGTACTCTGCATATAAGTTAAATGAGCAGGGTGACATTATGCAACTTTGTTGTACTCCATTTCCTATTCTAAACCAATCAGTTGTTCTATATCCTGTCCTAACTGTTGCTTCTTGACTCATGTAAGTTGTCTCCTGGTAATAGCAGAAAGATTTGATTTGACTGCCCAAGACAACTCCCACGGACACTAGTGGGAACTTTTCTACTGATCTTAATGGAAGTATACTGGAACTTTATTGTTGAATTTTAGAGTGCTCAAATCTCATATCACTTCAATCCAAAAGATAGATGTATTTTGTTGGACAACATTTATAAATATTTTTCTCAAAACACATTGTTATGTTCAATGTCAAATATAAAATTTTCTTTCTTTTCTCTTTTTTAAAACTGCACTTGATGGATAACTTGACAAAATAATAGGAAAAGGGGAGTGACTTCCATTATATTACTCTTCTTAATAAATGCTAGATAAAATATTCCAGGGTCTGAAAAGTAATGTGAGCTGGCAAATGTAATATTCAAATAACTAGATGGCTTTCCCCCATTAAACTTTGTACAAAGCCATGCAAAGCATCTTCCCAATACGTTTTTAAAATTCCAAGTTCTCATTATGTATGCAGCCTGCTGTCACACCGTAGTGTTTCAGTAACAATGTCAAATTGGCTAATTAGTAGAATGATGTTTCTTTTGCAAATTCCATATCAAACTATACAAGTTCCCATTGTCTTTCCATCATCCCCAGTGGTAGAAAAATATGATTCAAATTTCTTTGTAACTGTGACCAATCTGTGGTATGATAACTTGCCTGAAACTGGTGAAAACATGGAGAATCCCTGATCACATCATGCAAAACACTGGAATATGGAATCAAAATTATCTTAAGAGCACACCAGATCCCACTAGTGGTAGAGGTGCTGATTGTTTGATTTGCAACTTGTGCAACTGTAGTATGCCCGCGTGCCGAGATTGGCCATCACTCTTCCCAAGATGTTCACTCGCTAACGCACACGGCTTGAGAACCAACACGGGCGCTGATGGAAGAGAAATTGGGTGCGGGCTTAGATTAATTGGCATGAATCATAAAGAGCCTTGGCTGAGGAATTGCGGAGGAAATAGGACAAAAGGTAAAAAGTTGCTGACTCTAAGGTTGAACTCACTCTTCCCCTTCTGGCCCCAGATAAGGTTGAGTAAGCACAATGAGTCATTGGCTAAGGAAGTTAGTCCCGAGGACAGTTTACATGGTCTCCCAAGATAGGGCGAGAACAATGGGGTTTCGCCAACCCAGATCTTAGATAACTGTGGTTTGGCCATTAATCACAAGACAATGTCCGGAGACAGGTGTTATCTTGACCCACCAGAAATGCCACGTATGCATTAGCCTTCTGTGATGGAGCCCCGTGCTCCTTAGCATGGAACTATCAAGGCAGATCAATAAATATCCCACCTGACTTAGGTTGGGACTGGACTTTCACTGCATATTCGTCTCACATGTCCTTCCTTGCGGCCAGTCACTCCGAACCTCTGCGGGCCATTCCCGGACTGGGCAGCCCGCTCCGTTGGCCCCAGCAACACCGTTGCAACATGCAGTGATAGATCACATCATTTTACTGCCTGAGGCAAAAGGCAAGATAACTCCTGTTTCTTACTCCCCAAATCTGCATGCAAAAACTGACCATAGCAATAACATTTACACTTATATATCACCCTATAATGCAAAGCATTCTCTGGGTGGTTCACAAGGTAATTAGCATTTTTGCCCCCAACATGGTAGGTACTCAAAAGGAAGGCTGAGTCAACACAGAGCCCACTAGGATTGAACTCGTAATATCAGCAGTTTCTGCTGCAAGGAATGGATTGGCAGTTGAACCTTATTTTGATACTGACAACCAGATAGCATTATTTGATGCACCTGAGGGCAATAAGCTGCTTTGTCTACTCTGAACCCTGCAATATTTGCTAACTGAGGTGGTTGCCCCCTGACTATCAGTAAGGTCCATCCTGCCCTTTTCTGTGTATAATGAAATGAATAAGATAAAGAAGAAGAATCTTCTTGACTCATTGCCTCCACTCACTTAGCAGTTCATTCAGCAGTTATTGACCTCAGAACAAACATATCAAGCTACATTGTTTATTGTTTGTCTGAGTCCCTTCCTAGAGTGGTTTCCAGAAAGCCTGCAGCAAGTTTCTGTAGCCATAATCCCTGACCTTTTAAAATCAGCTTTATTTCACATTAGAGACAATTCTTTACATTGACAGATGAGCTTTTTGTTATGTTTTGTCACTGAGGCATGTGGACATTTCTGATAGATTTGCCTTCTGCACATATACTTTCACTTAAGAAGCTTTGTGATAAGACAGTTGCTAGATCCTTAGAACTAGGATAGATTACCAAGATTAAAGTGGCAAATCTCTCATACCACAACCAAGGTCTGAGTATATTTTGTCCATCTCTTGAAAAAGTTACATGCTTATTGGGAAGGTATGGAAATTTTTCCAAGCCTCATGGAGGGGTTTTCCAGCTTTGTTTTCAATTATCAGAAATAAGAACATTTATAAAGGGTTCTTTTTGTGTGTGTGAAGGTGGGTAGAAACAGGTTAGTTGTAATGTTCCTAAAACACCATAATGGATCTGGCACTGATGCTGGACTTTTAGAAGTACAATTTACAGATTGTTAAAATTCACTCCAAAAATGATGTATTCAGAAGATTTTTCAAGTCAGCAGGCTGCTAACAGTTTCAGACATACAGAACAAAAGCTTTTAAGCACAAATGTAATTATTTTCTTTGAGGCAGGAAAACATCCCAGTTGTGGTCTTCTTAACATGCTTTCCTTGAAATGCAATTTAACACAAAAAGGGAGGAGAAACTCATGGAGAGTATAAAATGAGCTAATATTAAGCAATTTTCTCTCCATGGTGTTTTTTTCTGCAGTGTGATGGACAAAGGACCACAGTGGTTTACCAATGAACCACTGTGGTTTAGAATTTCTTTTCTATTGGTGTCTTGTGATTTTGTGTGTGTGTGTACACACACACACACACACACACACACACACACACACACACACACACACACACACACACACACACACACACACACACACACACACACACACCCACACACACACACACACACACACACACCACCACCACCACCACCACCACCACCACCACCACCACCACCTACACCAAGCCAGCAAAAGAATATTTTGCAGTGACTCTGTGTAACAAGCCAGCTAGAAGTGGTCATTATTCAACAATTTATTTATTTATTCATTTATTTACTTTGCCTGCCTGCCTGTCTGCCCACTACATTCAGTTTCTGTACATACCTAAGTCTTGTGATTGTCTCACGTGCAAAATCCACACACAGTGGAACTCGGGATAATGACAGTACCAGATAAGGACAAATCCGGATAACGACAGCAATTTTTTAGAAAAGCGGGGGACCCGATCTGCGCTCTTTCCAACGTCCCCTGAAACCCCTGGGCACTGCTGTAAGGCAAAACCTGCAGCCGAGGAAGGAGTTTCCCCTGGCGTTTTGCCATGTAGCAGTGCCCGGGGGGGGGGGTCGGGGGATGTCGGAAACAGCGCAGATCAGGTCCCCCGCCCACTCCAGAGGTGGCAGAGAGGCCAAAATGGGTGAAAAAAATTCCATCACAATGGAGGTGTTTTGTTTTTTTGCCCAGTTTGGGCTCTCCACCACCCCTGCCGCCTCTGGGGAGGGCGGGGGACCCGATCCATGCTGTTTCCGATATCCCATGACCCCTCCTGGGCACTGCTGCAAGGCAAAACCTGCAGCTGAGGAAGAAGTTTCCCCTGGCATTTTGCCTTGCAGCAGCACCCGGGGGGGTTTGGGGACATCAGAAACTGCACGGATCGGGTCCCCCGACCCTACCAGAGGCAGCCGGCTTTTTTTTTAGCAATATCCGATACATGGACTAGATAAGGACAAAAACCGGATAACGACACAACTTGTGGAACCAGCATTTTAAAATACCATTGAATAGCTGTTTCTTGTCAGCAATGGCAATATGTAAGTGCCAATAATATCAAACATGTGGGTCAAATCTTCTACAGTGTTCAGTTTTAAACTTGCAGGGACTTACAGTGTACATGTGTTTCTTTTCTTCATTTATCCTCATTCAGGTTGTGATTGGCTTAATTTAGTCTCTTTTTAGATGGCTTGATTCAAAAGCAACTGCTGAAGTGAAGAAGAAAAAGAAAGAACCATTTATGAAATATCTTTACAGGCAATGGAGTAATTTTTAATCCATAGTTGTAACATCCCATTTGCTTATACTGTATCTTGATCCCAGAATCCATAGTGTTTCTACTTTAGTGTCCTCAGTTTCACCTGCAAATTCAAAAGCTGACTGGAATGATGAGCACAGTTTTCTTTTGTCACATGGGTATAAAATGTCCCATATCTGAGTAATTTCTGACAAGGTAGAAATAAATTATTATCCAAACACATTCTTATTAGCTAAAAGAGAATACAAAACAAAGTGACTATATTGTTATTGCTATGCTTGGTAAAGCACGCCTGTTACAAAATATAAAAAAACAAACAATGATTCGCTCGCATTGCTCCTCCATAGAATTGTAAAGTTGGAAATGACACTATGGGTTGTCAAGTCCAACTTTGTACCAATGCAGGAGACCAGTAGTTAAAACAGCGCTGGCTAATGTCCATCAATCTTTGTGTAAACATCTCCCATTAAAGAAAACATATCACCTTCCCTTCCACACTCATACTTTCACTTAGAAACCTTTGTTATGAGATAGTTAATAGATCCTTGGCTCGGTACTCTCTCCTCTCCTTTTTAACATCTACATGAAGCCGCTGGGTGAGATCATCCGTTCCCACGGGGTGCGGTACCATCAGTACGCGGATGATACACAGTTGTACATCTCGGCCCGTGGGGACCCCAGTGATGCAGTCAAAGTCCTTTCCAGCTGTCTGGAGGCTGTTGGGGTCTGGATGGGGGCAAATGGGCTACAGCTGAATCCTAGCAAGACTGAGTGGCTATGGATAGGGGGTCCCGCCTTATCCCGGGAGCTACCATCTTTGGTTTTGGATGGGGCTATTCTGCCCCAGACCGACCCGGTGCGCAACTTGGGGGTCCTCCTGGATTCGCGGCTGCTGCTAGAAGAACAGGTGGCGGCTGTGGCCAGGAGGGCCTTTGCCCAACTTCGGGTGATTCGCCAGTTGCGCCCGCTCCTGGACCGGGACTCTTTGCTCATGGTCACTCATGCTCTGGTTACCTCCAGACTAGACTACTGTAATGCGCTCTACATGGGGCTGCCCTTGATGACCATTCGGAGGCTGCAGCTGGTCCAGAATGCGGCGGCCCGGGTGGTGATGGGGTGTGGACGTTATGCCCATGCCTCACCACTGCTGCGGGAGCTGCACTGGTTACCAGTTTGTCTCCGGGTGCAATTCAAGGTGCTGGTTTTGACCTTTAAAGCCCTATATGGTAGTGGGCCAGGTTACCTTAGAGACCGCATCGCCCTAAGGACGTCTGTCCGTCCAACCAGAGCGGACCGGAGTGGCTCTCTAATTGTGCCATCGGCCAGGGGGGCTCGCCTCTCTGGCACAAGGAGGAGAGCCTTCTCTGTGTCCGCACCGGCCCTTTGGAACCTCCTGCCTGTGGAACTGCGTCTCCAGACGGAGTTGTTGCCCTTTAGAAAAGAACTAAAAACCTGGCTGGCGGGCCAAGTTTGGGGTGCAGGTGGAGGGGTGGCTTCCGTTGGGTGGTTAATATAGGGGAGGATGCCTGCCCCACGGTTTCTTCAGTTCCTGCACCCCTCTCTTTTTAGGGGTGAGTTCTTATTGCTGGTTTTATCTGTTTTATTTGTTTTTATATGTTTTTACCCATTGTTGTGAACCGCCCGGAGTCGGCTTTGGCTGAGTGGGCGGTATAGAAATTTGACAATAAAATAAAATAAATAAATAAAATTAAAGTGGTAACAGGTAGAGTCTCCTTCCTTGTAGTGTGGATACTTTGGCTCTGGTCCTAGCATCTGGTGCAGCATAAACAAACAAAATAAACAAGCAATGTCTATGTAACAGTCCTTCAGACAGAAGAAATAGTATGCAGAAGGAGAAGGTGATGCCTTTTCTGGATCACTAAATTAAAAAAAATCATTGCAAGTTTTCATGAGCCAAGGTCACTTCTTCAGGCAAACTTCATGGCAATGTTCTTCAAGCCAGGTTGTTTTCTTCAGGCATGCATTCAAATGTTCATGTCTGTATGCCAGGCTCTGTTCTTAAAAGACCACCATGCTATAAACATTTGAATGCATGCCTGAAGAAAACAACCTGGCTTGAAGAACATGCCATCAGCTTTGCCTGACGAAGTGACCTTGGGTCATGAAAGCTTGCAATGATTTTTTTTTAATTTAGTGATCCAGAAAATGTATCACCTTCTACTTCTGCATATGTTTTATACATGGATCACTTGGCTGACTTTGTTTAAGGAAAGAGTATGATACTTATATTTAAATTATCATACTACCACTCTATTTTCTTGAATACTTTGGCAATGATTTCCTGATCTGCTATTCAATGATGAATGCAGGGATTCTCCTAACTTAGTCACATACTGAAGGGACACTCGTTCTGGCACTGTAGACATTGGTCATATTTGAACAATGCCCTCCATGAATACCCATGCACACATGTAGAACTCCTCCAGATGATGGGAACCTTGGCCGATTGGGATCTTGTTTCATTTTGACAAGCTCTGTATCTGTGTGCCACATTCCAACAAATGGCTGAAGGGAATGCATATGGCAGTGTGGAGGTTATTTCACACAACTATGTAGCCCCTTGTATATTATTGCAAGTTATTAAGCACACTTAAACCTGTTTGGAAATTATTATTATTATTATTATTTATTAGATTTGTACCCCGCCTTACTTGAAATGTATCCTCTGTATTCATAGCAACTTAATAAATGTAGAGCACACGTATGTAAGAACTTTGCAGTGCAGCATTAGGTGAGTTGGATTTATTTTTCCCTTAGCTTTCTTTCTATTTTCTCCTTCATGCAGAATTTTATAGCTTCCCTTTGATATAAAGCCTCCATCCACATAAGTGTGTAAACCACAAGGAATATACAAAATTGCACCACTTTATTGTCCAAGCTAATGCATTTGCTTGCTTTGTAGGTATAATGATTCCAAAAGAAAGACTTAGAAAAGTAATTGACTCACTCATTTTCTCTCCCCTGTTTCTAAGAAAGTGACGTAAAGTGCTCCCCTTTCAAAGTAGGAGAGCTAAAATGGTGGTGGAGGGAAGGAAATGTAACAGCAACATACAGGCAGTCACTGTGCTTTCAAAAACCTGTACAAAAATGGATTCATTCTTATTCTTTTTGTTTTGGGGCCCATGTAGAATGGTGCTACAGCTCTCTGTTGTAGAATGAATTTAAAACAAATTAAGACCTCATTCATTAAACTTAAACCATTGGTCCATCTAAACCAGTAGTTCCTAATATGGTGCCTATGCCCCACAGGGGGACTTCAATTCCCAGAATGTGGTTTATCCACAAATATAATTGTCATAACCTTTCCTGAAAGGTGCGGTTTGGGCGCACACACCCTAGAGCCCTCATAACTTGGTTGGAAGGGAAATTGGGTGCGGATTCATATTAATCATAGTTAGAATTCATTAATAGCGCTCTGGCCATTAGCTCAGACATGGGTAAGGACAAAAGTCACAAGGTGATAGTACAGGCTCATTTCATTCTAGATCTCCTCCTCCTCTTCCTCAGGTGTCAAGGGAGATACAGGGGTTTTGCTCTGGTGCTTCTAGTCACTCCCCCCCCTCCTCAATCTCGTTGTTCTGTGCAGGACAATGACAATAAAGATCTATCTATCTATCTATCTATCTATCTATCTATCTATCTATCTATCTATCTATCTATCTATCTATCTATCTATCTATCTATCTATCTATCTATCTATCTATCTATCTATCTAGTAGCCTCCACCAACATTATTTGGTGTTTTTGTAATGTTTCTTTGATGTTATCTCTCCACCTTCCTCTGGGTATGCCTCATACTCTTTGTCATTCTCCTCTTTCCACATATGCTTTGTATGGTAAGGAATTCTCTCCAAATGGGCAAATCACTTTATTTGTTGTCTCTGTAGTCATTATTCATTTGATCAGTCTGTTTGTATCACATTTGGATTTTTGTAGTGGAAGGTTATCCATTGTTGGCTTGCTGGGCTTGGCACAGCTTCACCAGAGCCCCAGATCATTTCAGGGTGACCCAGGATGGCCTTCATGGTCACTGTAATGGTCCTGTGGTACAAAACCATGCCATACTTCACCCAATACTAGCAATCCCTTACTTTGACCTCTTACCACCTCTCATGATATAAATGCAGGGATGGGCTTTGAGAGGCTCCATCCTAGATATGGGAGACATTTCAGAGGAAATTAGTAAAAATAATATGAGACAATGGTAGATTTCTCTTTCTCTATGAATCATTCTTCAACTTGTATTTAATACCGCAATCAATGCCTTAGAACCAAACTACACAGTGTGAGTAGCACACATCTCAGTTTTTAATTTGGTAATTGGAAGTATTAACAAGAATACAACACAAAGGTAGAAGAGACTTACTCTCTTACATTTCCAGTGCAATCATAGCTACAATTCTGTTTTGGCAGTTAATAAATTAATTATCTAAAACTCAACATCCATTGGCAAATACTCAAGTATAGGGATGCTGGAGCCACAAAACTTTGTTTTTGTTTCGATCATCCTGTCTGAAACATATCAATATCTCTTTGAAAAAGTATGTGACTATAGAAAGAAGTGGAGTCAACACTTAATGATAGAGGAGCATCCTCCACCACATATGGATTTAGCAGGCTGGAGAAGGAGATATGTGACAAGATACTGAGCCTGATGTAGCTCCCTTGCTTTGCCAAAGATAGAGGCAGTTGTGGGCATCAGCAGGTTCATGCCAGTTCGCCAGAACCGGTAGCAGAAATTCTGGCTGGCCCCACCCATCCAAGGTTTAAATAAAGTAGTTATAATTCGGGTGCAATGCAGGGTTTTTCCCCTGGCTATGCCCACCATACCATGCTCACAGTGTGGTAGTAATTTTTTTTTGAGCCGACCAAAGGATAGAGGTGCCCTTGCACCTACACACTAACCCATGAATTCTCAACCTTTTAAAGCTGTGGGCCAGGTCATGCTCCCTCAGACAGCTTCAGGGGCCAGATGGCCATTAATTAGTGGCAATTTACCACTGCAATTTATGCCATTGTCCTCCTTCCTGTGCAACCTCACAACAGGATTCTGTCCCAAATTTCTCAGATATTTTTCTTTGCTTTTCCCCTTTATTGCCCTGGAAATAGAAGATAACTTCGTAGAATCATTTCCAGAGTTTCTAAAGTATTTGTTGTGATGGACCAATACACATGCGTGCGTGCGTGCATGCATTTTAACATTACTATCAGAATGGCCTAAAATGACACACAATAGGAGTTTTAGAGAAGCAAAAAGGAATCAAGGCTGCTAGCACAACTATATTTTTGTCACTTTATGCTGTACTACAAAAATAAAAAATGGCAGTTTTCTTTAGCTTGTTGTAACCAGACAGCCATGCTGTGCCTGAGAGCCCACCAGGATGTATTACCATGGAAGGGTAAAAGTGTTCTACACCATTTTCAAGGATGCACACAGCTTTATTTCACCTTTTAATTTTAAGCAAACCAAACTGTTTAGGAATGGTAAAATCAAAATTCCTCAAGCATTACCTAGATGGAGATGAAATGTGATGTTTTCGTTTTTCTGGATTTTATGGTTCTCAGCTTTTAAAAGTACCAAATGTATAAAGTAATGCCTATTTTAGGGAAGGAACTTATATTTTAATATTAAGTGCATGAAAAATACTAAATTTGTGAAAAATATGTCTGCATTTAAGATTGAATCTCTGCAGACTGACACAGAAAATGACAGAAAGGATTTGGAAGTAAAATACGTGAGATAGACATAGGCATGAAATATATCATACTCCCATCATTAGTTGGTTTCTGCTGGACTAAGGGGGAAACTGTACATCAATAATAGTTAGAAATGAGAAAAGGGAATTCTGTAAGTGCCAAAAATGTCTGATCACAGAAGAAACTTTCATACCTCTGTACTTTGCTGTCTAACTTGCTTATGATTGTTTTATGATTGATTAGCAAAGCCAATGCCAGCTTTGTCTACAATGTGATTATTCAGTCACAAAGGACCGCTTAAATCACACCACCCAAACACTAATAGATTACCAGCTCTAATGGCAAGCTATCTGTAATGTAAAGTTTGTCTTTCAGCCAGGAAATAACAAAGCATGAAAAATGGTGGCAGTACAAAGAAGAGAAGCAAACCTGTCAAGTATACCGGATTGGCCAGGAAATCTTGTATTTTGGCCCTCATTCCCCCTCCTTCCCGCCATCATCCTGCATTGGGGTGGCTGGGGAAAGAGGTTTCTCCTCTTTGCGCATGCATGCCCCAGAGACAGCATTCTGCATGCCAAAGGGGTTTCTGCACATGCGTGAAGGGGTTTCTGCACATGTGTGAAGGGGTTTCTGCACGTGTGCGGAGGGGTTTCTGCAGTTTTTGCACATGTGCGAAGGGGTTTCTGCTCATGGGTGCCGCACCCAGAGAAGTTCCCGGATTTCTACGGAGACAGTTTGACAGGTATGAAGAGAAGCCTATTTGAGATGGAGATGCAGGGAAGAATCTATACCTATAAGGAAGGGGAGTGGCTGTATGTGTGCAGAATGCATACCTACACCCCTGGAGCCTATCCCGTAATGCTCCGCACACACCTACCTTTTGTCCCCGAGATTAGTGCCACGAGGGTCTGGGGGCCGAGAGTAGGGCCTAAACCCCACAAAATGGGGAAAAGAACAGAAACTACAACTCCCATGGTGCCATGGGAGAAAAATGGCAGTTTAACAGCCAGGCCTGGAAACAGAAAGTTGGAGAGAGCTGATTTGCATGTTGGGCTGTGATTAGTTGAGAGTGAATGACTGATGGAGAAAGGTCCTGATGCGGATGGAACAAACCCATTCCATGTAAGCCTCTACAGCCCTGGAATAAGACACTTTCAATGTACATCAATGCTGTGTGAGAGACAGAGAGAGACAGGGAGTGTCTGTCTCTCTCTCTCTCTCTCTCTCTCTCTCTCTCTCTCTGTGTGTGTGTGTGTGTGTGTGTGTGTGTGTGTGTGTGTGTGTGTGTGTGTGTGTGTGTGTGTGTGTGTGTGTGTGTGTGTGTGTGTGTGTGTGTGTGTGTGCGCGCGCGCGCGCGCGCAAGTTAATTCACAAGACAGTGGGTTCTGGATCAGTCACTTGTGTGTGTGGGTGTGCATGAATATATATGAGAGAGAGAGAGAGAGAGAGAGAGAGAGAGAGATCGATCCTGTGTTGGGGTGTATCAGGGTCTGAAAAACCTAAACATCCAACAAACACCCCCCAGCCAAGGCCAGGTAATTAGCTCTCATCCTTCCTTCCCTACCTCCACCATTCTTCTCCCCTGCTTTCCTTCCCCCCTCATTCTTACCCTCCCGTCTTCCTTTCCTCCTAAATTTCCCCCTCAATACCTACCATCCCTCCCTCATCATCATACTGGGGTGGGTCTGCCCAGGTTCCTTTACTGAGAGCCAGGGGGCATCACAAATGGTGTGGGGGGAGGCAAAAAGGAAAAAAAACCTCTCCAAGCCACCCCCACCCCATGGGTTGAGCCCCCCCCCCAAAAAAACAACCCATTGGAGACGGGCACCTATGTTAGTATTTGTATAAAGAGGGAAATGGGCTCAACATGACAGAGGCTTATAGAGGGACAAAGCTGGAAAAGGCAAGTACCTGATCCAAAGATGGATCAATTGGTACTGTAGCATCAGCAGAGACTTCTTTGAGCAAGGGAAAAAATGGAAGGTGAGGTAACCAAGATGGAGATTTAGTGCTGTGGTATAGGGATGAGGAAACAGAATATATCATGGATTATCAGGAGAGAAAGGTAAGGACTAAGAAGAGGTTTTGAGACAGTCATGTGGCATTACTATAGACAAAGGTATGAAGGTCAAAGAAAACAGAATTGACAGAACTTAGATTAAAACACTATTAGAAAAGTTTTATCTATGGTTAAAAAGCCATTGCAGCTCTGTTGAATTAACAAAAATATTAATTTTGGCCTTCAGGGCTATTTGTGTTGTTTATGCAACTGTTTTAGATTTATGGAACAGTTTCCAAAATGAGGGGGGAAAGTTACTGAATAGTTGAAACTATTGGAATAGAGAATAAGTTTTGGATGGAATTAAGATGAAAGAAGAGTTCGATAGTAGGAATTTGGATGGAATTAAGATGAAAGAAGAGTTCGATAGTAGGAATTAAAAGATGGGAGATACTTTTAGGTATCTCTAGGCCAGATGAGATGAGACATATAAGTCACCTGATGCTCTTCTCTTTCACTGAAATGCAGCTTCAGAGTTCTGCAGATCTAGTACAAGAGCAAGCTTGTAGGTTGCAGTGACTCAACCCTTTCATTCTGGGCTATTCTTCTGAACAAAATCAGTGATTCCTAGTAGTTTTGCACTCATAAGAAGGAAGAAATTGAATTATCTTTTCTCATGTCCATGGAAAAAGAGGTCAAGGGAAAATGTTGCCAGAAGAAACACCTGAAAGACTAAACATATACAACTGTGCTGGTCCAATTTGATCTATAGTTCTTCCATAATATACCTGCATTTCTGTATAAAATAAACAAACAAAATGCAAGTGCAGCGCCAAAATGGCCACCGCGTTCTTTGCGGGCCCCCACCCACCCGGACTCAGACATCCGGGTGAGTTAGGGGGCGTGGCCACCCTCTTTAAAAGGGGTGTCCACGAGGCAGCTGCGCTGCCATTTTGGAAGCGACGGAGCGGAGAAATTCACTCCGCTGCTTTCTCCCCGGCTTTTCGCCCCGATCCTTGGTTGCTAAGGGGATTTTTCCCCTTCTCTTGCTTTGAATTGCCTGGGAGACATAGCTCCCAAGTGTAAGTCACCGGCTTCTAAGCCGCAGCCGAGGGGGAGGGCTCTGCCCACCCCCCCAACATCTCGGGGGCCGCCTCCGGGCCGGAGGGCTCGGGCGGCACCCCCTCAAGCAGATGGAGGGATTGGCATTCTCACTCCCACCAATGCAGGCCAGGCTTCCGCCGGCCCTTCTGGGGTTACCACCCCTGCTATGCAGGGTGGCCCACTTGGGCCTGGTGTGGGTCTCCGCCACACCATTCTTCCGGCCCCCCATGGGCCAGACTACTGGGCTTGGCCTTACATGGGCCAGGGATCCCCAGCTGGGTTTCTCCCACAACAATTGCCTGGCGGGCCATCTGGCCCACCTTATCAAGGTGGGTCCGAGACTGTTGATGCCCTCCTTGCACGCATTGCTGTTGTGGAGGCATCAATGGGCATTGCCCCACCACCTCCGGATGGTGGGCTTCCAAACCCTCCGGTTCCAGCCCACACGGGCCGTTAGCAGGGTCGAGCTGCTTGAGGCCATCAGGCCAGCCCAAGCTGGTGCCTCGCAGCTCCCCACCAGAACATCACTTCGGGGCTTTCCGCCGGGGGCCAGTCCTGCGTGGCAGGGGTGCAGCGGCACGCAGAGCTCGATATCCGTCGCGAGCTCCGACGCCTGCCGTGGGCCGGAACTCCCAGTGGTGGCGGCCCACGGGGGTGCACCGAGTGAGTATCCTGGTCAATTAAGTACACCAGTGACACTACCTAGCACTACTGGGGTGGTTCAGTGGCCATGGCCATGACAGGTTACTGTAGGAGGGCAGTTGTATCCACACTGTCCTGTGAATTCTTGGTTGTCCAATTACCCCCCGCCCCGGTTATGTCAGGGGTGACCGCCCCTGTGGGCATGCCCAATGTGTCAGGGGTTATTCAGGGCACACTGCACGCACCGCCAATTCAATCCGTGCCGACGGCGGCCCTGCCGACAGCCGGTTATTCCTTACCACTGGGTGATCATCTCTCCCAGGCCACGAGGGAGAAGATTTGGCAGGGGGAATATGTGGACATCTTCTCCCTCCTGAACTGTGAACCCACCAAGGAGGAGAGGAAGGGGCAGGACGATAGGGATAAGGAGTTGTCCTGTCGTCGTAAGCCACCTCGCACATGGGCCAATTGGTTGCCGGCCTATCTGATTTATATGGCGGTATACCTGAGGGCACGTCCTGACTTGGCCATCCCGATGGTCCAATATCTGGATAATATTTATCAGGCTGTAGTGGATTTCCCTGGCCTGTCATGGTTGGCTTATAACAAAGAGTTTAGGATGAGAGTGGCCCTCCATCCTGAGATGAGGTGGGATGAACCCTGCCAGCAGTTGTGGCTGCTGTACATGACCCCCACGTGGCTAGCACCGGGTGACCGGTACCACTGTGGCCATGCCGTTCAGCGGGCCGCTACTACACAGACTCCCTGCCAGCCAGCGGGGGAGGGGGGTCCAGCCCACCTGCTGTGTTGGAGCTTCTCTGCCAGCGTAGTGTGAAACAAACGTCAGTGTCGGTTCCGGCATGAGTGCCCCTCTTGTTCTGGCCCTCACGCCGCCTCTGCATGCCCGCGGGCTGGTGGGTCATGAGGCAGAGGAAGGGGTGGGCAGGGGGCGGTCAGAGCTCCCTCTGACGGTGCTACCCATCAAAAAGGCCCCCTCCCCAATTAATGTCCAGGTGCTGGAACGTTGGCTTGCCACTTATCCTAGACGGGATGATGCGAGGTACCTACTTGAGGGTTTTCAGTTTGGCTTCCGCATACCATTTCAGGGTGTACACGGGCCTCAGGACGCCCCAAACTTACTTTCTCTCAGGGGTAATGAGGATATTGCCGCCCAATCTATAGCCAAGGAGGTCACCGCACTGAGGGTGGCTGGGCCATTTGCTGACCCACCATTCCAGAACTTGAAGGTGTCACCTTTGGGTTTAGTCCCTAAGAAGTCCCCAGGTGAATTTCGACTAATTCACCACCTTTCTTGCCCTGCGGGCTCTTCGGTCAATGATGCGATACTTGATAACCTTTGCTCAGTCAGGTATACGTCCTATGACCAGGCCTTACAGATGGTACACTCGTGTGGCCCAGGGGTACTACTGGCAAAGTGTGATATCAAATTGACATTCCGATTGTTGCCAGTGCACCCGGACGACTTTGAGCTGTTAGGTTTTCATTTTCGGGGCAATTTTTATGTAGATAAGGCCATGCTTTTTGGCTGTTCTATCTCATGTTCGGCTTTCGAACGATTTAGCACCTTCCTTCACTGGGCTTTTGTTTGTAGATCAGAGTCCCGGTCTGTAGCCCACTACCTCGACGATTTTTTGTTTGGAGGGGAACACGGCACGGACACGTGTGCTCGTCTCCTCGCCACTTTTCAGGCGCTTCCACTGCTCCACTGGTGGGCCACAGTTTTGTGCACTGGGCAGTGCAGTATGCTGCGGCGACAGACTGGGGACCCCATCTCGGGCGACGTGCAGCCGCACGTATGTGATGGTATGGTAAGCATGAGATGGCGGGAACTGTTGCCATTCCTGATGTCCATCAGGGATGCTGGACCGCCTGATGTCCTGATTCTGCACCTCGGCGGCAATGGCCTTTCTTTAAAAATGTTGGTGTGCAGTGACCTGGCCTTTTTACATCACTTATGGCCACACACGTGGCTGCTATGGTCTGACATCGTGCCGAGACAGTGTTACAGGGGAGGCATTGACCTCCGTGGTTTGGACCGTGCTCGACGGTCAGTGAACAGGGCTGTTGCCTGGTTCCTGTTTGATAATGGCTTTGGCACAGCCATTTGACATCCTAGGATAGGCTTGCAGGATTCTGATCTATATGCAGGAGATGGGGTCCATCTGTCGGCCAGAGGTTTGAACCTCTTTCTTGAGGATGTGCAAGCAGGCCTGGTGACCGAGCTGATGGTCGGGGGGGGGGGGGCGGTGAGTCATCAAGGACTCCTCCCCGTGTGGCGGGTAGCACTGGTAAGGTAAAGATTTATGACCCATAGGTATCCGGCAGGTTCACAATTGACTGGCTAACACGTAGATAGGTACAGGGGAAATAGGATTGGCCGGTCAAGGGCGAACCATGCAAGGGGTGATGTCAGGAGCTTCACAGCCTGCATCACCTTGATATTGAATGGATACACGTCATAGGATGGGGTCAGTAGATAGTATATTGACTCCAGTCAACAATTTGTTTGTGTCAACAAACAAATTGATACAAATAGATACATGTAGCCAATTTCCATTGGCATTTTGGGAGGAACTTTACCAGTGTTACTGCGGCCTGCTTGCCTTAAAGAATTACAATTGGATGATACACCAATTGAAAGTGATAATTTGGACTAGGGCATTATTCAATAAAAGTGGCCCGATGCCTTTAATCCAATACCGGTGTCTGAGTCTTTCTTTGGGGGGTGAGCCTGCAAAGGCTTTGGGAAAATGGATAAAGCATCTCCTCTCACTTGTACCACATAGAAAAGCTAAACAGAACTCTTCTTTAAAATTATTTCAGTGCTGTCAACAATTCATTCATGCTTCAAATGTAGTCATCATATTGTAATATTATGACACCGGTAGCATTTCATATCCCAGGCTAGATTTTTATGTTTCTTCTTCTTTTTAATTATGGCCACAGCATGAATACAATATATAGAAATACATGGCTCCAGTTATTTCTGACTGTAAATAAAGGAGGTTGGGACAAGATTTTTGTGTTGGAACAACTGTAAAGTAAAATGTGCATCGGTTGCCAGAGTATACAGTTCAGTTATGATTGTTTAACTACTGCTTGACAATATACAGGTATTGAGATAAACTAGGAATGTATTCGGTTTCTCTTTGGTCAATCAGTTATCAGAATCAATTTTGTTTTCTATTGTAAAGCTGGTTGCTCTTCTGTTGCTGTTGTTTGAATTGGTATAAAATTTTCAGGCAGCCTGTAAGTTTATGTATACCGCAGGGTCCACCCCCACCCTAACCACTCTTCCATTGTATAGTCAAAAAACATTATTCCTAAGGCTTCGTGAGCCCTGTTTTTGAAATGTACAGCCAAGAGTGGCTTTGTTTTTAAAAATATTTCTAAAATGTGGAGAGAAAATGGGGGTCAAATCCTCAGATTGCTTTCCAATGCATACTAGCCATCCCCACACTCCATAGATACAGTATTTTATACCTGCAGTTTATGAAATCTGCATAAGAGCTAGGTCAAATATTTCTGCCTGATCATGAAGGAAAGAGTGTTAAAGAGAGTGAAAAATGAAAATTACAGGATGTACAATAAATTTATATGCAATAGAAAACTGCTTCTGGATGAAGACAAAAACATACAAACAGAGGAACCTGAAATTGTGTACCCTTTCCAAGCAGAAGAAACTAACAGTTACCACTTGTCTTATCTTATAACCTTGCACCAGTCCTTCCTTTTACTAATGTGCCTGTAGAGAACTGGTGAAAAAAGAGATATCAAAATCCGTGATGCTTTTTCTAAAATGTGTTGGGATCAAAGACTGGCTAGCATAGAACATCAATCTCTCTTTCTTGCCTATACCCTGCATTCAAGCAATTCCTAAGGGAAATGAATGGCTCCAAAGGCGTGACAAATGAATGTGTGATATTCAGAACTCATCTGAAAGTTTGGCTCTTATTTCTGAACTATTAACCATTGAAACTTATGAATCCTATTTGTTTCTGTGCTTTTTTTGTTTATTATGAAAAGAGAAAAGCTGACAGCTAAAATCAGCTGGATTGAACTGGAACAAGCTGTGTAAGAAACCTGAAAAAACAGATGTATCGGCTGAGAAGTAGATTTTACTCAAAAAGCATTTCCTGTCATGTTGAATTTTAGGTGGATCTGCTTCTACCTCAATTTGCTCCCTATTGTCTACTCCATCTCAACAACTATGTTAGCTAAGATCTTCACATTTTCACTTGTGCTTGCACCGAGTAAATGATTTTATAGTTTTAAGTATTGAAATTATGTTTCTGTCCATGTGTGCTTTACTCAGAATAGAATCAGGAAACTCTGATCCTCAGATATTGGTGAACAGCTGAACTAATGCTCATACATTAAGACCAGCAGGGGCTGGATGAGAGTGGGATTTCAGTAAAACCTGAATTTCACTCTAACCCTAGTACAAAAACCCAGGAAAACAGCAAAGTGAGTTGAGCAGTTACTACTTCCCTGGCAACCATTATGGAAATGCCCTTCCCTTGGACATTGCTGAAGCTGACATTACTGAAGAATACCCAGTTGTAAATAGCATCTATAGGGATGAGAACTAGGCTTTCTCCACCGGATTTTTCTCATACAGTTTTGGCTGCATCTTTCCAAGCAGTGACAACTTTAAACTGTCTTGATTTATAACAATCTCTGAGGCTGCAAGGAAGGAATGATCCAAATGAGATGGTGAGAAACAGGTTCAGGATTCAGTATGAAAAAATATTCCTGAAATCCATGATTGGAACTCTAAGGGTCAGATGTGGGGAGGGCTAGTTTGTATTTTTAAGTTAATCTTAACCTATAAAATCAAGCGTTAACCATTGGAACTTCACATAGGATCCTAAGCCAGGTCCTACTAGCCTGCACTGACCATTCGTGCACATGCCCGAACTGAGTCCGCAGGTCAACAAAGGTTTGAGAAATGCGCCAGTGAGGCAAGAGCCCCACAAATGCGAAAAAGTGAAACTTCATTTCCCAACGTACTTTGCGCCGCACCGTGCCACAGCCAATCAGGCTGAGAGCTGCGAGCACAAAGAACGTTGAGAAACGTGCCGCGGCCAATCAAAAGCGAGCTGCAGAAAAAAAGCAGCACAAACACAAACCACAAACCCATAACTACAAGCCCCAGAGTCCTGTGTGCCATGAGTGCTCAGAACACTGAGAAACCCGCCGCATGAAAAATAAAAATTAAAAACCCAGTGCCTCACAGCCACACAAAACAAACAAGTGGCCTCAAGCACCACAGGGGTTCCTGCGGTCCACCCAGTGAGGCCGGGCCGCGGGAAGGAAAGCCCACCCACCCCAATGCCACCTGAAGTGGCGCTGGATTCCTGTGGTCCAGCCAGCAAGGCCGGGCCGGGGGAATAAAAATCCACCCCCCACATGCACACGCCGCCTGAAGCAGCGGGATTCCCGTGGTCCAGCAAGCGAGGCTGGGCCACAAGAACAAAAGCCCACCACCACACACATGCTGCCTGAAGCCGCGTTGGAATTCCCGCGGTCCGGCCAGCGAGGCCACACCGCAGGAAGGGAAGTGTTTCACTTTCAAGTGGGGGCCAAGGCACTGGTGCCTTGCCCACCCATTGAAAGGGAACCCATTTCCAGGGAAGTAAAGCCAGTGGACGGCACTCCGCCCGCTGACTTTACTTACCGAAAAAGTGTTTCGCTTTCAAGCGGGGGCCAAGGCACCAGTGCCTTCCCTCCCTTGAAAGAGAAACAAAAATAAAAAACAAACACCAAAATAATTAAAATAAATAAACCATTAATTTAAAAAAACACAAACAAAAACATCCAAAATTAACCAAAACCAAAAATAACAAACAGAAAACACACACATAAAAACACCAAAAAAGAAAAACAAAACAAACCCACAAAAGAAATTAAGCCAGACAACTTACCACCACACGTCCTCACTCCACGACGTCCGGAAATGAAATGAGGAAAGAGACTACTTACCGGAAGAAGCGCCACCCAGAGGCCAGTAGAGAAAAAACAGTCAAAGTAAAAGAAACACTCAACAGTCCCACCCAGAGGCCACAAGAGAAAAAACAGTCAAAAACATAACATTACATCACACATTCACACAAATCACAAACAAATCACAAAATAATAAAATAAAAACATTTCTAAAATCCTGTGTAGAGTTTTCACTTTAAAAAACCCAAAACATCTAAACACAGTTTTAAAACATTGAATGTAAAAAAAATGTACTTTCACATTTTTAAAATTAATATCCAATAAAAAAAATTGACATACTAAAACATTATTTGGTAAAATAATATAATTGTACAAAACTATATCATCCTTTCCTCTTTTTTTAATCCACAAAAACAAACCCCCAAAAGCTGATCACAGTTTATAACAGCCCGTGTGTATAAATAAACATTTTAAAAATAACAATTACAGACTAACCTCATTTGTACAAACATTAACAAAACAAAAACCTTCCAACACAATTTAGAACAGCCCGGCAATGCCGGGCAAACTCTGCTAGTATTTTTTAAAAAGAGAACACTTTCATTGCTTTTGAAAGCAACCCTTTGCCTTCACACAGTCTATATCTGAACACATTTGTACTGTAGTTCTGATAAAGTCATTATTAAAATGTAATTGCAAGTCTACAAATACATCTAAGTTGGTACATTGCATCCTTCCTAGAAATTCAAAGAAAAGAAAGAAAAAGGGGGAAGGGGGGGGAATGGAAAGGAAATTAAGTCTATGCTGATCTCAGCAGTGAAATAAATCCAAGCTTGGTCTTTAAAGAAGAGCATAGATTATTATGGCTTATTATGATTAAATATAGCATGAGCTATTTTAATTTTAAAAAATTATTTTTTCTATATATGCCAGGAATAGGGCTGAAGGAAATAATCCACTTCTGTTCCTGTGGCAAAATTTACTAGACAAAAGGGTCAAAACTATGCCATCATAATTGGTCCTAAATCTTTCCTGGCTTTTTACTGCTACAGATTGGTTGTAGGATTGCTACGTGACCAGAAAAATATAAAGGCAAGACTCATTGTATCTGCCTTTCCTTCCTCTTTGATTACCAGAGAAGATTTTGCCACTCTACTTTCCTTGTTAACTGATTTGCACTTCAAGAATATTTTTATGTAAGTTATTTAAATTAAGGATAAATATATTGTATTCATGCATTGTAGTCAAAGTCCTTAAGGGAGGCTGACAATAAATTTTCATGCATTGTACACAATGAAAAAAGAAAGAAGTCCTGGAAATGGCTGCATGGATATTGTTGCATCATCACCATCATCACCAGCATCATTGAACTGCAGAGCTGTGTTATTTTTTTTAAAATATTCATAGATCAAGCCAAATACATTACTATAGGAAATCCTGTTTTTATTCATGTCTAGTCACAAGAAAGGCATATTGAAACAACGGATAGGTAAAGTCTAATCAATTTGCAGATGGTTTATTTAAATCCTACTTTATTTTTGGCATAGTAAACTGTTGACTCTGTAATGTTCTAAAAGGAAGCAACCAACCAAGCTCATGTACTCCAGTCAAAACCAATTAGCGGTCAGAGTATTTATTTTGGAATTGCTAGATATCTATTGTAACACTAATGTTGTTTGTTGGATCGGGGCCGTGAAGCGGCCGTTGGGTCCCGGAGGAGACTGGTCAAGTAACGACACGAGACAAGATGGAGCGAAGACCAGTGATTTATTGAGGGAAAATCATCAGTATATATTATGTTCAAGGCTGCGTCAGAAAGAGCTGCAGCCCACATGACATGTTTACACAGGTTAATTGGGAACCTCTCTCGGGGAAGTTAATTAACTAAATTAAACACTGTCAGGGGAACTCCATTGTTCCAAGCTTACCCAAGAGTAAACATGGCCACTGTTGACGTTAGGGCTGGGAGTAATCTGCAGGTGCGATATTACCTATTACCTAACTGATTAGTTAGACATTCAATTTCCTCCTGCTCGGACTGTTTGTCAGGTCAGATAAGGGTGAATCAATCTTATGACTATCAATCCGCTCCCCAATTTCTGTCCCCTCGGAGCCCAAAGCTCGGAGCGTTCTCACAAGTCATGGCCTCTGTCAGGGACAGTATGCCAATTGTGCTCGTGGATCCCACACTCCCCCTTTACTTGTTTGATTGGACCTGACAGACGGCCCTGCACAGGAGTGGCATCAGCTGGCATGGGGTAATGACATTTCGGGGTTCCTTCAATGGGGGACATCTCAATATCAGTGAGGGAATACATTGCATGAAACCACACACTGCTGTGCCCAGTATTACCACCCCCACAATCACCTTGAGTGTCGTCTGTAGCCAACCCCATGGGAACCACGACCATAACGAATCCCACCACCCCCACGTAGCATCCTCCTTGATGTTTTTGACCAAGGTGTGGAGGTCCGTGAGCTGACTCTGTACCTTGTGCGTGTTGTCTGTAAGATTAAAGCAACACATGCCGTGGACAGACTCGCAACCCAAATGATGTAGCAACAGGAGGTAATCAATAGCTGCTCGATTATCTAGTATGGCATGGCAAAGCTCTGTCTGCTCCTGGTTGAGCAGCGCTATCGCCGAGGAGGTGTGGTTGATGGCTTTTGCCAAAGCGCAAGCCAATTGACCAATTCTCCGAGTGTTGCCTATGGCTAAGCCTGGCATGCTGAATATACTCACTGCTGCCTGGTTTTTTAGAACTGTGGGTCTGAATCCAGACTGCTTTCTGTAGCAAGGCAAGATAATGAGATGTGTCATTGATCGCTCACTGTGACAGAACTGGTTTTTCCTAAGGTAATTCTAAGCTATTTCTGCAACTTCTGGTGTTGTGCAAATGTCTTTCTAGCACCTATGGGGAGGTGTGAAAATCATGGATATAACTTACAATGGCTGGAGATTACTGGCTACTGGGTGCTCAATCTTTCCAAGCAATGGGCCGGTGCAAACATGGGCCGGTCTGGCTTCCTTTGATGGAAGCTGGCCGTTATTAACAATATGCGACCCTATGTATACAGAAATTCAAGTGTCCCTTGCAAATCCCAACTGGAGCATTGTACAAGGCATGAACGAATAAAGAGCAACTACAGATAATAATAGCAATAAAAGACATTCAGCTGCTTTCCGAAGATGAGGCTTCCCTTTTTGGTGGGAACTTGAGTTTGGAAAAGTCTTGTTTGTGGAAAAGCATGGTTCTTAGAATTAGCACTGAGTATGCAAAATGTTCATAGAAATGTCTTTGGAGATGTAAGTCATAAAGGAAGACGGACAGCTGATGACATCCAAGGCAGTGACTGGTGCCATCCTTTGCAATAGCTGAACTTGGCATCCGGGCCTAATTCTGGCCTCTGGGACCTGCATGGGGAAGAGACTTGTTTGGGAGATAAAAAATCTGAAAGAGTTAGTTAGTTTTTGCACTTATAGGATAGCAATTGCTGTGCAACTATGGGATGTTGTTCCCCCCTTTCTGTTTGTTTGTCAATGTAGGACTTAAGCATCCAATAGACCCGTTCCACAATCGCTTGCCCCTGCAGATTGTATGGAACGCCAAAGGTGTGCTTAATGTCCCAGGTGGCCATGAAGGTGGCCAGCTGCCTGGAGCTATAAGCCGGGGCGTCATCGGACTTCATGTGCTGAGGTTCGCCCATGGCCGTGGGAAAGGAGATGCTGCTCCACATGGGGAGCCATTTTTCCCTTCTGTGCTGTTGCCCAAACAAACTGTGAGAAGGTATTAATGCAAACGTGCATGTACTGCCATCTCCCAAAATGTGGGGCATGTGTGACGTCCATCTGCCACACCTCTGTCCCTCGTGGGTTGACCCCCCACAAGGGGCCCCCTACCGCCCCTGCACAATGCAGACAGGAATGGACTATGCCTTGGGCTTGGGAGAGTGGCAGGTTGAACTGCCTTGCAAGTGCTTTGGCATTCTGATGAAAGAATGCATGACTCTGAATTGGAGTTGTGAAGACTCCCAAAACTGACCATTGCTGAATTTCCTTTGCGGCTGCAACTGCTCTGCTGTTGCTCTCAGAAATCGGACCAGGCAAGTCCTGGTGGTTTCTGATGTGGGCTACATAGAGCGCTTTCGTGCGGTTCCGTAAGTGAAATTGAGTTGTGAGAAACAGACTCAACAAGTTCTTGTCTATGGCGGGAGTGATGTATGCTCCCGGTAGACTGTGAAGCAAATTCCTAACATACTGGCTGTCAGTAATTTTGTTGAAGCGTTCTTTGGCAAAGGTGCGCAAAGCGAGGTTCACAGCTGCTAACTCTGCCCGCTTGTGAAAGAGTCAGGAGCATGCGCCAAGCTTGGTCCTCTTGCCAAGCAAGAACCTAATATGTGTGCGACCCCCATAAGTGAAAACTGTCCTAGCCCCCCAAAGGGGAACCAGTGACATTAATTCACACAAGGTGACTGTGTTTGAAGCGAGACGAGTCTGGGGTCTTATGGCAAACCTTGGCGCATGACGTGCCAGGCTTCCCTTGGGCAAATTTCTCATGAAGGCCCCCCTGCGCACATCTGCCCATGGCATGCATGCGCACATTTCCTGGAGCTATTCTTGTGCTCCTGTGAGAAGGGTACCAGATGCTGGCTTAGCCTTTTGCCTGTGCTTAGACTAGCAGCAAAAAGGGGAAGGGGTGGCCTGAAAATGCCTGTATCTGATTGAAAGTGTGACCTGACTATTCTTAAAACGGTCCTAGGCAGTCCTGGCTAATGAGTGGCACTCTGTACATTCTCAGGAGCTCAGGGACTAATCCTCCCTTTGTGCTCTGGAGTTTGTGAAATATGTCTGCTCAAATAGAGAGGGTGCTGCGGTCCAGGTGCTATACTTAAAATGACAGACTAAGACTTATTAAAACAAGCCAACTATGACGTACCAGCTGTAAGGAAACAATACACAAAAATGAAAAGACACACAAGTTAAACATTTCCAGCAGGGAGTTCCAATGGCGAAAGGAGAAAAGACAAGTCAGAAGTTAGCACAATGAGAATGCAATAACTCTTATCATAATGAAATTAGATTAGGTCAGATAATTAAGACAACTGGCTGGGATCCTCCTGTTAAGGAATCCCTACCAGTAATTAACTCAGGAGCCTGTGAAAGGAAGCAATTTAAGACTGTAGAAAGAAAGAAATTGGTTACTTTTAAGGCCTGGAGAGGAGTTTTGTTCCTGTAAAAAGGTAAAGATTAAGCATTTTCTGAATATACAGAGCGCAAGAATGTTTGCGTGCTTTTTCCTGTGAAAGAGGTACAATGAGTGAGTTACTTTACACAGATTAAAGTCAAAATACCAGAACAATATCTCTCTTAAGAGAATGAAGGAGAGTTAGAATGATTCTCAACCTGCGGCCAGATGTGGCCCACATTGCTCTGCCACTGCCTCCACCAAGTCAAGAAGGGCTGTGTGGCGAAGGAAGGGCAGGATGGCTGTCCGGACCTCCAGAGCTGCCTGAGGCCACGGGACTTGGCCCCTGACTTTAAAAGGTTGAGAACCTAGGTTACAATACACACATGAAGACAATGCAATTCTCTCATTCCTAGTGAGATATGTGACTTAAAGACACTAAGGGACATTCAAACACCTTAAAACACAGAGATGGGGGTTTGAGAAACACAGACGTAGGGAGGGGCCCCATGGTTTATGATTTAGTGAGGAAAACTCATAGAAGTGATTTTTGTTTTTAGATCGCGCTTCTGAAAAGAAAAATCTGTTTTCCTGAGTAGCACGGATTGCAAAACCGGTTTCCAGGAGTGGCTTAATCCTTTGACAAAGAAAAAAGTCTCAAGGGAAGAAGGGGGGTCACTTTGCCCTATTGCAGGTTAGGATTCTCCCCCCCCCCTCTCCTGCTTTCGTTGCCCTGGGTGCCTTAAGCTGCTAAGCAGGCAAGGCAAAGAGGTTTTGCTCACCATGCTTTCTCAAATCTTAAATAGTTCTTGCCCATGAACAGAGTGCAAACTGTTTAACACATACTTCACACTGACATTACCACGCAGTTACACACAAGGAACACTTTTTCAATTATACTGTGGTCATAGAGACAAGGCTTTTGCAATCATACACAGTTCTTGCAGTCATACATTCAGTGGTGCACCACGCATACACACATTTATTTACACATTCGCACATTCCTCCCCTGATCTGCAGTGTTCTATACTGCACATGAGGAGATGACTTATACACAGCTGGCCCTTTACAACCATCTGGGTGCTTCTACTTAGGGGTGAGTTTCTCTGGGCTACTCCAGGGTGAGACAAGTAGGTTCTGCCTGTGCCTTGGGAGAGCTCGCTGGGATGGTTCCTCTGGCATAGCCAGGGCGATGGCTGCCTCCCTGCTAGCCTGGGCCAGATGCATGCCAGAGGGCCGGATTCCCGGATCTCGGTGCTGTCTCGCCCTCCAGTGCCAGCGTGGCCATTTGGTCTTAGGCTTATTTGGACAAACTTTTGAAGATCTGCCTGGTCTAGATTGGCATTCTCTTCTAAGGTGTCTCATTTTTCCACACTGGAAGCAGGCGCCTTGGGGTTTTGGCACTGCTCTGTGCCTGAGTGTGGTAATGGGTCTGCTCTGGAGCCCTGCGTGGCCAGGGGCTGTGCAGATTTCCGTGAGCAGTGGGCGCTGAGCAGGCAGGTGGATAATGATCTGTCTGCCTGAACGTGTGTCTGCCTCCAGATAGGCTGAACACAGCAGCTGAGTGCTTGCTAATTGTGCCACTGGCAATTTCCCCATGAATGGATCTTCCTCACCCATGTGCTGAATGGAGTTCTTAATTGGCAGGGAACTTTTAATTGTCAGAGAAGCGCCAGGGCTTCTCATGCCATGAATTCCTTCACAGACGTCTGCAGCTGTCACCGAGGGAAAGCTCCCTACACTGCCCTGCTTAAACTGAAATGATGGATAGAGACTTATTGGGGCTGATGGTTCTGACTGCGCTGGGGGTTTCTGGGTCTCTATCCGGACTGGGTCTTCCTCTGCTAAGAGCTTCCTACATTTGCTCCATGTGCCAATTATGCTATCTGGAGCTCTTGGTGCTTGCTGAATGCAGGCTCCTATCCGATCCCAAAGTTGGAGATTAAGCATACCCGCTTCTGGATAAAGCGGACAATTGCCCTCCAAGTATGCTAAGAGTTCCGCTAACTTATCGCTGTGAATGCGTATTTGGTATACCCTGGCCAGGGCCTTGAATTCCATTAAGTGAATTCTCTGGTTAGTGGTCGGACGTTGCCGCTGAGGACAAGTCCCCATATTACCTGCCGGTCCTTCGAAATTTTCCTCCTCGGGAGGATTTTGACGCGTCCTTTTAGGTAACAGGTCTCAGCGTGACGAACCTCTGGGATGGAGCTCGGAGCATGGACTGCTGCCATGGGCCCTCGCCGGCCTCTGCGCTGGAATCAGGGTTTCACAGCCTGCCCCTGAGCGGAACGCGTTTCCACGATGCAAGCCGTAGGATGCCTCTTCTGAAGTGCCTTGCCGCGTAGCTGGCACTCAGGCCGGATGGCTTTCCGACCAGAGCTGCCGCGCTGTCCTCCGGGACAAGTCGGACACGGTTCTAGCGTAGAACCGGACCGCGTAGATCACTTACTCATGAGTAGAATCACGTCTCGGGTCACCAGATGTTGGATTGGGGCCGTGAAGCGGCCGTTGGGTCCCGGAGGAGACTGGTCAAGTAATGACACGAGACAAGATGGAGCAAAGACCAGTGATTTATTGAGGGAAAATCATCAGTATATATTATGTTCAAGGCTGCATCAGAAAGAGCTGCGGCTCACATGACATGTTTACACAAGTTAATTGGGAACCTTTCTCGGGGAAGTTAATTAACTAAATTAAACACTGACAAGGGAACTCCATTGTTCCAAGCTTACCCAAGAGTAAACATGGCCACTGTTGACGTTAGGGCTGGGAGTAATCCGCGGTGCGATATTACCTATTACCTAACTGATTAGTTAGACATTCAATTTCCTCCTGCTCGGACTGTTTGTCAGGTCAGATATGGGTGAATCAATCTTATGACTATTTATCCGCTCCCCAATTTCTGTCCCCTCGGAGCCCAAAGCTCGGAGCGTTCTCACAAGTCATGGCCTCTGTCAGGGACAGTATGCCAATTGTGCTCGTGGATCCCACAGTTGTTGGGCTTTTTGCAGCCAGCCTTTTACTACAGTAGGTAGAAAAAGGCTGTCTTCATCTTGGTGAGATTAACATTTGCTAACTTCTAAGCAGTTACATGGCATTAAAAAAATCTACTTATATTTCAGCAGTGGTGGGTATCTATACAGATTTTTGCAGTGTCCTGTTATTCCATTTTGCAGTTTTCATTTTACAAATCTAATAAAGCCATAAATATGCCAACATTTTACTTCCCAAATATTTCACACAACTAACATCGCCAAAAGTTTCATAACACTATGATGTTTTATGTAAATATTTTAAAAAGAGACTGGTCAATCTTTTATTCCATTAATTTACTTATTAAGGGGGAATAAAAAAAATATAGTACTACGGTATTTATTACAACTCCTAAAAGAATCCCTGTTTACAGCTCTTCTTAGCAGAAATCTGCCAATATATACTGTAATTAGTAAGACCCATTCTGGCAAGGGATTAACATGTAGAATAAGTAACAAGCTTAGAGTAAGAAAAAAATAAAGAAGGAAGAACCATATTTTATTCAGAAGGAGAAAGTGCAAACTGTGCTTCTCTTTCCACACTTCTGACACAACATGTGAAGGATCACCATTTTAGAAAGTCTCTAGTGCAGGGGTGGCCCACCTTCTCATGTTGCGGGCTGGACCACGGCCCCTCAGACAAATGTGTGGGCTAGAGGCATGGTTCCTCCATTGCTTCTACCATTCCTGGTGGTGGCAGCGGTGGTGTGTGCATCTATGGTGCATTTTCCCCATCTTCGCTGCTTGCACTGCTTCCTATAGCAGCAGCGGCAGTGGTGAGAGCATGGGCACTTTGTATTTGCCCATTTTGGGCCTGTTTTCTGCCTGTTTTCTGCCCATTTTCAGCACTTCCAGTGCTTCTGGCACTTTCAGTGGTAGGCCGGTGTTGCATCCGGCCCTCATAAGCAATAGTCCAGACAATGATGAACAGAACAACAACAGGAGTTTATTTAACAGTCTTTTAGGTTATGCTTACAAGGCGCTCCAGACATAAGATGGCTATACGAATCCCATGAAATCATTCCCTCCAGAATCTGCCGTCGAAGAGGCAATGCCTAAACTACACTAGAAGCGGTAGCATTTGGAGGAGACCCAGGCTTAGCACATTACTGGCTACCTGTACGGAATGGGGAGTATAGATCTGGACTGGCCCCACCCTTGTTTACCCGTGGGGCTTATATAGTGTCTCTCCAGCGGTGGCTCCTTGATACAATTTAGTGACCCACTGGACAATCATAACCAACCAATCATAACACAATATACAAATATTAACCAATGAGGAACAGGATCAAAAACTGTAACCAATCACAGAACTCGGAATAGCATAATGAGCGTGCTCAGAGAGTGTTGTGTATGTAACTAAAGCGAACTGTGATTGAAAACAAACATGTAACCAAGTGAAATGTGAATGAATCGGATCTAGCGATCCTCCATTTCCCCCTCCCCTTTCCCCCTTGTGAATACTGCTCTTGTGTAGATATCGTGGGACTGCGTACCCGCCAGAGATGTACCTATTGTTTACTCATTACCCAATCAAGTGTTATCACCTGGCTGTTTACCTGCACTAACCAATCATGTGGCTTCGCGCCAGGTTTGAATCATTACTGTTACATATATAAGGAGCATCGCTCCACCATTGACCTCATGTTCTGATTGACTACACTGCAATAAAGATGTGTTTGGCCCCCTGACTGCTGCCTACTGCGTATCAATCTGCAAACATCAAAGAGAGGGAGGTTTCACGCCAACTTTAGCTCCTAATTTGGATGGTGGGGAATCGCCATTTTCTCTTTGCAAGGCGCTGCCCGCGCAACTTGCAATTGTGCCTTAATACACAACATTCCTTCCCCATTAGTTTTTCTGTATGGATCCCCAAGTTAAACTAAGATATTGAATCCTCGTCTGATGAATCAACTAACCCAGAAACCCTACGGCCACGAAGCCACTCTGCACCCTCTAAGCTTGTTTCCAGTGATCCAAGTACTTTACTGGCACGCTGCGGCACCGACAACGAACATTGCATCAGTGGGAGTTTTGCGTGTGTGTGACCCAAAGCAAACCAATCCATCCTGGGGTATAGCTCCTGGCCTTTAGTGTATGGGACCAAAGACAACCGGACAACCGAAGGGTTGGTTTAACTCAGGTTTATTGCTTGAGGTTCCAGTGAAGCATGAGGTAATGGCGGTGATACATCTCAATATATACAGTAGCTCTCTACATTTGAATCTTGTAGCACGGCAGCTGATTGGCTGCTACCGGCGTGGCCTCGCCCAGGCACGCCTCTTTCTTCTGCTGCTGAATGCGGGGAAGGTTTTCCCGCGGCTGTCCGTGATTGAGCAATGTGAACCATGTGAGGCTGAACGCTCGCAGCTGCCCTCTATGGGCTGTCTGCTCGCGTTCTTTTACAGCTGGTATCGTTTGTATCTGGAGTGGTTACATTCTTGCTTTTACAGTATAATGAACATGCATACATACTTACATAACATCCCTCCCCCCTAGGATGGGACGAAGTCCCGCAACCATTGTGGCTTGCCGCACGTGCGCTTGGGACGCGCTTGCGTCTGACCTAGTACTGGAGAGCCTGTGATCCCTGACTCCGCGGGTGCTTGTCCTGCAACAGGAAACGGGGATTCGTTAGTGGCTCTGTGGGGCGTTCGTGCCTGCCTCGCGCTCGGGGATGGGAAAGGAATGAATAGTTGGGAGGTGAACCCCTGCCTGTTGCTCTCTGACCCCGGGGACCCTCCTATTGTGAATCGCGGAACCGATGAGGTCGCCCATGTGGTTCGGCTACCTTCTGATTCCTGCTCGGGGGACCCTGAGACTGTGGTGGGCGGACTCGCTGACGCCTCCCGTCTTGGGGGTGTCGGTCTCCGGGGAAATGGCGCTATATCGCATTCTGACCCACAGGGGCTACTGGGACTGGAGGTACCAGGGGCTGAACTGAAACCCCTCTTTTCGCTAGGACGGGTGGGGGACCACTCCGCTAACTCCCCCTGGTACTGTAAATCAACGTCTAAGCTTCTATGGGCATCTGTGTTTCGGGGAAACTCCCGCGGGGTATGTGTGTGGTCGGGGCTCTTCCATTTTTTCGGGGACTCCCGCAAAAGATTTCTGTGGATCGATTCCCTTTCCTCCCCCCTTGGTGGGGACCCATGCTCCCCTTTTCCTCCCCCTTGGGTTAAGCGGGTGGGGGAGTACCCTAACGCTGATTCGATACTATTCTCGTCTTCGTCCTGCTCTCCGGGGACCCTGCGCCTGAGTTGGTCCACGTGCCGCCTCCACAGGAAGCCTGTACTGGTCTCTACGCGGTATGAGACGGGGCCGGTTTGTTCTACTACGGTGCCCGGCACCCAGGCTGGCCCCGCGCTGGCGTAGTTCCTGCAATGCACCGGGGCGCCTACGCTGAAACTCTTTGTGGGTACCACCCCTATGTTCCGCCCTTTGTCCTCTACTCTCGTGGGGTCTAGCTTGGAGATTCCCGTGGCCAGCTTCCTGCGCATCAACAGCTCCGCGGGGGAGTACCCTGATGCTAATGGGGTGACCCTGTATCTTAGCAGGAATTGGCACAATTTCAGGTCGAGGTCTCCGGGGCCCATGCGCAGCAGGGCGTCTTTCGTGGTGCGCACGAGGCGCTCTACTTGGCCGTTGGTGGCCGGGTGAAAGGGGGCAGAGGTGACGTGCCGAATGGCGTTTCGCTCCATGAATGCCCCGAACTCGGCGGACGTGAAACAGCTAGCGTTATCGCTGACGAGGGTGTCGGGTAAACCGAACGTGGAAAAGACCCTCCTTAACTGTTTAATTGTTGTGGCCGAGGAGGTGCTCGAGACTGGAATGACCTCCAACCACTTGGAGAACGCGTCCACCACGAGGAGGAAAAGCGTTCCCCTGAACGGGCCAGCAAAGTCTACATGTATCCGGGACCAGGGCCCCCTAGCCGTGTCCCACTCCCTAGGTGGCGAGCGAGCCTCTTCTGGCCTTGAGCTTTGGCACGCTTCGCAAGTGCCGACCATGTGTTCAATGTCGGCGTCTAGCTGGGGCCACCAAAAGTAACTGCGGGCCAGCGCCTTTGAGCGGACGATCCCCGGGTGGCTGACGTGCACCAGTTTAAGCACCCTCGGCCGGAGAGGCGTGGGGATCACTACCCGCTGTCCCCACAAAAGGCAACCCCTCTCTAGGGACAACTCTAGTTTCTTTTTGAAAAATGTGTCGAATTCCGCTGCTGGGGAAGACACGGGCCACCCTTTCTGTACCCAGGAGCAAACTGTGGCCAGCGTCTTGTCCTTGCCTGTCGCTTGGGCGATGTCGGCCGGTACTACTGGAGGGGAGTCTAGAACCTCTATCATTGAGACCTGATGGTCCCTCTCTACTCCGCCCACGTGGCAGCCATCCCGGGGAATGGGGGACCTCGACAGGGCGTCGGCATGGCTGATCTCCTTCCCGGGCCGGTATACCAACGCGTGCTGATACGCGTTGAGAAAGATGGCCCACCTGAGCATTCTCGGGGACAGGATTTGGGGTGTGGGCTTATCTGCGGTGAAAATGCCTAGCAAAGGCTTATGGTCAGTCACTATGGTACACAAAATCATGAAATTTCTTGGTCCCCGCAATTATTGCTAGTGCTTCCCTGTCTGTCTGGGCATAGTTTCTCTCCGCTTGGGACAAAGACCTAGAGTAGAACGCTATCGGGGCCTCCCTACCGTTCTCCAGCACATGGCATAACACCGCCCCCACCCCCACCGGGGATGCATCGCAAATCAGGACCACTGGGCGTTTGGGATTGAAGTGGGTCAGTACGGCATCTGATGCCAGGAGTCGCTTCAGGTCATTGAAAGCCTTCTCCTGGTCGTCGCCCCACTTCCATGCCTCGTCCTTTTTTAACAATTTGTGTAGCGGTTCTGCCACGGCTGCCTTCCGCGGGAGGAAGGAGTGGTAGAAATTGAGCAGTCCGAGGAACGACTGCAACTCGGGCTTGGAGGTGGGGCGAGGGGCCTTCTTGATGGCGGCTACCTTGGATTGTGCTGGCCTTATTCCCTTGGGCGTGACACGGAACCCTAGGAACTCAACTTCTGTAGCGAAGAAGACGCATTTGTCTTTTCGCAACCGCAACCCCGCCTTTTCGAATATAGTCAGGACCTTTCCCAACCTTGTTGCTAACTCGGCCCGGCTCCCCCCTGTAATCAATACGTCATCAAAATAGGGCAACACCCCCTCTAACCCCTTCAGGAGGCGTTCCACAAGGGACTGGAAGATCCCGGGCGCCGAATTCACGCCGAATTGGAGGCGCGATACCTGGAACGCCCCTTTGTGGGTGACTATGGTCTGCGCAGCAGCTGCGGCGGGGGTCACTGGGAGTTGCTGGTAGGCTTGGGCCAGGTCGAGTTTAGCGAAACACCTCCCCCCGTGTAACCTGGCCAACAAGTGGCTGACTACCGGCACCGGATACGCATTAGGGCGGATCGCCTTATTGATGGTGCACTTGTAATCAGCGCATATGCGGACCTCCCCGTTGGCCTTGAGCGCTGTTACAATTGGAGTTTCCCACTCCGCAGAATCAACAGGAACAAGAATCCCCTGGCCCACCAACTTGTCCAACTCCGCCTCTATTTTGTCCTTTAGTGCGAAAGGCACTCTGCGCGGTTTAAGTCTGATTGGACGTACTTCAGGGTCCAGGTCGAAAGTCACTGGGGGGCCCTTGAATTTCCCGAGCCCCTTTTTAAAAACCTCGGGGTGCGCATCGCACACGCTCTGTATTGGATCAGTCCCGGCGGCGTGTGCTTTCACGGCGTGAACCCCCCCAATGAACAATCCCAGGGGCTGGAACCATTGAGTCCCGAGGAGGCTGCATTTACCTCCCTTGAGGACGACTAGGGGAAGCGTTGCGGTGTGCTTTTTAAACTGAACCCGGAACTTCCCAACCCCCAACACTGGGATGCGGTTCCCTTGCACATCCTTCAGTGTGGCCCTCAACGCCTTGAGCTTGGGCCGCATGTGGGGGGCGATTTTCATAAACTCCCCCTGGGAAATAATGGAGTATGAAGAACCCGAGTCCACCTCCATTCTAACAGGGGCCCCTTGTATTACTACCTCAACGAAGTAACGGGGGTGCTCCGTGGAAACGCTGCAAACCGGCGCGTCGTCCTCGCTGTCGTCGGAGATGCGCCCTACTTCGTCCCGCGTCCTCGTGGTCCGGGTGCCGTCCTTTGGCCTCGTGGTGCGGTCCTGCCTCGTGGTGCGGTCCTGCCTCGCCGAGCGGTCTGGAGAACTCCTGGTGGCCTCGCGCCGTTTCCGGCAGACCTTGGCGATGTGCCCGCGCCGGCCGCAGTTGTGGCACTCGGCCTTGCGGAATGGGCATTTGGCGCGGGCGTGGGCGGCGCCGCAGCCGTCGCAGCGCCGGCCCTCTCTCTGGACCCTCCGGACGTCCTCGTCGTCGCCGCTCTCCGCAGACGAGTTCGAAACTCGCCGGGCCGCGCGCACCGAGCTCTCTGCCTTGGCGGTCTTCGGGCGCCAGTCCTGAAGCTCGTGCACCCCGGCAGAAGTGGCCTCCGCGGCCTGTGCCGTGTCGAGGACTTGTTGCCACGAGGGAGGCGGCTCCCTTTTCATCAGTGCGCGCTGAGTCTCTGTGTCCCTCAGACCGCAGAGTAGGCAGTCCCGGAGGGTGATTTCGGGGAGCTCCCACTTGCATGGGCCGGCGGCCAACCGCAGGGCCGCGGCGAACTCATCGACCGATTCCCCGGGTGCCTGGACTCGCCTCCAGAACGCGCTCCGAGCGGGGAACATCGCTATTGCTGGCCGGAGATGGGCGCGCAACGCCGCCAGGAGCTCTGTGGCTTTGAGGTCGCTCACCTTCCTCGGCGCAATCAGGTCCACCAAGGTCCTCTTGGTCTCGTGTCCGAGCATGCGGACGAAAATGGCCCTCTTTTTGGCCTCATCTGAGACTTCGAGCTCCACCAGCGCTGCGTTGAAGTCTATCTCAAACAGCTCCAAGTCTCCCGGCTTCTTGATCACGTAGCCGGCGCATGTCTTGGTCCCGTGGGCAGCCATGATCCCACCTTCGTCGCCAATTTAGTGTATGGGACCAAAGACAACCGGACAACCGAAGGGTTGGTTTAACTCAGGTTTATTGCTTGAGGTTCCAGTGAAGCATGAGGTAATGGCGGTGATACATCTCAATATATACAGTAGCTCTCTACATTTGAATCTTGTAGCACGGCAGCTGATTGGCTGCTACCGGCGTGGCCTCGCCCAGGCACGCCTCTTTCTTCTGCTGCTGAATGCGGGGAAGGTTTTCCCGCGGCTGTCCGTGATTGAGCAATGTGAACCATGTGAGGCTGAACGCTCGCAGCTGCCCTCTATGGGCTGTCTGCTCGCGTTCTTTTACAGCTGGTATCGTTTGTATCTGGAGTGGTTACATTCTTGCTTTTACAGTATAATGAACATGCATACATACATACATAACATGGCCTTTGAGGGCTAAGTTGCTTGTTGGTGACCCCAAGCGTGGTGCATGCAATGAAGCCTCTCTCTCCAAGTCCCTGGCCCATTTCCCCAAAAGCAACCCTGGACCTTTTGCTTTGGACCCGAGCTGATTATCCACCACAGCCAATGCTTCTTTAGTGAGAACTGCTCCTGGGTCAACTCCCTGAGCTGCCTGCAAAGAAGGGCTTGATACACGCTCTCCTGTGTAGCCCAAGGAAAGCTCCCTTTGCCTTGGCATACGGAGACCTTGCATCCCCTCCAACCCTAGGGGATGTGAGTGCTCCCACAACCCCTCCTTTTCTTCCAGGGGAGGCGAGCCCGTACCCAGGCACTCTCTCTCTCTCTTGCCAGTCTATTCCCAGGGGCAATGAAGACTCCTGCAGTCCCTCTCCAACCCGAGGGGACAGTGAGCCCTTATCCGCACCAGGGGAACCTGAAAACCACCCTGCTGTGTGCACGCAGGCGGCGCTGTGTTGTAGCCCCCAAATCTCCATGGCGTAACCTGTAACTTCCCAGCCACCCAAAATAGCTACACATAACTGCTTGCATGTGTATGATATCCTTGGACCCCAATAACATGTGCTACAGTAGTTTGTCCTGCAACCCACATAGAACAACTGTTTTGCAGAGCCTGTACAAACACCCACCCAAGACCGAGAGTTTTTTGCAGTCATGGTAGTAGACATTTGCTTCCACATTGTATGGAGGTGGCAGCCACCCAATTTCCACCCACACAATGATATCAGATAACAAGGGGTCGTTTTTAGATGCCGCGGAAAAGTTCAGAGACAGTTTGAGCAAAGTGATAGACAAATTGTCCCATAAGTCAGGGTTTTCAGAGTTCAATGCATCCATTGGCAAAAGTTCTTGCAACTCAAACAGTTCTGGACAGTCAGTCTGTTGTGCTAAGTCACTGTCTTTGTGCGCAACATGCACGTGTCGGAAAAACATGGCACTTAACTCTTCCATAGAGGAATTGCCTCTAGAAGGCCCTTGGGACAAACCCTCCCCTGGTGGCAACAATGCTTGGGGCTCATCCTCTATACTAAGGACCAGCTCACCACCCCCCAAGTGAATTCCTATAAAGTGAATGCCTAGGGGACTGAACCACTGGGACCCTAAAATGTTTGTCTTACCCGTTTTTACAACAATGAGGAGAAGGCTTACATAGACATAGTTATAATGGACCTCAAAAATTCTTATCCCCTGCACTGGGACACTGCAGCCCCACAAGTCCACCAACTTGCCTGGTAGTCCCTTTAGCTTGTGCCACAGATTAGACGGAATGCGGTGATACTCATCCTTGGTCATGACAGAGAGGAAGGAACCCAAATCCATTTTGAGACAAAAGGGAACCCCTTCGATGTGGACATCCATGAAAAATCCATCCTTCAGGTCTCGTCTCTCGTCGTCGACCCCATGGCTCATGAAGACCTTGGCGATGCAGAACTGTAGTGTTGGTGAACTTTCAATGCACTGCTTACACACTTTGCAGATATGGCCCTTCTTCCCACACCGGTGGCACTGCGCACTCCTATAGGGACATCTGATGCAGAGGTGTCATCTCCCGCAACCTTTGCATGGCACAACAGACCCAGGCGTGGCGTTGGTGCCCGTGGACCCTGTAGAGAGCTGGTGAGGCCTTGGTCGACATGGCAGGTGGCTTGTGAAGGAATGGCCGTGGTCATGGCTGGACCCGATGGTTCTTTATCTTCAAGGGCTGACTTGTGCTGGAAGTGCTTGCGCAGAGTGTGTAGCCATGCTGGCAGAGAGATTTGCTGTAGCACGTCAGGTGGCAAAAGTTTCGAGACAATGTTGAGAGTCTCCAACCCACAGAGGGCCAAAAAAGTTGCTTTTCACTGCAACAGGTCGAGTTTTCTTACTGTGAAGTAGCTCTCCAGCTGGACTTCGTAATAAGGCCACAGTCAAAGCTTGCACGTGTCGAACAGTTGCAGGCCTAATGGGATTTGGTCAGCCATCTCATTTTTTCCCCCAATCCCACCTCCGTTGCCAATGTTGCGTCTGGCCCTTATAAGTAATAGTCCAGACAACGATGAACAGAACAACAACAGGAGTTTATTTAACAGTCTTTTAGGTTATGCTTACAAGGCGCTCTGGACATAAGATGGCTATACAAATCCCATGAAATCAGTTCCTCTGGAATCTGCTGTCGAAGAGGCAATGGCTAAGCTACACTAGACGTGGTAGCATTTGGAGGAGACCCAGGCTTAGCACATTACTGGCTACCTGTATGGAATGGGGAGTATAGATCCGGTCCGGCCCCACCCTTGTTTACCCGTGGGGTTTATATAGTGTCTCCCTGGTGGTGGCTCCTTGATACAAAGTAGTGACCCGCTGGACAATCATAACCAACCAATCATATTACGATATACAAGTATTAACCTATGAGGAACAGGATCCAAAACTGTAACCAATCACAGAACTCTGATTACCATAATGAGTGCGCTCAGAGAGGGAGGTTTCGCGCCAACTTTAGTTCCTAATTTGGATGGCGGGATACCTCCATTTTCTCTTTGCAAGGCGCTGCCCGTGCGACTTGCAATTGTGCCTTAATACACAACAGCTGGATTAATTGGCATCATGGGCCGGATTAGGCCCATGGGGCATAGGCTGGCCACCCCTGCTCTAGCAGAACCATTGGCCACATTTGTGGGGCAGCTGAGGAGTAGTGAGATAGATAGGAATTGCTCCCCATACTAGAAAATAGCTTGTGCTTCAAGGGAAGAACATCAGCATTTCTGATGCAACACATTTCATTTCACAACATTTGTGCTCTGGCACAAATGCATAGAAGGTAGTTGTGTGTCTTGTTTCTGTGGATTACAAAGAGTGATGGACTGAACAGATGCTTGCTTACTCCAATAAACAGAGCGGACAGTAATTTAGAAGAGTCAGAGTTTGTGGACTTTTTAGATATTGGAATGACAATGGCAAGGTCCAGTCTTGAAGGATTTGAGTGATCAGATCAATAAATGTAAAACCATTGCCAGGGATATAGGGTCATATTGATCCTAGGGGCTCTTCCTGGCTTTTGTTGGTTTATCAGTCTTTTTACTTCTGCCATCAGAAATGGAGGCCAATAAGAGAGATTGTTTCAGTGTCTGGCACAGTTGAGCAAAGTGTTTTGAGCAAAGTCTCCCAGGAAACAGAGCAATTCATCCTAGGTCTTTCTGTTAGAAGCCCACTTGCTATAACATGCCTAAAAAAGCGAAGAGTCATTAGATCTATTGGCCTGAATAAATTCAGCCCAGGCTTCCCTCAACAATCCATTCTTTCTTTCCAAATCAGCCATTTTGCATTGTAGTTTTGGCATTGCAGTGCAGGGGGACTATTCTAACATTGCTCAGACTGAACATTGCTCAGACTGCAAGGTAGTTGTGGTCTGACTGCCCAATCTCAAACTATACAGACTTAAGTGAAGACTGCTTAGAAATTTAAACTAACAGGGGGCAGCACTTTAATGCAAGAAAAGCATCCATATCTATAATAGAGAACAGAGGGCAATTTTGTATGGTTGGCCTGGCCATTAGTTCAAAGAAAAGAATCCATTTGTGCTAAAACGCATACTTAACTCTTTCCTACTTTGCTCCTCTAAACTGTGTTGGAAGAGGCAATGCATACCTTCCACTGCCAGCTACATGTGTGGATTTCAACATATAACATCCTTGATCTATATGAAAATGTAAAGGTAGCCCTTGGCCGAAAGCCAGTCATATCCAACTCTAGGGTTCAGTGCTCATCTTAATTTATAGCCAAAGAGCCAGTACTGTCTGAATTATATGTCGGGTCAAAGTCAAGGTCTCCCTTGCTTGAAAGCCAGTTGTATCCGATTCCAGGCTAATATCCATTTATAGGATACAAACACAATGTACCGTTTGTGTATGCCCAAAAATGATGAAGATAATAATAAACGAATCTTCTTATAAGGTCTTTGTATTCTTAATGTTATTTTTATTTTGCAAACTCTTGTATATTAACTTGTAATGTCATCAAACAGAAACCAAACTCAGATACTTCTCTGCACAAAAAGTCTTCAAGTTCCTTTTGTAATCTTGACAATAGTAACCAAATTCAAATATGTTTCCTTCAACTTCTTCACTATGTCCTTTATAACAATATGAAACAATGATTCATTCCTCTATTGCACTTTCTATCTCTCATCCAAAACAGCTCATAAACTCGTATTCAGTTGGGAAGTCAAACTCCCATATATATTGGCCCCAAACTCCCGACGTCTATCCGGTTAATTAGACATTTCATTCAATAAATTTCATCAGGGGAGTTTTTGCAATATCTGAAAGGTTACAAAATACATGTCTGTTACAATATTATATGTTCAAACCAGCTGCAAGCCCCCATGCTCATTATCCAGTCCAAGCTTACCCAAACTTACCACTCCTGTGTTTCGCGTCCTCTCTGTCTCTTCTGTAATTTCTCTATGGTTGCTAAGGACGTTGCATACCATTAGAGTCCTGTCTCTTAAATACAACTTGCTGCCTGCTCCTGACTGAATCTGCAAGCTCACATTACCACCTGTGTACTGGCTGTTTTACTTACAAGGAGCACCATGGTTCGAATTCCTGTGTACTTACAAAAAGCAGGTTAAATCAGTTTCATAGTTTAAACCCTTAGGATGCATGGTTCCTAGTCTATGAATATGAATATAGTATGCCTCCTTTCCTATCTCTTAAATACAACTTGCTGCCTGCTCCTGACTGAATCTGCAAGCTCACATTGCCACCTGTGTACTACTGTTTCACTTACAAGGAGCACCATGGTTCTGATTCCTAGTTTCATAGTTTAAACCCTAAGGATGCATGGTTCCTAGTCTATGAATATGAATATAGTTTGACTACTTTCCTATCTCTTAGATACAACTTGCTGCCTGCTCCTGACTGAATCTGCAAGCTCACATTGCCACCTGTATACTGGCTGTTTTACTTACAAGGAGCACCATGGTTCTGATTCCTAGTTTCATAGTTTAAACCCTTAGGATGCATGGTTCCTAGTCTATGAATATGGATATAGTTTGACTACTTTCCTATCTCTTAGATACAACTTGCTGCCTGCTCCCGACTGAATCTGCAAGCTCACATTGCCACCTGTGTACTGATTGTTTTACTTACAAGGAGCACCATGGTTCTGATTCCTGTGTACTTACAAAAAGCAGGTTAAATCAGTTTCATAGTTTAAACCCTTAGGATGCATGGTTCCTAGTCTATGAATATAATATGCCTCCTTTTGTAATAGCAATTGTTCAATGTTGATACCTCTACCTGTTGTAACTGTGAGTTTTTCTAACACTACAAATTTGAAATCTGTGTCAAGATGGTTTTTTTCCATGTAATGATTTACCAGTGGTGCATTTTCCACCTGTCCCCTTATCCTGGATCGATGTTCTGCTAGCCTGACTTTTAATTTGCGTGAGCATTTCCCCACATACTTGAGACCACAAGGGCAAATCCATAGATATACACAAAATTGGCTATTACAATTACTAAAAAAATTGAGTGTTTTTTTAAAGTTCAATTCTGGAAAATTGATGTGCTGAGTCTCCCAAGCGAACCTGCAAACAACGCATTGGCCGCACCTGTGATGGCCCTTGACCAGACTGCTCCGTGATTCTTGTCGCGGTGCAGCATCAGCTCTAGTAATCAAGTTGCCAACTGTTCTAGTCCTCCTTAAACCTATCATGGGTTTTTCTAGACACCCCGGAATGTCAGATAATATATGCCAATGTTTGCGTACAATATTTTGTATGTCTCTGGCTCTGGGAGAATAGTCTATGGACCAAAAAATCCCCTGTTTGGGTTGTCTCTCCTGTCTTTTCAATAGTGTGCTCCTTGCCACACTTCTAACCTTATTTAATGATTTTTCCAATACCTGCTCAGGATACCCTCTGTCCAGAAGATTCTCCTTAATCCCCCTGGCTGCTGTTTCAAAATCTTCTTGATGTGAAGAATTACGTTTAGCTCTAGCAAATATTCCGTATGGAATGCTATTGCGTAAATGGGGTGGATGGTATGACTCATATGGAAGATAGGCATTCCTATCTGTGCTCTTCTTAAATAGCCTGACCTGCAGTTTATTGTCCCTTCCTACGAAAACCAAGAGGTCCAGAAATGATATTTCAGTCCTGTTCATGCAATGGGTAAATTTTAGGTTCACATTCTGTATATTCAACCAGGAAACAAAGTCTGGAATTAGATTAAAGTCATCTAACACAAAAAACAGATCATCTATAAATCTTTTAAATAATAAAATGTGGTGAAAAAATGGATTAATTTGTGCATTTAAAACAATATTTCTCTCAAAGGAAATCATATAGAGATTGGCCAAACTTGGTGCCATTGGGGACCCCATTGCCACTCCTTTTACTTGCAAAAAGATGTCTTGGTTGAACCTGAAATAGTTCTTTTCCAAGCAGATTTCTAAGAGATCGATTAGAAAATGAGTGGGCGGTTGTTGAACTACTCTGGTATTTAATGCATCCTGGACCACTAATCTCGCATCTTCAAATGGGACATTTGTGTACAAAGCTGCAACATCCATGGTTACCAAACCACCCGTTGCTGGAAGCTGGAAGCCCTCGATCTTATTTATAAAATCGGTAGAATCCCTGATAAAGGAAGTAGTGTCACAGGTGTAATGCCGAATGTGATGATCTATAAATTGGCTTAAAGGCTCCAAAATGGACCCCACCCCGGAGATAATAGGGCGTCCAGGTATCCTAATCTGGGCATCAATGATTTTATGTACTTTTGGCAAGATATAAAAAATTGGAACCCGTGGGTGTTCTTTCAACAAAAATTTGTATGTTCTTTCAGTAATATAATTAAGGGAAAGACCCTCCGTGACCACCACCTTAATAATGTTTTCAATTTCCTTGGTTGGATCCTTGATTAATTTTTTATAAAAGGTTGGGTCAGCTAATTGTTTATAGACTTCTTTTAAATAGTCCGTCTTGTCCAAAACCACGACTCCACCCCCTTTGTCTGCCGGTTTAATCACTATGGATTCATCCCGTCCCAAATCCTGCAAGGTGTTAACCTCCTGCGTTGTTAAATTCCGTCTTACCTTAAGTTTACTTTGTTCTAGTTTTTCAATATCATTTAAAACAATCCTTTTAAACACCTCTATAGACGGGTGATTGATGTTGGGATAGAATTTTGACTTGGGAGCAAATTGGTTCCTAAAATTATTCTCAAAGTCCCCAAAATAAAGTCTTAATTTTAATAACCTGATCAACCGAAATACATCCACCCGTGTACTAAAAGATTGATAATAGGGGGTTGGAACGAAATTGAAACCAAGTCCCAGTAATGCCAGTTCATGTTCAGTCAAGTGCCTAGAGGATAAGTTGAATACTAGGGCTTTGCTTTCCTCTGTTGTCTTCTTCTTCCTAAAAAAGATTGGGTATATTGTGGTCGTTGTCGGAATTCTGTATTCCTGAAATTGTAACTTCTGGTTGATCCCTCATCACCTGATGAGCTGATATCGCTGTTTGTAGTGTCCGAATAAGTAACCTTGTCGTTCCATGACACCCGCTTCATGGGTCTTGGATTGGGTTCCATTCTCCATTTGTATATTTTGTCATTGGAATAATCGTTCTGGTCTCTATCAAATTTTTTCATTTTAAAAGCTACTATGGATTCATGAAAGTCCTTGATCTTGTGATCTAAGTTGTTCATCGATTCTTCAAAACTGGCTCGACTATGCGCCCCTTGTAACGTTGTTTTAAGTTCCTCTATTTGTTTGTCCACTTCTAAAACCTCCTGATTGCTCCTTTCAATAATCAATATCATTAAGTCGAATGCGCATTTGTCCAAAATGGCCGCCCATTTGTTGGTAAACTCCTTGTCTTGTGAAAATAATGTGGGTCCTTTTTTGATCCTTAATCCTCTGGGTATGCAACAGTCTCTGTGGTAATCAGCAATGAAAGCCGCATGTAGTTTGTACCTGACACTTCTCTTGTATAAGGTTTCTAATTTCAAAAAGTCTCCTGTATGTTTGTTCTGAGTGGTTCTAACCGAAGCTATGTTGCTTAGCACTTTTTCCACATCTTCATTTGTATATGAAAAACCTCTATTGGCAGTAGCCATATCAAATTCCAAGCACAGCAAAAAATGGCCAAACGGAGAAAAGGATACAAACACAATGTACCGTTTGTGTATGCCCAAAAATGATGAAGATAATAATAAACGAATCTTCTTATAAGGTCTTTGTATTCTTAATGTTATTTTTATTTTGCAAACTCTTGTATATTAACTTGTAATGTCATCAAACAGAAACCAAACTCAGATACTTCTCTGCACAAAAAGTCTTCAAGTTCCTTTTGTAATCTTGACAATAGTAACCAAATTCAAATATGTTTCCTTCAACTTCTTCACTATGTCCTTTATAACAATATGAAACAATGATTCATTCCTCTATAGCACTTTCTATCTCTCATCCAAAACAGCTCATAAACTCGTATTCAGTTGGGAAGTCAAACTCCCATATATATTGGCCCCAAACTCCCGACGTCTATCCGGTTAATTAGACATTTCATTCAATAAATTTCATCAGGGGAGTTTTTGCAATATCTGAAAGGTTACATGTAACAGACATGTATTTTGTAACCTTTCAGATATTGCAAAAACTCCCCTGATGAAATTTATTGAATGAAATGTCTAATTAACCGGATAGACGTCGGGAGTTTGGGGCCAATATATATGGGAGTTGACTTCCCAACTGAATACGAGTTTATGAGCTGTTTTGGATGAGAGATAGAAAGTGCAATAGAGGAATTAATCATTGTTTCATATTGTTATAAAGGACATAGTGAAGAAGTTGAAGGAAACATATTTGAATTTGGTTACTATTGTCAAGATTACAAAAGGAACTTGAAGACTTTTTGTGCAGAGAAGTATCTGAGTTTGGTTTCTGTTTGATGACATTACAAGTTAATATACAAGAGTTTGCAAAATAAAAATAACATTAAGAATACAAAGACCTTATAAGAAGATTCGTTTATTATTATCTTCATCATTTTTGGGCATACACAAACGGTACATTGTGTTTGTATCCTTTTCTCCGTTTGGCCATTTTTTGCTGTGCTTAATATCCATTTATAGACATGCAGACGTTTCCATGGTCATGTGGCAGGCATGACTAGACCCTAGTGCACGGAACACTGTTTACCTTTCCCACCAAAGTGGGAAAGGGATCTACAGTACTTGCAATGTCTTGCTTTCAAACCGCTAGGTTGGCAGGAGCAGGGACAGAGACGAGAGCTCATTCCATTGTGCAACACTCGGATTTTAAACTGCTGACCTGCCAACCTTCCAGCGTCTTACCCAGCATCTATTCTGACAAAATATTTGCTTGCCAATTCTTCTCATACTGGTTTGTCATTTTAGGCCTTTCGACTTTAAGGCAAGCAAGAGTTAACCCTGAAAACACAGCTTAGGATAGCTATGTTTTGCACTACAGTTGTCAGAATCCACAGGCAGCTTGGCCACGGACCATGCTGGCTGGAGGAGTTTTGTGATGTATGATGCAGAAAGTGATGTTCTCTAGCTCTTCTTTGAACATTTCTCTCCCTCTTCTCCACCGCTAAATGTAGCCCAAGAGCTGCACCCTGCACAGAGCCTCCAATGCATCCATTTTCATTTTCTCCCTCATACTCTGTGTGTTCTGTGAGGTTCCTGAAGAACTTGGAAAGCATAAAAATGATGTCTAGATATTACGGTTGCCCACCCCATTCTATTATCTCCACCTGAGTGAAAGGTAACATAGATATGTGTCCTGCATCTGCTATTTTCTCCAGCACAGCTAAAAATAGTGAAAAGAGATTTAAACAAGATGAACAATTTCATCCTTTTTCCTTGGGAAAAGGGGACAATGCCATCATTCTCCAGTGGCTCTTCCCAGTCAATCCTCAGCCCTTCAATGTTTTAGATAAAAGTAATAAGTTGCTGGGAGATCTGATTAGGTCTTAACGAATGATAGAGGGCAGCTACATTAGGTAAATGTGGCTGCCCTCTCTCTCTCTCTCTCTCACACACACACACACACATGTGAGGGGAACACACACATACATACGGTGCCAGGAAGGAGACTTGCAACCTTTAAAGGTAAAGGTTTTGCTTGCTCGAAAGCCAGTCGTATCCGACTCTAGGGTTTAGTGCTCATATCTGTTTCATAGCTGAAGAGCCAGCGCTGTCTGCTTCTGCAGACATTTCCATGGTCATGTGGCAGGCATGACTAGACACTGGAGTGCATGGAACGCTGTGGCTAAGACACTGACTGGAAGGCGAAAGGTCAGCAGTTCGATACCCAAATACTGTAGGACGGAATGAGCTCCCCTCTTTGTTCCAGCTCCTGCCAACCTAGCAGCTCGAAAGCAAGAAATTGCAAGTAGATAAATAGGGACCACTTTCGTGGGAAGGTAAACAGCCACATTAGGATCCATGTATTTAAGTAATCACGTCAAAGTATTGCATACCTGAAGCTGCTGCCACCTGGAACAGCAATCACAGAATGGCAAGAATGGGTTTCAGTGCCAATGTTGATCAAGTGTGTGCAATAATAACATGCTAAGAGTTTGAAAAAATATATCAATTGAGAGTAATTGGTTTTAATTTTCTCATATTGTAAGTCTCCTAACCAATGGCATGTTATGAAACATCAGGATTAAAACCAGCTCAGTTTCTGGACAAAGTGATCTTTGGGGACAGCAGCATTTTAACATGTCTTAATGAGGTATGAGCTCTTAGAGAACTGTTAGGATCCCAGAAAGAGCACAAGCAATTAATTTCATCTCTGGCAGCAACGTGCAGATGATTTCCATTAAGCAAGAACAGCAACTTTCTGTGCAGTAGTCTGCTTAAGGCACAACTCCGATGCACCACTGGTGACAGTTAATAAAAATACTAATGTGACAGAGAGAGGGAGAACCTATATGTGAAGCCAAGATGTCTTCAACTTGTTCACCTCAACTGAGTCACCTCACCTGATCAATTACCAGTAGCTGGAGAGGTGAAATTAAATAGACCAATATGAGTTCTATCTAGTTATAGTCTGATACAGTGCAGTGGTTGTGTAAGAAGAATCTGTGACAAAATGTTGCCACCTCATTTGTTGTTAAACTTCTCCTTGCCCTAGTTTGTCTTTTAATTTTTAATGACACCAGCTCCAGAAGAGGTGCAGTTTGCCCCTTCTTCTAGGCACAGATGGAAAACTATTGCTTTTTTGGATCATAGTTCCCCAAATCTTCCAGCCAACATGGTTTAGGGCGTGTCTAAGAGACAAAGAGACTTCAGATTCAACTAATCCAAAGCTGCCATAATGATCCTACGGGGTGCCCTGGAATGTTTCCCTTTTTCATCTCCATCATTGGAGTGTCCACAATGGAGCAGCCAGGATAGCAGAATGTTCCAAACATCTATCTCTATCTGTACTGGAAAAGGTTTGCAGTATTCTGTGGCCCTGGAGATGTCTCCCCCAAATCCACAAGAGTGTGGTTTTAGAAATGCAACTTTTGATTGCTCTCTAATCCATCATACCATACTTCTCAAAATGGTGAAGCATTCCATATAGTGGACATACCATGAAGATTTGGGCCTTTTATTTCTATATTCTTTGTTTGTGTTGGAAGTGATCCAATGGTGCCAGATTATGTTACTGTCGGGGGGGTTGGGTGTTTTTTTTGGTAATGAAAGATTTTATCCTTCCATTCTGCAGCTCTTACAACATCCACTCAGGAAAGGAATTGTTTGCAAATCGATGGAGCCATGGGAAAGAAAGAAGAGTCCTTTAATTATCAAATATGTCTCCCTTCTGGTGACGTCTTCACTTTTCTGCATGTGTAGCTATGCCAACAAGATTTCAGCCCATGTGTCTAAATAAATAGATACCAATTCATGAAAATAAAATAATACAACTGAAATAAACACATCAAAGTAAATCTAGTAAAGTAAAAGTGCCATGAAACTTTGTCTATGTCACTGTTATTGTTGCTACATGGATAAGACTAGTACAGTACTGTATATCCCTTTGAAATTTCCTAACATGAATTGAATAATCTGAAATAAGTGATGGAGGAGAAGTTTATGGACCACCTGGACTACCAGAAAGAAAACAAACAAGTGGGCCCTAGAGCAAAGCAGGCTTGAACTATTCCTGAAGGCAAAAATGACAAAGCTGAGGCAGTCCTACTTTGGGCACATCTTGAGAAAGTAAGATTTTCTGCAAAAGACAATAATACTGGAAAAATTGAGGGAAACAGGAAGGGGGGGGGAACCTAATTTGAGCTAGACAGGGTTCACTATAAGTACAACTTGGTGACATATAACGACAACATAACAGGTAGAAGAGGGAAAACCCAGAGTCCTTCATTCAGAAAGATCATGGAAAGTAGACTTCTTAGAGCCTCTGCTTGATGTTTTTTAAACAGGTCACATAAATGAATGAAAGAGGAGCATCTATAAAATGCTTCCTTACTATGAATTGGTGCAGTTTTACTTACAATCTTGCATGCTTCCTGCAATTGGAATGACTGGAAAGGCCTTTTCTGAACCTGAGTGGCTGTCAATCTGTCTAGCAATCTGTCTAGCAATCTGTCTAGCAATCTGTGGGCCAGTTCTGGCCCATTGCTCCAATTAATCTGGCCCATGCCACCCATGCCTCTCCCGGAAGTGGAAGCAAAACATGCATGTGCATGCACAGAACATGCACGCACTTGCACCGAATGCTGCTGTAAATGACCCGTGGCTGTCGTAAACACGATTATGACAGCCGCAGGTTGTTTACATCAGCGTTCTGTGAATGTGCGGGCATGTTCTGCACACACACGATGTTCTGCTCATGCATGTTTTACTCCCATTTCCGGGTGGGAGAAACCACATGACCGGCCCACAGCCCAAAAAGTTTGGGAACCCCTGATCGAGCACTAATCAATTATTCCCTCCCACTTCTGTATTCAAAGAAAACCACATACACATGTCTGTAATTTCAAGTAACTAGAAATAAAGAAACAATATTTATTCTTTCTCCTTCAGATGTCACAGAGTGAGTTACTGACACTGAGGGCCAGTTAATGAGAAAGGGATGGGACTCTGGGAGACCTGTAGCTATTCTCTTCTGTGGGCCATTGTGCATCTACTGTTCAGCTAAACAGAATTTTACCAAAAGCTTAAAACTCTGTGAATCGTAGCCATCTTTATGTAAGAGATTATTGTTTTCCCTTAATCATCTCTTACATAAAGATGCCATTCTAGATCTGGAGCAATTGTAGTAACTCTTGTTTGAGTGTTCATGAATCCATCTCAGTTTCTCATTTCCTTGTTAAACCTTCTGAATAGCACAAGAAATTGAACTAAAGGAAGCTTCTGACACTGAAAAATGCTTGTGAAATAGAAAGTACCTGTCTACTCTGCTTTTGCTTTCCTGCGTATCCTTCCTCTGCTTGTACAGTTGTTGAAGATCCTGCTGTGTACTCAAGCTGACAGAAAAAGACAGTGGGGGTCAGCAAGTTTATTCACATTTATCAGTGACCGGGTTTCACACCTGCCTGATATAATCTTTCCTCAGGGATGCCTTGCCAGGGGTGATTTCTTGCATTTCAGCCAAAGCTACTCAGAATGGCAGGATTGACATTAGTTCTGTGTGTGCTACTGGTCCAGCAATTCTGAAGCAAGCAAATGTCAGCTATATAATTTCTGCTCATTATGTAAGTAAACCTTACAACAGGAGTTCTCAACCTTTTTAAACTGGGTGCCAGGTCACACTCACACTCCCTCAAAAAGCCATTTTGCCCTTCCTCCACCACATGGCACTTCCTGGTGTGGCGGAGGTGGTGGTGGGGCCACATGAAATGGCACTGTGGGCCACATCCGGTCCACAGACCGCAGGTTGAGAATCTCTGCCCTACAACATCACTTGATGTAGTTCTCCCAAACTACATTTCAAGATGGAATTTAAAAACCAAACTCCTTAACATTTAAGACAGGGCTTTTCTTGTGTCTGTATTGGTGGCAGGTGGCGGCGGCGGCAGGGAGGGAAATGGACTTCTTCCTTCTTTCTCTCTCTTTCTCTTTCATTAACTGCTCTGTGAAGTATGCTGGAGACATTATAGGAGGAAAAAACTAAAGGCAGCGCTGAGTGGCCATTTAAGTAATATAAATGATTAGAAGTGTCTGTGAGGAAGTGAATCTGCAGCATAACTTAAGTAAATGGAGTTGTGCCATATCACATCAATATAGCTCACCCCTCTGGCTTATATGATCACCAAAATGGCTTTACTAACAAGATTAAAACCCTAAAACAACCCTAGCGAGGGGGTGTGGGTGGGGCAGGAGCAGAGGCTGAAGTTTATGATGATGTACATTCACCAATTACAAGAAAAATTTAAAACATAGCTCAACCCTCTGTACCTCAATATACATTCACTACAACCTATTCTGCAACTACCATCTTTAAACACTGGTTTATTTCCAATTTCAGTCAGTCAAAGAGGAGTGTGCAAGTATGGCCCAACCTGAACTGTATCCAACTATCTCCTGTACAGAAAACAAGTAAAAAAAGGGAAGGAAATGGTTACTTTGACTCTTATGACCTATGCAATCAATGGCCACACAAGCAAGAACACATTTCTAACATGTTTTAAAGTTGTGGTTTTTTTTTAAAAAAAATAGTTTTAACAAATTCTTTTAATACTGCTGCAAGTTTTCTAATGCTTCCTTTGCCTTTTAATGTTATAATTTATTGTGATTTTACTGAGGTTGTCCTGGTTTTCCTCTTTTCTGGAGGGCCGTACCTAGTTGGTGTGGTTGGAGAGTGAGAGATCCAGTCCTAGGTGCCTTAAATATGGGGTACTGCAGGGCTCAGGGCTCTCTCCACTCCTTTTTAACCTCTACATGAAGCCACTGGGTGAGATCATCCATTCCCACAGGGCGCAGTACCATCAGTACGCGGATGGCCTGAGGTGATCCCAGTGATGCTTTCAAAGTCCTGTCTGGTTGCCTGGAGGCTGTTGGGGTCTGGATGGGGGACAATGGGCTCTGGCTGAATCCTGGCAAGACCGAGTGGCTTTGGGTGAGGGGTCTGGGGTTCTCCAGTGAGCTACCACATCTGGTCTTGGATGGGGCAGCCCTGTCCCAGACAGACTCAGTGCACAACTTGGGGGTCCTCCTGGACTCGCGGCTGCTGCTAGAAGAGCAGGTGGCAGCCATAGCCAAGAGGGCTTTTGCTCAACTTCGAGCAATCAGCCAGTTGTGCCTGCTCCTGGACCGGGACTCCTTACTCATGGTCACTCATGCTCTGGTCACCTCCAGACTAGATTACTGTAATGCAATCTACATGGGGCTGCCCTTGATGACCATTTTGAGCTCTTAGAATACTCCTAGGTATCAAAGGACAAGTGGGTATTGTATGATCTTAGGGTTCTTTAATAACATGAGCCAGCTGAGTTTTTGTCATGTCACTGTATGTCATCTCTCTGATTAATTCACTTAATAACCAGTGTTAAGTGGCTTTACTGCCTCCGTTCGAATTTGAACACGATTTATGATCAGTGGATTTTCATGACCAAATAGGACTGCAGTGGCTCAGTGGTTAAGAAGCTTGCTTTGTTAGCTGGAAGGTCAGCAAATCGGCAGTTCGAGACCTGAGTTCTGTGTGATGGAATGAGCGCCCATCTCTGTCCCAGTTCCTGCCAACCTAGCAGTTCGAAAGCAAGAAATTGCAAGTAAATAAATAGGAACCACTTGGGTGGGGAAAAGATCTTGGGGACATGAAAGGAGACTCATTTGCACATCCCCTGAGTGGAGTTCCTCCAGCAAAAATTATTTCACCCCAGAAAGCACCTTTGTGTGCTTCTGACATGTTTTTTTTTAAGAAAATGGCCAAATAGCAATTTGAACCCAAGTCTCCTGAGTCTTAGTCTGTCATTCTATCCACTGTATCTCACTGTCTACCTATTAAATGATTGAAACTTCTTAAATCATCATTTATGTCTACTCTAGTTGGGATGCAACACTTGATTAAGACCAGAGTCATATCTCTACAATCTGAGAAAGAGCCTGTGATGGAAACATTGTGGAATAAAGTTTCGCCCCACCCCCACCCCATCACTTGTTTTCTGTTATAAATCTATGATTAAGGAATCTCAATAGATGGAGATATAATTATCCAGAAATATATTCCTTGAAAACTAACAAGTATTTATTTTGCATAAGCTTCTGTAGGCTATTCAGATGAATAGATGTAGCATCAATAGGTAGACATTTTATACATGTGTGACAAGGAGGGGAATGTGACATGTAACAGAAATACAAAAGGTGATGACCTTAATATTGGTCCTTTAAGAGTCTGGCCAGGCTATCCTGCTATGGTAATAGAGTAAACCATACTGCTAGGGACTCAACACTGATTGTCAGGCAGAGGTTAACTAACCTGACAACCATGAGGGCTAATGGCCTTCAGTGGAGAAGTCCACATGAAAGGGTGATGGTCCCCAAGTGGATTGAATCCATCTTGATGGAGGACAGCGACTTCATTGATAGTGGTCTGGGACTGATGAGGACTTTGAGTGCCAAAAAAGGTTCAGGACCAGAAAGAGATTCGTGGAACTGGATCAGTGGTACAGGTGTCATGCTGTGATGTGGAAGACAAATGAAACACTACTGCATTGTATTGTTCCCAGGACAATCTTCATGGCTGATTGACATGATGATAGCCAGTATTCGGAATTGGATACAGCACTTGAAGAGTTGTTTTAACAGTCCTTGGAAAGGACAGGTACAGATCTTAATGATGGTTGTTAAGAGTCAAAGGTTAATCTGTTTTCATAACAAATAATTTTGTGAGGAGAAAACTAGAAAAAGAAATATGGAAGTTTTCTCAAAATCCATCAGTAAAAGAGAGCAATTGCATGACTTCATCCTCATCTGACTACTCTTGGTATTCTAAAAACATCAAGAAATAGAAATCACATAAACTTTCACTGCAGTGGCTCAAGTGGTTATGACATTGAACTTGATGACTGGAAGGTCAGCAGGTCAGCAGTTTCAGACCCGAGTACTGCATGACGGAATGAGCTCCTGTCTGTCCTAGCTCCTGCCAACCTAGCAGTTTGAAAGCAAGAAATTTCTAGTAGATAAATAGGTACTGCTTCGGTGGGAAGATAAACAGTGTTCCATGCACTCCAGTGTCTAGTCATGTTTGCTACATGTCCACAGAAACGTCTGCAGATGTAGACAGCACTGGCTCTTTTTGCTATAAACAGAGATGAGGACTGAACCTTAGAGTCAGATACAACTGGCTTTTGAGCAAGGGTGACCTTGCCTAAACTTTCACTACAGTATAAGCTGGCTGCAAACCAAGATCAGCATGTTTCTCTTGGTTCTCAGTTGAGGCTGAAATTGTATGTAGCATAAGGCCTTCCAAAACTGTGATACCAAAGGCTGCTGCTGGATTCTTCTGTAAATCACTAATAGAACCCTCACTTGGATGTTGCTATCAATGGATTAAATTAAACTTCAACAAATATCTCCAGGGCTTTGCAGCTGTAGAAGCAGGCTGCAATGATTGTGCACCCAGGGCTGTAGCCAGGATTCTAGATTTGGGGGGAGGGAGCAAAAAAAAAAATTCAGGAGGGGCAAAAAAAAGTTCAGGAGTGGCAACAATGTCACACTCACATATATACCATTGGCACCACAGGGTGGCTTGGGGGTACTGTTAGCTCAAGAAGGTTTTTGCCCCCCCTGGCTACAGCCCTGTGTGTCACCCCACAAAAGAAGAATATTTCTAGGTAGGTGCTATTACGTTTCACTGGACTTATCATTTTCGTGTTTTATAAAGGACTAGCTTAGTGCCCGGCTTCGCCCGGGGATGGTTGGGGTGGTGGCGGCACGGCCCCTGGGGTTGCGCCGGTGCGTGCTGTGGGTGTGCCGGTGTTTTCCGATGTTTTTGACACTCTTGTCTGTGTGGGGGTTATCAGGGTCCACGCTCGCGCCCTTGCAGCATGGCGTGCGTGGTCGCAGTCTGGTGTGAGGAGAAAACTTGCTCTGAAAACTTGCTTTGTTTACTGTCTGATATGTTCACACAGAATTAAACATTTTAAATGTTTGCACGTGGTGCTAGCTTATCAGACTAAACAAATCAAAATCCACATTTAACATGATTGTGGTAAATTCCTGATTCACTTTCCTTGCTGATTATTAACACTTTTGGGCTATTTTTGCTATTTTTGGGCTATTTTGCTATTAAAACCTATGGTGAGTAGGAATGTAGTAGGATCATAAGCTGTACACAATTGGCATTTTACTTTTAATAGGAGGTTGAAAGTCAGAAGTGATTTGTAAATAATTTCACTCATATTTTTTTTACCCCTACACAGATTTTAGTGAGTATGCAGCACTGGGACAAATATTTATCTCAATGTGCCATGTATTCACATCCTGTCAAGATTCCACCTTCCAAATTCGCATCATCTGAAGACATTTATAAAACATAACTTTAGCTCTGCAGGTTTCCACGTGAAGTTTCACTCAGAGACATTTGTTATCCAGCTGGTGGCAGTATTTTCTTTAGGAAAAGGGAAAATAGAATATTGTCTCCCTTCCTCTGGTAACCACATCTGACCGTCTTAAAGTGAAAGAGTCACATTCGCTTTATTTTCATCATACTGAAATTCTAAGCATATCCTTACAAGAAGCAGGAAAGCTTGCATGTTTTGAAGAACATTACTATTTTAAGGAGTTATATAACACCAGGTAAGAAGAAGATAAAACAGGTTATACCTCCAAGCTAGGATGTCACTGCTTTTTTGTTGTTTGTTCTGACAGGATGCTGCTCTGGTGGAAAGATCTTTGCTCTGCTTAGTTTTTTTTTAAAGAGATGTTAAAACAAGACATTAAAAGCGTAATATTGCTCTCCAGCCTCTGAAGTAGGCAGAGTTTTAAGGGAGAAATTTTCCTCTTTGACAAAGAGCAACAACAACACACTTGCCTCTTGTTTCCCTCCTTTCACAAAGGGTTGCTGTTATCTCTGACATAACTCAAATAATATGTGGTGCAATATCAGAGACAGAGAAGAGAGAGAGATGCTTTATTTATGGCATTGAATAAAGAAAACTGGCAGTTCTCAGCATTCCTCACAGATGATTAAAAAGCTATCCAAACTACATTAATAATCCTGTCTCCAAATATACCGTATTTTTTGCCTTATAAGACGCACTTTTTCTTCCCCAAAACTGGGGGGGAAAAGTTGGTGCGTCTTATATGGCAAATACCTCTTCCCGGGGGTCCTCGCCATTCGGCCCGGGAATGGGAGGCAGGCGATGGCGGGGCTCCGGCTGCGTCTCCTTTTAAGCCCTCCCGGCAGGCAGGGCTCGGAGGGCGGGGAGACGCGCCTGCCTCCCATTCCCGGGCCAAGCAGCGAGGGTACCGGGAAGAGGCAACGCGGCGGCGGCGATGGCGGGGCTCCGGCGGCGTCTCCTTTTAAGCCCTCCCGGCAGGCAGGGCTCGGAGGGCGGGGAGACGCGCCTGCCTCCCATTCCCGGGCCGAATGGCGAGGGCACCGGGAAGAGGCAACGCGGCGGCGGCGATGGCGGGGCTCCGGCTGTGTCTCCTTTTAAGCCCTCCCGGCAGGCAGGGCACGGAAGGCGGGGAGACGCGCCTGCCTCCCATTCCTGGGCCCTCGCTGCTTGGCCCGGGAATGGGAGGCAGGCGCGTCTCCCCGCCCTCCGAGCCCTGCCTGCCGGGAGGGCTCAAAAGGAGACGCCGCCGGAGACCTGCCATCGCCGCAGCCGCGTTGCCTCTTCCCGAGGCCCTCGCCATTCGGCCCGGGAATGGGAGGCAGGCGATGGCGGGGCTCCGGCGGCGTCTCCTTTTAAGCCCTCCCGGCAGGCAGGGCTCCGTGGGTGGGGAGACGCGCCTGCCTCCCATTCCCGGGCCAAGCAGCGAGGGCCCAGGAATGGGAGGCAGGCGCGTCTCCCCGCCCTCCGAGCCCTGCCTGCCGGGAGGGCTTAAAAGGAGACGCCGCCGGAGCCCCGCCATCGCCGCCGCCGCGTTGCCTCTTCCCGAGGCCCTCGCCATTCGGCCCGGGAATGGGAGGCAGGCGATGGCGGGGCTCCGGCGGCGTCTCCTTTTAAGCCCTCCCGGCAGGCAGGGCTCCGTGGGTGGGGAGACGCGCCTGCCTCCCATTCCCGGGCCAAGCAGCGAGGGCCCAGGAATGGGAGGCAGGCGCGTCTCCCCGCCCTCCGAGCCCTGCCTGCCGGGAGGGCTTAAAAGGAGACGCCGCCGGAGCCCCGCCATCGCCGCCGCCGCGTTGCCTCTTCCCGGGGCCCTCGCTGCTTGGCTGAGTGAGGCAGCAAACGGAACAAACGCGCGGGGCGGCCTCCACTCCAGCTGACTCTGCTCGCCGGCGGGCATTCATTTGCCACCTTACCCCGTCCGCTTACAGCATTCCCCCCCCTGTTGGCGCGAGCATACCCGCCCCATAGACTGTCAGAGGAGTGGTTGTTTTAGTCAGAAAATGGTGGGGGAGGAGAGAGAGAAAGGCTTCTCCGTCTTCGTGGCTCCTTGAGGGCTCTCAACATTCCTCCGAAGGAGGTTTAGGAAGATACCGGACCTCCTCTCTCTCTCACACACACACCCCTTTCTGCCGTTGTATGCCCCCACACACACGTATTCTCCCTCAAGCCCAGGCGGGTTCGCCCTCCTCCACCAGCTGCCTGGAGGGGTCTTTTTGCCCCCTGCTCGGACTCCCGACCAGCGCCTACTTGTGTGGAGAAAAAGAAGAGGTCGGGTTACTGAGGGAGCCAGGCAGGAGGGAAGGAGGGGGCGGCGGCTGGAGGAGCGAGCCGAGCAGGCTTCTTCGGCTCGCAACCTCCTCCCCCGCCCAAAAAGAGCGAGCCGAGGCAGGCAAAAGCCACGGGCGATTAAATGCTCCTGACTGAGTCAAGGAGAAAGTGGGGAGGGGGGCGAGGGTCGCGGGGAGAGGCGGGTGCCGAGGGAGGTGGCGTAGCTGGACCATTAGGAAAGCTGAGCGCAGGAGAATAGATGCCTTTGAGATGTGGTATTAGAAGAGAGTCCTGAGAGTCCCCTCGACGGCAAAGAGAAGAAATAGGTCGATATTAGAAGAAATCAAGCCTGACTGTCCATTGGAGGGACAAATAGTGAAGATGAAGCTAAAGTACTTTGAACATCAAATGAGAAGAGAGGATTCACTTGAGAAAGCCGTGATGCTGGGAAAGGTGGGGGGGCAAAAGAAGAAGGGGGCGTCTAAAGATGAGGTTGATAGATGGTATTGTAAACACAATGGGCACAGAGCTTGGTGGGCTGAGGAGAATGGTGGAGGATAGAGGTGCCTGGAGGACAATGGTCCATGGGGTCGCAAAGGGTCGGAATCGACTGTGCCACTGAACAACAACAAATGTACAGAGTTGCCAATTGCGCGCTCTTCCCCATGCACAGGCATCCGCGGCTTATTATATTTCCCCCCCCCCCGCGCTCCGCGGCTCTTCCTTCCCCCTCTTTCCGTGGGAGGAAAGCGGAGTGATCCATCTTTCCAGGTGATCCATCTTTTAAGCCCTGCCTGCCGGGAGGGCTTAAAAGGAGACGCCGCCGGAGCCCCGCCATCGCCGCCGCATTGCCTCTCCCGGGGCCCTCGCTGCTTGGCCCGGGAATGGGAAGCAGAAAAGGGATGATGATGCCAGCCGCCTCGAGCAGCTCCCTGTCCCACCCCGGCAGCCCATGCCACTGGCCCCATTGGGGAGAGACAGGTACAGTACAGTATTTGGTTCAGAATCTTTTTTTTCTAGATTTTCCTCCTTTAAAATTGGGTGCGTCTTATATGCCGGAGCGTCTTATATGGCGAAAAATACGGTAACATTTACTAATTTCCCTCCTCTGAAACAGCGTCATATATTATCATCCTCTCATAGAACACCGAAAAGCATTTTGTCGTTATTTGATATCATCCTATGCCGCATATGATAGAACAAACACTCCTACACATATGTCATAGCTATTCCATCTGTAACATCTCCATCTGTGAACAGGCTCCCATGTTTTCACATATGTTTCTGCACCAATATCTGTTTTTCTTAACTATATGTACCCTCTGCTGATCAACACTAAACCTTCATGACAACTAAAGAGGACAGAGAACTGCTAGGATGAAATCGGTTCGATTCAAATGGAGAGCCTTGTGAATCCATATCTTTGTCTGTGAGGTTTAACAAAACAATTCTTCTGTGGGACTCAATTTATTTTGCTGTCAAGAAATAAATATTTTATTTTGATATCTTGCTAACAGCGCTGGTCCTACCTTTTAGGCAGTGAAAGGCACCTGATTTTGTGGGTGTCATAAAAGGGCAGCAAATTGTAGCATATGATTTACAGTATTATCACATAATTTATTATTCTGGCACATTTATCCCAGGGATGGAGACCCCTTTTTGTCTCATCCATACAAAAGAACTTGGTGGTTACAATCCACTTTGACTTTGAGGCACAGGTATATTTGCTGCTCAGCTTCAATCAGCACCTTTCTTGGTTGTCATGTATGTAGCATTAAGTCTCTGGGTATGACTCAAGTGGCAGACTGCATGTCTGACATCCAAGGATCACCATACCTATGAAGAGACAAAAGTCTCATCATCAGATGATTACCACTAGTTGTCAAAATATCCACAACATCTGTGCATTCAGGTTGCAGTGAAGCATAGACCACCTGCTGTGTTGAATTTGTAGATCACTGCATATCCCAAAGCTCTGTCAATCCATTGTGAAGGGTGAGAGGCAACATGTTTGTTCAGTTTACATCTTCATTGTCATCCTTCTCCAGCTCTGTATACATAATAAGGAAGGTTTAGAGTGTTAAATACTGGATCACTCCCACTACATTTTAGCCTTGGTCTCTGCTGAAGTTTTAGTAGATTATTAGACACCCTAAAGAAAAGGAATTGCCTGCAAAAACAGAAAGTCAGTGCATTTTAAAGCATGTTTTGGCAACAGTTTTTGAACATGCTCATTAAGTATTCACAGCCTTATATCATTTGCTTGAGGGACTCAGCATATTCAGTTTCTGCCAGTTTGAAAGATCTAGAGCAAATGCTTCCAACTTGTTCTGTACTTTCTGCAAATTTAATCCAAGGAAAATGTACTTATTGAGTCAACACAATAATTCTGAAGAGATTCATCCTTTTCCATCAAGTTACATTTATTGATGAATACTTTCCTGTAGGTCAGAAATAGGTTAATGATACTAGCTAGCATCCTGCTGACCTCGCTCTTCATGTAGAAATCTGTCCACTGGATTCAAGAGTGTTTCATCCATCAATAAGCTTCAAGTGGCAGCACAGGCAATTATCATATCATGAAGTTTGATTGTTGAAATTCCCTTTTAGCATTGCCAATGTGACTGGTTCAGAATGCTGGAGGAACAGCAACACCTGCTGCAAAGTTATATGAATCTGCCATATCACCTTGATCCCACTCTTAAAATGTTCCATATAACAAAGTTCTGGAAATTATAGACTTGTGACCTTTTTTCTACAGGCCAGCTGTTCATCCCTTTTTCTGACACTGATTTTTGTCTCAAATCCCTCTAGAGAAAAATAAACATGTTCATCTGTATCACCAGAGCCAAAAGCAGGATTATCTACAGAGGTTCCAAACCATAGCCATATTGTTGTAGCAATAACTAGGATCAGGGCCAAAGTTCAGTCTGTCATTAAGCAGAAAGAGATAGCTTCCTTGAAAAACTTGGGCAAAGTTTGGCTTTTGAGCAAGATTTGCAAACTGCCTGTTATTTAATGTATTGTTCTCACATTTCTATGGCCACAAAGGTGTGGGGAGTGTATTTTTTTCTGCCTCTGGGCAGATTGGGCCTGGGTTTTCTTAGGGGAGAATGGATCTTTCTGTTTCCAGATCATATTGGTTCTACAGGTGAAACTCGGAAAATTAGAATATCATGCAAATGTTCATTCATTTCACTTAAAACATGAAACAAATATATATATGAGATAGACTCACTACATGCAAAGCAAGAGATGTCATGCCTTAATTCATTAAAATTGTGATTATGGTGTACAGCGTACATGAGATTATGTGATGATTATGGGGTACATGAGATTGGGGGGTTGGGGTTTTCCTAAACTGTAAACCATAAGCATCAATATTATAACAAAGTAAGGCTTGAACTATCTCACTTTGCATGTAATGAGTCCATCTTATATATTTGTTTCACCTTTTAAGTTGCATTACTGAACTGAATGAACATTTGCACGATATTCTAATTTTCTGAGTTTCACCTGTACATATTCCTTCATACTTGTATCGTTTTATTCAACGAGGAGGATGATAGCCACAAATACTCATATTTCAGTTGTCTGCATTTCCCCCTAATATTTCCCTGCTGTTGTATGAGTCCCACTCCCCCAATATGCTCATTGTATGCCTTTTTCTTTTAAAGCTTTGAACTATGCCGGAAAAGTGTGCAATCCAATGTGTATCTGCAAAGTCCAGGAAGTACAAATTATGTTAGCTGGTTTGAAAATACAGGCTGAATTAAATTTGCCAAAAGCCCTGGGCACTGTGCTTCATAAGATGAGAGAGATATGCATTTTACCTTGATATGGAACAGATTCAATAAAAACTAGAACTTTGAAATACTGTAGTATAGTTTTGAATCTTTTTAAACCACAACCTCCAGAATCCTATTGCTAGCATGTTCAAAAAATCCCAAAAAGTAACATTTCTGAGCTCTGTTAAAAACCTACATATTTTGTAATGTTTGAAGAAAAGTGAGAGACAGTTTTTTTTTGTAGAACTGGTGTAATATTCATTATTCACAATATTCAATAAGGGATGTTATATGCAAGAACAGTCAAGCCAGAAAGTTACACAGCTTTGATGTTCTCATCCTTTTACACATATATCAAAGTGTCTTAAAAACACTACACACACAGTATAAATCAGTAAACACTACATACAGCCTAAAACTATAATAAAGGAAATGAAAAGCTTGATAAAAAAAATATCAGTTTGTAATTTACACGATAAAAGACAAAGATGGCAAAGAGTTAGCGGATGCAGAAGAGATAAAGAAAAGATGGAAAGAGTACACAGAGGAACTTTACAAAAAAGACCTAAACACCACGGATAATAACAATGAGGGGGAAATTGAACTTGAACCAGACATCCTAGAGAGTGAAGTCAGAAAGGTCCTAAAAAGCACAGCAAATAACAAAGCCAGTGGAGATAATGGTATCCCAGTTGAATTCTTCAAAGCCCTAAAAGATGATGGAATCAAGCTACTACATGCTATATGCCAGCAGATTTGGAAAATGAAACAGTGGCCACAGGATTGGAAAAGATCAGTATACGTCCCAATCCCAAAAAAGGGCAATGCCAAAGAATGTTCAAATTATCGAACAATTGCGCTCATCCCACAAGCTAGCAAAGTGATGCTCAAGATAATACAGGATAGACTGCAGCAGCATGTAGAAAGAGAACTACCAGAGGTGCAGGCTGGGTTCAGAAGAGGCAGGGGGACCAGAGACCACATTGCCAACATACATGAAGAAAACAAAGGAATACCAGAAACAAGCTTCCTTCTGCTTCATTGACTACACCAAGGTCTTTGATTGTATGGACCACAACAAAATGTGGCAAGTAATTAAAGAGATGGGAATACCAGAACACCTCATATGTCTCATGAGAAATCTGTACATGAGTCAAGAAGCAACAGTTAGGACAGAGTATGGAATGACGGAGTGGTTTGGAATAGGAAAAGGAATAAGACAAGGCTGCATTCTGTCACCCTGCTTATTCAACGTATACACAGAGCACATAATGCGCAATGCAGGGATGGAGGAATCACAATATGGGATCAAAATTGCTGGGAGAAACATCAACAATTTGAGATATGCAGATGATACCACCCTAATGGCAGAAAGTGAGGAAGACCTAAAGAAGCTACTGATTAGGTTGAAAGAAGAGAGTGCAAAAGCTGGCCTGAGACTCAATATCAAGAAAACCAAGATAATGGCAACAGGCCATATCAGTCCCTAGAAAATAGATGGTGAAGAAGTAGAAGCAGTAACAGATTTTACTTTCTTAGGATCCAAGATTTCTGCAGATGGAGATTGCAGCCATGAAATAAAAAGATGACTGATTCTTGGGAGACAAGCTATGAAAAACCTGGGGAACATAGTGAAAAGTAGATATCTCACTGCAAACAAAGGTCCGCATAGTCAAAGCAATGGTATTTCTGGTGGTAATGTATGGCTGTGAGAGCTGGACCATTAGAAAGGCTGAGCGAAGAAAAGTAGATGCCTTTGAGATGTGGTGCTGGAGGAGAGTTTTGAGAGTCCCCTGGACAGCGAGGAAAACAAAAAAGGTCAATATTAGAAGAGATTAGCCCTGAGTGCTCCTTAGAAGGACAAATAATAAAGATGAAGCTGAAGTATTTTGGACATCAAATGAGAAGAGAGGATTCACTTGAGAAGGCCTTGATGCTGGGGAAGGTGGAGGGCAAAAGAAGAAGGGGACGGCCAAAGATGAGATGGCTAGATGGTATTGTAGTCACAATGGGCACGGGGCTGTGTAGACTAAGGAGGATGGGTGCCTGGAGAGCGATGGTCCATGGGGTCGCAAAGAGTCGGAATCGACTGTGCGACTGAACAACAACAATTGACACAAAAAAGCATTTTTAAAAGAATCTACAAGGCAAGGAAGAAACTTGGAAGGGCAGCAATGAAATGTGTTGCCATGGAATATCTCAGTTGCATCATTGGGTATATCACCAAGTATGCAACAAAGGCGTGTTTTGGCACTTGAGTAACCAGCTGCAATTAGCTGCAACAAGTTACACCAACTTTACATTAATATCAGCAGGATTCTAAGGCAGTTATTATCATTAGTGAAAAAGAACAAGCTCCATTTTGTCACTTTTTAAAAATCAGTATTCTGGGGACCATTTCAGAGCCAATGACTACAGCAGGCAGAACAGAGTGTTCTGTAATGTTTAGTAATGACATACTCCACAGGCAACCCTTCTTGTACTGAAAAGAGAGATGCCGCAAGCTCAGGTAACATTTTAGCTAACAGATTGCAAGTCAAAAAGCTCCCATCCCAAATTTCTCTTCTGACCTGGATGCATTAGTGCCATTACCTGTAAGAAAGTAAGTTTCAACTCCAGTGCCAGTATCTTTTTCTTGTCCTTACTTTGCATTATTTTAGTTTAGTTTCCCCCTCTCCTAAAAAAAACAAAAAACCTTAAAGTACTTGTCTTCCTGTGGAAGGCCTTATTTCCTTGAGGAGGAGAGTCATAAGGGGGATCAGGGAGCAGGCATCAGAACTGTACAGAGCAAGGGAAGATCTGGTGAGGTGTTGCAACTATGACACTGTGCAAGAGGAAACTACGAGCAGGTATTGGCTGCTCCCAAGCTGTCCTCAGTTGAAATAGTTTGGATAGCCTTGGCATCAGGCCCCCTAGTTTGAAAATATTGCTGCCAAATGCCAGATTGGTAAATGGAAAAACTAGGTCCATCCAGCATTTTATCCTGGATGAGCATGCCAACCTTATGCGAATTACTGAGACCTAGTTAAATGAAAATGGGAAAGGTAATCTAAGTCAGCTTTGTCCACTCATAAGAACAGCCTTGCTGGAACAGGCCATAGCCCATCCAGTCCAGCATTCTGTCTCACACAGTGGCTCACCATTTCCTTCAGGGTATTCCCAAGGAGATGCCTTCACCTGCTTAGGATTCCCTGGAAATGGCATTGAGAGATATCCTGCCTATCTCTCCAACCCTGAGGTTGTCCTTAAGTATCCATAATTATAACCATTGATACCCTTGTCCTCCATGAACTTGTCTAATCCTTTCTTAAAGCTGTCAAGATTGACAGCTGTCACCACTTCTTCTGGCAGGGAGTTCCATAGACCAGTAATCCTCTGGGTGAAAAAGTACTTTCTCTTATTTGTTTGAGAACTAGAACCCAAAAGTTTCATCAAGTGTCGCCTAGTTCTAGTGTTGTGCGATAGGGAAAACCGTTTTTCCTTATCTACTTTGTCCACACCATGCATGATTTTATAAACTTCAATCAGGTCACTCTTAGACGCCGTCATTCAAGAGTGAAAAGGCTCCTTAGGCATTGGCCTATGGGGTCACTGAGGCTTCAGTTCTGTCTCCCATGCTATTCACCACCTACATGAAAATGCCAGGAGACATCCTGGGTTTAGGGGTTCAGAGACATCAATAAGCAGCTGACACTCAACTCTTTATCTTCTTCCCCTCTAATTCCAGAAAAGCTGTTTGGGTTCTTAGTCAATGTCTGGTGCCAGCAGTGAACAGGAGGAAGGTGAATAAACTGAATCTTAATCCAGACAAGATATTGGTGCTCCTGATCAGGAAATAGGTTTTCAACCTATTCAGGATGCTGGTTTTGACCTTTAAAGCCCTTCATGGCATTGGACCAGGATACTTAAGAGACCACGTCACCCCAAGGTATTCAGCCCATCCTACAAGGGCAGACAGGAGGGGCTTAGTGGTGGTCCCTTCCACAAAAGAAGTCCATCTTATTGGGGCCAGGAAGAGAGCCTTCTCCGTGTCTACCCCAGCCCTGTGGAACCTCTTACCACCAGAACTGCGACTCCAGTCGGATCTTCTTCCATTCAGAAAAATGTTGAAGACCTGGCTATGCCAGCGGGTGTGGGGCATGCTTGATTCTACCACGCAAGCCCGCTGGCTTGTTTAGCCTGTCTGAGAGATCCTGTTTGTTTTTGTTTGTTCCTATTTTATCGTGGGTGGTAGGAGGGTGAGAGTAGTTGTTAACAATAATTTGATTGGTTCTAAGTGTTTTAACTTTTGTTAGTGGGGGGGCGGGGCGGGATAACTACTGTTTATAGCTGCTGTTGTTTTTAGCTCATTGCCATTTTAATTTTTTTGTAGTATTGTTGCTTTGCCTTTGTATGTTGTTAGCTGCCCTGAGTGATGGTCCCCCATCAGGAGGGCGGGATACAAATCCACAAAATAAATAAATAAATAAAAACTGTGCTGGGTGGGGTTACAATCTACCTGAAAACACAGGTTTGCAGTTTGGACGCTCAGGTCTTGGCAATGGCCAGGAGTGTGTTTGTACTGTTAAAACCTGTACACCAGCTGTGCCTATTGCTTCAAATCCCTGATTTGTCTGTAGACACATGCCTTAGTTACATCCCGCTTGAATTATTGTAATGTGCCCTGAGTGGGGTTGCTTTTGGAAAGTATTTGGAAACTTCTGCAGATCCAAAATGCTGCAGCCAAATTGTTTACTGGGGCTGGTTATAGGGATCACTTAACTCTGCTATTACAACAGCTCCACTGGCTATCAGTCTATTTCAGGGTACAATTGAAAGTGTTGATTTTGATTTATAAAGCCCTAGAAGATCAGGGATCCCCAACCACCAGGCTGCAGACTGGTACCGGGCCGCAGGCTGTCCTAAACTGAACCTCCTTTAGTTCTTACCGCTTAAAAAAATGCTTCTACAAATATTTGGAATCCCCTAGTTTGTCAATGTTGCTCTTTTGTGAGTAACCATATATGGATTTGGGTATTATGATCACATATTGCAGCATTTCCCAGTCTATGTTTCATGGAACACTGGTGGACTTCAGTTCCCAGAAGCCTAAGTCAGTATATTGGCTGATCAATGCTTTGGGGAATTGACTCAGGCTTCTAGGAATTGAAGTCCAAAAGCCAAAGATTGGGAAACACTGACATATTGATCCAAACTCAGGGAATGAGCTGGCTATGGGTATATAGGGCTTTAAGATGGCTGCCCTGCCTTTGATTGCTTTCCCATAAAATATTTTGTCTTTATGTACATGTGCAAGGACTAAGACAGTTGGGACAAACAGTCCCAAAAATCCATCTAATATTATTCTAAAGTTACGATATGAGGTGGATAGACATTCTATAAATGTCACTTGGACAATATTTCCCCCAAGAAGCACAAAATATTATTTGATGATCTCAACAGGAAACGTGGTGAGTTAATGCCATGAGGAACTTTCATTCCACTTCCAAGTATTATACTAGAAATATATCTGAATGTGACTGCCCTGTGTGATGAATTTCCCAAAACCTTGACTTAAAAATGTTTTTGAATCAAAGAGGAACAGAACTTGAAATCGAGAAGGAAAAACTGCCTTTCAAAGTCTGCAAGAAGGAAACAATGTGCTCTTGAGGCAGAGATTCTTATGTTATAGCCATAAAGAAAAGGCCTGTAAAGTAGTGGGTTCTGGAAGGAACCACGCAACTCCAGGGTAAGTTTCAGCTCTTTATTAAAGGGTCTTGTCAGGTTACATGCTGGAACAGGAATACCCAAACGGGCAACAGGACCAACTTATATACACCTCCAAACTACCTGGCTGGCTGGCTATTGGCTAGTTTGAACCTTCTACCTGGCTTCTCATTGGAGGAGCCAGGATCCTAGGATTGATTGGTTAGTTGGACTATTCTCCCTGGCTGCCTATTAGAGGGGCCAGGATGGACCTATTGTTCCCAGAACCAAAGCTCAGGCCTGTATACAACAAGACCTATCTACATCCCATTCCAACATTCAAAAGAGTAATATTTATATATCAAGATGCTGAGGTGCTTTTAGCATTCAGCTCTCTCCTGCCAACCTAGCAGTTTGAAAGCAAGAAATTGCAAGTAGATAAATAGGGACCACTTCGGTGAGAAGGTAACAGCGTTCCATGCACTAGTCATGCCTGCCACATGACCACGGAAATGTCTGCGGAGGCAGACAGCACTGGCTCTTTGGCTTTGAAACAGAGATGAGCACTGAACCCTAGAGTCGGTATGACTGGTTTTTGAGCAAGGGAAACCTTTACCTTTACCCTCTCTTTTTAAGGATTTCATTCAGCTTTTCTCAGTGGGGAAAAATTCGACAGCATTTAAAAAGACAAGCCTTTGCTTCTGGGAAGGTAACAGCATTTCGTGCGCTCCGGTATCTAGTCATGCCTGCCACATGACCATGGAAACGTCTGCGGAGGCAGACAGCACTGGATCTTTGGCTTTGAAACAAAGATGAGCACTGAACCCTAGTGTTATGGAATTCTGAACTAGACAGATTCGCATTCCACATGCTAAGACAGATTTAGGAGTTTTATTTGTCAATATTTGGCCAAACAGATTCAGGAAACGCTTTGCCAAGCAAATTATTCCCTGAATCTGTTTGGCCAAATATTGACAAATAAAACTCCTAAATCTGTCTTAGCGTGTGGAATGCGAATTTGCCTAGTTCAGAATTCCATAACATTTTTGGCAAACTCCGCCGGGGAATGACTTGACAAATAGCAGGTGCCATTGCCACTCTAGACGGCTGTTCCTGATGGAATAAAACGACGCCTCTCCAGGGATAACCTAAAATGCCGGCATAGTAGACCTTTGATCTACTCTAGGAAATCAGTGAAGAAGTGCCGAGTAACTATCAGAAGAAACAGACCAGTCAAGGATCCGGAAGGCTAAGACAGATGGAGAACTCTAGAAGGTGGATTTTCAAAAGCCTGCAGGCAAGTATAAAATTGTATGAAACTGTAGAAGTATACTTATGTGTGCCCACTCATTTGAGGAGTGGAAGTGGAGCCTGATCACCTTCAAGGGGACGGGACGGGGATTCCTAAGTCCTTAATGAACCACGGGCAGTAACCCAGTGTTCCTGGAAAAATTAGGGCGGCGAACCTGATTTTTGTGTGTGTAAAATTTATATTGTGTGGGTGGTTAAACCATTGCGGTTCCTGACAGTGACCCTTGATTTTTGGGCGCCCCAGGCCAGTGGTAGTGCTTAGTTTAGAATGGGTGGTGGTAGTAGCGTTCCAAGAACGCCACTACGGTGTTTCCTTGAGAACTTTGAGATATTTACACCAGAGATACATGAACCCCCTTTAACAAAATTTGAGTTAAGAAAGTTTTGTGAATATGAATGGGCCAGTTTCCAAGTAGGGTGGCCTCCGGAAGGCTCCTTAGATTTGGGTCTTATAAATAGAGTGTTTCGAAGAAAAACAGAGAATAAACAATGGGATCAGTATCCCTATATGTCTGTATGGCAGGCAACAGTTGCAGAGAAACCATGGCCATCTTGGCTAAAGGAATGCCAGGCTGAATGTGTAAAGGCATATTTAATGAAGGAAAAGAAATCCAAAGATAAGAAATCTAAATTAGGTCGGAAAGTGGTCAGAACACCCAATACCCCAGAAATAGAATGGCAGACAGAAGAAAGATTGAAAATTTTAAACAGAAATGAAAAAGATGAAATTCTGTTTCAAAGACCTCCACTTTATGTCATGCCAAAATCAGCGCCACAAGATGGCCAAGTTTCACATATTTATCCAGACCTTGCATTAGCAAATGCAGGAAGCAGTCATTCTGCAGGAAGATTTCAGACCCCAGACAGAAGTGAGGCTTCCCCAACCACAGAGAAACTAAGAAAAGTAACTGAGATCTTGAAATATGTAATTGAACAGGGAGAAGGAAAATTCCAAAGGTACAGCCAATCTTTTCCCTATAACAATGAAGCTGGAAGGGAGCCACTTTCGAATACCCCAATGGCACACGTCGTGCCAACAATGAAAAAAAGGAAAGGGATAGTGGCCCCATTGAGGGAAATTATAACCAGCCATATGAGGGAAGATGATGAACCAGTAAATCAGTCAATCTTCCAATATGTACCATTTACCACAACAGACCTGTTAAATTGGAAACAGCATTATGGACCTTTTAGTACCAAGCCGAATGAGGTGATTGAACTAATTGGGACCATAATCCAAACACATGACCCCACATGGAGTGATATGCAGCAAATAATAAATATGCTTCTTAATATGGAAGATAAGCAAAAATTGAAATTGGCAAAAGACAGGATCCTTCATAGAAATTTTCCAGACGCAAATCAGACTGTAGTGCGCATGTCGGCAGCTGCTGAACAAAACCCAAATTGGGACCGGAGGGGCTCTCTAATGGTGCCATCAGTTAGGTGTGCACATCTGTCCAGCACCCGAAGGAGGGCCTTCTCCGTGTCCGCACCAACAGATCTAAGACTTCAAAGAGAATTGCTGCCCTTCAGGAAAGGATTGAAGACCTGGCTGGCAGGGCAGGTGTGGGGCCCGAATGGGAACACGGTCCCCGCCTGCTGGCTTATGTAAACAATTAAGAACTCTCTCTTCTTCCTCTTTTTATAGTGGGTGGGATGGGTGGGTGGGATATGGTTTTTTTTTAAAGTGGGTGGGATATGGGGCTTTTAAAGTGTTTTTATGTGTTTTTAGAACTTGTTGTAATGCCGCCCTGAGTCGGGTTCTGCCTGAGTGGGCGGCATATATAAATATGACTATTAAATTAAAATTAAATTGAAGCAGACTGGTTGTGATTAGTTAGACAACTGATTTGGATCAAATGCAGGCATGCCCCAAAGTGTCAATGGTGCAGATCAATATTGTTGTAGTAAAAGTGTAAGAAGCCATAATTCAGTAGTGCCTGTGATAGTGTTTGAACCTCTCTGTGCATAGTGAAATTATTTCACCTCCTAAATTGGTAGATCAGGAAATTAATAGTTCCCAGGCAGTATCTATCTAATGGTGTCAAATTGTGTCCCTCTCCTACTTATAGTTACTGTATCTGTGAATGCTGCAGGTTTTCTAAACCTTTGAATACAGAAAGGGGCTACTCTTAAAACAGTTCATGTCATCAAGGAAAGAATGAAAAACCGAAAGATATCCGAGGGAAAATGTTCAAGTGAGAAAGGATGAAAAACCTTTTCTTCGCTTCTTTGCCCACATGGAGTTTAATACCATAAAACCATTGTCCATTGATCAGTTCTGTGCTCTGGCAAGCAATACAGTATTTGAAGACTGCTCTCCAAGAAAAAGAGATAGCCGTCTGTACTGTGTTATATACTTGCTTTCATTATGACATCTTAGTGAAGATAAATGTAGTTCATTTTCTAAGTAAAGTATATAAATAATACCATAATGACTGATCATATGGATTGATTTGCAGGCCTGAAATGCCAAAACATCTAAAATGCTAGAATACATTGCAAAGAAAGAGAAGGGAACACTATTTTTTGAGGAAGGCTGAGCGGTCCTCAAGTAGAGTAATCCTTAGTTTTCCTTGCATGTCTTCCCTTGGCTTTGAATAATACATTGTAGGATGATCTGACAACAGCATATCACTCAGCTTCCTGATGTGAAAGCAGCAATTTTGCAGCAGTTGGTAAAAAACACTTGAATGAAAGAGAGAAAAATACCTCACCAAATACAGGAAGAAATCATCTTATCTGGAAAAGCTGGATTTAATCCATGTTTCAGTTCAAGGAGAGTAGCTATAGTATAAGCTCTTAAGCATGTGTTAGCCTCAAAACTTGGAATAGTTACCTTTGTGTAATGTTGGATTTTGGAAGTTACAGGAGTTGCAATTTTTTTAAAAAAAAACTCACCAAAACAAACAAACAAACAAACCCCTTCTATTATTAGTAAAATAGTTTTAAAAAATCTTTTCGAATCTTTGTTCCACCTATGGTTATTACATTCCTTTTACTTACATACACCCATGACTACATATATACATAGCATATTTATAGAGGGACATGTGTTTGTGTCTTGAAGTCTGACTCAGGGTATACTATGGGCAGACAAAGCCTTCTATTTTGGAGATGGAAGTACTGCTGGCTGGAGACACCTGAAATCACAATTAGGGGCAGTGATGCACTGCAGGGGGTTCTGCCCTGTTTGGGAGAACCAGTAGCGGAAATTTCCCCAGGCCACACCCAACTGGCTGGCCATGCCCACCTCCATAGCCATTGCATTGGCCATGCCCACATATTTCGCCCTGCCCACATATTTGGCCCCGCCCACACAGGTAGTAGTAAATTTTTTTGGGAGTGCATCACTGATTAGAGGCATGAGATGTCTGGGGAGAGTGTAATGGGGATAATTGTGCTCATTTGTTGCTCTACATGTTGTATATGCTCTGGAACTTATGCTGAAGGTTTGTGTTAGCAAAGTTTAGTTAGCTTTTTTTGGTTTTCTATGGGTTTTTTTCTGTAACCTCTCTTACTTCAACCTTTTAACTCATTGGCTATTTGTTTGCTCTACAACTTTTTAATTATTCTGTGGTGTTGAAACTGTTTTGAAAACTTTTTATTCTCTTGACCTTTCTATGCCACCTTCAATAAAATATAAATATTTTATATTATATAAATATATTACAGCTGCTAATGTAGCCACACCTACTGTAGAGAATATTTGCTGAATTGTTATGTCATTTTGGGACAAATTCTCATGGATGATGAATATGGAATCAGCAAAAGATCATTATATTGGATTAAAGAATACAGAATAAAATGGCATCAACCAGTATATGGGGTTTCTTTTCAATAGAAGAGAAAATGTGAAATAGGAGGAGGAAGAGGTAGAGCAATATCTAGCAAAGAAAGAAACCAAATGTTCTCTCTTTCCCCCCATTGTGTATTCAGCTTCCTGCCAATTTTTAATTATATGATTGACTTAACATCCTTATTGACATGCTATGGTTTCTAGCACAACACAAATATTGCTATTTTCCTGAACATGGAAATAAATTTAACATGGTGAAACATAAAGTGGCAGATTACAAGGTACATCTCAAAGGCATCGCTGAACAGTAGGAAAATATGCCTGTGCCCAGTCATTTAATAGGAGTCCCCTTTACCAGAAAATAGGAATCACTTGTACAGCAAATTACAACAAGCTCAAAAGACCTAAAAAGAGCAGAATAAAGCACATTCCTCATCATAACTCTACAGAGCTGCTCATTAAGTCAGATTTAATGAAGGAGAGCCTCATAATTCAATCGACTGTAATAGAATGGCTACTCAGAGTCTACTGGAAAGGAGTATAATACCTCCTTTTAGTTAAAGATTTGTTCAGGATCATAAATATTGCAGAATCTGAAAATGATAGCACACCATATGGTTAAATTTATATTCCAGTGTGTTGATCTTGAGCTTGCTTGAAACGGTTATCACCTATTTACAATACCTAATCCTGGGATACACAGAATGCAAGCGCGGCGCCAAAATGGCCGCCGCGCCCTTTGCGGGCCCCCCCCCCCCACAGGACAGAGAATCCGGGTAGTTAGGGGCGTGGCCAGCTCCCTTATAAAAGGGGTGGCCACGAGGCAGCCGAGCTGCCATTTTGCCTCAGCGACGGAGCGGAGAAGTTTTTTCCCTGTGCCTCCGTCGCTCGTTGGTATCACCGGGAAGCCTTTTGGGTCGATTTTGCCTAGCTAGCTTCCCTTTTTTGCTGCGGTGAGATGCCTTCCAAAAAGAAGGCTGCTGCGAATTCAGCCCGGGCTGTTAGGAGGCGCAACCCAGGTCGGAGGACCGTGGTGCCGCCTCCTCAACAGCCACCTTTGCCATCCCCGGCCGGGGCTGGTGGCTTGGGGTCTATCGCCCCTTGGCCCGATCAGAGTGCGGGCGTGGAGGGCGCTCCGGCCCGCGGCCCGCGAGCGGTGGACACCGCTCCTCCTCCTGCCCAACCCGTTGGGCCTATTACTTTCGGGCCGCAGCCTCTCCCGGGGCCCTCTAGCCTTGGGGGGTGGCCCGGCGCCCTGCCTTGGCAGGTTTCCTCACCAGCCCTACCGGGCTTCGGTCCTGGCCAATGGCCATATATGGGTCATGGGGTGCAGGGACCTGCCCCCATGCAAGGGTCAGGCGGGCCGGCCGGCTCTTTGCCCGTGGTCAATGTAGACACCTTACTGGCCCGTATTGCGGCCTTGGAGGCGTCTTTGGCCCGGGCCAGTCAGGCAGGCGCCCCTTTTGGGGTACCTTTTGAGGCGCTATCGGCAGCAGGACAACGGCCGGCGGCGAGGGTTGAGCTGCTGCAGGCGGGTGGCGCGGCTCCGGCCACTGCCTCGCAGCTCCCCAGCCAGCAACCTGGTGCGGGTCAAGCCCCGGTGATGAGCTCTACATCGGTCGTGAGCTCCGACGCCCCCAGTGGGCCAGAACCCCCGGTGGGGGCGGCCCGCGGGGGTGCAGCATGTGAGTATATGGTGCAAACGAGTACATCCACACACATTCCCAATATAGGGGGGACCTTTCAGTGGCCTTGGCCTCGCGCGGGTGGTGCAGGGGCTACGCCGCTGGCGACCCACCCGGCGACAACTACTGCCACCATGCCCACTGGGGTGGGCCTCGGTTCTTACACTGCTGGGAACGTACTTGGGGTGGCAGGGTTAACTCAGGCCCCTTTGGCTAGGCCAGCTATCCCCTTTTCGGCTTTGCCGACGGCAGGGTATTCCTTGCCACTGGGTGATCACTTGGCACAGGCTACCAGAGAAAAGATATGGCGAGGGGAGTACGTAGATATCTTCTCACTCCTGAACAGAGAGCCCACTAAGGAAGAAAGGGAGGGTCAGGATGAGAAGGACAAGGAGCAGGCACGCCGCCGTAAGCCGCCGCGTACCTGGGCCAACTGGCTCCCCGCTTATTTAATATACATGGCGGTATATTTGAGGGCGCGGCCGGATCTAGCTATTCCCATGGTCCAATATTTGGACAACATATATAGGGCGATGGTAGATTTCCCGGGCCCCTCATGGCTAGCATATGATGAGGAATTCCGTATGAGGATTCCCCTCCACCCCGAGATGAGGTGGGATGAGCCGTGCCAGAGACTGTGGCTCTTGTATATGACACCCACACGTCCTGCCCCGGGGGATAGATACCATTGTGGACATGCGGTCCAGCGAGCAGCTCCAGCGCAGGTTACCCGCCAACCGGCGGGGCAGGGGGTTCCAGCCCGCCTGCTGTGCTGGACTTTCTCGTCCAATGGTTCCTGCAGTCGGAAGAACTGCAGGTACAAGCATGAGTGTCCCACATGTTCTGGTCCCCATGCAGCCTCTGCTTGTCCCAAGCCTGGGGGGGCGCGAGGCAGAGGGAGGAGTGGACAGTGGGCTGGCAAGCCTGCCACGGATGGAACTAGTTCTCCGAAAGGCCCCCTCCCCAATTAAGGTGGACATGCTGGAGCGCTGGCTCGCATCGTACCCAAGGGGAGAAGACAGAGAGTATCTCATTCAAGGTTTTAAGCAGGGATTTTGTATCCCTTTTATGGGTGATAGTTCCCCTCAGGATGCTCCCAACCTTTTATCCCTCAGAGGAAGGGAGGAGGTGGCCGCGGCCAGCATTAAAAAGGAATTAGACGCGGGCAGGGTCGCTGGACCTTTCCCCGCACCCCCTTTTCCCAACCTTAAGGTTTCGCCATTGGGTTTGGTTACCAAAAAGTCCCTAGGTGAGTTTCGCCTTATTCATCATTTGTCCTACCCAGCCGGCCGATCGGTCAGCGATGCGATACCTGATGACCTTTGTTCGGTCAGGTGTACATCGTTCGACCATGCGCTGCGCATGGTGCGCTCGTGTGGCCCGGGTGCCTTGCTGGCCAAGTGCGACATTAAGTCAGCTTTGCGCCTCTTGCCGGTGCACCCGGGCGACTTTGAATTGCTGGGTTTTAAATTTAAAGGGGAGTATGATTTTGATAAGGCCATGCCTTTTGGCTGCTCCATATCATGCTCGGCTTTCGAGCGTTTTAGTACCTTACTGGGGTGGGCTTTCGTCCGCAGGTCAGGGTCCCGGTCTGTAGCCCATTACCTGGATGACTTTTTATTCGGGGGTGAACGGGGCTGGGACACGTGTGCACGTCTCCTCACTACATTTCAGACGCTAATGCAGGAACTTGGTGTCCCTTTAGCGCCCGAAAAGACCGAGGGCCCGTTGACCGAACTAGTATTCTTGGGGGTTGAGATTGATACAGTAGTGCAGGCTTCTAGGTTACCGGGTGATGAGGTGTCCAGGATAGTGACCCTTATCTCGGAATTGCTGGCCAAGCGTAAGGCATCCCTGAGGGAACTGCAGGTGCTACATGGGCACCTCAATTTTGCTTGCAGGGTGGTCGCACCGGGCAGGGCTTTCGCCCGGCGCTTATGCGACGCCATGGCAGGGTTATCCAGGCCCCACCACAGAGTCAGGCTTACCCGGGGTATCAGGGCAGACATGTTCGTCTGGTTGCAATTCCTGAGGGAGTTTAATGGGGTCTCATTTTGGAGGTCTGACCTCCTGGCATCCCCCAATTTCCAGATCCAGTCTGATGCCTCAGGATCCCTGGGTTATGGGATGTACTTCAATGGGAAGTGGGCCTATGGTGGGTGGCCACCGGCATGGGCAGGCACAGGTCGCCTGCGGGATCTCACATACCTGGGATTTTTTCCCATTCTGGGGGCTTTGATGCTATGGGGCGAACAGTGGGCTAATTCGGTGGTGCATTTCTGGTGCGACAATGCTGCCGTTGTACACATTGTCAATGCACAGACTTCTAAATCGCCCAGAGTCATGGATCTAGTGCGCCATTTTGTGCTGCGCTGCCTGTGCCTCAACGTCTTGTTCAGGGCCAGGCATGTCCCAGGGGTTAATAACGATATTGCTGCCGCTTTGTCCCGCCTGCAGATCTCCCGGTTCCGCGCCTTGGCCCCGGATGCGGAGGAATTTCCCTCGCCACTCCCGGACGAGATGTGGACTATTGGCAAGGAGAGGTGAACCGGGCGATTGGCCTGTCACTAGCGCCACGCATGCGTAAGGCGTATCAACAAGCATTCACTTCGTATAGGGCTTTTGCTACTCAATTTCACTTGCCAGAGACCTGGCCTATCCCGGTGGACCATGTTCTGCGGTTCATGGTTCACCTGCATGCACAGGGCCTTGCACCTCGCACCATAGCATCCAAGCTTTCGGCGTTGGCTTTTATGGCCAAAGTAGGGGGTCATGTGGATACCACCTCTGACTTCCGTGTGAGACACGTTTTGGAGGGGTGGGTGCGCGAGCGCGGGCGTTGCCCGGACGACTGGCACCCTATTTCCCCAGGGGTTCTTACCCAGTTGGCCCGGGGCTGGCCAGGCCTCTGTTTTGATCATTATGAGGCAGCCCATTTTCATGCAGCCACAACGGTGGCATTTTTTGGAGCGCTCCGCGTCAGCGAACTCGTGATGCTGTCTAAGGCGGATGCAAGTGGTAGGGCACTGGAACGCGGAGATGTCTATGTTGCCAAAGACTGGGCCCAGTTGAGGATTCGTTCCTCTAAAACAGATCAGCATGGCGTAGGCAGTGGAGTAAGACTGCTACGGTGTTCTTTGGCAGACATCTGTCCGGTTGGTGCCCTACAGGAATACCTGGCACTGCGTGGCATGCACCACGGCCCGTTTTTCTGTCACCAAGATGGGTCTCCCCTTACTAAATTTCAGTTTTGGAAGGTGACAGCCGGAGCCCTCACCAGGGTGGGCCTACCAGGTGCCCGTTATGGCACACATTCGTTCCGTATGGGTGCAGCCTCTACAGCAGCTGCTTTTGGGTACTCTGGGGCTGACATACGCAGCATGGGGAGGTGGGGCTCACAATGTTTTCAGTTTTATGTGCGCCCACTCCCGCCATGAGTACCAATCTAGTCACCTTACCTCCCTTTTTCTCAATTTTCTTACAGACCCTGGGTGTCGTATTACACCGGTGACAGTATGGCTGGTGGGCCACAGCTATGTGCTCAGGGCAGCGCGTTACGCTGCGGCGACAGAGTGGACCCCGACTGGGACTGGGTGACCACGCCAGTCCCGCATGGCATGGTAAGCCTGGGATGTTATGGCGGGAGCTGCGGCCTTTCCTTTTTTCTGGCCTGGGGGCTGACCCGCCTGACATTCTAATCGTCCACCTGGGGGGCAATGATTTGGGCCAGGTCACCGGCTTATCGCTCAAGCATGCGATTTGCGAGGTACTCGCCTACTTGCATTATGTCTGGCCTGCCACAGCCCTGGTTTGGTCGGACATTGTTCCGCGCCACTCTTACAGAGGGGGCGTTAACCTCCTGGCTCTTGACCGAGCTAGGCGCGCGGTCAATAAGGCAGTGGCGCGGTTTCTTACCACCAGGGCTTGGGGACGGGTTAGTCATCGCCCCGATATTAGTCTACAAAATTATGACTTGTATGCAGGGGATGGGGTCCATCTGTCGCGAGGAGGTATGGACCTCCTGTTGGGTGACTGGCGAGCAGGCCTGTTGACCGAGCTGACGGTCTGGGGGGGGCGTCAGGTCTTCTGTGAAGCCCCTCCGTGTGGCGGGTAGCACTGGTAAGGTAAACAGTATGACCCACAAGTATCCGGCAGGTTCGCAATTGACTGGACAACACTAGACAGGAATAAAGTAGTTAAACGTTGTCCGGTCAACGACGAACCAGGCGATGGGGTGATGATGATTGCTAACCAGCATGCATCACCCCTGTGATTTCACGGATACGCGTCAGAGGGTGGGGTCATGAGTTAGTTATTGACTACGGTCAACAATTTGTTTGTTGTTAACAAACAAAGTGATACAAATTGATACATTGTAACCAATTGCCGTTGGCAATTTTGGGGTGGTACCTTACCAGTGTTACTTCGGCCTGCTTGCCTTAGGAATTATGATTGGTCGTTTTACCAATACAAATTTATAATTCGGACTAGGGCATTGAATCAATAAATGTGGCCCTTTGCTGTTATCCACTTTCAATGTTGTCTGTGTCCGTTATTGGGGGGGTGCGCCTGCAATGCAAGCGCGGCGCCAAAATGGCCGCCGCGCCCTTTGCGGGCCCCCCCCCCACAGGACAGAGAATCCGGGTAGTTAGGGGCGTGGCCAGCTCCCTTATAAAAGGGGTGGCCACGAGGCAGCCGAGCTGCCATTTTGCCTCAGCGACGGAGCGGAGAAGTTTTTTCCCCTCCACCCCCTCCCTAGTTAACAGTGTGATTATGGTCGCTTCGGGGCCGGGTGGGAATTTTTGGTTGGGACCCATATTGGCTTCGGGTCCTGGCTTTTTTGCCCATCCCACACTGTTGCTATGGTTTGATATAGGGGTCTTTCTTCGTTCCTACTTGACTTTGGTCACATGGGCGGGTAGCACTGGTAAGGTAAACAGTATGACCCACAAGTATCCGGCAGGTTCGCAATTGACTGGACAACACTAGACAGGAATAAAGTAGTTAAACGTTGTCCGGTCAACGACGAACCAGGCGATGGGGTGATGATGATTGCTAACCAGCATGCATCACCCCTGTGATTTCACGGATACGCGTCAGAGGGTGGGGTCATGAGTTAGTTATTGACTACGGTCAACAATTTGTTTGTTGTTAACAAACAAAGTGATACAAATTGATACATTGTAACCAATTGCCGTTGGCAATTTTGGGGTGGTACCTTACCAGTGTTACTTCGGCCTGCTTGCCTTAGGAATTATGATTGGTCGTTTTACCAATACAAATTTATAATTCGGACTAGGGCATTGAATCAATAAATGTGGCCCTTTGCTGTTATCCACTTTCAATGTTGTCTGTGTCCGTTATTGGGGGGGTGCGCCTGCAAAGAGCCTCCTTAAAGATTGTGGTATTTTTGAACCACAATCAGACATAGCAGGGTAATGGCAAACTTGTGTTGCTGGCTAATCTTTCTCATACTAGGTCAGGCGAAGGGAACTACAGAATGAACTCACCAAAGTGTAGCTCCATTTTGGCAACTTCACATCTGGCTAGACATGGAAGAAGAAGAAAAGTATCTAATTCCTATTCTGAGATACACAGCAAGAGTGAAAACCACCTTGTATCTGTATACATGTAATAATTTCCTGTGTTGCAATCCCATCTATCACACATATGGAGTCTCATTGTTTTCCTAGCCTTCTCAAATTAAACATTATTCTTCCTTATTACACTTACACCCCAATCTTCTTCTAACTAGCTCAAAGTAATAAATAAGGGCCTCCTCATCTCCATATTTAACCTCCTGTTTGTGAGGTTAAATTGAGAGGCAATGACTATTCTGTCTGGCTGGATGGGGATTTTAACCCGGGTCTCTCAGATCCTTTTCTAACACTATAACCAGTAGAGATGTACAGATTTGTGGTTCTGGATTGGGGAATTCTGGGAGCTGTAGTGCAAAAACAGAGATCTGCATGCCTCTAGTAACTACTGCACCATGACTTTCATATCAGGTACATATAGCCATTGATTATCTGCAAAGCCCTTGATGTATGGAAGCATGAACAAGGCTTTGGAAATGTCAGTATTTTTGGAATCTCAAAGAATGCCCAAACCAACTCAAAATGAGGCTGAGTAGGATCTATGAGTCCAGACAACCAGTGTGAGAATTTGGGAAAGATTCCATTTTTATACTCTCCCTGTCAATGTGGCTACTAGGAGCAGCAGTACCTTAAAAAAAAAAAACAACCCCAAAACAAAGCAATACGCTTTCTGAGTTTTGAATCTGAGCTTATTATCAAGATGAGAGAGCTTAAATGTTGAGAAAGAGATGGGATTTCCTGGAGGTCTTTGAAATGGCTATCTACATCAGCTGGACCAGCTCCACTTAAGAAGTGAAGCAGAATATATGCAGTCAAGGTCATCGGGTTCTTGAAAATGGCCTTAACTTTTCTAATGTACAAGAATCAGTTCTGCTTGGAAGGATACTTATAGAAAGGATACTTTTTCCCTAACCAATACTGAATAAAGTTCAATTCTTCTTCTTCTTGCTTTTTAATAACTATTTTTGTTCTGTTTTCAGTCTATAATAAAAAGAGATGCATACATGGTTCATGTTTTGATCTGACATTTCAGAATACTCCCTATGTTGCTTGATTGTTACTCCCATTCTTTCAAAGGAATTCATGTCCACCTTGGATAGGAAAAAGTGATTCAGCACTTTAACATAATATTTAATAGTTTGGACTGAGCACCTTAAAACCATTAACACCTTGGTAGTAGGGCTTGGCCTGCTATTAGGAAGTCGGAAGTTATTGTGTATTTACTTTGTGATTATTTTATTTCTGCTGCCCAGGTGGGAAAAGAGGTATTTGCTATGGGTAGCTTTGAGTCATATGTGCTTTGGTTTTCAAGAACAGGTAGCACACTATACTGCTTTACATCAGACGGCAAAGTGACTTAGACTGATCCTTCTCAGTGGCAATAGCTGTTGAAAGTTATCTTTACTATTTAATTAAAACATTGTACAGATGAAATCATTCCTTTGTAAATGTTACACGAATATTTAAAACAACTAGCTAATTACCAGGCCTTGCCCGGGTTGGTTTTGTGTTTTAAAGCAAGGATGATGCAGCTTGACTGCGGTGTTACTTTTCCACCTGGTGGCGTCTGCAGCCCATAAATGTTAGGTTCTGTCAAGCCACGGCCTCAGTTGGTCAGCAAAAGGAGGCCGCGGCTTGTCAGAACCGTATGTTCACAGCCACAGCTTTCTTTAGCAGCGGCGTCTCTTGGCGGAAAATTCAAGCCACTGGCTTGGCTGTGCCACGCATGCTGTTTCATTGCTGCTTCTCTGGCTGGTGGGGGTGTCCCCTTTGCATCCCACTTTGGAGGGCATAAACCCCCAAATGGGGTTTGAGATGCCCACAGTGCTGATATTGCAAGCCCAAGGTATGTATGTGCAAACGAGATTGGATGTGGGTTCCTTTGGAGCACATACAAATCCCCATCTCTGTTTTATAGATATAGATAGAAAAAGAAGTAGCACTCACTTTCTTTTCTAGTATTCTTCTAAACATCATAAACAACTTGAAGATGTATTTTAAAAGCCGGCATTTGAACCATTAAAATGCATAAAAGCAAGAGCTACAGTCCAGTGTTTCCCAAACATTTTGGACTTTAATTCCCAGAAGCCTAAGTCAATTTCCCAAAGCACTGATCAGCCAATGTCCTGAGGCTTCTGGTAATTGAAGTCCACCAGTGTCACACAAATCATAGTTTGAGAAATGCTGAGCTACACCAATGATCTCTGATGAAATCCTTCAGAGGAGAATGTTATGCTTCTAAAAAGATTGGTGTAGTCCAGAAATATTGGCATGGTGTTGTGATAGAACAGGGGTTCCCAACCTATGGACTGTGAGCTAGATCTGGCCCACAGAGCCATTCAGTGGGGGCCCCCACCCTCCAAAGGCAGTCAAGAAACAAAATGGTCACCCCTTTGAAGCTGTTGGGACAAAAGAGCCACCCCATCATGCAGGCAGGGCAAAATGGCCATCTGGCCCTCGAAGCTGACTGAGAGCATGACCCAGCCTCTGGCTTGAAAAGGGTGGGAACCCCTGTGATAGAATGTCTGCTGGTAGATCACAAAAGATTTTAGTAAACACCTATTTCACGCATCATTTTACAAGAACCTAGATGTGGCTGCTCCTGACTCTTGGAATCTTCTCTTTGCATTTTCTCCTTTTGCAGTACAGCTTAAATATCCCTGAGGAGTGCTTGGAAGAAAACCACCAACTAATGCTGGTGAAAAAGAACTGGAAGAATGTACTCTTGCTGACTGACCTGATGAAAACATGGGTTGTCCAAATGATCATCTATCCCAAGCAGGAGAAACTTGATTGCCATGATTTTACACAATTGCGTACACTTGGTTCCTATTTCAGTGGGGGCCACTTGTTTCCAAAACACATGAGGGCCTTTTAAAGCTTTATCTTCTTCTGCTACTGCTGTATCTGAATCTGAATATTGGCAATCCTCATGGCGATCAGCCATGAAGACTGTTCTGAGAATATAATGCAGTGGCCTTCTATTTGCCTTCTGCATTGCAGCATGACACCCATACCACTGATCCAGTTCCGTGAGTTACTTTCTGGTCCTGAGCCCTATTGGCATGCAAAATCCTCATCAGCCCCAGGCCGGGATTGATGAAACTGCTGCCCTCCATCAAGATGGATTCAAATGGGATTTAATCCACTTGGGGACCATCACCTTTCCCTGTGGACTTCAGCACCCAAGCCATTAGTCCTCAGGGTTGTCAGGTTAGTTAACTGCTGCCTGACACTCAGTGTTGAGTTGTTGGCAGTATGGTCTACTCTATTACCATAGCAGGATAACCTGGGCAGACTGTAAGATTTATACAGTTATTAAAAGTAGGGGGAAGGTAAATTTGAAACCATGAACACAGAGAGAGCCTGATTCTTACCCTTCTGCCTTTTTCTGTTTCCATGAACACAAACTGAAAATAAAACTGATTACTATCTGTACAGCCTTTCTGAACAATCTGGAAACCTGACTTTTGCAGGACCTGTATCTTCACCTGTATCTTTGCCTCATCTTAAAAGCAAACCACTCACAAACGTAGCCATAGCAGTGGCTTTGACAGGAGGCCAAAGTGGGGGTTTAGTGGACATAACTCACAGGATTGAAGCCCTAAGATGTTCTTAGTAGCAGAAGCTATAACATCATTTGCCACCTTCATCAAGTTTCCCTGTTCCCTTTTTCATCTGCATATCTCCATAGTAACAGGGAAGGAATTTTTTCCCCATAATAATATATGGCTGCAAAGCCTTTGAGGGTGATTTGGCCTTAAATGGGCAATTAAGAGTTATTAAGTTTAGAAAGAACCTTTTCCTGGTGAAAGCAAAATTGGTAAAACTTATTTGCTGGTACAAATTAATCCAGCTGCCTTTATTTTTTAGACTTTTCCTGTGGGAGGAGACAAGGGGATTGCTATAGCATCTGCATTTCGAAATTTCCCACTATATCGCTGATCAGAAGCTTTCTTTTTGGGACAGTTACTTTCTTCAAATAGATACACATACTAGAGATCGTGATAGACAGGGGAGCAGGGAAAGAACTCTCTCATGGCTCCTGTTTTTAAGTGATTTTTAAAAAATGCTCCAAGTATTGGGTTGGATACTCAATCCCAAATCCTTTTGTACATGACTAATCTCAGTTGTGTACTCTAGACCAGTCATGGTGAACCTTAGTACTCCAGGTGTTCTTGGACTTCAATTTCCAGAAGCCCATGTCCCTGTTAATCCACACGTATGCGCAGTAAACCAATTCGTGTGGATTCATGGGGACTTGGGCTTCTGGGAATTGAAGTCCAAGAAGAGTGCATAGTAAACCCAATTAATGTGGATTCACAGGGACCTGGGCTTCTGGAAATTGAAGTTCAAGAACAGCTGGAGTGCCAATGTTAGTCATTACTGCTCTAGACTGTACTTGCTCAGCTGCAGTACAAACTTTCAGTACTAGTATCTGTGTTCATTATACTTAAAGCAATTATCTCCCTCAATGAGTTTGCATCAAAAGTCAACTTAGTAATTACGTGCTGTCAAGTCAATGCTGACTTACAACAACACTTTTGCAGAGTTTTCTAGGTACAGAGCACTCAAAAGTGGTCTGCCATTCCCTGTTTCTAATTATGTCCTGGAACTGCGCAGCTTGTCTAAGGCTACACAGGCTGGTTGTTCTCCTGGGAACTGAACTCCCCATCTTTGGTTCTGCAGTAAGAACTGTAACTCACTGAGATATCCAAGAAAAATCTTGCAAGAATGAGGAATTAATATCAACCTGGGATCTGTGCCTTGAATCTTGCCACCATTCTCTGCCCAGACTACAAATGTCACATTGGTGTAGGGATGTGACTCTCACAGCATCTAGTTGTTGTACAGAAATTGTTGGGAACAGGGAGAGTCACTGTTATTTTTGCTTTTGGAGTAGTTTCTTTGTGCATATGGTTGCCATATGTCCTGTTTTTCCAGGATTTTCCCGGATTCAAGCTAATTGTCCTGGCTGGTTCAAGAAAAAACATGTAAAAGGCCCGGATTTTTAAATTCAAACAAAGGAAGCCCACCCCACCAATGGATTTTTGCCTCCCTGCCTTTCTTTCAGTTATCCTGTTTGTAAGCTATGGAAGCAAAACATCACCCTGAGAAGCCCGCAGGGGACGGGGAGATGCTTGCAAGCAGGATAATTGAAAAAAGGCAGGGAGGCAGTGAATTAACTCTTTGCAAAAATCCCTTGGCTCACTTTGAACAATGGCGCAGCCAAAAGGTGCGCTGGAGCACCAGCCCAAAGAGCTCCAGCTCATAGAGCCACTGAAAAGGGGGGGAGATGGAGGCTGCCCACCCTGAGAGGGGATTCTGTGGGGTCTTAGAGCCATGGCCTCCTTGACAGCCCTATCTGATGCAAGCATAGTTTGAAGAATGCAATGATGTCACATGGCTATCCCGGTTTGGTGGGACAGAATTATGGCAACCCTATTTGTGCAATATTTTTTTCTCCAACAAGTCTCTTTGAAAATATCACATGATATTTTGTTATAATATACAGTATATTATATTTTTGGGAATAAATGCAAAATTGTATTTCTTAACAGAATAGTATCTTTCCTACAACGGGTTCTCTTGGAAATGAAAAAAAATGGCAAGCTCTGTAGGATTGTCTTAATTCCAGCATAGAATGGCACCTCTCCTGTGTAGGATTTAACAGAAAGGAAATTAAGATTAACAGAATATGGTGGTTTCCTGAGGAGAACCAACAGCAAAGTTAAAAAGTGTGAGTGGTGACAAGACTAAGGTCTTGGTTTCATGGGAAGAAAAAAAAATCCCAGCTCCAAGAATTCTTGGAAAGTAGTCTTGGCAGGGTGAACAAGAGATTTGTGAATTGGTTAACTGAGAATTGTATCCAATATATATTCTTAGAATTAAGCTTCTAACACAGGAGTTCTCAACCTTGTAAAGCCGTGGGCCAGTCACGCTCCCTCAGGCTGCTTTGGAAACTGGATGGCCATTTTGCCCTTCCTCCACCACATGGTGCTTCCTGGTGCTGCGGGCTGCATCCGGCCCATGGACTGCAGGTTGAGAATCCGTGTCCTAACAACTTGCCTGCTATCAAGTTGATTCTGACATGCAGCAAACCTTTCCAGGGTTTCTTAGCTAGGGAAATTACAGAAGTGGGGTGCCTTCTTTTGGTGGGTGCCCTAGGACTGTGCAGCTTGCTCAAGGCCACACAGATTGGCTCTTCTCCCTGGAGATGTAATGTAGAATTGGATCCCCAACTTCTGCTTCCACAGCCAAAAACTTAAACCACTGTGCTTTCCAATCAGCTAATAATTTAGGTAGCAACTGAAATTATAATTCATAGTTTTCATAAACATTTTGAGGTCCTAGAAATAATACATGGTGCATTATAATTTTTTATTTGCTTTGGAAGCTGACCTAATAGATACACTAGTTTCTTTATGCTTAGTGGTTTTTATTTATATTTTATTATGCTAATAATAACAACTAATATACCCTTTTCACATCTGTCTTGTTCTTTCCTGGCATCAAAATGATATTTAGATCTGAAAGTAGCAAGAGACTATTTCCTATTATGCTCACAGTGGTTTGTGATACTGAATTGCCCATATATATGCAAATAAAAGCAAAATTAGCAAATCTGAAAAGAAAGAACATCTTTTAAAATATGTGCTTGGCAATAATCAAACTTGTTTTGAATGATTATATCAACTGAATTTCAATTTTGTAAGTTAATAACGCGCTTTTACATCTAGTTAACTAATTGCCTTTTTTGGCATAATACTTCAAGCAGTAAAATGTTCTTTCTCCTCTTCTCTTACATTGTTGCAGGGCGTAGTCAAGGGGTGGTCAGGGGGGAATCAGCCCCCACCCCAAGCTAACAGCCCCCACCCCGGGATGCCAATGGTATATATGTATATGTGTGTGACATTGTTGCCCCTCCTGAAAAAATATCCACACACACCCAAATCTAGAATCCTGGCTATGCCCCTACATTGTTGTTTTAGTTTTAGTGGATTTATTCCTTTCATATATTTTTTCCAATGTAGGCCAGGTTGATACCACAAATACAATGTAGTTGCTTTCTGAAATGCTGGTGAAGAGGTTCATGTAAAGTTTATGTATAAATGTTGCTGCAGCTACCTGAAGAAGTGTTGAGCTGCATCTCAGTTGTGCAATCTGGCACGATGAAGCTTTTGAAACCTCATTCCCTCATCAGTTACTCCAAGTTAGTAATGGCAAGTTACCCAAAGCTTAGACAAATGCTGGCAGAATTCTGCTCTGTGTCTCTACTTCTAAATTACTAGTGGACTACTCTCTAAAGATGCAGATACCAGAAAACAAAAATATTCTTTCATGACCTTTCATTTTGAGGAGGGTATTCCAGTGACCCCTGAATATATTACTAATTAGCATACATTGGAAATAGGCTCTGTATTCTAAACTATACCAAAGGTTCTGTCAAACTACCAAAGATTCTGCCAAAAATCTGTAATGCCTGTCGGTACATTTCAGCCACTCAAATAAATAAATAGGTAAATAAATAAATAATCTACAACTGAGCAGATACATACATTTTTATTCATAGGGGAGAAAAACCACATTAATGACATTATTCTCTTATGGTACATCAAATAAATTAACTTTATTATCCAGGGTTCATACTGTACTTTGTTAACAAAATATCTTTCTTGATGTTGTTTATATGAAACTTTTGAAACTATTCCATACAATTATGAATAGTTTTGCTCCTCATTCAAAATGCATCTGAATCAAGTGCCTGCAGAACATTTTCATGCCAATACACAGTTTGTTACATCACATGGCCACGAGGTAAAAGTCACACAAATAATGTCTCTCAGCAGATGACCTTTTCTTGTTGACAAAAAAAAAGACTATGTTATGAGACTGCATAGCTAACGAGGTCTGTTTCTGCACACAAAGAAACAGGAAGAAAGATCTAGCAAATAAAAGAGGCTCATTTCTACTGTAGCAAAGCCGACATTTTCAAAATGGAAATCAAATGTCTTTGGATAAAACATCTTAGCTCATCTCAGTATACATTTATTATCAATGAATTCCCACTTTAAATCTAACTGAATTTCCCCAAAAGTAATCTGAAATATTGTTATTTATTTATTTTTATATTTCTCTATACAGTAAAACCTCGCATAAAAAGCGCCTCTCTTAGAGACTAACTTGCTTAAAGAGCAGAATTTCTCTGAATGGTCACCCTTGCTTAACAACTAAAAACAACCAAAAACTTGCTTAACAACTAAATCGGGGTTTGCAATCCCCCCCCCCCAGCCAGAAGTCACAATCAGTTACTTACAATGGCAGTGGCGGCACTTTTTCCAAGTGATTTGCTTAAAGAGCAACTTGCTTGAAGAGCAATCCCATGGAATGCATTATGCTCTTTAAGTCAGGTACCACTGTATTACAGAGAGCTTCATTTCCTAACATCTATCTTTCTATCTCACAAAGTCCCATTTAACATACATTTATCCAAATTCACCACTGCTAGCCATGAGTGAGATTGTATCAAAGCATCATCTAAATGACAAATGTGTCAGCAAAATTTTATCAAAACTAAGCATAGCCAGATCAAAAAGATAGCTTGAAATGACATATTTAAGAACACAGGGTTTTAAGGAAATTAAGGTACAGAATCTGTACCAGTTGGAATTCAAGTGAAAATACTTTTTAACCAATGCATAAAATGTGCACAGAGAAATGTCTGCTCTGAATAATAACCTGACTTGAATCATTGCATGTCTCTGTTAGTTTCATTCATCATCTGAAATGTACAACAAATTATTTTAAGCACATTAAGTTAAATCATATATGTTCTGATTTGTTAATGATTCCTTAGGCATTTGTTTATGACTTTGCTCTTTGAAAGGTTGTTTTTTTAAATCCTGATCCAACCCCATTCCGAAAGGATCTTTTAATGTAAGACTTCTCGAGCAAAGACTTTAACAATGCCAGTTCTTCAGAGCCTTCCACCTTGGCTGGGCAACTATTCAGCAGGAACAGGCAATAATCAGATTTCCCAGACAGCTAGAAATTGAAATTTAAAAAAAGATTGTTTCTCTAAAGCTTAAAAAGAAAAGAAGCAAACCCATAATTAAGGACAAACCCTGTTATAGTTTTATACAATTGTCACAGATTTGCACACACACACACACATACATATGCATACCCATTTAGGCTTTCAAAGACATGGGTGAATTTATATTAGCTCTAGATTATGAGTATAAAATGTCAGATTTTTATCAGGCTCATGGATATGAAATCATGGAAGGATTCCTGCTATTGTAGAGACTGTGCTGAAAAGCAAGTCACCCAAGGACTGTGCTGAAAAGCTTTCACCCCAAGGAAATGGGCGGTCTAAGCATCGGGCCGCCGGTTTCCTTGGGATGAGAGCCCATGTGCACATGCTCTCACCCCAAGGAAACAGTTGGTCTGAGTGTCGGGCCGCCAGTTTCCTTGGGGTGAGAGCTTGGGGTGAGCATGCACAGGCTCTCACCCCAACGAAATGTGCAGTCTGAGCATTGGACGGGTGTGTGGGCTCTCACCCCAAGGAAACAGATGGCCCGACACTCAGACCACCCATTTCCTTAAGGGTGAGAGCCCACGCGCGAACTCTCACCCCAAGGAAACGGGCGGTCTGAGAGTCAGGCTGCCGGTTTCCTTGTGGTGAAAGCCCGTGCACATGCTCTCACCCCAAGGAAACAGGAGGTCTGAGTTTCAGGCCATCAGTATGCACACTCTCACCCCAAGCTATCGCCCCAAGGTTACCGGTGGCCTGACACTCAGACTGCCTGTTTCCTTGGGGTGAGAGTGTGTACACAGGCTTTCACCCCAAGGAAACCAGTGGCCCGATGCCCAGACCACCCATTTCCTTGGAGTGAGAGCGTGCACACAGGCTTTCACCCCAAGGAAACCGGCAGCCCGATGCTCAGACCACCCATTTTCTTGGGGTGAGTGTGTGTGTGCCAGTTTCCTTGGGGTGAGAGCCTGTGTGCATGCTCTCACTCCAAGGAAATGTGCAGTCTGAGTGTCGGGCCGCCGGTTTCCTCAGGGTGATAGCTTGGGGTGATAGCTTGGGGTGAGCATGCATGGGCTTTCGCCCCAAGGAAACCAGTGGCCCGACACTCAGACCGCCTATTTCCTTGGAGTGAGAGTGTGCACACAGGCTCTCACCCCAAGGAAACTGGCACACGCACTCTCACCCCAAGGAAATGGGTGGTCTGAGCATCGGGCTGCCGGTTTCCTTGGGGTGAAAGCCTGTGTGCATGCTCTCACTCCAAGGAAATGGGCAGTCTGAGCATCGGGCCACTGGCTTCCTTGGGGTGAAAGCCTGTGTGCACACTCTCACCCCAAGGAAACAGGCAGTCTGAGTGTCAGGCTACCGGTTTCCTTGGGGTGATAGCATGTACGCATACTCTTTCCCCAAGAAAATGGGAGGTCTGAGTGTTGGGCCGTCAATTTCCTTAGGGTGAGACCTTGGGGTGAGAGCATGCGTGTGGGCTCTCACCCCAAAGAAACCAACAGCCCAATGCTCGGACTGCCAGTTTCCTTGGGGGGAGAGCCTACATGCACACTCTCACCCCAAGCTATCGTCCCAAGGTAACCGGTGGCCTAACACTCAGACTGCCTGTTTTCTTGGGGTGAGAGTGTGTACACAGGCTTTCACCCCAAGGAAACCAGTGGCCCGATGCCCAGACCACCCATTTCCTTGGAGTGAGAGCGTGCACACAGGCTTTCACCCCAAGGAAACCGGCAGCCCAATGCTCAGACCACCCATTTTCTTCGGGTGAGAGTGTTTGTGCCAGTTTCCTTGGGGTGAGAGCCTGTGTGCATGCTCTCACTCCAAGGAAATGTGTAGTCTGAGTGTCGGGCCACCGGTTTCCTCGGGGTGATAGCTTGGGGTGATAGCTTGGGGTGAGCATGCGTGGGCTCTCACTCCAAGGAAACTGGCGGCCTGATGCTCAGGCTGCCCATTTCTTTCGGGTGAGAGCATGTGCATGGGCTGTCACCCCAAGGAAACCAGTGGCCCAACACTCAGACCGTCCTTTTCCTTGGGATGAGAGTTTGCACGCAGACTCTCACCCCAAGGAAAATGACGACCCAATGCTCAGACCTCCCATTTCCTTGGGGGAAGAGCGCCCGCACACATGCATATCTCACAAACCAAGCTTGGAATCACAGCATCTGATCCCCAGCTTGATTTGGTGGAAAGCGGGTGGGCACACTTGCCCCCGGCTTCCCCCAAAGGAAGCTGACTTTTTTAATGGTGTGCAATAAATGTATCATATAACATTAAAAATCAGATAACGCTAAGACTCATGGAACCATGTTTTAGCATTATCCGGGGTATTACTGTATTAAGCTCAAAAGACAGAGAATCAGAAGAACTATGGTTTGAAACCGGAGATGGCATTATGAAAGAATAAGAAAAAGAAAAGTTACAGTACTTAAGGAAAGGCAAGAAGAAAATTAAAAGTTGACAGGAAGTCAAAATACTGAATACAACATCTCAGCAATTGTTACATAGAGACAAAGAATATTATTATAATGATCAGTACAAAAAAAAAAAAAACAAAAGCGAGAAAAAGATTCCCAAGAGATCTCTTAAGAAGTTCCAAGAAATCAATGGGAAATAAAAACTTACATTCAGAATGCTGAAAGATCAATTTGCAAAGCAGGATAAAACAAACAGAAGTATACACTCTCTGAAGCTGTTGCCATAAAACCATGGACTTCTCAAAAGTGTGCCATAGTGCTACCTATAGGTTTTCAGAGTTTTAAATACTGCAGAGTACATGAAATTGCTTTTATTATCACTGAATATTGGTTGGTTATGTTCACATACGGAAGCGCTGGCTGGTTTAGGCTATAATCGTATGCACATTTAAATGACAGACAAATTCTTTTTTAAAACAAAATATTGAGTTTTATTAACAACACAAAAACATATAAACATATAAACATACATTATAATACCATATAGTGTAAATAAAGCATACGCATAAACATAAACACATAAAAAGAAAAAAATGCATATAATATTATCACATTATTATATTTCTCTCATTCTAGCACATATTTAAATCTGCTTAACTTATTACTTCTTTGTTTACACCAACTCTCTCATTACCCATATACTATTTGTTGGCTGAGTTTGCATCTATGGGTTTTAACTTCTGAGAATTAATTGTTCTACCTCTCTCTTTTGTTAAACAAGTAGAGTTTTGTGTCTATTAAAGACAAGCATAGATTTCAAGAAACATAACCTTAATGTTCATTTGTTTTGAAGACACTTATTTAACATTGGCATCTGACCTTCTTTAGATCTATAACATTGTAAATTGTTTTAAGTCACAGAATCATTGTTCTGAATAAATGAAGGCATCTAGGGCATAATTTTATACCTACCAACTAGAGACTTACTACTGGGTAAGTTTGCCTAGGATTGTACCACTGGATATAATGAAGAAGAGTGGGAAAATAAAGAAGAATATATAATGAATTAGCTTTTGAGAAATGAACATCTTAATTCTTATTTTCATGCTCCATCCACCTAAACAGCATAGCTCACATAAAATGACAAAAATTGAAGACCCATGGAAATCAATATGCGGAAGGTTATTACAATTTTGTGGACACACTTAAAAATGTTGAGTATCTAAAATTGCAGTTAAACTTACATAAAGATCATGTGATGGTGGATTTATGTTAAATATAATCAGAAAAGCTAGTGTTTAAAACAGCACTCTGGTTTATTTCAAAAATTAATCACATTGTCTATTTCTAGCTCAATAATGTGCACTACTTACCGGAGGAGGAACGACAGGGAAACATTTCCACATATGCATTGTTGCAACCCAGAGAATTATTACAGCATTTAGCCTAAAGAGAAAGTGAGAAAAAGAAGAAGCATTACTTCAATTTTTGGATAGCAAAGAGTGCTTTGTACTAATTTCCAAAATTTCTCCACCTGTTCATTTTGTTTTATGAAGCCTCCTGCTGTGGGAGGAAATTCACAGTATGCGCACATTCCTTGTCTTTCTCACTAATCATTTCCTAAACAACCATTTTATATCAAGAACTGAGAAGCAAAAATGTCACCAGATCACATGGAGGCATGACTAATTGATCATTGGTGCCTTTATTCTTGATACCTGGGAAAATGGCAAGGACACATCTCCATAGCCAGTATGGGACTGCCGAGTGACTAAACTGACAGTGTTGCCATTAAGAGACCTTTCAAATATTTCACATCTGCCTGTGTCTTTGCAGCAGCACAAATTGTGTGCTTCAAAGTAAGTGTGGGTGGATGTACATGTACAATATATTTTAAATTAACTCAACCTTTTCTTCTTGGGAGGAAAAGCTAAGAAAATTCCTGGACCTTTTGGTTTTTTAGAAGAAGCAAGAGTTTTACTAATAATGGCTAACATTCCATAAGCTAACATCTGCAAGTGTAATGCAAATGGCATACCTCTGGGGCTATTCAACAATTACGTGATCCATTTGGGGGGGGGGAATTGACCCCCTCCCCCCATGTAATCCGACCATAATTTTCACTTCGAACCCTCCCCTCTCCCTTTAAAATTACGTAATCAAGAGGGTTTGTATCGAAACTCTAATTTTTAGAGCTTTTCACTATTGGTGCCTAATGCAGAATGTGTCATTGAGGATTCTCAATGCATCACACCCTTTGTGAAGAGAATAGTTTTTCAGGGAGGAATGAGGATGTCAAGTAAATTCCGATAATGTTCTTCTACTATCTTCTTTATAAGGATTATAAATTTCTGTTGGTTAGAAATAGACTGCACAAGCAATTCATTAAGGACGCTGCAGTCGCCACGCGAAGCCGTCCCTCCCCGCCCCCTGCCACCGGGCGGGGAGGTTGGAGGGGCTCCCAGGTCGAGGGAGCCGAAGACGCCAACGCCGCCACAGCTGCCGTGCGGGGCCATCACTCCCCGCCCCCTGCCACCGGGCGGGGAGGTTGGAGGGGCTCCCGGGTCGAGGGAGCCGAAGACGCCGACGCCGCCACAGCTGCCGTGCGGGGCCGTCACTCCCCGCCCCCTGCCACCGGGCGGGGAGGTTAAAAGGGCTCCCGGGCCAAGGGAGCCAAGGACGCCACAGTCGCCACGCGAAGCCGTCCCTCCCCGCCCCCTGCCACCGGGCGGGGAGGTTGGAGGGGCTCCCGGGTCGAGGGAGCCGAAGACGCCGACGCCGCCACAGCTGCCGCACGGGGCCGTCACTCCCCGCCCCCTGCCACCGGGCGGGGAGGTTAAAAGGGCTCCCGGGCCAAGGGAGCCAAGGACGCCGCAGTCGCCACGCGAAGCTGTCCCTCCCCGCCCCCTGCCACCGGGCGGGGAGGTTGGAGGGGCTTCCAGGTCGAGGGAGCCGAGGATGCCGACGCCACCACAGCTGCCGCACGAGGCTGTCACTCCCCGCCCCCTGCCACCGGGCGGGGAGGTTAAAAGGGCTCCTGGGCCAAGGGAGCCAAGGACACCGCAGTCGCCGTGTGAAGCCGCCCCTCCCCGCCCCCTGCCACCGGGCGGGGAGGTTGGAGGGGCTCCCGGGTCGAGGGAGCCGAAGACACCGACGCCGCCACAGCTGCCACGCGGGGCCATCACTCCCCGCCCCCTGCCACCGGGCGGGGAGGTTAAAAGGGCTCCCGGGCCAAGGGAGCCGAGGACGCCGCCATCGCTGCCGTGCAACTCCCCGGGCGGGGAGTCTAGGATGGCTCCCCGTGGCCTTGGGGAGCCGAAGACACCGCCGTAGACGCCATGTCCGTACATGGACGTCCCTCCTAGCCCCCTACCGCCGCCCTCCCTGCCTGGGGGGAAGAAAAAGGAGATGTCAACGACAGGACTCGCCAGCACTCCCTGTGCGTTTCGGGAGCCCATGCTTGTTGCTGGAACCAGGGGGGATTGCGGATGGGGTGGGAAGAGAGAGAGTTGGTCCTGCCAGCCAGGAAGGAGGGGCAGCAGTCCATCTGGGGAGGTTCCGGGGACCCATATAGGTGTTGTGACGGGCATGGGGCGGTATGGCGGGTACCGTGGGGCGGGCCGCACTCGGGGAATGCGGGTCCGATGTTTAAGTGCGGTCCCTCATTCCAGCCCTGCAGGTACATCTCTGGGCCCTGAGCAGCAGATCCAGAGTGACCCCGCCCTTAGGCTGCTGCTGGTGAATGCCAGATCGGTCTGTAATAAGGCCTCCCTGATCCAAGATTCTATCCAGGAGGGGCGGGCCGACCTGGCATGCATCACCGAAACCTGGCTGACTCCTGAAGATGGAGTACCTCTTTCGGACATGTGTCCAGCTGGGTTCGGCATTTGGCAGCAGCCTAGAGGTGAGGGGAGGGGCGGTGGTGTCGCCATTGTTGCCAGGGAGTCTTTGGGAGTTGCTAGGGCCACTGCTCCACAAGTGTCTGGTTGTGAGGCCCTGCTTCTACGGCTGGGCCCCAAGGGTCAGTTGGGGATCTTACTCCTGTACCTGCCCCCTTGCAGGGTAAGGGATGCCCTGCCTGAGCTCCTCGAGGCCGCCTCGATGCTGGCGTTGGAGTTCCCGAGACTTATGGTGCTGGGGGACTTCAATTTGCCATCACTGGGGATGGCTTCTGAGGTGGCAAGGGAGTTCATGGCCTCCATGGCAGCCATGGGCCTGACTCAGGTAGTTCGGGGTCCGACCAGGGGCAGTGGTCACATGCCAGACTTAGTTTTCTTGTCGGAGCGGTGGCAGAGTCATCTCACCTGTGCCATGGTCAGATCACTATCTGGTGACTCTTGACTTTCTGGGGGCGACACTTCATCGTAGGGAGGCAGGGCCTATTAAAATGGCCCGCCCTCGGCGACTAATGGATCCAGACGGATTCCAGAGGGAACTAGGGGATGTTCCTCTGGATCGGCTCCACGATTCACCCGAGGCACTTGTCAACCTGTGGAACAGGACGGCAACAGCAGCCTTGGATGAAATTGCGCCACTGCGGCCTCTCCGTGCCCGTGGGGTTAGGTCATCCCCGTGGTTCACAGATGAACTGCGGGATCTCAAACGGGCAAAGAGACGCCTAGAGCGCCGCTGGGTAAAGACCCGGGATGACTCCGATTGGACACTAGCTAGAGCTGCTATTAGGGCCTACCTAGTGGCGATAGGGGTGGTGAGGCGGCAATACTTCACCACCCTTATTGCCTCCGCTGATAATCGCCCAGCCGCCCTGTTCCGGGTTACCAGGTCCCTCCTTGGTAGGGGGAGATCGGTGCCCGGTTGGCAGGGTTCGGCTGAGGACTTTGCTGACCATCTGGTGGAGAAAATCGATCAGATTCGTTCAGGACTGAATCCCGGCGTGGATGGGGAGGGTCGGGGGGGTGCAGGTGCACAGTCTTGCTGTAAGATCTGGGATCAGTTTGATCCTGTTGTCCCTGATGAAGTGGACAGGCTCCTTGCAGCTGTCCGTGCCACTACATGTCCTTTGGACCCCTGTCCCACTTGGTTGGTGAAAGCCTCCAAGGAGGTAACAGGTGGCTGGGTTGGGGGGATAATAAATGCATCACTGCGGGAGGGGGTATTTCCTGCACAGCTAAAACATGCTTTGGTGCGCCCCCTCCTGAAGAAAATATCCCTCGACCCAGCGGTCCTTAACAACTACAGGCCGGTTTCCAACCTGCCCTTTCTGGGTAAGGTTTTGGAGAAGGCGGTGGCACGCCAGCTGCAGAGTGTCCTGGAGGAAGCGGATTATCTAGACCCCTTTCAATCAGGATTCAGGCCCGGGTATGGAACGGAGACGGCATTGGTCGCACTGATGGATGATCTCTGGCAGGAGCGGGACGGGGGTTATCCATCCGTCCTTGCTCTTCTCGACCTCTCAGCGGCCTTCGATACCGTCGACCACGGTATCCTTCTGGAACGACTCAAAGGACTGGGGATCCAGGGCACTGTGTTGTCCTGGTTTTCCTCTTTTCTGGAGGGCCGTACCCAGTCGGTGTGGTTAGAGAGTGAGAGGTCCAGCCCTAGGATCCTCAAGTATGGGGTTCCTCAGGGCTCGGTGCTCTCTCCTCTCCTATTTAACATCTACATGAAGCCACTGGGTGAGATCATTCGTTCCCACGGGGTGCGGTACCATCAGTACGCGGATGATACTCAGCTATACATCTTGGCCCGTGGGGACCCTGGTGATGCTATTGAAATCCTATCCGGATGCCTGGAGGCCATTGGGGTCTGGATGGGGGCTAATGGGCTTCGGCTGAATCCCAGCAAGACAGAGTGGCTGTGGATAGGGGGCCCCGTGTTATCCAGGGAGTTACCACCTTTGGTACTGGATGGGGCTGTTTTGCCCCAGACAGACCCTGTGCGCAATTTGGGGGTCCTTCTGGACTCGCGGCTGCGGCTAGAAGAACAAGTAGCGGCTGTGGCCAGGAGGGCTTTTGCCCAACTTCGGGTAATTCGCCAATTGCGCACGCTCCTGGACCGGGGCTCCTTGCTTATGGTCACCCATGCTCTGGTTACTTCCCGACTAGATTATTGTAATGCGCTCTACATGGGGCTGCCCTTGACGACCATTCGGAGGCTGCAGCTGGTCCAGAATGCAGCGGCCCGGGTGGTGATGGGGTGTGGGCGATATGCCCATGCCTCCCCGCTACTTCGGGAGCTGCACTGGTTACCAGTTTGTCTCCGGGTGCAATTCAAGGTGCTGGTTTTGACCTTTAAAGCCCTATATGGCAGTGGGCCAGGATACCTTAGAGACCGCATCGTCCCAAGAGTGTCTGCCCGTCCAACTAGAGCGGACCAGAGGGGCTCTCTAATAGTGCCATCAACTAGGGGTGCACATCTGTCTAGCACCTGAAGGAGGGCCTTCTCCGTGTCCGCACCAGCACTTTGGAACCTCCTGCCAATAGATCTAAGATAGATTCAAAGTGAATTGCTGCCCTTCAGGAAAGGAGTGAAGACCTGGCTGGCAGGGCAGGTGTGGGGCCCGAATGGACTACGGCTCCCGCCTGCTGGCTAGTGTAAGGATTAAGAACTCTCTCTTCTTTGTGTGGTGGGTGGGATGGGTGGGCAGGATATGGGTTTTTAAATGGGGTGGGATGTGGGTTTTTTATAGTGTCTTTTAAGTGTTTTTAGAATTGTTGTAATGCCGCCCTGAGTCGGGTTCTGCCTGAGTGGGCGGCATATACAAATGTGACTATAAATAAATAAATAAATAAATAATATCAAATTGGGTCAAAATTCCCAGAGATCATTTTTAAACCAAAAAAGGGCCATGTTTTGAAACCACCACAGCTCCAAATGGATTATGTAATCTTTGGCCTGACACCACCACCACCACAACCATGTAATTTTCCATAATTCAGATAGCAGACCCCCTCCCCACTTGAGGATCACGTAATTGTTGAATGGCCCCTTTGGATGGCAAATTATTACATGTTAAGAAGTCAGCATAGATGTTATCTGATGAATGCTAAATTGTGTGACTTGGTGCACAACAAACAATGCATATAGTGACTCTTTATACCCCACCCTGTGGCAGTTGTCTGCCAAATGTTATGCTGTATGCGTTAACCTGGAGCAAAATGACAGCAATTTGGCCAATAAGTATATATTTTTTTTGTTTTTTGGTGTTTTTATTATTTGCTTACACTGGCCAATCCTGTTTTTAGTAAAGGGAATCAATGGGGATTTAGTGAATTTGTTTAGCATAGTAAGTTGTAGTTAAATTGGGCCCATTTGAATCAATGGTACTTATGGAAGAGTTGATTCACCAAATGCCAATTGATTCAGTGGGCCTACTGTAATATGATTTACTATGTAAGCAACTGGACTGGGGCCTATTAATCAGAAGGGATATACATTACTCCTAATTCCAAGAAGCAGAAAGTTTAGTTTAGTTTAGTTTAGTTAGTTTAGTTTATTCGATTTATACCCCACCCTATTCAGCACAGGCCAACTCAGGGCAGTTAACAACATATACCTACCCCCAAAGGGTTTACATACAAAATATGAAACAAATACATATAAAGTACAAAATATATAGAAAAAATATACAAGTAAAATACATAAGTATACAATAATACAATGTGTCTCAGCTGGAGGCAAGGCTACATAGAAATATCTAAAATACAATATATCCAAATGCACAACAATTACAAAGTTACACAGAACAATATAGCCTCCTCTCAACCATAGTAAGTCCCAAGGAGCAGAAACACTGGCATCTTCCCACTTCTCCCGCGGCCAATGCCTGACTGGAAGAAGGAGCCGTGGCGGCGTCCACGTTCGGGGCAGAAAGGCATTAACATGAAGGGGGCTGAAATTTGGCAGATGTCTAGCTTAAAAGATCAATCATTAATCAAGATGAGGCACAACAAAAGCTATGGAATTCTGAATTTACCACAGGTAAACCAAAATACAGTTGGTTTTCTTGAAAGTCAGCTTCCACTCTTGGGCTTCCCTGCCTCAGAAATTTCCTCTGAGCAAGGAAGTTCTATCTCCACTCTATTGCTGCTGATGCTATCTCTGTGTAATATCCCATTAATTTTATTTACATTGAAGTTTTCTTAAAATAAATTCTACTCTGGTGCAGTAACTTAGTACTAATGAAATTTCCCCTCCCCCAGTGGTTTTTCATAACTGCAGCAACTTAGCACTAAACTTTAAATGACAAAATGCATTGCAGGCGCACCCCCCAAAGAAAGACTCAGACACCGGTATATGGATAAAGGCATCGGGCCACTTTTATTGAATAATGCCCTAGTCCGAATTATAACTTTCAATTGGTGTAATCATCCAATTGTAATTCTTTAAGGCAAGCAGCTGCAGTAACACTGGTAAGGTTCCTCCCAAAATGCCAATGGAAATTGGCTACATGTAACTATTTGTATCAATTTGTTTGTTGACACAAACAAATTGTTGACCGGAGTCAATAAACTATCTACTGACTCCACCCTATGATGTGTATCCGTTAATTATCAAGGTGATGCAGGCTGTGAAGCTCCTGACATCACCCCTTGCCTGGTTCGCCCTTGACCAGCCAAACCTCTTTCCCCTGTACCTGTCTACGTGTTGGCCAGTCAATTGCGAACCTACCAGATACCTATGGGTCATAAATCTTTACCTTACCAGTGCTACCCACCACACGGGGAGGCATCCATGATGACTCACCGCCCCCCCCCCAGACCGTCAGCTTGGTCACCAGGCCTGCTTGCACCTCATCCAGAAAGAGGTACATACCTCTAGCCAACAGGTGGACCCCATATCCTGCCTACAGGTCAAAATTTCTGTAAGCCTATTCTCAGATATCTAATGGCTGTCCCCCCCAAGCCATTCTCAGCAAGGAGCCGGGCAACAGCCCTGTACACTGACCGCCGGGACGGTCTGAACTGCGGAGATCCATGTCTCCTCTAAATTGGTATCTCGGCACGATGTTAGACCATAGCGACCGTGTGTAAGCCATAAATGATATAAAACGCCAGGTCACTGCACCTCGACAGTTTAAGGAAAGGTCAGTGATCCGTGTGAGATCATTGCCGCTGAGGTACAGAATAAGAACATCAGGCGGTCCAGCATCCCTGATGGACATCAGGAATGGCAACAGTTCCTGCCCTTTCATGCTGCGCATACATACCACCGCATACGTGCGGATGCACGCAGCCTGAGCTGGGGTCCACACTCTGTCGCCGCAGCATATACTGCTGCCCAGTGTACATAGCTGCGGCCCACCAGCCCCACTGCCACCGGTGTGCAGAGACACACAGGATCTGTAAAAGAGGAGAAGGGGTTAAGGACATAACTAGGTACTCATACAGTGAGGGGACGTACATATAGAAAAATTACGTGCACACCCCCATGTGCCCAACTATATCCACCTCCGAGTACCCCAAACGCAGCCGCGGTCAATGCGACGCCTATCCTAAATAAATGGGTGCCATAACAGGACCCACACTGTGAAGCGCGGTACCGGTCACCCTTCGGAACTTAAATTTGGTAGGGTAGACCCATCCTGGTGGCAGAAAAACAGGCTAGGGCGCACAGCAGGCACTGCCAATTGCATGTAGGGCACCAACCGGAACGATGTCAGCAAATGTATGTCATGGCAGTATACACCACTGCCCACTCCATGCTGATCGGCCTTCGAGGGACGAATCCCCAACTGAGCCCACTCTTGTTTGATATAGACATCTTCGAGTTCCAGTGCCCTACAAAACATGTCCCCCTTTGACCATGGGACCAGCTCGCTGAGTCGTCAAGCTCCAGAAAAAGGCTACATCGGTAGCTGCATGAAAAGAGACTCCTCCTACCTACTGCAATATAGTCTATGCCAACCTCGTGCAAGGTGGGTCAGAATATCTGTGAGAATAGGGCGACGTGTGTGAGGCGGCAGCCACGTACATGTGTCCACCCCCCTAATACATGGCTTATTCAGAAGACCCTCACATAGTCAGGAAAGCCCCGTGCTTCGGCCATGAGTATCAATGCTCAAAGCCTGGTGGCTATGGTGCGTGGAGCCAACCCCAGATCATAGGGCAGACTATACAATCTAAAACCCAGTCGACCAATGTTGGCCGCATTTTGGGGAATTGCCTTTACCAACAAAAAGGCTCTAAAGTGAAGGATTGGATGCCGATGCGCAGTCCGCGTGCGAGTTACCAATACATGCAATTCGCCCGGTTCACGTCTCCTTGCCAAATGACCATACCACAGCCAGGAGTGGAGAGGGTAGCTCAGAAGTGTCCGGAGCCCAGCCGCGGAACCGGGCGATCTGCAGGCGGGGAAAAGGATAAGCAATATCGTTATAAATGACTGGCACATGTTTAGCCCAAAGAAGCGCCTTAAAGCGTATGAACCCCAGAACAATATGCAAGCTGAGGCCATGACTCAGGTGATTTAGACGTTCGGGCATTGACAATGTGCACCACCGCAGCATTACCACACCAAAGTGAAGCACAGAATCAGGCCACCTGTCCCCCAGAGCATAAAGGGTACCCAGAATTGAGAAGATATGTTAGAAACATAAGATCGCGGAAGCGATCTGAGCCCTGACATCCCTGGGGCCAATGACCATAGACCCCTGTCCTTAATTAAATCCCCCCACCCGGGGAGCCGGAGGCATCCGACTGTACTTGTAACTGGGGCTGACCAGAAGCTCAGACCTCACAATGCAACAGCATGGAAGTCCTGTGGTTATGTGAGCCAAACCAACAGGTCCGCTCGTAAACCCCTAATCAGCTGTACCCCGCGACTTTGTTTAACGAGACCCACCATAGCATGACCCAGACACTAGGCGAAAGCACTGCCTGGTATTACCACTCTGCGGGCAAAGTTGATGTGGCCCTGCATCACGTGTGACTCTCGTAGAGGCACCTTCCACTTGGCAACATTGCCACCTTGCAGCAGGGGCCGCTCACCCTGAACGACAATTCGGTCACCTGGCCCTCTTGCACGTCATTCAAAAGAGAGGTGCCTCGACTTGTTGACCGGTGAACCCCATCTCCAGAATACAGGCCAAATTCCTGTAACCCTATCCCCAGACTACAAATGGCTGTCCCCGGGCCATTCTAGATAAAGAACCAGGCAGCAGCCCTGTTCACTGACCGTCGGGCATGGTCCAAACGCTGGGACAAAGTGTCACCCATGATATTGCATTGGCATGATATATGACCATAGCAATCATGTAGACGGCCATAAATGGCAAAGAAATGCCAGGTCCCTGCACTCAGAAGTCTTTAAGTCCGGGCCAGCAATCCGGTAAGATCACCACCTCCGAAGTGCAGCATTAAAACATGTGGCGGCCCAGCATCCCCAATGGACATCAGGAATGTCAACAGTTTCCACCACCTCTATGCCATGCACCCATACCACTGCATACGTGCGGTTACACGTCGTCCAAGATGGGGTCCCCATTCTGATGAAGCGGCATACTGCGCCGCCCCAGTGCACAGACTTGTGGCCCAAGAGCCACACTACCACCAGTGTGCGGGAACACACTGTGTCTGTAAAATAAAGAGGGCGAATAGAGGGCAGACAAGGCACTCATTCAGTGCAGGGACGAATGGACAGAGGGAATTGGGCAAATCCACATCTGCCCCTGTAACATATGTCGGGCTCTGGGCACCCAAACGGAGCTGCAGCTGATGCGGCGCCCAACCAGGAGGAATGGGTACCAATTTCATTTCAGTCAGGGTAGACCCAGCTTGGTGGCAGACAGGCCAGGATGCAAACCAAGGGCTGCCAGAAACACCTGTGGGAGAGCAACCAGACATATGGCAGTGCCAGGCTAGTAGCCTCTCCCGGCTGATCGGCCCTTGAGGAGCGAAGCCTCACCAGAGCCCACTCCTGATCACACAACCCATGATCTAGCGCCAGTGCCCTGCAAAACATGTCCCCCGTTGAAGGTAGTAGCAGCTAACTCGATCTGGGAGCTCCAGATCAAGGTACAAGTGGTTGCCCGAAAGTGGACTCTCCGCACGCCGCATAAGCGTTGCAGCGTAAGAGTCACATACAGTAACCACACTCGCTAACAGGGGTCGTCGCTGGCCTCAAAGGGGAAGGGGCCGCCCTAACCCTAAGGTCTTGACGTATGCTAACCATGACGGGCCAGGGAAAACAACCATGGCCGTGCCATCATTGTCCCAGCACTGCACCATTGGACGGCCAAATGAGGACGGGCCCTCATACATCCTGCCATGGATGCCCAATAGGTCGGCAACCAATCAGCCCCATAGGGGGGGGGCAGGGTGTGGCGACGGGGCAACTCCTTGACCCTGTCGTTCTACCCCTAATTCCCTAAACAGTGTGTTCACAATGCAGGAGGGAGAAAACGTGAATATATTCCCCAAACCACAGTGCCTAGCTAATAGCCCAGTACAATTGGGCACCCAGGGGCATAGAGCAACCAGCCAACAGCAGAACCACCATCGGCACTGATTGTAGTGGATAAACACATAACCGGCCCTACGGGCCCAGGGAAAGTAAATAAAAGCATAGGGGCGGTAACCCCATTAAGAACTAGAGTGTAATTGTCCTGCTGCGACTATGGCCACTACACACACACACACACACACACACACCCAGCATGACAAGCTAGTGTCAGAGGTGTGCTAACTTGACCAGGATACTCACTCGGTGCACCCCCACGAGCCGCCCCCACTGGGGGTTCCGGTGCGTACCGGGCCGGATGGGGAGCCGCGAGGCACCAGCCTATGCTGGCCTGAAGGCCTCCGGCAGCTCAACCCTGTTGACGGCCCACTGCGCAGCCATGGCCGGCACGTGGGCCGGAACCGCCAAGTTGGCGCGCCCACCATCCGAGGTGCTGGAGCAATGACCATAGATGCCTCCATTGCCGAAGTGGAGGCAAGGGAGCATCCGCAACACCTAACCCACCAAGACGAGGTGGGCCGGATGGGCCGGATGGCCCCACCGGGTAATTGATATGGGGTAACCCATGGTAATCTCTGGCCATAATAGGGGCAAGCCTATCAATATGGCCTGTGAGGGGCCGGAATGATGGCAGGGCGGAAACCCACACCATGCCGAAGTGGGTCGCTACGCCCAATCCGGGCCAATAAGCAGCGGGGGTAAGAACCCCAGCGGGGCAGGCCTGTGCCACCCCCCACCCGAGCCCCCAGCCTGGGTTCGTGGGACCTGCGGGTTTGCCATCCGAGACCTCCGGCCCGGTGGAACTCCCGCAAAATAAAGGGGTGGGCTGAGCCCACCACATTGAAGCATCCCATTCTGCAGTGCTCGGAATCAAACCGCTGACTTTCAGCCTCTCAGTCAGCCTCTTAGCCACCTGAGCCACTGCTGTCCGGAGCGAAATCAAGCCTCTTGCAAAGAAGCAAGCAAAGTAAAAAGAAGCCTCGAACAGAGGCTAACAGGGGAGGAAGCGACGGAGCAAATTTCTCCGCCCCGTCGCTTCCAAAAGCCAATCGAGCCTCTAGCACAGAGGCGAGAATAAAACGAAGCCTCGAATAGAGGCTAGCTGAGAAACTGCCTACCGAAGGATCCCTGGCCAGGGATCGGATCCTGAGTCCTGAGTACCACAGTAGCAAAGAGCAAGAAACTCCGCTCTAAGCCAAGGTACGAAGGGCAAAGCTCTGAACAAAAAATGCGATGGAGAAAACTTCTCCGCTCCGTCGTGTTCTAAAATGGCAGCTCGGCTGCCTTGTGGCCACCCCTTTTATAAAGGAGTGGCCACACCCCCTAACTACCTGGATGTCCGAGTCCGGGTGGGGTGGGGCCCGCAAAGAGCATGGCGGCCATTTTGGCGCCGCACTTTCATTTGTCCCAATGCAGGAACATTTGGCAAGGACGTTGTTTAACAATTATTAACTTCAAGAATCCTGAACTTCATTTTGCTTCCCTCTTTTATTGCCTCACAGTCTAGTGCCAGGAGAAAATAAGAAGGCCCAGTGACTTATATCCTGGAGGGATGCATTCACAGGCTTACTTCCATCTTGTACTTTCTGCTGCATTTTCCTTCTCCAGTCCCCACCCCCACACTTCATTAGCTGACTCCTAATTTTGCCATCTTCCATATACAGTATTAAACCTTTACTGGTGTAGAATGTCTTGGGAAGAACTGTTCCAAGGAATTAAGAACAGGAAGAATATTGCCATAATGATAGCCAATCTCCAGAATGGATACGGCATCTAAAGAAGAAGAAGAAATGATTAGAGAACTGTGACCTTTCTATCTCTTCTGTGTGAGTTTAAGCCTTCTACAACTATCCTACCCCATAGGATATAGCTAGTTTCAATCATGGCCTTGTCTTTACTCACATATGTCTAACTACTGTATTTTACTGAGGAGAACCCATAGGGTTGTGTATTAAAAGCAATACTGACCACTTTGGGAAATAGTGTCTGCTCAGAACTCGATGAAATTACATCACATGGGTAGCCCCTTAGGAGGATATATCTGGCAAATTGTTGAGGGAAAGAGCATGGAATGTTAAGCTTAAACAATTAATTAGTTAACAAAGGTGGTTAGAAATAGTGAGAATAACTTGTTGCAATAATGCTGAGAGAGCTGGTGTCGTTGTATTAATTAATTTCTTAATTGAACCATTGATCTATACCTATAAGAAGAGGGTTAGGCTGTGCGTGTGTGGAATGCATGTTCACACATGTCCAGCCTATCCCGTAATGCACTGGCCAGACTTACCTTTTGTCCTTGACAACATTGCCGCAAGGGTCGGAAGCCGAGAGTGGGGCCAATGCCCCATGAACATCGAAAAACAAAAAAAAAACTATGCTTCCCAGTGTCCTCCATGGCACGCATCAGCCAATCAGGCAGGAGGACATGAGCGCGGAGGAGGCAGGACAGCCGGCCCGCGCCAAAAAAGCACACCAGCACACGCTCCATTCAGCCTCCCCGAGAGGACAGGGCTGTCAGTGGCACTCTGTCCTGCCCTCACCTTCCAGGGGAAGTGAGCACCTAACCCCGGGGGCCGAATGCACGGCTGCCTTTGGCCCCCACTTACCGGGAGAAGCAAAACACTTCCCTGTGAGGTGAGGGCAGAGAACGGCACTCCGTTCTGCCCTCACCACATGGAGGGAAGCAAGTGCCAACCCTGGGGAGGGGCAAAGCATGGCTGCCTTTGGTCCCCGCCTACTGGGGTAAGCGAACCAAGCCAACAGGTGGGTGTTCAACAGGGAAGGTGCCTTCCCTGCCAGGCACCCACCTGTCTCCCTTCCTTTCCTCTCCTCTGCGCTGGTTCGAAGCTGGCCTCGAACCAGCATGGGGGAAAACCCAAGGCGACATGCGGGTGTCCAACAGGGAAGGCGCCTTCTCTGCTGGGCACCTGCCTGACTCCCTTTCTTGCCCCTCCTCTGAGATGGTTCGAAGCTGGCCTCGAACCAGCGCAGGGGAAAAACCAAGGTGACAGGCGAGTGTCCAACAGGGAAGGTGCCTTCTCTGCTGGGCACCTGCAGGTCTCCCTTCCTTGCCCCTCCTCCATGCTGGTTCAAAGCTGGCCTCGAACCAGCATGGAGGAGAACCAAAGGCGGTGGGGATCAAGTCTCTGACTGGGTTGCTTTCAGAGGAGGCAGCCGACCTGCTCAGCTACCTCCTCCGAAAAAGAGAACCAAGACAACAGGTGGGTGTCCAACAGGGAAGGCGCCTTACCTGCCGGGCACCCACCTGTCTCCCTTCCAAATAAGCCACCCCAAAAAAAACCCCACCCCTATATCATTTATACAGAACAGCATATTTATTCTTCACCATTCCCTGGTGACATATGGTATTTTGTTACTGGTATCTTCAAAAGTGCAGTTTTTAAGTTTCCTTCCAAGTCTGGCATTTTCCAGAGTTAGTGGTTTACAAATCCTAAAATCTGACTGATGGTGAGGGATGGAGTAATTTGTAATACAATTCATCTGAAAAGCTCCATGAAGGCTAAAGCACAGTAGCTGACATCATGTTAATTTAAGTACTCCTGCTGATCTACTTTTTTCTTCTTCCCACCTCTCTTCAGCATATCTGCTGATCAGTCACCCTTCAAATGCCATGGATAGTTTGGATCGGAAAAGGTGAATAAAGAAATATTTGTTCACTCTAATTATCCTTTGCAATACGTAAGAGCAGCAATCACTGGCTACTAGGACTAGGACACTGAACAATTTTACCGTTTACCCTCCTCACTGAGAATCAAGATGTGATCTACAAAAATGAATCTAAAGTTCTTTATTTACTGTATGCCATGGGAATATCAAATAATGTTAACCCACAGATTTACTGGTTAAGCCTTGTTGAGCAAAAGAGGGGGGAAATTGTATGTGCTAATCCCTGGTGTAGAAAGATCAGCAGTATAGCATCTCTGGAAAATATGTGGAACTGAGAGCTTCTGACATCTGTGGTAAGACAGAGAGATCCATTGGACCTCATGTTGTGGGAATGCATCTGTTTTCTGTCTGGCTGTCTCTGACACATTGTGTAAACAAAGACCTCTTTGCTTACTGAGAGACAATGCTTGCTTTTGGGCATGCGTAGAAGAGTGAAAAAGAATTCTCCTTTGCAGGCGCACCCCCCAATAAAGGACTCAGACACTGGTAAAAGTGGATAACGGCATTGGGCCACATTTATTGATTCATGCCCTAGTCCGAATTATAAATTTCTATTGGTAATTGACCAATTATAATTCTTAAGGCAAGCAGGCCGAAGTAACACTGGTAAGGTACCACCCAAAATTGCCGACGGCAATTGTTACAATGTATCTATTTGTATCCATTTGTTTGTTGACAACAAACAAATTGTTGACCGTAGTCAATATCTAACTAATGACCCCACCCTCTGACGCGTATCCGTGAAATCACGGGGTGATGCATGCTGTCTAGTTGTAGCCATCACCCCGTCGCCTGGTTCGTCGTTGACCGGACAACGTTTAACCAACTTATGCCTGTCTAGTGTTGTCCAGTCAATTGCGAACCTGCCGGATACCTGTGGGTCATAAATGTTTACCTTACCAGTGCTACCCGCCACACTGGGAGGCTTCCCAAAAAGGCTCACCGCCCCCCCCCAAGACCGTCAGCTCGGTCAACAGGCCTGCTCGCCAGTCCGCTAACCAGAGGTCCATACCTCCCTGCGACAGATGGGCCCCATCCCCTGAGTAAAGCTCTTAATTTTGCAGACTGATGGTGGGGAGGCGAATGACGCGTCCCCCACCCTATTAAAAAAGGAACCGGGCAATAGCCCTGTTCACGGAGCGTCGGCTCAGTCAAGAGCCTCGAGGCTGAACGGTCCCCAGTAAGCGTACCGCGACATCATGTCCGACCACTTGAGGGTTGTGGCAGGCCACACATAATGTGAGTAGGGCAGGTCACTGCAAATCGCAAGCTTCCGCGATAGGCCAGTGACCCGCCCCAAGCCATCGCCCCCAAGGTACATAACCAGGACATCAGGCGAGTCAGCATCCCTGATGTAGAAAAGGAATGGCAACAGTTCCCGCCATAACATGCCGCGCTTACCACACCACCTGAGACGTACGGGTGCACCCAGTCCCAGTCGGGGTCCCACTCTGTCACCGCAGCGTAACGCGCTGCCCTGTGCAGCGTAACGCGCTGCCCTGTGCACGCGGCTATGGCCCACCAGCCATACTGTCACCGGTGTAATCCGACACCCAGGGTCTGTCAAGGAAAAAAGAGGGGGAAACAGTGCAGTGACTAAACTGGTACTCAGGTTGAAGAGGGCGAACACAAATTGAAAACATTGTGATCCCCACCCTCCCATGCGGCGTATTTCAGCCCCGGAGCACCCAAAACAGCTGCAGTAGAAGCCGCCCCCCTTCTGAACAAATGGGTGCCGCAACAAGCCCCTGAGAGGCCAACACTGTCTAGTGCCTTCGCGGCACCCTCCAAAATTGAAATTTAGTAAGGTAAGACCCACCTTGGTGACAGAAAAACGGGCCATGGTGCGTGCCCCGCCGTGCAAGGAAATCCTGTAGGGCACCAACCGGACAGATGTCTGCCAAAGAACACCGTAGCAGTCTTACATCACTGCCTACGCCATGCTGATCTGTCTTAGAGGAGCGTATCCTCCACTGAGCCCAGTCTTTGGCAACATAGACATCCTCGAGTTCCAGTGCCCTACGACTTGCATCCGCCTTAGACAGCATCACAAGCTCGCTGATGCGGAGCGCTCCAAAAAAGGCCACCGTTGTGGCTGCATGAAATGGGCTGCCTCATATCTATCAAACAGAGGCCAGGCCAGCCCCGGGCCAATTGGGTAAGAACCCCTGTAGAAATCAGGTGGCAGTCATCCGGGCAACGCCCACGCTACCGCACCCACCCCTCCAAAACATGTCTCACACAGAAGTCAGCGGTACTATCCACATGACCTCCCACCTTGGCCATAAAAGCCAACGCTGACAGCCTAGATGCTATGGTGCGAGGTGCAAGGCCCTGGGCATGCAGGTAAACCATGAACCGAAGTACATGGGTCACTGGGATCGGCCAGGATTCTGGCAGCCGGAATTGGGTACAGAAGGCTCTGAAAGAATTGAATGCATGGTGATACGCCTTACGCGTGCGTGGCGCCAGTGACAAGCCAATCGCCCGGTTCACCTCTCCTTGCCAATGGTCCATATCTCGTCCGGGGGTGGCGAGGGAAATCCCTCCGCATCCAGGGCCAAGGCACGGAACCGGGAGATCTGCAGGCGGGACAAAGCGTCAGCGATATCATTATTGACCCCCGGGACATGCCTGGCCCCGAAGAGGACGTAGGGGCGCAGGCTGCGCAACACAAACTGGCGCATTAGGTCCATGACCCTGGGTGATTTGGAAGTCTGTGAGTTGACAATGCGGACAACGGCCGCATTGTCACACCAGAAATGGACGACCGAGTCGACCCACTACTCGCCCCATAGCATCAAAGCCCCCAGGATAGGGAAAAATTCCAAATACGTGAGATCACGCAGGCGACCCGTGCCTGCCCAGGCTGGTGGCCACCCACCATAGGCCCACTTCCCATTGAAGTACATCCCATAACCCAGGGACCCCGAGACCGGATCTGAAAGCGAGGGGAAGCCAGGAGGTCAGACCTCCAAGATGATACTCCATCGAACTCCCTCAGGAACTGGAGCCAGATAAGCATATCTGCCCTGATACCCCGGGCGAGTCTAACCCTATGGTGGGGCCTAGATAAGCCAGTCATGGCGTCGCACAAGCGCCGAGCAAATGGCCTGCCCGGTGCGACCACCCTGCAAGCGGAATTGAGGTGACCGTGTAGCACCTGCAGTTCCCTCAGGGATGCCTTGCGTTTAGCAAGCAAATCCGAGATAAGGGCCACTATCCTTGACCCCTTATCCCCCGGTAACCTAGAAGCCTACGCTACCGAGTCAATCTCAACCCCCAGGAATACTAGTTTAGTAGATGGGCCCTCGGTCTTTTCGGGCGCTAAAGGGACACCGAGTTCCTCCATTAGCGTCTGAAATGTGTTGAGGAGACGTGTGTACGTGTCCCAGCCCCGTTCACCCCGAACAAAATTCATCCAGGTAATGGGCTACAGACCGGGACCCTGACCTGCGGACGAAAGCCCACTGCAGGAATGTGCTGAAACACTCAAAGACCGAGCATGATATGGGGTAGGACAAGTGATGGATCAGGCGAAACTCGCCCGGTAACTCCTTGGGCACCAAGCCCAAGGGTGACACCTTAAGGTCAGGGAACGGGGGTGCAGTGAAAGGGCCAGCAACCCTGCCCGCAGGAACCTCCTTGTTAATGCTGGCAGCAGCCACCTCCTCCCTCCCCTTAAGGGACAAAAGGTTGGGAGCATCCTGAAGGGACCTATCACCCACAAAAGGAATACGGAACCCCAGTCGAAAACCCTGAAGCAGGTAAACCGCCTCCTCCTCCTTCGGGTATAATGTGAGCCAACGTTCCAACATGTCCACGTTAATTGGGGAGGGTGCCATTCGGTGCACCAGCTCCCCCTGCGGCAGTCTTGCCAACCCCTTGTCCGCCCCTCCCTCTGCCCCGCATCCCTCCAGGCCTGGGACAGGCGGAGGCAGCATGGGGGCCGGCACAAGAGGGCCACTCATGCCTGTACCGGCAATTCTTCCCATTGCAGGAACCATTGGACAAGAAAGTCCAGCACAGCAGGCGGGCTGGAACCCCCTGCCCCGCCCCTGCCCCGCCACCTGGCGGGGTGCCTGCGCTGGGGCCGCTCGCTGGACCGTATGTCCAGAATGGTATCTCTCCCCAGGCGCAGGGCGCGTGGGAGTCATGTACAGAAGCCACAGCGTCTGGCAGGGCTCATCCCACCTCATCTCGGGGTGCAGAGGAATCCGCATACGGAATTCCACATCATAAGCCAACCACAACGGGCCCTGGAAGTCGACCATCGCCCGGTAAACGTGGTCCAAATACTGGACCATCGGAATCGCCAAATCCGGCCGGGCCCTGAGGTAGACCGCCACGTATGAGGTAGGCCGGCAACCGGTTGGCCCACGTTCGTGGCTGCTTGCGACGACGTGCCTGCTCCTTATCTTTCTCATCTTGCCCCTCCCTCTCCTCTATGGTGGGCTCTCTGGTAAGGAGGGAGAAGATGTCCACATACTTCCCATGCCAGATCTTTTCCTTGGTGGCTTGGGCCAAATGGTCCCCCAGGGGCAACGAATACCCCGCAGTCGGCAATGCCGACACAGGAACGGCGGGAACTGCGGGCATCTGAAAAGGAGCCTGGACCAACCCGGTCACCCCTAAAACCTTCCCAACTGCGCAAGTAGTACCCCCCCACACCGGGGCCCTGGGTGAGAGCTGGAGTCACCGGGTGGGCCGTCGGCAGCCGAACCGCTGCACCACCTGTGCGAGGCCAAGGCCATTGAACCCCCCCCAACATTGCCATGTGTGTGGGTGCGCTAGATTGAACCACATACTCACATGCTGCACCCCCATGGGCCGCCCCCACCGGGGGTTCCGACCCACTGGGGGCGTCGGAGCTCACGACCGCATCTGAGCTCGCCGACGGGGCCTGACCAGCACCGGCCTGTCGATCGGGGAGCTGCAAGGCAGTGGCCGATGCCGGGCCACGCGCCTCAGTCAGCTCGACCCGTCCCGCCGCCTGCCGCTGCCCGGCAGACGATGGACGAATCTGCACCCCAAAAGGGGTCCCCTGGGTGGTTACCCTGGCCAGTGAAGCCTTGAGGGCCGCAACGCGGGCCAGAAGGGCCTCCACACTGCCATAGCCCCCCAAGCCAAGAGGGGGCAAAGGGCCGGCCGGCCCACTAACTGCAGGCGCGGGTCCAGGTCCCTGGACCCCGGGGCCCATATAGGGCCATGATCCCAGGCCCAGCCCCAGGGCCGGGGAGAACCCTGCCAGGGGAGAGAGCTGAAACCCCCCGCAGGCAGCTGCGCACCAACGGGGGAAGGCCCCGCAGAATGGGCCACGCCAGAGGCAGTGGCCACTGCTTGCGGGCCGATGGCCGCGGCCCCTACAGGGCCGGTACGCAGACCTCCAGCCCCAGGCTAAGGGGGAATCAACCCCATACCACCGGTCCCGGTGAGCTCGGGCAAAGGAGGCTGCTGGGTAGGCGCGGCCGCGGTCCTCCGACCCGGCTGGCGCCTCCGCGCAGAACGAGCCGCGTTCGCAGCCGCCTTCTTCTTAGAGGGCATTGCAGCTAACCGATGGGAAGCCGAAAAGGAGAACATTCAGCAGCCAAGAGGCTTCCCGGTGAAGGTAAAAACGACGGAGGTAAGAGGAAAAAACTTCTCCGCTCCATCGCTTCGCAAAATGGCAGCTCGGCTGCCTCGTGGCCACCCCTTTTATAGAGGAGCTGGCCACACCCCCTAACTACCCGGATGCCTTCGTCCGATGGGGGGGCCCACAAAGAGCGTGGCAGCCATTTTGGCGCCGCGCTTGCATTCTTCTCCTTATTTGGGTTCTGACATTCTGATTGATTATGTAGGTTAAGTTTCGTTTCTGAGATACTCTGCTTGAATAAAGAGAAGCCATTAGTATCCTTTGTAAAGCCAAAGACTGCAGTTGTGTTTTCTGTCTCTCTCTGTTCTTTCCTTACTCTGAGCCTAATGAAGCTGGACTTCGTGGACTCTTAAGTTTCTATCTTAAAAGATCTGATGATATAAACTGCTGCTTCATGAGACTGATTGAGAAGAGATCTTTACATGAATCAGATTCCTACATCATGTGTTTATTTTGTTGAAACCATCTGCTTTATTCTTGGATCCTAAACCAAATGCAGAGCTGCAACCTGTTTAAAGGCATGTAGTGGAATCTGTTAATAATCATAACAGCTGCAGCATCAGCAACAACAACAATGAATAATTGGAAGTTAATATAAAATAAAATTTACAATTGGAGATCCACTTGAGCAATACAGTGTAAATTTACATTTTTCTCCTGCAAAGACATGCATCCCTATTCCTAAAATTCTTAACATCTGTATGGAAATTCTTCTTAACAGTAATTCCCTAACATTCTAGCAGGACTAGCAGGCTAAACATGGATCTAGTATACTCACCAGTCACCAAGGGAAATGACTACTGATAAATAAAAAAATTACTCATGTGATGGGTATTGTAGAAATAGCAATAATGCAATGACAGAATTTCTTTTATCCTTGGTATTACCAAGCATTTTGAGATTCAGTTCCTGAAAGGAAAGCCTGACTCTCTTCTCTCCATCTAAAGCACAAATAGATGGATTTCAGGCTTGTGGAATATACTTCCTTTCCCCCTAAAATCCCCCAAATCTCTCAAGTGCAAAATTATGGTTCAGAAACACAAGCACACACAATCTAATAACTGACATTTCTCATTTAACTACACATCCTTTGACCATTCCAGTCAGGAAATTCTGATGGTTTTACTTTTAATGAGACTTTTTTTCCAAGCCCTGGACATTGCAGCTTTCGTCAGACGGGAACAAATCATAGCAATCATTTCCTAAAAATCACTTTGAAATTCACTGGCAAATCTAGATTTACATTCCATTCACACCTGGTCTACCATGATGGGAAAGTCAGGATTGCATTCCTGTGCACTGTTACTTAAAGGTAACCCCCCCCCCAATTCAACTTAATGAGAATTTCTGCTCAATATTCATGAATAGACTTAACTGCAAGATTTTTATCCCTTTTGGTGGCACCTGAGCACAGTTATATACATTTTTATGACCTTGGCTTGTAGACACTGGCAAACAACCTCAGTCACTCAAACTTTTGGGAAGATGTACAACTATTTACATATTCAACAAATTAAGTCTTATTCAGAGAGAAAATCACATCATTTGAATGGAACAGCAAGCCTCAACAGATACACTAACTTCAGCATTAAGAGATAAGAAGATTGACAGTTTTGGCAGAGTGAAAAGTTGCATAGGGTTTGAGTCATCTTTAATAAAGTCTAGCAATGGTTTTCATTGTACAGTAAAACCTCGCATAAAGAGTGCCTCGCTTAGTTTGGTGTATGCAAACCAAGACACAGGACACAGCCTCGAGCTGGGTTAACTCAGGTTTATTGCATCGTGGACAGAGGGAACATGAGGTAATGGCAGATCGATAGCTCTTTATATACAGCAGTAATACATTTGAACGTGGTGCCATGATAGCCCATTGGCTACTGTCTGCGTGACGTCATTGCAGGTCACGCCCTTCTTGTCCAGGTGTAGGTGGTGGCGGGAAAACTTCCCGCGCTGTTGCCTTTGATGAGTTCGGACCAAGAGAGCTTGGACGCTCGCTGCTGCCAGCTGGTGGTCATTAGCTCGCGTCCTATTACAGGGTTTATATGATACAGCTGAAGGTTACATTGTTGCTATAGGCAAGGTTACATTGGCTCAGATACATTGTAATCCATGTGTACAATAAAACCATCAGAACACAACACCCCTCCCCCCTAGGACGAGACAAAGTCTCGAGCCCACACTTAAACACACTCCCCCCCCCCTTAGGAGACAAAGTCTCTCAGCCAAGATGGCTTATTTCGAACACGCTGGGGTCTCGATGCGGGCTGCCTCTCCCCGGGTTTGCTACCTTCTCTTTGTCCCCTGGTTTCCTGTCCTGTAATATGAGAGGGAGACTCGTTAGTGACTTGCCGCGGCTCCGCGGCGTTGCTGGGAGGTGTGCTCTTTCTTAGGGAGGAACCGGGGGCACTGGGGGCTAACGAAAACCCCCTCTTCTCGCTTGGATGGGTGGGGGAACACTCCTGAAAACCCCCCCGGCTCGCAAAATCAAAATCAAAATCACAATCGGGGGCAGCGGTCGCGCACTCCTCTCCCCCTTCCCCGGCCCCTGATAGGACTGGCGTATCAAAAGGATATGAGTCGGGGCCGCTGCATCTGCCTTCCCCCCTTGCTTGGGACTGTTGTCCACTGCTGTCTCCCCCTTGGGTTAAGCGGGTGGGGGAGAACCCTAACGCTGAATCCAGTTGCTGAGCCCCACTGACTGGCCCACTCACTCGGTGCCTCAGTTGATCAGCGTGCCTCCTCCAGAGGAGGCCGGTGGTCGTCTCGACCCGGTACGACACTGGCCCCGTCTGTTCTACAACCGTCCCTGGCACCCAGGCTGGCCCTGCGCTGGAATAGTTCCTGCAGTGAACAGGGTCACCAGCGGCGAAACCTTTCGAGACTGCCAACCCTACGTTTTTTCCTTTATCCTCGACTCTCGTCGGGTCTAGCCTGGAAAGGATCGTGGTCAGTTTTCGCCGCATCAAGAGCTCTGCCGGCGAGTAGCCTGACGCTAAGGGGGTTACCCTATACGCTAAGAGGAACTGGCATACTTGGTGATTCAGGTCCCCCGGGCCCATGCGCCGCAGCGCGTCCTTTGTTGTACGCACTAGTCGTTCCACTTGGCCATTCGTGGCCGGGTGAAACGGTGCGGATGTGACATGCCGAATGGCGTTTGCCTCCATAAAGGCTCCGAACTCAGCGGAGGTGAAACAACTAGCGTTATCGCTGACTAAAGTGTCGGGTAAACCGAACGTGGAAAAGACTCTCCTCAGCCGGCTAATTGTCGTGGCGGAGGACGTGCTCTTTACTGGGATAACCTCCAGCCACTTGGAGAACGCATCCACCACCAGGAGAAACATGGTTCCTCGGAATGGGCCAGCGAAATCTACGTGCACTCTGGACCATGGCCCCCGTGCTATGTCCCATTCCCTATGCGGAAGACGGGCCGCCTCAGGTCGGGATCCCTGGCATGCCTCGCAAGTGCCGACCATGTGCTCAATGTCCGCGTCCAGCTGTGGCCACCAGAAGTAACTCCGGGCCAGCGCCTTCGAGCGAACTATGCCCGGGTGGCTGACGTGCAGCAGTTCGAGCACCCTCGTCCGCAGGGGCGCAGGGACCACCACCCGCTGACCCCACAAAAGGCACCCCCTTTCTAGGGACAACTCTAGCTTTTTCCGAAAGAATGGGTCGAACTCTGTACTCGGGGACGATGCCGGCCACCCCTTCTGTACCCATGAGCTAACTTTCTCCAGCGTTCTGTCCTTGCCTGTCGCCCTAGCAATGTCGGCTGGTACTATTGGGGGTGCGTCTAAAACCTCAATTAGCAACACCTGGCGGTCTCTTTCAACTCTCGCCTTCTGGTCATCCGACAAGGGCAAAGGGGATCTCGAAAGGGCATCAGCATGGCTGATCTCCTTTCCGGGCCGGTACTCCAACTCATGTTGGTATGCGTTGAGGAAAATAGCCCATCGCAGCATTCTCGGGGACAGGATCTGCGGCGTGGGCTTGCTCGCCGTGAAAATCCCTAACAGTGGCTTGTGATCGGTCACGATTTTGAAAGGGCGGCCATACAAAAAATCGTGAAATTTTTTGGTTCCCGCTACTATCGCTAATGCCTCCCTGTCGGTTTGTGCGTAATTTCGCTCCGCTTGGGACAGGGACCTTGAGTAAAAAGCTACCGGGGCCTCCCTTCCGTCGTCCAACACGTGGCAAAGCACCGCCCCCACCCCCACCGGGGATGCATCACAGACTAGGACCACTGGCCGTTTGGGGTCGAAGTGCGTCAGGATTGCCTCAGATGTTAGGAGTTGCTTTAGCTCCTTGAACGCCCTCTCGTGCTCGTCACCCCACATCCATGGCTCCTCCTTTTTAAGTAACCGATGGAGCGGTTCGGCCATGGACGCCTTCCGCGGGAGGAATGTATGGTAAAAGTTGAGGAGCCCCAGGAAAGACTGTAGCTCGGTTTTGGATGTGGGGCGAGGGGCCTTTTTAATGGCTGCTACTTTGGATTTAGACGGCTTAATCCCCTCGGGTGTGATCCGGAACCCTAAAAACTCGACCTCGGTTTCGAAAAAAACACATTTGTCCTTCCTCAATCTCAGCCCCGCTTTCTCGAACACAGTCAGTACTTTGTCCAACCTTTTTGCCAGTTCAGCCTCACTCCCCCCTGTTATCAACACGTCATCAAAATAAGGCAGCACCCCCTCCAGGCCCTTTAGGAGGTGTTCCACAAGCGATTGAAAAAGGCCGGGTGCCGAGTTCACGCCGAACTGTAACCGCGACACCTGGAACGCTCCCTTATGTGTAACTATCGTTTGTGCGGCGGCCGTGGCGGGGGTCACAGGAAGTTGCTGATAGGCTTGTGCCAAATCGAGTTTAGCGAAACACTTTCCCCCATTCAGCCTGGCCAAAAGGTGGCTGATCACTGGCACCGGGTATGCATTAGGGCGGATCGCCTTGTTAATTGTACACTTATAATCAGCGCAAATGCGCACCTCCCCGTTAGCCTTTAGAGCCGTTACAATTGGAGTTTCCCACTCCGCGGAATCAACAGGAATAAGAATCCCCTGGCCCACCAGTTTGTCCAGTTCCGCCTCTATCTTGTCCTTGAGTGCGAACGGCACCCTGCGCGGTTTGAGTCTTATCGGGCGGACCTCCGGGTCTATGTCGAAAGCTACAGGGGGTCCCTTGAACTTTCCGAGTCCTTTCTTAAAAACAGCGGGATGCGCATCGCAAACCGCTTGTATTGGGTCCCCCCCCACGGTATGCACCCCCCCTATGAACAAACCTAAAGGCTGAAACCACTGTGTCCCTAGGAGGCTACAGCTTCCCCCTTTGAGGACAACTAGGGGCAGTTCCGCAGAATGTCTCTTAAAATTGACCCGAAATTTCCCGACCCCCAACACCGGAATGCTGTTTCCCTGTACGTCCCGTAGCGTGGACCTCAACGCTTTAAGCTTGGGCCGCACGTGGGGGTCGATTTTCAGGAACTCTTTCTGGGGAATTATGGAATAGGAGGACCCCGAGTCAATTTCCATCTTAATAGGGGCCCCTTGTACTAATACCTCAACGAAGTAATGGGACTGTCCCGCGGACACGCTGAACACTGGGGCGTCGTCCTCGCTGTCGTCCGAGACGCGGCCCACGCCGTCCTGCTTCCTCGTGGTCTGGGCGCCATCTTTGGGCCTCGCTGGACGGTCCGGTCTGGCCGCGCGGTCTTGTGACTGCCTCCGGCCCTCTTTCCGTTTTCTGCATGCCTTGGCGATGTGCCCCCGACGGCCGCAGGTGTAACACTCGGCCTTCCTGAACGGGCATCTCGCGCGCTCGTGGGCCGCTCCGCAACCCTCGCAGCGTCGACCACCCTTCCGGACCTTCTGGACCTCCTCGCCGTCGCTGCCTTCCGTAGACGACTTTGAGGCCCGTCGAGTCGCGTGCACCGACTGCCCGGTCTTCCCGTGCACCGAATTTTCCGCCTTGCCGGCTCTAGGACGCCACTCACGCCACTGGTGCATCTCGTCCACTCCAGCATTCGTGGACTCTGCGGCTTCCGCGGCCTCTATGACCTCTGCCAGCGTGGGTGGCGGCTCCTTATTCATCAAGCTGCGCTGTACCTCCTTGTCTTTCAGGCCACACAACACGCCGTCCCTGAGGACCATCTCCAGGATATCGCCCCATTTACAGGGGGCGGCGGCTATCCTCATGGCGGCCACGAATGCCTCAACCGACTCATCCGGCGCTTGGACTCGCCTCCAAAACGCGCTCCGAGCGGGAAACATTGCCCTCGAGGGGCAGAACCGCTCTCGCAGCAGTTTCATGATGTCGCTCGCCTTAAAGTCGCTCACCTTCTTCGGAGCGATTATGCCCACCAGCGTCCGCTTGGTTTCCATCCCGAGCATCCTGGTGAGGATGGCCCTCTTCCTCTCCTCGTCTTCTCCTTTGACTCTGAGTTCCACCAGGGCCGCCTGGAAATCCATCTCAAGCAGCTCCCAGTCTTGCGGTTTGGTGATGTTGAAACCGCTCTGTGCCCTGGCTGTTCCGTGGGGATCCATTATCCCACCTTCGTCGCCAATTTGGTGTATGCAAACCAAGACACAGGACACAGCCTCGAGCTGGGTTAACTCAGGTTTATTGCATCGTGGACAGAGGGAACATGAGGTAATGGCGGATCGATAGCTCTTTATATACAGCAGTAATACATTTGAACGTGGTGCCATGATAGCCCATTGGCTACTGTCTGCGTGACGTCATTGCAGGTCACGCCCTTCTTGTCCAGGTGTAGGTGGTGGCGGGAAAACTTCCCGCGCTGTTGCCTTTGATGAGTTCGGACCAAGAGAGCTTGGACGCTCGCTGCTGCCAGCTGGTGGTCATTAGCTCGCGTCCTATTACAGGGTTTATATGATACAGCTGAAGGTTACATTGTTGCTATAGGCAAGGTTACATTGGCTCAGATACATTGTAATCCATGTGTACAATAAAACCATCAGAACACAACACTTAGAGACTAACTCGCTTAAAGAGCAGAATTTTCTCTGAATGGTCACCTCGTTTAACAACTAAAACCAACAAAAAAACTCGCTTAACAACTAAATTAGGGTTCACAATCCTCCCCCCCTCCAGAAGTCACAATTGGTCACTTACAATGGTGTTTCACTTAAAGAGCAAACTCACTTAAAGAGCAATCCCGTGGAACGCATTATGCTCTTTAAGCAAGGTACCACTTTACTGTATCTGCATTTACTAAGCTCAATTTTCATGTAAATGATGGTTGATACACTGTTGTTGAAAGCAAGGAAACAGCCACAAGGAGCTACAAGGAATTGGCGGATCAAACAGCAGAAAAATGTCAAAAGCTCAAAGTATGCACTGCTATGAGATACAGTTTCAACTTTTGTAAAGCATCAAGGAATCCTTTACCTCCCATGATCCATGTCCTCCAAAACTCCTGAGCAAGGACCTGTAGATTTATGGAACAGACAACACAATCCTCCTGACACAGCTGTATGCTGGCCAGCTGTCAAATATCTTCTGGCATGACAAATATATAGTTAATGTTCCTCATAGGTCAAGCGCAAATGCTTGCTTTGTCCTAGCTTAATATCTTCTCTTTGGTCCAGACAAGGAGATTATCATATGATCTATTCTACTTTTCATCACACACTTTCCTTTACCATTTTGTTCTGTTGTTACAACTGCATCGCATGTTGCTGTTTTATATGCTGCATCAAGGTATTTAAGCCCTGTTATGAAAAATGTTTAAATGCTACATTTCCTGAAGTTAGATTTTGAAATGGTTTATTCTGTCTTTCTCTTCCTACCTGGTTCTAAGGGGGTGTAGAAGTTTTCGGTGAAGGCCCTGCTGGAGGTAGCAAATAGGTAAAGCCAGAGCTTGGCAAAATAACTCTTTTGGATTACTATCCAGATTCCCAAGAACTTTGTGCCTTAAATAATTTATTTATTTATTACATTTATATCCCACCCATCTGGGATATTTTCCCCCTCTGGGCAGCTTAAAAGATATTTAAAAAATCTTTACAATAGAAAATTAGACATAAATAGTAAATGAACTAAATAAATTATAAATAGCAACAAAAAACAAAAATGGTTATGCAACAGGCAAAACACATGTTTTGTATATAAAAGGCGAGAGGCTAAATCATGGGCATCTGCAGATAGGATTGGGTAATGAACTGGAAGTGCCAATGGGTCTTAAGGCTCCATATTACTCAGCTTCCATTGCTGCCAGCAACACTGGTGAATGATGGCTGAAATGGCAAGAAAGAAGTACAGTACTTTATGGACCATAAGATGCACCTGACCATAAGACACACTGTTATGTATGTGTGTGTGCATCTTCATTGTATCTTCATTGTACTGTAAAGGCAAGAATGTAACCACTCCAAATACAAACGATCTCAGCTGTAAAGGAACGCGAGCAGACAGCCCATAGAGGGCAGCTGCGAGCGTTCAGTCTCACATGGTTCACATTGCTCAATCACGGACAGCCGCGGGAAAACCTTCCCCGCATTCAGCAGCAGAAGAAAGATCTGCATTCAGCAGCAGGAAAAGAGGCGTGCCTAGGCGAGGCCACGCCGGTAGCAGCCAATGAGCTACCGTGCTACAAGATTCAAATGTAGAGGGCTACTGTATATATTGAGATGTATCACCGCCATTACCTCATGCTTCACCGGAACACCATGCAATAAACCTGCGTTAAACCAACCCTTCGGTTGTCCTGTTGTCTTTGGTCCCATACACTAAATTGGCGACGAAGGTGGGATATGGCTGCCCACGGGACCAAGACATGCGCCGGCTACGAGATCAGGAAGCCGGGAGACTTGGAGCTGTTTGAGATAGACTTCAACGCAGCGCTGGTGGAGCTCGAAGTCTCAGATGAGGCCAAGAAGAGGGCCATTTTCGTCCGCATGCTCGGACACGAGACCAAGAGGACCTTGGTGGACCTGATCGCGCCGAGGAAGGTGGGCGACCTCAAAGCCACAGAGCTCCTGGCGGCGCTGCGCGCCCATCTCCGGCCAGCAATAGCGATGTTCCCCGCTCAGAGCGCGTTCTGGAGGCGAGTCCAGGCGCCCGGGGAATCGGTCGCTGAGTTCGCCGCGGCCCTGCGGCTGGCCGCCGGCCCATGCAAGTGGGAGACTCCAGACGTCACCCTCCGGGACTGCCTGCTCTGCGGTCTGAGGGACACAGAGACTCAGCGCGCGCTGATGAAAAGGGAGCCGCCTCCCACGTGGCAACAAGTCCTCGACACGGCGCAGGCCGCGGAGGCCACGACTGCCGGGGTGCAAGAGCTTCAGGACTGGCGCCCGAAGCCCGCCAAGGCAGAGAGCTCGGTGCGCGCGGCCCGGCGAGCTTCGAACTCGTCTGCGGAGAGCGGCGACGACAAGGACGTCCGGAGGGTCCAGAGAGAGGGCCGGCGCTGCGACGGCTGCGGCGCCGCCCACACCCGCGCCAAATGCCCATTCCGCAAGGCCGAGTGCCACAACTGCGGCCGGCGCGGGCACATCGCCAAGGTCTGCCGGAAACGGTGCGAGGCCACAAGGAGTTCTCCAGACCGCTCGGCGAGGCAGGACCGCACCACGAGGCCAAAGGACGGCACCCGGACCACGAGGACGCGGGACGGCGTAGGGCGCATCTCCGACGACAGCGAGGACGATGCTCCGGTTTGCAGCGTTTCCACGGAGCACCCCCGTTACTTCGTTGAGGTAGTAATACAAGGGGCCCCTGTTAGAATGGAGGTGGACTCGGGGTCTTCATACTCTATTATTTCCCAGGGGGAGTTCATGAGAATTGCCCCCCGCGTGCGGCCCAAGCTCAAAGCATTGAGGGCCACACTGAAGGACGTGCAAGGGAACCGCATCCCAGTGTTGGGGGTTGGGAAGTTCCAGGTCCAGTTTAAAAAGCACACCGCAACGCTTCCCCTAGTCGTCCTCAAGGGAGGTAAATGCAGCCTCCTCGGGACTCAATGGTTCCAGCCCCTGGGGTTGTTCATTGGGGGGGTGCACGCCGTGGGAGCACACGCCACCGGGACTGATCCAATACAGAGCGTGTGCGACGCGCACCCCGAGGTTTTCAAAAAGGGGCTCGGAAAATTCAAGGGCCCCCCAGTGACTTTCGACCTGGACCCTGGAGTACGTCCAATCAGACTTAAACCGCGCAGAGTGCCCTTCGCACTAAAGGACAAAATAGAGGCGGAGTTGGACAAATTGGTGGGCCAGGGGATTCTTGTTCCTGTTGATTCTGCGGAGTGGGAAACTCCAATTGTAACAGCGCTCAAGGCCAACGGGGAGGTCCGCATATGCGCTGATTACAAGTGCACCATCAATAAGGCGATCCGCCCTAATGCATATCCGGTGCCGGTAGTCAGCCACTTGTTGGCCAGGTTACACGGGGGGAGGTGTTTCGCTAAACTCGACCTGGCCCAAGCCTACCAGCAACTCCCGGTGACCCCCGCCGCAGCTGCCGCACAGACCATAGTCACCCACAAAGGGGCGTTCCAGGTATCGCGCCTCCAATTCGGCGTGAATTCGGTGCCCGGGATCTTCCAGTCACTCGTGGAATGCCTCCTGAAGGGGTTAGAGGGGGTGTTACCCTACTTTGATGACGTATTGATTACAGGGGGGAGCCGGGCCGAATTAGCAAGGAGGTTGGGAAAGGTCCTGACAATATTCGAAAAAGCGGGGTTGCGGTTGCGGAAAGACAAATGCGTTTTCTTCGCAACTGAGGTTGAGTTCCTAGGGTTCCGTGTTACTCCCGAGGGAATCAGGCCATCCCAATCCAAGGTGGCCGCCATCAAGAAGGCCCCTCGCCCCACCTCCAAGCCCGAGTTGCAGTCGTTCCTTGGACTGCTCAACTTTTACCACTCCTTCCTTCCGCGGAAGGCAGCAGTAGCGGAACCGCTACACAAATTGTTAAAAAAGGACGAGGCATGGAAGTGGGGCGACGACCAGGAGAGGGCTTTCAATGACCTGAAGCGACTCCTGGCATCAGATGCGGTACTGACCCATTTCAATCCCAAACGCCCAGTGGTCCTGATATGCGATGCATCCCCGGTGGGGGTGGGGGCGGTGTTATGCCACGTACTGGAGAACGGGAGGGAGGCCCCGATAGCGTTCTACTCTAGGTCCTTGTCCCAAGCGGAGAGAAACTATGCCCAGACAGACAGGGAAGCACTAGCGATAATTGCGGGGACTAAGAAATTTCATGATTTTGTGTACGGCCGCCCCTTTACCATAGTGACTGACCATAAGCCCTTGCTAGGCATTTTCACCGCAGATAAGCCCACACCCCAAATCCTGTCCCCGAGAATGCTCAGGTGGGCCATTTTTCTCAACGCGTATCAGCACGCGTTGGTATACCGGCCCGGGAAGGAGATCAGCCATGCGGATGCCCTGTCGAGGTCCCCCATTCCCCGGGATTGCTGCCACATGGGCGAGGTAGAGAGGGACCACCAGGTCTTAATGATAGAGGTCCTAGACTCCCCTCCAGTAGTACCGGCCGACATCGCTAAAGCGACCGGCAAGGACAAAACGCTGGCCACAGTTTGCTCCTGGGTACAGAAAGGGTGGCCCGTGTCTTCCCCAGCAGCGGAATTCGACACATTTTTCAAAAAGAAACTAGAGTTGTCCCTAGAGAGGGGTTGCCTTTTGTGGGGACAGCGGGTAGTGATCCCCACGTCTCTCCGGCCGAGGGTGCTTAAACTGCTGCACGTCAGCCACCCGGGGATCGTCCGCTCTAAGGCACTGGCCCGCAGTTACTTTTGGTGGCCCCAGCTAGACGCCGACATCGAACACATGGTCGGCACTTGCGAAGCGTGCCAAAGCTCCAGGCCAGAAGAGTCCCGCTCGCCACATAGGGAGTGGGACGCAGCAAGGGGGCCCTGGTCCCGGGTACACGTAGATTTTGCTGGCCCGTTCAGGGGAACGCTCTTCCTCCTTGTAGTGGACGCGTTCTCCAAGTGGTTGGAGGTCATTCCAGTCTCGAGCACCTCCTCGGCCACAACAATTAAGCAGTTATGGAGGGTCTTTTCCACGTTCGGTTTACCCGACACCCTCGTCAGCGATAACGCTAGCTGTTTCACGTCCGCCGAGTTCGGGGCATTCATGGAGTGCAACGCCATTCGGCACATCACCTCCGCCCCCTTTCACCCGGCCACCAACGGCCAAGTAGAGCGCCTCGTGCGCACCACGAAAGACGCGCTGCTGCGCATGGGCCCCGGAGACCTCGACCTGAAATTGTGCCAATTCCTGCTAAGGTACAGGGTCACCCCATTGGCGTCAGGGTACTCCCCCGCAGAGCTGTTGATGCGCAGGAAGCTGGCCACGGGAATCTCCAAGCTAGACCCCACGAGAGTAGAGGACAAAGGGTGGAACATAGGGGTGGAACCCACAAAGAGTTTCAGCGTAGGCGCCCCGGTGCACTGCAGGAACTACGCCAACGCGGGGCCAGCCTGGGTGCCGGGCACCGTAATAGCACAAACCGGCCCCGTCTCATACCGCGTGGAGACCAGTACAGGCTTCCTGTGGAGGCGACACGTGGACCAACTCAGGCGCAGGGTCCCCGGAGAGCAGGACGGAGTCGAAAATAGCATCGAATCAGCGTTAGGGTACTCCCCCACCCGTTTAGCCCAAGGGAGAGGAAAAGGGGAACATGGGTCCCCACCAAGGGGGGAGGAAAGGGAATCGATCCACAGAAATCTTTTGCGGGAGTCCGCGGCGGAAAGGAAGAGCCCCGACCACACACATACCCCTTGGAAGTTTCCCCGAAACACAGATGCCCATAGAAGTTTAGACGTTGATTTACAGTACCAGGGGGAGTTAGCGGAGTGGTCCCCCACCCGTCCTAGCGAAAAGAGGGGTTTCAGTTCAGCCCCTGGTACTTCCAGTCCCAGTAGCCCCTGTGAGTTAGAATGCAATATAGCACCAAATTCCCGGAGACCGACACCCCCAAGACGGGAGGCAGCAGCGAGTCCGCCCACCACAGTCTCAAGGTCCCCCGAGCGGGGATCAGAAGGTAGCAGAACCACAAGGGCGACCTCATCGGTTCCGCGGTTCACAATAGGAGGGTCCCCGGGGTCCGAGAGCAACAGGCAGGGGTTCACCTCCCAACTGTTCATTCCATTCCCATCCCCGGGGGCAAGGCAGGCACGGACGCCCCACAGAGCCACTAACGAATCCCCGTTTCCCGTTGCAGGACAAGCACCCGCGGAGTCAGGGATCACAGGCTCTCCAGTACTAGGTCAGACGCAGGCACGCCCCAAGCGCACGTGCGGCAAGCCACAATGGTTGCGGGACTTCGTCCCATCCTAGGGGGGAGGGATGTTATGTATGTGTGTGTGCATCTTCATTGTATCTTCATTGTACTGTAAAGGCAAGAATGTAACCACTCCAAATACAAACGATCTCAGCTGTAAAGGAACGCGAGCAGACAGCCCATAGAGGGCAGCTGCGAGCGTTCAGTCTCACATGGTTCACATTGCTCAATCACGGACAGCCGCGGGAAAACCTTCCCCGCATTCAGCAGCAGAAGAAAGATCTGCATTCAGCAGCAGGAAAAGAGGCGTGCCTAGGCGAGGCCACGCCGGTAGCAGCCAATGAGCTACCGTGCTACAAGATTCAAATGTAGAGGGCTACTGTATATATTGAGATGTATCACCGCCATTACCTCATGCTTCACCGGAACACCATGCAATAAACCTGCGTTAAACCAACCCTTCGGTTGTCCTGTTGTCTTTGGTCCCATACACTAAACACACCCTATCTTTAAAGCAGGAAAACAAAGGGAAAAATTATGAACCAAAGTATTATACTTTCACCACCAGTGATGGCGCTGCAGGGGAAATGGGCGGGCAGGTCAATTGCACTGAGGCAGGAAGTGATGCTCTAGGTTAGGCTCTTGCTCTCCCTGCGACCAGGAAGCATGGCTTCCCCCTCCATTTTGACCACGTGTAGCAGGGACAAAGGTGTTATAGAAAACGAGATGAGACAGTATTCCTGGCTCAAAAGCAGATTCAGATTTATTAATATTGGCCAATGGATCACAGTAGTCTCACGAGTTCAAAACTGTGAACAAAAATGGATCCTCAGCGCCTTCTCTTTATAGTAAAAAATCACAAGATATTTCCGTAAATTACATCATATACATTAGTCATTATTCAATGACATTGTCATTCATATCAGGTTACCCCAAGAATGTCATTTAGGACATGTCATATAAGCGAAAAGTACCATGTCACCTCATCATTTCATTCTCTGTGTAAGATCTTACTGTTTCTCACAGATAGAAATACAGTTGACATTTGTATGTTTATTCGGCTACTGTTTGTTTGGCTACTGTTTGCTTTAGCCAGTGTTGACTCTTCTCTTTAGGGGAAGACTCCAAGTTTAACAAATGTCATGTCATTATCGATCGAATTTGTTCCCTTATACCTGTTCTTTACAACCAGTGAGCTAAGAAATGATTTTCTGTTCAATTTATGACATTAATTGAAACCTTAATTCATTTAACACCATTTCACTCCCCCATTTCCTTTTTGTGAAATTTTCTTTTATAAAATTTTCACACTTCTATATCTAGTTCTTCATTTTCCTGTGAGTGCAAATCATATTACCACAAAGTTAGAATAGCTTCTTGTTTTGCAGTTACTTCAGAAAGACGTCTTATTGTATTTATGACACACGGGATTATCAAGCATCCTATTAACATAAGACAGAGAATGGTCACAATGACTTGTAAGCTAGGCAATTTCGGAAGCCATCCTTTTAAGGCTTCTCTGAAATCAAATCCCTTCCAGATTTGGGTAGGGTTATAAGTCAATTGTCTGATTTCCTTTGTGAGTTGAGAGACTACCTTCCCAGTCTCATCAATATGTAAATAGAAATTTGTCAAATTGAATTTCCCACAGACCCCTCCTTCCTTTGCTAAGAGGTAGTCCAAGGCTAGGCGATTTTGATAAACTGCTGTTCTCAATTTATCTGTGGCTTTTGCTAAGACTTCAAGGGCTTTGTTGATCCTTATCCCCGCTAAATCTAGCACGGCCTGCAGCCTTATAATCCTATTGAGCATATAGATAGGGGTACGGTATCCCCAAGATCCATCTTGAGCCCATGTGGCTCTTCCATAGGTGCATACTATACGCTCATTAGTCCATTCCTCTCCAGTATAGGAGGCAACATCTTTACATGGAAAATCTCCAAATGCCGTGGAGACTTCCCTTAGTGTTCTTTCATTTCCAAGTGCCTCATACATCACTACACCCAATTCTTGTCTGCTTCTGAGTGGCAGTAGAAAGAATGATGGCTTTATCCACCCCAGTACACAGGAACCTGACCATCTTGCTGGCAACTCTTCGTATGCCATGTGGCCACATATCCAGTACATGTTTTCTGGGGCCAGCCATTTAACAGCATTAGAATTATTTAAATACTTCAGATAAGTGTCATTATATTTTTGGGTGCAGTTGCATTTTATGGGGAAGACCATTTCTCATAATTTCGTTCCCAGGTCTCTACACAGAGTAGATCTCCTACTGGGACTCCTATGGAAGCATTCCTTTTTCTTGAGAAACAGTTCCTTCCCACCAAATTGGTTGTCAATGTCCATATCATTCCTTCCGACTTGACACGTTTTGTAATGCTGCCATTCCGGCTCATGTTATTATATATCTCTGGGTCTGCTTCAAGAGCTTCCCATGGCCATTGTTCCCCCATGTTTGTTCCACCACAAACAAAGCAGTTCTTGACTGCCAATGTTTTGGCAATATGTTCAACCATTTCCATAAACAAATTTTGTACCATTTTGCTAATAGGTAAAGCATTAGAGTTATCTTCCAATTGTTGGATTTTATCATATATTGTCCATCCTAGTGACCTTACATCCCCTTGAATTTGTTGTTGTTCAGTCGCACAGTCGACTCCGACCCTTTGCGACCCCATGGACCATTTTCCTCCAGGCGCCTCTGTCCTCCACCATCCCCCTCAGCCCTCCCAGCTCTGTGCCCATTGTGTCTACAATGCCATCTAGCCATCTCATCCTTGGCCTCCCCCTTCTTCTTTTGCCCTCCACCTTTCCCAACATCAATGCCTTCTCAAGTGAATCCTCCCTTCTCATTTGATGTCCAAAGTACTTTAGCTTCATCTTTACTATTTGACCTTCCAATGAGCAGTCAGGGTTAATTTCTTCTAAGATTGACCTATTTGTTCTCCTCGCTGTCCAGGGGACTCTCAAAACCCTCCTCCAACACCACATTTCAAAGGCATCTATTCTTCTACGTTCAGCCTTCCTAATTGTCCAGCTCTCACATCCATACATTACTACTGGGAAAACCATTGCTTTGACTATTCTAATTTTTGTTTGCAATGTGATGTCTCTGCTTTTCACTATGTTCCCCAGGTTTCTCATCGCTTGTCTCCCAAGAATCAGTCGCCTTTTTATTTCATGGCTACAATCCCCATCTGCAGTTATCTTTGATCCTAAGAAAGTAAAATCTGTCACTGCTTCTACCTCCTCCCCATCTATTTTCCAGGAACTGATTGGGCCTGTAGCCATTATCTTGGTTTTTATGGTTATGAAGGTTTTTGGGTCAACACCTCTACCTTCTATACCTATCCCATAACTAATACCCAAAGGAATGGTTCATTCCAATTTTAGGGTCACCTTGTTTGTGCCCGGGATTCTTGAAAACTCTTTTATATATATTGACAACCAGTATATCCACCTCCAGTGTAATCACAGACACAACCCCATCCCGAGCAGTCTACGCGACCACCACATGGTGTAAATCGATCTGTATGTCCCTTTGTCACATCCAAATTTCTGGCACAGAGATATTTATGGTTTCCACCATATTCCCTTTTCCAACCTGGACTTCCACATGCAGTTTCAGCTATCTTATCCATTGCTGAGCATAAGTCAAAGGTTACAGACATAGGAATCTTTCCATTTTGAAGGATGACTGTATGATTTACATAATAAAGTGTGGATTGAGTAGGCATATTTTTTAAATTCAAACCTGCCCACACCGTGACATTGATTCTTAGTGGAGTAGCTGGGTCATAACAAAGGGTTTCGTTTTTTTTTTTTTTGGTACAGACACTATACATAGTTCTATTATACACACAGGTGTATGGGGAGGGTTTACATCTACCTGGTTTTTGTGTATGATAGAGTAGAGTTACTAGTGTCTCAGACCCTCTTTTAACCTTCGTAATGCATGACTGGCAAACCTCATCTATGGCTGGGGTTGGGACTATTTTTGAAGTGTTTGTGTCTCTTGTTTCTTTTTCTCTTTTACTCCTTGGTGATATTTTACTTCCAATTCTGCACATCCCACGCCATCCTGGATTTCATTGCTCAACCGTATTCACCACCCAGGATGAGACTATAGGGGTTCCACAATTTATATCTATGGGTTGTACATCAGCCATCATGTGTGGGGGATCTGGACATACTCCTCTCAAGATCATCCATGCCCAGTTACACTCATTACATATGGTGGAATAATCTTGCCTTCCTATTATTTGTTGCTGATGATTACACATCTCATAGGCCCTAAGTTGAAATATGTCCATGTAGGCGTATTTACATGGAGGTGTATTATAGGGCCAGGCTCTGATGGGAATTTTAAATGGCACAGTGTCACACTCTGGGCCTAGGGTTCCCACATTGTATGCAGATATAATTGTCTGGTACTATTTCCCCTTCTCCCCCATACCCCTCTATTTCTAACACATATTTCACTTTCTACATGTATGGCAAGAAAAAGTATTCCCAGCAGGTATCTTGCTTGTAGCATCCTCAATTTTCAACTGTACGTAGAAAAGACCGCTTCCAGGTTTGGGCCTTTAGTAGAGTTACCGCCTTTCTTCTTACGCTGACTATTGAAGCAAAGTCTATATGTATGTATTTATTGCACAGAGTTCAGTTCTTACCAGCCTTCCGGCTGAATCTCAAAACCAAAGGTTTATCTGCTCCTTGGACCTGGTAGTTCACTGGATCTGAATTTTTAGCAGCTTTCAGTTGTGTCCAATGAATCCAGGATTTTCCTTCCAGCATTTTAACTGCAAGAGGAGAACACATGACAACAGTATACGGTCCTTTCCACCTTGGTTTCAAAGGTTCATTTTTCCAATACTTAACCCACACCCGATCTCCTGGCTTAAAGCCATGTGTTGCGGTGGAGATGGGGGGAGGGCAAGCTTCCTGTACATAGTGTCTCAACTTATTCACATGCTCATTATGCTGTTGTAATTGAATTAATAATTTTCTCACTTCTATTCCCCCTTTGTGGGCCAAATCTGGCCAACCCTCAAAAGTATGTTTAAACAATGCTGGAGGACGTCCATACAAAAGTTCAAATGGGGATAAACGATATCTTGCACGGGGGGGGGGGGGGGGGTTGTTCTCAGAATGTATAATTCCATAGGCAAAACCTGTACCCATGTTGATTGGGTTTCCATACACAATTTTGTGATACATGCTTTAATAGTTCTGTTTGCCCTCTCAACCTTTCCTCCTGACTGTGGGTGAAATGAACAATGATAGTTCTACTTAACTCCTGCTGCCTCGGCTAAATGTTTGTTTACAGAGTGTACGAACTCAGGGCCATTGTCCGAAGACAATCTTGAAGGACAAGAATGTCTTGGGATTAATTCTTTAAGGAGGAATCTAGCTACTTGAATAGCTTGTTTATTCCTTGTTGGGAAAGCTTCAATCCAACCTGAATATGTGTCAATGAAAACTAGCAAGGCCTTGTACCCATTGCATCTGGGCATGTCTGTAAAATCCACTATCAAATAATCCATAGGAAGGTATGAGATTGCTGTTGCTCCTTGAGACATGGCTTGGCTTTGTCTGGCATTTACTTGAGCACAGGTAGTACATTGAGATGTCACCTTTGCTCCCAGTGCTGTTAAATTAGGGATGTAAAAAGTTTGTTCAAGCTGCGTTCCTAGTGCAGTCTTTCCTATGTGTGAAGTTGCATGTGCTTCCTGCACCAGTGGCCAAGATAATGCAATAGGAACCACTGGTCTTCCATCTGGTAAAATGTACCATCCCTTTACAATTGTTGCTTTTAGATCCTGAGTGGCCTTTTCTTGTTCCACCTTTGAGTAGATAGGTTGGTGTCGTATTTTTTAAGTCCTCAAACTCTTTAATCAAATATAATTCATGTATATATTCTGGCTTCTCAAACATTGCTGCACGTTTTGCTTCAGCATCTGCCCTTCTATTTCCTGTTGCTACTAAATCTTCTGTCTTCTGATGCCCAGGACAATGAATGACTGCAAGAGATTTAGGCATCTGAGCGGCCTTAATCAGTCTTTTAATTAACTGAGCATACTGTATAACTTTCCCACTAGAATCAGTATATCCTCTTTCTTTGTAAATTGCAGCGTGTGCCTGCACTGTCAGAAAGGCATATTTGCTGTCTGTGTAAACATTCAATGTCTGCTGCCAAGCTAATTCCAGAGCTCGGATAAGACCCCATATTTCTGCTGCTTGGGCGCTTGTTCCTGGGTATAATGCTCCACTTTCTATAGTTCTTGCATCATCAACTACAGCATACCCTGCATGTCTAATTCCCTCATGCATGAAGCTAGATCCATCTGTGTACCAAGTTAACTGAGCATTAGGCAAAGGTGTATCTTGTAAATCTGGATGACAAGAATACTGAGATTCCAAAGTATGCAAACAACTATGAAGAATTGTCTCTGTCCCTTGATCAGGATCTACTGGTAGATGGGTGGCAGGATTTATAGTTGTGCACTGATGTAAGGTGATTTGAGGATTATCCATTAGCAAAGCTTGATACTTGTATAGTCTCTGATTACTAATCCATAAATGTCCTTTGTTCTCCAGGATTGCCTGGAGAGCGTGACTAGTGTACACTTGTACATCTGCAGAGAATGCAAGCGCGGCGCCAAAATGGCCGCCGCGCTCTTTGCGGGGCCCCCCCACAGGACGAAGGCATCCGGGTAGTTAGGGGCATGGCCAGCTCCCTTATAAAAGGGGTGGCCACGAGGCAGCCGAGCTGCCATTTTGCGAAGCGACGGAGCGGAGAAGTTTTTCCTCTTACTCCGTCGCTTTTACCTTGATCGGGAAGCCTTTTGGCTGCTGACCTTCCTCTTTTCGGCTTCCCTTAGGTCCGACTGAGATGCCTTCGAAGAAGAAGGCGGCCGCGAGCGCGGCTCGGGCGGTTCGGAGGCGCAATCCGGGTCGGAGGACCGCGGCTGCGCCTTCCCACCAGCCGCCTTTGCCGGCTCCCACCGGGACCGGTGGGATGGGGTCTATTACCCCCTGGCCGGAGGCTGGGGACCCGAGCAGGGGTCCAGTATGGGCTGCGGCCCGCGGCCCGCAAGCGGCGGACGCCGCTCCTGGTGCTCATTCTACTGGGCCTTCCTCTATCGGGGCGCAGCTCACTCCAGGGCCTTCCAGCCTTGGGGGGTGGTGTGGTCCCCTCCCTTGGCAGGTGCCTACGCCAGCCCTGCCGGGCCTGGGTGTGGGGTCATGGCCATATTCGGGCCCCGGGGTGCAAGGACCTGTACCCACGCCCGTAACGGGCGGGCCGGCTGGCCCGTGGCCCCACGCCAGTGTGGAGGCCTTGCTGGCCCGCATGGTGGCACTCGAGGCTTCCCTTGCTCGGGCCAGCCACGCTGGGGCTCCTTTTGGGGTGCACTTTGACGCATCGTCTGCTGGGCAGCGGCAGGCGACGGGACGGGTCAAGCAGCTTGAGGCGCGTGGCGCGACTTCGGCCACTGCCTCGCAGCTCCCCAACCAACAGGCCAGCGTGGGTCAAGCCCCGGCGGCGAGCTCTACGGCGGTCGTGAGCTCCGACGCCCCCAGTGGGCTGGAACCCCCGGTGGGGGCGGCCCGCGGGGGTGCAGCATGTGAGTATGCGGTACAAACTAGTGCACCTACACATGTGGCTACGTTGGGGGGGCTTTCCAATGGCCTTGGCCTCGCATGGGTGGTGCGGCGGTACAGCCGCTGACGCACCAACAGGCGACATCAACCACCACCCAGGGCCCCGGGGTGGGGAGCATTTCCTACCCTGTGGGGAATGTTTTAGGGGTGGCTGGGCTAGTCCAAGCCCCTTTCCAGATGCCCGCAGTTCCTGCTGTGCCTGTCTCGGCCTTGCCGACAGCGGGCTATTCCTTGCCACTGGGTGACCACTTGGCACAGGCCACCAGAGAGAAAATATGGCGAGGGGAGTATGTTGATATCTTCTCACTCCTAAACAGGGAGCCCACCAAGGAAGAGAGGGAGGGGCAGGATGAGAAGGATAAGGAACAGGCACATCGTCGCAAGCCACCACGAACGTGGGCCAACTGGCTGCCGGCTTACCTCATCTACATGGCGGTGTACCTGAGGGCCCGGCCGGATCTGGCAATTCCGATGGTCCAGTATTTGGACAATATCTATCGGGCGATGGTTGATTTTCCGGGCCCGTCGTGGTTGGCTTATGACGAGGAATTCCGTATGCGAATTCCCCTGCACCCTGAGATGAGGTGGGATGAGCCATGCCAGAGGCTTTGGCTTCTGTACATGACGCCCACGCGCCCCGCGCCAGGGGAAAGATACCATTGTGGACATGCGGTCCAGCGAGTGGCTCCAGCACAGGTTCCCCGCCAAGTGGCGGGGCAGGGGGTTCCAGCCCGCCTGCTGTGCTGGACTTTCTCGTCTAATGGTTCATGCAATAAGAAGAATTGCAAGTACAGACATGAGTGTCCCACCTGTGCGGGCCCCCATGCAGCCTCTGCCTGTCCCAGGCCTGGAGGGACGCGGGGCAGAGGGAGGGGCGGACAGTGGGCTGGCAAGACTGCCGCAGATGGAGCTGGTTCACCGAAAGGCTCCCTCCCCAATTAATGTGGACATGCTGGAGCGTTGGCTCGCATTGTACCCGAAGGGGGAGGATGCAGATTATCTCCTTCAGGGCTTTAGACAGGGGTTCCGTATTCCTTTCATGGGTGATAGGTCCCCTCAGGATGCCCCCAACCTTTTGTCCCTTAGGGGGAGGGAGGAGGTGGCTGCCGCCAGCATTAATAAGGAGGTCAATGCGGGCAGGGTCGCTGGCCCTTTCCCTGCACCCCCGTTCACTAACCTCAAGGTATCGCCCCTGGGCTTGGTTCCCAAGAAGTCACCAGGCGAGTTTCGCCTTATCCATCACTTGTCCTACCCAGCCGGCCGATCGGTCAACGATGCTATCCCTGACGACCTTTGCTCAGTCAGGTATACATCTTTTGACCACACGCTGCGCATGGTGCGCTCATGTGGCCCGGGTGCGCTGCTGGCTAAGTGCGACATTAAGTCGGCTTTTCGCCTCTTGCCAGTGCACCCGGGCGACTTTGAATTGCTGGGTTTCAAATTTCGGGGCGAATATTATTTTGATAAGGCCATGCCTTTTGGCTGTTCCATATCATGCTCGGCTTTCAGTACCTTCCTAGAGTGGGCTTTCGTCCGCAGGTCAGGGTCCCGGTCTGTAGCCCATTACCTGGATGACTTTTTATTCGGGGGTGAACGGGGCTGGGACACGTGTACACGTCTCCTCAACACATTTCAGACGCTAATGGAGGAACTCGGTGTCCCTTTAGCGCCCGAAAAGACCGAGGGCCCATCTACACAGCTAGTCTTCCTGGGGGTGGAGATTGACACGATAGCGCAGGCGTCTAGGTTACCGCGGGATAAGGTGTCAAGGATAGTGGCCCTTATCTCGGACTTGTTGGCCAAGCGCAAGGCATCACTGAGAGAACTGCAGGTGCTGCATGGTCACCTTAATTTCGCCTGCAGAGTGGTCGCACCGGGCAGGGCTTTTGCCCGGCGCTTGTGCGATGCTATGGCAGGATTATCCAGGCCTCACCATAGGGTTAGGCTTACCCGGGGTATCAGGGCAGACATGCTTGTCTGGTTACAGTTCCTGAGGGAGTTCAATGGGGTCTCATTTTGGAGGCATGATCTCCTGGCTTCCCCTCAATTTCAGATTCAGTCTGATGCCTCGGGAGCCCTCGGTTATGGGATGTACTTCAATGGGAAGTGGGCCTATGGTGGGTGGCCACCGGCCTGGGCAGGCACGGGTCGCCTGCGTGATCTCACATATCTGGAATTTTTCCCTATCCTGGGTGCTTTGATGCTATGGGGCCAGGAGTGGTCCAACTCGGTCGTGCATTTCTGGTGTGACAATGCGGCTGTGGTCCACATTGTAAATGCACAGACTTCCAAATCGCCCAGGGTTATGGATCTAGTGCGCCAATTTGTGTTGCGCAGCCTGCACCTCAACGTACTGTTCAGGGCCAGGCATGTCCCAGGGGTTAATAATGATATTGCTGACGCTTTGTCCCGCCTACAGATCTCCCGGTTCCGTGCCTTGGCCCCGGATGCGGAGGAATTTCCCTCGCCACTCCCGGAGGAGATATGGACCATTGGCAAGGAGAGGTGAACCGGGCGATTGGACTGTCGCTAGCGCCACACACCCGTAAGGCGTATCACCACGCAATTAATTCTTTCAGGGCATTCTGTACTCAATTTCAATTGCTAGGAACCTGGCCGATCCCGGTAACCCATGTTCTGCGGTTCATGGTTTACCTGCATTCTCAGGGCCTTGCACCTCGCACCATAGCATCTAAGCTTTCAGCGTTGGCTTTTATGGCCAAGGTGGGGGGTCATGTGGACAGCACCTCTGACTTCCGTGTGAGACATGTTTTGGAGGGGTGGGTGCGCGAGCGCGGGCGTTGCCCGGACGACCGCCACCCGATTTCCCCAGGGGTCCTTACCCAGTTGGCCCGGGGCTGGCCTTGCCTCTGTTTTGATGCATATGAGGCAGCCCTGTTCCATGCAGCCACAACGGTGGCATTTTTTGGAGCGCTCCGCATCAGCGAGCTTGTGATGCTGTCTAAGGTGGATGCAAGTCGTAGGGCACTGGAACTCGAGGATGTCTGTGTAGCCAAAGACTGGGCTCAGTTGAGGATACGTTCCTCTAAGACCGATCAGCATGGCGTCGGCAGTGGTGTGCGACTGCTACGGTGTTCTTTGGCAGACATCTGTCCGGTTGGTGCCCTACAGGAATTCCTGGCACTGCGTGGCACGCACCATGGCCCATTTTTCTGTCACCAAGATGGGTCTCCCCTTACTAAATTTCAATTTTGGAAGGTGACGGGCAAAGCGCTGGCCAGTGTGGGCCTCCCAGGCGCCCGCTATGGCACTCATTCATTCCGTATAGGGGCGGCCTCGACCGCAGCGGCTTTTGGGTACTCAGGGGCTGACATACGTAGCATGGGACGGTGGGGTTCGCAATGTTTTCAATTTTATGTGCGCCCACTCCCGCCGTGAGTACCAACCCAGTCACCTTACCTACTTTCCCTCATTTTTTCCTTTACAGACCCGGGGTGTCGTATTACACCGGTGACAGTATGGCTGGTGGGCCATAGCTACGTGCACAGGGCAGCGCGTTATGCTGCGGCGACAGAGTGGGGACCCCGACTGGGACTGGGTGCATACGCAAGTCTCACATGGCATGGTAAGCCCGGGATGTTATGGCGGGAGCTGCTGCCTTTCCTTTTTTCAGGCCAGAATGCTGACCCGCCTGACATTCTGATCATACACCTGGGGGGCAATGATTTGGGCCAGGTCACCGGCTTGTCGCTGAAGCATGCGATTTGCGAGGACCTCGCCTACCTGCATTACGTCTGGCCCGCCACAACCCTTGTTTGGTCGGACATGGTCCCGCGCCATTCCTACAGAGGGGGTGTTGACCTCCTGGCCCTTGACCGCGCTAGACGCATGGTGAATAGGGCAGTGGCGCGTTTCCTTGTCGACAGGGCTTGGGGGAGGGTCAGTCGTCACCCCGCTATTAGCCTCCAAAGTTATGACTTGTATGCAGGGGATGGGGTCCATCTGTCGCGAGGAGGTATGGACCTCCTGTTGGGTGATTGGCGAGCAGGCCTGTTGACTGAGCTGACGGCCTGGGGGGGGGCGTCGAGCCTTCTTTGAAGCCCCTCCATGTGGCGGGTAGCACTGGTAAGGTAAACATTATGACCCACAGGTATCCGGCAAGTTCGCAATTGACTGGACAACACTAGACAGGCATAAGTTGGTTAAACGTTGTCCGGTCAACGACGAACTAGGCGACGGGGTGATGGCTATAGCTAGACAGCATGCATCACCCCGTGATTTTACGGATACGCGTCAGAGGGTGGGGTCATTAGTTAGATATTGACTACAGTCAACAATTTGTTTGTGGTCAACAAACAAATTGATACAAATGGATACATTGTAGCAATTGCCGTTGGCAATTTTGGGTGGTACCTTACCAGTGTTACTTCGGCCTGCTTGCCTTAAGAATTATGATTGGTCAATTACCAATAGAAATTTATAATTCGGACTAGGGCATGAATCAATAAATGTGGCCCAATGCCGTTATCCACTTTCATTGGTGTCTGAGTCCTTTATTGGGGGGTGCGCCTGCAAAGTAAGTTTGTTGGTCTCTCTCAGAAGCTCCGCTACTGCTGCTAGCACTTTAATACACTGGGGCCATCCTTGGGCAGTACTATCAAGTTGTTTGGATAGGTATGCAACTGGCCTTTGCCACGATCCATACAGTTGTGTTAAAACTCCCACAGCTATATTCTTACGTACATCCACATATAGACGGAAAGGTCTAGACATATCTGGCAAGCCCAAAGCTGGTGCTGACATGAGTGTTTCTTTCAATTGCTCAAAAGCTTCTTGCTGTTGATCACCCCATTCAAAAGGATCTGTTTCAGCCACCCTTGTAGAAGTGTACAAGGGCTTTGCTATCAGAGCAAAGCTTGGGATCCAAAGGCAACAGAATCCCATCATTCCTAGTGCCCCCCTCAATTCCTTCCTATTCCTGGGGGCAGCCAATAGTTGCACGGCTTGTTTCCTAGGGTCTCCCAAATTCCTCTGGCCTTGACTGATAACATAACCCAAGTAATCCACCTTTTCTTTGACTAACTGGGCCTTCTTCTTGGAGGCCCTATAACCACAATCTTGGAGTAAGTGCAAGAGCCTTGAGGTATTTTCATGGCACTCTGGAGCTGTTGTTCCAGAGACCAGAATGTCATCTGCATATTGCAAGAGGCAGTCTTCCTTTCTTACTGAATGATAGGCTTGCAAGTCTTGGGCCAATGCTTGACCAAATAAAGTCAGGGAGTTTTTAAATCCTTGAGGAAAGCGGGCCCACTTGAATTGGGACTTTGTTCTGGTATTTACAACTCCTCATTCAAAATCAAAGATGTCCTGACTATCTTCATGTAGGGGTATAGTGAAGAAAGCATCTTTTAAGTTCACTACTGAAAACCATGCTGCTGATGTAGGTATTGTTCCTAATAAAATGTACGGGTTGGGTACCACTGCATGTATGGTCACCACTGCCTCATTTACTGGGCGCAAATCCTGTACAGGCCTCCAAAGAAGCTGAAAGGGAAAATTGAGAGAGTCCAAACACTCCAAGAGGCATGGAGGCTGTTTACAAAAACAATAACAGAGGCTCAATTGGAATGCATACCCAAAAGGAAAAAGGCCACTGCCAGGTCCAAGAGGACTCCAATGTGGCTTACAGGAGCTGTTCGGGAAGTGATCAAGAGCAAGAAAAGCTCATTTAGAAGATGGAAGGCTTGTCCGAATGAGGACAGCAGGCAGAAACATAAATTCTGGCAGAACAAATGCAAGGCAACAATCAGGAAAGCAAAGCAAGACTTTGAGGAGCGTATAGCTAAAAATACTCAGAGAAATAACAAAGACTTCTTTAAGTACATTAGAAGTAAGAACCCAACTAGGAAGGCCATTGGACCATTAGATGACAATGGAAGGCAAGGGGTTATTAAAGAGGAAACAGAGATTGCAGAGAGACTCAATGAATTCTTTGCTTCAGTATTCACTGAAGAAGACAGAGGCCACATGCCCAACACAGAGCCTATCTTCGTAGGGAGGGAAACCGAAGAATTAAGCCAGATAGAAATAACCAGGGAGGAGGTCCTTGCATGTCTTGTTAAGCTAAACACTAACAAATCACCAGGACCAGATGGAATCCATCCACGAGTTCTCAGGGAACTTAAAGATGAAATTGCTGATCTCCTAGCCAAAATATATAATCTTTCCCTCAAATCAGGCTTTGTGCCTGATGACTGGAAGGTAGCGAATGTAACACCAATTTTCAAAAAAGGATCCAGGGGTGATCCAGGAAATTACCGACCTGTCAGTTTGACATGTGTCCCAGGTAAAGTGATGGAAACCATCCTAAAAGATAGAATTAATAGGCACATAGAAGAGAAGGCGCTGCTAAAGGAGAGCCAACATGGTTTTTGCAAGGGCAAATCATGCCTCACTAATCTGTTGGAATTTTTTGAGAGTGTCAACAAGCATGTGGATAAGGGGGATCCAGTTGACATTGTTTATCTGGACTTTCAGAAGGCTTTTGACAAGGTCCCACACCAAAGGCTCTTGAATAAACTTACCAGTCATGGAATAAAGGGACAGGTCTTGTCCTGGATCAGCAACTGGCTAAGGGACAGGAAACAGAGGGTAGCACTAAATGGACACTTCTCCAAGTGAAGGGAAGTAAAGAGTGGGGTCCCCCAAGGTTCAGTACTGGGACCCCTGCTTTTCAACCTCTTCATAAATGATCTAGAGGTAGGAGTAAAAAGCAAGGTAGCCAAATTTGCTGACGACACTAAATTATACAGGGTAGTGAAAACTGTGAGAGATTGTGAGGAGCTTCAGAGGGATCTCTCGACACTGGGGGAGTGGGCAAAACAGTGGCAAATGAGTTTCAACATTAGTAAGTGCAGAGTGATGCATGTTGGGGCAAAGAACCCCAATTACATTTATAAACTGATGGGGTCTGAACTCTCTGCGACAAACCAGGAAAGGGACCTTGGTGTCCTGGTGGACAACTCAATGAAGGTGTCAACCCAGTGTGCCTTAGCAGTGAAAAAAGCAAACTCAATGCTAGGGATCATTAGGAAGGGTATAGAAAATAAGTCAGCAAGTGTCATTTTGCCTCTTTATAAATCTATGGTGAGGCCCCATCTGGAATACTGTGTACAGTTCTGGTCGCCATACCTCCAGAAGGATATTATGGAGCTGGAAAAAGTGCAGAGGAGGGCAACCAGAATGATTAGGGGACTGGAACACCTTCCTTACCATCTGAGGCTGCAACGGTTGGGCCTCTTCACTCTTGAACGACGACGTCTAAGAGGTGACCTGATTGAAGTTTATAAAATCATGCACGGTGTGGACAAAGTAGATAAGGAAAAACTGTTTTCCCTATCGCATAACACTAGAGCTAGGGGACACTCGATGAAACTTTTGGGTACTAGTTCTCAAACAAATAAGAGAAAGTATTTTTTCACCCAGAGGATTACTGGTCTATGGAACTCCCTGCCAGAAGAAGTGGTGACAGCTGTCAGTCTTGACAGCTTTAAGAAAGGATTAGACAAGTTCATGGAGGACAAGAGTATCAATGGCTATAATTATGGATACTTAAGGACAACCTCCGGGTTGGAGAGATAGGCAGGATATCTCTCAATATCATTTCCAGGGAATCCTAAGCAGGTGAAGGCATCTGCTTGGGAATACCCTGAAGGAAATGGTGAGCCACTGTGTGAGACAGAATGCTGGACTGGATGGGCTGTGGCCTGTTCCAGCAAGGCTGTTCTTATGTTCTTATGTTCTTATGTTCATCCCCCATCTGGCTTTTTAACTGGCAGGATGGCTGTGTTCCAAGGTGACTGTGCTCTCCGTACAATTCCAGCAGCCAAATATTTCTCAATCAGTTGCTGTATAGCTGTCATAGCGTCTTGATTATAATATCGCTGTGGCACTCTGACTGGATGATATCCCTTCTTCATCTGGACTTTTACTGGCGTGGCATTTATGGCAAATCCCGGAGAATTATCCTCTGCCCATAATTGTGGCACATCATAATGTCGCCATCTATCATCTGGATTTGTCTGAATCAGCATTAATCTCCAAGTCTCATCCACTGGGTGTTTTATCTGCAAATGGTGAGTACTATCTTCATAGCTTATAGTAGCCTTAAGTTTAGCCAGCAACTCTGTTCCCAGCAAGGATACTGGACATTCAGGTACATAAAGAAATTGATGGATTAGTTGTCCCTCTCCTATTTGGCATTTTACAGGCTTCAATAATGTTCGTGAAGCCATGGTTCCTGTGATTCCTTGTATAGCTATCTTGATTGGAGAGAGAGGGGCTAATTGTTGATTCAATACTGATCTACTAGCTTCGGTATCTATCATCATTCTCACATCTTGGCCTCCCACCTTCAATTTCACCATGGGTTCCGGAGGAGGGGACGGAAATCCCTGGCCTCTTCAAGCATCCCATTCCATCTCAGCCAGTCCAACTAGTTCCTCATATTCTTCCTGTCTTCCTCCATAATTCCCTCTAGTTTGCCTTCCATTTCCACCACGTGGGTTTCCCATCCATCTATTAGCAGGGACACTTCTGGGGTTTCCTCTCCATGCTCCACTCTGGGGCATCTCATTTCCACGTCCTCTTCCCCTTCCTCGGCCAAACGGACGCATATTCCCCATACCTCTTCCTATATTTCCTTCCTTGGGACAATTTTGTTGCCAATGACCCTCCTGCTTACAATAAGCACATTGATTGGAACCCAGCATTTCATTGCCTCTTCCTGGCCGTGCTCCCATAGCTAGGACCATCATTTCAACTTTCTTTTTCTCCTTTCCATCCTGTTTCCTCTCTTGTTCTTTATCCCTATTAAGATAGACTTTCCTTGCCACCTCAACCAGCTCACAAGTATTTTTCCCGAGTGCTCCTTCCAGTTTTTGTAACTTTTTCTTTATATCTGGTGCACTCTGTGTAATGAATCTTTCATTCAACATCTTACGATTCTCAGGGTCCTCCATATTGATCCCTGTATTTATCTTATACGCTTCTATCAACCTAGCTAAAAAACTTTCAGGGGCTTCTTCTTTCTCTTGGACCACACTTGCAGGTATACTAAAATTGACAGGGCCTTTTGCCGCCTCTCTTAAGCTTTCTAGAATCAAGTTCCTGTACTGTTGGAGGCTAGTCCTGTGTATGGGATCATTTGGGTTCCAATTTGTGTTCTGTTCAGCTGCTGCCTCAAAGCGCGCTGCCTCCTGGTCAGTGTTTGGGAAATTTCTACGAAGGATCCTGTCTTTTGCCAGTTTCAATTTTTCCTTATCTTCCATATTAAGGAGTGTATTTATTATTTGTTGCATATCACTCCAGGTGGGGTTATGTGTCTGGGCTATAGTTCCAATGAATTCAATCACCTCATTCGGCTTGGTACTAAAAGGTCCATAATGCTGTTTCCAGTTTAATAAGTCTGTTGTGGTAAACGGCACATATTGGAAGATTGACTGATTTACTGGTTCATCATCTTCCCTCATATGGCTGGTTATCATTTCCCTCAGTGGGGCCATTATCTCTTTTCCCTTTTTCATCATTGGCGTATCATGTGCCATTGGTGTGTTCGGGGGTGGCTCCCTTCCAACTTCATTGTTATGTGGTGAAGTTCTAGTATACCTTTTAAATTTTATCTCTCCTCCCTCAATCACATCTTCCAAGATCTCAGTTACTTTTCTCAGTTTCTCTGTGGTTGGGGATGCCTCACTTCTGTCTGGGGTCTGAAATCTTCCTGCAGAGTGACTGCTTCCTGTAAGATCTGGATAAATATGTGGAACCTGACCAACCTGTACCACTGATTGATTTCTAACATATGGTGGTGGGTTTTGAAACAGTACCTTCTCTTCTTCTCCATCCCTACTTAGGATTTTCAGTTTTTCCTGTGTCTGTATTTCTGCTATTGGGAGATTAAGTGGTTGGACCATTTTCCTTCCTAATTTAAATTTCTTATCTTTGGATTTCTTTTCTTTCATTAAATATGCCTTTACGCATTCACCCTGGCATTCCTTTAGCCAAGATGGCCATGGTTTCTTTGCAACAGTTGCCTGCCATACAGACATATAAGGATACTGATCCCAATGTTTGTCCTCTGCTATCCTTCGAAATACCCTATTTATGAGCTCCAAATCTAAGGAACGTTCTGGTGGCCAATTTATGACATTAATTGAAATCTTAATTCATTTAACACCATTTCAAAGGAGCAGAGACACATGGAGCAGGAACAAGAAAGGTAAATGAAACCCTTTATTTTTATGCACAGGTTTGGTTTCCCACAAATGCATTGGGAACATACAAACAGAAAAGCTTTAGAATACAAGAAATTGATTTCCAATGCATTTAAATGGGAAATTGTGATTTGTGCCCTCTTGTGGCAACCTGTGGTAATGGCCTGCTAAACATATGGTTTAATTTCCCTGGCCCTTCTTTCTTCCCTGGATCCGGAACAGCTGTGGCAACGGCAGCGGAGGTCTTCATGGCTGTTGTAAAATATCCTTTTACAACAGCCTTGCTGGACAGCATTTGGACTATAAGATGCACCCTCATTTCCCCCCCCCTTTTTTTTGGATCTTATGATCCAAAAATACGGTATCCTAAGGCTATCACATACTCAGACAAGATTTTTAGTTGCAATATGGCTCTCTATATCCACTCTTTCTCAACAGACTTGACATGTTGGCAGATTTGCTTCCTGCAAACTATATTTTAGAGAGAGAAACATTTAAAGTTTGTTTTCATCAAATTTCTGACACTTCTACAACTCGGCTCATGTTTTCAATCATATAGCTATAGATTTGAAACTTGTCTTCTAAACTACGTGCTTACTTTCCTTCTGAAAAAAATATTTCTGCAAGTGTGAGGTGTTGCTATTTGTTGAGTGTTTTCCATGAAATACCCATCAGAATGGATTTACCTGTCACTGATCATGTTGTGCCGGAAAAGTCAATAAACCACAACATTTTTGTGGTCAATGGGTAACAGCATGGAGCAAGGTTTCTTTTTTATTGGTTGTAATTTCTGGGTACCTCAACATTAACACTCCAATGCCTTGTGCTGTGCCATATTTGTGAAAGAGGCATGTGTATTTTCTGGAGTTTATTAATAAAAAAATGGATGGATACAGGATTCTTTGGGTCGGGAGTCTATGTAAAAGGGGAACTAAACAATCACGTGTTGCAGTTCTGATTATGACATGGTGTTAATAAAAATCCCAGACAGGTACAGAGACAACTCAGAAAGATGATTTGAAAAGCAGGGGAACGTTTGTTCTGCTGAAGGACCCACCAAACATTCATTATTAGCTTCAAAGAGTTCAGTGTTATGTAGTAGAGGTAAGGGAAAGTTTTGCAAAACTATACTCCTATTTTCAAAACTTATGTATTCTTTGCTTACTTAATGATTGTGTATTGTACAGCAAAATCAAAAGAATAGTAAATGCTGTGTCATAACGAGAACCATCCTTCACCATTCAACTGGACTATGCAGATTAAGGAAGTTTTGAAATACAGTAATACCTCATACAACGTCCAAACTTGGTTCCACAAATTTGGACTTTATATGGATTTGGACTTTGCATGAGGCATGCAAAATCCTAGCCGCGATGCCTCATACAACGTCCAAATCCTTGCCACGATACCTCATACAACGTCGTTTCCATAGAGATACATTGTACTGTAACAGCACAGACTTCAGGGCAAAGTCAAGGAAACAGACAAGAAACTGACAGAACTTTAAGAAATCATTGTCTAAAGGCTAAAAACATTACAAAAACATGTCAAACAACCTTGACTGTCCAAGAACCTGAAGAATGCTGCAAAAATCCCAGGAATGCTTCTAAAAATTCTGATGAAAAAATTCAAAAACCTCAAAATCGTGCTCGAAACCACTCCTAAACACTCTTCACCTCATGCAAAACCCACAAGAGCAATGCACGCATGTGTCCTGCCTTTTATACTGCCCAGGCACAATGCAACCTGGGAAAATCCCAATGCCTCATACAAAGTCACACAACTTTGTATGAGGCAACTTTTTTCAAGGAATTAGGCGATGTTGTATAAATCCGATGTTGTATGAAGTGGACTTTGTATGAGATATTACTGTAACTTTCACTCCCCATCATTCTGCTCCTAAATTCTAAAAAGAGTGCAATACTAACTAGCTAATTTGACTAAGGTCCTGCCAAAGTGACCTCAGGTTAGCTGAAGCTGTGCTGAACCTAAACTGATCCCAATGTATAGATACTGGAAATAATGCCCAATTGGCCTCACATTAATGTGGCAACCTAGGGATTGGGTCTCAGGGCTGGCCATGGTTTGGCTGTGGCATGTCTTCTCCATCCTCTTTTCAGCTTTTTGGCTAACAGATCTTAACCAGCACAACAACACTGCTGGTTGAGTCTCCTGTTTGCACTTCTCTGAGTTCAACCAACAGGGTGGGGGTCAGCTAGCACAAAAGTACTTTTGTGGCATAAGGGATTTTCTACCAATAAAAGATGCTTTTGCCTGTTCCAGCCAACTTCTAGCCAGTGTCTCTTTGTGCTAATAATAATTTTGTGTCAGAAATTTTTCTGGGCTGAAAGGATTTTTGCTGGAGAAACTCTGTTCAGGGGACACCCGAATGAGGCTCCTTTCATGCCCCCAAGATTTTTCCCCACCAAAGTGGTCCCTATTTATCTACTTGCAATTTTTTGCTTTCAAACTGCTAGGTTGGCAGGAGCTGGGACAGAGATGGGTGCTCATTCTGTCATGCACTACTCAGGCCTTGAACGGCCAACTTGCTGACCTTTCAGCTAACAAGGCGAGCTTCTTAACCACTGATCCACTGCAGTCCCTTTTCTCTTTGTGCTGGAACTGCACTATAACTTAAAGAGAGAATGTGTATATGTTTTCTGACTTTCTGTGACCCTTTCCAGCAGTGTTTTCTACATATAGTGTACTTATATGTGGTTTAACAGTTCATTTTGGAGGCACCCTGAAACTTTATAACTTCCCTAAATCCAAAAATCAAATGACATCTAACCTTTCCATTAAATCTATCTTTATTGCCAGTCCTTAATTGTATTATAGGGATGTTTATTTCTGAAACTTTGCTAAAACTATAAACATAAATAAAAAATGTGCTTGCATCTGTGTATATTCTAGTAATTAATACACTAGAATACCGGGGGTGCAACCTTTTTTTACACAGTTTCTGTTTCATTATATATTTATTTTTTTTATTTTTTTATTACTCAAATTTCTATGCCGCCCAATCAGGCGAACACGACTCAGGGCAGCTCACAACAGGATTAAAACATACATATTAAAAACAATTAAAACCCCAACATACCCACCCACCTATTAAAAACTAACCACATTAAAACTGCCCACATTAAAAAGATGGGGAGGCTGTTAGGGATGTCATGGGGAACACCCTGGTATTGTAAATAATACATGATATGTGGTGCTACAGCTTTAAGAGTAACTTACTGAACTGTGGACAGGTGACGGTAATGATGGAATGAATCAGCATTTGTCACTGCATAAAATAGAGCCGAGTAGTTTGCTTCTTTGCTCTTGATTTAAACTTGTAGCCACGCTGCCCGAATGCTCTGGAATTAACCTAGATGCCATGTTGCTACACATGGACTAATGCTCTTGGACTTTATACCTTGAAGCTATAATGATGTTCTACAAGAAGCTTTGATGCCTTCTGCTGGATGTTTACTCGATACAGAGGAATACAGAGGTTTGTTCTCTTATGCTTATGAGCATGGACTGTTGTTCTTTCTAGGGTAATGAACTGCATGCCTGAAGGGAAGAACTGCTGGCTGTGAGTTTACTCTCCGGGGAGAGAGGTTGCCAGCTTAAGACTGTAAATACTTGGGCAAACCGGGACTGCATTTGTTTGCCATACTCTGGAAGCCGAGCCAGGGAAGAGCTAGGCTGCAGCAGGAGATTTTGCTGTGTGCAAGTACTTACTGTGAAACTGAAAGACTAAGTTTGTTTGCATAGTTGTTCACAGATAAGATACTACTGTTTATGTTCTTTTCATCACCACCTCTGCTGAGTAAAAGCTATGTTTTTGCACTGTTCAACTGAGTGCTGTTATTGACTGGGTATAAAGGAGAAAATTAAACGGGCACCTCTGCTGTCGCTCATACTTAACTACTACACTCTGCTAGATTTGAACTCAGCACCCAGTACACCACCATTTCCCTATCAGAGGCTTCACTATTAGCCAACAGGCAGGGGCCACTCTTCCATCCGGGCCCCACACCTGCCCCGCCAACCAGGTTTTTAATTCTTTTCTGAAAGGCAGCAGCTCCGTCTACTCCCACAACTCTACTGGCAGGAGGTTCCACAAGGCCGTTGCGGACACGGAAAAGGCCCTCCTTCGTGTGCCAGAGAGATGAGCCCCTCTGGCAGATGGAACAGTTAGAGAGCCCCTCCGGTCCACTGGTTGGATGGACAGACACTCTTGGGAGCATAACGCCCGTACCCCATCACCACCCGGGCTGCTGCATTCTGCACCAGCTGTAGCCTCCGAATGGTCGTCAAGGGCAGCCCCATGTAGAGCGCATTGAAATAATCTAGCCTGGAGGTCACCAGAGCATGTGTGACCATGAGTCCCGGTCCAGGAGCGAACGCAACTGCTGGATGATGTGAAGCTGTGCGAAAGCCCTCCTGGCCACAGATGCCACCTGATCTACAAGTAGCAGTCCCAAATCCAGGATGACCTCTAAATTGCATACCGGGTCTGTCTGGGGCAAAGCAGCCCCATCCAAGACCAAAGTTGGCAGCTCCCTGGATAACGCGGGGGCCCCTATCCATAGCCACTCAGTCTTGGAGGGATTCAATTGTAGTCCGTTGTCCCCCATCCACACCCCCAACAGCTTCCAGACATCTGGATAGGATATTGACCGCATCACTGGGGTCCCCACGGGCCGAGATGTACAGCTGGGTATCATCAGCATACTGATGATACCTCACCCCATGGGAATGGATAATCTTGCCCAGCGGCTTCATGAAGATGTTGAATAGGAGAGAAGATAGCACCGAGCCCTGAGGCACCCCATAACAGCCTAAGGTTGGACCTCTCACTCTCCAACCACACTGACTGGGTCTGGCCCTCCAGAAATGAGGAAAAGCAGGATAACACAGTACCCTGGATCCCCAATCCTTTGAGCCGTTCCAGAAGGATACCATGGTTGACAGTATCAAAGGCCACTGAGAGGTCAAGAAGGGCAAGGACGGACGGATGGCCACCGTCCCACTCCCGCCAGAGATCATCCACCAGTGCGACCAATGCCGTCTCTGTACCATATCCAGGCCTAAAACCTGACTGAAAGAGATCCAGATAATCCGCTTCATCCAGGACCCCCTGCAGCTGTCGCGCCACCACCTTCTCCAATACCTTCCCCAAAAAGGGTAAGTTGGAGACTGGTCTATAGTTAGCTGGAACTGCTGGGTCGAGGGATTGTTTCTTCAGGAGGGGGCACACCAAAGCATGTTTTAAAGGTGCAGGAAACACCCCCTCCCATAACGATGCATTGATTATAGCCCCGACCCAGCCTCCCGTCACCACCTTAGAGGCTTTCACCAACCAGGTGGGACAGGGATCTAAAGGGAAGGAGGTGGTGCGAACAGCTGCAAGAAGCCTGTCCACTTCCTCAGGGACAACTGAATCAAATTGATCACAGATAACACAGCCAGACTGAGCTCTGATCCCCTCCTGACTCTCCCCATTCATGCCAGGATTGAACCCGGAGCGATTTTCTCCACCAGATAGTCTGCAAAAACCTCAGCCGAACCCTGCCAACCGGGCACCGGCCCCTCCCGGCCAAGGAGAGACCTGGTAACCCGGAACAGGGCAGCTGGGAGATTATCCGTGGAGGCAATGAGGGTGGCGAAGTATTGCTGCTTCACCACCCTCATCACCACCAGGTAGGTCTTAATAGCAGCCCTAGCCAGTGTCCAGTCGGAATCGCTCTGGGTCTTCCCCCAGCGGCGCTCTCAGTGTTTCTTTGCCCATTTAAGCTCCCGCAGTTCTTCTGTAAACCACGAGAAAGATCTATCCCTGCGGGCTCAGAGAGGCCATAGTGGTGCGATTTCATCCAAGGCAGTGGTAGTCGCCCTGTACCACGGGTCAATGAGTGACTCGGATAAATTGTGGAGCCGATCCAGAGGAAAATCCCCCAGTTCCCTCTGGAATTCGTCAGAATCCATCAGTCGCTGGGGGCAGGCCAATTTAATAGGCCCTGCCTCCCTGCGATGAACCACCACTCCCAGGAAGTCCAGAGTCACCAGATAGTGATATGACCATGGCACAGGTATAGTGTCTAATTTCTGTAGTCTCAGATCACTCTTCCACCGCTCAGACAAAAAAAAAACTAGGTCTGGTGTGTGACCACTGCCCCTGGTTGGGCCATGAATTACCTGAGTCAGGTCCATGGCTGCAATGCAACCTCTGAACCAGTCCCCAGTGAAGGCAAATTGAAGTCCCCCAGAACCATCAGCCTAGGGAACTCCAACGCAGGGCCTCATAACCCAGGACTTGTGGAGCAGCAGCCCTGGCAACTCCCAAGGACTCCCTGGCTACAATGGTGACGCCACCGCCCCTTCCCTCATCCCTTGGCTGGTGCCAGATACTGAAACTGGCTGGACACAATTCTGACAGAGGTACACCATCCTCTGGTCTCAGCCAGGTTTCGGTGATGCATGCCAGGTCAGCCCGCCCCTCCTGAATAGAATCTTGAATCAGGGGGGCCTTGTTGCAGACTGACCTGGCATTCATCAGCAGCAGCCTAAGGGCGGGGTCACCCTGGATCAGCTGCTCAGGACCCAGAGATATACATGGGGGGCTGGAATGAGGGACAGATACCAACCATCGGTCCTGTGTTCCCCGAGTGTGGCCTGCCCCTTGGTACCTGCCATATCATCCCATGCCCATCACAACCCCAATTTGAGCCCTAGGAACCTCCTTGCCCATCTCAGATGGAGTGCTACCCCTCCTACCCAGCTGACAAGGCAATTTCTCCTACCCTCTCTCCCCTCCAGAGCCAGAACCCACCCCCACACTCCCCGTACCCTCCTTGGGGCCTTTCCAAGTGCCCCTTATCAGAGGTGGGGGGTGCCAGCCATCCCTCCCAAAGCCCAATCCCAATCCCATTCCCTTCCCACCCCTCCAACCCCTACAATTACTCAAAAAGGGGGGGTAAGGGCCCTCACTGCTGGCACCACCTCCCTCTTTCCTCCTGAATCCCACAAGAGGTGAAGGAGGGCGCGGCAATATGCCAATCCATCAATCCACCAGGGTTTCCCCGGCTGGGACCAATTCCCTTCCACCAGAGTGGCTGGAAGGAAAGGCAGTGTCTGTTCTCCATGGCTGGAGTTGGGCTGCAGTTCTTGAAGCCGTCCGCCTGGTCCAGTGAAGGAGGCATTTGGGAAAGGTGGTGGTTGGAAGGTCTTTTGTAGCTCTTCCATTTAAAAGTCAATGTCAAGAATCCAGTTGAAAATATATGCCAGCATAAATTAATTGGTGTAAAGTTCAGCAGTAAATTACTTCAAGTCAAGAAGTCGGCATAAGCATTTGCTTTGCATGTCAAGCCAAATGACTGAAGTATGAAAGCAAATGTCCATGCTGACTTCTCAATTTCCAGCTCAGATTTCACTGGTGAGTTTATACCAGAAGACATCAGCAGAAACATTATGGCCTTTTTATGTTTTCCATTCAGAGTTTGAATCTTTGCTTCAAAACTATTGCTAAAAAATCTCAAATGTGTTATTATGTTCTCTTCTCAGCTGCAGATTAACACTGAAAGATATGATCTCTGATTTATAATCGTATAACCCAAATGATAGGATATTAAATTGTTTCACTGTTGAAATCACTCTCGTTTCCCATCCAAGTTTTATCTATTAATGCCACCTAGACACATTTCTTTAGTGTTTAGCCTTGCTTCTGATGACTTAGAATTAGTCTTTTGAGTGTGTGGAACAGATCTAGGGTAGGAGCATATTTTGTTGCTTGGGAAGTGGCGATGATCAAACAGAATAATGGAATTATAGATTTGGAAGTTGATGAAGCCTGTCACCTGCTGATGAAGCACAAATATTGACTGTATTTTTAAAAACAAGAATCCTTTCCCTTTGTTACAATCAAGCAAAAAGTGAAAGTGGATTTCCCCCCTTTATTAAGACATGGCTTTTTTTTAAGCCAAAGCCTGCCCTTGAGAGAAATAGGAAATATCCAAACAGTGGCATTCTGTTGCTTGCTGAGTATAAAAATAGTGTTCCCTGGGTCACAGTCATAGTTCTCTATTTATACAGTGTAATTCCTAATATTAATAATTTTCCCTTTCCCCCCTTCTACTTTCCCACCCCAATATAGTTAAATAGAAAGGAAAAGTGTGGGAAGACAAAGTGAAAGCTCCTTTGCATAATTCTGACAATACGTGTCAAATCAGCCTTCTGTTGTCTCTTGGCAGAAACTGCCAATTATGTCAATTGTGCTGAGTTTAGAACCCAATCCATCTACCTGATGAATGTAAAAATCCATAGATATCTCACTCTCCACTTCTGTCCCCCACCTTTTTTTCTTTTTTCTTTTTACAGAAAGAGTAGATTTCCACTGGGACTTTTGCAGAAACAACCAAACACATATTTATATCATCTGGCACATGGAAAGAAACATTTCTTAAAATATCTAAACTCTAACCAGGCAAATAAACATTAAACTGTTATCAGTAACCTCAACATTCCAACTACTGCTGAGTTGAACACTGCAGGAGTTCAATAATTTTGCCAAAATTCCCAATATGGGGATATTTGTGATAGGGAATAGTTAATATTGGTGGCAGTGACACAACAAGCAAAATTCACACAGTAGCTGTAAAGTTAGGCTAATGATTAGCATTTTGGCTCTGACATGGGCATATGTGTTTGTCAATATCAATTAGATTTCTTCAAGTCTCTCAGATGGATTGCAAAGAAAACTGCTGCCTTGAAAGGAGCTATCAGACTCCCATTGAAGACACCTCTCAATGTTGAGATATAATTTAGACCATAGGGGAATGGTGTCCGAGTGGTCATCTCTGCAATGCTGACAAACAGTTTTGAATGGGACAGCAGCCTTGAGGCCCCTGTTCAGTGACAAGAAAATGCAGCATAGCACAACCATAGAAATCAATGTTTCAAGTGGTGTCAGGAAAGCTGCTGTCATCTGGGCAGAAGGAAGAAAAAGAGAGATCTCATTTCAATAGCTGAATCTACAAACCTAGTTAAGCCAGAATGTCTGGATGGAAATCAGTCCTTTTCATACTGAAAGTTTAAATCAACTTAAATTCAAGTACTTTAGCTAAAGTCATCTATAAAGGAAGCACTTAAATACACTTACATGTACACTACTATGCAGACTGTATGGGAAGAAGCTATTAGGATAAATATATATCCTATAAGCTTATTATTGGTGCTACATTGTATTCTGTTCCAATCTGTACCAAGAGACAAATGCAGAGAAACTCCATGCATTGCTCCAGTCAAGTTCATATTGAAAAAGGAAAGAATTAAGAATTCATTAAGTGGGGAATTTTCTGGCACCCAAGTGAATAGGAGCTGTAAGCTTGTAGACTGGGGGGAATGAATTCTAGCCAAAAAGCTTAGCATCTCCAAAAATAGAAGGTGGATTATACATTAATTTGCACTCTCTAGTTTATGTGTGCAGACATACATTTAGAAATAAGGGATACCCAGTATATTATAATGGGTAGAGTGATGGAGCCTAGGTTCAAATACATGTGCAGCAATGGAAACCCATTGGGGATTTGAACTGGTAAAATCATCCTGAAATATCACATTTACCTTGACAGCCCTGTTAGGGTCACAATAAATTGGTTTCAACTGGATGACACATAACAACAACAAATTATAATTTGAATAGAAATGTTACACATCACACCATTGTGAGGAAAACTGTGAACAGAAATCCTGTATGCTTGCTCAGTCAGACTGCTATTAATGTGCAAACCAATGGGTGGTACCCAGGATTCTGACTTTCCCTTTTTTAAAAATTATTTTACTTTTAAACCACATTTGGGTCAGGCCCACAGAGTAGTATCCTCTGTAAAATGGGACAGGTATGTGAGCATCCATCTTTGTGGGTGTTCAGAATAAAAGGTTAGCCTTCCTTCTGACTCCTCATAGGAAATTACATCATTTGGATGAGAAAGCTCTAGTTCCATGAAAGACGATGGTAGAAGGTAGACTGTAGCAAGCTTTGGATGAGTGCCAAACTTGCTACAGATATGGCAGACAGTTTGCTTTTGCTCTGTGCCAGATTTAGGGCAGTTTGGGCAAAAGGGTTTTCAGTTATGGTTTTCTTAAAACTAAAGTTTTACCTCCCAAGAATCAGTCACCTTTTTATTTCATGGCTGCAGTCACCATCTGCAGTGATCTTGGATCCTAAGAAAGTAAAATCTGTCACTGCTTCTACTTCTTCCCCATCTATTTTCCTAGTTACTGCTTTTGCAGATATCAGAACCTATCCCTGTGCAAGGTCACAGATGCTACAGAAACATTCAGTAATGAATGCCTACTTAGCGGCAAAATGAGAGGGTTCAACAGATTCCTAAATGTGCAAAGAAAATATGGAGGAACAGTAAAGGAAAGATGAACACAAAATCCTTCTTTAGTCTTAAAAAAGAATGATGAGAAATACAGCCAGCAGCTTTATTTTAAATCTATACAGATCCTTTCAGCCTCTCACTTACCCAGCAGGCAGTCTTGTAATAAGCATTCTGTTCTAGAGAACACCCCCCCACACACACACACACAAGTCTTCACTCTCAGACCTGTCTCTTCCATAAAGACAATAATCTGCAGAAAACAGGAAGGATGAAGAAAAACTCTGAGGAATTTTAAGTAGCCACTTGACACCTGAGAAGGTTGCATGGTGAACAGAGGAATGGTATTCTTTATGTTTGTCTGTCTTTATACACAAGTTAGAGATAGAAATCCAAAACATAGAGAGTAAGGAAGGAGAAGGTGAAATCAGGTTCTATTAAAGTTACACATTTCCAGTTGGCACTTAGGAGATCTCATCCTTTGTTAAATTGATGAGTGACAGTCAGAAGCTTTAATACACTGGAAATGTCAGTACCAGATCATTATTTGATGATGACCATTGCCATTGAAAAAGTCCTTCTATAGAATAAAGCTAATGATGCTATCAATACAATTCAGTGCCCAGACTGACATGCCTTTTGTCTGAATGGCTGCAACTGAGCCTTCTCCAATCAAAATAGCTTAGTCAAGAATATAACATGCCAAAGGATGGATGGTTTTCATTTCTCCTTGGTAGGATGTTATCTTGTGTATAACTGTCATTTCAACAAAAAATGTCATTCTTTCAGGAATGATTTTATAAGAGTCCCCTTTTAGTTCTTTTAGCAGCTGTAACATAGCATGTCTGTATTGCCAAGACACAATATTTGTTTTAATGATAATATGGAGCCTATAGATGAAGGGTTTAATTTTATTTTATTTTAATTTTCCCACTTGTATGCTGCCCAATCAGTAAATCCGACAGGGTGGCTCACACAATAGTTATGCAATACAATCAGTGGTGAGCTCCAAAAAATTGTACTACCACCCTCTGGGCGTGGTATGGTGGGAGTAGCCAGGGGGAAAGCTCTGCATTGCACCCGAGTTAGGACTACTTTATTTCAAAACTTGGAAGGACGGGGCCAGCCAGAATTTCTACTACCAGTTCTGGTGAACTGGTGTGAACCTGCTGATGCCCACCACTGAATACAATAGTTATACAATATACACAATAATACAATATACAAAATAATTATGCAACATCCAGCCTACAAGAGCAACACGTAATAATACAATATATAACACATAATAATATAATATGTAACAATACAATACAATACTGCACTACAGCAGCCTCTCCGCCCTGGCAACAGACAAAGTCTGAGGATGGCTGCAGCGAAGTCCTGCCACCCGCCACCATAGCGGTGTTTTCAAGTCCCATCCAGGGGCATGGCTAAGGGGTGCCAGCAATGGAAGGGCCTGGCACCTGCTGCTGCCATGGCCTCTCTACCCTGGCCACAGGCAAAGTCTAGGGGCAGCGAAAGGGAAGTCAACTGGCCAGTGGAAAGGGCTAGGATGGTGTGGCAGTGCGGCAGCATCTTCAGTCTCTCGTGGCTCTTATTCTCCCTCCAGGCCGGAGCCGGCCGAGGGGGTGTCCAGTGTTGGTGGTGGTCGCAGTGGCAGTGGCGGTCTCAAGTCCAGCCGGCCATGCAGCTGCTGCTCCTTTCTTCTCCCCCTCCTGGCCGGGGCTGGCCGAGAGGGCGGCACTGGTAGTGGCGGCAGTTTTAAGTCCAGCCAGCCATGCAGCTGCTGCTCCTTTCTTCTCCCTTTCCAGGCCGGGGCCAGCCGAGGGGGTGTCTGGTAGTGGTGGCAGAGGCAGTTTTAAGGCCGGCCAGCCACGCAGCTGCTGCTCCTTTCTTCTCCCCCTTTCAAGCCAAGGGCCGGGCCATGCTTTCTCAGTCAGCTTTGAGGGCTGGATGGCCATTTTGCACTGCCTGCATGATGAGGGTGGCCATTTTGTCCCAACAGCATCAAAGGGGCAACCATTTTGTTTCTTGAATCCCTTGGAGGGGTGGGGGTGCCACATGAAATGGTGCCACAGGCCAGATCCAGCTTGTGGGGCTTAGTTTGGGAATGTCTGCTATAGATAATAAGATGGTGCCTCCCAGAAATCAGTCATTCAACAGGGGACCTGCCAGAAAAAAACTCTATAGAGAAATATATATTTTATATGAAAATTGTCAACAAATTTTTGAACTTTTATTTTGACCTGTCACCTTTTCTGTCCTCAACTTTCATACTAATGAATAGAACACCACATGTTTCTGGTGCTTTCTGCTTATTAAGGACACAGGTATATTGCTGAAACATCCTACTGGTTAGAAAAATGGAGAGTTATGAAACTTTTTTGTTTAAATTAAGGTTCCATACTTGCAGCATTTTTATTCAGTCTACTCTGACAGAATTATTCGAGGATCATGCTTCTGACTGTTTTAAATAATGTTTTATTATAGAGGTTAATCTCAGCTGAAGAAATAAATGTTATCATTTATGTGAACACTGTTCACAGTAAATGTATATAGAAAGAGTGACTTCCATTTGAAAGCAGCTGACTAAAGATGAATTGTCAGAAGGGACTGTTATGCAGAGAGTTGGTACTAAACAAAACATGTTTTGAGGAAGAAAACCATCTAGAACAAAAACAAGTTGAGGGAATATTGGGAAAGTATCAGAAAAGTGGAGGTTCTTTTATGATTTATATGGGCTTTTATTTTAATAAAGGCTACCCTTTTACCATTATTTGTTAAACTGACTGGTTCCAAAACTGAAAATCCACAAATAGATAATTAACTTTTATATCTCAGAATGTTGTTGGGTTTGTTTGTTTTTTGCATCTACTAACCACTTACAACTCAACAGAACCAAACTTCATGGTAATAAATCTGAACCCCAACCAGAGATCTTCTGTCATTATTCATTGTAAATAATAATCACACTGATTTGCAAATTTACCTGTTATACTAACCAACCATTGTGTACCTCTGTACCTGATATGTATAAATTAATGCCATGAAGTCTCACTCTTACGTCTGATGAAGTAGACTTGATCCATGAAAGCTAACATTAAAATACTTAGTCTTTAAGGCAGGGATAGGCAACCTATGGCTCATGGGCTGGATCTGGCCTGTGGTGTCAAATCAATTGGGCCACACCCTCGCTCCAGCCACCACTGTGACCGGAATTGGCCACAGACTCATTTATGGCTGCTGTAAATGCATTTACAACAGCTGTTTATGGCAGTGATGGTGGTGGCTGGTCCATCAGGCTGGCCCACCAACTGTCTGAGGGAGGGTGACATAGCCCCTGACTTCAAAAGGTTGGCAACCCCTGATTTAAGGTGTCACAATGGGTTTTTTGTTTTGTTTTGTTTATTTATTTTATTTATTTATTTATTTATAGTCATATTTGTATATGCCGCCCACTCAGGCGGAACCCGACTCAGGGCGGCATTACAATAATTCTAGAAATACATAAAAAACATTATAAAAACCCACAACCCACCCCCTTTAAAAAAAACCCATATCCCGCCCACCCATCCCACCTACTATACAAAAGGAAGAAGAGAGAGTTCTTATAAAAGCCAGCAGGCGGGCACCATAGTCCCATTCGGGCCCCACACCTGCCCTGCCAGCCAGGTCTTCACTCCTTTCCTGAAGGGCAGCAGTTCACTTTGGAGTCTTAGGTCTATTGGCAGGAGGTTCCAGAGAGTTGGTGCGGACACGGAGAAGGCCCTCCTTCGGGTGCTAGACAGATGAGCACCCCTAGTTGGTGGCACCATTAGAGAGCCCCTCCGGTCCGCTCTGGTTGGACGGGCAGACACTCTTGGGATGATGCGGTCTCTAAGATAACCTGGCCCCCTGCCATATAGGGCTTTAAAGGTCAAAACCAGCACCTTAAATTGCACCCGGAGACAAACTGGTAACCAGTGCAGCTCCCGAAGTAGCGGTGAGTCATGGGCATATCGCCCACACCCCATCACCACCCGGGCCACCGCATTCTGGACCAGCTGCAGCCTCCGGATGGTCGTCAAGGGCAGCCCCATGTAGAGCGCATTACAATAATCTAGTCGGGAAGTAACCAGAGCATGGGTGACCATAAGCAAGGAGCCCCGGTCCAGGAGCGTGCGCAATTGGCGAATTACCCGAAGTTGGGCAAAAGCCCTCCTGGCCACAGCCGCTACTTGTTCTTCTAGAAGCAGCCGCGAGTCCAGAAGAACCCCCAAGTTGCGCACTGGGTCTGTCTGGGGCAAAGCAGCCCCATCCAGTACCAAAGGTGGTAACTCCCTGGATAACACGGGGCCCCTTATCCACAGCCACTCTGTCTTGCTGGGATTCAGCCGAAGCCCATTGGCCCCCATCCAGACCCCAATGGCCTCCAGGCATCCGGATAGGATTTCAACAGCATCACTGGGGTCCCCACGGGCCGAGATGTACAACTGAGTATCATCCGCGTACTGATGGTACCGCACCCCGTGGGAACGAATGATCTCACCCAGTGGCTTCATGTAGATGTTAAATAAGAGAGGAGAGAGCACAGAGCCCTGAGGCACCCCATACTTGAGGGGCCTAGGGCTGGACCACTCACTCTCTAACCACACCGACTGGGTACGGCCCTCCAGAAAAGAGGAAAACCAGGACAACACAGTGCCCTGGATCCCCAGTCCTTCGAGCCGTTCCAGAAGGATACCGTGGTCGACGGTATCGAAGGCCGCTGAGAGGTCAAGAAGAGCAAGGACGGATGGACAACCCCCGTCCCGCTCCCGCCAGAGATCATCCATCAGCGCGACCAATGCCGTCTCCGTTCCATACCCGGGCCTGAACCCTGATTGAAAGGGGTCTAGATAATCCGCTTCCTCCAGGACACTCTGCAGCTGGCGTGCCACCGCCTTCTCCAAAACCTTACCCAAAAAGGGCAGGTTGGAAACTGGCCTGTAGTTGTTAAGGACAGCTGGGTCGAGGGACATTTTCTTCAGGAGGGGGCGCACCAAGGCATGTTTTAGCTGTGCAGGAAATACCCCCTCCCGTAACGAGGCATTTATTATCCCCCCAACCCAGCCACCTGTTACCTCCTTGGAGGCTTTCACCAACCAAGTGGGACAGGGATCCAAAGGACATGTAGTGGCACGAACAGCTGCAATGAGCCTGTCCACTTCATCAGGGACAACAGGATCAAACTGATCCCAGATCGTACAGCAAGACTGTGCACCGGCACCCCCCCGACTCTCCCCGTCCACGCCAGGGTTCAATCCAGAACGAATCCGATCGATTTTCTCCACCAGATGGTCAGCAAAGTCCTCAGCCGAACCCTGCCAACCGGGCACCGATCTCCCCTTACCAAGGAGGGACCTGGTTACCCGGAACAGGGCGGCTGGGCGATTATCAGCGGAGGCAATAAGGGTGGTGAAGTATTGCCGCCTCACCACCCCCATCGCCACTAGGTAGGCCCTAATAGCAGCTCTAGCTAGTGTCCAATCGGAGTCATCCCGGGTCTTCGCCCAGCGGCGCTCTAGGCGTCTCTTTGCCCGTTTGAGTTCACGCAGTTCATCTGTGAACCACGGAGATGACCTAATCCCCCGGGCGTGGAGAGGCCGCAGTGGCGCGATTTCATCCAAGGCTACTGTTGTCGACCTATTCCACAGGTCGACGAGTGCCCCGGGTGAATCGTGTAGCCGATCCAGAGGAACATCCCCCAGTTCCCTCTGGAATCCATCTGGATCCATTAGTCGCCGAGGGCGGACCATTTTAATCGGCCCTGCCTCCCTACGATGAAGTATCGCCCCCAGAAAGTCAAGAGTCACCAGATAGTGATCTGACCATGGCACAGGTGAGATGACTAAATCCTGTAATCTCAGATCACTCTGCCACTGCTCCGACAAGAAAACTAAGTCTGGCATGTGACCACTGCCCCTGGTCGGACCCCGAACTACCTGAGTCAGGCCCATGGCTGCCATGGAAGCCATGAACTCCCTTGCCACCTCAGAAGCCATCCCCAGCGATGGCAAATTGAAGTCCCCCAGAACCATAAGTCTCGGGAACTCCAACGCCAGCATCGAGGCGGCCTCGAGGAGCTCAGGCAGGGCATCCCTTACCCTGCAAGGGGGCAGGTACAGGAGTAAGATCCCCAACTGACCCTTGGGGCCCAACCGTAGAAGCAGGGCCTCACAACCAGCCACTTGTGGAGCAGTGGCCCTAGCAACTCCCAAAGACTCCCTGGCAACAATGGCGACACCACCGCCCCTCCCCTCACCTCTAGGCTGGTGCCAAATACCGAACCCAGCTGGACACATGTCCGAAAGAGGTACTCCATCTTCAGGCGTCAGCCAGGTTTCGGTGATGCATGCCAGGTCGGCCAGCCCTTCCTGGATGGCATCATGAATTAGGGGGGCCTTATTACAAACCGATCTGGCATTCACCAGCAGCAGCCTAAGGGCAGGGACACTCCGGATCTGCCGCTCAGGGCCCAGAGATGTACCTGAAGGGCTGGAATGAGGGACCGCACTTAAACATCGGACCCGCATTCCCCGAGTGCGGCCCGCCCCACGGTACCCGCCATACCGCCCCTTGCCCGTCACAACACCTATATGGTTCTCCGGAACTTCCCTAGATAGAATGCTGCCCCTCCTTCCTGGCTGGCAGGACCAACATTCCCTCTTCCCTCGTCTTCGAGTCCCTTGACCCGGGAGCCCTTTAAACCTCCCCGCCTGGTAGCAGGGGGCGGGGAGGGACAGCCCAGCGTGGCGGCTGCGACGGCGGCGGCTTCGGTTCCAGCGTTGTCTGCTTCTTCCGCCTCCCATTCCCGGGCAACGGCGGCGGGAACACTGGCGGCGGCGTCTTCCAAGCCTTCCGGGCCACGGAAGGCTCCCTTTTATCTCCCGGCCGGAGAAGGGGGTGGGGAGAGTGCGGCCACGCTGGCGGCGGCGTCTTCTGAGCCCTCCGGGCCACGGCAGGCTCCCTTTCATCTCCCCGCCGGTGGCAGGGGCGGGGAGAGCGCGGCAACGCTGGCGGCGGCGTCTTCTGAGCCTTCCGGGCCACGGAAGGCTCCCTTTCATCTCCCCGCCGATGGCAGGGGCGGGGAGAGCACGGCAACGCTGGCGGCGGTGTCTTCTGAGCCTTCCGGGCCACGGAAGGCTCCCTTTCATCTCCCCGCCGATGGCAGGGGCGGGGAGAGCGCGGCAACGCTGGCGGCGGCGTCTTCTGAGCCTTCCGGGCCATGGAAGGCTCCCTTTCATCTCCCCGCCGATGGCAGGGGCGGGGAGAGCGCGGCAACGCTGGTGGCGGCGTCTTCTGAGCCTTCCGGGCCACGGCAGGCTCCCTTTCATCTCCCCGCCAGTGGCAGGGGCGGGGAGAGCGCGGCAACGCTGGCGGCGGCGTCTTCTGAGCCTTCCGGGCCACGGAAGGCTCCCTTTCATCTCCCTGCCGATGGCAGGGGCAGGGAGAGCGCGGCAACACTGGCGGCGGCGTCTTCTGAGCCTTCCGGGCCACGGAAGGCTCCCTTTCATCTCCCCGCCGATGGCAGGGGCGGGGAGAGCGCGGCAACGCTGGCGGCGGCGTCTTCTGAGCCCTCCGCGCCACGGCAGGCTCCCTTTCATCTCCCCACCGATGGCAGGGGCGGGGAGAGCGCGGCAACGCTGGCGGCGGCGTCTTCTGAGCCTTCCGGGCCACGGCAGGCTCCCTTTCATCTCCCCGCCGATGGCAGGGGCGGGGAGAGCGCAGCAACGCTGGCGGCGGCGTCTTCTGAGCCTTCCGGGCCACGGAAGGCTCCCTTTCATCTCCCCGCCGATGGCAGAGGCGGGGAGAGCGCGGCAACGCTGGCGGCAGCGTCTTCTGAGCCTTCCGGGCCACGGAAGGCTCCCTTTCATCTCCCCGGCGATGGCAGGGGCGGGGAGAGCGCGGCAACGCTGGCGGCGGCGTCTTCTGAGCCTTCCGGGCCACGGCAGGCTCCCTTTCATCTCCCCGCCGGTGGCAGGGGTGGGGAGAGCGCGGCAACGCTGGCGGCGGCGTCTTCTGAGCCTTCCGGGCCACGGCAGGCTCCCTTTCATCTCCCCGCCGGTGGCAGGGGCGGGGAGAGCGCGGCAACGCTGGCGGCAGCGTCTTCTGAGCCTTCCGGGCCACGGAAGGCTCCCTTTCATCTCCCCGCCGATGGCAGGGGCGGGGAGAGCGCGGCAACGCTGGCGGCGGCGTCTTCTGAGCCTTCCGGGCCACGGCAGGCTCCCTTTCATCTCCCCGCCGGTGGCAGGGGCGGGGAGAGCGCGGCAACGCTGGCGGCGTCGTCTTCTGAGCCTTCCGGGCCACGGCAGGCTCCCTTTCATCTCCCCGCCGGTGGCAGGGGCGGGGAGAGCGCGGCAACGCTGGCGGCGGCGTCTTCTGAGCCTTCCGGGCTCAGAATGTGTAGTGATTGTCTTGCATCCATCAGGGGTGCCCAAACTTTTCAGGCTGTGGGCCAGTCATGTGGTTCAGTGGGCTGGTCACGTGGTTCCTCCCACCAGAAGCAGAAGTAGAACGTGCCTTGCAATCTGTTTTGCAGCAGATCTGTTTTGCAACAGGATGAGATAGATTTTAGGCTGCCATTTTCTCTTCTTAAACCAGAGGTGCCCAAACTATGGCTCACAGGCCAGATCCGGCCCCCAATGCCAATTCATCCAGCCTGTACTGCCCTTGTCACTCCTGGAAGTGGAAGCAAAACTTGCCTGCACACTTGTTTACTCCCTGATATGCCTGCACATACTAACATAGCTACCACTTTAAAAAAGTTAATGTTTATGTGTACTGCCTATCTTTGAATTTTAGGATTGTTTTATCTTGTGGAGTTACATGCCCCTCTGGAGCAAATAGAAGAATTGTTCTGGAGCCAATGGAAGAATTACAGGGCCACATCATCAAGGCTCTAGAGAGCAACCAAACTAGGATAGAGTAAAAAATTGCCATCTGTCCTGTAATGTCCTGACTGGAGGTAATGTGCATTATCCTGATACCTGTTTCTTACCTGAGCCCATTCTGCAACCTCCTTGTACAATCAAGCCACTCTCACAGCACTTTTCCTAACAATTGCCTGTCACTTTGCTCCCAGACTCTTTATAATTCCCTTAACTGTGGCAAAACAAAAACAGATGCATGCTTGTGCGATTGCAGGTCTGCTATTGTTTTGTGATACTGACAGTGGTCACCCTTCAGATAAGCCATTTTGGAACAGGTGGTGAGAGCACTCCTGATTTGGATAGGGAAGGGACATGAGTGCCAATCTTGGTTAGCTATTAAAGATGGTGTTCTTGCCTACAGATGAATAGAGTATGGGCTTATGTAAGGAGATTGAGGGAAACAGGGAGCAAGCACTCTAACAGTAGAATGCAGAGAGTGAGAGAGATGGTTGGGAAATAGTAAGATCATTCCAAAGGGAAAAAACACTAATTCTCCTGTTAACTTAACATGCAAAAATATGCCATTGGTTGATACAATTGCTCTTATGCGTATCTTTCTGCTGAGCAGAGCTTGGTTTCCTAGGTTGCTGGTCTTAATAAAGCAACAACAGCTAGAGTGATGTTGGCAGCAAATATGGAGTGTATTCAGCCAAACATGAATAACACCCATCAGAACTTGTACCACCATTGTAGCTTCATAGAATATCCAAATGAGGCCTTTTGTGCACTCAAAGGTTTAATAGTTTCTGGCCCACAGAAGCAACATGAGATTAATCTGCAGAATGCTTTGTGGATAAAAGTCATTTGGATCCCTTCTGGCATGGATGTCATAGTTCAGGCAGGGCATGCTACTTTGTCTTCTGCTTGTTCAGGGATAATGGGCAAAGATGCTTTCGTTTCAGCAAAGGTCAGATATGTTTTGCACAACTAAACGTCATGTGTAAACTGCACCCACTATTGAAGATGTCTGATCTGCCCACAATCACACATGACCTTATTACATCCTGGTTGAACTACTGGGATAAACTCTGTGCGAGGTTGTCTTTTGAAAAGTTTTCTGAAACTTCAGAACATCAAAATTCTGTAGCCAGTTATTGACCAGGGATGATTATAGGGAGTGCACAACTCTCTCTTTGCAAAAGCTTCAGTGGCTACTTTTATTTCAAATCATAATTCAAAGTGGTAGTTGTGACCTGTAAGATGCTGTGAAACATGAGACTTGGCTATTTGAAAGGCTGTTTTCATCGTTATGACTTCAGTCTACAGTACAGCAGGTTACTGAACTTGCTCAGACTTCAGTCTTTATTTTTGTTGGTCTGGGATTTAGCATTAGTTGTTAAAAACATATTTCTGCAGACTAATGTGTCACCAGGGTGATGAAAATTCTTCTGATTTTTAAGCAGTCTTATTTGACTCCAGTCCTTTCAACACTCTCTATCTGAGTTCACAGCTAGAAAGCAGTGGTTACAACACTGTTCAAATGATAATGCATTCTACCATGCAAGTTAAATTACTAATATTCCAGATGTAATGTGTTGGATTGGGGCCGCAGGGCGGCCATTGGGTCCCGGAGGAGACTGGTCAAGCAATGAGACACGAGGCAAGATAGAGCAAAGACCAGTGATTTATTGAGGGAAAATCATAGCATATATAAAAAAGTGAGGCTGCGTGTGATGGAATCGTCATCTGACAAGAATCACATCTCATGTTTACACGGGTTAATTGGGAATCTCTCCCGGGGAGGTTAATTAACTAAATTAAACACTGACAGGGGAACTCCATTGTTCCATGCTTATCCTGAGGTAAACATGGCCACTGTTGGTTTTAGGGCTGTAGATAATCGCTAGGTGCTATATTATCTGTTATCTGACTTGTGAGTCAGCCATTCAATGTCCCCTTGCTCGAGCTGTTTGCCAGGTCAGTTGTGGGTGAATTAAACTATGGCTATTAATCCACTCCCCAATTTCTGTCCCCTCGGAACCAAGTCTCGAAGGAGCAATCTCCCAAGTAATGGTTCTGTCAGGGACAATATGCCAATTGCGTGCGCGGAACCCGCACTCCCCCTTTATTTGTTTGATTGGACCTGACAGACGGCTCGGCGTAGGAGTGGCATCAGCTGACGTGGAGTGATGACATTCCGGGGTTCTCTCCATGGGGGACATCTCGACATCAGTGAGGGAATACATTGCACAAAACAACACACTGCTGTGCCCAGTATTACCACCCCCACAATCACCTTGAGTGTCATTTGTAGCCATCCCCATGGGAACCAGGACCATAACGAATCCCACCACCACCACGTAGCGTCTTCCTTGATATTCTCAACCAAGGTATGGAGATCTGTGAGCTGACTCTGTACCTTGTGCGAGTTGTCCATGAGATTGAAACAACACATGACGTGGACAGACTCTCAACCCGAATGGTGTAACAACAGGAGGTAATTGATGGCTTCTCGATTATCCAAGATGGCATGGCAAAGCTCTGTCTGCTCCTGATTAAGCAGCGCTATCGCCAAGGAGGTGTGGTTGATGGCTTTTGCCAGAGCGCAAGCCAATTGTCCAATTCTCCGAGCGTTGCCGACGGCTAAGCCTGGCACAGCTAGCAAGCTGACTGCTAACGAAACATACTCAGCCTTACTCAGAAACCTAATGTTACTATCACATGAAGGAACATTCGTGCTTGGTGCAACCATGTCTCTAGTGGGAAGCAACAATGTCAAGCGACTGATACAACATGTAGAATCTGATACATTTGCGGGAATGTAGTTCCAAGTATACTGATTGCATGTAAAAAACCATCCTGAAGGCAAGGTAACATGAACATACATTGAATTAATAGTCTCTGGGTTATCACAAGTCCAGTTGCTGCTGCCGGGGTTGAGGCAGCGGCGCTGAGGCCCATCGACCGCGGAACAGCCAATCATTCGAGCACAAGTAGAGTTCAAGCTGACCGCCACTCGAGGAGTGTAGAGAGTGGCTGCATCAGCCAGCAAAGCTTTGGTGACATGGGTTCCCCAGTGCGCATACGTTGAAAAGCCAGTCTTGTAAAACGGACCGAATATCCGCTTCACCAACCAGTCACCGTTCCTGATGCGCGCATCTGGGGAGTGACACACCGGGATGAGACATGTGCTCAGGATTGAGGCAGAAGCGGTGGTCTGCCTCAGGCAAAAATCAGACTGATTGACGAGGGTCGCCAATCTTTCCCAAACGTTGTACTGCAGCCGGGCAGAGAGATCTCTGCCTGGCATCAGGTTGTTGGCTTCCAGCGAAGCCACCTGAATGCCTCCCCCCGCAAGTAGGGAGAGGATCAGGATGATGGTGGCCATCACGGAGTTAGCTGTGATCAGGGAAAAAGCTGCAACCAAGATGTTCTCCGGTATCGGCTCCTTGTCCTCGCGCCGGACGACCTCCGCCGCTTCTTGGCATAGGGACTTGGCCATCCCCCATGTGATCTTTGACACTGTCATCTGCTGTCGCCGCCTCCTCCGCTTGGCTCTCCCCATCAGGGTGAGGTCCTCCATCTCCGGGATCGGGTCCGGAACGGCTTGGGTCCACGCCATTGGACTCGAAGTTAGGCTTGACACACCGAGCTGGAATCCAGATGACACCTGTAGGAGACATAATTGCAGCATACCCTCTTCCCCATGTTACGAGTGGAACCAGGCCCTTCCAGGAACGATCCGGTGGCACTCGGTAACGCACCATCGGCCGCGGGAGAGCTTCCGAATGGCGGAAGTGCTTCTCCTGTGGAGTGCAATCCGAAAAAACATTAAGGTGATTGTACGTGAACAATACCTTGTTCAGACAGTGCTGTGCCTGACCCTGAGATTTGGGGAGGGCAGGTGGTTCCCCCCTTTCTGTTTGTTTGTCAATGTAGGACTTAAGTGTCCGATTGACCCGTTCCACAATCGCTTGCCCCTGCGGATTGTACGGAACGCCAAAGGTGTGCTTAATGTCCCAGGTGGCCATGAAGTTGTCTATCACGGGAGTGATGTACGCTCCTGGTAGACTGTGAAGCAAATTCCTAACATACTGACTGTCAGTTATTATGTTCAGGCGTTCTTTGGCAAAGGTGCGCAAAGCGAGGTTCACCGCTGGCAACTCTGCCTGCTGCGCGGACTTCTGTGGAAGAGTTAGAAGCGTGCGCCAAGCTTGGTCCTCCTGCCAAGTTAAAACACCATACGTGCAACCCCCATCCGTGAAGACTGTCCTAGCCCCCTGAAGTGGAACCAGTGACATCAATTCACACAAACTGACTGTCTGCATTTGAAGCGAGACGAGTCTGGGGTCATTCGCCAAATGGTATGCCAAGCATCCAGTGAATCCTTCCAATGCGATTGGAAGCGAGTCACCGAGCTGCATCAGTTGCTGAATTTGCTCTTTTGTGAATGGGACCACGATTTTTGCCAAATCGTGTCCTGAGATGTCCCTTGCTCTCAGCCTTCCTCGGTAGATCACCACGGAGACCAGTTCCTACAGGGGAACGATGTTTCGGGAAGAGGTGTGTGGTAAATACACCCATTCCATGATACTCGCCCCTCGCTCGGAGTCCACTCCTAGGGCTCCGGTGAACATGGATCCGGTCCGAACGATGTACAAGTTCAGGATCGGAGCATATGGCCCCTGACTAATCCTGTCTACCCATCTCTGGCTGAGAACTTGGTTGACCTTCTCGAGAGTCAAGTGTGCCTCTCGAGGAATTTGTATCTGGTCTGCCGGCTGCTTACCTAACGTTAGCAGCGAGAAGAGCGGCTTTAAAAGATCCGTATCCAATCTGAAGTACGGTCTGGCTCAATTAATGTTTCCTAAAACCAGCTGTAATTCTACCAGGGTGACTGAATCCTTTAAATTGATCTGAGGCAAAACTGGTGCTGCGAAAGAACGGAGAAGCTGATGGCCCAAGTATGAAAACGGCTCGGTTCTCTGAACTTTCTCTGGGGCAATGAGTAACCCTTTTCCCCCCAGGGTAGCCTGGAGGTCTTTAAACATTTCACTGCCGAGTTGCGGCGCTGCGATCAAGATGTCATCCATAAAATGACACACTAAAGCTGTGGGGTGAAGGTTTCGAAACTTTGCCAGTGCATTGTGAACATAAATTTGGCACAGGGTGGGCAAGTTGAGCATCCCCTGTGGCAAATATTTCCACGCGTAACATTGCGTAGGCTCTCTGTGGATCACGACTGGCACCGTAAAGGCGAACCTTTCCCTGTCCCTAGGGTCTAGGGGAATTGTATAAAAACAATCCTTAAGGTCTACAACCAAGATCTCCCAACCCTCGGGGATCATATTCAGATTCGGGATACCGCATTGAAGCGGACCCATTGGCTGGATACATTTATTGATCTCTCTGAGATCGTGAAGGAGTCGCCACTTCCCTGACTTTTTCTTGATGACAAATATGGGCGAATTCCAAGGACTGGTGGATGGCTCTATATGTCCTGCGTCTAGCTGTTCTTTTACCAGCTGTTTCAGGGTGACTAATTTCTCCCCTACTACCGGCCATTGCTCTACCCAGACAGGCGTGTTGGTAAGCCATTTAAGTGGCAGAGCCATTACCCGAAGGTATTGCTGCAGAATGTCTCGCCCCCAAAGGTTGATGTGCACGTCCAGAATGTGCGGCCGGATGACCGCTGTGCCGTCAGCCTCAGGGATCGTGACCTCTACCCACTCCTGGCTTCTAAACGCTTCTTGGATACCGCCTACCCCCCACACATCGGAGACCAGCTCGATAGCCCACTCTTGCGGCCACTGACTCCGGCTGACCACGCTGACGTCAGCTCCAGCAACCCAGTAAACGGTTTTTTATTTAAAAATACCTCTATGACTAGTCGCCGTTTCCACTCTATGTTGGTTTCCACTGCCGCTAAGACCTGGTATCCTTGCACTGCCCCACTTGCACTCGAGCGGTCTTCTGACCCGGACTCTGAGCTGTCCCTGAGCCTTCCCTGGCTGTCTGTTGGCAAGTTACAAGGAACCATGATCAGTTGCGTGAACGTGTCTCCCTTGTGAATGGTCTGGGGTAGGTGTGTCCAGAGTTGAACTTGGAGAACACCCGAAAAATTGGAGTCAATGACTCCCAGAATTACAAGAATTCCTCATGCTCCTGCGACACTACGAGGCAAAACTAAGCCTATGAAGCCTTTAGGCAGGGGTCCCATGTACTGGGAATCGACCAGATAGACTGTGCCTGGCAAGTCGCATGTGACTTCTGACTGGCAAGTCAAATCTAGCCCTGTGCTGCCTTTGGGGTTGGCCTGCACCTTCGAAATGTCTAGAATGTGATCGGAATCTAATCCAGCTCTGGCTCTCCCAGAGTGAAGGAGGTCTCTGTTTGGATCGGGGCCAGAGACATGCCCGCGTTCTGGTTTCCCGAATTTGGACAGAATTTGGACCAATGGAAACCTTTGTTACACCTCGGACATGGGGTGGTTGGAGCCTTGGGATGGCCGGCATGTTGGCCGCTGCCCTTGGACCAGCATTCCTTAGTGAAATGACTGACCTTGCCACAATTGTGACATGCTCCTTTGGTCTTGTTCTTGGGTTTCTTACCCCCTTGCACCGCCGCTGCCAACAGACCCATTTTGTAGGAATCTGTGCCAACGTCGGCGCAAGCCCTAATCATGTCTGTGAGTGTCAGGTCGAGACGATTGCCCAGTGACTGCAAGATCTTACGGCAGTCGAGACTGGCGTTGTCCTTAGCCAATTTCAGCATGAGCTATTGCTGGGCCTGCTCGTTATCAATCTGTCTACTGACTGCTTCCTCCAGTCGATTGATAAAGTCCATGTAGGACTCCTGGGCTCCCTGTTTGACTGTGGTGTAATTTTTAGCTGCTTTGCCAGTTGCTGGGACTTTGAGAAAAGCCCTGATGGCTGTCTCAGCTGACAACTGAAGGGTGGCAAGCGGCAAGGTGGTCTGCGCATCGATGGACTCGAAGGCACCTGAGCCATATAGCTGGTCAGGAATTATTGCTCTGCCCATCCTGGCAGTCCTTGCCTGAGCCTCGAGACGATACTCGCTGTCCCATAGCAAATACTGGCTGGGGTTGAGCATCATTCGCATGACGGCTTTCCAGTCGTGTGGAATGAACATCGTGTTTTCACACACTTGCTGAAGCGTGCCCCTAGTGAAGCGACTCTGAAGTCCTGTCTCTGAAATGGCCTTCCGTATAGCCATGAGAAGCTTGTACAGAACTGGCAAATGAACTACTTGCTGCTGGCCTGTGAGGGCATCTAGTTCCAAGCGAATTGGACAAATCTGGCTAAGCTCAGCTAGTTCTTCTGCTGGCAAATCCCCCTTTCTGATCTCTTCCTCAACTGTGCGCTGAAGGGCACTCTTGGTAGCTTGGAAACCCGTAGCTGTCAGAGAAGCGCCAGCGCTCCTCATTCCATGCATTCCGCCGGTGACGTCTGCAGCTGTCACTGAGGGAAAGCTCCCTACACTACCCTGCTTGAGCTGAAATGAAGGATAGAGAGCCGTGGGTGCTGACGGCTCTGATGGCGCTGGGGGTTCTTGGGTCTCTATCCGGACTGGGTCTACCTCTGCTAAGAGCTTCCTACATTTGCTCCATGTGCGAATTATGCCATCTGGAGCTCTCGGGGGTTGCTGAATGCAGACTCCTATCTTATCCAAAAGCTGAAGGGTTAGCATGCCTACTTCTGGGTAAAGCAGACAATGATCCCTCAAGTACACCAAAAGTCTCGCTGAGTTCCCTGCTGTGAATGCTTGTCTGATATACCCTGGCCAGGGCCTTGAATTCCATTAAGTGAATTCTCTGACTAGCGGACGGACGTTGCCTCTGAGGACAAGTCCCCATATTACCTGCCGGTCCCTTGAAGTTTCCTTCTCGGGATGAGTCGACGCGTCTGAAGTCCAGGCAATAGGTTTTGCATGACGAATCTCTGGGAAAAAGCTCGGAGCGTGGACTGCTGCCACAGGCCCTCGGTGGCCTCTGCGCTGATCAGGGGTTCACAGCCGACCCTGAGTGGAACACGTTTTTCCATGCTGCAACTGCCGTGGAGCTTGGAGCAAGCTGTAGGATGCCTCTCTGAAGTGCCTCGCCGCGTAGCTGTCCTCCCGATTGGATGGCTTTCCGACTGGAGCTGCCGCGCTGTCCCCCGGGATGATCGGACACGGTTCTGGCGTAGAACCGGACTGCGAAGATCGCTTACTCACGAGTAGGATCACTTCTCGGGGTCACCAGATGTTGGATTGGGGCCGCGGGGCGGCCGTTGGGTCCTGGAGGAGACTGGTCAAGCAATGAGACACGAGGCAAGATGGAGCGAAGACCAGTGATTTATTGAGGGAAAATCATAGCATATATAGAATGCAAGCGCGGCGCCAAAATGGCCGCCGCGCACTTTGCGGGCCCCCCCCCACAGGACAGAGAATCCGGGTAGTTAGGGGCGTGGCCAGCTCCCTTATAAAAGGGGTGGCCACGAGGCAGCCGCGCTGCCATTTTGCCTCAGCGACGGAGCGGAGAAGTTTTTTCCCTGCGCCTCCGTCGCTCGTTGGTATTGCCGGGAAGCCTTTTGGGTCGATTTTGCCTAGCTAGCTTCCCTTTTTTGCTCGAGATGCCTTCCAAAAAGAAGGCTGCTGCGAATTCAGCTCGGGCTGTTAGGAGGCGCAACCCAGGTCGGAGGACCGTGGTGCCGCCTCCTCAGCAGCCACCTTTGCCATCCCCGGCCGGGGCTAGTGGCTTGGGGTCTATTGCTCCGTGGCCCGTTCAGAGTGCGGGCACGGAGGGCGCTCCGGCCCGCGGCCCGCGAGCGGTGGACACCGCTCCTCCTTCCGCCCAACCTGTTGGGCCGACTACTTCTGGACCCCAGCCTCTCCCGGGGCCCTCTAGCCTCGGGGGGTGGCCTGGTGTCCCGCCTTGGCAGGTCTCCTCACCAGCCCTACCGGGCTTCGGCCCTGGCCAATGGCCATATCTGGGCCATGGGGTGCAGGGACCTGTACCCATGCAAGGGTCAAGTGGGCCGGCCGGCTCTTTGCCCATGGTTACTGTAGACACCTTGCTGGCCCGTATTGCGGCCTTGGAGGAGTCTTTGGCTCGTGCCAGTCAGGCAGGTGCCCCTTTTGGGGTACCTTTGGAGGCGCTATCGGCAGCAGGACAACGGCCGGCGGGGAGGGTCGAGCTGCTGCAGGCGGGTGGCGCGCCTCCGGCCACTGCCTCGCAGCTCCCCAGCCAGCAACCTGGCGCGGGTCAAGCCCCGGTGATGAGCTCTACATCGGTCGTGAGCTCCGACGCCCCCAGTGGGCCGGAACCCCCGTTGGGGGCGGCCTGCGGGGGTGCAGCGTGTGAGTATATGGTGCAAACGAGTACATCCACACACATTCCCAATATGGGGGGGACCTTTCAGTGGCCTTGGCCTCGCGCGGGTGGTGCAGGGGCTACGCCGCTGGCGACCCACCCGGTGACAACTACTGCCACCATGCCCGCTGGGGTGGGCATTGGTTCTTACACTGCTGGGAATGTCCTTGGGGTGGCAGGGTTAACTCATGCCCCTTTGGGTAGGCCAGCTATCCCCTTTTCGGCTTTGCCGACGGCAGGGTATTCCCTGCCATTGGGTGATCACTTGGCGCAGGCTACCAGAGAAAAGATATGGCGAGGGGAGTACGTGGATATCTTCTCACTCCTGAACAGAGAGCCCACTAAGGAAGAAAGGGAGGGTCAGGATGAGAAGGACAAGGAGCAGGCACGCCGCCGTAAGCCGCCGCGTACCTGGGCTAACTGGCTCCCCGCTTATTTGATATACATGGCGGTGTATTTGAGGGCGCGGCCGGATCTAGCTATTCCCATGGTCCAATATTTGGACAACATATACAGGGCGATGGTAGATTTCCCGGGCCCCTCATGGCTAGCATATGATGAGGAATTCCGTATGAGGATTCCCCTGCACCCCGAGATGAGATGGGATGAGCCGTGCCAGAGACTGTGGCTCTTGTACATGACACCCACACGTCCTGCCCCGGGGGATAGATACCATTGTGGACATGCGGTCCAGCGAGCAGCTCCAGCGCAGGTTACCCGCCAAATGGCGGGGCAGGGGGTTCCAGCCCGCCTGCTGTGCTGGACTTTCTCGTCCAATGGTTCCTGCAGTCGGAAGAACTGCAGGTATAAGCACGAGTGTCCCACATGTTCTGGTCCCCATGCAGCCTCTGCTTGTCCCAAGCCTGGGGGGGTGCGAGGCAGAGGGAGGGGTGGACAGTGGGCTGGCAAGCCTGCCACGGATGGAACTAGTTCTCCGAAAGGCCCCCTCCCCAATTAAGGTGGACATGCTGGAGCGCTGGCTCGCATCGTACCCAAGGGGGGAGGACAGGGAGTACCTTATCCAAGGTTTTAGGCAGGGATTTCGTATCCCTTTTATGGGTGATAGATCTCCTCAGGATGCTCCCAACCTTTTATCCCTCAGAGGAAGGGAGGAGGTAGCCGAGGCCAGCATTAAAAAGGAGTTAGACGCGGGCAGGGTCGCCGGACCTTTTCCCGTACCCCCTTTTCCCAACCTAAAGGTTTCACCATTGGGTTTGGTTCCTAAAAAGTCCCTAGGTGAGTTTCGCCTTATTCATCATTTGTCCTACCCAGCCGGCCGATCGGTCAACGATGCGATACCTGATGACCTTTGTTCGGTCAGGTACACATCGTTCGACCATGCGCTGCGCATGGTGCGCTCGTGTGGCCCGGGTGCCTTGCTGGCCAAGTGCGACATTAAGTCAGCTTTTCGCCTCTTGCCGGTGCACCCGGGCGACTTTGAATTGCTGGGTTTTAAATTTAAAGGGGAGTATTATTTTGATAAGGCCATGCCTTTTGGCTGCTCTATATCATGCTCGGCTTTCGAGCGTTTTAGTACCTTCCTAGAGTGGGCTTTCGTCCGCAGGTCAGGGTCCCGGTCTGTAGCCCATTACCTGGATGACTTTTTATTCGGGGGTGAACGGGGCTGGGACACGTGTGCACGTCTCCTCAATACATTTCAGACGCTAATGCAGGAACTGGGTGTCCCTTTAGCGCCCGAAAAGACCGAGGGCCCGTCGACCAAACTAGTATTCCTGGGGGTTGAGATTGATACCGTAGTACAGGCTTCTAGGTTACCGGGTGATAAGGTGTCTAGGATAGTGACCCTTATCTCGGAATTGCTGGCCAAGCGTAAGGCATCCCTGAGGGAGCTGCAGGTGCTACACGGGCACCTCAATTTTGCCTGCAGGGTGGTCGCACCGGGCAGGGCTTTTGCCCGGCGCTTATGTGACGCCATGGCAGGGTTATCCAGGCCCCACCACAGAGTCAGGCTTACCCGGGGTATCAGGGCAGACATGTTTGTCTGGTTGCAATTCCTGAGGGAGTTTAATGGGGTCTCATTTTGGAGGTCTGACCTCCTGGCATCCCCCAATTTTCAGATCCAGTCTGATGCCTCAGGATCCCTGGGTTATGGGATGTACTTCAATGGGAAGTGGGCCTATGGTGGGTGGCCACCGGCATGGGCAGGCACAGGTCACCTGCGGGATCTCACATACCTGGAATTTTTTCCCATTCTGGGGGCTTTGATGCTATGGGGCGAACAGTGGGCTAATTCGGTGGTGCATTTCTGGTGCGACAATGCTGCCGTGGTGCACATTGTCAATGCACAGACTTCTAAATCGCCCAGGGTCATGGACCTAGTGCGCCATTTTGTGCTGCGCTGCCTGCGCCTCAACGTCATGTTCAGGGCCAGGCATGTCCCAGGGGTTAATAACGATATTGCTGACGCTTTGTCCCGCCTGCAGATCTCCCGGTTCCGCGCCTTGGCCCCGGATGCGGAGGAATTTCCCTCGCCACTCCCGGACGAGATGTGGACTATTGGCAAGGAGAGGTGAACCGGGCGATTGGCCTGTCACTAGCGCCACGCACGCGTAAGGCGTATCAACAAGCTTTCAATTTGTATAAGGCTTTTGCTACTCGATTTCAATGGCCAGAGACCTGGCCCATCCCGGTGGACCATGTTCTGCGGTTCATGGTTCACCTGCATGCACAGGGCCTTGCACCTCGCACCATAGCATCCAAGCTCTCGGCGTTGGCTTTTATGGCCAAAGTAGGGGGTCATGTGGATACCACCTCTGACTTCCGTGTGAGACACGTTTTGGAGGGGTGGGTGCGCGAGCGCGGGCGTTGCCCGGATGACCGGCACCCTATTTCCCCAGGGGTTCTTACCCAGTTGGCCCGGGGCTGGCCAGGCCTCTGTTTTGATCATTATGAGGCAGCCCTTTTTCATGCAGCCACGACGGTGGCATTTTTTGGAGCGCTCCGCATCAGCGAACTCGTGATGCTGTCTAAGGCGGATGCAAGTGGTAGGGCACTGGAACTCGGAGATGTATATGTTGCCAAAGACTGGGCCCAGTTGAGGATTCGCTCCTCCAAAACAGATCAGCATGGCGTAGGCAGTGGAGTAAGACTGCTACGGTGTTCTTTGGCAGACATCTGTCCGGTTGGTGCCCTACAGGAATACCTGGCACTGCGTGGCTGGCACCATGGCCCGTTTTTCTGTCACCAAGATGGGTCTCCCCTTACTAAATTCCAGTTTTGGAAGGTGGCAGCTAGAGCCCTCACCAGGGTGGGACTTCCAGGTGCCCGTTATGGCACACATTCGTTCCGTATTGGCGCAGCCTCTACTGCAGCTGCTTTTGGGTACTCTGGGGCTGACATACGCAGCATGGGGAGGTGGGGCTCACAATGTTTTCAGTTTTATGTGCGCCCACTCCCGCCATGAGTACCAATCCAGTCACCTTACCTTCCTTTTTCTCAATTTTCTTACAGACCCTGGGTGTCGTATTACACCGGTGACAGTATGGCTGGTGGGCCACAGCTATGTGCTCAGGGCAGCGCGTTACGCTGCGGCGACAGAGTGGGGACCCCGACTGGGACTGGGTGACCACGCCAGTCTCTCATGGCACGGTAAGCCTGGGATGTTATGGCGGGAGCTGCGGCCTTTCCTTTTTTCTGGCCTGGGGGCTGACCCGCCTGACATTCTAATCATCCACTTGGGGGGCAATGATTTGGGCCAGGTCACCGGCTTATCGCTCAAGCATGCGATTTGCGAGGACCTCGCCTACTTGCATTATGTCTGGCCTGCCACGGCCCTGGTTTGGTCAGACATTGTTCCGCGCCACTCTTATAGAGGGGGCGTTAACCTCCTGGCCCTTGACCGAGCTAGGCGCGCGGTCAATAAGGCAGTGGCGCGGTTTCTCACCACCAGGGCTTGGGGACGGGTTAGTCATCACCCCGATATTAGTCTGCAAAATTGTGACTTGTATGCAGGGGATGGGGTCCATCTGTCGCGAGGAGGTATGGACCTCCTGTTGGGTGACTGGCGAGCAGGCCTGTTGACCGAGCTGACGGTCTGGGGGGGGGGGGCGTCAGGTCTTCTGTGAAGCCCCTCCGTGTGGCGGGTAGCACTGGTAAGGTAAACAGTATGACCCACAAGTATCCGGCAGGTTCGCAATTGACTGGACAACACTAGACAGGAATAAAGTAGTTAAACGTTGTCCGGTCAACGACGAATCAGGCGATGGGGTGATGATGATTGCTAACCAGCATGCATCACCCCTGTGATTTCTCGGATACGCGTCAGAGGGTGGGGTCATGAGTTAGTTATTGACTACGGTCAACAATTTGTTTGTTGTTAACAAACAAATTGATACAATTTGATACATTGTAACCAATTGCCGTTGGCAATTTTGGGGTGGTACCTTACCAGTGTTACTTCGGCCTGCTTGCCTTAGGAATTATGATTGGTCGTTTTACCAATACAAATTTATAATTCGGACTAGGGCATTGAATCAATAAATGTGGCCCTTTGCTGTTATCCACTTTCAATGTTGTCTGTGTCCGTTATTGGGGGGGTGCGCCTGCAAAGCGAGGCTGCGTGTGATAGAATCGTCATCTGACCAGAATCACATCTCATGTTTACATGGGTTAATTGGGAATCTCTCCCAGGGAGGTTAATTAACTAAATTAAACACTGACAGGGGAAATTAAACACTGACAGGGGAACCAACATGGCCACTGTTGGTTTTAGGGCTGCAGATAATCCATAGGTGTGATATTATCTGTTATCTGACTTGTGAGTCAGCCATCCAATTTCCCCTTGCTCGAGCTGTTTGCCAGGTCAGTTGTGGGTGAACTAAACTATGGCTATTAATCCGCTCCCCAATTTCTGTCCCCTCGGAACCAAGTCTCGAAGGAGCAATCTCCCAAGTAATGGTTCTGTCAGGGACAGTATGCCAATTGCATGCGTGGAACCCGCAGTAATGGCATATCTTTCTGTGACACCAGAATGTAACATCAGCATAAGCATAAAGATGCTTTTAGTGACATTCTCCCTTGATGTAGCAGTTGATATGCCAAATACTAAGCTAGCACTTTTCTGCTGGTGCAGCAAATCTTTACATCAGTCGTTCATCAGGAAAAGGAAATATCATTACATGCCTTATTTATGCAAGATAATATAAATGGGACAGAGCCAATATAAAATGTCATGATCATTTCTAAAACAAATATAGATAAGAACTTCAAAATTTGCTAAGCAGTTTGTCAACTCAGATAAAGGTGTTATTTGAGAAATCACTTGTTTCTCTTAATTATTGATTCTCTGCTGCACTTGTACTTTATACAAACATATACGATGAAATCACTTCTCTTGCATTTTATGTTGGAGGTGCAGAATGTAGAGGACATTGTTTCATTAGTTCAAGTCAGATAACATAGGAATGAAACTAAGAATCCCTCTACTTTCTCTTCTGCTGTGCAAAATAGAATAAAAGAGCTAAAACTATATGTAACACCACATCTGGACCTAAAGTCATTATCAAGAAGGGAACTGTACTATTGTTGTTGACAGAAAGGTTTGACCAGTATCCAGTACATCCTTCCACTGATGTAAATGATGCTGTGTTCACATTCTTAGTTCAGGCCCTAGTGGGTATCACACAGCTTCAATTTTTTCCCAACTTTTCATTGCTGTGTCATTGTGTTATACCAATGCACATTTTATTGTTTGATTGCTAAAGCTATGGCAAAACATACCAAGAAGATATGTCACACTTCGAATGGTACTGAAAATGTTCATTAAACTGACATTGCATGATGGCCTTTTGTCCTTTTGGTTGCTGTTCTGTGAGCAAAACTATTTGAACCTTATGAACGGATGAAAGCCAAATAAATGTTAATGTTTTGCACTCTAAGAAATGCAACACTCTGAAGCATAAAATGCCATAAAATGACAATAGATGACTCCAGACATTAAGTCACAGTGCCCTTTCTGTCATCGTTTCCCAACATCATATCACATTTCAACTGACTGCAAAGGCACAGAAGGAAGACCTGCCCCTCTAATGATTAAATGCCACATGACATAAGAATGATAGTCCTCCATCTATTTAAGAAATAAGGATAGCACATTCTTTAAATGATTGGAATTTAACTGCAGTGTTTCTAGTAGCCTTGATTAAAAGGAGGAAATTTTCCACATTTGCCCCTACCACAAAGCCCCCTGAGCTCCTCCCCTCAGCCAGTTGGAGGGGAGTGGGAGCGACCATTGCTCCATGGCAGGAGGACATTTTTCACCTTCATCCCTGCCACAGAGCCCCCTAACCTCCTCCCATCAGCCGGTTGGAGGGAGTTGGAGCGGCTATTACCAATGACATGGGCCTTAAGATGCCTGAGGATGTTGCAGAGGATGTTGAGTACTAGGATCTGTCACTGACGTTGAGCCTGGATGCCATCTCTTAGGCTCCCTCAGATGTTCAGCCACAATGTTTAATTGTATTTCAAGTTTTATGTAATTTACCATCTTTGTTTGTCTGTAAACAAACTTTTTCTCTATTAGACTCCACTTGTACTGGATTCTGTTCAATACAAGTACTGTACAACTGATAAAGATCAGTAGAACATTGGAAGCAGCCAGTTATTTATTTAGAGTGTGCGCGCATGTGCGCGCACGCACCCACCCACGCACCCACCCACCCACGCACGCACGCACGCACGCACGCACGCACGCACGCACGCACGCACGCACGCACGCACACTCTAAATAAATAACTGGCTGCTTCCAAAGTTCTACTGATCTTTATCAGTTGTACAGTACTTGTATTGAACAGAATCCAGTACAGGTGGAGTCTAATAGAGAAAAAGTATGCACTAGCCTTACAATATATTTATATGTTTGTTTTGCCATAAACATAAACTTTCTGCATGGAGCCCTGCATATTCACAACACTCTAATTTTCACATGATACTTTTCAAGCAAAACCATAGGTATAGATTATTTTTCTGTTGGGAAAAAATACACTGGTGGGCTCCAAGAATTTTTACTATCACACTGTGGGTGTGGCATGGTGGGTGTGACCAGGGGGAAGCCCTGCGTTGCATCCGAATTAGGACTGCTTTACAGTACTTCAAAACTTGGATGGGCAGGGCCAGCCAGAATTTCTGCTACCGGTTCTGGCGAACTGGTGTGAACCTGCTGATGCCCACCACTGGAAAAACCCATGCCCAAAACAGCATACAGTCAGATCCTAAGCCTGAAAAGGTAAATTCTACTGCATTTAATAAGATTTACTGATTTGAACTTGAGTATCATTTTTTATGCAGAATTCAGTCAGAACTACTGCCCACATTAATTTGGAGACCATTGGCTCTTGGCTACTTCTACTGACTGCACATGTAGTCAAAATACTCTACTTCCTAGATAATGGTCTTTCCAGTTTTCTTAGCTTAGTATTCCTTGCAATAAACCAAGCTTTCCTTTAGCAATCCTTTACAAGAGTAAATCATTTCTTTATTATATCTTAAACCAGCAAGAAGACAGTAGTTCCCTAAGTATGAAGATGTTTCTGTTGCCTGGGAAACTTCATCCTTTTGTTTGCATTATTGTATACATTTGTCGATAGCGAAAAGATTCTCACTTTACTTCAATTTTAAATCTGAAGGAATACGCCCACTCCTGGATCAGGACTCCTTGCTCATGGTCACACATGCTCTGGTCATCTCCAGACTGGACTATTGCAATGTGCTCTACATGGGACTGCCCTTGATGACCATTTGGAGACTGCAACTGGTCCAGAAGGTGGCTGCTCAGGTGGTGATGGGGTGTGGGCAGAATGTCTGTGCCTTGCCACTGCTTTGGGAGCTGCACTGATTGCCAGTGTGTCTATGGGTGCAATTCAAGGTAATTACCTTTAAAGCCCTACATGGGAGTGGGCCAGGATACTCAAGAGACCATGTCACCCCAAGAACATCTGTCCATCCCATCAGAGCAGACCAGAGAGGCTCTCTAATTGTTCCATCTGCTAGAGAGGTGTGTCTCTCTAGCACCAGAAAGAGGGCCTTCTCAGTGTCCACTCTGACCCTATGGAACCTCCTGCCAATTGAGCTGTGTCTCCAGACAGAGTTGCTGCCCTTCAGGAAAAGGGCTAAAAACATGGCTGGCAGGGCATGTGTGGGGTACCAGTGACATGGTGACCCCAGCTTGCTGGCTAATTTAGTAAGAACACACACTCTCTCTTTTAATCTTTTTAAAAATTTTGTTAGTAGTTTTAATGGATTTTTATTGCTCTTTAAACTGTGATTGGTTTTATTCTCTGTGAACCCCTCAGAGTCTTTGGAGTTGGATGGCAAATAAATAAATAAATAAATAACCCCTTTAGAATGCTTACACTGGAGTCATTGCAATTTGCTCATATAATTTCTCCTTGTAAGGTCCAATAGGCTTTTTGATTAAACATACCAAATTTTATCTTTATTTACCAATCAGGCAACTAGATTGCAGATCTGCTAGGTCTAAATCTAAGGAGTTAACCATGTGTTATCCATAAATTTGGTGGGAGTTTATCATTCATTCTTGCAAGAGCAAACAAATGGATTACATGCTGCAAGATGTGACAAAGCAGCTGGGGACAATTTGACATGAGAAAATAGCAATGGATTGTATTACCTGCTGTGACTTTACTATTCTCAAAGTCTCCCCTCAAAGTTAGTTTAAGACAACAACAAGGTATGAGGACTTTAAAAAGCACAGGGCTACCAAGCAATTTGGGTAAGGGAGCAGATACTGTACATAACACTGGGGAACAATTTGTAACACAATTTCTGTTGAGTTCGATTTTTGAGCTGTTTCAGAGTTAAATAGACATGCTGATTTCAGAACTATAGTCAGTTTTCTTCTACCACGTCAAGTTTTTCTCTATACCTTATGTGAATGTGAATATGATATTGTATTTGATACTGTAACTTGGACTGATGCTTTGTTGCTGTAACACGGCTTTTTGCTTTATTTTTGTATTGTATTTTACATGTCTATTGTAGATTGTAATAATTTGCATTTATATTGTATATATTTCTTATTGTATTGTTTAATATGTTGGAAAACTGCTTTGAGTTGCCTTCGGGCCAAAAAAGCAGTATATAAATTAAAAATGATGAGGAGGAGGAGGATGACATGATAGACAAAAACTGTAGTTATTTTTGGATCCAGAGGCCAAAGGTTAGTCTAAAACAGGTCACATATCTAAGACAACAAAATTGCTGTTCCCCAGTGTAATCAGTAGGATCTGAAAGCAAAGTTCCTTTCATAACATTTATTGTGAATGGAAAACACATTTATTCTGTAGGTTGTACTAAAAACAAACTTTCAAAGAATTGAGGACTTTCCCCAAATTGCCACTGACAGAGTTTCTTGACATGTCCCTAATGTAACTCACATATTGACCTAAGTGGCTGGAAGGATTCTCACTTTGTAACCTCTTAAATTTGATTTGTTGTTATTTAGTAGTATTTTCTGCAGAAAGTGTACATCTCCATGAAACTATCCTATGGAGAAGGGAAGAGGATCTGTAAAAATCCATTCAAAAAACTTAATACTACATTCGAAGTAGGGGACAGCAGCTGCCATGTTGAATTTTCCAGATGCACAGTGCCAGCCCAATCTCCCTGCCCTGGGTAGTATGGAGGCCCACAGGAACTAGTGTCCAGTACAAATGGTTATGTACCTAGTCAGGTGGAGAGGAATCACAGGAGTCAAAATAGAGGTCATAACAAAGAAAATAATTTCAAGACCGTGGACAGTGTACTGAAGGCAATTTTGACTGAAACATTTCCTTATCAGGAAAAACATTCACCAAGTGACTGAAGGAAAGTGAGAGCATAAGAAGGCTGGCAGAATAAGGACTTTGTCAGGCTCCTTCTCTGCTGAATACAGTTCTCAGAGCCTCCATAATTATTTCTGAATCTCAGTTTCAGGTTCCTATGAGCCTTGATAAACTGGTTATTGGAGTAGAGGGTTGGAGGAAGGTATATGTTCTCACATGCGTGAAGAGGAATTGAAGGTGCTCCTTGAAATGAAGTAAGGTGATAGAAAGATGCTAAACCCAGGAACATACAAGAAGTATGTGTCCCTTTTTCTGCAAAAGTAAATATAGGGTATCTATGGAAGTTCTCTCTTTAAGGTCATGTTTTCATAACTGGATCACATAAATGAGATCTAGAAAAACTCTTCTGTTCATAGAGACAAGACAGTATGCTCTTTGTAGAGCACTAGTGGGTCTAAGAAGTGAGTGTACTACACACCCCATCATTCAGGGAGAAATACTGTGCTGTTCCTGCATCAAAATATCAGAATTAAATGGACAAATTGTTAAAGACTACCATTCCATAAGGTACTATGCATGCTGGTGACATGCTGTCCTCCCGTTTGTTACCGTTGTTCTTATTTGCATCTACTCCATATGCAAAACAAAGTACAGGAGGGTTCCTCAATATCCAACATTACATTAGGAACCCTTTACTTCAAACCTTTTTTTCACAATATGCTAAATCCAATAGTTAGATACAACCAGAGCAGGTTCATTGAATTTACAAGACTTAAGTCCCATTGATTCAGTGTGCCTAAAGTAGGACTAATAACTGAGTTGAGTTGATCATCTGGGTTCTGTAGCAAACACAACTTCAGAAATTAGCTTTTCTCATCTACATTCCCTCCCAATCTTTGCCAATAGGGGCATAATTTAGCATTTCCTCATTTCTTCAATAAATAATGTTGTATCTTTTAAAAAGATGGGTTGGAGAAGGTCAGAGGGGAAACTGATTTTTCTGTAGCAAACCACAAAAGTCTTTCTTGAGAGTCATATCTCATACTTCCTGATTCATACCTTCTGCTATGTCACTATCAAGCATTACCATTAAAAGAAAGATAAACGGACAGGTCCCATTCAGCTTTCATGTGCCAGCAATGAACATTTTAGTCCTCAAGAGTCACATTTTGTTGTAGAACCCATGCATAAGTATAGTAGATCCATCTTTGGAATCCTGAGTGGTTTTAAGAAACATTAGGCATACATTAAACTCTAACCACAATATCAACTCTAATCCTACCAATTAATACTGTATTTTTAAATTACGTGCTATGGAATCAGTCTTGACTAATGGCAACTGTTTTCAGGGTTTTCTTAGTACTTAGAAGTGGCTTATCATCCCTTCTTTCTGCGGACATCTTGAAACTGTACAAAGCCAAACAGGCTACCTCTTCTGGGATGCACAGTGGAAAACTGAGCTCTCAACCCTTGGCCTCACAGTCAGATACCTTAGCCACTGAGTTACCCAGATCACATGCCATGTGCCAGTGATGGACATTTTAGTTGTGAAGCATTACATATTAGTTCTCAAAAGTCCTACTACTAATCTTCAATATAAGTGAATTCTTATGGAATAAAAAAAATCCCACAACTCATTGAATGCATTTTCAACTCCTAGTGGATGACGGCTAAACAATATATTTATCCTGTCTGCATTTTTACTACTCACTACAATGAATACTCTAGCATCTATATTCTGGTGAATGCCTTTTACAACATGGCCAGCTATTTGGCATTTTCTGAGCTACTGTGAGAAACTTCTAATGGGGTCTGGACATTGTGCAATACGGGCATAGAAAGGTTTAGCATCAGTCATACATATTTTGGTGACAAGAAATGAAAGGGAAATGTAATAAAAGGTAGATAAAGAATTTTGTTCTGTAACTCATGCCAGCTTTTGCCTTTGGCATTCATTGGCTGTTTCAGCAGGCTTGCAGAGGGAATTGCATACACTCATCCAGAGAACAAAAGTCAGCTGTGTGCCCTGTGCCCTACATATAATGAGCATACAGTGTGGAATTTTCAAAGTGGTGAGGAAGAAGAGAAAAAATAACCTGCCTGAGAAAGGAATATTTGGCAAGGAGAAAAGGCTGTCAAACTGGCATCACCTTACTTCAATCTATATAAAACACAAAGTTTTAAAATGTTTTTTGAGTGTATTGCTAAGCTCCTTACAACTAAAATACATGTCTCCATTTTCTTTCCAGGAAAGAACTTCAGCAAAACAAGGAAGGAAGGAGTGGAGAGAGATGGAATAAGGATGGCATATCACAACCTGTAGTATAATATTTGCATTATAGCCAATCTTAGAATATTCATGGATACAAGATGGGGCAATGATATGTTAGCCCAGATGATTGGCACAAAGTTGGAGATGATGGGGGATGTATTACAATATACCTGGGGAGAACAGGATTGGAGAAGGGTACATTAAAGGTAAACGTTTCCCTTGCTCGAAAGTCAGTCGTATCCGACTCTAGGGTTCAGTGCTCATCTCTGTTTCAAAGCCAAAGAGCCAGCGCTGTCTGCTTTCTTCAGACATTTCCATGGTCATGTGGCAGGCATGACTAGACACCGGAGCACACAGAACACTCTTACCTTCCCACCAAAATGGTCCCTATTTATCTACTTGAAATTTCTTGCTTTCAAACTGCTAGGTTGGCAGGAGCTGGGACAAAGATGGGAGCTCATTCCATCCTGCAGTGCTCGGGAATTGAACTGCTGACCTTCCACCTAACCGTCAGCGTCTTAGCCACTTGAGCCATTGCAGATATACATTATATCAAACTAAAACACTCCAGAATGGCCATGGCAGAAGTCAGAATAGGTGATCATTCATAATAGCTTCCCTAAAGCTAGTTAAGTTGATGAAATGTCATGTGCCTCACATTCTGTACCAAACAGAGCCCAGGAAAGCCACTGTTTTGGATTACAACACCAAGAAGCACTCTGTTATTTAGCCAACGGTGGCTGGTAGAGCTGGAGCATTATATGTATAGAGAAAACAAAGTGGGGGAGGCAACACTTCCAAGCTCAAAAAACCTAAGGAATTTTCAGGAGAGGTGGATAGTTCAGTTTAATGCAGTTATATGGGGATTCCATGCCACTAATAAGAATAGTAAACATATTCTGCTACATAAAGTCAAAAGCCTACCTTGTCTAGGAGTATATTTCCAACAGTAACAAGAGCATAAAGGTGTTAGAAAGGCCCTTTTTTAAGGGTCTGCAGTGGCTTAGTGGTTAAGATGCTGAACTTGACAACTGGAAGGCTGGCAGATCAGCAGTTTGAGACCCGAGCAAGAAATTGCAAGTAGATAAGTAGGTACTACTTCAGTGGGAAAGTAAACAGTGTTCCATGTACTTCTGTGTCTATTCATACCTGCAACATGACCATGAAAATGTTTGCAGACACAGAAAGCACTGGCTCTTGGGGTATAAACGGAGATGAACACTGAACCCTAGAGATGGATATGATTGACTTTCGAGCAAGGACAACATTTACCTAAAGGCTTCTTTAGTACAAATACATTGCCTTTCTCCTTGGAAGTTTTAATTATACAAATAACTGTACTTGTCCACAGGAGAGCTGGAATAAGGGCAATGAAAGTGCGATGCCAAAATGGCCGCCGCGCTCTTTGCGGGCCCCCCCCCACCCGGACGCAGACATCCGGGTGAGTTAGGGGGGCGTGGCCACCCCTTTATAAAAGGGGTGGCCACGAGGCAGACGAGCTGCCATTTTAGAAGAAGTGACGGAGAGGAGAAGTTTTCTCCGTCGCTCCTTGTTTCTTTCAGCTCTCCAGCCGAGTCTTCGGCTGTCGAGCCATTTCGGCGCTTCTGATCCCCGGAAAGGGATCGTCTTCTTCAGCTATGCCTCCCAAAAGGAAGGCCCCGGCGACCAAGCCGCGGCCAAGAGGGAGGCATTTGCCTGGCTCTGTGCTCACAAGGGGGCAGCAATCGGGTCGGAGGACCGCGACTGCGCCCCCACAACAGGCCCCTGCATCGGTGGCACCCACCGTTACCAGTGGGATGGGGCAGATTGGGGTTTGGCCCTCGGCTCTCCAGCCTCAGGATGGCCCCGCAGGGACTTCGGCCCCCGGCCCGCAATTGCCAGCCATGGGTCCAGACATTGGGGGGGCCTGGTCCGGTCACGCAGCAGGGCTTGCCTCTGGCCCCTCATGGGCCAGAGTTCTGGGCATGGCCCTATTCAGGACCTGGCACCCAGGTGGGGGTCCCGAGTGTACCACCAAGTGGGCCGTGTGGCCCACCTTGCCCGCCTTACACCGGGGGTTCTGCAACTCTGGCACGTTTAGCCGTGCTGGAGGCATCCTTGGGGGTCATCAACAACCCCTCGGGAGGGGGGACTGCATGGCAGACTGGGGCTCCTTTTTGCCCGCCTTCCACCTCAACAGCCGCCACTTTGCAGCAGGCGGCCAACAGGGTTGAGCTGCTGGAGGCACTCCGGCCTGTGCCGGCTGCGGTCTCGCAGCTCCCCGTTCGTCCTGAACTCCAGACGGGGGGTGGCCAGATGCGGCCCCAGAGCTCGATTGCGGTCGCGAGCTCCGACGCCCGCCGTGGGCCGGAACCCCCGGTGGGGGCGGCTCACGGGGGTGCACCCAGTGAGTATCAGGTTCAAGCTAATGTCACCACACCACAGTCCACGTCAGGTGTTAGCTTTCAGTGGCCATGGCCTTGTTATGTCGAGGCGGGTGGGCATCAGTTCCCAGCTTACCCTGGTGCCAATGGGCACAATACTGGCACAACATTGGGTAGGGGGGTTTCCGCCCCCAGGACTGTACCGAGTATCGCAGGCACTGTTCAGGCACTGCTGCCAATGCCCAGGGTGAATGCAGTGCCGGTGTCGGCATTGCCGACGGCAGGCTTTCCCTGCCCCTCGGGGATCATTTGTCCCAAGCCACGAGGGAAAAGATATGGCGGGGGGGGGGGGGAATATGTTGATATTTTCTCCCTATTGAACCGTGAGCCCACCAAGGAAGAGAAGGAGGGGCAGGACGACAGAGACAAGGAGCTGTCTCATCGTCGCAAGCCGCCTCACACTTGGGCCAACTGGTTACCCGCATATCTTATTTATATGGCGGTGTACCTCAGGGCCCGGCCCGATTTGGCCATCCCCATGGTCCAATATTTGGACAATATTTACAGGGCGATGGTGGATTTTCCTGGCCCATCGTGGTTGACTTACGATGAGGAATTTAGAATGAGGGTGCCCTTACACCCGGAGATGAGATGGGATGAGCCATGCCAGAAGTTGTGGCTTTTATGCATGACCCCCACGCGCCCGGTGCCTGGGGAGAGGTACCATTGCAGCCATGCCGTCCAGCGAGTTACTCCAACGCAGGCTCCCTGCCAAGTGACGGGGCCGGGGGTTCCAGCCCGCTTGCTGTGTTGGAGTTTCTCGGCCAATGGCGCATGCAATAGAAAACAGTGCAGATACAAACACGAGTGCCCCTCTTGCGCTGGCCCCCACGCCGCCGTTGCGTGTCTGTGAGCCGGTGGGTCACGGGGCAGAGGTAGAGGTGGACAGGGAGCGGGCAGAACTGCCGCTGAAGGAGCTGGTCAGTCAAAAGGCCCTCCCCGGTTAACATATTTATGTTAGAGAGGTGGCTCTCGACTTACCCGAGGAGGGAAGAGGCGAGGTACCTACTCAAAGGTTTCCAGTACGGTTTTCGTATACCATTCAAGGGGGTGCAGGGACCCCAAGATGCTCCTAATTTGCTTTCCCTGAAGGATAGGGAGGACATAGCCGCCCTAAGTATTGCCAGGGAGGTAAATGCAGGGAGGGTAGCTGGCCCCTTTTCTAGGCCTCCCTTTCCTAATCTTAAGGTTTCCCCTTTAGGTTTGGTTCCCAAAAAGGTCCCTGGTGAATTTTGTCTAATTCACCATTTATCATACCTGGTGGGTCGTTCGGTCAATGACGCCATTCCTGATGACCTTTGTTCAGTCAGGTATACGTCATTTGACCAGGCCTTGCGCATGGTGCGCGCTTGTGGCCCGGGTGCACTTCTGGCAAAATGTGATATTAAATCGGCATTCCGGTTGTTGCCAGTGCACCCGGGTGACTTTGAGTTACTGGGTTTTAAATTTCGGGGGAAATTTTATGTAGATAAAGCCATGCCTTTTGGCTGCTCTATTTCCTGTTCAGCATTCGAATGCTTTAGCACTTTCCTCCAGTGGGCCTTTGTTCGCAGGTCTGGGTCCCGGTCTGTAGCCCATTACCTCGATGACTTTTTGTTCGGGGGTGAACGGGGCTTGGACACATGCACGCGTCTCCTCACTACATTTCAGACGCTAATGCAGGAACTTGGTGTCCCTTTAGCGCCCGAAAAGACCGAGGGCCCATCAACTACGCTCACATTTCTGGGCATTGAAATTGACAAGGTTGCGCAGACATCCAGGTTACCGATGGACAAGGTCACCCGGATCTCTGCGATGGTGTTGGCCTTGCTGGCCAAACGTAAGGTGTCACTTCGTGAGCTCCAAGTTCTACATGGTCATGTTAATTTTGCCTGCAGGGTGGTCACGCCTGGCAGAGCTTTTGCTCGATGCCTATGTGACGCCATGATTGGGCTAACAAGGCGCCACCACAGGGTCCGACTGACTAGGGGCATGAGGGCTGACCTGCTGGTTTGGCTTAAGTTCCTGCGGGAATTCAATGGGGTATCATTTTGGAGGTCTGACCTCTTGGTCTCCCCCAGGTTCCAGGTTCAGTCGGATGCCTCTGGGTCCCTCGGATACGGGATTTATTTTGAGGGGAGGTGGGCCTATGGCCAATGGCCTCCAGCATGGCAGGGCACGGATCGTCTACGCGATCTCACATTCCTCGAGTTCTTCCCGATACTGGGAGCTTTGATGCTATGGGGCGAGGAGTGGGCCAATTCAGTAGTCCGTTTTTGGTGTGACAATGCTGCGGTGGTCCACATTGTCAATTCTCAGACATCAAAATCGCCCAGGGTCATGGGGTTAGTTCGCCAATTTGTGTTACGCAGCTTGCGCCTTAATGTGCTCTTTAGGGCCAGACATGTACCAGGCATTAATAACGATATTGCTGATGCTTTATCCCGCCTGCAGATCCCCCGGTTCCGCGCCTTGGCTCTGGACGCGGAGGAATTCCCCTCGCTACTCCCGGACGAGATTTGGACATTTGGCAAGGAGAGGTGAACCGGGCGATTGGCATGTCACTCGCTCCCCGCACGCGTAAGGCGTATCAACACGCATTTAATCAATTTACACAATTTTGTGTGCAACTTCGGTTGCCCGAAGCCTGGTCCATTCCGGTCAAACATGTTCTTCAATTTATGGTTTACCTACACAGTCTGGGCCTAGCTCCCCGCACCATGGCATCCAGGCTGTCAGCGCTGGCATTCATGGCCAAGGTGAAAGGTTTTGCTGACAGCATGACTGATTTTCGTATACGACATGTTTTGGAGGAGTGGACACAGGAACGTGGACGCCGCCTGGACACTCGCCACCCAATTTCCCCAGGGGTGCTTACACACCTAGCACGAGGCTGGCCTAACCTATGTTTTGACAGGTATGAGGCAGCTCTTTTTCATGCGGCTACCACGGTGGCCTTCTTTGGAGCGCTCCGCATCAGTGAGTTGGTACTACTGTCTAAGGCGGATGCGGCGTGTAGGGCACTGGAACTCGAAGATGTCTATGTCTCTAAGGAGTGGGCTCAGTTGAGGATACGGTCCTCAAAAGTTGATCAGCACAGTGTAGGCAGTGTTGTTAGGCTGCTACGATGTTCCATTGCAGACATCTGTCCGGTTGGTGCCCTACAGGAGTTCCTTGCAGTGCGTGGCATGCACCCTGGCCCGTTTTTCTGCCACCAGGATGGGTCTCCCCTGACTAAATTTCAATTTTGGAAGGTGACCGGTAAGGCACTGTCCAGTGTTGGCCTCCCCGGGGCTCGTTACGGCACCCATTCTTTTAGAATAGGGGCTGTTTCTACTGCGGCTGCTTTTGGGTACTCTGAGGCTGATATACGCCGTATGGGGAGGTGGGGATCTAAGTGTTTTGCATTATATGTTCGCCCTCTTCAGGCATGAGTACCAGTTAAGTCACTGTTCCCTTTTTCTCTTACAGACCCTGTGTGTCCCCGCACACCGGTGGCAGTATGGCTGGTGGGCCATAGCTATGTGCACTGGGCAGCGCAGTACGCTGCGGCGACAGAGTGGGGACCCCAGCTTGGACTACGTGCCTCCGCATGTATCAGGTGGTATGGTAAGCGTGGAATGTTATGGCGGGAACTGTTGCCATTCCTTTTCTCCATCAGGGATGCTGAACCGCCTGATGTCCTGGTGCTGCACCTCGGGGGCAATGACCTAGGCCAGGTCACTGGCCTTTCTTTAAAATATGCGATTTGCAGCGACCTAGCTTATGTGCATTATGTGTGGCCTTCCACAACGCTGCTATGGTCGGACATCATACCGCGTCACGCTTACAGAGGGGATATTAAGCTCCATGCCCTTGACCGTGCTCGCCGCTCGGTGAACAGGGCAGTGGCCCGGTTCTTTGCAGACAAGGGTTTGGGGCGGGTCATCCGACACCCCACCATTAGTTTACCAAATTACGATCTTTATGCAGGGGATGGGGTCCATCTGTCGGCTAGAGGTATGAACATCTTTTTGAAAGATTTCCAAGCAGGCCTGTTGACCGAGCTGACGGTCTGGGGGGGGGGCGGTGAGTCTTTATTGAAGCCTCCCCGTGTGGCGGGTAGCACTGGTAAGGTAAATATTTATGACCCATAGGTATCCGGCAGGTTCGCAATTGACTGGCCAACACTTAGACAGGTACAAGTTTAATAACGTTGACCGGTCAACGACGAACCAGGCAATGGGGTGATGGCAGGAGCTCTTCAGCATGCATCACCCCGTGATTTGACGGATACACGTCAGAGGGTGGGGTCAGTAGATAGTTTATTGACTACGGTCAACAATTTGTTTGTAGCAACAAACAAATTGATACAAATGGATACATTGTAGCCAATTGCCGTTGGCAATTTTGGGAGGAACCTTACCAGTGTTACTGCGGCCTGCTTGCCTTAAGAATGATAATTGGTTGAGTACCAATTGAAATTTATAATTCGGACTAGGGCATGATTCAATAAATGTGGCCCAATGCCTTTATCCATATACCTGTGTCTGAGTCTTTCTTTGGGGGGGGGGGGTGCGCCTGCAATGAGTTTTTCACATTCTTATCTCTGTAAAAGCTACCATGTTAGAATTCATTTAATTTCATATTTTATGTTTCATTTCCAGCAAAGGATGCAGGTGACTACCCCAGTAGCGTATATACTACTGTCCATTCTAGGACTTTCACCTGCCACAGCTAGTTCTATTTACTTTAGGAATAAGATTTTTTTTAAAAAAATAAAACAAACCCTAGGACTTTCTGTGCAATAATTCTATCATTAATTTGAAAGGTTGCTCTGCTAGCTCAGGTCAGTTAAGAATCTATTAGGCTTAATGCAGAATACTTCACACCCTGTAGGCAGCTTAACTGTGGGATAAAGGGCTGCATTTTCTTTCAGAGTTGATTGGCAGAACTCATGAAGGCATCTCAGTGCCATTCTTCCCCTCCCCCAAACTGACTCAACAGAAATATTATAGGAATTATTGGGCTCATGCTGTTCGCACAGATGAAATATGAAAAATAAGGTGCTTAGAGGTGTAACACTGATAGGTAATTTGTTTGTCTGTTTGAGGTGCTTTTAATCAAATTGGCAGGATTTGCATAAGCCCTTCAACATTCTGGCACACTGTAAATGACAACAATATATATTTGTGATGCGAGCTATATGTCAAGAAATACAATCTATAAGTATCAGAAGATTATCTAGTAAGTTTATTCACCTTATTTGTTTTCCTGACCCTTATAGCACTGTTGTTGTTCAGTCGCACAGTCGGTTCCGACCCTCTGCGACCCCACGGACCATTTTCCTCCAGGCGGCTCTGTTGTCCACCATCCCCCTCAGCCCTTCCAGCCCTGTGCCCATTGCATCACAATACCATCTAGCCATCTCATCTTTGGGCATCCCCTTCCCCTTTTGCCCTCCACCTTTCCCAACATCAAGGCCTTCTCAAGTGAATCCTCCCTTCTCATTTGATGTCCAAAGTACTTTAGCCTCATCTTTACTATTTGACCTTCCAATGAGCAATCGAGGTTGATTTCCTCTAGGATTGACCTATTTGTTCTCCTCGCTGTCCAGGGTACTCTCAAAACTCTCCTCCAACACCACATCTCAAAGGCATCTATTCTTCTGCGTTCGGCTTTCCTAATTGTCCAGCTCTCACATCCATACATTACCACTGGGAATACCATTGCTTTGACTATTCTGATATTTGTTTTCAAGGTGATGTCTCTGCTTTTCACTATGTTCGCCAGGTTTCTCATTGCTTGTCTCCCGAGAATCAGTCGCCTTTTTATTTCATGGCTGCAATCCCCATCTGCAGTGATCTTTGATCCCAAGAATGTAAAATCTGTCACTGCTTCTACTTCTTCCCCATCTATTCTCCAGGAACTGATCGGGCCTGTTGCCATTATTTTGGTTTTCTTGATATTGAGTCTCAAGCCAGCTTTTGCACTCTCCCCCTTCAGCCTAATCAAGAGATTCTTTAGGTCTTCCTCACTTTCTGCCATTAGGGTTGTATTGTCCGCATATCTCAAATTGTTGATGTTTCTCCCCGCAATTTTGATCCCATATTGTGATTCCTCCATCCCTGCATTGCACATTATGTGCTCTGTGTATAAGTTGAATAAGCAAGGTGACAGAATGCAGCCTTGTCTTACTCCTTTTCCTATTCCAAACCACTCTGTCATTCCGTGTTCTGTCTTAACTGTTGCTTCTTGATTCATGTACAGATTTCTCAGGAGGCATATGAGGTGCTCTGGTATTCCCATCTCTTTAATTACTTGCCACATCTTGTTGTGGTCCACACAGTCAAATGCCTTAGTGTAGTCAATAAAACAAAAGTAAACTTGTTTCTGGTATTCTTTTGTTTTCTCCATGATCCAACGTATGTTGGCAATGTGGTCTCTAGTCCCCCTGCCTTTTCTGAAACCTGCCTGCACCTCTGGTAATTCTCTCTCCACATGCTGCTGAAGCCTATCCTGTATTATCTTGAGCATCACCTTGCTGGCATGTGGGATGAGCGCAATTGTTCGGTAATTTGAACATTCTTTGGCATTGCCCTTTTTTGGGATTGGAAGGTATACTGATGTTTTCCAATCCTGTGGCCACTGTTTTGTTTTCCAAATCTGCTGGCATATTGAGTGCAGTAATTTGACGCCATCATCCTTTAGAGCTTTTAAGAATTCAACTGGGATACCATCATCTCCACTAGCTTTATTGTTTGGAGTGCTCTTTAGGGCCTTTATGACTTCGCTTTCCAAGATGTCTGGCTCAAGTTCAATTTTCTCATTATTGTTATTATCAGGAGTATTGAGGTCCTTTTTGTAGAGTTCCCATGTGTATTCTTTCCATCTTTTCTTAATCTCTTCTGCATCAGCTAGCTCCTTTCCATCTTTTTCCCTTATCATGGTCATTTTTGCTTTAAATGTTCCCTTGATCTTTTTGAAAAGATCTCTAGTCCTGCCTCTTTTGTTGTTTTCCTCCATTTCTTGGCACTGTTCTTTTAGATAGTTTTCCTTGTCTCTCCTTGCTTTTCTTTGGGATTCTGTTTTCAAATTTAATTTAATTTAATTTAATAGTCATATTTATATATGCCGCCCACTCAGGCAGAACCCGACTCAGGGCGGCATTACAACAAGTTCTAAAAACACATAAAAACACTTTAAAAGACCCATATCCCACCCACTTTAAAAGACCCATATCCCACCCACCCACCCATCCCACCCACTATCAAAAGAAGAAGAGAGAGTTCTTAATTGTTTACATAAGCCAGCAGGCGGGGACCGTGTTCCCATTCGGGCCCCACACCTGCCCTGCCAGCCAGGTCTTCAATCCCTTCCTGAAGGGCAGCAACTCTCTTTGAAGTCTTAGATCTGTTGGCAGGAGGTTCCAGAGAGTTGGTGCAGACACGGAGAAGGCCCTCCTTCGGGTGCTGGACAGATGTGCACCCCTAGTTGATGGCACTATTAGAGAGCCCCTCCGGTCCACTCTGGTTGGATGGGCAGACACTCTTGGGACAATGCGGTCTCTAAGGTATCCTGGCCCACTGCCATATAGGGCTTTAAAGGTCAAAACCAGCACCTTGAATTGCACCCGGAGACAAACTGGTAACCAGTGCAGCTCCCGAAGTAGCGGTGAGGCATGGGCATATCGCCCACACCCCATCACCACCCGGGCTGCCGCATTCTGGACCAGCTGCAGCCTCCGAATGGTCGTCAAGGGCAGCCCCATGTAGAGCGCATTACAATAATCTAATTGGGAAGTGACCAGAGCGTGGGTGACCATAAGCAAGGAGCCCCGGTCCAGGAGCATGCACAACTGGTGAATCACCCGAAGTTGGGCAAAAGACCTCCTGGCCACAGCTACTACCTGTTCTTCTAGCAGCAGCCGCGAGTCCAGAAGGACCCCCAAGTTGCGCACTGGGTCTGTCTGGGGCAAAACAGCCCCATCCAGTACCAAAGATGGTAACTGCCTGGATAACACGGGGCCCCTTATCCATAGCCACTCTGTCTTGCTGGGATTCAGCCGAAGCCCATTGGCCCCCATCCAGACCCCAATGGCCTCCAGGCATCCGGATAGGATTTCAACAGCATCACTGGGGTCCCCACGGGCCGAGATGTACAGCTGAGTGTCATCCGCATACTGATGGTACTGCACCCCGTGGGAACGAATGATCTCACCCAGTGGCTTCATGTAGATGTTAAATAGGAGAGGAGAGAGCACCGAGCCCTGAGGCACCCCATACTTGAGGAGCATAGGGCTGGACCTCTCACTCTCTAACCACACCGACTGGGTATCGCCCTCCAGAAAAGAGGAAAACCAGGACAACACGGTGCCCTGGATCCCCAGTCCTTTGAGCCGTTCCAGAAGGATACCGTGGTCGACGGTATCAAAGGCCGCTGAGAGGTCAAGAAGAGCAAGGACGGATGGATAACCCCCGTCCCGCTCCCGCCAGAGATCATCCATCAGTGCGACCAATGCCGTCTCCGTACCATACCCGGGCCTGAATCTTGATTGAAAGGGGTCTAGATAATCCGCTTCCTCCAGGACACTCTGCAGCTGGTGCGCCACTGCCTTCTCCAAAACCTTACCCAGAAAGGGCAGGTTGGAAACCGGCCTGTAGTTGTTAAGGACAGCTGGGTCAAGGGATATTTTCTTCAGGAGGGGGCGCACCAAAGCATGTTTTAATGGTGCAGGAAATACCCCCTCCCGTAATGATGCATTTATTATCGCTCCGACCCAGCCAGCGGTCACCACCTTGGAGGCTTTCACCAACCAGGTGGGACAGGGGTCCAAAGGACATGTAGTGTCACATACAGCTGCAAGGAGCCTGTCCATTCATCAGGGACAACAGGATCAAATCGATCCCAGATCGTACAGCAAGACTGTGCTCCGGTGCCCCCCCCCCGACCCTGAACGAATCCGATTGATTTTCTCCACCAGATGGTCAGCTAAGTCCTCAGCCGGACCCTGCCAACCGGGCACCGATCTCCCCCTACCGAGGAGGGACCTGGTTACCCGGAACAGGGCGGCTGGGTGATTATCAGTGGAGGCAATAAGGGTGGTGAAGTATTGCCGCCTCACCACCCCCATCGCCACTAGGTAGGCCCTAATAGCAGCTCTAGCTAGTGTCCAATCGGAGTAATCCTGGGTCTTCACCCAGCGGCGCTCTAGCCGTCTCTTTGCCCATTTGAGTTCCTGCAGTTCATCCATGAACCATGAGGATGACCTAACCCCACTGGCGCGGAGAGGCCGCAGTGGCGCAATTTCATCCAAGGTTGCTGTTGCCATCCTGTTCCACAGGTCAACAAGTGCCTCGGGTGAATCGTGTAGCCAATCCAGAGGAACATCCCCCAGTTCCCTCTGGAATCCATCTGGATCCATTAGTCGCCAAGGGCGGGCCATTTTAATAGGCCCTGCCTCCCTATGATGAAGCGTTGCCCCCAGAAAGTCAAGAGTCACCAGATAGTGATCTGACCATGGCACAGGTGATATGACTAAATCCTGTAATCTCAGATCACTCTGCCACTGCTCCGACAAGAAAACTAAGTCTGGCATGTGACCACTGCCCCTGGTCAGACCCCGAACTACCTGAGTCAGGCCCATGGCTGCCATGGAAGCCATGAACTCCCTTGCCACCTCAGAAGCCATCCCCAATGATGGCAAATTGAAGTCCCCCAGAACCATAAGCCTCGGGAACTCCAACGCCAGCATCGAGGCGGCTTCGAGGAGCTCAGGCAGGGCATCCCTTACCCTGCAAGGAGGCAGGTACTGGAGTAAGATCCCCAACTGACCCTTGGGGCCCAACCGTAGAAGCAGGGCCTCACAATCAGACACTTGTGGAGCAGTGGCCCTAGCAATTCCCAAAGACAATGGCGACACCACCGCCCCTCCCCTCCCCTCTAGGCTGGTGCCAAATACCGAACCCAGCTGGACACATGTCCGAAAGAGGTACTCCATCCTCAGGTGTCAGCCAGGTTTCGGTGATGCATGCCAGGTCGGCCCGCCCCTCCTGGATAGAATCTTGGATCATGGGGGCCTTATTACAGACTGATCTGGCATTCACCAGCAGCAGCCTAAGGGCGGGGTCACTCTGGATCTGCTGCTCAGGGCCCAGAGATGTACCTGCAGGGCTGGAATGAGGGACCGCACTTAAACATCAGACCCACATTCCCCGAGTGCGGCCCGCCCCACGGTACCCGCCGTACCGCCCCATGCCCGTCACAACACCTATATGGATCCCTGGAACCCCCCAAATGGTTGTATGTCCTCCTTTGTCCTTTGACTTTTGCGTTCCTTCTTTCTTCTGCTTTTTAAAGAACCTCATCAGACAACCACTTTGCCTTCTTATGCTTCTTTTCTTTTGGTATGGTTTTCTTTGCTGTTTCCTGCATGATGTCCCTCATCTCTGTCCATAATTCTTCTGGCACTCTGTCTATCGAGTCTAAGCCATGATATCTATTCATCACCTCCACCGTGTATTCTTTTGGGATGTTGTCTAGGTGGTATCTATCTGGTCTCCTAGTTTTCCCTATTTTATTTAGTCTGAGCCTGAATTTTGCGATCAGTAGGTTGTGATCTGAGCCACAGTCTGCTCCAGGTCTTGTTTTTGCTGACTGTATGGAGGTTCTCCATCTTTGGCTGCAGAGTATGGAGTCAATCTGGTTTCAGTGTTGGCTATCTGGTGATGTCCATGTGTAAAGTCGCCTCTTGTGTTGCTGGAAGAGAGTGTTTGCTATGACTAGTGCATTCTCTTGGCAGAACTCTATCAATCTTTGCCCTGCTTCATTCTGTGTTCCAAGGCCAAACTTGCCTGTTATTCCCTCCACTTTTTTATTTCCTACTTTGGCATTCCAATCTCCTAAAAAGATTTGGACATCATTTCTTGGTGTCTGTTCTATGAGGTGTTCTAAGTCCTCATAGACTGGTCCACTATGGCCTCACCTGCACTAGTGGTTGGTGCGTATATTTTGATCACAGTGACATTGAAAGGTTTGCCTTGGATTCTGACTGACATCATTCTGTCTTTTTTGAGGTTGTATCCCATTACTGCTTTTCTCACTCTTTTATTGGTGATTATGGCAACTCTACTGCCCATTCCATCCAGAGAGGCCAACGGGGGAGGTGAGTAAAGGATCTTGCCCCTCCCTCCCCATCCAAAGACCTGGGCCTGGAGAGGAAGAAAAGGCTTCAGGAAGGCCCAGCTCTACTGCCCATTTGCCATCCAGAGAGGCCCAAGGGGGAGGTGAGTAAAGGATCTTGACCCTCCCTCCTCATCCAAAGACCTGGGGCCAGAGAGAAGGACACCCCCAGAGACCCCCGACCACCCCCAGGAGATACCATCCACAACCACCATCACAGCGAGGCCCAAGCCGGCGCCTTTGACCGACTCCATGCGGCCGAAGGGAGGCAAGAGCTGCTGCGTGCATGCAAAGGATAAGTAATCGAACTGAAATAATATAGTTGACTAAACATAGATAGCTTATGGCAACTGACATAGTGACTGTACAAGAAACTGACTTACATAGAGACTTGATATAGTGGACATTTTCTTTCTTTCTTTCTTTCCCTTTCATTAATTAGTTCAACTTTTACTTTGATACTATGTGATAAACTGTGATATTGTGCATGATAATACTTTGTTTTAAAACTGTTTAAACTGTGATAACATGTGTGATGGGAAAAGACTGGCATAGAGACCGGCAAGGCAATCCACAGAGTTTGCCAAGAGAACCCTATGGACCAAAACAAATGAAAGTGTGGCGCCAAAATGGCCACCGCGCTCTTTGCAGCCCCCACCCACCCAGACTCAGACATCCGGGGGAGTTAGGGGGCGTGGCCACCCCTCTATAAAAGGGGTGGTCACGAGGCAGCCGAGCTGCCATTTTAGAAACGCGACGGAGCGGAGAAGTTTTCTCCGCCGCGTTTCTGCTTCTTCACCCTTTCGTACCTTTGCCTTGAACGGAGTTCTCTCCTTTTCATTACCGCGGTACTCAGGGCACAGGAACCGATCCCTGGCCAGGGATCTGTCGCTTCTTTGGGAGCCATGGCTCCCAAGCGCAAAGGCCCGGTGGTCAAGCTGCGGCCGAGGGGAAGGGCTTTTCCACCCCCTCCCTCTAATGGGGGGCAGCCATCGGGTCAGAGGACTCGGGCTGCACCCCCCCAGCTGGGCACCGGGACGGCCTTGCCCGCTGCTGCCAGTGGGGCCGAGCAGGCTTCCACTGGTCAGCCCGGCACAGGCCTCCAGGCTGGGCCAGCTCAGGCTGGCTCCTCGGGCATCCCTGCCCCTGGGCGGGATTTCTTTGGTTCACGACAGGGTGGCCCACTTGGACTTGGTGGCGGTTTCTGCCCCACCATTCCTCCAGCCCCCCATGGGCCGGAGTTTTGGGCATGGCCCTACTCAGGCCCTGGATCCCCATTTGGGTTTCCCACTCAACAACTGGCCACAGGGCCGTCCGGCCCATCCGGCCCGCCCGGCCCACTTTATACTGGGGGCTCGGAGACTGTCGATGCCCTTCTTGCACATATTTCGGGGCTAGAGGCTTCACTGGGCATTGCCCAACCACCTCCCGAAGGGGGTTTGTCTGCTGCTTCGATCACAGCCCCTTTGTTAGTCTCAGACACGTCGGCCGTGACTCTCCAGCGGGCCGCCAACAGGGTCGAGCTGCTTGAGGCCATCAGGCCAGCCCAAGATGGTGCCTCGCAGCTCCCCGCGTGTTCGAATCTGCAGGTGGGGAGCAGTCAGGTGTGGACCCAGAGCTCAATGCCTGTCACGAGCTCCAACGCCCACCGTGGGCCGGAACCCCCGGTGGGGGTGGCTCACGGGGGTGCGACCAGTGAGTATCTGGTTCAATTTAGTGCACCGACACTGTCCAGTTACACTGGGGGGGGTGGGTACAGTGGCCATGGCCACACCAGGTTACTATGGGTGGGCAGTTGCTTCCACACTGCCCTGTTAATTCCTGGTTACCAAATGGCCCCATGGTTAGGACAGGGGTGTCCACCCCCGGGGGTATGCCAAGCGTCGCAGGGGCTATTCAGGGCCCACTGCGCATACCCTTCTTTCAACAGGTGCCGACGGCGGCTCTGCCGACGCCTGGTCATTCCCTCCCCCTGGGTGATCATCTTTCACAGGCTACTAGGGATAAGATTTGGAGGGAGGAGTACGTTGATATTTTTTCCCTCCTGAATCGTGAGCCCACTAAGGAGGAGAGGGAAGGATAGGATGACCGGGACAAAGAATTGTCCCGTCGTCGTAAGCCACCGCGTACCTGGGCCAATTGGTTGCCGGCATATCTTATATATATGGCGGTGTACCTCAGGGCCCGGCCTGATTTGGCCATTCCTATGGTACAATATCTCGACAATATTTATAGGGCGATGGTTGACTTTCCTGGCCCGTCGTGGTTGGCTTACGACAAGGAATTTAGGATGAGGGTGGCCCTACATCCTGAGATGAGGTGGGATGAGCCCTGCCAGCAATTGTGGCTCTTGTATATGACTCCCACGCGTCCAGCACCTGGTGATAGGTACCATTGTGGCCATGCTGTGCAGCGGGCAGCTGTGACGGGGCAGGGGGTTCCAGCCCGCCTGCTGTGTTGGAGCTTCTCAGCTAGCGGCATGTGCAACAAGCGTCAGTGTCATTTCCGGCACGAGTGTCCCTCTTGCTCTGGCCCTCACGCCGCCTCTGCGTGCCCGCGGGCTGGTGGGTCACGAGGCAGAGGTAGGGGTGGGCAGGGGGCGGTCAGAGCTCCCTCTGATGGTGCTGGCCAAGCAAAAGGCCCCCTCCCCAATTAATATTCCCATGTTAGGTCAATGGCTTTCCGCTTATCCTAGACGGGATGATGTGAAGTACCTGCTTGAAGGCTTCCAGTTTGGCTTTCACATACCATTTAAGGGTGTTCGGGGACCACAGGACGCCCCGAACTTACTTTCACTAAAGGGCAATGAGGAGGTCGCTGCACAAAGCATAGCTAAGGAGTTGCAGGCTATGAGGGTTGCAGGGCCCTTTGATGAACCACCATTCCCTAACTTGAAGGTCTCCCCTCTGGGGCTAGTCCCAAAAAAGACCCCAGGTGAATTTCGCCTAATACACAATCTTTCCTACCCTGTGGGTTCCTCGGTCAATGATGCTATTCCTGATGACCTTTGTTCGGTCAGGTATACTTCGTTTGATCAGGCCCTACAGATGGTACGCGCCTGTGGTCCCGGGGCCCTCTTAGTAAAGTGTGATATTAAATCGGCATTCCGATTACTGCCAGTGCACCCCGAGGACTTTGAGCTGTTAGGTTTCCGTTTTAGGGGGAAATTCTATGTAGATAAGGCCATGCCTTTTGGCTGCTCTATTTCATGTTCGGCATTCGAACGATTTAGCACTTTCCTTCAATGGGCCTTTGTTCGAAGGTCAGGGTCCCGGTCTGTAGCCCATTACCTCGATGACTTTTTGTTCGGGGGTGAACGGGGCTCGGACACATGTACTCGTCTCCTTACTACATTTCAGGCCCTTATGCGGGAACTGGGTGTCCCCTTAGCGCCTGAAAAGACCGAGGGTCCAGCCACCAAGCTCACCTTTTTAGGCATCGAAATTGACACTGTCGCACAGGCATCCAGGTTACCCGTAGACAAGGTGGCCCGGATCTCTGCGGCGATTCGGGCAGTGATTTATAAACGTAAGGTGTCCCTTCATGAGCTACAGGTACTGCACGGCCACCTCAATTTCACCTGCCGGGTGGTGACACCGGGCAGAGCTTTTGCCAGGCATCTGTGTGATGCCATGGCTGGCCTATTAAAACGCCACCACAGGGTTCGGCTCACCAGGGGTATATGGGCAGACCTTTCAGTTTGCCTCACATTCCTACAGGAATTTAACGGGGTTTCTTTTTGGAGATCGGACCTTATGGTCTGCCCTAAATTTCAAGTACAGTCGGATGCCTCCGGCTCTCTGGGTTATGGGATATATTTCGAAGGGAGGTGGGCATATGGCTGATGGCCTCATGCATGGCAGGGCATGGATCGTCTCCGCGATCTTACTTTCCTGGAATTTTTTCCCATTTTGGGGGCACTAATACTATGGGCCGATAAGTGGGCCAACTCAGTGGTCCATTTTTGGTGTGACAATGCTGCAGTGGTGCACATTGTTAATGCTCAGACGTCCAAATCCCCTAGGGTCATGGCATTGGTCCGTCAATTTGTCTTGAGAAGCCTACGCTTAATGTGCTGTTCAAGGCCAGACATGTACCAGGCATTAATAATGATATTGCTGATGCTTTATCCTGCCTGCAGATCTCCCAGTTCTGTGCCTTAGCTCCCGAAGCAGAGGAATTCCCCTCGCCACTCCCGGCCGAGATTTGGACATTTGGCGAGGAGAGGTGAACCGGGCGATTGGCATGTCTTTGGCACCTCGCACGCGTAAGGCGTATCAACATGCTTTCGTACAATTTAGAACTTTTTGTGGCCAACTGCAGTTACCCTAAGTGTGGCCAATACCTGTAGACCAGATTTTGCAATACATGGTTTATCTTCATGGTCATGGGCTGGCCCCCCGTACTATAGCCTCTAGGCTTTCGGCACTGGCATTTATGGCCAAGGTGCGGGGCTTCGCTGACTGCGTGAATGATTTCCGCATACGTCATGTTTTGGAAGGGTGGACACGTGAACGTGGCTGCTGCCAGGACACACGTCACCCGATTTTACCAGAAGTTCTTACCCACCTTGCACGAGGCTGGCATAACTTATGCTATGATAGGTATGAGGTGGCTCTTTTTCACGCAGCCACCACTGCAGCCTTCTTTGGAGCGCTCCGCATCAGTGAGTTGGTACCACTGTCTAAGGCGGATGCGTCTCGTAGGGCACTGGAACTCGATGATGTCTATGTTACTCAAGAGTGGGCTCAGTTGAGGATACAGTCCTCAAAGGTTGATCAGCAAGGTGTAGGCAGTGGAGTCAGACTGCTACGATGTTCCATTGAAGACATCTGTCCAGTTGGTGCCCTACATGAGTTTTTGGCAGTGCATGGTACGCACCCTGGCCCGTTTTTCTGCCACCAGGATGGGTCTCCCCTTACTAAATTCCAGTTTTGGAGGGTGACCGGCATGGCACTTACCAGTGTTGGCCTCCCTGGGGCTCGTTACGGCACCCATTCATTTAGGATAGGCGCTGCTTCTACTGCGGCTGCGTGTGGGTACTCTGAGGCTGATATACGCAGGATGGGCAGGTAGGGATCCATGCGCTTTGCATTGTACGTACGCCCCCTCCATGTGTGAGTACCAGTTATGTCATTATTCCTTTTTTCCTTCTTTTACAGACCCTGTGTGTCCCCGCACACCGGTGGCAGTATGGCTGGTGGGCCACAGTTACGCGCACTGGGCAGCGCAGTATGCTGCGGTGACAGAGTGGGGACCCCATCTCGGGCTTCGTGCAACCACACGTTTGCAATGGTACGGTAAGCGTGGTATGAAATGGTGGGAACTGTTGCCATTCCTGTTTTCCATCAGGGATGCTGGACCGCCTGATGTCCTCATCCTGCATCTCGGTGGCAATGACCTTGCCCAGGTCACTGGCCTCTCTTTAAAGTTCACGATTTGCAGGGACCTAGCCTATTTGCATTACGTATGGCCATCCACGCGGCTGCTATGGTCGGACATGGTGCCACGACATACTTACATAGGAGGCGTTGACCTCCGTGCCCTTGACCGCGCTCGCCGCTCGGTGAACAGGGCTGTTGCCCGGCTCCTGGCAGACAAGGGCTTGGGGACAGCCATCCGGCACCCTAGGATAGGCTTGCAGGATTATGATCTCTACGCAGGAGATGGGGTCCACTTGTCGGCCAGAGGTATGAACCTCTTTCTTGAGGATATGCAAGCAGGCCTGGTGACCGAGCTGACGGTCTGGGGGGGCGGTGAGTCATCATGGACGCCTCCCCGTGTGGTGGGTAGCACTGGTAAGGTAAAGATAGACGTAGACAGGTACAGGGGAAATAGGTTTGCCCGGTCAAGGGCGAACCAGGCAAGGGGTGATGGCAGGAGCTTTACAGCCTGCATCACCTTGATATTTAACGGATACACGTCATAGGGTGGGGTCAGTAGATATTTTATTGACTCCGGTCAACAATTTGTTTGTGTCAACAAACAAATTGATACAAATAGTTACATGTAGCCAATTGCCATTGGCATTTTGGGAGGAACCTTACCAGTGTTACTGCGGCCTGCTTGCCTTAAAGAATTACAATTGGATGATTACACCAATTGAAAGTTATAATTCGGACTAGGGCATTATTCAATAAAAGTGGCCCGATGCCTTTATCCATATACCGGTGTCTGAGTCTTTCTTTGGGGGGTGCGCCTGCAATGAAAGTGCAGTGCCAAAATGGCTGCCGCGCTCTTTGCAGCCCCCACCCCACCCGGACTCAGACATCCGGGTGAGTTAGGGGGCGTGGCCACCCCTCTATAAAAGGGGTGGCCACGAGGCAGCCGAGCTGCAATTTTAGAAATGCGACGGAGCGGAGAAGTTTTCCCCTCCACCCCCTCCCTAGTGAACAGTGTGATTTTTTGGTCGCTTCGGGGCCGGGTGGGAATTTTTGGCTTGAACCTACAATTGGCTCTTTGGTTCTTGCTTTTTTTGCCCACCCCACACTGTTGCTAGTGTTTGAGAAAAGGGGTAAGTTGACTTTGGTCACTTTTGCCGGGTAGCACTGGTAAGGTAAAGATTTATGACCCATAGGTATCCGGCAGGTTCGCAATTGACTAGCCAACACGTAGACAGGTACAGGGGAAATAGGTTTGGCCGGTCAAGGGCGAACCAGGCAAGGGGTGATGGCAGGAGCTTTACAGCCTGCATCACCTTGATATTTAACGGATACACGTCATAGGGTGGGGTCAGTAGATAGTTTATTGACTCCAGTCAACAATTTGTTTGTGTCAACAAACAAATTGATACAAATAGTTACATGTAGCCAATTGCCAATGGCATTTTGGGAGGAACCTTACCAGTCTTACTGCGGCCTGCTTGCCTTAAAGAATTACAAGTGGATGATTACACCAATTGAAAGTTATAATTCGGACTAGGGCATTATTCAATAAAAGTGGCCCGATGCCTTTATCCATATACCGGTGTCTGAGTCTTTCTTTGGGGGGTGCGCCTGCAAAGGCAAAACAAGGGGATGCTCAGCATAGCAGATCTGAAAAGGGGGAGGGATATGAAAGGAGGAGGAGAAATACAGTGTTGCAGGGAAAAATACTGCATAGGGACATGGAATGTGAGGTCTATGAATCAAGGAAAACTGGAAGTGGTTAAAAACGAGATGGAAAGAATAAGCATTGACATCCTGGGCATCAGTGAATTAAAATGGACAGGGATGGGTGAATTCAGTTCTGGAAACCATTATATCTTCTACTGTGGGCAAGAAAACCTCAGGAAAAATGGAGTAGCAATAATTAATTTAATTTAATTTAATTGTCACATTTATATACCGCTCACTCGGCCAAAGCCAACTCAGGGCGGTTCACAATAAAAATTAAAAAACACATGTTAAAAACAGTTAAAACTACCCACCCCCTAAAAACAAGGGCTGCAGGATCCAAAGGCACCATGGGGAAGAGTTCTTCTACACCAACCACCCAATGGAGGTTACCCTTCCACCTGCACCCCACACTTGACCCGCCAGCCAGGTTTTAAGTTCTTTTCTGAAAGGCAGCAATTCCGTCCGGAGACGTAGCTCTGTTGGCAGGAGGTTCCAGAGGGCCGGCGCAGACACGGAGAAGGCTCTCCTCCTTGTGCCAGAGAGGCGAGCCCCTCTGGCTGATGGAACAATTAGAGAGCCCTTCCGGTCCGCTCTGGTTGGACGGACAGACGTCCTCAGGGCGATGCGGTCTCTTAGGTAACCCGGCCCACTACCATATAGGGCTTTAAAGGTCAAAACCAGCACCTTGAATTGCACCCGGAGACAAACTGGCAACCAGTGCAGCTCCCGGAGCAGTGGCAAAGCATGGGCATAACGCCCACACCCCATCACCACCCTGGCTGCTGCATTCTGGACCAGCTGTAGCCTCCGAATGGTCATCAAGGGCAGCCCCATGTAGAGCGCATTGCAATAATCTAGTCTGGAGGTGACCAGAGCGTGAGTGACCATGAGCAAGGAGTCCCGGTCCAGGAGTGGGCGCAACTGGCGAATCACCCGAAGTTGGGCGAAAGCCCTCCTGGTCACAGCCGCCACCTGTTCTTCTAGCAGTAGCCGCGAATCCAGGAGGACCCCCAAGTTGCGCACCGGGTCTGTCTGGGGCAAAATAGCCCCATCCAGAACCAAAGATGGTAGCTCCCGGGTTAACGCAGGACCCCTTATCTATAGCCACTCAGTCTTGCTGGGATTCAGTTGTAGCCCGTTAGCCCCCATCCAGACCCCAACAGCTTCCAGGCACCTGGAAAGGACTTTGATGGCATCACTGGGGTCCCCATGGGCCGAGATGTACAACTGAGTGTCATCCGCGTACTGATGGTACCACACCCCATGGGAACGAATGATCTCACCCAGCGGCTTCATGTAGATGTTAAATAGGAGAGGAGAGAGCACCGAGCCCTGAGGCACCCCCCATTTGAGGGGCCTAGGACTCGACCTCTCACTCTCCAACCACACCGACTGGGTCCGACCCCTCAGAAATGAGGAAAACCAGGACCACACAGTGCCCTGGATTCCCAATCCTTGGAGCCGTTCCAGAAGGATACCGTGGTCAACGGTATCGAAAGCCGCTGAGAGGTCAAGAAGAGCAAGGACGGATGGGTGACCACCGTCCCGCTCCCGCCAGAGATCATCCATCAGTGCGACCAATGCCGTCTCGGTACCATATCCAGGCCTGAATCCTGACTGAAAGGGGTCCAGGTAATCCGCTTCATCCAGTACCCCCTGCAGCCGACGCGCCACTGCCTTCTCCAACACCTTCCCTAAAAAGGGGAGGTTGGAGACAGGCCTATAGTTGGTTAGGACAGCTGGGTCGAGGGAAGGTTTCTTCAGGAGGGGGTGCACCAAGGCATGTTTTAAAGGTGCAGGAAACACCCCCTCCCGCAATGATGCATTGATCATAGCCCCAACCCAGCCACCTGTCACCGCCTTGGAGGCTTTCACCAACCAGGTGGGACAGGGGTCCAATGGGCAGGTAGTGGCGCGCACAGCTGCAAGGAGCCTGTCCACTTCATCAGGGGCAACTGGATCAAACCGGTCCCAGATGGTATGGCAAGACTGTGCTCCAGCTCCCTCCGGACTCTCCCCATCCACGCCAGGATTAAACCCCGAGCGAATCCGATCGATTTTCTCCACTAGATGGTCAGCAAAGTCCTCAGCCGACCCCTGCCAACCAGGCACCGGGGTCCCCCTACCAAGGAGAGACCTGGTAACCCGGAACAGGGTGGCTGGGCGATTATCAGCAGAGGCAATAAGGGTGGTGAAGTATTGCCGCCTCACCACCTCCATCGCCACTAGATAGGCCCTAATAGCGGCTCTAGCTAGTGTCCAATCGGAGTCTCTCTGGGTCTTCACCCAGCGGCGCTCTAGGCGTCTCTTTGCCCGTTTGAGCTCCCGCAGTTCATCTGTGAACCATGGAGATGACCTAGCTCCATGAGCTCTGAGAGGCCGTAGTGGTGCGATTTCATCCAAGGCCGCTGTTGTCATCCTGTTCCACAGGTCAACCAGCGCCTCGGGCGAATCGTGTTGCCGATCCAGAGGGAAATCCCCCAGTTCCCTCTGGAATCCATCAGGATCCATCAGTTGCCGGGGGCGGGCCATTCTAATAGGCCCTGCCTCCCTACGATGAAGCGTCGCACCCAGGAAGTCTAGAGCCACCAAATAATGATCTGACCATGGCACAGGTGTTATGTCTAGTTTCCGTAGTCTCAGATCACTCTGCCACTGCTCCGACAAAAAGATTAAATCTGGTGTGTGGCCACTGCCCCTGGTCGGGCCCTGAATTACCTGAATCAGGTCCATAGCTGCCATGGAAGTCATGAACTCCTGAGCCACCTCGGAGCCAGTCCCCAGCGAAGGCAAATTGAAGTCCCCCAGAACCATCAGTCTAGGGAACTCCAACGCCAACGCTGAGACGGCCTCGAGGAGCTCAGGCAGGGAGTCCCTTACCCTGCAAGGGGGCAGGTACAGGAGTAAGACTCCCAACTGACCCTTAGAGCCCAGACGCAGAAGCAGGGCCTCACAACCCAGAATTTGTGGAGCGGTAGCCCTGGCGACTCCCAGTGACTCCCTGGCTATGATGGCAACGCCACCGCCCTTACCCTCATCCCTAGGCTGGTGCCAAATACTGAACCCAGCTGGACACATTTCTGGCAGAGGAACCCCATCCTCTGGTCTCAGCCAGGTCTCAGTGATACATGCCAGGTCGGCCCGCTCCCCCATAATGGAATCTTGTATCAGGGGGGCCTTATTACATACCGACCTGGCATTCATCAGCAGCAGCCTAAGGGCAGGGTCACCCTGGGTCAGCTGCTCAGGACCTAGAGGTGTAACCGGGGGGCTGGAACGAGGGACAGATACTAAGCATCTGCCCCGCATTCCCCGAGTGCGGCCCGCCCCTCGGTACCCGCTATATCGCCCCATGCCCATCACAACCTCTATATTGGCCTCGGGAGCCTCCCTGATTGCCTTGGACAGAATGCTGCCTCTCCTTCCCGGCTGGCCGGGCAGTCTCTCCCTCCCTCCCTCCCACCCCCATATAAAACCGCCCCACCCACTCCCCCCACCACCCTCCGCAAGGCTCCAGCGGTGATGGAAGTGGTGGGGCATTCTTCCAAATCTACCTTGAGCCCTCAACTGGGGTGAGACATTCCACCCACAGTAGCGACGGCAGTGGGCCGGCTTTTCAAGGCCATCTCGAATCGTCACCTTAATTTTATCCCCATGGACCTCCAAGCCAGCCCCAGACAGACTGCTGCTGCTATTCCCTGGCAGGCAAGTTAGTCCCTCAATCCTTCTAACTCTCCCTCCCTCCCTCCACCATCTCCTCCCCCCTTTTGGCCCATATCTCCCCCCATCGCCCCCAGTGGGCCGTAGAACTTTCAACTCCCCACCTCCTCCACTCAAGGCATAGGGAGGAGGAGGGAGGGAGGGCTCAGGACGCCGGTGTTGGAGGCTGCCCTGATGTCTGCAGTTGTTCCAGCTGGCCTCCAGAGTCCCAGGCAATGGAGAAGCCCCTCCAGCATAGCCTCTCTTTAAACCCCTGCTCAAGGCCAAGTCATAGGGAGGAGGAGGGAGGGAGGGCTCAGGACGCCGGTGTTGAAGTCTGTCCTGATGCCTGCAGTTGTTCCAGCTGGCCTCCAGAGTCCCAGGCAATGGAGAAGCCCCTCCAGCATAGCCTCTCTTTAAACCCCTGCTCAAGGCCAAGTCATAGGGAGGAGGAGGGAGGGAGGGCTCAGGACGCCGGTGTTGAAGTCTGTCCTGATACCTGCAGTTGTTCCAGCTGGCCTCCAGAGTCCCAGGCAATGGAGAAGCCCCTCCAGCATAGCCTCTCTTTAAACCCCTGCTCAAGGCCAAATCATAGGGAGGAGGAGGGAGGGAGGGCTCAGGACGCCGGTGTTGAAGGCTGCCCTGATGTCTGCAGTTGTTCCAGCTGGCCTCCAGAGTCCCAGGCAATGGAGAAGCCCCTCCAGCATAGCCTCTCTTTAAACCCCTGCTCAAGGCCAAGGCACAGGGAGGAGGAAGGAGGGAGGGCTCAGGACGCCGGTGTTGAAGTCTGTCCTGATACCTGCAGTTGTTCCAGCTGGCCTCCAGAGTCCCAGGCAATGGAGAAGCCCCTCCAGCATAGCCTCTCTTTAAACCCCTGCTCAAGGCCAAGTCATAGGGAGGAGGAGGGAGGGAGGGCTCAGGACACCGGTGTTGAAGGCTGCCCTGATGTCTGCAGTTGTTCCAGCTGGCCTCCAGAGTCCCAGGCAATGGAGAAGCCCCTCCAGCATAGCCTCTCTTTAAACCCCTGCTCAAGGCCAAGGCACAGGGAGGAGGAGGGAGGGAGGGCTCAGGACGCCGGTGTTGAAGTCTGTCCTGATACCTGCAGTTGTTCCAGCTGGCCTCCAGAGTCCCAGGCAATGGAGAAGCCCCTCCAGCATAGCCTCTCTTTAAACCCCTGCTCAAGGCCAAGTCATAGGGAGGAGGAGGGAGGGAGGGCTCAGGACGCCGGTGTTGAAGGCTGCCCTGATGTCTGCAGTTGTTCCAGCTGGCCTCCAGAGTCCCAGGCAATGGAGAAGCCCCTCCAGCATAGCCTCTCTTTAAACCCCTGCTCAAGGCCAAGGCACAGGGAGGAGGAGGGAGGGAGGGCTCAGGACGCCGGTGTTGAAGTCTGTCCTGATACCTGCAGTTGTTCCAGCTGGCCTCCAGAGTCCCAGGCAGTCAACAAAAGAGTGAGGAAAGCAGTAATGGGATACAACATCAAAAATGATAGAATGATGTCAGTCAGAATCCAAGGCAAACCTTTCAATATCACTGTAATCCAAGTCTATGCACCAACCACTAGTGCAGATGAAGCCACAGTTGACCAGTTCTATGAGGACCTACAACACCTCATAGAACAGACACCAAGAAATGATGTCCACATTATCTTAGGAGATTGGAATGCCAAAGTAGGAAATAAAAAAGTAAATGGAATAACAGGCAAGAAATCTGTACATGAGTCAATAAGCAACAGTTAAGACAGAATACGGAATGACAGAGTGGTTTGGTATAGGAAAAGGAGTAAGACAAGGCTGCATTTTATCACCCTGCTTATTCAGTCCATACACAGAGCACATAATGCACAATGCAGGGATGGAGGAATCACAATATGGGATCAAAATTGCTAGGAGAAACATCAACAATTTGAGATATGCAGATGATACCACCCTAATGGCAGAAAGTGAGGAAGACCTAAAGAACCTCTTGATTGGATTGAAGGAGAGTGCAAAAGCTGGCTTGAGACTCAATATCAAGAAAACCAAGATAATGGCAACAGGTCCAATCAGTCCCTGGAAAATAGATGAGGAAGAAGTAGAAGCAGTGACAGATTTTACTTTCCTGGGATCTAAGATCACTGCAGATGGCGATTGTAGCCATGAAATAAAAAGACGACTGATTATGGGGAGACAAGCAATGAGAAACCTGGGGAATATAGTGAAAAGCAGAGACATCACCTTGAAAACAAAAATTCGCATAGTCAAAGCAATGGTATTCCCAGTGGTAATGTATGGGTGTGAGAGCTGGACCATTAGGAAGGCTGAGCGCAGAAGAATAGATGCCTTTGAGATGTGGTGTTGGAGGAGAGTCCTGAGAGTCTCTTGGACAGCAAAGAGAACAAATAGGTCAATACTGGAAGAAATCAATCCTGACTGTTCATAGGAGGGACAAATAGTGAAGATGAAGCTAAAGTACTTTGGGCATCAAATGAGAAGGGAGGACTCACTTGAGAAGGCCTTGATGCTGGGAAAGGTGGAGGGAAAGAGAAGAAGGGTGTGTCCAAAGATGAGATGGATAGATGGTATTGTGGACACAATGGGCACAGAGCTTGGTGGGCTGAGGAGAATGGTGGAGGATAGAGGTGGCTGGAGGAAAATGGTCCATGGGGTTGCAAAGGGTCGGAATTGACTGTGCGACTGAACAACAATGGCAACTCCATTTCTTCTAAGGGTCTCTTGTCCGCAGTAGTAGATATGATGGTTTCCTGAGCTGAATTCGCCCATCCCTGTCCATTTTAGCTCACTGATGCCCAAGATGTCAATGCTTATTGCAGGTCCACCCCCCAAAAAAGGACTCAGACACTGGTGAAAGTGGATAATGGCATTGGACCACATTTATTGATTCATGCCCTAGTCCGAATTATAAATTTCGATTGGTACTCAACCAATTATAATTCTTAAGGCAAGCAGGCCGCAGTAACACTGGTAAGGTCCCTCCCAAAATTGCCAACGGCAATTGGTTACAATGTATCCATTTGTATCAATTTGTTTGTTGGCAACAAACAAATTGTTGACCGTAGTCAATAAACTAACTACTGACCCCACCCTCTGACGCGTATCCGTAAAATCAAGGGGTGATGCATGCTGTCTAGCTCGTGCCATCACCCCATTGCCTGGTTCGTTGTTGACCGGACAACGTTAACCAACTTGTGCCTATCTAGTGTTGTCCAGTCAATTGCGAACCTGCCGGATACCTGTGGGTCATAAATATTTACCTTACCAGTGCTACCCGCCCATGTGACCAAAGTCAACAGTCATAAACCCCTGTATCAAACCATAGCAACAGTGTGGGATGGGCAAAAAAGCCAGAACCCAGGAGCCAATTGTGGGTTCCAGCCAAAAATTCCCACCCGGCCCCGAAGCGACCAAAATATCACACTGCTAACTAGGGAGGGGGTGGAGGGGAAAAACTTCTCCTCTCCATCGCTTTCACAAAATGGCAGCTCGGCTGCCTCGTGGCCACCCCTTTTAAAGGGTGCTGGCCACGCCCCCTAACTACCCGGATGCCCAAGTCCGGTGGGGGGGGCCGCAAAGAGCGCGGCGGCCATTTTGGCGCCGCACTTGCATTGCAGGCCCACCCCCCAAAAAAGTACTCAGACACTGGTGAAAGTGGATAACGGCATTGGGCCACATTTATTGATTCATGCCCTAGTCCGAATTATAAATTTCGATTGGTACTCAACCAATTATAATTCTTAAGGCAAGCAGGCTGCAGTAACACTGGTAAGGTCCCTCCCAAAATTGCCAACGGCAATTGGTTACAATGTATCCATTTGTATCAATTTGTTTGTTGGCAACAAACAAATTGTTGACCGTAGTCAATAAACTAACTACTGACCCCACCCTCTGACACGTATCCGTAAAATCAAGGGGTGATGCATGCTGCCTAGCTCGTGCCATCACCCCATTGCCTGGTTCGTCGTTGACCGGACAACGTTAACCAACTTGTGCCTATCTAGTGTTGTCCAGTCAATTGCGAACCTGCCGGATACCTGTGGGTCATAAATATTTACCTTACCAGTGCTACCCGCCACACGGGGAGGCATCCATGATGACTCACCGCCCCCCCCCAAGACCGTCAGCTCGGTCACCAGGCCTGCTTGCATCACACCCAGAACGAGGTACATACCTCTGACCGACAGGTGGACCCCTTCTCCTGCCTAACAGCAAAATTTGTTTGTAAGCCGATCATCCGGACTCCAATGGCCGTCTCACAGCCATGCTCAGTACGGGCCGGAGCCACAGCCCCATCCACTGCCTGCCGGAACAGTCCAAACTAGGGAGATCCGCGTCTCCCCTAAATTGGTGTCTCGGCATGATGTTAGACCATAGCGACCATATGTAAGCCATACATGATACAAAATGCCAGGTCACAGCCCCTTGACAATTTAATAACAGCAGTGATCCGTATGAGACCACTGCCGCCGAGGCGCCTGCAAAACATCGGGCGGTCCAGCATCCCTGTCAGACAGCAGGAATGGCCACAGTTCCCGCCCCCATGTGCCGCACATACCATACCATAGCAGACGTGCGGATGCACACAGCCCAGCTGGGGTCCACTCTCTGTCGCTGCAGCATATACTGCCGCCCAGTGTACATAGCTGCGGCCCCCCAACCCCCTGCCACCAGTGTGCTGAGACCCCTAGGATCTGTAAAAGAGGAGAAAAAGGTGAAGGACATAACTAGGTACTCAAACAGTGAGGGGACGTACATATTTGAAATTGCGCGTAGACGCCTATCCACCTCCGAGTACCCCAAACGTAGCCGCGATCAACGCGACGCCTATCCTATGTAAATGGTGCCAAAACGGGCACCACACCGCGAAACGCGGGACTGGTCACCCTCAGGGACTGTACAAAGGTAAGAGTAGACCCAACCCGGTGGCAGAAAACAGGCTGGGGCGCGCAGCAGGCACTGTCGAACATTCAGGTAGGGCACCAACCGGACAGATGTCTCAAAAACTTAGTAGCAGTATACACCACTGCCTGCACCGTGCTGAATAACCCGTGAGGACCGCATCCCCACTCGAGCCCACTCATGTGTGACAGAGACATCTTCGAGTTCCAGTGCCCTACGAGACACATCCGCCTTACACCGTTGGCACCAACTTTGGCACCCACTCACCGATGCAGAGCGCTCCAAAAAAGGCTACCGTGGTAGCTGCGTGGCCAAGAGCCACCTCACACCTATCTGTACATAAGCAATGCCAGCCTCGTGCAAGGTGGGTAGAAACTCTGGGAACAGGGGTGACGCGCGTAAGGGCGGCGGACACGTTCCCGTGTCCACCCCTCCCAAACACGACGCCTGAATGCAGAGTGATACGCCTTACGCGTGCAAGGTGCCAACGACATGTCCGGTTCCCCTCTCCTTGCCAAACGTCCAACCCTCAGCCAAAAGTGGTGAGTGGAATCCCTCTGCTTCCAGAGTATGGCACAGAACCAGGTGATCTGCGGTAATGGAGAGGAGCAGAATGTCATTATAAATACCCATAACATGTCTGGCCTAGAACAGCACATCAGGCGTAGGCTTCTCAAGAGAGTAGACGGACTAATGTCATGACCTTGGGGGATTTGCATGTCTGGGTGTCGACAATGTTCACCACTACTGCATTGTCACACCGAAATTGGACCACTGAGTAGGCCCACCCCTTGCACCATAGCATCAGTGCTCTCCAAATGGGAAAAAACGCAAGGCAGGTAAGATCGCCGGGCGATCAGCCCAGGAGCCGGAGGTATCTGACCGTACTAGATATCTAAGGCAGACCACTAGGTCTGACCTCCCATAAGATACCCATCCAAACCCCGGAGTAATTTGAGCCAGAGCAAACCCATCAAGGGGGGGGGCAGTGAATTAACAACAATTCCCAAGGGCACACTCGATGTTTGGCAATCAATGCCAAAATCGCACATGGACATCCAAGCCACCGTATCACTGGTTAACCTGGATGCCCGCGTGACAGCATCGAGGTAAAAATTGTGATGCTAGAACATGGGACCTCGGTCTATTCAGGCACCAAGGGGACACCCAGTTCCCACCTGAGTGTCTGAATCGTGATGAGGAGACGCGTACACGTGTCCAAACCCCGTTTAACCCTGGACCCAAAAGTTGTCGAGGTAATGGGCTGGAGACCGAGACCCCAACCTGTGAGCCAATGCCCACTGAGTAAAAGTCCCACATCGGTCGGGTGCTGAACCTGAATTAACGCATTCAGAAAGGGATCGGCGTTGTCTAATTAAAATTCCCCCAAAACCTAAAAACCCGATAGGTCTAAATCATGGGGTGTACTGGCAAAAAGCCGGAAGCCGAGTGCATATCCCACCGTGCCAAAACGGCACCAGAATTGCGTGAGCACGCCACCCATAGTAGCCGAGGCAACTACGAGTACCTGACCGAACAAGGTCATCAGGAAGGTCATCCCTGAACGTAACACCCACAGGGTGAGCTGAATGAAGGATTATATTACATGCACCCTTATCCTAGCTCAGTATGAGCTTCATGGGGGATACCTTCGACTAGGGAAAGGTGGTTCCAAGAAGGGCCCCTGCTACTCTCATGGCCCACAACTTCCGTAACTGTGGACCATGGAGCCCCCTCCCCGTTACCCTGGACGGGAACCCGATTAGTAGCATCCTGGGGCCACCAACACCCCCAAATGGATACAAAAGCCCCATTGAAAACCCTCCAGCAGGTCTCCCGCCCCATCCCGTCTTGGATGAACTGAGTGACATCCCCCCAGGCTGACTATAATTGGGGCGGGGGCTTATGACAAAGTTAGTTGCTTCAGACGGGGCTCTGATCGCCCCAGTGGACCCCCACCTCTGCCCCGCGACCCACCAACCCACAGGCACGCGGAGGTGGCACGAGGGCCAGCGCAAAAAAGGGGGCACTAAGTCGGTAACGACCGTGGTGCTTAGTACACCCATCGTCAGCTGAGCAGGCCGGACACAGTAGGCGGGCCGGAACCCCCCGCTCGACCAGTTTGTGTGGAGCCAATGTCTGAACCGCCCGCTGCTCAGCATGACCACCATGGTGCCAATCACCAGGCACCAGTCCCGTGGGAATGATGTACACGAGCACCCTTGCTGACAGGACTCATCCCACCTCCCCTCGGGATATAGAGCCACCCTCGTCCACCTTCCTCACCATGAGCCAACCATCATGGGCCCACCGATCAACATCAGGATGGCCCGAACAGTCCAAGCCCTGCGGCATACCACAATACAAACAAGGTATGCCGACCACCAGTTGGCCCCAAGGTGCGCGGTGGCTAACGACGATGGGACATCTCTTTGTCTCAGCCATCCTGTCCTTCTCTCTCCCCCCCAGTGGACTCGCAGTTCAATAGGGAGAACATCCACATGTCCCCCACCAGCCCTTATCCCTCATGGCCGGCGGCCCATAATTGACCGGGGCAAGTAATAGCCAGCCATTGGCAAAGCCATGGACTGCACATTCTGTATAAAGGGCCTATGCAGCAGGATCCAGACAGCCCCTGTGCTGCTCAGCACTGTCCCAAGGGCGGACACCCCAGTGTGTGGTGGCTTACTACGGCGGGACCACACAATGTCTCTATCCTCCTGTCCGTACTTCCTATCCTTATTGGGATTTCAGTTCATAGGGAGGTACTCCCCCCCACCAAATCTTTTCCCTCATGATCTGGGGCAGGTGATCACTGGGGGGCCATGAATAACCAGTCGTCGGCAATGCCATTGCCGGTACCTGATGAACGCCGGACATACACAGCAGGACCTGGACAGCCCCTGTGACGCCACGTACCACCCCGGGAGCGTAAACCCCCACCCCCAACCTCATGCCAGAATGCAACCAAAGGGCACTGGGATAGGATGTCGAGTGATGCCCCCCAGCCTCAAATAAGCGAGGCAAAGAGCACTGAGCCCCCACTGCTGGAAATGGACTGTGATGTGTGTGCATTCGACTTGAATCAAATACTCACAAGTTGCACCCCCGTGAGCCGCCCCCACTGGGGGTTCCGGCCCACGGTGGGCGTCGGAGCTCGCAACCGAAATCGAGCTCTGGGGCGACCTCCAACGCACTCCAGCCGCAGTTCCAGACAAACGGGGAGCTGCGAGACAGCAGCAGTCACAGGCCGAGCTTGACCCAGCTGTCGTGTACCCTCAGACAGCTTTGGGGGTTGCATGGAAATTTTGCCCTTCCTCCACCACATGGCACTTCCTAGTGGGGTGGAGGCAGTGGGAGACCACATAAAATGGCATTTGGGCCACATCTGGCCCACGAGCCACTGGTTGATAATCCCTAGAGCAACCAGAAACATTATCTTGATAGACACAGTAAATAGGTGGGCCGGACGGCCCGCTAGGTAATGGGCCAGAGGCCCTAATTTGAGAGCCTGGGCCAAAATCGGGCCATGCCCAAAACTCTGGCCCCCAATGGGGTAAAACGTGCTGTGAACCAGCACCAAGCCCTCCCCCCAATCGTTCCGGCCCATGGCCGGCAGCCGTGGGCCGAGGGCCGGATCCTCTGAAGGGCTGGCCTGGGGCTGAAAATGGGAGCTCATTCTGTCCTGCAGTACGCAGGAAGTGAAACCACTGACCTTCCACATCCCAGTCAGCGTCTCAGGCACTTAACACTCCGTGTCTTAGCCACTTGAGCCACCGTGATCCCCCTCCGAGCAAGAAAAAACCATGGGGAATCAAACTCCCAGCCTCTGACTTTGCAGTCAGATTTCTAAACCACTGAGCTATCCAGCAGTTCTGCCTGGTTACAGGCAAAAAAGGAAACCAATAGGAGCGAAATCCAGCCTCTTGCAAGAGGCAAGCCAAGGTAAAAGGAAGCCTCGCACAGAGGCTGACAGAGGGGGAAGCGACGGAGCAAATTCCTCCGCCCCGTCACTCCAAAAGAACCGAGCCTCTAGCAGAGGCTAGTAAAAAGGGGGGAAGGAGCGACGGAGAAAACTTCTCCTCTCTGTCGCTTTGACAAAATGGCAGCTCGGCTGCCTCGTGGCCACCCCTTTTAAAGGGTGCTGGCCACGCCCCTAACTACCCAGATGCCCAAGTCCGGTGGGGGGGGCCGCAAAGAGCGCGGTGGCCATTTTGGCGCCGCGCTTGCATTCTTTCCATCTCATTTTTTACCACTTCCAGTTTACCTTGATTCATGGTCCTCACATTCCATGTCCCTATGCAGTATTGTTCCTTGCAACATTGCATTTCTTCCCCCCCCCTTTCCTGTCCCTCCCCTTCCTCCATTCTGTTGTGCTATGCATCCTGTGTCATCTAGCCTGCCCCTTTGTTTTGCCTTTTGTTTTTGTCAATAGGGTTCTCTTGGCAAGCTTTATCGCGTGGTTTGCCATTTTTCACACCATTTTTCTCCCAACATACATTTTATCACAGTTTTAAAATTTAAACAGTTTAAACAACATATTATCATGCATATTATCACACTTAAAAACACAGTCTCTATGTCAGTTGCTATATTAAATCAGTGTAAAGTCTCTATGTCAGTTGTTATATTAATTCAGTCTCTATGTCAGTTGCTATGTCAGTCAGCTACATTATTGTCTATCAGTTACTTATCCTTTACATGGGCATCTTGCCCCTTGGCTTTCCTCCTTTGCCTTCTTCCCTTCTGCCGCATGATCTTCTTCTCCAGCACTCGGCTGGCAGCAGGAGGTGATGATGGGTGGATGCTTTCCCGCCGCCCGCCTGGTCCTCTTCACCCCTGGCTGGGGTGATCTCGCGGCTGCCCCTGGCCTCAGCAGGCTGATCCTCCTCCTCTTCACCCCCGGCTGGGGATGGTGGTGGTGTCTGGGGCTCTGAGGATCCTCGTGGTGCCGGCAATGGCTGGCCTCGCTGTGAGGCTGATCCTCCTCCTCTTCACCCCCGGCTGGGGATGGTGGTGGTGTCCGGGGCTCTGAGGATCCTCGCGGCGCCGGCGATGGCTGGCCTCGCGGCGAGGCTGATCATCCTCCTCTTCACCCCTGGCTGAAGCACTGCACATATCAAAATGAAGTGCTATATGTTGTGTTAATATTCACCTCTTCATTTGCTACCTTTTAAACTCTGTTTCTTTCTCTTTTCCTCTGGATGACGTTATAGGGCAGTGATGGCAAACCTTGGCACTCCAAATGTTCTTGGACTTCAATTCCCAGAAGCCCAAGTCAGTACACTTGCTGATCCAGGCTTCTGGGAATTGAAGTTCAAGAACACCTGGAGAGCCAAGGTTTGTCATCACTGTTATAGGGTATTGTACACCAAAACAACTAGGTTTAGGGACAGTTTTCCCTCATACCATTATTAAGTTGAACACTTAGTTATATATATGAAGTATATATAGACATTTTATACAATTGATGTTTCTTTGGTTGTTGTTTTTTCTGGTATATATACATTCTGTTCATTGTATGTTACTATTTTATTGTTTTTGACCAGTCAGTATAGAAAGAGCCTCCTTGAAGATTGTGGCATTTTTTAACCACAATTGGGCATATCCTTGGCCACGACCACCTTCTGCCGGCTAATTTGTCTCACACTATGTAGGACAAAACAAACTGCAAAATGAAATCACCAAAAGGTGGCTTCATTTCAGCAGTTTCACATCTGGCCTAGACATGAAAAAAGAAGACCAGTCAGCACACTGAGAGCTTATGGTACCAGAGCCAAATTTCTTGTGTGTTTGTTACGCGTGGCCAAATTAAATATTTAATATAATCTGTCTCTCAATTGAGCATCCCTTCCACCTGTACCTTCTTCTTGTTGTTGTTGTTCTGCCATATCCAAAATGAAATATTGGTGATCCTCATGGCAATCAGCCATGAAGACTGTCCTGAGAATATAATGCAGTGGCCTTTCATCTGCCTTCTGCACTGCAATATGACACCCATACCACTGATCCAGTTCCATGAGTCACTTTCTGGTCCTGAGCCTTTTTGGCATGCAAAGACCTCATCAGCCCCATGCCAGGATTGATGAAGCTGCTGCCCTCCAACAAGATGGATTCAAGTGGGATTTAATCCACTTGGGGACCATCACCTTTCCCTGTGGACTTCGGCACCCAAGCCGTTAGCCCTCAGGGTTGTCAGGCTAGTTAACCTCCACCTGACACTCAGTGTTGAGTTGCTGGCAGTATGGTCTACTCTATTACCATAGCAAGATAACCTGGCCAGTCACTAACCTACACCTGGAGATTTGTATTATTCCATGACAAGGGTCTACACTGGTCTTTGCATCACTTCAATTTGTCCAACAATCAATAGCTCCTTTGAAAAGCAGTCGCTCGAACCCTCTACCACAACCCTGTTTATTATTTCCTCTTCCCCATTTCTCTTCAGCAACTCTCCAGCCTGGGGAGGGTTAATGGGTTGGCAACTAGAAAGCCACACATGCAAGAGGGTGGGCTGCACCATGCACCAAGCCTCTTTTTTCACTTTCCTTCCAGACAGGAAAGAGGGAGCAAGGGGAGGGGATTTATTTATTTATTATTTATTTAGCATATATGTTGAGCCAACATATAACAAGAAAAAATATAAACTATATAAAACTAAGCATTAATTAATAATCAAGCATCTAAAGAATGTATATATTTGATTGCACCAGGAGTCACCCTTAAAAAAATCTTCTTTATTGCCCACATATGCTGTAAGGCATTGTTGTATAATATGTTGGACAAGTACCCCACATTAACATGCTGGTTATGATAGTTTCCCCCCCCCCACCCCTTTATGCAAAAAGTCTTCACATCTCCAATGCCCTGTATGTATTCTATTAAGGCTAGCCCATATCTTGCGAGGTTGATCAAAGCCCAGTGATGTTTCAGTTACACATTGAAAATTTTGATACTGGTATGTGTTGTGTTCTGATGGTTTTACTGTACACATGGATTGCAATGTATCTGAGTCAATGTAACCTTGCCTATAGCAACAATGTAACCTTCAGCTGTATCATATAAGCCCTGTAATAGGACGCGAGCTAATGACCACCAGCTGGCAGCAGCGAGCGTCCAAGCTCTCTTGGTCCGAACTCATCAAAGGCAACAGCGCGGGAAGTTTTCCCGCCACTACCTACACCTGGACAAGAAGGGCGTGACCTGCAATGACGTCACGCAGACAGTAGCCAATGGGCTACCATGGCACCACGTTCAAATGTATTACTGCTGTATAAGTGTGGGGTGCAGGTGGAAGGGTAACCGCCATTGGGTGGTTGGTGTAGAAGAACTCTTCCCCATGGTGCCTTTGGATCCTGCAGCCCTTGTTTTTAGGGGGTGGGTAGTTTTAACTGTTTTAACTGTTTTAACTTGTGTTTTTAATTTTTATTGTGAACCGCCCTGAGTTGGCTTTGGCCGAGTGAGCGGTATATAAATGTGATAATTAAATTAAAAAAATTAAATTAAATTAAATATAAAGAGCTATCGATCCGCCATTACCTCATGTTCCCTCTGTCCACGATGCAATAAACCTGAGTTAACCCAGCCCGAGGCTGTGTCCCGTGTCTTGGTTTGCATACACCAAATTGGCGACGAAGGTGGGATGATGGATCCCCACGGAACAGCCAGGGCTCAGAGCGGGTTCAACATCACCAAACCGCAGGACTGGGAGCTGCTTGAGATGGACTTCCAGGCGGCACTGGTGGAACTCAGAGTCAAACAAGACGACGAGGAGAGGAAGAGGGCCATCCTCACCAGAATGCTCGGGATGGAAACCAAGCGGACGCTGGTGGGCATAATCGCTCCGAAGAAGGTGAGCGACTTTAAGGCGAGCGAAATCATGAAGCTGCTGCGAGAGCGGTTCTGCCCCTCGAGGGCAATGTTTCCCGCTCGGAGCGCGTTTTGGAGGCGAGTCCAAGCGCCAGACGAGTCGGTTGAGGCATTCGTGGCCGCCATGAGGATAGCCGCCGCCCCCTGTAAATGGGGCGACATCCTGGAGATGATCCTCAGGGACGGCGTGTTATGTGGCCTGAAAGACAAGGAGGTGCAGCGCAGCTTGATGAATAAGGAGCCGCCACCCACGCTGGCCGAAGTCATAGAGGCCGCGGAAGCCGCAGAGTCCACGAATGCCGGAGTGGACGAGATGCATCAGTGGCGTGAGTGGCGTCCTAAAGCCGGCAAGGCGGAAAATTCGGTGCACGGGAAGGCCGGACAGTCGGTGCACGCGACTCGGCGGGCCTCAAAGTCGTCTACGGAAGGCAGCGACGGCGAGGAGGTCCAGAAGGTCCGGAAGGGTGGTCGACGCTGCGAGGGTTGCGGAGCGGCCCACGAGCGCGCGAGATGCCCGTTCAGGAAGGCCGAGTGTTACACCTGCGGCCGTCGGGGGCACATCGCCAAGGCGTGCAGAAAGCGGAAAGAGGGCCGGAGGCAATCACAAGACCGCGCGGCCAGGCCGGACCGTCCAGCAAGGCCCAAAGATGGCGCCCAGACCACGAGGAAGCAGGACGGCGTGGGCCGCGTCTCGGACAGCAGCGAGGACGACGCCTCAGTGTTCAGCGTGTCCGCGGGACAGTCCCATTACTTCGTTGAGGTATTAGTACAAGGGGCCCCTATTAAGATGGAAATTGACTCGGGGTCCTCCTTTTCCATAATTCCCCAGAAAGAGTTCCTGAAAATCGACCCCCACGTGCGGCCAAAGCTTAAAGCGTTGAGGTCCACACTACGGGACGTACAGGGAAACAACATTCCGGTATTGGGGGTTGGGAAGTTTCGGGTCAATTTTAAGAGACATTCTGCGGAACTGCCCCTAGTTGTCCTGAAAGGGGGAAGCTGTAGCCTCCTGGGAACACAGTGGTTTCAGCCCTTAGGGTTGTTCATAGGGGGGGTCCATACCGTGGGGGGAGACCCAATACAAGCGGTTTGCGATGCGCATCCCGCCGTTTTTGAGAAAGGACTCGGAAAGTTCAAGGGACCCCCTGTAGCTTTCGACATAGACCCGGAGGTCCGCCCGATAAGACTCAAACCACGCAGGGTGCCGTTTGCACTCAAGGACAAGATAGAGGCGGAATTGGACAAACTGGTGGGCCAGGGGATTCTTATTCCTGTTGATTCCGCGGAGTGGGAAACTCCAATTGTAACGGCTCTAAAGGCTAACGGGGAGGTGCGCATTTGCGCAGATTATAAGTGTACAATTAACAAGGCGATCCGCCCTAATGCATACCCGGTGCCAGTGATAAGCCACCTTTTGGCCAGGCTAAATGGGGGAAAGTGTTTCGCTAAGCTCGATTTGGCACAAGCCTATCAGCAACTTCCTGTGACCCCCGCCACGGCCGCGGCACAAACGATAGTTACACATAAGGGAGCGTTCCAGGTGTCGCGGTTACAGTTCGGCGTGAACTCGGCACCCGGTCTTTTTCAATCGCTCGTGGAACGCCTCCTAAAGGGGCTGGAGGGGGTGTTGCCTTATTTTGATGACGTGTTGATAACAGGGGGGAGTGAGGCTGAACTAGCGAAAAGGTTGGACGAGGTACTGACCGTGTTCGAGAAAGCGGGGCTGAGATTGAGGAAGGATAAATGTGTTTTTTTCGAAACAGAGGTCGAGTTCTTAGGGTTCCGAATCACACCCGAGGGGATTAAGCCGTCTAAATCCAAGGTAGCAGCCATTAAAAAGGCCCCTCGCCCCACATCCAAGACCGAGCTGCAATCTTTCCTGGGGCTCCTAAATTTTTACCATACATTCCTCCCGCGGAAGGCGTCCGTGGCCGAACCGCTCCATCGGTTACTGAAAAAGGAGGAGCCGTGGATGTGGGGTGACGAGCACGAGAGGGCGTTCAAGGAGCTAAAGCAACTCCTAACATCTGAGGCAATCCTGACGCATTTCGACCCCAAACGGCCTGTGGTCCTAGTTTGTGATGCATCCCCGGTGGGGGTGGGGGCGGTGCTTTGCCACGTGTTGGAGGACGGAAGGGAGGCCCCGGTAGCGTTTTACTCAAGGTCCCTGTCCCAAGCGGAGCGAAATTACGCACAAACCGACAGGGAAGCATTAGCAATCGTATCGGGGACCAAAAAATTTCACGATTTTTTGTATGGCCGCCCGTTCAAAATCGTGACCGATCACAAACCGCTGTTAGGGATTTTCACGGCACACAAGCCAACGCCGCAGATCCTGTCCCCGAGAATGCTGCGATGGGCTATTTTCCTCAACGCGTACCAACATGAGTTGGAGTACAGGCCCGGAAAGGAGATCAGCCATGCTGATGCGCTTTCGAGATCCCCTTTGCCATTGTCGGATGCCCAAAAGGCGAGAGCAGAAAAGGACCGCCAGGTGTTGCTAATTGAGGTTTTAGACGCTCCCCCAATAGTGCCAGCCGACATTGCCAGGGCGACAGGCAAGGACAGGACACTGGCGAAGGTTTGCTCATGGGTGCAAAAGGGGTGGCCGGGTTCGTCCCCGAGTACGGAGTTCGACCCGTTCTTTAGGAAAAAGCTAGAGTTGTCCCTAGAGAGGGGGTGCCTTCTGTGGGGCCAACGGGTGGTGGTCCCTGCGCCCCTGCGGACGAGGGTGCTCGAACTGCTGCACGTCAGCCACCCGGGCATAGTTCGTTCAAAGGCGCTGGCCCGGAGTTATTTCTGGTGGCCGCAGCTGGACACGGATATTGAGCACATGGTTGGCACTTGCGAGGCTTGCCAGGGGTCCCGCCCTGAGGCGGCCCGTCTTCCACATAGGGAATGGGACACAGCACGGGGACCATGGTCCAGGGTGCACGTAGATTTCGCTGGCCCATTCCGAGGAACCATGTTTCTCCTAGTCGTGGATGCGTTCTCCAAGTGGCTGGAGGTTATCCCGGTAAAAAGCACGTCCTCCGCCACGACAATTAGCCGGCTACGGAGAGTCTTTTCCACGTTCGGTTTACCCGACACTTTAGTCAGCGATAACGCTAGTTGTTTCACCTCCGCTGAGTTCGGGGCATTCATGGAGACAAACGCCATTCGGCATATCACGTCCGCACCGTTTCACCCGGCCACGAATGGCCAAGTGGAACGGTTGGTGCGTACAACAAAGGAGGCGCTGCGGCGCATGGGCCCGGGGGACCTGAATCACCAGGTGTGCCAATTCCTCTTAGCGTATAGGGTGACCCCTTTGGCATCCGGCTACTCGCCGGCAGAGCTCTTGATGCGGCGAAAACTGACCACGCTCCTGTCCAGGCTAGACCCAACGAGAGTCGAGGATAAGGGAAAAAACGTGGGGTTGGCAGTCTCGAAAGGTTTCGCTGCCGGTGACCCTGTTCACTGCAGGAACTATTCCAGCGCAGGGCCAGCCTGGGTACCAGGGACGGTTGTAGAACAGACGGGGCCAGTGTCGTACCGGGTCGAGACGAACACCGGCCTCCTCTGGAGGAGGCACGCAGATCAACTGAGGCACCGAGTGATTGGGCCAGTCAGTGGAGCTCAGCAACAGGATTCAGCGTTAGGGTTCTCCCCCACCCGCTTAACCCAAGGGGGAGACAGCAGTGGACAACAGTCCCAAGCATGGGGGGAAGGAAGCAGAAGCAGCGGCCCCGACTCGTATCCCTTTGATACGCCAGCTCTAGCAGGGGCCGGGGAAGGGGGAGAGGAGTTCGCGACCGCTGCCCCCGATAGTGATTTTGATTTTGATTTGGCGAGCCGGGGGGGTTTTCAGGAGTGTTCCCCCACCCATCCAAGCGAGAAGAGGGGTTTTTCGTTAGCCCCCAGTGCCCCCGGTTCCTCCCTAAGAAAGAGCACACCTCCCAACAGCGCCGCGGAGCCGCGGAAAGTCACTAACGAGTCTCCCTCTCATATTGCAGGACAGGAGACCAGGGGACAAAGAGAAGGTAGCAATCCCAGGGAGAGGCAGCCCGCACCGAGACCCCAGCGTGTTCGAAATAAGCCATCTTGGCTGAGAGACTTTGTCTCATAAGGGGGGGGGAGTGTGTTAAGGTGGGCTCGAGACTTTGTCTCGTCCTAGGGGGGAGGGATGTTGTGTTCTGATGGTTTTACTGTACACATGGATTGCAATGTATCTGAGTCAATGTAACCTTGCCTATAGCAACAATGTAACCTTCAGCTGTATCATATAAGCCCTGTAATAGGACGCGAGCTAATGACCACCAGCTGGCAGCAGCGAGCGTCCAAGCTCTCTTGGTCCGAACTCATCAAAGGCAACAGCGCGGGAAGTTTTCCCGCCACTACCTACACCTGGACAAGAAGGGCGTGACCTGCAATGACGTCACGCAGACAGTAGCCAATGGGCTACCATGGCACCACGTTCAAATGTATTACTGCTGTATATAAAGAGCTATCGATCCGCCATTACCTCATGTTCCCTCTGTCCACGATGCAATAAACCTGAGTTAACCCAGCCCGAGGCTGTGTCCCGTGTCTTGGTTTGCATACACCAAAGTATGGCACTTTTTTCCAACCAATCTCTTCACCATTGAACTCTTCATTGCCTCCAATAGTGACATTGGATAAAGGTGGATGTCTTGAGCAGAGTCTGTTAATATTCAGGTCTAATATGCCAGAATTTACTGGTAATTCTGGATTCTGAACTATTTTGCGATACTCTCTTAAAAGAGCATTTTTCCTGCGAAGTTCGGGAGGGGAGCCAGCCAGCCAAAGGGAAAGAGGGAGACTAAAGGAGACTGGGGGGCAGTGTGTGTGTGTGTATGTGCAACCACTCCACAAGAGACACAGAAGAACAGAAGAAACAGCTAGACCCACAGTCTCCCGGGTTGGGAACTTTTCCTCATTGTCTGTCCAAGACTAAAAGCAGTCCTTCCTCCCTCTCCTCCCCAGATCCCATTTCTTCCCTTCCTGTCTGCAACCCAGCCATCAACTCAACACGTGTTGCTCTTTGGTTCCTGCTATCCTACCACCACTGTCACACTACCTTTTTATTCACTTAAGGTTTCTTTCATCCCCTTTGGCTGGTTTTCTTGAGTGGTATGTGCTTTGGCCCAGTACTTTTCACCTTTTCCCCCACCTTTTTGGGCAGCTGTCATCCATTGAGGGAGGGCATGAACTTCTTCCAGGGCAATAGTTTCATTGCAGGGCCAGCATCAGAAATTTCCGGGCCCGGTATGCGCCCCACACACACATTTTGGCCATGCCCCTGTGGTTTCCTGTGCATGCGTTGTTTGTTTGTGCATGCACACATCAGTGGTTTCCCAGTGCCGCTGGGCCCCAGTCATCTCCGGGCCTGGGATGGGAATACTGATGGTCCCCCCTGATGGCGGCCCTGTCCATGAGTAAGTCTGGAGTACCAGCTGAGGGCCTCAGGGTTGCTGATAGCAGAGCCCATAAGATGGATGTGTAGACACTACTACTGGGGAGCAACTGGCAAGAAAACAGCGCAGTCAAGTATATTCTGGTTTCTCTTCAGATTGTATAGATCTTTTGCCCAACACAGTAAAGTCAACTAACAAAAGGTAGAATAGAGCTTGGGGGAAAATGACTTCTTTGGATTCTAACTTCCAGAATTAGTGTTGCAAGGTTAGCAGCATCTCATTCTCTTGGATTTCAGAACCAAAACTTGAGAACGCAGGAAGGCTCATTATGATGTCAGGGGACAGAATGCTTGTATTAGGTCATGCAATGAGCAGGCAAGGGTTGAGAAAAGGATCTGGAACTGCAGAATGCCATTCCACTTTTCGCAGCTGGAAATGAATAGAGATGCATGCCCTGGCTTTAAAATCTCTCTCTCTCTCTCTCCACACACACACACACACACACACACCAGACAGTGTTCTCCTTCAGTGTCCTTTCCCCTGAGATTCTTCTCCCCAGCTGCAGTCTATTCCCTAAGACTTCAGTTGTTGCCCTAAAACCTAGCAACACTATCTTCCAGCCAGTATCAAGGAGTGAAAAATATTCTGTTTTGTTGGACAGAAGCTCCCAGAATTCTCCAGCCAGCTATGTTCTGTTGACTGGGAGATTCTGGGGTTTGCCTCCCCCAAAAAAAGATATTTGTTTCCAAGCACTGGAACTACTTAGTCATCTCTTATTCTGTTCAGACATGATCACACTTTCTTGAAAATTAAGGGGGGATGTCTAACCTATTGGAATATGTGTTTTCCCCATGACCTATAAAAGGACAGATTAGGCATTGTCATAAGCAGTCTTTGCTATATTAAATTTGGTCCCCAGTTGCTCATCACACAAACTTTGTTCTCATTTGTATGTGATCTTTTGAACAGAACACTAAGATTTCTTTTCACAAGAGGCATTTATTATGGTACATTGACTCTGGGTTTTAAATATTTTATCTGTGATTCTTTTTTACCCTGGCTTGATTTAATTGGAATCCTAATACCAGATTCAGTGAAGTGCCTAGAATTTTAATCAGACCTAGAATTTTAAAAAAATGATTATTTCAGATGACAACCTAATCCTATAATATCCTAATGTTATAACAGGTTACGATTTTGGGGTGGGGTGGGGAACAGCAAGGATTTCAGTATGAAAATACAGTCCTTGAATAATGGATTTTAAAAGTGAAACTATCTTCAGGAAACTACTACTTCACAACCAAATAACACATCTGTTGAACTTTGTTGTAATACTATGCACACCATGTGTGGAGCTCAGCATATTCATAGCACGCAGATGGCACAGCGTTCATTCCTCACACCTTCAACAGGGGGCAAGGATAATAGCTAGAGGTTATGGATAACTGCCTTCTGTCAATGTAGAACCAGCGATTCTCAGTCTTATGCCCTAACAACAGTTCTCAGAAGCATAGTCAATAGTCAGATGTTCTGGGATTTTTAGTTCAAAATATCTGATAGTACTAAGACTGAAAACACTTGTTGTAGACAGGGCTGAGCTAAACAGGCATTTGACAATATAAAGCAGTTTCCTTTGTTTCTAAGCCAAAATTAACTTGTACATCAGGTCCAAATCATTTTCCTTTGGGTTTTCCAAAGGGTATGTTCAAGTGGAACTTGTAGAGCATTGATAAGAGATGACAAAAATCATCATCAAGAAACAATTAACCAAAATATGATAACAAATGTAACAAGTCATGGATTCTCTCCTTTTTTAATTAATATTTTGTAATGTTTAGGGTCTTACTGCTGGTTTGTTTTCACTTTTGGACTATATTTTGTATATTTAGATTAACTAAAACAACATTTATGCAGTATAATAGCTGAACAGCATTCCCCAATGTAAATTCTAGGTTTTCTTTCTAAATCACCCAAACACATGATCCTCTCTATATCACCATTCATATTTGCATTGCAGAAAAACCCCACTACATTTCTATACATATGCTTTATATTTGCACCAATACCTGTACTACCTTTATTTTAAAAATTCAGAAGTATATAAAATTGTTGATATTTTATATGCATTGTAAAATAAGCTTCCCTGGCCTCATTTATAACAATAGTCTCCTTGTGGAGGTCTCTCATGAAAGACATTGTGTTATATTGAGAAATTAGCTTCAACTGAAAGACATTTGTGAGCTGCCAGAATTCAGAACTAGATAGAATATTTGGTCTAAAATAGCTGGATGATCCTTATGTTCTTTAGCTTCCTTGTAAATTTGTTCCTGATTAAACAGTAAATGCTAATTAAACATGAAACCAGTCAGTGAAGAATTTTGAAGTTTCCCCTCGCATGTCAGCATGGCTCATCTGTAATTGAGAGAGATGAATTCCATGGGGTTGAAGTCAGATTCTTTTCTACACTCAGAGATAGGAACTAAGTCTCTAATTAGTGTTGTCTGCTGTCAGATGGGTGTTGTTCCTCAAGGTCAGAAAGTGCCCTTGTGTTGGTGACCACAAAACTACTCTATTTTATATGGGTGAGATTCAAACTAGCAATCAAGAAGTGACTGAATCAATATACAATTACTGATTCTACAATATAAGCAGCTTCTTTAAGCTAACTTTGCTTTTAGCAAGAAACAAGCTTCACATGATACTGAGGCGATTAGAGTTTTATTCGGGGTGATCTTAGAATGAGTGTATGAAGGGGGGGGGGAAGTAGGCAGTTTCCCTCCACCCATCAGTGGGATGTTCAGTATTAAAAGAAAACCCTTAGTTTTACTTAGAGCCTCTCCATGCAATCTAGATGTTCCAATGGTTACATGATGCTATCTTTGCATACAATCACTTTCCACATAAAGAGAATAATGAGGCAATGTGATGTAGTGGTTAAAGTATTAAGCATGGACTGACGATCTGGGATCTGGGCTTGCAAGGGGCTACATGCAACTCCAGCCTCAGAACTAACTATAATTTAATTTAATAGATAGATTTGTATACCACCCTAATCTAATGGACTCTGGGTGGTGTACAAAAGTTAAAACCAATATAAAATAATTAAAAACCCTTAAGAATATAGCAGTACAGTGGAACCCCGAACAACGACAATACTTGGTTCCACAAGTTGTGTCATTGTCCGGTTTTTGTTGTTGTCCAGGAGGCAGAAAAATGCTCACCCTCCAGAGGGAAAACTGGCCTAGCGTGTAGGGTTGCCATAATTCTCTCCTACAAAACTGGGACAGTCCTTGATGTACAAGTAAAGGTTTCCCTTGCTCAAAAGCCAGTCGTATCCAACTCTAGGGTATCCAATTCTCATCTGTTTCAAAGCCAAAGAGCCAGTGTTGTCTGCTTCTGCAGACATTTCCATGGTCACGTGGCAGGCATGACTAGACACCAGAGCACACGGAACATTGTTTACCTTCCCACCAAAGTGGTCCCTATTTATCTACTTGCAATTTCTTGTTTTAGAACTGCTAGGTTGGCAGGAGCTGGGACAGAGATGGGCGCTCATTCCATGCAGTACTCGGGTTTTAAACTGCCAACCTTCCGCCTCCCAGTCAGTGTCTTAACCACTTGAGCTGCCACACCACCGCTTTCTCAACAACCTTCCCCAAAAAGGGGAGGCTCGAGACAGGGCAGAAATTAGATGGTATATTTGGACCGGGGATGGTCTTTTTTAGGAGAGGTGAGGTTAGAGTGCATGTTTGAGTTGCGGTGGGAGCACCCCCTCCCTCTGTGAAACATTGACCACCGCTTAAATCCAGCTGCTGGTCACAGTCCTGCCCACTTCATCCCACAACATCATTTCCTCACAATTATGTAGTTGGACAATCAGTCTGGGAAATGAAGCCCATCTTTACCTTCTATCACTAAACAAAACACAAAATAAAGGTCACTAAAACACAAGATATAGTGGTGAGTTTAAAGCACATGCATTGACAAACAGATGTGCTTTAGCATTTAAAGAAGCTCCATTTCTATAGCCTAGCTATTTAAGACTCAGTAAATCTTGAGGTTATTTTTAGTTCCACATAATCCAGTTACCCCATTCTGAATACACACAAAATCATTATAATCCTGGGGGGAAATTAACCTCATTCTGCAAGTTTCTACTAATTCCTTCCTAGCAAATGTATTGTTGCAGAGTTAAGAGGACTGGGGAAAGGGTGATCTTACTTGAGACAATACCATAAACGGGTTGCTGCCTTACCAGCCACTCATCTGCCAGCTGTTCATGGACACCTTAATTGCTACCACTCTAAGGGAGCTTTTAATAATCTCAGCATAAGGAGGGTACACCTCCTTTCAATCATAGCCAGTCATGACTTCTGCTCTTGTACTTATAAGATCTTTCAACCAGGATTTGGACGTGTAAATGATCAGGGAAAAGAAAGTAGGAGTAAAGGAAGATAAGGGAATGAGGGGGAAAATTAAAATATTAAAATAATTAACCTAACAGTGCAACCCAACTCAAAAAAATGCCAGCTTTAGAGAGATAGGATTTGATTTAAACATTTTGAAGATATAAAAGAACTTCTGCTGGCAGTGCCTTCTTATGCTAGTTCTGCTGAATAGGATTTGCTGACAACATAGGTTAAAAGTGTCAGAGAAGCTCCTTCAAAGCAGGGACACAGTCACAACATGGAGATAAAATTAAACTACAGTAATACCTCAGATAACGACCAAACTTGGTTCCACAAGTTTGGTCGTTATCCGATTTTTGACGTTATCCAATGCATTTTTTATCACTTAAAAAAAGCTGTTTTTGATCCCCGCTGTTTCCAACATCTCCCGAGCCTCTCAGGTGCTGCTGCAAGGCAAAACCTTCTATGCAGCAGCACCTGGGAAGCTCAGGGGATGTTGGAAACAGCACGGATCGGGTCCCTCGACACCCCCAGAGGCGGCAGGGGTGGCGGAGAGCCCAAAATGGATGAAAAAATTCTGTCACAACAGGTTTTTTTTTTCCCCATTTCAAAAAGGACAACGTTATCTCCTACCTTCCTGCAGGCTCTGGGAGGTTTGGAGGACCTTTTCCACGCTATTCTCACCTTCCTAGGAGGTTCCTGCTTTACATAACTGAGAGTTTCTTAAGAACAATCCTTAATATTCATTGTTGAAGGGTTTAACTTGTCTTTTTGAAGCCCAACTTGCTAACAAAGATTTTTATCCAGGGATCAGTTTAGGATCTAGTCCTCTTATTTCAAACTACAAAACAATGTTAGTGTTGGTTAGAATACAGCTTATTTATTATTTGTTTTATTTATAGGACATCTTTCACCTGATATTTCAGAGTTATTGTTGAAAACATTATTGTAAAATTGTGGCCTGATGCACATAAAGGGGGGGGGGGGAGGAATCACAAGGTGAAAACTCTACAGATAATATGCTGAAAGAAATTAGAGTGAGAAATATCAAAATTGTATAGATTATTGACAGTTAAGAAAAATAGGGACATGCAGTACCATATGGATCCTCTATTGCTGGGGTGGCCAACCTAGGTGGCCCAGGTGTTCTTGGACTTCAATTCCCAGAAGCCCTGATCATCAGGTGTGCTTACTTGGGCTTCTGGTAGTTGAAGTACAAGAACACCTGGGCCACCCCGATCTATATAATATCAATATTACAGCCTGCAAGTGTGGAAAGAAAACTATGCTATCTTAAGGTTCTTCATTATCCTAAGACAAAGGAGACAAGCAAGAACTAGAAAGATGATAAAACTGAGATAGTGTAATAACATTACAGATCAACCTTTATAATATTAATTGGGAGAGGCTAGAGATGTGTAGCATAATGGTGGTGGAAATGGCACAAGCAATTAACGATTGTGTTTTAGTGGCAATATTGGAAGCAGTTAATGCTAAGATTGGGTTCCAACTAATGACTAGAACAGTGTGAGAAAATTAGAAAGAGATGAGATGCAGGGTTCATGGAACCATTCTGGAATGAATATGATCCAGCACAGTAATCATAAACAAAGCATGCCAGTACTCAACAGGAATGAATTTAGAAGAGGCAGGCCAGCTTTGGATGGAACAGTAACAAACTGATGGAAAAGGTCAACTGATAGAGAGAATCTCTCCCACCTGCTTATACACAAACACTTCATTTGGTGGATCATTACCAAGATTTGAAAATGCAATTCTTTCTGGAAATCACTTAGACAGTATAATTGTTCCAGGATTGCTTGTTAGAAAACAAAACTACAAAGAGCTGTACTACACTATATTTTCCTTATGGGATGCCAGATAGAACGGTTCAAATATTTTAGATAAAGACAAATTAGTGCAGCCATTCCTAGATGCCATTACAACCCACATGTCAATATTGAAAATACTGAAAACAGATGGCATTGCCCCATATCAACAATAAAGAATTAAAATGTACAAAAATAGGAACAAAAATATAAAGACAATATAGACAGCTTTTTCGAGATGCTGTAGTGGGCTTCATAGAAGTTACCAGCTGTTCTTACAGTGTTTATTCTGATGCTCCAATTATCACTGTCATTGTCATAGGATTACAGCACTGGAAGGGACTCTGTGGATCATCAAATCCAGCCCCTGTCAAGGGGGCACGGGGGGAGGGAATTAAACTCCCAAATTCTGGCTTCAAAGTCAGATAACTAAACCAGTGAGCTATCCAGCTATTCCTGTATCCCATCATATTCTTCTGTTTCCAGTTCTTAAGAGATGGTTTTGGATGATGGAGAAAGCAACAATAAGAATCCCACCAGCTCTTAGTGAGGTTGCATTTTTACATGGGACATTTATTCAGAGCAGAAAAGTAATTAGCATTGTAACTCACAAAGCATTTAAATCGGAATAATTGAACTTGGATTTAGGTCAATTTCTTTGGGGTAAAGGTAAAGGTTGCCCTTGCTTGAAAGCCAATCGTATCTGACTCTAGGGTGTTGTGCTCACCTCCATTTACAGCCAAAGAGCCAGTGCTGTCTGTGTCTGCAGACATTTCTGTGGTCATTTGGCAGGCATGACTAGACATCGGAGCACTCAAAGGTATAGGTAATAAATGGTTTTGTTGTTGTTGCTGCTGCTGCTGCTGCTATCACAGGCCCACTGGTAGAAGCTTGAACATTTTAGCAAAGGCTCACGACAGGGCTGTTTTCTGCCAAACATAGCTGAACAGTTTTATCAGAAGCCCAGCTGAAGGCTCAACATTTTCTATTATTACAGTATGTTTCTACTACCACAGTCCACTTCTAAATGCATCAGAAGCAAAGGTTTTATCGTGAAGAAAGTGTAAAACAAGGAAACCTTTCCCTGTTATTGATTAGTTTCATTTAAGGAGTACAAGCAGAGAAGGAACTGTATGGAGAACAAAATTCAGTCTTATGGGCTTGGTGAGGGGGTAAGGAAGGAAAAAACCAAGCTAAAACCTGAAGGTCAAGCAGAAAAACAAGATAAGAACCACAGCTTAGTCTATAGAGAAGTGTGTCCCCCTCATCCACTGCTCAGGCAAATCATTCCTGTAAAAACTGATAGAACAACCAACATTTCTGGATGAGTGGTCAGAGGATTCTGCATGTAATGTCCCAGTTGAATTGGGGCCCTTTTGTTCCCAAATAGTTTAAATCTTCAGACCCAAACACAGAAATTTCCTTTTACTTGGATCCATTAAAATGTAATCAGGCTCAGATTGGATTATGGCCTTCCAGGAGGAATCATCTTCCGCCATGCAATGCACTAAGAAATCCTGGTTGTTTATAGTTTCCTCAGCACAACTAAGAATCTACTTCTTTGTCCTTTTATTTGTTTGAAGATATACACATCATGCCTTTCATCCATAACTACAGGGCTTCCATCAAAGTTGGCAGTTACAGGATTTGCTAGATTCTTAAATTCAAAAAAGGTAATGTTTCCAACCTGTGGAACTGAGAAAACCACATTGCTGAAACCATTCATATCTGTACAATACCTGGATGAGAAATGGACTAACCTGTAGGAATCGGGGCCGCAGAGGGCCAGAGGTCCCGGAGGAGACTGATCAAGAAACGATACGAGGCAATATGGAGCGTGATCAGATCAGTAGTTTATTGAGGGAAAGCATCAACATATATAGGAGAAAAAGCGCAACGGTGGCAAAACCGTCATCTGACAGAAATCACATCACCTATTGCAGGCGCACCCCCCCCAATAACGGACACAGACAGCATTGAAAGTGGATAACAGCATAGGGCCACATTTATTGATTCAATGCCCTAGTCCGAATTATAAATTTGTATTGGTAAAACGACCAATCATAATTCCTAAGGCAAGCAGGCCGAAGTAACACTGGTAAGGTACCACCCCAAAATTGCCAACGGCAATTGGTTACAATGTATCGATTTGTATCAATTTGTTTGTTGACAACAAACAAATTATTGACCGTAGTCAATAACTAACTCATGACCCCACCCTCTGACGCGTATCCGTGAAATCACAGGGGTGATGCATGCTGGTTAGCAATCGTCATCACCCCATCGCCTGGTTCGTCGTTGACCGGACAACGTTTAACTAATTTATTCCTGTCTAGTGTTGTCCAGTCAATTGCGAACCTGCCGGATACTTGTGGGTCATACTGTTTACCTTACCAGTGCTACCCGCCAATGTGACCAAAGTCAACAGTAGGAACACAGAAAGACCCCTATATCAAACCATAGCAACAGTGTGGGATGGGCAAAAAAGCCAGGACCCGGAAGCCAATATGGGTCCCAACCAAAAATTCCCACCCGGCCCCGAAGCGACCATAATATCACACTGTTAACTAGGGAGGGGGTGGAGGGGAAAAAACTTCTCCGCTCCGTCGCTGAGGTAAAATGGCAGCTCGGCTGCCTCGTGGCCACCCCTTTTATAAGGGAGCTGGCCACGCCCCTAACTACCCGGATTCTCTGTCCTGTGGGGGGGCCCCGCAAAGGGCGCGGCGGCCATTTTGGCGCCGCGCTTGCATTGCAGGCGCACCCCCCCAATAACGGACACAGACAGCATTGAAAGTGGATAACAGCATAGGGCCACATTTATTGATTCAATGCCCTAGTCCGAATTATAAATTTGTATTGGTAAAACGACCAATCATAATTCCTAAGGCAAGCAGGCCGAAGTAACACTGGTAAGGTACCACCCCAAAATTGCCAACGGCAATTGGTTACAATGTATCGATTTGTATCAATTTGTTTGTTGACAACAAACAAATTATTGACCGTAGTCAATAACTAACTCATGACCCCACCCTCTGACGCGTATCCGTGAAATCACAGGGGTGATGCATGCTGGTTAGCAATCGTCATCACCCCATCGCCTGGTTCGTCGTTGACCGGACAACGTTTAACTAATTTATTCCTGTCTAGTGTTGTCCAGTCAATTGCGAACCTGCCGGATACTTGTGGGTCATACTGTTTACCTTACCAGTGCTACCCGCCACACGGAGGGGCTTCAAAGAAGACCTGACGCCCCCCCCCAGACCGTCAGCTCGGTCAACAGGCCTGCTCGCCAATCGCCCAACAGGAGGTCCATACCTCCTCGCGACAGATGGACCCCATCCCCTGCGTACAAGTCATAATTTTGTAGACTAATATCGGGGTGATGACTGACCCGTCCCCAAGCCCTGGTGGTAAGAAAACGCGCCACCGCCTTATTGACCGCGCACCTAGCGCGGTCAAGGGCCAGGAGGTTAACGCCCCCTCTGTAAGAATGGCACGGGACAATGTCCGACCAAACCAGGGTTGTGGCAGGCCAGACATAATGCAAGTAGGCGAGTTCCTCGCAAATCGCATGCTTGAGCGACAAGCCGGTGACCTGGCCCAAATCATTGCCCCCCAGGCGTATGATTAGAATGTCAGGCGGGTCAGCACCCAGGCCAGAAAAAAGGAAAGGCCGCAGCTCCCGCCATAACATCCCAGGCTTACCATGCCCTGCGAGACTGGCGTGGTCACCCAGTCCCAGTCGGGGTCCACTCTGTCGCCGCAGCGTAACGCGCTGCCCTGCGCACATAGCTGTGGCCCACCAGCCATACTGTCACCGGTGTAATACGACACCCAGGGTCTGTAAGAAAATTGAGAAAAAAGGCGGTAAGGTGACTGGATTGGTACTCATGGCGGGAGTGGGCGCACATAAAACTGAAAACATTGCGAGCCCCACCTCCCCATGCTGCGTATGTCAGCCCCAGAGTACCCAAAAGCAGCTGCTGTAGAGGCTGCACCAATCCGGAATGAATGTGTGCCATAACGGGCACCTGGTAGGCCCACCCTGGTGAGGGCTCTGGCTGTCACCTTCCAAAACTGAAATTTAGTAAGGGGAGACCCATCTTGGTGACAGAAAAACGGGCCGTGGTGCATGCCACGCAGTGCCAGGAATTCCTGTAGGGCACCAACCGGACAGATGTCTGCCAAAGAACAACGTAGCAGTCTTACACCACTGCCTACGCCATGCTGATCTGTTTTAGAGGAGCGTATCCTCAACTGGGCCCAGTCTTTGGCTACGTAGACATCTTCGAGTTCCAGTGCCCTACCACTTGCATCCGCCTTAGACAGCATCACGAGTTCGCTGACGCGGAGCGCTCCAAAAAGGCCACCGTTGTAGCCGCATGAAGTGGGCTGCCTCATTTCCAAAACAGAGGCCAGGCCAGCCCCGGGCCAATTGGGTGAAAACCCTGGGGAAATCTTGCATCCGCCTTACTCAGCATCTCAAGCTCGCCGATGCGGAGGGCTCCAAAAAGGCCACCGTTGTAGCCGCATGAAGTGGGCTGCCTCATTTATCAAAACTGAGGCCAGGCCAGCCCCGGGCCAATTGGGTAAAACCCTGGTAAAATCTTGCATCCGCCTTATTCAGCATCTCAAGCTCGCTGATGCGGAGCGCCTCCAAAAAGGCCACCGTAGTAGCCGCATGAAATGGGCTGCCTCATTTATCAAAACAGAGGCCAGGCCAGCCCCGGGCCACTTGGGTAAAAAACCCCTGGGTAAATGGGGTGGCGGTCACCCGGGAAACGCCCGCGCACGCGCACCCACCCCTCCAAACATGTCTCACCCGGAAGTCATTGGTGCTGTCACACAACCTCCCACTTTGGCCATAAAGCCAACCCGACAGCTGAGATGCTATGGTGCGTGGTGCAAGGCCCTGGGCATACAGGTAAACCATGAACCGCAGAACATGGGTTACTGGGCTCGGCCAGGTTCCTGGCAATCGAAATCGGGTACATAATACTCTGAAGGAACTAAATGCGTGGTGATACGCCTTACTATGCATGGCGCTATTGACAGGCTAATCGCCCGGTTCACCTCTACTTGCCAACATTCCATCTCTCGTCCGGGAGTGGCGAGGGAAATTCCTCCGCATCCGGGGGCCGAGGCATGGAACCGGGAGATCTGCAGGTAGGACAAAGCAGCAGTAATATCATTATCAACCCTTGGGACATGCCTGGCCCTGAAGGGAACGTTGAGGCGCAGGTTGCATAACACAAACCAGCTCCATGACCCCGGGCGATTTGGAAATCTGTGGAGTGACGATGCGGACAACAGCCGCGTTGCCATGCCGAAATTTCACAACCGAGTTGGCCCACTCCTTGCCCCATAGCATCAAAGCACCCAGGGTAGGTAAACATTCCAGATACGTGAGACCCTGCAGGCGACCCTTGCCTGCCCAGGATGGTGGCCACCCACCATAGGCCCACTTCCAATGGAAGTACATCCATAAACCCAGGAATCCTAAGGTATCGGACTGCATCTGAAAGCAAGGGGGAGCCAGGAGATCAAACCCCAAAATGACACCCCGTTGAACTACCTCTGGACCTATGGCCAGACAAGCACGTCTGCCCCGATACCCCGGGTAAATCTGAGCCTGTGGTGGGGCCTGGATAATCCCGCCATGGCGTCGCACCAGCGCAGAGCAAATGCCCTGCCCGGTGCGACGACCCTGCCAGCAAAGCTGGGGTGACCATGTAGCACCAGAAGTTCCCTCAGTGATGCCACGCGCTCGGCCAGCAAGACCAAGACAAGGGCCACTAGCCTTGACACCTTATCCCGCTGCAACCTAGAATCCTGCGCTACCGTGTAACTCTCCACCCCAGGAATACTAGCTGTGGAGATGGCCCCTTGGTCTTTTCGGGCGCTAAAGGGACACCAAGTTCCTCTATTAGCGTCAGAAATGTGTTGAGGAGACGTGTATACGTGTCCCAGCCCCGTTCAGCCCCGAATAAAACCATCCAGGGAATGGGCTACAGACCGGGACCCTGACCTGCGGACAAAAGCCCACTCTAGGAAAGTGGTGAAACGCTCGAATACCGAGCCCCCATGGACTAGCCAAAAGGCATGGCATCATTGAAATAATATGCTCCCCAGGACGGGGGTGCAGGGACAGGTCCAACGACCCTGCCCGCATAGACCCTCTTGTGAAAGCTGGCAGCAGCCACCTCCTCCCTCCCCCTAAGGGATAAAAGACTGGGGGCATCCTGAGGGGACCTATTACCCATGAAAGGGATCCGGAACCCCTGCCTAGAACCCTGAAGGAGATAACCCGCATCCTCTCCCTTCGGGTACAATGTGAGCCAACTCTCCAACACGTCCACCTTAATTGGGGAGGGAGCCCTTCGGTGGACTAGATCCATCTGCGGCAGTCTTGCCAGCCCCCTGTCTGCCCCACCCTCTGCCCCGCATCCCTCTAGGCCTGGGACAGGCAGAGGCCGCGTGGGGGCCAACACAGGTGGGACACTCCTGTCTGTATTTGCAATTCTTCCCATTGCAGGAGCCATTGTCCGAGAAGGTCCAGCACAGCAGGCGGGCTGTAACCCCCTGCCCCGCCACTTGGCGGGGTGCCTGCGCTGGAGCAGCTCGCTGGACCGCAATTCCACAATGATACATCTCCCTAGGCGCAGTGCGCGTGGGGTCATGTACCGAAGCCACAGCTTCTGACAGGGCTCATCCCACTTCATCTCCGGGTGTAGGGGCACTCTTGTACGGAATTCTTTTTTTTCATAAGCCAACCACGATGTGCGTGGTGGCTAGCCAATCATCGGGAAGGCCGTTGTCGGTACAAAATGTAGACCAGGCATGCGCAGCGGGACCTGGATAGCCCATGCAGTGCCACATACTGTCCCGGGGCAGAAATCCCCACCCCCAGGGTCGTGCCATAATGCAACCAAGGGCACTGGGATAGAATGACAAGTGATGCCCCACTAGCCTCTAATTGGCAAGGCGAAGAGCACTGAACCACCCCGCTGAAAGTGGACTGAGATGTGGGCGTATTCAACTTGACCCCATACTCACTAGTTGCACCCCCGTGAGCCGCCCCCACTGGGGGTTCCGGCACACCGTGGGCGTCGGAGCTCGCGACCGAAATCGAGCTCTAGGACGACCTCCAACGCATTCCAATCGCTGTACCGGACAAACAGGGAGCTGCGAGGCAGCGGCAGGCACAGGCTGGACTGTCTCCATAAGCCCGACCCAGCCGGCCGCCTGTTACAGAGTGACAGCGGTGGAAGTAGCCGGCGGACAGGAGGGCCCGGTAGATCGGAAAAGGACCCCCCACCCACTGGATTGCTAAGGATGCCTCCAGTACAGCCAAACGTGCCAACCAGGCACCCCCAGCCACAGTAAACCCCCAGTAGGTGGGCCAGGCGGGCCGGACGGCCCGACGGGAAGTGTGCCAGAGGCCCTGAATTCAGAGCCTGTGCCCGAATAAGCCATGCCCCAAAATTCCAGCCCCTAATTGGCAAAAACATGCTGTGAGGCAGCACCAGGCCCTCCCCCCAATTGTCCCGGCCCCTGGCGGGCCGCCGTGGGCCAAGGGCCGCATCCCCCGCAGGGCCGGCCTGGGGTTGAAAACGGCACGGGAGCTCATCCTGTCCTGCATGCGCAGAAATTGAAACACTGACCTTAAACAACCCAGTCAGCTTCTGTAGCACTGGATACCCTGCAGTCCTACTTAAAGTTTGGGCACCCCTAAGTTGGAAAAATCAGTGAGCGACGGAGCAAACTTCTCTGCTCCCCCGCGCTCTGAAGGCAATAGGCTGGAAAGCCGAAAGGAAGCCTCGAACAAAGGCTGGCAACTCAAGCCTCTTGCAAAGCGGCAGAAGGGAATAAAGCGACGGAAAAAACTCCTCACCGTCGCTTTATTTTTACACTCACCAGCCATTCAAGGAGTATAGAGCAACACGATCCCTATCCAGGGCTCAGCACCCACTGACTGGAAAGCCGGAGCACGAGAGCGTTTGCAGTGCTCAGGAATCAAACTCCGACCCTCCAGGCAGCGAGTTCAGGATCTTAATCCCCTGAGCCACAGGGGTCCGACAGAGCGACGGGGGAAAAAACTTCTCCGCTCCGTCGCTGAGGTAAAATGGCAGCTCGGCTGCCTCGTGGCCACCCCTTTTATAAGGGAGCTGGCCACGCCCCTAACTACCCGGATTCTCTGTCCTGTGGGGGGGGCCCCGCAAAGGGCGCGGTGGCCATTTTGGCGCCGCGCTTGCATTTGCTCAGGTTAATGAGGAATCTCTCTAAGGGAAGTTAATTAACTCAGACAAACACTGACATGGGAAAACACCATTGTTTAGGGATAAGACTGGGGTAAACATGGCTGCTATTTGCACCACGGATAAGGATAAACTCGGAGATGAGGGATTGCTTTAATGGGTAACGGGGTTAGATATTCGCTCTCTCAGCAGAACCACTGGTCAGGTCAAGGAATTGGGTGAATCAAACCCTATTATTAATCCACCCCCCTTAATTTCCGTACTGGCAAGGGCCAGCGGCCAGGAGTCTGCTCAACTGGTTTAACCTCTGCCAAGGTCCCATGCCAATTGGGCATGGGGAAACCGCACTAACCACCAACACCTTGCATGCCTTTTGAATTCTCTGAAGGACAAATGTCATAATGGAAATGTATCAAAAAATGAACTAAATAATAGAACAAAATTCAAGTGTGTATAGATCAAGACATGCAAAAGAGCTTTCTTCTTTCTATGATAAAGTTTTGGTAGCAGACTTTGAGATGGCATAAGTTTTTTTTAATCGTGTCAGAAGCACAAAAGGTGCTTTCTTGGTTGAAAGGGTTTTTTGCTGTAGAAACTCTGCTCAGGGGACGCTTGAATGAGGCTCCTTTCAAGTCCGCGAACTCTTTTCCCATCAAAGTGGCTCTTATTTATCTACTTGCAATTGCTTGCTTTTGAACTACTAGGTTGGCAGGAGCTGGGACAGAGATGGGTGCTCATTCAGTCATGCAGCACTCGGGTCTTGAACCTTCCAGCTAACAAGGTGAGCTTCTTAACCACTAAGCCACCGCATCAGTTGTCTACCCATCTCCTAATAAGCACAGTAATATAGTACGTAAAACATACTGCACAGGTTCCACGTCACTGCAATGTTATGTAATGGTATTGGAAGTTAAAGAATTAAAATCTTTGCTCTTGGCAAGTCTAGGGCAAGGTATTTCTTCCTTTCAAACCAGCCAGCAGAACCTCAATGGATTCCACTGCTGCTGCAGAATGATATTGAAGAAGAAGAAAAAAACATCTACAGTATGCAGGTGGTGTTTTGTCAGTATATAAATGAGAGATTACAGATGCATATTTACTAACTGTGTTCAAAATTGTGTGCTAAATTATGCCAGAAATTTTTACAGGCCTCAACAGCTTGCTTGACTGCGATATTAAAAACAATGCAAACAGTAGCAGGAAAGCAAAATGAGAATAGTTCATGTGTACAAAAACTCCAGAAGGGCATGATCAGCATGGAAAAACTGGCTAATGGTCTTGAATTCCTTATGAGGATTTAAGACAGTGATAATGACAGCACATACATAACCATTTATTTTGATTTGCCGAAAGACATTGATAGACTGTTTCTCCTGACAGGGTCTTACATAAGTTGCTAGCTTTTGGAACACAGTTATGGAACAGAGGAAATTGAGAAAGAGCAGGGTCATATGATAAAGCAGATGTTATTTATCTGTGGGAGACCCAGAATGAAAATTTTGCCATGGATGCACACCAGAAGAACTGCAAGCATAAAATATGAATCAAGGGCTATTCAACAGGTTTCAGAGCTCATTAATAAATGGAATGAGTGGCATTAACAAATGTGAAGCTTAACCCAGCCAGAGTATAAAACTAATCAAATGAGGCTCCAGTGGAGGAAAAGTATACACAAATCATAAGAAGGTTACTGGCCCCTGCAGCTCCATCAGTCAAAGTAAAGATGAAAACATGGGTCCCACACATATACCTGGGAAGGAAACACTTCCATCACCAATGTTTAATAGTTTGAACCCACCCAAAAAACAACAACAACAACACAGCACAACACAATAAGGACACAAGCACAAAGCCAGCCCATCTGAATTCTGGATGCCAAACTTGGGAAGACAATAGAGAGGTTCATCCTAGGCCCTTATTCCACATCTACATGCATGGCTCTTAGGCATTCTTCAGACATTTGGACAGGCTCCTGCCAACCTAGCAGTTCGAAAGCAAGAAATTGCAAGTAGTTAAATAGGAACCACTTCGGTGGGAAGGTAACAGCGTTCCGTGCGCTCCGGTGTCTAGTCATGCCTGCCACATGACCACAGAAATGTCTGCAGAAGCAGACAGCGCTGGCTCTTCGGCTTAGAAACAGAGATGAGCACTGCACCCTAGAGTCGGATACGACTGGCTTTCGAGCAAGGGAAACCTTTACCTTTACTGGAAGTAGTATGTAACATAGGTTAGAATCCTCTCTGAATGGTTCAGTTTTAAAGAGCTTCCTACAAGTCTGAAGGGAAAGAACTATGTGTGTTTATTTTATTTATTTATTTTATTGCTTAGATTTCTATACCGCTTTCCTTCCCGTAAAGGGAACTCAAAGTGGTTTACAATAATACAAAGCAATATAATGATACAGTATAAATAATACAAAGCAATATAAATGACATAAAACATTTACAAATCACATTTCAAAAATAACAATGTTAGAAAATACAAGAACCAAAATACAATACAATATACTAAGTAAATTAACAATATCCACAAGAAAACGTACTATAATCATTCAATGAGTCCTGATGGAGCAAAGCTCAACATCCTCAACTAACCTCAATCTCCCACCCAACTACAGGTGAAGGGGGAGACTACAGCAAGGTCATCAGGGTGCACCCCGCCACAGCTGTTGCTGCCTCCGAACCTGTCCCAGGGTGGGGAGACGAAGTCGGTCTGGTGGTGGCGGTGAGGGCACTCCTAAGAGTCCTTCAGGCATACCACGACACAGCTGTTGCTGCCTCCAAACTTGTCCCGAGGCAGGGAGGCGAAGCTGGTCTTTGAAGCCCCCGCCCCGCCACAGGTAGAAGTCTTTGGCGGTGGGGACGAGGAGGCAGCACTTCTCCCCTCCAGGTGGGTAGGTGTGGGTCTGCAGAAGTCCAGCCAGGTCTCTTGCCCTTTGAAGCCCTCGCCCCATCGCAGGTGGAAGTCTTTGGCGGAAGGGATGAGGAGGCAGCACTTCTCCCCTCCAGGTGGGCAGGTGCGGGTCTGCAGAAGTCCAGCCAGGGCTCTCTCCCTTTGAAGCCCTCGCTCCGCCACAGGTGGAAGTCTTTGGCAGCGGGGACGAGGAGGCAGCACTTCTCCCCTCCAGGTGGGTGGGCGTGGGTCTGCAGAAGTCCAGCCAGGGCTCTCGCCCCACCACAGGTGGAAGTCTTTGATGGCGGGGACAAGGAGGTTGCCTGTGGAAGAGAGTTCCACAGTAATGGGGCCACAGCCAACAAAGCCCTATTCCTATTTACCATTTTTGGCCTCTCTCCCTCTTTTGTTCCCTCATTAGAAAGAGGGAAGTCAGAGGTTTAAGCATCCCTGTTGCATGATCAGCCATATAAATGGTCTCACAACCAATGCAAGACCTGACATGCAATGGGAAGCCTGTATGAGCTGGGAAGATGCTTACATGATTTCCCTTGAGCTGCACATTGCCACAGCAGGATAGTAGCTCCAGTGACTGGCACAATACTGGCTGCAGGTAAGTGTTTTTTCAAATAGAATGATAGGATAAATGGGAATAAAGTTTGCAAAGGGTTAAACTGTCAGACCTTACACGGGTACACACATTCTAATCAAATAGGACATTTCAATAACTGAAGTACAGAAAATGAGATTCTACAGTATATGCAATGGCATAGACCTTACTATAAACATTTTCTACTTCTGGTTCTTATGGATTGATAGGATTAGCCCAGGGGTTCCCAATCTATAGCCACGGGCTGGACCCAGTTTGCAACACCATTCTATCTGGCCCATTGCAGCCTCCACTGCACCCAGAAGTGGAAGCAAGCACATTTATGTCAGCCATAAAATGCACCCATGCATGCACAAATGTGCCCACCACTGTTGTAAACACAGAAATGGGTGCATTTATTACAGCCGTAAATGCACCCACTTCCACTTCTGCTTCCGGGTGGCATGGTCTGCCCCACTCAGCTGTCCAAGGGCATGGTCAGGCCTGCAGCATAATTAAAAAAACACTGATGGAAGACACTAGGAGCTTTCTTTAAACCAACAAAATGGCAATTGCTGCACAGTGTGCACCTTTGAGACTGTTCAGAAAAAACTGATTAAGGCTTTGAAATTAATGGCTATATATTATAGCGGGGGTGCCCAAACTATGGCCTGTGGGCCCAATTAGGCCTGCACATATCATTAATCCAGTCCAGGCTGAGAACCTGGACCCTCTCTGGACCACCCCCTACCCACCTCCACTGCCTGACATAGCAATACATCACCTACGGCAGCGGTGGCGGCACACTGATCAGGCTTCACTCCTGCTGGTCCGAGCAGCCTCCTCTCAGTCCCAGCGCTTCAGAAGCCTTTAGCAACGTGGATCGCCATGTGTGGAAAAAATTCCGCTGCCACTGCCACTGCCATCAAAACAGTCAGCAGTGGGAGCAGCCCATCCCCGGCCCCTGCATCTGCGTGTCAGGGGCAGGACTGGCCCACGGGGAAAAACTTCACAATACAATACAATACAAAAAGTTTGGGCACCAGTGTATTATACGGATGGCCAACTGAAGCCAAACTGCCTAATAACAAAACATTGTGCTTTTTATTTGATAAACCATGAGGCATCAAGAAGCCTGCAGGTGACTTGGGATGGCATCAGGCTTGAACATTGCATCACTCCCAAATACCTGGGAGTTACCCTGGATCAAATTCTCACTTTCAAGACCCACTGCCTTAAAACAAAACAGAAGGTCTTTGCCAGGAACAATATTCTGAGGAAAATAACAGGCACAGGTTGGGGTGCTCAACTACACAAATTAAGAACTTATGTGCAAGTTTTATGTTGCTCTGCAAGAGAGTGTGGTAGTCCAGTGTGATGCAGATCAAAGCATGCAGGGAAGGTGGATGTGGCCCTAAATTAAACAATGAGATTGGCCACATGATGCCAAAAACCAACCACAATACAAAAAGTGCATTACTTAGCTGGCATCCCTCCACTAAAATTCCATCGAGAACGTGCTGCTGAGAAAGATTGGGTCAAAGCAAGTTCCTCAGAAACACACCTGCTATTTGATCACCAACCAACAAAGAAGAGACTGAAATCAAGGCATAGCTTCCTCACAACAACCAGCCTCTGCAGGCAGCCTTAGAACTATGGAAGGTGAGCCTGGAGTTACCAGATAACTGGGGAGAACCACTTGACTCTCCACCGCCTGGCCAAGAACAACCATGGCCTGTGTGGAAAGCTTTAAATAGACTGCGTGCAGGGGTAGGAAGATCAAGGGCTGATCTGAGAAAGTGGGGTTTCCCTGTGTGAATGCAGCCTGTGTGAATGCAGAGAAGTACAAACTATCTCCCATATGATACAATGCACATGATGCCCCTCAACGTGCACTGAGGAAATGCTGTTGAAGTGGCCTGATATTGGGCAGATGTCATCTACCCCTTTTTAATTCTATTTTGTTTTAGATGTGTTAATTTTAACTTTGTATGTTATTATATGCTGGTGGTGCATCTGACACGAATAAAGAAAGATAAAGTATATTATTTGTTTAAAGACATTACATGCATCAGGAAACACTTCAAAACTGTGACATGGCAAATCTTTATAATTAGTTGAAAGCATAAGTAGCTTGGGTTATTTTAATATTATACAGATTATAGTTGTGATAGTAATGTTAATTACTGCCACTATGTGGCATTCAGTATATTTTTACAGGATTAAAAAAATTAACATCCCATGTTTAAATAGATAACAATATGTAATTGAAAAATAGACTGTAGTTTTTTCTAATACAGCCTCCCAACTGCAAAGAAAAATAGCCATCTATTTTTCAGCAACTAGAATCCAAGCAGTATAATGTGAAGGAATGAGAATGTGTTGAGACGTAATTGTCTCTCTTGGATGACAAACTCAAGAACCATGCAAAAATAACAAGGTCATTCATAATGATCTATCTAGTGCTAAAAAGCCAGAGAACATAATGAGTTTGGGAAAAAAATAACCATTTAGAACAGGATGTTGGCAAACGTAGAGTGCAATCAGACATCTGCAAAGGCGTAAACCTGATCACACCAGAAAGGGTCATTTTAATGGGAACAGTCTCCCTTGAAGTGACACTTTTGTCTGCTGGGGAATTGTTCCAACCCAGCCCCTTAAAGCAGGACCCATAGAGCAGGATGAAAAGGTCCAGCATGAGCACAGATCAGGATCTGGATGGACGGTATTTCCCTATTCATTGTTTGATCACTAAAAAATCGATCCAAACCAGTCCACTCCACAAAACATCCAAATTGTGATCTATTTCTCCACATGACCACATCCCTTTAAATCATCCTCCAGATTGAGATGAAGACAGAAACACTCCTTGTTAGCAGAATCACTTAAGAATTACAAATGAACACCTGTAGTCCCATCCTACGTTCATTAAAATTGCACCAGTGGAATCTGATTCCTAGCCACATCTCCTAAAAATTAAGCTTGGCTCAACTCTGTGGGACTCCGTCTGAGTTCCCAGATGTATATTCATTATAAGGTAATGGCAGTATTGAAAGGGATGACTCTCAAGCATCAAAGCTAGCACAAATCAGTGGTGAGAAACAGAACTTTTGTACCATCTCATATTGCTTCAATCTATATAACTAAAATCGAGGTGACACGCTGTATGTTACCAATACACAGCACGACGCCTGCACTCCGAGCCCTGGAAATGGTGCCCCTGCCTCCCTCACACTTCTGAGGTGGCCAGCGCGGGGGACCAGCAGAACATTTCAGGGTCTTTCACCCCCAAAACTGGCTGCAAACACCCCTACCAGCAGCATGAAATGGCAGGGAGGCAGTAATATGCATGCACCAGAATCCACGCAGGCGCAGAAGCCTGCCCGGAGTTTCCAGGCGGCAGCACCTGGAACTCTGGACAGGCTTTTGTGCCTGCATGGATTCTGGCGCATGTGTATTGCCGCCTCCCCGCCATTTCATGCTGCCAGTGGGGGGCTCTACTGGCTGGCTGCCATTTCGGCTGGAGGATGGCAGGAAGCCCTTCTCCGGAAGGCATGGGCCAAATGGGGTGCCTGTATGCCATCCACCTTCCGGAGAAGGGCAGACGGGCCTTCTGCCTTGGCTTCTCCGGAAGAAATGGGAAAAGCTCTAGATGCATTGACTACCAGAGCACATAGAAGAACAGGTACAAAAGTTGGATGCAGCTGAAGAAAGCTAGCAGAGAGAAAACTGATTCATTTGTAATGTGTCATTGACCAAGTGAATATCTACCATGGATGGCCAAATAAGACAAATAAGTGGGCTTTAGATATTAACTCTCATTAGAAACTAAATGACTAAACTGAGCAAATGGTTAATTAATTATGTGGCATCAAGTCAAAACCTTTTCCAGGGGGTTCTAGGTGTAGCGTATTCCGAAAAGGTTTACCAATCCCTTCTTATAGACACACTCTGTGATTATGCAGGTTACCAAGATTACTTGGGCTGGTTTTCTCAGAGACACAAGGGAGAACCAAACTTCCTACCCAGATACCTAACCCAGTGAGCTATACAGCCATATAACTAGAGGACAAGACTCACTGGCATGTTAAGAAAAAGATGAGAAAAATACAAAGAAACCGTTGATGGCAAAATAATCAAAATCATTTATTTGTGCTCTTAGAAAATTCTGAATGAAGTCTTTTTAGAGTGTCCTTCAATAAAGAATCTTCAACAAACACTTGTACTTCTTGTCAACATAGAATAGATATCTTCTCTGAATAACATATGAAAAACCTCTTGAATATGCACAGCAAAAAGCTAAAGATCTTCAAAAATATAAGCAGTAGCACAGGATCTCCCAAAAATATAAGTGTATATATTCCATAAATCAGCAAGTAAAATAAATCAGCAAGTGGTTAAATTCACCGGTTACGAAAAAAACTTTTCGGAACACAGTCCTTCATCAGAATTAATGCTTATCTGTGAAAACAAAATATATACTTGAAATCCTGATTGCATAAATCTTAAAACTACTACATATACTTGACACACATTCAAGTAACACATACAATATTACACTCAACAAGGATGACTTACAGTATTCAATTGCGTTCACAGCCTTACATCAGAAATTCACAGTGTGCTCAAGAACATTGAATGAGTAAGAAAGACTTAGTACATTATATAGATAGAAAGATACCCCAGGTGCAGAAAGATCAGCAATATAGGCAACAGGTGAAAAACTACTAGAAGCTACATTTTAAAGCTACATTCTTAGAGATAGCATGATAAGTTTAGATCACTGTTTAAACCATGAGGGTGTAGTGTGCAGAGTCTGTGGCTGTAAAAAGCCTCTCTTCTTAACAATGCCAGATTAATGTCAATGGACTCAAAATGTTTTTGATGCATAATCTCTAATACTGTGAATTTGAACTGGTGTTCAGTGTGGCCCTTCTGAATATAATGCATAACCAAAGGAGCACCCTCAACCCTGTTCCTAATTCTAGATTGATGCAGCACTGCAATGAATATTGTTTTTAAAAAGTGCCAGTCTGGCTGCTCTGCAGGTTGTGCAGTAGTGGGTAAAAGTTTTGTTTCAAAAGGAGAGCAACGATGTAGCTGCTATGGAAATGGCCTGGCAGTAGGTGAACATTCTATTTGAAAAGTACAGTGACACTGCACCTGCTTGACGATGGATGAATTCATAGGCATTTTAAAAAATAATTTCAATTAAAGTGCTGTGTCAAGTTTTTTTTTAAATCAGGAAACTTTCTCCCTCTGGTCTCTCATTTGCTTCTTCAAACTACTCTGCCAGTAGCACCTTTAATCCTCAACTGCAGCTCAATTGCTCACACTTTCCCTCCTTCCCTCTCATTCTGACAAAAGCAATCACATATGTGTTACCCAAAAACTGATGCCCCCTTTTTCTTATTGATTACAGGAGCGTGTGAGTGTGGGAACAGTTGCAACTTCAGTCGATCACTGGCGGAACCCTTCTCTCAAGGAGGCATTTATTTCAGACAAAAATATAAATCAAATTTATTGAAAAGGAGTTAAAACAATGCTGGCCATGCGCTGGTCTAAATCCTAGTCCCAACCTTTTTGTCTAAAATAAGTTTTCCCAGTGAGCAGCTCTTTTTGGGTTCTTGCATGCGTTCAATAATGGGAAATAGTAGGCAAATAGGATTAGGCAGATGTCCTGGGGCAAGGAGGAAATGGCAAAGTTCATGATTCAGAAAAGGTAGCCGAGCGGCGGAAAGGTCGGACATCGCTGTCGCCGCCGGGCAACCACCCCCAGCCGGGGGGTGAGGAGGAGGAGAGGCGGCTGAGCGGTGGAAAGGCCGGACATTGCCATCGCCGCCGGGCAACCACCCCCAGCCGAGGGGCGAGGAAGAGGAGAGGCAGCCGAGTGATGGAAAGGCCGGACATCATCGCCGCCACCAGGTAACCACCCCCACCGGGGGGTGAAGAGGAGGAGAGGCGAGCAGTGGAAAGGTTGGACATTGCCGCTGCCGGGCAAATACCCCCAGCCGGGGGGTGAGGAAGAGGAGAGGCGGCCGAGCAGCGGAAAAGCCGGACATGGCTGCTGCCACCGGGCAACCACCCCCAGCCGGGGTGTGAGGAAGAGGAGAGGCGGCCGAGCAGCGGAAAGGCCGGACATCGCTACCGATGCGAGGCTTCCAGCCGGGGGTACCCACCACCTACAGGCTCCAGCAGAGAGCCAAAGGAGAAGACCACTTGGCAGAAGGGTAGAGGGCAGAGGAGGAAAAGCAGGGGGCAAGACTCAGAGTCCCATGCAAAGGATAAGTAGCTGGTATGCAAAAATGTAGAAGAATTAATATAGCAACTCACATAGAGGCTTTATACTGACAACATAGAAACTGACATAGTTTTAAAGTGTGATAATATGCATGATAATATGTTGCCCTAAATGTTTTAAACTCTTAAAACTGTGAAAAAATATATGTTGGGAGAAAAATGGCGTAGAAACCGGCAAACCACGCCACAAAGCTTGCTAAGAGAACCCTATTGACCAAAACAAAAGGCAAAACAAAGGAGCAGGCTAGATGATACAGGATGCTTAGCACCACAGAGTGGAGGAAGGGGAGGGACAGGAAAGGGGAAATGCAGTGTTGCAAGGAACAATACATAGGGACATGGAATGTGAGATCAATGAACCAAGGTAAACTGGAAGTGGTAAAAAATGAGATGGAAAGAATATGCATTGACATCCTGGGCATCAGTGAGGTAAAATAGACAGGGATGGGTGAATTCAGCTCTGGAAACCATCATATCTACTACTGTGGGCAAGAAAACCTTAGAAGAAATGGAGTAGCCATAATCGTCAATAAAAGAGTGAGAAAAGCAGTAATGAGATACAACCTAAAAAATGACAGAATGATGTCAGTCAGAATTCAAGGCAAACCTTTCAATGTCACTGTGATCAAAATATACGCACCAACCACTGGTGCAGATGAAGCCACAGTGGACCAGTTCTATGAGGACCTAGAACACCTCATAGAACAGACACCAAGAAATGATGTCCAAATTATATTAGGAGATTGGAATGCAAAAGTGGGAAATCAAAAAGTGGAGAGAATAACAGGCAAGTTTGGTCTTGGAATACAGAATGAAGCAGGGCAAAGATTGATAGAGTTCTGCCAAGAGAATGCACTGCTCATAGCAAACACACTCTTCCAGCAACACAAGAGGCGACTCTACACATGGACATCACCAGATGGCCAACACCGAAACCAGATTGACTACATACTCTGCAGCCAAAGATGGAGAACCTCCATACAGTCAGCAAAAACAAGACCTGGAGCAGACTGTGGCTCAGATCACAACCTACTTATCGCAAAATTCAGGCTTAGACTAAAGAAAATAGGGAGAACAAGGAGACCAGAAAGATATCACCTAGACAGCATCCCTAAAAAATACACGGTGGACGTGATGAACAGATTTAATGGCTTAGACTCGGTAGACAGAGTGCCAGAAGAATTATGGATGGAGATGAGGGACATCATGCAGGAAGCAGCAAAGAAAACCATACCAAAGGAGAGGAGGCGTAAGAAGGCAAAGTGGTTATTTGATGAGGCTCTTGAAATAGCAGAGGAAAGAAGGAACGCAAAAGTAAAAGGAGAAAGGAAAAAATACAATCTTTTGAACACAGAATTTCAAAAAAAGCAAGGAAAGGTAAGGAAAACTACCTAAAAGAATAGTGCAAAGAAATGGAGGAAAACAACAAAAGAGGCAGAACCAGAGATCTTTTCAAAAAAATAGGGGAAATCAAGGCAACATTTAAAGCAAAAATGACCATGATAAGGGACAAAGATGGAAAGGAGCTAGCTGATGCAGAATAAATTAAGAAAAGATGGAAAAAGTACACAGAGGAGCTCTACAAAAAGGACCTCAACACTCCTGATAATCACAATGATGAAGAAATTGAATTTGAGCCAGACATCCTGGAGAGCAAAGTCATAAAGGCCCTAAAGAGCACTGCAAAAAACAAATCTAGTGGAGATGATGGTATCCTAGTTGAATTTTTCAAAGCTCTAAAAGATGATGTCGTCAAATTACTGCATTCAATATGCCAGCAGATTTGGAAAACAAAACAGTGGCCACAGGATTGGAAAAGATCAGTATATGTTCCAATCCCAAAAAAGGGCAATGCCAAAGAATGTTCAAATTATTGAACAATTGCACTCATCCCACACGCCAGCAAGGTGATGCTCAAGACAATACAGGATAAACTTCAGCAGCATGTGGAGAGAGAATTACCAGAGGTGCAGGTTGGTTTCAGAAGAGGCAGAGGGACTAGAGACAACATTGCCAACATACATTGGATCATGGAGAAAACAAAGGAATACCAGAAACAAGTTTACTTTTGCTTCATTGACTACACTAAGGCATTTGACTGTGTGGACCACAACAAGATGTGGCAAGTAATTAAAGAGATGGGAATACCAGAGCACCTTATATGCCTCATGAGAAATATGTACATGAAACAAGAAGCAACAGTTAGGACAGAACACGGAATGACAGAGTGGTTTGGAATAGGAAAAGGAGTAAGACAAGGCTGCATTTTGTCACCCTGCTTATTCAACTTATACACAGAGCACATAATGCGCAATGCAGGGATGGAGGAATCAAAATATGGGATCACAATTGCTGGGAGAAACATCAACAATCTGAGATATGCAGACGACACCACCCTAATGGCAGAAAGTGAGGAAGACCTACAGAATCTCTTGACTGGGCTGAAGGAGGAGAGTGCAAAAGCTGGCCTGAGGCTCAATATCAAGAAAACCAAGATAATGGCAACAGGCCCAATCAGTTCCTGGAAAATAGATGGGGAAGAAGTAGAAGCAGTGACAGATTTTACTTTCTTAGGATCAAAGATCACTGCAGATGGGGATTGTAGCCATGAAATAAAAAGGCGACTGATGCTTGGGAGACAAGCCATGAGAAACCTGGGGAACATAGTGAAAAGCAGAGACATCACATTGCAAACAAAAATTAGAATAGTCAAAGCAATGGTATTCCCAGTGATAATGTATGGATGCGAGAGCTGGACAATTAGGAAGGCTGAACGCAGAAGAATAGATGCCTTTGAAATGTGGTGTTGGAGGAGAGTTTTGAGAGTCCCCTGGACAGCGAGGAGAACAAATAGGTCAATCTTAGAAGAAATCAACCCTGACTGCTCATTGGAAGGTCAAATAGTAAAGACGAGGCTAAAGTACTTTGGACATCAAATGAGAAGGGAGGATTCACTTGAAAAGGCCTTGATGCTGGGAAAGGTGGAGGGCAAAAGAAGAAGGGGAGGCCAAAGATGAGATGGCTAGATGGTATTGTAGACACAGTGGGCACAGGGCTGGGAGGGCTGAGCGGGATGGTGGAGGACAGCGGCGCCTGGAGGAAAATGGTCCATGGGGTCGCATAGGGTCGGAGTCGACTGTGCGACTGAACAACAACGAAGTCCTTCAGTGGACATCCAATGAGATTGCAGATTGAAAGTTGGCACCAATCAAAAAGTCCAGATTTGAATCCAGGATGCAAAAGGACCAATGCAAAAGATGGGCATCCTTCAGAATGGGCTGAGGAGGCAGCATTGCTTGAGGCTCTTGGAAAACATTCTATTCCCACCCAGTAATTAATCTATCCTGAGTCAACCCAAGCACTATCTACAATTGAATACAGGAGGTGTTGTGTTCTAATGGTTTTACCTTCCACATGGATTACAATGTATCTGAGCCAATGTAACCTTGCCTATAGCAACAATGTAACCTTCAGCTGTATCATATAAACCCTGTAATAGGACGCGAGCTAATGACCACCAGCTGGCAGCAGCGAGCGTCCAAGCTCTCTTGGTCCGAACTCATCAAAGGCAACAGCGCGGGAAGCTTTCCCGCCACCACCTACACCTGGACAAGAAGGGCGTGACCCACAATGACGTCACGCAGACAGTAGCCAATGGGCTACCATGGCACCACGTTCAAATGTATTCCTACTGTATATAAAGAGCTATTGATCCGCCATTACCTCATGTTCCCTCTGTCCACGATGCAATAAACCTGAGTTAACCCAGCCCGAGGCTGTGTCCTGTGTCTTAGTTTTATACACTAAATTGGCGACGAAGGTGGGATCAATGGATTCCCAAGGAGCAGCCAGGGCACAGAGCGGGTTCAACATCACCAAACCGCAAGACTGGGAGCTGCTTGAGATGGACTTCCATGCGGCGCTGGTGGAGCTTAAAGTCAAGGAAGACGATGAGGAGAGGAAGAGGGCCATCCTCACCCGCATGCTTGGAACGGAAACCAAGCGGACGCTGGTGGGCATCATCGCTCCAAAGAAGGTGAGCGAATTTAAGGCGGACGACATCATGAAGCTGCTACGGGAGCGCTTCCAACCCGCGAGGGCGATGTTTCCCGCTCGGAGCGCGTTTTGGAGGCGAGTCCAAGCGCCGGACGAGTCGGTCGAGGCATTCGTGGCCGCCATGAGGGTAGCCGCTGCCCCCTGTAAATGGGGCAGCATCCTAGAAATTGCCCTCAGGGACGGCGTGCTGTGTGGCCTGAAAGACAAGGAGGTGCAGCGCAGCTTGATGAACAAGGAGCCGCCACCCACGCTGGCAGAGGTCGTCGAGGCCGCAGAAGCCGCAGAGTCCACGAATGCTGGAGTGGACGAGATGCACCAGTGGCGTGAGTGGCGTCCCAGAGCCGGCAAGGCGGAAAGGTCGGTGCACGCAACTCAACGGGCCTCAAAGTCGTCCTCAGAGAGCAGCGACGGCGAGGAGGTCCAGAAGGTCCGAAAAGGGGGGCGCCGCTGCGATGGTTGCGGAGCGGCCCACGAGCGTGCGAGGTGCCCGTTTAGAAAGGCCGAATGCTACACCTGCGGCCGTCGGGGGCACATCGCCAAGGCATGCAGAAAACGGAAGGAGGGCCGGAGGCAGTCACCAGACCGTTCGACCAGGCCGGACCGTTCAGCGAGGCCCAAAGATGGCGTCCAGACCACGAGGAAGCAGGACGGCGTGGGCCGCGTCTCGGACAGCAGCGAGGACGACGTCCCAGTGCTCAGTGTGTCCGCGGAACAGTCCCATTATTTCGTTGAGGTACTAGTACAAGGGGCCCCCATCAGGATGGAAATTGACTCGGGGTCCTCCTATTCCATAATTCCCCAGAAAGAGTTTCTAAAAATCGACCCCCACGTGCGGCCCAAACTTAAAACTTTGAGGTCCACGCTACGAGATGTACAGGGGAACAGCATTCCGGTGTTGGGGGTCGGGAAATTTCGGGTTGAGTTTAAGAGACACTCTGCGGAGCTGCCCTTAGTTGTCCTCAAGGGGGGGAGTTGTAGCCTCCTAGGGACACAGTGGTTCCAGCCCCTAGGCCTGTTTATAGGGGGAGTACATGCAGTGGGGGTGGACCCAATACAAGCGGTGTGCGATGCGCATCCCGCCGTTTTTGAAAAAGGACTTGGGAAATTCAAGGGACCCCCTGTAGCTTTCGACCTAGACCCGGAGGTCCGCCCGATAAGACTCAAACCGCGCAGGGTGCCCTTCGCACTAAAGGACAAAATAGAGGCGGAACTGGACAAATTGGTGGGCCAGGGGATTCTTATTCCTGTTGATTCCGCGGAGTGGGAAACTCCAATTGTAACAGCTCTGAAGGCTAACGGGGAGGTGCGCATTTGCGCTGATTATAAGTGTACAATTAACAAGGCGATCCGCCCTAACGCATACCCGGTGCCGGTGGTCAGCCACCTTTTGGCCAGGCTAAATGGGGGAAAGTGTTTCGCTAAGCTCGACCTGGCACAAGCCTATCAGCAGCTTCCCGTAACACCCGCCACGGCCGCGGCACAAACGATAGTCACACATAAAGGAGCGTTCCAGGTGTCGCGTTTACAGTTCGGCGTGAACTCGGCACCCGGCCTTTTTCAGTCGCTTGTGGAACGCCTCCTGAAAGGGCTGGAGGGGGTGTTGCCTTATTTTGATGACGTATTAATAACAGGGGGAAGTGAGGCCGAACTGGCAAAGAGATTGGACAAAGTACTAACGGTGTTCGAGAAAGCGGGGCTGAGACTGAGGAAGGACAAATGTGTCTTTTTCGAAACCGAGGTCGAGTTCTTAGGGTTCAGGATTACACCCGAGGGTATCAAGCCATCCAAATCCAAAGTAGTAGCCATCAAAAAGGCCCCTCGCCCCACATCCAAAACCGAGCTACAGTCATTCCTGGGGCTCCTCAATTTTTACCATACATTCCTTCCGCGGAAGGCGTCCGTGGCCGAACCGCTTCATCGGTTGCTTAAAAAAGAGGAGACTTGGATGTGGGGTGACGAGCACGAGAGGGCGTTCAAAGAATTAAAGCAGCTCTTGACCTCTGACGCAATTCTAACACATTTCGACCCCAAACGGCCGGTGGTCCTAGTCTGTGATGCATCACCGGTGGGGGTGGGGGCGGTACTTTGCCACGTGCTGGATGACGGAAGGGAGGCCCCGGTTGCATTTTATTCAAGGTCCCTGTCCCAGGCAGAGCGAAATTACGCACAAACCGACAGGGAGGCATTGGCAATTGTAGCGGGGACCAAAAAGTTTCACGATTTTTTGTATGGTCGCCCGTTCAAAATCGTGACGGATCACAAGCCCCTGTTAGGGATTTTCACGGCAAGCAAGCCCACCCCGCAGATCCTATCACCGAGAATGCTGCGATGGGCCATTTTTCTCAACGCTTACCAACACGAGTTGGTGTACCGGCCCGGAAAAGAGATCAGCCATGCTGATGCACTTTCGAGATCCCCTTTGCCCTTGTCGGACGACCAGAAAGCTAGAGTTGTCCCTAGAAAGGGGGTGCCTATTGTGGGGCCAACGGGTGGTGGTTCCTGCAGCCATGCGGCCGAGGGTGCTCAAACTGCTGCACGTCAGCCACCCGGGCATCGTCCGTTCGAAAGCGCTGGCCCGCAGTTACTTTTGGTGGCCACAGCTGGACGCGGACATTGAGCATATGGTCGGCACTTGTGAGGCATGCCAGGGATCCCGACCAGAGGCGGCCCGCCTCCCGCATAGGGAATGGGACACAGCAAGGGGGCCGTGGTCCAGAGTACATGTAGATTTCGCTGGCCCATTCCGAGGAACCATGTTTCTCCTGGTGGTGGATGCGTTCTCCAAGTGGCTGGAGGTTATCCCAGTAAAGAGCACGTCCTCCGCCACAACAATTAGCCAGCTACGGAGAGTCTTTTCCACGTTCGGTTTACCCGACACTTTAGTCAGCGATAACGCGAGTTGCTTCACCTCCTCGGAGTTCGAGGCATTCATGGGAGCAAACGCCATTCGGCATGTCACATCCGCGCCGTTTCACCCGGCCACGAATGGCCAAGTGGAACGGTTGGTGCGTACAACAAAGGATGCGCTGCGGCGCATGGGCCCGGGGGACCTAAATCACCAAGTATGTCAGTTCTTGTTAGCGTATAGGGTGACCCCCTTAGCGTCGGGTTACTCGCCGGCAGAACTCTTGATGCGGCGAAAACTGACCACGCTTCTGACCAGGCTGGACCCGACGAGAGTCGAGGATAAAGGAAAAAACATAGGATTGGCAGTCTCGAAAGGGTTCGCCGCCGGCGACCTTGTTTACTGCAGGAACTATGCAAGCGCAGGGCCAGCCTGGGTGCCAGGAACAATAATAGAACAAACAGGGCCAGTGTCATATCGGGTGGAAACGAGCACCGGCCTCCTCTGGAGGAGACACGCTGACCAACTGAGACGCCGAGTGAGTGAAGGGCCGGTCAGTGAGGCTCAGCAACAGGATTCAGCGATAGGGTTCTCCCCCACCCGTTTAGCCCAAGGGGGAGACATTGAAGGACAGCAGTCCGAAACCGGGGGGGAAAGCGGTGGTCCCGACTCATATCCTTTTGATACCCCAGTTCTATCAGGGCCCGGGGGGAGGGAAAAGGAATGTGCGGCCGCCGCCGCGTCCCCCGAATGTAATTTTGATTTTGATTTTGGGTTTGCGAGCCGGGGGGGTTTTCAGGAGTGTTCCCCCACCCTTCCAAGCGAGAAGAGGGGTTTTTCGTTAGCCCCCAGTGCCCCCGGTTCTTCCCCGAGAAAGAGCACACCTCCCAACAACGCCGCGGAGCCGCGGCTAGTCACTAACAAGTCTCCCTCTCCAATTACAGGGCAGGAAACCAGGGGACAAAGAGAAGGTAGCAAACCCGGGGAAAGGCAGCCCGCATCGAGACCCCAGCGTGTTCGAAATAAGCCATCTTGGCTGAGGGACTTTGTCTCCTAAGGGGGGGGAGTGTGTTGAAGGTGGGCTCGAGACATTGTCTCGTCCTAGGGGGGAGGGATGTTGTGTTCTAATGGTTTTACCTTCCACATGGATTACAATGTATCTGAGCCAATGTAACCTTGCCTATAGCAACAATGTAACCTTCAGCTGTATCATATAAACCCTGTAATAGGACGCGAGCTAATGACCACCAGCTGGCAGCAGCGAGCGTCCAAGCTCTCTTGGTCCGAACTCATCAAAGGCAACAGCGCGGGAAGCTTTCCCGCCACCACCTACACCTGGACAAGAAGGGCGTGACCCACAATGACGTCACGCAGACAGTAGCCAATGGGCTACCATGGCACCACGTTCAAATGTATTCCTACTGTATATAAAGAGCTATTGATCCGCCATTACCTCATGTTCCCTCTGTCCACGATGCAATAAACCTGAGTTAACCCAGCCCGAGGCTGTGTCCTGTGTCTTAGTTTTATACACTAAAGGAGGGGTCCCAAAACAATGAGCATGCCAGGTGCAAGAGTAAGCAGAAAACAATACAACAAGTAAACAGAGGAATCAAGGTGGCTTTTCTTGTGGCCAAATATTAAGTGATGGCTTCCTGTGGCATTGAGCCCTCTTGGATGCTTGCAGGAGGTAGGCTTGAGGTGCATGAAAGATCCTGGTTTGAGATACAAACAGAGCATGTTAAAATCAAATTTAAAATATTTTTAGAGTCTTGTTTAGGGACATAATCTATACAGAGCAAAGGAAATTTGCTAGTTTGAATAGTACAGTTCCAGGTATTTGAAAACATTTTTATTAAGTTAACTGACATCCCAGGTATAACTGCCAATGAAATAAAATTCAACCCTTGCAGTATATACCTTCAAGCATGTGTGAATGGGTGCATGGTCAGAGTGGTGCTTGTGTACACATAAGCCAATTCAATCCTAAACGTGGGTGGCAAAATGAAATATGGTGAAAGAAATAACTTTATTGAAAGAGTAAAAGAACGTTTGAAAGGAAAAATATAGAGACAAAACTTGGGGTGCTTATTTCTGAAAATGGGGTTACATATGCCATAATGTTTCAAAATAATCCGATAGGAATTGAAGAAAAAGGTAGAGGCATCACCCTGCCAACAAAAGCCTGCCTAGTTAAAGCAATGGTCTTCCCATTAGTAATGTATGGCTGTGAGAGCTGGACCATAAGGAAAGCTGAGTGCAGAAGAATAGACGCCTTTGAATTGTGGTGCTGGAGGAGACTCTTGAGAGTCCCCTGGACTGCAAGAAGATCAAATCAGTCCATCCTAAAGGAAATCAACCCTGACTGCTTCTTGGAAGGACAAATACTGAAGCTAAAGTACTTTGGCCCCCAAATGAGAAGAGAGGACTCACTTGAGAAAGACCTGATGCTGAGAAAGATTGAAGACAAAAGGAGAAGGGGGCAACAGAGGATGAGATGGCTAGAAGGTATCATTGACGAAGTGGGCGTAGATATGGGTGGACTACGGAGGATGGCAGGTGACAGAGGAGCCTGCCGTGCTGTGATCTATGGGGTCACAAAGGGTTGGACTTGACTGTGTGACTCAACAACAACAACAACAACTTGATTCAAAGCAAATAATTCACATTCAGGTGTTTAAAATGAACCCATTTCCATCTAAAAATTGTACACTTAGCTGTATGTCATATAGTTCTCAATCTTTGAATCGAATTACACCTTGGGGAACCTGATACAAAAACAGAAGGCTAGATGAACCCTCAGTTACAAGTGGTTCAAAGCAAAATGTCTCGGTAGACTGCTGCAAATGGATTGTTTTGTCCCCTTGGGGTATTATGAGTGTCATAGAATTACAAAAGGCACAAAGATGTAGAGCAGCCATACTGTTACCCTACTCTATTCACTGTCTCTTTTAATCATAAATTAGCTTGCAACATCTGCTGTTATCAGTTTATCTAAAATAGTTTTGGATTACTTAGCCCAACACTAATTTTAGGAAATTAAAATGTCATCAGATATAAAACAACTCATCTAGGAATTAAAATTGTTTGAGAAAGAATTTGTAACTTGTGTTCTTTGTCTAAGTGATGGCACAAAAAGGTTAATTATCAAAACCAAAGGTATTTACAATAATCATTCAGTTGGTTTTCTAATAGGTCAGATTAAGAATAAACATGAATGTCATAACTGTGGTTGAAATCTGTTCATTAGATGATGTTATAAATGTCCTAGCCATAGCTCTGCTGTGTACAATGAACTCACAATGTCAGCAGAAATTCAGCTAATCCTATAGGAGAGCAAGGGTAATTTCAAAAGGTAATTGATGTCTTTTTAACCTAGAAATGTCAGATTGTATTGAGAATAATGTAGACTGACATGTTTAAAGGGTGAAAGAGAAATTGCAAAATTGATCCACTCTGGATTTTTAAACTAACCTAGCATTGTAATGTTGCCACGTATTTGGATATTCCCCTCAAACTCTGAATGTCATTTCCAGAATGGCATATGGCTTATTGGAGGTAGGGAGGCTAACCTCTCTGGCCAGAGGTTGAGAAAGTCATTTTTATGAGTTAGCATCCAGGTGATAGTGGTTTAAATATGTGTCCAGTTACCTCTACAACTAACACAACCATTTGTACAATTCCAATGATGCACAGATAAATCCCTCACAAGAAACTGACTTTAAAGATTCCCAGAATCTCCCAGTGGTCTTGGTAGTGTGGTGTAATGGTGAAAGTATGACACTTGGACTTTGGAAATCCAAGCTTGATTTCCATCTGAGCCATGAAACTCATGGGGTGGAACATTTTTCTTAGCATGATTCTTGTGGCGATGCAGTGGAGAAGGAGTAGAGCCCTAGATACTACCTTGAGCCCACTGGAGGAAGCTGGAATATAATATGACTAAGAAATAATCCTGGAAGTTGTAATTCAGAAAGATAAATTTTTCAAGCTTTGTTCCTTTCTGAGTTCATTTTCTCTCTTGGTCTCCTTCTCCCAGTGTTTCTCTCTGGGAGAGTTCTGAACAACAATGAAAGCATCCTGTTTTGTAAAGTGGAACTACATCAACAACCTTCAAGGGCCATTTGGGCTAAGCCTCCTCTCACAAAGGGGCTTACTTCAGGCTCACTTTATTCCTTTATAGTTGAAAATTTTGAGATTCCTTTAGCTTTGTTTCTTGACTTGAATGAAATTGGGAGATTTTACTATATGCTGTGATTCTTGACTAATGCCCAAACAATGAGAGGGACATCACAGTGTAAAATGTCCTGCTCCTCATATGAGTCCAGACCATTTTGGAGAGATTGCGCATGACACATTTTCTACCAGTCTCTCAAAAATTAGGATGAGATTGCATTACTAATATTCTAGGTTAAAAGTGTTTTAAAAATGATAATTATGAATGTTGGTGTCCCACAGACTTAGTGACCTGATTTTTTTTAAAAAAATCCTGTCTACATTATGAAGCAGAAAATCCAGTGTCTTTCATACATTTTCCTCTGGATCCCAAGTAGATTTCAGCATATTAAGACTCTTTAAGACCATCAAGCAAAGAAAGTTCTAAAACCTTGGCCATATAATGAGGAACAACATAAAATATAGAATACTCCAACGCGCTCTGCAAGGAAAGATCCCTGGGAAGAGTGGCCCTAGACATAGACAGACTTCATGGCTGAAGAACCTGAAAGACTGGTGTGGCATGTCCGCGGAAGAACTGTTCCGAGGAGTTAAGAACAGGAAGACTATTGCCAAGATGATAGCCAATATCTGGAATGGATATGACATCTGAAGAAGAAGGAAGAACAAAACTATTAACACCAGCAAAATAGTTGCTTGGCCTGGGATCATAATAACATCTTTAGATTAATCCATATGGTTACTGCACACCCTGAAGGATTCTTAGTTTGGGATCTTTTGATCAACAGATCTGTAAGCAATAACAAAATATGCCTTTGAAGCTCATTTAGTTGTTTCTTGGTTTTAATGGTTGCCCATGTAATAGAGGAAAACTATGGGGAGGGACCAAACCTCAAATCCCAAACCATTGGCCCCTCCTCATCCCAATGTGCAGAATCAGTTGGCTTAATTCTTTGACATACTGACTGTAATATTTATAAGTGCTGTGCTAGGGTATACAATTCAGTTTGGGAAATATTTTGGTAATTCAGTTGCAAACCTAATTTGTTTTAGGATTTACTTAGATGTTGTCCTGAAATGAGATTAGGATGTCCAGACCTTTACTCTTCTTCTTCTTCTTCTTTTGCAGTGAGAAATCAAAATGGCTAGAATTTATTCTTCATTTAAAATGGGTGAAATCTGGGGAAATAATAGCCTCCTTAGAGGGGATATTTCCTGCCATATTCCAAATAAATGGATCCATTAGGTTTTGAGTGAGCTATTTTTCCCCTTAAACCAGCCAAGACTAAGTTGTGCTGAGTTGTTTCCATAAATGCAAGAAGAGTGGCTAAATTGCAGACCATTCTGAATAGATAAATTACAGGCAAGTTTCATACGACTAGTTTCAAGGGTTTTTTGTGCTATACACCTTTCAATTTTGCTTTAATGTACTTGAAATATGACTGCTGTGGTTATCTCTGTGATTTATATATGGTGTTTGTGCACTAAGAAGAGTAGAACAAACTCTTGTAAAGAGTAGAACAAGCATGCTAGGCAACACAGCAAAATTAAAATGAAACCTAACTATAAAAGCTGGGGGAGGGGGTTAATGAGATAAGAGAAGTACCCCTAATAAAAGAACAAATAAAATAGTACTGACTAACATTCAAATTTGCTCAACTAAGCAACAAATATAAAGAGTAAAGAAGGATAAAAGGAGGAATACAAGCTACTGCCAATCTACAGCCAGTTTTTGTAAAGAAACTATGATCAGAAAGTGCTTCTGAGACTCTTGCTCAGTCCATATGAGAATCTAAACCAGTGGTTCCCAATATTTTTTGGCCATGGCCCACCTAAGCATCTCTCAAATCCTGATACCCCCCTGTGGTGCATGTTGGGAACCATGGAGCTAAACCAAAGGGTAAGTGTCACTGCCTAGAATGTTAAGATTTAGATACAATAAATTGACTTGCTGTTCAGTCGCACAATCTATTCCGACCCTTTACGACTCTATGGACCATTGCCTGCCAAGCACTTCTGTCTCCCACCATCCTCCCCAACCCGCCCAGCTCTGTGCCCATTGCATCTACAATACCATCTAGCCATCTCATTTTTGGCCACCCCTTCTTCTTTTGCCCTCCACCTTTCCCAGCATCAAGGCCTTCTCAAGTGAATCCTCTCTTCTCATTTGATGTCCAAAGTACTTTAGCCTCATCTTTACTATTTGATCTTCTACTGAGCAGTCAGGATTGATTTCTTCTAGGATCGACCTATTTTTTTCTCCTCGTATCCAGGGGACTCTCAAAACTCTCCTCCAACACCACATTTCAAAGGTGTCTATTCTTCTGCATTCAGCTTTCCTAATTGTCCGTCTCTCACAACCATACATTACCACCAGGAATACCATTGCCTTGACTATGCGAATTTTTGTTTGCAAGGTGGTGTCTCTACTTTTAACAGGCTTCCCCAGGTTTCTCATAGCTTGTCTCCCAAGCATCAGTTACCTTTTTATTTCATGGCTGCAATCCCTATCTGCAGTGATCTTGGATTCTAAGAAAGTAAAATCTGTAACTGCTTCTACTTCTTTCCCATCTATTTTTCAGGGTCTGATAGGGCCTGTTGCCATTATCTTGGTTTTCTTGATGTTGAGTCTCAAGCCAGCTTTTGCATTCTCTTCTTTCAACCTAATCAGCAGCTTCTTTAGGTCTTCCTCACTTTCTGCCACTAGGGTAATATCATCTGCGTATCTCAAGTTGTTGATGTTTCTCCCAGCAATTTTGATCTCAACTTGTGATTTGTCCAACCCTGTATTGCGCATTATGTGCTCTGTGTATAGAATAAGCAGGGTGACAAAATGCAGCCTTGTCTTACTCCTTTTCCCATTCCAAACCACTCTGTCATTCCGTATTCTGTCTTAACTGTTGCTTCTTGACTCATGTACAGATTTCTCATGAGGCATATAAGGTGTTCTCTTCTCTTTAATTACTTGCCACATTTTGTTGTGGTCCACACATTCAAAAGCCTTGGTGTAGTCAATGAAACAGAAGTAGACTTGTTTCTGATATTCCTTTGTTTTCTCCATGATCCAACGTATGTTGGCAATGTGGTCTCTAGTTCCCCTGCCTTTTCGGTACCCAGCCTGTACTTCTGGTAGTTCTCTCTCCACGTGCTGCTGCAGTCTATCCTGTATTATCTTGAGCATAACCTTCCTAGCATGTGGGATGAGCGCAATTGTTCGATAATTTGAACGTTCTTTGGCATTACCATTTTTGGGGGGATTGGAACATATACTGATCTTTTCCAATCCTGTGGCCATTGTTGTGTTTTTTGAATCTGCTGGCATATAGAATGCAATAATTTGATTCCATCATCTTTTAGGGCTTTGAAAAATTTAGCTGGGGTATCATTATCTTCACTGGCTTTGTTGTTTGCAGTGCTTTTAAGGGCCTTCCTGACTTCACTCTCTAGGATGTCTGGCTCAAGTTCAATGTTCTCATCATTGTGATTATCAGGGTGTTGAGGTCCTTTTTGTAGAGTTCCTATGTGTACTCTTGCCATCTTTTCTTAATTTCTTCTGTATCAGCTAACTCCTTGCCATGTTTGTCCCTTAGCATGGTCATTTTTGCTTTAAACATTCACTTGATTTCCCCAATTTTTTTTGAAAGGATCTCTAGTCCTACCCCTTATGTTGTTTTCCTCTATTTCTTTGCATTGTTCATTTAGGTAGGTTTCCTTATCTTTCCTTGCTTTTCTTTGAAATTCTATATTCAATTGATTGAATTTTTTTCCTTTCTCCTTTCCCTTTGGCATTCCTTCTTTCCTCTGTTGTTTAAAGAGCCTCATCAGACAACCACTTTGCTTTCTTGTGCTTCTTTTCTTTTGGTATGGTTTTCCTTGCTGCCTCCTGTAGGATGTCCTGTGCCTCTGTCCATAATTCTTCTGGCACTCTGTCTATCAAGTCTAAGCCATTAAATCTGTTCCACACCTCCACTGTGTATTTCTTAGGGATGTTTTCTAGGTCATACCTGTCTGGCCTACTTGTTTTCCCTATTATTTTTTTAGTCTAAGCCTGAATTTTGTAATCAGTAGATTATGATCTGAGCCACAATCTGCTCCAGGTCTCGTTTTTGCTGATTGTATTCATAAGAACAAAACAAGGCAGACAACAAGAGGATTAAGCTAGGGCCAGCAGTGAGGAACCTATGGCACATGGACCAGAGGTGGCACTTGGAGCCCTCTCTGTGGGCACCCGTGCAGTCACCCCAGCACAGAGTTTGCCCCGTCCCTCTGCCCAGCAGCCCAATGGGAGTGCTTCCTCTCTCTCCCAGCGCAAAATTCACCTCACCCCTCTGTCCAGCAGGCCAATGGGAGCGCTTCCTTTGGAATTGAAATGACAGAGACCGAGGCTTCCTCAGTTATAATCAACAAGCCCAAAAAAGAACAAATGTTCCCTCCCATCTCTGATTCTGCTTTCTCCAAATAGACAGCAGCATGTCTAATGAGGAGATACTTGCTGTACACATAAGCAAGAACCTATTTTCCACCAAATGGCTTTCCTCTTGCAGGAAATCTCTCCACAAGCAAATTTATTGTATGACTATGGTGTCTTTCATTAGCTTTAATATCTTGTCCTGAAGCTGGTTGTTATTCAATTCATTTTAGTTAAATTTATATAAGATGCTAGAACATGGGTCCCTAACCTTTTAAAGAAGGGGACTGGTTCATGCCCCCTCAGACTGTTGAGGGCCCGGACTGGTGGTCCTACCACTGCCGGGACCACCCTGAGCCACCACCACTCCCTCCACACCACTTCCCTACTTACCGGCCTGGAGGAGCTGCATGGCATGGGTGAAGGAGAGGTCTAGGCTGTTCTTCTCACCCGTGCTTGGCCAGATTTTGTTGTTGTTGTTGTTGTTGTTGTTGTTGTTGTTGTTGTTGTTGTTCAGTCGCACAGTTGATTCCGACCCTTTGCAACCCCATGGACCATTTTCCTCCAGGCACCTCTATCCTCCACCATTCTCCTCAGCCCACCAAGCTCTGTGCCCATTGTGTCCACAATACCATCTATCCATCTCATCTTTGGATGTCCCCTTCTTCTCTTTCCCTCCACCTTTCCCAGCATCAAGGCCTTCTCAAGTGAGTCCTCCCTTCTCATTTGATGTCCAAAGTACTTTAGCTTCATCTTCACTATTTGTCCCTCCAATGAACAGTCAGGATTGATTTCTTCCAATATTGACCTATTTGTTCTCTTTGCTGTCCAAGGGACTCTCAGGACTCTCCTCCAACACCACATCTCAAAGGCATCTATTCTTCTGCGCTCAGCCTTCCTAATGGTCCAGCTCTCACACCCATACATTACCACTGGGAATACCATTGCTTTGACTATGCGAATTTTTGTTTTCAAGGTGATGTCTCTGCTTTTCACTATATTCCCCAGGTTTCTCATTGCTTGTCTCCCCATAATCAGTTGTCTTTTTATTTCATGGCTACAGTCGCCATCTGCAGTGATCTTAGATCCCAGGAAAGTAAGATCTGTCACTGCTTCTACTTCTTCCCCATCTATTTTCCAGGGACTGATATGGCCTGTTGCCATGATCTTGGTTTTCTTGATATTGAGTCACAAGCCAGCTTTTGCACTCTCCTCCTTCAATCCAATCAAGAGGTTCTTCAGGTCTTCCTCACTTTCTGCCATTAGGGTGGTATCGTCTGCCATGGTACAAACATGGTACAATGTTTGCATATGTTTTAATGTCTTTAAGCTTATCATGATAGGATGTATTCCTCCCTGAAGCTAGTAGATGCGTAAAAAAAACTCTTGGTATGTATTATGTTTAGATATCTTGGTTTAAGTCTCACAGCCAAACTATAATGTGTTGTCAGAGTGTATGATTTTGTTTTCATTCTATTGTCTACAGAAAAATACTTAAGATTATATCCTGATGGAGAAAAATTCTTTGGAAAAACTGGCAATACCGGAACAGTTTTGATGATACATAAGTTATTTCTTCACTCCTTCGCACTCTTGCAGTAAAAGATACTTGAAAGATACTTCTTCCTCAAACGGCTGGAATAGAGTCAGCAATAGAATGTTAGAAAGAGCGACACCGTTATGATTTCTTTGGGGGGAAGAAGAGGTAATAAACTGGCTCTACATAATCAAGAAACTAGTATGTAATATATAACATTTCTTATTTGTTTTGGGCAGTATGATGAAAAACAATTGAGCTTTGCAGTGTTTCAGACAAAATGCCATTTCAATACCTTGGGAAGAATAAACTAATTAAAGCCTACTGGCTCGCAGTAGGAATTCAGCTCTACATTAAACATTTGCATAAACCTTCTTAGATGACGGCACTCTATGAATAATTACCTGTACAATTGAAGGCACAGTCACATCTAATCAATTTTCAGCTGTACTGTGTAATCTGGCCAACAAGATACTGTCTGCTACAAAGGAAAAGATGTGAAGAAATCTAATCTCTGATGTCTAGATGAGATCTACTCTGCTTCCTTCCTTCCTTTTGTCCAATAACACCATAACCAGACTGAAGGAAGCCCAAAGATTGACTATAATAAGCAGTAGGACAGCCAAATCTGCAGGAAATCCAAGGGACTTTGGATGCTGAACTTGAAAGCTAAGTACAATTATCAGTTGTTAGTTGCATATTAATTTTAATTTTTAATTTAATAGTTATATTTATATATGCCGCCCACTCAGGCAGAACCCGACTCAGGGCGGCATTACAACAAGTTCTAAAAACACATAAAAACACTTTAAAAGCCCCATATCCCACCCACTTTAAAAAAAACCATATCCCACCCACTATAAAAAGAAGAAGAGAGAGTTCTTAATTCTTTACATAAGCCAGCAGGCGGGGACCGTGTTCCCATTCGGGCCCCACACCTGCCCTGCCAGCCAGGTATTCAATCCTTTCCTGAAGGGCAGCAATTCTCTTTGAAGTCTTAGATCTGTTGGCAGAACTATGAACTATGCTACTCAAGATCCATGAAAACAACAACAATTTAGATTAATACCAAATTCTTCAATAGATGCCTTTACATCTTTCTTGTTTTTGCTCCTTATTTTCCATCTCTCTGAAAAGGTTATCTCACCTGCAAGCATTGGCAAGGGACCAGAATCATTTACTAGAAGACTACCATAAAGTAATTGCAAGTGTGGTGTGTGTGTGAGAGAGAGGGGGAGAGGGAGGGAGGGGGAGGGAGGGAGGGAGAGAGACTTATGCTGAAAGTCATTATGGTTTCTTTAAAATGAACAAGATTTATTTGACATATGCTTTTGTAATTGTAGCCCACACATCCGGAGGCAGCTACAGCTGAGCAGCTTGTCTTTTGCTATTGTCTGTGTAGGGTATGTACAAGCACAAAAATATTTAGGAAGACTAAGAATTATTCAGACAACATACCCTTCTGTTCAACCTATCATCTACAATTTTGCTCTAACACCTATCAAATCATTTCTGACCTGTTGTATACTTCGTGGGAGTTGCCAGGTATAAGGTACTCAGAAGTGTTTTAACAATCCCCCCCTTCTGGTGGCACCTGGTACCATGCTGCTTTTTCAAGGGCACACAGGTATCATGGCACACAATGTCATCAGACACATATGCTCTGGATAATCTCTGCTGCCTTTTCTTGTGAGATGCACGGTGGAATTTGAATTCCTGGTGCTTGGCTCTACAGCAAAGTTCTCCAACCCACATTACAACTGGAAAGCATCCCATCATAAATGCTCATAACAAAAAGGCCAGTACATTCATGGCTTGAATGTAATCTATTATAGGTGAAAACAGTGGTTGAAATCCTGCTGTGCACCTCTATGCATAAAATTCAGAGGCTGCAGCTGGTCCAGAATGCTGCGGCCCAGGTGGTGTTAGGGTGTGGACGTTATGCCCATGCCTCACCACTGCTTTGGGAGTTGCACTGATTGCCAGTTTGCCTCCGGGTGCAATTCAAGGTGCTGGTTTTGACCTTTAAAGCCCTATATGGCCAGGTTACCTAAGAGACCAGATGTCTGTCCATCCAACCAGAGTGGACTGGAGGGGCTCTCTAATTGTGCCATCAGCCAGGGGGGCTCGCCTCTCTGGCACAAGGAGGAGGGCCTTCTCCGTGTCTGCACCGGCCCTTTGGAACCTCCTGCCAGTAGAACTGCGCCTCCAGCCTGAGTTACTGCCCTTTAGGAAAGAACTAAAAACCTGGCTGGTGGGCCAAGTTTGGGGTGCAGGTAGAGGGATGGCTTCCGTTGGGTGGTTGATATAGAGGAGTATGCCTTCCCCTATGGTTCCATTGTACCTGCACCCCTTTTTAGGGGGTGGGTTTTAATTCTGTTTTATCTGAAATTGTGAACCGCCCTGAGTCGGCCTTGGTCGAGTGGGCAGTATAAAAATTTAACAATAAAAAAATAAAAATAAAAAAATGCTGGTGTTGGCAGCAGCAGCAAATTGACTCTCAATAAAGGCTTCCTTTGCCACATCGTGTGTGAGTTTCATGCACCCAAAATTGCCCTTAGTCAGTGGAAGTTTATTCAGTTGCAACAACCATCATCCAGAGCTGATGGTGAGACATGCTGGGAGTTGTAGTCCAACAACACAGGTAAAGGTAGCCCTTGCTTGAAAGCCATTCGTATCCAACTCTAAGGTTCAGGGCTCATCTTAGACATTTCTATGGACATGTGGCAGGCACAGCTAGATGCTGGAGTGCACAGAATGCTGTTTACCTTCACACTGAAGTGGTACCTATTTATCTACTTGCAATTTTTTGCTTTCAAACTGCGAGGTTGGCAGGAGCTGGGACAGAAATGGAAGCTCACTCCATCGTGCAGCACTCAGGTCTCAAATTGCAGACCTGCCAGCCATCTGGTCATGAAGTTCACTAGGCCACAATACATAAAGGGCCATATATTGTCCTAGGATGGATAGATCTAGAATCACTCAGGAATGTTCCTCTTTTTAAATTCTAGGCCAGGGGTGGCCAAACTACCACCTGTGGGTTGGCCCCGGCCCGTGACACCATTTCATGTGGCCCACCACTGCCCTTGCTGCTTCCAGAAGCAGACACATTTATTACAGACATAAAATGTCCCCACTTATGTGTAAACACACCTGCGCCTGCCATAAGCGCTGTTGTAAATGCATCCATGGCTGTTGTAAACATGGGAGGAACCATGTGACCCAGTGGTGGGATTCAGTATTTTTTACTACCTTCTTGGTGGGTGTGGTACGGTGGGCGTGGGCATGGGGAGATCCTTGCATTAGTTCAAAACTTGGATGGGCGGGGCCAGCCAGAATTTCTGCTACCAGTTCTGGTGAACTGGGACAAATCTGTTGAATCCCACGACTGATGTGACCAGCCCACTCAACTGTCCGGGGGCATGGTCTGGCCTGCGGCGTGAAAAGTTTGGGAACCCCTGTTCTAGCCAAATGGCTCTCCAGTGAAGAACAGCAACTAGAAACAAAAACAGCATCCGTGAATGCCTGCACAGCCTTTCCTTCTGTTAACCAGCATCCTTCTTGCTTTTGTACAGTGAATGAGAGCTGCCTGAATTATGGTCACTGTGACAATCTGAGTCCTTTTTTAATGTTAAATGAAGCATTTTAGAAGCTCAACTAGTATCCTGACACTTTTGTTGGCTTATTTTCATCTACCATTCAAAATGGGGTTGATTTTCAAAATGGTCCCAAACATCTAACTCATACATTAGCAGAGTCAAGAGGCTGGGCTCCTTGTCCTGACAATTACTGCTGTGGCCATTGAGTCTGGCAGCAAGGGTTTCTGCTCTGGGGCAGATTCTTAGCCAAGTACTTTTATGTTGCTCTTTTCAAAACATGGCTGTCAGACTAGTTTACTGCAAGAGGCAGGATACAAGCACACAGTTTCCCCCAAATCACTGTGCTAGCATGTGTTTTGTTTTGTTCTCAGCTGCCTTTATTCTTGCCTGAAGGTGTTTTCCTTTACTCCAACATTTCCTTTCAAAGTGAAAGGAAGATGGAACAGAAGTAGTCAACTATGGAAAAATTATCCCATTATAAGTTGGTGTTCTGTTCTTCTCCATTCAGTTGGAGAAGCATAATTCTAATTGGAGCAATATAATGCTAATTGGAGAAACATAATGCTGCATGTATGTTGGCCAGACTTCTATGGCCATTTGACAAAGGAATAAGTGAAATTGTATAAGTTGTGGTAGAGAATAGGAGCTAATTAACAAAGTGCTGGTCATGCGTTTGGTCATGAACCCAGACTGGTACCCAGTTAATTAGCTAAGATTTAATACCATTGTATAAGTGGTTTCATTTATTCCAGAGTAAAATCCTAACATAAGTCTGGCCAATGACTTGTTACTTTAAAATATAGAGGGGCGGGGATGGCAGCAGCTTACAGCCATGACTAAAATCTCAGTGGAAACTTGAAAGTGATACTTAATGTGTAGTGAATAGAGTGATGGACTGTGTCCCGCTATGGTAATGCAGTAGACCGTACAGCCAGCAATTCAACGCTGAGTGTTAGGCGGTGGTAAATAAACTGACTCCCTAAAGGGGCCAATAACTACAGGCGGATGAGCCCCTTTATGTGGGGTAACGATCCCCTCAGTGGAGGAAATGCTACTGGAAACCATCATATTGGGCCCAACGGCAAAATGAGTAGAGGAGGAACCACTTCGCCATTCTGATTTCAAATGGTCATGGAGGTGGAACAGGCCATGCCAGATGAACTGGCTGTGAAGGCACATCTTGATATTATTCTCAAGGCTGCAGCAGTCCATTGCAGTCCCAGTGTTAAATCCTGCATGTCTCATTTCATATTGCCTCAGGAGATGGCTCTGAGATGGCCCCCTTCCCCAGCCTGGCAGGTCAGAGGGAAGGAGTAACACCTGGCCTTGCAATGGAGAGGACTTTAAAAGCTGCGTGCCCGCCATGGACGCCCCAAGCCCCCTTCCCCAGCCTGGCTGGTCAGAGGGAAGGAGTAACACCTGGCCCCGCGATGGAGAGAACTTTAAAAGCTGCGTCCTCGCCACAGACACCCCAAGCCCCCTTCCCCAGCCTAGCTGGTCAGAGGGAAGGAGTAACACCTGGCCCTGCAATGGAGAGGACTTTAAAAGCTGCGTGCCCACCATGGATGCCCCAAGCCCCCTTTCCCAGCCTGGCTGGTCAGAGGGAAGGAGTAAAACCTGGCCCTGCAATGGAGAGGACTTTAAAAGCTGTGTGCCTGCCATGGACACCCCAAGCCCCCTTTCCCAGCCTTGCTGGTCAGAGGGAAGGAGCAACACCTGGCCCCGCGACAGAGAGGACTTTGACAGCTGCGTCCCCGCCGCGGATGCCCCAAGCCCTCTTCCCCAGCCTGGATGGTCAGAGGGAAGGAGCAACACCTGGACCCGGATGCCCCAAGCCCCCTTCCCCAGCCTGGCTGGTCAGAGGGAAGGAGAAACACCTGGCCCTGCAACGGAGAGGACTTTAAAAGCTGCATCCCCACCACACGGGCTCCGTAAAGACATTGAGCCCTGGGCTCTGCAATGACTGTGGGGACGTGGAGACAGAGGACGGTTTATTACTTGTTGTTTGATATTTTTGTTGATGTTATCTTATTGTGCTGATATATGATGTATAACGTTGACATATTGTACCGATTGTATTGCATTGTGATGCTTATTTTTGAATTTTTGTATTGCTGTATTTTGTGATTAACCTTGTGACTACATTTTTTATTGTACTGTATTGTTTATTTGGATATTATATGATTATGCATATTATGTATTGCACTGTATTTTTATTATGTTTGCACTGTAGATTATGTATTATTTTTTGTTGGAAGCCGCTCTGAGTGGTGCATGCACTAGAAGAGCAGGGTATAAATAAAAAATTCAATTCAATTCATAGTGTGTCGGTCACTTCATGGCAAGCAGGGATCCACCTCAAACAAATTCACACCAGTGGCATTTTTCCTAAACCAGGAAAAATCTATACTCGGGTCTGAGTTCCAGCCGCCAACGATTAAGTTAAAGTGCATCTTCAGCTTTTTTTAAAAAAAAAAGTATCTTAATGAACTCATCTCAGAACCATTTTATGTAGCACATATTTTTAAAACACTTGATATGAAAAGATGGGGCTATACTAGGACTTTCCCCAAAAATAGTATATAGTGATATATAATTCAAACACTTTTTAAACAGTGCCTGAATTATATTCTATTTTTTCAGACATAAGAGATTTTTGTCTTTCGTCAGTAATGAATGTATCAAATATAAAAATGACTTTCAGATACTGAAGCATCTTTTGAGGATGAAGTACAATAGCCAGGGGTTCATCTGGCCCAGTATGCACTCTCTTGGACTGTAACTACAACAGGGACAGGCATTAACCAACTGACATGCAGGATAATGTAAATAGACACAATTTCAGCGGAGAGGGCAGTCGCTTTTTGAGAATCCAGTTTTACAAACGTTAAGAAGAGCTCTCCATTTTTGCATAAGATGCTTGAGAGTCTGTGAAACATGACACCAGGAAGAAGGGATAGGAGGTCGAATGTGGATGCCCCCTAATCTGTTTATTTTTAATCTGTTTGGAATCAAAACATATATAAGCCATTTTGAATATGTTTCCTAATGCAGAAGGTAGCACAGAAATATAACAAATAGAAAAAAAGTAAATATATATAGAGAGATACAGGTAGTCCCTCAGAGAGCTCCAATGCAGTCCAAGCCATTTCACATTGTGAGGCCCTTTCATTATTTAAGAAGGGGGATGAAAACATTTAAATTTCAAGAATGGTATTGTTTTTTTAAAAAACCTCTCCCCATTTTTAAGTCTGTAGAATGCATGACAGTTTATGCACGGTTGGCTGAGGTGAGATTGATCTTCACCTCCATAGGGGCCATAGTGGATACCCATCTTGTAGTAGACTGGATATAGGTAGAACTATTGCACAGGGCCCTGTGTGTGCCAACTGCAAAGGAGTGCCCAGCTTCTTTGAATAATGGACCACTTAAATGTCCCAGCTCCATTTGATGTATACACGCTTGATCATATATCTCTACCATAGAATGGGATGCCCTAGTGCTAGAATTTATATCAGTTCTTTCTTTATTCATATCAGATGCACCACCAGCATATAATAATATACAAAGCTAGAATTAACGAATCTAAAACAAACTAGAATTAAAAAGGGCTAGATAACATCTGCCCAATATCAGGCCACATCAATTGCATTTCCTCTTGCCAACATAAGGTCCTCCTCAGTGTACACTGAGGGGCATCATGTGCATTGCATCATATGGGAGATAGTTTGTACTTCTCCGCATTCACACAGGCTGTCATCTACAGAGAAACCCCACTTTCTTAGATTAGCCCTTGACCTTCTTACCTTTGCATGCAGTCTATTTAAAGCTTTCCACACAGGCCATGGTTGTTCTTCGCCTGGAGATAGAGAGTCATGTGGTTCTGCCCAGTTATCCGGTAGCTCTTTGCTCGCCTTCCATAGTTCTAAGGCAGTCTGGGGGTGGTTGTTTGGAGGGGCAGAAGTTGTGAGAAAGCTGTACTTTGATTTCAGTCTCTGCTTTGTTGGTTGGTGATCAAACATAAGGTGTGTTTCTGAGAAACTTGCCTTGACCCACTCTTTCTGAGCAGCATTTTCTTGATGGAGGGATGCCAGCCAAGTAATTTACTTTTTGTATCAGGGTTGGTTTTAGGCATCCTGTGACCAATCTTTCTGTTTCATTTAGGGCCACATCCACCTGCCCTGTATGCTTTGATCTGCACCACACTGGACTAGCATACTTGCCTGCAGAGTAGCATAAAGCTAGCGCAGAAGTTCTTAATGTGTGTGGTTTGACACCCCAAATTGTGCCTGTTACTTTCCTCAAAAATATTGTTCCTGGCAAAAACCTTCTGCTTGCTCTCCTTTTGATTCTGCATGTGCTCTTAAGCAGAGCTGCTGCTGAGGAGAGCCAAACAAAGGAAGTGAGCACTTGTAAGTTTTGCAGTTGGAGTAGAGTTGCTTTAGAGGCCTCCACTAATTTAAATTGATAATTTAAACTGCTGAGAGCCACCTCTGTTCAAACAAAGGAAGCTTCCAGAAGCAGGGGGGCAGAGCCACACCTGGCCTTTCCCTGAACTGTGACTCATAGGGGCGGAGCCACACTAGCCTTTAAAAGCTCTGAGCTCTTTCAGGGTCAGCCCTTTTGATTCTGCATGTGCTCTTAAGCAGAGCTGCTACTGAGGAGAGCCAAACAAAGGAAGTGAGCACTGTTAAGTTTTGCAGTTGGAGTAGAGCTGCTTTAGAGGCCTGCGCGCCTAATGGCGCGTGAGATTTCAAACTAGTAACAAAGGAAGAATATAGTCTTACTAGGTAGAAAGGTAGTAAACGTGTACATTTCTGAGGCCCAGAATACTGCACTTGTTAAAATGGATTCTGAGGGAACAGCTGTAGTTACCTGCAATACTTGTGCCATGTTTGTGTTCTTGCCAAAGCATATGGAGAACTACACTTGCAGCAAGTGCAAGCTGGTTGCACTACTAGAAGAGAAGGTCCAGCAGCTAGAGGCCCGCATATCTAACCATCAGCAAATTAAGGAGCTTGAGCTGTTCTTGGACAGAGCGGAGCAGACTATGCTGGACAAAGAAGAGACAGGGCACAGTTCTGCGGGAGAAGGCCCTTCACTAACTCAGGAGGGAGATGTTTGGAGGAATGTGACTCAAAGGAGGAGAAGAGTAGGGGATCACTCTGAGAGTCTGAAATTACAGAATACATTTGAGGCTCTTTCCCTCATCACACCTGATGAGGAACACACATAGGAACAACTGGTTCCACCTGATGATCTCTCCTTCATCACACTTGATGAGATCCAGGAAGATAAACAACAGGAACAAACTGAGGTTCTCTCCCTTAATTTGGTTGATGAGGTGCATGTAGATGAACAGATTGCAGGAGAGAGGCTCCTTGTACTAGGTGATTCAATAATTAGAAATACAGAGAAATGGATTTGTGATGCACATGATAACCGTATGGTGACTTGCCTGCCAGGTGCAAAAGTTGCAGACATCACAAGAAAACTAGATAGATTGTTAGAGAGAACTGGGAACGAGCCAGTTGTCGTGGTACACGTTGGTACCAATGATGTTGGGAAGGCCAAGCGGTCTGTCCTGGAAGCCAAATTCAGGTTGTTAGGAAGAAGATTGAAGTCCCGGACTTCCAAGGTAGCATTTTCAGAAGTGCTGCCTGTCCCTCGCGCAGGACCTACCAGGCAGGCAGAGCTCAGAAGCCTCAATGCATGGATGAGGCGGTGGTGTCGAGAGGAGGGCTTCAGATTTGTCAGGAACTGGAGAACATTTTGGGACAAGCCAATTCTGTTCAGGAGGGATGGGTTGCATTTGAACCATGATGGGACCAGATTGCTGGCATTCAACATCAAAAAGGCTGCAGAGCAGCTTTTAAACTGATAACTGGGGGAAAGCCGACAGGAGCTGGGCAGCATCCGGTTCGGAAAAGTGTGTACTTGAGTAGTGAGGAGGATGCAAAAATTACTGAGCAGAGCAAGGAGCTAGTCACCAGCACTCTAGCAGAAGGATGCAAGAGGCAGTCTAACAATGCAACTGGACTCAAAAGACTGTATCAGGAAAGCATATATAAATGCTTGTATACAAATGCCAGAAGCCTCCAGAACAAAATAAGGGAGCTGGAATACTTAGCAATAGATAAGAATATTGATATTATTGGTATCACTGAAACCTGGTGGACGGATGATAACCAATGGGATACAGTTATCCCAGGCTACAAACTGTACAGGAAGGATAGGAAGGGGCAAACGGGAGGGGGGTGTAGCCTTGTATGTCAAAGAAGTGATAAAATCGTATGAATTGGAATATCTAGGTGATTTGGAGTCACCATTAGAAGCTCTGTGGGTAACAGTACCAGGCCACAAGGATGGTCTAACAGTAGGCATATACTATCGGCCTCCGACCCAAACTCTTGAGGGAGACTGGCAGTTGGAGAATGTTGTAAAGGAGGTATCCAAGAAGGGAAGCCTGGTTATAATGGGGGACTTCAATTACCCTCACATAGACTGGGTGAACTGTTGTTCAGCACATGATAAAGAGATAAAGTTCCTAGATATGCTAAATAATTGTTCCCTGCGACAGATGGTTGAAGACCCAACTAGAGGTACAAGAATCCTTGACTTGATCCTGAGTAATACTCAGGATCTGGTGCAAGATGTTAATGAGACTGATCCAAAAGGAAACAGTGACCACAACTCAATTATGTTTAACTTGATCATAGACCGCAAGTCACTGATAAAATCTAACACAGAGACCTTAAATTTTCAAAAAGGAAATTTCCCAAAGATGAGGAAACTAGTAAAAAAGAAGCTGAAAGGGAAAATTGAGAGAGTCCAAACACTCCAAGAGGCATGGAGGCTGTTTACAAAAACAATAACAGAGGCCCAATTGGAATGCATACCGAAAAGGAAAAAGGGCACTGCCAGGTCCAAGAGGACTCTGATGAGGCATACAGGAGCTGTTCGGGAAGTGATCAAAAGCCAGAAAAGCTCATTTAGAAGATGGAAGGCTTGTCTGAATGAGGACAGCAGGCAGAAACATAAATTCTGGCAGAACAAATGCAAGGCAACAATCAGGAAAGGAAAGCAAGATTTTGAGGAGCGTATAGCTAAAAATACTCAGAGAAATAACAAAGACTTCTTTAAGTACATTAGAAGTAAGAACCCAAGTAGGAAGGCCACTGGACCATTAGATGACAATGGAAGGCAAGGGGTTATTAAAGAGGAAACAGAGATTGCAGAGAGACTCAATGAATTCTTTGCTTCAGTATTCACTGAAGAAGACAGAGACCACATGCCCAAAACAGAGCCTATCTTCGTAGGGAATGGATACCGAAGAATTAAGCCAGATAGAAATAACCAGGGAGGAGGTCCTTGCATGTCTTGTTAAACTAAACACTAACAAATCACCAGGACCAGATGGCATCCCTCCACAAGTTCTCAGGGAACTTAAAGATGAAATTGCTGATCTCCTAGCCAAAATATATAATCTTTCCCTCAAATCAGGCTTTGTGCCTGATGACTGGAAGGTAGCGAGTGTAACACCAATTTTCAAAAAAAGGATCCAGGGGTGATCTAGGAAATTACCGACCTGTCAGTTTGACATGTGTCCCAGGTAAAGTGATGGAAACCATCCTAAAAGATAGAATTAATAGGCACATAGAAGAGAAGGCGTTGCTAAAGGAGAGCCAACATGGCTTTTACAAGGGCAAATCATGCCTCACTAATCTGTTGGAATTTTTTGAGAGTGTCAACAAGCATGTGGATAAGGGGGATCCAGTTGACATTGTTTATCTGGACTTTCAGAAGGCTTTTGACAAGGTCCCACACCAAAGGCTCTTGAATAAACTTACCAGTCATGGAATAAAGGGACAGGTCTTGTCCTGGATCAGCAACTGGCTAAGGGACAGGAAACAGAGGGTAGCACTAAATGGACACTTCTCCAAGTGGAGGGAAGTAAAGAGTGGGGTTCCCCAAGGTTCAGTACTGGGACCCCTGCTTTTCAACCTCTTCATAAATGATCTAGAGGTAGGAGTAAAAAGCAAGGTAGCCAAATTTGCTGACAACACTAAATTATACAGGGTAGTGAAAACTGTGAGAGATTGTGAGGAGCTCCAGAGGGATCTCTTGACACTGGGGGAGTGGGCAAAACAGTGGCAAATGAGCTTCAACATTAGTAAGTGCAGAGTGATGCATGTTGGGGCAAAGAACCCCAATTACATTTATAAACTGATGGGGTCTGAACTCTCTGTGACAAACCAGGAAAGGGACCTTGGTGTCCTGGTGGACAACTCAATGAAGGTGTCAACCCAGTGTGCCTCAGCAGTGAAAAAAGCAAACTCAATGCTAGGGATCATTAGGAAGGGTATAGAAAATAAGTCAACAAGTGTCATTTTGCCTCTTTATAAATCTATGGTGAGGCCCCATCTGGAATACTGTGTACAGTTCTGGTCGCCATACCTCCAGAAGGATATTATGGAGCTGGAAAAAGTGCAGAGGAGGGCAACCAGAATGATTAGGGGACTGGAACACCTTCCTTACCATCTGAGGCTGCAATGGTTGGGCCTTTTCACTCTTGAACGACGACGTCTAAGAGGTGACCTGATTGAAGTTTATAAAATCATGCACGGTGTGGACAAAGTAGATAAGGAAAAACTGTTTTCCCTATCGCTTAACACTAGAACTAGGGGACACTCCATGAAACTTTTGGGTACTAGTTCTAAAACAAATTAGAGAAAGTACTTTTTCACCCAGAGGATTACTAGTCTATGGAACTCCCTGCCAGAAGAAGTGGTGACAGCTGTCAGTCTTGACAGCTTTAAGAAAGGATTAGACAAGTTCATGGAGGACAAGGGTATCAATGGCTATAATTATGGATACTTAAGGACAACCTCCGGGTTGGAGAGATAGGCAGGATATCTCTCAATGCAATTTCCAGGGAATCCTAAGCAGGTGAAGGCATCTGCTTGGGAATACCCTGAAGGAAATGGTGAGCCACTGTGTGAGACAGAATGCTGGACTGGATGGGCTGTGGCCTGTTCCAGCAAGGCTGTTCTTATATTCTTATGTATTAAGGCAGTGGGTCTTGAAGGTGAGAATTCAATCCAGGGTAGCTCCCACATATTGGGGGAGGGGGTGTCACAGTGTTCAAGCCTGGTGCCATTCCAGTTCACCTGCAACTTTCTTGATGCCTCACGGATTTTCAGATGAAAAGCACAAAGTTGGGTTTTTAGACTGTTTGGCTTCAATTGGTTATGCCTATAATATATAGTCATTAAATTTAAAGCCTATTGTTGTAATAATAATTTCTAGTACTGTTATAAATTTAGCTGTAAGACAATGGACAGTTGGTGGTGGCGGCGATTCCAGAGAAGCATCTGCACTGCACATATGATTTTAGAAAAGAAACTCCTTTTCATACAACTTGTGTGTGAGTGTGTATGCTGGTGGTTGCAGTTCACTGCTCACTCTCAATTATGTTGTACTATCCACTAATGCCTGTTGTCAGGCAGAAACAAAGAGCAACAGAGAAATCGAGGGTGGGGAGAAACAAGTCCTAAGTGGTAAAATTGTTTCTTTCTAGCACTTCAATGACCTACTGAGGGGAAAAAGATTCCTTCTGAAGTTACATAATTATGTGTTAGATAACACTGCCAGAATCCCTGAGGAGGGCCAGCAATGCTGTTTTATTCCCATTAAAGATCAGTGCCTTCCTGTCAATTACCTGCCAACTTGAGGTCACACTGCTCTGGGGACATACCTTTCCTCAAGAAAAAAAAAAACCCACGCCAACATTTGTACTGAAGCTCCTTCAAATAACAGCCTATAGACAGCGGGGAATGGGAGAGGTAAAATGTCTTTCACAAACTGCAGCACAATCTTCAGAAAGAACAGGAGCAGGTCAAGGAATCTTTTCATGGTGATCTAGCAAGGTCCTCTCTCACAAACAATTACAGTGCCTAGTATTATATAGCTTCAAACACCTTGCCAAAGGAAATGTGAGAATTCATTTTTTTAAAAAAAGAACTGAAATTGATAGTTCTGTTCTAGTATACATCAGGAGAATGTTCTAGACATCTTACAATGTTAAAAGAGCACAAAACTTAACTCCTTTTTCTAATGAGTTCCATTCTGCAGTAATGAGCTAGAATGAAGGGGAGGGGTTGCTTAAAACAAATGTCTGTAATTTACTAGACTGTGGTGGCTCAGTGGTTAAGAAGCTCGCCTTGTTAGCTGGAAGGCTGGCAAGTCGGCAGTTCGAGACCTGGGTACTGCATGATGGATTGAGTCCCTGTCTCTCTCCCAGCTCTTGGGGACATGAAAGGAGCCTGATTTGGAGTTTCTTCCGTAAAAACCCTTTCAACCCAGAATAATTGCTGACATAAAATTATTATTATAAGGGAAAGATAAGAAGCACCTGCCTGTTATTCTGTTACTGGGGAGGGTGCACCCTGAGCAGTGGAGGAGGAGGAGGAATCACAAGGGAGATTTATTTTGCACTATTGTATCACACCACCTTTCTTGGTGGAAGAAGTGTTGTAGGAACAATGGAACTAAGGCAGGTAAAAAGGCTGGGTGGGGGTGGGGAGAGAAAGAGAGCAGTGCATGATAGGGAGGGAAAGCAAACAGACATGCAAGAGACTAAGAGCATCTATAAGTTAGGGAGAGAAAAAGAAAAGCCGATACAAGTGTACACATGAAACAGCAAGCACTGTTGTGTATGCAAGGAATCATCAGCCACTGCACGCAACTCAGCTGCCAGCCATAGCGCAGCTGAGGAAGCTCAGCCCATGCATCCCCAATCACCCAATCAACAACTAGTGCGGGAAACCTCCCAGCTATAGGTGACTATTAGGAAGGCATACAACTAATCTTAGTTAGGTTAGGTGAACCTTAGGAAGGTACGCAGTACGTCCCTAATGACATCACTGCAACCGCAACCAATGAGTGCCTTTGGGGGGAAATTCAAATGTACTGTATGATATAAAAGGAGCTGCGTCTCCACCATTTGGTTATGTACGGATTGACCATGCAACAATAAAGAAGTGTTTGGCCCACCTACTGGCTCCGTGTGCAATCAATCTGCCTACATCAAATTGGCGATTAAGGTGGGATAATGGCTTCCCACAAAGTTACACTTGCTCCATTCGACACCTCTAAGCCAGAGTCATGGGACCTCTACGAAGAGCAGTTCCTGTATGCCATGGATGCAGAGGGCATTGAGGAAGAAAAGCAGAGATGAGCCTGCCTACTGGCTCAGTGTAGGTTGCCGACCCTGGAACTGGCGAGGAACCTGCTGATGCCGAGGGCCCTAAGGTCAGTACCCCTTGGCGAAATCCTCGATGCGCTACGGGCACATTTCCGCCCGAAGGTGTCAGTGTTCCTGGCATGGTTGGCCTTTCACTGGCGTGACCAATTGCCCAGAGAGAGCATGGTGGAGTACGTCGCTGTGCTGATACTAGCGGCCGTCCATTGACGGTGGGGAGCGTTCCTGAGTTAGGCCCTGCAAGACCGCCTCCTACTCGGCATGCGGGATGAGGAGGCCCAGCGGAGACTGTTGGCCCGGGATGAGGACATCACCTTTGAGCAGGTCCTCAGTGCTGCCCAGGCTGCAGAGGCAGTCAAGGACGGGGTGTGGGCATGTCGGTCGAGAACCAGTGCCTCAGGGAACACATCTTCTGCTGTGCAGGCCCACAGCTGCTCGTCTCGCAGGGAGCAAGAGCCGAGGCAGGTACTGCCACATCCTCATCCGACCTCAGTGAGAGTGAAAGTGAACCCGAGGTGCAGAAGGTGAGGAAACGACCTTCCGAGAGAAGAGACACTGCCAAAGCAAGCAGATGCTGCGAGGGGTGTGGGGGCACACACGACCGGATGAAGTGTCCCTTCAAGAAGGCAGAGTGACACACCTGTGGGCATTTGGGCCACATCGCAAAGGTGTGCAGACAATGCAGAGACCGAGACCCTGACTGGACCAGCTGCTGGAAGGACCAGAACGTCGGGAAGGTGCACGTGGGAGACACAGTGGTGAGACGTGTGTTGGACCGGCGCACCCATTTCTTTGTTAAGGTACTGTTGCAGGGGGTCCAGGTGAAGATGGAGGTAGACTCAGGGACTGCCTACTCCATTGTCTCGCAGACCGAGTTTCTGCGAATACCCCCTAGGGACTGCCCCAAACTTAGAGCCCTCAAAACAAACTTGCGCGATGTCCAGGGAAGTTACATCCCAGTCATGGGAGTGGGGGACTTCACCGTCTGCTTCAAGAACTTCACTAAGAAGTTACCCTTAGTGTTCCTTAAGGGGTGGTCCAGTTGTCTCCTGGGGATCCAGTGGTTTGAACTGCTGGGAATTGCATTGACTGGAATCAACACCGTCCGAGGTGACCCCATCCAAGACGTGTGCAACGCACACCCGGCAGTCTTCAGGAAAGGACTTGGGGAGTACAAGGGGCTGCCTGTGGACTTTGATTTGGACCCTTCCGTCCGCCCCGTGCGCCTCAAGTCGCGCAGAGTGCCTTTTGCACTAAAGGACAAAATAGAGGCGGAATTGGACAAACCGGTGCCGGTAGTTAGCCACTTGCTGGCCAAGTTACATGGGGGGAGGTGTTTTGCAAAGCTGGACCTAGCACAGGCTTACCAGCAGTTAACAGTCACACCTGCGGCTACAGCTGCCCCGACGATAGTGATGCACAAGGGTGCCTTTAAAGTGACACGCCTCCAGTTCGGCGTGAACTCAGCTCACGGTATATTTCAGGCACTTGTGGAATGCCTACTTAAGTGACTCCCAGGGGTGTTGCCATACTTTGACGATGTATTGATAACAGCTGGGGGTGAGTCGGAGCTGGCCCAGAGGTTAGACCGGGTGCTGTCTGTGTTTGAGAGGGCTGGGTTATGCCTAAGAAGGGACAAGTGCATCTTTTACACAAATGAGGTAGAGTTCCTGGGGTTTCGAATCACCTCCAATGGGGTAAAGCCCTCAAAGTCAAAGGTTGCAGCAGTTCAGGACACCCCCACACCAGCTACTAAGTCAGAGCTGCAGTCGTTCTTGGGGCTCCTGAATTTCTACCACTCCTTCCTCACACAGAAGGCATCAGTGGCAGAGTCGCTACACCGCCTACTGAAAAAGGATGCAGTCTTGCAGTGGGGGGAGGCTCAGGAGCGAGCGTTCAGTGAGTTAAAGCGGCTCCTCTCTTCCGAGGCGATATTAACTCACTTCAACCCCAAGAAGCCCATAGTGCTAGTGTGTGATGCCTCACCGGTGGGGGTGGGGGCTGTCCTCTGCCACATGTTTGAGAATGGGAGGGAGGCACCAATTGCATTCTATTTGAGATCCCTCTCAAAAGCAGGGGGAAACTACACCCAGACAGACAGGGAGGCCCTCGCGATCATCGCAGGGACCAAGAAATTCCATGACTTCCTGTACGGGAGGGAGTTCACCATTGTCACGGACCATAAGCCCCTTCTAGGTATTTTTGTCACGACCAAGCCCACCCCCTAGATCTTGTCCCCTAGAATGTTAAGGTGGGCGATTTTTCTAAACGCATACCAGTTTATGCTGGTGCATCGCCCAGGGAAAGACATTGCGCACGTGGATGCACTTTCCAGGTCTTCCCTACCAGAGCTGGGGGAACCCGAGTGTGAGGTTGAGCAAGAGCACCAGGTGCTGCTCATCGAGTCCCTCAAATTGCCCCCAATTGTGCCTGCGGATATCACCAAGGCAACCACTAAAGACAAGGTCTTGTCCCAAGCGCTGGCTTGGGTAAGGAAAGGCTGGCCCTTAACGTCTCCTTCCAAAGAACTCACACCGTCCTTCAGGAAGCACTTCAAGCTTTCGCTCGAGAGAGGGTGCCTCCTCTGGGGCCAGAGAGTAGTAATTCCTGAGGTCTTGCGAGCCAAGGTGCTCCATCTGCTCCACACGAGCAACCCGGGAATTGTGAAGTAAAAATCTCTAGCAAGGAGCTACTTCTGGTGGCCCAACATAGATGAGGATATAGAGAAATTGGTGGGCTGGTGTGAGAGTTGCCAACAATCATGGCCCAAGGAGCATAGGCTACCCCCGAGGGAGTGGGACACAGCCTGCGGCCCGTGGTCCAGAATCCACATGGACTTAGTGGGGCCCTTCAGGGGAACAATGTTCCTACTTGCAGTCAACGCATTCTTGAAATGGCTTGAGGTCATTCCAATGCGCAACACGTCCTCCGTGGCCACAATCAAACATCTAAGAAGGATGTTCATTTGTTTCAGTATTCCCAATGTGCTAATTTTGGATAACGCATCCACTTTCACGTACGTGGAATTCCAGGCATTCCTCGAGCAGAACGTGATCAGGCACATCACCCCTTCCCCTTTTCACCCAGCCATTAATGACCAAGTAGAGCACCTGGTCTGCACCATGAAGGAGGCACTAAGGAGGATGGGTCTGGAGGACCTGGAGCTACAGCTCTGCCAATTCCTCATAACCTACAGGGTCACCCCACTAGCCTTGGGACAATCTCCCTCGGAGCTCCTAATGCGGAGAAGAATCCCAATGTTGCTCAACCGCCTGGATCCTTCTAGAGTGGAGGATAGGGGTACGAATGTGTCAGTAGAGCAGAGAAAAGTGTTCGGGGCAGGCGACCCGGTCTACTGCAGGAATTATGTGAGCTCAGGACCAGCTTGGGTACCTGGGGAGGTGGTAGAGCAAACCGGGCCAGTTTCGTACAAAGTTATAACACTCAGGGTTACTGTGGCACAGACTCGCTGACCAGCTTAGGAGAAGGTTCACGGAAGCCACTCGGGGGATTGATCCAGAGGAACCCACTGAAGGGAGTGACAGAGAGGAATCAACGTTAGGGTTGCCCCCCCCCCCATTTAACCCAAGGGGGGAATACAAGATTGAGCATTACAGGCTGCATGGAGGCACGGGACTAAGTCTTTCAGCCCGAGGAAGCAGATCCCCAGTTTGATTTTTTGTCTCAGGATGAGGGGAGTTTTCGCGAGTGTTCCCCCACTGGTCCCAGTGAGCAGCGGGGCTTTGAGTTCTCCCAACGGTCCCCTCATCCTCCCTGAGTCAGGAATACCCCATCCCTTTCCCTGCCAGGATTCGATGGGACACTTCAGTTCTCTTGAGGGGAAAGCCCAAGTGTTGCAGGCGCCCCGGGCAGCACCACTGAACTGGCGGGTCGGCCGCAGCGAAATTGCCGGCCCCCACAATGGTTAAGGGACTTTGTCCCATCCTAGGGGGGAGGGATGTTGTGTATGCAAGGAATCATCAGTCACCACACGCAACTCAGCTGCCAGCCATAGTGCAGCTGAGGAAGCTCAGCCCATGCATCCCCAATCACCCAATCAACAACTAGCGCAAGAAACCTCCCCGCTATAGGTGACTATTAGGAAGGCATACAACTAACCTTAGTTAGGTTAGGTGAACCTTAGGAAGGTATGCAGTACATCCCTAATGACATCACTGCAACTGCAACCAATGAGTGCCTTTGGGGGGAAATTCAAATGTACTGTATGATATAAAAGGAGCTGCGTCTCCACCATTTGGTTATGTACGGATTAACCATGCAACAGTAAAGAAGTGTTTGGCCCGCCTGCCAGCTCCGTGTGCAATCAATCTGCCTACATTATTCTGTTACTGGGGAGGGTGTGCCCTGAGCAGTGGAGGAGGAAGAGGAGTTTCACCGGCTCAGCGGGCGGATGGGGAGATTTGCCACAGCTGGTGGCCCAGGACATCTTGAAAAGCCGCCCCGCTTTGACCGCCGCCAGAGTGAGTTTCACCGGCTCGGCAGGCGGATGGGGAGATTTGCCACAGCTGGTGGCCCGGGACATCTTGAAAAGCTGCCCCGCTTTGACCGCCACCAGAGCGAGTTTCACCGGCTCGGCGGGCGGATGGGGAGATTTGCCACAGCTGGCGGCCCGGGACCTTTCCAAAAACTGTTGAAGTCTCGAAGTACCCCTCATACCTTCTGGCTGGGCCGATGGGAGAAGGTGCAGTGTGACTGGAGGAAGGTTCGGTATCAAAAGCCGACGATGACGCTCAATCAGCTGTCCCCATTTTGCCTCTCCTTGTGGACTGGTCGGCCGTGGGAGGTAGTGGCAGTCGCTTTAGAGGGTTAATTGCTATAGTTCTGTAGCCTCAACTTAATATTTTATATTGTTATTAATTTGATAGTTATTACTGATTTTTGTATTGATTCTATTTTTGTGCTCCTCTGTCTGTACTGGGGGATATTGTATTAGACATTTTTGTTGTATATCTTATTCTGTATTTTGCATTGTTTATTGTATCTCTGTATTCTGTTGTAAACCGCTTCGAGTTATCAAATGATGAGGAAAGCGGTATATAAATTTAAAAATAAATAAATAAATAAATAAGAATCACAAGGGAGATTTATTTTGCACTATTGTATCACACCACCTTTCTTGGTGGAAGAAGTGTTGTAGGAACAATGGAACTAAGGCAGGTAAAAAGGCCGGGTGGGGATGAGGAGAAAGAGAGCAGTGCATGATAGGGAGGGAAAGCAAGCAGACATGCAAGAGACTAATAGCATCTATAAGATAGGGAGAGAAAAAGAAAAGCCAGTACAAGTGTACACATGAAACTGCAAGCACAGAGTGTGAGAGAAAGTAAGAGATGTTAATTTGAGACAAGAGTGAACACAACAAAAAGGGGGTGAAATTTGGATAAGTACACAGCCTCATGTACATAGAGACACAAAAGGGAGGAGGGAATCTGGATAAATATGCAGCCACATGGGCGAAAGAACCAAAGAGAGTGCCGAAGAGCATGAGCGAGATCATGTGAGCGTTCAAGGGTGTGTGCAAGATGGTAAGCACAGAGGCAATATGCACATGTGATAGAAAGAGTAGAAATGAAGGCAGGCATTCACAGACATGTGAGAGAAGGCAGGGACAGGCACAGCAGGGTAAACATGAATTGGTGGATGAGACACATGGGAGAGAGAGAAGAGAGAGTGGCTGCACAACAGTTGGTGCTTGCATGCAAGATTGAGCATGAGTGGGCAAAATAAAGTAGAGAGCACAGATGCAGGTCTGAGAGAGTGGCCGCACTCTGTCCAAAGAGTGGACAATAGAAGCCCTTAGGAGAGATGGAGGGAGGATAGGTTCCTACATGAGAGAGTGGGTGGGGTAGCGAGAGAGCCTACTTGAACATGGTAGAATGGTTACGACCTGTCTCTTAAGCAAGTGCAGCACCTGAGGGCTGCTGTATCTGCAAGCAAAATAGCCTGGTTTAAGTGAGTTACCAAGTGACCCATGTCAAGGCCAACTTTGGCTTTTCATGCAGAAGGCTGAGATAGAGTTGGTCATGTGGGCTGAATTTTGGAGATACACAGAATCGACCAACCCCCCAAAAAGGCACATTCCAGGTCATTCTCTAAAATCTATTATTGGCAGGTGGGGTATTAGGTCTATATTAGTAGGATGTATAAACAGGAACTGCACACATGTTTTGCAGAGTAACTGGTGATCCTGTCATTCTTCAAGACAACTGGCACCCAAGCCAACATGTAATATTTTTACTGGATATACTCAGAAAACCACCAGGTGCATTGAGTTTTATGCAATGGCATTTTGTTACAATACTTCAATTTGTTAACTAAATTTATAATCTCAAGAATAAAAAAAAGATCTTTGTATGTGTGTGAAATTAATTTGAAATATCTTTCAGTGCCATTTATGACTAACTAGATATACTGATTATTGTTGCAAGGGAAATTATAGTTTAAATTTGTGTCTTTACTATATTGGCTACAGAGATTGAAAGTAAATATTTACAAGCAACATTATCATTAGTTATAACTAATGTAACTAGTGGTGATAAAGTTACTTTAAAGATGTAAAAAGGAATACCTGGGTTATTTTCATGTAATAGGCAATACCTATTATAATTTCAAAAATTACTTATTAATAAGCCTTTGACATGATTTCTTCCCAGATTTTAGGCATTACAGTACTCTTATCAGTCCTGAGTAGTGAAAGAAATGTTATTTGGTTTTGGATATTCCTAAATATTTCAGATGAAATGTGAGAAAATCAGAGAGCATTTCCCTGTATTTTTCTGTTCCACTTGTTATGCTTATACAGTAACTAGCAGAGTTTGCTTGGCGGTGCCGGGCTGTTTTAAATTGTGTTGGAAGGGTCTTTTTTGTTAATGTTTGTAAAGAAGAGGTTAGTCTGTAATTGTCATTTTAAAAATGTTTATTTATACACACGGGCTGTTATAAACTGTGATCAGCTTTTTTTTTGGTGGATTTTAAAAAGAACAAAGGATGCTATATTTTTCCATTTTTTTATTTAACCAAATAATGTTTTATTATGAGTATTTTATTTTAATAGTGTTAACGTAGGTAATACTTTTAAAAATGTGAAAGTACATATTTTTTACATCCAATGTTTTTAAGCTGTGTTTAGATGTTTTAGGTCTTTATTTGAGTTAAAACTCAACACAGGATTTTAGAAATGTTTTTATTTTGGTTAGGTTTTATTTGTGTGAAATTGTGATATTTTCTTATGTTTTTGACTTGTTTTTACTCTTGCGGCCTCTGGGTGGGGCTGTTAAGTGATTTTGAGTTGTTCTTACAATTGTGCCCTGCAGGTGGGGCTGCTAGGGGTTTTGGTTTCATTTCAGGTGTTTTTTCTCTTCTGGCCTCTGGGTGGTGCTTCTTCCGGTAAGTCGTCTTTGTTTGTTCATTTCTGTTCTGGCCATTGTGGAGGGAGGACGTGTGCTGGTGAGTTGGCTGGTTTTATTTATTTAGGGTGTTTGGGTTTTTTAGTTTTAGTGGTGGTGGTGTCGGAGGTGTTTCTTTTTGTTATGTTTTGTTTTGGTTTAGTTTTAGGTTTGGTTTTTTCCCTGGTTTTCTTTATTTTTTCTTTTTTGTTTGTGTTATTTGTGGTTTTTTAGTTTTCTAGTTAGGTGTTTTGTTAGTGGTTTTGTTTATTTGTTGGTGTTTGTGTTTTTTGTTTTTTAAAATGGTTATTGTTAATTTTGTTGTTGTTTTTTGGCATTGTGTGTGTGTGTGTGTGGGTTTCCTTTCCACAGCCTGGCCAGCGAGGCCGGGTTGCGGGAACCCCAGTGCCACTTCAGGTGGCGTTGGGGGTGAGCTTCCCTTCCCATGGCCTGGCCTCACTGGCCGGGCCATGGGAACCCCAGCGGCGCTTCAGGCTGCTTGTTTGTTTTGTGTGGGTGTGAGGCACTGCGGTTTGTATTTTTATTTTTCATGCGGTGGCCTTCTCAGTGATCTACGTGCCCATGGCGCGCAGGACTCTGGGGCTTGTCATTTTGGGTTTGTGGTTACCGTTTGTGCAGCGTTTTTTCCCTGTGGCTTGATTGTGATTGGCCGTGGCGCATTTCTGAACGTTCCTTTTGCTTGCGCCTCTCAGCCTGATTGGCTGTGGTGTGGCGCAGTGCAAGGAATGTGGGGACTTGAAGTCCTTTTTCTTTGAGTGCGTTTGTGCGTCTCCTGCCCCACTGTCACATTTCTCAACCCGACAGTTACCTGCAAACCCCGGTCAGGCAAGTGCACGAATACTCGGTGCGGGCTAGTAGGGCCTGGTGCAGGATCCTTTGTCACATTCCAGCGGTTAACGCACAGATTTATAGGTATAGATATCTCATACAAAGTCAGCTTCATACAACATCAGATTCATACAACATCACCTAATTCCTTGAAAAAAGTTGCCTGATACAACGTCGTGCGACTTTGTATGAGGCATTGGTTTTCCCAGGTTGTATTGTGCCTAGGCAGTATAAAAGGCAGGACACATGCGTGCATTGCTCTTATGGGTTTTGCACGGGGCAAAGAGTGTTTAGGAGTGGTTTTGAGCATGATTTTGGATTTTTTTGAATTTTTCCGTCAGAATTTTTAGAAGCATTCCTGGGATTTTTGCAGCATTCTTCAGGTTCTTGGACAATCAGGGTTGTTTGACATGTTTTTGTAATGTTTTTAGCCTTTAGACAATGATTTCTTAAAGTTCTGTCAGTTTCCTGTCTGTTTCCTTGACTTTGCCCTGAAGTCTGTGCTGTTACAGTACAATGTATCTCTATGGAAACAACGTTGTATGAGGCATCGCGGCAAGGATTTGGATGTTGTATGAGGCATTGCAGCTAGGATTTTGCATGCCTCATACAAAGTCCAAATTTGCATAAAGTCCAAATTTGTGGAACCAAGTTTGGACGTTGTGTGAGGTATCACTGTATAAAACACACCATCTTGAACAGGATTTCAGTCATTGTAAGATATGCTTCCACCTGTGAACATGTTCCAATTGTTAATGTTAAGGTTGCCAGCACTGATCACACAATTCATGTAGCACAGTTCACAGTAGCACAATGGATTGTGGAAATCATGATAGCATGACTGGTTCATGTTGTGACTGTCCATGGAAATGCTTAGTGGATATTGATTTTTCCCCGCAGTTATTTTCTCCCCCTCTGTGGAGATGTGGAACAGGATTTCAGCTATGGTATGATTTTTGGAAGTCTCTCTGACCAAAAAGCTCCAGATAGGATTTCTCTCCAAAAACTATTTGTCCCCTAAGCTCTTGTTGCTCCCATGGAGCTTAGTCCCAACCAGCCACTTCTTTTTTCTTCATTGCAAAGAAATAATGGTCTTCATCTGTTTTAAAAACACATGTGAAAAAACCGTTTGAAAAGGAACCTTGGCTGAAGGAAGAAGCAAAACTGTTGCAGTTGCATAAAAGTCTTTATAAGTAGAAATATGTTCAGAAACGTAGTAACTTAAGAATTTCCTCTATGGGTGAAAAACAAAAATAGTTGCTAATCACTGGTAAATGGATGATGAGCCAAGATGTGAGAAAATAAACTGTACAGGCATGGAACTTCACTGAAATAGCGATGTTATTCTCTAAGTCGATACTAGTTATTGCGACTTTTCGAATAAGAAATATCTTCTTCAAGGAGATCTATACATGGAAATTACACATAAGCAAAATGATTAACATGGCTGAATATACAAAACATAAGCACACTTAAATATACAATGTATATAAAGAATGAGAATACAAGCTTACCAATGTGTAATGCTGATTTCTTAAACCCGCGTCCTGCCTCTGCTCAACTATTAGGTGCATATGGACGTTGAAATGTGTATGAGAAACAGCTACCTTTATTACAGTTAGAAGCTGACTCATGTGTAGCTAATAGCTAGATTAGTACTGACCCAGGTGATGAGGATTATACTCCTACAGGAACGCTGCCAAGTCGAGCTCCTGGTTTAACCCATTCGGATGCATTGTGTCGAGGGTCTAGGAAGGTGGCGGTCAAACTGTATAGGAAACCAACGGATAGAAACCCGTACTTAGCATACTCCTCCCATCATCCAGCCTTTGTTAGGAATAACATCCCCTTTGGGCTATTTGCTCGTGCTAAAAGAAATTCCTCTGCACCCGCTGACTTTCACACATCTGCTTCTGAAATTCTATCTAAACTTAACAATAGGGGTTATCCCATGCATATCATTAATTCGGCACTCCAAAGAGTTAGGGATACTCCCAGAAAGCGCTTGTTTGACAGGAAACAACGAGGTGGGGGCAATTTAATTAGGTGCTCTATTGAATATTCACCAGTGGCCAACCGTGTCAAGAATATAATTTACAAACATTGGCATTTGGTTCAGGACCTTCCAGGTTGTAAGGACAGACCATTGATAGGTTTTAGGAGAGCTCGATCAATCAGTAATATGCTAGTACGATCAGATCACACTGCTAGAAATAAACCAACTGATAAATTGCTTCCCATAGGACATTTCAAATGCCATTCGTGTACGGTTTGCCAATTTTCTTGGGAAACTAAGGAAATTGAAATTCCCAATAAGGGTTTAACATTCACCTTGCAATCACTCTCAAGTTGTGCCAGTAAATGTGTCATTTACATGTGGGAATGCCCTTGTCAGAAACGTTATGTGGGTCTTACCAGTAGACCCCTCAGACAGCGGATTTCGGAACACAGGTCTAAAATCAGACATCAGGTTATAGAAGCCCCTTTGGTCTCTCACTATATTGAAAAGCGCCATACGAACAGGGACTTTTGTTTTGTGGTATTAGAAATTGTCCAATCAAAACCATTTGAACGATGTGACATTAACAAAAAATTGAGACAAAGGGAAGCATTCTTTATCTATTTTCTCGACACAATGCATCCGAATGGGTTAAACCAGGAGCTCGACTTGGCAGCATTCCTGTAGGAGTATAATCCTCATCACCTGGGTCAGTACTAATCTAGCTATTAGCTACACATGAGTCAGCTTCTAACTGTAATAAAGGTAGCTGTTTCTCATACACCTTTCAACGTCCATATGCACCTAATAGTTGAGCGGAGGCAGGACGCGGGTTTAAGAAATCAGCATTACACATTGGTAAGCTTGTATTCTCATTCTTTATATACATTGTATATTTAAGTGTGCTTATGTTTTGTATATTCAGCCATGTTAATCATTTTGCTTATGTGTAATTTCCATGTATAGATCTCCTTGAAGAAGATATTTCCTATTCGAAAAGTCGCAATAACTAGTATCGACTTAGAGAATAACATCACTATTTCAGTGAAGTTCCATGCCTGTACAGTTTATTTTCTCACATCTTGGCTCATCATCCATTTACCAGTGATTAGCAACTATTTTTGTTTTTCACCCATAGAGGAAATTCTTAAGTTACTACGTTTCTGAACATATTTCTACTTATAAAGACTTTTATGCAACTACAACAGTTTTGCTTCTTCCTTCAGCCAAGGTTCCTTTTCAAACGGTTTTTTCACTAGTTGAGCTCTTCACCGTTTGCGCCCCTTGCTTCTCGTGTTATCGTCATGGCGGTTTATGACAGAGGTTTTGCATATACAGATTTACAGAGAGAACAAATCTTAGAAAAAACCTCGTCATTAAACATGGACATGGAAACACAGAATAGCGATTTTGCCACATTAGAGACTCTTAAAAAGAAACAGGTTAGATTCCAAATGCATGCCTCATTTTTGGCTGATTATCATCATCTCTCCAGGATACCTCGAGGACTAAGAATTAACAAGGGTCCAACCCTATTTAGACAAAATAAGGAATTCACGGATAAATGGGCTGCCATTCTAGACCGTTGCTCTTTCGACCTTATTTTACTCATTATTGAACAATCACATAAAGAATTGGAGGTGGTTCAGCAGGATATTCTAAAGCTTTCTACTACCCTCCAATCATAAATAGATCAATCCACGTTTGATAAATCAGTAGAGGAACTCAACAACAAGATTCATCAGTTCCGGGATTCCCTTGTACAATTTAAGAAGAAAAAGTTCTCTAGGGACACCCAGGACTATTCCTCCAACAGAGTTTACAGGTGGAACATAAGAACATAAGAACAGCCTTGCTGGAACAGGCCACAGCCCATCCAGTCCAGCATTCTGTCTCACACAGTGGCTCACCATTTCCTTCAGGGTATTCCCAAGCAGATGCCTTCACCTGCTTAGGATTCCCTGGAAATGATATTGAGAGATATCCTGCCTATCTCTCCAACCCGGAGGTTGTCCTTCAGTATCCATAATTATAGCCATTGATACTCTTGTCCTCCATGAACTTGTCTAATCCTTTCTTAAAGCTGTCAAGACTGACAGCTGTCACCACTTCTTCTGGCAGGGAGTTCCATAGACCAGTAATCCTCTGGGTGAAAAAAAATACTTTCTCTTATTTGTTTGAGAACTAGTACCCAAAAGTTTCATCGAGTGACCCCTAGTTCTAGTGTTATGCGATAGGGAAAACAGTTTTTCCTTATCTACTTTGTCCACACCGTGCATGATTTGATAAACTTCAATCAGGTCACCTCTTAGACGTCGTCGTTCAAGAGTGAAGAGGCCCAACCGCTGCAGCCTCAGATGGTAAGGAAGGTGTTCCAGTCCCCTAATCATTCTGGTTGCCCTCCTCTGCACTTTTTCCAGCTCCATAATATCCTTCTGGAGGTATGGCGACCAGAACTGTACACAGTATTCCAGATGGGGCCTCACCATAGATTTATAAAGAGGCAAAATGACACTTGCTGACTTATTTTCTATACCCTTCCTAATGATCCCTAGCATTGAGTTTGCTTTTTTCACTGCTGAGGCACACTGGGTTGACACCTTCATTGAGTTGTCCACCAGGACACCAAGGTCCCTTTCCTGGTTTGTTGCAGAGAGTTCAGACCCCATCAGTTTATAAATGTAATTGGGGTTCTTTGCCCCAACATGCATCACTCTGCACTTACTAATGTTGAAACTCATTTGCCACTGTTTTGCCCACTCCCCCAGTGTCGGGAGATCCCTCTGAAGCTCCTCACAATCTCTCACAGTTTTCACTACCCTGTATAATTTAGTGTCGTCAGCAAATTTGGCTACCTTGCTTTTTACTCCTACCTCTAGATCATTTATGAAGAGGTTGAAAAGCAGGGGTCCCAGTACTGAACCTTGGGGGACCCCACTCTTTACTTCCCTCCACTTGGAGAAGTGTCCATTTAGTGCTACCCTCTGTTTCCTGTCCCTTAACCAGTTGCTGATCCAGGACAAGACCTGTCCCTTTATTCCATGACTGGTAAGTTTATTCAAGAGCCTTTGGTGTGGGACCTTGTCAAAAGCCTTCTGAAAGTCCAGATAAACAATGTCAACTGGATCCCCCTTATCCACATGCTTGTTGACACTCTCAAAAAATTCCAACAGATTAGTGAGGCATGATTTGCCCTTGCAAAAACCATGTTGGCTCTCCTTTAGCAGCGCCTTCTCTTCTATGTGCCTATTAATTCTATCTTTTAGGATGGTTTCCATCACTTTACCTGGGACACATGGTGGAGTTTCCAGCAAGGATCTTCTCGTCCTAAGCGCGTTACTTGGAAAGACCAAACTTTCTCTTCGGACTTTGAGACTTCGGACTCTGATGCTCCATCTACCTCCTGTGATGAGTCCCAACAAAAGACTTAGGATTTCAGAACCAGGAATCGACAAGGCTTGCAGCAACGCTCTAATTCTTTTTTAGGGAAAAGAAGGACTCTGCGGGGGGACAGGAAAACATAGTTTTCAATTTGTCTTCTAGATCTTTGTCCATCAATGAGGTACATCTTCTTTCACTGGGTCTTACTTTTGTTCCCACTCCCCATTACCGTTCCTTTAACACTCGGGTTGATGTGTTTAAACTCATTAGATTGCTTAAATTGAAGGTTTTTTTTAGGGGGGTAGACTCACAGTCCAGGGACATGTTTAAACCCAAGTCTCAGTTTAACCCACCAGTAGACGACCCTGCCATTGAGGTTTTCCATAAACAGGTACTCCGGGATTTGTTGCACATTAAGAAGAGCCACACCAAAGGTTGGCATAATTTATCTAAACAAGACCATGACACCTTAAAAGAGCTAGCACACGATTCCTCTATTGTCATAAAACAGGCAGACAAGGGGGGAGGAATAGTGGTATTAGATACCTCAGACTACACGGCAGAGGCAACTAGACAATTGGGCGATGAGTCATCTTACTTAAACATCAAACACGATCCGACTCATCATGTCATGAACATCATTAAAATGGTTATATTTGAGGGCATTTCTCTGGGCTATATTACACAAAATACTGCTAAGTTCTTGTATAATGAATACCCTAGAACTCCCATTTTTCACCTGATTCCTAAAATCCACAAGCCCAGAATTCAGGGCATGCCCACCCCCGCCAGGCCAATAATCTCCGGCGTAAACTGCCCTCGAACCCATTGCTAAGTATTTGGATTCTTTCATTAACCCATACGCTAGACAAACTCCTTCATTTATTAAAGACACCACACATTTTATTTCACAGGTAGAGGGCTTGGTGGTTCCACCGATGGGGGTGCTCCTTACACTTGATGTGGAAGCGCTCTACACCAATATACCCCTCGAGGAGGCCAGGACTATTGTCCAGGATAAGTTGGATACTAGAGCATCTCTACTCCCACCAACACATTTTTTAATGGATTTATTAGATATCATCTTTGAACACAATTATTTCAGATTCGATAAATCGTTTTACTTACAGGTAAGGGGTGTGGCCATGGGGTCCCCCACTGGCCCCCTCCGTCGCCAACATGTACTTGAATAATTTCAAAAGTCTTCATATCCATCATTCCTCTAACCCCCATTTAACTCACATTATATATTATGTCAGATTCATTGACGACCTATTTTTTATTCTTGACTCTTATGACATTGTTGACCAATTTGTAAAATGGATTAATTCCATTGACAATAATTTACGCTTTACCCCTCATCACAATACTTCCTCCATCCCATTTTTGGATGTGGAGGTTTATATTTCAGGGTCTAGGAAGGTGGCGGTCAAACTGTATAGGAAACCAACGGATAGAAACCCGTACTTAGCATACTCCTCCCATCATCCAGCCTTTGTTAGGAATAACATCCCCTTTGGGCTATTTGCTCGTGCTAAAAGAAATTCCTCTGCACCCGCTGACTTTCACACATCTGCTTCTGAAATTCTATCTAAACTTAACAATAGGGGTTATCCCATGCATATCATTAATTCGGCACTCCAAAGAGTTAGGGATACTCCCAGAAAGCGAACGAGGTGGGGGCAATTTAATTAGGTGCTCTTTTGAATATTCACCAGTGGCCAACCGTGTCAAGAATATAATTTACAAACATTGGCATTTGGTTCAGGACCTTCCAGGTTGTAAGGACAGACCATTGATAGGTTTTAGGAGAGCTCGATCAATTAGTAATATGCTAGTACGATCAGATCACACTGCTAGAAATAAACCAACTGATAAATTGCTTCCCATAGGACATTTCAAATGCCATTCGTGTACGGTTTGCCAATTTTCTTGGGAAACTAAGGAAATTGAAATTCCCAATAAGGGTTTAACATTCACCTTGCAATCACTCTCAAGTTGTGCCAGTAAATGTGTCATTTACATGTGGGAATGCCCTTGTCAGAAACATTATGTGGGTCTTACCAGTAGACCCCTCAGACAGCGGATTTCGGAACACAGGTCTAAAATCAGACATCAGGTTATAGAAGCCCCTTTGGTCTCTCACTATATTGAAAAGCGCCATACGAACAGGGACTTTTGTTTTGTGGTATTAGAAATTGTCCGATCAAAACCATTTGAACGATGTGACATTAACAAAAAATTGAGACAAAGGGAAGCATTCTTTATCCATTTTCTCGACACAATGCATCCGAATGGGTTAAACCAGGAGCTCGACTTGGCAGCGTTCCTGTAGGAGTATAATCCTCATCACCTGGGTCAGTACTAATCTAGCTATTAGCTACACATGAGTCAGCTTCTAACTGTAATAAAGGTAGCTGTTTCTCAGACACCTTTCAACGTCCATATGCACCTAATAGTTGAGCGGAGGCAGGACGCGGGTTTAAGAAATCAGCATTGGGGGGGGGCGTGTCAAGATGGAGAGCTGAGAGGAGCGAACTTTCTTCCGCTCAGAGCGGAGGGAAATGAAAGTGACTTTTAAAAGTGAAAACAGTTCCTGAAATTTGGAAAAAAATGGACTAGAACACTTATAAGAAAACATAGTTGTGGAAATCAGCTTGGATGGCTTAAAACTAAGTTGAGAAAAAGAGAAAAACGTGAGTTTCGATCTCGGAGAGAGCGGGGGGATGGGCGGCCCATAATGGCGACGACGCACTAGCGATTTTAGCTGAAGAGCGGACGGCTTAGAAAAAGGCGTACCGATCGGTTTGCAGGCAAAATTTGCGAAAATACAGGCAAACAGACAAGCGGACGATCGGACAGAAAAGGGTAAGTCCGGTGGGGGTTCGAAAGGGGGAAGCTGAAGCGAGCCCCGCTCGGCCTCGCCGGCCCCTTTGTTTGGAGCCGCGCGGAGCCTAGCGGAGCCGAAAAATTGCTAAAAGGAGAAGCCGAGAAGCCTTGACGGAGAACAACCTGTTAAAATAGAAGGGCGAACCCGAAGCGAGCCGCGCTCGGCTTCACCGGCCCCTCTGTTTGGGGCTGAGCGGAGCCCAGTGGCGTCGGAAAAATATTGAGTGGAGAATCCGAGAAGCCCTGTCGGTGAGCAAATTGGATAAAGTAGACGAGGAAAGAAGGGGGAAAGGAGAAGAAAAGTGAAGTATTACTGTTGGATTTTTTTTTTCATCTTTTTCTTTTTTACCGGTGGATTGTTGATAAGTTAAGGGCCAAGTAACGAGGGATTATAGCGGGGCTGTTTCTTCCTTTTTTCTTCCCTTCCCCTTGTTGCAGCGTGAGTTTTGGACTTGGTTTTTGGGTTTTAAAGAAGGAGAGAGAAAGAAGAAGAAGTCGGACTTTTGAAGTTTTGAATCAGGTCTGGCCTTGTATACGTTTTTTCTTTTTTGAGGCATAAAGAGGAATAAGAAGGTGCTGTGGCCCTGAAAAGTGTCTCAGAGATAAAGTGCTATCTCCTTTGAATTTTGGAGAGCAGAAGTTTGACCTCGTCTTTGTTTTTTGTTTTTGCTTTTTAAGTGGGACAGAGCTTGTAAGCTGCAGCAGGAACACAAAGCCAGTTGTTAGAAGAGAAACAAATTATTAGCTCTCTTCTCCCTCTTTTCGTGGGACAATTACTGAGAACTTTTTTTCTTTTTTACTTCTACGTTGTGATTTTTTTTAATAGTAATAACTTTTTAATATTTTTCTGTAGGAGCATTTTTTCCTTTTTCTTTTCATTTGTTGCTTTTTCCTTTTTTTCCTTTTTCTTTCCTTTTTGGTTTTGTATTGTTTTTTTTCTCCTTTCCCCTATTTTATTCTTTTTTCTTTGGGGGTAAAACATCCAAATATTTAAAAAATTTAATACCTAAGAGGGAAATTAATTTGGTTTGAATCGGGATTATTGACTCTATATATCAATTCTATATTGAACAGGACCTTGGTGGACATATACTTGTATATGTGTGTGTATAGGCATATGTAAGTACACATACATATACTAGATAGAGGGGGAGGGGGAGGGAGGATAAAGGCCTAATACAGTATTTGGAAAATGCTGATTGAAGTTAAGATATAAGGTGAAATTAAATAATAAATTGTCTATATTGAAGTCAAGTGCTTGGAAACACATTTGGATGAAACAGCAGGGGAGAGGGAGAGAGAAGGAGAAGAAATTGGCTTGGATAAGAGTGGAAAGACCAACCTCTTCGGATAGGAGTTTCAGAAGGCTTACATGGCTGGAGGAGGAGGAAGACGAGATGAAGAAAACAACGCAACAAGAGATGAGAGATTTGGAGGAGCAAGAGACAGTGAAGAAGATAGCACAACAATTACAACAGCAACAGCAACAGAAGATAATAATATCTCCAACTATGGCTGCACCAACTGCTGTAAAAACAATTGTAATAACAACAGCAAAAGTAACAACAGCAACAACTGCTACAACAACTGTAACAACTACAGCGGCGACGGCAGGGACAATACCGAAGACGATTGTAACCACAGCTACAGCAACAACCCCAACAACATTGGCAATGAAGGGGGAGCAAGGGCCTAAGTCTGAATTTGAAAGATTTAATGAGAAAGTGGATAACTTGGAATACAAAATTGGGATTATGTTTGCTCAAGACAAACAAGAACGAAAACAAGACATGCAAGATATGCTGGCAGATATTTTGAAGGGAATTGATGTTATAAAAAAAGGACAAGACAATCTGGAAAAAGAACAGGAAGTTATCAAAAAAGAACAGGTAACGATCAGGGAGGAGGTTATGGACTTGAGAAAGAGAGAAAAAGAAAGAGAAAATAAGGTTGGAGATCATGAAAAGAGATTGGAAAATGTGGAGGAACAGTTGAGACGAGCAAATGTCATAATTCGAAAACTGCCAGAGAACTCCCCTGATAAACTAAAAGAAAGAATAGTGAAATGGCTTGATGAAATTATGGAAGAGGGTTTCACACCGCAGGATGTTGTAAACGTATTTAGGCTGGGTCCAAGAAGGAGTAAAACTGGGTCAAGGAATGTCTTGTTGAAGTTTGCCAATGTGTCAGATAAACTTCGTTTAATGGCACTTATACGGGAAAAAGGAGTAGAGGTGTTGAAAGTGGAAGGCCATGACATTGAAGTGTATGATGACATTGCAATTGAGGACCGTTTTTGGAGACAATCGATGAAACCAATTACAAAGCGACTTCAGGATAAAGGAATAAGGTACAATTGGAAATTTCCACGACAATTAAGCTTTTTCAATTTGGGAAGACGCTACTTGATAAGTGAAGGTCCTAACATTTTGGATGTAATGGTAGATGCAAAGCTATTGGAAGCAGGAACTAAAGAGTGGTTTGACTTGAAAGAAGAATTGATTATATCCGGTGGATATAAAAGGCGGGAGAGTAATGGAAACGAGAACATACCTAAAGGAGCTGAAGGAGGAATTGCTCTGGGCGGAGAAGAGGTTTAGACTGCTCTGGAGCTCCCACAATCTGTCGCACCTCCCCCCTCCCCCCTTTGTACTTCAGAGGCTATTTGTAGAAAAAATGGGGAGGGTTAGTTGTAGAATGTTTAGTGTGTTTTATTTAGCTGTTTCTTTTCTTGTTTCTTTCTTTTTTATCTGTTTGTACAAGGGAAAGTTAGTGTTATATGTTAATCACATGTCCGTAGGAGGAAGTGGGAGATGCAAAAAATTAGGGCAGGAAAATAATAGATGAGGAACATAAAAGTAATAACATGGAATGTGAAAGGTACTGGTTGTCAAGTGAAGAGAAGGAGATTAGAAGCAGCACTCAGAAAAGATAGACCGGATGTAATCTTTCTGCAGGAAACCCATCAGAAATCGGAAGATACTAACAAGCTATTCTTAGGATGGACTCAGGTCTATGAAAAATCATATGGTACTTCAAAGGCTAGAGGGGTGCAACTTTGATATCAAACAGACTGGGATTTGAGATGGTAAAAAGTATTTCAGATCCAGAAGGTAGGTATTTGATAGTAAAGGGGAAAATAGACGAGGAGGAAATAACGTTGGTGAATCTATATGTGCCAAACGAACATCAAAATGGTTTTTTAGATAAGGTGTACCGAATATTGGAAAAAGAAAAAACAATAAAAATGATCGTAGCGGGAGATTTTAATCTAATAAACTCAAATATAGATAGTACAAATATAACAAGATGTGTGGGAGGAAACAAAATGCATGTGTTAAATAACTGGTTGAAATCTTTGGGGCTGAAAGATACATGGAGGGAACTTAAAGGATTGGAAAAGGCTTATACATTTTTTTCACAAGTTTATAATACGTATTCCAGAATAGATTATATTTTTGTTACGGATAATTTGATAAGAAATCTAGAAGATATAGAAATGGGAATCTTTAAAGAGTCTGACCATGCAAAAGTATTGTTGGAAATGAACATAGATGCTACGAAGACCAGGAAAAATTGGAGATATAATGCTAGATTGTTTAGAGATAAAAAATGTAAGGATCAAATAGTAGAAAAATGGGAAGAAAATTGGAAGTGGAATGATACAGGGGATGTTAGATTTGGTATTGTATGGGACACAATGAAAGCAATTTTTAGAGGTGAAAGTATTAGGTTAGCAAATATTAAAAATAAACAGTTAAAAAGTAAACAAGAAGAAATTGAAAAAGAGATAAAAGTACTGCAGGAGAAACATGCAAAAACTAAAGATAGGAAGGTTTATGAAAGAATGCAGGGTTTAAAGAAGGAATTAATAGGAAAAGATATTGAAAAGGTAAAAAGAGACTTGGCATATTTAAAAAGGGAATATTTTGAATATAGTAACAAAAATTCAAAACTTTTAGCAAGAGTGGCTAAGGAAAAAAGAAGTAGAAGAGAAATTGGGACATTAGTAGATAAGGAAGGTATAAGACATAATAAGATCAAAGATAAATGTAAGGTGGTTAGAGAATTTTATCAAGATCTATACGCCAGAAAGGAGGTAAATATAGATAAATTGAAAGACAAATTGGGAATGCAAGTTGAAAATAAAATAAACCAGGAACATAAACAAAAAATGGAAGAGCTTATAACTGAAAAAGAGATAAAAGAAGTAATAAATAAGTTGAAAGTGGATAAATCACCGGGAGAAGATGGATTATCTGCAGAATTTTACAAGGAGTTTAAAGATATAGTAATTCCAAAATTGATAAAATTGTATAATGCTATACTTAACGGGGAGCAAATACCACCATCTTGGTACAGAACAATAATTGTGTTACTACCAAAACCAGGAAAAGACCTAGAAAAGGTTGAATCATATAGGCCCATTTCCTTAATAAATCAGGATGCTAAGATTTTCACGGCAATATTGGCAAACAGATTAAATAGCTTTATGGATAAATATATAAATAAGGATCAGGCTGGGTTTGTGAAAGGTAGGCACATGGCGGATTTAGTAAGGCGAGTTATAGACTTGATGGATGTTGCAGGACAAAATAAGGAGAAAGTTGGAATATTATCCCTAGACATTTTTAAAGCATTCGATTCCTTGCAATGGATAACAATCAAGGAGATAATTAGAAGTTATGGATTTGGTGATAGGTTTATAAAAACAATAGAACAATTATATCAACAAGGATATGCTAAAATTAGGGTTAATGATGGTCTTACGGAGGAAGTAAGATTAGAGGCAGGGACAAGGCAAGGATGTCCCTTATCACCAATATTATTTATTATGGCGATGGAAATATTAGCAAATACAATAAGGGAAGATAAAAGTATAGAGGGAATATTGGAAAATAAAATTAGCCTATATGCGGATGATACTTTGATAATTATGAAACACCCCAGGAAAACTATGGAAAGTATCCAAAAGCATTTAAGAGAATTTGAACAAATAACGGGTTTGAAGGTAAATTGGGATAAATCTGAAATGATTTTAAATAACATTGAAAAAGAAGAACAAGAGAAAATAAGAGGTGAATTTAAATTGCAGATTAAAGAGAGTTTGAAATATCTAGGGATAAATATCTCCAATAGGCTGGATGATCTGAAAAAATTAAATTATGATAAACAAAAGAAAGAACTAAAAGAAAAAATTGTGCAATATCAAAAATTAAGGTTGTCTTGGTTTGGCAGAATAGCATTGACTAAAATGATGTTACTACCAAAATTAAATTTTCTGTTTGATGCCCTACCAATTCAACTGACAGATAAAGAAATTAAGGAATTTCAAAAATTATTGGATAACTATTGTAACGGGGGACGTAGACCTAGAATTCCAAAGAGAATGTGGTATCTATCTCAAAAAGAAGGGGGTTTAGGAATCCCTAATGTAAAGAACTATTATAAAGCATTTCATATAAAGAACGTAGTTAAAATTTTGACAAAGGAGCCGGTTATTTGGGAGGAAATTGAAATGAAGGAATTAAAGGAAGTGGGTAAGAGTCTCTTCTTAGATAAGGAAATATGGAAAGCACCAGTTAAAAATAGAATGCTGAGGTCAATGTTGGGTGTATGGAAGAAAGTTAAAATGAAATTGGTCCCAAATACTTCACCGATAACTGAAATAGAAGATCTGAAAAAGTTTCCAATAAGAATGGGTAATGAAATGAGAGAAATTCTGTCGATGAATGGGGTTTTCCTGCTGAAAGACTGGATACGAGTCTGCAGAGATAATGGGATGAAACGAGAGTTATATACCCAGATGAAGTTGAATTGGTTTCAGATAGCGATGGTGAACAAGTGGAATAATAAATATATGAGGGAGAACCTGGAAAGACATAGGACAGAATTTGAGGAATTAGTGTGGAAGATAAGGAGGAAAGAAATCGGAATTAAAGGAATGGTTAGTAAAATTTATAAAATAATAAATATAGAAATTAACCCACAAGAAACATTAAGAAATTCATGGGAACAGTATTTGAACATGAGGATAACAGAAAAGGAATGGCAAAATAAATGGAGAAAAAGAATTATGAGGTCCTTGTCGGTTAGGGTAAAGGAACATAATTTTAAAATGTTATGGAAATGGTATTTGACCCCTATGAGATTACACCAGATAGATAAAAAGAATAATAAAATGTGCTGGAGATGTAATAACACATTGGGTACATATGTCCACATGTGGTATGAATGCAAGGTGGTAGAAAACTTTTGGGCAAAAATTGAGAATGAAATAGATAAAATTATGGGAATGCGTCTCAAATTGGGGCCAAACACTATTCTGTTGACTGATGTAGACAATATGAATTTAGATAATGACAAGAAAGAAATGTTGTCCATGATGTTGGTAACAGCCAGAATGTGTATTGCAAAAAATTGGAAAAACAACTTAATGTTAAAGGTGGAGGAGTGGTATAAACAGATGTGGGATCTCGCATTGAATGAAAAATTAACATGGGAGCTAAATCTTAAAAAAGGTATAATAAAAGAAAATAGATTTTGGAATATATGGCAAAAATTTGTTGATCATTCATTGACGAGAGAGGGAACAAATAAATTGACACCAGACCAAATGAAATTCTGGGTACAATAGAAATTAATGGGAAATCCCGCATCCTCCAGGACAATGTACATAGCACAGGGTGATTTGGTATACAATCTGAGGTGTTTGAAATATAATAGATTTTGGCAAGATAGAAGAGTTTAATAAAAGTATAGTATGGATATTAAAGTAGAGCTGATAAAGGTGGATTAGTTATGGAAGATAAGTTTAATAATAAGATAAAAGTATAGAGTGTAAGTAAGAATATTTCATATTGAAACAGAATAGGTTACGATAGTTTCTTTTTGCCTTTTTCTTCTGACCTTTGTACATGTATATTTTTTGTCTTTTTTATTTTATATATACAGTTTATATCTAATTTGTAACCAGATGATTCGTTTTATTTTATTTTTCTTTGAACGTTGTTAATATGTCTTTAAATGTATGTTATATAGTTTGAAAAATTAATAAAAATTTATATATATAAAAAAAAGAAATCAGCATTACACGTTGGTAAGCTTGTATTCTCATTCTTTATATACATTGTATATTTAAGTGTGCTTATGTTTTGTATATTCAGCCATGTTAATCATTTTGCTTATGTGTAATTTCCATGTATAGATCTCCTTGAAGAAGATATTTCTTATTCGAAAAGTCGCAATAACTAGTATCGACTTAGAGAATAACATCGCTATTTCAGTGAAGTTCCATGCCTGTACAGTTTATTTTCTCACATCTTGGCTCATCATCCATTTACCAGTGATTAGCAACTATTTTTGTTTTTCACCCATAGAGGCCTTCCAGAGAAACAAACTGGAGGAACAACTTGTACTTATAACTGTAAAGTCTATTGGTAGAGGGTTTCCTACTAGCAGACAGTATGTCGGCGATTAGAGGGTTATCCTCCAGGCGGTCAGGTGCAAGGTGGGTAGATCTGGGTGCAGCACCTGGCCGTTGTCCTGATAGATCAGATCCGGAACCCTCAGAAGGCATAGGAAGTCCGAGGCCATGGACATCAGGATGGGGAACCACGGTTGTCTGGGCCACTATGGGGTGACGAGGATGGCATCGGACCTGTCCCTCTTCATTTTGACCAGTGTCCGGGTTATCAGTGGGAACGGGGGAAACAGGTACATCAGTGACCCGTTCCACTTGATCATGAAGGCGACCCTGAGCGACCCGTAGCTCGCCCTTGCTCATGAGCAGAACAGGGGACATTTTCGGTTCGCCAGGGAGGTGAACATGTCCACCGTCGGGGAGCCCCAACATTGGCAGAGGCGGACGAAGTGTCGCTGGTGAAGTTCCCACTCATGCATGGTGTTGTTCTGGTGACTGAGGGCGTCTGCAAGGGAGTTGTCCTGACCCCAAATGTGAATCGCAATCGGAAAGACCAAGCTAGAGGCTGCTCAGAGCAGCCAGGACAAAGCACGATTGCCGCCACTGGGAGTGGGTGGAGGCAATGGGAGTGGGTGGAGGGGCGGTCCGCGGTGAGCCTGGCCACATTAATGATATGCAGGGGCCAAATTGGGCCCGCGGGCAATAGTTTGGGTGCCCCTGACTTAAAGCATTTCCAACATAATATGGCTTCATATCCATAAGAGAGCTTGGACACAGTTCTAGAGACGCAAATGTTAAAAAGCCTTTTAATAATAATAAAACACACACACACACCACAAAGCTCTCTTTCATCTTGGGAAACATGATGAAGTTATTTACGAAATATCTGACCTTTGGATTTCCTAATTACATTTTAGTAGCAGTGCTCTGGGTGCAGATATCTCAACTGCAGAGAAGTGACAGTACATACCACTACTTGGTAAATAGTAATAAATATTGGACCAACCTTTTTGCGTAGCTATGTGGACATAATTTGATGTAGCTGCAGTAGTTCCAAGGTAAAAGTGCTATTTACGAAGCGCTTCTGCCTCCACATTGTACAATAGCCCCAAAGAGAGTTGCACAACCAGTTCTAAAATCTTATTGGGTGAATGGTCACAAGACTAAGCAGACAAGGGACCTAAAGTCACTTGGTGTTTTCTTTTAAGCAAATAGCACTTGTAAGACAAAGAGATTTGCTTCTGAAGTACTAACATTTTTCTGCACTTGAGGGGGGTGGGGTGGGAGTGTCATTCTATCCCATCTGTTTTAAAATTATTTCAGGCTAAGCCTCTCAGTAGCTTCTTTATGGTACACAATTGGGCCATTCTTCTTCTTGGGAAGTAGTTCAAGCAAGATTTGAGAACTATTACTTTAAAAAAATATCCTTCTCACTGGGTTTCAGTGATTGGAGGTGAGATACCTGAAGGTTGAAACTAGGATCAGGCTAGTTATTTTCAGTTTTTGGCTGAAGTTAATTTTATTCCCAATAGGCTTATGAGTCATTTTGGGAGAAAGTACTATTGGCAGAGCTGAGTGATATGCCTTCTCAGTGGAATGCCTTATCCATGTGGGATGTAATATAGCTAGACAAGCCCATAGGCAACATATTACAGATGTTAATCTAGGCACATCCTCAAACAATATTCCAATTGATAGTGTTAATGCCTTTTAATTAAATAGCATTGTGAAATGTCTAGTTGATTGATGAAGACTCCATGTATTTAGATGTTACCATCTGCGTGTGAAATCTAATTCAATGAGAATTCCAATGGGGAATTTCAAGGTTCTTAATCGTGCTTTTTATACCTCTGTATTATTGAATTAAACCTGGCCTGATCAACTTTTTCCTCTGGTAGGCCTTCAAAAAGAGGGATGTCCTCTGTAAAAGAGGACATAAAGGCACTTAGGGTGAGGTGGAATGGAACTTCTCCTTCTCATAATGTAGAGAAGGATATCTGGATCAGAACAAAATTATGCTGTGGTGTTCTTTGTGCACATAAATTCTTTGAGATGAGTGTTAAGCACAATTGGATTATTTTATTGGCTGCTGTTTGAGGCAGCTTTCTTGTTTTAGAGTATTTAGCTAAATTTTATTTTTTAAACTAATGAGGTAAAAGAGGAAGCAAAGAAGAAGAACTACATTAGATTATTACACTAGTATCTGGAGGGATAAAGTGAAGTCTTTAAATGCTTTTAGAAAAGAATAGAATAATCAAAGATAATTGCATTAACTCAGTGTGTTACACCACTGGGTATAGGTGCAAAAGAGTCCTGTGTTCATCCTGATCCTAAGATCCAAGAATGTCAAAGCAAAGCACACTTGTTGCCAAAGCCATATGTCTAGTCTGTTTTTCTTTAACCTAAATTGCAGTAATATTAGCAAAATGTTTAAGATAGTATATGCCAAATTAAGGTTTTGAACTATTTCTAATCATTATAAAGTGTACTAGTTTAGGAATAAATTTGAGCCACAGAACTCTGAACCATTATTGAAATGTTTAGTTTTGCCTTTCCAAGGCTTCAATTGATGCAGCAAAGCATGTAGAAAACTGTCAGGATTATTTCAAACACCTGTTAATTTGCACTCATTGTATTTTCAGTCATGTAATTTTGCTTAAGTAGGTTTAACGTACAACAGAATCAGTTGTTCACATTTGCTAAAATTTAAATCTGCTGCTGTTTCCCTCAATGTCAAAAACTGAATAGTTGCAATTGTGTTTGTATTGATTAGCATATAACTGAGAATAGTCATCAAGGAAAGAAATTGATTTGAAATGTTGATACTGTATTACTAAAGGAGAAAGGGATGAAACCTTGCAATATACACCCCATAAATAGCTTTAAAAATAGCCAAGTAACTTCTGCAAAAATGACCACGATAAAAGACAAAGATGGCAAAGAGTTAGCGGATGCAGAAGAGATAAAGAAAAGATGGAAAGAGTACACAGAGGAACTTTACAATAAAGACTTAAACACCCCGGATAATAAGAATGAGGGGGAAATTGAACTTGAACCAGACATCCTAGAGAGTGAAGTCAGAAAGGCCCTAAAAGCACAGCAAATAACAAAGCCAGTGGAGATGATGGTATCCCAGTTGAATTCTTCAAAGCCCTAAAAGATGATGGAATCAAGCTACTACATGCTATATGCCAGCAGATTTGGAAAACGAAACAGTGGCCACAGGATTGGAAAAGATCAGTATACGTCCCAATCCCAAAAAAGGGCAATGCCAAAGAATGTTCAAATTAGCGAACAATTGCGCTCATCCCACAAGCTAGCAAAGTGATACTCAAGATAATACAGGATAGACTGCAGCAGCATGTAGAAAGAGAACTACCAGAGGTGCAGGCTAGGTTCAGAAGAGGCAGGGGGACCAGAGACCACATTGCCAACATACGTTGGATCATGGAGAAAACAAAAGACTACCAGAAACAAGCTTACTTTTGCTTCATTGACTACACCAAGGCCTTTGATTGTGTGGACCACAACAAAATGTGGCAAGTAATTAAAGAGATGGGAATACCAGAACACCTCATATGTCTCATGAGCAATCTGTACATGAGTCAAGAAGCAACAGTTAGGACAGAGTATGGAATGACAGAGTGGTTTGGAATAGGAAAAGGAGTAAGACAAGGCTGCATTCTGTCACCCTGCTTATTCAACAGAGCACATAATGCACAATGCAGGGATGGAGGAATCACAATATGGGATCAAAATTGCTGGGAGAAACATCAACAATTTGAGATATGCAGATGATACCGCCCTAATGGCAGAAAGTGAAGAAGACCTAAAAAGCTCCTGATTAGGTTGAAAGAAGAGAGTGCAAAAGCTGACCTGAGACTCAACACCAAGAAAACCAAGATAATGGCAACAGGCCATATCAGTCCCTGGAAAATAAATGGGGAAGAAGTAGAAGCAGTAACAGATTTTACTTTCTTAGGATCCAAGATCACTGCAGATGGAGATTGCAGCCATGAAATAAAAAGGTAACTGATTCTTGGGAGACAAGCTATGAAAAACCTGGGGAACATAATGAAAAGTAGAGACATCTCACTGCAAACAAATGTCCGCATAGTCAAAGCAATGGTATTTCCGGTGGTAATGTATGGTTGTGAGAGCTGGACCATTAGAAAGGCTGAAAGAAGAAAAATAGATGCCTTTGAGATGTGGTGCTGGAGGAGAGTTTTGAGAGTCCCTTGGACAGCGAGGAGAACAAATAGGTCAATATTAGAAGAGAATAGCCCTGAGTGCTCATTAGAAGGTCAAATAGTAAAGATGAAGCTGAAGTATTTTGGACATCAAATGAGAAGAGATGATTCACTTGAGAAGGCCTTGATGCTGGGGAAGGTGGAGGGCTAAAGAAGAAGGGGACAGCCAAAGATGAGATGGCTATATGGTATTGTAGATACAATGGGCACGGGGCTGTGCGGACTAAGGAGGATGGTGGAGGACAGGGGTGCCTGGAGAGCAATGGTCCATGGGGTCGCAAAGAGTCGGAATCGACTGTGCGACTGAACAACAACAACAACGTCTGCTTCTTTACTGCAAGCCTCTCTCAGACACTCACAATCATACGCACACGCTCTCACAACTATCAAACTCTTCTGTTTCCTAGAATTCTTTCCCCATAACAATTAGTATCCAGAGACTACCCCAGAGAGCTTGGGTGCATTCCTTGGTGGTTCTTCTGCCTATTAAGCGGCAGACTGGCTAATACATTGTTTCAGCCAGAAACTGGGTTACAAAAGACTTCTGCATGAACTGAGAAGCTTGACAGAATGGAGATTACTGACCACTCACCTCACTAACAAACAACTTCAATTCAGCAAGTCAATCCAAAGAGAGCTCTGGACTTGACCTCATTTTAACACTTTTTGTATCCTAGTCAGGATAAGGCATGACACAGCATCAGGTCCAGGGGGTGGGTGGTGGGCAGGCAACACAAATGCCAGGATCCAGGAAAACCAGGTAACAGGCCAAACAGCAAACCAATATCAGTTCAGAGTCCAAGTCCAAGTGAAACCAGAGATGCAAGATTAGTTCAGGCAAAAAAAAAACATAGTCCAACCAATCCAGAGGCCAGGGAACCAGGAGAACAGACACAGCAGAGAATCCTCAGGGGCTGGAGCAAGGCAAGAATGGAATTCCATGAGCAAGGATCCAGTCAAGGAAATATAAGATTCCACAGGAACAGAGCAGGGAGTTTTCAGGAGCAGGAACAAAGCAGGAGATGTTCTAGAGCAGGAATCAGGAACAAGGCAGACATTCTCAACAGCATGAACAAGGCAAGCAATCCAAGAGCCAAACAAATGCAAGTCAGCTGACCTTCATTGCTATGGCAGCTTCTGGAAAGAAGAGCTGGTTCTTATATAACTAAGTCACCCAGGGTTTTCTGGTGGAGCCTGTGATGGTCCAGAACCTTCCTCAGAACTGTCAGGTAGGGGTTTAGCAGCTGCAGCAGGATGAGGGACCAGTCCTGAATGATTTAGGGCAATTGCCTCTAGGCTGAGCGCTCCAGTTCTACAGGACTTAGAGGAGCAGATGCAAATCTTGACACATGGCAGTTAAAATGGCCAAGTCTTGGTGCTCTTTTAGAAGGAACATAAAAATAGCAGACTTATGGCATTGTGAAGACCAATAATTTTACTATTGTGGGGCTGCTCTATCTGATGATGATAATGATGATAATGATGATAATGATGATAATGATGATAATAATAATAATAATAATAATAATAATAATAATAATAATAATAATAATAATAATGATGATGATAATAATAATAATAATAATAATAATAATAATAATAATAATAATAATAATAATAATAATAATAATAATAATAATAATAATAATAATAATAATAATAACAATAACAATAATAACAATAATAATAATAATAATTTTTAATTTTATATCCCACCTTCTCAACCGAGGCCGACTCTAGGCGGCAAACAACATAATTGATACAATACAATAATCCCAAAATACAATATAGCAATACAAAAAATAAATCAGAACAATAATAAACAGTACAAATCACATGGTAACAAATTCAAAAATATACTTCAGCATCAAATATCTTTTAACATCACACACAATCCTCCTCCCTCCCATCGAAAACCAGCCAAAGGTGTACAAACAAGGGACCAAGGTCCTCAAAGTGAGGAGGAAAAAGTCTGTGGCCAGCTATACCCAAGAAAGGCACTGAACAAACTCAGTCCACTCCCCCAGTTGCCCCCACTTCCCCCGGCCAGTGGGACCAGGGGAAGGAGCATGTGACAGCACCTGCCTCCCATCCTCAGTGCCGGTGGAGTGAGCCCTGAGGAGAGGCAACGAGGCGGCGGCAGCGGCGGGGCTCCAGGCAGCGTCTCCCTTTTGAAGCCCTCCAGCAAGCAGTCTCGGTGAGGCTAAGTAGACACACCTGCCTCTTGAAGCACTTGTTTTCATAAAACTGTTAATTTCCAATTGTATTACTGCCACATGGACATATTCTTGGTGGATTTCATTCCCCATGTCAGATGCTCACTGCACTGACTAGCCTATCTATAGAATACACAAACTGTCTTCCCAACAAGCAAAGTCCTTATCTTTATCATACTTTACTCATCCTTATTGACTTGTTCCAAACTGATATGAAGTAGAATCAGACTCTCCAGGGCTGGTCTGCTCTTGCAGGTTTCCATGCCTCACATGAAGAAGTTAGAGGATGGGATTCAAAACCCATAAGATTGCTGACTTGAGGTCCTATCTCAACCTAATGCCCTTTATGCAATTCATATATGAAGAGGGCTTGAATCATCAGATCAAATGGAACATTTAATTGAATGATCCAATGTTTGGCTCTCTATAAGTGTCCAAAATGAGCCACCAGCTACTCCTTTGTGTATGATTTACATGACTGACAATGGAATACCCTATGAGAGGCAAATTAGGAGGTGTAAGGCATAGAAGATCTACTTTTCTAGGTGCTTTAATCCAGGGTTTTTCTTTACTTTTATGTAGAAACACATATTACACTCTCATCAATACTCAGTCATAGTTTATACCGCTTGCCATCTGTTCATCAAATTTATTATTAAATAGTCAAAAATATTAACATTGCTGCTTCACATCTCATTGAAGAAAGTAGAACCACTGCTGTTGGCTACATCAGTATCTCAAATAGCTTCTTGGCCTTAATTGGCTGCTGTTGGCATTTTACCAAATTGTTGTTTAGGTGCCAGAGAAACTACAAATATTTGTTAAAACTTTGTATTAATTATAAATTAGCAACCATCTTCAGTGTATACAGGGTGACACACTAGCACCACTTTCCCAAAGCATACACATGACTATTTACTGGAAGTGAAGGGAGACACATTCTTTCCTATGTATTTGATGGAACATTAAAACAAATGCTCATAGGGTTGGGTGAAAATCATAAAATAACCAAATGTGACATAAATGAAACCATTTGTGCTCTACTACCAGTAGCCAGTTTGCATAAACTTTTGAAATAGTGTTCCATGACTGCTTTTCAAAGATAGAGCTTGATTTGTGACCACTAAAGCTTGTAGGAATTTGGCTGTAATGTAAATTTTGTCTGCTGATAGTATAATTTTCTCTTCCTTTCTCCAAAGTGATACTGGCAATAGCATCTTTTGCATGGTAACGATAGGTTATATATTACTCATTCTGAATTTATTATTGCCATCCAGTTCCTTATACCTCCTAATTTGCAGTGAAATGAATGTTCTAATCGATGGGTAAGATTGGCAAATTAACACATCATCTGATGGTTCGGTTGGGAACTAAGAACATTCTAATTGTGCGGGCAAAGTATATTACTTGCCAATGTAAAAGAAACAAGAATAGTTTGAAGTTAGGAACCTGAAAATAGCATGTTTTGATTGATATGGGTGGGTGTCAGAGTGGCGTAGAAGAAAACAGTGTCGAACCTGGCTGGGTAAACTGCATGGCAAAGGAACAAGTCTATGTTCAGTGTCATGTTTGTATTGGAAGTGGAAAAAGATCAATAGACAAGGCATCAACATTCACTTTTAACTGAACAGTAAAATTTGTGTGAATTAAGGGATATTACAAGTTTTTTAATTGATTTTTCAAAATATATAACAACATTCAAGACATAATAAAAAATACAAATATTCTAACACAATCAAAGAAAAATAACTATATAAAAAGGCATAAAAATACATGTACATCAAAAATAGAAAAAGGACAAAAAAATCTGTTATGACCTTGGATTCTATCACAGTATAAGAATTTCTTACTTACAACCTGTACTTTTATCTTATTATTAACCATTATCTTCCAAGTCTAATCCACGTATTTCAACTCTAGTTTTATATTCATACTTTGCTTTTATCCAACTCTTCAACCTTACTAAAAACCATTATACTTCCATTTTAACATTTACGAAGTATTTTCCAAAATACAATATATACATCATCACATTACATACATCATCATCCTGTGCTATATACATTGCCCTGGAGGATGTGGAATTTCCCATTGATTTCTATTGTGCCCAACATTTCATTTGGTCTGGTGCCAGTTTATTCATTCCGTCTCTTGTCAATCAACAAATTGTCACCATATATTCCAAAATCTATTTTCTTTTATTATACCTTTTTTAAAATTTAACTCCCATGTTAATTTTTCATTCAATGCGAGATCCCACATCTGCTTATACCACTCCTCCACCTTTAGCACTAAATCATTTTCCCAATTTTTTGCAATACACATTCTAGCTGTTACAAGCATTATAGATAACAGTTCTTTCTTATCATTGTCTAAACTCATATTATCTATGTCCGTCAGCAAAATGTTATTTGGCCCCAATTTGAGACGCAATCCCATAATCTTATCAATCTCATTCTCAATTTTTACCCAAAAGTTTTCTACCACCTTACATTCATACCACATATGAACATATGTACCCAACGTATTTTTGCATCTCCAACACATTTTGTTATTTTTTTGTCCATCTGATGTAGTCTCATAGGGGTCAAATACCACTTCCATAACATTTTGAAATTATGTTCCTTTACCCTGACCGACAAAGATCTCATAATTCTTTTTCTCCATTTATTTTGCCACTCCTTTTCTGTTATCTTCATATTCAAGTCTTGTTCCCATGTATTTCTTAATATTTCTTGTGGGTTACCCTCTGTGTTTATCATTTCAGAAATTTTACTAACCATTCCTTTAATTCCAATTTCCTTCTTCCTTATCTTCCATACAATTCCTCAAATTTGGTCCTATGTCTTTCCAGGCTCTGTTCCCTCAAATAGTTATTGTTCCACTTGTTCACCATCGCTATCTGAAACCAATTCAACTTCATCTGAGTGTATAGCTCTCGTTTCATCACTTTATCTCTACAGACTCATATCCAATCTTTCAGCAGGAAAACTCCATTCGCCAACAAAATTTCTCTCATCTCATTATCCATTCTTATTGGAAACTTTTTCAGGTCTTCTATTTCAATTATCGGTGAAATGTTCAGAACTAATTTCGTTTTAACCTTCTTCCATACTCCCAACATTGACCTCAGCCTTCTATTTTTAACTGGTGTTTTCCATGTTTCCTTATCTTAAAAAATGCTCTTACCCACTTCCTTTAGTTCCTTCATTTCAATTTCCTCCCAAATAACCAGCTCCTTCATTAAGATCTTAACTACATTCTTTATATGAAATGCTTTATAATAATTCTTTAAGTTAGGAATTCCTAAACCCCCTTCTTTTTGAGATAAATACCACATTCTCTTTGAAATTCGAGGTCTGCGTCCCCATTACAATAATTATTTAATAATTTTTGAAATTCCTTAATTTCTTTGTCAGTCAGTTGAATTGGTATTGCATCAAACAAAAAAATTAATTTTGGTAACAACAACATTTTGGCCAACGCTAATCTGCCGAACCAAGACAACCTTAATTTTTGGTATTGCAAAATTTTAAGTTCTTTCTTTTGTTTATCATAATTTAATCTTTTCAAATCATCCAATTTATTAGAGATATTTATCCCCAAGTATTCAAACTCTCTTTAATCTGTAGTTTAAATTCATCCCTTATTCTCCCTTGCTCGTCCTTTTCAATATTACTTAAAATCATTTCAGATTTATCCCAATTTATCCTCAGACCTGTTATTTGTTCAAATTCCTTTAAATGTTCTTGAATTTTTTCCAAAGTCCTTCTAGGATGTTTCATAATTATCAAAGTGTCATCCTCATATAAACTAATTTTGTTTTCCATTATTCCTTCAATGCTTTTATCTTCTCTTATTGTATTTGCTAATATTTCCATCACCATAATGAATAATATTGGTGATAAATGGCATCCTTGCCTTGTCCCAGCCTCTAATCTCACTTCCTCTGTAAGACCATCGTTAACCCTAATATTGGCATATCCTTGTTGATATAATTGTTCTATTGTTTTTATAAACCTATCACCAAATCCATAACTTCTAATTATCTCGTTAATTGTTATCCATTGCAAGGAATCAAATGCCTTGAAGATGTCTAATGATAACCCAACTTTTTCAATTTTTTCTTGTTTACTTTTTAGCTGTTTATTTTTAATATTTACCAACCTGATACTTTCACCTCTGAATATTGCTTTCATTGTATCTCATACAATACCGAATCTAACATCCCCTGTATCATTCCATTTCCAATTTTCTTCCCATTTTTCTACCATTTGCTCTTTACACTTTGTATCTTTGAACAATTTAGCATTGTATCTCCAGTTTTTCCTAATCTTGGTAGCATCTATTTTTATTTCCAGCAATACTTTTGCATGATCAGACTCTTTAAAAATTCCGATTTCTATATCTTCTAAATTTCTTATCAAATTGTCAGTAACAAATATATAATCTATTCTGGAGTACGTGTTGTAGACTTTTGAGAAAAATGTATAAACCCTTTCCAATCCTTTAAGTTCCCTCCATGTATCTTTCAACCCTAGAGATTTCAACCAATTGTTTAACATATACATTTTATTTCCTCCCCCACTTCTTGTTATATTTGTACTATCTATATTTGATCTTATTAAATTAAAATCTCCAGCTACAATCATTTTTATTGTTTTTTCTTTCTCCAATATTCGGTACACCTTATCTAAAAAACTATTTTGATGTTCATTTGGCACATACAAATTCACCAACGTTATCTCCTCCTCGTCTATTTTCCCCTTTACTATCAGATATCTACCTTCTGGGTCTGAAATACTTTTTACCATCTCGAATCCCAACCTATTTGATATTGAAGTCGCTACACCTCTGGCCTTTGAGGTACCATATGATTTTTGATAAAACTGAGTCCATCCTAAGAACAACTTGTTGGTTTCTTCCGATTTCTGATGGGTTTCCTGCAGAAAGATTATATCCGGTCTATCTTTTCTGAGTGCTGCTTCTAATCTCCTTCTCTTCACCTGACAACCAGTACCTTTCACATTCCATGATATTACTTTTATATTTCTTATCTATTATTTTCCTCCCCTAATTTTTTGCATTTCCCACTTCCTCCTACAGGCGTGTGATTAACATATAACACTTCCTCCACCCTAAGGAAAAAAAAAGAATAACTAAAAAATACACACTATACATTCTACTACTAACCCTACCCACTTCTTTACAAGTAGCCTCTGAAATACAAAGGGGGGAGGGGGGAGGTGCGACAGACTGTGCGAGCACCAATGAGGCCTGAACCTAGTCTCCGCCCAGAACAGTTCCTCCTTCCGCACCTTTAGGCATATTCTCATTACCATTGTTCTCCCGCCTTGTGTATCCACAAGATATAATCAACTCTTCCTTCAAATCAAACCACTCTTTAGTTCCAGCTTCCAACAACTTTGCATGCACCATTACATCCAAAACATTAGGACCTTCGCTTATCATATAACATCTACCCAGGTAAAAGAAACTTAATTGATGTGGAAATTTCCAATTATACCTTATTCCTTTATCTTGGAATTTGCTTTGTGATTGGTTTCATCGATTGTCTCCATAATTAGTCCTCAATTGGGATATCGTTGTAAACTTCGATATCAAAACCTTCAATTTTTAACACTTCTGCACCTTTCCCCCAAATAATTGCCATTAAGTGAAGCTTATCTGACACATTAGCAAATTTTAACAACACATTCCTTGACCCAGCTTAACCCTTCTTGAGCCCAACCTAAATACACTTACAACATCCTGCAGTGTAAAACCATCTTCCATAATTTCATCCAACCATTTCACTATTCTTTCTTTTAATTTATCCGGGGAATTCTCTGGCAATTTTCTAATTATGACGTTTGCTCGTCTTAGATTTTCTTCTACCATTTCCAATCTCTTTTCATGATCTCCAACCTTATTTTCTTTCTTTCTCTCTCTCTCAATTCTATGACCTCCACTTTAATCACTGCCTGTTCTTTTTTTATGACATCTTGTTCTTTTTAAATCTTATCTTGTCCTTTTTTAAACCATCAATTCCCTTCAAGATGTCCACCAGCATATCTTGCATATCTTGTTTTCCTTCTTGTTTATCTTGAGCCAACATATTCCCAATTTTATATTCCAGATTATCAACCTTCTCATTAAATCTTTCAAAATCAGATTTGAGTCATTGCCCCCCCCTTCATTACCAATGTTGTTGGGGTTGTTACTGTGGCTGTGGTTGCAATCATTGTCAGTGTTGTCACTGCTGTCGCTGCTGTGGTTGTTACAGTTGTTGTAGCAGTTGTTGCTGTTGTTACCTTTGCAGTTGTGATAACAATTGTTTTTACTGCAGTTGGTGCAATCGTAGTTGGAGTTGTTGTTATTCTCTGCTGTTGTCATTGTTGTGCTGTCTTCTTCACCATCTCTTGCTCCTCCAGATCCTTCATCTCTTGTTGCGTTGTTTTCTTCATCTCGTCCTCTTCCTCCTCTAACCTTGTAAGCCTTCTGAAACTCCTGTCCAAAGATGTCGGTCTCTCCACTCTTGTCCAGCCCAATTTCTTCTCCTTCTCTCTCCCTCTCCCCTGCCATTTCATCCAAGTGTATTTCCAATTACGTGACGTTAACAATTAACATAAACAATTTACTGTTTACCTCTGCCTTATGTATTAACTCTAACAAATTTTAATATACTTATATCCAAATATATTAGACCTTTATTTTCCCCTCCCCCTCCCCCTCCATCCCCCTCTATCAAATATATATATATGTACCTACGTACGCATGTACATATACATATATGTATATATATCCATCAAAATTCAAAAGGATATAGAGTTGGGAAAGAAAAAAAGAGAAAAAAATCCCATTTCAGTCCAAATTAATTTCCCTCTTAAATTTTAATATTTTACCCCCAGGAGAACTAAAAAAGAAAAAGAGGGAGGGAGAAAGAAAGAAAAAAAGAAAAAAGAAAAAAATCCTTCCCAATTTTTTTTGATCACTGTTCTTCTACTTTATTCCCTATTTAGTCCTCACTCTTCATCCCCCAATGGAAAGGGAGATAAAGAAAAAAGAGAAAAAAGGGTCCAAAAACAAACAGCAAGAAGAAAAAAACCTTCAATATTTATCCCACGAAAAACTGATATTTTGTTTCTCTTCCAAAGGCTTTTACTCTGTGTTACCATTACGACTTGCAAGCACTGTCCAAACTTAAAAAAAGAAGAAAAAAACCAAACAGAAAAAAACCATATATTCGAGCCATGCTAAAGTAAATCTTATATTATTCCAGGCCAAAAAAGCAAAAACAAAAAGCAAAAACAAGGTCAGCCATCCGCCCTCCAAGACTCAAAGAAAACAACACTTTACCGCTCACAGCACAGTTCAGGGTCCCAGCGCCATCTTATTCTTTTTTAAGCCTCGGAAAAAATGTACAGAACAAAACCAGTCCCAGTTCTCCAAAAATCCGACTTCTTCTTCCTCCTCCTCCTCTTTTCTTCTTAATACCCAGATTTAAAGGTCCAAAACTCAAATAATAATAAAGAAGAGAAAGGGAAAAAAGGAAAAAGGAAATTCTGGTATTATCACCGTTGCTTGGCCCTGGCTTATCTAAGCTCCACTGACGTAAAAGAATAAAAAATCCGGTCCCAATTGCTGCACTTTTCTTCTCCTTTTTTCCTTCCCCACCTATTTTTCCAAATTTGCTCACCGTCGGGCCTTCTCCACTTCTCCGCTTAAGCCAATTCCGGCTCCGCTCAGCTCCGCGCGGCTCCGGTCGAAGAGGCCGGTGAGGCCGAACGAGGCTCGCTTCAGCTTCCCCCTTTCGGATCCCCACCGGACTTACCCTTTTCGATCCGCTCGCCCGCTTGTCTGTTTGCCTGCGTTTCTATCAAACTTTACTGGCACACTGATCTCCACACACTTCTCCAAACCGTCCGTTCTTCAACTAAAAGGTTTGTTGAGTTGACGCCATTAAGGACCGCCCATCCCCCGCTCTCTCCAAGATCGAAACTCACAATTTTCTCCCTTTCTCGGCACAACTTCAAACCAATCAAGGTAATTTCCACTACTATTCTTTCTTATAAGTGTTCTAGTCCATTTTTTCAAGGTCTCAGGAACTATTATCGCTTTTAACAACCACTTTCGTAACCCTCCTTTCTGAGCGGAAGAAAGTTCACTCCTCTCAGCTCTCCATCTTGACATGCCCCCACAAGTTTTTAATGATAGCGATTTATTGCAATTGATGCATCTTACTACCTTAAATGCTAAGTATACTAGCCCAAGGCTGGCCTACTTCAAAACATCAGCAACCAACATGAAGATCTAATATTCTCAGTAACGTGGAACATTCTGGTACATCATTTGTGGAGAACACCAGTCACAACAAGCTGAACATTATCAACAGCATGTTTGAAGAGCTGTATGATATATTTTAGAACACCTGGCTGGTCTTGTGGATGACAATATTATAAATAAATACAGCATTTTAAGGCTAGTTTCTGTCAAAAACATCTTGACCAAGTAAAGAAAATGACAAATGAGAGACGTTTGTTCCACGATGGCATGGCTACTGAAGAGTTAATGAAACCAAGATTAATCACTTTATCTTCCTTGCGGAGATTAATGTAAAATGAGCCTTGAACACTCTCATGATCAGCGTATACTGTAGAGACTGTTGTTTCCAATGCCAATCATTCGACACAAGCGTTGATGATCCAAGTATGAAGAAGCAGATGCTCAGTCAGATGATGTTAGAATGTGGGGGTTTGTTTGAGAATATAAAACAGACTTGTTGACAGACGTTAAAGGCCTAAGTGCTCTTGGTGTCATGAAAAAGACAAAACAAAGACAGAGAGATGGCAAATGGAAGGGCATTGCAGGCTATAGCTCTTTCATACACTCACTAGTGTACTGCTCTGTAATTATCTACAAGAAAAAGGGAGAACACAGAAGGGGAGAACAAGTCATCTTTCACAGATGTACATACTTTTGGTGGCAAAGGGCAGGCCAACTGAAGTGGGAAATATCAGGCAGCACGCCGTGCTGATGCATAACCTCAATTCATAATGGGAGTGATAGACAACACATGATATATGCCGTTTAGCAGGTTGTTTCTGTGTGCAGAGAGCATCACTGGAGATGTAACTAGCCTGTAAGGATATATGTGCCTTGCTGCATCAAAATGAAGACCTGTCATTCTAGTCCAGAATCCTATTTCCCACACACACGAAGCCAAAAGCTGTATAAGAGGGCAATAGCTTTCTCCCGCTGTGGTTCTCATGCTGCTTCTGATCCTGGGCACAGCCCAGAGCTGTCACAGCTATTAGTTAAAGATAAACTTATCCAGCATGAAGGACAACTATATCATCCTTTAGCGTAGATTTATAACACTGCACAACACGATTTTGCTACTGGGAATAACTCATGTGATTTACATGATATTGAGTGTGCTGAATCCAAATCTGAACTCAGAATTTGCCTATCACATACATATTTTAAGTTATAAGCATTCTATAGCTGATCAAATGGTATTGGGTAATATATTTTTGCATGGGAATATTATAAGAGTTGCAGCTACCACTATGCCTGCTGCCGTCTCCTCTGAATCATGTCCCCTGGTGGCATGCATGTTCCAGGCATGTCTGGGCAAGTCAGTGAGCTGAAATCAGAAATAGGTATATAAGGCGAGATGGACCAAGGGCTTGTCTCTAGTGCAAAACCATCTTATTGGATAGTACAGCTAGGCCGTAGTGAGTCTGTTTTCAACTAAAGATGAGTAGATGCAGCTGTGTTAATAAACCAGATAATTTTTCCTACATTTGTGGCAAATATACCCCACATGATCAATACAAGAACCTAACTAAGAGGGTGATATTTCCTTACTTAAGATCCTGATGTCCTAGACAGAATCGGACTTCAGATTTGGATTCAGTGCACTTGATTTAGTATAGGACACATGGATTAGATCAAGTAGCAGACAATATATATATATTTTTGTGATGCAGTGTAATTGGTGTAATCTTACATGGAAACCACTCCTGATCAGGAGTCTTGTCACTGTAGCTAATATTGTAGTTACAAGACAATTTGATCTGGAAATTGTTTCTACCAGATGCACATATCTTTATTCATGTATAGTACATGTTGCTGAGGGAATTATGGCATATAGTTGACTCATGCAAAACAGTACAAAACCGAAATCACGCCACATTAATTACAAAGCTGGTGACACTATACTAGGATCGATCATTTTACTTCAGTTGCCAATTTCTGTAAACAAATTATCTGGAATTCACCCTTCACTTGAGAAACTACTTTAGAAAACAAGAGGCACTATTAAATGAAGCCATATTTTTGTTTCAGTCTACATGCATTTAAGCCAAATAGTACCCCTTCAAGTCTACTGTAAGATACTCTTTTAAAATACAATCCAGAGCAGCAGTGGTATTTCTTGTGCTGCATATGACCAACCTATTTCATATGCTGAACAGTAAAAGCCATGCATATGTGAACAGGATGAAATTAATAGAAAAGTTACTTCTGTTAAAAATGATTTCTTTTCTTCATGGGTAAACCTCATTTCCTATAATCATTTCAATGTTCCTATTGAGGTTTTCTTTCCATCATATCTTTTGCAAAATTGTGAAGGGGTGTGTGTGTGCACGAAAAACTTGCTATCAGTGCTACTTCAGTTGAAATAGTGATTCTATTCAAGCAGTCACCATTTATGAGAAGGCTATTCATCCCCAAAGCTACAATCTCCAGGCTCCAGTACCAGAGAAAGGCAATTTTAAATCCAAAATTTAGTTTAATCCCACAAAAAAAATACCAAATTGGAACAAAAGGAAATTGAAATGTCAGGACAACTGGACCTAGCAGATAAAATGCAGTGCATTAATGCTGGAAGTTGATGCTATGTTGGGAGGGGAAACACATTTACCATGCTGCCTCATTTTTCTTGTGCTTTTATATGTCCAGTAGCAAAATCTCTGTTTTTCTGTGTCTTCTGTATCCAGGATAATTTACAGTCCTGTAAAATCCAAGCAGGAAGTGAAAAATGCTCTCTCTTTCCCCCCAAATTCTATATAAACAGGGTTGGCTTGTACATCACTACAATCAATGACAGAACAATACACCAACAGTTGACCTAGAATTAATGTTTTCCCCAGAATACTAGGGAACAGGAAATCGTGGGGAATTGTTCCTTCAGAATAAAAATAAGAACTGAAGAATTGTCTAGCTAAAGATATCAATTGTAGTGATGGATGAACTTTAGACTGACACAACACTTAAAGAGAACACTGTGTGTGTGTGTGTGTGTGTATGTTACTCCTACTTTTTGAGAATGTTAAATATGCTTGTAACTGCTGGGTCTTCAGAGGAGATTCCTGGCCAATGACAAGATGGCAGCCTTCCCAGGTGTTTAGAGCACTCCTGGAAAAATGAACTCCAGACCATGCTGCTTACCTCATATTATAGGTGGACATTTTGTGCTGATAATTATATTTTGAACCAAGGAATTATGAATTTGAGCAAGATTACATTATGGTGCCAAAATGAGCAATCAACTGTTTCTATGAAGTCTTATATTTAAATACAAAAGTCAAATATGCATACTCTAGTGCTGGAATACATTAACATAGGATGCCATAATGGTTACCAACCTAATTGGCTTAAAAAGTGTTTACATAGAATAATGAAAGATAAGGCATATGGTGGCTAAATGTTACCTTCAGGACCAAAAGAAGTGTACCTCTGCATACCAGCTGCCAGTAACCAACAGCATGCCTGTCAAGTGTGGCTCTGCAAAGTACGGGAAATTACTGTGCATGCGTGGGCAGTAACCCATTTGTGCATGCACACCATGGGCTGGCATGCGTAGTAACCCCTTTCCTCGCCATTCAAATACAGGACAGCGGCGGGAAAGGGGAGGAATGAGCGCTGAAAAACGGGAAATCCCGGCCAATACGGGATACTTGACAGGTATGCAACAGTGGGAGATAGCTTTTGCTTGTGAACTTTCCACCTGGCTATTGTGGTTCTGATTCTTCAGCATCTCTTAAGTACAATGAAAAATGCTACCATTTAACACAGTTTAAAAAGTAAGTTACTCTTCTGGTTTTCCTCATGAATAGATTCAGATTTCAGTTACTGGAAACAACATAAGAGTTAGCTATTTATACATTTTTAGGAGTTAACAAAAATTAAAAACTCTGTGACACATTTCAAACCATTCCTGATGAAATATTACCAACAAACTGTCCAATTCTTCTTGAAAAGCCATGTAAGTCACCATGACATTCAATATCAGAAGACTCCACAGATTAGTTCTGTCTTGCTTGCTTTCAATCAAAATCAGAAAAATGTCTCCTCTCAATGATGCTCATTTCACTGTAAATTTAATGGCTGTTTTTAGTTGGTTTTATGCACTGCAGTTGTCTCTTTTACAATTGCTTAATTTATCTTATTATACATGTCTCATTTTAAAATAATGTAAGCCGCCCTGAGCACCATTTTCATTCTGGCAGTGTAAAACTGATAATAACTGCAGTTTGATTGAAACTGTACACCTAGAAATTGTTGTTGTTGCAAATTAATCATGTGGAATGTTGTAGAGCTAGCTGCAACTTCTGAAGTCCCATAGCTGATAACCAAAAATAAACAAACATATTTCAAACAAGCAATTAGGTTTGCTTCCTTGCAGAAAGGACATGTTTTAAAATAATTTCTTTTTATTTCTGGAGGCAACAAAATATCAAAACTTGTTACGGCTATAAAATTTGTTGAGGGTAAAAAAAAGCACTTTAAAAAGTAAGTTTCTCTTCTGGTTTTCCTCATAAATGCCAAATAGTCTCAGATTTCAGTTACTGGAAACAACATAAGAGTTAGCTATTTATACATTTTTAGGAGTTAACAAATTATGTGACACATTTCAAAGTACAATATATCATTATTACTTCAAAAGCAGGCACAGGCACAGTAAAACGTCCTATATACAAAATGGCTGTACATGCTGCTGCTGCTATTAATCAAATATGAATGTTATGTCTGAATTCTTGTTCCACAAAGGTCTTCCCCTTCCTATATAAATACTTGGATAATAAAAGCTGATTATGTGTATACTTCAAGTTCTTACCCATAAATTAATACCTGCCAAGGAGAATAAAAGACATTCTACACTAAAATATGAACAAAAGCAGGCTTGGTCAATGGTTGGTCCTTATTCAGTTACACTATAACAGGGGTTCTCAACCTATGGAACACTGGCCGGATCTGGCCCATGGTGCCAAATAATCTGGTCCCCACCCTCACTCCAGCCGCCGCCGCCACCACCACTGAAATCGGCCCATCAATTGTTTGAAGAAGCATGACCCAGCCCCCAACATGAAAAGGTTGAGAACCCCTGCACTATAAATGTAAAAATAAAAGCTTATGAGAGACAAATGTTAATGAAAGCCCAGAGCAATTACACATAACCATTCATGAATATTCTTGCTCTCCCATCTCCTTGATATCAGTGATTACAGACCTATGATTCCAAACTATGCTACCAACATTAGGATACTTCTCTCCTTAAAGGCTGTGTCTGCCAAACCAATGATGGAGTGAATAGCTGACTCTCATCTGCTATGATTCAGTGTCTTACTGAGATTAAGCTTCTTGGAACAAATTGAGAAAAACTGAGACAAGTACACCTCTCCCCCCAAATAAGGCTGGAATAATAACTCATCTGTGATTTGGAATAAATTTGGAGGCCTATAAGGCTGCAATCATTCTTGATGGAATGATCCTGAAAGTAAGAACCATTAGGCACTGGTAAATTTGGAGGAGTGTATATAAAACACTGTGTACATCTTGAAATAAACAAAATTTTACAGCTGAGTCTTTTGAGGTATCCTTTCCTTTTCATTGAAAAATCCCAGAATCCACAGAGGTTTGCTTCCGAGTAGTCTTTGGAGGAGGCGGTGGTGGTGTTTTGCTTGGTAAAGGAGGTGGTAGTTGCTACAAGACAAATTTGAAATAAAATATCTTACTGATGAATCCATTTTATAAATAGTTGATGCAAATGTAATTTACTATGATACTTTGGTGGCCTGTAGGATAAAGAGGTGTACTAATGTAATTTCACTCCAGCTCATTTCTTATGTACTGTGCTTTACTGTAGTCTACCATCTAATACCAACTGTTCCCCCAGCATTTATTAACTCAGTTTCAAAAGCAGTATCTTATATAAGCAAATATTCTTTTCACTTTATTGGTCTTCATTAGCCATCTTAGCCCTAAGCACCATTAAGCTGAATAAAATGCCGAAATATTTTCCTTCCCTTCAATTCTAATTGGCTTCCAACCTGGTGCTATCCATAAAGAGGGGAATTAATTACATTAAAAATAACCATGTACTGTATATATTACCATATATTCATTAAAACATAATACTCTTAATATATATTTAATGACAAATTCACCTAATCAAATTATTGACCGGCAAGTACTAAGATTATGGAAGTGATACATTACGTATCCCATAAACAGCAAGCTATATGGCCAATGACAACATTCCATATTGTAAAGTTAATGTGACAATTGCCGGCATGTTACTTTCAGCATGATTTTCATTAGTTTCATTAAGCATGCAACCAATGTTATTTCTTTGCCATAACACTAAGTGATCTTGCAATGCTATATCCAGCAGAGATATAATCTTTCATGCTTATCAAACAAAAATTATTTATCTCAGTCTGTTTTACTGGTTGATACCTAAGTAACAGCCCCCACTTTAACCACTTTATCAACCCAACATTTCTGATGTTTTCTCACCACTATTTGCACATTCTTTTCTCACAGATAAATCTATTTAATATTTTCGCCACATTATAAGCAGAACTGCTTCTAAGCAGAGGCAAGAATCCAACTGAATATTAATGCTGGTATGTCCAATGGCATAACATGGAGGGGCAAGATGGCTTCTAATGAACAAGTCCCCCACTGAATTTGTAGTCACATGTGAGTTGTATGATTTGGTGCATGACTAGGTATTCAACTGAAGATGGGCCCCTGCTATTTACTGCTCTAAGGTATGCTATTGCACCTGCCAGCATAAACAATCATTTGAATTCTGGCTAACAGGTTATAGAAATGTTAACTGTGTTACACAGCTTCAGTTATTACATTACTCAGATTGAATAGTTGCCCTGTTTCTTCATTGTGACCATAGAGATGGTACAGCATGCTTCAGGTATTTGGAAAGATTACTTCCATTACTTCTATAATCTAAGGCTACAATTGCCTGCTCACTTATTTAAGAGTATCAAACCTTATACACATAGGAACTTAACTTCTTGAAAAACATGCATAGGATTGTGTTGTTCTGTCTTTCTAGTTCTGGGTTTGACATAAACAGGTGTAAAAGTGCTTAGACAAATTCACTGTATCAGCATCTCCAACCCCCAATCAATATATCAGATAGAATAAGCAAGGGGGAGATACTAAGGGATATAAGGTCCCCATTAAGCGATGGTGAATGCTTCATGTATTCTGTAGTGACTCATGCTGGCGCTATTTCCTTGGATGGAACCAACTTAGATGGGTTCCCTGCTTAATGCTGTATACTTATTGGAGCCATGTTGAAGTGTATATCATGGACTTCTTAGGGCTACTATGAAAACATTTGTGAAGTGTTTCCAAATAATAGCTACATAGTCATTTTACAAAAGCAATGTGGGGCCCAGGCTCTCTGCCTGTTGCAGAGCTGCAAACTTTATAACCCCTCAATACTTGCTATAATGGCTAATGCTAATGGAATTTGTACAACGAAAAGTATATAGACAGCCAAAGTTGCTCACTTGGTCTTACTAGGTGACTATTTAAAATGCTGATTTTTAAAAAAAGAACGTCTTTCTAACAATAGGCTCAGCCAGTCACATGCAGATCAAGGAGACAAAGTCAGAGATGTGACTTGGAATAACACCAGGAAGTGACATGGAGAAACCCTTGGAAATTCCTTATTCTGTGTGCTCAGATTAAGAAGGGGTGTGTACTGATAACTGCTGAAAATATTAAGTAGCAGCTGGGAGTACTATGAGAGCCTTTCTGTTCGTTGGCCCAATAATAGTCTTTTAAAAAAGTATGAAAGAAAGCTGACCACACCATAATCGTTGATGACTATATACAAATGTCAGGATTATGGAAACAAACTAAAAGATCTGGAAATCTTAGTTCTGGTGGGTAAGTACGATTTGATAGGAATAACTGAAACTTGATGAGATCACTTCCATGATTGAAACACAGCAATTGAAGGATATATACAACTAACTGGTTACCCGTCCTTGCCTGGGTTTTTCTTTTCTTTAGTCCAGCCTTTCCCTCTTGGAAATCTGACATGGTGTATGTGGGTTACCCCTGCCTCTCGTCCTCCATCTCTCTCTTCCCTCACCTGTCCCACTTCCCCATCGACTTACCACCCTTATCCTTCCCATACATGTGTCCAGCTACCTGGTGAGAGAGCGGCACGCTCTTGGAGGGACCCCCACATGGAGCTCAGAAGGACCCCCACATGGGGCTTGTGACCCCCACAGTGCTGATCTTGCATGCCCATTTGCCTTCCACCCTCTGTGAAAACTACAGCTGAGCTCAGAGAGCTACATCTGAGCTAGTCAGATGATGTCACAATCTCAACCTACCCGGGACTATGACATCAGCCAATTACATCAGTGGGAAACACACACATTGTGTAGATCAATTGGGATGCAATTTGGGAGGCATATGCCCCCCATGGGGCTTGTGACCCCCATAGTGCTGATCTTGCCAGCCCAAGGTACGTATGTGCCAATTTTCAGCAGGATCAGTCCAGGGGTATGAGAGCCTTTTGAGTACATACAAACCTACAACTGTTTTATAGATATAGAATTGGCATATCTATCTATCTATCTATCTATCTATCTATCTATCTATCTATCTATCTATCTATCTATCTATCTATCTATCTATCTATCTATCTATCTATCTATCTATCTATCTATCTAGATAGATAGATAGATAGATAGATAGATAGATAGAGATAGATAGAGATAGATAGAGATAGATAGAGATAGAGATAGATAGATAGATAGATAGATAGATAGATAGATCGATAGATAGATAGATAGATAGATAGATATAGAATTGGCATGCATACACACACACACAGAGAGAGAAAGAACAGAAAGGGAGGTGGAGTCAGATTATATGTCAATAATACATATTTCTGAACAGAAATAAAGGAGGCTAATCTTAATTGTCCTATCCAGATCATCTAGATTAATATAGTTGGGCTGAAATACAAAATGAATGTAATAGTTGGGAGTCTACTACTGACATCCCGATCAAGGAGAAGATGTGGATGAAACCTTTGAAAAACAAATTGCAATAACTTCAAAGAGACACAATATGGCGTTTCAATTTTATGGCCCGTCCAAGAAATTCCTGGGTTGTGTTGCTGATAATTTCCTACTATAAAGAATGTAGGAAGAAACTAGAGGATTAGCTATCCTTAACTTGATTCTAACCAATAGAGATAACTCAGTGGAAGTGGCAGCAAAAGGAACTCTGGAAGAAAGTGTCCATGTTCTGCCTGAGTTCTTGATTTCAAAGGAAATAAAAGCATAGTGTAGCCTTATGTGTAAACTAATTTTAATAAACTCAGAACAATGATAGGTAAAGTCCCATGGGATGAGATCCTATCAGTCCAAGATGGGTCAGAGTTTCTTAAAAAGTATATTCTAAAGCATGGATTCTCAACCTGTGGCCCATGGGCCAGATGTGACCCATGGCACCATTTCATGTGGTCCCCAACCTCCTCCACCACAGCAGGAAGTGCCATGTGGTGGAGGAAGGGTAAAATGGCCAACAGTACCCCAAAGCTGTCTAAGGGAACGTGACTTGGCCCCCAGCTTAAATAGGTTGAGAATTCCTGTTGTAAAGGCACAATTATTCCTCATTTCTGGAGGGCCGGACCCAGTCGGTGTGGTTGGAGAGTGAGAGGTCCAACCCTAGGCCCCTGCGTTATGGGGTGCCTCAGGGCTCGGTGCTCTCTCCTCTCCTATTTAACATCTACATGAAGCCGCTGGGCGAGATTATCCGTTCCCATGGGGTGAGGTATCATCAGTATGCTGATGATACCCAGCTGTATATCTCGGACCGTGGGGACCCCAGTGATGCGGTCAATGTCCTATCCAGATGTCTGGAAGCTGTCGGGGTCTGGATGGGGGACAACGGGCTACAATTGAATCCCTCCAAGACTGAGTGGCTATGGATGGGGGCCCCGCGTTATCCAGGGAGCTGCCAACTTTGGTCTTGAATGGGGCTGCTTTGCCCCAGACAGGCCTGGTACGCAACTTAGGGGTCCTACGGGATTCAGGACTGCTACTGGTAGATCAGGTGGCAGCTGTGGCCAGGAGGGCTTTCGCACAGCTTCGCATCATCCGACAGTTGCGTTCGCTCCTGGACCGAGACTCCCTGCTCATGGTCACACATGCTCTGGTGACCTCCAGGCTAGATTATTTCAATGCGCTCTACATGGGGCTGCCCTTGACGACCATTCGGAGGCTACAGCTGGTGCAGAATGCAGCAGCTCAGGGGGTGATGGGGTGCGGGCATTATGCTCGCGCCTCACGATTGCTTCGGGAGCTGCACTGGTTACCAGTTTGTCTCCGGGTGCAATTCAAGGTGCTGGTTTTGACCTTTAAAGCCCTACATGGTAGTGGGCCAGGATACCTAAGAGACCGCATCTTCCCAAGAGTGTCTGTCTGTCCAACCATAGCGGACTGGAGGGGCTCTCTAATTGTTCCATCTGCCAGAGGGGCTCGCCTCTCTGGCACACAAAGTAGGGCCTTTTCTCTGTCCGCACCAGCCTTGTGGAACCTCCTGCCAGTTGAGTTGCGGGAGCAGATGGAGCTGGTGCCTTTCAGAAGAGAATTAAAAACCTGGTTGGCGGGGCAGGTGTGGGGCTCAGATGGAAGAGTGGCCCCTGCCTGGTGGCTTATAAAATGAAGCCCCCATCTTTTTAATGCGGGCAGTTTTAATGTGGTTAGTTTTAATAGGTGGATGGGTATGTTGGGGTTTTAATTGTTTTTAATATGTATGTTTTAATTTTGTTGTGAGCTGCCCTGAGTCGGGTTCACCTGATTGGGTGGCATAGAAATTTGAACCATAAATAAATGAAATAAACCATAAATTATAAACAATTAAAACAGGAAAAATTATGGAAGACAGCGTTCTGGGTATAATTTGCCTTGAATGTTATGAAGATGAAAGAGTATTGAAAGAAAAGTAAAGGGGTGGGTGACCAAGGCACCCCCATAATGTGTCTTTCAAGCTTAATGTACAAAGATGTATATATTTTTTCTCCCTAATGTTTGCTATTGGCAGATTTGTCTGACACACTGACACAATAAACCATTATAACTGGTGAAAACTATCACAAGCCATTTTTGTCTGTTATTTGTTGCTTTCTGTCTCTGCCACATTCATTACCATGCTTTGCATCTACTTTTGGATTAATGGAAATCAAACCATTATTTGTATGCTTTGTAGTCATTACAGTCAGTGTTATAAATTTAAGTGCACCATTGTCTTTTTTCTTTGAGTTTTTCTTCTTGATTTTAAATGCGAAGTATGCAGCTGACTTTGTATGCAATGATACGTGCAAGAACTCTGGACGAAAGAAAATTTTCTAAGCTTTATTTATGAGAAGATTGTGTTTGTAAAGGCACATTACAGGGTTCCAAAACTTCAATGGAGAGAACAGTAGCCAAAATCTTTTGTAAATTAATTATCCTAATAAAATATTTCTCCCCGAAATGAATTTGAAGCTGTTTAAAATAAAATTCCTACACAATGGGCTAGAATTGTAATCAAAATACTTTAAGAGATACAGCCCTTTTGTGCCTAAATGTATTTTTTGTTTTGTTTTTTATATAAGAAGAGATGCATGATCATGAATCAGGATCAGCTACAAAGGAAGGGAGGTGGAATCTTGCCCTAGAAAAAGAAAGTCTTATAAAAACAGGGATGAGCAAATAAAAAGTGAAGCAAGATAGATAGATAAATCTTATTGTCATTGTCCTGCACAGAACAATGAGATGGGGGGGGGGCACTTACCAACCCAACAAAACCTAAACAAAATACAACTATACAAAATTATCAACATACTCCCACCCCACATATACACATTTAACCCCTAAAAAGCTCTAAAAACTCTAAAACTCTATACAGAAGCTCCCTCATAGACTGCATTGCACTGCATTCAAAGCCAGAACCGCTTTTGGGTAGAAACTATTTCTCAAGCGGCTGGTCCTGGTGTTTATGACCCTATACCTTCTTCTAGAAGGCAGAAGCTGAAAGAGATCATTTCCGGGGTGCGTACTATCTTGCACAATCTCTACAGATTTCTTATAACATGCCTGGTGGCATAGATTTGATCTAGAGTGAGAAGAGTATGCCTGATTATCCCCTCTGCAGTCTTTATGACCCTGGACAGCATTGTTCTTTCCCTAGCTGTACAACTCCCAAACCATACACACAGACCATAGGTTAACACACTCACTATGGTACAGCGGTAGAATGCCAACAGCAGGTGGGGTATCACCAGTCTCCCCCTAAAAAAACACAAGTTCAGTGAGCTGCAATTGTGCTAAATCAAAATCTTTGAGCACTGAAAAAGAATCCCTGAACACCAAGATTCCAGAAAATGTCTAACTGTGCCTCATCAAAATCTTGCCCTCAATTGACCAGGAAAGATAAGGACTTGCTTCCCCCTGAAGATCAAAGGATTGGCTAATCTCTTTGTGAAATATGTTGGGTAATTAAATCCTCCAGTATAGGTGAAGCCCTGTAAACAATTTAAGTACATTGGATGGAATTACTTTTACAGTAGGCAGGTTAATCCTCATAAATGAACGTATAGATTGGCAAAGTGTTTCTCCTTGGCTGCCAAAAGGCAAGAGAATTCTTACAGTGCTGAGAGTCATTTTTATGCAAATTGCATATGCTGTATAAAATGCCATGCTTCAATGAATGGATTTATAAGATTAAAAGCATCCAATGAATTGCCTGCATAGTCAGCCAGTCTTACTGTGCTTGATCTGTCTATGTATATGTATACTGTGTAGGCTGGTGTTGCAAGTGATGAGAGGGAAAGAAGTTGAGCTGTCCATAATTTTAATGAGAGGAAGATTGGAGCTTTATGTACTCTGGTAAGATGGTTGGGATGTAACTGCTAAGAGAGCAGAAAAAAGGCTTATTACAGAGAAAACAGGAGAAGTTTTATCATCAAGTAGTTTCAAAATGATGGTAACTCTATGAATTACTAACCTCCAGAAGGTCCTATCAGTGCTTTGGGGAATTGACTTAGGCTTCTGGGAATTGAAGTTCCAAAAGCCAAAGGTTAGGAAACACTGATCTAGAACCTATTTATTCATCTTTCTGGTGATCCATTGTAAAGGCCTCCATACCACATTTCAAAGTAGACAACTATTTTTCCTGTAACTTTTCTTCATTGCTTAGTTTTTGGATCCATACATAGTAAGTATGAACTGGACTGTCTTAGTCACTGTCTCATTGCACTTTGGGATCCTTTCCTCTTCTTTTCTATCTGACCTTATGAATCCAAGTCTTGTGATTTCTTGGCTACAGTTTCCATTTGGATTGAGGGCTTAATCATCTGAAATATTTAACAATTTCAATTTCTTCACAGTCAAAATTAAAGTCATGTAATTTTTTATTTGCAATTATTATTTTGTCTTTAAACTCAATTTTGAATTTTCTTCTTTAAACTTTCTTAGTTGTTATTACAAATCCTTGTTATTTTCTGCCATTCTGCATATTTTTAATTTTAAAAGGTCATAAAATCATGGAATAATTGAGCTGGATGGGGCCACTAGGGCCATTGAGTCCAACCCCCTGCTAAATACAAGAATCCAAATCTAAGCAGATCTGACAGATAATTGTCCAATTTTCTCTTGTATGCCTCTAAGCACTGGAGTGCTTGTCACCACCTGTTTCCATTATCATACTACTCTAACAAGATTCCCCCCCCCCTGCTATTCAGCTTATATCTGGGTTCCCATTTTTACATGTCCTGCATTCTGGGATGGTGGCATAGTGGTTAAACTGCTGTCCTGCAACCAAAAGGTTGTGAGTTCAGTCCGTACCAGGTTGCAAAGTTGACTTAGCCTTCCATCCTTCTGAGGTCGGTAAAATGAGTACCCAGCATGTTGGGGGCAAATGCTAATCAACTTATGAACTGCCCAGAGAGAGCACTAAGCACACTTCGGTATAGAAGTGTGATTGCTTTTCTTTGCTTTTGATCAAGAACAGATCCTGCCTCAATTCTTTATGACTATCTTTTAAGTATTTGAAAAGTATCTCAATCTTTTCTTGAGGCTAAACATGCTCAGTTCCTTCACTTTCCTCATAGATCTTAGCTTCTAGTCCCTTGACCACCCTCGCCATATTTTACCCTTATAGATGTTAAATATGGGTAATTTAAAATCAATCAAGAGTCTAAACAAATGAAGTGTGCTCTTATCTCCTAAGAATGTGTATGTGTACAGGAAGGTCTTGGATGCGTCATTAATTCTCCATTCTCATTCTTCATCTTTAAAATGTCATTAATACTAATACTAACACATACATAGGGTTACTGAAATTTTCAGAAGTCTAAACATTACAAAGCCTCTGGCCCTTTAGCATAAAGCTAATGTGCACTTCCAAACAATGCTGCAGCTATTTTCTGTTTGCCAGTGGAATATAAGTTGCAGGTGACTGCTTCGTGCATTTACAGACCACTGTGCCATTCTAGCATGATTGCTTAGGTAACTGGAATTGGATTCTGTCTTTGGCATGTGACATGAATTATTAATGGAGGCTGCTAACCAATAAAAGGACTGCAGTACCAAATGACACTGGAGGTTTATTATGTTTGGAACTCTTCCCAGATCCTTATGTAGATGGAAATCTAACCATTGCATAATAGAGGCTTCATTGGTTAATTCACCGTAAAAAACTGTGTGAAACAAAGGGAATGACCTACAGCAGAAGGAAGTAGAAGGAAGGGTTCAAGTTGGGTACTCATGGTTTCTGTTCATCGGCGTATTGTGTCCAATGATATTCTCCTCACAAAAAACGAAGCAGCCAAAACTATGGGGATTCCCTAGTCTCCTCTGTCACTTGTCACAGGGTACAACATTCATGAGGGTTGGTTATAGCATTTGGGTGGGGACATAGCAGCTATCTGATGAAGGAAAGGTGGGTGAATCAGTTTCCATGAACTCACTTCCACCAGTGTGTTGTTGGTGGAACTTAGCCATTGTAGCTCCTCAAGAATATCAGCATTTTTAATTTTTAATGTTCCTTAAATATTATTTTCTTGAACATACCAGCAACAGAAATCTATGCTCTTCAAAATAAACAAGGCCTAGCATTCTTGGTGGTGGCACTCACACTTTGGAATACTTTGCCAGTGGAGTTGTACTAGGTCCCATCCCCAGATGTATTTAAGAAACATCACACAACTGCTTTTCAAGGTGGCCTTCAAGGAATGTTCTCCTCCCCCCAACCAGTTAAGACAATTGCTTCATTTATTCAAATTAATAAGTTTAAATATGTATATTTTGTTATTTGCCTATTTTGTTTTTCTTAATTTCTGTGAGGATACTTCCACCAGGATTGTGCAATTTCTGCTCTTTGATTGCCCTTGTTTTTAAAGATGTAAACCACCTTGAGTAAGATAAAATCCTAGATTTGTAAATAAAATTGACAAATAAATAATAAATAAAGACAATCTTCGCATCTACTCCTTTATAACTGATTTGCTTGTCAATGGTTCCAGAAATATTAAAAAGTCAGATGTATGTGAAGAGCTGGATACACTTTTATCAACGGATCTCAAAAAATATAATAGTTTCTGATCCACAGCAGTGACACTTTTAGTCTAATACTTCAGTGATCCATTATGTAGAGTAGCAAAACTGCTTGCCTTTAGGATACTCATGAGTGAATAGCTGTGAAACCACCATCACATATTAAATGTAGCTGAAATATACTTTATTTCTTCCCATGATTTAAGATATGAAAAACAAAATCTGAGTTACTTCTGGGACTCTCCGCTGCCTTAACAGCCTCGGTCAGCTTGTCTGACAACACCTTGCTTTATATATAGGTTTCACTACCTAATTAATCTGTGATCACAAACGTCACTTAGAATAAGTCTAGGTATTACTTCCTGCTCTAATAAAAACACAGATCTGCAGCAGAAAGAAAAAAAGAGACCCAAGGTTCTGTGGAACACAAGCTTGCCTCCATAAACAAACAGAGAGAATATGGCTATGATAATTCAATTCTGGAGAGACTGGATTAAGATTTTGTCAGCTTCCATCCTTTATTTAATAGGGATGTGTAGAATCTTGAGCAAGAAAGGCAATTGTTGATCAAGACACTCTACAATCACTGAAATCATGCTGCTTAGCATAGTGAGTTGTACTAGAGTGGGTCCAATGAATCAGTGGGGATTTAGTCAGACAACACCTCTACAATTTCCACTGATTTAAATGGCTTTAATCCATTGCGGTGGCTCAAGTGTTTAAGATGCTGAACTTGACAACTGGAAAGTCAGAAGGTCAGCAGTTCAAGACCCAAGTACTGCACGACACAATGAGCTCCCGTCTCTGTCCCAACTCCTGCCAACCTAGCAGTTCGAAAGCAAGAAATTGCAGGTATATAAATAGGTACCACTTCAGTGGGAAGGTAAACAGCATTCAGTGCACTCTGGTGTCAAGGAATGCCTGCCACATATCCATGGAAACATCTGCAGATGCTTTGGCTGTAATCAGAGATGAGCACTTTTTTCTGGGTTGAAAGGATTTTTTGCTTGAGGAACTCTGCTCAGGGGACACCCGAATGAGGCTCCTTTCATGTCCCCAAGATTATTTCCCACAGAAGCGATCCCCATTTATCTACTTGCAATTTCTTGAACTGCTAGGTTGGCAGGAGCTGGGAAAAAGACAGACACTCATTCCGTCATGCAGTACTTGGGTCTTGAACTTCCGACTTGCTGACCTTCCAGCTAAAAAGGCAAGCTTCTTAACCATTGAGCGACCACAATCCCTGAACCTTAGAGTCAGATATGACTGGATTTTGAGCAAGGGTGACCTTTACCTTACTCCAGCTATGACTTAATACACTAAAATAAGGTGCAGCTAGAGTAGGCCCACTTGAATCAATTAAACTGACAGGTGGTGCACTGAAACCCCACTGACTCAATGGTCTATTCTAATGCAAGAGGATTCCAGCCATTATATAGACTTGTTCTGAAGACAGTGACTTCTAATCACAGTACTTACTCTTTGAGGTATTGGTGGGGATGTGGCAGGACTAATAGATTCATGGGTCTCCATGAGATTTCCATAATCTGCCATGCTACCTTTCAGAGGCAGTGGAGGAGGAATGTCCATCATTTCCAAACTGTTCATACCATTTAATTCCAGATCTGAAAATAAACACACATTTTACCTTCAGTAGATAATTCTAGTCAATCTTATAATTCATAGTAATTGGTCAGATGCTAATGCTATATGGTGAAATGCACAAGTGAACCTACAATATTAAAAACAGCAACAATTTTTCAAATCCTTTCAAACATGTAATAGGCTGATTGAGAAATACCTGTAAAAGGGACTCATCAAGTAATATCAAACAAATGGGGAAAAGGCAGGGCCGCCCTCAGAAATTTTTGGGCCCCATACTGAGCAATCCTATCACCCTCCCCCCCCACACACACATAGTAATGTCACAGTTATGGCCGGCAGCGGCAGGGCCCATTAGCTCCAGGCCCTATACGGCAGTACTGGTAGTACTGCCCTGATGACGGCCCTGGGGAAAGGCAACAGTCATTGTGCAACAGGAGATCAGTAGGGTAACTAGAAGCCCTGTGTCCCAGAACACTGTTTCAGTAAACATAAAGGATGTCCTTGGTTTTGAAAGGCTTCTGCACCTCAGCATGAGGAAAGCCATTGTAATTTCAGATTTGGAAAGAGGGGAGCAATGTACACAGCAAGGCTGAAATTCTGTGCAAATATTCAAGACTTGTACAAAAATTAGGGGTATTTTAAGAATATTTCTTGTGATTCTTTTTTCTCCATTTGACATACAGAAATATAAAAGCTCCTGAGGAGTAGTCACACATGGTGGGACAGACAGACAGGTTTCTCTAAATGGTATTCTGGCATGCTGAGAAACAGGATTGGAATAGATAACAAGTCTAACTTCATTTCTACTAACCATCTTTGACTACCACTATCTCACCTAAGCATTCTAAGTATTAAAATAGGCGAGGTGTGTGTGTGTGTCACATTCTTCTTCCTCTAATATGTGTTTGCTTATTATTTGGAGCTCATTCTATACTGTCTGTTTTAGCTTCTTGGACATTGCTTTGACATGATTAAAAATCCAACCATGTCACATGTTTTTCTAATATATACCATACAAAAATGAGTTGATCTCTCAGCATCGTTAGAAATGTGTTGTGTTCTAGTTTTTTGCTTTGTGATAAAAAAATTAAAAGAAGGAAAAATTCTGCTGAAGAAGGGGTACAATTTTGGCAAATGTCTTGCAAATAATATGTTCAATGCAGTATTTTTATGCACTCTTTGTGTGACCCTTACATATGAGCTATACTTTTGCCCAGCCTACTTTATAGGTTTCTTGTGAGGTTAAAATAGGGATAGACAGAAAAATCACAAACATCATCCTGAAGTCCCTTGAGGAAGAAAGGGATAAAAATGTAATTTAAAAATTAAGATTGTTGAATTTCATTTGGCAACTGTCCCATTCTTATTTTCTACCCTAGAACAAGGGAAGAAACAGACAGAGGGATTTATAGGTTCCTAACATGTTCACTGTGCCTGAGGAAACGGCTTACTAGAGAAGCAAAAGAATTACAAGAATTGAGACATTTCTATATCGAACTTCAACTTCACATGAGGAATAGACTATGTTTTCAAAAAATATTTTTCTATTCAAAGATTACTCTTGCAAGGATCAACCTTCACATAGGACTTGGAGATAACATGCGGTATTAAGTAGCAATTATCAGTGTCAACTGATATGTCAAGGCTGAGCAAGCAAAAGAAACCACAGACTTTACACTAGAGAAATTGAGCTAAATGGGAAAACAGATATTGCTGAAAAGGGAAGTGAAAGTTATGCTGAAAAGCCACAGCTATCTAGTGCACATTTTAAAGGTAACAAACAGATCTCTAATTCCTCTCTCTCTGGATTTCCCACCCACTTGGGCCAAAATGGTTCTCCACTACTGGAGCTGGATTTTGAATAGTCCCATCCAAGTATATGGATGACAAATTATAAGATTACGACATCTGGCATCTTGGTGGAATCCATGTACAGAGCAATGTGTCAAACATATGTGTTCCTGGAAAATTTTCTTTCAAGACAGGCTTCTGACATAGTTGCTCAGCTCATAAGGTAAATTCTTCAGGAATGGATATATGTCAACATATTATGCATCCCAAATTGAGACATTTTTAGAAACTATTTCTAATCTTCCCAACAGATTCATCATTTCATTCACCACAGATTACTGAAAATGTTTTGCTATACCTCAGGAAATATGAAGTACAGTAAACTTTCACTAAAACAGTCCAGAGGAGGGATATAAATCTTTACTGAGTTCATTAATACCACAAAGAATAAAATTTTCTCTTTTCTGGGAATTTTTTTTAAAAAAATTAATGCAAATGTTTTTTGCACACACACACACACAACCCCTAATTGTGTTGTGCAAAAAATGTATTTTGCATAGCAACTCAAGTTTGTGTCAAAATAATTATTTTCAAGCAAAAACAGTTTTTTTGGCAAATGTTTTATTTTAAAAAGTTATTTTGTCAGTCTCATGTAGGAATGAAAAAAATTGTCTTGATGTGTCAAGATACCATTCACTGAAGAATCCCCCCCAAAAACAACAACAACACACCCCTGAGCATTCCTTGCATCCTCATCTAGAAACTGTTTTCTGCATTGTCCTGATCTAGATGTGCTAGGGATGTACAACAAGGACTTTCATTAGCAGAAGGTTCTTTCATTCATCAAGAAAAACTGTAGGATTTAAACCCATGACCAGGATTTAAACCCATGTTCACAGCATACCTGTCAAGTTGCGGCAGTGAAAAAACAGGATGCACTGCTGCATCTGACAGGCGCGCATGCATGAAGGGGTTACTGTGCATGCACAATTACCCCTTTGTGCATGCGCACTGCTGCAGTAACCCCTTCGCACATGCACACCGCTTCCTCTAACAGGTGCACATGCGCAATAACCCCTTTTCTGGCCATTTAAATACGGGATGGCCGCGGAAAGGACCGGAAAAGAGGGGTGAAATACCGGACTTCCCGGCCAATACGGGATACTTGACAGGTATGGTTCACAGATGTCAGAACAGAAAGCCTTTCCATTGGAGCAACACAGGATCACCTGCCACAGTCGCTGCAAAAGCAATGACCCCATCATGAGAACATGGTTTCTGCCTCTCTGTCAAAGTCCTTAGAGATAGCATATTTTAATTACTAAATTACTTTTAAAAACTGTGAAAAAACTTCATTCATTGTCTTCCACTACAAATTTGTATAGCTGCCAAGGTTCTTTATTATGGCCTTTCAAACACAAAACATCATATAACTGGCGCCAGAGTAGGAATAATTGATTTCTGCCTCTCTATCAAAGTCCTGGAACTCTTAATAAGTATTCAGTGAGAATACCATACTAGTGTAGTCTATTGTGCAAGCAGTTTGATGCCATGGGTTCTTACCTAAAATTGCACCCTCTGCCCTTTAAAGTGCACAGGTGTCCTTATTGCTCATCTGGAAGAATATTTATTTCTATTATTTATTTCTATTAGTGTACCCTATTCTGTAGTTTAGTGCATTTTCTAACTCAGTGAGAAATAACCTTTTGTAGAGCTAGCATAATTTAATTACTAAATTATTTTAAAAATCTGTGAAAGGACTTCTTTCATTGTCTTTCACTAAAGATTTTTATAGCCGCCAAGGCTCTTTATTATGACCTTTCAAGCACAAAACATCATATAGCTCGCACCAGAGTAAGAATAAATGACCACTCATATCAATTAGCAACAATTTCCTTGTAAGCAAAATCAGTTTTAGTGAAGTGGTTTCAACTATCTATTAAGTTCATAGATATAGAACTTGATCCAAATTCTTATGCTCCCTAGCAGCCAGTGCTATGTGCAACGTTTGTTTACAATAGTCTGCAATAAGAGCTTTTACACCACTGAAGTCTTATGCCTGGACATGGGAGGAAAATGACTATTGGATTCAAGCACCATATGCCAAACAACCAGTACTGTACTGACAAAGTTTAGTTATCTTTTATCAACATCTATACACGGCGCGTCCCAGAAGAGTCAGGCTCTTCCACAAACTGTACAATCCCAGGGCACCTCAGAAGAAGGGCAAATTACTTTTGAAAACTCTCTGCCTAGAAAACCATGAGAAGAGTCACCATAAATCGGAACAGAATTGATGATGTATGATTTATGAATGAATACACTGCTATGGAAATGTATTAACCAGGTTTAAGATGCAATAAATGTTAAAGCTACAGAATTACCATTTTCTGAAACAGGACATACAATTTTTTATTGAAACAAAGATCAAAGGTTAAAATGTTGTGGACATATTCTGAAACTCTGCCTTGATAAGCTAATTAACGAACTGGGCAAACAGCATTTCAAAGATATTAAGGTCAAATTCTAACTCAGCTGGGCAAAGTATGTGAGAAACACAGTTTTAGGAAAAGACTTACTAGACTGTACACTGAATGAAAACTTGGTCCTTGGAGTGATCGGTGGAGGGATGTGGATGCTTTGAGAAGGTGGAGATGTAGAGACAGAAAAACGTTTCTCATTTCCCATGACATTAATAACTTGGCTTTTTGGTCTTTGGGGTCTCAGTGGACTGATCTGCAAAGGGGGAAAAAAAGACAGTGTTAATCCAATCTGGAGCATACCATGCATGCATACATCACACAGCACAAGGATATGTAACTTGTTTTTACAGTTACTGCTTAAGAAGGGGAAATATTTCTTATTAAGCTGTAGAGTTTGTGATAAATACACTTCTCTGCTGCAGTGATAGGAAAAAGGTTTTGCTTCAGTGCAGTACTGTTCAAACAGATATCCTTGACTTGTCCTCCCTGCAACATATTTCCCGAAAATATAATTTAGGAGGTATCGTCAAGATTTCTGTAATAAAATGATATACACTTATTTCCATCATAGCCACCTCCTTTTATGCAGTAAATAAAAAAGCAAAGCTATACCAGTAATAAGATTGCTTTCTTAAGATTGCTTGCCTTCTCTGTCATAAAAATGTTATTGTATTTAGTGTCATATTTTCTCATTCATGACACTAAAGCACAAAATAAGCCTGATGGAACCACACTGAACCAATAGAATCTGGTTACCATAATAAACCACCAATAACAATGTTTGTTCTTAAAATGCTGATCTCACCCTTTTATTGAGTTTCTTTATTCTTTTATATATATATATATATATATATATATATATATATATATATATATATATATATATATATATATATATATATATATATATAGAGAGAGAGAGAGAGAGAGAGAGAGAGAGAACCAATTTACAGTGCCAATTGAACCATAAAACCCCTGAGAAGTAACTGAGAAGTAATGATCCATGCACAACTGATATGTACTTTGTAAACTCTCAGAGCTTTCACTTCTGATACTGTGTTTTCCTGTTGAAAGACAAGTCAAAATGCACAAGAGTCACTATTAGAATAAACTTATGTGATCGATAGTCATCTTTTTGCTTCAGCACATCCCCTCCCCCCCCCTTTCAGGCTGTTTGGTCTTTAGGCTTGCCTAAGCTGGGTTCCCTCATTTTCAGTGAAATACAAGAAACTCCTGTGTAAGTAACCCTGTTTATATTCCACAAATTATATATTCAATAAAGCAAGCTTTCCCCATATTGATGGAGTATCATTTACTCTAAAATTCTGTAAATATTCACACTGAACGTGCAATCTATAAAGCCCAATAGCAACAATTCTTCACTATTTCCTGCAATGGGAAGTGTATGTGTATCTATCTATCTGTCTATCTATCTATATCTAGCTATATCTCTCTATCTCTATATATATAGAGAGAGAGAGAGAAAGAAAGAAAGAAAGAAAGAAAGAGAGTAGCACCATTTTCTCCCAAATAAGGGAAGAAAGGAAGGATGAGAAAAATACTTTTGCTCACTCTTTCCCCTTCATTAGGCAGTTGATGTCTGGTGTATTTTTGCATACAGTTAAAAGAAATTGAGATCAGAACACAACAAAATACAAAAGTACTTGGGTAAACCTAAAATTATCTTAACCTATAAAACCAAGGGTTAATCGTTAGAAGTTCGTACAGGTTCCTAAGCCTGGCCCTACTAACCCGCACCCACCATTCGTGCACACGGGTGAACTGGGTCCACAGGTCAACGAAGGATTGAGAAATGCACCAGTGGGGCAACAGCCCCACAAATGTGAAAAAGGGAAACAACTTCATTTCCCAACGTTCTTTGCGCCGCGCCGCGTCACAGCCAATCAGGCTGAGAGGCGCGACCTCAAAGAACATTGAGAAATGCACCATGGCCAATCAAAATCGAGCCGCAGAAAAAAACACCGCACCACAACCACAAATCACAAACCCATAACTACAAGCCCCAGAGTCCTGCACGACATGAGCGTGCAGAACGCTGAGGAAGCTAGCGCCCAATTTTTTTTAAAAAAAACACCTCACTGCCTCACAGCCACGCAAATACCAACCACCCTTCTTTCCCTCACCAATGGCACCTGAAGGTCCCGATTGAAGTTTCCCCTTTAATATCAGTAAGTGGGGGGTGGCGATCCCCCTCTCCGCTGGCTCACCTGGGGTTGGGAGGTTTGTGGGGATGAAAGGGATCTGTCCCCCCAACCCTTCTGGACCCAGGAGACCAGGGAGAGTGGATCGATTCCCCCCTCCTAAAAAAACTCCATCTTTAAAGAGAAGAAACCAAGCAAGAAACAAATCTCCCAACCCCCGGGGAACCAGCGGAGAGGGGGATTGCAACCCCCACCCACTGATATTAAAGGGAAAACCCCGATCTACTTTCATGACTCCACACAATCAAAGCACCATAAGACAATAGAGCCTCCCTCCCCAATGCCCGCGGTCTGGCCAGCGAAGCTGGCCCGCAGAAATAACCCCCCCAATGCCGCATAAAGCGGTGTTGGAATTCCCATGGTCCAGCCAGCCAGGCCGGCCCACGGAAATAAACCAACCCATCCCCAAAGCCACAACAACAATTTTTTTTATAAAAATAAATAAATAATTTCTAAAAAATACCTTAAAACACAATCAAAAACATCCAAAAATACACAAGCCAACTCACCAGCACATGTCCTACCTGCACGACGACCGGAAATGAAATGAATAAAGAAAGAGACTACTTACCGGAAGAAGCTCCACCCAGAGGCCAGGAGAGAAAAAACAGTCAAAATACAAGAAAACCCCTACCAGCACCACCTGCTGGCCACAATAGTAAAAACAATTCAAAAACACACAACAGCCCCAAACAAAAGGCCACAACAGTAAAAACAAATCAAAACAATAACACAAAATCACAATTTTACACAAAAGTCACAACAATAACAAGTCAAAAAAAATACACGGAAACACAATTAAACACAAATCACAAACATATGTCAATAAAATAAAATAAAAAATTTATTAAAAATCTGTGCTGAGTTCTAACTCAAATAAAAACCCAAAACAACTAAACACATTTTAAAAACATTGAATGTAAAAACATTTACTTTCACATTATTAAAATTATTACCTATGGTACAACTATTTAAAAAAAAACAAAAAACTAAAACGTTATTCAGTTACATAAAACAGCCAGCCAAGCCAAAAAAAAATTGTATAAATAAACATTTTAAAAATTACTGACTAAGCAATTTTAACAAACATTAACACAATTTAACCTCCCAACACAATTTAAAACAGCCCGGCAACGCCGGGCAACCTCTGCTAGTATCCAATATTTTCTGGAAACTCCAAAGTGGAAACATCATTACAATGTTTGGGGTAAAAAACATAATCAACAGACTTAAAGAAAAATACCACATTGAGTTCTCTTAACAAACAGCAATTATTTTAAAAAAAAAGAGGTGCACACAGTATGAAGTAGCTTTTGTTCCTTAACTTGAAAGCACACAAATTTGACAGTGATATTACTTAGGGTGAGTTACTTGTTAAAAAAGAGTTGAAGAGTTAGAGCCATTGATAGCAACAGAAACATTCAAGAGAAGCAAAACTGAGATCAGTTTACTCATTGCCCGTAACAACACAGATTGATCAGAGATACCTGCATGTTATAATGTGTAAGAGCAGATACTCTTCTTGAAAATACAAGACCCTACATGTTTTGTGGCTGATGTTTCCTCCTCCGGATTCCCTACTTTGCACCAACTACAGAGAGCATTAGTGATATTTCTCAAGATTCCAGTTCAACTTCCGTTTTAAATGAAGTTATCCTGATTGGGTCAAACATGATCATTTTCAACCCATCTCTCAGTATTTACTGGATCCTTTCAGCAGAAGGAAAGTGTGTGCCTCCCAAGACAACAGCAAGCCTGTGCAGGCTTGAACGAGCTACACAGTCCCAGAATGCATCCAGAAAAAGGTAGTGTAAACCACTTTTAAGTATTGTATGTATATACCATTATGCCTATTTTGAACATAAAGAATTGAGGCTGTTTGACTTCCTAAAGCTACACGACGAGTCCAATCTGATATACTGCATTCTCTTAATTTATTTTACTACACTACATGACAGTTTCATTCCATCTGGCATGGCCTCTTCCACCTCCATGACCATTGAGAATCAGAGTTCCTCCTCTGCTCATTTTGCCATTGAGCCCAATATGATGGTTTCCAGTGGCATTTCCTTCAGCCAAAGGCCATTGGCTCCTTTAGAGAGTCAGGTTATTTACTGCCACCCAACACTCGGTGTTGAGTCGCTGGCTGTACGGTCTACTCTATTATCATAGCTGGATGTCCGGCAAAACCATGACATGAAGGGGACTTGGTCCACAAAAAAACCTCACATTTAAATAGAAGAGTTAGTCTTTAAGGTGCCACAACATTTTTTGTATTTTTTGTTTTCTGTTTTGTTTACTCTCAGATAGATTAAACGATGTAATCAGACACTCATTTCCTCTATGAGGAGAGCCACATCTTCTTTTGTACCCTGTTTTTTAAATCTGTTATTACCTTTCCCTTTTTCTTTTTGGGGAAGAGATATACTACAATTTAGAGCCTTTGTACACAGCAGAATGAAAGAGATCCTATCATGCTGCAGCAGAGGGAGATGAAAAGTAGGGTCATCTTATCAGTGTCATTGCATCCCATATGGTTTTACTTTTATCCCTTTTTGACTTTGTCATGCTGTGAATTGTGTTGCATGATAAAGTAAAGGTCTGCAGTGGCTCAAGTGGCTAAGACACTGACTGGAAGGTGGCAGGTCAGCAGTTTGATACCTGGGTACTGCACGACAGAATGAGCTACCATTTCTACCAGCTCCTGCCAACCTAGCAGTTTGAAAGCAAGAAATTGCAAGTAGGTAAATAGGGACCACTTCGGTGGGAAGGTAACAGCCTTCCGTGCGCTCCGGTGTCTAGTCATGCCTGCCACATGACCACGGAAACGTCTGCGGAGGCAGACAGCGCTGGCTCTTCGCCTTTGAAACAGAGATGAGCACTAAACCCTAGAGTCGGATACAACTGCCTTTTGAGCAAGGGAAACCTTTACCTTTACCTAAAATTAACATAATATTTACTAAGCAGGATATCAGATACATTATAGGCACATCATTTAATAAAGAATAATTCCTGAAATATGATCTCTAAAATATTGCTCAGATGTTTGTATTAGCATACTGTGTTTTTAACTTAAGAGCAGTTGAGATAGATTAGGTTTTCTCCCAAATAATCGCATCTAGAAATAAGTGGTAAATATTATCAGCTTGCTTTATACTTATCTCAGGTTTTGAGCTTTTTACTTTTAGCTTTACATAGATAGATCATTCTTTTGAAATAAATATTAAATATGTTATTACGAAGCACAATGCAGACAGGGTTCTGGTAGTGTTCAGTATTCATACATAGACCTTCAGAAGCCTATACTGTCCTGGACAAGTAGTTATAGTTCCTTGTTTTCATAACTTCTGTTCTCTGTATCAAAAAACAGGGATATCAAGTGTGGTATAGTGGATAGAGTAGCAGACTAGGACTCAGGACACGGGTTTGCATCTAGTGGTGGGCAGCAAAAAAAAAATCCCTACCACACTGTGGGTGTGGCCATGTGACTGGGTAGATGTGGCCTGTTGGCCATGTGACTGCTTTTCGCTATAGAGCTATGAAAATAGAAGCCTCTTCTATTTTCATCACTCTATAGCGAACCTATGAAGCCATCTCCCCTAAATTCTTACCTGAAATACTATCCATGCTCCAACCAAGTAATAAACCAAGAATTGAAGCACAACAGATTTCCTGTTAAACTATCATCTATAAGACACATTCTTCTTCCAAGTTAAACAATTTAAGGAAAGTCATACAGCTTTAAACTACTTGGTACTGTATTACTGAATCTTCTAAAGACATTCCTAAGTATCTATAACAGCCACTTGATTAATTCACCTTTTTGGAATCATTTTCTTTCTGTTATATGTCAGAATAAATCTTCCACCTTTGGACTGCAAAGCATTTAAAGTTAACCTAGATGTTGCATCGCTTGCCAAACAGATTGCAAAGAAAGAAATGTAGACATGGTTCTCCTTAAATGGGATATTATTCTTCACACAGAATGGAACTATTCATACCTGAAGGGCTTCATGGCCTTTTATCTGAATCAGAAGGTGGAAGGTTACGAGAGAAGAAGGGAATAGAGCACAGTCTTCTACAGCCTCAAAGTATCATTCAAGCATCTGAAGACCTAAAAACCACACACTTTTTTTTTGGGGGGGGGGGGATTACTGCCAGCAAATTTGACATGATCCATTAAATTTTTGCTCTTTTCCAGCCATAAGATCACAAAGCAAAGCAATCACACTTATATACTGCCCCATAGTGCTTAGTGTGTTCTATCTTTCACTGGCCTAAAAGCGGGAAGCTGAATAAGCCATCAGAGATACCTTACAGTAAAGGGTGTTCCACATACTGCAGGTTGTTGTTCAGTCACACAGTTGAGTCGGACCCATTGCTAACCCATGGACCACTGCATGCCAGGCACCCCTATCCATCACCATCCTCTGCAGCCCACTCAGTTCTATGCCCACTGCACCAACAATTCCGTCTAGCCATCTCATCCTCTGCCACCCCTTTTCCTTTTCCCTTTGATCTTTCCCAGCATCAGGGCCTTTACAAGAGAGTCATCTCTTCTCATTTGGTGTCCAAAGTATTTTAGCTTCATATTCTTGGCATTTCTGTTACAGATTTCCCTACAAATGTGAGTTTTAGTGCAATTCTCAGCAGCTTAAAGAGTCAACAGGCTGCTGAGCAGACAGTAGGTCAATTAAAGCTGTGCTGGATCCAGCTCTCTCTCAGCCTAGGAATCATGGAGATGAAGCAGCACTACAAATTACAACTCGACCACACCTCCGATTGTCATACGTTGTGGAATTTACAGCCGAAACAAGAAGCTTTTCTCATTTTTGGAACTATCCCAGGCTAACTTTATGCCAGCATTGTGGCTCTATCCTTGGGTTGAAGGGTAGAGAATATTCAGTGACTACCCTGCCTTTTTGATAGCTTCTACCATTAAAATTTAGCCTATAGAGTTTTCTCTCCGGCAAAAGAAGAGCAGCAGAGTGTTATGCTGTCAGAACGGCCTTGTTTTTAATCCTTACCTCTTGGAGCTGGCACATCTTTGAGATCGGACTGCACTGTTAGAACCCAGAAACAAATTTGAGAACTCCAGCCTTGAGAATTTAGTAGGCAGCTAGCACAGAATTAATGGGAATTGCATACACGAAAGATAATCCTTCAGAGCTGGGCTAGCAAAGCTCAACATTTGTTTGCTTACATAGCATTTAAATCATTTTGCATTTTTTACAGATTCGAGGACAGTTTGCAAATCTGAAAAATGTACAACATAAATACAATAAAATGCAAGTAAATAAGCAAGCAAAATATTTTAAGCAAGCAGGCAGGCTTTTGTGTGGCATCTAAAACAACAAGGCATAGGCACTGAGGACAGGATTGAGAGAGACATTATAATCCATTATCGCCAGAGATGAAATATGAGACCTGCATTTCCTAAGTGAATCTGAAGCCCTCTTTATTGAAGCTTGCTTTTAAGCAAAGGAGTCTAGCTTTTTGGTCAGGATTTTGGGGACTTTTATGTTTCTTCTGTACTATCCCCATCTCTGTGGTACCAACCTGATAAAGATCCACATAGGGTTGGAAAACTAGTTAACATTTGTAGTTGTCTAGTGAAATAATAAAAGTATCACCCACTCTTGCCTTTGGATGCTGCATACTGAGGGAGGATGAGTGTGTTTGCCTGTATAATATCAACTATATTATGAAAATAAGACTGCTTAACAATTTGGAATCACAATATGGGATCAAAATTGCTGGGAGAAACACCAACAATTTGAGATATGCAGACGACATCACCCTAATGGCAGAAAGTGAGGAAGACCTAAAGAATCTCTTGATTGGGTTGAAGGAGGAGAGTGCAAAAGCTGGCTTGAGACTCAATATTAAGAAAACCAAGACAATGGCAACAGGCCCCATCACTGCAGATGGTGGCTGCAGCCATGAGATAAAAAGACGACTGATTCTGGGGAGACAAGCTATGAGAAACCTGGGGAACATAGTGAAAAGTAGAGACATCATCTTGAAAACAAAAATTCATATAGTCAAAGCAATGGTATTCCCGGTGATAATGTATGGGTGTGAGAGCTGGACCATTAGGAAAGCTGAGTGCAGAAGAATAGATTCCTTTGAGATGTGGTGTTGGAGGAGTTTTGAGAGTCCCCTGGACAGCGAGGAGAACAAATAGGTCAATCTTAGAAGAAATCAACCCTGACTGCTCATTGGCAGGTCAAATAGTAAAGATGAAGCTGTACGTTGGACATCAAATGAGAAGGGAGGATTCACTTGAGAAAGGTTGATGCTGGGAAAGGTGGAGGGAAAAAGAAGAAGAGGGCAGCCAAAGATGAGATGGCTAGATGGTATTGTAGACACAATGGGCACAGAGCTGGCAGGCTGAGGATGGTGGAGGACAGAGGTGCCTGGAGGACAATGGTCCATAAGGTCGCAAAGGGTTGGAATCGACTGTGTGACTGAACAACAACAATTTGAATAATATGTAAATTAGACTGTCCAGATTTGAAGAACTGGAACATGGCAACACTACCCATAGCAAGGGCACTACAGCAAAACAAACAAATAAAAAATCCCATTGTGAATTTTATGTTCTGTCTGACAAAGGTGGTACTCTAGAGTGGGGCCACTGCAAATGACAAAAAAGTAGGGAGCAAGTTTACATATGAGAAGGTACTTTTTACAGTACCTAGATCCCATTCTATGGTGGTTTTGTATCTACTTATCTGCTTTAAGAGTCCCCAACAGCCCTCAGATCATCAGTCTCCATTTGAAGTCATGAATCAAAAGGTAAGGTGACTTTATTTGAACAGTGTAAACCTCGAAGGCTTAGAGTTCCTGTCAAAGTTGCTTGAATCAGTCAGTGAACTCACAGTCAGAATTCTCCTGTGTAGCTGTACCTAGCAAATGGCACAACTTACAGTGGCTTCTCACTCACAACAGGTGAGTCTGTATGTGGTTTTTTGGGCATGCACCAAAAGCAATACAAAAAGGGCCACTTCTAATTTGTCTGTCCATTGCTTCTTGACTCCAACAAGTGTCAATTACATCCATAAAAGAGAGAGAAATCCCATTTAAATATCCAAGGTTGAAGTAATTAGACACTAACACAAATGAATCAGTTTTCAAACATGGAGCCAATGCAGTCCAAAGGCTTCAAAACATGGTTTGCACCTACAGTAGCCAGTTTCTGATTCCTGCTTAGTGACAACACTCTTGTTCAGGAAATGAAGGTAGGGAACCAGCCAAAATAGCCATCAACAAGAATGTCAGGAAAGGCGCCAAATCTTTGCCAATATTTCTCAGACAACACAAGAAGCAGTGTTTTTGAGTGTCTATGTAAGAGCAATTCAACTTCAACTTGACCCTGTTCATAAGATAGTTGGTAATGATAAAATCCACCACTTGATAAAACATTGTTAATCATGAAATACGTACTCTTGAAATAAAGAGCATAGCATGTAACCAGGATAAGCTAAAAAGATTTACAGTAGCCTCTTAAAAACACATTTCCTGAACACAATTTTTGTGTTTGGTAATCTTACAATGACCTTCTATTATTTCAACTGCTCAATTTGGATGTGTGAGTAGTCTAATTCCATGGACATCTGCAATCGCTGATGAGATTTTGCTCTAAGGCTATGTCAAGAAAAAAACTTTTTAAAAAACCTCTAAGAGGTGTGGTGGGAATATGGTTGGTTTTGAGGGGCCCTCAGTACAATGACTCCTCTAAGTATCCTTTTATTACTATTAGAGGTTACAAGAGGCTATTACAATTAAAAACATGTTAAGGTTAAACCCTGTTTAGTTAACAAAAAATCACAATCACAATCTTTACATTATGCACCAAATGCATGAACCTTTACAGTGTACAGCTATCACTGTAAAATACACATATTATACTTTTAAAAAACTCTAAAAGAATAAAAATAGCTTGTAGGGATATACCTCCAGAATCCACCCTTTAGCTATCAGAAAATAGCCCTCAATCACACTGAAATCACCTACTTCAAATCAAAATGAATCAGTTATAATTACCGTTTCTGAAAGTATGACTGCTTCAGACTGCTGTAAAGAGATATCTGTGGATTTAAATTCTTTTTCAAATATCTCTTGGTGTTTGCTGTTTCTCTTTTCTTTCTTCTTCTCCTTCTTCTCTCTTTCTGTGTCATCTTTATCCAACTTATCTTGTGACCGAGAATGCATCTTCTTTGGCAGAAGAGGCTCAAGCACAAACCTGAAAGATATTAATATTTACTAAGATTATTTATATAACAGATTCTGTATTACAACCTACAACAACACAATACCTAAAGACAAGCTATGCTCCCAGCATAGAGGGCATCTCACCCTAACATTTTGTAGCAAGATGGGTATACACTGCTTGGATAATGAGTTGCTTTTGCGCTGGCAATTCTGTTAACAAAGTTCATCATCACTCTGTTGAACAAGCGAGCTTAAAAAATACCATAGACCACCAATTTTTTGCTTATGACTTCTAATCTAAAATAGATCTGGTTGTGAAACAACCTGTTACCTTATGTAGACATTATGCATATTAACAAAAGAGAGACAGTCTTTGAGCCTCTCAGAGATATTCTGGAATACCCCTGTTTGGGGCCCTTTCCTGTCTCTTATTCTGGGAATAAATGCAGAAAGGAGCTATATCTGGAAGATCACAAAAATGTTATTCAAGCACTATGTAGATTCCTGGTGTATATTGAAGTGCCCTTTCTGAGCATCTTCTCAAAGATGTCTCCTCCCTGACAGTTCTGAAAGGCAGCAGCATGCAGGAAATGTTAGTTCTGATGTCAACTATCAAACACACCTATATTCTCAATAATGGGAACACTATGTGATGAAAATAAGGTCAAGAACTGTAGAAACTCAAGAGCAGCTGTACTAATTGGCTTGAGACTAATGGTGCAATTCATCAGCTGGCTTTGAGGAAATCTATACTACAATATCTGGAAATGAATGTGATGAGTGATAGTCCTCCTTGGCCTAAAGTGTTTAGTAACACTTTCTAGATTGGTTTTTGATCTGTCTGAAAATGTTAACATACAGAACAACATTTTTTAAAAAAAACTTAAACAATGTAAACTCAGTGTTTTGTTTATAACTATAGAAGTACTGTAGTTTGTGGTATATTGGTTTGAGTTTAGTAAAAAAAAATTACCAAGAAAGTGCAACAAAGATCCTATGGTATGTATTTGACTACACTTACCCATCAGAGCCAGGTCTAGAAGGAGCACTGTCAGACGAGACTGAGGAAATTGAAGCAATAGAGAGTGGCCTTGAAGATGAAGGCATTGTGAATGATCTAACCATAGACCTCGGCCGACTGCCTCGTCTATCATCCACGTTGGAAGGCTACATGGAGATAAAATATTCTTCCATTACTGGATAATAACCACGGATGTGAGTGTAATGTATTATGGTTTAATAAGCCATTTTTCCCCACACAAAAAAGACATGACACTTGACACACACACACACACACACACACACACACACACACACACACACACACACATACTTAGACTCTTCTTATTCAGATTGTTTTTCCCTTGACAAACAGTATTCAAATAACTGTTATATTAATAAAGATCACAACATGTTGATGATTTCTTCCACACCAACAAATACCAGTAATTAATGTAGTTCAGATGGACAAACATTTTATAAAAACAAAATTTAGCATTGGGTTTGTACATCTAATTTCAGAGAGAAACTTGTAAATGAGATAACATTTGGCACGTTTCTTTAATGCGTGGTAGGTTTACATTTTGCATATTTTTGTGAGATTTATTAGTTAATAAGGACTGATTTATGCATAATATAACTGAACTCTTCCAACAAAAAAAGTAGACCCATGCCGTTTGATCACAGATATCTTTCCCACCCTATCTACTCGTAAGGACAGTGGCACTGCAGAAGAAAAAAAAAAGTTGGAAGACATTATTGGTTCCAACAGATCTTCACCACAGCATTAAAAATGTAACATCTTGAAATGGCCTATCTGGCCATATACAAACCAGCACAATATTAATGAATCCTTGTAAAAACAAGTGACATGTGTATTATCGACCAGGCAATTTTATCAATTTAAACATTTTTTCCCTTAGCACTTTATACTTTATGAAGCAATTCATAAGAAATTTTTGTTGTTCAGTCGCACAGTCGATTCCGACCCTTTGCGACCCTATGGACCATCGTTCTCCAGGCACCTCTGTCCTCCACCATCCCCCTCAGTCCTCCCAGTTCTGTGCCCATTGTGTCTACAATACCATCTATCCATCTCATCCTTGGCCTCCCCCTTCTTCTTTTGCCCTCCACCTTTCCCAACATCACGGCCTTCTCAAGTGAATCCTCCCTTCTCATTTGATGCCCAAAGTACTTTAGCCTCATCTTTACTATTTGACCTTCCAATGAGCAGTCAGTGTTGATTTCTTCTAAGATTGACCTATTTGTTCTCCTCGCTGTCCAGGGTACCCTCAAAACTCTCCTCCAGCACCACATTTCAAAGGCATCTATTCTTCTGTGTTCAGCTTTCCTAATTGTCCAGCTCTCACATCCGTACATTACCACTGGGAATACCATTGCTTTGACTATTCTAATTTTTGTTTTCAAGGTGATGTCTCTGCTTTTCACCATGTTCCCCAGGTTTTTCATGGCTTGTCTCCCAAGAATCAGTCGCCTTTTTATTTCATGGCTGCAATCTCCATCTGCAGTGATCTTAGATCCTAAGAATGTAAAATCTGTCACTGCTTCTACTTCTTCCCCATCTATTCTCCAGAAACTGATCGGGCCTGTTGCCATTATCTTGGTTTTCTTGATATTGAGTCTCAAGCCAGCTTTTGCGCTCTCCTCCTTCAATCCGATCAAGAGATTCTTTAGGTCTTCCTCACTTTCTGCCATTAAGGTGGTGTCGTCTGCATATCTCAGATTGTTGATGTTTCTCCCAGCAATTTTAATCCCATATTGTGATTCCTCCATCCCTGCGTTGCGCATTATGTGCTCTGTGTATAAGTTGAATAAGCAGGGTGACAAAATGCAGCCTTGTCTTACTCCTTTTCCTATTCCAAACCACTCTGTCATTCCGTGTTCTGTCCTAACTGTTGCTTCTTGGTTCCTGTACAGATTTCTCAGGAGGCATATGAGATGCTCTGGTATTCCCATCTCTTTAATCACTTGCCACATCTTGTTGTGGTCCACACAATCAAAGGCCTTAGTGTAATCAATAAAGCAAAAGTAAACTTGTTTCTGGTATTCCTTTGTTTTCTCCATGATCCAGCGTATGTTGGCAATGTGGTCTCTAGTCCCCCTGCCTCTTCTGAAACCAGCCTGCACCTCTGGTAGTTCTCTTTCCACATGCTGCTGAAGTCTATCCTGTATTATCTTGAGCATCACCTTGCTGGCGTGTGGGATGAGCGCAGTTGTTCGATAATTTGAGCATTCTTTGGCATTGCCCTTTTTTGGGATTGGAACATATACTGATCTTTTCCAGTCCTGTGGCCACTGTTTTGTTTTCCAAATCTGCTGGCATATTGAATGCAGTAGTTTGATGCCATCATCTTTTAAGGCTTTGAAAAATTCAACTGGGATACCATCATCTCCACTAGCTTTGTTGTTTGCAGTGCTCTTTAGGGCCTTTTTGACTTCACTCTCCAGGATATCTGGCTCAGGTTCAAAATCTTCATCATTGTGACTATCAGGAGTGTTATTTCATAAGAAATAACTGGTCATATTTAGCCTTGTGAAAAGGAGACTGAGGGGCAGTGATGCACTGCAAATTTTTTTACTACCTATTCTGTGGGGTGGCCAAATCTGTGGGCTGGGCCAAATCTGTGGGCGTGACCAAACATCCTGCATTATGGGCCATGGGGGTGGGCATGGCCAACCAAGTGGGCATGGCCTGGGGAAATTTCCGCTACTGGTTCTGCAGGACCTGCCGCAGTGCATCACTGCTGAGAGGGAATATGATAACATTTCAAATACTTGAAAGATAGTTATAAAAAGGAGGGACAGGATCTGTTCTCAATCATCCCAGAATGCAGGAGATGTAATAACAGGTGAAACCAGATATAAACTGAATATTAGGGAAAACATATTGACTGTTATTACAGGATGACAATGGAACCAATTACATTGGGAGGTGGTGACTGCTTCAATGCTGGGGAAATTCAACAGAAAATTGGACAACTGTATGTCAAATCTGCTTTGATTTGGATTCCTGCATTGAGCAAGAGGTTGGACCCAATGGCCCCTTATGCCTCTTCCAACTCAATGTTTTTATGATTCTACAGTAAAACCCCAACTTACATATGCCTTGAGTTACATAAAATTTGACTTAAATAATGATTTTGTGCTAAAACCATGTCCCGATTTGCACAATTTCCTATGGGTTTGCTTCGAGTTACATAAAGATTCTTTTCCCTATGGGTTTGCTTCAAGTTACGTAAAATTTCATTTTTCCTATGGGTTTGCTTCAAGTTACATAAAAATTTGATTTAAGCAAAAGCCATCTGCCAATTCACAACATCACCAAAATATTTTTGGTATAAGATGAAACATTCCAAATGTATGAAATACCTGACTATCAGCTGTTGTTTGAATCATGCAGTTTTTGACTTATGATAGAAGGGCAGAAGAAGGCTTTCCCATTTGTGATAACCTCTTTAGCTTACAGGTTGTATAAAAGTGGGGATTCATGAGATAGCTACAATTGTACCAACAATCTAATGGTTCGATTCATTGCATTCATCCTCATTCCCTCATGCATTAATACTCTAGTAATATCACAGCTTTACTATGAGTTGCAGTGGGTTAAAAAAAACTACAGAGGTTGCCCATGCTTGTATTACATTTTCAGTGCATCAAATACAGTTATAAGTGGCAAAACTTTACATGGAAAAATGGAACAATATTGTATTAGACACTGTTGCAGCTAAGGAGTGCTTGCAATAGTTTCTCTTCTTATGTTTCTTAACATTAGTTTAAAACATGTAACCATCTTAGGAAAAGAAACTGAGAAATGGACATGAAAATTTAATTCCAGTGCTTCATATTTTTCATTCAAATAACATTATTGTTTTATACTTCTCAGATACCACAATTCTGGAGTTTACTCATTCACCCTTTGTCATTAAAGTATAAGAGTCATAAAATAGTGCAGGACTGTAAATGGAACAACCCCCCTTGACCTTTGATTAATAAAACCATGTGTCTTTGGCTAGTCCCAAATCTGAAAAGTGTATGGATGTTTATGACACACAACTGAAGATTGTTATGTTTCCCATAGCAACTTTTTCTGCTACAATAGATTTATATGCCTTTGTTTCTGGAATTTCTTTTAATCAAGCAGTAAACTGAGCTGATGCACAGTTGTTACTTTATTTCACATGATCCTTTCACTCAACAAAGATTTTCACATTATTGACACATATGTCTCAGTTAATTTCCTCTGTTAAATAAAACTGGCTTCAGAAGATCGTTACTTACAAGACCTACACCACTTTTGTGTCCCCATATTAAGGCAGCTTTAATTGAAAACCAAAAAGTGTTTTAATATGAACCTCCTATGTCGCAAAATCTTATCATATAATCCCACATAACTTTAGCTCTTAAATTGAAACTAAAAAAAAAACAATATGTTTACTTACAAGAGTTCTGATGCCATATTGCTTTTCAACTTTTTCTTTCAGTTGTTTAAAACAGGCCTCCATCCTCTCATGAAATGGCCTTAGTGCTTCCGTTACTTTCTCTCCATGGATTCGAATACCTTCAGCCAGGAAAGGAATCTGAAACAGTCAATCATATTTTTTGATGAATGTGGGAAGAGCAACAAGTGAGAATTTCACTTTAATTATACATACCGGTACATAGGTTTTCATAACATTTGCAATAACTGATCAAGAATATGCATGATCACACTGCTGCTCGCAGAGGCTTTTGCAGAAAAAACAAGTTTGTGCAAATTACAGTGAAATTATTTTTACTCATGCAGTTATTCCGTAAACTTTCCTATTTACACTATGGGCATGTTCTTATGCAGTATTAGCCTTTTTTTTAAAAAAAGCGGAGTCCTCATGGATTGAGACATAGTTAAATTCATCAAAATAAATAAGCATTCCACCTACATTATGCTGAAAAGAATATCAAGAATCAAGCAAAAATCCATTTGAGGCTTGGGAACTTTAATATCAGGTTCAACTCCATAAAAGGCATCCATTAATATAATGTTAACATTTTTGGACGGATTTTTGCTTGACTCCTGAAAGAGTTCCATTTGGCTACTGCTCTCCTTCTTCTTTCGAAAAGAATATCAAGGCATATATAGTACGCATTAAATTAACATGTTGATGAATACCAAATCTCAAACTACACTATTAATGTCAGCTCCAACAGATTTCAAGAGAGTAAATCTTAAATATATAAACTCTGCTTCTGGTTTAATAAATGCTATTTACAACCCTTTGTACCATGCTGAGAAAGCAGAATAGTCAATTGGTATTTGGGCACAACAACATTTGTTAAGAAAATGTAGTGACCTACTTGCTAAAACCCGTATTTCTAATCTAAAATTAGCTTTCAAAGATTTTAGCACAGGGAAGACAGATGGCAAAAATTAATTCTCTTTTATAATTGAAAATAATCATTTATGTGCAAGTCTGCTATCACAAATATACATGCCAAGGTAAGATTACATAACTAGTTCACAGTGAGAAGGTGTTGCTCCCTTTTAATGTTTTAAGAAAATAATTTCCTTCCCAAAGCTCCAATTTCTGTCTGTCTGTCTGTCTGAAGAGAATAGATGGTGATATTATTTTACAAGCTCCATGATTTTGTAGTTTGATATTTGTCACAGCAATCAAGCTAAGAGGCTTCTTAATAGTTCATAATGAAACTGTAATACTGATTAAAACCAAATTTTTCACCTAACAGCACTGTACACTCCACTAAATGAGAAGATGTACAAGTACGGAGGATGAGAAGTGTTTGAACAATTTCAAGGGATCTTATTGAAATGACATCCCAAATAAAATGTATTTTGTTGACATTTAACAACACACAGCTGCTACTTCTCTGGACAATTCTGAAAGAAAAGACTAAAGAAAAACAATGTTTCAACTACAGCCAGATTTATTCACAGCACATGTGGAGTTGTCCTTGGCAAATTCAAAACATACATTTTTAAAACTGCCACATTTTTTGGCTTTATATTGAACTAATGAAAAATAGTTTTTTTAAAACAACTAAAATATCTAAACATTCACCAATGTCAATTAAATATAGTGTTGTACTCCCCCCCTTGGAGGAACTGCAGTGGCTCAAATGGCTAAGACGCTGACTGGGAGGCGGAAGGTAAGCAGTTTGATTCCCGAGTACTGCAGGACAGAATAAGCTCCCGTCTTTGCCCTAACTCCTGCTAACCTAGCAGTTTGAAAGCAAGAAATTGCAAGTAGATAAATAGGGACCACTTTGGTGGGAAGGTAACAGCATTTCGTGCGCTCCGGTGTCTAGTCATGCCTGCCACATGTCCATGGAAATGTCTGCAGAAGCAGACAGCGCTGGCTCTTTGGCTTTGAAACAGAGATGAGCACTGAACCCTAGAGTCGGATACGACTGGCTTTCGAGCAAGGGAAACCTTGAGGAGAAAGGAAGCTAACATGAGATACTAAGCTGAAAATTGCCCTTGGATATGATGCTCTGTGAATGAATAAAGTATGCATCTTTGATATGGCATCCTAGAGTATAAGTATTTGATGCTCAAGTGGTGAATAGCTTAGTGTAACATTAGAAATGCCAAAAGCTAATTGTGCTAGACTTTCATACATTCACTATATTTCTCAGACCACTTTATCTTGTTTAATTTCACATGGTGAGTGGTGATGTACATATGATTCATCATGTAGGGAGACATCGGACATCACAACACTACTTGACTGAATAAATTGCCCAGACTTTTAAGCAAGCATGGGAACAGGGTTGACGTAAATGTGTAAACTGATAAAAGAAGGCTGCAACCTTTAATACATACGAAAAAGACCAAGGCATTTTAAGATGCATATTTGATGGAGGCAGAACAACGTCTAGCAAAGTGTATACAAAACCAGCATGATAGCTCCCATAGCTCAAGTGACTTAAGCAGCACTGAGAATCTTAAAATATTGCCAAAGTCTGTTATTTTTGAATAAGAAAATAAGTGTCATTCTTGAGTAGGTGAGATGTCCAAACAAACCAGCCAGAGAAATTTCTTCCTCTTGACACCATTATGTATTGTAAACTATTTAATTTAAAGTAAAAGAACATGTTGTGGCATTGTGGAACACATAAAATGATTTTCAGCAAGGTTCAATTGTAGATACTCTAGGATTTTTTAAAAGCACTGCTGTATCTTCTCAGTCATGGAAGTTTTAGAAAAAACATTTGTTCCTATTAATCTGGCTGGTTTGTGCTTTTTAGCCCTGAGCAAGCAAACCTGGAAATACACAAGAGATGTGAAAATGATGTCAATTAAAATAAATCTAAGTGTACTGTTAATATGCAGCCTTGCAATAATGTGTATATTTTCCTAGCAAACTAATTCCCTTTTGGGCTAATAGTATGTCCATGAGCACCATTAAAATTCATTTTTAACATAGTTATTAGGAACAATGACACAGTGCTGGCATTAACTTACTCACTTGGGAACAAATTATTTTTCTCTATTGGACTGAAAAATCCTAAAATCCAATCTGTTGTAAAAGCTTACAGGGGGAAAAATCAATAGAATTTCAGGGGACCACATTAGTTTTTGTTCAGCAACATTTCTATGGTCTATAGAGGATTTCTGAATATTATATCTTAGCTTCCTTTGGTATCTAAAATATAGGCCTTGCAAATTTAAATTCTTCTTCTTAGAATGAGGACAGAATTGAATATAAACCAATGCAGTAGGATTTTTAAGCAGTCAGTCCCATCTGTGAAATACAACATAAAATTATCCAGAGGCCAAACACACAATATTTGCATATAACTATGCAACAGATGTTAGAGTGAGCTTCCCGGTCTCCCCTCCTGAATGATTTGCCATTTGAAAGAAATAAGAGCAGCCCTTCAAAAAGACAGGAGTTTTACTTATAAAATCATTGCAGATTGCTAATGATTCATGACAAGAGTTGCACAACTGTCCCTATTTAAGGAATTTTTCCTCTATAACTTTGGAAAAGGAGCAAAGAATGCCAGGATTTTCTCACAGAATCCTTCCTTCTCCATCTACAGTTGAACTTTAATCGTTGTTCAAATGCAAATATCTGTTAATGGTAGCACTATAACTGCTATGGGTTCTTCACCATTTACCAGTTCGCATATTCAGGGCTAAGGGTGAAGCTGCACACCAGGGAAAAATGTGAATGGATCTGCTATTAAGTTGCACCCGGAAAGTCAGATTTCCTAGTTAATTCACTTCAGCCAATCACATAGGAGTTAGGAGAGAGAGAGGGAAATCAGCCTTATTTGGAGCTTGTTAAGCGTTTGAGCCATCTCCTCTCTGCACTTGGCACCTGGACCTGGTTTTATATTCTCTTCTCTTCCTTTCTTTTAAAGGTCCGCCCTAGTGATAAGAGAATTAAGTGATCAAAGAAAAAAAAGTGAGGGAATCAGCAGAGAGAACAGGAAAAGTTCATTTTTTTGCCAGTCTTATTTCTACCTTGTTAAGGTAGCTCTGCTCTGGCTGTACAGCTTAATAGTGGGATCTTTTCCCTCTTGGTTATCTAGCTTCCCTAACAACTGGATTAGTAAGATTTTAAGAGGAAGGAAGGTAAAGGGAAGATGAGAGAAGACACCATGTGAGGAGAATAGAAGATTTAAAAGGCAGCAAGTTTCCCTGCTATTTTGCCTCTCTCACTGCTTTTGTAGCCAGCTAGAATGGCTTCAACTTCAATGGCTACAAATCCTTCTGCATCAATTCAAGGGAACACACTGCATGAACCAATACAAAGGCATTTGATTCCAAACTAGAGGACACCCTAACATCAGAAGAAGAAAAAGAAAATTTGGGAGAAGAATATCTGGGCTGCTTCACATAAATTGTTGTGCAGTCAATGGAAAATAAAGTGAATCTGAGTGTTCCAATCCTAGAGCATTTCTAACATCATCTGCCAATGTAGTTACTCCCTTTGTTTATCCTTTGTGTGACAAACAGTCTTTCTACCATAAGGAATGACCCAAATATAATTAAAGATCCAGTCACATGAAAGGGATATTGACTAACAGTGCATCTTTATCTACAGTTCCTATTTACCATTAGTGTGATTGCTGGAAAAAGAAATGTACTGCTATGTTATGAACTGCTGCCAAGCAATTAAAGGTTTAATGGGTGTCACACAATATCAGAAGATACTACAACCGGGTGACTAAATCCTCAGAAATGTTTGGGCTGCTTTTTGTATCTCATACAATCCTTCCTTCCTTTCTCCTATTTGTAGGTCAGTAGTAACTACTAACAAGATTGTGCAGAACATACATCTGATAACAATTTCACCAATTCTTTACTAGCTCTATTTGTCGTTCTATTGTGAAAAGTTTCAACTTTACTCTTTCTTACTTTTATTTGTAAAGAAATTTTTTAGGAGATGTCTTAAGTCAAAATCTTTTTGCCTAGGATACAATAAAAATGCTTCTCCTCAAGCTACAACATTCTGCCCCAAATATACCTGTAACACATTTTGAAATAGCTGGAAAATTCAAGCATGTCAACAGGTAGAGGAGGGGAGAAAGGCTCTGATGTACTGGTACGCCATTGCAACAGCAGATTTACACCCATGTACAGTATTGTTAAGGCAGAGCTGTGATGGCTTAGTGGTTAAGACACTGAGCTTGACAACCAGAAGGTCAGCAGATCAGCAGATTGAGACCTGAGCACTGCTTGATGGAGTGAGCTCCCTTCATCTGCCCCATTTCCTGCCAACCTAGCAGTTCAAAAACAAGAAATTGCAAGTAGATAAATAAGTACCAATTCGGCAGAAAAATAACAGCATTCTGTGCGCTCCAGTGTCTTGTTGTGCTTGCCACATGATCACAGAAACATCTGCAGACACTGATACCACTGGCTCTTTGGATTTAAGTGGAGATGAGCACCACCGCCGAGAGTCAGACACGACTGGCTTTTGAGCAAGGGAGATGATTAGCTTCACCTATTGTTAAGACTCATTAGGGAGACTTCACTGGGTTTTTAAATAGCACCAACCACACAAATTCAGACCACCACCACCCCCCCCCCCATCATCAACTCCACCAAATCCCTTCCCATTCCATTTCAAAAAACACCACATCTGTTGAATGTTTGGTAGTCCACAGTCCTCACTGTGCCTCCCTGACAGAGACTGCATTTAGCAATCCATTGAGTCCTTTTCAGCTCTGCAGTTCTATTATTATTTTCTTCTTTCCGAACACGATCCTTTCTGAACTTTTTCCTTCATGATTTTCCTTTTGCTTTTAAAAACAATAAGTTAAGAGCCACTGCAAATGTGTATTCTATTCCTCACTGCCATTTTATCTGTTTCTCTTAAACTGGCCATGAGCTTCTGTCTTTTCTGACTTCCTTTAGGATCATCATGCTCAATTCCTTTATCTATTCCTTTATCTTGCTACTTCGCCTTCTCTGATATTATTCATTCAAAATGCCATAAAAACATATACACTAAACTCCTGAATTTCAGCAAACTGCTTTGGGATGCCATTTGGCACTTTGACAATCCAATTTACCTGCCATGCGATTAGATCCTTTAGCTTCTCAATTTTTTCATGATCTTCTGGATGGTCATACATATATTTTTCAGTAAAAAAAGCCTAAGAATGAAAAGAATGTGAGTAATACTGTTCACAATGGTCAAGAGATAAACATAAGAAAAAATAGTATTTATTTGACTATTTTTATCAAGAGTTTTTCTACCTAGAAGCCAGAACACTGAGGTTGCTAATAGGATATGTCATTTTGCAATTTTTGGGCGAAATGATATTTCATTCTTACAGAAGTGAGAACTGTGAGATAAGGCCCACCCTCCCAAAATTGACTATAAGCAGTAAACACAGATTGTACAATTGTCTTGACTGAGAAGAAAGGCAAAAGAGAAATCATATTTTTCAAGGGAATGTAAAAATATGAAAGGTGCTTCCTCTACTTAAATTGCCATGGTGATGATGTTTTTGCCTTTCCTTCTCTATCACATCTTAATAAATTACAGTACAGTGGAACTCCGGATAACGATGGTACCAGATAACGCCAAATCTGCATAACGACATATTCGTTATGCACCACGTGATGCTCGGCATAATGCCCAAAAATGCCAAAAAACTTCGTTATGAGGGGCATTTGTTATCGATGCTCCGGATAATGACAACTTTTTTGTCCTTATCCGGAGCATCTCCCATTGGGACTGCATAGCATCAAAATCCGGGTAGTGCTGCACTCCGTGGAACATAGTTTTGTCGTTAACCGGAGTTCCACTGTATTATGCTAAGGCTGGTTAGGTATAAGTTCAGATCCTTCTTTAGCCAAATAGGTTATGGGAGTGATTGTTCAAGCCATCCAAATTGTTTATAAAGATGTTGAATAAAATGGAATCAAGAAAGATTCCTTTGTCATCTTGCATCTAATTTTTCTATGGAATTATAAGGAACCATCGATGAACACTCTTTGCTTGTGGCACTTCAGTCTGCTTAACAGCAGTATTATCTAGTTCACACTTTACCAGGTTGCCCACAAGAATATAATAGGAGAGTTTGTCACAAGCTTTGTTGAAATGAAGATACACTAAATCTATAGCATTCCCCTTATCTACCATGTTTGTCACTCTGTTTTAAAAAATAGAGAAAAAGGTAAGGCATTTGGAGCTTTAGCCATCTTAACCTCCTCTCTAGAAATATTGGCTTCTTATTTGTACCCTCTACTTTATTATCCATGGTCCCTTTAAATCTTACATCATCTAAAAGTTCCTTTTGCCACCAGCTCAGTTTCCTTAGATGTTTCCCACTTTTCTTTCTCAAAAAATAAAAATAAAAAATAGTGGCTATGCTTTTAGTACATGGAAAGACAGCCCTTAAGAAACCCTCATCTGTTGTGAACATATATTTGAGCATTTCTAACCATGAGACATGCCCAATAGTATCTTAAGTTATGAAATCATTTTCCCCAAAGCCCAGTGTGCTGCTTATTATACTAATCTCAGTTTTCCCTTTTCTCAGTATAACAAATTGAATGAGAATATGGTCACTTACACCTGAAGCTGCCACTAGTATTTAGGATATTTAGGATCAGATTCAGGGCAACCAAGCCTCTTCTCACTTCTTCCCATGGAAAATAACATGGTCAGCAAGGCAAGCGAAGAGTCTGTTGGACCTTACACTCTTGGTACAGCCAGACAATGCTAATTAAACATACCTTTTCATAGTTGGTGAAGCCACCCATGACTGCTGGATCCACAATGCCATTTAGCAGCATAGACAAAGGATTAATAGGCAAGTTTGGATCACTCAAATGCTGCTGAACCATATTGTTGATTTTATCATTTGTTAACTGCATAGTTTCAATTGCATTTTCAAGTGGGCTGATTTCAACCTGAGGGAGCATTAAGAAAAGCAAAATGTCATATTCACTTAAATTCATCCCGCTGCTAAAATCAGTGCAAATTAATAATGAAGAAAATACCCATACGGTGTCATTTGAGGATGTCAGAGTTGGTGCCAAATAACTGAGGTTCATATTGTGCTGGCATATGTTCACACATGCATGCACACACAAACACATTCTAAGGTTTACCAGTTTGTATGCACAGATAATCACTCAGCATGTTGAGTCTAAGGCAGTGATGGCGAACCTTGGCATGCCAGATGTTCTTGAACTTCAATTCCCAGAAGCCATGATCAGCAGGAGTCCTGACTCGGGCTTCTGGGAATTGAAGTCCAAGAACATCTGGAGTGCCAAGGTTCACCATCACTGGTCTAAGGTAACAGCTATCTATCCTTTTGTATCATAATGGTGCAAATTCACACTGCCAGATGAGTACAGGAGAGGTTTTGCAATGCCTATTAAGACCCATTAAGTCAAATGAGAGACTATTTCTGACATTCAGAGGGAGAAATGGTGGTGGTGGTGACTAGATTATTCATCTAACTATAAGTGTAAAGGGACTCTGTGGATCATAGCCTAGGGCTCCAATGTTTGTTTGTTTTTCAAATATGATGAGAAAAGAGAAGATAAAAGATAAGGGGTTAACTGGAATGTGCTAAAAATCCAAATTTGTATTTGATTACAGTCATTTGCATAAACGTAACATAAGAACACTTCTGTTTAGCTATCAGAACCTTAATGCATTTCTGAAAGGCACTTATAATCAAATCTTTCTAATTGTCACTCCTACACCTGCACTCAGATTACATCTAACCTCCCTTAATCATCATTTTTAAATAACGTGTTTTGTGTGTTATTTTAAAATGCAAAGTCACATGATGAGCAAATCTGTTGTATTTGCCAGCCACCTCTCTCCATCATGTTGAATCTGATATCTTTCAATGAGCTCAGCAAGGAAGATAATTCACTTTCAGAAGAAGCAGAAACATGTCCATTAACATTGTTCTTTCAAATGAACAGCTTAATATGATCAGAACAAACTCTAACATGGGGAAAGATGCTGGATTATCTGCTACATACAATCTGATGCATTAAACACCAATTAAGTAGACATCATGTAAAACTGAATTACTAGTAATGGCTTTGTTATATGATAATACATAACAATGGCTATCATGTGTATTTACTGTGTACTGTGAACAAGTTCACTAAGGAGCAGGAAGAGTTTATTTCACAGATTGCCTGGTCAATGCCTGTACTTTCCAGTGATATAGAACAAAGCACATCAAGCAAGACTATCCTTTTCAGGTTAGTAGTAAATGTCACAGGAAGACTACATAACCTCCTGTGGGGTTTGAATCACTGGGATAAATTACAGGTCTGTGAATTTTGATTTAAAACTACACATCATAACTTCCTATAAACTCTGACTCCCTTGCTGTTACCACCCTCCCCCCCCCAAAAAAAATCCAAGTATTGTGAGAGTAGAAAGGTACAGCTGGCTTTTACAGAACTATTTTATGAGCATTAAACTGCTTAATTTAATTTGTGGATACCAGGTATGTTTACTTTTTAAAAATAATTTTCACTCCAATGAAGTTATACTGATTTTGGCTTCCCTCTTAAACAACATAGTTTTGAAACAAGGTTTCCATGATAGAGTGGTATGCGGTATTTTTTAGATTAAATCCTAATCCTGCCCGGGTGGTGATGGGGTGTGGACGTTATGCCTGCGCCTCCCCACTACTCCGGGAGCTGCACTGGTTACCAGTTTGCCTCCGGGTGAAATTCAAAGTGCTGGTTTTGACCTTTAAACCCCTATATGGCAGTGGGCCAGGATACCTGAGAAACCGCATCATCCCAAGAGTGTCTGCCCACCCAACCAGAGTGGACCGGAGGGGCTCCCTAGTTGTGCCTTCCGTTAGAGGGGCCCACCTCTCTGGCACATGAAGAAGGGCCTTCTCCGTGTCCGCACCAGCCCTCTGGAACCTCCTGCCAAAAGAATTGAGGATGCAGACAGAATTGCTGCCCTTCAGGAAAGGTCTAAAAACCTGGCTGGCAGGGCAGGTGTGAAGCCTTAATGGGAATACAGCCCCAGCCTGTTGGTTTATCTACAGTTAGTGTCCATTTAGTGTCCCTCCCACTGTGTTGTTGTATCCCTCCTATTCCCTTTTATTCTTTTTAAATGGGGTGGGGGTAATAGGGTGGGGGTAGGTGATTTGGGATTTCTAAATCTGTTTTATATGTTTTAATTGCTGTATGCCACCCTGAGTCTGGTTCGCCTGAGTGGGCAGCATAAAAATTTAAAAATTATATTAAATTAAAACTAAGTAGACAACTATTTAGTCATCATTGGGGAACAGTAGAGATGTGGCTTCCAATATTCAGTTTGGTTACATAAACCAGATATTATTTCCCCCTGCTAGTTAACTACAATGGAAATCTGGCAGGTTATAAACCAAATCTTAAAAACAATTTCATTAAAAATAAATGTATACATATATGTTAATATGGTTTCTTTTTTAATCCAGCCACATGAAAAGCAGACAGATGGCTAGTAGGGGCAGGATTATGATTTTTTTTGGTTTGGACTACAAATGCCATATTCTCCATGCTTGGAGTTTACATGAGACAGATACTTTACACACACTTTAGTATTTCTCACCTAGGAGAAAGGCTTAAAATGGTAATCAATGAAGCCTAGCTAGATCCAGTTCTACATAGCTTCTTGTTCAGAAAGATCCCAGCTAGTACCTGGGATTCTCTGTTGCCCAGCCTCTGCTTTTCTGGACTAGTGATGTAGTACAAAGGAATAACTGAAGGAAGACCAGTTGTTCATCTGTGCTGCACTTCTAGAAGCAGGAACAGTGAACCAGCGTGAATAGCGAAAGCACCTTTTACCCTCAGTATACAGAAAATGCAGCCAAAGAAGATGTATCATGCCCGTCTGTAGTAACTAGTATAATCCTTGCTTGCAGAAGGTTTGTACAAACAGTACTGTTAGTAGAACAGATGTAGAATCCAATAAAATGTGTAGAATGTATACATTCAATGCAGAAGCTAGGCTGTTTTTTTTAAAAAAAATTTTTTTAAATAGGACAGGACTGAATAAAATACAACAATGTAAGTTGAATGCAACCATTTTATCAAGCCACTAAACATAGTAATGTTCAGCTTGCCAGTAAAACTTGGCTTCAGAAGAATTGATATATAAATTACTGTATAACATATAAATTATGTTCCAACTACATATGAAAAATCTGAAACACCCCTCCCCACTTTCGCTCAAATGGCTACTGGCTAATGCTATTGGGGAGAGATGCAAAAACTTCAAAAATAAAACTGAATAGGTAGATTAGTGGTTTCTTCACATTAAGGCAAATATATATACTAACGTTTTAATATTGTCTAAAACTGCAAAAAAAATTTAATAATGTGAACATTAATTCCTAGCAGAAAAGAAATCACATAAAGTACAATACAATGTTTATATTTTATCTTAAAATCCATTATCTGAATTCACTGATACAGGATTTGCTATAAAAATGTCTTTATTAACAATCACATTATAGTGGGCAAGTAAATATATTATAGTGAAAGCCAGGAGATTTGTGTAAAAGAAGGCCAGGAAACTATCAATATCACAAGCATTCACAGAAGGTAAATATTATCGAATTACAGTAGAACCCCTCATAACGAAAAAACTCAGTTCCCCAGAGCTCTTTGCTATGCGGATTTTTTCGTTATGCGAAACGAATGGGAGATGCCCTGGATAACGAACAAAAAATGAGTGGGTATACCCCGGTTACCAAAAACCCCACATAATGAATATTTTTTTTTCGTTATGTGGGGTATCGCCATTGCCTAACAAACGCTTTGTTATGCAATTTTTTTCATTATAGGAAGCATTCATTATGTGAGGTATTACTGTATATATATTTATAGCTATGTGATGAAGTTGCCTCAAGAAACATCTTCTGAATTGTTCTTACCATAAAAACTGATTTGACTTCAAACCATCTTAAAATCCCAGGTAATTTATATATTGTCAAATAAATGGTTCTCTCAATCCACATATTCTGCAAATTTAAGAGACAAGAGATGAAATAGAATGATTGGTAGTCTTTAGTCAGACCCGTTATTTATACCTCCATTATAATAAGCACCTTGCAGCAAATGAATAGATGGCAAAATGTTTTCAAAAATACAACTAAAGGTAGCTAGCAGGTCTCCTGGATCTTCTAAAAATACTTTTGTGTCTAGCTTACTGGGATTAACTTTATGATTTCTCTATGTGCATATGCACTTGAAACAGCTTGTCTACCTAACCATACTTCTAGGCTAAATTTATTTTGCAGCTCCTGGCATCCTACTACAAAGAAGCACAAGGCTGGTTTTTTCTAGTTGGAAATCATACTCCTGGTTTGTAATCATACCAACTTTAGGATGAAGAAATAGTTAAACCTCTTTTGAATGCCATTAATTTGATCTCATTAATTATTATTCTTCCCTTTAACAAGATGGTATAATATCATTATATAAACTTGCTTATTACTTGCAAATATCATGTCACACTTAAATACAGTCCTAAAAATAGTGTTATCGCATTATCTCTTGTGGTTTACAAACTAGCCATAATAGGAAAGGACTTAATGAATCAAATTTAAATAGTATATCTGGCCCTTATCAAAAACAAATTTGAAAGCCTAGGAATAATTTTAGCACATTTGCCACTACAATTAATGAACAGGGAAGGCATAAAGTAGTAGCAGCTAATATAAAAAGTGGAATTTACTGAGATCAGCCATATGGCTGCATGAAAAAAATTATTACTGCCTCAAAGGCAGAAGTTAAATCTGCATGACAAGAATCCTTGCAATAATTCAGTTAACACAGGATACTCAGAAACAATATTTTCATGGCTGACATTCTCTGTGTTTTTCACACTAGAAACTAAGTTATTGGCATCCTCCATTATAAAGAACTAATGGATATTAGATAAAGGTTGACCTTGCTCGAAAACCACCGACTCTAGTATTCGGTAATCATCTCCATTTACAGCCAAAGATCCAGCACTGTCTGAAGCTACAGACATTTCCATGGACATGTGGCAGGCATGACTAGACACTGGAGTGCACGGGACACTGTTACCTTCCCACCGAAGTGGTACCTTCAAATTCTTGCTTTTGAACACACATGCTGGCAGGAGCTGGGACAGTGATAGACGCTGATATTGATAGACAGTGATAGGAGCTGGGACATTGAAAGATGCTGATATTGATAGACAGTGACAGGAGCTGGGACAGCGATAGACGCTCACTCTGTCATGCAGCACTTGGGTCTCAAACTGCTGACCTGCAGACTTTCCAGTTGCCAAGTTCAGCATCTTAACCCCAAAGCCAAAAGATATTAGACACTCATAAACCTTCAGTAAATTTATTTCACAATTAGCATGGAGGGTGAAAAGATTATGCAGAAATCAAGATATTATTAAGAAGAATAGGTGTTATGGAACAAAATATAATGCTGAAAAATTACCGCAAATTCATTGTCTGGGTTTTTTTCTCCTCTTCTAACAGGCCGTGAATATTCAAACCGCTGGACTTCATTCACCCGATAGAAACTAGAAAGCAGGAGATAAACAACTGCATTCATATTGGTGTATAGAAATATGTGTAAACTCTAACTGCAAGGCTTTAAATCACTAACCACTCCATGAGAAAGGCAGTCCAGATAGCGACAGCCCTGGAAGATTTAAAGTGACATCTATGTATGCATCAGGTCTAACTGCCTAAAAGGTTATTAGAGTAACACTGATTGAAGAGGCTGGATACAAATAATAATGATTGAGTATAACCTTGGAAGCGGTACCGATATACCCAGTCGTGAGGCCACAGAACTATTTACTACTCAATTTATCCATACATATTTGTCTTAATGCTTTGTGACACATTCTCATACATTAATATTTACTATTATCACCACGTTATTGACATTATTATTCCACAGAGGCCAGATCAGCATGTGCCATCCCATTCTTTTGTTACCCCACTCATAAGTAATCTGTGAGCTTTTTGTTTGTTTTTTTGGCTGGCACTAGTGAGCTCCATGGCTCAGTGGGAATCTCCTACCTGTGTCCCCCTGCATGTAGAATGACAAGCTAACTATCATATAATGTGGGCTCTTTCAAATTGTGGCAAATATCTTTGTGAACTCATACCCTTAAGTATAGTTTGGAGGAGCCGAAGAAGCAGACTGTGCTAATTTGACCATGGGTTGTACAAAATGTTTGCCTTTTAAAATCTGAAGATAAACTACATTAATTCATTGTATTTAAAACTGTCCCTCTTAACTCCTTAGATTTTTCCTAGCTGGCACAGCAATGTAAATTCAGATGCCAAATGTTCCCAAACATTTCATGCTCCTTGACTCAGAAATTATTATCAATATTTTGGTGGTATTAAAAGCAGTAAGGCAGAGATGCAGAGGTCACATGAGCATAGAATAGGGGTCGGCAACCTTTTTAAGTCAGGGGCTGGGTCACACTCCCTCAGACAGCTGAGAGGGCCAGACTAGGGTTCCCCCTGCCATAAATGTTGCCATAAATGCAGCTGTGTCTGCCGTAAACACAGCCGCGGCTGCTTCCATAAGTTGCTGACCCCTGGCATAGAACATACTTCTTCCCTAGCTAACTTTTAAAAGCAGCAGCTAACACCCTATGCCTATTTCTTATGCTTTTGCCACTCAAAGTACAACTGACTGCAGCTTCCCAGATGATTAACCATCTGCTTATCATATGATATATTCAACTCCTAAAGCCTACTGAAGCTATTAGTAATAATTACATTGTGTACCTTAAAATTTGCTCTGATACTGGCTTATGAAATTTTGATGGTAAATCAAGTTTTGGCTTTACAGTAAAACACTGAATGTCTGGATTTTATAGTTAAAGATCACAATGATGAAATGTTAAAAATGATGCATTCATGCAGCTTCATCTTAAGCAAATATTCACACAGTATAATATAAAAAACAGCAACAAAAGAAGATTAATGATTTTGAATGCTCAAAAGGATCTGAACTATACAGGTGGTAACTTTTGAAGGATACACTGTCCTTGAGAGTTTTTAATGTCATCTCCAGGAGGAGATGTTGTCTTCATTTTCTCAGCATTAGGAAACTGTGTTAATAATCTTGCCTCAAAATCTTCACGACGTTCATACTCTTTTCCTCGATAAATAAAAACTTTGTTCTATAAACAAATACAAAAGTAAATACAGTATATGATGACAATGCATTACATTTACAAAGCTGATATATATTCTGGTCATCTCTTATAGTTTCTTCTACTGTTTCTACAAGATTCTGTGCACATATATATATATATATATATATATATATATATATATATATATATATATATATATATATATATATATATATATATATATATATATATATATATATATATATATATATATATATATATATATATATATATATATATATATATATATATATATATATATATATATATATATATATCCTATTTGAATGTGCTTCTGTTTGCTTGGCATAATTATTCTTTCATTTTTATTTGCATTTTTGAAAACTTAGAATTTGAGGTCGTTGGCTTTCAGCCGATGCATATGTTGCAAATGCGATGCAACAGATCATTCTACTTCTATGGAGGTTGGAAGGTTAGCGATCTAAGTGAGATGTTTAAGGAGTGGTTTTACCAGTTCTATTCCTGGGCTGAGATGCAAACAGTGGTGGGCATCAGCAGGTTCACACCAGTACGTGCATACCAGTAGTAAAAATGGCTGGCCCCGCCAACCTCCCCATCCTGCCCACTTCCTCCTCCTCTTCCTAGAAGAGGCTTTGAAGGGGGCTGGCTCCATTTCCCCTTTCATCAAAGGCTTTTCCTGGCCTCTGTTTCACCCCAAAGTGCATCCACAGCAACTCTGGAGTGGTTGGGGAGGCACTTCGGGGTGAAACACAGCCCTGGAAAAGCCTTGGGCGAAGGGGGAAACGGCTTTGGAGGGGGCTCTTTGCTATAGAGCTATGAAAATAGAAGTCTCTTCTATTTTCATCACTCTATAGCGAAACTCTGAAGCAATTTCCCCTTTCTCCAAGGGGACGCACTTCGGGGTGAAACAGAGCACTGGAAAAACCTTGGACAAAGGGGAAATGGCTTCAGAGGTTCACTATAGAGTGATGAAAATAGAAGAGGCTTCTATTTTCATAGCTCTATAGCAAAGAGCAATCACATGGCCAACAGGCCACATCCACCCAGTCACATGGCCACACCCACAGTGTGGTAGAATTTTTTTTTTGGTGCCCACCACTGGATGCAAACCCAAGTCTCCTGAGCCCTAGTCTGCAATTCTATCCACTACACCACACTTGATATCCCTGTTTTTTGATACAGAGAACAGAAGTTATGAAAACAAGGAACTATAACTACTTGTCCAGGACAGTATAGGCTTCTGAAGGTCTATGTATGAATACTGAACACTACCAGAACCCTGTCTGCCTTGTGCTTAGTAGTAACATATTTAATATTTATTTCAAAAGAATGATCTATCTATGTAAAGCTAAAAGTAAAAAGCTGAAAACCTGAGATAAGTATAAAGCAAGCTGATATATTTACCATTTATTTCTAGATGCTATTATTTGGGAGTAAAGCTAATCTGTCACAACTGCTCTTAAGTTAAAAACACAGTATGTTTGAACATTTGAGCAATATTTTAGAGATCATATTTCAGGAATTATTCTTTATTAAGTGATGTGCCTATAATGTATCTGATATCCTGCTTAGTAAATATTATGTTAATTGTACATACTGGAACATAAAACAATATTGTTGCTTATTTACTAATTTTACACTCTTTTTCATTCTGAGCCACTTCCAAAATAGGGTCCAAGATAGCTTAATTATTATTTTTAAATACAGTTGAAAAGATGGTAGATTGAAATGTTTAAAAATGTGAGTAAAGGTATTATCCTGTTAAAACACCAATTGTATGTACTGTATTTTCTGGCGTATAAGACTACTTTTTAACCCCGAAAAATCTGTGCCAAAGTCGGGCGTCATCTTATAGGACAGGTACTTAACTGCAGCTTGTTTCCCCTTGCTTCATATGTCCGGCGCATATGGTGGGGGGTGCCGCGGCCGAGTCCCTGCTCTGTGTGGGGAGTATGAAGCAAGGGGAAGCAAGCTGCACACATCTTCCTGTACCTCAAGGAGGAGAACGTGAGCGTGGATTGTCTCTCCACCAGAACCTGCCCATTCGACTCGGAGGGCTGCGCGTCTTCGGGTTGAGTGTGGGTTAATTTTCATTTGGTGTGCATTGGAAGAGAGGTAGTCTTATACGGCATGTATATTCCAAACTCTATATTTTAACTGGAAAAGTTGGGGGTCGTCTTATATGCCCAGTCGTCTTATATGCCAGAAAATACGGGTATTTATTAATTCAGCCTTGTAGAAACACAACTTGCATTTTAATACACAAGAAAATTTGACAGTTTCCATTTTGATTGTAAGCAGTTTTGGGTGTCATTCTTTCTTCCTTCTTTCCAAATCATAAACAATGCAATCAAAAGCAACAATGAAGAATGATGATTACTGCAGGCATACTATTGATTAGGAGAGTGTTCTCATTCTACATTATGTGTCTCTGACTGCATAGATTATAAAGATGCTGTAGCATGCTAACTCAAGTCCATTTCATCTAAAGATATGAAACAGCTTTACCATATCTTATGTGACCCTAATTGTGCTTCACTGCACTGTATTTAGCAACTCAGTATCACAAACAGATAATTTTGCATGCAAAATCGAATGAGTACTGCATTGTAAATTAGTGTGCACAAGACAATATGGTCTAGAACAAACATACCTTCTTATTGAAAGTGGCAGGAAAATTTTATGCATTATATTAGCCTATTTTTATGTCTAACCTTCACCAGGGTTTGATCATCCAAGAATTTAACATAGAACCTGTTACCATGTCCTATTATTTTCATTTTTCAGCTAATGGTCAGAGATATCAAACTTTGTCCCACATAATAAGATAATACTTTAATTATGAATAACCCAACAGGTCTGTTAAATAATCCAATCCTAGAGCACTTCACGCAATCCCATGGGCTTCTGAACAAATAATGGATTCTAAATAAACTGTTTACTAGTGTTCTATTCCTTAAATACTGCTCTGAAAACCTCTGCAGAAAGAAACCAGTTCAGATATGTTGAGAAACAACAGTCTCTTACTACAGAAATGAGCCTGCATGAATCTCAAGTTCCCATGCTCCATCCCTCTTACAATAATAATAAGGCCCAGAAGTCATTGTAACACCTGACTCCAGAAGAGGCACCGAGTCATGCATGGGGAGGTAAAATTTTTAAAAGTACTCTGGACATTCCATTATTTTATCACATTCAGCACTGTTTTGAGAACAAAGAACATTATATTTTCAGATATAAAAATATATGTTACTCATCACAAGCAGACAATATTTACCCGTAGAAATGTTGGAAATCCATGTCCATAATATCCAACAGCAAAATAATCTGGTTTAGGTCTAATTACTTTCACAATGTTTTCATAGAACTGTGCTTGCTTTTTCTGCAGAAGAAAAAAAAAGGGATTTTTAAATAAAAAACAACAACACCTACTGGAATAATACTTTTTAAAACTAAAACTTTATTTTACATTCCTTTGATGCTGTCCACTCAAGTTATTAGCAAATGAGAATGTTGCAAAATATTTGATTTTCATTCCGGTTTTTGAAGATGCCCTATATGCATGCAAAAAGTTTTGTAAGATATCACACCCTTCCATGGAACTTTGTAGAACACTTTAGTTTGCAAGGTCATGCTCTCATTCAAGATACTCATAAAATTGGTGGATTGCATTGTAAGGTAAATATGAGGTAAAGGTTGTCTTTGCTCGAAAGCCTGTCATATCCAACTCTAGGGTTCAGTGCACATCTCCATTTACAACCAAAGAGCCAACTCTGTCCGTGTCTGTAGACGTTTCTGTGAACATGTGGCAAGCATGACTAGACACTGGAGCACAAAGAATGCTGTTACCTTCCCACCAAAGCGGTACCTATTTATCTACTTTCAATTTCTTGCTTTCGAAATGCTAGGTTGGCAGGAACTGAGACAGAGAAAGGAGCTCACGCCTTTGTGTGGCACTCATGTCTTGAACTGCTAACCTGCCGACCATCTAGTTGTCAAGTTCAGTGTCTAAACCAGGCATTCTCAACCTAGGGCCCATGGGCCAAACCCAGCCCCCGACGCCAATTCATCCAGCTCCTGACTCCCACGCTGAACCCGGAAGCAAAATTAAAATGTGTTCTGTGCACGTGTCAAACATTCTGCACATGCACGGTGTGCATTTTACTTCCACTTCTGGGTGGGAGGAACCAGGTGACTGGCTCAATCAGAAGTCCAGGAGGCATGGACAGGCCCATGACCCAAAAACCTTGAGAAACCCTGGTCAAACCACTTAGCTAACAATATGCAAAAGAGTATGCAATGGGTAGAGTAATTTCTGAGTACAAACCAATGAACCCTTATGTGTAACTCAATTCTGAAATGATACAGTTGTCACTCATGCATATTCAGAAAAAGTGCAACCACCATAAAATCTTCCAGAGGCAGAAGAACCACTTGTGTAAATATGTTTTGAATACAGTGTCAGGCTAGGAAAGTGCAAACATCTGGGCAACAGGAATTGTGGAAGTCTAATGACACAATTGGGTTCTGCCCTCCAAACTCTAAGCAACAATCATCACAGACAGTGGTGCTGCCAATCCATTCACTTGGCAGTACTGCAAAGCAAAGCTTTAAAATTCTGCCAGCCATCTTTATTGTCTTTACCTACTGGGACCTATTGAGACTGAAGGAAGCCCTCTAGAAAAAAGAGAAGGCCAGCACAGCTGTGGAACTTGGCTTTGCAGCAGCACACCTCAGCTGGAAATAGGGTAAACAATGAAAGAAGGGGAGAAGGCAATAAAAATACTGTTGCTGCCAAGTCTGCACATGTGTTGGTTAGCCTGATGGGAGTTGGTGAGATGAGACTCAAGACTTTTACAGGAGGAAATAAAATGGTTTGAGGCAGCCATGGGAAACAATATCAAAGTCTTTGGGGACAAGAAATCCATACCATAAAAATCCATAGAATAAAATGCAAGGCAAAAGAAAAGACAAATTAATAGACCAGTGGATGGAGATAATGTTGTACCTAACATATATGAAGTGGTCTGTCAAAGAATGACATCAAAGGCCATATTTAATTATTAATTTTTTACAGTAAAACCCTGACTTACAAATGCCTCGAGTTACACAAAACTCGACTTACATAATAATTTTGTGCTAAAACCATGTCTCGATTTACACAATTTCCTATGGGTTTGCTTCGAGTTACATAAAGATTTTTTTCCTATGGGTTTGCTTTGAGTTATGTAAAAAATATTTTTTCCTATGGGTTTGTTTCAAGTTACAAAAAAAATTCAATTTAAGCAAAAGCCTATGGAACAGACCTTTTTTCATAAGTAGGGGTTTTGCTGTATTTCCATTTTCCCCTGGGAATATGCCTGTGGTGACTCCATCTAGTGTAATACTCGGCTGATAAATAGCTCTCCCTTACTCGAAGGCTTTCCAAGGATATGAAAAACTTTCACAAATATTCTTGCCCTTGATGAACAGGACAGCTTGATTTAAAAAAAAAAACACAATCTCACAACTTTGATAAGATTTTGAAATGAGCGCACTAAAGCCACTTCTATAAATTTTATGCAAAAAAGCCTTTAAATATAAAAAATACACAAAAACTCTTGTACACCCACTTAGCGGGGTGAATATTTCTTTTAAAAATTGTTCTCCTCTGCAAGAACAAAAATAAGCAAATATATATATTTTTTATCCCTAAAGCTTTGGGTCTCCAGTTTATGTTATAACAGGATGCCATATTACATAAACAAAGGAGATTTAGAACCTAGAGAGAGACTGACTATGAACATATTATAGAGTGAAAGTCCCTGTTCTTCAGTACAGAAAGTCAGTTCTTTGTTTCTGGATTCTTAAACAATTGTCATTACACAAACAATGGGATGAGTCCAGGTTCAATCACTTATAGGTGAGAATTACTGAAAGCCAAATTCAGTCATAAAAAACTTAAATTTATGGCAATCTTTTTTTCTGATGGAGTCAGGAAAAGGGCAGGCCTGGGGGGCGGTTGTGGGAGGAAAAAGCAGCTCATGCATTTCAATAAAAATGAATAGTTTAAATAACTATTATGTGGGCAGCAATCTCTATCAAATTTTGTCAAGGATGTACAGGACTCCGCTATAAACAGATAATTTTGGGTAGAATATGGCATATGTACCACAGCTAATACATCATTACACTAATGCATCTCCCAACAACCTATCTAAACCCAAGCACGCCATGGACTCTAATTACTCATTCATTGAGCTGACAGGATTCATGCAAGGACATGTGCTGCAATTATTTTTTACAACCTAGTTGTTTAGAGTTACAATAATTTACATTTATGTATTGTATAAGCTGTTCTTGAAACAGGCACAGTCCACCAAGAAAAGTCCTTAATATAAATATGAATTATCTTCAAATTTCTATTTACTTCTTCAGTTAGTAAAAGATGCTGTGAGTATTATAAAATATGTTTTAGAGCTACAACTTGAATGCTAGCTAGCTGCAGAGAAAATGCTGAGAGAAATTGAATCTGAGTTTATTCAACAGAAGCAGCATTTGTTCAATTGTTAATAAAAGAACAGCAAATAGGAAAAAAAAGTTTCAGAATAAAGATACAGATCAGGGGTGAGGGGTGAGAAGCTGTTCTTATTCTGTCTGAATATATATTTACACAAAGACATAACTCTGTCTTTAAAGGGATTATGATGGTTTCCATTCAATCATTTTCTGCCAGAAGGCAACTTGCCAGCTCATTTTCTAAGTCCATGAGGCACCCCTCTTTTTATTACACAAAAATGTTGGAATAACACACACAGCTTAGTTTTAGGTGCATTTTAAGAAAGCATGGCAGGCACATGTATTGTAGCATTGTGTCCTGCCACGTATAGATGATGAACCATATTTAGAGTAAGAAGCTACCCAGAATCCAGGAAGAACAAGCACAAAAGCTCTGCTATTCTGAAAGCCTATACAGATTCCAACAAGAAGCAAAATGATGTTGCATAGGCAAAATGGTCAACAGATGACCTGGAAATAAATAGACCTTCTTTCCAGAGATGCATCGTGATAACATGCTCCTGCTAATTAAATAATGGATTGCACACACTAACTTGGGAGCAAACCCCAGTGATTCCAGTGGGATGTAACCTCTGCAAACCATGGAAATGTTCATGCTGTTAACCAAGGACTGAAGAGAAAGACTTACTAAGGAATCATGGGAGGACTTGAAAGAAAACAAATTTCTGAGATACTTTAGGAAAATTAACAAGACAAAGGCAGAAAATAAATACTGTGCTGGTACTGTATATTGTTACCAAAGGGAACATCAATAACACTTGGAAGACATTTAAACTTTGAAGCCAATGCTTCAGTTTTTTTGCTACAATTTTTAAAGAGAATATAATTGTTTAATCAATTGTGAAATTTATCCAATTAGTCAAGCAGAAGGCAAACATGCTTACACTAGATCCACAGTTTCCTACTTATTGAAGTATCAAAACATAAAAACCAAAATTCAAGAAAGCAGTGTAAGCATATTATTTATGCAATAAGCAGAAGAAAACCTACCAGGAGTTCGCTGAGTTGTTCATAATCAAACATTTCAGTTTCATACTGTTCTGCAAGTTCTTTGCCCAAGGCAATGGCTTCTTCCCACATCTGTTAAAATACAATTGAACCTCAATCAGACACTGACATTTCAGGCTGACAGAAACTTTCCATTCATATCCACATATGCATACAAACCCTGTAATACTCCAGAAGCTAGTCATGTATAAGAGAAACAAATATATTGCAAGAAAATAAATATCTTGTGCCAGCTTTATCTGACATATTCACTATTTTTGGCTACGTCTTCAAACTTCTTATGCCACTGTCTACATTCCAGTTTCACAAAATCATAGCCTGTTTGAAAAATTTAAAAAATCTGAAGCTGTTCTGATGATTTCTTCTAATAAAATTATGAAAATAATGGTGGTGGTGGTGGTGGTGGTGATGATGATGACGAAGACAGTAATGGCAAGTAGTATGCATTTGAAAGAGATGTCCTGCTTTGCAATTATCACAGAAAAATGCTCCATCCATTTTCCTTTAATGTTTCCTGGGAATAAATAGGTTGAGGGAAGATAATCTGTTAGATTCTCGCAAGAAGTAGGCTAGGTAGCAGAGTGTGGGTTAAACATAGTGATTCTTTATTCAGATCGGGAGACGAGACTGGGCCTTATGTGGGGGGAGATGGTATCTTATATACAGAGGTTTTGCCATTCAACAACAAAGGAACATACCAGCGGACAATCACAGTTTACTACAACCATTTGGTCTCCTGCGCTGCTTTGAAATGCGCCCCTCCTTTTGAAGAGGGCGCCCCTTCTGGCGGATCCACTTCACGCGATGTGTCCCTTTGAAGTGAGGTAACACTTGGATATTACATCCCTCCCCCCTCAGTGAGAAACAACCTTTCCCCAACGGATGGGTGGCCCGCAAGCTCGTCTGGGCCGCCCGTGCGTCTCTGGCACTGGGGTAGGCTCAACAGACACCCCGACTGGTTTGGACGTGGGGGGAGAGCTCGTAGTGGCCCCCCTTCCGTTCCGGCCTCTGACTCGTGGTAGCCTCCCCTCCCTCTTCGGGCTCTGGGGGAGACATGGTCAGGGGGTCAGTGATTAATTCCCACTCAACATCTCTCTCCATATCTCCACTCGTTTCCCCTTGTGGCTCCCTCTCTGGGCCAGAGTTAGAGTTCTGCCACAGGACCCGGAGCCGCATTTGATCAGTGTGTCTCCTCCAAATTGCGCCATTCTCCATTTGCACTCTGTAAGACACTGGGCCAGTCTGTTCCAACACTTCTCCCTTTTTACCAGCAATCCTGCATTTTGGGAACGCTCCAGCACCTTCCCCAGTTTAGTGGCCAGCTCCCCCTTGTCTGTCCCAGATATCAACACGTCATCAAAATAAGGCAGCACCCCAGGGAGACCCTTCAATAACCTTTCCACAAGAGCCTGAAAAAGACCCGGCGCTGCATTAACCCCAAATTGTAGACGTTTCACTCGGAATGCACCCTTATGAGTAGTAATAATCTGACACAATGCAGATTCAGGGCTAACAGGCACTTGCTGATATGCTTGGGCTAAGTCCAGTTTAGCAAAACACTTTCCCCCATGGAGGGTGGCCAGCAAGTGGCTAACCACTGGAACAGGATAAGAATTAACTCAGATAGCCTTATTAATTGTGCATTTGTAGTCCGTGCAGATCCGGATGTCCCCATTTGCCTTGATAGCTGTGACTATTGGTGTCTCCCATGGAGCAGAGTCCACTGGCTCCAGAATGCCCTGTGCCACCAGCTTCTCCAGTTCACCTTCAATGCGGTCTTTCAGCACGAAAGGCACCCTCCATGGCTTCATGCGAATGGGCTGGACAGTTGGGTCCAGCTCAAAATGAACAGGGGGCCCCTTGAACGTACCCAGCCCAGAACGAAAAACATCTGGGTAGCGTTCACACACAGCCTGAATGGGGTCGGCCTTAACCGCATTAATTCCCGAGAGCCCAATACCCAGAGGCCCAAACCACTGCACACCCAAAAGGTTATTCCTACTGGTCTTCACCACGACTAGGGGAAGCTTTGCTGAGATGGCTTTGAACCACACATCAAAATTGCCGATTCCCAACACCGGAATGTGTCGACCTTGCACATCGGTCAGGTTGACCTGCAGAGCCCACAGTTTCGGCCGGTCTGCTGGAGGAAGTTGAAAGAATTCCCTCTGTGAGATGTTTGAGTATGCTGACCCTGAGTCGATCTCCATGCTGACGGGGCACCCTTGGAGGTGAACATTGACGAAGAACCTCCCGGACACTGCCTGTACACCAGATGATGCCTTCCTTCCGACGCGGACCTTGGAAATTGGGTGTTCCATCTGGCGATGACCTCTGTCCCCCAGGTGACCCTCGGATCGCTGGCGGCACACCCGTGCAATGTGCCCCTTCCACCCACACTTGTGGCATTCGGCAGTCTTGAACGGGCACTGTGAGCAGAGGTGCCTTCCCCCACAGCCTTGGCACGGTGCGATGTTGCTCCTTGAAACTTAGGGGGTTTGCTGGCGAACCATCCCGACAGTACCCTCCTCTTCCGCATTGTCTGTATCCACTGGATTAGCGCACTGATGCAGTTGGACGGCCGACTCTCCTCGGGCAGGAGCAGCAGGTTTGGCATGGAAGATTTTCACCCCAGCGTGTGCAGCCTCGGACGCCAGAGCCTCTTCCAGGACCTGGGCAAAAGTCAACGTATTTCTCTTCATCAGCCGCTGCTGAGTAGCTTCGTCCCTGAGGCCCACTAGAAGCCGGTCTCTTAGGGCCTCCTCCAGGTCATGCCATTGGCACGGCATGGCAGCATGTCGAAGAGCTGCAACGTATTCGGCGACTGACTCCCCCTCCTTCTAGTCTCGCCAGTAAAAGGCAACCCTGGCTGGGAAGATGGAAACAATGGGCTTGAAGTGTTCTCGGAGCACCGCCAGGATGTCGGCCAATGGGGCTTCCCTCAGTGCCTGTGGCAGCAGTAGATGCCCGGCCAGCTCAGTCGTGGGCAAACCACAATGGGCCAGGAACAATGCCTTCTGTCGCCCTTCGTCCTCGATCTCCCCAGCGATTACAAAGTTCTCAAACTGGATCTCGTACATGGGCCATGACTCCGGCTTCACAATGTTGAATGGTCCGATAGAAGATGCAGTAGCATACTGGATAAAAATGAAGTTTTCTTGGTGAAAGAGTGGTTAAGGACTTGTGGAGATGAAAACAAGAAGAAAAGACTGTTTGAACAGTTAAAATTGGACTGGCTTCAGAAAATGAAGGTTAATAACTGGAATAAAAAATATAGAAGAGAATTATGTATAGATAGGGAAAAGACGGAATTTGAAGAATTGGTTTGGAAAATTCGAAAAGGTGATAAAAGCATTAAGGGTCTAGTAAGTTAACTTTAGGCCTTAATAAACAAGGGGGGGTGTGATCCACAGGAAGATTTGAAATTGAAGTGGGAACAGGATTTGAATATAAAGCTAGGAAATGATGAATGGAGAAACAAGTGGAAAAAGAGGATAATGAGAACTATGTCAGTAAGAATTAAGGAACATAATTATAAAATGTTGTAGCAATGGTACCTGACACCATTGAGGTTACATCAGATTGATAATAAAAAGGACAAATTATGTTGGAGATGTAAAGATACTGTTGGAACTTACGAGCATATGTGGTGGAGCTGTAAAATGATAAATGAGTTTTGGAGAAGAATAGAAAAAGAGGCTGGGGAAATAATGGGTAAGAAAATTAAACTGGCGTCAGGTACCATTATGCTAACAGATGTGGATGGTATGTGTTTAAACAAAGAGGAAAAAGAGTTACTAGAAATAATGTTAACTACGGGTAGACAATGCATTGCTAGAAATTGGAAAAATGATCTAACCATTCAGACGGGAGAATGGTATAAGGAAATGTGGAACCTAGCATTGAATGATAAATTGACATGGGAGATAAAAGTAAAAAGGGATAAATTGAAGGAAAATAGATTTTAGAGTATTTGGAAGCCTTTTGTTGATCACTCCCTTATGGGTATGGAATGTTGTAGACCTGTACCATCTCAAAGTAGTTTTTGGAGACAATATTGAGACCAAACTCTCCGGGGCAATGTAAATAAACACTGGGTGAATTGTATGTGTAAATTGGAGCTTGATAGTTGTACCTAAATAATAGCATTACTGAAATGTTTTAGAATTGGTTATAGTTACAGTGTTAATTCTTAAGTAGATATTCAACATTATGTGTAGTATAATAGATAATAGTTCAACTATCATCTATGTGGTTATTTTCTATGAAACTTATATATTTTTGTTATGTTTTATGATGTAATGTTTTGTGTATGTTTGTATTTTTTTTTTGAAAATCAGTTAATAAAAATTTATTAAGAAAAAAAAAAGAAGATGCAGTAGCAGCCATAGCCCACCTTCGTCGCCAATGTTGGATTCTCGCAAGAAGTAGGCTAGGTAGTAGAGTGTGGGTTAAACATAGTGATTCTTTATTCAGATCGGGAGACAAGACTGGGCCTTATGTGGGGGGAGATGGTATCTTATATACAGAGGTTTTCCCATTCAACAACAAAGGAACATACCAGCAGACAATCACAGTTTACTACAACCATTTGGTCTCCTGCGCTGCTTTGAAATGCGCCCCTCCTTTTGAAGAGGGCGCCCCTCTGGCGGATCCACTTCGCGCGATGTGTCCCTTTGAAGTGAGGTAACACGTGGACATTACAGAATCAGAAGTAGATTTGTTTTGTGTTGGCATGGATGCGGTCTGCCTATTGAACATACAGAAAAGAGAACATAGCTATATGGCTAGTGAGCCTTATCTGTGCATGTGAAGTAGAGTCTATTCAGAGAGACTGTGATCCCATGCAGCTTAGACAGAACTAAGTTCCACTAACATCAATAAGTAGCACTTATTTCCAGTTAAGTGTCCACAGGATTGTGGCCATAGGAAACAATTTGCTCAACTCCACATTTCATGGAAAGTATATTTGATGGTGTATGAAATGAGTGCACTAAAGCCACATCTATAAATTTTGTGCAAAAAAGCCCTTCAAATATAAAAATACACAAAAACTCTTGTACACTCACTTAGCAGGGTGAATATTTCTTTTTTAAAATTGTTCTCCTCTGCAAGAACAAAATAAGTAAAGATTTTTTTTTAATCCCTAAAGCTTTGGGTCCCCAGTTTATGTTATAACAGGATACCATATTAAATAAACAAAGGAGATTTAAACCTAGAGAGAGACTGACTATGAACATATTATAGAGTTAAAGTCCCTGTTCTTCAGTACAAAAAGTCAGTCCTTTTTTCTGGTTTCTTAAACAATTGTCATTACACAAACAATGGGATGAGTTCAGATTCAATCACATATAGGTGACAATTACTGAAAGCCAAATTCAGTCATAAAAAACTTATGGCAATCATTTATTTCACTGTAAAAGCATGTAAAAGCATCTTCTGTAAAAACAGAAGATGATCTTCAGTTTGAGATGCAACACTTCAGAATTGTTTTTTTTGCCTAAATCAGTACAACAGTTTGAAGTTTTCCCTTGTATTTAAGTCACATGTTAACTATTATGACAACAATTGCATGTCTTGCAGCTACAAATGACAAGGAAAGGAATTTTGAATATTCATTATGATGTTAATAGAAAGAAGAGAACATTTTATCTTCTTTCTACTGACACCAACAATGCGCAAGACTCAGTACTGTCAAAGAAGCCAAACCACTCTCTGAAATTGCATTCTTCCAGCTAAGAAGCAGCTTTAACTTGTGAGATAGTAAGGCCAGGAGTGCTTTTCAACAATAGGAAGACAGTTTCTTTTTAACATTTACATTGGTTTCCTGATATTTCATACTTTTTGTCATGAGAGAATTCAGTAATTTCCCCCCAGCAATAAAAGTATACAGAGCATTTCTTTAAATGATATGTAAAATAGCATGTTCTCTTCACAAAACATATTTTGCAACCACATATATTTTCTTATTCCCTTCTGAACAGCTGGTCTAATCAGAAAAAAAAATCTCAGTGATGCTATACCTTTCCTCTCATTTTTTTTAAAAAAGAAAACCAATATAACTGCATATAAAATGTACCTACTTAAAAAAGAAAAGTATATGAAATGGAAAGGTAAAGGTAAAGGTTTCCCTTGCTCGAAAGCCATTCGTATCCGACTCTAGGGTGCAGTGCTCATCTCTGTTTCTAAGCCGAAGAGCCAGCGCTGTCTGCTTCTGCAGACATTTCCGTGGTCATGTGGCAGGCATGACTAGACACCAGAGCGCACGGAAAGCTGTTACCTTCCCACCGAAGTGGTCCCTATTTATCTACTTGCAATTTCTTGCTTTCGAACTGCTAGGTTGGCAGGAGCTGGGATGAAGACGGGAAATGGAAAGTACATCGTATATTTTTAAGTAACATGTTCACTTTTAAAACCTGAGAATCACATTCTATCTAATAAAAGTAAACTTGCTAAATTCTTACTCACTCATTACTAAGAAAACAACTCACTCCTGGATGCCTCTTATGCTCTAGGTAAAAACCACTTAGGTAATTAACCAAGTCAATAAACTTTGATTTCCAACAGGTGGTGAAGGATCCTCAAAATATTAGTTTGCCAGCAGTATGAACCATGTTTCTATATACTGCAATGAATACCATCAGGCATCTATTACAAAGATTATAAACACTATTCTGCCACAAAAGAAAATACAACTTATCCTACTTTCCTGTTAGAAAATTATTACAATGCATCACATTTCATTTCTTGATCATGCCCACACTAGTAAAGAAAATACAGTAGAATATCGGATAAAATCCAAACTCGGTTCCACAAGTTTGGACTTTATCCAATTTTGGACTTTATCCAAATCAAATGGGCGATGCATCGGATAACATCCAAAAATGGACTTTATCCGAGGTTCCTATACCAAATACCTCGATAACGTCCATTTTTAAGTAGTTTTGGACTTTATGTGATGCATCACGTGCGTGAAAACTGTGACTTTATTCGAATCGGACTTTATCCAAATCGGACATTATCTGAGGTTCCACTGTAATGAATATACAAGAATTCCTTTACCTGATTTCATAGTTTCCTTCTTTAATTTTGGCCAGTATCCTATTGCATAGCTCCACCCGCATAATAGGAATAATGTTTCCACGGTAGCATACTGGCACTAATTAAAGAGTTTATTTTTCAAGCTCAATGACACACACACAAACTAAAAAAGGAGCTCCTTAATTAGTAGCAATCTGCTGCTACCAGTGATGTCAATTTCACTATGCAGATAAAGCTGCATAACAGGATACTGGCCATTGTGCACTGTCATGCACTGATTTTGAAATCTAGACAGTGGATACAACAAAGAAGAATTACAGTTATCTCCCTCCTATAAGGAAGATGTGTTCAATGGCCCATATGTTTCCCACCTGACTTTACACTCTCCAAGCTCTCCTTACTGCTGCCAAAATCAACCTGATGTCATCGAAGTTCAGAAGCACCGTGACCAGTGCTCCAAAAATTTTTACTACCACACTGTGGGCATGATATGGTGGGTGTGGCCAGGGGGAAAGCCCTGCGTTGTACCCAAATTAGGACTACTTTATTTCAAAACTTGGATGGGCAGGGCCAGCCAGAATTTCTGCTACCGGTTCTGGCAAACTGGTGTGAACCTGCTGATGCCCACCACTGACTGTGACAGGAGAAAAACCAAACATTAAAAACAAGGCATGTCTTGTTTTCAAACATAATTATATTGTTATTGTCATTAGAAACAATGGATTGTCCTGGGGGGGAGTGTGGGGGTAAGGGGAGTGGCCACTACAACCAGTTTTTCACAGGATATGCAGAAAGGCAACATAACACAGCACTCAAGGGACAATATTAGCAGCTGCATTAGTCTGTGGAAGAATATCAGCCAAAAGGGGGGAAAACACACACACACACGCACGCACGCACGCACGCACGCACGCACGCACGCACGCACGCACGCACGCACGCACGCACGCACGCACGCACGCACGCACGCACATATATATATATATATATATATATATATATATATATATATATATATATATATATATATATATATATATATATATATATATATATATATATATATATATATATATATATATATATATATATATATATATATATATATATATATATATATATATGCCACAATTATTTATCTTTTTTAAAATTTATTTTGAGGAGACTTTTTCTTTTCAGCCACAGATGATATTAGGCTCCTGAATCTAGAGATGCTGCATGCCCTTGCTTCTAAAGATACTAAAATTACAGAGTTCTTCTGCCAACAAAGAATAGCATCTGCAGGTACATAATGAAATCAGGCATATCCTCATATGCTGCCTGGATAGAAAAGCCTGGAACCTTATATAACCCTTTTCCATTTGGAGATGTGGAAGATATAAAAAAAACCGAATACTTCCAAACACTTTATCACTAGTCTTTCAAGTGTTTTATTTTGAAAAGTCTTCAGAGTCTTCTGAAAACTCCAAAAAACTTTCCTATGACCATCTGCGACAATGGGGAAGTGTGTGTGTGTGTGGTGTGTAACTTATGTGGGGTGCTTAAGTCCCATTCATAGGGGAAGGAAGGTCTTGTAGGGGTGGGCTGAGGACTGCAGGGAACAAGCTTTTCAGAATGGGCTGACCCATTGGGATTTAATTAATAAAAGACAGCTAAGCAAAGCCATTGAGACAGGGATAAAAGAACAGGCAAGAGAAGGATGGAGGGTCATTGACACCAGTTAAAGAAGGATCAGAGCTGTGAGAAGATGCTGACAATGGCTGGGGAATATTTTGCCAGGGATTCTCTTTTCACTTCCAATTGACACATTGGCACAGAAACTGAAGACGTTAACCTCTTCCTTCTCCTAATACAGCTTCTTGTTCACTCCAAACAAGGAACATAAAAAGCAATTGGAAAGAGGCATAGCTGGGAAAGGACTGGGCCAGGGAAGCCCCAGAGTCTACCTTCTTCCACCCGTTTATACAAGCCCTCACTGCAAGAGGAAGTTTCCTTCCCATGCCTGCCTCCCACACACGGACTTGAGGGACTCCCAGTAGAGCTAGTGAATTTAACTGTGGGAAAAGAAACTGTGGGCGCTGATGCTGGAACCCCAATAAACATTTTTCTGATCAAGCCAAGTGATTCCAAGCCCCTGGAATTTAGCTTGGAGGATCCTAGACCTGCCAGCCAACTATAAATCTATAAATATTCTTGAAGGTCAGTCATGTCCAATTTGCTGCTTCTCAGATTTTCTTCTTTGGAACCTTTCCCAGCTTTGCCTAGGACATGGCAAGACATCTAGAGGAACAAGCTGCAGTAAGAAAGAGAACCAGTACATGGTGTTTTCTTTTGATGTGTGTTTTTAATGCACAAAAAAGAGAGAGAAATCCTGGTGCAGAAGGGACAAGCGAATGAAAGAGGGGGAGATGCCTTTACTTTGATGAAAGGAGGGAGCATAAGAGGCTACATAAGGTTGCAGCAAAACTCTTACAAAGGCTCTGGAAGTGAAATTCCGATTCTACCTGGAGGCAGATAAAATTTCAAAGATCATATTTAAGAGTTTTACTCATGAAAATAAAATGTTTGTATTGGGGTGGTGCCAATGAATTTGGTTTGTGGTGAGGACCCTGGGGCTGCCAGCAGAAGCACTAAAAATGGACCGGAAACAGCAAGAACATGCCAAAATGCACTGGAAGCACCACAAACATGCCCAAAATGCACCGGAAGCATGGAAACCCTGCTGAAAATGTGCGAAAAACACAGAAAAACAGCAAAAATGCGCCACCCTCAATCCCACTGCCATGGGAAGTGGTGGAAGCAGTGAAAAAAATCCAGAAACGCTCTGTGAATGCATCCGCTGTTGCCTCCACTGGAAGTGGTGAAAGTAGCAGGAGGAACCACACCTCCAGCCCGCACAGCTGCCTGAGGGGGCATGGTCCAGCCCACAGCAGGAAAAGGTTGAGAACCCCTGGTTTAGAACAATGGTGGAAACTAGGAACTATATAGCCTCTGATCCTGGGCTTGCTCGATTGTTAAGAAATTACATTCTTGCTTTTTCCCTTCTCTCTTCCCTTGTCTATCCTTGATTCCTTGTCTTTCAAATTCTTTAGCCCCTTGTTTGACAGTGTGTCACAAGGCACTTGAGTTATGAGCAAAAGCTTCCCAACTTACCATGTCAGTATTAAATGTTAACATATTTTAATGATATCATTGAAATTTTCAGTTTGTCCTCCATGCAATTGAGAACTTACAACAAGCTCTTCACAGAAGATTCATTTGGAGAGATGGTAATCTGACATCCTGACAACATGGTCATGAAGTCATCATTATTTCAAGATTGGAAAAATGCTCACTATCTGTATTTATTCCCAGACTTTGGTGCCAGGGACTTTATCCTGCCATCTGATGTTGAGAATTTTATGAAGACAGGTAAGATAACTGTGCTTTCTTGTATGATTTTGATAAATAGCCCATGTCTCCACTTCACAGAAGACAGAACAACAGCTTTGTACATCTTCAGTTAACAGCATGATGGATTCCACATTGATTCCACACAGAGGATTGAAGTCTTCTAAATGCTGTGCTGGCTTTTGAGATCTGTAAGGTCATTTCACTGTCAATGGGAATGTAGTGAGAGACAGTGCTACCAAGATACATAAACTTATCCACTGTAGTAAAGGGCTGTTTGTATACCTTCAGAACGGTTTACTCAAAAGCTACACCTGAAGCAGCTTGCTATAGTACAAATATCTTATCCAGGTATCTCATAAGCCCTATTTTATAGTTTTTTTTTGAAAAACACAATCCCACAATTTTTAATAAATAGTGCAGCCTGTGCCAGTTATCTGGAGGATATAAATTCCCCCTGAATCCCACAACATGCTCTTCCCTTGTTGAATATATTGATTTAAAAGAATGTAAGAGGAGACAGAGGAGGGCCTTGTTGCCCTAGTGAGCAGCTGTGCACTAAACTCAGTTAAGCTGTTCATACTTCCATGAAGTACAGTATAATTCTGTTTAAAATGCAAAAAACAATCAAGTAAACAAACAAAACACACACACAATAAAGCAAAAGCTTTTAATTGTGTACTGTGAATCAGCATTCCCTTTTGTTCTCTGTTGTGGTGGTATACATGCCCACTGGACATGTACATTAGACAGTATGGGACACAGTGAGGCATGTGTGAGCCCATACTCTGGATAATTATGCCAAATCTAAATTGCATCCAGTATGTCCATAAAAATAAGCAAGACTATTTGCTGGATTTAATTACTGTAATCTAAAAACAAAACAAGATGTGAAAATAAACAGATCTTTCCATTCAATGCAACAAAACAACAACAAAGTCGTGTGGCATTTTAAGATCAACCAACAGATTAATTTCAATATTAGTTTTTGTAGGAAAAACACATTGCTTGTCTAAGGAAACAGCCTGTAATCCACAAAAGCTCATACTGAAATAATTTTCAAGACTGTTAGTCTTGAAAATGTCACAAAAATCTTTGGCTTTTTTGTTGATACTTCATTTTTCTCTTGTTACATGTACTAAAACTGGCTAACACAGCTTCTTTTTTTGGGTAAAAAAATGCACTTAGTATGCATTATGTTTAAAATGCAAATATCATCCACTGCAGAGGGCAAAGCTAGTATTTACCAAGACTACAACAGACAGAGAGGGATAATTTAACCCTTTTCTTTCATATTGAGGGAAACCCTTCCCATGAAGCTGAAATTTGCATTGAGAGAACATATCAATTACTACCAGATGAAGAAGAGAAAATGAAGACCTTCTGTGTTTCTAAAACACATCTGAGCAGTGGTGGGCATAATTTTTCCCTACCACACTGTAGGCATGGCCATGTGACTGGGTGGGTGTGGCCTGTTGGCCATGTTACTGCTCTTCGCTATAGAACTATGAAATTAGAAGCCTCTTCTATTTTCATCACTCTATAGTGAACCTCTGAAGCTATTACCCCATTGTCCAAATCTTTTCCAGGACTGTGTTTCACCCCAATGTGCCTCCCCAACCAGTCCAGAGTGGCTGGGGAGGCACTTTGGGGTGAAACGGAGACCAGGAAAAGCTTTTGATGAAGGGGGAAATGGAGCCAGCACCTCCAAAGCCTCTTCTAGGAGGAGGAGGAGGTGCGTGGGGCAGGGAGGTGGGTGGGGCCAGCAATTTTTACTACCAGTACGCTGATGCCCACCACTGCATCTGAGTATAGCTCAGTAGTTAATGTACACCATGTTTATTTTCATGAAAGTCTGTCTTTTCTTTAGTATGGTGGGCCATGAGTTTCTGTACCTTCTCTCTCATTATCAGTGCCTAATATGATGCTCAGATCTTTATTCATATTTCCACTAAACTTTCTTCCATTAGAAGCCCATGAGCCTTCATAAGGCAACACAGGTTTAGCTGGTGGTTATATATATATATATATATATATATATATATATATATATATATATATATATATATATATATATATATATATATATATATATATATATATATATATATATATATATATATATATATATATATATATATATATATATATATATATATATATTCTGTGTTAACTGAACTGATGGTATTACTCTCAGAATTTTGTTGCTGGCAACTATTTTTAGTTACTTGATGATTGGTTCTTGTCAAAGTTTATCTACATGTTATTTTAACCTTCTGTAACATAATTCTTCGATTCCTTCATTTAAGACACAACAATGGGATAATTTCAAGACACAACCATATTGTGCAAAATTGAGCAAACCCTGTCCTCTGCATCTAGCACTAAAGAGTCTCTTTTTTTTGTTTAATGCAGACTAGTAGAGTAGTCCTTTTTCGTGCCTTTCCCCATTAAACTTTGCTTTGATTCCATACCTGTCAAGTTTTGGACATGAAAATAAGGGAAATTTTGGGCCACACCCCTCTCCCCACCAGGCCACACACTTTCCTCCCCAAAATCCAGGCACATCCAAGAGCCTAGAAGAGGAGAAGCCACCAGAGCCAGTGGAGGAAGAAAAACCCCTAGGCACTCCCCCTCTCCCATTAGCACCACTGCTGTGCTGCTTCTCACAGAGAACAAGACAAGGGGCTAGCCCATAGAGGGCAGGCTTACTGTAATAATTCTATTTTAAATTTCTCCCTATTCTCTGCTGCAACAGCATTTTAGAATATGGTGATTTTTCATGGAACTGGTTTTTATACTTATATCACTTAATTGTCTACTGTCTTGGCCTTGTGTACCTCAATTTCATTTTTAAAAACTCTGTGTTTAAGACAAAACAACCCAAATATCCTCTTTATGTTGTATGCAAATATACTTGAAGCCAATTGGCTCATTGTCTCTTCTCTCTCCTTGGAAAGAGGGTGTTAAAGGAAGAGACAATGAGCCAATTGGCTTCAAGTATATTTGCATACAACATAAAGAGGATATTTGGGTGGTTTTGTCTTAAACACAGAGTTTTTAAAAATGAAATTGAGGTACACAAGGCCAAGGCAGTAGACAATTAAGTGATATAAGCGTAAAAAACAGTTCCATGAGAAATCGCCATATTCTAAAATGCTGTCGCAGCAGAGAATGGCAAAAGAGAGTTAAAATAGAATTATTACAGTAAGGATGCCATCTAGGGGCTGCCCTCTGCTATTATTACCTGTGAGGGGCAGCAGTGATGCTAAAGGCAGTGCCGAGGGGTGGTTCCTTTTCCACCAAGGGGAGCCCAACACTCCTCCTGTCTGGCTCTATCTGGTATGAGGAACGTACCTTATGAATAAAGATATAATAACAATACACAATTTTTAACAAAATACGGGAGATTGTTCAAAAAATACATGATGGCGGGGAAGAGGTCTAAATTATGGGAGTTTCCCGGGGAATATGGAATACTTGACAGGTATGTTTAATTCTCAGGTGGATAGCTGTGTTAATCTACTGCAACAAAAACCAACAGTCTTGCAACAGCTTAAAAATGAAAAGGCTTTATTTGGCATAAGCAGTTGTGCACTGTACCTCACTGCATCTGATGCATGCTAAAACAGGCTACATTCCACAAAACAGATGTAAAATGATGTTTGTTAGATCTACTATGGTACCATGATCTCTTTGGCCAAGTTAGCACAAATATCTTTGGTTTTCCCCCCCTGAATTCTGTGCTCAATGAAAACTTTTATATAATAATGTTTCTATAGACTCAAGCTAGCATAAATCAAAGTCCCATGAACAAAAATAAATATAACTGAGAAGCACTACTGTAGGTCATGGAAAAGAGGACAGAGACCAATGTATGTGAACATGTTGGTCACCTTTCTTTTCTTTCAAGTTTTGGATGCACTTCCATTTTTATTCTTCTTCTGGACAAGGTAGCCAGAATATATAATACAGAGCTGCATCTACTTTTCAAATTATGCCGTCTGTTGGCTGCTTTAATTGCTCCTAATTTCGCCAGCCTTGTCAAAAAGCCTGCTTTAAGCTTGGTCCTTCTGCAGACAGTGCTAGTTTGCCATTCTATGTGGTCAGTCAGTCCATATTTTTAATATGTGTTAAGTAACAGAGGAAGTATGATGGATAATATGAATTTTCAGCCAGTAAATTCAAAAGCATTTGTAAATAATAGAAGTACTTAACAGTTTGGTCCTTGGATACTAACAACAGTGTTAAGAATTCTGATGTTTTGCTCTTCTCCCCAAAATGTGTGAGAAATTGAGACAAAGCAAACATTCAGCAGTTTTTACATACGCAGGCACGTCTCTGCACCCCCTCCAACATACTGCCTAGAATTTGTGCTAAAAGCAAAAACAGATTGTTCAACAAAACAATGCTTTTGCAACAATGAATTTCTCATTTTGTAGAGCCCTGCACAGGTTGAAGCATGGTAAACAGTATTTTGCCTGCTGTTCATAAAGAGCTCATTAGTGCCAGAGTAGCAGAAATGTATGCATCAATATTTAAAATAACATGGGCACTAAACCTGTTTTCCACTGTAAACAGCTGAAGCCATCAAATAAAAAAGAAGTTGCAGACTACAGGTACTTTCCACTTTCCAGGTATTGGAACTCCACTTGTTTTGTTACCTGGAAAATAATCCTTAAATTCTGGTTTCTATAATTCTTTCACCTTATTTTATGATACATTTTACACAATAAATAGAATGTGTGTCTACCTTTATCACATCTGTGAGAAAGGTCAAGTTTTTATCTTCCTTTTTTCTAAGACAACGATAGAGGAACCTCTGCACTCTGCCATGTTTTGAACATTGACTCCTGGAAATACGGTCAACAGTAAGGAATTACAGGGCACGAAAGCTTGTTCACAGCATTTTAAGTCTTAAAGCAAAGATGGGCTTGCAGACCTTAAGAAATTGGACATCAACCTCACCCACATAATCAGCAGTGCTCTACAATAACGAAGCTCTACAATAAAAAAGCCATGTTCTTTCTTTCTCAGCAAAATGTATGCTATTATTATTTAGTTATTTACTCTTTATAAATGTATGCTATCCTCCTCCTCTTTACTGTCCTTGCCATATAAAACGCCCAAAAGCTCAAGCTGAAATCTCAAAGAAGGTCATCTGGAAAATTATTTCTTTACCATTTGGCACATTTGTAAGCTTGTATCTGTGCAATAAAACCTACTGAATATTTTTATTACCTTGCCCTTGTCAAAATAATGAATAATTTCTTGATAGAGCTGATCTTTTAGTTGTCCTTGCGTGGCAGCCTGGTATCCGTCCCGCTGAGTAAGATGTGCTGCACATGGCTCTTCTGACCACTAAATTAAATGAAACAGTGGAGAAACAGAGAAGGAATTGAATGTGATTCATGCACCTCTAATTTTGACTTGTTTCAAACATGCCCTGACACATGGGTAGTTTTTTGAGGGTGGAGAATATAATACCAGAGTCATGACCTTGAATTATGCTCTACATTTTAAAAAAACCAACATTTTGAGACAGGACATTTGGGATGCTTAAACTGAACAGCACTGACCAGAGAGCATTTTACCTATCAGTGCAGGAGCATTATCAAATAAAAATGACCTTGCATTGTGGTTCAGCCTAGTCTGTGAAACAGCTCACAGAACTTGGCAGCAGGAGAAAGAGTGCATACAATGGGAAGGCATGAAGCAGTTGAGGGCAGGAGAGAAGTGGCTATGCTGTAGGGTGAGGAGAGTCAGAAATCTATAGCTCAATTTATTGCAGATGCTCATTATTCAGCTTTCTTGTCTTCTCTTAATAGCCACACAAATTACCTTTCATGACCTTCAGTGTTAAACTGAAAAAATATTTTCAAAGGCACACTATATATATTTCATAAGGAAAAAAAGACATAATCAGCAACTACAGATCACAAATTCCAACCAGTATATGCGCAATCTCGAGTGGTGTTGCTCTTGAATGTATGAGGTAATGCTTTGTTCTTGCCTAAAAAGGCTGAGTCACTGTTTTCCACTATGACAAAATCAGGACTATACAGAGTATTTCAAATATAGGAAACCTGCCTAATAGACCCAGTGCCTGTTTTTTTCACCTTTTAATTTAGTCTTACATTCAGCACAGCAAGAGATGTTACTCTTCTAGGTACATGCCTTAAAGTAATTAACAGCAACAAATTAAGAAACTTATATTGATTCTGAAATCTGAAAACAATCATTATAAAAGTGATATACTTCATGCTTCTCTGTAAGATGTCATATTTAATTGAGGGTTTGCTGTAACCTCAATTAAATATAACTATATAGACCAAGGGGAAGTAAAGATAGAAGTATATTATTTAGCCTAGCATTCTGATTGTGAAATTTGTTGCCACTATTAGCCATGCCTGCCTTTTCATCTTCCCTACGTGGAATAACTTGAGAACTTAGGGACAAAATCCAATTGGAAATTTTTCCTAAGGGCATTTATAGAATTTATTTTATATTTTTTTTGCATTTGCCAGGCAGACTGTCATTCAGTTGGTCATCCAATTGAATGCATAATCAGAAGGAAGACTCATGTATAATGTACAGCTAAGAGCACAGGTCACATCCCTTATGCAATTTCCCTTATGCAATCATGTATGAAAACAGGATTTTAGCCCATGGGATAAACAGATTTGGTTTATACTTAGAAATGGAATGCAAAAAACAAAAAGATTTTTATTTCACGTTATTCTAAAATACTCAGGCAACTCTCCTCTTCAAAATGCAACTCATATGACAGCTCAGTTTGCAAAGCAATCCTAAATATCTAGAAACTGAAATAAACACAGTCCTGGAATGCTGATAGACTAGCAGTCAGGTTGCAATTTCACGCATGGTCAACCTTTGGAGTAAGTCCTACTAACTCAACAACACTAAGTAGATATGAGGTACGATTCATATGTTAATTATGTCTATCTTTGTACTAAATCTCCTTCCATAACATATTTTTAAAGAACTCACACTTCTTATACAAGCTTTTCAGTGACAGCTTTATCCTTTAAGTGTCACCTGAATGTCATTGACATTTTCCTTTCTGCACAAAAGATTTACCAATCAATTTCTGTGAAGTTGAGTATATAAACTGGAAAATGTCTTTCCACAGGTCTTACAAATGTGTTCTACACCTTTTCTGCCCTTATCTCCTGTCTACATCTCCTTTCGTAGGACAAAGCCTGGTGTCAGGATTTGCAGCTGTTCCTCTAAGTCCTGCAGGACTGGAGCACCCAGCCCAGAAGCAGTTGCACTCAGTCCTGGAGGACTGGACCCTCACCCTGCTACAATTGCTAAGTCCCACCTGGGGAAGGTTCTAGGCCTTCGTAGGCTCCACCTGGAGACCCTGATTGGCTTAGACATATAAGAACCAACCCTTCCTCCAAGCAGTGGTCTCAGCAACAGAGGTTAGAAGTCTGGTAGTTGGTTAGCTCCTGGATCTCAGCATTGTTCCTGATTCCCACTTTTGAAGGCCTCTGCCCCTTTCCTGTAGACTGTTGTTGTACCTTAACAATGAAGGTTAAAATACTTGCAGTTGCTTAGTTTCTGGATTGCTTGCCTTGTTCCTGGTTTTGGCTGTTGAAGATCTGTGTCTTCCTCCTGAGTCCTACTCTACAAGCTCTCCTGCCTTGTTTTTGCTCCTGAAGACACCCTGTTCTGATTCTGTGGACTACTGTTTTGCCTTGTCTGGATTCTTGTTCCTGGAATTCTGTCCTTGTCTTGCTCTAGCTCTTGAGGTTTCCCTGCTGTGTCTGTTCTCCTGGTTGACTGACTTCTAGCTTGTTTGTACTATGTTTTTGTTGCCTGTACTAATCACATGGACATGGCTTCTGGACTGATATTCATTTACTCTTTGTCCTGTTACCTGGTTGTCCTGGATCCAAGTGTTTGTGTTGCCTGCCAGCTGCCCACACATTGGAACCTGACACATGGTTGCCATTTACTTCTTTTGTTAGAAATAGCAATAAGACTTCTAGTGCTTAGTGCACTCTCTGGGTGGTTTACAAGCTAATTAGCATTTTGCCCCAAACATGTTGGGTACTCATTTTACCAAACTTGGAAGGCTGAGTCAACCTTGATCCATGGTCAGGAATGAACTCGCAACTGTCTGGCTGCAATACAGCAGTTTAACCACTGTGCTACCAGAGCTCTATGTTACTCTTTTGTACAGACTTCACCCCAAACTACCATCCTCTAAGATCACCAAAATAAATCAAAGGTTGCTTTGGGCAAGGACATGCCACACCCAACATTATCTTCATCCAAAAATCACTTCAGCTACCAACCTAACAGTTCGAAAGCAAGAAATGGCAAGTAGATAACTAGGGACCACTTCAGTGGGAAAGTACCACTTCGGTGGGAAGGTAACAGTGTTCCATGTGCTCCGGTGTCTAGTCATACCTGCCACATGATCATGGAAATGTCTGCAGAAGGCAGACAGTGCTGGCTCTTTGGCTTTGAATCAGAGATGAGCACTGAACCCTAGAGTCAGATACGACTGGCTTTCGAGCAAGGGAAACCTTTACGTTTGCTGAAAGAAATGGTCGATCTGCTTCACAATTCAATAGAGCTCATATCTACCAATTCACACAATAAGCATTAATTTTACAGTATGTGTAGCGAAGTGCATCTGGCAATACTTAAAATATTATCTGCTGAAGAGCTGATATCAGTTTGTAATACTGGTTCTTTTGTAATATAGTTGCCATGAAATTCCATGTTATACATCATCCTATGGAAAAGTGGAATTCACCTAAAATGTTATGCTCCCAAACTGACAGGACTGCAGTCATTTACAATCAGAACAAGACTGTATAAAGGGCAACACAAACATCAAGAGACCTGTAGTACAGACAGTGCTGTTGCCAATTCTTTACAATATGAGTTTAAAAACATTCAAAATGCATGCTACAACTCTGTGTACATGCCTTGTTAATCATCCTAGGTCAGAAGGATGACTAGCAAGAAGAAGAAGAGCCTTTTCGGTATCCACTCCAGCCCTATGGAACCTCCTGCTAGTTGAACTGCATCTCCAGACATAGTTGCTGCCCTTCAGGAAAGAGCTGAAAACTTGGCTGGCATGGCAGGTGTCGGGAGGTGGAGAGGGAGTAACTACCACCACCACTGGCTCATTTAGAGCAGGATCACTCAGGTTTTTAGTTTTTAAGTAGACCTTCTTTTCTGTGTTTTTAGGAATTTTTTGAGTTTTTGTTGTTGTTTAATGTTGGGGATTTTGTGTATGCAGCCCAGAGTCGCATGTCGATTGGGGTGGCTACACAAATTGAATAAAATAAATAAATAAGTTTCATAACCTTTGGTTTTTGGACTTCAATTCCCAGAAGCCTAAGTCAATTTCCAAAAGCACTGATCAGCCAATCTACTGATTTAGGCTTCTGGGAATTGAAGACCCCCTGTTGGGACCACTGGCCTAGGTAATGTTATCTTGGGCTTTGTGGACACTACACTTCAGGCTTTTCAAACCACATTCTAACTATATTTAACTCTGCCATTTTTATGTAAAACCTTCCGAGCACAATAGGTCTCAGAAATTATCCCCTGAATGTGTTTTATGATGGGATACAGTGGGTGAGACATAATAATATTAGCTGTTGGTTCAGAAATTTTGCATCTTTCTTAACTACTATAGCACGATGAATCACAGAAGCCATCTCTGTTAAATCAAATGACAAGAGAAGACCTAAGACAAGATCTCCAGGGTGGGGGCAGGGGCATCATAATGACAGCTTGGATACATGGCATGCTATTGAAGACAAATGTTAAAGTCCAGTGTAACCTCACCTACACATTCAAGCCATTTAATATATTTTCAATTAAAGTCTGTATTTGATCTAACACTTTGGACATTAAATGAAAAGAAAGGATTCACTTGAGAAAGCCCTGATGCTGGGAAAGGTGGAGGCCAAAAGAAGAAGGGGGCAGCCAAAAATGAGATGGCTAAATGGTATTGTAGATGCAATGGGCACAGAGCTGGGCAGGTTGAGGAGGATGGTGGAGGACAGAGGTGCCTGGAGAGCAATGGTCCATAGGGCCGCAAAGGGTCAGAATCGACTGTACGACTGAACAACAAAATTTGATCAAATACATTGTTCAATAAATACATGTTCTAGCTATATGTCTTCAAGTTGGAATCCACTAATAGTGACCCTTACAAGACTTTCAATGTAAGTGAGATGTTTAAGCAATGATTTTACCTGTTCCACATTACCAGTGGGTTTTCATTGCTGAGCTGGAATTTCAACCAAAGCCTCATGAGTCCCAGACCATTACTCTATCCATTACACCATCGCTTCTCAGCTCTTTGGCTAAGATCAAGTGTAGTGTGTAGTATCACTACACCAAACTGGGTATCTGTTTGTATTTTACAAATAAATGACAGGTATGCCAGATAGTAAACAAAACAACAACAACCAAACACCTCAAGGCCTATGAAATCAGAATGACTTCTTAACATGTCAAAGGCATGCATCACACCCCTGAATCTGGAACTTAAACATTTAGAGGTAGTAATTCTTGCTTTGTCTGAGGCAAATTAAGGCGTCTGCAAAGAATTCTGAAGTAAATTTGGCTATTAACAACCTCTTAGAGCCTACTTCAGAGATTGAAAGGGACATAGACATATTCCGTATGTCTATTCTGTAGCATATTCCAATAAAGCCAGCTTTTAGTTCTGTTTTGTCAGCTAATTTTAAGATTTGAGAAAATCACTTAGGTATAATAAAGAATAACTGTAGGCAGAAGGATGAAGGTGGAGAAACATATACCATCTTGTTGTTCCAAACAAGTAGAGGTATGAGACAGTGTTTAAGAAAGCATGTCTACGTAAACAACCCAGAATGGTGGATTTTCACTAGATAGGTGGTATATAAATGCACGTACTAAACAAAGGAAAGAAGGAAGGAATGGACAGGCCTTTTATCTAGTCCTCCAGCTTTGCTACTAATGATATTTTTCTGCATGTCTGTTCTTTTCTTGGTTGTATCCAACAAGATAGCTAAAGGTACCTGTGGGCAGAACCACAGTGCAGGGTCAGCAGACCTTCTGTAGCAGATGCAGTGGGGAACAGAGTGGGTGCAAAGGAGGAAGGAGCACTTTCCTTCTTGTTCAGCTTTCAGATGCCTTCAGCTGGTTGAAGGATTTGAGCTGTCTCACACCACTAGTTTTTCAGAACTAATTTTATATTTGCTAAGGGACTCATCACCAGGGCCTTGTCTCCAAAGGGCTTTATGTAATCTGCACAGTAGCACATCATGTTAGTACTGTGGTCAAGGACATGAAGGGGATGAATATTCAAATGACGAAACATAGTATTTGGAAAGTCTCTAATGGTTTCATCTGATGCTCTTACCTGTCAATCTAATACTACATGTTATATAATGAAATCACATACCATAATTTATAAATTATCTACTAAGTACACATATTAAATAATAGGTTATCAATCTTGGTACACAGACATGGGCAAACATTTATTTGATAGATAACATGAGTCACAACACTGTAAAAATAACTATTACATTGGATGACAAATTACAAGTACTGAAAGGACACCTTGATAAATCAACCTGTTTTTGAAAACTGCATTCCCTGAAACTTGCATTTGGCAGCTTGCAAATCACTGATCATTACATAAAAGGAGAATCATACCTCTGTAGTGTTTAATTTCACCTCAGGTATCATTTTCATAACAAACATAACCAGCACCCCAAACTTGTGATGAAATGTTTAGATTTTATAACACTGATGCCACAAATTCTTAAAAAACCCAGAGATTACATATATGGATAAGGTCGTACAAAGATGACACCTTTTGGTGAGTTCATTCATCAGTTCCTTTCGCCTGACCTAGTGTGAGAAAGATTAACCGGCAACTCAATGTTGCCATTACCAGGGTATGCCAGATTGTGGTTCAAAAATACCACAATCTTTGAAGAGGCTCTTTCTCTGTAACACACCCCCCCCCCCCACACACACACACTCATAGTACAGTAAGTGATCAACCTTGGTAACTTATTGGTTGCTTTCAAATTGTTTATAAATCTGGACATTCAAAAATTCTGCTCAGCAATTTAGAAAGCTTCACTGGCATTTTCTGTTCTGCATCTTAACACTGGGAGCCGCGTAGCATGTTTCTTCCTGAACAGATTCTTAAAGCACAATCTAGTTCTGGCAAGAGACAGATGACCAGGCATAACTTGAATAACAAAACAAATCTGTGTTTTCTGTTGGCCCAGCATAAAAATGAAAATTCTTTCAGAAGTTCACCTAACAATGGCACTCCAAATTTAGTTTGTGATTTCGCTTTATCTAAGCTTTCAATTTTCTGGAACTACTCAAAGTATTTTATTCTTATATGCTTTACAACAGGGGTGCTCGAACTATGGTCCACGGGCCGAACCCGGCCTACAATGCCAATTCATCCGGGCAATGCTACCGTTGCTACTTCGTATGGGTGCATTTTACTTCTGCTTCCAGGAGTAGCAAGAGTGGCATGGGCTGGATGAATTGGTGTTGGGGGACAGCTGGTTGGCTGTAGCTTGGGCACCCCTGGTTTAAGCAGAGAAAATGGCAGCCTAAAAATCTATCTCATCCTGTTGCAAAAACAGATTGCAAGGCATGTTTTACTTCCGCTTCTGGTGGGAGGAACCATGTGACCGGCCCACGGCCTGAAAAGTTTGGGCACCCCTGCTTTAGAAGAAGGAACATTTTTGCACCTTGCCACAGAAACATTTAAAGATTAATGGCATTTGAAATATTATACCTTAAGAAGCTTGGCATGCAGAAGTAGTGTGTAGGCAGCTTCAGTGTAGTTATCACATTCTTTGTGCAGGTCACAAAGTTTGTACAAATACCTACAGTGACAAAATAAAATTGGTCACAAAATAATATAAGCAAGAGACCCTGGCAGTCTGATTCCAGTATTAAAAATATATTAATTGCTATTGGTGGCTTTTTTAAAGTTTGCATTTTGCTACATCCAAAAAATATGTAGCACACAGGATACAAAAGAAGATAGCAGCAAACAATAATATACTGAGCATTTTAGAAGCATCTAGCTTCATTTTTGACATTGTAGCTGTGTGATAGGTTGATTTTCAGAAATGCAGAATGAAAAAGACACATGTATGTTTGCAATTTTCCACTTAGAGAGATTTTTCAACCGGTAATGTTTACTTTGCTGCTAAAAAAGATTGTGAAACAATAACTATACAGCTAAATGATTATCAGACTAAGACAATAATTACAGTTGCAATCCTATACAAAGTGAGTCCACTTTACTCCCAAGCAAACATACAATTTCGGAGTTACATGCAAAGGAACATTTTTCCCAATCAGATGTACATAGGATTGTAATTAAAAACCTCTTACTGGATAGCATAAGGGCTCCCCTTTATGTGTCTAGTGTCCCACTGGCTGCCTAACTGGGCCTGTGACTAGTTGTTCACCCAGCCATGCAAAGGGAAGAGCATACAGAGGGGGCAATACACTGCACAGTTGCCCTTCCAGTTTTTTTTAAAGTTGCATTTGCTTTGACTCCAGGTTCAATAAAAGGGTTAATTTGAATATATGAGAAGAGGAAGAGGACAGAGTCTCCCCCCCCCCCTTCTGTTGTCATTTCCCATGTGTGGAAAGTGACAACAGAGAGAAAAAGAACTGGCATTTGCTCCTCTCATGTCTCATTTAAAACTTTAATTCCCTGACCCATAATAGAAATGATCATCACCAGAGCATGCAGAAAGTTCAAACTCCTCCTCCTGTAAATCTTGCTCTCCTTCCTCCATGAGACAACTGACATTACAACAGATTGCAAATGTTTTTAACTTCAATTAATGTGGTGTGTGTGGCTTCCCCTCCCTAATCACGATAAGAGCAGGAATAATTCATCTCCTCACTCTGTGAGGCTCTGATTATATGTACCACTTTTATTATTTATTTATTTTAAACTTAGACAATCTATGCTGTCTCTCAGCTTTCTTTAATTCTGTAAAAGAGGGCTTGTCATGTATACAGCTTGAATAGAAATTTCACACAGGTAAAAAGCCTTAACTACTATCTCATCCTGAAGGTTTACTCCAAGGAAGGTATTCAGATGGCTGGCTTTTTAAATATAATTTCTCCTAGTTTCGCAGGCTATGATATTATGATATCCACTAGAAAATGCTGGATTGCAGTTGTGATAATAAAAGACACAAAATTTTATGAGCAATTGTTTTGGCTATGAAAAGGGTAGCAAGTAATTAATCCCTTCTTCTCCATGTCCCTAGCAAGGGAAAAAGTTAATTTGGTGATAGGAAAATAAAACAAGTAAATGGCCAGGAGCTAAGAAAGAGAAGTTGTTTAAAAACAAAAGGGCAAAGAGGAAACTACTAATTAAAAGGCCAAAACCAGGAAGAAGCTCATAGCAAACCCACCTTATAGAGACATGTAAACCAAATATCAAGTCAGAGCTGCCCTGTGAGAAAGCACTGTCAAGGCCTGCATTTTCCTGAACATACTATAATGACATATGACATCTATTGTGGAAAGGGCAGGCCAGGGTAGAGGGGAGAACTGAGCCAGTATGGAAACAAAAGGTGTGCACTACTAACATTTACTCTTATAGAGCAATTCCCAAAAGCAAATCCCCAAATATAAATGTTAGTTTGTATGGCTGGAAATTAAGCTATATTATATGATACAGCCACTGAGGAATGATATGATCCTTCTGTTTTTTACTGTACAGTTTTATTTTATAGAACAGAGGGTTGGCATTGATAAAGATATGGACTAGATCAGTAATGGCGATTTGGGCTGACTTGGGCTTCTGGTAATTGGAAATCCAGGAACAAGGTTTGCTATCACTGGACTAGATGCTTGAAAATTGCATATCAAGTGAACGAACAAACGAATGAACCATACTATTTTCTCTCTGCTCCTTTTACTTATGTTTCTTGGCTAAAAATACCCACATGCCAATTACACTGTTTATTTACAAACCTTATGTACATTTCTTCTCTTTCAATTTCTTTGTAGAAATTCTGAAAAAAGAAGAAGCATTTATTAGGAATTCACAGCCATATAAAATGCCTCTAAATATATAACATAAAATGTGCTTCTAGTGGAAGAATATGTGCTTTCTTTTAATTATGAACTATGAAACCAACAGCTTTTTTATATCTCGTAGCAACTGTTCAGCATCTCCATGATAGAGCATTTGCAAGTCATACACCATTAGGCTTTCTCAGCCTTGTAATGTACAAAACCTTACAATGTAGTAAAATATAATGTACAATTTAAAGCAATATGCATTCTTGAATCTAAAGATGCTTTACAGCCAAGCTAGACATAAAATTAACGGTACCTTTTTATCTACTGTGCAGTTTGGTTTTGCTCTAAATACAAGTAGCATCATGGAAGGGAGCTGATAATTACTGGGATCATAATAAAGAGAGGAAAATAAGTCTCATTCTTCGCCTGCTGCAATGCAGGGGGGAAATTCTTATTTGTACAGGGTAGAAAAACTGACTGAAAATAACATGGGGCCCCTCCTCCAATCAGTAACACCTTCAGAGAAGATTTTTGGGTGGGGGGAATTATCCATAGGAATAAAGCAAGAGGTGAATTTCTGCATCCCACTAGTGAGCATCCTTCTCAAGGTGCTGCTGCTGCTGCTGCTGCTGCTGCTGCTGCTGCTGCTGCTGATGATGATGATGATGATGATGATGATAAACTGCCTTTTTTCGTGTTCAGGGAATGAAGAAGCAGATGAGTGAAGTAGTGAAAATCAGCTCTTTAATAGTGGGGTTTGAACATAGTTTGGATGGGGCAAAAATCAGACTTATATACATTATAAACAGCAACAGTAACAATAATACAACAAGACCATTGGCTAACAAGCCGGAATAGGGGAGCATTCCACAAATTCCGCTTGAAATTGGTTCCTAGAAGACACTTCTGGGTCAATGTTGGCTGGCTGCTGACTATTACCTCTGCCCCCTGGGTTTAAATGGGTGGGGGCCAACCCTAGTGTTGAGTGTCTGTATTCGTCTTGTGGGTCCAGTACTCTGGGTCTCAAATGATCCGTGTGCCTCCTCCAGATCAGACCAGTGGCTGTTTTGATTCTGTAAGAAACAGGACCAGTTTGATTGATCACAAACCCAGGCACCCACGTAGGGCCACCAGCTGCATAATTGCGGCAATGTACAGGGTCTCTGGACGAGAACCACTTTTGGTGTTGGACTGCTATATTTGTGCCTATGTCCTCTACCCTAGAGGGATCCAATCTGTCCAGCAAGGATGACAGTTTTCTTCGCTGGAGCAATTCAGCAGGGGACAGCCCTGAGACAAGGGGGTGAGCCTATATGTGAAAAGAAACTGGCATAACTGGAGCTCCAAATCCCCTTTACCCATACGCCAAAGCACGTCTTTAGTTGTGCGCACCTGCCGTTCTACCTGGCCATTGGTGGCTGGGTGGAACGGGGCAGCAATGATGTGCCTAATTGCATTCTTTTTCATTAAGGATTGGAATTCTGCAGATGTGAACGTGGACACGTTGTCGGACACCAGCACATCTGGAAGTCCAAATGCTGCCAACAGCCTTCTTAGGTGCATTATCCTGGACCACGGGCCCCGAGCAGAATCCCATTCCCGAAAGGGAAGGTGGGATTGCGCTGGGTGAGAGGATTGACAACTGGCACAAGTGCCGACCATTTCTTCTATGTCTTGGTCCAGTTGAGGCCACCAAAAGTAACTACGGGCAAGGGCTTTGGAACGGACAATTCCTGGGTGACTTGTGTGAAGTGGATGTAAAACCTTTTTCCTGAAAGTGACAGGAATGACCACCTGCTGGCCCCATAGAAGGCAACCGCGTTTCACTGACAGTTCCAAATGCTTGCAGTGGAATGTTCTGAATTCCTTGGCTAGAGGAGAGACAGGTCAGCCTTTTTGTACCCAAGACATTACTTTAGGCAATGTTGCATCCTTGGCCGTAGCCTTGGCTATATCTGAGGGGACAACTAGGGGCGAGTTGAAAGCCTCAATCATAAGGACCTGGTGGTCACTTTCGATCTCGCAATTGGCTTCCCCGACCCCTGGCAGTGGAGAACATCACAGGTCATCAGCGTGGCTGATGTTCTTGCCGGGCCTGTGCACCAAAGTAAAATTGTATGCATTTAGGAAAATTGCCCAACACAACATCCTTGGGGACAGAATTTGAGGCGTGGGCTTCCCGTTCACAAAGATTCCAAGGAGGGGCTTGTGATCAGTTACGATGGTAAAAGGTCTTCCATAAAGGTAATCATAGAATTTCTTAGTGCCAGCCACGATTGCCAACGCCTCCCTGTCTGTCTGAGCATAATTTTTCTCAGGCTTTGAGGGTGAATGGGAATAGAATGCTACAGGGGCTTCCCTCCCGTCATTTAGTACATGGCATAACACAGCTCCCACCCCCACAGGGGATGCATCATACACAAGTACAACTTGCTTGTTAGGATCAAAATAAGTTAATACAGCATCCGAAGATAGCAGCCTTTTGAGTTCTAGGAACGCTTTCTCCTGGCAATGGCCCCAATGCCAAACAGTATCTTTCTTAAGAAGCCGATGTAATGGTTCGGCAACTGAGACTTTGCGATGGAGAAAAGCGTGATAGAAGTTTAACAATCCTAGAAATGATTGCAATTTGGCTTTACATTTTGGCCTGGGTGCATTTCGCATGGCCACCACTTTGGAGTCAGAGAGCATGATACCTTGGGGTGTAATTCGGTACCCCAGGAACTCCATTTCCTGTGCCAAAAACACACATTTGTCTCTTCTGAGACGTAGACCGGCCCTCTCGAAACGTGAGAGGACTCAATCGAGCCTGGCCGCAAGTTCGACGGTGTCGTTAGCGATGATCAGGACATCGTCAAAATATGGAAGGACACCGGGCAAACCTTTTAAAATACGTTCTACAAGAGATTGAAATATTCCGGGGGCCACATTCACCCCAAATTGAAGCCGAGTTACCTTAAATGCCCCCCTATGCATTACTATGGTATGGGCTATGGCAGCAGCAGGAGACACAGTCAATTGTTGCCCAACACAACATCCTTGGGGACAGAATTTGAGGCGTGGGCTTCCCGTTCACAAAGATTCCAAGGAGGGGCTTGTGATCAGTTACGATGGTAAAAGGTCTTCCATAAAGGTAATCATAGAATTTCTTAGTGCCAGCCACGATTGCCAACGCCTCCCTGTCTGTCTGAGCATAATTTTTCTCAGGCTTTGAGGGTGAATGGGAATAGAATGCTACAGGGGCAAGGTCAAGTTTTGCGAAGCAATTTCCTCCATGCAAGGAGGCAAGAAGGTGGCTTACCACGGGCACAGGATATGCGTTTGGGCGAATAGCTTTATTGATGGTACACTTGTAGTCAGCGTATATCCTGACCTCCCCGTTACTTTTCAAAGCAGTCACTATTGGTGTCTCCCACTCTGCGGAGTCCACAGGCACTAGGATGCCCTGCCCCCACCAGTTTGTCCAGCTTGGCTTCTACTCCTTTAAAGCAAAGGGTACCCGGCATGGCTTCATCCGGATGGGCCGGATGGTTGAGTCAAGCTCAAAGTCCACAGGGGGTCCTTTGTATAACCCTAAACCCTTTTTGAACACCTCAGGATGTGCAGCACAAACATCCCGGATTGGGTCAGGGTCTATTGCGTGAATGCCAGAAAGCCGGATTCCCAGGGGCCTAAACCATTGGGTCCCAATAAGACAGTTAGTGCCCTGATTAACTACAACCAAGGGCAAGGAGGTGCGAATGTTTTTGAATTTGACCAAGAAATTTCCCACCTCCAGGACTGGAATCTGGCAACCTTGCACATCCCAGGGAAGTTTTAGAAGATTTGAGCTTGGGCCGAGAAGCAGCGGGAATTCTCAAAAACTCCCGCTGTGGGATTATGGAAAAGGTAGTACCTGAATCCACCTCCATCTTGAAGGGGCCTTCCTGCAGGCTCAGGTCTGTGAAGAAACGCTTGCTGACGATGGCCACTTGGCACGGCTCAGGCTCTGGTGACACTTTGGTGGTGGATGTTTTGTGGTGATGACTCTTCTTGGACTCAGGTGCTGGAGTTCTTTGCTTTCACTGTCGGCATACCTTAGCAATGTGCCCTCCTTGCCTGCAGTTGTGGCATTCTGTGGTGCGGAAGGGGCACTTTCTGCGGTCATGCCGGGCTCCGCAGCCATCACACTTGCAAAGGAATTTCTTCTCCCGATCATCACGGTGCTCTCGGTGCTTTCGTCGGACTGCTCAGACTTCTCCCTCTGCGTTGCTGGACTCCAATGAAGAGGTGGAACCAGGCGAAGCTGAGGAGGATGAAGATGAATTTTGCTGAGCTTGCACAGCTGAGTCAGTGGCACTGGTGGTGGAGTGGCGATGCCGGAAAAGCTTTATCCCGGACCGTGCGGCCTCAGACGCTACTGCCTCTTTTAGGACAGCCTTGAAAGTAAGCGTCTTTCTGATCATGTGGCGACATTGAGCATCTTCATCCCTCATGCCGGCAAGTAGATGGTCCCGGAGTGCTCCAATGTTGTCCCACTTGCACGGGGTGGCAGCAATGCGCAGAGCAGCAGCGTAGTCTGCAATGGACTCCCCAGGTCGCTGCTCCCTTCTGTGGAAGGCCACCCTGGCCAGGAAGATCGAGACCTCTGGCTGCAGGTGTTTCCTCAGTGCAGACATGATTTCTGTGAGCGGCACCACATCCACATCCCTTGGGAGAACGAGGTGGGTTGCCAGCTCAAGCGTCTCAGAACTGCACTGAGTGAGGAAACAGGAGCGCTTCTGGTCTTCGTCGGCGATCTTCTGCGAGGCCATTGCGTGGTGGAATCGGCGTTCGTATGTTGCCCATTTCTCTGGACACGCTGGGTCAAATGGGCCGATGTTGCTGCCCTGTGGGGACGCCATCCCACCTTCATCGCCAGTTTCGTGTTCAGGGAATGAAGAAGCAGACGAGTGAAGTAGTGAAATTCAGTTCTTTAATAGTGGGTTTTGAACACACTTTGGATGGGGCAAAACTCTGACTTATATACACTATAAATAGTAACAGTAACAATAATACAACAAGCCCATTGGCTAACAGAGTGTGCACATTTTCAATCCACTTATTTTCATAATAGATACATGAGAAAAGATACATTCCACTCCTGTCAGAAAACACAGTTAACATACATAACACTTTTCTAACAAAGACTTGAGTTATTTTAATTACAAACTAGCAAGGGTTGCCCGGCGTTGCCGGGCTTTTTGGGGGGTTTTGTTTTTTAAAAAATATGAGAAATGGTTTTGGATGTTTTTTGTTGTATGTGTGTTTAAATGAGTTATGTTATTTTTTAAAAATATTGTTTTTTTATACATAGGTAGTTTTTTAAACTGTTATAAATAAATTTGGATTTTTAAAAGTGGAAAGGTTGATATATTTTTTCCCAATAATTGCATTTTAAAAAATAATTTGTCATATTTTTTTTTGGTGATAGGTGTACTTTGGATAAGATTTTTAAAAAAATGTGTAAGTGTAATTCGAATTCATTGAGTGTCATTTTTCCTGTGGCCACTTGGTGGTGCTGTTGCGTAATGTTTGTCCTGTCCTGTGAATTCTTCCTGTTCTTTTGCCATTTCAATTCTGTTTCTCGGCGTGTCTGGAGCTGTGTTGGTAAGTTGTGATCTCCGATATTTAAGTGAAAAGGACGCGGGGATATGAATTTTGTTGGGGGGGGGGCTGTTGTTTTTTGTTGTATGTTTTTCCTGTCTTTGTTTGTGTTTATTTTTTAAAGGTTAGATTTCTTTTTTTGAATGGTTTTGATTTGATTTTTGGTGTGTCCTTTTTTTAGGGGGGGGGTGCCTTTTGTTCTCACGGATCATGCTTGGTGGCCCGTGGGAAGGTAGGCTACTTGCAGCGGGGGTGCCTTTTCTTCCCATTGGCCATGCTTGTTTGCCCGTGGTTAGGAAGGGCACTTGCGGCGGGGGGTGCCTTTTGATCCCATGGGCCATGCTGGATGGCCCTTGGGAAGGGAGCGTTGTTGCGGGGAGGGTGCCTTTCATTTCCACGGGCCATGCTTGTTTTCCCGTTGGGAAGAAGGGCAGTTGCGGGGGAGGGGTGGTGGGTGGATTGTTTTTATTTTTGGCGCGGTGGCAGTCCCTTCGAACGGAAGAGCAGGGGCAGCGGGTTTGTTTCATTTTCTTCCCCCACGGGCCATGCTGGCTCGCCCGTGGGGATGAATGGCGGCGGAGCTGGCTTTCTTTAAGTTTTGTTTTCGCGCGCAGCCTGCCTCAGCGTTCTGCGCGGTCATGGCGCGCAGGATGCTGGGGCTTGTAGTTATGGGTTCGTGCTTTGTGTTTGTGCTGCGTTTTTTAACATGCTTTTCGTTTGATTGGCTGCGGCGCGTGTCCGCACGCTGCGGCGTGCGTGAGCCTCTCAGCCTGATTGGCTCTGGCGCGCCGCGGCGCAATGACTGTTGGGACGTGAAGTTCTTTCCCTTTCTTGCCGTTTGTGGGGCTGAGGCCCCCGTGCCGGATTTTTAAATCCTTCGTTGACCTGCGTAGGGAATTTGGCCGTGCACACGAAGGGTGGGTGTGGGTCAGTAGGGCGACGCATAGCAGCCTATAGCCAGTTCCAACGGTTAATGCTTGGTTTTATAGGTTAAGATATACAAAATGAAAAAGCAAAACAAAATTTCCCTACTATTATTTGCATTTAAAATTTTAATTTGCTTTTAGTTTGCTTTCCTTTAGCTGCTACAACTATCTAAAGCATTCTAAAGCTGTTCATATTTTTAGAATGTCAGACAATCAGAGCTTGGAAAATTATTTTTTAAAATTAAAACTAGTTGTGCTGGCTGAGGGATTCTAGAAATTATAGAGCAATTTACTCTAGCTATAATTCCAATGTTTCTTGCTGCTTTTTAACCTGATTCTAATGCCTGGATTTTCACTGTACCACTAATCACTTCACCACACTGTCCAGTTTAAGAGTTGACTGGGTGAGATAGAAAGGGTGTAAGAGACAGTTGTGTGGTAGAAGGCAAATGATGGAGTGGAAAAATAGTTTCCTGGAATGGCAATGGTAAGGGTAAGGGGCTGAATTAACTAAACTGTGCCAGGTTGCTCTCATGCTTCAGTTGCACCCTGTATTTGTTTTAACCATCCTTGTGCAAAATGTTAGGTCTGCCATCAAAGTCCATTTTCCTCAAGTTATAATGCTTGAGAACTCTGGAGCATCTTGAGAACTCTGGAGCATCCTCTGTTAAAAAAAAACAAAACTCTTTTCTTTCTCTTTTCCCCCCTCAGAATATCCTTGCTGTTGCTCTGTATTTTGTTTTAGCTGACCTAGTGCTTGTGTGCTTGTTTTAGACTTAGCTTGGGAAATGTTGGGTTTGGATTATAGAATTCCAGACAAATCACAGAATTTTTTTAAAAAATTGTTTGGCCATTTTTTTTGGGGGGGGGGCTTTCTTTTCAGTGGGCCATGCTGGCTGGCCCATGGGAAAGAAAGGACCCCCCGCCACTGCTGCCCTTCCTTCCCATGGGCCAGCCAGCATGGCCCGCGGAAAAGAAAGCACCCCCCCAAAAAAAGTAAACACAAAAACACAAACCAAAAACAATCAAAAACACTCAAAAACAAAAATCCAAAATGGAAACACAAAAGCAGCCAAAAACAAACAAGAAAAAACACACAGCCCCCCCAAAAAAACCCAACCCCCCCAAAAAACAACAACCCATTTCATTTCATTTCAAGTTTAATTTCTATACCGCTTACTCACCCAGCGGGCAACTCAAAGCGGTGTACATAATAACAATAGGATAGTACAATAATACAGGTAAACATAACACAATAAATCAACAATACAATAATAAAGCAATAATGTCATCAAATTACAAGATTACAAGTCAGAAAAAACATAATATAAGTAAAGGGGAAAATGCAAATAAGATACACTAGAACTCTCCACAAAATGGCAATTTCTACAATGTTAAAGATACAAAATTACAAAGACTAATACTGATCCTGACACAATACAATTTATCATGTAATACCAACTAGTACCCTTGGCTACTACAAGTCTAAGAGGAAGCCCCTAAAAATGTCTCATCTGAAAAGAAAGGGGGTGTCCCACCACATGGCAGCTGTACTCAGGGAACAGCTGTGCTCCCACTCACCCCTGACCAAGGCAAGTCAGGGTGGGGAGCCGGCGGTGTTGCGGCAGCGCGGCGGCGGTGGCAGCTCTTCTAGCCCCGCGGCGGGAACTCGGGGCAGCTGCGGCATGCTCCCACCCACCCCTGACCAAGGCAAGTCAGGGTGGGGAGCCGTCGGTGTTGCGGCGGCTCGGCGGTGGTGGCGGCTCTTCTAGCCCCACGGCGGAAACTCGGGGCAGCTGCGGCATGCTCCCACCCACCCCCGACCAAGGCAAGTCAGGGTGGGGAGCAGGCGGTGTTGCGGTGGCTCGGCGGCGGTGGCGGCTCTTGTAGCCCCGCGGCGGGAACTCGGGGCAGCTGCGGCATGCTCCCACCCACACCTGACCAAGGCAAGTCAGGTGGGGAGCCGGCGGTGTTGCGGCGGCTCGGCGGCGGTGGCGGCTCTTCTAGCCCCACGGCAGAAACTCAGGGCAGCTGCGACATGCTCCCACCCACCCCTGACCACCCCTGACCAAGGCAAGTCAGGGTGGGGAGCCGTCGGTGGGGAGCTTACCATAAGATGTCTTCTCTCCATGAGGACTGGAACTCAAATGAGAAAATAAAGAAAATACTTACCGGAAGAGACACCCAGAGGACAAAAGAGAAAAATTGTAGAGAGGAAGAAAAGCTCACCACCCCCACCCAGAAGCCACAAGAGAAAAAACATTCAAATATATTGAAACTAATAAGATTAATTCCTAATTGACTAATAAGATTAATCAAATAAGTTATAAAAAGATTCAAAAATAATTACACTAATCTCAAAAAATACCAAAAAAAAACCAGAAATCACTTTTCACTCAAAAACAAACAAACAAAAAATGCGTAAAAATAAAGATTTAAAAAAACAAAATTAAATTTTAAACCAAAAAAAATTAATTTACATTAAAAAAATTAAAATAAAATAAAATTTGCATAAACATAAAACAAAAACCTTCAAAAACCAATTTAAAGAGCCTGGCACTGAGGAAGCCGGCGCGCAAAAAAATAAAAATAAAACACACACTGGGAGCGCAAGTCCGCCGCAGGTGGACGCTGCGCCTCAAAGCCACAAAATCACAAAACCTTACAACACCATTTAAAATAGCCCAGCACCATTGGTTCAATTAAAAAAAAAAATGAAACCCTTGACTAGCCAACACAATTTTAAAAATATGCTAGTCACTTATATTATTAGATTTTAAGAATGATGAGGAAGGCTAGAACAATAGTCACATTAGTCTACCAAAAAGTATTACATGTCAGATGGTACCTTAAAGTCTAACCATCTCACTGTAGCATGAAACATTACAAGTTACAACCTGTGATTAGTCAAATTAGCCTAATTTCATGTGACCCTCAGTCTAACTTGATACACATTCTACTAGCAGTAAACTCACACTATTGCCAAAATTAATAATTATGTTCCATCAAATTGTTTATGACTTATGGTGATCAAGGGCCAATTACTTTCTCTCTCCCTCCCAGCAATCTTTGGCAGGGAAGTGAGATTAGGAAACAGATATTAGTGAGCAAGAAAAAAGGGTTGTCCTGTCTGCTTTTGCCTCTTGGCTCAGAGGGTTCTGGGAGGTGGAGTCTTGCTCCTCTGGCTCCATAGAGATCATCCCCCCAAAAAACCTACAACATATAGAAAGATCTACAACTTCCAGCTAGCATCACAGAAAATTCTGTATTTGTGAAATTAGAAACAGGCTAGGGAATGCAGGTAAATAACTGGAAAGCTGGTCTGTAGATTTATGAATTCTGCCTGGGGAATTCCTGGAGACTTCTGGGGATTGAAGTTAAAAAAAGAGGAAACATTTTGGATGCAGCAGACTAACAAGGATGCCCACTGGAATTGTCTGGTTTATTTCATATATTATTTACTTAAAATATTTTTATCCTATTTTTCTCCATAAAAAGCATTAAAAAGACAAATAAAAGGAATTGTTCAAATATTAAAAAGAACCAAATATACATTATTTAAAATGACCAAACAAAAAGCACAACAGAAACAAGTTAAAAACAAGAAAATACCAATCAGTCAGTTACTAAGGGAAAGCCTGTCTGAAGAGAAAGGCACCTCTCACAACTGCCAAAATCTGGACATTCAGACTCAGAAATGCATTCAGAAGGGCATCCAAACTGTGTCCATGTGTTTTTCAGATGGACTGTAACCTCATCCGGCACAGACTGAATCCCTATCCCTTGATTTTTTGTTTGATTCTAAGGTGAATGCTCCACAGATACAGTAACTACAAAGCAGATCTGTTATGTCTGGATCCCACAAGAACACAGAACATCGGTCCACTGGCAATATGACTGGAGCAAATAAGGTGCTACAATTAGGGTGGGGGAGGGAAAAAGCCACAAGCAGTCTTATTTATAATAAATGAATTATTAGGGCTTTTTCCAACCTTCAAACAAAATGTCTATGAATTTGTATCTCTGACAGGCATCTGTTATTTTCCAGAAAGCTGCAAATACCATTGGCCAAAAGCAGTAAAACTGTTTTTACAAGCCAAGCAAATATCTAGAAACTTTCAGGCAATTGCCAAAGCAGACTGTAGCCTCTGAAAATCTTTGCACTGCTGCAGAACTTTTGTCATTTTTAATAAAGAGAAGTCAAATTTTATCATTGGATTTTCTTTTGCTTGTATTTGTATTTGTAGTGTACTTAGATGGATTATGACAGCAGAAGCAAGAGTGTAAACACATTACTACACTACACTTTAGAATAAAGGATTTGGGGAATTGGAAATACTGTAGAAACAAACAGAAGAGAGGCAAGTTACAGTGAAGAACAAGAAAAATAAACCTCTTTAATTTTTCTAGTTTGATAAATTGCTCTACTTTGCTTTACAACTTTTCAAAAGCATTCTTAGTTCTGTTTCTCACTTTCTTGCTAAAATTGCAAGAGGGAAAATCTTGACACTCTAGTTCTACTCAGAAGAGCAAGAAGCCTCTACTAAAGGCAATCTGCATGTCACTCCATAGATCATCATCAACAAGTTCCAACAGAATTATTTATTTATGTACTTATTTATTTACTTATTTTCATTATTTTTATACCACTTTCCTCACCCAAGAGTGACCCAAAGCAGTTTACAAGTTAAATAAAAACATCAAGTAAAAAACATAAAATAAAAACTCCTATCTAAAACCTGTCTTGAATGCTTGACTAGGTGCTGGCTTACAGGAGGCATGTATTGATCCTTTAGGCTGCGGTAATTTCCTTTATCCGCACACTCCCAGTGCAGCCTAAGGTTGCCTCACTGTACCGCTTCCCAATCGGCTTCAAAGAACTCCACCTGTCGCTTACAGGGAGTATGCGGTGGTTTAATATATTGGTATCATATGGGGGCATAGAGCAAAGCACTTGGATATAGCCTGATAAACTGACATCCAATCTGTTGATGTTACTCACAAAGTTTTATTTTCCATTAGCATCTGAAAAAGAACAAAGACAGACAAAGACAAAGTACATAGTAATACAGAGTTAGTAAGGTTCCCTTTGATCGGGGAAACCCCGAAGGGATATTTCTCAGTCCAGCTTGGGGAGACAGAGCTCTGCCTTCTACCCAAGAGGACTAAATAACTGAGGGAAAGGGCTTTTATACACAAAAAAGAGCAGATTTCCCTCCCACCTTTGCATTCTTGGGATGGCTTAATTTGCAGGTGTTCTGACAGGAGGGGAGGTGTCCTCTCCCTCGTGGTATAGTCAGCTGACCCTGTCGTCACCCTGTACCCTCGTGGGGGCTGCACCTGCAGTAGCTGTCAATCACTCCAGTGTGGGATCGCAGCTGTGTTGATTTCATCAGAAAGGAATGTGTGTGAAACAGCTCTAGTAGCTAGTGATAAGGTTGCCATGGTTACTCAAGGATCATGACAAAACCAGATTAAAAACCACATAAACACTGTCTAATAAAACCACCCTCCCTCCCTTCACCCACATTAAAAGGACTGCCAGGAAAAATTAACCACCATGCGGGCTATTTAAACAAGCCAGCGGGATTGGGAAGAGGAGCCAGTTCAGATGGCAGGAGGTTCCAAAGGGCCGGGACAGATACCGAGAAGGCTCTCCTCCAGGTCCAGTTAGATGTACTTCCTTAGCTGATGGGACCACCACGGAGCCTCTCCAGTCAGTCCTTGTAGAACGGATTGAAAACCTTGGGGTGATGCAGTCTCTTAAGTATCCTGTTCCACTGCCATGTATGGATTTAAAGGTCAAAACCAGCACCTTGAATTGCACCCGGAGGCACACTGGCAACCAGTGCTGCTCCCGGAACAGTGGTGAGACACGGGCATAATGCCCACACCCCATCACCACCCAGGCAGCTGCATTCTGGACCATCTGCAGCCTCTGAATCATCATCAAAGGCAGCCCCATGTAAAGTGCATTACAGTAATCCAATCTGGAGGTGACCAGAGCATGAGTGACTATGAGCAAGGAGTCCCGATCCAGAAGCGGGCATAAAGTAGATGACACGAAGTTGTGCAAAGGACCTCCTGGCCACAACTGCCACCTGCTCTTTGAGCAGTAGTTGTGAGTCCAGGAGGACCCCCAAATTACACACTGGGTATGTCTGAGGCAGCCGTGCCCCATCCAGAACCAAAGATGGTAGCTCCCTGGATACTATGGGCCCCCGAACCCACAGCCACTCAGTCTTGCCAGGGTTCAGCTGAAGCCCGTTGTCCCCCATCCAGACCCTAACAGCCTCCAGGCACCTGGTTAGGACTTCGACTGCACCACTCGGGTCCCCACGGGCCGAGATGTACAGTTAGGTATCATCAGTGTACTGGTGATACCTCACCCCATGGGAACATATTATCTCACCCAGCGGTTTCATGGAGATGTAAAATAAAAGAGGTGAGAGTACCGAGCCCTGTGGCACCCCATACTGGAGAGGCCTAGAGCTGGACAACTCATCCTCTAAAAACACCGACTGAGTCTGGCCCCTCAGAAATGAGGAAAGCCAGGACAACACAGTGCCCTAGGCCCCAAATCCTCGGAGCCATCCCAGAAGAATACTGTGGTCGATGGTATCAAAAGCTGCTGAGAGGTCAAGGAGAGCGAGAACAGAAGGATTTCCCCTGTCTCGCTCACACCAGAGATCATCCATGAGTGCGACCAATGCAGTCTCAGTACCGTAAAAAATGAAATTGAGGTACACAATGCTAAGACAGTAGACAATTAAGTGATTAAAGTGTAAAAATAATTTCCATGAAAAATCACCATTATATGAAATGCTGTTGCAGCAGAGAACGTGGAAAGAGATTTAAAATAGAATTATTACAGTAAGGCTGGCCTGCTTCCTTGTTCTCTGTGAGGGGAAGCAGTTCTGCTAAGGGGAGTGCCTAGGGGGTGCTTCCTCCTCCACCAGGGGGAGCCCAACACTCCTCTCTGGCTCTGGTATGAGGAACATACCTCATAAATAAAGATATATGCCCCCTGGATTTTTTTAAATACTGGAGATTATAAAAAAAGACGTGACAGCTGGAAGAGGAGCTAAATTACAGGGTTTTCTGGGCAATACGGGATACTTGACAGCTATGAGGACTCCGCCGCCAGCACAGCTGTTTTGGGGGCCACCCCCTCCCTGCCCGGGAGGGATAAAGAACTGCCGTCCCAACTCACCGGCCCGCCGAGGACTCCGTCGCCGGCACAGCTGTTTTTGGGGCTAGCCCCTCCCTGCCCGGGAGGGATAAATAACTGCCGGCCCTGACTCACCAGCCCGTCAAGGATTGCCTGAGCCCTCTCCACTTGCTGCACCTGGGCTCATCTTTTCATGGTCTTAAAAGCGGCTCTCCCCTTCCTGTCACCAATACCGATGCCTGGCAACTTCTCTGCCTCTCCTTGGAGCCCTTGTCACCGGCCGGGGATGCGAGGCAGCTGCTGCTGCGGACGACATCTCTTTCCCTCCCAGCCTTGTTAGCGGGAGGGTTCAAAAGGATGCCCACAACCATGGGCTGAAGGAATTCTTGCATGTGTGGACTCAGTGAGTGGGTTTAGGTTGTGTTGCTTTATAACGACGTGATTTTTGTATTTACAATTGTATTATTGACTTGACTTGATTTTTTGTAAAGTTTATTGTGACTTGTATTATTTATGGTATTTTGCACTGTTATTTCTGTATGTTGTTGTATTTCCCCTCCCCCTTCTCCTCCCCTTCCCCCGTACTTATGATTTGCTTTGTATTTATTTGATTGTTTTGTAAACCGCTTTGAGTGGTCAATAGACTAGTAAAGCGGTATATAAGCATACTAAATGAATAAATAAATAAATAAATATGAGCCCCAAGGAGCCTATCCACTTCATCAGGGCCAACCGGATTAAACTGATCCCAGATAACATGGCTCCAGCCCTCTCCAGGCGATCCATCTCCACGTCAGGATTGAACCCCAAGCAAATGTGAGCAATTTTAGCTGCCAGATGATCAGCAAAATCATCAGCTGAGCCCTGCCATCCAGGCTCCAGCACCCCTTACACAGGAGGGATCTGGTTACCCAGAACAGGGCCGCTGAGCGATTATCTGCAGAGGCAATAAGAGTGGTGAAGTATCAGTGCTTCACCATCCTCATCATGTTTGGTCATGTTTGGTTGCAGTCTTCACCCAACAGCGAAGAGAGGAGAAAGATAGGAGATATTTTCTTACACAACAGCTTAATTTAGGGACTTCACTCATTTACTGTTTCACTACCATTCTTCTCCTTCTTGAGGTGAAGTATCCATTCCAGATATTGGCTATCATCCTGGCTATGGACTTCCTGTTCATAACTTCTCGGAACAGTTCTTCCGAGGTCATGCCACTTCCCGTGGAGGTGGGAGCGATGGTGGTGCATTTTTGCCAGGGGGGGGGCATTTTCAATGGGTTTCAGTGGCTTTTCTGCATTTCTGGTGCATTTTGGGTGCGTTTTCACCACTCCTGGTGTGCTACCAGTGCTTTCAGCAGTAATGCATGGGTCCTCACCACAGGCTGGATTAATTGGCACTGTGGGCCGGCCCCGGCCCCGGCCCTTGGGCCATTGGTTGCGAATCCCTGTTGTTTTGGATAAATAGAGAGGTCTATGTTATCTGCAGATATCATGCATTAAGCAAGGTCTAATCAGATAGACCTTTAAAACTTATGTCCAGCTTCATCACTTATGCAGATGCTATTGTTTGCCAGTTGGGAACACATAATTTGGAATACCAGTGTCAGCTGCACAATAATAGTTGCATAGGCCCAGATGTCTATTCTAGTAAAACAGAGAAAGCTAGGGATTGGGTCCACTATTTTTGCAATTACAGGCATTCAGTACCTATTTTAAGGGCATTGTTTTAATGCAGCAGATTGTAATCTATGAAAGTCTTTATGCTACTGTGTGGCCCTCAACAGCTGCAATTTCTCAGCATTTGGTAGCATGAGTGCAAATGGGAATCTTAAAATACATATTCATGCCCCCTAACTGTAGGAAGTAAAGTCCAAACCAATCCCAAGGAAATGACAGCAAATCTTCAGATTTACTCACAGAGACATAGCTTTATGGAGTAACCTGCACAGTCAGCCAACCAGCAGCCTGACGGTCAGGTCAGGTCCAAATAAGCAGTGAGTGGATGAAGCAATCTTTATACATTTTTACTGTTTATTCTTTAAAAAGCCACAGCTGGATTATGCACCATTGGTTACAGATTATATGAATGCTCCTTAGCTCATGTCTCACCGCAATAGCACTAACAAGCTCATTAGCAACATCTGATTTGGCACAGCTGCTATCTCCAGTGCTTTGTTTCCCAAGACATAGCTTCACGCATCCCTTGACCGTATTTATTGTGAGAAACAGTCTTGCCTGACCACACAAAATGGAAGACAGCAATGAAAATGGAAGTCAGTCAATCATGAGCCATAAAATTTAATCTAGAAGAGTTCATCATCACCACAATCATAAAAAACAATTGAATATGTTCTAAAAATAAATTTGTGGTTCCTGAACAGGGAGCTGCAGAGCAGAAGTATGAAGATAAAGATAGCTGGGGCAAGAAAAGAACCTCAAAGAGGAAAGTCAAATATATAGGCAAGATAGTCAATAACAAGGAGGGTAAGGCTTGAAAGAAATGGGGAATTTTTTGATAGCTGAAATAATGGAACTTTGTTTTCTCTAGCTGTCAGTAACCAGATTCCCCACTCTAACCATTTGTCACCCCTGTCCATCCATGATAAAAAGGTTGCACAAGCAGCATGCGCGTGCGCGCGCACACACACACACTCACACACACACACACACACACACACACACACACACACATGTTCACATAAGCCTAATACGCATCACCAAACATTTCCATGAACATGATAGCGCAGAAATCCGGCAGATGTCAGATTTCAATTTTACACATTGAAATGTGTGGTTGGGGCCTCTGTGAAAAGTTCCCTGGCTTCATGGAACCAAAGGAGAGGAGGAGAACCAAACCCACTTCGGTATTGGAGCTCCCCTAGAGATCACCCATGTGATCAATGCTAGAATGCCAGCCAGTGAAAGGGGGCAGGTGGGGCAAAATAGAATAGAAATAATGTTTAAAAATACATAACTCTTCACAGGGACCACATAAAAAGACCGGTTTGTTTCAATTAATTGCAAAAAAGGAGAACACTTCAAATTATCCTCGCAAGAAGACAATGACAGCAGTCTGACAAACATGTCAGGAACGTCCAATTGGCCAGATCAAGATTACTTATGGAATAATTAAAGACTCTGAAATAACCCTTTCATCCATTCTGGACCCAGAGACAATTACTGCTACATTCTCATCTATGAGTGTTGACTCCTTTTGATAAGGAGATTGGCTGTCTGCATTTTATCAACATCATGAACTGTAGGAGAACTTCCAGGCGTTTTCTGCCACATCTTGAAGTTTGCAACATTACATTTGTGGGGTGAGCATTGGGCTTCCTTGGATGACCTCACCCATGAACTGTATGAAATCCTTAAGACTATGGACTTTTGCAGAAAGACCCCACTCAGGGAGGGGGGGTGTCTTTGGAAAGCCAGTGTGGACTCTTGACCTTCTATGGATTATGCTTATGTGTGCTTATGTAATAGTTCAGTCATTGAAACTTATGTAACCTTTGTTTTCAAATCTTTGTCTTTTGATTGTGTCCTGCCTACGTTACACCCCTAGACCCACGTGACACTTGTAAGCCCCTTTTTGTACCCTTGTACTCTTTGTGTATAAATATATCTGGTTTTGATATAAATATATCTGGTTTTGTTCTGGGCTGATCCCCACTTCAGAAGCAGTCCTGTGGCGGGGTTTTAAATGCATAAAATATCATGAGCCATATGCAATAAAAACTCCCCCCCCCCCTACACACACAGTTCTTTGCTTATTGGTCATGATTCCATCTCAGCCAGAGGGTTTTGAATTAAAGTAAATTAAATGATACCAAAAATGTTCTCTTTCTAAGGTATTTGACTAACATGTCTTTCCAGGGTATTTGCACCTACCCATTGAGGGTGCTCCAGACTTTTGGATTTCAGGTAAGGGCCACCCAGCAAAGGGGCTCCCCCAGAATTTCAGGTAACATTTTCAACACTGACTTTGGAGGAGAAGACTATCCTAGATGGCCAAGTAGGATGAAGTTAACCTCTGTTGCCTTTCTCAGGATTTGACAGCTGTGACCAATGAAGCCAACGTTTTGCTGATACGCCATCCTTATTTGTAAGACATGCTTATACCTCAAGAACAGAGGGAAAGGTTTGACATGGTGTTATCCTATAAAGCTTAAAGACAGTGGTGGACATTACAACACCAAGAGGTCTGGGAATGTACCTATCCCTCGATTTGGGAGGGCTGTACCTGCTCCTGTGATCTCATTCTCCCAAAACTTTTTACAGGTACTTAGGAGGACACAAAACATGGCAAAATCTCTATCCATGACTATTTCCCCCCATATTTACTAAAAATCATACAATTTTTGTTTCCTCATCTAGATCTTGCTGATAGATTAAAACATAGTATCTATTATAAATTTAGTGAGATAATTTCTTCTAACTCACCAGCACATTAACAGTACAGCTCATGCGGTTTTCCTTGTTTTCATCGTGCATAATAGTTCTGTAGTCTAAAAGTCTCTCCATCAACCGGACCACAAGCCTAACAAAGGTTTCACCAGTTTTCGCAAGGTACTTGTGTTTCCTACAGTGTTCCAGGAGACTGAAAATATATAATTGCAGATATCTTGGTTAATCACTTTTGGTTGCAGGCACTTGGACCAAACTGTTATTTTAAATATTTTGCATCATTAACAAATTTTAATTATTCTTAGGCTTCCATGTTCATTGTAATCTAATTGGCATGTCTCTTGGCAAGATTTCAGCGCAAATCCCACTGCTAACCAATACGTACATTTTTTCAAATAACACTTTATACTGTTCATCTCCTCTGCCTCCTTCGACTTCATGATCCAGCTTTGTGATGATCTCATTTTCAAACTATAATTAAACAGAGCAAGCGTAAATAATCAGCACAGTAAATATTTCATTTTATTACCGCAGAAATCAATGGGTCATAGATTTGTTGAAGCTCACAACAAGAAATTTTATCACTGCTTCTAAGCTTGATTGACTTTCAACAGTTAGAGATCCACACTATTAGGCTACATATAATGATCTGTTGTCCTATGAGGAAATAGTTGCTCTTGATGTTAAATGGAGCTTAGACAACAGCTTTAAAACTTTAAATAAAGTGACTAATTAGAGAAATAGAGGGGGTAGGAACTAATACTCAAAGGAGGGCACACAATGGCCTTTTCAATAAGAAATGCAAGCAGTTTGAGAGCATTATTACTGATGATATATCACACATCAGGCTACATTGCCAACTGCATCACTTAGATGGACCAGCACACAACTATTTATCTGTTTGGACTTGGCTCATCTCAGAACCCATCAATCTGAGAGCTTCAAAGTCATTTCAAGGTGTGGGGTCAGAATTTTGAAGCTGAACCACCAAAGTAATAGTAATAAGGTATAACATAGTCACAGTGATTAAAAAAATTATTGTGACAGAAATACTATGAATTATATGGTAAAAAAACTACAAGTAACTGAAACAACAGATTATCAGCAAAAAAAATACTTTCACATACTCATACATCTTTATATTATGTCATCAGTATAACACGGTTCAAGTAGCAGCTGCATAATCAAAAAAACTTAGCCACCTTTCCCCTTCATTCTATCAGTTTAGGGACAGAAATTATGTATAAATATGAATAAAAGTTAACTGATGAAGCAGAAAATAAATTGCATTCAAGTTGCTATATACTGGCCCAACTTTGAAAATTTGGAAGAAATTATATGTTGTGAATTTTAGTAATGACACCATTGTAGATGCATACAAGTTTAAACCTCTCTCTTTCTGTATATGTTTGTGCACAGGCATGCATATATGTGCCTGCCCGCCAGCCTGCCCCATGGATCTGTTGTGAACAATACACATCCTGTACAGATTATTATATATATCACAGCCACCAACTGAGGATCAGGTCTCCTCTTCACTTGACCTCTTCAGCTTATGATTGATAGATCTTGTGTTTACTTGGTACTATATGTATCAAAACTTATATTTCCTTATTTTGTAATACAAGAACATGTATTCAATTAAACATAAATATGAACACCTATTCATCTCATTCACAGGTGAGGTCAAAAACTATTGATTTGAAAGGCACCCAAATTATCAGATCAATAAGGTTACAGATGCAGAGCCAGCTGCATACTGCATGTTTTGACTTTAACAGTGCAACCTTAAACATGTTTCCTGAAAATCTTTACTGATTTCAATGGGATTCCCTTTTTATAAACATGCTAGAATTGTGACCTAATCTTCCTCAGACATTTTACATCATTAGTATCAACACCTTCAGTTTCCTCGGACAAAGTCTCCTAGAGGCAGAGAATATTACATTCCATGGTGAACTTGGGGCATAGTGTTCACTGCTATGTCACTGAACAAAACAAAACAAAAACAAGCAAAAAAGCCCCTTTATTATTTGAGACTAACAAGGCAACATGAATGGTAGGACTGATTATCTAATATACCTAAGTCAAAGGACATACTATTTTCTCTCTCATCTAATGTTCTGCCAATAATTTCTCCCATGAGAACTTCAATTCCTCTCATTCAATTTGACAGGAAATAAACTCCTTTCATAAAGAGTTTCAAAGAATTTCCAAAACTGCAGAGAAATTCTCAAAGGTATGGCTCAGGAGTCTTGTGCTTATCGTACTTATGAGGTGGCAGAAGATGCATGCAGACATCATATCTTTCACTGTAACATCATCTTTGTGATAGCTGGTACCCTCCCCAGCTTCCCATATTTGAAGCCTAAAAAAAGATACTATAAGGTAATTTCTGCCAAAGAGCCTTTTTCAGATCAGGGAGGGTCAACAGCCAAGAAAGCTGCAGTGTGATGAAGAGATGCGTAAGGTAAAGGTAAAGGTAAAGGTAAAGGTTTCCCTTGCTCGAAAGCCAGTCGTATCTGGCTCTAGGGTGCAGTGCTCATCTCTGTTTCTAAGCCGAAGAGCCAGCGCTGTCTCCTTCTGCAGACATTTCCGTGGTCATGTGGCAGGCATGACTAGACACCGGAGCGCACGGAACACTGTTACCTTCCCACCGAAGTGGTCCCTATTTATCTACTTGCAATTTCTTGCTTTCAAACTGCTAGGTTGGCAGGAGCTGGGATGAAGACGGGAGCTCATTTCCGTCCTGCAGTACTCGGGAATCGAACTGCTGACCTTCCGCTTCCCAGTCAGCGTCTTAGCAACTTGAGCCACTGCAGTACCGGAAAAGATGCATAAGACACACAAAAAAGGAAGAAACGAAAACAAAAATAAATGCAGTAACCTGAAGCACCATGAAATGCCATGGTAAATTCAAGAATCCCATCTGAATAAATTTAAGTGGCAGGAGAATAAGGAAGAGGAATAGACATGTTTACATGGGGAGATAACACTTTTGTTAAACTGAAGAACAAATTATGACACAGCACTATCTGCCTTTACCCTTCTTCTTTGCTCTGGAGCTGCATACGATACTGTCCAGCTTCTCACATCTTACTATGATTATAGTGGAGGAGGTATGTATCTAAGTACTTTATGCTATATAAAAATTAGCCTCTCTAAACTGTAACTATAAGCTGAACAGAAGCTCCTTTTCCAGCGATGGCCTAATCCTTTCAATTTAGTCTAACACTTGCATATTTTTATACCTACATATTTATTTATTTATTTATTTATTTATTTATTCATTCATTTATTTATATTTATTTATTCTTAGATTTTTATGCCGCCCACTCGGGGAAACCCGACTCAGGGCGGCGCACAATGGTAAAAACAGATAAAATACAGTAAAATATAACAAAACAGATGCCTACAAAATGCTAATCCCTCAAAATTAAAATCTGTTACATGGGATTAAATATGGTTTAAGCATTATTGAATTAAACATGGTTTAAACATTATTTTAAAGCCATATACCAATGGTGGCGAACCTATGACATGTGTGCCAGAGGAGGCACTCAGAGCCCTCTCTGTGGGCATGTGTGCCATTGCCCCAGCATAGTTAGCCCCGCCCCTCTGCCCAGCAGCCCAATGGGAGTGCTCCCTCCCTCCACCAGCACAGAGTTAGCCCCATCCGTCTGCCAAGCAGCCCAATGGGAATGGTTTCACCCTCTCCCAGCACAGAGTTTTCCCTGCTGTGTTGGCACTTTGTGATAAATAAGTGGGTTTTAGGTTGCTGTTGGGCACTCGGTCTCTAAAAGGTTTGCCATCACTGCCATATACTGTACCCATATATATTTTGGGGTGTTGTTCTAGTTTACAGATCAGAGTACAGAATGCTATTATTGACAAGGAGTGCTAGTGACTATTTAATTCTCATGACAAAGGAAGATGTGCTAGTAGAGATCATGCAAATATTCTGACTATAAATTTTAAGGAAAAGAATCCATCAGGAAATCTAGATATCAATGTCCCTGCAGATGAATTGTTACTACAATGTATCTATCTAACTGCAACTCAAAGAATGCTTCCTTTCTATTATCACTATACTGATATGATAGGTTGGCAAGGGGTATGAAACTGTAATAAATTATATAGTGTCTGAGTTATGCCTAATTCAAAATAATCACATGTTTGGAACAGATTTTCTACTGAGGTAGTATGTACACTGGAAACCAAGCTGTATGAACAAAGACTGAAAGAACTAGGTGTGTTTATCCTTGAGAAAAGGAGACTGAGGGGGAGGATATGACAGCAGCTTTCAAATACTTGAAAGATAGTCATAAAGAGGAAGGGCGGGATCTATTCTCAATCATCCCAAAGTGCAGGAGACATATTATTGGGTAGGAACTACAGGAAGCTAGATATAGGCTGAATATCAAGAAAAACCTCTTAACTGTTCGAGCAGTACAACAATGGAACCAATTACCTTGGGAGGTGGTGAGTATTCCAAAGCTGGAGGCATTCAACAGAAAACTGAACAATCAACCATCTGTCAAATATGCTTTGATTTGGAGTCCTACATTGAACAAAAGGCTGGACTTGATGGCCTATAGTCCCCTTCCAACTCAGTTATTTTATAATGGTATGAATCACTTTAAAAAGTGTTGTCTACAAGTAACCTGGCAATAAAAAATACATTCTACCTGGATATACAACTAAATCTGAAAAGACTGAGGAGATATAAATTAAGAAATTGGTTAGAGTAACTCTTCTGCCATCATCACCACTAATGCAAAACGTCTATACTGTACTACAATTTCAACCAAGGACTGTAGGCTAACTGAAGTACAGTAGAACCCCGCATAATGAAAAAACTCCGTTCCACGGAGCTCTTTGTTATGTGGTTTTTTCCGTTATGCGAAGCTAATGGGAGATGCCCTGGATAATGAACAAAAATGTTTGTTATCCGGGGTTCCCATTGACCGGGTATACCCCGGTTACTAAAAAAAAAATTTGGGGGTATCGCCATTGCCTAACGAACGCTTCATTATGTGATTTTTTCGTTATACGAAGCTTTCATTATGTGAGGCACCACTGTAATAGAAACCCTTTTGCAAAATTGCAGATTTTTCATTAATTTTCAAGGACAACACAATTGATGGAAAAGTCAAAAGAATGAACCCCCTCAGGGCTGAATACTGACTTCTATTTTGTTTAACATCAAGCATCATATTTTGTTTAACACTGATGATAAACTACTCCCTCAAGGCACCAAAAGTTTTATTTATCCTGACATTTTCCCACTTGCTGCTCAGACAGCTTTCAGATGGTGGAACATCTTCTAACAGATACATTAAAACAACTTAGTACACATTATGATAGGAACGGACTTTAACCCACTCCTGCTAAGATTCTAATATGTACGCTTCATCTGAGATATAAGAAGCCATCTGGAAACTCGAGGTTACCTGGAAGGATATCCAGTAGGTCACAGTTTGGCCCTCAAATCCCCAGATGTTAGTATGGATTGTACACTGCCAAAACACATTTTGTAAGGAATAATATTCTTCAAAAGCGATCAGGTACCAGCTGGGGGCACAACAACTGCAATAACTAAGAACTACATCCTTGGCCTGCAGGTGAATATGCAAACACATTGTGGTACAATTCAGCCCATGCAAAACAAATAGCCTGGCGTTCAATGAAAGCTGTAGATATAATAATGGATGCCTGAAGCCGACCCCTATGGATAAAATCAATTACCTAGCAGGCCATTGACCTACAAAGAGCATAGCAGCTAATAGTGAAAGACTCAAAGCATCTGCATCAAGCATGCACCCACACTTCATCTACCATCCTGCCCCTCCCAAATTAAAAAAGAAATAATTTTTCATAATAACTGCGAATTCTGAAAGAATAGCAGAGGATACCAAGACTATAAATTGGAAAGACTTCTTAAAATGGGTGGAACCCCAGGAAAGTCTAGTCCTTAACCATATAGAGAAATTCAGGTTTTTTTGGGGTGTTGGTGGTAGGAGTGGTTTTGGGGTGCGCGCGCACACAAACACACACACATGCCGAAACTGTGCGGGGAGAGTAGGGGCCTTGACGAGGACACACACACACACACACACACACACACACACACACACACACACACACACACACACACACACACACACACACACAGGGGGAAGCTCCGGATGGTTTTAGCTCGGGGAGATGGAGGCCGACAATGGTGCTCCGTTCTTGGCCTCCATCTCCCGGAGGGAAGCTGGTGTTTTTTCCCGGTAAGTGGGGGCTGAAGCTTTCAGCCCTCACCCTCCGTGGAAGGCATTATCTTCCCTCCAGGAGATGGAGGCTGAGAACAGAGTGCCGTTCTTTGGCTCTGTGTCCCAGAGGAAAGCTTTTCGCTGGGGCCGTGGAGAGAATAGGGACTCCCTCTTCTCCCCACAACCCCGGCGAAGTCGTGGCAGGTCCGGTGCCAGGGCTGTGGAGAGAAGAGAGCTCCCACTTCTCTCCGCAACCCTGCCGAAGTCACACCGGCGCCGGCGCCGGGGCTGTGGAAAGAAGAGGGCCGCCCTCTTCTCTCTGCAACACCGGCGAAGTTGCAGTGGGGCCAGCACCAGCCTTCATCGTCGCCGGGGCCTGGGAACGGTGGCAGTCCCCCCGCGTGAAGTGCTTTCCCGGCCTCCTCTGTGCTCTCGTCCCTCAGCCTGATTGGCTGAGGGGTGGCACGTCATGGTGGATGCTGGGCCTTGTAGCTTTTTTGTTTCGCCTTCGTGGGGCGGTTGCCGCACTCGCGGCTGGCAGACCCTTGCGGTGATGCTCCAAGGGTGTTAAGGTAACTGTAGGCGGCTCGGTTCGGGATGGTTGGCCGTGTATGCCAGACACGCACGATTCATCCACCTTCTTATAGGTAAAGATTAGCTAGTAAGAAGTCACTTAACAGGCTATGGAGTGGAGTTTGCAGATACAAGGTAAATCTAAGAAAACAGGGTTTTTGCTCTTACACAGTTCTTTTACAGAGAAGAACAGGCAATCTAAGACCCATGCCAGTGGGTGAAAGAGCCTCCTCGAAGATTGTGGTATTTTTGAACCACAATTGGTTGTACCCCAGGCAACAGCACCGTTGTTGTGCCGGCAAATCTTTCTCACAGTAGATCAGGTGAAAGGGACTGCAGAATGAATTCACCAAGAGGTGGCTTCATTTTGGCAGTTTAAAATCTGACCTAGACACGAAGTAAGAAAAAAGAACATATATCCTGGAAGATTTGATGCTATCTTCCACCAATGCTTTTGATGTTGCCCATATTGGGAAAATATGATCTGATATAGTTATTAATTGCACTGTGGTATTTTTTAAAACACAAACAAAGAATTCTGATGTTTGCCTAAGTCTCATATAGTCAAAGCAATGGTATTCCTGGTGGTAATGTATGGTTGTGAGAGCTGGACCATTAGGAAATCTGAGTGCAGAAGAATAGATGCCTTTGAAATGTGGTGTTAGAGGAGAGTTTTAAGAGTACCCTGAACAGTGAGGAGAACAAATAAGTCAATCCTAAAATAAATCAGCCCTGACTGCTCATTAGAAGGTCAAATAGTAAAGATGAAGCTAAAGTACTTTGGACATCAAATGAGAAGAGAGGATTCACTTGAGAAAGCCTTGATGCTGGGAAAGGTGGAGGCCAAAAGAAGAAGGAGGCAGCCAAAAATGAGATGGCTAGATGGTATTGTAGATGAAATAAGTACAAAGCTGGGCGTGCTGAGGAGGAGGATGGAAGACAGTCAGAGGTGCCTGGTGGGCAATGGTCCATAGGGTGGCAAAGGCTCGGAATCGACTGTGCGACTGAACAACAACAACAACAACAACATATAGGTTGTCTTAGAAGTGATGCTGAAAACCTCAAGGTTTATAGTCTTGGAAAATTTGCTGAGATTGCCTTTTATGACACAATTTGAGGACTTTATGGCTGCCATGACAATTAGTGGCTTGTTTCAAATCACATCTGACCAACACACATATTAGGACACAGGAAAAGCCATGTGAAAGTTGAGGAGACTATGTTGTTGTTGTTCAGTCGCACAGTCGATTCCGACCCTTTGCGACCCTATAGACCATTGTTCTCCAGGCACCTCTGTCCTCCACCATCCCCCTCAGCACTCCCAGTTCTGTACCCATTGTGTCCACAATCCCATCTAGCCATCTCATCTTTGGCCTCCCCCTTCTTCTTTTGCCCTCTACCTTTCCCAACATCAAGGCCTTCTCAAGCGAATCCTCCCTTCTCATTTGATGTCCAAAGTACTTTAGCTTCGTCTTTACTATTAGACCTTCCAATGAGCAGTCAGGGTTGATTTCTTCTAAGATTGACCTATTTGTTCTCCTCGCTGTCCAGGGTACTCTCAAAACTCTCCTCCAACACCACATCTCAAAGGCATCTATTCTTCTGCGTTTAGCTTTCCTTATTGTCCAGCTCTGGCATCCGTACATTACCACTGGGAACACCATTGCTTTGACTATTCTAATTTTTGTTTGTAATGTAATGTCTCTGCTTTTCACTATGTTCCCCAGGTTTCTCATGGCTTGTCTCCCAAGAATCATTCGCCTTTTTATTTCATGGCTGCAATCCCCATCTGCAGTGATCTTTGATCCTAAGAAAGTAAAATCTGTCACTGCTTCTACTTCTTCCCCGTCTATTTTCCAGGAACTGATGGGGCCTGTTGCCATTATCTTGGTTTTCTTGATATTGAGTCTCAAGCCAGCTTTTGCACTCTCCTCCTTCAATCCAATCAAGAGGTTCTTTAGGTCTTCCTCACTTTCTGCCATTAGGGTGGTATCGTCTGCATATCTCAGATTGTTGATGTTTCTCCCAGCAATTTTAATCCCATATTGTGATTCCTCCATCCCTGCACTGCGCATTATGTGCTCTGTGTATAGGTTGAATAAGCAGGGTGATAAAATGCAGCCTTGTCTTACTCCTTTTCCTATTCCAAACCACTCTGTCATTCCGTGTTCTGTCCTAACTGTTGCTTCTTGGTTCATGTACAGATTTCTCAGGAGACATATGAGGTGCTCTGGTATTCCCATCTCTTTAATTACTTGCCACATCTTGTTGTGGTCTACACAGTCAAATGCCTTAGTGTAGTCAATAAAACAAAAGTAAACTTGTTTCTGGTATTCCTTTGTTTTTTCCATGATCCAATGTATGTTGGCAATGTGGTCTCTAGTCCCCCTGCCTCTTCTGAAACCGGCCTGCACCTCTGGTAGTTCTCTCTCCACATGTTGTTGAAGTCTATCCTGTATTATCTTGAGCATCACCTTGCTGGTGTGTGGGATGAGTGCAATTGTTCGATAATTTGAGCATTCTTAGGCATTGCCCTTTTTTGGGATTGGGACGTATACTGATCTTTTCCAATCCTGTGGCCACTGTTTTGTTTTCCAAATTTGCTGGCATATTGAATGTAGTAATTTGACGCCATCATCTTTTAGAGCTTTGACAAATTCAACTGGGATACCATCATCTCCACTAGCTTTGTTGTTTGCAGTGCTCTTTAGGGCCTTTATGACTTCGCTCTCCAGAATGTCTGGCTCAAGTTCAATTTTTTCATCATTGTGATTATCAGGAGTGTTGAGGTCCTTTTTGTAAAGTTCCTCTGTGTACTCTTTCCATCTTTTCTTAATCTCTTCTGCATCAGCTAGCTCTTTTCCGTCTTTGTCCCTTATCATGGTCATTTTTGCTTTAAATGTTCCCTTTATTTCCTCAATTTTTCTGAAGAGATCTCTAGTCCTGCCTCTTTTGTTGTTTTCCTCCATTTCTTTGCACTGTTCTTTTAGGTAGTTTTCCTTATCCATTGTGCCATAGACACTTTCCATGTTCTACGCCTTGTCAATGTTGATCTTTGATTCCTCTTTTACCCCATCGGGTGTCGAGGGTTAGTGTTGATAAACTGCATAAATGGCCAAGGATTATCACCATTTTATTACATCCTGGCCATCTGGCTAGTGAAGTCTACCAGGCTAGCTTACAAGATGGTGAATGACTCATTAGAAGGGTAATCTTGCAGCCCTGAAGATGGCAGTAATAAACTACTGCTGAAACCCCCAGCATTAGTTCACTGCTCAAAGATGGTGCTCAAAAATTGTGTTTATTTTAATGCATGAGGAAAAGGAGGTACATGCATACCTGAAATCACTAGCTCAAAGACAAATCTTCAGACATGTACTTAACCTTACCATGCCATAAACTGCTAGCACAGAGATGGGCAACTGTGGCCCTTTAGATGATTTTGGATTGTAACAACCTTACTTCCACACCACTGCCTATGCTGAAAAGAGATGTAACTGAAATATAACTGGGCAATCACAGGTGCCTAGAGATGCCTTGCTGAGATGAGTTTATTCTCACTGTATGAAGGAACAACTGTGTAGCTACAGAATAATTTCTGAAATAATTTCAGAATCTGCTCATTTTCTAACAGACTGTTTCTTGACTTCTTGAGTTTGCTTAATACACAAACCATTCCAAAATCCACAAACTAGGAGTTAAGGGTCAGTTATAAATTTCCATAGCATTTATGGTTACATCTGCAAAATGCCAGTCAAAATGACAAGATGAGATGCCTGCATATTGAAAGGATCTCTTGGGGCTAGTAAAATACTTGGACACACTCTGTATACAGATGTATTTTGTATATGCTTCTTAGTGACTCCAATGGAGTGATGTGGCTGATTTTATGAAAACAGAGACTGTTTCTGTTTCCATTGCCTCACCATATTACATTAACCTACAGCACAGGACAGAAACATAATTGCATGTATTAAATATGTTACACACACAAATTGTGTTTATAAAAGCAAGGAACAATATCACAATATTTTAATAGTGTTATGTTCCTTTTTAGAGAGACTGAAAGATAATGTGACAGTTCTTTTTAGGCCCTATGGAATGGACTTGGAGAGTTTCAGATGAGGGAGAGAGGGGAAAACCCCTCTATTTTTACATTTGACGATAGCACTATATGCTATTTTCAAATATAACAGATTCATTTTTATACCTGAGATGGCAAAGTCAGGCTTCAGAGTAATAAAGATTTTTTCTTTAAACTTTCTCCTTTTCTCTGCCCGAAAACCTTCTTACACACTGTATGGAGGTGAGTCTTAAAACCTCCTAATTTCCAGCTGCTTCACCTACCCTACAATTAGCTACTAGGTCATAGGTGCCCAAACTTTTTTTTAAGCCAGTCCGGTCCTGCCCCCGACAGAGGTGCAGGGGCCAGAGGTGGGCTGCTCTGTTTGTTCACGTTTTTGGCATCATCAAGTTGCGGTTGTGGCAGTTGCACTTTCTCCATGTTGTCCTGAACGTGGATCTGCAAGTCCCAAAGGCAGCAGAAACCCCTGCCAAAGTCGATCGCTGCTGTGTAAATTTTTTTTGCTGCGTCCCCTCTTTGAAATCTGCGTTAGGGACCTCGCAACAATGACTACATTTCCCAGACTCCCTTGGCCACAGCACTTCCCTCAGCACAGAGTTCACCCCACCCCTCTGCTGCATGGACAGCAGGCTGTTGAGTTTGGGCACTTGGTCTCTGAAAGGTTCGCCATCACTGCTTATACAATAAGAGTTTGTGTCTGCAGTTTTACAAAGTAAACCTGGAAAGATACTACAAAATTTGGAGGGAGGAATCCATGAAAATAGATTGAACTGCAATATTATGTCTTGGCCTTCTGTGCCCCAAGTGAGGCAACAGAGTTCTTTAATATAATAAATGTACTGGTTCTAGAAAGGAAATTAAAATGTGAAGGGGAGGAATAATACCACCCCCTCTTGTAGCACAAGCTCAAAGGTGCTTCCCTATAGTGCAAGGGGCATGCCAAGCAGTAGTTTAAAGCAATATAGCAGTGAAGAAAGTCACAAATCTTCCCAATTTCCCTAATGAGGTATCAAAATGTAATTGACTTCTCTGACACTTGCTTCAAAAATTATTCCCTGGCTGATTATCTATTCGTATGAGATTGCTGGGAGAGGGAAGGGAAATGTGTTTGACATTTTGATGACACCAAAACCACTCAGTTGTGGGAAACTAAATGCAAATAGTTTAAAGTTTCTTTAGGATGTGGCCATGTTGGTCTCATTTTAGAAACAAAATCAGCTAAATACATTTTAAAAATAGTTTTCTTGAGCCATAAGTAGGCCTTTGTGATTGGTGGCTCCCTAAACATCTCTAATTAGGAATGACTTAATCTAAAAACACTTGGTGTTACAGTGGCATATACAGGTCAAGGGTTAATGAGATCAATAGGGTGGCCATTTCCCTGATCAGAATTTTATCTGAACTCATTCTCTGTTGAAAGGGCCGAATCATCATCATCATCACTTTTATTTGTATACCACATTTTCTCAGCCCGAAGGCGATTCAAAGCGGTTTAACAAAGTGTTCGCAGCACACAACAGCTGCAAAAGCAATACAATAAATGTCAATATACATCCAGTTTCAATATACAATCCAGTTTCAAGATAACAATGGGAAATAGCAGCCTTGAGGTTGCCCTTCCACACTTATCACCTAGAATGTAATCACTTGGTCCCAGTTCCCTCCATGAGAATAGGTAAAGGTAAAGGTTTCCCTTGCTCGAAAGCCAGTCGTATCCAACTCTAGGGTGCAGTGCTCATCTCTATTTCTAAGCCGAAGAGCCAGCGCTGTCTGCTTCTGCAGACGTTTCCATGGTCATGTGGCAGGCATGACTAGACACCGGAGCGCACGGAACGCTGTTACCTTCCACCGAAGTGGTCCCTATTTATCTACTTGCAATTTCTTGCTTTCGAACTGCTAGATTGGCAGGAGCTGGGATGAAGACGGGAGCTCATTTCCGTCCTACAGTACATGAGAATAGAATGCACTATATTTTCAAAGCAATTATTTCTAAATGCACATTTATGCACATGCAAATCTTATTTAATTTTTAAAAAATCTTTCATTTTCTATTTTGGCTAGGCATAATTGGCTACCCTGTTTTTCAAATTTAGCCTATGAAGTGAAGCATGCTAGTAAACTATTACAGTTCCAGGTGACCTTTATTTGGATGATGAAGCACATGAGAAGACTACAGAGCATTTGAAAGCAAGCCCCCTCAAATGAGAATCCTGCTGCAGTTAAGGAAATATCCAACAGGCATTCAAATGCAATAAGAACTGCGAAGAGCCAATTATATTAAGGTAATCAATGAGGCCTTAAAGCCAACAGGTGGAGCTATATCAAGTTGTCTGTGGCTTAGTTTATACAGTAATGGGAAGACAAATTTGCTTCAATCGTTTGACATAACAACTTGTAATCAATTTGCTGCCTATTTTAGAGCTACATCTGGAGCCATCTGTAGGGACCTCAGCTCTCCTTGTGGTACAGCAAATTTACTTGAAATGTCCAATGTGGTGTCTTGTCCTGCTTTGCTGGATCAGTTCCAACTTGTAAAACATGAAGAGGTTGATAAGGTGCTTGCTCACTGCAAAACTACTACCTCATTATTCGATCCTTGTCCGTCATGGTTCTTAAAATTGCCCAATGAAGTGACGGTGGACTTGGCTGTGTATATTGTCAACTCATTTCTACAAGAAGGCTGTGTACCTTCCTATCTGAAAGATATAATCATTTAGTCTATCCTTTAAAATCATTATCTATTAACAGGCCATTTAAACATCTACAGGCAAATATAGCACAGGCAGGTTGATAGAGAGTTGTGGATCAGTTGCAGGTGTTCTTAGAGGAAGCCTAGATCCAATCCTACCAAGGTTTAGGCTTTGGCACGGCACAGAGACTGCACAGGTCACACTGCATAATGACTTTTTAGGGGAGGTTGTTTGGGGAAAATATAACCCTGTTGTTGTTGTTCAGTCGCACAGTCGATTCCGACTCTTTGCGACCCTGTTGCCTAATAATAAAACACTCTCAACCAGTTTTTGACAGGCAGCCAGTGATGCACTGCAAAAAAAAAATAAAATCTGGCTACTCTGTGGGCATGGCTAACTCTGTGGATGTGTATAACTCTGTGGGCGTGGCTAACTTAAAAAACTCACCGAAAATATATAAATAAAAATATAACAGTATTAAACATATCAAACAGCTAATATAATAAAAAATAAAAATAAAATAACAACAAAAAAACTTAATGAAGACTAACTACATAAAAATGATTAAAATTACTAAAATCAGGATTCATCCCCCCCAAAATAACAGAAACAGGTGGCAGCGAGTGGGTGCGCTCTTCCTCCTCCTCACGGCCCCCGGCCGCACCCGGAGTGTGGGGGAGGTGGAGGTGGGCTTGGTGTGGGAGGGAGGTGGGCGTGGCCAGCCGGTTCTGCTACAGGTTCAATAGAACCTGATAGAACCTGTTACTCTATAGCAGAATAAACAGGAAAAGAACTGTGTCACCTTTAAGACTAACAAATTTAACTCTCAAAGAGTTCCTGTTGTGAAGACTGATCTAGGCTCATAGTAGAATAACAGTTACCTAGGCTCTGATGAAGCCTCTCAAATTAGTCTTTCTATGGGTCCATACAATAAAGATATAATCAATATTTCTCAGATAGAGGATTGATTAGGAGCTGAGGAAGTGTGACCAGCTATGAATGTGTTTGCATACTGTGGTGCCATATGTGTGCCTACAGCCTGAGGAAGATACTGGGATTGAGTTCATGAAACCTCAGATCCTGAAAACACAAGTTATTTGCATATACCTACTGCCAGTGTTGGAATGTACTCAACATTCAGAATGTTCACCACCTGTTTTAATCATGCTACTGACAATTTGGAAGCTCGTTATCAAATGTTAGTATGCAATTCTCATCTTCTGATTTCCATTCAATTTGGCTTTACTCAGAACTCCACACTATGTACACTATATATATATAGCCAATAGTGATTTTTTCTTAAATCTCAGAGCTACCAAAATACTTTTGTTTTTGCTCTCCGACATCGGGTTTGGGGTGGTGAAACTTTACCCTTTTTTCACAACAACAACAACAACAACAACAATAATAAATAATTAATAATTTCATGTCAGAAATTATTCTGGGTTGAATGAATTTTTGCGGAAGAAGCTCTGCTCTGGGAACACCCGAATGAGGCTCCTTTCATGTCCCCAAGAGCTGGGACAGAGATGGACACTCAATCCATCATGCAGTACCAGGTCTCAAACTGCTGGCTTGCCAGGCTTCCAGCTAACAAGGTGAGCTTCTTAACCATCGAGCCACCACAGTCCCTTCACAACTGCCAGTAACCCACTATGAATATCTGCCCAACACCATTTTTCTATATGATGAGCTAAACTGCCCCCAGCTGTTAGATCTACCATCTTTTCATTTCCCACAATGCCCTCAACCTAGTGGTGACTCTAGAGCACTGTGAAAAAAGAAAGAAGCACCACTTGTAATAACTGCTACTGCAAACACATAAGCTTACCATGGCTGAGCTACAGAGGAAGATGGGCACAATATAACCCAGCTCAGAATATAAATAAGATTAGAGCCTGCCATCAGTGCATAAATAAAAAAGCCTTGTTGTAAAGTTGCTTTGAAGCATCTGCTGTTGTTGAACAAGACCAAATTAAATTAATTATAATGCATTTGGCTTGAATCAGTGAGCATTCAAGCCATTTATGCAAAATATTTCCATGACCCTTTTCAATGACAATTGTGTTGTATCAAAAGCAGAAATAAGGAGCTGGGCAGTAGACACTAGTTACTGGGGAGGTGTGCTCTGGTACATCCGTGTCACTTTTCCTTCTACATCATGCTAGTTGGATGTACAGAGAAGTGTATAGTCTCCAAAAAAAATCAGCAAACTATTAAGAACTAAATAAAAACTTCAGCTAAATAAGAGATGTAGCTGATGTGCTGTTAAGCAAAGCTTTTAAAAATACAATTAAAATTAAAAAAGGATAATAGAGTACTTCCGTGCCAATCTTGGAATCACTCTAATAACACAAAGGAAATACATGTACACACATTCACATATTTCTGGTTTTGTAAGCTCACAAACTATACCATGCAAAATTAATACAGTCTATTCCTATGAAACATGCAGAACTGCATATTCATAAAGCCAACACAGTATTAATAGTGAGAACATTCTGGGGTGGGGGTGGTGATGTGTGACTCCCGCATTTCCCATAGATTAAGCTGTTATACCTTCAAGTAAAATACAGTAGAACCTCAGATAAAGTCCAAACTCCATTCCACAAGTTTGGACTTTATCTGATTTTGGACTTTATCCAAATCAAATGGGTGATGCATCGGATAATGTCCAAAAATTGACTTTATCCAAGGTTCCTATACCAAATACCGAGGTAACATCCATTTTTAGTGGTTTTGGACTTGATGTGATGCATCACGTGTGCATGAAAATCGCAACTTTATCAGAATCGGACTTTATCCGAATCAGACTTTATCCGAGGTACCACTGTATATTTTATGTCAGAATTAAAACAGCAAGTGAAGACATGGAAAACATTCACAAAAATATGGCAGGTATTGCATAATGAACTGAGTGTCAGGAAACACTCTACAGGTCCAAGACTTAAACTCTACTGGTACTCCCAGCTAGAGCAGATCCTTGTAATCAATGGTAAACAGGTAACTGACTACGTCCCCATTTGAGGTCCTCCGAGCGGGCGAGGCTTGAGGAGGCGGAGGCGGCTCACACCTGCCTCCCATCCCCGGGCCGGTGGCATGGGCTCTGGGGAGAGGCAGGTCGGCAGGTGCGGCATCTGCAGTGGCAATGTTGGCGTCCTCTTTTGAGGTCCTCCGAGAGGGCGAGGCTCAAGGAGGTGGAGACGGCTCACACCTGCCTCCCATCCCTGGGCTGGTGGCATGGGAGATGCAGGTCGGCAGCTGCAGCAGCTGCGGCGTCATCATCAGCGTCCCCTTCTGAAACCCTCCAAGCAGGCGAGGCTCGAGGAAGCAGATATGGCTCACACCTGCCTCCCATCCCTGGGCCAGTGGTGTGGGCTCCGGGGGGAGGCAGGTCGGCAGCGTCGGCATCTGTGGTGTCAGCGTCCCCTTTTGAGGTCCTCCGAGCAGGCGAGGCTCGAGGTGGAGATGGCTCACACCTGCCTCCCATCGCCGGGCCAGTGGTGTGGGTTCTGGGGAGAGGCAGGTCAGCAGCATCAGCATCTGTGGCGTCAGCATCTCCTTTTGAGGTCCTCTGAACGGGCGAGGCTTGAGGAGCCGGAGATGGCTCACACCTGCCTCCCATCCCTGGGCCGGTGGCGTGGGCTCCGGGGAGAGGCAGGTCAGCAGTCAGAACCTTCAGAAACACTATTACACAGAGACCATTTCCCTCCCACTTCTTATGATCATTTTGCGTGAGGAACAAACTTTGCATTATTTTGTTACAATTTGAAACAACAGTTTTCCAACAGCAAAAATATGGTTTAAGGAATATTACTCAAATAATTTAAATGCTCCAGAGCAAGGAAATAATTGTTTTTTTTCTGATGAATCATTAGATTTTTTTAAATCCAAAAAAATAAATCTTGCCACTTAAAGACATAATGCCTACTTAATGGCCACAAGAAAAATACAAATGTGATACATTATAAATATTTGAGTGTAATCTACAGAATTCATTAAGTTGTGGGAGGTAAAATTGTGGTTTACTTAACTATTTCTAAGTTTTACACACAGCCTAATTAGTTACTTTTATAGGACCGACAAATTAAGATGGAAAGGAAAAAAAGATCCTATCTACTAGATATGAAAATCATATGAGCTATTGAAGTAAGAGTTGCAGTGATAATTTGATTACTTTAATTTGTACACATATGCCACTTTTTTTGGTTTCATAACAATGTACTAAACCAATTAAAGTGAACCAAAGAAAATTCAGCTTTGGTTTAACCTATTGGATTAGATCTATTTGTTATCAGGTTTTGATTTCTAAATGTTCATCAGTTAAATCTTTAAAAGAGTATAAACGTCATGGCTCTAAATATTTTAAACATGCCAAAAGCATGTGAGAAATTCAACTGTGAAATAAAAATAATTCAATTATTAAATGGTTGCCATACATTTCAATTTCTTATTTTAACTCTGTCACTAGTGGGTAGGTCAATACATCACAGATTTGGTCTTGATTAGATCCTATTACAGTCCAGCTTATAAAAATTGTTATGCTCCATGATCTGATAAAACAGGGTATATGAAAACCTTGCCTTCCTCACAGCAATGCATCTAACAGTACTGTTCTTTCTTCTCACCCCCCCCCCACACCCTTGGTTGGCGATTTTCAATTTATTGTGCAAAGAAAACAATTCAATCAAAAATGATTCACAGCATACAAATGATGTTGTTTGCGTGTCAGCCAATAATCGCTGTGATGACTAAAGACAGCAATTGTTATAGTCCAAATTGTACAGCTATACTTATCCCTCGCTTACAAAGCCAAAAGATGATGATGAGCTGAGACCCATATCAGAAATTCATGACAACATTTCTTCAGAGGAAGATGAGTTGTATCTCCAGTTCCTTAAAGCAGGAGTGCCCAAACTACAGCCTGCAGGCCATATCTGGCCCCCAATGGCAATTTATCCGGCTTTGCCACCCTTGTCACTCCCGGAAGCGGAAGTAAAATGTATGTTTTACTTCTGCTTCCAGGAGTGATGAGGGCGGTATAGGCCCGATGAATTGCCGCTGGGGGCCAGATCCGGCCCATGGGCCATAGTTTGGGCACTCCTGCCTTAAGGTCTGTCACATTCATTAAAGTCAATGTGTTACATTTAACTAAGACAAGTTTGATATTAGTAACTTTGAAACATATGGATTAATATTATTATTCTACGTATAGCTTGTTTGCTCCTATCAGAAGAACTCCAGGGCTAGATGTCTCTTTGTGTACCAGAATGTACAGGCGATTCCATAGATACGGGTGAGCAAAATGCAGCCCCTCCAGATATTTGTTAACTGCAGCTCCCAGAAACTATCACCATTGACTCTGCTGGCTAGGACAACTAAAAGTTGGAATCCAGTAAATATCTGGAGAACAATACTTTGATTACCAATCAGAGCCATAGCAAAGGTGGGGCAACTCGGGCTTGATCCTGAGCATCAAAATTTAGAAAGCATAAAACCACCTAATGCTTAAAGGATACAAACCTACCTACCAGTATTTGAGAATGAAAAGGAAATAACCTGCCCACTCCAAGCATGTGCTAGGCCTTTAGCCTCTCCTCCCCAAACAGAAGGAAACACAGAACCAGTATCACCATTGCATGCTCGTAATTGGGCTTAGTGGTTAAGATGCTGAGCTTGGAGACTGGAAGGTCAGGATTCAATACCCGAGGGCTGCACTTGGGGACATGAAAGGAGCCTCATTTGGCCGTCACCTGAGCGGAGTTTCTCCAGCAAAAATCCTTTCAACCCAGAGTAATCTCTGACAAGAAATTATTATTATTCCCAAATGTTTATCCATCCTTTCCCTGCATACACCAATCTAATATGACCCAAGCTTAGCCGGTACTGCAGTGATACCCAAGTTGTTAGTTATGGCTCTGCCACCACTACCCTGTTTTGTTTTGTTTTTTTACATTCAGACCGCAATTCAACACATGCCTAGCTTGGAGCAAGTCCCCTTGAGAATGGAAATGGATCTACTTCTGAGTAGATGTGGATAAGATTGCATTGGTTCATTAATGTTTCATAATGCTCCCAGGCAGAGAATCATGCACTGGAAGTGACAATTATTAATGTTCAGTTTCTAGGAAAAGCAAAAGTTAAGACACCCACTGACAACTAGCTAGGACAGTGCTGCCTTGTTGATATTATAATTTAATGTCAACCTCCAGAACTGAATAAAAATATTGGCTGTTTGTTCTTGCTGACAGTCGCAACTCAATTACCTGTTTTTCATAACAGAAATCTAGCTAGAGGAGCTTTATTTGCACCAGTAGTTCTGTGCTAGAAACCATGTGTATTATCTATTTGTCTATTTTATGGCCATGTGATTTTCCCCCTCTTTTTATTTCTTTGGCTCTAGAAACTAGCCTGGTTGCCCTTATCTGACATGATATGGATATACTGTACAGCCAAACATTAAAAGGTAAAGGTCACCCTTGCTCGAAAGCCAATCTTATCCAACTCTAGGGTTCAGTGTGCATCTCTGTTTATAGCCAAAGAGCCAGCGTTGTCTGCGTTTGCAGATGTTTCTGTGGACAGGTTGCAGGCATGACTAAACACCGGAATGCATGGAACAATGTTTACCTTCCCACTGAAGTGGTACCTATTTATCTACTTGCAATTTCTTGCTTCTGAATTGCTAGGTTGGCAGGAGCTGGGACAGAGACAGACGTTCAGTACTCGTGTCTCAAACTGCTGACCTGCTGACCTTCCAGTCATCATGTTCAGTGTCTTTAACCACTAAGCCACCACAGTCTCAGCTAAACATTGGATCATCATCATCATCATCATCAGTTTATTTATACCCCACTTCCCTCAGCGCAGAGGCGACTCGAAGCGGTAGAACAACAATATCAAAACAACAATAGGACAATCAATATAATAATAATAATAATAATAATAATAATAATAATAATAATAATAATAATAATAATAATAATAATAATAATAAATACACAAATACCAAATAGCGGTGCAATAATAACAGTAACAATATAAAAAATACAAATAACGCCCTTAACTAGGAACAGGCTCAACGAACATATCGAAGCCCAGGTCCATGTCTTCTTCACTCCCTCATGGCCAATGCCAGACCGGGGGAGAAGGCTTGGGCGGGCAGCGCCAGCATTCGACTTTTAAGTCTTCGCTCCCGGGAGCCCAGGTGGTCGATACTTCCCCACGGCCAATGCCCTCAGGAGCAACGTCAGTGTTGGCAGCAAGGCCAGGGAGGGGCGATGGCAGAGTCCCACAGTGTTTGGCCGCACTGTCCTTATATCCCCGCCAAAGCGGGGGCTCAGCAAAATGGCAACAGCTGGCCTCAAAGCCCTGGCCGATGATGGGGCGAGGGAGAGGCGCCGGAGAAGTCCCCATCCTGAGGCCGATGGAATAGGCCCAGGGAAAGGCTTGGAAGTCCGGTGTCGGTGTTAAAAGGTAGATTTGTACAGTAAAGGTATGCAGGTATTTTTCTTACTACAGCACCTACTATTAAAATGTATGTTTAAGACTGAGAATAAATAATCAAACCAACAAATCTATACTTTTTTAAAAAAATGGTCAACACTATTATTATTTTAATTGAATTTTATTACAAAATAATGTGTGGCAAAGTGACACAATATACTGTGTACTGTGTGTGTGAATAGACCAGTTCAATATATTAACCATGCTGGGTAACCTTTTTGATTCTGCATGTGCTCTTAAGCAGAGCTGCTGCTGAGGAGAGCCAAACAAAGGAAGTGAGCACTGGTAAGTTTTGCAGTTGGAGTAGAGCTGCTTTAGAGGCCTCCACTAATTTAAATTGATAATTTAAACTGCTGAGAGCCACCTCTGTTCAAACAGAGGAAGCAGTTAGAAGCTTCCAGATGCAGGGGGGGGGGGCAGAGCCACACCAGGCCCTTCCCTGAACTGTGACTCATAGGGGTGGAGCCACACTAGCCTTTAAAAGCTCTGAGCTCTTTCAGGGTCAGCCCTTTTGATTCTGCATGTGCTCTTAAGCAGAGCTGCTGCTGAGGAGAGCCAAACAAAGGAAGTGAGCACTGGTAAGTTTTGCAGTTGGAGTAGAGCTGCTTTAGAGGCCCGTGCGCCTGACGGCGCATGAGATTTCAAACTAGTAACAAAGGAAGAATATAGTCTTACTAGGTAGAAAGGTAGTAAACGTGTACATTTTTGAGGCCCAGAATACTGCACTTGTTAAAATGGATTCTGAGGGGACAGCTGTAGTTACCTGCAATACTTGTGCCATGTTTGTGTTCTTGCCAAAGCATATGGAGAACTACACTTGCAGCAAGTGCAAGCTGGTTGCACAACTAGAAGAGAAGGTCCAGCAGCTAGAGGCCCGCATACCTAACCATCAACAAATTAAGGAGCTTGAGCTGTTCTTGGATAGAGCGGAGCAGACTATGCTGGACAAAGAAGAGACAGGGCACAGTTCTGAGGGAGAAGGCCCTTCACTAACTCAGGAGGGAGATGTTTGGAGGAATGTGACTCAAAGGAGGAGAAGAGTAGGGGATCACTCTGAGAGTCTGAAATTACAGAATCAATTTGAGGCTCTTTCCCTCATCACACCTGATGAGGAATACACAAAGGAACAGCTAGTTCCAACTGATGATCTCTCCTTCATCACACTTGATGAGATCCAGGAAGATAAACAACAGGAACAAACTGAGTTTCTCTCCCTTAATATGGTTGATGAGGTGCATGTAGATGAACAGATTGCAGGAGAGAGGCTCCTTGTACTAGGCAATTCAATAATTAGAAATACAGAGAAATGGATTTGTGATGCACATGATAACAGTATGGTGACTTGCCTGCCAGGTGCAAAAGTTGCAGACATCACAAGAAATCTAGATAGATTGTTAGAGAGAACTTGGAACGAGCCAGTTGTCATGGTACACGTTGGTACCAATGATGTTGGGAAGGCCAAGCGGTCTGTCCTGGAAGCCAAATTCAGGTTGTTAGGAAGAAGATTGAAGTCCCGGACTTCCAAGGTAGCATTTTCAGAAGTACTGCCTGTCCCTCGCGCAGGACCTACCAGGCAGGCAGAGCTCAGAAGCCTCAATGCATGGATGAGGCAGTGGTGTTGAGAGGAGGGCTTCAGATTTGTCAGGAACTGGAGAACATTTTGGGACAAGCCAAATCTGTTCAGGAGGGATGGGTTGCATTTGAACCATGATGGGACCAGATTGCTGGCACTCAACATCAAAAAGGCTGCAGAGCAGCTTTTAAACTGATAACTGGAGGAAAGCCGACAGGAGCTGGGCAGCATCCAGTTCGGGAAAGTGTGTACTTGAGTAGGGAGGAGGATGCAAAAATTACTGAGCAGAGCAAGGAGCTAGTCACCAGCACTGTAGCAGAAGGATGCAAGAGGCAGTCTAACAATGTAACTGGACTCAAAAGACTGTATCAGGAAAGCATATATAAATGCTTGCATACAAATGCCAGAAGCCTCCGGAACAAAATAGGGGAGCTGGAATACTTAGCAATAGATAAGAATATTGATATTATTGGTATCACTGAAACCTGGTGGACAGATGATAACCAATGGGATACAGTTATCCCAGGCTACAAACTGTACAGGAAGGATAGGAAGGGGCAAACGGGAGGTGGTGTAGCCTTGTATGTCAAAGAAGGGATAAAATCATATGAATTGGAATATCTAGGTGATTTGGAGTCACCATTAGAAGCTCTGTGGGTAAGAGTACCAGGCCACAAGGATGGTCTAACAGTAGGCATATACTATCGGCCTCCGACCCAAACTCTTGAGGGAGACTGGCAGTTGGAGAATGTTGTAAAGGAGGCATCCAAGAAGGGAAGCCTGGTTATAATGGGGGACTTCAATTACCCTCACATAGACTGGGTGAACTGTTGTTCAGCACATGATAAAGAGATAAAGTTCCTAGATATGCTAAATGATTGTTCCCTGGGACAGATGGTTGAAGACCCAACTAGAGGTACAAGAATCCTTGACTTGGTCCTGAGTAATACTCAGAATCTGGTGCAAGATGTTAATGTGACTGATCCAATAGGGAACAGTGACCACAACTCAATTATGTTTAACTTGATCATAGGCTGCAAGTCACTGATAAAATCTAACACAGAGACCTTAAATTTTCAAAAAGGAAATTTCCCAAAGATGAGGAAACTAGTAAAAAAGAAGCTGAAAGGGAAAATTGAGAGAGTCCAAACACTCCAAGAGGCATGGAGGCTGTTTACAAAACCAATAACAGAGGCCCAATTGGAATGAATACACAAAAGGAAAAAGGGCACTGCCAAGTCCAAGAGGACTCCGATGTGGCTTACAGGAGCTGTTCGGGAAGTGATCAAAAGCAAGAAAAGCTCATTTAGAAGATGGAAGGCTTGTCCGAATGAGGAAAATTGTTGTATGGATTTTCCCATAGGGAAGATTGTACAACGATGAAAATCACATGAGCTCCGAGTAACGGATTAAAATCATTATACGGAGTTCTAATGTATTTCCTTTTACCTTTTCCTTTATCTTTTCTTCAAAGTGAGTCAGTTAACTACTGCATTAGGCTGTAGTACATTTTGTTCCTTTATTTCTTGGGTCCTAGTTATTTGCATTTTGTTTAAAGACAAGGCATAGAATAGATGTGAAGAGTTCAAAATCAATCATTACAATGTTTGCTCTTAATCCTTTTAACATTTTTCTTACTTCTCAAAAGTAAATTTTCTCTCTCTCTCTCATGTTCTAATCTGAAGTACATGGTTTCAGATCATAGTGAAGAGATATTAAAGCAGAGCTTCCAAATTAGTAGAGTTTTGTCTTGCTCTCTTACTGATGTATTTTTTTTAAAAAAAGGCAAAATAAATAACAAACAAGCTGTTACCCCTGGGATATTTCTGGGGGAATCACATCCAAAATCCCAAAATCCCACTAATGTCCACAGAGTATGGCAACCAACCCTGCAAGCTCAGGAGGACTGACTGTAGAAATAGATATTTCTGCATAAGGAGGTGGCTGAAGCCATTTCTTGGGAATGGACCAGAACTGGGGGTAAAATACTCCTTGTGCTGGCTTTGCCTGCTTCTCCCGGGAAGAGATAGGCGTGATCTTGCAGGCCTGCCTGCCTGGTGTGATAGGGAGGAGCCTAGAAGCCTTTATAGGTGGTGGCTGCTTCATGCCTCGCCGTCTTTAACTGCTCGGCATTGGAGAAACAAATCCCACCCTCCCTCCCTCAGTAGCAGTGTGATATTCAGTCGCTTTGGGGCTGGATGAGAATTTTGCATGACCCCTGTTTGGTTCTTGTAGTCGTGTTTTTTTTGCCCATCCCATACTGTTGCTGCAGGTTAAGTTTTCGTTGGAGGTTATTCTGGTCACTTTGGCGGGTAGGGCGGGTGATTTTAATCAGAATGGCCTGTTTAGTTATTTGGTTGGGGTCTCGGGTATTTTGGGACCTTGGACAGCACTATCACTTGGGGTGTCTCACGACTATTGAATAGCCGCAGACATGGGTCAGCTGATCAGGAAGCTTTGCCAGCTTCCTGGTCATATAGCTTGGTCCCACTGTTGGGCACAGTGCTGGCCTGCCTGCAGAGCTTTTCTGCTGTCCCTATTATTTGGGATCCAAATTCTCTGGTATTGACTTGAGTTATTGTCATGCACCCGCACTACTTAGTCCCCAGGGCAATAGTTTGCAACAACCTGTTTTGGCTTAATAAAGTGGCCCATTTTTGAACCCATGACATGTGTCCGTCTCTTCACTCGGGGGTGGCGGGCAATGGACAGCTGATGGTTTATATAAATTCAAATGGGCATTGCATAAGAAATCAGACACAATAAGCCTACTCAGCCCCAATGCACTGACAAATTCAGAGTCACTTGTAATCCACTCAGAGACTTTCTACCAAGAGCTGGAGCACAAGTGATGACATCCTCCACCTATTCCTTTAAGAGATAAACTGTTTAGGATGGATAGGGGAATAAGTCTGACTGCAACCTTTCTTTCTCAAACTCTACCACTTTTTGCCAGAGGGATGAGGAGAGTACAGCAGGGTGAACTTGATAACCATTCCACACTGTTTAATGGGTCTTTAGTATTACAAGGTATCATAAACCAGTTTAGCTTTCAACTTATCTTAGAAACAGTTTAAGTCCCAATTTATTTCTAACAGTTAATGCACAGTGTAACTTTAAAATTTAAACTGATTTACCACCAAAAGTTCAGTTCAGTTGGCTGTTGCTATCACTCTCGGATATTGTGAGGTATGTGAAATACAGTAAAACCTCGGGTTACAACTGTCTTGGTTTAAATTTGCTCCAGTTTACAATGGCAAATCCTATGGAAATGCTGTCCCATTTTACAAATTTTTAATGTATTTGTTTCAGTTTACAACAGTCAATTCAGGACCATTTTTTAAAAAAATCAATGCATCCCTATGGATGTTTTAGGGTACCATTTTTTCGGGTTACCACAGAGGCTGTTGGAACGGACTTCCATCGAAACTAGGGGATTTACTGTATTATTTATTTATTTATTTATTAGTTCACATTTATATTGCCGCCCACTCACCGTAGCGACTCAGGGCGGCTAATAATATACAAGTTGTATATGTTGACCATAACAGCTAAATAGAAATTCAGTGTTCAGGAGATCACGAAGGCTTGTCCAAAATATTTTAAATGTGCATAAGGAGTGAATGTCATAAACATGATACAGGACATTGGGCCATCTATCCTACCTCACTGAAATATCATGAAGATAACCAGGGCATATGTGCAGATGTAAAGACTTGTATACACCACCTTCATCATAATATACAGAAATGGAAGTCAATGGAGTTACTCCCAAATAAAGATGGTTATGCTTCTTAAGAAAATAAGGTTACATAGAAAAAACACAGATAAGGGAACCTGGGGATGAAACTGTACATCAGAGTGCAAACCATGGTACCTGCATACTCCTTTTTTTATCTCCCGTCTTCTTAAGTTGCCCATCAAAGATTTTCTTGCACGAACAGGGGCAAAACCCAACACACTAAACCAGTTATTGCTATGTTGTATATGACAGTTATTCTGCCTGGTAGTAGTATGCAGAGAAGTAGTAAAAAGAGGCAGACATTTTTCAGGATAGAAAATCTTTCCTAACAGTTAATTTACCCATATCAGTACTAAGTCTGCGTTCATGCAAACCATTTTTCCAGAAATTGCTATTCCAAGATTATACCAGCTTGATGAAACCCATATGAATTAATGCAAAATCCATTGGTTTACAAGTAAGATTGCATTTGATGTGGCTAAGTGTGCTGAAGAACAGGAAACCACAGGAAAATGACGTAGAGATGCATTTTATTAATTACTGACTTAAATCTAGAGGTGACATTTTCTATAAAAAGTAACCATACAGATTAACCACATAAATTCTCACTTAAGGATGCCAGCACAAGTTTAACTCTGAGAAATCTTACTAGTACTTAGAGAACAGTCTACCTAAGTCAAATACAGTGGGGCTAGGAGCAAAAGATACTGAAATTAGCATGTTATAAATTTTATACTTGTTTGAGGATGATGACACTATAGGTCTTTATGTTGTGGAATTAAAGTGTTGCGAAATATATAAATTCTTCTCTCAAACATTGTGACTCTCAATGTCTGTTGATGTGACAATTTTGGACAATTTTGTTCCTGGCAGAACATTTAAACAGCAACCTACCAATTCTTGTCAAATCTTTTTTTAATGTTAGGACGAGGACGTTTGAAGAATATCTTAGTAGAGATTGCCAGAACTGCACAACAGAGGACAGTGTATGCTTCATATTCAATAAGCTACAAGTTCAACTCCTAATATCTCTAGGAGTGCGAAGTTTGAACTATAACAGGGTCACAGATAATCACAACAGACAACCTTGGGGTAGATAGATCAGTGATTTGACTCTGTATAAAGTAGCCTCTTCTGCCCCTACTAGGGATGTTATGAAGAATCAAGGAAAGCTGTCTTATAAAATTCAATAGCTTTGTTCAATTTCTGTGAATAGAATCAAAATAAATTGCATAATCTATCTTGACAAGGCTTCTCTCTGTTTCTTCTCAAAGTGGCCTAATAATGAGAGAAAAGGGTAGTACCATCTGAGGGTAGCATGTGTTTGGGGTGTAGGAAGACATCCCATAACATACTATGTTTTATACAGTGCCAGGTTATACTGAGCAGGCCTATCCAAGCTCATGTTACACGGATTATGTACAATTTGCATTTCTTACTTTCCCTTTGTGTCAAAATTAAACACAATAGCAAACAAACTATTCTTACCATCTGAAAGCTTCTGGTAGAATGAAATTCACACTGCATCATATCAAAGAATATTGGGACGGTAGCTTTTCGGAGTTCGGTTTCAGGGATGAGTGTCATTTCTAACATGGGCCCCACCATTTCAGGGATGAACTTAATTTTGTGCTGGCCTGTAGGGATATAAAAATGCACCTGAATTTAGGATAAAGGGGTTTAATTAGAGCAAGAATACCACAGCATTTGTTACAAATATCCCTGAGCACAATGCGAAAGAGGAGTACTGTACCTCTGAGCCTGTAGAGCAAGGATGGGCAAAGCAAGCGGACGATGTCTTTTCCCCCTCCCAGCCTTGTTCGTGGGAGGGTTCAAAAGGACACCTGCAACCATGGGCCAAAGGACTTCACTGCGTCTCCCCGGAGCCCCACGTCACTGGCCGGGGATTTGAGACAGCTGCCACTGAGGATGACGTCTTTCTCCCTCCCAGCCTTGTTCACGGGAGGGTTCAAAAGGATGCCCACAACCATGGGCCAAAGGACTCCATCCAGGTTCTACGGATATAGTGGGTGGGTTAAGGTTGAGATGCTTTATATGATGTGATTTTGTAATTTGTTTGGGGTTTTTGTTGGAATATTTAGAAATGTTTTTTCTGCAATATGATGTTCTGTGATTGTGTTATTTTTATATTGTAATTTTGATGCTATACTGTATTTTTACAGGTTTTCTAATCTATGATATTTGATTATTGTGTGTTTACATAAGCTTCTATTTATGGTTGCTTTGTTGTTTCATGAATATGTTGTTAACAGCATTGAGTTTGTCGTTGACAAAGGAAAGCAGCATATAAGTTCAAATATAATAATGATGATGATAACAACGACAACAACAACTCTCATTTGCAGGCTGTATCACACTGCTCAACTGATTCACTGATTAACTACTCAGAGGTTACTTACATTATTTATTTGTCATATGATACAGTACTAAATATACATAGATAAAATCCAATAAATATATACGTAAAGTACATCAAAGATATGAACTATAAAAGGCAAGCAAACAAATACAAATAAGGAATACATATCCCCAACATTACAAATCAATCCTTAAATGTCATAGTCATTCCTTCACCAATGGTATAAGGAGTGCAGTTCTCTGAGATCACCAGAATATCTAAATCTCTCACAATCTGATACGACGTGCATTATTGTTTGTTCTGCAGCTCCACATTGGCAATGAGGCAATTCATTAAAGCACCATTTATGCATGGAGTAGGCATTATCTCAATGGTTTCCAACTTTTTTTGGCCATGCCCCACTGAAGCATCTCTAAAATCCTGATCCCCCCCCCCGGGACATATAATTTTTATTATTCAAAATAAGATTATTATTCATGCGGGGAAAGTCTAAAAGAGGGATTTTCAACCTGTGGCCCATTGGTCGGATGCAGCCCATGGCACCATTTCATGTGCCCCCCACTGCTTCCACCACACCAGGAGGTGCCTTGTGGTGGAGGAAGGGCAAAATGGTCATCTGGCCCCCAAAGCTGACTGAGGGAGTGTGACCCGGCACCTGGCTTTAAAAGGTTGAGAACTCCTAGTCTAAAAGGCCATTCACTGTTAACAACTCATTCTTGAATTGGCCACCTAAAATTCCCCCCCTATGGGGCAGTGTACCCCACATTGGGAACCATTGTCTGCTTTGATCAGTTTGGATTTGGTTTATAAAGGACCACTCCCTTCTTGGGAGGTGAAAGCCTGGAGCTCTCTGAGAGCGATTATCAATAAGGTGTGCATTTCTAGGAGGGTTAGATTGCCATTCTGAATATCATTTGGTATTAATATCAAGGTTTTCCTGTATAAGACAACTTATTCAGTGGTTTCTGAGATCACAACTTTTTAGGAAACAAGTTGTTTATATCTGCATAAAGAGAAATGATCATTTGGCTAGGTATTTGAACCATTCTTTTTAAGTGCCTCTCCCTTCTTAGATGGTGTGGGGGGATATTAGCAAGTACTGTACTGGAAGACAGCTAGGTGGTGTAGTATGAAGATTTCTAGTGATGATGTGCATGACTTTGTTTAACTGTACATCATCCTTGTTGGTTAAGACAAACAAGCACACAATATTCAGCAGCCAAACATACTAATGCCAAGGTTGCCGTACATAATGTCTGTGCCTCTGCACCGCAAGATGTACCTGACAATTTTTGTACAAGGTTAGTTCTTGTTTTGAATTTCTGTGACAGGTTAATAAATGTTTCTTATAAGCAAGCATTCGATCCAAGGTTAACTCCCAAATATTTAGGGAAATCGTTATGCCCTACTTCCTGGCCACAAAATATAGTATTTAAGTGAATACCTGATGTTCTATGATTAAGATGGAAAAAACAGTTCTCTGTCCCCCCCCCCATTTCTTAAAATATTCAAGATCTTGGTTGAGGCAGTTTTCACATAGGGCCGCTAATATTATTTGCTTGAACTGCTAATGCCATACTGAAACGCCCCTCCTTGTATTGTTGGTATACTCAGAGGTAAAGACATTTGGATTTAAATTATATGTACTTTGGACATGGCCTTCCATTTTAAATATCCTTCTTTTTAAATGCCTTGACATGCACTTTACATGCCTGAAACCTGTCACCCAAGGCTTACTTCTGAGAAGACATGCATAATGCTTACCAGTGTTTTACATGCCTTTTAGACTGGGGATTAATTCCTAAGAACATCTTGTACCTACATGCCTCCAGCTTCCTTCCAGAACACACAAAATCCATTGTCTTTAGCCAAGCCCTCAGGTACAACCGCATCTGCTCAGACCCACAAGACAGGGATGCCAAGCTCAAGGACCTACAAAATGCATTCCTCAAACTACAATACCTATCCAATATGGTTAAAGAACAAATCAGCCAGGTTAGATGGATACCAAGAAGTAACCTACTACAAGATAGGCCTAGAAGAGAAAGCAATCGAATACCACTGGTAGTCACTTTCAGCCCTCAATTTAAATCCCTCACACACATAATGAAAGATCTCAAACCCATCTTGGACAAGAATACTTCACTCTCCAAAGCCCTTGATGACAGACCTCTAATTGCTTATAGACAGCCCTCCAATCTCAAACAACTATTGACATTACAACACACTACACAAAAGTGAAACAGAGATGGGCACTAAACCCTGCTGCAAACCCAGATATCAACTTTTCTCCCACATTCACTCTGGTAGCAGTATTACTGGACCCAATGGCACCACACACAATATTAAAGGCAGTGTGACTTGTTCTTCTGCCAATGTGATCTATGCCATCTCTTGCCAAAAATGACCTTTTGCACTCTATGTAGGACAAACAGGAGAATCTTTGTGTAAAAGAGTTAATGGACATAAATCAGACATCCAGAATGGAATACAGAAAAACCTGTTTCAAACCATTTCAATCTACCTAGACACTCTATCCAAAACCTAAAAGTTGTGATTCTGGAACAGAGAAATTATAAGACTAGGATCCAGGGAGAGATAGCAGAAATCAAATGCATCCCTCTGTTGGACACCCACTACAAGGATTTGAATATTAACCAGAGGTTTATGGGACATTATCAAATTTGATACAAAGATTGTTATATGCTGCTATATATTTTGTATTTTGCTATAATGCATAATATTCCTTTTCACAGCATGTCTCACAGAATGAGGGATGTGCTCACACAGCAACAGAGGTTAAATTCATTAGCATTCAATGCCAGTTGCTTGTTTTGTAATTCCCCACATTTAAAATTGAATAGGGAACAGTTAGAGCGGATCCAAATAACAACCAGAGATCATCTACCACTGCCAGCTGTGGGAAGCTGTATTGATTTGCATGATCATGTCATTCTGATTTAATCACTCTATGACTCTATTTGGTGTATATAAGCTCATGCCTTGCTATTCCATTCCTATGTCTGAAGAAGTGGACTTGATCCATGAAAGCTCACATTAAAAATATAGCAGTTGAAATTGAATTGAATTGAAATTTATTCTTATATACTGCTTTCCTCGTCCAGCAGACAACCCAAAGCGGTTCACAATGCATAACATACAGAAATACAATATAGCACTGATACAAAGCAAAATACAGTTTTACAAGCAAAACAGCAATGGAAAATTACATAACAGTACATAGTATAACACCAATTACAATACAAAAATGCAATAAATACAAACCGGCTAAAACCACCCACAAATTCCCGTGCCTTCAGAGTCCCTTGAGGGGGGAGGGCGGGGCCCAGGATGCCGGCCGGTGCCGTGGCTGGGAAAGCCTCTTCGCCACCACCAGGGCCAGGTGTGCGGCGGTGGTGTTTCGCCTGGTGTCCCCCTCGCCTTTTAGGTCCTCGAGCGAGGGGGAGGGCAGGGCCCAGGACGCCGGCCGAGGCATGGCCGGGAAAGCCTCTTTGGCCCCCCGGGCCAGGTGCACGGCAGTGGTGTTTTGCCTGGCGTTAGTCTTTAAAGTGCTGCAGTGTTTTTGTTTTTTGTTTTTGCTTCCTGATATATCTTGTAATGTGTTCATGTCACAATTATTGCTTGTCACATATCATTATTCCATGTAAGAAGAGGTAAGAACATTACTCTTAACAATGTTATAATGAAATTGCAGCATGTTATTGTTTCCATCAATGAGTTATACTTTGTCCGTCTTATCCTTTTTGTATCACAACTTACTCTGAAGCAGACAAGCAGATAACCATAGTGAGAAAACACAACCACCCCACCACCCACTTAGGAAACACCAGTTCCAAATCAGAGACCATTTTTCAAGTAAACTGTAATCTATTTACAGTATGACACTTCAGGAGCTCATTTTATATAAAAAAATAATCATTGATGAGAAATGAATATTTGCAGGACAAATGTAGTAACATATTTAAATAATAATAAAAAAGATTTTTGAAGCTGTACTCCTTCCTCTCCAACCCATTATTTTCACCATCTTCTAAAAGGCCATAATTTGCATCTAAACTCAGAACTGCCGTTTAAGTATAAGGTCATATTCCTAAATTAACAACAGCTCTTCTCAGCTGTTAAAGCAGTAGTCTTTCCTGTAGTAGTGTATGGCTGAGAGGGCTGGACCATAAGTTAGGCTGAGTGCAGAAGAATAGATGCCTCCGAACTGTGGCACAAGGAGATCAAATCACTGTCCTAAAGGAAATCAATCCTGACTGCTCCTTGGAAGACAGACACTGAATTCAAATACTTTGGCCACCAAATGAGAAGAGAGGACTCACTGGAGAAGGCCCTGATGTTAACAAAGATTGAAGGCAAAAAAGGAGGTGGTGGCAGAAGACGAGATGTTTAGACAGTATAATTGACACAATGTGTGGTAGATGACAGGAGTCTGGAGTAGGAAAATCAGGGTTTTGGTTTATGCAAGAGCCTGTATAGGTAGAACAAGCTCCCCTCTTCAGAACTGTCAATTTTCAAAGTGATGATGAGGGATTAATCCTAGACTTCTCTCCTCTTCTTCTGTTTACACGTGTAATGAAGGAAACCTGAACTGAGGTAATGCTAACCTATAGAGGTAGAAGATACAGGATATCACTGCCCTTGAAGACACACGATCTCACAGTCATCTCTAGACTGATTTTTGTTTTCCCCTGATATATCTGTGTCATAATCTCTTAACTGAACCCTACAATTATCCTTATAGAGCACTCTTTCTAAAGCTTGCTGCCCCAAATTACAACTTCTAAATATTGGGTGTAAATTGGACAGTGATGGTTGCATTCTATCATCTGTGACCTGTAGTGACTTACTACATGGGATTCTGACCAGCAGAATGAAGAGACGAGATTTGTGGGGGGCTAGCTGGGTACTTCGGAGTCTTCTCTCTCCTCCTCCTCTTCATCTTCTTGATCTTCTCCCAGAAGCTCTCTTTATTAACAGTTTCACACAAGCATACAGCATATGGCACATAATGACATGATCCATCATCCTTCACCACACTGTCACACTATGCTGCACTAGCCCTATTCAAATAGACATTTACACAATTGGTGATAGATGAATGCAACCTATTTCTGTATCCTTACAATAGCAAGAAGAAAATGTTCATAGATCATTGTTTCAGGATGGTCCAGGATGGTCCAAGAACAGGACATTTTCACCATCATAAGGAATGAACAACCTGTGTTATTGATCAGCCTATCGGAGAATTTGTTCTCACGATTAAACTGGTCAATTTCATAAGGATGCAACAGTGACCCAAGAGATGGAAAGCCTGTTATAGGTTTCTTTTATCACTTTTATCACTTCTCTCCCATTCTTAATTTTAGAATACACACAATCTTAACATAGCTACCAATTACAAAAATATATATCCTGTTTGCTACTCCAACCCTAAAGCCCTGATAATTTTTCTCTTTATGAATTAATAATATTAGCTAATGTCACAGTTTAAGAAACAAGTGATTAGAGAAAGATATGAACTGACTTTTTAAGGGCAGGCATAATATTAAATAATTCTCCAACAGAAAATAGTATTTGGGCTCATTCCAACAGTTAGTTATAGCTAAAACAGGTCCGCTGAAGAAACATTACTTCTTAAATTCAACACTTCTTTAAGTTTGATAGGTTGTTCTACTCCAGTTGGGACTAATAGCAGAATTTAGCCTTCTCAACTAGAGCTGTCTAGTTTTTGCAGTCGGCACTTGAAGGTTATATATTATATTTTGTTTATGTTGTTATATATTGATATTTGTTTTGTTGGGCTTTTATTGTAAGACACCCAGAGTAGTGGTCTCACCAGTCAGATGGTGAGCAAACAAACATCAGTTTGCAAAGAGGAGAGAGGGATATGATAAAAATTGTGTTGGCATCAATGTCTAGTATTGAGTATAACAAAGAAATAAAAGTTGGAACACAACAACTATTAACTCCCTGTTAGGCTTGGCAAACACTTTAGTTGGACGTTTGTTCCATTCACAAGTCCTCCATATTGCTTCTTGGCTGATCATTATGTTAGCTTTGTATATTACTTCATTTTATATTTTTAAGTTTAGAAAGTTAAAAATATCATTATGTTATGAACAAATTAGCACAAAGATCCCTGCTTCACTTAGCGTTATTCTCTATAATACAAGTAACTATAAATCAAATCAGGAACAAGGACTTCAAAAGATAGATGCAATGATATGACAATAATCAGATGCTTCTGTTTTTCAATTTTCTTTCAGGCTTAGATACAATTCTAACTCAGAACTGTTTATGAAATACTCAAGGTCTCTCCTGCTTGAAAGTCAGTCATCTCCAACTCTAAGGGATGGTACTGATCTCTGTTTACAGCCGAAGAGCCAGTGCTATCTGTGTCTGCAGATATTTCTGTGGTCATGCAAGAGGCAAAGTAGTACCTATTTGTCTACTTGCAATTTCTTGCTTTTGGAATGCTAGATTGACAAGAACTGGGGCAGATGACAGGAGCTCACTCCATTGCACAACACTTGGGTCTTGAACTGCTGATCTAACAACTTTGTGGTTGTCAAGCTCAGCATCTTAACCACTAAACCACCACAACCCACTAAGGCCTGTTATAAATGATTTGTGCAACACTGCATAGTAAAAGAATGGCACAAATATTCATCCTTCATATGTTTATATCCCCACACACAAAGACCAGTTGTATTCATATCTACTAAACGTCAGTCCCTTTGAGTTCACTGGGGCTTAATACTAGGTAGATGAAGATTAAATAATTGCATGTAGTCAATGGATATTTCCAATGGAGATGTGGTTAGCAGTTGCTGGGTACAGTGATATCTAAAGGTGACACTGGCAGAGGAGGCAATGATGGTGACACTCAATTAGCTTTTGTTAGTACTTCACAGATAACCTTTATTATCTTGAAAAGCCTGTGAGAAGTTAGTCTGAAATAAAACAAGCAATAGTGCTAGAAGATGAAATTCCCAGGTTGGAAGACACTCAATCAGCTACAGTAGAACCCCGCATAACAAAGAAACTCTGTTCCACGGAGCTCTTCAGTATGCGGTTTCCCCCGCTATGTGGTTCCCTATGGGAGGTGCCCCGCATAACGGAAAAAAAATGTTTTTAACTGGGGTTCCCATTAAGTGGGTATACCCCAGTTACCAAAAGCCCTGCATAACAAAAAAAATTCGTTATGCAGGGTATCGCAATTGCATAATGAATGCTTCGTTGTGCGAATTTTTCGCTATACGATGTGTTCATGTGCGAGGTACCAATGTATTGCGCAAAAGCAAAGAACAAGAACAAATAGTGTTGTTGCTAATTAAAGCCAAAAGAATATCCAGTGGTTGATGTGCACAGAAGTGAAAGGAAAGTCCGCTGCTTCACAACATGCATAATTAGAACACAGAAAATGAAAAGTATGAATCAAAGCAAACTGAAATCGATAAAAACAAGAAATGGTATTTATGTTATGTTGTTATGTTATGGTTATTCGATTTATACCCCGCCCTATTCAGCACATGGCCGACTCAGGGCAGCTAACAACATATAAATATCCCCAAGGTATCCCCAAGGGGTTTACATACGAAATACATTTAAAATACAATAATAAATACAATATTTAAAATGCTATTACAAATAGATACAAATTCTGTGGTACAATATATCAAACAAATATAATAGCTGCAAAAATATACAATACAAATTATGCAATGAAACACCAATTAAATAAATAAATAACAAATAACAAGATAAGTACAGCAATGACCATGGCCACCTAATGTCCATGGTAGAACCCATACTCGATGACTGTGATGGAGCCCTATAGCTCAGACGTCTTCGGTGGAGTCAGGGAAAGCCTGGCCTTGGCATAGCTGCGTCGCTCCGGCATTCTTTGAAATACTCCTGGTGGGCGGGGCCGGGGGGAGAGAAAAGCCGGCATTTTGAAGCCACGCCAGGCACCCCCAGTGTAGTGTTTGGTGTCAGTGAATTAAAGTAGACTGGTATGTGATATTTTCAGTCAGACAACTACAAGGAACTCTACTCTGGAAATGATCAACTCAGAAGATATGGAGTAGCTCTAATACTTAGGCAAGATGTAGCACAGGCAGTTAGGGGGTTTAATACAAGGTCTGGCCAAACAATAATACTATAAATCAGACTTCTAGAAAAAACATATCAATATAACCATCATTCAAGTATATGCTCCAACTAAAAGATGCTGAAAAAGATCAAATTGAAAGCTTTTATTTAAGCATCCTGGAGGAAATTGACCACACTCCCAAACAAGAAATGCTTATAATTGTAGGTGATTGGAATAGAAAAATAGGAAACAAAGCAGAAACAAAGCTTTTTAGAAGATTTGGTCTAGGGAACAGAAACAATGCAGGGAAATGACTCATGAAATTATGTGAATCTAACAATTTGTTTATTGCAGATACATGCTTCAATCAAACTGATAACTTCAGCTGTACAACATCTCATGTAACTATTATTGAAAAGAACTTGAGTCTATCTGTCTGCCACTCATCTAATTCCATGCTGGAACTAACCATAGTACTGGATACTAAACTATGCCAATGTTGCCTAAGAAAAGCAAAGACCTCAGCAGCTACAATTTACTGGTGTTTTATAGCATGAGTGAATGTGGAAATACATTGTTAGAAGTTAGTTGCCCTGAGCTATTATAAGGAAGAAATGATAAGGTATACATTATTTCAGCAGCACCATCATCACCACACAGACTGACTACAAATGACACCATAACCAAGTTGCAGCAATATTACATTAGAAATCTATGAAAGAATTATGGGATACCATTTTTGAACTACTGGTAGGAACACAAACCTGAAAAGTGGTTGAGAATAAGGAAAAAATGGTTAAGATCTTGTGGAACTTTAAGATCCAAACCAATAAGAAGCATGAACACAACACTCCAGACATTGCTGTGGTTGGGGGAAAAATTGGTTGAGCTGATTGATGTGGCGATTCCAGGGGATGGTTAGGTGAAAGAAAAAGAGATGGAAAAGATCATGGGATATCAGGATTTGTGAACTGAAGTACAGCATCTCTGGGAGGAAAGGGAAGCAGTGAAACCAGTAGTGATAGGAGTGCTGGGAGCAATCCCAAAGGGGTTGAAAAAACATCTACGTGAGAGCAGTTGTAGAGAGTAGCACCATCTACATCAGGGGTGGCCAACCTACATCCCGTGGTGCCAATTAATCCAGCCCACAGTGAGGATCCCAGCGTCACCTCCACCTCTGCCACCAGAAGCAGCAAAAATGCGTTGAAAGTGCCGAAAACGTGCTAAAAACAGCCAACAAAGAGACGCCTTGAGCGCCGCTGGGTGAAGACCCTGAGCGATTCCGATTGGACACTAGCTAGAGCCGCTATTAGGGCCTACCTAGTGGCGATGGGGGTGGTGAGGAGGCAGTACTTCACCTCCCTTATTGCCTCCGCTGATAATCGCCCAGCCACCCTTTGGGTGACCAGGTCCCTCCTGGGTAGGGCGGGGCCTGTGCCTGGTTGGCAGGGATCGGCTGAGGACTTTGCTGACAATCTGGTGGAGAAAATCGATCGGATTCACTCGGGGTTCAAACTTGGCGTGGATGGGGAGGGTCCAGGGGGAGCCAGTGTGCAGTCTTGCGGTGTTACCTGGGATCGGTTTGATCCAGTTGCCCCGGATGAAGTGGACAGGCTCCTTGTGGCGGTCCGTGCCACTAATTGTCCATTGGATCCCTGTCCCACATGGCTGGTAAAAGCCTCTAAGACGGTGACAGGTGGCTGGGTCGGGGCTATAATTAACGCATCTTTTCGAGAGGGGATGTTTCCTGCACCGTTGAAACATGCTTTGGTGCGCCCCCTCCTGAAGAAGCCATCCCTCGATCCAGCAATCCTAACCAACTACAGACCTGTCTCCAACCTTCCTTTTTTGGGGAAGGTTCTGGAGAAGGCAGTGGCACGTCAGCTGCAGGGGGTACTGGATGAAGCGGAATATCTGGACCCATTCCAGTCAGGATTCAGACCTGGATATGGTACTGAGACTGCATTGGTCATGCTGATGGATGATCTCTGGCGAGAGCGGGATGGCGGTCATCCGTCCGTCCTTGCTCTTCTTGACCTCTCAGCGGCCTTCGATACCGTTGACCACGGTATCCTTGTGGAACGGCTCCGAGGATTGGGGATCCAGGGGACGGTGTGGTCCTGGTTTTCCTCATTTCTGAGGGGCCAGACCCAGTCGGTGTGGTTGGAGAGTGAGAGGTCGAGTCCTAGGCCCCTAAAATATGGGGTGCCTCACGGCTCAGTACTCTCTCCTCTCCTATTTAACATCTACATGAAGCCACTGGGTGAGATCATCCATTCCCACGGGGTGCGGTACCACCAGTACGCGGATGACACACAGTTGTACATCTCGGCCCGTGGGGACCCCAGTGATGCAGTCAAAGTCCTTTCCAGCTGTCTGGAGGCTGTTGGGGTCTGGATGGGGGCAAATGGGCTACAGCTGAATCCTAGCAAGACTGAGTGGCTATGGATAGGGGGTCCTGCGTTATCCCGGGAGCTACCATCTTTGGTTTTGGATGGGGCTGTTTTGCCCCAGACCAACCCGGTGCGCAACTTGGGGGTCCTCCTGGATTCGCGTCTGCTGCTAGAAGAACAGAGGGGGCGGCTTTGGCCAGGAGGGCCATCGCCCAACTTCGGGTGATTCGCCAGTTGCGCCCGCTCCTGGACCAGGACTCTTTGCTCATGGTCACTCACGCTCTGGTGACCTCCAGACTAGACTACTGTAATGCGCTCTACATGGGGCTGCCCTTGATGACCATTTGGAGGCTGCAGCTGGTCCAGAATGCCGCGGCCCGGGTGGTGATGGGGTGTGGACGTTATGCCCATGCCTCACCACTGCTTCGGGAGCTGCACTGGTTACCAGTTTGTCTCCGGGTGCAATTCAAGGTGCTGGTTTTGACCTTTAAAGCCCTATATGGTAGTGGGCCAGGGTATCTTAGAGGCCGCATCGTCCTAAGGACGTCTGTCCGTCCAACCAGAGCGGACCGGAGGGGCTCTCTAATTGTGCCATCAGCCAGGGGGGCTTGCCTCTCTGGCACAAGGTAGAGGGCCTTCTCCGTGTCTGCACCGGCCCTTTGGAACCTCCTGCCTGTGGAACTGCGTCTCCAGACGGAGTTGTTGCCCTTTAGGAAGGAACTAAAGACCTGGCTGGCGGGCCAAGTTTGGGGTGCAGGTGGGGATGGGTACGTTGGGTGGTTGGTATAGAGAAGTGTGCCTTTCCCCAAGGTCCCTTCGGTTCTTGCCCACCTTTTAGGGGTGGGTTTTTTAACTTTTAACTTTTTTAAAAACTTTTAACTTTGTTTTATTATGTGTCTTTTATGTATTTACTGTCCGCTATGTAAACCGCCCTGAGTTGGGTTGTACCTGAGTGGGCGGTATTTAAGCGTGAAAAATAAATAAATAAAAAATAAATAAACAATGTGCTGAAAACACCCGAAAATATGCCGCCCTCCTCGCTCCTGCCACCACAGGCAATGACAGAAGTAGCAAAAACATGCCAAAGAATATGCTGTGAATACACCCCCCACCTCCAGAAGTGGTGGAGGTGGCAGGAGGAACCACACCTCCGGCCCACTTAACTGTCTGAGGGGGCATGATCTGGCCTGCAGCATGAAAAGATTGGCTACCACTGGTCTACATTATCAGGCAATACCTCACTGACTCTTAGGTCCAGGGCTAGGACTTAGTAAGATCGCAAAACTCCAGTCTGAACATCTGATGGATTGTGTATACTGATGAATTTTGTTAAATTGAAAAATATTTTGTTAATATAACATATGCAAGAATGAAAGGGTACTCCCTACTTGGTTTCAGGTATGGCAACAGTTAGTACTGGAATTCATTCATAAAAGTATATTTCTATAACATCCTTCACAAAAATTGATTCCAAAGTGGTTCTCACAATTTAAATAAACATTTTCTAGATTAACTCTTTTAACACAAAATAATAGATCTAACGATTACAAACTAATGACTAGACAGAGATAATGTCTCTGAAGGACATTCCTTCTGCTTATTTAATCTTGGCAGTTGGCCCTGAAGTCAAAGTATTTATTTACTAAAATGAGCAACTGAAGGTAAATCCTTGCACTGCCTTCACAAAGAGATACCCACAGGCTCTGTATGACAATGGTAAATGTATTTTAACAGGACAAAGCACCTGGAAAAGATTAAGTGAAGTCCAGCTTTGAATATCTTATGCCACAGTATTCTGTGCTACTGAACGCAATGTTACACCATCTTAAAGCACTCAGTGATATGCCCTGAAGTAATACCTAGACAGTAATGTGGAAATACTATAAAGATTTATTTCTCTTTCATTGTTATTATCAGTTCAGTTCTTCTGTAATATGCCTTGAAAAATGTCAGTGCCAATAGATCAAAAAACAATTTATGATGGCACAACATTACTCGTCAGACACCATCAATGCCATGAAGTTGCTGTTCTGTCACAAGGTTCCAAGTTTAGGGATGGAATTTCAAGAGGAAGAAAAATGAGTGCTTTGCAGTCAATTTGCAAAAGAATCTCATTGCTTTAACTACATGCTTCAAGTCTTTGTTTACCCTGTTACTCTTTATAAAGGATGTCCTTGGTCCAATACCCTCCTTCAGAGAGTGAAAGAGAGAGAGAGGGAGGAAGAAAGAGAAAGAGAGTGAACTACCCTATGTATTTGAAGTGAGTGGGTGAAAAAATGGAGCTCTTTTCACTATAATGGACTACTGTATCAGAGAGGGAGAGAGGAATGTTTGCAAGGTGATACCACAGTTTGATAATATTCACTAACATCACATATAAAGACATTACCGTACAGTTATATACTCGAGTATAAACTGAGTTTTTTAGCCCCAAAAATGAGCACAAAAAGGAGACTCTGCTTATACTGAAAGCCAATGACCAAGAGGGTCCAAAGACCACGCTGGATTGAGATGTGCCAACAATTTAATTAATTTTACCATACTTTCATGTAATATGATTATTGAAACTCACTAGCAGCTGTTACATTTCCCACCCTCGGCTGATACTCCGGTCAATTTATTTTCCTGGGTTTTCAGGTCAAAATTAGGTACCACAGCTTATATCCGGGTCGGCTTATACTCAAGTATATACAGGAACATTTCATTCTGAAAAGTATGTCTTGCTGAATTCACTGTTTTCTCTGTGCATGTTCTGATCCCTTTTAATATTAAAAATGTATGGTTATTACAGAAAGTCAGTAAAAATGCAGTAGTAAAATGCCTCAGCTTTCTTGTCACTGTTGCTGAGTATAGTGTGTCCTATTTAATCCTTCCCTCACAGGTCTAGCTGGTGGAAATTTGAAATTGAGGAAGAAGTGGCTTTGAATGAATGTAATAAACACCAAATTTTATGATGAGCAGAGAAAAAGGTATTTGAAATTATTGAAATATATTTAATCACAGTGTAATTTTATCAGTTGAGTTTTACCAGTTGAGCTATAGCACTTGAAAGTGTTTTCCGTCCTTCTGCTGCACTAGATTTTGGAAAGAAAACAATTTTTTAAAAGCTTGCATGAGCTGCGGAGTCAGCAGACACCCAGTTTTGGAAGATAAACATTCAGCTCTACATATCGGCTATGCAGCAAATCTGATATCAAAGATGCTCATCAGATTCTTAATCTTGCTAGGGAATCAGATCCTTCCCATTTCTTCTCCTTTTCAAAAATCATGTTCTCTTTAAAACTATTTGAAACATGTCTCCATTTTCATCCGGCTGGTAACTCATTTTCCTGATCAAAACCAGTCATTATGTGTTATATTTTATTTATATTGATAATGATGTTAAGGTTTCTGATTGTGATGTGATATATGATTTGTTTATATGAATTGTGTTTATTGCATTTTTGATTTTTGATTTTTTCTGATTGATATTCTGTATGTTTTTTATATTTTGGTTTTGTTATATTGTATCTTTAATTATGTTGGAAGTCACCCTGAGTCGACCTACAAGCTGAGAAGGGTGGGGTACAAATTAAAATCAAAATTATAAATAATAAAAAAATTATATGCCATCAAGTCAACTATGGTTTTTAGGTATGGAATACACTGGAACTGTTATCATTCCCTCTTACTGGGGATGCCCTGGTACTACCTGTATGCAGCTTGCCCCTGACTACATAGGCTGGCTCAGAGGTTTAGGTATCTGGCTGTAGAGCAGGAGGTTGGGGCATTATAAAGCAACAGTACTTAATTCAGGTGTGGTCAAGTCTTTTGAGGGTAGAGTGGTGAAGCACCAATATAGTTCAACTCTTCCAAGCTCTTCAGGATGCAGTCCATACACGGAAGTGACCTAGTTTCCAAACATCTATGACAATATCTAGTTTTCAGATGTCTTTGATGTTTTGTTATATGACCAACAGCCTTTGAAACTATTAAAACTAGATTCGGAGACCAGTGAGCCCTTTGAAGAGAGGGAAATTACATGATAGATTTTTCAGCTAAAAAATCTTACTTTGGTTCTCCACTTGCTCAAGGTTGCTCTTTCTTTAGTAAGTTCTTATTGGAGAAGGTAGAGGACATAATTAAAGTCCCTCCATGCAGCTACACTGCAAATCTCTAACCCAGGGGGCCCAAACTATGGCCCATGTGCCAGATCCGGTCCCCGATGCCAATTCATCCGCCCCCCCGCCCCCCGTCCCTAGAAGCAGAAGTAAAACATGCCCTTGCATGTGCAGAATGCTGCCATAAATGCACCCATAGCTGTAGTAAACTACAGGAGCATAATGGGCAACTGTCACAAACTGCGTTTATGATAGCTGCGAGTGCATTTACAGCAGCATTCTGCACATGCGTGCACAGGCGTGTTTTACTTCCACTTCCAATTGGAGGAACCATGTAATTGGCCTGCTAAATCATGTGACCAGCCAATGGCCCAAAAAGTTTGGGCACCCTTGCTCTAACCAAAGTACTGTCTCTCTAAATTCTTTGCCTTTTCCTTTGGTGACAGTTCTGACAGTTTTGGCTTAACTCTGGAAGTGACTAGATAAATGCTGCTCCAAAAAATGAAGGGAACACCTAAACAACACAATGTAACCCCAAGTCAATCACACTTCTTTGAAATCTAACTGTCCACCCTGGTAGCAACACCGATTGACAATCAATTCCACATGCTGTTGTGCAAATGGAAGAGACAACAGGTGGACATCAGAGGAAATTAGCAAGGCATCCCCAATAAAGGTGTAGTTCAGCAGGAGGTGACCACAGACCACTTCTCAGTTCCTTTGCTTTCTGGCTGATGGTTTGGTCACTGTTGAACGCTAGCGGTGCCTTCACTCTAGTGGTAGCATGAGACGGAGCCTACAACCCACACATGTGGCTCAGGTAGTGCAGCTCATCCAGAATGGCACATCAATGTAAGCTGTGGCACGAAGGTTTGCTGTGTCTGCCAGCATTGTGTCCAGAGCATGGAGGTGCTACCAGGAGACAGGCCAGTACATCAGGATACGTGGAGGAGGCCATAGGAGGACAACAACCCAGCATCAGGACCGCTACCTCTGCCTTTGTGCAAGGAGGAACAGGTGGAGCACTGCCAGAGACCTGCAAAATGACCTCCAGCAGGCCACCAATGTGCATATGTCTGCTCAAAACGGTCAGGAACAGACTCCATGAGGGTGGTATGAGGGCCTGACGACCACAGGTGGGGGTTGTGCTCACAGCCCAAAACCGTGCAAGACGTTTGGCATTTGCCAAAGAACACCAAGATGTGCAGGTTCGCCACTGGCACTCTATGCTGTTCACAGATGAAAGCAGGTTCACACTGAGCACATGTGACAGCCGTGTCAGGGTCTGGAAAGGCAGTGGAGAACGTTATGCTTCCTGCAACATCCTCCAGCATGACCGGTTTGGCGGTGGGTCAGTAATGGTGTGGGGTAGCATTTCCCTGGAGGGCCGCACAGCCCTCTATGTGCTCGCCAGAGGTAGCCTAACTGCCATTAGGTACCAAGATGAGATCCTCAGACCCCTTGTGAGACCATATGCTGGTGCGGTTGGCCCTGGGTTCCTCCTAATGCATGACAATGCTAGACCTCATGTGGCTGGAGTGTGTCAGCAGTTCCTGCAAGACAAAGGCATTGATGCTATGGACTGGCCCATCCATTCCCCAGACCTGAATCAGATTGAGCACATCTGGGACATCATGTTTCATTCCATCCACCGACACCACGTTGCACCATAGACTGTCCAGGAGTTGGGGGTTGCTTTAGTCCAGGTGTGGGAGGAGATCCCTCAGGAGACCATCCGCCACCTCATCAGGAGCATGCCTAGGTGATGTAGGGAGGTCATATAGGTACGTGGAGGCCACACACACTACTGAGCTTCATTTTGACCTGATTTAAGGACATTGCATCACAGTTGGATCAGCCTGTAGTGTTTTCTTCCACTGTCACTCTGAGTGTAACTCCAAATCCAGACCTCCATGGGTTGATGAATTTGATTCCCATTGTTAAGTTTTGTGTGATTTTGTTGTCAGCATATTCGACTACAGCATGTGAACAACAATGGGAATACGATACTGTATTTCAGTCATTCAGATCGTGGGATACCTTATTTTTGTGATCCCTTTATTTTTTTGAGCAGTATATTTCCAGTAGCCTTAGTAACTACTCTTATTCTGACTGGCTATCTATAATTGGCACTAAGCTGTTAAGCATTTCCTCCTCCCTATCCCACCCCTTTTGATTATAGCTCTGATTGTTCCAGAGTGTTACCCAGATAGATTTGACCAAACACCATGCATAATTTCAAGCCAGCCAAAAGAATATACAGTGGTACCTCATGCAACAATTTTAGTCCATTCCATGGGGCTCGTTGTTGTACGAAACAATTGCTATATGATACATGCATCGCACGATATTTTTTTGCTAAGTGGTTTTTCCCATTGAAAAATTTTTGTACGATTTTTTCCATAGGGAAAATCGTTATGCGGGACGCCATCCTCCCCCCCAAAACCTAATTGTTATGCGATTTTGTTGCTATACAAAGTGATTGTTGTATGAGGTTCCACTGTACATCTTAAACTAGTCCATGCCAAAAGAATATACATCTTAACTGGTCCATGCCAGCAACTTCAACTGTTCTCAGAAGCCTGTGGCAACAAAAAGCTATTTCAGGCATGGTTTCTACTCACACTTAGCATTTTCGTAAGACAATTTGCAATGTGTTGTATAAACTACAGATTGTACTATCCTAGGTTTTTATGTACATTCCATTGAACCTTTCATATTCTATATGCATAAAAGATGGTGCCTTGTTCTAAGCTGAAGAGAAAATTGCAGCCTCATCATGGGACAGGGAGGAGAAAAGCATTCCTCAGCGGACTTGGGGAAAGCAGGGAAGGGAAATCTTCACAGCATTTTGAGCATTCAAAATGTTTGCCTTAAGAGACCAATTTTCTATGCCTCCTGCTACACTGACTGACAAACCCAGGGAGAATATCTTGATGAAATGGATCAACGTAGCTGGAGGTGATGGGGAGGGGTCTCCTAAGGACAAGAAAGGCTTGCTCAACATGACCCCATTCTCTGCAGCTGGAAGAAAAATTCTGTCACTATACTGACACTGGTAGCATCTTTTCTATCAGGTATTTTAAGGGTTCAGTATTTGCTTAATCTACTACTTAAAAAAAATGCAGCAACATAGTTGGCTTATTAGTAAAAATATTTTTAAAAATCACAGACCGCAGTCCTATCAATAATTTTTGGTTCCCAGTCTCAAGGAAGTCGATTTTGTGCTAATACAGTATCTTATATCATTCTTTTAATACTGGTTCAGCTAAAATAGTATTTAGGAATAATACATATAAAATAACATTGTAAAGGCCATCAGAGGGAGAGGAAACTGAAGCCTGGCACTTTTCCATCAGGTGACAGCATATTCCCAAAGCAACATTCTGTAGTGTGTAATATTTGGTAAGAGCTGATTTAACATTACATTTCTGTTCGAAGAGATAATACTGAGTATCCTTAAGCTTGGGGAAACCTCACAATCTTCAGGAGCACAAAACAATTTTAAAATATACAGTGGAAGGAATACACTTGAGGACTGCATCTGTGGAGGTGCAGTCTATCAACTAGAGGCCTTTGGTCTCACTTGGAAACCTTCCCCAACCAGCATTAAAGATTCTTGCCCCCTCACAGGATTTAATTTGGGTCCTTGACAGGACTGAGCCATCTTGAGGCAAGTGCTGACAACTCTGTTCTCAGAGAGCCTCCCAGGAATGGAGACAACACCCAGTCCAAGGATTTATATAGGCCAGTGATAGCAAACCTTTTAGTGACAGAGTGCCCAAACTGCAACCCAAAAACACTTATTTATCGCAAAGTGCCAATACAGCAACAGGGGAGGAAGGAAATGCTTCCATTGGGTTGCTGGGCAGAGGAGCAGGGCAAACTTTGTGCTGGGGGAGGGAAGAAGTGCTCCAATTGGGCTGCTGGGCAGAGGGGCGGGGTGAATTCTGTGCTGGGGGATGGAAGAAGTGTTCCCATTGGGCTGCTGAGCAGAGGGGTGGGGTGAACTCTGTGCTGGGGTGACTGCATGAACATAAGAACAGCCTTGCTGGAACAGGCCACCGCCCATCCATTCCGGCATTCTGTCACGCATAGTGGCTCACCATTTGCTTCAGGGTATTCCCAAGCAGATGCCTTCACCTGCTTAGGATTCCCTGGAAATGGCATTGAGAGATATCCTGCCTATCTCTCCAACCCGGAGGATGTCCTTAGGTATCCATAATTATAGCCATTGATACCTTTGTTCTCCATGAACTTGTATAATCATTTCTTGAAGCTGTCAAGACTGACAGCTGTCACCGCTTCATCTGGCAAGGAGTTCCATAGACCAGTGTTCCTCTGGGTGAAAAAGTACTTTCACTTATTTGTTTGAGAACTAGTACCCAAAAGTTTCATGGAGTGCCCCCTAGTTCTAGTGTTATGCGATAGGGAAAACAGTTTCTCCTTATCTACTTTGTCAACACCGTGCATGATTTTATAAACTTCAATCAGGTCACCTCTCAGACGCCATTGTTCAAGAGTGAAGAGGCCCAACCGTTGCAGCCTCAGATGGTAAGGAAGGTGTTCCAGTCCCCTAATCATTTTGGTTGCCCTCCTCTGCACTTTTTCCAACTCCATAATATCCTTCTGGAAGTATGGCGACCAGAACTGTACACAGTATTCCAGATGGGGCCTCACCATAGATTTATAAAGAGGCAAAATGATACTTGCTGACTTATTTTCTACACCCTTCCTAATGATCCCTAGCCTTGAGTTTGCTTTTTTCACTGCTGAGGCACACTGGGTTGATACCTTCATTGAGTTGTCCACCAGGACACCAAGGTCCCTTTCCTGGTTTGTTGCAGAGAGTTCAGACCCCATCAGTTTATAAATGTAATTGGGTTTTTTTTTGCCCCAACGTGCATCACTCAGCACTTACTAATGTTGAAGCTCATTTGCCACTGTTTTTCCCACTCCCCCAGTGTCAAGAGATCCCTCTGGAGCTCCTCACAATCTCTCACAGTTTTCACTACCCTCTATAATTTAGTGTCATCTCTATGGGTGCCCATAGAGAGGGCTCTGAGCGCGACCTCTGGTATGTGTGCCATAGGTTCGCCATAACTGTTATAGGTCCTACTTCTGTCTCAATAAACCCTGTAGTTGAAGTGCAAGACTGTCTGGAGTCTATGGATGCAGGAATGGAGAAGGATTTCCCCCTCGACCTCACATTTGCTGGGGGTGGCAAGGCTCACAGCCATGTATGATCACTTTTCTCGAGCTCGCTACACTTGAAACTTTGCAATCATCTGATTACAGCATTAATATTTTAGAATTCCACCCTTAATATTTTTGGAAACCACTGTGATTAAATTTATCTACTAAGAAGCTTATTACGTTTTCCTGGAAACCATTTTTTCTCAACTTAAAATGTACTCTTTCCTTGCTGAAAAAAAAGAGGCCATTAAAGTCATATCATCATTAGTATGCTGAGGTTTTCCTACATGAATAAAAACACCTTAATTTAAATTCACAGACTGCAATCCCACAATTAATTACCTCTGCAAATCAATGGGCTTTTGTGTGGGTTAAGGCAGCCTTAATTTGCACATTAAAATGAAATCATTTTCCGTTACAATTGACATTCCTTCCCAGCTCTTAGATATTTAGAACATCTCAAACGCCAATACTGGGCAGTCATCTTAGAGCTGTCTCCCCATCCCAATTCCTGCCAGAGTGGTACACATTTTTGCCAAAACACCCTTCTGCACTCTTATACACTCAAGATACATTGCCAGCTTGGAATGATGGGATTGCACATCAACACATCTGTATGGTGATAGATGGATATAAATCAGAGTAGAGGAAGAGAAAGCCAGATTCAAAGACATGTTCACCTACATAATTTGAATTCTTATCCAGAGTAAATTTCTAATGTCAATAGGTAGAAATAACCTATAATACTTCAAATTACAGCATATGCTATATATACTCTATTATATATATAATAAGGTCACAGTATAGTAAATATGCTAATGTTTAATGAAATGAGCTCAAGGACTGAGGAAAAATACACATATTGAACTTCATTTCAAGCTGTCTAGCATAGGCTAATAAAAACTGGTTTTACATTCATATTCCTCTCTCTTTTTCTTCCTCCCTCCCTCCCTCCCTCCCTCCCTCCCTCCCACACACACACACACACACACACACACACACACACACACACGATGCACACATGCACGAGTGTGTCAGGCAAAGAGGCAAATTTAGCATACTATCTTCTGTAGCCCAGCAATACAATATTATGTAATTGCTTATAGACTGCTCCAAACTTCTAATGCTTCTGCCAAGACAGACCTTTTCTGTTTCATTTTCTGGTTACAAGTGGTCTGAAATAATACAGACAGAGTAGATAAGGACCAAATATCTATACTATCTGCACGTCATCTTTCCATTGATTGTTTTGTTGAGTGAGTTAAAACAATCTTTTGTAGGATCTGTTAAATGCTTTTGAAAAACATTTGCAGGGGGATTTATAACATTACGAAGCGTCCATTTCAAATATAGCCTTGTGTCTTTTTGATGGAGTTTAAGGCGATTTTGGGAAAAGAGAATACTTAAACAACTATGACTTCAACAGAAGAATACAGTTAGAAACATAAAAGAACTTATATAGATTCAATGTAATCATGATTGAATCTTGCAATCACAGAATCACTGAGTTGGAGGGTTCTAGGAGACCATCAAATGCAACCCCTGCTTAATGCAAGTGCAGAATGGGAGATGCTTATGGTTTACCTATAAAAGCCACTGTAGCCATTCATGAAAAAAAAATCACTTGTGGGTTCCGCGAGCGCAATTGGCATACTGTCCCTAACAGAACCCCGGTGATGAAGATTACTTCGTCGCCGCGGGTTTCCGAGGGGACAGAAATTAGGGGAGCGGAATATTAGATAGAGTTTAATTCACCAATAGCTGATCTGACAGGCAGCTAGGACAATGGAGAGCTAATGACTAACTCGCTAGGCATTTAATGGGTAATCTTGCGTCCACAGATTCCTTAAAGCCCTAGAGTCAACGTTGGCCACTTGTTTGCTTCCGATAATGAGGAACAATGTATGTCCCCGGTAGTTAATTAAGTTAGATAAGGAACTTCCCCCGGTGAAGACTTCCCCAATTAACTTGTGTAAACATGGTGTGCAGACTCAGGGATTCCTTTGTATCGCTACGCGCAATGTATGCACGCAGCCAGATTAAGGCAGGCATAAATGCTTCTGATTTGTCATCATTAAACACTGGTCTTCGCTCCATCTTGCCTCGTGTGTCTTGCTTGACCAGTCTCCTCCGGGACCCACCGGCCCACTTCATGGCCCAGATCCAACAATCACTCATTGGCCTATAAATTCCTCTCTTCATATGTAATTTATTTTCTCAACTCAAGCACAGATTCCCTTGTGGGAAAAGACTAGGGTAAATTAAAAGTTGAGTAGTTTTACAATCTCTCTTTTATCTACAAATGCTTCTGTATTTTCCATTCATTTCCTTGTTCTCAATCTTGCTCCAAGCTTAGACAAAAAGCCATTTTGGTTCTTTTTTAACATCTCTCAAAAATCTATGCTCATTCTGAGCTTTAGTCTTAATGACCCTATTCTTACAATCTGACTTACACTAATCATTTGCTTATTCTTTGTTGTATTTCCAGTATACACCCCTTTTAAATTTTGGCTCATTAGCAATGTTCTTCCATAGTCATCCTGGTTTTTTTAAGAAGCTTTTAAGTTTCCTTGCTCACTTGAATTGCTTATACAGTAATTGTGATTCCAGTATTTTGTGCTTAAGAAAATCCACTGGTAATCATCTCTTGTGGACTGAGCATGGTTAGTAATAAGTTTTATTTTGCTTAAAGGAAACAGGTTTTTTATTTTTTATTTGGTTTATGCCTGTTTGGGGATTTTGAGGGCTGCAGTCCAAAAGTAGGTTCCCCATAGTCTGCACAGCTTTTTCCAACCTTTTGCTTTTTAGAGGTACAGGGAGATGATCAAAGCTTGAGAACAACACATCTGGAGGGTACCTTTATTAAGAAAGGTTGTTCTAGATGTTTAGTATGTGAAATGTTTACACATTTACTGGCAAGAGCCAAGCAAGGCATTATGCTGCCCGAAGGAATGGGCAACAATAACAACTGAATCACCTCACAGACTGAGAGTACACAAAAGCAAAATCAAATTGGAAGTAGGAGCTCAATGAACAAGGAATAACATTAAAGGAGGATATGGCTGAGGAACTCAGCCTCCCAGACTAGGGATGATTTTTTTCCCTAGAGGAGCGGGATATAAGTGTAAATAATAAATAAATAAATAAATAAATAATAGGAACTTGATCTCTCACGTCTCATGGAGGACCGTGAATAGGCTGAGGGTCAGAGTGCCTAAATGTAAGACCAAAATACCAGAAACATGCATCGATGAAGATTTAAGTTTGGCTAACAAGAAAGCCAAGAAGGTTGCTTCATTTTGACAGTTTAAAGTTTGATCCAGACAGGAAAGAAGAACAACCCTCACAGACTAACAACAGATAGTGGCTTTCACCACACCTGAGTGAAGCATAGACAAGTCCTATGGTATACATGGAACCATCATTCTATAAAAGGAAACAGACAAGGAATTCAGGAGGTACAGCTAGGAGCCACCACTGCTGTTCATCCACAATGCCAGCACTTGCCCATGAAGTTACTTCATGGTACAATCAGCCTTTAGTTATATTTTCATGTTCCAAAAATCACTTCTTTAAGATGCAAGACCAAAGCTTCTAAAATCTCTCTTCAGACTTCAACTATCAGAGGAGTTAATAGCAAAAAAGGATAACTTTATCAATCTTTGTGTAGGACACACAAAACTCTAGAGTGGAATCCCTGCTCCTATATATGTGTGTGTATCCATTCCCCAAACCTTGAAACAAAGTTATCTATTGATCTTAATGGTTCAAGTATAAATGTTGGTTAGTGCTGCATCATCATGCTGCAAGAAGCACAAAAATAAGTGATGCTAGTAATTGTTAGTCAGAAAATTGTTTCAAGTAAAACACAATGACCCCAAATGCAGTCTATATTAAGTTATAAACAATTAATTTACAGAAGTGTTGATAATAAGAATTAACAGATGGGAAGTAGATTAAATGCAGTGCATCAACTCTTAGATGAGAGATACTGCTGAACCTCAGGGGGTGAGTGGAAAATAAATGGCATGAAGCAGGAGAAAGAATGATTAAAATCCAAAAGAGAAGAAGGGGGATTTAGCAGTAATAAAAACATCATAACAAAGACTTATAAAGGGAAAATCATGGCTCAATATTCTTCCTTGAATCTGAACATGGCTGCCATCAAGGAATAACCAAAAAGATACTCCAAGAAGGTGAGCATGGAGCTATAGTTCTCCTTTCTCTTCCTTTTTCAGCATGAGTATCTTTTTGGAATGCTGGCCAAATATCTCTCCTTTACTTACTCCTCATAATCATCTCATTGTTTCAGGGGGCACCACATTTGGGATGCTTTTTATCCCCTTTCTCACATCTGTTTCTTTTACCAGCTACTACCACTAGCTCCAAGGCTAGATTAAGTTCTTCCCCACCAACCCTGTAACAACAGTGGTTCAACTTCCCAGCCCCAGTGGGTCACCCCACCTCATGCTCCTGATCCAAGCTAGAGGAAGGTAGGTGTTGGGTTTCTGAGTAAGTTGTGGCATCACTCACAGAAAAAGCTCCAGTTTATCTTTCAAATGCTTCCCTTGCAAGAGAAGCAAACAAAAACACAAGTTTGCAAATCAAACTTATGGAATGGGAAGTGAGAGGAAGAGAAAGTCACCTTGAATGTATAAAGATAAACAAGGAAGAAAAAACTTAATAGGTAGGTAACAAAATAGGCAATTAGAATAAAGGAATGAAATGCAGGTCTTCAGATTTGGTCAGATTGCATCTTTCATCCATTATAAAACCAAACATAGCCAAAAAGGAAGAATGCGTAGGGTGGAAATTCAAAAACATCTGGTGGGCCATATTTTGTGTATTCCTGAAACAAAGAGCTGCAGGAACAGAGGTGTTTGTGCCTGTGAGGTGGGGGCTCTGGCAAAGAAAAATAGAAATATTCAACACCAATGCTCCCTGTAATCTAGATCTCCCAAAATCAACCTCAATCCTTCCAGTGAAGCCCACAGGGTATGACATGGGTAAAAAGAAAAATATCTCCAAAAAATGAGCTAGCAGTTGTCTGTTAGAAGGAAACAAGGAATAAGCAGAGACTAGTGGCATGACAGCATGGGGATATTTTAAAGCAACCAACAACCACAGAATTTTCAATTTTGTTCAGAAAAAAATATTGATACCTTAGAAAGGATGCGTCCACATTGTAGCTTATTGGATGTCCAAAAACATTTAAGATTGTCTTGACCAAAAGTAACATTGGAAGCCTGGAGCACTTGAGATAACAAAGGGCAGTAAGAGTGCAATTGATAGGGAAGCATTTCATAAAAGCTGGAAAATATCAGTAAAATCACAAGAGATACCTTCACAAGAGAATATCATTTTACAAAGTAATCTATTAAGTACTGTATAACAATAGCAAACCTACAGTATTTGTACAAAAAACAGAGATTAAAAATCAAGTGAAGAAGGCTTCTGCTTGATTATACAATTTCACCTCGATTGATTTCGAGGGATAAATCTTCAAATTTTTCATTTCGCCCTGTAATTCGCTTTGCTTGCCTTCCCTGAATCTGGAAGGAGTCATTGAATCTGACACAGAATTAAGAAATCCCTGGGAAAACACAATTGACTTTAAATGGTCTACACACTGAACCTATTTTACAGTGGAAGGAATTACATATTGTTAACATTAAGTACTTTTACAAACAAAATAATCAATCTTTCAATACAAAGCGCTAAATCCACTTTTGTGCTGGCAATCACAACATAAATATCATTCCCTACTGTCTCCTCTGCAGCATTCTGAACTATACTCCAGATTTGTTCTTCCATACAGAGTTGATGAAGAGGACCCACGCCATCAAATTCACTGCATATTCATATTCCACCAGAGGATGCTGGTTCCTGCTTCACTGCAGTTGACTTTTATATATGCTGCTCCAAAAAATGAAGGGAATACCTAAACAACACAATGTAACCCCAAGTCATCACACTTCTGTGAAATCAAACTGTCCACCCTGGTAGCAACACCGATTGACAATCAATTCCACATGCTGTTGTGCAAATGGAAGAGACAACAGGTGGACATCAGAGGCAATTAGCAAGGCATCCCCAATAAAGGTGTGGTTCAGCAGGAGATGACCACAGACCACTTCTCAGTTCCTTTGCTTTCTGGCTGATGGTTTGGTCACTGTTGAACGCTGGCGGTGCCTTCACTCTAGTTGTAGCATGAGCCTACAACCCACACAAGTGGCTCAGGTAGTGCAGCTCATCCAGTATGGCACATCAGTGCAAGCCGTGGCACGAAGGTTTGCTGTGTCTGCTAGCGTAGTGTCCAGAGCATGGAGACACTACAAGGAGACAAGCCAGTACATCAGGATACGTGGAGGAGGCCGTAGGAGGGCAACAACCCAGAAGCAGGACCGCTACCTCTGCCTTTGTGCAAGGAGGAACAGGTGGAGCACTGCCAGAGACCTGCAAAATGACCTCCAGCAGGCCACCAATGTGCATGTGTCTGCTCAAACCGTCAGGAACAGACTCCATGAGGGTGGTATGAGGGCCCAACGACCACAGATGGGGGTTGAGCTCACAGCCCAACACCGTGCAAGACGTTTGTCATTTGCCAGAGAACACCAAGATTGGCAGGTTCGCCACTGGTGCCCTGTGCTGTTCACAGATGAAAGCAGGTTCACACTGAGCACATGTGACAGACGTGTCAGGGTCTGGAGATGCCATGGAGAATGTTATGCTTCCTGCAACTTCCTCCAGCATGACCGGTTTGGTGGTGGGTCAGTAATGGTGTGGGGTGGCATTTCCCTGGAGGGCAACACAGCCCTCCATGTGCTCGCCGAAGGTAGCCTGACTGCCATTAGGTACCGAGGTGAGATCATCAGACCCCATGTGAGACCATATGCTGGTGCAGTTGGCCCTGGGTTCCTCCTAATGCATGAAAATGCTAGACCTCATGTGGCTGGAGTGTGTCAGTGGTTCCTGCAAGACAAAGGCATTGATGCTATGGACTGGCCCGCCCGTTCCCCAGACCTGAATCCAAATGAGCACATCTGGGATATTTATTTATTTATTTATCATTCACATTTGTAAATGCCGCCCACTCAGGCAGAACCCGACTCAGGGCGGCATTACAACAACTCCAAAAAATACATAAAAACATTATAAAACCTTATAAAACCCACCCAATAAAAAACCCACCCAATAAGAAAAAACCAACATCCACCCCCATTTAAAACCCATATCCCAATCACCCGTCCCACCTACCACACAGAGGGAAAGAGAGAGAGTCTTATAAAAGCCAGCCGGCGGGGGCCATAGTCCCGTTCGGGCCCCATACCTGCCCTGCCAGCCAGGTCTTTACTCCTTTCCTGAAGGGCAGCAGTTCACTTTGCAATCTTAGATCTGTTGGTAGGAGGTTCCAGAGGGTTGGTGCGGACACAGAGAAGGCCCTCCTTCGGGTGCTAGTCAAATGTGCACCCCTCGTTGATGGCACCACCAGAGAGCCTCTCCGGTCCGCTCTGGTTGGACGGGCAGCCACTCTTGGGACGATGCGGTCTCTAAGGTATCCTGGCCCCCTGCCATATAGGGCTTTAAAGGTCAAAACCATGTCTCGCTCCATCCACCGATGCCACGTTGCACTACAGACTGTCCAGGAGTTAGGGGTTGCTTTAGTCCAGATGTGGGAGGAGATCTCTCAGGAGACCATCCACCACCTCATCAGGAGAATGCATAGGCATTGTAGGGAGGTCATATAGGCACATGGAGGCCACACACACTACTGAGCCTCATTTTGACTTGATTTAAGGACATTACATCACAGTTGGATCAGCCTGTAGTGTTTTTTTCCACTGTCACTGTGAGTGTAACTCCACATCCAGACCTCTATGGGTTGATGAATTTGATTCCCATTGTTAAGTTCTGTGTGATTTTGTTGTCAGCACAGTCTACTGCAGTATGTGAACAAGTATACAGTATTTCAGTCATTCAGATCGTGTGATACCTTATTTTTGTGATCCCTTTATTTTTTTGAGCACTATATTCCCCCCCCCCCCCATAATTTATCAGAAGAGAACATAGGAGTATAGAAAAGGCATTGGAAAGAAGAAAGAGGCTCAGGCTGCTAATAAGAAGGAGTTATTGAGTGTATTGAGTGTCCGTCTCTGTCCTGCCAACCTAGCAGTTCGAAAGCAAGAAATTGCAGGTAGATAGATAGAGACTACTTCGGTGGGAAAAGATCTTTGGGACATGAAAGGAGCCTCATTCGAGCATACCTTGAGTGGAGCTTCTCCAGGAAAAATCATTTCGATGTAGAATAATTTCAGAAATTTTTATTACTGAGTGTATCATAGAGTTGAAGCATACTGAGTACTTATTGTTAACATAAACAGTTATTTTTTTCTAGCACTAGGGTCAGGTCTATGTCTTTCCTTTAGTATGCAGAGCCAATCTTGTGAATGGTTCAAGAAATTTAGTTGAAAGCAATGAAGTTATGATCCAGAACTGCTGACATAGCAATAAGCAACAGTGAATAGCATCAAACAGTAGCAATGCACAATAGCAAATAGAAGCAGTGGTAATAATCAATGTAATTAGCAGAAACTGGTTGTACGAATCAACCATAATTTACTGTTTTATGACCAGAGACCACATGTATTGGCATGTATCAATCGTTGTTTATTATGTGCTTCAGTTTAGTCTGTTCTTTAGTCATTAATGCCCTCAAGTCTTTCTTAATAAAAAAGATAATTCAGCTCCCACCCACTAAAAAAAAGCATTTTTGATGTCTTTTCCCCTCATTCCATGACTCCATAGTTCAAGAAGAATGCACTTCCAAATCACAGAAAATAACCACATGGAAATCTCCCCTCTCTTTCATCATACCTATGAACTCACATAATAGTTCAGGAGATATACCCATGATTTCACTGCCTTGATGCAATGTAGTGAACACTCCAAAAATTCAGCCAGACAATTTTCTGTTAAGGTCAGTTTTCTTTTCTGCATTTTAAACTCTACAAAGTGGGGAAATGTAAAACATAGCCATTTCTGGAGGGTGTGATTTGCTCACTGTTCCTAATTATGTCATTGGAGACAGAGGAGACTTTTATTATGCCAGTGGGAACAGGAGTTTCTGACAGAATCAAACATACAAATACTAAAAAGGAACATCAACCCACTTCCTTACCTCTTCATCCTATCAGCTGAGCCAGATAAGAAATCTGTCAGTGAAATTGATCTAACAATAGATATAATGCACCAGAGGTGTGTTAAAAAAGTGAGGTCCAATTATTATTATTTATTTTTTTATTTACTGGTCATATTTATACTGCCACCCCCTTGCCAGGCAATGGTTAACTAACCTGACAACCCTGAGGACTAGCAGCCTTGGCAAAGTCCACAGGGAAGAGTGATGGTCCCCAAGTGGATTAAATCCCACTTGAGTCCATCTTGATGGAGGGTAGCAGCTTCATCAATACTGGCCTGGGACTGAAGAGGACTTTGAATGCCAAAGAAAGTGACTCGCGGAGCTGGATCATGGGTGTCACGCTGCAATGTGAAAGGCCACAGAATTATATTTGCAGGACAGTCTTCATGGCTGATCGCCATGATGATCGCCAATATTCAGGATCTGATACGGCACAGAAAGAAGAAGAAACACATCAGGGGTTTGCAGCAGCTTAGTGGTTAAGACACTGAGCTTGACGGCTGGAAGGTCATCAGGTCAGCAGTTTGAAACCCTTGTGTTGCGAGACAGAGTGAGCACCTGTCATCTCTCCCAGATCCTGACAACCTAGCAGTTTAAAAATAAGAAATTGCAATTGGATAAATAGATACCACTTTTTTGGGAAAGGTAATAGCATTCATTGTGCTCCAGTGTCTAGTCGTACCTGCCACATGACCACAAAAACATTTACAGGCAGCACTGGCTCATTGGCTGTAAATGGAGAAAACTGGTTTTTGAGTAAGGGTGACCTTTACCTTTCTAAACACATCAGGGTGTTTTTTTCTTAGCAACTGCCTTCATATATCAACAAGAAAATGAAATATTCTGTATGTTATATGATACTTTTTGTTTGATACCTGTTATTTAGAAACTGATCTAAAACAGAAGCTGCAATGATTGCCTCAGGCACTACTAAAATGTTTGTATAACAAGAGTTTTGAACAAATACTTGTCTCATTTACCAAAACAGAAGCACAGTTAAGAGAGAAAAGTGCTGGCTTTCGGTTAATCAGGATAGTCAACAATTAAAACAGTAGATAATGGGATTTCTTACTTACCCAGATTATACCACATATCACGGATCTCAAAGCCAATTTGCCTTCTCATGTCCCCATATCTGGGAAGAATACACATTTCTTAATAAAATGTTTTTTTGTAATATTTCACACTTTCAATATTGTAACTGAACTATATCTTTGGCACACTATACCAGTCAAGATCTGCTAGTTACTTAGCATTTGTATCTTCAAATTATTTAAGCCTCTTCAGATTGTTAGACAAGATATCCATTGTTGTATACAGAGGAAAATGGGAAAGAAAATAAATGGCATTTCCAAATTACAAAAATAAAAATGGGTTGTTTTTTTTTAAAAAGTATGGAATAAAATAAATGATATACAGTATATCTGGAGTTAAACTGAAGCAAGCTAGCTCCCAGCCTAATGTCTGCATTTCTCATGCTTGCTAAAAGGAAAAAAGGAATTCCACTTGATACAGCATTTTTTGTAAATGTTTCACCTGTGGGAATTTCACTTTGCCTTATCGGCATATTACATAACAGTGCTTTGGGACTGTGGGGATGGTTGTGTAGATTAATGAGAAAATTATCCATTTCTCAGTCTCTAATAGCTGGATAAAACAAATTGTTTAGCCTTAGGAATATTTCATTTTAAGCATATTTTGAAGATAAAGTGACTGCATCTTGGAAAATGAAGGAGGAAGAACTGTTTCAAGTAGGTATCATGAATATCCAAATATCAAGTGGAGCAGTTATGAAGATCAAACACCCTTCTCCTCATGATATATTGTGGCTGGGAAACAACAACAGAACTAAACATAAGTTTCCCAGACATGTTATAGAGAGCAGACAGAAATGATGCATTGGATTTAGAAGTAGGCAGTGAAAAATCCGGAAAAAAGCTTTTCTCAAATGTGATAGTGAACAAGGATAATATGCATTTTAAAATAACGGCCTGGATCCCAATGTTGATTTACATTTGTATAAGGGGAATTGTGCCAATCTTGGTTGCAAATTTCCACTCATTAATAACGTGCTGGTTGCATTCCCGGGCATACTCTTAAATGCACAACTGGGTTCAGGAGCACAACCAGCACCTAGTTAACAAGGCACAATTTGCCACCAAGACTTAAATAATTTCCCTTACATGTGTGTAAATCAGCACTGGGAGTCTGGCCATTATTTTTCAACTCATTCTATCCATGTTCATTATACATTTCCTAAAATGCATACATGAGGTCTGCCCATAAATGTCTGGCTGCTGTTGGAGGGAAAATAGCAGGACAACAATAACAAGTTCTCTTCTCCATCAGTCAGAATTGGAAAAAAAACAAGGCTGCAGACTTGGCTAGCTGCTATGTAACATTTTATTTGATTCCTATCTGTTTTTTGTTAGAATGAAAAAAATCTGCAATAAAGAAACAGAATTTGCACAGAGACTTGGGATGCTGGAGTATAGCATGATAAACTAGTTGTCTCTACTGGAAGCTTAACTGCTAAGAGATTTATTCTCAGATTTCACCACATAAATCAGGCAAAGAAGTCAAGTTTAGCCTTGAACCCATACATTTCTTTATTTCTCCTACTCTGCTCATAATATATATGGACAGTATTTCGATGCTTTGATGCTGGGAAAGGTAGAGGGCAAAAGAAGAAGGGGTGACCAAAGATGAGATGGCTAGATGGTATTGTAGACTGTAGGAATGTATCTGGATTCTGTCAGGCTGTCTCTGACACATTTTGTAAACAAAAGCCTCTTTGCTTGCATGCGAGACAACGCTCCTTATCTCTCCTTATTTGGGTTCTGACATTCTGATTGATTATGTAGGTTAAGTTTCGTTTCTGAGATACTCTGCTTGAATAAAGAGAAGCCATTAGTATCCTTTGTTCAGCCAAAGACTGCAGCCGTGTTTTCTGTCTCTCTCTGTTCTTTCCTTACTCTGAGCCTAATGAAGCTGGACTTCATGGACTCTTAAGTTTCTATCTTAAAAGATCTGATGATATAAACTGCTGCTTCATGAGACTGAGTGAGAAGAGATCTTTACATGAATCAGATTTCTACAACTGGTGCCCCGTGTGAGGCCATTGAATGAAAGTCAAAGGAATGCTTTGAAGAGATCTGCTTCAGCAATTAGCACCTAATTATCACCTCATCGACCGGGACAAGGTCTTCATTCACCTCCTACCAGACAGGTCCGACCGGGAAGGTCATAAATCGAGCGTTCGAAATTCATCCAAAGTCAACTTTGGGTCCCACACTAGGTGAGTGACATCATGGGGTGTGTGCTTTCTTCGCAAATGCAGGAACTTTGTAAAGATATCTCAGATCTTTTGAATAACAATGGGCGAAAGGCTGATGAGAAGGAGATACAAAAGCTAGTCAAAGCTATAGGGAAAATCAGTCCTTGGGTTAAATTTGATGAATGCTTGGACTTAAAACAGTGGAAACAGATTGGGAGAGAAATGCAGAAGCATAATGGAATTTCTGTATCAGTGCTATTTACATGGGAGGAAGTCAGAGACTGCCTTCAAAGACTCACTCCAAAGAATATTCTGTTGTCTCAGGGGCTTGCTGGCCCCCTCCCAAAGCTTTTGCCCCCAGACAAAGGAGGGGCTATGGCAACTGCCCCTCCATCATATGAGCAACAACAGCATAAGCCCCCTGATGGGGGTGGAGGTGGAAATGGAGATGGGACATTATATCCTGCCTTGCAGCAATCAAGCACTTTTAGCCCTACAAAAGACCTGTTCTCTGCTGCAATACTGCCTGCTGAGTCTAAAAAACAACTAGTGCCAGCTGATGGGGAACAAATGGTGGGGACCTCATCACAGATTGAAGCTGTTAATGCATGCAAAGTGGCAAGAAGCAAGGGGTGTGATTCAAAGAGCAGCATAAGGGATCTCAGCCAGCCCCTGAAGCAACCCTCATCACAAAAGCAGGAGAAGCTGAGTAGTAAACTTGATTCCTCACGTGTGGGCAGGAAGTGGAAGGATGGCCCAGAAGAGGAGGAATGCAAAAAAACTAAGCCCAGAAAGGGGTGCAAGTACAAACTAACAGATGCAGTTTGTCATAAAGTTGAGATTCAGAAGCTGCAGATGAAAGAAATGCAGAGGAAAAGGGGCGTGGATCCGTCCTGTATGGACAGCAGGCTGTTGCAAAAATACAAGGAGGGAGAAGACATACAGTTTTTGGCTGATTTTGAACTGCCCAACCCTCAAACAAAGAGATCCAGAGTGGGCTGTCCCAAGTTTCAAGCATCAGGATTGCAGGGAAAGCAACTTGGACTTCCCTGTGATTTTCTTCTGTGTGAAATTACTTGCAACTTCTGGAGAATTTGTTCTTTGTGCCTTCACACCTCATCGGCCTGCCTTAATGCAGATGGGTGTGGCTGGAGCATAAAGGAATGTGTGTTTGCCAGAAAAGCTGAAAAGGGGGTTGTGTGGGATTGTCTTGTGAAGTCAGTGAGACTTAATTTATGGCTTAATTTCAACTTGCCATGCCAAGAACTGTGCTGGAGAGAAGATAGTGTTTGTTTAAGTGTTTAAGAAGAAAGCTTAATCAACATTTGGACTTTTAATTTGGACATTTTAATTGGACTAAAAGGAAAAAAGTTTGTGTGGACTGTAAAGAAGAATTGGCTTTGTTTGCATTTTAAAACCTGAAAACCTTTTTTAAGCAACCTGCTCATGCTATGAGTGTGAAATGCTCTAATGAGATTTGTACTGTATTTGAGTTACCATACTATGCTGATTTTAAGTTATTGAATGCTTCTTTCATTTACACCAGTGGGAGAAGAAAAGATTTAATGCCTTACTCATGTACTTGGGGAGTGATAAATGCTTTCTAGAATGCAACAGAAACCTCCTTCATGTAAGGAAGAAGAGAACTGTTCATGTTTTGTTCATGCTTAAATGTTTGCTTATTCTCTTGCAGGAGAAAGACCTGTCTTTGCTTATGTTATGTTTTGCATACTGCATATCTCAAGGTACCTCCAGAAGTACATGGAAGAGTTTTCAGTACCATACACATGTAAATGGGTTTGTGACATTGCATTTGTGTTATATGTCAGGCATGTTTCACGTTTAGTTACATGGTACTAGTAATAACAGGGCATGCTCCTGTTTCTTAGGGGAGTGTCTTCCTAAGCCATTGGTCATTTATTGGCAACAAGGGAATCCTGAGTGGAAGGATTCCTGCTTGAGCGATCCGCCCATGGAGAGAGAAGAAGATTACTCAGCTCCAGGATGGTGGTTCACCAGTAGACTAAATTTGCTGACATTTGTTCTTTTCTTTCTTACTGTGCTTCCAGCTGTAAGAACAATACCTCATGGGGGCAACCCCAACTTTTGGCTTCGTCATGCTAACTATATGTTTGAGGTTCATGGTAAGAATGCAACGTTATACTATGAGCATCCACTGGCAGTGTCTCAAATGGCCTTTCTTCCGGCATTGTTCAACACGCCTGAGTTGGTTATTGGACACTTACAACATGTTGATAGGTCTACACTCTTCTCTAATCCTCCAGAACAATTTAACAACACCCGCTGGCGAAGCATGACATTCAAGAAATACACTAAAGGACTTTGTTTCTGCTGTCATAGTTCTGGAGTCTGGAATAGTAAATGGAAGCACTGGACTCAAGCACAACCGGTTTTGAGGAATATAGGCAATTATACGGGTTGTGATGATTATTTTTGGTTATGGGGTAGTTATAACAGTTCTTATAAGCTTAATTATACCTTGTTTAACACTACTATTGAAGATATATATGATGTGTTTCCTATGTTTACTCCTGATTATTCTGCTATAGATAGTGGTTCAATTTGCAATGGATGGCAAATCAAGGATCCTAACATGTGGTTCTTTTTTAATGGAGTTGCCACGAATTTCCATCCAGGACAATATCAATGTGCAGCATTGGGTTATTTTACCTTACCCGTACAAGTGCAAATGCCGCTTCGGGCAGATGCACGGCGCCGGAGAGCTGCTGCCGGCCCGATGGGTTCTGGTTGCAATGATGAAGTGATAATCGATGTTCAGCTTTCTGATGGTAGCTCCTGGGGGAGAGCTATAGGGAGTGCTATCACTGGAGCACTCACATTGGGATCATACCCAGGTGTCATTTCCCAGGAGAATAGAAGGTCCATTTTGGGACTCACCTGTAGGCTGGAGAAATCAATCAATGCCACAGGGAGGGTCATACGGGATCTTCAAATGAAAATCACTGAGCTTCATCAAGACCAAATGCAGGACAGACTGGCCATAGATTACCTTTTAGCAAAATCCGGAGGATTTTGTAAACTGGTCGGGAACCAGGGATGTCGGGTAAAATTCCAGGATCTGAATAATACTATTGAGAAAGAACTTCAGAATTTACAGGAGAACATTACTAACAATGTACGCACTGATGTTAATCTCTTTGATTGGGTGACTTCTTGGTTGCCTGATTTATCTGTTCTTAGACTAGTTTTCTTTTATGGGTTCATTATTATCTGCCTTATATCTTTGTGTTTTTGCATTAATTGTATTCCTAACCTTATTTCTATGTGTAACGCATGTCCACTGCGTAGAAGGGAGACATCGAGTTTTGCACGACGGCAATTGTACTCAATGAGGTATCATCCTCCGGAACAAGGTACCATGAGTCAGGAGGGGTACGATGTCCAGGAGGACAGTGATGATGTATATGGAGGAGTAGTTATGGAGTATGATGACATGCAGGGGTATGATTAGCTGTCCCTCTCTCAAATTTTAATGAAAAAGGAGGACATGTAGGAATGTATCTGGATTCTGTCAGGCTGTCTCTGACACATTTTGTAAACAAAAGCCTCTTTGTTTGCATGCGAGACAACGCTCCTTATCTCTCCTTATTTGGGTTCTGACATTCTGATTGATTATGTAGGTTAAGTTTCATTTCTGAGATACTCTGCTTGAATAAAGAGAAGCCATTAGTATCCTTTGTTCAGCCAAAGACTGCAGCCGTGTTTCTGTCTCTCTCTGTTCTTTCCTTACTCTGAGCCTAATGAAGCTGGACTTCATGGACTCTTAAGTTTCTATCTTAAAAGATCTGATGATATAAACTGCTGCTTCATGAGACTGAGTGAGAAGAGATCTTTACATGAATCAGATTTCTACAGTAGACGCAGTGGGAACATTGCTGGGCAGGTTCAGAAGGATGATGGAGGACAGAGGTGCCTGGAGGACAATGGTCCATGGGGTCACAAAGGGTCGGAATTGACTGTGCGACTGAATAACAACAAACGCCAATATCACTTTGTGTGTCTGCCTAAACATATTCACTGAGGAAACATATTAATAAGCTCTAAATCTTTTTTACATCTTTGCATGCCTAGTCATGAGACTGACTACGGACATTTGAAAGGACAACCTCTGGGTTGGAGAGATAGGCAGGATATCTCTCAATGCCATTCCCAGGGAATCCTAAACAGGTGAAGGCATCTGCTTGGGAATACCTTGAAGCAAATGATGAGCCACTGTGTGAGACAGAATGCTGGACAGGATGGGCTGTGGCCTGTTCCAGCAAGGCTGTTCTTATGTTCTTATGAAACCATCATTTAAAGTGATTGTTCACAGTAATATAGAATATCTAGGAGCAGAACTCAGGTTCTGTTAGAGGAATGATGGAGATTTGGGTTGGGCAGATCAAAGGTTCCATTGCCTCTAGATGGTTGTATAATATCACCTAACTCCAGTTGCATTCTGCGAGCTTACCAGCAAAGAAAGTCTGCTCCACCGGTAGTGTACCCTTGACTTTTTCTATCACTACTTAACCCCATTTAGCCAGTATGCAGGAGTTGTGGAGTGCTATACATCCTCAAGACACAAAATCACTCAAGGAGGACAGACATGGACAATTGTATGAAGCGCTACTGAGAAATGAAGGAAAACTGGAAAATCTGCATTCTACCCTGCCACTCTCACATATGGATCCTCCATTATTAAAGAAAAAAAGCAATCAGATTTATATTCTACCCCATCGCACTTAGTGCACTCTCTGGGTGGTTCACATGTTAATTAACATTTTATCCCCAACATGCTGGGTACTCATTTTACCAAGCTTGGAAAGATGTAAGGCTGATTCAGTCTTGGGCCCTGGTCAGTATTGAACTTACAATCTTTTGGTTGCAGTATAGCAGTTTAACCACTGTGCCACCAGGGCTCCTAAGAAGATGGGATCGCCACTATTATCCCCAGACCAGTTCCAAAACCAAATTGCAGTTAGTCTTAATAACTTGCTTCTTTCAAGAGTGCTTAGAACTTAACCATCAGCACCCACTTGAGAATCTTAATTTTAAAAATGGCGAATTCTTGATGAGAAAACATGTTTTTCAATCTAAGTTGTTGAGGAGAAGCCTGGATAACAAAATATTACTTAAGAATATTACAAGAAAATTAATACCAATTATGAAAATTAGCTACAAGTCCTTTAAGAATTAGTAATAAATCATAATTCCTGAAATGACATTAAAATAAGCAAAAGGCTAATGTGACTTAAAGATTGAGTTCTCTAGAATGTTAATTCTGAAACATCTTGACTCTATGAATATGGTGTAAGATAAAGTTACTTTATCCAGTAATTTTTGATCTTGACGTGCATCTACAGAATATGATAAATACTTGATTCACAGTTTCAAAACTAACCTTTCATCATACCATGATTGCTTCTCAATGCATCTTGAATTTTCTAAGTAGCTGAAATAATATTATGTTAAACTTTATGTTCCTGTTCATGATTTTATTCTTGAAAGATGACTTACTTGTTAAGTATTTTGCATCTTTTAGCACTTGAAAAGTTCTCCAGTTGTAGTGATTCTTGTGTAAGAAAAGCAACAGCAAGGTGAAAATAGTTGTTCCAAAGCTGGAAGCCACAAAGGTAACAAAAATAATCAGTGTTGCATGACTAAACTATCTTAAAACCTTGTATTTTTTTTTCAAGAATGTAATTTATATGCAGAGATGTAATTTAATGGTAATGCCTCAAATACCTGTATGTTGATTCATAATAAGAATCATTGCACTTTACTCCAATATGCAGTTTGGATTAAAGAAACTTGCCCATTTATACAAATATTGAAATCAAAGGTTTTCTGATAATTTAGGTAAAATTCATCAGTATCAATTTATGTTGTATTCTAATAAAATTATTACCTTTTAAAAAATTAGATAGAGGGACTAGAATAAAAAAGAACTGTTCTTTATGGTTCTAGTGCACCTTAAAAATATATACATTATAAAAGACTTGATATTACAGCAGTGAGATAGCAGTGAGAACTTGTTGACCAGAATGTACCATAAATTTTGTTTGATCAGGTATGCATCGAGAAACCCAGTCAGCACTTTGTTAATGAGCAGCAATTTGCCACCATATCTTACTGAATTTCCCTTATGCATTTTTATAAATGGACAAGAGGAAACTGCAGAGACAGTTCCCAAAAAGGAATCTGCAGTGACTGCTTCTGCTAACTGAGAAAGACTCCTTCCAATAAGTAGATCTAGGGACTATGGTGGATCACCCAACACTCTAACCATTACCAAAGGCTTTGATGTGAAGCTTTCTCAGATTCTAAAGATATCTGCTTCTGCAGTATACAGATTCACTTACACCTTGTTTGTTTTCAATTTCCCCACACCACCCTTTAAAAGTTTTCACTTTCTCTGAAAAGAATCATTATATAGTAATTAATTGCTAAACAGAAACAAAATATAAGCCAAACAAATCATTCAGATCATCATTAATTTTGGTCAAGAATTTTAAAAGGGACAACTTTGTTTTGTTTAATCTCCATGACTGTCATGTAACTGAGCCTGATAAAAGGTTGATTTATAAATTATAATTTATTATTTAATCTACAATTAGAAATTAGAAATTCTGATGCTTATAAGGGTGGTAGGGTTTTCCACCCACTTGCCAGGAAAGAAACAACATTCTACTAAGTGGTAATATAGACTCCATCTTTCCATTGGCTGAGGTTTGCCACATTCACACCAGGCTATGCAATGCCCATGCAGACTATCTAATCCAAACTCCCTGCTTTCATTTTTTAAAGGTAAATTTCTAGCCTTTGCAGAACCAGAGACAGAAAACAAAATATCCAGTCGCTGTTTCGACCAACTGTTCTCAACAATATGTTTAGCACAGAGACATGAACATTCTCTCCCAATACTTTGGTAAATATTTTATTCTGTTTGTTTCCAAACAAACAGAGTATGTTTCACAGAATTCTCTGCAAACATAGAAGGCAACAAACCCCTAGGAATAAATGGGGGAAAGGTGTGTCACAAAAACAAATATATATTATGCAGCTTTTGTTAAAATGTACGGATACTTGACATGACAACATTAATTAATTAAGAATTCCTCATCCATAAATTCCATGTCAGGGGGTTTGTGAAAGTTTGGGAAGTTGTCCCCCCCAAAAAAAAATTTTTTAAACTCCTGATAGGTTTCTGGTAGAGAAATGTATTATCTTCCCAAAAGGCATTTGGTATTCTAGGTGTGTACTAGCATAAGGATATGAAAAAGTGGGAAAAGTAAGAATAGAGGGAAGATAGAATCTTATTATGCTTATGTTGGTTATGACTCATACGATTTATGGAAGGTGGTTCGAGATAATGTGGGAAAAATGATAAAGTTCTTTTTGGAAAAGTTTAATTCTACTTTTATTTATCTTGAGAGTATGGCAGGGCCCTTTGTATAGCTTACAAATTGAAATTTCTGTATTTATTATGACACAAAATGTATATTTATGAGGCCCTATTGGCTAGGGAATTCTGCATGCTGTAGTTCAGCGTTTCCCAAACTATGTTCCACGGAACACTGGTGGACATCATGGCTTAGGCTTCTGGGAACTTAAGTTGAAAAACCAAAGGTTGGGAACACTGCATATAGTTCTTCATGAAGCAACTTTTTGCACATGAATCGCATGCTCTGGCAGAGCCATTTCCCTTCTCTTGTGATGCTATAAGTACAGATTTCCACATTTATTTAAGAGTAGGGGAACAAGCAAGCTAGGGTGTGAAGCCTTCAGACCTCTAGAGATAGCCAACATCTGGCTAAGTCTAGGGCCCTGCTAATTTAGGAATGTACAACAAAAGCATCCCTAGCAAATGACCATACTACTTTTGTTTTGAAGCATCCAATAAAGGAGTTCATTTTGATCAACTGAACTGTACTGCACTGCCGACAGCTTCTGACATCAGGAAATCCTTCCTAATGTTTAATAAGACTTTTTTTCCTTGTAGTTTGCATTCATTAATTTAGACTCTGTCCTCTGAAGCATCAGGTGATGTTCCATATGACAGTACTTTAGAGTGGTCACATATTTCAATATTCCTATCTTGTAACACGAATGCTAGAATCTCATGAAAGTTTATGGAAGAACCTCCTAAATGTCTGTTCCCCAAAATGTCCTACATTGGAAGTCCAGTGAGCAATTAGAAAAAACAGAAAACAACGCTGGGCAGTCTGTGGCACTATGTATGTTATTAGACTCAAATTCCCAACTTGTCAGACAACTAGTGAAGTATGAAAGGAGTAGGAGTTTATAAATTATAAAAGTTATATATTGGAAATGGAAAAGTATTTTTATTTGAGTATATATTTATTTATATTTCTAAGCCTATACTATGCCAGATGATCTTGTGGCAAGGTAAAATCAATGAAGTAAGCTGTAGCAGTTTAAATCTAATAAAAACAATTCAAATAAATCCACCAGTCCCATACTATTCTTGTGGCTTACCTGTAGCTCAAAGTTGGCTTGATCAAGAAATTTTTTGTTTAGCATATCTGCATACTGATTAATTGCTCGTAGGAAGACTCTGAAATTTCACAAGAAAATTACATAATTAGACACTTAAGACTGGCATCTTTGTAAATCTGGCATCCTAATTAGGTATAAATCTGAAACTGGTAAACAGAGTGTGCATAAGTTTTGAAAAGCAGTGCAATTTCATCACCATTAATTATGCAGAATTATTTGCAGATGTTCTCAAAATTAATCAAGTAAATTAGCATATCTAGAAAAGAAGTAGAAGAAATCCTTTGGATACATTCTCTTCTCTTTAACAATCTCAGGAGATTACTAAATCATAATTTGATTTCATTGACTGATAAGCAAAGCCACATATACTGATTTTGAAGTTTCAGAATTAAACTACGTACAATAAAACCAAAAACTGTTAAAAAAACATGAAACTGAGTTTTTAATAAATTATCATTAAAACAAAGAGACACATGGGTTGGAATTGTTAAATCCCTTGAAATATTACACATTGGCTTGAAATCCTGTTGCTTAATACAGTAAGTCACACTAGAGTAGGTCCAAATCAATGGAGATTTGGTGAGTCAACTGTTTCATAAACTCCATTGACTCACATAGGTCTACTCTAGCAGCGACTTTCTTTAGCACAGTAAATCACAACTACAGTAGGCTCTTTTGAATCAATGGAACTTATAGCGGAGTTGACTCATCAAATCTCAATTGATTCCGTTGGCCTACTTTAGTGACTTACTATGCTAAACAATAGGAATTTAGCCACGATATTTCATTTTATTGGCAGAACTGGGGGAAAAATCTTCAGTGCTCAGATCTCTGCTTTCAGCAAGCATTTCAGCAGCAAATTATTTAACTGGTGTTATTAGCATGCCAGCTGCTGCCTTGATAAACCAATATGTGCCTTCAATAGACTATAGACACTGTAGGTTTGTGTTATTATCTTTGAAAGCATTGCAATAATAAAGGGCAGACTCTAAGACTCCCTCGGTATGACCTTCCACTTGCTGCACAATTCAATCTGTACAAAGAGGAATGCGCATTATGACTCAGATAATAAATTTAATTACTCCTAATGTTTCACTATCAAGCAATAAAACAGAGTCTAGAAACGGAGGACATATGGCATTTGAGAGTTCTTTTACAAAAATAATAATCAAGGATCACTTGGGCCAGATAAGGACAAAACCTTTTCAATCTGTTTATGTTCTGAATTCTTCCTTATAATGGACAGAAATTTGTGTTCATGGCTAATTCAGCTAAGGGGTGTGTATTCACTATACATATCTGTGAGTTTTTATTAACCAAGAATAAATGTAAAGGTTGCCCTTTGTTTATAGCCAAAGAGCCAGCGCCATCTGCATCTGCAGACGTTTCCATGGACATGTGGCAGGCATGACTAGAAACAGGAGCACATGGAATGTGTTTACCTTCCCATCGAAGTGGTACCTATTTATCTACTTACAAATTCTTGCTTCCAAACTGCTAGGTTGGCAGGAGCTGAAGCTTACTCTATTGTGCAGCACTCAGGTCTCGAACTGCTGACCTGCTGACCTTCCAGTCATCAAATTCAGTATCTTAACCACTAAGCCACTGCAGTCCACTTATTAACCAAAGGCTTGTGTTAAAGAAAAAGATAGGACATTTTTTAAAAAAATAGTATCCTGATCATATTCCTTACTTTTGAAATTCACATCTGTACCAGAATTGCCAACAGGCAGCAGAGGGTGGGGAAAAAGGGAACATTTTCCCCACACATTTTTTTAAATATAATTTTTATTAGCTTTTCCCCCAAAAAATATACAAACATACACAAAGCAATACAACATAAAAAGAAAGGAAGTACATAAATTTCATAAAAAATAACCACATACATGATAATTGAACTATTATCTATTATAGCTGTCTATTAACGTTGAACATCCACTGGAAAAAACATCTAACCTATTTCAGAAGATCTTCACAGAAATTCTTTATTTAACACTACAACTATAGCCAACTCATAAAACATTTCAGTAGTACTATCATTTAGAAACAACTATCAAAATCCAATTTTCACTTATATTTCACCCATTGTTTATTTACATTGCCCTGGAGAGCTCTGTCCCAATATTTATCCCCAGAAACTACTTTGAGATGGTACAGGTCTACTACTTTCTCCACCTGTGAGAGAGTGATCAACAAAAGGCTTCCAAATACTCCAAAATCTATTTTGTTTCAATTTGTCCCTTTTTACTCTTATTTCCCATGTCAATTTATCATTCAATGCTAAATTCCACATTTCTTTATACCACTCTCCCATCTGTATAATTACATCATTTTTCCAATGTCTAGCAATACATTGTCTACCCGCTGTTAGCATTATTTCTAGTAACTCTTTTTCCTCCTTATTTAAACACATACCATCCACATCTGTTAGCATAATGGTACCTGACGCCAGTTTAATTTTCTTACCCATTATTTCCCCAGCCTCTTTTTCTATTCTTCTCCAAAAATCATTTATCATTTTACAGCTCCACCACATATGCTCATAGGTTCCAATAGTGTCTTTACATCTCCAACATAGGTTATCCTTTTTATTATCGATCTGATGTAACCTCAGTGGTGTCTGATACCATTGCCACAACATTTTATAATTATGCTCTTTAATTCTTACTGACATGGTTCTCATTATCCTCTTTTTCCACTTATTTCTCCATTCATCTTTTCCTAGCTTTATATTCAAATCCTGTTCCCACTTCAATTTCAGATTTTCCTGTGGTTCGCCCCCCCCCCCATTTATTAAGGCATAAAGTTTACTTACTAGACCCTTAATACTTTTATCTCCTTTTCGAATTTTTAAAACCAATTCTTCAAATTCCGTCTTTTCTCTATCTATATCTAATTCTCTTCTATATTTGTTATTCCAATTATTAACCTTCATTATCTGAAACCAATCCAGTTTTAACTGCTCAAACAATTTTTTCTTCTTATTTCCATCACCACAAATCCTTAACCAGTCTTTCACCAGGAAAACTTCATTTTTATCCAATATTTCCTTTATTTTTTTATTTATTTTTATCGGAAAACATGCCATATCTGCCAATTCCAAAATTGGAGAGATATCTGGGGCCAAGTCCTTCTTTAATATTTTCCACATGTTCACGAGTCCCCTCATCATTGTATTACTGGTAACTGTCATTTTAACCATATCTCCCAGAAAAATCATTTTGCCAATATTCCTATAATCTTTCATCTCAATCTCCTCCCAGATTACTTTTTCTCTTGCCAAAATCTTCACAACATTCTTAATTTGAAAGGCACGATAGTATGCTAATAAATTTGGCATTCCTAAACCCCCTTCTTTCTGAGGCAGATACCATAGTTTCTTTAATAATCTAGTTTTTTTTACCTCCATTACAAAAATTATTGAACATCTTTTGAAACTCATTAATTTCCTTTTCATTCATTTGAATTGCAAGTGCATCAAATAAAAAATTAATTCTTGGTAACAACATCATTTTACAGATTGCGATCCTCCCGAACCATGACAACTTCAACTTTAGGAGACTTTGTATTCTAGTCTTAAATTCCATTTTCAAACTATCATAATTCAATCTTTTCAGATCTGTTTGAAATTGTTATCCCCAAATATTTGAGCTTATCTTTAATTTGTATATTAGATAATCCCGCCATCTTTTCCTTCTCCCCTTCCCCCATGTTACACAACATCATTTCCGATTTATCCCAATTTATCATCAGCCCCGTTATATCCTCAAAATCCTCAATTTGTAATTTAATCCTATCCATGACCCTCTCCGGATGCTTAGCCATTATCAATGTATCATCTGCATACATACTTATCTTATTACCCATTATCCCTTCTATATTTGGATCTTCTCTTATACTTTTAGTCAAAATTTCCATTGCCATAATAAACAGAATAGGGGACAGAGGACAACCCTGTCTAGTACCTGCCTCTAGCTTTACCTCATCTGTAACTTCATCATTTACTTTAATCTTGGCAATCCCTTTCTGATATAACAGATCAATTACCCTTTTAAATCTGTCCCCAAATCCATAGCTTTTAACTATTTCCTTGATCGAAGACCATTGTAAGGAATCAAATGCCTTAAAAATGTCCAAAGATATTAACACCACCTTTTCCTTCGTTTGGTTTACATTATCAATTAAATCTAACACCCTCCTAGTCAGGTCAGCCATATGTCTCCCTTTTAAAAAAACCTACTTGATCAACATTTATATATTCACCCATAAATTTGTTTAAACGGTTAGACAATATTTCTGTGAAGATCTTAGCATCTTGATTTATAAGAGAAATTGGTCTGTAAGACTCCACTTTTTCCAAATTCTTTCCAAATTTTGGCAGCAGAACGATTGTGGTCCTATACCATGAAGTCGGAATTTGTCCACCATCTAAAATATAGTTGTATAACTTTGCCAGCTTTGGTACCACAACATCTTTAAATTCCTTGTAAAACTCAGTTGGTAATCCATCCTCTCCCGGGGCTTTCCCCGACTTCAAACCATTAATTACCTCCTTTACCTCCTTCTCCGAAACTTGTTCTTCCATTTTATCCCGGTGTTCCTGTTTTATTCCACTAACTAATTGCCTCTCCAAAATCCTTTTAAGCTTCCCCACATCAATCTCTTTTTTTGTGTATAGTGCTTGATAAAATTCCTTCACAATTTTACATTTGTCACTAACTTTGTTACACCTTATCCCTTGTATATTAACCAAAACTCCAATTTCCCTTTTATCCCTTTTAGCCTTTGCCGCTCTTGCCAATAATTTTGAATTTTTATTACTGAATTCAAAATATTCTCTATTTAAGTATATCAAGTCTCTTTTTACTTTTTCAATGTCCTTGCCCATCAATTCTGCCTTCAATCTTTGTAATTTGGCGATTTTTTTATCCTGCTTTTTTGAGTGTTCTTCCTGTAATTGCTTTATTTCCTTTTCTTTTTCATCCTGTGCTAACTTATACTTTTTGTACCTATTGCTTGCCAACTTTATACTTTCCCCTCTAAAAACCGACTTCATGGCATCCCAAACCACATTAAAATTTACCTCCTCATTATCGTTCCACTGCCAGCTTTCCATCCAGCTTTCTGTAATTTGTTCTTTACATTTTTGATCCTTAAATAAGTTAGGATCGTATCTCCAATTTCTTCCTCTTCTATTATCCTTTTGTATCCTCAGTTCCAAAATTACTTTAGCATGATCTGATTCCTTAAAAATTCCTATTTCAATCTCCTCAATATTTTTGACTATATTTTCAGTTAGGAACACATAATTTATTCTGGAATAGGACCCGTGAACGTGTGAAAAATAAGAATACGCCCTTTCCGATCCCTTAATCTCTCTCCAAGAATCTTTCAACCCTAAAGCAACCATCCGGTTATCCAAAATATTCCCTTTAATACCTGTTCCGCACCTTGTTAAGTTCGTGCAATCTAAATTTGACCTTATCAAATTAAAATCCCCAGCCACTATCATCCTTACCACTTTTTCTATCACCAAGATTTTACAGACTTTTCCTAGAAATTCAGCTTGATGTTCATTTGGAGCATAAATATTCACCAAACTTATTTCCTCATCATCTATTTTCCCTTTCACTATCAGATATCTGCCTTCCTGGTCCGCAATACTTTTTGTTATCTCAAATCCTAATATTTTAGAAATCATAATTGCAACTCCTCTTGCTTTTGAAGTACCAAACGCCATTTCATAATGTTGTATCCACCCTAAAAAAAATTTGTTTGTGTCTTGTGATTTTTGGTGGGTTTCCTGTAAAAAGACAATATCGGGTCTATCCTTCTTCAAAGCCAATTCTATCCTCCGCCTTAAGAACAGAACCTGTACCTTTTACATTCCATGTTAAAACTTTAATACTTCTCATAATTTATTTCAATTTCACCCTCTCTTACTTCCAAGCTCTCCATTAGGCGTGCTGTCACAAACCCCTCACCACTAAGAAAAAAACATACAAAAAACACACAATACCACTCTCCCCACTTTCTTCGAAAAAAAGCCGCCTTCGATCTCCAAAGAGGGGAGGGGGGACATGCAAGATGCGCGTATAAGTTGGTGCACCGCGCATCTTCCCCTTTCTAATATCATAATTATATAAAAATTATTACATCATAATCCATTACTCACTGTTCCTTACTTGCCTCTTCCTCCACCATAATCAATGACAACTCCTCCTCTTCTCGTCCCTGTGGCCCTCCACCCATGGCACCACCAGCATCTGCCCCCTCGTAGTCTCTTCTTATGGCACCCGATTCCAACAAATCTTTTCTAAGTGTTACCCACTCCTCAGATCCCGCCTTAACCAGATCAAGCAAGCTCAAATACTCCAATGGTTCGGTCCTCTCATCAATAACCTGCATTTTTTTCCCGGAAAAAAATCTCAACTGCTGTGGGAATCTCCAATTGTACCTTACGCTTTTTCATCAATAATTTAGTTACCGGTTTCATCTTATATCTCCAGGCCCTTTCCTTAATAGAGATATCATTGTATACTTCCACATCAGAACCATCGATGTTCAGAGCACCAGAACCAGCTTGTTTTTAAAAGGCCATTACTCTAAGTTTGTCTCCCCAATTTGCAAATTTAACCAAAACATTTGTTTGAACCACTTTTCCTCTTCTTGGACCCACCCTATATGTACTTACAATATCTTCCTGTACAAATTCCTTTCCCATTTTCAAATTATTTAACCACTGGACAACTCTGTCTCTTAGCTGGTCTGGCGTCCTTTCAATCACATGGCGTATCACAATATTATGCTTTCTCATCATATCTTCCATAGCATTGATCCTTTTTTCCTGCTCATCAATTTTCACCTTATTCTCCCTCACCCCTTCCTGTGTCCCTTTTATTTCACCTTTCATAGCCTTCACCTCATTTTGAACCAATTTCACATTTCCTTCTATTTTTGCAAACTCATTTCTACTTTTTTTAGAGAAATCCACAACAGTTGTAACCACCTTATCCTGTTTTTTCAACATTTCATTTTTGTCCTTCACTGTTGCCTCTTCCATCTTCTCAATCTTCTGAAACAATTTGCCAAGTTCAACCATGATTTGAGTTTGATCGTAAGGTTCAGGTGGTGGTGATGATGATGGAGGAACCTCCTCCATTGGTGCTTTTTCCTTTCTCTTAGATTTCACCACCGGCTCTTCCTCCTTTGCTTTTCCTCTTGTGCCCTTATCCATGATTATGTCCACTAAAAGTTTTAATCCTATTCCAGTGCAGCCAAGATTAACAATAATCCTTTGAGCGTAGTGTAATTTAAATAGGAGAGAGGAACCAACGAAAAATTAATTATTGTAATCCATGAGGAGACGGAAACCAAAAGCAACCAATAAGTTTTATAATCCACAGGAAAATTGCCACCAAAAATCAACCAGCACACCCCGGATGACAAACGCTCATAAAGATTGCCTTTAAAAAACTTCAGATCTTGCACAGAACTCCCTCCTTGAAAAAAAGGAAAAGTAATCCCATCGGCATATAGCTGAATTTCCAACGAGGCAAATGTCCAAATATATCCACTTGTATCCAAATCCACAGGGAAGGAGAAAAAATAAAAGCTCGCAAATTTCAAGTTTTTAATAAAAAGAAGAAGAAAAAGGAGGAGTAAAAAACTTAATCCACAAGACGAAGGAATAAAAGCACAGGAACCCAACTTTTAGAGCGATCGTGTCTCCCTTTTCCCAGTGGCTGCGGCGGCTTCAGGGAGGAACCCCTCTTCCTTCTTCCCCAAACCAGCAAACTTTTAGAGTTCACTCTTCCTTTCTTCCACTTCACAGACTCCTGAGACGACCAATGCCTTAAATCCAATCTCTTTCCTTCTTCTATCCACTTTCAAGCCCTCCAACTCACTCCGTATCACTCCACAATTCCACAGTTCCCCGGGGCAACTCAAAAGCCATTAACCATAACACAGTCTCCACTTTCGAATTCCAGGTCGCTGCCATTATCATCCTGTCCACCACCTTTCGATCCTCTTCTACTTACTCTTGCAACCTCCGATTTCTTCAAAACGATCCACTGTTCCCTCTAGCCACCGTCGCTGTATCCATTACTTAACTCGCTTTCTTGCTGATTTTCCCACTTTTCTTGATTCACCGCTGTCTCGCTGGTCCCGTTCTCGGCTCCTCTGCCGGAGAAGCCACGGCTTCCATCGCGCACCTCTCCCGCAGAGAATACCACCCGAACTTCGACCGCCCTGAAACAACTTTTCCAAACAGGCAAGCAAGAAGGAGTCTTTTCACAACAAAGAAGCTCAGGAATTTACTCAATTAGCTTAGTTTTCTCATTGATTACCATTTTGATAAGCGCGAGCACACAAATCTGCGTGTTACTCGCCGGCCATCTTAGCCACGCCCACACACACACACACATTTTAAAGGAAACATGTAAACCAGCCTTCCAACCTATTTTAAAAACAAACACTTTTTTTTAAAAAAAGTGTTAAAATAAAATCAATTGGTAAAATATAGCAGCAGCAAGTCTATGGAAGCTAGCCAGCATCTTGCAGTGTGTGCTACTGAGGGGTCAGCTAGCCAAGAGAGTTGCCTTGAGTGCCTTTGATGGTCATCTTATCCCACCCCCACAAACCCACAGAGTCCTAGAGAAAGTGAGTCTCCTGGGCTCATAGTAAGCATGATTGCACTGTCCCAGCTACATTAACAGCAACCATTTTATGTCAGGCAGCTGGAGAGGGAAGCCATAGGCGGGATAAGAGGGCTGGAGCTAAATGCAGTGATGCACTGAAGCATGTCATCCTATTCGGGAGAACCCGTAGTGGAAATTCCCCCAGGCCACGCCCACCTGGCCGGCAACCTCCACACCCCTTTGCATTGGTCATGCCCACAGATTTGGCCCCACCCACAGAGGTGGTAGTAATTTTTTTGGGAGTGCATCACTGGCTAAATGACTCAGTGTGATGACTGAGCAGTGGGACCAGTGATGCACTCCAAAAAAATTTACTACCACCTCTGTGGGTGGAGCCAAATCCATGGGCAGGGCTTAATCTGTGGGCAGGGCCAAATCTGTGGGCATGGCCAATGCAATGGGGTATGGAGGTAGGCATGGCTGGCCAGGCGGGCGTGGCCTGGGGAAATTTCCACTACCGGTTCTCCCGAACAGGACAGGACCTGCGTCAGTGCATCACTGAGTGGGACCCCAACTTCTGTATTTCTGTGGGGATAAGAAGGAAGATTAGAGGACATTTGGACCCATCTCCTTCTGCCTAGCCTGTTTGGTTGTGGAAGGGCTGGGGACCCAAAGTCCCAACCTTGCAGCCTCCTGCTAGTCACGTGCCACCTCAGCCTTTGCATACACACTGCCTGATGGAAGCTACAGCATCCAATCCTATCCAGCACTGGTGCTGGAAACACAAATGCTAAAAAAGGCTCTGGGAGTAACAACGCTGCAGATCTTGTTCCTCCTTACCCAGCTCTAGCAGCCCTCCTTAAAACAAATGATGTGACTTGGATGGGTCTTATTCTCGACTCCCACTTCAGGCAGGACTTTGGGAGAGGCAAGGATGTCAACTGCGGTCACGGTTGGACAGAGAGTACCCAAGGGATCAGTGCTGGAAATTCAATCCCCAGGAACATGGGAGAGGGGACAGTTAGGAATAGCACTATTCCTTTAATAAAAGCTCTCATTATTGATTGAGAGAAAAAGATGGAACCTTGGCCGAGGAATATGATATGACTAACCTAGACCGTCACCAGTACAGTATTTGTTGTGCTGTGTTTTTTGATTCTGTTTTTTCTTGGGAGGGCATCACGTCATTTTTTTAGTGTTATTTATAAATTTATTCACTTTGTTTATTCTAAATGAACGAATGAATGGACGGAACTATTGCTTGGGGATTTCCTGGCCATGGAGGTTTAGGGAGGTGGAGCAATTGGATCTCACAGTCATAAAACCTGCATTCCCACAATCACCAGAATGATAATTCTAACAATGTTTTCCATGTTTTGTTTTGTGGTGGCCACTGGAAGGCTTAAATGACATAGCACTAGCCTTTAAAGCAGGAGTTCTCAATCTTTTAAAGCCAGGGGCCGGGTCATGCTCCCTCAGACAGCTTTGGGGGCTGGGTGACTATTTTGCCCTTCCTCCACCGCATGACACTTCCTGGCGTGGTGGAGGTGGTGGTGGGCCACATGAAATGGTGCCACGGGCCGCATCCAGGCTGCAGGTTGAGAATCCCTGCTCTAAAGAAACTGTGTTGTGAGACAGAAAACAAATTAATAGCAGGCATGCTTATTTTTCATGATTTTTGGTTTGAATCTGTCTGCTTAAATTCTTAGATTAAAAGAAAAATGATTAAGTGGGTGAAATGACAGAGATAATTTTTATGAAATTTCAATGCACAGGTTGTTGGCAGCCTTTGCATCTGAGATTTTCCAGTTTATTTTAGAAAATGGTACAATATTTCTTCATCTTCAACTTTTAATCAACTTAAATTCAACAAAAAGTAATGGCTAATTAATGTCTTCTACCACATAAAGTCAGGATTATACAGGATTACTCCTGATAATAATGCTACCACAAGAGGCTCCAGAGAAATCCTGTACAATACTGGGGTTTTCACAATACAGGACTGCCTTCAAAACTTTCATTATGATGTAATCCTAGCACTTACAAATAATACTGACATATTTAAGTATTGACTGGCAAGCAAACTAGCAACAAAGGCAGATTTACTAGGCTGCAATTTATTATGCAAATCAACAATATGCTGTTCAGGAGTACTGTTTCGATAAAAAGCCTGATAAATTGCATGTATCAGGGCACAGCAATAGAAGCTAGCATTACTCGAATGGGTATAATATATTTAAAATAACATTTTCTTACATTTACAAAACATTACCCCATGCAGTGTGGCAGTAGTGGCTAACTGTTGGACTGGAAATCCAAATACCAGTCCCCCACAGCTGACCCATGGTCAGTCACTCAGCCTGCTTCATATTACTAGGCTGCTATGTAGGAAGGAGAGAGATACCTATGACCTCACTGAAGGAAAGGCAGGATGTAAATGTAATCAATAGCTATAGTGACTTCTTAACTTGAGCCAATTTGCCTGCAAAAAGTTAACTTTATTTGCATAACTATGGTTAATCATTTAACTATAATTGGGTTTAAAAAAATAAATGTACTATCAATTGGATCCAAAGTTATAAAAGTAACTTTGCAACAAGTAATTATTTATCTTCTCCAAAAGTAATTAGTTACAGTTTAACTAACTTTCTTATAACTAGCTACTTCCAAACTCTGATTCAGGTACAATATCTACCCCTACCTGTTAGCCACATGTTTCATGTCTAACCAAAAAGTATTGCAATGTGGTGATATTTTATTTATTTATTTATTTATTGGACTTATACACCACCCATCTGGGATGGACTCCCACTCTGGGTGGCTTACACAATTAAAAAAGCGAAAAACACCATTAAGACAATAAAATAACCCCCAATGCCAACACATGGCTCTTTCTCACACAATATCCTTGAATGGATTTCCAAACCAATAAACATAGATGGATAGATAAATCTTTATTGTCATTGCCCCCTTGCAGGAACAACGAAATTTCTCGGTTGCTATATATCAACTCGAATAAGGCATATCCCTTAATTTAAAAACAGCTACAGAAACACCAATTAAGATAGTACCATACAGTGCAATTTAAAAATTTAAAAACTTCAAAACTTTAAAATTTCAATAAATTTAAAATTTCAAAATTCTAAAATTCTAAAATCCTAAAACATGTTTCCTTTTTTAAAAACCCAGTTACTACTGTCCAGAATATTCACTTCTGATTAATTACTATTAAACAGGATCAGTCTGTTGTAGCTTGTTAGCATTAGTCTATTCTATTTTGCAAGCATAAACACCAAATATTCTTACAAGGCGCACACCAGATTTTTAGTACTCAAATTCAGTCTAATTATTTAGGGTACAGGCCTTTACATATTACATTATAAAACACATCACAATATAATACAGTACAAGCAAATTTGAATTAAACTTCTCTTAAGGTTTTAAAATTCTGAGATCTAAAATGCATCATATATATCTAAACATAAACAGTAAACATAACTATAAAATAGTAAATCAGTGACAAGGGACCCTGAGCAGAGATACTCCGACCACCTGCTTGGTTAGAGGCAGAGGATGCAGACTTGGTTTTTATAAGAATTGAATAAATCTTGACATTCAAAATGTGACAAACTTATCCATATTTGAAAGTAGCATCTTAGGTTTGCCTTGGTCACATCTTCTGAAAAATTGTTCCAAAATGGATCTCAGTAGTCTTGCATCTACTGCTGAGAACAAAGTACAGTAAAATATATACTAAATTATCGGTTGGTTTTTGATCACAGGAGCAGATTCTTTCATTATATGGAATTTCTTTGGACAAGCCTTCTAAGATAGCAAGTGGCAGCATATCTAGACATGCCCTAGTGCAGGCTTTTCTGTGATCAAAACATGAGATCAGCAAATAAGGTGAAAAGGTCAAGGATGGAGGAGAGCTTTGTATAAAGAGGTACTTTGCTTGAGGTGACTAATAAACCTACAGGTATATCTGTTTGAACACAGATATCTCACAGTCTTTGCTTTAATAATGAGAGTTTTGCTGCAGAGAAACTGAAGTGTATCACATACCCTTCTGTAAAACCAAGTTTAGTGACAAGATTCAGTAAAAAGGTTTTCCATGACCCAGTTTTTATCTCCCTGTATGATAATGTTAAAAATTCTAGAAGAGCACAGAATAGAATTTTCAACTAATAGTTAATGACTGTTTTATAAACTAAGCTGTAGTAGTAGTGATTTCAGGTCCAATCTGACTAGAGTTGCAGGAGTTGGGCATGGGGACTGGCTGCAGTTAGCTGGATGAGCTTGTTTTGGACTAGCATAGGTGCCCAACTTCAATTGTGTTCTTTTTTGGGGGGGCTCAATCCATGGGGTGGTGGTGAATTAGAGAGTTTTTTTTTCCTTTTTGCCTCTCCTCACACTGTTTGTGATGCCCCCTGGCTCTCAGTAAAGGAACCTGAGCAGATTCACCCCGGCGTGATGATGAGGGAGGGATGGTAGGTATTGAAGGGGAAATTTAGGAGGAAAGAAGATGTGAGGGTAAGAATGAGGGAGGGAAGGATAGAAGGAAGGGGAGAAGAAGTGACTGATACAGAACCCACTGTTTGTGCATTGTCTTGTACAGACACACACTCCCTGTCTCTCTCTGTCTCTCACCCACACAGCATTGACACTCACACAGCATTGATGTACATTGAAAGTGTCTCGTTGCAGGGCTGTAGAGGCTTAAATGGAATGGGTTTGTTCCATCCACATCAGGATCTTTCTCCGTCAGCCATTCACTCTCACCCAATCACAGTCCAACATGCAAATCAGCTCTCTCCAACATTCTGTTTTCAGGCCTGGGTGTTAAACTGCCATTTTTTCTCCCATGGCACCATGGGAGTTGTAGTTTCCATTCTTTTCCCCTTTTGTAGGGCTTAGGCCCCACTCTTGGCCCCCGGACCCTCACAGCGCTGATTTCGGGAACAAAAGGTAGGTGTGTGCGGAGCATTACGGGATAGGCTCCAGGGGTGTAGGTACGCATTACACATATGTATGGCCACACCCCTTCCTTATAGGTATAGATAACTTTCAATGGATGTAAATTCTAAAGTTCCCATATTTCAGCTCCATACAGTAGCTCAGGGAGCAATCTTGTTTTTTTTAAAATTCACAAATGGGAATAAAAAAACCTCTTCCTTTAGTGCTGTAGAATTATAGTATGCCAAAGATGGTACAGTATTGTAGTATGCCAAAGATGGCTACAGTACTACTGTAGCAGACTCAGTTTTAGATGTCCAAGAGCCTGAAGAGTGGAAAATCACTACTGAACACTTGACATTAGATACTTGTTCTGATATCCATGTATAAAGGTGGGTTCTTTTTGTGAAAGTTTATGGTTTTTGTTTTTTCATAATGTACACTGAAAATATTCTTTTTATAGTAAATGCTAAATTGTTTCAGCAGTCTTCTGAGGTCTATTTATATATGGGATATTGGCATCAGCATCAGCATAAATTAGTATTGAAATGACACTCACTGGGAAGAATTGCAATCTAGTTAAATAGTTCACCACATGTTTTACATACAGTATATGAATTAAAAGGCAATGGGAGCAGCATACAACCTTGGTGTACCCATGGATATTTTAACTGCTTTAGACAATTGGCCCAAAATGTCAACATCAGTGTGCAGATTTTTCTTTCTGGCTATCTGAGATCTATATTTTAAAAATTCCCCGAAGATGTATCTTGGAATAGAATCAAATGCTGCTCTAAGATCGATAAAACTGACACATAGTTGCATTGATAATCCTTCAGTGTATTTGCTAATTAGATGCTGTAATAGAGTGGCATTGTCCAAAACAGAATGCTCTGCTCTAAAACCAATCTGTTCAAGGGCTAGGTGCCACCCACCCACACATGGGTTGGCAGGGCCAGGTCTCGGCAAACTCTATTGGCTTAGAGTCTCTTTGTTTTCTCCAATCAACTTGTATTAGGGTTTTAGCATCAAATCCAACAGACCCTTTCCCCACAGTCTCAGGAGGCTTGTTAGACTCACCAGCCCAGTGATTGCCAACCTTGGCACTCCGTGTGTTCTTGGGCTTCAGTTCCCAGAAGCCGTGATCAGCAGGAGTGCTGACTTAGGCTTCTGGTAATTGAAGTCCAAGAACACCTGGAGCATACCTGTCAAGTTTTGGACATGAAAATAAGGGAAATTTTGGGCCACGCCCCTCTCCCCCAGGGCACGCCCCCACCCCAGGCCATGCCCCCCTCCCAAAATCCAGGCACACCCAAGAGCCTAGAAGAGGAGGAGCCACCAGAGCCAGAGAAAAGTGTTGGGCTCCCCCTGGTGGAGGAAGAACCACCCCCAGACACTCCCCTTAGCACTACTGCTTCCCCTTACGGGGAAGAAGGCATCCAGCAAGCCAAGCTTAGTGTAATAATTCTATTTTAAATTTTCCCCTATTCTCTACTGACTGCATTTCATATTATGGTGATCTTTCATGGAACTGTTTTTTACACTTTAAACCCTTAATTGTCTACTGTCTTAGCCTTGAGTGCCTCAATTTCATTTTTTAAAACTGTGTTTAAGAGAAAACCATGGAAGTATCAAGTTTATATTGTATGCAAATATACAGGGGTGGTTCTTCCTCCACCAAGGGGAGCCCAACACTCCTCTTCTCTGGCTCTAGTATGAGGCACACACCTCATGAATAAAGATGTAATACAATACTATATGGGAGACTTACATGCCCCCTGGGTTTTAAAAAAATTACGAGAGAGGCGGGAAGAGGGGCTAAACCATGGGTTTTTCTGGGCGATACGGGATATTTGACACCAATGACATGGAGTGCCAAGGTTGTCTATCACTGCACTAGCCTATTGGGAGTCTTCTTGTTAAGAGATCTAGTTAGTTCCACTGGATTTCCCCAAGTCCATGTCCAGGAAGGCCAGGATGAGAAGCAAGTTACTCCTTACAGCAAGGGTCTATATAAACAGGTGGAATACTCTACAGTAGCATCCAGTACAGCAATTCACCAGCTAGTTCTCTTCCCACTTATCTTTTGTGTTTCTTGCTTGGCATGGAAGGGGAGTTGTCTCAGAAGAAGAAAGGAGTTAATGTTCTCATCTTCTGTGCTGTCATGGTGATTGAAGGCAAAGAAATAATCCCCAGCAGTTGTTCTTCACCAATGCAAAACACACCCCAGATATTGTTAATATCTTTTCATGCCTCTAGTCATTCTTCAGCTGGTGTTGTCCTGTTCCCTACCTTTCTTTGCCTGCTCTTTTATCCCTGTCTCAATGGTTTTTCGCAGCTGCCTCTCATTAACTGGCTCCAGTTGGAAAGCTTGTTCCTTGGGGTCTTACACTCCCCATTACTTTCCTCCCCCTGTGAATGGTGTTCCCACAGCTCCTGGAAGGTGCACATGCCCCCATGTGCATGCCCTTTCTCACAGACTAATATGGTGTTTTCAGTTACCCACCCTTCCAAAGTTTTGGATCACTGTTCAGAATTTGTTGTACTTCAAGCTGAAGTATAGAAGACCATTTCAGTCTAGCATTCCTTGTCAATTCTCCCTAATATTATGGAGAGAAACCACCACCCCTATTAGATAATAAATCTTTGGGAATGTGGCATTGCTTTCTGGCTGTGACATAATTGTAAAATATAGAATACTGTCTGATAAAGGGGAACAGTTTCTTCAGAATCAATCAAATTAACTCCCCTTTGGCTGAAAGACATAAAGTCCCTGCGATTATCACCTTCAGAATTTCTATTTAGTATTATTGACTTAGCAATCAGATACAAAAAAGTCTCAATTTATTCATAAGGGGGTCATTTGCACTTCTCAACTAATTATAGAAATCACCAATCTGTTTAGCATAAGGAGATGTAAAGTAGCTATTGTCAATACACGCATTAAAGTCTAGCAGTATTGAGCTTTGTCTCAAGTTCACAGATACACATTTTAAAATCAAATTGGCAATGCTCATGATAAAAAGGAGACAAGTGGGGTAGAATATATACATTTACTGACAAGATTGCTCAGTTTCTGAAAGTCAAGAGAATGGCCATTGCTAAGGGTCATGAAGGTAGCAGCATTGAATAAGCACAAGCCAATCTCCCATTTGGGTGACTGGAGAACTGGAGAAGTGGCAGTAAGAAAATATCATGTAAATCTATTTAATGGCAACTCTTCAATTAAATGTTTCCTGCATAAAAACTATATGAAAACTTTTCATAAATTGCAGGGACACTGAGTCTTCAATTATGTTTTGCCAGCCAGACACATTCCAAGAAATACATTATAAAAATGTTCACTTAAGGCCCCAAAATGTCAGTTTAGGGTAAAATATGCAAAACAAATAGTAGAAGGAAGGCAATGCCTTTACTGGATCACTCAAAAATTAAAATGTTGCCTTCCTCCTGTATTTTTTTTAAATTTGAATATGGATCACATGGCTAATCTTCTCAGTTTAGAGTAAAGTATTCTAAAGACATTTCCAAGTCTGACACTGAGTTATGACTCTAGTAGGTTAAGATTGACCCATATTTGTGGGGACTGAAGCAGCTTGTAACAATTCTGAAGAAGGTGGCCTGTCAGCAGGGCCACCATCAGAAATTTCTGGGCCCCGTACTGAGCAATCCTATTGCCTCCCCTTCTTTCTGATTCTGGCGCGCACGCAGGATAGCAATAGAGTGAAAGCGAATTACACATTTTTGAGCGGATATTCGGTTGAGAGGGTGCGTGCGTGCATGTGTGCGTGCGTGAGGGGGTGGTTAGTGAGGAAGAGCGCAAGAGGGCCAGAGCACAGGTGCGCGCTTGAGGGAGACGAAGGGAGCATGCACAAACCTCTCCTCCCCTTGGCCCACTCGCAGCCGCCTCCCTCTCACTTCCTCTAGGTTATGTCCACCTGAGGAGCTCTCCTGGTGGCTGCTGTGCTGGAAGTTTTGGGCTCCTTGGGCAGTTCTCTGGAGCTTCCCCTGCCCCGTCTCCCGGAGCCCAAGGCAGAGGTGGAAGCGGTGAGCACGCCACGAGCTGCTGCTGTTTATCCTCTTTTGCTTTCTCCTCAGCTCGTGGAGAAGCCGGTGAAGCCCCGGGGGGCAGGAACACAAACACACACACACTCATACAAACACACACATACACCCCTCGACACCGCATGCTGAAAGTCATCAAGCCTTCCTATTCCTCCTCTTCCTACCTCCTTCTCTCCCTGGCGGTGCCGCTGCAAAGCTTACCATCCCAGGTGGGATGGCCAACCATTACGAGCTCGAGTCTGAGCTGGGACGGTAAGCTTTGCAGCGGCACTACCAGGGAGGGAAGGAGGAGGAGGAGGAGGAGGAAGAGCACTGCTGCACTCTGCTTCGGGCAAGTCCAGGGCTGGAGGAGGTGACGGTGGTGCAAAGCCGAGGTGCCGAAGGGGTGGGCAGGGAGCCAGGTCGGGGCTGTCCAGATCTTCAGGCATTGGGAGGGGTGTGTGGTGGGTGGAAGTGGTGGACTCTCGAGCCCGCCCCTGCTGGAAGGAAGGCGGCGATGCAGCCTGCACCTCCTCCTCCTCCCGCTGTAATGAGAGCGGTAAAAAACCTAAAAGAATAATAATCACACAGCTTTGGGCCGCCCACCGCCAGGCCCCATGTGAGCTCCAGGCCCGGGATGGGAGTGCTGATGGTCACCCCTGATGGCAGCCCTGCTTGTCAGGGTCTGGCAGACCTCTAAATTGGGTAGTCCGACAGTGGTGTTCTATTTTGGTCAAGGCAAGGATTTATCTGTACCACTGCAGAGCCATATATTGATCCAGTGTTCTTTCATGTGCAGATTTCAAGTGGAATAATTACAATGCTCTTGAGTCCTCCTGGGATACCTTCTGCTTTTGGCAAACTTGGGCTCTCTGAAGGAGAATTTAGTGTAGAATTTGTCTCAGTCTGATTTACAACATTGTTTGAGCAGAACTGTGAGTGAGCTTCAGGGGTTTTGTCACTCTTTTGGACTGTTCTTGTCAGAAATAAAATTGTGCCTAGTAGCCAGTAGGTTGTGTGGCAGCTATAATGGCTTTTTTGTCCTACATTGAGACATTTAAGGGGAGAGGCTTAAACTCATGTTTTAAAAAAATAATTAGGAGCTACCATATCACCTGGAAACACTGATACTGTCTGTAAGGAGGTTTGGACCTAGTATCTCTGAATAGTAGGTACCACACAATACCAGAGAGCTCTAGGTAGGGCCTGGAAAAATTCCAACCCCAAACTGTGGAGAGGAAGTTCTGCAATTTAAAGTCAACTAACTAATGGAAGGGTCTTCAACCTTTTAATGTTGGGCCTGGTTCATGCCCCTTCAGACTATTGGTCGGCTGGACTGGTGGTCCCACCACTGCCACTAAAGGCGGTGACAGCGGCGGCGGCAGGACCACTCTCCACTCCCACTCCACCAGCGGCATCAGGACCACTCTGAGCCCCCTATATTCCCCCTACCATTGCCACTGGTGGGACCACTCTGAGCCCCCAACACTCCCCCACACACCACTTCCTTGCTTACCAGCCTGGAGGAGCTGCATGGTGTGGGTCAGGGATTCTCAACATATGGCCCATGGGCCAGATCCAGCCCATGGCACAATTCCATCTGGCCCACACCCTTGCTCCAGTCACCTCTTCCACAGCCCCAATCCCTGTCCTTGTAAGAAGGTTTACAACATCCATCCTGCTACAGAGCACCGCCATGGACACACCAAGCCAAGAGGCTGGGACAAGGATTAAGGTGGCGCTGGAAGCGGTGGATGCACACGGCCACCCGCATATTTCCCAGGGGCCACTCTGGCCGAGAGTGGCTTTTCTGGCAGATGCCCACGACCGCCCGCGTCTTTCAAAGGGGGCCCGCTCTGGCTGAGCACAGGCAAGAACAGCCAGGATCCCTCCTTTACCCACACCAGGGGTTCTCAACCTTTTAAAGCTGTAGGCCAAACCATGCCTCTTCAGACAACTGAGTGGGCCAGACTGGTGGTTCCCCACCACCACCATAAACGTTGTTGTAAAATGTGACCATGGCTGACGTAAATGCGCAATGACAGCCACGGGTGCACTTACAACTGTCATAAATGTGCCCACTTCTGCTTCCGGTGGTAGCACAGGCCACATGAAATGCTGCCTTGGTCCAGGTCTGGTCTACGGGCTGTAGGTTGAGAGCCCCTGCTTTAATGTAAAAGACAAACATGTATTGTGCAGTAATTTCATACATTTTCTAACACTAACTGGTCAATTTTCTGCTGAACAGTAATTTACATATATTGCCCTTTGCATTTTAAAGTACTCTAAATATAGAAATCATTACTATGATAACCTAAAGACATTAGTTCTCATATCTAAGAAGTCACAATAGTTTACAAAGAATAGAAAAAATAGATACACATACCATTTTTTAAAGCAGTAATATATAGGCTTAAGCCAATGACATGTCCTAATTTGTTCACAAATACAATCAAACCTTGAGATAAGAATGGTTCAACTTAAGAAAAATTTGAGATACATCTGGAAATCTCAGAAAAATCAGGTTTGAGATATGAATTTTAATAGGATTTCTTCGAGATAAATTAAATGCATTCCTATGCGAAATTCAATATAAGAATTTTTTGAGATACAATCAACCTCAAAGAACAAATTAAATTCATATGTAGAGATTTGACTGTATTAAAATAGATCCTAATGGAAGGCAAGAATATAAAAACAGTGCATTTCAAAGAATATCTTTGCATATCTTTAAACATGCATGTCCAGAACCAGTTTAGAGAAACTTTGAAAATATGAAAGCTACATTTTCCACAACTTAAAAAAGTTTTTTGCCAGTTAGCATGAAGATCCTCCTTTGTCAAATGTTTGGAATTACTGTACAATGTCATGAGGTCTATGTAAATCACATTCTTTTTCCATATCTTGAGTGACAATTAGCATTCCTATTCAACCGGATGAACGATGCAAAAAGATCCACTACTACTTTATTCTGACTTCTCTCATTCCCTCTGTGGTTGGTCTCATGTTCTAGAGCAGTGATGGTGAACCTTGGCGCTCCAGGTGTTCTTGGACTTCAATTCTCAGAAGCCCAAGTCAGCACTCCTGCTGATCAGGGCTTCTGAGAATTAAAGTTCAAGAACTGCTGGAGTGCCAAGGTTCGCCATTGCTGTTCTAGAGGCACCAGGAGTCTCTAGAGCTATGATTCGAAAGTCCTCCTTGTTGGATTTTGGGTTGGAGAGGGAAGCTTCCTCTTGATTTAAATTTTCTACAGAAATTCTCCTTAGTGTGATACTTTAGAAAGCAGATTATAATAACCCTCCTTTGGGAATTAATACAATGCTCTCATTCCATTCATAAAGAGCTAGGACTTGAACGAGCTAAATTACGATGAAACAGCCAGGGTGATATCATCACATATTTCTATTAAGCTGTAAAGACATAAATTTTAATGCCTTGGTAAATTTACCAGGGGTTACATCTTTCAAGTTTTACAGTGACATCTGTTGCACATTTCTGATAGGAGGAGGAGGAAACTGCCCAATCCTAAAAGTCTGGTATTATAGCAGAATTCACTTCTGGTTCACATATTTGGTTTTGAACTAAAATTCTCACAATTCACCAAACCCACAAATCTGCATGCCTTTAGTATCTACCATAAGGCCACATCTCCCAGTCATTGGTGGCTCATTGACTGAGTGGCAAATCTCATCCCAAACTACAGTCAACACTCACATAACAACGTGTTCGGATAGCATCATTTTTGCTTAACAACGCGTCGTTATGCACCACATGTCCCCCCGCATAACAATGTTTTTAGTGTCATTGTCTGGACAACAACGCTAAAATAACCGTCATTATCCAGACAATGATGCTAAAAATGTCATTATGTGGGAAACTCCATAGAAACCCGCATAACAAAAATTGCTTAGCAACGCTACTTGGGGAACCAAGTAACATCGTTATGCGGCGGTCTACTGTATAGGCAAGTGCTCTCTACTCTGTTCTCGAACCACCTATGTGGCCTTCGGATCAGGTCCAACAAAGGCTGTATCTTGACTCTCCTTCTATTATGATTTTAATTTAAGCGTTCACATGTTGCTATCCAATTAAAGAGATATTCTGTCTCTGTCTGTTTGAGGTACAACAATCATATTGCCTACTATGCATTGTGCTACGTTCAAGGCAGTTTTTTTGGCAGATAAGAGTTAGGAAGGTTTTCAGATTTTTCTTTAGATTGAAAGCTTCTCTAGCCATCCCTCTGCCTCATCTGCCTATAAACATATCTCACTGAGTCAGGAAAACAGAGTTAGAAGCAAATTGCAATGCTTATGCTCTTATTTTTTGCCCGCATTTTCTTTCTAAAAGCACAAAACTGTATTACTGTATATAAAAAAAATATATCATTATTCTCTAAGAGAACAGAATAACCTGTGAGCTGTTCTTTGCATTACCAACTAGTATTTTTGTAACACAATATTCATATCAGCAAAGAAATGGATGCAGTCTGACATTTATTGTGACAAAATGAATGATGTTTTTTATGTGCTGCAGATCCTAAATGTATACAGCAATCACATCACAGAATTCTATCTGCCTGGAAAGGATAATTCTATATCATCTTTGTATACCTGTCAAATTGTATAGTGCATTTATCAACAATAAATCCATGTTAAGTACAACAAAAAGCTTATAAACCATGATATTTCTACTGGATAGAAAGGAGAAGAAATTTGATTATATCATCTATATTTTAATTTCCTTGCCTTACTGCATTTTTTCTTTCAAATAAAGCCTAACAAGTGATAAATCAACCACCTTGTCTAGGCATTAGGAGATTGTAGCATTATGTTCTGCATGCCTATTGAAGCTTATAACTGGGGCATTACACCTTAAATCATAAAGTTGTCTTTCTTTCTGCTCTGCGTCCACTCCTGTGGCTTTGAAAATCCATTATGTGGAATAATTCTTTATGGCAACTTCTGTAGCTGCAAGCAAAGCAATTTAGAAAACACTTTCATAGGAGCAGCTTCTACATAACACTTGTAACAAAATTGCTTTGCTGCGACATTTACAAAAGCTGCAGTTTAAGTAATACAAATGGGTTATCAAACTACCATGATGTTAACAGATAGGAAAGTGGTTTCCCATCAACAAATCTATTACAAACTATCACAAAACAGGATTATTTACCCAGCATCTATTCATTCCTGCTAATCTCCCACAATGTTATTACAACCCCAGCTTTAAATGCAATTCACTCAAACCTTGTAATGTGATTTAGTAATGTAGAATATACTCTCTCTCTTTTTAAGCAGAAAGACTGAAACTATTTTGCAAACACCAAAATGTGTATGGAAATAAACTGAAGCCTTGGACACTATTATGACAGCAACATATTTGTGAAGAAATTATCTTCGGCAGGTCTAGAAATTCTCTCTTTGTATATACTTCACATATGAGTCTGAACAAATTGCATTTTCAGTCCACAACTCTCAAAATTGCTATATATTTTGTCTAGTTGCCATATAGAATGTGCACATGATGGAAAATTAAAATGAAACACTGCCACCCTGCAGCACATTTCTGATGGCCAAATCATTGTTTGGCTAAAACATCTGTTAGGGTAAGATCAAGATTTTACTGCCAACATTGCACTGGGTTGCCTCAGCTTCCAATATTAACTGAAGGTAATGGGAAATTCATCATAGGTTGAGTTGTAAAGGAAAAAAATCCAACAGATTTCTAGGTGCAGAACAATGTAAACACTGCCATTCCTTACTCTTTTTATTTACTACTGAAATCTTCCCGGCCCAAATTTTTTAAATTTTTTGTGGGTGTTGCCAATTATATTTAACACCCTTTTTTTCTTAGGAAGCCTGTAACTGGTTTTTAACTTTTGTCTCCATAAACGTTCTTCTTTCAGTATGTCATGATAGACTTCTAAATGTTGTCCTTCATATTGTAGAATCTTATCACCCATAGACTTTATGCGTGCCATGATTCCTAATTTAATGTCTAAGTTTGTGAATTTACTAGGACTGGTTTCATTGTTTGAGCTGTTTTCTTTTGTCCTATCCTGTATATTCCTTGGATCTTTTCCGTTGCTATACCCTTAGCTAATTTCATCAAATCTAACCACTTTAATATCCTTGGTTTCAGTGAATCTGGTTGATTCTCAGGGAGATTTCTTATCACTATATTTCTTTGTTTTATTTGATTCTCATGTCTAAATAATCTCTCCTCTTGATCTACTAATCTAATATCCTTCTCCCTCTCTTTCTCTTGTATGTCTTTAATGTCAACTCCTACCAAATTTACTTTTGTTTCTACTTTAGAAATTTGTGCTTCTATTGTCTTAGTGAAATTATCTAGGATGTCTCTTAAATCCTGTTGCCCTTTGATTATATCCTGTTTGTCCTGCTTTCTGGAAGTATCACTTTGTTTTAGGTATGTTTCAAATTTGTCCATTCTGGCTTCAATCTTTTTGAAAGCTGCAGACATTTCTGATTGTGAAGAGACTTCCTTCTCCTCCTGCAGTTTCTCTAGGCTTCCCTGAGGGCTTGTCTTTATTCAATCCCTTCATCTCACCCCCATTTCTTACTCTTAGTTCACAATTATGTCTGCCTTTTCAGTGTTCCAGTGCAGGTGCCTGAGCCATACCACAAACTCCTAAACCCCATTTATGGCCAGTCAAAACAAAGATTTTTATGTCATATTTCATGTCCCAAGGAATTCTCTCCTCATTATTAATAGACACTCATCTAGTATTTATGGTGAAAAAGGATCCCACAAATTAACCTAACTCTACCTTTTAAGAGCCTACTTAAGGCATATTGGTTCAATCAAGCTTGCCCTTCAATGTTATAAAAACAATTGTTTTATTTTTATTTTCCACTGTTATGATTTTAATGTGGTACAGCATTGTAGCACTTTTTCATTTAGTGGTATATAAATTTATTCAACAAAACATGTAATTATTTGGCACACCATGGCTCACTCAACTACAGAAAATGAATTCCCAGAGTGCAGGATAAAATCTGCATGGTGAAGCAATTCATCTAACTATTTTCATTATGGTTTAATATGCAGAAATCCAGAAACTATGCAATTACAATATGAATTCTCTATTGATTTCCTTTTGACTGAAATATTGTTATCCATTAGGGAATAGTTCCAGATTCATTTCTTTGAAGTATGAATACTTCTACAGCTACTTACAGTGAGTAACCATCAGATTAATAAGATTAATACATAGATATTTTGTAAAAAAAAAAATCAGCAGGTATTCAGTAGTTGTGTCCTTCCAACTGTAAGCCACTTATTGTTATGTGATTTGTACAGCTTAAAACAAACCCTTATAAATAGGTGGTGGTGGTGATGATGGCGACGATGACGACAATAACAATAATAACAATAATGACTATGCATCATGCCCTGCACCTAAAAAGTGACATTAATCATTTGTACTTATCAAGAGCTGAGGGTGGCAGAGGACTCCTACAGGTAAAATAGACAGTAGAAGAAGAAAAGCATAGCTTGAATGACTACATTTAAAAAAGTGAAGAGCCTATGGTTCAGGAAGTTAATAAAGTAGGACTTTTGAAAATAAAGGCCTTCCTGAATAAAAAGACTTAGTTTTCCATATAATTTAATAGAAAGCAAGAGGAGTAGCACCACACACTGTTCTTAAAGTTTCAAACCAATGACTTTCTACTTTCCACATGGGCGGAAACTTAAACAGATTAAATCTGAAACTTGGACCGCTGTAAAAATGTATGGCAACTTTATCTTAAAAACACCTAGCTCAACGTATTCAATAAACATGGTGTTGTTAAGTCCCACTTTTAAATACTGTACTCACTGAGCTGTTACCTAAACCAAAATTACAGATCTCTCATATTTTAAAATAACACAATGCCTTTCATCACAGGTTGAAAAACGAAACACATGCTTTCTACTTCTTTTGTGGTGTATTGATTTTACTGCTTGAGAAACAGACATCTTGATTTCAGCCAGAATTATTTTTGTGTACAATCAATTTGAAAACCTCTGACAAATGGAAGCAGTCTACTCCACAGCTAAGTACAAACAGTTCAGATTAATCCTACAGTTAAACACCTGAAATGTTTTTGCCCGCAGAGGACATCAAATGGTACTTGGCAAGACAACACATCTGTCGTCTTTCCATCTTGGACAAGATAATAAAATCCAAGGTAAAGAAAGGCTTTCATGCTTTAATTCTGTAACATTTCCCCATCTCATTGTTCTTTCTTTCCAAGGACAAGATGGAAAGTTTGCTTTAGAAATATGGAATACATCTTATTGTATCTTGTCAACTGAACAGTATTTTACATGAGCAGTTGGCAAAATCATGGTCTGTCAATTAAACAATTACATTAGCAGTGGTTCACATCATTTTTTTTGGCCATGTCACACCTAAGCATCTCTAAAATCCTGATCCCCCCCCGCCCCGCCACCCTGCATATAATCTTAACCTATAAAATCGAGGGTTAACCATTGGAACTTTGCATAGGCTCCGTAGCCAGGCCCTACTAGCCCACACTCACCATTCGTGCACACGCCCGAACTGGGTACGCAGGTAAACGCAAGATTGAGAAATGCGCCAGTGGGGCAAGAGCCCCACAAATGCGAAAAAAGGGAAACAACTTCATTTCCCAACATTCTTTGCACTGCGCCGTGCCACAGCCAATCAGGCTGAGAGGCGCGACCACAAAGAACATTGAGAAATGCACCGTGGCCAATCAAAAGCAAGCCGCAGAAAAAAACCGCACCAAACCACAAATCACAAACGCATAACTACAAGCCCCAGAGTCCTGCACGACATGAGCGCGCAGGACGCTGAGGAAACCGGCGCCCGAAAAATTAAAAAGAAACACAACTCACTGCCTCACAGTCAAGCAAACACCAGCCGGCTTTCTTTCCCTCCCAACTGGAGTTTCCCCTTTAATATCAGTAGGTGGGGGGTTGTGATCCCCCTCTCTGCTGGCTCACCTGGGGTTGGGAGGTTTGTGGGGACCAAAGGGGCATGCCCCCAACCCTTCTGGACTCAGGAGACCAGGGAGAGTGGATTGATTCCCCCCCAAAAAAACCTCCGTCTTTAAAGAGAAGAAACCAAGCGGTTTCTTCTCTTTAGAAATGGAGTTGTTTTAAGGAGGGGGGGGAATCGATCCACTCTCCCTGGTCTCCTGGGTCCAGAAGGGTTGGGGGGACATACCCCTTTTGTCCCCACAAACCTCCCAACCCCATGGGAGCCAGCGGAGAGGGGGGGTCGCAACCCCCCACCCACTAATATTAAAGGGGAAACCCAATCTACTTTCATGACTCCACACAATCAAAGCACTATAACACAATAAAGCCCCCCTCCCCACCACCTAGCCCACCCTTCCTAACCCCCACTGCATGAGATAAGTAGATGGTGGGGAAGAGACTGCAATATTAGTCCAAAGTCCAGGGTGGAAATGCAGTACGGAGTCATTTTGTCTAGTCTCCTCATACACCAGCACGCCTTTGGCCTGCTGCAACCACTATTCTGTCAAGAAGGGAAGGCATGTTCAATGCTTCTGCTTAAACCTTAGAACAGGGGTTCTCAACCTAATGCCTGTTAGCCGGATCTAGCCCATGGCACCATTTCATGTGGCCCACACCCATTCTCCAGTCACTGCTTTCACCGCTGTCTCATTTCTTTACCCCACTGTTTGGCTTGGTGTGTCCCTAATGGCGCTCCACAGCAGGGTGAATGTTGTAACATCTTACAAAATCCGCCCTGCTATGGACCGGAGGTGGCAGCAGCCGGGGTGTGTGTGTGTGTCCAGCCCACCAACAGCTTGAGGGGGTGTGGTCCGGCCTGTGGCTTAAAAAGGTTGTGAACCCCTGCCTTAGAATGTTGGCCTTTTTTCAACCTGTGGTTTGGAACAGAAAAGATATTCCAGCTACTCACTAGTATGATATATTAGTAAAAAACAAAAACAAACCAATTTCCTTTTATTCAAAGTTGCATGCACATGTGAAATGTATTGGATTCTCAGTTTGTCCTAGCAATGACTTAAGACCGTGGTACTTCCATTGCACACAGAGAACTCCTTCAGCACCAAGATTTTCTTCAATTTCAGCAGAAAAAGAAAACCCGCATCTTTCTGAGGTATTCATAGAAATAAACTTATGCATAGTTTTTACACCTTTCAGTTTTGGCAAAGTGTAGGCCTCTGTATTTCCTAGTATTAAAAGAAAACCTTAGTAGCAAGATAATCTGTATTCTAAGAAAGAAGAGGAGAGCAGAGGAAAATGAAAAGGAGAATGTTTTATGTGTTTATAATGGCTGTAGCTATCTTTTCAAGTTGTTAAGGAGAAATAATGTTACAGATCACTTGAGGAAATAAAAAAGGCAGTCATTAATAAGTTTACTCATACAGTAGGTGGGTCCCACTGGGTTTTGATGGGGTAAAGCTGCAACCTAAATGACTTGCTAAATTCATATTACAATCACAACTGGCTTTAACAAACCACAGGAATGGAGATGTCATGAAGAGAACATGAACATCTCTTCATGTACTTCATGTACATGATGGGGCTGCGGTGGCTCAGTGGTTAAGAATCTTGCCTTGTTAGCTGGAAGGCTGGCAAGTTGGCAGTTTAAGACCTGGGTACTGCATGACGGATTGAGCATCTCTGTCCCAGCTCAGGCATTCCCTGAGCAGAGTTTTTTCCACAAAAATCCTTTCAACACAGAATAATTTATGACACTAAATTATTATTATGTACATGATTTCAAGTACTATGAGCACTGTACATCATGCTATTAGCTGAAATCATTAGAAATAAATTATGTTACAATTAAAAACAAACAATTTAAGTGGCTACATTTGTTCCACTTGTTTTCAATCAGCCTATCCTTTGGCAGACATCCAATGACACCATTTATCAATCTTGGCATTTGTTTGGAAACACACCAAATTAAAACCAATTATTATTGTCATTAATGAAATAGTAAAATATACAAATATAGGCAGATCAAACTGAAATATGCCACTGAAATTAAGGTATTTTTTTAAAGTCACCTCTATTTAGGAAAAGCTAAGCATTACAGGCACAAATGCTGCAAACCTAATTAAATATTTGCAGATTTTAAGTAGGATTTCATCTATGTGGTACATTAGGAGGCTAGAAAACTCTCAAAACATGTATACTATTATAAATTAGGAATGCTTTTCACACATGATTTCATTTAAGCTAGATCTTTCTGCCACCAGTGAACTGCAGTGCAGCAGCTGCCATATGAATGACAGCTATCTGTTTAATGCAACACATTGACTAAATCTTCATTAAAAGAAAGTATGACATCTAGGTGGTGCTTGTGAATGAATTCAGTTTAAAGCCTACACAGTGGCTCATTTTAATACTGTCTGAACTATATTACTGACATTTTAAAAGTGTGAAATGTAAAAATACTGCAAGCAAGCAAGACATCTCCAGAGACTAGAATATTCTACAAATGATATTTCTCAATTGATGTACGTGTGTTTTCTGAGAGGAAATACAATACTCTCAGAGTATTTACCAGTTCTGCTTCCTTTATCAGATATGACCATTTCTGGATTGGGCTACTGGCCTTTTGGAAGTCCATGCCTAAGGTGACTTGTGGGCTGCTACAGTCCAGTTGTTCAAATCTAAGCTAGCTATTTTGTGCATTATTCAAATCAGGTATCTAATTTGTGCACAATAGGCAAATTAGTGTAGATCTTTCATATTAAATTAATCCCATTTCCACTAATCTATTTTTATCCTTTGAACAGGGCCATGCAGGTTCAAATCCCTGCTCTGTCACAATGCCTATTTAGTGTCCTCAGCCAACCCTTCAGTCAAACTGGCTTGTTTTCAGCATAAAACGGAGAGGGACAAACCATATAAAGCAGCTATGTACATTGTTGGTGCATATAGATAAAGACAGAGTGACATTTTGCCATGCACTTGGGCTTTTGGGATGTGCTCATGAGATGCCTGTTGTGTTTGTCATCAGTTTTTACAAACAAAAAAACCCCTTTACATTCATGAGAACACCATGGGAACCCTTTATAATAAATGACTTGTTATCCCCTAATCTTCAGGAAAAGATGCAGGGGAAATTGAACACAAGCTACAGAAATCAAAGAAAAAAGCAAGAAGTCATTTCCTTCAGAGATACAGATTAAATATTACATTAATATTTATAATATTAAATACTCATATTATCTTACCTTTCTTTGCTCTATTTGACTTTACATACATAAATGCTTACTACATGTATATCTATCCAGGAACACACCCACACATATGTGTATGCACAAAGAATCCTAAAAAATTAAGGGTCATCAGACATATCATTACATGTTACAGTATTATAGGTCACCATACTTTACCACAGAGTATGTGTAAAATGTTGATCACTCCTAATCTTGGTCACATTGCCAACTTTCAATATTCAGGGAGGGGAAGTCACAGCTCCCTTTGAAGATATTTATGGTACTGATATAACAACCTTTCTATCCCTAGTGAAAACTGTTTTGTTTATGCACACCTTTTAAATTGATCAATTTGGTTAGTTGAATTTGTTGCTTCTTGTTTTGACTTATACTTATACCATGATTTGTAACCATGCTTCGGGTTCACAATTCTGCTATCCACAAGATGAAGTAACATTAACATATAATTTTAAGTAATTAATTAATTAATATCTGATACAGCTATTTCTGTTACTAATGTCGTCAATCCTTTCAGGTTAAAGCAGAGGGTCTTTGACTATTCAGAGCAGGGGTCAACAAACTTAGCTCCCCCAGATGTTCCTGAACTTCAGTTCCCAAAAGCCCTGGTCAGCAGGAGTGCTAACTTGGGCTTCTGGTAATTGAAGTCCAAGAACACTTGGAGAGCCAAGTTTGCTGACCCCGATCCAGAGAACCAGAGTACCACAGCACCAGATGAAGCATCTCGAGAAAGGGAGGTAAATCTCAGCACTTTGCTCTGTGAGAGATATAAAAATCTGAGCCTCCATATCTACCCATTCCCATTCAGTGCTGAGGGTCACTAAATCAGCACAACTATATTTCCATATACATTATTCTTGTTTCCTTCCCTATCTTTGTGTGCCATCCATCTATGACATCAGGGGAGACACACCTCTGTAAGTCCTCCCCTGTGATATCAGGAAGATGATTTCCTCAGCCTCAGGTTTTGACCCAGAAATCTCAGGGAACAGAATGCCGCTGACCTGACAACCCCAATGTCCATCAGTCAAATCAAAAGATTGTGAGATTCCAGTCCAAAGCATCTGGATGGCTAAAGATTCCTCACATCTTTGCTAAGGGGAAGTTGCTGGAATTAGCGGTGACAAATTAAGGAAAACCTAAGAAATGTTTGTCCTACTTGCTACAGCTAAACACAGCTAATTAAACAAGCTGTCAGGGTGCAGGATGTGGTCAGACTCATTGTTTATTAATTGTAACAAATAATTCAAAACATCAGCAGAATTCTGGTCAGTATTTCTGTTGTATTGTCACAACACAAAAAAGCTATGGCTCCACATATCTAATGCAGTGGACAGAATGTCAGACTAGGTCTCAGGGAACCTGAATTCAAATCCCAACTTAGTCATGAGAAATTATGGGAGAGGGTACTGGCGAATTCCTTAAATATTTCACATTTCTCAGAAATCCTGAAATAGCAATATGTTGGAACTGAATCACGCACGCGCGCGGATACACACACACACACACGAAAAATCCCTACAAGTAATAAACATTATATACCTATTGATTCACAACAAATTCTGGTTATAAATGCACATTCTGTGCATTTATAACCTGAAATACTTAAAGTGTTATTTCTTCATGAATAGATAAAACATTCTACTTTCCTAATCCAGAACATCCCAAATTCCTTATACTGTATTTCCTATTTCAAAACCAGCAGTCTAGACAATAAGAATAAGCTGCTAGGGTCCCCCTCTCCCCAATATAATTCATATAAAAGCCAGAGGTTAATATTATTTGAGAAAAAGTAAACTAAACAACACATTTGTTTTGGTTTAGCCAGTATTATTTAATGGTACAATTTTGGCTTTTGTTTACAAGTTTTACCATTTCTTTCTCTGCTAAATAGTGCCATGTGTCCAGTTTAAAGAACATTGTTATTTGTCACAGAGACTTTAAATTTTGTTTCTCTCAAATGCCTGATTTTCTGGTTCACTGACAATCTTGCATTTACAATTGTAGTCTACAGCTAGAGACACTGTCTTAAAATGTAAAAATTGCCTTCTTAAGAGTTCATTTTTAGACCGCATGGATCACTTGGGAATTTATAATTATGAGCATGGCTTTAAAATAACATGAAACCATGTCTTGGCAGTGATCGAATCACAAATAAGCTGTGTGGCCTGAAATGGAAGAGTACTGTGGGAAGAATAACAGGCTACAGTAAATGTTCAATAGGCAACCATATTGTGCTTGTCCCCTAGACCAATGTTGTAATATTCTAATTCAAATATAAGAATCCTTATTTGCCAATTATGTAAATTAAGAAACATTTATATATTGTGCAAAGCTGCATATTATGTTAATCAATTGCTACATGTGTTGCAATATATTGTTTTCTACCAGTATATTTCGATCTTGACATAATTTAATTGTGACCACTGATTTGAGACAGCCAGTTATACTTTAAAGTTTAGAGTGCAGAAACTGGACAAGGAATGCCCAAATTCAAATCGTTGCTCAGTCAACAAAACTTACTAAGCATCCTTAGGTCAATCAATATTTCTCAATCAAACCTTGTTGATGTCATGGAGAGGTAAAGCCATATAAAGCAGCCCTGCATATTGCTGGGACATATATATATTGCCATCATTAAAAACAAATTCCTAGAGATCCATAAGAGCACCAAAGGAATCTCCCACAAGTGACACATTGTTATATGATTTACGGGAGGAACTTCTGGGGGAAGTGAGGACAAACTAAGAAGAAAGTACAGTACAAGGGTCAGTATCCTGTTTCACAGCTGTTCCTGAATAACAGGAACATCACTGTCAGTGGCAGATTATTAGGTATGGAGAGGACTCAATGGCCAGAATCCTATTAGTAACTGAAGTGAGTATTTTGTGATTGCTTCAGCAATCTCCAATTTGCAGGTTGGCCCATTAAAAACAAGAGGGTTTATAGATGCACAAGGTAGTGGAGGTAGTAAGTATCCTCTTATATGTACAATGAAAATAGACAGGATGGCCATTGCGAGAACACAAGCATTCATGGATGATCATCCATAATGCCATTATTAACGTAATGGTACAGCGTGCTGACTGCTGAGTCAGAATAAGTTTGCCTGTTGGATGATATCTTTGAAATGAAAATTGAAATTGAAAGACATATAACAGAAAAAAAACACTTGCTTGTTATATCTATACCTAAATCTATAGATGAAACCAAGCTGTCAGGGTGCAAGACACCTTGTGTGCCATACTCACAATATGGTAAGAATCACTGCTCTTTACTTTATCCTTTCAATGTACTGTACATTGAAATATCTAAATATAGTCCATTTAGCTCTCTCTCTTACACACACATAGATCTTCCTTTACATTTTTTCTCCACAACAATTAACTTGAAATCTGTATCCGAATATCTGGGCAAATGAAAATGACCTCTGTAAGTCCTTTGAGTAAAAGCTCACAGCGAAATAAATCTGCTAGTTTTTAAGTCATCAGAATACTTTAAAGTTTGCTATGCATGCTGAAACAGAGTAACATAGCAATTTCCTTAAAAAATACTTCATGCAAAGTTTTAAATAATCTTTCATTTCTACAAATTCAATCTTTCCTGAACTCATGGGAACTCTCCATGGTGTTCATTCAATTTTATAGTCTTTGCTAGGCATTGCTAGATTTTCCACAAAATCTCCATTTTCCATTTTCCACCTATGATCTACAATAAAACAAGTCTGCTTAGTCTGACATTATGTTATGTGGCATATGACACCTACCATCTGTACTAGACAATCCACATCACATAATTCTGAACTAAGAGTTTCTACCATCTGTACTAGACAATCCACATCACATAATTCTGAACTAAGAGTTTCTATCACAATCCCAACCACTCAGATTCCTAAACTGTTTAGCTTTACCATACCTGGAAATAAGCTGCATACTGCCAGTATTAATATTCAAAATGTGCAGTGTCTGTCATTCCTCACACAAGATTGCACCACTTCCATTTTCACATGAGAAATTTTATTTTTAAAGTGCCTCTGTAATAACACAGTGTCCAAAATGAAAATCACTGCTAGAGAAAGAAAATTGTTCACAAGTTTTTTCTCAACTGCTACATCAGAGTACCTGTTTTACACCTTTGAAACATCTTTAAACAAACAACTCTTTGTATGAAAATTGTTGTTCTTCAGTCACACAGACTACTAAAGACAATTAGTCAGAATTCTGATTGATAAGGAAAATAAATTACAACTGGAGTTGTCTCAAAAATATTGCATGTATTTTTAACAGCAGTCCATGCTTCATTAAGAACAGTTCCATGCTTCATTAAGAATCTACATCTCAACCTCAGATCAAGTTCTCCACTTTCCAAGTTTTAAGAGCGAAATTAAAAAAGCATGCTGATAAAAGATGGCAATAAATCCTCCAATGTACAACATATTCAAAAACATGCTATCTAGAAGAGTTCCAGCATGTGAAATTCACAGCAACTCATATTTTAAACAAGTACTAGTACTCCAAAACATTGGTTTTACCTTTCCATTTTTGGATGGTGTTTATGGCCCACTGGTTTGTAGTAAAGAAAAAAGGGAAATAAGTACAGAATAATTAGTTGTGAAAATTTTAAAAATCACAACACTGTCATATTGAGCAGATAATTTAACATATCTTTTTAAATTGCTGCAAAATGTGTGTGTGTGTGTGTGTGTGTGTGTGTGTGTGTGTGTGTGTGTGTGTGTGTGTGTGTGTGTGTGTGTGTGTGTGTGTGTGTGTGTGTAAGGAATCCAAATCCTGTTTCTGTTGGCTATCCAAAACACCAATGATTAGAAGCTTTCCCCCCTATATTCTTGATCAGCCAATTTCTCTGTTAGAGTCACTCAACAGTGACACACTTCAATGTTTCTGACAGCAAAATCACTTCAGCTGAAATGAAAAGAGAATTATAATGAGCTGGCCAGTTCAAATGTCACAAGCACAAACTTAAAGTCAATACTTCTCAAGAATCACAAAATAAGCTTGTTTCAATTTTTAACTGGTTTTAGAGTGATAGGAAGGGAAGGAAATAAACATTATAGGGTAGGGAAATCCTATTTCCAATTCAGTAATAAAGAAACAATACCAAAAACATACTACTCAAGAGAATAGGAATTCTTTTTTTAGAGATTTCCAAGCTATCTTTTAAAGTAGATGGGACCTATACACTTTGCAGATTCTTCTATAATTATTAGTTGTCCTTCAAGACTGAATTACAACATCAACTAACTAACTAACAAACTAAATAAATAAAGGAGGCATTGATCTAGCTATCAAGACGGCATTATTACTTTGCAAACTGTATGATGTTACCTTCTCACAATGTCTCGATGACCTGGAGTGCTTCCCATTCTTAGGCAGGAAGGAGAATGGAAAGACTGTTTTTAAGGACAAAATTCACAATGGAGACACTAGAGAAGGAAAAACACCAAATCTAGAAGTATTACTATTCTGAGAGGAATGGAAAGCTGTTATCCTTCTTTTAAAGTTAGAGCTGGGTGAATTGTACATACTGTAGGTACCTCATAGTTACATTAAGCATTAGCAGCAGGTAGGTGGCTTAGTAGTTAAGGTGCTGAACTTGACAACTGGAAGGTTGGCAGGTCAGCAGTCCAAGACCTGAGTGCTGCACAATGGAGTGAGCTCCAATCTCTGTCCTAGCTCCTGCCAACCTAGCAGTTTGAAAGCAAGAAATTTCAGTGGGAAAGGTAAAAGCATCCTGTGCATCCTGGTGTCTAGTCATGCCTGCCACATGTCTATAGAAACATCTGCAGGCACAGACAGCACTGGCTCTTTGGCTGTAAATGGAGATGAGCACTAAACCCTAGAGTCAGATAGGAATGACTTTCAAACAAGGGCGACCTTTACTAAGAGTGCCCAAACTTTTTGGGCCATGGGCCTGACCACGCCCCCTGGACAGCTGATCGGGCTGGTCACGTAGTTCCTTCCAATGAAAGCGGAAGTAAAATGTGCCCCACGCATGCACATAACGCATTTATGGCAGTGTTCTGTGCATGTATGTTTTACTTCCACTTTTTGAAGTGGTGAGGGCAATGTGGGCTGTAGTTTGGGCACCCCTGACCTATACCTTTAGTAAAAGTATAAATAATATAATTTGAACATTTGGAAATTTTTAAGAGTTGTCTGATTAAACTGTCATGTGTAGTGGTATAACACTAGATTTGATGGTATATAAATGAAATGAAATGAATCTACATCTATAAAGCAGAGGTGTGGGTTTGTAGGTCTTCGATAGGCTCCCACACCCCTGGACCAATTTCACCCAAACTGACCACATACCTGCATTGGGCTTGCGAGATGGCCATGGTGGGGGTCCTGATGCCCATTTGGGGGTGTATACCCCCAAAAAGGGTCACAAAGGGGGCCCCTCAATGGGAGAAAATGGCAGGACCAGCGATAGTGTGCATACACATCAACATTTGAGGATGAAGCCACTTTGAACCATGACTCCCAGCATGGCCAGTGGTGCTAAGTGCGCAGCGGCCACGCTGGGAGTTGTAGAACTCCATTTCTGAGGTGCATGTTTCCCTATCTAAGGGTGGCATGAGTGGGAACTGCGAAGGCCACCCCATGCCACAGCCCTAAAGAAACACCAGAGCCAGGCTGTGGCCTGCGTGGTAACCATGGTGATGATGAGGCCTGCTGCCGAGGCCTCCCCCTGTCTGTGAGGTGAAGGCTGAGAAGGCTGGCCCCTCCCCCTCTCCCTGCCTTCCCACTGCTCCTGACAGGCAACATGCCGGACTCCTGTTGCCACGTGAAGCGCCCGCTGCTTGGGGCTTGCAGCGGGGCAGGGAGAACCAGGCTCGGGGAGAACAGTGGCCAGGTGGGAGGTTGCCTGAGGTGGCGGGGGAGCAAGGGAAGAGCAGCGGGGGACAAAGGCGGTGGGGGTGGCGGTGGCGGACTGGTGGGACGTTCCTCCCTGGGGCAGTGGCTATAAGAGTAGGAAAAGCAGTGTTGGAGCCACAGCGGAAGGGGGCCATTTTGCCAGTCAGCCAGCAGCGACAAGGGGCAGTAGTGGACAGGGGGGACAGCGGAAACGATGCCGTCGGTGAGCAAAAACCCGAGCAACGCCAGGTACTCTGCTCGTAAATAAATAAATGAACCTTTTTAAACTCATTGTTTAATGATCTCTTCACTAGGGTGTCATTATTTCGGCTATATTTTCTGAACAGAACTTTCTGATTTAAACTATGTATTTCTACCATCTGATTGATTCTCACAAGCTGCAGGTGACCTAAGGCTAATGTGAAAGGCATGGCAAGCATCTTTACTGAGAAAGAGTACAAGCCTGAATGAGGAGGAGCACGTAGACACAAAATACCCAAAGCATCACAAGTGCATCATTAAAGAAGTAGATTTTAGATAATACTTTATATGAACAAATATGAATTAAGATACAATTATGGTAATGCAAGTATGCATCTCACCACATGAAGGTGAGTCTCAGCACTGAGACACTTACAATAATAGCCAAGTTCCAACTTTAGATGGACAACTTCAGGGCCTCAACTTTCTTTCCCTGACTAGGCATACATCTAAAAGGAGCACACTATATGTAACAGAAAAAGCTCATTCTAAGAATATTTAGGAATTAGCAGCCAAGTCACAGGCTGTTGCATAACTATTATGAACATTAAGCTTAATACTCAAAATGCCATGATGATGCAATTTACACAGTCTGACAGAGGCACACAAATGAATTAGGGCATTATGTGAACAATGTGAGTCCTGGAATATAGTACTCAGATTAGAATTGACACAACATATGGGAATTGTGTTGTCTCGTGACAACATAATATTTCCAGCTGTAAATAATCAAGCATCAAACATCCCTGAAGATAAAGTAAGCACTCATTCATTACTACTTCACCCGTGTAAATCAAAATGGAAATCTGGTTTTCTGCAACATGCTACAGTCACGGCATTTCCATGACCATGCTGTGTTGTTTAAATAACAACAAACATATGTACATTTATTTTAAAATTAATTTTGATTGTGCAGCAGCCAATTCAACGGCAGGTGTTGGATACAGTTCACAGGATTTGGGGAGGGCTGGTGCTGTTCCAATGTATGAAACCTATGCAACCTTGAGCTAGCAAAAAAATAAAAAATAAATAAAAAAAATTGGCTCTTTGTACCACTGTTTTAAGCTAAAGTAGAGCTAAGAAACTATTCTGTTTAACATGTTATTTTGGGAACAAGTTACATTATATAGGAATGGCTCCTTCTGCCTGTAACAACCATAGCTGCAATACACCCTTTTCAATGGAGTGAGAATAAAAGTCAGCATTATTTGCTATTGGTAGGGGCAAATCATCCTGTACAAGAGCCAGGGAAGAAGGACCAAATGGGTAGTTCACTGTGTAGTGTTACCTCCCACTTCCTTTCCTTAAAGGAAGATGAGAGCTAAGGAGGGAGGGAAAGTAGCACAGAGAAAAGGTCAAAAATGCAAATGAATCCACTTCCTCTCTTTCTCTTACCTCTCTCTCCCCCAGTCCTGGCCTGGGTTATGTCATGCTTCATGGTTTCCCTCCCTCCCTATCCCCACCCCCTCCAAACACTTGTGCTAAATCCCTTCAGATCAATTGCTCCAGGACTGGGCAGAACTGTGAGGATGAAGAAGCAACATGAGCTGCAGAAGCTAAAGAAGAATAATACGGCTTGGGACCTTCTTACCTCGTGGAACATCTTCCCTTCAGGTCTGTAGCCCACATCACTTGCCCCTCTTTGTTGGCGCAGCTTCAAGTGCCATCCTTGAGATTGGCTAGGAAGTCTGGGATGAGGAGAAGGGCCTTCTCAGTGGTGGCACCAATATTGTGGAATGCTATTCCACTTGAGCTGTGCCAGGATTTCTCGCCCCAGTCTTTTAAAAAACATCTGAAGACTATGCTATTTGTGGAAGCCTTTGTAAATGCCTCGCCTATCCCTGGATATTAGATTGAGGCCGGTTTATATTTTCCCCAATTAGGTTGCTTAGGATGCTGGTCAGCTATATTTTGACCCATTTTTATGGGCCATTTTACTGTAAGCTTTTATTGTAGTTTTATGGGGGGTATTTTTAATAAGTTGTTTATTGTATGGGGGATTTTATGCTTTTAGCCGCCTCGTGTATGGATTCATTTATCCCTGGAGGGGCGGGATATAAGTGTAACTAAGTAACTAACAAACAAATATTGTTAGAAAAGAGTGGGTTGCCTTGGCATTAAGAAGGTAGGAAGGAGAAAGGAATTGAAGCAAGGAGGTAATGGAAACTATTTCTCTCCCTCTCTGTCTTTCCTGCTTATCTTTCATAATTCTGAGCTGGGCTATATGACTTGTGCTGCCGCAGCAGGTGTCAGAATGAACTCCCTCAAACCCTGACCATGCTACATTCACACTTTCTCCTGAAACAGATTGCAGATACCATACAGATTCACACAGAAACAGCTCCTTAGCCTCCTGCCCCATCTCCCAGACACTTGCTTCTGCAAGGCAAAACACAGGAAGGACACCAACTCATGTGGCATTATAATTGAAAATTAGCCAGAAGTGTAAATTCCTCCATCTTTGATGTCATGATGCTTGTTTTGTTTAAAATCTGCTATTTTCCTTACCTTGATTATTTCCACTATATTATCCTTGTGTCAGGATACCCTTATATAAACCAGGCAGCTTTCTTGTGGGTGTTGATAAGAAATGGCCCACAGCTTCTCCTAAGAAGTTAGGCCATAGCCCCACAACTGCTCAGAACTTCTGATAGATTATAAAATGGAAACACTCCTAGCATAAAACAATGGTTGCATGTTGGTTATTTGTTCTCTACCTGGAAACTGGAGCACACAGTTGTGCCCAAACACCTCAGTTTTAAGGAAAGCATACCTCAGATACAACCCAAGGAGCTATTGCAGCACTCTTGCTTCTGAATTAATAACGATACCAAGAGGAAAGTGAAGGCTTAAGTGGTAGGTTTTTCCCCCTTCTAATAAAAGCCTTGAGGACACTCATGTGTCATTCTCAATTTCTGATGATCTTACAACTCACAGCACTCTCAACCTTTATCAGGACAAATGAGACCTGGTGACAGTTTTGCTAACTTTCTTTAGGATCTGACTTTCTTGTGAAGAAAGCAGCTTTTAAGCCTATTTTCCCAGATTTTTTCCAGCTTTTCCACCACTATAAGAAAACTATTTAGGTGCATACAAATATCAGTACCTTTGCTTCTGATATTTCCCAGTCATTTTCATTCCTTGTGATCAGAGGACAGAGTGAGCAAGCTGTATGTATGGCAGTTAGCCAAAGTACTATGGCTTTGGAAGAATAAATCTAATTTGCCCCCAGAGAAGGCAATCTTGCAGTTCATTTTTTTTAATATAAGTTTTCATCCAGTTTCTTAATATCCCCATAGATATAGGTATTATTTCAGTTTTTAAAGACTGGACTTAGAAAACTCTTACTATGCATTTTTTTTTGCTAATAGTAATTTCACTCCCAGAGAAAATTACATGATATCCTGTATTTACAAGCAAATATAATAAATGCTTAATATTATTTTTGTTGATAATCATTCCCCCAACCCTCAGGAAATGAAATAAGAATACTGTACCTCAAACTCTATTGTTAACTTACTTATTTTTTTAAGATTTCTTGGCAATTCAAATCACTTTTAATTAGGATCAACATGAGTTAAAAATGCAGTCTTGATCTTTTGAATTTCAGAGAACTGGGTGTTCCAGTACAGAAAGAGAGAGAAGAATTGAAGAACATCTTGTTTAGTCATGGTATCAGTATTGACCTTTCTTTGTCTGAAGGGCCATCAAATCTTGAGATGAAAAAATACTTGCTAATTTAGTTAGACTTACTTTCCTTTTATTGTGTCAGAAGCACACAAAGGTGCTTTCTAGGTTAAAAGGATTTTTGCGGGAGGAACTCCACTCAGAGGATGCCCAAATAAGGCTCCTTTCATGCTCCCAAGATCTTTTCCCACAAAAGTGGTCCCTATTTATCTACTTGCAATTTCTTGCTTTCAAACTGCTAGGTTGGCAGGAGCTGGGACAGAGACAGATGCACATTCCATCATGCAGTACTCGGGTCTTGAACTGCCAACTTGCCAACCTTCTAGCTAACAAGGCATAATTAATACAGTATATGGTAGTATTCCAGAATAAGTCAAGTTCCACTAACAAAATATCATAGGAAGAATCCACTGGTAATCATGGAATACATTTCAGTCCTTGGAAGGGATCAGAAAAGTCACTGTAATCGTCCAAGGTGGCCATTCTCCATTTGGGCAGGAGTAACTTAAGGTCCCGGGTATTATGAAGGAAATAAATGGATTGTGCAGCCACACAAAGTCTCTATAGTTATTATTTTTAGTTAATGCAGCTTGATCAATACTTGGTGGCTGTTGAGAGATTTTGTTCATATTTTTAACATGTTAGTTTTTTTAACCAATAAACAAGAATCAATTACCAGCAAGCAGTAAGATTTTGAGAATGACGAAATATTCCATGAACAAGGTTTGAAAAGCTGTAATCTGGATTGCAGTGGTTTAGTGGTTAAAATGCTGGTCTTGAAGACTGGAAGGTCGGAGTTTGATACCCGAGTACTGCATGATTGAGTGCCCGTCTCTGTCCCAGCTCCTGCCAACCTAGCAGTTTAAAAGCAAGAAATTGCAAGTAAATGAATAGGTACCACTTTGGTGGGAAAGTAAACAGTGTTTCATGCACTCTGGTGTCTAGGCATGTCTGCCACATGTCCATGGAAACATCTGCAAAACACAGACAGCACTGGCTCTTTGGCTGTAAACAGAGATGAACACTGAACCCTAGAGTTGGATATGACTGGCTTTCAAGCAAGGACGAGCTTTACCTTTACCTTAATCTAGATTGAGTGAACAATCTTTAATATTCTGACATACATATTGAAATTTTCTTGTGTAAATTATGCTTGCAGGAGGCTGATGACATCACTGGTGGGAGTTTATGGTAATTAAAGATTTCCTTCCTCTCTTCTGTGGATTGTCCAGTTTGAGCACACTGTAACCTTTTTCATTGTGTGGGAGTTGCAGGAGAGAAGGAGGAAGTCTTCAATTGCCAAAATGTGCCACTGTCATATACAGCAGAACCTCGGATAAAGTCCAAACTCGGTTCCACAAATTTGGACTTTATCCGAATCAAATGGGTGATGCATCGGCTAATGTCCAAAAATGGACTTTATCCAAGGTTCCTATAACAAATGCCTCAGATAACGTCCATCTTTTAGCAGTTTTGGACTTTATGTGATGCATTACGTGTGCATGAAAACCATGACTTTATCCAAATCGGACTTTATCTGAATCAGACATTATCCGAATCTGACATTATCCGAGGTACCACTGCATTTTTATTGGGGGAGGGGGGGTTCAGCTGTTGAAGACTTCCTTCTTTTGTCTTGTGGCTCCCACAACTCCTACACAATGAAAATGATTACTTGTGAATTGGACAAGCCATGAAATAGAAACATTATTTTCTTATTGAAAATCTTTCTCCTCCTGCAAGTATAATTTAGAGGATTTTGTCCTCCAGATAGAATTTCCAGGGCTACAATGCCAAATCACTAATTTAAACCTTAAACAAATTTTGCTGAGGCAAAAATGGATAAGCCTGGCAAAGAGAACCTGAAGGGACATCCGGGCGCTCTCTTTCCCTCCCGGCCAGACCGGCGGGAGATGAACAGGTACAGCTGGAGGGAGTTTCGGCAGGCAGCCTCAAAAGTGGGGCCGACGCTGCCAAAGCCAAGGACACCGGGCGCTCTCTTTCCCTCCCGGCCAGACCGGCGGGAGATGAACAGGCACAGCTGGAGGGAGTTTCGGCAGGCAGCCTCAAAAGTGGGGCCGACGCTGCCAAAGCCAAGGACACCGGGCGCTCTCTTTCCCTCCCGGCCAGACCGGCGGGAGATGAACAGGCACAGCTGGAGGGAGTTTCGGCAGGCAGCCTCAAAAGTGGGGCCGACGCTGCCAAAGCCAAGGACACCGGGCGCTCTCTTTCCCTCCCGGCCAGACCGGCAGGAGATGAACAGGCACAGCTGGAGGGAGTTTCGGCAGGCAGCCTCAAAAGTGGGGCCGACGCTGCCAAAGCCAAGGACACCGGGCGCTCTCTTTCCCTCCCGGCCAGACCGGCGGGAGATGAACAGGCACAGCTGGAGGGAGTTTCGGCAGGCAGCCTCAAAAGTGGGGCCGACGCTGCCAAAGCCAAGGACACCGGGCGCTCTCTTTCCCTCCCGGCCAGACCGGCGGGAGATGAACAGGTACAGCTGGAGGGAGTTTCGGCAGGCAGCCTCAAAAGTGGGGCCGACGCTGCCAAAGCCAAGGACACCGGGCGCTCTCTTTCCCTCCCGGCCAGACCGGCGGGAGATGAACAGGTACAGCTGGAGGGAGTTTCGGCAGGCAGCCTCAAAAGCGGGGCCAACGCCAAGGACCGCCGCTGTGTTCGGCCCCGGCGGGTGTGAAGAGGCTCGCTGGCCTCACCATCGGCCGGCGTTTCGGGCCCCGCCCCCCGCCCCTCGCCAGGACTCAAAAGGCGAGGGGGCCTGCCGGACGAAACATCACCACCGCTGTGCTCGGCCCCGGCGGGGGCGAAGAGGCTCGCTGGACTCGCCATCGGCCGGCGTTTCGGGCCCCGCCCGGCAGTTGAGGGTTCAACACAGTTGTGGAAGAATGCCCCACCACTTCCATCACCACCGGAGCCGTGCGGAGGGTGGTGGGGGGAGTGAATGGGGCGGTTTTATATTGGGGTGGAAGGGAGGGAGGGAGAGATTGCCAGGCCAGCCAGGAAGGAGAGGCAGCATTCTGTCCAGGGCAAGCAGGGAGGCTCCGGAGACCAATATAGAGGTTGTGATGGGCATGGGGCGATATAGCGGGTACCGAGGGGCGGGCCGCACCCGGGGAACGCGGGGCAGATGCTTAGTATCTGTCCCTCGTTCCAGCCCCACGGTTACACCTCTAGGTCCTGAGCAGCTGACCCAGGGTGACCCTGTCCTTAGGCTGCTGCTGATGAATGTCAGGTCGGTATGTAATAAGGCCCCCCTGATACAAGATTCCATTATGGGGGAGCGGGCCGACTTGGCATGTATTACTGAGACCTGGCTGAGACCAGAGGATGGGGTTCCTCTGTCAGAAATGTGTCCAGCTGGGTTCAGTATTTGGCACCAGCCTAGGGATATGGGTAAGGGCGGTGGCGTCGCCATCATAGCCAGGGAGTCACTGGGAGTCACCAGGGCTACCGCTCCACAAATTCTGGGTTGTGAGGCCCTGCTTCTGCGTCTGGGCTCTAAGGGTCAGTTGGGAGTCTTACTCCTGTACCTGCCCCCTTGCAGGGTAAGGGACTCCCTGCCTGAGCTCCTCGAGGCCATCTCAGCGTTGGCATTGGAGTTCCCTAGACTGATGGTTCTGGGGGACTTCAATTTGCCTTCGCTGGGGACTGGCTCCGGGGTGGCTCAGGAGTTCATGGCTTCCATGGCAGATATGGACCTGATTCAGGTAATTCAGGGCCCGACCAGGGGCAGTGGCCACACACCAGATTTAATCTTTTTGTCGGAGCGCTGGCAGAGTGATCTGAGACTACGGAAATTAGACATAACACCTGTGCCATGGTCAGATCACTATTTGGTGGCTCTAGACTTCCTGGGTGCGACGCTGCACCGTAGGGAGGCAGGGCCTATTAGAATGGCCCGCCCCAGGCAACTGATGGATCCTGATGGATTCCAGAGGGAACTGGGGGATTTCCCTCTGGATCGGCAACACGATTCGCCCGAGGCGCTGGTCGACCTGTGGAACAGGATGACTACAGCGGCCTTGGATGAAATCGCACCACTACGGCCTCTCAGAGCTCATCGAGCTAGGTCATCGCCATGGTTCACAGATGAACTGCGGGAGCTCAAACGGGCAAAGAGACGCCAAGAGCGCCGCTGGGTGAAGACCCAGAGAGACTCCGATTGGACACTAGCTAGGGCCGCTATTAGGGCCTATCTAGTGGCGATGGAGGTGGTGAGGCGACAATACTTCACCACCCTTATTGCCTCCGCTGATAATCGCCCAGCCACCCTGTTCCGGGTTACCAGGTCTCTCCTTGGTAGGGGGACCTCGGTGCCCGGTTGGCAGGGGTCGGCTGAGGACTTTGCTGACCATCTAGTGGAGAAAATCGATCGGATTCGCTCTGGGTTTAATCCTGGCGTGGATGGGGAGAGTCCGGAGGGAGCCGGAGCACAGTCTTGCCATGCCATCTGGGACCGGTTTGATCCAGTTGCCCCTGATGAAGTGGACAGGCTCCTTGCAGCTGTGCGCACCACTACCTGCCCTTTGGACCCCTGTCCCACCTGGTTGGTGAAAACCTCCAAGGCAGTGACAGGTGGCTGGGTTGGGGCTGTGATCAATGCATCATTGCGGGAGGGGGTGTTTCCTGCACCTTTAAAACATGCTTTGGTGCGCCCCCTCCTGAAGAAATCTTCCCTCGACCCAGCTGTCCTAACTAACTATAGGCCTGTCTCAAACCTCCCCTTTTTAGGGAAGGTGTTGGAGAAGGCAGTGGCGTGTCGGCTGCAGGGGGTACTGGATGAAGCGGATTATCTGGACCCTTTTCAGTCAGGATTCAGGCCTGGATATGGTACCGAGACGGCATTGGTCGCACTAATGGATGATCTCTGGCGGGAGCGGGACGGTGGTCATCCATCCGTCCTTGCTCTTCTTGACCTCTCAGCGGCTTTCGATACCGTTGACCACGGTATCCTTCTGGAACGGCTCCGAGGTTTGGGAATCCAGGGTACTGTGTGGTCCTGGTTTTCCTCATTTCTGAGGGGTCGGTCCCAGTCGGTGTGGTTGGAGAGTGAGAGGTCCAGTCCTAGGCCCCTCAAATGGGGGGTCCCTCAGGGCTCGGTGCTCTCTCCTCTCCTATTTAACATCTACATGAAACCGCTGGGTGAGATCATTCGTTCCCATGGGGTGCGGTACCATCAGTACGCGGATGACACTCAGTTGTACATCTCGGCCCATGGGGACCCCAGTGATGCCATCAAAGTCCTTTCCAGATGCCTGGAAGCTGTGGGGGTCTGGATGGGGGCTAACGGGCTACAACTGAATCCCAGCAAGACTGAGTGGCTATGGATAGGGGGTCCTGCGTTAATCCGGGAGTTACCATCGTTGGTTCTGGATGGGGCTATTTTGCCCCAGACAGACCCGGTGCGCAACTTGGGGGTCCTCCTGGATTCACGGCTACTGCTAGAAGAACAGGTGGCGGCTGTGACCAGGAGGGCTTTCGCCCAACTTCGGGTGATTCGCCAGTTGCGCCCACTCCTGGACCGGGACTCCTTGCTCATGGTCACCCATGCTCTGGTTACCTCCAGACTAGACTATTGCAATGCGCTCTACATGGGGCTGCCCTTGACGACCATTCGGAGGCTACAGCTGGTCCAAAATGCGGCTGCCCGGGTGGTGATGGGGTGTGGCCGTTATGCTCATGCTTCGCCACTGCTCCGGGAGCTGCACTGGTTGCCAGTATGTCTCCGGGTGCAATTCAAGGTGCTGGTTTTGACCTTTAAAGCCCTATATGGTAGTGGGCCAGGTTACCTAAGAGACCGCATCGCCCTGAGGACGTCTGTCCGTCCAACCAGAGCGGACCGGAGGGGCTCTCTAATTGTTCCATCAGCCAGAGGGGCTCGCCTCTCTGGCACAAGGAGGAGAGCCTTCTCCGTGTCTGCACCGGCCCTCTGGAACCTCCTGCCAACAGAATTACGTCTTCGGACGGAGTTGCTGCCTTTCAGAAGGGATCTTAAAACCTGGCTGGCAGGTCAAGTGTGGGGTGCGGGTGGAAGGGTAACCACCATGGGGTGGTTGGTGTAGAGGAACTCTTCCCCATGGTGCCTTTTCGATCCTGCAGCCCCTGCTTTTTAGGGGGTGGGTAGTCTTAACTTTTTTACTGTTTTAACTGTTTTTAGGATTATTAATATTGTCTGTAAACTCCTTGGGTTGCCCTGGGGTTACTTTTTATGTTGTTAGCCGCCCAGAGTCGGCCTTGTGTTGAGTGGGCGGGATATAAATTGAATAAATAATAATAATAATAAAAAAAATCTTCTTTTTTTGAAGAAATGGAAAAATTCCAGAATGGCTGTAGCTGACATTACCATTGGAAATTTTTAAGAACAACCCGATTACTACTTTCTAGAAATAGATGCTGCATCATAATGAGCACTCCTATTTTAATTTAAAACCTTTGCCTCTATTTAATTGCTTACTTCACAACACAGCTTTTCTAAGTATCAAACATGTCAACATGTTCTTGCTCCTGACACTTGCTATGACAAAGTGAAAAACCGCACTTTGTGACTAACACCTTTCTAGCATCTTACTTCAGGGCAGGCTCTTTCCATAGCCTCACTTAGTTCAGAGGAATGCTGGTTACTATTACAGAAAATATCTTCAGAGGCTTGGTTTGCTACCAGGTAGTTTGTTCATATCAATATTTTTTAAAGGATTCTATCACAGGCAGGCTTATTTTGAAGCTTGGAAAACAACATGAAACTAACTACAAAAGAAAAGCCGCTTTCCTGCTCATTTATTTCTTCATATGAATCTGTTTTAATTCACGTCCATATGAATCTGCCAAATCACCAAATAAATCATGAGAAGCTCTTCTGTTTAAAGTATCACAACCAAAACTAATTCACTTATCTGGATCAATTTTATACAAAATATTTGTTAACATTATTTAGTTTTATACCACAAGATGTACAATAAAGTAAGCATTCCTAGTCATGGCATACTGCTTTGGTCATATGAAGCATATAAAGAGAGAAGGATGGATGCAAAACATGTGGTTGCTAATCAACTTATTAAAGTAACATCCAGTTTGACCTTCTAAGATATTTCTTGTGGTTATTGTGATGATAAAACTGGAGATAGTCCTTGATACATTCGAAGAAGAGGAAGAAAAATCTTGATAATAAACTACTTTTCTCCAAGAAATTCAGTATTATTTCCAAAGTACAAACCTTTGCTTCAAATTCCTTTCAGACTGTATCCAAATTTAAAACCCTAAATATTAAGGCTCTTTTACTTGGTTTTATGTGGCTTTTAGTTGTTGTGTCTGAGGCTTAAAATACAACATCCACAGTTGTGGCTGTTCCACTAAGGTGAAGATGACACAGAAAATCAATAAACGGCTCTGCATTTCCAATAAGCTGGAATCTATACTGCCTCTCTCCAAACACCTTCACAAAATAGTCAAGCTTTCTGGTGGAAACTGCACTTAGTTGCACATTGTAGGATTTCATATTTCTAGACCTGAGTGTCTGGCCATGTTATCCTACTATGGTAATAGAGTAGACCATACTGCCAGCGACTCAACACTGAGCGTCAGGCGGCAGTTAACTAACCTGACAACCCTAAGAACTAATGGCATTGGGTGCTGAAGTCCACAGGGAATGGTGATGGTCCCCAAGTGGATTAAATCCCACATGAATCCATCTTGATGGAGGGCAGCAGTTTCATCAATGTATCCCTATGGATGTTTCTGTTTATTATTATTTTTGGGTTACAACGGGAGCTGTTGGAATGGACCTCTGCCATAACCCGGTGTTTTACTGTAATTTTAAATTGGAGCCGCAGTGGCTTTGTAGTTAAGATCCTGGGCTTTACAACGAGAAGGTAGGCAGGTCAGCAGTTTGCGACCCAAGTGTTGCGCGACAGAGTAAGCGTCTGTCATCTGTCCTAGCTCCTGCCATTCTAGCAGTTCCAAATCAAGAAATTGCAAGTAGATAAATAAGTACCACTTTGGTGGGAAAGGGAGCATTGTTCCGTGCACTCTGGCATCTAGTCATGCCTGCCACATGACCACTGATACATCTGCAGACAGACAGTACTGGCTCTTCAACTGGGGCATAACTGTTTTTTGAGCAAGGAAGACCTTTACTTTTATATGATTGTATGGGTGACTGAGTTATAGGTCTTGTTTTATAATCTAGTTTTGTTTTGTTTTTTGTTCCCCACCAAAGATTATAAATAATAATCCTTGGTGGGCAAGAAATGAGATATATACTAAATTAGGATTAAACTGGTTCCAGAAATCACAAATGGAAATATGGTATAAGAAAATAAGGGAAATAAGAGTTGCAGATAGACCATTGACTATAACAGAAAACCTGATATATAAACTGAGAAGGGGTACTATCACTGGTAAAGGGCTAGTAGGTAAACTATATCAGATGTGGAATGACAATGAAGAACCTTTGAAGATATTAAAAGGAACGTGGGAAAAAGATTTGGGAATAAATATCGATGTGAATGAATGGAGAAAGAAATAGAAGCAGAGGTCTATGAACCTACTCTCCATAAAGAAAAAGGAACATAATTATAAAATTATATGGAAGTGTTATTTAACCCCACTAAGATTAGCTCAAATGAATAAAGATAAATCTAGAATGTGCTGGAGATGTGAGAAAGAAATAGGCATCTACCTGCATATGTGGAGGGGCTGTGACTATGTGTATAAATTTTGGAGAACGATAGAAAAGGGTTTAGAAATTTCTTTAGGGATCCCAATAAAGTTAAGTCCAAAAATGGTATGGTTGGGAGAATTGGATGGACATAATATTGTTAGTGATAAGAAAGAACTGGTAAGAATGTTACTGACGGTAGCAAGAAAGCTGATTGCCCTAGAATGGAAAAATAAGATAGTAATAAGTAGAGAAAGATGGTATAGGAAAATAGGGTGGTTAGCATTAAATGATCAATTGACAACTGAAATAAAGTTAAGGAAAGGTATTATTGCTAGGAATACATTTTGGGATATTTGGGAGCCTTTTATAACCTTTTGCTTGATGGATAAAGATGGAATAAAACCAAGTCAGGAGATGTATAAATTTTGGGAAAACAGCCCAGAGCAACCTCAATAATCCTCACTTGGTACAGTACCTGGTTTGTTCAAGGGTGGGAATTAATGGAATGTTATCCAGTGTCTTAGGGAGTGGTGGGAGGTGAGTGGGTGGGTGATAATGTGGGGGTGAGGGGTGGGTAATCATGGTTTATATGTCTTTGTATGTTAATTTGTTGTGTATGTTTTATAATAAAATCTTCAATAAATAAAAAATTAATAAATAATCAGAAACGTTGTCTCATATTGCCCTAAATTAACATGACAACTAACATACTCCATTTCCTTATGAATTGCATTGTAAACTTTAATTCAGATTGTTTTAAGATAACAAGGATTAACAAGAAAAGAAATAACTGATCAAATCAATTTTAGAATGTCTTATCTACAACAATACCTCTGGCAAATTATCACTTAGAGGCTTGCCATGATAAATCAAAGTTTTAATAAATAGATGGCTTAGAAAACAGATTCATTACAACACATGTGCTGCTAGAATACCCAAATGCTTGTGTGATGTCAATATCAACATGATATTAATGTCAAGCAAAAAGATGCCTCATTCTTTGACAGTTGGATGTCAAATTTAATGGCATCTCTCTCTCCATCTCTCTTTCACTCTCTCACCCACCCACCCACCCACTCACTCACTCTCTCTCAAACACATACATTTTAGATCCTTCTTTCTTCACTTTGCAGTAAACAGGACCAAACATTGAACATGTTCTGCACTCAAATTATTCTGAAAAATGGGCACATGAAAACGTATTACTGGGCTGGATTAAGACAGGCTGCTCTACAAGCCTTCCTATTGGCAAGAGACTGTGTCCAGTGGAGGTTTCCGGGCAATGGGGAGGGACTGCCATCTGGCCACCTTATATTTCCAACTCCAGAGGACTTGGCATGTCCTCCTGAATATGTTCCTACCACTTTAAAGGCAATATTAATATCAGCATACTAAGATCAAAATGTTTCTGGAGCACCAAGGGAATAATGCCAACTGTTCACCCAGATTTCAATGCACCTTAATAATAAACCCACCTGGGAAACTTAACAAGGCTGACACTATGTTATTCAACTCCTCCCTATGAAAATATTATTAGTAATAATAATAAAGGAACATTTTTAGAAAGGATAATGAAATGTATAGCACAATAATAGAAAATGTCCAGCAACTTGTGTATCATATGAATGCTCGGAATTTAATGTACAGTACCTAACACTTTTCCACCTGCTTTCTCCCCAAATCCTATTACATAAATAAATAAAGGGCTTAGCTTTTCTGGATGTGTGCCAAGTAATGTGAGGAAAATAACCCGCATCAACTTCTTAACTGGGAGCAATTCACCATAGAAACCTATACTTATTGAGTAACGACAACAGTAAATCTAACAGGATTTGGTCAAATAATGACAAATCTTCTCAATAAAATTGTAAAAAAAAAACAAAAAAAAAGATTTATAACTGTATTCACAAAACAATTGTTCCCATAGATTCCCAATGTTTTTCATTCATTCACAAAAACAGTGTGTTACACATATTGTATGTCTCCCATTCTACAAATATTTAATCATGATAAAAGCCAGTGTAATTTGGCTTTGACTCTTTTATCAATAGAAATAACACACTCGGGCACAGAAATCTAAACAAGGAGTGCACTATAAATGATGACAAATGTTCAGCTCCTTCCCCAAGCCCCAGCATTAGACTGTGAGAATATTTCTACATTGGAAGCTATTCAGACTCTATTACTATGAAAGAAACAAAAGCATTACAAATGCCACCTCTGCAACAGTTGCAAAATATAGCAAAAGAAGATTCATCTGTGGATGTCACTGTGGACAGTTACACCAGGTGATGATTAAATGGAATCTCAGAAATGTGGTTCTCTTTCTTTTTGTCTCTTTCTCTCCTTTTCCTCTAGACCCGTGGCTCCACGGACCCCACAGGGAAGCAATTTGATTTTTAAGAAGGCCAATTCGAGAATATGTTACTAACAGTTAATGGCCTTTTAGGCTTCCTCCACATGAATAGTTCACTTTTTGAATAATGAGAATTATACATCATGGGGTAGAGGTGGAGATCAGGATTTCAGAGATGCTTAGCTGCAGCATTGCCAAAAAAAGGTTGGGAACCACTGATCTAGACAGATAGAGAAATCTTGGGTTATGCTGTACACATTGTGTCAGGGAGAACAGTGCTAGGGTAAAGCTCTGACCAAATTGCTAATCTAGCTAATGAGTTCTCCACAATGCCTGGAAAGGTGTGTTTTTTACAAAATAAAAAGAAGTGTTCATTTGGCTTTGCCACAAACAACAACAACAACAACAACAACAACAACAACAACAACAATAATTTCGTGTCAGATATTACTCTGGGTTGAAAGGAATTTTAGGGGATGTCCAAATAAAGCATCTTTCATGTTCCCAAGTGCAGCTCTCGGGTATTGAAACCCGACCTTCCAGTCACCAGCTCAGCGTCTTAACCACTAAGCCACCAGAGGAGCATACTTTTTAATGCATTATTATTTGCAAACACCTGTGAACCGAGCATTCATAAGTGGACTATATTCTACAGCTTTGATGTTCAGGAATCAATACGCAGCAGCCAGCATTACGGGGCCAAACACAACTTTATTTCGGGAACTGAACATGGAGAGTAATGGCGCAGCAGCGCTTTATATACAATATTGAGGAAGATACATTTGGGCGGGAAACAATTGGATTGGTTGGGAGAGAAGTAGGGTGATTGTGGGGTGTCCTGAGACTATGGAACATTTGCGTGTCTCATGTAAAATAGGAGGGAGGCCAAGTCTCACGAGTGTTTGGTTCTGAGAGGAACACAAAATGGAGGATCACCCAATCCCAATCACATACAGTTGTAAAGCATTACATTTATTTACAGACACAACATCCCTCTCCCATAGGATGGGATGAAGTTCCTTAGCCACTGTGGGGGCCCACAGACTCTTTTTGGCCGCATTGATGCCTGATCAGGCTCTGTAGACCTAGGGGTACTTGGTTCCCTTGAATAGTTCCCTGCAATGGGGATCCGGTCAGAGCTATTAGCATTGTGGGAGCAGTGTCCCGATTCTGAATGGGAGCCAGGGAGGGGACAAACTAAATCAAAGTCCCGTTTGTCTGATGATAGAGCAGGGGATCACTCTAAATAAAACTCTGAATTAGAAGGGGACAAAATCAACGGAAATTTCCTCCTTTCATTGTTCTGAGTAGGGGGTGACTCAACATAAAATTTCCTTGTTTGGGTTGGAGTAGAGGTAGATTCGAACACAGGAGGATGGGGGGCCTCGGGAGAAAAATCATAACCCCGCTTCTCGCTTGGACAAGTGGGGGAACACTCGGAAAACACCCTGTAACTCAAAGGGCGAATTACCACATTCTTGTGATTTCCCTGCCTGCTCAGAATTAGAGAGCTGGGGATTAAGGATTGCTGACAACCTCCAACGAAATGGGGAGGATGCACCCCCTTTGTCTCCCCCTTGGAATCAGTGGGTGGGGGAGGACCCTAACGTGGAATTGCTATGAGTGTTTTCTCCTTGTACCTCCTGAAACTCCGTCAGAGTCGGACAGTCTAATGCCCAGTGGTTCAAACCACTGCACCCCAGTAAACAGTTAGTTCCTTGTTTCACCACTACAAGGGGCAATTTAGCGGATATGTTCTTGAACTTTACTGAAAAATCCCCCACCACCAGGACAGGAATTTGGCAATCCTGAACGTCTCGAAGGGATGTCTTCAGCGCCTGCAGTTTAGGGTGCAAGGTGGGGGGAATCCTCAGGAACTCTTTCTGGGGCAAAATTGAGTAGGACATATCCGAATCCACTTCCATCTTGACTGGCATGCCCTGCAACTGCAACTCAGCAAAGAATCAGTTGGAGACATTGTAGACGTGGCTGAGGAGCGGCTCCATTGAGGAAATCTTTGAAATGGACGCTCCCTTCTTCCTTGGTCACTCATCCGACGCTGGAACCTGCCTTCGTCGCTGCTGGCACACCTTGGCGATGTGACCTCTTTTTCCACAATGGTGGCAGTTGGCATTCTTAAAGGGGCAATTTCAATGGTCGTGTCTTCCTCCGCAGCCATTGCATCTCCGTTGGGCCTTTTCAATGACGTGCCTGTCCTTCTTCTTTTTGTGGACCTTCCGGACCTCACCGTCATCGTCGCTGGACCCCGACGTGGATGTGGATGCTGGCGATGCGCACGTTGATGAGGAGCTAGATGAAGACGAGCAGAGATGAGCCTGCACGGCAGACTCCAGACCCCCGGAGGTGACAGGCTGCTGCTTGAATGATTTGACACCGGACCGTGCTGCCTCAGACGCCAATGCCTCCCTCAAGACCAACTTAAAGGTAAGTGTTTCTCGGGTCATGAGCCGGCGCTGTGCTTCTTCGTCCCTCAGGCCAGCCAGCAGGCAAGCACGAAGGGCCTCTTCTAAGTTAGGCTATTGGTATGGGGCGGCAGCCAGTCTCAGTGCGGCAGCATAATCAGCCACAGTCTCCCTGGGGTGTTGGTCACACCTGTGAAATGCCACCTGGGCCGGAAAAATGGACACCTTGGGCTGGAAGTGATTCCACAAGGCCGCAAGAATGTCTATGTCCCTTGGTAGCACCAGGTGGATGGCTAGTTCAAAGGTGGCCAGACCGCATCGGGACAGGAAGCAAGTCCGCTTCAGATCTTCCTCCACGATGTTCTCGGCTGCCATTGCGTGTCGAAACTGTTGTTCGTACAAGTTCTATTTTTCAGGAGTGGCCACGTCGAAAGAACCTGAGATATTCTTTTGGGATGCCATTCGATCCTCATTGCCAATTTGATGTTCAGGAATCAATATGCAGCAGCTGGCTTTATTTTGGGAACTGAACATGGAGAGTAATGGCGCAGCAGTGCCTTATATACAATATTGGAGAAGATACATTCAGGCGGGAAACCACTGGATTGGTTGGGAGAGAAGTGGGGTGATCGTGGGGTGACTTGAGACTATGGGACTGTTGCATGTCTTGTGTGAAATAGGCGGGAGCCCAAGTCTCGCAAGCGTTTGGTTCTGAGAGGAACACAAAATGGAGGATCACCTGATCCCAACAACAATCACATTACATTTATTTACAGACACAACAACAGCTCAGAAGCAAAGGTTGAAAACTTTATCTGAAATAATAATTCTCATTGAACAAACTGAGTGGGTGCCACAACTGAGAAATGTATCAGAATAAGTATATTTTTTCACATCTTTATCCAAATCAACTCCTTCTGAAGTACAGCAGGGACGTCTAGCCTAATTTCATCTCACTGGAGATTTTCTGTTCATTATACTATGATGATTGTTAGCAAATTCTTCACAAAATTTAAGGGAGCTCTTCACTTAAGACAGCGTAGATGCTTTTAGTCGAAGCTTCAGACAATATTCTGAAAGAGAGAGAAATCATACCTCATGCTAAGTACAATGCCATTGTACTTGCTGCCTAAAAGCACAAATGCAACTTGGCAAATGACATATCTGCAGGTATGATAGGGTTTCTCTATTCTTTAAGAGTCTCTCAGGTTGCCTCCCACCATTAGGCAGAGTGAAATGGCAACTTCAGATGGGAAACACTGTGGGGGATAAAGCAGAATTGTGTAAGTCATTATCTGCCAGTCTGACTTTTTTCCCTCTCCTGAATATGCAATTAAAGAAGGAGTTTTGAATTCTTCGCCAGAGGCCGCAAAACATTGGATATCTGTCCTGTAAACTCCAAAGACTACTATGAGCTCCATGAAAAGATCCTTCAATGAATCACCAAAAAAACATATATTTTTTTGCTCACCATTTAGCATAGATCTCAAAAGAAAGCATAACTTGCATATGTATTCTGGATGGCTTCTTCTTCTTCCTCTTGTGCCGAATCTGATTCCAAATATTAGCGATCATCATGGCAATCAGCCATGAAGACTTGAGAACATAATGCCATGGCCTTTCATCTGCCTTGTGCATTGCAACATGTCACCCATACCACTGATCCAGCTCCATGAGTCACTTTCTGGTCCTGAGCCCTTTTGGCACACAAAGTCCTCCTCAGATCCAGGCCAGTATCTATGAAGCTACTGCCCTCCATCAAGATGGATTCATGTGGGATTTAATCCACTTGGTGACCATTAACCTTCCCTATGGACTTCACCAAGGCTGCTAGTCCTCAGGGTTGTTAAGTTAGTTAACTGCCGCCTGACGCTCAGCATTGAGTCACTGGCAGTATAGCGTACTCTATTACCAAAGTAGGATAACCTGGCCAGACTTGGATGGATTCATAAGAATCAAATCTACCACAATCTACCACAATCTACCACTATTGTAATAAGCCAAAGATGCCAATCAGTATGTTTTAAAACAATATTATTGAAGTGTACATGTTTTAAAATCTACTTGTCTTTGCTTTGTCATAACAGCACAGAAAGAGCAAGTACAATAAAATAAACAAAACCAACCAACTAAAACATTTGGTTTATCAAAAAATATGTGAGCAAGTGTTGAAATAATTGCACCAGTTGCAGGATATTCAATAGCCAAGGCAACATAACTGAGGAGACCTTGGCTCTAGTTGACAAATATTATAATCAGGTTAGTTGGAAAAGAACTCCCTCCAAAGATCTTAAGTCAGAGACAGGATGGTATATAGAGGTGAAATGCTGATGGAGTGCCAGGCTGTTTAGAGCTTTAACGTTAACTCAAACAGAACTTGAAAGGAAATATGTAACCAGAACAGAATTTTGAAGATTTTGTGAATTATCATTTTGCTTGTTTGTACTGGCCAAAATTCAGGCCAATGCATTTCACACTCTTGATCAAAAAGACCACCTGAACCTCAGCAGACAATACTGTATTGTATCCTAGAATGCACCAAACCTTTCAGAGTGAATGCAACTTCATCTAATGCAGGCTCCATACCTAGCTCCTGAACGTGAGAATCTCCTACTGACAGCTAGTTTAAACTGGAGAGCTATGTAGTCATTATTATTAACATATATTTTAGCTAATTTGGAAAACAGAAGCCAAAATTACAGATGTTAGTTATGTCAGCATAAGTGCAATGGTATAAACCAGAGTGGGGAATTGTCATTATGATGAGGAGTCGCTGCTTGTAATTTTCATCATTGCATATAGAATTATAGAATCATAGAATAACTGAGTTGGAAGGGGCCTTTTAGGCCATCGAGTCCAACCCCCTGCTCAATTCAGGAATACGAATCAAAGCTGATATGACAGGTTGTTCTCCAATTCTCTCTTGAATGCTTCCAGTTTTGGAGGAGTCACCACCTCTCAAGGAAATTAGTTCCACTGTCATACTGCTCTAACTGTTTAGATGTTTTTCCTTATATTCAGCCAATATCAGGTTTTCTGTAGTTTCAGCCCATTATTACACATCCTACACTTTGAGATTATCAAGTACAGATCCCTCCTCTTTATGATTATATGCTGCTCAAAAAAATAAAGGGCACACAAAAATAAGGCATCCCACGATCTGAATGACTGAAATACTGTATGCTTATTGTTGTTCACATACTGTAGTCGAATGTGCTGACAACAAAATCACACAAAACCTAACAATGGGAATAAAATTCATCAACCCATTGAGGGCTGGATGTGGAGATACACTCAGAGTGACAGTGGAATCAAGTCGAAACGAGGCTCAGTAGTGTGGCCTCCACAAGCCTGTATGACCTGCCTACAATGCCTGGGCATGCTCCTGATGAGGTGGTGGATGGTCTCCTGAGGGATCTCCTCTCACACCTGGACTAAAGCAACCCCTAACTACTGGACATTCTGTGGTGCAACGTGGCGTCGGTGGATGGAGTGAGACATGATGTCCCAGATGTGCTTAAATGGATTCAGGTCTGGGGAACGGGCGGGCCAGTCCATAGCATCAATACCTTCATCTTGCAGGAACCAGTGACAAACTCCAGCCACATGAGGTCTAGCATTATCGTGCATTAGGAGGAACCCAAGGTCAACTGCACCAGCATATGGTCTCACAAGGTGTCTGATGATCTCACCTCGGTACCTAATGGCAATCAGGCTACCTCCGGCGAGTACATGGAGGGTTGTGTGGCCCTCCAGGGAAGTGCCACCCCACACCATTACTGACACACCGCCAAACCGCCCTGAGTCAGCCGTGGTCGAGTGGGCGGTTTAGAAATCTAACAATAAAATAATAAATAAATAAATAAATAAAAATGGTCATGCTTGAGGATGTTGCAGGCAGCATAACATTCTCCACGGCATCTCCAGACCCTGACACGTCTGTCACATGTGCTCAGTGTTAACCTGCTTTCATCTGTGAACAGCACAGGGCGCCAGGGGCGAACCTGCCAATCTTGGTGTTCTCTGGCAAATGCCAAATGCCTTGCACGGTGTTGGGCTGTGAGCACAACCCCCACCTGTGTTCGTCAGGCCCTCATACCACCCTCATGGAGTGTGTTCCTGACCGTTTGAGCAGACACATGCACATTGGTGGCCCATTGAAGGTCATTTTGCAGGTCTATGACAGTGCTCCACCTGTTCCTTCTTGCACAAAGGCGGAGGTAGCGGTCCTGCTGCTGGGTTGTTGCTCTCCTACAGCCTCCTCCACGTCTCCTGCTGTAATGGCCTGTCTCCTGGAAGTGCCAGAGCTGGCAGACACAGCAAACCTTCGTGGGACAGCTCGCATTGATGTGCCGTCCTGGATGAGCTGCCCTACCTGAGCCACTTGTGTGGGTTGTAGACTCCGTCTCATGCAGTGAAGGCACCGCCAGCGTTCAACAGAGATCAAACCATCAGCCAGAAAGCAAAGGAACTGAGAAGTGGTCTGTGGTCACCTCCTGCTGAACCACACCTTTATTGGGGATGCCTTGCTAATTGTCTCTGATGTCCACCTGTTGTCTCTTCCATTTGCACAACAGCATTTGGAATTGATTGTCAATCGGTGTTGCTACCAGGGTGGACAGTTTGATTTCACAGAAGTGTGATTGACTTGGGGTTACATTGTATTGTTTAGGTGTTTCCTTCATTTTTTGGAGCAGCATATTTCAGGTAATTGAAGAGTGCTATCATATACCCTCTCTGTTCCTTTTCTCAAGGCTAAACATGCCTACTTTCTTCAGTCTTTCCTCATATGGCTTAGTTTCCAGTCCTCTGATCATCCTGGTTGTCCTTTTATGTTACTGCTGTAATTTGTTTGTATTTTTCTTAATGTGTGGTGTCAGAATTGGACACAATACTCTATACGTAGTCTAACTAATGCTGAATAGAAGGATACTAGTACCTCATGGGTTTTGAAGACTATACTTCTGTTAATGAAGCCTAAAACAATATTGGTCTTTTTTGTAGCCTCATCGCAGTCATATTTAGCCTGTGATCTACAACATTTTCAAGATCACTTGTAATATTATTGAGCCATATATCCACCATCATTTTCCCCCTATGTGTAAAACTGTACTTAGCCCTGCTAAATTTTATTTTGTTGGTTTCAGCAAAGAATAGTGCACAAACCTATCAAGATCTTTTTGAATTCTACTCCTTCCTGTCTTTCCCAAAAGGTAGCATACATTCCTCCAGGAAGTGTGAAGTACAAGGGAAAGAGGCAGGATTGCAGTTTGAGATTAATAAACAAACAGTCAAACAGTATGCTGACAAGATTCTGGCTGTAACTAAGAGATAAAGAATATGTAGAATAAAATGTGTTGGACATTGAATACTCATGTTACAGACTTTAATAGAAATTTTGAACAGTAATATTTTTCAAATCTTATGCTGTGTCACATTAATGAAAATATCATATCACAAATGTTAGAATGCAACTTTTTCTTGCTGGCAGGAGAGGAGGTGTTAATAACCAATAGTGGTAATGAGAACAAAGTAATACTTGCATCTGCATAATCCTTGACAAAATCCCCACCCCCAAAAATCATCAAGATAAAAGATGAAAAAACTTTTTGCAAGGTGAAAGAATGCTAATAAGAAAAATTGGAGTGTGTGATGACTCAAGACAAAATGTTCTGAACAATTATGTAGAGGATTTCATCCAAGATTGTATTGGCAGAGGCTATTCCTTTTAATCATGCTGATAAATGTTTTCCTTTATTTGGTCAACTACTACTAAATACACATTTCTGGATTATATTGGTTGCAATCAGCTAGTGACAAAAACCTAGTGGAAATCAATTACATCTTATAACATAAATCCTTGATGAATAAGTTTTTTAAGCTAGCTCATGTTAATAAAATCTAGCACACATTGTGTATGCAGAAATCATATGCTGACAAAGCAGCATCTAATGATGTTGTTTTAGTTGCAATAGACTAATATAGCTATCCTTTCAGGTGTCCTACCATGGCAATACAAAGTTTTTATTGATTTGTGACAAAACTGGAAACAGTAAAGCAGTGTGAAAAGATGTGTCATCAATTTATAATGGGACAAAGAAACAGTATAAACCTGGTACAGAAGCTATAGTGAAAACACTATTCACATAAAATATCTACTAATATTTGTGAAAGGAGGTACTTTGAGAATTTGAAAAATGCACAACATTCAGAATGTGTAGCCTTAAATCATGAAAGAGTACATCTTTTGTTGACTACTGTCCACTCTTCAGTGTACTGTATTGTATATTTCATATATCCTTACTTAGCATAAACAAAGTATGATCTATACCTATAAATCCGAGCGTTAACCGTTGGATTGTGACAAAGGCTCCCGCACCCGGCCATACTAGCCCGTACCGAGACTCCTGCACTCGCCTGAACCCAGTCTGGAGGTTACTGCAGGGTTGAGAAATGTGCCAGTGGGGCAAGAGCCCCACAAACGCAAACAAAGAAAAAGGACTTCACTACCCAACATCCTGTGCGCCGCGCCACAGCCAATTAGGTTGAGTAGTGTGACCAAATAGAACATTGTAAGACGAGCTGCAGCCAATCAAAATAAAGCGATAGAAAATATTACAATGTAGGATCAGTAAAATCACAAATTAAACTTCATGTCCCAGTGTCCTTTGCACCTATAGCATGTCAGCTAATATAGCTGAATTGTGCGAGCGCATAGAATGTAGGATAAACCATCTGAAAAAAACCTTTTCTCTGTACGAAAACATGAAAAATAAATGATGCATTTCTGCTCATTAATCCACATAATACATACACAACGCATACGTAATGTAATTTGAAATTAATTTTTTAAAAAACTGCCAACCAAATGCTGACAGAACAAATTACACTACAAATCCCAGCATCCTACGTGATTACAGCAATGCAGCCAATCACGTTGAATGGTGTGAACGCGTCAAACGTTGGGAGAAGCATGGAAAAAAATCCCATAAAAGATGCCGCATCACAAACCCCTCATAGTTTTAAGGTGAAATAACCATTGCGGTTATGTTAAATTGCACCTTAAATATTTACGGAGCATACTCTATGTAGTATTTGAGCACATAAACTGAAAACAACTTACCTTTGCAATCATATTATACCTATTTCACAAAAATTCAAAGTATATCTTAAAGTTATTGAAGAAAATTTCAAAACCAAACACATTTAACGGAAGAAATAATCATCACAATTATGCACAATAGCGCCTGAATAAATTACGGAGCAGACTCCACTAAGTATTGCAGCATACATAATACAAAAAAAAATATTTTCACAAACATATTCTACTTCATATGCTGCAGGACTTAAAGACAATTCAAAAAACCGACATTTAACTTACGGACCAATAATTATTGACTGAGAACAATGAGAAAAGAGTACAATACTTAACATTACAGTAACACAAAATGAATTACTAATTATTAAGAGAGTAAAAATATTTCCACTGAAAATAATTGCCTCATGAAGAGATTACAATAAATTGGTATGAGATAAATACAATAAACTACTGACTGAACACAGAAGACTTTCACCAAAAACGAGGGACCACAACGATACTAACACAAAAGTGCATTACCTCATGTGAAAAAACTAATTCATTAAAAAAATACTTTGCACATAAATCATAGTTACACAAAAGTGCATTATTGCCTCTTTGCCAAATTAGTAAACCATTTACAAGTTACAACAACGACAATATACAACAAATATTTTAATACTGAATTAATAATAATATATTTTAATATATTATTTATTTGTTAGAATTGAAAATCAGAATGCCTTTAAAAAGTGTAAATATAGGACAAAGAACATGCAAAACATGGAAAAGAAGACTAGACAAAACACAAGAAACATCACAAGAAAGGGAAAAACAACTTAATAAATGCAAAAGGAAATATGCAGAAAAGAGAGAACAAACATCTTCTCAGGAACATGAGACCATGTTAACAGAACGTATAGAAATTGACAGTACATCAAGTTCAAATTAAACCACAAAGAGACATGATATGAGATTAGAACAGAATAGAAAGACAAGAGCATTACGAAAAGAGAGAAGTAAAGGAGTAAGACAAGGCTGCATTCTATCACCCTGCTTATTCAATCTATACACAGAGCACATAATGTGCAATGCAGGGATGGAGGAATCACAATATGGGATCAAAATTGCTGGGAGAAACATCAACAATTTGAGATATGCAGACGATACCACCCTAATGGCAGAAAGTGAGGAAGACCTAAAGAACCTCTTGATTGGATTGAAGGAGGAAAGTGCAAAAGCTGGCTTGAGACTCAATATCAAGAAAACCAAGTTAATGGCAACAGGTACGATCAGTCCCTGGAAAATAGATGGGGAAGAAGTAGAAGCAGTGACAGATTTTACTTTCCTGGGATCTAAGATCACTGTAGATGGCGATTGTAGCCATGAAATAAAAAGACGACTGATTATGGGGAGACAAGCGATGAGAAACCTGGGGAATATAGTGAAAAGCAGAGACATCACTTTGAACACAAAAATTTGCATAATCAAAGCAATGGTATTCCCAGTGGTAAAGTATGGGTGTGAGAGCTGGACCATTAGGAAGGCTGAGCGCAGAAGAATAGATGCCTTTGAGATGTGGTGTTGGAAGAGAGTCCTGAGAGTCCCTTGGACAGCAAAGAGAACAAATAGGTCAATACTGGAAGAAATCAATCCTGACTGTTCATTGGAGGGACAAATAGTGAAGATGAAGCTAAAGTTCTTTGGACATCAAATGAGAAGTGAGGACTCACTTGAGAAGGCATTGATGATGGGAAAGGTGGAGGGCAAGAGAAGAAGAGGGCGTCCAAAGATGAGATGGATAGATGGTATTGTGGACACAATGGGCACAGAGCTTGGTAGGCTGAGGAGAATGGTGGAGGATAGAAGTGCCTGGAGGAAAATGGTCCATGGGGTCACAAAGGGTTGGAATCGACTGTGCAACTGAACAACAACAAAGCTAAGAAATTAACATTAAAAATGGATGCCTTCTCCTATGATCCAGAAACTAATTATTCAGAAAATGCTAACTTAGATATTGGTAATCTAGACACAATTTGCCAATTCTGCCAAGCCAGAAAATTCAAAACAGAAACCCAATCACTATGTTGTAAAGAAGGAAAAATTAGAATTCAACAGCAAATACCACCACAAGAACGGATAGATTATACAAGTGGAGTAACAGCAGATTCAAAATATTTCTTAAAGAATATTCGAAAATACAACACGTTTTCAAATGATTTCATTTGGAGCCACAGCCATTATACAACACAAAGGATTCAATCCAACATTCACAATTCAAGGACAGATTTACCACAATATTGGTTCACTACTACCACTACCAGAAGAACAACCAAAGTTCCTGCAAATTTATTTCATGGGAGATGAGGAAAAAGAAACAGCATAACGATGTACATACATTGAAGGAACAAAACGACATATTGTACTAAGAATACAAAGAATGTTACATCAACACAATAATCTCATCCACACTTTGCAAAATGCAATGCAAAACATGCCAACAAATGTATACCAAATTGTCATAGCTGCAGACAAAACTCCAATAGGAGAACATATACGGAGATACAATGCGCCAGAGACAAATGAAGTTGCAGCACTCATTACTGGAGAAACTTTCCATCCAAGAGAAATAATACTTAAATGACATGACAAAAAACAGCAACATATATCAGACACACATCGCTCCTATGATGCTCTTCAGTATCCCATATTTTTCCCATATGGTGAGGATGGATATCATTTTAATTTGAAACGCATTGATCCAAAAACTGGAAAGGAAACTGATTAAAAAAATTCAGCCATGGACTACTACTCCTACATTCTAATGGTTACAAATGAAGAACAAAACCACATAATCCACTGCAGAAAATTGTTCAATCAGTTTGTTGTGGATATGTATGCAAAAATAGAGAGTGAAAGACTACTATGCATTAGAACAAACCAAAAATCACTCAGAACAGAACAGTACATACATTTAAAGGATGCTGTGGCACAAAATGGTAACCTAACAAACATTGGAACACTGCTCATCCTGCCAGCAACATATACCGGAAGCCCAAGGCATATGCATGAATATACTCAGGATGCTATGACCTATGTAAGGAAACATGGAAGATCAGACTTATTTATAACATTTACATTTAACCCAACATGGCCTGAGATAAAAAAATACCTCAGAAATGATGAAACAGCTAATGACAGATATGACCTAATTTCAAGAGTGTTCAGAGAAAAACAAAAAATCAGATATTTGGTGAATGTAATTGTTGGATGTATACGACTGAATGGCAGAAACGTGGGTTGCCACATTCTCACAACTTGATATGGCTAAAAAGCAAAATACATCCCACTGAAATTGATAAAATAATATGTGCTGAAATACCCAACGAAAATGAAGACATTGAACTACATGCCATTGTTAAGAAAAACATGATTCATGGACCCTGTGGTCTTCTTAACAAGCACCATGCATGAAAGAGAAAACGTGCACCAAAAGATACCCCAGAGCATTACTGAAAGAAACACAAACTTCAGAAGATGGATACCCACAATACAGACGGCGTTCTCTAGAGGATGGAGGGAACACAACTAAAATAAAAATGAAAACACAAGGAGAAATAGTAGTAGACAACACTTGGATAGTGCCATACTATCCTCTACTATCAAAAATATTCAAAGCACACATTAATGTGGAATATTGTAATAGTATTAAATCAATAAAGTATGTGTGCAAATATATAAATAAAGGCAGCGACATGGCCATTTATGATATTAGAAACACAAACAAAAACGATGAGATTTTACAGTATCAATGTGGAAGGTACATTAGTACTAATGAGGGGTTTTGGCGCATTCTAGGCTTCCACATACATGATAGACATCCAACAGTACTACATCTAAGTGTACACGTAGAAAATGGCCAAAGAGTATATTTTACTCCAGAAACAGCAACAAGTGTCGCAGAAAATACTCAAGAAACAACATCAACTGCTTTTTTTAAACTGTGCCAGAAAGATGAATTTGCCAAAACCATACTATATCATGATGTGGCAAAAATATGACACCTGGAATAAAACTAAGAAACAATTCTGCCGCAGAAAAACTGGCACTTATGTACCTGAATACAACATTTATCAAAGTGATGCAATAGGCAGACTATATACTGTGCATCCACATAATTCAGAATGTTTCTATTTGAGAATGCTGCTCCATACAATACCTGGACCAACATCTTTTCAAGAACTCAAAACAGTGGATGGAAAACTGATGGAAACATACAGAGAAGTTTGTCAGCACATGGGTTTGTTAGAAGCTGATCAACATTGGGAAACAACTTTGCAAGAAGCAGCAATGATTTCTATGCCACACCAAATGAGAACTTTACTAGCAATAATACTCACTTCATGTAGTCTATCAAACCCACTAAATTTGTGGAAAAGTTTTAAAAACCCACTAAGTGAAGATATGCTAATGAAAGCCAGAAAAGAACATGCAACATTAAACATTGAGTATAGAGCAGACATATACAACATGTCATTAATTGAAATCGAAGACAAATGCATACGCATGACTAACAAAACTCTGGAAGCTCTTGGCCTACCAGCACCAACACGCAATCAAGGAGATGCCTTAAATGCAGATTATATAACAAACTATGACATTGAAATATTAAAAGAATACATAAATCAAAACAAACCACTGCTTAATGATGAACAGAAATCTGCCTATGACAAAATAATGACACAACTAACCACAGAAGATGGAGGAATAATTTTCCTACAAGCTTCTGGAGGAATGGGAAAAACTTTCCTCACAAACTTAATTCTTTTCACAGGAAAAGGAGTAGGGGAATAAGTTTGGATTCCATGTATTCCACTGATTCCAAGTGATCAAACAATACCATTTAAAAGACTACAATTCCCTGTACAACTAGCATTCGCAATTACCCTAAATAAATCGCAAGGTCAGACACTGCAACATTGTGGAGTTCATCTTTCAAAGCCATGTTTTTCTCACGGACAATTATATGTTGCGTGTTCTAGAGTGGTTTCAGCAGATAATTTATTCATACTTGAAACAAACTACCAAACTAAAAATATTGTTTACCAACAAGTGCTGCAAAAATCAAAATAATACGTAACACATTAAATCTGAAAAGTAATCAGCACAAAAACGTAAATTATAACTAAATAAAGAACCATCCATTAACACTCTTTAAGATCGCTGTAATTACATTACTCAAAAAAGAACAGTTAATTGCAAGAAACATTGAAGCTTACCAAACTACGAACAAAGTTTCCACCAATAGTCGTTTATAGAACATTCACCCGTGTAGCAAACATTCCAACAGCATGATTTGCAGCTTCAGCCGCATATTCTTCTGTAAACAAAGTACATGCTGTAAATCCTCGAAAAGGGGGAAACAAAACTAAAGCCACACCTACGCAATGTGCTAACAGCAAGCCAATGACTTCTACACAAATAGACTAACTAAACACAAAAAATTTATGCTTGCAAACTCACGCGAGAACGAAATCTTTTTAAAAAACCAACCAAATATAAATAGGGGACGAAAGATCCAGAAACCCTGAGGGTAGCATTAGAAAGTGGCAGTAAAGACATCAACCGGAGTTATAAAACAAATAAAATAATAATATTCCAAAACAACTAAGCAAAAATAAAAAAATGCAACTAATAAAATGGACACTATGCGGACGAGGATACAGAATAACGGACAAACAAAACAAAACTAGACCAGGAGAAATAAACCAAAAAAATGAAACGGAAGATAACAAATTTGGCATCAAAACACTACACAGCAATCAAAACAGAGACCAAGGTAACCTTATAAGACAAAGAAATCTTGATAAAATTAATGTAAATTCTAAATTAGAAAATAAATATTATACAAAAGTGAATGAATATACCATTCTGGAAACTAATGAATTCAAAGTTATATTTAACGAAGTAGCTAATTCCGAAGAAGAAGAAGAAGAAGAAGAAATGAAACAACCAATACTAAAAATGCAGGGAAAAGACCACAATTTAGAAAGTTAAAATGATATGCAATTTAAAATGCAAAACAAAAAACAACAATTACAACCATTATTTGAAAAAAAAACAATCAAATGAAAGCATTAAAAATGAAAAACAAAACAATATATCTGAAATTAGAAATAAGCAACTTCAACAAATAATTGAAAAAATTAATAAGAAAGGAATTACAGAAATTAAAGACCAAAAAAATAAAACTAATAAATGAACAACAATGCACAATTTCAAAAACAAAGAAAAATATGATAGTGAAATAGAAGACTTGAAATGCAAAGAAATACCAATTGTTAGAAGAAAAGAAATTAAACCAAAGCAAACACTTAAAAATTATAACGACAATACCACTGAAAACCTTAATAAGGAAATTGAACAAATAATAGAAAAAATTAATAAGAACAAAATTAGAGAAATAGAACAGCAAAATAAAACAACAATAATAAATGAAAGACAATACACCATTTCAAAAAACAAAGAAGGAAATGGCAATGAAATAGATCAATTACCAGTGAAATAAATCCCAATTGGTAAAAGAAAAGAAATATTACCATGGAAAGAAATCCCAATTGTAAGAAAAAAGAAATAATACCACAGCAAACACTTAAAAATGATAATAAAGAACTTGAAGAAATAATTGAAAAAAATCAATAACAAAAAATACCAGAAAATGAAACAATTACTCAAAGAAATTTCAAGAATGAACAAATATACACAATTCCAGAAACTAAAGAAGAAGAAGACATCAAGAACAATAAAACAGAAGAACACAAACAAAACAATCATTCAACAATTATTCCCATCGATTTTATAATCCAGAGTCAACTTTTATTTATGCTCAAACCCCCCCAACCAACATCAACATACCATTAGCGCTGCTAATGCTGAATCACTTCATTGGTATTAAAAACAATCAAGATCAACATTCAACAGGTAAATGAATCAATCCTTAGATCACACTTATCCATTAATTTTACAAAATAATACAATGTATTTTGTCTATTTTACAGAAATGACAGATTTAAATCAGGAACAGAAAAAAAAACAAATAACAGTTTTATAGGTAAGTAATAATTATGTAAAGTAATAATTATGTTAAAAATACAAATCAATGTAATCAATAATATTTATTTAAAAATGATACTTCAAAAACATTATATTCATTAAATAAAATAACTATACTAAATTAATTTTCTACTTTTTTACAGAAAATGAAAATAAAACACAGATGTGAATCTAAAGTATGTAAATGTAAGCAAATTAAAAAAATAGGACTAAACAAAAAAATTATATACATATTTGAATATATATTTTCATTTTTTTCCAATTATGAACACAACAAACAAATAAACCATCAACAGAAAACTTTTTTAAACATGTATATAGTTAAAGTTATAAATAATTTAAATATTATAGAACAAAAATTGTTTATTAAAAATGTATATGTTTACATTATAAATGTTAATATATTTCTTCTTTTTTAAAAAATTATGTAACTAAAAGTAACATATATGTTAAAACAAATATTCAAAAATATATTAGAAAAAATACAAATTACAAGTTATTATTACTTTAAAGTATCAAAACAATACAATCTATTTAACAAATGACAACATAAAAAATTATACATAAATAAAAATTAAAAACCAACAATTACAGACTAACCTCTTTTTTTAAATAAATTACCAAAAAAAAAAAAACTACCACCTTACAACACAATTTAAAACAGCCCGGTAACGTCGGGCAAACTCTGCTAGTTTATCTATAATAGCTTTTCTGTTTTAAAGACGGACTTGGTACTAAATTCAAGTTATTTTCAACAACATAAGAAGTTCATTGACTTCCACCAGAAGGAGAAAAAAAACCTTTACTATTCCTAAAAGGAGTGCTACTATCAAATGTAGAAGGTAGACTTTGACATGTAACTGTTTTTCTAGGATCAATAACCAGCAGGGTGGGGAAAGGTCATATGGAACACTTTCTAAATTGTGGCTCAACCTTAGCAGCAAGTCTTCTATTGATCCTCCCAACATCTGTCTTGAGGACCCACTACCATGCATAAACAAATACAGCTAACAAATGTTTCCGGAATTGTATCTACCTATGTTCAGTGCCAAAATCATAACAATGTACAGTACTAATAAAATGCTTACTTTAAACCATGGGAGCCTGCCCTATGCTTGAATCCTCCCTATTTCTTATCAGGTGTCTTTGAAATCTCTATTAAACATTACAAAATCTGAAGTCAACAATTTAATGGTGATTTCCTGGCAATATAGGTTGTCATAACAACAGCACAAATATATGATGTTGGCTTACAAGACATTTGGGAACTAACTTCCATCTCTGAAGAAGCAGGAGTTAGGAACTATGGCCACATTTTCCTGTGTAATGACATTTGAGAAGTGATACAGTACAGTACATGTATTTCTTATCCATGAGTCCTCTGCATGTGAACAACAAGGAAATGTCCAATCCATCCTTAGAGTTGCTTCTCTTTTGAAAAATACATATACAGTACTATACAGTCTTGGGAGTCACACTCTTATCTAAAGAACTGTGAAATCACAATTTGTGAATGGGAATCAAAATGCACATCTATGTCAGACAGAACACATGCTTCCTTCAAATTTTAATTATGTGTATTCCATATGTATCATCCTCCTGAAAGTATCTCCACATCTAGGAGGGAGATATGTTAAGCAATGACAATAGTCCAATCCTTTCCCTTTTTTGCCCAGCAATATCTACCATATCAATTACTCTTCTTGTAAGATCCGCCATATATCTGTCTTTCATAAATCCTACTTGATCTTTATTTATATATTCCTTCATAAATTCGTTTAACCTATTTGCTAATATTGCTGTAAAAATTTTTGCATCCTGGTTTATCAATGAAATTGGTCTATATGACTCTATCTTATCTGGGTCTTTTCCCGGCTTAGGAATCAAGGCAATTACTGATCTGTACCATGAAGTCGGTAATCATCCTCCATCCATTATATAATTAAACAGCTTCAAAAGTCTTGGCACTACCGAATCTTTAAATTGTTTGTAAAATTCAGTTGTAAATCCATCTTCTCCTGGAGCTTTATTTGTTTTCAATTTCTGTATCACTTCTTTTATCTCTTTCTCTGTTATTAAAGCTTCCATTCTGTCTTTATGATCGTCTCTAATTTTAATTCCCTTCCAATTTTCTAAATATTCCCTTAATCGCCCTACTTTTATATTTTTCTCAGAGTACAGTTCTTGATAAAACTCCTTGACAATTTCTACCTTTTCCTTTGTTTTATTACACCTCACACCATATTTATTTATTAAAACTCCTATTTCTCTCTTAATGCTCTTTTCTTTCGCAGCTCTAGCTAATAACTTTGAATTTTTACTACTATATTCAAAAAAATCCCTTTTTAAATATATGAAATGTTTTTTAACCTTTTCTATATCTTTACCTATTATTTCCCTTTTCAATCTCTGTATATTTACAAGTGTTTCTTTCTTCCCAGTTTTATGTGCTCCTCTTGAAGCCATTTAATTTCCTTCTCAGTTTCTTCATATTTATCCTTTAATTGTTTATTTCCAATACTATTCAACTTAATACATTCTCCTCTAAAAACCGACTTCATGGTGTCCCAAACAATGTTATGTGCCACTTCACCTGTGTCATTCCATTGCCAATATTGATTCCAAATCTTTTCTATGTTTTCTTTGTTTTTGGGATCCCCAAACATTTTTGGATCATACCTCCAGCTGTTTAGTTTCTTTGCTTTCATTCCAACTCCTATTTGCATTAACATTTTTGCATAAACTTAATTGATCAGCTATATCAGAAAGGTATAACTAGGATTAAAGTTAATGATGTATTGACAGAGGATATTAAATTGGAAGGGGGGACTAGACAAGGATGTCCATTGTCACCAATATTATTTGTGATGGCTATGGAATTACTAGCAACATTAATAAGAGATGGTAAAAATATTGAGGGAAGTGAAGGAATAAAAATTAATTTATATGCAGATGATACCATGATTATAATGAGAAACCCTGTGAAGGCAATGGAACTAATTTACACACACTTGAGAGATTTTGAGGAAATGACAGGATTGAAAGTGAATTGGGATAAATCAGAAGCTATCTTTTGTAATGTGGGTGATGAAGAACAAAAAAAGATTAGGGAGAAATATATTATACAAATTAAAAATAGTGTGAAATATTTAGGAATAAATATTGCAACCAAAATCTAGGATCTTAAGAAACTGAATTATGATAAACAAATAACAGAAATAAAAGGGAAAATAAAGCAGTATAGTAAGCTAAATTTGTCCTGGTTTGGTAGGGTTGCGCTATGCAAGATGAAGTTGTTGCCAAAAATAATTTTTTTGTTTGATGTCCTTCCTATTCAATTAAAGGAAAAAGATTTAAAACACTTTCAGACTATAATAAATACTTTTAGTAATGGAGGAAAAAGACCAAGAATCATAAAAAGCTTATGGTATGTATCACAAAGAGAAGGTGGTTTAGGCCTTCCAAACATTAAACAATATTATAGAGCTTTTCAATTAAAAAATATTGTTAAGATTTTAGCTAGGTCAGAAGTTATTTGGGATGAAATAGAGATTAGGGATTTACAAAGCAGGGGCAATGCATTTTTTTTTTGATAAAGACGAAAAGATAAAGACAAATAATCAATTGACAAAAGAAATGTTCGCAGTTTGGAGAAATACTAAAGGGAAATTTGCACCAGGCATTTCTTTAATAATGGATATAGATGATGTAAAGCTGTTTCCAATCAAAATCGATAAAAGAATAAAAGATATAATGTTAAAGAAGGATGTGTTTTTGCTGAAAGATTGGATAAAAATGTCTGATGATCCAGAACTGAGAGCTGAAATATTTGAACAAATGAAATTGAATTGGTTACAAGTAATCTCAATAAATAAATGGGAGAAGAAATATAAATATGGATTTAATTTACAGAGGGATAAAACGGAATTTGAAGAGATGATTTGTAAAATAAGAAAAGGAGAAATGGGAATAAAAGGGTTAGTAAGTGAAATATATAAGATTTTAAATAAGGATGAGAACTCGCAAGAAGTTCTGAGAAAATTATGGGAAGAAGATTTGAATATAAAATTTTTAGAATCCCAATGGAAAAGCAAATGGAGGAGGAGAGTTATGAAGAATCTTTCAGTTAGGCTAAAAGAACATAATTATAAAATATTGTGGAGGTGGTACCTGACTCCAGTTAAACTATTCTGAATGGATAATAGCAAAACAAAGAACTGTTGGAGATGTAAAAGCGAGCTTGGAACATATGAACATATGTGGTGGAGTTGTAAAGTGGTAAACGCTTTTTGGAAAGAAGCGTATTGAAAGAAAACAAATTTTGGGAAATATGGAGACCTTTTGTGAAATATGTTTTAACTTGTGGTAAAGGAGGTAAACCAGTACCTCAGCATATGAGTTTTTGGAGTGATTAAAACAAAACAATGATCTTCATGGCATGTATATATCACTGGGTGTTGTTATTATTATTATTATTATTATTATTATTATTATTATTATTATTATTATTATTATTATTATTATTATTATTATTATTATTATTATTATTATTATTATTATTATTATTATTATTATTATTATTATTATTATTATTATTTTAATACAACAAGTTGCATTTTGTAAATTTTTGGAATTCTAGATAAAATATGTGATATGTTGTAAAATATTTGATGAATACAAGGTTCTAGAGTAATAATGTTTTATAATACTACTATATATGGAATTTAAGTATCAGAATGAATATAATTTGTTTTTTATGTTTATGTATACTTTTTTTGTAATTTTGTGTTTTCTTTAAAATTAATAAAAATTATTTTAAAAAAGAAGAAAACAACAACAATGCCATGCAAGTGTACATACAAACTTAATTAATATTAAGAAAACCTAAGAGCTATGGTATATGAAATAGCTACCAAAAAGTTTACCATCACATCATTCATCATTAGCCACAACTTAATCCAAGTATACGATGGTTTATTTTCCTACCTCAGGGTGCCAGGAGGCCTGATCTTGGAGGCCAGCTGGTTCTGGGCAACCTTCGCCCTCCGTGGCAATCAGAAAAGATGCCACTGGCATGAATTTATTTAAGGTGGATCCCAGCTTGCCATGAAGTAACCCACACACTATGATCTTGGAGCCATCTCTTGCGACACATATAAAATGAGACATGCAGGATTAAGAACCTGGACTGTCGTTGGGCCCAATATGATAGTTTCCAGTGACATTTCCTCCACTGAGGGGGACCATCACCCCACCTAAAGGGGCTCATCTGCCCATAGACATTGGCCAATTTAGGGGGTCAGGTTATTGACCGCTATGGTAATGGAATAGAGCATACAGCCAGCGGCTCAACCATCACGTTCATCATGTTGTAATCAAATATTCCTTTATGAATAGTTTGAACCAATTTCATTTCTGAACAAGCTATCCCCCCAACCCCAAAGGATACCTGTCAATAATGACAGCACATACAATTCCAAAATACCAACCTTCTTTTTAATTAAATTATATGGTCACAATAAAATTAATTTGAGAAAAGCTTTTGGATCATCTTTGCCAAGACATAATAGTTCAACAATTTTGGCACAGGGACATCTGAACAATAGGGGAGAAACAAAAATACACAAGACAATGAAGTCTGCAGAAGACTCTCACAGAGGCTTCACTGCAGGAAATGTGATTTGAGGTCACTGTCCTTAAAACCTAGTAAAAATATAATATGAAAGTACAGTTTCTACTTCAAGGAAGGTCTTCCTACATTTAAATACTCAGGACAAGATGACACACATTTCCTATTCTCTAGAATTGTTAGGAATATGAAGGACTAGCATCAGAAAGTATTTCAAGCACAAGTGTCTTGTACCTGGAATGAACTTCAAAAGCAAAACTTAAAAGTGCATTTTGAGTGTAGAGAAACTCATGGTGACTCATGCAGAAGAATCTGCAGCATATGTGGAAATGAGAAGAGTGGGAAAGGAGGCAATCATCTTTCAACAACATGTTTAAATCTCACTTCATTTTGTGTGTGTGTGTGAGAGAGAGAGAGAGGGGAAAAAATTGTGTGTAGAAGGCATTTACCATATAGATCCATAAATAATTCAACTGTGCTGGCACCTTATTAAAGCAAGTAAATGATTTTTTAAAAAACAAAAAACAAAAATTGTTAACATTTTATCTGTACATATTTCCATGAGATACTCACAGGAAGAGTATTGATGCCCTTTATGTTAATATGCCACAAAATAACAAGGTTTATCTTACAATAATCAAAATTTGTTAGGAACTAGAGTGTTATTGCAAGGATGTGGGTGGATGAACATGACTGATCCCAGGAGACAGTAGCAGGTACTGCTTGATGAGAAGCCTTGCCTTTTTGACACAATTGGAAGAATGCACGTCCAGTGATTGGAACCACAAAACATATTATAAGAAGAAAAATGAGGAGACGGAGAGTGCTTTTATCATTCTAGTCTCTGGAGGTGCTTCATACTGTGTCTCCTTCCACATTCAAAGTCAAATCAATGACCACCACACCTAACGAACAAAATATGCCAGTGATCTGGTGTTATTGTCCATTAAAACACATAGTTTGGGGGGGGGACTTAACCAGGCCTGGGTGGGCAGAAGAGGAGCAATTGGGATGGAAGAGGCGGCTTTTCCATCCACGCTGCCCCACCCCGGGACTCTCACACACCCAAGGCCTGGGTGGGCAAAAGAGGAGCCGTTGGGCCCCTATGTATATTTTATGAAATGTAAACTGCCTTGAGTTGCCCCAGGGCGAGGAAGGCGGTATATAAATAAATATATAAATAAAATAAACCAAGTCTGGACTTTGCCATGCAGCCCTAAATCCTTCATCTAGGCCCTGGATTATGTTCCTATTCACCGCAAACCATTTGCAGGGATAAGAGAGGTGTAGAAACAGACAGATGTCCCAGCCCTTAGTGTACCATTCACTGCATAGCACACTTTTAGTCTCCTCTAGTCCTGCATCCTTCATACTGATCACCTAATCCTTTGACTCAATCATCTTGCACTCTGCTGCTGGATTCACTGGCATTTCAGTCATAGTGTAGAATGGTATCTCTTAAAGGACTAAAACAATCAGAATACTTCCTCCCACTAACTAGGAACTTCACTTTCTCTGGTTGCATGGTAATGTTAACAAGCATGTTAAAACCAGGCCTATGCACATGCTGAAACCACTGTTTGGAAAACTTAATTCCTGGGAGGTATTGGCTCAAGGTTGCCTTTAGTACTGCACTGCTGGAAAGGATTAGGCGATCAGTGTGATACATGCAGAACTCAAGCAGAATCAAAAAGTGCTACCCGGGATGTTGTGAAAGATAGTGACAGTAACCATACACACGTGCATTATTATTATTATTATTATTATTATTATTATTATTATTATTATTATTATTATTATTATTATTATTATTATTATTATTATTATTATTATTATTATTATTATTATTATTATTATTATTATTATTATTATTATTATTATATTTTGACTTGTATGCTGCCCCATTCGCAATGAGACTCTGGGCGGCTAACAAAGAAATAGAGCATCACAAATTACAGTCACAAAGCATCAAATCAACACAATATAAAAACATTTCAAGAACAATACACATTTCAAGAGCAATACAAACTTCAAAGCAATACACAGGGGTGGGGGGGAGAGAAAAAAAAATACTTTGCAAAAACTCAGACTTGTTAACTTCCCTCCAGGCTGAATGGCCGAGGGAAAAAGTCCGGAAGCAGTGACAGTGGTGGCATTCTTATAGCCAGCTGGCCGCACCACACAGCTGTTACTTCTTTCCCTCAAGGCCGGGGCTGGCCGAGGGAAGAGTCCGGTGGTGGTGGTGGTTGCATTCATATAGCCAGCCGGCCGCTCTGCACAGCTGTTTCTTCTTTCCCTCAATGCCGGGGCCGGCCGAGGGAAGAGTCCGCCGGCGGTGGCATTCATATAGCCAGCCGACCGCTCTGCACAGCTGTTCCTTCTTTCCCTCAAGGCCAAGGACTTCAAATGTTAAACTGTCATTGTTCGGCCATCTTTCACTTAGCAGCTTGCATATATATCCAACACTTAACAGATTTTCCACACCATACTTTGTAGTGATAAGATCATCATACAGTAAGTTTTAAAAGGAATAATTTGTGTGCTTTAAACAGAGCAGGTAGAAAGCAACTGCTCTGGAGAGCTGCTCCCACAGCTCTGTAATCAATGTTTTCCTCCTCAAAGTCTGCTCGTGTTATCTTGAAACTTAACTCAAGCCTTTTTCAAGTAGAATATTCCCTTTGCTGTAACACTTCAGAAGGCCAACATTTTATTGACAAAATGTTTTGTACAATGAGGCATCTTGAGAGTCAGCACAACACAGCCACTCATTTGAGCCACAGGAAGGAAGACTTAATACTCTCAATGCAGACAAGCATGTATTCACACACTTATATGCACACAGGCATTTTCACAAGCACACTCCCTAATCAAAAGAATGAGTAATATAGATCAAGTCCTTTTCGCTATAACTTACTTATTCTGCATCATGTTCATTATAACCCAGTCTGAAGGATAGACATTCTTTCCAATGAGATTCTTGAACATGATAAATGTCTCCATCAGGAAGTCCTTAATTAAATTTTAAAAAAGAAAACAGTAAAAAGATTGCTATTTTAGATTTTTCAGACAAGGGAAAAACTCACCTGATTAATGGCCAGATTAAAATAAGGTTAACCAGTTACAAAAAACTAATCAGTTACAATTATCAAGAAGTCATAGCTATGCTGTGATTTTACCTTAATGCTGAGTACATCTAGTAAAATTTCACTGTAATCTACTAATTATTATTAAGGGTAATAACAAAAAGGAAATCAAACTTATACAAAAGCAACAGAACAAAATAGTAGTTGTTTAAAAAGTATGACTGCATAACAAATACATCTTACTTAGACTTAAATCCTCCCGTCCTATGTAGCATACGACAAATACATCAGATAAACAATATTTAATAAGATTGGTGTAAAATACATAGAGAGAAAGTGCAATTATCTCTATTAATTGGGCAAGATGTTTAATGTCATGTTACTGTTTTCTGAACAAATAGTTTGTCAACAAACTCCTAGCATTGAAAATAAAAAGGTAAACACATACACACTGATTTCTAAAATCAGAGTGAGTACTAACTATGCCATCAATCAGCAATAACCTTGAAAAGTTAGAATTTGTAAGGGACAGTGGTTAATATGTGTTGCTCATGTTACATATACAACATTTTACATTTTAGACACATATCTAACAAGCTTACTAAACGTGTTCTTACTGTAAGTGATCAAACAGCATACCAAGTTACCAGTTTTTCTTTGGCAAAGCATGACTTTATTCATTCATTCATTCATTCATTCATTCATTCATTTATTTATTTATTGTGATCAGCCCTAGCATTTTGCTGACTGAGTTATCATAAAAGACTTTTCCATTTCAATAAAACGGTTGGCTTCTCTGCTACCTTAACTTAATAATTGGGACTTCAGCAGAATTTATTGTGACGTGAATCGGGGCAGAACTGGACCTGTATAGTTAATATTTTATGGTTTCAGGTACACACACTTTTAAAAGCAATTCCATTTCATCCTTTATTAGTCATACTACATGCTTCAGTTGGCGGGTCTATCACATATTTTGCTGAAGTTTTGGAAATAAATTTCCACATTTTCTGCAGACTGATTTGAATGCTTTGCTGATTGTGAAGCTGGGAGGATATATTAGTAATATGATTTTGCTGATTCAGATATGGTGGTCTATCTATTTACATTTCCACATCAGTATTCTGTTAAAGTCAGAAAAAATGAGTGCGTTTAACAGAACATCTGTATCATTCAGTTGCATAAAAAGAAAAACAGCAGCTATCATCTCCTTGGTGGAAGAGTTATCTAGAATGAGGCTGAGGCCCCAGGATAAGACCTTGCTAAATCTTGCTGAATCCTATTTAATACAAGCCACACCCCTAAGACATGTTAAGGCCCTTACTCTATGAATGATCTAGGCCTAGGATCTATCCCCAGTCCATAAAAATAAAACCTATCAAAGGCTCAGACTAGATGCATGGACCAAAGACATAGTTCCAATCATAGTTCCAAATCAGGAACTTCCTTTGAAATAAGTGATCTCTCTGACAGCAAGCCTCCACTTATTTATGGAGACCAAATGGGAAATAGGGCTGCTCTTCCTTCTTTTGTGAGACACATGCTACACTAGCTTCTCATCTCCCGGGGCTGTTTCTGTTCTAGATCATCTTTGTAAGAACTTTTTAAGAATGGATGCCTGAGTTTGCTTGTTTCTGTTTGTGTCTTTTTTGCATGGAAGCAGAGACTGTTTTGTTATTTTGAATCTTTTGAAAGTGATTTGGGATTTTTTTCAAGAATGGGGCAAAGTGCTTTAAAAAAATAAATCTTACACATTTTAGGATCTGGAAACTGCTAGCTAGCACATAACTGTCTAGCCTATGAAACTCATTATCTGGCCTGCAGGTATCAAGCAGATTTCTTCCTTCCTGTCACATGGGCTTTAAGAAACAACAAGTGGGGTAAAGAAAATTGGAATTGAGCACTTAAATGTAGGGAGGAAATTTCTTCCCTGAAGATTTCTCATCTTCCATCCACTTTCTTTCAAAGGAAATCCAAACCAAGCTGTTTCAGGGAAGAAAATATAATCTTTCTCAGTGGCAGCTTTCAGTCATCCCTGAGCCACAGCAGATGTCCTTCCCATGAAGAACTATGCTTGCAGTTTGGGAATTTAGGTGGTTTAGGTGGTTAGCATTCATGATTGCTTTTTACTGCTTTAGAATGGTTCGGCAGTTATCTTGGGAGAATGGATCTTGCCTCCATTACCCCTGCACCTGTGATAGTCATCTTGAATTAGCATAATGTGTTCGATGTGGGGTTGCCTCTATGGCCTGCCAGCCCAATTATGCCTGCACATCTCATTAATCTGGCCCGGGCTGAGAACCCAGGCCCTCTCTGGACCACCCCCACTGCTTGACATCAGCAGTGGTGGCGGCAATCACGCTTTGTTCTTGCTGCTCTTAGCAACCTATGGCTCAGTCCCATCATTTCAGCAGCCTTTGGCAATGTGGCTGTGTTGGGGAAATTTTCGGAACCTTCCCTATTTCAAAATCTGCAGCGCTAAGAGAGCCCTTGGTGCACCAACCCTGGAAAGGGTCACTATATATCAGAATGTACTTGACTACATACTATTATTATACTGTATATATATTTCTTAATATATGGGTATAGCAACAAAGATATTGAATCACATGTGGACTAGCTAAGAAACTTTCTCCTTTGCTTGTATAATGTAATCAGGAGATTTTATTCTCTCTCAAACTACTTAAAATGATGTTCCATGGCACCCAACTCTTCTAGGTAAAAAAAGCATGTAATCAACACAGTGCAATCAGACTTCAGGTCATCTGTGAATTAATGGATCTCAGTCAATGAGTTCAGTTCTTACTTTGTAAAGTGCATTTACCATATATCATGGTCGTTTCAGGTCGTTGGAGGAGTATCTCCTTATGGTTTATTATGGTCTAGGTTGTGCTATATATTTAGAAAGATTTAGAAAAAAATTTGAACAATTTGGCTCATCATACTGTTAATAATCAAATATATTTCAACAGTACATGAGACAGTGTTGCTTAAAATGTCACCTATTTAAATATAATTGTAATTAACAGAGCACAAAAATGCTTTGGGAGATCTGGTTACATAAAGCAATTGAGAAATGAGAAGATAGAATGATTTAGATAACCAATGTTAGACAAAAAAAACCTCTTAAGGAAATATCTTAAATATATCTCCCCAAACCTGTGAGCTGGCTATTTAGGTATAAGTATAAATTTAAGTATAAATATAAAATTCAGACATGAAGTCATGTTGCCTCCAAACTAACATCTTTAACGATGTTTTAAAATTGTGGCTTTCCTTGAGGAATGGCTGGTTTATCATTCCATGTGATGCAACCAAAACAATATTTGCTCTTTGTTCAGAAGATAAACAAGAATGCTTCATTGATTTTTATGTTAGATCATGTGGCTTTCATAATATTATTTGCTTTATTAGTTTCTTTGTCATCATAATTATGTCTTGTCAAGTCAATTTTTAGGTACAGATTACTCAGAAGTAGTTTACCATTCCCTTCTTCTGTAGGTGTCCTTGGACATGGCAAGACTGGCTGGCTTTTCTCTCTCTGTAGGCATAGTGGAGAATTTAACTCCCAACCTCTGCCTCTGTAGCTAGATCCCTAAACCACTAAGCTATCCAACCAGTTTCCTCTTTTATCATAGAACTGTAAAAAAGACAAGAATAGGTACTGAGGCAAAAAGGTATTTCAGATTACACTTACAACAACATCTGATCTCATCTTCCCAAATGTCTTGATTAAATGTGCATAATGATAGTCTTCCATTTGTCTTAAAATAGCAGTCATGCTTGCAACAAAATTTCCCTATAAAGAAAACAGAAAAATTGGATGAATGTATAAACATTTGAAGCTGGTCACTATGCTATATAAACATCCAGCAATTTATTTAGACATGTTTTCAAGATGTACAAACATTAGAATGCTTTGAAGAAATTCATAAACAGAAATCCAATTTTATTATTATTATTAAGCATTTATGAAGCACCTTCTATGTGCCATAAATTTTCCCATGCTTACACAATTTAACAAATGTAAGACATTTTGCCCTATCTATGATTTGCACCTTTTCTGTCGAACGTTTTCTCATGCACTAAAATGGATTGCAAAGTATAGTGCTCCAGAACTTTGCATTTAATAAATAACAAGAGTAGCTGAGGGTAGTTAGAGCTTATGAACAACAAATGAATTATCACTGCAATTCTTGTCCACCATCACCACAAATGTAAACAATGTGATTAACAAAAGTTCGGGGACCCTTCAAATGAGAACAATATCTTGCACAAGTAGAAGCGTGTTCTACTTCTATAACTTCACCACTGGATGACTGGATGCAATGTTTTGTTTTCCCCCCTGAGTAATGTTTATAATAATAAACAATCTATAATATGACATTAAAATATAATTAATCTCCATGGCAAAATAATATAGGAAATTCAAAGCAATAAACTGTACAACGTAAACCCAAAATTACCTAGTTGACATGAACAATTGTCCTGTCTGTACACTTGGACATACCCAAGTCATGCACTCAGTTGTGCACAACAGATTGCTTGAAAATTACAAAACTACTTCCATAGTTTCCCTTACAAGCGTGGTATTCTGTAATAGGAATCTGGCTGTTGTGTCCCAAATTCTGGATTTAATTTAATTTAATTTATTTTTTTATGCCGCCCACTCAGGTGAACCCAACTTAGGGCGGTGTACAGCAATTACAAACATATAAAAACAGATTAAAAACTCCAATTACCCACCCATCTACCCACCCTCCTACCCCATTTAAAAAGAATAAAAATGATCAAATAAGGTCAATAAAATTCTTATAAAAACATTGCAAGTCTATTTTGTTTACATTATATTTTTATACATATTCCTAGTTTTTAAACATGTACAACCTATGTGACGTTATGAACAACAAAGAATTGGATTAACAAATATGGCAATAAATACAAAATTATTAGTTTTTTCTTAAGCATACCAGCCCCTTGCAATAGTTTGACATTCCTGAGCTAAATAATATAATACACTCAAATACGCACCTGTAACTCCGGTAGCTTCTTTTAAAACCTTGCTGTTTTAGACCTTAACCTCATGACAGTAGAATGGTTTGACTCTCTTTCCTAAGATGTTCTGTTTTTAAAAATCATGGCCTCGATAACTAAATTATCTACATTTATTTCTGGTTCTGGTTTAATAACTTTGATCATACAGGTATGCTAGCCTCATTCTGTTTGTTTAGCAATTTAAATTATTGTGAAGAAGGGCAACAACCACAAGATAAAAATGGGGCCTGTCGGAAACACTTATGCCAACTATATACATAAACGCATATCCAAATTCTATTTAAATATTATGTCTCAAAATGTATCAATGCCACAGAAAGATACTTAAGCAGATTTATCTCTCATGTACACTTCTTTCATCTTTAAAGAATTAATTAAGATTAATGTATGTAAACACAGACCCACTCCTTCATCTCCAATAACTTCAGTTTTTATCAAAAAGATCCTAATCCTTTCTTTGTAATTGTACAGTACTTCTCTATGGGAATTACGACGATTATGCTGATAAGCAAATAAAGAAGATGAATCATTGCAGAGATGATTACATAAAAACGTCTTACTGTGATAATTAATAAGAGTTAGAGACAATAAGAGGTTAGTCCACTTAGTTAACTGTAATATTTTCCGGACAAAAACTCTTTAGAAAATCTGTCTTAAATGAAAAAGGAAGAATAACATGTAAAATAAAACCAGAGCCCATAATCCTCTTGTGCACTTATACAAAATGTGTAACTTGTAGTGGCACTTTCTGTTTCATATTAAGTCACGTGACTTGATGTCCAACAGAGAATGCCAATGTAGATTTCTTAATTGATGGCAATTCACATCTAAAAAGTAAACCTTTTACGTCACAACAGGCTTTTGGACAATAAGTTCTTAAAACACGCTTTTTGAAAAAGAGAGCATAATCACTTCAAAAGAAGTTAGAGATGCAAAGAAATATAGAATCTTGGGGACTACATAAGAATACATATGTCAAAATTTCCATGATAAGGCAGAACACAGTAGATTAGCTAATGAAAAAAATATATATAAGGAGAAAGTAGATTTGCATTTCTCAGGAAATCAAATGTCCATTATACATTGTCTACCATTCTGGGTACCTGTTCCTGGCATACAATATAAGACTGTATTATCTATTAAATGCTTGTCTGAAAAGAAATTTCACTTCTCAATGAAACAACAGGAGAAAGATAGCAAGCCTAATCTCAAGGGGGAGGACATTCAATAACCTAGGGGCCACCAAGAAGGCTCCCTTTCAGGACCATGTTAAGCCACTAGGAAAAGTCATCTGAAGATTTGTAGTTTGTTACCATCTAAATGCTGAAGGGACTGCGGTGGCTCGTGGTTAAGATGCTGAACTCTCTGCCTGGAAGGTCGGAGTTCAATTCCCGGTTACCACATGATGGAGTGAGCTTCCGTCTCTGTCCTAGCTCCTGCCAACCTAGCAGTTTGAAAGCAAGAAATTGCAAGTAGATAAATAGGTACCACTTTGGTGAGAAGGTAAACAGTGTTCCATGCCCTCCTGTGTTGAGGCAGCACTGGTTCTTTGGCTATAAACAGAAATGAGCACTGAACCCTAGAGTCGGATATAACTGGCTTTCGAGCAAGGGTGACCTTTATCTAACAGAGTACTAACCTATGCAAACTTTCTCAACACTGTGCATTTCTGGACTGGAAAATATTGACTTGTTTAGTTTATCAATGTTTCTCCAGAAGATAAAAGCTGAGAAATTTTATGCAAAAAAAGAGAGGTTTAAATAGGTCTGAGGTCTTCTCATTCTTATAATGGTTCATCTTGCCTTTTTCTAGATAAGTATTTATGGAATTATTAATCAACAGTTTGCTGGTTTAGAAGACATTTAGGTTGCATGAAGAGGGGAAACATTTCTAGAGACAGTCTTCACACAATTGTTATATAGTCTTATCTCCTCCTGGCCTGAGGTGAGTATATTATCTGTGGCAAACTGAGGACAAAGACAGTGCCGAATGGCCAGTTAGTCCTGTTGTATTCAGATTTCAAAGCAACATTGACTTTTTATTGTTCATCTGTCAGGTATCAAAATCTGCTATTCAGTAGATTTAAAAGGTAAATGTTACATCCTTATCTTTCAAAAAGCTAATTTTTGCAATTCCCTAGAGCTCTGTCAAGCTGTTTGAAGTGTCATTTTTTAAAATTCCTGATATCTCTTTGATAATAAAAGATAAATAGTTTTGTTTGAAGGAAATCAACAAAGTTAAAGGATGAGCAGAGAGCGTAGGATTTGTTACCTTTAGTCACAATCCTTAATTGGTAACAATATGCAGAAACAAAGATGAATATAAGTCTTTTTATTGATGGCACCTAATAGATTTGTCATTTCAAAACATAGCTCTCCATTATTTGATTGTAAATTGGAGCATTGTGTATGTATCCTGATGTACAGAACTTTCTCAAGGGAAATTGGGCTGTTCAAGAGGAAAGGAAGGGACAAGTGATATATTAAGGCTATACAAGAAAATATAAAGGTATCAGCTATACCAGGGTTTCTCAACCTTGAGCTCTCAGTGTTCTTGGACTTCAATTACCAGAAGACAAATCAGCACACCTGCTGATCAGTGCTTCTGGGAATTGAAGTCCAAGCCCAAAGTTGAGAAACCCTGAGCTATACTATATGTGAAACCAGGGTATGAAGAAAATGGGTATAAAAGTTTCTGGAACCCACCAAGAAGCATAACCAAAGATGTACATTTCCAAGCTCTGAGAACAGTCACATATGTCCAGTAGGGATGTGCTATCTGTTTTTTTAAACTACAAATTCTAGAATTCTCCATTTGAGGAGTCACATCTGACAGGCAGAAAACTAGATGTGGCTCTTCTAGGGAAAGCTCTAAAATGGAGAGATTTGTGACCTAGCATAGGATTGGCTTTACCTAGTTTCCTGTTTAAAAGGGAAGCTGTGCTGGCTGGAAGCTGTCATTTTGAACAGGAAGTTGGGTTCAGCCATGTGTGTCAAAACAAGAATTCTTGAAAGAAAACATGCACTGGAGACCAATGACCTTACAAGACCATTTTGCTTAAGCAAGTTAGGGATATATAATAATAATTTCGTGTCAGAAATTATTCTGGGTTGAAAGGATTTTTGTGGAAGAAACTTCACTCAGAGGATGCCCAAATGAGACTCCTTTCATGTCCCCAAGAGCCGGGTCTCGAACTGCCGATTTGCCAGCCTTCCAGCTAACAAGGCGAGCTTCGTAACCACTGAGCCACCACAGCCCCTAAATTAGGGGTGAGAAGATCACTTCAGAAGAATTGTACAGAATAAATACTGCATTTAATACAACATATGGAAGACGGCTTTGAAACCTGAAAGATCACAGAGTAGCTTTTGTTGATATTGTTCACCATCAAGATCTACCATAAAAGACTCTATAATCTAAGTAAGGATTATAAACTACTCAAAGCTATATGAACTCTTTTGGAAAATCACAGATTAACTTTGAAGGATGATGCAGTTGATAGAAGACCGAAAAGAATAGTCAATTGCAGGGTAGCATTCTGGCTCAACATCTACAACAATGACAAGCCAGTTTCTCAAGACATCAAAAGTTTTATTTGTGTTGGCAATCTTACACTTGCTGCTCAGTCACACAGCTTTCAGTCAATAAACATTTTCTGATAGAGGATCAAATCAATGTAGTGGTTTAAACAATGGGTGGGCAACAGAGAGGTGTTTTCAATTCTGACTAGAAATCTAAACATACACAAGGAGATGAGAGGGCATTTTTTCTGCTACTACTTTGTAGAGACATGCCATTCAATGTTAGTTTTTTGTTTTTTTAAACAGAATTGCAGTATTCTTGTTTTGACACACATGGCTGAACCCAACTTCCTGTTCAAAATGACAGCTTCCAGCCAGCACAGCTTCCCTTTTAAACAGGAAACTAGGTAAAGCCAATCCTATGCTAGGTCACAAATCTCTCCATTTTAGAGCTTTCCCTAGAAGAGCCACATCTAGTTTTCTGCCTGTCAGATGTGACTCCTCAAATGGAGAATTCTAGAATTTGTAGTTTAAAAAAACAGATAGCACATCCCTACTGGACATATGTGACTGTTCTCAGAGCTTGGAAATGTACATCTTTGGTTATGCTTCTTGGTGGGTTCCAGAAACTTTTATACCCATTTTCTTCATACCCTGGTTTCACATATAGTATAGCTCAGGGTTTCTCAACTTTGGGCTTGGACTTCAATTCCCAGAAGCACTGATCAGCAGGTGTGCTGATTTGTCTTCTGGTAATTGAAGTCCAAGAACACTGAGAGCTCAAGGTTGAGAAACCCTGGTATAGCTGATACTTATTGCAATGTTCTGATCTACTGTTAATGAGGAGCTGATGGGCTGTTTGGTTTGCTGAAATATTTGCATGAGCAGGATGTTTAGCTTGGTCATTTTAAAGCTGCTTTAATAAGCTGGAGGCGTTCTAGCTGCTTCCTAATATGTTTATTTCCTCCATTTATTTTACCCAATTATCTCTTTACCTTTTTGAGACTGAAGAAATTAATTACTGCCTAACTAAAATTGTTTTTTGCTTAAAGCAGGGGTGCCCAAACATTTCAGGCTGAGGGCCAGTCATGTGGTTCAGAGGGTTGGATCTGGCCCATGGGCCATAGTTTGGCCACCCCTGGCTTAAAGGGACTGTGGTCAATGAAAAATAATTATTCATTTGGCTGACCATTTCTAATGTCAGGCCTTGCTGGAAGCTGGTTCTGCATCTTTGGCATTTGACAACTGGGACAATCTTTTTACCATCATGACAAACTGGTCAGATGCCTCTGTCTGGGGATGGAATGGGCATTTGATATAACTTAATCTAGTGTGATAAGAGACTGCAGTGGCTCAAGAGCCTAAGACGTTGACTGGGAGGCAGAAGGTCAGCAGTTCGATTCCCGAGTACTGCAGGACGGAATGAGCTCCCGTCTTTGTCCCAGCTCCTGCCAACCTAGCAGTTCGAAAGCAAGAAATTGCAAGTAGATAAATAGGGACCACTTCAGTGGGAAGGTAAACAGCGTTCCGTGCGCTTTGGTGTCTAGTCATGCCTGCCACATGACCACGGAAATGTCTGCAGAAGCAGACAGCGCTGGCTCTTCGGCTTAGAAACAGAGATGAGCACTGCACCCTAGAGTAATCTAGTGTGATAGTAAACTTCTGCCAATTGGATTTTAAAAAAAATATATTTCCTGCAGGATAACACTGTGGAACAGTGTTTCCCGAGCTTTTGCTTTTGAACTTCAATTACCAGAAGCCTAAGTCAATTCCCCAAAGCGCTGATCAGCCAATGTACTGGCTTAGGATTCTGGAAATTGAAATCCAAAACCCAAAGGTTTTCATTTTCTGCTACTGAAAGAAGGGAGATGTTGGCTGTCATGGATAAAGGCTAGTTGAGAGTTTCTATCCATTTAGCATGACTTCTCTGTTGTTATGATCAACTGTATATCCCCAGATGCTACTCTGGCAATTAAAGTGTCTGATTGTAAAATTTATTTTTTAATGAAAATTTTAATGGGTAAAACCCCTACTTACGTAAAAAGTCTGTTCCGTAGGCTTTTATGTAAATCGGTTTTTTCCTTAACTCGAAGCAAACCCATAGAAAAATTAATTTTTACTTAACTTGAACCAAACTCATAGGAAAATGATATTTATGTAAATTGAAGTAACCCCATAGGAAAAATGATTTTTTTACGTAACTCAAAGCAAACCCATTGTAAATTGTGATATTTATGTACATTCGGACATGGTTTTAGTGCAAAAATCATTATCTAAGTCGAATTTTATGTAACTCGACTCACTTGAGGCATATGTAAGTCGGGGTTTTACAGTATTTTGAAGGAAAAGTTTGTATTGTATGGCTTATCAATGGAAGATACCATGCAGTTATACTTAGCTCCACCGTTATTTATCATGTCTTCTTATCTGATGGCTGTCGATGATATTTGGAGTTCAAAAATTACCTATTGCACTTCCATGTTGTTTATGAGATATCAGCCAGCTGCTGATGGCTGTCTCCATCAATTTCTTGAATATAAAGTCATGTGTCTGCAGCAGCTGATGCGGTAGCTCTTCTTTAGGTGTCTACAGGCCCTCCATGTGAAAGTTGGCACTAACTAAAGTCTTTTCATTATTGATGACCACTTGCAGGCCATCAATGTCTTATAGTAAAAGTCATATAATCTCTCATCCAGTGATGGTTGAGCTTCATGTTGGTGCTTCTGGAGGGAGAGTATCAGCCAACAAGTGCTGTCATTGTCTAGGACAGGGGTGCCCAAACTATGGCTCAGGGGCCGGATGCAGCCCCTGATGCCAATTCATCCAGCCCATGAAGCCCTTGTTGCTCCTGGAAGCGGAAGTAAAATGTGCCCATATGGGCACATTTTACTTCTGCTTCCAGGAGCAACGAGGGCTTTATGGGCTGGATGAATTGGCATCAGGGGCCACATCCAGCCCCTGGGCCATAGTGACTGGCTCCCTGAACCAGTAAGCAATGTAGAATCTTTATTTTTCATTTTAAAAAACTAATCATTCCATTACCTTTTATTCTTAGATTAAATAGTAATAAGTTACTGTAGCAAGCAATAATACCAAGTGAAACAATTTTAATTTTTAAAAAAGCAACTTCTCTTAAATTAATATTAACTAATTATTGGAGGAAATGACTCTCTAAGAAAAACATAACAAATTGCTTTTTTAAATGATCTGCTGAATGCCACAAACACTTTACTCTTGTATGTGGTTTTGACTAGCACTTGAGAATGAGTTTGCCATTAGTATACATTTGTCAGAAATCCAGGGACAATTTATACTGTGGTGTGCAATTTTTTAACCCTACACTATCAGCTTAACCCTACACTATCAGCTTCCTGCCAACCTAGCAGTTCGAAAGCAAGAAATTGCAAGTAGATAAATAGGGACCACTTCCGTGGGAAGGTAAACACCGTTCCGTGCGCTCCGGTTTCTAGTCATGCCTGCCACATGACTATGGAAACATCTGCAGAAGCAGAGCGCTAGCTCTTCGGCTTTGAAACTGCACCCTAGAGTCGGATACGACTGGCTTTCAAGCAAGGGAAACCTTTATCTTTACCTTTACTATCAGCTTCCCCAGCTTTTATCTCCTGTTGATGATTTGCCAAAAAAAAAAAAAAAAAAAAAAATCCTGCCCGGTTCTTCCTAGGAGTCATAATTCTTTGGGAGGTGCCACAATATTGCCTAATGGACGGTGCAAGTGCAACTGCCAGGAAGTACCATAGCAGCCAGCCAATCAGCCTTTCTTTCTTTCTTTCTCAACAAGAAGTAAAGGCCAGGGAAGCCTTTACTACTTGCTTTAAGGAAGGATACAAACCCAAGGATACAAGAATACCCAATCTCATTTTAATTGGTGGGAATTTATCACCAAGGTTTATGTAATACCTTTATGCAAGGATATGTGTAAATTATATAACATGAATCTATTGATTTTTTGGGGGGAGGGTCTCAGAATGGCACTAGTACCCCACCCCAATTTTGATCCTTATGTCCAACTTAATTTCAAAAACAAGATATGATCAGGATCTCTGGCAGAACTTTAGATGAAGAAAGGACTCTATACATGCCCAGAGACACTTTTAGGATTAATCCTCTTCATGCTTTGTGACTGTTGCTCATTTTTCAAAGATCTACAGAGAGAAACCCAGAGAGTAGGTACAGTGTTAGAGAAAATCTAAAGCCAACTGTTCACTTTCTTGCCTTGCCCATTTTCAGTAAAATTAGACCTATAAGAGTATTGATTGTGCTTAATTAGTATAGTGCCTTTTAAGCAGTAGAGCGTAGCTTTTAATATTTTAAATGTCTAGATGCATCCACAGTATACTATTTTGCCTCCCTACCATAATGTAGCATATAATTCCAAGCAGAACCGAGAAAAATCTAATTTTCTGAAAAATCAATTTCAATTTTACACTAAGAGTAATTGCAAAGCTGCATTTATATAACTACTACAAAGGTCAACATATGGGTCTTCTAGGTTACCCATAGAAGCAATTTCCATTTATATTAAAAACAACAGACAAATTCAAGTTTGTCATGTATTTCCATATCTACAAAGGATTAATATAAATGTAATAAATATGCACAAAATGAATAATTGATCTATAGTAGAACAATATTGTTAATTGCTAGTGTTCCTTATTTTCTGATGTAATGAACAATATAACCTCTTTCTTCAATGATGTAGAAGCTAAGTAACTTTTAAAGCCCTCCATGGTGGTGGTCCAGGGTGGTCCTGGTTACATCATCCCTAGGACATCTGCCCGCCACACTAGAGCAGACCGGAGGGGCTCTCTTATCGGCTAGAGAGGCTTGCCTTTTAAGCACAAGAAGAAGAGCCTTCTCTGTGTCAGCTCCAGCCCTTTAGAACGTCTTGCCAACTGAACTTCACCTCCAGCAGAGCTTTTCCCTTTCTGTAAGAGCCTCAAGACCTGGCTGGCGCAGCAGGTATGGGGGTGGCTTGGGGGGACAGCCACCATGGGTTGGCTTGTCTAGGTTTTAGAACTGTTAAAAATATTTTTAAAAACAATTTTTAACTTGATGGGTTTTCTTTTTAATGTTTTAGATGACGTCTTTGTAGAGTTTTATTGTCAATGTGTGAGCTGCCCAGTCGCCTTGGCGAGAGGGCGGCAATAGAAATACGATTAAATAAATTTAATAATAAATAAAAAACTATTACTTTAACCAAGACAACTGAAATCTCAAGATTACTTAAATTGTATTTCATGATGTACTCTACCTTTAGCCAGATCTTAATAGAAGTGAGAGTAATTCAGTCTTAATAAGTTCTCTGCAGTGGGAGAAAGATCAATATCTCAGACCATTTTAAAAAAAAGTTGACACCTGTCCATAAAAGATTCCAATACAGCTGGGATTATACAGTTTATCTGAAGTGGGTATTGGGGTAGAATGTAGTTCAAACATATACAGTGTAAGGCATTCCATCCTTCATATTGCTTCATTTATGAGATTAAATTAGCTGAACTTCACTGATCATTGCTGCGCCACAAAGACTATATTTTACTTTACAACCTAACTTTCAAACATAAAACATATTCTCATATTTAAATTCATATCAATACCAAAACATTTCTAGTAGGAAAAATATGATTAAAAGCAGTTCTTTAAGGCACACCTCCGGAGACCCCCGACCACCCCCAGGAGATACCATCCACAACCACCACCACAGCGAGGCCTGAGCCGGTGCTTTTGACCGACTCCATACAGCCGAAGGGAGGCAAGAGCTGCTGCGTGCATGCAAAGGATAAGTAATCGAACTGAAATAATATAGTTGACTAAACATAGATGGCTTATGGCAACTGACATAGTGACTGTACAAGAAACTGACTTACATAGAGACCTGATATAGTGGACTTTTTCTTTCTTTCTTTCTTTCCCTTTCACTAATTAGTTCAACTTTTACTTTGATACTATGTGATAAACTGTGATATTGTGCATGATAATACTTTGTTTTAAAACTGTTTAAACTGTGATAACATGTGTTGATGGGAAAAGACTGGCGTAGAGACCGGCAAGGCATGCCACAAAGTTTGCCAAGAGAACCTTATGGACCAAAACAAAAGGCAAAACAAGGGGATGCTCAGCACAGCAGATCAGAAAAGGGGGAGGGATACGAAAGGGAGAGGAGAAATACAGTGTTGCAGGGAACAATACTGCATAGGGACATGGAATGTGAGGTCTATGAATCAAGGAAAACTGGAAGTGGTAAAAAATGAGATGGAAAGAATAAGCATTGACATCTTGGGCATCAGTGAGCTAAAATGGACAGGGATGGGTGAATTCAGCTCTGGAAACCATCATATCTACTACTGTGGGCAAGAAAACCTTAGAAGAAATGGAGTAGCCATAATTGTCAATAAAAGAGTGAGAAAACCAGTAATGGGATACAATCTCAAAAATGACAGAATGATGTCAGTCAGATTTCAAGGCAAACCTTTCAATGTCACTGTGATCCAAATATACGCACCAACCACTGGTGCAGATGAAGCCACAATGGACCAGTTCTATGAGGACTTACAACACCTCATAGAACAGACACCAAGAAATGATGTCCAAATTATATTAGGAGACTGGAATGCCAAAGTAGGAAATCAAAAAGTGGAGGGAATAACAGGCAAATTTGGTCTTGGAACACAGAATGAAGCAGGGCAAAGATTGATAGAGTTCTGCCAAGAGAATGCACTGGTCATAGCAAACACTCTCTTCCAGCAACACAAGAGGCGACTTTACACATGGACATCACCAGATGGCCAACACTGAAATCAGATTGACTACATACTCTGCAGCCAAAGATGGAGAACCTCCATACAGTCAGCAAAAACAAGACCTGGAGCAGACTGTGGCTCAGATCACAACCTACTGATCGCAAAATTCAGGCTTAGACTAAAGAAAATAGGGAAAACACTGAGACCAGAAAGATATCACCTAGCCGTGATGAACAGATTTAATGGCTTAGACTCGGTAGACAGAGTACCAGAAGAATTATGGATGGAGATGAGGGACATCATGCAGGAAGCAGCAAAGAAAACCATACCAAAATAACAGAAGAGTAAGAAAGCAAAGTGGTTGTCTGATGAGGCTCTTGAAATAGCAGAGGAAAGAAGGAACGCAAAAGTCAAAGGAGAAAGGAAAAACTACTATCATTTGAACACAGAATTTCAAAGAAAAGCAAGGAGAGATAAGGAAAACTACCTAAAAGAACAGTGCAGAGAAATGGAGGAAAACAACTAAAGAGGCAGAACCAGAGATCTTTTCAAAAAAATTGGGGAAATCAAGGGAACATTTAAAGCAAAAATGACCATGATAAGGGACAAAGACGGAAAGGAGCTAGCTGATGCAGAAGAAATTAAGAAAAGATGGAAAGAGTACACAGAGGAACTTTACAAAAAGGACCTCAACACTCCTGATAATCACAATGATGAAGAAATTGAACTTGAGCCAGACATCCTGGAGAGCGAAGTCATAAAGGCCCTAAAGAGCACTGCAAACAACAAAGCTAGTGGAGATGATGGTATCCCAGTTGAATTTTTCAAAGCGCTAAAAGATGATGGCGTCAAATTACTGCATTCAATATGCAAGCAGATTTGGAAAACAAAACAGTGGCCACAGGATTGGAAAAGATCAGTATACGTCCCAATCCCAAAAAAGGGCAATGCCAAAGAATGTTCAAATTATCGAACAATCGCGCTCATCCCACATGCCAGCAAGGTGATGCTCAAGATAATACAGGATAGACTTCAGCAGCATGTGGAGAGAGAATTACCAGAGGTGCAGGCTGGTTTCAGAAGAGGCAGGGGGACTAGAGACCACATCGCCAACATACGCTGGATCATGGAGAAAACAAAGGAATACCAGAAACAAGTTTACTTTTGTTTTATTGACTACACTAAGGCATTTGACTGTGTGGACCACAACAAGATGTGGCAAGTAATTAAAGAGATGGGAATACCAGAGCACCTCATATGCCTCCTGAGAAATCTGTACATGAACCAAGAAGCAACAGTTAGGACAGAACATGGAATAACAGAGTGGTTTGGAATAGGAAAAGGAGTAAGACAAGGCTGCATTTTGTCACCATGCTTATTCAACCTATACACAGAGCACATAATGCGCAGTGCAGGGATGGAGGAATCACAATATGGGATTAAAATTGCTGGGAGAAACATCAATAATCTGAGATATGCAGACGATACCACCCTAATGGCAGAAAGTGAGGAAGACCTAAAGAATCTCTTGATTGGGCTGAAGGAGGAGAGTGCAAAAGCTGGCTTGAGACTCAATATCAAGAAAACCAAGATAATGGCAACAGGCCCAATCAGTTCCTGGAAAATAGACGGGGAAGAGGTAGAAGCAGTGACAGATTTTACTTTCTTAGGATCAAAGATCACTGCAGATGGGGATTGTAGCCATGAAATAAAAAGGCGACTGATTCTTGGGAGACAAGCAATGAGAAACCTGGGGAACATAGTGAAAAGCAGAGACATCACATTGCAAACAAAAATTAGAATAGTCAAGGCAATGGTTTTCCCAGTAGTAATGTATGGATGTGAGAGCTGGACAATTAGGAAGGCTGAACGCAGAAGAATAGATGCCTTTGAAATGTGGTGTTGGAGGAGGGTTTTGAGAGTCCCCTGGACAGCGAGGAGAACAAATAGGTCAATCTTAGAAGAAATTAACCCTGACTGCTCACTGGAAGGTCAAATAGTAAAGATGAAGCTAAAATACTTTGGACATCAAATGAGAAGGGAGGATTCACTTGAGAAGGCATTGATGTTGGGAAAGGTGGAGGGCAAAAGAAGAAGGGGGAGGCCAAGGATGAGATGGCTAGATGGTATTGTAGACACAATGGGCACAGAGCTGGGAGGGCTGAGGGGGATGGTGGAAGACAGAGGCGCCTAGAGGAAAATGATCCATGGGGTCGCAAAGGGTCGGAGTCGACTGTGCGACTGAACAACAAGGCATTGAGCTGTGTCTTTATCTATAAAATGTTTCAAGATAAATCCAAATTAAAAATAGACTTTAGGTCATTCAGAATATCAAAGCTGATCATCTGTACGATTTATATCTACAGAGTAAAATAATTTGTACTGCAATTGGGTTTCTTACAGGTGACACATCCTTTAGTTACACCATGTTCGAATAACTGCAACAAGCTCTACATTGTGCTGCATTTGAAGATGGTTCAGAAAGTCGAGCTGTTTGAAAACATGGCAGCCAAATTTTGGACCGCTGTTGGTTACAAGGGCATATAACTCCCTTGTTACAGCAGATTCATTGGCTATCAATCTGTTTCTGAGCCCAATGAGAATTGTTGGTTATGACCTATAAAGCCTTATACAGCTTAGGTCCAGGCTACATGATGGATTGACTCTCTCCATATTACCTTCCTTGGTAATTAAGATCTTCAGTGGATGTCCATCTGTCAATCCCATCAGTTTTAAAGGCATATTTTAAATGTATTTGTTCAATTTCTGTGCCATTCCATTTAATGGAAGCCTACTACTCTGGATGGTGTACATAGTAAAATCATTGAGCAATACTGCTCAAATCCACGGAAAGATATAATGATATTATAACCATATGGTGACATCTAGAAATCCAAACACCTAAAATTATACTGGGATTATATTCTAAAAGGCCACTTTAAAACACCCTGCCTTTACTAGTTTTTGAAATATTTGGAAGGACAGGACCTGGCATAAGTCTAATGAATATTTATTTGAAGAGAATGGGGCCACCAGTGAAAAGGCTCAATTCGTCATTGACATCTTTCTCACATCTTTTGGCACCCTCAGTAGCAAGGCTTGGGAAGAACATGTGGACAGATAGTTCATTTTTGGAGAAGACATTCTGAAAAGTATCAAGGTCCCAAACTGTTAATGGCCCTATAGGTCAAAATCAACACCTTGAACTGGGAGTGGAAATGAGCAGGGGTCCCATGCAATCAAGCCAGGGTTGGGGAAATATGATCAAATTTACTTATCCCAGAAATCAACCTGGCTGCCACATTTTGGACCTGTTGAAGTTTCTGTATCATTTTCAAGGACAATTCCACATACAATGCATTACAGCAGGGTTCCTCAAGCTTGGGACCTCAGCTGCTCTTCCTTTACCACTTAACATTGATCCATCATTGTAACTATGGTCATTTTAGCAGACATTTAAATCTATTATTTTAGACATTTGAAATTTCATTGTCTATAATATGTGATTTACATCTATAATTTCATATACTTCTAATATGTTTATATTTTATTTTTTACATTTCTGTCCCAGCCTCTTATGCAGTTTATCTTCACAATAACCCTATGAGGTGGGACCAGCTAGCATATTGTGACTAGCTCTGCATCACCTAGTGGAGTACACAGAAAGAGCCTCCTCGAAGATTGTGGTATTTTTGCACCACAATCAGGTGTACCCTGGGCAATGGCCACCTTGTGCCGGCTAATCTTTCTCACACAAGGTCAGGCAAAGGAAACTGCAGAATTAACCCACCAAATGGTGACTTTATTTTGCCAGTTTTACATTTGGCCTAGACATGGAAGGAGACAGAGAAGCACCTAGTGCAGTGATGGCAAACCTTGGCACTCAATTGAAAACCATATGAAATCTTTTTCTTTTAGGGCTTGTCTGAAACAATGTGTCCATGGGATCAAGGAATTCAGACGCAACAATACACCTACCGGTACTTTGATTCCTTTAGATAGGAGCAAATATGATGGCATCTTGTGATCCAAGGTTTGGGGAGGCACTGAAGAATAACTTCCGCCAAACTTGGGTCACTGGTGCATTAATTTGAAGGGGAGCTACCTATCTCAGTCTGTTGCAGCAAAGCTAATAAATTTTAAAAGTTAAAAAATTTGATTCAGCACACGCTTTTACGGGTTAACAATTACTTCATCATACTCAACTCAAGTGACCTGCAGTCCATGAAAGATTATGCTAAACAAATCTCATTAGTATTTAATGTGTTACAGGGTTATCAGGAGATAAATATAACTAAATATGTAATCCATTTCTTGGAACATTTGAACTTACAACTTGCATATGCATGAGGGCATGACCAGCAACCACCACCCCAACCACTGCATTTTTCCTAGTATTTTATTACAACATTTCAGAGCCATAAAATTCATTTGCTTGGACATAAAACACTACTGCAGATTGACATAGATACTTCATTTTGATAAGAGGCAAATGCATGTCATTAAAGCCTTCTTCTTCTTCTGATGTATAGTTGCTTTATATACATACAATAATAAAGCCATGCCACTAGGATATTGACATTCCTAACAGTGTCAGCTCTGCAGAACATTTGCAGCTAATTTTGGATCATATCCTTTTAGTACTCTATATCTTTTTTATCACTTGCATTCCAGCTCCCCCCCCCCACACACACACACACAATCAGTTTTCTAGCTGTTTGCAAAGATAAATCGTTTACACTGAATTACAAATTTTAATTTGTAATTAGCAAGTCCTTCATTCTGTTTTATCATAATCTGTATCTAAAATTGCCTGCCTGTTTGGGCACTGGGAAACTCAACAGCTGTAACCTCACAGAACTGCAATAGATAATTTATGGACGAAGAATTGGGTTGTCAAAAATTAAAATTAAAATGTAAGCAGAAGAAGAAAGAAATAACAATGTTGACATGAAAATGTATTTCACTGATGGCATCCATTAATTTTAAAATAAAGTATGCAGGCAACACTCTTGGTAATAGGGTGGGGAACAACTAAGTAATATACACATTGTTATAAAATGATTGTTTGAAAATGAAATAGACAACACTAGTTTCTGAAAATAAAAAGCAGCCCCGATCCTCTAGAAAGAATTTGACTTCATCATGAATACAAAATGTCAAAAGCTGGGATGGATGTATCATGTGTACAGAATGCAAGGCAAATACAATAATAGCACAATGCATTCATATATTGACACAACACTTCTGAATATGATATTATGAATTCAGTAAGATAAAAGTAAAGGGTTTCCTTGCTCGAAAGCCAGTCGTATCTGACTCTAGGGTTCAGTGCTCATCTATCTCAATGTATACAGCTTTAATAGTCACTATATTATCGCTCTAAGGTAAGCTATCCAGGATATTGCTCAGTAATCTTAGCTCTGTACTTTTGCTTATATGACCTTGTCAGCATTTTACTGTTATGTCTACTAGCATAATGACAATGAAAATAATTTTTTGAACACTATGTGTCTTGTTAAACGTAATTGGATGCTTCTACAATTCACTCTATATAGTGTATATTTCTGGCCACATTGGCACTGGCACAATAATTTTTGTAAATAATTTGTAACCTTTCAGTTATAGTTGGGTATTACTATAGTTGTCTCATAAATATGTTATTAATCATTTATAGATCCCTGAGGAAAGGGTTGTTCCCAGAAAAGCTATATAATTATCCGGAAAAAGCTTTGGATCTTGATAACCATATAAAGAATTCATTGGCTTCACCAAGAAAGGATCTTGATAACCATATAAAGAATATGTTGGCTTCACCAAGCATTGGATCTCGGAGTATTATTCTTTTATTCTTTTATTCATTTATTATCTTACTTTGGTGCCATGCAGCATTCACAAGTGGATTTTGTGTTCCATTCTACAGCTTCAGCATGCCTTGTATCTGAGGAATACCACAGGTTTCACATTTGCCTGTCCAAAATACTGTACACACAGTTCCAGTGACCCTGACTTAAACAGGAATATATACCAGAGATTACAAGTAAACTGAGTTTCAGTGTTTATGTGCCAGAGACGACATGTAATTGCAACAATTAAAAATGAAATTAATGATTAAGACAACTAAAAGAAGAGACAACTAAAAGAAGAGACAACTAGAAATCGAAAACCAGCAGAAAATTATGCAATAAATTAACATTTCTCCCTCTGCCTTTGAACCCTAGGAAATTGATCTTGGCTTCATTTCAGTACCAGTTTAAAACATAGCTCTTCATGAAGGATTTTGGGAATTAGGAATCATAGTTTAAACATGTATAACTTAATTTTTTTGAATAGCAGCTGTGTTAGTCTGTTGTTTAGACATATCAGAAAACAAAAAATAAAAATAAAACACTGCAGCACTTTAAAGACTAACTGCTATATTTTACTGTGAGCTTTCATGGATCAAGTCCTGAAGAAATGGAATTGATCCACGATTGCTCACAGTAAAAAAATATAGCAATTAGTATTTAAAGTGCTGCAGTGTTTAATTTTTTTGTTTTTTCCCCCTGATATGTATAGCTGAGTCTGTATAGGACTTTATATACTTGTAAATAGATTGCACATGTTCAAGTCATTTTAAATTATTTTAAATGGTTTTAAATGGCTCAAAAATTAGTTTAAAACAGTTATCTAGTCTATACACTACTCTGAGATCTTTAGGGATCTACATGGCAGAACAGAAATATTTTTTTTTAAAATGAATAGCATGGACCAAAAAGGATATAATGCCAATAAAAATAAAGTAATATAATGTAATACCATTATCAAAATATAATGCCAATACTGATAAAGTGGCAGGCTAAAGATAGGGTAGCTCTACAGGAAAGCCTCTTCCTATTGTGCTTGCATAATACAGTATGTCTCTTCTACTGATGATATATAGTAAATACCCACATCAGATAATCCTAATACTGTTTTGTATTCAAAAATATTAAAGATATTAAACCCTGAAACCATCTAAGGTTTAAAGGTAAACATCAGGCCCTTGTAATTGGCTTAAAAGCAAATAGGTAGTCAATGTAATCCTTTCTCTATCAGCACAATATGATTCCACCTAACCAAATCTTTTAGAATTTTAGCCACTAAATTCTGCATTAGTTTCAGATTCTGTAGCAATTATTTGCTACAGTGGTTAGATGTCATCAGCACACTCCAAACTTTCAGATGACCTTCCTTAGTGGTTTAATACAAGTTAGAGGGCATGGATGGAAATGGGACTACACTACAATTCAAATACTGTGGGATCAAGAATGAATCTCTGAACTTTCTGAATTTACCCTTCAAGTATGAGGAGATCAATTCTATTTCTTAATTCCCAACTCACATAGCTGGTTTAACAAGAAGCCTCAAAACGACCAGGTGGACTAGAGAGAATTGCAACATTCCTGTTTCTCTCTTTCCACCAGAGGCCACTAATTAATTTGTCCAAGATAATTTCAGTACCAAACTTCAGCATAAACTCAAATTATAAATAGATATGGGCAATTGATCTAAATTGCTTGGAGCTACAACTGATTATAGTTGTTTGGAGTCCTAAAACATAGTCACACATCAATCTCCTTTAAGGCAATTAGCAGCACTTCCTCTCTCAGGAAGGCTTTAAGTATCTCCTGGATCCACTAGTTTATTCCCATTTGCTCCTGTAATTTGACAAGGTGAACAGAAATCAAGGATACTACCAGATGAAATAATCTCTTCAGAATGTTATCCTCATCAACCACCACAAAATAGATTCCATATAACTTGACTTTTGCCTAGAACTGCTACAAGAGCAGCAACAAATTTAGAATGAGTACAACTGAATTTACTCTCAATTGCCTTTTAAATCTAACACAGAGGGCTATTGAAGGGTCTGTCATAATATTCATGGATTTCTACAGTGAGATGTAATAGTAGCAACAAAGTAAAATAGTTTGCATCTGTGTGTGCTCATCTGTCTATCTGTACGATCATATCTGTACAGAAAAGATGCTCTCTTAATGCTAGCTGCATTTACAAAAGCTTAGCCCACTAGGAATTTTATGCAGCATACAATAGGAAATGTAATCACTACTGTCAAAGACACATGGCTATCAATTATGGATTAAGTATTACTATTTGTCAGTATTACATGAATAAATAGATAACAGTTGTAAGAGTAGTGTGCCATTTGTACAGTAGCATCATTTATCAATGCAGTATAATTATAGTAACCACATGTGATTTCCACTACTACAGTTAATGACATCGGTATGCTTCTAGTATTACTTCTGGGATTTGTTTAATCAGTGCCTTTACCAACAGGAGGAAAAACTCTTTCTGTTCTCCTTCTCTCTGAGAGTCCCTACCATTCTTACTCACATACACACATTAAACCCATCACCACACAGAAAGGAAAGCAACAAAACATTGATCTGAGTAAACAACATTATGCCTAGTACTCCAACATCCTACACATATAAGAACAGTTTCTAATATAGCCCTAGGCAAGTTCTTATGTTCCCCACTGCAAGCTTCCCGCTAGAAACCCTTAACACAATTATTTCAACTTACATTGTGGTGAGTAAAAAATGTATTTCTGTACCTATCAGAAGAGCTTGGAAGGTGAAAGACACTATACAGTATAAGTAGAGTTCACTTTAAATGCTAAACAAATCCTACAGAAAACAATGCAGAAGGTTATAGGATAGATTGGGTTTAAATTAAATGATCTAAAGAATGATTTAAATTACTATTTAAATCACTAGTCAGTAAGATTAGATTTAAATCATGATCAATTCGAGCTCCAACAATCTCCAATCATTGGATTTTTGACAGAGCAGTTGTGTACATAAATTTGCAAAGGAGAACTAGCATTATGTTCTTTTTCTCATTATGTTTATTTTATAAAGAAACTAGCATATTTTGCCCGGCAGTGCCGGGCTTTTTAAAATTGTGTTGGATAGTAAAGGGTTTTGGTTTTTTTTTTTCTTGAACAAATGGTGCCGGGCTGTTTTAAATTGTGTTCAAAGGTTTTGTGATTTTGTGGCTTTAAGGCGCTGCATCCGCCTGCGGTGGACTTGAGCTCCCAGTATGTGTTTTATTTTTATTTTTTGCGTGCCGGCTCATTGCTGGGCTCTTTAAAATGGTTTTGGCAGGTTTTTGTTTTATGTTTATGCAAATGAGGTTAGTTTTTAATTTTGGTTTTTTAAATATTTATTTTTACACATTTTTTATTTTTATTTTTTGGTTTTTTGGTTTTTCAAAAGAGGAAAGGATGATAAAATATTTTATAATTATTGTATTTAACCAAATAATGTGTTACTATGTGTTTTTTTAAATAGTTGTGCTTTGGATAATCATTTTTAAAATGTGTAAGAATATTTTTTTAAAATCACTGTTTCCTTACTATGTTTAGATGTTTTGTTTTGTTTTTTGAAGTGAAAAGATTTTTCTGTTGTTTTTTTTTGGTAATTTTTGTGATTAGTGTGAATATTTTTGAATGTTTTGATAACTTATTTGATTAATTTGGGAATTAATCCTATTATTTTTAATATTTTAGAATGTTTTTTCTCTTGTGGCCTCTGGGTGGGGGTGGTGAACTTTTCTTCTACTCTACAATTCTTCTCTACTGTCCTATGGGTGTTGCTTCTTCTTCCGGTGAGTATTTTCATTATTTTCTCAGTTGAGTATTTTCATTATTTTCTCAGCGCGCCGGCTGGCCCATCTTAAGTAAGGGCAGCAGTGGCCGGGGGGGGGGGTATTTTCTTTTATTTTTCGTGTGCCGGCTGCCTCAGCGTTCTGCGTGCTCATGGCGCGCAGGATGCTGGGGCTTGTAATTTGGCGTGCGAGATTTTGGTTACTGCAGCGTTTTTTCCCTGCGGCTTATTTTTGATTGGCCGCGGCGCGTTTCCAAACATTCCTTTTGCTGCGCCGCTCAGCCTGATTGGCTCTGGTGTGGCGCGGCACAAGGAACATTGGGAATTGAAGTTCCCTTTTTTTGTTTGCGTCCAGGGGGCTCCTGCCCCCCTGGCACAAATTTTAACCCGACAGTTACCTGCGAACCCCGTTCGGGAGGGGCTAGTGAGGCCTGGCTAAACATCCTTTGTCACATTCCAATTGTTAACGCATCATTTTATAGGTATAGATTGTTGTGAAGAAGAGGCATGTGATCTCTGGAGAACATAAATTCATAGTTTTGAGGACTGTAAAATCCAGCATCTATGATAATATCTTCTAGACAGAAAAATTGTCCAATAATCTTACAGAAAGTTTTGCAAGAGCATGACCTTTTAATAGATTAATGGGATTCATTTACCAAAAAATTTTTTTGTAAACATTGCATGGATATATAGCTTTATGCTACATAAACTAACTCTTATTTCATGATGAGTAATCTTTGGACTATATTATTTTAAATAGAAAACCTTGTTTAGAGACAGTTTTCCTCAAAAAAAAAACTTTTATTTTTTTACAAAATCCAATTTAAATAAAAATCTGATCTAATTTTTTAAAAATCTGATTTATAATCTTTTTTATTTTTTTATCCGTCCTACAGAAGGAATGTTCTGTGATTAGTTGGCATTACATAAGATTTACAAAGGCACTGTGATATCCAAATGGGACTCATAAAGTAAGAAATATCAGCACAGGTACAAGCAAACAGAAGAAAAATGTTCCCTTCTGCATTACCTCACATTGATTCTTGTGCCAGATTTCAAAATGCCTGCTAAAGCATTACATTTGCATGGACAACACACCATCTGGCAATAACAATTAAAAAGCAAAAACACCTTTGCAGAGATTGTTCTTAAATTATTTCACATGTGATTCCACAGATACATTTATGAGCTTCCTCTGTTCTATGAAAACAACATAAAAATTGGCTCCAGTTTGTTCATCTGCTTTACTTGCTTTCCTCTACAGCACACAGTACTGTGCAAAGGTCTTAAGTCACTATTAGGTTTGCTGTTTTAGTAATGATTATAATTATTTCTCTGTCTCTTCATTAGAAAACAACTAGCAAATAAAGGAAATGTGTACAAAGTATCCAAAAGGGGGTGGGGAGATAAGAAAAAAACAGCTCCCATAGGCTAAAGTAGTGAGTATTTAGGGTGACCTCTCCTTACACTTGAGAAATAGCAGGCACTTGGCTCTCCTAAACCTAAATGGAATGGAACCCTAATTATTATCATAGCTAACACCTATACAGTATATGCCCTACTATTACAAGACAAAATGACTGTTGTGGAAAAGGTATTTTACACCAGGTTTGTGCAAGACATTCTTGAGCATTTCATACAGTACATAAACATGTTGCATGAGTACAATTCATTGGAAGCTTGCTAATAGGACCAATTTTCAATCACATTATGCCAAGGACCACACAATTTGACAGACATAAGCAAAGCCATTCTAAAATGAAATCAAGAAACAAACTGGATAATACTCAAGATGTAGTATTCATGCAGTTATTTTAAAAATGAAGAATCAAGAGAGGACACAAAAAAAGGACTGAAAGGCCAAGAAAACTTTTACATTCTAATGAGAATTTCCTCAGGGTTTCGTCTTTGAGAGACTGGAGGAAATCCATCAAGGACCTGGCTCAGCATCCTGCTTCATCAGGATACCAAGTTGACATTTCTATAGTCTGAAGAAGCTTGATCAGAAAAGGTCTTTATGGAAGGGCAGCAGCCAAGAAACTTGTGGAAGGGGAACAGAACAAAAAGACTAAGATATGCTAAAGCTCACAAAGGTTGGAATGAGGATCAACAGAAAAGATTATTATGGATTGATGAATCCAAATTTGAAAATTTTGGGTCCAATTATCAATATGTGAGAAGAATAGTTGGATAGAGATGGACGAATGAGTTCTTATGGCTTTTAGTGAAACGTGGCAGAGGGTCTGTCCTGGTTTGAGATTGCATTTCTGCTTGTGCTATTGGCAATATTGCCTGTATTGATGGGACATGAATTCCTCATGTTTGGGCTTGGTTTTATTTTTCGGCCTGATAATGGTCCTAAGCACACTGAAATCATATTTAGAAAGATAGAGCACTGACAGATATGGACTGGTCTCCGCATAGTCCAGATCTGAATATTATAGAGGCAGTATGGGATCACCCTGTTAGAGAAATAAATAAAAGACAACCTAGGTCGCTGATGGCGAACCTATGGCATGCCCAAGATGTCATGCAGAGCCAATTCAGTCGGCATGTGCCGATGTTGGGGTAAGCCCCGCCCCCACCCTACCCCAGCCCCGTGCTGCCAATGGCAGCGCAACTTTCCCAGCCAACTGGCTCCCTCTGCCAATAGGGAGGCCCAATTGGGGAGGCTGAAATCCGACCCAGGAGGCATGGCCAGACATCCCTCTCTTACCTATGAGACGCGGAATCAGCATGCACACATGCTGCTCTTCTTCCTTGGAGGGGTGTCTCATCGCCTCATTTCGCCTACAGGTAAAGATTTCAGCTGTGTTGGGCTTTCCGGGGGATGAGGGTGGCATGTGGCTCTGTCCAAAAACCAATGCAGTAGTGGCACCTTTAGACAGGGCACTGCTACCGCCTCGGTCTGCAGACAAGGTCTGGCTTCTCCGGGGGTGGGGGTGGCAGGGGATACCTGGGGCCTGGCACGTTGACGGGGGCTTCTCTGGGTGGCGGTGGTGTAAATTGGCGATATCACTGTGATGGCAGCCCCCATCTCCCCCTTTTTTGGGCACTCGGGCCCTAAAAGGTTCGCCACCACTGACCTAGGTCTAAAGAAGAACTCTAGCAAGTACTGAAGGAAGCCTGATATACAGTGGTGGGCATCAGCAGGTTCACCCCAGTTCGCCAGAACCGGTAGCAGAAATTTCGGCTGGCCCCACCCATCCAAATTTTGAAATAAAATAGTCCTAATTTGGGTGCAACACAGGGCTTTTCCCCATGGTCATGCCCACTATACCAGGCCCACAGAGTAGGTAGTAAAAGTTTTTGGAGCCTACCACTGCTGATATAATATAAGCTTCAGGACAGTCTCCCCAAAAGAGTTCATTAAATACTGACTTTTGCTTGAAGAAGACATTTTGTTATAAAAATTGTTGTTGTTTGCATTTTGCGTACATATTTCCTGTAATTATGGATGGTCATTAAAACATTGCTGAAAAAAACAAAGCTGGTGGTGGTCTAAGACTTTTGTAAAGTACGCTTGTATATAATATTGATTATATACACTGCTGAGATAGGAAAAAAAGAGTGCATGGTAAACTTGCTGCAAGTTGCCTTAATTTGGTCATTAGAAACAGAGAACAGATTTCCCTGTTTTTGCTCCCTCACAAAATAATTCAGACCATGAGGTTAAGATATAGTTATCAGACTCCTGTTACATAGATCCAGAGAGGAAACTCTGTAATGCATGAAGAACGCTGCAAATGATTTTGGCAACAAGGATGGGGGAGGCAGTGTGATTTTCATACATTAAAGCATTTTCTCTCTTGCTTTGCACCTCTAAAAATCTTCCCCAAATGAAGGGGCATGACCATAGATGATAATGTCATCACAGTTGTACAGTGTCAACCTCCAGAACAAGATTCCATCCAATATGAGCTGAGACACAATGAAACTTCCAGTTAAAAATGTACCGCATTGTACCATGTTACTGTGATAGTAATCCTGCTCACTAGGACAGGAAAGTTCGGTTTCACTTACCAGTGATAACTTTCGTTCTTCGAGTATATAGTTTGTGAATACACACTCATGGGTTATGCGCCTGCGCAGAACAGCCGATCGGAGGCTTGAAAAGCTATTGGTCAAAAGTTTTGGCGGTAAGACCGCCCACCGTACCGCCCACCCTGAGGCGCCCGCGCGCCATCTTACCTCAGTTCCATACTTAAGCCAAGCACAGGATAAACCAATTGATCTCATCCGTGCAGCTCAAGAGGGGAGGCAGGGTGGGTAGTGTGTATTCACAAACTATATACTCGAAGAACGAAAGTTATCACTGGTAAGTGAAACCGAACTTTCTCCTCCGTATAGTTTGTGAATCCCCACTCATGGGAGATTAGCAAGCTCACACTTACTTGGTCGGTGGGCAGTCGGATGAGATGATCCCACGATGAAGATGATGACGGTCAGGCAGGGTGAACTGTCAAGGGCGATGAGCCCGGAGCCCCCGAGTGAGGACGACACGGCCAAGCCTGGCGTCCGCAGTGGCTCTGGTGTCCACCCTGTAATGCTGGACAAATGTAGAAGGTCTGGACCAGGTGGCAGCCTTACAGATGTCCTCAAGCGGTGTGCCCTCCAGAAAGGCCGTGGATGTTGCAACCGCTCTGGTAGAGTGCGCCCTGACATGCGGTGGAGGTGGCAACGATGCCAACTCGTAGGCCAAGTAGATGGTAGAGGTGATCCATTTGGAGAACCGCTGCGCAGAGATGGGTTCACCTTTGGACTTGCCCCCATACGCCACGAAAAGGCGTTGCGACTTCCTGAACTCCCTTGTCCTGCTGGTGTAAAACAATAAAGCTCGTTTGACATCCAGTGTGTGCCAAGTCCTTTCTTGGGCGTTGGTGGGGTTCTGGAAGAATGTTGGCAAGGAGATAGTCTGTGCCATATGAAACTGGGAGACCACCTTGGGGAGGAAGGTGATGTCCGCCTGGAGTACCACACGGTCATTGAAGAATTGAAGAAAGGGTGTGTCTGCCCGCAGAGCAACCAGCTCACCAGCTCGTCGAGCAGATGTGATGGTCACCAGAAAGGCCATCTTCCAAGTGAGGAGACGAGCATCCACGGTAGCCATGGGCTCGAAGGGAGTCCTGGTGAGCGCGTTGAGGACGGTAGAGAGTGACCATTGAGCCGTCAGAGTCCTGACCGGAGGGAAGGCGTTCCGCAACCCTTTGAGGAAACGTTTTACCGTTTGGTCGTGGAAAGCGCCGGAAGCGGGCGAGCCAGCCGGGGAGTGAGCTACCACCGCTGCGAGGTGTACTCGGATGGAGCCGATGCTGAGGCCAGACTCCGCCAAATGGAGGAGGTAGGTCAAAACGTCCTGCAATCCCACCTGTGAGAGGGGCGTCTGCTGGGATGCCAGGAAAGTACAAAAGTGTCTGTATTTGGAAGCGTAGGACTTCCTTGTGTAAGGGCGCCTGGCTAGTTCCAGGATCCTGGACAGTCTGGGGTTATCCTCCACGCGGTGAGGTGGAGGCTGGGCAGGTCTGAGTGGTGAAGCTGGCCCTGCTCCATTTGGAGAAGCGTCGGTGACTCCGGCAGCGTGCGATACTGAGACATGCGTAACAGCAGCGGAAACCAGGGTTGGTGAGGCCATGCTGGGGCCACCAGGATGGCCTTGGTCCTGTGTTGAGAACTTTCTGGACCAGAGGAAATGGAGGAAAAGCGTAGAAATAGTCCTGATCCCACCGTTTCATGAAGGCATCGCCCTCGGAGTTCATTCCGATGCCTGCCCTGGAGCAGTACCTGTGGCATTTCGTGTTGGACTCCGACGCGAAGAGGTCGATGTTCGGAGTCCCCCAGGCCTCGCAAAGCGACTGAAAAACCTCGTTGTCCAGTTCCCATTCGTGGGTCGTCGAGGTGAGGCGGCTGAGACGGTCGGCCAAGACATTCAGCTTGCCCTGAATGTGCACTCCAATCGGGAAGATGTGCCTCTCCAGGCACCACTCCCAGAGTTGCACAGCGAGGTAAAGAAGGGTGGTAGATCGTGTTCCTCCCTGCTTGTTCAGATATGCCACAGCCGTGGTGTTGTCCGAGGCTACTTGGACCGCCTTGCCCGTGAGTAGGCACTCGAAGGAACGTAGGGCCTTCCAAATGGCCATTAGTTCCAAATAGTTGATATGGTGCACCATCTCCTGAGGCGACCATGGGTTGTTGACCGTGAGAGTCCCGCAGGCAGCCCCCCAGCCGAGGTTGCTTGCGTCGGTCAGTATTTGCAACGAGGGTTGTGGGGGGTAGAAACTCTTCCCTGTTGTCACGTTGAGTGGTGCCGTCCACCACAGCAGCTGGTCCCTCAGCTCCGGAGACGGAGTTAGCCATTTGGACTGGCTCTCCCGGAGCGCGTCGAATTCGTGAAGAAGCCACGACTGCAGGGACTGGAACTTTAGCCTGGCGTGAGGGACCACTGCCGTCGTTGAGGCCATGAGGCCTAGCAGTCTTTGAGCCTTTTTCGCCCTGATGCACGGTTTGGTGCGAAGGTCGTTCACTCCCTGCGTGATGTCCTGCAAGCGCTTTTGGGGTGCAAAGGCTCTGGTAGCAAGCGAGTCGAGTACCGCTCCAATGTATTCGACGCGTTGAGAGGGAATCAACTTCGATTTGGTGAAGTTGATCCTGAGGCCGAGACTCTCCATGAGGTGGACCGTGAATTGCGTGTCCCGAATGGCCGACGAGCTGGTGGGGGATACAATCAGCCAGTCGTCGATGTATGGGAAGACCCTGATTCCCCGCTGGCGGAGGAAGGCAGCCACCGGAGCCATGCATTTGCTGAAGACTCGTGGTGCCGTGGCCAGACCGAATGGTAGACATCGGTACTGGTACACCGAATCGCCGATGCGGAATCGAAGGAACCTTTGGTGCTCCTCGAGGATGGAGACATGGAAGTAAGCGTCCTTGAGGTCTATGACTGTGAACCAGTCACCTTTGTTGATGAGGGGAAGGACGGTCTGCAGGGTCACCATCCGGAACTTCCTGGTGTGGATGCATTTGTTGAGGCGGCGCAGGTCCAGAATTGGGTGGAGTCCTCTGTCCTTCTTCTGAACCACGAAGTACCTCGAGTAGAAGCCGTTGTCCCAGTCGGGCGGTGTCATTCGCTCGATGGCTCCCTTGGACAGAAGAGTTGATATTTCCTCCTCCAAATGGGGGGACGAGGTGGTGAGACGATGTCTTCCTACCCGAGGCGCCCGCACGAACTCGATGGCGTAGCCAGAGGACAAGATCTTTAAGACCCACCGGTCGTCCATGATGCCTGACCATACCTGGAGGAAGTTCCGGAGGGGGAGGTACGGAAGGTGGAGTGCGAGAGACTCGGCCGTCGCAGCTTCAAACGCGCGACTTGGACTTAGCGTCCGAACGCTTGCCGTGCCCGTAGGGCTGATAGCGCAGTTTGTGCTGGCGTCGTTGCTTGTAAGAGCCAGACCTGGGCTGCTCCACGGGGCCACCCTGTTGTTGCGGGTTTCTCTGGTAGCGCCGCGTGAAGGGCTGGAACCTCGGCCTGGCAGGCGGAGCCGGCATGGTGAGCCCCAGGAACTTGGCGGTGGTGTTAGTCTGCCGCATCTCATTGAGGACCTTGTCCGTGTCCTGTCCGAAGAGGCCTTGCCCATCGAAGGGAAACTCCTCGATGAGCTTCTTCATAGCATCATCGAGGGAGGTACCCCTAAGCCAGGCGTGACGACGGAGCAGGATAGCAGACGCCATGTCCTTGGTCGCATAGTCGTTGATATGCCTGGCCGTTCTCATTTGCTGCTCCGCTAGGAAGTCCCCTTCGGATGCCAGCGCGTCGATCCGTTTCTGGGCGTCGGCGGGCAGCGTCGCCGTCTCGGCCTTCACTCGCTCCCAGAGGTGGGACTGGTAAAGGCCCATGGCAGCCGAGTAGTTGGCGGCACGGAGGAAAAGGGAACCGGTGGCGTAGAATTTTCGGCCCACCGCATCCAGCTTCTTCCCTTCCGGGGTCGAAGGCACCGGGAATCTGCTGGTGGCCGTCCTGTGTTGAAAAGCCTTGACCACCAGGGAATTTGGCAAGGGGTGAGCTTGCAGGAACTCGACGTTCTCGTCCAGGACTCTGTACATGCCGTCGAGCCTGGACGAAACGGAGTGTGCAGACACCGGCTTCCTCCATGTCGCCTTCGCAGACGTCAACATGGACGGAAGCATGGTGATATGGACCGGCCGTACCACGCATCTGTCCAACTTGGTGGTCATTTGGTCCTCACCCTCCAGTGGCGGCTGGTCGACCTTTAAGTTCAGAGCGGTCCCCAGGCGCGTCAGCATGGCCATAAGCGAGCGTTGGTCCTCACCACGTGGTGGGTCCACCGCGCCGATGGCCTGGTCCGGCGTCCTTTCAGCGTCGACATCTCCCTCGTTCTCCTCCGAAGAGGCGCTGGAGTCATCGGAGGACGAGGGAGGAACTCTTACATCCACGTCGGGACCGCGCCAGTACGGCCTGGGCAGGCCGGCGGGATGGAAGTCCACCGCTTCAATGTCTGGACCAACCCGCGACGATGTGGGTGGTCCAGCGGAGCGGACACTCGACCCTTGGGAGGTCGGTGGGGCCACAGCAGGGCCAACATCCCTGGGGCTTGCGGTGGTCGGTACCGGAGCCGCAGAGGCCGCAGGCATGGAGGTCTTAAACTGGTTGGCAAAAGTCTAAGCCATGACCTCAAACATCCCCTTCAGGAGCTCCATCTGGGATGGATCCGGAAACGTCGGGAGCGACGAAACGGTGGCCGACGAAACGGTGGCCGGTAGAATCGGCGACGAAACGGTGGCTGGTAGAATCGGTGACGAAACGGAGGCCGGCATGGTGATTGCCGCGTCGTCGAGCGTCGGAGTCCTGGGCCTTGGGGAGACGGAGGCCTGTCTCGTAGGCGAACGGGCCCTCCCACAAGGCGGCGACGGGAGCACCTGAAGTGGGCGAGCTGGAGCCCCAGCCCTGCGTCCTTTTTTAGGCGAACCCGAGGAGGATTGTCCTCCCCAGATGGAAGACCCAGGCGACGGACATCTTGCGATTGAGTATGGCAGCGAAGGTCCCGGAGAAACAGGGGTGCGCAGAGTAGGCGGGAGCGATCGCCTCTTCTCCGACCCGTGTTTCTTTTTCTTCTCTCCGTTCTTGTCCCTCTTCTTCTTCTTCTTGATGGGGAGAGCGGAAGAAGAAGCCGAAGGCGGAGGAGGCTGAGAGACACTAGCCGAGGTAGAAGCGGCCACCACGGGAGCCAGGGAGAGTTCCATCAGATGGGCTTTGAGCCGGTAGCTCCGGTTCTGCACTGCCAGACGGGTGAATTTCTTGCAGTGAGGACAAGACTGGCTCTGGTGAGACTCTCCCAGGCAAAAAAGGCAGAGGCTATGCCCGTCGGAAGCCGGAAACTTTTTCAGGCAAGCCGAACACTGTTTGAAGGCCGCGGCCATCAAAGAAAAATTCTTTCAACGGAAGTTTCTGGAACGCGGGTACCCCGAAGGGCTGGCCAGCCGCCACCCCCCTTGAGGGGGGAAACGGTGACCGAAGCGAGTAGGTAACTGAGTCCACCAGAAGGAAGAAACAGCACCGGGGTGGCGATCCTGCCCGAAGGACAAGATCACCGAAAAAATTGAAAACGAAGTTAGCCAAAAGACTTTCCCTCAGAAGGGCGAAAAAAATTGAGGAAGCTCTCAACGATCGTCCTGCTGCTACGGCGGAAAGAAGAGAACTGAGGTAAGATGGTGCACGGGCGCCTCAGGGTGGGCGGTACGGTGGGCGGTCTTACCGCCAAAACTTTTGACCAATAGCTTTTCAAGCCTCCGATCGGCTGTTCTGCGCAGGCGCATAACCCATGAGTGGGGATTCACAAACTATACGAAGGAGAACCATAGCTTCAGACCTTTGGTGCATGTGCTTAATCAAAATAAAAAAACAAACTTATCTATGGGGAAGGAAGTTTTTAACTTCAAAATCGTCCATTCAGTTTCTACAGTTCTAAAAGCAAATTTCCTCTGGCACTCTTACTTTTCAACAAAGACCTATTTAAACAGGAATCTTCAGATAAATAACTAAGAAGGAGTAAGTGAACAATATCCTCCAATATGTTTTAAATACTTTCATCTCCTTCACATAATATTGCATTAATGGCTTTGAAGACTGATTTTTCTCTTTGCTGTCTCTCTATAGGGAGATAAGGAAATGTGTCAAAGGGATTAGATGTTAAAAGTAGAAATGAAAAATTACTCCAATAATTTGGCTTGTCTAAAAATATAAAACCACTTTTAAGAATGCAACAATCATGAGATAAAAAACCTTCACCAATAATTTCTACAGTACGTTGCTATCATATTCCAGAAATCAACTAGAGTTCCACAATTAGAATAGTGGGATGGTTTTAATCACTGCATTACCCAGTTTTAATGCAATTAACAGCTTATTAGGCAACATATGAAAAATGCTTCATTTTTGTATCTATTGCTTTCAAATGCAGCTTTATGAGAGAGTAGGCAATTTCCATTTTCTATGATACTCATAATAAACCAAACTGTACCAGGGAGATTTATACAAAGTGAAATTGAGAAATGGAATTAACAAATCCGATAAAAACATTAATCCCACATTGTTGTGTGTTCTTTGTATGAATGTAGTTTGCTTACTCCTTTTCTGTATCTTTTGTCATTTTTGTAATGTTTAATGGAAGTTAATATAGGAACCATTATTTTTAAAAAGCAAAGGTAATAATGCTTTTGAAGAGCCCAAGGCCAGCATCCTGCTGCCTAAAGGTAGAATAGAAGGGAAATCACACAAGTATTCTCACCAAAGACTCATAGCTACAGGCATTTGATAAGTAATTAAATTACTATACTACCAAGATTTTCCTTTTCATATCAAGGTTGATGACTAACAAGATACTTTTAACTTTTGACTACATATATAACTTCTTGTTTCATATATCCAGCATTAATCAACTTAATTTTAGTCTGTGTTAAATTGAGATAATACGTATAACAGTAAAATACTGGCATAGAAACCAGCAAACCATGTCAGGAAGTTTGTCAAGAGAACTCTATGGACTAGAACAAAAGGCAAAGCAAAGGGGCAAAATAGATGAAACAGGATGCTCAGACCATCAGGTCAGAAGAGGGGGATGGATAGGACAGTAGGAGGAGAAATACGGTGTTGTAAGGAATATTACTGTATAGGGACATGGAATGTGAGATCTATGAATCAAGGATAGCTGGGAGTGGTAAAAAAAAGGAAATAGAAAGAATAAGCATTTATATCTTGGGAATCAGTGAGTTAAAATGGACAGGGATGGGCGAATTCAGCTCTGGAAACCATCATATCTACTACTGTGGACAAGAATACCTCATAAGAAATGAAGTAGCCATCTGTCAATAAAAGAGTGAGAAAAGCAGTAAAAGAATATAATCTTAAAAATGACAGAATGATTTCAGTCAGAATCCAAGGCAAACCTTTCAATATCACTGTAATCCAAATATACATGTCATGGGCCCGGGGAAGAGGTCTCACAAGGTATCATGGGGACCCCAGACTTGGGGTACCCAAGCGGGGTGATCCCTCTAGGTTCAGTGGCCCGCCTACCTCGAGAACACTTTCCCTTGGTCCACACGCTGGTGAAATGGGGAAGATGGCACTTCTGCATATTAGGCAGGAATGTGGTAGCAAGTATGGTAGCAAGACTGAATAACAGTCTGTTATATTGCCACCTCCACCCACCCCCCAACACACACACACACAGAGCGGACTTGGCCCTGGGAAACTGCCCTGCTGGAAGATAGCTTTTACCTTCAAAGGCTGGGATGCCCCGGCAGATAATATTCCCAGGCTGATAATTGAAGCAGGTGGTCCTCCCTTCTGGATCACCTGGCAACCTTATCTCCCCCAAAGTAAAATGTCCCTTTGAGAAAGATTACGCTCTTGAGAAAATCTACTCCGCGGCAGAAGAGGCCTTGCCAGATGCACTGGCTGCAAAGGTGTGCCTTGATAATATCTTCAAGGCTGTGGCGGTCCATTGCAGTTCCCATGTCAAATCCTGCATGTCTCATTTCATGTGTGCCGCAGGAGATGGGTCCAAGATCATAGTGTGTGGGTCACTTCATGGTAACCTGGGATCCACCTTAAACAAATTCACGCCCATGACATTTTTTTGCTTCAGAAAAAAATACATTCTCGGATACGAGATGCAGTCGACGAAATAGTACCTGGATGAGTTTATTTTTGAGTGAGGAAACAGTTTTCCTGAAGGATTTGACTGGTTGCAAACCTTAAAATGAAGCTTTGCCTTATACTGTAGTTTGCATTTGCTTGCTTTGTGAATAGCTTTTCCTAATCTATTTCTAAATAAGTATCTGGAGCAGCTGTGAAGAAGGAAGAGTGGCATACAGCAAACTAGGTGTTTCTGTTGCTCTAGATTTGGTAAAAGACTACAGCAGTGTGAGTGATTCCATAAATGTTTCCCCTGAGAAAACAAGACTTTAAAGGCTACCACATTTTTAAAATAAAATTAAAAAAGAATAGTAAGAGGTTAAAACGCAAAAGGGGAGGGGGGGTTCCGCAGCTGTCAAGAGGACATGATATTAAATATGGACATTTGTTACATTTAGGTTAGGCAATTGTCTAAGAATTCATTGAACAAACTCTGTTTGCATACCAATGTATTTATTTATACCCCATCTCTATCAGTGTCTACCTCCCAGATTCTGTTCTTAGCTCCTGCTACCCCATATATTTGGGTAAAGAAAATCGAAAGAATTTTCTTCCTGTCTTATCAGTGGGGAAAAATCAATTAATATGAGGAATTAAAAAAAAGATTGCTATTAATATAAAAAAGATCCTACCGTGTTTCCCCGAATATAAGACACTGTCTTATATTTTTAAAAACTCCAAAATTAGCACAAGGTCTTATTTTCAGGGGATGTCTTATTTTTCCATGAAGAAGAATACCAGTCTCGATGGCGCTTCCCCACTCACAACCAAGGGAAGCGTCCCTTGGTTGCGAGTGGGGAAGCGCGATCGAGACTGGCCTCAGCTGTGAGGCAGCTGGCGTGGCCCATAAGAAAGCCTGCCGTGTCAGAGTCTCGATCCCGCTCTCACCAGGGGAAACTTCCCTTGGTTGTGAGCGGGGAGGCAATCAAGACTCCGATGCGGTAGGCTTTCTTATGGGCCACGCTGGCCGCCTTACAGCCAGGCGGTAAGGAGGTCTTATTTTTGAATGGGGCCTTATATTTCAAAGGCAGGGAAAAAAGGGGGGTGTCCTATTATGAGAGGAGGTCCTATACTCAGGGAAACAGGGTAGTAACAGTTCCTAGTAACAGTCATTCCAGGGAGGATCCGAAGTGCGAGTCTAAAGAGAGAGCCAAGGTCTGGTTATCGGTTTAGTTCAGAGAAGGTGTGTAGTCCAATGGATGTCCGGGGGCACCACCAGGGTTAGCAGAGAAGTCAGAGGCCAGTCGCGGCAGTCAATCACAAGAGATATCAGGAACACACAGAGGTCAAGCAGGGTGTCAGCCTTTGCACAGAGAGTTGTACCGATGCCTGGCCAGTGCAGCAGATGTGGTTAAGAGGCTTCCCAGCTAAGGACTGTCAGCTGGGAGCCTCTGCTGGGAGCAAGCCCTGGCAACTTCACGATGCAGCTGCAAGTCCTTTTGGCACTGTTCTCTGCTGAGGGAAGATCGCTGTCAGAATCAGGCTCCTGATCTGACAGGTTCTGCTTCTGTGGATGCAGAACAGGGCCAGGAGCAGGCTGTGACTCCTGATCCAGGTCATCCTCAGAGTGTGACAAGGACTGGATCATGACACATATGATTAACACATACATTTCCTCTCTTTACTGAGAAGGGAGTCCAAAAGGTATGAGTGAATAGACAGACACATGCTACGAGTCTGCTGTCTGTAGCACACAAAAGCCTGGAACTGGTCTAGAGACAGTGGATATGAAACAAATTAGGAAAATTACCGGTAATACTACTGTTTTAAAAATGTTCCTCTCTTGCAAATCTAAAAAAATAATCTTCTGCATCCACTGCAAGGCTTTCTTATGATTTTTAGTTCCTGAATAAATCATCTCCATTTACTGTGAGTAACAATAACAAACTAAATTACAGTAAACCATAAGGAAGTAATTCCAATCTTTGGGCATTCTTAGGTTGTGAAACACTAATCTTACCTCTTTAATTAGGCCATCTTTAAATGGCCTCCTTTGTAATATTCCATTATAAGAGAAACATAAAAAAGACCTTCTCCATCTGCAAGAGCTACACCTCATGGTTGTTAAGCTGATGTTTTACTAGAGGCATATATTTCTTTTACTAGATCACATCTCTGCATAGTGTTAAAAGCTGCCAAGCTGACACCGAGGGCAAGCAATGATCTGCACTTTGTGTTTCTTTGTCTTTTAATATACAGTGCATTCCTTCTTTATGTTTTGCTGCCACACTATTTCTTCTGCAGCAGTTCTTAAACTTTAATTAAAAACTTCTTTATTGTTATGTAATGTCAAGCTACTTCCAACACACAGAAAGCCTACAAAAATTAATGAATGTCAAAAGGTCCTACCATTAATAGTTTCGCTAAGGTCCCAAGTGGATTAAAATCCCACTTGAATCCATCTTGATGGAGGGCAGCAGCTTCATCAATACTGGCCTGGAGCTGATGAGGTCTTTGTGTGCCAAAAGGGCTCAGGACCAGAAAATGACTCACAAGACTGGATCAGTGGCATGGGGATCATGCTGTGATGTGGAAGACAGATAAAAGGCCACTGCATTATATTCTCAGGACAGTCTTCATGGCTGATTGCTGCCCATTAGGAAATTGCTGCCCTTTAGGACTTAAAACCTAGCTGGCAGGGCAGGTGTGGGGCACTGATGGGGTGGTGACCCTCACCCACTGGTTCGTATAAATAACCTAGATCCTCCCTTTCTTTTTAAGGATAGGTGGGTGGCTTTTAAATATTGATGGTTTTAAATGATTTTACTGGGGCATTTCTTGTTTATTTCTTTTATACATTACTAGCCTTTTTTTTTGGCCCGGCAATGCCGGGCTGCTATAAACCGTGATCAGCTTTTTTGGGGGTTTTTTTGGATTTAAAAAAAAGGACAAAAGATGATATAATTGTTTCAAATTGTTTTATTTAACCAAATAATGTTTTAGTTTGTAGGTTTTTTTTGTTAATAGTTGTACCATAGGTAATTTTTTAAAAATGTGAAAGTGCAGGTTTTTTACATTCAATGTTTTTAAACTGTTTAGATGTTTCGGGTTTTTATTTGAGTTAAAACTCAACACAGGATGTTATAAATCTTTTTATTTTATTTTTTTAACATATGTTTGTGTTTTGTGTAAACTTGTGATTTATTGTTATGCTTTTGACTTTTTTTACACTTGTGGCCTCTACGTGGGGCTGTTGTGTCTTTTTCAGTTGTTTTTACTATTCTGCCCTGCAGGTGGGGGTGCTAGGGGTTCTGTTTTAGTTTCACTGTTTTTTCTCTCCTGGCCTCTGGGTGTGGCTTCTTCCGGTAAGTAGTCTCTTTGTTTCTTCATTTCTGTTCCGGTCTTCGTGGAGGGAGAACGTGCTGGTGAGTTGTCTGGTTTTCTTTCTTCTGGGTTTTTTCTTTGTTTTGCTTTTGTGGTGGTGGGCTGGGAGGTGTTTCTGTTTGTTCTTTTTTGTTTTGGTTGAGTTTTAGGTTTGTTTAATTGGTTTGGTTATGTCTGGTTTTGTTTAATTTTTCTTATTTGGTAGCTTATTTTTGTAATTAGTTGTTGTTTGTTTGTGCACTTTGTAGCTTTTTGTGTTGTAGTTAGGTGTTTTGTTTGTGGTTTTGTGGTATTGTTGAAGTTTTTGTTTGTGTATTTTATGGTTTATTTCTTTTTGTTTATTAATGGTTTTTTTTAATTATTGATTTATTTTTGTTTTATTAATTTTTTATTAATTTTGGTGTTTGTTTTTGGTGGTTACTTTAGCTTGAAGAACAGGGTGCCTGAGGGTTTCTCTTTTCCCCATTGCTGCTTTGAATTTTGGTTTAGATGCAGCAATAGGGGGGAAAGGAGGGAGGAGGCAGTCAGCCCATTCTTCTCTCGGGAAGGTTCTTTAGGTAGGTCGGGGGAAAAGAAGGAGGCAGAGAAGAGATTTCTCTCCCTAACGATGGTTCTCTCCTCTCTGTCTCCTTTTTCTCCTGGCTTACCTAACTGGAGATGGGCAGGCAGCGATCCCTAAGGGGTGGGGCTCTTCCTTGCGGATTGCTGGCTGTTGCTTTTGTATTTGGAAGTACAAAGGTATCAGCCAGTCATCCGCCAGGGAGGGTGCTTCCCCTGACAAACTGCTGCCTGTTGGGGGGGTTCCACCCTGGCTCAACTTTACTTGAGGCTGGTGGTGGTCTCGCCATGTCTTTGGCATGGTAGCGTGGAGGAGAGGGAGTCCCTCTTCTCCCTGTTGCTCCAGGAAAGAAGGGTGGCGGGTGTCTAGCGGTGGCATTTTGTGGCTTTTTGTTTTGCGTGGCTGTGAGGCGCTGAGTCTGCCTCCTGGGGACCTGTGCTCCCATTGCGTTTTCTAAGTTTATTTTTCGCATGCTGGCTTTCTCAGTATTCTGTGCGCTCACAGTGCGCAGGACGCTAGGACTTATAGTTTTGCATTTGTGGTTTGCTTTCGTGCAGGTTTTTTTTTCTGCGGCTCGATTTCGATTGGCCGCACCGTGTTTCCCATTGTTCTTTTTGCTCACGCCTCTCAGCCTGATTGGCTGTGGTGTGGAGCGGCACAGAGAACGTTGGGAATTGAAGTCCATTTTCTTTGTCTGCGTTCGTGGGGCTCTGGCCCCACTGGCACATTTCTCAACCTGACAGTTACCTCCGTACCAGGTTCAGGCGAGTGCAGGATGCTCGATACAGGATAGTATGGACGGGTGCGGGAGCCTTTGTCAGATTCCAATGGTTAACGCTTGGATTTATAGGTATAGATCTGTTAGCCGCCCAGAGTCGCTTCAGTGAGGGGGCGGCGATACAAATACGAACAATAAATAAATAAATAAATAAATAAATGATCACCTATATTCGGAATAAGAACAACAACAACAACGTCTTTCAGACTAAAGCTGTAATTAACTTGTTGAGCCAGTCCATCTCATTTTAGAATGTCCTCTTTGTAGAATGTCCTTTCACTTTTCCTAGCATTATTTTTTCAAGCAAGCCTTGTTTTTCCATGTTGTGCCCAAAGTACAACAGCCTCTAATTTCATCATTTTAGCCTTTACACAGAATTCAGGCTTAAAGGGATCTGAAAGTCACTTATTTGTCTTCCTGAATGTTTATGATACCCATAAAGCACTCCTCCAAGACAATATTTCACATTTTCTGTAAAAACTTACACCATTCCCCTAATGCGAGCATAAATCACCAAAGGATCCTGGTTGTATATTTTTAGCTGATCTGCTTGTGCAGGAACTGAAAATATCAATGATTAAAGAACATATGTCTCACACAGAACATATGTCTCACAGGTCTTTTCTTTTGTATCTAAGTTCATCAAACAACTGGGTATCCTTTTGACTTTAACCCAGTCATTTCCTAAGTGATGTTTTTTATTCTTATCCATCACTCTTCCCCAGAGGATGACCAAGTGCCTTCCAAGCCAGGGATCTCATTTTTTAGCACAATCTCTTGCTTCATTTTGAAATGTTTTGGTACCTGGTTTTTTATTTTTAGAATATTTAGAAGTGCTTTATCATTTCCTTCTTCCCTGTAGTAATAACAAAAGTGAGCTTCAGAGTCGCTATCACTTATGCTATTGCTGATTGCCAGTACTAACCCTTCAAAATTTATCCAAACCCATCACCATTGGAACTATCAATTCTATTCTGCTGAGATGATTGTTAATTCTTGGCGAGGGCAGATGCATCTTAGTTTAGTGTCTCAACTTTGACCATTCCGCTTTGGGTGACTCAACTAGGCATCTAGATTAATAATGAAGCTTAATTTTCTGATTATATTGCTTGTTGCACCACTAACAGACAAACTCAGCATCATGCTTTGGTATGAATCTAAGAACAACTACACTGCTTTTTGGAAACGGGCAAAGTTCAATATTGTGATAACACAGAAATGAAAAAGAAATATTTGAATCAGGGAAATTTTGGCAGGTGTTCTGAATTTGTTCAGTGGGCATAATGTCACATCATATTCTGCCCATTTTCCAAGATAATAAAAACAGAGCATAAAGAAGGAGGTGATGAAAGTCAATCTCTGGCAATGGCAAATAGTGAGCAGCCCTAATGCATGTTATTCAGGCTTGTCAAGTATGGCAATTCATTTGAATTGATGAAATTCTGAGTAGTAGGGCCAGGATTGTAAAGGTTTTCTTGTCCTATTAAAACCTATGGCATCAACTGCTGGTAGAGCTCAGTTCTATTCTGAAGCTAAGTTGCTACTGGTACTCTCATGTTATCAGGTGGGTTTTACAAGATTCAGACTAAAAACAAATAAACCAGGACACTAACAGCGAGGTGTGATGCTTTAACTCAGGCGTTCTCAACCTTTTTAAACCCGGGGCCGGGTCACACTCCCCCAGACAGCTTCAGGGGCAGGACGGCCATTTTGCCCTTCCTCCACCACATGGCACTTCCTGGTGTGGTGAAGGCAGTGGTGGTGGGGCACATGAAATGGCGCCGTGGGTCAGATCCGGCCTGCATGCTGCAGGTTGAGAATCCCTGCTTTAGCTGATGTGCAGTGTAATCAAAAGCAATGCAATGCAATCTAACATATTATATTTGCTTATATTCCCTTTGGTCTTTCAAGCCCAAATCCAAATTGAATGCTTGCACAATTGAATTTATAAGCCTCATTAAATTGCTAACGGAATCTTTCTGTGAGTTGACTCATATCTGTTTGTTGTGTCATGCATGTAGAGTACAGACAGAAGCTATGCATTTGTTATAAATTTAAAAAAGACTTCCAGAGAAGAAAGCCGAGAGAAAACATACATATTGAAACATGTTACAGTTAAGTTTAAGAAAACACAGTCTTAATATTAGTGACATGTGTTTTCATGTCATCTTTCATCATGCAATTTAATTCCTAATAACTGACCACCACTGCCTTGTATATATACAAAAATTCTCCACTATTGGATCTCACTAATTATGAAGGTTCCTTTTATTCCTAGTAATATTTTGCCTGCTGAGACTTCAGATACTGCTGTATCATCCATAGGTCATGGGTCACCATGACTAGCACAGTAAATGTGACATATTACCACTGCTTTGCACAGGAGAGAAGACACTAATGAGCTCTACCTGGCAATGCCAGAATGTTAAAAATAATATAACTGCATAAGCCAGAATCATATTGACAACTGATGTTTATGTAAGAAATATCACTTAGGTTTGGTTAGCAAATTGCTGTTTATTCAGGTGATGCTGAATATGTTAATAGATGCATATCTATGAATGTTTTAGGAAGCTTTTTCTTGACCTTGATGTTGAAGTCCAAACATTTGATGCCTTCCGGCTGTTTCTAGAGCTTCGCAAATACAATGGCACCAATTCCATTTTCAGCTGAGGCTTGTTGAACTGAATTATGGAAAAGAATATCACCTGGATGGTTATAGGCAACGAAGGAGAAGACGGCAGCAGGTTGGGATTTTTTAAAAAATGTTTGAAATGTTTTTGTATTATGATAATGTGGTACCTTGTTATTGTAATTTTATATTTTGTATCTTTGTTAGCCACCCAGAGTCACTTTGCAAATGGGGCGGCATACAAGTCTAATAATAATAATAATAATAATAATAATAATAATAATAATAATAATAATAATAATAATAATAATAATAATAATAATAATAATAATAATAATAATAATAATAATAATAATAATAATAATAATAATAATAATAATAATAATACCACCATCTCATATATGGGACATGGAAGATGCTGAATAGGCTGAGAAGGGGTGGGGGGAGATATGCAAAACAAACCTAAAGAGGTGAGGCTATATTGACAATGGTGAACAATATGTGGTGACAGACAAAACTTTGAACACAGGCAACTTGCCTGAACAGTGTGATAGTGAGCATTTGTTTGAAACAAATGACAGGGCTACTCAAACTACTGAATATCGGAAAAGTAGAATGTAAATATGTAATTTATGTATGGATACATTTTAGATTATTCGTGTTGTTTTTAATTACGTTGGTCTTAAATTTTAGCGCTTCAGATAAATAAATAAATAAATAATCCAGTAATATAACTAGTTCCTCATTAATGAGGAACAATTTTCTGTAAAGACTTACACCATTCCCCTAATGCGAGCATAAATCACCAAAGGAGCCTGGTTGTATATTTTTAGCTGATCTGCTTGTGCAGGAACTGAAAATATCAATGATTAAAGAACTGTCCTAATTTTGACTGCATATTTGGCAAAGTTATGGAAAATCAATCAACCACTATTCCAATAAGTTAAGAAAGGTCACTCAATAATAATAATAATAAAATTCCATTTTAACTACATGCATACTGCACACATTTAGAGCTGGAAACTGTGCAATTAGAGTTATGAAGAAATAACAAACCAATAATATCACCAGTCCATCAATATGAAAATAACTGTTTTCACCAGAATATTTCATGATGTTGCTGTTCCCAGATGATTATAGAAATGAGCAGTCAACTACAGTTTGTGTCTGAAAAATCATCTCACTTTCTAATTTAAAGAAGCCAAGAATCATGACATGAAATGAGAATGGTTTTAATTCATCTGGAGTAACATGAACAATATTTTAATATTTGTGATTCTATCCACATTGTCAGGACAACCTGAAGTGTTCAAAATGAAAATATACACACAGCATTTTTAAAGAAAGCATGATGTGCTATTTTATTTTGTTAGCTTTAAATCAAGTAGACTAGATTGTGAAATGACAGAAATCTGGCTCTTTCCATTCAACTTGTTTGACCTTCAATCTTAGAAACCTTCAAGACAGAGCTGTTGCTGACTAGAAGAAATAGTGAGGTAAGAGAAATTGGAGACCCTATCCAGATTGGTTAGAAATGGAAAAATTAACCCTTCTTCTTTTCTCATCACCTTTTCCACATTGAGACCAACATGTCTGAAGAAAAGAAATTCCTGCTAGCTTGCAAGTTCTATAAAGGAGCAAGAATCTAGGTTGGTTTCTCTCCCACACACCCCATGCTTAGACCGATGCTAGCAGTAGCTTCTCTTCAGACATGTTGCTCTCCATGTGAAGGAAGCAAAAACAGAGAGGAAGTCGTAACTATTCATAACAACCCTGTAGATAACAACTGAATAGGGTTTGGGTGTTTGTAACATAAAAATCTGGCACTTTCCACTAGCTCTCTCCCATCTCCTATTCTAGATGCTACCACTGAGTAGCTGATATTTTTGGTATACAAGAACACATTTGTGCTGAGTTTTCTGTTCACCCACCCATCACATATGCTATACTCTAGATCAGGGGTTCCCAATGTTTTCCTACCACAGGCAAGACCCGCCCCCAACAGCTTCGGGGCCGGAGGTGTGGTAGCTCCCACTGCTTGCGTTTTTGGTGGTGGCAGCAGTAATTCCACCATTTTTGCATCTTCTTCCTCCCAGGGTAGTAGGAGGCTTTTCAGAGCACTTTTTCTCTGTTTTGGCTTTTTTAAAACCACCTCCACTGTGTTTTGGCAGCTAAACTGCGGTGGTTGGGCAGTTCCTGGTTCCGTGATATGAACCCAGGCACTGGCACCGGAAGTCGCCAACCACCACAGTTTAGCTGCCAAAATACAGTGGAGAAGTGTCAAAAAATCCCAAAACAGAGCAAAAATGCTCCCCTCCCGCCACCCTCGGAAGTGGCAGAGGCTGTGCAAGAAGCCGCAAAAATGGCATGATTGCTGCTGCTGAGGTGATGTATTGGGACTTCCAGTGATGGTGGGAGCTTCTGGAGGTGCCGGGGTGGCCGCTGCAGGCTGTATTAATGAGCTCCACAGGCCGGATTAGGCCCAGGAGCTGTAGGTTGGGAACCCAAGCTCTAGATTGAAGATATGTGCCCAAAGAGAGCACTTCCATCTTGCTTCTGCTACAGCTCTGTTGCTTAGATCTGGTTGCCACTGAGAAAAATATACCTTTTATTGAGCTTGGAAATTAGATCATGATGAGAGGCAAAGCTCCTTCTGTTAGAATATGATAAGAACCTGTGTCTTGGTTGTTAAAAGAATCCAAGTTCCAACTGGTTATTTTTGTTCAAATTGGGTGAAGTTCATCTCCATTGCTGGATCACACAACGTTAACAACAGTTCTGTGCCACAATAGTTGTCATACCACTATAACAGCAAGGATTTTTTTTTTTGGGGGGGGGGGATGCATTTTCAGGCTATAAGGAATCATGCAAACGTTACATGACAAGAGGCACAAAACACAATAAGCACTGATACACAGATACAGAGAGAAGAATACAGTGGTTTAGGAATCAATACAAAATAAACCATGTTTCGGTAACGTACACCTGTGCACTGTGTATTCCTTGGTATTTAAATTGATTCTGAACCTGGTGAAACTGAAGCAAATATAAGATGTTTTGTTAATAAAGATGCATAATTAATGGCTTTCATTAACTAATCTATCTTTCCATCTTTTGCTACAAGCTTGAGAATGAACAATTTGTTATGGGGTTTTGGGAGGATCAGGGGCTACCTGAGCGTTGGATAAATAGATAGATAAATCTTTATTGTCATTGTCCTGCACAGAACAAGGAAGTTGGGGGGGGGGGGAGAGAACGACACTTATCAACCCAACAAAACCTAAACAAAATACAACTATACAAAATTATCAGCATACTCCCATCCCACATATACACATTTAACCCCTAAAAAGCCCTAAAACTCTATGACTCTAAAAACTCTAAAACTCTAAAAACTCTATACAAAATATGACAAGAACTCTATACAAAAGATCCAGGAAATCAAGAGGTGTTTTTTTCCTTAGTGTCATAATTCCAAAACATACTTTAAACCCCAATGCAAGGTTGGACTTCACTGTCCTCTTGAAGTACACTATGTTGAAAAGTGCTAGCAATTAATTAATGAAACAATATAATACATCACAAAACCTACCCACTTCATGGACACCAAAATCCTAATTGTGGATAAAATTGAGGGGGAAAAATCTGCACACCTTCCCGGCTCTGAATATGAAACCAGAAGTTAGATTAAACCAATCAAATATATTAAAGTGATGTAAGCTCTCACTATGAAATTTCAGCAGCCACATCATTACCATATGGATGTGACAAAATGTTCTGCATTAGTAAAAGAGCTTTCATTGTTGATATACCTGTTTTCCTTGTAACATTACCTTCTAAAGTGCCGTTTTAACACCCATTACCTAGTTTAACTACATTTGTATCTTCTAAAGTCATAGGCAAAAACAAAAAGCAGAGTTGACTTTATTTATTAATATTTATTTGATCTATATAATGCCTCATTCGTGCAAACACTACTCTGGGCAGTTTACCAATTAAAAGCTTTAATAGGTCCATTTAAATGTTACAAAAATGGTGCAAAGGCGAAATGATCTTTATGAGTTTTCCAAAACTCTTCATCGGATATGACAGAACACAGATTAAGTGAGGGGGAAGACATAAAGACCAGAAATCTGTTGGGAATAATCATGAATGTAGTAGTAAGATTGCAAGTAGTTTCTTGAGTATCTCCTCTGTGACTAATTTTGCAACCACTGTGTAAACACCCTCACAATGGACACTTTGTCAGATCATAGAAACTGTTCATATGGCTACCACTGGACATTTCCAATTAGATGCTACCAACATTTTTAAAGTCTGGTTTTATATACTGACTACGATGTGTGTCTCCATAGCTACATGACGTTGAACATCTAGAGAGTGAAAAGGTGCATTGTTATGTTATAGTTTTCTGGAATGTACAATTAACAAAGTCTCTCCATCCTCAATGAAGAAAAGATTGGTTGAGATGCAGGCAATTGCGGATTATATTTTTGAAAGCCGCAGACTTCTGCCTTGATTTAAAGTAGACACAGAGATTATTTGGAGAAATATGACATTTGTAGACTCCAGCCGTGTGTCACCTAAGTGACTTTCTGCACATTCAGCTGCCTAGCTATCCTTAGCTTACACGTGGATGGATCCAACAGATAATCAGTTCTTCATATGGTAAAAGATATTTTTGAGCAGTAACCAGGAAAAAATGCAGCATTCCAGTTCCATCCTTATTCATCCATTCTATTTAATGACTTTCACAGCATAGAAGACCTATTGGTTGGTACATATTGGTTGTCAGAACAAAGAAAACTCTTTGTATTAAAGTTACTGACAGTACTAATCCTACCTTCTGCTCTTGCAGAATGAAGAAACAGATTGTTACCTTAGATTGATTTTAAGACTCAGGTTCAACAATCTCTGTATTTTGCACATCCAAATCATTATCAATCACCATCTTCAACACATACACAATACAGTCATACATACATGGAGAAAATTGAATAATGTAGGAACAAACAAGGTTTCTAATAAAATTAGCACACATATAATATGTCTTCAGCAACCAGATAGCTCATATTACAAAGGCAGAAGGAATATTTGCTTATGCATCATTAATCTTGTCGAAAAATTAAAATGTGCAGTGTGATATACTCAAAATCATATCTGTACTAACAATTCAAAGCTGGCAGTTTTTAAGGCCACTCACTGTAAGTCCAACTGAATTCAGCCACACACACATCTATGCAAATATTTTAGATCAGGCTGCCCATAGCAGCAAGCATTGTGAAATTATGCAGAGCACTAACTTGGAGATGCTTTGTTGTTCTTTAACCCTATTCTTGACTACATTTTTCACAAGAAGTAAATACTGGAGAACATTCCTTCCTGTTTCTTGTTCCACTTCATTTCCACAGCTGATAACAAAGAATCCTTAAAGCACAAGATTTGGTAATGAGAAAAATGCAGCAGTCTTTCAAGACGAGTCTAACACCCATATTTGGGATGAGGACAGGTCACACAATATGTCACCCAGATAGGTTACCATCCAAAACTTTCAGATAAAAATAACCTGGTTTGTTTTTTTAATTAAAAAAAGAACATTCTGCTTTAAGTTGTAACTTTAAAATGCTAATGACTCTAGCTCTTTTGCCTCAGTATTATGTGTTCTTCTCTATCCAGATCAAACTTTGGACTGCCAAAATGAACCAACATTCTTGGCTTTGTTGTTGGCCAAAATTAAATCCTCATTGGTAGATGTTTCCAGTAGTATGAGCAGCAAATAAATTCCACATTCACACAAAGTGTTTTTCTCCACCAGCATTTGGCCTTGCATTTAGGGACTCTGACTCTCAGCCTATTCAGGGTCCTCCAACTGACATAGAAGAGGTCAAGTTCCTCAGCCATATCCTCCTTTAATGTTGTTCCTTGTCCAGTGAGCTCCTTCTTCCATCTTCTAATTTGGTTTGTGTAACTTCAAGAATGTTTGCTCTTCCATAAAGCTCTTCCTAGATTTCAGCCAGGGCACTTGAGGCTCATGTCCATTCAGAGGATGTAAAGGGTCTTGCTTAGTTCTCTCCATGTCTGCTGCTACTTTTATCCTTATCATAGGTGGAGCAATAAAAAAGAGGATATATTTTCTCAAGTGGTGCAGGTTTGAGGCATTGTGTCACAATGTGCAATGTTTCATTAATAGCCATGTCAACATGCTTTTGTGAGTGTGGATGTGCTCCATACTGGAGCAGCATACTCTGATTATGTGCGATATTGTATAGGTACATTCACAGACACAGAGAGAGTGAGCAAAAATTGTATTGAAATCATAATGATTAAACAATATTACTTTAGTCTTAAGAGGCTGTGGTGTCTCAATGGTTAAGAAGCTCGCCTTGTTAGCTGGAAGGCTGGCAAGTCAGCAGTTTGAGATCAGGGTACTGCATGATGGATTGCACGACCATCTCTGTCCCAGCTCTTGGGGACATGAAAGGAGGCTCATTCAGGTGTCCCCCAGGGCCACAGCCAGGATTCTAGATGTGTGTGGGCGATTAATGTCATATATATAAGCAGCCGGGAGTTTGAGGGTGGGCAAACTTCCCAAGTACTGCAGGATGGAATGAGTTCCCGTCTTTGTCCTAGTTCCTGCCACCCTAGCAGTTCGAAAGAAAGAAATTTCAAGTAGATAAATAGGGACCACTTCGGTGGGAAGGTAAACAGCGTTCTGTGCACTCCGGTTTCTAGTCATGCCTGCCACATGACCATGGAAATGTCTGCAGAAGCAGACAATGCTGGCTCTTCGGCTTTGAAACAGAGATGAGCACTGAACCCTAGAGTCGGATACAACTGGCTTTCGAGCAAGGGAAACCTAAAAAAAAAACCTGCTAACTCAGGGTGGGCGACTACCAACCGGGTCACCCCCTGGCTACAGCCCTGGTGTCCCCTGAGTGGAGTTTCCCCCACAAACATCCTTTCAACCCAGAATAACTTCTAACACAAAAATATTATTATTATTACTTTATTCTTAGCTTTAAAAAAATCCAGACTGAAAAATTGCCTTGGAATCAGTGTGGCTAAAATGCTGTGACTCTGAAATACATTGGCATGATCACATGTGATTTCTAAACCATTTTTTAAAAAACAAAAAACAAACCACATTTTTGAGGCGTCAGCTTGGATGGACCATTTTCTTCCTTCTATCGCTCTCTCTAACCTCCCCACCACTACCACCCGTCTCCACCGTAGCCAAGAAGCCGACACGTTTTCCTCAGGAAAACCCCTCGTTTGTAAAGACTGCTGCCGGCTTCAATGCAACAAGTCTCTCTCTCCCCCCCCCCCTCCCTTGCAGCCCTCTGGCCACTGAAGGGAACACGAGGAGGACTCTCCCTAGCGGAGAGCCCGCGCCAGTTCCCGCCTTCTCTCCGGCGAGATGCATGCGCGCGCGCGGGCACGCACGCACAGACACACATAGGGGGAGAGAGAGAGAGAGACTCACTCGCTCGCTCTCGCCCAGCAAAACAGCAGGCGCTCCCCCTTTCCTCTCCCACACACGTTCTCTCTCTCTCTCGCCCCCCCCCCCAAAGTAGGAGGGAAATCCAGCTTGCCCGAATGCTTTGCCTGCCAACCTGGAAGGACCACAGAGGATGCTTCAAAGTGTGCCGATCTGGAACCCGGGTTTTACCTTCCCGCGGGGGCTACTGAAAGCATCTCCGGCCTCGCCTTGCGTCCCATCACAGCTTCCCTTCCCTTTTATTTACTGATCGATTTGGGGGGGAGGTATGGGTGGGTGGTTTGTGGGGGTAGTGGTGGGGAAACCCGGGTGGGTCTGAGAGCTCTGAGCTCCTCCGAGGCAGTAGCAGCAAATGAGGACATTTTCCAAGGCTGCGCGGCTTCCGCTCTCTTACTCCTCCCGACACTTGCCTCCCCCCAAGCACGGTTGAATTCACCTTCCCGCGAAACCTAATCAGCGGAGGGGAAAGGGGTGGGAGGGGGGAAAACGCCGCGCGGGGTGTCGGTGTCGGTCCGGGGCGACTGCTGGGCGAGAAGCGAGAATTTTAAAACCAGCCGGAACCGAGAGAGAAGCCCTCTCTGGCTGGTCCTATGTGGCAGCCGAGCCGAGGCTCTTACACGAGTGGATCGCGCCTCTGCAAGCTGGCCGAAGTCACCCGGGAGACATGCAGGGTCGCCACACGACGGCGGGGACCTCGACTTCGTTGTAAGGGGCGCGCAGGAAGGTAAGCCGTCCGCCGCGCTGCCAAAAGCTGCCCCACAAAAATCCCCAGACGGACGGGGGTTCGGGGCTGCCCGCCCGGAGGCGTCGTAACATATGGGGGAGTTACTATGGCTGCTTAATTAAAACTTCACTGGAGGGAGGGTGTGTGTGAGAAAATACGAGAAGCACACATTTTAGGACGGGTGGGGGGCAGAGAGAGAGAGAGAGAGAGTGGGTCGCGTTATGCAATCGTGCGTGGCTGCCTGCAAACGAGATTGCATCTTGCAAGTTTTCGCCACAGATGCGAAAGCGGCGGCGGCGGCGGCGGCGGGAGAGAGCAAGAGGGGGAGGGGGGCGGTTAGAGGAGAAAATATGTCTCCCACATGTCCTAGGAATCACCCCCCACCCACCCACCGGAGCAACCTTGAAACCTTGTGTGGGTCACTAATACTTGGAGGGCGGGGGATGTACTCAGGTGGAGGTGTTGGTGAGTCCTCCCTTCCCCACCCCCTGGAGATTATGTTCAATTATTTATTACTCTAGGATTCTGAAGGATATAAGCTCTCTTTTTTTTCCTCTCCCCTCCTCCCCACCGGGGTAGACCCCTCATCTATCTACCTCTGAGCTGCAGGACAATTGGGGGGGGGGGGGAGATACTAATAGAGGGAAACCTTGCCAGCAACTTGCGGTGCGACAGTTACCTCACGCACCCATACGTTTGTTTGCGTCTGGTCTGGTGTGTGGTGGTTCCACACACACACCACCACACACACCCCCGGGAAAGCTGAGGTGGCTTTTTTTTGAGGGAAATGTGTGGGTCTGAAATGAAAGCCAGAATTCCCCTTCCGTTGACCCCCTCCCCCCCTTAAAAATAATCTCTCCTCGTCCCCTTTTTAAAGTCGGTGGTGGCCCCCACTGAAACTGCGACAGGCCAAACTAGACGAAGGAGGGCAATAGCGCGCGCGGGAGCCTCAGCCCGGCTCCCAAAGTCGAGGCCAGCCGCCGCCGGCTTTTGGGACTTTGCGTCCCTGCTGCTGCTGCTGCCTCATGCTGACGGGGTTGGTTTCTTTCCGCCTTGCGTCTTGAAAACCGCTCGAATGAAAAATCCTCTCTCCTCTCGTGACCTCTCAGCCACACTCACACACACACACACACACACGCACGCACGCACGCTCTCTCCTTCATACAATATTAGCGCGAGTTCCAATAATCATGGGGGGACCAAGGATGTGGGCTGGCGCGTGGTGGGTGGGGAGAGACGCTCGCTGCTACCCATACTTGACGCCTTTGGAAAGCCCTGGAATAATAAAATGTGGGTGTCGGTGTGGCTGCCCTCACCAAAGGCTTGTCCCACAGGAACACCAGAGTCCCCCTCCTCAAGACTACAAAGCTCGGCTCTAGGCACTGAAGCGGATTTCAATTCGACCTTGTCTGTCTAAGCAACTGAAATCTTACACAAGGCAAAAGGGGGGAAAGGGGAGTATTTAACTCATTAGGAACTTGGCCTGGGGAGTTTCACTATCCTAATTTTGGAATATAACATTATTATTATTTTTCTCACACAGAGCTTATAAAATATCACTGCACAGCAAAAACGACACAGCAAAACCTTTAGTGTACCCGTAACATGGAATACAGTGTCATATTTTCTGCATTCAGAGTGGAATGCTTTTCATATTTACATTCCGATACTGTGTTTATCAAGGTTAATGTCGAGATGCTGGATAAAAAAAAAAACTAGCTAGAAATCACATGATGTGATTATGCCAGTGTATTTCAGAGTCGCAGCATTGATGCCAAGGCAATTTTTTAGTTAAAAAATGCAAAGAATAAAGTAATATACATTTTATCCTTAGCATTTTTTAACTAAAATTGCCTTGGAATCAGTGTTGCTCAAATGCTGTAACTGAAATACATTGGCATAATCACATCAAGTGATTTCTAGCTATTTTTTTATCTAGCATCTTGACATTAACCTTGTCAATTACAGATAAAAGTTGAGTTTGAAAGAAACTTGGTTTCAGGATTTATTGTGTACTTCTGCATATAAATCAGTGCAAATGTCCACAATATATACCCATAGATGATTGTTATGCTGCCTAAACAGATCATATTTGTAAATCTATGGTTGAGGAAAATATATTACTTCCATGGATGATAAAATGTATCACTGCTATGCATAATACATTGTTCCATTTGCTTAGTTAAAAAGAAAAAAATAAATCAAGTGCCCTGTATTTTGTAGTACAGTATTCTATATTGGAATGATACCAAGCCTTTTTTAAATAACAAATGAACTTGCATTGCAAATAAGATTTTAAAGAACCTGGTGTAGATATTATTGAAACCTTCATTGAAGGCTATGTCTTCATTTGCATTTTTTATGACCAAAAGGATGAGGCTTACTTCCAGAAATCAATTTGCTTACTTATGAATATACAAAAAAGCAAGTTGAACAATAAGAATAATGATAAATAAAGAAATAATTAGTCATGGGTCCATTTAAACTACTTGACATAGACTGTACAGGTTTGTTCATTAAGCTAACAAGCAAGAATTCTTGCAGAAGCATCCCTGCATTTTTCATGTCAGCATGTTTCACCAACAGAAACTGGCCTGCAGAGTAGACTTGGGGGAAATCTTTACTGAAATCAGCTAAAGATAATAAAGGCTATATGATCATCTGGCAGAGAACATGACAGTTAGTTACAAAGATAAAACACAGTAGTGAGGAAGAGCGAGGAGAACAAATAGGTCAATCTTAGAAGAAATCAACCCTGACTGCTCATTGGAAGGTCAAATAGTAAATATGAAGCTGAAATACTTTGGACATCAAATGAGAAGGGAGGATTCACTTGAGAAGGCCTTGATGCTGGGAAAGATGAAGGGCAAAAGAAGAAGGGGCGGCCAAAGATGAGATGGCTAGATGGTATTGTAGATGCAATGGGCACAGCTGGGTAGGTTGAGGAGGATGGTGGAGGACAGGGATGCCTGGAGGACAATGGTCCATAGGGTCGCAAAGGGTTGGAATCAACTGTGCGACTGAACAACAACAAAGTGAGGAAGAGAGCACTCTATCCACCACAGTAATATCTAGGCTAAGGATGGTTTGCTACTTAAGACCATTTACCTGAAAAGAATACTGTATCTTAACTTTATTTCTTAAGAGTCAGAAGCCACATCTTAAAGAACCACTTTTTATTCTGAATTCTCAGTCTGAGTTTCATGAACTTTTTAATAAAAAAAAACTCACTTATTTTTACATGTTAGGTTGGCCCCCTGGTTTTATCCATGTATTTTCAAACACTCCTCAATTTCCTCTGCATGTTGCAGAAGATGAAATAGTCTTATTATCAAGAATAATCTAGTGGCTGACTTTTAATGCCTTGTACCTTATTGGTGAATTCCTAGAATGTGCTTTTGTACCAAACAACTTGCTTTATATCAGAGAGTAAATAAAAAAGACAAAAAATGTTGTGGTACCTTAAAGATATGTCTGACGAAGTGAACTTGATCAACAAAAGCCAACATTAAAACACAGCAGTTAGTCTTTAAGGTGCCACAGCATTCTTTGTCTTTTTGTTTTGTTTACTCTCTGATATACTTGCACAGACTAACATGGCTACTATTTCAAAAACTTGATTTATGCATATCAACTCTGAGGATCGCTCGGCTAGTAATGGTTGTAATACTGTCAGTCATACACTTGCAGACTTTTTATTACTAACTGATTGCATAACAATATTATTAGTTCAATAGCAATATTTCATTCTGTTTGAAACAGAAAATAGCATACATTGTTCACTCTTTCAAAATTTCAAGCAGGTCCATAAGCCTCCAACCAAGTATTTTCTGTTTATTTGTACCTCTGGTTCTTGCCCTGTTACTCAGAAATTCACTTTGTGTAAAACTTCAGAATGTAACATGTATTTAGTTTTCCTTTAAAAAAAACATTTTCTCCAGATTTTCTCTGCACAACCTGAATCACTTTTTGATTGCAACCAAGATGATCATGAATGCTTCTCAAACCTAACATTTTGACAAAACTTGTATGAAAATTAGTAAACTTAGTCTCACAAAACTATTAAACTATGAAATGACAATATGATCCCAATAATTTCCTACTACAAATAAGGGCTAGTTAGTATCAAAACTTTCATAAAACAGTTAACTCTGCAAACCAAGCTCTGCATTATCACTAGAACACCTTGGGAGGTTACACTAAAAATCCCACTGTAGATGTTGAGTTGTAATAATAAATTAACATATGCCAGTATTCAAAGAGCCACATAACTTAATTTCATATCTCCAGCAGAGATTTGGATTTGTGTGTCATACCATATCATGAATTACCATTCAAATTAGGAAGGAGAGGAGAATTATAGTTGAATGTAATAAAATAGAATACATTTCAGCTAATACTTTCAACTTGGTCCCTAGGTTATACAACTTGCTCTAGAATGGACAGCCACTTGCTTATGAATTCAATAGAGCATGTAAAATAGAATTTGACAGCACAACCCTATACCTGTCTCCTCAGAACTGTTCTACTTGAATTCAGTGGGTTTGTTCCTCAGCAAGCAGGTATATAATGGCAGTTCTAAAGACTATGGTGCATTATTACTGTCATGTAGACCTTTTTGCAAAACCTAGAGGTATCACAGAACTGCAAATAAGCTGTATTAAATTACAGCATGTAATGTTAAGAGTAATCTGGTATTATTTTTTTCATATTTTGGAAGCAGTTAGATCCATTATCAAATATACAGTACATGATCAGGTCTTTTTCTCGGATACATGCACAATGTGAAATCTATTTATTTTATTCATCACAATTTTTTTAAATAGTAAGAGTTACATATACATAGCACATAAGGCTAATCTCTTGCTTTAAGGGGAAAATGACAGATAGGTTCATTTTTGTGAGTGTCTACTTTTGGTAATATCTTGCATATTAACCTTCCTGAGTTTTAGGAATTAAATATGTACTTCTCTGGTCATGTTTATTGGTCAGCCAATTAAAATCAGTGCAGCTGGTTCAATTGGGTTACACTAAAGTGTACTCAAGACCACCATATGGGACTGTGTCACTAAGAAACATAGATTGGAGCATATCCAAATGGTTTGATAATAATTAGTGAAGCACTGCCTGTACCATTAATTTTTTTTTCAAAGGATTATTTCACATATGCATGTTCATCTTTAACCACTGCATTATGTGACGACTCATAATTCCATGATTTGTAGATGGATAAATGAAATACCAAGGTGCACTGTGCTTGAAATGAGTGTAAATCAATGTGAAAGATATCTATAGTGGTTGTTTCATATAGCACAGCTTTAACCCAATGATGTAAACACTGTAACACATAAATATGTGAATTATGCCTGAGTTACATTAGTGAGGAAAATGCAAGAACCAGCCAAAAAAAAACAACTGTTTTATCAAACTGCTCTCCTCAGAGTCCTGCAGAGCAAAATTCTAAACTTGCCCTGAAAGTGATTTATGTCAAGACAGTGTTTAGCATTTCCAGTTATTCTCATTTGTGAATCACTAAGGGACTAAAGCTCAAATGTATATCAATATAATTTCTTTTTATTTTCAGTTAAGAGTGTAAGAAAAATTTTTTAAGGACAACCTACAGCTGAAACTCGGAAAATTAGAATATCGTGCAAATGTTCTTTCAGTTCAGTAATGCAAGTTAAACGGTGAAACAAATATATGAGATAGACTCATTACATGCAAAGCCTTACTTTGATATAATATTGATGCTTATAGTTTACTGTTTATGAAAACCTCAACCCCCCCAATCTCATGTACTCCCCAATCATCACATAATCTCATGTACGCTGTACGCCATGATCATCACTGATGCCAGTGTTAAACAACTGGGGAAAAGCAGACCATGTCAATTGTATTTTTTATCCTGTTTTAGAATATTATTTCCAAGCGGAAAGAGTAGGAAACCAAACTCTGTAAGGAAAGACTGAAGGAACATGTCATGGTTAGCCTTGTGGAAGTGGAGCTGTGGGGGTGGGAAAGGATATGATAGCACTTTTCAAATATTTGAAAGAGTGTCATAAAGAGGAGGGGAAGGATCTTTTCTTGATCATGTCAGAGTTCAGGACACATAATAATGGGCTCAAGTTACAGGAAGCCAGATATATGCTGAAATAGTTGTTAGAGCAGGATGGCAGTGGGACCAGTTACTTCAAGAATGGTGAGCACTCAGATGCTGGAGGCATTCAAGAGAAAACTGGACAGCTATCTGTCAGATTTGCTTCAATTTGGATTCCTGTGTTGAGCAGGGAATTGGACTTAATGACCTCATAGACCCCTTCTAACTCTATGATTCTATGTAATCTTTTCAAGCAAGCAGTGTTAAAATGCCAATGGAGTACTGCCCAGATGAGTGAACACTGAGATAGCATTGCCTAGTATATATGCCATTGACTTCCAAGACTTTGCAGTCTTCCTTCCCTCCCTCCCTCCCTTCCCCCTCTTGCTCCTTCTTCAGATACCATATCAATTCTGGATATTGGCAATCATCATGGCAATAGTCTTCCTGTTCTTAACTCCTCAGAACAGTTCATCCAAAGACATGCCACATCAATCTCTCTAGTTCTTCAGCCATGAAGTCCATCTACGTCCAGGGCCTCTCTTTCCAGGGATCTTCCCTTGCAGAGTGACTTGGAGTATTCTATACTTTATGTTGTTCCTCATGATATGGCCAAGGTATTGGAGCTTTCTTTGCTTAATGGTCTTAAAGAGTTCTTGTTCTTTATCCATTTGGCACAATACTCCTCAGAACAGTTCATCCGAAGACATGCCACATCAGTCTCTCTAGTTCTTCAGCCATAAAGTCCATCTACGTCCAGGGCCTCTCTTTCCAGGGATTTTCCCTTACAGAGCGACTTGGAGTATTCAGTACTTTATGTTGTTCCTCATGATATGGCCAAGGTATTGGAGCTTTCTTTGCTTAATGGTCTTAAAGAGTTCTTGTTCTTTATCCATTTGGCACAATACTCCTCAGAACAGTTCATCCGAAGACATGCCACATCAGTCTCTCTAGTTCTTCAGCCATAAAGTCCATCTACATCCAGGGCCGCTCTTTCCAGGGATTTTCCCTTACAGAGCGACTTGGAGTATTCTGTACTTTATGTTGTTCCTCATGATATGGCCAAGGTATTGGAGCTTTCTTTGCTTAATGGTCTTAAAGAGTTCTTGTTCATTAGCCATTCGGCACAATACTTCTGCGTTAGTCACATGGTCAACCTGTGATATATCATTAGCAGCCGCCTGTATATCCACATTTCAAAGGCCAGTAGAGTACAGTAATTACAAATGATTGACACAGGAAATATATACAGTAGTGTATATGTGTGTGGGAGTCGTTAAACATAACTAAGAGTAAGCAATACCTTATTTGAACTTTGTAATCCACAGTTCGACATGATGAAGAGAAAAGTGGGATAGTTCATAGGTAACATTAAACCATGGTTTGGCACTACATACAAGTGCTAGAAAAATTCCCAATAGAGGCACTGGTTTGTGTTCTCTTACAATTATGGTCTTTCAGAATATTGCTAGAATTGCATTTCAGTTTTAAAGATTCTTGGCTTGCCTCCACACAACTAAGAAATTGTGCATTAAATGAATATCTGATCAGTTAAGTCAGCTTTAGAAAAGACAAGGTTGCTTTGCTTTAGAGACGGGTATGTGCTTAAATTAGTTTCTGGTTCGAACATCATAACAAAGAAGGATTCTTTCACAGAGACATTAAACCAGAGACTCTCAACCTGCAGTCAGCAGGCCGGATTCAGCCCACGGCACCATTTCATATGACCTCCACCTCCATCACAACAGGAAGTCCCATGTGGTGGAGCGAGAGCAAAATGGCTGTCCAGACCCCAAAGCTGTCTAAGGGAGCGTGACCTGGCCCCCAGTTTTAAAAGATTGAGAACTCCTGCAATCAACATTGGTAAAGGGCTTTTGTAATGTGAATGTGACTGTGAAGAGGTAGCAGAGGCTTTGTTCGAGCTTGTACTAAGGCAGTGTTTAGTGTTATGTGTGAATTAGCATACCAAGACTCATGGAAGAATTTTTAAAGTTCTTTAAGCCTCTTGCAGAACCAGAGGTTGGAAGTTTGATTCACAAAAAAAAAAAAAAAAATACAGCCTTGGGCAAAGTCGAGCATCTCAGAATGCCCTCAGAAAAAAGGGATGGTAAACTACTTCTGAGTTGTCTATACCTGGAAAGGTTTTCCAAGAGGAAAAGAGTTGCTGTAAGTCAGGAGTGACTTAATGGCACATAATTATTAAGTAATGACAACATTGTTAAACATTTAAATGGAAATTAATTTTAATATGGTTTATCTAGGTTGACTTCAAGTAGCTGAGCTTTATATTTTTACATATGCATGAATATTTTGACATGCTGTACCCATTCAGGACAAGAGAAGTTAAAAGCCATAAACAGTACAGCGATTTTTTTGACATTTTTTTGGTTCAGTTAGCAGAATTTGTGATTGATACAGAAATTTGTAAGAACATAATCCTATATCCACTAATTTGGAGTGGTTATACTGTAACCCACTATATTAAATCTTTCTTGTTGTGATTATGGGATATGGAAAAAGGAATTCATTGAGCAATTACACTTATATACCACCCCATAACATTGCACTTTCTGGGCCACTAGGTCATTAGCATCCCCCCCAAAACAACAACAACAACAACAACAACAACAACAACAACAACAACAACAACAACAACAACAACAACAACAACAACAACAACAACAACATGGTGAGTACTCATTATACCAACCTCGGAAGGAGGGAAGGCTGAGTCTACCTTGAGCCCTGATCAGGATCGAACTTATAACATTAGCATTTTGGCTGCACTACAGCAGTTTAACCCACTGCATCACCAGAGCTCATTGAGATGATCTGATAGCCCAGGTAGCCCATCATTCATTTCCTAGCTAAGGCTTGCCATATCATTAGAGAAATTTGCCATGAAGACATGCCTCTTAATGCATTCAAAAGCCAGAGGAACAGAGAATGTGGTATGAGAAAAATGTTATTTTAACATATGACACGTTTGGTATACCAGTGTTTCCTAAACTGTTCTGTGGAACACTGGTGGGCTTCAATTCCCAGAAGCCTATTTTAGTGTATTGGCTGATCAGATGTTTTGGGGAATTGACTTAGGCTTCAGGGAATTGGAAGTCCAAAATCAAGATTTGGGAAATGCTGCGGTATACTATACTATGGTGAGCTGAGTGCTTGGTCTAAATTGAGGAGACTTTGGTTCACTTCTTCTCAGCCACGTTTGCCTTCTGTCCTTTGGCTGGTACCTACTTCTTAGGATATCTGTCTCTATGTTGTTGTAGTGGTTAAATAGGAATCATATTTTGGCAATAGAATATTTTTCTAAGTGATTTAACTATCTGAACTTTGGAAATACTACCAAACCCAGCTTTTAAAAAAACAGCTTCTCCCTCAGAAACTGTTAGAATGTTTTCAGACATGTTTCTATGACTGTACAGAACAAAAAATTAACATTTCCTTATCTGTATAGAAAATGGCATTCTGCAGATTTTAAATGTTAAGATACCTACTATGTTGTCTCCAAAGGACTGTTAACACTTATTGTAAGTATGCCTATATGACATAAGGTTGCCAATGGTAGAATAAAGCCACAACGCATCCTGATGTAGCATTTATCACAGCCAAGTTTAATACTAAGTTTTACTGTAGTGGCTCTTAGCTTAAATATGGTAGTATATCCATACTGCCAAAAAATGAGCCAATAGCTGATCATCAGCTTCTTTTAAAACTGCACTGAGTTTATTAATTTATAAGCGTTATATCTCATTGTTCAAACACAAAGTTTTCCAAGATGAATTGCCAAATAAAGCAGAAATATGCACAACACAACACCAAAATGCAAAGACAACTAATATTAGTTCCGACTATTTACAACCAACTTTAGTCCCACTGGTGTCAGTAGGTCATAAACTGTAGTATAGTATACCCCTAAAATCAGAACAACAGTATACCATTTATAGCAGCATGGAGCAAGCATAAAACAATCCCAAAGTCTGGAATTTCTTGTCTGTTCTTCTAAAGGCTAAAAGGAAAGGAGCAACCCGGCATCATGGAGAAGGTCATTGCACAGGTTGGTATTACAGCTGGAAAGTCCCTATCTTTCCACTCTTAAAACAAGAAAAAGTTAGCTACTCTTGAGATCAGATTCTTACCAAGCCTTCAAATCTATAAATCATTTTAGGGAAGAAAAAACAGGATCACAAGCTGGTACCAGTGATACCAAAATGCGTTTTGAAACATGTCTGTAGCCAATATTCTGAAACATAAGATAATAATTTCATGTCAGAAATTATTCTGGGTTGAAAGGATTTTTGCGGGAGAAACTCTGCTCAGGGGACACCCAAATGAGGCTCCTTTCATGTCCCCAAGAACTGGGAGAGAGACAGGTGCTCAAACCTTCATGCAGTACCTGGGTCTCAAACTGTCGACTTGCCAGCCTTCCAGCTAACAAGGCAAGCTTCTTAACCACTGAGCCACCAAAGCCCCTTGAAACATTAAATGAAATTAGGGAGTTTGGGCAAATTCATTAACAGACAAGCTGCACAGAACCTATGTGACATAAGGAATATTTTTTATTCAGACTTCACTCATATATTTGTATATAACTCTCCATCTTACAGGCATACAGAATGAGAGATTTAATGGGCTGATGTGTGATTTTGATGCTTATGACTTTATCCAGGGAGTTTCTATTAAGGCATGCAAGGTGTTTTCATCCAAACAACATATCTGGATAAGTAAATTACTCGAACTGACAGATGAAGTGCAGGATTCTACAGAGCTGCTTTATTTTCTTTCTCCATGATAATAAACAGCTATCATATAGTGGCAGAGTAGACGGTGCAGGGGAGCAGGCTATGATCTGGGACTTTCTTTCATCACTGTTTTATGAATGTCATTCAAGCTCACATTTTAAAAAGTATTTCTGTTCACTCACAATAAAAATTACACATTTTAGAGTTATCTTTCCTATCCCACCTCTTTTTCGTCTCTCTCTATTCCTTATCTGCTGAAGATGTAGTTAGAGGCTGTTTGAATCTCTAACAAAGGGCAAAAGTAGTATTCTGTGTATAATATCTGTCCTTGTTTCCATGGAGACCGGAATAGGTTCGGGGAAAATTGAAAGTAGCTCCATTTGTTGTTTGGAATAACAAAATTTGGGATAGTGGTTCTGGTAGAATAACATGTGGCCAGAATAGAGCTTAATTCGGATAGGGCAGAAATTATATCTACAGCTAAGGCCATGTACAGTAAAAATGAAGACAAGTCAGTGAGTTCAGCTACTCCATGATACATGTCTTTTAAAAAGGTGAATCTGCCATAGTTTTATGAACAAAAAGTTCACACACAAGATAGATGTTCTGATGTGAACAGTTGTGCAGGACACTGTTGCAACTGGACTAAATATGCAGGTAGCAAAGATACTCTTCTATTACGTGTATCACTATACTGATATGTTAGGACAGTGATGGTGAACCTTTTAGAGACTGAGTGCCCAAACTGCAATGCAAAACCCACTTGTTTATCGCAGAGTGCCAACATAGCAACAGGGGAGGAAGGAAACACTCCTACTGGGCTGCTGGGCAGAGGGGTGGTGCAAACTCTGTGCTGGGATGACTGCATGGGTGCCCACAGAGAAGGCTCTTAAGTGCCACCTCTGGCACGCATGCCATAGGTTCGCCATCACTGTGTTAGGAAAACAAGCTGAAAGACTTTGGGTTCTCATAATTGCCTTTTCTTTCATCTTTGCCAGTCTTGAGATAGACTTTAGCTTTTTAGCACATAGCCACTTTTCTTATATTCTCTTACTTGTTTTCCCTCTTACTTCAAGTTTAATCTGGGAACATTGTTCATAGTCTGAAGTTCTTCTCCATTATTATTTTGGTGCAGTGGTTAAACTGCTGTACTGCAACCAAAAGGTTGTGAGTTTGATCCTGACCAGAGATCAAGGTTGACTCAGCCTTCCATTCTTCCAAGGTCAGTAAAATGAGTACCCAGCATGTTGGGGGGCAAAATGCTAAGTAACTTGTGAACCCACCCAGAGAGTGCACTAAGTGCTATATGGGGCGGTATATAACTGATTGCTTTGCTATATATTTCTAAAGAATCAATTATAAAATGTGCTGCATAACATAAATTGTATTATAATAAATTGTTTTACCACCATATTAAGGAGCATGCATGACAGTGGTAAACAGAATTTTAATCCCCACCCTTCTATTTTCCAATTTACTCTGCATTGATTTTGAATTGTTCAGTACTACAAAACAAGCTGTTTCTTCTTCTTGGATGATGATGGAATTTGTGCAATAGCAGACCCTGAAGTAACATTCCCCCACTACATGGGAAGCTGGTAACACAGCAAAAGTCTGGGAGTGGTCAACATTTTTTATGTGCTTTGTGGCTACTTTAGTAAATAATTGTATGTAATACTGGTGGCATAATTTATTAAACAGTGCCACATGACCATGGAAACATCTGCAGAAGCAGACAGCGCTGACTCTTCGGCTTTGAAACAGAGATGAGCACTGAACCCTAGAGTCGGATACGACTGGCTTTTGAGCAAGGGAAACCTTTACCTTCAGTGACATTTAATATTTATAGAATTTCTTTTATTTGGATTTTCTGGACTACAGGTACCATAATTCTCCATTCTGGGTGTTCAACCTATCTTATACATTTCTAAATTTTATGTGTCTGGCAGAAAGGCCTAAACTGGAAGGCTTTGAGGCTTAACTAAGCCTAGTTCTGCCTAGGCTTCCTGCTCATAAGGAAAGTTCCTATCTAGTCCTGGGGCAGGTTTAGGAAGCTTGGACAAAGCTAGGCTTAGCTCAAAATCTGCCAGTTAAGACCTTTCTCCCAAAGCCTGTGGAATTGAGAATTATGGTATTTGTGATGCAGAAAATTTAAAAAAACTAATCTTAGCTGTGTATAAATGATGTACAAATGCACGTGAGTAGAGTGCATCTCCTAGTGCAGCACCACTGTAATGAAATTCCTATTTTCAGCACTGTTCTTTCCCCCAACTGATCAGAAGACATGATTTTCAGTACAATTTATGCTTTTCTCCTGTTTTCCAAAGGTTTTTTTCTTGCTGTTGAGAGGGTGATTTATTTTTGTTCTGAGATATATTCTGATGGTGGAATTACAGCACTACCTATGGAGAGTTAATTTCCAAGCCCCAATTTAGAGGTTCTCACAGCTTAATTAGCATTACATTTGGGGGTTGGGCAGGGTAGTGGGCAGGGTGGGTTTGGCCCACCCTGAGTTAGCAGTTTGCCCACCCTGGCAAAGCGTGGTTTCCCATTGGAATTCATTGAAAAGAGGCTTTGTTGCCCACCTTGAAAAAATATTTGCCCATCCACATCTAGAATCCTGGCTATGGCCCTGAGGTTGGGTGAAAAGGTGCAATGAGGGAGAAGATTTACAACAACTTACAAGGACTTTTCTCCCTAGAGAAATTATTTTTTAAAATGTGATATGTGCAGCACAGACACAAACTGTACCAACTAACTCCAAACTGTGACCACTATGTTTATTTGCATGGTACATATGCCTAAACCAGAAAATAAAACTCAAACTAAAGTTCATTTTCAGAACTTTGCATGAGGGATGAAGCTTAGTACTGTAATTTGTTCATTAAAGGCAGAGTACACATTTTTTTTAAAAAAAATAATCATCATCATCATATTCAGTGATGAATATGCTGCCAGAGCACAGAACTCAGCTCAGGTTCGTTGGGCATCCTGGCCAAGGATGGAGGAGGTGGGAAGAGACATCCGCGGCACCTGGGTTCGTTTTGGCAGGCTCAAAAGAAGCTTCCCCACCACGACCACCACCAGTGGTGCCGGAGCCCAAAATTCAGTTCAGGTTCGTTGGGCGTCGTAGCCAAGGATGGAGAAGATGGGGAGAGACATCTGCGGCTCCTGGGTCCACTCTGGCAGGCTCAGAGATGCTTCCCCGCCACGACCACCACCAGTGCTGCTGGAGCCCAGAACTCAGCTCATGTTAGTTGTGCATCCCGGCCAAGGATGGAGGAGGCGGGGAGAGACATCTGCGGCTCCTGGGTCTGTTGTGGTGGGCTCAAAAGATGCTTCCCTGCCACAACCACCGCCAGTGCTGCTGGAGCCCAGAACTCAGCTCAGGTTCGTTGAGCATCCCGGCCGAGGATGGAGGAGGCGGGGAGAGACATCTGCGACACCTGGGTCCGTTCTGGCAGGCTCAAAAGACGCTTCCCACCACGACCACCACTAGTGCTGCTGGAGCCCAGAACTCAGCTCAGGTTCGTTGGGCGTCGTGGCCAAGGATGGAGAAAATGGGGAGAGACATCTGCGGCTCCTGGGTCCACTCTGTCAGGCTCAGAGATGCTTCCCCGCCACGACCACTACCAGTGCTGCTGGAGCCCAGAACTCAGGTCATGGTAGTTGTGCATCCCGGCCAAGGATGGAGGAGGCGGGGAGAGACATTTGCCGCTCCTGGGTCCACTCTAGTGGGCTCCAAAGATGCTTCCCCACCATGACCACCGCCACTGCTTCCGGAGCCCTGAACTCAGCTCAGGTTCGTTGGCCATCCCAGCCGAGGATGGAAGAGGTGGGGAGAGACATCCATGGCACTTAGGTCCACTTTGGCAGGCTCAAAAGGCTCTCCCCCACCACAACCACCTTGGTCTCAGTGCAGAGCTTACAGGGCTCTGGACCTACAGCTGTAGCTGTTTTAGGGGCCAATCTCTTTCCGGCTGGCCCTTCTCAGCATCTTCTATGGCCTGGCTGGCCTTGGGAAGTACGGGCACAGCTGTTACTGATCTTGCATGATGCTATTCCCATTGCTAAGTTGTAGCCTGTAGCTTTGTAGCTTCTGGGGATGTATTGTTTTCATTATATGATATTGTGTATTGTGTATTATGGATTGTAAGTTATTATACTTTGCATTCATATTGTTTATTTTCACTATATATTATATATTGTTTTTTATTGTTGTTATTACTGTATTACCATTATGTTATATTGTATGAATTAATATGTTGTTGCCGCCTTGAGTCGGCTTCGGCCTGAGAAAGGTGGGGTATAAATTAAAATTGGAATTGGAACCTCTACATCAGATTTTTACAAATAAAACTGTTCACTACAAATGCCCAGTCCTTTCTAGAAAGGCTATTTGCTTTTAGGAACACTTTCAAAAGCAGACCTAGCCCTTTCTTGGAAATTTCTACAGCTTGAGGAAAACATGGATGTTAACCCTGACTGACTGAAGTGCTCTAAGCCAAAATCTATCTGGGTGCTTTTTTTAAAAGTTAAGCCCTAACAGTCAGATGCTACGCCGTAAACCTGCCTTTTCCACCAGACTAGTATAGCTCTGCTAGGATATAACTGTCTAAGAACCTTTCAAGAGGACAGGCTATTTATCTGTCTTTCACACTTGCTTCTAGCACAGCCAAGCCAGTGATTCAAACAGCAGTTAAACTAGCTGTTTGGAATGTCCTAGGGACTGTTGGGGGAAGTAGGCTCTCTGATGCAAGGTAAGCATATTTTATTAAAAATTTATCAAAACCCCAGGAGCTACCATCAAGAACCAGATGCAAAACAGTGGTGACAGGAGGGCAGAATCTTGGGGGAAATTAGGATTAGTGATAATCATGCAGAAGTCTAATACTGGCCAAGAGAACCACACAAAGACCTGGCTAAAGTGTTTGAAGTAATTCAGGTTATAGATGAGGAAGAATATAAAGGCTGAGATGTATGCAAGGAGGCTGGAGAATGACTAGAAAATATCACGTGGTTCCTGCATTCTCAAGTAAAAACATTTCATTTTAAAACAAAGAGTATTGAGCCTCTGAGAGGTTGAGCAGAATAGAAAAATAAGGTAAAGGTCACCCTTGCTCGAAAGCCAGTCGTATCTGACTTTAGGGTTCAGTGCATGTGTGACTTTAAATTGTTAGACAATTGAGAATCCAAAAAGAAAAAAAAATGATGTGTTGCAAGTCACTCAGTAGCACCGAAATTTGGTGTTCAGCACTGAAATGCCTTGGTGTGACACTTGACAGGACACTTTCTTTTAAGCCGCATTGCCTGAATGCCAAAGCTAATGTTAGTAACAAGGAACAATATTGTCAGGAAGATGATAAACTATACATGTAGAGCTCAACCATCCACATTGCAAACATCACCTTTGGCCCTGAGCATCTCTGCAGCAGAGTATGCTGCTCCAGTATAGAGCTCATCTACACACACAAAAAGTTGACATCGTTCTTAATGAAGCAATGAAGAGAATGACCCTCGTCGTCCTCTGAATGGATACAAGCCTGAAGTCAGTCAGGAAGAGCTTTATGGTAAGAACAAATATTCTTGAGGGTATGCAAGAGCAAAATCAAACTAGAAGATGGAGGAAGGAGCTCACTGGGCAAGGAATAACAATGGAGGATATGGCTGAGGAATGCAACCTTCTGTATGTCACTTGGGAGACCATAAATAGGCTGAGGATTGGCATCCCTAAATGTAAAACCAACTTGCTCAAGAGGAGGCTGCTGGAGGACAACAGCACACTGTGTGAATAAGGAGAGGTACAGAATCCAAATCATTTTTGGATTACATACTGGAAACATGTACCAATGAAGATTTAAGTTTGGCTAATGACCAGGCCAAGAAGGTAGCTTTCTTTTTGCAGTTAAAAGTTTGATCTGGACATGAAAGAAGAACTTTCTTGATCAGGAAGTATGAGCACAGTCCAGAACAAAGGAGTTCAGGCAAAAGGAAATAAGGTATCCCTATTCCTTGTTGCTTTCCATAAAGCCTCGCTGTAGCATGAATCATACAGTTCTACTGCAGCTTTTACAGAATGGCTGTACTGTATGTAGGAGATAGGGGCTTAATAATCAGGACTGACAGCATTATGCTCTAAAGATAGAATCAAGCCACAGTCCTAAACCTTCTGTATTTAAATTTTATATCCCTCTTTAGGATAGCAGAGAATGTAACTGAGGCACAACTGCTTATCATAGCTCTGAATGGCATGTGACATTGTCAGCAGAAGATCTATCTCTACATTTTGCATTCAATAGGAATCCTCTGGATTTTGAATTGCTCCATTATCAATACTAGGAGTGTATTCTTTGGAATTTTCTGGCTCAACAGAAATATCACCTAACTGCTAGCACATTCAGAAGCTTCATGCTTGTTCAGATCAACATCACAACTGAAGCTTTTCCAAATTAACTTAATTAACCAAATTAATTAACCTGCTTCAAGATCCAACCTGACAGAATAGCAAACAAGTTTAATTCATCATGAATCCTAGCTCCCATCCCAGACTCAGATGTATCCAATGTTACCCTTATCTAAATAAAGACATTTTTTTAAAAAATGAAGACTTTTCTAAAATTGCAAGTTTTCTAATTTTCTACAGCAGTAAATCAACTTGGATTTAATTTTGGTTGGTTGTACTTGCTAGGATAGAGAAAGTGCAGTAGTTAGTAAGGATCTACCAGATAACTGGGCAGAACCACACAATTCTCTACCGCCTGGCCAAGAACAAACATGGCATTCAACTGAGATGTAACATAGTTCTTGTTAATTAGCTACAATTAGTGACAGCAAGTTACATAGCTCTTATACAAACACCAATAGGTTTCTGGCCACTATGTTTCCAGGTGTCTTGCATGATGTGTACCATTATATGACCACAATTTTTAAAAGTTGTTTCTAAATTGCACTATTTGTTTATTCTATCATTTTACAAAGAACAAGTAATACAATACAAATTAAAGGGGAAATGTAGTAAATGATTACAACTGATAGTCAAATCTTTATCAAGTTTTTACATCTTGGCAATGATTTGTAGCTGAAGCCATATTTGATCTCAAATATTAATTTCAACTCCTAACTGCAGCTTGTTCAGCCTTACTGAATATATTTAGATTAGTTTCACTTATGCTATTTTCTCTCTTGATTAGAACTTGGGGATGCTCCAGGTAGGTTGAGACTAACTTTTGGTGCAGCAGTTAGGCCTCTGTTATATTAAACGCACGTCAATAAACCACATTTGTTTGCCTGAAATAAATTGTCTGTAATTCTTGGGTGAAGGGTGGGCTCTGCCAGCAATCAACCCGGGTATTTTTAACTGTACCTTGGGGTCCATAAGAGCTCCTGTAATGAAAGGAGAGGACCACCAGTTTTTAGGTAACAGTGGCTCAAGTGGCTAAAACGCTGACTGGGAGGTGGAAGGTTAGCAGTTCGATTCCCGAGTACTGCAGGACGGAATGAGCTCCCGTCATTGTCCCAGCTCCTACCAACCTAGCAGATCAAAAGCAAGAAATTGCAAGTAGATAAATAGGGACCACTTTGGTGGTAAGGTAACAGCACTCCGTGCACTCCGGTGTATAGTCATGCCTGCCACATGACCATGGAAACGTCTGCAGAAGCAGACAGCGCTGGATCTTTGGCTTTGAAACAGATGAGCACTGAAACCTAGAGTCGGATACAACTGGCTTTCGAGCATTATCTTTATCTTATTTTCTCTGTGTATCAAAAAAAAATCACAATACTGTAATTGCTTAATTGCCTATTTAATCTGATCAGTCAAAAATGCCATAGTACACATCTAAGAGATTTTTCAGGCTGTAATAATTGATTGTGCTGCATATGATTCTAAAAAGAAATTAAAACACAGCATTTCCTGTTACATTTAAATAGCCAAGAAAGAATAATCAGGAAAGAACAGCAATGAATTGGCACAAATACTGCAGCATCATAAGGTGTAACACAGTAGTTACTTAACCTCTACTGTCTTGAAAAAATTGTGTTTCTCTAACATCTGAATTTTGCAATAAGTTTATTCTAGCACACTATAATATAATTTAAAGAAGAATGGTTATTACTTTTTTTGCAAGATAGGGAACATAAAATCTATTAATAATGCAACCTTTGTTATGTTTTAGGTGAGGAGCATGATGGCTAAGGGAGCTGATAATGAGATGTGGCAACTTTCATCTCCACCCTCACAGTCCCTCAGTGATGATGGTAAGAGGACAGTATGCTACTGAACATTAGTTTTTCATACTCAACAAAGCTCTTATTTTTAATGTTTCCTACTCTCTCCCCCCCCCCAATACATGATAATTTTTTTTTAGAAATCTTATCCAAGGTCTAAGTCAAATAGTAAGTTGAAAGAGCATAAATGTAAGATCTGTTGATCATATAAATGGTCTGTGAATGATCTTATTTATTGCAGTGCAGTAGGCATTTATGTGATCCTACTCCATATTTCCACAAGATATTTCTGAAACCTTTCTTTCCTAATACTTCCCTGAATTGACTTGATGGCAATAATTGATATTGATTCTACCTTGATCTATCTGTTTATAAATAAACACCTTGTATCCCCGGCATGGCTGGAAAACATACTATATTAATGTGCCAGAGAAGATTTTAACATTACAGTCAACCCTCACATAACAATGCATTCAGAATAGCATCATTTTCGCTTAACAACGTATTGTTATGCACCACATGTTGCCCTGCATAACAACGTTTTTAGTGTTGTTGTCCGTACAACAACGCTAAAATAACCGTCATTATCCGGACAAAAACGTCGTTATGCAGGAAACTCCATAGAAACCGACATAACAAAAATTGCTTAGCAACGCTACTTGGGGAACCAAGTAACATCATTATGCAAGGGTCTACTGTAGTTAGATTTGCTGAATTATTCTAATTAACAAAATCAGACAGAGGATTTCAAAGTTACACACTGCTTGTTAAAACACTGCTTGTTAAAACACCATTACTACAGTGTAGCACTTTTTTCTTATGGCACCATCTCATAAAGCTCAGTCCTCCTTTGAGTAGAGGAAGGGTTTTGTTGTTGTTTTTTGGTTGCTACTGATAACTGTAATAGCTTTACTCATGGGAGGGAAAGCAGAAGGTAACAAGGAACTATCATTTTTCACATGCCTTACATTGTATTGGTTTGCCATGACCCTGAGAATCTCATTGTGCCTCAGTGCTTGCATAAAAAATAAAATGAACTCAGAGGTTTTCCAGGAATAGGCTCTTGTTTTTAGAAAAAGCACTTTGAGACTTTTTGAAAAAAATTGCTGCATAGAAGTACAATAGCATTCAGCATAATGGGGGTAGATATGAAGCATGCATCTTGCAGAATAAATGCTTGAAAAATGTAGATTTGTTATAAATGGAGAAGGAATGTGTAGGTAAATTATATCAAAAGAGTGTTGTCGGGGATGGTGGTGTTATCTGATATCAGTTTGATCCAGTTGTCCCTGAGGAAGTGGGCAGGCTCCTGGGGGCTGTTCATGACACCACTTGCTTGTCAGATTCATGCCCTGCTGGCTGATTAAATCTGCCAAGGTGGTGACAGGCAGTTGGGCTGGAGCGATGGTAAATGCTTCTTTACGGGAGGGGGTGTTTCCGGCATCATTCAAACAGGCGCTGGTGCATCCCCTACTGAAGAAACCATCGCTCAACCCAACAATATTAGCCAACTTCAGGCCTGTATCCAACCTCCCCATTTTAGGGAAAGTACTGGAAAATGCAGTGGCACGGCAGCTCCAGGGGGTTCTGGATGAAGATGATTATCTGGACCCTTTTCAGTCAGGATTCAGACCCAGATATGGTACCGAGAATGTATTGGTCGCACTTAATCCCTCTGTCCTTGCTCTTCTTGACCTCTCAGCAGCCTTGAATACTGTCGACCACAGTATCCTTTTGGAACGGCTCCAAGGATTGGGGGCCCATGGTACGGTCCTGGTTTTCCTCATTTCTGAGGGGCCAGACCCAGTCAGTGTCATTGGAGGATGAGTTGTCCAGCCCTAGACCTCTCCAGTATGGGGTGCCACAGGGCTTGGTACTCTCACCTCTTCTATTTAACATCTACATGAAGCCACTGGGTGAGATCATCCATTTCCATGGGGTGAAGTATCATCAATACTCTGATGATACCCAACTGTATATCTCGGTCTGTGGAAACATGAGTGATGCAGTTGAAGTCCTTTCCAGGTGCCTGGAGACTGTAAGGGTTTGGATGGGGGACAATGGGCTTCAGCTGAATCCTGGCAAGACTGAGTGGCTGTGGGTTCAGGCCCCCATGTTATCCCAGGAACTACCATCTTTGGTGCTGGATGGGGCAATTTTGCCCCTGACAGTCCTGGCACATAATTTGGAGGTCCACTTGGACTCACAACTACTGCTCGAAGAGCAGGTGGCAGTCGTGGCCAGGAGGGCTTTTGCGCAACTTTGTGTCATCCACCAATTATGCCGCTCCTGGTCACCTTCAGACTGGATTATTGTAATGTGCTCTACATGGGGCTGCACTTGATGACCATCCAGAAGCTACAGCTCATTCAGAATGCAGCTGCCCGGGTGGTGACAGGGTGCATGAGTTATGCCGCTGCTACAGGAGTTGCATTGGTTGCCAGTATGCCTCTGGGTGGAATTCAAGATGCTATTTTTGACCTTTAAAGCCCTTCATGGTAGTGGGCCAAGATACTTAACAGACCGTGTCACCCCAAGGTTCTCAATCCGTCCTACGAAAGAGGACCATAGGGGCTCCCCAGTGGCCCCATCAGCCAGGGAGGCACATCTCAATGGGACCAAGAGGATAGCCTTCTCTGTATCTGCTCCATCCCTATGGAACCTCCTGCCACTTGAACCGCACCTCCAGGTAGAGTTGCTCCCCTTCATGAAGGCCTTGAAAATGTGGCTATGCTAGCAGGTGTGGGGTACAACTGGTACCACAACCCAGCCCTGCTGGCTTATTTAGCCCTGCCCGAGGTTCTTATTTACTCCTGCCCAGGTGTCCTTCTTTTTTAAGGGGATTGGGGAGGTTTTATGGACGTTTTTAGATAGTTTTATAGTATTTGGTTTTAATTAGTATTGAGTATGAGTTTTAACTGATGTTGTGAGCCGCCATGGGTCGCTTAGGCGAAAAGGGTGGTTATATAAATCCAACAAATAAATAATATCCAAGTTCTATTTTTGAAAGGCCTCATGGACAACCTCTTCCAGTACTGCCCAAAGTGTGAAACCTTTTGAGTTATCTCTCTTGGTCTGCTGGTTGAGATTCAGCACATGGTCCATTCCATGTTTAAGAATAAAGTTCCTCATTAAAGTTTCAGAGGTTATAAGCTTACTAAATTGCTTAGTTTGACCTGAAGAATTTGCTTTCTTTTGACCAATTATCATATTTGCTGGCATATACACTGGAACAATGGAATGTGTCTTGTACTGTATATAGTGGCCTTTAGTGGCCTATTTTGGTAATAATGGGGTATGTCTTATATACCGAAGCATCTTATATGACAGGAAAATATTGTAATTTCTTCTGTCCACCAATCTTGTTTGATTAATAAATAAACTTTTCCTTCTTTATCTTCCCTATGCTACTGCATGGTTCAAAGAAAATGCAGAAATGGTCTGGCAAACTTTGGATATAAGATTTCTTACTACTTCCTAACTTTTATTTATGTCACTTCAATAATTCCTTCATATTTTTCAATAGGTGTTCCTGCCTGCAAAGATTTTTAATGCCTTAATTAAGTTGTTTCATTGTCTGTCTGTTCGTTAAAAGCTAAGCCATGGTTTCATTGCAATGCCCTTTCTCTTAGAAAAATTTAAGAAAATCTGGACGAATATTCATTCCATCTTAACTGTGACTCTTCTACTTTGTTTTCAAATATTGTTAGGAGAAAACTGAAAGCTTTAGTTTTCATAATTTTTAAGTAAACTTCATTGTACTACCCATAGTAAAGGTAAAGGTTTCCGCTGCTCGAAAGCCAGTCGTATCCGATTCTAGGTTTCAGTGCTCATCTCTGTTTCAAAGCCAAAGAGCCAGCGCTGTCTGCTTCTGCAGACATTTCCTTGGTCATGTGGCAGGCATGACTAGACACCGGAGCGCATGGAACACTGTTTACCTCCCCACTGAAGTGGTCCCTATTTATCTACTTGCAATTTCTTGTTTTTGAACTACTGGGTTGACAGGAGCTGGGACAAAGACGGGAGCTCATTCCGTCCTGCAGTACTCGGGAATCAAACTTCTGACCTCCTGCCTTCCAGTCAACGTCTTAGCCACTTGAGCCACCCATACAACAATTATAAATAATGGGAAAGAAATCAAATAAGGCTGAATTCTTTCTCCATACATCCTAGCAGTTTCTCAGACACCAGTTTTTCTTCTCTTTTACTTCAGCACTCAAATAAGCTCTGTCATGTGTATAAGACAGCTGTGAGGCAGCATAATAAACTAAGGTGTGGCCCTCTGAGTATTCTCTGGGAAACTACCTGTAACATTTTAACCACTATTAATAATTAAAGACATATGAATATGAAATATTCAGCACAAGATTCTAGAGTCTGCAGCTTATAATTAAGATTTCCTTATTTAAATATGTCTTGTTATGGAAAATACCATTTTACTACAAACATTAAGAAGAACATAATGTTTTTTATTTAGAACACTGATCTATTATTATTTGAAGATAAAAATAAAAAAATATATTGCTTCAAAACCAGTTAAAAGAAGCACAGTTTTACAATTACAGTATTAGGTTTGCTTGCAGGGAAACAGAAAGCTTTTTTAAAAAAATCTAGGTGATTGCTCAAACAGTAATATATCTCCTGAAAGTATTCCTAAAATATAATGCCATTTTACTAGCAAACTCCACTTAACTCCATTTCCTATATAAAAAGAATAATTGCACATATACATCTGTTCATTGTAAAATACTTAAATTACCAAGTGAGATGTTCATGTATTGTCTTCAATTTTTTCAGACCTTTATTATGCAATCCTCAAAAAATTCAGTATATACCAATGAATGCTGCAGGCGCCTTTCATGAAATGGAAAATATAAAGTACAGTGGTACCTCGGATAAAGTCCGATTCGGATAAAGTCATGGTTTTCATGCACACGTGATGCATCGATAAAGTCCAAAACTGCTAAAAATGGACGTTATCCGGGGTATTTGGTATAGAAACCTCAGATAAAGTCCATTTTGAAACCTTACTTTCCTAATGCATCGCCCATTTCATTCAGATAAAGTCCAAAATCGGATAAAGCCCCAAACTTGTGGAACGGAGTTTGGACTTTATCCAAGGTTCTACTGTACCTACAAAAAGCATTAGGTACTGATTTTCACATATTTCAAAAGTACCCCCAGCTTTTGAAAGTAGAGCTTCAAAAAGATTCAATGATGTATAAGTATTATGACAGTTGTTATTCATAACAACTCTCTAGGACAGATGATGATAATTATAACCATCGTCTTAGAACTTCAAAGCTGGGCGGGACCCTGTGGATCATTGAGTCCAGACCCTATCTAAGAGGCACAGTGAAGAATTACATTTCCAACGCCTAGCCCCACAGCGAGATACTTAAATCATTGAGCTATCTAGCAGTTCCATCATCATGATCCCCAAAGTATAAAGGAAAAACATATTACATGTCCAGGACTGAAAATGCACATGTCCAGGATCTCCTGCTACATTGATACATGTGTAAGGAATCCATTTAAATAACATGTATGGATTCCATTCTGAGTCACAGAATTTTAACTAAGGCCAGTAAAGGTAAATGTAAGGTAAAGGTCTCCCTTTCTCAAAGTCCAGTTGTGTCAAACTCTAGGGGGTGGATGAGATTTACAGCCAAAGAGCCCAAACTGACTGCGTCTGTAGACATTTCTGTGGGCATGTGGCATGCATGGCTAGATGCCGGAGCACACTGAATGCTGTCGCCTTTTGCACCGAAACAGTACCTATTCATCTACTTGTAATTTCTTGCTTTTGAACTACTAGGTTGGCAGGAGCTGGGGCAGACGACGGATGCTTACTCCGTCGCACAGCACTCGGGTCTCGAACTGCTTGACCTGCCGACCTTCCGGTCGTCAGACTCAGCGTCTTAACCACTAAACCACCGCAGCTCCTAACATAGGCTACTGCTGGCTTATTAAGCATCTATGAGACAGCTGTTTGAGGTAAGATGTGCTGGAGCAATGCAAACAGTATAAATTCATTCAAATATCTCTTCCATTGTGAATCCATTACATGCCCCTACCTACACAAACAACTATTTTAAGTATTCACTCATTTATAATCTGGTTACAGGTTGTTTTCTGAAAGTATGTTTATTCAAGAAGCTCAGGCCAGCACATAGTTCTCCCTTTCTTCTTTTATCTTCATAATGTACTCTTGAGATGTGTTAGACTGAGAGAGAGAGAGAGAGAAAGGCTCAAAGTAATCCAGAAAGCTTTATAGCTGAGCAGGGCTTTGAATCATATCCATATCCAACCCCCTATGCTATGTGAAGTATATTGCACTGTTTCTCAACAAGGGAAGAATAATTCATAAAACTGTTGTAAGAGGCTATTTAGATAATGTATTGACATTACAGACAGATGCATTTTGAAGAAGGAAAAAATCCCTAAAAGTTTTGCCTTCTTTTCAAGTTTCACATATTTGAATTAACACATATGTACTTAGCATAATAAAAAAAAATCTTGGGCACTGTTTTTGAATACAGGAACCACAGGGAGTAAAGAATCCAGCAAGTGCTTGCTTACAACCTCTGAAAGCGACGTTGATTCAGCAACATCACTTGCCTTAGAAATGAAATATGCACTAGATCCCAACCGGCAGGTCAAGAAAAGAAACAAAGCCCTGCAGGTAAGATTCAAAGATATCTGTGAGGCCCAGAATGAACAAAGGGACAGGCAGCTCTCTACATTGCAGCAGACTGACAAAAAGGAAGCAAAGTCCATCTCTTACAGAGCAGCTTATCGGAAATATATGACAGTGCCTGCCCGGAGATCAATCCCTAATGTTACTAAAAGTACAGGAGTTCAGACTTCCCCTGAACTTAAAAAATGTTACCAGACATTCCCTTTGGACCGGAAAAAGGGAAATATGATCAAAAGCATCGCCTCTGTCGACACTTTTCCAAGTCAAAACAATGGATTCCTAATGGATGTTAAAGATAAAGGCAGCAAAATCTCAGGGGAGGCTGCTCAGTGTAGCAAGAAAGTCACTGGATTTGTGACAGCTGACTTTATTTCACATACTAATGAACGTGTGAATGCAATAGAGCAGCCTTCCAGTGACAACTGTTCGGAAACGTGTAGAAGCACTGATTTGCACAGCTGTACTAAAGAACCTCCTTCTCTTCAAAACTCAGCAGCTTTTGTTTTAGAGGAGCCTGATTACCAGCTGCATGACAAAGCAAAACACCACACTGGGACACTGGGGAACGAGGAGGGTAATTCATCCATCCATGGGAAAGTATTCAAGACAGAAGTCGCTTCTGTCTACTTGCCTGCATCCAGTTCACATGTCTCACAGACTGACCTGCAAAATTCTGCAGCAGCAGCAGCAGCAGGGAATGACTGGTCTCTGTGTCCATCGGAGGAGGACAAAAAAAGAACAGTGCATCTGAATGGCCTGCAATCACAAGCCGTGAGTGCAGCTCAGGCCTGTGCAATGCAGGCACAGTGCCAATCAGCTGAATGTAATGAACAGACCCTCCAGATCCATGGTTCACCTATGGAACGAAAGCAGCCTTGTCAGACAGCAGTTGCTGTGAGTGGAGGATATCAACAAATTGTGCCTCACACAGAAGTGGTAGACTTGAAAGCACAGCTACAAATGATGGAGAATTTGATCAGCTCAAGTCAGGAAACCATAAAGGTCTTGTTGGGCGTTATTCAGGAGCTGGAGAAAGGAGAAGCCCACAGAGAAGGGTAAGCTAGCCTTCTTTATTCTCTATGATATTATGTCTGGTTTGCTAAATTGGTTTGTGTGTATCTTGCTAAACATTTTATACTTTTAATTATATTATATATATGGATATGTTCTTAAATTTTACTTCAAAGGTATCAGAAAAGCTATAAAAGTATATTCAGCTGCATTTGCATCATGTTGCTATGTGAATTCAGATTATCTCCAGAAATAAATTTACCACATATGCTATCATCTCTGTAATACATAATTCAGCATCTAGTTTAACATGAACATACTAATACCTGCAGCTGACCTGCAGTTTCATTTTGTTTTAATATATATATAGCTTTTATTGTAATTGTGCTCATAAAATTAATTCCCCCCCCTGAAGTTAGTAAAATTAAAAGATAGTAGCTCTATACAGGTATATGTTTGTCAAATCAAAGGTTTGTTTTAGAAACAGTAATGTCAGTGACATTCAGTTGCCCAGGGAATCTTTGTTAAGTTCTTTCAAAACAGACAAGTAAATAAATGCTGAAACTGACCAAAATATACAGCAATGTCATTTGGCATAAATGGAATGCAGAAGGTAGCTAACTAGCTCATGAATGTTGTCCAGATTTTGTTTTATAATTTTCTATAAAAGAACTTTCTCCTGCTTGTTTCTATAATCATAGCTATTTACTCAGACTCAGCTAATTAAGTTTTACCAGATAATTACTACTTTTGTGGTCTTGGCATAGCACATGCATTTTCTTCCTTTACCCCTTTAAAGGCCTAATGTCTTTATTTGCTAGTTAAATTAGTGATAACATTCTAGCATACATATACTTTTCAAATTAATGAGTGTACATTTCAACCACCTCCACACTTTCTAAGCTCTGCATACTGCTCTTTTCTCCCACGCCAGTAAAAATCACCCTTTGACTCCTTTTGATCCTCTAAAATTATCAGCATGGACTTGTTTTGTTCCTAGCTCCTAATGTTGTTCTAACTCCATGTAAGCAACAGAGCAGTATGTACATTAAACTTATAACTATTGATGAAAATGGATGCAGCCTTTTTTCTGGAATAGATTTGTTAACTTTTTAACAAGTATTTGGCAAAAAAAAAAGGTTTTTTTCAGTCCTAACATTTCCCTGGGCCTGAGGACAATTTCGGCAAAACATTAATAATTTCATCTGCTTTTCATCCTTTAAATGCAAGCATTTTTGTTCATATCCAATATGAATAATGGTTGATACGTTGACTTAGACTCTCTCAGTCTATCTGTATTTTTACAACAGGAAAAATGTTACCAAAGTTTCCTTTCCTGAAAGAAATTTAATGACCTTTGTCTTGAATGTTATGAAGATGACCATATAATTAAACAACTATTTAGTCAGCAGCTTTGTACTGAATAAATTCTGTTTAATTCACTGTGGATAACTTACTAATGTATTTATGTCACTTTCAAAAAAACTAATATCTAGAATTCCTATTTATAAAATATTACAGTTTCTGGATTTTTCCCCAATAGAATACTAATGGTTAAAATCTCAGTTTAGGAACTTTAAACTGCACAATCCTGCAGAAATGGCTGTTCTGATTTGCAAATTTTTTTTTTGCATGAGTGGCTCTCCAATCCATTGTTTAACTAGCTGTAGAAATAATTGTATTACTGATACTGTAACAGTGCAACTTCTTGGACACCACTAATTGTACATGAGGAAATCCACAGCAGGATACTGGCCAGTATGATTTATCAGTGTGCATATTCCAAAGAACTGTTGAAAATTTTATATTAGCAGCTTATCTTTTATCCTGCAAACCTAAAATATTATGTGGACACTTAAAACTATGCATCCTGCACAGTTACAGACCTCATTAGAGAACTCAGTTTATTAGTTTTATTAAATATTTCTTCATTTTTCTCATCATAGGCCACCCACAAGTAGCTTATATCAGTCCAAAAGAGATATGTGAATAAAAACAACACTAAAGTACAAACATTAAAAGAAAGCCTGCTATAAATATAGCAATCTAATAAGAGATTGTAGCTTCTTGAACTACATATTAACACTATGTCATAATTAAGCACTTTATATTTCTGAAAGACAGCACAATTAGATTGATATTTTTTTCCCAGGACAGTGTTCCAGAGTGTAAAACCACCATTGAGAAGCTCCTATCACTTGGCATAGTCATATTATAGTCTAAGAAGATGCCACAGAAAGTTGAGTCTCATAAAGTTCTGCATGGAGGCAGAATCCTAAGGGTCTAAAGTCCATTTAAAGAAGGAACAGGCAAATTCTGACTCTCAGAAATGTTGCACTGAAGTTCCCACTAACTCTAGCCATTGACTTGGCTGGGTAGAGGTGATGATAGATGCAGTCCAAAAATATCTGGAGGTACATAAGTTGCCAGTTCTGATTTAGATCTTGCAAGGCTAGAACAAGCATCTTACATCCAGCCCAAGATTAAATAATAATTTCAACCATTAAATAAAAGTTGGATCAATGAATTTGAGTGTGAAGTTTTCAAGCTATTTTTGAAAGCACCGCATGGGAATCAGAAAGTGCTATCTTACTCCATAATAATGTAGTCTACATAGAAGAAAGTGTGGACAGTATTGCAACCTAAAGGACATTTAACTGATGCTCATTCTGTGTTTTGAAAGAGAGGCTGCAAACTCAGATGCATAAGATTAAAACAAGCTTATCAACTGCAAAACCATACCCACCCACACAAGAATGCAAAAATTAAAAATGATTCCCCAATTAAAAATCATTGCATGCAGTGATAACAGCAGCAGATAAAAGTTCTCAAAGAAGTCCTATTTTAAATCTCTGGCTGTGCAAAAGAAAAGGTTCTCTTCTATCAAGCAAGACTTTCTGGCTATGGCTTTCTTTAACTGGTGCACCGCTGTGTGTGTTTGGGGGAGGGGGGGTTATACACCTCCTTCTCTATCTAGTGCTTGTCTTGCCATCAAATGAGGGGACAGTTGTAAGGAATGAATGTATTTATAGTAGATGGATGAGTGAGAGCTTGTGCAGAGTGCTGGGTAACAATGGCTAGAAAGTAGCCTTGGTGAAAGTACAGGCAGAGACAGGAAAGGCTGCAAGCACTGGGTAGAAATAGAATGTTGAGAAGGTCTAAATTGCATAATGGATTGGGATTGGTTGAGGGTGAATAATTGATGGGAAAGGTTCTAGAGAACCTCTGAGGTAAATTAAGAAAAGGGATTGCAAAAAAGAAGAAATGATCCAGCTGAGGAGAAATAAGGAGAGAGACAAATGGAGGGGTTTTGAAAGAGCTGCTGTCCAGGAATCATCCAACTGAATAGGGTTAATAAGAAGGCTCCCTAGAATAGTGAGATAGTTTTGTTTTTGTTTTTGCCAATGTGTGGGTAAAGTGTGGAACTGTGTTTTTAAGTATGTGATAAAGCTACCTTTTGTATTTTCCCCTTTTTGAAATCTGACTGTTGATTTTTGTAAATACCTCAGTGTTGTTAAATAAACCTTGTTAAAAATCTCAAACCCTTGTGTTTATTCACATCTGTAAAGGGAGTTTTTTCCTTTTTAGTTATACGCTACCAAGATTAGGCCGAAACACTGGTTATTAGCTAACCCTAGGGAGAGGGCAGGCTATATTTTGACAAGACAAAGTGAGTTATTGAATATCCCAGGGCTTGTCTTGTGGTAAGAAGAATCCAGGCCAGACTTCGTAGTTAAAGAGCGTCCTGGCTTAGTACAATCTCATCCAAGATTTTCTTAGGAAAACGGGATGGTGATCGTCACAACAGTCAGAGAAGAGCAATAGCAGATGGCCAATAAATATTATAATACACTGCATTTCAATCACACTTTCCTGCAGCATTCAGACTTTTCACTTATAGGGAATGTTGTCCATAGCAACTTCAATGTGTTACAAAGAACACTGATACCACACTGGGGCAGATGCTTAGTATGTGGAAGTTTCTGACAATCTATATCACTGTCAGGAATGAACTGGATACATCACATACAATACCTTGAGCATATTCCTACAACTATACACTGCAGGGAAGCAGCAGTGGCAACAGGCAAGCTTGTTTTGAAGGAGTACTGTCTGACATTAGTGATAATTTTGTCCAGGAGCTCAGAAAAGTTTTAGATGAAACCCTGACTTCTGCAGAATAGGTTGTAAGCCCATGCTTTCTAAATGAAATACTGTACTATCTGTTTTGCTATTTTTGTAAGGCCTTATTGTACCAAAAGCTATCCCAAGGCACTTCTGCTTTAAAAGCATTAAAAACATAAAATGGCAGTTTCTAAAGTAATACATAGAACAGTAGTTAAAAATATGGATCTGTATTGTTAGTCAATTCAAATAGATTGATAGAGGCAAATCTTTAAGACCTGCTCAAAGCAGATAAGAGGCAAATGTACATTTTGTAATAGGGTATTCCTTAGAAAAGGACAGTCACTGAAAAGTTCTGTTTCTTTTACTAATCCACTTAGTGTTCAGCCTGCAAAGCGGGTTGTCTGTGGCTCAGCTTGGACCTTTGGCAAATTTACATAGCTGGAAGCAGGGTGGATTTGATTTAAATCACTTTGATTTAAATCGTGATTATAAATCACTAGGCAGTAAGGCTCAATTTAAATCATGATTTTCTACATAAAGACTCATTTTGCTGGAGTTGTTTTAATCTTAATATTTACAACCAGATAAAGGTTTTACTTTTATTTTACTGCTTGACCCTCCCTCCTCAAACTTTGCTCCTTGTGTTATTCCATTCCAAACGACCTTCTATTCATTGAACTTGTTGAAACGTAGCAGCACTTAAGAGGTAAGGGGGTTGATTCTGTGTACATAGATTTGCAGAGGAACAATGGGATTAAGGTCTTTGCAGGCGCACCCCCCAATAAAGGACTCCGACACTGGTAAAAGTGGATAACGGCATTGGGCCACATTTATTGATTCATGCCCTAGTCCGAATTATAAATTTCTATTGGTAAAACGACCAATCATAATTCTTAAGGCAAGCAGGCCGAAGTAACACTGGTAAGGTACCACCCCAAAATTGCCAACGGCAATTGGTTACAATGTATCATTTTGTATCAATTTGTTTGTTGACAACAAACAAATTGTTGACCGTAGTCAATATCTAACTAATGACCCCACCCTCTGACGCGTATCCGTGGAATCACGGGGTGATGCATGCTGGCTAGCTATCACCATCACCCCGTCGCCTAGTTCGTCGTTGACCGGACAACGTTTAATCAACTTATGCCTGTCTATTGTTGTCCAGTCAATTGCGAACCTGCCGGATACCTGTGGGTCATAATGTTTACCTTACCAGTGATACCCGCCCATGTGACCAAAGTCAACAGCATCACAGAAACCCCTATATCAAACCATAGCAACAGTGTGGGATGGGCGAAAAAACCAGGACCCGAAAGCCAATAGTGGGTCCCAGCCAAAAATTCCCACCCGGCCCCGAAGCGACCAAAATATCACACTGTTAACTAGGGAGGGGGTGGAGGGGAAAAACTTCTCCGCTCCGTCGCTTCGCAAAATGGCAGCTCGGCTGCCTCATGGCCACCCCTTTTATAAGGGAGCTGGCCACGCCCCTAACTACCCGGATGCCTTCGTCCTATGGGGGGGGCCCGCAAAGGGTGCAGCGGCCATTTTGGCGCCGCGCTTGCATTGCAGGCGCACCCCCCAATAAAGGACACCGACACTGGTAAAAGTGGATAACGGCATTGGGCCACATTTATTGATTCATGCCCTAGTCCAAATTATAAATTTCTATTGGTAAAACGACCAATCATAATTCTTAAGGCAAGCAGGCCGAAGTAACACTGGTAAGGTACCACCCCAAAATTGCCAACGACAATTGGTTACAATGTATCAATTTGTATCAATTTGTTTGTTGACAACAAACAAATTGTTGACCGTAGTCAATATCTAACTAATGACCCCACCCTCTGACGCGTATCCGTGGAATCACGGGGTGATGCATGCTGGCTAGCTATCGCCATCACCCCGTCGCCTAGTTCGTCGTTGACCGGACAACGTTTAATCAACTTATGCCTCTCTATTGTTGTCCAGTCAATTGCGAACCTGCCGGATACCTGTGGGTCATAATGTTTACCTTACCAGTGATACCCGTCACACGGGGAGGCTTCCAAAAAGGCTCACCGCCCCCCCCCAAGACCGACAGCTCGGTCAACAGGCCTGCTCGCCAGTCCACTAATCCAGAGGTCCATACCTCCCTGCGACAGATGGGCCCCATCCCCTGAGTAAAGCTCGTAAATTTGCAGACTGATGGCGGGGAGGCTAATGGCGCATCCCCCGCCCTTGTCAAAAGGAACCGGGCAATAGCCCTGTTCACGGAGCGTCGGCTCAGTCAGAGCCCTGAGGCCAAACGCCCCCCTGTAAGCATACCGCGGTATCGTGTCCGACCAATTGAGGGATGTGGCAAGCCACACATAATGTGAGTAGGGCAGGTCACTGCGAACCGCAAGTTTCCGCGATAGGCCAGTGACCCGCCCCAAACCATCGCCCCCAAGGTACGTAACCAGGACATCTGGCGAGCCAGCATCCCTGATGTAGAAAAGGGATGGCAACAGTTCCCGCCATAACATGCCGCGCTTACCATAGCACCTGGGACGTGCGGATGCACCCTGTCCCCGTCGGGTACCCACTCTGTCGCCGCAGCGTAACGCGCTGCCCCATGCAGCGTAACACGCTGCCCTGTGCATGCGGCTACGGCCCACCAGGCATACTGTCACCGGTGTAAAACGACACCCAGGGTCTGTCAAGTAAAAAAGGGAGGGGGGGAGAAACAGTGCAGTGACTAAAACTGGTACTCACAGTGGAGGAGGGCGAAGACAAAACTGAAAACATTGTGACCCCCACCCTCCCATACGGCGTATTTCAGCCCTGGAGTACCCAAAACAACTGCAGCAGAAGCCGCCCCTATCTGGAACGAATGGGTGCCGCAACGAGCCCTTGAGAGGCCAACACTGCCTAGTGCCTTCCCGGCACCCCCCAAATTGAAATTTAGTAATAGAAGATCCACCTTGGTGACAGAAAAAATGTGCCATGGTGCGTGCCACACAGTGCACGGAAATCCTGTAGGGCACCAACCGGACAGATGTCTGTCGGGGAACATCGTAGCAGTCTACTCCACTGCCTACGCCGTGCTGATTCACTTTAGAGGAGCGTATCCCCAACTGAGCCCAATATTGTCCCCATAGACATCTTCGAGTTCCAGTGCCCTACGACTTGCATCCGCCTTATACAGCATCTCAAGCTCGCTGATGCGGAGCGCTCCAAAAAGGCCACCTTTGTAGCCGCATGAAGTGGGCTGCCTCATGTATCAAAACAGAGGCCAGGCCAGCCCCGGGCCAATTGGGTAAAAACCCCTGGAAAAATCTTGCATCCGCCTTATTCAGCATCTCAAGCTCGCTGATGCGGAGCGCTCCAAAAAGGCGACCATTGTAGCCGCATGAAGTGGGCTGCCTCATTTATCAAAACAGAGGCCAGGCCAGCCTCGGGCCAATTGGTAAAATCCTTGGGAAAATCTTGCATCCGCCTTATTCAGCATCTCAAGCTCGCCGATGCAGAGCGCCCCCCAAAAGGCCACCGTAGTAGCCGCATGAAATGGGCTGCCTCATCTATCAAAACAGAGGCCAGGCCAGCCCCGGGCCAATCGGGCAAAAAACCCCTGGGAAAATCGGGTGGCGGTCGCCCGGGAAACACCCGCGCACGCGCACCCACCCCTCCAAAACATGTCTCACACGGAAGTCATTGGTACCGTCCACACGACCTCCCACTTTGGCCATAAAAGCCAACCTGACAGCTGAGATGCTATGGTGCATGGTGCAAGGCCCTGGGCATACAGGTAAACCATGAACCGCAGAACATGGGCCACTGGGATCGGCCAGGTTCCTGGCAGTCGGAATTGGGTACAGAATGCTCTGAAAGAACTAAATGCGTGGTGATACGCCTTACTCATGCATGGCGCTAGTGACAGGCCAATCGCCCGGGTCACCTCTCCTTGCCAATGTTCCATCTCTCGTCCGGGAGTGGCGAGGGAAATTCCTCCGCATCTGGGGCCGAGGCACGGAACCGGGAGATCTGCAGACGGGACAAAGCAGCAACAATATCATCATCAACCCTTGGGACATGCCTGGCCCTGAAGAGAATGTTGAGGCACAGGCTGCACGACACAAACTAGCGCACTAGGTCAATAACCCCGGGCGATTTGGAATTCTGTGCATTGACGATGCGGACAACAGCCGCCTTGTCACGCCAAAAATGCACAACCGAGTTGGCCCACCCCTTGCCCCATAGCATCAAAGCACCCAGGATAGGGAAACATTCCAGATACGTGAGACCACGCAGGCGACCCGTGCCTGCCCAGGATGGTGGCCACCCACCATAGGCCCACTTCCAATTGAAGTACATCCCATAACCCAGGGATCCCGAGGCATCAGACTGAATCTGAAATTGAGGGGAAGCCAGGAGGTCATGCCTCCAAAATGAGACCCCATTGAACTCCCTCAGGAACTGCAACCAGACAAGCACGTCTGCCCTGATACCCCGGGTAAGCCTAACCCTATGGTGGGGCCCGGATAATCTTGCCATGGCGTCGCACAAGCGCCGAGCAAATGCCCTGCCCGGAGCGACGACCCTGCCAGCGAAATTAGGGTGACCATGTAGCACCAGCAGTTCCCTCAGTGATGCCATGCGCTCGGCCCGCGAGTCCGAGATAAGGGCCACTAGCCTTGACACCTTATCTCACTGCAACCTAGAAGCCTGCGCTACCGTGTCACTCTCCACCCCAGGAATACTAGCTGTGGAGATGGGCCCTCGGTCTTTTCGGGCACTAAAGGGACACCGAGTTCCTCCATTAGCGTCTGAAATGCGTTGAGGAGACGTGTGCACGTGTCCCAGCCCCGTTCAGCCCCGAATAAAAACCATCCAGGGAATGGGCTACAGACCGGGACCCTGACCTGCGGACAAAAGCCCACTCTAGGAAAGTGATGAAACGCTCGAATACCGAGCCCGAATGTAACAGCCAAAAGGCATGGCATCATTGAAATAATATGCCCACCGGGACGGGGTGCAGGGACAGGGCCAACGACCCTGCCCGCATAGACCCTCTTGTCAAAGCTGGCAGCAGCCACCTCCTCCCTCCCCCTAAGGGATCAAAGATTGGGGGCATCCTGAGGGGACCTATTACCAAGAAAGGGATCCGGAACCCCTGCCTAGAACCCTGAAGGAGATAACCCGCGTCCTCTCCCTTCGGGTACAATGTGAGCCAATGCTCCAACATGCCCACCTTAATCGGGGAGGGAGCCCTTCGGTGGACTAGATCCATCTGCGGCAGTCTTGCCAGCCCCCTGTCCGCCCCTCCCTCTGCCCCGCATCCCTCCGAGCCCGGGACAGGCAGGGGCCGCATGGGGGCCACACATGTGGGACACTCCTGTCTGTATTTGCAATTCTCCCCATTGTAGGAACCATTGGACAAGAAAGTCCAGGACAGCAGGCGGGCTGGAACCCCCTGAGCAAGGCGCGTGGGGGTCACGTACAAAAGCCACCGCCTCTGGCATGGCTCATCCCACCTAATCTCGGGGTGCGGGGAAATCCGCCTACGGCATTCCTTGTCATAAGCCAACCACGATGGGCCCGAAAAGTCAACCATCGCCCGGTATACGTTGTCCAAATAGTGGACCATCGGAATTGCCAAATCCGGCCGGGCCCAGGGGTACACCGCCATGCCTATGAGGTAGGCCAGCAACCAGTTGGCCCACGTACTTGTTGGCTTGCGACGACGTGCCTGCTACTATCCTGCCCCTTCTGCCCCGCGCTCTCCTCCTTGGTGGGCTCTCTGTTTATGAGTGAGAATAAATCCACGTACTCCCCCCGCCAAATTTACTCTCCGGTGGCCTGTGGCAAGTGGTCACCCAGCAGTAAGGAATACCCGGCTGTCGGCAAGGCCGATACAGGCACCGCAGAGACTGCGGGCATCCGAAAAGGGGCTTGGACCAACCCAGCCACCCAACACGTTCCCCTCAGGGTAGGAAACACCCCCCCCCACCACGGGGCCCTGGGTGGTAGTTGTCGTCGCCGGGTGGGGCGTCAGCGGCTGTACCGCCGCCACCCACGCGAGGCCAAGGCCCTTGGAAAGCCCCCCCCCCAACATGGCCACGTGTGTAGGTGCACTAGTTTGAACCGCATACTCACACGCTGCACCCCCGCGGGCCGCCCCCACCGGGGGTTCCGGCCCGCTGGGGGCGACGGAGCTCACGACCGCCGTAGAGCTCGTCACTGGGGGCTGACCCGCACCGGCCGTAGGTTGGGGAACTGCGAGGCAGTGGCCGAGGCCGTGCCATGCGCCTCAAGCAGCTCGACCCATCCCGTCGCCTGCCGCTGCCCAGCAGATGACGCGTCGAAATGAACCCCAAAGGGAGCACCAGAGTGGCTAGCCCGGGCCAGGGATGCCTCGAGGGCCGCAACACGGGTCAATAAGGCTTCAACGCTGACAAGGGAGAAAAAGGGGGGCCAGCCGGCCCGTCTACTGCAGGCATGGGTACAGGTCCCTGTACCCCGGGGCCCGAATAGGGCCATAACCCCACACCCGGGCCCGTTAAGGCCGATGTAGCAACCTGCCAGGGGAAGGGGACCGGACCACCCCCCAAGGTTGGAAGGCCCCGGGGCGAGCTGCGCCCCTATAGAGGAAGGGCCAGCGGAATGGGCAACATCAGGAACGGTGTCCACCGTTCGCGGGCCGAGGGCCGCAGCCCCTACTGGACCCAAGCGTGGGCCAGCAGTTTCCGGCCAGGGAAAAAAGACCCCCATTCCACCGGTCCCGGTGGGTGCAGGCAAAGGCGGCCGCTTGGAGGCGCGGCCGCGGCCCTCCGGGAACCTCACGAGCCGCGCTCTCAGCCGCCTTCTTCTTCGAGGGCATCTCAGCCAATCGATGGGAAGCCGAAACGAGAGAATTCAGCAGCCAAAAGGCTTCCCGGTAAAAGCCAAAAGCGACGGAGGTAAGAGGGAAAAACTTCTCCGCTCCGTCGCTTCGCAAAATGGCAGCTCGGCTGCCTCATGGCCACCCCTTTTATAAGGGAGCTGGCCACGCCCCTAACTACCCGGATGCCTTCGTCCTATTGGGGGGGCCCGCAAAGGGCGCGGCGGCCATTTTGGCGCCGCGCTTGCATTTTCTCAATTCTGATGTTTATTTTATAACATTTTTTTTATGAAGGAGGCATGTTATCGTTGCAGATCCAAATGCACAGTTTTGAAAACAGCAAAACCAAGCATTTGATTTGATAATATCTTCTAGATAGAAAAATTGCCCCAAATAATCAGAAAACTCTAGGAGAGCATGACATTGTGAATGGATTAATACAGCCTTATGCCACATAATTAAAAACTTATTTCATGATGATTAACCTTTGGTCTATAATGTATCTTAACTAGAACATGATCTTTAGAGAGATTTTTCCTCAAAAAGCATTTAAATAAATAAAAAATCCGATTTAAATCAAAAAAATCAGATTTTTTTATTTTTAAAAAATCATTGATTTTTTATCCACTCTGGCTAGAAGCAGTCCTTCAAAATCACCAGTGTGTTCTTTGCAGTCCAGGATATAATGTGAAACTGTAAGTTAAGTAGAAAGGTACAATAGACAGAATTTTTGAAGAAAAACAACAATTAATAATTACATAGTGGAACCTCATACAACAATCGCCCCATATAGCAACAAAATTACATAACAATTAGGTTTTTTGGGGGGAATGGCATCTCGCATAACAATTTTCCCTATGGGAAAAAATTGTACAACAATTGTTCAATGGGAAAAACTACTTAGCAAAAAAAAAAGTTGTAAGGTGCATCCCATAGGGAAAATCGCTATACGATGCATGTATCGTATAACAATTGTTTCGTACAACAACGAGTCCCATGGAACGGATTACAATTGTTGTATGAGGTACCACTAAAGCAATGATTCCCAACATGGGGCTCTCGCCCCACAGGAGGACTTCAATTTCCAGAAGCCTGTCAGTACAATGGCTGAACAGTGCTTTGGGGAACTTACTTAGGCTTCTCGGAAATGAAGTACAAAAACCAAAGGTTGGAAAATACTGCTCAAATATACATAATTTTCTTAGAAGAACTAAAGCCTGTATTTTATCTACAAGGTGTTAAGAAAATTAACAATGTGGACCTTGCAGTTTTTCTTGAGGAATAGGCAGGAAAGACCAGATTCATCTTAGTTATTAACACATGGCTGCAAGAATATAAACATGAACATAGAATGCAACATGGACAATCCATCCAAGTTGTTTATACGAACAGAAAATACTATAAAGAGCATATAGCAGGATAAAGTAAAAGCAGCACCATTTAGATAAATACTTTATCACAGTTTCAGATACACACATAAGATGTCAACACCAATCCAATCTAAGTTATAAACACAGGTCTTTTTCGCATGCCTTGTACAGTTATTTTAAAAATCAGCTATAATTCCAAGGCCAAAAGAATGGTTGGTCACTGCTAGTGCAACCAAGTTAAAACAGATACTTGATCTATGTGTGATGTTTTGGTGGTCCAAAAATGTATTGCCCACTCTCTTTTCAAAATTTCAGAAGTAACCTATTGCTTTTCCATTTCTCAAGGTGGAAAACGTTAATTACCTGAATTAAAATGATGCAAGCCATTGGCCAAACACATCTTCCTCCTACCTACCACATCTCCTCAATAACCGCAACAGAACTGCACAAGCCAATATGTGAACCATGCAATATTTTCCCTCTACCATTTAATGGGGCGGCACATTCCACAAATATAAAATAACTAAAAGCACCAGGAATTTGTTTCCAAAAACATTTTCATTGATGTGTAATGCAGTTGTGTTCCTTATTAGTCATAGAAATTTATTATAGAAGCTGATTATAAGTTTTGTGTTATATGTTTTGTGCAAAGACTTTCTCTGAATGTAGATTACTTCTCCCTCCCTCCTTCAGTCCATATTATACTACAAGGTTATTCTGTGGCTTGAATTTTGTAAAGCAGAAATCCTCATGGCATTAGTTGCTTTTGTGTTGTTCCCAACTTGATTTAGCAAGCTTAAAGAGACCCACACCTATTCTAAGTAAGCTTCCCCATGTATTGTTTTAAAAGTGCTATACGTATATGATATTTGCCTTGCTGTATTTCCGTGATGGCTAACCTTGGCACTCCATGTGTTTTTGAACTTCAATTCCCACAGGTCCTGATCAGCAGGAGTGCTGACTTGGGCTTCTGGTAATTGAAGTCCAAGAACATCTGGAGTGCCAAGGTTCGCCATCACTGCTATATTCCTTTTCAAAAGCTGGGTTGAATCGGTGTCCTTCAGGCCAACCATGTACAGCTTTGTGTGGTTCTGGTTATTTTTTCAAAATCATCACAACAGTGGGACTTTCTTCTGGCATAGCACTTTGCAGGCAGTCTCCTTTATCTAGAACAGGGGTCCCCAACCTAAGGCCCATGGGCCGTATCAGGCCTGTGGTCACCACCCCTCCAAGGGCATCTGAGAAACAAAATGGCTTTGAAGTTGTTGGGACAAAATGGCTGCCCCATCATGCAGGTTGGGTAAAATAGCCATCCAGCTCTCGAAGCTGACTGAGAGAATGTGATCCGGCACCTAGCTTGAAAAGGTTGGGAACCCCTGATCTAGAAGCAGATGGCAGTGAGAGATAGATCTGGATAAAGGATAATTTGTTAAAAATAAGCAAGTGCTTAAGACCAAAAACATTGATTAAAAATTCACATGAGGTTTGGCCAATGAGCAACACTTTCTTCACAAATCTTTGCAGGGTAGTGTAGAAGGAAGGCTCAGAAGATGTTAAAAAGGCATTGCCAAAATAGATGATGAACATAAACAACCAGCAGCACTAACTAGGATGAAGAGACAAGCAAGAAGGCTTGCAGCTGTTAAAATTAGAGTGTAGGTAGGATCCATAGAGGCTCACTCTGTTCATCCCTAGGTCACATGCATTTTGATGTGGCAAAAATGTAGTTTAGCTAAGAGTTCCTAATCTACTCCTGAGTCTATAAGGGTCTTGCTTCTTTTCACACAGACTCTTTGGAAGCACTCTGAAGCAGCAGGAATCCTAGCTAGTACAGAGGGAAGATGAGACTCCACTGTGTTTGAGATTAAGTTGGGGCTGTTCACAACATTATGCTGAGCCTTGGAGACGTTTGGCAAACGTCTCTGCCTTCCATTTGTCTCTGAGGTAGGTATAACTGTGATGAGCTGCCACTCAGATGACAAAGCAGTCATGTTGGGCTTCATCCCTGACATCAAAGAATACCTCACAGTTCCTTCTGGTGAGGTCATGGCCTGAACAGGGTCATGTTTAAGCCCAGTAAAAATCTTTAGTAGATTAACCAGGATTTGAATATTAAATACAAATTGTACATGATTTTTCTTCCATAAACAAAGCAAGCAGACAGAATGTATTGCAGAGGTCAAACTAAACAAAACTACTAAATTATTTCACTGACATAAACCACATAGTAGAAAAAGCAAAGGACATAAACCATCAACTTTTTCTTCTGTTTTACTTATTTTTTTCATTTCAACATGTTTTATGAATGCCATGAGCATTTTACATGCATGGCAGATTATATTAGGCTGTGATATTTAAGCTGCTGTGAGTTCCACTAACTGTGAAACACTATTCAAAACTAATGAATACTTTAAAAAAAACGCTTATTTTCCAGTTATATATATATATATATATATATATGTGTGTGTGTGTGTGTGTGTGTGTGTGTGTGTGTGTGTGTGTACACATACACACACACACACACATACATGTTTATAGTTATTGTATAGTCACTCATCGTTCTTTTCAGAAAGTCAGTGGGTTACTATTGCAACCAACTAGAAGCTTTTATGGTATAGAAAGGTATTTTGTTGTCAAAATGTATTGTTAGAGGTAATTATCAAAATGTATTTGAGTTACTAGATTCTATTAGAGAATATGGCCCAGTGGATTTTCAATTCATGTGCTGTACCAAGATACCTCATCATTCTCTGTGAACTAACTACCCATCATAGATCATCATAGAACTGCCAACAATACATGTACACATTTTGTGCCAGACATATATGTTTCATTGGTAGACAAGTCAACATTGAAAGGTGAAAGTCTGAAACCAAGAGCATCCATGATAAAAATGCTATCATGAAAGTGTAGGTTAGTGTTACCCAAAGTAGGTTAATCTTAATGGATTATTTCAGCACTGAAGAGATGCTGATGTGAAACCTAGATTTATCTGGTTGTTTACATACTGTGTGTATTTTGATTACACTCTGTACACCATCCAGAGTAGCTTGCTAGATAGACAGACAGACAGAATGGCCAAGGATTAGAATTCAGTCTGTTGAGCATAAATGTAGACTCCTGGTTGCCTACTCCTGGTTTGTTAACATGACCTACATCTCTGGTTTCTTTCTTTCCTCCCCCACAAATCAGAGAAATATCCCTTCAAAACTGGGAGCTGTGGAGGGAGTAATCAGCAGTAGGAGCTTGCACCATGACTTTGCCATCATAAGTTTAATTTGTTTAATTTTACGGTTGATAACCTGTTGAGGCCGCTTTGATTCGTCTTTTGATGAATAAGGCGGGGTAAAAATACCGAAAATAAATAAATAAATAAACTACAGGTGCCTCAGAACTGTTTTTTTTTTTAATGTCTCAATATGTCTTGTATGACTATGTCAAAAATTAGTGTACATTTAAACATGAGATGAGGAGCGGGGGAGATGCCAGCTACTACCAGCCAGGAATTAGAGATACAGGGGCATTCCTTTTACATGCCTTTCTCCATTCAACTGGGCAGCATTGATCACATGAAGGAATTTTTTCCAATGTTCAGAGATGCAGGGACACCCTGAGCACAGGAAAAAGAGCACGTGTGATAGGAGAAAGGCCACACCGTATACAAGGTAAAGATACTGTATAGGTGAAGCACACCCCACACACATCCCTTCTTTGCAGACTGGACAGTGAAGCATTGACACCAAACACTTCCCCGGTCCAGTCAACATAAACAAGGAATTTTTGTTACCAAAAATGTTGTCAGCTATAGGTAAGAAATAGAAGCAATGGCAATTTTGGCAGAAAAATGGTTAGCAAATAGTAGTAGATATACATCATTCATGTTGCTGTTTGAACATTTCAGTGCAGCCAACCACAAAATTACTCTTGTTCCATATGTTCCACATTGTTCTTGTTTTAGAACATTTATTATATTATTTGTTTTTATCAATATCATCAAATAAAAGGGTGTATTAGAAAGCCTGTTTCCTTAGTCTCCCGGTGATTTTTAAATCTGATGTAGGAATTGGGGTAAATATTTTGTTTATCTTTTTAATGCAACATTTAAAAGTTATTTTACATTTTACAGTTAGCAGATATTCATATAACTTCTTCAAAACAACCCAAACAGAACAAACTCTTGATCTTTCCCAGTTTCATGAATTCTAACTTGTAAATGCCTTAATAAAACAGGGAGATGAATACTCTGTGGACTTTCAAAAAATCAACAGAACCCTCAAACAATGTCTGCATTAATAGAAAAACTATGTCAGCATGATGGAGATTTTGATATAATTCTCCAGATATCTCTAGCCAAGTTTTTGTAGTTCTTCAGTTATTCACTGGCAGTTTGACACCAATGAAAGAGTAACAACCTACTATAATGACTACACTAAAAATACACAGGAGAACAGAAGAAACAATGTCTACAGTCTACTTGCAAGAGGGGCAAAGATAATCCAAAAGGTTTACATGGACTCCGCCAGTCAGGGAGGAGATGGTATGATTGTCTAACAAAAGCTTTAAGGCAGATAGGTTTCACCGCCACATCAGCAGACGAATGTGTGCTAATTTTTCAGCACAGAAGTCGTCATTTTGTGTTAAATTGGCATATGCTCATTTATACTATTACACACAAAGAAGCACCGATATATAGCTCATTGTGGTGCAGAAGACTATGATCAAATGAATGACTGGTACCAAGAGAAATTAATATTTTTATGACAACAAGAGTAACGATTACAAGTTACTCTTTACAACATTTTCCAGATACAAAATGATTTACTAGTTCCTTTTTCTAGGTGTGCATTAGGGCTGTGTAGTTTGCCCAAGGTCACACACATGCTGGCTCTTCTTTAATGGGGGTTCAGTTGGAAAATCAAAGCCCCAGCCTTTGATTCTTCAGCCAAGAACTCCACCTCAGTAAAGCTATCTAGTCAGCTAAGGCTCAGTATAAAACCAACTAACTAAATAAAGGATAGTGGTTAATAATTCTATGATATGTTCCTATTGCTGAGCATTAAAAATTATAAAGCTCAGTAGAGCAACTACATGTTCAGAATGCAGTATAACAAACGCTTCGTATAAAGGACGCTTTGTATAACGAAAAATCTGTAAAACTAAATGTTTTTGCGCTATTGCTGATGCACAGCATAACAAAAAAATGTTCGTTATACAAATCACCATTGGCAATACTCTGTACAACTGAATTTTTTGTTGTTGTACGGGGTATTGCCAATGGTGATTCATATAACGAACATTTTCTTTTCATTATACAGTGCATTTCCCATAGGAATCTGTATAACGGAAAAAACGAAGCGAAAAGCTCTGCGGAATGGAGTTTTTTCATCATATGGGGTTCTACTGTATTTTATTTTTTAAATTAATTAAAGTGTAAATAATTTTATTACTTTTCTCTTATATTCAGGTACCAAGATATACTTCCCAGTAATAGTGGCAGGCTTTTCACAGTCAGCTCTGGAAACATAGTTGTTTGTAGGTATTGGAGATTGTCATTCTGTTTGCCTATCATCGTAAAAGTGATTTTGCCATCCATTTTTACCCCTCCATCTGAATCTACTCCAGGTTTATTTATAATATATTTTGCAAACAGATAGAACAGACAAGGTGGTAAAATACACCCCATCTTACATTTCTGTCTATGGGAAACAATTCTGTTTCTCCATATTCTATCCTAACAGTATCTTCTTGTCCAGAGGACAGATTATGGATCAGGACCATCAAATTATGAGCCCCACTTGCATTTTTATAATGATTTGCAGCTTTTCATGGTCATCTACAAAACATAGGCCACTTTTCTTCTGAAATTGTTTGGTACACTGCATTAGCCAAGCTACATTTGCAATATGATCTCTGGTGTCTCTTTGTGTCTTGTCATATGGTTTGCAAGATAAGAAATGTTTAGAAGCTATCATTGACACAATCTGCATAATGCTATCAAACATTGGTTTGAGTTTCCCTGTTATGTTGTATGAAATATTCTTTGCTGGTGTCACCTTCTAACTAACCCCTGAAATGTTTATCTAACCCAACACCATTTGAACTATCTATTCTACTGATATGATGGTTAATTCTGAAAGGGGTGGGTGCATCTCAGCTTTGAAAATTTTGACAAGTGATTCTGCTAGAAGTCCAGACTCATACCTAAGTATAGCTTCCTGATGGCCTCTTCACCATGTAAAGTTATGCATCTGGGAGAGACACATCATTATATTGATAGTGTCATCATCCCATCATTACTACTCTTCGAATGGCAATATTTTCTTATTAAAAGAACTCTTTCCTTCATTGTTTCTAAGGCTAAATACTCCTCACATTGGAATACTTTCTTCTCCTCCCTTCTGCACTATTATACTGACCTTTAAATCACTCCCTCACCTCCTCCTTTGGGGTCCTGTGGTGATGCACAGTTTCCTATGTCTAAAGAACATTCCTCTCTTCCTTCCCTGATGTTGTGAGTGCCTTGCATTGGGATTCTTTCATTCCCTCCTGAGTGGTGCTCACAAATAAAGTCATTTCCCCCAGTAAAAGCTGCTATCTTTTTTTCCTTCACAGAGCTCCTATGAAAAAATAAAGTAGTAATATGTTGGCGGGGGGAGGAGGAAGGAAGATTGGCTGGTTTCCTTTCAGAAAGGAGAAAGTGAATTGCAACTACACAGAAGAGAGGCAAAGTGAATTACAAGTCACTCTGATAGAGCTGGCTGAATAGCTCAGTGCAGAATTAGTATTTGGGAGTTCAGTTCCCCACGTTGCCTCCAAGAATAAGATCCAGCCTGCATAGCCATGGGCAAGCTGCACAGTCCCGGGGCACCTTCAGAAGAAGGGAACGGAAAAACACTTCAGACTGTTTTCCATTCAGAATTCTGGCAAGGCTCGCCATGAGTCTGAATCAACTTGTGAGCACGCAAAGAAAAAAGATAGTGGAAAAGAAGAAGGGAAAGCACACTCAAGGCATAAAGAGTATTAATACAAAAAAATGTGAGGAGGAGAAGGGATAAAGAAAGGAGTGTGGGGGGGGGGAGAAATGTGTGTTCCTCTATCACCAACCACACTGTGCAATCCAGAAAATGCTAAAGTTAGACCCCCAAAAGGGAAGGCTACAAATGCCAGGCATTCTAGCCCCAAACCTTTCCCATCTCTTTAATCTCTGCCAACCCCTCCCACACCCCAGTCTTTCAGCTTTGGTGTATATGGTCCCAGAATGCATTCAACTGTCTCTTAACTTTGAGACTATTTGAATCCTAAAGTCACTTTCAAAGAATATTGAGACTGGGGAAATATTTCTGATCTTAAGAAACATAATGATGAATAATGAATAGCATCCAGCAGAATCCTTTAAAAACAATTAAGATTTCAATATTTAAAAAAAGAAAGGAAACCTGGAGCTTCTTTTTAAACAATATTAAGATTTGTTATGAAGACGTAGTCTCTATTTCCAAACAATGAAATAGTCAGCCTTGCCTTGACAATACAAAAGACTCAAATATTACAATAAATTGATTGGCATGTAAAAAAATATCAAATAATCTGTAATTACCATTTCCCACACAATAGAGAAAGCTGCAATTTCCTTTATACCACATATAATCATAGCAAATATGTTGCACAGGAGGGGAAAGTCGGTTGGATTATTTAGTAACAGGGATTGTTTCTTTAATTTGTTTCAATGATTTGAAATACATTAATCTTGAAATTAAGCATAATCTCATGAAGACATTTTGTATGAGGGCAATGAAGAAACATAACATAAAACTCAGTTCTAAACTCATCAATCCCCAGTTTGATAAAATCATATGTTAAATGAAAGATAAAGAAACCTTTCATATTTAGGTTCACTTTTTAGGATGTTCAATTAACTTTGCTTGCATCATTGGCTAACTAACCAAGGAATAATTATCCCCTACATATATCAGTGTGAAGCATTAGTGATGAAGATGGACATTAAAGATAAGTACTGTACAAAGGTCTGAAATGTGAGGAAAATGAACATTTGTTTGCTTAACTGGGGGGAGGGGAATATGTACTTTATTGTTTGGTGCTAGAGTATGTGTTTATGCATATAATTCTTTTAACAAAAAAGAGACCTCTTAATTCAAGCCATGTATGAAATAAGGGCTCAGTTTGCAGTTTAATCCACATCAATGGAAACATGTCATTCCTAGTAAGGCTACACAGAATCCTTATTTTGTTTGTATGGTGCCTTTATACATATGGAAATGGTTCCATTCAATTTAGAAACTAGCTATGGATCATCCTAGTTGTAAATGCATAGTCAGAACATATGGTACTTAGTCAAAAAGAAAAGGCTGAAGTAAAACTCATGGGGAATTTAGCTCGCAAACTGGAGCCAAATCCACATTCCTGTCTTAATGGACAAATATCTCATGGGGGATGCAGTTTTAAATCATCTCTGATTCTGCAGATAGGTTCAGAAGGAAGCTCTTAGAGTTCAGCTGTTCTGCAATATGCAATCACTGTCCCTATCTTTTGAACTTTGATGCACATTTCTTTACAAACTTTATAGCTCTGACTTGCAGAAACAAATTATTACCATTACGAAGAACCTATCAGCTATAAAAGCTGTTGTCCAGAGAGCATGTCTTCTGTGAAGGGGGTGAAAGTACGGCAAAATATCTGTGAAAAATACCACGTGGGTCTGCAAAAGTTAAATTGCTATTCACACCTGTCCAGTTTTTCATGCAAAATCCACATGGATTTTGAATCTTATTCCCTACATAATTTTTTTTCACATGTATTTTTTCACAGATATTGTTCCATGGGGAAAAACCTTATGTCGAAATCGGACCTTGACTATGTAATGAAACCTTCTTCTCATTTGTTGAGACTTGACTCATTAAAGTAAGTCTTCTATTATTAGTGTGACCGAACTGTTGTAAATCAGGTATAAATTTATTTTAGCCTAGTTGAAGTTTTAAAAACAGTAGGAGGAAAATATGTGTGAATTTATCACTGACTATATTCTATAATGGTATCTTTAAACAAGCAAAACAAAGAACAAAGCAGAAGGGAATCAATGTAAGGAAATTCTAGAACATAGTTCATTCAGTTTTACAAACAATTGAAGAGATCTAAGTTAACAACTCCAGAGTAGCTCCTTTCAGCATGCTGTTCTTCCCATCATGCTATGGTTAAAGGCTTAAGCAAAGCACTGATACTATCATATGCATGTGCAAAGCGCCTTTGGCTGAACTAAACTGACTAGATTATCTGTGTTCTTTAAGGGAGTTACAAACAGATAAAAACCAGTTCCCAAGACATTGAGCACAGTATGGATTCATCCACAACTGCTGTATCACTCAGTGGTTTATATCTAGCTGCAAAGGTTGGGAGTTCAATTTCCCACTGTGCCACTTTGACAGAGGCTGGACTCGATGATCATTAGGGTCTTTTCCATCTCTGCAGTGGTACTGGTAGTAGTAGTGGTGCCATTAAAACCTTTTGGGCAGTGATGCACTGCAAAAAAAATTACTACCTACTCTGTGAGCTGGCCAAATATGTGGGCGGGGCAAAACATCCTGCATTATGGACTATGGAGGTGGGCATGGCCATCCAAGTGGGCATGGCCTTGGGGGGGGGGTCCACTACCGGTTCTGCAGAACATGACAGAACCTGCTGCAGTGCATCACTGCTTTTGAGATGATTCAATTCCACCATTCAGATGATTACTGATACTGTAATTGTATGTTCTGAAGAGGACTGGTTATAATACAGAATCCAACATATTCAATAAGTTGTTCTTTCCCCCTCACTCACTCCCCCTAGAAAGCCAGAAGCTATCAGACACAAAGTATATCTAGGCAGATTCACTCCCACAGTCTCAGAGAGCAGATTCTTTCTGAGCTAAGAATTCTGGTAGAAAAAAAAGTCACTCAAATGTGTGAACATGTACACTAAAGTAGAATTTTTGTGACAGGTACCAAAATTAGGTAACCATTTATAAATATTCTACTCTTGGCATTATCTACTGTATAAATCAAGCCTATACAGTTTTAGTTTTCTTTACTATGACTTCACCTGCCTTTTATCAATTTTGCCAAAATGCTAATATGGAGCATAATGTTACATAATCAAGTGTTCAGAGCCCCTTCCTCCATTTAGTCCAGCCATAATTCCATTATGTGTTTTTAAGGACCTTTCCTGAATATGATCGGCTAAAATGGCTTAGGGACTGCAACCATTCACTGTTCTACAGTAACTTTTTGAAATCTATTTCTATATTTAGTCCTTATTTTGGAAAAACAACTCCCTACAATCTGGTGCTGTGTTGACTGTTGCATGGAGTGGTCTTTTCTTTGGAAGTCCTTTCAATTCATGCTGTCCCTTTTATTGTCATTGCAAACATCTGCTCTCAAAGGCCTGAATATTTCTCACTGTGTTTCCGTGACCTGCGCACAGCAGAGTTTTTATATTAATTGTTCCATTATTGCCAAAAGAAAATATCTTAGTATGTTAATAAACAAACAAAACTGTCAAAAACTCTACTCATGGATTTCAATTTTGAATTTAGTAATGGCAGTTTTCTGTATCTTGAAAATCACAGAGCCCTTCATAAGCACCTGTAGAGACCTGCAGAACATCAGATTTGGTGGTTCCTTACCTCATCAAACCAAGGCTGATTTTCTGCATCCAGGCAATGCAAAATTGATGCCTCAACATCAGAGAATCACCACTTTGGAGTGAGGCATACACATCTGTATAGTATTAGACTCAAGAACATATATACTGGCATGCCAAGTCCCTACATTTTAATTCTATAATGCAGACTAGAATCTGAGAGGTTACTTCTTTCAAAAAAATAACTTTTTCAAGCACTAATGCAGGAGAAGGGGGTGGCAGAGGATAAGGTGTGTTGTTGTTCAGTCGCACAATCGATTCCGACCCTTTGCGACCCCATGGACCATTTTCCTCCAGGCGCCTCTGTCCTCTACCATCCCCCTCAACCCTCCCAGCTCTGTGCCCATTGTGTCTATAATACCATCTAGCCATCTCATCCTTGGCCTCCCCCTTCTTCTTTTGCCCTCCACCTTTCCCAACATCAATGCCTTCTCAAGTGAATCCTCCCTTCTCATTTGATGTCCAAAGTATTTTAGCTTCATCTTTACTATTTGACCTTCCAATGAGCAGTCAGGGTTAATTTCTTCTAAGATTGACCTATTTGTTCTCCTCGCTGTCCAGGGGACTCTCAAAACTAGATAAGGTGACTAGATGGCATTGTTGACACAATGGGCGTAGAGCTGAGTGGGCTGCAGAGGATGGTGGAGGATAGGGATGCCTAGCACGCGATGGTCCATGGGGTCGCAAAAGGTTGGACTCGGCTATGCAGCTGAACAAGAAAGCTGAGCGCAGAAAAATAAACACCTTTGAAATGTTGTGCTGGAGGAGAATTTTGAGAGTACCCTGGACAGCAAGGAGAACGAATAGGTCGATCTTAAAGAAAATCAACCCTGACTGCTCCTTGGAAGGTCAAATAGTGAAGATGAAGCTAAAGTACTTTGGACATCAAATGAGAGAGAGGATTCACTTGAGAATGCCTTGATGCTGGGAAAGGTGGAGGGCAAAAGAAGAAGGGGACAGCAGAGAATGAGATGGCTAGATGGTATTGTTGACACACTGGGCACAAAATTGGGTGTTGAGGAGGATGGTAGAGGATAGGGGTGTATCACAGTGAAGCATACCTTTGGGTATGGGCAAAATTATTGTAGGGAATTCAGCAATCTAAGCTGGGAATAAAGATGGACACAGAATGAAGAAATCCCACTAAATCTCTTCCCAAAGAGAAAAAGGAACCTGCATGAATTTTAAAAAATCGATCGTATCTAAGGATCTGTATTCAGAGAACTAAATCAAAATGTTTGTCAACTGGAGTAGACACACTCAATCAGTTGGGCTTACCTAAAATACAAATTTGTAAGCACCCCTAAATTGAGTGACTATGACTCAAAAATATCTATTTGTGCTCCCCACCCCAGCTTCTTTTAGCCTGATTCCACTAAAGTATGAATGCCCTGTTTCATTAGCTGACAGGAGGCCCACTTGGGGGGGGGAGAGATATGGGGAAAATTGGCAGACCCAAACCTTATTGAGATCTGCAAGGACCTTTCTCTGTTGGTTTTCCAAAAAACATCTGAAAACCTTTCTTTTAAAAGAGGCCTTCATAGATATCCTTCCCAGTAAGATTGATGGTTAGTGAAGTTTTGTTTTAATTTGTGTATTATTCCTTGAATTCTGATTCACTTCAGGTATTTGTGTTTTTATTTATTTGCTACTACTGTTTTATAACTTGGTTAATTTCTTATAATTTTCATATGGTTTTATGTATATCTTTGTACAGTAGAACCCCATATAATGAGAAAATCGTACAATGACGAGGATTTGCAAAAACATTGTGCCCCGTATAACTATATTCGTTATACGATGCAATGCATCTCTATGGGGAAAATTGTACAAGGAATTTTTGTCGTTGTACAAATTTTCCCATAGGGATAATCACTCTTGTAGCGATTAAATTGTACAATGACTAGCCCAGCAGAATGAATTAAAGTTGTTATACGGGGTACCACTGTATATTTTTTGTGTTCGGAACCATCATAAGTAGTGTTTACACTGAGTCTGGTGGTATATAAATGTTACAAACAAACCCTTTTTCCTGCAAGCAAGCAATATCTGTCTGTATTATTTACTGCTTCTGTTCTTGCTTACAGCAACAAGATCTTGGGTTTGCCATTTGTGCTACCAATTTAGCTTGAGGATCAAATTGTCCTGTAATTATCATTGGTAGGTAGGATAGTTAATGAAATAATAAAACAAGAGTAATTTGGCCTGGTTAATTTTTCTGTATAGTTTTTCTTCTGAAGTTGCAATGTTGTAAAACTCTCTGAATTTTTTTTTGCACCACAAAAGTAAAGTACAAATCTTGTAATAGAAAAAAATAGGTCCATACATTTTCTCTAGGCAAATACATAATTTACAATAACTGTACAACATATTCTGCCAAATCTCCATAGTGGTCTTCTGTCTAAATTTCACTGACTTTTGGGATTTATTTTTTTGTGGGGGGGGTTAACACTGGAAAAAGCAAAGTAATTGGTGCTTTCTCCTTTGTGCACTAACTTCAAAGTAAGCACTAATTCTGCTTATTAGAAGAAAACATAAATAGCAAGGGTTAAAAAGATCCAAAATGAGAGCTATTTCCATATTTGGAGAGTGTTTCTACTTTTGAAATGAGTTGACAATGACTGTAAAATATAAATAAATCTTGAGCAACTTAAGCAAAATGTGCTTCTGGAACAGTAGTATGTAAAGGGACCACTCTTCTATGAGTTATTTGTTACACTAGATTCTGACATCAAATGAGAAGAGAGGATTCACTTGAGAAGGCCTTGATGCTGGGAAAGGTGGAGGGCAAAAGAAGAAGGGGGCAACCAAAGATGAGATGGCTAGATGATATTGTAGACGCAGTGGGCACAGAGCTTGGCGGGCTGTGGAGAATGGTGCAGGACAGGGGTGCCTAGAGGACAATGGTCCATAGGGTCACAAAGGGTCAGAATCAACTGTGTAACTGAACAACAACAAGATTCTGATAACAGGCAAAGTTGTAACAGACTCTTATGTCTTAGCCAAGGGCCAATGAAGAGTAGTCCATTTTTACATTCATGTCCTCTGAGGATGACAAGTAAGGGAAATCTCTAAAGTTAACATTTTAAAAAATGAATTAGAATGATATAATTGATACAGCAATGGTTACAGACATTGTGGGTTGCTGTATCCATGACTGCACTTTTCAGCTGGTATCAGCTGAAATCTATTGTGTTGCTATGCAAAAAGGTACAACTTTGGAGGTAAATTGCATTAATGTAAAATAATCTCCATAGACTTTATATGTAGCATCCAAAATTGCATCCTGCAATACCCGAACACTGCAGGATGGAATAAGCTCCCATCTTTGTCCCAGCTCCTGCCAACCTAGCAGTTCGAAAGCAAGAAATTGCAAGGAGATAAATTGGGACCACTTTGGTGGGAAGGTAAACAGTGTTCCGTGTGCTCTGGTGTCTAGTCATGCCTGCCACATGGCCATGTGCAGAAGCAGATAGTGCTAGCTCTTCAGCTATGAAACAGAGATGAGCACTGAACCCTAGAGTCAGATACGACTGGCTTTCGAGCAAGGGCGACCTTTACTTTTATATTTAAATTGCATAATTTGATATGCAACAGATTATGTCTATAGATATTTCTTAAATTGAGACAATTTGCCCCTAAAACATACACCTTTTGTGTATCAGTATGATGGGAATTCAGCCATTACAAGAGAGGCCCATAGCTCAACAGTGGTTGTTTGCATCTACAGCCTCCTAAAGACATCTTTAGTTGAAGGATCTGAAAGAGGGCTGGGAAGAACTTTTACCAGACTATAAAATGCCATTGTAAGACTATACAGGATTGGTCGAATGGCATGACTGGACTGGATGGACTGGATGGGCTGTGGCCTGTTCCAGCAAGGCTGTTCTTATGTATTGAGATAGCTTTACATGTTTGTAATTGCAGAAAGCGCAAACTTTGGAAAAAGCAAGACACATACTGTCTGAATTAACCCTCAGTTTCTGCTATCCCATGTAGATATAACATGTAAAATCTTCTTTCATTCAAGGCATGATGTGTGTAAAAGATGGTTCTAAAAATCTTCTCAGCTCTGAATTTTAAAGGGTGATGCTGATGAGTTTACTTTCTCTTTCTTTGCCGAAATGTACCTACTAAAAGTTCACTATGAGGCTGATTATCAATGGATGACAGTGTACAAATAAACAAAGGCCAGTATCATTTTACAGAATTCCATTAGTGCTGCAGCAATGACTGTCAATTAAAGAGTTCCTTTTTTGATTTCAGAGTGCATACAACTTCATCTCATTGTATGCAAGTCATGCGTTACCCTGAAATTAAAAAAGGACCTTGAACAATTCTGACTACAACTGAGAACAAAAAATTCTGGCTTGGAAGCTAGAGAATAGCTGTGTGAAATTAATTTGATGTAAGGGAACCCCTTATTCAGAATCTCTACTCACTTACAAGAACTGCACAGATCTGGCTTTTGTGAAGTCCTTGTTAGTGTTCTCTAGAATTTTCATTTCTGAGTGACCTACTCAAATGAATTCATTCATTTTAGTTAAGGAAGAGAAATTTACAAAATGGGTCAGGTTGGCGTTCAACCATACACTAGTAAAAGCTGCTTTAATAATGAATCCCTAAAATAGAACATCACTTATTAAATAAATGAGCAGCCTTTTCTTTGTGACTGCCAAGCAACTCTCTAATTATGAAATTTAAAAAAATCAAAAGGGAGATTGTGTCGGCTTTCTAGAGACTTTGTGTATGTATGTGTTTTGAAGTCCTAGATAACAGTGTATACAGGGCCTGCAGAAAACTTAAAAGAATTACCAAATGACTATATTTGTACATTTATAAACTTTTTATATACATTTAATGGGATTTCATTTCAATAGTTTTATAAAGACATTTTCTGAAGTTATCTGGCCCTTATTTAGTTTAGAGATGAGCAGGAAAGGCTTCCCTCAGCACTCCCATCACAGAGGGGAATTTATTTATTTATTACTCACATTTCTACCACCGCCCCTTCGCCGAGGCGACTCCGGGCGGCTTACACATAAATCATGACAAATAAAAACTTTACAAAAACATTTTAAAATAGCATTTGATTTGATTTGATTTGAATTTATTTTTATATACCGCTTTCCTCATCTTGTGGACGACCCAAAGTGGTTCACAATATAAAAAAACATACAGCAATACAATATTATAATAATAAGGCAAAAATACAATTTTACAGTAAAAAAAATTCCAAGGTTACATAGCAGTATATAGTATTACAGCAATATAGCAATACAAAAAATACAAAAAACACACAACTGCAGAAGCTCCGACTTCTTCCCAAGCCTTCCCGGCGGGCGGGGCCAGGAGAGCAAAGCCAGTGAAGTTGGTAGAGTCGATGGCTGCAGGAGAGCCGTGTCTCCCATCCCGGGCCGGTGGCATGGGCCCGGGAGAGATGCAGCAAGGACCGTCCATGGCGACAGCTCTGGCGGCTCCGGCTATTCAAGCCTTCCCAGCTAGATGAGTGGTAGCAGCAAAAGTAGCAGCGGCAAAAGGTCTTTTAAATCCCTTGCCAAGGGGGGGGGATGCTGGCGGTGCTGGTGCTCCTGGCATCCGGGTGTTGCGGGGGCCGCTCCGGCTCACCCTCAGGGAAGACCGGAGACAGAGATGGTGTGGCTGGAGGGGGGAGGGGAGGAGGAGATGCGGCATTCAGCGGGGGGACACTCCTCCTCTTCAGTTGCCTCGACGCCCGAAGTCCCGGCGGCCCCTTTTAACCCCCCTCCAGCGATGGTGTGTCCGGAGGGGGGGAGAGGAGACGCGGCACTCAGCGGGGTTCATAGCACTCAGCGTCCTCCTCCTCTTCGGTTGCCTCTACGCCCGAAATCCCGATGGCCCCTTTTAACCCCCTGTGGCAATGGTGTGGCTGGAGGGGGAGGGGAGGAGACATGGCACTCAGCGAGGGTCACAGCACTCAGCATCCTCCTCCTCTTTGGTTGCCTCGATGTCCAAAGTCCCGGTGTTAAAAATTAGATTTGTTTAAATTTTAAAAATTATTTTTTTAAAAAAATGCCTTCCCATTGCCACATCACAATATTTACTAAAACTAACAGCCCAGGATGGCTATTTCCCCAGCCACCGCTGGACACCCCACCCCACCAAAAAATTTCACACACAAAAATTCACAATTTAAAAATTTCACAAACAAAATTTCCACCTTGTTCTTGAGCTGTGAACCAATTAAAGAACCAACATTTCCTTGTTTGTTTATTTTTCCTCATGGTAATAAGAGTATAGAAATGCAGGGAAGATAAGAGCTTGAAGCTCACTGCTCTTTTCTCTCTCCATACGATCTAGGGTGCTCACATGTAATGTATGAAGAGCTCCTCACATATTATTATTGGAAATTGCTTGCCCATCAGATAGTATGTTTCTGTCCAAAACAGCAGCTATAGACAGCAGACTAGATCACTTATTTTGGATGTAGCTTCCTATCTATCCCTAAAAAGAAAGACATCCAGTGAGTCAGGACAGCTGTTTTGCAAGAATTCCTAGCAATACCATAGGTTGGAGGAAGATAGACGCAGTTGGGCATCTGCTCTAGCCAGTGTGGAAGGGGAGAAAGCCCCACAGGAAAGTGTGGGGCTGCTGATAAGTATATGCCTTCCTGCTTGTAATAAGTAATTTATGATTCAAGCTTCTAGCTATGAAGCTGTAAGAAAAAGATTCTTTTTAAGGTGTCTTAAAACTTATATGGAGTTAATAACCTGGCTAGTTCACCAGCCCTTTCCTTAGTATCACCTGCAAGCTAACTCTGCTAGCAAGTAAGACGTGGTTAACTAGTCCATAAGTCAAGGATTCTTTGCACTAACACTATAGCAATGGACGAATTTTGCAATATCCACTAGCAGATTCATGTCACTTAAAAAATACCTTCTTACCAAACAGCACTTTGAGTTGTAGAAAATACCATGGTAAACTAACATTTGAAACCATGTCCAGTTCTCAGAATCACAAACCATTTGTGCACCATTCATTTCAATGGACACGTGGTATGAGCTTTATGGCACACTTGACTCGTAAACCTTTTTTTCAAAAAGGAGGTTGCACATCAGCGATACTTAAAAGGCAGTATCTACAGTTTACTCCATTTTGGTTTATCCATTATAAGGGAGCCATGACAACCAATCTGCGAAGCAGCACTCATGTATGCTAAAATAATATGTACAGTATATAGAAAGACAAAACTCAGCATTTGTGATTATTTTTATCCTGTAAATACCTTTATTTCTCCTCTTATCACTACACCCTTCTTAGTGCTGTTAGCTCTTCTTTACTTCACTGCAGTGTGCATCCTTCACTTTCTTTGGAGCATACTTGCAGCAACAGAGTATGGTTTTCATGTTTTGCCGAGTAAGAAAGTTGGGGTTTAATAAGTCAGATTTCAGCTGCAACATGCTTTGGTTTATCTTTAATAATGATGATGATGATTCAAGACAAACCAATATATCCAATGTACACTCAAATAAATTGAATTTTTACAGCCCAGTCCATTATGCTTAATGTGAATGTAGTGTACAATTCCAAAACCCATTATCTGGAATACATGACTATTTAGAACAGGGATTCCTAACCTTTTTTGTCTCGGGCGTGACCACGCCCGCAGGACAGCTGAGCAGGTCAGACCACACACCCAGGGCATAGAACAAATGAGTACTAAAACTACAACATTCATTTTAGTAGAAAGGTTGACTTTGCCTATTGATAGGAATGTGAAAGCAGAAGTCAGTTTTGCTGAACTGGATGGAGATACACAGATGCTTAGACGTTCCATATATGCACTGCACTATACATACAACAGTTGTTTAAAATTTTAATTTGTGGGTAATAATATTTCAAACATCTTTCAATAACTCATTTTTTCCTGAGAATTAATGTACAAGTGTCTTTTCTTGGTTGAAATATTTAAGTAGCATAATCACAGGCAAACCGAAAACCAGATTAAAGAAATGAAGTTGCAATCAGACTTAGATTTCTTGTGATTTTTCTTAGCAACTGAAAATAAATTAAGCAAACCACTACCCAAAGATACAAGAGCTCCTGATCCCTAAAATATTACCCACTACAACATTTGTCAGAATCCAATTGGATAACAGAGCTTACATTTGCATGATAACTTGGATATTATTCATTCCTTCATTTGAACTAGCTAAAGGCTATTAGCAACAGTTCATGAAGTAGAATAATGGCTGAACAGTTGAGAGCTACTTCAGCCAGAGCTTTTAACTGATATATACTTGTGAGGGCCTAAGCCGGTCAAAAAGAATAAGCATAAGAGTTAGTCTGTTAAATTCATCAACCTATTTAACCCTTGGGGGAAAAAAGCAATTCATGTTTGAATTCATTTGAAAAGGGCCAAGGGTGAATCAATAAGGGTTCAATGGAATGTATAAGGAGACTATTTCAACTTTGCAAAGACCAATTATGAAAAGATTTAATGGCACTGCTCTAATATTGGCTTGTTACTAACAGAGTACTCAAAGTATCAGTTCTGAGGTTTGATGGCTGTAGACCAACTTGTTACAAAGTATGTGATATTTAAGGGGCAAAGTAAGCTGATTGTTCTACACCGCAGTGGTAGAGCTAAAGTGCAAGGTCTGAGATGCGCATAGTGAACATTTTCATATTTATTTGTTCAAGTTCTTTTGGTGGGTATCACTTTCATTTCCATAAATGTTTGTGCTGGTATTTTTGTTTTGTATGAAGGGATTTCCCATTCATGTTTCTCTATTCATGTTTTCTGACCCTTAAAAGATACTTCAAGAGAGCAGAGGCAAGGCAACAGAGAATCAGTCTACTGAAAAAGCAGATGGCAGGACATAAGAGAGAAGAATCTTGGTCAGACTTGTACAATCACCACTTAACATTATCATTTTCATAATAATAGTATTAATTCAGTGTCATCCACCCAATACAAAATACATTCTGGGCATGGGCAGCTCACTAGAAAAAAGGCAGCTAGGGATCACCAATTAGGAAAATTTCCCTCCCCAAACACACAAGAAGGGAAAAACAGCAAAGAGAAAAAAACATGGTTGCATCTCCCAAAATTGGGCCCAAAGGCAAAATGAGCAGAGGAGGAACTCTGATTCCCAACGGTCATGGAGGCGGAAGAAGCCATGCCAGATGGACTGGCTGTTAAGGTGCACCTGGTCCATATCATGAAGGCTGTGGCAGTCCATTGCAGTCACGGTGTTAAATCCTGCATGTCTCATTTCATGTGTGCCACAGGAGATGGCTCCATGATCATAGTGTGTGGGTCACTTCATGGCAAGCTGGGATCCACCTTAAACAAGTTCACACCAATGACATTTTCCCTACTTCAAGAAAAAATGCATTCTCCGATAAGAGTTGCAGTCGACAACAACAACAAGCCTCTCCCAAAAACCAAGAAAAATAAGCAAACAAAGTCAAGAAATAGAAATAGCACTCTTCAAAAAAGTTACTAAAATATGGAGAGATTACTCTCTCACTACCATTTGATGCCATCGGCTCTCTTCTTTGAGCCCAGTAGGCAGGCAGCAGCAAAAATAATCCAAGACAGGATGGAAGAAACAAACAAAAGGGGGGAAATCCACAAAAAAGAGTGGGTGGGGGTAGATACCTGCAAAAAAAAAAGGGGGGGGGATAAAGGAAGAAACAGGAAAGCTTCCAAAGTAGAGGCACACAATAATTCCATAAAGAACAATTCAAACAAAGAAGACTGCTCGCTGTGTCCCTGCCATTTCAACCTTATTTGATAAAACGTTTCACAGCTGTTTTGGCAGTGAGGGATCATAAAAGTAGGGGTGGTCAAACTACAGCCCACAGGCCAGACCCGGCCTGTGGCACCAAATCATCTGGCACCCTCATCACTACCAGAAGTGGACGTAAAACATGCCCACGAATGCACAAACACTGCTGTAAATGCACCCACAGCTGTCGTAAATGTGTTTATGACAGCCATGGGGGTGGTTTATGGTGGGAGGAACCACATGACCGGCCTACAGCGTGAAAAGTTTGGCAACCCCTGATCAAAAGGTTGCATAAAAGAGAGAGAACTAAAGAAACATGAAACATGAATACCCTTCATAAGTGCAAATCATTTGTGTTTTAAGGATGCTGTCTTATATCTCAGATTAGAAAGATAGTCTGTTATCAACAGGATGCTCAACCACATTAAAAAAAGGGATTGAACTGTGGTTCATGTCATATGAGAAAAACTGATTTTGATCAAGGTGGCTCCATGAATGAAATGTAACACTTTCAGACACACATGATGACAAGTAGTCCAGGACACAACAGCTGCCTCTGCCAAATATTTTTTTGGCAATTTCCTAATACCTATATGAAGACTGAACAAACATGAAAGTTCACAACTACTTTAAACCTGCCACTAAGAAATATTCATGTTAAATGTGTTCAATAATTAATTGCTTTACTACTGTGCTCTTTGCAATACATAATATAGTTTATGTGTTATCACTGTAAAAATAACCATCATTTATTTGTACAATACGGTACTTTATCAACCAAGATGCTGCTCCGTTTTCTTTGTGAAACTCTTAGTCCTTTTTAGAACAAAATAAAGATAAATTAAGTTTCACAACAAAATTCATATCTATTGTACACATAAAGTATGAGGGTTTGGGCTGGAACTTTTCAGTTTGTATTTTTTAAAAATTGTTTTCTGTTATGCAGATTGCAGGGAATATATCCCAATTAACAGTATTGTTGTAGGCAGAAGTTTAATACAGTGGAACCTCGCCCCAAATAACAACGAAATCGCATAACAGTTAGGTTTGGGGGGGGGGGGAATGGTGTCCCGCATAACAATTTTCCCTATGGAAAAAAATCGTACAACAATTTTTCAGTAGGAAAAACCACTTAGCAAAAAAAAAAAAAGTTGTACGATGCATCACATAGGGAAAATCGCTATACGATGCATGTATCATATAGCAATTGTTTCATACAAAAACGAGCCCCGTGGAATGCATTAAAATCGTTGTATGAGGTACCACTGCACTTCACTTGCCTGTTCATTTCCAGAAATGATATGTTATGGTAGTTTACTAGGGTATAATGGATGGGCATTACAGTACTTGTAGTCCAAACACATCCAAGTATCCCATGGTTCTCCACTTTTACTCAAGGGGGTAGCAATGAGTGCAGCCAGAATTAACAAATATGTTGTGTTGTTGCTTCAGCCACTTTACTGCAATTAATAGAAGAAGGCACCACTGGATCTGATTAAAGGCCTCTGTAGAACAATACCTTGTTTGCTACAGTGGCCAGTTCACAGATGTGTCTGGGAAGGTTTGGCTTTTGATAAGCATTAATTGAATATAAACCTGCAGTGAAACTCAAGGTTCTCATGCAGAAAACCTCTTTATCTGCAGGTAGGACAGTGAAATAGCCTTTTCTGAAACCCTGAAGTTTCAGCTACTTAATGTAAGAGACACTGGAATACAGAAGCCAACAGTGTGACTCAGTAACAAGCAACCTCATATGTTCCCCTCCATATCATAAACTGATTTAGAGTTATTTACAAACAATTATTTATGCAACAAGAATGAACTTACCAGGGAATCAGCAAATGGCTAAACAGAATGCTTTACTGCTTACAACAAAAGCAACCATGTACTGTTTCTGTATTAATCACTGTTTCCCCTTTCCTTTCCTCCATGGACAGCTCTTTCAAGCAGGAGTCTCTCAATTTTCACCCTATGCCATATCCACATGCTTCTGGAGCTGTATAGGATGGTAATTAATAATGTTGCATGGTTCAACTGCTGTTCAAGTGAGGGAAAATGCAAGCACTCTAAATCTGTAGTACCATTCTCTAGATATTTAAATAGTGATCTTTATTTGAAGTAATGCTAATTCTAATCCTCTCCAGAAATACAAATATGAGATAAGATGGAATATAATTAAGCACAAAGAATAGTTGGCCTCAATTTCATTTTCTTCTGCACCACAATGATTCTGACATCACACAGCATGATACACAATACATTTTTTTCAAGTTGTTTGTTTTGTTCTTTTAACTCTGAAGGAAGTCTCACTTAATTAAGTGAGGGTGCTTCTAAGTAAATGTAAAGGTTGCAAACAGAACAACCTGACATTCCTTGTTGCATAAACATAGAATTTATATCTGGAGCATTTGTAACAATCAACAGCGTGTTTCATCAGCACTGAGCAGTTCTGTGGGCTGTTTTTTTCCACGGATGCCCAGACATTCCACACTAAAGATTACAGACAAATACAAATTTTGAACTGGAGAATGTACAATGATATATTGACCAAAAATCCTGGATGGTTAGAGGAAAGATAAAGAGTGTAGTCATATTTTTAAAACAACAGACTAAGGAAGGCATTTATGACAGAGGCATTATCATCAAGTCTTGCCATAGAATTAGAGTTCCTTAATTTCTGAATTGTAAGTCCTTCTCCATCTTTTCCCTATCCCAATATGGACATGCAATATCCTCAGCCTTCCACACGTTCTTTGCTTTGGCCAGAAATAGCCTGCTTCTATATTCTTGTTAGTTCCCATAAAGATGGGTATCAACATAGCATGTAGAAAGGAGTTCCTAGATAAAGTGATTATTGGCACTGCATTAATACTTAAGTATTAATATGTATACAGGTATACAGGTATCCTCTCATGCACCAAGTGTAAGTGTCCATTGCAGAGAGGGGGATTTGGATGGGAATATAGGAGACTTTTCATCCTTGTACTTAATTTGGTACCTGGACAAATGAGTATGTGAACAATACAACTCCAGCCACTCGAGGTGGAGCCTGATAAACGTTAATTCTCTTGGCAATATTAAAGTGAAGTACATGGTGACCTGCAGCCTTAAGGTTTTAGAAAATACAACCAATATTAAAAGTTTTGCTGTGACTAAATTCTGTTAAATCAGAAGTGGACAATATACAGCCCACATGTAAAGTGCCACTACAGCAAAATTTCCCTCAGTTGTTGTCATGTGCCGTCAAGTCGACTCTGACCTGTAGTGACCCTATGAATGAGAGATCTCCAAATTGTCCTGTCCTTAATAACGTTGCTCAGATCAAGCAAGCTGAAGCATGTGGTTTCCCTCACCGTCAATCCATTTCATGTTTGGTCATCTTTTTTTCTTGCTACTGTCAACCTTTACCTACAGCAACAATGTGGATGATCCTGGTCTTGGTTTCCAGTGACACATCCTTACTGTCTGCTTGATGTTTTTATTCTAATTCCTTCATTGCTGTCATTCTGACTCTCAAGTCTTATTTTGACTTCTTGGCTGCAATCCCCATTTGGATTGTTGATTGAACCTAGGTATATAAAATCTTTCATTATCTCAATTTCTTAATTATCAACACCAAATTTGTGTAGTTCTTCTGTAATGATTATTTTGGTCTTCTTAATGTTCAGCTGCAGCCTTTTTTTTTTGGTACTTTCTTCTTTCTGTTCAATTATGTCATTTAAAGTCATTGCTGTTTTCTGCCAGTATGATGACATCAATTGCTTGTCTTAGATTATTGCTGTTTCTTCCATTAATCTTCACACCTTCTTCATCTAACTCTAGTCTGGCTTTCCAAATGATATATTCTACATACAGATTGAACAGATAAAGGGATAAATTCCAGGTCATATATATAAAATAATCCCAGAAACAATGCTAGAGGCTGTAACAGTAACACGAAAGCAAGTAACAAGTTATTATTATTATTCCCTGTCAATAAATCACTGTTACCAAATGATTTAGCAATTGTAATGCTGTTCCTTATGGTGATTAGAATACTCAATGGATGTGATGAACAATGCACACAATTTGTAAGCAAGGGGATAAAGAAAAAATAGTGCATAGCAAGTACAGCTATATAAAGATGTTACCTTATGGGGGAATTATATATTTTATATTTATTAGTTGTGTTTGTTTGCCCCTGGATGTCAACGTTCACAAATGTCCTCCAGATCCACAGTACATGTGGAAAGAAATAAAATGTTGGGTATTCTAGAAAATGAAAGTAAACCAAAGATGAAGCAAATACTTTTAATCATATGTTCTTATTTTGCAGACTTTCCTATCGGACTGGTCAAGACACATCTAACTGTGACACATGCAGGAACAGTGCATGTATAATCTATAGGTAAATTTATAATTCTCATATTCCTATTTTAAAAATTGGGCATAAGTGTTTTTATTCTCTAGTGGTTGATGGAATATATGTTACTGTTTTAAATAGGTATTTCAGCGTAAATGCACAGAAGGCAAATAAATTAATATTTATTGCACTAAGAAAATGCAAGTAGATAAATAGGGACCACTTCGGTGGGAAGGTAAACAGCATTCTGTGAGCTCCAGTGTCTAGTCATGCCTGCCACATGACCACAGAAACATCTGTAGAAGCATACAAACCTGGCTTTTCTGCTTTGAAACAGATGAGCACTGAACCCTAGAGTCTGATACGACTGGCTTTAGAGCAAGGGAAACCTTTACCTTTACTATAAAATTCAATTTATAGAATATTTCAAATATTAAAGGAAAGAGAAATGAAATCAGGTTGCAGTTCTGAACTTTCCTAATGCAGAATTCAATTTAAAAAAACCACAGATCTCAATATGCCAAGAATGTCATCCTTGTTAAAAAAAAATTAATAGAAGTGTTCCTTAAGCATTACTTAAGAGTGATGGTAACAACTATGAAGCCGAGTGAGCAATTCCCAGTGAAATCTCTTGGGTACTAGCATGCTGTATTTTAGGTAACAAACATTACAGACCTATAATGCGTGTCCAGCTGAAGTTAATATACTTTTGCTTCGTGTTATAGAAAACATAGCCCATTATAGCCCTTCATAAAACATTAACAATGAAGTAAATTGGTTGTACTAAGTAGGCTGCAGAAGAAATTTTGTCAAACATAACTGGAATGTTTATGATCAAAACACTACATTTCAGAGTACTTTTAGAAATTGCAAGTCTTGTGCTGTTTGTACAGTCCATCAAACATAAATTGGTGCACTATCGATTGAGTTACAAGAAGCCTAGTATAATCTTATTTGTTCTCTTGTGTAATGTAATCCATTCAGGGGGGAAAACAAGGTACAGTACTTTAATAAGTTGTTAAGGACTGAGTTGGCTTCATATAGACTTCGTTCCACATTTTCAACTATACTGGAGGTTTAATGAAAATGGCAAGATTAAAAGATATACCCTTCTCTATAAACAAGCAATTGTTTTGCTAAAAAGGTATCTATCTATACATTAGGTATTAAATGTCTTATTTTATAATTATATAAACTGAAGTAGAGGTATTCAGACCAGACTTTTAAGTTATATGTGTATGTATGCATCTGTGCATACTCACTCAGTCATACGTTCTCACCTATCCTCTTTTTAAAAATGTAGTCTCACCCAATTTGTACAGGTTTTTCAATATCCCCCATTCTAGTTGTTGAGAGGGTCTTTTACCCAGCATGAAGTATAGGCGAGTGGGCGGCAATATAAATTTGAAATAATAAATAATAATACTGTCTGACAAAGTGAACTTGATCCATGAAAGCTAACATCAAAATACATCAGTTAGTTTTTAAGATGCTATGTTTTTTCTTTTTCTTTTGTTTACTCTCTGACGTCAACTAGTAATAACCATAATAATATACCAACCATGTATCCCCCAATTAAATTTGTCTAGAAGTAATAAAATTCACAAAAGCCTGAGAATATATTCATCACAGGATGCAATGGAAATTAGATGTCACTTCTTCTGTTTCCACAATTTCTAGCAACAAGACACAGTTACCTGTCTCTAATGCATCTCCCCAGAAGATATCACAAAATGCAGTGACTTATAATTATGCTAACACAGATTACAGAACATATTAATAGAATCAACCCCCTGCCTCTGTAATTGAAGGCCATTTGGTCACTAGCCAAATCTTTACAAGGCAAAAACAAAACAAAACCAGAGATAACATAAAAATTCACTGTACCCTCAATGGCAACTCTTTTCAAGGACTGTATTGTTAATACAGTTACTTTACATGTTTGATATAACTTACAAGTGAAATTGTTTAAAAGTTGGAACTATTAAATATTTATGTTGCATGGACTCAGTCATAGCCACAAACGGTTTTTGTTGCTTTTTTGTGATATGTTATCAAGGCTTGGACTGAGTAAGGTATAGTCCTGCTAACGTTACCTTTAGTTATCTGGCTCAGCAGTTGTGCCCCCCCCCCCGCGCTTATATGAATGGCTGTTCAGGTTTCAGCTTAGTTTTAACCTACTGTGAATGGGGGGGGGGTATTTTATGGCTTAAATGTTTTTTATGATTTAAATTGTTGTACGGACTTTTTAAAAACTTGGATGTTTTTTCACCCAGAGGATTACTGGCCTATGGAACTCCCTGCCAGAAGAAGTGGTGACAGCTGTCAGTCTTGACAGCTTTAAGAAAGGATTAGACAAGTTCATGGAGGACAAGAGTATCAATGGCTATAATAATGGATACTTAAGGACAACCTCCGGGTTGGAGAGATAGGCAGGATATCTCTCAATATCATTTCCAGGGAATCCTAAGCAGGTGAAGGCATCTGCTTGGGAATACCCTGAAGGAAATGGTGAGCCACTGTGTGAGACAGAATGCTGGACTGGATGGGCTGTGGCCTGTTCCAGCAAGGCTGTTCTTATGTTCTTATGTTCTTATGTTCTATGGTTGTTAGACACCCAGAGTCGCCTCGGTGAGGAGGCAGCGACACAAATAAGATTGTGTGTAACAAGGAGTGTCCCTTGAGTGTCCCTAAGAAAGAATTAAGTGCAGTTTATTGGGTCTGAGAAAAATAAACACAGACTGGGCTGAATCTACAGGTGAAACTCGGAAAATTAGAATATCATGCAAATGTTCATTCAGTTCAATAATGCAACTTAAAAAGTGAAACAAATATATGACATAGACTCATTGCACGCAAAGCAAGATAGTTCAAGCCTTACTTTGTTATAATCTTGATGCTTATGGCTTACAGTTTATGAAAACTTCAAACCCCCCCCCAATCTCATGTACCCCATAATAATCACATAATCTCATGTACGCTGAACACCATGATCATCACAATTATAATGAATTAAGGCATGACATCTCTCGCTTCGCATGTACTGAGTCTATCTCATATATTTGTTTCACTTATTAAGTAAAATGAATGAACATTTGCACAATATTCTAATTTTCCGAGTTTCACCTGTATAACCAAGAAGGAAACATGCAAATGGAATGGATGGATGACAGACTAGGAAGGCAGACTCGGATTACATGAATATTTTACGTTGGTAGGGAGTGAAGTATGATTTCAGCATTAGAGCTAGGGGGTAATCATTGCCATATGGGAAGCTGGTTTAGTCACACAATGAAATTAGAAGATGTATAGATTTCACAAGGGGGAGAGTTGGCAAATGAGAGCACTGACAATATTTGTGAAGGACATCTAGGAAGTGAAAATGAGGCATTACCCACATTTTCACTGGAAATTTTGGAATATGTTTTGGGAACATCTGCTGGGTGTAGATCTTAACTTTCCTCCAAACCTGTTTGAGTTTCATGTACTTGTTTCATGTGATTCATGCCATGGGCCTAATCATATTCCTGGCTTTGAAACATAAGAGATAATCTGGAAATTGAATATGGTTGGAAATTTGGCATATTATTTTTCTGCAGTTTTACAGTTGTTGTTGTTTTTTTTTACAGTTTTACAGTTCTAGAGAAAATAATTATGGAGATTTAAAATCAACTTGTCTCTAAGGAAATTTTTGGGGAGCGATACCAAAAATTATACACCAGAAAGCATCTGCTAAGCTCATCTTTTAGCATCCAGTGATGTAAACTGATGTAAACTGATTATGAATTTGAAAAAACTCCAGAAACCAAAGAGCAGCTCATGCTGCTGAAAAGTATGATAATATTTTAAAACAGGGCCAGGCAATAGGTCACCAACAGGTTGCATCTGCTCCCTAGGCTGTTCAAAGGCCCAGGCCATATTAAATCATGCTCCAAATAGACTATTGGGGGTGCTGTTGTGCTGAGGACCATAATCCACAACTCCCCACACAGCATGTTTTTGAGCAGAATCATGCAGATGTGGTGGTAGATATTGGTCAGTGGTCGGAATGTGCAAACACCACTGAAGATCCTGGTGAACTGCAGTGGAGCAGGGCAGCCTTCAGCACTAAGAAACTGCCCACCCCTACTTAAAGTATAATCATGAAAATTGGCCAGTCTAGGTTATTCCAAGTTTGTAAAATAACAGTGATAATCTCTTTAGCCTGACAGTGTTTTCAACTTCCTGCTGATATCAAATACATTTTTAAAGGGAACGTTTATCAGTTGTTACTCTTCAATCTCAACATTAAGTCACTTAGGCTAGACTTTGTTTCCAACCATTTAATCAAAATATCTACAGTACTTCATAGATATGAAAGCATTAGAAAGTTCTTTGGATTCAGTCTGAACATCCCTTAGATGTTTCATTTTTATCATGCACTGGCTAATGTGCCATTTGGTATGGAGTTATATTTGCATACAGTGTCCTTTTGTTTGGATTGGTATTCAGTCTGTTCAATAGCCTCCAAACTTTCTGGCTGCTTTTTGTCATATGAGCTTTGGTCCAGTGACTTCTTTTTGTTTCTGCAAGAGCAAATATCAGATTTAGCTCAGTTTGTATTATATGTTCATTAAAAGGATATTTCCTAAGTGTGAAATATAATCTAAGTATTGGGGGTGTGTCTCTGGAATAAAATTTGGGATTTAGTTGGTCTGGTACCATGTTGGAAAGGAGGTATGAGAACATTCCAAAATGGAAGTTACAAATTGATTGTAGTTCTCTAGTTGAGAGTCAGTCTCAATTGCATCTAGCATTATTGTATACTTTCCCCAGTTAACCTTTTTGAAATTATACCTCCTATGGAATGGTATAGATTGAGTTGGATAGCTAAGTAGATCTGTCATAGAATGGGTCTGTGCTGAATATATGAGATTGAATCACCTATGCTCTTGATACCCTATTGAGCTATAGGCTCGTTACCAAAAATTAGATCTGTATTTTAGTTTCTCTGCCACTTGTCACTCTTAAATGAACTGAGTAGTTTAGGATCATATATTTCACACTCTTAATGAGATTCTGAACATTTTATAATGACTTCAACATTTTCAATATTGTGTTCTTAGCTCTAAATTTACTATGTCTGTTGAAGTATCCAAATAAAAAGTGAGTGTTTGGTTTCATATGTTAGACAGACTCTTAAAGCAGAATGGCTAATAAATCTACATTACTATACATACACACAGGCAGTTTGTCCATCAGGACTGCTGTATGGTCTTCTTCAGAATAGCCTACTGAGAGGACTACAATATCTGGTATTGTGTTAATGGAACTAATGTTGGGTTTGTGGGGCCTCTCAGCGCCTAGACACATCCCAGAAACATCTAATTTGACACAGATCAATTCCTCAGTGAATTTCTTAGACACAAAAGGATATTAAATTTCTGTTTGCAGAAAAATGAAGCTAAGAGTTCCTCTTTAGATGAAGATATGCCCTTTATATTTATTATTATCTCTCGTGGTCCTAAAAAGGTCCATTGAGTCAGACTGCTCATCAGCAAGTTTACAGTACAACACTTCTGAATAGGGAAGATTAGTTTGTATGAATTACATTGATCTCTCTGTTACATTCACTTTCACTTGACATCATTGGCATAGGATGCTAAAACTCCAGAGGGCTATGTGTTGAAGAAGCTGCTTGTTTCCTTATGAAACTGCACAGCTGTCGAAATCATCAGGAAGTCCCTCTTGGGAATAGAAAACCTGTGGAGGCCAACTTGATTGGCATACAGAAGGCTCTCTCTTGTATTGCCCACAGACTGTAGGGAACACTCTTTTCAGAGATAAGAGGAGTTTGCACTCTCACTGTTTCTAGGGAAGATACAAAGATGAATCTCTTCAAACTGACCTTTTAAACTGTTTGTTGATTTTGTTGTATGATTATTATGACACAAAAACAGTTTCATTTATTCATTGGTTTTAATTATTTAGTTCTAAATTTCCTTTGAATGGTGTTTGTAAGCCAACTTGAACGTGCTTAGTGAAAAAGTGCAGTAAATAAATAATAATAATAATCAATGACTTACTTATAATGGCAAAATGTGCTGTTGAGGCAGCAAGGATACCAGTCTGGCATACTTGATGACACTTATGGTTGAAAAGTTTTCCAACCCTTTCTGCACCTTTCCAGGGTAGGAATAGTCCCAAACAGTATGGAATATGATGCAGAGGGCTGCTAGAAGACAAAGAGCATGGGAAAATGTATTCTATTTGACTTTGTTTGTTACTGTAGGAGCCAACTCTATCTTTAAACACATTGGTTATAAGGGCATCCAGAACAACTTTCTACAGGATAGAAATGGCTGCTAGTAGGAGGTAGAAGTGGGGATAGGAACAAATTTTTAATTAGCTTTGGGTTCAAGCCATAGTATAACAGAAAACTAGAACCTTAGATAAGCAATCAGAGGAGTTAATACTTCAGAAATGGTATTTTTGCCTATTTTCTATATTTCAAGGTTTTAAATATATATCTAGTTGAATATAATTAGTGTAAAATTATGTTTCTGCACTCAATTTTATACAGGGATCTCCCAGTGGTGAGAAAGCACAGTGGTTATTTGTTCTAAATTTACCTGTTTCTACCTCTCCATCATTTTGTCAGATGGGATTACCCATTTAAATTTCTGGTGCTTCTGGGTTGAAAGGATTAGCCGGTGATAAATCTCCTTTCCCAGGGGACACCCAGTCGCTGAACTAGCAATCTTCAGGGACGTTCCTTTCATGTTCCCGAACAAACAGCCCCCACAGACCAACCTAGCACTTTGGAAGGCAAGCAGGAAGCTACTAGAGAACCACATGATTCTCTACCACCTGGCCATGAACAACCATGGCCTGTGTGGAAAGCTTTAAATAGACTGTGTGCCAGGATGGGAAGATCAAAGGCTAATCTGAGAAAATAGGGTTTCCCTGTAGATAGTAGCCTGTGTGAATGCGGAGAAGAGCAAACAATCACCCATGTGATACAATACACACAATGCCCTTCAATGTGCACTGAGGAGGACCTTATGTTGGCAAGAGGAAATGCTGTTGAGGTGGCCTGATATTTGGTGAATGACATCTAATCCTTTTAATTCCTTTTTGTTTTAGATATGTTAATTTTAGCTTTGTATGGTATTATATTCTGGTGGTGCCTCTGACACGATTTTTTTTAAAAAAAAAAACAACTATGTAAATGGAAACACTTCAGATTTACAAGGATTTGACACTCTGCCCAATATCCTGTTCCACAACTCAATGGGACAGATATTATCATAGGCAGCAGATCACTACTACGTCAAGAGTTTCTGCCTCATTTTTGGTTTGCATTGAAATTTAAACAGGAACTCTTTAATTAGAGGCAATCTGCTGCTAACAGTGGCCTCATTCCCAGTATGCTGTGGGAATTACAGAACAGAATAATGGCTATGACTTTTTTCCCCAGGGGAAGGAATGAGCCATACTCAAGTTTATTTTCACTTTGCCATCATTGGTTTTGCATCCTTGGATCTCCACACAGGTGAAAAAACTGGCAGCATAACTAAACCTCCTTCATGTTGACATGGAAAAATAATTATTCCACATTGCTATGTATTGCCATTACCATTGATGATTGGGAGCCGAGCTAATTCACCAGTTGTAGCAACAAGAAAGGCAGAGAGGACATTTCAATTATACATTGCAGGCGCACCCCCCAATAACGGACTCAGACACCATTGAAAGTGGATAACGGCATTGGGCCACATTTATTGATTCATGCCCTAGTCCGAATTATAAATTTGTATTGGTAAAACGACCAATCATAATTCTTAAGGCAAGCAGGCCGAAGTAACACTGGTAAGGTACCACCCAAAATTGCCAACGGCAATTGGTTACAATGTATCAATTTGTATCAATTTGTTTGTTGACAACAAATTGTTGACCGTAGTCAATATCTAACTCATGACCCCACCCTCTGACTCGTATCCGTGAAATCACGGGGTGATGCATGCTGGCTAGCTATCGCCATCACCCCGTCGCCTGGTTCGTCGTTGACCGGACAACGTTTAACTAATTTATTCCTATCTAGTGTTGTCCAGTCAATTGCGAACCTGCCGGATACCTGTGGGTCATAACTGTTTACCTTACCAGTGCTACCCTCCCATGTGACCAAAGTCAACAGTAATCGTAGAATAACCCCTATATCAAACCATAGCAACAGTGTGGGATGGGCAAAAAAGCCAGGACCCGGAAGCCAATGTGGGTCCCAGCCAAAAATTACCACCCGGCCCCGAAGCGACCAGAATATCACACTGTTAACTAGGGAGGGGGTGGAGGGGAAAAAACTTCTCCGCTCCGTCGCTTAGCTAAAATGGCAGCTCGGCTGCCTCGTGGCCACCCCCTTTTATAAGGGAGTTGGCCACGCCCTAAACTACCCGGATCATTCGTCCTGTGGGGGGGGCCCGCAAAGAGCGCGGCGGCCATTTTGGCGCCACGCTTGCATTATTTCAATATACAGTGGAACCTCATACAACAATCGCCCCGTATAGCAACAAAATCGCGAAACAAATAGGTTTTGAAAAGAAATGGCGTCCCAAATATCAATTTTCCCAATGGAAGAAATTGTACAAAAATTTTTCAATGGGGAAAACCAATTAGCGAAAAAAATTGTTGTACGATGCATCCCATAGGGAAAATTGCTATACGATGCATGTATCATATAAAAATTGTTTCATACAATAACAAGGCCCATAGAACGGATTAAAGTTGTTGTATGTGGTACCACTGTATTTGCACACCTAATATTTTTCAAAAATAGTCAGGCAGCATCCGATGGATGAATGGATAGATGGATATGCTTTTCTATCAGAACCCTGTAGTCCAGATCTGATTTATATTTTTAAGTCAGTGGTATAAAGATTTCTCACACCTAATTACCTATCTTGCTTTCTGAAATAGATTCATTTATCTCTAGGTAGCTACAAGTATATTCCCAAGAGGTAATTAATGATCAGTTGGGAAAATAACTGAAGCTGAAATTAACAGTAGTCAATTGATTAATCTTATTCAGATATTAGAATTCTCTGTTTAGAAAAAACATTGGGGGGGGAGATACTATTCAGATCCTCCTCTTCATGCATTTCTATTACTCTCTAATTCATGGAAGACAATTTCTGAAGAGGAGAACCTTCTGTGTCTCTGACGTTTGACCTCATGGTCTGACACCCTAATTCTACAGTGTTCAGATTATTCAGATGGAAGAAGCTTGTTTCTTCATTAAATTCCCTTTATATCAGGATTCTCAACCTGCCACCCGAGCTGGATGCAGCCTGCGGCGCCATATCATGTGGCCCCCATCGCCTACACCACACCAAGAAGCGCCCCTGAAGCTGTCTGAGGGAGCATGACCAGCCCCTGGTTTTAAAAGGTTGAGAACTCCTGCTTTATATGTGGGTGGCAGCTGAAACATATCAAGAGAGAAGATGGGCTCTTGAGTTCATATTGTGTTTGCTGAATGCAGATCTGAAAAGAACCAGGACTGACAGTTGTAGTAAAACTCTGACTTGCAGCAACTCACAGCTGAAATTTACGGTGATGGGAATTAGGTCATAAGATTTTCCCCCCAAAAAAGGATTCCAACCACTGTTTGGCATTACATTTCTCTTACTGGTAGGAGTTCCATATCATTACTTCAGCGCCTCTTTTCTAAATTTATGTTGCTGGTCGTCCTGCATTGAATGATAGTATAATTTATAGAAGTAACATAACTTTCCGTTCATGATAACCTATATGGGGGAAAGAGTCTAATTCCCAAATTGAAAAACAAAATTCATTATTCCTCTCCAGTGCACACAGATACACTACGAGCAGCATAGTGATATAAGTGCCCTTTTTGTGTTGAAGCCCTTTTTGTGTTAAAGACCACAGAACAAAAGACCGCAGAATCAAAACCTAGGAACAATGTGAGATTTTATGTGGCAAAGTGTGAAAGTGCATTTTTTACACGAAAACAGGATGGAGAGAAGTAAGAAAAACACATAGTTCAGTGGTAGATCATACACAAGAGGTCCCCGTTTATAACTCAGGAGGCCCATTGTTCATCTTCTAGACTAGTTCTCAATCTTTTAAAGCTGGGGGCCGGGTCATGCTCCCTCAGACAGCTTCAGGGGCCGAATGGCTATTTTGCCCTTCCTCCACCACATGGCACTTCCTGGTGTAGTGGAAGTGGGGAGGCCCACATGAAATGGTGTCATGGGCCACATCCAGCCCATGGGCCACAGGTTGAGAATCCCTGTTCTAGACAGTGTGACTGAGAGTAACTAACAGTATAAGTCAAGTTCTTCTGGTGATAAATAGGAGCCTGCTGTCAGTGATGGACTGGGCAAAGGTGAGCATATTGAACTTTGATCCTGGTCAATCGAAATCTGGATCAGGAAATCTGATTCAACCTGCGCTGGAAGACTTTAGTCTTCATCTGGATGTTTAGGTTTGAAGTTTGAGTGTAGTTCTGGATTTACCCTAGAGCTTAGATACCTAGGTTTCAGCACTGTCTAAGAGTGTGTTTGCACAGTTGAAATCATCACATCCGCTACCCCTGTTCCTGTCAATGTCTGATCTGGTTATGGTGACACAACTTAGTCACATCTTTTTGGAGCTACTCTAACACACCATAAATGCAAGTACTTTTGAAAAGCATTGCAAGTTGCTAGCCAGAGATGGCTGCAAACAGAATAGAAATCTCTTGTTACAACAGCTTCAATGAGTACTGATTTTGGGGGACAATTCAAAGTGCCAGTGATTACACAAATCCTTCTAAGGCTTGGGTCCAGCCCAGCTGAAGGATCGTGTCTCTAGATCTTTGAGATGAAATATTCTTAATGGTTCTCTCTCTCTCTCTCTCTCTTGCTCACACGCATGCACACACACACACCATTGAAGAGAAGACATGACAGAAGGCATTCTCAGTGGGTGCCACCTATTGTGAAATTTATCTCCAAGGAAGGGTTGGTCCCCCCCCCCCAATTCAATTTGCTGGGAAATTAACCCCTTTTAATTTAAATAAGCCTTTGGTTACTGACTGGCTGCTGAGAAAGGATCTTAAAAGGAGGATGCTGCACATTTTTAATCAATAACTAACTTAATTATATCTTTCCATTTAAAACCTACTGCCTTTTCAACTGCAACTATTTAAATTAATGTGATGAGTCCTTCAGTGGGAGAAAAGTGGTATAGAAATTTAATAAATTAATGAAAACTACAATATTAGTTTTTCTACTGTTGACATATATACTGGATGTTTTGTATTTCATACTCCATTTGAAATCTTCATTAATATGACTTGCCAACACAATTAGTTGAAAGAATGCAGTCATTTGGTTTTCTTTAATCTATTGTATTCATTTACTCTGTTGACTTAAATACAATTATATTGACAACTGATTATGGTTTTCTTTTTCCCCTACACTATTTAGTGTGGAATTAGATTTTAAGCAGCAAGAAGACAAACTACAGCCAGTTCTGAGAAAACTTCATCCTATTGAGGAAACTCAGGTTGCACCTTTGCCTTACTCCCAGGAGAGTTATTCCTCAACTCCCAAGCAAAAATCCAAAACTGAATCAAAAAAGCACGGAAGATGGAAACTCTGGTTTCTTTAACTAAATGCTTAATATATGGAATTCAAGGCCTTCTTCAAAAAACACATCCACATACGAGGTTGTGAAGTTTCTTTTTAAAAGAGGGATATTGGCGATGTGAGCAGGTGACCGTCAGCAAGTGTTTCTCTGATAGTGTTGAGGAAGCATTCTGTTCTCAGCATATGAACCAAAAAAAGGCCTTTGAACCTTTGAACTAGCGTTCAGGAGCAAGGCGTTAAATGTACACCTTGCAAAGTTTTAATTCAAATTTCACCAGTGTGAGATGTAAAAGAATTTAACATTCATGATCAAAATCCATGTGAACAAAGGAGAAAGCTATACTGTTTGCTCTCAAATCCCTTAATTCACAATCATTAACAAATACACTCACAGAAACATGCCATTTTAGTGTTGGATTACCATCTTGTTCATACATGAGTATACGGTCCAGTAAAATTTAATTTTTGTGAAATAAAATAGCAAGCCTATTCGTTCCCAATAGCCTTCATTATAAATTTAATTTTACAAATATGCTGAGGTTGGATTATGCCATTTTTCAGCATGTAAGTATCATGAGGAAAGCACAATATTTTCAAGTGGTCTGAGACCACAGATTCTCTTTAAGATGTGACTATGTGTATACTTGCCTTTATGTGCTATAGCATTGAGCCAAGTAACTGCATCTCAGTGAAAATGCTGGCACCTTTTATTTAGTGTCATATTCATTGCCAGAATAACTGCTCACTTCAAATGGTGAGCAGCCAAAAGGCACTCAAAGTCTGGACATGCCTTTTAATCACTGAAAGTTGACAGGGTCAAAGCTAGGAGCACTAGACTCTCTTAGATACCATTTTTTTAATCTGTTGGTACCCAACAGCTAAAACTGTATGTTCTGGCACCATATTTTGGGGTGGGAGAATAAAAAAGGAGTGGTAATATTAAAACAACAGAAACTGGCAGCTGCCATAATTTAATACTCTTTTGTAATTCAGTCTTGAAACACTACACACTATTGACACACTGTGCCAGAAGTTTTATAATGAGTTGTGCTTTTTAAGAATTCACAAGAGCCTAATGGTTTTATTTAGCTTCACTATAAAAGTATCCAACCATCCTAATCATCACCTAGTGAAATGTTTGGCATTAACAAATCAGATTACTAAATAAAAATGCTGTGTAATCATGCAGTTCTAGCAATAGTGTTTAAAATATGTTCTCAATTATAATTGGGCCAGCTATAGTTAAACACTTAATTTTGCCAGGTTCACTAGGACCATGATGGCTAACCAAGTCAACACTCTTGCTGATCAGGGCTTCTGAAGATTGAAGTCCAAGAACACCTGGAGTGTCAAGGTTAGCCAACACTGCACTAGGAAGTTGAGCATTTGCTTAACTCTCCCAATTAAATAACCTGAATTTGAAACATGATTTTGGATGGATTGTACTCTGAATTATTTTAAGGGAAACAATATAATCACTTTCTTTGGAAATGTCTATGTTAAGCAAGAATTTTTTATCTTTGATACTTTAGATTTCAGAAGAGTACGTGAAAGGTATCAGGCCTACAGTTTTACATTTTGAAACATTACACAAGTTTTGTTTTGTTTTAGTATTGTGAAGGAACAGAAGATAGAAAAAATGTTATTGGTATATCTACCAAAAAGATACATGAGTGTGTAAGCATAGTATACTCTGCTTGCTATTCAGTCTTGTTTTATTTGGTATTATCAATCTATAGGGATACAGGCAAGCAGTTTGGCTGTTTTCTTGGGAAATAATAGTGAGCTTATAAAAAATTGATCTATGTGATTGTTATGGTCAACTTCAAAACACAACTTCCTATACATGCTTTAATAAAAATAACTCAACTTGATGGCAAAGTTCAAAGAGGGCTACAAATCATTATACATAAGGAAACAAAATCCAAAAACATAGTAATTGAGGGTCTGGTGTTGGTGGTGGTATTGGAAGCTGAAGGATGAGAAAGGCATTAGTGAGCCAAGAAGGAAAGTGCAATTGTTTTATGTTAGGGTGAGGGGTTGAAGTGTAATGTTTTTAATTGAAGCTCAAGACCTATTTACAAAATATCACACCATGAATATTTTAAAGTCCCAAATGCTTGAGCATTAAATATATTATTTTTATGAAAATCAAGGCAAATTCTTAAATATAAGCATATGTAGATTAGATTATGGTGGTGTGATCATGCAAAACATTAGGTATACAGCTCAGTTCCTATGACAGTGATGGCCAACCTTGGCACTCCAGGTGTTCTTGGACTTCAATTACCAGAAGCCCAAGTCAGCACTCCTGCTGATCAGGGTTTCTGGGAATTGAAGTTCAAGAACACTTGGAGTGCCAAGATTGGCCATCACTGTCCTATGACCACTTATGCATTATCTCTGTGATGATCATGACTGTTCCCTAATCCAGAGCAGTGCAAGTGGGATGTTTCCATACATAGTGGAAGTTTTGTTTACCTTTGCTGATAGCAATACCCCAATTCTACAACACAAGCAGCTTTGAGAATATTCCCAGGCCCAAAAGTATAATGCAGAGAGCCACAGTTCCATGACAGTAAACAGGACCCCAGATATGTAAATGCAGTTTCTCACAAATTGATTCAGCCCAAAATACCAAGTATTGTAGCCCCATTACACAAGTTATTCATGTATATGCTTAGAGCTGTACATGAGTTTGTTGGTTTTCATAGTTTTGCTCCAATTCTTCACTATCCTTTCTCTTCACCCAATCTAGTCAACAAATCATCAAATTCATTTGCAGGTTGTTAGCTTGGAAATAGCCGATTGTGAGAAAATACACAAAATAAAAGTGTACACGATATAGGATCTATGTTGAAAATCTGTTTTATAGAGCATAACACTTTATTTTAATTTGGGCCAAAATTAAACATTGCAGACATCAACTACAGTATACACAATATAACATACAGCTCTGAGATTCTTTGGATATGATATTTGGGTTTCAAGAAATAGTCCATATTCTCATGGGCTTCTATTTACATACAAATCTCTAAAAACATGTTTTGCTTGTTGTCAAGTAACATTCTATCTTTATACAAACATCAAATTTGGAAAAACAGTTGTCCTCAGAAATCATTTTGAAGCTTAAAATGAAACTAACTTAAGTGTTCCATATATGAACGGAATATTTTCCTAAAATGCTGGCAAATTTTAATTTTTACATTTCTTTGAAAAGGTAAAGTACATACTCTTGCTCAAAATTGTGTTATCTTACCATACTATGTAACTTGTAATAAAATGTTCTTTGCAAGTGTGTAAAATGTATTATATTGTATTACCCTTAGGATCACTCAGGCACAATTTAGAATTTTATGGAGAGAGAATTAAAATCTGTAGCCAAGTATGATATTTGACTGGTGTAAAATGACAGTAGTTCCACTTTAGTGAGATCTTACATAGAAAGCAGGTAAAACATCCAAAAATAAGTGTTACCATCAGTCTCCAATCTGGCATACTTTTTAATTTGCTGCTAAATTAATTAGCAATACCATGTTCCCATTCACTCTCATATACTTATAAACTTAATTATCATGCTTGGGCTCCATTTCTATTCAATAAATGCTGCAGTAATTTTATATTACTTGCTGTTTTCATACTACAGGGACAATATTTTCTAAGTTCGCATAGTTCCCATAAGCAACAGTAACATAGATGTTTGTTTTGAAATTATTCAGAAACAATCTATGTAAATATTACTTGTTTTCTTAACAAAATGGACCACTGTAAGATACTTTATATAGTAAGGATACAATGAAAAACTATTAAAGTTAAAAAGACTAACTATATTAATTGGTTGTTTTCACTTTGTTTTTTTAATTACATATGCAACGAAAAGCAGTTTTGCACAGGAAACTGGCTGTGCTGTCTCTCTTTCCCACTGCATTAAATTGCTATAATCTAATAGATAATTTTAGGAAGCATTTTAAAACCAAATGAGTCATTCTGATTACAATCCAACACCATCTTTATAATAGTACTGAGTTGACATTATTTGTAACACTCATAATTGCCACTAATTGCATCATAAAGGCACAGCATTTCACTATGTACAATGAAGCAGGAAGCTTCCAACATCTCCCTGTATTATTTCCGTACATGAATAAAGTATGAATGCAAGATATATAAATTAAGATAGGCTTCAAATATATGCCATTGTTTATTTAGCTGAGTGTAATCTGCCAAGATGTTTTGTTTTTAAATAAGTAGCTTTCCATGTCTTATAAGGCACTTTTGGGGTACAGCATATTCTACAATGGATTAATCTATACCTATAAAAAGAGGGTTGGGCTGTGCGTGTCTGGCTTGCGTGGCCACACCCATCCCTACTATCCCGTAACGAGCCGGCCTGACTAACCTTTTGTCCCTGAGAGCATCGCCACAAGGGTCCGGAAGCCAAGAGTAGGGCCAATGCCCCACGAACATGAACAAAACAAAAAAACTACAACTCCCAGCGTCCTCGGTACCATAGCACTCCTCAGCCAATCAAGCTGAAGGATGCGAGTGTGGAGGAGGCGGGACAACTGGTGTGCGCGTTAAAAAAAGGCTGACACGTGCAAAAAAAAACACCTCAGCCCAGGGCCCTGCCTTACCGAGGCAGACAGAGCCCGGGCTGAGGGAACAGTCTGCCTGAGGGCACGACCTGTGAGGCGGCACCGCCTCTGCCCTGCCACCCATCCCACCCTCAGCCACACTGCCTGAGGACACGGCCAGATGAGGCACCGCCATAGGAGCTGCCCCTCCCCTGCCACCCCTTACATCCTCAGCTATGCCTGCCGGCTCTCATCCTTGCTATTTCCCCTCTGCTGTTTCAAGCCAGCACATGATACAACAGATGGAAAAATACACAGGCGTCAGCCAGCAATCCTCCAGGGAGACCTCCTCCCCTAATGGATCGTTAGCTGGCGCCTTTGCATTTCCCCCACAGCAATTTCATGTCAACCTTCGAAACAGTTGAGGGGGAAATGCAAAGGCGGCAGCCAGCGATCCGTCAGGAGGCACTCTCCCTGACGGATCACTGGCTGCCACCTTTGTATTACCCCTGCCGCTGTTTCGAGAGCTGACACGAAACAACGGAGGGGGTAATACAAAGATGGTGAACCACTTCCCTGGGAAGCAAAGGCAGAGAACGGCGCTACATTCTCTGCCTTCGCCTCCCAGAGGGAAGCAAGCACCTTCCATGGGGGCCAAAGGCACTGCTGCCTTTGGCCCCCGCCAACCGAGGGAAGTGAGCCACATCCCAGGGAAGCAAAGGCAGAGAACGGCTTACTTTCTCTGACAGGCAAGGGCTGAATACGGAGCTCCGTTTTGCCCTTGCCTGCCAGAGAAATCCACCCCCTTCTCCGACAGGAAATGGGCCGAATGCAGAGCTCCCCCCCTCTCTCTGTGTGTGTACCCCCCAAAACCACCCCAACCACCAACACATGAACTATACCTGCTAGTATTATAATAAAAGGGAGAACATAAAATCTATCAGATGTCATGAAATAAGATATGACTACAATCATAGTATGCAAAAAGAAAAGAACTAAGCCTCATGTATAAAAACAAACTGGGCAAGTATCCTATTACTACAGAGTCATTTAGATAGTTAATGCCTTCCCAAATGTGGTCCTCTCCAGTGGTGAGCCAGATGTTATAAAGTTCGGTTTCACTTACCAGTGATAACTTTCGTTCTTCGAGTATATAGTTTGTGAATACACACTCATGGGGTTATGCGCCTGCGCAGAACGGCCGATCGGAGGCTTGAAAAGCTATTGGTCAAAAGTTTTGGCGGTAAGACCGCCCACCCTGAGGCGCCCGCGCGCCATTTTACCTCAGTTCCATACTTAAGCCAAGCACAGGATAAACCAATTGATCTCATCCGTGCAGCTCAAGAGGGGAGGCAGGGTGGGTAGTGTGTATTCACAAACTATATACTCGAAGAACGAAAGTTATCACTGGTAAGTGAAACCGAACTTTCTCCTTCGTATAGTTTGTGAATCCACACTCATGGGAGATTAGCAAACTCACACTTACTTGGTCGGTGGGCAGCCGGATGAGATGATCCCACGATGAAGATGATGTCGGTCAGGCAGGGTGAACTGTCAAGGGCGATGGGCCCGGAGCCCCCGAGTGAGGACGACACGGCCAAGCCTGGCGTCCGCAGTGGCTCTGGTGTCCACCCTGTAGTGCTGGACAAATGTAGAAGGTCTGGACCAGGTGGCAGCCTTACAGATGTCCTCAAGCGGTGTGCCCTCCAGAAAAGCCGTTGCAACCGCTCTGGTAGAGTGCGCCCTGACATGCGGTGGAGGGGGCAGCGATGCCGACTCGTAGGCCAAGTAGATGGTAGAGGTGATCCATTTGGAGAACCGCTGCGCAGAGATGGGTTCACCTTTGGACTTGCCCCCATACGCCATGAAAAGGCGTTGCGACTTCCTGAACTCCTTGTCCTGCTGGTGTAAAACAATAAAGCTCGTTTGACATCCAGCGTGTGCCAAGTCCTTTCTTGGGCGTTAGTGGGGTTCTGGAAGAAGGTTGGCAAGGAGATAGTCTGTGCCATATGAAACTGGGAGACCACCTTGGGGAGGAAGGTGATGTCCGGTTGGAGTACCACACGGTCATTGAAGAACTGGAGAAAAGGTGCATCCGCCCGCAGGGCGACCAGCTCACCAGCTCGCCGAGCAGACGTGATGGCCACAAGAAAAGCTGTCTTCCATGTGAGGAGACGAGCATCCGCGGTAGCCATGGGCTCGAAAGGAGTCCTGGTGAGCGCGTTAAGGACGGTAGAGAGTGACCATTGGGCCGTCGGAATCCTGACTGGTGGGAAGGCGTTCCGCAATCCCTTGAGGAAACGTTTCACCGTTTGGTCGCGGAAAGCGCCAGAAGCGGGCGAGCCAGCTGGAGAGTGAGCCACCACCGCTGCGAGGTGTACTCGGATGGAGGCGATGCTGAGGCCAGACTCCGCCAGATGGAGGAGGTAGGTCAAGACGTCCTGCAGCTCCACCTGCGAGAGGGGGGGTCTGCTGAGATGCCAGGAAATCACAAAAGCATCTGTATTTGGAAGCGTAGGACTTCCTTGTGGAAGGGCGCCTTGCTAGTTCCAGGATCCTGGACAGTCTGGGGTTATCCTCCACGCGGTGAGGTGGAGGCTGGGCAGGTCCGAGTGGTGGAGCTGGCCCTGCTCCATTTGGAGGAGCGTCAGTGACTCCGGTAGCGTGCGATACTGAGATGACATGCGCAACAGCAGCGGAAACCATGGTTGGCGAGGCCATGCTGGGGCCACCAGGATGGCTCTGGTCCTGTGCTGAAGCATTCTGGTGAGGACCTTCTGGACCAGGGGAAACGGAGGAAAAGCGTAGAAATAGTCCTGATTAGACCGTTTCATGAAGGCATCGCCCTCGGAGTTCACACCGATGCCCGCCCTGGAACAGTACCTGTGGCATTTCGTGTTGGACTCCGATGCGAAGAGGTCGATGTTTGGAGTCCCCCAGGCCTCGCAAAGCGACTGGAACACCTCGTCGTTCAGTTCCCATTCGTGGGTCGTCGAGGTGAGGCGGCTGAGATGGTCGGCCAGGACATTCAGCTTGCCCTGAATGTGCACTCCAATCGGGAAAATGTGCCTCTCTAGGCACCACTCCCAGAGTTGCACGGCTAGGTAAAGAAGGGTGGTGGATCGTGTTCCTCCCTGCTTGTTCAGATACGCCACAGCCGTGGTGTTGTCCGAAGCCACTTGGACTGCCTTGCCTATGAGCATGTTCTCGAAGGAACGGAGGGCCTTCCAAATGGCCAGTAGCTCCAAGTAGTTGATATGGTGCACCATCTCCTGAGGCGACCAAGGGTTGTTGACCGTGAGAGTCCCGCAGGCAGCCCCCCAGCCGAGGTTGCTTGCGTCGGTCAATATTTGCAACGAGGGTTGCGGGGGGTAGAAGCTCTTCCCCGTTGTCACGTTGAGTGGTGTCGTCCACCACACCAGCTGGTCCCTCAGCTCCGGGGACGGAGTTAGCCATTTGGACTGACTCTCCCGGAGCGCATCGAATTCGTGCAGAAGCCACGACTGTAGGGACCGGAACTTTAACTTGGCGTGAGGGACCACAGCCGTCGTTGAGGCCATGAGGCCTAGCAGTCTTTGAGCCTTTTTCGCCCGGATGCACGGTTTGGTGCGTAGGTCGTTCACTCCCTGCGCGATGTCCTGCAAGCGCTTCTGGGGTGCAAAGGCTCTGGTGGCAAGCGAGTCGAGTATCGCTCCGATGTACTCGACGCGTTGAGAGGGGATCAACTTCGATTTGGTGAAGTTGATCCTGAGGCCGAGACTCTCCATGAGGTGGACCGTGAACTGCGTGTCCCGAATGGCCGACGAGCTGGTGGGGGATACAATCAACCAGCCGTCGATGTATGGGAAGACCCTGATTCCCCACTGGCGAAGGAAGGCGGCCACCGGAGCCATGCATTTGGTGAAGACTCGCGGTGCCGTGGTCAGACCGAACGGTAGACATCGGTACTGGTACACCGAATCGCCGATGCGGAATCGGAGGAACCGTCGGTGCTCCTCGAGAATGGAGACATGGAAATAAGCCTCCTTGAGGTCTATGACTGTGAACCAGTCCCCTTCGTTGATGAGGGGAAGGACGGTCTGCAGGGTCATCATCCGGAACTTCCTGGTGTGGATGCACTTGTTGAGGAGGCGCAGGTCCAGAATCGGGCGAAGTCCTCCGTCCTTCTTCTGGACCACGAAGTACCTCGAGTAGAAGCCGTTGTCCCAATCGGGCGGGGCCACCCGCTCGATGGCTCCCTTGGACAGAAGAGTTGATATTTCTTCCTCCAAATGGGGGGACGAGGTGGTGAAACGATGTCTTCCTACCCGAGGCGCCCGCACGAACTCGATGGCGTAGCCAGAGGACAAGATCTTTAAGACCCACCGGTCGTCCGTGATGCCTGACCATACCTGGAGGAAGTTCCGGAGGGGGAGGTACGGGAGATGGAGCGCGAGAGACTCGGCCGTTGCAGCTTCAAACGCGCGACTTGGACTTAGCGTCCGAACGCTTGCCGTGTCCGTAGGGCTGATAGCGCGGTTTGTGCTGGTGTCGTTGCTTGTAAGAGCCAGACCTGGGCTGCTCCACGGGGCCACCCTGTTGTTGCGGGTTTCCCTGGTAGCGCCGTGTGAAGGGCTGGAACCTCGGCCTGGCAGGCGGAGCCGGCGTGGTAAGCCCCAGAATCTTGGCGGTGGAGTTGGTCTGCCGCATTTCATTGAGGACCTTGTCCGTGTCCTGTCCAAAAAGGCCTTGCCCGTCAAAGGGAAACTCCTCGATGAGCTTCTTCATAGCATCATCGAGGGAGGTGCCCCTAAGCCGGGCGTGGCGACGGAGTAGGATCGCAGACGACATGTCCTTCGCCGCATAGTCATTTATATGCCTGGCGGTTCGCATTTGTTGCTCCGCCAGGAAATCTCCCTCGGATGCCAGCGTGTCGATCCGTTTCTGGGCGTCGGCAGGTAACGTCGCCGTTTCGGCCTTCACCCGCTCCCAGAGGTGAGACTGGTACAGGTCCATGGCAGCCGAGTAGATGGCGGCGCGGAGGAAGAGGGAACCGGTGGCGTAGAATTTGCGGCCCACCGCGTCCAGCTTCTTCCCTTCCGGGGTCGAAGGCACCGGGAACCCGCTGGTGGCCGTCCTGTGTTGGAAAGCCTTGACCACCAGGGAATTCGGCAGGGGGTGTGCCTGCAGGAACTCTACGTTCTCGTCCAGGACTCTATACATGCCGTCGAGCCTGGACGAAACGGAGTGTGCTGACACCGGCTTCCTCCACGTCGCCTTCGCCGACGTCAGCATGGACGGAAGCATGGTGATATGGACCGGCCATACCGCACGTCTGTCCAGTTTCGCGCTCATTTGGTCCTCACCTTCCAGTGGCGGCTGGTCCACCTTCAGGTTCAATGTGGTCCCCAGGCGCGTCTGCATGGCCGTGAGTGAGCGTTGATCCTCACCAAGCGGTGGGTCAACCGCGCCGATGGCCTGGTCCGGCGTCCGTTCGGCGTCGACGTCTCCCTCGTCCTCCTCCGAAGAGGCGCTGGAGTCATCGGAGGACGAGGGAGGAACTCTTGCATCCACGTCGGGACCGCGCCAGTACGGCCTGGGCGGGCCGGCGGGATGGGAGTACACCGCTTCAACGTCTGGACCAACCCGCGACGATGTGGGTGGGCCAGCGGAGCGGACACTCGACCCTTGGGAGGTCGGAAGGGCCACAGCAGGGCCAGCATCCCTGGGGCTTGCGGTGGTTGGTACCGGAGCCGCAGAGGCCGCAGGCATGGAGGTCTTAAACTGGTTGGCAAAAGTCTGAGCCATGACCTCAAACATCCCCTTCAGGAACTCCATCTGGGATGGGTCCCCCACCGTTGGGAGCGACAAAACGGTGGCCGACAAAACGGTGGCTGGCAGAGTCGGCGACGAAACGGTGGCCGGTAGAATCGGCGACGAAATGGTGGCCGGCATGGTGATTGCCGCGTCGTCGAGCGTCGGAGTCCTGGGCCTTGGGGAGACGGAGGCCTGCCTCATAGGCGAGCGGGCCCTCCCACGAGGCGGTGACGGGAGTACCTGAAGTGGGCGAGCTGGAGCCCCAGCCCTGCGTCCTTTTTCAGGCGATCCCGAGGAGGACCGTCCGCCGGTAGAATCGGCGACGAAATGGTGGCCGGCATGGTGATTGCCGCGTCGTCGAGCGTCGGAGTCCTGGGCCTTGGGGAGACGGAGGCCTGCCTCATAGGCGAGCGGGCCCTCCCACGAGGCGGTGACGGGAGTACCTGAAGTGGGCGAGCTGGAGCCCCAGCCCTGCGTCCTTTTTCAGGCGATCCCGAGGAGGACCGTCCTCCCCAGATGGAAGACCCAGGAGACAGACATCTCGCGACCGAGTATGGTGGAGAGGGTCCCGGAGACACAGGGGTGTGCGGAGTAGGTGGGAGCGATCGCCTCTTCTCCGACCCGCGCTTCTTTTTCTTGTCTCCGTTCTTGTCCCTCTTCTTCTTCTTCTTGATGGTAGCGGAAGAAGAGGCCGAAGGCGGAGGAGGCTGAGAGACGCTAGCCGAGGTAGAAGCGGCCGCAACGGGAGCCAGAGAGAGTTCCATCAGGTGAGCTTTGAGCCGGTAGCTCCGGTTTTGCACGGCCAGACGGGTGAATTTCTTGCAGTGGGGGCAAGACTGGCTCTGATGAGACTCTCCGAGGCAGAAAAGGCAGAGGCTATGCCCGTCGGAAGCCGGAAACTTTTTCAGGCAAGCCGAGCACTGTTTGAAGGCCGCGGCCATCAAAGAAAAAATTCTTCCAACGGAAGTTTCTGGAACGCGGTTACCCCGAAGGGCTGGCCAGCCACCACCCCCTTGAGGGGGGAAACGGTGACCGAAGCGAGTAGGTAACTGAGTCCACCAGAAGGAAGAAACAGCACCGGGGTGGCGATCCTGCCCGAAGGACAAAATCACCGAGAAAAATTGTGAAATTTGCCAAAAGACTTTCCCTCAGAAGGGCGAAAAAATTGAGGAAGCTCTCAACGATCGTCCTGCTGCTACGGCGGAAAGAAGAGAACTGAGGTAAAATGGCGCGTGGGCGCCTCAGGGTGGGCGGTACGGTGGGCGGTCTTACCGCCAAAACTTTTGACCAATAGCTTTTCAAGCCTCCGATCGGCCGTTCTGCGCAGGCGCATAACCCCATGAGTGTGGATTCACAAACTATACGAAGGAGAACTCTAACTACTGTAATAGTGCATTATTTAGTGCAGGGATTCTCAACCCATGGGCCGAATGCAGCCCATGGAGCCATTTCATGTGCCCCCCTCCCACCATACCCGGGAAGTGCCATGTGGTAGAGGAAGGGCAAAATGGCCATTCAGCCCCCGAAGTTGTCAGAGGGAGCATGACCTGGCCCCCGGCTTTAAAAGGTTGAGAACTCCTGATTTAGTGTATTGGCTGGGACAGACAGAAACTGTATCCCAAACACAATTGAAGGATAGCAAATTATGAAAGTCTGGCTAATTGCACTTTACAATTGAAGGATAGCAAATTATGAAAGCCTGGCTAATTGCACTTTACACAAAAGCTTCCACCTCAGTACTTCTTGCTACTATGTAGACTACCACAGACAATACAATCATTTCTAAGCTTTACCCCAAATAGGAAAACGGCAGTACTGACCCACTTCATAAACATTATTGAGACAAACTGACTTACACACTGGCTGTATCAAAGTAGTTATGAGAAGCCTTTCACCCGTCAGATGCTGTTGGACTGAAACTCCCTTTTTTCACTTCAGCCAGAGGGCCAGTGAACAAACTTCTCCTTTCACAGGATTATCAACTGATATTTGTCCACTAGTCAACATGACACCATTAAAAACAGGTCAAATCAACATGACATTGCTATCACTGTTTAGTGCTCAGAGATGGATTGCCTCTCAGGAAACAGCTTGGTGCACTGAAAAGTTGTAAGACTACAAGGGTAGAAAGAATTCTTATTCTCCCAGAACTCATGAGAAAAAGAAACTGCACTAACTTTTTTCTGTTGCATTTGAAAGGAGAAGATGGTGGTGAGTTTCTGTGTTCTGATATACTCCACACTCACAATTCAGATACATTTTTCATTAGGCTGGATAATCTCTCTAGGGACTCAAATAGCCAAAGAGCTATAGCAGCATATGGGACTGTGGTGGCTCAGTGGTTAAGAAGCTTGCCTTGTTAGCTGGAGGGTTAGCAAGTCAGCAGTTCAAGACCTGAGTACTACATGATGGAATGATTGCCCATCTCTGTCCCAGCTCCTGCCAGCCTAGCAGTTAGAAAGCAAGAAATTGCAAGTAGATAAATAGGGACTACATCAGTGGGAAAAGATCTTGGGGACATGAAAGGAGCCTCATTCGGGCGCCCTCTAAGCAGAGTTCCTCCAACAAAAATCCTTTCAACCCAGAAAGTACCTTTGTGTGCTTCCAACACAATAAAAAATAGCATATCTTTAAGTAAAAAAGAGAGGGCTATTTACTCTGTTCCTCCTCTAGAATCTTCACTTTCTTACTGCAGGTAAATATTTGAGCTGTTGACCCAACCTCCTTTTTCACAGAAAACAACTGTCATCTCATGAAACTAAGCTGAGCTTAGTGGCACCTATTTTACAGACAGTAATATGCTTCAGCTTCTTCTTTCAGGTCCAGAGCCACAGCTGAAGGAAGGCTACTTCCCATCTATGCCAAAGCCAAGGTCAATGTGAGTCTCGTCAAAATGTTGTGACAGTTGTAAATGCAAAAGCAAATTACAGTATTTAAACAACCTTAAAAATTTATAGATCAATACAGTATATCTGTATATTTGGTTGTGTTCAAATTTATGTATGTGCATTTAAAACTGATACAATGCTATATAAACTATGCATTACAGATATCCATACAGAGCAATCATATAAATACACTGTCCAAGACAAATGTTATATCAAAAATTATCATATGATGAAATATTATATCAAATAGAAAACAACATTCAGCAAAAATAATTTTGCTTTAAATCAAATAAACATTTATCATGTTAAGCTCTCAATTTATACTCATTCTTGAGACTATGACTTCATATATCTTAGTGAAAATTTGGATAAATTCGCAGATTTTACATCCCAATTTACAGAGATCCAGAATATTATAGTTCCAACTGAATTATGAAACATGACATATTTTCATAAATCGTGAAGGCTAGAATAAAAGTCTAGCATGCAAAGAATTGTCTTTTGATCAGGAATTCAGTGTGATGAGGAGGTGGACAAAATACCAGAATAGGACTATCCCCATTTAGCCACAAAGTTTACTGGCATATGTTGAGATAGTAAGCATACTCTCTCACCTCAACTTTCCCTACAGTGTTTTTACTATGATAAAAGGAGCAGAACTCCATACTCTGATTTTGAGCAAAAGTCTATCAACTCACTATATATGAATAATTTAAATTGCCAACTAAATATAGGAACCTATTGATGCCCAATGAGATAGGCTTTAAATAGCAGAGTCCTCAAGGAAATGGGCAGCAGTCTTTTAAGCTTTGCAAAGCCAAGTTGTTATTTCTGTGGTGGCAGTGGCGAAGGTGATCGCGCTTTGTCCTGGCTGTTCCCAGCAACCTCTTGCTCAGTCCCATCCCCTCTGCTGCCTTTGCCAAAAGTCGATCGCCATGTTAGGAAAATCTTCAGAGCCTCCTCTGTTTAAAAATCTGTGGTGCTAGGAGAGCCCCCTGGGGCACACAGGATGACGCCAGGCTTACCAATCCAGCGTCGGGGATTTTGAATCAGAGGAGGCTCCAAAGAACAGAGAGATCGGCTTTGGCAAAGGCTGCAGAGGGGATGGGACCCAAGCAAGAGGCTGCTCAGAGCAGCCAGAACAAAGCGCAATTGCCGCCACCGCTGCTGACATCAGAACTGTCAGCAGCCCGCCTCCAGTGCCCGCAGCTGTGTGTTGGGGGCAGGACCAGCACGCAAAAAAAAGTTTAGGCACCACTGCACTAAATGGTACATGAAGCAATTATTTTGATAATCATTTCAATGAAAGATAGGTATATCTGGAGGAAAGCAGTACAGCACTTAAATCTACATCCTGTTTCAAGAATATGATGGTTTAGTTTTAGACATCTGAAATAATGACAGCTGCCCAATATGCTACATAGCATGGGAAGATCTAAGTAAGAAGTAATGGCAAAGATCAACAGGTTTCTTACCTTCCCTATTTTTGCTCCTATACTGAAGCATAACTCCTACCCTCAAATGGGACCAGGGTGCTGGTGGAGCTGAGAATATCTTGCCTTTTTTGCATCACTGCCCCTTGGTATCATGACTGTCCTCTAGAAAGGTCATGATCCTGAGAATGTCCTAGGTTTGGTGGGAACCAGATGGAATTTCTAGTGATACTGATTATAAAAAAAATATTCCCTTAAGTTTTATATGGGCCTTTGTTTCATATATTGAAAAGAAAGAACATCAATGATATGATATTCTCATGGTTCATTTCATTCCTTATTTAAATTGCTTAGCTTGCTGGAAAAAGTAACCATCACACAACTGAGGCTCAATGGAAATTTAGCACACAATCGTAAAGATTTGCCAAGACCAACGTCCATGTATAGGTTTCTCCACCCTGAGTGACAATAATAATATTATTGCTTAATATTTCTATCTATAAAAGGAAAAGCTGGATGGATAGCTCAAAATTGCTATTATATAAAAATAAAATGCTACATTTCTTTTGCTTTCATTTCCTAATGTGAACACAATGTAGATTGCATATCCATTGTCATCTTTTGTAGAATATTTGAATATACAGTGGTACCTCATACAACGATTTTAATCCGTTCCATGGGGCTCGTTGTTGTAAGAAAAAAATTGTGAAACGATACATGCATCATATAGCGATTTTCCCTATGGGATGCATCGTACAATGATTTTTTTTTTGGTAAGTGGTTTTTCCCATTGAAAATTGTTGTACAATTTTTTTACATAGGGGAAATTGTTATGCGGGACACCATTCCCCCCCAAAAAAAAAACCTTATTGTTATGCAATTTTGTTGCTATACGGGGCGATTGTTGTATGAGGTTCCACTGTGCTCTTTTTATTAAGAGTGTACACAAGAAGTACAGTTATGATCAGAAGTAAAAAAACATCAGATAATTAGGGTCTCTGTGGCACAAATTCTTGATGGTTTCCAAATTGTTCCTTTTTTTGTTACCTAAATCTGTCAGAGGAACAGTTTTCTGAGTATAACTTACTGATACATGACTTGCCAATCCCTCCTTCTGAGGGTGCCCTTGGATTCTGCAGTTCATCCAAGGCTAATACACAGGCTTTTCTCCCAGGATACACAGTGGGAGATCAATCCTCCAAACTCTAGGTACAAATTCAGGAAACCAACCAACTTACTGAGCTAAATAGCCAGCCAAGACAAATGACACTGCGCTCACATTATGAACTGTTACCGAGGAAAGAAAAGCCCTGAGAAACAATACTAATAATAATAAGGACTAGAAATATTTATTTAGTTTAACAGTAAGGCACTATAAAATAAATATAAAGTTTGCAAGATAAGTTAATGTGCTCTAATGTGTTTTTGCAGCATACAATCTGATGACTTCACTGACCCCGTAAAAGCAAAGTTTCATAAATGGACCAGAAATGGAAGTCTAAAATGGAAAGTGTTCCTTTAAAAAATCTTGGTGCTGGCAGTGTTCGTTAAATAATTATAATGTGCTTGAATGTAATAGCTTCAAGACTATGTCCATGTTCAGAGAGTGCATATTTAATACAATGCAGTTGGTTATGAATCTAGGAAAAGCTAACTTTGAAATACAATTTTCTGGATTTCAGAAACTGAAGAAAAACTGATGCGATGACTTGTACATGAAAGCTTTCAAATATAAAGTAGTAATTATTTAAAATACATATTTAATCATTATTTGAAAATTAATGCACTGTGTAAGTCATTCCTTATTTCATTAAACTATAAAGAATATTACATGGTGGGCAATGAATTACAGCACAAAAACACTTGATAATTATACAAATTTGACTCCACACTCCAGTGCTATACTTTTTCCTTCTCATATTCATTAGTACATATTCTATTATTTATTTACTTCATATTATTTATTTACACAAGCACAAACAAAAAATATGTACCTAATGTATCTCATTCAAAGAAACAGGTTTTTGTCAACTCTGTAAGTCTTATTTCCTAAACTTTAGATAGTTTACCTCTAAATGAATTAAAACGATATACTGTAACACCATAATTACAAAATACGAACTTCCAATTGACCTTGGGTGAAAATGGGTAAGGATGTTTCATCACAGTAAAAATGTTTTTTCTCTTCCTTCTTAGATGGGGATCAGATTTTTGTATTTATTTTTTCTTTTCTTTAACTACAGCATCTAAAGTTCTGCTGGAATTGGCCTAGCTTAAATTTTGGGGACTGTAGAGCCCCTGCAGGGTGTTTAATATAACATACAGTCGGTGCATGTATGACCAAACATCCCTCCATTTCTAAGTTCTGAAGCAGAGGAAATAACTGGGCAGGCCTAAACTCTGTGGCATTGCAAAGCATTACAGGCATTGTGGTTTCCTGTTCATGGCATAATGAGCAAGAAGGCGATAATAATTAAGGCTAATGCTTTCAAGTGTCACAGATCTTAACCCTACCAAGCCAGCTCCTCTGTCTCAGAACTTTTTTTTTTGGGGGGGGGGGTCCTTTCTCATTTATACACCAGCTGTATGTTATATTAAAAACCTGGCAGGGTCGCTACAGCCCCCAGAATTTCATCTGGGCCAATTCCAGCAGACTTCTGGAGACTATACTTTTTTTTTAAAAAAAATGTGAAAATGTCATCTCTAGTCTTAGATACTTGCTTAACTTAGCACCAAACATTTTAAGGACAGAATGAGCACATCCTCTTTAACACTGGAGATGGACTAGTCTTTTTTAAAGAAGTATTAACAACATTGTCCACATCCTGAAGAGAAACAGAACTTAACCAATCCAAGTTAACCAATTCAAACAATTATATAAAATAGCTACCTTTGGTAGTCTTTGGAGGGTGTGGGAATAGCATTTACAGTGGTACCTCATACAACGATTTTAATCCGTTCCATGGGGCTTGTTGTACGAAACAATTGCTATACGATACAGGCATCATATAGCGATTTCCCCTATGGGATGCATCGTACAACGATTTATTTATTTTTGCTAAGTGGTTTTTCCCATTGAAAAACTGTTGTATGATTTTTTTCCATAGGGAAAATTGTTATGTGGGATACCATTTCCCCCCAAAAACCTAATTGTTATGCAATTTTGTTGCTATATGGGGCAATTGTTGTATGAGGTTCCACTGTACAATGACCCTAAATCCAATGAGATTTAGGCGGCTTCATGAGAGAAGAGAAGACTTATACTAAGTTGTAACAGTAGACTACACATTCTACAACAAGTTTTCTGCTATATTGCTGAATATGATATATGCCATCAAAACAGCTCTGTAAGGGAGTCAGACTGCACAACTATCATTCTGAAGCATTGGTTTTGGCTCCCTGGGTTAAGGATAAAAAGTGCTGTACAGCCAAAGCAAACGTAAAGGGAGAAGAGTCATGATGCATGGCAAAAGTAGGGAGAAAGTCTTAGAAATAGAATGGGACAAATAAAGGGACAGATCTAAACTAAATAGGGACTACGGTAACTTAGTGGCTAAGACGCTGAACTTGACAACTGGAAGCTCGGAAGGTCAGCAGACGGAGCCATCTCTGTCCCAGCTCCTGCCAATTTAACAGTTTTAAAGTAAGACATTGCAAGTAGGTAAGTAAGCACCATTTCGGTGGGATGGTAAACAGCATTCCATGCACTCCGGTGTCTAGTCATGCCTGCCCCACTGGCTTTCAAGCAAAGGCAATCTTTACCTACCTTTACCTAAACTAAATAATTAGTTCTAAATAGGCTTTATTTTGTAAACAATGAGATGTTTGAATACAGAACAGCAATAGACCGTAGGGAGAAACATAGACCCGAAGGAAATAAATGTCTGAAAACCAACAATAAAAAGCTGCTTATATAGTTGAACTGTAGAATTCTGAGGATGAAAATACAAATGCTAATAGTGAAACTAAGCTTTTGAAACAACTGCTCAAATATATAGCAGACTTTCTATGCTTTTCCAATGTTAACTACTCCTACTATACAGGTAGTTGCCAAATTTCTACATACAATGGCAATGCAAATTACTGGATTAAAGATTTAAAATTTCACTCACATTTGGACTACAGGCCTAACAGGCATCTTGTTTATCGAAAGGTGAGTAACCAAATGTCTCTTATGAAAGTGTATCATAAACGAGGTAAGTTACTTTACCACACCACTCTTAAAATAATTAATAAATAAGGTAAGAGTTCTTCTTACAAATAACTGAATGAATTTACTGGTTTCTGTTACAGCAGTGAAAGACAGGTGACTGGAGACAAGTAACAAGTAGATGATGAAGGCATCTGTTGGCCTTAAGAGGCTTCATTGGTGGTCTGCTATTCCTTCTTTCACTAACATAGACATAGAAAAACATCCCTGTTGGAAGGGAGATTAGGAAGCCTTTTCTGGATTAACCTGATTTGAGGAAAACCCACAGATGTCTAATCCTTGCTTCACCTTTTAAGACAGCATTACTGAGTCCACCAAAGCATGCTTCCGTACTCAACCCAATCCTCTACATTATTATTTATTTCAGGATATAATATAGCAGATCTATACAAATACTCATATATTCATTTTTTTAACACGTAAATCTGTATACCCCTAACTTTCTACATATCATTTCAAAGATAAACACCAACAAACACTGTACATTATCACTGAAATATTTGCCAGAATCAAGGCCCAATTGCAAAATAAAATTTAAAAACTGATAAGGGAACTAAGTTTGCTGATGGGAAAATGTCTACTTACAATTTGTATCACTGATCAACAACAATTTGAAAGTATTAATGCAAGTAATAACTTCCTATGGGCTTGCTTTACTAAAGGATGTTAATAACAAGTTGGAAAATCCATCCAATCAAAATCTTATCAAGCAAGAAATTATTACCCTATTTATTCGTGTATAACGCGCACTCGTGTATAACGCGCACCCCTAATTTTCCATGAAACCTCGGTATAAAATTTTGTTTCACACCACGCATTGTAATTGAATGCGTGGTGAAAAAGCTTGTTCATAAGAGCTACCTCCGGGCCACGCCTCGTCTCCCGCGCCACCCAATCAGATCCCGTCAATTTCTTCAAAGCCACGCCCCCGCCTCCCCTTCACCCACCGCAGCAATAGACAGCCGACCCAATTCTAAAAAGGAAGTAAAAGAGGCTTGCGACGGGGGTGGGACTCTGGGAGTGAGGAGGCGTATGGCGGGAAATGGCTGGAGGCGGAGGCCACGCCTCGTTCTGCTGGAGAAAACCACGCCGGCGCCGTCCTTGTAGGGTGGGTGACGTCATGCGCTCACTGAGTCTCCCGTGTGGGCGAGGAAATGAAGCGGCACAACCCTATTTGTGACGCACACTGTACACGACAAGGTGACGTGAACGCGCGGGAACTCACCATTCGCGCCCTCAAGGGACCGGCCGCCACTGCCACACCAGTCCTCGTTTATAACGCGCACCCCAACTTTGATTTCTTTTTTTGGTATAAAATTTTGCGCGTTATACACGAATAAATACGGTAAGTAATTGAGGGCCTTTTCAAGTGTTATACGGGATGACATTTACCACCTAAAACCTAATTGTTATATGATTTCGTTGCTATATGGGGCGATTGTTATACGAAGTTCCACTGTATTTCCCTATTGCTAAGGTAGGAGCTGACATGAGAGGTAGTGGCAGGCCAATGAAAAACTGAACAGCAGAGAATTCCTCATTTTTTTAACCTGCGGATTTCCACATGGGCATTATTATAAGAGCTCAAAAGTAACCAGTCACAAGTATGCTAATTTCCTCTACATTTAGGGTATGAGAAATGTGACTAGAAGTTACTTTTAAGAATAATTGGTAACACGTATGTTATACCACTGTAAACATAACTTTCAAAAGTTATTTTTAAAGCTTCTTAGGGTATTTTGAAAGGAATTTTTTCAAGTTTTATGCCCTTGTCATTCTTGTGCTGCAATGGAAATATTTAATTTCATCTTTTTTTTGTAAACATTCCCAAGGTATCAGAATTGGTCAACAGAATGGAGCAGAGAGTATTTCTCCATATTTTTCTGGTCTGGTGGCAAGGACAGTGCAGCACATTGGTAACACACAATGCAACTAATTCCTTCTACACCTAAAGTAGTAATGCTATCAATGATAACTGGGATACTGAGAAATAATGAGTGGCACAGTGAGATCCTCACAATAATGTTGCTGTTCTTGTGTGCAGTCAAGACAAAACTGAATTATAAGAACCTTAATGGTGCTTTCAAGGTAAGTGAGATATTTAAGAACCAGTTTTGCCAATTCCACTCTTCCAGTGAGCTTCAATAGCTGAATGGGGAATTTGAACCTTCGTCTCCAGAATTCTAATCCACCACTCAATCCACTATACCACACTGGGTATCCTCTTACTATTAATATTAATAGAAATATTCATGGTTGATTTTTATGATGCTTATGTATTAATTTATCCTAGTACTAGTTTTGACAGTAATATGAAATGAATATGTTTCCTACATATGTTTGCTAAGTGCAATCGTATAAACCTGCCTGTCAGAAGAGAATGTAAAGAAAAATGTTTAGCCACGAGTTTCCTGAACAACAAAAATGGCACAGCATTACAGAGAAAAGCAGCAACCTTTATTTTGCAATGCCCAAGACTTCAATTGTATACCCTGCAAAATGCCTAAATAGGAACAGCTTGAGAAGAAGCTGCTATGAAATTAACTAGACTTATTCAAGGTCACAATAAGTATCTTGCAAAGATTTTGTACTACATCTTACAGGGGAAAGTTCCAGTGGATCATGCAAATGTATGAATGATAATTGCAAAAATATTTTTATATATTTCCACACAGGCACTTACTATGAGTTCCGAATCACGTCCCATTGATATGACTGTTCTGTTTACTGTCCTCAGTAGCTTTTCCGTAATAATCTGCACATGTCGTTGCGTCGGTCCCTACAAGCAAGATGTGAAATCAATAGAAATCATCAAGGACGTCCAAGACAAGATGGCATATGTAAAAACACACTTTAGGAAGTATTTAACAAGTTAATTAACTAAATGTGCAGTAAGTTTGTCATTAAATCCATGTGTCACCATGCAAGAATTGCACACAATATATGTTTCCACTTCAACATGGATCAACACTCAAACACCACAGTTAAGAGTTTCAATGCTAGATATATATTTTTTATTCCAAGGTAAAGCTTTACATAAATAGTAGCTCATAATTGTTTACTTTTTCCAGTTTATGAGGCAATTCTTTTTCAACTTACTTCAAATGAGAGAGAGCTCTCTCTGGGAAAAAATACTCGCCAAATTAAATACCATGGCAACTGGACTATGTGACCACCAACCATACCATATGCTACTATGCAAAGTAAGTCAGATTACCACAGTGGCAAGTGGGAAATGGATAGGATCAGTATAGTTCTTTAAATGCATGCCAGTCCATCATAAAATGGAAAAAGAGAATGGTATGACCTCCCCACGGATTTGTTTTTTTAATCAAAAGACAAATGTCTACTAGCTTTGTGAACTAGAAAACAATTCTGATAATTACAGTAACATCTTCAAGAATCTTAAAATATCCTCTGGGAGGAGAATATTAAACCCATTCTGTTCCATAAATTCTACAGTCATACAGCATCATATTGCTGCAATGTGCTCTATTTGAAGCCAAATTCCTAAATTCCCACTGAGATCCATATTAAACATTCTTGCTCAAGAGGCCACATTATGAAAAAGGAACTCCACAGGGTCTTGGTCTCCCTACAGATCTAGAGCAAAAAGAGTCAGTTTCTCAAATCTTCCTTATGAGTCCTATGGTTGCGTGCCTTAAACCATGTCTTACTTTGTCTTCTTAGAGCAGTGATGGCAAACCTTGGCACTCCAACTGTTCTTGGACTTCAATTCCCAGAAGCCAAAGTCCCTATGGACCAACACAAATGGGTTTACTGTGTGTACACAGGGAGTAGGGCTTCTGGAAACTGAAGTCCAAGAATACAGGTAAAACTCGGAAAATTAGAATATCGTGCAAATGTTCATTTAGTTCAGTAATGCAACTTAAAAGGTGAAACAAATATATGACAGACTCATTGCATGCAAAGCGAGATAGTTCAAGCCTTACTTTGTTATAATATCGATGCTTATGGCTTACAGTTTATGAAAACCCCAACCCCCCAATCTCATGTACTCCATAATCATCACATAATCTTATGTATGCTGTATGCCATGATCATCACAATTATAACGAATTAAGGCATGACATCTCTCGCTTTGCACGTAGTGAGTCTATCTCATATATTTGTTTTACCTTTAAAGTGAAATGAATGGACATTTGCACGATAGTCTAATTTTCTGAGTTTCGCCTGTAACTTTTCCCATCTCAGCAGGTGAGGAAACTGCAAGATAACCGCTTGAGATTCACCTCAACCAACTTTTTTTGTAAATGTTAAAACTTGTACATTTAATCAAGGCCACATTTAGAGAAGAATGCTAGGAAGTGATTGGGTTAAAAGGTATCACAGTACAGTATTATACATCTTGAATACTGTACTAGAAGTTAGCTATGGCAGTTCCATTGCTTATAAATCCTGAAAGGTTAGAGAGCCATCTGGGTGCATGTAAGTCCTCAAGGTAAATAAACATAAATGCCTTGGTATGCTAATGGATGTGCATATTGGAAGTTTAGAAGATTGGAAATATAATGAATTAATGAGCTTATTTTTCACCAAAAGCATGCATGGAAGTGAACAAAATAATGTGGAGTTTTTAAAATTCCTACTATTTCAGTGACCAATAGACAAGGCTCATCAGGCTGGACTATATTCTTCTTCATGTTGTGCCATATCCGATTCTGAACATTGGCTATCCTCATGGCGATCAGCCATGAAGGTCATCCTGGTGACAATTTGCCTTCAGTTTTCAAGTAAATTTTCAAAGTCAACCTGTATTCTCACATAATACTACTATACTTCCATCATATCCACTAAGCTGATTAAGGAAGCATCCCAGGCTGCACTAAGTGTTTTAAAGAGATAACATGGAAGTGCTCTTAAAATCATTCTACCCATCTAGCATATTGGAATTACCCAAATGTAAATGTAAGATACGTTTTGTGGCGAAGATACTTTTGCTGTTGTTTTCCCTACTTCTTTTCAGGTTTGTATTTCCAAATATTTTCAAGATATCAGTGTTAAATATACAAACTTGGATACTGACCACATCTTTCCTGTAAAGCACTTCCAGGATGTTGCTGAGCAACTGACAACAGGCTTCCAGGTCTTCCTGCATTTCCAGATGATACTTAAGCTGGTCTGTCATCATTGGCAGCAAGATCTCTCTGCAATCTACAAATTGGAAGGAGTAAAAAGAATTAAGTATTCATCCCTGAAAACATATAAGAATAAGAGGAATTCAAACTGAAAGCAAACATCTTACTATTTAACTCAGGACTTCTCAACCTTTTAAAGCCGGGGGCCAGGTCACGCACCCTCAGACAGATTTGGGGGCCAGATGGCCATTTTGCCCTTCCTCCACCACATGGCACTTCCTGGTGTGGTGGAGGTGGTGGGGGCCACATGAAATGGTGCCGCGGGCCGCAGGTTGAGAATCCCTGATTTAACTGAAATGAAGGTGCTACAAAAAGTAACACATTCGACTTTATTTTGTTAGCAAAGTTCTTTTGAATTAAAGTGACATGTGCAGTGTTTCCAATATTCAAAACATTCAAAGTATTCATTTAAATTTGTGATTTATGCACCTCCTCTCTGCAACAACATCTAAAGCACTTTGTGTATTCCTTTATGCAGGTGAAAATTTAATGAAAGATAATTATATCTGCCCTTCTGAGACTTCATTAACATCAGTTTATATTAAGCAACATATTTAGCAATTCATATATACAGAGAGAGTCAGCAATAAAATCCCTACTCTGAATCAAATGAGTGGTAAGAGATACAACAAAACTGAAACAAGCTCAACTAAAGGCACTAGGTAAGCCAAGTAAAGTGTATAATATCCCCATGGTCAAAGAAACTTCACTTTCTGCCTAAATTAAATTGCTTTTTCCAGAGTCATCTTAAATTTAATTCTCAAAGCAAAGCCATAACAATCATATTATGGACTTAAACAGTCTACCTTACACAACAGAAAGAAAGTTTTTTCTCACCAGGATGCCATGTGTGTGAGAACCACTACATTTATTAGAATGTACTCAATATAATCAAAACAAGCATGAATCTCACCAAATTAAATTTTGTAATCTGAGAAATCAAAAGCTTCACATAAAACAGGGGGAAAATCATTCAATCATAACAAATGTTAAATTATAAATGCTTACTTATATTATACATACTTTTTGCAGGTTTTATACAAAAAATCGCTGCTGTTGCAACTTATTTTAAAAATCCTTGCAAAAATTTGCTGGAGCGATTTTAAATCTGATTCCCTGAAGTACGGCAACAAGTCAAAAACTCAAGGAATTCTTATTAAATTATTTGCCAAGAATATGGGGTTTAAAATCAATCTGGAAACGTTTATGATTTGCTAAGTTATCTGGTTATGATGAAAAGCAAATGATAGAGAATAATAAATATTAAGCAATATCAATGCATGTCAGATGCATTTCCTAACAGAGATTAATGAATGACCTTGAAAATAAATCTATTGCCTATAGAATTACACTCTTATTCAGAATGGAGGATGAAGACAGCTCACGAACATGAAACAATAGGCACAAGCAACAATGTTTCAACATCTGTTCAACTTCTGCTGCCCAAATCTAGCTCATCATGATTAATGTCAGGTGAAAGTGTGCTATAATAAAAAAATAATCTTTTTACACAGATGTTCTACCGAACATCATTAGCTAAACCAAACTTTTCTCAGTTTATCATATATATTAAGATCCACGTTAAAAAAATGCAAGCGCACTGATGAATCTGTACATCTAAAATTCTTCATCAACATCATGTGTTGAATTGTTCTAACATTTGGTTCATTGTGTTATATGCAGAAGTAGCTGAATGCTGGATTAACTCATGAGGTACTAGTTCCCCTCTGTTTGGCACTTGTCAGACCACCCCTAGAATATTGCATCCAGTTCTGGACACCACACTTTAAGAAGGAGCCCAACAAACTGGAACAAGTTCAGAGCAGGGCAACAAGGATTATAAGGGGACTGGAAGCCAAACCGTATGAGGAAAGACTGAATGAACTGGGCATGTTTTCCTTGAGAAAAGGAGATGGAGGGGGAATATGATAGCACTTTTCAAACACTTTTAAAAGAGGAGGGCAGGCTCTGTTCTCAATTATCACAGACTGTATGACACATAATAATGAGCTGAAGCTACAGGAAGTTAGATATAGGCTGAATATCAGGAAAAAACTTATTAACTATTAGAGCAGTATGACAATGGCACCAACTACCTTGAGAGGTGGTGGTGCTCCAATGCCAGAAGCATTCACAAGAAAATTGGACAACTGTCTGTCAGATCTGTTTTGATTTTGATTCGTACATTGAGCCAGGGGCTGGACTCGATGGTCTAAAAGGTCCCTTCCAACTCAGTGATTCTATGATTTTAAGTAATCACACTATGTAACTTTGCAATTTGTGACATGGTCCTGGCATGAATGATTACACAATGCACTGGTGGAATGGCTTCAGGGATCACACTTTCACCTTGGTGCTAGCAAAAGTACTGCATGAGGAAACTATCTTCCATTTTCAATGGTCTAGAAAAGCCACATATGCAAAGCAATATACATAATCAACATAACTAATAACAACTAACCTACAATTTAATTTCCTCAACAGAATAATAAGGACTCGGGAATGGATGAAAATAATCTTTTAAGAGAAGAGAAATAGTGATGCCTTACTAATGCTATTGCTGTTCTCAAAATTCTCATCAAAAACTGCTTAACAGACTTCCCAATCTGACAGCTTAAAATGTTGCTGTTTTTAATGCAATTCACTCTTTTCTGTAACTTGATTTGAGCTTTACACTTTTATTGACAATGCTGTGAGACTTAGCTTTTGGTATTTCAGTCTACTGAATTACCAGTTCTAGAAGCAAAAAGCATTCTCTTATTCCAAAAGTATCCTGAATGTGATCAGTTAGCCAGTATACACCAAGGAATAGCTGAAAGGAACAACAATTAAGTAGTGTTATCAATTATTTTCTTGCCTTTTCCCAGCTGGCAAGCTAGTCTGCAGTTAATTATCTCAACAGTGTTTAGTCTATCTTTTCTGAGTCCACCTTTTCTGAACTTAAATATGGAAAAATTGCCCTTATAATAATAATTTCATGTCAGAGATTACTCTGGGTTGAAAGGATTTTTGCTGGACAAATTCCACTCAGGGGACGCCCAAATGAGGCTCCTTTCATGTCCCCAAGTGAAGCCCTCAGGTATCAAAATCCCGACCTTTCAGTCTCCAAGCTCAGCATTTTAACCACTAAGCCACCAGGGGAGCTGCATTAGAGTAAAAGGTAAATGACATACTATGATACTGTATTCAACCAATCTGTTTGATTATAATCAATAAATAACCAAACCCCACAATATGACTATTGTCTTCTCCCACTAGGATAAATTCATATTTGTTGCTGCAAAAAATCTGGGGTGGTAGTCTCAAAATGTTTCTAATCAGTTTCTCATCTACTGGGAACCAACAGATCAGTTCAGGGTAAGCGTTCAGAAAGAGTATTTCCAACTACCGTATTTTCCGGCGTATAAGATGACCCCCAACTTTTCTAGTTAAAATGTAGAGTTTGCAATATACTCGCCGTATGACTACCCCTCTTCCAACGGCACTCAGGGGATGCCCGAATGAGGCTCCTTTCATGCCCCAAGTGCAGCCTTTGGGTATTGAAACCCAACCTGCCAGTCTCCAAGTTCAGCGCCTTAACCACTAAGTTTTGTCCCCAACATGCTGGGTACTCTTTTTATAGACCTCAAAAGGATGGAAGGCTGAGTAAATCTTGATTCCCATCAGGATTGAACGCACAATGTCAGCAGTTTCAGCTGCAGTACAGAAGTTTAACCACTGTGCAAAAGGTAATGGTTTCCCTTGCTCGAAAGCCAGTCATATCCGACTCTAGAGTTCAGTGCTCATCTCGGTTTCAAAGTTGAAGAGCCAGCACTCTTCTGCAGATGTTTGCATGGTCATGTGGCAGGCATGACTAGACACCGGAACATTGTTTACCTTCCCACCAATGTGCTCCCTATTTATCTACTTGCAATTTCTTGCTTTTGAACTGCTAGGTTGGCAGGATCTGGGACAAAGACAGGAGCTCATTTCGTCCTGCAGTACTCGGGAATCGAACTGCTGACCTCCTGGCTTCCTGTCAGCATCTTAGCCATTTCAGCCGTGCTACCAGTGCTCATTTATTGTTTCCTGTTCAATCACTGTCCAATGTAATGTCTCTTGGTTGTTTTAGAAAAGGCAACTAAAACATTATGATTTAGAATGATGCAACATTTGAGAAAACACCCATCCCTTATGGGCTTTGCTTCACTTCATCATCATCCATAACATATGAGCTTGGAGTTTCTGCTGTAGCTCCCGGGAGAGGGAACAGCACTCTGGTCTCTGTAGTGTGAAATCTTCCCCCTCTGAAAATGTATTATTCCTCTACAGTGCAATGACAACTTTTATTCAGGATTCCCAGATGAATCCACCCACCTCCCTTTTACCTTCCCCGCCGGTGAAAAGGGCGGGAAGGGGCGGCTCGCGGTGTCTCCGAGCCCGACAGGGCTCCTTTTACCTTCCCCGCCGGTGAAGGGGATGGGGAGGTGCGGCTCGGGGCATCCCTGCCCCCTTTACCGGCGGGGAAGGTAAAAGGAGCCCTGTCGGATTCGGAGCCACCACGAGCCGCAACTCCCCGCCCCCTTCACCGGCGGGGATGGTAAAAGGAGCCCCATTGAGCTCAGAGACACCGCGAGCTGCACCTCCCCGCCCCTTCACCGTCGGGGAAGGTAAAAGGAGCCCTGTCGGGTTCGGAGCCACCGCGAGCCGCACCTCTCTGCCCCCTTCACTGGCGGGGAAGGTAAAAGGAGCCCCGTTGAGCTCGGAGACCCCGCGAGCTGCGCCTCCCTGCCCCCAGGTGAAGGGGGCAGGGAGGCACGGCTCGCGGATACCACCACCCCAACCGGGAGTGGGGGGTGAGGAGGAGCAGCAGCTGACCGGTGGGGGGGGAGCCAGCCGCAGCCGCGAGGTTGAGCGTGGTGGTATCCGGGCGGCCCCTTGCTCCGGAGGCCTTGCGGCGGCGGCTGGTTTTCCCCGCCTGTCAGCTGATGCTCCTTCTCCTCTGCACCACCACCCCCAGCCGGGGGTGAGGAGGAGGAGGAGCAGCAGCAGCTGACTGGCAGGGAAAGCCGCCGCCGAGATGCGTCCAGAGCAAGGGGCCGCCCGGATACCACCACCCCAGGGTGGGTGACGAGGAGGAGCATCAGCAGCTGACCGGCGGGGAAAGCCCTTCACCACCTCCGCCGCAAGGCTGAGGGTGGTGGTATCCTGGTGGCCCCTTGCTCCGTAGGCCTCGCGCAGCAGCGGCGAATGGCTTTCCCCGCCGGGCCGCCCCTGGCTCCAGAGTACCCGGCGTATAAAACGACCCCCAACTTTGGCACAGATTTTTTGGGGTTAAAAAGTCGTCTTATACGCCGGAAAATATGGTAATTCTATTTTTCTTTTTCATCATTATATACGCAAGGCAATTTATCATCCGACCTGCCAAGATCCAGATCACCACCGCAAAGAATGCAACAAGAAGATTTGGAGCTAGAGATGTAAATATATATTAACACAGGAAAAACAGTCATGACTGTGATACTGAGCTCATTACTGAAATAAGTCCAATGCATATAAAACATCCTCTGTAATGTATGGATTAATAACAGAAGCTCTTTCATTTAGAATTCTACAGCAAGGAAGAATAAAGAAGCCTATTTATCGTAGTCCTAACTTGCTTTATAATTACCAGCTCCACTTGTTAGTAAAATCTTCACCAAAAAAGAAAATATTTTATAAAGCTTTTAATCTACATTCACCCAAACGTGCATCAAAGGATCTTGCATAGAATTCAGTTACCCATATTTGTTCAAGAATGATTTAGGGCTGTTGACACAAAATCTTGCACTTTATATTGCAGGCTGTTCTAAATGCTAGACTTACCACCACTGATTTAAGAGACTAAATAAGAGAGAAATTCAAGGAAGAATCAATGAGAGTTGCATGAGGGGCAGGTAGCGAGGAACATTCAGCTGCATTGCCATGACTCAGCACATCAGAAATGATGTTTTCTTCTGATATGTTGTCAGATAAGAAATGTTTAGCAACAGAGATGTGGGACCTTCTTCCTCTTATGGACAGCTGAATTCCCTCTGGGGAAATCTCTTGGGGAAAACCTATTGCCAGCAAGCTTTTTTTCCTACTTATTTTCAGATTCTTCAATTACCTGCCAATTACCTGCCACTTACCTGTTTTCAGGTAGGAAGCTAAGATATAAATATATTAAACTAGCTAACAAACACTGCCTCCCTCTTTAAGAGTAGCCTACCTACTGGCTCCAGGAAGGAGGAAACTGATACTTCATCCTCACCAAACATGTCCTTCCTACAGTCTGGCAAGGGCATGGCAGCAGGTTTTGGGAGAACTAAGCTTTGAAACTCGGAAAATTAAAATATCGTGCAAATGTTCATTCATTTCATTTCATTTATTATTTATACCCTGCTTTCCTCAACTTATTTGTTTCACTTAAAAGGTGAAACAAATCTTAACCTATAAATCCAAGGGTTCACCGTTGGAACTGGCTATAGGTTGCTATGCCTCGCCCTACTTGCCTGCACTCACCCTTCGTGCACACGGCTGATCTGGGTACGCAGGTCAACGAAGGATTGAAAAAACTGGCAGTGGGGCAACAGCCCCACAAATGCGAAGAAAGGGAAACAACTTCACTTCCCAACATTCCTTGCGCCGCGCCGCACCAGAGCCAATCAGGCTGAGAGGCTCTCGCACGGGGCAGCGTTCGGAAACGCGCCGCAGCCAATCGAAAGAAAAGCATTTTAAAAAAACGCAGCACAAACACAAAGCAGCAACCCATAACTACAAGCCCCAGCGTCCTGCGCGCCATGAGCGGCAGAGCGCTGAGGAAAACGGCGCCCGAAAAATGAAAAAGAAAAACAAGTCACAGCCAAGCACACACCAGCCGGCTTTCCTTTTCCTTCCCTCACCAACAGAGCCTGAAGCTGCCAACTGGAGTTTCCCCTTTAATATCAGGGGGTGGGGGAGTTGCGATCCCCCTCTTCGCTGGGTTCCCTACGTTTGGGAGGATTGTGGGGAGAAAAGGGATATATTGCCCCCCCCCTTCTGGACACAGACGAACAGGCAGAGAGGATCGATCCCCCACCCCTCCCCCTCCTTCAAACAACTCCGTCTTTTCTTCTCTTTAAAAACGGACTTCTTTAAAGGAGAAGGGGGTGGGGGTGGGGATTCCATCCAGTCTGCCTGATCGTTTGGTTCCAGAAGTGTGGGGGCAATATAGCCCTTTTCTCCCCACAAACCTCCCAACCCTAGGGAAGGCAGCGGAGAGGGGGGTCGCAACCCCCACCCACAGATATTAAAGGGGAAACCCGATCTACTTTCATGACTCCACACAAACAAACCACCATAACACACTAAAGCCACCCTCCCCACCACCGAGCCCACCCTTCCTAACCCCAACGACCCCCCCTAGCCCACCCTTCCTAACCCCCAACGACCATGCCCCTCTCCCCACCACCTAGCCCACCCTTCCTAACCCCCAATGACCACGTCCCTTCCCCAATCCCCAACACCAAATAAATAAATATCTTTTTAAAACATAACTAAAAACAGTCAAACACATCCAAAAATACACAAAAACACCAAAAACAATACGAAGTAAACAAGGACACAATCAAAAACAAAACAAACAGACAAAAAGTACAAATTCCAACCCCCCCCCCCCACACACACACACACACACACAAAACAAAGAAAACAAGCAAGCTTACCAAAACATGTGCAACCACCACCAGGACTGAAAAACAAATGAATAAAGAAAGAGACTACTTCCAAGAAGAAGCTCCACCCAGAGGCCAGGAGAGAAGAAAAAGTCAAAATACAATAACCCCTACCAGCACCACCTGCTGGCCACAATAGTAAAAACAATTCAAAAACACACAACAGCATAACACAAATTCACAATTTTACACAAAAGGTCACACCAATAAAAACAAGTAAAAAAAATTACACTAAAACATATGTCAATAAAATACAATAGAAACTTTTAAAACTCCTGTGCTGAGTTATAACTCAAATTTAAACTCCAAAAATCTAAACACATTTTAAAACCAAGGAATGTAAAAAACATTTACTATTACATTATGAAAATTATGACCTACGGTACAACTAATTTAAAAAATTCAAAAAACTAAAACATTCACTTACATAAAACAATTTGAAAAAATTATATCATACTTTCTTCTTTTATTAATCCTAAAAAAAAACCAAAAAATCAGATCCGTTAATAACAGCCAAGCCAAAAAAAATTACATAAATAAACATTTAAAAATTTAAAATTACAGACTAAGCAATTTTTAAAAAACATTAACACAATTTAACCTTCCAACACAATTTAAAACTATTGCAAAAATAAAATTGGTTCATTTTTTATTAAAACACACGGGGGGAAAAGCCCGGCAACGCCGGGCAACCCTTGCTAGTATATGATATAGACTCACTACATGGAAAGCGAGATATGTCATGCCTTAATTCGTCATAATAGTGATGACCATGGCATACAGCGTACATGAGATTATGTGATGATTATGGGATACATGAGATTTTTTTTGGGGGGGGGTTGGGGTTTTCATAAGCTGTAAGCCATAAGCATCAATATTATAACAAAGTAAGGCTTGAACTAACTCGCTTTGCATGTAATGAGTCTATCTTATATATTTGTTTCACTTTTTAAGTTGCATTTTTTAAAGTTGCATTACTGAACTGAACGAACATTTGCACGATATTCTAATTTTCCTAGTTTCACCTGTATTTCCTGAATGGTTAATGCCCCGCTTTTGCCTAACTCCTTTCATTAAAACTGACAGTCCTGACCTCGTTGCCATTTTGAGTGTTTCCTTTCATCTTCACTGTGGTGGGGCACAGAGGCCACATGCCAAAGAAGATATCTTTGTTCCAATATTTCTGGTAAGCTAAAGGTAAAGGTTTTCCTTACACGAAAGCCAGTCGTATCCGACTCTAGGGTGCAGTGCTCATCTGTTTCTAAGCCGAAGAGCCAGCGCTGTCTGCTTCTGCAGACATTTCCGTGGTCATGTGGCAGGCATGATTAGACACCGGAGCACACAGAATGCTGTTACCTTCCCACCAAAGTGGTCCCTATTTATCTCCTTGCAATTTCTTGCTTTTGAACTGCTAGGTTGGCAGGAGCTGGGACAAAGACGGGAGCTCATTCCGTCCTGCAGTATTTCTGGACCTGATTGTAAATCTATGAAAATACCACAATACTTTAAAAGAATATTTAATGTTTGCTTAATTTTTGTTATACACTGAAACAAAGTAACATGGCTATCTCCTGGAAAACAACTCAAGGTTATAATGAAGTACTGTACTGTATAAGAATTGGGTTAACAGGTGCTAGACCATACTTATTCAAGAAAATGATGCATACCCCAATTCCTGAACAACTGATGCTCACCTAATACTAGACTAGTTAAAGCTCTAGACAAATCTACAGCCTGATCTCTTATAGAAATGCCACCCATATATGGCACTGCACTGTAATCATTACTGGACCAAGCAAAGTATGGGCTATGTAAACTTAGATATGTCAACAAGACTAAGGAAGAAAAAAACAATATTCACACTGTTTCCCTGATATTTCTCACCTGTCAATTTAGTTCTGACACAACAGCAAACTATAGTTTGCCATGGGTCAGCAACCTGTGTAAGGAACCGGAGTGTGCAAACTGATGGTGAGGTAGAAGGAGACAATATAAGAACCCCAGGACAGCCAAAACTATATTTTGCCATAACGCATAAGCCTAGTTAATATTTGTATTATCTGTTTTGTAGAAGCATATACCCATTTGTGCTGGCAGTGCAATGACCCTTCCTGGCTACAATCTCAGGTACTACAGTATCTGCAATGAGGCACTGACAAACACTGGCAAGTAACAAACACTGTGACAATTTAATGATCCTTTAAAGGTTCTGTATTTTCTTCCTTACCATGCTGCGTGAAAAGGTCACTGTGAACTATTTCAATCAAACAATACAGCTTCTGAATCGTGAGGCGGCCCGTTGGAACATTCAATATAAAATCTGTAAATAGTTTGCTAGCAAAAAAGAAAATAAGGGGAAAAGAAAATAAAGAAATGAACATTACATTCAGCAACATGAATCAATGAAATATAACTGTCAAATTTCTTTTTTAGGCTTTTTAAATGTTAAACGTAAGAATCTAAATAAGTTTTCAAACAGTCACAGCTCAGTCTGGCTGTGTTATCTGGGATCAATTCGATCCAGTTGTCCCTGAGGAAGTGGACAGGCTTCTTGCAGCTGTTCACACCACCTCCTGCCCTTTATATCCCTGTTCCACCTGGTTGGTGAAAGCTTCTAAGGTGGTGACGGGAGGCTGGGTCGGGGCTATAATCAATGCATCGCTATGGGAGGGGGTGTTTCCTGCACCTTTAAAACATGCTTTGGTGCGCCCCCTCCTGAAGAAACAATCCCTCGACCCAGCAGTTCCAGCTAACTATAGACCGATCTCCAACCTCCCCTTTTTGGGGAAGGTATTGGAGAAGGTGGTGGCGCGATAGCTGCAGGGAGTCCTGGATGAAGCGGATTATCTGGATCCCTTTCAATCAGGTTTCAGGCCTGGATATGGTACAGAGACAGCATTGGTTGCACTGGTAGATGATCTCTGGCGGGAGCGGAACGGTGGCCATCCGTCCGTCCTTGCCCATCTTGACCTCTCAGCGGCATTCAATACTGTCGACCATGATATCCTTCTGGAACGGCTCAAAGGATTGGGGACACAGGGTACTGTGTTATCCTGATTTTCCTCATTTCTGGAGGGCCGGACCCAGTCGGTGTGGTTGAAGAGTGAGAGGTCCAGCCCTAGGCCCCTGTGTTACGGGGTGCCTCAGGGCTCGGTGCTCTCTCCTCTCCTATTCAACATCAACATGAAGCCACTGGGCGAGATTATCCATTCCCATGGGGTGAGGTATCATCAGTATGCTGATGATACCCAGCTGTACATCTCGGCCCGTGGGGACCCCAGTGATGCGGTCAATGTCCTATCCAGATGTCTGGAAGCTGTCGGGGTCTGGATGGGGGACAACGGGCTACAATTGAATCCCTCCAAGACTGAGTGGCTATGGATAGGGCCCCCCGCATTATCCAGGGAGCTGCCAACTTGGGTCTTGGATGGGGCTGCTTTGCCCCAGACAGACCCGGTATGCAACTTAGGGGTCCTCCTGGATTCGGGACTGCTACTTGTAGATCAGGTGGCGGCCGTGGCCAGGAGGGCTTTCGCACAGCTTCACGTCATCCGTCAGTTGGGTTCGCTCCTGGACCGGGACTCATGGTCACACATGCTCTGGTGACCTCCAGGCTAGATTATTGCAATGCGCTCTACATGGGGCTGCCCTTGACGACCATTCGGAGGCTACAGCTGGTGCAGAATGCAGCAGCCCGGGTGGTGATGGGGTGCGGGCGTTATGCTCGCACCTCACCATTGCTTCAGGAGCTGCATTGGTTACCAGTTTGTCTCCGGGTGAAATTCAAGCCCTACATGGTAGTGGGCCAGGATACCTAAGAGACCGCATCGTCCCAAGAGTGTCTGTCCATCCAACCACAGCGGACCGGAGGGGCTCTCTAATTGTTCCATCTGCCAGAGGAGTTCGCCTCTCTGGCACACAAAGGAGGGCCTTTTCTGTGTCCGCACCGGCCTTGTGGAACCTCCTACCAGTAGAGTTGCGGGAGCAGACGGAGCTGCTGCCTTTCAAAAGAGAATTAAAAACCTGGTTGGCGGGGCAGGTGTGGGGCTAAGATGGAAGAGTGCCCCCCGCCTGTTGGCTTATAAAATGAAGCCTCCCCATCTTTTTAATGCGGGCAGTTTTAATGTGGTTAGTTTTAATAGGTGGGTGGGTATGTTGGGGTTTTAATTGTTTTTAATATGTATGTTTTAATCCTGTTGTGAGCCTCCCTGAGTCGGGTTCACCTGATTGGGTGGCATAGAAATTTGAGCTATAAATAAATAAACAGCTCTTTAATTACCTTTGCTACAGGATTTCTCAACCTTGGGCCTCTGGATGTTCTTGGTCTTTAATTCCCAGATGCCTCCATCAGCAAGTGTGCTGACTTGGGCTTCTGGAAACTAATAATAATTTTGTGTCAGAAATTATTCTCGGTTGAAAGGATTTTTGCAGAAGAAACTCTGCTCAGGGAATGCCCAAATGATGTTGCTTTCATGTCCCTAAGGGCCAGGCCAGAGACGGGTGCTCAATCTGTCATGCAGTATCCGATTCTCAAACTGCCGACTTGCCAGCCTTCCAGCTAACAAGGCAAGCTTCTTAACCACTGAGCCACTGTAGCCCCTTTTCTGGAAACTGAAGTCTAAGAACACCTGGGGTCCCTAGATCAGTGTTGGCCAACCTTGGCACTTCAGGTGTTCTTGGACTTCAATTACCAGAAGCCCAAGTCAGCACTCCTGCTGATCAGGGCTTCTGGGAATTGAAGTCCAAGAATATCTAGAGTGCCAGGGTTGGCCATCACTGCCCTAGATTGTGAAACCCTGCCCTAGACCACTTGCTGGCCCACCCCACCAGAAAGAAGGACAATCGTACACTGCCAAAAACTAAATTTAATCTCTTGGAAACTCAGCCCTCCCAAAAAAAAAGTCATACAAAAAAACAAAACTATTTCACAAAAACCTGGGGAGGGTAACTTGGAAAATTCTGTAAAAATATAGCAATTCGTTAAAACCACCACAAAGTTGAAGCAAGGGGTCAGAAACCTATTATTTAAGCCCACCAGCAAAAGTCCATTCGTGTAAATCTGAGCTGTGAATTTTTACAAGTAAAAAATTCAGTGTTGGCATTTCTTGCTGCAATCATTCACAAGACATTCATTACTGAATTGCTCTTAACCCTTTTTTTAGTTTACAAAACATTTGCAGATAAAATTTATGCTGACCAACATAATTCTTCCCTTAGATTCCAGCCAATATTCTTTAAAACAAGCCAAAACAACTCTCTGAAAAACTATTATGATCTATCCTAACTACATATCATAACTTTGATAAATAATTTGGCACTCCAGGTGTTCATTTTCACTGACCCTGGAGCATACTGAAAATTGTCCAGATACCTGTTTACTTCTACTTTGACAGGGGTTGGCAACCTACAGCCCATGAGCCAAATCTGGCCCATGGCACCAAATAATCCAGCCCCCACTCTTGCTCCAACCATCACTGCAGCCACCGAAAGCAGCTGTAGACGTGTTCACAGCAGCCATAAATGTGTTTATGGCAGCGTTTACAGCAGGGGAGCACCAGTCCAGCCCCCTCAACTGTCTGAGGGAGCATGAACCCGGCCCCCGACTTTAAAAGGTTGCTGACCTCTGACTTTGAACCTCAAAATAACAGTATAGTCCTAAGAAATTGTTTTAGCTGGATGTAATTATTCTTTATAATTGTTTTACTATTTACCCCTTTTTTCATGTACTATTGGAAACTGCCTTGAAATTTTTACCCTAAAGAACAGCCTATATTTCATCCAATAAATATAAGTAAATAAATATAAGTAAACAGTTTTCGGTGAGGCAGCCATGTTAGCCTGTCTCAGTAAAAGAAACAAAAACAAACAAGCAAAGGAATCTACAGTGTTATGGCACTTTTAATATTAACAAACTTATTTCGGTGTGAGTTTTTTTTCCCTTCATTATTAGCCACTTCCTTGTTTTTACCTTATATATTTACCTTATACTGTATAGTTAAATAACTAACATCAGATCTTTTGCATGTCATTATAATTTATTCATAAATAAAGCCCAAGATCTATAACTAATAAGATTATTACATAGTGGGGCAGACCACTTGACTGAGGAGTTGGGGCAGAGGTTTGAATCCCCAAAGGTTCATCTGAGATCAACTACAGTGTATGTGGCTGATTGGTTCCATGCCCTGCCAACTGTGTGACCTTTGGGTAGTCTGCATGACCCCAGAGGTCTATCAGAAACAAGACAAGAACTGACAAATCACCTCTCAGTATTTTGTACCTAATACATTCTGAGAAGGCAGCCATAAATTGGAATCAATTTGATAACAAATATTTAAATTAAGATTTGGATGCCTCAATAATTTTTACAGCATAGTATATAATGTAAGATGATTGAAAGCATTGTATAAAATTTCATTTTCTAAAAATGAAATATGTTCTTGTTGAAGGGTTTTGATTATTAAAACCAAAGTATAACAAAGTTGTACAGCACAATTCAAAGTGGCTCTCCCCCCCTCCCCTTTCCAAGAACTAAACACTATCAGTTGAATTGGGCTCAACTCTGAGTAAGGTTAAAGGGTCTATTCAAAAGTAATACTCAATAATTTTAATAAAGCTTACTCCAAAGTTATATAGTAAAACCTCAGGTTACAATGGAGGTCCGTTCCAACAACCTCCGTTGTAACCAGAAAAAAATGTAAACCGAGACATCCATAGGGATGCATTGAAAAATAAAAAACAGTCCTGAATTGATCATTATAAACCGAAAAAATACATTACAAATTTGTAAACCGGGACAGACAGTTTTAATCCGGGGTTTTACTGTATAAGCAGAGAGCCTGGCTCTAATTTGAACAAGTAATACTTACCTAAGTTCTTTTGGATCAAAAACAAGTTTCACATCATTCACAATGGTTGGCAAATATTTAAGTGCTGCTCCCTAAAATCAGAGTAGATGCAGAACAGATTACTTAATGGGGACCTGAAACCACATGCAATTGAACTAAAAATATAAACTTCCCAGAGTAGTGATTTGCATTAGATGGGTGTTACACAATAAAATAACAAGTAAATAAAAGTATCTTATACATAAAAACATTTTATGAAAATGTTACTTTTTATAGTACTTCAGTACTACAAGGAAACATATATGGGATGGCAGTAATGGGTGATGTTTGTTTAAGACCACCAACTGAGCCCATGTCACAGGTAAGACTCAGGCTGTGAATTTCTCAATCTTGATATTCTATACTCCTTTCTACTACTCAGGTTGTGCCTATATCTTATTAAATTTCCTTTTCCATTTTCTCCTATCGTGAACAAAGCTTGCTAGTTTACACTTTTATTCACTTCCCATGTTGTTTTAGATTTGTTAGATGCCCAGTGCTACCTTACTTTCCTACAACCCCAAAAATCTAAAGGTTGTAAATATTACTAGCAGACTGAACATCATTATTGTTTTCCTTGCCATTTTACGGTACACTTTTCACTGGAAAAAATATGCTAAGAGACCTTGAGGGTTTCATAATTGGTACTTGCTCACTGTTCTTGACTGGAGCCCAAATGTGACCATGATTAATGTATCCATGATACAAAATCAGAACACAAATACTCCAAACCAACCTTGCCTACTAGTTCTAGGTTGACACAATTATGCACACATTTTGTTATCCATTAGCCATGAAACTGCCTTTGTGACTAAAATATAACCATGGATGGTGATTAATATGAACTACTTTAGGGTAAAGTTCAGGATACATTATTCAGTATAATTATTTTAATTAAACCTATTAGCATATCTTTATAGGAGATAAGAGCTAACAATGATAGCAAATAATCTCATCTTGAATAATGCATGAAGTAATTATTAATTTACATATTTCTCGAAATGACTCTTGTTAAACTGATTTTAGTTAGCAAAGAATGAAGAAAATCATGCAACCCATAAATATAGCTGTTCTCTCTTCACATTGAGAATACAGCTCACCACCTGCAGAAAAAATTATTACATCTTTAACAGACCAAAAGTAACACAAAAATAGTTTAACAGATAAATAAAATTCCACTGTAGTCTTCATGAATGTACCAAATATTACAATTTCATAAACATATAAACCATGCCAAGCTGTTAATAATGTATTCCATTTTGTTCAGGAACCAAATCAGCTTAAGCTTGATAAGAAATTAAATGCTACAGATATATATTTCATTAAAAACATTTTTTACCATAAAATGTCTAGAAATTTTACTTTATTGAGAATGCTTCTGCTCAGTGTTTCAGTCAGACAACCACACTCCTGCCGACAATATTCCCTTGATTCCCCTCAAATCATTTCTCCACCCACCCTAATATTCCATGGCTACCGAGAAAACTCAGTACTCATTGGGCAGCTCTTGTTGTCTCAGGATTATCTTCTCAATTATCACCACTATCCCCTTCTGTTTAGGTCTCCCTTGCTCAAAAGCCAGGCAGTGCTCATCTCAGTTTATAGCCAAAGAGCCAGTGCTGTCTTCATCTCCAGCTATTTCCATTGACATGTGGTAGGCATGGCTAGACTACTGGACAGCTACATAAAATTCTCCCACATTCACAAATACCTTTTCTTGGACATAAATGGTGTCATGGATATTAAAAATCCATTCTTCTCTGGACCTCAAAAATATAGGAAATACTGTAAAAAAAAACTCTGAATATTTAAATAATTGGGATGTGTGTGGATATGTACCTATTTAAATGCAGAATTCTAGAATATAGAGGGCAGAAAGTAGTCTATCTCTATTTTGAGCGGGTTACTAGAGACAAGATTCCACAGGAATCAGTGCTAGACATTTTTGACACACTATTAGTTCTGATTTTAAAAAAGAATACTGTGGCCTTTAAAAATATTTTACTTTTAATAAACAATAAGCTAGTGCTGGGGATCAGCCGGTCCGCCCCAGTCTGAGTGGACCGGTAGAAGACCTGGCTGGCCACGCCCCCTCCCCACCCCACCCCACCCCCATCTTTCCGGGAGAGCGGATGACCCGGCGGCATCGGCTTCGGCTCTTCCTTCTCCTGCAGAGCGGCTGCTGCTGCCTCCTTAATAGGCTTCAGGTGCCGCCCAGGTGGTGGTGGAGGTGGCAGCATGTGCGCGCCTGGTCCTAGGGGAGGGGGAGCTGATGTCAGGTGCGGCGCCACCCAGAGGAGCTCGCCTGCCTGCCCCGGTGTCCCATGCCCCCACCGCCACTCCTTGCCTCCTAGCAGCAGCAACACAACTTTCGCGACGCCTGGACCTAGTCCTGCAGGAAGAGAACTTCCATCCTGCAGGATGTCTGTCTGGGCATTGCGAGAGGTGTCCAGGCAGCATGGCACAAGCAGGGCAACTCTCGCAATGCCCAGAGTCAGACAGACATCCTGCAGGAAGTTCTCTTCCTACAGGACTAGGTCCAGGCATTGCGAAAGTTGCTGCTGCTGCTAGAAGGAGGCAAGGAGCGGGGGCACGAGGTGGGCAGGCGAGCTCCTCTGGGTGGCGCTGCATGTGACATCAGCTCCCCCTCCCCTTCCCCCAGGGCCAGGCGTGCAACGCCGCCACCTCCACCACCACCTGAGCAGCACCTGAAGCCTATTAAGGAGGCAGCAGCAGCCGCTCTGCAGGAGAAGGAGAAGAAGGAAAGGAAGAGCCGTCATCGCTCTCCTGGGAGGAGGTGGGCGGGATCGGGAACCAGCAGCAGGGTGTAGGCGCTGTGCTGGACTTGCTGGTCCTGGAGGACTAAAGGAGGAGGGAAACAAAGCCAAAGCTCTCACGTGAGCAATCCTTCCTCCCCCCCCCCCCCGGTGGGAGGTAGGAACAGCCCGATGTGGCACCTTCTGGGTAAGTGTGTCTTTTTGTTTTGTTTACTCTCCCCCCCCCATGTGTGTGTGTGTGTGTGTGTGTGTGTAGGGGAGCAGAGGCTAAAGGGATTTCCCAGGGGGGTGGAGGGGGAATTAGGGCCATGAAGCTCCCTAAACAGCAGTGAGTCTTGAAGGTGCCACAACATTTTTGTGTTTTTGTTTCGTTTACCTCCTGATCTGCTTGCACAGAATAAAACTTTAGAATTGGTAGACATTTTATTCTGTGCAAACATATCAGAGAGTAAACAAAAAAATGTTGTGGCACCTAAAAGACTCACTGCTGCTTCGAGGTAGACTGCAGCTGGCCCAGGGCGCTCCACGGTAAAACAGAGATGACCACTGAACCCTAGAGTTGGATATGACTGGCTTTCAAGCAAGGGATACCTTTACCTTGCTCGAAAGCCAGTTGTATCCCATGCTCTAGGGTTCAGGTTGCTCATCTCTGTTTCAAAGCCGAAGAGCCAGCGCTGTCTGCTTCTGCAGACATTTCCATGGTCATGTGGCAGGCATGGCTAGACACCAGAGTGCACGGAACGCTGTTTACCTTCCCACCAAAGTGGTCCCTATTTATCCACTTGCAATTTCTTGCTTTCGAACTGCTGGGTTGGCAGGAGCTGGGACAGAGACAGGAGTTCTCTCCAACATCCAGCACTTGGGTCTCCAACTGCTGACCTGCCACCTTCCAGTCAGAGCCTTAGCCACTTGAGCTCAGTGGTTAAGAAGCTTGCCTTGTTAGCTGGAAGGCTGACATGACCGTTTGAGCTCCTGTCTCTGTCCCAGCTCCTGGCAACTGCAAGTTGATAAATAGGAGCCACTTCGGTGGGAAAGGTAACAACATTCTGGTGTCTAGTCATGCCTGCCACATGTCCACAGAAACATCTACAAACAGACAGTTCTAACTCTTTGGCTATAAATAGATGAGCACTGAACCCTAGAGTCAGATACGACTGGCAGCTTTGGATCTAACAATAGGTAAATGTAAAGGTTGCCCTTGCTCAAAAGCTAGTCTTATCTGACTCTAAGGTGCAGTGCTCATCTCCATTTACAGCCAAAGAGCCAGTGCTGTCTGTGTTTGCAGATATTTTCATGGGCTATGTGGCAGGCATGACTAGATTGGCCAACCAGTCACATGCCCACCGATTAGGCCACGTCCACCAGTTAGGCCACTCCCACCAGTTAGGGCACGCCCACGGTTGGTAGTAAAAAAATTGGTGCCCATCACTGCAGTAAATTACCTCATTTTTAAAAAATGGATCAATATTCAGGAGTTCACAGCAAAAGATACCATTAAAACAACCTGAGTATGCATAATTTCTATTTTTAGTATAGTGGTACCTCGGATAAAGTCCGATTCGGATAAAGTTGCGGTTTTCATGCACACGTGATGCATCGCATAAAGTTCAAAACCGCTTTAAAAATGGACGTTATCTGAGGTATTTGGTATAGGAACCTTGGATAAGGTCCATTTTTTGGACATTATCCATTACATCGCCCATTTGATTCGGATAAAGTCCAAAATCGGATAAAGTCCAAACTTGTGGAACAGAGTCTGGACTTTATCCGAGGTTCTACTGTTTTTAAATTTTATCAACGTACATTAAATGAACAAGGTAACCAATTTCACATGACTAAGAAGGTATTAGAATTTTTTTCCAATCGCAGACATGTTGCTACAAAGCAAGCTAGTTTTGAAATTAAGAGTTTTCAGATTTTTTCAATAAAGCATGGATCTACTTCCCCCCATGTAATTGTGCAAATCTTTATTCATGACTACAGAAGACAGTTCTCAACTGTAGTACTCTGGATGAGAGACAGAAGATACCAGACATATTGATTTGTATTTTAAGGTAAGGTTTCCCTTGCTCGAAAGCCAGCACTGTCTGCTTCTGCAGACGTTTCCGTGGTCATGTGGCAGGCATGACTAGACACCGGAGCGCACGGAACATTGTTACCTTCCCACCGAAGTGGTCCCTATTTATCTACTTGCAATTTCTTGCTTTCGAACTGCTAGGTGGGCAGGATTTGTATTTTATCTTATAATTTTATTGCTGGCTTAGCAGTTCCCTTTTGTTCTATTATTTGGCTTAACTTCTTAAATAACACGATTCAGTCAGCATTTTTGGATATATTTAGTTCTTAAGTGGAAAATAATGTGTTGATTTTTTTAATACAAAAATCATTTCATCATTGCATCTGAAATTAAGAAAATACAATACTCAGCTGTGCAAAATAAAGTAATAGTAAAAATCCAGACAGCCCTATAGTTAATGTTTCAAATCTTATTAAAATTATAATACAATTAGAAGTGAGGGTAAAAGAATAACACCAAATTGGTTTAGCCAGGAAGCTAATGTTATATAAGGTTAATACTAATTCTTAGGAAACTTTAAGCAGACTATCCAGCCTTCAGTTTATTCACATGCTGTAGCTGAAACGAGACCCTGCATGATTAGTGGCTTCATTACTATCATGGCTATTCCCAGATGCTGGTATACATGAGTACAGGGATATTAATTTCAGGCAACAGTCATCAGATACCAGTACAACACCAGGAACAATTACTAACAATTAAGCAATTTGTTAACTTCTTCAATCAACATGTTTAATTAGAATTACTAGCATACTTGCACAGAACTAGACCAAAGTTCATGTCCCGGTTCCCGTCACAGAAAGAGGACAAGGTTTAATTAACATAAGGATGGCATGTATTTTTACAATCACCCCGAAAACAAAGATGGAAAACTTGGAGCTCTGCATTTCTTAGGTGCAGCACAAAAACAACCAAAATCCCTACTCTACCTTACTGGAAAGTGTGAGATACTATTTTACCTAGTAATATCCTACTTCCTAACAACAAAAAATCTTAAGAGGTGATGCAGATGAATCCAAAATAGGGATACTGTACTTGGTTACTTGTTTGATCTGTGTTTCACATGTCAGGTTTGATGTGACAGATCGAAGCATTGAATAGGGATAAGAAACAGAATCTTGGGATAAAAACTGGGAGGAGAATTTTGAGGGATAAAATGGGATATAGATACAAATCTGAGAGGTTTAACAGTTTGAATGGAGAAGTGGGGATAAGCAAATATTCTCTGGCAGGCTATACTCTTGTAGCACTATTGTTTTGATATACCTAGAAGAGACACTGTTTAGAAGAAGCATAGATTTTTTTTTTAATTTCACGTTTCTTTTTAAAAGAAAAGTATCACAAAACATTATATCTCCTGCTCTTTTAACAATTACTGTATTTGCATAGTTCACTGGAAATTTGAATATTCTAACTTGAGTAAAATTTACACTTAGCTCAAACAGGTGCAGGTACTGCATACGAGATCAATAAAACAGACACATATGTAACTCTGGTCAGTAGCCTGTTGGTGATTTACACATGTGAGAGTTAAACTACTTACATGGCATATGCTCAATTGCATAACAGGTACACTCTAGCAATATGACTGGCATTTCAGCAAATACAAATAATTCACTGCAGTGAGTTATACAACTTAACTGACAAACATAAATCACCAACAGAATTCTAGCATCTAAGCAAAACCAGAGTCCTACCACTGTAATGTTACAAACCAAGAGAGCAATACTACAGCAAGATAAAAAGTGTTTCATTGGTAAACTCCACCATCTACTACTACACTGCACTACCAAGTACTACTTCCAAGTAAGAAACTTCCAACAAGATTTGGGGACAACATTCTATAACACAAAAGTTTATGCTACCAAGAACAAGTTCTTAACCTAATTTTTCAAACCAGTAAGAACCAGTGCTTCTTGTAATACAAAAATATTCAACGCTTTTCATGTTGTTTTTCTTATGTTGAAAGTCAGTGGCTGAAATCTTGTTGCTTCCACCTACATTTCCAAAAAATTATATTAACTGCTGCAATTTTCTGGAAATTAAAAAATGTCATTCCTCCCCTATTGAAATTTCCTTTTATTGTAAGAAATACAGTAGGATCTACAAGGAAGTCTTTAATTTGCAAAAGTTTCATTTACAAGTAAAACCAACCCATTAGTGGCAAATTTTCACGGCCTCCTTCAGAAACAAAAGAAGGGAATAGGAAATTTACAATTTCCAAAAAATTACCATGTCTGATGATATCATCAGTCTTACACAGTATAATTTGCAAAACAGGGCTTCAGCCACTACATTAATACCTTTGAGTACTAAAACAAAAGGAAAATAACAAAGATACTTTGTTGGCTATTGTAAAAGACTCATTTTGCACACTTTAAGTAAGACAAATTGTACATTATATCAACACACAACATTATTGTTGTTGTTGTTGTTATAGCATTTTCTTTTCTAAAACTTACCTTCACTATAACAGTCTGTTCAGAAGGGCTACTCATCATCTCATTAATTGATTTAAATAGTTGAAGCAAAGACTCTCTGAAGTCAGCTTCTCCTTTGTTCTCATACAGTCTGAAAAACAAATGAGGGAACATAGTTGAGTAGTACAAAGGTTTTGTGTAATGGCTCTACTTAACAGAGTTTTCGCTCACTGAGTTCTGCAAGTACTATATACTGAACTCTATACCTGCATCATTTCAAGACAGATAGAAATGTGTGATTCCGGGGTTCATTTTTATTACTAGAACACATAGCAATATGGACATTCAAAGTGTGAATTCTGAATAACAAAAAATAAATAGATCACTTGAATCTATTCATTTCAGTAGTTACATGGGCAGACTGACAGTGAGAAATATAAAATATAATATTGAACTTATCCTCTAACATAAATTTGGTTAGGCATTTTTCTTACAGCTAAAAAACATTCTCAGCAGTTTCAGTATTTCATGTGTATGGATATTAACGAGTAGGCTTGCAAGCAAAATAATAAAATATTACCACATTGCTTATATTTGAAGACTTTAATCAGATATCAGATAAATGTACTGTACATATATACGTGATTCACATGTTAGCACTGTCAGATTTAACATCACCACACATTGCCCAAAAATTCAGCTGCTCAGCATAAATTAAATCATTACTTTCAGTCTGTTCCTCATTGGTAAAATAAACCATCCCTGCCATGAGGGGTTATTAGTAAATAGCCCGTATGGTTCCGAAAATTACGACAAGGACATTTTGTTTAGCAGGGGAGAAAGCAGAGAAAGTTATAATTAGGCTTGCACTATGCAACAGGATTTCCACCACTGAATTAATTATTACCAATTAGTGGAAAACAGAAATCCAGTAATGCTGAGCAGTCAACATTGATTTGAGAGTAATAAAACACTGTAACATCTGCAATGTATCAAGACAATATTCACTTTAATATTAAGAAGTAATTAATGTAAGAAAGAAAGAATGTGAAATATAGGATATTAGGAAAGAAAAATATGACACATACTGGTTAAACAAAATTCTTGATCGCACAATAAATTTGAAAATGTATTCCAAAGATTTCATAGCTTTGAACAGTTGATCAGTGACACCAGCATTGTCCACGTAAGTTCTCAAGACCTTTGTCAGTTTTCTGTGTAAGAAAAGAGAAAATGTTTGAAAAGTAAGAATAAAATCATAAACACAGCAACAACAATAATCAAGGACAAAATGGCTGGAGTTCAAAGAAGCACAAAACTAGTTCTATAAAGTGATGGGGTTTTTTATTGCTTAAGCAGCAGTTATAAAACAGTTTTAAATATGGAGGTTATGTTGAAAACAATTTGCTTTATATCATGGGTGAGCAGGAGATTATGTGCTATTCAAAAGGTTAGGTAGGGTGGGAAGGGAAGAAGTTGTAAAATATCCGCTGATGCTTGGCAGCTCCATAGGGGAAAACTTAAATTTATTTATTTGGATTACTGGCCAGATAAATGAACAAAGCAACACAAACCAGTTCCTGCAACCATATACATTGTCCATTGTAAATTATGACATGCTGGAATAAACATTTTTACAGCATCAACTGCACTCCTACACATTCTGTCAAACCAGTGAAAACAGAATACAGTACTGATGTTATATGAAGCCCTATACCTGCAGATGTTTCCTTGCATGGACATTAAGAATTCCCCAACTATATATTCTCTATCCCAAGAGGTTACATTAGCATGATGAAAAGAACAGTTGTAGGGGCTGCGGTGGCTCAGTGGTTAAGAAGCTTGCCTTGTTAGCTGGAAAGCCAGCAAGTCGGCAGTTCGAGACCCGGGTACTGCATGACAGTTTGAGTGCCCGTCTCTGCCTCAGCTCCTGCCAACATAACAGTTCAAAAGCAAGAAATTGCAAGTAGATAAATAGGAACCACTTCAGTGAGAAAAAATCTTGGGGACATGAAAGGAGCCTCATTCGGGCATCCCCTAAGTGGAGCTTCTCCAGCAAAAATCTTTCAGCCCAGAATAATTTCTGATACAAAATTATTATTACCAATAGTTCTATATTGGAATAACGATCCTGTTTGTTTACTCTTAAATAATGGCCTAAATCTGTTTACCTAGTAATGCTGGTATAACACAGACAGCTAAAATTGCCCTAAATTAAGAAATCACTGCAAACGTTGAATTGTATGACTCAGTGCACAACTGATAAGGTCTATAGTGATTACCGTACTTAACTTGGGTCAATTTGCTTCCAAAGGTTATTGATTTGCATAGCTATGCAAGAGAATTTTATTATATTAAAATGTCTGCCTACTTCATGTATCCTATAAACACTGTAAAGGCTGAACATGAATTAGATTGGGCATTACTTCTTTATACAAAGCCAACTTCTTTATCTAAATTTTCTTCATAATTTTTTGCTATATAAATACATATCAAATTGTCACTATGTTAATTTATAGTTTTTTAGCAGAGATTTGATTTATAACACATTCAATACTGGTGGCACATCCACATCTATATTCTTTGTTTTCAGATCTTTCTTCTCAGTGAAATGTATCACAGCCTATATAGCGTTATAAATTAGTATTCTAGCCTAATAGCTTTACTACTAAGAAGCATATGTATTTGTCACATATTTTACAGGAAAACAGCTGTTGTATAATCTCTTTTCATCAACATGAGCAGTGTACCACTGAAACTTCATTTAGGTGGTGACAATGATTATGACAATAATATTATATCCATATATTTCTAGAAGGCCCAATGAACAGAAAGGAACTTGGAAATGACTGGATGAAATCCAACTGGAAAAAATGTAAATTTAAGTGGCAAATTAAGTTAATAAGTCAGTGCAGATGTTTGCTGTTGCATACCAAGTTATGCAACTGGAGTGCAACAGCTAATGCCTATAATGACTTCTTAACCAGCAATAATTCACCACTAAAATTCAAGTCAATGGACTTACACCATTAGCATCCTTACCACAAGAGATATACAGGATTACAGCCCTATATGTGCCTCACTAAAGAGTAGCAATCCCAATGTCAACAGGAGTTATTTGTGAATAGATATACCAAAGGCTGGAGTCCGAACTACTGCAACTTCTATCACTAATGTAATAAAAGCACACACATAATTTATAATCTCAGAAGCACTGACCTGTATTTATAAATAGACTAAAGAACTCTTTTTAAAAACCAGGTTTTCAAAATCATTACAAATTAAGAAGGCAGCATAAAAATAAAGTCATCTATACAATCTATTTACTCGGAACATTAAATAAGCAGCACTAAATTTTAATCAACTACAATGGATCAGCTTATTTTATTTGTGGATACTTCCACATAATTAATCACTAAAGGGCACTAAAGACTAGATTAAAGTAGTAACTTGGCAAAAGCCCTCAGTACTATCATATTTCACAACAAATTTTAGCAAATGTTAAGTGGGAAAAGGAATAAATCTTGTTTCATCCAAGAGAATGCTGCACAGAAATATTTGTATTAACAACTTCTTCCTATTTCAAAACAGTTCACATGGTTGAACAGAAAGAAATAAAACATTTTCAGTAATTTGTGCAAGAATACAACTGATCAGAACCAAATGCCAGCCATATAATTGTGTGAAATATACTATGGCTCAGGTTTTTGGAACTTCTATATAAACTATATCTGGGCCCTGAAAAAGTTATCTGTTCAACTACTCTGTTTCTTCAATTTCTTATCCTTCTCTTCTTTCACTTCTTTAATCTCATGTTTGTAAATGGATTTTCATTTGACAATATTGAGATGAAACATTTGAATAATATGAAGTCAGTTACTTTAAGACAGGCCTGCTATATGTAGTTCTACATACTGAAAACCCAATCTTAATGACAGATTGGCATATTTCCCCTCTAATATTCCTGGAATGTCTCCATCTATATAATTACAATAGCAAACTAAGCTACCTATTCTGCCAGGCAAACATGACCAGCCATGATTGCAACTTGTTAGTATTTCTAAAATTCAGAACACATAATGGGGCCAAAATACATGTAATTAACAACTTACGTGTAGGCCAAAGTAGCACTGAAATGTTTCTTAATGTAGGTTTCTAAAACAGGATTAAAATGTTGAAACTTCCGGTCAGCAATCAATCCAATGATAAAAACCTGTTCAAGTTTGAGAACATATTTCATTATCTTGGAAACAAATTATTTCAGATATTTGCATTTTTAATGAAAACACTGATTAGAAAAAGACTTCTAAGCTTCAAGGTACTGGTTGTGAGTTGGATTTCATTTCTGCACAGTCTGTTTAAGAGTAAGAGGGCAGAGAGCAATTTTCAGCAGGAACTTAAAACTGTCAACTAAGTAAAGCCTAGGGCTTTGGAGGCTGAACTCAGATGCTAAACTGATCACGTTCAAATTCTTTCAGGACTTGGTCACTTCACACATGACAAAACTAAGTGAGTTTTTCTCAGGAATAGCAGCACTGAACCTTACGTTAGATACTACACAAGACTGGTTTGGTTTATTTACTATATAATTCATTCCATCTTGTTTACTTCTTTGAATGACACTGGAGTATCAGCTAACCTAGGAAAGCTGGAGCTGTTCTGAAACATCAGTTTTCATGCCAATATGCCGTGAACAGATGGTGAAAAATTCAAAAATGGCTCAAAAAGGTTCCTTCCTCGCTCCCTCCTCCAAGAGAAGCAGCAGAAATAATGTCCAGAAATGCAGCACAAACACACCCGCTGCTGCCACTGCCACTGGGAAGAACCACGTGATCAGCTCCTCAGCTGACTGAGGGGACGTAGTCAGGCCCCTGGCAGGAAAAGGTTGGAAACCCCTGGGCTACACAAAGGATGATACTGTTCTACAGAAGCCTTCCAAGTAGGTTCTCTGTTTGGTTTTGCCACCATCTGAGGCATGCCTGGCACAGACAGATCACTTTCTCATCTTGCTACCAGGATTTGGATTATTTTACCAACAGAAAGCATGCTAGTTCTTTCCTTACCATCATTTCTCCACCAAGCCTTTGGTAACTGCTCTTATTTGCTTCAGAAGAGGCTTTTAAACTGGACAGATGTTATATTGTAAGCTGCCCAGAGTCGCTTCAGCGAGTGGGCAGCGACAGAAATTGAATTAAATAAATATTTTTCTCTTGCTGCTATGACTGTTATTGTTTTAAATTTTAATGCTTTTATTTATATTAGGTTATTGACTTTATCTGTGCATTTTTATTGCCCTATTAGTAAGAGAAATGTGCAGGGGTGCCAAAACTACAGCCCACAGGCTGGATCCGGCCCCCAACACCAATTCATTCAGCCCACACCACCCTCGTTGCTCTCAGAAGCAGAAGTAAAATATGTTGAATTGTTGTTTGGGGCCAGATCCGGCCAGTTTGGGCATCCCTGGTTTAAGCAGATTGCAAGGCACATTTTACTTCCGCTTTCAGTGGGAGGAACCATGTGACCAGTCCGCTGAACCATTTGACTGGCCCACTGAACCATGTGACCAACCCACAGCCCGAAATGTTTGGGCACCCCTGCATTAGGGAAATGTAGGATATAAATTGAACAAATATAATAAAATGAAATACCAAAGCATCAAACACCAATGTGTCAAATGTCTCACTCTCTGAATTCTCCATCATGATGTTAAAGAGTGCGTCAAGTGTGTCTTGAAGAAACTACAAAGAAATTTAAAAATTACTTCTGTAGCAGTGGTTTGTTTACACAAGCACATTTTCCAAAATTGACCTCAGATTAATATTCAGCAGAACATTATGTGTGATAGAGAGAATAAGATAACTTATCAAATGCAGTGAACACTTTTTGGGACCCTTTCTTTGTTTTAATAAATCTGTACTCTTCATCTGAAGAGTACAAAAAGTTAAAATAGACATTCATGCCAAGCTAGTACTAGAAAGAATCCTCCACCTGATATGCATTCTGAATATTTTCTCTCAGTTAGAAACCATATAAATGTTTTAATGTCATAAGTGCTATCCATCAGTTATTTACTGTCTTTGATATAAATGTGTTAAGTTGCTCAGCTGCATATAATCACATAGGTTTTAAGTCACCATGGCATAACTATATAGAAATAATGTCATAACTACATAGACATAAACAAGGGGCTGTGGTGGCTCAGTGGTTAAGAAGCTTGCCTTGTTAGCTAGGCTGGTAAGTCAGCAGTTTGAGACCCAGGTACTGAATGATGGATTGAGCACCCATCTCTGTCCCAGCTCTTGGGGACATGAAAGGAGCCTCATTTGGGCATTCCCTAAGCAGAGTTTCTGCCACAAAAATCCTTTCAACCCAGAATAATTTCTGACATGAAATTATTATTATTAAATAATAAGTTACTCAGTTACATTTTATGAAAGTAGAAAGTACTTTATAAAGTCATATATCTTTGCCAAAGTATGTAAATCTTATGTTTGCATTGTTCATTAATACAGTATAGACAATGAACTCTTTTAAGTAATTCTGCTTGTTATTTTATAAAGTCTAACTCAAAAAGTAATTAAACACTCATAACTACTTATACTCAGTTAATTACTGGTGTATTTCATCAGTACTTTATAATGCTGTTTTTGTCATCCATTTAATAGTTATATTTTGTCACCTTTATAAAGCCTTATATAGTTACACCATACATACATGCATATGTTACTCATGCTTCAATTAATGTTTTAAAAGGAATTTGCTTGTTACCTCTTAATAATTGTTAAAAGAGATGTACACCTGAGAACTTTATGCAGAGATAATGGAGTACAAATTTTTCTTGAGGATTTTGGATTTTTGGAAAAGAACCTAGAATTGCAGTACAGTTTCAATACCTCTAAACACTAGAGGACAAGTGTCTACTGTGTCTTATGCAAAGGGGCCGCTATTCTCACCTGGGTCCATCTAACCTTGACAGAAATCATATATCTGACAAATATGTGTTACCTTGACAACTTCACCCCCATCAACTTTCATCAGTTGCCTCAAATTCTGTTGTAGCAGATTTGTGTTGGATCGCCATTTCAAAAGCCCCAACAGATCCACTAAATGCAAAAGAACAAAAAGAAAGTTTCGTTTAATAGCCAATAAAATACAGTGCAACGTAATAATGGAAACAATTTAGTTAGACTACAGTCATGTATTTTAATTAGAAATTAAAATGCATAAAAGTAGGTTCTGTAGTTAACCAATTAAACCAGTAACCTTGGATAACAAAAAAAAAGTATATGCCTTAAAATTATGAGATTAATAGAAAATGAATCAGTAAATTCCATTGATTCAAAAGGGATTACACTAACTGTGATTTACTATGCTAAAGTCAGTTAGAGAAGGTCCCTTTGGATCAATGGAACATATGGAGGCTATCGCAACACATCCACATTGATTCAATAGGCCTTCTCTAATGTGATTTACTAAGCTAAGCAGCAGAATTTGAGCCTATATAGACAAAAAGAGTACACAGTACACTTGCTTTCAGAGTTAAAGTCAACAGAAAATTTCTCCTTGCCTTTCTTCAAAAGTAGCATGCTCTAATATCAGACTAGTAATAATAATTACTGTAATGGCACAGTGTAAATGGCTACTTTTGTCTGATTTTCTGAGACTCAGCACAAAAACATTCTATTAAGATAACAGAGGAATAATTTAAACTTCTAACAGTAAGCAAAATATCAATTTGGCTTCATAAAACAAAAACAAACCTGTGATCCAATCAGAAGACTGTTCAATGTATTATCGCTCAAAAAAAAATAAACAATACATATCCAATTGTATCATTTGATACCACTAAAGCTTTTGGTGGCTTGTAAGGGAAGGTCCTTTCTTAAGAATACTGCATATGTTGTATGATAAAATACCATGCCATGGTGAGAAGCAATAACATGGACCTAGATCTTATAATTACAGTAGAACTCTGTATAACGATCGCATAGTGATTAGGCTGGGAGGGGGAAAAGGCGTTCCACATAGCAATCATCCCTATGGAAAAATCCGTACGACGATTTTTCAATGGAAAAAACCGCTTAGCGCCATAGGGAAAATCGTTGTACAGATTTTTCTATAGGGACGATCGTACAATGACAAAAATCGCATAGCAATGAGCTCCATGGCATGGATTAAAATAGTTATAAGGAGTTCTACTGTATCTTTAGGGCAGTGATGGTGAACCTTTTAGAGACTGAGTGCCCAAGGAGGAAGAGGCAGTGCGTGGTCAGGCACTGCGTGTGCCTATGTGCCCCATGTGGCACACTTCCGGCAATGTCACATGGACATGTGTGCACGCCCCCATGGATGCACATGCCCCCATAAGAGCACACACCTTTCCCCTGGGTGCACATGCCTTCTCAGCAGATGCACCACTGCCACCTCCTCTGCCTCCTAGGAAGTGTGGGTGGTGGGTGTCTTGTTGCCTCACCTCATCCCCGCCACCGCCTCCCAGGCAGGATTTCAGCATCCCCTCTCACCTCCCCATTGGAGAAGGGAGAGGGGTGGGTGGGGAAACAAAGCTGCCATTGGTGCTGGTGGTAGGGGCGGGGCTTGATCACAATGGCACGTGTGCCCAGAAAGAGGGCTGTGCATGCCACCCAAGGCACACAAGCCATAGATTCGCCTACACTGCTCTAGGGGGACAGAACATGGTTGTTCACTTTCTTCTATACTTTTTGCTTCAGCAGTTCAATCATTAGCTAATATAATCAGGATAGACTCAAATATACAGGGATTCTTTACTGAAAGGCAAAAAAGTGTGATAAAGCTATTTACAGATGACACTGTCATCACAGTACCTACAGCATCTAAGCCAGACAGTTCTCTCTCACATGTTTTAAACATTCTTGAAGTGTTTGGTCTAGCCTCAGGGTTGAGGTTTAACTCTAGAGATTCTAGTACATAAAATGTCTTCCTCTGACTTAACAGGTATTTCCATAGCCAGCTCCTCAATAAAGTACTTAGGAGGCATGGTTCCCTTTCATCTAACAGAAATTAATACAGTACCTTAAAATATAAACCACTGCTACAGCTAGAACAAAAAACTCATAAAATGGCAAAAACTGAATCTGTCATTACTGTGTCACATAGCAGCAGTTAAGATGTCACTTCTGCCTAGGTTAAGTCATCTCTTTCATGTTCTGCCTACAGGGATATCAGATGTGGCCTTTAAACACTGGCAGACTACACACATGAATTTTATTTCCTAGTTCCAAGAAATCACTAGTTATCTCATGCAGTGAATTTCCATAACCAAAAAATGGAAGATCGGGCGTTCCAAATTTTAAAGTTCATTATGTAGCATTTCAGATAAAAACAAATATTTCATATACTCTCAACAAATATTTCATATACTCTCAACCTCCCACCTGGCTACTACTGTAAATAAAATCTTGGGATTTGGAAAAATTGGACATTTCTCCCCATAAAATTTAATTTCATACTACTGGTAGCAGTATGGAATGCATTATGAATATATCCCACCAGGAGGGCGGGATATAAATGTGCAAAATAAATAAATAAATAAAATCTGGTAAAATCTGGAAAGATTGGCAAAATAAATTTATTTTGATCCATACACATAGACCTACTGGTTATCTCTTAGTACATGATGTTGATAAAAGGACTAAATTTAAATCATGGAAAGGCTGTGATTTATATTGATTGAGATATTTGTGTAATAACTCTGGTCCCAGATTAAGGAAGCAACTGTTAAAATAAGCAAGTACTATCTCACCCTCCAGGTTTCCAGTACTCCAGGTTGCTAATTTTATTTCCCTTCAAATAAGGAAAAGACAAGCCACAGGATAATTAACTTTGTTTGAAACACTGCTGCTAGCCTCACAAAATATTCTGAGATGACTAGCTTTAAAATTATATGAAATACTAATTTAATTCTGCTATGGCTTAAGTTAGGTCCCAAAACCAAATGGGAAAGCTATGTGAGAATGACCATCTCTAATGTAAAATGCCAGGCTCTGTGGAACCAGCCTCCTCTCAGATCAATCTCCTACAAATTTCAGGAGCATTTCACTGAATCTTCTGCACAGGTGGCATTTTACACTACTCTTTTAAAGTTATATCAGTAAAGAAGTCAGTTCATTCTGTTAGAGGAAATGTGGGGATATTAGTTGTACTTGCGTACAATATGACCTCCAATTCAGTTGTTCTAATCCAGAGCCTCAAGTCTACCGGCTCAGATCCAAGAGTTTTATGACAAGAACAAACATTCTTGAGGGTACACAAGAGCAAAACCAAATTAGAAGATGAAGGAAGGAGCTCGTTGGACAAGGAGCAACGTTAAAGGAGGATATGGCTGAGGAACTCAACCTCACTTATGTCTCTTGGAGGACCCTGAATAAGCTGAGGGTTGGAGTCCCTAAATGCTCAAGTGGGGGCTGCTGGAAAACAACATGCTTTATGAATGTGGAGATACACAAAATCTGGCTCATTTACTGGTCTGCAGATTACTGCCAGAAAAGGCACCAATGAGGACTTACGGTTGGCCAAGGACAAAGCCAATAAAATGGTTTCATTTTGGCAGCCCAGGGTTTGATTGGGACACAAAAGAAGAAGTCATCCAGAGTTTTTACAAAAATAGAATTAATCACAGGATATAAAAAATTATAAGGTCACTAGGTCTAGCTCTTCTGCCCTTATTATCAGGCAATAAAAAACAGCTAAATTAATAAACAATTGACTATCTGTCTCTTTTTTTATAACAGCACATTTTGAATATGTCACAAACTAAAAGGGAACTTGTAAGACATTTGCTGTTACATTTTTATTGTTGTTGTTTCTATGTTCCTCTAATAAAGATTTTTTTAAAAATTAAATGTATGCTACCATGTCAATTCTGACATATGGCAATTTCTCCCAATGTTTCTATGAATGATATATTCAGCAGTGCTTGGCCATTCCCTTCTGAGAGTACTTTGAGACTATAGCTCCTTGCCTAAGTCTCTTCTCCCAGAAGATGCAGTGGGGAATTGAATACTTGACCTCTATCTCTGCAGTCATGCACCCTGACTCATTGAATTACCCAGCAAGATATAAATGGGTAAAGTAGATGAATAATTTGTGACTTGATCTACAGACAGCTAAGAGGTCAGTGGTGTGCACTTATCATCTGCAAATTACATACAATAATACCTCGGATAACACTAAAACTTGGTTCCACAAGTCTTAGTGTTATCTGGTTTTTAATGTTGTGCGATACATTGATTGCACAACATTAAAAAAGCCTGGTCCCCTTTCCGAAGAGGAAAGGGAACAGGGGGTCGATACGCCTGACTCTTTGGAAAGGGGACCTGGCATTTTTACTGTTGTGCAATCCATGCATGGAATCCCCACTGTCCTTTCCAAAGAGGCAAGCGGATCGAGCCAAGCCCCAAAGTCGGCAGGAATGGTCTCCGACTTTGGGGCTTGGCACTCCGGCAGTCTGAGTGTCTGAGCACGTTTCCTTGGGGTGAGGTCACTCACACCTGGTCTCCCCCCCCCCCCCAAGGAAGCTGGCAGTCTGAGCATCTGAGTGCCTGTTTCCTTGGGGTGAGGACACGTGCGCAGGTCTCCCCCCAAGGAAGCCAGCTGCCTGAGCACCGGTTTCCTTGGGGTGAGGGTGCACACGCTCTGTCTCCCCCCCCCCCCCCAAGAAAGCCAGCACTCTGAGCGTCCGATCGCTGGTTTCCTTGGGGTGAGGGCACATGTGTGCACACTCTCACCCAGAGGAAACCAGTGATCCGATGCTTGGATCTACGGAGGCCCCCTCCAGATCTCCAGCCCTGCTGGCTTTGGGGCAGAGATCAACATTGGGGAATTTCAGGAAAACTTTTGCATTGCACAACCAATGATGGCCTCTATATATTGAATGACCTATATATTGAATGTCTTATAATTCTCTGTTCAAAAGCTGGTTTATTGTTTTATGATAAGGATGGGTCTGATTTATCTTTGTTTTTTATCTTTACAGAAAGACCCTAAAATGCATGGAACTTCTGAATAAAAACTTAAAGGAGGCCCTTAATATGCATATACACTACCTGACAAACTATTAACAAACAATGATGAATTTGAATTCTAAAATTTGGAAGGGAAACATTAAATGAGAAAAAAAATCAGGAAATGATCTTTACCATATAGAAAGAGCTTCTTTTGCCTCATATGTCACACTAATCTATATTAGTGGAATATAAAAAACCCATCTGTAAAATGTGTGCTTAACTATAAGAATATTTGTAGTGTCAAATGCAATGCAAACCTTACACCCCAGGACCAAGTAACATATGGGAGGCATAAAAGCTCAATTCCAAAGATACTAAAAAGAGTCATAAACCTAGGCTGAGCATACTACATAAAATTTAAAGTAGAACATAACAGAAAAAATGGGAATCTATGTTCAGTATAACTTTGTACACCAAGGAAGACAGTATTACCACAGCCTTTCTGCCAGCTTTAATACATTAATAGTGAATTACAAATTTAAATGCTAAAGATTGAATTAACTTTGCCTTTAATTTGCACTGCAGTAAAGGAGATCCCAAAAAAAGAAAAACAGCATAAACTTTGGCAAGTATTCTGTTCATTATCTACACACACAGAACTGCAAGTGACCCTGGGATCTGACCAAGAGTGCCCAACTGGTGCAACTGGTGCCTCACCAGATTACCATAGCAGCTTCTGCTGTTATACCCTTATGTGGGTATAAATAATGAACAGGATCCTGGCCTCTACTTACATATAACTACCAGACAGAAGGCACAGGACAGCTATGCCAAAATGGTAGCTCAATGTTTAATTCATGTCTTGACCTAAAAAAAGGAGGTCTAATTATCAAGAGTCTAGAATGATATTCATTTTCTGTCCTCTACTGAGCAGTATCGCGGGGGTGCTTCAGGTCTCTGCTTGTCCCAAACGCCCACCAACTCAGGACCAGGCCGCCCCGCCAGCCACTTCTCCACCTGGCCTAACTGATGGGCTGGAACTTGTCACCTCGTCCACGGACTAGCATGGTTTCCTGACTCAGCAAGAGAAAGCAAAGCAGACTTTTAGTAGCGTAGTGAAAGGGTGTCCTCCCGTAGTCTACCCAAGCAGGGAAAAACTACGGAGGAAAATGGGGTTCTAATGGGTAGTGGTGGTGATTTATAAAATGACGCAGAAAGACTATTTCTGCAAAGCCCTCTAGGACGGGTAGCTGATAAAGAACCTCTCCATCCTTATCACGGCTTTCTTTGGGAATTTGGCCTTCTATGTTTCAGTGAAGGTGTGTGGGAGTCTACTCACTGTCCTCTTTCTCCCATTACATTTGATGTTTATTCATCCCAGCTGCACTTCTAAGCCAAAACAACAAAGAGTCCTTCTTGGTGAAGTAACAAGGTCTTATCTGAAAAATTCCCTTTCAGCTCCCTTCTGTCTGAAAGGAGTGAGAAAACTGCACTTGACAAAATAAGTCCGTTTTAAAGATTTAATGAAGAATAAAGTCAGTTCCAAAATATAGAATAAAATCCTCTCTAAACTAATCTAAATAAAATACATTTTTCTAAGAAAGAAAATTTAAGTCCTAAAAGAATACATTTCAAAAAGAGTGTGGCAAAGCCACCCATCTAGATTTAGGGTTTGGATCCAGGCTGGAAGCAAAAGGACAGCATCTCTAGATGAAATCAAGATAGCTGTTCTGCTTTCTTTCTGGGGCTCGGAGCCTCGGTATTTATACGTTTCTCAATGAGAACGTGTGCAGTGTTATCTTGAGTGACAGACAACTCTTTTTGAAGTCCAGTCTGAGACCAGAACATTTAATCTAATTTCTCATGTCTTCCAACAGGTGGCTTGTCTGAGAACAGTGCTCTTCCCAGGTGATTATCCCGAGAACAGACATTTTCTCAGCTTTGCTGTCTATGAACGGAGGTCAGGCTGACCTCCCATATTTAATTGGTCAGACGTCAGCTTCTGCATACTGAAGCCTTCCAAAATGGATCCGACTATGCTTAAACAAAATAGCAAAATGAAAGCAGAATAATAAAATAGGCATATTAAACTCTAAATGAACGTAGTAAAGAATAAAATAAATTCTTCCCCTCTATGAAATCCATCACAAGCAATTTACAAGCTTCCCTTCTTTTTGGTTTTGGGGCAACAAATGGCTATATATCCCTATCCAAACCTCTTAAGCCACTATAATTTTAGGGGCGGAGGAGAGGACTTAGAGTACATGCCACATTTTGCAAAGTTCCTGTAGCTCCCAAACTCTAGAATGGCTCTGGAAATTGTATAACACTCTCAAGGCCATCTGTGTGTCTGCCACAAGACTCCAAGCTAAAACAAAACAAACCTAAGCAAACACGAAACTCTAAAATATGAATTGCTCTCCCTAGAAGTGGTCAATTCTGGCAAATCCAGAGTCAGTTTTCTATTCCTGGGACCCTCCAGGGGTTGAACTAGCTTTCAAAATACAAAAACTGAAACCAGAATAGTGAGATGTCTGCTTCCAGCTTTGAAAAATGGGAATTTCAGGACTGTTCAATGGTATATTGATGGTTGTAACCCACTGGAAAGGTGCACTGATTTCCTAAAAGCTTCAAAGAGCTGTAAGTCATTTCTTTTTGCCAGAAAAAAAGAGAGCTGCAGAAGACTGGAGGTCACAAAAAAGATTCTGAGTTCTGTACAGGCAGTCCACCAGTCACATTTTGCTAGCTACTGCTTCTTTCAAACAAGCAAAAGCCCTGGTTTTTTTTTTAATGAATTCCCCCAAAAAGGTGGCTTCATTTTGGCAGTTTCACGTCTTGCCTAGACACAGAAAAAAAGAACCAAAAATAACATTCAATGTCAAAAATTAAGAAACAACCTGACATTTTTTCACTTCTGCTCTACAACAATCTCCAACACAAAGTACATCAAATTCCAACTATCCTGTGTATTCAATATTTATTAACAACACACTTGTGACCAGCTATTAGGAGATAAGACTGCTTTAAAAGTGCTTAGACACTGTCTTCATCTTTACTATTTCTGTGTTTTATATTGTTATATTATGTTTGATCTTGTTCTACTGTTTGCATGTACCATGTACTTTATGCAGATATTTTAAACAAAGAACAATGAACCCCATCTATCTACCAACCAACCTTATTACCTATCTCTTGCTTTCCTTTTCCTTCATTTACATTAAGTATTTAGAATGATACACCAATATCATACTCCCTGAGAAGTACAACCGTAGTACATACTTCTCTAAATTCTTTGTTTGATTTTGCTTGCTCCTTTGACTACTTCCAAAAGAGTATACACCAGGGGTTCTCAACCTTTTCAAGCCAAGGGTCAGGTCATGCTCCCTCAGACAGCTTCGGGGGCTGGATGGCCATTTTGCCCTGCATGACACACATGGCACTTCCGGGTGTTGTGGAGGCAGAAGGGGGGCACATGAAATGGTGTTGTGGGCTGCATCTGGCCCCTGGGCCGTAGTTTGAGAACTCCGGCTATACACTTTCCAGATAAACAGTCTCCAGCTTTTTACAAAACGTCTAGGGTTGCTGATTTTTTTAAAATGAAGGCTATATGACCAAAAGTGATATGCCAAACTAGCAATACCAATTACATCTATATACCACATAGTGCACTTTCTGGCATTTCACAAGATAATTAGCATTTTGCCCCGAACATGCTGGGTACTCATTTTACTGACTCTGGAAGGATGGAATGCTGAGTCAACCTTGATCCCCATCAGGAACGAACTCACAACAGCAGTTTTGGATGCAGAACAACAGTTTAACCACTGCGACACCAGGAGTCAGTATGAAAGAGTGACTCAGCAAGAATTCCAATACAACATTGCAAGATGCAAGTTACATGAAGAGTTCTCCTATTGATACAGTTATGTTTCTCACCATTTTGAGTTAGCTTTGTTGAACAAACTAGCGTGGAAATCTGGAAGGAATCTTTACTGATGGTGCAACTTCCAAGATTTTGCATGCCTTTGCCAGCTGTGGAGTGACCCTTTTCTTCCAGTTCTATTTTAGTTGATGGCAAACTTAAATATGTGGAAAAATCTTCTAGTTTCTTTGCTTCAGCCTGTGATATCAATTCCAAACAATATAAATACTGAAATCAAATTCTATTCTTATACATTGCTACATTTAAATGCAAGTACATCTAATCATTCACTTCTTTTTTAACAAGAGCACAACATGGAGCAATTTCCTTTTCAATTATTTCAAAGAGTAGATCAAAAACATGTCTATTTTTTAAATTAGTATAATGCAAAACCTGTAGAAATCCAACTCTCTTGACTTTAGTACTCCAATAAGAAATGAAAATGAGGAAAAGAGTGTTCACAATTACAAAAGCCTTAAATAGTTTAAGTGTACAAGAGTCTGAGGATTAAAATGAGGTGTTTCAACTTTCTTCCTCCCTGAAGCTAGTAGATGCGTAAACAAACACTTGGTATGTATTATGTTTAGATATCTTGGTGTAAGGCTTATAACCAAACTATAATGTGTTGTCAGAGTGTATGATTTTTTTCTATTGTTTACAGAAAAATACTTAAGATTATATCCTGACTAGCTGAGGGGCTCAGCCATGCACAGGCGGACCTAACCCTGTGTGAGGGGACAGATGGACGGGCCCTTTCCCCCTTTCTCAGTTTCCACCCCTTGGAGCCCGTTCCTGGTCAAGGATGGGCACTCTCCTTGAGCTTGTTCTACTGTTGTTTCTAGCAGAGGGGTTGGCCACTGGCGGCGTGCAGGGCCTATGTCCAGAGGCCCACGGGCAGATTGCCACAGCCGGACCTGCTGGCCGGAGTGGCCCCTTTTCATCTGTCCATGTCCATATGGTCATCGTTGGTGTGCTGGGGCAGGAGTCGCCAGCCGGGCCTCCTTTCTACGGCCTGGGCTGGAGGGCTGCCAGGCTCCTCCAGTGCATCTGGTCCGGAGTACGTTCCGCCAGCAGGGCTGCTGCTGCTGCCACGGCTCACTGTTTGCAGGCTGTTCGGGTTGGGTCCTGCTCCTGGCCTTGGGTGGAGGCTTGGCAGGCACCTCCAGTGCGACGGGGGCTAGACTGCATCCTGGAGGTGGTGGTGGCTGTGGCCCTGCTGACTGGACGCGGTCGGGACCAGGAGCATTGGCAGAGCCTGGCTGGCCTCCGACCATGGCTGGAGGCGGGGGCGCCAGTCAGTCCCAGCCTTGTGCACAACCGGCAGGGCTGTGAATATGGACAGAGGAGGGGCCGCCCAGATTAGTTGATCCAGGCATGGAAGTGCACTGGAGGGCCTCTGGACACGGCTGAAGGTGGTGGCGTGTCGTCCCAGCCGATGGACACAGGCCCTGCGCTCCATCAGCAGGTAACTCCTCCATCACAGCAACACTGTCACCGTGCTGCCCCATGGGTTGTAACTGGTAATGAGCCGGACCGGAGCCTGGAGGCCTCGGCAGGAGCAGGGTTGGCAGAGGTGACGGAGAAGAACGTCTGTCATCAGCCAGGTAGGGTTGCCAAGGGCTGGGATTCGAGGAGGGGGATAAGGGCCAGAGTGTCCCCTCAGACCGTGTTTGGTCCATCTGGGTAAGACAGGGCCCTCAGCTGTAGCACATGCATGCGTTGACATTTAGTTTGTGCGTTCACGTGCCGGCTGTCCCGCCTCCTCTGTGTTCGGGTCCTCCTGCCGGACTGGCTGATGTGTGGCACGGAGGATGCTGGGACTTGTAGTCTATGTGGTTTTTTGTTTGTTTTTTTGCTTTTGTGGAGTGCAGGCCCCACTCTCGGCCCCCGGACCCTCGCCAGTCTGATCTCTGTTACAAAAGGTAGGTGTGTGCAGAGCATTGTGGGATTGTCAACCCAGTGTGCCTCAGCAGTGAAAAAAGCAAACTCAATGCTAGGGATCATTAGGAAGGGTATAGAAAATAAGTCAGCAAGTGTCATTTTGCCTCTTTATAAATCTATGGTGAGGCCCCATCTGGAATACTGTGTACAGTTCTGGTCGCCATACCTCCAGAAGGATATTATGGAGTTGGAGAAAGTGCAGAGGAGGGCAACCAGAATGATTAGGGGACTGGAACACCTTCCTTACCATCTGAGGCTGCAACGGTTGGGCCTTTTCACTCTTGAGCGACGGCGTCTAAGAGGTGACCTGATTGAAGTTTATAAAATCATGCACGGTGTGGACAAAGTAGATAAGGAAAAACTGTTTTCCCTATCACACAACACTAGAACTAGGGGACACTCGATGAAACTTTTGGGTACTAGTTCTCAAACAAATAAGCGAAAGTACTTTTTCACCCAGATGATCACTGATCTATGGAACTCCCTGCCAGAAGAAGTGGTGACAGCTGTCAGTCTTGACAGCTTTAAGAAAGGATTAGACAAGTTCATGGAGGAAAAGGGTATCAATGGCTATAATTATGGATACTTAAGGACAACCTCTGGGTTGGAGAGATAGGCAGGATATCTCTCAATGCCATTTCCAGGGAATCCTAAGCAGGTGAAGGCATCTCCTTGGGAATACCCTGAAGGAAATGGTGAGCCACTGCGTGAGACAGAATGCTGGACTGGATGGGCTGTGGCCTGTTCCAGCAAGGCTGTTCTTATGTTCTTATAGGCTTCAGGGGTGTGGGCACGCATGCTGGACACATATGTTACACCTCTTCCTTATACATATAGATAGATGAAGAAACATTCTTTTGAAAAACTAGCAGTACCGGAACAGTTTTGATGATACATATGTTATTTTTTCACTCCTTCGCATTCTTGCAGTAAAAGAAACTTGAAATATACTTCTGCCTCAAACGGTTTCTTTCTCTCATTTATATTTAGAATAATACCTTGTACACTATAAGATCATGCTCTCCATCTCGTAGTGTTGTTCCATCATATCTCATCAGTTTAACAAAAGCCAGTGCAAATATCTTCTCAGACTTATCTTTGGCTGTTTAAAATAAAAGCACAGACAAGTGTTGTAAGTGATTTAATTAAGCTTATAGGTGAAAACACTTCCGAATAGAGATGCATCATGAAAATTAGAAAATGTTTAGCAATAATAGGCCATAACCCAAAGCCCATTAAATGTCTGTGATTTATCTCTCACCAAGTTCAGTGCAGTGACAGTGAACTGGCACACCTATCATGTTCTTATATATCTTACATATTAAGCAAGCCCCCCTCTGTTGGTCAGCCTGCATGCATACAATGGAATACAATGCCCCAAAGCCTTCCTTCCCATTCTGTTCTTCTGTTGGATAAATTGGCAGTGAGAATGCACAGCCCATTATCACCAAAATACAGTTCTTAATGGCTATATGCTTGCAGCCACATCGAATGTACCACTACAAATAAGCTCTAACCCAGGGGTGGCCAACCTTGGTGCCTCTGGTGTTCTTGGACTTCAATTCCCAGAAGCCCTGATAGTAGAGCTTCTGGTAATTTTCCAACTAAAGAAAAGCCCTTTACACAAGCTGTGTGTAAAGAGTGGTTATACACAATCTGTGAGAGGTCAGCCAAAGCCCTTATTCATAAGTCTTAGAAAAGAAGTGAGAGGAGAGGAAAAGCCATTCCAGTGGTAGGGCACATCATTTGCATGCCCTGTCATTTCCATGTGGTTATAAAACTCTTGCCTATAATTTTAGAGAGCTACTGCCGGTCAATGTTGGAAAACTGAAAGGATGGATGAAAAGTCTGTACCAATAGAAGGCAGCCTCCTAAATTTCCTATAAAGAAAAGAAAGTTCACTTGCACTAGCACATCACTGAATTTAGATCACTGTACGAAAAGCCCCTTCTGTAATTTATGCTACAATAGAAGGTTGCCTGTGTGTGTGTGTGTGTAAAAGAGAGAGAGAGAGCAGCAATTTTGAGCCTTAATTCATAATGAATACAATAATCTGAAGCTTAATAGGTTTGGCCACCCATGAACCGCGGCAACATTATGTGAATGATTCCAACTGAACCAATTTGTAGTTCACAACCATAAATATGACAGTAATTTGCTGCACATTGTTTTCATTAGTGGAATTGTTAAATATTCTATTAAAATAAGTACTGCTTTCACTCATATGACTAATTTTTACATCAAAACAGTAGTTTTATATGACAAAAGCATTAACCATCATGTAGTAGGTGTCAAATATTACAGGTCTTTAAATACATCAAATGAAAGTTACATGATTATAGCTACAATCTCTCCACTGAAGAAGAGCCCGTCATTAGTTGGGGTGTCTTTTTTTATATTGCAAACGCATTTCTGCCATAAAACATCTTACTTACATCTAAGTAGCACATCCTAATATCATCAAATTGTTTTACTTCTGGAATTCCAAGACAGAGGATACCATCTCAAAGAAGAAAAGAACATGGTCCTTCTACACCAGGGGTGCCCAACCTTTTTACGTTATGGGCCTGACCATGCCCGCAGATAGCTGAGTGGGCCAGACCATGCCCCCCAGAAGCAGAAGAGGGCGCATTTACAGCTGTCATAAATGTGCCCACTTCTGCATTTACAACAGTCGTGGGCATGTTTGCACATGCATGAGTGCATTTTACAGCTGACGTAAACATGCCCGCTTCCACTTCTGGGTGCAGCGGAGGTAGCAATGGGATGGATGGGATGGCGTCGGGGCCAGGGCCAGCCTGTGGGCTGTAGGTTGGGAACCCTTGTTCTACACAGTACCAAGACAAGGGTAGTTGATACCTTTATTAAACCATTATAATCTCACAAACAGGAGCTAGCTCTAATTTCCTGAAAGTACCTTCATTAGACTATGCATTACAGAAATGGGATGAAAGCATGCATAAGCAATTGAAAAAATCCCAAAAATCATTGCCAGATGTAGGTGCAAAACTTTCTTGTCCAAAGCAGGTTCTAAAATGGAATCTGTAACATTTTAGAGCCAGTTTAGGATGATAACGGCAAAAAGAGCTGAGGCTAAAAGGAAAAGACTCCAAGACAGAAATAAAATCAGTACAAAGTAGGCATTAAGAAGTAAAAGGACTTGGCAAGAAGGATTAAAAGAAAATTTTAGTTACTCACAGTCCTGTGATGACCTGTGCCGGAATGTAAACCTTAAGTGACTGCGGTTTACATCTTCAATGGGGATTGCAACCTTTACAAAACAAATACACAAATATATGTATTGCAATCTTCACAACAGAGGCAAAAAAAATGTATGTGCCTACAAGGTATCAGTAGCCTATACACATTTTTACTACTCTGCTAAGATATAAATATAACAGTAAGTATGAACATTTTGAAAACTTTATCACTGATAAAGGAAAAAATTAACAAGTAAACAAGCAGTTTTCACACATGGTAAATGTTCTTTTAAAAAGTGAAGAAAATTGTGTGAGGAAAGACTACTGTTCGTTTGGTTTTTATCCCACCTATCTGGGTAGTGTTTCTACTCCAGGAGGTTTACACTGTTAAAATCCATAAAGGTCTCCCTTGCTCAAAAGCCAGTTGTGTTTGACTCTATGGGTCAGTACTCATCTCTGTTTACAACCAAAGAGCCAGCACTGTCTGCATCTGCAGACATTTCTGTGGCCATGTGGCAGACATGACTAGACACCAGAGACTACGGAATGCCGTTGTCCTTCCCACTCAAGTGGTACCTATTTTTCTACTTGCAATTCCTTGATTTTTTAACTGCTTGGTTGGTAGGATCTGGGACGGATGACAGGAGCTCACTCTGTCATGTGGCACTCAGGTCTTGAACTGCTGACCTTCTGGTCATCAAGTTCAGCATCTTAACTACTAAGGCACCACGCCTTAGTTAAAATCCATATTATAATGTATCTGTGTTAAAATTCATTGTTCTTACAGTACATTGTTGTCCATACAGGTACGTTAATAACAAACAGGACCCATCTAGCAGTGACATGTTAAGATATGGTGAATAAATTTATCCGCCCCACCCCATGAAAAGCAAGTCCCGAAAATTAAGAAATTGCCTTAATATTTAAAAAAACACAAATTAACTGAACTAAGTAAACTAAATAGCTGCAAGAAGCTGTTCTTGAATAGAACAGTCTTTAGTTGTTTTCAGATTATGTCCAGGAATGGAGCCTGGCAGAGCTCTACTAGAAATGTATTCTACAATGTGGGTGCCACCATTGAGAAAGCTCATTTCCTAGTTGAGACTTTCTTCACTATTTGCTATGTTGGCACCAGAGGCTGCACAGTTTGGGAAGATCGAGTGGTGCGATCAGACGTTCTTTGGGAGAGACATTCCAGCAGATAGCATTGTAAAAGATGAAATTAAGGCAGCTTCCATGTATGGCCATATTGCAAATCTAGATATTATTAAAGCTATTATCCAAGATGATTAGTACAATTTATGACTTAACATTGGTCTATCTTTGGCATCTTCACATTCATTTTAAAGCTATGCTATTAATGCTGACTACTTTAGATTCTCAGTGACATTTTTACATGTTGCATTTTACAATAAGTAGCCCCCTCCCATTATGGCTTCATTCCTATTACTAAACCTTGAAAGAAACCCTAGGTTAGTGGCAGAACAAATGTTTTCAACACAGGAAGTCCCAGATTCAGTGGTTTCTCCAATTAGAACCATCAGATATGGAAGATGCAAAAGAGTAGAGCCTGAGACTGCCTGCCAGACTAAATAAGTAAGAACAAATGCTCTGATCTCATGTAAAGCAATCTCCCAATCTTATGACAGTTCTATGACTTTGACTTACCTACATCCTGCCTTTCTAGTACATATACTGTAGTTCTCTTCAGCTGTTCCAAACCTAGTTATTCTTACGAACTGTCTCTGCTGGATTGTAATGCCCTAAGCAAAAAGTTCCTTCTCATTGAAGCGTCCAATGGAAGTTCTGCCAATATTTTATTGGGAATCACAGACACTGTCACATAAAGGTCTCAACAGCATTTTTCTGGTCTCTACTACAGTATCTCCCTCAGCTTTCTAGCCCACTTGTCCCATCCACCCCTCGAAATCTGAGGACTTTCCCCAGCCCCAGTTGAGAGAACTACTCCTATGTGTGTGTTACTCACTTTTAAAACAAGACCTGTCACTCCTCTTTTTACCCAAACATTAGTCTTCTGCCCCGAACTTTAGAGTTTTATTTATTTTCAAACCAGTCAACTTCCAGTATAATTTGCTGCCACTAATAAGGCCCTGGGCTGCAAAAAAAATTGTCCTAGTCCCCAGCAGCTTGATCATCCTAGATTTAGCCCTTAAGTCTTTTGCTTCTTTTTCTAAGTTTGCACACTTCTCCTCCTCACCTGTGTCTAGAATTTATCAATAATAAAACAAGGGTGTTCTCTCAAGAATTTTCCCACAACCAACAGCTAAAGGAATCAACAAATTTCAAGCCAGACAAGGGGGGAATTGAAAGGTTAAGGAATGGAATTTAATTGTCAAAGTTGTAACATTGTATGAATGTGTATTTGCATGTGTGTGTACTGGAATGCTCTAAAATTGAGGTGTGGCCAAATACACAAACATATGCTAATGCATATGCACACTATATGATCAATATTTTATCCTTTATTCGTTATTGTTAAACTTTCTGATTTTATATTTGTTGACTCCTTTAGGATCCCAGTGACATTACTATGTGTTACGTTTGACAATAAGAAGCATCTATTTTAATAAAATACAACTGGTATTCCAGCAACAATGCAAGAGAAATCCCAACAATCTCGTGCTGTACCACTGCTGCTTACAGCAATATAATCAATTGCTAGAATATTCAACTTCCTAATGCAAGAGATAAATGAGACAGATGTTGGAAAATTCCTGTCAAAGCCAACATGACCAGAAAACCAATAAGCAAATATATGCAGTCAATGTCTTCATTTGCGTTGTTCCTTAGCAACCTTCAAAAGCTTCCCAGGCATAGATGCCTTGTTTAATTTGACAGGGATACAAGTTTATCAATTGCATTCTCTTTGTTTTCCCTTTTTTTAAAAAAATAGGGGGAGGTGTTTTAACACCAGACATACCTTTACTGTTTCAAACCAGCGTGGTTGCTTTACTTGGTAATATATTACAGACTTATATTCTGAAAGGGCTTCATCTCCGGCACCAGGAAATATTATATTCTTTAAAAGAAAAAGGAGAAGGAAGGATGGAAAAATTAGTTTTAATACAACCACATTCTCAAAAACATATTACTGCTATACTCAAGAGGATAATGGTGCCTCCAGTGTCAATAAAAGACAATAAATTTGCACAATAGCTATCAGAAGGCACCTCTGAAATATGAAACCGAAACTATCTATTTCAAAACAAACGGCCCTAATGTGCATTTTGACAATAATTCTCAATACATGTAAGGAACACAGAGCTGGCATCCCAGCCAACTGAACAGAACAATAATATTAACTGGCTACCTATTATTTGACAGCATTCAAATGTTCAAAGAGCTATTAACTGTCTTGCTACAGATAACACTTGTGCTGAGGAAGGCAGTATACAAATCTAATAAATAAATAAATAAATAAATAACCAAACAAACAAACAAACAAGTTGAGCAACAGTTTTTTCTTATTCCTGTCCATTCTGATTTCATCTACTTCCCTCAGCAATGTTATTTTTGCACTTAATTTCACTTTAGTTCCCAGAATGTTATCCAGCTCTTTTTCAATTTGTTGCCAGAACTTAGTTGTATACTGACAGCCCCACCACATATGTAGGTATGTCCCTAGTTCTGTGCCACATCTCCAACAGGTTTTTGGTAAATTGTTAATAATTTGGTGTATTCATTTGGAAAAATAAGTTTGAGTTTAGAAAGGACAGATAGTATGAGGTCTAGTAATTAGCATTAAATGATAAATTAACAACTGAATTAAAAGTAAGGAAGTGTATAAAGTCTCACAGCGAATCTTGGGAAATTTGGAAGCCCTATGTAGAATACACAATAACTAACAATGATGGGGACTAAGCCGAGTCCAGAAATGTGTATATTTTGGCAAAGCTGAAATTAATTAAGCTCTCCTTTCTGGCTCGTCTGAGGTCCCCCCCCCTCTTGTAATTGGTTTTATTGAAGGGCTTTTAACTGTTTTAATATTGTTTTTAAGTTTTGCTGAGCAGCCAGTGAGGTGTTCACTGGACTGTGTGCAGTGATGCACTGCAAAAAAAATTACTACCTACTCTGTGGGCTGGCCAAATCTGTGGATGGGGCCAATTCTGTGGGCATGGCCAAACGTCCTGAATTATGGGCTATGGAGGTGGGTGTGGCCAACCAAGTGGGCATGGCCTGGGGAATTTCCGCTACTGGTTCTGCAGAACCTGACAGAACCTGCTGCAGTGCTTCACTGACTGTGTGCACCGCCCAGAGTCCATTGATGTATAAATAATTATGTACAGCACAGGGTGGGACATGGGTGTGTTTTGTTTAGGTTTAAATGAGATTGTAAAAAAGGGGGGTAGATAAAGTTTGTTAAATTGTAAGACCGGAATATTTTGTTTGTTATATTACATGTTATGTATTTGTATTGTTTGTTTTTATAAAGTAAAACTAATAAACAAATGTTCAAGGAGCTAAAAATGCCACTGTTTATGTGGCACTTTATATTCTCCCTGTCATTATCTGTCAATGACTAGTAAGGGAAAGTTTGAAAGCTTCTTGGCCCCTAATCCTGGAACCCTCAGGCAAACTTTGTAAAACTCAAGGCAGCCCAACTATCTGCTTTAGCTGTAGGTATTGCCAGAGACACAGCGGAAGCCAGCAACAACAAAGATTACTAGCTAGGGCTGCAAATAACTCCCATTGACGTAAAGCTCCAAATTTAAACTGTTCAACTTAAACTTTTGTTTGATAATATTTAACAATAAGACTAAACCCCAAAGAGTAGTCCCGATTAGAGTTAACCCACTGAATCAACACAACTCACTTAACTTGTCAGATGTCTGATATGGGAAAAGAACATAAGAAAAGCCTTGCTGGAAAAGGCCACAGCCCATCCAGTCCAGCATTCTGTCTCACACAGTGGCTCACCATTTGCTTCAGGGTATTATTCCCAAGCAGATGCCTTCACCTGCTTAGGATTCCCTGGAAATTGCATTGAGAGATATCCTGCCTATCTCTCCAACCTGGATATTCTGCATGTTGTTCACAGGGAGACCAAACTGTCTAAAGGCCACCTAGAGTGATTCAGAAGTCCAGGTTCTTTGCCAAGTGACAAAGTTATTTCATCAAATGGTTATACCCTCAGGGTTTTTTGTACTTTTGCAGTTCAGTTTAAGCCATCTGGATATCAATGTTGCAATAATGCATGGCAAAAACAGCTTGGCTATTCTTTAAGCCTTTATTCTTCTACACTGCTTTGAAAATCCTTCCAAGTTGTTGAAGTCGTGTATCAGTTACAGTATACAGATCAAAATGTCTTAGCACCATTTTATAACCATATAGAATTGTGTGTGCATACTTTAAAATATGAAATTTAAAATACATTAGCACAAAATTAAGAATAAAAATGCTTTGGATAAAAATTCAACCCATAAGGTACTCAAAAAAAATTTGCAGTCATGTAAAAGGACAAACTGAGCCCAAGTTACAGGCAACTACTTAAAAATACAAAGGCTGAATAGAGAAGTACAAACAGAATACATCATAAAAAGGTGAACATGAACCTTCTTGGAAGTATAAAATTTAAAATTAAAAGCATTTCTTAGGCTTAAGCATTTTTAATAGAACACACACAGAAAAATCTCATCCAGCCATGCCTACTTGAATCTATGGAGGGAACGCCATAATTCTTCTTTTTCTTTCCCCTTTTTCCTATTCTGGGATGTCATATTTATATACAGTAAAACCTCGCATAAAGAGTGCCTAGATTAGAGACTACCTCATTTAAAAAGCAGAATTTTCTCTGAATGGTCACCTCGCTTAACAACTAAAACCAACCAAAAACTGGGTTAACAACTAAATTTGGGTTCACAGTCCCCCCACCCCGCCACCAGAAATCACAATTGGTCACTTACAATGGTGTTTTGCTTAAAGAGCAAACTCGCTTAAAGAGCAATCCCGTGGAATGCATTATGTTCTTTAAGCGAGATACCACTATATTATTTTATCAGAGTTCAATCTATGATCTCATACCAAGTCTGATTTTTTTTCCTCATATTGACACTGTCATAACCTTAACAAAGCAGACTTATACCATCAAAATTTCCAACCACACAGAATTTTTTTGCTTTGCAAATGGTAATTTTATGTCACCAGCTGTATTTATTTCTCATGGGACTATACCTAACAGATGAAAGTCTTCTTCTTCATTGACCTTTGCTCATTCACAACACTTGTATGATTTCTTGGACATAAACAAGAATGTTCTCACAAAATTTGAACCATAAAAACCTCAAAGTACCTCCCATCCATTATGAGTATTTTATGTGACACACATTTCTTATTACAACTATTGATTATTTTCCTTTAGTATACCATTTAATGCACACACAAGTAACAATAGATGGAGTGCCAGAATAATGAATTGGTACCCAAGAGATCACAAAAGACCCAGGGAAAGACCACCTCACAGACGGGAAGATTTTCTCAACAACAACAAAATATGTTGGACTAACATGGAATAGAACTGCCAGGGACAGTTTTTTGTGGATGGAGGTTGTGCGGAATGTCACTGCGGAGACGTCCACTCATACAAGGACTCTGTGCTGAATAACAACTCCATAGTATCCAAGGTATACCCATTAAATCAGAGATGATTTACTGTTGAGTTAACAAGTTGCACACAAAACATAGGTCTATCCTAAGAGCATTAACAAATGGATTTAGCCCAGAGAATTAAAAAAGAACTTAAACACTTTCCATTACAGTACCTCCAATTTCTTTCCATCTTCATCATAAACAGATATTGTAATCTCTACATTTTTTGCTGTGGTTTTGCTGCCTTTATCAAAATCTCCTTGAACTAATGTTACATAAATATCATTACGGACATCACCTGAAAGAGAAAGGAAAAATCAAATAATAAAAATTGAAACTTTAAAAAACTACTAGTGCTTTATTTCATTCTTGTTATGCAAAGTTTCAAGTCACATTTTCAGAGGTCAGCTTTATTTCAATAATGAATAAATACATATGCTAGGATTTCTAGAATGACAGACATTCTTTCATGTTTGAAAAATGATACTGTATGCACCAAGAGACACAGCTTTAGAAAGTTTTCAAAGAGCAATGTCAGTCTCTTTCATCAAGTAAGACAGAAATAAAACACAGAGTCATGTGTTTTGATCTTGATGACAGTTTGTTAAACTTGTCTAACCAAACTGAAACAAAACAACACAAACAAAAGTCTTGTAATACTTTTAAGATTAATAGATTGAAGTAGCAACCCAAGGAAAATCATAAATCAATTAATCTTAAAAGTGTCATGAGACTTTTGTTTTCTGTTGGTTGGTTTCATTTTGTTTAGATAAGATTAAACAAGTTTCAGAAACTAAAGTCAAGATCAAAACATTTTTGCAATTGCACACTGGTGCTGATTCAAATAGTGTATTGTTTCTAGATGAGTCCCTGCCCTACATAACAAGATGGACCTACTGAAGCAGCACATTCTAAAAAAAGGAAAAAGTGGTGGTGGGGAGACAGAAGAATGGAGATCACATTGTACCCTTTATCTTAAGTGAAGGAACAGAATTAGTCTCCAAACAAGTTCTCTCCTGCTCATAGCAAGAACAGATCATTGGGAAAAATTCTTTGTTACTTATTCCTGTTACGATAGCATTCTTAACTGACATATTTATTTTCCTTTTCACTCTGTTCTTGGGACTAGGTGAAAAAAAGACTTGTTTATTCCAAAGTCTAAGATTATAAAACACAGCTAAAATATCCACAACTCCTTGGTCCAATTGGTTTTCTTCCTGAGGACAACCTATCACCAGCCCCATTGCTTTTGAAAAAGTGTGATGAAAATTAAGTAAATGCTCTTTAAATAGTATTGTGTTTTTCTCATAGTCCTGTATTAGAATAACAGAGCAAGCTTTTCATTGAATAAACCTTGGCATTCTGTGAACAAAATTTTCACACATCTGCATGCAATAATAGATAATCTACACATATGATAGCCCATTTGGACATGCAAGCAACAGAGCCACTTTTGAAGTCTGACTTTATTGCCCTATAGATTCATTTATATCATACATTAAAAGCCCAAGTAGTCAAAACACACCAGGAATCTAAGTTCTGAAACTAAATGAAATAGACATTTTACCATCTGTGCACAGTTATTCCACCGTGTTTACAATAGCACTCCTACATTATTAATTCAGAACTGAAAGCAGACTGGAAATTCAGTTTTTAAGCCCAATCTGCTCAAAATACTATCTAGCATTAAACAGTGCTAGTACACATTCACCTAAAACCCAAGACCGGTCCCACCAATTTTCATGAATATAATGGACCTAAGGACAACCTCTGGGTTGGAGAGATAGGCAGAATATCTCTCAATGCCATTTCCAGGGAATCCTAAACAGGTGAAGGCATCTGCTTGGGAATACCCTGAAGGAAATGGTGAGCCACTGTGTGAGACAGAATGCTGGACTGGATGGGCTGTGGCCTGTTCCAGCAAGGCTATTCTTATGTTTTTATGAATCTATTCAATCTTACCAGGCATAATAATCTCAGGAAATCCCATTTTCCTAGCCACAGCTGTTGTTCTGTCAACTAAGTGAGGGAATTCTTTTCTTATCTGATGAATGTCTCCAGGAAGAAGTTTCAATGTTACCCATAAACCTGTAGTATTAAGTACACACAATTATTCATATACAATTTCAGCAAACAGTTGTTTTTCAAGTGGAAAACAATTCTAGACATCTTCTTGATTTGTAAAAGTAGTAAGATAAGAAAATAGAATCAATAAGCTGGGGTTCCCAACCTAGGGCCTGTAGGCCTAATCCGGCCTGTGCATATCATTAATCTGGCGCATGGTGGGAACCCCGGCACCTCTAGACATGCCCCCCACCCCCGGAAGTCAAAATATGTCACTTACTGCAGCAGCGGGAATTGGGCAGTTTTTCTGGGTTTTTGCACAGCCACAGCCACTTTCCAGGGCAGCGGGGGTGGCTTTTCGAAGCAATTTTGCTCCCATTTGGTAATTTTCTGCCCCTTCCCCACTGTGCTTTGGCAGCTAGGGCATGACGGTGGGGGAAAAGCTTCAGACTAACATTTCCCAGTGCCCCTCCAATACCCACTTATACACCCAACATGAAAGAAATATACAACATCAATGGTGGTAACAGGGGGGATATCTTTTCATTAACTATTTTGAAAAACAGTTTAGCAAGGGAAGAAATTACATGTTGCTCTTCTCACTCCTTTTTCTTCAAGGCATGAGCCTAGTATTGCTTTGGATGAGGCAGCTTATCCTTCTTCAGACTTCTCCTCTGTTAACATTACGCAACCCAATCTTGGCAAAAATAATTCCCCTTCCCAACAAGGAAGGGAGGTGACTATGAAATATTTCAAAGTCAGACATGACAACATCAGCACATCTTTAAATCAATCAGACAAACTGGAACAGTGCTGTCACTGCAAGTACTAGGAGTGCAAAAACAAACCAAAGTACCTACCTTGACCCTTGTGATTAACTTCTTTAGCAGCAATCACTTTGTTTATAACAGTCTGAAGGAAATCATTCTCCCCTGCCACCCTGGGTGAAAAACGGGATGATATGTTCAACGGCTTGTGACGAATGGCGTTATCCAATGCTAGCCTGGATGTTGCACATGATGACCAACGCAAAAGGTAACACAGATGGGAAGGGCAGAAAACCAGAAGCCACAGTAACAAGGAAACAATGGAGTATCATACAGTTGACAAGGAGTGGTCATTAGTTAAGACAAGATAAAGGATAGGAAAGGAAACAAGACAGACAGAGGAAGATAATCAGGAAAATGTAAATCTAAGAGAAGTAAAGCAAACCTAAGATTTGAGAAACAAACCTTCTCCAGATTCAAATCGTATCACACAGAAGAGATAAAAAGTCCAAAAAGCCACACATAAAATAACAACCAAAATGTAAAGATGCAAAAGATGCAGGAAACAGGCGATACCATTATTGGATTACTAAGAAAATCAAAACATTGCTCGAGCATTCGTGGTTCAAGACCACTTCTTCAGGCATGTATTAAAATGTTCATGGCATGGTGGTCTGCCAGGCTCTTATTTTAAGAGCAGCAAGATATTTCATGGCCCTCACTGAAGCATAGTAGCTTCCTTTTGTGGTCAGACAAAGGAATATAGATGCCATATGCTTCCCAGCAAGGGATAAGGCTTCAATTTGGTATACATACAGTACTAGGCAAGCCAAATTAAGTCCAATTAAAGTCAATCAAAATTAGTTGCCTATGAGCAACCAAAATGTGAAGCATACTAGTCCATGGAATGCTCAAGAGCTTCTCTTGAGTGTTATATGAAATGAGTGATAATTCAATGAGTTAATAGAAGGGGAGGAGCTACTATAAGAAAAGTAGCTTGTAATCGGTGATAGAGAAAATTCAATAGAATTCATGATACATTTCACTACTATAGTTTAACTAGATGAAAATATTGAAATTACAAATGAAATACAACACTTAGAAAAATTACATCTATGACCCCAAGGCAACTTTGCCAAGTGCAATGCAACAGCTGTTGTGTTTGTATTTATTTTGCTGGCAACCAGTGGTGGACATCAGCAGATTCGCACCAGTACGCGCGTACCGGTAGTAAAAATGGCCTCCCCACCTCACCTACCTCCTCTTCCTCATAGAAAAGGCTTCCGAGAGGGCTGGCTCCACTTCCCCCTTCATCAAAGGCTTTTCCTGGGCTCCGTTTCTCCCCAAACGCATCCCCAGCCACTCCGGAGTGGATGGGGAGGCACTTTGGAGTGAAACGGAGCCCAGGAAAAGCCCAGGAAAAGCCATGGAGAAAGGGGAAAATGGCTTCAGAGGGGGATTTTCCTGGGCTCTGTTTCACCTCAAAGCACATCCCCAGCCACTCCGGAGTGGCTGGGGAGGCACTTCGGGGTGAAAAGGAGCACATGAAAAGCCTTGGAGAAAGGGGAGATGGCTTCAGAGGTTTGCTACAGAGTGATGAAAATAGAAGAGACTTCTATTTTCATAGCTCTATAGCGAAGAGCAGTCACATGGCCAACAGGCTACACCCACCCAGTCACATGGCCACGCCCACAGTGTGGTAGGAATTTTTTTTGATGCCCACCACTGCTGGCAACCTATGACTAGCATACAAAAAGAAAAATGCCAAATGGCAGAACAACAAACACAAAGCATGAAATGTGTTAAGAAAAAAGCTATCTCGCATACAGTATACAGTTCTTAAGTCAATACTCAGAATGACATTTCTATTCATCATAAATGCATGCTGCTCATTTCTGGTGCACATTTTCTCTGAAGAACATTTTAATTTACCATAGCAACAGACAAAAGAGAACCATAGCTCATAAAATTGTCCATTCTTTCACATTCCGATTTGTATATACAAATGTAATGGGAACAACCAATACTAAGTGTTCCATTAATATCTATTTTTCTTCCCTTGTAAAAATGCATTTTCACTATTTGTTATTATCTACCAAAATATATGATTGCACCTATAATGATCACAAAAAAATAACAGGAAGTACTGTCAAATGATGCCAGGGTTCATCAAACACCTAGGTTTCATTTTGACTTACAAGCTTTTAATAACTTGCAAGCAGACCATCACCAGGCACATCAACTCATCATTAAACAGTTAAATCGCCAACCAAAAATTGTCTCTTCTAACCACCCACACTCAACCTTGTCTTCTTCAATCAGGTTTCCAAGTACATTTGCTTTATTTTTCAAGCCTTCCCCCACTTTTTCAACATCATGCAGGCATATAACCACACCTGGTATACATATCTTTTGGATATATTTAGAAGGGCTAAAAAGCAATCAGCAGTAAGTGGGGGGGGGGGTTTGGATGGGGGAGACATAGAATATGAAACGTCATTTTATCTGCTACACCACCAAGTCACTTCATCATTATTTTACAGTGGAACCCCGAATGACAATAGCATCGGACAACAACAAAATTTGGCTTGCCTTAATTTGGCTTGCCTAGTACACGATATTTTTTTGAAAAGTCATGCACTGGATAACGACATTGTGTCATTATCCGATGCATTGTGTTTGATCTCCTACCTGTTCACGCTGGTTGGGGATGGGAAAAAATCGCCATTTTTGGGTCCCTGTTTCCAGCTCTCTGCCTCCCCAGCAGGGTCTGGGAGGCTGGGAGGAACTATTCCGCCATTTTGATTTTTTTTACTACAATTCCCAGAAGCCTGAGCAAAACAAAATCAAAATGGCGGCCACAACTATTATCAGCTATTGCACGGCACAGGAAGGTCCTAGGAAGGCGAGAATAGCGCAGACCCAAAAATGGCAATTTTTTTCATCCCCAACCAGCGTGGAAATTTAGGCGATCACGTCATCCTTTTTGTAGGGGTGGACAGAGGCGCGGAACGGCTCACCGACCCTCATGGAGGCACCCGGACTGGCGGAGAACCCAAAATGGGCGAGAAAAAAAATCCATCATGATGGATTTTTTTTCCACCCATTTTGGGTACTCCTCCAGCCTGGGTGCCTCTGTGAGGGTCGGTGGAGCTGATCTGCACTGTTTCCGATGCCCCCTGACCTGCTCTGGTTCTGCTGCAAGGAAAAACCTGCAGCTGACAAAATTTTCCCTGGCACCCAGGCAGGTCAGAGGGCATCGGAAAAAGCGCAGGTCCTCTCCCCCGATCCTCACCAAGGCAGCCAGGCTTCTTTTTTTTTTCTTTTTTTGCATTAGCTAATGCATGCGCCAGACAACAACAAAAAATCTGACAATGACACGACTTGTGGAACAAAGTTTTGTCGTTATCTGGGGTATTACTGTAGTTTCAATATCATATTTAAAATATCACTGCACTCCAAAAAAATGTCTGTGAACATTAATTTCCAGTGTCTAGGAAAGATTCTATTCGTTTCATAGGAGAAAGGTAACTGGTGTACACACACATGAAAGCTATCCACAGACATCAAGTTGTCCCATTCTCAGAACAACAATGAAGGTAACAATTGAGCATCTTCTACTCAAGGTTAAAAGCTTCCTCTTCTGTACATAAACTCTTAAAACATCAGTTCTATTCAAACCCAAAGATAGTACCAAAACTACATTTGTTTAGACCAGGGGTTCGCAATCTACGGCTTGCAGGCCAGACCCGGACCCCAACGCAGTTCCATCCAGCTCGCGGAGATGACCCCGGAAACAGAAGTGGATGCTCATGCGCAAATGTGCCCATACATGTGCGATTGCACCTTTGCAGCAGGGGGAAACAACATGTCTGGCCCGCTCGGCTGTCAGAGAGAGTTGTCTGGCCCATGGCACGGTAAGGTTGAGAACACCTGACCATGCAGACTGGTTTTAATATCCAATGACCAGGATCCAGTGGTGTACTTCTGCCAGATCCTGTTACTTAACCACAGATTCTAACTCCACAACCCCTTCTGCATCTTAAAACTTGCTATGGAGGAAACCTCGGCAGCACATTTGAGGCAACTGAGGAACAGAAGAAGGAGAGAAAAATGACTCTGAATACTGACTCTCACTGTTAAATCTTGACCAATGTACCCTCAACTAATGGCACTCCACAGAGGTCACTACCAAATTCCACACTGTGTGTATGCTGAACATACAAAAAATAATAATAAAGTTGTTACAGGTCAGTTCAAAGATGGCTGTTGTAATTATATTAGACTAATTTATTTAAAAGGCTGGGTTGAATACAGCTATGAACTAAACAAAAATGTTTTAAAAATGTGATTTCACTGATAATGTGTTGTAATAATTAATTTTATGGTAAAGTTAAAGGTAAAGGTTTTCCTTGCTTGAAAGCCAGTCGTATCCGACTCTAGGGTTCAGTGCTCATCTCTGTTTCAAAGCCGAAGAGCCAGCGCTGTCTGCTTCTGCAGATGTTTCCATGGTCATGTGGCAGGTATGACTAGACACCGGAGTGCACAGAAAGCTATTACCTTCCCACCGAAGTGGTCCCTATTTATCTACTTGCAATTTCTTGCTTTTGAACTGCTAGGTTGGCAGGAGCTTAATTCCTTAGCAATTCCATATCAAAACTATACTGTATGAGCTAAATTTTAATCTGAGAAATCATAAACCACTAGAATGTCACCACACACACACGCACGCGCACGCACACACACACACACACTCACACACACTCACACACACACATACACACACACAACTTTGTACTTACGGCTGAAATGGAATGAAGTGTTGCTTGTCCTCATCGTCTACTTTCCCATTAATTATGTCTGTTACATCCATTACTGAAATCAAAAAGATACATCATTAAAAAGATCAACATCTAAAGGGGAGAGCAAAGGACACAAAGACATCTCTGTGCGCCACAACAGGCAAAATTTATTATTATGTTCAAAGTTAACCCTGTTACATTCACATCACTGAAGAAAGCAGAATCTTCCAAAGCTCATAAGGGCTCTGCATTTGTGTGTCACATAATGAAATGCATTGCAATTGATAACCCATTTCACTGCAGAATAAATTCATACTTTCATGGTAGATGCTATAAAATGAAAGAAACTAATGGTGATCAGAAGCAATGCAAGTTCATTTTTGAAAATATTTTTTTTTGATATGCACAAAATACATTCAACAATACATTTCACACACACACACACACACACACACACACACGCACACACACACACACACACACAAATTGCTAGCAGCTTTTTCATTTACTGCTCTCAATTTTTCTTTTTTTAAAAAAATTACAACTTCTCAGGAGGGTATGTGTTTGCTGCTGCGGCAGCACTTCTCAAAGCCAGGCAAGAGATAAATCAGCCTGTGCTTGAAAAATATGTTGGTCTAAGGCAGTGATGGGCAGTCTTGGCCCTCCAGCTGTTCTTGAACTTCAATCCCCAGAGGCCCTGATCAACAGGAGTGCTGATTTGGGCTTCTGTGAATTGAAGTTCAAGAACAGCTGGAGGGCCAAGACTGCCCATCACTGGTAAGGAAAGTTTGTTTTTCTAGGATATGTTGAAGCACATCCCTGTGACAGTTACAAGATATAACCCTAAATGCAAAAATTGTCCCTAGAAAGCAGTTACCTTTTCCTAAAAGCTATTACCAAAATTAACTTTGAAAAAGAAAAGCACCATATGTGTCAGTCCATCAACACTGTTCTACTGGACAAGATTTAGTGAGCTGTCGAGAAACGTCTTTCCTGCCTATTCTTAAGGATCCACTTCAGTGAAAACAGCCAATTCAATACAACAAAAAGACTGAACAAGTATTTCTAAAGCTGTAATATAACAAGTCAGCAGTTCCTACTTGCGGCCTACTTTAACAGTGTACCTAAAAAGAATAGATTACCTGCAACACCGAAAGGTCGCCGTAGCCCAGAGGTTAACTTTCTTGTGTTGTTGTCTTTCAGTTCCATTCTGCCTACTCGAACAATCTGACAAACAAAACTGATTTTCTCTCTTTTAAGGTCTTTGCTGCCAAGGTCCTAGAAAAATTACATTTGAATGCATTTACTTTACAAAATCCATTCACATTTCAATTTCAGAGTACACGAAAGGGAAACTATCCCATTTAGCATTCTCAGCTGCTATCCTTTCAAAGTTTCATAATAATAAGAAGAAACAGGTTTAATTTGATATTTATAAGTAAAAGGTAAAGGTCACCCTTGCTTGAAAGCCAAGCGTATCCAACTCTAGGGTTCAGTGCTCATCTCTCATAGCCGAAGAGCCAGTGCTGTCTGCTTCTGCAGACGTTTCTGTGGTCATGTGGCAAGTATGACTACACACCAGAGCGCACGGTACGCTGTTTACCTTCCCACCGAAGTAGTCCCCATTTATCTGCTTGTAATTTCTTGCTTTCAAACTGCTAGGTTGGCAGAAGCTGGGACAAAGCCGGGAGCTCATTCCATCCTGCAGTATTTGGGTATCAAACTGCTATAAAGCCTCCATAAAAAAGCATAATAAACAATTCCTCCAGTTTGAAATGTCTATTTTGTGCACAGGAAGATTTAAATTGATTATAATAGAGTCCGTATCCCCCCCCCCCCAAAAAAAAAAAAACAAAGCTCAAAAATGCTAGAAATAGCTTGGAAAAGATATCCCAGAATCCCTGAGTGGACAGAGGTAGTTGAAAGTTTAGCCCAAAGATATAACTCATCAAGGACCAGAAACATAACCTGGAAGTTTAAAAATGTCTAGCAATAGGTGCCAGCATTAGTCCATATAAGTCGAAAAGCACTAAACAATAGTAAACAAGAAATGAACATTGTTAAAGGGCTGTGCTTTGCTTGCCTCACCAATGTCTCTGGAAAAAGCTAAGTACAGTGGACCCTCGATTAATGACACGTTCAAATAGCGTCATTTTCAATTAACGACGCTACGATGCTCCCAATGTGATTATTTGAATAATGACAAAAACATCGTTATTTGAATAACGACGGTATTTTTACCGTCATTATTCAAATAACGGTGTTTTTTGTTGTTATTTGAATAACGACGTTATTCGAATAGCGACGCTACTTGGGGAACCAAGTAACGTCGTTATTCGAGGGTCCACTGTAGTACTTTTGTGACCCAATGTAAAGCTTCCAGGAGGTCTGACAGCCTTTCACAAATCAAGTAAAAGTGGACAAAGGATTGAGAAGGGAAAACCAGCTGGTATGACTGCCTACCACACTGCATGCCCAATGTTGCATGTACATTGTGGGACCACAAATCCTTTGCATCATGACTGTAAGATAAGCTCTCCAGAGTTTCACACAAGAAGCTTTCCCATTCCTAGAAACTGCAGGAATTAAACCTGAGGCCTTCTACATGTGGAGCATGCCACTCTACCGTTAAGTGTTTCCCAATATTTGGGTTTTGGACTTTAATTCCCAAAGACTAAGTCAATTTTCCAAAGCACTGATCTGTCAATGTACAGTAAAACCTCACACAAAGTGCCTCGCTTAGAGACTAACTCGCTTAAAGAGCAGAATTTTCTCTGAATGGTCGCCTCGCTTAACAACTAAAACCAACCAAAAATTCATTTAACAACTAAATTGGGATTCGTAATTCCCCCAGCCAAAACTCACAATTGGTCACTTACAATTGGGTTTCACTTAAAGAGCAAACTCGCTGAAAGAGCAAGCCCATGGAACGCATTATGCTCTTTAAGCGAGGTACCACTGTACTGACTTAGGCTTCTGGGAATTTAAGTCCACCAGTGTTCCACGGAACATAGTTTGGGAAATGCTGCATCAAGCTATCCTTCAATGAAAACCATTCTCAATTCCCTATCTGTAAATATTAAGTGCTTTGCAAAATACTAACCTAACAGAACATCTTATGTGATGCAATTATTAGAAGAACACTTACTGTGAAGACTGCTCGCAGATTATGTAGCCTGTCTATGTCTTTTGGCAGACCAGAACTTGACCACCTCACCAGATAATTCTCACTATGCAAAGAAAAATAATATTTTAGCTGTTTTGCAGTTCCAGTCTTGCAGTCAGTGTCACATTATACCAAATAAAATCTATGTTTTAAAAAGTACACTAAAATAACAAATTAAAACCGTTAAAAGTCCAGTCAGCAAATTATGAAAGGCTTCACACATACACACAAACAAGCATAAAAATCATGTGACACAAGAGCAAAAGCAATAATAACAATTTTGTGGTGATGCAAAACAAATTTGGTCTGGGAAAGAAAGAGGGTTCCTGATGGGATATGTTCTCCACTCATATAATCAGAAAAAGTGAACAATATGTTATTTAGGGACCAAAATAATTTTAAATATACTGTTCAGAATCTGGATTTCATACCTCATCTAATATATACATCATTTATTTTGGATGCAGGTTTGCAAAAAGAAAGCATAACAATCATTTAAAATGATGATCATATATACAGTACTTTTAAAGTAAAATGTTAGTTGTAGCTTTCATCTTTTTGATCCTCAAAATAGGTCTGTGACATTGGTCACCCTAATTCCCACTCTAAAACTAAATTACAAGGAAATACCAGTGCCTCACAGCAAGCTCTATTTGAATACATTTTATCTCTTGCACATAGTAATTGCATAGGACTAAAAGAAAGAGGAATGGATGTTTAATCTGTACCAACACTATTAATACCTCCTTTTTCTCCCCCCCTTGCAAGAGCTTTTAATGCAACATTTATATACAGACACACATTATATAAGTATTCTCCCTTCCCTTCCTCTCTGGATATTGTTGGGATTAGTCATCTACCAACCTAAATACTAAGGGGAAGGGGGATGGGAATGCTGACCTGATGAATTTGGATTCCAATGGATCATATAAAGACATCAAAACTTCAGCATCTTCTCCAATCTTGCAAACAACATTTTTCAAGTTGACAAATAAAGCAAATGAAGGTGTTGCAGCAAACTTGGCTTGTCGACTAATGTCAAGATTCTGTTTTTGAGACTAAAACAAGGAGACAGAGCTAAGAAAACAGTTTGCAAGAATAAAGACAAACGTAAAAGGTAAAGACCGGCCTTGCTCGAAAGCGACTCGTATCCAACTCTAGGGTTCAGTGCTCATCTCTGTTTACAGACAAAGAGCCAGTGTTGTCTGCATTTGCAGACGTCTCTGTGGATATGTGGCAAGCATGAGTAGAAACGAGTGCAAACCAGTACCTGATAAAATGAGTTTTTGGACATAATAGTATGTGGCAGACACGCGGCTTTTTCCAGGGCATTGTAAAATATAAAGTGGCTAAGACGCTGACTGGGAGGCAGAAGGTCAGCAGTTCAATTCCCGAGTACTGCAAGACTGAGCTCCCGTCTTTGTCCCAGCTCCTGCCAACCTAGCAGTTTGAAAGCAAGAAATGGCAAGTAGATAAATAGAGACCACTTCGGTGGGAAGGTAACAGCGTTCGGTGTGCTCCGGTGTCATCATGCCTGCCACATGACCACGGAAACGTCTGCAGAAGCAGACAGCGCTGGCTCTTTGGCTTTGAAACAGAGATGAGCACTGAACCCTAGAGTTGGATACGACTGGCTTTCAAGCAAGTGAAACCTTTACCTTTTCTATTTTGTTTTAATGTTTATCAATTTTAATAAGACTGAAAGATGATGCTGGGTATTGAATAATAAGTATGGTGAACAAAGAAAAAATAAAGATTATAAGTTGTAGGCTTAATAGAGGTATTGATATAATAACTTTACCCATTGTAACTGAGAAAATAATTTCTATTACTGCTTTTGTCTGATTATATTTTTTGTACTTGTGTTTTGCTTTGTATTACATTGATTTCATGTTATTCTCAGTTGTTTTTTCTTTCTGTATTATGTTATTAAAAGCAATAAAATTATTGATAATAATTTTTTAAAAAAAGAAACTGGAGTGCACAGAATGCTGTTACCTTCCCACCAAAGTGGTCCCTATCTATCTACTTGCAAGTTCTTGCTTCCAAACTGCTAGATTGGCAGGAGCTGGGACTGAGACAGGGGCTCATTCCCTCCTGCAGTACACGGGTCTCAAACTGCTGATCTGCCGACCTTCCAGTCGTCAAGTGCAGCGTCTTAACCACTAAGCCACCAAAGTCCCTAAAATGTAAAAAATTAAAATGTAAAAATGTAAAGAGTGATTTATCTAAATGTAAAAAAACATTTATATGAATCACTCTTCTAAATATTTGTGAACTCTCATCATGAACTCTCATGAACATAATCCCTATGTTCTGTAACCTCATTTATGCCTGTTATACCATAAACAGCATAGGTGGCTAGGGTGGGGAGTAGGGGTGTAAAATGAGACAAATGCAGTACACCTATGCTAATAGTTGAGTTTCCTTTCTTGGCAATTGGTAGTTTGAATACCCTTACAAGCTGGTCATTCTATGGCAGCCACACACTCTGTTCCTTCTAAATACAAACAATAGTGCAGGGAAGCTTAACTGGATCTCCCCAGACCTAAAAGATTGGGAGATGCCAAGTTAGAAAAACCGTACCATTAAGTGACAAGGAAAGGAACAATTTACCAGTTGTACCCATTGTGGGACAAATGCCAAATTCCTGTATGCTCACAATGCCTGCCAGGACAGAATTTATCTTTTCTGAAACATTTTAATGGTATTGCACTACACAAAAAAGTAAGTGTGTATATCCCTCTTTAGTGTCATACTCTCCCAAGTCTCTAAAGAGGGACAAAGTATCACAACTTCCCCTGAACAAATAATTGACCATACTGGGGCTCATTTATTTTTGGATGGAATAGCTTTGTTTGTGAAAGATATCTCTCTCCAATTTGGTGCTGCCTGGGCACATTGCTACAACTCAGGCAATACATCTCACCCCATTCAAAAAAGTATACAATTTTGGAGTGCTAGACTGGCGAGGGCGGGAACTATGCACTTTCACTAGCTATATTGCAATTACCTAAATCTCCATCCAACCCAATGCCTTTTGGAAAACACAATTATAACAATATTTCATTTGCTTGAATGTATTATCAAATGTATGGCTATCTATACATTTCATAAGGTATGTAAGGAAAGCACACATTTGTATCTCACTTTTTCTTCCAGAAGTCTTTCCTCCACTTGCTTCGAAGCAATTTCATGTGCCCTAAAAAGACTAATAGTGCTGGTTTGCTCTGGATCTAATATATTTCCATCTTCATCCCTTACCACCAGATCCAAATCAAGAATTCTGCATGAAAAAGAGCATATAATAAATACATGAGGTCAGTACAACATTTGTTCATCCCACAAAGCTCTTCAAGCAGATTTCTCCAATTCAAAAACACAAACTTTGATACATTATAATCCATCTTTGGAGAATGGAGACTATTGTGGCTTTTTCCTTTGTGGCACAATAAGACACTATGTCACATTTCTCTGTACAGAAGGAGGCTGGCCATCACGTAGCACTGCTTGAGCTGGAACCTTTAAATGACCACCTCAAAACTGGTCATTTTCTTCTCTGCTATTTTAACAATGCTCGGTTCCAAGTGTCCTTCTGGCAAAGACGTATTTTTTTTATTAAAAAATTATTAAATTTATTAAATTTTCAATAAAGGATTAACTTAACATACATTTTTTTAAAAAAGCAAAATACATGACAGATACAAAATATAAATAACAACTGATTACATACAAACAATAACAAAAAAGAAAAAGAAGAAAAAGCACAATCACACTACATACGTGATAATGATATAACATCAAAAGTCTCATCAAATATATCTTAACTTCACAATCTTTCATTTATCTTGCCATTTTAAATTTGTCTAATGTCTAATTATCCACATCTCCTCCTTATTCACTGGTGACATAAATCCAAAATAATAATAATAATAATAATAATAATAATAATAATAATAATAATAATAATAATAATAATAATAATAATAATAATAATAATAATAATAATAATAATAATAATAATAATAATAATGGTACTGAGACTGCATTGGTCGCGCTGATGGATGATCTCTGGAGAGAGCGGGATGGCAGTCATCCGTCCGTCCTTGCTCTTCTTGACCTCTCAGCGGCCTTCGATACTGTTGACCACGGTATCCTTCTGGAACGGCTCCGAGGATTGGGGATCCAGGGTACGGTGTGGTCCTGGTTTTCCTCATTTCTGAGGGGCCGGACCCAGTCGGTGTGGTTGGAGAGTGAGAGGTCGAGTCCTAGGCCCCTAAAATATGGGGTGCCTCAGGGCTCGGTACTCTCTCCTCTCCTATTTAACATCTACATGAAGCCGCTGGGTGAGATCATCCGTTCCCACGGGGTGCGGTACCACCAGTACGCGGATGACACACAGTTGTACATCTCGGCCCGTGGGAACCCCAGTGATGCAGTCAAAGTCCTTTCCAGCTGTCTGGAGGCTGTTGGGGTCTGGATGGGGGCAAATGGGCTACAGCTGAATCCTAGCAAGACTGAGTGGCTATGGATAGGGGGTCCTGTGTTATCCCGGGAGCTACCATCTTTGGTTTTGGATGGGGCTGTTTTGCCCCAGACCAACCCGGTGCGCAACTTGGGGGTCCTCCTGGATTTGCGGCTGCTGCTAGAAGAACAGGTGGCGGCTGTGGCCAGGAGGGCCTTCGCCCAACTTCGGGTGATTCGCCAGTTGCGCCCACTCCTGGACCGGGACTCTTTGCTCATGGTCACTCACGCTCTGGTGACCTCCAGACTAGACTACTGTAATGCGCTCTACATGGGGCTGCCCTTGATGACCATTCGGAGGCTGCAGCTGGTCCAGAATGCCGCGGCCCGGGTGGTGATGGGGTGTGGACGTTATGCCCATGCCTCATCACTGCTTCGGGGGCTGCACTGGTTACCAGTTTGTCTCCGGGTGCAATTCAAGGTGCTGGTTTTCACCTTTAAAGCCCTACATGGTAGTGGGCCAGGGTATCTTAGAGACCGCATCGCCCTAAGGACGTCTGTCCGTCCAACCAGAGCGGACCGGAGGGGCTCTCTAATTGTGCCATCAGCCAGGGGGGCTCGCCTCTCTGGCACAAGGAGGAGGGCCTTCTCCGTGTCCGCACCAGCCCTTTGGAACCTCCTGCCTGTGGAACTGCGTCTCCAGACGGAGTTGTTGCCCTTTAGGAAGGAACTAAAGACCTGGCTGGCGGGCCAAGTTTGGGGTGCGGGTGGGGATGGGGGTACCGTTGGGTGGTTGGTATAGAGAAGTGTGCCTTCCCCCAAGGTCCCTTCGGTTCTTGCGCACCTTTTAGGGGTGGTTTTTTTAAACTTTTTTAACTTTTAACTTTTTTATCATGTGTCTTTTATGTATTTACTGTCCTCTATGTAAACCGCCCTGAGTTGGGTTGTACCTGAGTGGGCGGTATATAAGCGTGAAAAATAAATAAATAAATAAATATAATGATAAATAATAATAATAATAATAATAATAATAATAATAATAATAATAATAATAATAATAATAATAATAATAATAATAATAATAATAATAATAATAATAATAAAGGATTTCACACACCCTTTGCCCCTTTGCCAAAAAGAAGTGGCCTGAAGGGGAAAAAATCAGAAAAGGGGGGGTGCGAGTGGCGCAAATCACCTCAATTTATACCATTAAGATAATTCCCAACTGCTGCAAAGATATTGTAGGAGCTGCAGCTTCTACACATACCTGTCAACCTTCCCGGATTGGCCAGGATTTCACGGTTTTCGGCGCCTATTTGCGCCATTTCCCGCCCCGTGCTGCCGAAACCCTGGAATTTGGCAGTGGGGGGAAAGGAGGTACTGCACAGCCCTTCTGCGCAGGTCACCTTCTACGCATGTGTAGAAGGGTTTTACGCTTGCGTAGCCCCGTTCTATGCATGCGTAGAAGGTGACCTGCGGAGAACTGTTTGCGCAGGTCCCATATTTTCTGGAGCCGCGGTTGACAGGTATGCTTCTACAAGGTCCTACAACACCTTGGTTCCAAGAGCCTTCAGATCTCATTAGTAACACAATTGAGGGGGGGAAGAGGCTGCCCCGTGAAAGAAGACATTCTAATAACAGAAGACTCAAACTGAAGTGACAATGAGTTGGTAGTGGGCCTGTTTGCTGAGGCAACGGCCTCACTTTGGAAGAATGGCCAGCCTAGCCCTGAAAAGAGGAAATGTAGCATTCTGTTTTGTTATGTGGCCAGAGCCGCCATCAGGGGGGGAACCATCAGGACTCCCGTCTCAGGCCTGGAGATGACGGGGGCCCAGCGCTGCTGGGAAACCACTGATCTGTGCAAGCGCAAACAAACCATGCATGTGCAGAAAACCATAGGGATGTGGCGGCACTGGGAAACCACTGATGTACGCATGTGCAAACAAACCACGCATGCGCAGAAAACCACAGGAGTGTAGCCAAAATTGGGGGGGGCGCATATCAGGCCCGGAAATTTCTGGTGCCGACCCTGTATGTGGCACTAACCTCCTCTTCACACACACCCCTTCTCTTTCTTTCTTCCATCTACAAATATTGCTGCAGGACACACCTCACAGGAAAGTGTTGAAGGTGAGGGTCTGAGTGGTGCTTTTCTTTCTAGAACAAATGGCATGAGAGCTAATGGTTGTCTTGCCTCTTTACTTGCTTCCTTCAGGATCCCTGCGCCTCCAGACAGAGCTGCTCCCCTCCAGAAAGGCATAAAAAATGTGGTTATGCCAGGGGGTGTGGGGCATAACTGGCACCACAGCCCAGCCCTGCTGGCTCACTTAGCCTGCCGGGTTTTTTAACTACCTCTGCCGGGGTGTCCTTTTAAGGGGATTGGGGAGGGTTCAGGGTTGTTTTTAGACAGTTTTGTTACATTGGTTTTAATCGGTTTTAGATCGGGGTTTTAACCGATGTTTGTAAACCGCTTTGGGTCACTGAAGGTGAGGAAGGCGGTCTTATAAATGCAATAAATAAATAAATAAATAAATCCTGCACACATGCCCCCCGCCCCCGGTGGGGGGCTTTAGCTGTATCTGTTCACACCCAAGCAAATCTCAGCAGGCAGGTCCTCATCTGGGGTGGGGTACCATCATTAAGGCGGTGGGTAAGTTCTCCTGGGATTGCAGTGGCTCAAGTGCTTAAGACGCTGGCTGGAAGGCAGCAGGTCAGCAATTCGAGACCCGAGTACTGCATGATGGAATGAGCTCCCGTCTCTGTCCCAGCTCCTGCCAACCTAGCAGTTCAAAAGCAAGAAATTGCAAGTACATAAATAGGGACCACTTCAGTGGGAAGATAAACCATGTTCCGTTCTGTGTCTAAGCATGCCCACCACATGACCTCGGAAATGTCTGCAGATACAGACAGCGCTGCCTCTTCAGCTATAAACAGAGATAAGCACTGAACCCTAGAGTTGGAAATGACTGGCTTTTGAGGAAGTATGACCTTTACCCTTTACCTTTAAGTTCTGCTGGGGACCAAGTATGGCCAATATAACCCAAACAGCTGCAGATCCTGAGGAAGCAATAGTTTTTGTCCCAGGGATTAAGGAGCACAAACATCAGTGCACCTGAAGCAGCGGCAGGTACTAAGAAGGTAGCCCCTTCACCATGTTAGGGTGCTGAGGGCCAATCATCTGCATACCCATATTTAACAGATTAAAAGAACACACAAAGAAGAACTCCCAGAAGGAGAGAACCCATTGTAGATTCTTTGTGGAATCCTCTAAACTGAAAGGTAGAAGAGGAGGCAATTAATTGTCAATACATTGACTTTATATGATGAAGAGTATTCAGGATCCAAAATAAGGCAACCAGATGTTCATACATTGTATTTACTGATTTTTAGGTTCAGTTAACCAGAAATATGAAGGGAAAAAAACAAATGAAAGTAAACAGAAGGGAAAGAAGGAGAAAGAGTGGGGTCAGAGTTCCCAAATTGCCATATTTAAATTTCAGATGTTACAAATGTTTACTCTAAGGAAGGATACATTCAAGGAATTAGAAAAAGGCCATACCCAACAATATACTGTACTCCAAAATATAGAAAAGTAGCCAATTCTGAGGTACTAAACCAAGGGTTCCCAACCTAAGGCCTGTTGGCCAAATCTGGCCTGTGGTGCCATTTCATGTGCCCCCTCCAGGGGCATTCGAGAAACAAAATGACCACCCCTTTGAAGCCGTTGGGACAAAATGGCCACCCCCATGCAGACAGGGCAAAATGGTTGTCCAGCCCTCAAAGCTTACTGAGAGAACATGACCTGGCCCCCGGCTTGAAAAGGTTTGGAACCCCTGTACTAAACAGTACAGTATGAGAAAGATGAACAAATGGCAAATAGAAACATTCTCCATCTTATACAGGTGAAACTCAGAACATTAGAATATCGTGCAAATGTTCATTCATTTCACTTAAAAGGTGAAACAAATATATGAAATAAACTCACTACATGCAAAGCGAGATTTGTCATGCCTTAATTCGTTATAATTGTGATGATCATGGCGTACAGCGTACATGAGATTATGTGATGATTATGGGGTACATGAGATTGGGGGGTTGGGGTTTTCATAAACTGTAAGCCATAAGCATCAATATTACAACAAAGTAAGGCTTGAACTATCTTGCTTTGCCTGTAATGAGTCAATCTCATATATTTGTTTCACCTTTTAAGTTGCATTACTGAACTGAATGAACATTTGCATGATATTCTAATTTTCCGAGTTTCACCTGTATATCTTGCTTTCTAGAAGCTTCATAGAGAAGATAATGCACAGATAACCTAAATTTAAGTTGTAGTTTATCTTCCTTAAGGCAATGCTATCTGATGTAGATTTCATAAACTCTGGCTATAAATAGCCATAACCCTAATTAAATAAAGACTGCAGAGAGAAGGGGTCTTTTCAAAAGGGCAGCAACAGAACATGTCACATAGAAAATGTTACAACTATACAGCCTACTATGTGCTTTAGAAAAAGCCAAAAATGGCAATTCTCTAGAAAAGCAGTAAATCTGGGCCCAGAGAAAAAAAAGGGGGGGGCTTTTTAAATTTTTTCAAGGAGAGCTTTCTCTGTCACTCCAATAGAGAACATACAACCTGATTCTTCACAAAATTATAGGTCTGTACACTTGATTATGAAATGTCCTATTTATCTGAAATTTCTTGAAGAATAATTCTGTAACTCTCTGATAGCATTGTTACTCTTAACCCCCATGCTCAATGATAATTGCCAAAAACATAACACTAAAGTTTTGTTTTTACAATATTTCAGAATATAGAGCAGATGGTGGGAAAGCTGGTTTGTGAAGTCCACTGGGCATTTACTGAAGGAGAGATAAGGAAATGTTTATGTCTAGATATATCTGATCTGAAAGTTATATTTGTTTCATTAAGGGTAAAGCACATCACACAGCTTCGCTAAAAGAAAAATTACATTCTTTTATTGTCCACATTTTACTCAGAGACCTAAACTCAGTTTGCTTTGCTCATCTAAAAATGATTCAAAAAGAATATTGCAATCATTTCAGCAATCCATTACAACAATAACACATAAACATACAGTAGAGTATGTCACATACGAGAATTAACATCTGGAAACTGAGTAACTAATTCCATCTCCAGATGGCAAAATACAATAGCCAGCAAATAATGCTAGCAACATCTGGTCAATTGTATAGAGTACAACAGCCCACATTGTGGACTCTAGATGTTCTGTGACATGAAGCTTTTAATGATCATTTCTGTTGACAAAATATGGAAAGGCAAGAATTATGTCAATATTGTATAGTGTATATATAGCTGATTGCCCATGAAACTTTTAGTCACAGATCCCAAAATGAAAGATCAGGCAAAAGCTACTTTGCAGCATTATTTCTACTCCCTCATAAATGCAGCAGTTCTTAAACTATTTCTTGTTGTTACTTGCCATCAAATCACAACTGACTTATGGTGACCATTTTCAAAATGCCCTGTGCTCAACAGCTCTTACAAACTCTTACGAACTCAAGCCTGTGGTTTCCTCTAGGCCAGTGATAGCAAACCCTGGCACTCCAGATGTTCTTGGACTTCAATTCCCAGAAGCCCTGATCAGGAGGGCTTGTAGCTATCTTGTAGCTTATAATATTAAGATATTTTACTCTGGTCAATGTGTTCAAAATTTAGGTTTAGAGCTCATATAAATTGTCAAAGATGTATTATGCCTTAGTAAGAGAAATGGGGATGTTTTGCTTGGAGTATATCTCGTCCCGTCGTGATCCCAGTGATGCTGTTAAAGTCCTGTCTGAGTGCCTGAAGGCTGTTGGGGTCTGGATGAGGGACAACGGATTACAACTGAACACTGACAAGACCGAGTGGCTATGTATTAGGGGCCCGGTGTTATCTCGGAAGTTACCATCCTTGGATCTGGATGGGATGAGTTTGCCCCAAACAGATCCGGTACACAACTTGGAGGTCCTCCAGGACTTTCGACTGCTACTTTAAGATCAGGTGGTGGCTGTGGCCAGAAGGGCCTTTGCGCAACTTTGGGTGATCCGCCAGTTGCATCCACTCCTAGACTGGGACTCCTTGCTCATGGTCACTCACACTCTGGTCACCTCTAGACTAGATTATTGCAACATGCTCTACATGGGGCTGCCCTTGATGACCATTCAGAGGCTACAGTTGACCAGAATGTGGCTGCCCGGGTGGTGTTGGGGTGCAGGCGTTATGCTCAAGCCTCTCCAATGCTTCGGGAGTTGCACTGGTTGTCAATTTGCCTCCGGGTGCATTCAAGGTGCTGGTCATTACCTTTAAAGCCCTACATGGTACTGGGCCAGGATACCTAAGAGACCGCATCGTCCCAAGATCTTTTGCCTGTCCAACCAGAGAAGATCGGAGGGGCTCTCTACTTGTACCATCTGCGAGGGAGGCTTGCCTCTCTAGCACAAGAAGAAGGGCCTTTTCTGTATCCGCTCCGGCCCTATAGAACCTCCTACCAGTGGAACTGAGGCTACAGACGGAATTGTGGCCCTTCAGGAGGGAACTGAAAACTTGGCTGGCGGGGAATGTGTGGGGCGTCAGTGGAGGAGTGACCCCGGCCTGCTGGCTGATTAAATAAGAATCATCCTCTCTCTCTTTTAGCATGGGTTTTAATACGGTTTTAACAGGATTTTAAGGGAGTTATTGTTGTATAGAGGTTTCTATCTATTGGGGGAGGGTTGCTTTGTAAGATGCCTAGAGTCCTTGTGAATAGGGCAGCAAATATGAGACATGAAATGTAATTAAATTAAATTAAATTTTGAGCTTGTACTTTTTTTAAAAAATGTAATACATTTTCTTTTTGAAGCTTTATTAACTTTCTTCATTACCTTGACAGTGCAACTAAAGTGACCCTTCAATACAAGTTAGTTTGTATTGATGTATCTGAAATGTTCTTAAATATGACAGTGTTATTTCGATAGCTTCACTATCACTAATGTAAGCTCAATAAGTGCTTTTAAACAAATTTGCTTGTCATTTATATGAAGCCTTACTCCTTGCTATGTAGTCATGCATATACGTATGTTAAATAAATGATAAAGAGGAATTTATTTAGAAATGTTGTCTCCAAATATTGTAAAGGGGGTTCAGTTCTGTTATTTCTCATTTGCAAAGGAACTGGGGACCCAAAGTCTGAAGATTTTCCTTTTATTTATTTGTTTGTTTACAATAAAACCTCTGCATATGATTTTTTCCATTCCACGAGGTTATTTGTATGTCAAAATATTTGTATGTCGAAAACACATTGCATTAAGAACATAGGAACAGCCTTGCTGGAACAGGCCACAGCCCATCCAGTCCAGCATTCTGTCTCACACAGTGGCTCACCATTTGCTTCAGGGTATTCCCAAGCAGATGCCTTCCCCTGCTTACGATTCCCTGGAAATAGCATTGAGAGATATCCTGCCTATCTCTCCAACCCAGAGGCTGCCCTTAGGTATCCATAATTATAGCCATTCATACCCTTGTCCTCCATGAACTTGTCTAATCCTTTCTTAAAGCTGTCAAGACTGACAGCTGTCACCACTTCTTCTGGCAGGGAGCTCCATAGACCAGTGCTCCTCTGAGTGAAAAAGTACTTTCTCTTATTTGTTTGAGAACTAGTACCCAAAAGTTTCATGGAATGCCTCCTAGTTCTAGTGCTGTGCAATAGGGAAAACAGTTTTTCCTTATCTACTTTGTCCACACCATGCATGATTTTATAAACTTCAATCAGGTCACCTTAGACGCTGTCGTTCAAGAGTGAAGAGGCCCAACCGTTTGCAGCCTCAGCTGGTAAGGAAGGTGTTCCAGTTCCTTATCATTCTGGTTGCCCTCCTCTGCACTTTTTCCAGCTCCATAATATCCTTCTGGAGGTATGTCTATACCAGAAGAGGCCACTAGATGTCACCACATTTTTTTGTATGTTGAATTTTTCCTACTGAAAATTTGTATGCCGATTATTATTTTTTAGCCAGGTCTCTATTTGAATGTCGAATTTTTTTGTAAGTTAAACCGTTTGTATGTCGGGGTTCCACTGTATTGTGTTTCTATACCACCCATTTGGGTGGTATCCCACTCTGGGCGGTAAACAAACAGATAACAAATAACAACAAAACACACAGCAGATCAAAACAAACAAATAACAAATACGTCACAAACTAAACTAAACTAAACTAACATAATTGCTGTCTGAGGACAAAGGGACTCAACCTGACTGACAATTTATCGGTAACGGTACAACACCCTGAAAAGCCTCCTTGAAGAAGAGTTTTTAATTGCTTTTTAAAGATAGCCAGTGATGGGACCTGACGCAGCTCTACTGGTAGAGAGTTCCACAGTGTTGGTGCCGCCATCGAGAAGGCTCTATTTCTAGTTAAAGACTTTCGAGCCATCCTCAGGGTTGGCAGCTGGAGCTGCGCTGACTGTAATGTGGGGGGTATCAAACCGTATAGGGCCTTTTTTCTTTGGGACTTTGTCCATCAAAAGAACCTAGCTTTTTTCTGAAGAGTTAAAGAACTGTGTCTGCTGTGCATTTTCCACAGGAACACTTTCCCTTCCTTGGTCCATTGGGGCTCTGGCAGAAACATTCCCATTACTGGGAGGGGTGTGGCCTAATGGGGGACTGAACGGACTGAACTTTCTTTCACTCAGAAAGAACGATGATGAAAGAGGCTTTTTAAAAGAGTTTAAAATGTTCCAGAGATATTAAAAAAGGTGGAGGAGGAAGATTAAGTCAACAATTTATGGAATTTACTTTGGACTGGCTGAAAAGCTGAGTGAAAAAGGAGATAGACGTGAGTTTCGAATTTCAAAGAGAAGTGGGGATTGGTGCAGGAATGGGAGATTTTTCCTAGCTGAGGACTTGGTTTGGACTATGATTGCCTAAAGTGGTAAAGGCAGCAAAAGGCAAGCCGGTGGCTGGACGGAGGGGGGGGGGATGAGTATGCTGGGATTTGAAGAGGGAAAGCGAAAGCGAGCCGAGCAGAGCTGTGAGGAATTTGCTGCTGCAGAGAGTGAGTTTTTGGAAGTGGTGGAGGGGGAGGAAAAGAGGAAAAGCAGAAAAGTTTATTGAATATGGGGATTTCACACACACACCCTTGGAAAATATTAAAGATTGGATGATGGACATTCGGGCTTAAAAGAGGAGAGTTTGGTGGCTTGGAACCTTTTCCCTTTCTTTGAATTTTTGGATATTTGGATACAAAGAAGAAGGGAATAAGATGGCGCTGGGAGTCTGATCAGTGGTGTCTCTTGGAAAGTATTGTTTCGTCTTCTTCATTTTTGAGACCAGAAGTTTGTTTTGCCTTCTCTCTTTTTCCCATTGGATTACAAGCATTTTTTTTTTGGTGTGGAAGTGGCAATTGGTTGTTACTCGCTTAAAGTAATATAAGGACGGTTAAAAGAGCTGTGGGCTGACTGTGTTACAGCAGATATACTTTTGTGGAGATAAATTGGAGACTGTCTGCAATTGGAACAGTGTTTGAATGAAACGTCAGGGAAGAGGGAAGGAAAAGGAGAAAGTGGGCTGGATAAGAGCAGAGAGACAGTCATTCTCAGATAGGATTTTTAAAAGGCTCACCAGGATAGAACAAGAGGAGTCGGAGATGAAGAAAACAATGCAACAGGAAATAAAGGATTTGGAGGACCAAGAGACTGTGAGAAAAATTGCACAGCAATTACAACAGCAGCAGCTGCAAAAAATAGTGACAACTCCACCTACGATGGCATCTGCAGCTGTGAAATCTATTGTAAAAACGACAGCAAAGATAACAACAGCAACAGCTGCAACAACTATAACAACCACAGCTGCGATGACACCGATGGCAGTTACAACAACAGCAACTATAATGACAGTGACAACCCCATCAATGGTGCCAATAAAGGGGGGGCACGGGTTTAAATCAGATGTTGATAAATTTAATGAGAAGGTGGATAATTTGGAACAAAAAATTGGAAATATGTTTGTTCAGGATAAACAGGAACGAAAACAAGACATGCAAGATTTGATGGCAAACATTATGAAGGGTTTTGATGATTTTAAAAAAGGGCAAAATAAACTTAAGGAAGAACAAGAGGTGATGAAAAGAGAGCAGGAGGGGATAAAAGCGGTGGTTTCAGATATGAGAGAAAGAGAAAATAAGGTGGGGGATCATGAAAAAAGGTTAGAATTGGTGGAAGAACAGATGAGACGTGCAAACGTGATAATTCGAAAAATTCCGGAAGGTACGCCAGATAAATTAAAAGAATTGTAAAATGGTTAGATGGAATTGTGGAAGGAGATTTCACGCCATATGATATTGTAAGTGACTTTTGGTTGGGTTCAAGAAGGGGTAAAGTTGGGGCAAGAAATGTACTGGTAAAGTTCGCCAATGTTGCTGATAAATTTCGATTTATGGCTCTCATTCGAGTGAAGGGGTCAGAAGTTTTAAAAATAGATGGTTCAGATATTGAGGTATACAATGATGTTCTAATGGAGGATCGTATGTGGAGGCAATCAATGAAGCCAATTACAAAGAGATTCCAAGATAAAGGAGTTATATATAATTGGAAATTTCCAGGGCAATTGAGTTTTTTTCATTTGGGTAAACGATATATGATGAGTGAGGATGTCAATGTCATGGATGTAATGGTGGATGCAAAATTACTGGAATTCGGAACTAAAGAGTGGGATGAACTGAAGGAGGAATTGATTGTCTCGGGTGGGTTCATGAGAAGGAGAAATGATAATGAGAATATGCCCAAAGGAGTGGAAGGAGGGATTGATTTGAGTGGAAGTTAGTTTGGGTTCCTATTAAGCCCGCACAGTTGGTCACGCTTCCCCCCCTCCCCCCTTTGTTAATACGGAGGCTACTTGCAGAAAAGTGGGGAAGGATAGTAGTACATTGTTTATGTTTTTTATTGTTTTTAAGAGTTGTTTATTATTTTTGTTTTTGTTTGTTTTTCCTTAATAGATTTTTGGGAATGGGGGTTTGTTGTTTGTTGGAGTGCACGCCCATTGGAGGAAGTGGGGAAAAGGGAGAATTGGGGTTAGAAAATAAGGAATGAAAAATTTGAAAGTATTAACCTGGAATGTGAAAGGTACTGGTTGTCAGGTGAAGAGAAGAAGATTAGAAGCAGCTCTTAGGAAAGATAAACCGGATGTAATCTTTCTTCAGGAAACTCATCAAAAATCGAGGAAACTAACAAATTATTCTTTTATGGACTCAATTTTATGAAAAATCATATGGTACGTCAAAGGCAAGAGGTGTAGCAATTATGATATCAAGTAGAGTTGGATTTGAGATGTTAAAAAGTATCTCAGATATAGAAGGAAGATATTTAATAATAAAAGGTAAAATAGATGATGAGGAGATAACCTTGGTAAATTTGTACGTACCAAATGAAAATCAAAATAAATTTTTAGATAAGGTGCATAATATATTGAATAAAGAAAGAATGATAAAATGATTGTGGGTGGGGACTTCAATTTAATATGATCAAATATAGATACTACAAACATATCTAAAAGGGGGAGGAGATAAAACACAAGTGCTGGATAAATGGATAAAAGGATTAGGGTTAAAAGATACATGGTGGGAGCTTAAAGGATCGGAAAGGGTTTACACTTTTTTCCCCCAGGTTTATAACACGTATTCTAGAATAGATTATATATTTGTAACTGACAACCTGATAGGGAATTTGGATGAAATTGAAGTTGGAATCTTCAGAGAGTCAGATCATGCAAAGGTATTGTTAGAAATGAGAATGGATGGTACAAAGATTTGGATAAATTGGAGATATAATACTAAATTATTTAAAGATGAAAAATGTAAAGTACAAATAGTTGAAAGATGGGAGCAAAATTGGAAATGGAATGATACAGGCGAGGTTCGATATAATGTGGTGTGGGATACGATGAAGGCAATATTCAGAGGAGAAAGTATTAAATTGGCTAGTCTTAAAATAAACAATTAAAAGGTATGCAGGAGGAAATCGAGAAAGAGATTAAACAGCTACAAGAAAAACATGCAATAACTAAAGACAGGAAAGTTTATGAAAGAATGCAGGGGTTGAGGAAGGAGTTAATAGGAAAGGATATTGAACAAGTGAAAAGAGATTTGGTTTATCTAAAAAGGGAATACTTTGAATATAGTAATAAAAATTCAAAATTATTGACAAGAGCTGCTAAGGAAAAAAGAAATAAAAGGGATATAGGGATTCTGGTAGACAAAAAGGGTATAAGGTATAATAAAACAAAAGATAAATGTAAGGTTGTAAAAGAATTCTATCAGGAGTTATATTGAAGAAAAAATATAGACCTGGGAAAATTAAAAGATAAAATTGAAAGTCAGATTAAAAACAAAATCGATCAGGAACATAAACAAATAATGGAGGAGCCAATTACTGAAAAGGAGATAAAAGAAATAATAGGCAAATTGAAGATGGATAAATCGCCAGGTGAAGATGGATTGCCAGCGGAATTTTATAAAGAGTTTAAAGATATAATTGTCCCAAAATTATTAAAATTGTATAATTTTATTTTGGATGGAGGTCAGATTCCACCCTCTTAGTATAGAACTATAATAGTATTATTGCCAAAACCTAGGAAAGATTTGGAAAAGGTAGAGTCATATAGGCCAATCTCTTTAATAAATCAGGATGCTAAGATTTTTACGGCGATATTGGCAAAAAGATTAAATAGCTTCATGGATAAATATATAAATAATGACCAGGCGGGATTTATTAAAGGTAGATACATGGCGGATTTAACAAGGCTAGTTATAGATTTAATAGACGTTGCAGGTCAAACTAAAGAGAAGGTAGGATTGTTATCTTTGGATATTTTCAAGGCATTCGATTCTTTGCAATGGATAACAATTAATGAGATAATTAAAGGCTATGGATTTGGATGTAGGTTTATAAAAATGATAGAACAATTGTATCAACAAGGGTGTGCCAATGTTAGGGTAAATGATGGCCTTACGGAAGAAGTAAGATTAGAAGCGGGAACAAGACAGGGATGCCCACTATCCCCAATATTATTTATACTGGCGATGGAAATATTAGCAAAAAGTATAAGGGAGGATAAAGAAATAGAAGGAATATTAGGAAATAAAGTTAGTTTATATGCTGAGGATACTCTTATAATTATGAAACATCCAAGGAAGACGTTGGGAAAAATACAGAGGCATTTGGAGGAATTTGAACAAATAACTGGGTTGAGGATAAATTGGGATAAATCTGAAATGATATTGAATAATATAGACAAGGAAGAACAAGGGAGAATTAAAAATAGATTTAAACTACAGATGAAAAATAGTGTGAGATATTTGGGGATAAATATTTCAAGCAAAATAGAAGATTTAAGAAGATTAAATTATGATAAACAAAAAAAAGAACTCAAAGCAAAAATGTCACAATATAAAAATTTGAATCTGTCTTGGTTTGGCAGGGTAGCATTGACTAAAATGATGTTATAACCAAAAATAATTTTTTTGTTTGAAACCCTACCGATCCAAATTACAGATAAAGAAATTAAGGAATTTCAAGCTTTAATAAATAATTATTGTAATGGGGGAAGAAGAGCTAGAATACCAAAGAAAATGTGGTACCAGTCACAAAAAGGTCTGGGAATACCGAACTTTAAAAATTATTATAATGCATTCCATATTAAAAGTGTAGTTAATATTTTAATGAAAGAGGTAATTATTTGGGAGGAAATTAAAATGATGGAATTAAAGGAGTTGGGTAAAAGTGTGTTTTTAAGGAATGAAAAAGGAAAAATAATGGTTAAAAATAGAATGATGAGATCGATGTTGGGAGTTTGGAAGAAGGTTAAAATGAAACTATCCTCGAATATATCGCCAATAATTGATCTGGAAGATATTAAAAAATTCCCAATAAAAATTGATGATAGGATGAAGGAAATTTTATTAAAGAACGAGATTTTCCTGTTGAAAGATTGGATACGAGTTTGCAGAGACGACGTGAAAAGACAAGAGCTGTATGATCAAATGAAGTTAAATTGGTTACAGATTATGAGGATAAATAAGTGGAATAATAGTTATGTGACAGAGCAGAGTCTGGAAAGAACTAAAACTGAATTTGAAGAGTTAATATGGAAAGTAAGAAAGTCGGAAACTGGAATTAAAGTTATGGTTAGTAAAATATATAAAATAATAAATGTAGAAAGTATTTCACAAGAGATATTTAAAAATGCTTGGGAACAAGATTTGAAGATAAGCATAACCGAAAAAGATTGGAAAAATAAATGGGGAAAAAGAGGTATGAGATCCATGTCCGTCAGGGTTAAAGAGCATAATTTCAAAATGTTGTGGAAATGGTACTTGACACCATTGAAACTGTACCAGATAGATAAAAATAATAATAAAATGTTTTGGAGATGTAAAAATACATTGGGCACATATGTACATATGTGGTACGAATGTAAAAAGGTTGAGAAATTTTGGGAGGGAATTGAGAAGGAGATGGTTAATATTATGGGAACATCTCTCAAGTTGGGGCCAAGTAACATCTTGTTGACGGACATAGATAATATGAACTTAGATGATGATAAGAAATAATTATTGGCTATAATGCTTACTATGGGAAGAATGTGTATAGCAAAAAATTAGAAGAACGACATAACATTAAAAGTAGATGATTGGTATAAGGAGATGTGGGATCTCGCATTGAATGAAAAATTAACATGGGCGTTGAATTTTTAAAAAGGAATAATTAAAGAGAATAGATTCTGGAATACATGGAGACAGTTTGTGGATCATGCTTTGAAAGGAGAGGGGAAGAATAGACTAACACCAGACCAATTGAAGTTTTGGGCACAGTAGAAACCAATGGGAAATACCACATCCTCCCGGGCAATGTAAATACACGGGGTGAATGATGTATAGAATGTAATATTGGAATAAATTGATAGGGATAGAAAAAATAAATTGATAGGGATTAGATAAAATAAGAAGTTACTGGTCACTAATGTTTAAGAGCAAAGTTGGGATATTTACCATTGTGATAATAAAACATTAAAGAGACAGTAAGTTAAATGTTAAATTTCAAAGGTGTTATATTTAGATTTATATACATCTAATTTTATTGTTTAAAGATTCTTTTTTGTGATAATGTCAAATGTATAATTTATATGCTTGCCTATGTTGTTTTTTCTTTCTTCTTTCTGTATTTGTATGTTATTTTTTTCTGAAAATCAATAAAAATTTATTTAAGAAAAAGAAACATTCCCATTACTGTCCAGCTTTCACACCCATATATAGTGATTACTATTTGTCCGAATAGTCAACTGAAATGAATTGACAGATTTCTAGTTAGTTAAGTCTTCAAATGTTTAGAAAACCTACCTAGTATCCCTTTATGCATCTACGACTTGCACTTTATTGTTGCACCTCAGATTTGAATCAAGTTAATAGATGACAATCAAACTGAAAGTTCCAAAATCATTAGCACACTGTAGCATCAAAGACAATGAACAGCTTTCACTCTAGTTTCCCAAATTTATCATCAACACTAATGCAAAAGCATTCTCAAGTTATCTCAATTTAGATGTGTGGGAAACACAGAAGAGTATAAAAATTGAATGAGAAAGGTGCTGTTTTATTCTTCTCCCCCAGCCATTCATACATAATTATGGAAAACATACCGTATTTTTGGACCATAAGACGTACTTTCCCCCCCCCAAAAAAAAATGGGGAGAAAATGAGGGTACGTCTTATAGTCCAAATGCTGGTCATCGGCCAGCTGTGGCTGTTGTAAAAGGATATTTTACAAGAGCCACAGCTGCCGAAGACCACTATTGCCGCCTCTCAGCTTTTCCAGGGCGGGTGGGGGGGGAACATATGAAAAACAAGTGGCCACTAGAGGGCGAAAATCGCAATTTCCTATTTAAATGCATTGGAAATAAATTTATGTATTCAAAAGTTTTCTGTTTGTATGTTCCCAATGCATTTTTTAAAAAAATCTTTTTATTAAATTTTTGACAAACATACAAAAAAAAGAAAAACAATAACAGTACAATATAATAATAAAACAAAAACAACATCAATACAATGTTGGCTCAAATTCATAAGAGCTAGCACATAATAGTACTTAAACTAATTATTTACCATATAACCCCCAATATTAAATACCACATTGTAAATTATTACTATAATCATAACAATAAAAGCTTTCTGTGCTACTACTATTATTATTTTTAATAATTACACATCACCCTGTGAATATATACAATGCCCGAAGAGTTTACTTTCTGCTTCAACTCCAAAAACCTCTTTGAGATGGTACAGGTCCTGAGCTATCGTTTACCATAAGAGAATGATCCACAAACGGTTTCCAAATACTCCAAAACCTATTCTCTTTTAATTTATCTCGTTTTACTTTGATCTCCCATGTTAATTTGTCGTTCAATGTTAAACTCCACATTTCTTTATACCACTCTCCAATCTGTATATCTACATCGTTTTTCCAATTTCTAGCTATGCATTGTCTACCTGTAGTTAATACAATTTCCAGTAATTCTTTTTCCTCCTTATTCAAACCCAAACCTTCCACATTTGTTAAAAGAATGGTACCTGACACCAACTTAACACTTTTGCCCATTATTTCACCAAACTCCCCTTCTATTCTTCCCCAAAAATCCCTTATTTTTTTACAACTCCACCACATGTGTTCATATGTTCCATCCGTTTCTTTACATCTCCAACATAACTTATCCCTCTTATTATCTATCTGATAAAGTCTTAGTGGTGTCAAGTACCATTGCCACAACATTTTAAAATTGTGTTCCTTAATTCTTACAAACATTGTTCTCATAATCCTCTTTTTCCATTTATTTCTCCATTCAACCTCCCCTATTTTTATATTCAAATTTTGTTCCCACTTCCGTTTCAAATCTTCCTATGGATCTTTACCCTTATTCAGTATAGTGTAAAGTTTGCTTACAAGACCCTTAATGCTCTTTTCCCCTTTTCTGATCTTTATTACCAATTCTTCAAATTCAGTCTTTGTTCTATCTATCCCTACTTCTCTTCTATATTTTTTATTCCAGTTAACCACCTTTAATTTCTGAAACCAGTCCAATTTTAACTTCTCAAATATTTTTTTTCTCTTGGTATCATCATCGCAAGCTTTTAACTAGTCCTTCAGTAAGAACATCTCATTTTTATCCAATATTTCCCTCTTTTCCTTATTTAATTTTATTGGAAAACACACCATATCAATCAATTCCAAAATTGGAGAGAGATTTGGGACCATATCTTTCTTTACCTTTTTCCACACCTCCATGAGCCCTCTCATCATAGTATTATTTGACCTTTTCGGCTTGTCCTTTATTCCCAAGAAAATCATATTACCAATATTTCTATACTCTTTCATCTCCAATTCCTCCCATATTGCCTTTTCTCTTGCCAAAATCTTCACAACATTCTTAATTTGGAATGCTCGATAGTATGCTAACAAATTTGGCATGCCCAAACCCCCTTCTTTCTGAGATAAATACCAGAGCTTCTTTGAAAGTCTAGATTTTTTTACCTCCATTACAGAAACTATTAAACATCTTTTGAAACTCATTAATTTCCTTCTCCTTCAAATGGATCGCTAGTGCATCAAATAAAAAATTAATCTTTGGCAGCAATATCATTTTGCGAATTGCAATCCTTCCGAACCATGACAACTTCAACTTCTGAAACTCTTGTATTTTACTCTTTAATTCAGCTTTCAAACTGTCATAGTTCAATCGTTTAAGTTCTTCCAATTTATTTGAAATAATTATCCCCAGATATTTCAGCTTATCTTTAATTTGTATATTAAGTGTCTCCACTATCCTTCCCATCTCGCCTACCCCCAAATTACACAGCATCAGTTCTGATTTATCCCAATTTATCATTAATCCGGTTATAGCTTCAAATACCTGTAGGTGATCTTTAATCCTATCCATTACCAACTCCGGATGTTTCACCATAAGCAGTGTATCATCCGCATACATGCTCACTTTATTGCCCATTATCCCTTCTATATTTAAATCATCCCTTATATTTTTAGCTAATATCTCCATTGCCATAATAAACAGGATAGGAGATAGTGGACATCCCTGCCTAGTACCAGCCTCAAGCTTTACCACATCAGTAACCTCTTCGTTTACTCTGATCCTAGCATTCCCTTTTTGATATAATAAATCAATTACCCTTCTAAATCTGTCCCCAAACCCATAATTTTTAACTATTTCCTTAATTGAAGACCATTGTAATGAATCAAATGCCTTAAAAATATCTAATGATAATAAGCCCACCTTTTCCTTCGTTTGATTAACATTATCAATTAAGTCTAATACCCTTCTAGTCAAATCCGCCATGTGCCGACCTTTTAAAAACCCAACTTGATCGACATTTATGTATTCCCCCATAAAACCGTTTAGACGATTGGCCAATATTGCTGTGAAGATTTTGGCATCCTGATTTATAAGAGAAATTGGTCTGTACGATTCCACTCTTTCCAAGTTCTTACCAGGCTTTGGCAGTAGAACGATTGTAGTGTTATACCATGAAGTCGGGATTGGTCCTCCATCTAAAATATAATTATATAGCTTCACTAATTTTGGAACCACCACTTCTTTAAATTCTTTATAAAACTCTGTCGATAATCCATCATCCCCCAGAGCTTTCCCCATCTTCAACCCACTAATTACCTCATTTACCTCTTTATCATTGATCCTTTCCTCCATTTTCTCTCTATGTTCTTGTTTTATTCCGTTCCCTAACTGTCTCTCCAGTATCTTTTTGAGCCTCTCCAAATCTACCTCCTTTTTTGCATATAATGCTTGATAAAATTCCCTCACAATTTTACATTTATCTCTGTTCTTATTACACCTTAAATCTTGTTTATTAACCAGTACCCCAATTTCTCTTTTTTTCCCTTTTGGCCTTAGCTGCTCTTGCTAATAGTTTTGAACTTCTGTTGCTAAATTCAAAGTATTCTCTGTTTAAATAGATCAAGTCTCGTTTAACTTTGTCAATATCTTTACCCATTAATTCTGCTTTAAGTCTTTGCAATTTCGTAAGGATTTTTTTATCTTTACTTTTCGCATGATCCTCCTGTAACTGCTTTATTTCTCTTTCTTTTTCTATCTGTTCTACTTTATGTCTTTTATATTTAAAACTCGCCAACTTTATGCTTTCCCCTCTGAAAACCGACTTCATGGTATCCCATACAACATTGAAATTAACCTCATTGTTATCGTTCCACTGCCAACTTTCTTTCCACCTTTCCATAATCTGCTCTTTACATTTTTGATCTTTAAATAAATTAGGATCATACCTCCAACTTCTTCCTCTTTGGGTATCTTTTTGTAATTTCAATTCCAAAAGTACTTTGGCATGATCTGATTCCTTAATGATCCCAATTTCCATTCCTTCTATATCTTTAATCAAGTTTTCCGTAAGAAAGACATAATCTATTCTCGAATAGGTCCCATGGACATGTGAAAAAAAGGAATATGCCCTTTCAGAGCCCTTAAACTCTCTCCAAGAATCCTTCAAACCCATAGCATCCATCCATTTATCCAAAACCTTCCCTTTCAAGCCAGTTCCACTTCTTGCTATGCTCGTACAATCTAACCCCGACCTTATCAAATTAAAATCTCCCGCCACAATAGTTTTTGCAACATTCTCTAATTCCACTATTTTCCGAACTTTTTCTAAAAAATCGGCTTGGTGATTGTTTGGAGCATAAATATTTACCAACATGATTTCCTCATCCTCTATTTTTCCTCTTACAATCAAATATCTACCCTCTTGATCAGCAACACTTTTTGTAATCTCAAATCCTAATTTTTTAGAAATCATGATTGCCACCCCTCTCGCTTTTGAAGTTCCAAACGCCATCTCATAATGTTGCATCCATCCCAAATAAAGTTTATTCGTGTCTTTTGACTTCTGATGCATTTCCTGTAAAAACAATATATCGGGTCTATCTTTCTTCAACGCCAGTTCCAACCTCCGTCTCTTAAGAACAGAACCTGTACCCTTCACATTCCATGATAATATTTTAATATTTCCCATAACCTATCTCCTTTCTAAGCTCTGAACTCTCCATCGGGCGTGCCACCACCAATCCCTTACCCCCATACCACACAAAACTACATATAACACACACTATCTCTCTCCGCACCTTCTTCAAAAAAAAAACCGCCTTTGACAACCAAAGAGGGGAGAGGGGGGACATGCAAGATGTGCCTTCCTACCAGTGCTACATGCTACTCACCCTTCTATATCAATTAAATGCTTTAAATTGTAATAATCTAATTCTCATTGCTCCTTACTTGTCTCCTCCTCCACCATGATCAGCGACAGCTCCTCCTCCTCTTCCCCTCGCTGCGGTGTTCCACCTGTTGCTCCACCGGCCTCTGACCTCTCATACTCCCTCCCCAAGGCTCCCGATTCCATCAATTCCTTCTGGAGATTTATCCATTCTTCCGAGTCTATTTTTACCAGCTCCAACAAGCTCAAATACTCCAATGGATTAGCCCCTTCATCAATTACTTGCATTCTTTTGTCATAATAAAAGCGCAGTTGCTGTGGGAATCTCCAATTATACCTTATATTTTTACTCATCAACAATTTAGTTACAGGCCTCATCTTATATCTCCACGTTCTTTCTTTCAATGAAATATCATTATAAACTTCTACATCAGAACCATCAAATTTCAAAGCATCAGGACCAGCTCGTTTCAAATGGGCCATTACTCTTAACTTATCGGCCCAATTTGCAAATTTTACCAAACCATTTCTTTGAACCACCCTCCCTCTTCTTGGGCCCACCCGAAATACACTTACAAAATCTTCCTGAACAAATTCTTTTCCCATATTCAAACCATTTAACCACTGAACCACTCTTTCTCTTAACAAATCCGGTGTCCGTTCCACCACCTGACGGATCACAATATTCTGCTTTCTCATCATATCTTCCACAGCATCAATCCTTCTCTCTTGCTCATCCAATTTCAGCTTATTCTCCCGCACCACCTCCTGAGTCCCTTTTATTTCCTTTTTTATGGCAATTACCTCAGTTTGAACCAATTTCACATTTCCCTCTATTTTTTTCAGACTTAAATCCACCTTTTTTGAAAAATCTGCAACAGATGATACCACCTTATCTTGCTTTTTCATCATTTCATTTCTATCTTTCACCCTTGATTCCTCATTCTTCTCCAATTTCTGAAACAGTTTGCCAATTTCCACCATAATTTGGGTTTGATCATAGGGCTCTGGGGTCAGAGATGAAGACTGAGGGGCTTCTTCCATTGGTGCTTTTTCCTTCCTCTTAGACTTCACGACTGGCTCTTCTTCTTTTGCTTTCCCTCTTGTGCCTTTATCCATAGTAATACACAATATAAAAGTCCAATGTTGCAGAACGTTGTAGAAATTAGTCAGTCAGACTGAACCTGTGACACTGCAACCACTGGTACCACAAGTCCAAGACGGAAACTTGTATGGAGGAAGAAATCCAACAAAGTGTTAGATACTATAATCAACAAAAGAAAAACAGAAGGAACCGAAGTGTACTCCCAGCAAACAGCAGAAAAGGAAAGAAGAAAAAGAAAATAATAATCCGCATCAGATCCGTTTCCCCAAGGCAAGCGGTCCAACTGGTCGTCTTCCAAACCACAAAAGTAAGGGCTCCAAGGAAACAGTCACCCAGAACCTCTCGTTTGAGTCCAAGCTGCCAAAAAAAGGGAGGGGGAATGAAAGGGAAAAAAAGGCCAAAGTCCAAACAGGAAGGGAAAAAGACGTGAGAAGCACTGTGCTCAAAAAAAAAAGATGATATTTGTAATCCACACGGTGAAGGAACAAAAAGAAGACCAATTAATCCTTCTCTTGAGGCGGACAAATCAAAACGCCATTTTCCAGCGGTTGCATTGACTTCGGGGTGAAAACCCCCCTTCTTCTTCTGTGGAACGGCAAACTTTTCCCACACGCTTTAAACTGGAAAACACACTGCAGCCTTCCAATACTAAAGCCCAAACAAGAACTTCTTAAACCACTTTGTTAACGCCAAAACACGCCGCCGTTCTCCTGGGGTGCAAGGAAACCATAGACCCAAACACGATCACTTTCATTTTTCCAGGACCACCACCATTAACGGAACAACCGCTTGGTTTCATCTACTTCCACCCACTTCCATTTCCAAGTCCAGGCTCTTCTAAACAAAGTCCCCAGCTAACTTTAAACTTTAACTTTCCGTATATCCTTTCATGCACTTACATGCGATTGTTTTCTTGCCAAACAATTTCTTGCCAATTCCAGTGCTTCCACAAATCTCCGCTGTCTCGCTGGTCCCGTTCTCGGCTCCTCGGCAGAAAAGCCGCGACTGCCGTCGCGAGCCTCTCCCGCCCAGGAAAGCCTCCCGAACTTCGACCGTCCGACCTCAAAACTTCCCAAAATTTTCCAGAAAGGCAAGCAGGAGTCTTATCAACAGAAATTACCACTTTAAAATTTTCCCATTTCGCTCAATCACATTGATTACCACTTTGATAGGCGCGAGCGTCCGAATCAAGATGTTACTCGTCGGCCATCTTAGCCACGCCCCCCATGCATTTAAGTGGGAAACCAAACCTGTGCTTAAAAAGAAAGGGTTTCACTTACCTTGCTGCCTTTGTCTCTACTCCACGTGGACAAAATGGAGGGGGAAAACATGCTTCCTGGTTGAAAGGAGAGCAAGAGGCTAGGCTAAAGTATCACTTACTTCCTCAGTGCAATTGGCCTGCCTGCCCATTTCCCCTGCAGCACCACCCCTGGTCAGTGGTGCAAAATACAGTATGAAATATATATTTTTTGTTTACCTGCTCTGAAAACTGGGTGCATCTTATGGTCCAAAAATACGGGTACATTTAAAAAAAACAATTTTGGCATGGTATCTTTAAAAAGGAGTCTAAAAACAATGCATTATAAATATAGAATTCAGTATGAGTTGACTGAATGGTAAGATTTTCATCAGACATTTCTAAGATCAACAATCCTTCCACAGAAGATTTCTTAACCAGTTTTCTTATTCCCACTGCTGGCATAAGAGATGGGAATCTTCTTTACTCCTATATTATGAAATGAACTCTACACACACCCCAGAACTGCATTCTACTTCACAGCTTTTAGAAAAGGGTGTTATCGTTGACCGAGCACTGCATTGATTTTCATTGATTTATTATTATATCTTAACTGGCTTATTATTCAGTTTATTTTTAACATGCTTTAATCTTTTAGAATTATGTTTGTAGGCTCCCTTGAGTAGTCTTCCTTCAGTGGAAACGGAAGGCAGAAACACAATAAAGAAAGGCAAATAAAACTATGACAGCTTTGCAGCTAAGCAGCCAAAACACCACTATCAAGAAACAAACGTAGGATAATTATTTGGGGGAAATTACAAGGACTACAGAAGTGACACACAACAGTTGTGGCAGAGCATCGCCACAACTAAGAGGGTGCAAATTACCTTGCAGAACTGACTTCAAAAAAATTGGGGGGGGGGGTGTCGGTCCTTATAAGCAATAGTCGAGGCAACAATGAACAGAACAGCAACTAGAGTTTATTAAACAGTCTTATCAGGTTATGCTTACAAGGTGTTCTGGACACAGAGATGGCTATGCAATCCCATAAAATCAGTCCCTCCGGAGTCTGCTGTAGAAGAGGCAAGGGCTGAGCTACACTAGAAGCGGTAGCGTGTGGAGGAGACAGGCTTAGCACATTGCTGGCTACCTGTGCGGAATGGGTAGTGTGGATTGCCCGCGTAAGCGGGAATATTATAATATAATATTAATATTCTTCTTCCTAAAGGTTGTTTGCCGGCCACAGCCGTACGCCATAATTACTGAGCAAGACTTCCTATCCTGGAAGCACAGCCAAGCTGGAGGGGGTAGATAAGATTGAAAAATACATTGCTAAGGCTGCTTCCTGACTGACAGGCAACATCCTGGCCACAAGATGCTTCCCTGAGTTAAGGTAGACAATAGCCACCAGATGCTTCCCGGAGTTAAAGTAGGTCAGTTAGAGCCAGGGAAACAGATGCTACTTTAGATTAGACCCTTTCCTATAGTGTAATATGATGTAGTAAAATGCTTAGCAAGATGTTGTATCCAGGAGCTGGCGATCACCTCAGAATCGCTCCGCCCACAGGCAGAGTAATAAAATGTCTTTGCTCACCTCAATTCGAGGCTGGACCACCATATCAAAGGCTCCACGTGTCTTTATTCCAGAGCAGCAGGGTTTCACATTGCAACATAGTGGTGACCCCGACGTGATTCTTATCTGAAGCCATGACGTGATTCGAATGCAACTAGCGCAGACACTGAGCCGCAGACAATCGCACGCTCAGGCAAGCCACTGGCAAATGGAATGGACACGTTCCAAAGCCAGGGGAGAGCCGTGATCCTGAAAAGCCCGCAGCAGGCAGCCACGACCACGATTCCAATCCATTGACCAGACCCGAGGACATCATCCTGTGCATCACTCGCCCTGACTTACTACCCTGCGGAGGCAAATCAGGGGAACCCCCAATCAGGTAGTATGTGGGCTTGCGGGGGGGGGGGACTCATCCATCAGGCAAAGAGCTCAGGTGGAGGAGCTCAAGTGCCTGGCCAGGCTATTTCACATAAGGAGCAGCCTGACGGAACTCGTGATGCATCTGGGGGAGCACTGTTTGTTCTACCCAGAGGCAGGCACGATGGATCCAGAGGTTTGGGACAGAGTAGGGAAATGTCTGCAAGAGGAACCCCGAGTGCCCACTAAAATCATAGGGGCTTGGAGCAAATGTAGGCAGATAATTGCAGCAGTGAGTCCAGCCCAGGTAGACCAAGAAAACACCAGCTTATGTAGAACCATTAGCCCCAGCGTGTCTCTACCTGACCATCAAATTCCAGCATAGGGGCTTGGTGGACTTAGGAAATGCAGGCACTTCCCGGGCAGTCAGGAGTCCTTCCCAACACATGAGATAGGCAGATTTATGCCAGGGGGAATTGTTGGCAGCAGAACTGGCCAAAGTTCAGTTGCTGTGTCCAGCCTGTCTAGAGGCAGACGCATTTTCTGGCAAACAGACCACCGTCCACATGCCCGCCCTGCGCAGACTGCTTGCGGAGACCCGCAAAGTCCCTACAGACAAAGGGCTCCAGAGCAGGGAACTCAGGAAGAGAGCAGTGGTAAAAGGGGATAGAACCAAAGGTGCTTGCTATCAGTGCAGGAAGGTGGGACACTTCAAAAGGGACTGTAGATCAAGGCCAGGCAGCAAAGGGGGAGGCAGCTCTTCAAAGGGCCACCCGGATAAGCCCACTACCCGATGCCCACGATGCCACAATGGCTTTCATTGGGCCAGGCAATGTCCAAAGTCGGGAAACCGACCCACGGGTGTGTCTCTAGCCCATCCAAATAGAGGTAGTCCTCGCTCTGGCAGTGCCAGAGGAAACATCCCAGCAATAATTACCCCAAACATCTCCAAGGCACAGGCAGAAACCAAAGGCAGTGTAGGATTGGACCTTGAGTGCCAGGCAGACATTAATTTTTAGCAACTCCACAATTGCCCTTGGCAACAAGATGGGTCAAAAGCAGTCTACACAGTGGACTGTTCATAATTTTTCCTGTCCTTATCCAGGTCTAAGATTGTCCTGTTTTTCTCTGTAACCAGAAGACAAGGAGGACGATGTGTCTGTGTTGTATGTGTAAGATAGTGGGACTTGTTTTGCTTGAAAAGTGCCATTCCCTAGGCTGGCTTTCCCTGCGGGAGAGACATCTTACAGCAGTATTGAGGGACCCTTACTTTTGAGTAAAACTTACTTTTGAGTAAAGCTTACTTTCAAGTAAAGCTTACTTTCAGGTAAAGCATGGCCCTTCCACGCAAATGGTTAACCGATGGGCCGGTATGGGTCAAGCAAGGGCCAATTGTGGGGGAAAAATTAAAGGCATTAAAGCAGCTTCTTAAAGAGCAACTAGCATCAGGGCACAGTGAGACATTTACAAGCCCTTGGAACTCACCGGTACTTGTCATAAAAAAGAAGTCCAAAAGTTTTAGATCAATAGGAAGGTAACTGAACTGGAAAGGAAACTAACTTCTAAGAAAAAGCCCAGAGTGGTTGTAAAAAGCCGCCTGAGAACAGCCAAAGAAATCTGGCAGCAAGGAACCACTTCCTCATGAGTAGAGTGCAGAATTGCAGACCTGGGGACGGGGTTGTCCCCAGGAAGCAATGTTTTATCTAAGGTTTGCATGTGTGATGTTTGAATGAATGGTGCACCAGTGTGATTGCTGAATTGTTGAGAATTGATATGTGTGGTTAATATAGGGGAGGATGCCTGCCCCACGGTTTCTTCGGTTCCTGCACCCCTCTCTTTTTAGGGGTGGGTTCTTATTGCTGGTTTTTATCTGTTTTTATTTGTTTTTATCTGTTTTTACCCACTGTCGGCTTTGGCTGAGTGGGCGGTATAGAAATTTAACAATAAATAAATAAATAAAAATATGTGTTTACATGGTTATGTTATAATGAGATGCTAGGTATTGTGTTCTTTAAGTCATAGGGAGGGTGACGTTAACTCTGTTCACATTGCTTTCAATGGGAGGAAGAAAATCGCCCCAGCCCTGATTCATTCAAGCAGCATAAACTTCAGGGACGAAAGAGGGAGGAGGGGGGAAATTCTAGCCCAAAAAAGGGGCGGGGTGGCCCCACTCCCTCTCAGCTAAGCCTGCCTTTAAAGATGCAATGGAGGTTTTTTCTTCTTCCGGTTAAACCGCTCCTTCCACATTCTTAAGCTTGCCTTGCAATTAGAGCTGTTACAAACACACACAGCTAATTGGAGAGTGAAAAGGGGAAGAATTTGATTCATTTGCATTAAAGAGACTTGCGCTGGAAGATGGAAGAGACAGTTTTTAAGGCCTCGCGAACCTGAAAAATTGTCTCTGAGTTTTTTCACTCAGCAAGAGTGCTCCAAAAAAGAAGGGGGTCCCTATCTGCAAATGACGTGTCTCATTTAACTGGTTAAATGAATAGTAAGTCTTGTCTAGTCTTGTCTAAATGTTTTAAGAATATAGTAAAGTCAGAACGCCTGAAATTGAAGTTCTCAGCAGGTAACATTACAAGTTTGAATTTGGCATTAAGTATGACACTGGCACTTGAGTTAAATAGAATCTTGATCAAGGTAAAATGTCACTAACCCATTACATTATGAACAAGTCTAATGACTCAGATTTATTCTCACAGCTCAACTATGCCTAGTTTCTTTAAATTACGTAAATAACGCTTTGGTTTTTGCAAACTTCTCTCCTAAGCGCCACATTTCAAAGGCAATTCATTTTCCTGCAGTCATGACATGCTTGGAACTAAGTTCCAACCTCCTTGTGAATTGTGTAATGTTTTTCCACAGCCTCCTTAACCAGAGGGAGCATTACATTTTGATGAACTGATAAGCATTTGCTGCATGCTTTTGTCATTAGAGTAACACTGTATGCTTGATTTTGATGTTTTTTCCACCACAGCATTGTACAATCAGACTGTATTATTAGCTTTTTTGTCCTTTTAATCTAATTGCTGATTTTTGAATGTTTACAGCTTTCCCTCGGGACATGGAGGAAAAATCCCTTCTCTCATGATCTAACATTCTTGTTTTCTGGCAGACCCTCCCAGCAGGAAATTCTGCATCTAAATGACACTTTTTACAAAGCCAGGTCAAGCAATTGTGGAATGAGTTAATCTGCACTGTCTTTTCCTTCAGTTAAAAGAAGGGAGGAAGCCCCCCGGATCCTATAAGCTAAGACGATATTTACTTATACTGTAATTACAAAAACTAATTTTCTCAGACTTTTTCTTTCAGGATTTTCAAAGCTGCTTCCGCAGACAGTTTTTATCTCCTCTGCAGGTCCATTTTTCTGTGTGCCACAGCCAGACCACGCTCAGAATCCAGAACCAGGTTCCAGAACCAGAACCAGGACATGTTAGACGCCAGCAAGTCCAGCCAGCCACCCTAACGCGGCAAGCGCAGACCTCAGCCACAGATGACACCAGCCATTTTTGATGATTTTGGCATGCTTTTGCCCCAAGGTGGGAGGATTTGGGACACACATACATACAAGTCACTTGATGTTACCCACCAACTGGGGTTTCAAAGGACATTATGCTCAGTTAAACACACAGTCTTGCTTTATGCCAACTTGGACATCCACAAATATAGACTCTTCAAGTTACCAATTGACATTGTGAGATATACAATAAAATCCACACCAAAGGACAATTGGGACAATTCATAGCTTCACCACATGTAACCCCACTTCAAGGAGAAGCAGCTGAATATTTGTATAGATTTTCACTATTTGCTATTCGCTTGTATTGTTTTTGCATATCTTTGAATTCTTTGCCTTTGTACAATGCTCAAGGTGGGACTTTCAATGGACATATGAACTAGACTGTGAATTTTGCACACATCCCGTTGTATATTATTCTCACATCTGTCATCACGACACCACTCCTTGCTAGTAGGTCATATCTTCGCCATGGGTGGGGGAAAGTAGCCAAACGGGGCCACATCTACACAAAGATTGATCATCCCTCAGCCAAAGAAATCCCAGGCAATGGGAATCCTTTAATTACCTTATCACATCTCCCTATGTGTGAGGAAATGTTTGCATAATTGCCAGAGAAGCCCTTTTGCCAGGTAGCTAAGGACCATTTCTATCACTGGGGGAAAAGTTAGCTCCCCCAGCGAAAGTCATCAACCACACCTCATTAGTCATTGCCATGTTGAACGGAGAGCGGGCTGAACTGGGACATGTGGTCTTAGACTGCCGCACAGCAAATAACTATTTGCTGCTTTGACACCATTTGGGTTGCGAATCTGTCCGGGACATGTACTGTCTCAACCTGAGGGACATCTCGCGCAAAATCCAGTACCAGGTAACCAAACTTGACACTTCAGGCAAGAAGACATAATTGGGCTAGCACTGTAGTCATGGGTCCCCTGGAGGTGGGTGAAGACTGCGCCCCATACCATAATCATCATCATAGCAGTGGAGATTATGCTTTGCTGCTTTACGCAGTGCATTCCTTCACTTTTTTCAATAAATGCCTCGCGCCAGAGGCCAGAAGGAAACCTCACATTCAGCGAGCCCTTAGTCAGGTGGCATTAAAGGAATAAAAAGGGAGAGATGTGGATTGCCCGCGTAAGTGAGGAAAATATAATATAATATTAATATTCTTCTCCCTAAAGGTTGTTTGCCGGCCACAGCCGTACGCCATAATTACTGAGCAAGACTTCCCATCCTGGAAGCACAGCCTAGCTGGAGAAGGTAGATAAGATTGGAAAATACATTCCTTTTTTTAAAAAAAAAAATTGATTTTTCAGGAAAAAAATAACAAATACAGAAAGAAAGAAAAAACAACATAGGCAAGCATATAAATGATACATTTGACATTATCACTAAAAGAAAAAAAGAATCTTTAAACAACAAAATTAGATGTATATAAGTCTAAATATAACACCTTTGAAATTTAACATTTAACTTACTGTCTCTTTAATGTTTTATTATCATGATTGTAAATATCCCAACTTTGCTCTTAAACATTAGTTACCAGTAACTTCTTATTTTATCTAATTTCTATTCAAATCAATTTGTCTAAAACAGTTATATTTCTATTTCTATCCCTATCAATTTATTCCAATATTACATTCTATACATCATTCACCCTGTGTATTTACATTGCCCGGGAGGATGTGGTATTTCCCATTGATTTCTACTGTACCCAAAACTTCAATTGATCTGGTGTTAGTCTATTCTTCCCCTCTCCTTTCAAAGCATGATCCACAAACTGTCTCCATGTATTCCAGAATCTATTCTCTTTAATTATTCCTTTTTTTAAATTCAACGCCCATGTTAATTTTTCATTCAATGCGAGATCCCACATCTCCTTATACCAATCATCTACTTTTAATGTTATGTCGTTCTTCCAATTTTTTGCTATACACATTCTGGCCATAGGAAGCATTATAGCCAATAATTCTTTCTTATCATCATCTAGGTTCATATTATCTACGTATGTCAACAAGATGTTACTTGGCCCCAATTTGAGAGATGTTCTCAGAATATTAACCAACTCCTTCTCAATTTCCTCCCAAAATTTCTCAACCTTTTTAAATTCATACCATATATGTACATATGTGCCCAATGTATTTTTACATCTCCAACACATTTTATTATTATTATTTATCTATCTGGTACAGTTTCAATGGGGTCAAGTACCATTTCCACAACATTTTGAAATTATGCTCTTTAACCCTGACGGACATGGATCTCATACCTCTTTTTTTCCATTTATTTTTCCACTCTTTTTCGGTTATGCTTATCTTCAAATCTTGTTCCCAAGCATTTTTTAATATCTCTTGTGAATTACTTTTTACATTTATTATTTTATATATTTTACTAACCAGACCTTTAATTACAATTTCCGACTTTCTTACTTTCCATGTTAACTCTTCAAATTCAGTTTTGCTTCTTTCCAGACTCTGCTCTCTCACATAACTATTATTCCACTTATTTATCCTCATAATCTGTAACCAATTTAACTTCATTTGATCATACAGCTCTTGTCGTTTCACGTCGTCTCTGCAAACTCGTATCCAATCTTTCAACAGGAAAATCTCATTCTTTAATAAAATTTCCCTCATTCTATCATCAATTTTTATTGGGAATTTTTTAATATCTTCCAGCTCAATTATTGGCGATATATTCGGGGATAGTTTCATTTTAACCTTCTTCCAAACTCCCAACATCGATCTCATCATTCTATTTTTAACCATTATTTTTCCTTTTTCATTCCCTAAAAACACACTTTTACCCAACTCCTTTAATTCCATCATTTTAATTTCCTCCCTAATAACTACCTCTTTCATTAATATCTTAACTACATTTTTAATATGGAATGCATTATAATAATTTTTCAAGTTCGGTATTCCCAGACCCCCTTCTTTTTGTGACTGGTACCACATTTTCTTTGGTATTCTAGCTCTTCTTCCCCCATTACAATAATTATTTATTAAAGCTTGAAATTCCTTAATTTTTTATCTGTAATTTGGATCGGTAGGGTTTCAAACAAAAAAATTATTTTTGGTTATAACATTTTAGTCAATGCTACCCTGCCGAACCAAGACAGCTTCAAATTTTTATATTGTGAAATTTTTGCTTTGAGTTCTTTTTTTTTGTTTATCATAATTTAATCTTCTTAAATCTTCTATTTTGCTTGAAATATTTATCCCCAAATATCTCACACTATTTTTCATCTGTAGTTTAAATCTATTTTTAATTCCCCCTTGTTCTTCCTTGTCTATATTATTCAATATCATTTCAGATTTATCCCAATTTATCCTCAACCCAGTTATTTGTTCAAATTCCTCCAAATGCCTCTGTATTTTTCCCGTCTTCCCCGGATGTTTCATAATTATAAGAGTATCGTCAGCACATAAACTAACTTTATTTCCTAATATTCCTTCTATTTCTTTATCCTCCCTTATGTTGTTGTTGTTCAGTCGCACAGTCGACTCCGACCCTTTGCGACCCCATGGACCATTTTCCTCCAGGCGCCTCTGTCCTCCACCATCCCCCTCAGCCCTCTCAGCTCTGTGCCCATTGTATCTACAATGCCATCTAGCCATCTCATCCTTGGCCTCCCCTTCTTCTTTTGCCCTCCACCTTTCCCAACATCAATGCCTTCTCAAGTGAATCCTCCCTTCTCATTTGATGTCCAAAGTACTTTAGCTAATATTTCCATCGCCATTATAAATAATATTGGGGATAGTGGGCATCCCTGTCTTGTTCCCGCTTCTAATCTTACTTCTTCCGTAAGGCCATCATTTACCCTAACATTGGCATACCCTTGTTGATACAATTGTTCTATCGTTTTTATAAACCTACATCCAAATCCATAGCCTTTAATTATCTCATTAATTGTTATCCATTGCAAAGAATCGAATGCCCTGAAAATATCCAAAGATAACAATCCTACCTTCTCTTTAGTTTGACCTGCAATGTCTATTAAATCTATAACTCGCCTTGTTAAATCCGCCATGTATCTACCTTTAATAAATCCCGCCTGGTCATTATTTATATATTTATCCATGAAGTTATTTAATCTTTTAGCATCCTGATTTATGAAAGAGATGGGCCTATATGACTCTACCTTTTCCAAATCTTTCCCAGGTTTTGGCAATAATACTATTATAGTTCTATACCAAGAGGGTGGAATCTGACCTCCATCCAAAATAAAATTATACAATTTTAATAATTTTGGGACAATTATATCTTTAAACTCTTTATAAAATTCCGCTGGCAATCCATCTTCACCTGGCGATTTATCCATCTTCAATTTGCCTATTATTTCTTTTATCTCCTTTTCAGTAATTGGCTCCTCCATTATTTGTTTATGTTCCTGATCGATTTTGTTTTTAATCTGACTTTCAATTTTATCTTTTAATTTTCCCAGGTCTATATTTTTTCTTCAATATAACTCCTGATAGAATTCTTTTACAACCTTACATTTATCTTTTGTTTTATTATACCTTATACCCTTTTTATCTACCAGAATCCCTATTTCCCTTTTATTTCTTTTTTCCTTAGCAGCTCTTGCCAATAATTTTGAATTTTTATTACTATATTCAAAGTATTCCCTTTTTAGATAAACCAAATCTCTTTTCACTTTTTCAATATCCTTTCCTATTAACTCCTTCCTCGGCCCCTGCACTCTTTCATAAACTTTCCTGTCTTTAGTTGTTGCATGTTTTTCTTGTAGCTGTTTAATCGCTATCTCAATTTCCTCCTGCTTACCTTTTAATTGTTTATTTTTAAAACTAGCCAATTTAATACTTTCCCCTCTGGATATTGCCTTCATCATATCCCACACCACATTATCATTCCATTTACAATTTTGCTCCCATCTTTCAACTATTTGTACTTTACATTTTTCATCTTTAAATAATTTAGTATTATATCTCCAATTTCTCCTAATCTTTGTACCATCCATTCTCATTTCTAACAATACCTTTGCATGATCCGACTCTCTGAAGATTCCAACTTCAATTTCATCCAAATTCCCTATCAGGTTGTCAGTTACAAATATATAATCTATTCTAGAATACATGTTATAGACCTGGGGGGGAAAAGTGTAAACCCTTTCCGATCCTTTAAACTCCCACCATGTATCTTTTAACCCTAATCCTTTCATCCATTTATCCACCACTTGTGTTTTATCTCCTCCCCACCCTTCTAGCTATGTTTGTCGTATCTATATGTGATCTTATTAAATTGAAGCCCCCACCCACAATCATTTTTATCGTTCTTTCTTTATGCAATATATTATACACCTTATCTTAAAAAAAATTTGATTTTCATTTGGTACGTACAAATTTACCAAGGTTATCTCCTCATCATCTATTTTTCCTTTTATTATTAAATATCTTCCTTCTATATCTGAAATACTTTTTACCATCTCAAATCCAACTCTACTTGATATCATAATTGCTACACCTCTTGCCTTTGACGTACCATATGATTTTTCATAAAATTGAGTCCATCCTAAGAATAATTTGTTAGTTTCCTCTGATTTTTGATAAGTTTCCTGAAGAAATATTATATCCGGTTTGTCTTTCCTAAGAGCTGCTTCTAATCTTCTTCTCCTCACCTGACAACCAGTACCTTTCACATTCCAGGTTAATACTTTCAAATTTTTCATTCCTCATTTTCTAACCCCGAATCTCCCTTTTCCCCACTTCCTCCAATGGGTGTGCACTCCAACAAACAACAAACCCCCATTCCCAAACATCTATTGAAGAAAAAAGAAAATAATAATAATAAACAACTCTAAAAAAACAATAAAAAATATAAACAATCTACTACTATCCCTCCCCACTTTTCTGCAAGTAGCCTCTGTATTAACGAAGGGGGAAGGGGGGAGGCGCGACCAACTGTGCGGGCTTAATAGGAACCCAAACTAACTTCCACTCAAATCAATCCCTCCTTCCACTCCTTTGGGCATATTCTCATTATCATTTCTCCTTCTCATGAACCCACCTGAAACAATCAATTCCTCCTTCAGTTCATCCCACTCTTTAGTTCCGAATTCCAGTAATTTTGCATCCACCATTACATCCATGGCATTGACATCTTCACTCATCATATATCATTTACCCAAATGAAAAAAAACTCATTTGACGTGGAAATTTCCAATTATATCTAACTCCTTTATCTTGGAATCTCTTTGTAATTGGCTTCATCGATTGTCTCCACATACGACCCTCCATTGGAATATCATTGTATACTTCAATATCTGAACCATCTATTTTTAAAACTTCTCACCCCTTCCCTCGAATGAGAGCCATTAATCGAAATTTATCAGCAACATTGGCGAACTTTACCAGTACATTTCTTGCCCCAACTTTACCCCTTCTTGAACCCAACCGCAAGACACTTACAATACCATATGGCATGAAACCTCCTTCCATAATTCCATCTAACCATTTTACAATTCTTTCTTTTAATTTATCTGGCGTACCTTCCGGAATTTTTCGAATTATCACGTTCGCACGTCTCATCTGTTCTTCCACCAATTCTAACCTTTTTTCCATGATCCCCCACCTTATTTTCCCTTTCTTTCTCTCATATCCGAAACCTCTGCTTTTATCCCCTCCTGCTCTCTTTTCATCACCTCGTTCTTCCTTAAGTTTATTCTGCTCTTTTTTTAAATCATCAAAACCCTTCATAATGTTTGCCATCAAATCTTGCATGTCTTGTTTTCGTTCCTGTTTATCCTGAACAAACATATTTCCAATTTTTTGTTCTAAATTATCCACCTTCTCATTAAATTTATCAACATCTGATTTAAACCCTTGACACACACACACCCCTTTATTGGCAACATTGACGGGGTTGTCACTGTCATTATAGTTGCTGTTGTTACTGCCGTCAGTGTCATCGCAGCTGTGGTTGTTATAGTTGTTGTTGCAGCTGTTGCTGTTGTTACCTTTGCTGTCGTTATTACAATAGATTTCACAGCTGCAGATGCCATCATAGGTGGAGTTGTCACTATTTTTTGCTGTTGTTGTAATTGCTGTGCAATTTTTCTCACAGTCTCTTGGTCCTCCAAATCCTTTATTTCCTGTTGCATTGTTTTCTTCATCTCCGACTCCTCTTGTTCTATCCTGGTGAGCCTTTTAAAAATCCTATCTGAGGATGACTGTCTCTCTGCTCTTATCCAGCCCACTTTCTCCTTCTCATTCCCTCTTCCCTGACATTTCATTCAAACACTGTTCCAATTGCAGACAGCCTCCAGTTTATCTCCACAAAAGTATATCTTCTGTAACACAGTCAGCCCACAGCTCTTTTAACCGTCCTTATATCCCTTTAAGCAAGTAACAACCAATTGCCACTTCCACACAAAAAAACAAAAACAAAATGCTTGTAATCCAATGGAAAAAGAGAGAGAAGGCAAAACAAACTTCTGGTCCCAAAAATGAAGACAAAACAATACTTTCCAAGAGACACCACTGATCAGACTCCCAGCGCCATCTTATTCCCTTCTTCTTTGTATCCAAATATCCAAAAATTCAAAGAAAGGGAAAAGGTTCCAAGCCACCAAACTCTCCTCTTTTAAGCCCGAATGTCCATCATCCAATCTTGAATATTTTCCAGGGGGCGGGAATCCCCATTTTAAATAAGCTTTTCCACTTTTCCACCACTTCCAAGAACTCACTCCCTGCAGCAGCAAATTCCTCACAGCTCTGCTCAGCTGCGGAATGCTTCAGGGCTAGCCAGGCTGAATGAGGCTCGCTTTCGCTTTCCCCCTTCAAATCCCAGCAAACTCACACACACACCCTCAGTCCGGCCACCGGCTTGCCTTTTACTTTTGCTTGCCTTTTGCTGCCTTTATCACTTTAGGCAATCATAGTCCACACCCAGTCCTCGGCTAGGAAAAATCTCCCATTCCTGCACTGGCAAAGTCCGCCCAACCCCCACTCCTCTTTGAAATTCGAAACTCACGTCTCTCTCCTTTTTCACTCAGCTTTTCAGCCAGTCCAAAGTAAATTCCGTCAGTTGTTGACTTAATCTTTCTCCTCAACATTTTTTAATATCTCTGGAACATTTTAAACTCTTTTAAAAAGCCTCTTTCATCATCGTTCTTTCCGAGTGAAAGAAAGTTCAGTCCGTTCAGTCCCCCATTAGGCCATACCCCTGGAAAATACATTGCTAAAGCTGCTTCCTGACTGACAGGCAACATCCTGGCCACAAGATGCTTCCCTGAGTTAAGATAGACAATAGCCACCAGATGCTTCCCGGAGTTAAAGTAGGTCAGTTAGAGCCAGGGAAACAGATACTACTTTAGATTAGACCCTTTCCTATAGTGTAATATGATGTAGTAAAATGCTTAGCAAGAGGGCCAGGGGCTGGCGATCACCTCAGAATCGCTCCGCCCACAGGCAGGGTAATAAAATGTCTTTGTCCATCTCAATTCGAGGCTGGACCACCATATCAAAGGCTCCACGTGTCTTTATTCCAGCACAGCAGGGTTCCACATTACAACAGGGTAGTATAGATCCAGTCCGGCCCCACCCTTGTTTACCCGTGGGGCTTATACAGTGTCTCTCCATAGGGGGCTCCTTGATACAAAGTAGCGACCCGCTGGACAAGCACAACTAACCAATCATAGCACGCTATATATGTAACAACCAATGAAGAGCAGGATCCCAAACTGTAGCCAATCACATGACACTGATTAGCATAATGAGCTCGCCCTGGATGGGGGTTTTCACGCCAATTTAACTCTTAATTATAATGGCAGAAAACCGCCATTTTCCTCTTGCAAGGGTGCTGCCCACACTACTTGCAAATGTGCCTTAATACACAACAGGGAGGGGGGAGGACAGAAATGGTTCTCAGGACAGTTGACAGAGCAGGGTGGGTGTTCGACCTCTAGCTGGGTCCCTCACACACAGTGTCCTCAATTAACTCATTAGCAGATGTGTAATGTCAGAATGTTTATTTTGCGCCCACTAAACATTTGCCACTTAACAGAACCAAAGTTCACGATAATCAAACTAACCCCAATAAGGGATCTTATGTTATTACTGTTGTAAATAGCCACACTGATTGTATGTTATTAATGTTGTAAATAGCCACACTGATTGTATGTTATTACTTGTTGTAAATAGCACAACCAACCATTGTGGGCCTCTGTACCTCATATGTATAAAATGATATCATGAAAACTCACTCTTCTATCTAACGAAGTGGACTCGATCCACGAATGTTAACATTAAAATACAGGGCAAATACTGGGCTTCCTGTTTATAGAAAGATGTAATCTGCTGCTTATGTCCCCAAGGAATATCTAAGCATTTCTACCTGGCCTATACAGAATGCCATGATTATTATTTTTGCCTGATGAAGTAATCTTTGAATTATGAAAGCTTGCAACAATGTATAATTTTCTGAGTTACCCCATAAAAGTCATCGTCTTCCTCCTGCATTTGCTTTAAATACAGGAGTTAGTCTTTAATGTGCCACAACATTTTTGTCTTGTTTTGTTTACTTTCTGATAGCATAACTGTGTACATGGAACATGAACACTACACACTGCAAAACCTCATCAAAATTCCCACTTATTAACTACACATAAGTTGTTCCAGATTTCAAACTAGACATCACAAACCTGTTTCCATAATCAATCTTGGCAGTGATTTTCTTTTTCATTTCTTTCAGTTCATCCTGGGGTAGGGTTCCAGAAAGTATTTGCGATCTCCATTCTATAAGATCATATATCATGTGCCTGACATTATGGAACATTTCTCTGTTATCTTGCTATAGAAAAAAAACACAATGCATTAGTTCTCCTATTGATCTTCCACTAAAGAGTAGTATGTCAGTTACCCAATGTGGTACAAAATGTAAAATGTCAGAGAAGGATTCAAAAGATTCCAGGCTGAAATAATTCTCTGTTCTGAAATTTACTGTGTGGATTTGAGGTCACCACTTTTCGCCCAATCTAATTTAGATGTTGTTCAGAAAATATAATATTGCTCCATCATCTCTGTAGAAGGTAGGGGTGAGGGAGGCATAAAAATGAAATAAATATACAGTATCTCATGTGATCCAACAATCAAGGTGACTGGTAAGACTAAAAACAACCCATTATTGAGATTTGTGAACAGGGAGAGCAAAGAAAATGTTTTGGATTATGTCTGTAAGTGATACAGGAGTAAAAATCACAGGAAAGGGTTGAATTGGAGTTCCATCATTATGTAAAGGCCTTTCTTTAATTATTTTATATAATATTTTTTAAAACCTTATATCATAAAGGAATGAGTGTTGTACTTTACCTTGCAAATATAATTCCAAATTTATTTTATCTCTTTTTTTCCTTTTTCATTCTGCAAGAGAAAGGACTATTTCCCTGTGCTGCATGACTCAGAAACTAGCCATCAAATGAAGCTGTTTCCTTTACTTGATTCTCAGAGTTTGGACCAGGAGAACATCATTGGACTGGATTCCCTGTGTATCACAGCCTTAACTGGAAAGGGATCACTTCCCATCTTTGCACAGTGCTTGGTCCAAAATTTGTACAGAAATGAAAGCTATATCACTTTCTCACAGTACAGATATGTGGGTGAATTTTCTAAACACTTGGAAACTTCTATGACTCCATCTGATAGTGTTGCCAGTTGCATGTTCCCCCAGGACTACACTGCACCCTCACAAACATATCATAGAGAAACATACATATCTGGTTGCCATTTTTATGGTTCTAAACAACTCCACCGGATTATATTTGCAAGAGGGAACTGCTCATTCTTAACCTATAAGTAAGAGATGTAAGGTATGTGTCCAGGAAAGGCTCCCACACCCCTGGATCCTATCCTGTAATGCTTCATACACACCTACCTAATGCCACTGAGATCAGCCCCGCGAGGGTTCTGAGGCCAAAAGTGGGACCTGCGCCCCACAAAATGGGAAAAGGAATGGGAACTACAACTCCCAAGGTGCCTTGGGAGAAAAACGGCAGTTTAACAACAAGGCCTGGAAATAGAATGTTGGAAAGAGCTGATTTGCATGTTGGACTGTGATTGGTTGAGAGGGAATAACTGATAGGGAAAGGTCATGGAATTCCTGAGATAATCTTCTTCTTAACCTATAAGGAAGAGATGTAGCGTATGTGTCCGGCAGGCCTTCAAACACCCATGGAGCCTATCCTGTAAGTCCCACTCCCCCGTGTGTGTGTGTGTGTGTGTGTGTGTGTGTGTGTGTGTGTGTGTGTGTGTGTGTGTGTGTGTGTGTGTGTGTGTGTGTGTGTGTGTGTGTGTGTGTGTGTGTGTGACTGACACAGAGAGAGAAACACAGATAGAGTGAGATAGAAAGAGAGAGACAGACAGAGACACAGAGAGAGGAAGGGATGCTTGTGCCGCCCCAGCTCCAGCCCAAACCACACTGGCCGCAACCATGTTCAGGCCCATGGGGAAACCACCCACACCCGGCCACAGCGGCAGTGAAAGGCACGAAAGACACCAGGAGCAGAGCGAGGGAGGCCACAAACACCCCTGTAGCTCACCCAACATACATACACCCAGACCGCCCGGGACAAAGTGCGGGTATCCTTGCTAGTGTTCACTAAAACCATTATCAGTGGAATTTAATTTTTGGGACTAGAACTTCCCAAAATCCTAGCTAGCAATGAGAAGGAAAATCAAATTACAATCTAGTCCAGTATGGTAGAATGACTAACAGTGATTCTTTTACTCATTTTCCCCCCTTACATCTGATTTCAAAGTTCCTTTTTTCCATGAGATATTAGACCTGTGAGGTTTAACATACAAAGTATTTATCCACAAATGACTGTATCCACATTTGACTGTAGCCCTGTAGCCAGTGGACTTTTCTTGGCTGGCATCTTTGCCTCTACCAATCTATGGATTTGAGGCACAAAGTCATTACAAAAACTGCTTTAAAACCCTACTTTACTTACAATGTAAAGTTGTCGCCATATGATGGACCATTCCCGAAGGGTAGTTGTAACCTCTTGAATGAGTGGCAGCTCATTAGGTGTAACAGTTTCATGTTGTCTAAGTATTGCAGTGATTAATATTAATAATAAAGAGGGAGAAAGAACAGAATATAATTAAACGGGCAAAACAATAGACAACCTTTTCCCCCACAGAAGAACAAATTAAGATAATGCTTCAGATGATCCACTTTATATTTATTTATTACCACAATCATATTTCTAAAGGTTATAATTGAATATACTCAAGAGGGATCAATTAATTGGCTATTTACAAAAAGGAAATCAACTAAGAATAAGGTACTACTGTAAGGAAATCTGTTCGACCATGAACATTGCTTGTTTCAAAGATAAAAGAACATACAGTGGAACCTCATACAACAATTGCCCTGTATAGCAATAAAATTGTATAACAATTAGGTTTTGGGGGGAAATGGCATCCTGCATAACAATTTTCCATATGGAAAAAATCATACAACAATTTTTCAATGGGAAAAACCACTTGGCGAAAAAAATCATTGTACGATGCATCCCATAGGGGAAATCGCTATACGATGCATGCATCATATAGCAATTGTTTCGTACAACAGTGAGCCCCGTGGAATGGATTAAAATCATTGTATGAGGTACCACTGTACTTTGCAAGACTTCACAATTTATGCAGGTGAATTACTACATTTAAATAATGCATCACCGGAGAACAACATAACAACTATACTGCGAAGAATATCAGAAGTAAAATGTTAACTGAAGGAGTTTTGCAATCAGTCAGGAAAGTGTCATTATACAGTAATCAAATGATTAGCACCTTCATAATGTGCATATATTTAAAGGAGATAAAAATAAATCAGACATTAAGGAATTGTTATCTTCTTTTCAGGCCTATACTGTATTTAGCAATGCTTAAGCACATTTTATACTTTCTGTTTAACCGTTTCTTTTGAAGCTCCAAATTTCTGATTTTTCAAATGCATTGAACACTGAATTACAATTATCACATTCTTTTTTGTAAACAGTTCTCAAACTTTGCGAGCTGAGCTAAAAGGACAAGAGAATGCAGAAAAAAAACTGAAAAAGAAACAGCTGTTCTTCAATACAAAGATATAAAGAGTTGGCAGAATAAGGTCATATAAATTATGTGATCTGGGGCAGAAAAACTCTTCATAACAGATCTTTGGTGGAGGGTATCAAATATTCTACTCATCTACATTATTACACATAAAAGAAGCATATAAGTCCAGATGTTCTATAAAGAGGCTGGAAAATAACAAAGCAGGGAAAGACAACACCATTAATGAACAGAAGGACTTAAAGCACAACTCAAACCATATTTACTAGATACTTTCACACAAAGAAATCTGTGCTAGTGGTTGCTGTGGGCAAAGAGTCTTAAGGCACAAATAGTAGCTTTGGACATCTTTCAGAATTCATAGGATGTATCTTTTGTTAAAATGTTACCATTTCCATCCACTTTTCCCTGTTTCATGGCTAGCTATTCCATCCCTTTCTCTTATACTACTGTACTTCCCATATATTTCCCTCAACTATCAGGGATAAGGTGTCCATGCTTGGCTGTTCCTTTTAGCCAGCTTATGTCAGTAGAGCCTACAGTAGCAGTTTTCTATAAATCCTTCTCTGCAACATTTTACTACACAAAGAGAAGAAAGGATCACAAGTATTTATGGCAGCTGAATCTGGGGAAAGGACACAGCTTAGAAAAACTGCTTCTTATAACACTAAGACATTTTTAGCGATGCATACAAAAACACTAAATACTACATTTCTCCGACTGTAGTATTGACACCACAGCTAATCAGATGATTCATACAATTTCTAGACAAGGCAGAAATCAGATTATCTACTAATCTACTCTCTTCACATTTCCACCATAAGCCATCAAAGTAGTGAATAAATTTCAGACTTCACTTATGTGCATAATCATATATTCATTCTACTAAGTGCCAAAAATTAATCTCAATATTTCTATCTCTTAACTCATTAAGGATCAAACTTACCCCTTTCCTTCAATGATAGCTTCTTTAAGCTGTATATAGGAAGCAGGAAATATGCCCTTCGAGAGGGAAAATAAATTATTATTGTTTTGCTGCATGCCTGATCAACTCCATAATTAAAAGCATGCTCCATGTAACCCTGGCTAATCATTTTGTCATTTCCACCAAGGGGGAGAAGGAGGGGGGGCTCAATTTTAGAAGAGTTGAATAATAATAAAAACAGCAACAATAATAATGGCTCACCTTTGCTCTTCACGTAGAAATGTAATACTTTAACTATCTTCATAAGCTATTTAACAGAATATTTGCCCTAGCAAGGCTACAAAGTATTTGTCTCAGTGAAGTTCAAATGAAACAATAAACAGTGGTTTATCAACAAAAAAGGGGGTATAAACAAGTCTGGATTTCTCTGCACAGGAAGAGGAATTGGAAACCTTTAACTATAGTTCTCTGACATACCAGACAATAATTTACTGTTATCTGCAGAATTCTTGTCCTTAAACTACTCCTTGCCTTCTTGTGGTCAAAAGGAAGACATTGGAAACTAACCACTGGTAACTGATACTGTACTTCTAAATTGTGTTCAGTCCTTCTGGCTAGTTCAAACAAGCTAACTTACAATTCAGTTTTGACTGTACAACTTGAGTCTCAGGCAACAAGCCATTATATAAGTCCAAATAAGATCAGTGCAAATAAGCACCAATGTACTCAGTTGTAACAAAATGAATGGCTGAATTATTAAAGAAACCTGCCATGGTCAGATCTAAAGAACCACTAAAACCAGTTATGCCTATTAAAAGAAATTTCTGACATACGTTCCATAAACAGCCCTCAAAGAGAGAGAAAGAAAGAACCCTTTTTTGAACCTGAGAGAAATGACTGAAGAAAGTGCTCAGACTCAAGCCTTAGGAAGAGAGCAGTTTGCAATGAATTATTTTCAATAAAACCCCATTATAAACGGCTGAAATACAGCTAGTGTATCATTATGCCAAATAATAAGAGTAACATCATCAGTCTGCAACAAAAATCTATTTAATTTAATTTAAAACTTCCTTCCCTTTGGATTCTGAGGCTCCCTAGGGATCCCTGTTGCTCTAGCAAAGCCTTTGGGGGCCCTTAAATGAGCAGAAGCCTTTCACATCAGAAAATGTGACTTCTAGCCCTAGTCCAATGGTGGTGAACCTATAGCACATATGCCAGAGGGGGTACTCAGAGCCCTCTCTGTGGGCATGTGTGCTGCCGCCCCAGCACAGATTTCACCCCACCCCTCTGCCCAGCAGTCCAATGGGAGTGCTTCCTTCCTACTCCCAGCAGAGTTCGCCCTGCCCTTCTGCCCAGCAGCCCAATGGGAGTGCTTCCTCCCTCCCCTGTCTGGAGTAAGGTTGCAGCTCACATGCGGCATGAGGGTGTCGCTCAAACAGCAGTTTGGGCACTCAGTCTCTAAAAGGTTCGCCATCACTGTCCTAGTCTATAAATTCTGTATTTCATTGAATAGTTCCTTGTAAATGAATCACTTCCTAAAACAAACATTTTAAAATTCATTCAACTTTTCAAACAATATATAAACACTGATTTATTTTAAAAAGCATCTGCTTACAAACACAAATCTTGGTTCTGCTTAACCATTAAAACTAAAATTCAGAAACCCTTTAATTTTTTCCCCCTCACCAACCTATTTCTAGAAATAAAAAAAACAGAATATATAAAGTTTAATCAAAAGTTCTTTCCATAAGGTAAGAAGAATATTACATTTTTCAAGAAACAAATTAATGTTATGAATGATTCATTATTTTTATGGAAACTATGATGCCAACATTAAGAGCATTAGCCATTTTTATTTCACAGAAGTACCTATTTTATTTTTCAGTGAGTTCAGGGTGTGTGTGTGTGTGGAATCCTCCAAGATCTTATGAACTAGCCAAGCCATTAAAGGAAAAGTATTAACTTGTTGGTATGGAAACAAAAGTACTTACTTTTTTGGACTTTTTCCTTAAAGTATAGCCTCTGTACCAACCTAGAACACAAGAAGCCTTAATGAGATTTTTATAAACCTATTAGAAATTAACACATACTCACAAACAGCACAAATTTTCATAAGGTGTAGCATTATTTAAAACAAGTGGTATCCTTGCTATTGAATTATGACTGTGTTAATCTCAAACCCTGGTCATTTTTGCAGCCAACCACAAAAGCTGCTGGACTTACCAGAGATATCTCTATTTTTACTGGCGGGACTACATTGGTGGAACATGTGGTCCTATCATTATACATTTATCTCAACATTTTATAACTGCTGTGCCTAGGATTACTTTGTTGTGCTCATTTCTAAAGGATGATTACACATGTGTGTATATCCGTGCATGCGTCCATGTGTGCATATGTATGCATGCTGTCAAATCAATTCTGATTTATTGTGACTCTTTCCTGGGTTTTTCTAGGTACACAAAAGTAGTTTACCATTCTCTTCTTCGGGGGGTGGGGGGTGGGCATCCTTGGACTATGCAATTTGCCCAAGACAGGCTGGCTCTTCTCCCTAATACGATAATTAGTACTACACCTTTCCTATCTGTAAATTAAACTTTTTTTTTACAACAGCAAACTCCAAATGCCTTGTGTGACATGTTAAATACAGTTAGATTTATATTTTATATTTTTGTGCAATCATAACAAACTGTCAAAACATACTTGTGTCATAGAGGCCAGCCATTGAGGTTTACACCTTTACTGCATTTGTTTGATAGCCCACGTATGCATGAGTTTTTTTAGATTTATGGTGGTGATAGGTTAAAATCCTCATTATAGAAATTTTGAATAGGAATACTGCAAAAAGTTAATGAATTCTTCTGCCCCCCCCCCTCCATTTTTTTTTTTTTTAGTAATCTTCAAGTACTGCTCGTTGGTAGGGATGTCTCAACCTTACTCTTTCACTAATGGAAACATGGACTACAGGGATGACCTTCCCCCTCTGTCCCTGTGCAATTGGTCTCTTGCTAGCTTATCAAAGAACTGTTTAGGGAACTATCAGGTCCCCCAAACTGCTTGCAAAGAGGTTTTCACAACTTATTTGTAAGCAGATTTACCTCATTTGCATGCGGAATCCAGTTTCCATCAACCCTACCAAACAATTGCTTGGTGGGGTGGTAGGAGCAGGACTCCATCTTGAAACGCACCATGCCTAGATTCTCCACCCCCCACCCACCCCCGTAACTTGTGTTCAGAAAGAATTGGGAGTGTCAGAATACCCAGAAGGCTGCACAGGCTGCTTATGAGATCCACGTGTGGCCATGGGCTAGCCATCCTTGTTCTAATGCATCTTTAGAGTTCAACATCTTTCAGATTATTCAAAATAATCTAGTACTGTATTCCAAAAAGCAAACAACTACCTTCCTCTAGGGTAGTATCAACTGACTTCAATTAAACTACTCTCACTAAACTTGGACCATTAGATGGCAATGGAAAGCAAGGGGTTATTAAAGAGGAAACAGAGATTGCAGAGAGACTCAATGAATTCTTTGCTTCAGTATTCACTGAAGAAGACAGAGACCACATGCCCAAAACAGAGCCTATCTTTGTAGGGAGGGAAAGCGAAGAATTAAGCAAAATAGAAATAACCAGGGAGGAGGTCCTTGCATGTCTTGTTAAGCTAAACACTAACAAATCACCAGGACCAGATGGCATCCATCCACGACTTATCAGGGAACTTAAGGATGAAATTGCTGATCTCCTAGCCAAAATATATAATATTTCCCTCAAATCAGGCTTTGTGCCTGATGACTGGAAGGTAGCGAATGTAACACCAATTTTCAAAAAAGGATCCAGGGGTGATTACCGACCTGTCAGTTTGACATGTGTCCCAGGTAAAGTGATGGAAACCATCCTAAAAGATAGAATTAATAGGCACATAGAAGAGAAGGCACTGCTAAAGGAGAGCCAACATGGCTTTTACAAGGGCAAATCATGCCTCTCTAATTTGTTGGAATTTTTTGAGAGTGTCAACAAGCATGTGGATAAGGGGGATCCAGTTGACATTGTTTATCTGGACTTTCAGAAGGCTTTTGACAAGGTCCCACACCAAGGCTCTTGAATAAACTTACCAGTCATGGAATAAAGGGACAGGTCTTGTCCTGGATCAGCAACTGGCTAAAGGACAGGAAACAGAGGGTGGCACTAAATGGACACTTCTCCAAGTGGAGGGAAGTAAAGAGTGGGGTCCCCCAAGGTTCAGTACTGGGACCCCTGCTTTTCAACCTCTTCATAAATGATCTAGAGGTAGGAGTAAATAGCAAGGTAGCCAAATTTGCTGATGACACTAAATTATACAGGGTAGTGAAAACTGTGAGAAATTGTGAGGAGCTACAGAGGGATCTCTTGACACTGGGGGAGTGGGCAAAACAGTGGCAAATGAGCTTCAACATTAGTAAGTGCAGGGTGATGCATGTTGGGGCAAAAAAAACCAATTACATTTATAAACTGATGGGGTCTAAACTCTCTGCGACAAACCAGGAAAAGGACCTTGGTGTCCTGGTGGACAACTCAATGAAGGTGTCAACCCAGTGTGCCTCAGCAGTGAAAAAAGCAAACTCAATGCTAGGGATCATTAGGAAGGGTATAGAAAATAAGTCAGCAAGTGTCATTTGCCTCTTTATAAATCTATGGTGAGGCCCCATCTGGAATACTGTGTACAGTTCTGGTCGCCATACCTCCAGAAGGATATTATGGAGTTGGAAAAGGTGCAGAGGAGGGCAACCAAAATGATTAGGGGACTGGAACACCTTCCTTACCATCTGAGGCTGCAACGGTTGGGCCTTATCACTCTTGAACAACGGTGTCTAAGAGGTGACCTGATTGAAGTTTATAAAATCATGCACGGTGTGGACAAAGTAGATAAGGAAAAACTGTTTTCCCTATCGCATAACACTAGAACTAGGGGACACTATGAAACTTTTGGGTACTAGTTCTCAAACAAATAAGAGAAAGTACTTTTTCACCCAGAGGATTACTGGTCTATGGAACTCCCTGCCAGAAGTGGTGACAGCTGTCTGTCTTGACAGGTTTAGGAAAGGATTAGACAAGTTCATGGAGGACAAGGGTATCAATGGCTATAATTATGGATACTTAAGGACAACCTCCGGGTTGGAGAGATAGGCAGGATATCTCTCAATGCCATTTCCAGAGAATCCTAAACAGGTGAAGGCATCTCCTTGGGAATACCCTGAAGGAAATGGTGAGCCACTGTGTGAGACAGAATGCTGGACTGGATGGGCTGTGGCCTGTTCCAGCAAGGCTGTTCTTATGTTCTTATGTTCTAAACTGTGGGTTTTACAGTAAGCCACAATCAGTATTAAAAAAGCCTAATTTCCTCTGAAAAATGCCTCTAAGAGAACTATCTAGAGATGATAATAACTTCAAATTAATGTGTGGAAGAACACTGGCTACCACAACAGCCACTCTGTAAAATATAGGTAAGGAAGAAAGTTCCATAAAAACTGCTAAACATAACCTACAATGTCTCAGGCCAGCTTTCCCTTGACTCTATCTTCTTGATTTTACCCTCTACAAAGGGCTTTCTCTATTGAAACTCCAGGTCTCTAGGCGTAGAGTGGCCAACTCTCCCCCCCCCCCCCCCATTTTAGTAAGACTCAGATCAGCTTCTCTACGGTTAACGGACTGCTGTGCACCTAATTCTGTCCAGCTCTCCATAAGGCAACCCTAGGGCTGCCCTTTTCCACATCTACTTAGGGCTGCCCTTTTCCAAAAGAACAAGGCAGATAATCCTGTTGTCTGGACAGCAGCACAGGAAAACAAGGTGTCAAAATGAAGACATTTGCCGATAGTATTTCAATAAGCACATTATTTCTGAGACTTCTGCACCATCTATTGCAGTAAATAAATTATGCCCCTTCTTTGAAACACTCAAAGTGAAGGCGCAAAAAGTTCCTCACTCTCTATCAGCCAACTATACAGATCCTCCCTAATGTCACTCTTAGGTAAAGGTAAAGATCACCCTTGCTTGAAAGCCAGGTGTGTCTGTCTCTAGGGGCGGTACTCACCTCCATTTACAGGCAAAGAGACAGCGCTGTCTGCATCTGCATATTTTTGTGGTCATGTGGCAGGTATGACTAGACAGCAGAGTGTACGAACCGCTGTTACCTTCCCACAAAAGTGGTGCCTATTTATCTACTTGCAATTTCTTGCTTTGAACCCCTAGGTTAGCAGGAGCTGGGACAAAGATGTTAGCTCTCTCTATCATGCTGCACTTGGGTCTCAAACTGCTGACCTGCCAACCTTCCAGTCGTCAAGTTCAGCATCTTAACCACTGAGCGGCCACAGTCCCTAATGACAGTCTTACTGTGCTGTAGTTATTCCAGTCCATCAAAATATTTCTCACATTTGTGAAAGCAAAATGCCAGGCCGGACAAAGAGATAATTTCTCATTCATTGTGCCCCCCTCCATCCACAACACAACTGCAAGTGATCGGTATTGTGCAATTTTATCGCTACCAAGCCCATTCTGGTTTAGTGTGACTTTTTTTTAAAAACGCTCACACACAATAGTCATTCATATAGAATGATGGTGCTGGTGCCAGGGAAATTGGGAGGGATCTTTCATTCAAACTGTACCCAATTCAACACAGAATTGACAAGCAAATCTGCATTGTAAACTGTTCTGTATGTAAGTCTAAGTAGATAATGCTCCCTTTTTTCCACTGATCCTCAGAGTACAGGGAACAATTTCACAACAAAGATGAGTAAAAGGCAGTGGTGGGCTCCCAAAAAAATTAGTACAACACTGTGGGCGTGGTATGGTGGGTGTGGCCAGGGGGAAAGCCCTATGTTGCACCCGAATTAGGACTACTTTATTTCAAAACTTGGATGGGCAGGGCAAGACAGAATTTCTGCTACCGGTTCTGGCAAACTGGTGCAAACCTGCTGATGCCCACCACAGAGTAAAGGACTACTCAGTTTCAGGATGTATCTCAAACACTAATTTCTTCTACTTAAACTCATGATTTTGTGCATGCTGCATATTGGAGTCATACTCCTCATCAAAGACGAAAGGGCTGTAGCTCAAGATAAGAAAACATGCTTTAATGCAGAAGATCCCTGGTTCAATCCCTAGCATCAGCAGATATGCTGCAAAAAAAATCCTTATGTGAAACCCCTTAAAACTGCCACCAGACAGTGTTAATAAATCTCAAGCAAAATTAACCAACATGATCTGACTCAATTTAAGATGGGTGACTATGTTCCTCAATTATTAACATACCTGAGGAAGGACAGAGGATCTTCTGTCCATCTGCCATCTACTTCAAAACCATTTTGTTTTATAGTCAAAAGAGATGCAAATAGAAAACAAAAATAGGAGATAATGTTCTTCTCCAGTCTAGTTGTCAAAATAGAGGGAATTATTTTCATCTGATTTATTTTGTAAATGTAAAGGTAAAAGTTTCCCTTGCTCAAAAGCCAGTCGTATCCGACTCTAGGGTTCAGTGCTCATCTCTATTTCAAAGCCGAAGATCCAGCACTGTCTGCTCCTGCAGACGTTTCCGTGGTCATGTGGCAGGCATGACTAGACATCGGAGCGCATGGAATGCTGTTACCTTCCCACCAAAGTGGTCCCTATTTATCTACTTATAATTTCTTGCTTTCAAACTGCTAGGTTGGCAGGAAAATAAGATTTTTTTTCCATCTGGAAAAAAAGATTGCTATCAATAATCATTATGAAGGTCATCTCCAGAATTCACGACAAAGGATAATCCAGACATCCCCCTACCCCAAACAAAGAGCACAGGTTCAATAGCTGGGGAGACAGAGAAGGACAAACAACCCTCTAGTATTCTTATTCTTACCAGCAACATACTGAGCAGCAGGGATACACAGAGCCTCCTCAAATATTGTGATATTTTTGAACCCAGGGCAATTGCAACCTTGTACTGGCTAAACTTTCTCAAATTTGGTCAGGCAGAAGGAAATACGGAATGAACTCACCACTAGGTGGTTTCATTTTGACAGTTTGGAGAAGGGTTTGTAAACGTTTTCAATCAGGGGCTAGGTCACACTCCCTCAGACAGTTGAGGGGGCCGGACTGGTTGTCACTCACCATTTACTGCTGCTTTAAAGCATTTACGACAGCCACAGACATGTTTATGGCTGCCAGAAATGCATTTACAACAGCCATAAATGAGTCCACGGCCAAATCCAGTGGCGGCGGCAAGGGTGGGGCCGGATTATTTGGCACTGTGGGCTATAGGTTGCCTACCACTGGTTTAGAGTCTGACCTATACATGAAAGAAGACTGGGCAGCAAATTCCAGTTAAGATAGGCAACTGAACCACCTCACTGATATTTTAAACCATGGATTAGACAAAATATGTAATCATACAGCTGATATGATGGTCAGGTGTTAACCTTCATAAAGATGTTTCAATAATCAATGTACTTCCATGGGAGTTGAGGTTTTGATGAGTGGGCTGGTATTGTCATCACAGTAATCTTGACCAATAGTCAAACAATTATGACAACAGTAAGTGGAACTGAAAACCGGGGTGTGGACCTTTAGATATTTTTTTTGATTTTTTGATTTTGATTTTTTTGTGACTCCAGTCCCCAGTCGCCATAACTTTGGTTGATTCGGACTGCTTAGAAATTTGGTTACAAAAACATGAGCACTAGAATCATCACATGCCACCAAGTCTATTGTAAGAGCAAGGCACACATGGACATCAATATCCGAATTTCTTGATTATTCAACCACTTCATACTAACTTTTAATATGCACCTGTTTTAACACCATCATATATATTTATAATACTTTTTTAAAAAAATGCTAAATACAGAATAAACTCTCACTTCTCCCACAACCACAGAACTATAATGTACTATATGTCTATATGTAGTAAAAACAAAAACAATAAAGCATATTGTTATATTTCAACTACACTTACTTTTTTTGTGTTCTCTTGAGTGGCACTTAATCCCATTATAAGCACAGCAGACACTGTATTGTATTCATTAAAATGTGTACACAAAATAATGACCAAGTATGAAAAAACCCACTATAATGATACAAAATGTGTTCCAATATAAATTCTAACAAAAGGATTGCAGAAGATTCAGACAGATATTTCTCATAGGATTACAGGCTATCAAGCAAAGTAGCTTTTTACTGTTAATGAAAAATGACTAGTAGGTTACATAAAAGTGCCCAATTAATTGTTCCATCAATAATTCTTAATTTAAAAAATATGCAGCGTTTTCAAATAAAAAGCTCTTTAGCCACTAAGCTTAAAATGGGACTTTGCTTTCAAAAGTGCAATTAACCAATTTTAATGACAGTTTTACATTCATGTGTTAAACCCACACAGGTTTTCTAAAGGTTCAGCTGTTTGGTTTTATTAATGCACAACCAGCAAAACATTACTCAGAATACTTAAAAGAGCTTCATAAATTGACCAATGTTCATTACTTGCTAATGTTTCACTGATGCAGCAAGGTGTGGGGAAAACATTGCATTCCATTCTACAGCTAGACAAAAGTACAGGTATACAAGAGTTGCCACCTTAATTAAAATAGCACAGCGAGATTGAACTAAAAATATTCTCTTATCATTCCAAAGTAGCATGCTATGAAACAGACAGCCAAAGGTTCTTATTGTGGATATTTTCAGCAATATTTTGAAATTTACCAATTGAGCAACACCTCGAGTACTTCCTTCTCCGCCCGCCTTTCTTAGAGAGTTCCGTTGTAGACAGGCAATTTTCAGATGCCAGTGGGGTCACATTTGCCACTCTGTGATCTCAAAGGACTCTGTTAGCCCCTTCAATCCCCAAAATCTCCCAATATCTGAAGTGCAGGCTGGCCTAAAATGGTCAGTTATGCCCTATTTAATGGTATAACTTGTTATCTCATTCCACTTGCGATAGCATTCAGGGTCTTTATTTCAAAACCAGGCATGACTAGAAGAGGCCCTGAGTTGCTGGGGGCTGAACTAGGGGCCAGAGACCCATATCTGTGTGGGCAATTCTTGCATTAAAGTTGATACCACCTCTACAATAAAAGTTTGTAGAATGCATAGTATGAAAGGGTAGGAAAAAGAAATACAGCATGTAATTTTATACTAGATACCAAAACAATGGTCAGTAAGGTTGATTAAAACAGCAGTGTGAGGCTGACTTATAGATGTACTTTTATCATATGAATTGGAATATCTAGGTGATTTGGAGTCACCATTAGAAGCTCTGTGGGTAAGAGTACCAGGCCACAAAGATGGTCTAACAGTAGGCATATACTATCGGCCTCCGACCCAAACTCTTGAGGGAGACTGGCAGTTGGAGAATGTTGTAAAGGAGGCATCCAAGAAGGGAAGCCTGGTTATAATGGGGGACTTAAATTACCCTCACATAGACTGGGTGAACTGTTGTTCAGCACATGATAAAGAGATAAAGTTCCTAGATATGCTAAATGATTGTTCCCTGGGACAGAAGGTTGAAGACCCAACTAGAGGTACAAGAATCCTTGACTTGATCCTGAATAATAATCAGGATCTGGTGCAAGATGTTAATGTGAATGATCCAATAGGGAACAGTGACCACAACTCAATTATGTTTAACTTGATCATAGACCGCAAGTCACTGATAAAATCTAACACAGAGACCTTAAATTTTCAAAAAGGAAATTTCCCAAAAATGAGGAAACTAGTAAAAAAGAGGCTGAAAGGGAAAATTGAGAGAGTCCAAACACTCCAAGAGGCATGGAGGCTGTTTACAAAAACAATAACAGAGGCCCAATTGGAATGCATACCCAAAAGGAAAAAGGGCACTGCCAGGTCCAAGAGGACTCTGATGTGGCTTACAGGAGATGTTCGGGAAGTGATCAAAAGCAAGAAAAGCTCATTTAGAAGATGGAAGGCTTGTCCGAATGAGGACAGCAGGCAGAAACATAAATTCTGACAGAACAAATGCAAGGCAACAATCAGGAAAGCAAAGCAAGACTTTGAGGAGCGTATAGCTAAAAATATTCAGAGAAATAACAAAGACTTCTTTAAGTACATTAGAAGTAAGAACCCAACTAGGAAGGCCATTGGACCATTAGATGACAATGGAAGGCAAGGGGTTATTAAAGAGGAAACAGAGATTGCAGAGACTCAATGAATTCTTTGCTTCAGTATTCACTGAAGAAGACAGAGACCACATGCCCAAAACAGAGCCTATCTGCGTAGGGAGGGAAACCGAAGAATTAAGCCAGATAGAAATAAACAGGGAGGAGGTCCTTGCATGTCTTGTTAAACTAAACACTAACAAATCACCAGGACCAGATGGCATCCCTCCATGAGTTATCAGGGAACTTAAAGATGAAATTGCTGATCTCCTAGCCAAAATATATAATATTTCCCTCAAATCAGGATTTGTGCCTGATGACTGGAAGGTAGCGAATGTAACACTAATTTTCAAAAAAGGATCCAGGGGTGATCCAGGAATTTACCGACCTGTCAGTTTGACATGTGTCCCAGGTAAAGTGATGGAAACCATCCTAAAAGATAGAATTAATAGGCACATAGAAGAGAAGGCGCTGCTAAAGGAGAGCCAACATAGCTTTTACAAGGGCAAATCATGCCTCACTAATCTGTTGGAATTTTTTGAGAGTGTCAACAAGCATGTGGATAAGGGGGATCCAGTTGACATTGTTTATCTGGACTTTCAGAAGGCTTTTGACAAGGTCCCACACCAAAGGCTCTTGAATAAACTTACCAATCATGGAATAGAGGGACAGGTCTTGTCCTGGATCAGCAACTGGCTAAGGGACAGGAAACAGAGGGTAGCACTAAATGGACACTTCTCCAAGTGGAGGGAAGTAAAGAGTGGGATCCCCCAAGGTTCAGTACTAGGACCCCTGCTTTTCAACCTCTTCATAAATGATCTAGAGGTAGGAGTAAATAGCAAGGTAGCCAAATTTGCTGACGACACTAAATTATACAGGGTAGTGAAAACTGTGAGAGATTGTGAGGAGCTCCAGAGAGATCTCTTGGCACTGGGGGAGTGGGCAAAACAGTGGCAAATGAGCTTCAACATTAGTAAGTGCAGAGTGATGCACATTGGGGCAAAAAAACCAATTACATTTATAAACTGATGGGGTCTGAACTCTCTGCGACAAACCAGGAAACGGATCTTGGTGTCCTGGTGGACAGCTCAATGAAGGTGTCAACCCAGTGTGCCTCAGCAGTGAAAAAAGCAAACTCAATGCTAGGGATCATTAGGAAGGGTATAGAAAATAAGTCAGCAAGTGTCATTTGCCTCTTTATAAATCTATGGTGAGGCCCCATCTGGAATACTGTGTACAGTTCTGGTCGCCATACCTCCAGAAGGATATTATGGAGTTGGAAAAGGTGCAGAGGAGGGCAACCAAAATGATTAGGGGACTGGAACACCTTCCTTACCATCTGAGGCTGCAACGGTTGGGCCTTATCACTCTTGAACAACGGTGTCTAAGAGGTGACCTGATTGAAGTTTATAAAATCATGCACGGTGTGGACAAAGTAGATAAGGAAAAACTGTTTTCCCTATCGCATAACACTAGAACTAGGGGACACTATGAAACTTTTGGGTACTAGTTCTCAAACAAATAAGAGAAAGTACTTTTTCACCCAGAGGATTACTGGTCTATGGAACTCCCTGCCAGAAGAAGTGGTGACAGCTATCAGTCTTGACAGCTTTAAGAAAAGATTAGACAAGTTCATGGAGGACAAGGGTATCAATGGGTATAATTATGGATACTTAAGGACAACCTCCGGGTTGGAGAGATAGGCAGGATATCTCTCAATGCCATTTCTAGGGAATCCTAAGCAGGTGAAGGCGGCTCCTTGGGAATACCCTGAAGGAAATGGTGAGCCACTGTGTGAGACAGAATGCTGGACTGGATGGGCTGTGGCCTGTTCCAGCAAGGCTGTTCGTATGTTCTTATATCAGACTGTGCTTCAGCCACTAGCAGAAGGAAGATAAAAAGCATCTGTGATTTTGTGTTGTTCTGTTGTTGTATTTCATTTTCATGAAGCATAAAAACTGATCACTGAAAATCTCCAGCTCTTTTGCTTTTCCTCTACCCATAATGCTTCCCTCCAAGATGTTGGAGAGGGCATTACCGTATGTCCAGAAACAAATACAAATATGCTCACTGCATATAACCCCTGTAGCTACATTCATATATAACACTAATCCATGCTTTAAGAAGCTGGACCTACAACCACTAACTATAGCCAATGTACAATGTCCTGGCACATAAGTAGAAAAATTGCACAAACTACTGAAACATGTCTTCCCTCAGCTCCACTATATGTTAGTAGTATTAAATGTGAATGCAGCCAATATGTCTGGAAATTATTTCATGCAGCTACTAAGTCTAAACATGCCATTGTATAAAGCAGTATGCAACAACTAAACCTGACTTTTAGGAAATCACATAAACAAATGAGAAGGGGAGGACCTGTCATTTGCAACCAAATGGGGATGGAGACCCCATACTGTGTACATTTTATGCAAGCAGCTCTTCTAGGGCTGTAAAGTGTCAGCTGAAAACAGCACAACTGCATCTTTCATTTGTGTTGAAAAGGTCAGAGGAAGAAAGCTAGAGGAAGAGCAAGCAAACATACATATTGATGAGAAAGAAAATAAGTTTCCAACCTTGAAGAAGCTTTTGGGGAGCAGACAGAGGAAATCAATAAAAATTTCTACACTTGCAACTGTTAAGCAGCTGGAGTTTCTATTGCTTGTTCCTTATAACAGATCACATATAAAGGTTGGTTAACAATGCCAGGTAAAAGCTGAAAAGAGAGGACAAAACAGATCTATTATTGTAGGGGAGTGATGGTGAACCTTGGCACTCCATGTGTTCTTGAACTTCAATTCCCAAAAGCCCTGATCAGCAGGTGTACTGACTTGGGCTTCTGGTAACTGAAGTCAAAGAACACCTGGAGTGCCAAGGTTCACCATCATGGCTGTAGGGACTAAAATGACTGACTTGGACTGAGGAGACCTGGCTTAAGATGCATTCTCCTCTACAAAGTCCACCGACTGGCCTTCACCAAGTCATTCTCTTTCAGCCTGAATTACCTGAACAAATTGTTGTAACGCTAAAACAAGGAGGGACAGAATCCTGTAAAATAGGAGTTCTCCTCCTTTTTAAGCCGGGGGCCAGGTTACACTCCCTCAGACAGCTTTGGGGGCCGGATGGGCATTTTGCCCTTTCTCTACCACATGGCACTTCCTGGTGTGGTGGAGGGCCACATGAAATGGTGTTGCAGGCCGCATCTGTCCCACAGGCCACAGGTTGAGAATCCCTGCTGCAAACTGTCTCAAAGTCCTTAAATAAAGGACAGAATACAGATGTAATGAAGAAATAATTATTAAAGGGTTCTGCAGGACATAGAAGACCTTCCAACGTGGTGTAAAATTAATGCAAAATTGGATACATATATTAAATTAACACAGCATTTAATTTAAAAAGAAGGGAATGCAAATAACAGGTTGTTTATGAAAGGACCAGCTAAATGGCAGAAACAGATATGGGATCCTAAATAATTCAGTACATAAATACCTTTTATATATTTACAATTCAAGATTAAGATCTTTATTATAAAGGGTGCTGTATATTATCTGAGGGTATCCTAGGGACATCTATAACCTTCCTAATCACTCAACAAATGCTACCAGATATTCATACAAATTCAGATGCACAAGCATCAATCTTGTTTCTGCAGTAAAGAGAAACAAAGAAAGAGAACTTTGCATCTTAGGTTATTCCTCCATTATCATATCCCTGCTCGTTAATGTATAACGGACTGTTAATTTTGTGTTCACTAAAATGCTTCAATACTACATAAGCTCTCAAAATAGAACTCATCTGCTATAACAGTTAGACATGTTAAACCCAAATGGTCCCAGTAATGACTGGAAGAATAATGACTATGAAAGAAACTTTTGTTCTACTTGCCTTCATGTGTCTCCAGTATGTGTACAGTATCTCCTATTTGCAGAGACAGCTCATCAGGCCCTCTGGCATCATAGTTGTAGAATGCTAGAAGGAAGCAGAACATCATGCTTTCAGTATAAAATATTTTGCCAAGGGAAATAACACAAAGTTATGAAGAACTTTACAATAAACTGAAACACAATTCAAAGAATTATGGTATTAGTAAAGCCAAAATCAGCAACATATACTGAGTACATAGAAACCTTTCAATCACTTATGAATATGTTCAAGTGAAAGACCAATGGCTCACCTAGACCAATGGTTCCCAACCTTCTGGGACATGAGGACCACATTAGACTGCCTAATGCCTAAAGAGGGTCACATCTTGAATCAAAATGTAACAAAATTATTAACTTGCCAATTTAAATCAAAAGTAAAAACATTCAGAGGTTACCAAGCACGTTGTAGGGCTACATAGAAAAAGAATTCCTTCCTTGCTCAATGTAAAGAGGTCAAAGGCAAAAACTGGACCTGCCTGCATACAAAGCATGTGGTCTACCACTACCCTCTGGATTAAATTTCAAGAATCTTAAAGGCACTGAAAAAAATGACATTATTGTTTGTTATTACCATTAATGATACTGCTATTTCCCCTGCAGTATGGAGTTTTAAATGAACAATAGCCTAATCAATTATTAAAACTATAAACAAAAGCATGCTTATATAGGTTTAAAAATGAAAATGGTAAGCAAACTCTAAATTGGATGGCTGGTTAGCTCAGTGATATGGAGTACCCACACTGTACAAAACAAAAAAGAGAAGATTAGTTGTAGTAGGAACTGCTCTACTAAGTGGAACCGAACCTAAAATATGCTGGGAAGATCCATATCTTTCAGATATGCTTTAATTTGTACTGCTATACTGAGCAGGGGGTTGGATTCAATGGTCTTGGAGGCTTCTTCTCTCCCTGAAAGATGGATGTGATGGAAGGATTGCCATTGCTCATCAAACTCATGGATGTGTTTTTTCTCATCAATGTGAGAACAAACAACACAGCCAAGAGGAACTATGAAGAAATTGCACCAGACCTTGAAACAATGGGAAAGAATCTCAAGAACTTTAGAGCCCAGATGGTGGTCTTATCCATTCTACTAGTGCTCAGATGAGGATTAAAAAGGGAAAGGAAAATACTCTTGATGAACGACTGGCTATGAAGGTGGTACTGATGTGAGAGATTTGGATTTTGGAACCATGAGCTAAACATCCTGGAAAATAAGCTACTGACAAGGTTGCGCCTCACAAGGACTGGGAATAATGTTTGGCCACAGTATGAAGAACTTCATCAGGAGGGTCTTAAACTGAATTGGAATGGGGGGGAGTGAACTCAGAGATAAAGAAAGAAGAAGTCTTATAAGCAATAAGAGGGACAGTTCAAGTACCTCTTATGGGGACCAACAATAATAATCTTCACAAAAATGTGGAAAGGAAAGGGGGCCACAAATAACACAATCTCCTTTGTCCTTATATATGAATGCAAAGAGTATAAGAAACAAACAAGAAAAATTCAAAATCTTAGTTCAGTAAATATGACTTGATAGGAGCAACAGAAACTTGATAGGGGCAACAGAATGACTCCCATGCCTGGAACACAGCAATTGAAGGATTAAAACTATTCAAAAAGAACAAAAAGGGCAGAATACAGGGTAGAGTTGTAGTATATGTCAAAGTCACATATCCCTGCATAGAGATACAGGAGGATGACTTCGTTGTCCCATAGAAAGCGTCTAGATTAATATGACTGGGGAGAAGCCCTATGAAAAAAGACTGAAGGAACTGAGAAAAGGAGACAGGGTGGGGTGGGAATATGGTAGGATTTTTCAAATACTGTATCTAAAAGATAGTCATAAAGATGAGGTGCAGAATCTTTTTTGATCTTCCCAAAGTGCAGGACATGTAATAACAGGCTCAAACTACAGGAAGCCAGATATAGGCTGAATATCAAGAAAAACATCTCAACAGTTAGAGTTGGGTGACAGTCGAACCAACTGCCTCAAGAGGTTACTCCAACACTGGAGGCATTCAAGAGAAAGTTGGACAGCCATCTTTCAGATATGCTTTAATTTGTACTCCTACATCAAGCAGGAGGTTGGATTCAATGGTCTCGGAGGCTTCTTCTAATCCAGCTATTTTATGATTATTGTTATCATTGTTATCATAAATTTTACATTATTTTCAATGATGGAAACAGTACAATCAGACATGAGCCATGTTTAGGAAAGATATACAGTATCATAACAACAATAATATATAGGGACATTAATTCAAAGTGTAATGGTTTATTACATCCAACATAAAATAGCCATTTTTCTAGGATTAGCATTTCCCTCAATATAATTCAAGGTTCATTACCTTTGAGAAAACCTCTTCAACTTCTCCCAGAAAGCAAAGCAAAAATAAAACAAAATATAAACTGCTTTGAAGCAAAGTGTAACAAGGAAAGAAATTCAGTACTTTCTCATTCCAGCTAAATCCCATGTAACAATGGCTATTTTTCTTATTCTTAGATCAAAAACAATCCTGCTGGAAAGGAAAAACAGTGGAACCTCGGTTTAAGAAATTAATGCATTCTCCAGGACGTTTCGTATAACGAAAAATTTGTAAAGCAAATTTTCCATAGGACTGCATTGAATGCCATTTCCCATATAAATGTATTGAAAACCAAAGTATGTTAATTGAAAAGCGGTTTCCCATCGGAATGCATTGAAAACCAATCAATCAGTTCCAGGGGGAAAAGTCCATAAACCGAGGCATTATTTCCAATGGATTTTCATTCTTAAACCAAAAATTATGTTAAATAAGGCGTTCATAAAGTGAGGTTCCACTGTATATCGCTCCCATAAAACTAGGTTGCAGATATGGTTTATTTTGCCCAACCTTAGCACCTCCTTCTTTGCCATTTGCCTCCCATTGTTTGTTTGCTTCTTCTCCTTCTGATGTTAGATATGCAGATGATGCCCCACTAAAAACAAAGTATCACACATACATTCCAATATTATGTAGCTGATCAGGTTTGGCAAGTGAGAACAATTTAAATGAACAAGCAATTCCTTTTATAAGAAATGTCAAAAAACTGACACACAAAGGGAGGCGTTTCTTGACATGGGGGGTGGGGGTGGCATGACTCATCCAGCAGAAATACAGCCAATATTCAACACTGTTCTACTGACTAAACTGATTTCATCAATGGAATCTGGAGGGGGGGGAACCTATCCCCTTTCCTTCCTGTAGACCAGTGTTTCCCAACCTTTGGTTTTTGGACTTCAGTTCCCAGAAGCCTAAGTCAATTCCCCAAAGCACTGATCAGCCAATATACTGTCTTAGGCTTCTGGGAACTGAAGTCCAAAAATCAAAGGTTCGGAAACACTGCTGTAGGTTGGCTCTCCAGGTGTTCTTGGACTTAAATTCCCAGAAGCCCAAGTCAGTACACCTGCTGATCAGGGCTTCTAGGAATTGAAGTCCAAGAACATCTGGAGAGCCAAGTTTCCTGACCACTACAAAGACTCACTCCTCAACCCCAAAAGCCCTGCTAGGAAGTAATTTTTTCAGGAAGAAAAAGAGCTTTGGAAAGCTACTGTTAAGGAGAACAAATACAAGAAGACAACCATAACTGATCAATGATACATGACAATCTTTTGCAACAATTACTTGAGAGTAAACATCACCGAACTCTATGAGATTTACTAATGAAGATTTCCCCTAGACCAAAAGGATGAAAGAGTGCCTCAAAGGACAAGTGTAAGCAAAGATGAACTGACATGTGCTCCATACTCACTACTGAGAACTTTGCAAACCAGAAGTTGGTATCTTCCATAGATGAAAATTGAAGATCCCCTCTAGTCTGATAAGAGAAACTGCTGCCTGAGTACTAGTGCACCAGCTCAATTTTTGGCAAGACCATTTCTGTCCATTATAGCCATTTGTCCATTTCAAATGGCTACCATGAAACCAGGCATACTACAAAATAATCCTTAATACTAACTGATCAGGTTTAGCAGAGCCCCATCCAAAACAAATCCCATCCTTACATCAGGCTATACTTCCTACTGACCAAAAGCATGTGTATCGCTTGTGGATTATATCTAAATTTTGCATATCCCATTACTGGCGTAAGAAAACAATTCAAATTGGGAACTGTTCAGAGAAACAAAGTCAATTGCCAACCTTAGTTCACCTAATTACATACAGGTTTAGTTTTGTTTATTAAAACGTTAGAAGATTATTATTTTTTTAAGCACAAGACCTCTTTTTCAAAGCAGCACTCCAAAGATACACACAGGGGAGACCCAAATGTGGTAAAGATAAAAACCATTGCAGGGACAATTTTTGACAGCATTTTACTTCATTTTCTCAATAGTTCTTCTTAAAAGTTACTTCAGCATTTTCTCAGGACACTCTCTTGAACAGGAGTTCTCAACCTTTTTAAGCAGGGGGCTGGATTTCCCCCCAGACTGTTTGTGGGCTGGAATTGCCTATCAACACTCCACCCAAAGTCCACGCCACCACTTCCCTGTCATGGGTGAAGGCCTATGCTTGGCCAGAGTGGCACCCAGGAAAGTCACGGGCAGCCATGGTCATCTTTAAGCCTTACAACATCTGCCCTGCTACGGAGTGCCATTCTTCATCTACAATTCAAGGCAGCAGCACAGAAACAAGTTGTCCAGCACGGCTTAATATGATAGTGGCAATCCCAAGGACGCAAGCAACACACACACACACACACCTGGTTCAACTAATAGGTCTGTGGTTACTTGATGCTGATACTCATTATAGTATCTGTCCACCTAATGCTTTAACTACAAAAACTCAAAGTCCTCTCAAACAGAAGCCATCAGCCATATTCTATGCTGATCTCTGATGAATTAGTTAACATCGATCTAGAGTATTCTGCAGTGGGATTTTAATTAAAAAGTCTTTTAGAAAGCTAGAGATATGCTTGCCTAAAGCATGGCGCTAGCAAAAAGCTGTTTTTACTTGAAGTAGACCCATGAGACAATAATGTAGAAAATCTAATTCACTCTAGGAAGGGAAATGAGTGCTACAGCAATTCTACAGGAGTATAATGGGGGGGGGGGATACCAAACACAGGAAATCTAAATAAGAATGTAAATTGTTTTATAAATTATAAACATTAAATATCCTACAACGAATGCAAAGAAAAGCCAGAAGTTCTCTTTTCCACTGAGAAGACTGTTCTCTCTTTCCAATTAGTTTTTTCAAATATATTTTACAACTACTGTATAATATTTATGTATCCTTTTTTTAGTTTATGTCTTGATTTTCAGTTTGCAAAGGAACCCCCACAGAAGATTTCAAGACATTCTTTAAAATGTGGTAAAGATTAAAAAGAGCCAAAATTAGAAAGACAAAGGAATCACCTTTCCACGTTAAAAAGAGATTAGGAATATCAGGCCAGAAGGTTTGGACAAATAAAGATGGTTTTCACCCAATTTAGGGACAGCATTCTGGAGGTCAGGCACTACAAGTGAAAAAGGCTCTGGAACTCCTTTTCAGAATTGTCCTTCCACCAGCAAACAAACTACTACTACTACTACCACCACCACCACTACCATCATCATCCACAGTCCACCAGATGTTTGAACAGGATTTTTGGAACTCCATCACGTGGGTCCTAGTCCTGGACTTAACGAGTCAGTGAGGTATTGCCTAATAATATAGCTGGTAGGAAGGCTGAGTGCAGAAGAATAGACACTTTTGAACTGTGGTGCTGGAGAAGACTCTTGAGAGTCCCCTGGACTGTAAGGAGAACAAATCAGTCAATCCTGAAGGAAATCAACCCTGATTGCTCATTGGAGGACAAATGCTGAAGCTCAAGTACTTTGGCCACCAAATGAGAAGAGAGGACTCACTTGAGAAGGCCCAGATGCTGGGAAAGATCGAAGGAAAAAGGAGAAGTGGATGGCAGAAGATGAGGTGGCTGGATTGCATCATTGACACAATGGGCACAGACCTGAGTGGGTTGCGGGGAATGGCAGAGGACAGAGGAGCCTGGCTTGTGGTGGCCTATGGGGTCGCAAAGGGTCAGACTCGACTATGTGACTGAACAACAACAAAAACCTAGTAGTGCTACTCTCTGCAATTGTTCTACCATGATGTTGTCAATACCATAACATTTTCATTTTCCTACTTATAAAATTGCATGCTTTTCTGTTCAAAAATCAATTGCAATATCATTGCTGAATATAAAGATTGTGTGCACAACTGATTTGATTCCCTGCACTATGTTCCCATCATCCATATACAGCAGGTGCAAAATTCTTTCACATGTTCTCAATACTTGACATCCATAATTTGTATTATTCAATAGTATCATTTATGCTACCATGGCTATTACAAATAGTAATACAATGAATCACCTTAAAATTTACATCTCCTAATTTTGATATTTTCTAATTTGGTACCATTTACCATTAGAGTAGAAATCTTCCAAATGGGTGGTGTAAAAATGCAATAAATAAATATTCCACTAATTTATCATTCTTGTCAAGCATCTACTAATGTTGTTTATTATGCAAATCTGCAAAGTTTCATTTATCCAAGTTTGCAGTAGGCTATCAAATGCTTTTTTGTAATCAATCCAAAAAAGGTGCAGATTGGTTTCCATTCTTTTACAATTTTTCAATATAATCAAATTGTTAAGTATTTGGTCCTTTGTTCTGTGTGAGTTTCAACTATTCCCTGTTTTGTTCTTCATGTATAAGATTCTGTGTAACCAGATGTTGAAAAACAAAATCTGCTAAAATTATTCATGGACAGTGTTAACATATCAGTAAGCAAATTATGGGTCTATAATTGCTTGATTCAACTCCTTTATCCTTATCTTTCAAAATCAAAAAGGTTGGACCACTTGTTATCCAGCCATCCACAGCACCTGTCTAATATAAAATATATTGTTTTGCTAATCTAGGGTGTATTGTGTTTAGGTTTAAGCCATAAACACAAGTTTTATTTTTACCACAAGCTGTCCAATTTTTTATTTTCTTGACTTGTCTTGTTATCATCTTTATAGTGATTAACAACTCCTGCATGTCCGTTGCATTTACATGTCACTGAACATGGACAGGCCAAGCTGTATCCACATAGGATCTCTTTGGGTTTTCCTTCCGAAATGTTACAATTTATTTGTTGCCATTGCTATTGTTGTATTGTCTGGCTACGTTAATGGAGGAGATCATACAGCCAGTGACTCAACGCCGAGTGTCAGGCAGCAGTTAACTAACCTGACTCCCTAAAGGGCCCAATGGCTACGGGCGGATGAGCCCCTTTAGGTGGGGTGACGGTCCCCCTCAGTGGAGGAAATGCCACTGGAAACCATCATATTCGGCCCAATGGCAAAATGAGCAGAGGAGGAACTCTGATTTCCAATGGTCATAGAGGCAGAAGAGGCCATGCCAGATGGACTGGCTGTGAAGACGCACCTTGTCAATAATCTCAAGGCTGTGGCAGTCCATTGCAGTCCTGGTGTTGATTTATTTTTTTATTTTTTTAGACTTGTATGTCGCCCCACTCATGGAGCGACTCTCCTGCACATCTCTGCTCCGAGATCATAGTGTGTGAGTCACTTCATGGCAAGCTGGGATCCATCTTAAACAAATTCACGCCCATGACATTTTTCCTGCTTCAGGAAAAAATGCATTCTCAGATACGAACTGCAGTCAATGACTATTGTTGCAATCTCCATTCAGGCATTTGTAAAAGTGGTAATCTAAATAGTTTGTGTGTGTGCATCTGATGAAGTGATTGCGATCCATGAAAACTCACACTGAATTACATATCTTAGTCTTCAAAATGCCACAATAACATTTTATAGAGTTTAGGTTATTTTGTTTTCATTACATATGTTAAAAGAGAGTAGCACAGCTATCTTTTGGAATGGTAATCACAACTTTGCTTCTTAAGACCTAAAATCACAAGGACTGTTTTTTATTTGGTAGTCTTCAAGGAGCCACAATACTTTCTTTTTATTTTCTATTATTTTCTTTTTTAAAAAAAATCATTACCAATTGACTTTAGAAATCTTTGTGTATGGAGGAATGGAGGACAAGCATAGGATAGAATCAGTTTTGTAAAAATAGTAAAGATTAATTGCCCCCTATTATTAAGAGTGTGTGTGTGTGTGTGTGTGTGTGTGTGAGTGAGTGAGTGAGTGAGTGAGTGTGAGCTAACAGTACAAAAAACAAATATCTTTCTAGTATTCTATATTCTCAACTTCCATTCTATATTATTTCATACCGAGAGCAACAAGAATGCCTGCAAGCCAAGAAGATGAAAGCTTCTTTTCTAAGAGAAAAGCGGGCTCCACAGTTCCAAGACTAGGGGTGGCTGCATTTGCTGGATGGCTGTCCAAAGAATTATCACCTAAAACAACAAACATGCAGCCACAAGCAACCTAAAAACATAAAACTGCCATAGCGAGTGGTGTTGACAACACAGCAGGTGCAAGACACAGGTGACAAGACCGGAACAAGAAATCGATACACCTTGCTAAAGGCTTACTGCAACCACTCACTGCCAAATTGATACTTTAAATGGGTTTCCACTTGTGATACTACTAGAATGGCATTCAACAGTATTAAATGATTCTTGAAATCAGTAAAAGAGGATAGGTCAATGTTAAGGTAGATGAGCTATAAATCATATCTATCACTGTAAAAACCATTAATATAAAGCCAGATACAAAACATCCATTCTTTCAGATCAATGATTTGTTTGATAAAGTCTTGGTTTTGATCAGTTCATAGTGTGTGTTTTTTACAGCAACTAAAATCTGGCTTTTAGAAACTACATGCCTGTAACTGCACTGCTATGAAATGGTATGGTAGTAAATATTAAACAATAACATGGTTAGGAACAGCTAGGATTAAGTAATTTAAGAATGGCACACTCAAACCAATACTAACTAACACTTTTCCCTAGAGCAGTACTCATTTTGACAAAGATATATGGAATTCCAATTTAAATAGCATTTTACAAGCCCTCCTACCCAAGGTTTAATGTAATTATTCTTAAAATTTGTTTCATTAACCTTCTGTTCCACTCAACCCTGTGGTCAAACACGAATTTCCCATATTCAAGCCATTCTGCCTACAAGGTCCATACAATCCAAATCAATGAAGGATATTGATAATGATATTGATATGATTTGATTTGTATGCCGCCCACTCAGCATACGCCGACTCAGGGCGGCTCACATGGCAATCTAACAACATACACAATAGTACAATATACAAAATTCAATATACAAAAACAGCATATAATAATATACAACCAAAACAACGCCATATTTCAAACAATGCATGTTTTCCTATCAGTTTTCTTCACACTTGTGCATAGTTATCAGGAATACAAGAGCTTGGATGAACTTCATCTTGATCTCTGAGGATATATTTTCACACACTCTTTTCTACTTCCTTCATTGTTGTCCTGTCAAGTCTCCTGTTAAGATACTGCAAGGTACGATTTGAATATTAGAATTTCAGGGGAAAGGACATCCCCATGGGGTAGATTCACACATCATCTTCTGGAGTTGCTGAAATCTAGCTTGCTTCCGTGAAACTGACTGTTAGATCATCTCCCAGTCTTTTGTCAGCCTGATCTACCTCAGAGGTTTCCTCTGAGGAAAATGTAAAGGAGCCACATGTGCAGTCTTAAAATAATTCAGAACATAGAAGTTGCCAAACAAATTTAAAATGTATGGTAAGGCTTTCAACAGGTACTAGTTATGATGATGATACTAGAGTTGCTAGAGAACATGCGTGGAGGGTATTGTTCCATCCCTGCCATGTCCCCAGGCTTCCCATAGGAATCTGTTTAGTCACTATGTGAATAAAATGCTGGACCACATATGCCTCTGGTGTTATCCAAATTGGTTCTTCTTAGGAACTTAGAATTAGATACAATATTAGAGACATAGAAGTTAACCCAGGCGAAACTTTACAGTCATTCCACAACATGCAGAGTTTGATCCCATATTTTGTTTTATTCTACACACTGCAGATGGTTTCAACCCAGTCTTCACAACAGAAGGCTGTTTTTTCCCAATAGAGGTGCAAGATATTTAAATCTAATATCAGTGTCTTATCTCCTCTTGGGATCTAACATGCATATTGTATGTAGAACGGCCAAGTTTATAATTAAGGCATCAGCTAAAAGAATTCAATATATTAATCAACTTGGGGTATCCTGCAAGGGAGATGCACTTATCTGATGCAGGATATACATCTACTATCAGTATTAAGGTATTTCCTCTAGTCTACATTCAAGAGTAGTAGAGGTATGCATTGTATTTTATGGTATTTTATGGTATTTACTGTATTTTATCACACTCCATTTGTATTGGTCATTTTTTACATTCTTCTGTTAGGATATTGATAAGGTCGCAAGACTAATCAATTAAAAAACCATTTATACATTCAATAAAAGTTTCTAAGCTAGCTAGGTTTATACTTATTTATACATAGAAGATAGATCGTAACTGTTGTGTCTTATGTATAAATATTCCTAGGCCCCAACAAATAAACTTTCCCTCTACAGAGGGACTAGATAAAGGTAAAGTTCACCCTTGCTGGAAAGCCAGCCATATCTGACTCTAGGGTTTGGTGCTCATCTCCATGTATAGCCAAAGAGTCAGTGCTGCGTATGCAGATATTTCCATGGACATGTGGCAGGTATGACTAGACAATGGAGTGCATGGAACGCTGTTACCTTCCCACCAATGTGGTACCTAGTTATCTATTTGCAATTTCTCGCTTTCGAATTGCTAGATTGGTAGAAGCTGAGACAGAGACAGGAGCTCACTCAGTTGTGCAGTACTCGGGTCTTGAACTGCTGACCTTCCAGTCACCAAGTTCAGCATCATAACCATTACACCACCGCAGTCCCTTCATTAGGATGACCTATAGTCAATTTAGTTGTCTTAGGACCCCCGAGGTCATCATTGGAAAAAGGTAAGGGTCTGAAGCAATGAACTTTCCACTGTTCCAAACGTTTCTTCACTCCAACAGCATCTGTTTTTCACTAATAAGCAGAAAACCTATCTTTTGGTAAGCACACATTCGCAGATTTTGGCAACATGCTCAAAGTGCTGAGCTACATCCCCAGCTGTTCCAAAACAACAGTTCCTCTGAGTACAGCTGTACTCTCCCTGTTACCTAAGCTGAGCAAAATATTCAGTACTGTGCAGAATTCTGGCAACAAAACAAAGTTCCTGAGAAGTTATTTCTCGTATGTGCATACTGTTTTGTTCCACAGGTAAGTTTAGCCAGAGACCTGTTTTTTGAAGGAGAAAAAAATGAAGGAGGATAACCTGCTATCTTTCCTTGAAGTTGTCCAAGACCTACAGGTCTGTAACAACCACTGCTGAGCAAGAGAGTATGCTCCAACTATCCTCCAGACTCGCTCTTTCACTTAAGCTATTTTCTGCTAACTACTGCAGTTTCTACCACCAACGTTCCTCCAGCCAGCTGCAAAATACGAAATTATACCGCCTGCTTGCCAGACAGCATTTAACCCCCAAGAAACGTAAGAAGACATTCAATCCAGAGATAACTGGCAATAAAGCATTACAAAGGAGAAAAATAAAGGGTTTCTGCAAAAAAGAAAAAAGAAAGGTAAAAAGATGTTTACTCAAAATCAATAAAAAAAGTCACATGACCATGCTTGCTTTTTCAAGAGAGAAAGAACTGCCTTGGCATACCAAGCAGCTGTAACAAAGACCTACTGTATGCCTTAATCAGAGCCTCAGAGCACGCTCACTCTATCTATAGCAATCAGTTCCTTTTACATGTGTGTAATTAAAAGGGTCCTTTTGCTGTACATACAATTCCCTCTTTAGAGGTAACTAACATAATTGATATCAACTACTTAGTAAATTGAGCTTTCATGATCTTTCTACAAGTCAAAGGACACCCAGTTAAAGTTAAGCACTTCTATAAGTTTCTAATAACAAATTTCAACATGATTAAATCTTAAAAGATCTAAATTTTGCCTACATCTTGCTTATAATTGTCACAAACCTTACGTATCTATTTACCTACTTACTTATTTACTTACCCAACCCTGCCTCCCTCCAGCTAGAGCCACTCTGGCCAATTACCATATATAATTAAAACTACATTAAAATACAATCATAAATAAATCATAAAATAGTCTAAGCTAGGCAGACAAACTACCATTCAAAATGGGCAGAATAAAATATATAAAAATAAACAGGGAAGGTGTTGGAGAAGGTAGTGGTGCATCAGCTGCAGGGGGTTCTGGATGAAGCAGATTATCTGGACCCATTGCAGTCAGGATTCAAGTCCGGATATGGTACCAAGATGGCATTGGTCGCACAGATGGATGATCTCTGGCGGGAGTGGGACGGTGGTCATCCATCCGTCCTTGCTCTTCTTGACCTCTCAGCGCCCTTCGATACCGTTGACCATGGTATCCTTCTGGAATGGCCCCAAGGATTGGGGATTCAGGGCACTGTGTGGTCCTGGTTTTCCTCATTTCTGAGGGGTTGGACCCAGTCGGTGTGGTTGGAGAGTGAGAGGTCCAGCCCTAGGTTCCTTCAATACAGGGTGCCTCAGGGTTCTGTGCTCTCTCTTCTCCTATTTAACATCAACATGAAGCCGCTGGGTGAGATCATCCGTTCCCACGGGGTGCGGTACCATCAGTACGCGGATGATACCCAGTTGTACATCATGGCCCGTGAGGACCCCAGTGATGCCGTCAAAGTCCTTTCCAGGTGCCTGGAAGCTGTTGGGGTCTGGATGGGGGCCAACGGGCTACAACTGAAACCCAGCAAGACTGAGTGGCTATGGATAAGGGGTCCTGTGTTATCCCGGGAGCTACCATCTTTGGTTCTGGATGGGGCTATTCTGCCCCAGACAGACCCAGTGTGCAACTTTGTGGTCCTCCTGGATTCGTGGCTGCTGTTAGAAAAACAGGTGGTGGCTATGGCCAGGAGGGCTTTCACCCAACTTCGGGTGATTCGCCAGTTGCGCCCGCTCCTGCACCGGGACTCCTTGCTCATGGTCACTCACACTCTGGTCACCTCCAGACTAGATTATTGCAATGTGCTCTACATGGGGCTGCCCTTGATGACCATGTGGAGGCTACAGCTGGTCGAGAATGCGGCAGCCCAGGTGGTGATGGGGTGTGGGCGTTATGCCCACGCCTCGCCACTGCTTCGGGAGCTGCACTGGTTGGCAGTTTGTCTCCGGGCGCAATTCAAGGTGTTGGTTTTGACCTTTAAAGCCCTATATGGTAGTGGGCCAGGATACCTAAGAGACCGCATCGCCCTAGGAATGTCTGTCTGTCCGACCAGAGCAGACGGAGGGGCTCCCTAATTGTTCCATCAACCAGAGAGGCTTGCCTCTCTGGCACAAGGAGGGACTTCTCCGTGTCTGCACCGGCCCTCTGGAACCTCCTGCCAAACAAGAATAATCCCCTAAGTACACAGATCAGTCAAAATTAATACACTGCAAGTTAAATATTAGCACAAAGCAATATGGTCAGTTTTGGTTCCCTTTGTCAAGAGCATTTCCCAAAATCATTAGGTAAATTTGCTATTTCCAACTGCACTGTGTTCTAATGGTTTGAAAGGTTTTACAGCTGCACCTGCCAGCCTATATTTTAACACTGTTTACTTATCAAGCTTAAAAAAACAAAAAGTAATCAAGCAAATAAAATAAAAGCAAGATTTCAAAAGGGACCTAAACACTCAAACAATCTTGCTTCTTTTAACAAGTCAATCCCTCTCACAGATGGATGGATGACACCATATGCAAAACCAGCAGAAGAGCAAAATTCTCCTATGACTTTAGCCTTGCGTGCAAGATAGGTGAAATATTTTAATACAGAGTAAATTAGAGCTCTTGTTTCATTTTGTATTGTTTTGAGAACTTCTGCCAATATTGCCATGCAAGTTGTTGTAAATGCATTGAGCTACTAAGCTTAACATCTTTACTGCTTTAGCCCACAATCTACATGAGAATTTGCATAATCACTGAAAAGTCTCAGGTTCTTGACAACCACGCATACTTTACACACAATAAGGCAGAAGATTCATGCCTGTGTATCCTACGTAATGTATAATACAGATAAAACACACAATATCATGAATTGCCACCCTTCTGCTAACAAAGTGGGGAAATGGTATAAAGCTTAGTCTCTGAAATATAATAAGGTAAAACACTGGTTTACAAATGCCTTGGCTAACGTTTGCCACAGTTTACGATGGCAAATCCTGCTAAAATGATGTCCCGGTTTACTTTTTTTGGTTTATAACCGGGAATTAGATCCCCAGTGCCACTTTAGACTCTAAAATGGTAGCTGCATGCCATTTCAGAGTCTAAATGGCACACACACACGCACACACACACACCACTGCTAGAAGTCAAAATTCTTCACTTACTGCTATAGAGGCGGCAGCCAGGGCATTGGTGGAATTTTTGCCAGTGTTTCTACACTGTCCACTGCTTCTACCAGCAGTGGGAGAGTGTGGTGACCATATTCACTCAGTTCCAGTCTTCGTCCAAGATCCCTGAGCAGTGCTACAGCCAGGAATACATGCCTCCCTCAGGTGCACGTTCCCGGCTGTAGCACCACGCAGGCAGCTTGGACAAACACCAGAACCGAGCGGATAAGGTGGCCACACTCTCCTGCTGCCAGTAGCAGCGGAGACTGGGTTCCCCCGGTGGCCAGACAAACCACTCAGAAGCAGTGGTGTGAAAAAGGTAGGGAGATCACATTGTCCCTTTTGTGAGTTGTGGGGGATGACCGTGCCTGGCATTTTTTTTTGGCGGGTTTTTGTATTTTCTAAATTATTTTTGGTCTGGTCAGGATGGTTTTTTATTTTTCAGTGCATTCCTATGAGACAACATGCTTCAGTTTATGGTTTTTTGGTTTAAGATGAAGGCTGTCGGAACAGACCAACGTTGTAAACTGGGGTTTTATTGTAGTTCCAGTACAAGTCTAGGACTTGGAAGATCCCAGTGAACCATGAAACTCCTAGGTGACCTTAAGCCAGTCTCTCTTTCTCACACTCACTGCCTCTCCCTCTCTGTCTCTAAAAGTTATTGCACACATGAGTTATCTCTTCTGCATATATACAACATGGCCGTCATATTATTGATCTGTTCAGTTATATCACACTTGTAAATGAAACAGATCATTAGTGCTAGTGAGAAGTTTACGACGAAGGCTGTCGGAACATTTTTTAAAAAATGTTTTTATAGAAACAGAAATTGTAAGTCTTCTGCAGTAAACTTAATTGAATTTCAACCCAAATTTAAGTTGTCTTTACATGCTTATCTTACATGCTGTTGTGCACACCAAATCAGAAGGAGGCCACTCAGGTGCACCACTTTGAGTTCACTAGAAAAAATTACTGAGTAAATCACAAGTATGATGGACACTGGGCCTCCTGTTTTGTTACACTAATAGTACTAAGGATTTTATTAACCTTGTGCAGAACACTGACATCACAATCACAACAACAAAACTACCTTAATATTCTCAAATCCTTATGTGCAGAGCTGCAGTAAAGACAACTTAAATTTGGGTTGAAATTCAATTAAGTTTACTGCAAAAGACTTACAACTTCTGTTTCTATAAAAACATTTTTTTTAAATGTTCCGACTGCCTTCGTCGTAAACTTCTCACTAGCACTAATGATCTGTTTCATTTACAAGTGTGATATAACTGAACAGATCAATAATATGACGGCCATGTTGTATATATGCAGAAGAGATAACTCATGTGTGCAATAACTTTTAGAGTCACACCTCAACCAATATCCTGATGAAAACACACGCAAATAATCCACAAAGATTTCAAACTGGGCTGTGAAAGGGGTTATGGGTGGGATTTTATAGCTTCTCTTGGTTTCCACTCCTTTGTCACAGCAGCTGATGTTTTTATCTTCCTCCACAATCTGCCAGTTGAGGAAGATTTCAAGGAGAGGGGGGGGGGACTCTAACATTTTGCACTTGCGCAAGACACAGCTGCCTACTATACTAATTTAAGACTCAGAGATTTCAATGGGCCTGATCCATTACCCATTCCCTCTAGGCAAGGAATGTGTCTTACTGATTATGCAACTTTGTATCGGCTTCATCAGTAAGAACAACCATCAAGCAAATGGACTGACCTGGGAGACAGGACAGCAGGTAAAAAGCTGAGAGGTCTGATTCAAAAGTTCCCATGGTTTTCTAGATTACATCTCTCACCCTGGATGCTGGTTTTGACAACGATGGTCCATATCTACAATTTACTAGTCAAGCATGCTTGCTGGACAGTTCTTTGCTGAAACTGAGAAGCCCTCTCCTTCAACCATTACTGTATTTCTACCTCACCTGCTGATCTCCCAAATACCTCTCCTAGCACAAATGCTGTTTGCAAACCATGAAAAAGGAGAATGGGGAAATTCCACCCCATCCTCTGCTCTTCTCTGTTGTTTGCTGTCCTGTATGGCTGTGCTACAAATCTCAAAGCATCACTGAAAAGGACAGTTTTACCAATAGCAACTGACACATTTCCAAAAAGTCCATCACATATTACGGCACTGTTACATGGCATATGGGAGGGAAATTGGAAACGTCTTCTCTCACTTCCTTCACTCTCTTTCTAGGCTGTCACTCCTCCACAAGATATCCTTTGTTTTTGTTTTAGGACAAAGCCCAAGTTCTATCATTTGGAACCACATACAACAAAGGAACTCCAAGTTAGACCAAATTATTGCCCGCCTCTCCCCGGGATTCGGTCCACCTGGTCCCGGGGATGGGAGGCCAGGTGCCACCACTGTGTCTCCACCTTCCGAGCCCCGGAGGGCTCAAAAGGATGCCCCGCCGTGCCGCCCGAGGACTCCCCCGCCTCTCCCCAGGATTCGCTCCACCTGGTCCCGGGGTTGGGAGGCCAGGTACCACCACTGTGTCTCCACCTTCTAATCCCCAGAGGGCTCAAAAGGATGCCCTGCCGTGCCACCCGAGGACTCCCCCGCCTCTCCCCAGGTTTCGCTCAACTTGGTCCCAGAGATGGGAGGCCAGGTGCCGCTGCCACATCTCCACCTTCCGAGCCATGGAGGGCTCAAAAGGACACGCCGCCACGCCGCCCAAGGACTTGCCTGCCTCTGCTCAGGATTCACTCCATCTGGTCCTGGGGATGGGAGGCCAGGTGCCACCGCTGTGTTCCCGCCTTCCGAGCCCCGGAGGGCTCAAAAGGATGCCGCCACCGTGCCACTCGAGGACTTAGCCCTCTTTCCAGGCCTGGCATTTGCCACAGGGAAGAGTTAAAATGAACTCCTGGGCTCGTATCAGCACAACAGAGACTTTAAAAAGTAGAACGGCGGCGGCTCCTTGCCTTAGCCCTCTTCCCCGGCCTGACTTTGGCTGCGGGAGTCTTTTTTTCCTTTCTTTTCTTACCACATTTGTTATGTTGTATTTTTGTTGTTGTTTTTTATTGCTCACTATATTATTGGAATGTTGTATGTTGTATGTTATTGATATTGTATTTCTTTTCTGCTGCTGTCTGCTGTGCAGGCAGCATGCCCCAATGTGAACCGCTTTGAGTCGCCTTTGGGTTGAGATAAAGCGGTATATAAATAAAACTTTATTATTTATTATTATTTTAAAAAATCTGAAATCTGTGTTAACATCATCTACCTATATTATACAAGTTTGTTTCCACACTATTGGAAATAATAATGAGCTTTCCCACAACAAACTTAAAGGGAGATCTATTTTCCTGCTGTTACCATTATAACACACACAGAAACAAAAGGATCAAAGTAGCTTTGACACTAATACATTTATTTTAGTGTGCATCTCCTTGGAATACAATCCTCTTCTTCAGATCTAGCAGGTATTCCATGGCTCTGAAAAAGTGGATTATAATCCATGAAAAATCACACTGAAACTTTTTTTTTTACTGATGCCTCAATTTTTTGCTTCTGCTTTTGGTTTAGTTTTTCTTCTGCATTAAACAACTGACAGTCTCAAATCCTTGCCAATCTACTGCAACTCATTTTGTAGTCTCTCAGCAATCTCAGTCTACCTTTTGCTCAACATTCTGCACAACTTTCTTCCCAATGGAATTAACAATTTTCTGTATCTGATTCTCTCACCACTCAGATGCTGATATCACAGTATTTTCTTCCCAAGTTGAGCAACACACACTGCGAGGTTAGTGGAGGCATTTTAACAACAAAATCCTGGGAGAGACCTTCCTGACACAGGGAAGAGCACACAGGGCCACCTCATGGACCTTTCCAATTAGCTGAATCTGTTGCAAGCTCTGGTAACTGCTAGATAAACTTTCCCTGCAAATGCTCTTCTGAGTCTGGAATACAAAAGAGCAAACCTGAAGAACAGGGATGCCCAAACTTTTCAGGCTGTGGACCGGTCACATGGTTCAGCAGGCCAGTCACATGGTTCCCCCCACTGGAAGTGGAAGTAAAATGTGCCTTACACTCTGCTTAAGCCAGGGATGCCTAAACTACGGCCTGTGGGCTAGATCTGACCCCCGACACCAATTCATCCACACCGCCCTCATTGCTCCCGGAAGTGGAAGTAAAACACACCCACACATTTTACTTCCGCTTCCGGGAGCGATGAGGGCAGTGCAGGCCAGATGAATTGGCATTGGGGGCCATATCTGGCCCGTGGGCCATAGTTTGGGCACCCCTGCTGAAAAACATCATTTCTCACAAGTCAGAGTGATCATTAATACTATTCCCTGCATAAAACACCCTATGTACACAAAAAGAACAAGAGCTTGGCATTTTTTTGAAGCACAACTCCCAGAATCTTCCAACTACCAAACTGACTATGTTGGCTGAGGGATTCTGGTAGTTCTAGTTGGGGAGAAATTATCTCCCCCCACCTCTGCAATGAGCTCTGGAATATCTGAATATTGCTAAGCAGAAGAAACCTCTCTTCCTCCAAACCTGCATACCCGTGAGATATAATATAAAATTTCCTGGAAAAACAACGGAAGACCAACAGGCTGTTTTTATTTTCCAAGCATTAAAAATCTATCTTAAGAATACAGATGTGCTGCATTATACAACTGCAGCTACTTGACATATTTCAGACACCTAATTCGCTAAGAGCCACTAAATGCATTCTTCATCTTCAGTTATCAGTCATCTGGCTCATGGCAAAACTATTAAAGGAGCCAGAGGTGATAGCAGAACACTATTGATAAGGTAAGCATCTGGCTCCTTAGAAACAAAACTTGTTTGTTTGTTTGTTTGTTTGTTTGTTTGTTTGTTTGTTTGTTTGTTTGTTTGTTTGTTTGTTTGTTTGTTTGTTTGTTTGTTTGTTTGTTTGTTTGTTTGTTTGTTTGTTTGTTTGTTTGTTTGTTTGTTTGTTTGTTTGTTTGTTTGTTTGTTTGTTTGTTTGTTTGTTTGTTTGTTTGTTTGTTTGTTGTGATGAATGTTAAATCAACGTTGAACATAAGCATCCCTCAACTTTCTTCAACCACTCTTTTATACATATTCAAGACTAGAAAATAACTATTTGAAGAAGAAAGATAATTCCAAAGCATACATTAAGGCAGATGTTTAAAAATGAAATGTGCACATCTTGACAATTGTTTAAAATTTATTATGTAAGACAAACATAGGAAGCAGAGAAAATACATGCCTATTGAGAACTTTGAATATTCTCCCAACACCATCTCTAGTGTTGTTGGCTTTTAGTATATTTTTAATGGTGTTTTTAATTATATTATTATATAGTTGTATTTGTTAGTGAGCCACCTTGTGTCCCCTTTGGGAAGAAAGACAAGTATAAACAAAACAAAACAATTGGTCCAGAGTAGAATAGGACAACTAAATGTTTTTGCCCCTCAGGGCAAAAGCTGTGGTCTTGTGCATAAATGAGTCCAGTAGTCTATCTTCCCTACTCCCCCTCTTTTATTCTTTTATACACAAACACAATCTTCTCAACCTGAACCCTTTCAGTTCCCATACATACATTTTCCCCATCTTTGCCTAAGGGTAGATAAATTAAAAAACCTCCCAAACCTGTGCTAAAACAACATTGCACACCCTCTTTCCAAGTGAATGGTATTCTTGGTAGTCTTCTCAACACCAATCTGCTGAGTCATCTCTGTGCACTATTCTCACCATCACAATGGTGGTCCCCACATCCATCCAAGCAGCTAAGCTGTCAGCTGGGTGAAGTCACATTTATACATGACAGACATTTCTTCTATTACAATCTCTCTCCCAGCTCATCAAACCGTTGAATCATAACTGCATCAGCTGGAGAGAGATTCACATTGACACATATGGCAAGCAAGCAATCTCAAATGGATATAAGCTACCCAACAGTAGTCTAGAGCAGTGTTTCCCAACCTTTGGTTTTTGGACTTCAATTCCCAGAAGCCTAAGTCAATTCCCCAAAACACTGATCAGCCAATGTACTTTACTTAGACTTCAGGGAATTGAGGTCCACGTTATGGCGTGTGCCCTACATTGGGAAACAATGGTCACACCTGAGGATCAGGGCTTCTGGAAATTGAAGTTCAAGAACAGCAGGAGCACCAAGGTTGGGCACCACTGGTCTAGAGGCATCATTTTTGACATGGCTGCTGGAAGCCTTAGTTTAATTCTCAAAAAAACAAACTTGTCAAATAATGGAATTACCACTGTTTTCTCTCCCATTGTGGGTAGCAGCAGAAAGAGTGTACTGCCTCCATGCTTTGTATATAGGTTTCTCACAAAGTATCTTGTAGAGTACCCTCAGCTGGACAAAACTGATCTTTGGTTTGATTCAGTAGAACTGTTCTTATAGTAGTATACACCGATCTACAGACAAGGAACACCCATTTGATATGAAGGTTACACTGACAGTTTTCTATTGTTCAATAGGCACATCTGAACACATATAACTGCATACTCTTTAAGTGATACACATGTGGAGACTGGAACTGTGAATAGTATTTTGCTGCCTGTAGTAGAATAGCAAATGGCACACTCATATACACAAGTCACAGTGCATCATACTCAAAGCCAGGGAAGTTGTTTTGGTTCCTGACGCAGAATACCCTTCAAGCACCTCCTCTAACGCCTGGCAACAAAAATCCAATAAAAAGAAATTAGATAATTATGTATTTCTTGATTTTGTGTCATCGAAGAGCTGCTGACTTCGTTAAATGCATCAACTTGTCTATGGGTAAAGCTAGTCCTGGAAGAATATAATATTTTATTCTGCTCTACCTTCAATCAATGCAGATTTGATCTATAACTTTGTAGAAAATTGCTGTCTCTTAGTCTTCTGTTGCTTTGGACGCCTGAACTGCCTTTCATGGAAACTCTTTTCAAATTTGGCTTTGACCATCTCTCTTAGAAACACCACTCAAAAGCTGGCATAGCCTCAAAAAGGGTTTGGGCCACATGCCAAGCAAAGATAAAGCAGAATCAATGCAGATGTTTGCAAGTTCCAAGGGGACCAGAGTTACAAAGTTAATATAACTAAAACTGAGAACCCCAAGCACAATGTATAAGTTTCTGCTAAAGGAAAAATGATTGAACCCTCTTCAAACTAAGCAGTATATATTTGGGGAATACATGTAGCAAAATGCATAACCCAGTTAAACCAAAGTCCTTATATTTAAATAGTGCCAAACTGGAATAAAATCTAAGCACTCTGGCTTCATGCATTACAGGAATGTCTTGTGTAAACATTTTGCATTCAGCATTTCACTACTGAGTGTTAATGCCTTTTCCTGCTCAAAACCAATGAAATTAAATTTGTCTCCTTACATCTTAACTGGGTTGTAGATTCCACGAATTATCTTAATAAATCTGAGATCATAATTTTTAATTAACTGTGTTACAGCTATGCTTACGAAATTTATTTGTAAACCTGTAAGTAAACTAGGAGGGCTTCTTCAGAAGTTTGTAGCCTGACAGAACACAAAAAGGAAATAGTGGGCAGAGTGACATAAAAAAATACATCAAACATCAATATGGTGTGGGATGCCATGTAGTTGGTTTTCAGAGGTGAAAGTATTAGGCTGGCTAATTCAGAAATAAACAACTTAAGGTGGCACAAGATAAAATTGAGAATAAGATAAAGCAGTTGCAGGAAAAACATGCAAGGACTAAGGATAAGAAAGTTTTTGATAATATGCAAAGATTGAAGACCGAATTAAAGGAAAGGACATAGAAAAGGTAAAACGAGATTTGGTATATTTAAAAAGAGAATGTTTTGAATATAGTAATAAGAATTCAAAATTATTAGCAAGGGCTGCAAAAGAAAAGAGAGAAAAAAGGGAAATTGAAATTCTGATTAATAAGGATGGGGCAAGATGTAAAAAATGGAGATAAATGTAAAATTGTGAAAGACTTCTATCAGGCGCTATATGCGAAAAAGAACATAGATTTGGTGAAATTAAAAAAACAATTGGAGAAACAAATAAACAGTAAGATTACACAGGAACACAAGAATAGGATGGAAGAACGAATAACGGAAAAGGAAATAAAAGAGGTTATAGCCAGCTTAAAAATGGATAAAGCGCCTGGAGAAGATGGGTTACCAGCTGAGTTTTATAAGGAGTTTAAAAAGGTAGTGGTGCCGAAATTGACTAAATTATATAATTATATATTAGAAGGTGGGCAAATTCTGACTTCGTGCTTTTTGTTGTTCAGTCGCACAGTCGATTCCGACTCTTTGCGACCCTATGGACCATCGCTCTCCAGGCACCTCTGTCCTCCACCATCCTCCTTAGTCCACACAGCCCCATGCCCATTGTGTCTACAATACCATCTAGCCATCTCATCTTTGGCCGTCCCCTTCTTCTTCTGCCCTCCACCTTCCCCAGCATCAAGGCCTTCTCAAGTGAATCCTCTCTTCTCATTTGATGTCCAAAATACTTCAACTTCATCTTTGTTACTTGTCCTTCTAAGGAGCACTCAGGGCTAATCTCTTCTAATATTGACCTATTTGTTCTCCTCGCTGTCCAGGGGACTCTCAAAACTCTCCTCCAGCACCACATCTCAAAGGCATCTATTTTTCTTCTCTCAGCCTTTCTAATGGTCCAGCTCTCACAGCCATACATTACCACCGGGAATACCATTGCTTTGATATGCGGACCTTTGTTTGCAGTGAGATATCTCTGCTTTTCACTATGTTCCCCAGGTTTTTCATAGCTTGTCTCCCAAGAATCAGTCGCCTTTTTATTTCATGGCTGCAATCCCCATCTGCAGAGATCTTGGATCCTAAGAAAGTAAAATCTGTTACTGCTTCTACTTCTTCCCCATCTATTTTCCAGGGACTTATAGCGCCTGTTGCCATTATCTTGGTTTTCTTGATATTGAGTCTCAGGCCAGCTTTTGCACTCTCTTCTTTCAACCTAATCAGGAGCTTCTTTAGGTCTTCTTCACTTTCTGCCATTAGGGTGGTATCATCTTCATATCTCAAATTGTTGATGTTTCTCCCAGCAATTTTGATCCCATATGGTGATTCCTCCATCCCTGCATTGCGCATTATGTGCTCTGTGTATAAGTTGAATAAGCAGGGTGACAATGCAGCCTTGTCTTACTCCTTTTCCTATTCCAAACCACTCCGTCATTCCATACTCTGTCCTAACTGTTGCTTCTTGACTCATGTACAGATTTCTCATGAGACATATGAGGTGTTTTGGTATTCCCATTTCTTTAATTACTTGCCACATTTTGTTGTGGTCCACACAATCAAAGGCCTTGGTGTAGTCAATGAAACAGAAGTAAGCTTGTTTCTGGTATTCCTTTGTTTTCTCCATGATCCAGCGTATGTTGGCAATGTGATCTCTGGTCCCCCTGCCTGTTCTGAATCCAGCCTGCACCTCTGGTAGTTCTCTTTCTACATGCTGCTGTAGTCTATCCTGTATTATCTTGAGCATCACTTCGCTAGCTTGTGGGATTAGCGCAATTGTTCGATAATTTGAACATTCTTTGGCATTGCCCTTTTTTGGGATTGGGACATATACTGATCTTTTCCAATCCTGTGGCCACTGTTTCGTTTTCCAAATCTGCTGGCATATATCATGTAGTAGCTTGATTCCATCATCTTTCAGGGCTTTGAAGAATTCAACTGGGATACCATCATATCCACTGGCTTTGTTGTTTGCCGTGCTTTTTAGGGCCTTTCTGACTTCACTCTCTAGGATGTCTGGTTCAAGTTCAATTTCCCCCTCATTGTTATTATCCGCGGTGTTTAGGTCTTTTTTGTAAAGTTCCTCTGTGTACTCTTTCCATCTTTTCTTTATCTCTTCTGCATCCACTAACTCTTTGCCATCTTTGTCTTTTATCGTGATCATTTTTGCTTTGAACGTTCCCTTGACTTCCCCAATTTTTTTAAAGAGATCTCTAGTCCTGCCTCTTGTGTTGTTTTCCTCTATTTCTTTGCACTGTTCATTTAGGTAGCTTTCCTTATCTCTCCTTGCTTTTCTTTGAAATTCTTTATTTAAGTGATTGTATTTTTTCCTTTCTCCTTTGCCTTTTGTGTTCCTTCTTTCCTCTGCTATTTTAAGAGCCTCATCCGACAACCACTTTGCTTTCTTGCGCTTCTTTTCTTTTGGTATAGTTTTCCTTGCTGCCTCCTGCATAATGTCTCTCATCTCTGTCCATAATTCCTCTGGTACTCTGTCTATCTGGTCCAGACCATTGAATCTGTTCCTCACCTCCATCGTGTATTCCTTGGGTATGTTGTCTAGATCATATCTATCAGGCCTATTAGTTTTCCCTATTTTCTTCAGTCTGAGCCTGAATTTTGCAATCAGTAGATTGTGATATGAGCCACAGTCCGCTCCAGGTCTTGTTTTTGCTGACTGTATGGAGGTTCTCCATCTTTGGCTGCAGAGTATATAGTCAATTTGGTTTCGATGTTGGCCATCTGGTGATGTCCATGTGTAGAGTCTCCTCTTGTGTTGCTGGAAAAGGGTGTTTGCTATGACTAGTGTGTTATCTTGGCAGAACTCTATCAGTCTTTGCCCTGCTTCGTTTTGTGTTCCCAGACCAAACTTGCCTGTTATTCCGTCCACTTTTTGATTTCCTACTTTTGCATTCCAGTCTCCTAAGATAATGTGGACATCGTTTCTTGGTGTCTGTTCTATAAGATGTTGTAGGTCCTCATAGAACTGGTCTACTGTGGCTTGATCTGCACTGGTAGTTGGTGCATATATTTGGATTACAGTGATATTAAATGGTTTGCCTTGTAGTCTGACTGATATCATTCTATCATTTTTGAGATTGTATCCCATTACTGCTTTTCTCACTCTTTTATTTACAATTATGGCCACTCCATTTCTTCTGAGGTTTTCTTGTCCACAGTAGTAGATATGATGGTTTCTAGAGCTGAACTCGCCCATACCTATAGGACTATAATAGTGTTATTGCCAAAGCCTGGACAGGATCCGGAAAAGGTTGAATCTTATAGACCAATATCATTGATAAATCAAGACGCTAAGATCTTCACAGCAATATCGGCTAATAGATTGAATAATTTTATGGGTAATTATATAAATGAGGATCAGGTGGGATTTTTGAAGGGTAGGCATATGTCAGATTTGATGAGAAGAGTTGTAAATTTAATTGACATGGTAGGACAAACAAAAGATAAAGTAGGTTTATTATCTCTACATATTTTTAAGGCATTTGACTCTTTGCAATGGGTAACAATTAATGAGATAATTAAAGGCTATGGATTTGGGGATAAATTTAGAAAGATAATTGGACAACTATACCAACAAGGTACAGCAGTAGTAAGGGTAAATGATGAAGATACAGAAGAAGTGAATTTAGAAGCAGGTACAAGGCAGGGCTGTCTTTTGTCTCCAATTTTGTTTATTATGGCAATGGAGTTGTTGGCGAAAGCCGTAAGGGAAGATAAAGAAATAGAAGGGGTTCTAGGTAAGAAGATAAGCTTATACGTGGATGATACTTTGATAATAGCTAAATACCCCAGGAATGGGGGGAAAGGCCTCGATTGGCAAAAAAATTGGTATTTATCCCAGAAGGAGGAGGGATTAGGGATGCCAAATTTGATGACATATTATCGAGCTTTTCAAATTAAGAATGTTGTGAAGATCTTGGCTAGAGAAAGGGTAATTTGGGAAGAAATTGAAATGAAAGAGTTTAGTCATATAGGAAAAATGGTCTTTCTAAGAGGGAGTATGGAGAAAGTAGTTATTAAAAATAAAATGATGAAGGCAACACTGGGAACATGGGAAAAAGTAAAAAGGGAATTGGTACCATATTTTTCACCTATTATTGAATTAGAGGATATGGCAAATTTCCCAATAAAAATTAATAAAAGGATTAAAGAAGTATTTGACAAGAATTGAGTTTTTCTGGTGAGAGACTGGATACGGGCCTGTAGAGACAACGAGAGGAAAACAAATCTATATGGACAATTGAGATTGAATTGGTTTCAGATAGGGATGGTAAACAAGTGGAATAGTAACTATATGAAAGAAGTTGGACTAGAAATAGGGAGGATTGAATTTGAAGAATTAATTTTAAAAATAAGAAAGGGACAAACAGGAATAAAGGGGCTGGTTAGTAAAATATATATAATGATAAATAAGGAAGGTATCCACAGGAAGAATTGAAAGCAAGTTGGGAACAGAATTTAAAGATGAAGATAAGAGGACCAGAATTGGACAAATAAATGGAATAAAAGAATTATGAGAACTATGTCTGTCAAAGTCAAAGAACACAATTATAAAATGTTGTGGAGATGGTATTTGACACCAATGAGATTACATCAGATAGATAATAAGAAAGACAAAATGTGTTGGCGTTGTAAGAATGCACTGGGTACATATGAACACATGTGGTGGAGTTGCAACGTGGCATATCACAACAATTGCCTGTTTCAGGAGGAAGATCAGAGAAGAATATCAAATGAACACTTTACTAGCTTCCAATCTCTGTCTATTCAACTCCAGTAAAAGGTTGGCATTTACCTGTGAAATAATCTAGCTAGAAGCCCAAGGCAACAACCTTTGCCATTTAATCCAAAAATTTGTCCCCTTTCTTTTTTTCTACATAAAAGATATTTCACGAAATCTTTCTTGTTTTAAAAGGGTATTTCACTATAGATCAGTGTTTCCCAACCTTTGGTTTTTTGGACTTCAATTCCCAGAAGCCTAAGTCAATTCCCCAAAGCACTGATCAGCCAATGTACTGACTTAGGCTTCTGGGAATTGAAGGCCCCCTGTGGGGCATGGGCCCCACGTTGGGTACCACTTCCACTATTACTCTGACTAATCACAGAATTATCTTCAAGACTACTTTAAGGGAAACCTTCACACAAATCCGTTCTCACAGTAGATTGAACAGAAAAGCCAGAGTCATAAAGTCACAGGCGACGTGTAACAAGGGCAACATTGTGATTCTTGAGAATGAAGCATTCCTCTTCCATTCAGTGCATGAAAAAGGTCTTATCACTGCAGACTGTAAATGAGGAAAGGGGAATCACATATATGAATGTGCTCTTCCCAGTAAAGAATAAGACCTCCCTTATTGCCTCCGCTGATAATCGCCCAGCCACCCTGTTTCAGGTGACCAGGTCCCTCTTGGGTAGGGTGGGGCCTGTGCCTGGTTGGCAGGGATCAGCTGAGGACTTTGCTGACCATCTGGTGGAGAAAATCGATCGGATTCGCTCGGGGTTCAAACTTGGCGTGGACTGGGAGGGTCCGTTGGGAGCCAGTGCGCATTCTTGCGGTGTTACCTGGGATCGGTTTGATCCAGTTGCCCCGGATGAAGTGGACAGGCTCCTTGCGGCGGTCCATGCCACTAATTGTCCATTGGATCCCTGTCCCACATGGCTGGTAAAAGCCTCTAAGACGGTGACAGGTGGCTGGGTCGGGGCTATAATTAACGCGTCTTTTCGAGAGGGGATGTTTCCTGCACTGCTGAAACATGCTATTGTGCGCCCCCTCCTGAAGAAGCCTTCCTTCGATCCAGCAATCCTAACCAACTACGGACCTGTCTCCAACCTTCCTTTTTTGGGGAAGGTTCTGGAGAGGGCAGTGGCACGTCAGCTGCAGGGGGTACTGGATGAAGCGGAATATCTGGACCCATTCCAGTCAGGATTCAGACCTGGATATGGTACTGAGACTGCATTGGTCGCGCTGATGGATGATCTCTGGCGAGAGCGGGATGGCGGTCATCTGTCCGTCCTTGCTCTTCTTGACCTCTCAGCGGCCTTCGATACCGTTGACCACGGTATCCTTCTGGAACGGCTCCGAGGATTGGGGATCATTTCTGAGGTGCCGGACCCAGTCGGTGTGGTTGGAGAGTGAGAGGTCGAGTCCTAGGCCCCTAAAATATGGGGTGCCTCAGGGCTCGGTACTCTCTCCTCTCCTATTTAACATCTACATGAAGCCGCTGGGTGAGATCATCCGTTCCCACGGGGTGCGGTACCACCAGTACGCGGATGACACACAGTTGTACATCTCGGCCCGTGGGGACCCCAGTGATGCAGTCAAAGTGCTTTCCAGCTGTCTGGAGGCTGTTGGGGTCTGGATGGGGGCAAATGGGCTACAGCTGAATCCTAGCAAGACTGTTTTGCCCCAGACCAACCCGGTGCGCAACTTGGGGGTCCTCCTGGATTCGCGGCTGCTGCTAGAATAACAGGTGGCAGCTGTGGCCAGGAGGGCCTTCGCCCAACTTCGGGTGATTCGCCAGTTGTGCCCGCTCCTGGACCGGGACTCTTTGCTCATGGTCACTCACGCTCTGGTGACCTCCAGACTAAACTACTGTAATGCGCTCTACATGGGGCTGCCCTTGATGACCATTCGGAGGCTGCAGCTGGTCCAGAATGCCACGGCCCGGGTGGTGATGGGGTGTGGACGTTATGCCCATGCCTCACCACTGCTTCGGGGGCTGCACTGATTACCAGTTTGTCTCCGGGTGCAATTCAAAGTGCTGGTTTTGACCTTTAAAGCCCTACATGGTAGTGGGCCAGGGTATCTTAGAGACCGCATCGCCTTAAGGACGTCTGTCCGTCCAACCAGAGTGGACCGGAGGGGCTCTCTAATTGTGCCATCAGCCAGGGGGGCTTGCCTCTCTGGCACAGGAGGAGGGCCTTCTCCGTGTCCGCACCGTCCCTTTGGAACCTCCTGCCTGTGGAACTGCGTCTCCAGACGGAGTTGTTGCCCTTTAGGAAGGAACTAAAGACCTGGCTGGCGGGCCAAGTTTGGGGTGCGGGTGGGGATGGGGGTACCGTTGGGTGGTTGGTATAGAGAAGTGTGCCTTCCCCCAAGGTCCCTTCGGTTCTTGCGCACCTTTTAGGGGTGGGTTTTTTAACTTTTAACTTTGTTTTATCATGTGTCTTTTATGTATTTACTGTCCGCTATGTAAACCGCCCTGAGTTGGGTTGTACCTGAGTGGGCGGTATATAAGCGTGAAAAATAAATAAATAAATAAGATAAAGGTTGTCCTTGCTCAAAAGCCAGTCATATCTGACTCTAGGGTTCAGTGCTCATCTCTGTTTATAGCCGAAGAGCCAGAGCTGTCTGCATTTGCAGACGTTTCTGTGGACATGTGGCAGGCATGCCTCAACACCTGAGTGCACGGAATGCTGTTTATCTTCCCACGGAAGTGGTACCAATTTATCTACTTGCAATTTCTTGCTTTCAAACTGCTAGGTTGATAGGAACTTGGAAAGAGATGGAAGCTCACTCTGTCATGCAGTACTCAGAAATTGAACTCCGACCTTTCAGTCAGCGAGTTCAGCATCTTAACCACTTGAGCCACTGCAGAATAAACTTTCAAGCAAAAACAAACAAGATTTATTGGTGAAACGTATTTATTACACCTCACTCTATTATACCAATTTCTATTTAACGAGGTTATCTTTAATGTAGGAGGGCATACAAAAATACTTACAGCACATCACCCCCGACAGTATGGAGTAATGCTGCTCTTTCTACCACTGCAAATACTTAAATCTTCATTCTGGTGCTGTCAGCCCTCAAAGCTATTGCAATGCAAACTTGATTTTCTGAATAGTCTTCCAAATAAAAACCTACTTGTGTATAGCATATGGTAAAGTTGTACAGAAGGTACAGTACTACATCAGACACATCTTCTTAGTATACAGCAAATCCCCTACTTACGAAAAAAGTCCGTTCCGTAGGCTTTTGCTAAAAATCAATTTTTTTGTAACTCGAAACAAACCCATAGGAAAAAATATTATTTTACGTAACTCGAAGCAAACACATAGGAAAAAATGAAATTTTTATGTAAATCGAAGCAAACCCATAGGGAAATGAATTTTTACGTAGCATGAAGCAAACCCATAGGAAGAAGAATCTTTATGTAACTCGAAGCAAGCCCATAGGAAATCGTGTAAATCAAGACATGGCTTTAGCACAAAATCATTATGTAAGTCAAATTTTATGTAACTCGAGGCATTTGTAAGTCAGGGTTTTACTGTACTGGTTTAAAACATACAGGGACATTTTCATATAGGTGCCTACACTAGCTTATGGGAAAGCATTACAGAACTTCTGTAGCTGACAAATGCAAACAAAAAAAGGAATAAACAAAAGCGACAACAGCCAGTGACAGCCACCTTAGCACACACACAAAATTCCATACTCTGTCCTGAGGCAATACAGTTCTAGACCAATCCAAAAGGAACAAAAAAGTGAACAGAGGCACACAAATATTTTCAATATTTGCAGGGGAGCAAAACAAAAGAATGTAGTGAAAGATAAGTGGAAGGAAGGTAGAAGGCTGGTTCCATCCATCTTGTTCACAGGTCATTTTACAATATAATGGGGCAATATAAAACAAAAAGAGATGAATTGCCAGGTTAAGAATTGTGGTAGGGAATCTGCAGGTAAACTAAAGAGTTATTTGCCATGTACAGGGTGGCCTGTAAGTTCCTACCCGTCCATACGTACTATAATTGTTTCCTTTTTTTCCAGAGAAATATGGCTGATTTAAGCCCATTTACACTTGAAGAGGGACTGCAGTGGCTCAGGTGGCTAAGATGCTGACTGGAAAGCAAAAGGTCAGCAGCTTGATACCCGAACACTGCAGGACGGAATGAGCTCCCATCTTTTTCCCCGCTTCTGCCAACCTAGCAGTTCGCAAGCCAGAAATTGCAAGTAGATAAATAGGGACCACTTCATTGGGAAGGTAAACAGTGTTCCGTGCACTCCAGTGTCTAGTCATGCCTGCCACATGGCCACGGAAACATCTGCAGAAGCAGACAGCACTGACTCTTCAGCTATGAAACAGAGATAAGCACTGAACCCTAGAGTCTGATACGAATAGGTTTCAAGCAAGGGTGACCTTTACCTTTACACTTGAAGAGTGTATTTTGACAAGTATGCCGGTACATGAGCGGAAGAATACTGGTGACACCCTAGATACAAGAAGTGGTAAATTTAGAGAAAGATTCAAAAGGGACTTACAGGCCACCCTGTATTAGAGCAAAAATATGTGCACTTTGCAGTGCAGATTAATACCTATCTTTTATCTTACTAAAGTTTTTCTTGGAGTTTGAATTACAGGGGGCAATACCATCTGTGAGAGCTGTGCTTGCCCACCATTTCACATGCAGAGTAGATTTTCTCTTCTGTTTATCCATTACATATTTGAAAGCCACAGTCTTCCATATTGCTCGCCATCTGTGTACTTTAAGTTCTATGCATTCAAACAGCAATACTGTACCAGCACTTTCCATCTTGCATAGTGTTTAGACATATCTGGTGTTTCTAAGTCTACTGGAGGAATAGTCTGCATTTTGTACACTGCCACTGCCTCCCATCTCCAGCTGATCTCTAATAAAGATGTCATCGCCTCTCCCTCTGCCTTCTTCTCCCCAAGGTAAATTACATTATTCAACAATGAATCATAGGCTCCTCACACAAATCTACAACCATGCAACTACACAGTGTCACGCCTGGTTACAAGTTTTTTTAAATCCAAAAATGTTTAACAGGTTCAATTACAGGTTCAATTACTTTGTAAATTAAGTACATCATTAATTCCACATGGCCGAACTTAACCCCAGGGTGGATTGATTTCAATCAAGGCAATTTTGAGTCAGTGATTAAATTGAACACAAGTCACCCTGCCCTGCAAATAAAATAAGGTTTAAAAGGGGCTTCCCCCACCCATTACAATGTCCTTGCAAGAGACCAGTAACTAAACAGATCTTCTGCACAACCTTGAGATCATGATGAAGGAAGACAATGGAGGAAGAGAGGACTGCATGAGCTTGAAGCTCATTCACCTAACATTTTGAGCTACACCCAAATGAACCTAGCTTTAATGGACAAACTACATTACAGCTGTATGGACCTATCTACCCAGGAAAAGTGAGCGGTAGGAAATTAAGGATCTTCACTCAACTCTGCATAATTAATTTATAGAATTTTCCACAAGAACCTGTGACAATAATTATTAACAGATTCAATAAATGCATCTTATAAATCCACAGCAGTTAAGGTTATCAATTTATATTAACCACAGTTGTTCAGGTTCAAAGGTGGTATACATCTAAGGAGCAAGGAAATAAACAGAAATGCATTCTATCTTCTCTCCAATGCTACTACTGCAAAAATTTAAGAAAACTGTGGAAAGTAAAGTAATCTCAGGGGCCATTCAACAATTACGTGATCCTTGAGGGGGGAGGGGGTCTGCCATCTGAATTACAGAAAATTATGTGGGGGCAGGGGTGTCAGGATTACGTAATCCATTTGGAGCTGTTGTTGGTTCAAAACATGGTGCATTTTTAGGTTTAAAAATGATCTCTGGGAATTTTGATCCAATTTGAGATTATTGAATCCTCACCGATACATTCTGCATTAGGCACCAATAGTGAAAAGCTCTAAAAATTAGAATTTTGATACAAAAGCTCTGGATTACGTAATTTTAAAGGGGGTGTTCAAATCGAAAATTATGGTCGGATTACATGGGGGGAGAGGGGGTCAATTTTTCCCAAAAAACTGAATCACATAATTGTTGAATGGCCCCTCAGCATAGCCACTCAAAATGTTCTCTTTCTTATGTCTTCACTCATCTGCTTCTGAGAGTGATAAAACAGAGGGAAAGATCTTCCATAGATATCAAAGCCCAGGAGGGCTTCTTTCGGACAACATCTTGGATTCAGACACCATAGAATTACGTGATAGAGGGCTTTGTAGAACAAAACCAGCACTCTGCTGTGCTCAGAAACGAGTTACATGTTCCCTATAACCAGTCTTAGCCAAGACGGGCTGTAGCAATTTGAAACAACTGATCTTCTAAATAGCCGTCAAAGGAAGCCCAACACAAAGTTAGTTTCATTAACGCAAAAGAGATATTTAACTGCTGTAACTAAAGTACAGTATGTGCCACCACAGAAAGATCAGACTATCTCCAGGAGTGGAGGTTGTTGGGACTAACCTCAATTGTGCAAATGCACTCCTGGTCACTGCCCATTAAGTACATATTGAACCCTTATTTCTTGATTTGGCTTTTGACTGATAGGTAGCACCTCTGCCTTGACTGGACTTCATCTTGCCTATCATCATCCACTTCATTATTGACACCAGATATTGGGGTAGAAACAAAAGAGCTTACTTAGATCTGAATGGGAGAGAGAAATAGAGCTGGGTTGCATCAGCATGCTCTCTCGATAGTACAAAACCTTAAATCTCAAGTCACTGCATCCAGGAGCTCACACAAAAACTGAACAAATGGCCAGTAAGTGGAACAAAAGCCTAAGAGATCCTAGAGATCCTAGATCCAACTTCTGAGCTTATCTTTCCAGGAATGACCAAAGCCATGACAAAACAGGGCCTGCAATACTCATCTCAGACAGATAGTTATCATGGTTCATGGTATAAAAATGCCATGCCCAGCAGGATAAATGCGAACAAGTCTATGGGTCCTGATGGAGTGGCTGGTAGGGCACTGAGAGACTGCTCAGAACAGCTGGCAGAAACTTTTATGAAGATTTTTAATTGGTCTTTGGCCCAAGCCACTGTCCCCCCCTTGTCTGAAATCCTCTACTATTATACCTCTGCCTAAAAAGCCTAACATAGATAGTCTGAATGACTTCCGCCCTGTGGCTCTTACACTTGTCATAATGAAATGCTTTGAAAAGTTGGTGTGGAACCGTATTATGGCTTGTTTACCAGTTGGACTTGACCCTTGGCAATTTGCATATAAGAAAAAGAGATCCACAGAGGATGCTGTGGCTACGGCCTTACATGCTGTTCTGACCCATTTGGAGAAACAAGGGACTTATGCGAGACTGTTATTTGTAGATTTTAGTTCTGCTTTTAATATTATTCTTCCGCATAGACTGGTGCCCAAATTATTAGATCTGGGGCTTCCACCATGCTTATGCAGGTGGATACTAGATTTTCCATCAGATCGTTCCCAACAGGTCAGGATGGGCTCTCATGTCTTTGCGGATCTCAGTATAAGTACGGGGACGCCGCAGGGGTGTGCTGAGCCCACTTCTGTACACGCTTTACACATATGATTGTGTTCCCAGTTATCCCAGCAATAAGATCATCAACTTTGCTGACGACACAACGGTGGTTGGTCTGATTACTGCTGGGGAGGGGGAGTCGGCTTACAGGAAGGAGGTTGAGATGCTGACGGAGTGGTGTAGGGAAAACAATTTATTCCTCAATGTAAAAAAGACAAAATAGATCATTGTGGACTTTAGAAAATGCAAATTGAACATCCAGCCACTTATTATTGAAGGGAATTGTGTGGAACAGGTCTCGGTGTTTCGATTTCTGGGAATGGAGCTGAGGGATGATCTAACATGGGAAGCAAACACCAAAGATCTGATGAAGAGAGCACAGCAGAGGTTATACTTCTTGAGAATCCTCAGGAAGAACAACCTTTCAAAGGATCTGCTGTTGGCATTCTACCACTAGACCATAGAGAGTGTGTTAACCTATGGTCTGTGTGTATGGTTTGGGAGTTGTACAGCTAGGGAAAGAACAATGTTGTCCAGGGTCGTAAAGACTGCCGAGGGGATAATTGGGCATACTCCTCCCACTCTAGATCAAATCTTTGCCACCAGGTGTTATAAGAAAGCTGTAGAGATTGTGCAAGATAGTACGCACCCCAGAAATGATCTCTTTCAGCTTCTGCCTTCTAGAAGAAGGTATAGGGTCATAAAGACCAGGACCAGCCGCTTGAGAAATAGTTTCTACCCAAAAGCGGTTCTGGCTTTGAATGCAGTGCAATGCAGTCTATGAGGGAGCTTCTGTATACAGTTTTTAGAGTTTTAGAGCTTTTTAGGGGTTAAATGTGTATATGTGGGGTGGGAGTATGTTGATAATGCAAGCACGGCGCCAAAATGGCCGCCGCGCTCTTTGCGGGGGCCCCCCCCACAGGACGAAGGCATCCGGGTAGTTAGGGGCGTGGCCAGCTCCCTTATAAAAGGGGTGGCCACGAGGCAGCCGAGCTGCCATTTTGCGAAGCGACGGAGCGGAGAGGTTTTTCCCTCTTACCTCCGTCGCTTTTGGCTTTTACCGGGAAGCCTTTTGGCTGCTGAATTCTCTCGTTTCGGCTTCCCATCGATTGGCTGAGAGGCCCGCGAAGAAGAAGGCGGCTGCGAGCACGGCTCGTGCAGTTCGGAGGCGCAATCTGGGTTGGCAGACCGCGGCTGCGCCTCCCCAGCAGCCACATTTGCTTGCACCCACCGGGACCGGTGGAATGGGGTATATTCCCCCTGGCCCAGTAGGGGCTGCGGCCCTCAGCCCGCAAGCGGTGGACACCTCTCATGGTGTTGCCCATTCCGCTGGGCCTCCCTTTATAGGAGCGTAGCTCGCTCCGAGGCCTTCCAGCCTTGGGGGGTGGTCCGGTCCCCTTCCCTGGCAGGTTGCTACATCGGCCCTAACAGGCCTGGGTGTGGGGTTGTTGCCCTATTCGGGCCCCGGGTTGCAGGGACCTGTACCCATGCCTGTAGTAGGCGGGCCGGCTGGTCCTTTTCCCCATGTCAGCGTGGAAGCCTTATTGGCCTGCGTTGCGGCCCTCGAGACATCCCTGGCCCGGGCTAGCCACTCTTGGTCTCCATTTGGGGTTTGTTTCGACGCGTCGTCTGCTGGGCAGCGGCAGGCGACGGGACGGGTTGAGCTGCTTGAGGCGCGTGGCACGACCTGGGCCACTGCCTCGCAGCTCCCCATTCAACAGGCCGGTGCGGGTCAGGCCCCATCGACGAGCTCGACAGCGGTTGTGAGCTCCGACGCCCCCAGTGGGCCGGAACCCCCGATGGGGGCGGCCTACGGGGGTGCAGCATGTGAGTATGCGGTCCAAGCTAGTGCACCTACACACGTGGCCACGTGGGGGGGGTTTCCAATGGCCTGGCCTCGCGCGGGTGGGGCAGCGGTCCAGCCGCTGACGCCCCACCTGGCGACGATAACTACCACTCAGGGCCCCGTGGTGGGGGGTGTTTTCTACCCTGTGGGGAATGTTTTGGGGGTGGCTGGGTTAGTACAGGCCCCCTTTCAGATGCCAGCAGTTCCTGTTGTGCCCGTGTCAGCCTTGCTGACGGCGGGGTATTCCTTACCGCTGGGTGTCCATTTGGCACAGACCACCAAAGAGAAGATCTGGCGAGGGGATTACGTGGATACCTTCTCACTCCTCAACAGAGGGCCCACCAAGGAGTAGGGGGGGCAGGATGAGAAGGATAAGGAGCAGGCACGTCGTAGCAAGCCACCACGTACGTGGGCCGACTGGTTGCCGGCCTACCTCATATACATGGCGGTGTACCTTAGGGCCCGGCCAGATTTGGCAATTTCGATGGTCCAGTATTTGGACAACATCTACCGGGTGATGGTTGACTTTCCGTGCCCATCGTGGTTGGCTTATGACGTGTAATTCCATATGCGGATTCCCCGGCACCCCGACATTAGGTGGGTTGAGCCATGCCAGGCTGTGGCTTTTGTACATGACGCCCACGCGCCCCGCGCCCGGAGAGAGATACCATTGTGGACATGCGGTCCAGCGGGCGGCCCCAGCACAGGTCCACTGCCAGGGGGCGGGGCGGGGGGTTTCGGCCCGCCTGCTGTGCTGGACTTTCTCGTCCAATGGTTCCTGCAATAGGAAGAATGGCAAATACAGACATTAGTGTCCCCCCTGTGCTGGCCCCCATGCGGCCTCTGGCTGTCCCAGGCCTGGAGGGATGCGGGGCAGAGGGAGGGGTGGACAGGGGGCTGGCAAGACTGCCGCGTATGGATCTAGTTCACCAAAGGGCTCCCTCCCCAATTAATGTGGACATGTTGGAGCGCTGGCTCACATTGTTACCGAAGGGAGAGGATGCGGAGATCTCCTTCAGGGTTTTAGGCAGGGGTTACGTATCCCTTTCATGGGTGATAGGTCCCCTCAGGATGCCCCCAATCTTTATCCCTTAGGGGGAGGGAGGAGGTGGCTCCTGCCAGCAATGATAAGGAGGTCTATGCGGGCAGGGTCGTTGGCCCTGTCCCTGTGCCCCCGTTCCGGGGAGCATATTATTGCACTGATGCCATGCCTTTTGGCTGTTCTAATTCGGGCTCGGCATTCGAGCGTTACTCCATCTTCCTAGAGCGGGATTTTGTTCGCAGATCAGGGTCCCGGTCTGTAGCCCATTCCCTGGATGATTTTATTCGGGGCTGAACGGGGCTGGGACACGTCCACACGTCTCCTCAACACATTTCAGACGCTAATGGAGGAACTTGGTGTCCCTTTAGCGCCCGAAAAGACCGAGGGCCCACCTACACAGCTAGTATTCCTGGGGGTGGAGATTGACACGGTAGCACAGGCTTCTAGGTTGCAGCGGGATAAGGTGTCAAAGCTAGTGGCCCTTATCTCGGACTTGCTGGCCAAGCGCATGGCATTACCGAGGGACCTGCTGGTGCTACATGGTCACCTCAATTTCGCTGGCAGGGTCGTCGCACCCGGCAAGGCATTGGCACGGCGCTTGTGCGACGGCATGGCAGGGCTATCCAGGCCCCACCATAGGGTTAGACTTACCCGGGGTATCAGGGCAGACGTGCTTGTCTGGCTACAGATCCTGAGGGATTTCAATGGGGTGTCATTTTGGAGGTCTGAGATCCTGGCTTCCCCTTGCTTTAAGATACAGCCCGATGCCCGGGATCCCTGAGTTATGGGATGTACTTCAATTGGAAGTGGGCCTATGGTGGCTGGCCACCATCCTGGGCAGGCACGGGTCGCCTGCGTGGTCTCACGTATCTGGAATTTTCCCTATACTGGGTGCTTTGATGCTATGGGGCGAGGAGGAGGCCAACTCGGTTGTCCACTTTGGTGTGACAATGCGGCTGTTGTCCACTTTCTCAATGCACAGAGCTCTAAATCGCCCAGGGCTATCGACCCAGTGCGCCAGTTTGCGTTGCGCAGCCTGCGCCTCAACGTTCTTTTCAGGGGTAGGCATGTCCCAGGGGTTACTAATGATATTGCTGATGCTTTGTCCCCCCTGCAGATCTCCCGGTTCCGTGCCTTGGCCCCGGATGCGGAGGAATTTCCCTCGCCACTCCCGGACGGGATATGGAACATCGGCAAGGAGAGGTGAACCGGGCGATTGGCCTGTCACTAGCGCCACGCACGCATAAGGTGTATCACCACGCATTTAATTCTTTCAGAGCATTCTGTACCCAATTCCAAATGCCAGGAACCTGGCCGATCCCGGTAACCCATGTTCTGCGGTTCATGGTTTACCTGCATGCCCAGGGCTTTGCACCTCGCACCATAGCATCTAAGCTGTCAGCGTTGGCTTTTATGGCCAAAGTGGGAGGTCATGTGGATAGCACCACTGACTTCCATGTGAGACATGTTTTGGAGGGGTAGGTGCGCGCGCGTGGGCGTTGCCCGGACGACCGCCACCCGATTTCCCCAGGGGTTTTTACCCAATTGGCCCGGGGCTGGCCTGGCCTCTGTTTTGATAAGATGAGGCAGCCCATTTTATGCGGCTACAACGGTCGCCTTTTTTGGAGTGCTCCGCATCGGCGAGCTTGAGATGCTGTATAAGGCGGATGCAAGTCGTGGACAGCACCACTCACTTCCGTGTGAGACATGTTTTGGAGGTGTGGGTGCGCGCACGTGGGCGTTGCCCGGACGACCGCCACCCGATTTCCCCAGGGGTTTTTACCCAATTGGCCCGGGGCTGGCCTTGTCTCTGTTTTGATAAGATGAGGCAGCCCATTTCATGCGGCTACAACGGTGGCCTTTTTTTGGAGTGCTCCGCATCGGCGAGCTTGAGATGCTGTATAAGGCGGATGCAAGTCGTAGGGCACTGGAACTCGAAGATGTCTGAGTGAACAATATTCGGCTCAGTTGGGGATACGCTCCTCTAAAACGTATCAGCACGGCGTAGGCAGTGGAGTAGACTGCTACGATGTTCCTCGGCAGACATCTGTCCGGTTGGTGCCCTACAGGATTTCCTTGCACTGTATGGCACGCACCATGGCCCGTTTTTCTGTCACCAAGATGGGTCTCCCCTTACTAGATTTCAATTTTGGAAGGTGACGGGCAAAGTGCTGGCCAGTGTGGGCCTCCCAGGCGCCCGCTATGGCACTCATTCATTCCGTATAGGGGCGGCCTCAACCGCAGCTGCTTTTGGGTACTCAGGGGCTGACATACGTAGCATGGGACGGTGGGGTTCGCAATGTTTTCAGTTTTATGTGCGCCCACTCCCGCCGTGAGTACCAACCCAGTCACCTTACCTACTTTCCCTCATTTTTCCTTACAGACCCGGGGTGTCGTATTACACCGGTGACAGTAAAGCTGGTGGGCCATAGCTACGTGCACAGGGCAGCGCGTTATGCTGCGGCGACAGAGTGGGGACCCCGACTGGGACTTGGTGCATACGCAAGTCTCACATGGCATGGTAAGCCCGGGATGTTGTGGCGGGAGCTGCTGCCTTCCCTTTTTTCAGGCCAGAATGCTGACCCGCCTGACATTCTGATCATACACCTGGGGGGCAATGATTTGGGCCAGGTCACCGGCTTGTCGCTGAAACATGCGATTTGCGAGGACCTCGCCTACCTGCATTACGTCTGGCCCGCCACAACCCTTGTTTGGTCGGACATGGTCCCGCGCCATTCCTACAGAGGGGGTGTTGACCTCCTGGCCCTTGACCGTGCTAGACGCATGGTGAATAGGGCAGTGGCGCGTTTCCTTGTCTACGGGGCTTGGGGGAGGGTCAGTCGTCACCCCGCTATTAGCCTCCAAAGTTATGACTTGTATGCAGGGGATGGGGCCCATCTGTCGCGAGGAGGTGTGGACCTCCTGTTGGGTGATTGGCGAGCAGGCCTGTCGACCGAGCTGACGGTCTGGGGGGGGCGTCGAGCCTTCTTTGAAGCCCCCCCCGTGTGGCGGGTAGCACTGGTAAGGTAAATATTATGACCCACAGGTATCCGGCAAGTTCGCAATTGACTGGACAACACTAGACAGGCATAAGTTGGTTAAACGTTGTCCGGTCAACGATGAACTAGGCGACGGGGTGATGGCTATAGCTAGACAGCATGCATCACCCCGTGATTTTACGGATACGCGTCAGAGGGTGGGGTCATTAGTTAGATATTGACTACGGTCAACAATTTGTTTGTGGTCAACAAACAAATTGATACAAATGGATACATTGTAGCAATTGCCGTTGGCAATTTTGGGTGGTACCTTACCAGTGTTACTTCGGCCTGCTTGCCTTAAGAATTATGATTGGTCAATTACCAATAGAAATTTATAATTCAGACTAGGGCATGAATCAATAAATGTGGCCCAATGCCGTTATCCACTTTCATTGGTGTCTGAGTCCTTTATTGGGGGGTGCGCCTGCAATTTTGTACAGTTGTATTTTGTTTAGGTTTAGTTGGGTTGATAAGTGTTTTTTTTCCCCAATCTCGTTGTTCTGTGCAGGACAATGACAATATAGATTTATCTATCTATCTAACTATCTATCTATCTATCTATCAGATCCCAGTCCTTGGCTGCCTCTCTCGATGTCTCCTCTCTATCCAACATGAGAGATCACAACCCGTACCCTTGTATCGCCTATTAACAGTATTTCAGCATTAAATCAGGAATTTCCGTGGCACATTTGGCAGTAACTGGAATGATCTAGAACTTTTAGATCAGGCTTTTTCTTACATAACACATCAGTTTATGGTGCGACAGTTACATTAATTTTGGCACAAGCCAGTGTCTGCTAACGCAACCTTGGGGTAAGGATCTTGACTTTGGTCCATTAAGATTCCTTTAGTCTTCCAGCTCTAAGTTACAGCTCATTGAAGTGTTTTAAACAATTGAACTTTTTTTGCCTAGCTTGTAAGATGAGAAGAAAATGCACTTGAAAGCATTGCTACATTAAAAAAAAACATTTTAGATGAAGAACATTGGCTAATTCAAGAATTGCATGGTGTGTTTTTGTTTGTAGTAGGAGATTCCAGTAGTTATACAGTGATGCATTTTTGCATAAACCTGAAAGGTGAGAGCTGATGATTCATTTCTAACAAGGGAGTGATGTTCATCCCTTTGTTCAGGCCATAATTTCTTTGTTACACTACATTATTTTACACTCTTTGACATGATTAAATCTGAAGGTTTAAAAATTGAGCCAACTCTGGTCCATTTACATTAGCTTCCGAGCTAATAATTTCTTGATAAGTGAATTACTCACTGCATGGTCCATACCAGGTTAAGATGAATTGCACACTGCCACTAGAACTATATATATATATAGGATTTAAAGGTGATGCCCACAAAATTACTCAGTGGATTGATTTGAGGCTTGTCAATAAAGGGAACAACATGGCCAGTTCATGCATGGTGATGGGTGACCAAAAATGTGTTCCTCTAAGTTAGGGGTGCCCAAACTTTTTGTACCGGGGCCCTGGAACAGCTAGGTGAGCCTGACCACGTCCCCAGAAGCAGGTGCGTTTGCACATGCATGTCTGGAACCACCTCCGGGATTGGCATGGAAATGTTTGTGCATGCGCAAATGCACCCATACCACTCCCGGAAGTGGTTCTGGGCATCCTCGTGCATCCGCAAATGTATCCACGTCACTCCCGGAAGTGGTTCCAGACATCCCCAAGCATGCACAACTGCATCCACACCACTACCAGAAGTGGTTCCAGACATCCCTACACATGCACAAATGCATCTGCGCTACTCCAAGAAGTGTTTCCGGAAATCCCTGCACATGTGCAAATGCACCCACATCACTCTTGGAAGTGGTTCCAGATGTCCATACGCATGCACAAACATGTCTGCACCACTCCCAGAAGCGGTTCCAGACATGCATGCGCATTGGCAGGCGCATCCCCCAACTACTTCTGGGAGCAGCGAGAGTGGCGGGAACCTGATGAATTGCCATCACAGGCCTTATCTGGCCTGCAGGCTATAGTTTGGACACCCCTGCTCTAAGTAAACGAAAATAATTTACAGAACCCCTTCCTACAGTGAATGCATTCCACAGCATCTGCCAAGTATCTAGTGAAGTTCTATTTATTTTATGTGGCTTGTTCATGGCAGCTCCGTGCAGCAGGGATGTGCCCTCTCAGACTCTAAAGCTCCATGAATATTAATGGCTTTATATAAATAATGAACAATAACATTATAAACATGCTATTGTTAGCCATTAAGCATATCTTGCCACACACGACTTCTGACAAAGTACTAGAAAGTCATCTCAGGAAGTCTTGAAAGATAGAGATGCCATAAATCTTTTGATGGCAAGCTTATCACAAATCATGAATTCCAGGATAACAATTAGAGATTGGGAAACCAGGAATAAATTCTGCCTTATCATCTGGCCAGACACTACAGGACAAACATTTCACAGAACAGCATACACTCTGTCAAATTTTACAAATGGCAGCTATGCACCGCACTTAAATCCACACAGTGAAGTGTCACACTTTCTCCTGGCAAAGTGACAGGTCTTACTTTCAACTAATCTCTAATTCTCTTCATATTTCTTCTAAACAAATCTCTTTTATAAACTTGTAACCTGTAGATTTAATTATACCATGGATTATATTCTACAGTTATTTTTGCCTTCCTGGAATATGCTTATGCTAATGCCAATTGAGACACTCAATTTTGCTGCCTTTTATATAGTGTTCACATACCAGCTAAAAGGAAATGAGTTGTGCTAATGAGTGGAACAGAGTCCCTGTGCTCTGTTTTATAAGGATACAGTCTCAACTTTGTTTGACAAGCCTTAATAAGGATATCATCAACATGTGCGTGCTTCTTGTACTCTGCTGATGACATTCATCCTGTTATGAAACAATGCACTTCCTTCTACCACCACCATTTCTGGCCCATCTTTATTCCTGAATGAAGTGCTCCAGGATATGAAGCTGAGTCACCCTTACAACTGCATTGTGTGATAATATTTATAAACAGAATTACAATGCCTTTCGTTCCAAGACAGTAATTTTCCCCAGTCTATGCAATGAGTACTGAGGATGGTTTATAAATTCCACACCACAAGATTGGTTTAGCAGAGAGGAAACAACATTTCAAAGACATTTATACTCCACTACAGTATCAAACTGACAGCACAACCTTTCAGTACAGATACTGAAAACAAGTTATTGAGATGTATATCACAATCTGTAGTTCTTTGGAACACGAGAGATTAGAGAAACCAGTCACGCAGAAAAGTGTACAGCACAAAGAGAAAGGCTATTTTTTTGCTGAACTCCCAAGACTGCAGTGGAATTATAAAAAAGCCAATGAATACAGTCACAGAATTCTGTAATTCTGCCACAAATTGATTCTCCTGCTTAAGGCTAGCATACATACTAAGGAGAGAAGAGTTCCAAATGTATTTAGATTAAGTCACAGCTTTCAAAGAAACTAAAATAAGCACAACCTGCTATACTGATGTAGTCATTAACCAACAGCTCTGCGATGATAGGCTACCTTGGTCCAGGATATTAAATCAGGACAGACATATGAATACATTCTAATATAGTGCCAACATGACATAAAAGAGGTTATAGTGGCCAAAATTCTGTTGTATAAGGTCTACCTGTGGAAAGGGAATGATGTCATCTGCAGTGACAAATTCCCACTGATTAAAGGGTTCCACTTTGATTCTGGGGATCAAAGCAACTTTGTCATACATTGTCACACCACAAAATTACAAAGGATAGCCTTTAATAACCAGCATTCTGTCATGCCAATGACATCATTCCCACTGCTCAGGCAACAGGATTTCAGCCAGAGTCTAACAGGATTTTATATACAGTATTCATTTTTGCCTCTGTCGCGGGAAGAGGTTTCCCTTGCTCGAAAGCCATTCGTATCCAACTCTAGGGTTCAGTGCTCATCTCTGTTTCAAAGCCGAAGAACCAGCGCTGTCTGCTTCTGCAGACATTTCTGTGGTCATGTGGCAGGCATGACTAGACACCGGAGTGCATGGAACGCTGTTACCTTCCCACCAAGGTGGTCCCTATTTAACTACTTGCAATTTCTTGCTTTCGAACTGCTAGGTTGGCAGGAGCTGGGACAAAGACAGGAGCTCATTCCGTCCTGCAGTACTCGGGAAGTGCCACTGAAATCATAAAAGTGGCATCTGAGAACAGGAAGAGAACTTCTAATCATCGTTCCAGCACCGTGATGGTGAACCTTGGCACTCCAGATATTTTGGACTTTAATTCCCTAAAGCTCAAGCACCCAGTGAATCCACACGAATGGGTTTACTGCAATTCATCTGACCTGTGCTGCCCTCGTCAGTCCAGGAAGCGAAGTAAAACATGCCCGTTTCACAGGGTGCTTGGGCTTCTGGGAATTGAAGTCCCAGAACATCTGGAGTGCCAAGGTTCGCCATCATGGTTCCAACACAAGCCACAATGCTACAGGTACTTGCCAAACTAGAGGGTTTGTTTGTTTTTTAAATATTTTTTAAAAAAAAATATTTCTAAAAAATCTACAGGATATTAAAAATGTACACATACATATATAATACTAAAGGGAACTATTTCATTGCTGGATGCATATTAGCCATCACACCGCATATAAGCAGTACAGCAAAATCCAAGAAAAAATTATTATTTTTTATTTAAGATACTTCTATCCCGCTTCCCTCACTTGAGTGACCTGAAACGGTTCAACATGATTAAAACAACAATAAAACAATTTAATTAACCCCCCATCAATAGCCCAGTTAAAAAACCCTACTTAGCACAGGAGCATCCATTCTCCTTTTTCTCATGTAAGAAAATTCAGTAGATAAGCTACATCTAGTAGGTATCAAATGCTGATTAAAAACTGCAGAAAAGAAAGAAAATTATCAGATTCCACCTCCTTGCCTGTGGTTTACAAATGGCCACCTAGCTCGCTTCATCTTAGCAAGCAAAAAAAAAAAAAAAACCCAAGAACTATAAGTTGTCTATATTGGTTGTAGCCAAAAGGGAGCCTGGAGGGGCGTGGCTAAGATGGTGCCTGAGTAGTACGTATTTCGATCGGCTCGCGCTGGAGCGGAGGATTAAAAGTGGAATTTTTTTAAAATTGGATGGTTAACTGTTCAAAGAAAGTTATTTGGATCTTTGGAGTACTGGTGATTAAATTGATATCGGCACGGGATAGGAGTTCGGAGATCAGGCGGTGAGTGAGACGCAGCGTAGATCATGTTGAACAAACCACATTGATCTTGGATGGGAGCCCTGTGCATGAAAAACAGCGGATTTAGACTCCAAAGTGTTTCCAAAAGAAAAGAGAAATATTAAAAATACCATTCGGTGGTGGCGGAGACAAGCGGTCCTGGATCGGAATGTGGTAGATGCCAGAAAAGGACAAGTAAGTGCCGAGGGTGAGAGGAAGTGGAAGTTGGTAAAGAAGGGGTAATGGTGGCGGGTGACTGCAAGAACGAAAGTTTAAAAGAAGGAAAGTTGAGCTGGGAGCTATAGAAAACAGACAACAATGGAGCGGAGGAATTGGAAAGTTATTGTGAGTGAAGTAATATAAGAAGGAAAATAAGGAGAGAATTGGGGATTGATATTGGAACTGTTTGGACTGGCGTGGAAAGTAGAAGGGACCCCGTCTGGAAACCACTGCCGCGACTTTGAAGGTAAAAGTGGATTGCCTGGGTAAATATTTCTGAGACAGAACAGTTTAGCCTGAATTGTAAAGCTCTCCTTCTGGATCACCGAATTGGATTATAATTTTGGGTTGTTGTTGTTTTCTCCATCGATTTTACTGTTCTGCCATTTCAAGCCGGAGCTAGTTTTGGGAGTGGAATATTGAGTCGCATCATCTTTTTTTTTTCTTTCTTCTTCTTTGGAGCCACAATAACAGTAACAGTATTTAAAAAGTTGCAACTGTTCCTTGGGTACATTAAATTGGATTATAGTTCAGGGTCTTCCTCTTTTTTTTTCCCAAACCATTTGGAATATAATTTTAAAAATTAGAATCATCCAGCTGGAAGAATATTAACTTTATTTCTTAAACTGGAAATATATAAATGGAAACCTTTATCTGAGTTTAGGACTTTTGGACGTAATTTTGCAATTGGATTACAATAAAGAAGCTTCCTATTTGGTTGGATCATAACGTGTGCAGAGGAATCCTGGAGCTGTATTTGGATTATAATCATTGATAGTGTGCAGCTGCATTTAGCCAAATTTTTGTTTTGGATCTTGAAGAAATAATAGAAGTTACAAGTTAATAAGTTTATCATAATTAATTGAATCTGGAATTTGACCAGGAAATCGGGTTTGGGGGAAATAAAGGGGTCGCTGCATTGAGATTACTATTTGAAGTTACAATGGAAAAACTTGGAAAAAGAAAGGAGGAAGAGGTGGTGAATATATATGCACCAAACGATCATCAAGGCGAGTTTTTAGATAAAATGTATGGTATACTGGAGAAAGAAAAAACAACAAAAATGATTGTGGCTGGAGATTTTAATTTAATAAGGTCAAATTTAGACTATAGCAAGGAGTGGGAGAGGAGTTAAACAGCAGATTCTTGATAAATGGATGAAATCTCTAGGCTTGAAAGATACATGGAGGGAGTTTAAAGGGTCGGAAAGGACATATACATTTTTTTCACAGGTATATAATGCATACTCCAGAATAGATTATATATTTGTAACAGAGAGTATGATCAGGAATATAGATGAGGTGGAAGTGGGAATTTTTAAAGAATCAGATCAGGCAAAAGTGTTGGTGGAATTGAAGATAGAGGGAGTAAAGAAAATTAGAAGGAACTGGAGATATAATGTTAAATTTTTTAAAGACCATAAATGTAAAGAATAAATAATTGAAAAATGGAAAGAAAGTTGGTATTGGAATGATATGGATGAGGTGAGTTATAATATGGTATGGGACGCCATGAAGTCGGTTTTTAGAGGGGGAGAGTATTACGTTGGCTAGCATTAGAAACAAACAATTCAAGGAAACACAAGACAAAGTTGAAAAAGAGATAAAGCGGTTACAAGAAGAGCCTGTAAAGACAAATGATAAGAAGGTTTTTGACAGGATGCAAAGATTAGAGACGGAATTGATAGGAAAGGACATTGAAAAGGTAAAAAGAGATTTGGTATATTTAAAAAGGGAATATTTTGAATACAGCAATAAGAACTCAAAATTATTAGCAAGAGCCACCAAAGAAAAGAGAAATAAAAAGGAAAATGGAATTTTGATTAATAAAGATGCAATAAGATGTAATAGGATTAGAGATAAATGTAAGATTGTTAAATATTTTTATCAGGATTTATATGCTAAAAAGAATATAGATTTGGAGAAGTTAAAGGATCAATTGGGGAAACAAATAGAAAATAAGATAAAACAGGAACATAGAGATAGAATGGAAGAGCGAATAACAGAGAAATAAATAAATAGCCAACTTGAAGAAGCACCGGGGGAAGATGAGTTATCAGCTGAATTTTATAAGGAATTTAAAGACTTCGTGGTTCCAAAATTGATGAAATATAATTATATGTTGGAAGGAGGGCAAATTCCAACCTCATGGTATAGAACTAAAATTGTTCTATTACCAAAACCTGGAAAGGATTTAGAAAAGGTAGAATCATATAGGCCTATTTCCCTGATAAATCAAGATGCCAAGATGTTTACAGCAATACTGGCAAACAGATTGAATAGTTTTATGGGTAGTTATATAAATGAAGATCAAGCGGGTTTTCTGAAAGGAAGACATATGGCGGACTTGACAAGGAGAGTTTTAGATTTAATAGATATTGTAGGTCAAACAAAAGAGAAAGTAGGATTATTATCATTAGATATTTTTAAGGCATTCGACTCATTACAGTGGGTAACAATCAATGAGATAATTAAATGCTATGGATTTTGGATAAATTTTAAAGGATGATTGAACAATTATATCAATATGGTACTGCCATTGTTAGGGTAAATTATGATGTTACAGAAGATGTAAAATTAGAAGCTGCAACAAGGCAAGGTTGTCCATTGTCACCAATATTGTTTATTATGGCAATGGAGTTGTTGACAAAGGCTATAAAAGAAGATAAGGATATTGAAGGAATATTAGGAAATAAGATAAGTTTGTATGCAGATGATACTTTGATAATTGCGAAGCATCCTAGGAAGGCATTAGAAAGCATACAAGAGCAGTTAAAAGATTTTGAAGAGATGACAGGTTTGAGAATAAATTGGGATAAGTCAGAAATGATAATGTGTAATATTGACAAGGAAGAGCAAAAGAAAATAAAGGGTAAATTTAAATTACAGATTAAAGATAACTTGAAGTATTTGGGAATAAACATTTCAAATAAATTCGAGGATCTTAAGAAATTGAATTATGGGAAACAGAAAATGGAAATTAAGGATAAAATACGGCAATATCAAAAGTTGAAGTTGTCTTGGTTTGGCAGGATTGCGGTATGTAAAATGATGTTGTTACCGAGAATTAATTTTTTATTTGATGTCCTGCCGATCCAATTAAATGATAAAGAAATTAAGGAATTTCAAAATATGTTAAATAATTTTTGTAATGGTGGAAGGAAACCTAGAATTGCAAAAAAAAATGGTACTTATCTCAGAAAGGAGGAGGACTAGGATTGCCGAATTTGAGGAATTATTATAGAGCTTTTCAAATTAAAAACATTGTGAAAATTTTAGCGAGGGAAAAGGCAATTTGGGAAGAAATTGAGATGAGGGATCTAAATCAAATGGGGAAAATGGTCTTTTTAGATAGTAATATGGGGGAAATAGTTACAAAAAATAAAATGATGAAGACAATATTGGGAGTATAGAAAAAGGTGAAGAAGGAATTGGCCCCAGATACATCTCCTATAATAGAAATAGAGGATACTAAAAAATTTCCAATAAAAATTGACAAAAGGGTGAAAGAAATTCTTTTTAGAAATGATGTTTTCCTGTTGAGAGACTGGATACGGGCTTGTAAAGATAGAGAGAGAAAAGCAGAGATGTATGCACAGTTGAGGTTGAACTGGCTCCAGATAGTGTTGGTAAATAAGTGGAATAGTAAATATTTGAGGGAAGTAAGTTTGGAAAGAGGTAAGACTGAGTTTGAAGAACTGATATCAAAGATAAGAAAGGGAGAAAGGAGTATTAAGGGCTTGGTAAGCAAAAACTATATAATGTTAAATAAAGATGGTAATCCACAAGAAGCATTGAAAACAAATTGGGAACAAGAATTGAAAATCAAGATAGCAGATGAGGTTTGGAAAAATAAATGAAAATAAATAAAAGGATCATGAGAACTATGTCTGTTAGAGTGAAAGAACATAATTATAAAATGTTGTGGAAATGGTACTTGACCCCAGTGATCTTACATCAGATAGATAACAATAAAGATAAAATGTGTTGGAGATGTAAGGATACAATGGGAACGTATGAACACATGTGGTGGGGTTGTAATGTGGTAAAAGATTTCTGGGGGGAAATTGAGAAAGAGATTTGTGCTACTATGGGCATGAGACTTAAATTGGGGCCAAGTACTGTTTTGTTGACAGATGTGGAAAATATGAATTTAAATAAGGATGAAAAAGAGTTACTGTCGATAATGTTGACAACGGGTAGACAGTGCATTGCTAGAAATTGGAAAAATGAAGTAATTTTGAAAATAGAAGAATGGTACAAGGAGATGTGGGATCTCACGTTGAATGATAAGCTAACATGGGAGATGAATAAGAAAAAGGCTATAGTCAAAGAAAATAGATTTTGGAAAATATGGCAACTATTTATGGATTACTAATTGAAGGGGGACAAAGGGAATAGACCAGTACCTGACCAAATGTGTTTTTGGGAATAGAAAATAACTGTGACACTTCGTCTTCTCGGGGGCATTGTATAATACACTGGGTGTATAATGTTTATTGTATTTTAATTATTGCATTTTTATTTTTATTTAGTAGTTGTATTAAATTAAGGAGTTTAAGAATTGAGTTGAATATGTATATTAGGATAGTTGTAAGAAAGTTACAATGTATTAAAAAAATTTGAAATATAACTAAAGATGTAAAGAAGAAAGCGGAAGGTATCATATTATCAAGTCCTAATTTAATTGCATTTTGTTTTTCCTTTCTTCTTTTGTTATATATATTGTATTTGTAAGTTTATTGTTTGCATTTTTATTCATAATTGTTGTTTCTTTTTTATTGTTGAAAACTTAATAAAAATTTACTTTAAAAAACCAAAAAAACAAAAGGGAGCCTGAAAAGGCACTGGTGGCTGGCATATATTAGGACAAAATGGTTAATTCACATTGCCCACAGTAGCTAGTTACAAATGAATGTTTATATACAAATAAACATGTTTATATACAAAGTCAGGCATAGACTGACTGGGAATTCTAAAAGTATGAACCACAACCCCACCATAACATGATTAGCTTAGTGAAGAAGAACACTATAGTGATTAAGCTTTTAAAATTCAGATATAAGTGCCAAACTATGCTAGATGTGTCAGCTTCACATTGGTGACATAGAAGCCTCCCTGAAGAGCAGAAAGCATGCAAGTAGACTCAGGTGTCCCTTGTGCAACAACATGCAGCCAACTAATTCTACAGGTATATATCCAGGAGCACTGCACTGTGAACTTCCTGAAAACCAAAATGACCTGATGGTTATTTCTAGGACAATAAATGACAATAATTACTACTAGTAGAGGAAATTTCTTCATCCAAATAGAAACTCTTGGATTCACTTTGCCATGAATGTAACATCCTGTATGTCCAAGAAACTCATTGGTCAGTGTCGATCAAAGGTTCCTAGGATGCATCTAGTTGCTGAGAAGCTCCATAAGCAACACAGAAGTGTCATTCTTGTGAGCCCAGTTACTATATTCCTCTCAATTGAATATACTGAAGAGGACAGCATAGAAATCTTGAAGGTCAAACTGGCTAGATGTATAGAATCCCACTCAAAGTGCTTTATACATCATTCCTAACTACCTATTTCATTTAATAGTGGCAGGTGGCAGAGAGGCTACAATCCAGATTTTTTTTGTCATTAAGAGTGTAGGAAACACAGGACACATGTTCTGTGTATGTGGGAAAATTCAATCAATACGGCATTTATGCCAATGCAATTTATGCCCTACTTACATTTACAAAAGATCTAAAAAATGGCCCAGATGTTACTGAAGTAGATTAATTATGGTCAAAAATTATTTAATGGTTATAACATTATAATTTGTTTGAATGTATCTATAGTTATGTAAGTCCATGATTTTTAATTGTACAACACTGATATAACTAAAGAAAGAAAAGCTTCCCATTCAGGAGCTGTTTCAAAAAAAAAAAGTTTGTTTGTGCAACCATATACACCTCCACAACTTTCAGATTAACTTGATTTTGTTTGGTTACTGGTTATTAGCTAGTAATCAACAAATTTCATTTGCCAGTTGACTGTGTAGCCCAGGCAGCGGAGAAAGGATGAGTTCCTGGATGGATAAACATTTTATCCCATTACACTTATGAAAACGGTATCCTATGTTGTTTGCCCCCCCAAAAAAATATATCTGATTGGTCTTTCTACTTGTTTTGTGTCAGAAGCACTATAGTATGACTAATAACTGTTATCAGATTTTTGTCCAGTCTTGGGCAGCATCAAGAGTTTTTAGGTCATCTAATATCAAATCTTCTGTAGTACACAATGGGGCGTAGGTATGAAGTTGTATGTTCTTTTCCACATTCACAAAGGGTTCCTTCAGTGCAAACCTCCCATTTTCTTAGATTCACTTTGCTTCTGCCAACTCCAGTCCATAGCCTACTAAGTGAGTTCCAAGTAATCCAGTTCTTTGTATGCCCAAGGGCTAAAATTCCCTGGGGTTCCATCTATTTTAAGAGATGTGTAGTTTTTCTTTCCACATAATAGTCCTGGAATTCTCTGCTGTTCCTTCCAAGATTCAGAAATGTCCTGAAGCAACTTTTCCTTGATTTTAATATGGGAGTAGTAGCCAAAAAGTGGGTACACATTTAATACATATGTAGATGCTTTGAGATTTTCACTACAGTAAAACCCTGTATAATGATTTTAATTCATTCTATGGATCTGTTCACTATGCGATTTTTTTCGTTGTATGATTTTTCCTGTGGATGAAAAAGCGTACGATTTTTCCTATGGAAAAAATAGTACACATTGTTTTCACTAAGCGATTTTCCCATTGAATATTTGTTGTACGGTTTTTTTCCATAGGAAAAATAATTATGCAGGGGGCCATTTTTGAAAAAAACCTATTCATTATGCGATTTTTTTCGCTATATGAGGTTCGTTATATAAGGTTCCACTGTATTATCAAAAGTCATTGGGAGTAGGGAAGATGCCTCCTTGAAGAATATGAACACATTGAGGCATCCCGCAAGCAACAACAGCACCTGTTGGCTGATCCTTTCACTCCAGAAACAACAACATGAAGAGGTACAAACACTAGCTGACTGTTGAATATCAGTAATATAGAACATGGATCTTTGGAATACTAAAGCTTTGTAGTATAAGGGGCACAGAATGAGAAAAAAAGATTTAGATGGAACCAAGATTCAAGAAGAATAGTGCAATGTATAAAATAGCTCAAGATACTACTTTCAGTTTTTCATTGTTCAAAATAAATGTCACAATATTATAGCTCTGCATGCTATGATACTATATCATAAGTTCCAGGTTTTTAAGCCCTTATAGTAGAGTTGATTGTAAATCAAAGTACATGAAACTATATTAATGTCTTCTTAAGATATGATAATCCTACAGATGTGTGGTATTATATTAGTGTAATTCAGAAGCTTATTAGCACAATTACAGACACGCTCTGCCTGACAAGTTGAGATAAGTCAACTAGCACTTAATGTCAGGAAAAAAATAAGCAAGTACAGAAGAGTTATTTCCAGGATCCTTTACAGCAGTAAAGCACAGATCAACCAATGTACTGACTTAGGCTTCCCACATTGGGAACCACTGCTTTAGATCAAGGATGGCACAGGTGCAAGCCCCCCACCACCACCACCACCAAAAAAGCATTGCCATCCCTCTTCCCACAACATTCATCACCACAATAAGTGAAGAGGCAATGCTTTCTTTCTTCAAGCAATCTCCGATCTCCACAGCACTGCACTTCTAATACACAAGATGCCATTAGGAGACAAAGGTCATTTTTTAATAAACGCAAGGTGCTAACACAGCAGACAGAAGGAAGATTATGGTCTTTTTCAAAATCTGCTGGGATGGTAAATTTTCATTCAAAAAAAAATAAGTCTGAGCTAAGAAAAAGAATGTCATTTAAGGGGGAAAATTCCATGTTTTATATTTCTAGTCTACATAAAAGTTTTTTGTTCTATATAATTTCAGTAGAAAAATAGAGGATAATCTCCAAAATTGCCTCTTATAACCAGTCTCTATCTTTACTTTCTAAAAAAGAGGCTGTTTCATTTTAAATTCACCATTATTTTATTCTGAAATAAAGTTCATCTAAGCCTTCTCTCAGATTTTCCCAGTTTTCAAAAATATGGGAAATTTTACTTTCCATTACAAATATCAGCGACCAACAGAAAGCGAGAGACACCAGAGTCAAAATAAAAATAAAAATGGCCCAAATAGAGATTAGGGTTTTTTTATTCCCCCATGTATTAATTGCCTGATTTATTTCCTGTAATTTTATGTTATCTATAACAAAGGTTTGTTAATGTTTAACACTAGCAATGTCATCTCCATTGTCTGGTACTGTATGCAATTAATTTCAGTCTCACTTATCTGCAAGTCCTACCCACCAACAAAATTCAACTTTGGGTATTATAGAAACATCTGAAATTTTAGATAACACTTCATACATTTTATGAACCAGGCTGTAGTCCAGGGATTCTCAACCTGTGGCCCAAAGGCTGGATGTGTCCCACAGCAGCATTTCATGTGCCCCACCACCACTTCCACCACACCATTACACACCTTTACCAGCACTAGAAACTCCTAATTTTTGTTTTCGTAGGTTTTCTTCAACACACCTTATTAATTTTTTCAGAGATCTATCTTTCTCTGTTTGTACCAGAGTGGTATACAATAAGATTATTTGTAACCAAAAGCCGATTATTTTAGTAGTGTTATCTATGCCATTTACTAGATCAGGAGTTCTCAACCTTTTTAAGCCGGGGGCCAGGTCACGCTCCCTCAGACAGCTTTGGGGGCCGGACAGACATTTTGCCCTTCCTCCACCACATGACACTTCCTGGTGTGGTGGAGGCGGTGGGGGGAGGCACATGAAATGGCACTGCAAGCTGCAGGTTGATAATCCCTGTACTAGATCTTATTTTGTACACGAGGCATAAATTGCTTGCATGCAAATCCTACAGATTGAATTGATCCACATTCACAGAAAGTTTGTCTTGTGCCCAAGTAGCCCCATTTATTGATTATTCTTTGATCTTCCCACTTCACTTCAAAGTCAATTAAATGACATCTAGTCCAGGGGTGTCCAACCTTGGTGCCCCAGGTGTACATGGGCTTCTGGTAACTGAATTCCAAAAACACCTGGGGCACTAAGGTTGGCCACCTCTGTTCTAGACTGTCCAGACAGAATCATGTCCAAGTGGAAGGCAATCTTCGGCAGACATCAATTTTGCAAGGTGCATTGTTTTTCAACTCCTTAGGTTTAGCTTAGACTCTTCTGATTTAAAATGTAGTGTTTGCAATGTGCAATAAATGTTTCATTGATTTCAGCCATCATCTCTAGGGGGTTAGTGTGCCTGAAGATGTTTAGTTTGGTGTTGAATCACTTTATTTCATTTGTTATTTGCTAGCACCTCTTGACATTCTTCCAGAAGTGCAATGCCAGCCCCAAAAAAACAGTCTTTGCCATAGGGATAAGTTTTAGGCGGCCAGTAATAATCCACACAGCCGCTCTGAGTTGGCCTGTGCCGAGTTGAGCGGGATACAAATCTAAATAATAAATAAATAAAATTCATTAAAATTCATTAAGAGTTACATCCACTTGTTTGGCATGTGCTGATTTATACCATATAGCACTAGCATATTCTGCTGTAGATTAGCACAGTAACAAAGCTGTTATTTTTGTTTGTGGGCATGCAATTGAATCTGAACCAGTTTCCTAAGTATATCTGATTGCAACTTTCTGTCTGATGCTTAGACAGTATTATATGTAGTGATAACCAGATGCTTTGGGAGTAAGGTAATGTTATTTATATAATGTTCCAAAATCTCACCTTCCCAGCTAAATCACACTTCCTCTCTGCTTTTCTGTTCTTTAAGTGGACTGTTTTCAAAAATCTAGGTTTCCGCTGGTTGATTTTATAAGGAAAGATCTTTAAGGCAGAGATGAGCTGGAGTTCAAAGGATGAAAAGGTTTCCCCTTGTACTGTAAGGCAAGTGATCTATTAAACAAATGAAAATGTGGGAGAATTCCATTTTTGTCTATTTCTGTCAAAAGAACATCTTTTAGAATTATGTACAGGTCCACTCCTTGCAAAATAAAATGCTTAATTTGCAAAACAAAACACTTAATATGGAAAAAATGGCACCCTGGAATTCATTTTTGTACACACTCTGAAAAGTACAATTGACACAACTGAACATGAACAATTTTAATACTGAAAAAAGGTATTAAAAGTAGAATTCTTATACCCCTAGACCAATGTTTCCCAACATGGGGCCCATGCCCCACAGGGGGACTTCAATTCCCAGAAGCCTAAGTCAGTACATTGGCTGATCAGTGCTTTGGGGAATTAACTTAGGCTTCTGGGAATTGAAGTCCAAAAACCAAAGCTTGGGAAACACTGTCCTGGACAGTCATTTGTTCCTCAACAATTACTCCCAAATCTATTACAATTTTTATATCTGGTCAGTGAAATTAATGGCAAGGTTTCCTGACTTAATTTTTCCTTGCATCTGAGCCAAGTTTCCAACACGCATCCTGATATGTACTTGTGTTTATCACTGACTGATTTCTCATTCAAGTCAATGTTTCTAAAATTACATTTGACTGCTGATCCAAAGAAAAATTCATATTAGATCGATACTTCTTCAATCCTATTATTCAGCTTCACATGCATAATGGGAATTATATCAGCAGCAGCAAATTGCCACTGATTAAAGGCTTGCTTTAGCAACTCTATCTCACTTGTATATGAAACAACAAAGTCGCATGTACCCCCAAAATCACCATAAGAGGTCTTTAATTATGCTGACAGTGTCATGCCTATTGCTCAAGTGGAGCTACACAACAGGATATCAGCCTTTTAATGACCCACAACTAAAACATATTGTACAACATTATACTTAGGCCCAGGCACACAAGGAACTCAATACGCTGGTTCAAGATTGTTGTCCCATGGTGGAAAAATAGCTATAGATGGAAAAAACAGCTGCAGGATCTGATAAACTGAATGAGATTGTGAATCCATTTCCCACTATTTAATTATCTCCAAATTAATAACTATGTATCAGCAGATAATATTTCTCCTTTCCAGATGCTCAATATTTATTAACAAACACATTAAAAATATTCAACATCATGCTTGCTACATAAGGGACATGGACATTATGTACCACCAAACTCGATATATTAAATCACCCTTTGAAGAAAATTCAATGAGACAAAAACAAAAGGAATAATCATCGTATATTGCCTTCCAAAAACAATGAATTATAGGAAAATGATAATGTCTATGTTCACTTAGCATCAAATTTATGTCTCATCTCTTAGCTACAATGCATCTCTCTTCAACTTACACACCCTTTAATTCCATTAGAGACATGCCATATTGTATAACACAATCATCATTCATTGCTATCCTGAAAAAAGCTATTATAATGAAAGCTGCTTCTTTTCATGATCACTGGACAATGGACAAAATTTCCATTACATTTCAAATTAAAAAATAAACACATGGAACCACTCTGTTACAGGCTTAACAGCTTCATTTAAAAGGGTGACAGCATCCCAATTTATCAAGTTCAAAGACCAAATTATTCAAGTTTCATATAGCCAAATATTCCAGCTCTCTGAAACACTGGATTTGTTCTACCACATATATCCAATTTAAATTATGCTACTAATAGTTTGGCATCCTTTTATTTCTGACATCTATTACATTTACAATCCCAGGAGCAATGAGTTTGGGTGTAAACAGATATAATATTCAATATGCAGTTACAAATACATTGAAATCAATAAATTTATATTCAAATTGCATCTGTCTGTTGTCAGGTTCTCAGTGGAATCCACCATTATCACAAAGAGAAAATTGTTCTAACTCCTTTATTGCTTTGATGGAAGTGTTGTTACGTGCCATCTAGTCAGTAACCCTAAGAGAATTTCCAAATAATGTAAGGCGTTCAAAAAATAGTGTACCACTAAACCTCCAGAATGTTTATCTGACCAAGTGACAATTGCAACCCATTTCTTTTAAGTCCATGTCTGATATGCTGGTAGAAATGAATTAGACGTCCAATGTACTAACCTGAGATTATTGCCTAGAAAACATTTTTTTTTTACTTAATGCAAGATTCCCTTGTCTTTTTCTCTGTATTCCAATTAAAGTATGAAAAAGAAAGAAAGAACATCTCACTCAGAATGAAACAGACAGAAAAACATACACTGCTGTCAAAATGCTAGGTTCTGAACGATGAGTATTTCCACATCTGTCAAAGTAAACTATAACCTGCATAGGTTCATGCCACAACAGTCTTGTTTTGAGTTTATATTAAATGAAAAGATGACCCAATTCTACATTACAAAATGGTGGTAAAACATTATTAGATAAAACATTATTAGTATTCTCCCCTACCATTTCTCCCACATGTTAACATGATTTGATGAATGCCCACATTTTCAGGTTAATCCCCAGGCTCTAGATTATGTCAATGATGATACTGAGGCTTCACAGCCACCCTTCAATTGTATAATTCATACTAATATCAACCATTTGTGAATGGTTTGGCTATTCATTTTCCTGATCCGAAGGTAGTGGAGTCTTAGAAGGCAAAATACATTGTCCTTCACACAATTCTTCTATGGTTACTTGGGAACAGCAGTTTTGTATATCCTACTGTGCCAACCTAGCAGTTCGAAAGCAAGAAATTGCAAGTAGATAAATAGGGACCACTTCGGTGGGAAGGTAACAGCGTTCCGTGCACTCCGGTGTCTAGTCATGCCTGCCACATGACCATGGAAATGTCTGCAGAAGCAGACAGCGCTGGCTCTTCGGCTTAGAAACAGAGATGAGCACTGCACCCTAGAGTCGGATACGACTGGCTTTCGAGCAAGGGAAACCTTTACCTTTACCTTACTGTGCCATATCAGTGCCAAGAAGCATACTCCAAAGATAAATGTAAATGTCTGTAAAGGTAAAGATTCTGCACAATCGCAAGAGAACAAGTTCAGGATGTCTGAAACCTTTTGTAACAGACGGTTACAAATTGTTCCATTAAAATGATACTTTTTTCAAAAAACCACTAACTTTTCACCTTCAAAAGAACCAAATCACTATTAACTATAACCCACAAGGTATAGAAGTAGAAAACACCTGTAATTAGAGCACATCAAGTCAAGCCCCTGCAACTACACTCCACAAAATAATTGCAATCAAGAAGGTAACACAAGTGAGGAAAAGTACTGTAGTGCCACATCAAGGAAGAAAATCCAAAGCAGAGGTTGGAGAAGTAGGTTTCCCAATGCTATAGTTTAGAGAACTACGTATCTTCTTTTCATGGCACAGTAGGATATACAAAACTGCTGTTCCCGAGAAACCATAGAAGAATTGTGTGAAGGACAATGTACACTGTTAAAACACAAAGAGCAATGTCTAACCCACAATCTGGTTAGATTACAAGTTAGGGGAACCTTAAATGCTACCCTAAGGATACAGAAGCCACTTTCCCTAGAATAGCATTTGAAGGAGTTCCACCGTGTCTGGCATTTAACAGCACAACAATACATTTGATGTTACCAGTTGACATTGTGCAACAGTGTTTGCAAAGAAAGAGATGATGGTGAAATTTACAGAGAATTTACTGATTGTTGTCTCATTCACAAACACTAGGACTCGGGAGTGGGGAACCTGTGGCCTTAAGGCCACATGGACCTTATAGGTCCTTATGTGCAGCGGTTTGCCTGAATTCACATTTTACAGAGCAAATCTTTTTATTTTTATTAATACATTTCTGTTAGTCTTCTTTATACTTTTATTTTAGTAACTTTAAAATTAAGTTTAAAAAATTGAATAAATGGGGCCTTCCAACAGGAAAAAGTTCCCCACCCCTGCCTAGGTGCATTCGATAACAGATTAATGAAAAAACATTAATTCCATCAAACAAATCTGAATATTCAAATAAATTCTTATGTAACATTCTCAGTCATGAACAATCCTGCTAAAATAAAACACTGATCAACAGCCCCTGAAGGTGTAATCCAGACAGAAAGAGGACTACCTAACAATTTCCTATTCTACTATCCACTCAAAATTCAGAGGAACACAGAACACTACAAGCTGCTTTACCACTGACAAGAGAAAAAATACAATGTTACTACTGTATCTCCCTCTTAGATATATACAAAATGGTGCTAAAGCAGCCAAAAGAGAAGATCAATTCCTCTCCCTCTCCCTCTCCCTCTCTCTCTCACACACACAATGTAATTTTCCCCACTCAAATTAACAGCCTTCCATAACTGTTTTTCATTTTTAAAAAGGATCAGGAGTCAACATTAGTTTAAAACAAACTACTGTACAGTGATACCTCATACAACGTCCAAACTTGGTTCCACAAGTTTGGACTTTATACGGATTTGGACTTTGTATGAGGCATGCAAAATCCTAGCCACGATGCCTCATACAACGTCCAAATCCTTGCCGTGATGCCTCATACAACGTCGTTTCCATAGAGATACATTGTACTGTAACAGCACAGACTTCAGGGCAAAGTCAAGAAAACAGACAGGAAACTGACAGAACTTTAAGAAATCATTGTCTAAAGACTAAAAACATTACAAAAACATGTCAAACAACCCTGAATGTCCAAGAACATGAAGAATGCTGCAAAAAAATCCAAAAAATCCAAAATCGTGCTCAAAACCACTCCTAAACACTCTTCACCTCATGCAAAACCCACAAGAGCAATGCACACATGTGTCCTGCCTTTTATACTGCCCAGGCACAATGCAACCTGGGAAAACCCCAATGCCTCATACAAAGTCGCACGACTTTGTATGAGGCAACTTTTCCCAAGGAATCAGGCGATGTTGTATGAATCCGATGTTGTATGAAGCGGACTTTGTATGAGGCATTACTGTAATCAGGTTTAGCCAAGGTACCGCAGGTTTTCTTGCTAGCATTCTGATCACCGCATTCAAAATGGGACCAAATGTTGTTGTTGTTAGATGCCACCAAGTTGTCTCCAACTTATATCAAATTTATGGATGACAAATCTGCAGAATGTCCTGTCCTCAACTGCTGCTAATTTGGGCCTGTAGTCTCCTTTTCCCAGTCTGGCCAGGCTATCCTGCTATGGTAATAGAGTAGACCATACTGCCAGCAACTCAACACCAATTGTCCGGTGGCAGTTAATTAACCTGACAACCCTGAGGACTAAAGGCCTTGGGTGCCAAAGTCCAAATGGAAGGGTGATGGTCCCCAAATGGATTAAATCCCACTTGAATCCATCTTGATGGAGGGCAGCAGCTTCATCAATACTGGCCTGGGATTCACAAGGACTTTGTGTGGCAAAATGGCTCAGGACCAGAAATTGACTCATGAAACTGAATCAGTGGTACAAGTGTCACACTGAGATGTAGAAGACAAGTGGAAAGCCACTGCATTATATTGTTCCCAGGACAATCTTCATTGCTGATCACCATGATGATCGTCATTATTCAAAATCAGATTTGGCACAAGAAGAAGTCTCGTTTAAGAAGTCTGTTCATCTTAGATTTTGTCTTCCTCTTTTCCTGCTGCCTTCTACCTTTCCCACCATTATTGGGTTTTTCCAGAGAATACTGCCTATTCATGATAGTCCCAAAGTAAGACAGCCTTAGTTTTTTTGTCTCCAGAGATAGTTCAGGCTTGATTTGTTCTAGAACCCATTTGTTCATCTTTCTGACAATCCAGGGTATCTGCAAAGCTCTCCTCCAGCACCATATTTCAAAAAAATCATTTTTCCTGGTGGTCAGGAATACAGTCTTGGGCTCCAGGGACACATCTTTTCTTATTCCTTCATTGCAAACCTTACAAGTGTCAGTCTTCTTCTGAATTCTTTACTGCAATCCCCAATTTGGGCTGATGATTTAACAAAGGCTTTTTGCAGTGGCTCAAGTGGCTAAGACGCTGACTGGGAGACAGAAAGTCAGCAGTTGGATTCCCAAGTACTGCAGGACAGAATGAGCTCCCGTCTTTGTCCGAGCTCCTGCAAACCTAGCAGTTCAAAAGCAAGAAATTGCAAGTAGATAAATAGGGATCACTTCAGTGGGAAGGTAACAGCGTTATGTGAGCTCCTGTGTCTAGTCATGCCTGCCACATGACCACGGAAACATCTGCAGAAGCAGACAGTGCTGACTCTTCGGCTTTGAAACAGAGATGAGCACTGAGCCCTAGAGTCGGATATGACTGCCTTTTGAGCAAGGGAAACCTTTACCTTTACCTTTGCCATAACACTGTTAAAAATAAATTTCATGTCAGAAATTACTCTGAGTTGAAAGGATTTTTGCTAGAAAAACTCTGCTCAAGGGAATGCCAGAATGAGGCTCCTTTCATGTCCCCATGATCCATTGTGCAGCACTCAGGTATCCAATCCCAACCTTCCAGCGTCTTTACCACTAAGCCACCGCAGTGCTGTATAACACTGTTTTCAGGCACCAACAGAATCTTTTGCATTTAAAAAAACTCCCTTTCTCATAACCAAAACCTATCATATTCAAAACTGAATCCATGTGCTACCTCAATTCCAGCTCTGTATGGGTAAATAATAGTACTTTCAGTTCCTGGGATGCCCTTGGTGTATAGGAAAATGTTCCTAGACACCCTTCTTTGTTCCTTGTTTACATTGTTTCCTTCATTGTGATATTTTCCCTCTCTGGGCTTATCAAAACAAACAATGTTCTCATTCTGCTACATTGTTAAATAGGAATATTCATATTCTGAAGGATTGTTCTCAAAAACTACAAGATCAATAAAAAGATTATAAAAACACGAATGCTTACAGCCATCCCTCTCACCTAAAGGCAGTGCAAGGGATGCAAAATTTGGATGTGGGACTCCATGGGGGCACTGTGGCAGGGAGAGAGGAATACACACATGGGATGCCACTTTAGGTAAATGCACATGTCCCTTCAAACCACCTTATATAGAGCCAGCCTTTGATCTGAATGAGGGAGGCTTTCCCTTAAATTTACAGATTAAGCTAGAGGTGCTGCTAGCACACTAGAGATCCTTGCCAGATTGAAACTGCTTTTGCAGTTCTTAAAGATGTCACTGGACTGCCAGAGTTGGGAAAAGTTTACAAGACACAAACTTCCTACTCTTTTTGTTCCTTTCTTTCTAAAGGTTAACAAGCAATTTAAGACGACGCACAGCAGCCAGCTAGAGCAAATCGGATGCAAAATACCAGATGTGGTCCGTGCATGAGACAAATTTAAGTGTAAAATTTAAGAAAACCCTTTGAGCCGGATCTCCACAGAGATGCTAAAAAGTGTTTCTCAACCTTTGGTTTTTGGACTTCAATTCCCAGAAGCCTAAGTCAGTCCATCGGCTGATCAGTGCTTTCGGAAACTGACTTAGGCTTCTGGGAATTGAAGTCCAAAATCCAAAGGTTGAGAAACACTGTAAATAGATGGTTTACAGCAGGGGTGCCCAAACTACAGCCCATGGGCCAAATCCACCCCAATGCCAATTCATCCAGCCCCGCACCACCCTCGTCGCTCCCAGAAGCAGTAGTAAAACGCGCCTGCACGTTTTAATTTGGCCAGAGAAAATGGCAGCCTAAAATCGATCTCATCCTGTTGCAAAACAGATTGCAAGGCGCATTTGACTTCCGCTTGGGGGGGGGGAGGAATCACCTGACCGGCCCACTGAACCACGTGGCTGGACCACCTGACCGGCCCATGGCGCGATAAGTTTGGGCACCCCTGGTTTACAGAAAGCAAAGCAAAAAGGGGGGGGGGAGAATTTGCTACTAATAAGGAAAGGGATGCGAGCTAGTTCTGCAGTGCAGGAAAGACACCAAGGAGGAGGGAACTTGGGTGCGGGGACACACACACACACACACACACACACACACACACACACACACACACACACACACACTTTCTCCCCTCGCCAAAGCACTTGGACTTAAAGGCTGGGCGAGTCCCCCTTTCCCCTCCGTCTTAAGGCAGCAGGGAAATTGCAGGCAGACAATAATAAGCCCGCACTGCGAAGGCGGCCGAGTTTCTTTCCAGCGAGGAAACTTGAGCGGAAGTTTGCAACCGCTGGCAAGGAGAGAGGCGTAGAAAGCAGGGCGATGATCCCCAGGAAAGCTGGAGGGAGGGCAGGAATCGCTCACCGACGCCGTATTTCTCCTCCCGCTTGGTGGGCACCCAGCGCGTCATGGCCCCCGAGAAGCCCCCGCGGGCCACCCTCCTAAGCTGCGGGGGAGGTGGGGAAGGCTGGGGCCAGGAAGGCAGGCAGGGGGCTGGCAAGGCGGGCGAGTCTAGTCAGCAGCCATTTTCCAGCCTTAGGAGCGAGCGACGGCAACAACGGGACAAGAGGAAGGGGAAAAAGTTTGTTAAGTCAATGGACGGGTCATGTGGTACAGGCGGAGCCAAGGGGGTTGGAGGAGTCCCTCCCAGTCCCAGCTAGGCAGGCCCTCCTTGACGGGGGAACCCGGGCGGCCGCAGGCAGCTGGGCTAGTACCGAGGGAGTCGCTAAAAGCCGGAATGGACTCCCGTCGCCCGGAACAGGCCCTTCAAAAGGAGCAAGCCAAAAGACGCCCGAGAAAGCCCCAATCAGGATGGGAATGGGTGCACTTGAGGACAGCGGCTCCCTTCAGCCATGGCTGAACTCTTAGTGCCGTGATGGCGAACCTTGGCACTCGAGATGTTTTTGGGACTTCAATCCCCAGAAGCCCAAGCCCCCGTGAATTTCACACGAAGGGGTTTACTGCGATTCATCCGCGCCGCCCTCATCGCTCCCGGAAGTGGAAGTAAAACGCGCCCGGACGGGCATATTTAGTTCCGCTTCCGGAAGCGACAAGGGCGGTGCGGGCTGGATGAATCGCAGTAAACCCCTTCGTGCGGATTCACGAGGGCTTGGGCTTCTGGGGATTGAAGTCCAAGGACATGTAGAGTGCCAAGGTTCACCATCACTGTCTTAGTGGCCAGAAGCCGTTTGGAATGGGACAGAAGGGGGAGAGAGGACAACACTTGACAAATTCAGCAGGAAAACCATACGTGCGTGTGTGCGCGCACGCCACAAAGCCAAAAAATTTCCACGGAAACCACATTCGAATACTTATTCCGGGCATTCTTTGTTCATGACAAATGTTAAGAATTGACCTCTGCATCAGGTGCATACAAACCATGCCTGGAAGTTTTACTCCTTGTCTGAAGAAGTGGACTTGATCCACCAAAGCTAACAGTAAAAATATAGCAGTTAGTCTTTAAAGCGTTGCAGTGTTTTTGTTTGTTGTTATCTATTTATTTGTAATTTGTGGGTAAGGTAAAGGTAAAGGTTTCCCTTGCTCGAAAGCCAGTCATATCCGACTCTAGGGTTCAGTGCTCATCTCTGTTTCTAAGCCGACGAGCCAGTGCTGTCTGCTTCTGCAGACGTTTCCGTGGCCATGTGGCAGGCATGACTAGACACCGGAGCGCACGGAACACTGTTACCTTCCCACCGAAGTGGTCCCTCTTAATCTACTTGCAATTTCTTGCTTTTGAACTGCTAGGTTGGCAGGAGCTGGGACAAAGACGGGAACTCATTCTGTTCTGCAGTACTTGGGAATCCAACTGCTGACCTTACGCTTCCCAGTCAGCGTCTTGGCCACTTGAGCCACTACAGTCCCTATTTCTAATTTGTATTGCCGCCCAACTCCGAAGACTCTGGGCGGCTCACAGAAAATAAAACCAATGTCAGTTAAAAAAAAAAAAAGCAATTAAAAACCTATTAAAAACTACTGACAAAAAATTTTAAAAGATAAAAAGCTATTGTTGTTGTTCTTGTTGTTATCGCTGTCGTCACTGCCATTGTTGTTGTTTTCTGATATGCCGGAATTACAAACATTGCCCTTCTGGGCAATTCTGTTCCATTCTGTACCGATGTAAATATTGAAGAATAATATTTTGAAGGGTTTCCATTTTAATCAAAGGGTCTCAAAGAATGTCTAACACATATCGATATTTATTTCATCATTTTTTTTCTTGCAAAGGAACTTTTCCAGCTGTTTCATATCAATATGGCTCTTGCACAATCCCAAGACTCAAGTACACACTCTCAATCGATATTTATTTTATCATTTTTTTCTTGCAAAGGAACTATTCCAGCTGTTTCATATCAATTTGGCTCTTGCACAGTCCCAAGACTCGAGTACACTCTCTTTCTCAATCAATCAACAACTACCCTCCATTTCCCACCTGAGGTATTCCATCTTCTCATCAAATCCAGGTAAATTTGTTCCCAGCAGGAACAGCAGGTCTCTCCAATATTTCAATAGCACCTGAACTGCTTATCAAAAACCATGCTTCCTAACATGTGTCATTGGGTGACCTTGTCTTGGATAAAGCAGGTCCTGAAATAGCATGCCATTCTATCCTTTACACAGCCTAATGTTTACATTTAAGAAGAAGATGATGATGATGATGACGACTTGACAATTGGTACATATTAATAAATGACATGCAATTATTTATTATGTGGTACGAGTCAATTCTTTTTTAATATATATTTTTATTTTTACTAAAACAATAAAAGAAAAATACAATATATAATAGCAATAATATCAAGTCAATTCTAAGTTAGTGCAATCCTTTCCAACATTTTCTAGGAAGGAAATGCTTAAGTGGTTTGTTTACCTTCCCTTCTTCTGAGGACGCTCTGGAAATGTGCAGCTTGCCCATGCCTATACAGGCTGGCTCTTCCTGAAGGCCGCACAATGAATGAACTCCCAACTTCTAGCTCCACAGCCAGATACCTAACTCACAGAGCTATCTAGCCAGTTTTTGTATGTATTTAAATCCTTCTAACTCACACTAAGGAAGAAATTGATTTATGCAAGCAAACTTGACTTGGCCTTACCCAGATGTGATGTTAAATACACATCTGAAAATGCTGCTTAAGATATGGTGACTTTTACTTTGAAGAAAAACTGTTAAGTGGGGAGATATTCCAAACAGTAAAAAGCATATTCTTATTCCCAAGTCACAGCAGATGGTAGCAAAAACACTAAACGATAGGTTTCCTAGTGAAGAAACCTATGGAGCATCTTCCTCACTCTAACTCCTCTGTGTTTATTGCTCCAAACAAAGAGTGTGAAGGGAAACAGCAGCTACTGCCATCTCCTCCCTCTTGCTCTCTCCTCATCTAATACCATGATAGGAATATTGTACCCAGTGTTGCCTAGAAGCAAAGGTCAAGCAGTTGCTTCTGTCTACTTGTTTGCACTTTCTCTCTTGGCAATGCTGTCATCTTATTGCTTCTTCACATGCCACTGAGGATAGTTGATAGCTTGGTGTGTTATGTGTCTATCTACAAACACAGAGTCTGGGAGTTCAATTCCCATTGTGCTTTCTGAAAGAGGAGCCAGTAGAAGGCTGCAGTCACAAAGTGTCCCTAGAAGAAGGGATTGTTAAACCTGCAAAAACCCTGCAAAAATTCTTATGTCAGAATTAACTTAGTGAAACATAAATGTTATTTTAATTATGTGGAGCCCACATGGGTAAAGAAATAACTTTTTCCCTGAGATATAGCTCTCCACATATGGAGAATTGGAATGGAGGAGGCAGGACTAGCAAACACCTTTGTCTGTGTGATTACTTTATCCTCAGCATAGAATACTTGAATGGGGTTTCAGTCATTTGTCTCTTTCCCCAGAGTATGAGGCATAGCCCAAATAACCTAGTCTTTCCCACACCCACTGGCTGAGAATAAGTAGAAGTGAGGGCAGGATTCTCTTCTGTTTTTTCTCTCTATTGAGTAGTGAAGTGTGGTATATATGAATTTCCTTCTGCTTCCTCATTCCCTCTCACTGCCTAAGATAAATGACTGGGCAGATGAGCAACCAGGAACACTTCTGGCAATTATCACCTGTCCCCAGTCCTTGCTCCCAACAGAAAAGCTGACACTGCTACAGTTCTTCCCAGATTGGAAATTCAGCAGAGCAAATTGCTCGGTCTATGGCCAGTTCTTTATGCTACAGATCACTTGGCAGGTAGACAGTGTGAAAACAGGCAGAGATGAACTTCCCTTGGTCTTTCACACACATTCTCTTTAATACTACTGGCTGGAGATTCTGTAGGAATTCTTGGGGGCGGGGGGATGGAGGCAAAATTGCATAGTAGTATTATTTGAGCAAACTGTATGGCTCCTATTTTGAAACAGGCACTGCACATCTGGCCATGATTTTTGGAACTTTTTGTTTTTTCTGAACTATCCACAGGTCTATGGTGGCCAGCCTGCAAACTAACTGATGTCTGTGACTATTTTTTTCATAGGTCTAATAAGGATCACACAGCTTTTGTTGTTGTTGTTGGTGGTGGTGGTGGTGGTTGAGTCTGGACAATTATAATGTCTTCTATGAGGGCTACCCTTGGGTTTGGATCAGGGATTGCAACTGGTCCAAATGTAACACTCATGCTGCTTGTTGAGGACTCCTACCAAAGATGTTTAATTCCAGTGCTGAAGTATCAATAATCCTAGCTGCCAATTAGAAATCAATCCAAGTTCAAAGTGTTACTTTTAGATTAGGAAGCACTAGGCAGCCTGGTCTTTTGACTGAGATTCTAACTATCTGCATCTAGACAAGTGATGGCAAACCTTTTAGAGACCGAGTACCTAAACCTCAACCCAAAACCCACTTATTTATCGCAAAATGCCAACACAGCAACAGGGGAGGAAGGAAATGCTCCCATTGGGCTGCTAGGCAGAGGGGTGAGGCAAACTCTGTGCTGTGGGGTGGGAGAGATGCTCCAATCGGGTTGCTGGGGGAGTTTAGTGTATGAGAAACAAGACACAGGAACAGCCGTAGTACTGGCTTAACACATCTTTATTGCATGGTGGTCTGGGGGAACATGCGGTAATGGCGGACGAACAGCTCAATATATACGGTGGTTATACATTTGAATGTGGCTCCACGATAGCCCATTGGCTACTGCCGGCGTGACGTCATTCCAGGTCACGCCCTTCTTGTCCAGGTGAGGTAGTGGCGGGAATCTTCCTGCGCTGCAGTTCTTTGGGGATTGGAACCTTGTGAGCTGGGCGCTCGCTATTGCCACCAGGTGGACATTAGCTCGCGACCTAATTACACGGAATACATTGATACAGTTGGTGGTTGTTTTAATGCATAGAACTAAGAACACAACATCCCTCCCCTCTAGAATGAGACGAAGTCTCTCAACCAAGATGGCTTATTGCAAACGCGCCTTGGGCGTGACGCTGACTGGCTTGTCCCGGGAGTGCTACTGCTTCTCTGTCCCCTGGTTCCTTGTCCTGCAACGGGAGAGGGAGACTCGTTAGTGACTGGCCGCGGCTCCGCGGCTCTTGGGGAAGGGACGGAAAAACCGGGGGCACTGGGGACTAACGAAAAACCCCGCTTCTCGCTTGGATGGGTGGGGGACCACTCCAGAAAACCCCCCCGGTTTTGTAAATGAAAATCAGAATTATCACCTGGGGTGTCATTAGAAAGATTCCTCAGGATATCTATGCCTGGGGTGCCATTAGAAGGATTCCTCAGGATATCTATGGGGACAGAATCTCTCTCCTCCCCCTAGGTGGGGACCACTGGCCCCCCTCACCTCCCCCTTGGGTTGAACGGGTGGGGGAGAACCCTAACGCTGAGTCCTGTTCTGCGCCGGCCGCGCTCTGGTGTTCCTGAACCCTGCGACGGAGTTGGTCTGCGTGTCGTCTCCATAGCAGACCCGTGACGGTCTCTACGCAATACGACACGGGACCCGTCCGTCCAACGACGACGCCCGGGACCCACGCCGGCCCCGCGCTGGCGTAATTTCTGCAATGCACCGGGGCACCGACTTCAAAACTTTTCGTGTCCGCTAACCCGATATTCCTCCCTGTGTCCTCCACCCTAGTGGGGTCTAGCCTGGTCAGAATCGTGGTCAGCTTCCTACGCATTAAGAGTTCTGCGGGCGAGTACCCAGAAGCTAGGGGGGTGACCCTGTAGCCTAGCAGGAACTGGCACACTTGTAGGTTGAGATCCCCAGGACCCATGCGCCTCAGCGCATCTTCAGTCGTGCGCACGAGGCGCTCGACCTGGCCGTTTGTCGCCGGGTGGAAAGGGGCGGAGGTGATGTGCCGAATGGCGTTGATCTCAGTGAATGCCCTAAACTCTGCGGATGTGAAACAACTAGCGTTATCGCTAATTAGGGTGTCGGGTATACCGAACGTGCTAAAAACCCTACGCAAATGCTTCACTGTCGTTGCCAATGAGGTGCTCGTAACCGGGATGACCTCCAACCACTTGGAGTAAGCATCTACTACGAGGAGAAAAAGCATACCCCTAAATGGGCCCGCAAAATCAATGTGCACCCGGGACCACGGCCCCTTCGCTGCGTCCCATTCCCTGTGCGGCAGACGCGCCTCTTCGGGCCGGGAGCATTGGCAGCTCTCGCAAGTGCCTACCATGTGCTCGATGTCGGCGTCTAACTGGGGCCACCAAAAATAGCTCCTGGCCAGGGCCTTGGAGCGGACAATTCCAGGGTGTCTGACGTGCAGCAGTTTAAGAACCCGCGGCCTCAGGGATTCGGGGACCACCACCCGCTGGCCCCACAGAAGGCACCCTCTCTCTATGGACAACTCTAGCCTCTTCCTGAAAAACGGGGCGAACTCAGCCGCCGGGGAGGACGCTGGTCACCCTTTTTGCACCCAGGAGCTGACTAGAGCTAGCGTTTTGTCCTTCCCGGTCGCCTTGGCGATGTCTGCGGGCATAATGGGGGGCGAATCTAAAACCTCTATCAGGAGTACTTGGCGGTCTTTCTCTTCTTCGCCCACGGTGCTGCTAGTGAGGGGAAGGGGAGACCTCGACAGGGCGTCCGCGTGGCTTACTTCTTTCCCTGGGCGGTACACCAACGCGTGCTGATACGCGTTTAAGAAGATGGCCCACCGTAACATCCTAGGGGACAGGATCTGGGGTGTGGGCTTGTCCGCAGTGAATATGCCTAGCAGGGGCTTGTGGTCAGTAACTATGGTAAACGGGCGGCCGTAGAGGAAATCGTGGAACTTCTTAGTCCCCGCTATTATCGCTAGCGCCTCCCTGTCTGTTTGGGCGTAGTTTCGCTCAGCCTGGGACAGGGATCTGGAGTAGAATGCTACTGGGGCCTCCCTCCCGTTTTCCAGCACGTGGCACAGCACCGCCCCCACCCCCACTGGGTATGCATCACATATCAAAACCACCGGCTTCTTGGGGTCAAAATGGGTGAGAATTACATCAGACGCTAGGAGTTGTTTCAGTTCAACAAACGCCCTCTCTTGGCTCTCGCCCCACTTCAACGCCTCGTCCTTTTTGAGCAGCTTATGCAGCGGCTCCGCTATCGAAGCCTTCCGAGGCAGGAAGGAGTGGTAGAAATTTAAGAGCCCTAGGAACGACTGCAATTCGGGCTTGGCGGTGGGGCGAGGGGCACCTTGAATTGCGGCTACCTTGGATTTGGAGGGCTAAATTCCCGCAGGGGTTACCCGGAAACCCAAGAACTCAACTTCTTTTGCGAAGAAGATGCATTTGTCTTTCCGCAACCTCAACCCCGCCTTTTCAAACACCGCCAGTACTTTGTCTAGCCTTTCAGCCAACTCCTCCTCGCTCCCCCCGTTATCAATACGTCATCAAAGTATGGCAAGACCCCATCCAGTCCTTTCAAGAGGCGTTCCACAAGCGACTGGAAAATGCCGGGCGCCGAGTTCACGCCGAACTGTAAGCGCGTCACCTGGAACGCCCCCTTATGTGTGACTATTGTTTGCGCGGCAGCTGCAGCTGGGGTTACTGAGAGTTGCTGATAGGCCTGCACCAGGTCAAGTTTTGCGAAACATTTTCCCCCATGTAATCTGGCCAACAGATGGCTGACTACCGGCACCGGATACGCATTAGGGCGGATCGCCTTATTAATGGTGCACTTATAGTCAGCACATATGCGAACCTCCCCGTTGGCCTTCAGTGCAGTTACAATCGGAGTCTCCCACTCCGCGGAATCAACAGGAACAATAATCCCCTGGCCCACCAATTTGTCCAGTTCTGCCTCTATTTTGTCCTTTAGTGCGAAAGGCACTCGGTGCGGCTTGAGTCTTATTGGGCGGACCTCCGGGTCCAGGTCGAACGCTACTGGGGGTCCCTTGAATTTTCCAAGTCCTTTCTTGAATACTTCGGGGTGCGCGTTGCACACCTCCTGTATTGGGTCAGTCCCAACGGCATGCACCCCCCCAATGAACAAACCCAGGGGCTTAAACCATTGAGTCCCGAGGAGGCTGCAACTTCCCCCTTTGAGGACAACCAGGGGCAGCTCTGCGGCGTGCTGTTTGTACTGAACCTTGAATTTTCCAACCCCCAACACCGGAATGCTATTACCCTGTACGTCCCGCAGCGTGGACCTCAACGCTTTGAGCTTAGGGCGCACGTGGGGGGAAATTTCCAAGAACTCCCGCTGGGACATGATGGAATAGGAGGAACCCGAGTCTATCTCCATCCTAACAGGGGCCCCTTGCACCAGTACCTCAACGAAGTAACGGGGGTGTCCCAAAGACACGCTGTACACTGGGGCGTCGTCGCTGCTGTCGTCGGAGATGTGGCCTACGCCGTCCTGCTTCCTCGCGGGCCGGGCACCCTCCTTGGTTCTCGGCGAGCGGTCTGACGAGCCTTTCCGGTCCCTGCGCCGCCGTCTGCAGACCTTGGCGATGTGCCCCCGGCGGCTGCAGTTGTGGCATTCGGCCTTCCGGAACGGGCACTTGATGCGGTCGTGGGCCGCTCCACAGCCGTCGCAGCATCGGCCTTCCTTCCGAACCTTCCGGACATCCTCGTCATCGCTGCTCTCCGTGGAAGATTTCGGCGTCCGTCTGGCCGCATGCACCGACCCCGCTGCCTTGTCAGCCTGTGGGGGCCTTTCTCTGAACCCCTTGACTCCGGCCCTCGTGGCTTCCGCGGCCTGCGCCGCCTTCACAACCTCACGCAGCGTCGGGGGTGGCTCCTGGTTCATTACCTTTCGCTGAACCTCCTCGTCCCACAGGCCGCACAGCATGCGGTCCCTGAGGGCGATTTCCAGGTTTTCCCACTTGCATGGGCCGACGGCCAACCGCAGGGCCGCTGCAAAGGCGGCGATGGACTCACCTGGCGCTTGGACTCTCTTCCAGAACATGTCTCGAGCCGAGAACATCGAAACCAAGGGCTGGAAATGGTCGCGCATCGCCTTCAGGAGCTGCTTGACCGTCAGCTCGCTCACCTTCTTCGGTGATACCAGGTCCACCAATACTCTTTTGGCGGCATTCCCAAGCATCCGGGTGAGGATGGCCCTCTTCTTTCCCTTGTCCGTAATGTCGGACACCACCAGCGCATCTTGGAAGTCCATTTCAAAGAGTTCCCAATCTTCCGGCTTGTTGATGTCGAAACCGGCATGACTAGCGTGTGTCTTGATCTCGTGGGAATCCATAATCCCACCTTCGTCGCCAATTTAGTGTATGAGAAACAAGACACAGGAACAGCCGTAGTACTGGCTTAACACATATTTATTGCATGGTGGTCTGGGGGAACATGCGGTAATGGAGGACGAACAGCTCAATATATACGGTGGTTATACATTTGAATGTGGCTCCACGATAGCCCATTGGCTACTGCCGGCGTGACGTCATTCCAGGTCACGCCCTTCTTGTCCAGGTGAGGTAGTGGCGGGAATCTTCCCGCGCTGCAGTTCTTTGGGGATTGGAACCTTGTGAGCTTGGGCGCTTGCTATTGCCACCAGGTGGACATTAGCTCGCGACCTAATTACACGGAATACATTGATACAGTTGGTGGTTGTTTTAATGCATAGAACTAAGAACACAACAGGGAGGGGCATAGCAAACTCTGTGCTGGGGTGACTGCACGGGTACCCACAGAGAGGGCAGTTCATTTAATCTGTAAATCTAGTGGGGTAAAAGGTTGTTCCTATCAGCTGCTTTTAAAAAATAGATAGGGTTCAGTGTTCATCTCTGTTTTAAAGCTGAAGACCCAGTGCTGTCTGCTACTGCAGATGTCTCTGTGGTCATGTGGCAGGCATGACTAGACACTGAAGTGCATGGAACGCGGTTTACTTTCCCACCGAAGTGGTCCGTATTTATCTACAGTACTTGCAATTTCTTGCTTTCAAACTGCTAGGTTGGCAGGAGCTGGGACAAAGACGGGAGCTCATTCCGTCCTGCAGTACTCGGGAATTGAACTGCTGACTACCCACCTTCCAGTCAGTGTCTTAACCTGGGACTGCAATGGCTCAAGAGGCTAAGACGCTGACTGGAAGGCAGGAAGTCAGCAGTTCGATTCCCGAGTACTGCAGGACGGAATGAGCTCCCGTCTTTGTCCCAGCTCCTGCCAACCTAGCAGTTCGGAAACAAGAAATTGCAAGTAGATAAATAGGGACCACTTCAGTGGGAAGGTAAACAGCGTCCAATGCACTTTAAAAATATATATATACAGTGGTACCTCATACAACGATTTTAATCCATTCTACGGGGCTCGTTGTTGTACAAAACAATTGCTATACGATACATGCATCGTATAGCGATTTTCCCTGTGGGATGCATCATAAGAACATAAGAACATAAGAACAGCCTTGCTGGAACAGGCCACAGCCCATCCAGTCCAGCATTCTGTCTCACACAGTGGCTCACCATTTCCTTCAGGGTATTCCCAAGGAGATGCCTTCACCTGCTTAGGATTCCCTGGAAATGGCATTGAGAGATATCCTGCCTATCTCTCCAACCCGGAGGTTGTCCTTAGGTAGCCATAATTATAGCCATTGATAGCCTTGTCCTCCATGAACTTGTCTAATCCTTTCTTAAAGCTGTCAAGACTGACAGCTGTCACCACTTCTTCTGGCAGGGAGTTCCATAGACCAGTAATCCTCTGGGTGAAAAAGTACTTTCTCTTATTTGTTTGAGAACTAGTACCCAAAAGTTTCATGGAGTGTCCCCTAGTTCTAGTGTTGTGCGATAGGGAAAACAGTTTTTCCTTATCCACTTTGTCCACACCGTGCATGATTTTATAAACTTCAATCAGGTCACCTCTTAGACGCCGTCGTTCAAGAGTGAAAAGGCCCAACCGTTGCAGCCTCAGATGGTAAGGAAGGTGTTCCAGTCCCCTAATCATTCTGGTTGCCCTCCTCTGTACTTTCTCCAACTCCATAATATCCTTCTGGAGGTATGGCGACCAGAACTGTACACAGTATTCCAGATGGGGCCTCACCATAGATTTATAAAGAGGCAAAATGACACTTGCTGACTTATTTTCTATACCCTTCCTAATGATCCCTAACATTGAGTTTGCTTTTTTCACTGCTGAGGCACACTGGGTTGACACCTTCATTGAGCTGTCCACCAGGACACCAAGGTCCCTTTCCTGGTTTGTCGCAGAGAGTTCAGACCCCATCAGTTTATAAATGTAATTGGGGGTTTTTGCCCCAACATGCATCACTCTGCACTTACTGATGTTGAAGCTCATTTGCCACTGTTTTGCCCACTCCCCCAGTGTCAAGAGATCCCTCTGGAGCTCTTCACAATCTCTCACAGTTTTCACTACCCTGTATAATTTAGTGTCGTCAGCAAATTTGGCTACCTTGCTTTTTACTCCTACCTCTAGATCATTTATGAAGAGGTTGAAAAGCAGGGGTCCCAGTACTGAACCTTGGGGGACCCCACTCTTGACTTCCCTCCACTTGGAGAAGTGTCCATTTAGTGCTACCCTCTGTTTCCTGTCCCTTAGCCAGTTGCTGATCCAGGACAAGACCTGTCCCTTTATTCCATGACTGGTAAGTTTATTCAAGAGCCTTTGGTGTGGGACCTTGTCAAAAGCCTTCTGAAAGTCCAGATAAACAATGTCAACTGGATCCCCCTTATCCACATGCTTGTTGACACTCTCAAAAAATTCCAACAGATTAGTGAGGCATGATTTGCCCTTGCAAAAGCCATGTTGGCTCTCCTTTAGCAGCGCCTCCTCTTCTATGTACAAATTAATTCTATCTTTTAGGATGGTTTCCATCACTTTACCTGGGACACATGTCAAACTGACAGGCCGGTAATTTCCTGGATCACCCCTGGATCCTTTTTTGAAAATTGGTGTTACATTCGCTACCTTCCAGTCATCAGGCACAAAGCCTGATTTGAGGGAAAGATTATATATTTTGGCTAGGATATCAGCAATTTCATCTTTAAGTTCCCTGAGAACTCGTGGATGGATGCCATCTGGTCCTGGGGATTTGTTAGTGTTTAGCTTAACAAGACATGCAAGGACCTCCTCCCTGGTTATTTCTATCTTGCTTAATTCTTCGGTTTCCCTCCCTACGAAGATAGGTTCTGTTTTGGGCATGTGGTCTCTATCTTCTTCAGTGAATACTGAAGCAAAGAATTCATTGAGTCTCTCTGCAATCTCTGTTTCCTCTTTAATAACCCCTTGCCTTCCATTGTCATCTAATGGTCCAATGGCCTTCCTAGTTGGGTTCTTACTTCTAATGTACTTAAAGAAGTCTTTGTTATTCCTCTGAGTATTTTTAGCTATACGCTCCTCAAATTCTTGCTTTGCTTTCCTGATTGTTGCCTTGCATTTGTTCTGCCAGAATTTATGTTTCTGCCTGCTGTCCTCATTTGGACAAGCCTTCCATCTTCTAAATGAGCTTTTCTTGCTCTTGATCACTTCCCGAACAGCTCCTGTAAGCCACATTGGAGTCCTCTTGGACCTGGCAGTGCCCTTTTTCCTTTTGGGTATGCATTCCAATTGGGCCTCTGTTATTGTTTTTGTAAACAGCCTCCATGCCACTTGGAGTGTTTGGACTCTCTCAATTTTCCCTTTCAGTTTATTTTTTACTAGTTTCCTCATCTTTGGGAAATTTCCATTTTGAAAATTTAAGGTCTCTGTGTTAGATTTTATCAGTGACTTGCGGTCTATGATCAAGTTAAACATAATTGAGTTGTGGTCACTGTTCCCTATTGGATCAGTCACATTAACATCTTGCACCAGATCCTGAGTATTACTCAGGATCAAGTCAAGGATTCTTGTACCTCTAGTTGGGTCTTCAACCATCTGTCCCAGGGAACAATCATTGAGCATATCTAGGAACTTTATCTCTTTATCATGTGCTGAACAACAGTTCACCCAGTCTATGTGAGGGTAATTGAAGTCCCCCATTATAACCAGGCTTCCCTTCTTGGATGCCTCCTTTACAACATTCTCCAACTGCCAGTCTCCCTCAAGAGTTTGGGTCGGAGGCCGATAGTATATGCCTACTGTTAGACCATCCTTGTGGCCTGGTACTCTTACCCACAGAGCTTCTAATGGTGACTCTAAATCACCTAGATATTCCAATTCATAAGATTTTATCACTTCTTTGACATACAAGGCTACACCACCTCCTATTTGCCCCTTCCTATCCTTCCTGTACAGTTTGTATCCTGGGATAACTGTATCCCATTGGTTATCATCCGTCCACCAGGTTTCAGTGATACCAATAATATCAATATTCTTATCTATTTGCTAAGTATTCCAGCTCCCCTATTTTGTTCCGGAGGCTTCTGGCATTTGTATACAAGCATTTATATATGCATTTCTGACACAGTCTTTTGTGTCCAGTTGCATTGTTAGACTGCCTCTTGCATCCTTCTGCTAGAATGCTAGTGACTAGCTCCTTGCTCTGCTCAGTAATTTTTGCATCCTCCTCACTACTCAAGTACACACTTTCCCGAACCGGATGCTGCCCAGCTCCTGTCGGCTTTCCCCCAGTTATCAGTTTAAAAGCTGCTCTGCAGCCTTTTTGATGTTGAGTGCCAGCAATCTGGTCCCATCATGGTTTAAATGCAACCCATCCCTCCTGAACAGATTTGGCTTGTCCCAAAATGTTCTCCAGTTCCTGACAAATCTGAAGCCCTCCTCTCGACACCACCGCCTCATCCACGCATTGAGGCTTCTGAGCTCTGCCTGCCTGGTAGGTCCTGCGCGAGGGACAGGCAGCACTTCTGAAAATGCTACCTTGGAAGTCCGGGACTTCAATCTTCTTCCTAACAACCTAAATTTGGCTTCCAGGACAGACCGCTTGGCCTTCCCAACATCATTAGTACCAACGTGTACCATGACAACTGGCTCGTTCCCAGTTCTCTCTAACAATCTATCTAGATTTCTTGTGATGTCTGCAACTTTTGCACCTGGCAGGCAAGTCACCATACGGTTATCATGTGCATCACAAATCCATTTCTCTGTATTTCTAATTATTGAATCGCCTAGTACAAGGAGCCTCTCTCCTGCAATCTGTTCATCTACATGCACCTCATCAACCATATTAAGGGAGAGAACCTCAGTTTGTTCCTGATGTTCATCTTCCTGGATCTCATCAAGTGTGATGAAGGAGAGATCATCAGGTGGAACCAGCTGTTCCTCTGTGTGTTCCTCGTCAGGTGTGATAAGGGAAAGAGCCTCAAATTTATTCTGTAATTTCAGACTCTCAGAGTGATCCCCTACTCTTCTCCTCCTTTGAGTCACATTCCTCCAAACATCTCCCTCCTGAGTTAGTGAAGGGCCTTCTCCCTCAGAACTGTGCCCTGTCTCTTCTTTGTCCAGCATAGTCTGCTCCGCTCTGTCCAAGAACAGCTCAAGCTCCTTAATTTGTTGGTGGTTAGATATGCGGGCCTCTAGCTGCTGGACCTTCTCTTCTAGTAGTGCAACCAGCTTGCACTTGCTGCAAGTGTAGTTCTCCATGTGCTTTGGCAAGAACACAAACATGGCACAAGAATTGCAGGTAACTACAGCTGTTCCCTCAGAATCCATTTTAACAAGTGCAGTATTCTGGGCCTCAAAAATGTACACGTTTACTACCTTTCTACCTAGTAAGACTATATTCTTCTTATATTCTTCATACAACAATTTTTTTTGCTAAGTGGTTTTTCCATTGAAAAAATGCTGTACAATTTTTTCCATTGGGAAAATTGTTACGCGGGACACCATTCCCCCCCCAAAAAAAAAAACCCCAACCCCTAATTGTTATGTGATTTCGTTGCTATACGGGGCGATTGTTGTATGAGGTTCCACTGTAGTTGGAAGGACCCCCATTTTCAGTGGCTGAAACACTGAACCTAACCCATTTACATGCCCCCACATCCCTACACACACCTCTCTTAAAAGGGAAAAACAGAACAGGTTTACCAGTTTCAGTGAGCTCTTTGGCAATCTGAACTTTTGAACCTGTCAGTCAGGACATAATTAGTGGACACTCCTTCCTAGCCAAACCTGCATTAAAAGGGGATTCTATGCAGTGGCTCAAGTGGGTAGGATGCTGACTGGAAGGTGGCAGGTCAGCAGTTCGATACCCAAATACTGCAGGATGGAGTGAGCTCCCGTCTCTGTCCCAGCTCCTGCCAACCTAGCAGTTCGAAAGCAAGAAATTGCAAGTAGATAAATAGGGACCACTTCGGTGGGAAGGTAAACAGTGTTCTGTGCACTCCGGTGTCTAGTCATACCTGCCACATGACCACAGAAACGTCTGCAGACAGCGCTGGCTCTTTGGCTATAAAACAGAGATGAGCACTGAACCCTAGAGTCAGATATGTCTGGCTTTCCAACATTTCTAGTTGTTAAAAATATTCTAAAAAATATTTTTTAAAGGATAACAACAACAACTTTGTACTATCAAGTCAATTCTTACTTATGGTGACACTTTTCAGGTTTTTTTTTGTGTGTGCCCCCCCCCCGCCCCGCACCACAATAGTTTACCATCTCTCCTTTGTAGACGTTGCAGGTCTGTGCAACTTGCCAAAGGCCATACAAGTTGGCTCTTCTGGGATACACATTGAGGAATTGAACTCCTAATCTCTGGCTCTACAGCCAGATACAGTACCTAATTCACTGAGCTATCCAACCATAAAAAGGAAAGAGGAAAAATGCTCACTTATCTAACAGTAAAATTACTGTGTTTCCTTTGTGGCTGTGATGTTCTTACTTTTATGTTAGCAGAGCTTTGGTGCCTATTCCACCCATCTGGTCACTATACAATTGTTTGGTCATTAAGGTAAGGGGGGAAAACTCCTATCAAGTCACTTCTGATATGTGGTGACTATGTGAATTAATAAGTTCCAAGGTGTTCTGTCATTAACAGATCTGTTCAGATCTTGCAAACCAACAGCATCTCATGTTAATTTGTTTTATCTTCCTAGCTCCCCCTCTTCCTAGCAATATTGAATTTTCCAGTACAGTAAAACCTCACATAAAGAGTGCCTGTCTTAGAGACTAACTTGCTTAAAGAGCAGAATTTTCTCTGAATGGCTGCCTCACTTAACAACTAAAACCAACAAAAAAACCTCGCTTAACAACTAAATCAGGGTTCACAATCCCCCCACCGCCGCCAGAAGTCAAAATTGGTCACTTACAATGGTGTTTCGCTTAAAGAGCAAACTTGCTTAAAGAGCAATCCCATTGAACGCATTAAGCTCTTTAAGTGAGGTACCACTGTACATTCTACTCAGGTCTTACAAAGTAACAGCTGTGGCCATCTCATAGTTTTCTCTCTTTCCTCCCCCACCCTCCATTTTCTAGAAATATTTTTTCTAGTCAGTTCTGTACAGTATTTTCATTATATGTGCATAGTAGGATCTCAATTTATTCATTTTTGAATAAATTTATTTGCTTTATTTGCTTGAGCATTGACTTTATTTGCTTGAACATTAACTTTTCTGCTTTTTTGTCTGTCTATGGTATATATCAGGCTTTCTTCTTGACTGCTGCCATTGTTGTTGTTGACATTCAAGCATTCATAAAGTTTGAAAATTTGAATTTAGTACTTTATAAATGTTAGATTTTACATCTTGACCTGTTCATATTCTTTTGCAGGCGCACCCCCCAATAAAGGACTCAGACACCAATGAAAGTGGATAACGGCATTGGGCCACATTTATTGATTCATGCCCTAGTCCGAATTATAAATTTCTATTGGTAATTGACCAATCATAATTCTTAAGGCAAGCAGGCCTAAGTAACCCTGGTAAGGTACCACCCAAAATTGCCAACGGCAATTGCTACAATGTATCCATTTCTATCAATTTGTTTGTTGACCACCAACAAATTGTTGACCGTAGTCAATATCTAACTAATGACCCCACCCTCTGACGCGTATCCGTAAAATCACGGGGTGATGCATGCTGTCTAGCTATAGCCATCACCCCGTCGCCTAGTTCGTCGTTGACCGGATAACGTTTAACCAACTTATGCCTGTCTAGTGTTGTCCAGTCAATTGCGAACTTGCCGGATACCTGTGGGTCATAATCTTTACCTTACCAGTGCTACCCGCCCATGTGACCAAAGTCAACAGCAGCAGCAGAAAAACCCCTATGTCAAACCATAGCAACAGTGTGGGATGGGCGAAAAAACCAGGACCCGGAAGCCAATATGGGTCCCAGCCAAAAATTCCCACCCGGCCCCGAAGCGACCAAAATATCACACTGTTAACTAGGGAGGGGGTGGAGGGGAAAAACTTCTCCGCTCCGTCGCTTCGCAAAATGGCAGCTCGGCTGCCTCGTGGCCACCCCTTTTATAAGGGAGCTGGCCACGCCCCTAACTACCCGGATGCCTTCGTCCTGTGGGGGGGCCCCCACAAAGAGCGCGGCGGCCATTTTGGCGCCGCGCTTGCATTGCAGGCGCACCCCCCAATAAAGGACTCAGATACCAATGAAAGTGGATAGCGGCATTGGGCCACATTTATTGATTCATGCCCTAGTCCGAATTATAAATTTCTATTGGTAATTGACCAATCATAATTCTTAAGGCAAGCAGGCCGAAGTAACACTGGTAAGGTATCACCCAAAATTGCCAACGGCAATTGCTACAATGTATCCATTTGTATCAATTTGTTTGTTGACCACCAACAAATTGTTGACCGTAGTCAATATCTAACTAATGACCCCACCCTCTGACGCGTATCCGTAAAATCACGGGGTGATGCATGCTGTCTAGCTATAGCCATCACCCCGTCGCCTAGTTCGTCGTTGACCGGACAACGTTTAACCAACTTATGCCTGTCTAGTGTTGTCCAGTCAATTGCGAACTTGCCGGATACCTGTGGGTCATAATGTTTACCTTACCAGTGCTACCCGCCACACGGAGAGGCTTCAAAGAAGGCTCAACGCCCCCCCAGACCATCAGCTCGGTCGACAGGCCTGCTCGCCAATCACCCAACAGGAGGTCCACACCTCCTCGCGACAGATGGGCCCCATCCCCTGCATACAAGTCATAACTTTGGAGGCTAATAGCGGGGTGACGACTGACCCTCCCCCAAGCCCTGTAGACAAGGAAACGCGCCACTGCCCTATTCACCATGCGTCTAGCACGGTCAAGGGCCAGGAGGTCAACACCCCCTCTGTAGGAATGGCACGGGACCATGTCCGACCAAACAAGGGTTGTGGCGGGCCAGACGTAATGCAGGTAGGCGAGGTCCTCGCAAATCGCATGTTTCAGCAACAAGCCGGTGACCTGGCCCAAATCATTGCCCCCCAGGTGTATGATCAGAATGTCAGGCGGGTCAGCATTCTGGCCTGAAAAAAGGAAAGGCAACAGCTCCCGCCATAACATCCTGGGCTTACCATGCCATGTGAGACTTGCGTATGCACCAAGTCCCAGTCGCTACAGCATAACTCTGTCGCTACAGCATAACGCGCTGCCCTGTGCACGTAGCTATGGCCCACCAGCCATACTGTCACCGGTGTAATACGACACCCCGGGTCTGTAAGGAAAAATGAGGGAAAGTAGGTAAGGTGACTGGGTTGGTACTCACGGCGGGAGTGGGCGCACATAAAACTGAAAACATTGCGAACCCCACCGTCCCATGCTACGTATGTCAGCCCCTGAGTACCCAAAAGCAGCTGCGGTTGAGGCCGCCCCTATACGGAATGAATGAGTGCCATAGCGGGCGCCTGGGAGGCCCACACTGGCCAGCGCTTTGCCCGTCACCTTCCAAAATTGAAATTTAGTAAGGGGAGACCCATCTTGGTGACAGAAAAACGGGCCATGGTGCGTGCCATACAGTGCAAGGAAATCCTGTAGGGCACCAACCGGACAGATGTCTGCCGAGGAACATCGTAGCAGTCTACTCCACTGCCTACGCCGTGCTGATACGTTTTAGAGGAGCGTATCCCCAACTGAGCCGAATATTGTTCACTCAGACATCTTCGAGTTCCAGTGCCCTACGACTTGCATCCGCCTTATACAGTATCTCAAGCTCGCCGATGCGGAGCACTCCAAAAAAGGCCACCGTTGTAGCCACATGAAATGGGCTGCCTCATCTTATCAAAACAGAGGCAAGGCCAGCCCCGGGCCAATTGGGTAAAAACCCCTGGGGAAATCGGGTGGCGGTCGTCCGGGCAACGCCCACGCACGTGCACCCACCCCTCCAAAACGTGTCTCACACGGAAGTGAGTGGTGCTGTCCACGACTTGCATCCGCCTTATACAGCATCTCAAGCTCGCCGATGCGGAGCGCTCCAAAAAAGGCGACCGTTGTAGCCGCATAAAATGGGCTGCCTCATCTTATCAAAACAGAGGCCAGGCCAGCCCCGGGCCAATTGGGTAAAAACCCCAGGGGAAATCGGGTGGCGGTCGTCCGGGCAACGCCCACGCGCGCGCACCCACCCCTCCAAAACATGTCTCACACGGAAGTCAGTGGTGCTGTCCACACGACCTCCCACTTTGGCCATAAAAGCCAACGCTGACAGCTTAGATGCTATGGTGCGAGGTGCAAAGCCCTGGGCATGCAGGTAAACCATGAACCGCAGAACATGGGTTACCGGGATCGGCCAGGTTCCTGGCATTTGGAATTGGGTACAGAATGCTCTGAAAGAATTAAATGCGTGGTGATACACCTTACGCGTGCATGGCGCTAGTGACAGGCCAATCGCCCGGTTCACCTCTCCTTGCCGATGTTCCATATCCCGTCCGGGAGTGGCGAGGGAAATTCCTCCGCATCCGGGGCCAAGGCACGGAACCGGGAGATCTGCAGGCGGGACAAAGCATCAGCAATATCATTAGTAACCCCTGGGACATGCCTGGCCCTGAAAAGAACGTTGAGGCGCAGGCTGCACAACGCAAACTGGCGCACTGGGTCCATAACCCTGGGCGATTTAGAGCTTTGTGCATTGACAAAGTGGACAACAGCCGCATTGTCACACCAAAGTGGACAACCGAGTTGGCCTCCTCCTCGCCCCATAGCATCAAAGCACCCAGTATAGGGAAAATTCCAGATACGTGAGACCACGCAGGCGACCCGTGCCTGCCCAGGATGGTGGCCACCCACCATAGGCCCGCTTCCAATTGAAGTGCATCCCATAACTCAGGGATCCCGGGCATCGGGCTGTATCTTAAAGCAAGGGGAAGCCAGGAGCTCAGACCTCCAAAATGACACCCCATTAAATCCCTCAGGATCTGTAGCCAGACAAGCACGTCTGCCCTGATACCCCAGGTAAGTCTAACCCAATGGTGGGGCCTGGATAGTCCTGCCATGGCGTCGCACAAGCACCGCGCAAATGCCCTGCCCGGTGCGACGACCCTGCCAGCGAAATTGAGGTGACCATGTAGCACCAGCAGGCCCCTCGGTAATGCCATGCGCTTGGCCAGCAAGTCCGAGATAAGGCCACTAGCTTTGACACCTTATCCCGCTGCGACCTAGAAGCCTGTGCTACCGTGTCAATCTCCACCCCCAGGAATACTAGCTGTGTAGGCGGGCCCTCGGTCTTTTCGGGCGCTAAAGGGACACCAAGTTCCTCCATTAGCGTCTGAAATGTGTTGAGGAGACGTGTGGACGTGTCCCAGCCCCGTTCAGCCCCGAATAAAATCATCCAGGGAATGGGCTACAGACCGGGACCCTGATCTGCGAACAAAAGCCCACTCTAGGAAGATGGAGGAACGCTCGAATGCCGAGCCCGAATTGGAACAGCCAAAAGGCATGGCATCAGTGCAATAATATGCTCCCCGGAACGGGGGCGCAGGGACAGGGCCAACGACCCTGCCCGCATAGACCTCCTTATCATTGCTGGCAGGAGCCACCTCCTCCCTCCCCCTAAGGGATAAAGATTGGGGGCATCCTGAGGGGACCTATCACCCATGAAAGGGATACGTAACCCCTGCCTAAAACCCTGAAGGAGATCTCCGCATCCTCTCCCTTCAGGAACAATGTGAGCCAGCGCTCCAACATGTCCACATTAATTGGGGAGGGAGCCCTTTGGTGAACTAGATCCATCTGCTGCAGTCTTGCCAGCCCCCTGTCCACCCCTCCCTCTGCCCCGCATCCCTCCAGGCCTGGGACAGCCAGAGGCCGCATGGGGGCCAGCACAGGGGGGACACTAATGTCTGTATTTGCCATTCTTCCTATTGCAGGAACCAATGGACGAGAAAGTCCAGCACGGCAGGCGGGCTGAAACCCCCCGCCCCGCCCCCTGGCAGTGGACCTGTGCTGGGGCCGCCCGCTGGACCGCATGTCCACAATGGTATCTCTCCCCGGGCGCGGGGCGCGTGGGCGTCATGTACAAAAGCCACAGCCTCTGGCATGGCTCAACCCACCTAATGTCGGGGTGCCGGGGAATCCGCACATGGAATTACACGTCATAAGCCAACCACGATGGGCCCGGAAAGTCAACCATCGCCCGGTAGATGTTGTCCAAATACTGGACCATCGAAATTGCCAAGTACGGCCGGGCCCTAAGGTACACCGCCATGTATATGAGGTAGGCCGGCAACCAGTCGGCCCACGTACGTGGTGGCTTGCTACGACGTGCCTGCTCCTTATCCTTCTCATCCTGCCCCCCCCTACTCCTTGGTGGGCCCTCTGTCGAGGAGTGAGAAGGTATCCACGTAATCCCCCCGCCAGATCTTCTCTTTGGTGGTCTGTGCCAAATGGACACCCAGCGGTAAGGAATACCCCGCCGTCAGCAAGGCCGACACGGGCACAACAGGAACTGCTGGCATCTGAAAGGGGGGCCTGTACTAACCCAGCCACCCCCAAAACATTCCCCACAGGGTAGAAAACACCCCCCACCACGGGGCCCTGAGTGGTAGTTGTCGTCGCCAGGTGGGGCGTCAGCGGCTGGACCGCCGCCCCACCCGCGCGAGGCCAGGCCATTGGAAACCCCCCCAACGTGGCCACGTGTGTAGGTGCACTAGCTTGGACCGCATACTCACGTGCTGCACCCCCGTAGGCCACCCCCACCGGGGGTTCCGGCCCACTGGGGGCGTCGGAGCTCACAACCGCAGTCGAGCTCGTCGATGGGGCCTGACCCGCACCGGTCTGTTGAATGGGGAGCTGCGAGGCAGTGGCCCAGGTCATGCCATGCGCCTCAAGCAGCTCGACCCGTCCCGTCGCCTGCCGCTGCCCAGCAGACGACGCGTCAAAACGAACCCCAAATGGAGACCAAGAGTGGCTAGCCCAGGCCAGGGATGTCTCGAGGGCCGCAACGCGGGCCAATAAGGCTTCCACGCTGACATGGGGCAAAGGACCAGCCGGCCCGCCTACTACAGGCATGGGTACAGGTCCCTGCACCCCGGGGCCCGAATAGGGCAACAACCCCACACCCGGGCCCGTTAGGGCCGATGTAGCAACCTGCCAGGGAAGGGGACCGGACCACCCCCCAAGGCTGGAAGGCCTCGGAGCGAGCTACGCTCCTATAAAGGGAGGCCCAGCGGAATGGGCAACACCATGAGAGGTGTCCACCGCTTGCGGGCCGAGGGCCGCAGCCCCTACTGGCCCCATGCGTGGGCCACCATCCTCCAGCCAGGGGGAATAGACCCCATTCCACCGGTCCCGGTGGGTGCAAGCAAATGCGGTTGCTGGGGAGGCGCAGCCGCGGTCTTCCGACCCAGATTGCGCCTCCGAACCGCACGAGCCGCGCTCGCAGCCGCCTTCTTCTTCGCGGGCCTCTCAGCCAATCGATGGGAAGCCGAAACGAGAGAATTCAGCAGCCAAAAGGCTTCCCGGTAAAAGCCAAAAGCGACGGAGGTAAGAGGGAAAAACTTCTCCGCTTCGTTGCTTCGCAAAATGGCAGCTCGGCTGCCTCGTGGCCACCCCTTTTATAAGGGAGCTGGCCACGCCCCTAACTACCCGGATGCCTTCGTCCTGTGGGGGGCTCCCCGCAAAGAGCGCGGCGGCCATTTTGGCGCCGCGCTTGCATTCTGGCATTAATGTTGGTTTATGGTGGCTCCTTGAAAACGTATTCTCTAGCAGACTCCATATGAGGCAGAAGTGTTAGGGATAATTTAGTTCAGATTAGATTGGTAAATGATCCTTGTTTATTGATTGTCGTAAGAAAAGCAATCAATAAACAAGGATCATTTACCAATCTAATCTTTTCCTTGATTTTAGAAAAGTACCTTGTAAAATGAAAATAAGGAAAATGTGTGGTTCAGTGGGAAGAAAAAGATACTTACTGCTTAAAATGCTTAGGGACCACCTATAAAGAGAAAAACACCTCACCAGGCAACTTAAAGAGGCCATATGATTCATTTAAATATTTATATCCTATAGCCAAGGATCTGGGAGATTATAAGAAATAAAATGTAAACAAAGCATTTTAAACAATAAACACCCAGTTTAAAACAGTTGAAACAATGTCAAATGTTGTGCTGTAAATAAACAGTAAAAGGCTTTTTTAAAAAGTCAAAACCTGAATGAACAACTGTTTAGAAACAGCAATAAGACTAGAATAATGAACTGCTGCCTGAAAATCTAATAGTATACAAACAGCCTACCGAGGAGTCCCAGCAGTCCATTGCTTACTTGTGGAGAACTCAATCTGCAGAACATAATGGTTTTTGCTGAACTATCAGCTAATATATAGATACACTGCTTTTATTAGCAGTGGAAATATGTCATCATCAAGATTAGTACCCCCAATAGCCCCATCCTTCATAATTTGTTTAGTCAAGTTTTGTATTTATACATTCATTGGAGGGGAAATAGAGTTTTGTCACATTTTTGAATCTTTTTTGCAGTGTTAATGGATTCTTCCTGTTAAAATAATGCCAGGATGTTTCCTGCATTTTGGTGTATGGTATTTATATTTTAGGTTCAGCTCCTTAGCACTCACTCATGTAACAGTATCTGATAATGCAATTCATCCCCACTGCAAGCTTCCCGTCAAACCTCTCCTACTCCTTTTGTATGTTCTTGGTTTCTCAATTTACACCTGTGTGACAGCATCAAGCAGTTCTCCCCCATATGTTGCAGCACTGTGATATATTTGCCAAAGAACTTATTGGGAACACAGATTCCAACTCTTGTTGTTAAGAGAACCTACATCTCTTTGAATTCAAAAGGCACTGTGATGTACTGAATCATGATACTCGTAGGCATATTTGCCTTGAGGTGAAAAGATCAGAATTCTTTCATCCTTCATCTTCATGGCTCATCATCCACCCTGTTTGAATGATCTCAGTCCTAAAATGATAGCTTGTACATGAGGATGAAAACTGTGATCTACAGAGTTAGTATTTTTTTCTTCCTTTAATTTTTTGGAAAATGTTGTTAAGCAAACAAATTTTCAGTCACCAGTGTGAAAGTGGGTGATAGAAAGCCTTTCTTCTGTGACTCCTGGGAATACAGTTCAAAGCAGAATCTGTGATAATCCAAGCCATTTATGCGAGCAGCTGCAGCCTCTTTTTCTGTGGAGCAAAATATATACAGAACATTAATCTTACAGGGCCTATGGTAGTCTTTGCTGTTTTCCTGTGGTTACTATTTGACATCTTATTTCTTTCCACTCTGTCCGGTTGTTTCTACACTTTCATGTGACTCTGCATGTGCTCTTAAGCAGAGCTGCTGCTGAGGAGAGCCAAACAAAGGAAGTGACCTCTGGTAAGTTTTGCAGTTGGAGTAGAGCTGCTTTAGAGGCCTCCACTAATTTAAATTGATAATTTAAACTGCTGAGAGCCACCTCTGTTCAAACAGAGAAAGCAGTTAGAAGCTTCCAGAAGCAGGGGGGCAGAGCCACACCAGGCCCTTCCCTGAACTGTGACTCATAGGGGCGGAGCCACACTAGCCTTTAAAAGCTCTGAGCTCTTTCAGGGTCAGCCCTTTTGACTCTGCATGTGCTCTTAAGCAGAGCTGCTGCTGAGGAGAGCCAAATAAAGGAAGTGAGCACTGGTAAGTTTTGCAGTTGGAGTAGAGCTGCTTTAGAGGCCCGTGTGCCTAATGGCACGTGAGATTCCAAACTAGTAACAAAGGAAGAATATAGTCTTACTAGGTAGAAAGGTAGTGAACGTGTACATTTTTGAGGCCCAGAATACTGCACTTGTTAAAATGGATTCTGAGGGAACAGTTGTAGTTACCTGCAATACTTGTGCCATGTTTGTGTTCTTGCCAAAGCATATGGAGAACTACACTTGCAGCAAGTGCAAGCTGGTTGCACTACTAGAAGAGAAGGTCCAGCAGCTAGAGGCCCGCATATCTAACCATCAACAAATTAAGGAGCTTGAGCTGTTCTTGGACAGAGCGGAGCAGACTATGCTGGACAAAGAAGAGACAGGGCACAGTTCTGAGGGAGAAGGCCCTTCACTAACTCAGGAGGGAGATGTTTGGAGGAATGTGACTCAAAGGAGGAGAAGAGTAGGGGATCACTCTGAGAGTCTGAAATTACAGAATAAATTTGAGGCTCTTTCCCTCATCACACCTGATGGGGAACACACAGAGGAACAACTGGTACCACCTGATGATCTCTCCTTCATCACACTTGATGAGATCCAGGAAGATAAACAACAGGAACAAACTGAGGTTCTCTCCCTCAATATGGTTGATGAGGTGCATGTAGATGAACAGATTGCAGGAGAGAGGCTCCTTGTACTAGGCGATTCAATAATTAGAAATACAGAGAAATGGATTTGTGATGCACATGATAACCGTATGGTGACTTGCCTGCCAGGTGCAAAAGTTGCAGACATCACAAGAAATCTAGATAGATTGTTAGAGAGAACTGGGAACGAGCCAGTTGTCATGGTACACATTGGTACCAATGATGTTGGGAAGGCCAAGCGGTCTGTCCTGGAAGCCAAATTCAGGTTGTTAGGAAGAAGATTGAAGTCCCGGACTTCCAAGGTAGCATTTTCAGAAGTGCTGCCTGTCCCTCGCGCAGGACCTACCAGGCAGGCAGAGCTCAGAAGCCTCAATGCGTGGATGAGGGGTGGTGTCGAGAGGAGGGTTTCAGATTTGTCAGGAACTGGAGAACATTTTGGGACAAGCCAAATCTGTTCAGGAGGGATGGGTTGCATTTGAACCATGATGGGACCAGATTGCTGGCACTCAACATCAAAAAGGCTGCAGAGCAGCTTTTAAACTGATAACTGGGGGAAAGCCGACAGGAGCTGGGCAGCATCCAGTTCGGGAAAGTGTACTTGAGTAGTGAGGAGGATGCAAAAATTACTGAGCAGAGCGAGGAGCTAGTCACTAGCATTCTAGCAGAAGGATGCAAGAGGCAGTCTAACAATGCAACTGGACACAAAAGACTGTCAGAAAAGCATATATAAATGCTTGTATACAAATGCCAGAAGCCTCCGGAACAAAATAGGGGAGCTGGAATACTTAGCAATAGATAAGAATATTGATATTATTGGTATCACTGAAACCTGGTGGACGGATGATAACCAATGGGATACAGTTATCCCAGGCTACAAACTGTACAGGAAGGATAGGAAGGGGCAAATGGGAGGTGGTGTGGCCTTGTATGTCAAAGAAGTGATAAAATCGTATGAATTGGAATATCTAGGTGATTTTGGAATCACCATTAGAAGCTCTGTGGGTAAGAGTAGCAGGCCACAAGGATGGTCTAACAGTAGGCATATACTATCGGCCTCCGACCCAAACTCTTGAGGGAGACTGGCAGTTGGAGAATGTTGTAAAGGAGGCATCCAAGAAGGGAAGCCTGGTTATAATGGGGGACTTCAATTACCCTCACATAGACTGGGTGAACTGTTGTTCAGCACATGATAAAGAGATAAAGTTCCTAGATATGCTAAATGATTGTTCCCTGGGACAGATGGTTGAAGACCCAACTAGAGGTACAGGAATCCTTGACTTGATCCTGAGTAATACTCAGGATCTGGTGCAAGATGTTAATGTGACTGATCCAATAGGGAACAGTGACCACAACTCAATTATGTTTAACTTGATCATAGACCGCAAGTCACTGATAAAATCTAACACAGAGACCTTAAATTTTCAAAAAGGAAATTTCCCAAAGATGAGGAAACTAGTAAAAAAGAAGCTGAAAGGGAAAATTGAGAGAGTCCAAACACTCCAAGAGTTATGGAGGCTGTTTACAAAAACAATAACAGAGGCTCAATTGGAATGCATACCCAAAAGGAAAAAGGGCACTGCCAGGTCCAAGAGGACTCCAATGTGGCTTACAGGAGCTGTTCGGGAAGTGATCAAGAGCAAGAAAAGCTCATTTAGAAGATGGAAGGCTTGTCTGAATGAGGACAGCAGGCAGAAACATAAATTCTGGCAGAACAAATGCAAGGCAACAATCAGGAAAGCAAAGCAAGACTTTGAGGAGCGTATAGCTAAAAATACTCAGAGAAATAACAAAGACTTCTTTAAGTACATTAGAAGTAAGAACCCAACTAGGAAGGCCATTGGACCATTAGATGACAATGGAAGGCAAGGGGTTATTAAAGAGGAAACAGAGATTGCAGAGAGACTCAATGAATTCTTTGCTTCAGTATTCACTGAAGAAGACAGAGGCCACATGCCCAAAACAGAGCCTATCTTCGTAGGGAGGGAAAGCGAAGAATTAAGCAAGATAGAAATAACCAGGGAGGAGGTCCTTGCATGTCTTGTTAAACTAAACACTAACAAATCACCAGGACCAGATGGCATCCATCCACGAATTCTCAGGGAACTTAAAGATGAAATTGCTGATCTCCTAGCCAAAATATATAATCTTTCCCTCAAATCAGGCTTTGTGCCTGATGACTGGATGGTAGCGAATGTAACACCAATTTTCAAAAAAGGATCCAGGGGTGATCCAGGAAATTACCGACCTGTCAGTTTGACATGTGTCCCAGGTAAAGTGATGAAAACCATCCTAAAAGATAGAATTAATAGGCACATATAAGAGAAGGCGCTGCTAAAGGAGAGCCAACATGGCTTTTGCAAGGGCAAATCATGCCTCACTAATCTGTTGGAATTTTTTGAGAGTGTCAACAAGCATGTGGATAAGGGGGATCCAGTTGACATTGTTTATCTGGACTTTCAGAAGGCTTTTGACAAGGTCCCACACCAAAGGCTCTTGAATAAACTTACCAGTCATGGAATAAAGGGACAGGTCTTGTCCTGGATCAGCAACTGGCTAAGGGACAGGAAACAGAGGTTAGCACTAAATGGACACTTCTCCAAGTGGAGGGAAGTAAAGAGTGGGGTCCCCCAAGGTTCAGTACTGGGACCCCTGCTTTTCAATCTCTTCATAAATGATCTAGAGGTAGGAGTAAAAAGCAAGGTAGCCAAATTTGCTGACGACACTAAATTATACAGGGTAGTGAAAACTGTGAGAGATTGTGAGGAGCTCCAGAGGGATCTCTCGACACTGGGGGAGTGAGCAAAACAGTGGCAAATGAGTTTCAACATTAGTAAGTGCAGAGTGATGCATGTTGGAGCAAAGAACCCCAATTACATTTATAAACTGATGGGGTCTGAACTCTCTGCAACAAACCAGGAAAGGGATCTTGGTGTCCTGGTGGACAGCTCAATGAAGGTGTCAACCCAGTGTGCCTCAGCAGTGAAAAAAGCAAACTCAATGCTAGGGATCATTAGGAAGGGTATAGAAAATAAGTCAGCAAGTGTCATTTGCCTCTTTATAAATCTATGGTGAGGCCCCATCTGGAATACTGTGTACAGTTCTGGTCGCCATACCTCCAGAAGGATATTATGGAGTTGGAAAAGGTGCAGAGGAGGGCAACCAAAATGATTAGGGGACTGGAACACCTTCCTTACCATCTGAGGCTGCAACGGTTGGGCCTTATCACTCTTGAACAACGGTGTCTAAGAGGTGACCTGATTGAAGTTTATAAAATCATGCACGGTGTGGACAAAGTAGATAAGGAAAAACTGTTTTCCCTATCGCATAACACTAGAACTAGGAGACACTATGAAACTTTTGGGTACTAGTTCTCAAACAAATAAGAGAAAGTACTTTTTCACCCAGAGGATTACTGGTCTATGGAACTCCCTGCCAGAAGAAGTGGTGACAGCTGTCAGTCTTGACAGCTTTAAGAAAGGATTAGACAAGTTCATGGAGGACAAGAGTATCAATGGCTATAATTATGGATACTTAAGGACAACCTCCGGGTTGGAGAGATAGGCAGGATATCTCTCAATATCATTTCCAGGGAATCCTAAGCAGGTGAAGGCATCTGCTTGGGAATACCCTGAAGGAAATGGTGAGCCACTGTGTGAGACAGAATGCTGGACTGGATGGGCTGTGGCTTGTTCCAGCAAGGCTGTTCTTATGTTCTTATGTTCTTATGTCCTGGGCAATCACCTGCCATTTTTCCCTTCAGTAAAATGCTACAGCAGTTCGATTCCCGAGTACTGCAGGACGGAATGAGCTCCCGTCTTCGTCCCAGCTCCTGCCAACCTAGCAGTTCGAAAGCAAGAAATTGCAAGTAGATAAATAGGGACCACTTTGGTGGGAAGGTAACAGCGTTCTGTGCGCTCCGGTGTCTAGTCATGCCTGCCACATGACCACAGAAACGCCTGCAGAAGCAGACAGCGCTGGGCTCTTTGGCTTGGAAACAGAGATGAGCACTGCACCCTAGAGTCGGATACGACTAGCTTTCGAGCAAGGGAAACCTTTACTTTTTTTAAATGCTACTATCTGGACCTTTCCTCTGGTTCACTCCACTGCATGCATTTGAGAAGAAAGAACATTGCATTCGATATCATTTGGAATTTTAAAAGTCCAGGAAAACTCTAGGTTACAACTGCATTGGTTTAAGTTTGCTGCGGTTTACAACAGCAAATCCTATGGAATTGCTGTCCTGGCTTACAAATTTTTAATGTATTTTTTCCAGTTTTCAACGATCAATTCAGGACCATTTTTTATTTTTCAATGCATCCCTATGGATGTTTCGGTTTACAATTTTTGGGGTTACGATGGAGGCTGTTGGAACGGACCTTCGTCATAACCTCGGGTTTTACAGTAATCCATTTACTAACGCTAGTGAACAACCAATATTGTAATATAAATGTAAGGTATTAATGAAAATGTAATATTCTCCATGCTCTCAATCTGTCAGCCAGTCTTCTTGTTTTGCAGTACATACCTGTAATGGCCAAATAGTCTTTAACTTCTTGCAGAGTATAGCCTTTTTCAGGCACCCCGAAGTTATGTAAATGCTATATGCTGTGAAGGAAGTATGGTAGCCCTGCATTTTCAACATGCTGTAGTGACAGACTGAAGAAGGGGGAATTGTTGCATTTATGCAGACACATTGTCAACTAGAACCCAGATTTTAAAAAAAAAAAATTTCTGGCTAATGTGAAGATTTTGAATCAATAGAGAAGCCTTCCTTTTTCAGATTGTTGTTTTTGCATGATGACAGAAGATGTGGTGTTAGCATGGAGAATGTACATTTATAGATTACTAGCTGCTTACCTGGCCTTGCCCAGGTGTTCTTTTTGCTTATCTGCCCAGGGAAGGTCTGGCTCCTCTGCCACGTTGGCTACCTGGGCTTCTGCTGAGGGGTCCTGGCCCTGGCCTGGGGCCTTTTCCACTGCTCCTGCATCATCTACGGCCATCCAGTGGTGGTGGTGGGAGGTTCATGGTCAGTCCCACAGTGCAGTTGCCGCTCCTTGCTGCTCCTCCCTCCAGGCCGTTGCCAACCAAGGGTGTGTGGCAGTGGTGGGGCGTGCAGTGGCGGTGGCTTTATGGCCGGGCCCACCGCACAGCTGCTGCTCCTCACCACTCCTCCCTCCAGGGCTGGGCCTGCTGAGGGCGTCCGGGGATGATGGGGTGTTCAGCTGTGTCAGCAGCGGTTTTAGGGCCAGGCCCACCATGCAGCTGCTGCTCTTTGCCCATCTGGTCCAGTCAATTGTCTGAGGGGGCTTTGCAGATGAATCTCAGCTGCAGCCCTACCCTGCTGTTGGTTCACCCGCTGCCGCCTTCTTGCACGCCTCGGCCTCCACCATTTTGCCCACTGCCACCTTGTCCATCGCCTCCTTGGCTGTCAGCGCACATGCACTGATGGCTGAAATGCCAGTTAGACCGTGTTGCACGTGTGGTCATTTGCGCGTGTGCACTACTGCCTTTCCTGGCTTTTTGGCCCGGGAGGAGGGCTTTGCAACCCTTTTTGGGGCATAAACCCCCAAATGGTGTTTGGTACCCCCCCCCCCCAGGGCTGATCTCGCAATGCCAAGGTAGGTGTGTGGCAAGTTTCTGCGAGATCCATCCAGGAGTGTGGAAGCCTATTGAGCACATACAAGACCTCACATCTGTTTTATAGATATAGACGTGAATAGGTCTTCAATTGCTACATAGCTCTGCATTATAAGCTAAGTCAACATTATTGTCTATTCTTATTCTGTGACAATACAAAACTTTAAATACCCCACTCACTGTCTTTGAAACAACCATGACACACCATATCATTTTCTTCTGCTCCTCATTTCCCCATTCTACGTCTTTCACATACTGTACAACAATCATAATTACATGCTGTTGACTCTGATTTATGATGACCCTTTCCAGGTGTTTCTTTTTAAGGTATACTCAGAAATTGTTTACCATTCTCTTTTGGGACCACATTGTGCAGCCTTGGGTGGCTTATCCAAGGGTGCATAAGCTAGCTCTTCTCCCCAAAAAGTACTGTGGGTAATCAAAGTCCATACCAACTGCCTGTCTTTTTACTCATATTTCTACTTACCCCATTAAAGCAAGTTACTGTTACATAAATATCAGCTTATTTCAAGGCTTGTTGTGTGTCGCCCACTGGTTTGTAAGAGTATCTGTCATTCTTAAACGACTTTGTTTTTTTGAGACTCATTATGTTTATTTGAACCCTTTTACCTGGGTGCTTGTTTTTTTACCCCTTACCTGCTACTTGTCACATTTCTGAAGCCTGATGCTGGTTATAGTAACAAGTTTCTCTAAACTTGATGCAGTCCCAAAATACAACTTATCTTATCTATAATTGATATGCTTTTCAATCATGAAATAGTCTTGAGGTTGATTGCAGGAAGTGGGTGTACGCTTTGAAGTTTGTTCTAGCATTGTTTAGGAGAATTAATTCGCCAACTTCTTCTTCTTCCATGAATCTGTCAAAATAAAGCCACCTTTTGGAGAATTCATTCTATAGTTCCTTTTGCCCGGCCTCATGTGAAAAAGATTGCCCAGCACAAAGTTGCCCAATTGTGGTTCAAAAATAATACAGTCTTAAAGGAGGCTCTTTCCATGTACCCCATTTACCAACTGTAGACTAGGAATAGATATCCTGAGCAGTTGCCTGAGTATTGAGTCATATGTCCCATTGATGGGTAAGATATGAATCAAGTCCTATACCCATTGTTGATAGGCTGATACTGATAGTGCTTAAATTAGTTATTTTGTAAAATGCTATGATTTCCACAGCTACAGAATTGGTAGGCTAACATATTTCCAAACTCACCAGAAAATACCTGGTTCAACCAAAACAGAAAGGGAAGAGGGCAATGGTGGAGGGCCAGTTTCAGGGGAAAAAATGAACCAAATGTGGCATGAGCACATTGTATAAGGTTTAATTGACAAATGACAATAATCCTTTGGAACCAGGTAATCAATTTGACACAGTAGTAGGAAAGGGGAGCAATAAATAAGCATTCTTTTCAAATAAGAAGGGCCCATCAGATCCAAGAGATCAATTGTAAAAGAAACACTTATGTCACTGTCATAACAAATATTCTGAATACAATGTAGAGCAGTGAGTTTCACCACTGGCACTTCACTCTCCATTTTCCTCCATCTGTGGTGCCAGAATGACAAGCGTTATTGGCCCAGGGAGATCTGCAGTTTGACATTACTTTGAAAGTGAAATAATTGAACCTATCCTAAATCCCAGCAGTCAGGAAGATTTGGTAACCTTGGGTAGCCAAGAATTATTTTCCCCATCAAACTGTGAAATATATTACAAGATTTTATGCAGTGCATTTCTTCCTGTGACACCTACATCATTCTGTTCCACTGCAAAATAACATAGAACACAAATAATATATTTTAATCATGTAGCCTATTAAAAAACTGAAAAGCAAGCCCAGTTATAGCATTTACCTTTTGGATCTTTGCTTCATTTTTGGGAATTACATGCCATTTATGGATGCGTTACATAAAATTATAAGCCATTGATTGTGCTACATATCATTAAGCAAAATTAAACAGCCCCCCCCCCTCCGCACACACATTGTTTGCCACCAATAGTATTGGAAAATTCTGCTCATTAGATTAGAAATAGATTTGTAATATGATGAGTTGCAACAGAGCTGTCAATCTGGTTGAAAAATCTTAACAATAAAGGCAAGCGATGTCATATAAATGTTGAATTGCAACGAAGTTATTTTACTGTAATAAGCAAAGTGACACAAAATATATATTCTTCAGTCTCTTGTTTAATCATTTGTATGTCAAATAAATCTGTTTTCTCTTTGTTTTTAATTTGGATTTAATGCATGGGGAAGGTTGAAATTGTTGAGTAGGATTCATAGTTGGAAACACCTCTTGTGTTTCTAGAAGAAACTGAGACCCATTGGAAGAGATTGCTACTGGGAAAAGCAGGACAGGTGGTTTTCATACAGGGCCAGCATTATCAACAAGCAAAGTGACATGATTGTTTTTGGTGGCATGAGGTAAAGGTAAAAGTAAAGGTCACCCTTGCTGAAAAGCCAGTTGTAACTGACTCTAGGGTTCAGTGCTCATCTCTGTTTATAGCCAAAGAGCTGTGGACATGTGGCAGGCATGCCTCAACACCTGAGTGCACAGAATACTGTTTACCGTCCCATCAAAGTGGTAACTATCTATCTACTTGCAATTTCTTGCTTTCGAACTGCTAGGTTGGCAGGAACTGGGACAGAGACGGGAGCTCACTCCATCATGGAGTACTCAGGAATTGAACTCCAACCTTCCAGTCAGCGAGTTCAGCATCTTAACCACTTGAGCCATTGCAGTCCCTCAGATGAGCACCAGTAATCACCCCTCCCCATTATTATGATTTGTTTGTACTTGTCCTTTCCCTTACAATTCCTGCAACCTCCACCATGCCTTCCAGAGAAAGAAATTACAATGGCTGCATCTAAACCCACCTTACCCATCGCTATCCAAAAATGAAAAAGATGTAATGGCACCCTTTGCTAATCCTTACCTGTCTTCTTACTATCGGAAGGAATGAGAAGCCTGGTGGCTGTGCCCTTGCCTGCACATAGACATACAGTAAAGGCAAATGGAGAGGAATCATTTTTCTTCAATCAGGAATGGGAGCGGGAAAGAGGCAGAGGGGTGGCAGAAGATGAAACAACAGAGGAGGCTAGCTTTAAACAGCTATTCTGCAGCTGCTCAGCTCTACTCTACCATTTTACTGCCCCAACATCCAACTTCCTCAGATGACCATCTCACAGAGCCTCCTCATAACAGGATTGGCCCAATACTGAAAAGGGATTCTGTATGCTAAATTGAATTTTACAACATACATAAGCAGAGTGAGTGATGACAGCATAATATAAAAAATGCAGTGTTCCCCTCAAGAGCCATTACTCATAACAGCCCTGGTAATTACAAGCCAGAGGACTGTAGACACAAGAGGAAAACATAAATTATTTCTGTGTGCTATAATAAGCACTTTACATTCTCAAAGCACTGTACACATATAGCTATTATCCTCAAAGAACTTTTGAGAGACAGTAGCACATGTACTGTATCTGCATTTGTACCGAAACAGTATTAAAAATAATTATACAAAAAGTAGAGGGAGGAAACCCTAGATTTTAAAGAGTACCTCCCAAGTTATACTCATTGTTCAGTGTGGTGAAAACAAATGGAAGTTTTACAACTCCTTGACAGATGTGGGAGGGAAATCTAATTTTTCTTTGTCCTTATGAGTCAGATATAAGAATGTTGATCCTAGATTTAAAACACACTGATTCATCCATAGACAAGATAAATGCTTCCCACACTACAATTTTAAGCATGGAAGGGAAGAATAATTCTTGTTTATTTATGTAAAATTGTGTCTCCTCTTCTAATTTTTCACGCCATTCAGAGTGATTAACAGCCACCAACATTTAGGATTTAAATTTATGGTAACCCTTTCCAGTGTTCTTTAGGTAAAGAATACAAAGAAGTGGCTTACCATTCCATTCTTCTAAACATGCCCTGGGACTATGTAGCTTGCCTTAGGCTACACAGGTTGACTATTCTCCTAGGAGGCACAGTGGGGATGATCTTTACTAAGTCATCAGACTGTCCATAGATCAGAATGTTTTTAGTGCCATTGGAATGTGAACACTTCCACAGGCTTTCTGAGAAAAGAAGTGGAGTGACAACAAAAATCCATTATTCTTTCATGTCCAGATCAAACTTTGGACTGCCAAAATGAAGCCATTTTCTTGGCTTTGTTGTTGCCCAAAATTAAATATTCATTTGGTGCATGTTTCTGGCAGTAATTGGCAGACCAGTGAATGATCTGGATTCTGTATCTCGCCACATTCACACAGCATGTTGTTGTCCATCAGCAACCTTAACTTGAGCATGTTGGTCCTATTCAGGGTCCTCCAAGTGATACAGGGGAGGTCGAGTTCCTCAGCCATATTCTTCTTTAATGTTATTCCTTGTCCAGTGAATTCCTGTCTCCTTCTTCTAATTTGGGTTTGCTCTTATGTACCCTCAAGAATGTTTGTTCTTGCCATAAAGCTCTTCCTGGATTGGAGCTGGCGGACCTGAGGCACATATCCATTCAGAGGATGTCAAGGGTCATTCTCTTGTATAGTTCTCTCAGCATCTGCTACTACTTCCCTCCTTATCTTAGGTAGAGCGATATAAACAAGAGGATATATTTTCTCAACTGGTGTTGGTTTGAGGCATCCTGTCACTATATACATTGCTTCATTAACAATTATGTCAACTTGTTTCACTGGAGCAGCATACTCTGCCACAGAGATGCTTAGGGCCAAAGCTGATGTACACAGTGTGGATGACTGAGTTCCCCATGTATACTTTGTGAGTTTCCTGATGATGTTGTTCCTCATACTAACTTTAGCTTTGATATTCAGACAGTGATGCTTAAAGGTGAGTGTCCTGTCAAGTGTAACACAGAGGTATTTCGGTGCTGAACAATGCTGTAATCAATTCCCTTGTCATATAACATCCAGCTGAACCCCTGCCTTTCGGTTTCAAAGGTGGAAAGTGCACACTTGAGTCTTTCTCAGGTTAGGCTTCAAATGGTTTATGTTGTAACACTGTCCTAATTCTTCGAGTGCTCCAGTAAGTTTTCCAGCCACCTTATCAAAGCTTGATCCTTGAACAGCCATTGCTGTGTTGTCCACATAGATGAACAATTTTGCATTGTCAGGAACTGTGTGATCATTTGTATATGTATTATATATTGTTGGAGACAATACACTTCCTTGTGGCAGTCCATTCTTGGAACAAGCTTGAATGAGTGTGCATGTGTTTTGAAATTGCTAGATTGTACCTAAGGGTGCTGATGTTGTTATAGGTTAGATATATGTTTAGTTTTTCATCCCCAGTACCCTGATCATTTAAGCCCCACCCCACAAAAATCACCACCCAAAGAGGTCTCCGTGGATTTGTGTACCCCACTTAAATATTTATTGTTGCCCACATGGATACACATTTGTAAATTCATTAAGGCAGGCTTTGGTATTGAAACTGTCACAAACCTAGGAAATGTATGAGTTGAACATGCTGAGCATCACTGCTAAATAAGCATGCATAGGATTATGCTGTATTTTCCTTACAGGTCAATCCTATGCATGTTCACCCAGAAAAATGTAAAGAACTGACAATATAAATGCCTAACCAGCATGTTTCCTTCACTACACCTTTCATTTTTGTTCAAATTTTTTCCTGACAGTTCACTTTATTCTTGTACCTAGATATGTTAATATGTTGATCTTTTAAAATGTAACAATAAAACATAACTCAAAATTCCATTAAAAACATTATTGTAGAGTTTATTTGTACACCCATGTCTCACTCGTTCAATCTCTCTCTCTCTCTCTCTCTTCATAGATATGGAGACTTCAGAACAGACATATCAACATAAGAATTGCCTCGTGAAATTGAAGTTTCTCTTTAATAAGCCACCACTGACAGGCAATTATTCAGAACAGTTGTTTGATGCTAATTTCTTCTTTATGCTGTGCCTTGCTGTCTCTTGATTGTGCACCTGTGAATTATAATTATAAGTAAATATGATCTAGTATATTTGAAACAATATGCCAGAACTGGTGCTGTTTCTCTTTATTGATTCTCTTCACTTGCAATATAAAGATAGAGGACTTTTGAAAATAAATGTGTGCGTGCAAGAAAATTTATTGTATATATAACCTGAATTCTGCATTGACTAAGCAATCATGATAGGACTAAGACTTTTGAAGTCAATGAGATCCCCCTGTTGATATCCAGCATTTTGACTCTCAGAGTTTAAGTTTTACCAGTAAAATTGGAAGTATAATATTGGCCCTGCAAAGATCAAGAAGCTTTCTGTTTCTCTGAAGCCCTGTTCACGTGATCTGCAATAATGTATAAAATCATTCACATTTTCCCAACGGTGTCCTTTCTAAAATAATTAGTGGAGATCAGTTACAGCAAGAATGTTCTCATAGCCTCTCCAAAATTTTATCATCATCTGTTTTAGACTGTAGATGTGGGAAAAGAAGCAAACTGTTTGTATGGGGTTTGCTTCTTTTTTTACATTACTACCACCTGGCCATTTTCCTCTTTGATATTTAGACTGTAGATGTAACAGCCTCTGCAAATTTGTTGAAATTCCACCAGTTTTGAAGAGCCTGATATTTAAGGGGACTCACTGTCTAACTACTACAAATCCAAATGGATTCCAAGATACATTTATTTAAATTGTTTAAATGGAAAACTTTCATAAGATGGTACTTGTTATCTGGAGAGCATGGAGACAATTGTAGCAGACATCACATTTGTGTATCCAAACCATTCCAAGATGTGACCAAGAACACAGAGCAACTCTGGCAGCAAAACTTATAAGTAAAGTGTTGTTGATAACAATGTTACTTGTAACACAGGAGCTTTGAATGTTGAGTAGGGAGTGATTGTCCCAGGCCTCACAGAGGTAAAAGGCCTGACACATAGATATGACCACATCAACACTGACATTGCTGCACTGGTGTCATTACAGGGTGGGTGGGGTGGGTAAATGAGTGAATGAAACAGGGATCTAATGAGAGAAGAGCAGATCTTAGAAGGCACTGTTTATCACTGATTCAACAGAGCTCCTCTTGTTGGAACTACCAATTGTATTAATTGTTCTTTGAATCACCTGTTAGATTCATAGTTGCAGCCCTGTTATATGGCTGCCTGCTGTGATGGTGATGTGCTGTACAACAGAGAGCAGTCGGGCATGTAGCCATAATGATGTGAACTGTACAATTCATTGAGATTTTTGACATTTTAAAAGTTTCATGCAACTGTTTGACTGTTTGTGTGTTGTCTCAGCCAGTGGGGGATGTATTTAACATGCCTAAGAAGTAAGCCCAAGTTTGATATGGCTTAATCTATGATGATAGATACCAGTTCTCACCACAGGAAGGTGCAGTCAAGCAATATACTGGGAATGAGAACATGACAGTAGAATTTAGAGAATTTAAAAGTCACACAGGAACCAGCTTTAAGCTATTGCTTACACTTAGGATGATTAAGAAACGTATCTGGAACATTAATTAGCATAGCTATTACCACATCTAGGCATCCAAGTACATATGTTTATACTTTAAAGATATCCAAATATGAGATTAAAATGATACATTATCACATTGTTTTTACTAAGAGTGCCAGCTTGTCTCCATAGTTTTATAAAAATAAACGGTGTTATACAAAAACAACACACAACAAAGGATAGTACACTATTAGTCTTCTATAGATACAAAATGAATGCACTCATCAGATGAAAACTGGATTCCAAGTTTATCTAAAATGGCAGGCTGTCTCTGAGTGAACAGTGTAATAAAAGGTCATATTAGGGACAGCAGTGGCAAACAGTGGTACATTTTAAAATGATATTTAATTTGAACATTAATGTGTTGCTACATGAATTTAAAAAGAAGAAATCATACCAGACAAAAATGATTGGTTTTTTAATTGAATTATGAAATTAGCAGATGAAGAAAAGGATCTGCATGTAAAACTCTGGGATTCAAGAAAGCTTTCAACACAGTGCCTCTTCAAGCTTTGTTGGAAGATAAGTTAAAGTAAACTGGAATGGATGTTGCTGCAGAGTGTAAGAGGTTGGTGCCCTAAACGCACATGACATGACCTTGCCTTCTGCATGCAACATGCCTTACTCTCTTTTTCAAGCTCTCTTCCTTAGTTCCATTTACACTGATACATTTATTAATTTGGGCAAAGAAAACTGTTCAAACTAGAAATTGGTTTCCAAAGACTGGTGTTCTTGGAAATCTTTCCCTATACTTCTTGTCTCCAGATTTACATGCATGATAAACTCTCTGCTGCAGTCATCCTGCCCGAGTCTAAACTTGTTTTATTGCAGATAATGTACTTTCCTGAGCACTGCATGTAGTCTATAACATCTGAACGAGCTGTAGGTGACATATAATGTGCAGTGATGGTCAACCTTGGCACTCCAGGTGTTCTTGAACTTCAATTCCTGTAGCGATGTCTGGCCGCTAGGGCGGCGTTAGAGCCCGGAGGAGACTGATCAATGACAACACGAGGCAACAGGAGCGAGATCAGATCAGTACTTTATTGGAAAAAGGCAACATCATTTATAGGGAAAAAAGCGCAACGGTGGCAAGCTGTCATCTGACAGGAAAATTACCTCACCCACGTACACGGGTTAATGGGGAACTCCTCAAAGGGGAGTTAATTAACTGGGGCAAACATGGGTTTAGGGACCTCATTGTCTTGGGGATTAGACAGGGGCAAACATCTGCACTGTTTGCACCGGGGATTTTCCTTGGCCAGGAGATGAGTGTTTACCTAATCAGTTACTGGAGTTAGTAATTAGCCTACCTTGCAGAACCGTCGGTCAGGTCATGTAATTAGGTGAATCAAACCCTATATTTTATTCACCCCCCTTAATTTGTCTGCCCGCAGAGCCCGCGGCTCAAGGAGCGTCCTCCTGAAGCGGCCTCTGCAAGGGCCGTTTCCATGCCCGATGGGCATGGGGAAACCACAAATTCCCAGAAGCCCTGATCAGCAGATGTCTTGACTTGGGCTTCTGGGAATTGAAGTCCAAGAACAACTGGAGAGCCAAGGTTGTTCCGTCACTGGTCTAGTAGATCATCTCTAGCTTGGGAGTCAAACATTGAATGCTGTCTTTTGCCTTTTCTTGTCTCCAGCTGTTGTCTACCATATTACATATTGATTGTCGTGTGTTCACTTTCTCACCTAAGGTAGAGGAGATACCAAAGGATCTCTGAGGATAATACTGTAAAGTACTTACCATTAATCTGGAATAGCATATCAAATCAAATTCCTTTTATTGCAGTAATATGACCCATTCAAAGTACAGACCAAATCATTTTAACATAGACAAAATCTACTGGAAAATAGAGGAGAAATAATAACGCAACAATTAACCAATGTCATTTATTGAACCTGATTTCACATTATGATTAAGACAAAATTAGCCACTTGGATGGTTAATATAAGAGTTCTAGTACAATAGCTAGATGACCCTGACATTTAAACAAACAGGAATGGATGATAATCTCTCACTTTTATACAAAGTTTACGGTATAGAAGATCATGAATTTAAGAGAACATTTTAAGAGCCCAAATCATACTTGTAGAATATCCTTGGGAGGAAATCGCAAATAGTTGCCCAGGAGTGTTGTTGAGAGCAAACTAGAAGCATTTTGAGCATTGTTAGATTGGATGCAAGTGTTCAATACAAAGGCAGTACAATATTTGCAATAAGAGTGCAGATTCTGTTTTCTACAGAATAGAGATTTATATCTTTGTGTAGTGTACACAATCTTTCAATGAGCACTGTAAATGTTTGCTATGGTCTAAAGGATTAGGACAGATTCAGGAAGTATGCCAAATGATTTATCGTTACGCAGAATGAGAAGTGGCCATTGAGAAATATGAATCCCTTAACGTGAAGTGTATGTGACTATTTTTAGTTGAAAAACTGAGGAATAGCCACAATTTCATAGTTTGGATCCAGTTTACAAATTTAGTATGGGGATAAAGCCCCCAGGAAAAGGTATTTGGGCTTTCTGAAAAACCTGGTTCAATGCTCTAATCCAAATAGAAGTAGCATGAACAAAAACCTTGGACAAAAACCATTTCTCATAAAATATTTTTTAAACAAAACAATTGTCAACATACTGGAAATATCCAAATTAATTGTATATTTACAATGGACAGTCTAACTAGTATTACACTAACAATTTAATCCTACTCCTTGGCTTTTTAAAAAAAACATTATCTTTTAATGTCCAACATACACAAAAAAATCAAAATCAAGAGACAATAAATTGACAACACGGTTTTCAACTTTTTCAAGTCAGGGGCTGGGTCATGCTTCCTCAAACAGTTGGCGGGTCAGACTGGTGGTCCAACTGCCACCACCACAATCAGCTGTGTACTCATTTACAACAGTTGTAAATGAGTCTATGGGTGTAATAAATGCATTTACGATGGTTGTAAATGAGTCTTCAGCTGATTCCGGTGGCTGTGGCTGGAGCAAGGGTTGGGGGCGGGATTATTTGGCCCCACAGGCCAGATCTGACGTGCGGGCCACAGGTTGAGAACCCCTGCTATAAGCTTTAGGCCCAGTTGAGTTACAGATAAGTATCATTTTCACAAAATGATGGAATCTATTCAGGATCAAGCATAGGAAGATGCCTATCCAGAAGTATAATGTTAGGTTTATTAAAATTGATGGACTGTAGAGAAAATCATATTGGGCTGAAACTAATGGTAAGTTTCCATCTAGAACAAGCTCATTGTCCGAGCTCTTGCCAACCTAGCAGTTCAAAAGCAAGAAATTACAAGTAGATAAATAGGGACTACTTCGGTGAGAAAAGATTTTGGAGACATGAAAGGAGCCTAATTCTGGCATCCTCTGAGTGGAATTCCTCTAGCAAAAATCCTTTCAACCCAAAAAGCACCTTTGTGTGCGTCTGACTTGACAAAAATGGCTGCAATCCTGTTCCTTAACTTATGCATGTAAAGCTGATGATATACAATCAGTGGCAGTGATTTTTTTTTTTTAAAATAAAACATTTCCAGTACCCTCCCCCAATATCTCAAATTTGGTTCCCATGAAATCAATTTCATTGTCAGTAAGCTTCTTGGGGTTTTTTCTTCTTCTGTGTCTAGTCCAGATGTGAAACTATCAAAATCAAGGCACCTTATAGTGAGTTCATTCTGCAGTTCCTTTCGCCTGACCTAGTGTGAGAAAGATTAGCCAGCAACACAAGGTTGCCATTGCCAGGCCCAATTGTGGTTCAAAAATTCCACAATCTTTGAGGAGGTTCTTTCTGTGTGGCTGTGAGATAGTGATAGGAATCTTTAATTAATAGAAATTAGTGGTGTTAATAAAGTCATGCTGGCCCAGTAACCCCCTTCCCCCATAGCATCCCAATGGTGAAAGGGATTCCATGGAAACCCCTAGACCAGTGGTTCCCAACCTTTGTTTGGCCATGCCAAACAAGCATCTCTAAAATCCTGATCCCCCCCCTCCCCGGTGACATATAATTCTTATTATTCAAAAAGTAAACTCCTATTCACATGGAGGAAGCCTAAAAGGTTATTAATTTGGTCTAGCTCATTCTCAAATTGCCCCCTTAAAAATCAACCCCCCCCTTGGGGTGTGTGACCCATGTTGGGAATCACAGCCCTAGACTATTGATTGGAAAATCAGATTTTTGAAACCACCATAGCTGATGACATCATCAATCTTGTGTGACATACTTTATGATAACAGGATTCCAACCACTGGATAAAATGGACTAGGTGAGTCAACATTTATGTAACTCCCAGTGCTTCTATGAGCAAGATACATTTGGAAAAGACATTGTATTAACGATAGTACCTTCTCCTGTTATTTAGGGCAATTGATATATGGTAAGAAATATGACTCATTTGTCTTCTTGTGAATGAGAATGGTCTAAGAAAAAACCATATGATTTTGACTGGCCTTCATAGTTGTGACCTTTAAAACTGAAAGCAGTTTGAATATTAGTATTTGGGGTAGCTCTTTGCATACTGTTGATCTGTTATGTGGGTAAAAGTATTGTTTATTCCATTTACAGTGGAACCTCGGTTAACGTAATTAATGCGTTCTCTGGGATGTTTCTTACAGTGAAAATTACTTTAACCAAATTTCCCATAGGAATGCATTGAAAACCAGAATACATTAACCAAAATGCTGTTTTCCACAGGAAAGCATTGAAAACCAATTAATCCATTCTGAAAAAAATTCTGTAAACCGAGCCACTATTTTCTGTGGCTTTCCTTTTGTTATGCAATTTTTATATTAACTGAGCCGTTTGTTACCCGAGGTTCCATTTTTTAAAGTAACAGAAAAGTAAAAAAGAATACAATAAGAAATGAAATAAGCTCACTTTCCTATATATATATATATATATATATATATATATATATATATATATATATATATATATATATATATATATATATATATATATATATATATATATATATATATATATATATATATATATATATATATATATATATATATATATATATATATATGCAATATTAGCAGTAGCTAATTTATTTTTAAAAAGTAATTTCTGGAATTGTGGTAGAGGTGGGCTTATTCCAGTCATAAATTTCTGCCCTAAAAGAAAGGAAAGCTAAATGGTTGTGTAAATATGTGATAAGAAGCCAAACGTGTAAACTAAAATGGTATTCTAATAACAATAATAATTACACGCTGTCATATAAATCCTGACTTATGGTGACCCTTTCCAGCATTTTCTATGCAGAGAATACAGTACTCAGAAGTGATTTTATGTATTTAGTTATTTAGTTATTTATTTGAACTTATATCCTGCCCTCTTGCCCTAGGGCAACTCAGGGCGGCACACAATCACATAAAAATATTTTAAAAACCCATAAAAAACAGCAATAAAAGACTCTTTAAAATCCATCCCATATTTAAAAAGACCCTTCCTTCCCCACACTCAGTAAGAGGAACATATAACTCTAACAGAGCCAACGAGTGGGAATCAATACCCTGTCGGCCCCCCAGACTTGCCCTGCCAGCCAGGTTTTCAACCCTTTCCTAAAAGGCAGCAATTTTGACTGTAGCCTTAATTCTGCCAGCAGGAGGTTCCACAGGGTTGGTGTAGACACGGAGAAGGCCCTCCTCCTTGTGCTAGAAAGGCGAGCCCCTCTAGCCGATGGAACACTGAGCTGATGGAACATTTAACATTTACTTCTGTTGTGTAGCTTGCCCAATGCTACACAGGCTGGTGGAGGAGAATCAAACACCTAGCTTCTGGCTCAACAGCCATATACCAAAACCACTGAGCTATCCAACAGCATTAAAAGGGAAGAAATCTAAATGGCTGTGTAAATATGTCACAAGAGACCAAATGTATAAAGCAAAATGAACTGCTGAATGAACTCACCAAAAGGTGGCTTCATTGTGGCAGTTTCACGTCTGGCCTAGACATGGAAGAAGAATAAGAATAGTGTATATACATATGTCATTGAAAACTATGTTATAAACATTGATACTGCTGTTGTTTCCCTTAAAGTAGAAAAGGCCATTGAACCTACACAACAAAGAACATAGAAACAGAACAGTACTAATGGGAATAAAAGAGAGAAATTAATGTACTGTATTAATTGACAGAAAGGAGACTCTATTAGAAGGCTCCATCACAATGAATATCAAAGAGACTGGAACAATAGGGCATATAATGTTATTTTGGAATGGCAGGCTTGTGACCTAATTGACTGATATGTTTCAGATAGAAAGAATGGGGTAAACACAGAGTGACACTAGGATGGAAACCAACATTGCCCTGAGGTTCCTGGATTAATTGTCAAACTATGCCATCGGAAATACAGAAGTGCAGTGTTTGCCAGAACAGATCTCCAGATCCTGTCTACAGCAGTGACAGAGGAGAATAATGTTGAAATAATAACAACTGAGCTCAGTGGCTGCACAGTGACATCTGTCTATAAACCACCACCTATAAAATGTTCCTTCGCTGAACCACCAGACTTTTGGAATAAACCTGTAAGGTTCATAATAGGTGACTTTAATTGCCACAACAACTTGTGGGGCTATGAAGACAATGATGAAAGTGGAGAAGCTGTTGTAAAATGGGCAGAATTCTATCAACTATCACTCATCCATGACAGCAAATTACCAGCATCTTTTAACAGTGGCAGATGGAGGAAAGGTTATAACCAAGATCTAATTTTTGTAAGTAAAAATGTAGCACATAAATGCTTAAAGTCAGTGGGGGAGCCAATACCAAATACCTAACACTGCCCCATTCTATGTGAGATCACAACTGCTGTTCAACCACAAGTTGTGACATACAGAAGAAGGTACAACCTTAAAAGGGCTAGTTGGCCAAAGTTTTCAGTGGCCTTGGATGGAAGAGTGGCAGATACTAATCCAGACTCCTCATCATATGATAAGCTTATTGATGCTGGCCAGAAATGCTATAGGGAATATATCCCTCGAGGTTGTACGACTTCCTACATCCAAGATCTAATGCATGAAACTGTTGACTTACTGAATTAATATTTTACCCTTTTTTAATGCAAATCCACTCAGTGAAGAGACCATTAAAGCCAGGTAGTGTCAGCTATCTCAGAGCACAAAGGGGAAAAATGGATTAAGCTCACAGAAGAAATCAACACAAGTCACAGCAGTCAAAAAGCATGAAAATTACTTAACCGTCTTAATAATGATGTAACCAAATAACCGGTACATGCCAATGTCTCAGCTAACCAAATTGCCCACCAGCTATTACTTAATGGGAAACCAGATTCCAACCTATGGAAAAACAATCCACTGAAAAACAAACAGTAGATAAGAGGGAATGAGGAAGGGAATGCAAGTGATCTGACTACCCCCTTTACCATAGGAAGAGGCAATAGGCAGGTGTAAGAATGGTAAAGCATCTGTCATGGATGAGATTCGGGTTGACCAGATCAAACATTTTGGACCTATTAAAAATGGTTACTTAGCCTGTATAATAACTGCTTGAATGTAGTTCAGATGCCAAAGATATGGAGAAAGGCATGGATGATAGCTATACTTAAACCAGGCAAGCCACCAGAAGACCCAGAAAGCTACAGACCCTTATCCCTTCTTAGTCACATATATAAGATATATGAACATTTAGTTCTGAACCGACTCTCTGCAATAGTAGAACCCTGGCTTATACCACAGCAAGCTGCTTTCAGACCTGGCAAAGATTGCACAGCACAAATTCTTAATACAGTACATAGAAGATGGTTTTGAACTAAAGGAAATCACAGTATAGTGTTTATAGATCTCACTGTAGCTTATGACACAGTCAACCATGCAGCCTTGCTGAAGAAAGCCTCCTACATCACAAAGGATTTTAAATTCACAAAAATAATAAGCTGTTTATTGGAAAGCCATATATTTTTTGACAATTTCCAAGAACAATGAAGCTGATGGAGAATTCAAAGAAGTGGTCTCCCGCAGGGCAGTGTGCTAGCCCCCACATTGTTTAACATATAAGCCACTAGGAGCTTTCTTTAAACTGATGACCTGGCAATTGCGGCATAGTGTGCAACCTTTGAGGCTGTTGAGAAAAAACTGACTGAGGCTTTGAATTCAATGGCTATATATTATAGTGATAACCAACTGAAGCCAAGCTGCCTAAAAACTCAACTCTGTGCCTTTCATTTAAAAAAACCATGAGGCATCAAGAAGCCTGTAGGTGACTTGGAATGGCACCAGGCTCGAACATTGCATCACCCCCAAATACCTGGGAGTTACCCTGGATCAAGCTCTCACTTTCAAGATCCACTGCCTTAATACCAAACAGAAGGTTTTTGCTAGGAACAATATTCTGAGGAAAACAACAGGTACAAACTGGGGTGCCCAACCACACACATCAAGAACTTCTGCGCTAGTTTTATGCTACTCTGCAGGAGAGTATGCTAGTACAGTGTGGTGAAGATCAAAGCATGCAGGGCAGGTGGATGTGGCCCTAAATGAAACAGTGAGATTGATCACAGGATAGCTAAAACCAACTCTGCTGCAAAACGTGCATTACTTAGCTGGCATCCCTCCACCAAAATTCCATCAAGAAAGTGCTGCTCAGAAAGAGTGGGTCAAATCAAGTCTGTCAGAAACAAACCTGCTATTTGATCACTAACCATCAAAGCAGTGACTGAAATCAAGGCATAGCTTCCTCACAACTTCTGTCCCTCTGAGCAACCAGCTCCTATAGACAGCCTTAGAACTATGGAAGGAGAGCAAGGGGCTACCAGATAACTGGGCAGAAGCACATGACTCTCTATCTCCAGGCCAAGAACAACCATGGTCTGTGAGGAAAGCTTTAAATAGATTGCATGCAGGGATAGGAAGAACAAGGGCTAATCTGAGAAAGTGGAGTTTCCATGTAGGTAAACTCCTGTGTGAATGGGGAGAAGTACAAACTATCTCCTATATGATACAATGCACATGATGCCCCTTAACATGCACTGAGGAGGACCGTATGTTGGCAAGAGGAAATTCTGTTGAAGTGGCCCAATATTGGGCATATGTCATCTAGCCCTTTTTAATTCTATTTTGTTTTTAGATTGTTAATTTGAGCTTTGTATATTATTATATGCTGGTGTTGCATATGACACTAATAAAGAAAAGAAAAGTAGGACAAGTTGTTTCTCTGGTTTTATATTCAACTCATTAAAAAAACCTCAGGTTTATCCTGTTATGAATAAAATATCATAAAGGAAAACCCCTTTGCCTAACCATTTCCAATCCTGGTAACCTGGTATATATAGATTTAAGGAAAATATCTCTCTTCCTTAAAGCTTTGCCAGTACCACACAAGATAAAATTGTTTAGTGTTGTTTTTCCTAGCCATTGTGGTGCAAGAATTCAAAGGACCTTTATTTTTATCATTATTTTTACCCAAACTAGGTTGAGGGAGTGATGAACGTAGATCAGAAAACTCTCCAAGCAATAGGACAGACTATTGTATTCATGTAAAAATTATCCTGTGGAAGGAGCAGTGGTGGGCACCAGCAGGTTCACACCAGTTCGGCAGAACCGGTAGCAGAAGTTCTGGCTGGCCCCGCCCATCCAAGTTTTGAAATAAAGTAGTCCTAATTTGGATGCAATGCAGGGTTTTCCCCCTTGCCATGCCCACCACACCACACCCACAATGTGGTAGTAAAATGTTTTGGAGCCCACCACTGGGAAGGAGCCAAACAATATTTATAGGAGACTAGCATAGTTTACCCGGTGGTGCCGGGCTGTTTTAAATTGTGTTGGAAGGTTTTATTTTTTAGTAATGTTTGTAAAAAAGAGGTTAGTCTGTAATTGTTCTTTTTAAATGTTTTATTTATGCACAATTCCTTTATGTTTTCATTTGTTAAATAGATTGTATTGTTGTGATACTTTACAGTGTTTTTGAACATTTGCTTTAACATATACGTTAATTTTTGTTACGATGCCGAGCTGTTATAAACTGTGATCAGTTTTTTTTGTGGATTAAAAAAAACAAAGGATTATATAATTTTTTCTAAATTTTCTATTTAACCAAATAATATTTTAGTATGTGACCTTTTTTTAATGGTTGTATCGTAGGTAATAATTTTAAAAATGTGAAAGTACATGTTTTTTTACATTCAATGTTTTTAAATTGTGTTTAGATGTTTTGGGTTTTTATTTGAGATAAAACTAAACATAGGATTTTATTGTTGCTCTACCGCCTCCACACCCGTTAACAAAATTAAAATTACATCCAATTTCATTCTTACATCTAGAATTCTCCCAATTTCATGTTCCACCTTCATCCAGAATGACTTCGTCTCTTTACACCCCCACCACATATGTTCATATGTTCCAGTTTCCACCTTACACCTCCAACAAAATTTCGACTTTGTATTGTCAATTTGGTATAGTCGTACCGGAGTCAAATACCACTTCCACAGTAATTTATAATTGTGCTCTTTTATTCTTACAGACAAAGACCTCATTATTCTCCTTTTCCATTTAGCATTCCACTGCTCGTCTGTAATTTTAATATTCAAATCTAGCTCCCACGTTTTTTTTAAAGCTTTCTGATGCTGATCTGAGTCATCTAAAACCTTATATATTTTGCTTACTAACCCCTTAACTTTTACCTGCCCACTTTTTAGACTAAGTACCAACTCTTCAAATTTCGTCCGCTCCCTATCCAAGCTCAGTTCATCTGAATATCTTTTATTCCAACTGTCAATAGACATCAATTGAAGCCAATTCAATTTAAGTTGTCTACCTATATCTAACTTTCTTTCCTTGTCTCTACATGCTGCTATCCAATCCTTTAATAAAGTTATTTTATTCTTATTCAATACTTCTTCTACTCTCCAATCCATTCTCAATGGGAATGATTTCATATCACTCAAGCCTAATATTGGGGACAACCCTGGTGCCAGTTTATTTTTCAATAATGTCCAAGTTTTTAAAAGAGCTTTTAACAATTTATTTGCAGCATTAATCTTAGCTTTCCCTTTGCCCAAAAACATTAATATTTCTTCACCCAGTTTCTCTCGCAATTCAATTTTCCCCCAAATCGGTTCTTCTTTCACTAAAATTTTACAAATATTCTTCAATTGAAATGCCCAATAATAGTTTTTAATATTTGGAATTCCTAACCCGCCCTTTTTTTGTGATGAATACCATAAAAACTTTGGTATCCTGGCCCTTTTTCCACCATTACAAAAATTATTTAATATAGTTTGAAAAACCTTTAATTCCTTCTCTTTCATATATATTTGCAGGGTATCAAATAAGAAATTTAATTTGGGTAAAAGCTTCATTTTACATAACGAAACACGTCCAAACCATGACAAATTTAGCTTCTTATACCGTAAAATCATTTCTTTTAATTCTTTTTCCAATTTATCATAATTTAACCTCTTTAAATCATCGTATTTATTTGAAATGTTTATCCCCAGGTATTTTATATTATCTCTAATTTGTATTTTAAATTTAGCCTTTAAACTTTCTTGTATGTCCAAATCCACATTAAAAAGAATTGCTTCTGATTTATCCCAGTTTACCTTAAGTCCCGTCACCCTTTGAAATTCCTCTAAATGCCCATATATCTTCCCTAGTGCATTCTGTGGATTTTTTTATTGTTATTAGGGTGTCATCAGCATATTGGCTAATTTTTATACCCTCAATTCCAATTAATTCCTTATCTTCCCTTATTACATTAGCTAACAATTCCATGGCCATGATAAATAAAGATGCCGACAATGGGTCTCCTTGCCTTGTGCCCGCTTCCAATTTAATCTCCCCTGTTAATTCCTCATTTAATTTAACCCTAGCCGAGCCTTGCTGATACAACTGCTCAATTACCCCACAAAATTTTTGTCCAAATCCATATTTCCTTATAATTTCCTTTATAGTTATCCATTGGATCGAGTCAAAAGCTTTGAATATATCCAGGGAGAAGAAACCTACATGCTCCTCTTGTTGCTGAGCAATAATTGTCAAGTCAACCATCCTTCTCGTTAAATCCGACATATACCAATCCCTCATAAATCCCACTTGATCCTTATTAATGTATTTGGCACTAAAATTATTCAATCTGTTAGCTAAAATCGCCGTGAAAATTTTTGCGTCCTGATTCATCAGGGAAATCGGTCTATAGAATTCAATTTTTTCCAGATTTTTCCCTACCTTTGGAATTAAAATTATAATTGTACTATACCACGATTTAGGAACTCTCCCTCCCTCCAAAATATAATTAAAAATCCTTTACATTTTTGGTAACAACATCTCTTTAAAGTCTTTATAAAACTCCACCGATAAACCATCCTCGCCTGGAGCCTTGCCTATCCTTAACCTTTTTATGACCTCCTTTATTTCCTTTTGTGTTATCTTTTCATCCATGTAACTCCTATGCTCTGAGCTTAAATTTATTCTTGACCACTTATCTAAATATCGCTCTAATTCATCCTTATTTACGTCCTTCCTCGAATACAATTCCTGATAAAAAGACTTGACAATTTGAATTTTATCTACTAACTTATTGCACCTTCTGCCATACTTATCTATCAAAACTGAAATTCCTCTTTTATCTTTCTTTTCTTCGGCCGCTCTAGCTAATAGCTTAGAATTTTTATTACTGTACTTGAAGTAATCTCTTTTCAAATAAATTAGATTCTTCTTAACCTTTTCAATATCTTTTTCAATAAATTCTCTTTTTAATTTTTGCATTTTGTCGAATATGTCCCTATCTCCCGTTCTTGCATGAATACCCTGTAATTTCTTTATTTCGTCCTCTAACTCTTTTTGCTTTTCCTTATTTTGCCTAATATTAATACAAGAGAGCCTAATGCTTTCTCCCCTGAATATTGCCTTCATGGTAGCCCATAATATTCCATCATTTACATCCTTTGTATCATTAATTTCCCAGCACTCTTCCCATCTTTTTATTATCATTTCCTTACTCTTTTGGTCTCTATATAACCTTGTATCATAGTTCCATGTACCCCTTTTTTGTTTTTCATCACTTAGTTTAAATTCCGTAATTATTTTAGCATGATCAGATTCCTTAATCATACCAATTTCAATATTTTCAACCTTATCATACTTTCTGAAGCCAAAACATAGTCAATTCGTGAATAAGAATTGTGCACATGCGAAAAAAATGTATATCCCCATTCTGAGCCTCTAATTTTCCTCCAAACATCCTGTAGTCCCGTCATTTTTAACCACCTATCCATCACCCTATTAGTACATGTGCGTTTAGTCACATTTGTAGTATCCAAACCTGATCTGATCAAATTAAAATCTCCAACCATTATTAACTTGGACACCCTTTCTGATTCTATACTTTGATACACCTTATCTAAAAATTCCTCCTGTTTTTCGTTTGGCGTGTATACATTAACAAAGGTTATATCCTCATTATTAATAAATCCCCTTGTTATAAGAAATCTCCCTTCTGGGTCTACAACTGTCTTTACTTTTGTAAATCCTAACTTTTTTGATATTAATATGGCAACCCCTCTTGCCTTAGACGTACCCAATGCCTTCTCATAATATTCTATCCCCTTTATATACAATTTATTTACAGCCTCACTTTTTTGATGCATTTCTTGCAGGCATATCACATCTGGCCTATCTTTCCTAATTACCGCTTCTAAACGTTTCCTCTTAATAATACTACCCGTGCCTTTAACATTCCATGATAACACCCTAATCGATTTCATGATTCTTTATTGTTTTTCCCTTGCAACAAATTCCATCTCCTACAAGCATGTGCTAATCCAACCCACAAAACATAAAAAAACAGTTGAACACAAAACATAAAACAATAAATCATCACCCTCCCCACTATTTCGAAACGAAAAAGAAAAACACCCCTGTAAAACAAGGGGGGAGGGGGGGAGGGGAGACAACACTCACAAACCAAACCACCACTTCTCCTGCCTAATTACCCATTCTAAATACTATTTAATTTTTCATGCCACCAATTCCACATGAGGATTCTATCATCACTTTATATTGTGCATTACAGTTACTTCAATTGCATTTTTACACCATTATATCATTCCACACTACCTAGTTCTTCCTGGCTAGACAACGCAACCCTCATATCCTTCATCCGTTCTTCCCTGTCATATGTTGTGTAAACCCCTGCTATTATCAGCTCCTCTTTAAGATCTTCCCATTCCTTGGAGTTTCTGTCAATTATCTTTGCCTCTGCAAGTATGTCTAAGACATATGACCCATCCCTCAACACGTATGATTTTCCAGATACTATGAATTTTAGCTTTTTTAAGGCAAGCCAGAAATAAACAATTCCTTTTTCCCTCAACTTCCTGGTTACTGGTTTGATTTGTGTTCTCCATGTTCTCTAGCCAATGGAAATATCATTATAAATCTCTATGCTATTCCCTTCCATTTTCAATATACTTGACCCAGATTTCCTGATATGTCGCATTAACATCACCTTCAAACCTTCACTGGCAAACCTCAATAGCACATTTCTATCTCCTGCATTACGTTTCTTAGACCCTAATCTGTGCACACTTAATACATCCTCAGCCTCGAACTTCCTACCCATACCTAAATCATTTAACCAACTCATTATTCTGGCCTTCAGCTGATCAGGGCGGGCCTCAGAAACATGTCTAATTATTATATTTCTTTTTCTAGATTGGTCTTCAAGTAACTCCAGTCTCACTTCATGATCATCCACTTTTACTTCTCTCCCTTTAGCTTTTTCCTGCACCTCTTGGACATCTCTCTTTACATTTTCAACCTCCGTTGAAATTGAACCCATTCCTTCTTTTATATCATTCACCTCTTTCATTATCTTGGCTGTTTCAACTTTAGTTGATTCCATCAAACATGTCACCACTGACAACATTTTTTGCTGAAAAGCCTCAAAACTCTCTTGCTGCAGTTTAATAAATTCTTGATTATCCCTCGCTCGCTGCTCTTCTAAATTTTGGAACTTGGTCTGAAGATACTTCTCAAGACTATCTAGTCTCACTTCAATGGAGCCTCTACATTCATTCACATCAGGGCTGTCCCCTTCCACACTTTCCTCTGCACCTCCTTCTATTACTTTCTTTTTTATAACTCCCCGAGCATTGGCCTCTTCAAATTCAATTTGCTGATCTTCTTGATTTATATCTAACTGTTGTGATTGCTGTTTCTCTTGTAATTTCTTCTTTGCTGCCATGCCTGCTCTAAACCTATCCAGCTCCTCAGCTTCCAAAATTTCGTCCTTTAAAGACTTCCTTCATTCCCCACCGCCTGCTCTTACTAATCTACCCGTTCTTAGCCAAATTGGATCTATTTCTATCTCTTCTCTCTGCTGCTTTCTTTTTTCTTTTCGACTCATTCACTCTATTCCAAAATAGTCCTAAACAGATCTACACAACTTTATCCACGCTTTTAGCCAATGTACCCTATACAATTATCTCCTTATGCCCCTATACATAAACAACCATAACTTACAATCCCTTTTATAATTAACTTCAACCACTATGGATATTAAAGTTAATCCAGCTTATTACTCTACATGAGGCATGTATACAAAACACAGATCTTGAAAAAAAATTTGTTCCTATAATCCAGCCAGTTGAGCAGTACACAGCTGCACTTGATGATAAAGCAACTCCAGGGCTAGCCTTGATTTTATCACTGTCCTTGGCACAGCAGCTGTGAAAACTAATTTTCTTTTTTCTTCTTTTTCCCCCCTTTCTTTCTTTCTTCTTTCTGCCACAGTCAAAATCACAGTCACAAAGTGCCCTCCACCGTCTGAGCACCAGCTCTATTTTATACCCCCACAATGGTCCAATGATCAGGGCTCATGGAAGGATCATGCCCCAGAAGTCAATCAGACACAATATCCTCTGCCCTTCCAGCACACTACTTGTAAAATAAGTTCAACACAATCCAAGTCCAAATTCCAAGAATAGAGGAAATAACACTCCTTAACGACTTCCACACTTTCAGTCAACGTTCAATAATATTTTCGGGGGACGCACATCCAACCAATGCTCTGGTCAACACGGGCTGCCCAGACTCCTGCTCCGGATTAGGGCCCTTTGGGATCAAATGGGACTCACTTCCGCAACCACCAATTGACTCCCCTCAGACCCCTATCCCCACAGAATAATGACTCCTTCTCCGCCCGACACAACCAGAGCACTCTCCTGACCACTTTGCGTTCCAGCGTCCCCAAACTCCAAGCGGCGCCGAGACTTCAGCCGCCCACAAAAGTGCTTCTCCTTGCCGAGACCTCCTTCCTAAACTCCGTCCTCTGTTCTCCGGCAGCGTCACTCCAGCCGAGACCAAAATCGTTATTCCTTCCACCCCGAAACTCTGCACACGAGATCGTGCTCGAATCTCCTCCTCTCTCCTCTGCTCCACTCCTCCGCTCGAGTCTCCTCCACGCACTGCCGAACCCCAGATTTTGCCAAAATTCACTTCTCTCGAACACAGCTATTGCCAGCTCCTAAGGAAGCGCCTCTCTTTGCTGTCACCTCTGCTCGTAAACTCCATTCTCCAGCATCATCACTAACTCGGCTCTCCACACTTGAGAAACAACTGCAACAATTTTACTCTTTTCCGTTGTCCTCCAGGCTCCAAATGCCTCCAATTACAATCTACCAACTTCACATTCCTTCCAGAAACATTTTCCTTCAAAAACGTAACAGTTTAGCACTATATATCCACATTTGTGGCTCCCCTTTCCAGACAGTGGTGAGAAAAACGATGTGCTCAGTCTGCCATGATGCTCCTCCCCCCCTAAACATAGGATTTTAGAAATCTTTTTATGTTATTTTTTTGAGATATATTTGTGATTTGTGTAAAATTGTGATTTTGTTATGTTTTTGACTTGTTTTTACTCTTATGGTCTCTAGGTGGGGCTGTTGAGTCTTTTTGAGTTGTTTTTACTATTGTGCCCTGCAGGTGGGGCTGCTAGGGGTTTTGGTTTCATTTCAGGTGTTTTTTCTCTTCTGGCCTCTGGGTGGTACTTCTTCTGGTAAGTTGTCTTTGTTTCTTCATTTCTATTCCAGTCACCATGGAGGGAGGACATGCTGGTAAGTTGTCTGGTTTTCTTTCTTCTGGGGATTTTTTTTTGTTTTGGTTTTGTATTGGTGGGCTGGGAGATGTTTCTGTTTGGTCTTTTGTATGTTGGTTTAGTTTTAGTTGGGTTTAATTGGTTTGATTATTTCTGGTTGCTGTACCCACACCCCAATAGTGACACGGACACGTATATTGGATTGAAAATTGGGCCACTTTTATTGAAATTCAAGCTGAACCTACTTTAACAATGGTTAAGGATCAAACGGGCCGAAATAGCACTGGTAAGGGGCAATTATAACTCTAGTTAAATGCTTCCCACAACTTGTTACTGCGGCAACAAGGTGATAGCCTTTGTCAACAACCTGCTTCTGCAGAAGCGTGTTGTTGACCCAATCTGGCTGTTATCCTATCTGAGTAAGTAGGCTGGCCATACAAGTTTGGCTAACCTTGCCCTCCCTATGGCCAACCAACTGGATTTGCCCTATTAAGTAGTAATGCAGTTGCCCCTCACCAGTGAAATCCACCACATGGGGAGGAGTTCACCGACTCACCGCCCCACCATGACCGAAAATGGTCAACAGGCCCGTATGGAAGGATAACAAGAAGAGGTCCATACCTCAAGCTGATAGATGCCCCCGTCGCCACGATACAGACTGTGGTCTTATATGCGGGTTGGGGGCTGAGGGCTTTTCATCACCGCGATACAGACTGCGGTCTTGTATGCGGACCAGGTGAAGTGGGACCACTGGCCCGAAAGCATCGGCTTACAGGTAACAGGCCACTGCCCGGTTGACCGGCCTGTGGGCACGGTCAACACCATGAGGATCAATACTTCACCATTAGGACAAGCGTTGGCATCAAGGTAATGGGCCACTGCCCTGTTAACCGACCTGCGGGCCCGGTCAACACCACGAGGATCAATACCTCCCTGGCAGAACAACGGTTGGCATAAAGGTAGCAGGCCGCCGCCCTGCTCACTGGCCTGCGGGCCTGGTCAACACCACTAGGATTAACACCTCCCCAGTAGGACACGCGTGGCACCATCTGGGACCACGCGACAAAGCCTGTGTCCCGTACTGAACCAGCAGGGAAACAGGGAGGTGGACTACAGTCTCCGAACTCCGACCGGCCAAATACCGGGCCACTGACCCGTTAGCACAAGGTGTTGGGCTACTGTCCCAGGACCATGTGCACCGGGCTACTGCCCCGCGAAAACAATGGATGCTGGACCTCTATCCCCTAACCCTGTTCAGTCAAATGCCGGGCTATAGCCCTGTTAGCCCCAGGATATTGCACCCGGTGGGTGCAACACCACAGCAATCAGGCCACTCGGGCGCTGGCCCCAGAGCGCCGGGTAGCCACCCAAGGGCATCACAGCACCGCGGCGCGAGCGGGCCCATTCGGGCAGGCAAAATTGGGCAAGGGGAACAAGCCCGGCCCTGAGAAAAGGCAGGCTCAGCTGCCCTGCCCAAAGCTCCAGCAGTGGCCAGCCGCTCAATCAGTAAATCGGCTGGGTGAGGGGGCAAACGTGCCCAGGGCCCAGCCGAATTGAAAAGGAGCAGGGCCGTTGGCTCGGCCACCCCTTATAAAGGGGTAGCCGGCCATGCCACCGGCTCCATTTAGCTGTGCCCATGCCCCAGGGGCGGGGCCAGCAAAGCGCATGGCAGCCATTTTGTCACCGCGCGTTCCTTCTTCTGGGGTTTTTCTTTGTTTTGGTTTTGTGTTGGTGGGCTGGGAGGTGTTTCTGTTTGGTCTTTTGTGTGTTGGTTTAGTTTTAGTTTGGTTTATCCTGCCTCGACCGGAGGGATAAAAAGACGCCGTGCCGCAGCCGGGACGCTGCACTGAAGCTCTCCTGGGCCCCGCCATCGGCCCAGGATGGGAGCCACCTGCGGCAACCGGCCCCGCCTCCCTCCAGCCCTGCCTTGACCGGAGGGATAAAAAGACGCCGCACCACAGCCGGGTCGCTGCGCCGAAGCTCTCCTGGGCCCCCGCCATCGGCCCAGGATGGGAGCCACCTGCGGCAACCAGCCCCGCCTCCCTCCAGTTTGGCATTTGCCGCGGGGGGACAGCGAGCACCTGAGCTCCCTTGTAGTGCACATGTAAGTGCAGACTGTAGTATATATTTTGTAGTTATATTTTGTGGTCAAAGATTTTTGTAATTGTACTTTTGGTAATTGATTTTTTTACTGTATTCATTGTATGTTATGATATTGTATTTTTGTATTTATTGTCTGCTATGTAAACCGCCCTGAGTCGGGTTCGCCTGAGTGAGCGGTATATAAGCGTGAAAATTAAATTAAATTAAATTAAATTAAAATTGGTTTGATTATTTCTGGTTGTGTTTAATTTGTTTTATTTCATTGTTGTTTGTGTGTGTTTTTCATGTTGTAGTTAGGTGTTTTGTTTATGGTTTTGTGGTGTTGTGAAAGTGGTTTATTTATTTTTGTTTATTAATGTTTTTTAAAATTATCGATTTATTTTTGTTTTATTATTTTGTAATAGTTGTGGTGTTTGTTTTTGTTGGTTACTTTTTGTGTATGTTGTTGTTTAGGGGTTATTTTGGTGTGTGCGCACACACACACTGGGCAGGTTTTAAATGTGCAGCCCAGTATGTGTGTGCTGTGCCCGGGTGAGGAGCTCTGGGAGGCGAAGGCAATGACTGGAGCCCCGTTCGTTGCCTTTGCTTGCCGGGGAATTGATTTGCTTTCAATGTGGGGGGAGGTACTGGTGTATTCCCCCCTTGAAAGCAAAACACTTCCTTGGGAAGTAAAGACAGTAACCGAAGCCTCGTTCGCTGCCTTTCCTTCTGAGGGAATTGGTTCACTTTCAAGGGGTGGTGGGGAATGCTCCAGTACCTTTTTTTCCCCCTTGAACCTGCCTTCAGTTTTTCTGGGTTTTTTCCCCACCCCGACTGAACCTTCCTTGAGTCTCACCGTGTCTTCAGCAGGGTAGCGTGGAGGAGAGGGAGTCCCTCTTCTTCCTGTTGCTCCGGGAAAGAAGGACGGCAGGTGTCTCGCAGTGCCGTTTTTTGGCTTTTTATTTTGTGTGGCTGTGAGGCACTGAGTCTGCCTGCTGGGGACTTGCACTTCCATTGCCTTTTGTAAGTTTATTTTTTGCGCACCGGCTTTCTCAGCATTCTGCATGCTCACGGCACGCAGGACGCTGGGACTTGTATTTTTGTGTTTGTGGTTTGCGTTTGTGCTGCGGTTTTTTAAAATGCGGCTCGATTTTGATTTGCCGCTGCGCATTTCCCAATGTTCTTTTTGCTCGTGCCTCTCAGCCTGATTGGCTGTGGTGCGGCAGGGCGCAAGGAATGTTGGGAATTGAAGTTCTTTTTCTTTGTTTGAGTTTGTGAGTCTCCTGCCCCACTGATGCATTTCTCAACCTGACAGTTACCTGCGAACCCAGTTTGGGCAAGTGCACGATTGCTCGGTAGGGGTTAGTATGTCCGGATGCGGGATCCTTTTTCAAATTACAACGGTTAACGCTCAGATTTATAGGTAAATATAGAAAACCCCTTTCAGAGAAAGACAGCTCCAACCCCCATTAATAATTTTGAATCAGATAATGTAGATGATTAACCACACTTAGCATATTTGCTACTCATACAAGGAAGAAAGTACCATTTGAGCATGCTTTCCCAACTGGAAGGTGCAGACATGGTGTTGTGTCCAAATGTTATATTGATTTAATTCTTAAGATGCCATTGTCTTTGCAGCAAACGTGCACCCTTTCTGTAAGGCGCCAAACTCGTATTGCAGTCAATGTAATCTGATTGGGTCTAACACAGGTTTTTTGCATTATCAAAAGCCTGGGCAAATGTATCACTGTAACTGCTGTTATGTCTGTATATAAGTTGCTACCTCATCTCCTTATTCCCCAGTCCGAATAGTCCAAATAGTCTGGGCAAGCCAACTGAACTGATAATAAATCACTGTTGTTTAACTGCGAGCTAGCTGTCGTGTTGCTAATTACTCTCGGACTCAACATTGGCAACGAGGATGGGATCTGCTGCCACTGCAATGCCGTTTGGGGGTTTCAACGTGTCTAAGACAGACACCTGGCCAAGCTACGAAATCCAATTTGAGAATTCGGTTCTGGGCAACAAGGTCAAGCCGGAGGAGCGGAAGGTGACATTTCTTGCAAACTGTGGCATCTCCACAATTGATCTTATTGTAAACCTGCTTCAGCCGAGAGAAGTAAAGGACACTTCTCTAAGGGACATTCTGTAGGTTTTGAGAGACCACTTTAGGCTAAAGGTCTCTATCTTCATAGCCCGGGTAAACCTCTACCCTCAGAAACAGAAGCCTGAGGAGTCCATCACCGATTGTGTCGCCGTCCTGTGCCAGGTGGCTGGAACATGTGAGTGGCCGAACTTGGACGATACCCTCAGGGACAGGTTGCTGATGGGCATCCTGGATGATGCAGTCCAGAGGCAGCTAATGAAAAGGAACACGCTGACCTTCAAGGAAGCTTTCAAGGAAGCTCTGGGATCCGAAGTCACCAGTGCAGGTGTGAAGGCGTTCCGGGAAAAATACTCCTCAGTTTAAAAAGCTGCAGTTGACCAGAGACCAGAGTGCGATCGTTTGTCTTCTTCAGATTCGTCACCCTCATCATCTTCAGACAACCGAGAGTTGGGAGACGACGTGCAGAAAGTTCACTTCAAGTCCTCCAATACTGCTGACCGCGTCAAGGCTCCATGCAAAGGGTGCGGAGGCAAGCATCTTCCAGAGAAATGCCCATTCAAGGAGGCAGAGTGCCACAGGTATGTGCGAAAAGGGCACATAGCGAGGGTGTGCCACCAGCGTCCTGCTGGGTCTTCCAAAGATGATGATCACCGGAAGGAGAAGTCCCAAATCTCCAAAATCATTGCCGGTCAAGGTCAAGGTTCCAGTTCCAGTGTTCGTGTGGTCACGGGCCAGTTCTTCGTTGACATCAGTCTCCAGGGTCATTGTTGCTGCATGGAGATCGACTCAGGATTGTCATATTCAATCCTCTCCCAGCGCGGGTTTTTCCAGATTCCGCCAGTGGACCGGCCCAAGTTGCAGGCTCTGCAGGTCCAGTTGAGAGATGTGCATGGCAAATTTTGATGTGCAGTTCAAAGGCATCAATACAAAACTCCCGCTTGTTGTGGTCAAGGCGGGTAAGAACAACCTTTTGGGTATTCAGTGACTTGGGCCCCTAGATATTGCCTTTTCAGGCATCAATAATAGTCCGAACAAGCCAACTGAGCTGATAATAAATCACTTTTGTTTAACCCCAAACTTGCTGTAGTGTTGCTAATTACCCTCGGACTCAACATATGGTCTCATGTGAATACATTTCTGTGAGGAGGGGAGAAGGAACACAAACTCTTAAACACAATTAGGGCAATCAGTTCACATTTAAATTTCATCAAACACACAATGTGATCATTAATTACACTTATTTCAGTGGGACTGGATCACAGTTTAACTTTTGCTACATTGTGCCTTTTGTATAAGCAAGCTCATTTTCCCACTATATTCTCTGTGACAACTCTTCTGCAACAGAAACTGACTAATTTTTCTTGGCAAATCAGTATGTTTTAGTAGGTCATTCTCAACTCCAACTGTTATGAGAAGAAATAACTATTCCAACGATTTAGCTTTTAATTAAATCATTTTAAAAAGTATTATCTCTTTGCCATTCTGTCATGAATATGCTTGACAACAATAGATGTTACCTCTTTCATGCCCTATTGTTCACCTCAAAAAGCCGTAAGCAGCCTACTAGCAAAATGCTACATTTTTGCTTTCATGCCAAAATTAGAATACAGTAACTTGTTTTTGCCTTGATACTGCCTTCAAAATAGCACACTGGGTTGCATGTTGGGGAAACCTTCTTGATAGTTCCCAAACATTTATGCACAAAAGGAAACCTTCTTGATAGTTCCCAACATTTATGCACAACTCTTTTGTCATTTCATTGCTTTCATCTCTGAAGGAGTCTCTCATTTTCTTCACACTTTAATCACATCTCCATATCCCTTGAGAACTTTCACCTCAGCAGGAATCACACACCCTCACACTCAAATGTCTGGTAAAGATTCTTTTAGGAAAATTAGCTGCTACATCAAAGATGCCTAAAATGATATTTTAGAAAACCAGGACTCCTAACATTGAATGCAAACAGAAGCTTTGGAGAGTGTAAGCTAAAATTTTATACCGTCTCCTCTCCTTTTTCTTGTCTGGCCCTGACAAAAGCCACTAGACTAGATCTTAAATGATCGAACATAGACAAATAATAAATTCTGATTTTTTGGGGTTGAAAATGTCTAAAAAGCAGCTTTCAGAATAATTTCTAAAAAATCTGTTAATTGAACAGCTCATCCGAAAGTACAGTGGAACCTCATATAACAAATGTCCCCTACAGCAAAAAAATTGCATAACGAAAAGAATTGGAAAAAATGGTGCCTCATATAACAAAAAATTTTGCTATGCAAAAATAGAACTCCCTATGGGGAAAACTCATACAGTCAACCCTCACATAACAACGCGTTCAGATAGCATCATTTTTGCTTAACAACACGTTGTTATGCACCACATGTTCCCCCGCATACCAATGTTTTTAATGTCGTTGTCCAGACAACAATACTAAAATAACCGTTATTATCTGGACAATGATGCTAAAAATGTCGTTATGCGGGAAACTCCACAGAAACCCGCATAACAACAAAAATCACTTAGCAACGCTACTTGGGGAACCAAGTAACATCATTACATGAGGGTCTACTGTATAACAAAAAAAAATTTTGCTATGCGGTACAGCATCCCTATGGGGGGAAATTGTATAACAAAAATTTCTATGGAAAAAAACGCTTAACAATTTTTTTTTTCATTATATGATTTTCCCCTTAAAGATTTTCATTTTATGGGGAAAAACATATAATGAAAAAAAATTGCACAGTGAAAAGCCTCGTAGAATGAATTATTTTCATTATACGAGGTTTCATTGCAGTTCTGAAATCATCCATAGGCTGAGGAATCAAGCTTTTACATTGGTTGGTTCTTTTTGCTATGCAACAATAACGATAGCAATAACACTTTTATACTTTCCCACAGCACTTAGTGCACTCTCTAGGTGGTTCACAGAGTAATTAGCATTTTCCCCTCAAAATGTGGGGTACTCATTTTACCAACATTTGAAGGATGGAAGGCTGAGTCAACCTTGACTCCTGGTCAGGATCAAACTCACAATGTTCTGGCTGCAGTACAGCAGTTTAACCACTGCACAGAGTACTGTATTGCATATGAAGTTGTGGGCTATAATATATCAGAGTATACATCTAAAACATTTTAGTCTCTAAAGTGCTACAGAACTCACTGACAACAAGTAACTGAAGTACTACAGAACTTCTCATTGGTAACTTTGGGACAAGCAACACATCTTGCTATGCTAGGAAACTCCTGATACAAAAAAACCTGGTGACATGAATGATTTTTTGAAAAAGCAGTGATATTTTAATTTTTTACATACTATAAGACACAAGGTGTGCCAATGTTATTAAAGACTGCATACAATTATGGCAGGTGTACTAGACAGAAACCCTATTCAAGCATTTCTCTACAGATGGGGATGAACATTTTAGTTCTGGCTGTCATTGTTGTCCTCACATTCCTCATGCTGAGAGTGATTGCATATAATATATTCTGTAATGTGTGGAGGTTTTTCATGTAATATGAAATCCTGATTTTCCTAGATAATCCATGGAGGGGGAGCCATTGCTTCAGGCAGTACAAAGACCAGTGTCGTTGACTTCTGCTACTGCTTTGTTTTGTTTTGTTAGTGCTTTCCCCATGCAATTGCACTTTGAATTTCTAGTTTGTGAGTTGAACTTGGAATAAGATATTTATGTTTTTTCTTAAGAAGAAATACATAAACATAGATAAAGATAGGATTATTTTATGCTTGCTCTGCAAGCCATATGTATAGGGAGAGCCCAAGATATTTTGCTGTTTGAGACAAAGCAGCATATTCCCAGCCTGCTCGACCTGCCCCAAATAATTTGAGCTATGTAGGGCTCAAGGCCACCTGCATTATTTTGTTGCCTAGGGTGGATATTTTGTCCAGCCTTAACAGAAAAGCTGGCCTGGTATATGCCATCTGTCTATACCAGGAGTTCTCAACCTTTTAAAACTGGGGGCTTGGTCATGCTCCCCCAGACAGCTTCAAGATGGCCATTTTGCCCTTCCTCCACCACATGGCACTTCCTGGTGAGGTGGAGGTGGTGGGGGCCACATGAAATGGTGCCGTGGGCCACTTCCAGCCCATGGGCAGCAGGTTGAAAATCCCTGGTCTATACATTTAAATAGGTGACCTTTCCAAAAATATTACAACAATAACACTGGGGAAGACTCAGTGCTGTAACAAGCCACATTGGGATTTGTGGCACAGTCTCAAATCCGCTCTGCAATGAGGTATGGATATGAGTACCCCATGAAAAGGGTAGAGGAGAATATGGTATCTATACCTATAAGGGAAAGAACTGGATCCTGTGTCCCGAACAGCCTCCCGCACCCCTTAAACCATCCCCATCTCAGCCCACACACATGCACCTTTCAGCTGGCCCCATCGGTGTCCCGATCACAGAGGTGGGGCACAGGCCCCATAGACCACAAAAAACTGTGCATGTGCATGGGTTACCGTGAGCAGAGCCTCGCGCAGCCATGCACAGGAACGTTGAGCTAAGAACCTGGCACGTGAGGGTCCTGGCACATGAAGTAAAAACTACTGTAAAAAAAGAAGCAATGCACGCGAAGCGATGACTGATCCAAACCAACCAATAGCATGCAACACCACCAGGGAGCGTTTAGACAACAGCGGGTGATGTCGCATTAAAAGATAGGGGTTGCCGTAGACGATCAGACAAAACAGACGAACAAAATCGAACAAAATAATAAAAAATAAATAAATGCATTTTACAAGAAAACAACTCAACCGGGATAGTGCAATATTCAGAAAAATGCCTGAGCTGATCCCAGAAATATTCAAACCAGGACGTGGCCACAGAAGACCAATTGCTAGAATGCCCATGCCACTGGTTGGTATGCGAAACTGAAACATTGAAAAGACCCCACAAGAAAACAAAGAGATCATTTCTGACCCCACTGATGACATCCAAAGACCAATGCAAATATCTCTGGGTAGCACACACGATCTATCTCATTTTTAAAGAAGCTTGTGAGGTATACTAGAGGGAGTGATGGTGAGTGGCCCAGGTCATATTTGACAACCTACGTGGCCGCTGATTCCTACCGGTACATGGACCATACCACACATGGTGAGGTAAGGGAATAACAATTACAATTTCACATTTTACATAATAAAATTACCAATTCAAAAAATGATCCATTATTAAATTAATCAGCATATTTATCATTCGATCTTCTTTCTTTCAGAACATTTATCAAAAACACCAATCAACAATCACAGAATAAAAAAACACAATTCAAATAACATTGCCAAAAATGAATTTTATATTAATATTGTTATATTGTTATTGTTATAAATCAATAATGTTTTTGAGACAAACAGAATCTTAATGTTTGTAAAAGGTTTCGATGCAACATGAATCTTTATTTTGTAAAAAATGTTAAAAATCAATGATAACTTTCAGACGAAATGAATCTTTATGTCTACAATGCTTTAATTACTCAATGAAGGTTTGGATGCAACATGAATTTTTATTTTTGTAAACATAGTTATACATCAATGATAGTTTTCAGAAAAAAATTGAAACTTTATTTTTGTAAATGTTTTCAATAAACGTTGATGCTGTTCCAAGATGAAAAATAGTTGTTGACTCAAACATTTACAAAAACTGAAAAAAATAAATTGAAAAGTAAAAAAAAACCCTGTCATCTCAACTTAAATAGCAAAAGGCGTGCCGCAAAAGAAGATGAGGCGGGCGGCAAGCATAAAACAAAAATATTCAGCCAGACTGACACTTTCCCAAACCACATTACATCACATAAGAACATAAGAACAGCCTTGCTGGAATAGGCCACAGCCCATCCAGTCCAGCATTCTGCTCACTCAGTGGCTCACCATTTGCTTCAGGGTATTCCCAAGTAGATGCCTCCACCTGCTTACAATTCCCTGGAAATGCCTATCTCTCCAACCCGGAGGTTGTCCTTAGGTATCCATAATTATAGCCATTAATACCCTTGTCCTCCATGAACTTGTCTAATCCTTTCTGACAGCTGTCACCGCTTCTTCTAGCAGGGAGTTCCATAGACCAGTGATCTTCTGGGTGAAAAAGTATTTTCTCTTATTTGTTTGAGAACTAGTACCCAAAAGTTTCATGGAGTGTTTCACAAACAGTCGGCAATGAAATGAGACAAACACGCGCACAAGCCACCAAACCCCTCCCCCCGAAAAGAAATCGTTACTGCCAATTACAAAAAACCTGACACGCTGCCCAAGTGGCCAGAGGCAGATAATGCAGTGAACACATCACTCAAAATATTAAGTCTGCTATCAGTTGGTGTAAATAAACACTACAGCACAAAGTCTAAAGAAGTAAAAAACAAAGCAGTGTTCACACTTGTGTGACAAGCGCAAGATGATCGCCAAAAAAGGGTATCGTACATTACTAGATTTTAATCGTCAACTTTACTTCATAAAATTCACAAAATACCAAAATAACTCACAAGACTTAAAATAAAAAGAATGCAAGCGCGGCGCCAAAATGGCCGCCACGCACTTTGCGGGGCCCCCCCCCACAGGACAGAGAATCCGGGTAGTTAGGGGCGTGGCCAGCTCCCTTATAAAAGGGGTGGCCACGAGGCAGCCGCGCTGCCATTTTGCCTCAGCGACGGAGCGGAGAAGTTTTTCCTGCGCCTCCGTCGCTCGTTGGTATTGCCGGGAAGCCTTTTGGGTCGATTTCGCCTAGCTAGCTTCCCTTTTTTGCTCGAGATGCCTTCCAAAAAGAAGGCTGCTGCGAATTCAGCTCGGGCTGTTAGGAGACGCAACCCAGGTCGGAGGACCGTGGTGCCGCCTCCTCAACAGCCTCCTTTGCCATCCCCGGCCGGGGCTAGTGGCTTGGGGTCTATGACTCCTTGGCCCGTTCAGAGTGCGGGCGCGGAGGGCGCTCCGGCCCGCGGCCCGCGAGCGGTGGACACCGCTCCTCCTTCCGCCCAACCTGTTGGGCCGACTACTGCTGGAACCCAGCCTCTCCCGGGGCCCTCTAGCCTCGGGGGGTGGCCTGGTGCCCCACCTTGGCAGGTCTCCTCACCAGCCCTACCGGGCTTCGGCCCTGGCCAATGGCCATATCTGGGCCATGGGGTGCAGGGACCTGTACCCATGCAAGGGTCAAGTGGGCCGGCCGGCTCTTTGCCCATGATTACTGTAGACACCTTGCTGGCCCGTATTTCGGCCTTGGAGGAGTCTTTGGCTCGTGCCAGTCAGGCAGGTGCCCCTTTCGGGGTACCTTTCGAGGCGCTATCGGCAGCAGGACAACAGCCGGCGGGGAGGGTTGAGCTGCTGCAGGCGGGTGGCGCGCCTCCGGCCACTGCCTCGCAGCTCCCCAGCCAGCAACCTGGCGCGGGTCAAGCCCCGGTGATGAGCTCTACATCGGTCGTGAGCTCCGACGCCCCCAGTGGGCCGGAACCCCCGTTGGGGGCGGCCCGCGGGGGTGCAGCGTGTGAGTATATGGTGCAAACGAGTACATCCACACACATTCCCAATATGGGGGGGACCTTTCAGTGGCCTTGGCCTCGCGCGGGTGGTACAGGGGCTACGCCGCTGGCGACCCACCCGGCGACAACTACTGCCACCATGCCCGCTGGGGTGGGCATTGGTTCTTACACTGCTGGGAACGTACTGGGGGTGGCAGGGTTAACTCATGCCCCTTTGGGTAGGCCAGCTATCCCCTTTTCGGCCTTGCCGACGGCAGGGTATTCCCTGCCCTTGGGTGATCACTTGGCGCAGGCTACCAGGGAAAAGATATGGCGAGGGGAGTACGTGGATATCTTCTCACTCCTGAACAGAGAGCCCACTAAGGAAGAAAGGGAGGGTCAGGATGAGAAGGACAAGGAGCAGGCACGCCGCCGTAAGCCGCCGCGTACCTGGGCTAACTGGCTCCCCGCTTATTTGATATACATGGCGGTATATTTGAGGGCGCGGCCGGATCTAGCTATTCCCATGGTCCAATATTTGGACAACATATACAGGTCAATGGTAGATTTCCCGGGCCCCTCATGGCTAGCGTATGATGAGGAATTCCGTATGAGGATTCCCCTGCACCCCGAGATGAGATGGGATGAGCCGTGTCAGAGACTGTGGCTCTTGTATATGACACCCACACGTCCTGCCCCGGGGGATAGGTATCATTGTGGACATGCGGTCCAGCGAGCAGCTCCAGCGCAGGTTACCCGCCAAATGGCGGGGCAGGGGGTTCCAGCCCGCCTGCTGTGCTGGACTTTCTCGGCCAATGGTTCCTGCAGTCGGAAGAACTGCAGATATAAGCACGAGTGTCCCACATGTTCTGGTCCCCATGCAGCCTCTGCTTGTCCCAAGCCTGGGGGGGTGCGAGGCAGAGGGAGGGGTGGACAGTGGGCTGGCAAGCCTGCCACGGACGGAGCTAGTTCTCCGAAAGGCCCCCTCCCCAATTAAGGTGGACATGCTGGAGCGCTGGCTCGCATCGTACCCAAGGGGGGAGGACAGGGAGTACCTTATCCAAGGTTTTAAGCAGGGATTTCGTATCCCTTTTATGGGTGATAGATCTCCTCAGGATGCTCCCAACCTTTTATCCCTTAGAGGAAGGGAGGAGGTAGCCGAGGCCAGCATTAGAAAGGAGTTAGACGCGGGTAGGGTCGCCGGACCTTTTCCCGTACCCCCCTTTCCCAACTTGAAGGTTTCACCATTGGGTTTGGTTCCTAAAAAGTCCCTAGGCGAGTTTCGCCTTATTCATCATTTGTCCTACCCAGCCGGCCGATCGGTCAATGATGCGATACCTGATGACCTTTGTTCGGTCAGGTACACATCGTTCGACCACGCGCTGCGCATGGTGCGCGCGTGTGGCCCGGGTGCCTTGCTGGCCAAGTGCGACATTAAGTCAGCTTTTCGCCTCTTGCCGGTGCACCCGGGCGACTTTGAATTGCTGGGTTTTAAATTTAAAGGGGAGTATTATTTTGATAAGGCCATGCCTTTTGGCTGCTCCATATCATGCTCGGCTTTCGAGCGTTTTAGTACCTTCCTAGAGTGGGCTTTCGTCCGCAGGTCAGGGTCCCGGTCTGTAGCCCATTACCTGGATGACTTTTTATTCGGGGGTGAACGGGGCTGGGACACGTGTGCACGTCTCCTCAATACATTTCAGACGCTAATGCAGGAACTGGGTGTCCCTTTAGCGCCCGAAAAGACCGAGGGCCCGTCGACCAAACTAGTATTCCTGGGGGTTGAGATTGATACATTAGCACAGGCTTCTAGGTTACCGGGTGATAAGGTGTCTAGGATAGTGACCCTTATCTCGGAATTGCTGGCCAAGCGTAAGGCATCCCTGAGGGAACTGCAGGTGCTACACGGGCACCTCAATTTTGCCTGCAGGGTGGTCGCACCGGGCAGGGCTTTTGCCCGGCGCTTATGCGACGCCATGGCAGGGTTATCCAGGCCCCACCACAGAGTCAGGCTTACCTGGGGTATCAGGGCAGACATGTTTGTCTGGTTGCAATTCCTGAGGGAGTTTAATGGGGTCTCATTTTGGAGGTCTGACCTCCTGGCATCCCCCAATTTCCAGATCCAGTCTGATGCCTCAGGATCCCTGGGTTATGGGATGTACTTCAATGGGAAGTGGGCCTATGGTGGGTGGCCACCGGCATGGGCAGGCACAGGTCGCCTGCGGGATCTCACATACCTGGAATTTTTTCCCATTCTGGGGGCTTTGATGCTATGGGGCGAACAGTGGGCTAATTCGGTGGTGCATTTCTGGTGCGACAATGCTGCCGTGGTGCACATTGTCAATGCACAGACTTCTAAATCGCCCAGGGTCATGGAACTAGTGCGCCATTTTGTGCTGCGCTGCCTGCGCCTCAACGTCATGTTCAGGGCCAGGCATGTCCCAGGGGTTAATAACGATATTGCTGACGCTTTGTCCCGCCTGCAGATCTCCCGGTTCCGCGCCTTGGCCCCGGATGCGGAGGAATTTCCCTCGCCACTCCCGGACGAGATGTGGACTATTGGCAAGGAGAGGTGAACCGGGCGATTGGCCTGTCACTAGCGCCACGCACGCGTAAGGCGTATCAACAAGCTTTCAATTTGTATAAGGCCTTTGCTACTCGATTTCAATGGCCAGAGACCTGGCCCATCCCGGTGGACCATGTTCTGCGGTTCATGGTTCACCTGCATGCACAGGGCCTTGCACCTCGCACCATAGCATCCAAGCTCTCGGCGTTGGCTTTTATGGCCAAAGTAGGGGGTCATGTGGATACCACCTCTGACTTCCGTGTGAGACACGTTTTGGAGGGGTGGGTGCGCGAGCGCGGGCGTTGCCCGGACGACCGGCACCCTATTTCCCCAGGGGTTCTTACCCAGTTGGCCCGGGGCTGGCCAGGCCTCTGTTTTGATCATTATGAGGCAGCCCTTTTTCATGCAGCCACAACGGTGGCATTTTTTGGAGCGCTCCGCATCAGCGAACTCGTGATGCTGTCTAAGGCGGATGCAAGTGGTAGGGCACTGGAACTCGGAGATGTATATGTTGCCAAAGACTGGGCCCAGTTGAGGATTCGCTCCTCCAAAACAGATCAGCATGGCGTAGGCAGTGGAGTAAGACTGCTACGGTGTTCTTTGGCAGACATCTGTCCGGTTGGTGCCCTACAGGAATACCTGGCACTGCGTGGCTGGCACCATGGCCCGTTTTTCTGTCACCAAGATGGGTCTCCCCTTACTAAATTTCAGTTTTGGAAGGTGACAGCTAGAGCCCTCACCAGGGTGGGACTACCAGGTGCCCGTTATGGCACACATTCGTTCCGTATTGGCGCAGCCTCTACTGCAGCTGCTTTTGGGTACTCTGGGGCTGACATACGCAGCATGGGGAGGTGGGGCTCACAATGTTTTCAGTTTTATGTGCGCCCACTCCCGCCATGAGTACCAATCCCTTCGCCTTACCTTCCTTTTTTCTCAATTTTCTTACAGACCCTGGGTGTCGTATTACACCGGTGACAGTATGGCTGGTGGGCCACAGCTATGTGCTCAGGGCAGCGCGTTACGCTGCGGCGACAGAGTGGGGACCCCGACTGGGACTGGGTGACCACGCCAGTCTCTCATGGCACGGTAAGCCGGGGATGTTATGGCGGGAGCTGCGGCCTTTCCTTTTTTCTGGCCTGGGGGCTGACCCGCCTGACATTCTAATCATCCACTTGGGGGGCAATGATTTGGGCCAGGTCACCGGCTTATCGCTCAAGCATGCGATTTGCGAGGACCTCGCCTACTTGCATTATGTCTGGCCTGCCACGGCCCTGGTTTGGTCGGACATTGTTCCGCGCCACTCTTATAGAGGGGGCGTTAACCTCCTGGCCCTTGACCGAGCTAGGCGCGCGGTCAATAAGGCAGTGGCGCGGTTTCTCACCACCAGGGCTTGGGGACGGGTTAGCCATCACCCCGATATTAGTCTGCAAAATTGTGACTTGTATGCAGGGGATGGGGTCCATCTGTCGCGAGGAGGTATGGACCTCCTGTTGGGTGACTGGCGAGCAGGCCTGTTGACCGAGCTGACGGTCTGGGGGGGGGCGTCAGGTCTTCTGTGAAGCCCCTCCGTGTGGCGGGTAGCACTGGTAAGGTAAACAGTATGACCCACAAGTATCCGGCAGGTTCGCAATTGACTGGACAACACTAGACAGGAATAAAGTAGTTAAACGTTGTCCGGTCAACGACGAATCAGGCGATGGGGTGATGATGATTGCTAACCAGCATGCATCACCCCTGTGATTTCACGGATACGCGTCAGAGGGTGGGGTCATGAGTTAGTTATTGACTACGGTCAACAATTTGTTTGTTGTTAACAAACAAATTGATACAATTTGATACATTGTAACCAATTGCCGTTGGCAATTTTGGGGTGGTACCTTACCAGTGTTACTTCGGCCTGCTTGCCTTAGGAATTATGATTGGTCGTTTTACCAATACAAATTTATAATTCGGACTAGGGCATTGAATCAATAAATGTGGCCCTTTGCTGTTATCCACTTTCAATGTTGTCTGTGTCCGTTATTGGGGGGGTGCGCCTGCAATGCAAGCGCGGCGCCAAAATGGCCGCCGCGCACTTTGCGGGCCCCCCCCCACAGGACAGAGAATCCGGGTAGTTAGGGGCGTGGCCAGCTCCCTTATAAAAGGGGTGGCCACGAGGCAGCCGCGCTGCCATTTTGCCTCAGCGACGGAGCGGAGAAGTTTTTCCCTCCACCCCCTCCCTAGTTAACAGTGTGATCATGGTCGCTTCGGGGCCGGGTGGGAATTTTTGGTTGGGACCCACATTGGCTTCGGGTCCTGGCTTTTTTGCCCATCCCACACTGTTGCTATGGTTTGATATAGGGGTCTTTCTTCGTTCCTACTGTTGACTTTGGTCACATGGGCGGGTAGCACTGGTAAGGTAAACAGTATGACCCACAAGTATCCGGCAGGTTCGCAATTGACTGGACAACACTAGACAGGAATAAAGTAGTTAAACGTTGTCCGGTCAACGACGAATCAGGCGATGGGGTGATGATGATTGCTAACCAGCATGCATCACCCCTGTGATTTCACGGATACGCGTCAGAGGGTGGGGTCATGAGTTAGTTATTGACTACGGTCAACAATTTGTTTGTTGTTAACAAACAAATTGATACAATTTGATACATTGTAACCAATTGCCGTTGGCAATTTTGGGGTGGTACCTTACCAGTGTTACTTCGGCCTGCTTGCCTTAGGAATTATGATTGGTCGTTTTACCAATACAAATTTATAATTCGGACTAGGGCATTGAATCAATAAATGTGGCCCTTTGCTGTTATCCACTTTCAATGTTGTCTGTGTCCGTTATTGGGGGGGTGCGCCTGCAAATTAACAAATAGAAAAACACACACAAAAGTGAAATTTCAGCCAAAAAAAATCCTTAACCACAAAGTCACGCAGAGAGAACACAGTGGTTCTCTTTCATGCGGTTACATTCCACAGAAACAAAATATCCCCAATTAAGTCACAACAACGACCAAACCACTATAGCAAAGGAATAAAACATAACATGCAAAACAATAAGTATAAATGAAGGAAGACATAATGAATGCAGTCTCAAATTAATACCACAGTTGATTAACCTAGCCCCCCCAAAAAACACCTGCATCCCAACATGAGAGAATATATGAATATAGAAAAGTATCAGCAAATCAATAAATGTGATTATTCTATCTATCTATCTATCTATCTATCTATCTATCTATCTATCTATCTATCTATCTATCTATCTATCTATCTATCTATCTATCTATCTATCTATCTATCTAGTCAAATTTCAGCAAAAATAAAAATCTTAACCCACAAACTCACGCAGAGAGAACACAGTGGTCACTATAAATACATAGACAAAAAACTAGCAAGAAAAACAAAAAAGAAGGAAGAACATTCTACAGCCCCCCCCCCCAAAAAAAAAAAACAGGCAGGGCCGGGCAATTAGCTAGTTGTCATTAAAAGAGAGAAAGTTCATGCTTTCAAACAAAGGAAAGAGAATAAGGTCCGAAGGGTGTTGCTATTTACTTTCCCAATGCTCAACAGTAAACTGACCTCTAGATTTCAGTGCTCTTTACATTTTTATACCACGAGGAATCCCAGTTGCCCTGCCTTGGTTATCACACTAAGAAAACCTCTCTTCAACCATTATACCTGCAGACACTATTCGCAGAACTGCATTGGTTAATGTATGGCTTAATGAACCAGAAACATTTTCATCCAGACAATTTATCATCTTCGATCAAATGTAGTGATTTTTTTCACCTCCTGGCAAAAATAAAAATGCTGCTGTCTAATTGTCTAGGCAGTGTTTTTAAAATTATCTGACTTTAAAGCAAGAGAAGATTTATTGTATATGTATTTTGTTCAATTCCAGCAACCTCATCCTGACAGATTAAAGGCAGCTAGAAGACTTTAGCTTCTTCATTAACTGGGTACCAAAAAACCTCAAAATTGTAGTTACTGCCTACCTTCTGGAAATCCCTGTCATTTATTAATTTCTTAGTCCCTATATCCACATTCCCCACCCCCACCCCCACAGTGATAAGGAGGACACAGTATGATAAAGAGTTCATTGCTACACAATTCCATACATCAGTATGCTTCTATACTCAGATTTATTTATCTATTTATTTATTCGACTTATATGCTGCCCCACTTACAAAGTGCAACTTTGGATGGCTCACAGACATATCGATACAAATCAATGAAACAACATACTCAATAAAACACAGCCTAACACTAAAATATCAATATTCTCTAATCCCCCCCCCTTGCTATAAAATTGGAGATCTTTTCATACATTTAGTCAGACATTACAAAGGAGGAAATAAAGAGCGTATTCATTTAGAGGTTGGTGGGACAAAGCCTCCTTTTGGCTGGAGTCTGTTGTTTCTCTTTTCCTCCTTTTCCTCCTCTTTTTATCTCTGCTTGGCTTGCCACTTGTCAATTCCAAGATCCATTTCCTTAGAGATCATGACGGTATGGATACTTCTGATGGACACTATTCTTTTGTGGTGGGGCAGGCTGTCCATCAGCAAAAGACCAGTCATGGAGATCTCCACAGGCAACCTGCTTGGTTAACAGCGCTGCAGTGGAGACTTCGAGACCAAGTAACAACTTTTGCCACAAGAGTTTCTTGTACAGTAGTGGGCTCCATTTTTTTTTACTACCACACTGTGGGCACAGTATGATGGGCATCGCCAGGGGAAAAGCCCTGCATTGCACCCAAATTAGGACTACTTTATTTCAAAACTTGGATGGGTGGGGCCAGCCAGAATTTCTGCTGCCGGTTCTGGTGAACTGGTGCGAACCTGCTGATGCCCACCACTGCTCTTATATGGAAAATGCCTGTATGGGCACCGCCACCTTTGGGAACCTGATGAATGCTCACAGCCTGCTTCAGATTTCTGGCATTTAACACAGGTTTCTGTCTTTGACCAACAATTTGCACTTAAATATTGATAAGGATGTCTTAATGGCTTATCTCCAAGACTTGATCATATTTCTCATTAGGTATTTCACATTTTGTACACTTCTAAAGAAAAAACTGCCATGCAGATGCAAATATTTAATATTTTATAAGTACATTTGAGGCAATATAGTTTTTTGTAGAATGTTATTTGCAAATCTCAGAAGGTGTCAGGCCAATTCAAAGAACACTTAGAGCTTCTAAGTTGCTTGAATTTTTAATCAATGAATACCTTTGCTATTATAAGTTAAAGGATTTCTTGCTTGTAAACTGCTTTAGAATATTAATCATATTTGGCAACTACAGTACTTGATATTTTGGTTTCCAGGCAAAGTTTAACATTGTCATAGATCATTAACACATAGAAATATTTTGCTTTCAAAACATTGTTGTGGTTTTTTTCAGTTTGTAAATTCCATCTGCTGGAATCAGTGGTTTTAAAATATGGTGAAGTCTGAATTTAAAGAGACATTGAATAGCTAGAATTTTTTGGAATAGTAGCCGTGTTAGTCTGTGTTTCAGGCATATCAGAGAATAAACAAAACAAAATAAAAATGCTGTAGCACTTTAAAGTCTAACTGTTATATTTTAATGTGAGATTTTGTGGATCAAGTCTGATGTCTGATGAAGTGGACTTTGCTCCACGAAAGCTCACATTAAAATACAACAGTTAGTTTTTAAAGTGCTACAGCGTTGTTGTTTTTTGTTTAGTCATTGAATATTTAATAATGTAATTTTGTACTATTTTGATTTATAGAAAGGCAAACATGGACTTACTCCTTGTTAAACTGCATATTCCTTCCTGTATCTCTAACAAAGAGCCAATTATAGAAAATAAAATAGATTAGTCAGAGGAAATATATTCCCTTTAAAATCGACTGGCCCCAAAACACACACTAACCAAAACAATCATGGCTTGTGGGGATTATATGTCAGGTGTTGAAGGTTTGTGAAAGAAATAAGATGTCAAGTTAGCTTCCTCTGAGAAGAGTTTCAGAAAGAAGGCACCACAACTGAAAATGTCTCCACTCCCATAGATTGTAGTCTTATTATTCAAATCCATTAAGTTGTAGTGATGAGAAGGTTACAGTTAGATGTACAGAAGGTGCAAAAATATACACACATTTTAAGAAATTTTTATCTATGTCTTACTTTTTGAAGTTGAATTGAATTATGGTAGCAATGGGTAATATGATGTTTGCTCAAAAGAATTAATGCTAGTGTCACCATGTGATACAAGAGAGTAAAAAACATTGGCAGAAGCACAGTTGCCATTCAAGGCATACAAGACCATTTTGAAGAAGTGCAGTTGAGTTTCGCTGTTCTCTTGACTTGACACCCTTGACTTCTACCTATGGTGGACCTTAAAGGATGCGTACCATAGAAAACCAGCTACAATGGCGGTACTTTGAGAAGTAATTGAAATGGCATCTGCAGCAATACAAGTGGACACTTTGGTCAATATTGCTCAAGCAGAAGTTCACTGTAATCAAAAGTGTCAGAACTCTGATGGCAACGACTTTAAGCACCTCTTGTAATTCCAGAAATCAAATGTGATTTGTATTCATCTTTTGTTATCGGTATATATTTTAATACAGCCTTTTTCCTTTCTTAAAATGTGTATACATTTTTGACACTCTCTGTATATATAACAAATCAGGATTATTCATAAATCCCTAAGCATGGTGATGTATCCAAAAAGAATATTGTAGACCTGGAAAGAAGGCAAAATGATTCTTTAAGGACTAATATTATGAAAGGGTTGGAGCCAGTGGAGATTGGTGACTCTGATTTTGTGGCTGTGGAGAATCTGCAGTAGATATTAGTCCAGATTTTATAGGAGCTATCCACAGTGCTGAACTCTCTCACCAAGATAGGAGCTACCAGTTTCTTCTAGCCGGAACAACTCTTCTGTTACTAAAGGTAGATATACGTCTATTATTTATTTATTTATTTATTTTATTTCCGTTTCTATACCACCCACTTGGCCAAGGCCAACTCAGGGCAGTTCCCAGCATAATAAAAACACAATTAAAAACATAGTTAAAACTTCTTTAAAAACTACCCACCCACTCACTAAAAAAGGGTGCAGGGGCCAAGGTTGCTGGAATTCGCTATACCAGCCACCCCGCGGAAGTCACTCCTCCACCTGACCCCATACTTGGCCTGCCAGCCAGGTTTTAAGTTCTTTCCTGAAGGGCAGCAATTCCGTCTGGAGACGTAACTCTGTTGGTAAGAGGTTCCAGAGAGCCAGTGTGGACACAGAGAAGGCCCTCCTCCTTGTGCTGGAGAGGCAAGCCCCTCTAGCGGATGGTACAATGAGAGAGCCCCTCCGGTCTGCTCTGGTTGGATGGACAGACATCCTTAGGGCGATGTAGTCTCTTAGGTAACCTGGCCCACTACCATGTAGGGCTTTAAAGGTCAAAAGCAGCACCTTGAATTGCACCCAGAGGCAAACTGGTAACCAGTGCAGCTCCCGGAGCAGAGGCAAGGCATGGGCATAATGCACCCCATCACTACCCGAGCCACTGCGTTCTGGACCAGCTGCAGCCTCTGAATGGTCGACAAGGGCAGCCCCATGTAGAGCGCATTACAATAATCAAGTCTGGAGGTGACCAGAGTATGTGTGACCATGAGCAAGGAATCCCTATCCAGGAGCAGATGCAACTGGTGAATTACACGAAGTTGTGCAAAGGCCCTCCTGGTCACGGCCGCCACCTGCTCTTCCAGCAGCAGACACGCGTCGAGGATGACCCCCAAGTTTGCGCACTGGGTCTGTCTGGGGCAAGGTAACCCCATCCAAGTCCAAGGATGGCAGCTCCTGGGATAGTACGGGACCCCAAACCCACAGCCACTCAGTCTTGCTAGGATTCAGCTGTAACCCGTTGGCCCCCATCCAGACCCCTACAGCCTCCAGGCACCGGGACAGGACATTGACAGCATCACTTGGGTCCCCATGGGCCGAGATGTACAACTGAGTGTCATCCGTGTACTGATGGTACCGTACCCTGTGGGAACGGATGATCTCACCCAGTGGCTTCATATAGATGTTGAATAGGAGAGGAGAGAGTACTGACCCCTGAGGCACCCCATATTGGAGAACCCTAGGGCCAGACCTCTCACTCTCCAACCACACCGACTGGGTCCGGCCCTCCGGGAATGAGGAGAACCAGGACAGTACAGTACCCTGGATCACCAACCCTTTGAGCTGTCCCAGAAGAATTCCGTAGTCAATGGTATTGAAAGCCATTGAGAGGTCAAGAGAGCAAGGATGGATGGATGACCACCATCCCGCTCTCCCCAGAGATTTATTGCCAGAGATTTATTTATTACATTATTACCAGTAATGTGATGGGTCCAAACTGTATCTTGATAGCCATCACCATTTGGTTGAGAGACCTGAGTGGAGTTATAGATGCATGTAAAGTGGTGGAGGTAAGTATTCCCAACCTACCTTTGAGCCATCCTCAACCAAGTCCCATGGATTTATTTACACTCACTGGCTACTATCAGATGAAAGCCCCACTTCAACCAGCAATACCGCCAAGTTTTGTGCTGCAGCGATCAGAATTATAAGAACAATTCTGGCAGGTCCCTCAGGGGCACAAACTGTGAATTCTATATTGCAGTAGCAGTTATCATAGCACTAATTTTAAAACCTGATTTTATATTTTAACTACATTTTAAGCATTAATTTTTGAAAAACAATTACCCCTCATTTTACTGTGCTGGTAGACCATAATAAATTGATTGATTGTTACCAAAGGAGACAATATATCGGGCTTTTTGTCTTGTAAAATAAGGTTTTTTTTTATTAAAGATTTTTATTTATATATTTATTTATTTATTTATTTATTTATTTAGTATGCTTATATACCGCTTTACTAGTCTATTGACCACTCAAAGCGGTTTACAAAACAATCAAATAAATACAAAGCAAATCATAAGTACGGGGGAAGAGGAGGGGGAGGGGGAGGGGAAATACAACAACATACAGAAATAACAGTGCAAAATACCATAAATAATACAAGCCACAATAAACTTTACAAAAAATCAAGTTAAGTCAATAATACAATTAATTGTTCGACTTACAAATACAAAAATCCTGTCATTATGAAGCAACACAACCTAAACCCACTCACTGAGTCCGAAAACATGGAAGACGTCCTTCAGCCCATGGTTGCGGGCGCCCTTTTGACCCCCCCCTAACAAGGCTGGGAGGGAAAGAGATGTCGTCCGCAGCGGCAGCTGCCTCGAATCCCCAGCCGGTGACAGTTCTTTATCCCTCCCAGGCAGGGAGGGGCTGGCTCCAAAACAGCTGTGCCGTCAGTGGAGTCCTTGGCAGGCTGGTGAGTTGGGCCAGCAGTTCTTTATCCCTCCCGGGCAGGGAGGGGCTGGCCCCAAAACAGCTGTGCCAGCAGTGGAGTCCTCAGCGGGCCGGTGAGTTGGGCCATCAGTTCTTTATCCCTCCCAAGCAGTGTAAATAAATAGAAATAATAAAAACATAGAAATAATAGAAATAAAAAATACATAATTCAAGAATACAACACTAACAACACAACAGTAAAATTATACATATAAGTTAGCAGGCAGGATGAAAACGTGTATAAAATTCTGCATGTTCTAGAGAAAGTGGACAGCGAGAAATCTCTCTTTCACATATATAAGTGTAATTACTATTACTGTTGCTATTGCTATCCTAGAGCCCATAAGCATACTGAATGGGGAGAGATTCAGGACAGGAAAAAACAACAGTGTATACTTAGATTATGGAATTTATGGCTACAGGATGTAATGATGGCTGGCTCTTTCGATGATTTTAAAGAGAATTAGAAAACTTCATGGAGGATAGGTATTCCTATTACCCAGAATATCAGAGGCAGTAGCAGTTTTTAAGGTATGCTGGAATTTCCAGCTTGTAAATTTCTCAGAAGCATCAGTTTAGATTCAATGGGACTAGGATGTCAACTAGATAGGGCATTGGCCTGGATCAAACATGGCTATTCTTACATCCTTATGATGTGAAAATGATGCTATTAGGTAGTTTACTTGGAGCTAAATTTATACCATATAAATAGATGAAAACTGCATGCCTGGGTTTGTACTCCAAGGAATAAATTTTAGTGATTTCATTTTTTGTGTAAACATGCAAAGTATTTTGCTTTAAAGGTTGCTGAAGAGGGCTGAAGAAGTAATGGAATTGCATGCATGTAGATCTTGCACATAATAGTTCACAGGCTTTCACCCTGCCTTTTAATGTGCTTAAATTTTACAGGCATCCAGTACACTTTTGACATCCTTGATGAATTATTTTATATCAAAGCAGCTGATTTATTTCATGTTACAAATTAAATTAACAGCCATTAGCACTTCCTAATTTCACAAGCATAAAGTCTAGTCTGGAAGGATAAGGAAGAATGCTGTCTAATTGGAAGCTGCAGATTCAAGATTTTAAAGCTGTGCTTAGCTATCAGTTTCTTGCACATCAGTTGGTCTGCTTTGAAAGATCTCTTTAATTATCTTTTTCATTTAACCCTGCAGGGTGTAAATTCAGATATAATTTAGGAGATGATTGGTCTGAGGAAGTTAAAACCATAGCAGCAAAAGAACAGTTCTAGTCATATGCATCCTTTTCTCTTGTCTCTTTTTGTGCAATCATTAGATATGCTGTATTTGTGTTAATGTTCTGTCCAGAATATTCACTTAGTGGTTTTATTGTATTTTCATAAAAGTTGTTATGGTGTTTAGCAATAAAATACCCTCTAGCTCCCAACAAACTCACAAAAGCAAATCCAGACGTGGTTCCACCAGCATTCTATTTTCATTTCGTTTCGTTATTTTTGCTTATTTGCAGTGCTTAGGATTGAAATATTGCCCCCTTGGACTCACTGAAATGGTTCAACTTCAATATAGAAACTGGAAAGGATATCTAAACATCTTGCACAAATTACTGGGATTAGTAATAAACTGTTCCAAGGAAAGCATTTCCCCTTTTTTCAAGACAGATAGTTCTATATTATTATTTTTATCCATTGAAGCCTGTCCCAGGATATTATAAAATAACAGAATAATGAAGTTGGAAGGAGATTACAAGATAATTGAGCCCAATCCCCTGCTCATTCAAGGAATCCAAAGCAGAGTATATCTGACAGGTGGCTGACAAAGGATTTATCTTGATTAGCAAAATGTCCAATATTTACTTTGGTTTTATCAAATTCAAAATCAATTCAAATACCAAGGAATACACAATACACAACTGGGTGTGCATAATCTTGCCAAAACATGGTTTATTTTAAACCACCTAGCAGGGGCTAATTATTTTCTTTGTACTACCCTTTGCGACCCCATGGACCAGAGCATGCCAGGCTCCTCTTTCATATGCCATCCTCTGGAGTCTGTCCAGATCTCAGCCCACCATGTCAATGATGCTGTCTAACCATCCTATCCTCTGTTGCCCCATCTCCTTTTGCCTTTGATTTTAGCTAGCATCAGGTCCTTCTCCAGTGAATCCTCTCTTCTCATTTGGTGGCCAAAGTACTTGAGCTTCAGCGCCAGTATTTGTTCTTCCAAAGAGCAGTCAGGGTTGATTTCCTTTAGGATGGACTGATTTAATCTCCTTGTAGTCTAGAGAACTCTCAAGAGTCTTCTTCAGCACCACAGTTCAAATGCGTCTATTCTTCTACACACAGGCTTCCTTATGGTCCAGCTCTCACAGTCATTTATTTTCTACTGACTCCTAAAATGCTATAGTCTTTTGTGTGCATATGTATGTCAGTATGTATTGTGCCTCTTTGTCCTGTAAGGTTTTCAGGATTCCCCATCACAGCCATCAACCACCCCCTCCTCCCAGTCACACAAACATACAAGCAAAAGTCCCTCAGAGTCAATCCGATTGACTGCAGAGCTGCTGCTGAAGATTAGAAGTTTGAGCAAGTGAGAAAGCAATGGGGTGGTGTGTGGGATGAGTCATGTTTAATGGGCTGCTCAGATTCCTAGCACACACTGCAGCGGGATTTGGACACAACAGGAGGGTGGGAGTGAGTTGTAGGAATCGGGGCCGCTGAGGGCCGTAGGTCCCAGAGGAGACTGATCAAAGAACGATACGAGGCAGTATGGAGGAGGATATGATCAGTGGTTTATTGAGGAAAAGGCATAGCCATTTATAGATCAGAAGGCAAGGTAGAAAAAACCGTCACCCAACAGTCAATCACATCACCTATTTACTCAGGTTAATTGGGAATCTCTCGGGGGGAAGTTAATTAGTGTGGACAAACACTGGCTGAGACAACACCATTGTTTTGGGCTTAGACTAAGGCAATCAGGACTCCTGTTTGCTTCTGGGATGAGACTGAGATTCGGAGATGAGGGATTACTCTAATAGGTAACGTATTTGCTCTTTCAGCAGGTTCGTTGGTCAGGTCAGGTAATTGGGTGAATCAAACCCTATCATTTATCCACCCCCCTTAATTTCTCCCTGCTGGCAAGGGCCAGGGGCCAGGAGCGTGCTCGCTAGGTTTAACCTCTGCCAGAGGCCATGCGTGCCAACTGGGCACGCGGATCCACATCTCCCCTTTTAATTTTTCTTAAGAGCCTGACCGGCGACCCTGCGTAGGAGCGGGACCAGCTGATGAGCGGGAATGACATCACGGGGTTTCCTTCTGGGGCGGCACCTTGAGATCAGTGAGGGAATACATTGTGCAAAGCAGCAGAGTGCGATGCCTAGTATAATCACCCCCACAACCACCTTGAGTACCGTTTGGAGCCACCCCCATGGGATCCATGACCACATCCAGTTCCACAATGAACTCCACCAAGCTCCCCATGCAGAACCCTCTGTGATGCCCTGGACTATGGTGTGGAGATCAGTGAGCTGACTCTGTACTTTGCGGGAGTTGTCAGTAAGGTTGAAACAGCACATACCATGAAAGGACTCGCAACCCAGGTGGTGCAACAATAGGAGGTAGTCGATAGCCGCTCGATTGTCAAGAATGGCATGGCGAAGCTCTGCCTGCTCTTGATTAAGGAGCGCTATCGCGGAGGAGGTATGGTTGATGGCTTTTGCTAGACCGCAAGCCAAGCGACCAATCCTCTTTGCGTTGCCGACGGCTAAGCCTGGCACGCCAAAGATGCTGACTGCCAAAGAGAGATATTCGGCAGGGCTCATTACTCTAAAGCTGCTCTCACATGAGCTGTCTAACTGGGTGGTGCGAGTGTGCCGTATGAGTGAGGAAACATTTAGAACATTAGTAACATTTGTGCTTGGGGTGACCATATCCTTGGTAGGAAGTAACAATGTCAAACGACTGATACAACATATAGAGTCTGAAACATTCGCAGGAATGTAGTTCCACGTGTACTGGTTGCATGTGAAGAACCAACCAGATGGCAGGGTTATATGAGCATACATGGTGCCAAGTGGTACTGGGTTATTGCAAGTCCAATTGCCACTGCCAACATTGAGGCAGCGGCGCCGGGTACGGCCAGCCGAAGCGCAGCCGTACATTCGTCCACAGGTAGAGTTCGGGCTGACTGCCACCCGAGGAGTGTGGAGGGTGGCTGCATCAGCTGGCAAGGTCATGGTTAGCCGCATCTCCCAACGGGCATACTCTGAAGAAGCCGCTGGGTTATACAGGCTGAAAAGTCTCTTCACAAGCCAATCCCCATCCCTGGGGTGCGCGCCTGGGGAATGGCACACAGGGATGAGGCAGGTGCTGAGGATCGAAGCAGAACCAAGGTCCTGCCTGAGGCAAAAATTGGACTGGTTGACGAGACCCGCCAACCTCTCCCAAATGTTGTACTGCATCCGGGCAGAGAGGTCTCCGCCGGGCAGTAGATCGTTGGCCTCCAACGAGACGGCCTGAGCGCCTCCCCCCAGAAGCAGGGAAAGGGTCAGGATGATGGTGAAGATCACGGTGTTGGCATCAATCTGGGCGAAGACTGCTGCTACGAAGTTCTCCGGTGTTGGCTCCCTCTCCTCGCGTCAGAGGGCGCCCTGGGCCTCACTGCAAAGGGTCTTGACCATCCCCCAGGTGATCTTCGGTGCTGGCGTCCGCGGCCGTCGCTTCTCCCGGTGGGTCTCCTTGGTCAGGGTGAGGTCCTCCATCTCCGGGATCGGACTCGGGTCGGTCTGGGTCCACGCCATAAGGTTCCAAGTGCGGCTTGACACACCGAGCTGGAATCCAGACGACACCTGTAGGAGACATAACTGCAGCATACCCTCGCCCCCAGGTTACGAGCGGCGCCGGGCCCCTCCAAGAAGGGTCCGGTGGCACCCGGTATCGGACCATCGGTCGCGGGAGAGCTTCCGAGCGGCGGAAGTGCTTCTCCTGCGGCGTACAATCCGAAAAAACATTAAGGTGATTGTAGGTGAACAATACCTTATTCAGGCAATGCTGTGCCTGAGCCTGTGACTTGGGGAGGGCTGGTGGCTCCCCCCTTTCTGTTTGTTTGTCAATATAGGACTTGAGCATCCGATTGACCCGTTCCACAATCGCTTGCCCCTGCGGATTGTAGGGAATGCCAAAAGTATGCTTAATATCCCAAGTGGCCATGAAGGTGGCCAGCTGCCTAGAGCTGTAGGACGGGGCGTTATCGGTTTTAACGTGCCGAGGTTTGCCCATGGCTGCAATGCAGGAAAGGAGGTGCTGCTCCACGTGGGAAGCAGTCTCCCCTTTCTGCGCCGTTGCCCAAACGAACTGAGAAAAAGTGTCTATGCAAACGTGCATGTACTGCCATCTGCCAAACTGCGGAACATGCGTGACGTCCATTTGCCACACCTGATTGGCCTCTGTCCCTCGTGGGTTGACCCCCCACGAGGGCCCCCCGGTGCCCCTGCACAATGCTGGCAAGAGCGAACTATGCCTTGGGCTTGAGAGAGTGGCAAATTGAACTGTCTGGCAAGTGCTTTGGCATTTTGGTGAAAAAAGGCATGACTCTGAATTGGAGTAGTAAAAACACCCAAAACTGAACGTTGCTGAATTTCCTTTGCCGCCGCGTCCGCTCTGCTATTGCCCGCGGAAATCGGACCCGGTAGGTCTTGATGACTTCGGATGTGGGCAATATAGAGCGGCTCCGTGCGGTTTCGCAAATGAAATTGAGCAGTAAGAAACAGGCTAAGCAAATTCTTGTCTATCGCGGGAGTGATATATGCTCCCGGTAGACTGTGAAGCAAATTCCTAACGTACATACTGTCAGTGATGATGTTTAAACGTTCTTTGGCGAAGGTGCGCAAGGCAAGGTTCACCGCTGCCAACTCTGCCCGCTGCGCGGACTTTTGTGGAAGGGTTAGCAGCGTGCGCCAAGCTTGGCCCTCCTGCCAGGTCAAGACACCGTATGTCCGACCACCATCAGTAAAGACTGTCCTGGCTCCCTGGAGTGGAACCAGCGAGAGCAATTCAAACAAGCTAACTGTCTGCGTCTGAAGTGAGACAAGTCTGGGGTCCTTTGGCAAGTGGTATGCCAAGCTCCCGGTGAATCCTTCCAAGGCTATGGGAAGCGAGTCACCGAGCTGCATTAATTGCTGAACTTGTTCCTTGGTGAACGGGACTACGATTTTGGCCAAATCATGCCCTGAAATGTCCCTAGCCCTCAGCCTTCCGCGGTAAACCACCACGGAGACCAATTCTTGGGGAGGAACGATGTTTCGTGAGGAGGTGTTCGGAAGGTACACCCACTCCACGATACTCGCCCCTTTCTCGGCATCTACGCCAAGCGCTCCTGTAAACATGGATCCTGACCGTACGATGTACATATTCAAGATCGGAGCATATGGCCCTGGGGAGATCCTATCTACCCATCGCTGGCTGAGAACTTGGTTAACTTTCTCGAGTGCCAAGCGTGCATCTCGAGAAATTTTTATCCGGTCTGCCGGCTGCTTACCTAAGGTTAGCAGCGAGAAGAGCGGTTTCAGAAGATCCGTATCCAATCGGAAATACGGTCTGGCCCAATTGATGTTCCCCAAAACTTGCTGCAACTCTGCAAGGGTGACTGAGTCCTGTAAATTGATCTTAGGCAAAACTGGTGCTGCGAAAGAGCGGAGAAGCCGATGACCCAAGTATGAGAAGGGCTCGGTTCTCTGCACTTTCTCCGGGGCAATGAGTAAACCTTTGTCCCCCAGGCTGGCCTGGAGGTCAGAAAACATTTCGCTGCCGAGTTGCGGCATCGCGACCAAGATGTCGTCCATGAAATGGCAAACTATGGCTTTAGGGTAAAGGCTTCGGAACTTTGCCAGTGCGTTGTGAACATAAATTTGGCACAGGGTGGGCGAATTGAGCATGCCCTGTGGCAAAAATTTCCACGCGTAACACTGCGTGGGCTCGCCGTGGTTCGAGCCCGGTCCCGGGGGTCTAAGGGGATTGTATAAAAGCAATCCTTGAGATCTACGACTAGAATCTCCCACCCCTCGGGAATCATGTTCGGATTGGGGATGCCGCATTGAAGCGGACCCATTGGCTGTATGCATTTATTGATCTCTCTGAGATCGTGGAGGAGTCGCCACTTCCCCGACTTTTTCTTAATCACAAAAATGGGCGAATTCCAAGGACTTGTGGACCGTTCTATATGTCCTGCGTCTAGCTGTTCCTTAACTAGCTGTTTGAGGGCAACTAATTTCTCTCCCACTACCGGCCATTGTTCTACCCAAACCGGCGTGTCGGTGAGCCATTTAAGTGGCAACGCCATTACCCAAAGGTAAGCGTAGCACCGTACTGCTGTAAGATGTCTCGCCCCCAAAGGTTGATGTGCACGTCAAGAATGTGCGGCCGAATTACCGCCGTGCCGTCAGCCCTTGGGATTGTGACTTCCACCCACTCTCGGCTCCTAAACGCTTCCTGGACGCCGCCTACCCCCCACACATCGGAGACCGGCTCAATGGCCCACTCTCTTGGCCACTGGCTTCTGCTTATCATGCTCACATCCGGTATCGAGTAACCCTGAGAACACTCTTTTGTTCAAAAATACCTCGATAACGGGGCGCTGCTTCCACTCAATGTTGGTCTCCACTGTCGCTAAGACCTGGTATCCTTGTACTGCCTCACTGGCGCTCGAGCGGTCCTCTGACCGGGACTCGGAGCTGTCACTGAGCCTTCCCTGGCTATCTGCTGGCGAGTGACAAGGAACCATGATCAGTTGCGCTAAGGTGTCTCCTTTGTGAATTGTTTGGGGCAGGTGAGTCCAAAGCTGAACTTGGAGAACGCCTGAAAAATTCGAGTCAACGACTCCTGGAATTATGAAAACTCCGCGTGCTCCAGCTACGCTGCGGGGCAAAATTAAACCTATAAAGCCCTTGGGCAGTGGACCCATGTACTGGGAATCCACCAGATAGACCGTGCCTGGCAGGTCGCATGTAACGTCCGCCTGACAAGTCAAGTCTAGCCCTGTACTACCCTTGGGGCTGGCCTGTGCCCTCGCAATGTCTGGAGTGTGACCGGGATTTAGTCTAGCTCTGGTGAGCTCTGAATGAGGGGAGTCCCTGTTTGGACCGGGGCCAGAGACATGCCCGCGTTCCGGTTTCCCGAATTCGGACAGTCTCGGGCCCAATGGTAGCCTCTTTGACATTTCGGACACTGGGTCTTCGGAGCCTTGGAACGGCCGGACTTTTGTCCGCCTCCCTTGGATCGGCACTCCCTAGCGAAGTGACCGACCTTGCCACAACTGTGACATGCTCCTTGGGTCTTTCCTTTCGGTCTCTTACCCCCTTGCACCGCTGCCGCTAGCAATCCCATCTTGTAGGATTCTGTGCCAACGTCGGCGCAAGCTCTAATCATGTCCGTAAGGGTCAAATCGGGACGATTGCCTAGTGACTGCAAGATTTTACGGCAGTCTAGATTGGCATTGTCCTTGGCTAACTTCATCATGAGCTCTTGCTGGGCCTGCTCATTGTCAATCTGCCTGCTAATTGCTTCCTCCAGGCGATTGATGAAGTCCATATAGGGCTCTTGGGCTCCTTGCTTAATAGCGGTGTAATTCTTAGCCGCTTTGCCAGTTGCTGGGACTTTGAAAAACGCCCTAAAGGCGGCCTCGGCCGACATCTGGAGAATGGCTAGAGGCAAGTTGATTTGGGCATCGATGGATTCGAAGGCACCTGAACCATATAACTGGTCAGGAAGTACTGCGCCTCCCATCCTGGCAGCCCTTGTCTGCGCCTCCAGGCGATACTCGCTGTCCCAAATTAAGTACTGGCTAGGGTTGAGCATCATCCGCATGACGGCTTTCCAGTCATGGGGAATGAACATGGTGTTCTCGCACACTTGCTGAAGCGTGCCCCTTGTGAAACGACTTTGGAGCCCTGTTTCTGAAATGGCTTTCCGTATGGCCATGAGAAGCTTATACGGGACTGGGGAGTGTACTATCTGCTGTGCGCCTGTAAGCGCGTCCATCTCCATGCGGATGGGACATATCTGACTGAGCTCTGCTAGCTCCTCTACTGGTAATTCCCCCTTCCTGAGTTCTTCCTCTACTGTGCGCTGAAGGGCACTTTTGGTAGCTAGGGAACCTGTTGCTCTCTGAGAAGCGCCTGCGCTCCTCATTCCTTGCATTCCGCCGGTGACGTCTGCAGCTGCCACCGGGGGAAAGCTCCCTACACTACTCTGCCTAAATTGGAGTGACGGATAGAGCGCCGTAGGCGCCGTTGGTTTGGCTGGCGCTTCTGGCAGACTTGGGGGTTCTTTGGCCTCTATCCGGACTGGTTTTATCTCCGCCAAGAGCTTCCTACACTTTCTCCATGTGCGAATTATGCCTCCTGGAGCTTTTGGGGGTTGCTGAATGCAGTCTCCTATCTGATCCCAGAGCTCGAGGGTTAACGTACCTACTTCTGGGTAAAGCAGGCAGTGTTCCCCTAGGTACACCAAAAGTCTCGCTAGCTCCCCGCTGTGAAAACGCAAATTAAATACCCTGGCCAGGATGTTGAACTCCTCTACACGAGTTCTTTGGCTAGCGGATGGACGCTGTCGCTGAGGACAGGTCCCCATATTACCTGCGATTGGGTCCTCGGAAGATTCCTCCTCGGGACGAGCCGACGCGTCTTTGGCAGGCAACAGGTTCTGGCGACGACGCTTCTGGGTAGAGCTCGGAGCGTGGACTGCGGCCACGGGCCCTTGGTGGCCACTGCGCTGTCAGGGGCTCACAGCTGCCCTGAGCGGAACGCGTTTTTCCCTTTGGTGCAAGCCGCCGCGAAAGCCGGGAGCAAGCTGTAGGATGCCTCTTTGGACTGCCTCACCGCAGGCCGTCCCTCCGATCGGCTGGCTGCCGGGCGGAGTGCCGCGCTGTCCTCCGGGATGATTCGGACACGGTTCAAGCGCAGAACCAGACCGTGTGATCGCTACTCTGAGGAAGACCGCTCTTACTCACGAGTAGATCACGTCTCGGGGTTACCAGGTGTAGGAATCGGGGCCGCTGAGGGCCGTAGGTCCCAGAGGAGACTGATCAAAGAACGATACGAGGCAGTATGGAGGAGGATATGATCAGTGGTTTATTGAGGAAAAGGCATAGCCATTTATAGATCAGAAGGCAAGGTAGAAAAAACCGTCACCCAACAGTCAATCACATCACCTATTTACTCAGGTTAATTGGGAATCTCTGGGGGGGGGAGTTAATTAGTGTGGACAAACACTGGCTGAGACAACACCATTGTTTTGGGCTTAGACTAAGGCAATCAGGACTCCTGTTTGCTTCTGGGATGAGACTGAGATTCGGAGATGAGGGATTACTCTAATAGGTAACGTATTTGCTCTTTCAGCAGGTTCGTTGGTCAGGTCAGGTAATTGGGTGAATCAAACCCTATCATTTATCCACCCCCCTTAATTTCTCCCTGCTGGCAAGGGCCAGGGGCCAGGAGCGTGCTCGCTAGGTTTAACCTCTGCCAGAGGCCATGCGTGCCAACTGGGCACGCGGATCCACAGTGAGTAACCATTGACAAGATCTTTTATCAGTTCCATCCTACTATACACATTCCTCTCTCCCAGGAATAAGAATGGGTACCTGGCATTGGCTGACCCCACATTTCCTCCTGCCAAGGAAAGGGGATTTCAAGGGACAGTCTTACTTGGGATCTTGTGCTAGGGAGAAGGACCACAGGTTTGGATCAAATCTTCAAACACCCTGTTTCTTTCAGTTAGTTTCTCTCTCAAACACATTCAGTGGTACCTTGCTTAAAGAGCATAATGTGTTCCATGGGATTGCTCTTTAAGTGAGTTTGCTCTTTAAGCGAAACACCATTGTAAGTGACCAATTGTGACTTCTGGTGGGGGAATTACAAACCCCAATTTAGTTGTTAAGCGAGGTTTGATTGGTTTTAGTTGTTAAGCCAGGCGACCATTCAGAGAAAATTCTGCTCTTTAAGCAAGTTAGTCTCTAAGCAAGGTACTTTTCATGTGAGGTTTTACTGTATACACAAACACACATGCACAGCTGTTCCCTTAAAAGAGCATCCCTCCCTCTTCCTCTTCTTCCTCTTTCTTTCCCTCTACCCCAATCTGCAACCTCCCTGGCAGAAAGAAAGAGCTTTAGCAGGCTACAGTTGACATGACTTCAGATTGACACACTTATATGTTTAGAGAGATAAGTAAAAGAAGAAAATAAAACCTTAAAAGGGGGGTCAGAAGAGGAGAAGGAGGATCGAAAAATCTGTTTTAGGCAAAGTTTGACAAAGGACACTCAAACCGGGACAAACACCACATGACCTTTACCCGATTTTTTTTAAAAAAGACTTGAAATCCAATTTATTTTGACACTCACGACTCACCTTAATTATCTCCTAAATGCTTCCACTGTTGGAGCACTCACCATCTCCCAAGTTAATTGCTTCCATTATTGTATTGCTCTATCACTTAGGATAATTTTCCTGATATTCAACTGAAATCTGGCTTACTATTACATATCCTACACTCTGGAATGACTGAGAATAAAACCTGTTCTTGTATGATAACCTTTCAAGAATTTGTAATTTGCCACATGACCATAGAAACATCTGCATACACAGACACTGCTGCCTCTTTGGCTGTAAATGAAAATGAGCACACACACCTTAGAGTTGGACATGACTGGCTTTCAGGCTAGGGAGACCTTTACCTTTACTTAACTAAAATGCTATTATGTCACCTCTCAGCCTTCTTTTCTCAAGGCTAAACATGCCTGGTTCTTTCAGTCTTTCCTCACAGGGCTTGGTTCCCAGTCCCCTGATTCTTTTTGCCTTCCTCTGAACTTGCTCTAATTTGTCAGCATCCTTCTTAAAGTGTGGTGTCCAGAACTGGACACAGTACTCTAGATAAAGCTTAACCAGTACTGCCTGACTGATTATAATATCAGGGTTTCTGGGATAATAGTCCCCAGATTTCAAGATTTATGAAAGAGGAGACTTAGAGGATGAAGTGAACAGAAAGGTTGAAATGGGCAGCTTTTTAATTGGAGAGCCTCATGAATTATTTAACACCTTCAATTGTAAATCAATATTTAAATATGCTGGCTTATAAATCAGGAGCCAGTTATTGGTCCTGGTTCTGCAATAATTGGAACCTCTCAAATTAGTGTTGACCTAATTTGGGTCGTCCTACATAAGTACCATTATACTGCTTTTTCGAAATCCCTAGGATTGGACTTTAGGGAACCATCATTCGAGAAACATATGTTCCTAGCATTTTTCATTTTTCTTTGTTTGCTTCTCCAATGCACAATTATGTTCCCATATCATCTGCTGAAGAAGTAAACGTGTAGTGATTTCTATTATGGCATAGCAAACACAACAATCCTATATAATTCAAGTAATAAATTAAAATCAGCTGTAGGCTTAATTACTTCCTTTAACAATTATTTATGTAGACTGCATTAAAAATTCTAAAACCATAGCAGTTTTCAGGTGACAAACATAGTAAATTGAGTAAATGGTAAGGGATGCAACTTTGTTAGAAAGCCACTTTTACTCACATGTCTGTAGAGAGCCTTGAACAGAAAAGTGATCATGGGTGTGGAATATATGCTCTACAGAAGTTCAACTGCACCTCCTATCATCTCCCAACATTGGATATGCTGTCTAGGACTGTTTGAGACTATAATCCATGTAGACCTGGGAGGCCTGTGTTCCCCACCCTGATCCAATTGAACGCACCAAAGAACGATTGAGCTGCCTCTCAAGATTAATTCAAATTAAACTTTGTGCTTTTGATTTTATCTAAAGGATGTACAGTAATACCTCATACAAAGTCCGCTTCATACAACATCGGATTCATACAACATCGCCTAATTCCTTGAAAAAGTTGCTTCATACAAAGTCGTGTGACTTTGTATGAGGCATTGTGGTTTTCCCAGGTTGCATTGTGCCTGGGCAGTACAAAAGGCAGGACACATGCGTGCATTGCTCTTGTGGGTTTTGCATGAGGCAAAGAGTGTTTAGGAGTGGTTTTGAGTGCAATTTTGGATTTTTTTGAATTTTTTTGTCAGAATTTTTAGAAGCATTCCTGGGATTTTTGTAGCATTTTTCAGGTTCTTGGACAATCAGGGTTGTTTGACAAGTTTTTATAATGTTTTTAGCCTTTAGACAATGATTTCTTAAAGTTCTGTCAGTTTCCTATCTGTTTCCTTGACTTTGCCCTGAAGTCTGTGCTGTTACAGTACAATGTATCTCTATGGAAACAACGTTGTACAAGGCATCGTGGCAAGGATTTGGACATTGCATGAGGCATCACGGCAAGGATTTGGACATTGTATGAGGCATCGCGGCTAGGATTTTGCATGCCTCATACAAAGTCCAAATCCATATAAAGTCCAAACTTGTGGAACGTTGTATGAGGTATCACTGTATATCATTCTGAATTGTAAAGAAAGATTGCAGGGTAGAGCACATGTGGATCTGCAGAAGGACCCATGTTTAATCTCCAGCATCTCCAAGTCTTAAACTCTGGAGAGGTACCATCAGTCAGTGCAAAAAATACAGACAAATAACACTGCGTCACAAATAAATAAATAAATAAATATTGTCTGCTACTTGGTTTAATCCATGTGTCCTATACTAAATCAAGTGCCCTGAATCCAAATCTGAAGTCCATTTCCTCCTAGGATGCCAGGATCTTAAATTAGCAAATCTCACCCTCTTGGTCAGGTTCTTGCGTTGATCACATGGAGTATATTCCCCACAAATGTAGCAAAAACTGTCTGGTTTATTAACACAGATTCACCTTCTCATCTTTAGCTCAAAACAGACTCACTGTGGATAGCTGTACTATCCAATAAGATGGTTTTGCACTAGAGACAAGTCCTTGGTCCATCTCACCTTATATACCTATTTCTGACATCAGCTCACTGACTTGCCCAGATATGCCCAGCCACTGCTTAAACATGCATGCCACCAGGGGACGTGATTAAGCTGAGGCAGCAGCAGGCATAGTGGTAGCTGCAACTGTTATAATGTTTCATGTAAAAATACAATACCCAATTACTGACCATTTGAACAGCTATAGCACGCATTAAAATCTGTATGCGATAGGCAAATTCTGAGTTCAGATTTGGAATCAGCACACTTGATATTTTGTAAATCACACAATAGTGGGCATCAGCAGGTTCACACCAGTTCATCAGAACTGGTAGCAGAAATTCTGGCTGGCCCGCCCATCCAAGTTTTGAAATATAGTAGTCCTAGGCTCAAGTGCCTAAGACGTTGACTGGGAGGCAGAAGGTCAGCAGTTCGATTCCCGAGTACTGCAGGACGGAATGAGCTCCCGTCTTTGTCCCAGCTCCTGCCAACCTAGCTTTTCGAAAGCAAGAAATTTTAAGTAGATAAATTGGGACCACTTCGGTGGGAAGGTAACAGCGTTCCGTGCGCTTCGATGTCTAGTCATGCCTGCCACATGACCACGGAAACGTCTGCAGTGGCAGACAGTGCTGGCTCTTTGGCTTTGAAACAGAGATGAGCACTGCACCCTAGAGTCGGATACGACTGGCTTTCAAGCAAGGGAAACCTTTACCTTTACCTAGTCCTAATTCGGGTGCAACACAGGGCTTTCCCCCTGGCCACACCCACCATACCACACCCACAGTGTGGTAGCAATTTTTTTGGGAGCCCAACACTGAAATCACATGTGTTATTCCTAGTAACAAAATCATTGTTGTGCAGTGTAATCTTACTCAGTACAAGGAAGATTCCTATTCAAAGTAAAGGAGCTAACATTGAGAGCATCCTAATCCGAGCTAAAAGGTCTTGCAGGAGATGGGCATTTCAGAGGAGAATGTTTTGTTCAACCCCTCGACAATGTTGTAGGTCACTCATCCAATAATATGGTGCTTGTGGAGTGGAACAGGGAACAACCAACTGTGTTTACATTCTTCTGGGAAGCTGCTTTCATGGTTGAAATGCTCCCATTATTGGATGAAAATGATCTGATACATTTATTAGGTTACTATGGTGCCTTCGATTGTAGAAACAAAGAAAACTGCTGTGAAATGGTCTTCCTTCTGTGGGTTTCTGTAAACGAGTTAGGGAATTGGATAAAAGCATGTCTAATATTTCTTGAACAATTATGGCGACTTCCTAATCTGTCCCTCTCAAAGATGTATGCATGTGTGTATTGGAGAGGAAAGGAGGGGAAGCTTCAGTTTGAAGAGGGTTTGGCAGAGTTAGATGGCACATAGGGTACCTGGAATACAATGTCAGCCAGGTATGTAGGTAGGTGTGCTCCCAGTTATTTATAGACAAGACTTTTCACAGAAAGCTTTATTTACTTACCATTTGGTCAAGTGAGACAAACTCCTCCTCCCTCCATAGCAGATGTTGGGAAGTAGCGGCACCTATTATTAAGAGTAGTAGATGATGTAGTAAATGTAATTTAATTTTTCTTGTATACTCGCATAGTTTGCCTGGCAGTGCCGGGCTGTTTTAAATTGTGTTGGAAGGTTTTTCTTTTGTTAATGTTTGTACAAATGAGGTTAGTCTGTAATTGTGATTTTTAAAATGTTTATTTATGCACACAGGCTGTTATAAACTGTGATCAGATTTTTGGGTTTGTTTTTGTGGATTAAAAAAGAGGAAAGGATGATATAATTTTTACAATTATTTTATTTAACCAAATAATGTTTTAGTATGTGAATTTTTAAAAAAATAGTTGTATCTTGGGTAATAATTTTAAAAATGTGAAAGTACTTTTTTTACATTCAATGTTTTTAAACTGTGTTTAGATGCTTTGGTTTTTTTTGAGTGAAAACTCTACACAGTATTTTAGAAATGTTTTTATTTTATTATTGTGTGATTTGTTTGTGATTTGTGTGAATGTTTGATGCAATGTTATGTTTTTGACTGTTTTTTCTCTTGTGGCCTCTGGGTGGGGCTGTTGAGTATTTCTTTTACTTTGACTGTTTTTTCTCTACTGGCCTCTGGGTGGTGCTTCTTCCAGTAAGTAGTCTCTTTCTTTCCTCATTTCAGTTCCAGCCATCGTGGAGGAAGGATGTCTGCTGGTAAGTTGGCTGGTTTAATTTCTTTTGGGGTTTTGGTTTGTTTTTGAATGTTTTTCTTTGTTTTTTGTGTGATTTTTTTAATTATTGGTTTATTTTAATTATTTTGGTGTTTGTTTTTGTTTTTTGTTTTTGGGTTCTTTTCTCTTTCAAGGGGGGCCAAGGCACCAGTGCCTTGGCACCCGCTTGAAAGCGAAACACTTTCCTTTCCGCAGCCTGGACTTGCTGGCTGGACCGTGGGGACCTGACTGCTGGGTTTTTTCCTTCCACCGGCCTGGGCTAGCTGGCTGGGCTGGGGCAAGGCTAGCGCCGGGGGGCATTGTGGGGGGGGGGTGTTCCTTCCTGTGGCCTTGCCTTGCTGGCTGCACCGCAGGAAGCCATGGGGCCTGGTGTGTGTTCCTTTCCGCGGCCTTGCCTTGCTGGCTGGGCTGCAGGAATCCATGCGGCGTGGGGTTTTTTCCTTCCTGCAGCCTGGCTTTGCTGGCTGGGCAGCGGGAAGCCATGGGGCAGGGGAGGTTTCCTTCCCGTGGCCTTGCCTTGGTGGCTGGGCTGCAGGAAGCCATGCGGTGCAGGGTTTTTTCCCTTCCCGCAGCCTGGCTTTGCTGGCTGGGCCACGGGAAGCCATGGACCGGCTGTTTTTTCCTTCCTGTGGCCTTGCCTTGGTGGCTGTGCCGTGGGAAGCCATGTGGCGTGGGGGGGTCTTCCTTCCCATGGCCTGGCTTTGCTGGCTGGGTCGCGGTAAGCTATGGGGTGGGGGATTTTCCTTCCCGTGGCCTTGCCTTGCTGGCTGGGCCACAGGAAGGCCTGCGGCATGTCTGTGAGGTGCTGCGTCCGCCTGCAGTGGACTTGCCCTCACGTTGGGTTTTTTATTTTTATTTTTCATGCGCCGGCTTCCTCAGCGTTCTACGTGCTCATGGTGAGCAGGACGCTGGGGCTTGTAGTTTGGCGTTTGCGTTTTCGGTTTCTGCAGCGTTTTTTTCGTGCAGCTTCATTTTGATTGGCCGTGGCGCATTTCCAAACGTTCCTTTTGCTTGCGCCTCTCAGCCTGAACCTTTGTGGCATGGCACGGCCCAAGGAACATTGGGAAGTGGAGTCCTTTCTTTTTGTTTGCGATCGGTGGGCTCCTGCCCCACTGGCGCAAAATTCAACCCGACAGTTACCTGCAAACCCTGGTCAGGCGAGTGCACGGAGGCTCGGACGGGGCTAGTGGGGCCTGGTTAAACATCCTTTGTCACATTCCAACAGTTAATGCACAGATTTATAGGTATAGATAGAGAGCATATGTACCAAAGCCAAATTCCTGGTGTGTTAGCACACCTGGCCAATAAAGGATTCTATTCTATTCTGTTGTTACTTTGATTAACCAGCCTGTCCTTTTGTGTTAGCATGAATGTATGCATGTAAGGGAAAGGCAATGGTTTTTCACTGCTGTGCTTTGTGCAAAATTAGTAAAACATAGCAGGGAATGTGCTTGTCCCTTTTCTTACATGAAGTGGAGAACAGAAGAATATACAATCTTTCAAAGGGTCTTTCAGCATACATTAAAATCCCGACTTATGTAAAAAGTCTGTTCCGTAGGCTTTATGTAAATCATTTTTTACGTAACTCGAAGCAAACAAATAGGAAAAATGAATTTTTTACTTAACTTGAAGCAAACCCATAGGGAAATTATATTTATGTAAATTGAAGCAACCCCATGAGGAAAAATGATTTTTTAAATGTAACTCAAAGCAAACCCATAGGAAATTGTGTTATGTAAATTGGGAGATTTATGTAAACCGGGACATGCTTTAGTACAAAAATCATTATGTAAGTCGAATTTTATGTAACTCGAGGCATATGTAAGTCAGGATTTTACTGTATTTTATAATAGCCTTTCTCAATAAGAAATAAGAATCCAGCAAAATATCTTTTCATCTCTACTATTTAATTAGCTTTCAGACAGCTTTTGTGTACTGAATGCAGGGGAGGCACCATGCCTCCTACTTCAGGTGTCAAAATATCTTGGGATGGCTTTCAATTTTTCCCCAGTTGAAAGACTTTGGGCTGTTTTCAGAAAACTTCTTGACTTACACTTCACTGATTTCTGTGGGAACTATCTATATAACTAAAGTCAAGGTGTCACACTGTATGTTACCAATACACAATGTGACGCCTACACCCAAGCCATGGAAATGGCGCCCCTGCCTACCTTACACTTCTGGGGTGGGGGACTGGCAGACCATTTCAGGGTCTTTCACCTTGAAAACCGGCCACAAAGGCCCCCCCCCAGCAGCATGAAATGGCGGGGAGGTGGTAATACACATGCACCAGAATCCACGCAGGCGCAGAAGCCTGCCCAGAGTTTCCAGGTGGCAGCACCTGGAACTCCAGGCAGGCTTTTGCACCTGCATGGATTACCGCCTCCCCGGTTGGGAGGCTCCACTGGCTGGCCGCCACTTCGGTTGGAGGATGACAGGCAGCCCTTCTCCAGAAGGCATTGGCTGACTGGAGTGCTCCATTCAGCCCATGCTTGCTGGAGAAGCCAAGGCCCTTCTCTGGCAGGCATGGGCCAAACTGAGCACCAGTACGCCAGCCGCCTTCCAGAGAAGGGCAGGCAGGCCTTCCACCTTGGCTTCTCTGGGAGGCATGGGCCAACCAGAGCACTCTATTCAGCCCATGCCTGACACCAGGAACCACGCATGGACTGGGGTTTCAGATGCCTAGGCCGAGAGAGTGCTGCGCCCGATCTATGACACAGATGCAAGGCGAGGTGGAAGCGCTGGACTGGGCTCCACAGAGGAGAATGCCCCACAGGTAAGGCGGCTGTCGGGTGGGGAGGCAGTTCCTCAGGGGCATGGAGGCGGCAGAGGTTAGCCAGGCTCCATGCAGCCCAGCCCAGGGCTTCTGTGCCTCTACCAGCAGCATGGCCTGCGTCTCCAGGCAATGGCAATGCCTCTGGAAGCACTGGCCATTGCCTGGAGATGCACGGAAGCCCTGGGCTGGGCTGCATGGAGGAGGATGCCCCACAGGTGAAGGCAGGGGAATGGGGGGCAACTAGCCAGTACATGGGGGGGGGGCTCCGTAAAGCCCAGCCTGGCACTACCCCAATCTCCCGCCAGTGTGGCCTGCGTCTCCAGGCAACAAACAGCGCTTCCGGAAACAGTCTCTTGTCTGGAGACGCATGCCAGGAATGGGGTGTGTGTGTGAGAGAGAGAGAGAGAGAGAGAAGGAGGGAGAGAGAGAGAGAGAGAGAGAATGGATGTGTGTGTGTGGGAGAGGGTGCATGGATGGAGGCCATGCTCCAACTCAACCCCAGGAGGTATGACAGACACCCCCCCCCCAAACCCTGCCTGCACAAAGCCAGGCCCCACTGCTAGTGTACAACTAATTTAGTCTAGACCCAACCTATTATTTTGGAGTCAAAATAATGATACAGATACTGAAACTGGAAGATGTCCAACAAGAGGTACAAAACATTAATAAGAAATTAACTTTCATCAGTACTCTACCAGAATGTTAATAAGTGGGGGCATCCAGGCATTGGAAGGCTCACTGCAATTTTCTGCATCTTAAATTTTCATTATATAACTCATGTTTCCACATAAATACTGTTCTTAGCCTCTAGTCTGCCCTGGTAGCAGAGAATAGGACATGACAAGAGAACTCAGGAAAGCTTTTTGCCTTTTTCCTTTATGCTTTACTCTATTTTGACATTCTCTGCAGCTGCTGCTGGGATTTTTTTCATAATGTATGGGGTGTCAGGGAAAAAAATCTGCCAATGGGTAGAGATTTTACAATTTTATTCACCTAAAGTGATGAGGTCTTCTAATGGGAATAGTATAACCCACATGAGAATTTTAGAAAATTGACTCTTTTGGACTATGATTCCCAGTCTCTCACAGCCAACATAGCCATGTGGGAGCTATAGTCCAAAAAGTGACCTTTCCAAATTTTATCCATTTGCATGATAGTGTCTGACTCCTTCTGTTTCTGCAACACATAACTTCCTGTTTTACTTAATTGTAGTAAAAGTGAAAGAAGCAGAGTCCTGCCTCAGTGGGGAACCCAGTTTCTTTGTTTGGAGTGGCTGACATAGCCTTCAGCTATGAAATACCTTTCAGCTATGAAGGTCTGCCAGTCAGAAAGATGGAATATGAAGGATCTATGATAATGCTTAATCTCAAGGGCCATTGAGTAGCTCTTGACCCACTAGTACTCTGTACTTTTGCAAATTGCAATTACCCATTTCCATCCAATATTTGCAGCTAGTCAGGGAAAACATATTTTAGCTAACTATCTGTATAGTCAATAACATCAGAAAATATTTTGCCTTAAAAATTTTTTTTAAAAAAACTCTCAAGACTAATATTTAGACAATTGCATTGCTCATAGTAGATGAAATTGAATGAAACCCTTCAGCTTGTTGCAGAATCAGATCTGACTATATTTGAAGTTTAATATAGCCTAAAACATCATGCATATGTGTGTGTTTTTAGTTATAGATTCTCTTTTGTCACCTCTTCTGATGCTGAAATATTGTCAATAATCTGAGGAGTTTTTTTTAAATAAGATCAATATGGATATAAACAAGGCTACCACTCATCTAAGATGCAAAATAACAGATCTTATCTATTTGCCCATTTACTAACAAACATTAAATGGTTAAAAATTTGATGCAGCTTTTTATGTGCTCTACCAGGTTACAAATTAAAAAAAAGATGTTAAATTTTGAAAATAATTGGGACAAGCAATGTAATGTTCACAAAAAGTGCTAAATAATGAACAAGTAAAAGGGTTGAAAAACTTTTCAGATTCTCAAATGAACGTCTCATAAACCAAAATAACTGAAGTTATAACCCCTGAGTGCTCAAGATCTTATTATAAATACTTTGCAGTCAAGATGAGAGTTCAGTGGATCCAAAAGAAGCAGCCGGTATAGTACAATAGTCCTCACTTAACACAAGAAAGTTTTTTTTTAAAAAAGGGGGGGTTCAAAATGAGAAAGATAGGCCATGGTTGATTTGGTCATCTGCTGTGTAACTCATGGCTTAAGCAACAAACTAAGCTTTACACACTTCATAGCTCACTCCCAAAGAAGTAGCCATGTTGGTCAGCCACAGTATGTCAGCAAAAAAGCGGGGAGAGAGAGAAAATACAAAAAAAGAAAAGACCCCTACCATTGTTGTTGTTGTTGTTGTTGTTGTTGTTGTTGTTGTTGTTGTTGTTGTTGTTGTTGTTGTTGTTGTTGTTGTTGTTGTTCTTGCTGTCGCTGTCGCTTTTGCTCTTCTTGTTCTTCTTCTTCTGTGTCTAGGCCAGATGTAAAATTGCCAAAACGAAGGCACCTTTTGGTGAGTTCATTCTGCAGTTCCTTTCACCTGATCCAGTGTGAGAAAGATTAGCCGGCAACACACCACAACCTTCGAGGAAGCTCTTTCTCTCTCTCCCCTGCCCCCATGTTGTATCACTTTAAAGACTAGCAATTTTATTTCAGTGTGAGTTTTAATACATCAAAGTCCACTTCCTCAGACACTGGAGCACAAATCCATGGCAAGAATATTTATAGATATCCCCATGAACATGATTACAGAATACTTTTATTCTTAACTCTGGATGCTTCCTTGTCCCTAGTGCCAAACATCAAAGGACATTATGTAGCTCTGTTGGGTGTATTTTCTTATTGTAAAATATAGGATACTGTGAGAAAACACTGGAGGATTACAAATGAAAGATGTTGCTGTTTGCACCCCACTAATTTTTTGTGAATAAAGAAAAACAGTTCAGCAATAAAAGTCCCGACTGGGAACCCCTCTGTGTCCTTGTGTTGGACAGTTCCTTGGGGAAATGCTGTCTCTTCAGTTACACACATAAAAAAGAATGTGGCTTAGAACTCCATTTATTTATTTATTTACTCTATTTGTATTGCCGCCTCCCTCGCCGAAGTGACTCCAGGTGGCTCACAACAGTAACAAAAGTTGAAAATACAAAATGTCCCCATCATACCTAAACAATTAAAACTTTAAAAACCATTAAAACCAGATTAAAACATCCACCCATAAAATTGAAAAACCCGGATGGCCTTATATAAGCCAGTGGGGCGGGGGGGGGGGGCTACCACACCAACAGTGTCCCACACCTGCTGCTCTAACAAGGTTTTAAGGCCCTTTCTGAAGGCTGGCAGCTCTGCCTGGAGGCACAACTCAGTGAGCAAGAGGTTCCACAAGGCTAGAGCAGATATAGAGAATGCCCTCCTTTTAGTGCCAGAGAGATGAGCCTCTCTGGCAGATGGAACCACTGAGGAGCCCCTCTGGTCTGATTTTGGAGTGATGTGGTCTCTTAAGTATCCTGGTCCACTACCATGAAGGGCTTTAAAGGTCATTACCAGTACCTTGAATTGCACCTGGAGGCACACCTGCAGCCAATGCAATTCCCACAATAGGGGTGAGACAAGGTCATAGCGCCCACACCCCATCACCACATGGGCAGCCGCATTTTGCACTAGCTGTAGCCTCTGAATAGTCATCAAGGGCAGCCCCATATTGAGCACATTACAACAATCTAGTCTAGAGGTGGCTAGAGCATGTGTGACTGCTAGTAAGGAGCCCCAGTCCAGGAGCAGGGGTAATTGGCGTTTAATGCAAAGTTGCACAAAAGCCCTCTTGGCCACAACTGCCACCTGCTCTTCAAGCAGGAGTTGTGAGTCCAGGAGAACCCCCAAATTATGCACTGGGTCTGTCTGAGGCAAAAGAGCCCCATCCAGTACCAAAGATGGTAGTTCCTGGCTCCTAACCCACAGCCACATTGCTCGAGTTTCAGAAGTGTTTGAGCAATATGCTTGTCAAAGTCTTATTAGGAGCCAGCATGGCGATCTAGGTAATGACCAAAGAAGAATGCCTTGCGTCCTGCTTATTGATGAAGCTCAGTGGCCTTCTTTGTTTGGGGCAAGGCAGCCAGTGAGCAAAGTGCAAGATTCTGCAATAAAATATGTTCATTGGATTTCTGCCCTGCCTTTCTCCTAAAATAGGTGACTCACAAATATAATTTTTTTATTAAAAAAAGAAGCATCTAAAAGCATAGTCTGTTTTCTAATTTCTTTATTGATGTTGGTTGAAAAAGGCTTAAATATAAAACAATATTTAAAAGAGTGGTGATTTTAAAATACAGTAATACCTCATACAAAGTCTGCTTCATAAAACATCGGATTCATACAACATCGCCTAATTCCTTGAAAAAAGTTGCCTCATACAAAGTCATGTGATGTTGTATGAGGCATTGGGGTTTTCCCAGGTTGCCTGCGCAGTATAAAAGGCAGGACACATGTGTGCATTGCTCTTGTGGGTTTTGCATGAGGCAAAGAGTGTTTAGGAGTGGTTTTGAGTGCGATTTTGGATTTTTTTTATTTTTTTGGTCAGAATTTTTAGAAGCATTCCTGGGATTTTTGCAGCATTCTTCAGGTTCTTGGACAATCAGGGTTGTTTGACAAGTTTTTGTAATGTTTTTAGCCTTTAGACAATGATTTCTTAAAGTTCTGTCAGTTTCCAGTCTGTTTCCTTGACTTTGCCCTGAAGTCTGTGCTGTTACAGTACAATGTATCTCTATGGAAATGACATTGTATGAGGCATCGCGGCAAGGATTTGGACGTTGTATGAGGCATCATGGCTAGGATTTTGCATGCCTCATACAAAGTCCAAATCCGTATAAAGTCCAAACTTGTGGAACCAAGTTTGGACGTTGTATGAGGTATCACTGTACTCTAAAAACCACAATAATTTAATTTCTTAGGAAACTGTATTAAAAAGGGGAGGATGGAAAACCCAATGAGCTAGGTATCTGGCTGTGGAATAACGAGTTGGGAGTTCATTTACCCATTGTGCTTCTCAGGAGAGGATCAAGCCTGTGTAGTCTTGAGATAAGCTAATTTCTTTTTTTTTAATTATTGATTTTTATTAAAAAAAATTAAACAGACATACAGGAAAAAAAAGAAAACAATAACATTACAATACAGTAATACCTCAAAGATAACCTCAATACAATATTAACTCACATTCATAGAGGCTAGCACATAACAGTACTTATACTGATTGTTTACCATTTAACCACAATATTAGATACCACAATGTAAAATATTATTCAATCAAACAATAAAAGTTTTCTAAGCTACCTCTATAATAATTTTTTAATAATTACAAATCACCCTGTGAATATATACAATGCCCGGAGAGTTTAGTTGCTATTTCAACTCCAAAAACCTCTTTGCGATGGTGCAGGTCCTGAACTGTCATTTACCATAAGAGAATGATCCACAAACGGTTTCCATATATTCCAAAACCTATTCTCTTTTAAATTATCTCGTTTCACTTTAATCTCCCATGTCAATTTGTCATTCAATGCTAGGCTCCACATTTCCTTGTACCATTCTCCGATTTGTATATCTACATCATTTTTCCAATTTCTAGCTATACATTGTCTACCTGTGGTCAATACAATTTCCAATAATTCTTTTTCCTCCTTATTCAAACCCAAACCTTCCACATTTGTTAAAAGAATGGTACCTGACACCAACTTGACCTTTTTACCCAATATTTCACCAAACTCCCCTTCTATTCTTCCCCAAAAATCCCTTATTTTTTTACAACTCCACCACATGTGTTCATATGTTCCATCTGTTTCTTTACATCTCCAACATAACTTATCTCTTTTATTATCCATCTGATAAAGCCTTAGTGGTGTCAAGTACCATTGCCACAACATTTTAAAATTATGTTCTTTAATTCTTACAGACATTGTTCTCATGATCCTCTTTTTCCATTTGTTTCTCCATTCAACCTCCCCAATTTTTATATTCAAATTTTGTTCCCACTTCCGCTTCAAGTCTTCCTGTGGATCATTACCCTTGTTCAATATAATATAAAGTTTGCTTACAAGACCCTTAATGCCTCTTTCCCCTTTTCTGATCTTTATTACCAAATCCTCAAATTCCGTCTTATTTCTATCTAACCCTGCTTCTCTTTTATAGAGATAACCTAATTTCAAGAAATATCTGCATGCTTGTTCTTAATCTCATAAATGCTTCCATGTCCAGTATGATATGCTAGATGCACAGATCCTACTTACCTGCAGTATGTATGTTGGAGTAAAGGCACCTTGCTATGTTGACTTTCTGGAACTCATTCCAGCCTGGAACGTGAACATCTTTATTTATTTTATTTATTTATTAACATGTTTTATTATCTATTTATTCATCTTTGATTTTCATTTTCTCCTACATTCTAGTGTTTTAAACCTCAAGTCCTTTTTGCCCCCAGTATGAAGAAATTGGTACAGTTTGACGAAACCTTCTAAAAGCTGCGCTAATGAAACTCTCACCCACTTAAACAGGACAAATTCATCAACTATTGCTTTTCCAAGCATGAAGAAGAACAGGTTGTCCTTGCCTGCCATACAGGTATTAAAGATGAAGTGCTTCTCCAGGAAAAAAAGTAGTCACTTTAATTTTGGACAAACATGCTTGAACAGGCAAGGACAGAAAAGCAGACTCTTAAGAGTGACACTGTTGATGCTATAGCTATGGAAAGACTGATCTATCAGTCTTAGTTTCTCTCACATTCTGTCCCCCCTCCCCACTTTAAGATCATGTTTTTAACATCCTGAATATCGAAGAGTTTGAAGATCTCAATAAAACAGTTGCCCAAAAGGAAACAAAACCAAATTCTTACCCATCCCTAACTTTGAGTATAACCATTTAGTAGCCTGTTTCTTTCCTCTGTGACCTTGCAGCTGATGGGTTTCATCCTGTCCTCTGTTAAGCTATGGCCTTATGTCTGCTCAGTGACAAGCTGATTCCCATAGCTTGGGGTTGGGTGGGGTGAAGAAAGAATGAGAGGAGTAGGGGGGGGGGAGAGAGAGAGAGAGATTGTTCTGCAACGGTAACTTTCAGAATCCCCCAGTCAGTATGGACACTGCTAATGTGACCATCTTGGTTTATCTTCAAACTGTTATATATTGGTGTTTTACCCTCTGGAATACATTCAAGAAAGTATAGTATGCCTACAAAATTAACTGGATGGCAGGAAATCCAGTCCTAAATAGGTACTTAATGCAAGGCTGACAGGAAATCTCTGAGATGATCATTTTTTTCAAAAAAGAAAAAAGAAGGAAATAAAGAAAAGTAACTACAGTTTTGACATTATTGGATAGTAGGTTGTCTTCATGCACTCTTTGCTGTGGCAAGGAATCCATTAGCTTAACATGATGATTCAATTATCCTGAAATAGCCTTGGCAGAAATAGCAGTTATCATTAAAACATGCACACTATCGCCCAGGTACTTTAAGCCACATGAAATGACCTTTCTGTGATAATATCAGTGTGTGCATGTACACACACCCTGTCCCCAAGGTAGTTGAAAATAATTTAGATTCTCTCAGCTGGAGGCTGGTGGATTTTGCACTCTTCTTCACTCTATTATCGGGGAAGTAACAACATTTGCTTGGTCACCAATGGGATAGGTAGAGATGATTTTAGCTTTCAAATAGAAAATGTTAAATGTTTTGATCAGTGAGGAAAAAGCCTTCAAAATTGATTTTGTTAATATTGATTTCAATTGACAGGTTGGAACTATATATTTAATGAAGGTAGCTCTGTAGCCAGTTAATCTTGAAATCATTGGTGATACGTTGGGTGAAATAATGCTCTATGTGGTGCTGTAATGGAATTTTCCTTCTGTCTGAATTTATTGCTTGTCTACTGCCACTTCTGCTGTCAAGCATGATTTAATTTAACTGTCCCATAATTCTTGCTCTGGCATCCTATAATCCAAGTGACATAGGACACTCTGCTAGGAGATTGTGTTTAAGGATTTTCATGCCCCCCCTCCCTCTCTCCAGTTCTGTCACCTGTTATTTTGTTTGTAGCTCTCTCTCTCTCTCTCATGGATCTCTTTTGATGGCAGCCTTCCAATACAACATTATCTATTGTAATGCTGAACATAATACTGCAAACACAGAAGCGTTTGTATTTTATCAGAAACAGTTACCCTCATTTTGTCATATGTTGATTATGATGCTGTTGAAATGATTGTCTATAAAAATCCCAAATATTTGTGACTTAGAGATAATAGTACAATGGAGTCATAGAAACATGACTGTGCAAAGCTTAAAATACCACAAATATGCATGGTTCTGTGTCATGTGATCATGTTAAGGCAATCACATAAACATTCCTCAGGCTCTAGAAAAACCTGTTGGGTGCCTGGTCTTGCACTGGCTTCAAGATTGTGTGACTAGCTGCAGTGGAGGGCTACCAGAACAAGAGATAGCTTATCTCACATTCTACACAGAATAGTAGCCCTCATTTTACCCACAATAAACAGTGGAGGGCTTTTAGAAATTTAACATAAAACTGTTTTACTGAAGTACCTTGTGTTTATGTTGTCAGTGTGACAACCAGAGCTGGAGTAAGTTATATTTTGTACTATAACCAGTGGTGGGCTGGCCCATCGGGCAACCGGGACTCAGCCCAGGGTGCCACCCCAGGCCCCCAGTACCATGGTGCCCCCCTTGGGTGCCAATCCAAAGAGTCAAGCTGAGCTGCGATGCCCAGAATGATTGAGCAAAGGAGAGGGGCTCCGTGTTCCTCTGCCTGCCTTCCTCCTCCTGTGCTGCCAAAGATAAGATTACAAAAGCAGCTCTGTTGACAGTGGAACCGCCGTGGCTTAGAGGTTGCAATTTTGTCTTGTACACAGGAAGTTGTTGGTTCGAATCCCCAGAGGGGAGTTGAAAGTAGAAGGTGAGTGGGAACATATATATTTTGTTAGGGTTAGATGACCTCATCAACGTCTTTTTAGTGTAGCCAGCACACCCCTGACTATAACTCCCAGAATTTACAGCTGGCAGGATTGGAGATTCTCAGTGTGATAACCCTAAAGTGTGACTTCTTCAAGAACTATTATGTTTACTACAGGTACTCATTTCCCTCCTCAAATACTAGATATTAGAAATTGCTTTCTAAGTTCTTTCTTCAGAGCACTTAAACTTATATACTGTACGATAGTGCTTAGTGCACTCTCTGGGCAGTTCACAATTTAATTAGCATTTTGCTCTGAACATGCTCATTTTACTGACCTCAGAAGAATGGAAGGCTGAGTCAACCTTGATCCCTGTCAGGATCAAACTCACAACATTTTGGCTGCAGTACTGCAGTTTAACCACTGTGCAAACAGGGCTCTTTCATCTCTTCTCAAATAAATAAATAAATGGACAGCTCTTTTTATTATTTATGTATTTAAACATTTATAGTCTGCCCTATATCACAGGATCTTACCGTAGGTTGAGTTACAATGATGAATAAAACAATTTTAAAATATAAGATTTTATAATATAAGAGGAAAGAACTGGCCACACCTGGGGCTCACTTTTCTGCGGCCCCAAAAGCGATTCCCCACCTCCAGATGACACCGGACTTGAGCCTCTCCCAGGGCCTATTCCATTGGTCCGGGAATGGGAGGCTGCTGCGCCCGGCGCCCATTTCTCTGGCCCCCACCAGGCGGGGAGCTCAAAAGACGCTGGAGCTGCCACTACCTCATCTGCAGCTGGATTTTCCAAGTCTCCTTTTCTATTACTGGTTAGATTGTTTTTGATATGTCCTGTGGCTTCACTGTTTTGTTGATATGCTTATTGATATGTTTTTTGGATATGTCCTTTTGATATACTGATTGTTGATATTTTGACTTGTTGTACTGATATATTGTATTGTGGAATTTATTGTAATTGTAAGTGTATTGATTATTTATTTTTGCATTATCACACTGTTACATTGTACTTATATTAACTTGCTGTTAGCTGCTCTGAATTGGCCTGTGCCGAGTTGAGCGGGATACAAATCTAAATAATAAATAAATAAATAAATAAAGATATTTCGAATAACTGAATAGCAGAAAAAAGCCTCCCTTGAGTCTTCGCATAATGAACTCTTCTCAATAGTGGGACTCAGAGGAGAGGTTCCCCAGGATATCTTAGTGACTGGGCAGATTTGTATAGGGAGAGGGATTTCTTCTAATATTCCAATCCCAAGCTGTTTAGGGCTTTATAAGTCATTGTCATCATGTTGAACTGTGGTCAGCACAAATCCTTCATAACTAGTGTCATATGGATTTTGAAAGATGTTCCTGTTTGCAGTCCAGGTGCTGCATACTACACCTTCTGCAGCATCTGTATTATCTTCTAGGGTAGCCCCATTTACAGAGCATTGCAGTAGTCTAAATGGGAAGTTAGCAGGGCATGGACAACTGTGGTCAGGTTATGCCTGTCCAGAAATAGTTGTAACTGGTGGACATGTCAAAATTGACCCCAGGTACTCTGAACCATTGAGCTCGCAAGAGCCTCCAATGACAAAGATGAATCTAAGAGTACCTTTCAAACTATGTACCTGTTCTTCAGGGAGTGTGTAGCTCCAACCAGAACAGGTCTCATACCTGACTCCCAGAACAGGGAATCATCAAACCACAAAGCCATCATTTTGTCGGGACTCAGTTTCAGTTTACTGGCCTTATATGGACAGCACAATTTACTGTATTGCAAATTACTAAGTCCACTATAATAGTGGGGCCAGAGTCTCAGCCAGAGAGTAATCATGCCCTTCTAAAGCTGAACTGGCATGACCTCACAATGGTCCACTGGATGTAAGAATAGTCTCCCCCCCCCGTCCCCCCAATTTGTTAGAAGTGTATTTCTGAATAAAACTATTGCTCCCTTTTGGTATCATAAGTGTCATTTCTTTTAGAAACAAATGCTTGAACACAGTGTTGGAAGTGTCTATGCTTGTTTACGTTGGACATATATTGCTAGTGTAAAGATATGATATTTTCAGTAAGCTTTAATGAGAGATTTGCCACTGGAGGACAGGAAATTTGTTTCCCAAATGTTCTTCCTGGAGGGGGAAAAGTCAGGAGGCTTATGTAAGGTTGCTAGGAAACAGATATAACCAAAGACTTTAAAAGAAAAGGAGTCCTTATTTGGTTGTCTTCAATATTATTTAGGGTGATGCTTCAATTGTGAGTACATGCCACAAACTCTGTAATAGCTACTATAACTAATTTTCCCCCCAGAATATCTTTAGCTAGTGCACACTTAACCATGAAGGGCAGACTATTAACTGAGTAAGGTGACATTTACAGTGTGTGCTTCACTGCTGTTTATAAGTAAATACTGCACAGCAATGCAAGCATGCATACACTTGGCTCATTAAAAGAAGGTTTGCTCTTATTTCGTATTTTAATTCTAGGCTGTATTTCTCCTTTTGCATTAACACCAACAGGGCTGTATTTAGGATCTGTGGGCCACTAGGCTGAACCTGTGGCGTGGGCCCTACCGGGGAAAGTATTTTTCTAAAATTAACCTACAAAAATCGCATTTCCAGCAATTATCCAATTAAAAACTGAAAAATAAACGTTTAAAGTTTATTATTAAATTATAGAAATTTTACGTACGACATTCCTATACAGTTTTTGGAATTTGATGAATTCATGAGATGATAAAAATGAAAAGAACTGAATATCATTAAGGTAATATATCTTAATGGTATTTAACATGATTTATTAACATTGCTACAAACAACTATATTATTAAAAAAGAATACAAAGTTGAGATTCAAGTCTATGTTTCTAAATATGCAAATATGAGTATTACAGTTTTAAAAATAAGATATCGTAATTTTAAGTAAACATGTTAAAAAATGCAAAATGCAAGATAACAAAAAGGAATGTAATGAACAAGTAACATTTACTTAACCTGTACAACATACATAATATATTATTTAATTTAAATACAGAACTTTTCCAAACAATCTAACTCTAATGAAAGTGTCACATAATCTTAATTGCTAATTAGTTTACGGCTACACTTCATACTAATGAAGCTTATAATATCTTCATAATTTTGTTGTCTTAAAATATCACTTTCGATGCTGAGTAAAGCTAAAGTGTTGAGCCTCTCTTCTCTTTTCCCTAATGCAACCAAAATGTTGTGTGTTTCATCCTGAAAGGGATCAAGGTTAACTCAGCCTTCCATCCTTCCAATGTAGGTAAAATGAGTACCCAGCATGTTGGGGGCAAAATGTTAATTAATTTGTGAACCACCTAGAGAGTGCACTAAGTGCTATGGGGCAGCAAATTGTTATTGCTATTGTTGATGCACTGAATATTTGTACATTTGAATGTCTGGCTGAGAACATGTTCTGAATGGAGAATTTGGGTCACTCTAAAAAGGTTCCTACGTTTATCTTTCTTAAGGATCAAAAATTAGATAATGTTAATTATTTTTCGTCTTTGCAGTTAAGAGTTCAGGTTGGGAAATCCCATAGTCTTTAATCAAACTGTTTCATTTCCTGCTTACCACATGAGAATTTTGTACACCAAACTGAAATCTTAATAGGAAATCAAAGACACAACCTTTGGCTCTGCAGCCAGATGTCAAAGTAATTTATATTTCTGAATTATGGCAACTGTTTAGATTAGTGAGCACTGAAACGTCCAATCATTGACAACCTGACTCAGGTCTTGCAAATTCAAAGCCATATGGGTTCCTTTATTGAGTCAATCCATCTCATAGTTGGTCTTTCTCTTTTCCTGTTGCTTCCTCAGCATTAATTTTTCTTGTGATTCCTGGCTTCTCTTGTCACACCCAGAGAACAATACAGGCACTTTAAATCAGTTTTGCTTCTAGGAAAAGTTCGGGCTTGATTTGACCCAACACACACTTATCTCTCTCTTTGGAGACACATTGGTTATCCACAAATCTCTCCTCCAACACCATATTTGAAATAAATTGAATTTCTTTCCCTACCAAACTTCCACATCTGTAAATAGTGATTAAAGGTCAAGGTCTCCATTGCTTGGAAAGCCAATCGCATCCGATTCTAGGGTTCAGTGCTCATCTCTTTTTACAACCAAAGACCCAGTGCTGACTGCATCTGCAGACGTTTCTGTGGTCATGTGGCAGGCATGACTATATGCCAGAGTGCACGGAACATGGTTACTTTCCCACCGAAGCAGTACCTATTTATCTGCTTGCAATTTCTTGGAGCTATGTAGATATACTACACACAACAATCTCCCTGTATAGAAACAAAATTGCATAACAATTAGGTTTTGGGGGGAAATGGCATCCCGCATAACAATTTTCCCTATGGAAAAAATCGGCATGACAATTCTTCCATGGGAAAAACCACTTAGCGAAAAAATCATTGTACAATGCATCCCATAGGGAAACTTGCTATACGTATAGCAATTGTTTTGTACAACAACAAGCCCTGTGGAATGGATTAAAATCATTGTATGAGGTACCACTGTACGTACGTACGTACATACATACATACATACATACATATTTATGTGTGTAGACACACACTCTCTCTCTCTAGTCTAGACTGTTAAAAGAGTAGTCCTCATTCATTCTTGGCTTGAAGGGATCCTGTTTCTATACAAAGTTGGTCCAATGGGGCTGTATGGGGGAGGCAGGAAGTGGCTGTAATTTAGGTGCAGGTCGGTACCGTTGAGCAGGCCTAAATCTATGAGTCAGACACTCTCCTTTATGGGGCCACCAACAATGCTAAGGACTTCTAAGAAAGGCAAACACATCTGAAAATCCAAGATTGGTGACAAGGCGTCTCGGTCTCTCCTCCCTCCTCGCCTGATCCGACCCCCCCCCCCAAGCCAACCAAGCCCTACCCCTTTTCATTGTCCTCCCCTCCCCCTCCTGTTTATACACAAAGACACCCACCCATCTTTGCCTTCCGAGAAGGGGGGGGAGATAATACAGAGTGCTGGGAGGGTGGGGGAGGTAGGGGAGCACATGCGTGGCTCCTGCCTCCTCCCCTCCGTTGCCAGGCCAACACGCCAGCCAACTCCCTGAGTCAGACGGGTGGCTGTCACTCTCGCTCCTGAGTCCCTTCCCTCCTTTGCTCCCTCCTTTGCCTGTGTGTGCCTCTTTCTTGCCTGCCTGGTGCCTGCCTTCATTTGGGGGCGGGGTGTTTGTGGTGCGGGCCCCCCTGTGGTGTGGGCCCATAGGCTCCAGCCTAGGTAGCCTATGCTTAAATCCAGCCCTGAGCACCAAAGAAGTGGAAGACACAATGTAATACAATGGGTTGAGTAGTATGCTTCCTTCCATGAAATATACATATAAAGATGACCTTTGTCATGTCAGATCTGTTTTCTCTTACCAGAAAGGCTAGCGACAGAAATATGTGAGATGCCTTATATTCTAGGGACGATAGTTTATATTCTGCAGTACTGTGCCTGGGATGTGAATATAAGGCTTATTGGTTTTTGTTGGATCTTGGGATAAGACAGATTAGTCTGATGACCCTGACTATCATCTTCCTACCTGAACTGACAAGAATTGATCTTAGAAGTGGCACCGAGGACCCTTAGAATGGTTAACTGTACAATGACAGAATTAATATTAGGGGCAAAGACATCATATTCAAGTGTTTTGTGCATTTTATGGGTACTTTGAAATTAACAGTTGAGAGCCCACTCAGCTGATTTGCAACTAGGCATGAGAAGGGAAATATTATGTACTTTTGCCTTCCTCAATCCCATCACTGTTCCTATATCCTAGGAAAGAAGTTGTCATTTCCAAAGCCAACTTTCATTTTGAAGAAAATGGTAGCTTGTGGGAAAGGATTGTTACTTAGACCACAGTACAAAGGAAAGAGTTTCACCTCTTTCATAGACATCAATGTTTCATTTGTGGACATCCCTCCTAATGACCAGTTTGTCTGTATTTTCCTTTTTAATGTTTGTAAAATGTTGAATACTAAACTAGCCTTTCATAATAGATTTTAAAGCTTTAAAAAGATAAATACTTACTAGGAAGAGCTGTTCACAGATTTAAATTCAAATTTATAGTAAGACTGTCAACTTCCATTAATGTATATTAAAGTCATGAATAATTATGAAATGCAAAGAGTTGGGAGCAAAGATACCACAGCTCCATTCAGTTTTCTGCAATCTGCTTTCCTGGAAAATAAATTGCCCTGTCTGTCTGCTTTGACAGAGTTTGTCCTGCTTGCCTGTGGTGCAGACACTTCTGGGCTACCTACAAGTCAGAGAACTCCTTGTTCAAGGAGGATGGGAAGGGTTTTCTGGCCAAGAACATGCTAACATATATGCTATTTTGAAAGAAAAAGCAGGGCACACTAACTGCATGGACAGGTGCAGGTATCGTCTACTGTATCCCTGTGGAATGTGCCCTTACTTTAATGTGTATAAACTTAACATTAATTAGTGCAAGGATCATTCCTCACTAGAGGTCTCTGTGATCTTGTTACGGCTGGGTGGGGATGAACAGTATGTTGTTCTGTTTTTTGCTTCAGAATTTATTTCAGAATTTAATGTCTTTTCTCAAAGTATCAAATGCTAGCACTGACTTAACCGGGGTACACAGAAAGAGCCTCCTTAAAGATTGTAGTATTTTTGAATCAGTCAGGAATACCCGGGTAAAGGCAATCTTGTTGTGCTGGCTAATCTTTCTCATATTAGGTGAAAGAAACTGTAGAATGAACTCACCAAAAGGTGCCTTCATTTTGGCAGTTTCATGTCTGGCCTAGACATGGAAAAAGAAGACTGGCTTAACCCTGACAGGCAGTGTAAGAGGGTCTCCTCTTACAATGGCTGAAATGTCGAGGAAGACCTATGTGACATATGTAACAAGGTGATGGAACCGATATCAATCAGGGATTCAGTGTAGAATCATTCTGCATGATAGTAACCCAATATGGATGCCTGGAACGTGGGCAGGCAGTGACCTAGGAGTGAGAACCACATTGGATCTCCCTCACTGTTATATATGTTAACTGTGTTTTCTGACAGGAACGGAATGTATCTTTTCTCATGTATCTATTCTTATGCAAATAAGTGGATCGAAAAATGTGCACACTCTGTTAGCCAATGGGCTTTTTGTATTATTGTTACTGTTACTGTTTATAGTTTATATAAGTCTGAGTTTTGCCCCATCCAAACTGGTATTCCATCGATGGGGGTTGTGCCTGTTGGCTGTCCTCTATCCTGTCTGGCCTTTGGAGGCTTGGTTTCTTCTTTCGATGGGCGTTGGTTCACAGGCCTGGGGTACGCAATTCACCTCATTATGGGGTGGATTTTGTTCTGTGGGCGGCACTGCCCGGGGACTCGTGAACATCTGTGGATTTATTTTCGGTAGCTTGTGTCGGGGCTGGGGTGGCCATTGCCTCCCAATGGGACTTAGGGCCCTTCTACCGTGCCAGTAATTTTGTGGGTGGGGAATGGGCACCATGGCATATACGTCTCGTCTCCACTGGGATGGGGCTGGTGGGATCTCGGATGCTGTCTTGTCTATCTTGGCCGAGTGCTGGGTTTGCTCCTTACCTCTGGGTGCTCCTTGGATGATTCGACTTTGCTTGCACAGTGTTCACCCCTGACCGGGCATTTGCCGGGCACTTGTGTTGAGATGTGGTTGGTTTTGCCTGGCAGCGTCACGGAGCCTGGCTTGCGGGCCGTATGCGGGCTGACTTCAGGGTCTGGCCCGCAATTTGGCCCATCTTTGGTGGAATCCCCTTTTGGCATTCTGGACTTTCATCATGCCTGACTTTGCGGTCAGTCTGATGCTTTGGGGTAGTTGGTTCAGGCATTTCTTCCATTGACCTGTGAGACCGTGAGCATTGGCCTGGACTGTGGCAGGGCGCAGGATGGCCCAGGGATTGGGCTTTTGACTGCTTCCCGTTCTGGGTGAGCTGCTGCCATGGGGACTATCGGGGTGAATTCAGTGGGGTCATTCTAGTGTGACGACGCGGCAGCAGTGCACATTTTACACCCTCACGCACCCGGTTCATTCCGGGTTATGTTCTTTGTCTGCCTGTTTGTACTGCACTTCTAACGTCATACTGTTTTCCTTTCAGGGCTGGGTATGTTCCTGGCACTGATATTAGTATTACTGATTCCCTATCCTGCCTGTACATTGCCCGGTTCCCGGCACTAGCACCGGTAGCCTAGGAGCCCACCTCTCCCCTCCCGGCCTGGGTGGGGACATTTGCCTGGGCAATGGGGGCAGGGTCATAGGCCCTTTCCTTCCCGGCTGCACCCTTAGGGCTTATCGGCCAGCTTCTCGGGCTCTCCCGATATTCTTTCAGGACGTACCCCCACTGCTGGGCTGTGTTTCAGTACGTGGTGCGCTTGCAGGATAGTTGACTGTCGGCCAGTACCATTGGTGGGTACCAATTGCCTAGCTTTGACAGTCATGTGTCGGAGTCGGCATGACATCGTGGGCGTTTACCGGGCGCTTCCCTTCGCCACCTTTTTGGCTACCTTAGGTGCCATCTCAGGTTCCCTCTTTCCCACCAGGTTGGGTTCCTATTACAAACTGCCAATTTGGGGGTTGCTGGTTCTTCCCTTTCCCAATGCGGCCTCCCTGGGCCTCGGTGTGGTACCCATTCGTTTCGTGGGTGCTGCATTGGCAGCTGCAGTATTTGGGGTATTTGGATGGTGACATCTGTAGGATTGGCCGGTGGGGGTCTGCTCGCTTTTGTTTCTATGTCCACCCCAGGTTGCACCAAACACCTTGCTGGCACTTGTTCTCTCTGTTTTCTGTTTCAGCTCCTGAGCCCCTGGATGCGATGGCATGGGCGTGCAGCGTCGGCCACAGCTACAAGTTGGGGAGGCCCGAAATGTTGTTTTGTCGATGAGGGGCATGTACTTGGGGCTTTGGCCATGGCGCACCTGATGTGGCGCTGATCCTGTCGAAATGGGGTGGCATGATTTCCTTCCCTTTTACTGGCATTCCAGTGCACCTGATATTTTGGTCCCCCTTCTTGGTGCTACCAACCTCAGCCAGGTCACTGGCTTGGATCTGGCCAGCGCTGGAGGGGCCCAGGTCACTGGTGAGGTTTTAACCGGTGCTGGCCCCAGGCTGGGACCTTGGGGGGGGGGCAGGTCAATGGCGTCTTGTTAGCTGACACTGGCCCCAGATCCGGATTGTTGGGATTGTGGTGGAATGCCACACGATCTGTATGGAGGACGCCAGTTGTATGGCAGCCCTGGAGTCCTCCTCCCTGCACGGGCCATGGTCCTGCTTTGGCTGTATGGCAAGCAGGCCTGGTGACCGAGCTGGCGGTCAGGGGGGACGGTAAGTCGTGGTAGACTCCTCCCCGTGTGGCAGCTAGCACTGGTAAGGAGGTACTGGATGACCCTCACGAGTCCGGCAGGTACACACTTGGTTGGCCACAGGAAGGATGTGATAGAGGAAAACTCGGATGGTCAATCAGGTGTGGACCAGGAACAAGGTGATGCTATGCTAGACACAGCTTGCAAAACCTTACAGTTCACCGGACATACGTCAGAAGCAGAGGTTAGGTCATTTGCGCTTCTGTGGAGTCAGTTATAATTGGTTATGACCATTGCTCCTTACCAGTGCTATTGCAGCCCGCTTGCATTATTGTGTTAAGATTTAATAAAGTGGCCTGGTTTAATCTCCAGTACAGTGTCCGTCTCTTTATTGGGGAGTGGGTCCGGCAAGGGATGTGCGGCAGCGCGAATGCACTGCCGCGCGCTTTGCCGGCCCCGCCCCATCTGAGACGGCACGGGACCAGAAGAGGGGCGGGGGCTGGGCCTTCCCTTGAAAGGGAGAGGTCTGGACTGCCCTCCGGCGGTTGATCGACCGGGCCAGGCAGCGTTTGCCCGCCACCCCCTCCCTAGGTGACAGCGTGACTTTCTTGGTCACTTCGGGGCCAGATGGGAATTTTGGCTTGAACCTAAATTGGCCTCTTGGTTCTTGTCGTTTTTGCCCATCCCACACTGCCACTGATGGTTGAGTTTTGGGGTACTTTTGTTCCTGTTTTGGTCACTTGGCGGCTAGCACTGGTAAGGAGGTACTGGATGACCCTCACGAATCCGGCAGGTATGTACTTGGTTGGCCACAGGAAGGATGAGATAGAGGAAAACTCGGATGGTCAATCAGGTGTGGACCAGGAACAAGGTGATGCTATGCTAGACACAGCTTGCAAAACCTTACAGTTCACCGGACATACGTCAGAAGCAGAGGTTAGGTCATTTGCACTTCTGTGGGGTCAGTTATAATTGGTTATGACCATTGCTCCTTACCAGTGCTATTGCGGCCTGCTTGCATTATTGTGTTATGATTTAATAAAGTGGCCCGGTTTAATCTCCAGCACAGTGTCCGTCTCTTTATTGGGGAGTGGGTCTGGCAATGCACCTGAGAAGGCTGTTTGCAGCATTTAGACTTCCAGATGTGCTGGTGTCCGACAACGCGTCCTCATTCACATCTGCAGAATTCCAATCCTTCATGGAAAGGAATGCAACTAGGCACATCACTGCTGCCCCATTCCACCCAGCCATCAATGGCCAGGTGGAGCAGCAGGTGTGCAAACCAAGGACGTGCTTTGTCATATGGGTGAAGGGGATTTAGAGCTCCAGTTATGCCAGTTTCTTTTCATATATAGGCTCATCCCCCTTGCCTCAGGGCTGTCCGCTGCTGAATTGCTCCAGCAAAGGAAACTGTCATCCTTGTTGGACAGATTGGATCCTTCTAGGGTGGAGGACAAAGGCACAAATATAGCGATCCAACACCAGAAGGGTTTTTCTCCAGGAGAAATTATGCAGCTGGTGGTCCTACGTGGGTGCCTGGGTTTGTGATCGATCAGACTGGTCCTGTTTCTTACAGAATTGAAACAGCCACTGGTCTGATGTGGAGGAGGCACGCGGATCAATTGAGACCCAGAGTACTGGACCCACAGGATGAATACAGACACTCGACGTTAGGGTTGGCCCCCACCCGTTTAAATCCAGGGGGCAGAGGTAATAATCAGCTGCAAGCTAACTTAGACCCAGAGGTGTGTTCTAGGGACCGATTTCAAGGGGAAATTGTGGAATGCTCCCCTACTCGCCATGTGTACCCCTACACTATCCCACCCTAGCACTCTGGATTCCTTTATTGATGATGACCAATTTTGTTTGGAGTCGCCCTCCACTCTTAGTACACACAGGAGGGACCCTGAGTTGTCTTATTTGGGTTTACAATCCTCCCCCTCTAGTTAATCCCTCACTCCAGTTGGGTCGCCCATCCTACGAGCTCCTAAGCCGGCTCCTCCAAGAGTCCGACCCAGAAGGGAAACTAGACCACCATCCTGGTTAAAGGACTTTGTTTTTCCCTAGGGGGGAAGAATGTTATGTATGTTAACTGTGTTTTCTGACAGGAGCGGAATGTATCTTTTCTCATGTATCTATTCTTATGCAAATAAGTGGATCGAAAAATGTGCACACCCTGTTAGCCAATGGGCTTGTTGTATTATTGTTACTGTTACTGTTTATAGTGTATATAAGTCTGAGTTTTGCCCTATCCAAACTGTGTTCAAACCCCACTAATAAAGAGCTGAATTTCACTACTTCATTCATCTTCTTCTTCATTCCTTGAACACTAAACTCACTCAACAAAAGTTATGCCCACCTGCTATTGCATTGCTGCACTTATCTTGTTTTAAACATCAGTAAGTGCAGAGTGATGCATGTTGGGGCAAAAAACCCCAATTACATTTATAAACTGATGGGGTCTGAACTCTCTGCGACAAACCAGGAAAGGGACCTTGGTGTCCTGGTGGACAGCTCAATGAAGGTGTCAACCCAGTGTGCCTCAGCAGTGAAAAAAGCAAACTCAATGTTAGGGATCATTAGGAAGGGTATAGAAAATAAGTCAGCAAGTGTCATTTTGCCTCTTTATAAATCTATGGTGAGGCCCCATCTGGAATACTGTGTACAGTTCTGGTCGCCATACCTCCAGAAGGATATTATGGAGTTGGAGAAAGTACAGAGGAGGGCAACCAGAATGGTTAGGGGACTGGAACACCTTCCTTACCATCTGAGGCTGCAACGGTTGGGCCTTTTCACTCTTGAACGACGGCGTCTAAGAGGTGACCTGATTGAAGTTTATAAAATCATGCACGGTGTGGACAAAGTGGATAAGGAAAAACTGTTTTCCCTATCGCACAACACTAGAACTAGGGGACACTCCATGAAACTTTTGGGTACTAGTTCTCAAACAAATAAGAGAAAGTACTTTTTCACCCAGAGGATTACTGGTCTATGGAACTCCCTGCCAGAAGAAGTGGTGACAGCTGTCAGTCTTGACAGCTTTAAGAAAGGATTAGACAAGTTCATGGAGGACAAGGCTATCAATGGCTATAATTATGGCTACCTAAGGACAACCTCCGGGTTGGAGAGATAGGCAGGATATCTCTCAATGCCATTTCCAGGGAATCCTAAGCAGGTGAAGGCATCTCCTTGGGAATACCCTGAAGGAAATGGTGAGACACTGTGTGAGACAGAATGCTGGACTGGATGGGCTGTGGCCTGTTCCAGCAAGGCTGTTCTTATGTTCTTATGTTCTTATGTTCTTAAAGCACACTTGTGTTTTCAGGTTGATCCTGAGAGTGATAATGCTTTAAAAAAACATACATGTTTCTCACTTACCTTGTTTTTTTTTTTAAAAAAAAATCAGCTTTGTGCCAGGCTGCAAAATCAAGGGGGTACCAGTGGCCAATGGGACTTGTGTTGCTGTACCATATGAACCCCCTCCCCAATCCATGGAGTTTATGAGAATTTATGAACAGAAGGACACTGTAGGACAAAAATTAAGGTAAGAGCTGCCCTGGATTTTGCAGCTGGCATGAGAGAAAGTGAAGAGCCTGAGTGGCAACAAAGATTATCTAGCAATGTGGCAATTTTTATGAATGCTTCCTAGCAACTTTTACATTTGTATTTATGCAAGCTGGGTGTTTCGTCCCGATGGATCCTCTACATCTGAGAAAGGTAAATTTAATTCTTCCACTGATGTGTTTCCCACAGTACATGAGCGTGGAATTCAATGAACATGCAATTATGTGTGAGATTCAATTAGGGGATTTCAAAAGCATCTCAGTTTCATTATGAAAAACGTTTGTGTATTTCCTGCTTGATATTCACACTGCACCTTTCCAAACCCACTGTTACGGCAACAAAAAAATTGAAGCGGCCAGGAGAACAAGTCTTTCACTTTTTCATTATCTTTCAAAGCATTCTTCCTAACAGGACAGAAGGTTTAAAATGGAATTAAAATGTTGAGATTTGGTTCCATTAGGATCGTGTGTTAGCCCCTGACCAGATCAGCGTCTGAATAGTGATGTGGTTATCTGGGCCAGCCCTGCTCTCTGCCCTTCCAGAAATAATTCCAATATGATCTTTGTCTGGCTCTCGGCCAGTATTTGTTCTTCTATCTCCGCGAAAAACCTCATTTGTGTAAACTGAGAAATGCAAATTAAGTGGTAGCTAAATGGTCCATCATAATTATTTCTGGCAGCATTATTTGCCAACATCTCTTACAGAGAACTAAAGAGAAAGGGAAGCAGGAGTCAGGTATGATCAACTTTGGTAGCAAGACCAACGAGGAAAGAAAATCCAAGTGAAGGAGACTGACTTGATCATGCCAAAGTGAATTTCTAGCTTAACTACAGGAACCTAGACATTCATTTGCATGTGTGCAAGTGTACGCGGACACACACGCACCTTGGTTCCAGTATGCTTTTTTTTTAATGAAAAAGGCAAAGGACAGACAATATGCAACACTGACATAAGGCCACGCTTCACAATGCAGCTAAGAGAAATACAGAGAATGACTGCTATAGCCAGAGACCTCACTCAAAGTGTGACTACATTGTAAAGCCAAAATGAAGCAATTCAAATTTGCATAAGGCTTTATTTTCAGAAATTTTGGGACTGCATTTGGTAACTACACAAAGACCTTGATGATTTTGGTGCCTATCAATCTGATATAGTTCAATCCCCACAGTTCCCCTTCTTTTGATGCCACTTACCTGCTAATCCCCAACTCTCCTTTTATGGTCTGTTTTCAAGCCACTGAGGCTGTTTAACTTTAAAGGGTTGCATGGCAGTCAAGAAAAAGGGACATTTTTACAAAATTCTTCATACCTATACAAACATACAATAGAAGCATTGTAGTCTGCTAGAGTTTATCAGAGACGTTTTGATTTTATATCAAAATGTTTATCCTTTAAAAAACTATCTTCATTTTTTTTAAAGGTAGAAATGATCTATCACTAGACTCAGTAGGTTTTTAAAATAATATACTTTGGGGCAACTAGGGAGAAAGTTGCAGGAGTGGCTGTTTACATTGCCCTAAAACATCATGTCCCAACTTACTACAAAACTAGAAGTCGATCCAAATTTACACCCAGTCCTTTTGTAGGATGAAACAAATTATCACATAGGCAAAATACCATTGTGGTTTTAAAAAAAAGTAGAAGCCCTGAGCAGACAGGGAACAAAGTCTGAATTAGGAGGAAGGGTAAAGATCAGCTGATTTGTATTGAGCTTCATATTGTGTAATTAATGAAAAACACTTTGAATTAATCTGTGCCAATTTTGGGCAATTTAATCATATTCTAAGACAGACAGACAGGCAGGCAGGCAAGCAGGCAGGCAGGCATGTGCACACACCAGTGATAGCGAACCTTGGCACTCCAGGTGTTTTTGACCTTCAATTCCCAGAAGCTCAAGTCTCTGTTAATCCACACAATACTGTGTATGCGCAGTAAACCCATTCGTGTGAATTCACAGAGACTTGGGCTTCTGGGAATTGAAAGTCCAAGAACACCTGGAGTGCCAAGGTTCGCCATCACGGGACTAGACTATGCAGGTGACATTTTGGGATTCACTGGATGGGTGAACCGCACAGTCCTCTTCTTCTTTGCCACCAGCTCAGTGCCTTCCTTATAAGGCATCTGTGTTTTCATTTTCTCTTTTTTCAATTTTATTTGTGTGGCATATTTTTATCTTAACATTTCAACTCCACAAATATCTGAATAGAATTCCTGGGCTCCACCTTGTGGCAGCCATGCAGACACAAATGCAATTAGTGTTTTGGCATTCAGCCAAATTCAGTGCATAGCCCTTGTTTCTTTGTGTATTTACTTCCTTAATACGAAATAATAACCATTGTGAAGCATTCATACTGATCCAATTCATTCCAGTGCTGGACCCAGTGCCTTTAGCTTTAGTTTTAAACTGTTGTATTGTTGGGAGGGTATTTTAAGGGGTTTAAATGGTTTTAAGCTTAAGGTTTGTTTGTTTGTTTTTTTGTGATTTTATTACTATGGGGACGTTTTATACTTGAATCTTGTAAATTTTATTGAGAACCTCCCAGAATCACTTTGGCAAGAGGGAGGCATTATAAATTCAATAAATAAATAAATAAATATGCTCCAGAGTAGATGTACCTTCATTTCACCATGTCAGGTGCAACATGTTTAAAATTACAGCTACCTGTCTTTGTAACACACCTGTGAGACAGCTTTATTTGTTTCACGCAGAGACATGGCACATCTTTTGTAATAATCACATGAACAGAAAATACTAACAAAACAACACACATTTTACCTCTTCAGAAACAGTGGTTGATGTTACTTGTCAGAAACAGTATAATATTGGTTGTAGAGTTTTCATGGTGTGGTATGCTAACACTTCATGACTGGGATTACTGACATTTTGAGTCTACTTGAAATCAGTATCATAATGCTTTTGATGTTTTTCACAACTGTATTTTCTCCATTGATGCTTCACCTGTGGTTTCAGATCTAATTAAATCAACCAACCAACCAACCAACCAATCAATCAATCTTTTTTACGCCCAAGACCAGCATAGTATAGCAAAAATACAGAAGTTAAAATGAGAGTACTTAAAACAGATCTTAGTTAATTAAAGGGAAATGATTAATAACTATAATGAGAAAATGTGGAGAAAATGGTACATAAATGGTTTTGAGGGTAATATGAATTGTGAGGTTAAGGCCAGTCCAAATGTGAGAAACAACCTTGTACTCTTGAAACCCAGACTTTGTTTATATCTAAGAGATAGTGCAGGTGTTGTGTGTAGTCAAAGATAGCTCCCATGAGAAGAGGTACAGGTCAGGGTGGCCAGGACAGATCAACTGCAAAATGTTCCATGAGAAATGGAAAGTAGACAAATAGTTTATATATCATGTCTGAGTTAGGTTGGAAGACCTGCGCGGGGGGGGGGCAGTTTCTGAATGTGATAATATCCTATAACGGGTTGCCAACCTTTTCAAGATGGGGGCCAGGTCACGCTCTCTCAGTCAGCTTCGAGGGCCGGGCGGCCATTCTGCCCTGCCTGCATGATGGGGGTGACCATTTTGTACCAACAGCTTCAAAGGGGTGGCCATTTTGTTTCTTCAATGCCCTTGGAAGGGGGCACATGAAATGGGGTTCCTTAGGTTGAGAACCCCTGTCCTATAACAATCTCTTGGGACCTGTTTTCATTTATGGTGGGAATGTAAGAATGTGAAGAAATTATGGGAAATTATATTTTATACAATTCAATATTGTATAAAATTGGAGATGTGTCCTAATATATAATTTTAATGGATTTTGGAAACATGCAGATAGAATGGAAAAAGAAAGAGATTATTGGTATATGTGTAACAGCTTTGACATTGAATATTGCTAAAAATGGAAAGTAGACAGGTAATTTGATTTGGACGATTGGTACAAAGCGATCATGTAGATCATCACAACCTGCTCATCACAATCTGTGCAGATCTAGGTGCTGACCCTGAGGATGGCTAGAAAGTCTATTATTAGAAATAGAGCCTTTACTGATATCACAGATTTTGTGTGTGTGTGTGTGTGTAAGAGAGAGAGTCACAGAGAGAGAGAGAGAGAGAGAAGGCTATTGGTTACATGTCAGTACACATGCGTGTGGTGTGAGTGTAAGCCATTTGGGTCACAAAACAGCAAAATAATGGTACCAAAGCTGGGAGAGTATGAGTTTAAAGAACACACCAGTTTGAGGGCAGTGGTTGTTTATAGTTGATATAGCTATTGAAAAGTATGCATCTGCCTGATATCAGATTTCTGTCTGTGAGAAGGTTTGTCTATTTGAAAATATAATATAAGTATTTTTGAATGGTAAATAAATTTTAGGCAAGCTTGTCTTAATCTACCTATCACTAAAGACTGTAGATGGAAATTAGATTGACTTTTCTTCCATTTTTCAGTTGTCAATGTTGTTCGATGTTTTCCTGCCTCTCTGTGTGGGATCAATAAAAATCTTTCACTATTTTCAAGACTTCCACATTGGTACAAGTCTGCAAGCTGGCAAACCTTTTCAGCCACTTAATTGTTCGGCAACTTGTCAGGATCAAGAAAAGAGAGTTCTTGAAATAGATACTGCCCAAAGAAATTAGGAGCCCTAAATTTTTTCATGACTACTCTTCTCAAAGCTGCCTGGAAGGCACCTTACATAGCAGCTGTATTTGAACAAACATGCAAGGAAATGAAGCATTTTATTACAGTAATACACATGTTTCATGTATAATAGTACTATAATAGTAATGGCTGAACATCCTGCTACGGTAATGGAGGACACCGTACAGCCAGCGACTCAACGCTGAGTGTCAGGCGGCAGTTAACTAACCTGATGCCCTAAAGGGGCCAATGGCTATAGGTGGATGAGCCCCTTTAGGTGGGGTGATGGCCCCCTTAGTGGAGGAAATGCCACTGGAAACCATAATATTAGGCCCAACAGCAAAATGAACAGAGGAGGAACTCTGATTCACAATGGTCATGGAAGCAGAAGAAGATGCACCTTGATAATATACTCAAGGCTGCGGCAGTCCATTGCAGTCCCGGTGTTAAATCCTGCATGTCTTATTTTGTGTGTGCCGCAGGGGATGGCTCTGTGATCATAGTGTGTGGGTCACTTCATTGCAAGTTGGAACCCACCTTAAATAAATTCATGGCAGTGACATTTTTCCTGCTTCAGGAAAAAATGCATTCTTGGATATGAGTTGCAGCTGATGACGATTGCTTTATGATCAAAACCTCAATAAAATTAAAGTTCTATTATACTTATCACAAGAATTGCTTTGTCATAATTGTTGTCACAGAATTGCTGTTAAGTTCAACTTTTCATATTGTGGTTGTTCAGCTCCAAGAGCACAGGATAACCTGTTCCTTGCTAAATTCAGGACCCTCGATATTTTTCCATTCCTAGCAGGAGAACTATTCAGCCACAAAGTGACCTCAGACCAGTCATTTTCTTTCAGCTTAACCTGCCTTGGCTATTGTGAGTAAAAAGGACAGGGAACTGCTTATACCACTATGTGTGTCTTGGAAAAATAAATAAATAATGTGCAAACAATGCTACATGAATAATCAACATAGCCGGATATGTGCAGAACTTGTGAGTGAACATACAATAGTTACAAATGGAGGTCTTCATTGTGTTCTTAATAAATATTATATTTTTCTTGTGCTTAGAGCAGGAATTCTCAACCTGTGGCCTGTGGGCCGGATGCAGCCCACAGCACCATTTCATGTGGCCCCTCACCGCCTCCACCACACCCAGAAGTGCCATGTGGTAAAGGAAGGGCAAAATGGCCATCTAGCCCCCAAAGCTGTCTGAGGGAGCATGACCTGGTCCCTGGCTTAAAAAGGTTGAGAACTCCTGGAGTGTAAATAAAGGCAATTAGCTGTGGCTAAATAACTGTCAAAGTAAACCAAGGAAGAGCCCAGGAAACTTAATTCTATGAAGAAAGATACAAAAAAAAAGATGATTTTATGTTGAGATTACAGAAATATAACCCAGTTTAATCAAGCAAATAGCATTGTAGTGCTCAGTCTGCAGTGATGCACAGATTGCTTTGAGAAAGCATTTAGACATCTATGGTGAAGCCCCATCTGGAATACTGTGTACAGTTCTGGTCGCCATACCTCCAGAAGGATATTTTGGAGTTGGAGAAAGTGCAGAGGAGGGCAACCAGAATGATTAGGGAACTGGAACACCTTCCTTACCATCTGAGGCTGCAACGGTTGGGCCTTTTCACTCTTGAACTACGGCGTCTAAGAGGTGACCTGATTTAAGTTTATAAAATCATGCACGGTGTGGACAAAGTAGATAAGGAAAAACTGTTTTCCCTATCGCACAACACTAGAACTAGGGGACACTCGATGAAACTTTTGGGTACTAGTTCTCAAACAAATAAGAGAAAGTACTTTTTCACCCAGAGGATTACTGGTCTATGGAACTCCCTGCCAGAAGAAGTGGTGACAGCTGTCAGTCTTGACAGCTTTAAGAAAGGATTAGACAAGTTCATGGAGGACAAGGGTATCAATGGCTATAATTATGGATACTTAAGGACAACCTCTGGGTTGGAGAGATAGGCAGGATATCTCCCAATGCCATTTCCAGGGAATACTAAGCAGGTGAAGGCATCTCCTTGGGAATACCCTGAAGGAAATGGTGAGCCACTTTGTGAGACAGAATGCTGGACTGGATGGGCTGTGGCCTGTTCCAGCAAGGCTGTTCTTATGTTCTTATGTTCTTATATGACACATTCCTTGATCAGACTATCAAGGTGTGAATTCCCGCTGGTCGCAAGTCACTTTCAATTCTTTTCGCTGCTGTGCTCTTCTTCTGCAGGTTCGACCAAAACTTTTCACGATTGAGTCTTCCCATCTTTTGGGGGGTGGGGGTGGTAGTGGGGGGCTGTCATGCTATCTTTTTAGTCCTCTGGGATACCACTCAGTGACACATATTAATTTTTATTACTATAATGAGATCATGGGTTGGCTGCATAGCTCAGTGAGTTTATTTATTTATTTATTAAATTTGTACCCCGCTTTACTCACACAAGTGTGACTCAAGGTGGCTTCTAACAAAAATAAATACAATATACAAACATGCTATGCAATAAACAATAATACATGAAATATACTTAAGAATACAACAAAGCAAAATTATGATAAGATACAACAATAATAATACAATACACAATATTCTTTACAAAAATAATAATATCAAAATCACATAAAGGTATAGCAATAATACAATTACAATCACAGATCAAATAATACAAAAAGCACAATATAAAATAAAATATAATAATATACAATAATCGCCCCACCGACAGCAAAACACGTGACACCCAGCACTCACCCCAATCACCCCAAAGAAACCCAGAGATGTAGAGTAACAGGAACAATGGACCCCTGCCACCAAGGTCCAAGTCCTTACCAATGGCATGGGGGAGGGGGGAGTCTCAAGCATCAATGAAGGAGGTCTGCGATGGCTCCCACCTGTCTCCACTCCCCAGGACCAATAGTGTTGGTCCTGGGGCTAGGCAGGGAGCATTGGCACCTGTGGCTGCTCCGGCTCCCTTCTTAGCCATCCAAGCAGGCAAGACTCGAAGGGCGGGGTGGTGGTGGGAGCCTGCCTCCATTCCCAAGGTCCGATGGCATGGGTCCTGAGGCGAGGCAGAGAGCATTCATGGTGGCGGCGGCAGTGGCATCTTCGGGGCTCCCATTGGCCTCGGAGCCCCCTTTATCCTCCCTGCCTGGTGGAAGTGGGTGGGGAGGGACAGCCTCATGGCGGCTTCAGCAATGGTGGCTTCGGGGCTTCCTTGGCCTTGGGAGCCCCCTTTATCCTCCCTGCCTGGTGGAAGGAGGTGGGGAGGGACAGCCTCATGGCAGGGGTGGCAACGGTGTCTTCGGGGCTCCCTTGGCCTTGGGAGCCCCCTTTATCCTCCCCACCCGGTGGAAGGGGGTGAGTAGGGACAGCCTCGCAGCAACTGATATCTGGCTGCAGAGCCAGAGGTTGAGAGTTCAACTCCCCACTGTGCCTCCCAAAATAACAAGCTCTGTGTTGCCTTGGGCAAGATACATAGTGGAAGGCAATGGTAAACCATTTCTGAGTATTTTCTACAAAGGAAATCCTAAAAGGGGTCACCATAAGTCATAATTGACTTGATGTCACATGATGATGGCAGTGGTGTTGGTGGTGGCAGTGGTGGTGGTGGTGATGATGATGATGATGATACAATACAGTTTCTTACAGAGTATGGCAGACACATTTTCCAAAATAGAAGGGATATAATTATTCTCGGGAATTTCTTTTTATTGTGGCATTACTGCTATATCCTCTGTCATCGTCATCAGCTGCAATGCGTAACTTAGAATATATTTTTTTCCTGAAGCAGGAAAAATGCCACTAGCATGGATTTGTTTTAAGGTGAATCCCAGCTTGCCATGAAGTGACCCACATGCTGTGTTCACGGAGCCATCTCCTGCGGTACATATGAAATGAGACATGCAGGATTTAACTCTGTGACTGCAATGGACTGACGCAGCCTTGAGGATATTAACAAGGTGTGCCTTCACAGCCAATCAATCTGGCATGGTCTCTTCCACCTCCATGACCGCTGGGAATCAGAGTTCCTCCTCTGCTCATTTTGCCATTGGGCCCAATATAATGGTTTTCAGTGGCATTTCCTCCACCAAGGGGGCTCATCCACCCATAGCCATTGGCCCCTTTAGGGAGTCAGGTTATTTACCACCACCCAACACTCAGCGTTATATCCTTTGTACACCTTTAGCATCCTTTTCTTTCTAGGTAGAGAGCCCCGAACTATAGACACTTTGAGCTCCATGTGGCCTATTATTTCTGGTGAACTGCTTAAAGCTCGGTAGATCACAAGCTGAGGCAGCCCCCTATGTTATATTAAACTAAACAGATTCCAACACTTAAAAGAACAACCTAGCCAAATGACATCTGCCTCCCACTCTGGCATTATGAAGAATTGTTTTCCTTTTGTGGTATATTAAACCTAAAAATGTAATGAGAACATAATGTCACATTTTCATGCCTCTTTCTTTAGCTTCATTTCTGTCTGGTCATGGAAAAATATATATATATATATATATATATATATATATATATATATATATATATATATATATATATATATATATATATATATATATATATATATATATATATATATATATATATATATATATATATATATATATATATATATATATATATATATATATATATATATATATATATATATATATATATATATAGCGGGATTTCAATGCTCTTTAAACACTGATCATCCACTTAATTGCCCATTGATTCACATGTGCATCTTTGCCTGGCCTCTGTGAAGTAACTATTTCCAGATATTTCTAAATCTATACACGGTATTTTTATGGTGTGACATCCTACAGGGATTTATTAACACTATTCTATATTTAAGTTGCTTACTCTGATTAATAGATGGTTTGTGCTGTTGCTATACCCATTTACAAATGAAGATGGCAATGACAAATTTTACTTTATCTTATCTGTGCCTGCATTATTATTATAAAATGCTTAATGATGTCAAAATGGAACTCATCATTTTGAATGCAGAAAACTGCATGAAGGGGCAGGAATGAAAATGAAAAGCAGTTTGCTTTTTGAGGAATTGAAAGATTATGTCTGAAAGAAGAAATATAAAATCATCAATCAATATGTGATATTTCTCCCTCTAATGCTCAACATGGATTCCTGAGCATAGTTCACTTCTGTCTCATGGCAGGAGCTTTCTCTTCCTTTGTGTCTGCAGAATTAATTCTTTATATAAAATTTTAAAATGTTGCTACCTTCAATATTAGGGGGCTGTGGTGGCTTAGTGGTTAAGATGCTGAACTTGGTGAGTGGAAGGTTGACAGGTTAGCAATTTGAGACCCAAGTACTGCATGATGGAGTGAGCTCCCTTCTCTGGCCCAGCTCCTGCCAACCTAGCAGTTTGAAAGCAAGAAATTGCATGTACTGTAGATAGCTACTGCTTCGGCAGGAAAGGTAACAGCATTCAGTGTGCTCCAGCATCTAGTCATGTCTGCCACAGTTGCAGATGTAGACAGCACTGTGGACATGAGCAGCACACCCTAGAGTTGGACATGACTGGCTTTCAAGCAAGGGAAACATTTACCTTTCCCTTACCTTCTATATTATTCTGGAGTCACTTGGTAGTTTTATTGACTACACCAAGGCTTTTGACTGTGTGGACCACAACAAAATGTGGCAAGTAATTAAAGAGATGGGAATACCAGAACACCTCATATGCCTCATGAGAAATCTGTACACGAACTAAGAAGCAACAGTTAGGAAGAACACGGAATGACAGAGTGGTTTGGAATAGGAAAAGGAGTAAGACAAGGCTGCATTTTATCACCCTGCTTATTCAATCTATACACAGAGCACATAATGTGCAATGCAGGGATGGAGGAATCACAATATGGGATCAAAATTGCTGGGAGAAACATCAACAATTTGAGATATGCAGACGATACCACCCTAATGGCAGAAAGTGAGGAAGACCTAAAGAACCTCTTGATTGGATTGAAGGAGGAGAGTGCAAAAGCTGGCTTGAGAATATCAAGAAAACCAAGATAATGGCAACAGGTCTGATCAGTCCCTGGAAAATAGATGGAGAAGAAGTAGTAGCAGTGACAGATTTTACTTTCCTATGATCTAAGATCACTACAGATGGCGACTGTAGCCATGAAATAAAAATTCAACTGATTATGGGAAGACAAGCTATGAGAAACCTGGGGAAAAGCAGAGACATCAACTTGAAAACAAAAATTCACATAGTCAAAACAATGGTATTCCCGGTGGTAATGTATGGGTGTGAGAGATGGACCATTAGGAAAGCTGAGTGCAGAAGAATAGATGCCTTTGAAATGTGGTGTTGGAGGAGAGTCCTGAGAGTCCCATGGATAGCAAAGAGAACTAATATTAGAAGAAATCAACCCTGACTGTTCATTGGAGGGACAAATAGTGAAGATGAAGCTAAAGTACTTTGGACATCAAATGAGAAGGGAGGACTCACTTGAGAAGGCCTTGATGCTGGGAAAGGTGGAGGGCAGGAGAAGAAGGGGGCATCCAAAGATGAGATGGCTAGATGGTATTGTGGGCACCATGGACACAGAGCAGGATGGGCTGAGGAGGATGGTGTAGGACAGAGGTGCTTGAAGGAAAATAGTCCATGGGGTCACAAAGGGTCGGAATCGACTGTGCGACTGAACAACAACAACACCTGGTAGAGATTGTGAAAAATGTGTGTAAGGAATAAGATTGTTGCTTCTTTTCCCACACCTCAAGTCTCGAACCAACCATCTTATCCCTTGCTGCTGACACTTTCCAAGGGGCCTAAGTTGCAGATGAGGAACTGCTTATCAGCCCAAAGACCTAATTCCCTTTCAGAGCTGTTCTTAAGAGATGCAGTCCGGTTGTGACGGCAACAATGGCAAGCCACAGGCAGAAGAACAGGACCAACAATACAATTATAATTTAGTTTACGCCTCTTGCTGCCAGTACCTGATCCATGTCAACCTCTTTAGATTAAGGAAGCCTTCATACAAAAGCTGAGGGAAGACTAATGGGGGTGTCTTTTCAGAGACAGGGAGAACAGCAGACCCCTGGCCCTCCCCTTTACTTTGTGTTTGTGATTACAGTTGTGTGTGTACCTGTTAAAGTATTGGATTAGTACTCAGGCAACCCATACTCAAATTGCTACTTGGCCATGAAGCTAGTGGGTGACCTTCAGCCACACAGATTTTCCCAGAGTTGTTGAGAAAATAAGGTGGGTAGAAGAAGTGCTTTGCATACTGCTTTGAACTCACTGGAAAAGTAGTAGGCTATAAATGTACTAACTACATGCAGGTAATGAAGGAAAAGAACTAAAGAAATCTATTATCCTAATTCCTGGTGTCATTCTTCTTTTTTGAAAGGCCTCTTTGGGGTCCTTTGCTTTGCTCAAAGTTATAGCAGAGATGACAAAGAGCGGTCGAATACTCTCTCCTGCACCACAGACACTTGTTTAGGGTAGAAGGGAGAAAATGTATTTTAAGAAGTGGCACCCATGTGCTTATTTAATTTCTCCCAACCATCTTAACTGCATGGTTTGGATAGGGATTACTAGTGTAAAGGGGTGTGTGTAGGTGGAGTCTTAGATGCCACACAACCTGAGATAAATAAATTTTATTAAAGCCAGTGGGGATGGGGTGTCTATTATTTGGGTCTTGTAGTGTCTGATCTTAGAGTAACTCTAAGTTTCTCACATTAGACATTCTGTTAGTAGGTTTTGATGCTGTCTGTAAACTGGGTGGCACAAAATGCTGCACCATCAAGAAGGCACAGTAGGGAGTTGAACTCCCAACTTCTGGCACCACAACCACATGTCTAAGCTGCTGAGCTAATCATCTGGCAGCAAAAGGAATGTAGGCTATGACAGCAACAACCACCAGTTGAAAAGGATGGCGGAGGACTCCAGAGAAACAGCTAGAAGCTTGCTGCTGCTTTCTGGCACTTGCAGCATGAGAAAATTACTTCATTTTGTCTAAGACGCTGACTGGGAGGTGGAAGGTCAGCAGTTTGATTCCCGAATACTGCAGGATGGAATGAGCTCCCATCTTTGTCCCAGCTCCTGCCAACCTGGCAGTTCGAAAGCAAGAAATTGCAAGTAGATAAATAGGGACCTCTTCGGTGGGAAGGTAATGGCGTTCCGTGCATTCCGGTGTCTAGTCATGCCTGCCACATGACCACAGAAACGTTTGCAGAAGCAGACAGTGCTGGCTCTTTGGCTTTGAAACAGAGATGAGCACTGCACCCTAGAGTCGGATACGACTGGATTTCGAGCAAGGGAAACCTTTACCTTTACTTTAGGGGCAGACCTAGGAAGAAGAGGCAGTCTTTAGGTAGCATATCTGCAGCATATTGAAAGTTAAATGAACATTAAAATGGAAGCTGGTAAGTGTTGCATTTAATCTACAGTTGTTTTAAAAAAACAAACCACCTCCTAAGGAAAGTCTGATAATTAACAGAATCTTTGCAGAGAGAAAGATCTTGTCCTTTCATCAGCTGGAGTGTTGGTGTAACAGAAAGAGCATCCTCAAAGATTGTGGTATTTTTGAACCACAATAGGGCGTGCCCTGGTAATGGCAACCTTGTGTTGCCGGCTAATCTTTCTCACACAAGGTCAGGCGAAAGGAACTGCAGAATGAACTCTCCAAAAGGTGCCTTCATTTTGGCAGTTTCACATCTGGCCTAGGCACCGAAGAAGAAGAAGCTGGCATGTTTCTGTGGAGAATTCCTTTAAATACTGAAATTTGTCCCCAGCCCTGGTGATCTCTTCCCTCTCCCAATAAGACCTTTGGGAAGATGTTGTGTTCTGTAAAGCTGTGCCTTTAACAATGTACCTTAGTCATGTGGTAAAAATGTAACCTTTCTGTGTGCAACATTATAACCTTCAGCTGTATCAATGTAAACCTGATAAGGGGACGCGAGCTAGTGACCACTAGATGGCAATAGCGAGCGTCCAGCTCTCTTGGCTCAGATTCACCTGGATCAGCAGCGCGGGAAGATTCCCGCCACCTCTTCACCTGGACAAGAAGGGCGTGACCTTCTACGACGTCACGCAGGCAGCAACCAATAGTCTGTCGACGAGCCACTTTCAAATGTATAGCCAGCTGTATATATTGAGCTACCCATCCGCCATTACCACATGTTCCTCCGGATCATCATGCAATAAACCTGTGTTAAGCCAACCCTTTGGCTGTCTCGTTGTCTTTGGTCCCTTACACTAAATTGGCGACGAAGGTGGGATGATGGCAGCCCACGGGACCAAGACATGCGCCGGTTTCGAAATCAGGAAACCGGGCGACTGGGAGATCTTCGAAATGGACTTCCAGGCAGCACTGATCGAGTCCGAAGTCACGGAAGAGGCAAAGAAAAGGGCCATCTTCACCAGGATGCTCGGACAAGAAACCAAAAGGACCTTGGTGGACCTGATTGCACGAGGAGGGTGAGCGAATTCAAGGCCAAGGAACTCATGCAGATGCTGCGTGAGCACGTCCGGCCCGCCACGGCGATGTTTCCCGCTCGGAGTGCGTTCTGGAGGCGAGTCCAAGCGCCCGGGGAGACGGTCGCCGCATTCGTGGCGGCCCTGTGGCTGGCGGCCGGCCCGTGCAAATGGGAGAATGCCGAAATCACCCTCCGGGACTGTGTGCTGTGCGGCCTGAACGACACCGAAACCCAGCGCACATTAATGAACCAAGAGCCGCCTCCCACGTTGCAGGAGGTCGTCAGAGCGGCACAAGCCGCGGAAGCTACAAAGGCTGGGGTCCAAGAACTCCAGGACTGGCGGCCGAAGTCGAGCAAGGCAGAGACTCCGGTGCATGCGGCCCGGCGAGCTTCGAGGTCGTCCGCAGAGAGCAGCGATGACGAGGACGTCCGGAGGGTCCGGAAAGTTGAGCCGGCGGTGCGACGGCTGTGGAGCGGCCCACGACCGCGTAAAATGCCCGTTTCGGAAGGCCGAGTGCCACAACTGCGGCCGCCGCGGGCACATCGCCAAGGTGTGCAGGAAGAGGCGCGAGACCCGGAGAAGCTCAGCAGACCGTTCCGCGGGACAAGACCGCTCAACGAGACCCAAGGATGGCGCTCAGGCCACGCGGAAGCAGGACGGCGTGGGCCCCATCTCCGACGGCAGCGAGGACGATGTCCCAGTATTCAGCGTGTCCGTAGGACACCCCCGCTACTTTGTTGAGGTACTAGTTCAAGGGGTTCCCATTAGCATGGAAATTGACTCGGGGTCCTCATATTCAATCATTTCCCAGAGGGAGTTTTTGAGAATTGCCACCCACAGGCGACCCAAGCTCAAAGCGTTGAGGTCCACACTACGGGACGTGCAGGGGAACAGCATTCCAGTGTTGGGGGTTGGAGAATTTCAGGTTAAATTCAAGAAGCATGCCGTGTCCCTCCCTCTAGTCGTGCTTAAAGGGGGAGATTGCAGCCTCCTCGGGACTCAATGGTTCCAGCCCCTGGGGTTGTTTATTGGGGGGGTGCACGCCGTTGGGATGCACGCCGTTGGGTCTGACCTGATTCAGGAGGTGTGCGAGGCGCACCCCGAAGTTTTCAAAAAGGGACTGGGGAAATTCAAGGGGCCCCCAGTGACTTTCGACCTGGACCCGGAGGTCCGCCCAATTCGACTCAAACCACGCCGGGTGCCGTTCGCACTCAAGGACAAGATAGAGGCGGAACTGGACAAATTGGTGGGCCAGGGAATCCTTGTGCCTGTTGATTCTGCGGAGTGGGAAACTCCAATTGTAACCGCACTAAAGGCCAATGGGGAGATCCGCATATGCGCCGATTACAAGTGCACCATCAACAAGGCAATCCGCCCGAATGCGTATCCGGTGCTGGTAGTCAGCCATTTGCTGGCCATGTTACACGGGGGAAAGTGTTTCGCTAAGCTCGACTTAGCACAGGCCTACCAGCAGCTCACGGTGTCCCCTGGCGCAGCTGCTGCGCAGACCATAGTCACCCATAAGGGGGCGTTCCAGGTGACGCGCCTTCAGTTTGGCGTGAATTCGGCGCCTGGAATTTTCCAATCACTCGTGGAACGCCTCCTGAAGGGGCTAGAGGGGGTGTTGCCTTATTTTGATGACATGTTAATAACGGGGGGGAGTCGGGTCGAATTGGCCAAGAGGTTGGGGAAGGTCCTGACAATATTCGAAAAAGCGGGGTTGAGACTGTGAAAGGACAAATGCGTCTTCTTCGCGACCAAGGTTGAGTTCCTGGGGTTTTGTGTGACTCCTGAGGGGATAAAACCATCCAAATCCAAGGTGGCCGCCATTAAGAAAGCCCCCCGCCCCACCTCCAAGCCCGAGCTGCAGTCGTTCCTAGGGCTGCTCAACTTTTACCACTCCTTCCTCCCCCGGAAGGCAGCAGTAGCTGAACCGCTACACAAACTGCTTAAAAAAGATCAGACATGGAAGTGGGGCGAGGACCAAGAAAGGGCATTTAGCGAACTAAAAAGTCTCCTAGCGTCTGATGCCATACTGACCCATTTCAACCCCAAACGCCTGGTAGTCCTGACCTGCGATGCATCCCCGGTGGGGGTGGGGGCGGTGCTGTGCCACGTGCTGGAAGATGGAAGGGAGGCCCCGAAAGCATTTTACTCCAGGTCCCTGTCCCAAGCGGAGAGAAACTACGCACAGACAGACAGGGAGGCACTAGCAATAGTTGCGGGGACGAAAAAAATTCACGATTTTCTGTATGGCCGCCCCTTCACCATTGTAATGGACCACAAGCCCCTGCTAGGCATTTTTACCGCAGATAAGCCCACCCCACAGATCCTGTCCCCGAGGATGCTCAGGTGGGCCATTTTTCTCAACGCGTACCTGCACGCGTTGGTCTACCGGCCCGGGAAAGAGATCAACCATGCGGACACGCTATCAAGGTCTCCCCTCCCCCTGATGCCCAGCCAGGTGAGCAAGGGGGAGCGGGACCATCAGGTTCTTATGATAGAGGTGCTGGATTCGCCCCCCGTAATGCCCGCCGACATTGCCAAAGCGACAGAGAAGGACAAGACGTTAGCGGCAGTTAGCTCCTGGGTGCAGAAAGGGTGGCCGGCGTCCTCCCCAGCGGAGGAGCTCGCCCCATTTTTCAGGAAAAAGTTAGAGCTGTCCCTAGAGAGGGGGTGCCTCTTGTGGGGGCAGCGGGTGATGATTCCCACTTCCCTTCGGCCGCGGGTGCTCAAACTGCTGCACGTCAGCCACCCCGGCATCGTGCGATCCAAGGCGCTGGCCCGGAGTTACTTCTGGTGGCCCCAGCTGGACGCCGACATCGAGCACATGGTCGGCACTTGTGAAAGTTGCCAATGCTCCAGACCAGAGGAGGCCCGCCTTCCCCACAGGGAATGGGACTCGGCCAAGGGGCCGTGGTCCTGGGTGCACATTGATTTCGCGGGCCCGTTCAGAGGCACCCTATTTCTCCTTGTCGTGGACGCCTTCTCCAAGTGGTTGGAGGTTATCCCAGTCACGAGCACCTCCTCGGCCCAGACCATTAGGCATTTGCGGAGGCTCTTTTCCACGTTCGGCATACCCGACACATTAATTAGCGACAACGCTAGCTGTTTCACGTCCTCCGAGTTTAGGGCATTCATGGAGATTAACGCCGTTCGGCATATCACCTCCGCCCCGTTTCACCCAGCCACCAATGGTCAAGTGGAGCGCCTCGTCCGCACCACGAAGGACGCGTTGCGGCGCATGGGCCCCGGGGATCTGAACCTACAAGTGTGTCAGTTTCTGCTAGGGTACAGGGTGACCCCGTTGGCGTCAGGATACTCCCCCGCAGAGCTCTTAATGCGTAGGAAGCTGACCACCATCCTTACTAGGCTAGACCCCACGAGGGTAGAGGACAAAGGAAGGAACATTGGGCTAGAGGCCACAAAGAGTTTCAGTGTAGGCGCCCCCATGCATTGCAGGAATTACGCCAGCACGGGCCCAGCCTGGGTACCGGGCGTAGTTGTGGAGCAAACCGGCCCCGTCTCGTACCGCGTGGAAACCAGCACAGGGCTACTGTGGAGGCGGCACGCGGACCAGCTCCGACGCAGGGTCTCCGATGAGCAGGGCACAGACCAAACAGAGAAAAAATCAGCGTTAGGGTTCTCCCCCACCCGTTCAGCCCAAGGGGGAGGGAAAGGGGGCCGTGGGTCCCCACCAAGGGGGGAGGAGGATGTTCTCGTAGATATCCTAGGGGATCTTTCTGAGGAGGAGGAACCCGACCCCATACATATCTCGCGGAATTCCCCCACAAATGCGGATACCCCAACTGAGTTAGAATTTGATTTTCAGAACCGGGGCAGTTTTTCGGAGTGGTCCCCCACCCGTCCAAGCGAGAAGAGGGGTTTTTCGTTAGCCCCGATCGCCCCCGGTCTGCCCACAATGGAGTTCTTCCCTTCCCCTAAGGCCGCCAAACCGCGGCAAGCCTCTAACGAGTCTCCCTCTCCCATTACAGGACAAGGGACCAGGGAACAAAGAAGCAGTAGCGCCCCCGGGGGGGTCAGCCCTCATCACGGCCCAAACGCACATGCAATAAGCCATCTTGGCTGAGAGACTTCGTCTCATCCTAGGGGGGAGGGATGTTGTGTTCTGTAAAGCTGTGCCTTTAACAATGTACCTTAGCCATGTGGTAACAATGTAACCTTTCTGTGTGCAACATTATAACCTTCAGCTGTATCAATGTAAACCTGATAAGGGGGCGCGAGCTAGTGACCACTAGATGGCAATACCGAGCGTCCAGCTCTCTTGGCTCAGATTCACCTGGATCAGCAGCGCGGGAAGATTCCCACCACCTCTTCACCTGGACAAGAAGGGCGTGACCTTCTATGACGTCACGCAGGCAGCAACCAATAGTCTGTCGACGAGCCACTTTCAAATGTATAGCCAGCTGTATATATTGAGCTACCCATCCGCCATTACCACATGTTCCTCCGGATCATCATGCAATAAACCTGTGTTAAGCCAACCCTTCGGCTGTCTCGTTGTCTTTGGTCCCTTACACTAAAGAAGAGGAGGTTCTTCAAAGCTTATAGGAGGGAAGGAAAGGTTTAAAAACCCCTTTCATGCATTCTCTAGTCCTGATAATTAGTAGCAGTGCTGCCCACCCTGAACTCTGTGAATGCCTTTTGCATTTTAAAACACCTCCTCATTAAATGCAAAGGCACTTCTAAAGTCATGCCTTGTTGGACCTGAGATAATGTATGTGAAGTACTCTGAGCTGGAACGGCATTATACATAACACTAAACTTTATTATTCATAGCATTTAACTGAAATGTGGAAAAAAGGAGGAAGTGAATTAAGTTAACCTTCTGAGGTTCTCTGGTTGGTTTAATGATGTGTTGTACCCACCATTTAAGAAGCTGCAAAGTTGAGCAAGTTGGCTGCGGCTATCTTTTAAACCTAAGGAACATTTTTTCTGTAGCACTGGTGCAAAAGGTCTTGCAGAAGTGGGTAGAGAAGTCTTTGGCTTAGACAAAGCTTTCTCTGTAAGATACTTTGATCCCATTGAGAACTGCTGGGATTTCAATGGATGAGATTGCTGGTTCTTGATCACAACCTTCATGAATCTACGACAATGCTGACAAATGTGTGTTTGGTGTCCCTTACTGAGACACGTTGTTGTTGTTGCTGCTGCTGTTGCTGCTGCTGCTACTGCTGTTTCTGTTGCTGCTGCTGTTTCGCAGTCGATTCTGACCCTTTGTGATCCCATGGACCACCGCCCTCCAGGCACCTCCGTCCTCCACCATCCTCTTCAACCCACCCAGCCCTGTGCCCATTGTGTCTACAATACCATCTAGCCATCTCATCTTTGGCTGCCCCCTTCTTCTTTTGCCCTCCACCTTTCCCAGCATCAAAGCTTTCTCAAGTGAATCATCTCTTCTCATTTGATGTCCAAAGTACTTTAGCTTCATCTTTACTATTTGACCTTCCAAGGAACACTTATTTATGCCTTCTAGGTGGAGAGAGCTCCTTTGTGTTTGTTTGTTTGTTGTTTTAATTTAACAACCTTTCCTATATAAAACTAGCATTTTTTGCCCTGTACTGCCTGCCGGTCATGTTTTTTGTGTGTGTTGGTGGTTGGGGTGGTTTTGGGGGGCACATACACACACAACACAACCACACATGCAACACAGCCACACACACAACACACACACACACACACACACTGAAGTTGTGTGGGGAGAGGAGGGGCTCCTCCTTCCCCCAAAACCTCAGCGAGGCCACACACACACACAGCTCAGAAGGCCGCACCGAGTGCAAAAGGCCCAGCCGGCAACAGGTAAGTGGGGTGGGGAACAGGGACTGGGGGGGGGGGAAACGGGCAGGTTTGTGTCCCCCCTTTCTCCTCCCAGACCAGGGCAGGTGGCATGGTCCCCGGGCCCATTTTCCCCCTGAGTCCATTTCCCCTGCCCCACTTACCTGTTGCTGGCTTGGCCGTTTGCTCTCTGCACCACCCCAGCCTGGCATTCTTAGCTGGGCCGCTCACCTTCCATGCCTCCATGGCACGGCCTGTCCTCCATCCCCGCCGGCATCAAGGCCTTCGCCGGTTAGGTGGGAGCACCAAAAGCAGGCGACCCAGTTGGCAACCAACGTGCTTGCCCACCCACCATGGTGAGCTGGGGATGGCTTCCCTCCAAGAGATGAAGTGTCTCCCAGAAGGAAGTTGTTTGCTCGTTGGCTGGCCATTTTTTTACACACACGCCACTTTCCCGGCCTCCTCCACACTTGTGTCCCTCAGCCTGTTTGGCTGATGGGTTGTGCAGTGCAGAGGATGCTGGGAATTGTAGGGTTTTTTTGTTTGTGTTCATGGGGCAGGTGCCCCACTCTTGGCATCCGGACCCTTGCAGTGATGCTCACAGGGTCTTAAGGTAAGTGTGGCCGGTTCGGTACAGGATGGTTGGGCCGGGTGTGCCCATGTATGCCGGACACGTACCACGCAACCCCTTTCTTATAGGTATAGGTTATTTTTCATTCCATATGAACCACATACTGTATAGTTGTTTCTCTTCTGTCAAAAGTCAGATAGTTGTATACTGGCAGCATCTGTTTCTTATGAAACTGCTCCCCTTTTGTGTTTTGTGAAGATTCAACTCCACAGCTCATCTATTGTTGTGTTCGTGTAAGGACGACAGAGACCAGCATTAGTTGGGCCAAACACCAGTGATTCAGCTTTATTGCTTGCACAATGCAACTTGGCTCAGGGCAGAAACAAGGACATACAATAATAGATACATTTTGGTGGGCTTAGAACCGATTGGTTAAAACACAGATCAGAAATATGCAGATGCTTATTGGAGGAAAACCATGGTTAAATTATTTACAGGGAAGTAACTGGATGACAGCTATTCAAACTTGGCGCCTTTTTTCAAGAATATGTCAGTTTCAAAACACAACATTTATTTAATGCAGATCTCATGCTGTGTCTGAGAACTGAAGTGAGAGAAAGGTGAGTTGGAGAAAGCTAACCTGGAAGGCAATTTGGCTTGGTGAAGTTAAACCAATTTTCCTAGCTTAATTATGATACATATGTTTGTTTTATCAAACCTCTGACACTTGCAAAGACTAGAACTACAACTCAATCTTGCTGGGTGCCTGCCTGTGATGCAAATGATAGGGCACATTGTTGTCGACTATTTTTTTTAAAAAAAACAAGCTACACCATTCCAAAATAAGTTGGAATATTTGCCACCTGATAAACTATTCTTTCCATTTGTTAGGAGAGGTTGAAATATGTCACTTGGTTAGCATTTCTCCTCATGCTGCAGGGTTTACAGAAACTGATGGCCAACATTCCCAATCCACTACTACCGCCATCTTATGCTATCAGCAGCTCTTTCCACAACCCCTTATGTAATCATTAATACTTCAAAATTCAATTCCTCACTTGCCATCTGATTTACCTAGCATTGTTTCTGTTGGGGGCTTTATTTTACCTTGGGGCCCACTGTGCTTCTCATGTTGATTAATGGATACAAGCTCCGCATTTATACTATCTTGTCTAATTCCCACTTTTGTTCTATCCATCAAGCTGCTTGAAATAAGGCAGACTAACATTTTGTAGTGTATCCGTCTCTGCTTTATTTCCTTATATCATTTGGCATTTCTGCTCATCTTTACACCTGATGTTCTTTCAACAATTATGTGGCCATTGTACACATTAAACACTGTTGAACAAAAATGTCAGGTGCCTCTTATTATAATGGTTGGATTAAAAAAAACCAATAAAACCTGCAAAAGCCCAAATGAGAAATAGAGCTTATTTCCAATTAAAGTAGACATACTGCATCAGCACAACATTGACTTAGGCCTATTTGTTGTTGTTGTTGTTCAGTCGCACAGTCGGTTCCGACCCTTTGCGACCCTATGGACCATTGCTCTCCAGGCGCCTCTGTCCTCCACCATCCCCCTCAGCCCTCCCAGCTCCGTGCCCATTGTGTCTACAATGCCATCTAGCCATCTCATCCTTGGCCTCCCCCTTCTTCTTTTGCCCTCCACCTTTCCCAACATCAATGCCTTCTCAAGTGAATTCCCCCTTCTCATTTGATGTCCAAAGTATTTGCAAGCGCGGCGCCAAAATGGCCGCCGCGCCCTTTGCGGGCCCCCCCCCACAGGACAGAGAATCCGGGTAGTTAGGGGCGTGGCCAGCTCCCTTATAAAAGGGGTGGCCACGAGGCAGCCGCGCTGCCATTTTGCCTCAGCGACGGAGCGGAGAAGTTTTTCCCCTGCGCCTCCGTCGCTCGTTGGTATTGCCGGGAAGCCTTTTGGGTCGATTTTGCTTAGCTAGCTTCCCTTTTTTGCTCGAGATGCCTTCCAAAAAGAAGGCTGCTGCGAATTCAGCCCGGGCTGTTAGGAGGCGCAACCCAGGTCGGAGGACCGTGGTGCCGCCTCCTCAACAGCCACCTTTGCCATCCCCGGCCGGGGCTAGTGGCTTGGGGTCTATCGCCCCTTGGCCCGTTCAGAGTGCGGGCGCGGAGGGCGCTCCGGCCCGCGGCCCGCGAGCGGTGGACACCGCTCCTCCTTCCGCCCAACCCGTTGGGCCGACTACTTCTGGGCCGCAGCCTCTCCCGGGGCCCTCTAGCCTTGGGGGGTGGCCCGGTGCCCCGCCTTGGCAGGTTTCCTCACCAGCCCTACCGGGCTTCGGCCCTGGCCAATGGCCATATATGGGCCATGGGGTGCAGGGAACTGTCCCCATGCAAGGGTCAGGTGGGCCGGCCGGCTCTTTACCCATGGTTACTGTAGACACCTTACTGGCCCGTATTGCGGCCTTAGAGGAGTCTTTGGCCCGGGCCAGTCAGGCAGGTGCCCCTTTCGGGGTACCTTTTGAGGCGCTATCGGCAGCAGGACAACGGCCGGCGGGGAGGGTTGAGCTGCTGCAGGCGGGTGGCGCGGCTCCGGCCACTGCCTCGCAGCTCCCCAGCCAGCAACCTGGCGCGGGTCAAGCCCCGGTGATGAGCTCTACATCGGTCGTGAGCTCCGACGCCCCCAGTGGGCCGGAACCCCCGTTGGGGGCGGCCCGCGGGGGTGCAGCATGTGAGTATATGGTGCAAACGAGTACATCCACACACATTCCCAATATAGGGGGGACCTTTCAGTGGCCTTGGCCTCGCGCGGGTGGTGCAGGGGCTACGCCGCTGGCGACCCACCCGGCGACAACTACTGCCACCATGCCCGCTGGGGTGGGCATTGGTTCTTACACTGCTGGGAACGTACTTGGGGTGGCAGGGTTAACTCAGGCCCCTTTGGGTAGGCCAGCTATCCCCTTTTCGGCTTTGCCGACGGCAGGGTATTCCTTGCCATTGGGTGATCACTTGGCTCAGGCTACCAGAGAAAAGATATGGCGAGGGGAGTACGTGGATATCTTCTCACTCCTGAACAGAGAGCCCACTAAGGAAGAAAGGGAGGGTCAGGATGAGAAGGACAAGGAGCAGGCACGCCGCCGTAAGCCGCCGCGTACCTGGGCTAACTGGCTCCCCGCTTATTTGATATACATGGCGGTGTATTTGAGGGCGCGGCCGGATCTAGCTATTCCCATGGTCCAATATTTGGACAACATATACAGGGCGATGGTAGATTTCCCGGGCCCCTCGTGGCTAGCATATGATGAGGAATTCCGTATGAGGATTCCCCTGCACCCCGAGATGAGATGGGATGAGCCGTGCCAGAGACTGTGGCTCTTGTATATGACACCCACACGTCCTGCCCCGGGGGATAGATACCATTGTGGACATGCGGTCCAGCGAGCAGCTCCAGCGCAGGTTACCCGCCAAATGGCGGGGCAGGGGGTTCCAGCCCGCCTGCTGTGCTGGACTTTCTCGTCCAATGGTTCCTGCAGTCGGAAGAACTGCAGGTATAAGCACGAGTGTCCCACATGTTCTGGTCCCCATGCAGCCTCTGCTTGTCCCAAGCCTGGGGGGGTGCGAGGCAGAGGGAGGGGTGGACAGTGGACTGGCAAGCCTGCCACGGATGGAACTAGTTCTCCGAAAGGCCCCCTCCCCAATTAAGGTGGACATGCTGGAGCGCTGGCTCACATCGTACCCAAGGGGAGAGGACAGGGAGTACCTCATCCAAGGTTTTAAGCAGGGATTTCGTATCCCTTTTATGGGTGATAGATCTCCTCAGGATGCTCCCAACCTTTTATCCCTCAGAGGAAGGGAGGAGGTAGCCGAGGCCAGCATTAAAAAGGAGTTAGACGCGGGCAGGGTCGCCGGACCTTTTCCCGCACCCCCTTTTCCCAACCTTAAGGTTTCACCATTGGGTTTGGTTCCTAAGAAGTCCCTAGGTGAGTTTCGCCTTATTCATCATTTGTCCTACCCAGCCGGCCGATCGGTCAACGATGCGATACCTGATGACCTTTGTTCGGTCAGGTATACATCGTTCGACCATGCGCTGCGCATGGTGCGCTCGTGTGGCCCGGGTGCCTTGCTGGCCAAGTGCGACATTAAGTCAGCTTTTCGCCTCTTGCCGGTGCACCCGGGCGACTTTGAATTGCTGGGTTTTAAGTTTAGAGGGGAGTATTATTTTGATAAGGCCATGCCTTTTGGCTGCTCCATATCATGCTCGGCTTTCGAGCGTTTTAGTACCTTCCTAGAGTGGGCTTTCGTCCGCAGGTCAGGGTCCCGGTCTGTAGCCCATTACCTGGATGACTTTTTATTCGGGGGTGAACGGGGCTGGGACACGTGTGCACGTCTCCTCAATACATTTCAGACGCTAATGCAGGAACTGGGTGTCCCTTTAGCGCCCGAAAAGACCGAGGGCCCGTCGACCAAACTAGTATTCCTGGGGGTTGAGATTGATACGGTAGTACAGGCTTCTAGGTTACCGGGTGATAAGGTGTCCAGGATAGTGACCCTTATCTCGGAATTGCTGGCTAAGCGTAAGGCATCCCTGAGGGAACTGCAGGTGCTACATGGGCACCTCAATTTTGCCTGCAGGGTGGTCGCACCGGGCAGGGCTTTCGCCCGGCGCTTATGCGACGCCATGGCAGGGTTATCCAGGCCCCACCACAGAGTCAGGCTTACCCGGGGTATCAGGGCAGACATGTTTGTCTGGTTGCAATTCCTGAGGGAGTTTAATGGGGTCTCATTTTGGAGGTCTGACCTCCTGGCATCCCCCAATTTCCAGATCCAGTCTGATGCCTCAGGATCCCTGGGTTATGGGATGTACTTCAATGGGAAGTGGGCCTATGGTGGGTGGCCACCGGCATGGCAGGCACAGGTCGCCTGCGGGATCTCACATACCTCGAATTTTTTCCCATTCTGGGGGCTTTGATGCTATGGGGCGAACAGTGGGCTAATTCGGTGGTGCATTTCTGGTGCGACAATGCTGCCGTGGTGCACATTGTCAATGCACAGACTTCTAAATCGCCCAGGGTCATGGATCTAGTGCGCCATTTTGTTCTGCGCTGCCTGCGCCTCAACGTCTTGTTCAGGGCCAGGCATGTCCCAGGGGTTAATAACGATATTGCTGACGCTTTGTCCCGCCTGCAGATCTCCCGGTTCCGCGCCTTGGCCCCGGATGCGGAGGAATTTCCCTCGCCACTCCCGGACGAGATGTGGACTATTGGCAAGGAGAGGTGAACCGGGCGATTGGCCTGTCACTAGCGCCACGCACGCGTAAGGCGTATCAACAAGCATTCAATTTGTATAGGGCTTTTGCTACTCGATTTCAATGGCCAGAGACCTGGCCCATCCCGGTGGACCATGTTCTGCGGTTCATGGTTCACCTGCATGCACAGGGCCTTGCACCTCGCACCATAGCATCCAAGCTCTCGGCGTTGGCTTTTATGGCCAAAGTAGGGGGTCATGTGGATACCACCTCTGACTTCCGTGTGAGACACGTTTTGGAGGGGTGGGTGCGCGAGCGCGGGCGTTGCCCGGATGACCGGCACCCTATTTCCCCAGGGGTTCTTACCCAGTTGGCCCGGGGCTGGCCAGGCCTCTGTTTTGATCATTATGAGGCAGCCCTTTTTCATGCAGCCACAACGGTGGCATTTTTTGGAGCGCTCCGCATCAGCGAACTCGTGATGCTGTCTAAGGCGGATGCAAGTGGTAGGGCACTGGAACTCGGAGATGTATATGTTGCCAAAGACTGGGCCCAGTTGAGGATTCGCTCCTCCAAAACAGATCAGCATGGCGTAGGCAGTGGAGTAAGACTGCTACGGTGTTCTTTGGCAGACATCTGTCCGGTTGGTGCCCTACAGGAATACCTGGCACTGCGTGGCTGGCACCACGGCCCGTTTTTCTGTCACCAAGATGGGTCTCCCCTTACTAAATTTCAGTTTTGGAAGGTGACAGCCAGAGCCCTCACCAGGGTGGGACTACCAGGTGCCCGTTATGGCACACATTCGTTCCGTATTGGCGCAGCCTCTACAGCAGCTGCTTTTGGGTACTCTGGGGCTGACATACGTAGCATGGGGAGGTGGGGCTCACAATGTTTTCAGTTTTATGTGCGCCCACTCCCGCCATGAGTACCAATCCAGTCACCTTACCTTCCTTTTTCTCAATTTTCTTACAGACCCTGGGTGTCGTATTACACCGGTGACAGTATGGCTGGTGGGCCACAGCTATGTGCTCAGGGCAGCGCGTTACGCTGCGGCGACAGAGTGGGGACCCCGACTGGGACTGGGTGACCACGCCAGTCTCTCATGGCACGGTAAGCCTGGGATGTTATGGCGGGAGCTGCGGCCTTTCCTTTTTTCTGGCCTGGGGGCTGACCCGCCTGACATTCTAATCATCCACTTGGGGGGCAATGATTTGGGCCAGGTCACCGGCTTATCGCTCAAGCATGCGATTTGCGAGGACCTCGCCTACTTGCATTATGTCTGGCCTGCCACAGCCCTGGTTTGGTCGGACATTGTTCCGCGCCACTCTTACAGAGGGGGCGTTAACCTCCTGGCCCTTGACCGAGCTAGGCGCGCGGTCAATAAGGCAGTGGCGCGGTTTCTCACCACCAGGGCTTGGGGACGGGTTAGTCATCACCCCGATATTAGTCTACAAAATTGTGACTTGTATGCAGGGGATGGGGTCCATCTGTCGCGAGGAGGTATGGACCTCCTGTTGGGTGACTGGCGAGCAGGCCTGTTGACCGAGCTGACGGTCTGGGGGGGGGGCGTCAGGTCTTCTGTGAAGCCCCTCCGTGTGGCGGGTAGCACTGGTAAGGTAAACAGTATGACCCACAAGTATCCGGCAGGTTCGCAATTGACTGGACAACACTAGACAGGAATAAAGTAGTTAAACGTTGTCCGGTCAACGACGAATCAGGCGATGGGGTGATGATGATTGCTAACCAGCATGCATCACCCCTGTGATTTCACGGATACGCGTCAGAGGGTGGGGTCATGAGTTAGTTATTGACTACGGTCAACAATTTGTTTGTTGTTAACAAACAAATTGATACAATTTGATACATTGTAACCAATTGCCGTTGGCAATTTTGGGGTGGTACCTTACCAGTGTTACTTCGGCCTGCTTGCCTTAGGAATTATGATTGGTCGTTTTACCAATACAAATTTATAATTCGGACTAGGGCATTGAATCAATAAATGTGGCCCTTTGCTGTTATCCACTTTCAATGTTGTCTGTGTCCGTTATTGGGGGGGTGCGCCTGCAATGCAAGCGCGGCGCCAAAATGGCCGCCGCGCCCTTTGCGGCCCCCCCCCCACAGGACAGAGAATCCGGGTAGTTAGGGGCGTGGCCAGCTCCCTTATAAAAGGGGTGGCCACGAGGCAGCCGCGCTGCCATTTTGCCTCAGCGACGGAGCGGAGAAGTTTTTCCCCTCCACCCCCTCCCTAGTTAACAGTGTGATTATGGTCGCTTCGGGGCCGGGTGGGAATTTTTGGTTGGGACCCACATTGGCTTCGGGTCCTGGCTTTTTTGCCCATCCCACACTGTTGCTATGGTTTGATATAGGGGTCTTTCTTCGTTCCTACTGTTGACTTTGGTCACATGGGCGGGTAGCACTGGTAAGGTAAACAGTATGACCCACAAGTATCCGGCAGGTTCGCAATTGACTGGACAACACTAGACAGAAATAAAGTAGTTAAACGTTGTCCGGTCAACGACGAATCAGGCGATGGGGTGATGATGATTGCTAACCAGCATGCATCACCCCTGTGATTTCACGGATACGCGTCAGAGGGTGGGGTCATGAGTTAGTTATTGACTACGGTCAACAATTTGTTTGTTGTTAACAAACAAATTGATACAATTTGATACATTGTAACCAATTGCCGTTGGCAATTTTGGGGTGGTACCTTACCAGTGTTACTTCGGCCTGCTTGCCTTAGGAATTATGATTGGTCGTTTTACCAATACAAATTTATAATTCGGACTAGGGCATTGAATCAATAAATGTGGCCCTTTGCTGTTATCCACTTTCAATGTTGTCTGTGTCCGTTATTGGGGGGGTGCGCCTGCAATTAGCTTCATCTTTACTATTTGACCTTCCAGTGAGCATTCAGGGTTAATTTCTTCTAAGATTGACCTATTTGTTCTCCTCGCTGTCCAGGGGACTCTCAAAACCCTCCTCCAACACCACATTTCAAAGGCATCTATTCTTCTGCGTTCAGCCTTCCTAATTGTCCAGCTCTCACATCCGTACATTACTACTGGGAAAACCATTGCTTTGACTATTCTAATTTTTGTTTTCAGTGTGATGTCTCTGCTTTTCACTATGTTCCCCAGGTTTCTCATTGCTTGTCTCCCAAGAATCAGTCGCCTTTTTATTTCATGGCTACAATCCCCATCTGCCGTGATCTTTGATCCTAGAAAAGTGAAATCTGTCACTGCTTCTACTTCTTCCCCATCTATCTTCCATGAACTGATTGGGCCTGTTGCCATTATCTTGGTTTTCTTGATATTGAGTCTCAAGCCAGCTTTTGCACTCTCCTCCTTCAGCCCAATCAAGAGATTCTTTAGGTCTTCCTCACTTTCTGCCATTAGGGTTGTATCGTCTGCATATCTCAGATTGTTGATGTTTCTCCCAGCGATTTTAATCCCATATTGTGATTCCTCCATCCCTGCACTGCGCATTATGTGCTCTGTGTATAGGTTGAATAAGCATGGTGACAAAATGCAGCCTTGTCTTACTCCTTTTCCTATTCCAAACCACTCTGTCATTCCATGTTCTGTCCTAACTGTTGCTTCTTGGTTCATGTATAGATTTCTCAGGAGGCATATGAGGTGCTCTGGTATTCCCATCTCTTTAATTACTTGCCACATCTTGTTGTGGTCCACACAGTCAAATGCCTTAGTGTAGTCAATAAAACAGAAGTAAACTTGTTTCTGGTATTCCTTTGTTTTCTCCATGATCCAGCGTATGTTGGCAATGTGGTCTCTAGTCCCCCTGCCTCTTCTGAAACCTGCCTGCACCTCTGGTAATTCTCTTTCCACATGCTGCTATAGGCCTATGCATAATATCAAATATTGTCTTCTGCCAGAGGAACAGAAATGGTGCCCTCCTTCCAAATGTTCTGGAGCATTGGAGGAGACACATATAAGTTTGAGAAGGAAATTGAGGATGAAGGAGAGTATGGGAAAGTTCTAATGCATAAAAAGAGGCTCACTTGCATGATATTGGCTAGACCCATAAGTATTGCCTTATTTAAAAAATCCTTATTGAGAAGCCACATCATGAATCTCCTCGGTAATACAAAATATTGCTAAGAAGAAGCTTATAGTTCCTCTAAGTGCCTTTTGAGCCCAGGAGAATGGTCTTCAGTGGTTGAAACTGCACTCATATTTCCAAACAGATTCATCACGTATTGTTCAAGAACCATGGCAGATGCTAACTTGGACTTCCCAAAATAATTCTGCAGGTCTTTGAACTCAGGTTAGACTGAACATTTTCTCAGAAAGTGATAGCTCAGCAGTTTAGGTATCTGACAGCAGAACTAGAGGTTGGGAGTTTGGTTCCCCACTGTGATTCCTTCACTCGATAATCCATAGGGTCCTTTTCAGTTCAACTCCACCATCACCATCACCATCACCATCACCATCACCAATACCATCACCATCACCATCACCATCATCATCTCTAATCCACATTCATCCAATTGAAGCCCTTTCGTAATGGTAAAGGTAAAAGTTTCCCTTGCTTGAAAGCCAGTCACATCCAACTCTAGGGTTCAGTGCTCATCTCTGTTTCAAAGCCGAAGAACCAGCGCTGTCTGCTTCTGCAGACCTTTCTGTGGTCATGTGGCAGGAATGATTAGCATGGAATGCTGTTTTACCTTCCCACTGAAGTGGTCCCTATTTATCTACTTGCAATTTCTTGATTTCAAACTGCTAGGTTGGCAGGAGTGTGGAAAGGATAGGAACTCATTCCATCATGCAGTACTCGGGAATCAAACTGGTGACCTCCCGCCTTCCAGTCAGCATCTTAGCCACTTGAGCCACTGCAGTCCCTTTATTAAATTAAAAATAGTTTTGCACCATCAAGTCAGTTCTGAGAATTGATTACCCTTTTCAGGGGTAATTAAAGTACTAAGGAGTAGTTTACTATTCCCTTCTTTGGGATGTCCTCTGGGATTGTGCAATTTGCCCAAAACTACATAGGCTGTCTCTTTCTTGGAAAGTGCAATGGAGAAATCAAAGTTCCACAGCCAGATACATAATTAAATGAAAACCAAGTATTTCATTAAAAGCCAAATAATAGTCTAAATTAATGGTACTGTTGTTATTTAGCTTTACTGAGTCCTGAATTATATTTGAATGTAATGAGTACAACAGAAATTAGTCAACAGGACAAATCTTGTTTGACACATTGGTGTAAAAGGAAATCAGCATGTGCCTGAGCTGTAGTGATCTAGGTCTAAGTATGATGAGACCTGTTTGATAATAAAATTTTGTCTGCTCCATAGGTTCCAAAATTATTTTTATAATATTTTAAAATTTAAATAATTAAAAAAATATGTCAGATATCCTGGGGATTTCTCTTGGTTTAAGTTTTTCCATTAAAGCCAACGGAAGCTTTCTTTCCAAGTTAGCAAGAACTTTAATGATGGAGTGATTTCTAGTGGGACTGTGACATGAAAGAGAAAATTTAAATCCTCATCTTGCATCTTGTCCCATGACTTTGAATTTGTGTCTGTTTACTTAATACTTGACAACATCTTATGCCAACTGGCTTTAAATAAGAGGCATGGCACTTTTATCCAACATGCTGCCTTAGTTGCTAAGTGACCAATAATGGGCTTCCAAATCTCACTGCTTGCCTGATGTTGAGGAAAGCATCACAAAATTCCTAGAATTATCTTATCAAAATAGATGGTCTTTCCAAATGGCTTAGCTATAATAATCAACTGTTCCTTGTCAGAGTTAATTCCTGGACCTGAAGCCTTGGTAGAACCCCTTCCAACTCACCTTACTCTGAGGATGGTGGGATTTCCTAGTTATTTTATTTTTTTGCTGTGAAATCCTCTGACTCCTTTTTATTTCTGGAAAGAAGATAAGAAACCTGGAGCTCCTGCTGAGCAATAGATTTTCCTAGCTGGGAGCAACTGGTATATCATCCAAGAGTCTTGCAAATGACCTGAAATCTTTCAAAGGATGTTAGGGGATATTCAATATTTATGTTCCATGGAATCATACTGACATTTCTAAGATTAACAATTGCACAGCATCAATTCTGACTTATGACTACACTTTTTGCACCATCAAGAACTGACTTGATGGTGCAAAACTATTTTTAATTAATTAAAGGGACTGCAGTGGCTCAAGTGGCTATAAATCATAGAGAATATGCAGAAGTGGTTTACCATTCCCATCTTCTGGGAGCACCCTGGGACTATGTAGCTTGCCCATGACTATACAGGATGGCTTTTTCTCCAGGAGACACAGTGCAGAATCAAACTCCCAACCTCTGGCTCTGCAGCCAGATACCTAAACTACTCAGCTATCAACTTCAAATTAATTCCAAGTAAGATCACTTCTACATTTCTAAGATTAATTCATGGATCTTCTGCTGGCACCTTCCCTGGACACAGCTTCTGTCTAAAATAAATTTATCAGCCATTGGATCCAACAAGAAAATAATATTTCCCTGACATTCTGCCTAATATAGTCCCTTCACTCCCCCTGTGGTAATCTTTATCCCGGCCTCTGTAGGCCAAACTCAGGAAGCATAGGCGGACTCAGTTTCCATTTTAAAAAAATCCTGACCTTACTTGTACTTTAAAGGTTCTGATTGTTCACAAAGTCAGTCTCGGGTTGTGAGGTTAACCTCTTTTTATCACTGAGCCAATCTATAATTGTCATCCCAAATGCATTAACCTCCCATTATTGCATCCCGAAAGAGCAACTGTTAGCAAGGAAGCATAGGAAACCCCAGTTCCCAAAATGTTTTCATTTATTCTACTTATGTATAATACCTTTAGTGTGCACTGTCCTCTCTGTGTTGCTGAATTTTCCCCTGCTGCTGTAAAGGCTAGAGATTTACAAATACACCATGTTCAAGGCAGGGGATCTGTAAATTAGTTTTTAAAAAGTCAGTATGGAACTATGAGAGATGATAGCAGTAGCATTGTCAGGACCAAGGAAACCCCTGTAGCAGAATAGATAGGAACAGTAAGTGCCTGGGTGATGGTACTGATTATAATTTTACCGGCCGCATCCTACTGTTTCTGATGTAATATCCTTTTTAGCTGTGAGCTTGCTCACAGCGTGGTGCAACCAGCCAAGATGGAAGCCAGACTCAGGGAATGGGTGCAGAGCTCCAAGGCTGAAATGCAAGTCATGAGATATGACTCTCTGCCTACCAGACATCCCTCAAACCATACAGTCTGAAGTAATCCTTTGAAAGTAAATGGGGCTCCTTTTGAAACAAATTGCTTGGAGAGATACAGCCAGATCTTATTAAGTCACTTGTGTCCTTGAAAAGTTGCCCTTAATTGTTATTTTGTCTTATGTGCAATGAATTAAGTTTCTTATGTCCAAGTACTTAGCATCATGTTAAATCATTATGATAATTTATGCCCTGTGGGGGTAGGCAAGAAAAAAAGAGGAAAGAAAACCAGTCTGAGACTGAGCAGAAAGAAGACACTTAACCAGCAGCTGTGGATATTTACTCGAAAATAAGTCCTGCTGAGATTGGCTTCAGTCTGTGTAAATAGCAACTTCGAGAAAAATGAACATTCTCAAGTACATATGTCTATGCCTGGATGTCTTCCTACTCAGCTAGAATCAAAAAGCAATGGCTGTTATATGTGCCTAAACAGCTGTTCAACCTGCCAGCCAGGCTGTAGCCAGGTAGCTCATATTTTAGGTTCTATGCAGTTAGGAAAAGAGATGTTGCAAACCTTATCCCAGCTATCCATGAGTGATATTATTGCAGATTTCTCACAGCATCTGCATAGATGCTACCACTAGCTGTTGGCAGTGGTTCTTGGAATAGGTCTTTTCTCCCTTCCCGTCAGATCTGCTGAATGGTAGAAACCAGAGAATCATAGTTTGGGCCTGAGGTATACAGCTTATAAATCGTGTTCTGTAAGGGTTAGGACAAGAAGCTTGGCAATAACACTTTCACAGAACAATTTGCATTGCACTACTTTGAAAGGAAAAGCAGGACGTATGGAAAGTACTCGAAACACGCTTTTGTTGCTCTTTGGCATAGATATAGATAAGTGGTGCCCAAACTTTTGGGGCCATGCGTCAGTCACATGGTTCAGTGGGCTGGTCACTATGGCCTGAGGGCTGGATCCAATCCCCAATGCCAATTCACCCAGCCCGCAAAGCCCTCATTGCTCCCAGTTTTACTTCTGCTTCCGGGAGCGACGAGGGCTTTGCGGGCCAGGTGAATTGGCATCAGGGGCCACATCTGGCCCCTGGGCCATAGTTTGGGCACCCCTGAGAAATGTTCTACATTTATTCATATTATTCTTCAGCCTGTCCTTGTACCACTCTCCCTGGGATTTAGCTTTATTTTGGCCTGCCTGTGGCAATATTTCCCTTCTATTTGCAAACTCAGGGTTATAGTAAAAAGAAAGTCAAGAAGTCCCCTCCCACAAATCCTAAAATTTGACCATTCTTGACCCAAATAACCAGAATTTCCATCCAGTTTTTTAAAAGAAAAAGGAAATGATAGGTGTGCCTACTCACCTTGTACCCACATCATTTTTCTAATCAGAGCTTGGAAATGTTGCAAAATGGAGTACAAATCCAAGAACCCACTAGTCAGCATGGCTACACATTATGTGGGAGATTCTGGGAGTTTTAGTTTCAAACTATAGCTGATCTAAAGCTGCAAGGTGTTTGAATTCTAAAGTTCTCTCACCATCTGATGAAAACTACAGTGTACAAAGGAACTCTTGCATATCATTTCTTTTGTTTCCCTCTGAAGATGGCTGTTTGGGGCTGTGGTTTCTGAGCTATAACCTAAGAGAGAAAGTTAACATTAGTCCAGTGGTTCCCAACGTGGGGCCCACACACCACAAGGGGACTTCAATTCCCAGAAGCCTAAGTCAGTACAGTGGAACCTCATATAACGAATGCATCATACAATGGAAAAATCATACAACAATGAGAATTTGAAAAAAAAATGTTGCATTGAACAATGAAAATCTCTATGGGATGCATTGTACAATGAATATTTTTCTTTTTACGGTTTTCCCCATAGAGATTTTTGGTGTGCAATTTTTCCCATAGAGATTTTCATTGTACAATGCATCACATGGGGATTTTCATTGTACAATGCATGTATCGCACAACGAAAAAAATAATATAATGAAATGTCTTGTGAACTTTCGTTCTGCAAGATTCCACTGTATTTGGCTGATCAGTGTTTTGGGGAATTGATTTGGGCTTCTGGGAATTGATGTCCAAAAACCAAGGGTTGAGAAACACTACATTTTTCTTCTGCCAATGAATTTGAGTCTTCCCTACTTTAATGTCACAACAATCCTGTGAAGTAAGACAGAGGAAGTTACTGGCCCAGGTTCACTGAATGAGTTTTTCAGCTCAGTGAACAACAGAGCCTAAGTCTCCTGATTCTCAGTGTAACTATTACACTGGGAACACTTTGGCTCTTGAAAACAGTGCAAGGTACTTGGCTGCAATGATGTGAATTTACACTGAAATGCCCACTGGAAAAAGTACTCATCATTCCCTCAAAGGAAATTAAATTGCCAATGAACTGATTCATCCTAATCTGTTTTTTAGCTCCTCAATGCTTTATTGGATCTGTGCAACCCCCTGCAGATCTGAGAAATACTGCATAACCTACAGTAGAACATCTTTCATAGCTCTAAATGTTAATCTCATTATAAAGCAGATTAAGAACTCACAGATTTAAAATTTTGGCATCTTATACCCATGCTTCTTTTTTCTTTCAAAAGAGTTGATTCTTTAATTACCTAAATTCACATCATCTATTGCATATCAAAGAGCTCACAGCAGAAGGAAAATCAATTAATTCCTTTGGCATTAAAAAAGAGTGATTGGAGCTCATTTATGTTGATTATCCACAAAACAGCTACAACTGTTGGCCATACAATTGTTTTATGACAGCATTTAATATTCAGTGTCTGAGAAATTAGGCTGTGGACAGGTAGAAGTATTAAGGTGGTACTCAATCTTTCTTTCCACTTCTCTGATTTTATTTGTTGTGGAACAAATCTCATCCTTAGATTGATTAATCATTGAAAAGAAATGTATTTTTCTAATACTATGAAATGGAAAGTTCAAGCCTGTAATCCTAAGCATTCTTTCTAAGGATATAGAAAGGGTGTGACTAGATGAGCATTTACCCTGCAGTTTGGTTCAGGTTGGGTTGTTTTGTTCCTTTTTCTAATGGGCATATGATATATGTAATGTCACAAACTAGTTCACTCCTGATCAATGCCTTTTTGGATCCCTGTCAAAGACTATTGTTTTTTGGCACTGGTATGATCACTTCCACCAACCCCAGTGACAAGACGTCAAGGGACCCCAGCGGATGATGCCCTGACCTGGAAAGAGATTGCCCAGGCCCTCCTGAAGCATGTGGACGCTCTGGAGGCAGCAGTGGCATCTCAGGAAATGGATGTGCCGGCGGGGTGTGCCTTTGACATCATCTCCATAGGACATGGAAGTCAAAGAATCTGCCCAGTTGTCTGAGCAGTGGAAGCCTGGGGCTTACCAAATGTATATTAGACCTATGAAGTATTGAACAAAGGACTGCTACTTTTTTCCTTGCCTTCCAGGTCATGTTCCTCACCACACTTGGCAGATTGTGATCATTGGACACAGTTGTATTTTCTGGGCCGAATATCATGTGACCTGCTCTGCATGGGGCATGGACCTTGGTCTGCATGGCAGAGCCTATGTGGATTGGCACGGGAGGCAGGACATGTGATGGGGAGAGCTGGTGCCATTTGTGAACCCAGCAAGGTGGGCATGCCTCCAGATATTATGATCATCCATCTGGGTGGCAATGATTTGGGCCTCATGAAGGGCAATGAACTGAGCACAGCGGTGAAAAGAGACCTGTCCCTTGTGAAGTGTTCCATAAGATAATACCATTTACCCACTAGGATGCCCCATTGCAGGTCATGTTAATATTGTATTGTTATGTTATTAATAGAGTGGCCCATGTTTTGACCAACAGATGGTTGTTGTCTGCTTCATGGGTTGGATTGGGTGGCAATGGCTGCATCACGTGAATTAACGCGTTTTGCCGCCCATCCGCCCCAAGGCAGCAACCACCCAGAGGCCTCGATGTTTCGGGGAGGAGCTTATGTTCTATAAGAGCATGTCTCCTTCCCGCCTCACCCTCTCTCTTCTTCTTCTTCATATCTGGCAAAAGCCCCTTCCTCCCTCCCTTTTCTTAAATATGCCAATTTTGTGGCCGCTTCAGGACTGAGAGGGAATTTTTTCATCACCACTTATTGGCCTTTGTGATGATGTTTTTTGCCCTCTGCATACTTACAAGGGAGAGCTAGAGCATACCTGTCAACCCGCGACTCCGAAAAAATGGGACCTGCGCACATTGGTTTTCCCGGCCAAATCGGGATGGTTGACAGGTATGAGCTAGAGGTAAGTAATGTAAACCCAATGTGGCGGTAGTGAGGTAAATGGTAATCAAAACTATGTTAATTGATCATGCATAATGGGAGTTCCTCACCATAACAGAAGGACAAAGGTGCTGGAGGCGTCTACTGTCGTGGGTAGGAACCCTCAAAGGTAGCAGGCTTGTTGGCCTGAAGGAAATTGGTCTAAGAGGTATGGAGTGAGACGTCATCACTCCATACAAGGTCATAATCAATAATCTGGATACGGGTAGATACACCCATAAGATAATACCATTACCCACTAAGATGCACCGTTGCAGGTCATGTTAATATTGTATTGTTATGTTATTAATAAAGTGGCCCGTGTTTTGACCAGCAGATGTTTGTCATCTGCTTCATGGGGTGGATTGGGTAGCAAATGTTATTGAACACTGTCCAGTATCTTGTTTTGTATCCTTCGCAAATGCAATGGGAGTAGCAGTAGCAGATGCTCTCTAGCAGTAGCAGATGCTCTTTCTTTGAGTTCAAGCTCCACATAACTTCTTCTCAACACTTTAATTAATGGAAGCCTTGTGGTGCAGTGGTTAAATTGCTGTACTACAACCAAAAGGTTGAGTTTGATCCTGACCAGGGATCAAAGTTGACTCAGCCTTTCATCCTTCGGAGGGAGATAAAATGAGTAACCAGCATGTTTGGAGCAAAATGCTAATTAACTTGTGAACTGTCCAGAGAGTGCACTGAGCACTATGGGGTGGTATATAAGTGTGATTGCTTTAATTAATGTCAGTGTGCCACTGCTGGTGATATCACTCTCAATATGCAGGTATGCAACAGGATGTTGGCCACTAAAATGGTAATGACTACACACACTTTTTATTTCATGTATGCAAGCTATATGTGCCTCATATTTTACATTGCACAAAATAGTTGGTGCATACAAAAACACAATTCCAGTAATAATATTTGTGTGCCATCAAGTTAATTCTGACTTATGGCAACCCTTTTCAGGGTTTTGTAGAAAATACACAACAGTGGAATACCATTCCTTTGCAGGCGCACCCCCCCAATAACGGACACAGACAACATTGAAAGTGGATAACAGCAAAGGGCCACATTTATTGATTCAATGCCCTAGTCCGAATTATAAATTTGTATTGGTAAAACGACCAATCATAATTCCTAAGGCAAGCAGGCCGAAGTAACACTGGTAAGGTACCACCCCAAAATTGCCAACGGCAATTGGTTACAATGTATCAAATTGTATCAATTTGTTTGTTAACAACAAACAAATTGTTGACCGTAGTCAATAACTAACTCATGACCCCACCCTCTGACGCGTATCCGTGAAATCACAGGGGTGATGCATGCTGGTTAGCAATCATCATCACCCCATCGCCTGATTCGTCGTTGACCGGACAACGTTTAACTACTTTATTCCTGTCTAGTGTTGTCCAGTCAATTGCGAACCTGCCGGATACTTGTGGGTCATACTGTTTACCTTACCAGTGCTACCCGCCCATGTGACCAAAGTCAACAGTAGGAACGAAGAAAGACCCCTATATCAAACCATAGCAACAGTGTGGGGTGGGCAAAAAAGCCAGGACCCGAAGCCAATATGGGTCCCAACCAAAAATTCCCACCCGGCCCCGAAGCGACCATAATCACACTGTTAACTAGGGAGGGGGTGGAGGGGAAAAAACTTCTCCGCTCCGTCGCTGAGGCAAAATGGCAGCGCGGCTGCCTCGTGGCCACCCCTTTTATAAGGGAGCTGGCCACGCCCCTAACTACCCGGATTCTCTGTCCTGTGGGGGGGGGCCCGCAAAGGGCGCGGCGGCCATTTTGGCGCCGCGCTTGCATTGCAGGCGCACCCCCCCAATAACGGACACAGACAACATTGAAAGTGGATAACAGCAAAGGGCCACATTTATTGATTCAATGCCCTAGTCCGAATTATAAATTTGTATTGGTAAAACGACCAATCATAATTCCTAAGGCAAGCAGGCCGAAGTAACACTGGTAAGGTACCACCCCAAAATTGCCAACGGCAATTGGTTACAATGTATCAAATTGTATCAATTTGTTTGTTAACAACAAACAAATTGTTGACCGTAGTCAATAACTAACTCATGACCCCACCCTCTGACGCGTATCCGTGAAATCACAGGGGTGATGCATGCTGGTTAGCAATCATCATCACCCCATCGCCTGATTCGTCGTTGACCGGACAACGTTTAACTACTTTATTTCTGTCTAGTGTTGTCCAGTCAATTGCGAACCTGCCGGATACTTGTGGGTCATACTGTTTACCTTACCAGTGCTACCCGCCCATGTGACCAAAGTCAACAGTAGGAACGAAGAAAGACCCCTATATCAAACCATAGCAACAGTGTGGGATGGGCAAAAAAGCCAGGACCCGAAGCCAATGTGGGTCCCAACCAAAAATTCCCACCCGGCCCCGAAGCGACCATAATCACACTGTTAACTAGGGAGGGGGTGGAGGGGAAAAACTTCTCCGCTCCGTCGCTGAGGCAAAATGGCAGTGCGGCTGCCTCGTGGCCACCCCTTTTATAAGGGAGCTGGCCACGCCCCTAACTACCCGGATTCTCTGTCCTGTGGGGGGGGGGCCGCAAAGGGCGCGGCGGCCACTTTGGCGCCGCGCTTGCATTGCAGGCGCACCCCCCCAATAACGGACACAGACAACATTGAAAGTGGATAACAGCAAAGGGCCACATTTATTGATTCAATGCCCTAGTCCGAATTATAAATTTGTATTGGTAAAACGACCAATCATAATTCCTAAGGCAAGCAGGCCGAAGTAACACTGGTAAGGTACCACCCCAAAATTGCCAACGGCAATTGGTTACAATGTATCAAATTGTATCAATTTGTTTGTTAACAACAAACAAATTGTTGACCGTAGTCAATAACTAACTCATGACCCCACCCTCTGACGCGTATCCGTGAAATCACAGGGGTGATGCATGCTGGTTAGCAATCATCATCACCCCATCGCCTGATTCGTCGTTGACCGGACAACGTTTAACTACTTTATTCCTGTCTAGTGTTGTCCAGTCAATTGCGAACCTGCCGGATACTTGTGGGTCATACTGTTTACCTTACCAGTGCTACCCGCCACACGGAGGGGCTTCACAGAAGACCTGACGCCCCCCCCAGACCGTCAGCTCGGTCAACAGGCCTGCTCGCCAGTCACCCAACAGGAGGTCCATACCTCCTCGCGACAGATGGACCCCATCCCCTGCATACAAGTCACAATTTTGTAGACTAATATCGGGGTGATGACTAACCCGTCCCCAAGCCCTGGTGGTGAGAAACCGCGCCACTGCCTTATTGACCGCGCGCCTAGCTCGGTCAAGGGCCAGGAGGTTAACGCCCCCTCTGTAAGAGTGGCGCGGAACAATGTCCGACCAAACCAGGGCTGTGGCAGGCCAGACATAATGCAAGTAGGCGAGGTCCTCGCAAATCGCATGCTTGAGCGATAAGCCGGTGACCTGGCCCAAATCATTGCCCCCCAAGTGGATGATTAGAATGTCAGGCGGGTCAGCCCCCAGGCCAGAAAAAGGAAAGGCCGCAGCTCCCGCCATAACATCCCAGGCTTACCGTGCCATGAGAGACTGGCGTGGTCACCCAGTCCCAGTCGGGGTCCCCACTCTGTCGCCGCAGCGTAACGCGCTGCCCTGAGCACATAGCTGTGGCCCACCAGCCATACTGTCACCGGTGTAATACGACACCCAGGGTCTGTAAGAAAATTGAGAAAAAGGAAGGTAAGGTGACTGGATTGGTACTCATGGCGGGAGTGGGCGCACATAAAACTGAAAACATTGTGAGCCCCACCTCCCCATGCTGCGTATGTCAGCCCCAGAGTACCCAAAAGCAGCTGCTGTCGAGGCTGCGCCAATACGGAACGAATGTGTGCCATAACGGGCACCTGGTAGTCCCACCCTGGTGAGGGCTCTGGCTGTCACCTTCCAAAACTGAAATTTAGTAAGGGGAGACCCATCTTGGTGACAGAAAAACGGGCCATGGTGCCAGCCACGCAGTGCCAGGTATTCCTGTAGGGCACCAACCGGACAGATGTCTGCCAAAGAACACCGTAGCAGTCTTACTCCACTGCCTACGCCATGCTGATCTGTTTTGGAGGAGCGAATCCTCAACTGGGCCCAGTCTTTGGCAACATATACATCTCCGAGTTCCAGTGCCCTACCACTTGCATCCGCCTTAGACAGCATCACGAGTTCGCTGATGCGGAGCGCTCCAAAAAATGCCACCGTTGTGGCTGCATGAAAAAGGGCTGCCTCATAATGATCAAAACAGAGGCCTGGCCAGCCCCGGGCCAACTGGGTAAGAACCCCTGGGGAAATAGGGTGCCGGTCATCCGGGCAACGCCCGCGCTCGCGCACCCACCCCTCCAAAACGTGTCTCACACGGAAGTCAGAGGTGGTATCCACATGACCCCCTACTTTGGCCATAAAAGCCAACGCCGAGAGCTTGGATGCTATGGTGCGAGGTGCAAGGCCCTGTGCATGCAGGTGAACCATGAACCGCAGAACATGGTCCACCGGGATGGGCCAGGTCTCTGGCCATTGAAATCGAGTAGCAAAAGCCTTATACAAATTGAATGCTTGTTGATACGCCTTACGCGTGCGTGGCGCTAGTGACAGGCCAATCGCCCGGTTCACCTCTCCTTGCCAATAGTCCACATCTCGTCCGGGAGTGGCGAGGGAAATTCCTCTGCATCCGGGGCCAAGGCGCGGAACCGGGAGATCTGCAGGCGGGACAAAGCGTCAGCAATATCATTATTAACCCCTGGGACATGCCTGGCCCTGAACAAGACGTTGAGGCGCAGGCAGCGCAGCACAAAATGGCGCACTAGATCCATGACCCTGGGCGATTTAGAAGTCTGTGCATTGACAATGTGCACCACGGCAGCATTGTCGCACCAGAAATGCACCACCGAATTAGCCCACTGTTCGCCCCATAGCATCAAAGCCCCCAGAATGGGAAAAAATTCCAGGTATGTGAGATCCCGCAGGCGACCTGTGCCTGCCCATGCCGGTGGCCACCCACCATAGGCCCACTTCCCATTGAAGTACATCCCATAACCCAGGGATCCTGAGGCATCAGACTGTATCTGGAAATTGGGGGATGCCAGGAGGTCAGACCTCCAAAATGAGACCCCATTAAACTCCCTCAGGAATTGCAACCAGACAAACATGTCCGCCCTGATACCCCGGGTAAGCCTGACTCTGTGGTGGGGCCTGGACAACCCTGCCATGGCGTCGCATAAGCGCCGGGCAAAAGCCCTGCCCGGTGCGACCACTCTGCAGGCAAAATTGAGGTGCCCATGTAGCACCTGCAGTTCCCTCAGGGATGCCTTACGCTTGGCCAGCAATTCCGAGATAAGGGTCACTATCCTAGACACCTTATCACCCGGTAACCTAGAAGCCTGTACTACTGTATCAATCTCAACCCCCAGGAACACTAGTTTGGTCGACGGGCCCTCGGTCTTTTCGGGCGCTAAAGGGACACCCAGTTCCTGCATTAGCGTCTGAAATGTATTGAGGAGACGTGCACACGTGTCCCAGCCCCGTTCACCCCCGAATAAAAAGTCATCCAGGTAATGGGCTACAGACCGGGACCCTGACCTGCGGACGAAAGCCCACTCCAGGAAGGTGCTAAAACGCTCGAAAGCCGAGCATGATATGGAGCAGCCAAAAGGCATGGCCTTATCAAAATAATACTCCCCTTTAAATTTAAAACCCAGCAATTCAAAGTCGCCCGGGTGCACCGGCAAGAGGCGAAAAGCTGACTTAATGTCGCACTTGGCCAGCAAGGCACCCGGGCCACACGAGCGCACCATGCGCATCGCATGGTCGAACGATGTATACCTGACCGAACAAAGGTCATCAGGTATCGCATCGTTAACCGATCGGCCGGCTGGGTAGGACAAATGATGAATAAGGCGAAACTCACCTAGGGACTTTTTAGGAACCAAACCCAATGGTGAAACCTTCAGGTTGGGAAAAGGGGGTACGGGAAAAGGTCCGGCGACCCTGCCCGCGTCTAACTCCTTTTTAATGCTGGCCTCGGCTACCTCCTCCCTTCCTCTGAGGGATAAAAGGTTGGGAGCATCCTGAGGGGATCTATCACCCATAAAAGGGATACGAAATCCCTGCTTAAAACCTTGGAGAAGGTACTCCCTGTCCTCTCCCCTTGGGTACGATGCGAGCCAGCGCTCCAGCATGTCCACCTTAATTGGGGAGGGGGCCTTTCGGAGAACTAGTTCCATCCGTGGCAGGCTTGCCAGCCCACTGTCCACCCTTCCCTCTGCCTCGCACCCCCCCCAGGCTTGGGACAAGCAGAGGCTGCATGGGGACCAGAACATGTGGGACACTCGTGCTTATATCTGCAGTTCTTCCGACTGCAGGAACCATTGGACGAGAAAGTCCAGCACAGCAGGCGGGCTGGAACCCCCTGCCCCGCCATTTGGCGGGTAACCTGCGCTGGAGCTGCTCGCTGGACCGCATGCCCACAATGGTATCTATCCCCCGGGGCAGGACGTGTGGGCGTCATATACAAGAGCCACAGTCTCTGGCACGGCTCATCCCATCTCATCTCGGGGTGCAGGGGAATCCTCATACGGAATTCCTCATCATATGCTAGCCATGAGGGGCCCGGGAAATCTACCATTGCCCTATATATGTTGTCCAAATATTGGACCATGGGAATAGCTAGATCCGGCCGCGCCCTCAAATACACCGCCATGTATATCAAATAAGCGGGGAGCCAGTTGGCCCAGGTACGCGGCGGCTTACGGCGGCGTGCCTGCTCCTTGTCCTTCTCATCCTGACCCTCCCTTTCTTCCTTAGTGGGCTCCCTGTTCAGGAGTGAGAAGATATCCACGTACTCCCCTCGCCATATCTTTTCTCTGGCAGCCTGCGCCAAGTGATCACCCAATGGCAGGGAATACCCTGCTGTCGGCAAAGCCGAAAAGGGGATAGCTGGCCTACCCAAAGGGACATGAGTTAACCCTGCCACCCCAAGTACGTTCCCAGCAGTGTAAGAACCAATGCCCACCCCAGCGGGCATGGTGGCAGTAGTTGTCGCCGGGTGGGTCGCCAGCGGCGTAGCCCCCGCACCACCCGCGCGAGGCCAAGGCCACTGAAAGGTCCCCCCTATATTGGGAATGTGTGTGGATGTACTCGTTTGGACCATATACTCACATGCTGCACCCCCGCGGGCCACCCCCAACGGGGGTTCCGGCCCGCTGGGGGCGTCGGATCTCACGACCGATGTAGAGCTCATCACCGGGGCTTGACCCGCGCCAGGTTGCTGGCTGGGGAGCTGCGAGGCAGTGGCCGGAGCCGCGCCACCCGCCTGCAGCAGCTCAACCCTCCCCGCCGGCCGTTGTCCTGCTGCCGATAGCGCCTCCAAAGGTACCCCGAAAGGGGCACCTGCCTGACTGGCACGAGCCAAAGACTCCTCTAAGGCCGCAATACGGGCCAGTAAGGTGTCCACAGTAACCATGGGCAAAGAGCCGGCCGGCCCACCTGATCCTTGCATGGGGACAGTTCCCTGCACCCCATGGCCCAGATATGGCCATTGGCCAGGGCCAAAGCCCGGTAGGGCTGGTGAGGAAACCTGCCAAGGCAGGGCACCGGGCCACCCCCCGAGGCTAGAGGGCCCCGGGAGAGGCTGCGGCCCAGAAGCAGTCGGCCCAACGGGTTGGGCGGAAGGAGGAGCGGTGTCCACCGCTCGCGGGCCGCGGGCCGGAGCGCCCTCCGCGCCCGCACTCTGAACGGGCCAAGGTGCGATAGACTCCAAGCCACTAGCCCCGGCCGGGGATGGCAAAGGTGGCTGTTGAGGAGGCGGCACCACGGTCCTCCGACCTGGGTTGCGCCTCCTAACAGCCCGAGCTGAATTCGCAGCAGCCTTCTTTTTGGAAGGCATCTCGAGCAAAAAGGGAAGCTAGCTAAGCAAAATCGACCCAAAAGGCTTCCCGGCAATACCAACGAGCGACGGAGGCGCAGGGGAAAAAACTTCTCCGCTCCGTCGCTGAGGCAAAATGGCAGCGCGGCTGCCTCGTGGCCACCCCTTTTATAAGGGAGCTGGCCACGCCCCTAACTACCCGGATTCTCTGTCCTGTGGGGGGGGGCCGCAAAGGGCGCGGCGGCCATTTTGGCGCCGCGCTTGCATTCTTCTCAGAATACCCAAGGACTGGGCAACTTGCCCATGACTGCAAGGGATGGCACTTCCTGGGAGGTACAGTGTGGAACTGAACTACCAACCTCTGCACCTCAACCACTGAGCTATCCAGGCAGTTCCACAATTCCGCTAAGAAACCATGTAATCCCTAATATGAAAGTAACTAGCCTTTCTTACACTGTAATAGATTTGTGTAAAATCGTACAATATTGCACATCATTGGCTCTGAGAGGTGGTGAAATGGTTAGAGTGTTAGACTAGTACAGTACTTAGGAAATCTGGATTGCAATCCTCACTTGGGCACAGAAACTGATAGGTGGTGGGGGTAGCGATGGTAAATCCTTGAACATTTTAGATACAGTACCTTGGAAACATTGTTACGGTTACTGTAAATCAGAAATTATATGACAGCACATAATGACAACACAAAGGCTCTAAAAGACCCAGTTGGCCACAGTCCAAGATCTGGCACAACAATTTTAATATTATAAACCAGCTTTATAGAACTATCCGGAATCCAATAGTGCATACCTGTCAAGTTTTGGATTTGGAAATAAGGGAAATTTCCCGGCAAATAAGGGATACTTGACAGCTATGCTTATCCTGTGCTGCCCTCCAATGGCGGCAATAGGGCATTGCAGTCTAATTAATAAGGGATGACAGCGGGAAAGAGGGTAAAATAAGGGGTTTTCCCGGCCAATAAGGGATACTTGACAGCTATGCAACAGTGAAAGGGCTCATTCCACTTTCATTTCTCAGAGTATACTTAGTAATTAGTGATAAGGCAAAAGTGGCTTTTCTTTATCTATGGTATAGCCAGCTATATTGCCGCCATATCTGAATTACAGCCAAGAGATAAAAGAAGTTTGGCAAGATTTATTCAAGAGTGCTTCTGGTAACTGAAGTCCGAGAACACCTGGAGTGACAAGGTTCGCCATCACTGTCCTAGAGAGAGTGAGGATCTCATAATCTGCTGCCCTTGGAGGCTTGTAAATCATGGCTGGAATTTTTGCAAAAATATTTTCCCCCCTTTTTTTTTTTGCTGAACCCCATTATTTATTTATTTATTTATTTATTTATTTATTTATTTATTTATTTAGTTAGTTAGTTAGTTAGTTAGTTAGTTAGTTAGTTAGTTAAATTTTTATACCACCCACTCGACCAAGGCCATTAGTTCTCTACCCTGTTCTTTATGCTCACTCTAATAAAAAATTTTTTTGGAATTAATATGACTCCACCATCCTTTCTTTGTGGTTTCACATTCAAGATCAAGCTTCTATCAAGGTTCTTAAAACTGTTGGATTCAAGACCGGTGGCAGGAATTGTAATTCTTAGAAGCTATAGTTTTAGAACATGATACCATTTAACATGGAAAAGGAAAGTCTTTGACTTTGGAGCCAGAGTTTAATTTTCAGTTACTTGATAGCCACCATGGAACAATGGAGCCTGACTGCAAGGGATCATTCTAGAAAAGCTTTACGGTGCTGTTGCTGAGACTCTTTTAAATTACACATTCACTTTCATCATTTTGGACTGAATAGGCCAGAGAAATTCATCATTTGGAAATATTTCCCAGGGGATGAAAGTCTGAGTGGTGGCGACTTTTGAGCTAATTTTCAGCACCTAAGGACAGAACAAAAGAATGTCTGTTCCAGAAGCCAAACTTTTAACTGCACGATCTGTAGTAGCCAGCACCATTCAGGAAACAGGACCTGGGGCAAGACATGTGATCAGGAAGCACCTGCTCAAAACCTGCTTTGCTGGCATGAAAGCACAGGTGATGGTGACAGATATTGTAGGAAGCAACTGGCTACCCATGCAATGCCGAGCTCAGCAATGCTTTGTCTGGACAAGCAAGGGGGCAAAAGAAAAGGACAGAGACACAAACTGTGAGGTAGGTACTACACAACAAAGCTCTTTGGGTTCCATGAAAAATAGTAAATCATATATAAAGTATGATTTGGGGGAAGAAGATTGGCAATCTATAGACTGGCAAGAGAAGCATGCTCTGAGATAGAGTAAAGAGAGAAAACACCCCGAAAGAGCAATATACTACAAAATATGTATTTAATAAGTGAAAATGCAAGTAAAAGGACACTCAGAAACCGGACAACAGTGGAAATACAATCTAAGTAGGCAAACACCACAAAACAACCCACAAGAGTGGGAGAAACTAAGACGATAGTATGTCCGAAAAAGCTGGTGTGTCAGCAGGGTGGAGCCTAATAATAAGGTAAAAAGGTCCGTAGAACAGTAACAAGTTTTAAAGCTGGTTCAAAATATAGATCCCGTGGTAGTCCGTGTATGCGTATGCAGAATTGACGAAAAAAGCCAAGTATAAGAAATGCATTAACAGTCGGGAGGGCTATGTAAACATCCAGGCATACAGGGAGGAACGAGATGACTACGTAAACTGGTGATTACGGCCAGATGGGCTGTATCGGCGTAGAAGGGTAGCGTGATGGCTGAAGGCGCTACTCAAAGTCCATGCCCATGATCCATGAAAAGTCTGGTAGTCCGGTTCCAAGCGTGCATGAAGCAAATGCAATATAACAGCCAGAAGGGCTAAGCAAATGTCACTAAACAGGTACGAGGGAAGAGCAGTTACAAGTCGATATTCCTCCGGTAGAGAATATTTCGTACTCTTTGTCAAGATCTGCAAGAAAATCGAAACCCAAAGTGACAGTAATAAACACGAAAGAATAAAGCATATAAATATATAGATAAACAGTAAAAGGCATCAAACAACACCAAAAATGAGACAGTAACTAAACAGACATGATTGACGAAAGAAGTAGTACCTGTAACAACGCGCTAACGACACCTCTATGTAGTAACTAATGTAGGGTGGAAGCATTAAGCAAACTGCAAAAATACAAACTAGATATAGTTCTCAGGTGGGGACATGTGAAATGGATACCAATGATTAGCAATTAGGTAATAATAGGAGAAAATTCTTAAAGATTCTTTTAAAGAGACAACGACAAAGAAAAGGAAAGACAGCTTCGTAATTTAAAATTTAAAATTTAAAGAAAAGCCGAATAATCTTGTTCCGTATTTAAACCTGTGGGGTGCAAAGTAGAAAAACGGTGAATGTAAAAGGCTTCACGTTGTAACAAGAAACGTTCTTTGTTGATGGAATGGAATTTACGCGGTGAAAATGATTCCAGTACAGCAGCCTTTAGATCTGTAGGAGCATGCTTCTTGTCAACATAATGGGAGACAAGAGGTGCTGTGAGAACCTTGTTACGAATACGTGAAATATGTTCTCCGAGTCTTGTTTTGAGTGGTCTGGAAGATTGTCCTACATAAGGTAGCCCACAAGGACAAATTAAAATATATACCATATCACGAGAATTACAGTTGGAAAACCGCGAAAGGTGAAGTATGAAAGTACAGTTAGAAATAGAAATTACATCAGTTCTCCACATGTAAGAGCAAAACTTACAATGTCCGCAAGGAAAATGCCCAGCTGGGAGGACCGAAGGGCTGGTGGCGGAGGAAAGACAATCAGTTTTGGAAAGGATTCCGGCAATGGTTCTAGTTTTTCTAAACCCTATGGTAGGTTTATCTTTACATCCTGAGATGGAATCTAAGATATGCCAATGTCGATGTATAGTTTTCTTTATTTGTTGTGCAAGCGGAGTGAAATCAATAGACCAAAAGATGTTATTGTTATGTACATTTTTCAATTTACGTTGAAACATAGACTGTCTAGATCTATTGGTTACTTTCTGGTAAGCGTTGTTAATGACATTAATGTGATACCCTCTGATAAGTAAAGACTGTCGGATGCTAATAGCAGATGATTTGAAATCAGAATCAAGTGTAGAATTTCTTTTTGCCCGAAGGAATAAACTATATGGTATGTTGTTTTTTAAGGAGAATGGATGATAAGAGTGGAATTGTAGATAGGCATGCCTATCAGTTGGTTTATTAAAAAGGCGCATGTTGAGTTGATTATCAGCAACAAAAATTTCTAAATCGAGAAACGAAACTGAGACAGGGCTGGAGGTATGAGTAAATGATAAATTTGTGTGTAAAGAATTAATCCAAGTGAAAAAACCAGAAAGAGAAGCCGGGTTGGAGAAAACAAAAAACAGATCATCAATATAACGTTTGTAAATTAAAATATCCATGAAAAAAGGATTATCAGCTGAATTAAGGATGAAAGTTTGGTCGAAATTATTCATGAAAATATTAGCAACTGAAGGAGCAAAATTTGAACCCATGGCCACATCGTGTGTCTGTAAATAAAAAGTGTCCAAGAATCGGAAAAAAATTGTGCTCAAAAGCTATATCTAAAAGATCCAAAAGAAAATGTGTGGGAAGGTCGGGATTAATGCGTGAAGATAAGAGATGCTCAACCAAAATCCTGGCTTCTTGAAGAGGAATGTTGGTGTAGAGGGAAGCCACATCCATGGTAACTAACATACAGTTATCAGGAACAAAAGTATGTTCCAGAAGTTGAATGAAATGAGAAGAGTCCTTAACGTAGGAAGGGGTGTCTGTAACAACAGGACATATAAAATGATCAATGAAAATGGAAATGGGTTCTAAAAGACCATCGTTGGCAGCTATGATGGGTCTACATGGTACAAGATTCGAACCAGATTGGAGTTTATGAATTTTTGGTAATAAATGAAAAATAGGTACTCGTGGGTGTGATTTGTAAAGAAAACGAAAAGTGGATTCTGAAATAAAGCCCAAGGCAAGTCCTTCTTGTAAAACTATTTTGATAATGTTAGACACATGTGGTGTAGGATCCTTTTGTAGTCTGCTGTAAAAAAGAGGATTGGAAAGTTGTCTATGTGCTTCCTCGATATAGTTGATCCTATCCATAATGACTACCCCACCCCCCCCCCTTATCAGCTGCTTTGATAATGATGTTAGGGTCGTGTCCCAAATTTTCAAGAAGATGCATATCATTTAAAGATATATTATGCGAGACATGGTAGCGATCTTCTAGAGCAGAAATGTCTCGTAGAACTACCCTGCGAAACACTTCGATAGCAGGATTATCAATAGCTGGTAAAAAAGTAGAGTGGGGAGAGAATGGGTTGGAGCTACCAGGAGTGTCTTTAAAGAAAAGGCGTAATTTGAGTAAACGGATGAGTTTGTAGATATCGATACGTGTTTTGAATGAGGAATACTTAGGAGTAGGAACGAACCCTAAACCAAGATCTAAGAGTTCCTTTTCCCTTACCGTTAGGACTCTCTGGGCTAGGTTGAAAACTAAGGAAGGTCTTATTAGATATAAAGTATGATTTGGGGGAAGAAGATTGGCAATCTATAGACTGGCAAGAGAAGCATGCTCTGAGATAGAGCCAGGGCTGTAGCCAAGGGGTCCCAGGGGGGCAAAAACCCTCCTGAGCTAACAGCCCCTCCCCCACCATCCCCTGGGATGCCAATGTTATATGTGTGTGGGTGCGACATTGTTGCCCCTCCTGAAAAAATCTTCGCTCTACCCCCTCCCCCACCCCACCCCATCTAGAATCCTGGCTATGGCCCGGGATAGAGCCAGTCATTTTTGGATGATAGTTTCTTCTTCTTTTGTGTCTAGGCCAGATGTGAACCTGCCAAAAAGAAGGCACATTAATAGTGATTATAACAGAGCCAGTGTTCAAAAAGGTGAGACCTATAGGAATTTCTGAATAGTGGGGCCTAATAAGTGGTACATCCCTAGGGCCCAGTGATGGTGAACCTTGGCACTCCAGGTGTTCTTGGACTTCAATTCCCAGAAGCCCAAGTCAGCACTCCTGCTGATCAGGGCTTCTGGGAATTGAAGTTCCAAAACACCTGGAGTGCCAAGGTTAGCCATCACTGATAGGGGCTATGATTTCATCAACCCACCCATCCCTCAAGCCTCCCTCTCTCAGCTTAGCTGGAATCATCACAGTAGCTAATAGAGAAAGAGATGTTCCTAGGGCAGTATATTTTTGCACATTTCATTTGTTACAATATAAAGTAATTGGTTTGGTCTTGAAGTAGGAGCTAAGAGCCACCAACTCTGCAATGGTTTAGGGACTCTATTCTTTGAATGGCAAGGCTGATTAACGAGGTTGTTCTGATAAGCAACCGGACTTCTAGATTTGCCACTATGCTACTGAGAACATTCCAATTATTATGGGCAGCGCATGTTTATTCTCTTGGTTCCATAAGTGTAGCGGCATCCCCATGCCCTATAATTAGACAGAGTGAGATGATTGCCTCAGGTGACAGATGCCAGAGGGTGATGACAACAGTGAGACATTGGTGGACAGATCTTCCTCAGTGCCCCCTGAGACTTGAGGATGTTGTCCTGTAACTAGCATGGAAATAAGACTCAATTGCTCATTTGGCTGGCTTCTATATACAGTGGTACCTTGCTTAAAGAGCATACAGTAATGCATTCCATCGGATTGCTCTTTAAGTGAGTTGCTCTTTAAGTAAAACACTTGGAAAAAGTGCTGCCACTGCCATTGAAAGTGACTGATTGTGACTTCTGGTGGGGGTGGTATTGTGAACCCTGATTTAGTTGTTAAATGAGTTTTTGGTTGTTTTTAGTTGTTAAGCGAGGGTGATCATTCAGAGAAAGTTCTGCTCTTTAAGCGACTTAGTCTCTAAGCGAAGTGCTCTTTATGCGAGATTTTACTATACAAATTTGGGGATCTATTTTATCCTTTGCCACAGTAGGCAATACAGTACATGGAAATGGTTTGGGACCATTCAACAATTATGTGATCCTCGAGGGGGGGGGAGGGACTGCCATTTGAATTACAGAAAATTACATGGGGGCAGGGGGGTCCGTTCAAAGATTATGTAATCCATTTGGAGCTGTTGTGGTTTCGAAACATGGCACTTTTTTAGGTTTAAAAATGATCTCTGGGAATTTTGATCCAATTTGAGATTATTGAATTGCTTGTGGTGCAGTCTATTTCTAACCAACATAAATTTATAATCCTTATAAAGAAGATAGTAGAAGAACACTATCGGAATTTACCTGACATCCTCATTCTTCCCTGCAAATTTTTTTTTTGAAAAAATCTCTTCTCAAAGGTTGCGATGCATCGAGAATCCTCACTGATATGTTCTGCATTAAGCACCAATAGTGAAAAGCTCTAAAAATTAGTTTCGATACAAAAGCTCTGGATTAGGTAATTTTAAGGGTGGGTGGGTGGGTTCGAAGCAAAAATTATAGTCGGATTACATGGGGGGAGGGGGTCAATCCCCCCAAAAAAATTGGTTGCATAATTGTTGAATGGCCCCTTGCTACTAAAGGTTCTGTTTTATTTTAATTGCTATTGGGCATTAAGTGGAGGTTTTTCAGCACCTGTAAACAATGTTGCAGATTTGTACATGGTATTCTGAGGTAATACAACTCACATCGTATTTTAATTGCAGTTATTATTTTATAAACTGAAGCTTTCTTGTAATGAGAATAGCGAGATTTTAAATATTAAAATGTCAAGGACATAAACACACCACACTGAACCATATTTGTACTATGCAGGTCATTCAGACAGACTGTTATCTTCCAGAAACTAAACATGCATGAAATCGGATCACCTCTTCATTGTAGATAAAATAAATTATGCAAAACATTGTAATAGGATCGACTCCTACTATGTGGCCATTTCCCCACATTCTCTGTTCAACGCAACAAAACATCATTTCAGTATTTTACGGAACACTGCTGCATATTAATCTCTGTGAAAACGAAGAACTATTTTGGGAAGAAACAGTGTCTCAGACCTAGGAAGGAACATAGGCAGCTCTGAATTATCTCAGTTTTAAAATTTCAGTCATGAATCATTGTTTTAACATCCATTTAATTATAGCAATGTAATATTAATAGGAAAAAGGGATCCAGTCCATAAAACATGCAGTTAGAGTGCAACTAAAAGGTACAGAATAACATTTTATTTGACAAAAGGCAATTGAGAAATGTTTTACACAAGAGCCATGGAACATATCATGTTAGCTAATGTTTTGGAGAACATTTGCAGTTTCATCAGTTGGTCACCTGCAAAGGTTTCCTACAAGGAGAGAAGGTCCATTGAGCTGTCCTGGGTAGTGATGGTGGTGGCGTTCCATGTCAGAGGTCTCACAGCATCCTTTTTTCTCAAGATATTGTTGTAATTATAGCCCTAGACAGCTTCCTATTGTACCCATTCTTCTACTAGGGAGATAGAGTGCCCACACCCACACCTATTGTTTTCCCCAGAGATGACTCAAATATCCCTCCTGCACTTAACAATAGCAATTACACTTATATACCACCCCATAGTACTTAGTGCACTCTCTGGCCAGTTCACAAGTTGATTAGCATGTTGCGCTCAGCCTGCTGGGTACTCATTTCACCAACCTCTGAAGAATGGAAATCTGAGTCAACCTTGAGCCTTCTCACAATACCAGCACTTTGGGCTTCAATACAGCAGTTTAACCACTGCCCCACTAGGGCTCTTTGTGCACTTGAAATAGGAGGAAAGCTCTGCCATCTTTATTACACTCCTCTTTCTCATCACCCTCTCCTGTTGCTGTGTCTACTCCCCCTCATCTTAGCAATTAACAATCTATATACCTAAAACCAAAGTGTTGTCACATTTGTTACCCCTAACCCACACCACCTTGGCCCCCACCGCCCCAATAATCCACGCCCCGCCTACCTGGAGCGCCTGGCCAGGTTGGCATGGGTTACCGGCAGTACCCCCTGTGGTCCATCACCCCAAAAAGGAGTCGTGCCTGGGCCCGGGGTCCCACACCCGGCCAGAAGTCCCCCAAGGACACCCAGCCAGAAGTCTGGGCATGCCTCAAAGAGGGCTCAGCCTCTACCCAGATATCCGGGTTGCAGCCAACAGCCCACGAGGCATGCCAGCCATTCCACAGCCAGTGAAGCAGGGGACACCGCAGGACCACTTCCCTGCTGCTGGCGAAGCAGGGGGCAAGCTGCAGAGATGCATCACCATCACCAGTGAAGCAGAAGACAGTGCTGGTCCCAACAGGTGCTCCACAACCGCGGAGCCACTTCCCCACCACCGCCGAAGCAGGGAACCGCATTGGAGCCTTCCGACTGGGGAAGCGTTACTGAGGCCTGAATGGGGCACTCCGGCTGTGGGAAACGACAGTGTAAAGGCCACCGCAGGTGGCTGCAGCACCTGCCATGGCTCCACCGGGCCACCGCTCAGAGAGCAGGTAAGGGTGCCCTACCCGGCAAAGCGGGTACCCCATGTTAGTTACACTTATAAATCACCCCACAGTGCTCAGTGCACACTCTGGGCGGTTCACAGAGTAATTAGCATTTTGCCCCCAACATGCTGGGTACTCATTTTACAAACCTTGGAAAGATGGAAGGCTGAGTCAACCTTGATCCCTGGTCAGGATTGAGCTCACAACCTTCTGGCTGCAGTACAGTAGTTTAAGCACTGTGCAACCAGAGCTCCTATTCTGCCTGCTTGCTGAACTACTTTGAGAACTCTCTGCGTCAAGAAGTACTAATGGAATCACTTCTTAAGGGCAAGATGTGTGCTCTCTGTAACCCTTATATTGAAGTGACAACATAGGAGGTGGGAATGCTATATTATGTCCACCAAAATATGATATAAAGGGAGCAAATTTGGCACAAATACAACAAAAAAGGGCAGGAGGGTTGTCTGCTTGATACCTGTAAGAAACATCTTGATGTGGACTTTGGCACCCAAGGCCGTTGGTCCTAAGGGTTGTCAGGTTAGTTAACTGCCACCTGACACTCGGTATGCTGGCAGTATGGTCTACTCTATTACCATAGCAGGAAAACCTGGTCAGACAACTCCTTCAAAGTTTTTACCTAAGGTAGTTACTGTTAGCTTTGGAATTTAGATATGCTAGCTTTTGGACGATGCAGAGAATGTATTATTACTGAAACTAGAATTAATTCTGGCATGAAACAGAAGTTAACAGAATTTCAAGTGTTTGCTCTCTGCCATTGCACTGGTATGAATTGAAGCAGCAATCCTGCTCACACACTGGCTGCTGAAATTGCATGGAGGCCAAAGGGATTGCAGCCTTAGACTCCACTGGTTTGAAAACCTTTCAAGGCATACCTTTAGAACTCCACTTATCCATTTGTTGAATTATTCATAGCATTTAAGTACAGATATCATTATTGGCCTACTGCCAAGCAAAGGAGGGATATCAGCGGAAACAGAATCCTCTTCTACTTATAAGCATACCAAGGTGAATGTCAACTTCAGGGTTTAGGTTTAGGCCAAGCTCTTTGCATGAATGAAGCACATTTGAATAACTAAAAATGTTGTAAGACATCTCAGTTCTTTAGGAAGGCAAATACTGTAATATTTCACAAAGCCTTCATTTCACCTCTAAGGGAGAGCATACTTCATGTGAAATTGAGGTGAACAGCTATTGGGTTCCATGCAAAGCTGCTTCAAAAAATAAGTTGCACAATATAATTCATCCCAGTGAAGTAAGAACTTTTTTTAAAAAAGTACCCTCTTGCAAACTCATTCGCCTACTAGTGAAATATTGCTGGAATCATTGTCATAAATAATATTACATTGTGCCACCATCTGAGAAAACAACAAGAAAGCCACCCTTTTAAAAAGCTACAAGGATGAAAGAACCATTGTATATTTAATCATAACCAAATGAAAGAACAAATCAATTCTTCAAAAGAAAAACACACCTCAGTTTAAGAATGTGGCATATTGTGCTTCTCTATCCACAATTCACCTTGAGATGGTGCCATGGTAGCATGAAAAAGAATTACATAGCAAAGCACAATCTGATGGCACCAAGCAAGATGGTCTACAGGATCCCCTCTTGTGCTCACTACTATTCATTCTTTTTTTAAAAAAACTAAAAAAAAACTAGCCATGGCAATTGCTTTGTGTTTGGGTGAAGAGTGGTTACATAAAGGGAAAATCCCAGAAGTTGACTCCTTTATTCATCAATTAAAAGAAGCATGAAAAGAAATGCCATTTGCTTTTTAGTTCATTTCATATTCTACTTTTTCCTCAAAGTTGCTAAAGGAAATACTGTGAGACAAGTTATGTGAGAGGTCTCTCATTCACAATTTTTGGGGCAAAGTCATTTAGCTCTCCTCCTAGGACACAGAAGATAAGTGCTAAAGAGGTGTAGAATGTGGTGGTGGGTGATTGTAAGATTGACCACATCTTCCCAATCTTGGATCGCTTGTCAGTTTCTGTGCTCAGTTCAAAATTCTGGTATTAATTCACAAAGCCCAGCATGTTTGGGACGTCAGCACCTGACAGAGCCTCTCCTATGACTAAATTCAACCCATACCACTCTGGCTTCTTAAATATTAGGGCTCTGGGTGCCTACCTGGAAAGCTATGACTAGGAACCAGCCAGGCCTTCTCAGCGGTGGCTCTAATGACCTAGAACAGTCTTCCTACATACATTTACCTGGCCCCCTTCTTCCAGGAATTTCAGAAACATGTAAAGGGTGAACTTTTCAGAGGGGCTCTCTGTGATATTCTGCATCCCCTTGCTCAACGTCTATAATGTGGGTTTTTTTGTTGTTGATTGCTTGACTGTATTTTAAAATTTATTTTTATTTAGTTATTTTATCTGGTAAAATTTTAATATATTTTTAACAGATTTATTTGTATGACTATTTATCCTATTTGTTCAGCACCTGGGTGGTTTTGGATCCAAAGGGTGGTATACAAATTAAACAAACAAACAAACAAACAAACAAGCCAGTCTGTCAAAGGACACCTCGTGAAGCAGCATGGAGTGTTCCTTTCTCCCATGCCACATCTTGCATGCCTCAGACTACAAGTCATGCTCAAGCACTCACACTAGTCACCCTTCTGCCCCTTCAAACTACCCTATGGGACACTACTCCAACTTTTAGGCAATAGGGCAGTTTGTTCAAAAGACTCTTGGATGTCACCAGCATGTAGGTTAGTTAGCTTGTTACCACTTTGCTTTATGTCTCTGCTACCCTAATGACACCTCCAGGCCCAGTTGCCACCATTTATGAAAGATCTGAAGAAATGGTAGGCAAAATGGGGCTGGGGGCTGGGATTGTCAACAAGCTCCCCTTTCTGGCTTGTCTGAGGCTTTCCCCCCTCCTGTATCCAATGTTAATGTTATGTTGATTTTATATTTGTTTTTAGATAGCAAAATGGCACAGCGGTGGGCAATATTGCCAAATGTTCTTAAGGGTTTTTAAATTGTTTTTATGTTGGTTTTAACTTGTTTCATTGTATGGTCAGTGATGTGCTCACTGGCCTATATACACAGCCCAGAGTCCACCAGATTAGGCTAGTATATAAATCTAATAAATAAATAAATAAATAAATAGATGAAGGTTTTTTTATTTAAAAATGCATTTAATTTTGTTACATGCAAATTAGATTACAGTATAGTTGAGGGAATAAAAATACAGTTCCAAGCATTTGTGTTGCGATTTCTTTCTTTGGAGGAAATGCATGGATCTTCGTTGTCAGGGTTCATTTAATTTCATAGCTTGGGCTAGAAGTCTTTCCTCAAACTTGCCCTTCTCCATGTGCTATTTTCTTTGCCATCGACTCTCATTTGAGGGCTCATGCCTAGAAATATGGAATCATGAATTCTAATACATTAAAATGCCATTGATAACCACACAATCCAGAATTCTATGACTCTAAATGTGATCATTATGGGTGGGTGAGGAGAAAAGAAGGGGAAAGGGGGAAATTTTCCAAAAGAAATGAGGGGAATTTTAAGTGAAAAGCTAACCAGAGGAGATACAGTATGAGGAAATGTCAGCCTTCTAGTTGGATAAGCAAGAGTCGCTGTGGTTGAATTTCTGTCTGTGCAAAGCAGAGAGAAAGGAGACTTTGAAGACTGTTAAACCTGGCTCTTTAAGAGTAAAATGCTTCTATTGAACCTGCTCCAGAGTATGGATTATGTGTTTAAAAAGGAATAATTTAACATTTGAATATTACTACAACTACTAGATGAATTTGCTGCAAATAAAAAAAGGGGTCTAAAGTAATCACTAATCCTTTTGATAAAAAGTTAGGTGTCTGAACATACTTTTGAGTAATTTCTTATTGGCTGACAAAACGGTCACCACTGTCTGCATGGGGAGGAGTAAGTTAATTCATATCTATACTTAATCATTCATTTAGGACTATTTGAGCCAACACTACCAAATGTGGCACGGATCAACATCAGACTGTCTACCCCTACTGTGTGAAATGCAGTGCTGATTCAAAGCCCAGGTTAAAATTGCCTTGTAAAATGTTGTTTTGTTTTGCTACACCAGGGGTGGCCAAACTTTTGGGGGTGTGGGCTGGTTACATGGTTCACCGGGCCGGTCATGTGCTTCAGTGGGCCGGTCACATAGTTCCTCCCACCAAAAGCGGAAGTAAAACACACCTTGCCATCTGTTTTGCAACAGATGTTTTGCAACAGGATGAGATAGATTGTAGCCTGCCATTTTCTCTCTTTAAGCCAGGAATGGCCAAACTATAGCCCACGGGCTAGAACTGGCCCCTGACGCCAATTCATTCTGCCCGCACCACCCTGGTACAGACGCGTTTCACTTCCGCTTCTGGCAGTGACGAGGGCAGCGTGGGATGTATGAATTGGCATTGGGGGCTGGATGAGGCCAATGGGCCATAGTTTGGGCACCCCTGTGCTACACATTAACATCACTGCACTCCCATGCAGTGATAATTTTACCATTTTATTTTAGACAAAATATATTATCTCTGAGATAAAAAGCAATTGAAAATCTAAATGAAAAATCTAATGATTTCCCCATACTGATTTATTTTAGATTGACACAGTTAAACAAGATGTAAGCATGACTAGATGTAACTTGGAAAGAGCATTACTATGAAGTGAGAGGTTTCTTTGGGAGTTTGATTATATGTAATTCTATTGCTGTTGTAATAGTGGACTGTTGTTTATGCAACTCATAGTTAATATCCTATTCTACTAATGCCCAGTCATGTGCTGATTTACTCTGAAAGTGCAACCACATTTACCAGGTTAAGTGTGAGAGCAAGAATATAGGAACATCCTTTATTTGTAAACTCATTAATTTCCATGAGGCGGAGAGAAAGAGAAAACAAAGTTGTCTAAAAGAATCACCAGCAAGGAAGATGTCCTTGAAAAGGAATGATGTGATCCATAATACTGTAATTACTGAAGAAATGAATTCTAAAAGGAGAATGCAAATATCTACTATACTGTGATATGTAATCAGGGTCCCTTTTGAAATGGACTTGAATTTTTGGAAAAGATTGCCTATGCATATGGAGTAGCATATGAATAATGTCATTTTTAATTTAGATTGCCAAGTCTATGGGAACTTGTGTTAGGAGGTCCCTTTGTTAGCAGTGTAAATGCCAGCAGTGTGTGAGTATTTATTGATCTGTTCTCTAGAGCAATAAACTAGGCAGATGTTAAACTTAAAACCAATCTTATTAAGTTTATTTGAAATATATAATTGACAAGAAAGCCTGTCTTAACCAGATAGAAGACCATGTCTCAAGGCCTGACCACATGGCCTTGGGGGCGTGCAGTCCATCTTCAAGAAAGGATGTTAAAAAAGACTAAGGGGAGGAAACAGGAAGTGGTGACTCATTATTTCTGGGGCAGGTGCAAAAGGAGAGTTAGATATTGCCAATGAAAACCACAGATACATACTTTCAGAATGCTCCTATTAGCTATCTATAAGAAGAGCTGTAAAAAAAGGCGATGCTCCAGAAGATTCTTCAAATAAATAGTATGTAATCAGAAGAACTTACAAGAGATTATGATGAATGAAAACACCACTAATGTGTTTATTATAATCAGAGTTTGGAAATGTTACCTTTTGTAGAATACAACTCTTACAATTCTCCAGGCTCAGTTCTGCAGTCCATAATATTCTGTTTCCAAGCTCTGATGAAAACGTGGGCAATAATTAAAATGTACAATATCAGCATCCTTTCCAAAAGCATTATGGTGTGTGCAGAATCACAATCACATCTCTGCACTGAAACGTATTATCATAAATTGTATGGATTGAATATTTACATAAGTGATGCAATGATATTGTGGAATGGACTCCTAAATACAATAAAAAGTAAACTATTCCAACACTGAATAAAGGGTGAGGGCCTGAGCTTCTCCTCCTTTATAGCACAATTTTGTCTAGCACTTGCTCCATATGGTGCAATGAATGCTGTGCTGCCTCTGATACTACAAGCTGGTGGATAATAATAATAAATAAATAAATAAATAAATAAATAAATAAATAAATAAATAAATAAATAAATAAATAAATAAATAAATAAATAAATAAATAAATAATAATAATAATAATAATAATAATAATAATAATAATAATAATAATAATAATAATAATATGTTATTCTGGGTTGAAAAGATTTGTGCTGGAGAAACTCTACTCAGGGGATGCCCGAATGAGGCTCCTTTCATGTCCCCAAGAGCTGGGACAAAGATTAGCACTCAATCCTTCATGCAGTACCCAGGTCTTAAACTGCTGACTTGCTGGCTTTCTAGCTATCAAGGTGAGCTTCTTAACCACCGAGCCACTGCAACCCCTTAACATAAGCCACATTGTTGCTGCTCAATATAAACCAAATTGTTGCTACATTACAAAACACTGTACTACATTTAATACGATACTGTCTTCTGATCTGTGCCTCTTCCACAAACTCTTGATGGTAGACAGTTCTTTCCCAGTTGTCTGTCATCCTGAGTTTTATTTTTTAAAAATATTTAAGTTCTAGCTTGTCCTCAGTTGTGATCCTTATTGAATAGCCTCTAAGTTAAAACAGCAGCTTCTGCATTCATAATTTTACTGGGGTGAAATGAGAATAAACTCTCATACCATTCTGGTCTTTCATTCTTCAAAGTATTAGGCACACTGCATGTGGTTATGAACTTCATTACACCTTGTAGAAAAATGTCAAGCACTTCAAATGTTTTCCTGCTTTGCCTATAATAGAATAATTTCCATTACAGGGCATTTAAATGTATTGGTTGATTGTAGCATGTTATTTAGTCTTTACTGTTCCTTTGAAGACATCAATATCCCAATTTCATTTTCTGGCAGAATTAGCTCAGGGGGGAAAGGGAGAAGAAATACATCATGCGTTAAATTTTTCAGCAACTTGCTTATTCCGGGATGTGCTCCTGCAATCCTATTACAAAATAAAAGGTTCCAAATGTTGAAGCGATTCAGGACAGCATTACTGTATGTGCTTTTAAGAAATAAATCTTATTTCTCATATGGTCTCTGCCCCTCTTGCCAATGAAAACATTTTTTGTTTTATTTTCACAGATTGGTGACAGATTATTTTTAACATCAAATGATCATTTTGTGGGGAGAGGACAACAGAACCCTTCTTATTCAGGTAAAAATAATCATATTCTGTATGGGGGAAAATCTTTGTTGGAACATTTACCTCTCCTTTTATTAACTATTAATAATGAGGTATGCTTTTTGAAATTGAGTCTGCTATGCTATTGTGATGCTAAGGTATGAAACAGATTAGAATTTCTAAACCAAGACAAAAGGCTTCCAAACAGAAGGAAATGAAAGAGGGTAAAATCAAAAGAAATTTTGGCTATTTAATGATTCTTTGAACAACCTATCTCAAAATTTGTCCAAATGGCCATGGAGATACTATCTGGACAATCATTATTACATTCAAGTTACTCAAATAATATGCTGACTACAGAAAGCATTTGTGATGAGGGGGGGGGGGACAATAGGCACAGAAAACCCACTGTAATCAATGGGATTTAGCTGAGACCTATGCTAGTTCTGTCCACTTTATTAATGTTAGGTGAACACATTGCCTAAAGTAGCTCTCTCAGTAAAATATCTGTTTTTCCCCCAAAATATTAAAGATTTCTGATAGGTGATGGCCACTGAATCACTCATCCATGCCAAGATATAAAAGGAGGAGGAGTTGCTTTGGTACTAACAGATTTTTAAAATCCTCTGTGCAGAGAGGTGAACGTTAAAATAACACAGAGAAAGGAAAACTTAAACATCCTCTACCCATTCTAGTTTCAGTCTAGATTAAGGCCATGTATACTAACTATTCAACATATTAAATAAAATTACATAGGGCAGGCAGTATCCTATTGCCTAAAGATGGGACTGAAGGGTGATCATTTTCACTCTGCAGCCTCTCCAACATTTCCATTGTCCTGCTGATTGTGAGATTGCTTTCACAACTGGTTGTGCAATAAGAAACATTCAGGAGTGGAGGAAGCATTTATCCGATTGCTTTTTCACTCTATGTTTAGATATTAGGATGCTGCCCTTAATGTCTGCACTCTGACCCTCAGGTTTCTAAGATACTTCCCTTGTGTTGGGCTCTGAAGGGGAGGTTAAAGGTGGAGTACCTACTACTCTTACATTGGTTTTCTTCTCTCCACTAGGGGTGGTAGATAGAAGTCAGGTAGCATAATAAATTGGGAGCCATAATCTTATACCTTCAACAGAGCTGTAGGACCAGAAAGCCTTTCAATAAATGTGATTTACAAGATTAACTACAAACACAGTAGTACCCCGGTTTTTTCGGCCCCAAACCGCGTGACAAGGTAGGAGATCAAACATGATGCACCGGACAACGACAAAATCAGATTAAGGAGCTAGAATTTTAGAAAAGTCATGCACCGGATAGTGTCATTTTGTTGTTATCAGGTGCATCGTGTATGATGTCCTACCTTGTCACGCTGTTTGGGGCCAAAAAAATTGCCATCTTCGGGTGCATTTTTGCAGCTCCCCGGGTCCCCAGCAGGCTCTGAGGGTGGGAGGACCTTTTCCACACTATTCCCGCCTTCCTAGGAGGTCCCTGGGCCGCACAACAGCTGAATAAAGTTGTGGCTGTCATTTTGTTTAACAAAATGAGATGAGATAGGATTTAATCTGTTGGTTTTGCTGCAACGTCATTAATGCAAACACTTTGTTCTTCAGAAGTACTGCTTTATCAATATACAAATCTGCAGATAGAATCTCTTATGGGTAATTGATTTAGACTTGCTTAACTATATAGATAGGTAGCGTAGTCAACTCAGTAGAGGTGCCTTGTGATAGGGCAAAAAGAGGTGTTCCCCTTACATTTTGGAGGGACAATTTCAGCTTTGTTTATGAATTGCCCTTAACCAGATGTACTTCCCTAACCAAGTGGTGGTGGTGGTGGTGGTGGTGGTGTGCTGTCAAGTCAATTCTGAGTTATCACGACTCTTCCTATGGTTTTCTAGAGAGTACTCAGATGTAGTTTATCATTCCATTCTTCTGGAAATACTCAGGGACTACACAGCTTGCCCATAACTACACATGCTGGCTCTTTCCCCTGGAGATACAGTGAGGAATCAAATTCCAACCTCTGGCTCCATAGCCAGATACCTAAACCACTAAGATATCAGTTTATACCAGTTTATAAATCCAAGTTCAACAGAGTAAACCCACCTAGTAATGCTGCTACAGAATCAAATTTATTGATGAGAATTTTTGAACTGTAAAATAAAAATAAACACAGACACATATACTGTGCATTTCAGTAGTCCCAACTGGGAGACATTTGTTGATTATAAATGTCAGGATTATAAACTGATTTAGGAGTAGAAAGAACTGGAGATTTTATTCATTGCTTTGCCCTGTATTGTATAGAATTTAAAATGAAATTTTACTATGAGGGGAAAATAAAATACCTTCTTGAATTCATTTTGAATGCTAAGGCAGCAAGAATGCTGCAATCCGTATCATGGCCCTGCAATGCACAGCATGTACAGAAAGGAGTTAGTCTTCTTCCATTATTTATCCTACTTAAAGAGAAGGAAAAAGTTGCATTCCTGAAATTAGAGCAATACAGGTAGAATGGTTTCCAGTGATTGTGTCAGAATAAATTGTTTGCAACTCATGTGTTGTGCCTTTAATGAGATTTTCGCTGGAGGTGTGTCTGCCTAATGTGTATTCATGTGTTGCTATTTGGCTAATGGAATCTCTCAGTTCAGGGAGTCTTGTAAAAATAAATGTGGCAGATGCATAGCAGCAGGACATGAAGGTGTGATCATTTTACTAAAGTTGCCTTCATTCTATATCTTGCTTTTTAAAGTTGGTAAACCAGGGTCTACTCTGCAGCAATATCTTCTTTTCTTTCATGTACAACATAAGGTGTGTCATTCTGAAATAACTGGACTTTGGCATTAGATCATATTTTGTCTTTTTCAAATCAAGTACCTATAGAAGGAGCATGTGCTTGGTAGCTTAGGTATACCATCATGAAATGATGAAAAATAGACCTGATTTGGATGTGATTTTCTCATGAGTTGTCTTTCGCTTGTTTTTTTACCCTCACCTTCCTGCTCTGCACATCAAGTGAAGAAGAATGTTTCCACTATTCACATTTTTCTCCTTAAGAGATGGGAAATTTCCTGGGTTTGAGGGATTGCACTGGATCCACCTCAGACAGATGACTTCTCCCCTCCCCTCTGTTCAGTGTGGAAATGTTTGCTGCTTCTGCTGCCAGTTGTTAGAGCTAATAACAGCAATCGTTTATAACAAGCGAATGATAAAATTATCTATGGTTTTGGTGTTCAGAAATTGGAGGCAACAACCAGCATAGTGAAATACAGCTCTTTTATTTCTGGGGTCTGAACACAACATGGAGGGGAGTAACGGGGACTTATGTACACATTTAACTTGATACAAAAACAGCAGGAATAAAAATTGTTTGATTATTTGAACATATGTTACAAGAATATATACATTTGACAGCTATACTGCACACTTCTCGGCATTTGAATTGTGCACGCTTGAAGTCTCACGATATCAAGCGAGATGCCGAGATCAGTGGCTGTCCAACAGCGTGGCTGTTTGACATGTAATTTACGTGGCTTCTGCGGCAGGCAGAGTGGCCATTTGAAATGGAATTAACACAGTTGTTCATACATAACAATAGTACAGTTCTCTATGGCATGGGCTACAACATAGGGTTACTATGGCCATTGATGATTCTCCTACAGCCCCCAAACAGATTGGAACCAGTTCTATCAAGCCCAGTTAGTAACCTGTTAATTCCAAGTAGCCCACTTCTCTGTGAGACTGGGGGCTAGATTTTTCTTGGATTAAGTGGGTGGTTCTTTCTTTCCACATTACAGTCCTAGAATTTTCTGTTGTTTCTTCAGGATTCAGATATATATTCTGAGATATATTTCCTTGGATTAGTTCTGAGAGAGGTGGAATGGTAGTAAAAGAGGGTGGGGTGTCTTCCCTTTTTCATGTTTTGCAAAAGGGTTTCTACTACTTTAGTTAATATTCCTTGGTGAAATTACATTTTTGCAGTAATACTTGATTATCAACAATGTAATAGGCAGCCAAGACTTACATCTTGCCTCATCCAGAAGCACCACTGGAGGAAGCAAGATGGAAGTGATGCATCTAGGGTCTGTCACAAATCTAAAGAAATAATTCATCATATCATAGCTAGATGTCCTAAACTAACCTCAGTAGATTATATGTTCAGGCATATCCAAACTGCAAAACTCATTTTTCAGCAGTTAGCCAAATCTTATGGATTACCTATATCTTTTCCTACATATTATAAATTCTAGCCTCTTCCAGTTTTAGAAAACAAATTGCAGTACTATGCAAGGGTAAGAAAATGATCAAGGTTATAACCGCTGATTTTAATCATCCTGATATTATATTTATGGATAAGCAAGCAAGAAAAACATACCTCATAGAAGTTGGAGTTCCATCAAAAGTACAGAAAGTATAAAAATAGCAATGTACCAAACATTATGGAAAGAAATTAAAAATATGAAAGCAAAATCAGGTTCCCTTTCTTCCCATATTAATTTCAAAAACTGGGCTCATTCAAAAACCTTTGACTACTATCCTAAAACAATTTTCAGTAGCTGTTCATTCTCTAAAATTCAAAAACATGACATTTACCTTTCAAACTCTTAGAATTTTACTCTTAATTTTTAGGCTTCAGGTTTTGGTCTGCAACAATGTACAAGCAATGATTTTTCAACACGAAGACTGCCTGAATGTTGTCTCCAGGACACAAATAGAATTACAGCTCTAGTGGCGGGTTACTTGTAACATATAGTCTGGCCTTCATTTGAACCTAAGAGCTATTGCCATCAATTGGCTAAGATGTGGATAACTATTTTAAAACGTTTGTAAATGTGCCGTTCTCTAGCTAATATTTTCTAGTTCTAGCATGTTCTAGCATTTATATACAGTAAAACCTTGCATAAAGAGCACCTCGCTTAGAGACTAACTCGCTTAAAGAGCAGAATTAACAAATAAAACCAACCAAAAACTTGCTTAACAACTAAATCGGGGTTTGCAATCCCCCCCCTCACCAGAAGTCACAATTGGTCACTTATAATGGAGTTTTGCTTAAAGAGCAGTCCTGTGGGATGCATTATGCTCTTTAATCAAGGTACCACTGTACCTGTTTCTGTTTTTTTGCACTGCCCTGTTCTGACTAGATCCTGCTGGTACTGATCCAAAGTATACCACTTGAGTACAGGAGGCACTCCCTGCCCTAACCTTTTTTTCTAGTTTTGTTACTCTGAATGTGTGGAATGAAAGGAGTCTGAACATCACGGCATCTAGTATCTGTAGAGGCTTTCCATGTGAATTGGAAACTTCTCAATTTTTCCAAGTGCAAATGGAATAATGCATCTTTTAAACCAAGGATGGTCAACTCAGCCATGTTTACTAGGGAAATTCTACCTACCTTTTTCGGGGTGGGGGGGTTTGGGGGTCCCAGGTGGACATTTGAGGCTTTAAAAGCTTTGATTTTCCTCAAACTCAAGTATTGTTATTCCCAGCCTAATTTCTGCACCCAGTTTCCCTGGTGCTTAGTGACATAGCAGTAACTGCTCCTGTTCTATTATCTCCTACTGCTACAACTATTGCATTGCTTTCAATCCAATTCATCTTTAGTCATAGTATTTTGTATTCATGTCTTGTGAAAGATACTCATGGCCAATTCACACACAAGTTGAAGTGATAATTATGAAAAGTGAGCTTTCATGAATCTCGTCTCGCCACTTCATCTGAAAAGTATTGCATGTTCAGAAGTGGAAAGGATATTATATCTAAAACAGCACTACTATGCTACATAGTTGCCACAGCTAGCTCTTCTTTTAGATTTTTGCCAAACACCCTGAAGCTTAAAAAACGCATCTCAACACGATTTTGCTAAGAATTCTCATTGCTTGTGATAGGCTAGAACTACTCAGAAAAAGTTGCATGGAAATAAATCACTTGATTAGGTGTCATTAGCTGTGAACAGATCCAGCTCACAAAGGCAGCAAAGAGCTGGAATGATTTCCTACTGCTTGAACCACCACCACCACCACCACCACCATATTCCTTTTTAGTTTCCTTTATTCAAATGGGTCCCTTATTCCCTTTATTTAACTTCATGAAGACATTTGCAAATTTGATAAATTTTTATAAAACTGAACTGGATATAATATTTTTACCATCTCCATGGACCTTATTTAGTACATTGAGGAACTCCCTGTCTCGCCTGGGAGTCCACACCATCGGCTCCCGGGAGTGGAGACAGGTGGGAGCCGCCACAGCCGTTCAGCTGCCATCGCTCTCCGGGCCCGCCCGCCCAGAGAGCAGAAAAGGATGCTGCCGATGCTGGCCCCTCAAGGAGCTCCCTGTCTCGCCTGGGAGTCCATACCATTGGCTCCCGGGAGTGAAGACAGGTGGGAGCCGCCACAGCCGCTCAGCTGCCTTTGCTCTCCGGGCCCACCCACCCAGAGAGCAGAAAAGGATGCTGCCGATGCTGGCCCCTCAAGGAGCTCCCTGTCTCTCCTGGGAGTCCATACCATTGGCTCCCGGGAGTGAAGACAGGTGGGAGCCGCCACAGCCGCTCAGCTGCCTTTGCTCTCCGGGCCCACCCACCCAGAGAGCAGAAAAGGATGCCGCCGATGCTGGCCCCTTGAGGAACTCCCTGTCTCGCCTGGGAGTCCACACCATTGACTCCCAGGAGTGAAGACAGGTGGGAGCCGCCACACCCGCTCAGCTGCCTTTGCTCTCCAGGCCCACCCGCCCGGAGAGCAGAAAAGGATGCCACCGATGCCGGCCCCCATTTTTCAAGGATGCCCGCAGTATCGGAGGACTCCCATTGTGTTCGGACCTTGCTGAGTCTCCCCGTCGCCCTCGCCATCGTCGTGGGGAAGGAATTGGTGGCACCTGCAGATGCCGTCCCCTCCCCCTGGTCCTGTCTGGCCAGGGGTCAGAAGAGGGATGCCCGCAAGTGTGGGGGAGGGAAACAGCCATCACCTGAGCCCCTTCCCCGACCCGGCATTGACCGTGGGGAAGTGGGAGCTTCTGGGTGGTACTGCTGGAGGGGGGGGCAGTATGGGGCTTGTATTTTTGAAATTAATTGTATGGGACTTTTTTTACTTTCAATGTGTTAATTTTCAATCTGTTTTTGTAACTGTGTAATTATATATGTGATACTGTATTTATATATGTTGTAAGCCGCTTTGAGTGGCACTTGTGCCAGGAAAGCGGGGTAGAAATAAAACATATTATTATTAAAACTTATTATTATTCCTCATGAAGAAAAAAACAAAATTTACTTGATTACAATGGAATTGTTAAAGTAGAAGAGCCTGCGAGGAGAGTTCACATTGCTTTTTCTTCTTCCATGTCTAGGCCAGACGTAAAACTTCCAAAATGAAGTCACCTTTTGGTGAGTTCATTTTGCAGTTACTTTCACCTGATTGAGTGTGAGAAAGATTAGCCAGCAACATATGATTGCCATTACCAGAGTATGTCAGATTGTGATTTTAAAATCTGTGGGGCATCGGTGGAGGGGTGTGGGGCATCGATGGAGGGGTGACCCCTGCCTGCTGGCTGGTATAATTTAGATTTCTCTCTCTCTTTTAATGGATGGGATAGGGTGAGTGGGTAAATTATTGTGAATTTTAAATGGGGTTTTTAAGGGTTTTTAGTTAGTTGATGTTGTTTTTAATTGTTGTTAACTGCCCACAGTCATTGCCGACTTGGGCGGCAATAGAAATTTAAATAAATAAATAAATAAATAAATAAAAATACCACAATCTTCAAGGAGACTCTTTCTGTGTACCTTGGTAACAATGCCGAAGTAGCACCAGATATATGGCCATACCTGTCAACCCGCGGCTCCTGAAAAACGGGACCTGCGCACATCGCTTGTGTGCAGTTCACGTTCCACGCATGCGTGGAAAGGTTTTACCCCTTCCACGCATGCACGGAAGTGCTACGCCACTTGCGCAGCTCTTACGCAAGCGACGTAGCGCTTCCGCGCATGCGTGGAAGAGGTAAAACCCTTCCGCGCATGCGTGGAAAGCATTTCCCCTGCTGCCAAATTACGGGGTTTTGGCAGCAGGGGCTGAGTTATGACATCAATCGACGTCAATTTACGGGGTAATTCCGGCCAAATCGGGAAGGTTGACAGGTGTGTATATGGCTAATAGCCAGGCTTTTAAGAGTTAAATGTTCAAAAACCTCTGTTTGGATCAACAGATCTATTAGTTTCACATTTTCTTTCCCTCACTTTAGAAAAGCATTCTAGTCACCATATTTGTGAATGCTAGTGTTCTAATTTTACCAGAACATGCCCACCCTCAACTAAGCAAAATGAAATTCTTACTCATCCCCAACATTAAGAATGAAACAAAAGCAAAATTAAAATGGTATCTTTAAGACAAACAAATGTATTACAAGGTATTTCTTTCATGGAAAATTTTATCTGGGATACAGGTTTATATATAACAGATTTATTCCAACGAGCTTTCATAGGTTGCAAACCACTTTTATTAAGTACATGGAGTATAATATCTAGGTCATAGCAGGGGTGCCCAAACTTTTCAGGCTGTGGGTTGGTCATTTATTTATTTATTTATTTATTCAATTTATATCCCGCCCACTCAACACAAGGCCGACTCTGGGCGGCTAACAACATAAAAAGTAACCCCAGGGCAACCCAAGGAGTTTACAGACAATATTAATAATCCTAAAAACAGTTAAAACAGTAAAAAAGTTAAGACTACCCACCCCCTAAAAAGCAGGGGCTGCAGGATCGAAAAGGCACCATGGGGAAGAGTTCCTCTACACCAACCACCCCATGGTGGTTACCCTTCCACCCGCACCCCACACTTGACCTGCCAGCCAGGTTTTAAGATCCCTTCTGAAAGGCAGCAACTCCGTCATGTGGTTCAGGGGACTGGTCACTATGGCCCGTGGGCCAGATCCAGTCTCCCAATGTCAATTCATATGCACTGGTCATTGCAGGAAGCAGAAGTAATATGTATCCGTATGGGTGTGTTTTACTTCTGCTTCCTGGAGCAATGAGGGCATTGTGGGCCGGATGAATTGCTGTTGGGGACTGGATCCAGCCCATGGGCCATAGTTTGGGCATCCCTGGCTTACAGGGTAAACTGCAAATATATCTATGGCCAAGAGTTTGGAAATGTTACTTTTTGGGACTACAAGGTCTAGAATTCCAGCACTTGTGAGATCCAGGGAACTGTGTCCAAAAAAAGCAATGTTACCAAATTTAGACTTGTATTCCTTATGTCTGGAGGTGTGGATTGTGATCCATGAAAGCTCACAATGAAAAAGATTTGCTAGTCTTAAAGATGCCTTGTTTTTGTTTTTTGCTGAAGCCAACCGGTCTCTATCTGAAAGCTTACTTTTCTTTGAGCTAGAGTGATGCACTGTAGGCTAAAAAGCAATATTTCCAAGCTTGGACTTGTGTTCATTGTGTCTGAAGATGTGGATTGTAATCCATGAAGCAATGTGGGCTAAATCCATCTGATAAGGCCAAATGTTTCTGGCTAATCTGTCTCACTCATTCTATGTTATATGAAAAAAGCATCTAGCCTTCACTGTATTTTGCTTTGCCTCGTGACTTTCCAAGCATGTCTCAGAGTCATCAGCCCTATGACAACCTTCATTGCATCTTATATTACTTTGCTGGATTTCCAACTGGGAATTGACTTCCTCTTAAAAATCTTGCCTGTTAGAGGTCTGAATTAAGCCAAATTTCAGTGCCTTCTTTCTTAAGCACTTAAGGAAGAATATCTGTTTTGTGTATTTAAGGCTGACCTATATTATCAGGGTGCCGCACAGGTGCTGTGGCCCCCACCAGCAGTTACAGCACCTCTTTGAATGAAAAAAGAAAATAATTGAGCTGTCCTTGGTGCTATACAGACCACGCAGGTGTTCTTCAATTTGATCAGCTTGTCCCCTGATGAGAAAACAAAGGAGGAAAAATGACAACGTTCTTTTAGGAGTTCTTGTTTGGAGATTCAGGGCCAAATGTTTCTAAGTCTGTGGGTTACACTGGTGAACTCCATTAACACAACATCTCCGGAAGAACCTCATTCTATTGTTTAGCTCCTGCCCTCCTCAATTATATGTCAGAACAACATGCAGACTACAAAGATATAACATTATGCCTTTCATCCCTGCTCGTACGTCCTGCTAATTTTTTAATGTCTTGCCTGATGAAGAGGTATTACTCTCAAAGACCTTACCAATCCTCCCTTCTACAAGGGATGTTCATACTATAACTTTTTATTTATTCTTACTTTTGTCCCCATTACAAAAACTGTTTATTAAATGTTGCCATTGTTTTAACTCTTTTACAGTAAGTTTTATTGATATCATCCCAGATAGAAAGTTTATTTTTGATAAAATCTTCATTTTGCAGATTGCAATCCTCCCAAACCATGATAGGTTTATCCTTTTGTATTTCTCAATTAGACTCTTACACTCTTTTTTCAATTTGTCAAAGTTTAATATTTCCAGATCCTGTGTGTTATTTGATATATATTTCCAAATATTTAAAATAGGATTTCACTTTAGTCCCAAGCTTCTTTTTAATTCCTGCTATTTCTTGAGTATCATTATTGAATAAAATTATTTCTGTTTCATTCCAATTAATTTTTAGTCCAGTTACTTCTCCAAAAGTTGTTAGATGTTCTTGTTTTGAGTTTACCACTTCTTTAGGATTTTTTTTATTGTTAATAAGGTATCATCCACAAAGAGAATGATTTTGTTTGTTTGTTTTTCATGTATTCCTTCTATACAGCCATCTCTTCTTATTACATTGGCTAACATTTCCATCATTAGTATAAATAATATCGGTCCAGTCTAAACCAGTGTTTCCCAACTTTTGGTTTTTGGAATTCAATTCACAGAAGCCTAAATCAAATCCCCAAAGCCAATGTACTGACTTAGGCTTCTGGGAATTGAAATTCCCCTGTGGGGTGTGGGCCCCATGTTGAGAATCACTGGTCTAATCCATGAGGCAAGCTGCTGTACAAAGAAAATTCACCTGTTTGAAAATTCTAGTTACTCATGGTCTTAGGATACTTGCATTTTTTATACCTTAATGTTGCTAAGATTCTGGAAAATAACAAAGAATCATGGGATATATTGAAAGCAAGAAGAGTGATTATGGCACCAGGCTTGAAGAGTAAATATGGCACCAGATTTCCAAGACATAGCGTACTCCTTCACATGCATGGATACCACACAACTATTCCTGTAGAAATTGCTAGCATCCTGTGCACTCTCTGAGGCATGTGATATGATCTGAAACTATACAGAATTTATGCATGATAGTAGTAGTCACTTTCACCAGTGGTCTTATTTAGCTGCTAAACAAGCTGCACACTCACAATCTACAAGTTGGTCTCCCATGAAAAACTGTTTGGTACTATGTGAACAGAATGCTGGACTAGACAAGCATTTCCCCAATCCAGTAGCAGTTTGTAATTTTAAGGTATGCTGAATGGTCTGCAATAAATAATACACATGCATACTTCACATGCATACTTGACACTTTTAAGTTCTACAGGAATCCTGAGCACCATTTACCAGGGCCAGTTGAAGAACAGTGGCTCCGGCAGATGGATACTGTATATAGAAAGGAGAAAAAAAGGCAAGACAGTTAGTCAAGGACAGAAATTTAATCCTACTTCCCCCATGCTTGCTTTGGTTTTCTGTAGTCTCAGTTTGGGAGGCTTGGAGGGGGAGAGTTTTTGTTGGAGTTATTATCATACAATTGAGAATCAGATGTTTGTCCATTTGTATTTTGTCTCCTTGAGATTTGCCAGTAGAGTCTGATCTCCTTTCTCCTTGCACTATCATAAATTGGATTTTATATATATATCTCTGTTTATAGCCAAAGAGCCAGCGCATAGGTCTGATTACTTCAGGATATATATATATATATATATATATATATATATATATATATATATATATATATATATATATATATATATATATATATATATATATATATATATATATATATATATATATATATATATATATATATATATATATATATATATATATATATATATATATATATCCTGAAGTAATCAGACCTATGCGCTGGCTCTTTGGCTATAAACAGAGATGAGCACTGAACTCTAGAGTCGGATACAACTAGCTTCCGAGCTAGAGCAACCTATCTATAAAAATATAGATGAAAAACCATTATTTCTTTGTCATACCACTGACTAGTACATAGGGTTGCCATAATTATCTCCCGCCAAACCGGGACAGCCACGTGACATCATTGCATTCTTCCAACTGTGCATGCGCCAGATGGGAATGTCATGGCTCTAAGACCCTGTGAAATCCCCATCCAGGGTGGATAGCCTCCATCAGTTTAAAATAAACTGTAATCAAGAGATTTTCCCCGTGTGATTCTTCTTGCAAAAGACTATACTTGATGGTTCTATTTTTATTTTTTAAAATAAAATTTCTCAGGCCACTCTTGAAACCACCCTTCCTCCTCCTGAGGTCACCCCACCCTCCCCATCACATACACCCCATTGAAGTAAGTCACCCTCAAACCCCACACGAGGTTCCCTGTCTGAGAGAGTATGACCCAACCCCGGCTTTAAAAAGTTGAGAATTCCTCTTTTAGATATTGAAAAACATCTATTCATATTGACCCCAAAATTCAAGATGAGCCAAGGGATTTTTGCAAAGAGTTAATCCACTGCCTCCCTGCCTTTATTTCAATTATCTCACTTACAAGCATCTCCCCTCCCTGGCGGGCTTCTCAGGGTACTGTTTTGCCTTTGCCGCTTTCAAGCAGGATAATTAAAAGAAAGGCAGTTAATTAATTCTTTGCAAAAATCCCTTGGTGGGGAGGGGGGTGTTGATCTTGCTTCCTTTGTTCAAATTTAAAAATCCGGGACTTTTGCACATTTTTTCTTGAACTGGCCAGGACAGCTTGAATCCGGGAAAATCCCAGAAAGCCGGGGCATATGGCAACCCTACTAGTACATCACTCCATCAGTTAGTTTTGTGAAGTAGCTCCATAAAAGTTGTGCTGTCTGCTGCCAAGAATTCCTGACTTTAGTTTGGAACATGGCTTTGACATTGCTGAACTTCTGAAATCTTTCAGTACCAGTAAAAGCCTGGAATGCTTTGACGTTTGAAAGAACTCTATGTTTTGTGCCACTTTCCATTTGCTAAATCTCTAAAGACAAATGCTTGCACAGTGCTCAGAACAGTGGATATAATTTCTGGCCTACTTTTTGCAATTATATAATGTATTGCACAGATTGACTTAACATCTTGAGGAACATAACTTCCCCTTGAACAGTGTTAAACACTGGGTTCAGGTTCCATTAGGTAGCTTTGTTTGCACTTACGTTCAGTTGTTGCATGTCCAGAATACAAAGCAAATCATTATACAGCTGATTGATTCAATAATTTTTATGATGAGACAGTAGCTCTTTTTATAGCCTAGATTGTTTTGGTTCCCTAGAACAGAGTGAGGTATGGGAGCATTTAGATCTAGCAACATACCAAGTAAGAAAAATGTACAGTATTTGTTTCTCAAAACAAAATGTAATTTACGTTCCTTTTACCATAATAACCACTTATATTATTAGATACTGGGAATCAGTTTTTCCTCCTGTTAAAATAGTCAGTCACCCTAAGAGATTATCTCCCCATCCCCCACTGTCTCTCCAGGGCATACCAAAGCATATTGCTATCCTCTGGTTTTATTTCCTTAATAAACAAAGGACTTGGCAAATTGCAAGACCAATCTAAAGGTAAAGGGAAAAGGCATCCTTGCTCGAAAGCCAGTCGTATCTGACTCTAGGGTTTGGTGCTCATCTCTGTTTATAGCCAAAGAGCCAGTGCTGTCTGATTTTGCAGACATCTCCATGGACATGTGACAGGCATGCCTAGACACTGGATTGCTGTTTACATTGCCACCAAAGTGGTAACTATTTATCTACTTGCAATTTCTTGCTTTCGAATGGCTAGGTTGGCAGGAGCTGGTACAGAGATGGGAGTTCACTCCATTGTGCAGGACTTGGGTATTGAACTCTGACCTTCCAGTCTTCAAATTCAGCATCTTGACCACTTGAGCTGCAAATTAATCTCTATCATAAATGGTGTCTGATGTGTTCTTTACTGTCAGTTTATGATGACAGGAATGTCATGAGCAAAGGAGTGCAAAATGGTTCAGAGAACTGTGGTGGGGCCACCAAGATAGCTATCTCTGGTTCCCAAGAACATCAGAAAATCATCCCTGGGACAGTAGGAGAACTTGGAATCATGTTCTTGATGACATACTACATCACTTTCCAGGAAGATAGCTGTGTTAGTAGCAGTGCCACAAGCAGAGTTCTTTAAATAGCTGCATTTATTTGAAAGTTACTGTTTCATTGAAGCTGCGGTGGCTCACCGGTTAAGAAGCTCATCTTGTTAGCTGGAAGTTTGGCTAGTTGTCAGTTTGAGACCTGGGTACTTCATGACGGATTGAGCACCCGTCTCTGCCCCAGCTCTTGGGGACATGTAAGGAGCCTCATTTGGGTGCTCCCTGAGCGGAGTTTCTTCTCCAAAAATCATTTCAATGCAGAATAATTTCTGACACAAAATTATTATTATTGAAGTGTGACAGCATTTTTTTAAAAATAGAGGTGAAGAATCACAAATCTACATTTCTTCTTTCAGATCTGCAGGCTATCCCTCGCAGCAGAGCTCTAGCGTAGCCCTGGAGTTCCCAACAAGTTGTCAGGCTAGCTTCAACTACTGTCTTCTCTGTAGACAATACTTTTTGACAGCTATATTTTTGAAATGATTTTTCTCATGCTCATCCAGTGTGCAAGGGAATTGTTCTGGATATTTGCAAGCCAACGAGCACATCTGATACAACAATCTCTAATCAGAATGTATTCTTTGTTTACCAGTAGCTTGGTCCTTAGTTTGATTGACTGGATCTACAGTCAATCTAAATGATATTTCATCATATCACTGACATTTGGGTATAAGAAGACCACTTGCAGTCAGGTTTTAAGCACAATTAAGTGTGCTTCGATAATTGAAATTAATGGGCATAGCACACCTAACAGTGCTGATAAATTATTTCAGATGAGGAGAATACTTAAGCTGTTCATTGCTTTGATTAAGTTATTTATCAGAATGTATCATCTGCTCATTGCTAAGATAACAGGTTGTCAGGTTTCTGGTTTATAATATTATCATTATTCATTCATTCATTCATTTATTATACTTATTTATTTATTTATTTATTTATTTATTTATTTATTTATTTATTTATTTATTTATTTATTACATTTCTACTGCCACCCCCTTGCCTAGGTGACCCCTGGCAGCTTACACATAAAACATAACAAATCAAAACTTATAAAAACATTTAGAAATATTAAAATTGGGTTGTTGAAAAAATTTTAAAAATTAAAAAATGCCCTCCTAATTCCGCATCACAAGATTTACTAAAACTGACAACTCGGGCAGTAGGTAAACAAGGCAGCCCAGGGTGGCTATCTCCCCAGCCGCCCCCACACCTGCTGCACCAGTGAGGTCTTAAGGCTCTTGTGAAAGGATAAAAGCTCTGCCTGGAGGTGAAGTTCGGTTGGCAGGAGGTTCCACAGAGCCAGAGCAGACACAGAGAAGGCCCTGCTTCTTGTGCTAGAGAGATGAGCCTCTTTAGCAGATGGAACTATCAGGGAGCCCCTCCAGTCTGCTCTAGTGGGACAGGCAGATGTCCTTGGGGTGACGCGGTCTCTTAAGTACATTGGTCCACTACCATGTAGAGCTTTAAAGGTAATCACCAGCACCTTGAATTTCACTCGAAGGCACACTGGCAACCAGTGCAGCTCCCGAAGCAGTAGCAAGGCACGGGCATAATGCCAGCACCCCAACACCACCTGAGCAGCCACATTCTGGACCAGTTGCAGCCTCTGAATGGTCATCAAGGGCAGTAATAGAGTGTCTCTAGATTAGGAGTTAGTAACCCTCACCTAAAAGAATGAAGTCAGAATTTTGCCATATGCCTGGAATGCACCAAAACATTTATAAGACTATAGTCAACTTTTAAAAAAAAATCAGATTGATTTTACAGAACTACACAAACTTTGCTTGTATTTCAGGTCCTAAAAGATGGTCATTTGAAATAGCAAGTGGTAGTCAAGAAGCTTCTTTAGGATTAGAGCTTTGTCTCCTTGGGGTTCAATTTAGCCTTTTGTAAATTTCAAAGTGTACCACACCCCAGTTCCTCTGAAGTGTTGTAGAGTTTAATTAAAGGGTACAGGTGACGTGAGTTCATTGGAAGACAATTACTCCTGAGCAATAGAAAACTGATCTCTCTACCTTTTTATTTTCTAAAAAAATCTGATTCATTTCCCATCAACTGAACAAATGCTGTTAAAATGCAGAGGGTGAGAAGTAGAAAACTATATATCTTGCGGGGGAAATATATCCTGTCTCACAGACCTAAAGCATCTTAAATACCTGGTTCATTCTGAGAAACCTTTTTAGAAGGATGAGATAGTTCTCATACATAATGTTAGAAATCTTATATTATTTACTGTTTTAGTGTTTGATTTTATAAAAACATTACCCTCCTGAAAGGAGTTGCTGATAGCTAATGCCAAGTCCCCATTTCTTGGACTTGTATACCAAAATGATTATTTCGTGAATGATCATTCCAAAATGAATATAATCCCATGAAGATTCATATGATGCAAACCAGTGCACTTAAAAGTATGTGCTTGCTGAAACTCTAAGAACTACACCCAACATGGCATGCTCTGATTTCTCCTACTACAGCTGACCTTCCTTCTACATCACATGTCCAGAGGGGTTGGTGGATGCAAAGGGAAGGGGCATAACAACTTCTCTATTCAGCTAATGGGAATTCATCCTAAATTCATCTCCTTCTTTTACTAAACCATAGATGTTGCTGCATAAACACACATTATGGCTGTTAAATGATACTTCTTTCTTTGTGTCAGATGCACCACCAGCATATAATAACATAAAAAGCTAAGATTAACACATCTAAAAACAAAATAGAATTAAAAAGGGCTTGATGACATCTGCCCAATATTGGGCCACTTCAACAGCATTTCCCCTTGCTAACATAAGGTCCTCTTCAGTGCATGTTGAGGGGCATTGTTTGTATTGTATCATATGGGAGATAGTTTGTACTTCTCCGCATTCACACAGGCTGTCATTTACATGGAAACCTCACTTTCTCAAATTAGCCCTTGATCTTCCTACCCCTACATGAAGTCTATTTAAAGCTTTCCCCACAGGCCATGGCTGTTCTTGGCCAGGTGGTAGAGAGTCATATGGTTCTGCCCAATTATCTGGTAGCACCTTGCTTGCCTTCCATTGTTCTAAAACTGTATGTGGGGGCTGGTTGTTCAGCGGGGCAGAAGTTGTGAGGAAGCTATGCCTTGATTTCAGTCTCTGCTTTGGTGGTTGGTGATCAAATAGCAGGTGTGTTTCTGAGAAACTTACTTTGACCCATTCTTTCTAAGCAGCACTTTCTTGACGGAATTTTGATTGAGGGATGCCAGCTAAGTAATTTACTTTTTGTATCAGAGTTGGTTTTAGGCATCCTGTGATAAATCTCTCTGTTTCATTTAGGGCCACATCCACCTGCCCTGCATGCCTTGATCTGCACCACACTGGACTAGCATACTCTCCTGCAGAGTAGCATAAAGCTTAATGTATGTGGTTGGGTACCCTAACTTGTGCATGTTATTTTCCTCAGAATATTGTTCCTGGCAAAAACCTTCTGTTTTTTTTTATTTTATTAATACAGTGGGTCTTGCAAGTGAGAGTTCAATCCAGGGTAACTCCCAAGTATTTGAGAGTGATGCAATATTCAAGCCTGGTGCCATTCCAAGTCACCTGCAGGCTCCTTGATGCCTCATGGTTTTTCAAATGAAAGGCACAGAGTTGAGTTTTTAGACAGTTTGGCCTCATCAATACTGGCCTGGGGTTTATGAGGACTTTGCGTGCCAAATGCAAGCGCGGCGCCAAAATGGCCACCGCGCTCTTTGCGGGAGCCCCCCCACAGGACGAAGGCATCCGGGTAGTTAGGGGCGTGGCCAGCTCCCTTATAAAAGGGGTGGCCACGAGGCAGCCAAGCTGCCATTTTGCGAAGTGACGGAGCGGAGAAGTTTTTCCTCTTACTCCGTCGCTTTTTTACCTTGAGCGGGAAGCCTTTTGGCTGCTTACTTTCCTCTTTTCGGCTTCCCTTAGGTCCGACTGAGATGCCTTCGAAGAAGAAGGCGGCCGCGAGCGCGGCTCGGGCAGTGCGGAGGCGCAATCCGGGTCGGAGGACCGCGGCTGCGCCTTCCCACCAGCCACCTTTGCCGGCTCCCACCGGGACCGGTGGGATGGGGTCTATTACCCCCTGGCCGGAGGCCGGGGGACCCGAGCAGGGGTCCAGTATGGGCTGCAGCCCGCGGCCCGCAAGCGGCGGACGCCGCTCCTGGTGCTCATTCCACTGGGCCTTCCTCCATCGGGGCCCAGCTCACTCCGGGGCCTTCCAGCCTTGGGCGGTGGTGCGGTCCCCTCCCTTGGCAGGTGCCCACGCCGGCCCTGCCGGGCCTGGGTGTGGGGTCATGGCCATATTCAGGCCCCGGGGTGCAAGGGCCTGTACCCACGCCCGTAACGGGCGGGCCGGCTGGCCCGTGGCCCCAGGCCAGTGTGGAGGCCTTGCTGGCCCGCGTGGTGGCACTCGAGGCTTCCCTTGCTCGGGCCAGCCATGCTGGGGCTCCTTTTAGGGTGCACTTGGACGCGTCGTCTGCTGGGCAGCGGCAGGCGACGGGACGGGTCGAGCAGCTTGAGGCGCGTGGCGCGACTTCGGCCGCTGCCTCGCAGCTCCCCGACCAACAGGCCAGCGCGGGTCAAGCCCCGGCAGCGAGCTCTACGGCGGTCGTGAGCTCCGACGCCCCCAGTGGGCCGGAACCCACGGTGGGGGCGGCCCGCGGGGTGCAGCATGTGAGTATGCGGTACAAACTAGTGCACCTACACATGTGGCTACGTTGGGGGGGGCTTTCCAATGGCCTTGGCCTCGCATGGGTGGTGCGGCGGTACAGCCGCCGACGCACCAACAGGCGACGTCAACCACCACCCAGGGCCCCGGGGTGGGGAGCATTTCCTACCCTGTGGGGAATGTTTTAGGGGTGGCTGGGCTAGTCCAAGCCCCTTTCCAGATGCCCGCAGTTTCTGCTGTGCCTGTCTCGGCCTTGCCGACAGCGGGCTATTCCTTGCCACTGGGTGACCATTTGGCACAGGCCACCAGAGAGAAAATATGGCGAGGGGAGTATGTTGATATCTTCTCACTCCTAAACAGGGAGCCCACCAAGGAAGAGAGGGAGGGGCAGGATGAGAAGGATAAGGAACAGGCACGTCGTCGCAAGCCACCACGGACGTGGGCCAACTGGCTGCCGGCTTACCTCATCTACATGGCGGTGTACCTGAGGGCCCGGCCGGATCTGGCAATTCCGATGGTCCAGTATTTGGACAATATCTATCGGGCGATGGTTGATTTTCCCGGCCCGTCGTGGTTGGCTTATGACGAGGAATTCCGTATGCGAATTCCCCTGCACCCTGAGATGAGGTGGGATGAGCCATGCCAGAGGCTTTGGCTTCTGTACATGACGCCCACGCGCCCCGCACCAGGGGAAAGATACCATTGTGGACATGCGGTCCAGCGAGTGGCTCCAGCACAGGTTCCCCGCCAAGTGGCGGGGCAGGGGGTTCCAGCCCGCCTGCTGTGCTGGACTTTCTCGTCTAATGGTTCATGCAATAAGAAGAATTGCAAGTACAGACATGAGTGTCCCACCTGTGCGGGCCCCCATGCAGCCTCTGCCTGTCCCAGGCCTGGAGGGACGCGGGGCAGAGGGAGGGGCGGACAGTGGGCTGGCAAGACAGCCGCAGATGGAGCTGGTTCACCTAAAGGCTCCCTCCCCAATTAATGTGGACATGCTGGAGCGTTGGCTCGCATTGTACCCGAAGGGGGAGGATGCAGATTATCTCCTTCAGGGCTTTAGACAGGGGTTCCGTATTCCTTTCATGGGTGATAGGTCCCCTCAGGATGCCCCCAACCTTTTGTCCCTTAGGGGGAGGGAGGAGGTGGCTGCCGCCAGCATTAATAAGGAGGTCAATGCGGGCAGGGTCGCTGGCCCTTTCCCTGCACCCCCGTTCACTAACCTCAAGGTATCGCCCCTGGGCTTGGTTCCCAAGAAGTCACCAGGCGAGTTTCGCCTTATCCATCACTTGTCCTACCCAGCCGGCCGATCGGTCAATGATGCTATCCCTGACGACCTTTGCTCAGTCAGGTATACATCTTTTGACCACGCGCTGCGCATGGTGCGCTCATGTGGCCCGGGTGCGCTGCTGGCTAAGTGCGACATTTTATTTATTTATTTATTTATTTATCATTCACATTTGTAACTGCCGCCCACTCAGGCAGAACCCGACTCAGGGCGGCATTACAGCAGCTCAAGAAAATACATAAAAACATTATAAAAACCTTATAAAACCCACCCAATAAAAAACCCACCCAATAAGAAAAAACCGACATCCACCCCCATTTAAAACCCATATCCCACTAACCCGTCCCACCTACCACACAGAGGGAAAGAAAGAGAGTCTTATAAAAGCCAGCCGGCGGGGGCCATAGTCCCGTTCGGGCCCCACACCTGCCCTGCCAGCCAGGTCTTTACTCCTTTCCTGAAGGGCAGCAATTCACTTTGAAGTCTTAGATCTGTTGGTAGGAGGTTCCAGAGAGTTGGTGCGGACATGGAGAAGGCCCTCCTTCGGGTGCCAGTCAAATGTGCACCCCTCGTTGATGGCACCACCAGAGAGCCTCTCCGGTCTGCTCTGGTTGGACGGGCAGTCACTCTTGGGACGATGCGGTCTCTAAGGTATCCTGGCCCCCTGCCATATAGGGCTTTAAAGGTCAAAACCAGCACCTTAAATTGCACCCGGAGACAAACTGGTAACCAGTGCAGCTCCCGAAGCAGCGGTGAGGCATGGGCATATCGCCCACACCCCATCACCACCCGGGCCGCTGCATTCTGGACCAGCTGCAGCCTCCGAATGGTCGTCAAGGGCAGCCCCATGTAGAGCGCATTACAATAATCTAGTCGGGAAGTAACCAGAGCATGAGTGACCATAAGCAAGGAGCCCCGGTCCAGGAGCGTGCGCAGTTGGCGAATCACCCGAAGTTGGGCAAAAGCCCCCCTGGCCACGGCTGCCACTTGTTCTTCCAGCAGGAGCCGTGAGTCCAGGAGGACCCCCAAGTTGCGCACTGGGTCTGTCTGGGGCAAAACAGCCCCATCCAGTACCAAAGATGGTAACTCCTTGGATAACATGGGGCCCCTTATCCACAGCCACTCTGTCTTGCTGGGATTCAGCCGAAGCCCATTGGCCCCCATCCAGACCCCAATGGCCTCCAGGCATCCGGATAGGATTTCAACAGCATCACTGGGGTCCCCACGGGCCGAGATGTACAATTGAGTATCATCTGCGTACTGATGGTACCGCACCCCGTGGGAACGAATGATCTCACCCAGCGGCTTCATGTAGATGTTAAATAAGAGAGGAGAGAGCACAGATCCCTGAGGCACCCCATATTTGAGAAGCCTAGGGCTGGACCTCTCAGTCTCTAACCACACCGACTGGGTACGGCCCTCCAGAAATGAGGAAAACCAGGACAACACAGTGCCCTGGATCCCCAGTCCTTCGAGCCGTTCCAGCAGGATACCGTGGTCGACGGTATCGAAGGCCGCTGAGAGGTCAAGAAGAGCAAGGACGGATGGACAACCCCCGTCCCGCTCCCGCCAGAGATCATCCATCAGTGCGACCAATGCCGTCTCCGTTCCATATCCGGGCCTGAATCCCGATTGAAAGGGGTCTAGATAATCCGCTTCCTCCAGGACACTCTGCAGCTGGCGCGCCACCGCCTTCTCCAAAACCTTACCCAGAAAGGGCAACGTAGCCACATTAAGTCAGCTTTTCGCCTCTTGCCAGTGCACCCGGGCGACTTTGAATTGCTGGGTTTCAAATTTCGGGGCGAATATTATTTTGATAAGGCCATGCCTTTTGGCTGTTCCATATCATGCTCGGCTTTCGAGCGTTTCAGTACCTTCCTAGAGTGGGCTTTCGTCCGCAGGTCAGGGTCCCGGTCTGTAGCCCATTACCTGGATGACTTTTTATTCGGGGGTGAACGGGGCTGGGACACGTGTACACGTCTCCTCAACACATTTCAGACGCTAATGGAGGAACTCGGTGTCCCTTTAGCGCCCGAAAAGACCGAGGGCCCATCTACACAGCTAGTCTTCCTGGGGGTGGAGATTGACATGATAGCGCAGGCGTCTAGGTTACCGCGGGATAAGGTGTCAAGGATAGTGGCCCTTATCTCGGACTTGTTGGCCAAGCGCAAGGCATCACTGAGGGAACTGCAGGTGCTGCATGGTCATCTTAATTTCGCCTGCAGAGTGGTCGCACCGGGCAGGGCTTTTGCCCGGCGCTTGTGCGACGCTATGGCAGGATTATCCAGGCCTCACCATAGGGTTAGGCTTACCCGGGGTATCAGGGCAGACATGCTTGTCTGGTTACAGTTCCTGAGGGACTTCAATGGGGTCTCATTTTGGAGGCATGACCTCCTGGCTTCCCCTCAATTTCAGATTCAGTCTGATGCCTCGGGATCCCTGGGTTATGGGATGTACTTCAATGGGAAGTGGGCCTATGGTGGGTGGCCACCGGCCTGGGCAGGCACGGGTCGCCTGCGTGATCTCACGTATCTGGAATTTTTCCCTATCCTGGGTGCTTTGATGCTATGGGGCCAGGAGTGGTCCAACTCGGTCGTGCATTTCTGGTGTGACAATGCGGCCGTGGTCCACATTGTAAATGCACAGACTTCTAAATCGCCCAGGGTTATGGATCTAGTGCGCCAATTTGTGTTGCGCAGCCTGCGCCTCAACGTACTGTTCAGGGCCAGGCATGTCCCGGGGGTTAATAATGATATTGCTGACGCTTTGTCCCGCCTACAGATCTCCCGGTTCCGTGCCTTGGCCCCGGATGCGGAGGAATTTCCCTCGCCACTCCCGGAGGAGATATGGACCATTGGCAAGGAGAGGTGAACCGGGCGATTGGCCTGTCACTAGCCCCACGCACCCGTAAGGCGTATCACCACGCAATTAATTCTTTCAGGGCATTCTGTACTCAATTTCAATTGCCAGGAACCTGGCTGATCCCGGTAACCCATGTTCTGCGGTTCATGGTTTACCTGCATTCTCAGGGCCTTGCACCTCGCACCATAGCATCTAAGCTTTCAGCGTTGGCTTTTATGGCCAAGGTGGGGGGTCATGTGGACAGCACCTCTGACTTCCGTGTGAGACATGTTTTGGAGGGGTGGGTGCGCGAGCGTGGGCGTTGCCCGGACGACCGCCACCCGATTTCCCCAGGGGTCCTTACCCAGTTGGCCCGGGGCTGGCCTTGCCTCTGTTTTGATGCATATGAGGCAGCCCTGTTCCATGCAGCCACAACAGTGGCATTTTTTGGAGCGCTCCGCATCAGCGAGCTTGTGATGCTGTCTAAGGCGGATGCAAGTCGTAGGGCACTGGAACTCGAGGATGTCTGTGTAGCCAAAGACTGGGCTCAGTTGAGGATACGTTCCTCTAAGACCGATCAGCATGGCGTCGGCAGTGGTGTGCGACTGCTACAGTGTTCTTTGGCAGACATCTGTCCGGTTGGTGCCCTACATGAATTCCTGGCACTGCGTGGCACGCACCATGGCCCGTTTTTCTGTCACCAAGATTGGTCTCCCCTTACTAAATTTCAATTTTGGAAGGTGACGGGCAAAGCGCTGGCCAGTGTGGGCCTCCCAGGCGCCCGCTATGGCACTCATTCATTCCGTATAGGGGCGGCCTCGACCGCTGCGGCTTTTGAGTACTTAGGGGCTGACATACGTAGCATGGGATGGTGGGGATCGCAATGTTTTCAATTTTATGTGCGCCCACTCCCCCCGTGAGTACCAACCCGGTCACCTTACCTACTTTCCCTCATTTTTTCCTTTACAGACCCGGGGTGTCGTATTACACCGGTGACAGTATGGCTGGTGGGCCATAGCTACGTGCACAGGGCAGCGCGTTATGCTGCGGCGACAGAGTGGGGACCCCAACTGGGACTGGGTGCATACGCAAGTCTCACATGGCATGGTAAGCCTGGGATGTTATGGCGGGAGCTGCTGCCTTTCCTTTTTTCAGGCCAGAATGCTGACCCGCCTGACATTCTGATCATACACCTGGGGGGCAATGATTTGGGCCAGGTCACCGGCTTGTCGCTGAAGCATGCGATTTGCGAGGACCTCGCCTACCTGCATTACGTCTGGCCCGCCACAACCCTTGTTTGGTCGGACATGGTCCCGCGCCATTCCTACAGAGGGGGCGTTGACCTCCTGGCCCTTGACCGCGCTAGACGCATGGTGAATAGGGCAGTGGCCCGTTTCCTTGTCGACAGGGCTTGGGGGAGGGTCAGTCGTCACCCCGCTATTAGCCTCCAAAGTTATGACTTGTATGCAGGGGATGGGGTCCATCTGTCGCCAGGAGGTATGGACCTCCTGTTGACCGAGCTGACGGTCTGGGGGGGGGGCGTCGAGCCTTCTTTGAAGCCCCTCCGTGGGGCGGGTAGCACTGGTAAGGTAAACATTATGACCCACAGGTATCCGGCAAGTTCGCAATTGACTGGACAACACTAGACAGGCATAAGTTGGTTAAACGTTGTCCGGTCAACGACGAACTAGGCGACGGGGTGATGGCTATAGCTAGACAGCATGCATCACCCCGTGATTTTACGGATACGCGTCAGAGGGTGGGGTCATTAGTTAGATATTGACTACGGTCAACAATTTGTTTGTTGTCAACAAACAAATTGATACAAATGGATACATTGTAGCAATTGCCGTTGGCAATTTTGGGTGGTACCTTACCAGTGTTACTTCGGCCTGCTTGCCTTAAGAATTATGATTGGTTATTACCAATAGAAATTTATAATTTGGACTAGGGCATGAATCAATAAATGTGGCCCAATGCCGTTATCCACTTTCATTGGTGTCTGAGTCCTTTATTGGGGGGTGCGCCTGCAATGCAAGCGCGGCGCCAAAATGGCCACCACGCTCTTTGCGGGAGCCCCCCCACAGGACGAAGGCATCCGGGTAGTTAGGGGCGTGGCCAGCTCCCTTATAAAAGGGGTGGCCATGAGGCAGCCGAGCTGCCATTTTGCGAAGCGACGGAGCGGAGAAGTTTTTCCCTCCACCCCCTCCCTAGTTAACAGTGTGATATTTTGGTCGCTTCGGGGCCGGGTGGGAATTTTTGGCTGGGACCCATATTGGCTTCCGGGTCCTGGTTTTTTCGCCCATCCCACACTGTTGCTATGGTTTGACATAGGGGTTTTCTGTTGCTGCTGTTGACTTTGGTCACACGGGCGGGTAGCACTGGTAAGGTAAACATTATGACCCACAGGTATCCGGCAAGTTCGCAATTGACTGGACAACACTAGACAGGCATAAGTTGGTTAAACGTTGTCCGGTCAACGACGAACTAGGCGACGGGGTGATGGCTATAGCTAGACAGCATGCATCACCCCGTGATTTTACGGATACGCGTCAGAGGGTGGGGTCATTAGTTAGATATTGACTATGGTCAACAATTTGTTTGTTGTCAACAAACAAATTGATACAAATGGATACATTGTAGCAATTGCCGTTGGCAATTTTGGGTGGTACCTTACCAGTGTTACTTCGGCCTGCTTGCCTTAAGAATTATGATTGGTCAATTACCAATAGAAATTTATAATTCGGACTAGGGCATGAATCAATAAATGTGGCCCAATGCCGTTATCCACTTTCATTGGTGTCTGAGTCCTTTATTGGGGGGTGCGCCTGCAAAGGGCTCAGGACCAGAAAGGGACTCGCAGAACTGGATCAGTGGTATGCGTGTCATGCTGCGATATGGAAGGCAGATGAAAGGCCACAGCATTATATTCTCAGGACAGTCATCATAGCTAATCGCCATGATGATTGCCGATATTCGGAATTAGATACGGCACAAGAAGAAGAAATGTTTATTATATTTTTATTTTCTTTGTATTTTTATTAGTTTAATTTAAAAAGAAGTGTGTTTGGTAAAAACTCTTAAATTTGACGGTATGAGGTGTGTTTCTCATGTTAATTTTACATTAGATATGTCAATTCATGCTGGAAATGAAAAAGAAAGTAACTAATATAGTAAGATATATATATAATTGGCTTACACCATTTAGATATCTAAATAGGGACTTTTAAAACTACTAAATTAATATGAAGTTGGCATTTAGATTTATAGCACATTATCACAGCAAAAAGCTTAACAATGAAAATGATGACCATGATTTTACTCCTCTTAGACTGCAAAGATTAGTTTTCAAATGTAACTCTGCATTTTAATTATTAATTTGCTGCTTAAATGGAATTTGGATGGCTACTTATTTACTGTTATTTGTTTACAGTTTACATCTTTACCCAGCCTCTCCTCCCCCTGCCAAGTTATTTCAAAGCATTGTGCATAGCTTCCCTTCCCTGCTACTTTATCCTAAAGTCAGCCCTGTGAGGAAGACCATGGTGAGAGAGAGAGAGTAACTGCCACAAGGACACTCTAGCCTACAAAGTCCTACTTCAGTATTCTTACCACTACAGTACACTGGGGCTCATACCTGCCACCCTGTTAAAGCTATACTTAAAGTAAAGGTAAAGGTTTCCCTTGCTCGAAAGCCAGTCGTATCCGACTCTAGGGTGCAGTGCTCATCTCTGTTTCTAAGCCGAAGAGCCAGCGCTGTCTGCTTCTGCAGACGTTTCCGTGGTCATGTGGCAGGCATGACTAGACACCGGAGCGCACGGAACGCTGTTACCTTCCCACCGAAGTGGTCCCTATTTATCTACTTGCAATTTCTTGCTTTCGAACTGCTAGGTTGGCAGGAGCTGGGGCGAAGACGGGAGCTCATTTCCGTCCTGCAGTACTCGGGAATCGAACTGCTGACCTTCCGCTTCCCAGTCAGCGTCTTAGCGATTTGAGCCACTGCAGTTTTACTTAAGTGTAAGCTATACTTACACTTAAGTAAAACCTCTACATATGCATTTTCTTGTTCTACGAGGTTATTGTACATCGAAAAATTTGTATGTTGAAAACACATACCAGAATAGGCCACTAGATGTCACCATATTTTTCTTGTGTGTCGAAGCTCCCAGTCTCAAAGATCTTGGCAGGGCCAGCCTTCGGTGCAATGCACAGTGGGCATTGCAGTCCCCATGAAAGCTTCAAAGGGAAGACACGTTATACTATACTGCGGCCAGGCTGGCGGGGGGCACTGGAATCCCCCCCATGTGTAAGAGATTCGTCTCACTGTTCCTGTGCGTGGTAGCCCATGAATGTTCCTCTGAGCATGTCCAGAGCACACCTGTCAACCTTCCCGATTTGGCCGGGATTACCCTGTAAATTGATGTCGATTGATGTCATAACCCAGCCCCTGCTGCCAAAACCCCGTAATTTGGCAGCGGGGGAAACGCTTTCCACGCATGCGCAGAAGGGTTTTAGCCCTTCCACGCATGCGCAGAAGCAAGCAATGCACAAGCAATGTGCGCAGGTCCCATTTTTCTGGAGCTGCGGGTTGACAGGTAGGGTCCAGAGTGTTTCTCAAATAATGTCCTACACACCCAGGCAACGCCTGGGTCTTCAGCTAGTTATTTATATAAGCCAGCTGGTGGTGTGTGTGTGTGTGTGTGTGTGTGTGTGTGTGTGTGTGTGTGTGTGTGTGTGTGTGTATGTGTGTGTCACAGATTGCAGACCTTTAGCTACAATGCTCAATATGCCTCAGCTGCAATGCTCAACTTGCCTGAGCTTTAATGCTCACCTTCCTCTGCCAACAGTCTGGACACAGGTTCCTGTATCTTCTGGAACCTGCTACGAGGACTGAACCCTTGCCACTGTTCCTGCTGATGGCTTTTGCTGGAAATGCCATCTGTGCTTACTGTACAAAGGAGTACTAACTGGGGTAAGCCTCCACCGGGAGGACAGAAGCTGTAGCACTCTTTGGCTTTGTTTGTGGCTACAGCTTGCCTTTACCCTGCTGAACCGAATTGTTGCTGAACCGTATGGACTTGTATATAGCACAACTGTACTGTCTCAGTGAGGTCAACTGAGCAGCCCGAGAGAATATATCTGTTTTGTGTTACAGTTGTTGCACTGTATATACTTGTACCCTTCAACTTTCTGAGTAAACCTACTTTGAGTTTTCTTCTGCACCAAACTCTGGTCTGCCTGGTTTTCTCACAAGAGACCACTTGGCCAGCTGCAAACCTCTTGCTGGCCACTGTACCACTCTGCTAACCAATTACATCAATGGGACCACATGAAATGGCACTGTGGGTCACATCCGTCCCACTGGTCGCAGGTTGAGAATCCCTGTTTTAGGCAGTGCAGAAAGTGAAGAAGTAATTTTCATCCTTTGACTAAATACTAAACCAATTATGTTCTGAAGGCAAGGAGGCTTCAGAGGCACAAGTAGTTCTGAGACTGCAGCAGCTTTCATGCCTGGAGGGGTTGGGTACAGTAAGGTCAAAAAGCTGAAAGTGTAATTCAACATTGCATATGGAGAAGTCGAAGAGGACATTAATGTTTCCATCCCCAGGGCAGATTGCCCTGGAAAATCCTCTTCCCTATGTAGGGCTTAGGGCTCTAATAAGCCTTCTGTTGGCTCCAGTAAGAAGAGTCCTATAAAACATTTTTTGGGGGAGTGTCATGTCTCCCTTCAAGTACTAGCCACCCTGCCTGACTTTCTGCTCCATGCATCTACTAAGAAGTAAATCCAGTTGTGTTGGGGTTGTCATTTTTTCTGGGCTACAGCCAGGGCCAGCGTCATAAATTTCTGGGCCCGGTACGCTCCCCCCCAACATTTTGGCCACACCCCTGGAGTTTCCTGCACATGCATAGTTTGTTTGCGCATGCGCAGATCAGTGGTTTCCTGGCAGCGACATGCCCCATGGTTTCCTGTGCATGCATTGTTTGTTTGCGCATGTGCAGATCAGTAGTTTCCCAGTGGCACCGGGGGGCCGTCATCTCCGGGCCTGGGATGGGAGTCCTGATGATCCCCTCCCCCCCCACCCCCATGGCAGCCCTGGCTACAGCTTCCAGAATTTCCCAACCAGCATGGTGCAGGCTGTAGATTTTGGACGTTACTGTCCAAATGAACATTTCCAAGCCCCAGAGGCAGCCTTATTCATCTGTAGCTCTTTCTTTTTACAAATAATCTAAGCCATTATGCCTTTTGACATGCTGCCTAATAAGGAATTGTCCCCCAACAAGAAACCAGCTCTTTTTCTATCCCACCCCTTTTCTTGAGCTGCAATTGACAAGTGCAACCAAGGCTGGCCAGCTGTGAAGCTTTTGAGTAGAACCCCTGGTGTAATCTGGATTCATTACATGGGAAATACAGGGCCGTATTTGGAAGCCAGTAAAACAAGTCTGTCCTAGTGTATTTGGTTTGCATATCTGAAGGAAGAGATGTGAGCAAGTGTGCTGGGTCAGAGCCCAGAAATGAAACCCTAAAGCTCATAAAGCCTCTTTCAAAGTTAAAAGCAATCCTTTATGAGCCTCAGAGTTCTTTTTTCTACTCAGGTCAAAAAATTGAGATTGATCTCAACCACCTTTTCCCTCATCCTCCTTATCAACAAGCTATCCCTACCACACTAATCCACAATGTCTTCTCTCCTGCTCTTCTTCTGCTGTATCTGAATCCGAATATAGGCGATCATCATGGTGACTGTCCTGAGAATATAATGCAGTGGGCTTTCATCTGCATTTCATATCGCATAGTGACACCCATATCACTGATCCAGCTAGATGAGTCACTTTTTGGTCCTGAGCCCTTTTGGGTACGCAAAGTCCTCCTCAGCGCCAGGCCAGTATTGATGAAGCTGCTGCCCTCCATCAAGATGGAATCAAGTGGGATTTAATCCACTTGGAGACTATCACCCTTCCCTGTGGATTTTGGCACCCAAGGCCGCTAGTCCTCGGGGTTGTTAGGTTAGTTAACTGCTGCCTGACACTCAGCCTTGAGTCACTGGTAGTATGGTCTACTCTATTACCATAGCAGGATAACCTGGCCAGGGTAACCATAGCAGGAAGACCTGTCCTCTCTACTTCATGTGTATGGTTGAAGCTGGTGATGGAACAGCAACTGAGGAGAGGAAGAAGAACTTTTGGAGAGGGGTTTCTCCCTCCCATCATACACTGGATTGTTTGATGGCATGGTAGCTACTGGGCACTTTCAGAGGATTATGTAAGAGAAGAAATACTATACCTTTCATTGTTCCCCATGCTCTGCAGATTAATGGAGACAGGATAGGGAGGACTGCATACAATGCAGGAAGGATGGTAAGACTCACAACTGACCAGGGGCCAAAGCAACAGAACAGATTTCTAAGCATTTAAGTACTGTATCCCACATCCTGAATTGAATGGGAACTTATTCCTGAAATTTTATTGATTTCCTTCCACCTCCAAACCTAAAAATAACCTACAGCCAACTCTAGTTGAACTCTGTAAAGGTGACCCACTATATCCTCCTGTGGCTCTGGAGTCCCTCCTTCCTCCTGTTTTCTTGTCTTACTGTGCCAGTTTGTTTTAATATCAAAAGAAATTAGAATTCGAATGGCATTTGCTGCATCTGTTCTTCTTCTTCTTCCATGTCTAGGCCAGATGTAAAACTGGCAAAATGAAGCCACCACTTGGTGGGTTGATTCTGCAGTTCTCTTCACCTAACCTAGTGTGAGAAAGATTGGCTGGCAACACAAGGTTGCCGTTATCAGGCAATCATTACACCCGATTGTGGTTCAAAAATATCACCATCTTTGAGGAGGCTCTTTCTGTGTACCTTGCTTATCATGCTCCTCTTAAAACATTCAAGAGCCTTGCCACAAAAAAGAACAGTAATACTAAACTAGTTTAAATAGCCTTTAATTGTGCAATTGCATGCTACACTTGCATTACTCTGGATATACTTATTGATCCCATCAATTGAGAGTTTTTGCTTCAGGGTACAAGTCAGCACTTTCAACATCTCAGCTTAGTGGTTCAAGGATCAAGCCGCACCACTTCCTTCCTGATCCATTTTAATTCTCATATCAAAGATGGAGTAATCCTCATTTAGGTTATGAAGGAGATTTAAAGGGGAGATAAAAATGATATGATAAAAGCAAGAGGTACTTCAATGAGCAGATCTAAGGGGGAAATGAAATCTGCTAATCCCACAAACTGGCCTGCTTGAAAGCAGCTGTCGTAATGCTGGGATCAGTTTGAGCTTTTACATTAGGAAGCAATCCAATAAATAAAAGCTGGTTGTTCCCAGTGTCCCTCTGACTTTAAAACAAGAAAACAAAATATCTCCTTAGGACAATGAAAATAGGTGGGAGAGTGGGTGGACCCATCCATCCTACTTCATAGTTTTCTTTGTGACATGCTGTGTGTCAGAGATGGAAGAAATTATTCTCTCTTTTCAGACTGCACCTCTCATCACAAGGTATAGCGGATGGAAACTGTTCCCATCTCTGGCAGGCATTGACCCAAAATGCTGATTCTTTTTTCACAGCTTCACTAGGATCTGATCTGAAATTGGGTGTTCTTTGGTTTAAAGCAGGGGTTCTCAACCTACAGCCCAGGGGTTGGATGCGGCCCGTGACATGATTTCATGTGGTCCCCAACGCCTATGCCACACTGGGAAGTGGCAGGCAGGGCAAAATGGCTGTCTGTCCCCTGAAGCTGTTTGAGGTAACGTGACCCGGCCTCACCTTGAAAAGGTTGAGGACCCCTGGTCTAAAGCCTTCTTAACAGAGACAATTTAATTTAAAGTGGATTTTTAAGAAAATTGACCTAATTCCTGTTTCCTGGCTGAATGTCTGCATTAGTCAGAAACCTGTGTTCATCGCAGTTGACATTTGTCCTAATAAAGGGTTAAATCCTGATTGTAATCAGACAATCCATTCAAATCATACTAAAATTCTTCTGAGATAAAAGTCTCTTCAGTGTTGCAATAATTACAGGCAACATCAGCTTTTCTATTTTTGCAAACTTTATTTAACTACATTGCTTCTATGATCCATTAGCACAAAATTACGTCACACTTGTGAAAATAACCAAGTCTTAATATCATGTTAAAATTATTAACAACGTAGGCACAAATGCTTAAAATATAATTTTATTCTTGAGCATGTAAAAACAATTACTGGCCATAAATGTTAAGACTAGAAAATAAATGCAAAAATTAGTAGAATAAAATACAAAAAAAATCTATTTAGCTTATATTTTAAATTACAGAAGCTTATAGCCTAACAAGGCACATTGAGAATACATCTCTAAAATACCAAAGTTCTTAAAAGTAAAAATATATGAGAGAAAATAAATTTATTATCCTTAAGCATATTAATGTAGCACATACAGAAATTATTCTAATTGTTCACCCAGCCACACACTTCTATGGCTGTATAAAGGGAAATCCATTATGATTTTCTGTTGCCACTGCTGTTGCTCTGCTACATCATTACAGCAACACATGCAGCAATTATGATGTGCTGGAATCAGTTACTATGTCTTCTGTCTTCCTACACTTATAGTTTTTTCAACTGATTACAGTCTCCTTTCCAACTGTAAAAAGTCTTCTCTCCAGGACTTGGAGTTCTAGCGTTGTGTAGTGCCAAGGAATTTTTAAAACAGAAATCTTTATTGAATCAGCACCCTTTGGTATTCTAAGAGACTGGAATCTGATGATTGTTTTAACTGTCACTTTACAGAGCATAGTAATAACATCTGTAATAATAGTATCTTGTGGTGCCAAGGGATTGTACAACTGGGGTCTAATGGCATATTTTAAGTACCATAAGGGGGCAGTATGATTCCTAATGTCTATTTTCCCCTTTCACACTCCTCTTTCTCCTTTCACACATATTGCAAGATATTGTGTCCTGGGCAGTCAAAATATGGTGGTTCTGTGACCTTGCTGAGTTGCAGCTAAATCATTGTTGTTACAATTATTGTTGTAAACTATTTCAAGGCTCAATCTTAAAGTACATTTGTTTTCTGAGATAATTTATGTATACCATCACTTAATTATTTCAACACTATACATATTACATTATACTATGGCAGGCTGATGTAAAGATTGGATTGAACAGACTTATATGATTGGATATACGCAAAACAAACATGAAGCACAAACAGATCAATTCAGCCACCTCTACTCCCATAGTCTCAAAAATTGTATTTATGAAATACTAGTTTCAGTTATATAAACTCCAGGTTTTTCCCCCAGTGAAGAGAATAATCTAGTGGTGCAGTGGTTAAATTGCTATACTGCAACCAAAAGGTTGTGAGTTCAATCTTGACCAGGACTCACGGTTGATTCAGCCTTCCATCCTTCCAAGGTCAGTAAAATGAGTACCCAGCATGCTGGGGGCAAAATGCTAATTAACTTGTAAACCTCCCAGAGAGTGCACTAAGTACTATGGGGTGGTATGTAAGTGTGATTGCTTTGTTTTGCTTTGCATATGAAGGCAAGAGAGACAAAATGCTAATTCCATGAGAACAACACACACAGCAGGTGTTTGGGAAGGAGACAGGCAATATTAGCGGGTCTTGTGTCAGCCCAACAGTGAAATTGTGGTCATGCCACAAAAGGACTCTATCTGACAGAAGGTAAGGGAACTTGGAAGATAAGGATGTACTAAAAAAAAAAGGTGACAACACAATAGGAAAGAGGGAATTGGCAAAATTGCAATGATTGATGAAAGCAGGGGAATGAAGGGGGGAAGGGAAAGATAGCAGTAAAACACAGAAAAGATGAGTGTGAGAGAGGAAATTACATTGCTGTCATCTCTCCTCTAAACTATCATCTCTCAGGAAATGATTATCTTTAATTCTGAACATCCTGAAGTATTTTTATAGGATGGTAACAATGTCCTAATCCTGGACAGGATTATTGAATTGGTGAAAATCTTTTAAAGATATAAATCAACAAGGCCACTCACAGAAAGATCTGTGTAAGACATGTCTTAGGAAAGAACTAAGTGTGATCTAACACAGGAACCAATTAGATGTTTTTACTTTACAGACAGGAATGCTTTTAATTTGAGTTGATCTGTGACTAGAATGGTACAAGACCTCAGTTCACCAAGAAACTCCTGTAAGTGTTAGCTAGAATCAATAGATTTACTTGTGTATAAACACTACTTTTTCAATTAATGTTGAAACAACTGTTGCACGACTTTCTTCATAATATTTTCTTCAGGTCTGTCTGAAATCCCCAATTCTGTTTTTCTTTTTAAATACACTAAGTGCAAAACTACCCATGACATAATTGTATGTTTTACAATTGATGGCTGCAACTCAATCTGAGCATACTTCCCCCTCCCTGCCCCAGGGTGCCAGGAGACCTGGTCTTGGAGACCAGATGGTTCTGGGCCACCTTCGCCCTCTGAGGCAATCAGGAAACATGTCACTGGCATGAAATTGTTTAAGGTGGATCCCAGCTTGCCAAGAGGTGAACTATGATCTCGGAGCCATCTCCTGCGGCAATATGGGGCAGGTAACAACTAGAGGGATCTTAATACAGAAAATAGGACTTTGGCGGCTTAGTGGTTAAGACCCTTAGTAAGCTTGATGACTGGAAGTTTAGCAGGTCAGAAGTTCATGTCCAAAGTTCTGCGTGATGGAGTGAGTGCCCATCATCTGTCCTATTTCCCACCAATCGAGCCATTTGAAAGCAAGAAATTGCATGTAGATGAACAGGAAAGGTAACAGTGTCTAGTCATGTCTGCCACATGACCATGGAAACGTCTGCAGTCACAGATAGAACTCGTTCTTTGGCTGCAAGTGGAGTTGAGCACTGTCCCCTAGAGTCAGACATGACTGGCTTTCGAGCAAGAGATATCTTTGCTTATAATAAGGAAAATGCATTCCTCTCCCCATTTTTCTGGTGTGTCTTGAAAGTAAATAATATGTTACTTGCTTTGCTGTGCTTTTTTTTTTTAAAAAAAAGCCAAGAACAGTGAGACATGTTTTGACATTTTTTTGCCTCGTGTACCCACCAAAAGCAACTTGGCTGGTTTTGGACACTATGTACTTTGATGGGTGGGGAATAGCTAATCTTCCTCAGATATTAAAATGTTTTTTGGTTGAGTTTCTTCTCCATGAGGGATAGAGCAGCTAAGGCACAAATGGATGGAAAGAACAGTAAACACTGTTTTAAGTGGCATTGGGCACTTGGGAATGACTGTGGCAGAAACTGGACAGCTGCAAAGCATGGTCTCTAATTGGATAGACACAGGTGTCTGCTTTCTTAAACCAGAGCTAACTTCTTTTCCCTAGACAAGACATGCTTACCTTTTTGAAACAAATAGGCACACCATATGCCCATGACACAGATCCAAAAATAATCCAAAATAAGGATCGAAACACACAATTTTTAATGGCTGAGACACACATTTTTGGGCCTTTCTGCTATCCCTACTCAAACATGTTCTATAGGATTTTAAAGAATATAAGAACTTGCCAAACTTATTTGCCAGAGTAGCCATCCTTTAAAACCACATTGAATTCTGTCTCCAGCCTGAGGTTGAAAAATCAAGTCACAATAAGAAATAGTGGGATCCTTGTTGAATCTTCAGTTTCTGAAATTAATGTAGTCTTTTATCTTGTCACTTAACAGTCTCTGGAGTAAGGTAAAGGGTGGTCAAAAGGGGAAGCAAGAGCCTGGAGAGACTAAAGGTAAAGGTAAAGTTCACCCTTGCTTGAAAGCCACTTGTATCCGACTCTAGGGTTGCGTACTCATCTTTGTTTATAGCCAAAGAACCAGTACTGCCTGTTTTTGTAGACATTTCTGTGGATATGTGGCAGGCATCACTAAACGCCAGAGTGCACGAAATGCTGTTTACCTTTCCACTGAAGTGGTACCTTTTTATCTACTTGCAATTTTTTGCTTTCAAACTGCTGGGTTGGCAGGATGTGGGACAGAGATGGAAGCTCACTCTCTCATGCAGTACTTGGTTCTCAAACTTCTGACTTGCTGACCTTCCAGTCATCAACAACTTAACCACCAAGCCACCGCAGTGCCCTCTGTAGAGACTACTGACTAATGACCACTGTATGCAAAATAAAAATAAAAAAAATGGACTAGATGTTATTTCAGAGTGGTGAATTGGTAACCTTCCAGATAAACTTTAACAACCAGTATAAATCAGTAGCTGCAGAGGATGGCAGCTGTAGAAGGAACAGAATCTGTTGGGGGGAAACCAGTACAACCACGAATTCAGTAACTAGTAACTAAGCTCCTAAAGGGAAGTTTTGATTATGTATTACAGAAGAAGGAATTAATTAAGGACTGATTGTGTGCGACGGTCACAGCAGGAGATTTTCTCACATCCTCAAACCTCCATATTAACTTGCTTCATTTTGTGATTGGTTTTCAGGCCCTAAGCATGTTCTTCTTTTTTTTAAAAAAAGTGTATTTTCCAGACACATGAAACCTGTCTTAGTCATTCTTGAACATTAACCTTTGAGATAATGTGGCATTATTTCTACCATATAGTTTGGCTCCTTTTAACAAGTTTTCTTCAGTTTTTTTTATCATGACAGAAGCACGCAAAGGTGCTTTCTGACTTGAAAGGAGTTTTGATGGAGGAACTCCACTCAGAGAAGGCTCCTTTCATGTCCCCAAGATCTTTTCTCACTGAAGTGGTCCCTATTTATCTACTTGCAATTTCTTGCTTTCAAACTGCTAGGTTGGTAGGAGCTGGGACAGAGACGGGTGCTCATTCCATCATGCAATACTCGGGTCTTGAACTGCTAACTTGCCGACCTTCCAGCTAACAAGGTGAGCTTCTTAACCACTGAGCCCCCGCAGTTCCAGGGTTTTAAATAACATCAGCTAGTAACCATGAACATTCTTCCTCTGCCATTGCTCTTCACTTTTTCTCTACTGTACTGTTACCATAGAAGTATCCCTGTCCAAATGTTGGAGAAACCAATTTCCAGTTTTCAATCAACATAAATGTTCCTTTGCTAAATTCCCTGACCACTTACTAGCTATGTGGCTCTACGTACAGTAATGAAGACTGACAAAAGCATAACACCGGATGCAATGAATCTCCAATAATTAAGTCAGCACAACAATGAACCAACACATTTTATTGCATGACAATTAGCCACTGGAAAGTTCCTCCACCTGTTCTGTGCAGATTTTGTCTTGTGTTGCTCGGGGCAACACAAGCATCTATCTCCCTATAATATGGAGAGATAACGTGGAAGTGATGTAACAATGTTATCTACTGTATAATTTTCACCAACAATGAACAGTATGACTGGTTTATATCACTGGCATAAGTGTGATGGTGTCAGTTCCAATGAAAGGAGCATTGTTCGGGGGGCCCCTGAGCAGAGTTTCTTCAGAAAAAAACCTTTCAGCCCAGAGTAATCTCTGACACAAAATTATTATTATTAGCTCCAATGGTTAATTGCTGCTAATCAAAAAGTTGTTGCTTGCACTTCCTGACATGCACCAGTTGCATGAATTGGTATACAACAAGGGAAGGAAGTAACAGCTAACTAATTGGCAATTCATGCCAGTGATTTATTCTGTCATGTTTATGCTAGTGTAAATAACCAATAGAATTCTGGCCAATATAGTTTTTCTTAAGTAAACTAATTGCTAGTGAAGTTATTGCCTTTTTTAGTGCAATTGAAAACACTTCCCTGTTACTACTAAAGTGTTTGGGGATAATTCATGGAGATGGGGGGGGGGGATTTTCTGGTTTAAAAAATACTTTTGTAAAAAAAAATACAGAAAAAAGGTAATGCATTATTCTAGCAGGCTAGAGTATGTGTTGTGTATGGAAATTGTGCCTTTAAGAAATGTAATCTTGTATTCAAAGTAACCTTGTACCCGAATGAGTCCCGGTGATTACAATGTAACTCAGCTGTCCTTGCTAGCGATTCAGCTGCCACTAGAGGCAGCTGCAGAGCTCAGCCCACATGGTTCAGTTCACCCAATCACTGAGTAGCAGGGGAAACATTCCCGCCACAGGTAAACCTTGTAAGGTATTCAGTATGTCCCAGTGATGTCACTGATACCGCAACCAATAGGCGCCCATGGGGTGAAATTCAAATATACTGTAAGCATATATAAGGAGCTGCATCTCCGCCATTACCTCATGTTCAGATTGCATACCTTGCAATAAAGATGTGTTTGGCCCCCTGACTGCTGCCTACTGTGTATCAATCTGCAAACATCAAACTGGCGACGAGGATGGGATAATGGCTTCCCACAGCATCAAGCTACCTCTGTTCAACATCAAGAAGCCAGAATCGTGGGCTCTGTACAAGCGCCAATTCAAGGATGCAATGGCCGCCAAGCACATCAAAGAAGAGGAGCAAATGTGCTGTTGCCTCCTCACCCAAATTGGCCTCCCCACGCTAGAGCTGGCAACACACATGATGATGCCCCGGGACATCGATAATGTCCCCCTCAAAGAGATCCTGGCAGCCCTGCAGAACCACTTTCAACCGAAAGTGTCCATCTACCCGGCCAGAGTCGCCTTCCACAGGTGAGACCAGCACCTGGGTGAGTCTGTGGCAGAGTACGCCACCACCCACCAGCTAGCCACTGTCCCTTGCCAGTGGGACAACCTCGAAGAAGCCCTGAGGGACCGCCTGCTGTCCGGGTTGCTAGATGAAGAGGTACAGCGGAAACGGATGGCCTGGGACTACCTCACATTCGATTCCGTTCTGCGGGAGGCCCAGGCAGCTGAGGTAGTGAGGTCTGGGGTAAAGGCTTTCAGGGCAAAGCCTGGCACACCTGGGGGTCCAGGTCCACTGTGCAGGCCACCCGATGTTCGCCCCGACACTCTTCCAGCTCATCCTCTTCTCCAGAGGTCTCTGCGTCATCGGGGTCCGGGTCCAGCGACGACGACATCCAGAAGGTCCAGAGGAAGTCACCCAAAGAACACCCCAGCAACAAAGGCCACCGCTGATGTGATGGTTGCGGAGCGTCCCACGACCGGAAGAGGTGCCCCTTCCGAAAGGCTGAGTGCCACCACTGCAGACACTGAGGCCACATCACCAAGGTCTGCAGACGATGGCAGAGAGAGGACCAGGAGCCAGCCGGGTGCCCTCGATGGAAGAGAGGCGCCATTGGGAAGATTTCTGCAGAGGAGCCGACCGTGGGTCGTGGGTCTAATGCACACCGACTTTTTTGTTGAGGTACTGTTACAGGGGGTCCCAGTTAGGATGGAGGTGGATTCAGGTTCATCCTACTCCATCGTGTCCCAGAAGGAGTTTCTGCGCATTCCCCCCAATGTGCGCCCAAAACTTAAGGCCCTCAAGATGTCCTTGCGAGACGTGCAGGGCAACCTGATTCCTGTTTTGGGGGTGGGGGATTTCACAGTCAAATTCAAGAGGTTAACGGAGAGGCTGCCCCTAGTGGTACTGAATAGGGTTCCAGCTGCCTCCTGGGGAGCCAGTGGTTTGCTCCCATGGGTATTGAACTGTCTGGCATCAATGCCATAGAGACTGACCCAGTGCGGGACATGTGCGATGCGTGTGATGGGCAAATTAAAAAGGAAGACATTTATTCTCATTAATTTTAATTGTGTGAAGTAGAAATGTCCAGTTAGATTTTTATTCTATGATGTAATGCTAATTACCAGATGTCCAGGTGTTAGCCAGGCATTCTTTCACACACCCACATATTGACGCCAAGATTTGAAGACCCTATGTCTGAGAATCTGACAGATACATTTATCTCTTTTTTAGGGGTGGGTTCTTATTGCTGTTTTTTTATCTGTTTTTATTTGTTTTCACCCACTGTGTGAACCACCCGGAGTCGGCTTTGGCTGAGTGGGCAGTATAGAAATTTAACAATAAATAAATAAAAAATAAAAATCTCACAGGATGAGAGATAAGAATCTCACGCACGCACGCAGGTGCAAAGATACAGCTGGCAGAGCCCAGGTGTCCAGTCTTAATGTCGCCAAGATGACATAACTGGGAGTTTTGACATTTTTCCAATGGTGGGTGTATGAAAGGAAAACGTATAAATACTGATACCTTTTAGTGTTCAAAAAGTCAGCTTTCTCATGCCTAAGAGAAACGCTGCCTGTCTTTTCTTTTCTTTTCCTTAGAAATCGGACAATGCCGGTCTGATCTCTATGGAGGGGTCGCTGGCCCCAGACTTTAGTTTTACTTAGTCAGCTTAGTTATTCATGTTTGTTTTATGATTTCTATTTTGTATTTTTAAATGTCTATTTTAACCACATAATAATCTACCTCATTTTTGTAAACCAATAAATGCTGCTAATTTGATCTTAGTAGTTTTTGGTTTGTTCTCCTCTAAGCTGAGAAGGAGGAGATTTTTAGAAGCCCAGCATAAGCCATAAATTTAAGGTTTTGTCAGGAAGGCTAGATTCCAGCAGCTCAGAAGAGGACTGGGCCTCTCCGAAGGTTGTTTTGAGAACAACGTTATCTTGCTGGTACCTTCCTGCACTGAAGCAATTATTACATCTCAAGGTAACACTGGACTCTCTGAGTGCCTTAAGCGGGAGGGGAGCGTAGAGGAAGGCGATGTTTGGGTTTTAGAAGAAACACTCTCATAAATCCCTCTTTGCTATTTTTAATTGTCAGCGGAGGCTGATTAATCAGAGAATCAGTGTACCTCAAAACACTGGCTACAAAAGATACCCTGAGCAGGGATGTCTCTGAGAAAGTGCTATGCTGCCTCTGCACTATAAATCTTTTAGACTGCTGTCTGTAGAATCTCACAGGGTAGTTTAGTCTAAGAGAGAAGAAGCCTGTGACAGTGTGCACCCAGCGGTCTTTGAGAAGGGGTTTGGGAGGTATAGGGCCCCCCAGTCTCGTTTGACCTGGATCCAGCAATTCGTCCCATTCAGCTCAAGCCACGGAGAGTGCCCTTTGCCCTCAAAGACAAGATTGAGGCAGAACTGGACAAACTGGTGGGTCAGGGGATTTTGGTTCTGGTGGACTCCGCGGAATGGGAGAAACCGATTGTTATGGCTTTAAAATCAAAAGGGGAGGTTCGGATTTGCGCGGATTACAAATGCACAATTAACAAGGCTATTCACCTTAATGCATACCCGGTGCTGGTAGTTAGCCATTTACTAGCCACTTTACATGGGGGTAAATGTTTCGCAAAATTAGACTTAGCTCAGGACTATCAGCAGCTCATGGTAACTCCTGCCACAGCAGCTACACAGACAATAGTAACACACAAAGGTGCCTTTAAAGTGACGTGCCTCCAGTTCGGCATAAACTCAGCCCCCAGGATATTCCAATCTCTCGTGGAATGCCTCCTAAAGGGTCTACCCCGGGGTGCTCCCTTATTTTGACGATGTTTTGATCACTGCGGGGAGTGAGTCAGAAGTAGCAAAGAGGTTGGACAAAGTTCTAACAGTATTCGAGAAAGCAGGGTTAAGGTTGAGATGGGATAAATGAGTGTTCCTGGTGAGGGAGGTAGAGTTCCTAGGGTTCAAGATAACCCCCAAAGGAGTTAAGCCCTCCAATTCAAAGGTTGCGGCTGTTCGAAACGCCCCTCAACCCACTGCGAAACCAGAACTGCAGTCCTTCTTAGGATTCCTAAATTTCTATCATTCCTTCTTGCCAAGGAAAGCTTTATAGTGGAGCTTCTGCATCGTCTTTTAAAGAAAGACGCAGTTTGGCAGTGGGGGGACAGCCAGGAAAAGGCATTCAAGGAACTCAAACAGCTGTTGTCTTCTGAGGCAATCTTAATCCACTTTGACCCCAGAAAGCCTGTGGTGTTAGTTTGTGATGCTTCACCAGTGGGGGTGGGGGCAGTGCTGTGCCATGTGTTAGAAAATGGGCGGGAAGCCCCGGTTGCTTTTTACTCAAGGCCCCTTTCAAAAGCAGAGCGCAACTACACGCAAACAGATAGAGAGGCCCTTGCGATAGTCACTGGAACCAAGAAATTCCATTACTTCCTCTATGGTCGGGTGTTCAGTATTGTAACCAAACACAAGCCACTGCTGGGTATTTTCACTACGTGCAAGCTCACACCCCAGATTCTGTCCCCTAGAATGCTTAGGTGGGCCATATTCCTCAATGCGTACCAGTACACACTGGTTCACTGCCCGGGCAAAGAGATCAGCCACGCTGATGCACTTTCCTGGTCTCCGCTCCAAGAGCTAGGGGAACCCGAGTGTGAGGCCTTAGTTGTTTCTTGGGTAAAGAAGGGGTGGCCCGCAACTCCCCCAGCTGAGGAGTTCAAAGCTTACTTTTGAAAGCAGGCCAAACTTTCGATAGAGAGTGGTTGCCTCCTATGGGGCCAGCAGGTGGTAATTCCTGAAGTATTATGCTCAAAGGTGCTCAAATTGCTACACGTTAGCCACCCGGGGATCGTGCGCTCAAAGGCTTTGGCCAGGAGCTACTTCTGGTGGCCCCAGATAGATGCGGACATTGAGCACATGGTGGGCACTTGCGAAAGTTGCCAGAGTTCTCAACCAGAAGAGTCCCGGCTTCCTCACAGAGAATGGGACACAGCCCGCGGACTGTGGTCTCGATTACACATCGATTTTGCAGGTCCCTTCCAGGGCTTGTTATTTCTGTTAGTGGTCGACTCCTTTTCAAAGTGGTTGGAGGTCATTCCAATGCCCAATACCTCCTCTGCCGCAACCATTAAAAAAATTGCGGAGGCTATTCAGTTGTTTTGGGTTACCCAATGTGCTTGTCTCCGACAACGCTAGTACTTTCACCTCCATAGAATTTCAGGGATTCCTCGAGAGGAACGCGATTCGACACATCATGTCAGCCCCCTTTCACCCCGCAACGAACAGCCAGGTTGAATGCCAAGTGCGAACTACCAAGGAGGCACTTCGGCGAATGGGCTGCCGGGACTTAGATTTACAATTGTGTCAATTTCTCTTGTGCTACAGAATAACTCCTCTGGCATCCGGACTCTCACCTGCAGAGCTCCTTATGCGCAGGAGACCGATCTCGCTTTTCAACCGGTTGGATCCGACCAGGGTGGAGGATAGGGGGAGGAATGTAGAAATTGCACACAGCAAGGTCTTTTCAGTTGGGGACCCAGTATATTGCAGGAATTATGTGGCTGCCACCCCAACGTGGGACCCTGGGGTGGTGACCAATCAGACAGGACCAGTTTCCTACCAGGTAGAAACAAGTATAGGGCTACTGTGGTGGCGACATGCTGACCAGCTAAGGCGTCGGGTCACGGACACCCAGGGGGTTGAGGACCAGGTTGATTCAATGTTAGGGTTCTCCCCCACCCGCTCATCCCAAGGGAGAGATACGGCAGTTAGCCCACCAAGAGATCTTGATTTCGGTCTCATCCATCCTTTGCTGAGAGACTGGGAAGAGTTCGAGAGTCCAAATCTTCATGGTTTAGATTTTGAGTTACAGGACAGGGGGGAGTTTTCGGAGTGTTCCCCCACCCATCCAAGGGAGAAGTGGGGCTTTGATTTTTCCCCAGCAACCCCCCGTCCTCTGGTTTTCGAGTCCACCTCTACTCCCATGCAAACGAGGCAACGTGCAGTCAAGTCACCCCCTTCTCAGAGTAACAGGCAGGAACTCCCCTTAAGTCAGCCTCCTCCCCTACCAGGTTTCAATATGCAGTATTCCCTCCAGGGTCCCTCTTCTGATTCAGGCCAGTGCTCCCGACACACCGCTAAACTGCTCATTTCCACTCTGCAGGATGAGAGTCTGCGGAACCCGGAACACTCCATTCCTCTGAGCCCGGCCAAGCTGCTGTGCCGCCAAAACGCACTTGCGGGTCACCACGATGGTTGAGGGACTTCGTCCCATCCTAGGGGGGATGGATGTTGTGTATGGAATTTGTGCCTCTAAGAAATGTAACCTTGTATTCAAAGTAGGCTTGTACCCAAATGAGTCCCGGTGATTACAATGTAACTCAGTTGTCCTTGCTAGCGATTCAGCTGCCACTAGAGGCAGCTGCAGAGCTTAGCCCACATGGTTCAGTTCACCCAAACACTGAGTAGCGCGGGAAACATTCCTGCCACAGGTAAACCTTGTAAGGTATTCAGTACGTCCCAATGACGTCACTGATACCACAACCAATAGGCGCCCATGGGGCGAAATTCAAATGTACTGTAAGCATATATAAGGAGCTGCGTCTCCGCCATTACCTCATGTTCAGATTGCATACCTTGCAATAAAGATGTGTTTGGCCCCCTGACTGCTGCCTACTGCATATCAATCTGCAAACATCAAAGTATGGAATTGGAAATTTGCTGTCCAAAACACATTCATATACTCTTCCATGGCTGTCACTTCACCAGTTTAGGGGGAGTTGTAAACTCAGAAAGAAAATGCATTGTGTATTTAAATACCCAGTGTGATGTAGTGGACAAAATGAAGGACTCAGACTCAGGAGGCCTGATTTCAAATCCCTACTTATCCTTAGAAACTAAATGAGTGCATGGAATTGTTAAAACCCACCCCAGGAAGTCATGATATGTTATTTACCATGGCAGCGGCAGCTGTGGGAATCTTGCTGTTCTTTTGGGGTTTTGGACAGCCTCTGCTGCTCCCCACGGTGGCAAGAGGCTTTTTGGAGCAATTTTGCCCCATTTGGATAATTGTCCGACACTTCCCCACTTCATTTTGGCTCATCAAATGCACTGCTGGGCAACATCCGGTGCTGGGCGGAGCTTGCATCATTCACTTGTTTTCTAGCGCGGAACCAAGAGGTTGCCCAGTGGCGCATTCGAAGAGCTGAAACGAAGTGGGGAAGCACAGGACTATTATCCAAATGGAGTGGCCATGCTCCAAAAAGCCTCCTACCACCGTGGGGAGTGGCGGAGGCTAAGAAACTGCGATGGGCGCTGGTGCCACTGATGACAAAAACGTACATCCAGGGAGCAACTATGCTTCCACCCCCACCCTCACCTGTGTGAGGGGGTATATCTGGCCCATGGCACAAAAATGTTGCAAATCCCTGCTCTAGACTGTTGGTGACATCTAAATAAACATGAAATGTAATTATAAATTACTACTCTACTTGGATTAGATCCTTCACAACTCACTGCATTTCTCTACGGTGTTAACATATTCCATAGTTAACATCTTTAGTTTTCCTCCCTTTATGACTTTTTCCAGGGGAGGAGGAAATTAACTAAAGGCCTCAAATCTAGTCAGAGAATGCTCTTATTGTTAACTGATTTTATATTCCAATTAATCCCTTCAATTGTTCCACCATAAGTAGCAAAATGCAGCAGCTAAACTCAGTTGTAGATTCACTCTCTGATTATCTGAATGTTTAGTTGAGCACACTTCTCCCTTTGAGAAGAAATCATAGCCACACTTTTTATTCAAAGAAAATGAAATAGTCTGGTGTTTGTTTGAGAACTGCTGTAATTTGAATTCTACCGGTGGTCTATATGTGAATAAGTTAAAACATGGAGTATACCACATTGTTGTGAACTAACAGGCACATCACTAGATGTGCATCTGTTGTGCAATTAAATACAGTTTAATTTAAACATGCATAAATGACCAAAAGGACAGTGGACATTGAGGTGGAAAAGTAATAGGAGGCTTAGTTCTAGCTAGGTAAAGAGTAAAAGTCACCCTTGCTTGAAAGCCAGTCGTATCAGACTCTAGGGTTCAGTGCTCATCTCTGTTTATAGCCAAAGAACCAGTGCTGTCTGCATCTGGAGACGTTTCCATGGACATGGGGCAGGCATGACTAGACACCAGAGTGCATGGAATGCTGTTTACCTTCCCACTGAAGTGGTACCTATTTATCTGCTTGCAATTTCTTGCTTTCGAACTGCTAGTTTGGCAGGAGCTGGGACCAAGACAGTAGCTCATCATGCAGCACATGGGTCTCGAACTCCTGACCTGCCGACTTTCTGGTCATGAAGTTCAGCATCTTAACAACTAAGCCACCATAGTCCTAGAGTTCTAGCTAACTAAGGTAGAAATTGAAGGAGCTATGACTACCCGCTCACCACTCAAGCACAAAGGCAAGTTGTCTCCTCTGACTTCTCCCAGAGAAGGACAAGAAAAAAAATGTGAGAAGAAAATGATATCAGACTTGCTAACAAAATCACTTGATGTTGAAGGAAGGTCAGTGTTGGTTAGGGCAGGTAAAGAATGGTCTAGAAACCCTGAGGAAGCTCTTTTCTCTCTAGCTACTCTTCCTTTGCAAAGGAAAGTATTTTCTTCAGCAGAACCTGAGTTGCACCCAGTGACCCCCAACAGAATTTATAAACAAATGAGAGGTTGAAGTGAGCTATGTTTTTTCCACCCCAGAGAAGCCAATGTTAGTTTAAACCTCTGTACAGTCTGAAGCTCTTAAAAGAAACTATGTCAGAAAACTCTTCAAACTATAACCATGTTGCAGGAGAACTGATCTTTCTCAATCCTTTTTAAATCCTTGATCGATCTGGGAAAAAATTGTCTCAGTTTTCTATAGTTTCTTCTGTGCTTGAAATCAGTGCAAGGTATTTAGTAAACTTAAATTATAAGGCTCCCTTTTAAGAAGTAGCTCATGTTTATGGCATAATGAAGGGGGAAAGCAAACTTTAATTAATACTAACAATTGAAAGAAGATTAGAGCAAAAATCCCCTATTAGCAGTTTCTCTAATCCACCTATAATTGTGTACCAAGCTATCAATGAAGCACTTAAAAATCTTTTTAAAAGCTTCAGTAAGAGGCAGCTGTCTGCCAAACCGTCTCGGAAGAATTGCTAGGGATTCCATCAACTTACCAGTCATTCTTTCTTCTTTCTAAATAATATGTAGCTTTACGTTCCTTCCCCCGCCCCAATTACATTAATGGAAGAATGATTTTCATATCCTCCCTTCCATCCAATGTATCTTCTACCCATGTTTGAGTAGAACTTCCCTCCATCCAAGTTACCAATAATTAGGATAGCCCTGAAAACAGAGGGCGGCTAGCTGACTTGCAAAAACCAAAGAGGTCACTGAGAAAAGGTGAATTTTAGATGGATGGGAATTTGGTACCTGACACCAGTTTTTGCTGAATGTTAGAGACAGTAAAATCATGTAGTAAACTAATTACTTTCATTCATTTTTGATATGGTGCTTAAATCAGCTTAAGAAATGCAACAGCTGAATAAGCCCATCTCAGAGTTTATGATTGCTTCCTTCTCAAAGACTGTCACAGAAGCCAACCTCAACTGAAACAGTGCACTGAAAAACAGCACTTAATTAAATGACTACCTGAAATGGTAGTGAAAGATACTGATTAATCAACTATTCACTTATAAACAAATCAAAGCAATGTTAAATCTATACCTATAAATCCAAGGGTTAACCATTGGAACTTGCTATATGTTTCTGCACCCGTCCATTCTATCCCTTACCAAGCCTCCTGCACTTGCCCGAACCCGGCCCGGAGGTTACTGCAGGGTTGCGAAAGGCGCCAGTGGGGCAAGAGCCCCATGGACATGAAAAAAGGAAAAGAACTGCACTTTCCAATGTTCCCTGCACCGTGCCGCACCACAGCCAATCAGGCTGAGAGTCGTGAGCAAAAGTAACATTGGGAAACGTGGCGCAGCCAATTTAAATCGAGCCTCAGGAAAAAAAAACCGCCACACGAACACAAACCAAAAATGCAAAACTCAAAGTCCCAGCATCCTACGCGCTGTGAGCATGCAGAATGCTGAGAAAGCTGGCGCACAAAAAATAAAATTAAAAAACGCAACGGGAGCGCAAGTCCGCAGCAGGCAGACGCAGCGCCTCACAGCCTCGCAAAACAAAAATCCACAAAAATCCACTGTGAGACACCTGCTGGCCTTCTTTCCCGGAGCAACGGGGAGAAGAGGGACTCCCTCTCCTCCTCGCTACCCCGCTGAAGACATGGCAAGACTACCGCTGGCCTCAAGGAAAGTTGAGCCAGGGTGGAAAAAAAACAACAGCAGCAGGCAGCAGTTCGTCAGGGGAAGCAGCCTCCTCTCTCTGTGTGTGCCTCTCATAAGGCCAAGACTTTCCACAAGCCAGATTTTTAATGCAGTTTTTAAAAGCCTATGCCTTCCATCTTCCATGTCCTTCATTATCTTGTGCCATATCATACATATAGAGTTTAGTCTATTTTTACTACTGCTGACTGAATTCCTTTGGAACCTTTACTGTTTTGATAAGTGTAATCGTGCAAACAATGGAGTATTGAAGAAGTCATGCAATTACTATATTTATTGTTTTTTTAGGCCACAAAAGCTGCAGTTCAATACAACCTTACTGGATGCAAGTCTTGTGGATTTCAAAGGACTTACTTTTGATCAGACATGCATAGGATTCAGCTGTTTGTTGCATAACTACTGACATAACCAATGTCCTGGAAAGAAGATTGTTATTGAGAGGAATTTTGAATCTGTGGCAATTTGTTTGAATCATACCTGTCAACCTTCCCGGATTGGCCGGGATTTCCCATTTTTCGGCGCCGATTTTTGCCATTTCCTGCCCGGAGCTGCCGAAACCCCAGAATTTGGCAGTGGGGGGAAAGGCATTATTGCGCATCCCTTCTGCGCAGCTCGCTTCTACGCATGCATAGAGGGCTTTTACGCATGCGTAGAACCCTTCTACCCTTGCTTAGAACCCTTCTATGCATGCGTAGAAGGCTTCTGTGCAGAAGGGGATTGTAGAAGCCTTCTATGCATGCATAAAAGCCTTCTACGCATGCGTAGAAGCAAGCTGCGCAGAAAAGTTCTGCACAAATCGCTTTTACGCATGCGCAGAAGGCTTTTACACATGCGTAAAAAGCAACCTGCGCAGAACCGTTCTGCGCAGGTCCAGGATTGTCTGGAGCCATGGTTAACAGTTATGGTTTGAATCCCAGAAAAGCATTGTGATACATCGTAAGAAGATAACAAGACTTTGTGGTGCACTGGTACTTTGCTCACTAGTTGATGTCTCTCCACTAAAAGAGGCAGGAGATAAACATACAGAAAAACTTAGGGAGGTGATCTCAAGAAATTCTTTGTTCAATCCCCACACACAACACCTCCCACATTTCTTCTGAAGTGTCTTCCAACCACTCCAAGCGAGATTTGAAGATTCTCAAATAATTATTCTCTTCCGTTCTTTCAGAGAAAACCTATACTGAGCCAGAGAGCCTAATTTCAGCAGAATACACCAGCTGGATACAAGCTAATATGTGTAGTATGGCTATGAAACATTTGAAAAGAATTTGCTTTTGTTTACAAATGGAACTGTGGACTCAATTTGTACAAAAACATTATGGGAGACAGGACGAACTAAACAGTGAGCTGCCATTTTCAGCATAAACCCCATGTCAAGCAGAGCATCCAATTTACCCTAAGATTTGTTATTTTAAAATACAAAATGCCCTTCAGTTACAAATGTTGTAGATGCTTCACAATTGCCATTGTTTCAAGTGTTTCACAATAGTAACGCTGTTGTTCAGGGTAGTTTACAATAAAGCCAGTATTCAACACAATGGATAAAGGGAAAATTAAATTTAAATGCAAAAGAAATCCCAACTGAGATTAAAAACCCATCCATGGCCCAAGTACAAGACATTGGCATAGCACAGGGGTGCCCAAACCTTTTGGGCCATGGGCCGGTCACATGGTTCAGTGGGCCAGTCACATGGTTCCTCCCACCAGGAGCGGAAGTAAAATGTGCCTTGCAATCATTTTGCAATAGGATGAGATAGATTTTAGGCTGCCATTTTCTCTGCTTAAGACAAGGATGCCCAAACTATGGATGGTGGGCCAGATATGGCCCCCAATGCCAATTCATCTGGCCCATGCGGCCCTCGCCATTGGTATTGGGGGCCAGATCCAGACCACGGGCCATACTTTGGGTACCACTGGCATAGCACATTAACATAGATCTAACTGTAAAGGGGATTCATAAAGGATGGTGCCATCACAAAGACAAATAAGTGCTTCCTGGACCAAGTCAATCTGATCTCCCTCTAGAAGCTAAAGTGACTGAACTGAAGCTATTGTACTTCACACAATTTAGGAAGAAAAGACTCTCTGGAAAAAGATAATGACATTAGGAAAAGTTGAAGTCAGGAAGAAAAGAAGAAAAACTCCCCTGAGATCATTTGACTCAATAAAGGAAATGATGTTTTTAGAGTGCAAGACCTGAGCAGAACTGTTAACAGTAGGGTGTAAGAGTGGCTGAGAGTTCAAAGCAATTTGATGGCACACATCACTAGCAACAATAAACACCTTCTTTCCATTTGTCATCCGCCCACAACAGATGGCAGGAGCAGCTGGAGGAGAGTAATTAAATAAGATCATGGTGTACGTCTATTTACTGTGGGAAAGTATATTCCTTCAGGCTGTCAAAGTGCATAAATTAATAAAAAGTGACATGAAAGCATTTACTGTTTAAAACCAATGTATGGTTTGGTATGTATGAGGATTTATGAACCTACAGGAGTCAATAAAAGAAAGAAAAAAAACCTGTTCATCAAAGTAGTTAGAAGAAGAAAAAGAACAAGGGTGTTAGATAAAAGAGGGGGTTGAAACTGTCCACACCAGGTAGCAATCCCTTGCCAGCCAGTGACAGGATGCTTAACTGCTGAGCAATTCCCAGCCAGGTGGCCTGAAATATGTCACCCCCTCAAAGTATAAATAGAGGACTCTCTATGGTTTAAACACAGCAACTGGCTTCTGCCAGTTTCACTCAAAGACCTGACCTGCTGTTTACAGACACAGATCATCTGGGCATTCCACCAAAGAAAAGCTTTGATTTCTGCAAGACCATGTTTTCAAAACAATTGATAAGAGGCCACACTGAAAACAGAGATGGCATTACTTTTAATTCACCTAATTGTTCTACGATTCAGTTTTCTCTTGTATTTTGCAATACTGATGCATTCTGATTTAAATAAAAATAAGCCAAATGCTTTCTTTACAGTTTAAATAGTAAGTCTCTTATTCTTATGCTAAAGCCAGACTTGAAATCACATGAAACTGAATCCAGCTAATTATAATTTAAATTTGAATCATAATTTGCTTACCTTATTAAATTTATATACTGCCTTTTCCCTTTAAAAAAATTGCTCAAAAATTAATACAAATAATGATAACATATAATTATAGAAATTTTAACCAAAAAAAGCTCAATTTAAAAAGTCATCAAATTTATTGCATTAATAAAAAAAGGAAAGAAAAACCAGGAGTGGCCAAAACACAGCAAAACACTGGAACTGCTATTCAGAGCTTGGGATGAGTTTGTTTTGAGGTGTGTGTGTACAGTTCCAGAATTCCCCAGCCAGGCTGGCTCTGATTTAAGCAATAAACACCGAATGATTATGGACATAGTTCATGCCTAAATTAATCTGTAGATGGCAAGCTTCCTGAATCCAGGACTCTGCCTGTGAGCTTATGTTATTTTGACAAAGAACCATGAACATGTATAGACATACATTATATGACACTATATATACAGAGGGTGCGAAAAACGTATATACATTTTAAGAAAATAAAAAGCTATTAAAATTGCAATACTCAATATATACTGTTAACAACAAATGAATACAGATTATGTTTGACTTCTGCAATTACAAGAGGTGCTGAAAGTGGTTACCATCAGCATCCAGACACTTCTGATTATGGCAAACTATTGCTCGAGCTACATTGACCAAAATGTCAACTTGTATTGCTGTGCATGCCATTTCAATTTGTTCCCAAAATACCACCTGTGTAACCAGTTTTCCACAATACACCACACCCTTTAAGGTCCCCCATAGATAGAAGCAGTTGTGGACATCAGCAGGTTCGCAACAGTTTGCCAGAACCGGTAGCAGAAATTCTTGCTGCCCCCCGCCCCCCATCCAAGTTTTGAAATAAAGTAGTCCTAATTTGGGTGCAACACAGGACTTCCCCCTGGTTACACCCAACATACCTTGCCCATAGTATGGTAGTAAAAAAAATTCCAGCCCACTACTGGATAGAAGTCAAAGGGTGTTAAATCAGGAGTACTTAAGTCACTGAACTTCCACAACATTCTCAAATTTCAAATATCACTTCTAAATAGTCTTACATTCCTCAAATAACAACCATGCTTCCACTGTTTTCTTTGACTGTCCTGCCTGTCCTACGGTGACACTAGCATTCATTCTTTTGAGTGAATGTCGTAGGACACATTGCTACAGTAATTCAGCTTTGACACATAAGACATAGATAACATGTTTTAAAACATGTATATACGTCTGGCACCCTCTGTATAAAGTATTGAAATTATCAAAATAATTGCCTACAGAAATGGCAATAGCTAGTGTATATTGTCCTGAAAATTGCTGTCTTTCTCCCAGATTCTCAGATCATAATCCTATTGCTCAGTCTAATTGACCTATTTTCAATTTTTTAATTTACAGCAGACTTGCCAGCTATCTGAACTCCCTGGGAAGTTATTCCCTGCCTAAGAACAGTCTGAGCCTTTGTAATCCCCAGGTTGCTTTCTTTCTCTTCTCTCTCACCACCACAACCACCACTCTATAGATTTCCAAATGTTTGCAGATTTGCAATGGAAGATTCCCCTTCACAAACTTCTTCTTTCAACATGCAAGCAAAGTGTTGTAGGGTGGTAATACTGGGGGATATAATTTTAGTTGAAATGAATATAAGAGAAACCTGTTACTGTATAATAAAGTCCTTCTGGCTTTCTCTTTCTGATCACAAGGTTGTCTTTTAGTATACCATTTATTAGTGTCAGCTTTCTACTTAAATGAGTGAGCTGGGTACTGTCTGCGAAGACAAAAAATGGGGATTCAACTCCCCACTGTGCTTCCCAGAAGACAAATCAGCCTGTATAGCCCTAGTCTAAGAAGTCCCCAGAAAAAAGAAGTCAAGTTCAGCATCTTAACCACTAAACCACCACAGTCATAAACGTTAGGATGAAACAAGATTCCCCGCTCTTGCTAAAACCACATATGGCCATTTTAAAATTTCTTCAAATGATCAGATCGAAACTCTGGTAAGGATGTTTGGTCTCTCAAGAACTGAGAAGGGAGGGCCTGGCAGCGGACTAACATAAATGCCCTCCGATGACTTGGTGTCTCAAGTTGGAGCAGGTACGAGGCCAAGTATAGGTAACAATGTGTCTTCAAGACTCTGGAGCCATTAATGATCTAATGTACTAATTTTACTACTCCTTAATTCTGAGCAGAAGCACTCCTTTTTAACCACCCTCATTTTAGCTTCTGTCTCTTGATATAATTTAAGTACCCTCATTTTAACTTCTGTCCCTTTTGTTGTTCTATGCTGGTCTTGAAAAAGTCTGGCCGGGCATCCTGCTATGGTAATGGAGTAGACCTTACAGCCAGTGACTCAACACCAAGTATTGGGCGATGGTAAATAACCTGACTCCCTAAAGGGACCAATGGCAACAGCCAGATGAGCCCCTTTAGGTGGGGTGATGGTCCCCTAAGTGGAAGAAATGCCACTGGAAACCATCATTTTGGGCCCAATGGCAAAATGAGTGGAAGAGGAACCATTTCACTATTCAGATTTCCAATGGTAATGGATGCCAAAGAGGCCATGTCAGATGGACTGGTTGTGAAGGCATACCTTGTTAATATCCTCAAGGCTGTGACAGTCTATTGCAGTCCCCTTGCAAGTTTCATTTCATACATGCTGCAAGAGGTGGCTCCGTGATCATGGTTTGTGGGTCATTTCAAGGCAAGCTGGGATCCACCTTAAACAAATTAATGCCAATGGCATTTTTACTGTTTGTCATATTTTTCAAAGTCCAACAGCAATGGGATAAAGACAGTGGAGGAAGGTTTTGGATGAAACTGAAGCCTCTAGTTTGGACCTACATCTTGGCAGCACATCCATCAGCTATGAAAATGATTTCCAGGGGTGGGGGGATGTATACTTGGATAAAGTGGCGGTGACGCTGGTCTTGGACCATAATAAAATTTTGATTTGATGTTTGGTCCCTATTTAGCAGCTCTACAGAAAGGAAGATCACCCCAAGAGACTATCATTTAGCAAACATAGCCCTTGATAATTCATGCACCATTCCTGCTCTAAGGAGAAAAGGTTTATGCACAACATAGAAAAGTACCTTGGTTAAGATCCATCTAACCCAGTAATTTAATTCTGGTTGGGGATGATCATGCAAGATTTTGAACACATATCTTTCACATCATCCTGCTGCATATTGAATTCTTTTAAGTGTAGATGACTGAGATTAAAGCTGAGCCATTTTGCAAGCAAATCATTTCTGCTATCACTAATTTCTTATTTCTCATTGCAAGAGCATTTTGCAATAAAGGGAAAGATACAAGACCCATGATTTCCAGTTTTCCTTTCATGTTTATTGGTTTCCTAAATAGAGACAGCTGGCTGGATAATTCAGTGGTTTAGGTATCTGACTGCAGAGCCACAGGTTGGCTGTTCATTTCCCCACTGTGTCTCTGGGGAGAAGACCCAGCTTATATGGCTTTAGGCGAACTGCACTGTCCCAGAGGCCCCATCCCCACCCAGAAGAAGGGAATGGTAAAAGATGTATGAGTATTCTATACCTAGAAAAATCTAAAAAGGATAGCCATAAGTCAGAATTAACTTGATAGTACAGAATTATTATAATAGAAACGAGAAAGTCTCTACTGAAATCGATTTGCATCAGAGAATGAGAGGGTGTTCCAGATATCCCAGGCTGGATTGGGTTCATCAAGGTTGCTTGAAATTGTGGTCTGAGATTTAGAACACTCCCTGTTTTCACACACAAAGATGAGGTAATTTGGGGACAGGAAGCCGTGTCACACCTCAAAATGACCCTATTTAATCTGTTTCTCCCTCTCAGCCTCCATGCCCTATATCTGTTCTTATTTTCCCCTGTGCAGGGAGAAGGGGGAAACTGTATTATTATTATTTTATTCTTTATTACTGAGTAACACATCACTTCATTGATTTGCCACCCAAATGAAATAGTGCTGGATTATAACGGGAAAAAATAAAAACGGAAATCCCCCCTCCCTGTAAATTCTGTCTCCTCCTCTGTGGGAGCAGGGGGAGAAAGCTGGATCCCCCCTTTCATTGATTGGTAATAATAGAATAATTGAGTTGGAAGAGGCCTATGATGCCATGAAGTCCAATGTAGGAATCAAATCAAAGCAGAATAGACATATGGTTGTCCGATTATCTCTTCAATGCCTCTAGTGTTGGAACCAGTGATGCACTGCAGCAGGTTCTGTCAGGTTCTGCAGAACTGGTAGTGGAAATTCCCCTAGGCCACACCCACCTCCATAGCCCATAATGCAGGATGTTTGGCCATGCCCACAAACTTGGCCCCACCCACAGATTTGGCCCCACCCGCAGAGTAGGTAGTAAAAATTTTTGCAGTGCCTCACTGGTTGGAACGCTCACTACTTTCCAAGGAAATGGGTTACATTGTTGTACTTATCTAACAGTTCCAAATTTTTTCTGCTATTCAGCCAATTTTGGGTTTCCTATAATTTGAACCCATTATTACCTGTCCTGCATTCTGTGATGATAAAGAGTAGAGCCTGCCCCTCCTTTTATGATTACTTTATCTTTCAAGTAGTTGATGAATGCTACCATATCTCCCTTCAGGTTTTTTTCTCAAGGCTAAACACACCCAGTTCTTCCATTCTCACAGGGCTTGGTTTCCATCCCCTGCCTTGTTGCTCTCCTCTGAACTTGTTCCTGTTTGTTGTCATCCTTCTTAAAGTGTGGTGTACACAGTACTGTAGATGTGGTCTGACTAATGCTGAATAGCAGAATATTAGTACCTCACAGGTATTGGAGACTATACTTCTGTTAATGCAGTGTAAAATAGCATTATTATTATTATTATTATTATTATTATTATTATTATTATTATTATTATTATTATTATTATTATTATTATTATTATTATTATTATTATTATTATTATTATTATTATTATTATTATTATTATTATTATTATTATTATTTGGGGGGGTTTCCATCCATATTGCACTGTTGACTCATATTCAACTTATTATCTAGAACAGGTCCAAGATCCTTTTCACTCATAGTATTATTGAGCCAAATATCCCCCATCATATAACAGTGCATTTGTTATTTTAACCCTAAGTGTAGAATTTTGCATTCATCCCTGTTAAATTTCATTATGTTGCTTTCAGCCCAGGGTTCAAGCATATTAAGATTTGTTAAAAATTCTGTTCCAGTCCTCCAAGGTTATAGGTATTTCACCCAATTTTGTGTTTTCTGCAAATTCAACAGATGATTTCATTGGTTTTCTTCAATAGCATTGCATTGTAAAGAAAAGTGGGGGGGGGGAGGGAGATTGTCCTCTGCATCCTCTCCTGCCACCCCGTCTGTAGGGAGCAGGGCAAAGCTGATATCCCCCCCCCGGCCCCCAATTTATTGGTAAGTGACTATCACTTCATTGGCTTGTCACTCAAATGATGTAGCACTGAATTGTTGGGGAAAACATCTACCAGCTCTGCTTTGGTTCAGTATCTGCAATCACACATGGAAGAAACTGAACTAAAACAGAGTGATCCTCCTTGTGTTAATAAAAAGCAGTAGCCCCTACCAGGGAACCAAAAGGTGTGGGTAGACATGAAGAAGTAGAAGCAGTGACAGATTTTACTTTCCTGGGATCTAAGATCACTCCAGATGGCGACTGTAGCCATGAAATAAAAAGATGACTGATTATGGGGAGACAAGCGATGAGAAACCTGGGGAATATAGTGAAAAGCAGAGACATCACCTTGAAAACAAAAATTCGCATAGTCAAAGCAATGGTATTTCCAGTGGTAATGTATGGGTGTGAGAGATGGACATTAGGAAGGCTGAGCGCAGAAGAATAGATGCCTTTGATATGTGGTGTTGGAGCAGAGTCCTGAGAGTCCCTTGGACAGCAAAGAGAACAAATAGGTCAATACTGGAAGAAATCAATCCTGACTGTCCATTGGAGGGACAAATAGTGAAGATGAAGCTAAAGTACTTTGGACATCAAATGAGAAGGGAGGACTCACTTGAGAAGGCCTTGATGCTGGGAAAGGTGGAGGGCAAGAGAAGAAGGGGGCATCCAAAGATAAGATGGATAGATGGTATTGTGGACACAATGGGCACAGAGCTTGGTGGGCTGAGGAGAATGGTGGAGGATAGAGATGCCTGGAGGAAAATGGTCCATGGGGTTGCAAAGGGTCAGAATTGACCATGCGACTGAACAACAAGACATGAAGAAGGGTTGTGATTGCCTGTAAATCATATGACCTGTTCCCCAAACAGTCCAAAATGCAAGATAAAGCGTCATCTGATTGCAACCAGAGAGAGAGAGAAATTCACTTGAGGTGATTGGGAGTTACCAGAGACCCTTGTGTTTTGTAGTAAAGAGCAATGGATTAATGATCTCAGAAGAGGGAAAGACAAATGTACCAGTTATTCCCTTGAATCTGAGTATACTTTTCTTATTCTGCCTGATGCATTTACTATGTTCAAAGTAAATTCACAGCTGGGATTCAGAAAATACACAGCTGTACCTTAGTGCCAAATCTTGCCGATGAGGTTTCTGAGCAACAACTGTAAATAGAGCAACTCCACAGGTTTTAAAAATTGAGTTATGTGTCTTACCTGTTATTTCAGTGACTAGAGGATGCTCCAGTCATCAGTAGCAAATTGGTTTTATTGAACAATGTCAGGAAGCTATCAAATGGAAGCCTGATAACACTGCCACTTTTGGCTCTCTGGTCCTTGGGACGATTAGTTATATTATTTATTCACACAGTTAAGCCTTTAGGATTCATCTGTACTGAGCAAAGTGTAGTGCTTCCTGCCCATCAATAGCAATGCCACTTTAGCAAGTACCGAAACAGGACTTCAAGTTTGGAGAATTTAAACACCAGACCACAGAATTAAGATTGTTGGTCTTAACAGGGCTCTGGAAAATTAACCAGTGATGGGGCCAATTTAGGACTTTAATCACTTGTGATTCTAAAACAAATAGGAGAAAGTACTTTTTTACCCAGAGGATCACTGGTTTATGGAACTCGCTGCCAGAATAAGTGGTGACAGCTGTCAGTCTTGACAGCTTTAAGAAAGGATTAGACAAGTTCATGGAGGACAAGGGTATCAATGGCTATAATTATGGATACCTAAGGACAACCACCGGGTTAGAGAGATAGGCAGGATATGCCATTTCCAGGGAATCCTAAGCAGGTGAAGGCATCTGCTTGGGAATACCCTGAAGTGAATGGTGAGCCAGTGTGTGAGACAGAATGCTGGACTGGATGGGCTGTGGCTGTGGCTATTCTTATCTTCTTATGATTTCAAAATGTGGGATGCAACAAATTCACAGGAATTATTTATTTATTTATTATTTACTTCATTTATACCCCACCCTATTGGTGTGAGCACCACTCAGGGTGGCTTACAATACAAGGGAAATACAATAGAATTAATACAAAAACTATAAAAAGCTTTTATAGATAAAAACATTACTAAAACCCCTATCTAAAATACAATCTTAAAAACGAAAAACCCTCCAATACCCTCCCTAACCCCTTAAGAGATAAATAGTCCAAAAGAAAAACAAGAAGATAAAAAGACAAGAGGGGAATAAAAAAAGAGGGGAATAAAAAAGGAGGGGAGGGGAGGAAGAATAAAAACAGACAAGTCAGTTGTAAGGCTACTATACAAGCCAGTGGTATTGGGCCATCACATCTGTTGGCCCCCACACCCACTGGCAGAACCAAATCTTCAGCGCAGCAGCAGCTCTGACTGGAGGCACAATTCAGGTGGTAGGTGAATTTCACTGCCATGCACCGCAGTATAATAATAATTTAATGTCAGAGATTAGTCTGGGTTGAAAGGATTTTTGCTGGAGAAACTCTGGTCAGGGGATGCCTGAATGAGGCTCCTTTCATGTCCCCAAGTGTAGCCCTTGGGTATCAAAACCCGACCCTCCAGTCTCCAGCAGAGCATCATAACCACTAAGCTGCATGAACCACAGTGAAGTGTATAGAAGTGTATAGTTTACTCTATTGGCTGCTGAGGGCAGAAACTGCCAAATGCAGCAAGGAGAACAAATAGGTCGATCTTAGAAGAAATCAACCTTGACTGCTCCTTAGAAGGTCAAATAGTAAAGATGAAGCTAAAGTACTTTAGACATCAAATGAGAAGAGAGGATTCACTTGAGAAAGTCTTGATGCTGGGAAAGGTGGAGGGCAAAAGAAGAAGGGGATGGCCAAAATGAGATGGCTAGATGGTATTGTAGATGCAATGGGCACAGAGCTGGGTGGGTTGACGAGGATGGTGGAGGACAGGGGTGCCTGGAGGACAATGGTCCATAGGGTCGCAAAGGGTCTGAATCAATTGTGCGACTGTGCAACAATAAAGTTTGTCCTAAATGTAGGGCTTGCCTTTATAAGTTTTTTTTTTGGGGGGGGGTGTTGTCATTTATTTTTTCCTGCATCTATAAGGTGCTGTCTTGTTGTGTGTGGAGTAATGTGCCTTTAAGTAATGTAACACTCGAATGAGTGGATGTAACAATCCCCAATAGTAACATCGTAACCTTCTGTATGAGGACGTGAGCTAGTGACCACTGGGGGCAATAGCGAGCGCCCAGCTCACATGGTACCAATTCCCCAAATACCTACAGCCACGGGAAGATTCCCACCACTACCTCACCTGGACAAGAAGGGTGTGACTGAGAGTGATGTCACGCAGACAGTAGCCAATGAGCTACTGAGGAGCCACATTCAAATGTATAGCCACTGTATATATTGAGCTGTTCGTCCGCCATTACCACATGTTCCCTCTGACTATCATGCAATAAAGATGCGTTAAGCCAGGCTTCGGCTGTTTCTATTGTCTTGGTTCTTAAACACTAAATTGGCAATGAAGGTGGGATGATGGATCCCCACGGAATCAAGACAACACAGGCCGGTTTCGACATCAACAAACCAGAAGAATGGGAACTGTTCGAGATGGATTTCCAAAGCGCACTGATGGTGTCTGACATCTCGGACGAGGGGAAGAAAAGGGCCTCCTCATCAGGATGCTCGGGTTCCTGGCCATGAAGGTTTTGGTGGACCTGGTGTCTCCAAGGAAGGTGGGCGAGGTTCCGGTCAAGCAGCTCCTGAAAGCCATGCGGGACCATTTCCAGCCCTCGGTCTCGATGTTCTCGGCTCAGGACGCATTCTGGAAGAGAGTCCAGTCGCCCGGTGAGTCCGTGGCTGCCTTTGCAGCGGCCCTCCGTTTGGCCGCCGGCCCATGCAAGTGGGAGAACCTGGAAATCGCCCTCAGGGACCGCATGCTGTGTGGCCTGTGGGACGAGGAGGTCCAGCGAAAGCTGATGAACAAAGAGCCGCCCCCAACGTTACAAGAGATCATAAAGGCAGCGCAGGCGGCAGAAGCCACGAGGGCCGGGGTTAAGGGGTTCAGGACAAGGCCCCCACAACCCGATAAGGCAGCAGGCTCGGTGCAAGCGGCCAGGCTGGCACCACACTCCTCCATGGAGAGCAGCAAGGACGAGGACATCCGGAAGCTGCGGAAGGACGGCCGGCATTGCGACGGCTGCGTGGCGTCCCATGACCGCAGTAAGTGTCCATTCAGGAAGGCGGAGTGCCATAACTGCGGGCGGCGAGGCCACATAGCCACGGTTTGCAGGCGACGGCCCAAAGACCGGAAAGGCTCGACAGACCGTTCACCAAAGAAGCAGGAGGGCGTCCGGCCCTCAAGGAAGCAGGACGGCGTGGGCCGCATCTCCGATGACAGCGACGACGACACGGCGGTCCACAGCGTGTCCTTGGGACACCCACATTATTTTGTAGAGGTACTGGTGCAAGGGGTCCCTGTTAAGATGGAGATAGACTCGGGTTCCTCCTATTCCATCATTTCCCAGAGAGAGTTTTTGAGGATTTCCCCCAACGTGCGGCCCAAGCTCAAAGCACTGAGGTCTACTTTGCGGGACGTGCAGGGAAATAGCATCCCGGTGTTGGGGGTGGGAAAATTCAAGGTCCAATACAAGAAACACGCCTCGGATCTCCCTCTGGTTATTCTCAAGGGGGGGGGACTGTTGCCTCCTTGGAACACAATGGTTTAAGCCCCTGGGTTTGTTCATTGGGGGGGGGTGCATACTATTGGAACTGACCCAATACAGGAGGTGTGTAATGCGCATCCTGAGGTGTTCAAGAAGGGACTTGGAAAATTCAAGGGGCCCCCAGTTGCGTTCGACCTGGACCCGGAGATCCGCCCGATAAGACTCAAACCGCGAAGGGTGCCTTTTGCACTTAAGGACAAAATAGAGGCGGAACTGGACAAATTGGTGGGCCAGGGGATTCTAGTTCCTGTTGATTCTGCGGAGTGGGAAACTCCGATTGTAACAGCGCTAAAGGCCAACGGGGAGGTTTGAATTTGCGCTGATTACAAATGTACCATTAATAAGGTGATACGCCCAAATGCGTATCCGGTGCCGGTAGTCAGCCACCTGTTGACCAGGTTACATGGGGGAAAGTGTTTTGCGAAGCTGGACCTGGCGCTGGCTTATCAGCAACTCTCGGTAACCCCAACTGCAGCAGCTGCGCAGACGATAGTCACCCACAAAGGGGCATTTCAGGTGACGCGCCTGCAGTTTGGCGTGAACTCGGCGCCAGGCATTTTCCAATCATTAGTGGAGCGTCTTTTGAAGGATCTGGAGGGGGTCTTGCCATATTTTGACGACGTATTGATAACAGGGGGAAGTGAGTCAGAATTGGCTGAAAGGCTAGACAAAGTACTGACGGTGTTCGAAAAAGCGGGTTTGAGGCTGCGGAAAGACAAATGTGTCTTCTTCGCAAAAGAGGTTGAGTTCCTGGGTTTCCGGGTAACCCCTGTTGGCATAAAACCCTCTGAATCAAAGGTGGCCGCCATTCAGAATGCTCCTTACCCCACCTCCAAGCCAGAATTGCAATCGTTCCTGGGACTCCTAAACTTCTACCATTCCTTCCTGCCTAGGAAGGCGTCGATGGCGGAGCCGCTTCATAGATTATTAAAGAAAGATGAGGTTTGGCGATGGGGCGAGAGTCAGGAGAGAACATTCAATTAGCTGAAACAACTCTTATCCTCAGACGCCATACTAACCCATTTCGATCCCAAGAAACCAGTGGTTCTGGTATATGATGCTTCTCCAGTGGGGGTGGGGGCAGTTCTGTGCCACGTGTTGGAAAACGGGCGGGAAGCCCCGGTGGCGTTCTACTCCACGTCCCTGTCTAAGGCAGAGCGCAACTATGCACAGACAGACAGGGAGGCACTCGCAATAATCGCTGGAACAAAGAAGTTTCACGACTTTCTATATGGCCGCCCTTTCACCATCGTGACTGACCACAAGCCCCTGCTAGGCATTTTCACCGCAGACAAGCCCACACCGCAGATCCTGTCCCCTAGAATGCTGAGGTGGGCCATTTTTTTAAACGCGTACCAGAACTCACTGGTTTACCGCCCCAGAAAGGACATAAGCCATGCGGACGCACTATCGAGGTCACCCCTGCCCCACATGGGCAACCCCGTGTGTGAGGTGGAACAAGACCACCAAGTGCTCATGATAGAGGTCCTGGATTCACCCCCAATAGTGCCCGCGGAAATCGCCAAGGCGACGGGTAGAGATAAGACGTTGGCCCTAGTTAGTTCATGGGTGCAAAAAGGGTGACCAACGTCTTCCCCAGCGGCAGAATTTGCTCCGTTTTTTAGGAAAAGGTTGGAACTGTCCATGGAGAGGGGTTGCTTCCTGTGGGGCCAGTGGGTGGTCGTCCCTGAATCCATGAGAGCAAGAGTGCTCAAGCTGCTGCACGTCAGCCATCCAGGGATTGTCCGCTCCAAGGCATTGACCAGGAGCTATTTCTGGTGGCCCCAGTTAGACGCTGACATTGAGCACATGGTGAGCACTTGCGAGAGTTGCCAAAGCTCTCGGCCCGAGGAGGCCCGGCTTCCGCACAGGGAATGGGACGCGGCAAAAGGGCCGTGGTCCCGCGTGCACATTGACTTCGCAGGCCCCTTCAGAGGTTCGCTTTTCCTCCTCATAGTGGATGCTTATTCCAAGTGGTTAGAAGTTATCCCAGTGGCAAACACCTCATCAGCCGCAACCATTAAGCAGTTGCGCAAGGTGTTCAGTTCGTTCGGTATACCCGATGTACTTGTGAGTGATAACGCAAGTTGTTTCACGTCCGCCGAATTCCGGGCGTTCATTGACATAAACGCCATCCGGCACATCACCTCCGCACCTTTTCACCCGGCGACAAATGGCCAGGTAGAGCGTCTCGTGCGTACCAACAAAGACGCGCTGAGATGCATGGGCCCCGGGGACCTGAACCTACAGTTATGCCAATTCTTGCTTGGGTATAGGGTGACCCCCCTGGCATCAGGCTACTCGCCCGCAGAACTCCTAATGCACAGGAAGTTGACTACGATACTGACCAGGCTAGACCCCACGAGGGTGGAAGACACTGGGAGGAACATTGGGATAGCGGGCACAAAGAGTTTCGAAATAGGCGCCCCGGTCCATTGCAGAAATTACGCTAATGCAGGACCAGCCTGGGTTCCGGGAGTAGTCATTGGGCAAATGGGACCTGTGTCGTACTGCGTGGAGACCAGCACAGGTCTACTCTGGAGGCAGCACGCAGACCAACTCCGGCGTCGGGTTCCCGGTAACCAAGGCGTGGAAACCACGCAACGAGACTCAGCGTTAGGGTTCTCCCCCACCCGTTCAGCCCAAGGGGGAGGAGAGGGGGGCCAGTGGTCCCCACCGAGGGGGGAAGGGAATAAGTTTGTCCCCGTAGATATCCTGGAGGATGCCCCCATAGATATCCCGGAAGATGATTTTGACTTTGAGTTACAAAACCGGGGGGGGGGGGTCGGAGTGGTGCCCCACCCGTCCAAGCGAGAAGCGTGGTTTTTTGTTCGCCCCCAATGCCCCCAGTTTTCCCACAATGGAGTTTACCTCTACCCGAAAACCGCAGAACCACAACGAGTCGCTAATGAGTCTCCCTCTCCTATTGCAGGACAAGAGCCCAGGGAACACAGAAGCGATAGCGCCCCCGGGACAAGCCAGCCAGCCTTGCACCCAAAACGCTCTTGCAATAAACCATATTGGATGAGAGACTTCGTCTCATCCTAGGGGGGAGGGATGTTGTGTATGGAGTAATGTGCCTTTAAGTAATGTAACACTCGAATGAGTGGATGTAACAATCCCCAATAGTAACATTGTAACCTTCTATATGAGGACGCGAGCTAGTGACCACTGGGGGCAATAGTGAGCGCCCAGCTCACATGGTACCAATTCCCCAAATACCTATAACCGCGGGAAGATTCCCGCCACTACCTCACCTGGACAAGAAGGGCGTGATTGAGAGTGACGTCATGCAGACAGTAGCCAATGAGCTACCGAGGAGCCACATTCAAATGTATAGCCACTGTATATATTGAGCTGTTCGTCCGCCATTACCACATGTTCCCTCTGACTATCATGCAATAAAGATGCGTTAAGCCAGGCTTCGGCTGTTTCTATTGTCTTGGTTCTTAAACACTAAATGTATGTAAACAGTATCAGCTGCTAGCCGCATTTCTGTTTCTTCTCTTTCTCTGCTCACTGGAGTTTTAATGTCTTCATGGCTATTTTGACTTTAGATGCAGCCATTCTAACCAATGAGATTGGACTATATCCAAACCAGTCACTAAGGATTTTCACCCAGTAAATTATTTCCCTTCCAGCTCTTATTTTCCCTTTTAATTTCCCTTGAATGATCAACTGTAATAATTTGTACTTGCCATTACTCATTAAATATTCTAGTTTTCTATGTTCTTCATCTTTCCCCACTTTCACTTACAATACTTCTTTACAGGTTACCTTCTCAATCCAAGAAATCTTTAGCACTGTGGGATAAATTCACATCATAAATGCTTCTCCCCCTTTCCAAAAGTAGTCCCTGCATATGAAACTGAAAATATGTATCCATAAGCATATTTCTTTCCTTTTTGATTCATGTCAGAGCATTGCATGATTTAAAATTATGGATGTACAGTATATGAAATATAGATAAAATTCAAATTAAATATATTGTTAAGGTGATTACACGATTTTTGATCAGAACTAAGCAATGCATTAGATCTTTTGTTCACATAGTAAGGAATAAATTGCATGCATGTAAATGTTACATATATGTATATTCCTTTTGGGCGCCTGCCTGCCTTTTCCTGCCGCCATGGCAGAGCAGGAAAGCTTGGAGTTCGGCAAAGAGGACTTCGTGCTCCTCGACTCCATCTCTATACCCGAGTTCATGGCCAACCTCCGGCTGAGGTAAATGTTTTGGGCGGGGAGTGGGGTCTGTGTGTGTGTCTCCGTCTTCCCTCTTCCTCAGGTTGCTAGGAATTGTGACTAATTGCAGTTAAAGGACTGCAGTGGCTCACGTGGCTAAGACCATACCTGTCAACCCACGGCTCCGGAAAAACGGGACCTGCACACATCGCTTGTGCGCAGGTCGCGTTCCACACATGCGTGGAAATGTTTTACCCCTTCCACGCATGCACGGAAGCGCTACGCCGCTTGTGCAGCCCTTACGCAAGCGACGTAGCGCTTCCGCGCTTGCGCAGAAAGCGTTTCCCCCACTGCCAAATTACGGGGTTTTGGCAGCGGGGGCCGGGTTATGACATCAATCGATGTCAATTTACAGGGTAATCCTGGCCAAATCGGGAAGGTTGACAGGTATGGCTAAGACGCTGCCTGGGAGGTGGAAGGTCAGCAGTTCGATTCCCGAGTACTGCAGGACGGAATGAACTCCTGTCTTTGTCCCAGCTCCTGCCAACCTAGCAGTTCTAAAGCAATAAATTGCAAGTAAATAAATAGAGTCCACTTTGGTGGAAAGGTAACAGCATTCCGTGCGCTCCGGTGTCTAGTCATGCCTGTCACATGACCACGGAAATGTCTGCAGATGGCAGACAATGCTGGCTCTTTGGCTTTGAAACAGAGATGAGCACTGAACCCTAGAGTCAGATACGACTGGCTTTCGAGCAAGGGATACCTTTACCTTTAATTGCAGTTACACTTATAAACTGACCCATGGCGCTTAATGCACTTTCCGGGCAGTTCACAAGTTAATTAACATTTTGCCCCCCCAATAATAATAATAATAATAATAATAATAATAATAATAATAATAATAATAATAATAATAATAATAATAATAATAATAATAATAATAATAATAATAATAATAATATGCTGGGTACTCATTTTATCGATCGACCGGCTCTCCCCGGGACTCCCCGGAGGGCTTGAGTGCCTCCCAGAAAGGGTTTTTTGGCTCTGGCCAAGTGACGGAAAGCCAAGCATCGCCGCCGCCAGGCAACCACCCCTAGCCGGGGGGTGAGGAGGAGAAGGAGAGCCGGCCGAGCGGCGGAAAGGCCAGCCATTGCTTCCGCTGGGCAACTACCCCCAGCCGGGGGGTGAGGAGGAGGAAGAGAGCTGCCCAAGCGGTAGAAAGGCCAGCCATCACCGCCGCTGGGCAACCACCCCCAGCCGGGAGGTGAGGAGGAAGAGAGCCGCCCGAGCGGCAGAAAGGCCAGGCATCGCCGCCGCCGGGCAACCACCCCCAGCTAGGGGGTGAGGAGGAGAGCCGGCCAAGAGGCGGAAAGGCCAGCCATCGCAGCCACTGCAAGGTTTCCAGCCAGGGGTACCCACCACCTACAGGTTCCGGCCGAGCGCCGAAGGAAAAGACCCATTGGCAGAAGGGAAGAGGGCGGAGGAGGAAAAGCATGGGGCGAGACTCAGAGTCCCATGTAAAGGATAAGTAGCCGATATGAAAAATGTAGAAGACTTAACATAGCAACTCACATAGAGACTTTATACTGACTTAACATAGAAACTGACATAGAGACTGTGTTTTAAAGTGTGATAATATGCATGATAGTATGTTGTTTAAGCTGTTTTAAACTTTTTAAAACTGTGATAAGATGTATGATGCGAGAAAAATGGCGTAGAAACCGGCAAACCACGCCACAAAGCTTGCCAAGAGAACCCTACTGACCAAAACAAAAGGCAAAACAAAGGGGCAGGCTAGATGATACAGGATGCTTAGCACCACAGAGTGGAGGAAGGGGAGGGACAGGAAAGGAGGAGGGGAAATGCAATGTTGCAAGGAACAATACTGCATAGGGACATGGAATGTGAGATCAATGAATCAAGGTAAACTGGAAGTGGTAAAAAAATGAGATGGAAAGAATAAGCATTGACATCCTGGGCATCAGTGAGCTAAAATGGACAGGGATGGGTGAATTCAGCTCTGGAAACCATCATATCTACTACTGTGGGCAAGAAAACCTTAGAAGAAATGAAGTAGCCATAATTGTCAATAAAAGAGTGAGAAAAGCAGTAATGGGATACAACCTAAAAATGACAGAATTATGTCAGCCAGAATTCAAGGCAAACCTTTCAATGTTACTGTGATCCAAATATACGCACCAACCACTGGTGCAGATGAAGCCACAGTGGACCAGTTCTATGAGGACCTAGAACACCTCATAGAACAGACACCAAGAAATGATGTCCAAATTATAATAGGAGATTGGAATGCGAAAGTAGGAAATCAAAAAGTGGAGGGAATAACAGGCAAGTTTGGCCTTGGAACACAGACTGAAGCAAGGCAAAGACTGATAGAGTTCTGCCAAGAGAATGCACTGGTCATAGCAAACACCCTCTTCCAGCAACACAAGAGGCGACTTTACACATGGACATCACCAGATGGCCAACACTGAAACCAGATTGACTACATACTCTGCAGCCAAAGATGGAGAACCTCCATACAGTCAGCAAAAACAAGACCTGGAGCAGACTGTGGCTCAGATCACAACCTACTGATCGCAAAATTCAGGCTTAGACTAAAGAAAATAGGGAAAACAAGGAGAGCAGACAGATATCACCTAGACAGCATCCCTAAAGAATACACGGTGGAGGTGATGAACAGATTTAGTGGCTTAGACTCAGTAGAAAGAGTGCCAGAAAAACTATGGACGGAGATGAGGGACATCATGCAGGAAGCAGCAAAGAAAACCACACCAAAGGAGAGGAGGCGTAAGAAAGCAAAGTGGTTGTCTGACAAGGCTCTTGAAATAGCAGAGGAAATAAGGAACGCAAAAGTAAAAGGAGAAAGGAAAAATACAATCATTTGAACACAGAATTTCAAAAAAAAAGCAAGGAGAGATTAGGAAAACTATCTAAAAGAACAGTGCAGAAAAATGGAGGAAAACAACAAAAGAGGCAGAACCAGAGATCTTTTCAAAAAGATTGGGGAAATCAAGGGAACATTTAAAGCAAAAATGACCATGATAAGGTACAAAGACGGAAAGGAGCTAGCTGATGCAGAAGAAATTAAGAAAAGATGGAAAGAGTACACAGAGGAACTCTACAAAAAGGACCTCAACACTCCTGATAATCATAATGATGAAGAATTTGAACTTGAGCCAGACATCCTGGAGAGCGAAGTCATAAAGGCCCTAAAGAGCACTGCAAACAACAAAGCTAGTGGAAATGATGGTATCCCAGTTGAATTTTTCAAAGTGCTAAAAGATGATGGCGTCAAATTACTGCACTCAATATGCCAGCAGATTTGGAAAACAAAACAGTGGCCACAGGATTGGAAAAGATCAGTACACGTTCCAATCCCAAAAAAGGGCAATGCCAAAGAATGTTCAAACTATCGAACAATTGCACTCATCCCACACGCCAGCAAGGTGATGCTCAAGATAATACAGGATAGACTTCAGCAGTATGTGGAGAGAGAATTACCGGAGGTGCAGGTTGGTTTCAGAAGAGGCAGGGGAACTAGAGACCACATTGCCAACATACGCTGGATCATGGAAAAAACAAAGGAATACGAAAAACAAGTTTACTTTTGCTTTATTGACTACACTAAGGCATTTCACTGTGTGGACCACAACAAGATGTGGCAAGAAATTAAAGAGATGGGAATACCAGAGCACCTCATATGCCTCATGAGAAATCTGTACACGAACCAAGAAGCAACAGTTAGGACAGAACACGGAATGACAGAGTGGTTTGAAATAGGAAAAAGGAGTAAGACAAGGCTGCATTTTGTCACCCTGCTTATTCAACTTATACACAGAGCACATAATGCGCAATGCAGGGATGGAGGAATCACAATATGGGATTAAAATCGCTGGGAGAAACATCAACAATCTGAGATATGCAGACGACACCACCCTAATGGCAGAAAGTGAGGAAGACCTAAAGAATCTCTTGATTGGGCTGAAGGAGGAGAGTGCAAAAGCTGGTTTGAGACTCAATATCAAGAAAACCAAGATAATGGCAACAGGCCCAATCAGTTCCTGGAAAATAGATGGGGAAGAAATAGAAGCAGTGACAGATTTTACCTTCTTAGGATCAAAGATCACTGCAATTGGGGATTGTAGCCATGAAATAAAAAGGCGACTGAAGCTTGCGAGACAAGCTATGAGAAACCTGGGGAACATAGTGAAAAGTAGAGACATCACCTTGCAAACAAAAATTCGCATAGTCACAGCAATGGTATTTCCAATGGTAATGATGGTTGTGAGAGCTGGACCATCAGGAAAGTGGAGCACAGAAGAATGGATGCTTTTGAAATGTGGTGTTAGAGGAGAGTTTTGAGTTCCCTGGATAGCGAGGAGAACAAATAGGTCACTTAGAAGAAATCAACCCTGACTGCTCCTTAGAAGGTCAAACAGTAAATATGAAGCTAAAGTACTTTAGACATCAAATGAGAAGAGAGGATTCACTTAAGAAGGCCTTGATGCAATGGAGGGCAAAAGAAGAAGGGGGCTGCCAAAAATAAGATGGATATATGGTATTGTGGACACAATGGGCACAGAGCTGGGTGGGCTGAGGAGAATGGTGGAGGACAGAGGCGCCTGGAGGAAAATGGTCCATGGGGTCGCAAAGGGTCGGAGTCGACTGTGTGACTGAACAACAACAACAAATGTTACATAAGAACATAAGAACAGCCTTGCTGGAACAGGCCACAGCCCATCCAGTCCAGCATTCTGTCTCACACAGTGGCTCACCATTTCCTTCAGGGTATTCCCAAGCAGATGCCTTCACCTGCTTAGGATTCCCTGGAAATGGCATTGAGAGATATCCTGCCTATCTCTCCAACCCGGAGGTTGTCCTTAAGTATCCATAATTATAGCCATTGATACTCTTGTCCTCCATGAACTTGTCTAATCCTTTCTTAAAGCTGTCAAGACTGACAGCTGTCACCACTTCTTCTGGCAGGGAGTTCCATAGACCAGTAATCCTCTTTGATTTAATTCCTCCACTTTTTTCACTGAAATGTTATCCTATATCTAAGTAGCCCGATTTTACTTGATTCTCCATTTTAAGGAAACTTGTTCCTTGGTGTACCATTTCATTTGCTTCCAGCTTCCAGTTTTAAGACATTAATTTTGATTTGTATACATGGGGTAGATCAGGGCGAGCAAACAGTGGCCCTGACGCCATACCACACTACCCCTACCTCCATGTGGTCCCCAGCATCCTGAACCTACATGCCCTTCACACTCTTGATTTTTTACACTATTAATTTGACACAGACGCCCAGCCAAAAACAAGGCAGAGAATGAAAACATAGGGAAAGTGTGCCTACAGAGCGCAAGGAGCCATTTTTGTGTAAAAATAACAGGAGACTTTGGAAGCAAATGTGTGGCTGTTGGGACTCCGTGACCCCCAAGCCACAGTCTTACCTCCATTCATTAGTCAGAATTTCTGACTGCACAATCCACATACTGGAATATGAGTTCATGGATTTTATGATGCTGGAATATAATCTTGCATGCTCCTTTAACACGGGCTATCTGTGAGGAATATGCTGTGTATATGATACTAAACATAAAAGAGTATTTTCCCATACCTCAGTATTTGAGACCACCACTTCCTTCATTAGCCACCATTCCTCTCTCTTCCATCTTCTGCTCTTTAAAAATAGGCATTGTTATAACTCTCTCTGATACCTATATCAGAATTCCCTTTGACTATTGGCCAATGGGAGAAAAGCAGTCACCCACCCACTTTCCGACCCACCTACGCAAGCAAGCACACGCACATGCATGCATGCGCGCACCCATGCATGCACGCACACATGCACGCACATGCATGCATGCGTGCGCGCGCACGCACACACACGCACAGAGAAGAATAAACATGTTTTTTTAAAAAAAATAATCTTCACTTATTTTTTCTCTCCCTCTTTCACTCCCACCAACCTTAAGCTGACCTTATGTGTTTCTACTTGCCTCTTTACTCAGGCACTTCTAACACCACTCACACAGCCAGCCATCAGGTACTGAACTCAGTATCATTCATCTTGAATAGCACTAATAAGGTGGTGGCGGCTGCTGCTGCTGCTGCTGCCATATCCGAATCTGAACAAAATTATGTCTGAAGGAAGACCTAGGTGTCCGTCCCCAGGTACTAAAGGGATTACAAGTGTTAAATTGTCCAATCAATCTGCATGTTGATTACAGCTATTATTTCAGTGATTTCCATAGCTTGAAAGCAGCATGTCAAACATTTTGCCATTTCTAGTCTTTCCAGATTCTTTTTCTCCAGCTCCTATAGTCAACGCAAACAAATAACAATTGAATTTTAAAAAGCTGACAGAAAGAAAATCCATCTTCATGTACTTCCTTGTAACTGTGTTGTGTCCAGTCCTTATAAGCAACAGTCCAGGCAACGATGAACAGAATAACAACAGGAGTTTATTGAACAGTCTTTCAGATTACATTTACAAGGCGCTCCGGACATAAGATGGCTATACTTGTCCCATGTAGTTGGTCCTTCATGTTTCCTACCATAGAGGCAGTGACTAAGCTACACCTTGGTGTGATAGCGTATAGAGGAGACCCAGGCTTAGCCCGATGCTGGCTAACTTGTATGGTAATGGGAAGTATAGATCCGGCACGGCCCCACCCTTGTTTACCCTTATATAATGTCTCCCCGGCGGTGACTCCTTATTACAATGAAGCAACCCGCTGGACAATCATAACCAACCAATCATAACAGGATATATAAGTATTAACCAATCAGGAATAGGATCCAAATTTGCAACCAATCACAGAACTCTAATTAGCATAATGAATGCGCCCAGAGAGGGAGATTTCACGCCAACTTTAGGTCCTAATTTGGATGGCAAGAAACCACCATTTTATCTTGCAAGGCGTTGCCTGCGCAACTTGCAATTCTGCCTTAATACACGACAAACTGGACAATCTGAACTTGGAACTGAGCTTTATTGTAACACTAGCTGTTTACCTGGCCTTGCTCGTTTTTTTTCCTTTAAAGTATAGTTGTGCCGGTATGTCTTGTTAGTTGATGTCCGTTCATGTGGGGCCTGCTCCATCCCTTTGAGGCCTGCTCCGTCCCTTCAAGGCCTAGTCTGACAGGTCGGAGTTGGCCTCGAAGGCCTTTTGGGGCATGTTTTGTCACCTCAGGCCCCATGTTAGGCCTACTCTGCCACCGGGCATGGCGAGGCCTCGCTTGGTGCCTCCCCCACTCGCCTCAGCCTCTTCCCATCACCTGGCCTTCCCAAGCCTCGCTGAGAGAGACAGAAAGGCCACGGCTCCTGTTCCCCTTTGGTCAACAACAGCCCCGCCAGGTAGGACAGGATGGTCAACCCCCATCCCATCCTGTCTCCCACTTCTTAATTGTCCTGGGTCTGCAACAGCATCATGCCTGTCTGTTCCAACATCCTCTCCGGGTGCAGGGAGCTCGTAGACTTGGCCATCCCCAGCGCCAGCAACCAAGGGCGAAAGCCTTGAAAGTGGGCTGCTGGGAGCCAGCCTGGTCTCGACAGTGGTATCTACAGCAGCGAGAGGGGCCCTTACTGCACACACGCCAGGCCTTCTTACATCACAGAGTAACTGCCACTGTGCCAGGTTCCCTCCCTCTCCACCCTCTCTGTGGGATTAACTGCTGAGCACACCCAAGGCACCATGGGAGTTGTAGTTCCCACTCCTTTCCCCAATTTTTGGAGCATACAGCCTCTCATGGGGCTTGTGACCCCCCATAGTGCTGATCTCGCAAGGCCAAGGCATGTATGTGCCAAATTTCAGTGAGATTGATCCAGGGGTGTGGGAGCTTTCGAGCACATACAAGCCCAGACTTCTGTTTTATAGATATAGATATTGACTATCAGTTGTGTCCTTTCAGAAATTCTAGCTATAACTTAAATCAGGGGTTCCCAACTTAAGGCCTATCAGCCAGATCAGGCCCACAGCACCATTTCATGTGGTCCTCTATCCCCTCCAAGGGCATTTGAGAAACAAAATGGCTACCCCTTTGAAGCTGTTGGGACAAAATAGCCACCTTCATAGTGCAGGAAGGGCAAAATGGCTATCCATCCCTCAAAGCTGACTGAGAGAGTGTGACCTGGCCCCTAGCTTGAAAAGGTTGGGAATGTAGCAAAGATTTTATTCTTTACCTCTGGATGGAGGGTGGGAGAGATTTCTGATAAACTAAACTATGTCCCAGGCAATGTCCATTGAATGTGAAATTAATTCTAATCTTCTCCTATGCCCTATTTTTTTTTTTTGTGTTAAACTGCTAGAAGCAAATTGGAAAAGAAATGTTTACTAGACAATTAAATGGCTCATATTAAATTTAAAGACTTTCAGGATAAAAATAAATTAATAAATGGAAGCTATTTCAGGTGCCTTATCTTTTCAGACAATAAACATTGATTTGATTTATTTTTTGTTCTATTTATTAAGGGGAGCTACTAGAAGTCGAAAAGTAAATTATCCTCTTTTGTACAAATGGCTTAGGAGCATAATCATTAAGTGGTAGGCAGGAACATGTCTCTTTATGTAGAACGCTAATTTGATTTAGCCCAGTTTCTGTGTCACAGACTTCTGGCAGGTTGAAAACTGTTTTATAATGAATACAGCCTTTGATTAAATTAAGGCTAAGATTTAACACTTTGCAATTATTTACATCCACAAACAGAGGCATTCCAGGTTTCCCTGCTGCTTGAGATGGGGAAAAACAAGCCTCCTTACTTGGCTTCATAACCTTACTTCTTCCCCAGTTCCTTGGGTTCCTGGAGTCCACACCCACCCACCCACCCACCCAGCAAACAGTGGGAGGCAAAAAATGTAGAAGTAGGAAAGGCGAGGAGCACAGTTGTAGGGTGAAAGATACAGTACAAGGAAGGTGTGGTTGCTCAATGTGAGACAAGGGAGAAAGAGAGTGTGAGAGCTGTGTCAATGGAGCACCGTGATATAGGTCACTGGTGGCAAACCTATGGCACATGTGCCAGAGGGGGCACTCAGAGCCCTCTCTGTGGGCATACATGCCATCGTCCCAGCACAGAGTTTGCCCCTCCCCTCTGCCCAGCAGCCCAATGGGATCTTGTTTTCCCTCCCCCAGCACAGAGTTAACCTCTCCCCTCTGCCTTTCAGCCCAATGGGAGTGTTTCTCTCCTCCCCCTAGCACAGAGTTCACCCCGCCCCTCTGCCCAGCAGCCCAATGGGAGCACTTCCTCCCTCCCTCCAGCACAGAGTTTGCCTCACTCCTCTGCCCAGCAGCCCAATAGGAGCGCTTCCTCCCTCCACTGTCTGGGGTAAGGCGAGCAGCTCACATGCAGTGTGAGGGTGCTGCGCAGACGGCAGCCTGTTGAGTCTGAGGCAAAAGTGACTTTGAGTACTCAGTCTCTAAAAGGTTCACTATCACTGATTATAGGTGATGGATATGCCTGTGGGTGAAGCAAGAGAGAGGTTTTTCAAAAATGTAACATTTCCAAGCTCTAACAAATACAAATCTGTACCTGATTTAATACAAAGTGGGAATTTTAACTACCCAATTTGGGTCTCAAAAACCTTGTCATTTCTAAATATTTTTTTAATCAGAGGTTCCTGACAGTTTACTGTAAATGATGAACAATCAATCAGCAGATTCAAATTTACCTTCTGCTCATCTTCGCAGAGACATTTGTTTCTCACGTATGCCCCAAAGAGGCAGATGGGGTTGGAGAAAACACTGCACAACCTTAATGCTGGAGGAATGATAAAGACACAGATTGCAGTCGTCAAATCCTTGTCTAGACAGTGGACACAGCATCTGTGGGGAAGGAAATAATTTCTCTGCACTAATAAAGATTTGGACTTCTAATTAATGTAAGCTGGAACACAAAGGAAGGGCACGGAGGCTTCCGCTGTAGTTTCTATTAGACTAAGCTCTTCTCAGGTAAAGGGTCAGAGCCTGGGAATTTCTGTTGTCCTTTCATTGACCTATTAGCACAAACACAACATATAATATAGTACTTACTCTTCACAACAGAAATAAACACATATCAAAATCTCCATTAAGGAGTACTATGAAACCTGGATTCTTCAACCTGTGTATACTATGGCAATTAAGCAAATATGTTTATTCTGCTTAATTAATTTTGCCATGAATAGGACACATAGTTTTGTGTGTAGTATAACTGAAGTTTTGCCTTCTGGACCTCTTTTTCTCCTATGTTTTGCAAGTTTGGTTTCTCTTATTTCACTAAATAATGCTGCACACTTTTACATCACCTTGGCAGCCTTAATGCATAGGAAGATGCAGAAAGCAAAAGTAATGAAATTCTAAGGATGCTGAATTCAGAGCCCAATATTTTTTTGTGCTTGCCTGATGAGATGATGAATTCCAAGAACTCTGTCAGTAGGATAGAAAGCAGGAGTCTTGCAGGCACTACTTTCTAAGCAAAAGTTGTGAACGTGTTTACTACTTTTAAAATGAGCATTTAAATTATTTTAGTTTCTATCCAGTTGTTTTGATTTCCTTATGAGTAATTTTCTTGAAAAGCGGATAGATAATACAGAGGTAAAAAACCCCGCCTTCCTCATTCATTCATTCATTCATTCATTCATTCATTCATTCATTCATTCATTCATTCATTCGTTCATTTCTTTAAATGTCTTTAGCCACTGATAAGACTGTAGCTTCACCAATATATGGTTAGGCTGATTAAAAAATTGTTCTATTGGCTTTTTATCCTGAATTATCAATACAATGATGATTCTACCATGCTTTGCATTTGATCTGCTGGATTCTAATAGGTTTCACTTCACTGCTGACCTAACAGAATCTACACATCAAAATATATATTTTAATTTGCAACCATGATTGCTCAGATGTGAAAATCTGCTGGTATTTTGTCTCTGGAACTCTAGTGTGACTTCAGCTCCAAATGATATGTTATCTGTAATGTACAGTTTGACCCATCCCTTGGCTTCCTTGGCCAGTTGCCATTATGATCCTGCCCTTTTGGATTATTGGGGACTGCCATGGCTTAGTGGTTAAGATGCTAAACTTGGTGACCAGAAGGTTGCCAGGTCAGCAGTTTAAAACCCAAGTGCTGCATGACGGAGTGAGCTCCCATCTCTGTCCGAAATTCTGCCAACCTAGCAGTTTGAAAGCAAGAAATTTCAAATAGATAAATATGTACTGTTTCAGTGGAAAAGGTAACAGTGTTCTGTGTACATTGATGTCTTGTTATGCCTGCCGCATGACCTTGGAAACATCTGCAGATGTAGACAGCACTAGCTCTTTGGTTGTAAACAGAGTTGAGCACCACATCCTAAAATCGGATACTATAAGCTTTCGAGCAAGGGAGAACTTTATCTTTTGGGTTATTAGATTTCTTCAAGGTCTACTTCCAAATTCCTAGATCAGGAGTTCCCAACCTATGGCCCATGGGCCAGATTTCGCCCACAGTGCCAATTAATCTAGTCTATGGTGAGGCCCCCACCGTTGCTGCTAGAAGCACTGAAAACTCACCAAAAATGCACCGGAAGCATCGAAAATGCTCTGAAAATGGGCCACCCCTTCTTTCGCCACCATGGGAAGTGGCAGAAACAATGCAAACAGCCATTAATGGACCCATCACCACCGCTGCTGCCACCGGAAGTGGTAGAAGAGGTAGAAGCAGCGAGAGGAACCACACCTCCAGCTTGCTCAGCTATCTGAGGGGGTGTGGTCCAGCCCATGGCACGAAAAGGTTGGCCATCCCACCATAGATGACTTTCATGACATTCTTGATGCTGCTTTTGTCCTAGCCCCACATTATTGTTGTGGGACTATGATAAAAAGAAAGAAATACTTGTACCAATAAAATAGGAGAAGGAGAAAACCTTTATTCTTCACCTTGCAGCAAAGAGCTAAAGATACAAAGACTTTTTTTATCAAGCAGATCCCGGACAGACAACAGACATGTGAATACATAAAATTCACAACAGGTCAGAACTGGTCTGACCAGGCCCCTTTATTTTGTCTTTTGCATACCAAGTTCTTTTACCTGTTTCCTGGCTTTTACACAGAGGCATGGGGTGGGGGGGGTGGTGAAGGGGACTTTTTACCTTTTAGTTCACTTAAAAGTTGAACAAAACAAAAGCGCAAAAGCTTAAGCACAGTTATCTTCATCTACTTAGTGATGAAATAGAGAACACGTATTTCTCCATATATTATTGGACTTCAATTCCATCAGCATTAACCAGCATAGCCAAAAGTGAGAGATGGTAGGAGCAACAATCCTGGCATCCAATGCTTTCTCATTTCTGATGTAGTGAAAGGACCTATATTTTCAGGGGCAAATCCCGTTAATTTCACCAAAGCTGGAACTGAAGTCTCTCACAGAAAGGTCATTTTCTGGAACTTTTATATGGAACTCTCTAAAAGGAAGTTGAAGATCCAGTGTGGTGTAATGGACTGATGAAGCACGAGTTTGAATCCCCGCTCAGTCATGGAAGCTCACTGGGTGTGTGGAACTGGTAAACCAACTCTTTAACTATCTCAATTACCTTGAAAGCCCTATTAATGTTGGTAAAAGTAAGTTTCTAAACAAGAGAGAAGCATTCTGATAGGGCTAGGCTTGTCCTTAACTTGACTCCCTAAAACAGGGGTGTCCAAACTATGGCCCGTTCATGGGCTGGATCTGGCCCCGAACGCCAATTCATCTTGCCCACAAAGCCCTTGTCGCTCCCAGAAGCGGAAGTAAATGCGCCCATACAGGCGCGTTTTACTTCCATTTCCGGGAGCGACAAGGGCTTCATGGGCCGGATGAATTGGCATCGGTGGCTGGATCCAGCCCACCAACCAAAGCAACAAGCCCCCTGAACCACATGACCAGCCCATGGCCCAAAAAGTTTGGGCACCCCTGCCCTTAAAGGACACCTAGAAACAGAAAGTTAATTATTCATCCCAACTTAAAAATTAAAGTAGCAGGAATAAAAGATTTATGGGATTTCAGCCAGAGAGAGATCTTTGCCTGCTGAATATAAGATCAAGTGGAAAGGCTCTTTTTCTTCCATCCTGTGGGGGTGAGGTTTCATAGGTAGCCACCCAAACTGATATGCTTGGTAATGGGTCAGGAAGGCGGCCTTGCAAAACAGATTCCAACCAGTCAGGCCAAGTGAAATCTGCAAGCCGCCTTGGCCTTATCTTCTTTGATAACCCTCATTAATCCAGTGAGCGTCTGAGGACAAAAAAGAAGAAATGAATTGTTTCATTTGTGTCGCTTGGATGGAATGCTAATGAAGGGAGGTGGAGGGGGGGGGGGAGTTAATTATTCATGCCAGCCAACTCCGCTCCTGGTTTCCCTTGTTACCATTGCAACAAGTGCCTGTCGCCTAAGTTGAGGGCAAAGCAAGGAGAAACAATTTGTGACAAGAAAAATGCCTTCCCAGGAAAGAAAACCTGTGTTCTTGAGCTGCATGGCACACAGCCGGATGGATTTAAGAAGAGCAAAGCCCACTGCAGCCTGGAAGCAGGGGAGAAAGTCTTTTGTATCTCAGATTTGTTTCACAGTCGACTATTCCTCCTGGGATAAAACCTGTTGCCTTGGTAAGTTTCGTACAAGTTTCCCCCTACTTTCTGCCTCAGCAACTGGAACAATGTCTGTGTGCTTTTCTTTCTTTCTTTTTTTGAAACATTTGATGATCTTTCAAAAGCCTGGGGATGCCATGATTGATGGCTGCATGTAGGTCAGTTTTTTTTAACAGAACAATGTTTATATATTCCTGGTGAGATGTGAAGTCTCATTGAATACAGTAAAACTTACCCCAGATGATGTTGTATATGATTGTATCCTAAACAGCACAAATCATGAAGAGTCAATATTTCTTGCCATTTTAAGATGTTTTTAAATACAGTAGAAATATATATTGCTGAATTTGACTTTCTCCGTGCTATAAGCAAAAGGTCAGAAGTTATTCTCCCCCCACCTCCCCGCCTGGATATCCTCTTATTTTATTTATTTAGTTTTGTGAGAAGTTGTTTTTATCTGTGAAAAGGGAATATAAACTGTTATGCTGAATTTAAATTAAGAAACATAAATGAGGAAAAATGACATTCAAAATGTGGTATTTTATAGGCCAAAATTGTAGCAAACTCTTGTAGAAAATAAAAAATACATCTATTCATGTTAGGCAAAATATCACTTTTTGTAAAGAGAATTGTCTTACGTGGTAGTGCATGTTTTTGTATGTTATGCTTCATGTGTATAGATAATTACAGTTTCCAGTGTAACATATGTTTAACTGTATTTGTAGAATTCTTTCTATGCAATCTAATTACTGCTTTCTATAAAAAGTTTAGTGTACAACACATGTTCAGCTATATATCATTTGGAAGCAATTTTAATAATGAATCTTGTTTTTTCCAGTGGTAAAAAAGACAGATGTTATGTTTGTAAGATACAAAACAGTAGAGGAGCAGGGCTAGGCATCTATCTCCATTAGTCAGGGTATTTTTAAAACAGCTTCTTTAAGTTTTGATTTGTTAGTTAACTCAAGTAAAATTGCTAACCTTCCCCATATGCCTTCTTACAGCAAAGAGAAGCATCTAAGAGTGTAAATAATGGGTTTTCATTAATTCAGTAGAACATGTGTGCCAACATGCAAAATAGACTTTATCCCATTAAAGAAAAATAACTTCACAGACAAGAGATTAAATGGAAACAGACTTAATAGTCTTTTGTGAAACTATTAACATATGCCCTGCTTAAAATTAACTTAGGTTTTCTCAAATTTTGTGACCTCAAATTTCTACCCCACCCCCTTCAATTCTGCAGTGCCCATCTTGAGAAAAAGAGTTCTCATAGACTCAAAAGTAAGGCAGTTCTTAATATTTTAGTGGTCCATTAAAGGTATTACCTACCCTTGTGTTGGGATTCTGTACAAGGGTCCTAGATCTTCCACCCCTCAGTTTTCATCTGTGACAACTTTCTCTCCTTATACCAGAAGCCTTTTTAAAAACAGGCATAGTATCTTAGACAAAGTTAAAATATTGACTAGCTATGCTGTGTAGAAGAAGGAACAAGAAGCTTATCACAAACAGAAACAGAATACACAGAAATAGTCAGAGTTTCCTTTGAAGCAGCCCTGATGGGCTCATCTCAGGGTTTTCGGTATCTTATTTCCCCCAAGAAATATGAGTCAAGCTGACGGAGCTTAGGTAGCCCCAGGCCAGAGGACCAATTTGCTAGCAGATAAGCACCTGCTTATATACAGAAAAAAGTGCCTCACCCCCACCTTAGGAATGCATTACTTAATGCATTATCTCATATTAGGTAACCTTAGGAATTGGGTTACTTCATAGGAAGAACCTTATTTGGACAAGCACCTGGAAACTTCTCCTCTAGAATGTCCTCCCCTCCCTCCTAAGGAATTAGGGCTGGTTGCCAATGAATTTCTGACTGCGTAGCTACGTTTGACCCACAAAAGGTCTAACAAAGGCCTGTCAGAGGCCTGACAATATAAGAACAGCTCAAGATCATGACCCCAGGAAATTGTATTTCTTTAATACAGCCACTTAATCCTGACAAAGGAATACCAGAAACAAGTTTACTTCTGTTTTATTGACTACACTAAGGCATTTGACTGTGTGGACCACAACAAGATGTGGCAAGTAATTAAAGAGATGGGAATACCAGAGCACCTCATATGCCTCCTGAGAAATCTGTACATGAACCAAGAAGCAACAGTTAGGACAGAACACGGAATGACAGAGTGGTTTGGAATAGGAAAAGGAGTAAGACAAGGCTGCATTTTGTCACCATGCTTATTCAACCTATACACAGAGCACATAATGCGCAGTGCAGGGATGGAGGAATCACAATATGGGATTAAAATCGCTGGGAGAAACATCAACAATCTGAGATATGCAGACGATACAACCCTAATGGCAGAAAGTGAGGAAGACCTAAAGAATCTCTTGATTGGGCTGAAGGAGGAGAGTAAAAAAGCTGGCTTGAGACTCAATATCAAGAAAACCAAGATAATGGCAACAGGCCCAATCAGTTCCTGGAAGATAGATGGGGAAGAAGTAGAAGCAGTGACAGATTTCACTTTTCTAGGATCAAAGATCACGGCAGATGGGGATTGTAGCCATGAAATAAAAAGGCGACTGATTCTTGGGAGACAAGCAATGAGAAACCTGGGGAACACAGTGAAAAGCAGAGACATCACACTGAAAACAAAAATTAGAATAGTCAAAGCAATGGTGTTCCCAGTAGTAATGTACGGATGTGAGAGCTGGACAATTAGGAAGGCTGAACGCAGAAGAATAGATGCCTTTGAAATGTGGTGTTGGAGGAGGGTTTTGAGAGTCCCCTGGACAGCGAGGAGAACAAATAGGTCAATCTTAGAAGAAATTAACCCTGAATGCTCACTGGAAGGTCAAATAGTAAAGATGAAGCTAAAATACTTTGGACATCAAATGAGAAGGGGGGATTCACTTGAGAAGGCATTGATGTTGGGAAAGGTGGAGGGCAAAAGAAGAAGGGGGAGGCCAAGGATGAGATGGCTAGATGGCATTGTAGACACAATGGGCACAGAGCTGGGAGGGCTGAGGGGGATGGTGGAGGACAGAGGCGCCTGGAGAGCAATGGTCCATAGGGTCGCAAAGGGTCGGAACCGACTGTGCGACTGAACAACAACAACAACAAAATCCTGACATAGCAGACAAACAGCTCTCTCCTTGCACTGCATGAAAAAATAATCATGGGTCCATTGTTCTTTGAATATCCAGCACTCAGGAGGGGAGCCACCAGACAGCGCCTTAAAAACAACACAAGATGAGGTGGAAGATGCTTCAGGAAGGAAGGCAAAAAATAAAAGTGGGGAGCACTCCCCCCTTTGGTCTGAATGGCCCCTGGGGGGCTGGAGGGGGACTGTGTGAGGAAAAAGTGTGGCAGAACAAAAAACCCTGCACCTGAAAAACTGGCCAGAATCCAAAGAGACACTGAGGAAGGCGGGAACCACCAAAGCTAGAAACTGCCATGTGTGTCGGGAAAAGTGAGGCTGACAGACTGGACCCCACCATGGACCCACCCGCCCTTCTGATGGTTATGCTTACCTCAACAGCACTAGAACACAGCTGCCCTTACAACCATCTCAGAGATCAGTTGGCGGCTCTGAATCCTCAGCTGGTGCCCCATCCCCACCACCCATGAAGCGAATCCTCCTTCCCTCTCTTAGCTCCTCCCCCTTCTTGCCTGTCTTCTCTCCCTCCCTCGGGCAACACACTGCCAGACTGGCCAATACTGCCACCACCCGTGTGCCCCAAGCCATGCCACGGGCTCGCTTTCCAGCCTCCAGCCGAGGTTCCCGCCCCTCTTCCCAAGCCACCGAGTTCCTATTGGGTACCTTTGTGCACCCGGGGCTTGGCTTAGGCTAATAATAAGGGAAGAAGAAGAGGTGTGTGTTTTAAAAACTAAAAAATCCTTGAGTTTCTCTCAAAATTACCAAAGGGGCTAGACAGTGAGGGCCGGATTATCCGAGTTGGAGGGCCAGATACAGCCCATGGAACATAGTTTGAGGATGCCTGTACAAAAGGATACTATAACCAAAAGCACTTTGAAGAAACAATATTAATGCTATAATCATAATACAGTGGTACCTCGCTTAAAGAGCATAATGCTTTCCACAGGATTGCTCTTTAAGCGAGTTTGCTCTTAAGCGAAACATTTTTGTAAGTGACCAATTGTGACTTCTGGCAGGGAGAATTGTGACCTCCGATTTAGTTGTTAAGCGAATTTTTGGTTGGTTTTAGTTGTTAAGTGAGGCGACCATTCAGAGAAAATTCTGCTCTTTAAGCGAGTTAGTCTCTAAGCGAGGCTTTCTTTATCCAAGGTTTTACTGTACAGTACTTGATAGGGTTTAATTGGTCATTTTGACAAAGTGAATCCCTTACTTTGGACATTTTACTTTCACCATTGTGCAGTGTAAAATAGAAAAAATAAAGCTGACTGGATGTGAGCTCTGTCACTGACAGTTGAAACAGAATATAATATGGTAATGAGCTGACTGCAAAAAGTAGTGTTCCTTGACACTAGAAGAAAGTTACTTCTTACTAATCAAGGTGAAAAGATCTGACTAGAGGCTACAATCCTAGACCCAGAGTACATGAGTCCAAGGGTGTGAAAGACAGTAGGGAAAATATAATTTGATCTGTTGTTATTTGTAGATAAACAAATTGGATTTCCATTGGTGAAACTGCTGTAGCCATCAAAATGACAATTTGTAGGAATTAGCAGGGGCACAGGCAGTAGCAGAAATTGCGTTAACAAGATGCTAACAAGTGATAACTGGCAATCTCTCTCTCTCCTACACGCCCTAGCAAAAGTCTGTTCCAGTGCTGATTTTTAAAAAATAATAATAATCAGTTTAAAGATAAAGGGCAACTGACAACCCTGCCAGTGCCCTTTAATCGGATCAGACGATCACACTGGCAGAACACAGACAGAAGCAATGTCAAATTGATTGGAACAAAGCGATGTCAAATTGAGTTGAACAAAAAAAAAGATGACTCCCTGCTCAAAAAAGACAATTCCACAGTGTGCTTCCTTCTATTACTTTTCACATCATGTAGTCCACTGGGTTTTAATTCAAAATCATCAGTGCCCAAGCCAATTTATTTATTTATTATTTTTATTTATTTATTCAATTTATATCCCGCCCACTCAACACAAGGCCGACTCTGGGCGGCTAACAACATAAAAAGTAACCCCAGGGCAACCCAAGGAGTTTACAGACAATATTAATAATCCTAAAAACAGTTAAAACAGTAAAAAAAAGTTAAGACTACCCACCCCCTAAAAAGCAGGGGCTGCAGGATCGAAAAGGCACCATGGGGAAGAGTTCCTCTACACCAACCACCCCATGGTGGTTACCCTTCCACCCGCACCCCACACTTGACCTGCCAGCCAGGTTTTAAGATCCCTTCTGAAAGGCAGCAACTCCGTCCGAAGACGTAATTCTGTTGGCAGGAGGTTCCAGAGGGCCGGTGCAGACACGGAGAAGGCTCTCCTCCTTGTGCCAGAGAGGCGAGCCCCTCTGGCTGATGGAACAATTAGAGAGCCCCTCCGGTCCGCTCTGGTTGGACGGACAGACGTCCTCAGGGCGATGCGGTCACTTAGGTAACCTGGCCCACTACCATATAGGGCTTTAAAGGTCAAAACCAGCACCTTGAATTGCACCCGGAGACATACTGGCAACCAGTGCAGCTCCCGGAGCAGTGGCGAATCATGAGCATAACGCCCACACCCCATCACCACCCGGGCAGCCGCATTTTGGACCAGCTGTAGCCTCCGAATGGTCGTCAAGGGCAGCCCCATGTAGAGCGCATTGCAATAGTCTAGTCTAGAGGTAACCAGAGCATGGGTGACCATGAGCAAGGAGTCCCGGTCCAGGAGTGGGCGCAACTGGCGAATCACCCGAAGTTGGGCGAAAGCCCTCCTGGTCACAGCCGCCACCTGTTCTTCTAGCAGTAGCCGTGAATCCAGGAGGACCCCCAAGTTGCGCACTGGGTCTGTCTGGGGCAAAATAGCCCCATCCAGAACCAACGATGGTAACTCCCGGATTAACGCAGGACCCCCTATCCATAGCCACTCAGTCTTGCTGGGATTCAGTTGTAGCCCGTTAGCCCCCATCCAGACCCCCACAGCTTCCAGGCATCTGGAAAGGACTTTGACGGCATCACTGGGGTCCCCATGGGCCGAGATGTACAACTGAGTGTCATCCGCGTACTGATGGTACCGCACCCCATGGGAACGAATGATCTCACCCAGCGGTTTCATGTAGATGTTAAATAGGAGAGGAGAGAGCACCGAGCCCTGAGGGACCCCCCATTTGAGGGGCCTAGGACTGGACCTCTCACTCTCCAACCACACCGACTGGGACCGACCCCTCAGAAATGAGGAAAACCAGGACCACACAGTACCCTGGATTCCCAAACCTCGGAGCCGTTCCAGAAGGATACCGTGGTCAACGGTATCGAAAGCCGCTGAGAGGTCAAGAAGAGCAAGGACGGATGGATGACCACCGTCCCGCTCCCGCCAGAGATCATCCATTAGTGCGACCAATGCCGTCTCGGTACCATATCCAGGCCTGAATCCTGACTGAAAAGGGTCCAGATAATCCGCTTCATCCAGCACCCCCTGCAGCCGACACGCCACTGCCTTCTCCAACACCTTCCCTAAAAAGGGGAGGTTTGAGACAGGCCTATAGTTAGTTAGGACAGCTGGGTCGAGGGAAGATTTCTTCAGGAGGGGGCGCACCAAAGCATGTTTTAAAGGTGCAGGAAACACCCCCTCCCGCAATGATGCATTGATCACAGCCCCAACCCAGCCACCTGTCACTGCCTTGGAGGTTTTCACCAACCAGGTGGGACAGGGGTCCAAAGGGCAGGTAGTGGCGCGCACAGCTGCAAGGAGCCTGTCCACTTCATCAGGGGCAACTGGATCAAACCGGTCCCAGATGGCATGGCAAGACTGTGCTCCGGCTCCCTCCGGACTCTCCCCATCCACGCCAGGATTAAACCCAGAGCGAATCCGATCGATTTTCTCCACTAGATGGTCAGCAAAGTCCTCAGCCGACCCCTGCCAACCGGGCACCGAGGTCCCCCTACCAAGGAGAGACCTGGTAACCCGGAACAGGGTGGCTGGGCGATTATCAGCGGAGGCAATAAGGGTGGTGAAGTATTGTCGCCTCACCACCTCCATCGCCACTAGATAGGCCCTAATAGCGGCCCTAGCTAGTGTCCAATCGGAGTCTCTCTGGGTCTTCACCCAGCGGCGCTCTTGGCGTCTCTTTGCCCGTTTGAGCTCCCGCAGTTCATCTGTGAACCATGGCGATGACCTAGCTCGATGAGCTCTGAGAGGCCGTAGTGGTGCGATTTCATCCAAGGCCGCTGTAGTCATCCTGTTCCACAGGTCGACCAGCGCCTCGGGCGAATCGTGTTGCCGATCCAGAGGGAAATCCCCCAGTTCCCTCTGGAATCCATCAGGATCCATCAGTTGCCTGGGGCGGGCCATTCTAATAGGCCCTGCCACCCTACGGTGCAGCGTCGCACCCAGGAAGTCTAGAGCCACCAAATAGTGATCTGACCATGGCACAGGTGTTATGTCTAATTTCCGTAGTCTCAGATCACTCTGCCAGCGCTCCGACAAAAAGATTAAATCTGGTGTGTGGCCACTGCCCCTGGTCGGGCCCTGAATTACCTGAATCAGGTCCATATCTGCCATGGAAGCCATGAACTCCTGAGCCACCCCGGAGCCAGTCCCCAGCGAAGGCAAATTGAAGTCCCCCAGAACCATCAGTCTAGGGAACTCCAATGCCAACGCTGAGATGGCCTCGAGGAGCTCAGGCAGGGAGTCCCTTACCCTGCAAGGGGGCAGGTACAGGAGTAAGACTCCCAACTGACCCTTAGAGCCCAGACGCAGAAGCAGGGCCTCACAACCCAGAATTTGTGGAGCGGTAGCCCTGGTGACTCCCAGTGACTCCCTGGCTATGATGGCGACGCCACCGCCCTTACCCTTATCCCTAGGCTGGTGCCAAATACTGAACCCAGCTGGACACATTTCTGACAGAGGAACCCCATCCTCTGGTCTCAGCCAGGTCTCAGTAATACATGCCAAGTCGGCCCGCTCCCCCATAATGGAATCTTGTATCAGGGGGGCCTTATTACATACCGACCTGGCATTCATCAGCAGCAGCCTAAGGACAGGGTCACCCTGGGTCAGCTGCTCAGGACCTAGAGGTGTAACCGTGGGGCTGGAACGAGGGACAGATACTAAGCATCTGCCCCGCGTTCCCCGGGTGCGGCCCGCCCCTCGGTACCCGCTATATCGCCCCATGCCCATCACAACCTCTGTATTGGTCTCCGGAGCCTCCCTGCTTGCCCTGGACAGAATGCTGCCTCTCCTTCCTGGCTGGCCTGGCAATCTCTCCCTCCCTCCCTTCCACCCCAATATAAAACCGCCCCATTCACTCCCCCCACCACCCTCCGCACGGCTCCGGTGGTGATGGAAGTGGTGGGGCATTCTTCCACAACTGTGTTGAACCCTCAACTGCCGGGCGGGGCCCGAAACGCCGGCCGATGGCGAGTCCAGCGAGCCTCTTCGCCCCCGCCGGGGCCGAGCACAGCGGTGGTGATGTTTCGTCCGGCAGGCCCCCTCGCCTTTTGAGTCCTGGCGAGGGGCGGGGGGCGGGGCCCGAAACGCCGGCCGATGGTGAGGCCAGCGAGCCTCTTCACACCCGCCGGGGCCGAACACAGCGGCGGTCCTTGGCGTTGGCCCCGCTTTTGAGGCTGCCTGCCGAAACTCCCTCCAGCTGTACCTGTTCATCTCCCGCCGGTCTGGCCGGGAGGGAAAGAGAGCGCCCGGTGTCCTTGGCTTTGGCAGCGTCGGCCCCACTTTTGAGGCTGCCTGCCGAAACTCCCTCCAGCTGTGCCTGTTCATCTCCCGCCGGTCTGGCCGGGAGGGAAAGAGAGCGCCCGGTGTCCTTGGCTTTGGCAGCGTCGGCCCCACTTTTGAGGCTGCCTGCCGAAACTCCCTCCAGCTGTGCCTGTTCATCTCCCGCCGGTCTGGCCGGGAGGGAAAGGGAGCGCCCGGTGTCCTTGGCGTTGGCAGCGTCGGCCCCACTTTTGAGGCTGCCTGCCGAAACTCCCTCCAGCTGTGCCTGTTCATCTCCCGCCGGTCTGGCCGGGAGGGAAAGAGAGCGCCCGGTGTCCTTGGCTTTGGCAGCGTCGGCCCCACTTTTGAGGCTGCCTGCCGAAACTCCCTCCAGCTGTGCCTGTTCATCTCCCGCCGGTCTGGCCGGGAGGGAAAGAGAGCGCCCGGTGTCCTTGGCTTTGGCAGCGTCGGCCCCACTTTTGAGGCTGCCTGCCGAAACTCCCTCCAGCTGTGCCTGTTCATCTCCCGCCGGTCTGGCCGGGAGGGAAAGAGAGCGCCCGGTGTCCTACAATATAAATTGTAGGGTAATTGGCTGGTGTAGTTACTCCCCAAGTTCTTTTGACCTCAAAGAGATTTTTTTGTAAGTAAACATTCTTGGAATTTTGACATTAAGCTCCAAGCCATAAGAAATCTTAGCTGACATATACAAATATACTAGTGCCACAGAGGTAATGGTAAAAAAATGACAGTGTTACATTACCTGAGTATGCTTGAATGCAGCAATACTGACAAGTGCCCCTTGCCTGAATTATCCAGGGATTGTTTATGAGGTTATGTGAGAACAGTTAGGGGATTAATTTCTAACAATGCATTTCAAAAGGCATTTTCTAGCTAGTTGGTCCCACTTAATTCTGTAGAACACCCTAGTATATGTCTATAGAGGTATACTGTGTGACATTGATACATTACTTGTAATATTATTCAGTAGAATGGATTGAATGCCTGTCTGTTTTCCAATAGTCATCCATTTCCATAATCAGTTTCAGATGTATTAGTCAAAATATAACTTCTCAAATTAACCATTCCTGGTGTAATTATCATTTTTGACATTCTCATATATTTTTAGGTATAATGCAACTGCCAGTCTGGTCAGGTTATCCTGCTATGGTAATTGAGTAGACCATACTGCCAGCAACTCAACACCAATTGTCAGGCAGCAGTTAATTAACATGACAATCCTGAGGATTAATGGTCTTGGGTGGCAAAGTCCACAGAGAAAGGTAGATTAAATCCCACTTGAATCCATCTTGATGGAGGGCAGCAGCTTCATCAATAGTGGCTTGGGGTCAATGAGGACTTTGTGTGCCAAAAAGGCTCAGGACCAGAAAGTGACTTATGGAACTAGACCAGTGGTATGGGTATCATGCTGCGATGCAAAAGGTAACTTGAAGACTTTATTGTTCTCAGGATAATTTTCATGGCTGATCACCATGAGGATAGCCAATACAGTGGAACCCCATATAATGAATGCATCTTACAATGAAAAAAATTGTACAATGAAGAGAATTTGAAAAAAATGTTGCATCATACAACAAAAATCTCTGTGGGATGCATTGTACAACAAATATTTTTCTTTGTGCGATTTTTCCCATAGAGATTTTTGTTGTATGATTTTTCTGATAGAGTTTTTCGTTGTACGATGCATGCATGGTACAATATGGGGAAAAATCGTATAACAAAGTGCTTTGTGGAACCAATTATTTTTGTTATACGAGGTTCCACTGTATTTGGAATAGGATATGACACTTAAAGAAGAAGGAAAGAAGAATAGTGCAACAACATAGAAAGCTTTCTTAAACTAGTTCATGTAACCCAGTGTTGTCAGCTCTGACTGGCAGAAGTTTTTCAGCATTTTGGACAGGAATTCTTCCTGGCCCTACATTAGAAATCCCAGATATTCCCTGCCCGTATTCTCTCTGTGTCCAATACAGAAAGGTTACGTATTTTTAGGGTGGTATGGTGTTCACTCGTTCTTTGAAAAAAAATATGACTGAAGCAGCAGTCAACTGAAATCCCCTTTTTGTTTGTGCACTCCCAAGATACTACTATGGATATCTCATTGCTGTTGTAATAAATATTGAGCTTTGAGAACTGTACACCTAGACTTTCACTTGAACCATTTTGTTTCCCAGCATTGGCAAACTACACTTCTGCTGTAGCTGTATAACCATCAGTAATAATGGCACAGCTGTTGGTTCACAACATTGTAATTGCATTATGGATATTGAATTCTTCCCTATCTTTGTTTAATGTTATCCTTCTGGCAGTGGGCAAAGGTCAACTATCCATGCTGATTTTATTAGATGTTTTAGTAGCCTTTCATAGGGGTGATCATGAGGTTTTATTGAAATGCCTGTGGCTCTTTGCAGAATATAATGAGTTTGCTCATGATTTCTTTTCTGGCAGGTGAAATAAGATTTCCTATCCTTATAAATAGCCTCCAACGCAAGGTACAACTGAGTACAGATATAAAGTAGTGGGTGTGTCTTTTGAAATATTTGTATATGATCCCTGTTCTTTCAAAAAAATCTTTGCCAATTTTCACACAGAAACTTTTTTTAAAAAACTGAGCGTTATTGCCATTTTAAACCTACATTAAATTAGATTGCTTCTTATCAAAGCAATCACACTTATATACCACCTTCTCTGGAAATCCTGATTTTTCTATTAGTGCTTATTTTTGGTTTTATGTTTTGTCCTGGACCAGGGTTGGGCAACTTCACTAGATCAAGGGACTAATTGTGGAACTGCCCAGGTCTCCGCTGTATCGCCCCTTTCCCAAAATATGGTTTGTTGCACAACTGCAAATAACTGAAAGTTCACTTCTGGTTTTAAAAAAAAACAGTAGAAGAAAAAACTCTTCTACTAAATCAAAGTCACTATAACTTATTTTAGAGAGAAATTACAACCCCCAAAGGTTTTTGTAAGCATGGTTCTCCTTGTTTTTAACACACATGCGTAACAAATTTTGTATGGTGGTGAGCGAGTCTAGACTGTCTGAGGCACCCTGCCCCTCTGCCTAGCAGTCCAATGGGAGCGCTTCCTCCCTCCTCCCAGCACAGAGTTTGCCCTGCTACTCTGCCTGGCAGCCCAATGGCAGCACTTCCTCCCTCCCTCAGCAGACCCCTATTCTCTTTGTGGCCAGGTAGGGACTGATGCATGCATATTCTCTATGGGCCATGGGTTGCCCATTCTTCTATTGTTATGCTAGTCCTTGCCATAGCAAGTTATATTAGTGACTGGTTGTGGGATGAGTGTAGATGCATGTTTTCTGATTACCATCTATGCATGCATCAGATGAGCTATCTGGCCTTAGCCGACAGGCTAAGGGAGGCCTAGGGGAAGCCGGAGCTCCTAAGGCCCAAGCCAGCCAGATTGTGATGATACAGGTAGGCAAGATGATAAACAGCTGGAGGAGGCTGGGCTCACAGGAATAAGAGAGGAGGACGGGGAAGGCCTGTGAGCATTGTCATCATTACTTGTTGCAGAGAGGAGGGGGATGTGTAGGAATACACAGAAGGTTGGGATCTGTCAGTGGCCACGGAAAAAGAAATGCTAGTCCCCCTCTTCTCATTCAGCTTGCTTGTCTGTGGCAGTTGGCAGAAGTGGATAACTCCAGTCTCAGTTACACCTGTGACAGCGCCTGCCCCTACATAGCCATGACACTGGAGAGGCAAATAACAAGTGGTGAATGGGGGTGGGGGTGGGGTATGAAAGAGAGGATCCACTGAGCCTTGCTCTTTCCATCTGTCTGTAAAAACCCTCCCTACAAGAGGGTTTTCTCTGATGTGAAGTTCAACACCCCTCCCTCCTTCCTCCTAGGACTTGAGAGAGGCCCTCCCTCCTTCCTCCTAGGACTTGAGAGAGCTCTACTACATAGCTGTCAAGTCTCCTGTTTTGGCTCTGCATTTTACCCCTCCTTCCCGCCGCCCTCCCATATTAGTATTTTCCCATAATTCTCCTGTATTTTTATTTTATTTTTTATTATAAAACCAAGGTGTCGAGGGGTATGTTCCTCATATCAGAGGCAGGGAGGAGGAGTGTTGGGCTCCCCCAGGTGGAGGAGGAAGCACCCCCTAGGCATTCTCCTTAGTACCACTGCTGCCCCCCCCCATGGGGTACAATGCAGCAGGCCAGCCTCTGCTGCAATGGAAGAGATAAATACTGTAATAATTCTATTTTAAATCTCTTTCCCCATTATCTCCCACAGCATTTCATAATATGGTGATTTTTCATAGAACTGTTTTTTACACTTATATTACTTAATTGTCTACTGTCTTATCCTTGTGTAACTCAATTTCATTTTTTAAAAATCTGTGTTTAAGACAAGACCACCAAAATATCCTCTTTACGTTGTATGCAAATATACTTGAAGCCGATTGGCCCATTGTCTCTTTGTGGGGTGGGGGCGTGGCCCAACATTTCCCTTATTTTCAAGTCCAAAACTAGACAGGTATGGTCTACTAAAGTTAACTGGGACCCCAATCTGGCAGAAGGCACCCATAGGGCTAGTAACTGCAACTCAGTCTCTGATGGGGGGAAAAATCTATAGAGGAAGTTGCTCTGCTTTTATTAAAATCAGAGCAACTTCCTCTATAGATTTTCCCCCCCATCAGAGACTGAGTTGCAGATATCCCGGGATGTTCCCAGAAGCCTTTCATAGGTTTCAAAAAGACGCAGAACATTGACAATATGGTGGTTCGTGCAGACGCCTTGTGTGCTACTCCCTCGTCCATAATTCGAGGGCACTATCGATGTGGGGGCTGTGCAGCATGTCGCTTCGCTATTGAAGCCAAAACCATGAGGATTCCTGGGGAACAACGTGAACATATACTTACCGGGTGCACTAATTGCAACTCCCAAAATGTGGTGTATGCTATTATCTGCCCATGTGCTAAGTTTTATATTGGTTGCACTGGACGCCCCCTGAAAGTCTGGATCCTTGAGCATTGCTCTCGGATCCGGAGCCACTTACTCACTGCACCTCTTGTGTCGCACTTTCTCGACAATAATCATAGTGAAGATGATATCAAATTTATTGCATTAGAAAAGATACTTCCCAACCTGTATGATAAAATGGACATTAACAACAAACTATTACAGAGGGAAGCTCATTTTATTCACTTATTCAATTCATTAGCACCATTAGGATTAAACTCAGATCAGGATCTCAGCTGCTTCTTATAATAATTGTTAACTATCGCCTTAGGTTACATTTTATATGTAATATCCTCGTTGTTTCTTTAAGAACTTTCAGTGTTCTCTAGCATGATTATACCTGGGTATGGTGGAGTAAGAATATAAGCAGTCATTTCGACTACGTTAAGTAACGTCTAGGGCGAATAAGACTCTACCATAAAGCCTGACGCGAATAAAACTAAGAATATATTATACACTTCTTGAAAAAATTATGCCGGAGGTAAGCATATCTATTGTTTGTAATATGCTGTACAATATTTGAGTGTAACATGCTTGTAAATATGTATATACTATTAGTCTTTATACCAGTGTAAAATATTACTTATTGTATCATTGTAGAAAACCAGTGGAAGATTTTCGAAAAGCTGTAAACCGGAGAGCTTCGTTTTCTCTCAGCTAGTGAGGCATTATTTTCCTGCAGCAAAGGATTTTTGTTGTATGGATTTTTGTCTTCTTGTGCTTTTATTTTGACCGACATAGTTCTCATTATCCTCTATTTCCATTTGTTTCTCCATGCATCATTATCTATCTTTATATTCAACTCTTGTTCCCACTTTAATTTCAAGTCCTCCGAGCAGGTCTGTTAATGACAGGACTTATTGAAGGTCATAAATTCAGAATGAAGCCATACACAGGAAGTATTTTGGTGACATACAACAACAAGAAATAAGATTGTTGCTTTAAAAAAAAAGCTTTTGAAGGCAATTGTGCTATGAATCTGCTTCTGACAAATATGCACACACTACTTGTGCATATTTAAAATCACCATCTCCAAGACTTTACTATGACATACACCTTCTTTCAAAAATGTTAATCACAAAATTTATCCTCTTTCTTGTGACTTTTTACATATATTTCCACTATGTTTTAATTTTTGTCATTTCAGTCATACAAATACATCTCCCTTTTGCAGGCGCACCCCCCAATAACGGACTCAGACACTGGTAAAAGTGGATAACGGCATTGGGCCACATTTATTGATTCATGCCCTAGTCCGAATTATAAATTTCTATTGGTAAAACGACCAATCATAATTCTTAAGGCAAGCAGGCCGAAGTAACACTGGTAAGGTACCACCCCAAAATTGCCAACGGCAATTGGTTACAATGTATCAATTTGTATCAATTTGTTTGTTGACAACAAACAAATTGTTGACCGTAGTCAATATCTAACTAATGACCCCACCCTCTGACGCATATCCGTGTAATCACGGGGTGATGCATGCTGTCTAGCTATCGCCATCACCCCGTCGCCTAGTTCGTCGTTGACCGGACAACGTTTAACCAACTTATGCCTGTCTATTGTTGTCCAGTCAATTGCGAACCTGCCGGATACCTGTGGGTCATAATGTTTACCTTACCAGTGATACCCGCCCATGTGACCAAAGTCAACAGCATCACAGAAACCCCTATATCAAACCATAGCAACAGTGTGGGATGGGCGAAAAAACCAGGACCCGAGAGCCAATTGTGGGTCCCAGCCAAAAATTCCCACCCGGCCCCGAAGCGACCAAAATATCACACTGTTAACTAGGGAGGGGGTGGAGGGGAAAAACTTCTCCGCTCCGTCGCTTCGCAAAATGGCAGCTCGGCTGCCTCATGGCCACCCCTTTTATAAGGGAGCTGGCCACGCCCCTAACTACCCGGATGCCTTCGTCCTATGGGGGGGGCCGCAAAGGGCATGGCGGCCATTTTGGCGCCGCGCTTGCATTGCAGGCGCACCCCCCAATAACGGACTCAGACACTGGTAAAAGTGGATAACGGCATTGGGCCACATTTATTGATTCATGCCCTAGTCCGAATTATAAATTTCTATTGGTAAAACGACCAATCATAATTCTTAAGGCAAGCAGGCCGAAGTAACACTGGTAAGGTACCACCCCAAAATTGCCAACGGCAATTGGTTACAATGTATCAATTTGTATCAATTTGTTTGTTGACAACAAACAAATTGTTGACCGTAGTCAATATCTAACTAATGACCCCACCCTCTGACGCGTATCCGTGTAATCACGGGGTGATGCATGCTGTCTAGCTATCGCCATCACCCCGTCGCCTAGTTCGTCGTTGACCGGACAACGTTTAACCAACTTATGCCTGTCTATTGTTGTCCAGTCAATTGCGAACCTGCCGGATACCTGTGGGTCATAATGTTTACCTTACCAGTGATACCCGCCACACGGGGAGGCTTCCAAAAAAGGCTCACCGCCCCCCCCAAGACCGTCAGCTCGGTCGACAGGCCTGCTCGCCAGTCCACTAATCCAGAGGTCCATACCTCCCTGCGACAGATGGGCCCCATCCCCTGAGTAAAGCTCGTAAATTTGCAGACTGATGGCGGGGAGGCTAATGACACATCCCCCGCCCTTGTCAAAAGGAACCGGGCAATGCCCTGTTCACAGAGCGTCGGCTCAGTCGAGAGCCCCGAGGCCGAACGCCCCCCTGTAAGCGTACCGCGGTATCGTGTCCGACCCATGAGGGATGTGGCAGGGCACACATAATGTGAGTAGGGCAGGTCACTGCGAACCGCAAGTTTCCGCGATAGGCCAGAGACCCGCCCCAAACCATCGCCCCCAAGGTACGTAACCAGGACATCGGGCGATGCAGCATCCCTGATGTAGAAAAGGGGTGGCAACAGTTCCCGCCATAACATGCCGCGCTTACCATAGCACCTGGGACGTGCGGATGCACCCTGTCTCAGTCGGGTCCCACTCTGTCGCCGCAGCGTAACGCGCTGCCCCATGCAGCGTAACGCGCTGCCCTGTGCACGTGGCTACGGCCCACCAGGCTTACTGTCACCGGTGTAAAACGACACCCAGGGTCTGTCAAGTAAAAAGGGAGGGGGGAGAGACAGTGCAGGGACTAAAACTGGTACTCACAGTTGAGAAGGGCGAAGACAAAACTGAAAACATTGTGATCCCCCACCTTCCCCTGCGGCGTAATCAAGCCCTGGAGTACCCAAAAACAACTGCAGCAGAAGCCGCCCCTATCCTGAACGAATGGGTGCCGCAACGAGCCCCTGATAGGCCAACACTGTCTAGTGCCTTCCCGGCACCCCCCAAATTGAAATTTAGTAATAGAAGACCCACCTCGGTGACAGAAAAACGCGCCATGGTGCGTGCCACACAGTGCACGGAAATCCTGTAGGGCACCAACCGGACAGATGTCTGTCGATGAACATCGTAGCAGTCTACTCCACTGCCTACGCCGTGCTGATACGTTTCAGGGGAGCGTATCCCCAACTGAGCCCAATATTGTCCTGACAGACATCTTCGAGTTCCAGTGCCCTACGACTTGCATCCGCCTTATACAGCATCTCAAGCTCGCTGATGCGGAGCGCTCCAAAAAGGCCACCGTTGTAGCCGCATGAAGTGGGCTGCCTCATTTATCAAAACAGAGGCCAGGCCAGCCCCGGGCCAATTGGGCAAAAACCCCTGGGAAAATCTTGCATCCGCCTTATTCAGCATCTCAAGCTCGCTGATGCGGAGCGCTCCAAAAAGGCCACCGTTGTAGCCGCATGAAGTGGGCTGCCTCATTTATCAAAACAGAGGCCAGGCCAGCCCCGGGCCAATTGGGTAAAAAACCTTGGGAAAATCTTGCATCCGCCTTATTCAGCATCTCAAGTTCGCTGATGCGGAGCGCCCCCAAAAAGGCCACCGTAGTAGCCGCATGAAATGGGCTGCCTCATCTATCAAAACAGAGGCCAGGCCAGCCCCGGGCCAATTGGGTAAAAAACCCCTGGGGAAATCGGGTGGCGGTCGCCCGGGAAACGCCCGCGCACGCGCACCCACCCCTCCAAAACATGTCTCACCCGGAAGTCATTGGTGCCGTCCACACGACCTCCCACTTTGGCCACAAAAGCCAACCCTGACAGCTGATGCTATGGTGCGTAGTGGAAGGCCCAGGGCATACAGGTAAACCATGAACCACAGAACATGGGCTACTGGGATCGGCCAGGTTCCTGGCAGTCGAATTGGGTACAGAATGGTCTGAAAGAACTAAATGCGCGGTGATACGCCTTACTCATGCATGGCGCCAGTGACAGGCCAATCGCCCGGGTCACCCCTCCTTGCCAACGTTCCATCTCTCGTCCAGGAGTGGCGAGGTAAATTCCTCCGCGTCCGGGGCCGAGGCACGGAACCGGGAGATCTGCAGGCGGGACAAAGCAGCAGCAATATCATTATCAACCCTTGGGACATGCCTGACCCTGAAGAGAACGTTGAGGCACCGGCTGCACAACCAAACTAGCGCATTAGGTCAATAACCCTGGGCGATTTGGAAGTCTGAGCATTGACGATGTGGACAGCAGCCGCATTGTCACGCCAAAATTGCCCAACCGGGTTGGCCCACTCCTTGCCCCATAACATCAGAGCACCCAGGATAGGGAAACATTCCAGGTACGTGAGACCACGCAGGCGACCCGTGCCTGCCCAGGATGGTGGCCGCCCACCATAGGCCCACTTCCAATTGAAGTACATCCCATAACCCAGGGATCCCGGGGCATTGGACTGTATCTGAAAGCAAGGGGGAGCCAGGAGACCAGACCTCAAAATGACACCCCGTTGAACTCCCTCTGGATCTGTGGCCAGACAAGCACGTCCGCCCTGGTACCCCGGGTAAGTCTAACCCTATGGTGGGGCCTGGATAATCCTGCCATGGCGTCGCCCAAGCGCCGAGCCAATGCCCCGCCCGTTGCGACGACCCTGCCAGCGAAATTGGGGTGACCATGTAGCACCAGCAGTTCCCTCAGTGATGCCATGCGCTCGGCCAGCAAGTCCGAGATAAGGGCCACTAGCCTTGACACCTTATCCCGCTGCAACCTAGGAGCCTGTGCTACCGTGTCACTCTCCACCCCAGGAATACTAGCTGTGAAGATGGGCCCTCGGTCTATTCGGGCGCTAAAGGGACACCAAGTTCCTCCATTAGCGTCTGAAATGCGTTGAGGAGACGTGTGCACGTGTCCCAGCCCCGTTCAGCCCCGAATAAAACCATCCAGGGAATGGGCTACAGACCGGGACCCTGACCTGCAGGCGGAAGCCCACTCTAGGAAAGTGGTTAAACGCTCGAATACCGAGCCCATATGGACAGCCAAAAGGCACGGCATCATTGAAATAATATTCACCCCGGGACGGGGGTGTAGGGACAGGGCCAGTGACCCTGCCCGCATAGACCCTTTCGTCAAAGCTGGCAGCAGCCACCCCTTCCCTCCCCCTAAGGGACAAAAGATTGGGGGCATCCTGGGGGGACCTAACACCCAGAAAGGGATCAGGAACCCCTGCTTAGAACACTGAAGGAGATAACCCGCGTCCTCTCCCTTCATGTGCACTGTGAGCCAACGCTCCAACATGCCCACCTTAATCGGGGAGGGAGCCCTTCGGTGGACTAGATCCATCTGCGGCAGTCTTGCCAGGCCCCCTGTCCGCCCCTCCCTCTGCCCCGCATCCCTCCAGGCCTGGGACAGGCAGGGGCCGCATGGGAGCCAACACATGTGGAACACACCTGTCTGTAATTGCAATTCTTCCCATTGTAGGAACCATCGGACAAGGAAGTCCAGGACAGCCGGCGGGCTGGAACCCCCTGAACCGGGTGCGTGGGCGTCACGTACGAAAGCCACTGCCTCTGGCATGGCCCATCCCAACTAATCCGCCTACGGCGTTCCTCGTCACAAGCCAACCACGATGGGCCCGGAAAGTCAACCATCGCCCGGTAGACATTGTCCAAATACTGGACCATCGGAATTGCCAGATCCGGCCGGGCCCTAGGGTACACTGCCATGCCTATGAGTTAGGCCGGCAACCAATTGGCCCACGTAGTTGGTGGCTTGCGACGGCGTGCCTGCTACTATCCTTTTCCTTCTGCTCCCCCCTCTCCTCCTTGGTGGGCCCTCCGTTTAGGAGTGAGAATAAATCCACGTACTCCCCCCGCCAAATGTACTCTCTGGTGGCCTGTGCCAAATGGTCACCCAGCGGTAAGGAATACCCAGCTGTCGGCAAGGCCGATACAAGCACCGCAGAGACTGCGGGCATCTGCAAAGGGGCTTGGACCAACCCAGCCACCCAAAACGATCCCCTCAGGGTAGGAAACACCCCCCCCCACCACGGGGCCCTGGGTGGTAGTTGTCGTCGCCGGGTGGGGCGTCAGCGGCTGTACCGCCGCACCACCCACGCGAGGTCAAGGCCCTTGGAAAGCCCCCCCAACATGGGCACGTGTGTAGGTGCACTAGTTTGGACCGCATACTCACACGCTGCACCCCCGCTGGCCGCCCCCACCGGGGGTTCCGGCCCACTGGGGGCGTCGGAGCTCACGACCGAGTAGAGCTCGTCACTGGGGGCTGACCCGCACCGGCCTGTAGGTTGGGGAGCTGCGAGGCAGTGGCCGAGGTCGTGCCATGCGCCTCGAGCAGCTCAACCCGTCCCGTCGCCTGCCGCTGCCCAGCAGACGACGCATCGAAATGAGAAGGGCCGGCCGGCCCGCCTACTGCAGGCATGGGTACAGGTCCCTGTACCCCGGGGCCCGAATAGGGCCATAACCCCACACCCGGGCCCGTGAAGGCCGATGTAGCAACCTGCCAGGGGAAGGAGGTTGGAAGGCCCGGAGCGAGCTGCGCCCCTATGAGGAAGGGCCAGCGGAATGGGCAACACCAGGAACGGTGTCCACCGTTTGCGGGCCGAGGGCCGCAGCCCCTACTGGACCCATGCGTGGGCCAGCAGTCACCGGCCAGGGAAAAAAGACCCCCATTCCACCGGTCCCGGTGGGTGCAAGGCAAAGGCGGCCGCTTGGGAGGCGCGGCCGCGGCCCTCCGGGAACCTCAGGAGCGGCGCTCGCAGCCGCCTTCCTCTACAAGGGCATCTCTGCCAATCGACGGGAAGCCGAAACGAGAGAGTTCAGCAAGCAAAAGGCTTCCCGGGAAAGGTAAAAGCGACGGAGGTAAGAGGGAAAAACTTCTCCGCTCCGTCGCTTCGCAAAATGGCAGCTCGGCTGCCTCATGGCCACCCCTTTTATAAGGGAGCTGGCCACGCCCCTAACTACCCGGATGCCTTCGTCCTATGGGGGGGGCCCGCAAAGGGCGCGGTGGCCATTTTGGCGCCGCGCTTGCATTTGCTTCCTTTCTCTTCTTGGTTTCCAGCTTCTGAAATACTTTAAAGCTCAAAAGAAGTAACATTTTCTTAGACATTACATTTCATTTCTCTACTTTGCTGTTTTTCTGGTGTTCAACACGTTCAAATCATGTTCTTTTCTCATGGGACTAGATTCTTTTGCTGTAATACTCCATATTGTAAACACAATTTGCTTTAATAAGGACCCTTGGTGTTCTGAAGTGCTTCAGAACAATTTCTATAGCATATTTGAATAAATTCAGCAGTAATGTCTGACACAGTGTTTGAATATATTGCCTCCAGTTTCACACCCACGAGATTCTTGGTTGACTTTAAATTTCTGGTACTTTGGGTTTTCACAGTTTCATTGCCATGGAATCATTTCAGAGCATTGTTCAATCTTTTAGTGCAGATGATTGTAAAAGTATGATATATAGCCATGCAGCCTTGACTTTTGAAATGGAGGGCAAAAGACCAAAGATAGGCTGGCACAGGTATAAAAAATTAAAGATGCCTTCAGTTCAATTTAGTTTTTCCTGATCCAAAACCATCTTTTAGCATAATTAATATTTGTACTCAGATGAGATTTTGGATTAAATAAAGAGGCTTCCCTATCCTTTTGGTTTGAGTAATCTCTTGGTCCATCCATGAAGTCCCATTGTTTGTAATCCAGCAGAACATATAGCTTGCTTCTCACGATGCATCAAAGATCTGGTTAGAGCAGAGGTGGCCAATTTTTTTGCGCCACAGACCTGACCATGCCCCTGGAACAGCTGAGCGAGCTGGACCATGCCCCCGGAAGTGGAAGCAGGCGCATTTATGGCTGTTGTAAATGCGCCCACTTCTGAGTTTATGTCAGCTGTGGGCGCATTTGTGTTTGCGCATGTGCAGGCACATTTTATGGCTGATGTAAACACGCCTGCTTATTCTGGGTGTGTGGGAGACAGTGACGGGCCGGACTGAATGGCATTGGGAGCGGGGGCGGCCTGCGGGCTGTAGGTTGGGAACCCCTGTGTTACAGGCTGAAGCTTTGACTGGGACAACTGGATTCAGTTTTATGGGGCTATCAGACATCTATTGATCCACCCACTGCATTACATGTCTCTGAACATAATACTGGCCTTGCTCACAAAAATACTCATGTAAGCAAATGTGAAAGGTGATCTAATGAGCAAGACAGAGTCCATGAAGACTTTTAATCAGAACAGACTTGTCCGCCAGTGAAAAGCAAAGTACGTCCATCTGTTAACCAATACTGTAGCATTTCTATATCTCTTCCATTGATCTTTGCTTCTCTGCCACAATAGCCTGAGCTGAGGTTATAAACTGCAATGACAAACTGCACATAATTAGTTCTTTTGCTCAGTACTGAAAGCAGAATTAAATTACTATAGTAATTTACAAATAGATAGAATCACTTCTTTTGCAATATAAATATAATTTTAGTTGCTTTCGTAGTTGTGGGCTCCCTAAATGGCAGAGGAAGAATTCACACAATTGATGTGCCGGCTGGTATTAAACATACAGTAGTGGAAGTCTTGTGGTGCAGTGGTTTAACTGCTGTACTACAACCAAAAGGTTGTGAATTTGATCCTGATGAGTGATCAAGATTGACTTAGCCTTCCATCCTTCCAAGGTTGGTAAAATGAGTACCCAGCACATTGGGGACAAAATGCTAATTAACTTGTGAATTGCCCAGAGAGTGCACTAAGCACTAAGGGATTATATATAAGTGTGATTGCTTTGCTTTTTTGTGTGAGTGTTGAGGTCACGTATCCTGACTTGAGCCTTACAGGGTACAGGTTTTTTAAAATTACACTAAATATTTTAGTTACTTTCAAAAAGTGGAATTAACAATGCATGATTGTAGTCTTAATAATATGTAACTGTTTGGGAAACTAAGAAATATAACTGTAACTCTTTACTATTAAAAAGCAACGTTCCAAGCTCTGCTTCAATAATAATCAATATCATTTTGTTCCTGAACCATTTTTTCCTATAATTTCTCATTCTCTGATTTGAAATACTGTACTCTGTTGCACATCCACTAAGCAGCAAGGTGACAAAATAATAATAGTTATTCATAGCATTAAGAGGAATCTCAATCATCTTTCAATTCATTGTCCTGAAATGGTTGCATTAAACTTTAAGGGTGCCTGGTAGAAGTTTATTCTGTACCTGGAGCTGAAACGAATCAAGGGAAATGTAAAGGGAAATGAACCATTTGTAATATTTTCTTTTCCTCTTGGTTTGATTTTGCACTGTGTGCTTTAAATGACTGTGCTACTTCTGAGAATTAATGACAACATTCTGTACAATTGTTTTATTGGGCATAATTTTTACACAGTGTGTGTGCTAATAAGCTAAAAACATTTTTCTTGTATTGTTTTCAACTTATTTAGGTGTGCTTCTGAGGATAAGATTACACGATGAATCTAACACTTATTTCTTCTTCTTTTAATGTTATCCCTCCCAACATGCAAATATATATTTCAGTGCTGGTTACCTGGTGATTCTAATAGGATTTCTGTGGTACATGAGATATTTAAAAAGTGGTTTGCTATTGCCACTTCCCAGTGAGTTTCCACTTCTCAATGCTCTTAATCTACAGTACCTGACTGACTTTCACAGCTCACCAATTTCACATTTGGTCACTTGGTCATAGTTGACAAATTACAAAATGAAAGCAAGGTGATTTGTAAATGTGTATTGAACCAAGTTCATGTTAGAAAAGAGACAGGTGAGAAACAGATTAAAAGACATTGGAAAAATAGAGTTTTGCGTGTTTCTCCTTTAACACTGAATATCCCTGGGGAATATGCATGCTATTTGCCACTGAAATTAGTGGGTTTTTTCTGCGCCTTAAAACTGCTTTCTTCCTGTTACTTCCATTTGAACTCATCTTTCATCTCTTCCCGATCTCTTAAGTAAAGTTTTTGTTGTTTTCCTTAATCAGGAAGCATCCAGATTGATCTTTTTTTTTCTTTTCTAAGGGAAAGGATGACACTGAATAAAATCTCCCTATACATTTTCTCTGTGCTAGGGAAAAAAAAAACCATAAATTGTAAACAAGAGATAATGTGTAATTATAGGTGAAAGTACATTAATGTTGTAGAGGAGTAATTGAGGCAGTTTTTCTGTTTGTGAAATTACCATTCAAGCACATCCTATATTAATCCTAAAAACCAATCCCAAAGCTAAACAAGCCATTTTGAATAATTCAAAGACAAAGGAAAAATATACAGTACTGTTACATTCAGATGTTTACTTCAGTTAAGACTTTCCTTCTCCTAGTCATGGGCTATCCGTAATGTCTGTTTCTAACCACAGTTTTTCCTTCTTGCTAGATATGTAATTTGTAAGGATAGGACTTTCATGTTTTAATGAAGAAAAATATGAAAGAAGGTTCATTAGTTCCTTTCATGTTCATTAGTTGATTCATGAAACAGAACCTCTTAAAACTCAAACGATTAATGTTAAGACGAGAGATACATGAACAGATCATTGTTTCATGTTTCCATTCATTTAACTTTTCTTTCATTGTCTTGTCTGTCAAATCACTCGGAAACTTTTTCATCCAATACCATGTGTGGCTGCTATCAGCAGCCAATCAGGATGTAGGGAGAGTGAGAAGGACATTTTAAAAAGAACCTAGGTTGGTTGGGACCCAGTGGAATCATCTTTTCTTTGTTTCACCCATTTCTTGTGGATGAGCATTCTCCTGATGTCCTCTATCTTGTGCTGCTAGCGTCTCTCAGATACTGTACTTTCCTTAGTTGCTTGATTTTTGAAGGGTTTGTCCCCTGCTTTTCTTTGAATTATTTTCACTGCTTTTTCAGGCAGCCTGCCTATACCATTGTTTCTCTTTGGGATTATTCTCCCCCCTAATTTCTTTTGGAATTTTGGGGGATCTTTGGTTCAATTGCTTCCCAGATTTTTTTGGCTCCCCGGTGCTATATTGGCTGCAGAGGAGAGAGGGAAAGAAAGATAGCAAGTGGTAGCCGAATAATCTAACCATATGTATTTTGGTTTGGGGAGGGGCTTTAATTATATGTGAAACTCGGAAAATTAGAATATTATGCAAATGTTTATTCAGTTCAGTAATGCTACTTAAAAGGTGAAACAAACATATGAGATAGCCTCATTACACGCAAAGCAAGATAGTTCAAACCTTACTTTGTTATAATATTGATGCTTATGGCGTACAGTTTATGAAAACCCCAGCCCCCCAATCTCATGTACCCCATAATCATCACTTAATCTCATGTACGCTGTATGCCATGATCATCACAATTATAACAAAGTAAGGCATGACATATCTCGCTTTGCATGTACTGAGTCTATCTCATATATTTGTAAATGAAAGGACATTTGCATGATGTTCTAATTTTCTGAGTTTCACCTGTATTGTCTTTATTTGCTTGCTTGTTCATCTTGGTTTTGGGGAGATTGGGTTTGGGTTTTTTTTGGGGTTTTTTTTTGCTAATTTTTACCCAGTTTGTATGATGTGGATGGGTGTTTTCTCAGATGTTGTACAGTTGCCTGTTTCTGGAATAGATTGATTCTCTGTCTCCTTGCCTCTGCTTTTTCGGAATAGAGGTTCTTCAAGGTATTTTTTAATTAGTCCCAGAAAACACAAATGAGGAAAAATAAAATGAAATGACCTGAAAGAGATTATCCTTTCATGTTAAGCGAAAGAACTGCTACATGAAAATGACAGTGGCTCCCTCTGAAATAAAACAAAGCAAAACACAGATGAAAGTTTTCACTACGCACATCATCAGTAATCAGATTCATATCTAGTGAGAGCCATATATGGCTGAAAAACTGTGACGAAACATGCCATCTTTTTCTTGATCATCTGTTTGTTATTCCCTCCCATGCTTCATATTCATACCTGTCAACCATCCCGTTTTACCCAGGAAAACCCCTTATTTTTACCCCTCTCCCCACTGTAGGAATCTGATTCATGTAAAGATCTCTTCTCAATCAGTCTCATGAAGCAGCAGTTTATATCATCAGATCTTTTAAGATAGAAACTTAAGAGTCCACGAAGTCCAGCTTCATTAGGCTCAGAGTAAGGAAAGAACAGAGAGAGACAGAAAACACGGCTGCAGTCTTTGGCTGAACAAAGGATACTAATGGCTTCTCTTTATTCAAGCAGAGTATCTCAGAAACGAAACTTAACCTACATAATCAATCAGAATGTCAGAACCCAAATAAGGAGAGATAAGGAGCGTTGTCTCTCATGCAAGCAAAGAGGCTTTTGTTTACAAAATGTGTCAGAGACAGCCTGACAGAATCCAGATACATTCCTACATGTCCTCCTTTTTCATTAAACTTTGAGAGAGGGACGGCTAATCATACCCCTGCATGTCATCATACTCCATAACTACTCCTCCATATACATCATCACTGTCCTCCTGGACATCGTACCCCTCCTGACTCATGGTACCTTGTTCCGGAGGATGATACCTCATTGAGTACAATTGCCGTCTTGCAAAACTCGATGTCTCCCTTCTACGCAGTGGACATGTGTTACACATAGAAATAAGGTTAGGAATACAATTAATGCAAAAACACAAAGATATAAGGCAGATAATAATAATGAACCCATAAAAGAAAACTAGTCTAAGGACAGATAAATCAGGCAACCAAGAAGTCACCCAATCAAAGAGATTAACATCAGTGCGTACATTGTTAGTAATGCTCTCCTGTAAATTCTGAAGTTCTTTCTCAATAGTATTATTCAGATCCTGGAATTTTACCCGACATCCCTGGTTCCCGACCAGTTTACAAAAACCTCCGGATTTTGCTAACAGGTAATCTATGGCCAGTCTGTCCTGTATTTGGTCTTGATGAAGCTCAGTGATTTCCATTTGAAGATCCCGTATGACCCTCCCTGTGGCGTTGATTGATTTCTCCAGCCTACAGGTGAGTCCCAAAATGGACCTTCTATTCTCCTGGGAAATGACACCTGGGTATGATCCCAAGGTGAGTGCTCCAGTGATAGCACTCCCTATAGCTCTTCCCCAGGAGCTACCATCAGAAAGCTGAACATCGATTATCACTTCATCATTGCAACCAGAACCCATCGGGCCGGCAGTAGCTCTCCGGCGCCGTGCATCTGCCCAAAGCGGCATTTGCACTTGTACGGGTAAGGTAAAATAACCCAATGCTGCACATTGATATTGTCCTGGATGGAAATTCGTGGCAACTCCATTAAAAAAGAACCACATGTTAGGATCCTTAATTTGCCATCCATTGCAAATTGAACCACTATCTATAGCAGAATAATCAGGAGTAAACATAGGAAACACATCATATATATCTTCAATAGTAGTGTTAAACAAGGTATAATTAAGCTTATAAGAACTGTTATAACTACCCCATAACCAAAAATAATCATCACAACCCGTATAATTGCCTATATTCCTCAAAACCCTTTGTGCTTGAGTCCAGTGCTTCCATTTACTATTCCAGACTCCAGAACTATGACAGCAGAAACAAAGTCCTTTAGTGTATTTCTTGAATGTCATGCTTCGCCAGCGGGTGTTGTTAAATTGTTCTGGAGGATTAGAGAAGAGCGTAGACCTATCAACATGTTGCAAATGTCCAATAACCAACTCAGGCGTGTTGAACAATGCCGGAAGAAAGGCCATTTGAGACACTGCCAGTGGATGCTCATAGTATAACGTTGCATTCTTACCATGAACCTCAAACATATAGTTAGCATGACGAAGCCAGAAGTTGGGGTTGCCCCCATGAGTCATTGTTCTTACAGCTGGAAGCACAGTAAAAAAGAAAAGAACAAATGTCAGCACATTTAGTTTACTGGTGAACCACCATCCTGGAGCTGAGTAACCTTCTTCTCTCTCCATGGGCGGATCGCTCGAGCAGGAATCCACACAGGTCCTGAGGTTGTAGAAACCGCTGCGTATCCTCGTCCCCAGGTGATTAGAGGTACAGAACCCTTCCACTCAGGATCCGGCTGCTGCCGATAAACGACCAATGGCTTAGGAAGACACTCCTCGGTCCTGAAATGCAATTCGACTGGAGAGTGTGACCTGTTATGGGGAGCAAGAAGAAAATTAAGAGTATACAGTACTTTAGCAACAGCTGTAGGTATTTCAGCCACAGGAACCCCTCTATCTCCCACTTGCTTGTGTAACAAATTTTTGAATGTCAGGTGGGCTCTTTCAACAATCGCCTGTCCAGTCGAGTTATAGGGTATTCCATGGGTTAGCTTAATGTCCCACTGACGGCAAAAGTCCTGAAAGGCAGAAGAAACATATGATGACCCATTGTCTGTCTTAAGGCTTTTAGGTTTACCCATTACCGCAAACGAACGAATGCAATGTTGTATAACATGTCTGGATGTTTCACCCCGTAAGGGTGTAGCCCATATAAATCCAGAGAAGGTATCAACAGTCACATGTAACTTAGAAAGCGGAGCCAAAGCAGGTACTTGCGTGACATCCATCTGCCATAGCTGATTGGCTTCTGTTCCTCGAGGATTAACAGCATCAAATGGCAGGAATATAGGAGACTTCGTACAGGAAGCACAGGATGACACAATGTCTCTAGCCTGTGACATAGGAATGGAAAATCGTTTATGCAAAACCTTAGCAGATTGATGAAACATTGCATGACTGTCAATGGGGTTGTCAAAGAGAGAAAAAACCTCAGCAGTGTCCCAGAGAGCAGAATCTGCTCGTGCATTGCCCTCCGTCAAATAACCTGGGATCCTTGTGTGAGAGCGTATGTGGGCAATGAAGAATGGGACCGTACGGTTGGAAAGAAAACCTTGAAGCTGTTGGAATAAAGCAAAAAGATCCCTATCCATCGATGGAGACAAATAAGCTTGAGCTAAAGTAAAAACAAGGCGGTAAACATATTGAGTATCCACAATCAGGTTAAAAGGCACATCAGAAAACGTAGAGAAAGCAAATATGACCGCTGCCAGTTCCGACCGCTGGGCCGATGCTTGAGGTCCTGTAAAAACAACCTCCCATTCCCCAGTAGGACCCTGCCATGTAAGCACTCCACGGGAGGGGTAGCTATCCGAGAAAATAGTAACGGCATGCAAGATAGGTTGCATGCAAAGCGAGGATGACAGGGAGTAAGAAGTGAGATTCAGCAAGGTAAACCGCTTATCCTTGGGGGGGTTAAATTTAACTTGTCCCACAAAGTCCGCCATGGCCACCTGAAATGCCTCAGAATGCTGTAGCAAGGCGGTTAGCTGATCCTGCGAAAAAGAAAAACAAACAAAGTCAACGTCATAGCCAGTCAAATGCTTTGCCCTAGTACGGCATTTAAGGAAAAGATCAGCAATTGCATCAGGCAGGCGATAACAGTTTTTCGAGGGAGTGTGCGCCAAGTGTAGCCATTCCACGATGGCCACCTTCTGAGCGTTGACAGGTGCAAACAAAACCGCAGTGGGCAGCCTCGGTGTGGGAAGAAGAGCGCATGCCAGCGCAATGGTGCCTGCGGGTACCCGATCCACAGCGATGGTATGCAGCTTTTCGTTGAGGCGTTGAAGAGCTGTACGCATCTCCGTTGTGCAGGGAATGATGTCCCCTGGAGAAGTGTGCCCAGAAAGAGCAGCAAAGAGTGGTGACAGTTCTTCTGTGCTCAGGGCCAAGAAAGAACGAGCCCAATTTATGTTCCCTAGCAATTGTTGCAATTGTACAAGAGTGAACTGCTCTGGAATAGCTATCGTTGGCAATAGCGGAATTGAAGCGGTAGCTGAGAGCCTATGTCCCAGATATTGGAATGGATACATCCGCTGCACTTTTTCAGGAGCTATGATCAAGCCCGCTTGTTGCAAAATGTCTGCTAGGTCCTGCAGGTGTTTCTCCGTGACTTGTGGACCATGCAATAAAATGTCATCTGTGTAATGATAGACTTTAACCTCTGGATGACGTTGCCTGAAAGGTTCCAAAGCCATGTTCACAAAATGTTGGCATAGAGTCGGCGAGTTGGCCATACCCATAGGCAAGACACACCATTCAAACCGTTGAGTAGGATGTTCATTATTGTATACTGGCAATGTAAATGCAAATTTTTCTCTGTCTTGTGGTGCTAGCAAGATTGTATAAAAACAGTCCTTCAAATCTATGACCATGAGTTGATGATCTTTAGGAATCATGTTCGGATTAGGAAGTCCAGATTGTAGAGGTCCCATTGGCAAGATGTGTTCATTAACTTTTCTCAAATCATGCAACAATCGCCATTTTCCAGACTTCTTTTTCACCACAAAAATTGGAGAGTTCCAAGGACTAGTGGTTGTTTGAATATGTCCCAGATTTAATTGCTCCTGTACAAGGGCCTCCACCGCCTGGAGCTTTTCTCTTGAGAGCGGCCATTGATCCGTCCACACTGGCGCGGTGTTTTCCATTGTAGTGGAAGTGCATGCAACGGCGCTGCAGGGGAGGCCCGTATCAAAAATTTGTCTGCAAGGTACACCCTGTTTTAGCCAGGAGATCCCGGCCCCACAGAGTAATAGGAATATCCATAATCAGGGGGTGAAGAGAAACTTTTGTTCCCCCTGAGGTCTCAAAGACGATTGGATGAACACTTTGCTGTGCTGGCTCGTACCCGCCCACCCCATAAACTTCCCTACAGGGGCGGACGGCCCATCCAGTTGGCCAATCTTTTTTTGCCACCACTGAAATATCGGCTCCTGTATCGACCAATCCAGACACTGAACGTCCACCCATAAACAGAGAGCGGGTCGGTCTATCCTCGGTGATTTGTATCACCGCCATAGCTGCTGTTACAGTCCCCTCCTGGGATGGAGTTACAGTGGTCCCTAGTGGGAGCAGATGAAGGCGTCCTACAGGTTGTCCCTTAGGCAGGGTGAGATGTTGCGTGGCTGATGCAGGGATGACAATTTCTTGGTGACCCAATGTAACTGACCCTGCTGCAATGTGTACAGAGCGGACAAGGCGTCTGGGCAAGGAAGAACAATGCCCATCATGCCCTGGGGAATAACATCATCAACCATTGTGGGAAGAGCCTCCACACTCCCTGGCATAGTAAAAGTACAGTCCTTAGATAACCTCAATAAAAGCCCTTCTTTTAGAGGATGGTTTTTTCTATATCGTGAAATCATTTCTTGGGCAAGTTCCATATCTTCTTCCAAAACCTCCGCTGTTGCTTCCTCACTGACCTCTGGTAGCCCTATTATTTTGCCTGGGCCCGAGCCTGGCCCGCACTCCCATTTCCCTGCTGCTGTGGAGAAAAGTCAGAGTCTTTGTGCTGAGCAGCTGAGGAGTTGGCATTAGGATTTGAGCGGCACTGATTGGCCCAATGGTACCCTTTCTGGCAAATGGGACACTTCCTTGAAGGGCGTGCTGCCTGCTTTTGAGAGAAGCGACATTGTGCTTTAAAATGTCCTTCTTTTCCACAGCCAAAACAACGTTTGTTTTGAGCCTGAGTTGTGGGCAATTGAACTGCAGCTGCCAGAAGTTGAGCCTTGTAACTGTGAGTCCCCACATTTTGACAAACTTTCATCATGTCTGCTATCGATGTTCCTGGCCTAGCATAAACAGCTGTCAGAGCCCCTTTACAATCCTCATTGGCATTTTCAAAAGCCAGTTGTTTCATGAGCATTTCCCGTGCCGGGACATTTTCCACCTGGCGGCTGAGGGCAGCCATGAGCCTGTTAATGAACTCAGTGTAATCCTCTTTAGGGCCCTGCCTAATTGTGCAAACCCAGCAACGGAGCTATCCCCTTTGGAAGGAATCTTACTCCAGGCACACATGACTATCTGTGCAATATCTCCCAACTGGGCATCAGTGAGTGCCAACTGCTGTGTGGGATTGGCAAAATTTCCCTCCCCACATAACATATCCATTGTGAGTGCAGGGCGTGTATGATGTACCTCCCAAGCCACATCCCTCCACTCTTGCAAGCAGAGCATGGCTTCTGCAGGAGGCAGGAGTGCTTTAATCATCTGTTTCCAATCAACTGGTAGCAATTTTTGAGAAGCAATGGCTTCCAACAGAGCTTTAGTAAAAGGTGCATTAGCCCCATAGTCACGTATGCTGACCCTCAGTTCCTTCAGATATTTGTAATGGAGGGTTTCATATCTATCTGGGACTGCCGCTGCATTGCCAACAGCCGGAGCCCCCCTTATCACTGGGTATATCTCAGGAGATTCCACATCCAGCACAGCTGCAGTTAAAGCAGCAGAGAACTGTGTTTTGGTAGGGCTAAAAGTGCTTGATTGCTGCAAGGCAGGATATAATGTCCCATCTCCATTTCCACCTCCATCAGGGGGCTTATGCTGTTGTTGCTCATATGATGGAGGGGCAGTTGCCATAGCCCCTCCCTTGTCTGGGGGCAAAAGCTTTGGGAGGGGGCCAGCAAGCCCCTGAGACAACAGAATATTCTTTGGAGTGAGTCTCTGACTTCCTCCCATGTAAATAGCACTGATACAGAAATACCATTATGCTTCTCCATTTCTCTCCCAATCTGTTTCCACTGTTTTAAGTCCAAACATTCATCAAATTTAACCCAATGACAGTTTTTTTCTATAGCTTTGACCAGCTGTTGTATTTGCTTCTCATCAGCCTTTCGTCCATTCATATGCAAAAGATCTGAGATATCTTTACAAAGTTCATTCCCTTGCGAAGTCAATATGCACCCCATAATTAAATTGTGTTTTCCACTTTTCCACTCACCTAGTTGTAATTCTCAAGCGCTTGATTTATGACCTTTCCTCTGGTCGAAGCGAGTGAAGACCTTGTCCCTGGTCGCCAATTATGAGGTGTTAATTGCTGAAGCAGATCTCTTCAAAGCATTCCTTTGACTTTCATTCAATGGCCTCGCAACGGGGCACCAGTTGTAGGAATCTGATTCATGTAAAGATCTCTTCTCAATCAGTCTCATGAAGCAGCAGTTTATATCATCAGATCTTTTAAGATAGAAACTTAAGAGTCCACGAAGTCCAGCTTCATTAGGCTCAGAGTAAGGAAAGAACAGAGAGAGACAGAAAACACGGCTGCAGTCTTTGGCTGAACAAAGGATACTAATGGCTTCTCTTTATTCAAGCAGAGTATCTCAGAAACGAAACTTAACCTACATAATCAATCAGAATGTCAGAACCCAAATAAGGAGAGATAAGGAGCATTGTCTCTCATGCAAGCAAAGAGGCTTTTGTTTACAAAATGTGTCAGAGACAGCCTGACAGAATCCAGATACATTCCTACACCCCACCCCTCCCATTTTATTGATTTCCCCGTATTTCCCCTTATTTTTAAAAAAGAAATATCCTGACCAGAGCCCTCACAGGTGAAGCTGCAGTATTTATTTCCACCCACCAGAGGTCGCTGTGTGGCTTTTCGCTTGTGGAAGGGGAGAGAGAAGGGGGGGGGGCGTTCTGTAGTTAGTTTCTCTTTCATTTTCCTGCCAGTCACATGGCCAATATGGCGGCTTCGTTTCATGCTGGGAGGGACGGGAGTCTACTCTAGAGGTGAGCAATATTTCATACATGCAGGCGCAAATCAGCTCTTGGTCTGGGGGCGGAGACCTCTCTCACTCTCATGCTTTATTGAGCTGTTTCTGCCCCCTGCCTCTGTCCTGGCGGAGGATTACGTTTCTAGAGTTCTAGAGTTAACTTGGGAGGGGTGGGGGGAAAGTGCTTGATCACTATATGCTAAAGGTAAAGGTTTCCCTTGCTCGAAAGACAGTCATTTCTGGAGTGCCAAGGTTCGCCATCACAGTCAGAGATTCCTACACTATATGTGAGAGGGTGTGTGTTCCGTTTCTGTTCTAGAGGTAACTTGGGAGGGGTGGGGGGAAGTGCTTGATCACTACATGCTAAAGATAAAGGTTTCCCTTGCTCGAAAGACAGTCGTTTGTAGAGTGCCAAGGTTCACCATCACAGTCAGAGATTCCTACACTATATGAGAGAAAGAGGGTGTGTGTGTTCTGTTTCTGTTCTAGAGTTAACTTGGGAGGGGTGGGGGGGAAGTGCTTGATCACTACATGCTAAAGGTAAAGGTTTCCCTTGCTTGAAAGACAGTCGTTTCTGGAGTGCCAAGGTTCGCCATCACAGTCAGAGTTTCCTACACTATATGAGAGAGAGAGGGTGTGTGTGTTCTGTTTCTGTTCTAGAGTTAACTTGGGAGGTGTGTGTGTGTGTGTGTGTGCTTGCACGGTTGTGTAAGGGGATCTGAGTTAGGTAAAGGTAAAGAGTCGCCCTTGCTCAAAAGCCAATCGTATCCGACTGTAGGGTTCAGTGCTCATCTGTTTCAAAGCCGAAGAGCCAGCGTTGTCTGCGTCTGCAGACATTTCCGTGGTCATGTGGCAGGCATGACTAGACACCAGAGCGCACGGAACTCTGTTACCTTCCCACCAAAGTGGTCCCTATTTATCTACTTGAAATTTCTTGCTTTCGAACTGCTAGGATGGCAGGAGCTGGAACAAAGACGGGAGCTCATTCCGTCCTGCAGTACTCGGGAATCTAACTGCTGACCTTCTGCCTCCCAGTCAGCATCTTAGTCACTTAAGCCACTGAGCAAACAAGAAAGAAAACAAAACAAAAGTCCCCCAAGAAAATGGGGAAAGGGTTCTTTGGCTCACACAGCTTTGTGCCCATTGTATCTACAATAACATCTAGCCATCTTATTTTTGGCCATCCCCTTCTTTTGTCCTCCACCTTTCCCAGCATCAAGGCTTTCTCAAGTAAATCCTCTCTTCTCATTAGATGTCCAAAGTACTTTACCGTCATCTTTCCTATTTGACCTTTAATGAGCAGTCATGGTTGATTTCTTCTAGGATCGACCTATTTCTAACACTACATTTCAAAGGCATTTATTTTTCTGCGCTCAGCTTTCCTAATGGTCTAGCTCTCACACCCATACATTACCACCAGGAATACCATTGCTTTGACTATGCAATTTTGTGTTTGCAAGGTGATGCCTCTACTTTTCACTATGTTCCCCAGGTTTCTCATAGCTTGTTTCCCAAGCATCAGATCTTTGATCCTAAGAAAGTAAAATCTGCCAGTCATATCCAACTCTAGGGTGCAGTGCTCATCTCCATGTACAGCCAAAGAGCCAGTGCTGTCTGTGTTTGCAGACATTTTCATGGCCATGTGGCAGGCATGACTAGAGCCCAGCAAGTCACATGGCTATATTTGGCCACATCCACAGATTTGGCCACACCCACAGAGGGGTATGGCCAAAATTTCCCTTATTTTCAAATCCAAAAGTTGACAGGTATGTTCATATTTCATGACATCATCTCCACGTATTTAATTTTCCCTCTATACTCTTACATTCTCCTCCCACCACCCAGCCATCTATTTCTGTCTTCTGTTTATTTCCCAGTTCTACTTTCTCTTTTGTTTCCCAAGTCTGTTTTTGAACCAGACAGGCAGCTGTGGCAGAAGTCTATTAGTGCTGAGATTCTAAGCATAAGTACTTCCCCTGCAGAGCTACTTGCAGAATGCAACTGAGTGAGAATCTAGTTGTGTTCTCTAGAGAGTGCAATGATAATAGAGTTCTTCTGGTCAACCAGCAGGAGCTTGTAGTCCTGTATATTTCAGTAACTGGCAAAAAAAAGTAGCCCAGTGGTGCTTAACTTGCTTCTAGTGCTGGCAGCTGAGAAGTTTAGTGACCCTAAAGGTCTCAGATAAAAAAGACCCACCACTCTATGTAGATATTTTAATGAGTACAATTTTATACTTTGGCTGGTTGTTGACATGCTCTTGGAATGATGTGGAACCCACTGTTCTATAGTTCATTTAACACGGTGTCTAGCTACATTTTGTGGAGTAATTTGAAGCCTTTTAGCCAGCACAGGAGGTATCTTGTTAACTTTGTATGGATGTGTTGTGTGCAGTCAAGTGAATTCTGACTTAAGGCGACCCTTTTCAGGGTTTTCTAGGTAGAGAGTACATAGGTTTGCCACTCCCTTTTTCTGGGGACATCCTGGAACTGTACAGCTTGCCCCCAAATCCACACTGGCTTCTCCTACAGCAGAGATGGCGAACCTATGACTCGCGTGCCAGAGGGGGCACTCAGAGCCCTCTCTGTGGGCACGCATGTCATTGCCCCAGCACAGAGTTCACCCTGCCCCTCTGCCTAGCAGTCCATTGGGAGCACTTCTTCCCTCCCCCCAGCATAGAGTTCGCCCTCCCCTCTGCAGCACGGACGGCAGCCTGTTGAGTTTGGGCACTCAGTCTCTAAAAGGTTTGCGATCACTGTCGTAGAGGCACAGTGGGGAATTGAACTACCAACCCATAGCTCTGCAGTCAGCTACCTATACCACTTAGATATCCAGCCAGTCCCTTTTGTTAACTACATACCACAAATACTGTACTTAGAATGTTTTGACAAAATCAGGCAAGTGAATGAAGCTGTATAGTAATTATTCAGGCAGTCTTGATTTTGTCTAGCTTACATGGAGAGACTTAAGATCTTCATGAGTTTCTCCTTTTCAGTTTTACAAGAGCATTGCAACAACAGAAGAGATTGGGGTTAGTGCACTCTATTCCTTACATGTTGACTGAACATGCTACTCTAAAGCACAAATTGGGTTTGAACAGACCTGATATGTGACATACAGTCATCAACCTATTTATCACACCTCTTTGAATTGTGACTAGCTTCTTATTTGGGCAGAATTTTGAGAAATGGGATCTTATAACTAGGCTTCTAAAACCAAACTATTTTCAGTCAGCTGTGTTGCACCTTTAAAGCCCTACGTGGTAGTGGGCCAGGTTACTTAAGAGACCGCGTCACACCAAGGATATCTGCTCATCCCACCAGAGCGGACCAGAGGGGCTCCCTAATGGTACCAACAGCTAGAGAGGCCTCTCTAGCACTAAAAGAAGGGCCTTTTTGGTATCCGCTCCAGCCCTGTGGAACCTCCTGCCGACCGAACTATGCCTCCAGTCAGTTATTAGCCTTTAGAAAAGGGCTCAAAACTTTGCTGGCCCAGCGGGTGTGGGGTGCTGCCTGTGGAGCAGCCCCGCTACTGGTTCATATGAATGGCCATCAGGGTTTTAGTTTTTAACTGTTGTGAATGTGGAGGGCTATTTTAACAGTTTTCATTGCTTTTATGGTTTTAATTGTTATTGTGGGGATGCTTTTATATTTTGATATTATTGGTTAGACTGTAAGCCACCCAGAGTCGCCTCGGTGAGGGGGCGGTGATGAAAGTTGAACTAAATAAATAAATAAATATGTTTGCCAGCAGCTACAAATAATTCTTGTCAGTATGGAAGGCAAATCATGTTACTTGCTCTCTCTTTTTGTTATTTCTAGGGATATATCCCATCTTCCTCTGGTTATCACATCAGGGATTATTGAACCCACTAGGTTGGCTAGAGAGAAAGTGTGAACTTCTCACACATTTAATGTCTGTCATGATCCTGGGTTTTTCTTTCCCCTTCTGGGTCTTATAACATCCTTGTTATTTGTATGTCCTGGGATGGGGAGACCAACATGGAGTGAGAGGATAACAGGAGTAAATTGATAACCACCCTTCTTTCCCGAACACTTCTCTGCTACTGCCACCCCACTGGGATCATGCAAAGCTTAAAAATAATTTTTTTAAAATGTTCTTGGTAGATGGTTGATTGGTTATACTGGATTGGGGACACAGACACACTCTCCATCTAAAAAGGATTTAAGTAGATTTATTAGAACAGGGGGAAAGGAAGAGGAAAAGGCAATTTAAAAGAATACAAATTCCTAAATGATTACTTGACAACTTATCAAAAGTAAAAGGTATTCAAGTGGACAAGGTTTCAAGCATGACAAAACAATAAATTGAGACCTGTCCTTCAGCTAGTCATTACTTTAGTGATGGGGTGCCCAAACTATGGCCCATGGGCCAGATCCAGCCCGTGGCACCAAATCATCCAGCCCACACCACCCAGGCTGCTGTCAGAAGCAGAAGTAAAATGTGCATGCGCAAAATGCTGCCATAAATGCACCTGCGGCTGTTGTAAATGTGTTTAAGACAGCCATGTGTGCATTTATGTCATCTTTTTGCACATGCACGGGTGTGTTTTACTTCCACTTCTGGTGGGAGGAACCACATAACCGGCCCGCTCAACCATGTGACCAGGCCACGGTGCAAAAAGTTTGGTACCCCTGCCTTAGTGGAATTGTTACACACTCATCTAGTCTACTGATAAGATCAAGTTGTGGAAGGTTAATAACCTTTTGCAACAGGGATGCTGAAATACTCGGGTTCCTGGATCTAGCTAATTGTCTTTATACATAGGAATCTTTTATGGTCTTTTGATCTATTGATCTGACCAATTGCTCTTTCCTGATAAGCTGCCAGACATGATGAAAATTTTCATATCATTCAGAGCAAACAGCCAAATACTGATTTCTAAAAGTCCTTTGAAGCTCCTTCCACTGAAAATTCTAGCCTTTTGGTTTGACAGGAGATGCAGCAGTGGTGCAATGATTGCTTCCTTCTTGTTTATTAGTTCAGCTTCTCGTGATTACAGGAGTGACAGATGTTTATCCTTTAATCCTTTTTTTATATGTATCCAATGCTTTGCTTTCCAGACAAAGTCACTCTTAGTTATACAGTACTGTAAATCAGGATGGTCTGAATGTTAGATGTCCTGATTGAAGCAAATCTTCTCCAAATGTGAAAAAAAACCCTCCCCTGATTTTTCTTATTTTACTTGGGAGCTTCAAGGTCAGTTCCATTTCTTCACAAGTCAACCTTTACCATGCTCAGTTGAACATGCTCAGTTCTCATTGGGCTGTTCTTTAGTCATCTGATCTTTTTTATTTTTTATTTAAAAAACTTTATTCCTACTTGAAGACATGATAGTAGACTGATGGTGAACCTTGGTACTCCATGTGTTCTTGGACCTCAATTCCCAGAAGCACTGATCAGCAGGAGTGCTGACTTGGGCTTCCAGGAATTGAAGTCCAAGAACACCTAGAGTGCCAAGGTTCGCCATTGCTATGCTTGTATCTTCCTTCTTATTCTTCAAGTGGTGAAAGCTAAGTAGATATGCAACTTACTGAAGTGAAAGAGCTATTTGTTATATCTATGTTTAGATTACATTTGTTTATTTAGAAAATAAATATGTCTGAAGATTTTGATAAATATTTAGCAAAAAACAACAACCCAAAAACACCACAAGTGGGTAAAGGTGAAATTTCTTTCTGCCCTATCTTCAGATGGAATGTATCATGCTGTTCCATGTTTTTACAAAGAGATAATACATGGCCATCATACTACGGTCTTTGCTAGATGACTTTCTACAAAATATGTTTATATCTAAAATAAAGACAAGCTATGAGAAAGCTGGGGAACATAGTTAAAAGTAGAGACATCACCTTGCAAACAAAAGTCTGCATAGTCAAAGCAATGATATTCCCGGTAGTAATGTATGGTTGTGAGAGATGGACCATAAAGAAAGCTGAGCACAGAAGAATAGACGCCTTTGAAATGTGGTGTTCGAGGAGAATTTTGAGAGTACACTGGACAGCATGGAGGACAAATAGATCGATCTTAAAAGAAATCAACCCAAACTGCTCCTTGGAAGGTCAAATAGTGAAGATGAAGCTAAAGTACTTTGGACATAAAATGAGAAGAGAGGATTCACTTGAGAAAGCCTTGATGCTGGGAAAGTTCGAGAGCAAAAGAAGAAGGGGACGGCAGAGAATGAGATGGGTAGATGGTATTGTTGACACAATGGGCACACAACTAGGTGGGTTGAGGGGGATGGTGGAGTATAGGGGTGCCTGGTGTGCAATGGCCCATGGGGTCGCAAAGGGTCGGACTTGACTATGCGACTGAACAACAACAACAAAAATAAAGAGGACTAATGAGAAATAAGTAAAATGACATATTAAGAACATAAGAACATAAGAACAGCCTTGCTGGAACAGGCCACAGCCCATCCAGTCCAGCATTCTGTCTCACACAGTGGCTCACCATTTCCTTCAGGGTATTCCCAAGGAGATGCCTTCACCTGCTTAGGATTCCCTGGAAATGGCATTGAGAGATATCCTGCCTATCTCTCCAACCCGGAGGTTGTCCTTAGGTAGCCATAATTATAGCCATTGATACACTTGTCCTCCATGAACTTGTCTAATCCTTTCTTAAAGCTGTCAAGACTGACAGCTGTCACCACTTCTTCTGGCAGGGAGTTCCATAGACCAGTAATCCTCTGGGTGAAAAAGTACTTTCTCTTATTTGTTTGAGAACTAGTACCCAAAAGTTTCATCGAGTGTCCCCTAGTTCTAGTGTTGTGCGATAGGGAAAACAGTTTTTCCTTATCTACTTTGTCCACACAGTGCATGATTTTATAAACTTCAATCAGGTCACCTCTTAGACGCCGTCGTTCAAGAGTGAAAAGGCCCAACCGTTGCAGCCTCAGATGGTAAGGAAGGTGTTCCAGTCCCCTAATAATTCTGGTTGCCCTCCTCTGTACTTTCTCCAACTCCATAATATCCTTCTGGAGGTATGGCGACCAGAACTGTACACAGTATTCCAGATGGGGCCTCACCATAGATTTATAAAGAGGCAAAATGACACTTGCTGACTTATTTTCTATACTCTTCCTAATGATCCCTAACATTGAGTTTGCTTTTTTCACTGCTGAGGCACACTGGGTTGACATCTTCATTGAGCTGTCCACCAGGACACCAAGGTCCCTTTCCTGGTTTGTCGCAGAGAGTTCAGACCCCATCAGTTTATAAATGTAATTGGTTTTTTTTTTGCCCCAACATGCATCACTCTGCACTTACTGATGTTGAAGCTCATTTGCCACTGTTTTGCCCACTCCCCCAGTGTCAAGAGATCCCTCTGTAGCTCCTCACAATCTCTCACAGTTTTCACCACCCTGTATAATTTAGTGTCGTCAGCAAATTTGGCTACCTTGCTTTTTACTCCTACCTCTAGATCATTTATGAAGAGGTTGAAAAGCAGGGGTCCCAGTACTGAACCTTGGGGGACCCCACTCTTTACTTCCCTCCACTTGGAGGTGTCCATTTAGTGCTACCCTCTGTTTCCTGTCCCTTAGCCAGTTGCTGATCCAGGACAAGACCTGTCCCTTTATTCCATGACTGGTAAGTTTATTCAAGAGCCTTTGGTGTGGGACCTTGTCAAAAGCCTTCTGAAAGTCCAGATAAACAATGTCAACTGGATCCCCCTTATCCACATGCTTGTTGACACTCTCAAAAAATTCCAACAGATTAGTGAGGCATGATTTGCCCTTGTAAAAGCCATGTTGGCTCTCCTTTAGCAGCGCCTTCTCTTCTATGTACCTATTAATTCTATCTTTTAGGATGGTTTCCATCACTTTACCTGGGACACATGTCAAACTGACAGGTCGGTAATTTCCTGGATCACCCCTGGATCCTTTTTTGAAAATTGGTGTTACATCAGGCACAAAGCCTGATTTGAGGGAAAGATTATATATTTTGGCTAGGAGATCAGCAATTTCATCTTTAAGTTCCCTGAGAACTCGTGGATGGATGCCATCTGGTCCTGGTGATTTGTTAGTGTTTAGTTTAACAAGACATGCAAGGACCTCCTCCCTGGTTATTTCTATCTTGCTTAATTCTTCGGTTTCCCTCCCTACGAAGATAGGCTCTGTTTTGGGCATGTGGTCTCTGTCTTCTTCAGTGAATACTGAAGCAAAGAATTCATTGAGTCTCTCTGCAATCTCTGTTTCCTCTTTAATAACCCCTTGCCTTCCATTGTCATCTAATGGTCCAATGGCCTTCCTAGTTGGGTTCTTACTTCTAATGTACTTAAAGAAGTCTTTGTTATTTCTCTGAGTATTTTTAGCTATACGCTCCTCAAAGTCTTGCTTTGCTTTCCTGATTGTTGCCTTGCATTTGTTCTGCCAGAATTTATGTTTCTGCCTGCTGTCCTCATTTGGACAAGCCTTCCATCTTCTAAATGAGCTTTTCTTGCTCTTGATCACTTCCCGAACAGCTCCTGTAAGCCACATTGGAGTCCTCTTGGACCTGGTTTTAGACTGTTTTAGACTGAACATGTCCCACTATAAATAATTGTCAGACCTCTCATACATGTGGCTTGGATGTTTGTGTCAAACAAGCTTATGTCAACTAGTATATGTTATCTGTTACTAGTGATGAGTTTTAAATAGTAAAGTAGCCAGTGTACCCAGGCTGTGAAGAGTAGTCCTGCTGAGAGAAGTGTGATACAGTTGGGTGGAGGGGATGGATCATATAGAATAATGTTTTCAAGATTTATTTCTAGCTAGAAGCCATACTTGAGATTCTTTTATCCAGTCTGTATGAAAAACGGATCACCTCTTCTACAACTTCTCTGTCACTCAAAATTAGTGCATAATTTCATAGCAGTTTTATCATAGATGATTAGATGAAATGGAATCAGACATCTCCTAGATAGAAAGAGGGAAATAATTGCTACTTGATACTAATTATATTCTGGTTCACCATACTTACGGTATATCTGTGAAGTTGCTCAGTTTATTTAACTTAAGGAAATGACTGGATGATATCAACCTCAGAGTTTTTATAGTATTCAAATATGAAATTGCCGCACAAGCAATAAATATGTAACTTGTTCCTAAGATCAGCCTCTACACCTGAGTATTGGTTACCTGCGTATTGGTTATCTGAGTATTGATTAATGTTTTTAAAAATTGGAGATATCCATCTTATTATAGGTCAGTTAATATCTCTCCTGGATATTTTTTTGGGAAATAATTATTAAAGGTAAAATTAATGTGCATATGGAAGAAACAACTCTTGCGCAAAGGGAATCAGCATGGAAGAAACAACTCTTGCGCAAAGGGAATCAGCATGACTTTTGCAAAATTGAGCCCTGCTTCATTAACATTTTAGAGGTTTTTGAAGAATGTCAATGGATCTTCATCCTGTAGTATAATAAAAAATAAACAAAAACACAGAAAATAGGGTGGAATAGAATTATGCTGAACTGATAAGAAATGGATGTGAAAAGGAATCATCTGGTGTCCTGCTTTGGGGCTTCCCAGAACCCTTTGTCCAGTAGTGGGCTGGCCCATCGGGCTACCGGGACTCATCCCGGGGTGCCCCCCCAGGACCATGGCACCCCCCTTGGATGCCAATGCAAAGAAAAGGCGCCAGAAAAATTCAAACCAAGAGCCTGGTGCTCCTTCTCTTGCGGCCACTGGCAACTGCTCTTCTCTTGAGCCTCGGGCAGCTCTGCGCAGGGGGGCAGCCACAGAGGGCAGAATGCCTGGCTGGGCCCTTCCAGGAGTGGTGGTGGCCAGAGCTGAGCCAAGCTGCGATGCCTGGAATGATCGAGCAAATGAGCAGGGCTCCGTGTTCCTCTGCTTGTCTTCCTCCTCCTGTGCAACCAAAGATAAGATTACCAAGAGCAGCTCCATTGACAGTACAGATGCAGTGGCTTAGAGGTTGCAATTTTGCCTTGTAAGCATGAGTTCGAAGTTCGATTCCCCAGGAAGGATAGTGGGAACATGTATAATGTATAATTTCTGATGTAATTGTTGGAGAGCCATTGTCCTGTAATCAGGAGGTTGTTGGTTCGAATCCCCAGAGGGTAGTTGAAATTAGAAGGTGAGTGGGAACATATATATTTTGTTAAGGTTAGATACCCTCATCACTCCCTGTCCAGCACCCTTTTAGGGTAGCCAGCACTCCCCTGCCTTTGGCTAGATCCAATACAGGTCTTGTTATTTTTCACTTACCTGCTGTGAACCAGTATAAACTGCAGAAAAGCAGAAAACAGAAACTACTAGACCAATCATTGCTCATTTGGTTGTCACTTTTCCCAGTACAAAGATAAAATGAAGGAAAATGTTTAATGCTTTTAAAAATGCTTAACAATTGTAAGAACTTCTGAGATACAGTGATTTGTCTTAATAGCATTGTGAGCTCTACTTTCAGGAGCTTGAAAGCTTTTTTGAGTCTTAAAAAAAAGGAAAAATATTTAAACTTTTATGCAACCTCTTTTCTCAAGCTGTTTATGGGGTATGTAACGTAATCAGTGCCTAATATAATACAGTATTCCATTCTGTTTAACAAAAATGAAAGCGGAAAGGAGCACAGATCTTTTGCATAGCTGAATAATGTAGACTGGAATGGCCTAAAGAGTCTTTCAATTTGGTTCAGCTATTTATCTTGGCAACCGTGCATTTTAAAACAGGCATCCTTGAATATATATAGCTTGTGTTGTTTGTGACTCATTTTTTTGCTGAAAAAATTGCACCAGATTTAGTGGATTGAAAGACAGTATGTTTTGATATTAAAGATTCCATTAGCAAGTTAGTAAAAAAAAATTGCAACAAAATCCAAGATATATTTCCTATGAAGTATTTTCATTGTTTTCACTGGGTCTTATTTCCATGCAAATATGCATACAGTTGGGGGTCTAGTTAGGTATATGGCCAATCCAATTATTTATAAAGATGTTCTTCGTTCATTATGAAAAGAGTAAATCTAATTCATTACAGATTGTTGTCCAAAAAGTATTGTTGTAAAATATCTCCAGTTAAAGACCAGAGTTTAAATGAACCATGGAGGAAATTGTTTCAGTGTGGAGGTCACCTAAGCATGGATGAGAACTATGAAGCTTTGTCGTGGTGTCAGTCCCAAAATACGCTTCAAAAGTGCACAGGAACCAGTTTAAGTATTTTTGTTGTTCAGTCGCACAGTCGATTCCGACCTTTTGCGACCCTATGGACAATTGCCCACCATGCACCTCTGTCTTCCACCATCCTCCTCAGCCCACCCAGCTTTGTGCCCATTGTGTCCACAATACCATCTATCCATCTCATTTTTGGCAGCCCCCTTCTTCTTTTGCCCTCCATTGCATCAACGACGACGCGAAAGGAGAGAAAACACTCCCAGAAGAAAGATAAACGTGTAATGAGTTCCGTTTATTTCTTGAAATTCCTGTGTCTCTTATTTGATTCATAAGCAGAACATAGTTCAAATAAAACTGTAATAATGGTGGAATTTCAATATATATAGTCTGGAAAAGTCTCTTGCGTCTTCAAATAATATAAGACTAATAAACTGCGTCTTTAAACCAATGTAGACTACGGAATGGCGATGTCCTTCCGGTAGTTGGACATTTCGTTGCACTTTATCAAGCGTCTACAATATAAAATATGTACAATATAATACGATGCAGCACAATTCAATACAAGGGTTATACATAAAGTTAAATGATATTAGCATATGAGAGCTATAGTGACTAATTTAACCATACAATATAAATGCAGGACAAAGTGGGGCATCTCATGCAAAAATTCACTACGTGTCTATTCAAAAATATCTGTTGCAATTAAATCATGAATCAGTAGTCATTATAAATGGTGCATGTACATCTAGGTCTGCGACAGAGCAATTACAAAGCATCTAAAAAACCTTATAAAGAATGGAAGAAATACATACCAAAATGTATATATGTATATATTTATGTAAGTATCGCGCGTCCTGCACCTCCTGAAGTCTTGTGTTGTGTGCTCGCGTTAACTAACAGTAACCTACTATTCTTTAAATATTCTTATTCTTGCCCACTCATCTGTGATGACTCAGTAGATTTTCTAGCCCCATGTGGAAAGAATATAGATCCAGGTGCTTATCTGAAACTGTTGTGCTGGTTGTTAAAGGGACCTGTCCCTGAGCTAGGAATTATACCTAGCTAACTCTAGCATATGATAATGAAATGTTCATAAAAATGAAGATGGTTCCCAATCTGTGTTCAAGCCGTGTGGTGTTAACGTGTTGAACCGATGAATGTAAAAGGCTTCTCTTTGTAATAGAACCTTTTCCATATTGAGAATATGATATTTGTTGACATTAACAGTTTCTAGCACAATAATCTTGAGGTCTCCTGGTTTGTGTTGTTTGTTAAGAAAGTGATTTACCAGAGGAGCAGTGATGTTCCGGTTTCTAATCCGTGAGAGGTGTTCCCCTAAGCGTATTTTCAAAGAACGACTCGATTGTCCCACATAGCCTAACTGACAAGGCCATATTGCCATGTATACAATATTTTTTGAATTGCAATTAGAAAATGAGGTGAGCTCCAATGTGAAGCTGCTGGAAGGCAATTTGACCGTGTTTGCACATATCATGTGAGTACAGTATATACAATGTCCGCAAATGTGGTGCCCTGCAGGGAGGGACAAGCGCTTTTGCTTTTGAGTGGAAATGTCTGCTCTCGAAAGGAGATTGGCTAACGTCCGAGTTTTTCTGAATCCCACCAGTGGTTTTTGTTGGCATCCCGGTATCGTGTCTAATATGTGCCAGTGCCTGTTGATAATGCGTTTAATTTGATTTGCTAGCGGGGTGTAGTCCAGAGACCAAACCAATCTATGCTGAGATGTTATTTGTTCCGTTTGTCTTTCGAGAAGAGAGCTTCTTGTGCGTAAATCCGCTTTCGTTTGTGCGTGTGCAATGATGTGTTTCGGATATCCTCTCGTACTAAGTGTTTGCGCAATGTCTTTGGCTGCAATTCTGTAGTCGTGTTCTTTTGAGGAATTCCTTTTGGCTCTGAGGAGTAAGCTATACGGTATGTTACTTTTCAAATGATGTGGGTGATAAGAGCTATATTGAAGGTAAGCGAAACGGTCTGTAGGTTTGTGGTACAGTTTTGTTTTTATCTGATTCGCTTCAATATATACAGTCAGATCCAAAAAAGCCAAAGATGTTCGGTTCGTGGTATGCGTGAATTTGATATTATTATGAAGACTGTTCATCCAAATGCAGAAATTATCTATGGAGGTGTAGTCCTGAAAAATGAAAAATAAATCATCTATATATCTCTTATAACTGATGATGTTGTTGAAAAAAGGATTGGTCCGTGGGTCCAGAATAAAAGTGTTATCGAAGCTGCACATAAAAATGTTGGCAATTGATGGGGCAAAATTAGAACCCATGGAGACCCCCTGTGTTTGAAGAAAGAAAGAGTTGTCAAACCTGAAGAAATTGTGTTCGAAGCAGGTGTCCAAGAGGTCTAGTAGAAAATGTGCAGGTGGCTGATTGATGGAGCGTGTTTCTAAAGCGTGGGCAACAAGAGTACGCGCTTCTCCCAGTGGGATGTTGGTGTAAAGTGAGGTGATGTCCATAGTAAGTAATACTGCTCCATTTGGCACCTGAAAGTTTTCCATCATTTGGATGAAGTGCGTGGAATCCTTTACATAAGATGCAGAGTTGCTAGCAAACTGATGGATATGAAAATCAATATAGGTGGCCACTGGTTCTAGAAGAGATTGATTCGCTGAAATGATAGGTCTACAAGGGATGACGGTGTCAGAAGTCCGAATTTTGTGTACTTTTGGTAGAAGATAAAACATAGGAACTCTTGGATATTTGTTAAGTAAAAACCGGAAGGTGTTATTGGTAATATAGTCTTGTGCCAATCCTTCTTGTAGTACTGTCTTAAGAATGTTCATAGTGTGGGTAGTGGGATCATGGTCTAGCTTCCGATAGCATTCTATGTTAGACAATTGTGTCCATGCTGCCTTGAGGTAATCTTCTTTGTCAAGTAATACAATTCCCCCTCCTTTATCTGCTGCCTTAATCACGATATTGGGAAGATTCTGAGGGTACTTTGAAAAACGCTTTGAGCTTGAGTAGTCTGATGAGTTTGAAGATGTCTATCTTGGTTTTGAACGGGCAATACCGGGGCGTGGGGACAAACCCCAATCCCAAGTTAAGAAGCTCTGTTTCCCTAGTGGTTAAATTCCTGCTAGACAAATTGAACACCAGTGAGGAGGTTATTTTTTCTTTGTGCGTCTTCGTGTTCTTTGTTCTAAAAAATCCCTCCTATTATCAATATGTGGTGCGCTCGCCAAGGCAGATTTGGGTCTGTACCGGTTGGTGCGAAAATTGTAAGGGTCTCTAGCTCGCTCGTCGGTGGAAGACTCCGCTGCGTCAGAATCAGTGGTCTCAGAATCTTCAGTTACATTGAGACAATTCACTCCACGCTCTACATTCACGCCTAATATTGAACACCCAGCTATCGAGGTATTTAAAAGGATAGTTACCCGGGACATCGCCATTGCTGAAACACGGTCTAACAGGCACTTCAATTTAACCAAAGAGGACATGACGTTACTAAAAAACTTAGGTTCGGATCCCAATATCGTGATTAAGGCAGCAGATAAAGGAGGGGGAATTGTATTACTTGACAAAGAAGATTACCTCAAGGCAGCATGGACACAATTGTCTAACATAGAATGCTATCGGAAGCTAGACCATGATCCCACTACCCACACTATGAACATTCTTAAGACAGTACTACAAGAAGGATTGGCACAAGACTATATTACCAATAACACCTTCCGGTTTTTACTTAACAAATATCCAAGAGTTCCTATGTTTTATCTTCTACCAAAAGTACACAAAATTCGGACTTCTGACACCGTCATCCCTTGTAGACCTATCATTTCAGCGAATCAATCTCTTCTAGAACCAGTGGCCACCTATATTGATTTTCATATCCATCAGTTTGCTAGCAACTCTGCATCTTATGTAAAGGATTCCACGCACTTCATCCAAATGATGGAAAACTTTCAGGTGCCAAATGGAGCAGTATTACTTACTATGGACATCACCTCACTTTACACCAACATCCCACTGGGAGAAGCGCGTACTCTTGTTGCCCACGCTTTAGAAACACGCTCCATCAATCAGCCACCTGCACATTTTCTACTAGACCTCTTGGACACCTGCTTCGAACACAATTTCTTCAGGTTTGACAACTCTTTCTTTCTTCAAACACAGGGGGTCTCCATGGGTTCTAATTTTGCCCCATCAATTGCCAACATTTTTATGTGCAGCTTCGATAACACTTTTATTCTGGACCCACGGACCAATCCTTTTTTCAACAACATCATCAGTTATAAGAGATATATAGATGATTTATTTTTCATTTTTCAGGACTACACCTCCATAGATAATTTCTGCATTTGGATGAACAGTCTTCATAATAATATCAAATTCACGCATACCACGAACCGAACATCTTTGGCTTTTTTGGATCTGACTGTATATATTGAAGCGAATCAGATAAAAACAAAACTGTACCACAAACCTACAGACCGTTTCGCTTACCTTCAATATAGCTCTTATCACCCACATCATTTGAAAAGTAACATACCGTATAGCTTACTCCTCAGAGCCAAAAGGAATTCCTCAAAAGAACACGACTACAGAATTGCAGCCAAAGACATTGCGCAAACACTTAGTACGAGAGGCTATCCGAAACACATCATTGCACACGCACAAACGAAAGCGGATTTACGCACAAGAAGCTCTCTTCTCGAAAGACAAACGGAACAAATAACATCTCAGCATAGATTGGTTTGGTCTCTGGACTACACCCCGCTAGCAAATCAAATTAAACGCATTATCAACAGGCACTGGCACATATTGGACACGATACCGGGATGCCAACAAAAACCACTGGTGGGATTCAGAAAAACTCGGACGTTAGCCAATCTCCTTTCGAGAGCAGACATTTCCACTCAAAAGCAAAAGCGCTTGTCCCTCCCTGCAGGGCACCACATTTGCGGACATTGTATATACTGTACTCACATGATATGTGCAAACACGGTCAAATTGCCTTCCAGCAGCTTCACATTGGAGCTCACCTCATTTTCTAATTGCAATTCAAAAAATATTGTATACATGGCAATATGCCCTTGTCAGTTAGGCTATGTGGGACAATCGAGTCGTTCTTTGAAAATACGCTTAGGGGAACACCTCTCACGGATTAGAAACCGGAACATCACTGCTCCTCTGGTAAATCACTTTCTTAACAAACAACACAAACCAGGAGACCTCAAGATTATTGTGCTAGAAACTGTTAATGTCAACAAATATCATATTCTCAATATGGAAAAGGTTCTATTACAAAGAGAAGCCTTTTACATTCATCGGTTCAACACATTAACACCACACGGCTTGAACACAGATTGGGAACCATCTTCATTTTTATGAACATTTCATTATCATATGCTAGAGTTAGCTAGGTATAATTCCTAGCTCAGGGACAGGTCCCTTTAACAACCAGCACAACAGTTTCAGATAAGCACCTGGATCTATATTCTTTCCACATGGGGCTAGAAAATCTACTGAGTCATCACAGATGAGTGGGCAAGAATAAGAATATTTAAAGAATAGTAGGTTACTGTTAGTTAACGCGAGCACACAACACAAGACTTCAGGAGGTGCAGGACGCGCGATACTTACATAAATATATACATATATACATTTTGGTATGTATTTCTTCCATTCTTTATAAGGTTTTTTAGATGCTTTGTAATTGCTCTGTCGCAGACCTAGATGTACATGCACCATTTATAATGACTACTGATTCATGATTTAATTGCAACAGATATTTTTGAATAGACACGTAGTGAATTTTTGCATGAGATGCCCCACTTTGTCCTGCATTTATATTGTATGGTTAAATTAGTCACTATAGCTCTCATATGCTAATATCATTTAACTTTATGTATAACCCTTGTATTGAATTGTGCTGCATCGTATTATATTGTACATATTTTATATTGTAGACGCTTGATAAAGTGCAACGAAATGTCCAACTACCGGAAGGACATCGCCATTCCGTAGTCTACATTGGTTTAAAGACGCAGTTTATTAGTCTTATATTATTTGAAGACGCAAGAGACTTTTCCAGACTATATATATTGAAATTCCACCATTATTACAGTTTTATTTGAACTATGTTCTGCTTATGAATCAAATAAGAGACACAGGAATTTCAAGAAATAAACGGAACTCATTACACGTTTATCTTTCTTCTGGGAGTGTTTTCTCTCCTTTCGCTTTTGTTACACCCCAGCCGACCTACCGCACCTCTGAACCCTCCATTGCATCAAGGCTTTCTCAAGTGAATCCTCTCTTCTCATTTGATGTCTAAAGTACTTTAGCTTCATATTTACTGTTTGACCTTCTAAGGAGCAGTCAGGGTTGATTTCTTCTAAGCGACCTATTTGTTCTGCTCGCTATCCAGGGGACTCAAAACTCTTCTCCAACACCACATTTCAAATGCATCTATTCTTCTGTGCTCCACTTTCCTAATGGTCCAACTCTCACAACCATCATTACCATTGGAAATACCATTGCTTTGACTATGCGAATTTTTGTTTGCAAGGTGATGTCTCTACTTTTCACTATGTTCCCCAGGTTTCTCATAGCTTGTCTCGCAAGCTTCAGTCGCCTTTTTATTTCATGGCTGCAATCACCATCTGCAGTGATCTTGGATCCTAAGAAAGTAATATCTGTCACTGCTTCTACTTCTTCTCCATCTATTTTCCAGGGACTTAGGGCCTGTTGCCAATATCTTGGTTTTCTTGATGTTGAGTCTCAAGCCAGATTTTGCACTCTCTTCTTTCAACCTAATCAGCAGCTTCTTTAGGTCTTCCACACTTTCTGCCATTAGGGTAGTATAATATGCGTATCTCAAGTTGTTGAGGTTTCTCCCATCAATTTTGATGATGATGATGATGATGATGATGATGATGATGATGATGATGATGATGATGATGATGATGATGATGATAATAATAATAATAATAATAATAATAATAATAATAATAATAATAATAATAATAATAATAATAATAATAAAAGTTTTATTTATATACCGCTTGTCTCTTCCCGAAGGAGACTCCAAGCAGTTCACATTGGGGCATGCTGCCTGAAGCAGGCAGCAGTGGGGAAAAGATACAATATCAGTAAGCATACAACATAAAAAGCAAGAAATAAAAGAAAAGAAGGACTCCCACGGCCAAGACCAAGCGAGGGAAGCGGGTCAAAACAAGGCGGCAATGGCGCTAGACTGTATAAAGTCTCTACCGTGCCGATATGAGCCCAGGAGTTCACTTTTACTCTTCCCCATGGCAAATGCAAATCATCCAAACTTGTGATTCGTCCAACCCTGTACTGCGCATTATGTGCTCTGTGTATAAGTTTAATAAGCGGGGTGACAAAATGCAGCCTTGTCTTATTCCTTTCCCTATTCCAAACCACTCCGTCATTCCGTATTCTGTCCTAACTGTTGCTTCTTGACTCATGTACAGATTTCTCATGAAGCATATAAGATGTTCTGATATTCCCAACTCTTTAATTACTTGCCACATTTTGTTGTGGTCCACACAGTCAAAGGCCTTGGTGTAGTCAATGAAACAGAAGTAGACTTGTTTCTGATATTCTTTTGTTTTCTCCATGATTTAACGTATGTTGGCAATGTGGTCTCTAGTCCCCCTGCCTCTTTGGAACCCAGCCTGCACTTCTGGTAATTCTCTCTCCACATGCTGCTGAAGTCTATCCTGTATTATCTTGAGCATAACCTTGCTAGTGTGTTGGATGAGTGCAATTGTTCGATAATTTGAACATTTTTTGGTTTAAGTAAAAGTTTAAGTATATTTTACCTTAATTTACACTACAGTCCTATAGATGCTTTAAAATAAACCATGGAACAGTGCAGTTGTAGTCTGTTCCCTACCAATGTTTGAATCTCCACTTCAAGTCTCTCTGGTGTAATTATCCAATGGCTGAAATCCGGTTGCTTAGCTTTGTAAGTTACACTAAAGTAAGCCTGTTCAATCAATGGGGATTTGTTGAATCAGCTCCTCCATAGGTTCCATCAATTCAATTGGGCTAGCTCTAACTGTGACTTATTATATTAAACCAAGCTACAGTTAGAGTAAGCCCATTTCAGTCAGTGGATCCTACGGAAGAGATGGCTTGCAAATCTTCAATAATTCAATTAGCCATCTTTAGTGTGACTTAAGCAACAGTATTTTCTCCACTGTCAGTTTAAAAACCTCAGAGGAAGGAGAGTCTACCTTTTGAGGCAATCCATTCTAGTGTTGAATTGCTCTTCTCATCAGGAGGTTCTTCGTATTACCTAGTCAGAATCTCTTTTATTGTAATTAAAACCATTACTACTCTGTGGAGCAGCAGAAATATTTCACTGTCTTCCATGAGATAACCCTTCTGATATCTGAGAATGGCTATCATATCACTTCTCACTCTTTATTTCTCTCAGCTGAGTGTACCCAGTTAATGTTTCTGGTAACATTTAACCAAACATTTAACCAACGACTGGAAGGTTGGCAGGTCAGCAGTTCGAGACCTGAGTACTGCAGGACGGAATGAGCTCTCGTCTTTGTCCCAGCTCCTGCCAATCTAGCAGTTCGAAAGCAAGAAATTGCAAGTAGATAAATAGGTACCACTTCAATGGGAAGGTAAACAGCATTCCGTGCACTCCTATGTCTAGTCATGCCAGCCACATGGCCACAGAAATGTCTGCAGACACAGCACTGGCTCTTTGACTGTAAACAGAGATTAGCATGAGCACTGAACCCTAGGATCGAATACGACTGGCTTTCAAGCAAAGGCGACCTTTACCTTTACCTAATTTTAAAGCCAGAGATTGGCAAAGTGTAGACAAAGTGATCCTCCAAGGCTCAACAATCCCAAGCACCATAAAATGTCTCTTCACCACAGCCAGGAAAGGGAATTTCCTAGGGGAAAATGGTGAATGTCTACCCCTGAAAGCCTGTTGCAGTGTTCAACATGAAAAAATTGTTTCCCTCCTATATATAAAAGTGACATTCTATACACTTTTGGTTCTGTTCTTCAGTAGCTTTCAAAAGAGTAGAAATGCAAGGTGATACCTATATTGGATCTCTCTCTCTCTTTCTCTCTCTCTCTCTCTCACACACACTCCCTCTCTCTCTCTCCCACACACACACTTCATGAGCTTTCATGGTAGAAGATCATGTCTTGAAGCATGCATCAATTTATTGTGAATAATGCAGGAGAATTATAAGTGAGAGTTCCAGACATTGATGGCAGATGTCTGTGCCAGCCTCTGTTTCTTAGAGCAGAGTTTTTTTTAAAAAAAAGCAGCAGACTGCATCAGGAAGCTGTTGGTTGGATATCATCCCCTCAAATAAAAACACCCCTCCTCCCTCCATAACCTGTTATTGAAACTGCAAAATTCTGTTTGGTTGGGAAACAGGGCAACACAAAGTCCTGGAGCCCTTCATCAGAGAATTAGGGTTAAAATGAAGTTTGCTCAGTAGGTAGCACCAATAACTGCCAAACCCAAATCGATTAGTGGTTGGAGAGTGAGACGTCCAGCCCTAGGCTACTCCAATATGGTGTGCCTCAGGGCTCGGTGCTGTCTCCTCTCCTATTTAATATCTACATTAAACTGCTGGGTGAGATCATCTGCTGCCACGGGGCGCGGTACCATCAGTACATGGATGACACCCAAGTGTACATCTCGTCTATGGAACTCCCTGCCAGAAGAAGTGGTGACAGCTGTCAGTCTTGACAGCTTTAAGAAAGGATTGGACAAGTTCATGGAGGACAAGGGTATCAATGGCTATAATTATGGATACTTAAGGACAACCTCCGGGTTGGAGAGATAGGCAGGATATCTCTCAATGCCATTTCCAGGGAATCCTAAGGAGGTGAAGGCATCTCCTTGGGAATACCCTGAAGGAAATGGTGAGCCACTGTGTGAGACAGAATGCTGGACTGGATGGGCTGTGGCCTGTTCCAGCAAGGCTGTTCTTATGTTTGTCTCGTGGTGATCCCAGTGATGCTGTCAAAGTCCTGTCCAAGTGCCTGGCGGCTGTTGGGGTCTGGATGGGGGACAACGGATTACAACTGAACCATGGCAAGTCTGAGTGGTTATGGATTAGGGGCCCGGTGATATCTCGGGAGCTACCATCGTTGGTTTTGGATGGGGCTAGTCTGCCCCAGACAGATCCGGTGTGCAACTTGGGGGTCCTCCTGGACTCACGACTGCTGCTTGAAGATCAGGTAGCGGCCGTGGCCAGGAGGGCTTTTGCCCAACTTCGGGCAATTCGCCAGTTGCGCACGCTCCTAGACCGGGACTCCTTACTCATGGTCACTCATGCTCTGTTCACCTCTAGACTAGATTATTGCAATGCGCTCTACATGGGGCTGCCCTTGATGACCATCTGGAGGCTGCAGTTGGTCCAGAACGCGGCTGCTTGGGTGGTGATGGGGTGTGGGCATTATGCTCGCGCCTCACCACTGCTTCAGGAGCTGTACTGGCTTCCAATTTGCCTTCAGGTTCAATTCAAGGTCCTGGTCATTATCTTTAAAGCCCTATATGGTAGTGGGCCAGGATACCTAAGAGACTGCATTGCCCCAAGAACGTCTGTCCGTCCAACCAGAGCAGACCGGAGGGGCTCTCTGCTTGTACCATCTGCTAGAGGGGCCTGTCTCTCTAGCACAAGAAGGAGGGCCTTCTCTGTGTCTACTCTGGGCCTATGGAACCTCCTGCCAGTGGAACTAAGGCTGCAGACGGAATTGCTGCCCTTCAGGAAAGATGTGAAAACATGGCTGGCGGGGCAGGTGTGGGGTCCTGAAGATGTCATGATCCCCACCTGCTGGTTGGTTTAATATCAAAGTAATTTTCCTCTTTTTAATGTGTGGGGGTTTTAGCGGGGTAATTTGTTTTAATGGGGTTGTTCTTGTTTTAAGGGTTTTAAGATTGTATGCCGCCCAGAGTCTTTGTGAGTTGGGCGGCTATATAAATATGAATATAAATAAAAAAATAAATATTACCTAGTGGATGGAATTAGCTATTTCCTTTCATTTCTAGTCCTGCTGGGTTGATGTTGAAAGTCAATGTAGAGTTGTTAGTGGTGCTGTGGGCAGATCCACCCCCCCCTCCAATATCCTCAGTAGTCCCTTAGACTCGTGTGATTTGTACACAAAACAAAGAGACCTGTGTGATCATTACACAATACAAATATAGGAGAATACCTTTATTGGATCTCTCTCTCTCTCTCTCTCTCTCTCTCTCCCTCTCTCTCCCACACACACACACACATACACTCACACACTGTACGAGCTTTTGACAATGGTGAAATTAATTCAGATTTACACAACACACATGTAATCTCACAATATATGCCCTTAAAATGGGTTGTATTAAATGGTTTCCTGATTTGAGGATCACAGAGTATGAGAATTACAGTAAAACCCCTACTTACGTAAAAAGTCCGTTCCATTGGCTTTTGCTTAAATCGGTTTTTTTATGTAACTCAAAGCAAACCCATAGGAAATTGTGTTACATAAATTTATGTAAATTGGGACATTTATGTAAATCAGGACATGGTTTTAGCACAAAATCATTATGTAAGTCGAATTTTATGTAACTCGGGGCATTTGTAAGTCGGGGTTTTACTGTACTGTAATCTGATGCAGCAAAATGTAAGAGTGTTTCAGATGGCTCGGCCCAATAACTCCAGAGACAGTATATTATAATTAAAGTCTTTTATTCTCACTGCCCGCATGGCGGTCAGTGGCTGTATCAAGGGTCAAAGATGGAAGGGAAGGGTATGAGGTTGAGGTGGTCCTTTAATAGGGTCGGATGAGGTCAGAGGCATAAGGTTCAAGGGAATAGGGTTACAGTGGCAAGGCATTGTGGTACATGTAGTTCAGGTCAGTTTGATATTACATCTGACAAAACCCCTTCTAATATCATATGGGCTGACTACATTGAGTGCATACTTAAGCGTTTCATTTTCTAAGACACAAACTGCCAAACAGGTACTCATGCTGAGCTGAGGGGAGTGGTTTGGTCAGTATGTCTGCCACTTGTTCCTTTGTCTCACAATGTGTTAGCTCTATAAAGCCTTCTCTTATCATCTGCCTCAAGTTTCTGCACTTGATATCTATATGTCTAGATTTCCGGTTTATAGTGTCACCTTTTGCTATTTCTATGGCCGCCTGGCTATCTTCGTGGATGGTGATGGGGAGCTTGGGCTTTTCCCAGATAAGGGAGATAAGTTTGTTTATCCAGATAAGGTCACATGCAGCGTTTGACAGGCAGACATATTCGGCCTCGGCGGTGGAAGTAGAAACCAGTTTCTGCTTCTCGGTGCGCCAGTATATTGGGCTGCCATTCAACATCACCATGTAGCCGGATGTGCTCTTTCTGGTTCCTGAGCATCCGCCCCAGTCAGCATCGGCGTAGCATGACAGGTTGATTTCTTCGTCTATTCGAGGGATGAGCAGTAATTCTGTCTCCATGGTGCCCTTCAGGTATCTCAGCAGTCTCTTGACGGCTGCCCAATGAAACGTCTTTGGGTTACTGGAATGGCGTGAGAGAAGGTTCACTGCCAGCGTAATGTCGGGCCTGGTCCAGTTGGCTATGTGTAACAGCGATCCAATGATGGATCTGTAGAGGCTGACGTCTTCGAACGGTTCCCCTTCCTCGTAGGCGTTTTTCAAGAAATCTGTTTGCATAGGCGTCCCACAGGGGTGAGCGTTTGACATGTTGCACCTGTCAAGGAGTTCAGCTATTTTCTCCTTCTGGGAGAGTCCAAAGCCATTGGGTATCCTTGAGACTTGCACCCCTAGGTATTTGTTCACTCTCCCCAAGTTTTTCAGGGAGAATTCATTTTGCAGTCCATGAGCGAATTCGTCGCATTTGGACTTACTTTTCCCAAAGTACAATAGGTCGTCGACATACACTAGGACCTTTTCAACTTCCTCTGGTGATTTCCTCAGAAATACACATTTGTTGTCTTCGACTGGGAAGAAGTTCAATTACCTCATTGCCTCGGCCAGACACTCGTACCACCTCCTGCCGGACTGTTTTAGGCCATAAAGGCTTTTGTTGAGTAGCCACGTTTCCCCTCTGTTGTGCCCAAAGCCAGGTAGTGCTCTGATGTATATTTCCTTGTCAAGGTCTGCATGGAGGTATGCTGTCTGTACATCGAACTGGTACACTTGTTCCTCGAGGATGGTTGCCATCACTAAAGCGGCCTTTACGCTTTCTGGCTTCACTGTGGGGGAGTACGTGTCTTCGTAGTCGTCAGGGTATCGTTGGGTGAACCCTTGGGCGACGAGTCGTGCTTTGTACATTACCCCTTCATTTTCCAACGATTTTACTTTAAACACCCACTTTGTTCCCACTGTCCTCTGTCCCTCAGGAACCTCAGCAGGAGCGTACACTCCGAGGGTTTTCAGGCTCTCCATCTCCCTTTCCATTGCCGCCCGCCACTTGTCCTGTTCTTCGGGAGGCAGTTTGTCTATGTCATCAAGGCTTGCTGGTGTCTTGGGGTAGGTGTTTATGCCCAGCACATACTCCTTTAGTCCTCTGGGAGTTTGGCCTTTGGTTGACCTGGTTGACCTGCGGGGCGCCTCTGCTGGGGTTTTTGGAGGTTCGGTCTCCACAGCACTAGTGGTATTTTGATGTGACTCCCTGGTCTCATCCCCCTCTGGTGGCGTGTCCACTGGTATGCTGGGCCTTGAGTTGGATGAGGGTGCTTTGGTTCCTTCTTGTACTGACTCATTTGTCAGTACCTCGTTTGCGTGTATCTTACTCCAGTTCGCGTGTTCATGGAACGTGGCCGACCTGGAAATCACTATTCTCAGGTTGTGGTCTAGGAAGCGGTATGCCTTCGAGCCCGGTTCGTACCCCATGAACCTTAGCTTCTTCGTTATCTTGTCCCCCTTCTTCCTTAGTTGTTTTGGTATGTGTACGTCTGCGAACACACCGAAGATGTGAAGGTGGCTCAACTTGGGCTTCCGCCTGTACATGGCCTCATAGGGCGTTTTTCCGATAACGCCAGACCATAGCCTGTTCAGTGTGTAGTTGGAGTACAGCAAAGCTTCCCCCCAGTATGAGAAGCTCAGGCCTGCATCTTCAATTGCGCATCTGATCATGGTCTGGAGCACTCCGTTCCTTCATTCGGCAACTCCGTTCTGGAAGGCTGAGAATGGTGCGGTTTTGTAGTGTAGCATCCCCTTCTCGGTTATCCAGTCTTGGAACTCTTTGGACAGGAATTCCGATCCTCTGTCCGTCATCAGTTTCTTTATGTTGGTGTTGTTCTGAGTTTGCACCCTCTGGTAGAACTCTTTGAACTTGCTGAAGGTCTCGTCCTTGCTTTTGAGGGTGTACACGAAACCGTATCGGCTGTAGTCATCGACTATCGTCAAGAAAAATCTCTTCTGGCCCAAGGATCTCTCGAGTGGCCCCACCAGGTCGAGGTGGACCAATTCGAAAGGGTGGCTTGACTTCCTGGAGGATGTCTTCGGTCGTGCCTCGGTTTTCGCCTTGGAGCTTTTGCACACGGAGCACTCCAGGTAGTTCTCACAATTCTTGATCCTTAGTCCTTCTGAACACCCTAGCATCTTCTTGACTGTCGGGAAACCTATGTGTCCCAATTTTCTGTGCAACAGGTGCGCACACTCATCATGTATTTGTTTCCCTATGGATACCCTCAGTGTTCTATGCTCTGCGCTGCCAACCCCTTCATTTCTTGTGGGACTGTTGTGATCATTGTTTTCCCTTTCTGGGTCTTCATGTTCGGGTTCCCTGGGGTCGTCTGCAGTGCAGTCCTGCGTCTCTTCATCGTCAGTGCCGTCGATTAGGCCTATCGTGGCCTGTCCATCCTCGGCTTCCTTGGCAATGAGGTATGGTAGGCCGCCTATGAGCTCCACTCTTCCAATCTGCTTTCCCCTTCTTTCGATGGACACCTTCTTGTTTTCGAAGACTATCCTGAGGCTGGGGTCTTCTGTGAGCTTGGTGGTGGCCAGGACATTATATGGAATTTCAGGAGAGTAAAGGACGCCATTGACCTGACCAATTCCAGGGATGAGTACGTCGCCCCTGCCGGTTACTCTTGCATGATCCTGGTTGGCGACTTTGATCCTGAAGGAATCTTCTTCAAATGAGTTGAATATTTCCCTGTGGCATGATGTGTGGGTGGTTGCCCCGGAGTCGATCAGCCACCGTTGTAGGTGTGCATTTGAAGACCTGTCTGCCCTGTGGCTGCTGGTCCCTTCACTGTGCTTGACCACGTTCACTGAATCTGGTTTGTGTCTTTCTTGCCCCTTCTGTGGCTTAAGCTCTCTCTTTGGGCTAGGTGACCTTCGTCGTCTGTCCCCCCTGTCGTTGTCGCCCTTGTGTCTGCGTGGGTACTCGTCCTGTGACTCACGTCTGGGTCTCGGAGTGTCTTCGTGGCATGTTTGATCGCGTGTGGGTTTGTGTTTCCTTGGTCCACATGTGTGGCACTCGAAACTAGGGCTCGCTTGCTCAGGGAAACTGACTCTTTTGCGTGGCCTGTCCTCTCTGCGTATGGTGGCCCTTCTTCTCCTAAGGTTATCCTCAGCTATGAGTTTCTTAGTGATGTACCCCAATGTGGCATTGCCACTTCCCAAATTATCCAGCTGAGTCAGGAAGTAGTCCCAGCTTGAATCGAGGGAGTTGTATATAATGCTAATCTGGTGCTGATCCGTTACGATTTCCCCCCTTCTTATGAGGTCGGATCTCATGTTGTTTAGTTTCATCAGATGCTCGCTCATTGTTGAGCCCTCTTTCATTTTGTATGCATACAACTCTCTCAATAGCAAGCAGGTCGTAGTCCTTTCATTGCAATAAAACATTTCATACAATATTCCCCAAACCTCATGCACAGTTAGCCCATCAGGGATAGTCCCATACATTGAAGTGTCAATAGAACTTAAAAGTAAACAGAACACTCTGTGGTGTAGTCTGTCCACCTTTAGGGTCCATGGCTTTCTTGGTGGGTCCTGGATCAGGTACAGTGCCCCCTCCCTCATCAGAATTACCTGGAATTGTTGTGCCCAGTCCATTAGGTTCTCCCCAGTCATGCAAAGGATTGGGAAGTTGTGAGGTAGTTGGCTGTACTGGCCGGCATTGCTTCCTTTGCTGGATCTGGCCTGGTGCCCTGGACTGTCTTTATATTGGCAGTGGGGGATGGGTACACATATATTTGCTATTGGATGTCCCATTGACAGTTTTTCTGGTCGCCTGTAGAGGGAGTTCGCTGGTCCTCTGCCCATGGAGCGACCTGTGTTGACCTGCAGTTCCTCTTCTTCGCCAGAGAGGGAGTTCTCCTGCTCCTCCTGCGCCTGCGTGAACCTCACTGTTTGCTGGCTGCCGAGGTGAGCGGATCTCTGTCTCGGAGGTCCTGCCGCTTCAGGTTGGAGCGTTGGTGAGGGGTCGCCTTCGTCGCTGGAGCTGCTTTCCTCGTCGGAGGGTCCTGTGGAGCTGTCGCGTGGAGGCTGCCATCTTTGCTGGACTGATGGGGGTTCGTGTTGTCGTAGCTCCGGTTCCTCGGGTTGTGGCTCCGCGTGGAGGTCGGCTTCCTTCTCCAGACATCCCCTGCGTTTGGTTCGGGCTGACAGTGAGTCATGGTAGGCCTCACTTTCTTTGTTCTGCCTTGCGTGTGCCTCCGGCCTTCCCGCGCGGACGCGTGTCTTGCGGGTCTCACGCCCCTCCTGTTCGCGGTAGCGTATTTCTGAGGGGGGGCTGCGTCCCCTTCGGTTTCTAGCTGGGAAAGGCTTGCGGTGGCTTTCTCCAGGGAGAGGTCATGTCCCCTTCGGCCTTTGATTGCGAAGGGGGCCTCTGCCCATGTGAGGAGTTCGGCCAGGTTGTCAGCAGCGCCTCTCCTGGGGGCGTGGTGCCTGCTTGGGGGTCTCCGCTCCCCTTCTAGTTCCTGGGGGCTGAGGGTCGGCATGTCCCGCATTTCTAGGGTCTGTGTGTCCACCCTCCAGGGTCCCAGGGCCTTTTCTTTTCTTCGCGTGGTTGGGGCGCACGGGTTATCTGTGGGTATTGTTGTTCTGGTGGGTTTTCCCACCGGTGTGTTCGAATCTAGGGCCGCCGCTTGTAATTGGTCGGCTATCTCGACTAGATTTGAACTCGGCGCGGTGCTTGGGGTTCCCGTCATGGAGGATCTCGGGGTAGAGCTTACCGTGCCGTTGGTGTGGAGTTCTTCTCCGATGTTCATCAAGGCCAGTAGCTCTGCCGTGGGGATCATTCCTCTCCCGGCTATCACCCTGTGGAGTTTGGTTGTCAGGCTTTCATCTTGGTCGTCCCTTTCGGTGGGTGCCCCTCCGGTTTCGGCCTTCGTTTGGCCATCTGGGTCCATCTCCGTGATGGTCCGGTTGGGGTTATCCTCTTCCATTACCGTTTGGGGTCGTGCGATTGCCTGTTCCAGAGTTTCGGGGCCAGTTGGTCTGGCTCGTGTTCTGGACCCTCCTTTGTTCAGCCGGGTCCTTCTTTTGGTCATTTGTTTTAGTTTTGGAGTTGTTTGTGGGCGAACCAAGCCTCTGCTACCATTTTGTAAGAGTGTTTCAGATGGCTCAGCCCAATAACTCCAGAGACAGTATATTATAATTAAAGTCTTTTATTCTCACTGCCCGCATGGCGGTCAGTGGCTGTATCAAGGGTCAAAGATGGAAGGGAAGGGTATGAGGTTGAGGTGGTCCTTTAATAGAGTCGGATGAGGTCAGAGGCATAAGGTTCAAGGGAATAGGGTTACAGTGGCAAGGCATTGTGGTACATGTAGTTCAGGTCAGTTTGATATTACATCTGGTACAAAAACAACAAAGAAACCTGTGGCAAGGAAAAGACAACAAAGAAGTTTTATTTTGGCATAAGTTTACAAGATGCAGCTAGATGGCACAAAAGTGAATGCTAAGTCTTTAAGGTTCCACAGAACTGTGTCATCCCCCCCCTTCTGTGTAATTGGTTTTGGTTTTAAAAGGAAGAATGTAACTGATCTCATCTTCCATTGTTTTTTTCCTTTCGTTCAAGTGTTGGCGATGTGTAATGACAATCTGTGAAGCGCCACGAAAGTCAAATTGCATTGTGATTGTTTCACTGCCATGTAGGCAGCTGGCCATTGCAACTGTTATTTTCTTACAAAATAATGAATATCTGTCCCTAGCTGTCTGTACTAAGTTACTGAACAGCAGTTGGGTCTTAGAACTGTTATTCCCAGTCCTACAGGCTTTATTTCCCTTCTCTCTGAGTGGACATCCAGACCTCTGAGCAAATTTTCAAACGATTATAATTTTGTAGTCAATTAAAGCACATACTGGCTAGCTAATTTTTCTTACGCAAGGGATCTCAGCATGGATTGATTCTTTATTGCTTTCGTGGAGGAGGAACACCAGTAGGTTGTTGGGGCAGAGACTTTGCCCATCAACCTTGCAGGACATGCTACAGGTCATAATCCCTCCCCCTTATTTGTTTTAACAGAAAGTGGATAAAAATTCACTTTTGGTTCAAGAAAACTTGACCTCCCTCTGCCACCAGGGACACATGCTTTGCTTCCAGAACAACCCTTGATTTCTCATGGTTCACACAGTCAAAGACTTTGCTGCAATCTATAAAGAATATAGACTGATCTTCTTGATAGATACAGTAACTTTATATCATAGCAACTATCCATCATTCAAAAATGGCATTGTTGTGCTTACGTAAATATTTATTTTGTTGTTGTTCAGTTGCACAGTTGATTCCGACCCCCTGCGACCCCATGGAACATTGCACGCCAGGCACCCCATCCTCTACCATCCTCTTCAACCCATCCAGCTCTGTGCCCATTGCATCAACAATACCATCTAGCTATCTCATTTTCTGCCGCCCCCTTCTTCTTTTGCCCTCCACCTTTCCCAGCATCAAGGCTTTCTCAAGTAAATCCTCTCTTCTCCTTTGATGTCCAAAGTACTTTAGCTTCATCTTTACTCTTTTACCTTCCAAGGAGCAGTCAGGGTTGATTTCTTCTAAGATCGACCTATTTGTTCTCCTCACTGTCCAGGGTACTCTCAAGACTCTCCTCCAACACCACATTTCAAAGGCATCTATTCTTCTACGCTCTGCTTTCCTTATGGTCCAGTTCTCACAACCATACATTACCACCAGGAATACCATTGCTTTAACTATGCAGACTTTGGTTTGCAAAATGATGTCCCTACTTTTCACTATGTTCCCCAGGTTTCACATAGCTTGTCTCCCAAGCATCAGTCACCTTTTTATTTCATGGCTGCAGTCACCATCTGCAGTGATCGTAGATCCTAAGAAAGTAATATCTGTCACTGCTTCTACTTCTTCCCCATCTATTTTCCAGGGACTGATAGGGCCTGTTGCCATTATCTTGGTTTTCTTGATGTTGAGTCTCAAGCCAGCTTTTGCACTTTCTTCTTTCAACCTAAGCAAAAGCTTCTTTAGTTCTTCCTCACTTTCTGCCATTAGGGTAGTATCATCTGCGTATCTCAAGTTGTTGATGTTTCTCTCATCAATTTTGATTTCAACTTGTGATTTGTCCAACCCTGCAAAGGTAGCATTAGTACAAGCAAAACAGATTTTTTTTCACTTCTCCATAGTTTTCTTTGGCCTTCTTGGGGTTGAGTGTGTGTGTGGGTTTTTTTTTTTTTGAGAATGTGGTTTTCTCATATGACCAATATTTTGTCCTCTGAAACTGTTCATGTATTGCTTTGTCAGAGTTATTCCTGTGGTGAATCAAAAATGGGACTGATCAACCTATTATGGGACACCCCTTGCTTATGCACAATGCAACAAGAGCTTTCTAGAGATTTCATTGCTTTTTCTATAGATTCCAACACTCATCTGGCTTGTCGCAGTGTAATTACTCTTTAGACCTGTGATGGTGAACCTTGGCACTCCAAGTATTCTTTGACTTCAATTCCCAGAAGCCCAAGTTAGCACTCCTGCTGATCAGGGCTTCTGGGAACTGAAGTTCACGAACAGCTGGAGTGCCAAGGTTTGCCATCACTGCTTTAGACGTATGATATAAACAAAGTAAAGTCTAGGTGTCTCAACCAAATGGGCAGTTACACAGAAAGTGGTTAAGATCAATTGTTTTAGGCCCGCTTTCCATTAATGAATGGTATCAGATCTAACTGGATCTATTTCAAAAGCCGTAGGAGAGGACAGAGCTAAGCATACCATGCATTTTGTCCAGTGTTGCGTTAAACCAATTGCTCCATCCAATACTATGCCTCATAGGGGTGGTTTTCTTTGCAAAACAGGTAGCAATTTTTTTAATTGATGCTGGATTTACCACTTTAGCCATGTACTTCAAGGAGCAATGTGTATAAGAATGAAACACAGCATATGGATATGAATATGGCTGTGCCTTTCTGAATATGTGTCGTTCATGATATGTATGAATGTCTTAAACAAATATTTTTATGTAATTTTTTTTGTTCACCCTAATAAACACTGAATGTTGTTCTGATTAAAGAAGCGATAGAGCTTCAAAAGCACAGACATTCCATTATGGCTGAGTTCAAACTTAACTCTCCTGTTGTGACTGTAATTGTAGTTTTTGCTGAAAAATATGTGACCTTACATAACATTATTATGTGCTGTCAGAATGAAGAATAGTAAAATGCACATAAGGTCTGAAAAAATGTACAGTAAGCCTTAATTTTCCCTGTGCAGAACCTGGCTGGCCATTATTATTTGAACTCAGTCTTTATGTTTAATTAAAATCAGAGTATTTCCTGAACTTCAGGTTAATCCACTCAAGGCGGTTTTAATTAGTTGGATTTTAATTTGCAACAAATAGTGCCACCGCAAAACACAATGGTTCATGTTCAACTCCTTTGAGCAATTAAGGGCTTAATTTTAGTGATCAGTATTGGTATGTGTGTTTTGTTACACATAAACAAGTTTAGTTCAGGCAGAGAGCTTTATATTTCCTGCAATGCAGACCACATAATTCACTAGAAATTTCCCTAGCCAGAATTCTGGGAACTGTAGCCATGAAACCAAAGGTGTTATAAGGAATTAGGGGTTTAAGGTCTGTAAAGGATGCTTTGAGGAAATCTACAAACCCTGTAATCTCTTGTGGTGTCTCTACATATTCACCATTCCCATTTCCTAATTCTTCTAGGCAAGTGTTCTCTCTAGTTGCTTATTGAGGCCCAAGTGTGAGCACAGAAAAACTCCTCTGTGGACTTAGATTTCTTGGCTACCCAAAATTGTAGATGAAGTAATTCCTAGTGACCTCTGAGGGTTGCAGTGCAACAAATACAGAAGTCCCGCTCCTAGTTTTAGAGTTGTTTGTTGTTGTTGTTCAGTCGCACAGTCAGTTCCGACCCTTTGCGACCCTATGGACCATTGTTCTCCAGGCATCTCTGTCCTCCACCATCCCCCTCAGCACTCCCAGTTCTGTGCCCATTGTGTCTACAATACCATCTAGCCATCTCATCTTTGGCCTCCCCCTTCTTCTTTTGCCCTCCACCTTTCCCAACATCAGGGCCTTCTCAAGTGAATCCTCCCTTCTCATTTGATGTCCAAAATACTTTAGCTTCGTCTTTACTATTAGCCCTTCCAATGAGCAGTCAATGTTGATTTCTTCTAAGATTGACCTATTTGTTCTCCTCGCTGTCCAGGGTACTCTCAAAACTCTCCTCCAACACCACATTTCAAAGGCATCTATTCTTCTGCGTTCAGCTTTCCTAATTGTCCAGCTTTCACATCCGTACATTACTACTGGGAATACCATTGCTTTGACTATTCTAATTTTTGTTTGCAATGTGATGTCTCTGCTTTTCACTATGTTCCCCAGGTTTCTCATGGCTTGTCTCCCAAGAATCAGTCGCCTTTTTATTTCATGGCTGCAATCCCCATCTGCCGTGATCTTTGATCCCAGGAAAGTAAAATCTGTCACTGCTTCTACTTCTTCCCCATCTATTTTCCAGGAACTGATTGGGCCTGTTGCCATTACCTTGGTTTTCTTGATATTGAGTCTCAAACCAGCTTTTGCACTCTCCTCCTTCAGCCCAATCAAGAGGTTCTTTAGGTCTTCCTCACTTTCTGCCATTAGGGTGGTATTGTCTGCATATCTCAGATTGTTTATGTTTCTCCCAGCAATTTTAATCCCATATTGTGATTCCTCCATCCCTGCATTTCGCATTATGTGCTCTGTGTATAGATTGAATAAGCAGGGTGATAAAATGCAGCCTTGTCTTACTCCTTTTCCTATTCCAAACCACTCTGTCATTCCATGTTGAAGATTGAATTAGATAGATTCTCATTTAAATCAGTGCTATCAATCAGTTCCTAGAATCCCCTAACCAGCCAAAACATGAGTCATGGTGACTGCAGGATCCTGGGAGTCCAAGTCCAGAAAGTAACCTTTCCAAGCTTTGTATGCAATAACTATATAATATGGCATTTTTGTACAGTTCCTTACCTTTCTCACTAGAAATTCAAACCTAGGGACTTAGAGCCAGAAGGAAATATTATTTAGTATGTGAAAGCTGCATTCTATGAGGTAAAAACACAGTAGCAGTGCAAAGCTATGCATGTCTATTCAGAATTAGGTCCTGTTAAGCTTAGTGGAATTTACTTGCAGGTAAGTGTATAATCCAGTGATGCACTGCAGCAGGTTCTGTCAGGTTCTACAGAACCAGTAGTGGAAATTCCCCCAGGCCACACCCACTTGGTTGGCCATGCCCACTCCCATAGCCCATAATGTAGGATGTTTGGCCATGCCCACAGATTTGGCCAGCCCACAGAGTAGGTAGTAAATTTTTTTGCAGTGCATCACTGGTATAAACCCTTATAAACCCAGTGTTGTAAAGACCAGGAGTCAGCAAACTCGGCTTTCCGGGTGTTCTTGGAGTTAAATTACCAGAAGCCTATGTCAGTACACCAGCTGATCAGGGCTTCTGGGAATTGAAGTCCAAGAACATCTGGAGAGCCAAGTTTGCTGATCCCTGGTAGAGGACAGAGTGATTGACTTGAATTCAAGAAACCTGAGTTTAAGTCCTTGCTCAACTATAGAAACTCACTCGGTATATGGAACTTGTAAATATTTCCCTTACCTCGAAAATCTTATTAGAGGCACTGTAAGTTGGCTTTAGCTTGATGGTTAGAATATAATTGCCACCTGAATGTCACAGCTGAAGGGGCCTAACGATTCACTTGGATGATGCCATTTTGAGAAGGCATTTTAGAACTTCATTTGGAACAAGGCTCAAATCTTGAAAACAGTTTTGAGTGTGAAAGTTCATCTCTATGGTTTATGTAGCAGTCATTTGCAGGCTATATTTCCATTTATGCAAGATAACAACAACTTGATCTCATTCATTACAGATGAGAATAGCTGGTAGTATTTCCTCTTTAAATACTCTGGAAGATGAAAGCTGGGACCAGGTACAGAAAGACAAGTCAAAAAGCTTGTGGAACTGAGGCAAGATCCAATTGTAATTAACTAAAGAAAGGAACATGACAGGCAACAATATATGGAAAAGAATGTTATACAGAAATCTGATTTGTCTTGACTTTAGGCATTCCTTCCTTGTTGTTCTGTTTAGCCTTGTGCTCAGTAATGTTTATGCTAAGCTTGGAATACCCTGCTATTCTCATCACAGCGTACAAAATCATTGTCATTGGAGATCACCCAGCAAAAAGGATTGACGGAGTAAGTATTGCCATATATGAATAATGGTTATCATTGCAGGCACCCCCCCCCCCAAAAAAAGGACTCAGACACCAGTATAAGTGGATAACGGCATTGGGCCACATTTATTGATTCATGCCCTAGTCCGAATTATAAATTTCGATTGGTACTCAACCAATTATAATTCTTAAGGCAAGCAGGCCGCAGTAACACTGGTAAGGTTCCTCCCAAAATTGCCAACGGCAATTGGCTACAATGTATCCATTTGTATCAACTTGTTTGTTTACAACAAACAAATTGTTGACCGTAGTCCATAAACTAACTACTGACCCCACCCTCTGACGCGTATCCGTAAAATAACGGGGTGATGCATGCTGCCTAGCTCGTGCCATCACCCTATTGTCTGGTTCGTCGTTGACCGGACAACGTTAACCAACTTGTGCCTATCTAGTGTTGGCCAGTCAATTGCGAACCTGCCGGATACCTGTGGGTCATAAATATTTACCTTACCAGTGCTACCCGCCACACGGGGAGGCTTCAATAAAGACTCACCGCCCCCCCCCCCCAGACCGTCAGCTCGGTCAACAGGCCTGCTTGCAAATCTTGCAAAAAGAGGTTCATACCTCCGGGCGACAGATGGACCCCATCCCCTGCATAAAGATCACAGTTTTGTAGACTAATGGTGGGGTGTCGGATGACGCGCCCCCAACCCTTGTCTATAACGAACCGGGCTACTGCCCTGTTCACCGAGCGATGAGCACGGTCAAGGGCCTGGAGGTTAATGCCCCCCTGTAGGCGTGACGCGGTATGATGTCCGACCAAATCAGGGTTGTGGCAGGCCACACATAATGCAAGTAAGCCAGGTCACCGCAGATCGCATATTTCAACGACAGGCCCGTGACCTGGCCTAAATCATTGCCCCCAAGGTGTATTATCAGGACATCAGGCGGGTCAGCATCCCTGATGGAAAAAAGGAATGGCAACAGTTCCCGCCATAACATCCCACGCTTACCGTACCACCTAAGACATGCGGACACACGTAGTCCCAGCTGGGGTCCCCACTCTGTCACCGCAGCATACTGCGCTGCCCAGTGCACGTAGCTGTGGCCCACCAGCCATACTGCCACCGGTGTGATTCGACACCCAGGGTCTGTCAAGGAAAAAAGGAAACAGGACAGTGACTTAACTGGTACTCACAATTGAAGCGGGCGAACGTACAACTGGAAACACTGCGATCCCCACCTCCCCATCTGGCGTATCTCAGCCCCAGAGTACCCAAATGCAGCCACAGTAGAAGCGGCTCCTATTCTAAAAGAATGGGTGCCGTAACGAGCCCCGGGGAGGCCCACACTGGACAGTGCCCTACCGGTCACCTTCCAAAATTGAAATTTAGTAAGGGGAGACCCATCTTGGTGGCAGAAAAACGGGCCAGGGTGCGTACCACGCAGTGCAAGGAACTCTTGTAGGGCACCAACCAGACAGATGTCTGCAATGGAACATCGTAGCAGTCTTACACCACTGCCTACACCGTGCTGATCGACCTTTGAGGCCCGTATCCTCAACTGAGCCCACTCATCAGAGACATAGACATCTTTGAGTTCCAGTGCCCTACGCGTCGCATCCGCCTTAGACAGTAGCACAAGCTCACTGATGCGGAGCGCTCCAAAAAAGGCCACCGTGGTAGCCGCATGAAAGAGAGCTGCCTCATACCTGTCAAAACACAGGTCATGCCAGCCTCGTGCAAGGTGGGTAAGGACCGTAGGAGAAATTGGGTGGCGGCTGTCCGGGCAGCGTCCACGTTCCCGTGTCCACCCTTCCAAAACGTGTCGTATACGGAAGTCAGTTGTGCTGTCAGCATAACCCCCAACCTTGGCCCTGAATGCCAGTGCTGACAGCCTGGATGCTATGGTGCGGGGAGCTAGGCCCTGATTGTGTAGGTAAACCATGAATTGAAGGACATGTGCCACAGGAATGGGCCAAATCTCGGGCAAGCGGAATTGCGCACAAAAGGCCTGAAATTTAGTGAATGCATGGTGATACGCCTTACGCGTGCGGGGCGCCAGCGACATGCCGATCGCCCGGTTCACCTCTCCTTGCCAAACGTCCATATCTCATCCGGGAGCGGCGAGGGAAATTCCTCTGCGTCCGGAGCCAAGGCGCGGAACCGGGGGATCTGCAGGCGGGACAAGGCATCAGCAATGTCGTTATTAATACCTGGTACATGTCTGGCCCTGAACAGAACATTGAGGCGTAGACTGCGCAAGACGAACTGGCGCACCAACCCCATAACCCTGGGTGATTTAGACGTCTGTGAGTTGACAATGTGCACAACCGCAGCATTGTCACACCAGAAATGGACAACTGAATTGGCCCACTCCGCACCCCATAGCATCAATGCTCCCAGTATGGGAAAGAACTCGAGGAATGTAAGATCGCGTAAACGATCCGTGCCCCTCCAAGCTGGAGGCCATTGGCCGTAGGCCCACCTCCCCTCAAAGTAAATCCCATAACCTAGGGACCCTGATGCGTCCGACTGAACCTGGAAGTGAGGGGACACCAGAAGGTCAGATCTCCAGAATGACACCCCATTGAATTCCTTAAGGAACTCCAGCCAAATCAGCATATCCTCCTTCGTCCCCATGTTAAGTCGGACCCTATGATAGGGCCTGGATAGGCCAACCATGGCGTCGCACAAGCGTCGAGCAAAAGCTCTGCCAGGCGCGACCACCCTGCAGGCAAAGTTAAGGTGACCATGCAATACCTGGAGCTCACGAAGTGACACCTTGCGTTTGGCCAGTAAGGCCAAAATCAGTGCAGTGATCCTTGAAACCTTGTCAATGGGTAACCTGGATGCCTGTAAAATGGTGTCAATTTCAATACCCAGGAATGTGAGCTTGGTTGATGGGCCCTCGGTCTTTTCGGGCACTAAAGGGACACCAAGTTCCTTCATTAGCGTCTGAAATGTGTTGAGGTACACGTGTCCCAGCCCCGTTCACCCCCGAAGAAAAAATCATCGAGGTAGTGAGCTACAGACCGAGACCCCGACCTACGAACAAAGGCCCACTGGAGGAAGGTGCTAAAACGTTCAAATGCCGAGCAAGAGATGGAGCAGCCAAAAGGCATGGCTTTGTCCACGTAAAACTTGCCCTGGAACCTGAAACCTAGCAACTCAAAGTCGCCCGGGTGCACCGGCAGCAGACGGAATGCAGACTTAATGTCACACTTTGCCAATAGTGCACCCGGGCCACAAGAGCGCACCATGCGCAGGGCCTGGTCGAATGATGTATACCTGACCGAACAAAGGTCGTCAGGGATGGCATCATTGACCGAATGGCCAGCCGGGTATGACAGGTGGTGAATCAAACGAAATTCCCCCGGTGTCTTTTTGGGCACTAACCCTAAAGGGGAAACCTTCAGGTTGGGAAAGGGTGGAGCCTGAAAGGGGCCAGCAACCCTACCTCCCTTAACCTCCTTATCAATACTCATAGCGGCCACCTCCTCACTGCCCCTAAGAGAAAGTAAGTTGGGGGCATCTTGGGGGCACCTCTCCCCTGTGAACGGAATGTGAAACCCTCGCTGGAAACCCTCGAGCAGGTAAACAGCATCTTCCTTCCTCGGGTATGTTGCGAGCCAGCGCTCCAACATGACCAAATTAACTGGGGATGGGGCCTTTTGGGTGACCAGTTCCCTCAGCGGCAGGTCTGCCCGCTCCCTGTCCTCCTCTACCTCTGCCCCGAGACCCGCCTGCTCGCGGACATGCCGCAGCGGCATGGGGGCCAGCGCAAGAGGGACACTCGTGCTTATAACGGCACTGTTTTCTGTTGCACGCACCATTGGCCGAGAAGCTCCAACACAGCAGGCGGGTTGGAACCCCCTGCCCCGCCACCCGGCGGGGTGCCTGTGCTGGAGCAGCTCGCTGGACCGCGTGTCCACAATGATACCTCTCCCCAGGCGCAGGGCGCGTGGGGGTCATATACAGAAGCCAGAGCTTCTGGCAGGGCTCGTCCCACCGCATCTCCGGGTGTAGGGGCACTCTCATTCGAAATTCCTCGTCGTAAGCCAACCACGACGGGCCAGGGAAATCAATCATTGCCCTGTAAATATTGTCCAAATATTGGACCATCGGGATGGCCAGATCGGGCCGGGCCCTAAGGTAGACCGCCATGTATATGAGATATGCGGGCAACCAGTTGGCCCACGTGCGTGGTGGCTTGCGCCGGCGGGACTGCTCTTTGTCCTTCTCGTCTTGCCCCTCCCTCTCCTCTTTGGTGGGTTCCCTATTCAATAGGGAGAAAATGTCTACATATTCTCCCCGCCAAATCTTCTCCCTCGTGGCCTGAGCTAAATGATCCCTGAGGGGCAAGGAATACCCAGCTGTCGGGAATGCCGACACCGGCACGTTAGCAGTGCGGGACATAAAGAAAGGGACCTGAACCGCCCCCGTGACCCCTGTTGTATTTCCTGCGGTGTAAGGCCCCCCACCCACAGGGGGGGCTGTAATTGTCAAAGCCGCACCCGGGTAAGCCGGGGGCTGATGTCCCCCCGCCCCTACATGACGGGGCCATGGCCACTGGAGACCCTCCCCCATGGTGGATGTTGGTGTGGGAGCATTAACTTGAACCGGATACTCACAGGGTGCACCCCCATGGGCTGCCCCCACTGGGGGTTCCGGCCCACGGTGAGCATCGGATTGAAACCTATGGCCGGGGATGCGGGCCAGGGGCCGGAGGCCCAGCGGCACCATGCCCACCCACCTGCCCCAAGCCCATGGCCGGCAATTGCTGGCCGGGGGCTGCAGGCCCCACAGGGCCGGACTGGGGCTGTAAAGCCTCAGGCCATGGAGTAATCTGCCCCATCCCACCAGTCCCGGTGGGAGGTTCCACAATGGGGGCCTGTAGGGTGGGCGCAGTCGTGGTCCTCCGACCCGGCTGCCTCCTCCTGGATGGGCGAACCGAGTTCGCCATAGCCTTCTTCCTGGAAGGCATTGTGGATCGCTGGTGGGAAGCCTAAGAAGAAGGCGAAAAGCGAAGCTGTTCGCCGCCGAAAAGGAGCTTCCCTGCAAAGGCTGAGAGCGACGGAGAAAAACTTCTCCGCAAAATGGCAGCTCGGCTGCCTCGTGGCCACCCCTTTTAAAGAGGGCTGACGCCCCCCTAACTACCCGAATGTCCAAGTCCGGTGGGGGGGGGGGTGCCCGCAAAGAGCGCGGCGGCCATTTTGGCACCACGCTTGCATTCTTTCTCTTCCTTTGCTATAAGGCAGGAGTTCTCAACCTTTTAAAGCTGGGGGCTGGATCACACTCCCTCAGACAGCTTCAGGGGCCGGATAGCCATTTTGCTCTTCCTCCACCACATAGCACTTCCTGGTGTGGTGGAGGCAGTGAGGGGCCACATGAAATGGTGCTGCGGGTTGCATCTGGCCCGTGGGCCGCAGGTTGAGAATCCCTGCTCTAAGGAAATGTTTATAGACAGAATAAATGGTATAAAACCAGGGCATAGCTTGGAATGTTATTTTTAAGAAGAGTGAATATAATGACATGCTGAAGACCTTAACTGGAAAATGGCCATATGATATTCTAGGAGGAAAAGCATCTGCCAACTCTCGGACAGCTTCAGTATATCAATGTATTCATTTTTCTTAAAAGTAACTTTCCAGACTCTACAAAGAGCATCTGTGGTTCTCCAGATCCCATTATCCTCACTCTTGGCTGGGTTGATGGGAATGATAGTCTTACAACATGAGGATGGTCAGAACTGTCCACCCTGAAACAGCAAAAGGAAGCTCCATCCATGCTTCATAGACATATGGCTCTAGAGGGAATTCTGACAGGCATCTGCATCTGACTAGCACCGTGAAGAAATCTTGAGCAATTTACCTTGTGGCTTTTATGGCCTTACAAATACAAAGTTAGAAAATGCTGGCCATTGCAGCCTGTATATTAAGTGATAACACTTTATATCGTTCATTGTTAACGTTAGATCATTAGATCTAATGTCTGCCCCGAGCCGAGCTTGAAAAGACTCCTGCGGCGGGTGGGTGGCTGGACTCTCCGTTGCCGCTGCCCACGGACTTTGGCCTTGGCTGGGGCGAAGAGCCCCTCCAGTCATGGGCGCCAGGACCACTCCACCTGCCGGCACTCCTGGGCCCCGCCCCCTCCAGGCTTGGAAGAGCTGTTTTGGCGGCGAGCGGTTAGACCTCACTGTCACTGTACTTGGAATTTGCCTGTGGCCAGGGTGGACAGGCTATTATAGGATTGTGTTGTGGTATTTTATGTTGTGGTACATTATTATATTATATGCTGTTTTGGTAGATTGAATTTTGTATATTGTATTACCGTGTATTTACTGTGTATATTGTGTATTGTATATTGTGTATATTGTTTATTTACCATGTGAGCCGCCCTAAGTCGGGTTCCCTGATTGGGAGGCATACAAGTGCAAAAATTAAATTAAATTAAATTAAATTAGATCATTAGATCATGTCCTTGTACTGTAGATAGATGATTGCCCTGTCTCTTTTTCATTGATGCTGTGCTTCTGATAATATAGGAAGAGGCATTTTATGTTTTGAGTTAAAATGGTTGGGATAGAAATGGGTTTCAGTCGTGGGGGTAGGGGTGGGGGTGAGGAACCCATGGGGGGGCGTAAGCAGCCACGGGGGTACACATCCACAGGGGGCATGCACATCCACATGTGTGTGCATGCACACAGCGGCTGGGGGCAAGGAACCCTCTGGGGGTATGCAGCAGTGGGGGGGGGGGACATCCACGCACCCACATGACATCACCAGAGGCACACTGGGCATGTTCGGTGCCTGCCCAGTTACCTCCTCTTCCTCCATGGGCACTTGGTCTTTCAAAGGTTCGCCATCACTGGTATAGGGCCTTTAAGAGTGAATACAGTGTCATTTAATTACAAAAAAATAACTAAAAATCACTTGCCTTTGATATTTATTATACCATCCAAGGGTTTCTTGCAAAGGAGTTTAAGCACTGGATCATTGCAGTCTGCCAGCAATCTGTCAAACAAAATGGAACGTATACTAAGGGATCACTGGTATGATAAGTTATCATGGTGGATCACCTTTGAAAATTTTGAAATCACCCAGATATTTATTATTTATACAACTTGCTCTGCATGAATTATGGCACACTGACTTTCTATTTGGTTGTTAAAGTTGAGTAAAAAGAATCTGCATTCCTAGCCTAAACTTTAAGAGAGAGCCATTTAGCTATAGTTCTTTAAGCATTTAACTTTTTGTTTTTCTGGATACAGTTTATATGGGGGTGGGGATAAAACATGATAAAACATTGTAAAAAATCAAAACCACCATGATAATAAGAGAATTGAAGATGGGAAAAACATTTTTTAGCTCTAGGTAGGTTTCCAAATAAAGTGGTGCTTTTTCTCAAGCCTTGGATATCATTTGAGCTTGCCTTTTCTGTGAATACTTTACTTACTTGCAATGACAGGTAACATGAAAGACGCATCAGAATGACTGTAACTGAATAGTGCATAGTACACCTAATTAGAAATGTGATAACATTATATTCAGTGGTGGGATTCAAATTTTTTTTACTACCTACTCTGTGGGCGTGTTAGGGTGGACGTGGCCAGGGGGAAAGAAAGCCCTGTGTTGCACCCAAATTAGGACTACTTTATTTCAAAACTTGGATGGGCTGGGCTAGCCGCAATTTCTGCTACCAGTTCTAGCAAACTGGTGCAAACCTGCTGAAGGCCACCACTGATTATATGTATATAATCCAAGCATCATTTTATTTTTACATTATTTTGCAGTGCACAAATGTATATTTCATTTGCCACAGGCACTTCAGTAAGCAACTCCACTAACTTGCAAAGACTTGAATGTGCCCCTTTAGGAAGAATAATGTTATACCCATGCAACGTTGTGTGAGATTTTGCAGAAGTGTGTAAACAAACTATATGCAGCAGGTTTATGGTATTGTTGGCGAATTACCCATAGTTTCACTGATGACTACAATCAGTATTGTGATCAGCAGTAGCTATAATATTCAAGATAGACATTTCAACATGTTTATAGCACATCTTATTTCTCTGTAAGATTTTAGCTTATTTTGCCAAAAGGGGAGTAAACCATGAGATAATTGTTTACATTTGATCCTGTTTGTGTTTAAAGCATTTAAAATTTACTGAGAGAAATGCTAGAAATATTATTGGATTATTTTACTTTTACATTATTTGTGGAAGTTAGAAGCCTGTAGGCAGTTTGAAGCCTGCTTTGTATGTTAGATTTTTCTCACCCTTTCAGTTCAGCATCAAACTTAAATGCAGGCAGAGGTGCCTTGATGTTTCTGGCTCACAGGAGCACCACTTGAGCAAGACAGACAGCTTTTCTGAAGTGCATTCCCCCCAAATCTTAAAGCTCACAAAATTATATTTGTATTTCCCAGTTACAGCCATGGCTCCATCCTAAGAAATCCTGGTAACTATGGTTTTGTGAACTACCTAAAATTATCACCCAGATAACTCTTGTATGCTGTCATAAACTACAGGGCTAGAACTGTCTAGCAGAAAATTCTGTGTTCTACCAAACTCAGAGGAGTTTGTAGAATGGATAGTTTAGAAACAGCTGTATTTGTGTACTGTAGCTGTACTCCTAATTGAAGGTTGTTAAATATGTTAGACCTAAAGCTAAGATTATTTGCCTGAAATGGACAACTAATTTCTGAGAAAGACACTGTGATAAAAGTCAGTGTGATAGTTACTATCTTTCCTCTTCTCCAACATCACCAATATTTCCAACAATAGATCTCAAGGATGCGTACTTTCACCGTCAGTACCTGCACTTCATTATGGGGGACCAAACATTCAATAACAATATGTTTCCCGAGTGTTGCTATATGGAGTCGAAGCTTGGACATTGACTAAAGCATCTGAAAAGCTTTTGAAATGTGGATCTACAAATGGCTACTAAGGATATAATGGGTTGAGTATGTGACTAATGTAGAAGGGTTGCACTGGATGGATAAAGAACAAGAACTGTTTGAGACCATTAAACAAAGAAAGCTGCAATACTTTGGGTGCATCATGAGGAACAACATGAAGTATTGAATACTCTTGCAAGGGAAGATCCTTGGGATGTAGATGGACTTCGTGGTTGAAGGACCTGTGGAATGTCCTTGGAAGAACTGTTCTCAGGAGTTAAGAAGACTATCACCATGATGATAGCCGATATTCGGAACATATATGCACTTGAAGAAGAATAAGAGTGCATCCAAGTTCAAAGCCGCTCTATCAGCCTTTCAAACACACCTTGAGTGTTCACAAAATGTATGATGCCAGTGGCTGCTTTTCCAGGGGAATATGTTTCTTCTTAACCTATAAAACCAAGGGTTAACCGTTGGAACTTGCTATAGGTTGCTATGCCTCGCCCTACTTGCCTGCACTCACCCTTTGTGCACACGGCCGATCTGGGTCCGCAGGTCAACAAAGGATTAAGAAAACAGGCAGTGGGGCAACAGCCCCACAAACGCGACAAAAGGGAAACAACTTCATTTCCCAACATTCCTTGCGCCGTGCCGCACCAGAGCCAATCAGGCTGAGAGGCTCTCGCGCGGCGCAAGGAACGTTCAGAAACGCGCCGCAGCCAATCAAAAGAAAACCGTTTAAAAAAACGCAGCAGAAACACAAAGCACAAACCCATAACTACAAGCCCCAGCGTCCTGCGCGCCATGAGCGCGCAGAACGCTGAGGAAGCCGGCACGCAAAGATTAAAACAAACAAAAACAAAAACACCGGGAGAGCAAGTCTGCCAAGCCGCGGGAACCAAAGCCCCCCTCCCCAACGGCGCCTGAAGCTCCTAATCGGAGTTTCCCCTTTAATATCCCTGGGTGGGTGGGGGTGTGTGTGTTGTGCTCCCCCTCTCTACTGGCTCCCCTGGGGTTGGGAGGTTTGGGGGGACCAAAGGAGTCTGTCTCCCCAACCCTCCTGACCCCAGGGGACCTGGCAGAGAGGGGATTCCCCTCCCCACACACTCACACACACACACACCATATTAAAGAGAAGAAACCAAGCAGTTGCTTCTCTTTAAAAATGGAGTTTGGGGGAACCCCCTCTCCGATGGCTCTCCTGGGTCCGGAAGGGTTGGGGAGACAGACCCCTTTTCTCCACCCAACCCTCCCAAACCCAAGGAAGCCAGCGGAGAGGGGGATCACAACAACCCCCCCTGATATTAAAGGGGAAACCACAATTGAGATTTCCCTTTTAATATCAGAGGGTGGCCTGGATTCGATCCCCTCTCCTGGGTCCCATGAGTCTGGAAGGTTTGGGGGGACAAAAGGGGTCTGTCCCCCCCAAGCCTTCCAGAGCCAGGGGAGACGGCAGAGAGGGGATCCCCCCGTAGGACACCAAAAAACACAAAAACAAACAATCAAAAACATTCAAAAATACACAAAAACAAACAAAAACATTTCCAAACACACCCAGCACCCAGCCAAACACCACAATATCCAACCACCACAACCACAAATAAAGAAAAACAGCCAACTCACCACCACACGACCTCACACCACAACGACTGGAAAAGAAAAGAATAAAGAAAGAGACTACTTACTGGAAGAAGCTCCACCCAGAGGCCACGAGAGAAAAAACAGTCAAAATACAAGATAACCCCTACCAGCACCACTTGCTGCCCACAATAGTAAAATAAATTCAGAAAGACACAACAGCCCCACACAAAAGGCCCCAAGAGTAAAAACAAGTAAAAACAAATAACACAAAATCACAATTTTACACAAAACAAAAACAGATACCAATAAAATAAAATAAAAACTATTCAAAAATCCTGTGCTGAATTTTTACTCAAATAAAAAACAAAAACAACAATACACAGCTTAAAACATTTATTGTGAAAAACATGTACTTTCACATTTTTTAAATTATTACCTACGGTATAACAATTTTAAAAAATACATACTAAAAATATTTGGTTAAATAATTTTTGGGGAAAAAGTATATCATCCTTTATTCTTTTTTTATCCACAAAACCAAAACACCAAACAAAACTCATCACAGTTTATAACAGGCCACCAAAATAAATTTGTATAAATAAAAATTTTAAAAATTTCAATTATAGACTAACCTCTTCTTTACAAACATTAACAACAACAACAAAAACTTTCCAACACCATTTAAAACAGCCCGGCAATGCCGGGCAACCTCTGCTAGTTCATTATAAACTGATTAGTTGACTTTGACATTGCACAAAAGACGGGAAAGGTTTTTTTTTTCTCCCTCAATACTTCTTATGAAACCATGGCCTCAGGATAAATCAACTAAATTTCCATTTTTGACTGACACAGAGAATCAAATTCAACAGTGCCATCTTTGACACCTAAAACTGCAGAGGCTGTCTTCCAAGAGAACAAAAGAGCCATATGTGAGCCTTTGGACCTCCTCCAGCCAGGCTTTCTGGGTTTCACAGTTAACCCCAAGGCTCCTACCTGTAGGTCTCAAAGCTCGTCTAGCCTTTCCAAAGGCTGCCTTTCCTTAGGTTTCTCTTGTTGGTGGAAAAACCAGTTACAGTAAATAAAAAAGGGAGATTTTTATAAAGAATCCTGGTAGCATAAAGTTGGCCACTCTTGTTGGCCCCAATTAAAAAATCAGGCAAATTGTAGAAGGTTGTTTATTCTTCACGTAGAAAAGTTGCAAAAATATCAGTTACAACTAATAATGAAAGCTTACAGGGTTGCACATACAGGTTTCCTGCCCCCATAAAAGAACACAATCTAACAAACCTTAAAAGTTCTTGTTAGGACAGCAAAACAATTCCAACAGCAGGATAGTTTTCCTCCTCCTTTTATTCTCTCTCTCTTGCTGGCTCATCTCTGTTTCAAAGCCGAAGAGCCAGTGCTGTCTGCTTCTGTAGACATTTCCGTGGTCATGTGGCAGGCATGACTAAACACTAGGGCACATGGAACACTGATTGGCAGGATGTTAAACTACATGCTAAACTATGAACTGCAGTGTCTCAAGTGGCTAAGACGCTGACTGGAAGGTGGGAGGTCAGCAGTTCAATTCCTGAGTACTGCAGGACGGAATGCGCTTCCATCGTTGTCCCAGCTCCTGCCAAACTAGCAGTTTGAAAGCAAGAAATTGAAAGTAGATAAATAGGGACCACTTCGGTGGGAAGTTAAACAGCGTTCTGTGCGCTCCGGTGTTTGGTCATGCCTGCCACATGAGCACGGAATTGTCTGCAGAAGCAGACAGCGCTGGCTCTTCGCCTTTGAAACAGAGATGAGCACTGAACCCTAGAGTCAGATACAACTGGCTTTCGAGCAAGGGAAACCTTTCCCTTTACTAAACTATGAATGAGGTAGTTCCAAGCATGGTTTCTGTCCCATTCTGGCCACCATCAGACCCACAATCCATGGTTCTGTGCCTTACACCAGAATTGGCCGAGCAGTTGCGATGGTGGACAGACATCAAACGGCAAACTAGCATTTTGGAAAATGTTTCAACCTCTGAAGCTAATTATCCATTCCTCCTTAACGAGGTATCTACTTTTCATATGAGTGAACTGTTAGTGTTACGGAATACACACACACACTCTCCTTTAGAGTCCACGATGCATTCTCTAGACCAGGGTCAGCAAACCTGGCTCTCCAGGTGTTTTTTGGAGTTCAGTTGCCAGAACCCCAAGTCAGTACACCTGCTGATCCGGGCTTCTGAGAATTGAAGTCCAGGAAATCTGAAGAGACAAGTTTGCTGACCTCTGCTCTAGACATAAGAAGGGCTTTTGCCTTTTAGTTGAACCACAGCTAGAGTTTCTTGGGCCACCAAGAAAGGTCACTCTATGCCCTCTCAATGGTTGCTTAACACTATTGACCAAGCTAACAGGTCAATAAGGTTCCACCTGATAGGATAAGTGCTAATTCTACCAGAGCAATGTTGATTTCCTTCACCCTTATTTGAAGAACATTTCTGGACATCAGAATGGGGCTGCATACAAGTTGAACAATTACATTAAACTTAAATTAAATTTGTAAGGTTACTGCCTGGTTGAAGCCATCCACCTTTAGTAGACAACAGGGAGAAAGCTGAAACATCCTATGGACATTGGGTCTTGGCATCGGTCATGCAGTGACACCCACAAGCTGGTAAGTGAGTTTGACACTCACCCAATGGTGTGCATTCACAGGGAACACAAAGAAAGAGGACAGGTTGCTTAACTGTACCTCACATCCCTGCCATTCTCCCCTCAGTTCCGTCACACATGGTTAATTTTCTGTGTGGCAATATTGGAATGGAGGAATTGTTGGGCAGGAATCTCACATGTGGGAGAGGATGAGTGGAGCCCATGGGCTCCATCTCACGTCTAGAACATTTCAAGTTGTCTGCGTGTGCACAGGATTTAAACCATTTCTATAAATTCACAGGTATACGTCAGCAACCTGTCCATGTCTCAGCTCCAACATACTTCCACTAAAAACAAAGATGATGCATAAATATACATGCATAGGTTTTGTTGGCCAACATCTAAAATGGCAGTTGACCCTGGGATATGAATTCTGCATAACATATCAGAAAGACTGTAGAATTTCATAAGGAGGCCCTTGAATTAAGCAGACAAAGAGTACCTTAAAAGGTGAATAGATAGAAAAAGAATGTTCCTTCTCAGTATCCTTTGCTTCTTCATATTTGAATGCAGTGATGGTGGGTTCTGGATTCTTTTCTTTGCATGTAAAGTAGATGATACAGTTGTGAGAATTTTATTTGTTGCTAAGCAACATGTTTCTTTCTTGTAATAGCTGGAGTAGTAGCCTAACCTAATCTATCCTGCTCAGCAGTGGGCAGAATTGAGAACCACTTAAAACTTTTCTTTGTTTTGATTCCACAGAAAGATTGCAACACAGCTATGATTTTTTTTTGCTGCCTCAAATGTTATACCTTGTCATTTTCTGTTTTGCTTAAAATCATGTATACTGTATATGTGTATGAAATTAAAATTGGTTGGCAGTATGGATCACTATCAGGGTAGAAAGTTAAGATCAACAGTTTCAATATTTAAGCAGTGATAGCAAGCTTTTCTGTGCTCCCCACTTGCAAATATAAAGCTCCCGTTCTAAAAAAGCAATTACCAACTATCTTTTGTTGAAACCAGAGATAAGCTCAAAATCTGCTTACATACTGCTTTACTGCTATACTGTTGTGCTTTGTTCAATCATAGAAATCATCTGTACTTCCTAACCTATTTCAGTGAAATGGAAAAGAGATTATTTCCAAGATTAAACCAATCCATAGTTGCGGATAGTATATTAAAAGCAAAACATCACCACAAAAGAGGATCATACACTCTCTGCCATGTACTTAATTCTACAAAAGAAATTTCTGGTTTAAGATTTTTCCTTCCTTTGTTGCAATCAGATTTCTCTAAAACCTAAAATTCTTATGACATATTTTTGTCCAGGGGTGGTAAGTGAAGCCATAACCCCCATTTGAGCACTTTGGAAGAATATGTAGTTCAATCTAATTCATACTTCCTTGTTTTTAATATATTTGGGTAGCACTCTTCATATAGGTGTATCCCACCGTAGTTGTCAGTAAGATATTCCAGTAAAATACAGTTTGATAATTAAAATTCTAGCAAAACAAATTCACAATTAAAACATAAACCAAGAGTAAATCAACTTCCAGATTTACCAGACTGTAAAGTGCTTAAGTTTTACTTTCTTTCTCATTAGGCCTAAAAAATTCATTTCATTAAAAATGCTTCATAGAGTAAACATGTCTCAAAGGTACTGTACTTTCTAACACTCCATGTACGTACATAAGCAGAATAGGGAAAGTAAGTCTGCTTCAGGGAATAGGGAAAATAAGTCTGGGGAAAATGAAACATGTTGTTTAGACCAGGGGTCAGCAAACTTGGCTCTTTTCGTGTTCAGGGAATAAAGAAGCAGACGAGTGAAGTAGTGAAATTCAGCTCTTTATTAGTGGGGTTTGAACACAGTTTGGATGGGGCAAAACTCTGACTTATATACACTATAAACAGTAACAATAATACAACAAGCCCATTGGCTAACAGAGTGTGCACATTTTTGATCCACTTATTTGCATAAGAATAGATACATGAGAAAGATACATTCCGCTCCTATAAACAGTAACAATAATACAACAAGCCCATTGGCTAACAGTGTGCACATTTTCGATCCACTTATTTGCATAAGAATAGATACATGAGAAAAGATACATTCTGCTCCTGTCAGAAAACACAGTTAACATACATAACAGCTCTCCAGATTTTCTGGGACTTGAATTTCCAGGAGCTCTTATTAGAAGGTGTACTGACTTAGGCTTCTGGGAATTGAAGTCCAGGAACAGCTGGAGAGCCAAGTTTGCTGACCCCTGGTAATGACTGGTTCACAGGCCTGGAAACAAAAAGGAGCAAAAATATCAAAAAATATTCTGACATGAAATTATTATTAGTAGGCTAGACCAGAGGTTCTCGACCTACAACCCACATGCTTAACCCAGCCCATGGCACCATTTCATATGGCCCACGTTGCCGCCACCACCTGAAGCAGAAAGTGGATGCGTTTACGACAGCCGTAAATGCAGCGGCGAGTGCATTTAAATAAAGATCCAAGATTCTTGGCTCACTGTATGTGCTAAAACACAGTTTTCTTTACTGCCTTATGTATAGATAGAAGTTATATAGATTCTAGCTACAGGACCAGAAGTTGATTTGGAAAAATACATGTACTTCTTTTGGCTTAACATTTTGACACCTCGAAGACAGCTTAGGCTAGACAATTAATTGCTCTACCCTTGACCCTACAAGCACAGCTAAAATATCCTTACATATCTAGGCCCAGCACTTTCACCTCTCCTTATTCTCTAAATATTAATAAATTGCCAGAATGTTCCTATTATACTGCTATAAGATTTAAGGATTCCCATAGAAAACTACAGTAGAACCCCACATAATGAAAAAACTCCATCCCACAGAGCTCTTTGCTATGTGGTTTTTTTCCATTATGCAGATCAAATGGGTGATACCCTGCATAATGAAAAGAAAATGTTCGTTATATGGGTTTTTCATTAACCGGGGTATACCCCGCTTAACAAAACCCCTATATAACAAAAATTCATTATGCGTGGTATCACGGTTGACACACGAACACTTCGTTATATGAAATTTTCATTATATGAAACATTCGTTATAGGGGTTCCACTGTAGTATGTTTTTTATATTCTTTTGTACCTTAACACATTTATTTCCTTCCATGAATGTTAACTGTATCTTGGCCTTAAACCTCTTACAATGTGAAGACAGAAGAGAAACCATGTTGAATCATCTGGTAGCACCCATTTTCTCTGTGCATCTCATTTGTGTATTTATTTGCCTAAATCTGAAGGATAAGAATTCTGATACGCTAGGAATCAAGTTACTTCTAGTGACTTTGGTTTTAAAATGACCTTGCAGAAATTCTTCCATTCTCCTATTGCCTACCTTTTGTATTTCAGCACTCCCTGCTCTGTTTAAGTGGCATAATGGCCTTGTGCTCTGCATATTTTTCTTTTTTTTTTTGTCCCATGTGGTTAATTATACACCCTGTTGTACTAGGGTAGTAAAGAGCAGATAAGCACCAGTGGCTAGCCAAACTGTTTTTACCACCTCAGTTTCAAACACATGTTTGAAAAGTTGCTGGGAGGGTGTTGTGTATTGAGGCACTATTGCAAGTAGGCCTGGGAGTGCTCTTGCAATAGGAAAATAGTGGTTTCCCGCCATCCTAATTTGAAGCCTTAAATGGTGCGAAATCCCCTGCAAAAGGGTGCACTAGTTATGCTAATCCAAACCCTATCATTGGTCCGGAGGGCCTGACTCCGTTAGGATTGTATAGCCATCTCGGGATCCAGAACACCTTGTAAGCTAATCTCTACTGACTGTTATAATAAAGCCTGTTATTGTTCATCGTTGTCCTGCACTCGTGCTTATAAGGGCCAGATCTAACAGAGGGGGAATGCTTTGGAGCAAGAAAATGGCTCTCCTACCATCTTTCCTGCATCCAGTCACTTCTTTCTGAATCATATTTGTAAGCTGAAAAGGGAAGCTGAATTGTTTATGTGCCACATATAGTGTTTTCCTCAATCCTTGCTTCCTACATCCAATGCTAGACATTGGTTAACTCCAAAGCAACTATAATTGCTGAACAGCTAGACTAATTCTAAAATGATTCCCAACTTGAAGACTTTCTCCTTTGTTTCATCGTTTGTATTCAACTTGTTTGATGATGATGATGATGATGATGATGATGATGATGATGATGATGATGATGATGATGATAATAATAATAATAATAATAATAATAATAATAATAATAATAATAATAATAATAATAATAATAATAATAATAATAATAATAATAATAATAATAATAATAATAATAATAATAATAATAATAATAATAATAATAATTTTGTGTCAGAAATTATTCTGGGTTGAAAGTTTTGCTGGAGAAATTCTGTTCAAGAGACACCAGAATGAGGCTCCTTTCATGTCCCCAAGATATTTTCCCACCAAAGTGGTCCCTATCTACTTGCAATTTCTTGCTTTTGAACTGCTAGGTTGGCAGGAGCTGGGACAGAGATGAGCATTCAAACTGTCATGCAGTACTCGGGTCCCAAACTGCCAACTTGCTGGCCTTCCAGGTAATAAGATGAGCTTCTTGACCATTGAGCCACCACAGCTCCTTTAGCTAGTTTGGTTAATAGGTTATGGAAAGTAGCAGTAGAAATAAATGAGACAATAATTCAAGGTTAGTTTTTAGTGAGTTTCAGAGCTTGGAAATTGTTTTAAACAGCTAACTCAGGTTCACAACATTTGCTGCAGCTACATGTAATTACAGTCAACCCTCACATAACAACGCGTTCGGATAACATCATTTTTGCTTAACAATGCATCGTTATGCACCACGTGTTTCCCCGCATAACAACGGTTTTTGTGTCGTTGTCCGGACAACAATGCTAAAATAACTGGACAATGACGCTAAAAACGTCGTTATGCGGGAAACTCCATAGAAACCCGCATAACAACAAAAATTGCTTAGCAACACTACTTGGGGAACCAAGTAATGTCGTTATGCGAGGGTCTACTGTATAGTTAATTCATGAGATTAGGACATATCTTAATTCACATTCAGGCATACAACCAAGCATGGCATCAAGTTGTGCTGCAGCACTTCATCAGTTACCAACAATTGGCTGTGTCAAGTTACACAAATTTCAGCAAGAACCTATCTGCATTTTGGGAAGAGAAGATTAGACAGTTGAGAAGACAAGTGTCTAATCTTCCCAAAATGTAACTCAAAAACAGTGGCATGGCAGGCCTGTTGTTATGCACAGCAGAACATTTTGTTTCTATTTCCTAGCATGGTTTGTGCTAAAACTGGTTTTGGAGGCTTGTGAAGTGATTCAACCCTCTAATCTGAGAAAGCCTAAAGCAGTCTCTGGCGTGTAATTATAATTTTTTAATCATAAAGTCATTGTGACATTGTGTTTAACCTTAATACTAAACTTGCTTACAAGAATAGAGTGCATAGGGACATGCAAAGGAGCTGAAGAGAATTTGGAAGGAAAATTGGGAAACTGTGTGTTACTCCTTGGTTATTTCTTCAATTTTGACATGTGTAATACGATGGCGGCGGTGGGGGGGGGAGGCACATGCAGTGTTTAAATCTACAGAAAATCTGCCCTTTTGCTCACTGGTACGCAGTTCCTCTTCACCATACCAAATGCTCCTCTGGAAGCTACCTCAATCAGTGCCTGAACACCAGGAGTCCTCTGTGTTATCTAGAACCCTGCAGGTCTAAGCACTAGAGTGTAAAGATGTCTGTAAGGGAAGCCACTTCGTAATAAACAAACAGATGCTGGCCTTTAGGATGACATTTTTAAAAGTTTTAGCACCAGCAGTAGGAACAGGCTGTGCGGCTAAATATTATAGCATGAGGGAGTGCACAGAAAAAGCTGTTTTCACCCAGTTCTTTCATCACATTGTTTGCCTTTATAGTGTGCTGCACTGAATACCATCCCATCAAGCAGTAAGCTACTCCTGCATGCTGTGTTCAAGCCTTTTGAGGAGCTCAGTATGGAAGCATGAAATGTATTCAAAATATATGCCAAACCCTCTCAAATACTGGGTGGTATTTTTTTAATGTACCATATATTATTATTCTGGATAGGGGCAATGCCTTTACCAACCTATTTTGAAAACTAGTTTCTCAACTGACAACTAGTTTATCAACTGTATGTATTTATCTTTTATGTTGCTGATTATTGTATTGCTATTGCTATTTGTTCTGATATTGTAATGCTGTATTTTGTTTTAGTGTTTATTTTACTGTTGTGAACCACCTTGAGTTGCCCGTTGGGGAAGAAAGACGGTATAGAAATAAACATAATAAACATAATAATAATAAACATAACAACAATCATTTTGTTGTTGCTTTTTTCAAGTTTGGGTTCAACCAAGACTTTCAAATAATGGTTCAGGTTCTGTTCTGTTTTGAGTGTAAAAATCGAAGACAAGGGGTAGTTTGGTACAGAGCTGAATTTCCATTTTTCTGTATTGACTGCCTGCCTTCAAGATGTCTTAAGACATAAACAGCAAACCAATATGAAGGCCATTTGTTATCATGCTCTTTCCAAAGATGTGCCACTGCCATTATACTTATCCACATTCTTTTTGATGAATGATTACATAGGAAAATATGAAGGTGCCTTGTGAGTCAGTTCATTGGTCCTCCTAGTTCAGTAGTTCTCAAAGTGGGCACACTCCCCACAGGGGAACTTCAATTCCCAGAAGCCTAAGTCAGTATTGGCTGATCAGTGCTTTGGGGAATTAACTTAGGGTTCTGGGAGTTGAAGTCCAAAAACCAAAGGTTGGGAAACACTGATCTAGACGAATACTATAAACTCTGACAGGCAGAAAGTGATGTCCACAGGACCAGCTCAGAGTCTTCCTGGAGACATCAAGTTATAGACAATCACTGATGCCAGTCAGTGTTGGCAGTATTGAGGTGATTAGACCAATGCTCTGAATCACAAGGCAGCTTCCTATTTTCTTATGTAATGATTTCCAAAGATAGAAGCTTAGAACATGTGTCATAGTAACACTATAAACATTCCTTCCTTAGTTCTCACAAACATTCTTCTTCTAAAGTAGTGTCAGGTTGAAATCCTGCCTTGTCTTATCCTGAAGCATCCAGGATTTTCAGCTGTGACAGTTCAGCTTTGTTTGAATCTACTGTTTATTTATCTAGTGTGTTTGCTAAATCTTTTGTGAACTATGTTTCATGGAATTTATGAAGGTGAGTTGCTTCCCTTTTCTTTTATATATAAGATATGCAAAATCTCCTAAGCACCAGACTGCAAAATAAATCATGTCTTTTGGACTCTAGATTTAGGAAATCATGTTAATATTAATATAGCAGTCTTACATTCCCCCCCCCCCCAGGGATATAGTATTATGAGGTACAGTGATACCTCATACAACGTCCAAACTTGGTTCCACAAGATTGGACTTTATACGGATTTGGACTTTGTATGAGGCATGCAAAATCCTAGCCGCGATGCCTCATACAACGTCCAAATCCTTGCCACGATGCCTCATACAACGTCCTTTCCATAGAGATACATTGTACTGTAACAGCACAGACTTCAGGGCAAAGTCAAGGAAACAGACAGGAAACTGACAGCACTTTAAGAAATCATTGTCTAAAGGCTAAAAACATTACAAAAACATGTCATACAACCCTGATTATCCAAGAACCTGAAGAATGCCGCAAAAATCCCAGGAATGCTTCTAAAAATTCTGATGAAAAAATTCAAAAAAATCCAAAACGTGCTCAAAACCACTCCTAAACACTCTTTGCCTCATGCAAAACCCACAAGAGCAATGCACGCATGTGTCCTGTCTTTTATACTGCCCAGGCACAATGCAACCTGGGAAAAACCCAATGCCTCATACAAAGTCACACAACTTTGTATGAGGCAACTTTTTTCAAGGAATTAGGCGATGTTGTATGAATCCGATGTTGTATGAAGTGGACTTTATATGAGGTATTACTGTACTTAGGAGATAATTTATTTGGTAAGGAGATGGGAGGGGAGGGGGGGAGAGAAATCTCAGCTGCAGAATTATAGTGATTTCAACATTCACATATCATCCTATCATCCATATCAGGATTAATATCCATTTAATTTTACAAAAAGTAATCATGAGTGTTACAAAACACAAAGAAATAGAGGAGAACGTAAAGGGAAAAATAAGATCTCTTCCACAAATTCCAAAAAATCAAAAGGAAATTTAATCCTGGGTTAGGAATGCTAAAAGACCAACAAGGAAGTATGCAATCTGTCTAGGAGAAAATGGAAATAGGTATACTGAAGACCTATACAGAAGAGATAAAAGGATGACAGATAAGAGGTCAGAGTGTCTCTCACTCAGAACAACTCCCCGCATCACCCATTCATCACAGTCTACACAGCTCCAGGTGCTGACCCTGATGATGTCTAGAAAGTCTATAACTAGAAATAGAGCCTTCGCGGTGGTGGCACCAATGCTGTAGAGCACACTACTGGTGGAGCTGTGCAAGGTCCCATCCCTGGATATCTTCAAAAGATAATTTAAAACTTTCCTATTCAAGGAACTCTTTCAGAATGTTATTCCTTTAGCAATAAATTAACCAATAAGCTGATCCTCTGTGCCCACAGACACCAGTTATTTTATTTTAAGATGTATTTATTTAGTTGGTTCATTTTTAATTTGTTGTGTGTTTTATTATGTTATTTTGATATTTGTATGTTTTCTAGAGTGGGAAATTTCCCAAATGGAGGTAGAAAAATGTAATAAATAAAATAAATAAGATAAGAGCAATCTTATGATGAAGAACATGTAGCTCTAGAGAGCAAAAAGAAGGCAACTCTGAAACACTGGGAAGAAATAAACCACCAGGGATAGATGGAATATCAATAGAAATATTTCAAGACAAAGAATTTGAATCTATCAATTTCTGTTATGTATGTATGTATGATTGCATGTTCATTGTAAAGGCAAGAATGTAACCACTCCAAATACAAGGTATCTCAGCTGTAAAGGAACGCGAGCAGGCAGCCCATAGAGGGCAGCTGCGAGCGTTCAGTCTCACATGGTTCACATTGCTCAATCACGGACAGCTGCGGGAAAACCTTCCCCGCATTCAGCAGCAGAAGAAAGATCTGCATTCAGCAGCAGGAAAAGAGGCGTGCCTGGGCGAGGCCACGCCGGTAGCAGCCAATGAGCTACCGTGCTACAAGATTCAAATGTATAGGGCTACTGTATATATTGAGATGTATCACCGCTATTACCTCATGCTCCAACGGATCATCATGCAATAAACCTGTGTTAAGCCAACCCTTCGGCTGTTCTGTTGTCTTTGGTCCCATACACTAAATTGGCGACGAGGATGGGATATGGCTGCCCACGGGACCAAGACATGCGCCGGCTACGAGATCAGGAAGCCGGGAGACTTGGAGCTGTTTGAGATAGACTTCAATGGAGCGCTAGTGGAGCTCGAAGTCTCAGATGAGGCCAAGAAGAGGGCCATCTTCGTCCGCATGCTCGGACACGAGACCAAGAGGACCTTGGTGGACCTGATCGCACCGAGGAGGGTGAGCGACTTCAAGGCCACAGAGCTCCTGGCGGCGCTGCGCACCCACCTCCGGCCCGCGATAGCCATGTTCCCCGCTCGGAGCGCGTTCTGGAGGCGAGTCCAGGCGCCCGGGGAATCGGTCGCTGAGTTCGCCGCGGCCCTGCGGCTGGCCGCCGGCCCATGCAAGTGGGAGACCCCAGAAGTCACCCTCCGGGACTGCCTGCTCTGCGGTCTGAGGGATACCGAGACTCAGCGCGCGCTGATGAAAAAGGAGCCGCCTCCCACGTGGCAACAAGTCCTCGACACGGCACAGGCCGCGGAGGCCACAACTGCCGGGGTGCAAGAGCTTCAGGACTGGCGCCCGAAACCCGCCAAGGCAGAGAGCTCGGTGCGCACGGCCCGGCGAGTTTCGAACTCGTCCATGGAGAGCGGCGACGATGAGGACGTCCGGCGGGTCCACAGAGAGGGCCGGCGCTGCGACGGCTGCAGCGCCGCCCACGCCCGCGCCAAATGTCCATTCCGCAAGGCCGAGTGCCACAACTGCGGCCGGCGCGGGCACATCGCCAAGGTCTGCCGGAAACGGCGCGAGGCCAAGAGGAGTTCCCCAGACCGCTCGGCGAGGCAGGACCGCACCACGAGGCCAAAGGACGGCACCCGGACCACGAGGACCCGGGACGGAGTAGGGCGCATCTCCGACGACAGCGAGGACGATGCCCCGGTTTGCAGCGTTTCCACGGAGCACCCCCGTTACGTCGTTGAGGTAGTAATCCAAGGGGCCCCTGTTAGGATGGAGGTGGACTTGGGTTCCTCATACTCTATCATTTCCCAGGGAGAGTTCATGAAAATCGCCCCCCGCGTGCGGCCCAAGCTCAAAGCGTTGAGGGCCACACTGAAGGACGTGCAAGGGAACCGCATCCCAGTGTTGGGGGTTGGGAAGTTCCAGGTCCAGTTTAAAAAGCACACCGCAACGCTTCCCCTAGTCCTCAAGGGAGGTAAATGCAGCCTCCTCGGGACTCAATGGTTCCAGCCCCTGGGGTTGTTCATTGGGGGGGTGCACGCCGTGGGAGTACACGCCGCCGGGACTGATCCAATACAGAGCGTGTGCGACGCGCACCCCGAGGTTTTCAAAAAGGGGCTCGGAAAATTCAAGGGCCCCCCAGTGACCTTCGACCTGGACCCTGGAGTACGTCCAATCAGACTTAAACCGCGCAGAGTGCCCTTCGCACTAAAGGACAAAATAGAGGCGGAGTTGGACAAATTGGTGGGCCAGGGGATTCTTGTCCCTGTTGATTCTGCGCAGTGGGAAACTCCAATTGTAACAGCGCTCAAGGCCAACGGGGAGGTCCGCATATGCGCTGATTACAAGTGCACCATCAATAAGGCGATCCGCCCTAATGCGTATCCGGTGCCGGTAGTCAGCCACTTGTTGGCCAGGTTACACGGGGGGGGGGTGTTTCGCTAAACTCGACCTGGCCCAAGCCTACCAGCAACTCCCGGTGACCCCCGCCGCAGCTGCTGCGCAGACCATAGTCACCCACAAAGGGGCGTTCCAAGTATCGCGCCTCCAATTCGGCGTGAATTCGGCGCCCGGGATCTTCCAGTCACTCGTGGAACGCCTCCTGAAGGGGTTAGAGGGGGTGTTACCCTACTTTGATGACGTATTGATTACAGGGGGGAGCCGGGCCGAATTAGCAATAAGGTTGGGAAAGGTCCTGGCAATATTCGAAAAAGCGGGGTTGCGGTTGCGGAAAGACAAATGTGTTTTCTTCGCAACTGAGGTTGAGTTCCTAGGGTTCCGTGTTACTCCTGAGGGAATAAGGCCATCCCAATCCAAGGTGGCCGCCATCAAGAAGGCCCCCCGCCCCACCTCCAAGCCCGAGTTGCAGTCGTTCCTTGGACTGCTCAACTTTTACCACTCCTTCCTCCCGCGGAAGGCAGCAGTGGCGGAACCGCTACACAAATTGTTAAAAAAGGACGGGGCATGGAAGTGGGGCGACGACCAGGAGACGGCTTTCAATGACCTGAAGCGACTCCTGGCATCAGATGCGGTACTGACCCACTTCAATCCCAAACGCCCAGTGGTCCTGATATGCGATGCATCCCCGGTGGGGGTGGGGGCGGTGTTATGCCACGTACTGGAGAACGGGAGGGAGGCCCCGATAGCGTTCTACTCTAGGTCCTTGTCCCAAGCGGAGAGAAACTATGCCCAGACAGACAGGGAAGCACTAGCGATAATTGCGGGGACCAAGAAATTTCATGATTTTGTGTACGGACGCCCCTTCACCATAGTGACTGACCACAAGCCCTTGCTAGGCATTTTCACCGCAGATAAGCCCACACCCCAAATCCTGTCCCCGAGGATGCTCAGGTGGGCCATTTTTCTCAACGCGTATCAGCACGCGTTGGTATACCGGCCCGGAAAGGAAATCAGCCATGCGGACGCCCTGTCGAGGTCCCCCATTCCCCGGGATTGCTGCCACGTGGGCGAGGAAGAGGGGGACCACCAGGTCTTAATGATAGAGGTCCTAGACTCCCCTCCAGTAGTACCGGCCGACATCGCCAAAGCGACCGGCAAGGACAAAACGCTAGCTACAGTTTGCTCCTGGGTACAGAAAGGGTGGCCCGTGTCTTCCCCAGCAGCAGAATTCGACACATTTTTCAAAAAGAAACTAGAGTTGTCCCTAGAGAGGGGTTGCCTTTTGTGGGGACAGCGGGTAGTGATCCCCACGTCGCTCCGGCCGAGGGTGCTTAAACTGCTGCACGTCAGCCACCCGGGGATCGTCCGCTCTAAGGCACTAGCCCGTAGTTACTTTTGGTGGCCCCAGCTAGACGCCGACATCGAACACATGGTCGGCACTTGCGAAGCGTGCCAAAGCTCCAGGCCAGAAGAGGCTCGCTTGCCACATAGGGAGTGGGACGCAGCAAGGGGGCCCTGGTCCCGGGTACACGTAGACTTTGCTGGCCCGTTCAGGGGAACACTTTTCCTCCTTGTGGTGGACGCGTTCTCCAAGTGGTTGGAGGTCATTCCAGTCTCGAGCACCTCCTCGGCCACTACAATTAAACAGTTACGGAGGGTCTTTTCCACGTTCGGTTTACCCGACACCCTCGTCAGCGATAACGCTAGCTGTTTCACGTCCGCCGAGTTCGGGGCATTCATGGATCGCAACGCCATTCGGCACGTCACCTCCGCCCCCTTTCACCCGGCCACCAACGGCCAAGTAGAGCGCCTCGTGCGCACCACAAAAGACGCGCTGTGGCGCATGGGCCCCGGAGACCTCGACCTGAAATTGTGCCAATTCCTGCTAAGGTACAGGGTCACCCCATTGGCGTCAGGGTACTCCCCCGCGGAGCTGTTAATGCGCAGGAAGCTGGCCACGGTAATCTCCAAGCTAGACCCCACGAGAGTAGAGGACACAGGGCGGAACATAGGGGTGGAACCCGCAAAGAGTTTCAGCGTAGGCGCCCCGGTGCATTGCAGGAACTACGCCGACGCGGGGCCAGCCTGGGTGCCGGGCACCGTAATAGAACAAACCGGCCCCGTCTCATACCGCATGGAGACCAGTACAGGCCTCCTGTGGAGGCGACACGTGGACCAACTCAGGCGCAGGGTCCCCGGAGAACAGGACGAAGACGAAAATAGCCACGAATCAGCGTTAGGGTACTCCCCCACCCGTTTAGCCCAAGGGGGAGGGAAAGGGGGACATGGGTCCCCACCAAGGGGGGAGGAAAGGGAATCGATCCTCAGAGATCTTTTGCGGGACTTCGCGGCAGAAAGGAAGAGCCCCGACCTCACACATACCCCTCGGAAGTTTCCCCGAAACACAGATGCCCCTAGAAGTTTAGACGTTGATTTACAGTACCAGGGGGAGTTAGCGGAGTGGTCCCCCACCCGTCCTGGCGAAAAGAGGGGTTTCAGTTCAGCCCCTGGTACTTCCAGTCCCAGTAGCCCCTGTGAGTTAGAATGCAACATAGCGCCAATTTCCCGGAGACCGACACCCCCAAGACAGGAGGCAACAGCGAGTCCGCCCACCACAGTCTCTAGGTCCCCCGAGCGGGGAACAGAAGGTAGCAGAACCACAAGGGCGACCTCATCGGTTCCGCGGTTCACAATAGGAGGGTCCCCCGGGTCCGAGAGCAACAGGCAGGGGTTTACCTCCCAACTGTTCATTCCATTCCCATCCCCGGGGACAAGGCAGGCACGGACCCCCCACAGAGCCACTAACGAATCCCCGTTTCCCGTTGCAGGACAAGTACCCGCGGAGTCAGAGATCACAGGCTCTCCAGCACTAGGTCAGGCGCAAGCACGCCTCAAGCGCACGTGCGGCAAGCCACAATGGTTGCGGGACTACGTCCCGTCCTAGGGGGGAGGGATGTTATGTATGTATGTATGATTGCATGTTCATTGTAAAGGCAAGAATGTAACCACTCCAAATACAAGGTATCTCAGCTGTAAAGGAACGCGAGCAGGCAGCCCATAGAGGGCAGCTGCGAGCGTTCAGTCTCACATGGTTCACATTGCTCAATCACGGACAGCCGCGGGAAAACCTTCCCCGCATTCAGCAGCAGAAGAAAGATCTGCATTCAGCAGCAGGAAAAGAGGCGTGCCTGGGCGAGGCCACGCCGGTAGCAGCCAATGAGCTACCGTGCTACAAGATTCAAATGTATAGGGCTACTGTATATATTGAGATGTATCACCGCTATTACCTCATGCTCCAACGGATCATCATGCAATAAACCTGTGTTAAGCCAACCCTTCGGCTGTTCTGTTGTCTTTGGTCCCATACACTAAAATTTCCTAACAAGAATATGCCAACAAATTTAGAAAACAAAACAATGGCCAAGAAACTGGAAACACTCAATATAGATTCCAATCCTCAAAAAAAGCAATGTCAAGGAGTGTTCTGACTATAGAACTGTTACTCTAGTTTCCGAAGCAATCAAAATGATGTGCAAGTGTTGCAACAAAGACTTTAATTTATATGGAAGAAGAAATTCCTGATGTTCAAAATGGATTCCAGAAAGGAAGAGACACTTGGGACCGCATTGCAAATATCCTCTGGCTACTAGAACACATCAAAGAATTTCAGAAGAAGATCAGTCATGCTTTATAGAGTGCAGCAAAGCCTTTGACTGTGTGGATCACAAGAAATTGTGGAATTTTTTGAAGTGGTAACCCTGTTAGTCTGTGAAAGCATATCAGATAGTAAATAAAATAAAACAAAAAAGACAAAAACATAGTGGCACTTTAAAGACTAACTACTATACTTAAATGTTAGCTTTCATGTATCAAGTCCACTTTGTCAGACATAAGAGTGAGACTTCATGGCATTAATTTATACATATCAGGTGGGAGTAGCGAGGTACACAGTGATCGTAACAGATACAGTTGAAAATCCATGTGTTTTTTTACACCAGATAATGACCAGAGATCCCTGATTGATATTCAGGTTTATTTCTGTGAAGTTTGGTATTGTGAAATAGTAAATGGCATTAACGGTATACATTTGCTAATGAGATTACCTTTCAGACCTAGCATTTACTGTCTGATATGCTTGCACAGACCTACACTTCAAACATTTCAACTATGAGCCACAAAAGCTACCAAGAAATTGTGAGTTCTGAAAGAAAAGAGTGTACCTCTGCACTTGATTGTCCTAATTCATAACCTATACTGTGGACAAGAAGCTATTGTTAGGACAGAATATGGAGGGAAAGAATGGTTACTTATAGACAAAACTGTCAGACAAGAATACAGTACATTTTATCTCCTTATCTGTTCAATCTGTACTCAGAAAATATCATACAGAAAACCAGAATAGATTCAGATGAAGGAGGAGTGGAAATTGGTGGAAGAAACATCAACAATTTAAGATATGCTGATGACATGATCTTATTGGCAGGAAGCAGCAATGAGTAGAAACAACTACTAGTGAAAGTGGAAGACGAGTCAAAGCAAGAATGCAGGTAAACATCAAAAAGTCAAAAATCATGATTTCAGAGGAACTTTAATGTTGACAATGAAAAAATTGAAATAGTCTAAGATTTTGTATACTTTGGTTCAGTTATCAGTCCAAATGAAGACTGCAGCCACCTAATCAAAAGAATGAGACTTGGAAAGGCAGCAATGAAGGAATTAGAAAAGATCATCAAGTGTAAGGATGTATCAAGACCAAGATCATCCACCATCATAAATGGGTGTGAAAGCTGGACAGTAAAGAAAGATGATAGGGTGGAATCAATTAATTTGAAATATGGTTCTGGAAGAAACCTCTGCAGATATCCCGGACTGTTAGAAAGACAAACAAGCGGGACCTGGAGAAAGTCAAATCTGAACTATCTCTGGAGGCAAAAATGATTTAATTAAGGCTGTCCTAGTTTGCGTACATCATGAGAAGGAAAGGTTCTCTGGAAAAGACAATACAGGGTAAGATGGAAGGCAACAGGAAAAACAAGAGGGATTGACTCCCTATAGCAGGGGTTTACAACCTATGGCCCATGGGTCGGACCAGGCCTGTGGCGGCAAATCATTTTACCCATGGCAGTGACCCCAGAAGCAGACAGCCGTAAATGTGCCCACGCATGCGCAAACACATCCACACGTGTGCAAACACACCTGCTACAGTTTACAGCAGCATTTACTCCAGAGGGAAACCATGTGTCCGGCCCACTCAGCTGTCTGAGGTAACATGAGCCGGCCCTCAGCGTGAAATGGTTGAGAACCCCTGCCCGATAGGCTTGAGTTTTCAAGAGCTGAGGAAGACTGTTGAGGACAGGACACTTTGGAGATCACCTCATAAATTGGAGGTGACCTGATGTAACAGCAGCAACAATGAACACAAAGATGGTTAGCCTAATATGTATATATTTTGCTTCTTCATGCATAGCATCAGCCTAACTCATCAGCTGCATAGTACTCAAGGCCAACTAACTTTTTGCGAGCCTGAAGTCAAAGATCTCACAAATCTTTTCCTCTCTCTGGCTGTATAAATCCAAAAATAATAAATTAAATACATAATCCCTTGCTGCCCCTTCATGACATTCAAAGTTGGCTGTCTTAGACAATTACTTCATACTGTACATACCCCTCAAGCGCGGCTCCGCAAAATATGGGAAATTACTGTGCATGTGTGGGCAGTAACCCGCTTGTGCATGCACACCATGGGCATGCATGCACAGCAACCCATTTGCGCATGCGCACTTACTACTTTCCCTGCCGTTCAAATATGGGACGGCAGCGGGAAAGGGGAGGAACAAGCACTGAAAAACAGGAAGTCCCAGCCAATACGGGATATTTGACAGGTATGTTACTGTATAATATAGAGGAGTCTACGTTTACATTTTTCAGATAGTCAAACGGGGCAAGGTCAGCTGAAAGTCACATGTAGAGAGTTAAATTGGATAGTAAAGTGTCCTATACAATGAAGTAATATTTAGTCCCTCTTAAAGTATGTCTCCTCAAAGTGTGTTTGGAATGATTCCTGCAGAAAGCAAAAGCGGAACATATTATGTTATATAAACTGCTATCCAAGTTTATTATTGAAGAACTATCTACGTGAGCAGAGTGTCAGATTCTTTCAAGTTCCAGTGATGGATGTTATGACTCATTATTGAATTCTGGTCTCCTCCAAGGTCTGATGGCACCCTTGTTTCCCCCAAAGAGCAAAGTCTTAATGTTAGATGTGACAAGGTAGCCACCCCACCTCAAGCAGTGTATGCTTTGGTTAAACCTGTACCCCCAGCTATTCCCTCAGTTGAAGGACAAGCCTCTGTATGGTCTGTGAGCTGTCTAATATACTCAACTGGTCTGCTCTCTCAACTCGGGAAATCTGTTTTACTGCCAGCATTAAGAGCAAGCAGTCAATCCAATTAACTGCTGAATGTGGAATGAGGGAACATAATTTTGACTTTTATTCAGGCAGCAAAACTTCTTGGGCTGACTATGCCAGAGTATCGTTCCCAAAATGTCTCATCACTAAATGGGACCAAGTAGGATTTTTTTTTAAAAAAAAATCCCACCACTTGTAAATATGTCTAAGGTTGTAATGACTGATAAAAGGAGCAGACCACAATGCTGAAATCATATTTATGAATGAACCTTAGCAGTTAAAGATTGAAATTGTGTTGTGAAGCTTCATGTGCAAAAAGACAATAACATCAGTACTAGTAGCAAACCAACACTGTTTAAATGCCTCCTTTGATGATTTGGAGGCACATTCACCAATACACAATGCAACTAAGTTACATGTGCCCTGAAATTGCCAAAAAAGCACCTTTAATTAGCAGCATTGTGCTGCTTCTGTTACTATTGATGTCATTCCTGTCATTTATGTTGAGCTGTGCAACAAGATTTCTGCTAGTATACCTCTCAGAAATATAGCTTTGATTTATCCATAAGTTGCAGACATGTGCCAGAAAATGTGAAGATCTAAACTTTTGGTGCAGTGTCATCATCCCCCATCAGTATGTGTTTGTTGTATCTGTGTAGCTTCAGCCACCTTTCTGGGGAAACAAAGCATACATTATGTAGGTTTTATAAATAGCCCATCCGTAGAAGAGGAAGATCCTTAAAGGCTGATTTTGTGTGCCAAAGTAGGAAGTTCTCTTACTTCTGGATTTTGCAATGTAGCTTGCTTTGCTTTGTGCTTGGTCTTCAGGGTTTAAGGACAGGATTCCTTTGAAGTCTGATTTCTCAAACTTGAAAGACTATCTCAATGATGTCTCTTGTGTTAACATCTCCCTAACAAGAACATACTTTCATCTCTAATTAGTGACTACCTATAACATCTGCTTCTGCCTTAATATGAAAGGGAAATATGTCTGATTCAACAGGAATTGTCAGATTTACATATAAGCATGACTTCTTCTTCTGCCTTATCTGATTCCAAATATTGATGATTCTCATGGTGATCAGCCATGAAGGCTGTCCTGGGAATATAATGCAGTGGCTTTTCATCTGCCTTTCACATCGCAGTGTGACACCCGTACCAATGATCCAGTTCTACGAGTCACTTTCTGGTCCTGAGCCTTTATGGCACACAAAGTCCTCCTCAGCCCCAGGCCAGTATTGATGAAGCTGCTGCCCACCATCAAGATGAATTTAAATGGGATTTGATCCACTTAAAGACCATCACCCATCCCTGTGCACTTCACCAAGGTCACTAGTCCTCAAGGTTGTCAGGTTAATTAACCACTGCTTGACGCTCGGCGTTGAGTCACTGGCAGTATGGTGTACTCTATTACCAAAGCAGGATAACCTGGCCAGGCTTGACAGCATAACTTAAAGAAAATAAATTAGATTTGAGATTTAAAATTAATTCCTATTAACTTGGCATTTTCAAATCTACTTAGATACTATTGCATCTTTTTTATTTGAAGCACTTTGTCACTTTTAATCCCTAAGGCTAAATGGTACACAAATTTAAATTCTTGAACAGGCACAAAAAGGTTAAAACATTCCATAAACACTGATTAATATGTCAATGTAAAGCTAATATTAAAAGTCAGTATCCTTTAAAATTAATCATTCTAAAGCCCATCTTTAATACCTCATTTACATACCAGAGGACATATGAAACAATCCAGTCTTGGCTGCTTTCTAGAAACTATTAAGAGCTAGAACAAGCTTGACTTTCTTTAGTGTATGAGAAACAAGACACAGGAACAGCCGTAGTACTGGCTTAACACATCTTTATTGCATGGTGGTCTAGGGGAACATGAGGTAATGGCGGACGAACAGCTCAATATATACGGTGGTTATACATTTGAATGTGGCTCCACGATAGCCCATTGGCTACTGCTGGCGTGACGTCATTCCAGGTCACGCCCTTCTTGTCCAGGTGAAGTAGTGGCGGGAATCTTCCCGCGCTGTAGTTCTTTGGGGATTGGAACCTTGTGAGCTTGGGCGCTCGCTATTGCCACCAGGTGGACATTAGCTCGCGACCTGATTACACGGAATACATTGATACAGTTGGTGGTTGTTTTAATGCATAGAACTCAGAACACAACATCCCTCCCCCCCTAGAATGAGACGAAGTCTCTCAACCAAGATGGCTTATTGCAAACGCGCCTTGGGCGAGACGCTGACTGGCTTGTCCCGGGAGTGCTACTGCTTCTCTGTCCCCTGGTTCCTTGTCCTGCAACGGGAGAGGGAGACTCGTTAGTGACTGGCCGTGTTTCCGCAGCTCTTGGGGAAGGGACGGAAAAACCGGGGGCACTGGGGACTAACGAAAAACCCCGCTTCTCACTTGGATGGGTGGGGGACCACTCCTGAAACCCCCCCCCCCCGGTTTTGTAAATGAAAATCAGAACTATCACCTGGGGTGCCATTCGAAAGATTCCGCAGGATATCTATGCCCTGGGTACCATTAGAAGGATTCCGCAGGATATCTATGGGGACAGAATCCCTCTCCTCCCCCCTAGGTGGGGACCATTGGCCCCCCCTCACCTCCCCCTTGGGTTGAACGGGTGGGGGAGAACCCTAACGCTGAGTCCTGTTCCTCACCGGCTGCGCCCTGGTGCTCCTGAACCCTGCGACGGAGTTGGTCTGCGTGTAGTCTCCATAGCAGACCCGTGCCGGTCTCTACGCAATACGACACGGGACCCGTCCTTCCAATGATGACGCCCGGGACCCAGGCCGGCCCCGTGCTGGCGTAATTTCTGCAATGCACCGGGGCACCGACTTCGAAACTTTTCGTGTCCACTAACCCGATATTCCTCCCTGTGTCCTCCACCCTAGTGGGGTCTAGCCTGGTCAGGATCGTGGTCAGCTTCCTACGCATTAAGAGTTCTGCGGGCGAGTACCCAGAAGCTAGGGGGTGACCCTGTAGCCTAGCAGGAATTGGCACACTTGTAGGTTGAGATCCCCAGGACCCATGCGCCTCAGCGCATCTTTGGTTGTGCGCACGAGGCGCTCGACCTGGCCGTTTGTTGCCGGGTGGAAGGGGGCGGAGGTGATGTGCCTAATGGCGTTGATCTCGGTGAATGCCCTGAACTCTGCGGACGTGAAACAACTAGCGTTATCGCTAATTAGGATGTCGGGTATGCCGAACGTGCTAAAAACCCTGCGCAAATGCTTCATGGTCGTTGCCGAGGAGGTGCTCGTGACTGGAATGACCTCTAACCACTTGGAGTAGGCGTCTACAATGAGGAGAAAAAGTGTCCCTCTAAATGGGCCCGCAAAATCAATGTGCACCCGGGACCCCGGCCCCTTCGCCGCGTCCCATTCCCTGTGCGGTAGGCGCGCCTCCTCTGGCCGGGAGCATGGCAGCTCCCGCAAGTGCCTACCATGTGCTCGATGTCAGCGTCTAACTGGGGCCACCAGAAATAGCTCCTGGCCAGAGCCTTAGAGCGGACAATTCCAGGGTGGCTGACGTGCAGCAGTTTGAGCACCCTCGGCCTCAGGGATTCGGGGACCACCACCCGCTGACCCCACAGAAGGCACCCTCTTTCTATGGACAACTCTAGCCTCTTCCTGAAAAACGGGGTGAACTCAGCCGCCAGGGAGGACGCTGGCCACCCTTTTTGCACCCAGGAGCAGACTAAAGCTAGCGTTTTGTCCTTCCCGGTTGCCTTGGCGATGTCTGCGGGTACAATGGGAGGCGAATCTAAGACCTCTATCAGGAGTACTTGACGGTCTTTTTCTTCCTCGCCCACGGTGCTACTAGTGAGGGGAAGGGGAGACCTCGACAGGGCGTCCGCGTGGCTTATTTCCTTCCCAGGGCGGTACACCAACGCGTGCTAATACGCGTTTAAGAAGATGGCCCACCGTAACATCCTAGGGGACAGGATCTGGGGTGTGGGCTTGTCCGCAGTGAAAATGCCTAGCAGGGGCTTGTGGTCGGTAACTATGGTGAAGGGGCGGCCGTAGAGGAAATCGTGGAACTTCTTAGTCGCTAGCGCCTCCCTGTCTGTTTGGGCGTAGTTTCGCTCAGCCTGGGACAGGGATCTGGAGTAAAATGCTACCGGGGCCTCTCTCCCGTTCTCCAGCACGTGGCACAGCACCGCCCCCACCCCTACTGGGGACGCATCACATATCAGAACCACCGGCTTCTTGGGGTCAAAATGGGTGAGGATGGCATCAGACGCTAGGAGCTGTTTCAGTTCGATGAACGCCCTCTCTTGGCTCTCGCCCCACTTCCACGCCTCGTCCTTCTTGAGTAGCTTATGCAGCGGCTCCGCTACCGAAGCCTTCCGAGGCAGGAAGGAGTGGTAGAAATTTAAGAGCCCTAGGAACGATTGCAATTCGGCCTTGGAGGTGGGGCGAGGGGCACCTTGAATTGCGGCTACCTTTGATTTGGAGGGCTTAATTCCCGCAGGGGTTACCCGGAAACCCAAGAACTCAACCTCTTTCGCGAAGAAGACGCATTTGTCTTTCCGCAACCTCAACCCCGCTTTTTCAAACACCGCCAGTACCTTGTCTAGCCTTTCAGCCAACTCCTCGCTCCCCCCCCGTTATCAATACGTCATCAAAGTATGGCAAGACCCCATCCAGTCCTTTCAAGAGGCGTTCCACAAGCGACTGGAAAATACCGGGCGCCGAGTTCACGCCGAACTGTAAGCGCGTCACCTGGAACGCCCCCTTATGCGTGACTATAGTTTGTGCAGCAGCTGCTGCAGGGGTTACTGAGAGTTGCTGGTAGGCCTGCGCCAGGTCAAGTTTTGCAAAACACTTTCCCCCATGTAATCTGGCCAACAGATGGCTGACTACCGGCACCGGATACGCATTAGGGCGGATCGCCTTATTAATGGTGCACTTATAGTCAGCACATATGCGGACCTCCCCGTTGGCCTTCAGTGCAGTTACAATCGGAGTCTCCCACTCCGCGGAATCAACAGGAACGAGAATCCCCTGGCCCACCAGTTTGTCCAGTTCCGCCTCTATTTTGTCCTTTAGTGCAAAAGGCACTCTGCGCGGTTTGAGTCTTATTGGGCGGACCTCCGGATCCAGGTCGAATGCTAATGGGGATCCCTTGAATTTTCCAAGTCCTTTCTTGAACACTTCGGGGTGCGCGTTGCACACCTCCTGTATTGGGTCAGTCCCAACGGCATGCACCCCCCCAATGAACAAACCCAGGGGCTTAAACCATTGAGTCCCGAGGAGGCTGCAACTTCCCCCCTTGAGGACAACCAGGGGCAATTCTGCGGCGTGCTGCTTATACTGGACCTTGAATTTTCCAACCACCAACACCGGGATGCTATTACCCTGTACGTCCCGCAGCGTGGACCTCAACGCTTTGAGTTTAGGGCGCACGTGGGGGGAAATTGCCAAGAACTCCCGCTGGGACATGATTGAATAGGAGGAACCCGAGTCTATCTCCATCCTAACAGGGGCCCCTTGCACCAGTACCTCAACAAAGTAACGGGGGTGTCCCAAGGACACGCTGTACACTGGGGCGTCGTCGCTGCTGTCGTCAGAGATGCGGCCTACACCGTCCTGCTTCCTCGCGGGCCGGGCGCCCTCCTTGGTCCTCGGCAAGCGGTCTGGCGAGCTTTTCCGGTCCCTGCGCCGTCGTCTGCAGACCTTGGCGATGTGCCCCCGGCGGCCGCAGTTGTGGCACTCAGCCTTCCGGAACGGGCACTTGATGCGGTCGTGGGCCGCTCCACATCCATCGCAACGGCAGCCTTCCTTCCGCACCTTCCGGACATCCTCGTCGTCGCTGCTCTCCGTAGAAGATTTCGGCGTCCGCCTGGCTGCCTGCACCGACCCCGCTGCCTTGTCGGCCTGTGGGGGCCTTTCTCTGAACCCCTTGACTCCGGCCCTCGTGGCTTCCGTGGCCTGCGCCGCCTTCACAACCTCGCGCAGCGTCGGGGGTGGCTCCTGGTTCATTAGCTTTCGCTGAACCTCCTCGTCCCACAGGCCGCACAGCATGCGGTCCCTGAGGGCGATTTCCAGGTTTTCCCACTTGCATGGGCCGGCGGCCAACCGCAGGGCCGCTGCAAAGGCGGCGATGGACTCACCGGGCGCTTGGACTCTCTTCCAGAACGCGTCTCGAGCCGAGAACATCGAAACCGAGGGCTGGAAATGGTCATGCATCGCCTTCAGGAGCTGCTTGACCGTCAGTTCGCTCACCTTCTTCGGTGATACCAGGTCCACCAATACTCTCTTGGCGGCATTTCCTAGCATCCGGGTGAGGATGGCCCTCTTCTTTCCCTCGTCCGTGATGTCGGACACCACCAGCGCATCTTGGAAGTCCATTTCAAAGAGCTCCCAATCTTCCGGCTTGTTGATGTCGAAACCGGCATGACTAGCGTGTGTCTTGATCTCATGGGAATCCATGATCCCACCTTCGTCGCTAATTTAGTGTATGAGAAACAAGACACAGGAACAGCCGTAGTACTGGCTTAACACATCTTTATTGCATGGTGGTCTAGGGGAACATGAGGTAATGGCGGACGAACAGCTCAATATATACGGTGGTTATACATTTGAATGTGGCTCCACGATAGCCCATTGGCTACTGCTGGCGTGACGTCATTCCAGGTCACGCCCTTCTTGTCCAGGTGAGGTAGTGGCGGGAATCTTCCCGCGCTGTAGTTCTTTGGGGATTGGAACCTTGTGAGCTTGGGCGCTCGCTATTGCCACCAGGTGGACATTAGCTCGCAACCTGATTACACGGAATATATTGATACAGTTGGTGGTTGTTTTAATGCATAGAACTCAGAACACAACACTTTCTTTGGAAGGAAGTTCCATGATTGATGTGCTGCTACGGAGAAAGCTATAATTCGCCAATCTAGTAGCTTCCTGTGGTGATGAGCTATCTCAACTGAAAATCTCAGATTCCAGGGAGGCACATTTAGGAGGAGGTCGTCTTTCTGATTCCCTGTCTCCAAGCTGCTTGGGGCTTTAGAGAGCCAAACTCTATTTAGTTCCAGTTTGCTTCCAGACCCTCTCAGTTTGGAATTCATGGAAGCACACTTGACACCATTACAGTGTATTCAAGACAAGCTTCAGGGGTAGCCCCATGTAATGCTGTCAGTAAAGGTTGGTAAAGGTTGCCCTTGCGGAGAAGCCAGTCATGTTCGACTCTAGGGGGTCAGTGCTCATTTCTTTTTACAGCCAAAGAGCCCATCACTTTCTGTGTCTGCAGATGGTTCCACCAAAGCCAGCATTTTCCACTCCCACTAGCAACTTCTCTGGGAAGTCTAATGTGAGAAAGGCTTCTTCTGAGTCTTCTGTTTTAAATCTCAACATTTACCAAGTGGATGGCAAATAGGGATGCCGTAATTCTCCCGCAAAACCAGGACAGAAGTAAAGCTCACCCTTGCTCAAAAGGCAGTCGTATCTGACTCTAGGTTTCAGTGCTCATCTCTGTTTCAAAGCCGAAGAGCCAGCGCTGTCTGCTTCTGCAGACGTATTCTGTGGTCATATGGCAGGCATGACTAGACATCGGAGTGCACAGAACGCTGTTTACCTTTCCCCCCAAAGTGGTCCCTATTTATCTACTTGCAATTTCTTGCCTGTGAACTGCTAGGTTTGCAGGAGCTGGGACAAAGATGGGAGCTCATTCCGCAAGCTGCTGCCGCCGCAACTTCAATAGAGGCTCCGCTCTAAGGGCAATAATATGGCGCCTGATTTTTTTCTCTCTGTCTTTCTTGGCCACCAAAGTTGTTGCTGCTGTGCCACCTGCTGGTGCTTCAATAGAGGTGCTGCTCTATTGCAAGCAAAAGGCGCAATTTTTTCCCTTAAAACCAAGCATGCCCCTTGGTCTGAAAAGCAGGAATTTTCAATGATTTTTTGGGAACCGGACCGAGACAGGTTCAACCCATGAAATTTCCAGTTTTCCAATATGTATGGCATCCCTAATGGCAAATAAACTTTCAACATGCAGTGGCAGGAATGGCAACTCTTTCAATTTCACATGTATCAACTAACCAGATTGGGAGCTGAATCTGACTGTAATAGTGCCAATAGGATCCTCCACCACCCCTTGCTAAGGTGGCAAGGTCACCTAGGAAGGATAAGATGTACTGTGTGACCTACACAGCTCCTTCCTCTGAAAAGGAACAATCTAAAGAGGAAAAGCTTGAGCAGTTGCCATTGCATCCTTCCCTACCCCACTGGACCAGTCATCTGCAGTGATTGCTTCATTCCACTAATGGTACAGAGCCAGATCTACACTGGATCTTCTGTGTATACTGCAACTGTTCTACCATGACACTCTTCCCTTTAATCAGACTGACTACTGAACACAGTCTAGGTAAAGGTCGCTCTTGTTCGAAAGCCAGTCATATTTGACTCTAGGGTTCAGTGCTCATCTCTGTTTATAGCTAAAGAGCCAGCACCGTCTACATTTGCAGATGTTTCCATGGACATGTGGCAGGCATGATTAGACACCGGAGTGCACAGAACGCTGTTTACCTTCCCACTGAAATGTTACCTATTTATCTACTTGCAATTTCTTGCTTTAGAACTGCTAGGTTGGCAGGAGCTGGGACAGAGATGGGAGCTCACTCTGTAGTGCAGCACTCAGGTCTCAAACTACTGACCTTCCAGTCATCAAGTTCAGCATCTTAACCACTAAGCCACCACAGTCCTGTGGAAGCATAAAGATACCTGGATTTATTTGAAAAACTGCTTCCCACATAATTTCATTTCTGTGTCTAGAAATGACAATTATTTCACTGTATTGCTTTGTATTTGCAAGTAATCTATTCTTCATCTTTTTTAAATTTAGGAATAAGAGAAAATCACTATGATGCTACTACGTGGGAAGTTGGCAAAACTGTTCAGTATGATAAAGCAGCAAAGAAAAAGGAGAACGGAACAAAGGTAAAAACAAAATGAAACTAAACAAGACAAAAAGCTTTCATATGAGGGCTTGTCCAGACAAAGGTAAAAGTACCTACATCAGCACCTGCCATATTGTAGACTCATGTGGCAAACACGAAGGGTATTTATTATCTAGGACTAATCCCCTTCACCCTTCAGAAGCTGTTAGAGCAAATCCGAACCTTTCCCATCCAGCTGGAAAAGAGATAGGGAACAGTAATAATAAGCCGTCATCATCTCTCTATCTGCAGTTGCTTCACTGAATTGGTTTGGATCCTTCCTTTCACAGAGTCTATTATAATTAAGTGCCCTCTGAACAGAAGGAAGGAGCCAGTCCCAGCCAGCAGAGGATAAGATTGACAGAGTTTGCTAAAGTGTTATTAAACACTTCTGAAAGTATTGTTGCCATGCGTGCTGGCTGCTAGAAAGCAAAAATGGAGGAATGCTACTATATTTCATGTGGGCTTCCCATGGTCCATTGGTTGACCATGTGGGGACAAAATGGTGGACTAGAAAGATCTCTAGTCAGATCTAGCAGGGCTTTACTTAAGTTTTTAAGAAGCAGATAACTGTTGTCACCAGCATTTTTGCAATGTGCTGTCAAATCAGAACTAACCTATAGTGACCCTGGTAAGGGTCAAAATTAGTGAGATACTTAAGAAGTGTTTTTACCGGTTCTACTTCCTCCATGAGATTCCATGCCAGAATTGAGATTTGAACTCAGGTCTCCTGACCCTTAGTCCATCAGTAAATCTACTATACCATACTAGATAATCCAGTACTGTATATCTTTAAATTTTTACAGATATTTTCCTGATACACTGTTCTTATTAGTCACATGTAAGATTCTTGATAAATCTAAGATGTATATGAACCACTGGAGGCTCAGATTTATATGCTTGTGAGTGGGTCCACAACCAGTGTTGTTTATGTTCTTGCTCAGGTGTCCACACTCCTCCTCTGCCTTTTTAATGCCAGAGATGTTCTCTGTGAGCTTGTTCTCCCAGTAGGGGAGGGCTTTGGAGTCTTCAAAGTACTCAGCAAAAGGTGGACCACTGTGGAAGGTACTTGAAACCTCGTGAGAGCTCCAATGCAAAAGATTTCTTTAGTCACTTCAACCCAGTTTTCCTCACTGGGATTTCCAATGGGACTGTGTTGACCCTAAACTCGTCTGCATTTACTTTGGGGCTCACAACATTGACTGCCTCTGCTCCCTTTTCATCTTCACAGTCCTCAGGGGAAAGATTGCCTGGGGCCCCTTATACTTCTTTGCCATCCCATTTTTCTCTCTGCCCCAGTCTCCTCTCTCCCTCTTTTTTAATATCCCTGATGTTTTTTCCTTTCCTCTGTCTCCTCCCTCTCAATTTCCCCATTATCCAGAAGACTCCACAATTTAACCTCTTCAGCCATCTGATTTACTGACTAGCCCTTGATAGCGCCCTTCTAGTCATACCTGTCAAGTATCCCATATTGCCCGGGATTTCCCATATTTTGGCACTCGTTCCTCCCCTTTCACGCTGCCATCCTGTATTTTGAATGGTGGGGAAAGGGGTTACTGTGCATGTGCGCCCATCACAAAGGGGTTCTGCACATGTGCAAACATGTTCTGTGCATGCACAAACATGTTCTCCGCATGCACAAATGGGTTCTGCGCAGGCACAAACGAGTTCTGTGCTTGTGCGCCCATGCATGCGCAGTAATTTCCCGTATTCTCGGGAGCTGCGCTTGATGGGTATGCTCTTAGCTTCACCTATCCCTTTATCAGAACTGGTTTGTGCTGTATTTGATCCTGCTTATGGAGTGCCACCACTAAAACCTACTGGTTGAGGCAAGCCATTAGCAGGAACAAATATAATTGAAGATCTAACAACTGTTTGGACCCTGGCTTAGACCATGGAGTGCCTGGACCTTACCCTTGTGACCCACCCAGTGTGACCTCTACTTGCATCAATGCAGCTTTACTTATTCCTCTAGTTTGTATTTATATGAGGTGCTGGAGCAGTTATTTTGTGAGAGTCTGAGCATGGGATTCTCAGTGATTGGTCATGAGGCAGCATGGTGCATAAGAAGAGCCAGCTGCCAACAAGCCTGGACAAAGAATACAATTTGCTTGCCTTACACTAGTTGGTTAAGGCGGTTGTGATGGACTAACTAGAATTAGCTCCATATAGACATCTTGGCTACTGAGTGGCTACTAATAACCAGAGCTAGTAGAAATAACATCAGTTGTTCACAGAGTAAGGGGAAAGTGTTTTGCAGGTGACCAATTATTTGGATGTTTATGAAATGTCGAAGCTTCTGTCCTCCTCTAGTTTTTTTTGGTACAATGTATAGCTTCTAACTGTCAGTATGTATCCACTCTTTGATCACTACTCCCTGTTCAACACTTTGGTCAGCACTGATAGGAATCACTTCATGTGATTTTTAATAGTACACATGCATGCAGCATATTACTTACAGGACCTGCTTGTAGAGGATACCATTAGTTAAAAGGTTGTTTGGATTAATTTATAAGAAATAATTTAGCTGCTTCTTTTACCAGAGCATTGCATTATTTAAAATTAAGATCATAGAAATTATTCTCATCTATGGTCCTAAAAGGACTATTGCGTCTTTTTGTTCATCAGCAAAACATCTGGATAAAAGGGATTAGCCAGATTGCCCAGGGGATGCCTGAGTGTATTCACAATGCTTTCTACTCTTGAGGGAGTATCCTTTTATGAACCCCAAGAAATTTACTGTTGCTTAAGACAAAGTAACCAGCCTTCATAAATCCACTTTCATAGCAAAATTGGATTTTTGCTGTGACAATCAGAATTAAGCAAATTGCCTCCCACACATTTCTACACTAGCATTTGTAGGTAAAAAAAACATAGGTTATAATAATTGTTTCATTTAGAACACTGCTTGCTTATAAGTGGTGGTATTGTCTTTAAGAAACAAAAGAATCACATTTGTGCAATCATAATGGGGTTTCCCATCCCATCCATTCCTGCAGGTTTATAAATACTGTGTGACAATAAAGGAATTGGGCATGGACTACTAACCAATGTGCTCCTGCACTTAGGTGCATGGATTTGTATTTACGGAGCAATTTTTACTCTTTTCTCCCTTCCCCGCCCTCGCTTCTCTTCTCTCTATCACTGCACTGCATCACTCTTTGATGCTGCATTGCATTGCATGCTGATTTTTTTAATATGGAATTTGAGACAGCATCTTGCAATGTAAGGGAGGAGAAAATGGGAAAGTGCTGTTCAGAATACACCCACACTACATCTCCTTTATACTTTTCTGGACAATAGCAACTGGCTATAATATCCTGAGGAATTCTTTAATAAGATATATTTTAAAAACTATGTTGGTGTCTGCATTTGCTTTAGTGGAACTTGCATTGTAAGGGAAAGAGGGGAATGGTAACTGAACAAGAGGGAGTTCTCTCCTTTCTGATGTTATGTAAGCAGCAGTCACATTTAATCTAAAATTCTTTGTGGGTTTCTCCTTTGCCAATTTTAGTGAGGACTATAGTCCAGTTGGGACTGTGGTGGCTTAGTGGCTAAGATGCTGAACTTGATGACTGGAAGGTCAGCAGGTTAGCAGTTCGAGACCTGAGTCCTGCATGATGTAGTGAGCTTCCATCTCTGTCCCAACTCCTGCCAACCTAGCAGTTAAAAAGCTAGAAATTGCAAGTAGATAAATAGGAACCACTTTGGTGGAAAGGTAAACAGCGTTCCATGCACTCCGGTGTCTAGTCATGCCAACCACATCTCCACGGAAACACCTGCAGCACTGTTCTTTGGCTATAAAGAGAGATGAGCACTGAACCCTAGAGTCGGATATGACTGGTTTTTGAGCAAGGACAACCTTTACCTTTGCCTACAGTCCAGTCAATTGTCAGGTGATCAAATATTCAACATTTTAATGTTTGTGATTGACATCCAATGATACTTGATTACATTACAGTATTTGCTATGTAAAGGCACACTTTTAATTGTATTTTTGTCAGGGTCGGAGCAAAAGTGGTTTTCAAAGATTCTGTCCAGAATCTAATCGGTGTCCATGTAAGGTTTGTGTAGCTTGCTGCAGCTAATTGACTGGGTGCCAGGATGCATCTCATTTATGTGTCTACTCTTGTGCATGATTGCTTGGCTGAGATATGCCTTAGCACCTCATCAGCTAGCTACAATTAGCCATGACAAGTTACACAAAACTTATGCATACCCCAATACAATTCTGGTGATTGCTTTCTTCAGGGCAGTATTTTCCGTTGGCCTGCCTGGAAAGTTTCCCTCTGCATCTGCAGAAAATGGGTCCAAAGATCTGGTAAATAAGTGATCACATATTCATTCATCCATCCATTCATTTTAAGACACAACCAGGAAATTTCTGGAAAGGTTTAATCATTCCCTTTTCTTTACAGTCCAAATGAAATATTTTTCTTTGGCCTACAAGTGAAACCCCCGCTTGTTCCTATAATAAAAAGCAAATTTGTTATAAATTGCTATTTGTTCTTGTAGCAAAAAGAAATTTTATTTATTTATTTTAGAAAGCAATGGAAAGGTCTGTCCCCTCCTCAAATTGCATTTCTACTTTGGATGAGGGTGCTTCTCACCTGCTACTTTTTAATGTTAAGCAAATAGAGTCAGAGATTGAGGCATATTCTAGGTGACTGTTAAGTTTCAATACCATCCAATGTGAGCAGATTTTCTTCAGTCTTTTGTCCTATCAGTTATTCTGAGTCCTACCTTGATAGGGGGGAAATTATTCCAAGAAAGACATTCATATATTTGCAGGCATTGTATTAAATGTGTCATTGGTAGTATGTTAGTGTGCTGAAGATGTGTAGGGATTAGCTCGAATGATAATGCGTGCAAAATTGCTGCTAGCATGATCAGATGTTGCAGGTGGTATTCCCATGGCAGTTGATGTTTTCAGGAGATGGCACGTCACACTTGTAAGGATGACATGGGGTTGAAGAAAGATCAAGGGTCCTGTTGGCACAGTGGCAAGAGCCCTGGTGGCACAGTTGTTAAACTGCTGTACTATAGCTAGAATGTTGTGAGTTTGATCCTGACAGGGATCAAGGTTGATTCAACCTTCCAAGGTCGGTAAAATGAATAGCCAGCAAGTTTGGGTCAAAATGCTAATTACCTTGTGAACTGGTCAGAGAGTGCACTAAGCACTATAGGGCACTATATAAGTGTAATTGCTATTGCTATAGATTCTTAGGCCAAAACAAAACTGTGTAAGAGTCTGTTTAGAAGTAACATTCCCTCATGTGATGTAATTTTGAGTACATAACACAAGGAGAAGCACGTGTGGTGACTGGATTATCTCTAGAATGGATATATAGGTAGTCTCAAGCAATGTGGGTTTGAGTTCTGAAGAGCCACTTCATATCCATGCCAGCAGTGGTGGAGGGAGCTGCTGCTGCTACTGGTGGTATAGGCAGCATGGCTGGTAATAATGACAGAGGTGGTGGTGGTGGTGGTGGTTGGACTGCTGAAGTGGTGGTGGTGGTGGGTGGCTCTACCATGACACACACAGAGATGATGACTGGCAAATGATGGGAGGAAGGGATGGAAGTAAAGAAGGAGCAGCAGTAGAACAGAAGAAGAAAGGAGGGGAAAGAATCAAACAAACAAACAAACAAACCACAGCAGCAGCTATAGCTGCCCAGCCCACACGGCACAAGTACAATCACCATCTGACAGAGAATGGGGTTAGAATGGCAATAACTTACCACTTGTCAAATAGCAGCTGAGTGGCAGGATAGAAAAGAGGAGGAGGAGGAGAAAGGACATTTCTACTTAAATCTAATTAATTAGCTTGGGTTTCTGTCAAGCAATTGGTGCATTTAGATTCTAAATCTAAAGTGTTATAGCTATAGAAAAGAGTCTTAGAATAACCATGTCATCTAAACAAAATCTTGTTTATGTCAAGAGATATGGTGATTGTTAGAGTGAGAAATATGATTCTAGGCCAATGTTGGGCATATGTCTCCCTACTACGAGTATTTTATGCAGCCATGGAATACTGAACAATTGGGAGCTAATTACTAGAGAGATGTATGTGCATGCTGTTTGTGACGTGCAAAATGGAATAATACGCCTCCCCCTCCACCAGTCAAACTTTATGCTTTTGTGTAACAGCACTGACCCAACACCCACAGAAACACTCCATAGAAAATCACAGCCCACCTGTATAATTCATTTTTGCAGTGCATTTGGAGGCTGTAAGTACTTAAAACACTTTAATATTTCAGCAGATTGGCATGAAAACACAGTGTGTCGTGGGCTAAAATCTGAAATTGACAGTTACTATCGGCATAGACATTGTTAAACAAACACAAGGCTCTATGCCTAACTGAGCAAATCATTCAAACAAACAGCTCCCTGAATGTATAATTTGCTCATAAAATTGGCCATATTTTCATTCCTGCTCTTGTATGTGTTTCTTCATTGGTTTTTGCTACCTTTTAAAAAAAAATGAAATGGCCTACAGTGAAATTACAGGGAATTGAGTATAAGAGGAAACATTGTATGAAACTATTAGATATCAGCACAAATGCCTTTACACAAAAATTTTCTGTTTCACTCTTATGGGATGCTTTAATAATTTGGAACCATTTCTCTTTGCAGGACTCTCTGCCATTACAGAACTTAAAAATGATTCCTTCTATGCTCATTTCACAGATGAATGATGAGAATAAATCAAAAGAAAATAAGACAGCTTTCTCTAAGCAGTCTATAATCACCCAGTCTGATGCTAATCACATGAACCAATCTTTGGCTAATCATAGTTCAGTCAACATTAATAGAGCATTTGTATTGCTTCCTAGAAGATTAAGAATTCGAATATCTCCTGATGACAATGTATTTGGAACAAACATTGATAGGAAAGAGGACAAACGTCATAACCAGAAGAAAGGTTTTGCTTCCATCACAATCACAGCTCGACGGGTTGTTTCACCTTGTAAGAGTGAAATGAAGGTGGATCCATCCAACTCTTCTTGTCTGAAATGCCAGGAGAGTAATCTGGTAGATAACACTGCTCCTGTGGCTGTGCTAGATCAGCTGTGTGGATCTTTGCATGCTCGAGGATATTGTCAGAATCAAAATGCAACCACAAGAAATGCTTTTGAACCTTGTTCACTGTCACTATGCAAGGAGCACTCTGACTGGGTTTCTAGCACTGAAAATAGAGAGAACAAAATGGTTCCCCCAGGAAAGAGCCATAGCAAAGAGGCAGCTCCTTCTTTCACTTCTAATGTTCACCTCTGCATTTCTACTCAGTGTCCAAAATCAATATATTACATAGATAAATCTCTCTCGGTGCCTGTCATTCAACCTCAGACAAAATATCAAAAAATTCATCGGTCAGTAGTGTCTTTTAATATAAATTGTAGTTCTCGCAATTTAACACCAGATGGAGTAGATGGTTCACTAGCTAATGGGAAACTAATCACAGAAGTACTTAAGACAAAGCTCCCGGAGGATAGCAAGATACCAGTCAAAGCAATTTGGAATGCAGATCTCAAGGAGAATTTCTCAGATAAAAAACAGACATTGCAAACAGACTCTTTAGGGACTGGATATCCCTGGAAGGTTACCACAATGCCTGAAACACTGTTAGATGCAGATAGCCCTCAAGGACTTAGCCAATTAAGGCCACCAGAGAATAATGATGAAAATTCACATGACAACCACATTACAATGTCCTCTCACAGTCTTCACTGGATTTACAATGAAGGTGAGTAGGTTACATAAAGCCCAACCCTGGTGAATTAGATAACCAGGACTCATTAAATTCATCATCCTTTTAACCTTGCCAACTCCTAATCTTCATTTATGTAGAAAATAAGCAAGTGGTGAATCTGAGAACCTCTTCACAAATCATATTTTATTCTAATATCCTTAAGTCAAAAATATGGAAGTATAGCATCTATCTGTGGTGTCCTCGTGTATTAATCCTGCTTTGTCTTTTAATGTTTGCAAACACACATGGACAAGTCCCTGGTTGTTTTATAGAGTTTGATGATTGAAATATATATATATTCTCTATAAGAAAGAGCTCTGAACAGAAATGTAAAATATGAGATTATTAATTTGGAGGCATAGTCTTGCTTAAACTTCCCCAATGACTACTTAGCACAGTCTACCTTATTAATAAAGAAGAGCACTTGCCAGGGTCCCATTTTCCACATCTTCTGCAGATGATGAATAGAATCCAGTCCCTTTATTTAGGATTTCCTCCAGCAAAACAGGGGAATTATGAACCTGCTTCCCCCTTATTTCCTATTGTGTCCTCTTAAATATGTCCCAGTGGGTTTGAAAACCCTCCAGAGCAAAAGGGATTGAGATGCACAGGCTCCACAGAAGAGAAGAAAATGGGGAAATTAAAGGCAGTTTAGTGACTCAACAATGGGTTTCATTCAAAGTTTTCAGCATAGGTTCCTCTTAATGTAAATATTTGTTCCAAGTTAAAAGGTAAGTTTTAAATCTTACAAACTGAAAACAATGATGGGTGGAGAGGGTCTTCTGTATGCATATGTGTGTTTGGAAGAATAATAATATGGCAAAACCATACTTTGTAGCCTTGGCAGCTGAAATCTTTAATGGTATTCCAACATAATGCATATTATGGTGTTCCAACGTAACATATATTGCATATACTGCAATACAGCCTTTTAATAATAAAACTAGCATGGCATGTTCAAAGTGGAAAGTTGAGCTCTACGATATGAGGGATATAGTCAGAATAAAGAGCTGAACACTTTCACTATAGGCCTGCATTTGATACTCTTGTACTTTCCCTCTCCAGGAATGCCAGAATGTCATTGATTTCTTACAGTAACAGTGTTTTGTTTAATTGAAATGGCAAAGGGTAAACTAAGTATAAATCAAGGCTTTTATTAGGAGTGGGAAGTCAATCCTACAAATATATTACCTTCTTTGCAGCCTAGATATTTAAGAGGCTAACCGTGGGGCGATGGAACCCATGCCACATCTGTGTGACCAAAAGAAAATGAGAGGGAAAAAGAGAGAAAGAAGATACATGGGGAAGATCTCTATAACCTTGTAATCACCTTCCTGTAATGTCATGTTTGACTACTCTTACAATGTTCCACTAGCTACTATGAAATGGGGTACATGTTTAGAGTACTCAGCAATAGGTGTGAGGAACAATCTTGTAGATAGCAAATGTGCAGAAGAGTATAGGTAGGCAGCACATTGACTTGTGTAAGCAGTTCCAAGGGAAGTCAGAAGGCAAATTATGTTCCTTCCTTCCTGACCTGGAATCAGCATAAGTCATATGCACAGTCAGCTCTGGAAATGATGTGTTTACAGATCCTTCCGCAGTGCTCATCACGTTGTCCAAATTGCCATACCCTTTTTATAGACACATCTCAATAGTCTTGTGAATAATCTCTCTTTTAATAATGCTGGTAAACTGTTGTGAGGATAAATCTTGGCTGCAATCCAACACAGACTGTAGAGCTCATACAGTATCTCAGTGGTTGTAGTCTTTAGCACCCTAATGTTAAACATTATTAAGAAAAACCTTTGTGGTTGCTGGACTATTTCTCATATGACAGACATTTAATATTTGATGTTTTTCAGGTAGCTGCTTTTTTTAAAAGGAGAAATAATTATGTTCAGACAGATTGCCATTGAAAAATATAGTTTAGCATTTCTGTGCACTCAGTTGAAGGTAATTTATTAATTCTTCAAGAAATGTTTGCTAGCTGTAAAGAGAGTTCAGTAAAGGAGCCATGTCACAAAGAAAGACTGGAATTATAAGAATGTACTTTAAAAAAAAAAGTAAACCCACTATGATTTTCAGGAGTGATAAAGTATCATCACTTAGCATTAGAGATATTACAGGCAATTCTTCACTTTGTGAAAACTTGAAAAATTCTGTATTTTCAAAAACTGATTGCAATAACAAATAGTTATGAAACATTGGTTCCCGCTCCTCTTTTTTTAGCCATGGTAAAATAATTTGTTCCTTCATTCCTTAGAGAGGGTTGTACAAACAGAGCACATGCCTTGCTTTCAGAAGTCCTCATTTACATCTGTGTATGGAGGATTTACACAAAATGACTGTTAAGAAAATCAAAGAGGAAAGTGCAAAAGGAGGATTACAGTTGAACATAGAGCAGAGAGAACTCATGCCTGCACAAGAACTGTGTGACTTTGCTGTTTACAATTTTTTTAAAAAAGAAATATTTAAAGATTTATTTTTCCCTGGTTCAGTCATCAATCCAACCAGGGACTATAGTCAAGAAATCAGATAAAAATTCAGTCTTGGAAGGGCACATATAGTAAGGTTGTGTCTCTGGAGACCAAGACCAAGATTGTTCATGCAATGGTATTGCTGATTACTGTGTACAGGTGTGAAAGTAGACAGTGAAGAAAGAGGACAGGGAGGAAAGACTGATTTATTCGAAATGCACTGGTGGATGAGAGCTTTATGGGCTCTGTGGAATGGGGGGCAGGCAAGCAAGTGGCTGCTAGATCAAATCAAGCCTAAACTCTCTCTAGAGAAAAAAATTGTGCTTTGGGCTCACTAGAAAGACAATAATGCAGGAAGGTTTGAAGGCAGCAGTATTGACTCATTATTACAGGCCACGATCCGTTTACAAGATCTAAAAAAGACTGTTAATGTTTTGATATTTCAGAGGTCACTAATTTATAGGGCCATCTTATTATTTATTTATTTATTTATTTATTTATTTATTTATTTATTTATTTATTAGATTTATATCACTGCCCCATTTGCTGGGGCAACTCTGGGCGGCTTACAACACATATTACAAACCCAACATAAAAACAACCCCATAGAAATAATCATAAAAAGTCTCAGGTTAAAATAACTAAAACCTTAACAAAATCCTTTAAAAGTCCTCTACCTCTAATTCCCCATTAAAGCTAGCTAGAACTAGGGTAAGGAAGCTAAAAAATAACCCACCCCAGACAGCTCTTATATCAACCAGTGAGGGGCGCTGCCATACCGGCAGCACCCTACATCTGGTGAGCTAGCCATGTTTTTAGTCCTTTTCTAAAAGGCAATAGCTCTGTCTGGAGGTGCAACTCGATTAGTAAGAGTTTCCACAGGGCTGGAGCAGATATGGAGAAGGCTTTCCTTCTAGTGCCAAAGAGACGAGCCTCTCTGGCAGATGGAACTCTTAGGGAGTTCCTCTGATCTGCTCTGGTGGGATGGGCCAATGTCCTTGGGGTGATGTGGTCTCTTAAGTACCCTGGTCCACTACCATGTAGGGCTTTAAAGGTCATTACCAGCACCTTGAATTGCACCGGGAGGCTATACTTGCAGCCAATGCAGCTCCTGCAGTAGCGGAGAGGCATAGGCATAACGCCCAAACCCCATCACAATGCGGACAGCCACATTCTGCACCAGTTGCAGCCCCCGAATGGTCATCAAGGGCAGCCCCATGTAGAGCGCATTACATAATCTAGTCTTTAGGTGACCAGGGCATGTGTGACCATGAGCAGGGAGTCCCGGTCCAGGAGTGGACATAACTGGTGAATTATGTGAAGTTGCACAAAAGCCCTCCTGGCCATGACTGCCACCTGCTCATCAAGCAGTAGTCATGAGTCCAGGATGACCCCCAAATTACAAACTCTGAGTCTGTCAGAGGCAAGGAAGCCCCATCCAGAACCAAAGATGGTAACTCCTGAGATAACACGGGACCCCCAACCCACAGCCACTCAGTCTTGTCAAAAGAGACTAGCAGCAGTAATGGGACCAAACAAGGAGGCCTACAAAAATCTGCTTGAGATTCCAGCAAGTTGCAGCAAGACAACACTAGGATAGCTTCACCAACATTTTGTGAAGTGTAAAGTAGCTTCACATGCTCATCTATATCTATAAAACAGAGGTGTGGGTTTGTATGTGCTCTAAAGGATCCCACACCCCTTGACCAATGTCACTGAAATTCGGCACATGCATACCTTGGGTTTGCGAGATCAGCACTGTGGGGGTCACAAATCCCATTTGGGGGTTTATGACCCCCAAAGTGGGATGCAAAGGGGACATCCCCACTGACAGGAGAAAAAGCAATGAAACAGCAGTACTGTGCATGTGCACCACAGCCTCCGTTTTTCCTAAGCGATCCCAACGCAGCCAACTCAGCACCTCTTTTCCTTCAGGAGAACTTACTGACAGGACGGTTTCCAGGCTTTCTTGACAATACAACATGAAAGTGGCAAAGGCCACAGAGGGCAAAGTTTACAAGTAGGGAATGAAGGAAAGAGGACGCGGCTTGACAGCAGTTTGAATTTTCCACCAGGCGCCGTCTCCGGCCTGTTAACTTAAATTTCTGTCAAGCCGTGGCCTCTGTCCACTGAGGGTAGGAGGACGTGGCTTGACAGCTGTTCGAATTTTCCACCCGGTGGCATTTCCAGCCTGTTAACTTCAAGTTCTGGCTGGCTGGAAAATTCAAACTGCAGCCTCCTTTTTACAGCGAAAGGAGGCCGCGGATTGACAGAACTTTAACTTTACGAGCTGGAGACAACAACACTGAAGAAACTATACTTCCTTTAAGGGGGAAAAACCCGAGCAAGGCCAGGTAATCAGCTAGTCTAATATAAAAGGCAGAGCTTAGAAAAGCTACTTTTGGGCGGCCATGTTAGAATTCCAAACAAATAGTCAGACAAAAAGACACTTCTCAAAGCTCTCATAAAACTCTAATAAGTTATTCTCAAACAGAAATAAGAATGTATGAAAACTTATTGCATCTGTCCTGCTTTGAACTTTATAAATGAAGCTAATTAATAATAATACAAAGATTTTGGCCTTTTTTATTAGGATAAAAGTTAATAACTAGTAATTCTCTGTCATATAGCAGAGACAAATTGTGTGAAATGAGTACTATCCAGGAGCCTTCGTTTGAATTGGTGTTGGGTTCTACCTTTAAATGAAATATGTAAAAGATCTAATCTGCATATAAAATGCAACATGACTGTACGGTTTAATACGTTATAACAGTGCAGAATTGGTATGGAAGCTATGTCATATTAACATTAAGTTACCACATCTCCTATGCTGCTTTGTATATGAATGATACATTTACAATTCCTGGTGTAGGGTGGTGAAGGTGATGGGAGCCTATTAAATTGGAAAGGTACATGCAAATTAATTAAGAATAGGAAATGCAAATTATTTATCAACCAATTGTTTATTAACTGAAATGCAAAAAGGAGGTTTTATTATCCTGTTTAATGTTTAGTTATATTATCTTCATACACTGTTTATTTTTAAAAAATTAAGATAATTAATTTAAAATTTCTTTATAATTTTATATATAACACCCTGGGACTGCCTTTAGTAATGGTATAGATTAGAAATGGTGTAGATTAGGACTGCAGTGGCTCAAGTGGCTAAGACGCTGACTGGGAGACGGAAGGTCAGCAGTTCAATTCTCGAGTACTGCAGGATGGAATGAGCTCCTGTCTTTGTCCCAGCTCCTGCCAACCTAGCAGTTCGAAAGCAAGAAATTGCAAGTAGATAAATAGGGACCACTTCGGTGGGAAGGTAAATAGCGTTCTCAGGTGTCTAGTTGTGCCTGCCACATGACCACAGAAACGTCTGCAGCAACAGCTGCAGCAGCGCTGGCTCTTAGGCTTTGAAACAGAGATGAGCACTGCACCCTAGAGACGGATACGACTGGCTTTCGAGCAAGGGATACCTTTACCTTTAGATTAGAAAATGTTGAAGTACTAAAAATAAATAAAACAACAACCCAGCATTAACAAATTAGAAGTATACTGTTGATGCACACATGTATTTATAAAGTACAGTATTATTCTAGAACATATTCATGTCTTCAGTCACAGTGACATAACCAATCTTCAATTCTGTTAATGAGTCTCCTCCAACCTTTGACCTCTGTCCTAGGTGTTGATGTCCTCTACATCCAGCTGACAAGCTATTCTTGCCTTTAAACCAGTTCAGTCTATTATAACTGGTGTCACATCTCATTTGAATGTCATTGAATCATGGAAATGTAAAGCTAAAAGGGACCCCAAGGGTCATCAAATCTAGCTCCTTGCTATTGTAGGAAATCCACAGCAGAGGCATCGCTGATCAGTGGTCATCAAACCTTTGTTTAAAATTCTCCAGTGATGGAGAGTCCAGCCATTTCCTCCACCAAGGCAGCTGATTCCACAGTTGAATGGCTCTTGGTTTTAGGAACTTCTTGTAACTTGAAGCCAATACTTGTTGTCTTATCATCTTGAGTCACAAAAATGTCTGCTTCATCTTTCACATGCCATCCTACAGATACATGAGGATGGCTTTCATATCTCCTCTCAGCCTTCCCCTTTTCAGAGTCAACATGTCAAATTCCATTTATCTTTTCTCATAGGGTTCCTTTTCCAAACCTTTTTCTATTCCAGTTGCCCTTCTCTGGACATATTCCAGCTTCTTGATACCCTTAAACTGTGGTGCCGAGAACTGGACACAGCATTCTAAGTGAACTTCTACTTAAGTATAATAGACTGTTACTCTTAATTCCCTTGGTCTAGATTTTATGTTTCTGTTGATGCACCTTAGTGTAGCATTTGCCTTTTATTGGCTTGTGATCTAGCAAGACATGTTTTCACACATACTATTTCTAAGACAGCTTTTACCAGGCCTACATTTGTGCATCTTATTTTTCCTGCCTATGTACAGCCCTTTACACACACACCCTGTTGAAACTCAGTTTATTTCTTTTAACCCAGTTGTCTTATCTGTTAAGGTCATTTTTAATCTTGATTCTGTCTTCTGATATATTAGCTACCCCTCCAAGTTTGATATCATCTGCAGATTTAATGACCATCCCTCCATGCCCTTATTCAACTCATTTATACAGAAACTAGATAACTAGGCATAGGACAGAATTCTGTGGCACCTCACTTGTCACACCCTTCCAGACTGAGAATTAACTATTTATGAGTACTCTTTGTGTGGCCTTCAACCAGCTACAAATCCACCCAAGTGTAACATCATTTAGCACACATTTTACCAGCTTGTACACAAGAATATCATGGGAGTCCTTGTGAAAAGCCTTGCTGAAATCAAGATATAGTACTGTATACTATACCCACAGCATTCCTCTTATCTACTAAACTTTTGGCTGTATCAAAAAAGATAATAATCTAGCATGATTTATTTTTGAGAAACCCATGCTGAGTCTTAGAAATCACAGGGTCCTCCTCTAAGTGTTCACAGACTGACTCTTTAATGATCTGGTCTAGAATATGTTGGTGTCAAGTTGACTGGTCAATAATTGCCTGGATGTTCTTTTCTTCTCATTTGCTCTCCTCCAGACAGTCTTCAGGGACCTCATATGTTCTCCAAGAATTCTAGGAGATTATACACAGATATTCTGAGATTGCATATGCAAGCTCCTTTAGTAGTTACATGGAATTTATTGATTCTGGAGATTTAAATTCATTTAAGGTAACTGGGTGCTCTCTTACCATCTCTTACTCTATCTTGGGCAGTAATTGTGACTCTTCCTCCTTTATTATGCTTGTACACAAAAGGAGCCTCCTCAAAGATACTGTAGTGGTATTTTTGAACCACAATCGGGCGTACCCCAGTAACGCATACCTGTCAAGTATCCCAAATTGGCCAGGATTTCCCATATTCCAGCGCGCGTTCCTCCCCTTTTCTGCCACCATCCCATATTTTGAATGGTGGGGAAAGGGATTACTGCACATGCACACCTATTAGAGGCAGCAGTGCGCATGCACAAAGGGGTCTGTGCATGCGGAAAGGGGTTCTGCGAATGCTCAAAGGAGTTGTTTCTGCACATGCACGCCTGGGCCAGAGCAGTTCCCATATTTTCCGGAGCCGCACTTGACTGGTATGCGATAACGACAACCTTGTGTTGCCTGCTAATCTTTCTCACACTAGGTCAGGTGAAGGGAACTGCAGAATGAACTCACCAAAAGTTGCCTTCATTTTGGCAGTTTCACATCTGGCCTAGACGTGAAAGAAGAAGAATTATGCTTGTATGATACTGCTTTTACTTGGTCACTGCTTTACTTTTGTGAGAAGGGAAGTTAGGAATTCAGCATTTTTTCCTTCTCTGTGTCGTTCCTTAGTAATTTTGCATCCTCTCTATGCAACAGACCTTCTGTTTCCATCTTCTTCCTTTTACTTCTGGAACTGAACAATCCCTTTTTGTTATTTTTTTAAACTTCTCTTGCAAGTCTGAGTTCATTTTAACCTTTAGCCTTCTCAGCAGTTTCACTTCCATTAAAGTAAACAGGCCAGCTGTTTGGAACTGCAAGACATTTTTTTCTTCTTTAAACAGCAGACCCTTGCACCATATCACAAACCCTTTTATATATGCTCAACATTTTAAAAACGAGAGGTTGTCTGTGTGGCATATTTAAGACCAAAGCAACCTTCCATGAGCTAAAGTGCTATTTTCGGTATTCCATAAGCAGACAAATCCTGTATTTCCATCAAAATAGGGTAGGGGAGGCAACATACAAAATTTCAAAACATGGCAAAAGTTGCACAGATCATTGTATCCCAGCCAACATAGAAAGCATTCTTTGGCTATCTTTCATCATGATGCTCAATCTAAAGTTGTGTTGGCAGTAGAGATATAATGAATACTTGAAAAGGTTCTCATTTTCAATTATTGTCCAAATTTCACTTTGCCAAAATCCCCCCTACAAGACTACTTCCTGCACTAGCAAGACTACCTGCTTCCTCTGTTTTTTTGTTTGTTTATTTTATTTCTGCTGCTGTGTGCAATAAAGTGAGAAATGTTATAAAGCTTTATGCCCTTTCTGCTGATTCCTGAGTTAGAAGGAGGCTATTTTTTTAACAGGAATTGTGAAGTTTAACATTTCTTCTGTCTCTTGATGAATCTTGTGCAGGAAGAATGTTGTTCTGTGCAAGAACTGTAATTATCCTGTGCAGCTTGGCATTCCTTACAGGGGAAAAAATATGATCATGAAACATCTAAGAAAAGGAGGAGAAAAGAAGGATTTTGTTCCCTTCATTTTCTCTGAAAACAAGAAGTTACAAGATTTATACTCTTAGCTGGCAGTCAGAAGAGAACATCTCTCATCATCCCACACCCCTTTGTACTCCACCCCTATGGAACCAGTAGGTATACGTGGGATTGCAACAGAATGGAGGGAAGAACTTTATTCCACTATTCTGTCAGTGAAAGTATGCTATGGGATCTTTTGTAGAAGACAGTGCAACTGGTACAGAACCATTAAAGGGGCTGATGACACTGCATCACAAAAAATATTGTCTGCTACTTGGTCTAATCTATATGTTCTATACTAAATCAAGTGTACTGAATCCAAATTTGAAGTCTGATTCTGCCTAGGGCATCAGGATCTTAAGTTAACAAATCTCACCGTCTTGGTTAGGTTCTTGCATTCATCATGTGGGGTATATTTGCCACAAATGTAGCAAAAATTGTCTGGTTTATTAACACAGCTGTGCCTACTCATCTTTAGCTCAAAACAGACTAACTATGGCCTAGCTGTACTATTCAATAATATGGTTTCACACTAGAGACAACCCCTTGGTCCATTTCGCCTTATATACCTATTTCTGACGTTAGCTCACTGACTTGCCCAGCTGCTGCTGGAACATGCATGCCACCAGGGGACGTGGTTCAGCTGAGGCAGCAGCAGGCATAGTGGCAGCTTCAGCTGTTATAATGTTTCCTTGTAAAAATACATTACCCAATGCCATTTGAACAGCTATAGCACGCCTATAACTTAAAATCTGTATGTGACAGGCAAAGTCTGAGTTCAGATTTGGAATCAGCACACTTGATATCATGTAAATCCCATGTGTTACTCCCAGTAGCAAAATCGTTGTTGTGCAGTGTAACTGAATATAGAATTAAAACCTAAGCCAATAACATGACACCTTTGAGAGGAGTAATTTGCAGAAATGAATATGAATTTCTGCATTTACTGTAGGTAACAAAAAATAATCAAGGTGAGACCTAGCAAGTGTGAAAAGGGCATAGGCAAGTAATTTGTCTGATAGACTTTTAGGCTACAAACATGAGCTAGCAATACAGTGAAATTCAATGTCATGACCAAAAACATTAGTACATTCTAGGCTGTGTCAATAGAAATGCAACATACAGAAGATGAGAGAAAATCATATCATTCTGCTATTTACTGGCCAGATCTTTAATGGAGTGTTTCATATGAACAAGCTCAAACATGTCTGAAGGGCAGCGATGTGAGAGGGCTGGGAAAAAAAGGTTCAAGGAATTGGGTACGTTTGATTGGGAAGTGAACATTTAAAAGTGTTATTAAAAGATAGTCCTCTTCAAATATTTTAAGGCTGTCACATAAATGACGGACCTTTGTGCTGATCCAGAGAATAGGTCACAAAGTAATGAATTCAAATCACAACAAAAAGATACTTGAAAAATAGTAGGCTTTTTGTCATTATTATTATTATTATTATTATTATTATTATTATTATTATTATTATTATTATTATTATTATTATTATTATTATTATTATTATTATTATTATTATTATTATTATTATTATTATTATTATTATTATTATTATTAACAACAACAACAACAACAACAACAACAACAACAACAACAACAACAACAACAACAACAACAACAACAACAACAACAACAACAACAACAGCTTAGAATTGCAAAGCTGGAAGGGACCCTATGGATCATCAAGTCCAACTTCTGACAAGGAGGAGCAGTGAGGAATCAAACACCCAGCCTTTGACTTTGCAGCCAAATACCTAAGCAGCACACAACTAAAAAAAAAAAACACTTGAAAATCACTGGCTTCAACAAAACAAAGTTAACGGCTTTTGAAGTAAAGTAAAATATACTTTATATAGTTCTGAATCAGTAGTGCTGTGCAATTGAATATGTAAACCTTTTGCATAAGTGACAGTACTCTACACTTTTATTTCATGCAGTGATTTCCATTTATTTTTATTGTCACAGTTCCTGACAGTAGACTTCACAGCTTGCAAACAGATCTTGACTTAGAATTGAGCAGTAGAGCTTAATAGCAGGTGGCAGGTGAAGATCTGTCAAGTTATGTAGATGTCTCTTTGCTTGTGAAGAAGATGTAAAGTGATTGATCTCCAAGTCTTGATACCTTTGTTTAAACCCTGTGAATGGTTGCTTTAGTGTGTTTTAGTTATATGTGAGGTAGGTATTTGGTACAGAAAATTCAGTTTATATAACTGAAAAGTGTTTATGAAAGCATCCAAGTTTATCATTAAACCAGTGATACTGATTTTTCTCTTTTCCCCGGTAATGAAAACATAAAAAGATTCATAACTCCTTCCTCTCTAATATGTATTTCTTAAATTAACAGTGGCTCCAAATTCAAATAAACTGATCATTTGTCACAAGTATATCTGTTTACCAGAAAATGTAATCATTTTAGTCTAATGTCTCCATTGTATACTGCCAGGATTCAATTTTAGATCACTCTTTGCTTTCAAATGCTTCTTTGACATCTTAAGCAAAGCAACAAAACATGAAAACATGAGAAAATTCCTAATTCAATTTTTTAAAGGAGGGAGTTCATTGTGGCACATGAAATGATGGCCACAGGAAAAAGACAGGAAACAGGGGAGGAAGGGGAGTATTGGCCATTGCAGGGATTCTCAACCTTCGACCCGGGCTGGATGTGTCCCGTGGCACCATTTTATGTGGGCCCCCACCGCCTCCACCACACCAGGAAGTGCCATGTGGTGGAGGAAGGGTAAAATGACTGCCCGGCCCCCAAAGCTGTCTGAGGAAGCATGACCCGGCCCCTGGCTTAAAAAGGTTGAGAACTCCTGGGCTATTGGGTAGGAAGGAATAGAGATTGCCCTGAAAAGTCAGAATTATTTTCTTTTCTGTTGCAAAGCTCAGTGGATGAATCTTGTTTTGATATTCAGCTGGTAGATTATTTTAGTACATATCCTCGACTGAATTAAAGCATACAAACTTTTTTTTTTAATTTAGTGAGGTCTGGTGTCTTACAACATTAATGGTGCAAAAAAACCAACAACACTCTCCAGGGGACTTTTATGAGATCTGTTAACATGAACTGCCCTATCAATTTCTGGTGCTTCTTTGGTTTGACTGCTAGGGATTTTCACATCGAACACAACTTTTGTACCACTGATCTAAAAGCCATTGATGGTCCACTCAGCATAATAGCCTGCTCCTTATCTTTAGTGTGATCTTTTATTTCTCACTTGAGTAATTTTCCCATTCACACTGATCAATGTTTATCCCCCATGAGAAAGGTCAGACAGGTCTTTGAATCACTCCAATTTGTTACCCTTTCAGTTAATGATGCTCCCCTTCCGGCCCCCATTCTTACCTTTCTCCCCCATGGCCATCATTTGGTGGGCCAAAATGATCTCCTTCCTTTTTAAATTGAATTATAAGTGACATAGTGAAACAACAATGCATCTACTTAGTGTGGTGCACAGAATACCACCAATGTATCTTGTTTAGAAAAAATAAAATAGATTAACACAGTGTGTGTGTGTGTGTGCTTTTAGTCTTCTCTCTTGCCTTTTCCAGGATGCACAGAGTCTGATTAAAATGACGAGTCTTGATGTATTTTGCATAAACAATGCTCAGTTTTCTGACTCGCTGTACTCTTGGAGTGTAAAGTGACTCTCCATGTATTTTTCTATTAAGACGCTTTGTTAAATAGTGATCTTAAGCGATAGTACTGTACAGTGATACCTCATACAACATCCAAACTTGGTTCCACAAGTTTGGACTTTATACGGATTTGGACTTTGTATGAGGCATGCAAAATCCTAGCCGCGATGCCTCATACAACGTCCAAATCCTTGCCGCGATGCCTCGTACAACGTCGTTTCCATAGAGATACATTGTACTGTAACAGCACAGACTTCAGGGCAAAGTCAAGGAAACAGACAGGAAACTGACAGAACTTTAAGAAATCATTGTCTAAAGGCTAAAAACATTACAAAAACATGTCAAACAACCCTGATTGTCCAAGAACCTGAAGAATGCTGCAAAAATCCCAGGAATGCTTCTAAAAGTTCTGATGAAAAAATTCAAAAAAATCCAAAACGTGCTCAAAACCGCTCCTAAACACTTCACCTCATGCAAAACCCACAAGGGCAATGCACGCATGTGTCCTTCCTTTTATACTGCCCAGGCACAATGCAACCTGGGAAAAACCCCAATGCCTCATACAAAGTCACACGACTTTGTATGAGGCAACCTTTTTCAAGGAATTAGGCAATGTTGTATGAATCCGATGTTGTATGAAGCGGACTTTGTATGAGGTATTACTGTATTAAGTTTTAGTCTTAATGGGCTGTATTCCCGGGAATGTATTTTCTCTGTGTTAGTGCCTTTGTTTTCAGGTCCTCGTGAGAAAAGGTTCTGTTAAAAGTGAGATGTTTGAATCCCGATATGAACAAGTTGATGCATTTCTTTTCAGATGGGGAGTGAACTTCCCCTGCTCAACGATTAATTAGAAAACTTTTCACTGGGTGATTTGGGCTTTCATCCTAGTTCAGAGCCCATTGCTTTTCCCCTTGAATCATGGGGGTGAGAGTGTTTTGTTATCTTAGAGGAGTCCCACTTTTCCCTTGCTCCTTTCAATGTCATAAGCCCCTAAATCCATGATGGTGAACCTTGGCACTCCAGATGTTCTTTGACTTCAATTCCCAGAAGCCCAAGCCCCCATGAATCCACACAAAGGGGTTTACTGTGATTCATCCAGCCCACGCTGCTCCCGGAAGTAGAAGTAAAACATGCCCGTATGGTTAAGGCTCTTCCAGGTTAACCCTTCCTCCGTACGGGCGCGTTTTACTTCTGCTTCCGGGAGCGACGAGGGCAGCACAGGCTGGATGAATCGCAGCAAACCCATTCATGTGGATTCACAGGGGGCTTGGGCTTCTGGGAATTGAAGTCCAAGAACATCTGGAGAGCCAAGGTTCGCCATCACGGCCCTAAATACATCATAGGGTTGTCACCACTATCTATGGCTCTGTTTTGGTGTAAAACTAACCATCCACAAGAGCTACAGAACAGGATAATTAAGAGTGTTAAGAATTGCACCTGAAAAACTATAGCTCTAGTGCTTGGCCAGAAAGGAGTGGGGCAGCTTTGAAAAGGAGCAGGATGGAATGTTTACTCAAAATGTGTGAATGCTGTAACTTGGTTGGAACCCAAACCTCTCACACACAAAATGATCCAAATTGTGAGCTATATCTTATTTGGACAGCCTCTCTGCTACCTGGAAGGGCAGTGTGGGGAAACAGGAAAAGATCTTCAGATGTAAGGATGTGCTACTGGAAACCAACACCAAAGTCATCCTATGATAGTCCCAGTTACTATGTGTGGATGTGAATGCTGAATAGTGAGGAAATAATAACTGTGTGCTGTCAAGCCAATTCTGCCTTGTGGCAAGTCTTTTCAGAGTTTTCTGGTAGATCAGGGGTGCCCAAACATTTTGCACCGGGGGCCTCACCACACCACCAGAACAGCTGAATTTGCCAGACCAGAACCCCAGAAGTTGGTGCATTTGTGCATGTGTGTCTGGAACCACTTCTGGGAGTGGTGCTGATGTGTTTGCGCATCTGTGCCACTCCCAGAAGTGGTTCCGAACACCCCTGCGCAGCATGCACAGATGTATCCGTGCCACTCACGGAAGTGGTTCTGGATGTCCCCTCGCATACTCAAATGCATCTGTGCCACTCCTGGAAGCGGTTCCAGTCTCCAGACATCCCTGTGCATGCACAAATGCATCTGTGCCACTCCCAGAAGTGGTTCCGGATGTCCCCGCACATGTGCAAACATGTTTGCACCACTCCCGGAAGTGGTTCCGGATGTGCAGGCTCATTGGCGGGTGCATCTCCCATCCACTTCCATGAGTGGTGAGGACGACATGGGCCAGATGGAATGGCATCAGGGGCCGGATCCAGCCCATGGGCCAAAGTTTGAGCACTGCTGTGGTAGAGAATACCCAGAAGGGGTTTAGCATATATTCTAGTTAGTAGAGCCATGGTTACACAGATTGGCTCTACTCAGGAGGCACAGTGGGGAATTGAACTCCCAGCCTCTCGCTGCACAACCAAATACTTATACCACAGAACTATCCAGCCATAGTGAAGACAAGGGACTCAATTGAAATGTGGTTTTTGAGGAGAATTTAAATGTACCAAATAATGCCAAAAAGAGAAATAAAAGAGTTCTAGATCAAAATCAAGCCTGAACTCTTCCTGAAAACTAAATTGACTAAACTTAGGTTATTACATTTGGACACATTGCAGAAGACATTGGAGAAAACAATGCTAGGAAATGTTGAAGGCATTAGAAAAAAAAGGAAAAATGAATTTGAGATAGATTGGCATAGCAAAGGAACCACAGACTTTACTTGATGAAATCTGAAATGATATGACTTTGTGTGGGCATTGAGTATGTAGATGTAATACTAGGATTGTAAACCATCTTCATTCCTGACTGCTCGTGTCTATACTTAACAGTTATAGTAATTTCTACCTCATTGTTATTCATCTAGATTATTCTCAATCCAAGCAAAAAGGAAACCTGATATTTGTCATGCAATGGGAAGGAGTTTAGGTGGAGAGGGAGTCTTCTTTTAATATCTGTATTATGAAACTTTTCTCATAATTTGTCTGTCATATATTTGGCATGCATATGCTTTCTGTTGGCCACATTGCAACATTATGTATGGGCTAATCCATCAGATGTGCTTAATTGTATATTCATTTTAAATCATTGTGCTTTGTTTTAACAGTTACTATGTTTCAGATCAGTGATGGGTTGTAGTGGTTCTTGAGATGTTTTTGGCTGCTTTACTTATCATAGCGAATGCTAGCTGAAAAACATCTGGAGAGTGCACCCATGTTGAAAGTGTGTCTATTATAGTGATCGAGAAACCTGTGATTGACTGGCCAGACATCCTGCTACGGTAATGGAGTAGACCATACAGACAGCGACTCAGTGTCAAGTGTTGGGCGACAGTAAATAACCTAACCCCCTAAAGGGTCCAATGGCTATGGGTGGATGAGCCCCTTTAGGTGGGGTGGTGGTCCCCCTCATTGGAGGAAATGTTATTGGCCCCAATGACAAAATGAGTGGAGGAGGAACTACTTCACTATTCTGATTCCCAACGGTCATGGAGACAGAAGAGGCCATGCCAGATGGACTGGCTATGAAGGTGTACTTGTCAATATCCTCAAGGCTATGGCAGTCCATTGCAGCCCCGGTGTCAAATCCTACATGTCTCATTTCATACATGCTGCAGGAGATTGCTCCATGATCATAGTCTGTGGGTCATTTTATGGCAAGCTGGGATCCACCTTAAACAAATTCATGCTAATGGCATTTTTCCTGCTTCAGGAAAAATGCATTCTTGGATACAAGTTGCAGCTGATGACAAGATACCTGTGCTACGGAGGAACTTGTCTTTGGAATAATTAATTGACTTGTTATTGTACTGGATATCATTTGTTTTGTTCTACAAACATTATGTAGAAGTTACTTAGTGATATTTTAGTGTGTCATTCATATATTCAGTGTCATTGAATGTGATACAGAATGAATTTTTGTAAGCTTTTTTGTATTCCCATATGTAAATGAATTAAACCCAAGTAGCTAATTTTTATAACTTGTGAAGGAGAAACTCTAACAACTTTCTTGACCTTCATAAATGAATTTAAAACTCACCAGTTTTTGTCCTTCCAGCCACATGGTAATCATTTAGTGAATGATATCACAAATGGTTTCAGCCTCAGGCTCATTGATATTACATTGACATCAGCATCCTCTTATGCCACTATCCTTTCCTTCAAAGGGCAATGTTTAGTTGTGGTTTTTTTTAAAAAATTGGCCACTATCTTTCATTGTCCTACCTCATGTTAGCACACATAAGAACCTAGACAGTGGGATGATGCTTACCAGATGTCTTGTAAATACTGTACTGGGTAAGTGATGAGAATCAGGTTAATGATAAAACTGATTTTAAATTTATTTTGCTTACATTAGAGTAAAGGGCTTATATTTAATTTATATTTAACATGCTGTTCCACAAATAGACCCTTAAGAAAGAATTTATACCTAGTTCTGTTAGCTTCTGGAATTTCAGTGCTTTAATATAATGTTACCATAAATCTAAATTAGCTGAAAATCTATTATTAGGTAAGTTTAATTTGGCATTTCTTCTGCATGGATGTGCCAAGCTATCCATATCTTTATCTCTTTTGTGGTTGCATGGCTAGTTGTATAATCACAAAAAGGAATTCTGAATATTACTAGCAAATTAAGGCTTTGATTATTTATAGCACACATGGCTCTATTCCAGAAAATAAAAGTAGATTGTACCATTAAGGTCAGTGGGTTACTGTTATTTTCTGAAATGAGAAATGATTTCTGGATATAAGCAATACTGTAGACTTTTTAAAGCATTTCAAAAACTGATAGAGTGCTAAAAATAATAGGACTCGCATAAAGCACTGACATTTTGCTGAACAGAGATAAGCAGAATGGGCAACTTTTCTTATGACAAGACCATGTTTCTTCAGGGATCACCTGGTGAGGGTCATATACTAGCAGAGGTGGGGCTAAAGCTGTCAGTAAAAAAGCCATAAACAAAAATAGGTAGAACTATGGTTCTTCTCACACCTTACGGTTTTAGTTTCTTGAGCAGATTGCCAAATGTTTGAACTGATTGCATGTGAGTTTTTAAAATTAGACCAAAAGCCCCTTTAAATTAGATCGAGAACCAAAGTTAGTCTACCACTCCTGCAAAGTATCCATTGACTCTAAATCCAGAGATGGGCAATTTAAGATTTCATGAGGGCCAGATTTTTATTACAAATTTTGTCCCAGGTTTATTCTGCCAGTTTTGTGGGGTTTTTTTGTTTTTTTGTTTTTTGTTGTTGTTGGGGTTTTTTTTGGGGGGGTTAAAGAAATGACCTTGGTTGCTGGCATCCAGTATCCATATGAAGCTTGTAGGTTCATTATTACTCATCCTTGATATAAATAGATCAAAGAACAATGGTGTTGCTCCTCTTTTCTAGCTAGGGCTTGCAAGACTGTTATGAATAGGATGATAAAGTTTCTCTTTATCTCCACCCATTCAGGACGTCATAACACAGAGACCTAACATTAAAAAACCTTTTAAAAACCTTTCAGAACACATGGAGAGAGAAATGTGAAAATAAATGTTTTCAAATCCACTTTGAATGAATAGGAATTTATTTAGGTGTACAGTAATGTAGTTTTTGTGAATAGCAACAACAAGACATCCTCCGTCCCCCTGTCCAAAGGAAGTGTGCAAGTAAGATCAAGTACAATATGCAATATGATAAAGTTTTTAGGATGCCTTGCAGAACTGCACTTAAGGCTAATTTTAACTTCTGCATCTCAGCAAATGCATGAAAGGACAGCACTTGGGCATACCTATCAAGTATCCCATATTGGCCAGGATTTCCTGTAATTTTGTGCCGCTTTTCTTGATTTCCCGCCTGGAGCCACCACCATCCTGTAATTTGGCAGCAGGGGAAAAGTAGTTACTGTGCATCCCTTCTGTGCAGGTCCCTTCTACGCATGCATAGAACCCTTCTATGCATGCGTAGAAGGGTTCTGCGCAGAAGGGGATTCGTAGAAGGCTTCTACGCATGCGTAGAAGGACCTGTGCAGAACAGTTCTGTGCAGGTCCCGTATTGTCCGGATCTGCGCTTGACAGGTATGCACTTGGGTAGTGGGTAGACATTTGATCCATGACATTGTGGTGTTTATAGAAAATATACTGTTCAAGTGCTGGGGCTGTATAAAATTCAAGTGACTGTGTCATCTCCAGAAATATTACTATCTAGACTTAAACCCTACATCTCCAGAAATATTACTATCTAGACTTAAACCCTAGATTAGTTTCATGCTGCCTTTTCATTACTGCCCAGCAATGATTTCTGTAGCAGCTACAGCATATTGGTGCTGTTTTACCCATTGCTTTTGTAGCTCCTAAAATGATGGCAGTGCAGGGCTTTTTAAGCTCAGGGTTGTCTGGCAAAATTGACTTTAGGAACTACATGCTTCTGTGATGTTATGTATGTATGCATGCATGTTCATTATACTGTAAAGGCAAGATTGTAACCACTCCAGATACAAACGATACCAGCTGTAAAGGAACGCGAGCAGACAGCCCATAGAGGGCAGCTGCGAGCATTCAGCCTCACATGGTTCACATTGCTCAATCACGGACAGCCGCGGGAAAACCTTCCCCGCATTCAGCAGCTGAAGAAAGAGGCGTGCCTGGGCGAGGCCACGCCGGTAGCAGCCAATGAGCTACCGTGCTACAAGATTCAAATGTAGAGAGCTACTGTATATATTGAGATGTATCACCGCCATTACCTCATGCTTCACTGAAACCTCATGCAATGCAATAAACCTGTGTTAACCCAACCTTTCGGTTGTCCGGTTGTCTTTGGTCCCATACACTAAAGTGACTATGCTACAGAAATTTAGCACAGATATTAAACCTAGTGAAGACAGTAAATGAGGGTAGTAAGCTAGTGAAGTGTTTTTTGTTTGTTTGTTTAATTAATTGTACTTTTATACCACCCAATTTAACTAGCAGTACTCAGAGTGGTGAAATCAAGTCAAGCAGCAGCAGTTAAAAATCTAATAAAAATCCATTTAGAAAGTCCCATCTACAGGAAGGATATTTTAAAAGGGTTCCTTAAAGAGTTTTGGTTTTAATCCTGTCTCTTAAAAATATGAAGGGAAGAGGGCTAATGGGACTCACATTATTCCATAATAGCAGAGCCACCACTGAAAATGCACAGTTCCAAATCGATACTCACTTAACCTCTTTTGGCCTGGCAATCCACAGTTGAGGCCAGCAAAGACTGGGTAGGATGGGTAGCTATCCTTTGGGAGACGTGTTCTTAGAGGTACTGAATGTAGTAGTTGGAACATCGGACAAGGACTGGTGAGAGACCCGTATTCCAAGGGTTCTTAACCTACAGCCCATAGGCCGGATCCAGCCCACGGCACCATTCCATCCAGCCTGTGCCCTCCTTCCCACCACTGCCACCACCACCACCACCACCTCCATAGCAGGGCGGATAAGAAGGCTTACAACATCCACCCTGCTACAGAGAGGTGTTAGGGACACACCAAGCCGGAGGGGTCAAGGATGGTGGTGGAAGTGGCAGACGCCCACAGATGGCCACATTTTCCCAGGGTCCACTCTGGCCGAGAGTGGGCAACAACAGGCAGGACCCCTCCTTCACACATGGCAGGCCAATAACCAGGGAAGCGGTGGCAGAGGCAGCATGGTGGGGAGTGTTTTTGGGCCAGACTGGTGGCATAGGGGGAATGTTGATGGTGGAATGTGGGGATTGTTTGTGGGCCAGACTGGTGGCATGGGAGGAGTGTTGGCGATGGTGGCAATGTGGGGGGAATGGTGGGGGCTTGGGGTGGTCCTGGCAGTGGCATGGGGGACTACCAGTCTGCCAACAGTCTGGGGCAGTATCTGGCCCCCAGCTTTAAAAAGGTTGAGAACCTGTTGTGTATTTAATGAAACGTATTCACCATTTTGTCTTCTTCAGTTGGAAGTAACGCGAGATTGGGGGGGGGGGTCGCACCAATATGCTTTGAGAAGCGCGAATTGTATCTAGTTCAGGATCACTTCATTCTCTCCTCATGGCTAGCAACCAATCCAGTTAATTCCCATACAAATGTAACTATTATCACCTGTATATAAGTTGTTGTATCCGCAGAGTTCTGAAGGGTTGGGCTCGGGAACGTGGCCCTCACCCGAACATGCGGCAGCCGGTATCTCCGGAGGTTCTATTGTGCCTGTCTGATGCTTGGCCAGCTCTTTGCAATGACCAGTTCAAATCTGCCCTCTTTCATGCTACCACCACAGTGGCCTTCTTTGGGGTTTTGAGGGTGAGTGAACTGGTATCCTTTTCCCAGGCAGACCGTTCATGTAGGGCCCTGGAGTTGGTAGATGTGGCTTTGTCCACTGATTCTGTCACATTGGCCATATGTCACTCCAAGGCTGATCAGCAGGGCAGGGGCACTACAGTGGTCCTGCTCAATTGTGGTATCCAGGCGATTTGCCCGGTTTTGGCCTTGGCATCCTTCCTGGCCACTATGGGCATCCCGGGGGTGAAGTATGGCACCCATTCATTCCACATAGGTGCCGCATCGACGGCAGCGGCCTTTGGGTATTCAGATGATGACATATGATGTATGGATCGGTGGGGTTCCGATTGCTTTCATTCGTATGTTCGCCCTATGTTGCAATGAGCTTCTCGCTGGCACTTGTTCTCTGTTCTGTTTATTTCAGCTTCTGTTTTGCTTGCCGTTCTGGCCCAGGTGTGGATCGTTGGGCACAGTTACGTTTTCTGGGCTACTCGACATGCTGCTTCATCCCCTTTGGGGATGCACCTGGGGCTCGATGATGTGGCATACCTAATGTGGCGTGGCTTCAGAGGAATGAGTTGGCGCGATCTGATCCCATTTGTCCTTGCTGCCTGGAGTTGTGTGCCACCTGATGTTTTAGTTCTCCACCTGGGTGGTAACGACTTGGGCCAGGTGACCGGCCTGGACTTGGTGGTATCCATCCACAAGGACCTGGGCCTGATCCAACAGCGTTGGCCACAGGTCCATTTCATCTGGTCCTCTATCATCCCCCATGCATTTTTCCGGGGTGGTGGGGATCCCCGCCGCATTGACCATGCCCATGCTGGGGTGCGAATTGGGCTATCGCTCAATATTTTTCTGAGCAGGATTTGGGCACAGTGGTAGAGCATCCAGCTATACGGATTGAGCAACCCAGCTTGTATCGCGGAGATGGGTTGCACCTCTCCAGGTGTGGCATGGATCTTTTTCTGGCATCATTGCAAGCGGGCCTGGCAACCGAGCTGGGGGGAGGGCGGTGAGTCGAAAAAGGACTCCTCCCCATATGGCAGTTAGCACTGGCAAGGACAATCAGGCGACCCCTAGGAAACTGGCAGGTACACATTTGTTTGACCAGCAGAAGCACAAGGTAGAGGGAGAGTCGGGCTGTTCAATCAGATGCGGACCATGAACAAGGTAATGCTAAGTTCGGAGACTTGCAAAACCTTTGACAGTTCACCGGATTTCCGTCAGAAGCTGGAGTCAATAAGTAGCCCTTCTGACTGGGGTCAATAATTGGTTTAATGAGTAAACAAATAGATACAATGTAACAAATTAAGTTCAGGAAATATGGATTAGCCTTACCAGTGCTATTTCGGCCCGTTTGCCTTAACTCAGTTAAACAAAGTTACTAGTTAATAATAAAGTGGCCCAATTTTAAAACCAATACAGGTGTCCATCTCTTGATTTGGGGGTGGGTCTGGCAAATGTAAAAAAGTGAATGAATCCAAGTAGCTTTGAGGCAACTCTGCAGATTGGTAGACACAAACCATACCAAAGGGAATTGTTGCAGAAAGCAGTATATATGTACAGTATCTTCTTCCTCTAAGTAATATCTGTGAATGTGAAATATGTAATGAGACAAAGTAATGCAAGATGTATTTATATCCTTGAGGGTCTCTTGTCATGCTCATATGGTATAGACTTGAGCTAAGTGGAAGTTCTTATCACGTGTGCTGCGTAGGACCAGGTTCTCCAGAGTAAATTACCATTAACATTTCAGATTAGCAGTCTTTTAGTATAATATTCTCCTGCTTTAATTCAATGTGTATGGCTTTATTTTACCTTACTAAGACAATACAAACATAATTAGGCAGAATATACACATGCAACCATTAGGGATAATTATGAGGGGTTCTTTTTCCATCTCTGCCAGCTGTCCAGTACTAAACTGCTGACTCAAACTCCTGGCACAAATTAGTGTTAGGTTTACAAACACAGCTGTTTATGACTAATAGGTTCTTAACTCTTCTGTTACTGAGGGTTTAGTGTCTTGCAATGAAGACAATGGACACAGCCGCAGCGAGGCTGAACACAACTTTATTGCATGGTAGTCAGGGTGAACATGTGGTAATGGCGGACAAACAGCTCTATTTATATTGCACTATACATTTGAACATGCAGGTATGGCAGCCCATTGGCTCCTGCCTGCATGACATTATTGCGTGACACGCCCATCTTCTCCAGGTGTTGGTGTGGCGGGAAGGTTTCACGCCCTTCAGGTATTTGGGGAATTTGTACCATGTGAGCTGGATGCTCGCTACTGCCACCTGTGGTCACTTAGCTCGCATCCTCAAACAGCCTGTTACAATGAGTTCTTGATGAGATACAATTGGTAGCAATTATTGGTTGCGTTCCGTTAAAGATGTCTTACAGGGTTTCCTGACACTGCATTCAATACATAACATAGGGATACACAGATAACTTCTGATATGATTCCCTACTGATATGTTCTGAGCAGATATAGTTTCCTTTTGTTGTTATTATTACTGTATAACTAATTATGTCCTGAGGTTGGGTCTACAATGTAAATTTAGTCTATTGGTAGTTTTAAGAGGGCTTCTGTGTTGAGAAAAACAAGGAAATAAGGGTGAAAGAGGCAGCATAAGCAAGGAAATAGTATACTTTTATTTGTTTGTTTTAACCATTTTTATACCACTTGTATTTGTAGTGTCGATGCAATGCCAATAAAGATGTATGTATGTATGTATGTATGTATGTATGTATGTATGTATGTATGTATGTATGTATGTATGTATGTATGTATGTATGTATTATTCGAGTTATATGTGTTTAGATATGGTTACTGATTAAATTATGGCATATCATAAAGATAGATTACCATACAGACTTTATTTTCATTCTTCCCACTTCCAGGGAAGCGGTGGCAGAGGCAGCATGGTGGGGAGTACTCCACTTCCACCCCAACCAGGGATGGGAAAAGTGTGGTTCTCAAGATGCTGTTGGACTGCAATTCCCTGTAGCTCCAGCCACCATGGTTTGTAGTTAGGAGTATTGGAATTTGAAGTTCAACATTATCTGTTGCTCTACTCTGCTTATTTCCCACTCTTATTCCTATTGTTGTCTGATGTTTCATGTGCTTTATTAAATACTTTCCACTGTATCCAGATTAAAGTTTTTTTTGTGCTGTTCCCCCTTACTCATGTCCAACTGCCGCTCTTGGGAGAGACCTACCACTCCTCAATGTTGGGTGTTGTCTTCAAATTTAGATGAAACCTGCTGTTGAAAAATAATCTGGGTTAGCACCCTGGCCCTGTAAAACTTTATTGCTGGAAAAAAACAAGGAGACTCATGGTCCAATATGCTGTAGTGTCTGAGACAGGCACCACGCAGCATGATAAGGAACCACCACCAGCAACAGCCAGATCAACAGCATAGCATCTACTTGTGTTTAGGAAGATAGACTCTCATGAGTTAGAGCTTATTATCCCACCAAGTGATGTTCCCTATGAGCATAGCTAAAACTACACTACCCCGGCTGTAATGCAAAAGTATTTTAAGGAAATTTTCTCTTGAACAAGCAATTGAGACCCATAGATTTTATAAATGACCTGTTCCTGATGAAAGTGAAAACGATTAAAACCGGTTTGTTGATATAGATCCACTGGGATTTTTGTATTTACTTTACAGATGAGGCAAGAGGACTATTATGATCATACCTATCAATCCGCGGCTCCGGAAAAAACGGGACCTGCGCAGAGCGGTTCCGTGCAGGTTGCCTTCCACACATGCATGGAAGGCTTCCACGCATGTGTGGAAGGCTACACCGCTTGCACAGCCCCCTACACAAGCGGCGTAGGCTTCCATGCATGCGTGGAAGGGTTCTACACAAGTGTAAAACCCTTCTACACATGCGTAGAAGGCGACTTGCGCAGAAGGGCTGCGCAGTACTTCCTTTCCCCCACTGCCAAATTACGAGGTTTTGGCAGCACGGGTCGGGAAATGACATCAATCGGCGCAGGATTATGGGGTAATCCCGGCCAAATCGGGAAGGTTGACAGGTAAATTATGATGAACAGCTACAAATTTTACCACATTGTAGATGTTATGATGTTGTCAGAGAATTAAGATTTCATTCTGATAGTCAGTGCTGCTTCTCATTCACCAATATACAGAAAAATCCTACAAATTATAGTTGGGTTTACCGATAGCTGCTCTACACATATCAAGATGAAGCTATAGCTATCGAAATGACAGCAAATATATGCAAGGATATGCCTCTTTCTTCCCTCACATAAAATAGAATCTTTTCCCTCAGATCTGTTTTGAATGGTCAAAATACACATTTTCAATCTTTACATAGTCTCATTTTGTAATTAAAAGTAATTTGTAAGCCCCAACAATTTCCAATCATTGAATGTAGGTGATATTAAGTTACTTTATAGATACATTGGATACAACCTTTCTAAGAAGGCTTTAGTATGATATTTCAGCATTCCTTAAGAGTTGTCCTGGCAGATCAGATGCAGAAGAAAAAATGCCCAGCAGAAATAGCCAGAGATATAAGCAGAGGAAGTGAATCTGCATGTGTTTTTGTCAAGGGCAGGATGTGTTAGAAATGATAGCACAGAAACAAAGAAATATGAGGGTGGGAAATTTGGATCTAAACATATTGTCCCTTTTCCTGTTTTTCCCCTACTGTTGTTGTTCAGTCGCACTGTGTTAAAATCTGCGGGTTCCGCTAGCATAATTGGCATAGTACAGCCCTTGCAGAGGCCACTTCAGTCGAGAAAGCTCCTGGCCTGTGGGCTCTGCGGGCACCGAAATTGGGGGGGGCGGATTAATAGTTATAGGATTGATTCACCCACATCTGACCTGACCGGCGATTCTGCTGAGGGGAGCAAATCGCTAACCTCCGTTACGTATTAGGCAATTACTGACTCACAGATCAGCCCAAGCTCTAGTGCAAATAGTGGCCATATTTACCCTGGTGTAAGCCCCGAACAATGGATTTCCCCTGTCAGTGTTTGCCCCAGTTAATTAACTTCCCCAAGAGAGATTTCCCATTAAATGGGTGATATGATTTTCTGTCAGATGACGATTCTATCACACGCTGCCTTGAATTCCTATATATGATGATGTTTTTCCCTCAATAAACCACTGGTCTTCGCTCCATCTTGCCTCGTGTCGTTCCTTGACCAGTCTCCTCCGGGACCTCACGGCCGCCCCGCGGCCCCAATCCAACATCTGGTGACCCCGAGACGTGATCTTACCCGAGAGTAAGCGATCAACGCGGTCCGGTTCTACGCTAGAACCGTGTCCGATCATCCCAGAGGACAGCGCGGCAGCCCGGTCGGAAAGCCAGCTGATCGGGAAGACAGCTCAGCGACGAGGCATTTCAGAGTGGCATCCTACAGCTTGCTCCGGCTTTCGTGGCGGCTTGCAGCACGGAAAAACGCGTTCCGCTCAGGGTCGGCTGTGAACCCCTGACAGCGCAGAGGCCACCGAGGGCCCGTGGCGGCAGTCCACGCTCCGAGCTCTACCCAGAGATTTGTCACGCAAAACCTATTGCCTGAACTACAGACGCGTCGAATCGTCCCAAGAAGGAAACTTCAAAGGACCCCCGCAGGTAATATGGGGACTTGTCCTCAGCGGCAACGTCCGTCCGCTAGTCAAAGAATTCATGAGGATGAATTCAAAATCCTGGCCAGGGTATATCAGATAAGCTTTCACAGTGGAGAACTAGTGCGGCTTTTGGTGTTCTTGAGGGAACACTGCTTGCTTTACCCAGAAGCAGGTACGTTATCCCTTCAGCTCTGGGATCAGATAGGAGTCTGCATTCAGCAACCCCCGAAAGCTCCAGAGGGCATAATTCGCACATGGAGCAAATGTAGGAAACTTTTAGCAGAGGTAGATCCAGTCCGGGTAGAGGGTAAAGAACCCCCAGCGTCAGCAGAGCCATCGGCGCCCACGGCGCTCTATCCGTCATTTCAGTTTAAGCAGAGTAGTGTAGGGAGCTTTCCCTCGGTGACAGCTGCAGACGTCACCGGTGGAATGCATGGAATGGGGAGCGCTGGCGCTTCTCTGACAGCTACAGGTTCCCGAACTAAGAGTGCCCTTCAGCGCACAATTGAGGAAGAGATCAGGAAGGGGGAATTGCCAGCAGAAGAGCTAGCTGAGCTTAGTCAGATTTGTCCAATTCGCTTGGAGATGGATGACCTCACAGGGCAGCAGCAGGTAGTTCATTCACCAGTCCCGTATAAGCTCCTTATGGCTATACGGAAGGCCATTTCAGAGACAGGACTACAGAGTCGCTTCACTAGGGGCACGCTTCAGCAAGTGTGCGAGAACACCATGTTCATCCCGCACGACTGGAAAGCCGTCATGTGGATGATGCTCAACCCCAGCCAGTATTTGTTATGGGACAGCGAGTATAGCCTCGAGGCTCAGGCAAGGGCTGCCAGGATGGGAGGGGCAATAATTCTTGACCAGTTATATGGTTCAGGTGCCTTCGAATCCATCGATGCACAGACCGCCCTGCCACTCGCCACCCTCCAGATGTCAGCTGAGGCGGCCTTCAGGGCTTTCCTCAAAGTCCCAGCAACTGGCAAAGCGGCCAAAAATTACACCGCAGTCAAACAGGGCGCCCAGGAGTCCTACATGGACTTTATCAATCGCTTAGAGGAAGCGATCAGTAGGCAGATCGATAACGAGCAAGCCCAACAAGAGCTCATGATGAAATTGGCTAAAGACAACGCCAATCTCGACTGCCGTAAGATCTTGCAGTCACTGGGTAATCGTCCCGACTTGACTCTCACGGACATGATTAGAGCTTGCGCCGACGTTGGCACCGACTCTTACAAAATGGGTCTGCTGGCAGCAGCGGTGCAAGGGGGTAGGAGACCCAAGGACAAGAACAAAGGGGCATGTCACAATTGTGGCAAGGTCGGTCACTTCGCTAGGGAGTGCCGATCCAAGAGCGGCGGACAACATTCCGGCCGTTCCAAGGCTCCAACCACCCCGTGTCCAAAGTGTAATAAAGGCTTCCATTGGTCCAGATTCTGTCTGAATTCGGGAAACCGGAACGCGGGCACGTCTCTGGCCCCAGTCCAAACAGAAACTTCCCTCGCTCTGGGCGAGCCAGAGCTGGATTAGATTCCAATCGCATTCCAGGCATTGCGAAGGCGCAGGCCAGCCCCAAGGGTAGTACAAGGTTAGAATTGACTTGCCAGGCGGACATCACATGTGACTTGCCAGGCACAGTCTATCTGGTGGATTCCCAGTACATGGCACCCCTGCCCAAGGGCTTCATAGGCTTAGTTTTGCCTCGCAGTGTAGCAGGAGCACGCGGAATTCTTGTAATTCCGGGAGGCATTGACTCAAATTTTTCGGGTGTTCTCCAAGTTCAACTCTGGACGCACCTACCCCAGACCATTCACAAGGGAGACACGTTAGCGCAACTGATTATGGTTCCTTGTCACTTGCCAGCAGATAGCCAGGGAAGGCTCGGGGACAGCGCAGGGTCTGGATCAGAAGACCGCTCGAGCGCAAGTGAGGCAGTACAAGGATACCAGGTCTTAGCGACAGTGGAGACCAACATAGAGTGGAAACAGCGGCCAGTGATTGAGGTATTTTTGAATAAAAAATCATTCTCAGGGCTGCTGGACACCGGAGCTGACGTCAGCGTGGTCAGCCAAAGCCAGTGGCCGTGAGAATGGGCCATTGAGCCAGTCTCCGATGTGTGGGGGTAGGCGGCATCCAAGAAGCGTTTAGAAGCCGGGAGTGGGTGGAAGTCACGATCCCTAAGGCTGACGGCACAGCGGTCATTCGGCCGCACATTCTGGACGTGCACATCAACCTTTGGGGGCAAGACATTTTACAGCAATACGGTGCCACTCTTACCTTCGGGTAATGGCTTTGCCACTTAAATGGCTTACCAACACGCCAGTCTGGGTGGAACAATGGCCGGTAGTGGGGGAGAAATTAGTCGCCCTAAAGCAACTGGTTAAAGAGCAGCTAGACGCAGGACATATAGAGCAGTCCACTAGTCCTTGGAATTCGCCCATTTTTGTCCTCAAGAAAAAGCCGGGCAAGTGGCGACTCCTCCACGATCTCAGAGAGATCAATAAATGTATACAGCCAATGGGTCCGCTTCAATGCGGCATCCCAAATCCAAATATGATTCCCGAGGGTTGGGAGATCCTGGTCGTAGACCTCAAGGATTGCTTTTACACCATTCCCTTAGACCCCAGGGATCGGGAAAGGTTCGCCTTTACGGTGCCGGTTGTGAACCACAGTGAGCCCACACAGCGTTACGCGTGGAAATATTTGCCACAGGGGATGCTCAATTCGCCCACCCTGTGCCAAATTTATGTTCACAACGCACTGGCAAAGTTTCGAAACCTTCACCCCACAGCCTTAGTATGCCACTTCATGGATGATATCTTGGTCGCAGCGCCGCAACTCGGCAGCGAAATGTTTACAGACCTCCAGGCCAGCCTGGGGGAGAAAGGGTTACTCATTGCCCCAGAGAAAGTGCAGAGAACCAAGCCCTTCTGATACTTGGGTCATCGGCTTCTCCTTTCCTTCGCAGCACCAGTTTTGCCCCAGATCAACTTAAAAGACTCAGTCACCTTGGTAGAATTACAGCAAGTTTTGGGTAACATTAATTGGGCCAGACCGTATTTCAGATTGGATACGGATCTTTTGAAACCGCTCTTCTCGCTGCTAACGCTAGGCGAGCAGCCGGCAGACCGGATACAAATTCCTCTAGAAGCACGCTTGGCTCTCGAGAAAGTCAACCAAATTCTCAGCCAAAGGTGGGTGGACAGGATTGCGCAGGGGCCATATGCCCCGATCCTGAACTTGTACATCGTTCGGGCCGGATCCATGTTCACTGGAGCCTTAGGAGTGGACTCCGAGAGAGGAGCGAGTATCGTGGAATGGGTGTATTTACCGAACACCTCTTCCCGAAACATCGTTTCCCCCCCCCCCAAGAGTTGGTCTCCGGGGTGATCTACCGCGGAAGGCTGAGGGCTAGGGACATCTCAGGGCACGACTTAGCAAAAATCGTGGTCCCATTCACCAAGGAGCAAATTCAGCAGCTGATGCAGCTCGGTGACTCACTTCCAATTGCCTTGGAGGGATTCACCGGATACTTGGCATACCACTTGCCAAAGGACCCCAGACTTGTCTCGCTTCAAACGCAGACAGTCAGCTTGTACGAATTGCTTTCGCTGGTTCCACTTCAGGGGGCCAGAACAGTTTTTACAGATGGGGGTCGCACATATGGTGTCTTAACTTGGCAGGAGGGCCAGGCTTGGCGCACGCTGCTAACTCTTCCACAGAAGTCCACGCAGCGGGCAGAGTTGGCAGCGGTGAACCTTGCTTTGCGCAACTTCGCCAAAGAGCGCCTCAACATCATTACTGACAGTCAGTATGTTAGGAATTTGCTTCACAGTCTACCGGGAGCATACATCACTCCCGCGATAGACAAAAATTTGCTGAGTTTGTTCCTCACAGCTCAATTTCACTTGCGAAACCGCACGGAAGCGCTCTATATCGCCCACATCCGAAGTCACCAGGACCTACCGGGTCCGATTTCCACGGGCAATATCAGAGCGGATGCGGCCGCAAAGGAAATTCAGCAACGATCGGTGTTAGGTGTTTTCACTACTCCAATTCAGAGTCATGCATTCTTTCATCAGAATGCCAAAGCGCTCGCCAGACAGTTTAACCTGCCATTCTCTCAAACCCAAGGCATAGTTCGCTCTTGCCAGCATTGTGCAGGGGAACCGGGGGGGCCCTCGTGGGGGGTCAACCCACGAGAGACAGAGGCTAACCAGGTGTGGCAAATGGACGTCACACATGTCCTGCAGTTTGGCAGATGGCAGTACACGCACGTTTGCATTGATACTTTCTCGCAATTCGTTTGGGCGACAGAGCAAAAAGGGGAGACTGCTTCCCATGTGGAGCAGCACCTCCTTGCCTGCTTCGCGGCAATGGGCAAACCTCGGCACATGAAAACCGATAACGCCCCATCCTACAGCTCTAGGCAGCTGGCCGACTTCATGGCCACCTGGGACATTAAGCATACCTTTGGCGTTCCTTACAGTCCTCAGGGGCAAGTGATTGTGGAACGAGTCAATCGGACACTCAAGTCCTACATTGACAAACAAACAGAAAGGGGGAGCCACCAGCCCTCCCCAAGTCACAGGGTCAGGCACAGCATTGTCTGAACAAGGTGTTGTTCACTTACAATCACCTTAATGTTTTCTCGGATTGCACACCGCAGGAGAAACACTTCCGCTGCTCGGAAGCTCTCCCGCGACCGCTGGTTCGTTACCGGGTGCCACTGGACCCTTCCTGGAGGGGCCCGGCACCACTCGTAACCTAGGGAAGAGGGTATGCTGCAGTTATGTCTCCTACAGGTGTCGTCTGGATTCCAGCTCGGTGCGTTAAGCCTCATTTGGAGCCACATGGCGTGGACCCAGGCCGACCCGAGTCCGATCCCGGAGATGGAGGACCTCACCCTGACCGAGAGGACCCGACGGAAGAAGCGGCCACAGACGACAGCGCCGAAGATCACCTGGGGGATGGTCAAGGCCCTTTGCAATGAGGCCCAGGACGCCATCCGACGCGAGGACAGGGAACCAACACCGGAGAGCTTCGTGGCTGCAGTTCTTGCCCTGATCACTGCCAACACCATGGCAGTCACCATCATCCTGACCCTCTCCCTATTTGCGGGGGGAGGCATTCAGGCAGCCTCGCTAAAGGCCAGCGATCTGATGCCAGGCGGAGATCTCTCTGCCTGGATGCACTACAATCTATGGGAAAGGTTGGCGGGTCTCGTCAACCAGTCCGATTTTTGCCTGAAGCAGGACACTGGTTCTGCCTCAATCCTGAGCACCTGTCTCATCCCAGTGTGCCACACTCCAGACACGCACACCAGGGATGGCGACTGGCTGGTGAGGCGGATTTTCGGTCCATTTCTCCCAACAAGCTTCACAGCATATGCTCGTTGGGGAATGCAGCTGACTATGACTTTGCCGGCTGATGCAGCCACTCTCCACACCCCTCGAGTGGCGGTCAGCCCGAACTCTACTTGTGCTCAAATGACCGGCTGCTCCGCAGCCGGCCAGACTCGGCGCCGCTGCCTTGACGCTGGCCGCGGCAACTGGACTTGCAATAACCCAGAGACACTTGGTTCAATGTATGCTCATGTTACCCTACCTTCAGGTTGGTTCTTTACATGCAATCAGTACACTTGGAACTACATTCCCGCAAATGTATCACATTCCATATGTTGTATCAGTCGCTTGACATTGTTACTCTCCACTAGGGATATGATTGTTCCAAGCTCAAATGTTTCCGCACCCATATGGCGCAATCGTGCCACCCAGTTAGACAGCTCATGTGACAGCAACATTAGGGTTCTGAGTCCAGCTGAGTACGTCTCGCTGGCAGTCAGCATACTTGGCGTGCCAGGCTTAGCCGTCGGCAACGCTCGGAGAATTGGTCAATTGGCTTGCGGATTAGCAAAGGCCATCAACCATACCTCCTCAGCGATAGCGCTGCTCAACCAGGAGCAGGCAGAGCTTCGCCATGCCATCCTAGACAATCGAGCAGCTATCGACTACCTTCTGTTGTTACATCATTTGGGTTGCGAGTCTGTCCATGGCATGTGTTGCTTTAACCTCACAGACAATACCCGTAAAGTACAGAGCCAGCTCACGGACCTCCACACCCTAGTCAAGAACATCAAGGAGGATTCTTCATGGGGGTGGTGGGATTTGTTGTGGTCGTGGCTCCCATGGGGGTGGCTCCAGACAACGCTCAAAGTGATTGCAGGAGTGATTATACTGAGCATAGCAGGATGTTGTTTCGTGCAATGTATCCCCTCGCTGCTGTCGAGATGCCCCCCATGGAGGGAACCCCGACACGTCATTCCCACACACCAGCTGATGCCCCTCCTACGCAGGGCCGTCTGTCAGGTCCATAAATAACAGAGAAAGGGGGGATGCGGGTTCCGCTAGCATAATTGGCATAGTACGGCCCTTGCAGAGGCCACTTCAGTCGAGAAAGCTCCTGGCCCGTGGGCTCTGCGGGCACCGAAATTGGGGGGGGTGGATTAATAGTTATAGGATTGATTCACCCACATCTGACCTGACCGGCGATTCTGCTGAGGAGAGCAAATCGCTAACCTCCGTTACGTATTAGGCAATTACTGACTCACAGATCAGCCCAAGCTCTAGTGCAAATAGTGGCCATATTTACCCTGGTGTAAGCCCCGAACAATGGATTTCCCCTGTCAATGTTTGCCCCAGTTAATTAACTTCCCCAAGAGAGATTTCCCATTTACCCGGGTAAATGGGTGATATGATTTTCTGTCAGATGACGATTCTATCACACGCTGCCTTGAATTCCTATATATGATGATGTTTTTCCCTCAATAAACCACTGGTCTTCGCTCCACCTTGCCTCGTGTTGTTCCTTGACCAGTCTCCTCCGGGACCTCACGGCCGCCCTGCGGCCCCAATCCAACAAAAATCTAAAATATTCATCAGCCAAATAATACAGAATTAATAAAATCTTAGAAGGGGGACAGTCCAATGAAGAATGGATGTGCTCTTGGCTATGGTTGCAGGAGTTGCAAAATGGAGTATCCTAGAATACAGAATGACCTGGAATACTAAATCTCCTCATGCAAACTCATTGTAATGTGCCATGTTATTTAAAATAAGAAAGGGCCATAAGCATCGTACTGTAACTTACCATATTGCTTTTCAAAATTAATCTTCAATGAAGACCCACATGTGGCCCATTCAGTCTTTTCCTTAACAAGCATTTTCCTTTTAAAAAAATCAACAGAAACCTGCACAGCTTAAGGAGCTGCCTGGCAATGTTTGCCATGTAAAAGAGATTGCTTTTCTGCATCATGATCAGAAAGCTGTCTTGGGGAAGGCAACCAAGATGACTCGAGGTATGGCTGGTTTATCTTCAACCAAAAAAAGAAGAACATATAGCATGTGGTTACTTGGGATGTATGAAATCTCTAAGTAGTAATGGGAGGGGAAAAGATTTTGCATCCCAAATATATAACCTCAACATGATACTAATGGAAGCATCCTGCTTTCTTCCTTAAAGTTGTTTTGTTCTCATATCTTCTGCATTAGACTTTCATGTCTTTTTTCATTAGCCTTAAAGTCTTTCTTCAACTGGGATAATAGCAAAACACTCTCCATCCGATTGCAATTCTAACTCCTCTCCACGGGTTCACATATATTTCTAGTTTGTTGCTTAGAGGGCTAGACATACCACTCAAGATATTCTTAATGAGAAATACAAGCCTTATTCCCCAAACAATACTCTGAAAATGTATTTAGAATATGAAAAGTGAGGTGCATGATCTCAGTTTTTTAAAATGCCTGTCCTTTTTGTTCCCTGAATATCATTTGTATCTGCATATTTATAATAAATAATTGACAGTTTTTTCTGCTTTATTTTAACCCTATCTGCAGCTGTTTAAAGGAAAAGCCTGCCCAGGTTTGGTTATGGGTAATGACAACAGAAGAATATTTACCAAACATGACTCAAGCATTTATTCAGTTCATTCACGTGTTTGCCTAAGAAGTGATATTGGCTGTGGGGTTTGATTTATGGCTGTGCTTGTGACTGACTAGAATTATAACTTTGCCACTGTGTTTAAAACTGACAGAACTGTAGCTCAAGTCTGTCCCTGCATTAATTGATTTTAAATGTAAACCCCCACAGGACCACCAATGCTCAGTGGTTAAACAAACCTCAGGGTGGGAAAGCTGACTTGTTTTGTAGCCATTGCTGAGTACATATTTTGTACTCTCTTTCATGGCGAGGTCTGTTCCTCAGGGATCTCTTACATCACATTCCTGTGTTTAACAACTTGTCATAGTGGGTGAAATACAGCTCTGCTTGCTGACAGGCTTGCCTCCTAACATCACAAAATTTAGATGTTTCTTCACTGAAATGTAAGCTCTCACACTTGAATTACCGTACTGTCTTGCTGTCATGTTAAGAGCCAGATGGTGTTTTAGAAGAATTTGATATTGGAGGTGCAACATTTAATCAATTAATTGATGAGGATTATTATTTTGGTATGCTGAGGGGATCCTTTGTTGTTGTTCAGTCACACACCCTTTGCACCCTATGGATCATTGTCCTCCAGGCACCTCTGTACTCCACCATCCTCCTCAGCCCTCCCAGTTCTGTGCCCATTGCGTCTACAATACCATCTATCCATCTCATCTTTGCCCCCCCCTACTTGTTTTCCCCTCCACCTTTACCAGCATCAAGGCCTTCTCAAGTGAATCCTCCCTTCTCATTTGATGTCCAAAGTACTTCAGCTTCATCTTTACTATTTGACCTTCTAATGACCAGTCAAGGTTGATTTCTTCTAAGATTGACCTATTTGTTCTCCTCGCTGTCCTAGTTAACTAGAAAGCTAACCTTTGCTGTATCTCTGTTGCTGGGGCTGTAACCATGACCATGACACTGTTTGACTTGGTTCAGCTTTCTGGAGTGTTTTTGGGAACATGAAAAGGAGAATGGGTTTGCTAACAGAATCTAAATAGATCGTGACTTAACTATGACTGTTTTCCACAATACACATAGGATTCACCACTTAACCAGCATGGTTCTCTTCATGGCTTCATGGCACCAGGTAGCCTCAAATGGGATTCTTGTAGTCAATGGCAGTTCTTGGGACCCAAACGTGGTGTGTGGTTTTTTCCCTAGGAGGGGGTCATCATGAAAATGGAGGGGCTGAACACCCTGCTGCTCTGCCCAGGAGCTACATGTCCTTGTAGTGCTGCTCATAGAGTAAGGGGGAGTTTCAGGAGGGGGAATATAAGGATAGGGAAGAATGCAGATTTGCAGTTACAACTACTAGAGTCCCCAAGCCAGCATGAACATTGGTAGTTGTAATCCGTAAGAGGAACTTCCCCAAGCTCTAGAAAAGGGATGCTTTTCTCCTTTATCCCTCCATGCTTCCTCAACTGTACCTTTGTATGCTGTGTAGCACCAGATGGGGAACCTAAGCATTTTATAGCTACATGGCAGAGAAAAGACAAAGTCATTCCAACCCTCTTGAAACCGCGTTCTATTATAGATAAGTGCATGTCTGACAATACATTTTCCCAACACATAATCTCTTTCCCCAGGATTACTTACTTCGTGTAAGACTCCTCACAGTCAGATCAGACCAGTTGCCTCAGCTCTCCAGTGAGCAATTTCTCATTTCTTTAGCATGCTTGGCTGGGGTACACAGAAATAGCCTCCTCAAATATTGTGGTATTTTTGGCACCACAATCGGGCATGCCCTGGGCAATGGCAACATTATGCTGGCTAATCTTTCTCACACTAGGTAAGGCAAAAGAAACTGCTGAATGAACTCACCAACAGGTGCTTTTATTTTTTCCATTTCACATCTGGCCTAGACATAGAAGAAGAAGGAGAATTGCTGAAGTTTTTTTTAAGTGGGGGTTTTTCTCCCCTTTCTTAACTTAATAGAGTAGCTAGCACATATCAGCCATGTAATATATAGGTAAAGGTAAAGGTCTTCCTTGCTTGAAAGCCAGTCGTATCAGACTCTAGGGTTCAATGCTCATCTCTGTTTTTAGCCAAATAGCCATTGCTGTGTTACCTGAAAACTGTTTGTACAATTTCCAGTATATTTTAAATTAGTTCGTAGACTGGTGGAGCACTTACCCTTAACAGTAATAAAGAAATAACGTAGGGAACACTGCCTGCTTTACCCAGAAGTAGGTACGTTAACCCTACAGCTCTGGGATCGGATAGGAGACTGCATTCAGCAACCCCCGAAGGCCCCAGGAGGGATAGTTAGCACATGGAGGAAGTGTAGGAAACTCTTAGCTGAGATCGAGCCAGTCCGGATAGAAGCGGAAGAACCCCCGTTAGAGAAGTCATCAGTCCAGCCAGTCGAGCCGACTGCGCCCACCACACTCTATCCGACATTCAAGTACCAGCAGAGTAGCGCAGGGAGCCTTCCCGCGGTGACAGCTGCAGACGTCACCGAGGGAATGCAGGGCATGAGAAGCGCAGGCGCTCCTCTGACAGCTTCGGGTTCCCGAGTTACCAAGAGTCCCCTTCAGCGCACAATTGAAGAGGAGATTAGGAAGGGGGAATTGCCGGCAGAAGAACTAGCTGAGCTCAGACAGATATGTCCAATCCGCATGGAAATGGACGCGCTCACGGGCGCACAGCAGATTGTTCATTCCCCAGTCCCGTATAAGCTGCTCATGGCTATGCGGAAGGCAATTGCAGAAACAGGGCTCCAAAGTCGTTTTACTAGGGGCACGCTTCAGCAGGTGTGCGAGACCACCATGTGGATCCCCCATGATTGGAAAGCCGTCATGAGGATGATGCTGACCCCTAGCCAGTACATGATCTGGGACAGCGAGTTCCGCCTAGAGGCGCAAACTCGGGCTGCCAGGATGGGAGGCGCGGTGCTTCCTGAGCAGCTGTATGGCTCGGGTAATTTCGAGTCAATCAATGCTCAGATCAACCTGCCTCTCGCCACTCTCGAGATGTCAGCCGAGGCAGCCTTCAGGGCTTACTTTAAGATCCCAGCCACTGGCAAAGCGGCTAAAAATTACACCTCCATCAAGCAGGGAGCCCAGGAACCCTACATGGACTTCATCAATCGCCTGGAAGAAGCCATTAGCAGGCAGATTGATAATGAGCAAGCCCAGGAAGAGCTCATGATTAAGTTAGCCAAGGACAATGCCAACCTGGACTGCTGTAGAATCTTGCAGTCCCTAGGCAATCGTCCTGACTTGACCCTATCGGACATGATTAGAGCTTGCGCCGACGTTGGCACAGAATCCTATAAGATGGGTCTGCTAGCGGCAGCGGTGCAAGGAGGGAAAAGACCTAATGGTAAGAACAAAGGGGCATGCCACAATTGCGGCAAGATCGGTCACTTCGCTAGGGAGTGCCGATCCAAGGGAGGCGGGCAAAAGTCCAGCCGTCCCAAGGCTCCGAACACCCTCTGTCCGAAGTGCAAGAAAGGCTATCATTGGGCCAGGTATTGCCAGAATTCGGGAAACCGGAACACGGGCATGTCTCTGGCCCCAGTCCAAACAGAGGCGTCCTTCACCCAGAACTCCCCAGAGCCAGAGTAGAGTCCAACCCCATCCCAGACATTGCGAGGGCACAGGCCAGCCCCAGGGGCAGCGCGGGACTAGAATTGACTTGCCAGGCGGACGTCACATGCGACCTGCCAGGCACAGTCTATCTGGTCGATTCCCAGTACATGGGACCCCTGCCCAGAGGCTTTATAGGTTTAGTTTTGCCCCGTAGTGTAGCTGGTGCACACGGAATTTTTATAATTCCAGGAGTCATTGACTCCAATTTTTCCGGCGTTCTCCAAGTTCAGCTTTGGACACACCTGCCCCAAACCATCCCTAAAGGAGACACCTTAGCGCAACTGATCATGGTTCCTTGTCGCTCGCCAGCAGAGAGCCAGGGAGGGCTCAGTGACAGCTTCGAGTCCCGGTCAGAGGACCGCTCGAGCGCCAGTGAGGCAGTGCAAGGATACCAGGTCTTAGCGACAGTGGAGACCAACATTGAGTGGAAACAGCGCCCGGTTATCGAGGTATTTTTGAATAATCGATCATTCTCAGGCCTATTAGATACCGGAGCAGATGTCAGTGTGATAAGCAGAAGCCAGTGGCCAAGGGAGTGGGCCATTGAGCCGGTCTCCGATGTGTGGGGGGTAGGCGGCGTCCAGGAAGCGTTCAGGAGCCGAGAGTGGGTAGAAGTCACAATCCCAAGGGCTGAGGGCACGGCGGTGATCCGACCGCACATTCTTGACGTGCACATCAACCTTTGGGGGCGAGACATTCTGCAGCAGTACGGTGCCACCCTTACCTTTGGGTAATGGCGTTGCCACTTAAATGGCTCACCGATACTCCGGTCTGGGTAGAACAATGGCCGGTAGTAGGGGAGAAATTGGTTGCTCTCAAGCAGCTAGTTAAGGAACAGCTAGACGCAGGACATATAGAACAGTCCACAAGTCCTTGGAATTCGCCAATTTTTGTTATTAAGAAGAAGTCGGGGAAGTGGCGACTCCTCCACGATCTCAGAGAGATCAATAAATGCATATAGCCAATGGGTCCGCTTCAATGCGGCATCCCGAATCCGAACATGATTCCCGAGGGGTGGGAGATCCTAGTCGTAGATCTCAAGGATTGCTTTTATACAATCCCCTTAGACCCCAGGGACCGGGAGAGGTTTGCCTTTACCGTGCCGGTCGTGAACCACAGTGAACCCACGCAGCGTTACGCGTGGAAATTTTTGCCACAGGGCATGCTCAATTTGCCCACTTTGTGCCAAATTTACGTTCACGACGTGCTGGCAAAGTTTCGAAACCTCTACCCACAAGCCTTAGTTTGTCACTTTATGGATGATATTTTGGTAGCGTTGCCGAAACTTGGCAGCGAAGTGTTTTCAGACCTCCAGGCCAGCCTGGGGGACAAAGGGTTACTCATTGCCCCGGAGAAAGTGCAGAGAACCGAGCCCTTCTCGTACTTGGGCCATCGGCTTCTCCGCTCTTTCGCAGCACCAGTTTTGCCTCAGATCAATCTACAGGACTCCGTCACCTTGGTAGAATTACAGCAGGTTTTAGGAAACATTAATTGGGCCAGACCGTATTTTCGATTGGATACGGATCTTCTGAAACCGCTCTTCTCGCTGCTAACGCTCGGTAAGCAGCCAGCAGACCGGATAAAAATTTCTCGAGACGCACGCTTGGCGCTCGAGAAAGTTAACCAAGCTCTCAGCCAAAGATGGGTAGATAGGATCGCCCAGGGGCCCTATGCCCCAATCCTGAATCTGTACATCGTGCGATCGGGATCCATGTTCACTGGGGCGCTAGGAGTAGACTCAGAGAAGGGAGCGAAAATTGTGGAGTGGGTATACTTGCCTAACACCTCATCTCGGAACATTGTTCCGCCCCAAGAACTGGTCTCCGCGGTGATCTACCGCGGCAGGCTGAGAGCTAGGGACATTTCTGGGCACGATTTAGCCAAGATCGTAGTCCCGTTCACCAAGGAACAAATTCAGCAGTTGATGCAGCTAGGTGACTCGCTTCCGATAGCTTTGGAAGGATTCACTGGAAGCTTGGCATACCATTTGCCTAAAGACCCCAGACTCGTCTCGCTTCAAACAGGAACAGTCAGCTTGTTCGAATTGCTCTCGCTGGTCCCACTTCAGGGGGCCAGAACAGTTTTTTCTGATGGCGGACGCACTTATGGTGTCCTGACCTGGCAGGAGGGCGAAGCTTGGCACACGCTGCTAACTCTTCCACAGAAGTCCGCACAGCGGGCAGAGTTGGCAGCCGTGAACCTTGCTTTGCGCACCTTCGCCAAGGAACGTTTAAATATCATAACTGACAGTCTGTATGTTAGGAATTTGCTTCACAGCCTACCGGGAGCTTACATCACTCCCGCGATAGACAAGAATCTGCTTAGCCTGTTTCTCACGGCTCAATTTCATTTGCGAAACCGCACGGAGCCGCTCTATATTGCCCACATCCGCAGTCATCAAGACCTACCGGGTCCAATTTCCACGGGCAATAGCAGAGCGGACGCGGCGGCAAAGGAAACTCAGCAACGTTCAGTTTTGGGAGTTTTCACTACTCCAATTCAAAGTCATGCCTTTTTTCACCAAAACGCCAAGGCACTCGCCAGACAGTTCAATTTGCCACTTTCTCAAGCCCAGGGTATAGTACGCTCTTGCCAGCATTGTGCAGGGGCACCGGGGGGGCCCTCGTGGGGGGTTAACCCGCGGGGGACAGAGGCCAATCAGGTGTGGCAAATGGACGTCACGCATGTGCCGCAGTTTGGCAGATGGCAGTACATGCACGTCTGCATAGACACTTTTTCCCAGTTCGTTTGGGCGACGGCGCAGAAGGGGGAGACTGCCTCCCATGTGGAGCAGCATCTCCTGTCCTGCATTGCGGCAATGGGCAAGCCGCGGCACGTGAAAACGGACAACGCCCCGTCCTACTGCTCTAGGCAGTTGGCCACCTTCATGGCCACCTGGGACATCAAGCACACATTTGGCATTCCCTACAATCCGCAAGGGCAGGCGATTGTAGAACGGGTCAATCGGACGCTAAAGTCCTATATTGACAAACAAACAGAAAGGGGGGAGCCACCAGCCCTCCCCAATTCACAGGGACAAGCACAGTTTTGTCTGAATAAGGTGTTGTTCACATACAATCACCTCAATGTTTTTTCGGACTGTACGCCGCAGGAGAAGCACTTCCGCCGTTCGGAAGCTCTCCCGCGACCTATGGTCCGGTACCGAGTGCCACCGGACCCATCTTGGAGGGGCCCGGTGCCGCTCATAACCTGGGGGAGAGGGTATGCTGCAATTATGTCTCCAACAGGTGTCGTGTGGATTCCGGCCCGGTGTGTCAAGCCCCATTTGGAACCTCATGGCGTGGACCCAGACCGACCCGAGTCCGATCCCGGAGATGGAGGACCTCACTCTGGCCGAGGAGACCCACCAGGAGAAGCGGCGGCTGCGGACCCAAGCGCCGAGGATCACCTGGGGGATGGTCAAGACCCTTTGCAGAGAGGCCGAGGACGCCCTCCAACGCGAGGAGATGGAGCCGACACCGGAGCACTTCGTTGCAGCAGTCTTTGCCCAGATTAATGCCAACTCCGTGATCTTCACCCTCATCCTGGCCCTCGCCCTGCTTTTGGGGGGAGGCGTTCAGGCCGCTTCACTTCAGGCCAACGGCCTGCCGCCCGGTGAAGACCTTTCAGCACGGATGCACTACAACTTGTGGGCAAGGTTGGCGGGTCTCGTCAACCAGTCCGATTTTTGCCTGAAGCAGGACATTGGTTCTGCCTCAATCCTCAGCACCTGTCTCATCCCAGTGTGCCACACTCTCGACGCACGCGCCAGGGATGGTGACTGGCTGTTGAAGAAGATTTTCGGACCGCACCTCCCTGCGACTTTTGCAGCCTACGCTCGCTGGGGGGGATTGCGGCTCACCATGACTTTGCCGGCTGATGCAGCCACTCTTCACACCCCGCGAGTGGCGGCCAGCCCGAACTCTACTTGCGCGCAAATAATCGGCTGCGCCACAGGCGGCCGGACCCAGCGCAGCTGCCTCGATACCGGCAGCAGCAACTGGACTTGTGCAAACCCAGAGACAATTGGTTCGTTACCTGCCCATATCACCCTACCCTCAGGGTGGTTCTTCACATGCAACCAGTATACCTTCAACTATATTCCTGCAAATGTATCAGATTCCACATGTTGCCTTAGCCGGTTGACACTGTTGCTCCCCACTAGGGATATGGTTGCCCCAAGCACAAATGTTTCTAATGTTCCACATGTTTCAAATGTTTCAAATGTTTCTGCACCCATCAGGCGCACTCGCACCACCCAACTAGACAGCTCATGTGACAGCAGCTTTAGAGTCCTAAGCCCAGCCGAATACGTCTCACTATCAGTCAGTATAGTTGGCGTGCCAGGCTTAGCCGTCGGCAACGCACGGAGAATTGGTCGCTTGGCTTGCGGTTTGGCAAAAGCCATCAACCATACCTCCACAGTGATAGCGCTCCTCAATCAGGAGCAGGCGGAACTTCGCCATGCCATCCTCGATAATCGAGCGGCTATCGACTACCTCTTATTGTTGCACCATCTGGGTTGCGAATCCCTTCACGGTATGTGCTGTTTCAACCTTACTGACAACTCCCGGAAAATCCAAAGTCAGCTCACTGATCTCCACACCATAGTCCAGGGCATCACTGAGGGTTCCGCATGGGGGGCTTGGTGGAGTTCATTGTGGAGCTGGATGTGGTCATGGATCCCCTGGGGGTGGCTTCAGACGGTACTCAAGGTGGTAGTGGGGGTGACTATACTAGGCATAGCGTTATGCTGCTTTGCGCAATGTATTCCCTCACTGATCTCGAAGTGCCGCCCCGAGAAGAAACCCCGTGACGTCCTTCCCGATCAACAGCTGATGCTGCTTCTGCGCAGAGTCGCCAGTCAGGCTCTTAATATTAAAAAGTAAGGGGAGATGAAGATTCCCCGTGCCCGGTTGGGCATCAGTGGCTTCTGGCAGAGGTTAAACCAGTGAGCAAACTCCTGGCCTCTGGCCCTTGTCAGGGCATAAGGGGGGTGAATTAATGATAGGGATTAATTCGGCCGCTTGTAGCCTGACCGACGATTCTGCCGAGCAAGCATCTCGCAGACCCCAGTTATCCATTAGAGTAATCACTCATCCTCTGGCCAAGGTAATCCCCGGTGTAAATATCAGCCATATTTACCCTTGCTTAAGCCCTACACAATGGTCTTCCTTGCCCCATGTTTGTCCAAGTTAATTAACTTCCCTTTGAGAGGTTTCCTATTAACCCGGGTACGTGGGTGAGGTAATTTTCCTGTCCGGTGACAGTTTCGCCACCGTTGTGCTTTTTTCCCTATAAATGATGTTGCCTTTTTCCAATAAAGTACTGATCTGATCTCGCTCCATTTGCCTCGTGTCGTCACTTGATCAGTCTCCTCCGGGACCTTAAGGCCACCCCAGTGGCCCCGATTCCTACAGATGACTTCAATGGGGGAAAGATTAAAATAAAGGAATAATATTTTATTGGAAATGAAAAGTATATATATATGAGAAAGAAATGTCTATTTCTGGAAATTATGGTACTAGCTGTCTGACTTTTCCATTGACATGTGGCAGGCATGCCTCAACACCAGAGTGCACGGAAAGCTGTTTATCTTCCCACTAAAGTGGTCCCTATTTATCTGCTTGCAATTTCTTGCTTTCAAACTACTAGGTTGGCAGGAACTGGGACACAGACAGGCGCTCACTCTGTTGTGCAGTACTCGGGTATCGAACTCTGACCTTCTAGTCATCGATTTCAGCATCTTAACCACTTTAGCCACAATCCCATGTAATATATATGGGATAGCAAATAACCAGATGTTTATTTTGATAGGTGTATATTGTAGTGATGTTGATTGCAGGAAGATTTATGTGTTTAGTGATTTAAAATATTTTAAACCTTTTATTTTGGCAGATTACAGGTCAGTGTATGTGTTCAGTGGAGAAAAATCATATAGTGTTTTGCATCTCCCAATGTACTCATGTAATGTCCTATAAAATACAATACAGTAAGCAAATGAAATGCAATATATGGCAGTGACCCAAACCCTTTTGTTTAGTGTAATAAGTTGAACTACAGTAGGGCTATTGATTCAGTGGGAATTTGGTAAGTATGTTCTCTAACTTCCAATGATTCAAATGGGCCTACTTTAACTTCAATCTACTATGCTATGTTAAGTAAGTAGTAGTTAGTAATACAGTATACCATACCACAAACTACAGAAGTGAATAAACATCAGTGATGCAAGTTTGTTCAGTATGTCTTTGTTAATAGTACTCTAGCAGTATTGTACAATGGCAAGTACTCAGCTCACTGATCTCTTTAACTTAATTGCTGCTGGGAGCAGAGTTGAGTGGCTGGATTTCTTTGAAGAAGTCAGCCTAATACTACACAAAGCAGTAATTAGTACATATGACTAAACGTCTGTGCCCCACACTTCAAACAATCCAATAAGTCACTGACCATTATGCATAACATTTTATTTTCAACACGTAGATCCCAGTAGAATATTTCTTCCTTTCACCCTGAAATGCTATGCTCTATGTTGAAGTAGTGTTGTAAGATCAGAGAGTCTGATGCCTGATTGTTGCCCTAAGAGTCCTACAGAACTTTATTAGACCTCTAGGGAAAGATCAGATGCCTGAGTTCACTACACCTGGCATTTATCCCAATAAAGGAATAAATCCAAAAAGAAATCAGACAGCCATTTCCAAAAATACCTAAATTTATCTGGGTATCAAGGGATAAATCCTTTCAATGTTGCAATAATTCCTGGCAACATCAGCTTGCCTATTTCAACACGCTTTATTTATCCACATTGCTTCTATGTTCCATAAGCACAAAATACTTCAAAGTTGTGAAAGATTGAAAAGTATTACAGCTATAAAAACTGTAGGCACACAAATGCTTTAAAAAAATAGATCCATTATTGCAACTTATGACAGGCTAGCAGAAACTAAGTATATTAAAAGTATAATAAAATACTAAAAGGATGTTTAAGAATGTTTAACTTAAAATTCAGAAAATGCTGGACCATATTAACCTGTAAACCAAGGAGTCAATATTCAGAGATCATATCTTCAAAATTTCATGTAGTAAATAAAGTAGAATCCAGACTTCAAGTACAGAGTTCCTTAATAAATTTCAGTAGTAAAGCAGTGTAGTCAGTAGGGGCAAAAATACTAAAATAAATCCACAATGAATCAAGACTGTTCCGGTAAAACCAGCCTTTCACGTGTAGCTTCCTCAGGATAAAGGTTCTAAATATAATAGAATGACAAATATAATTGTAATTATATAACAATCCTACACATAGAAGCATTATATACAATATAATGCAGACAATAAGATGAACAATAAGATAAACAGTAAGAAAGATAGTGTATCAAATCTACAATACCTGTAATTTGCGTTAAGGAGCCTCTAAATGTGTGTTCTATTAGTGCTCGAAACGTAAAAAGATAGGTAAGAACGATCGTGATATATAAAGAGAAAAAGAAACCCATATAGTAAATTGGTTACATCTGTAAGATGTAGGACAAAGTCAGGGCAAAAACTGTTTAAAGGGGACCTTCAAAGGAAAAAACAGCAACACTACAAGTAACAGGAAAGTTAAAGTTCTGAATTTAACCCTTGAGGTTCCAAGCTTTTAAACATATGAATGAAGAAAGCCTCACGCTGTCGGAGGCGCCTTTTGATATTCAATTTTTCATAGCGGAGTAGGCTAACAGTCTCAAGGGTGAATACAAAGCCAGGAAACAGTCAAGGTAAAATGACATGGTCACTAAAAGAAAAAAGAGCAGGCAGTCATTCACTACCATCAGATACTAGCTGTTGATCTGACATGGAAGTATTTACAATCAAGCTACAACAGAGCTTGCTAATTTATGGGAGTGAAGTAGTGCTAGAAAACATAATACTCTCTACACCACTAACAGCTCACCACAAAGAGTATCCGTATATTTAGATTAGTTCATGTCCTGGATCAGTGATGGCTAACCTTAGCACTCCAAGTGTTCTTGGACTTCAATTACCAGAAGCCCAAATCAGCACTCCTGCTTATCAGGGCTTCTGGGAATTGAAGTTCAAGAACACCTGGAGTGCCAAGGTTAGCCATCATGGCCCTAGATGATATTGTTGTTTGAATTGGCACAAGCTAGGATCAGTCTTGATGTAACACTCCGAATAATACAGCAGTTTCTCCACTGAGTATGTCCTACCCCTAGATTTTTCTAACAGGTGCTCAAGCTAGACTATAAAGTGTTGCCTGTAACTTTGCAAACTGTAATTTTAGTTGTGTACATTGTGTAATTCTCATTGCGCCAAAGAAATGCAGAGTGTTAGACTGTGTCACACACACACACACACCCCGCCAGAACATCTATCAATTTAAAAAATAACCCACCATATTTCATTTTTAGTGTGCATTGGCATTTAGTGCTCTTTGCCTGATCTGCTTTTGGTGCCGTGTTCTCTGTGATTTTCTAATTGTTCACCCATTTTTCTGTCTTGCTCATGGATGTTTCTGTCTTTTCTCAGAGAAGCCTACTGGCCCATGACTTTGAGCCCAAATGCTGCTCTGTGAAAGAGATATGACTTTGGCAGTCTTCATTTTAGACTTTATCTTCCATAGGAGACAGGAAAATGAATGATTACATGGGATGAGGGATCCAGCTGAGTGGCTCCAGAGAACTTGAACCAGTCCTGCTTGGGAAAAGAGTTTGCAGTGAAACCATCACAATTTAATAGAAATCACAGCTGGAAAGAACACTTATTGCTGAGCAGAATGAGCTTCTTCATAGGCTTCCCCCTTAAAAGAAGGTTTTATTTTAGCTTAGTTTAGCTGCTGTAATTAAGGGGCACCTTACGCTAATTCCATTACTAAGAAGATTGTTGAACCAGTAAGTGGGTCTTTGCAGCTCCCACTGGGGTGATACTCATGAAAGAGACAATAAATAAGTTTTGGAAGTAGCAGTAGTGGAGGGGAGGGGAAGGGGAGGCAAGAAAAACTGAAACTAAAGTGGCTCTTGGCTACTTGAACAGAGAATGTATGTGACTGGAAAACTTTTATCCTTCTCCCCTGACGTGTAACAGAATACAGTAATACCTCATACAAAGACCGCTTCATACAACATCGGATTCAAACAACATCGCCTAATTCCTTGAAAAAAGTTGCCTCATACAAAGTCGTGTGACGTTGGGGTTTTCCCAGGTTGCATTGTGCCTGGGCAGGATAAAAGGCAGGACACATGTGTGCATTGCTCTTGTGGGTTTTATGAGGCAAAGAGTGTTTAGGAGTGGTTTTGAGCGTGATTTTGGATTTTTTTTGGATTTTTTCATCAGAATTTTTAGAAGCATTCCTGGGATTTTTGCAGCATTCTTCAGGTTCTTGGAAAATCAGGGTTGTTTGACAAGTTTTTGTAATGTTTTTAGCCTTTAGACAATGATTTCTTAAGGTTCTGTCAGTTTCCTGTCTGTTTCCTTGACTTTGCCCTGAAGTCTGTGCTGTTACAGTACAATGTATCTCTATGGAAAGGACGTTGTATGAGGCATCGCGGCAAGAATTTGGATATTGTATGAGGCATTGCGGCTAGGATTTTGCATGCCTCATACAAAGTCCAAATCCATATAAAGTCCAAACTTGTGGAACCAACTGCTGTATCTGATTCCAAATGTTGGCGATCATCATGGTGTAACAGAATGAAGTATACCCTGTGCTTTAGCCTCTTTCAAAATGGCAATTTCAAATCAGGGGGTGTTATGTATGTATGTATGCATGTTCATTATACTGTAAGGGCAAGAATGTAACCACTCCAGATACAAACGATACCAGCTGTAAAGGAACGCGAGCAGACAGCCCATAGAGGGCAGCTGCGAGCGTTCAGCCTCACATGGTTCACATTGCTCAATCACGGACAGCCGCGGGAAAACCTTCCCCGCATTCAGCAGCTGAAGAAAGAGGCGTGCCTGGGCGAGGCCACGCCGGTAGCAGCCAATGAGCTACCGTGCTACAAGATTCAAATGTAGAGAGCTACTGTATATATTGAGTTGTATCACCGCCATTACCTCATGCTTCACTGGAACCTCATGCAATAAACCTGCGTTAAACCAACCTTTCGGTTGTCCGGCTGTCTTTGGTCCCATACACCAAATTGGCGACGAAGGTGGGATGTGGCTGCCCACGGGACCAAGACATGCGCCGGCTACGAGATCAAGAAGCCGGGAGACTTGGAGCTGTTTGAGATAGACTTCAACGCAGCGCTGGTGGAGCTCGAAGTCTCCGATGAGGCCAAAAAGAGGGCCATTTTCGTCCGCATGCTCGGACACGAAACCAAGAGGACCTTGGTGGACCTGATCGCGCCGAGGAAGGTGGGCGACCTCAAAGCTACAGAGCTCCTGGCGGCGTTGCGCGCCCATCTCCGGCCAGCCATAGCGATGTTCCCCGCTCGGAGCGCGTTCTGGAGGCGAGTCCAGGCACCCGGGGAATCGGTCGAGGAGTTCGCCGCGGCCCTGCGGCTGGCCGCCGGCCCATGCAAGTGGGAGCTCCCCGACATCACCCTCCGGGACTGCCTGCTCTGCGGTCTGAGGGACACAGAGACTCAGCGTGCGCTGATGAAAAGGGAGCCGCCTCCCACGTGGCAACAAGTCCTCGACACGGCACAGGCCGCGGAGGCCACTACTGCCGGGGTGCACGAGCTTCAGGACTGGCGCCCGAAGCCCGCAAAGGCAGAGAGTGCGGTGCGCGCGGCCCGGCGAGTTTCGAACTCGTCTGCGGAGAGCGGCGACGACGAGGACGTCCGGAGGGTCCAGAGAGAGGGCCGGCGCTGCGACGGCTGCGGCGCCGCCCACGCCCGCGCCAAATGCCCGTTCCGCAAGGCCGAGTGCCACAACTGCGGCCGGCGCGGGCACATCGCCAAGGTCTGCCGGAAACGGCGCGAGGCCACCAGGAGTTCTCCAGACCGCTCGGCGAGGCAGGACCGCACCACGAGGCAGGACCGCACCACGAGGCCAAAGGACGGCACCCAGACCACGAGGACGCGGGACGGAGTAGGACGCATCTCCGACGACAGCGAGGACGACGCGCCGGTTTACAGCGTTTCCACGGAGCACCCCCGTTACTTCGTTGAGGTAGTAATACAAGGGGCCCCTGTTAGAATGGAGGTGGACTCGGGTTCTTCATACTCCATTATTTCCCAGGGGGAGTTCATGAAAATCGCCCCCCGCATGCGGCCCAAGCTCAAGGCGTTGAGGGCCACACTGAAGGACGTGCAAGGGAACCGCATCCCAGTGTTGGGGGTTGGGAAGTTCCGGGTCCAGTTTAAAAAGCACACCGCAACGCTTCCCCTAGTCGTCCTCAAGGGAGGCAAATGCAGCCTCCTCGGGACTCAATGGTTCCAGCCCCTGGGGTTGTTCATTGGGGGGGTACACGCCATGGAAGCACACGCCGCCGGGACTGATCCAATACAGAGCGTGTGCGACGCGCACCCCGAGGTTTTTAAAAAGGGGCTCGGGAAATTCAAGGGCCCCCCAGTGACTTTCGACCTGGACCCTGGAGTACGTCCAATCAGACTTAAACCGCGCAGAGTGCCCTTCGCACTAAAGGACAAAATAGAGGCGGAGTTGGACAAATTAGTGGGCCAGGGGATTCTTGTTCCTGTTGATTCTGCGGAGTGGGAAACTCCAATTGTAACAGCGCTCAAGGCCAACGGGGAGGTCCGCATATGCGCTGATTACAAGTGCACCATCAATAAGGCGATCCGCCCTAATGCGTATCCGGTGCCGGTAGTCAGCCACTTGTTGGCCAGGTTACACGGGGGGAGGTGCTTCGCTAAACTCGACCTGGCCCAAGCCTACCAGCAACTCCCGGTGACCCCCGCCGCAGCTGCTGCGCAGACCATAGTCACCCACAAAGGGGCGTTCCAGGTATCGCGCCTACAATTCGGCGTGAATTCGGCGCCCGGGATCTTCCAGTCACTTGTGGAACGCCTCCTGAAGGGGTTAGAGGGGGTGTTACCCTACTTTGATGACGTATTGATTACAGGGGGGAACCGGGCCGAATTAGCAACTAGGTTGGTAAAGGTCCTGACAATATTCGAAAAGGCGGGGTTGCGGTTGCGGAAAGACAAATGCGTCTTCTTCGCCACAGAGGTTGAGTTCCTAGGGTTCCGTGTCACTCCCGAGGGAATTAGACCAGCCCAATCCAAGGTAGCCGCCATCAAGAAGGCCCCTCGCCCCACATCCAAGCCCGAGTTGCAGTCGTTCCTCGGACTGCTCAACTTCTACCACTCCTTCCTCCCGCGGAAGGCAGCCGTGGCAGAACCGCTACACAAATTGTTAAAAAAGGACGAGGCATGGAAGTGGGGCGACGACCAGGAGAAGGCTTTCAATGACCTGAAGCGACTCCTGGCATCAGATGCCGTACTGACCCACTTCAATCCCAAACGCCCAGTGGTCCTGATATGCGATGCATCCCCGGTGGGGGTGGGGGCGGTGTTATGCCACGTGCTGGAGAATGGTAGGGAGGCCCCGATAGCGTTCTACTCTAGGTCCTTGTCCCAAGCAGAGAGGAACTATGCTCAGACAGACAGAGAAGCACTAGCAATAATTGCGGGGACCAAGAAATTTCATGATTTTGTGTACGGCCGCCCCTTCACCATAGTGACTGACCATAAGCCTTTGTTAGGCATTTTCACCGCAGATAAGCCCACACCCCAAATCCTGTCCCCGAGAATGCTCAGGTGGGCCATTTTTCTCAACGCGTATCAGCACGCGTTGGTATACCGGCCCGGGAGGGAGATCAGCCATGCCGACGCCCTGTCGAGGTCCCCCATTCCCCGGGATTGCTGCCACGTGGACAAAGTAGAGAGGGACCATCAGGTCTTAATGATAGAGGTTCTAGACTCCCCTCCAGTAGTACCGGCCGACATCGCCAAAGCGACAGGCAAGGACAAAACGCTGGCCACAGTCTGCTCCTGGGTACAGAAAGGGTGGCCCGTGTCTTCCCCAGCAGCGGAATTCGACACATTTTTCAAAAAGAAACTAGAGTTGTCCCTAGAGAGGGGTTGCCTTTTGTGGGGACAGCGGGTAGTAATCCCCACGCCTCTCCGGCCGAGGGTGCTTAAACTGCTGCACGTCAGCCACCCGGGGATCGTCCGCTCAAAGGCGCTGGCCCGCAGTTACTTTTGGTGGCCCCAGCTAGACGCCGACATCGAACACATGGTCGGCACTTGCGAAGCGTGCCAAAGCTCAAGGCCAGAAGAGGCTCGCTCGCCACCTAGGGAGTGGGACACGGCAAGGGGCCCCTGGTCCCGGGTACATGTAGACTTTGCTGGCCCGTTCAGGGGAACGCTTTTCCTCCTCATGGTGGACGCGTTCTCCAAGTGGTTGGAGGTCATTCCAGTCTCAAGCACCTCCTCGGCCACAACAATCAAACAGTTAAGGAGGGTCTTCTCCACGTTCGGTTTACCCGACACCCTCGTCAGCGATAACGCCAGCTGTTTCACGTCCGCCGAGTTCGGGGCTTTCATGGAGCGCAACGCCATTCGGCACGTCACCTCTGCCCCCTTTCACCCGGCCACCAACGGCCAAGTAGAGCGCCTCGTGCGCACCACGAAAGACGCGCTTCTGCGCATGGGCCCCGGAGACCTCGACCTGAAATTGTGCCAATTCCTGCTAAAATACAGGGCCACCCCACTAGCGTCAGGGTACTCCCCCGCAGAGCTGTTGATGCGCAGGAAGCTGGCCACGGGAATCTCCAAGCTAGACCCCACGAGAGTAGAGGACAAGGGGCGGAACATAGGGGTGGAACCCACAAAGAGTTTCAGCATAGGCGCCCCGGTGCATTGCAGGAACTACGCCAGCGCGGGGCCAGCCTGGGTGCCGGGCACCGTAGTAGAGCAAACCGGCCCCGTCTCATACCGCGTAGAAACCAGTACAGGCTTCCTGTGGAGGCGAAACGTGGACCAACTCAGGCGCAGGGTCCCCGGAGAGCAGGACGGAGACGAGAATAGCAGCGAATCAGCGTTAGGGTACTCCCCCACCCGCTTAACCCAAGGGGGAGGAAAAGGGGAGCATGGGTCCCCACCAAGGGGGGAGGAAAGGGAATCGATCCACAGAAATCTTGTGCGGGAGTCCCCGAAGAAATGGAAGAGCCCCGACCACACACATACCCCGCGGGAGTTTCCCCGAAACACAGGTGCCCATAGAAGTTTAGACGTTGATTTACAGTACCAGGGGGAGTTAGCGGAGTGGTCCCCCACCCGTCCTAGCGAAAAGAGGGGTTTCAGTTCAGCCCCTGGTACCTCCAGTCCCAGTAGCCCCTGTGAGTTAGAATGCGATATAGCGCCACTTTCCCGGAGACCGACACCCCCAAGACGGGAGGCATCAGCGAGTCCGCCCACCACAGTCTCAGGGTCCCCCGAGCAGGGATCAGAAGGTAGCCGAACCGCAAGGGCGACCTCATCGGTCCCGCGGTTCACAATAGGTGGATCCCCGGGGTCAGAGAGCAACAGGCAGGGGTTCACCTCCCAACTATTCATTCCCTTCCCATCCCCGGGCGCGAGGCAGGCACGGACGCCCCACGGAGCCACTAACGAATCCCCGTTTCCCGTTGCAGGACAAGCACCCGCGGAGTCAGGGATCACAGGCTCTCCAGTACTAGGTCAGATGCAAGCGCGTCCCAAGCGCACGTGCGGCAAGCCACAATGGTTGCGGGACTTCGTCCCATCCTAGGGGGGAGGGATGTTATGTATGTATGTATGCATGTTCATTATACTGTAAGGGCAAGAATGTAACCACTCCAGATACAAACGATACCAGCTGTAAAGGAACGCGAGCAGACAGCCCATAGAGGGCAGCTGCGAGCGTTCAGCCTCACATGGTTCACATTGCTCAATCACGGACAGCCGCGGGAAAACCTTCCCCGCATTCAGCAGCTGAAGAAAGAGGCGTGCCTGGGCGAGGCCACGCCGGTAGCAGCCAATGAGCTACTGTGCTACAAGATTCAAATGTAGAGAGCTACTGTATATATTGAGTTGTATCACCGCCATTACCTCATGCTTCACTGGAACCTCATGCAATAAACCTGCGTTAAACCAACCTTTCAGTTGTCCGGCTGTCTTTGGTCCCATACACCAAAGGGGGAGAGAGAAAATATGTAAAAATCTTTGCCTCATGATTTGCCTTGTGGCTTTAGTAAAATGAAACCTAATGTGTGATTGACATGTCTTGCTGTAAGATCAGTGGTTCTTACAGTGGTTGGAATCCCTAAGGGGGAGGGCCAAAGGTGGATTCTGTGGGTGGAGATATAACCCAGAGGCTCATGTGCACACACACACGCATCCAGACGCAGAGAGACTTTCTGGAATGCTGTGCTTTTAAGCTGCAAAAATGTAGAAGCTTGAGAGAAAGGGGGGCCCATGGGCTATCTCTTAGAGAACCAGTTTGCTTCATTTTCTTGCTTTGAAATGCTTCTTGATCTGCTTTCAATATACTTCTAAAATACCTGAAGAGACTTGGAGTGATTACTTGGCACACGCAACCTGAATGTACACTAGTTTCACATGCACCCTTTGTCACCACCTGGATTTTGGTCGGGAGTGACTGGGCACACTGATAGAAGAAGCCTGAATTGCTGGGTCCGATCTGGGTCAGGGAAGCAGGGTCAGGTGCAACCCCATCACCAAGAGGGCGGAGTAAGCGGATTATTGCTTGCAATTTTTATGGTGATCAGCCATGAAAATTATCCTGGGAGCAATATAATGCAGTGGCTTTCCACTGGCCTTCCACTCCACAGTGTGACACCTGTACCACTCATCCAGTTCCACGAGTCACTTTCTGGTCCTGAGTCCTCTTGGCACACAAAATCCCCATCAGCCCCAGGCCAGTATTGGTGAAGTTGTTGCCCTCCACCCAGTTGGATTCCCTATGGGCTTTGCTACCTAAGGCCATTAGTCTTCAGGATTGTCAGGTTAGTTAACCACTGCCTGACAATTGCCGTTGAGTCACTGGCAGTATGGTCTACTATACTGCCATGGAAGGATAACCTGGCTAGAGTGGGAGATACAAACTTAGAAAATTGATTTTGATCATAATGAAACAAATCTAATAGTCTTTATATTCTTCTCTCCCTTCAAGTCTGCCAGCATGTAATTTTATTTCAACCCATATCTCAGCACTCAGGTTTCATCGTTCATTTATTTGCTCATGCAGGATGAGACAGGAGTGAGATATACCTGAGTCAACAACACCAGGCGTTTTGGTACTTTTTTATCTTGCTGATTTATAAATGTGGCTTGCAATAGTGCCTTTTCTGTTGCATAGAAAGGTTACATAGAGATGGTATCATAATCCTTAGCCCCGTGATGGCTAACCTTGGCACTCCAGGTGTTCTTGGACTTCAATTACCAAAAGCCGAAGTCAGCACTCCTGCTAATCAGGGCTTCTGGGGATTGAAGTTCAAGAACACTTGGAATGCCAAGGTTAACCATCACTGCCTTAGCCCAACAATGCAGTTCATTTGAAAGAATATCTTCAAACAATTTCTTAAATCCCTTGTGTGTACATTCAAGTATACACTAACTGACTTTTAAAAAAAACTTAGCAACCTTGGCTAATGCCCATTGATTACCTTGTTTAATTTTTTTCATGAACCATATTAATCTTAATATCACATCTTGTCTTGTCAAAGGGCTCAAGAGGCCAACTGTACAATCAGAGTTTTCCTAGTGTTAAAATATTGCCTGGAAGAAGGCAATGGAAAGCTTATCAGAAGCAGAGTGCCTGAATTAAACATAGTGCAAGCTATTGAGATAGGTTTACAAAATATTACTTTGTACCAATAATGTGCCTTTTATGAAGCATATATTTTGCTCTTGACAATTCTTTTTCCTAGTTGTTTCCTTCAAGCCACATAATGTCCAACCTTGTGCTGTGGAGATGAAATGGTGTGTATGCTGGCAAGGATGCTATTAATTTGTAATCATAGATAGTCTTGTTAGGAAGGAGAATACAGTAACATGATTGAAAATAGTTTAGGGAAAAGGGAAGTGAAGAAGCTAATGATCCCACACAGTTTCCTGGTAGCAATGATACAGTATCACTGTTTCATTAATGAATCAAAGCCTTTAATAAGAAAAAACAATACATACAATGCTGAGAAGAACTTCACAGAAACAGTATTGTGGGGAAAATAATATTTTTAAGCCTCACTAGTTTGTATTATTATTAAAAGGTTCTCCTTTGACTTCTTCCTCTTAATTTTTAATAGGCACACAAGCTTTCTCAGAAATTAACAGACAACAGTGCACAAGAGACAAATACCATGAAACTGCATCTGCCTCCAATTTGCAGGAATCATCCAAGACAGAATTAATGGTGGAAGGTAGGATTTATTTGGAAGACAAACATTTACCCAAAGGAACTGCAGAGTCCAAAACTATTCAAGCTCAAAGCTTTATAAAACCAAAAAGATCTATTTCTGATAATGGGTATCATACCAAGTTTTCATCAAACACAGCTGTGGAAAAAAGCGGCATCCACAGGAAAGATCCATTTCCAAAAGGTAAGCTATAACTTTGTATGAACTATTGTAATGTTGGGGCTTTGTGGGGCTCTCTTTGAAAAGTGCTCAGAAACGGAACCAAGTACAACATGAAGCAGATGGAATGTTGTATGAGGATCACTTTACAGACCATATTACATCGGTTAAGAATCAATACCACTGGATTCTGGTTTGTTTCCAAGCTCAATTCAAAGTGCTTTATAAAGCTCAAATGGCTTGGGACCAGGAAGCTGGCAGCCTCCTGTTTGCACCTGACTGGAATCTGAGGTGTATTGGGTGGATACACAAGACAAGGCCTTATCTGATTAGCACCCTGATTCTGGAATTCTCTTCCAAAGGAAGTGGCTCGCTCTATATTGAGCTTCCAGCAAACAACTCCAACTGTGACAGCAAAGGGCTTCTTGTGTTCAAGATTCTTTAAAAACTGGGCTGGTTTTTGTTGGGTGTTTTTTTTAAAGAGAATGCCAGCTATACCTTTTTGAAAATCATCTTTCAATCATCTTTTATCTATTTTAAATTGCTTTGAGAACTCTGTTGGGCAAAATAGTGATAAAACTTGGTTTGGCTACTTGGAGAAGAATTTTTGTCTGTTTGGTCAAAACAGTACAAGCCTGTTAATGAGAAACGTGTCTCTATTGATCTATTTTTCTACTTCTAGCAATTTGGAGAACAGTGTTAAACTCTATAAACTTATTTTACCAGAGCCAGCTACTTTATATATTTTTCTTTGCACTCTGTTGCTGTCTAAACTCTTTGGCTCCTCAGTCAAGAGAACCTCTTAATCAGTTCCCCAATGGCACATTTAGCTGTATTCACAGTTCCATGCCATCTAGCCTCCAATGTGGGAATCGATAGTTCATCCCTCATTCATGGTACTTTTAAATGAACCCCAGCCAATAGAGTTGCTTGCTTCAATTCCCTTACCATCTGCATTCCAAATCCCACACAAAAGTTTTTTGGAGCAATAAATTTAATTTCTGGTTGTTTTCTTCAAGTGTTGTATCTGTTCCGCATATTGGCTATCATCATGGCAATAGTCTTCCTGTTCTTAGCTCCTCAGAACAGTTATTCCGAGGATATTCCACGCCAGTCTCTCAGGTTCTTTATCCACAAAGTCCGTCTATGTTCAGGGCCTCTCTTCCCAGGGATTTTCCCTTGCAGAGTGTGTTGAAGTATTCTATATGCCCAAGGTATTGGAGCTTTTATCACAGTTTAACACAAAGTAACAGATTTAAAAAGTTGAGTTAATTAGTACTGGATATATAAAGTTAGAAGTTATATATGAAGTCAGAAATTAAAAAGTATCTCGTTAGTCATCAACCTTGGTACAAAAAGGAAAACCTTGGTATGACAGAAAAGCTCAAAAGCTAGTGGCTCGTCTGTTTTTGCCCTGAGGAGAAAGTAACTTGCCCAAGAACATTGAGCAGCCTCATAGATGAAATGAATTACAGTGGGACCACGCATAACAAACGGCTCAGTTAACACAAACATCGCAGAACGGATTAATTGGTTATCAGTGCATTCCCATGCGAAACTGCATTTCGGTTAACAAATTTTGGTTTTCAATGCATTCCTATGGGAAATTTGCTTTACAATTTTTTTGTAGTGCAAAAGGTCCCAGAGAACGCATTGAATTTGTTAAGCGAGTTTCCACTGTACAATCTCAGCTAATACCCAGGTCCAGCTTTTTAGCTCTACACTTCACTGACAATCTTGATTAAATTGGGGAGGGGGGGAAATTTGGCATAGTCTCACCACATCCCCAACCAAGATATCCAATAAGCAGCAGTGTGTTGGTTTTGGTGCTTATTCACAGAGATACATAATGATTCTAAGGAGGATATAAGTGAGCTACTCCAACATTTCATGCTCAAGGACACAAACCTCCATGGAAGGCTCTCTGCTCATATCATATGCTTTATGGCTGCATCAGACTGTAACACTAATTAACACTGACAAATTAATTTGGAAACCTAATGTTGCAAGCTCTGGGAAGGAACAATAAAGACGTTTTTATCACGACACATGGGGAAAGGTATTTTCTTTTTATTGCAACTGATTAGTAGAAACAATATAAAATAGTCTTTCTTCCCCAATACCCCAAACATACTTTTTTGGCAGCAAGCAGAAGTTTATTGTTGTTTGTGTGACAAGCCTTGTTGCAAACTCAATTTGCTATTCTAAATTAATCCACTATTTTCAGCAGGAGTCTTGCAGCCTTCTGTTTGCATTGTGGACACAAACTTCCTTTTTGGGGCTTATAAATTATGCAAAAAATATTGATCATAAAATTGTAATCAGACATTATTATAAATAAGAAAAACTCTTTCAAAAGACCTTCTATTTGGGTTACATTTTTATAATGAACTGAAGCCATATTTTAGCATTTTATTAGTATCTCATCTAATATTAATAGTGTAAATATGCAAATCAGTCCTGTAAAAAATTAAGAATGGCAAGATTGAAGGAGAAAAAACTCTGGTTGAGGAACAATACAATATGTAATTATATTCAATTATCTTCTATCATCAGTGCAGCAAATCTAAATTGGCTCAAAGCATTATGAGAGAGGATTTAATTTTCAGATTACAAAAATAAACCACAACAAAACTTTCTGGTCTGAACATTTCTCTGGTATGAATTTACTAAGTACTGTACAGTAGTTTTAGCCAATCTGCTATACTTCTATTGCCCTTCTCCTCCCTCCCAAATCTGCAAGTATTGTAATATATTTATAATCTGCTTTATAGATTGTAAAGCTTTCTGAGATGTTGGGATTATTCGAACAATCATGTTCTCTGCTTAATAAACTGAGATGCAATATTTGGTTCAGCATGCTGCCTATTACTTTTCTTTTTGTCCTGTTTGGGGCAAATAAAAATAAAAAAGAAGTTGTCCATTAACTATAGCCTTCTGATTTATACAAAACAGGTTAACAGATTCAGAACAAGTCAGGGTATAAAAGCCAGCTTCAAACAATGGTTAGATATGCTGCTTTTTCCAGAGCTCTTGGCCATAGATCTCAGATTCAAATGAAACAAAGGATTATAGTTAACTACACTTAATAAAATACTGAATTGTTCCCTCATGTTTGGGAAGGTGTGGGCTTTGTATAAAGCCAGACGGTCTGGCATCTTATGTCAAAGTATTATTGTGCAAACATGTATCAGCCTTTGTGTTGTGTCATATATATAGTTGTCAAAGGATGTCACTTAACTGTTAGAAAGTACTAATTAATAACAAGATTAACAACTTTCTCTCTCTCTCTCTCTCTCTCTCTCTCTCTCTCTCTCTCTCTCTCTCTCTCTCTCTCTCTCAAAAATTGCATATTGGGGAGATTAAAAGACGTGATACAGAAGGGAAGGAGGAGGAAGGAGGAAGGGAGGAGGGGAAGCAAGCTCCATAATTTTGCTGCTGTTATAACTACACAAGATGGGAATGGTTCAGGAAATCTGATAAATGGCTATTGTGAAGTGACCAAGGGGCCATTGTGGAAGAGCTCTCTCTCAGCTCACTAAGTTCAATAGACATGCTTTCATTTTCTCTCTGTAATAAGGTCTAGGATAATTTGAAGTTTTTTTTTAAAGGAGGTAGCCTCATCTACTAACTGCATCATGTGAAGACAGACTTCCAGTTTTTATTCTCAGGATTTCAGTACATTCTGCATGGTTTATTTTCTTTGTTTCCCTGTTTAGTCATCTGAGGATGAGGGATTAAATCAGGGATTCTCAACCTATGGCCCGTTGGCCAGATCCCACAGCACCATTTCATGTGCCCCCCCCTCCACTGCCTCCAGCACACAAGGAAGTGCCATGTGGTGTAGGAAGGGCAAAATGGCCCTCTGCCCCCCAAAGCTGTCTGAGGGAGCATGACCCAACCCCTGGCATTAAAAGGTTGAGAACTCCTGGATTAAATAATTGTGCTGCCCTGCGAAAATGTAGGAGAATCTTCTTAAACTGTAGAACCATACCCTGATCTTTGCTTTTGGAAACCACCCCACCTCCAAAGCCAAAGCTGTCAAGAAACATGCAAATATCAATAATCTGTACTCTATTACTTTAATTTTAAAAGTCTGTCTCTTTCTAAGGTGATTACATATTCTGTGCCTCAGCTATCTTGAAGGAGCATAAGCAAAGTGAGAAGAATGAGATGATCAGCAGGGTAACAACTTCCACAGCTCAGAAACCAGATGTTCCTCTTGAGAAACATGAAGCTTTCCAGCAGCCAGAGGTCTGCTCCGAGCCTGAGAAAATTCCTGCAAACCCACTGACTCTGAGGGTAAAATATCAAAATGTTTTCTCTGCTGAAGGTTATTTTCCTGGAAACCCAGTGGGGGGTGGTTCTTTCTCTTTTTTAAAAAAATCAGCAAACAATGAGATCACTTGGATTTGCTCTTGATTATTTGAGAACCATTTTGTTTGCACGAGTCAGTTATAAATTCACTCAGTGTGCTGAATGCCCTCTTTTAAATCATTGTTTCCAGCCCAAGGTTTTAAACCTGTTGTTACTTGGTCACGTCTGCACTAGTCCTTTTCTTACCTTCTCTTCCATTTGCACATCCTACTTGTAGCTGCAACTTAATTCTTAGTAAGCCCACCTCCTCTTGAATTCTTGCAAGCAGGTAGCTCTGAGTGAGGGATTTGATTTATCCCTCATAGCAAAAATTATTTCCCTGATGATAATTTCTAGTAACATGAATAACATTCAAAAAGATTCATGACCTGATAGCAGGTTACCTATGTGATTTCTGTTGGATTTATGTAGATGTACATCGGATTCATACAACATCGCCTAATTCCTTGAAAAAAGTTGCCTCATACAAAGTCGCTGCGACTTTGTATGAGGCATTAGGGGTTTTCCCAGGTTGCATTGTGCCTGGGCAGTATAAAAGGACGCATGTGTACATTGCTCTTGTGGGTTTTGCACAAGGCGAAGAGTGTTTAGGAGTGGTTTTGAGTGCAGTTTTGGATCTTTTTTTATTTTTTTCATCAGAATTTTTGGAAGCATTCCTGGGATTTTTGCAGCATTCTTCAGGTTCTTGGACCATTCTTTGGCACAGTGGATGATGGGACATGTTGGAATCCATTTTGGCCTTGCTTCCATCCAGTAATTGTTTAGAGTAGCCTGTACAAAATGGATGATTGGCCGCATGGCTGCAGATTAACACTGTACTGCATGATGTTAACTTTTAAACCTGCACTTCATAAAGTTTTCAAAAGTTAAAAACTTGTTGTATGGTTTGTCCCCTAAAATCAGGGTTGTTTGACATGTTTTTGTAATGTATTTAGCCTTTAGACAATGATTTTTAAAAGTTCTGTCAGTTTCCTGTCTGTTTCCTTGACTTTGCCCCCGAAGTATGTGCTGTTACAGTACAATGTATCTCTATGGAAAAGACGTTGTATGAGGCATCGCAGCAAAGATTTGGACGTTGTATGAGGCATTGCGGCTAGGATTTTGCATGCCTCATACAAAGTCCAAATCCGTATAAAGTCCAAACTTGTGGAACCAAGTCTGGACGTTGTATGAGGTATCACTGTACATGCCATAGTTCTTACTGCAAGCATTACTGCATCTTTTCCTGTTGAAAATGACTGGCGTGTATAATATATTTTGTATAACATTTTTCAGACAGAGGCCATCTTTTGGCTGAACTAGTTTCCTAGTAGCAATTAGAACAAAAGTTCTTAGTTGGGAATGTTTTTACCTACATTAGATTTATTTCTGTGCAGCTTCCCTTTGGGTCTGATGTAGATACAGGGATTTTTTTTATAATGCTGGTTAACATGTTTTGTGAGGTTTTTTTTTAAAAAAAGTAACTTTCCTCTGATTTGAAGAATATCTACTATTGCAGTGTTCTTAACAAGCTTGATAACATAAGAGCATAAGGATTTGTGCTTTTAAAAGAACAGTAGAAATATCCAGTCTTATTGTTTGCTTGTTTGTTTGCTTTGATTTTAAATCCTATTCAGTGGCTATACCTCCATTCAAGACCTGAAATGGTCTTTCAGCATAGTTTCATAAAGTTATTAAACATTATGAGCTGCAAAATAGAGCCTTCCAGTTCAAAGGCTCTTAAATTTAATCGAGAGCTGGGTTTTTAAAGTCCAGGTCATTGAAACCCAGCCTCAGTCAGAGAATAATGATGGCAGCAGCAAATAATGTGATGGCAGCAGCAAAGAGGGCCAGTGACAACACACAGTACTCAGCAGGGCTGATCAGGGCCGCTATCAGAAATTTCTGGACCTTGTACTGAGCAATCCTATTGCTCACACACACACACACACACACACACACACACACACACACACACACACACACACACACACACACACACACACACACACACACACACACACACACACACACACACTTTTCTCTCTCCTCGCATTGGGGTGGCGGCAGCAGGTGGAATACACAATTTCCCAAAAGAAATCGATGGGAAGTTGTATCCAACTTTAGAGTTCAGTGCTCATGTCTGATTGCAGCCAAAGAGCCAGTGGCCTTGATCCACAAAAAGCTCACATTAAAATACAGCAGTTAGTCTTTAAGCCTTGCTTGAAAGCCAGTTGTATCCAACTTTAGAGTTCAGTGCTCATGTCTGATTGCAGCCAAAGAGCCAGTGGCCTTGATTCACAAAAGCTCACATTAAAATACAGCAGTTAGTCTTTAAGCCTTGCTTGAAAGCCAGTTGTATCCAACTTTAGAGTTCAGTGCTCATCTCTGATTGCAGCCAAAGAGCCAGTGGCCTTGATCCACAAAAGCTCACATTGAAATACAGCAGTTAGTCTCTAAGCCTTGCTTGAAAGCCAGTTGAATCCAACTTTAGAGTTCAGTGCTCATCTCTGATTACAGCCAAAGAGCCAGTGCTGTCTGCATTCGCAGATATTTCCATGGACATGTGGCAAGCATGACTAGACACCAGAGCACACAGAACGCTATTTACGTTCCTAATGATGAGCTCCCATCATCCCACCCAGCTCTTGCCAACCTAGCAGTTCGAAAGCAAGAAATTGCAAGTAGATAAATAAGGATATCTACTAGCAATTTCTTGCTTTCAAACTGCTAGATTGGAAAGAGCTGGGACTGAGATGGGAGCTCATCATTACACACACACACACGCACGCACACACACACAGACACACACACCATTTCCCCCATTTTACACACATATACCCTCCCCTCCATTCCCCCATTTTACACACACACACACACACACACACCCTCTATTCCCTCCCCATTTTACACACACACACACCTACCTCCCCCCTTCACCACCACCACCCCCACAGAGAGAGAAAGAGGAAGAGAGGAGACTCCCCGGAAGGTGCAGCTTTGCCTCCACAATGAGGAGCTGAAGCCGCTGCCGGGCAGCCTCCGTCGTTCCTGCACAGGGGAGGGGGAGCTGCTGCTTCACCCACCCACTGCCCTGCCGCCGCTGCTTGCCCAGAGCAGCATGGCTAGGGGAAACTTGCCAGGCGTGCTTCTTTAGGCTCATCTGTACTTCCTTCCTGCATGCGGCCTTCGGCAATGCCCCCACACGCACCTCGCTCACCCAGGGCCGAAGCACAAAGGTCCACAGGAAGCAGCCCTGGTGCATGGCCTTGTCTGGACCAGGACCGGCGCGCCTCGTGTTCAAGGCTTCAGCCCATGAGGTGCATCGGAACCAGTCCAGAAGAGACCGTGCACTGGGGCTGCTTCCTCCTGTGCACCTTTGGGCTTCGGCCCTGGGCGAGCAAGGCATGTGTGGGGACATTGCCGAAGGCCGCGCACAGGAAGTACAGATGAGCCTAAAGAAGCATGCCCAGCAAGTTCCCCCTAGCCACAACCACGCCACTCTGGGTTGAGGCGAAGCCCTCTGGCAGTGGTGGGGCATGCGCGCCAAGCTAAAAAAAATAAAAAAAATAAAAAATAAACATTAAAAATATTTTAAAAATTAACACAGCGCCGTCGGGCCCCTACCAGCTCCGGGCCCAGGATGGCAGTCCCCCTTGTCCCCCCCTCCTGACGGCGGCCTTGGGGCTGATATGTTCCAACATCCTTTCTGACATTCTGTTTTTAATATATATTTTCATTGTCAGAGCATGTTCATGGTTAACATCCTCATTTTACTATTTTTATTTTTTAATATACTTTATCTTTTTTCTAGGATAAAATGGGTTTTTACTCCTAAGTAGATGTATTTAGACTGCGGTGGTTTAGTGGTTAAGACACTGAACTTGATGACTGGAAGGTTAGCAGGTCAGCAGTTCGAGACCCCCTCTGTCTCAGCACTTTGCCAACCTAGCAGTTCAAAAGCAAGAAATTGCAAGTAGCTAAATAGGGACCACTTCAGTGGGAGGGTAAACAGCATTCCGTGCACTCCGTGTCTAGTCATGCCTGCCTCGTGTCCATGGAAACGTCTGCAGACATAGCACTGGTTCTTTGGCTATAAACAAAGATGAACCCTAGAGTCGGATACAACTGGCTTTCTAGCAAGGGCGACCTTTACCTAGATGTATTTAACATCATGGCAGCAAACGTAGGCTCTATTTTTATTCTTGCAGTCATAGTGATGCTGTGATTCAAAGCCAGCTTAAAATGCAAAAGGGCATACACTTGTGTTTCTTGTTTTCCTTCAAACTCATTGTTGACAAAACTGCATCTTGTGTCCGTTTTGCTTTAATGCACAGAGAATGTCAAAGCAGTGGTAAATCAGGGCATAACATTAGTATTGTTTTCCATATCCAGTGCAATAGCTGTCTAAAGCTCCTCTTCCCTTGATCTCAAAAGTCTGTTAAGTCCAGGACATAAAATTGCTTGGCTTCATCGCTGCTACTTAGAAGTCAAAAACTAGCAAGGGGACTTGTGTCCTCCTTGTAGCCGAGGTCATCCAACAGGATGACCAAAGCAGTTCCAGTTTTCCAACAAACCCAAGCTATTAAAATTGATCTAAATAATCAGTGTCATCTGAAGGTGCCAAAAGTGTCATTCAAATATGCCTGGAGTTAATCCATCTCATACATCCAAGGTAAAATTGAGGCTTTTGTATCCCCTTGATGTTAACTCCCCTCTGGTCTTTTAAATTGTTTTTGTATGAGTTGTCTTTCCTCTTGATGTCACCCCAACCCCACCCTATTTGAAGGATTACAGAGCCAGCATGATGGCGCCACAATAATATATATGGCAAATCAGATTGGCTACATAGTACTATAAAGAAACCAGTTTGCATAAGGGCAGGCCTTATCTTTGTGTATGTGTGTGTGTTGTTTTTATTTTTTACTAGAATGCAGAGAACAACCAAAACAACCAGTTGTAGAGTCAGATATAATTTGTTGTTGTTCAGTCGCACAGTGGATTCCGACCCTTTGTGACCCTATGGACCTTTGTTCTCCACGCACCTCTGTCCTCCACCATCCTCCTCAACCCACCCAGCTCTGTGCCTGTTGTGTCTACAATACCATCTAGCCATCTCATCTTTGGCCGCCCCCTTCTTCTTTTGCCCTCTACCTTTACCAGCATCAAAGCTTTCTCAAGTGAGTCCTCTCTTCTCACTTGATGTCCAAAGTACTTCAGCCTCATCCTTACTATTTGACCTTCCAAAGAGCAGTCAGGGTTGATTTCTTCTAAAAATTGACCTCTTTGTTCTCTTCGCTGTCCAGGGGACTCTCAAAAATCTCCTCCAACACCACATTTCAAAGGCATCTATTCTTCTGCGTTCCGCTTTCCTAATTGTCCAGTTCTCACAGCCATACATTACCACTGGGAATACCATTGCTTTGACTATACGAATTTTTGTTTGCAGTGTGATGTCTCTACTTTTCACTATGTTCCCCAGGTTTCTCATAGCTTGTCTCCCAAGAATCAGTCGCCTTTTTATTTTGTGGCTGCAGTCGTCATCTGCAGTGATCTTAGATCCTAAGAAAGTAAAATCTGTCACTGCAATTAGATTTTTTTAAAAAAGTCTTCTTAAGCTACTATTCAGCAGCAGAACTGAACTGACACATTTCTTTTATGCAAAGGCCAGCTGCTGGTTACTTCAGTAACCTAATTTAGATGGAAAGAGTAACTTACTGTTTGTTGTGAAATAATTCAAAGTCAGAACTCCTTGCTGAATCCTTATTTATCATCCAAAATTACTTTTTGCCTAGCACAGTTGCTAGTAACGTTGAAGAAGGAGGATAACAAAAACATATTTCTTCTGACTTTGAGCCACTCCCGTTTTGTTTTTAATTTCAGAGCTAAATGGTCAGCAATTCAGTAAGCTGTCTTTGATATTCTAATCCTGATCTATACAATAAGTCACAGTTGTATTATCAGGAACCCTTCACTGTTGAAGGCATGCTGTTTAATAGCAGAATTTTAAAGGCTCTAAGAAAGGGATACTTATCTTGTTAAGGTGATAGAATGCTTTGAATTGTTGCATCAGATATATGTTTAAGTTGCCCTATGTTCATACCATGCTAGTCTGGCCCAGTTATCCTGCTGTGGTAACAGAGTAGACCATACTGCCAGTGACTCAACACCGATCGTCGGACGGTGGTTAACAACCCTGACGGCTAATGACCTTGGATGGCAAAGTCCACAGAGAAGGGTGATGGTCCCCAAGTGGATTAAATCCCATTTGAATCTTCTTGATGGAGGGCAGCAGCATTATCAATACTGACTTGGGGCTGATGAGGACTTTGTGTGCCAAAAGGGCTTGGGACCAGAAAGTGACTCATGGATCAGTGGTATGGGTGTCATGCTGTGATGAAGACGGCAAATGGAAGACTTCTGTATTATATTGTTCCCAGGACAATCTTCATAGATGATCACCTATATTCAGAATTGGATGAAGCACTTGAAGAAGTTCATACCAAATTTGAATTGTTGGGGTGAACCTTTCTGTTGGGCAACTCTAAAGTTCTGTTGTTAATGCCCTGCAATAACTTTTGTAGCTCTGGATTGAATTTCTCTAGATCTTTTATTAGGCAAATAGGATGTAGAAGAGGAAGCAGAAAGTGAAAAAGCCTGCAGTCTTGCTCCATGTACTAACACAACAAAAAAGTCTATGCACCCTGTCCAAAAAGCAATGAACAGACAGATCTACAGAAATCACATCTGGCATTTTGTCTACAGACAAAACCATCACCTTAACCACTTTGTCTCAAGCACTCTCTGCAATCTGCAAACTATCATATCTTTCCAAGCAATTTTGTTCAAGGATAATTATAATATCACAACTGGGAGATTGGGAGTGATATTATTTGTTTCCTCCCACATGCTCCACCGTCCTTCACCTGATAAAGAGTTCTGGGGAACTTGAAAGGTTGCTTTGCATGTAACTTTTTATGATTCAATAAAACCATTGCTCAGCCAGCAACTTTGATAGTATCTTCTGTTTGTTTTCTAAACACTAAGCATACAAAGTGTTAGTTTAAAACTTCCAAGGAGATAGCCATGTAAGCAGATTCCAGAAGTAAACAGCTAGCATTCTTAATCATCTCATCATTGCAGCTGTGTCTGTATTACTATACTAGAACATCATTTTTTCCCCTGACAGGATTATGAAACTCAACAGGTCACTTCTGGCTTCAGCGAGAATGGACACTATATTGAAAGCATTGCTTTAATAATTCAGAGTACTGTAATTGAGTTATGCAAGAGACATTACCACCAGCATGTTTATATCAGCGAACCATATTAAAGATGTTGACTAGTATGAGCTATACAATAGTAATGTTCTGTATCCCATTTTGTTCCATGCCACTGTCACTATAATAAATTTGTAGCTTCACTATTGTATTCTCTGCATCCAAAAAAGTGAGCTATGTCCATGAAGACTTATGCCAAAAAAAAAAAACCCTGGTAGTCTAGAAGGTGCCATAAAGCTATAACATAACAGATATAATGTAGCATAGCTGACTGGAGAGTTCGGTGAATTGATGCTTGGTTGCAGAGTTCAATTCCTCACTCCCAGTTCCGGAGAGAAAGCCAGCCTGAGTAACCTTGGACCTGTTGCACAGATAGATCTAAAGTGCTCCTAGAAGAAGGGAATAAATACAGTATGTTCTGCTCAGGCAAAGGTTGCAATAAATTAGAGTTGATTTGGTATGCATAATCTAACCAATCAACATGTAACTATACAACTCTGTAACCATAATCACTGCACTGGGGAAGGGAAGAACTCCAAAAGAAGAGAGAAAGGGGAATTGTGGCGAATATAATGTACAAGTAACTAGTTCTGTTGTTATCCATTCGTTATTATTGTACAGGCTAGCCTACATCTAATTATTTTTCCATTGATGGGGCATAAATGCCTAATCTTTCTGTATGGCATGATGAGTGTTCATCTTCTGAGGTTTGCAACATGTTGTCAGTTAATTTAGAGCAAATAAAGGCAAATATTCAATCCATTGGTAGATGTCAGTGTTCTAGTTTTTCAATGTTGTAGAACAGGGATGCCCAAACTATGGCCCGTGAGCCAGATCTGGCCCCTGATGCCAATTCATCTGGCCTGCACTGCCCACACGACTCCTGGAAGCAGAAGTAAAATGTGCGTTTGCAGAACACTACCATAAATAACCTGTGGATGTCGTAAAAGTGTTCACAACAGCCGAGGATCATTTACGACAGCATTCTGCGCATGCGTGGGCACATTATGTACCCATGCATGTGCATTTTACTTCTGCTTCCAATGGGAGGAACCACGTGACCGGCCCATGGCCCAAAAATGTTTGGGCACCCCTGTTGTAGAATGATGCAGCAAAAGGGTCATATAATATCCATTTGCTTTGCCAATGTTCAAGATGTCAGGTTGCTAAGAAATATTACTAGGGGTAGATAGTTTCCATTCAGCCTGGGGACACTGTGTCCCCAACCCGCTTGGGACTGTCCCCTTGCTGCTGTCGTACCACTGAAATTAACGTGTGCAAACAAAAAACACCCTTTAAACAAAGCACTTTTGCTTGGAGAAAAAGGTGTCAGGAAAGGAAATATCTTTGTACAGTATTAATTAAAACAAGGTCCAAGGGGACTGTGAACCTTGTTTTAAACTGGAGAACATTGTTTAATGAATAGTTTGACCCAGTGTTCCACCATTTTTGTGATGTGGCAGCAAAATCAAAGGAAAAATTGGTATGTGTGTGTTTTGCTACTGTAGCTCCTTGAACTGTCAGTGCGAGTAATGGGATAATCCTTGAGGAGGGCATAAACATTGCTGGAAAGTGTCTTTATAGGCCCTATGGATTGCATATTGACCCACTCCTGGGTTGAAGCAAGCATTCCTCAGAGTCTCACTTTATTCATGTTGAATTTATGAGTAAGTTCATTGTTGACATTGGGTGGTACCCTAATAATTAGTTGCAAAGGGGGGTCACTAGATTGCATCAAAGGAATGAGTGAATGTTGTTCTTTGTCTTCCTCACCCTAAATTTTTTTTCCATTTTTTTTAGGAGGCCTTGGAAGTTCACAAACCTCACTTCATTTGTCGCTCACAAGAAAGGCTGAAGAAACTTGAACACATGGTAGAGATGAGGAAAACCCAGCAGGGTAATGTTTCAGGTGGAAAACAAGCTCTTCTTTCTCGCAAACCTTCGTCCTCTTCCATCACAAGTAAAAAGAAACAATATACAGTTCCACATCCTCTCAGTGGTAAGTTGCTCTATGGTAACTTCACCAAATCCTATCACAGAATTTGATAGAATACCATACGATCTCTTTGTTAACTTTGGGTGGAAATAAGTTTTATTCTTTCACCAATATAATATGTAAAGGTAAAGGTTACCCTTGCTCAAAAGCCAGGATATCCGACTCTAGGGTTCAGTGCTCATCTCTGTTTCATAGCCGAAGAGCCTGTGCTGTCTGCATTTGCAGACATTTCCGTGGTCATGTAGCTGGCATGACTAGATACCGGAGTGAATGGAACGCTGTTTACCTTCCCACCAAAGTGGTCCCTATTTATCTAGTTGCAATTTCTTGCTTTCGAACTGCTAGGTTGGCAGGAGCTGGGACAAAGACGGGAGCTCATTCCATCCTGCAGTGTTTGGGTATCGAACTGCTGACCTGCTGCCTTCCAGTCAGCCTCTTAGCCACTTGAGCCATTATTAAGGAATGGTTAAATGTCTGTTTCATGCATCATTCTGCGTATCTTACCAAATCTTTGCCAATATATCTCTTCTGTCTCCTTTTCCCAGATGTAGTGTTACAAACAAAATGGCAAATTATTTCCCCTCACTTAGTAGTACAGTATATTTTTATTAAGGATAGGATAATTCCACTTCTGCAAGCAGCTCTACTGTCTTCCAGAGGGGTAGCCATAGTAGTCAGTTGCAGCAAAAATAATATCTTAAAGACCAAATGATTTATTATAGCATGTGTTTTTGTGAACTGTAGCTCACTTCATTAGATGCACAAAAGGGCTAGTTGTGATTTTGGATGGAACTGTCATATATATGATCATTATATTCATAAGTTAATGAGGAATATTACCTTGTAGCTAAACATGATTAAGCAGATGTTGCTTGCCTGTGATTATTTTTATCTGCTACTTTCTACAGTTTTCATCTTTGCTTTAGGCTTACAAAATATGACATCCCCCCCCCATATTACTACATGTCTATCCAGTTACAAGGAATTAAATCTTAAATATAATTTAATCAAGGAAAGACTATTCTTATGCAGATTTATATTTCTAATATAATTTTACCATAATTGTAGAGGTTGACCCAATGGTTTATCTCATTTTGGTTGTTTTAACCCACGGTTTTCGTCTGCCTAGATTCTTTTGAAACTTGATCCAGACTTCCATTGTGTTGGCTGTACCGCTTAGCTTCATTTCATTAGCAGAGCTGATGAACAATCCCTCTGTGTTATTCAAGTCAATTGCAAAAAATGTTCAATGGCATAAACCCCAGAATGGACCTTGTGGTACCTAAGAACTCCTTTAAAGATAATATTGAGCCATTAGGACTCATTCATTGAAATATCATTGCTCTCTTACACAAAAGGCGTAACTTTGGGAGGCAAACTGCTTTAAGTTAAGAAATCTCCGTGCACATTTTCTGTTGAATATTTTGCTGCATGAATCAGCATGAAATAGGCACTGTCTACAAAGATTTCTTAATTTGAGATAATTTGTTTCCAAATGTTATGCCTTTTGCACAACAGGATGCAACAGGATGTCAGCCACTGGTATGGTTGCTTAGCTGGATGTAAACCATGGTAGCAATAATATTCTTCAATCAACATGAAACAACACCTCTTGTGGTTGAATGAAACAAACTTATCATAGAATAACTAAGAGGGAGCCTTTTAGGCCAGCCAGTCCAACCCCCTGCTCAATACAGGAATCCAAATAAAAGCATATCTGACAAATCTGGTTGTCCAATTCTTTCTTAAATATTTCCAGTGTTGGAATGCTCACTGTCTCTCAAGGCAGTTGGTTCCACTAACCATTAAGACGGTTTTTTCCTGATATTCAGCCTATATCTGGCTTCTTTTAGTTTGAGCCTGTTATTACGAGTCTTGCACTCTGGGATGATTGAGAACAGATCCTTCCTTTCCTCTTTATGATTACCTTTCAGGTACTGTATTTGAAGAGTGCTATCATATCCCCTCAAGGCTAAATATGCCCAGTTCCTTCTGTTGTTCTTCATATGGCTTGGTCTCCAGTCCCTTGATCATCCTTATTGCCCTTCTCTGTACCTGCTCTAGTTTCTTTGTATCTTTCTTAAAGTGTGGTGCCCAGCAGGGCCGCTATCAGGGCAGTACTACCAGTACTGCCGTATAGGGCCTGGAGCTGACGGGCCCTGCTACTGCCGGCCATAACTGTGACATTGTGGGGGGGGGGAGGGGGCAATAGGATTGCTCAGTATGGGGCCCAGAAATTTCTGGGGCCCAGAATTGGACATAGTACTCTAGATGTGGTCTGACTAGGCTGAATAGAGAGGGACTAGTGACTCACATGTTTTGGAGACTATACTTCTGTTAATGCAGCCTAAAACAGTGTTGCCATTTTTTATCTAAATGAGTCCTATTATCAACTATATACTGGGAACAAAAGTGTGTTGGATTGAGGAAACTGTTTGTTGGTCTCCACTGAGCAACGTTTAGTTATGGTACTCAAATTCCTCAACTCAGAATTTATTCAGGGTACCTGGTTCCTAAATGCTAAGTCTAAATTTGCAGTGATCAGTGAATCTTGGATTGCTAATACAAAAACTCAGAAAAGGTATAAAACATGATCCTGAAGTCTGTGTAACACTGGACATCGGTCTCATCCTATGTCTCTCACACAATGTTATTTTGTCATTCTTGGACATAGATGTGAGCAATACACAACTAAATTTGCACATCAGATCTGTGGTTTAGATTCCTTAGGACACTCAGAGTTATGCAAATATATCATTTGTTTTGTATTTGTCTGTGATTTTATTTTTGTGAAAATAATGGCTGCCAACATTAAAGGGAATAACTAACACTGAAAACAAAGAAAAATTCTTAAATTTATTCAGCATAGTGGACTTGAAACTCAACATCAAAAAAACAAAGATCATGGCATCGGCCCCATGACTCCCTGGCAAGTAGAGGGGGAAGAAATAGAAGCAGTGACAGACTTTACCTTCTTGGGATCTAAGATCACTGCAAGTGGTGACTGCAGTTGCTTCTTGGGAGGCATGCTATGACAAACCTAGACGGCATAATAAAAAGTAGAGACATCACCCTGCCAACAAACGTCTGCATAGTTAAAGCAATGGTCTTCCCAGTAGTAATGTATGGCTGTGAGAGCTGGACCATAAGGAAGGCTGAATGCAGAAGAATAGACGCCTTTGAACTGTGGTGCTGGAGGAGACTCGAGAGTCCTCTGGACTGCAATGAGATCAAATCAGTCAATCCTGAAGTAAATCAACCCTGACTGCTCATTGGAAGGACAAATACTGAAGTTGAAGCTCAAGTACCTTGGCCATCAAATGAGAAGAGAAGGCCTTGATGTTAGGAAAGATCGAAGGCAAAAGGAGAAGGGGGCAGTAGAGGATGAGGTGGCTGGATGGCATCATTGACGTGGTGGGCGTTGATCTGGATGACCTATGGAGGATGGCAGATGACAGAGGAGCCTGGCTTGCAGGCTCCTCTGTAACCCTTTGGGGTTACAAAGGGTCGGACTCAACTGTGCGACTGAACAATAAGTGGACCACTCTGTATAGGAGTTTGTCATTATACATCTGAAGACATGAAATGCAGTTATGACAATTTGGAAATAAATTTATATGTGTGTATATCTAAAGAACTAGTTTGGCCTCCTGTGCTAAAAGAAAAGGGGAGACGACTCTTCATTTCTGTGCTGATGAAATTTGGCAGAATTTCTTAAAGGAAGTCATTTCAAGGTGTCCCTTGCTGTGGTTTCAAAATCATGGAAATCTAAAGACTTGCCTCTAATCTCAGGACAGGTATCATTGGCATTTTGATTATGTAAACGAGATAGTGAGAGACTCACCCACTTGGTCCCACATACCTCCAGTTCAGAATCAATCCTCAAAACAATTTCTAAGTGGCATAAATGTCATATTTTTATTTTGCCACCTTTTTATTGTATCATTTTCTTAGAAAGAAATAATGTTTTAGTAAAGATCAAGGTCACTCTTGCTCGAAAGCCAGTCATGTCTGGCAATAGGGGATGGTACTCATCTCATTTTACAGCCAAAGAGCTGTCTGCGTTTGAAGATGTTTATGTGTTTATGTGGCAGGGATGACTAGACATCAAAGTGCACAGAACTGCTAGGTTGGCAGGAGCTGGGACAGATGACAGGAGCTCACTCCATCCCGCAGTACTCAGGTCTCAAAATGCTGACCTGCTGACCTTCCAGTTAACAAGTTCAGCATCTTAACCACTGAGCCACTTTGGCCCTAATAATGTTTTAGATTCTAACTAACTAATACATGCAAAAAGAAAGCTCACACAAGAAGAATTTCCTTCCCTCTCCAGTCCTCCTTGCTGTCACAGAATCCTCTTTGCTCCCACAGAAAATGCTCAGTATGGGTGGCCCCAATTGCATGCAGCCCCAGCTTGATTTACTCAAAATACAGGTGTGCTTAATTAGAAGTTATTCTCTCTCCCAGCAGTCCCCAAGTACTCTTCTCATTCAGAGGGGATGGCATCTGCAGTAGTATCTACAGTACTGAAGCCAGATTCAGGGCAGCTATATCACATGGAAAGGCAATTGAAAATTACTTGCGTGGTGGCCCTGGGCATGGACAGTTTATTGACAAAGATATTACAGAACATACCCATCAAGCACAGCTCCACAAAATACGGGAAACTACTGTTCATGCGTGGACGCGTATGTGCAGTAGCCCGTTTGCGCATGCGCACTGTGGCCGTGCATGCACAGTAGCCTGTTTGCGCATGTGTACCATGGCCGTGCATGCACAGTAAGCTCTTTCCCCACCATTCAAATACAGGACAGCGGTGGGAAAGGGGAGGAACGAGCACTGAAAACGGGAAATCCCAGCCAATACGCAATAGTTGACAGGTATGTTACAGAAGAGAATGGTCAAGATTTCCAGTACTGTATATCAAATCCAGAAAAATAAAAATCTATTCTTGCTTAAGCAAGGAATTAATGTCTGAGATATAGGCTTTTTTTAAAGCATAGTCAAACTATAAACCTTACACTATGAGAGTGATAAAGTTAATTTTTCTAACAAGGGAGAGAGAAAATTATTACTTTTAGATTACCTTGCAAGCCATTGAATATAAATATAAAAAGCATTCTTATGAACAATTCATCCTTCTTTTTCTTGCACTATTGCTATAGATAAATTTTATCTTTCAAAAGGAGTGATAAAAATGTAATATTCAGTACATTTATTAATTATGTGAGCAATAGCAGTTTCTTTCCTGTTAGTAACAATAAATGTTTCACACAAGAAACATTTTTCATAAGTTATCTACTTCACCTGGCTCCTCACAAAAGTATAATATTTTGTTCCTGGGGTTTTAACTGCTCCTGGAATGGGAAAAGATAGCGAATCCATTAATAAAGAGATTTCTTCAGCATTACGCTTTCCATAATAATCATGGCTACATTATAGAATATGAAACTATTGCTTCCATTTTTTACTCAGCTTGACGTGTGGTGTTTGATTGCATGGACATTCATTAAGTTATCCCATCAGTATATAAAGAGTTATAGGCAGGAAATGAAGAAATAGTTTGAGCACCTACCATGCAAAAAGGAGGCAATTCATTGTATAAACCCACATTCCATTTCACTACTTGATTTGCAATTATATGTGTGAACCTTAAAACAGAACTGAAGCTTTAAAACATTAGGCAAAGATGAAGGTCAACCTTGCTTGAAAGCCAATCGTATCTGACTCTAGGGTTCAGTGCTCGTCTCTGTTTATAGCCAAAGAGCCAGTACTGGCTGCATCTGCTGATATTTCCATGGACATGTGGCAGACATGCCTCAACACGAGTGCACAGAACGCACGGAACACTGCTTACCTTCCCACCAAAGTGGTCCCTATTTATCTACTTGCAATTTCTTGCTTTCGAACTGCTAGGTTGGCAGGAACTGGGACAGAGACAGGAGCTCACTCTGTCATGCAGCACTTGGGAATCAAACTCTGACCTTTGAGTCAGCGAGTTCAGCATCTTAACCACTTGAACCACTGCAGTTCCTATTAGCCAACAAGTATTTGCAATATGATCTCTAGCGACACTTCTTTTTCAGAATCCAGGTTGAGAATCCAAGGCATTTCTTGCTCCATAGATGGATAAAATCTTCATTACATCACCTCGGCTTGCATAGGAAATTAATGCAATGGTCCTTGAGAAACTGCATTTTTAAAATGTGCATCCCACATCTTAATAGAAACCTTAATATGGTGAAGGGGTTTGAGCACATCAGAGATGCTGAGAGCATTGCTGTCAGCCTCTGTTGCTAGTCTGGACTCCAAACAGGGTCGTTCAAGATGTAATTGTCAAAGCTGGGACACTAGACTAAGATGCATCCATCCTCTTTGGGATTAATGGCTAGAACAGCAAAATAAATTTATAGTTTCAGCGGTGAAAGGAGTGGAGAAACTCCTAGAGGGCAGCTGTCGAACAGCAAGAGTAGTGGAAGATGAAACTGGCAGAGGATCTTTCACAGGCAATAGCTGTGACATTCAAGCTATGTCTTATTAATACTGCACAGAAGGAGGCAATGGTAAACCACTTCTAAATATTTCTAACCTTGAAAACCCTATTATGAGACTATAAACATGATATGTCTATGTGAAGTGTAAACAGTGAGACCAGAGGCAAATGCAATGCAGGCAATACAAATGGTAATAATTACCAAATAGCTACTCAAAAACATTAGCCAGGTAGTAACAGAGATGTCTTTTCCATGAGCACAACATTGTTTGTCTTTTGTAGAATCTAGTATGGCATCCCGGTGGGGGCGAAGAGGCTCTCCCGGCCACACCACAGGCCGGCGTTCTCAGGCCCTGCCCCCTCGCCCTCGGACTTCAAAAGGCAAGGGGGCGTTGGGCCAGCCACGGCTGCGCCGTGCTTTCCAGCCCCGGTGGGGACAAAGAGGCTCTCCTGGCCACACCACCGGCCGGCGTTTCTTGGGCCCCGCCCCCTCAACCTCGGACTTCAAAAGGCGAGGGGGCGTCGGGCCAGCCACAGCCGCGCCGTGCTTTCTGGCCCCGGTGGGGAGGGGGCGAAGAGGCTTTCCCGGCCACCCCACTGGCTGGCGTTTCTTGGGCCCCGCCCCGCCCCCTTGCCCTTGGACGTCAAAAGGCGAGGGGGCATCGGGTCAGCCATGGCTGCACTGTGCTTTCCGGCCCTGGTGGGGGTGAAGAGGCTCTCCTGGCCACACCACCGGACTGCATTCTCGGGCCCCACCCCACCCCCCTTGCCCTCGGACTTCAAAAGGCAAGGGGTCATTGGGCCATCCACAGCTGCGCCATGCTTTCCGGCCCCAATGGGGGGCAAAGAGGCTCTCCCGGCCACAACACCGGCCAGCGTTTCTTGGGCCCCATCACACCCCCTCGCCCTTGGACTTCAAAAGATGAGGGGCCATCAGGCCAGCCATGGCCATGCCGCACTTTCCGGCCCCGGTGGAGGTGAAGAGGCTCTCCCGGCCACACCACCAGCCGGCGTTCTCGAGCCCTGCCCTCCTCCTCCGGACTCAAAAGACTCTAGAGGCCAGGGATTTCTTGGGTGATCTTGTCTAATTTTGTTATTCATTATTATTGGGTTTATTTCTGATGTGATATTTTGTGTTGTAATTTGACTTTGTTAAATTGCTTTTGAATTGTACTGGATTTACTTTTTTGCTTCTTTACTACTGTAGTATTGTTTTGTATGGTATATATTTGTTGTAATGGCCGCCTTGAGTCGGCTTCGGCTGAGAAAGTACGGGATATAAATTAAAATTATTATTATTATTATTATTATTATTATTATTATTATTATTATTATTATTATTATTATTATTATTATTATTATTATTATTATTATTATTATTATTATTATTATTATTATTATTATTGATAGTGCCACAGAACTCTTTGGGTTGTTCTGGAAATAGCTTACTTGTAATGACAAACTAGGGATTGGACACTTTGAAACTAATTCCTGGCTCTTGTCTCCAGTCTGCATTTGGATGAAAAGAGGATGAGGATCATGTGAACCCTGGCTCCACCTGGGTCTATTCTGCACATCATGCAAATTAGTAGTATATCATGGTTGAGAAATAACTGTGTGTTTATTAAAAAAAAATTTTTTGTATCACTCCTTTATCACCAAACTTGATCCCAATGCAGTGTACCTAGTCAGTCAGTCAGTTAATCATTTGGCTAGAAATGTCCCTGAGTTTAACCTAGTGCACAAAAGGTCATATGATGGGACACCTGGTCAAAACATAGGAACTGCTCTTGCAAATTACTCTTGTAATTACTGTATTTTTCTCAACAGTTGCCTGACCATAGTTATACTGCATAATTATTATCTATTTTTTAGTGTATGAGAGTCAAGACACAAGGCACAGCCAAAGGCTGGGTTAACTCAGGTTTATTGCATGGTGGACAGAGGAAACATGAGGTAATGGCGGACGAACAGCTCTATATATATGGTAGTAGCGTCTTTTGAATGTGGCTCCACGGTAGCCCGTTGGCTACTGGTCCGCGTGACGTCATGGCTGGTCACGCCCTTCTTGTCCAGGTGTAGGTAGCGGCGGGAAAACTTCCCGCGCTGCGGTCCTTGATGGGTTTGAACCAAGAGAGCTTGGACGCTCGCTGCTGCCAGCTGGTGGTCATTAGCTCGCGTCCTATTACAGGGTTTATGTGATACAGCTGAAGGTTACATTGTTACTCATAGGTAAGGTTACATTGGTTCAGATACATTGATATCACATGTTGGAAGGTTACACTCTTAGAACACAACACTCCTCCCCCCTAGGATGAGACGAAGTCTCTCAGCCAAGATGGCTTATTTCGAACACGCTGGGGTCTCGGCGCGGGCTGCCCTGCCCCGGCTTCGCTCCCTCCTCCTTGCTCCCTGGCTTCCTGCCCTGCAATCGGAGAGGATGACTTGTTAGTGGTTTGCCGCGACTCTGCGGCTTTGTTGGGAGGTGTGTGCTTTGTTTGGGAAGAACCGGGGGCACTGGGGGCTAACGAAAAACCCCTCTTCTCACTTGGATGGGTGGGGGAACACTCCGAAAAACCCCCCCCGGCTAGCAAAATCAAAATCAAAATCGGATTCGGGGGAAGCGGCAGCGGTGGCCGCACACTCCTTTTCCCTCCCCCCGGGCTCGGATAGAACTGGGGTATCAAAAGGATATGAGTCGGGCTCGCTGCTTTCCCCCTTGTCTCCCCCTTGGGCTAAACGGGTGGGGGAGAACCCTATCGCTGAATCCTGTCGCTGTGCCCCACTGGTCGGCCCCTCGCTCACTCGGTGCCTCAGTTGATCCGCGTGCCTCCTCCATAGGAGGCCGGCGCTAGTTTCCACCCGATAAGACACTGGCCCCGTCTGCTCTATTATCGTCCCTGGCACCCAGGCTGGGCCTGCGCTGGCATAGTTCCTGCAGTGTACAGGATCGCCTACGCCGAAACCTTTCGAGACCGCTAACCCTATATTCTTCCCTTTGTCCTCGACCCTCGACGGGTCTAGCCTGGACAAAAGCGTGGTCAGTTTCCTCTGCATCAGCAGCTCCGCCGGCGAGTATCCCGACGCTAAGGGGGTCACTCTATACGCTAATAGAAATTGACAAACCTGGTGATTTAGATCTCCCGAGCCCATGCGCCGCAGCGCATCTTTTGTGGTGCGCACCAACCGTTCCACTTGGCCATTCGTGGCCGGGTGAAACGGTGCGGATGTGACATGCCGAATTGCATTTGCCTCCATGAATGCTGCGAACTCAGCGGACGTGAAGCAACTGGCATTATCGCTGACCAAAGTGTCGGGTAAACCGAACGTGGAAAAGACCCTCCTTAGCTGGCGAATGGTAGCGGCGGAGGATGTGCTCTTTACCGGGATGACCTCCAGCCACTTTGAGTATGCATCCACCACCAGGAGAAACATGGTTCCTCGGAACGGGCCAGCAAAATCTACGTGTACCCTGGACCACGGTCCCCTTGCTGCGTCCCATTCCCTGTGCGGGAGGCGGGCCACCTCCGGTCGGGAGCACTGACATGCCTCACAAGTGCCCACCAAATGCTCTATGTCGGCGTCCAGCTGGGGCCACCAGAAGTAACTCCGGGCCAACGCCTTGGAGCGGACGATTCCCGGGTGGCTGACGTGCAACAGCTTTAGCACCTTCGGCCGCAGGGACGTAGGAACCACCACCCGTTGGCCCCACAAAAGGCACCCCCTCTCTAAAGACAATTCTACTCGCTTTCGGAAAAATGGGTCGAATTCCGCGCCTGGGGATGACGCCGGCCACCCCTTCTGCACCCACGAGCATACTTTCTCTAGTGTTCTATCCTTTCCGGTCGCCTTGGCAACGTCGGCCGGTACTATCGGGGGTGACTCCAAAACCTCTATTAATAATACCTGGCGGTCTCTTCTTGCCCCTGCCTTCTGGTCGTCCGACAAGGGTAACGGTGACCGCGAGAGCGCGTCTGCATGGCAGATTTCCTTCCCTGGCCGGTATTCTAACTCATGTTGATATGCGTTAAGAAAAATAGCCCACCGCAGCATCCTCGGGGACAGGATCTGTGGCGTGGGCTTATTTGCAGTGAATATTCCTAACAGGGGCTTGTGATCGGTAACGACCTTGAACGGCCGACCATACAGAAAGTCGTGAAATTTCTTGGTTCCCGCTACTATCGCTAATGCCTCCCTATCGGTCTGTGCGTAATTCCGTTCCGCTTGGGACAGGGACCTTGAATAAAATGCTATCGGGGCCTCCCTTCCGTCGTTCAACACGTGGCAAAGCACCGCCCCCGCCCCCACCGGGGATGCATCGCAGACTAAAACTATGGGCCGTTTGGGGTCGAAATGCGTCAGGATTGCCTCGGATGTGAGGAGTTGCTTTAACTCTGTGAACGCTCTTTCTTGCTCGTCACCCCACTGCCACTTTACCTCCTTTTTAAGTAACCAATGGAGCGGTTCGGCAACAGACGCCTTCCGTGGAAGGAAGGTATGGTAGAAATTGAGAAGCCCCAGAAACGACTGTAGCTCGGTTTTGGAGGTGGGGCGAGGGGCTTTCTTAATGGCGGCTACCTTAGACTTGGACGGCCTAATTCCCTCGGGTGTGACACGGAACCCTAAAAACTCAACCTCTGTTTCGAAAAATACACATTTGTCTTTTCTCAGTCGCAGCCCCGCTTTTTCGAACACGGTCAGGACCTTATCCAATCTGTGGGCCAGCTCGGCCTTACTCCCCCCCGTTATCAACACGTCATCAAAATATGGCAACACCCCCTCCAGCCCCTTCAGGAGGCGTTCCACAAGCGACTGAAAAATGCCAGGTGCCGAGTTCACGCCGAACTGTAACCTCGACACCTGGAACGCCCCCTTATGTGTGACTATAGTTTGTGCCGCCGCTGTGGCGGGGGTTACCGGGAGTTGCTGGTAGGCCTGTGCTAAATCGAGTTTAGCGAAACACTTTCCCCCATTCAGCCTGGCCAGAAGGTGGCTGACCACTGGCACCGGGTATGCATTAGGGCGGATTGCCTTATTAATGGTACACTTATAATCAGCGCAAATGCGCACCTCCCCGTTAGCCTTCAGTGCTGTTACAATTGGAGTCTCCCACTCCGCGGAATCCACAGGAACAAGAATCCCTTGACCCACCAGTTTGTCCAGTTCCGCCTCTATTTTGTCCTTTAGCGCGAACGGTACCCTGCGCGGTTTAAGTCTTATCGGGCGGACCTCCGGATCTAAGTCGAAGGCTACAGGGGGTCCCTTGAACTTTCCCAGTCCACTTTTAAACACAGCGGGGTGTGCGTCACACGCCGCTTGTATTGGGTCCTCGCCTACGGCATGCACCCCCCCTATGAACAGACCTAAGGGCTGAAACCACTGGGTTCCGAGGAGGCTACAACTCCCCCCCTTTAGCACCACTAGGGGAAGTTCCGCAGAATGTCTCTTAAAACGGACCCGGAATGTTCCGACCCCCAACACCGGAATGCTGTTCCCCTGTACGTCCCGTAGTGTGGCTCTCAACGCCTTAAGTTTGGGCCGCACGTGGGGGTCAATTTTCAAGAACTCTCTCTGGGGAATTATAGAATAGGAGGACCCCGAGTCAACTTCCATCCTAATGGGGGTCCCTTGTACTAGTACCTCAACAAAGTAATGGGGCTGTCCCGCAGACACGCTGAACACAGGAGCGTCGCCCTCGCTGTCGTCCGAGATGCGGCCCACGCCGTCCTGCTTCCTCGTGGCCCGGGCGCCATCTTTGGATCTCGCTGGACGGTCCGGTCTGGCTGAGCGGTCTTGTGACTGTCTCCGGTCCTCTTTCCGCTTCTTGCACGCCTTGGCGATGTGCCCCCGACGTCCACAGTTGAAACACTCGGCTTTCCTGAATGGGCACTTCACGCGCTCATGGGCCGCTCCGCAACCATCGCAGCGGCGCCCGCCTCTCCGGACCTTCTGGACCTCCTCGCCATCGCTGCTCTCTGAGGATGATTTCGAGGTCGGTCGGGTTGCATGCACCGACTGACCGGACTTCCCGTGGGAAGAGTTTTCCGCTTTGCCGGCCCTCGGACGCCACTCACGCCACTTGTGCATCTCATCTACTCCAGCATTCGTGGATTCCGCGGCTTCCACGGCCTCTACAACCTCTTCCAACGTGGGGGGTGGCTCCTTGTTCATCAGGCTGCGCTGCACTTCCTTGTCCTTCAGGCCACACAGCACTCCGTCCCTGAGGGCCATATCTAGGATGTGGTCCCATTTGCAGGGGGCGGCGGCTACCCTCATAGCCGTTACGAAGGCTTCTACCGACTCGTCCGGCGCTTGAACTCGCCTCCAAAACGCGCTCCGAGCGGGAAACATTGCCCTTGAGGGTCGGAACCGCTCACGCAGCAGTTTCATGATGTCACCGGCTTTGAAATCGCTCACCTTCTTCGGTGCGAGGATGCCCACCAGCGTCCGCTTGGTTTCCATCCCGAGCATGCGGGTGAGGATGGCCCTCTTCCTTTCCTCGTCGTCTTCTTTGACTTTGAGTTCCACCAGTGCCGCCTGGAAGTCCATCTCAAAGAGCTCCCAGTCTTGCGGTTTGGTGATGTTGAACCCGCTCTGTGTCCTGGCTCCGTGGGGATCCATATCCCACCTTCGTCGCCAATTTAGTGTATGAGAGTCAAGACACAAGGCACAGCCAAAGGCTGGGTTAACTCAGGTTTATTGCATGGTGGACAGAGGGAACATGAGGTAATGGCGGACGAACAGCTCTATATATATGGTAGTAGCGTCTTTTGAATGTGGCTCCATGGTAGCCCGTTGGCTACTGGTCCGCGTGACGTCATGGCTGGTCACGCCCTTCTTGTCCAGGTGTAGGTAGCGGCGGGAAAACTTCCCGCGCTGCGGTCCTTGATGGGTTTGAACCAAGAGAGCTTGGACGCTCGCTGCTGCCAGCTGGTGGTCATTAGCTCGCGTCCTATTACAGGGTTTATGTGATACAGCTGAAGGTTACATTGTTACTCATAGGTAAGGTTACATTGGTTCAGATACATTGATATCACATGTTGGAAGGTTACACTCTTAGAACACAACATATTTGCTGCCTCTTTTATTATTCTGTGTTTTCTCTACACATCTTCATATCTTGGGGTTGCGGTGGCTCTATGGTTAAGAAGCTCGCCTTGTTAGCTGGAAGGCTGGCAAGTCAGCAGTTTGAGACCCAAGTAGTGCATGACGGATTGAGCACCCATCTCTGTCCCAGCTCTTGGGCACATGAAAGGAGCCTCATTTGAGCCTTCACTAAGTGGAGTTTCTTCTACAAAAATCCTTTCAACCCAATATAATTTCTGACACATCATCATCATTATTATTATCTTCATATCTTACCTTTTAAAAAGGAGCGTATGAATATGCTTGTGATTTTGAATAATTTTTAAAGCTTACACACTGAAACATGTCCTGTTTTTCTCTTTTTCTTCTTCTTAATGTGCTAAGCCTCCCACGGGTTCGTTATATTGTTCTTTTTAGATTAGCTCTGGCTGCTGAGCTGGAATATGAGAGGCATGAGTTTCATGATCTCACTTCTGTTCTGCCTGCTGAGCTGAAAAGGAGAGTATAACCTTGAAAGCTCTTCCTGCCCTCACCCCTCTCAGTGTTTGTGGAAGCGGATATCCAGGTGTAGAAATTCTAGACCTTGGTAGTACTGAACTGTGACATTTCAGGTTTAAAAGATTGTGATCACGAAGCCGAGAAGCCACTTGAGCAGAGGCAAGAAGAACTATTTCGGAAAAAAGGGATAGTACATCCTGTGGATTTACTCCATATCCCTGTTTAACTATTTTGTGTGTGTAGAGTTTCACTGCAGCACAGGGGAAACTACAAGGATAGGGCCAAGTATGATTTGTCTGCAGGCTTCTAGGTTCCTGGGGAGCTGTGTATTGTTTCCAAACAATTGCTGTATTATTAATATTTGAAAAACAGAGAGCTCTGGATGTAATGGAAGAAAAACTTATTTCATTTCCTGTACATTTACTGTACCTTCTCATTTGAGATAAGGTAAATGTACAGGAAATGAAATAAGATTTTCTTCCACCAAATGAAGAAATAAGCTTTTCTGGCCACCAAATGAGAAGAAAGGATTCACTCAGACTGAAGGCAAAAGGAGAAGGGGATGGCAGAGGATGAGATGGCTAGAAGGTCTCATTGACGCAGTGGCAGATGACAGAGGAGCCTGGTGTGCTGTGGTCCATGGAGTCGCAAAGGGTCAGACTCGAGTGTGTGACAGAACAACACATTCACCTTTTATAAAATAAAGCTGTACTGTTCTGAAGACATATGAATCTCCAAGGCTCCAGTGTACACCCATTCCATCTATACCAAAAACATATTTTTACCATACACATAAGGTCTTCCAAAAATTTGATGTAGTTGCAAGCAAGAAATGTTGGAGACTGCTGTAGAAGCTTATGGAACTGTGAAGGGTGTGTATGTTTTATACCAGGGGTTCCTAACCTTTTTATGCCACGGGCTTGACCATGCCCCCCGAACAGTTGAATGGGCCAGACCATGCTCCCAGAAGCAGAAGTAAATGTGCCTGCTTCTGTGCTTACGACAACCATGGGTGCATTTATGGCTGATGTAACTGCATTTATGTAACAATACCATGCCCCACCCTCGAGTAGGCCCTATTGTCCTTCTGAGTTGCAGCCCCCTGGCTGGACAACCCAGGCATCAGGTAGCATCGAGCCAAGTAACCACTCCAGAGTCTCTTAAGCCATTTTATAAGTTTATTGAAAGCATAGCAAGGTACAGGATACAGTCCATCAAAAGAACAGGAAGCAAGGAAATTAAACAAACTGCTTCTCTAAGGGATAGCCTATAGGGCCCCCTTCTCTCAAGTTTCTACATCTTGGCAGCTTGCAAAGCACAGCATTCCAGAGAATGTCTCTGTGTCAGCTTGTGTGTGTGCATGCCTCTCTGGGTTATGTCTCCTCCCACAAGGTCCTCCTGTACACCCCCAAGAGACTTTCCATGACTAGGCTGGGTGTTTGAGCCCAGGTTTTCCACGTCCTATTCCAATAACCCAGCTGCTACTCTATACTTTACAACTGTTAATATGCAATTAATGCTTGTCTCCTTTTGCATAGGTATAACTTAGTTACATTATGATTATAACCACAGTGAAGGACAACCCCACCCTTTCTTCTATAACTTAAGAGCCTTCTTGAAGATTGTGGTATTTTTGAACCACAATTGGACATACCCTGGTAACTGCAACCTTGAGCCCTGGTGGCGCAGTGGCTAAACTGCTGTATTGCAACCAAAAGTTTGTGAGTTTGATCCTGACCAGGGATCAAGGTTGACTCAGCCTTCCATCCTTCTGAGGTTAGTAAAATGAGGACCCAGCATGTTTGGGGGAAATGCTAATTAACTTGTGAACTGCCCAGAGAGTGCACTAAGCACTATGGGGTGGTATATAAGTGTAATTGGTTTGCTTAATCTTTCTCACTATAGTTCAGTTGAAGGGAACTGCAGAATGAACCCATCAAAAGGTGTCTTCATTTTGACAGTTTCATGTCTGGCCTAGACATGGAAGAAGAAGATGTAAGAAAAAATGGAAGGTTATTATAGTAATAGCAGTAGCAGTTACACTGATTAGTGTATTGCCACTCCATCCCCCTATGAATAAGACAGGGGACAACCTACTTGGTGAAACAATTGGGCCACTTTATTTCAAAACGTTATATAATAAATTGTTAAATGACCTGCATTGGAGCATGGTAGTGGGTAAATGGCCAGATATTATGGGTACGCCTACCCATCTCTTCATAACTGGTTCTTCCATATGGAGGGGCATCCCCCTCCACCATTAACACTTATGACCAAGAGAATCATGTGATACCAAGCTGCCAAGCTGGTTATCACAATATAATGGCCAATGGTCCATTCGTCAGCCAGTAAATGCTGCCAGCGCCTTTGTCTTTCCGGCTGCCGAATGCATTCCCAACCATAATGATCAAATACAGATTAATTTAAATTGCCATTTACCACACTATCACCACAGTGACTGAGTTACAATTGAACTCTTCAATCTCCCACATGTAAGTATGGGGTGGGCAAAAATCACTGCCACAGGTACCAATCAGTGGCAATGGAAACATTCCCACCCAGCCCCGAAGCAACCAATAAATCATACTTTAGATGAAAGGGAGAGAGAGACAATTGTTCATAGCAGTTGCTGAAGAAGAAAGAGGGTGAGGCAGGAAGGAGCCACCCTTATTCATTCATTCATTCATTCATTCGATTTATATAACTGCCTTTTTTGCCTGACCCAAGGCGGCTCAGAACATCAGTTAAAACCCATATCAATACTAATTAAAACCAAATACTATAAAATTCTCTAAAAACATCCATAAAACCTTCCCAATCCCATTACAAAGAAGGGCACCTGGGCATGAGTAAATAAAAACCCCTGGCAGGGCTAAATAAGCCAACAGGGCTGGGTTGTGGTACCAGTGTACACCACACCTGCTGGCATAGCCACATATTTAAGGCCTTCCTGAAGGGGAGCAACTCTACCTGGAGGTGCAGTTCATATGGCAGTAGATTCCATAGGGCTGGAGCAGATACCGAGAAGGCACTCCTCCTGGTCCCAGTGAGATGTGCCTCCCTAGCTGATGGGACCACTAGGGAGCCCCTACGTTCCGCTCTTGTAGGATGGGTCAAAAACTTTAGGGTGATGTGGTCTTTTAAGTATCCTGGCTCACTACCATAAAGGGCTTTAAAGGTCAAAACCAGTACCTTGAATTGCACCTGGAGGTACACTGGCAACCAAGGCAGCTCTCTTAGCAGTGGCGAGGCACAGGCATAATGCCCACACCTTGTCACCACCTGGGCAGCTGCATTCTGAACCAGCTGTAGCTACCGGATGGTCATCAAGGGCAGCCCCATGTAAAGTGCATTACAATAATCCAGTCTGGAGGTAACCAGAGCGTGTGTGACCGTAAGCAGTGAGTCCCAGTTGAGGAGTGGGCATAAATGGCGGATGACACAAAGTTGCGCAAAAGCCTTCCTGGCCACAACTGCCACCTGTTCTTCGAGCAGTAGTCATGAGTCCAAGAGGACACCCAAATTACACGCTGGGTCTGTCTGGGGCAAAGAAGCCCCATCCAGCACCAAAGATGGTAACTCCCGGGATAACAAGGGGCTCCTCCCTGCCGCACCAATGGCCCGTAAGGTGGCACCACCTGTCCCTGGGGGAGGGAGCGGCAAATCGCATCCACATGCTATGTCCATGCGGTGCAGCCAATGTCCTTCTAAAATGCAACATGTTAATGCACAACAATTATGATTTTGTTTTTGTTTTCGATTAAGATTAAGTGGTTAGTAAGAAAGCCGTGCATGTCACCTTGAGCTCTGTAGATGAAAGGTGAGATATAAATGTAACTCATAAATCAATAAAATAAATATGTTACACAATAGCATGTTCCCAGAATTGTATACATTATTTATCTTTGTCCAATGTTTATTTAATTTGTTTTGTGAAATCTTGAATGCATGTACACAGGGTTGCTTGGAGATAGTGCCCCTGCATTGCATGCACAGAGGTTTCCTTCATCCTGTGATGAATATGGAAGACTATTTTCTCCAGATGTTCTGCGTATTGGGTCATAAACAATCCAAGGTCAAAATTAGTAGTCTCTGTCATAATGGTGTTGCTCCAGTACCAAAGCAAGGGCCTCAGGGGACCATTCTCCCTTGATTTATTGTAAATTGGATAATGTATCTATTGAGAATGTAGGAACATTAGATCATACGTAAGCCACAAAATTCCTTTGGCCAGTGTAGTAATTAAATGGTGGTTTGCATGGGGAATAATAAATTATATCCATTCTCATTACCATATAAATGCCAACATCTGTGCCATTTGCTGTTTACATCCTCATCTTTCAAAAAAAAAGTTACTTACTGGATGCAGTTGTAATCTTGGAGGATTTCATATGTTGCCAAAAGTCGTTTTAGAAAAATTAGCATGCTTAGCAAGCAGAGGATTGTATCATCATAAGTACACCCTTGTGGAAAACAACCTGCAACTGTTTAACTGGCCTTGGTATTTTGTAATTTTTGTTTGTTTGTCTGATTTCAGGGAAGCTAATTACTCCAAGATATACTACTTTGCTGTTGACTAGACTGAACAAATTAGAGATCACACTGTGATGAACTGAATAGAAACAATGTTCAAATAACTTGATTAACTCTCAAAAACTATGATGTAATTACTTCAGTGCGAGGGGTACCAGCTGTTTATACTACTTTAAATCCTGATAATGAACAGCCTTGTGATCTTAGTGTACATAAACACTCATGGTTTTTTTTAATCTGTAAGAACATATGTCTGTGCTATTTTATGTGTTAAAATACCTCTGTTTCTTTCCTTTAGGGAAATTTTTCCTTAGCCAAAAACTACAATATAGGGAATCATAAAGCTGCCAACTAACCTTCGATTTGATATCAGTGTGGGCGGCAGAGAATGAGATGGCTGGATGGTATCGTTGAAGTAATGTGCATAGAGCTGGGCGGGTTGAGGATGGTGGTGGAGGATAGGGGTGCCTGTCGTGCGATGGTCTATGAGGTCACAAAGGGTCAGACTCGATTATGCGACTGAACAACAACAACAAATTTATTCTTGACTTGCTATAGATTTACAGTGCAGTGAACATCTAAAATCTCTATTTCCATGTGTGCTTAGAAGCAAGAGAACTGACAACTCTGCCTTGCTGTGTTCAAACAATTGGTGCTGTGAACTTTCAGAAGAGATTCTAGCCCTTACCCTATTGCAGAAACATGGAGCCAGAGGAAGTTGCACAAGAAATCCTCCTTCCTTAAGCAGCTTGGAGTTTCCAGAAATGAAAATTCTTATTTGACTGAGCTAACTAATTCCTTTCCTCTTTTCATACTGTAAGCATGCTGGTGAAAAGCTCATGAAAACGGAGTGTAAATTCCTGATCAGCCATAGGAGCTCATTGTAGTGTTAGAACCACCCCTTAAATATATCCTATATATTATAATAATTTCATGTCAGAAATTATTCTGGGTTGAAAGAGGTTTTGCTGGAGAAATTCTGCTCAAGGGACGACCAAATGAGACTCCTTTCATGTCCCCAAGGGCTAGGACAGAGACGGATGCTCAAACCATCATGCAGTACCCGGGTCTCGAACTGCTGACTTGCTGGCCTTCCAGCTAACAAAGTGAGCTTCTTAACCACTGAACCATTGCAGCCCACATTCCTATATATTGAAAACTCTATTAGGGTTGCTATAAATTGGATGTAACTGGACAGCACATGAAAACAACATGTACCTTTTGAGTATCTTGCCATCTTTTGACATCCTTTACTTGCCATCTTTTGATGTACTTTTCTTACTTTTTTAATAGTTGTGCTGTGGGTTCCTTGCAACACAGTCATCTCCTGGTTTACTCAGTAAGTCCTGCTGTGTTTAGTAGCACCTACTCCAAGATAAATGTATCTAGAGTTGCAGCTTTAATTTCCCGATCCCCTCAAATAAGGACGTCTGTCTGTCCAACCAGAGTGAACCGGAGGGGCTCTCTTATGGTACCATCGGCTAGAGGGGCTCGCCTCTCTAGCACAAGGAGGAGGGACATCTCTGTGTCCGCACCGGCCCTATGGAACCTCCTGCCAACAGAGTTGCGTCTCCAGACAGAATTGCTGCCCTTCAGAAAGGAACTTAAAACCTGGTTGGCAGGCCAAGTATGGGGTGCAGGTGGAAGGGTGTCCACCGTTGGGTGGCTGGTATAGTGGGACTCCGGCCCCCTCGGCCCCTGCACCCTTTTTAATGGATGGGTAGGTTTGTTTGTTTTTACTTTTACTGTAGTGGTTTTATTTCTTTTATATATATAATTTTTATTGAAATTTCTAAAGAAACATAAAATAAATCAACAATAAAATATAAATGAACAGAATAAGAAAAAAAGAAAAGAAAAAAGCATCAATACATACAAGATTTTTGCTATTTATACTAATACATTATTCTGACATAGTGATTAATTTCTAATTTCCGTTTTTATAATCTTATTAACATTGTATATAGATTCAAACTCCTTCTAAACTACCTAATTTGATAAATCTACTAAAACATGCTATAAAATGTTATTATTAAACTTAAACTTGTAACATGATACTTTTAATAAAAAGAAAAAGTATACGAATAAAAGTACAAATAAACTCCCAGTGCTTTATACAATGCCCTGGAGAGCACGGAGTTTCTTATTAGTTAATTCCAAAAACTCCTTTTATCAGGTACAGGTCTATTCCTTTCCTCCCCCTTAAGTGAGTGATCCACAAATGTCTGCCATATATTCCAAAATCTGTTCTCTTTAATGATACCCTTTTTCTTATTAATCTCCCATGTTAATTTATCATTCAATGCTAAATCCCAGATTTCCTTATACCTCTCTTCAATTTTTATATTCACTTCATTTTTCCAATTCTTAGCAATACACATTCTACCCATTGTCAACATTATCTCTATTAACTCTTTTTTGTCCTTATTTAAATTTATATTTTCAACATCTGTCAACATAGTGGTGCCTGACCCCAGTTTAATTTTTATACCCATTATTTCTCCAATCTCCTTCTCAATTTTTCTCCAAAAATCTTTAACCACATTACAACTCCACCACATGTGTTTGTGCGTTCCCATTGCATCCTTGCACCACCAGCACATTTTGTCCTTCTTATTATCAATCTGATGTAACCCCACTGGGGTCTGGATGGGTAGTTTTAATCAGTTTTTAACTATATTTTATTTATGATTGTAAACCGCCCTGAGTTGGCCATTGCCAAGTGGGTGGTATAGAAATTGAAATCTTAACCTATAAATCCAAGGGTTAACCGTTGGAACTGGCTATAGGTTGCTATGCCTCGCCCTACTTGCCTGCACTCACCCTTCATGCACACAGCCGATCTGGGTACGCAGGTCAACGAAGGATTGAAAAAACCGGCAGTGGGGCAACAGCCCCACAAACGCGAAGAAAGGGAAACAACTTCACTTCCCAACATTCCTTGCGCCGCGCCAGAGCCAATCAGGCTGAGAGGCTCTCGCACGGGGCAGCGTTCGGAAACGCGCCGCAGCCAATCAAAATAAAACCATTTTAAAAAAACGCAGCACAAACAGAAAGCATCAACCATATTACTACAAGCCCCAGCGTCCTGCGCGCCATGAGCACGCAGAACGCTGAGGAAAACGGCGCCCGAAAAATTAAAAAGAAAAACAACTCACCGCGTCACAGCCAAACACACACCAGCCGGCTTTCTATCCCTCACCCATGGCGCCTGAAGGACCCGACTGGAGTTTCCCCTTTAATATCAGTGGGTGGGGGTTGCGATCCCCCTCTCCGCTGGCTACCCTAGGGTTGGGAGGTTTGTGGGAACAAAAGGGGAATGTTTCCCAAACCCTTCTGGACTCAGGACACCAGGGAGAGGGGATCGATTCCCACCCCCCTCCTTAAAAAATCTCCGTCTTTTCTACTCTTTAAAAACGGAGATGTTTTAAGGAGGGGGGGAGGGAATCGATCCACTGTGCCTGGTCTACTGGGTCCAGAAGAGTTGGGGGGACATACCTCTTTTGTCCCCACAAACCTCCCAACCCCAGGGGAGCAAGCGGAGAGGGGGGTCGCAAGCCCCACCCACTGATATTAAAGGGGAAACCCCGATCTACTTTCACAACTACACACAAAAAAGCACCATAAAACAATAAAGCCCCCCTCCCCACCACCTAACCCATCCTTCCTAACCCCCAACAACCATGCCCCCCTCCCCACCACCTAGCCCACCCTTCCTAACCCCCAACGACCATGCCCCCCTCCCCACCACCTAACCCACCCTTCCTAACCTCCAGACTCTATTATGGGGGAGCGGGCCGACTTGGCATGTATTACTGAGACCTGGCTGAGACCAGAGGATGGGGTTCCTCTGTCAGAATTGTGTCCAGCTGGGTTCAGTATTTGGCACCAGCCTAGGGATAAGGGTAAGGGCGGTGGCGTCGCCATCATAGCCAGGGAGTCACTGGGAGTCACTGGGAGTCACCAGGGCTACTGCTCCACAAATTCTGGGTTGTGAGGCCCTGCTTCTGCGTCTGGGCTCTAAGGGTCAGTTGGGAGTCTTACTCCTGTACCTGCCCCATTGCAGGGTAAGGGACTCCCTGCCTGAGCTCCTCGAGGCCATCTCAGCATTGGCGTTGGAGTTCCCTAGACTGATGGTTCTGGGGGACTTCAATTTACCCTCGCTGGGGACTGGCTCCGAGGTGGCTCAGGAGTTCATGGCTTCCATGGCAGATATGGACCTGATTCAGGTAATTCAGGGCCCGACCAGGGGCAGTGGCCACACACCAGATTTAATCTTTTTGTCGGAGCGGTGGCAGAGTGATCTGAGATTACGGAAATTAGACATAACACCTGTGCCATGGTCAGATCACTATTTGGTGGCTCTAGACTTCCTGGGTACGTCGCTTTACCGTAGGGAGGCAGGGCCTATTAGAATGGCCCGCCCCAGGCAACTGATGGATCCTGATGGATTCCAGAGGGAACTGGGGGATTTTCCTCTGGATCGGCAACACGATTCGCCCGAGGCACTGGTCGACCTGTGGAACAGGATGACAACAGCGGCCTTGGATGAAATCGCACCACTACGGCCTCTCAGAGCTCATCGAGCTAGGTCATCTCCATGGTTCACAGATGAACTGCGGGAGCTCAAACGGGCAAAGAGACGCCAAGAGCGCCGCTGGGTGAAGACCCAGAGAGACTCCGATTGGACACTAGCTAGGGCCGCTATTAGGGCCTATCTAGTGGCGATGGAGGTGGTGAGGCGACAATACTTCACCACCCTTATCGCCTCCGCTGATAATCGCCCAGCCACCCTGTTCCGGGTTACCGGGTCTCTCCTTGGTAGGGGGACCCCGGTACCCGGTTGGCAGGGGTCGGCTGAGGACTTTGCTGACCATCTAGTGGAGAAAATCGATCGGATTCGCTCTGGGTTTAATCCTGGCGTGGATGGGGAGAGTCCGGAGGGAGCCGGAGCACAGTCTTGCTATGCCATCTGGGACCGGTTTGATCCAGTTGCCCCTGATGAAGTGGACAGGCTCCTTGCAGCTGTGCGCGCCACTACCTGCCCTTTGGACCCCTGTCCCACCTGGTTGGTGAAAACCTCCAAGGCAGTGACAGGTGGCTGGGTTGGGGCTGTGATCAATGCATCATTGCGAGAGGGGGTGTTTCCTGCACCTTTAAAACATGCTTTGGTGCGCCCCCTCCTGAAGAAATCTTCCCTCGACCCAGCTGTCCTAACTAACTATAGGCCTGTCTCAAACCTCCCCTTTTTAGGGAAGGTGTTGGAGAAGGCAGTGGCGTGTCGGCTGCAGGGGGTACTGGATGAAGCGGATTATCTGGACCCTTTTCAGTCAGGATTCAGGCCTGGATATGGTACCGAGACGGCATTGGTCGCACTGATGGATGATCTCTGGCGGGAGCGGGACGGTGGTCACCCATCCGTCCTCGCTCTTCTTGACCTCTCAGCGGCTTTCGATACCGTTGACCATGGTATCCTTCTGGAACGGCTCCGAGGTTTGGGAATCCAGGGTACTGTGTGGTCCTGGTTTTCCTCATTTCTGAAGGGTCGGTCCCAGTCGGTGTGGTTGGAGAGTGAGAGGTCCAGTCCTAGGCCCCTCAAATGGGGGGTTCCTCAGGGCTCGGTGCTCTCTCCTCTCCTATTTAACATCTACATGAAACCGCTGGGTGAGATCATTCGTTCCCATGGGGTGCGGTACCATCAGTACGCGGATGACACTCAGTTGTACATCTCGGCCCATGGGGACCCCAGTGATGCTGTCAAAGTCCTTTCCAGATGCCTGGAAGATGTGGGGGTCTGGATGGGGGCTAACGGGCTACAATTGAATCCCAGCAAGACTGAGTGGCTATGGATAGGGGGTCCTGCGTTAATCCGGGAGCTTCCATCGTTGGTTCTGGATGGGGCTATTTTGCCCCAGACAGACCCGGTGCGCAACTTGGGGGTCCTCCTGGATTCACGGCTACTGCTAGAAGAACAGGTGGCGGCTGTGACCAGGAGGGCTTTCGCCCAACTTCGGGTGATTCACCAGTTGCGCCCACTCCTGGACCGGGACTCCTTGCTCATGGTCACCCATGCTCTGGTTACCTCCAGACTAGACTATTGCAATGCGCTCTACATGGGGCTGCCCTTGACGACCATTCGGAGGCTACAGCTGGTCCAAAATGCGGCTGCCCAGGTGGTGATGGGGTGTGGCCGTTATGCTCATGCTTCGCCACTGCTCCGGGAGCTGCACTGGTTGCCAGTATGTCTCCGGGTGCAACTCAAGGTGCTGGTTTTGACCTTTAAAGCCCTATATGGTAGTGGGCCAGGTTACCTAAGAGACCGCATCGCCCTGAGGACGTCTGTCCGTCCAACCAGAGCGGACCGGAGGGGCTCTCTAATTGTTCCATCAGCCAGAGGGGCTCGCCTCTCTGGCACAAGGAGGAGAGCCTTCTCCGTGTCTGCACCGGCCCTCTGGAACCTCCTGCCAACAGAATTACGTCTTCGGACGGAGTTGCTGCCTTTCAGAAGGGATCTTAAAACCTGGCTGGCAGGTCAAGTGTGGGGTGCGGGTGGAAGGGTAACCACCATGGGGTGGTTGGTGTAGAGGAACTCTTCCCCATGGTGCCTTTTTGATCCTGCAGCCCTTGCTTTTTAGGGGGTGGGTAGTCTTAACTTTTTTTTTTACTGTTTTAACTGTTTTTAGGATTATTGTTGTATTTGTGAATATTGTCTGTAAACTCCTTGGGTTGCCCTGGGGTTACTTTTTATGTTGTTAGCTGCCCAGAGTCGGCCTTGTGTTGAGTGGGCGGGATATAAATTGAATAAATAAATAAATAAATAAATAAACGACCATGCCCCCCTCCCCACCACCTAACCCACCCTTCCTAACCCCCAATGACCATGCCCCCCTCCCCACCACCTAGCCCACCCTTCCTAACCCCCAATGACCATGCCCCCCTCCCCACCACCTAGCCCACCCTTCCTAACCCCCAATGACCATGCCCCCCTCCCCACCACCTAGCCCACCCTTCCAAACCCCCAATGACCACGTACCTTCCCCACCACCAAATAAATAATTTTTTTAAAATTACTAAAAACACTCAAACACAGCCAAAATACACAAAAACACCAAAAACAATACGAAGTAAACAAAGACACAATCAAAAACAAAACAAACAGACAAAAAAAATACAAACTCCAACCCCCCCTCCCCCCCCCCCGCCCACACACACACACAAAAGAAAGAAAACAAGCAAACTTACCAAAACAGGTGCTACCTCCACCAGGACTGGAAAAGAAATGAATACAGAAAGACCCTACTTACCAGAAGAGGCTCCACCCAGAGGCCAGGAGAGAAACAAAAGTCAAAATACAATAACCCCTACCAGCACCACCTGCTGGCCACAATAGTAAAAACAATTCAAAAACACACAACAGCCCCAAACAAAACACAAATTCACAATTTTACACAAAAGGTCACACCAAAAAAAACAAGTAAAAAAATTACACTAAACACACTTTCACACAAATCACAAATATATGTCAATAAAATACAATAGAAACTTTTAAAAACCCTGTGCTGAGTTATTATATCATACTTTCTTCTTTTATTAATCCTCAAAAAAAACAAAAAAGCAGATCACAGTTAATAACAGCCAAGCCAAACAAATTTAACATAAATAAACATTTAAAAAAATAAAATTACAGACTAAGCATTTTTTTAAAAAAAAAAAACACAATTTAACCTTCCAACACAATGTAACACTATTGCAAAAAAAGATTTGGCTCATTTTTAATTAAAAAACACGGGGGGAAAGCCCGGCAACGCCGGGCAACCCTTGCTAGTAAATAAATAAAATACCCGTGCTGTCCTGTACATAGTCCTTTTTTTCTTTGATGATACATTACCTAAATTTAAACTATATTTTAGAAACATTCTGCATACTCATTTATCATTTTGGTTTGTTTGGTGACCTTCTTCCTCTACTTTCCTGTAATATTGGCTCTTCTGTGTGGTTCCTTCTGAAGAGCTTTTTTCATGTTTAACTGGCTGCATCATATTTGTCCCACTTCTTAAACCTACCATAAAACTTCTGTATTGCTAGCGGGGTTTATACTGGAATCCAGTTGAGCTGTAGCCAGTACTTAGTGGGGAACTGGATGCTGAATGATATCTTGGGATGAGGGACTGAAAGGTCAAATCAAGCTTATGGTGCGACATTTCTGGTTATTTGAACTACACATACAAAAGAAGATACAGTATAGTAAGTGGCTGAGATAATGCTATTGAAGTAGCTCACATCTGTTAAATAACACAGTCTAATTGTGCTAACATTTTGATATGTTTGAATTTTATCTACATTTTGCATAAATCCATGATTTTAAATTGTGCAGTTGCTCTGATAAAAATAAAGAACCAGGAGCTGATGCTGAAGAACAAAGATCTGGTTAGAAACAAACTGAAATGCACCAGAGCTAGCAGTATCATGGGTACCCACCCAAAGTCACATCCCAAACTGAAGTCTTTGATATCTCTTTCTGCTCAGTGGCCAGAGGGTGTGGAATTGTGAAACCAGAGCCAGTCTAGGACCTGGGGAGGCAGGGTGGGCAATCACTGCCTAAATTGCTCCCAGCCATAGCCATGCTCAAATGAGAAGGTTGCTGGTTCTTATAGTGGTACTGGTGAAATCTAACGAAGTGGATTCCTGGCTATGAATAGGAGTAATCACACAGAATGTTCATGGTCAGGTAGAGGGAAAATGTAACATTTATTGATCTAAGAAATCCAATTAGAATGGAATAAAACCTAGCCGTGAGTACAGAACTGGTTTCTGTTTGTGCAAGTTCATTTGAGTCCTGTCTAGAGTCACCCTCACAACTACAATTGCAGATGAAGGAGGACAGAACAGACTATTTCCATGAGAAAATCTAGGAGGAAACAATGCTTTGGGTTACGTAATTTGCAAGTTACAAATGAAAATTCATTGAAAATAATGCCTTGAGTTACAAAGTTAAGTTCGTAACTTGAAACACGGTTTCCCATAGGAATGCACTGCAAACCAATTAATCCGTTCAGGAGGTCAGAAAAAAGGTTTTCAATGCATTCCTATGGGAAACTGCATTTTGAGTTATGAATTTTTCATAATATGAAACACCCCGGGGAACACATTAATTTTGTAACTTGAGGTACCACTGTACTATTAAAAAGATACATCTTGCCATACCAGCCTTCCTTTTAGAAAGTAAGGGCAAATTATTAATAAGTGTTCACTACTATGCATCAGCAGTTTTATTTGGAGGCAGGTTTCCAACCTCCTTCTAGTTTTCTCTTTTACCAGCCTGTATTTCCTGTGGTTTTAAGTGGCTTTCCCACTAGTAAATTTGTTTTGCTTTTCATTCATCAGTATTCTTAGAACCAGCATTAACATTTATTAAAATACATTATGAAGACTAGATATTTACTTTGGTCTGCTACCCTGAGATCTTAGTGGTGTTTCCATTTCTCACTAGGGGATCATCACAATTAAATTACAGCCTGACCAGCATATTTGATAAAATCAGTTTCCCAGCAGGGTTAAAAATTTGACTAAAACATGAATTAAATTCCTCTTATTTGCATGTAACCTTTTCATTCCTTTACCTGAATATCTCTTAAAGTGACAACTTTGAAGTTATCTTGCTTACTGTGCCACATTAATTTTCTTATAATGGCAGTTTTATTGCAGCTTTTGCTTTAATGGTCACTCAGCTGTTAGAAGTCACAGTTTCTTTTCCTCAGTAGAAGAAAGAGAATTTCTTCTGAATGTGCTTGGCAACCAACCAACCAATCAACCAACCCTTATTTATGGTTTAGACCAGTGGTTCCCAAAGTGGGACACCACCACCACCACCACCCATAGGGGGACTTCAATTCCCAGAAGCCTAAGTCAGTACATTGGCTGACCAGTGCTTTGGGGAATTGACTTAGGCTTCTGGGAATTGAAGTCCAAAAACCAAAGGTACATACCTTTCAACCTTCCCGGATTGGCCAGGATTTCATGGTTTTCGGTGCCGATTTGCGCCATTTCCTGCCCCGCGCTGCCGAAACCCCGGAATTTGGCAGCGGGGGAAAGGTTCTATGCATGCGTAGAAGGCTACGCCGCTTGCGTAGAAGGGTTTTATGCTTGCGTAGAACCCTTCTACGCATGCGTAGAAGGCTATGCCGCTTGCGTAGAAGGCTACGCATGCGTAGAAGGGGACTACGCAAGCGTAAAACCCTTCTATGCATGCGTAGAAGGCGACCTACGCAGAACCGTTCTGCGCAGGTCCCGGATTGGCCAGAGCCACGGTTGACAGGTATGCAAAGGTTGAGAGACACTGGTTTAGAGGGTGTGCTATTCCCACCATTTTGGTGTGAGGTGTCCCTCTGCTCAGTCTGTGGGCTACCTTAACAGGTGAGATACTACAGCACATACATGGTGAGATAGTACAGCACATACATGCAAGAGACTCCTTTCATTGAGTTTCAACAAGAATGTATGTTGATTTTTTTTTACTTCCTATTTTTCTTCTCTCCAAATAACTCTATATGTGCTTTTATCTTCCCCATTCCTTTTCCATGTTTATGCTTGGCTACTTAACCCAATGCAAAAGTAAAATCCTTGTTCTTTAGTATGTAGAAGTTTGTGAGATTTTCTACCCACCAAAATCCTGAAGTTTATTGTCTCTGTACACTACTGGGCAATCAGTATGATCTAGAACCCCAGTACAGTTTGTGGCCAATGAAAAAGCACCAGAAAGTATGCAAAAGTGTAAAAACAGTTTGTGTTTGAAGCCCATTTCAATAATGGTGCCGAATGTAAGCATAAAATGGAGTTTATATCTGTTATCCTGAAGTTCAGTACATTGACTTTGGGAATAAACACTTATTTTACTGTGTTAGCATGTTGTAGCAAAAGAGCCATGTTAGTATGCTATAGCAAAAGTAGACTTCCTCCAGAGACACAGTCTCTTTATCACTGGGACCTATGAAAACATATGAAAAATAAAAACTTGTTTGTCTTGCCAGTTCTATATGACTTCTGGTTTCTTTTTTAAAAAACAACAACACTAACTTTGTTGCAGAAAATGATAGTACTGTATATGTTGGAAGCAGAAACACACACACACACACACACACACACACACACACACACACACACACACACACACACACACACACACACACACATATATATATATATATATATATATATATATATATATATATATATATATATATATATATATATATATATATATATATATATATATATATATATATATATATATATATATAAGGTAAAGATAAAGGTTTCCCTTGCTCGAAAGCCAGTCGTATCTGACTCTAGGGTGCAGTGCTCATCTCTGTTTCTAAGCCAAAGAGCCAGCGCTGTCTGCTTCTGCAGACGTTTCCGTGGTCATGTGGCAGGCATGACTAGACACCGGAGCGCACGGAACGCTGTTACCTTCCCACCGAAGTGGTCCCTATTTATCTACTTGCAATTTCTTGCTTTCGAACTGCTAGGTTGGCAGGAGCTGGGATGAAGACGGGAGCTCATTTCCGTCCTGCAGTGTGTGTGTGTGTGTGTGTGTGTGTGTGTGTGTGTGTGTGTGTGTGTGTGTGTGTGTATTGGGGGGGGGATAAAGAAGAAGTTGCTAGAATGAACATTGCCAGCCGCAATGGTGAATTCATTCTGCAGTTCCTTTTGCCTGACCTAGGGTGAGAATGATTAGCCAGCACAAGCTGGCCATTGCCCGGGTACATCCAGTTGTGGTTAAAAAATACAATATTTGAGGAGGCTCTTTCTGTGTACCCCGATTGGACTGTTAAGGACATATATTATGTACTGGACTTCCATGGTCTTTTAGTAAATGACCTTTCATTTATTATTATTTTTAAGGCCATGGATTCCAAAGGTCTGTTTTTCCCACCCCAGCTGTCTCCTAGATAGTCTCTAGAGTTAATTTTTGGACCTGCTCCTCAGTTGGCATGAATGCTCCAAAGTCAAGTTCCTGCAGCGCTTGAAGCCAAAGAATCTTCTTTAATACATCACTGTGCTCTTGAGTTTTTTCAGCAATGTAGATCATTGTTTTGAATCAAGAGCCATGTGATTCATGGAGTACTGCCCAAAGGAAAGGGGATCCTGTTATTTGATCTGTAGTTCAGCATGTCTGTTGAGTCCTTCTCCGATAATAGCATCATTTTTTGTGATAAAGCCAATCTTTCCCATGTGGTTCCCTCCACCCTAATACAACCACAAACATGTCTTAGTGCAACATTTCTTCTGTATCCTTTAAACAAACTCATGTTTCTCTTATAAAAAAATACATAATATCATTGCTTTTCAGATATTATCATCCAAATTCCTGAAGTGGGTGGGTTAGGGATGGTGATCCCTCTCTGTCTTGGTTAGAATTGATGCAGAACAGGGTGTGAAAGTTTTGGTTGTGAAAGTTGGAGAAAGAAGTTAAGAGTTGGCTGGAACATTATGGAGTGTGTGTACTCCCTGTGGTCCTGTCCTTTTAATGCTGTGCAGTGCTTCAAGAACACAGCAGGATCAGAACAGGCGTATGCACTACTTTTTTCCCCTCCCTCTGCATGTTCTGAAAAACCTAAAACAGTAAGTGTACAATAGGCTGGATGACCTTCATATTTACACTGTGTGATCAGTGTGTTCCCAAGATTTTATTTATTTGCTTACTGAAAATATTGGCCAAAATCCTGATGCTTAATTTTGTAAATCACACTAAAGAGGGACCATTGAATCAGTGGGAATGTAATGTGACAGCTATTTTATACACTTTGTTGATTCATACAGGTCTGCTTTGCGACTTACTGTGCTAAAGTCAAGTTACAGGCAAAGTAGGCCCATTTGAATCAATGGAACTTATGGAGGAGTTGACTCACCAAAGCCCCATTGATTCAATCGGCCTACACTAGCACAGTTTATTACTCTGAGCAACAGTTTTGGCATTAACTGTTAAACTGTCACATCTCTACAGTTTCAAAATGGATGAAGTAAAACTTTAAAAAAACACAAAACTAATAGAAAACAGCAGAAGATAATAGCATTGACATTGACTTCTTTCCAACAGCCTTAACTTAATTTTTATTCCTTATGTATATTAATATTTATTTATAGCCTGCTTTATCTCCCAGACTCCCAGTGTAGGATAGAAGTAGAAATATAAAAGAGGGCTTGTACAGGGTGGCCAGTAAATCCCTATTGACTCTTCCTCTAAATTTGCCACTTATTGTATCCAGGGTGTCACCAGTATTCTTGCACTCAGGTACCCATGTACTTGTCACAATATGTTCTTCAAGTGTAAATGGGCTTAAATTGGCCATTTTTCTCGGGGAGGGGAGGGGGAGAAATATATATAATACATATGGATGGGTAGAGACTTACAGGCCAACCTAGAATGAACTAAAATGCAACAGCTAGAATCCTTTTGAGAATTTCTCTGTGAGAAAGGACAATTGAACAAGCAGTCCCCTTTATGTGATTGGTCACGCAACTGTTTTGTTACCAGTACATGACCAAACATATACAAAATAGCCTGCTGGATTGAGGAAAGCTATTTTACAGATGCCTTTCAACTCTGCCATCTCTTCAAGAAGATTCTAAGGTGACAATTGTAATATTAAAGCACAACTAAAATTAAACATATTAAAAACAAGTGGTAAATGAAAGCAATTTAAAAGCACAGCAGGGAAAGTCAAGTAAAAATAATAATAATACCATTAAAAGATCCTTCTGTTGCAACTTCTAATTGGAATAAAAAGTTCTTTAGCTGCTGCCAGAAGCAAGCCAAAGGTCGGCTAAAGTGGAGACTATCGGGGCCTTTCCTGTCCAACACAAGCCACGGTTCCCTCTGATTCAGAAGCCCGCAGGTGCTGCACAGGTGAGAAACCCTGGTGATTTGGCTCACACGTCCGAGAAGGGTGTTCTTTCTCGAAGTTGAGCCGAGAAAGGCTGGTCCAGCGGAGCTGGGCAACAGGTTCGTAGGGAAATGGCGATCTGTGACTGATGTCACAGAAGAAATTAAAGCTGCAAAACACCTTGGGACGGGACTCCAGATTCCCATGTGAAAAACACCCTTATTCAGTTTTGGGGAATATAACGGCCTTGGAGCTGGGTAAGGTGTGTAGGAGTAAAGCAGTTACCTCTGCAGCAGCTCACTCTTCTGTAGCTGGATTCCAGGCCTCGAAACAAAGTTTCTCCTTCGGCAGAGGTTCCCACAAAGTAACCCAATAGTTGTAATCCTTCTCTTAGGAAAAAGGCCTTATTGTTAAATATTCCCCCATTCAATCCACTCTGCTTCAAGTGGAGCGGAAAGAGCACTCTTGACAATCAAAGTCCTTTTATGATTTATTGAAGAAAATAACAGAGTCCAATAAATGCGAAGTAATAGAAAAATAGCATAGTCTCAGAATAAATTCTAAGTGTTGAAGTCTATGCAAAATCTAAGTCCCATCGTTTCTTGATTATGGGCTAAATGCGGCAGAGCCCCGCCACCCCTTATGAGATGGTTCGATAGGGAGTCTATCTCAGATGTCAAGAGAGATAGAGCTCCCGCAGGAATCAAAAAGTAACTTTCGAACAGAGCAAAAGCTCTGGATTTTATACCATTTTGCCTGGGAAAGTGTCCTTGAAAAGTGCTAATTTACTTCTCAAAGTGACAAGTTCTGTACGTAGATGAAAGGATACCAAGTGGGTATCTTATCTATGTTCCATCTCAGACCATGAGATAGAAACATCTTCCCAGACACTGACCTTGGGAAGAGAACCACAGAAAAGAGATGATGCCATTCAATGGCAGGTGCCAACTAAAAATGGCTCTGGTTAGGCGAAGCAGAGAGTATTGTAGAAACAAAATAAAAGCAGATTTAAAATCCTTACTTAAAACCCTATATGAATATAATGTAATAAACATAAAATAATGATGTCATCCCAGATGGAATCACAACAGGGACAACTTGTAATCTTTCCTAAAACATCTCAGGTCAAGCTTCAGCTCAAGGCCATAGCCAGGATTCTAGATGTGGGTGGGCAAATATTTTTCAGGGTGGGCAACAAAGCTTCTTTTTAATTCATTCCTATGGGAAACTGCACTTTGCCAGGGTGGGCAAACTGCTAACTCAAGGTGGGCCAAGCCCACTTTGGCCACCCCCTGGCTACAGCCCTGCTTCAGCTGCTGCCATAATTCCTACTGGAAGAATCCCTCTTCTAGCATCTGATATTTTCCCCTACCTTGTTTTTGGATAGCAAGACAGTATGTAATTTGATTATCTTGGGGACAGAGAAAGGAATAATTGGCATTTCAGACCTACGGGTTTCAAACTGTAAAGACATACAGACATTAAACTGTCACTTTGATTAAGCCTTTGAAGCACACTGCAGACAATACAACACAGAACAAGTATGTTAACTCCTCCTATCATTCATGAGGAGGCAAGCAGACATCTTCTGCATTATGCAAAGCTTCAGAATTGACTTCACAGATAGCCCCATGAGAGAAACCATGACAAGTTAAGGCCTGAAGTTATAAAAATGGAAATTACCATAGCAAGAGCCATTCTGTCCATTAAGGCATGGGATATTTGCAGAGCATACAGTTGGTTAAAAAAAAAGTCTGGCAACATTTACTACGGAAAATTGATAAAAGCAGTGTGTGTGTGTGTGTGTGTGTGTGTGTGTGTGTGTGTGTGTGTGTGTGTGTGTGTGTGTGTGTGTGTGTGTGTGTGTGTGTGTGTGTGTGTGTGTGTGTGTGTGTGTGTGTGTGTGTGTGTGTGTGTGTGTGTGTGTGTGTGTATATATATATATATATATATATATATATATATATATATATATATATATATATATATATATATATATATATATATATATATATATATATATATATATATATATATATATATATATATATATATATATATATATATATATATATATATATAAAAGCAGGGATAGGGAAAGCCAGTTTTCCCAATAATGGGCAAAATCATTTCCAGTTCCACAGGCTGACCCACCAGCATTACCTTGGATTTAAACAGATTTAACTTTAACCTGTCTGCCATCATCCACTTGGCAGTGACCTCCTAGCATTTTTCAGGAAGAGTCAATAATTCCAGATGCTTGAGTCACAAAAAACTTGGAGGAAAGAAGCCTGTTCAGTTTGCACTTCTAGGAACTGCCCAAATTTCATCCAATTCCTGTTACTGAGAGCAAAACCTTTAAAAAAACAACAACCAATCCTCATTGTCTCTGAAGAGAAGAGAGACTTCAAGAGGGGCCAAAGTGTTAGAAGCAGAACTCTACAACCCAGTCTCCCCACTCCATCACAGCTAGTAATAGTGCTGTTCAACAGGGCTGAAGGGGTTTCCAGGAATGAAGCTAAACCAGCTTCCAGTTAGATATTCAATATGATTTATTTCTCAAACTATGGTCCACAAACTCCCTTCTACAAAAGATCCTGCACTCCCCTCAACCCAAGCAATGGAAATTATTTTGACCAGGTAGGCAAATGAGAACCTGGCCAACTATCTCTGGTTTTGGTAACATGGCTGTGATGCAATTTACTGTCTTTCTGCTTTATAATTACCACCAATATTAAGCATTGTAAAGGGGTAAGGCCTGACTTAAGATCTGTAGATTTCATAGAACCATTTGATAATATTTCAGTGTTGAAGGAAAAATATATTAAAGTATGAATTATGCTGTACCTGGTCTGTTAAGGAATGCCTTAGAACAGTGATGGCAAACCTTTTAGAGACCAAGTGCCCAAACAGGAGTGGGGTGAACTCTTTGCTGAGGGGAGGGAGAAAGTACTCCCATTGGGCTGCTGGGCAAAGGAGCAGGGTGAATGTGCTCGGGGAGAGAGGAAGCACTCCCATTGGGCTGCTGGGCAGAGGGGTGGGGTGAACTCTGTACTGGGGTGACAGCATGCGTGCCAACAGAGAGGGTGGCTGGGAGTGCCACTTCTGGCGCGTGTGCCATAGGTTTGCCACCACTGTCTTAGAAGTTAGTAACATCACCTATACTGAATTCTTTTGGGAGTAACAAAGGCATGTGAAACAATGCACAAAATGGAAGTGCCAATATTTTCTCTAATATAAGGAGTAAAATTTATTCATTGGTCTTAAAATACTAGTGTTTTAGGGTCATTTGGGAGATTTTTACCCATGTTTATACTCCAGATTGTATTTTTAAAATACTGTATAGCAAAGCAACTAAAAATAAGAAATATTTTAAATATTCTAAGACATGTGTAAGATATAAAAAATAATAATGGATCATTCCTTCAATAATGTATAACATTAACAAGTTACTGAGAAAATGAAAGCCCAGCGCCAAAATGGCCACCACGCTCTTTGCGGGGGGCCCCCACCCGGACTCAGACATCCGGGTGAGTTAGGGGGCGTGGCCACCCCTCTATAAAAGGGTTGGCCACGAGGCAGCCGAGCTGCCATTTTAGATTCGCGACGGAGCAGAGAGGTTTTCTCCTTCGCGTTCTCTTAATTAGCTCGCCCTTCGTACCCGGCGCGGTTTTGGCATTACCTCTTCGCTACCGTGGTACTTTAGGCTCAGGATCCGATCCCTGGACAGGGATCCTACGGCGATCCTTGTATCTTAGGGAGACATGGCTCCCAAGCGCAGGGACCCGGCAATGAAGCCGCGGCAAAAGGGAAGGGTTTTTCCTGGCCCTTCATCAGATGGGGGGCAGCCTGCGGGTCGGAGGAACAGGGCTGCGCCCCCGCGGCAGGGCAGCATGTGGAACTTGCCCACTGCTACCAGTGGGGCCGATCAGGCTCCCGCCTGGCAGCCGGGCACCAGCTTCCTGGCTGGGCCGGCACAGGCTGGCCCCTCGGGGACTTCAGCCCTAGGCGGGCCTTTGCAGGGCCCAGGACAAGGTGGCCCGGGGGGGGGACTGGTGCGGGTTCCCGCCCCACCGTTCCTCCAGCCCCCCCATGGGCCGGAGTTCTGGGCATGGCCCTATTCTGGCCCCGGATCCCCTTTTGGGTTTCCATTTCACCAACTGCCTAGTGGGCCATTCGGCCCACCCGACCCACCTTACACTGGGGGCTCTGAGGCAGTGGATGCACTAATAGCACGTATAGCAGTGCTGGAAGCATCATTGGGCATTGCCCAGCCACCTTCCAATGGGGGCGCAACCTCTACTTCAACTGCAGCCCCCTCATCGATCCCGGCCAACTCATCGGCTGTGACTCTCCAGCAGGCGGCCAACAGGGTCGAGCTGCTTGAGGCTATCCGGCCAGCCCCGGCTGGTGCCTCGCAGCTCCCCATTCGACCTGATGTACCGGCTGGGAGCAGTCAGGTGTGGTCCCAGAGCTCGATGCCAGTCGCAAGCTCCGACGCCCACCGTGGGCCGGAACCCCCGGCGGGGGCGGCTCACGGGGGTGCGACTAGTGAGTATCAGGTTCAAATTAGTGCACCACCACCGCCCACTTACACTGGGGGGGGTTCAGTGGCCCTGGCCATGTCAAGTTAACGTGGGTGGGCAGCTGCTTCCACACTGCCCCATTAACCCCTGGTTGCCAAATGATCCCTTGTTGAGGGCAGGGGTGTCCGCCCCAGGGGTATGCCGAGCATCGCAGGGGCTGTTCAGGGCCCGCTGCGCATACCTCCCATCCAAAAGGTCCCATCAATGGCTTTGCCCATGGCCGGCTATTCCTTGCCACTGGGTGATCATTTGTCACAGGTCACGAGGGATAAGATTTGGCGAGGGGAGTACGTTGATATTTTCTCCCTCTTGAACCATGAGCCCACTAAGGAGGAGAGGGAGGGACAGGATGACAGAGACAAGGAGCTGTCCCATCGTCGTAAGCCACCGCGTGCCTGGGCCAACTGGTTGCCGGCATACCTTATATATATGGCGGTATACCTCAGGGCCCGGCCTGATTTGGCCATTCCGATGGTTCAATACCTTGATAATATTTACAGGGCGATGGTTGATTTCCCTGGCCCATCGTGGTTGGCTTACGATGAGGAATTTAGGATGAGGGGGGCCCTACATCCTGAGATGAAGTGGGATGAGCCCTGTCAGCAATTGTGGCTCTTGTACATGACTCCCACGTGACCGGTGCCTGGTGATAGGTACCATTGTGGTCATGCTGTGCAGCGGGCTGCTGCAACACAGGCTCCCCGCCAACCGGCGGGGCAGGGGGTTCCAGCTCGCCTGCTGTGTTGGAGCTTCTCAGCTAACGGTGTGTGTAATAAGCGCCAGTGTCGTTTCCGACACGAGTGTCCCTCTTGCGCTGGCCCCCATTCTGCCTCTGCGTGCCCGCGTGCTGGTGGGTCACGGGGCAGAGGTAGGGGTGGACAGGGGGCGGTCAGAGCTCCCTCTGAAGGAGCTAGCCATGCGAAAGGACCCCTCCCCAATTAATGTACACGTGCTGGAGCGGTGGCTCTCAGCTTATCCAAGAACGGATGACGCGAGGTACCTGCTGGAGGGTTTCCAGTTGGGCTTTCGTATTCCATTTAGGGGTGTTCGGGGACCTCAAGACACCCCAAATTTACTTTCCTTGCAAGGTAATGAGGAGGTTGCTGCACTAAGCATAGCTAAGGAAGTTGAGGCTATGGGAGTAGCGGGCCCCTTCTTGGAAACACCTTTCCCTAATTTGAAGGTCTCCCCTCTGGGGCTAGTACCGAAAAAGAACCCGGGTGAATTTCGTCTAATCCACCATCTAGCTTACCCATTCAGTCAATGATGCGATTCCTGATGACCTTTGTTCAGTCAGGTACGCGTCGTTTGATCAGGCCCTACGAGTGGTACGCTCATGCGGTCCTGGTGCTTTCCTGGCAAAGTGTGATATGGAATCGGCTTTCCGATTACTGCCAGTGCACCCAGGGGATTTTGAGCTATTGGGTTTTAGGTTCCAAGGGGAGTTTTACGTAGATAAGGCCATGACTTTTGGCTGCTCTATTTCATGTTCGGCATTTGAATGATTCGGTACTTTCCTTCAGTGGGCCTTTGTTCGCAGGTCGGGGTCCCGGTCTCTGGCCCATTACCTCGATGACTTTTTGTTCGGGGGTGAACGGGGCTCGGACATGTGCACGCGTCTCCTCACTACATTTCAGACACTCATGCGGGAACTGGGTGTCCCCTTAGCGCCTGAAAAGACCGAGGGCCCAGCTACTAAGCTCATATTTCTAGGCATTGAAATTGACACAGTCGCACAGGCATCCAGGTTACCCATGGATAAGGTGACTCGGATCTCCGCGGCGATTTTGGCATTGATTGCCAAACGTAAAGTGTCCCTTCGTGAGCTGCAGGTACTTCATGGCCATCTTAACTTTGCCTGCAGGGTGGTGACACCTGGCAGAGCATTGGCCAGGCGCCTGTGTGACGCCATGGCTGGCCTGTTAAAACGCCACCATAGGGTCCGGCTGACCAGGAGCATACGGGCGGACCTTTCGGTTTGGCTCAAATTCCTCCAGGATTTTAATGGGGTCTCTTTCTGGAGATCAGACCTTCTGGTTTGCCCTAGATTTCAAGTACAGTCGGATGCCTCCGGCTCCCTGGGTTATGGGATTTACTCTGAGGGTAGGTGGGCTTATGGCCGATGGCCTCACGCATGGCTTGGGACGGATCGCCTCCGCGATCTTACCTTCCTTGAGTTTCTTCCCATTTTGGGAGCACTGATGCTATGGGGCGATGAGTGGGCCAACTCAGTGGTCCATTTTTGGTGTGACAATGCGGCAGTGTTGTCCAGACGTCCAAATCCCCCAGGGTCATGGCATTGGTTTGTTAATTCGTTTTGAGAAGCCTACGCCTAAATGTGCTGTTCAGGGTCAAACATGTACCAGGTATTAATAATGATATTGCTGATGCTTTATCCCGCCTGCAGATCCCCCGGTTCCGTGCCTTGGCTCCGGAAGCAGAGGAATTCCCCTCGCCACTCCCGGCCGAGATTTGGACGTTTGGCGAGGAGAGGTGAACTAGGCGATCGGCATGTCATTGGCACCTCGCACGCGTAATGCGTATCAACATGCTTTCATACGATTTAGAACCTTTTGCGAGCAACTACAGTTGCCTCAAGTGTGGCCAATACCAGTGGACCAGGTTTTACAATACATGGTTTATCTTCACAGTCAGGGTTTGGCCCCCCGTACTATAGCCTCCAGGCTTTCGCCACCGGCATTTATGGCCAACGTGAGGGGCTTCAATGACTGCGTGAATGACTTCCTCATGCGTCGTGTTTTGGAGGGGTGGACACGTGAACGTGTCCGCCGCCCGGACACACGTCACCCGAGTTCACCAGAGGTTCTGACCCACCTTGCACGAGGCTGGCATAACTTATGTTATGATAGGTATGAGGTGGCTCTTAGTCACGCAGCTACCACGGTAGCCTTTTTTGGAGCGCTCAGCATCAGTGAGTTGGTACCAGAGTTGGTACCGTTGTGTAAGGCGGATGTGTCTCGTAGGTCACTGGAACTCGACGATGTCTATGTCACGCATGAGTGGGCTCAATTGGGGATGTTCAGCACAGCGTAGGCAGTGGAGTTAGACTGCTACGAGGTTCCATTGAAGACATCTGTCCGGTTGGTGCCCTACATGAGTTTTTGGCAGTGTCTGCTGCACGCCCCAGCCTGTTTTTCTGCCACCAGGATGGGTCTACCCTTACCAAAGTAAAGTTACAGAGGGTGACCGGTACCGCGCTTCTCAGTGTGGGGCCCGTTTTGGCACCCATTTATTTAGGATAGGCGTTGCGTTGACCGTGGCTACGTTTGGGGTACTTGGAGGTGGATTTATGTGGGCACGCGGGGGTGTGCGCATAATTTTCTTATATGTATGTCCCCTCACTGTATGAGTACCTAGTTATTTCCTTAACCTCTTCTCCTCTTTTACAGATCTTGTGTGTCTCCGCACACCGGTGGCAGTGGGGCTGGTGGGCCGCAGCTATGTACACTGGGCAGAAGTATATGCTGCAGCGACAGAGTGTGGACCCCGGCTCGGGCTGCGTGCATCCACATGTATGCGATGGTATGGTATGCGCGGCATGAGGGGGCAGGAACTGTTGCCATTCCTGATGTCCATCAGGGATGCTGGACCGCCCGATGTTTTTATTCTGCACCTCGGCGGCAATGATCTTATACGGATCAATGACCTTCCTTAAACTGTCGAGGTGCAGTGACCTGGCGTTTTATATCATGTATGGCTTACACATGGTCGCTATGGTCTAACATCGTGCCGAGACACCGATTTAGAGGAGACATGGATCTCCGTGGTTCGGACTGTTCCCGCGGTCGGTGGACAGGGCTGTTGCCCGGTCCCTTGCTGAGCATGGCTGGGAGACAGCCATTGGAAATCTGTGGATAGGCTTACAAAACTTTTTGCCGGTAGGCAGGATATGGGGTCCACTTGTCGGCTAGAAGTATGTACCTCTTTCTGGGTGAGGTGCAAGCAGGCCTGGCGACCAAGCTGACGGTCTGGGGGGGGCGGTGAGTCATCATGGACGCCTCCCCGTGTGGCGGGTAGCACTGGTAGATAGTCAGTAGATAGTTTATTGACTCCGGTCAACAATTTGTTTGTGTCAACAAACAAATTGATACAAATAGTTACATGTAGCCAATTGCCATTGGCATTTTGGGAGGAACCTTACCAGTGTTACTTCGGCCTGCTTGCCTTAAAGAATTACAATTGGATGATTACACCAATTGAAAGTTATAATTCGGACTAGGGCATTAATCAATAAAAGTGGCCCGATGCCTTTATCCATATACCGGTGTCTGAGTCTTTCTTTAGGGGGTGCGCCTGCAATGAAAGCGTGGCGCCAAAATGGCCGCCGTGCTCTTTGCGGGGCCCCCCCACCCGGACTCAGACATCCGGGTGAGTTAGGGGGTGTGGCCACCCCTCTATAAAAGGGGTGGCCACAAGGCAGCCGAGCTGCCATTTTAGATTCGCGATGGAGCGGAGAAGTTTTCCCCTCCACCCCCTCCCTAGTGAACAGTGTAATTTTTGGTCGCTTCGGGGCTGGGTGGGAATTTTTGGCCTGAACCTATATTGGCCCTTGGTTCTGGCTTTTTTGCCCATCCCACACTGTTGCTAGTGTTTGAGAAAAGGGGTAAGTTGACTTTGGTCACTTTGGCGGGTAGCACTGGTAAGGTAAAGATTTATGACCCATAGGTATCCGGCAGGTTCGCAATTGACTGGCCAACACTTAGACAGGTACAGGGGTAATAGCTTTGGCCGGTCAAGGACGAACCAGGCAAGGGGTGATGGCAGGAGCTTAACAGCCTGCATCACCTTGATATTTAACGGATACACGTCATAGGGTGGGGTCAGTAGATAGTTTATTGACTCCGGACAACAATTTGTTTGTGTCAACAAACAAATTGATACAAATAGTTACATGTAGCCAATTGCCATTGGCATTTTGGGAGAAACCTTCCAGTGTTACTTCGGCCTGCTTGCCTTAAAGAATTACAATTGGATAATTACACCAATTGAAAGTTATAATTCGGACTAGGGCATTATTCAATAAAAGTGGCCCGATGCCTTTATCCATATACTGGTGTCTGAGTCTTTCTTTGGGGGGTGCGCCTCCAAAGACACACATACATATTAGCAAACAGAACAAATAATGTCTATTGTCATGTCGTAGCCTCAAAGTCTGTCAGAACAAAATCATATAGAAGAGGCAAACTTCTTTTAAAGACTATTGATATTGTCTGTTGTGTAACTTTTGTTTTCCAATGTCTAGATAACCTGTTCAAGCCAAAAGAACGGTTCATTTCAGAAAAGGAAATGCATATGAGATCAAAAAGGTAGGAAACATTTTTTATACCATCCTAAATTGTTTCTTCTTGATCTTGATTTATTTTATTTCTCTCTTTAGCACAGAAGGATTCAGATGGGTAACGTTTTGTTAAAAGGATGATAGTTCCACTTACTGCACCGTGATTTGTGTCATTTCAAATAAAATACATTCCATTTCCCCCACGCCCCTTCCCTGCTGCACGGCACAAAATCATCCAGCCCACGTCCTCGCTCCAGACACTTCTACTTCTGCTGCCGCCACCTCAATCCTTGTCTCCTCCACTTGGCTTGGTATGTCCCTAATGATGCTCTGTAGCAGGATCGATGTTGTAAGCCTTACAACATCCTAATCCCCATACTAATCAAGACACACTTTTTGAGTAGCCATGTTTGCCTTCATGGGTTCCCCCCTCCTGTTTGTGTGTGTGCAACTTTTATTGACTAGTCAATAACTACATTTCAGCCCTGCTGGCTAAATTAGCCCAGATTGGGAGGATTTAAGGAGGGGTTAGGGTCCATGCTTTTATGGACATTTCAGTATTTGATGGTTTTGATTAAGTTTTAAGGTTGTTTTATACTGATGTGAGCCGCCTTAGGTCACCGAGGCGAGGAAGGCAGCAATATAAGTTTAATAAATAAATAAATAAATAAATAAACTAAATTTTTAAGAAAGCACCAAACATAAATTGAAAACAGGATTTTCAGTGTGGAATAATCATTGGTCCTCAGATTCACAAACCTTGACCAATTTTTAAATAGCAAATAACAATATTTTAAATATTTTAATGCTCTAGACACCTTTAATGCATCTCCACCCCAGAATCTGACTCAGAATAACAAGTAATGCCAGACACCTACTGTACAGTTAAACAATACTTCAAAACATCCTTTGAAATAAGTCTGAAACTAGCATGTTTGGAGCAGCAGGATAAAACTTCTTTCCATTTTTTTTAAACTGGGGAAAAAATTAGCATTGGAGGTTGAAGAAAAAGAAAAGCTTCCCCTGGAACCAATGAATTGTTTAAAGAAAAGCCATGGGGCAAGGTTTTTTTTATTTAATGCAAAAACCTAGTGGGATGGAATTTTAAACTTATCCTGTCTGTTTGCATCCTAGTCTGGATAGGGGCCATGGGTGCTTATTTTATTGATTTGTTGTTTATTTCTTAAAATTTCTATTGCCGCCCAACTCGGCAATGACTCTGGGTGACTAACTACAATTAAAAGTAATATCAACTAACTAAAAACCCTTAAATAAACCATTAAAATTTGCAATAATTTACCCACTCACCCCATCCCATCCATTAAAAGAGAGAAAGAATTCTTAATTATACAAGCCAGCAGGCAGGGGTCACCCCTTCATCAATGCCCCACACCTGCAATGCCAGCCAGGTTTTCAGTTTTCCTAAAACTTTAGTTTTAAAGCAGTTGTCTATAGTATTTGTCATAGTATGTATTTTAATACTGAGCAGCATAACAACAGCACAATATATAACTGAATGTTCTCTCTTTCATTTGCAATTTCTGTACATTCTGTCTTTTCTTCCTTTGTCTTTGGCAGCTTCTACAGAGTTCTCTATTTGTATACCCTTGAATGCCTGGAACATCTCACTGATAACTGGCTCCTAAGGTCCCTTTGTGTACCTCTTAGAAACATGCAAATACTGTAGTAGCTATTTCCACAGGATATTTGTATAAGAGGGGCAGTTACCCAGGAAATTATGGCACCCCAACTGGTGGCCGGGTTTGCCAGCAATTTGCATTGATCTGGATCTTTCCAAATAATTTGAAAACTTTTTACAGTCACTTTACATTCCACAACAGTACATTCCTGGGTGTTTTTTGTTTTTTTTAATCGTGTCAGAAGCACACAAAGGTGCTTTTTGGGTTGAAATGATTTTTGCTGGAGGAATTTCGCTCATGGGATGCCCGAATGAGGCTCTTTTCATGTCCCTAAGATCTTTTCCCACCGAAGTAGTCCCTTATTTATCTACTTGCAATTTCTTGCTTTCGAACTGCTATGTTGGCAGGAGCTGGGACAGAGATGGGTGCTCATTCCATCATGCGGTACTCGGGTCTTGAACTGCCGACTTGGTGACCTTCCAGCTAACAAGGCAAGCTTCTTAACCACTGGGCCATCACAGTCCCTTACATTCCTGGTGAACAACATACAATGTAGTGAGTGTATGAAACCTTTTGTGGAGTTTGATATTTTTTATTTATTTTATTTATTTCTTCATTTAAAAAAAAAGATGGTCTGCTTCTAAAGAAAATATTCTCTCCAAGATCAGCATGATCAGGTATTTATAGCATGAACTAAAATTAATTCTCTTTCTGTTCCAGGATTTATAACAATCTGCCTGAAGTGAAGAAGAAACAAGAAGAGAAACAGAAGCAGATCCTCTTACAGAGCAATAGGATGCGAGTTGAGGTGTTCAAAAAGGTATGATTACCCAGTGAATGGCTAAAGTACACAACCTTGTGATACAATAAAACAGTGTTCTGCAGACAACCTTTCCTGTGGGGTTTCAGCTGTTCTTATTCCGTGTGTTAGAAAGAAATTGTCTTCGGACAAAATTTTCAGAGAAGAAATGTAAGAGAAATTTGTGTGAAGTTCATAATTTCCATGCTTTTTTATGAGGTAGCTAAGAGGTTTATGTTCATTTCTCATCTTTTGTTGACCAGTTGACTATTCCTAGCAGGCGAGAAATGTCCCCAACTCCCCATACTTCAGTTAAAGCCCGGGGGGAAATGTCTTTTTCCCTGGACTTGGACATATCTCTGTGTTGTGTTCTGATGGTTTTATTGTACACACGGATAACAATGTATCTGAGCCAATGTAACCTTGCCTATAGCAACAATGTAACCTTCAGCTGTATCATATAAACCCTGTAATAGGACGCGAGCTAATGACCACCAGCTGGCAGCAGCGAGCGTCCAAGCTCTCTTGGTCCAAACTCATCAAAGGCAACAGCGCGGGAAGTTTTCCCGCCACCACCTACACCTGGACAAGAAGGGCGTGACCTGCAATGACGTCACGCAGACAGTAGCCAATGGGCTACCATGGCACCACGTTCAAATGTATTACTGCTGTATATAAAGAGCTATCGATCCGCCATTACCTCATGTTCCCTCTGACCACGATGCAATAAACCTGAGTTAACCCAGCCCGAGGCTGTGTCCTGTGTCTTGGTTTGCATACACTAAATTGGCGACGAAGGTGGGATGATGGATCCCCACGGAACAGCCAGGGCACAGAGCGGTTTCAACATCACCAAACCGCAAGACTGGGAGCTGCTTGAGATGGATTTCCAGGCGGCACTGGTGGAACTCAGAGTCAAACAAGACGACGAGGAGAGGAAGAGGGCCATCCTCACCAGAATGCTCGGGATGGAAACCAAGCGGACGCTGGTGGGCATAATCGCTCCGAAGAAGGTGAGCGACTTTAAGGCGAGCGATATCATGAAGCTGCTGCGAGAGCGGTTCTGTCCCTCGAGGGCAATGTTTCCCGCTCGGAGCGCGTTTTGGAGGCGAGTCCAAGCGCCGGACGAGTCGGTTGAGGCATTCGTGGCCGCCATGAGGATAGCCGCCGCCCCCTGTAAATGGGGCGACATCCTGGAATTGGTCCTCAGGGACGGCGTGTTGTGTGGCCTGAAAGACAAGGAGGTGCAGCGCAGCTTGATGAATAAGGAGCCGCCACCCACGCTGGCAGAGGTCATAGAGGCCGCGGAAGCCGCAGAGTCCACGAATGCCGGAGTGGACGAGATGCATCAGTGGCGTGAGTGGCGACCTAGAGCCGGCAAGGCGGAAAATTCGGTGCACGGGAAGACAGGACAGTCGGTGCACGCGACTCGACGGGCCTCAAAGTCGTCTACGGAAGGCAGCGACGGTGAGGAGGTCCAGAAGGTCCGGAAGGGCGGTCGACGCTGCGAGGGTTGCGGAGCGGCCCACGAGCGCGCGAGATGCCCGTTCAAGAAGGCCGAGTGTTACACCTGCGGCCGTCGGGGGCACATCGCCAAGGCGTGCAGAAAGCGGAAAGAGGGCCGGAGGCAGTCACAAGACCGCGCGGCCAGACCGGACCGTCCAGCGAGGCCCAAAGATGGCGCCCAGACCACGAGGAAGCAGGACGGCGTGGGCCGCATCTCGGACGGCAGCGAGGACGACGCCTCAGTGTTCAGCGTGTCCGCGGGACAGTCCCATTACTTCGTTGAGGTATTAGTACAAGGGGCCCCTATTAAGATGGAAATTGACTCGGGGTCCTCCTATTCCATAATTCCCCAGAAAGAGTTCCTGAAAATCGACCCCCACGTGCGGCCAAAGCTTAAAGCGTTGAGGTCCACACTACGGGACGTACAGGGAAACAGCATTCCGGTGTTGGGGGTTGGGAAGTTTCGGGTCAATTTTAAGAGACATTCTGCGGAACTGCCCCTAGTTGTCCTAAAAGGGGGAAGCTGTAGCCTCCTAGGGACACAGTGGTTTCAGCCCTTAGGGTTGTTCATAGGGGGGGTGCATACCGTGGGGGGGGACCCAATACAAGCGGTTTGCGATGCGCATCCCGCCGTTTTTAAGAAAGGACTCGGAAAGTTCAAGGGACCCCCTGTAGCTTTCGACATAGACCCGGAGGTCCGCCCGATAAGACTCAAACCACGCAGGGTGCCGTTCGCACTCAAGGACAAGATAGAGGCGGAACTGGACAAACTGGTGGGCCAGGGGATTCTTATTCCTGTTGATTCCGCGGAGTGGGAAACTCCAATTGTAACGGCTCTAAAGGCTAACGGGGAGGTGCGCATTTGCGCTGATTATAAGTGTACAATTAACAAGGCGATCCGCCCTAATGCATACCCGGTGCCAGTGATCAGCCACCTTTTGGCCAGGCTAAATGGGGGAAAGTGTTTCGCCAAACTCGATTTGGCACAAGCCTATCAGCAACTTCCTGTGACCCCCGCCACGGCCGCGGCACAAACAATAGTTACACATAAGGGAGCGTTCCAGGTGTCGCGGTTACAGTTCGGCGTGAACTCGGCACCCGGTCTTTTTCAATCGCTCGTGGAACGCCTCCTAAAGGGCCTGGAGGGGGTGTTGCCTTATTTTGATGACGTGTTGATAACAGGGGGGAGTGAGGCTGAACTAGCAAAAAGGTTGGACAAGGTATTGACCGTGTTCGAGAAAGCGGGGCTGAGATTGAGGAAGGATAAATGTGTCTTTTTCGAAACCGAGGTCGAGTTTTTAGGGTTCCGGATCACACCCGAGGGGATTAAGCCGTCTAAATCCAAGGTAGCAGCCATTAAAAAGGCCCCTCGCCCCACATCCAAAACCGAGTTGCAGTCTTTCCTGGGGCTCCTCAACTTTTACCACACATTCCTCCCGCGGAAGGCGTCCGTGGCCGAACCGCTCCATCGGTTACTGAAAAAGGAGGAGCCATGGATGTGGGGTGACGAGCACGAGAGGGCGTTCAAAGAGCTAAAGCAACTCCTAACATCTGAGGCAATCCTGACGCATTTCGACCCCAAACGGCCAGTGGTCCTAGTTTGTGATGCATCCCCGGTGGGGGTGGGGGCGGTGCTTTGCCACGTGTTGGAGGACGGAAGGGAGGCCCCGGTAGCGTTTTACTCAAGGTCCCTGTCCCAAGCGGAGCGAAATTACGCGCAAACCGACAGGGAAGCGTTAGCAATAGTAGCGGGGACCAAAAAATTTCACGATTTCTTGTATGGCCGCCCGTTCAAAATCGTGACCGATCACAAACCGCTGTTAGGGATTTTCACGGCGAACAAGCCAACGCCGCAGATCCTGTCCCCGAGAATGCTGCGATGGGCTATTTTCCTCAACGCGTACCAACATGAGTTGGAGTACAGGCCCGGAAAGGAGATCAGCCATGCTGATGCGCTTTCGAGATCCCCTTTGCCCTTGTCGGACGACCAAAGGGCGAGAGCAGAAAGGGACCGCCAGGTGTTGCTAATTGAGGTCTTAGACGCACCCCCAATAGTACCAGCCGACATTGCTAGGGCAACAGGAAAGGACAGGACACTGGAAAAAGTTAGTTCATGGGTGCAGAAGGGGTGGCCGGTTTCGTCCCCGAGTACAGAGTTCGACCCATTCTTTAGGAAAAAGCTAGAGTTGTCCCTAGAGAGGGGGTGCCTTCTGTGGGGCCAACGGGTGGTGGTCCCTGCGCCCCTGCGGCCGAGGGTGCTCGAACTGCTGCACGTCAGCCACCCGGGCATAGTTCGCTCAAAGGCGCTGGCCCGGAGTTACTTCTGGTGGCCACAGCTGGACGTGGACATTGAGCACATGGTCGGCACTTGCGAGGCTTGCCAGGGATCCCGACCTGAGACGGCCCGTCTTCCGCATAGGGAATGGGACACAGCACGGGGGCCATGGTCCAGGGTGCACGTAGATTTCGCTGGCCCATTCCGAGGAACCATGTTTCTCCTAGTCGTGGATGCGTTCTCCAAGTGGCTGGAGGTTATCCCGGTAAAAAGCACGTCCTCCGCCACGACAATTAGCCGGCTAAGGAGGGTCTTTTCCACGTTCGGTTTACCCGACACTTTAGTCAGCGATAACGCTAGTTGTTTCACCTCCGCTGAGTTCGGAGCGTTCATGGAGGCAAACGCCATTCGGCATGTCACATCCGCACCGTTTCACCCGGCCACGAATGGCCAAGTGGAACGGTTGGTGCGTACAACGAAGGAGGCGCTGCGGCGCATGGGCCCGGGGGACCTGAATCACCAAGTGTGCCAATTCCTCTTAGCGTATAGGGTGACCCCTTTGGCGTCCGGCTACTCGCCGGCAGAGCTCTTGATGCGGCGAAAGCTGACCACGCTCCTGTCCAGGCTAGACCCAACGAGAGTCGAGGATAAAGGGAAAAACGTAGGGTTGGCAGTCTCGAAAGGTTTCGCTGCCGGTGACCCTGTTCACTGCAGGAACTATTCCAGCGCAGGGCCGGCCTGGGTACCAGGGACGGTTGTAGAACAGACGGGGCCAGTGTCGTACCGGGTCGAGACGAACACCGGCCTCCTCTGGAGGAGGCACGCAGATCAACTGAGGCACCGAGTGATTGGGCCAGTCAGTGGAGCTCAGCAACAGGATTCAGCGTTAGGGTTCTCCCCCACCCGCTTAACCCAAGGGGGAGACAGCAGTGGTCTACAGTCCCAAGCATGGGGGGAAGGAAGCAGAAGCAGCGGCCCCGACTCATATCCTTTTGATACGCCAGTCCTATCAGGGGCCGGGGAAGGGGGAGAGGAGTTCGCGACCGCTGCCCCCGATAGCGATTTTGATTTTGATTTTGCGAGCCGGGGGGGTTTTCAGGAGTGTTCCCCCACCCATCCAAGCGAGAAGAGGGGTTTTTCGTTAGCCCCCAGTGCCCCCGGTTCCTCCCTAAGAAAGAGCACACCTCCCAACAACGCCGCGGAGCCGCGGAAAGTCACTAACGAGTCTCCCTCTCATATTACAGGACAGGAAACCAGGGGACAAAGAGAAGGTAGCAAACCCGGGGAGAGGCAGCCCGCATCGAGACCCCAGCGTGTTCGAAATAAGCCATCTTGGCTGAGAGACTTTGTCTCCTAAGGGGGGGGAGTGCGTTTAAGTGTGGGCTCGAGACTTTGTCTCGTCCTAGGGGGGAGGGGTGTTGTGTTCTGATGGTTTTATTGTACACACGGATAACAATGTATCTGAGCCAATGTAACCTTGCCTATAGCAACAATGTAACCTTCAGCTGTATCATATAAACCCTGTAATAGGACGCGAGCTAATGACCACCAGCTGGCAGCAGCGAGCGTCCAAGCTCTCTTGGTCCAAACTCATCAAAGGCAACAGCGCGGGAAGTTTTCCCGCCACCACCTACACCTGGACAAGAAGGGCGTGACCTGCAATGACGTCACGCAGACAGTAGCCAATGGGCTACCATGGCACCACGTTCAAATGTATTACTGCTGTATATAAAGAGCTATCGATCCGCCATTACCTCATGTTCCCTCTGACCACGATGCAATAAACCTGAGTTAACCCAGCCCGAGGCTGTGTCCTGTGTCTTGGTTTTCTGTTCCTTCTCTTAGCTGCTCCATGGTTTACAGGGAAAGATGTTTGTCACAATTGGTAACAGAAAGAAAATATATTTACAGCAACCTCTCAAAAATGAAATATTGTGGAGGCCCAGGGCTAAAATAGTGAACTTTGAAAAATAATGTGTGCTGGGTCAAAAATATTAGAAGCCTTCCTTTTCTGACATATTGTGAGATCTTTGTTTTCTTACAGCTGAAAAACAGGGGAAACTTTTTAAAAAAATTCTTTTTAAAACATCTCCACAATGTTTGTTTAGCACCACCTCTTTTGCCACTATGTTCTATAATAATACTGGGCAGAAGGCATTGTGGAGGAAGCAAAACAGTGACCAGATTCTCAAGAGAAGCAGTGGTGGGCTGGCCCATCGGGCTACCAGGACTTAGCCTGGAGTGGTCCCAGGCCCCCAGTTCCATGGTGCCCCCCTTGGGTGCCAATCCAAAAAGCCGAGCCGAGCTGTGATGCCCAGAACAGTCAAGCAAATGAGCAGGGCTCCTTGTTCCTCTGGTTGCCTTCCTCCTCCTGTGCCACCAAAGATAAGATTACAAAAGCAGCTCCATTGACAATGGAGCCACCGTGGCTTAGAGGTTGCAACTTTGCCTTGTAAGCAGGAGGTTGTTGGTTCGATTCCCCAGATGGGAGTTGAAATTAGACAGCGAGTGGGAACATATATATTTTCTTAGGGTTAGACACCCTCATCACTCTCTGTCCAGCACCCTTTTAGCGTAGCCAGCATGCCCCGAAGAGAAGTGCAGTTGTTGCCACTTGCAACAACATTTGTTTTCTGATTCCTTCATTATTTTCATATATTTTTACTGCAACTTCAAGATTAACATAAAAGACAGAGCACTTCCTTTTTTATGGCAATAGGGAAAATATTAGAACAATCACAACATAGATGCTGCTATGGAGTGGAATGGGGTGTGTGTGTTGAGTTAGTTACTCAGTGATATCTGTATGTGCTAGTAGGTTTTTCTTCTAGATAAGAGAATAGGTTGGAGGAAACACACATTTCCATTTCCCATTGCATTTTCAGTACCTCAAACAACATGATTCCTCATTTATATTTTTGGAATTCCTCTGAATTCATTTTTGTTTCTTCACTTTAGTAATAATTCTATAAAGCTTACCAGGCCATTTTTGCAATTCTTGTAATATCTAGAACACTTTCCTCAATAAATAACCTGTAAACAGATTTTGTGATTATGGAATTTCTGATCCAAAGACTAATCTCTACCATGGGCCTAGGAAGAAGCTGCCTTATACCATTCCTGGCCATTTCACTGCATTGATAGGCAGCATTTGACCAGGGTTTCAAACATTCAAACAGGAGGTCTTTCCCAGGCCTATCTAGAGATACCAGAAAATGAAGCTGGGATCTTCTGCATGCCACTCATGTGTTCCATGACTGAACTGTAACTGCAAATTTAAGATTCTTGTGGCATATTTGTGGTTGTTGACAAAAAGATCCATGTGTCTTGGATCCAAACTATTGGTTACATATGATTTGCCATTAGAATTGAAATCCCATTGGTGTTCCAAAATTATAATTTAGGAAGACTTTCATGTTTGAAATTCATGCTTACAAAAGAAGCCCATGTTTATTAGCTCTTGAAAATAAAAAAAAATTGCAGTCAGATCACACAAATTTGTATTTTTCCCTTTTATAGTGTTATCTCTCTAGCCCCATGGTTCCCAATGTGGACCCATGCCCCACAGGGAGACAATTTGATTTTAAGGGGGGAATTTGAGAATGAGTTGTTAATAGTGGATGGCCTTTTAGGCTTCCACCACATGAATAGAAGTTCACTTTTTGAATAATAAGAATTATATATCACAGGGGTGGTGGCTCTCAGGGTTTTAGATATGCTGAAGTGGACCATGGCCAAAAAAGGTTGGGAGCCATTGCTCTAGCTACTCAGAATTTTCAGAGCTATGTTCCTCTAATGCAAGATATGAAAACAAAGCTGTTTTATCTCCTAGTGATCAAGTAGAACACAAAGCAAATTCAAATGCAAATTTAGGAAAGTTTGTCTTATAATAAAGCCTTTTCTCTTAAGGGAGCTCTGTTTCAATTGACATGCTAACTGTGACTTCTAGTTAACACTTCAGTGAGGTGAGAAAAGTTCCTCTTATGACAACCACATGCTTTTAGTAATGGGTGGTCAATTTTCTAGTGACGGATTAACTGTGTACTGTTTGCTTCAGCCCTTAGTCTTCTCCTTGTCTCTCCTCCATACCTTCTAACAATTAAAAAAAATGATAAGATTTTTAAAAAGTTTTTAAAATGTTTGTTTTTCTTGTAGCAATTATTGGATCAGCTTCTTCAAAGAAGTATGGAATGACTAAAGATCCCTGAGAAGACCATTCTTCTTGGACCTTGGACATATTTGAAAAATAGAAAGCCATACCAACTTATCATGATCTTAATTACAAGGAGGCTTTAGCTGTTTTTATGTCCTTAAGCGGGGAAAAAAGATACTTTGTTTTTTAAAGAAATTCCAACAGGTTCTTTATTTTAAAAAAATAATCACTGAATTATATTCATAGTGTGATGAGCCATGGAGATAAGCTTTAAAATGTTTTTATCCAATTTTGAGAAAGCACAGCATTTATTTATTATTTTTAATCTTTAAACCATAAAGTCTACTTTCTTCTCATCTGTGTAGAGCAATGTAATCTTATTCCCTCGCCTCGCCATAAACATGATTCCTATGTATTCTGCTTACAGATTGTCTTCAGATATAAACCTCTTTGGAATGAAAGGAAACATGAATATCATTTTTGTTTTGGTTAGAAATGAGCTAAAATAGCATTACCACCTAATCATTTGTGCAGCAGTTTTAAATTAACAGCACAAGGACCAATATTTTAGACCTCAAAAGGACTGTATTTTTGGTTTTTTAGTGAACCCAAATAATGGGGTTACCAGTTAAAAACTAGTTTTTAGAACCGAGCTAATAAGTCTTTTGAAACATATTATTTGCTGCACAGTGTAATTTTGCAGGGTTTTACTTGGAGTAATGTATTTATAGAAGTGATATATATTTATTATGCAAAATGGCACAAGCCTACTCAGTGGTTGTGACCAAGAAGAATGCTTGTGTAAAGATGACATGATTTAAGAACAACTATAATGTTTGCTCCAAAAATATTTAAAAATGTTATTTGTATATTCAGAAATAAAAAAAATCTAAGCCTTGTACAGAAAAGATATAAAGTTTAAGTAGAAAACATGATCAAATTGTGGTTGTGTGATTAGAAAGTGTTAAATTTCAAAACCTTTCTTGCAAATCATAATGGAATTCGTGGCTTTTGACAGCATAATGCAGTCTTTGTAGACCCTGGTGAGAAAATATGGCTACAGGGGCCTCCCTGACACACCTGCTGCTTCTGTGATGTGCATTGGGGGCCATTCAACAGTTACGTGATCCTCAAGGGGGGGCGGGTCTGACATCCGAATTGCAGAATAATTTCGTGGGCTCAGGCCAAAATGACATTATCCATTTGGAGCTGTTTCTAACTGACAGTGGGAAACCAAACCTGTGCATAAAAAGTAAGGGTTTATTTACCTTTGTGCCTTGCTCCATGCGGTGAAAATGGAGGGGGGAAAGCCATGCTTCCTGGTGGCAGGGACAGCAAGAGGCTAGACTAGAACATCGCTTCCTGCTTCAGTGCAATTGGCCTGCCCACCCATTTCCCCTGCAGCGCCACCACTGGTTGGTGGTGCAAAATGCAGTACTATTTGGTTCAGATCATGTAATTTTAAGGGGGGGAGGGGGTCAAAGCAAAAATTGCGGTTGGATTACATAGGGGGGAGGGGGTCAACTTTTCCCAGAAAAAGGATCACGTAATTGTTGAATTCTTGGTTCTTATGTCACAGTTATTTTCATAATATGGTAGAGACTATTTATAAATAACAACTTTCTGTTTCCCTTATAGCAGCTCCACTACAGCTCCAAAGGCCCACCAAACAATTTTACATTTTGTGCACTCCTGAATCCCTGCAGAGATGTAATGATTCTGTAGGGTCTCAGAAAAGGAATTCCAATGCATAGGTGCAGCAACATGAAAATATATTTTCCTAATTTACTCAAGACAAAGAGGGTTTAACTGTTGACATCTTTAGAAGGGCAGTCTTGATGAACTTAATTGGCACATGAGCTCATATGGGGAGAAACGGTCTAGCAGCTATGTGAATCCCCAACTGTGTACGACTTTAAGGTAATAACCAACTCCTTGATTTGTGCCCAGAAAATACTGGCAACCACTGCATCTGGTACAAATAGGCATCTTATGGTTATTATGAGAGATACCCATTAATAGCCTCGCTGCCACATGTTCTACAAATTTTAGCTTCTGAGTTGTCTTCAAGAGTACTTGTTGTAGAAAGAATTACCAGGGCTTAGAAGACCTGGATTCAAACCCTCACTCATCCATGAAAACTCATGGGGAGAGGGTAATAACCTGGTTTGTGAGCATCTCATTTTATTGATTGATTAATTGATTGATTGATTTGAAAACTCTTTTAGGCTTGCCATAATTTAGAAGTCACTTGATGGCATACAAGTGCATAGAAGTCACTTGATGGCATACAAGTGCAATAAACTGCATAGAAGCAGGGCAGAAATGTGGACTCTACATTAGGTTGTTTTTTGTTGTTGTTGTTGTTGTTGTTGTTGTTGTTGTTTGGGGGGGCTATAGGAGATCATTTCCATGGAGAGGGGCATCCAGCTCCAGAAACAACATGTCTTGGCTGGCTCTGCATACTAAATGCCTAGCTAAATAGTGCAGTCTTCTAATTATGCTGAGTTTCAATGTCTTGTGAGCTTCCACAGAAAGAGAGTTGCATTCAGGTGGAGCAGCTAATACAATGCCTAAAATTCCTTGATGTTCATACAGGCCACAGTGAGTTGAGGTAACACAACAGATTCAACCCTTCTAGGTCCTAATGTAAAAAAGTGGCCTTTGGTATCTAAAGTTCTCAAAGCAATCCATGCATATTGATTTCTTCTTGATAAGTTTCAAAAAGGTGTGTAGACTTAAAAATACCAGTGCCCATGCTTATTCTCTTTAGTAAAGGTAAAGGTCACCCTTGCTCGAAAGCTAGTAATATCTAACTCTAGGGTTCAGTGCTCATTTTTGTTTCATAGCTGAAAAGCCAGTGTTGTCTGCGTCTGCAGATGTTTCCGTGATCATGTGGCAGGCTTGACTAGACACTGGAGCGCATGGAATGCTGTTTACCTTCCCACCGAAGTGGCCCCTATTTATCTACTTGCAATTTCTTGCTTTCGAACTGCTAGGTTGGCAGGAGCTGGGACAAAGGTGGGAGCTCATTCCGTCCTGCAGTACTCAGGAATCGAACTGCTGACCTTCCGCCTTCCAGTCAGCTTCTTAGCCACTTTAGCTACTGCAGGTCCTCCCGCCATTTTTTAAAAAGTGGGCTGCTTTAAACCCACTCTTACGCTAGAACACATGATTATGATGAGCCCTTGATGGTATAGATTTCATACCAGCATTGTTGTACATGTGAACATGTACCATCCATGCAATCTATCCATTTGGAGAATGTAGTGAACAGATCAAATGGGCAGGGAACACTCACAAGTACAATGGGTAGCCATTGCTTCATAGTGATGAAGAGGGTAGCGACGTTCAGATTTCTGGGCATTAAGATACAGGAAGATCTGTCCTGGAGTGCCAACACAAGGGGGCTTGTAAAGAAGGCGCAGCAGAGACTGTATTTTTTGAGAACTCTATCAAATCAATCAAATTCTTTATTACAGCCCAAGGCCAGTGTTACAATATCACAAAATCAAGTGAGGCACAAGTGAGGCAACCTAATAAAACTATCACAAAATCATGAACACTAGATTATTTATACAATAGCAACATACAACCAGAATTTCAAGGGTTGTTATTTCTATGTCCTGCAGACATAATTTGAGAACTCTAAGGAAAAACCATCTTCTGCAAAAGCTGCTGCTTGCCTTCTATCGCTGCACTATTGAGAGCGTGCTCACTTATGGCTTATGTGTGTGGTATGGGAGTAGTACTCATAGGGATAGGATGATGTTCCATAGAATTATTAAAACAGCGGAGAGTAATATCGACTGTCCACTCTCCACTTTAGAACAAATTTACACCATCAGGTGCCACAGAAAAGCACTAGATATAGTAGGAGACCCATCACATCCTGGCCACTGCTTCTTTGAGCTTCTGCCATCGGGATGGAGATATAGAACAATGAAGGTAAAAACGAGCCGTCTCAAGAACAGTTTCTTCTCCAGAGCTATTTTGGCCTTAAATGAAAATTCTGGACTCTGAAGTCATCTTATCTTATTTTAAATTTTTATATTGTACTTTATGGTACTGTCTTAATTGGTGTTTCTGTAGCTGTTTTAAATTATGGGGTATGCCTTATTCGAGTTGATATATAGCAACCGAGAAATGTTGTTGTTCCTGCAAGGGGACAATGACAGTAAATATTTATCTTATCTTATCCTACAAGCAAAACAGGTGTGTCAATCTCCATTGAGTTCTACTCTACTCGTGAGTTACTATGTCTGGATACTAGAACTGGTTTTGAGGAAGTTGCCTAGTCCAAAAGATCACAACACTATTACCAGAACGATTTCACAAACTAGTCTTTGGGGCACTGTTGCAATGCATAGAGATCGGTCCGCAGGAATTCCAAGATTTTAGTTTTAGTTATCAGGAGCTGAACTCCAAATGAGGCAGGCCTCTGAGGAGACCTGGCCTATGTATGTACAACTACATTTTGGTCTCAGTTCAATTCCAATTAACTCTACAGTCCCTTGGCCTAATTGCTACCTGATCTTACACACTAATTAGAAATACAAGCCTGGCCAGGCAAGAAGATAATCTATCAGATAAATTTTCACTGCTGAATATAAATACCAGCTGTGAAAATAACTCCATAGTGCCTATGTAATAAAGAGGAAGGACTTCTTCCTGAACACCACTCAATTTCTCTGTTAGTTGATCTTACAAAGTACTGCACCTGGGATTAGTTGAATGGCTACAAAGGGAATATCAAGAAATTTTCAGCATGGACCCAGATGTTGCCATCCCTACTGACGTTTGTTTCATGGAGTACATGTCTAGTTCTCTCTTTTTTTTCCTTTCTCTTGAGGGGAGATTTTTTTTTCCAACCTCGCAAGCTGATGTCAACCTTTTCTAGAAGATCAAGCTTTATTCATTCAGTTGACATTTAAAATGACAAAGAGTTCTGAGAACTGCTTTGAAATCCTTCATTATTCACCCCTCCACACATACACATAATCAAAGTTTGCTTTTCTCTGCTTCATTTGAATGCACAGATCCACATACACAAATGTCTGCACACAGGTATATATATCCAAGAATAATTCCCCATGTGGAAAGTGGGAAGGGGCTTGCTTTCCTCCAGGAGGCGAAGGCAGAGAATGGATTGCCGTTCTCTGCCTTTGTTTCCCCTGGAAGTGGCCAAATTAGGCTGCTGTGGAAATGCTGTCTCATTGTCTCTGTTAAACTAGGATTCAGCAAGTAATGCAATTGGTGTCTGCATATTTTATAACCCCACCCCCCCACCCCCATTAACAATGTTCATGTGTTCAATGATCAAAGACTCTACAATATTTTGACATATCCACAGCCCTGACAGCCATATTTATATTTATATAGTACATTATGGCTGCAGTTACCAGCTAATCTTTCTCAAACAAGGTCAGGTGAAAGGAACTGCAGAATGAACTCACCAAAAGGTGCCTTCATTTTGGGAGTTTCACATCTGGCCAAGACACGGAAGAAAAAGAAGAAGTGGCTTAGTGGTTATGATGCTGAACTCGCTGACTGCAAGGTTGGCAGGTCAGCAGTTTGAGACCTGAGTGCTGCATGACACAGTTAGTTCCAGTCATCTGTCTCAGCTCCCGCCAACCTAGCAGTTCAAAAGCAAGAAATTGCAAGTAGATAAATAGGTACCACTTTGGCAGAAAGGTAACATTCTGTGTGCTCTGGTGTCTAGTTATGTCTGCCACATGACCACAGAAACATCTGCAGGCCATGGAAACATCTGCTGAAACATGACTGTCTCAAGGCAGGAGGGTGAAGCACACAGAATACAGACACAAACACACCACACTGCTTATGTTCCTGTCTTCTGTCCTATCTGCTTGTGTCCCTTCTCAGCCAGGCTGCTATATCAAACATGTTTCCAAAATCTTTTGCTGACAGTAGTTGAGAATAGCTGTTCTGGCCATCTGACACATCAGTAAAGCACAGAAAAAGTTATTTTTCTGGGCCATAATTGCTTGAATACCTCAAGTAGGATAACTACAGGCACTCTAGTAGCTGTAGTCTAAAATGTAATTTTTCTATACTGTGTTCAAATGCACTAAGAGACAAAAAGTTATTTCGATTTCTTCGTCCAAAACATGTTGGGAATGTTAGTTGTATTTCTAATAAGTTTTTAAACAAAGCTACTCCCTCTTCTCTAACAACAGTAGTAAAAACACCCAATGTTTTTAAATAAGCACTTACAGTTAACTATTTTCTTCTAGATCCATGCCATTACTTGTCTGTATCCGTGTGTCTGTGTTTAAGCAGGGGATAGCAAACTGAAGGTTTCTCTTTCCTTTACTGGTTTTGGCATTTACCAGAGCTGTAGGAGGCAGAATTGCTCAACATTCATTTTCAGTGATCTACAGAGTCAGATAACAAGCAGTTTTCATCTGCTTACCAGATGCAAAATGACATGAAGAAAAATGTACAGATGTGCAATTTGTATAAATAACTAACTAAAACAGTACTAAATAAAATTGCCTGTAAGGTTAGGAAAGGAAGTGGAGTAAGTGCTTGGAGGGGAGGGCATCATTGCCTTAAGAAGAACAAGCAATTATTTAGTACTAATGATACTTTTTAGTGATCCATAAATGCATATGTCAAACATTTACTTAGGGGAATCTGTTATGTTAGATGCTTCCTAGCGTGCTTAGTTTTTTACATTTTACTACTAAACATTAATGACTGGTCAAGGAAAAGTAAAAACATCCAGATACTTATTATAACGAGCATAAATGGAGACTTCTCCAAGTGAAGGGAAGTAAAGAGTGGGGTCCCCCAAGGTTCAGCACTGGGACTCCTGCTTTTCAACCTCTTCGTAAATGATCTAGAAGTAGGAGCAAATAGCAAGGTAGCCAAATTTGCTGACGACACTAAATTATACAGGGTAGTGAAAACTGAGAGATTGTGAGGCGCTCCAGAGGGATCTCTTGACACTGGGGGAGTGGGCAAAACAGTGGCAAATGAGCTTCAACATTAGTAAGTGCAGAGTGATGCACATTGGGGCAAAAAAACCAATTACATTTATAAACTGATGGGGTCTGAACTCTGCGACAAACCAGGAAAGGGACCTTGGTGTCCTGGTGGACAACTCAATGAAGGTGTCAACCCAGTGTGCCTCAGCAGTGAAAAAAACAAACTCAATGCTAGGGATCATTAGAAAGGCTATAGATAATAAGTCAGCAAGTGTCATTTTGCCTCTTTATAAATCTATGGTGAGGCCCCATCTGGAATACTGTGTACAGTTCTGGTCGCGATACCTCCAGAAGGATATTATGGAGCTGGAAAAAGTACAGAGGAGGGCAACGAGAATGATTAGGGGACTGGAACACCTTCCTTACCATCTGAGGCTACAACATTTGGGCCTCTTCACTCTTAAACGACGGGGTCTAAGAGGTGACCTGATTGAAGTTTATAAAATCATGCACGGTGTGGACAAAGTAGATAAGGAAAAACTGTTTTCCCTATCGCATAACACTAGAACTAGGGGACACTCCATGAAACTTTTGGGTGCTAGTTCTCAAACAAATAAGAGAAAGTACTTTTTCACCCAGAGGATCACTGGTCTATGGAACTCCCTGCCAGAAGAGGTGGTGACAGCTGTCAGTCTTGACAGCTTCAAGAAAGGATTAGACAAGTTCATGGAGGACAAGGGTATCAATGGCTATAGTTATGGATACCCAAGGACAACCTCCGAGTTGGAGAGATAGGCAGGATATCTCTCAATGCCATTTCCAGAGAATCCTAAACAGGTGAAGGCATCGGCTTGGGGATACCCTGATGCAAATGATGAGCCACTGTGTGAGACAGAATGCTGGACTGGATGGGCTATGGCCTGTTCCAGCAAGGCTGTTCTTATAATAAATTGTTACAGAATTTTTGCATGGCAGCAGTTCTCTTTGGAACAACCATTCAAGAATCAAAATGTACCTCATGAATCTTATATATTCAGAGTAGCCTTATTTATTTATTTATCCAATTTGTATAGCCGCCCAACTCGAAAGGACTCTGGGAGGCTCACACCATTAATATCAACATAACAGTCTAAAACATTAAAAACCCATTAAAAACCCAATTAAAAATACTACAAGAATAAAACGAACAGGAAAGCGATATTGCTATATTAGCCAGCAGGTGGGGGTCACAACATCACCGATGCCCCACACCTGTTTTGCCAGCCAGATTTGTAGTTCTTTCCTGAAGGGCAGCAACTCCACCTGGAGTCGAAACTCAGTTAGCAGGAGGTTCCATAGGGCCGGGGCAGACACAGAGAAGGCCTTCCTTCTGGTGCTAGAGTTATTTTACAAAATAGGCAATGCACTTTAAAAAGATCTGTATAGTGAGTTCATTTAAAAATGGAACATGGATTTTAAAAGGGCAAGGGAAAGAACCATAGCTTTTTAGATCTATTTTCCTTTTGATTTTTCAGCGTCTTATATTCGTACCTTAGGATACAGTATCTTACAGTCTGAGCAGGTAGGGAGAAATGCCCTTAATCCCACCATTTTAGGCTAAGGCACTTCCCTTTATTCTGATCATGCACCATCTAAGGTTTTAGGTCAAATAAGACAGGTGAAAAGGAGACTGTATCCCTGAAAAATCATAGAATAACTGAGTTAGAAGGGGCCTTTTAGGCCATGGCCAAACCACATTCCCCAGATAGCTGAGCGGGCCGGTCATGTGGTTCCTCCCATCATAAGCGTTGCCATAAAAGACATCTGTGGCTGTTGTAAATGTGTTTACAACAGCCAGGGGTGTATTTATGGCAGTGTTTACTGCAGGTGTGGATGTGTTTATGTATGCATGGGTGTGTTTTACAGCTGTTGTAAACACTTCCGCTTCTGCTAGCAGCAAGAGTGGTGGCAGGCCACATGAAATGATGCCGCAGGCCAGCGCTGGACCAAAGGTCGTAGGTTGACCACCCGTTTTAGGCCGCCGAGTCCAATGACCTGCTCAATGCAGGAATCTGAATCAAGGCAGATATGATAGATGGTTGTCCAATTCTCTCTTGAATGCCTCCAGCATTGAACTGCTGAGCACATACAGTACTGATATTTGCCTTGAAGAAGGTGGATACATCTTAGTCTGGCATCTCAGCTGTGAACATTTGGCCTTGGATGTTCCTGCTGGGAGTCCAGACTCATAATGGAGTTTGGCCTCCTGATAGCATTACAGTCAGCTCCATACGGGCGCGTTTTACTTCCATTTCCGGGAGCGACGAGGGCTTCATGAGCTGAATGAATTGGCATTGGGGGCCAGATTTGGCCCCCGGGCCATAGTTTGGGCACCCCAATTTGAATATATCTCAAGAGAGAGAGAAAGAGAGAGGCTTTCCTTTAATAAAAGGATGTCTAAGCCAACAGTAATATATACATAATGTTCTAACCCATTCTTCTCTTTCGCCAACTGTTCAGATCTTAATTCAGGTTAAAAAAATATATAATTTACATTACCAAGCAGTTTCTTCTAACAAAATGTCAGTACCAACTTTTGTAAAATAAAAACAAAGAAACAAAAACCCACGCATGAAAAAAAATTAACACTGCACCTATTGTCTGCTGGGTTGTACTTTCTGTGAATAGAAGGATCTTTAGTTTTAAAAATAAATATTTTGCTTTGAAATGCAGTTATGCAATGCTCAGTTTTGAGGCAACTATTAATGAGCTCTGTTTCCACACACAATAAGAGGAAGACAGTGCATGAAGGAGGAAGATCACAGGGCTGTGACTAACTGTTGGCAGATAGGAGGCCCAGGATCCAATTATAAAATGGAGGCTAAAATCCAGACTCTGCCAGCAAAACTGCTGGATAGCTCAATGGTTTAGGGTGGGAGTTTGATACTCCACTGTGCCACCTTGACAGGGGCTGACTTGATGATCCACAGGGTACCTTCCAGCTCTGCAGTTCTACGGTCATCATGAAATTTTATTATTGAAATCAACAATGGCAGGTAGCAGGGGTGAACAACGTTTTTGGCAGAGGGATGAATTCCAGCAGCAGACTGAACTGATGGCACAGGGTGGAGCCAAAGCAAGATCTAACCTAAACAGAGTGGAAGGTTGACTTTGCTTTTCTTATTCTTTTGCTAGCCAGAGCGTGGAAATGCTGCTCCTTTGAATGTCAACTTCCAGAAATTGGAAACTCAGTCTAGCTATATGTATGTGTGTGTGTGTGTGTGTGAGAGAGAGAGATAAATCATGAGAGATAGCAAGCAAGCTCTGTAGTCCAGAAAAATATCATTGTATCAGGGGGGGGGGGGTAGATTATGAACTGTAGGGTTTTAGGTACCCCTGAATCCCATTGTTAGTACAGCAAAAAAAAGTCTGTCCAGGTAATCCTGCTATGGTAATAGAGTAGACCATACTGCCAGTGACTCAACGCTGAGTGTCAGCTGGCGGTTAACTACCCTGAAAACCCTGAGGACTAACAACTTAGACGGCAAAGTCCACAGGGAAGGGTGATGGTCCCCAAGTGAATTAAATCTCCCTTGAATCCATCTTGATGGAGGGCAGCAGCTTCAACAATACAGGCTTGGGGCTGATGCAGTCTTTGTCTGCCAAATGGCTCAGGAACAGAAAGTGACTCACAGAACTGGATCAGTGGTATGGGTGTCATGCTGCAATGCAGAAGGCAGATGAAAGGCCACTGCATTATATTCTCAAGACAGTCTTCATGGCTATCGCCACGAGGATCGCCAATATTCAGATTCAGATATGGCAGAACAAGAAGAAAGAAGTCTAACGCAATTCTCACTTTGTTATATTCCTTTCTTATTCTATGTGAGGGATTCGAGATTGGTTATAATCTTATGATCACTTGGAAGCCACAGAAGATATGCAAAGCATCAGACATAAGAGTGGTGATCAGAAAGGAAAATGAGATTGTCACATTAGTTCAAATGGCTTAACACATTTCTTTCGTCCAGGGGTTCCCAACCTAAGGCCCATAGGTGCAATTTCATGTGCCCCCCCCAAAGGCTTTGAGAAACAAAATGGCCACCCCCATTGTGTAGGCAGGGGAAATGGCCATCCGACCCTCAAAGCTGACTGAGAGAGTGTGACCTGGTCCCTGGCTTGAAAAGGTTGGGAACCCCTGCATTATCCATTACTATGCTAAAAGGTTTAATTTGTTTATGCTAATGATGGGTTGACATTGTTTAAAATCCCAAGATGCTATTATGTTAACTATTGCCATTAGTGCTGAAACCCATGGGGTTGAGAAACAAAAAGGCCAAACAATCCTTTAATTGATGTTGTTGCGAACAAATAGTACATTTTGTTACTGTCTTATTCAAAAGTGATCTTTGGAGAGTTTAGACCAGGAGTGGCCAAACGTGGTGCTCCAGGTTTTCTTGAACTTCAATTCTCAGAAGCCCAGGTCAGCACACTTGCTGATCAGGGCATCTGGGAATTGAAGTTCAAGAACACCTGGAGCACCAAAGTTGGCCACCCCTGGTTTAAATTATTTGCATCCAACCTGGCACATTCCAGAAAGACGCAAATCTCACAATCTGATTATGGGCTAAGGATGGTTGCACCTGCAGCTGAAAAGATATGTAAAGTGCCAGGTTGGGGAAGATTGTCCATAAAGCATGATGTTTAATGACTTAAAACAACTAACAGCATGTCCAGGTTGCAATAGGTATGTTTACTTTACCCACACAGAAAACACATTAGTTCTGCATCCATTGTTGCACAGACGCAACATACAGAAGTGACCATATGAAAAAGGGGGAGGCTGCCATAACTATGTAAGCTGTATGTGTGAGCCAAAACATAGGAGAACCCACACAAACACAATTGCTTCATTTTTTTCAGTTGCTTTTGAGCTGGAAGTGACAACATGGAGGGTGGGGGACTAGTGCACTCTCATCACATGTGGAGTACACATGGTTGTGGAAATCCTCAAAGGAAAGGGGATGATCTGTTGAATGCCTGAATTGTGGTTTATACTGTAGAATGTCTGAATAGTTTTGACAACAATCTGCATCATTTTTTCCCTTCTCCCATCTTAACCAGCAACATGCATGCAGTTCAAACACACTTCAAATGTCATGATTATTTAAGAGAATGGGTAAGATTAATGTCAAACTGGGTCTTCAAAAAATCTCATTGTTTCTGTCCCTTAGTGTGCCGATATTTGTACACATGTTCTAGTGGGAAGGAGATGTATGGGAAGGATACATATTTGGAGAAAGAAGAACATATGTATAATAAATTAACCATTTGGACATGTGGACATTATTTCATGCATCAGTTTTCATATAACCTTTCCAAACCAAAACTGGGTCATCTGTCTATCAAACTTTATGCACATGAGAAAAAACAACTAGGTCATTTACTTGGCATAGTTCAGGTATAACATAAAGTTCCAGAGAGGATCAAAAGAACAGCTGCTTACAATGATATAATACATATAAAGTTTACGTATAAACACACACTTGATGTCCCAGTTCTTTCTAATCGAAATTATGCTTGGTGACATCTTAGAAGTGCTGCTTAATGAAATCCTTTCATTTGTGCAAAACACAGTCTTTTCTTGAGACAGGCTTTTACCAAAAGATTATAACTGCAGGATATCATTTTTTTTCATCATGTGTAAATAACTTCATGATGGCTCTGTCACTTTTCTTTATAGGGAATATAATTTTACAGCACTTTGTTGTTCTAATAAGAAACAATTGTCTGGCAAAATTAATCTCTGAATTCCAAATTCTGCTGCCGTTTCAACAAATAATTCATTCAAGTTTGGTTCTTAGCCTTCTTGATGATTAATATTTATATGCCTGCTCAAAAGTAAATTGTATTGTGTTCACTGGGACCTACCTCTAGGATAGTGGCTGCAGTCTAAATAATTTAACCTGATTCTTAGGATCCAAAGATGTCTGCAAGAATTTTCCTAGGGTATGTGCATAATGGAATGTTAGCACAATTAGTATATATAATACACTCCCCCCTTGTGCTCCCCATTTTACCTCTCAGACACTTATATCATGTTCTGTGTGGATGAGCTTAAACTGCCAAGGGCTGAGTCATGCTGGGGAATCCCATTAAAATCAATGGAGGGTGACCTCTTTCATAAAACAAATCTTTGCAGAGGCTTAGGCTCTATGTTATCCATCAAATCACTATTGTTTTGAAAAGAATAATCTCATGTTTACTGTCAGGGCCACAATCAGGGGGGAACAAGCAGGACTGGTGTATTGGGCCCGGAGGTGACAGGAGGGCCCATTGGCGGCTGTGAGAATTTTTTTTCTTTTTTTAACCACAGCACACACTGCTAGTAAAAATAATAATAATCAACATTCATGCAGCTGAGCTATGGGCCACCCGCCGCTGGCTCTGTCAGCTCCAGAAACAGAAAGACAGGGGGCATAGCCAAGATGACGTAGCTGCCCCTCGCCCCTCCTGCAGCTCCAACCCACACAGGCCACTACAACTCAAAGGTATCACTTTGGTCAAGAGATATATAGGTCAAGTTGCTCAGGATGAAGAGTTTTTCACGGGTCCTTCACGAAAGGCAAGAGAAGTTGTCAAAACAAGTTGGTTAGGTGGGGGGGGGGACTTCTCTGGCTCAAGCCGGGCCTGGTCTTTGCTCACCGTGTGTGGGTGTGCATTTCGGGTGATGTGCGCCTCTAAAAGAAAGCAGAGGGAGGGAGGGGTGTCTTTTTTCTGCTTCTGGCCCCGGGCAGGAGTGCGAGTGTGCACGCGCATGCCTGTGTCTATGTGAGGGGGGAGCCGCATTCCTCCTCCTCCGCCTCCTTCAGGGCCAGCGACCCTGTGCCTCAGAGGAGTTCGCACAAGCTGCCTGGCCACCCCACACTTTCCTGCCTCCCTCCCTGCTGGGAGTCTTGAAGGGCCTCAGGGAAAAGAGCCCAGCTCAGCAGCAACAGCCGCTCACCCGCTCGCCTGCCCTCCTTCACTCCCCTCCCCTGCCCTTCCCCCATCGGCTCAGGTACTCATTCGTGCATGTTCTCTCTCTCCCTCTCAGTGGCGCCAAGCCCTCTTTCTGATCCAGAAGATGGGAAAGTGGGAAGGCTGCCCACTTAAATGGGGGGAAGTGTCTGGACTAAAGAGGCACCTATGGGGTAGTAAAGTGTGGGGGGGGCAGGGCAGGGGGGGTACGTCTTGTGGCCGTGAGTTATCTTTTCCCTGCTTAAGAGAGGAGCTTTGCCTGGTCACATTGGCTGTCCTGGAAAGGGTGCGGGTCCCATTTTGGCCACAGGGGAACTTGGCCAAAATGTGTGTGTGGGCCCAATACAATTGCTCAGTATGGGGCCCAGAAATTTCTGTATCAGGAAAGCATATATAAATGCTTGTATACAAATGCCAGAAGCCTCCAGAACAAAATAGGGGAGCTGGAATACTTAGCAATAGATAAGAATATTGATATTATTGGTATCACTGAAACCTGGTGGACGGATGATAACCAATGGGATACAGTTATCCCAGGCTACAAACTGTACAGGAAGGATAGGAAGGGGCAAATGGGAGGTGGTGTGGCCTTGTATGTCAAAGAAGTGATAAAATTGTATGTATTGGAATATCTAGGTGATTTGGAGTCACCATTAGAAGCTCTGTGGGTAAGAGTACCAGGCCACAAGGATGGTCTAACAGTAGGCATATACTATCGGCCTCCGACCCAAACTCTTGAGGGAGACTGGCAGTTGGAGAATGTTGTAAAGGAGGCATCCAAGAAGGGAAGCCTGGTTATAATGGGGGACTTCAATTACCCTCACATAGACTGGGTGAACTGTTGTTCAGCACATGATAAAGAGATAAAGTTCCTAGATATGCTAAATGATTGTTCCCTGGGACAGATGGTTGAAGACCCAACTAGAGGTACAAGAATCCTTGACTTGATCCTGAGTAATACTCAGGATATGGTGCAAGATGTTAATATGACTGATCCAATAGGGAACAGTGACCACAACTCAATTATGTTTAACTTGATCATAGACCGCAAGTCACTGATAAAATCTAACACAGAGACCTTAAATTTTCAAAAAGGAAATTTCCCAAAGTTGAGGAAACTAGTAAAAAAAGAAGCTGAAAGGGAAAATTGAGAGAGTCCAAACACTCCAAGAGGCATGGAGGCTGTTTACAAAAACAATAACAGAGGCTCAATTGGAATGCATACCCAAAAGGAAAAAGGGCACTGCCAGGTCCAAGAGGACTCCAATGTGGCTTACAGGAGCTGTTCGGGAAGTGATCAAGAGCAAGAAAAGCTCATTTAGAAGATGGAAGGCTTGTCCGAATGAGGACAGCAGGCAGAAACATAAATTCTGGCAGAACAAATGCAAGGCAAAAGTGCAGAGGAGGGCAACAATCAGGAAAGCAAAGCAAGGCTTTGAGGAGCGTATAGCTAAAAATACTCAGAGAAATAACAAAGACTTCTTTAAGTACATTAGAAGTAAGAACCCAACTAGGAAGACCATTGGACCATTAGATGACAATTGAAGGCAAGGGGTTATTAAAGAGGAAACAGAGATTGCAGAGAGACTCAATGAATTCTTTGCTTCAGTATTCACTGAAGAAGACAGAGACCACATGCCCAAAACAGAGCCTATCTTCGTAGGGAGGGAAACCGAAGAATTAAGCCAGATAGAAATAACCAGGGAGGAGGTCCTTGCATGTCTTGTTAAACTAAACACTAACAAATCACCAGGACCAGATGGCATCCATCCACGAGTTCTCAGGGAACTTAAAGATGAAATTGCTGATCTCCTAGCCAAAATATATAATCTTTCCCTCAAATCAGGCTTTGTGCCTGATGACTGGAAGGTAGCGAATGTAACACCAATTTTCAAAAAAGGATCCAGGGGTGATCCAGGAAATTACCGACCTGTCAGTTTGACATGTGTCCCAGGTAAAGTGATGGAAACCATCCTAAAAGATAGAATTAATAGGCACATAGAAGAGAAGGCGCTGCTAAAGGAGAGCCAACATGGCTTTTACAAGGGCAAATCATGCCTCACTAATCTGTTGGAATATTTTGAGAGTGTCAACAAGCATGTGGATAAGGGGGATCCAGTTGACATTGTTTATCTGGACTTTCAGAAGGCTTTTGACAAGGTCCCACACCAAAGGCTCTTGAATAAACTTACCAGTCATGGAATAAAGGGACAGGTCTTGTCCTGGATCAGCAACTGGCTAAGGGACAGGAAACAGAGGGTAGCACTAAATGGACACTTCTCCAAGTAGAGGGAAGTAAAGAGTGGGGTCCCCCAAGGTTCAGTACTGGGACCCCTGCTTTTCAACCTCTTCATAAATGATCTAGAGGTAGGAGTAAAAAGCAAGGTAGCCAAATTTGCTGACGACACTAAATTATACAGGGTAGTGAAAACTGTGAGAGATTGTGAGGAGCTCCAGAGGGATCTATTGACACTGGGGGGGTGGGCAAAACAGTGGCAAATGAGTTTCAACATTAGTAAGTGCAGAGTGATGCATGTTGGGGCAAAGAACCCCAATTACATTTATAAACTGATGGGGTCTGAACTCTCTGCGACAAACCAGGAAAGGGACCTTGGTGTCCTGGTGGACAACTCAATGAAGGTGTCAACCCAGTGTGCCTCAGCAGTGAAAAAAGCAAACTCAATGCTAGGGATCATTAGGAAGGGTATAGAAAATAAGTCAGCAAGTGTCATTTTGCCTCTTTATAAATCTATGGTGAGGCCCCATCTGGAATACTGTGTACAGTTCTGGTCGCCATACCTCCAGAAGGATATTATGGAGCTGGAAAAAGTGCAGAGGAGGGCAACCAGAATGATTAGGGGACTGGAACACCTTCCTTACTATCTGAGGCTGCAACGGTTGGGCCTCTTCACTCTTGAACGACGACGTCTAAGACGTGACCTGATTGAAGTTTATAAAATCATGCACGGTGTGGACAAAGTAGATAAGGAAAAACTGTTTTCCCTATCGCATAACACTAGAACTAGGGGACACTCCATGAAACTTTTGGGTACTAGTTTTCAAACAAATAAGAGAAAGTACTTTTTCACCCAGAGGATTACTGATCTATGGAACTCCCTGCCAGAAGAAGTGGTGACAGCTGTCAGTCTTGACAGCTTTAAGAAAGGATTAGACAAGTTCATGGAGGACAAGAGTATCAATGGCTATAATTATGGATACTTAAGGACAACCTCCGGGTTGGAGAGATAGGCAGGATATCTCTCAATATCATTTCCAGGGAATCCTAAGCAGGTGAAGGCATCTGCTTGGGAATACCCTGAAGGAAATGGTGAGCCACTGTGTGAGGCAGAATGCTGGACTGGATGGGCTGTGGCCTGTTCCAGCAAGGCTGTTCTTATGTTCTTATGTTCTTATGATGGTGGCAATGTTTACTGTAGTTCCATTGCATTTCACATCCCCCTATATATACTGAAGCTACACTCTGTGCAACTAACAAAGTGAACTACAATCCATGGTAATTGAACTTTGCTTTTGTGGAGAGGCACATTATCCCAGAGTGTGCACTAAGTGCTGTGTATGTGTGTGTGTATATATAAGTGTAATTGCTATTATTGATGGAAGGTTGCATGAACAAGGCTATTTCCACAGTGATTAGCAAAATAAGGTATGGTGCTGGCAGGTTTAGTTGTTGCAGAAGAGCTTAGTCCAGTTGCCTAATATCTGTTCCCCACTCTAGCCATCCTGCCATCTGGCACATGTGAGGTAACCAGCTCAGCTTTCCATCTGATCTGATCTTTCTGTTCCTAAATGCATAGTCTATTCAAAATAAAACTCAACTTCATCATGAACTAATTCAGGATGAGGGGGTGGATTTTCTGCTTTGAAGTCTCTACCTAACTGATACCCTTTTGTGTCAGTCTCATGGCTTTTGTTTATAGTAATTTGTGGGTTCTTCATGCTAAAATAGTTTAACTTTAGAAAGATAATGGAAGAAATGTTTTTGCTTCCCTAATATTCCCTGCCTTATCCATCAATATTCAGAATTGCCCCTTGTATCTCCATGTTATGTATGTTAATTGTGCTTAAACTGTCAAGGTGATTCAAACCACCATGTTCCCGCACTTTCCCAAACTGTCAAACAGCATCCCTGTTTGACAGCTACGAAATCTCACCAGACAACGTAATCTCGCAAGATTTCTTTATGGCGCGAAAATTAGAATCTGACAGGAGTGAAATGTATCTTTTCTCATGTATCTATTATTATGCAAATAAGTGGATCGAAAATGTGCACACTTTGTTAGACAATGGGCTTTTGTTATTATTGTTACTGTTACTGTTTATCGTGTGTATAAGTCTGAGTTTTGCCCCATCCAAACTGTGTTCAAACCCCACTAATAAAGAGCTGAATTTCACTACTTCATTCGTCTGCTTCTTCATTCCTTGAACACTAAACTCCAGAAAGGTTTTGAAGGCTGTTTTGTGTAGCTAAAAGGAGAAGGAAGGACTGAGAATCACTCCTTAAATTATTTTGATCCAACTCCATGGTTCTCAATGTGGAGCACATGCCCTACAGTGGGCAACTTGATTTTTAAGTGGGGCAATTCAAGAATGAGTTTAGACCAAGTTAATGGCCTTTTAGGCTTCCTCCAAGTGAATAGTTCACTTTTTGAATAATAAGAATTATGTCAGAGAGGGCATCAGGATTTTAGAGATGCTTAGGTGGGGCATGGCCAAAAAAAGGTTGGGAACCACTGATCCAACCCATTAAGTTAATAAGTAATCAATACTGGTAAGTTGATAGGTAATCAATTGAATAATCAATTCGTCCCTGCCACAGAGCTCTATGAGCTCCTCCCCTCAGCCGGTTGGAGGGAAGTGGGAGCGACCATTGCTCCGTGGCAGGAGGACATTTTCCACCTTCGTCCCTGCCACAGAGCCTCCTAAGCTCCTCCCCTTAGCTGGTTGGAGGGGAGTGGGAGTGGCTGTTACCTATGACATGGGTCTTAAGATGCCCGAGGATGTTGCAGAGGATGTTGAGCACCAGGCTCCGTCACTGATGTTGAGCCTGGATGCCATCTCTTAGGCTCCCTTCGATGTTCAGCCACAATGTTTAATTGTATTTCAAGTTTTATGTAATTTACCATCTTTGTTTGTCTGTAAATCATTTTGGGTCACCAATAGGTGAGGAAAGCGGTATAAAAATATACTAAATAAATAAACAAACAAATAAATAAATAAATAAAATATTCAAGATAACTGATATTAGTTGTATTTTAAGTTTAAGAATTCTTAAAGCAAGGTGACACTGAAATTATGAAATAGGTTTGCTTGACAAAAGGTCATTTTATATTTTTAATGAGGTTTCACAGACTAAAACAAACTCATTATCACTTCTGCAGCCCATTTTCCTTGTGCTTTTGCACAAAAAAAGGTCTTTCAATCTGTATAATAATAATTGTGGTTTGAAATTAACTGTCATCCTCATGTGGTTTACTGAGAGTTACAGGCTTCTTGGCACAATTAAGCCCTTAACAGAAATTCTAATAATTGTATGCCAACAATTCTAACTTATAGTAACTCCTTTCAAGGTCTTTCTAGGGTAGAAACTACTCAGAAGAGGTATATCATTGTTTCCTTCTGAAAAAAGTGCAGCTGGCTCAAGGCCACACAGGCAGGCTCTTCTGGGCTACACGATGGGGAATTGAACTCCCAGCCTCTGGCCTCACTACCAGATACCTAACTCCCAAGAGAAGAAATGTTGCTTTGTAAACAACACTTTCAGAAGTCAAGCCTGATCCACTTGCAGTCTGCAGTTTTAATGTGGTATTAAATGAGATGGGAACTGAGACATTTGTAATTTTTGTTGCCTTATGTTATGAGTAAAGCTAAATTTTATAACCATAAATTTATTAGCTTTTGAGATTTACAGGTTGAACTGGTTTTGGGAAGCCCTCCCATTAGACAAAGCAATTTGATCATCATAATGGCAGATGCTGAGGGTTTAAGAGGATTCCTGAAAAGTAGTGGAGGGTGCAATATTAGACACCCTGTGTTCAGTGATGCACTCCAAAAAAATTTACTACCACCTATGTGGGCGGAGCCAAATCTGTGGGCAGGGCCAAATCTGTGGGCGGGGCCAGATCTGTGGGCATAGCCAATGCAATGGGGTATGGAGGTGGGCATGGCCAGCCAGGTGGGCGTGGCCTGGGGGAATTTCCGCTACTGGTTCTCCTGAACAGGACAGAACCTGCTTCAGTGCATCACTGCCTGTGTTCTCTAAACTGCTGTCTTTTCACATGGTGGAGCTCTCTGTACCATTTGCAGAGTTGAAGTGATTCAAATGACAATCAACAGTTTTGGTCTGTGAAATGGGGTCAGGGTCAATACATTTTGCAGTCTGGGGCAAAGGGCAATGTGTCTTCCTGACAATTGTACTCAACCAGCTTATGTCTTCATTAGATGGCATGGAAACAGTGGTTTGTCCTACCAATTCAGGCATCATGCTATTTTCAACCAAGTAAGTCAGTAAGACACTGTCTACATCAGGGAAAGAATACAGGAAAGTAAAATCCCTTCCTGTTACTTCAATAAGTTTGCAAATATATTTCATCTGATTAGGCAGTCTTCTTCTGAATAAGATCCTAGGATTGACTGATACCTATTGATAGTAGGTACAGGTACTGTTATTTTTAAAGTATTCAGAAAGGGCAGAAGATCTTCTTCTTCCTCCTCCTCGTTTAGCCCAGATGTAAAACTGCCAAAACGAAGCCACCTTTTCATGAGTTCATTCTGTAGTTCCTTTCGCCTGAGCTAGTGTAAAAAGGATTAGACAGCAACACAAGGTTGCCGTTACCAGGGTACACCCAACTGTGGTTCAAAAATACCACAATTGTCATGGAGGCTTTTTCTATGTATCCCAGAAGATCAACATAAATCTATGATTCTATACACACTTCATGGGTGAAAATTTAAATCTGGGTGATGTACATGAAGCTGCTTGTCCATTGAACACAATATCATATTTGTTAGAAAGAAATAAAAAAATCTGGATTTTCAATCCATATCTAGATACTGAATTCACTTATCATTATGTTATAGTAATAGGCTTAAGAATATTGCTCTCTGTGTAAGTAAAACATATAAACATATATTTCATATAAATGCAGACAAACAGCATGGGATACTGTTGTGTCCAAAGCTTAATTCTGTTTAAAAGGCAAACCATGCCGAAACTAAAGAACAGACATGCACCATTTCTAAAGGTGCAAAATTCAAATGTATGTCAGGGTGGGAAATGTTGAACTTTGTTTGTCCTCCTAAATGTATCTTGTTTTGTAACGGTCAAATCACTGTATATATAGAGGCCATCCCTGTACATACTCCCCAGTCCGAAGTATGAGCTGAATAAAGAATCACTGAATTTAACCCGATCCTGCTGGTTAGAATACTTCTTGTTCTGGATTGAACAGATACCTTTAAAGCATTTAGCTGCTTCTACTTTTAGAACTGAAAAGAAAAACCCCTGTACTATATAAGAAATGAACTGAGATAAATGAATCACAAATGGTACTAAAGAAGAAAATTGGGAGGATGAAAAACTGTATCAGAAAGAGTTTAAAAATTTTTAAAAGCTGAATAAGATGTCATACTTTGAACTTTGTAACAACATCAGGAACCTCCTACTAGTGTTTAAAGTTAGAACGAACAAATGGTGGAATGAAAATACATTTTCCAGGTGAAAATAAAAGATAGTGGGAAGAGTATTGCAGATTTACTCAGGAGAAAGACTGAATGAGCTCAACGCAGCCTTTTTCTGCATTATGAACTTCAAAAAGTCTTTCAAAAGAGCATAATGAGAAGTATTAAGTAATGCTTCATATACGGAGATAGGTGGGAAATTGTAACCTTTTAAATGCAGATTTGACACATTAGAATTTTAAAATATAGCAGCTCTGGCAAAAATAAAATGTCTGTATTTTGACGACCTGCTGCTGTGCTTTATCAGACATTTAAAGTTCACCTTAGAAGGTGACCTTAAAAATGAGACATTAACTCAGCTGATTAATGAGGGGCAGAAAAAACATAGAAATGCTGGAATTTTGTCCATGTGGATGAATTAGATTAATAAAAAGGGAAGGATCCTAATAACTTTATTCTGCCATTATTCTTCAGAACCAAGGCTTTGAAATCATGGCCACTATTATGGCAAAATGAATAAACATCATAGCTGATATCCTGTTCAACATTTGCACACAGACAGCTACAATTTGCACTCTGTCAAATCACCACAACAGTTTCTCCACCTCATGTTCTACATCTCAAAATACTGAACCAGATACCAGCCCAAACTGCTTAACTGTATTTATATTTATTTATTTGTTGGACTTATACCCCATCCATCTGAGATAGACATTTTATTTTAAAAATAAAGATATTTTTAGCAAAGAAAGGTTGTTAAAGCTTAGGTAAATTTGAAGAAATCAAACAGTGTAATTTGCAGCAACTTCTTTTGGCAATTAATGAGTCCCCACTTGGATTTTTGGTTGTACACCAACCCACCACACTGGCACACACTCAAAAATCCATAGGGAGACTCATTAATCAGCAGGGAAACACCAAGGTGACACACACCATTTATTTCCTACTGATGTAACTAAACAACAGGATAGTGACCATTATCAGGAAGTCCATTAATTTTATAGACAAAGGGTGAGAAAGATCCCAGCCTTCAGTTTTAACTTCCCAAACAATTGAAAAAGCTTTTGGTTGTACTGAGAGAGCATTCTTAAATGATGTATTTGAGAAATTAACAACATATTTCTGTATGTATATTAAATTTGCTTGACCTCATATGTATTTTACAGCACAGCCAGTTAAGTTTATTTTTCAGATTTTAAAAAAATAGAAATATTGTATAAAGGCAATGATACCAAAATCTAATTTATTTAAATCTATAACAAAATTATACAGAGATTGGTTAATAATCCTTAAATGAACATAATTTAAATTGATTCCTGGTGATAAATTTGATAACAAATAAATCCAAACTGATAGATCTTTTGGTAGAGGTGGAGAATTACTTTAAAATGTGTATATTGTTACAAATTTGTCTCTTTTAAAATTCTGCAGATGAAGTTAACAAACAGTTGAAAGACAACACAAAAGTGAAGAGGCAGTGAATTTAAATTGTAATTGATATGTAAAGAAAGACTAACATTGCTAGATTTTGATTGCTACTATTATTTAGTGCAAATATAGGGAATGTTGCAGTACAATTAACAAGACAGGGAAGTTTCCTGGATGTTAAAGTAACATCAATATATCATTGATCTAAACCAGGGTTCCCAACCTACGGCATGCAGGCTTGACCCGGCCTGCAGCACAATTTCATGTGGCCCACATCGTCATCACCGCTGCCACCACTGGAAGCAGATACCTTTACGACAGCTGTAAATGCACCCGCGGCTGTTGTAAACACATTTATGATAGCCGCTGACACATTTTACGGCAGCGTTTACAGCAGGGGAACCACCAGTCTGGTCCACTTATCGGTTGGAAAAGGTTGAGAACTCCTGGTCTAAACCCAACATAAGGAGTGTTTGTCATCAAGTGGAGGAGGATATAAAATGTACTTATTTACTGATACATATACTGCTCATATGTCAGTACAGCTGAACAGCCCAATGCGATTGCAATCTATCTGACTGCAGAGGCAAAGATTAGTAGTCTGATTCCACAGTATGTCTCCCTGGAGAAGAGGAAGTTTGCGTAGCCTTGTGAAGCTGCACTATCCCATTTATCAGAATGGGTAAACCCCTTGGGAATACTTTATACAGTACAGTGCAGTATTGTACTGTACTTAGAATGCCTTGAAAATGGTTGCTATATTTTGACAGCACATAATTATAAAATGTTTTCCCCCTCTCAGTTTAGCTGTTTTCACAGTAGCCCAAAAGATTGCTCTTCAAAGTTTCCTGGTATTGCAGGGAGGAGATTTTGGTGTGCTTGGGGAGGGTGCAGGGAGAAGATAAGAGCGTCTTCTTCTACTGGAACCTGTTGTTTTATTAGTAAAAACCACTGGATGCTGCCCAAAATGTCCCTTGGCAAATTTTAAAAAATTTATAGGATAAATAGGCAACAAAGCTTAAAATAAAAACAAGACCAATAGAGCAAAATTTCTATGAAATTTCTTTCCAGCAATCTTTTCACACTCCAGGAGACAGCAATCAAGTATTAAGATGGCGGCAGCTTATAAATTGGAACTGAACCTGGACTTGCCAGAAACTTGTTAACAAGAAAATCAGTTTCACATGCATTCTTTTCAATTAACACGATTATGGAGGAATAATATGTCTGAAGAATGACATCAAAATAAAGTAGATTGCAGTTGATAAGAACAAAGGTTTGTTATGTATTTGTGGACTTTTTTATTTGGTTAGTTGGAAACAGGTATTCCGGACTAGACAAGCCTCAGTCTTAAAAAGCAGGCTTCTTACAGTCTTATGAATGCCATTCACTATGAATAGATTGTGCTCTGGCAGACACCTGACCATTCTGCTTTTATCGTCAAGTGATGCAGAAAAGTAGGAAGTAGAGTGACCCCAGAGCTATTTTTTTGTTATTGTTCAGTCACATAGTCGAGTCCGACCCCTTGCAACCCCATGGACCATTGCACGCCAGGCACCCCGATCCTCCACCATCCTCCTCAACCTGCCCAGTTCTGTGCCCATTGCATGAACAATACCATCTAGCCATCACATTCTCTGCTGCCCCCTTCTTTTGCCCTCAACCTTTCCCAGCATCAAGGCTTTCTCAAGTGAATTTTAGTGGACTGCATTTGGTGTAATGGCTACCGCTTGTAGAGACATTGTACTTCACTTTCAAGACAAAGTCCCAACAAATTATCCTGAAAAGTAGTGATTCCCAACCTTGGGCCTCCAGATATTTTGGACTACGTCTTCTGGAAGCCTTCACATAGGCTGTGCTGACCAAGATTTCTGAGAGCTGTAGCCCAGGAACATCTGGGGCCCCAAGGTTGTGAACTACTGCCATAAAGGATAGACATGCTGGCTATGAGATTAAATATTCAAGGGATAAGCATGTATTTCAAGTGAGCAACACTCAATTCCATTCAATTTGGGCTTACTGCCAGAAAAGCCAAAGAGACAAGTTTTCCACTATTTTTTCTAGAAACCCAGTGTTGGGGTTACAAGTAAAGATGGCAACCTACAGCTTCTTCTCTCACGTCACCTCTCCCACTACTTAAAGAGAAAGCAACATAGCTCCCCTGGTGGCTTAGTGGTTAAGATGCTGAGCTTGGAAACTGGAAGGTCAGGTTTCAACACCCAAGGGTTGCACAGGGACATGGAAGGAGCCTCATTCAGGCGTCACCTGACTGGAGAATGATGAAAGTATTATATACAAAGTTTTATTCAGTGTTTGTAAAAGTATCAAAGATTTGTGAGTTAGAAATTTCATTGTCCTGTTTGCTAACTAAATTCCTGATATGACCTTTGATTGTCTTTTCTCACTTATTAAACAATGTATGGAAAATGTTGTTTGTCTGTGTCTACATACTGTACTACCACAAGTAATAAAGAGCACCACACTCTAATTCAGACAATGATGTGTGCTTAGGCACAGTAAAAAGTTCTAGGGCCTTCTCTGCAGTCCAATAGAATGGAATTTAGGGAGACATACCTAGTATATAAAACTGCCTTTCAAAACATTGGTCTACCTACCCGCATTATCCCAGGAGCTACCATCTTTGGTTGTGGATGAGGTTGTTTTGCCCCAAACAGATCTGGTGTGTAACCTGTGGGTCCTCCTGGACTAACGACTCCTGCTCGATGAGCAGGTGGCAGTCGTGGTCAGGAGGGCTTTCACACAACTTCACATCATTCACCAGTTACACCTGCTCCTGGACTCCTTACTTATGGTCACTCACGCTCTGGTCACCTCCAGACTGGATTATCGTAATGCGCTCTACATGGGATGCCCTGGTTCAAAATGCAGCTGCCTGTGTGGTGATGGGGTGAGGACTTTATGCCCATGCCTCACTCCTGTTGCAGGAGCTGCACTGGTTACCAGTTTGCTTCCAGGTGCAATTCAAGGTGCTGGTAATGACCTTTAAAGCCCTATATGGTAGTGGACTAGGGTACTTAAGAGACCGCATCACCCCATGGACATCTGCCTGTCCCACTAGAGTGGACCAGAGGGGCTCTTTGATAATCCCTTTGGCTAGAGAGCTCGCCTCTCTAGCACAAGGAGGACTTTTTCTGTGACCGCTCCGGCCCTCTGGAACCTCTTACCGGCCAAGTTGAGGCTCCAGGCAGAGCTTCTGCCCTTCCGGAAAAAAAACTTAAAACCTGGCTGGCACAGCAGGTGTGGGGGATGGCTGGAGTGAAGGTCACTCTAGGTTAGCTGATATACGGGTTGGGGGTGGGTTTGCGAGTTTTTAAATTTTAACCTTAAATTTTTTAAACAATGTTATATTTTAATTTCTTTGTATGCAGTGATTTTATATGTTGTAAGCCGCCCAGAGTCACTTTGGTGAGGGGGCAGCAGCACAAATTTTGTTAAATTAAATATTAAATTAAATTAAATCCAAGATCATCCATAGTGTAACTGACAGTCCTCCAATTTCAAACAGAGCTGTTTCTCAGCCTTGCCACTGTAGTCTTTAACTGGGTATTCTAAGCCCTGGAGCTGGGTGTAGCAACAAACTATCTCTCATAGGAGTCAAAAGAATGAGGAAAATATTTACTGGGAGTACTGGAAAGTAGCTGCTTCCCACCTAGTTCAGCCCTGCAAGGCTTTAAATGGGTTGGAGTAAAGGCCAGATTCTTCTCCTGGATTAATACTTCGCCAGTTCCTAAATAGTCAAAACGCGGTGATGCTCTCACATGCAGACATGGGCTGATGTAATATATAAATTATTCTTGATCACTGTTTTTCAGAATAAAAGAAGCACACCCAGAGAGCTGAGATGCTCCAGTACAAAGTTATTGCTGTACTCTAAAGGTAAAGGTTTCCCTTGCTTGAAAGCTCATGTTTCAAAGCCGAAGAGCCAGCGCTGTCTGCTTCTGCAAATGTTTCCATTGTCATGTGGCAGGCATAACTAGACACCAGAGCGCACGGAATACTGTTACCTTCCCACCGAAGTGGTCTCTATTTATCTACTTGCAATGTCTTGCGTTCGAACGGCTAGGCTGGCAGGAGTTAGGACAAAGACGGGAGTTCATTCCATCCTGCAGTACTCGGGAATCGAACTGCTGACCTTCTGCCTCCCAGTCAGTGTCTTAGCCACAAACAGTTTTTCAGAGACAGAATTCTCATGTCGGTGTAGTTTACCGGTCCAGGGTCCATTCGCTCTTCACAAACTATTCCAAACACATCTAAGTTGATGTACAAAGGGTGAACGAATGCGTTTCCAAAGATGTACAGAACTTAGTTTTTCGGAGAAAATGATCTTTCAAAATTTTGAAGACTGATTCTCCTCTTATTAATCATAGGAAAAAAGAAGGAAAAAAGATATCAAAAACCCTCCACTGACATGTGTTCTAGTCATGGGTGACCAGATGCCAGACACTAAGTGTGTGATGGCAAAACCTGGCACTCCAGATGTTCTTGCACTTCAATTCCCAGATGCCCAAGCCCCCTGTGAATCCACACGAATGAGTTTACTGCAATTCATCCAGCCCACACTGCCCTCGTCACTCCCGGAAGTGGAAGTAAAACACGTACACCATACGGGTGCATTTTACTTCCACTTCCAGGAGCGACGAGGCCAGCACGGGCCGGATGAATAGCAGTAAACCCATTTTGTGTGGATTCATAGGGTGCTTGGGCTTCTGGGAATTGAAGTCCAAGAACATCTGGAGTGCCAAGGTTCACCATCACAGCACCAAGTAGTAGTGTCATTCTTCTGCCAGCTATGACAATGTGAGTTTAAAAAAAAAACACTGAAGAGGACATATTAATGTTTTATTAATTACTTTTTTAAGGCATCAAATGCACTCTACACAGGCATTGGAATTGAGGCAGAGCAATTAAAATAACCAAGTTGTGTTGTTTTTTTAATCCTTCCATCATGGATCGGAAGAAGCCATCCTTTATTTTTTTGCTGAAATCATTTGAGCCATACAACAGAAGAGCAGGGAGAGACGTTTGAGACATAGCAAGATCGTTCATCATCGTTGGAGGGGAAGGAAGATTTTACAGCCAGCTTTCAAATTAATCCCAAATGAAGGGGTTGCCTTCCAAAGAACTGAAAATTTGGCAGGTCACTTTCACACTCCGCTCACGGGCCGTTTTTCTTCTCCTTTTTCCTGTCGACACCCACCCACCCGCGTGGCGGGCGCTAAGACCCCGCGGCCGGGCAGGAGGGCGAAGGCGAAAGAAGACAATAATTTGTTCCATTGTAATGAGAACTTCTTTAAGTGTTTTGGCCAAGGGGGAGTTTTTTCTCTCCACAAGCCGCCCTCCTGCCTTCTTCCACCACTAACGATTTTCGGTGCCTCCCGTTTTAGCCAACCCAGGTCCATCTGTTCAGCTATTGCAACTGTCAGCAGATCGGGTCTTGCCAAAACTCCCCAAACAAAAACAAAACAAAAAAAAGTATCCAACCCACCAAGAGTTTTTAAATTTATATATGTATGAAGGCAAAGCCCGACTCATCATCAGCTTATGCAGGAGGGGTTTCGGGAGGGGAGTGAGTTGCATGCATGCAGGAAATCTCTCACATCCTGAGCTTCCAGGGCTCGCTCGGGATAAAGAACAGCACAGACATGATGGGGCGGCTCTCCAGCCCCTGCTGACTGAGGCCAAGTTGGGTCGCTCGCTACGATGTCCCAGCCTCCTCTCCAGGCGGAACGGCAAGGCCACCCTTTCGCTCGGCCCCGAGCCGGCCCGATCTTCCTCCTCCTCCTCCTCCTCAGCCTGACCTGCCTCTTCACTGCACCGCCTGCCGGGGCTCAAGGTAAGTTGGCAATCCTTCTCTCCCTTTAGACACAGGATTCCCCCCCCCTCCCTTTGCGTAAAAGAGGGTGGCTGCCTGCCTTTGGAGAGGTGACTTTCCCCTCCCTGCGTTTGGCACGCGGGCACTTTTCGTGTGCAAAGGAGTTTTCCAGCCGCCCGCTCTTGGCACACACAACACACACACTCCTTTTTTACCTACAGCTAAATCCTCCCCCCCCCCCCCCCCACCATTGCTCCCGGTCTTTTTACTATTTAGTGTATTCTAGCGGATAGTGTATTTTTCCGGCAACCCTTTCCCACCCTAGTCGGGTCCCGCGTCCGCGTGTGTGCCTTCTCTCTCTGTCACGTCATGCAAATATATCCGAGAGTAAAAGTGGCTCATGTGGCTAAAACTTTAATTGATTGACTGATTGGATTTGTATGCCGCCCAACTCAGCTAGGGGACTCAGGCAACAATCACAACACTGTACATCTAATTTGTTGTTCAGTCGCACAGTCGATTCCGACCCTTTGCGACCCTTTGATGTAGGCAGATTGATTGCACACGAGCCGGCAGATGGGCTAAACACAACTTTATTGCAACTTGATCAATCTGTACATGAGGCAATGGCGGAGCCTTGCCTCTTTATATATGTTACCTGATACATTTAAATCTCGCCCGAAGGTGCCCATTGGTTACAATATCAGTGACGTCTTTCTGATGCACTGCATACCTGGCATAGTTCACCTGTGGCGGGAAGGTTTCCCGCGCTAGTTAGTTATTGGATGAATTGGAACCATGTGAGTTTCCTCAGCTGCGCTAATGGCGAACAGCTGAACTGCATGCATACACAACAGACCCTATGGACCATTGTTCTCCAGGTGCCTCTGACCACCATCCTCCTCAGCCCTCCCAGTTCTGTGCCCACTGCATCTACAATTCCATCTATCCATCTCATCTTTGGCCTCCCCCTGCTTCTTTTGCCCTCCACCTTTCCCAGCATCAAGGCCTTCTCAAGGGAATCCTCCCTTCTCATTTGATGTCCAAAGTACTTCAGCTTCATCTTTACTATTTGACCTTCTAAGGAGCAGTCAGGGTTGATTTCTTCTAAGATTGACCTATTTGTTCTCGCTGTCCAGGGGACTCTCAAAACTCTCCTCCAACACCACATTTCAAAGGCGTCTATTCTTCTGCGTTGAGCTTTCCTAATGGTCCAGCTCTCACAGGCATACATTACCACCGGGAATACCATTGCTTTGACTATGCAAATTTTTGTTTGCAAGGTGATGTCTCTGCTTTTCACTATGCCCCCCAGGTTTCTCATAGCTTGTCTCCCAAGAATCAGTCGCCTTTTTATTTCATGGCTGCAGTCGCCATCTGCAGTGATCTTTGATCCTAAGAATGTAAAATCTGTCACTGCTTCTACTTCTTCCCCATCTATTTTCCAGGAACTGATGGGGCCTGTTGCCATTATCTTGGTTTTCTTGATGTTGAGTCTCAAGCCAGCTTTTGCACACTCCTCCTTCAGCCCAATCAAGAGATTCTTTAGGTCTTCCTCACTTTCTGTCATTAGGGTGGTATCATCTGCATATCTCAGATTGTTGATGTTTCTTCCAGAAATTTTGATCCCATATTGTGATTCCTCCATCCCTGCATTGTGCATTATGTGCTCTGTGTATAAGTTGAATAAGCAGGGTGATAAAATGCAGCCTTGTCTTACTCCTTTTCCTATTCCAAACCACTCTGTCATTCCGTGTTCTGTCCTAACTGTTGCTTCTTGATTCATGTACAGATTTCTCAGGAGGCATATGAGGTGCTCTGGTATTCCAATCTCTTTAATTACTTGCCACATCTTGTTGTGGTCCACACAGTCAAATGCATTGGTGTAGTCAATAAAACAAAAGTAAACTTGTTTCTGGTATTCCTTTGTTTTCTCCATGATCCAACGTATGTTGGCAATGTGGTCTCTAGTCACCCTGCCTCTTCTGAAACCAGCCTGCACCTCTGGTAGTTCTCTCTCCATATGTTGCTGAAGTCTATCCTATATTATCTTGATTAAATCTAATTACAATACAGTAAAATATAATATGATACAATACAGTAAAATAAAACACCTGAGCTAGGTGGGCTGAGGAGAATGGTGGAGGACAGAGGTGCCTGGAGGAAAATGGTCCATTGGGTCGCAAAGGGTTGGAATCGACTGTGACTGAACAACAACAAACATCAAAAACATTGCAAAAACATTGTCAAAAGAGCGTGGGACACAGACTGGAAGGTGGCAGGTCACCAGTTCGACTACACACATACACACACCCGAATACTGCAGGACAGAATGAGCTCTCGTCATTTGCCCCAGCTCTCCTGCCAACACAACCTAGCAGTTGTAAAGCAAGACATTGCAAGTACTCTACTGTGTACTGTAGATAAATAGGGAGCACTTCAGTGGGAAAGGGAAACAGCGCTCCGTGTGCTCTGGTGTGTAGTCATGCCTGCCACATGGCCACGGAAATGTCTGCAGAAGCAGATAGCACTGGCTCTTCGGCTATGAAACAGATGAACACTGCACCCTAGAGTCTTTCTGGTGAAACTTGGAAAATTAGAATATCTGCAAATGTTCATTCATTTAACTTAAAAGGTGAAACAAATATATCAGATAGACTCACTACATGCAAAGCGAGATATGAAATGCCTTAATCCGTTATAATTGTGATGATCATGGTTTACACAGTGTACATGAGATAATGTGATGATTATGGGGTACATGAGATTGGGGGGTTGGGGTTTTCATAAGATGTAAGCCATAACCATCAATATTATAACAAAGTAAGGCTTGAACTACTGTATCTCACTTTGCATGCAATGAGTCTATCTCATATATTTGTTTCACCTTTTAAGTGAAATGAATGAACTGAATGAACATTTGCACGATATTCTAATTTCCGAGTTTCACCTGTATATGACTGACTTTCAAGCAAGGTTAATCTTTACCTTTACTAAACAGAACAAAATAAAAACAAAAAACGTTGTGGCATGTTGTTTTGCTACTGTTTTCTTTCTTGTGTTTACCCCCTCATTTTTCAAACATTTAATTATTATTTTTTTAAAAAATTCTGTGTTGAAAGGATTTTTGCTGCAGGAACTCCGCTCAGGGGAAGCCCAAATGAGGCTCCTTTCATGTTCCCAAGACCTTTCCCAACCGATGTTGTCTCCTTTTTATCTATTTGCAATTTCTTGCTTTCAAACTGCTAAATTGGCAGGAGCTGGGACAGAGACAGGCACTCAATCCGTCATACAGTACCCGGGTCTTGAACTGCTGACTTGCCAGCCTTCCAGCTAACAAGGTGAGCTTCTTAACCACTGAGCCACCGCATCCTCTACCTAAAAGACTCACTAAAAGATTAACTCCTGTATTCAGTCTTTAAGGTGCCACAATTTTTTTTTGTTTTGTTTTCTTTCGGATACTCTTGCACAGACTAGCACTGTAAATTTCAGTTGTGCAAATGATCCTCTGGTTACACCCCTGTCTCTTAATAACAGGGTGGAGGAGGAACGGGATGTGGGACAGGTGATATTATTATTATTATTATTATTATTATTATTATTATTATTATTATTATTATTATTATTATTATTATTATTATTATTATTATTATTATTATTATTATTATTATTATTATTATTTGTATACCACTTTTCTCAACCCTGAGGGTGACTCAAAGCGGTTCCCAACATATCAAATACATCATAAGATACAAATACATAATAAGATACAAAATACCAAAAAATACAAGAACTAGTAGAATACAGTCACAAAGTAATAAACACTAGTTACAATTCCCTAATATCAAACAACGCAGTAATACAAAATATACAGTCATTATCAATATATACAGGCTGCAGCTTGTCCAAAATATACTGTCATCATCAATATATACAAGCTAAAGCTTGTCCAAACCGGACTCGCAAAGTCCGGCAGCGGCGGCTCCAGCTCCAGCGTCCTTTTATCCCCTGCCCGGACGGGCCAAGGGGGAGGGGTGCTGGGCGCAGCTGCCTCCCATCCCGGGGCCACGATGGCATGGGCCCCGGGTAGCCCTGTTTGTCTGTGCAAGTGCATCAGAGTAAATAGAACAAAACAGAAAGACAAAAGTGTGGCACCTTAAAGACTCACTAAGCTAACATTAAAATACATCAGTTAGTCTTTAAGGTGCCACAAAGGTTTTTTGTCTTTTTGTTTTGTTTACTTTCTAAGATGGTCTTCTGTTGGCATGGGTCTCCTCACCTATTGGGCTTCCTGATGAAGAGAAAGGGAGGAGGTGAATTTGACTTTCTGAGAGCTCTTGAAGAGCAACTTTTCTCAGGGAGGTGGAGTTCTCAACCTTTTAAAGCTGGGGGCCAGGTCACGCTCCCTTAGACAGCTTCAGGGGCCAGACAGCCATTTTGCCCTTCCTTCACCACATGACACTTCCTGGTGTGGAGGCAGTGAGGGGCCACATGAAATGGTGCCGTGGGCTGCATCCGGCCCATGGGCCGTAGGTTAAGAATCCCTGCTATAAAGGATTCATAGAAAGAATGAACCATGCCCAGGGACTTGGGATGGGTGGGTGGGGATGGGGAGGATATTTAGCAGGGTGCCACTGGAGTAATGTCCCAGGGGAGAAGTAAATTAAGTAAAAGTAAACTAGTAAATTGGGGCCACAATGGCTTAGTGGTTAAGAGCTGATGGCCCGAAGGTCGCCAGGTCAGCTGTTGAAGACCCAAGTACTGTGTGATGGTGTGAGCTTCCTTTGTCCCAGCTCTTGTCAACCTAGCAGTCCAAAAGCAAGAAATTTCAAGTACTGTAGATAAATAGGTAATGTTTTGACAGGGAAGATAACAGCAGTCTGTGCACTCCGGATTCTAGTCATGCCTGCCATGTGACCACAGAAATGTCTGCAGATGCAGACGGCGCTGGATCTTTGGCTGTAAATGGAGATAAACACAGCACCCTAGAGTCAGACACGACTGGCTTTTGAGCAAAGGAGACCTTTACTTTTACTAAACTAGTAAATTAGAAGTATATCCCTAAATTCCATAGGATTGTCTGCAATGTAAGGGCTAGTTAGCTGGATACCTCAATTTTCCCCACTGTGTCTCTCAAGAGTAGAGCCATCTGCAGAATCCCAGGGTACCCCCAGAAAAAGGGAGTGGTAAGCCACTTCTAAGTACAGTACTCTATACCTAGAAAGTCTCAAAGAAGGTCATCATAGATCAGAATTGGATATAGTTCCTAGAAATTGCTGAAAACAGCCACAGTACTGTTGCAGCTAATATGTGACTTTTCGGGTGCTATCCACCCATGATTCCTACAGCATTGATCAGAATAGAACATACTTCTGGGTCTAGTTCGCTGCACCAAAAATACTTCTGAATATAGTTCACAGGACTAAAAACATGGGAAATTGTGAACTCCTATGTGTAATAAATGCATGTTTGAAATGCATGGGCTTGGAATCAGTGACAGGTATACAGAGGTGTAATTCAGAGTAACAGTGAAATCCTCTACATGGCTAGTTGGAAGCAATTCTCATCTAAATCAGTGGGGCAAATAATTCCACAGGAGATCTGTGGGATTTAATCCAAACAAGTTTGTATTGCCTCAAGGCAGAAATTTTCATCCATAGCAGCATATTTTAACTGGACTTTGTATTGAAAAATACCCCTCCTTCCCTGATTTTCGCTTTAGTAGACCTGTCAAACAGAAGGATGAAGGGATTACTGTTGTCAAACAGTTGGCTTCTTCATTTTTACACACTAGATAAGAGCATAAACATATGGACAGCTTCTAGGTGTCTGATATGTCTCTAGAAGACATTCAGAGATAATAATGCTTAAGTGTTTTGCCTACACTGCTTGTTATCTTGCATCTTTTACAAACAGACTGTGATTACAAATGCTAGGCACAAACCTGAAGGTGTATGGAAGGCGTAATGTTTCAATGCAAGTCAGAGTCTTCTTCCTCTCTTCTTTCTCCATGTGACTTGCTTCTGAAAAGGTAAATCACGTACATAGGAATCCAAAGTTATTAGGAAACCAAGCCAAATTATCTAAAAGCCAAGGTCCTTCGCAGACTGGCATATTCTATTAAAGCAGAGGGAACAATGGCAATAATGTTTTTCTTATAAAGAAAAAAACACCTATTTTCCAGTTGCACAGCAATGTGTTCCAGTTGCTAGCAATAACATGCTAGCCACATTTCTGCTTAGCAACTTCCAACTCACCTGACTGAAGTAGATATGCACACCCATACCCACACATCATGAATGTCCTAAGAGTTTCAGTTGACATTCATCAGTGATTAATGTCAGTAGATCGAGATACCTTGTAACTTCATGGCCATCATAATAACCTTGTCCTAACAGAGTATTCATCACTGTTAGTAAGACATCTATCAGACTTGATTTTATCTATAGGCAAGGAAGAGAGTGCAGGGCCACCATCAGGGCAGAACTACCAGTACTGCCGTATAGGGCCCGGAGCTGACAAGGGCCCTGCTGCCACCGGGCATAACTGTGTGTGTGTGTGTGTGGGGGGGGCAATAGGATTGCTCAGTATGGGGCCCAGAAATTTCTGATGGCAGCCCTGGGACAGTGGTCTGAAAGGTAGTGGTCTAGAGTAAGGTTCCTCAAACTTGGCTCTCCAGATGTTCTTGGACTTCAGTTCCCAGAAGACTTGATCAGCAGGTGTGCTGACTTGGTCTTCTTGTAATTGATGTCCAAGAACACCTGGAGAGCCAAGTTTGAAGAGTTTGATGGTGAACCTTTTAGAGATTGAGTGCCTAAACTCCATGGGCAGGGCAAACTCTGTGCTGGGGGAAGGAGGAAGTGCTCCCATTTGGCTGCTAGGCAGAGAGGTGGGACGGATTCAGTGTTGGGGAGAGGGAGGAAGCACTCCCATTGGGCTGCTGGCCAGAGGAGTGGGGTGAACTCTGTTCTGGGGAAGGTAGGAAGTGACAGCATGCATGCCAACTGATAGGGCTGGAAGTCCCCTCTCTGGCACGCATGCCATAGGCTCACTACCACTGGTCTAGAGGGAAGGTGATGTGCTTGAAGCTGGTGGAGTCCAAAGGATCTTTTCCCACCCTCCCAGCTCAAATGATTGTTTCCTGCTGAAGACCTGTGGAATGCAGGGATTGTGCATTCCCATTTAGCAAAGTATTCATCTGTTTGGCTCACAACTGGACAGGGTGTGAAGAAATAAGTTCAAACCTATATAAATTGTGCTAGCTCTTCGACTATGAAACCGAGATGAGCACTGAACCCTAGAGTCGGATACGACTGGCTTTCAAGCAAGGGTGACCTTTACCTTTATATAAATTGCAAGTGGGGGAGAATTGAGAACAAACAAAATGTAGCACCTGAAGAAAACACAAAACCAATTTTGGTAGTGAAGTTGGCAAAGAAGCAGTTTTTCTTCACTATTATTACATTGTCTTCAAGTCATGTAGCAAAACTTTTTTTAGTGGTCGGGGGCTACTTTTTACAATTTAATAGAACCATATTTTCAGGACAAAATCACTTATATCCATCTTTACTTGGACTCTGGTATTTTAGATCTATTACTTCTGTGAGGCTCTAAATAAGCTGAAACCCAGAAAGACTCCCAGGCCAGATAACATCCCTCTGGAGTTAATCCAGGAGGGAGGGGTGCCTCTAAAGACAAGGCTCTCAACACTAAATCTCTTCATTTGGGATGCTGGTAAAGTGCCTGATGACCTTAAAAATGCCACCATTATCACCATCTTTAAGAAAGGTGAACCCAGTAATTGTGGCAATTATCATGGCATATCATTGTTACCCATCGCTGAAAAGATTTTCGCAAGAATCCTGCTCAGTAGCCTGCAAATTATCTCCAAAAGAGCCCTCCCAGAATCTCAATGTAGTTTCCGTATTTCCCGATGCACAACGGACATGATTTTCTGTGCAAGACAACTTCAGGAAAAATGCACAGAGCAACAGAATCCACTCTTTTTAGTATTTTATGACCTGGAAAAGACTTTTGATTCTGTCCCGAGACCTGCTATGTGGGCTGTGCTGAGACGCTTTGGTTGCCCTGAGTGTTTTATAGATCTGATCCAAGTACTTCATGATGGTATGTCTGGAAGGGTTCGACCAAAAAGCAGCATATCAGATGCCTTCTCTATCGGATTGAAGCAAGGCTGTGTGCTTGCGCCAACCCTTTTTGCCCTATACTTGGCTTTCATGCAATATGAAATGCCTGATAACAACACAGGTGTAGAGCTTAAATACCGCTTTGATGGAACTCTTTAACTTGGCTAGACTATACCCCCAAAGACTAGCCAGTGCTAACAGGATAATGGAACTGCAATATGCCGATGATACTGCATCACCTGCTCTCACACCTGAGGAGCTGCAACAGTCCGTCATCTGTTTCAAGAATGCATGTGATTGTTTTGGCCTCACCAAGGTACTTGCACACCCTGCCCCAAGGACAGCCCTTTCAAAGTTCAGTATTATCATCTCAGATTTGACACTGGAACAGGTAGACCAGTTTTCTTACCTTGGTAGCATCCTGTCTAAAAACTGCACCTATGAACAAGATGTGGTGAAGAGAACTGGTGCTGCCTATTATGCCTTTGGCCGTCTATCAACCGGGTCTTCGTGAACAAAGATTTAACAACCCAGACAAGCTCATGGTATACCAAGCTGATGTTATCTCAACATTATTGTATGACTGTGAAACATAGACCCACTATCGCCAAGACATCAAACAGCTTGAGCACGCTCACCAACAGAAGCTAAGGTCCATCTTGAACATCAAGTGGGATGACTGTCACAACATTGCAGTTCTCAAGAAGGCAATTGTAAATAGCATTAAAGCTTCCATCATAGGCCATTGTCTGAGATGGATAGGGCATGTCCACCATATGGATGGTTCCAGGCTTCCTCATCAAATTCTCTATGGGGAACTTCACTTCAGTACAAGACTTCGCAGAGCTCCTTTGAAGCGTTACAAGGACCAGCTGAAACAAACCATGAAGGTGTTAGGTATAAACCCACAAACCTGGGAGACAGCAGCCAAAGATCGCCCACTTTGGCACCAAACCATCTCTGCTGCTACCAATCACTTTGAAGGAGAACACCGCAGACATGAAGAGGCTAAACGGCAAACACGAAAACTTTGTCAAACTCAACTACGCCTTCCACCATCTATTCAGTGTACTGTGTGGTTGCATGTTTCATGCCAGGATTGGTTTATGGAGTCACCAAAGACACATCCATCAGCTAAGAAAATGACTTCCAGGAAAAATGTATGCTCGGATACGAGTAGCATGATGATTATTTTAGTTCAAGAAGGTGGTTTCAATTCCTAAAGTTTTTATGTTGTTTATTGCATTTTGTTATTGATATAAGCTTACTTGAAAGATGTACTGCATTTTAGTGTTATGTTAAGGCAAGGATTCTCAACCTGCGGCCCATGGGTTGGATGTGACCCACGGCACCATTTCATGTGGCTTCTCACCGCTTCCACCACACCAGGAAGTGTCAGGTGGTGAAGGAAGTGCAAAATGGCTGTCCGACCCCCGAAGATATCTAAGGGAGCGTGACTCGGCCCCCGGCTTAAAAAGGTTGAGAACTCCTGTGTTAAGGATTCTTGTTGAAGACACGTGCTGTCAAGCGTTTCCTATTTACAGCAACCCTAATCAGTTTTGAAGGGATATAAGAAAATTTGAAGTGTGGCTTCTATGGATTACAGGGAATTTGAACCTAGATTCCTGAATCCTAGTCTGAAACTATGTCTATTACTGCACAGTTGGGTGTCTCATAAATTCTACTGTTTTATTATCTTTTTCATTACTGTATAATGTCTAAAGTACTAAATCTTAGGAGTGTTTAATAAAGCAAATGTTGATTGCCCCGGGGCTATGAGCATTTTTTATTTAATAATACTGTATGTGAGTCACTTTCAGTTTAGTTTTTGGAAGAAAGGTGGCATAAAAACAAAGTAAGTAAATAAAATATATAATATTGGAGTCACACCACTGTGGTTTTAGACACAAAACTGTGATAGTATCAACATAACTCACAGTTAATTGCACAGTAAAATATGCTTTCCAATTCCAAAAAGAAAGAACTTTGGTAATATCTTATTTTGCTACAAAACTGCTAGTGTATTATGTTCCTGGTCTTAAGTAGGAGCCCCCAAAGCTTTGGGAGGCAGGGCAAGGTGGTTGTTGGACAGCTCCGTGGAGAACTCCTAGTTGGCTGCTTGCTCCAATAATCTTCAGGTGCCATATCCATTCCAGATATTGGCTATCAGCATGGCAAATAGTCTTCCTGTTCTTAACTTCTCAGACCTTCTCTTGAACTTCTGAGGACATGCCGCACCAGTCTCTCAGGTTCTTCAGCCATGAAGTCCGTCTATGACCAGGGCCTCTCTTCCCAGGGATCTTTCCTTGCAGAGCAAGTTGGAATATTCTATACTTTATGTTATTCCTCATGATACGGCCAAGGTATTGGAGCTTTCTTTGATTAATGGTCTCAAACAGTTCTTGTTCTATGTCCATCCGGCGCAACACTTCTACATTAGTCACATGCTCAACCCATGATATTCTTAGCAGCCATTTATAGATCCACATTTCAAAAGCTTCAATTCTCTATTAAAATGCTTTAGTCAATGTCCAAGCTTCGACTCCATACAGCAACATTGGGAACATGTAACATCTCACTATTCGGATATTTGTAGCAAGAGTTGGATCTCTACTGCATAACAAATGCCGCATTTTTATGAAGGCAGATCTTGTTTTTTTTAAATTCAAATTTCAATCTCTACCTCAGGATCCTAATTTTCATTTAACATACTCCCCAAATAGACAATTTTACCAACTCTTTCGATTTCTTGTTTTCCTGCCATTAGCTTTCCATGAGTTGGTGTTCAGCATATAACCAGATATTTCATCTTCTTGATGTTGAGATCCAAACCATATTCTGCACTTGAAGCTCTAACTCGATCCAGCATCAACTGAAGATCTGCAAGGTTTGTTGCCAACAATGCTAATAATATACTAAGGTAAATTGTGCCTCAGGATGCCCACTCTCTTTCCCACAAAGTGGAAGGCTTTAAAACAGGGGTAGCCAATTTTTTTGCACCGTGAGTCTGACTATGCCCCCTGGTCAGCTGAGTGGGCCAGACCATGCCCCTGGAAGCAGAAGCGGGTACATTTATGGCTGTTGTAAATGTGCCCACTTCCACGTTTATGATAGTTGCTGATGCATTTGTGCATGCATGGGCACGTTTACTTCTGCTTCAGGGTGCGGAGATAAGGCGACGGGTCTGATGGAATGTCATCATGGGCCAGGTCTAGCCCGTGGGCCGTAGGTTGGGAACCCCTGCTTTAGTGGGATAGTCACTTAAGGGAGGCGTGAAAGTAATTTTTAAAATAATTTTCTGCTTCTCATCTCAGTAATGAACACGAGTGAATGTACCTCAGAGCTCTTGTGAGCATCTACAATGGATGATTACTTTAAGAGGGAAAAGGTTGCTACACTCATATTCTGCTTATGGGCTTTCCACAGGTATCTAGTTGGCCACTGATAGAACAGAATGCTGGATCACTTCTGTAGCTGTATAGTAAAGGCTATTGGTAGAATTCACCAAAGAGAGGGGTCCAACTGTAAGATTTTTTTGATTTTGACTGTGCAAGGTCTGAGGAGACAGGATGATGCAACTCCTGTTCTTTGCAACTGAGAAGACTTTATTTGGATACATCAGACATATGACCAGTATCTTTTTAAGCAACTTTTGCTTGTACATCTCTTCATGTGCTAGACATCAATGGCACATAAACCTGGAACTTTTTGGGCAGTGATGGCGAACCTATGGCACATGTGCCATAGGTGGCACTCGGAGTCCTCTCTGTGGGCACCCATGCAGTCACCCCAGCACAGAGTTTGCCGCACTCCTCTGCCCAGCAGCCCAATGGGAGTGCTTCCTCCCTCCCCCCAGCACATAGTTCACCCCGCCCCTCTGCCCAACAACCGAATAGAAGCATTTCCTTCTTTCCCTGTTACTATGTTGATACTTCGTGATAAAGAAGTGGGTTTTCGGTTACAGTTTGGGCACTCGGTCTCAAAAAGGTTCGCCATCACTGCTTTAGGGTAAAATCAGTATTCTGTGCTATTCTTGCAAAACATCTATTTGTTTTTGAAATGGTCTAAGAAGTAGATTAGATACAAATAAAGTCACCTAGTTAAGTTGCATGTTTAATTTTATTATTTTACAAAAATAAAACCTATTTGTGTTTAATGGGTTACAGAAATAGGGTACCATCTCCATGTACCACCATGGGATGTCAACTCATTCATCTGTGACACTACCAAGAGATACAAAATGTAAATGATTCTTTAGAACTTGCTAAGCATTATGAACTTGTGGAATGCAACCATTAGGCTGAAATCCTATTACTCAGTATTGTATGTCATAACTAAAGTAGTCCTGTTGTATCATTGGGGATTTGGTGAGTCAATTCTGTAAAGTTCCATTGATTCATTGGCTCTACATTAGTTGTAACTTACAGTGCTGAGTAACAGGATTTCAGTATCCATGTGTGTTCTTTTTTAATTGAGCTGTTTCAAGGCTTAATATTTGACATATAGGATCTATAATAGAGTCCTGGTTAGTTTAAAGAAAAATATATACCTAAGACAGTAGAATATAAAACAGCTTATTCTGAATGTAGAGCAAACATTACACAAGTCAATTTTATAGAGTTTTATTCCATAAATATTTATATAATGAATTTAAATTGTTCAGATGGAGTGTTCAGAGGCATTTCAGAATGCATACCTGTTTCTTGCAGAAGTTCATTCTGCAACAACAGCCATTAAATATGGAATGGCAAAAGAAAAAACACTCTTTTCTAAGATTGTTGGCATTAGAAGGCTGTTATTGTTTTTTTAGAGGCATGCTTAACAGAGCATAATGAATGGAGAGACTACCATCCATAATGCTTTGCAGTCCCCATGAAATTTAGAAACTTCACTCATTACCTCCTTCATACTTAATGACAATTGTTGCAGAAAGAACCATGGCAAGGCATAGTTGTGTATACTGAAACTCCTCTGAGGACTTGGATTGTTTCCTATTTTTTTGGCTAAAGCTATCAGAAATCTAGCTAAGGGAATTCCTGGTGAGTTCTCACAGCTGCAGTGATTAATCAAAAAAGAAACTCATGCCTAAAAACTGTTGGTAAAGGCAAACATCTTATCTCTTTTTTTATTGCACATCAGATCTTTTCAGTTCTCTTGAGTGACCTAATTCCAACCTTTAAAAGCTAGTATGCATGGCTTTCCAAGGTCAAAGCTTGCTTAGATGATCAGTTATTTAGCATACTCACCACAATACCATACAAATGTGATACTGAAGTAAAAAGAACCGCAATATTTTATATTTGCAGAAAAATATCAGTCTTGCTGATTTGTTAAATTACAAGACTTACTCAAGAAAATTAAAAAGAGAAAACCTGAGATATAGTACAAGCTTGAAACTATTCACACTACTGACTTTGTTTTCTTTCTCCAAAGTAGCCCCAAAAATTTATTGACAGAACTATTGTTTTAACAGCAATAATAATTACACTCATATGCCACTCGATGGCATTTAGAGAGCTCTTTGGGCAGGGTTCACAAGGTAATTAGTATTTTGCTCCCAATGTGCTGGATACTTATTTTACCAATATTGAAAGGGTGGGTCAAACTTGAGCCAGTTGGGATCAAACTCAGACCATGGCCAGAGTTTCAGTTGCTGTACAACTTTATTTCCTATGAATTTATGTGAACTGATTTATCAAATATGTCTTCCATATTTATGTCCATTAAATAAAACAAGCTGTATATCAAGTAGAGCTGCTTTTGGTCACAGAATACATGTGGGCTAACTCGTTTCCTATTTACCTCTTGAAGAACTTAGATTCATGCTAACATGAGTATAGCATGAACTCCTGATTGATATTTGTTATTTTAATTCCAATCTTTGAAAAACACATTTGGGTTGCACCATGGAATTATCTCACCGTAAGTTATCTTGATGGTCCTCAAGTGGATTAAATCTCATTTGAATCCATCTTGATGGAGGGCAGCAACCCTCATTAATATTGGTCTGGGACAATGAGGACTTTGTGTACCAAAAGTGCTGAAGACCAGAAAGTGACTCGCGGAATTGGATCAGTGTTACGGATGTCATGCTGCAATGCGGAAGGCAGATGAAAGGCTCCTGCATTATATTCTCATGACAGTCTTCATGGCTGATTGTCATGAGGATCGCCAATATTCAGATTTGGATACGGCAAAGCAAGAAGAAGAAATCTTTGGCCAAAATCTTGCTGCTTATTGTAGTAAATTGCACTACAATAGGCCCATTCAATCAATGTGGATTTGTTGAATCAGCTATATTGTATTGTTCATTGATTCAATTCAGCCTACTCTAACTGCAACTTACTATATTAAAATAAGTTGCAGTTGAAGTAGTCCAATTTAAATTGTGGAACTTAATGGTGAAGCTTGGACACTAAATCCCCACTGATTCAATGTGTCTACTCTTTTGCAATATGTTACACTATGGAAAAGGATTTTGGTCTTTATGTTCCTTCCAAATATACACATGATATCGTGCCTCCCTCATCCTTTAAGAAGGGCTTACTGTAGAACCAGATTCGAGTTACTGTACTAGATTCCATAAATAAATATGGGTGTTTTCACCACATACCATATCATGAAAGAACATGCATTTGTGGTTCTCCAAATATTGAAAATATCTCTCATATTTTATTCGATTACCAGTTATACATTGATATTAGATTTAAATACCTTGCATCACTATTGGAAAAACAGCTTTTTGGGACACTAATCACAAACTGTCCTATCTCCTCCTGGGTTCTAACATGCACATTGTGTGTAGAAGTGCCAAGTTTATAATTAATAGTCCGAAAAACTGTTGGAGGCTTGCTGCAAATCAAACACTTAGCTCGTGTGTAAAAGGTCCAATATCTTATTTAATTCACTGTATATTTTCTGTTAATAAAGAATATCTTTCGAAATAAGTCTTCCTTATTTAAGTCAAAAAGTCTTGTTGCTGGCATAGACAAAGCAATGATTCATCAGTTTTAGTTCCACAAACAAAGCAATAATTCATCAATTCTTATTCATATCCAACTCAAAATCTTATCCTGTAAAAAGATTTTTTCGATAAATTTATTCCTCAGGATTGTGTATTGTTCTGTTCAAAATATAATAAACATAATTCTTGAAGAACACTTTCAACTTATGCAATCTTACTAGCTTGTACAAGTCCACCATGGTAGCAAAGGATTGGTACTGTGGTGTGATTACTGTGGTGTGATTTTTTAGGACTGGGGCGACCTCAATGCCGCTGAAAAAAAATTTAATGTTTAATCTCTCTTCCAAAATTCTGAGCACTCAAGAAAAATGACTACTTAATTTGGGTTTGAACTTTGTAATCACACCACAGTACCAATCCTTTGCTACCAGGGTGGACTTGTACAAGCTTATAAGACTGCTTAAATTGAAAGTGTTCTTCAAGGATTTTCAGGACGTGACCACCAGAGACCCTTTTACTACTTCCTCTACTTTCTGTCCGAACATCATGGAACCAACTATAGAAGTGCTTCACAAACTTATATTAAGAGACATCGAGAGGTTAGAAACCCAACGATTGAGACGGAATCTATTCAGCGATGATAGACTTGCCTTGGAAGCTTTGGGTAAGGACGGGTCTATTGTTATCAAACAGGTGGACAAGGGGGGTGGGATTGTGGTTTTAGATCAGGAAGATTACAGAAAAGAGGTGCATAGGCAACAGTGATTCTAGATATTACTGCAAACTTCCAGGTGATCCCACCTCCCATTATTCCTCTGTTATTTGTACTGTGTTATAACAAGACCTTTGAATTTTTAAACATTGAGCACCCAAGATGCCTTTATTTCACATCCTAGCCAAAATCCACAAACCTAGGTCACCTGGATTGGTGTCACCAGGCTGTCCCATTGTAGCGGGTATTGATTCAATATTGGAACTCATTGCCAAGTTCATTGATTACCACATTAGTCAGTTTGCTAAGAAAACACCATCCTCCATCCATGATTCTATGGATTTCATTACACAAACTGAAGGCACGGTGGTACCCAGCAATGGTGGGCTAATTACTATGGATGGTGAGGTGCTGTACTCCAATATCTCTATAGAGGAAGCTAGGAGGGTGGTTGAGAGAGTTTTGGATACCCGCACCCTGCAGAGGCCCCTGACCCACTTTTTATTGGACTTGCTAGATTTGTGCCTGGAGAAAAATTATTTCAGGTTCGAAAAAGAATTTTTCTTACAAACCAGAGGAGTCGCAATGGGGAGTCCGCTGGCACCATCAGTCGCGAACATTTTCATGACAGAATTCAAAACCACAACTATCTTGAATCCTTCCATTAACCCATTTTACAGATATATAATTTTACTAGAAGATTTATAGATGATCTTTTCTTTAGAGTTAGTGATTTCGGGGTCATACCATATTTCATTTTCCGGCTGGGAGGAGTCAACCAACATTTACATTTTTCACATAATGCAGACAGGTCAGCTTTACCATTTTTGGATTTGTTTGTTTTTATAGATAAGGATCATAGAATCAACATGAAACTGTACAATAAGCCCACTGATCACAATGCTTATTTGGAGTATAGATTGTTTCATCCTTGTCATTTAGGAGAAATATTCCTTTTAGTTTACTAGCCAGGGCTAAAAAGAACTCAACATCAGAAAAGGATTTCACAGCAGCAGCAGCTGATATTCATAGGAAATTGGTTTCCAGGGGCTACCCTGACGACATTGTTACCCAAGCACAGCAGAAGGTCAGTTGCTCTCCCAGAAGCATTTTTTTTTACTAGAAAACCATCGAGAGAGGGTAAAAAAAATCTTTTGGTCACTGGAATACACTTCACTGGCTAATCAAATTAAGAAAGTGATAATGAGACACTGGCATGTGGTCTCAGAGATTCTAGGCTGTGAACAATATCCTATGATAGGCTTCAGACGCACATGAACGATAGGCAACATGGGAACACACAGCGATTGCCTCATCAGATCTCCCTCTACAGATTTAATAGTAGGACACTACAAATGTCAAAACTGCCACTATTGTAGATATTCTTGGGAGACTAAAGAAATTAACATCCACACTTGGGTATTGTACATAAATTGCGAACCTTCTCCAATTGCAAAACATCATTTTGTGTCTATTTATGGGTTTGTGGGTGTGGCCTCTTTTATGTGGGGAAAACGTCACGTCCAATCAGAATTAGGCTGGTGGAACACAGAAATAGGATGCATAATTACAATACGCTTGCCCCCCTGGTTCAACATCATATGGAAAAAAATCATTCTGATAATGATTTTAAGTTCGTGATTATACAGAATGTGAGACCACAAGAATATAGCAGGGCAGACCTGGACAAATTACTTTTAAAGAGGGAGTCATATTATATACATCGATTCCAGATGTTAGCCCCGAAAGGACTAAATCAAGAGATAGATTTGAAGTGTTTCTTATAGGAATTTGGAGGGATCTATTTCATAGGCATTCTTGGCTTTAGCAATGCAATGATGTTCAGTGGTAGTTTTAAGTACAGGGTGCTCAGGTTTAGAGATTCGATACTCTCTAGTTGCTAAAGGGTTAGATCTTACACACCAAATTGGGACCAACGCGAGAGTCACGCCAGACGAGACACAGGTGCAAGTATGAAGTAATTAGCTCCTGTATTTTAGACAGTCAAACTTTCATCAGCAACGTACCAGGGCACAAAAAGAGCAAGCAATTGAAGCCATAGGACGCAAGTATAGGTAAGCTCCAGAATTCGAAGGACGCTTTAATACAGTAGACTTTGTAAAATAAGTAGCATGATTTCTTTATACATTGTTATTAAGTATTATGTTTATTATACTTTGAACAGAACAATACACATTCCTAAGGAAGAAATTTATCGAAAAATCTTTTTACCGGATAAGATTTTGAATTGGATATGAATAAAAATTGATGAATTATTGCTTTGTTTGTGGAACTAAAACTGATGAATCATTACTTTGTGCCAGCAACAAGACTTTTTGACTTAAATGAGGAAGATTTATTTTGAAAGATATTCTTTATTAACAGAAAATATACAGTGAATTAAATAAGATATTGGACCTTTTACACATGAGTTAAGTGTTTGATTTGCAGCAAGCCTCCAATGGTTTTTCGGACTATTGATATATTTACCGTTTGGCCACCGTGGTTTTTCAAGTTTATAATTAAGGCATCAGCTAAAAGAATCCAATACAGTATATCAATCAAATTGGGGTATCCTGCAAGGGAGATTCACTTATCTGACTATGAATATGCAGGTATTAATTGTATTAAGGCACCTTCTCCAGTTTACATTCCTTTTAAAAGTAGCTCAGGTATGTACATATTGTATTTTATTGTATTTCATTGCACTCTATTGTATTGCACAGATTTAACTTCTTCTATGTTATTGATAAGGTCATAAGACCAATTAATAAACATTCATTCATCCATTAACTCACATGATATCTTCTAGATATGTCATAATAACGTCAAGCTTAGGTAAGTATCACTTTCCATTTGGTGAAGGTTAATGTTCTGGATGCTAGAATGTTACTTTCTAGAACCAATCTTTAGCAATTTTTGTCGCTAAAGCAGCAATATCTTGTATTCTGAAGTAATCTGGGGTAATGCTAACAGAGATTAATTCGATAGATTCCAGCTCAAGCTTCTGCAGGCAGAAAACCTTCTCTGAAGGAGAACTGCAATAAAACCCTGGGTAACGGAATTAATCCATTCGCGGGATTTTCCTTATAGTGAAAATTCCTTATTGTGAAGTGCCCATAGGAATGCATTGCATGGTTTCCCATAGGAATGCATTGGGGAAAAAAATCCATAAAGCAAAGCATGGTTTCCCATAAGAACGCATTGAAAACAAAAAAAGTTCCCAAAAAATTCTGTAAGCCAAGGCATTATTTTCAATGGATTTCTTTCCTAAGTTGAATTTTCCATTACCCAAAGCGTCCATAACCCGGGATTTCACTGTATTTAAAAACTCTATTCATAAATAAAATTGGGAGGGGGGGCTGCTAATGTCAGATCGTTGATTAGAAAGACTGCAGTTTTTAAACTTCTGCAGAACAGAGAAGTCTGAGTAGGATTTTGTAATTGTTTATTAGTGAGTTATTCAATTTCCCCTGTAATGTCATCTCAGGACACATCTGATTGCAATATGTCCAATGTAGTTTTTCTCAAGTTGCAAAAATAGACTGCAAATATGTGAAGAATTTTAGTATTATTCATTTGAAACATTAAAATGAAATCTGGTTACTTACACGCAGGAATTAATATTTTTCCTTATTAGATTTGTGTTTATAACATGGTCGGAGAAACATTCATTTCTTTTCCACCACCCATAGTTTTCTCAAAGGTTAGTCAGATGATTTAAAATCAAATGGTTGCTGAACCATGCGTGTTGCCCATAGAGTAACATAATTTGTGCTACCAGTCAGAGGATTACAAGCTACTCTTATTTTATTTATTTTTATTCTAAATGGGTTCCCTTTTCATTTAAATGATATAGATTGTTTTACTGTTTTGATTGCACTAGTATTCATATCTATGTATTACAGATCAGTCCTTTAATTTTTTTAAAAAAATAGTATGCAAAGACATGCTGGTGAGGAATTCAGGAAGTTGGTTTATTTGTACATTTTTAACCTATATTGTCAAAATAGTAACAATCAAAGAGACATAGGTCATTATTACTTCACTCTCTTATCTAGTGCAGAAGACATGGGACATTTCTATTAAATACCTAATAAGCAACTAGAAAAACAGATCTAGTTTTAGGACATGATAAAGGGCTGTCAAAAACTATGGTATTTAAACTCATTAAAGCCACAGGCTCATAAATAAGGTCGCCATAACTCTTAATTTAGAACAGGGATTCTCAACCTGCAGCCTGCAGGCTGAATACAGCCCACGGCACCATTTCATGTGGCCCTCCACTGCCTCCACCACACCAGGAAGTGCCATGTGGTGGAGGAAGAGCAAAATGGCCGTTTGGTCCCTGAAGCTGTCAGAGGGAGCGTAACCCAGCCCCTGGCTTTAAAAGGTTGAGAACTCCTGCTTTAGAATGTACATTCTATTTGAAGGATGGGTGGGTTGTTGTTTTTTGGGGGGGCCAGAGTCCTCTAACTGATGTCCTGTGTTGTCCATGACTAACTATTAAAGATCATTGCACCATACAGTGGTACCTCGGATAAAGCACGATTCAGATAAAGTACGATTCGGATAAAGTACGATTCAGATAAAGTCGCTGTTTTCATGCCCATGTGATGCATCGCATAAAGTCCAAAAACCGCTAAAAATGGATGTTATCCAAGGTGTTTGGTATAGGAACCTTGGATAAAGTCCATTTTTGGACGTTATCCAATGCATCACCCATTTGATTCAGATAAAGTCCAAAACCGGATAAAGTCCAAACTTGTGGAATGGAGTTTGGACTTTATCCGAGGTTCTATTGTATAATGATACTTCCTTGAATCCAGTTACTTGTGAAGAATGATATTTGAACCCTATGAGAATCATGTCTGTGTAGAAATGTTAATAAGTGTACAGTATTATCAATGGGTTTTGTATTGTAAGACAAAGGAATGAATTTTAACTTTATTAATGTATACATGAAATCTTAAAATGAATTAGAGGAAAATCCTACCTGATCTAGCCCCTTGAAGCAAGGAAAAGGAGGAGGAGAGAGAGAGAGCTTGTCTCCCCATCCCCCTGCTCTCAATACTTCCTGAATAATGTCTAGTTCAGTGATGGCAAAACTTTTAGAGACTGAGTGCCGAGGAGGGAGGAAGCATTCCCATTAAGCTGCTGGGCAGAGGGGTGGGCTGAGCTCTGTGCTGGGGTGATGGTGTGAGTGCCTACAGAGAGGGTTCTGAGTGCCCCCTCTGGCACGCGTTCCATAGGTTCACTATCACTGGTCTAGTTCTTACCACTGGGTGTGCTGCAAGGTGAGACTTTACCCTGGGTTCATAGTAGCAGTTAATGTCCCATTTCAACATTGTTTCTGCCCCTAGACGGTGATATTTACATGAACCCAATGGATTGTTTCCACTTTCAATCAAAGTGCTGCCAAGGCTATTCCTGGCTGTTTCAGCCCCTTCTTGCTGCAAACTCTGTCTAGTCAATTTCATTGCTTCCTGAGTAGATTTCAAGGAACAGTTAAATCCTAATTGTCAGTCAGGGGTCCATGCTTTGTTCTACTGCCCTGCCTTGCTGGGGCAGCCCAAAACTACACATCTGTGTTACACATAATAATCAGCACCCCTCAAAGCGGTCTCACACCTATTGTGCTCCCAGAGGAAGAATCACCATGCTAAATCTCTCTGAAGACTGGAATTAATCCATTTGCACCCATTCATCTCAAGATGGAATCAGGCCATTTGCATCCATCTCCAGGACAGACCCAATCTGTTTTGCACTTGTCTCACACGCCATGTTATTTACATGTAAATTACTATGTATACCATCTCAACTGTATAAATATGTGTCTTGTCTGTGGTCAGGGCCTTCTACTTTTAGGGAGGGATCTATTTGTTACAGGCTACATGTATTGACTTCTCTTTTGGTAAATGAACAGCTGTTTCAATTATTGCACTTCTCTTTCTCTTTTGATCTCTCTCCAAGGGAACTGGGACAAGGCATTTTGCCTAGTGGGTCTTTCATTTTAAAGGGGTAGTTAGTTTAAAGCAAAGGATTACCTTAAAGTAACAGTATCATGTCAAATATATCATGCATAAATCTCTAATTCTTCTTCTTTCTTTACATATTGCTTGAGGCTTAATCTGTTACCTTAAGCTGTGCATAAAAACAGAGTACCATGAAAATGACTTCATATCAGTGTCATTTCTGGTTTGGAGCTTGAGCAGGAGTGAGTAAGGCATCAATTTTCTATTTGCATATCTGAAAATTCAGCACAATGAAACCATAGATTTGACAAACACATTCTTTATTTTCTGGAATGTATGATGTAATGTGCCAACAAGAAGAACACTTCATGGCCTGTTAATTGAGATAGTAAATAACGTAGAGCAATACGTACAGATTTGGATGTCAAAGCTGGCAGAAAATGCTTCCCGACATCTGTTGTGAACTATTGCCCAAAATATTCTAATCAAGAACATATTTTAAGCTTTCTATCAGCGATCTAAATGTGTTGTGATTTATGTGTTTTTCCAATATTTGTATCCCTTGTAAAAAATGTGATTAAATGTAGAAAAAAGCTAATGTACAGCTGCTTATCTGTGAAAGATTAAATTACAGTGAGAATTTTGTTCTACCTAAATGGAATACATGATGCAAAATGCCATTAAAAATCTGTCAGCTTTTTGTCTTAATGTGGCATGAAGCAGATGAAATGAACATTTAGGCATCAGAGCTATTGGAGCTATATTTTTCACTGGCCACAGAGGTGCGTAGGAATATATGTGGATATTTAATTGGTGGTTCTAAAGGCACTTGTTGCTCATAAGTTGCAAAATATCAGCAGAGATGTTATTGCATCATTGTAAAACTGATGAAAGTAAGATGTTAATCACAAGCAAAAAAAAATGCCTATCTGAAAATTCAGCACAATGAGGCCATTGTGAACAAGCAATTTAGAAGCTTACATTGAGTTTTACTGCATGCTCCTAAGGATTTCCATGAAGAAATCTTTACTGGTGATTCCAGTTAGAGAGGCTTATTTTCCTTCATTTTGGTTTCACTCACCTGAGTTAAATATTGAGGTGGTAGCAGTCACTCCAGAGCTCATCAGAAGCCTAATTCCCAATTCAAACAGTAAACTTCAAAAGGTGCATTTGTAGTAAAATGCTAATGTTTATGAAATGCAGTATCACATTTTGTGCAGTGTATTGAAACAAGCATAGGTCAAGTTTGCAGCCAATGGAATAGGTGTGCATGGAACAAGGTGGCCACCTATTTTCAGCTATCTCCCCAGGCTGCTGCTCCTTGGCCTATAAGGAAGTATTCGGGAGGAGGTTGCTCAGTTGGACCTGAAAGGGAAGGTTTTCTTTCTGGTTCATCTTGGGGGGCAGGATGAAAGAATGCTCTTGCTGTGCAAAGGGAGTCAATTTAAGTTTGACCTTTGTTAACCCACCTTTCACTCTGCTGTTGGTTAGATGGGATTTGTTGTATGCAGTTACTGAGTCAAAAATCATCACTTGTCTCAACTTTGTTGGCTGTCAGTGTTTTCTACTACTGTATGTGTTCTCTCCACATTCTTGTGATCCCTGGTGGCATAGTGGTTAAACTGCTATACTCTAGCCAAAAAATCATGAGTTTGATCCTGACAGGGATTAAAGTTGACTCAGTCTTCCATCCCTCTGAGGTCAGTAAAATGAATATCCGGCATGACTTCCAGAATGAAGCAGTTTACTGTGTAGAGACTTGCAGCCTTCAAAAACCTGCCATCGTATTCGGCGGTGGTTGCTACTCGTGTACGAGTATACATTTTTTCCCTGAAAATCATTTTCAGGGAAAATGTGATGGGTGTGAATTTGTTTATGGTGGATCCCAGCTTGCCATGAAGTGGCCCACATCCTATGATCACGGAGCCATCTCCTGCAGCACGTATGAAATGAGACATGCAGGATTTGACACTGGGACTGCAATGGACTGCCGCAGCCTTGAGGATATGAACAAGGTGTACCTTCACAGCCAGTCCATCTTCCTCCTCCATGACCGTTGGGAATCAGAATTGGAATAGTGAAGTGTTTCCTCCTCAGCTCATTTTGCCATTGGGTCCAATCTGATGGTTTCCAGTGGCATTTCCTCCACAGAGGGAGACCATCACCCCACTTATCCACCTGTAGCCATTGACCCCTTTAGGGAGTCAGGTTATTTACAACCGCTCAACTCTCGGCATTGAGTCGCTGGCTGTACACTCTACTCTGCTACCGTAGTGGGATGTCCGGCCAGACGTTATCAAAAACCTATGGTACAGAACCAAAGAGAAGATGCAGTGGTGAAATATGTGTGTGCTGTGGTGGATGTGTTAATGTGAGACTGTTTATTCTCCTCTCTGTATATTGGTACATTCAATTGACCAAGCAGTGAAATTATTTGCTATAATCTTACAGCTGTGACCTTCATCTTTGATTAACACTTCCTAAAAACCTTTTAAAAGGAAACATTATTTTGGCTTGATTTATTAGCTTTTTCAAGTTCAAAAGGATGTCATTCTTTGAAACAAAGAATTGAAAAATTACCCAGTATTTTATAAAAACCTGTTTAACTAAAAAGAGCAATATTTAAACCCATCCTTATTGTGTGAGCAGTTATGTCGTATGAATCTCAGCAGTATAAAAGATCCAGTGGGCATACAGCAAACCATCTCAAAGCCTGGTTTGAATTTAGCCCTGACAAGTTAGACAGAGGATATGTTTTGATTAAAAGTACTGTACAAAGAACTTAAAATCAGAAAGACACAGAGTCATCTCGCTTATTTTGTGTCCTCGGGCTCATAAAAAACCGTAGTAGATATATGTTCTCAGTCTTCTTTTACAAGACTATTAATTTTCTAGAAAAATGAAATACAAGATATAAATGGACTAGATAATTTAGGGTTACTGTTTTTTTTAAAAAAATATCAAGGCAGTTCCAATTAATAATTTCTTTGAGGGAGAAAGGGTGTACTTTATTGTGCAGCTGCAGCCTGTGGGGCTTAAAATATGCATATCTGTGTCAATGACCCTTTTAAAAAATGCAATTTGAGATTCTATTTTTCCTTCCCAAAGGAGATCTATAGGTCTTCTCCCCCTGGATATTAAAGTAATGCTGATGCTACAATAGAATAAAGACTTGCTGTGCCACAGGAAATGGGGCATGATAAATATGGCAGGGAGAATGGAATTGTGGAAAAGTTCTATAATCCCATTCTTTTAAGAGAACGAAGCACAGTAACATAGTCCATGTGCAGAATCCAAAAATGTACATGGTAATGACTTTATTGGGCCACTAAAATAGAATAAACATATCTAGACCAGTGGTGGAGAACCTATGGCACTTGTGCCAGAGAGAGAGCATTCCCAGCCCTCTCTGTTGGCATGCAGGCCATCGCTTTCTCCCTCCCCCCAGCACCGGAATTCACCCCACCCTTCTGCCAATCAGCCCAATGGGAGCACTTCCTCCCTCCCCCAGCACATAGTTTGCCCACCCTTCTGCCCAGGAGCCCAATGGAAATGCTCCCTCCCTCCCCCAGCACAGAGGTTGCCCTGCCCCTCTGTCTAGCAGCCCAATGGGAGTGTTTCCTCCCTCCTCCCAGCACAGAGTTCGCCTTGCCCCTCTGTTTGGGCACTCAGTCTCTAAAATGTCCACCATCACTGAGCTAGATGAAACTTCAACTTGTGTACTTAATCTATAGTTCTAGCATGTAAGCTGCAAGTTTAAACAATCAGCTAGAAGTGTGTTGTTAGTGTCAAGTTTAACCTCAGGGGAAGTAGAGTCAAGTATCCTTCTCTATAAAGAAATGGCAGCTACTGCACAAATTTTATGTTGTTCTGTATTAAAGCAGATGGCTTCTGCTTTGGCACACAGAAAAATGACAGTTCCCATAGAATCCAATGGTGGGTGGGTAATACCTGTAATACCTACATTGAGTCACTGAAATATGATAAACAATCCTTCAAGACTGTATCCTTCAGATGACTGTGCTCATCCTGACAGGATCCAGACATATGTTGCCAATCTAGCCAATATAAAACTATCTGTACTTCTTATGTCATTTTTAAATTAACCCCTCTTATGTTCAAAATAGCTGTACTGTTTAGTCAGCCATCCAGCTGGCCTGCCGGATCTCCTTTTCAATTGAGAACCTTTCACAAAGAGGCACCTTCTTCTTCAATTGCTGTATCGATTCCGAATATTGGCTATCATCATGGCAGTCAGCCATGAAGCTTGTCCTGGCAACTAGATAATGCAGTAGTCTTTCACTACTGCATCGCATTGTAAAAAGACACCTAGGACGGGCAAGCGATGCAGTTGAAGTTCTATCTAGGTGTCTGGAGGCTGTAAGGATCTGGATGGGGGACAACGGACTACAACTGAATTGCTGAATGAGAAGACTGAGTGGGTGTTGGTCAGGGGCCCTGCGTTATCCCGGGAGTTACCATCTTTGGAGCTGGTTGGGGTTCTTTTGCCACAGACAGACCCGGTGCATAATTTGGGGTTTCTCCTGGACTCATGACTCCTGCTCGATGAGCAGGTGGTAGTTGTGGCTAGGAGGGCTTTTGCATAACTTCGTGTCATTCATCAATTACACCCGCTCCTGGACCAGGACTTATTGCTTATGGTCACACATGCTCTGGTCACCTCCAGACTGGATTATTGTAATGCACTCTGCATGGGGCTGTCCTTGATGCTGCAGCTGGTTCAGAATGTGGCTGCCCGTGCCTCACCCCTGCTACGGGAGCTGCATTGGTTGCCGGTGTGCCTCCGGGTGCAATTCAAGGTGCTGGTAATTACCTTTAAAGCCCTACATGGGAGTGGGCCAAGATACTTAAGAGACCGCATCACCCCGAGGACATCTGCCCATCCCACTAGAGTGGACTGGAGGGGCTCTTTAAAAATACCAACTGCTAGAGAGGCTCACCTCTCTAGCACTAGAAGAAAAGCCTTTTCGGTATCTGCTCCGGCCCTATGGAACCTCCTGCCAGTTCAACTGCCTCTCTAGACGGAGTTACTGCCCTTCAGGAAAGAGCTGAATACCTGGCTGGCAGAGCAGGTGAGGGGAGGTGGAGGGGGGTGACCACCACCCTCTGCTGGCTCATTTAGAGCAGGATCACTCAGGTTTCTTTAGTTTTTAACAAGATGTTCTTTTTTGTGTTTTAGGAATTTTTTGAGGTTTTTAAAAATTGTTTAATGTGGGGGATTTTATGTGCGCTGCCCGGAGTCGCATGTCAATTGGGGCAGCTATACAAATTGAATAAAATGAGCGAATGAATGAATGAATAAATAAATACTAGAACTTGACTCCCTTTTAATTATTCATCACACAAACACCAAACAACTGTCATGCTGTTTTTCTACAAATTTTCTAGATATTTGCTGCTTGGGACACAAAGTAATCTGAATGGCTATAAGGCATTCTCTGTGAAAGTATAGAGACCTCTGGATTTTGCTTCAGAAGGAGGAAGTTTTCTTTCCTTTTCCCTGTTGTCAGATTTTTATACATTAAAAAAGTTGGCATGAAATTATTTATCCTTTAATAGCAATATATGAGGCTTTGTTTGTGGGTTATGTAGCAGTTCCCTTGCCCACTCTGCCAAGAAGCAGGGGAACTCTTTTACTTGCTCATATGGTGAAGTGGCTCATCAGTGAAGTGAGCACTGGTAAGTTTTGCAGTTGGAGTAGAGCTGCTTTAGAGGCCTCCACAAATTTAAATTGATAATTTAAACTGCTGAGAGCCACCTCTGTTCAAACAGAGGAAGCAGTTAGAAGCTTCCAGAAGCAGGGGGCAGAGCCACACCAGGCCCTCCCCTGAATTGTGACTCATAGGGGCGGAGCCACACTAGCCTTTAAAAGCTCTGAGCTCTTTCAGGGTCAGCCCTTTTGACTCTGCATGTGCTCTTAAGCAGAGCTGCTGCTGAGGAGAGCCAAACAAAAGAAGTGAGCACTGGTAAGTTTTGCAGTTGGAGTAGAGCTGCTTTAGAGGCCTCCACAAATTTAAATTGATAATTTAAACTGCTGAGAGCCACCTCTGTTCAAACAGAGGAAGCAGTTAGAAGCTTCCAGAAGCAGGGGGCAGAGCCACACCAGGCACTCCCCTGAATTGTGACTCATAGGGGCGGAGCCACACTAGCCTTTAAAAGCTCTGAGCTCTTTCAGGGTCAGCCTTTTTGACTCTGCATGTGCTCTTAAGCAGAGCTGCTGCTGAGGAGAGCCAAACAAAAGAAGTGAGCACTGGTAAGTTTTGCAGTTGGAGTAGAGCTGCTTTAGAGGCCTCCACAAATTTAAATTGATAATTTAAACTGCTGAGAGCCACCTCTGTTCAAACAGAGGAAGCAGTTAGAAGCTTCCAGAAGCAGGGGGCAGAGCCACACCAGGCACTCCCCTGAATTGTGACTCATAGGGGCGGAGCCACACTAGCCTTTAAAAGCTCTGAGCTCTTTCAGGGTCAGCCCTTTTGACTCTGCATGTGCTCTTAAGCAGAGCTGCTGCTGAGGAGAGCCAAACAAAGGAAGTGAGCACTGGTAAGTTTTGCAGTTGGAGTAGAGCTGCTTTAGAGGCCTCCACAAATTTAAATTGATAATTTAAACTGCTGAGAGCCACCTCTGTTCAAACAGAGGAAGCAGTTAGAAGCTTCCAGAAGCAGGGGGCAGAGCCACACCAGGCCCTCCCCTGAATTGTGACTCATAGGGGCGGAGCCACACTAGCCTTTAAAAGCTCTGAGCTCTTTCAGGGTCAGCCCTTTTGACTCTGCATGTGCTCTTAAGCAGAGCTGCTGCTGAGGAGAGCCAAACAAAGGAAGTGAGCACTGGTAAGTTTTGCAGTTGGAGTAGAGCTGCTTTAGAGGCCTCCACAAATTTAAATTGATAATTTAAACTGCTGAGAGCCACCTCTGTTCAAACAGAGGAAGCAGTTAGAAGCTTCCAGAAGCAGGGGGCAGAGCCACACCAGGCCCTCCCCTGAATTGTGACTCATAGGGGCGGAGCCACACTAGCCTTTAAAAGCTCTGAGCTCTTTCAGGGTCAGCCATTTTGACTCTGCATGTGCTCTTAAGCAGAGCTGCTGCTGAGGAGAGCCAAACAAAAGAAGTGAGCACTGGTAAGTTTTGCAATTGGAGTAGAGCTGCTTTAGAGGCCTCCACAAATTTAAATTGATAATTTAAACTGCTGAGAGCCACCTCTGTTCAAACAGAGGAAGCAGTTAGAAGCTTCCAGAAGCGGGGGGCAGAGCCACACCAGGCCCTCCCCTGAATTGTGACTCATAGGGGCGGAGCCACACTAGCCTTTAAAAGCTCTGAGCTCTTTCAGGGTCAGCCCTTTTGACTCTGCATGTGCTCTTAAGCAGAGCTGCTGCTGAGGAGACCCAAACAAAGGAAGTGAGCACTGGTAAGTTTTGCAGTTGGAGTAGAGCTGCTTTAGAGGCTAATAACAAACTAATAACAAAGGAAGAATATATTCTTACTAGGTAGAAAGGTAGTAAACGTGTACATTTTTGAGGCCCACAATACTGCACTTGTTAAAATGGATTCTGAGGGAACAGTTGTAGTTACCTGCAATACTTGTGCCATGTTTGTGTTCTTGCCAAAGCATATGGAGAACTACACTTGCAGCAAGTGCAAGCTGGTTGCACTACTAGAAGAGAAGGTCCAGCAGCTAGAGGCCCGCATATCTAACCATCAACAAATTAAGGAGCTTGAGCTGTTCTTGGACAGAGCGGAGCAGACTATGCTGGACAAAGAAGAGACAGGGCACAGTTCTGAGGGAGAAGGCCCTTCACTAACTCAGGAGGGAGATATTTGGAGGAATGTGACTCAAAGGAGGAGAAGAGTAGGGGATCACTCTGAGAGTCTGAAATTGCAGAATAAATTTGAGGCTCTTTCCCTCATCACACCTGATGAGGAACACACAGAGGAACAACTGGTTCCACCTGATGATCTCTCCTTCATCATACTTGATGAGATCCAGGAAGATAAACAACAGGAACAAACTGAGTTTCTCTCCCTTAATATGGTTGATGAGGTGCATGTAGATGAACAGATTGCAGGAGAGAGGCTCCTTGTACTAGGCGATTCAATAATTAGAAATACAGAGAAATGGATTTGTGATCCACAGGATAACCGTATGGTGACTTGCCTGCCAGGTGCAAAAGTTGCAGACATCACAAGAAATCTAGATAGATTGTTAGAGAGAACTGGGGACGAGCCAGTTGTCATGGTACACGTTGGTACCAATGATGTTGGGAAGGCCAAGTGGTCTGTCCTGGAAGCCAAATTCAGGTTGTTAGGAAGAAGATTGAAGTCCCGGACTTCCAAGGTAGCATTTTCAGAAGTGCTGCCTGTCCCTCGCGCAGGACCTACCAGGCAGGCAGAGCTCAGAAGCCTCAATGCGTGGATGAGGCGGTGGTGTCGAGAGGAGGGTTTCAGATTTGTCAGGAACTGGAGAACATTTTGGGACAAGCCAAATCTGTTCAGGAGGGATGGATTGCATTTGAACCATGATGGGACCAGATTGCTGGCACTCAACCTCAAAAAGGCTGCAGAGCAGCTTTTAAACTGATAACTGGGGGAAAGCCGACAGGAGCTGGGCAGCATCCGGTTCGGGAAAGTGTGTACTTGGGTAGTGAGGAGGATGCAAAAATTACTGAGCAGAGCAAGGAGCTAGTCACTAGCATTCTAGCAGAAGGATGCAAGAGGCAGTCTAACAATGCAACTGGACACAAAAGACTGTGTCAGAAAAGCATATATAAATGCTTGTATACAAATGCCAGAAGCCTCCGGAACAAAATAGGGGAGCTGGAATACTTAGCAATAGATAAGAATATTGATATTATTGGTATCACTGAAACCTGGTGGACGGATGATAACCAATGGGATACAGTTATCCCAGGCTACAAACTATACAGGAAGGATAGGAAGGGGCAAACAGGAGGTGGTGTAGCCTTGTATGTCAAAGAAGTGATAAAATCGTATGAATTGGAATATCTAGGTGATTTGGAGTCACCATTGGAAGCTCTGTGGGTAAGAGTACCAGGCCACAAGGATGGTCTAACAGTAGGCATATACTATCGGCCTCCGACCCAAACTCTTGAGGGAGACTGGCAGTTGGAGAATGTTGTAAAGGAGGCATCCAAGAAGGGAAGCCTGGTTATAATGGGGGACTTCAATTACCCTCACATAGACTGGGTGAACTGTTGTTCAGCACATGATAAAGAGATAAAGTTCCTAGATATGCTAAATGACTGTTCCCTGGGACAGATGGTTGAAGACCCAACTAGAGGTACAAGAATCCTTGACTTGATCCTGAGTAATACTCAGGATCTGGTGCAAGATGTTAATGTGACTGATCCAATAGGGAACAGTGACCACAACTCAATTATGTTTAACTTGATCATAGACCGCAAGTCACTGATAAAATCTAACACAGAGACCTTAAATTTTCAAAAAGGAAATTTCCCAAAGTTGAGGAAACTAGTAAAAAAGAAGCTGAAAGGGAAAATTGAGAGAGTCCAAACACTCCAAGAGGCATGGAGGCTGTTTACAAAAACAATAACAGAGGCTCAATTGGAATGCATACCCAAAAGGAAAAAGGGCACTGCCAGGTCCAAGAGGACTCCAATGTGGCTTACAGGAGCTGTTTGGGAAGTGATCAAGAGCAAGAAAAGCTCATTTAGAAGATGGAAGGCTTGTCCAAATGAGGACAGCAGGCAGCAACATAAATTCTGGCAGAACAAATGCAAGGCAACAATCAGGAAAGCAAAGCAAGACTTTGAGGAGCGTATAGCTAAAAATACTCAGAGAAATAACAAAGACTTCTTTAAGTACATTAGAAGTAAGAACCCAACTAGGAAGGCCATTGGACCATTAGATGACAATGGAAGGAAAGGGGTTATTAAAGAGGAAACAGAGATTGCAGAGAGACTCAATGAATTCTTTGCTTCAGTATTCACTGAAGAAGACAGAGGCCACATGCCCAAAACAGAGCCTATCTTCGTAGGGAGGGAAACCGAAGAATTAAGCCAGATAGAAATAACCAGGGAGGAGGTCCTTGCATGTCTTGTTAAGCTAAACACTAGCAAATCACCAGGACCAGATGGCATCCATCCACGAGTTCTCAGGGAACTTAAAGATGAAATTGCTGATCTCCTAGCCAAAATATATAATCTTTCCCTCAAATCAGGCTTTGTGCCTGATGACTGGAAGGTAGCGAATGTAACACCAATTTTCAAAAAAGGATCCAGGGGTGATCCAGGAAATTACCGACCTGTCAGTTTGACATGTGTCCCAGGTAAAGTGATGGAAACCATCCTAAAAGATAGAATTAATAGGCACATAGAAGAGAAGGCGCTGCTAAAGGAGAGCCAACATGGCTTTTGCAAGGGCAAATCATGCCTCACTAATCTGTTGGAATTTTTTGAGAGTGTCAACAAGCATGTGGATAAGGGGGATCCAGTTGACATTGTTTATCTGGACTTTCAGAAGGCTTTTGACAAGGTCCCACACCAAAGGCTCTTGAATAAACTTACCAGTCATGGAATAAAGGGACAGGTCTTGTCCTGGATCAGCAACTGGCTAAGGGACAGGAAACAGAGGGTAGCACTAAATGGACACTTCTCCAAGTGGAGGGAAGTCAAGAGTGGGGTCCCCCAAGGTTCAGTATTGGGACCCCTGCTTTTCAACCTCTTCATAAATGATCTAGAAGTAGGAGTAAAAAGCAAGGTAGCCAAATTTGCTGACGACACTAAATTATACAGGGTAGTGAAAACTGTGAGAGATTGTGAGGAGCTCCAGAGGGATCTCTCGACACTGGGGGAGTGGGCAAAACAGTGGCAAATGAGTTTCAACATTAGTAAGTGCAGAGTGATGCATGTTGGGGCAAAGAACCCCAATTACACTTATAAACTGATGGGGTCTGAACTCTCTGCGACAAACCAGGAAAGGGACCTTGGTGTCCTGGTGGACAACTCAATGAAGGTGTCAACCCAGTGTGCCTCAGCAGTGAAAAAAGCAAACTCAATGCTAGGGATCATTAGGAAGGGTATAGAAAATAAGTCAGCAAGTGTCATTTTGCCTCTTTATAAATCTATGGTGAGGCCCCATCTGGAATACTGTGTACAGTTCTGGTCGCCATACCTCCAGAAGGATATTATGGAGCTGGAAAAAGTGCAGAGGAGGGCAACCAGAATGATTAGGGGACTGGAACACCTTCCTTACCATCTGAGGCTGCAACGGTTGGGCCTCTTCACTCTTGAACGACGACGTCTAAGAGGTGACCTGATTGAAGTTTATAAAATCATGCACGGTCTGGACAAAGTAGATAAGGAAAAACTGTTTTCCCTATCGCATAACACTAGAACTAGGGGACACTCCATGAAACTTTTGGGTACTAGTTCTCAAACAAATAAGAGAAAGTACTTTTTCACCCAGAGGATTACTGGTCTATGGAACTCCCTGCCAGAAGAAGTGGTGACAGCTGTCAGTCTTGACAGCTTTAAGAAAGGATTAGACAAGTTCATGGAGGACAAGAGTATCAATGGCTATAATTATGGATACTTAAGGACAACCTCCGGGTTGGAGAGATAGGCAGGATATCTCTCAATATCATTTCCAGGGAATCCTAAGCAGGTGAAGGCATCTGCTTGGGAATACCCTGAAGGAAATGGTGAGCCACTGTGTGAGACAGAATGCTGGACTGGATGGGCTGTGGCCTGTTCCAGCAAGGCTGTTCTTATGTTCTTATGTTCTTATGTTCTTACCATATGGGCAAAAGTTCCTTCGGGTGTTTGGAATGGGAGAGTATGCCAAATATTATTTAGCCCTTCCGCGTCCTCAAGTGATCTGAAAATGAGCAAGCCCTTGAAGGGCAGTCTGTGTTGAGGGACAGTTTTGTCATGTTCAAGAACATTAGAAAGAGTACGGTTTGGTATTAGTGGTAGAGTTTATGCATTATTTATGTAAGTAGACGTTTTGGAGAACCACCGTCAAAACATAAATCTGTAATATCTTTGTCTTGTTTTCCTGTATGTTTACAAATCATTCCCTCTTTGTTTCTTAAACAATAACGTATTCCAATATTTACAGTGGAGGTTTTCTACTTTCACTATGACAAATAAACAGAAATGAGTTACGAGTTTACTTACAATGTGGTTTGAATTTTGCTGGTTCTTCATTCCCTCTCTCGACATCTATCTGCCTTTCTCCATTTTACTGACTTGTTCTGCATTCTATTTTACTGTTTGACTTTACAGATCCATCCAGCTGACACACCTTCCTTTGTCTGTACCTCTTTATGCAGTTCAGCTTCACACCCTTCATTTCATACTGGCATGCTTCCCTGTTTTACATAAATGCCATTGCTCTCAGATGTGCTGTCAGCCTTTACATTTTAAATTTTTTAGGTTATTCTCAAATGTGTCACTGCTGGAATGCTCTATTTAACTGAAATTTTTTTCTTGTTTTTGTTTTCAGCCTAGTTAACTTTTTTATTTTTGAAAAAGCTTACTATGCAGGTACAAAACATCTTTGCTATAGGAATTCTAATCCTTTTTTGTTGTTGTTCAGTCGCACAGTCGATTCCGACCCTTTGCGACCCCATGGACCATTTTCCTCCAGGCGCCTCTGTCCTCTACCATCCCCCTCAACCCTCCCAGCTCTGTGCCCATTGTGTCTATAATACCATCTAGCCATCTCATCCTTGGCCTCCCCCTTCTTCTTTTGCCCTCCACCTTTCCCAACATCAATGCCTTCTCAAGTGAATCCTCCCTTCTCATTTGATGTCCAAAGTATTTTAGCTTCATCTTTACTATTTGACCTTCCAATGAGCAGTCAGGGTTAATTTCTTCTAAGATTGACCTATTTGTTCTCCTCGCTGTCCAGGGGACTCTCAAAACCCTCCTCCAGCACCACATTTCAAAGGCATCTATTCTTCTGCGTTCAGCCTTCCTAATTGTCCAGCTCTCACATCCATACATTACTACTGGGAAAACCATTGCTTTGACTATTCTAATTTTTGTTTGCAATGTAATGTCTCTGCTTTTCACTATGTTCCCCATGTTTCTCATCGCTTGTCTCCCAAGAATCAGTCGCCTTTTTATTTCATGGCTGCAATCCCCATCTGCACTGATCTTTGATCCTAAGAAAGTAAAATCTGTCACTGCTTCTACTTCTTCCCCGTCTATTTTCCAGGAACTGATGGGGCCTGTTGCCATTATCTTGGTTTTCTTGATATTGAGTCTCAAGCCAGCTTTTGCACTCTCCTCCTTCAGCCCAATCACGAGATTCTTTAGGTCTTCCTCACTTTCTGCCATTAGGGTGGTATCGTCTGCATATCTCAGATTATTGATGTTTCTCCCAGCGATTTTAATCCCATATTGTGATTCCTCCATCCCTGCACTGCGCATTATGTGCTCTGTGTATAGGTTGAATAAGCATGGTGACAAAATGCAGCCTTGTCTTACTCCTTTTCCTATTCCAAACCACTCTGTTATTCCATGTTCTGTCCTAACTGTTGCTTCTTGGTTCATGTACAGATTTCTCAGGAGGCATATGAGGTGCTCTGGTATTCCCATCTCTTTAATTACTTGCCACATCTTGTTGTGGTCCACACAGTCAAATGCCTTAGTGTAGTCAATAAAACAAAAGTAAACTTGTTTCTGGTATTCCTTGGTTTTCTCCATGATCCAGCGTATGTTGGCGATGTGGTCTCTAGTCCCCCTGCCTCTTCTGAAACCAGCCTGCACCTCTGGTAATTCTCTCTCCACATGCTGCTGAAGTCTGTCCTGTATTATCTTGAGCATCACCTTGCTGGCATGTGGGATGAGCGCGATTGTTCGATAATTTGAACACTCTTTGGCATTGCCCTTTTTTGGGATCGGGACGTATACTGATCTTTTCCAATCCTGTGGCCACTGTTTTGTTTTCCAAATCTGCTGGCATATTGAATGCAGTAATTTGACGCCATCATCTTTTAGCGCTTTGAAAAATTCAACTGGGATACCATCATCTCCACTAGCTTTGTTGTTTGCAGTGCTCTTTAGGGCCTTTATGACTTCGCTCTCCAGGATGTCTGGCTCAAGTTCAATTTCTTCATCATTGTGATTATCAGGAGTGTTGAGGTCCTTTTTGTAAAGTTCCTCTGTGTACTCTTTCCATCTTTTCTTAATTTCTTCTGCATCAGCTAGCTCCTTTCCGTCTTTGTCCCTTATCATGGTCATTTTTGCTTTAAATGTTCCCTTGATTTCCCCAATTTTTTTGAAAAGATCTCTGGTTCTGCCTCTTTTGTTGTTTTCCTCCATTTCTCTGCACTGTTCTTTTAGGTAGTTTTCCTTATCTCTCCTTGCTTTTCTTTGAAATTCTGTGTTCAAATGGTTGTAGTTTTTCCTTTCTCCTTTGACTTTTGCGTTCCTTCTTTCCTCTGCTATTTTAAGAGCCTCATCAGACAACCACTTTGCTTTCTTACTCTTCTTTTCTTTTGGTATGGTTTTCTTTGCTGCTTCCTGCATGATGTCCCTCATCTCCGTCCATAATTCTTCCGGTACTCTGTCTACCGAGTCTAAGCCATTAAATCTGTTCATCACCTCCACCGTGTATTCTTTAGGGATGCTGTCTAACTTGTAAAAAACTTGTAACTTGTAATCCTTCTAACTTGTAAAAAAGATTTTGTTGATTTTGCAGTCAAAACTGGAATTTGTTAAGGGAGACAGTGTTTTTGGATTTTACCACAGTTGCCAACAAAAACTGCTATCCTTTCCTTACCTGTTGGCTTAAGTGCCATAAAGTCATATACATCTTTGGTGTACTGGAGTGGCTGGTGTGCACCCGTTGGCCCCAGAGGTGGCAGCCCCTTTCAATGGAAAGCTCTACCCTGCATCTAAAAAATGGTTTGAATTCCTCCTCGGGGGGAGTCGTGGGCCACCCTTTTCTAACCCAGGAACTGACTTGGGACAGGGCTTTGTTGGCTGCTGTGGCTTTGGCGAGGTCTGCGGGAACGATGGGGGTTGAGTCGAGAGACTCAATCAGCAGGACCTGGTGATCCTGCTCCACCTCGCATTTGGGGTCTCCTAATTGAGGGAGGGGAGATCGAGACAGCGCATCTGCATGGGAGATCTCCTTCCCTGGGCAGTGAACCAGTTCATACTGGTAAGCGTTGAGGAAAATCGCCCAATGCAGCATTCTGGGGGACAGGATTTGTGGGGTAGGCTTGCCTGTGGTAAAAATCCCCAAAAGGGGTTTGTGATCGGTCACAATTGTGAACTGGCGGCCGTACAGGAAATCGTGGAACTTCTTTGTTCCCGCGATTATGGCAAGAGCCTCTCTATCTGTTTGCGCGTAATTGCGCTCCGCCTTTGAGAGTGACCTGGAATAGAAGGCAACTGGGGCTTCCCGCCCATTCTCTAACATGTGGCACAGTACAGCCCCTGCCCCCACTGGTGATGCATCACAGACCAAGGTTACAGGTTTCCTTGGATCAAAATGGGTCAGAATGGTGTCTGAGGACAAGAGCCCCTTGAGCTCCTTGAATGCTTTCTCCTGTCTATCTCCCCACCGCCAAACCGCGTCTTTCTTTAGTAACCTGTGCAGTGGCTCTGCAACAGATGCCTTCCTTGGCAAGAAAGAGTGGTAAAAATTCAGGAGCCCTAAAAATGACTGCAGCTCCGGTTTCGCAGTGGGGCGAGGTGCGTTTTGCACAGCTTCAACTTGGATGGCTTGATACCCTCTGGAGTTATTTTGAACCTGAGAAACTCAACCTCCCTCACAAAGAACACACATTTATCCCTTCTCAACCTCAGTACCGCTTTCTTGAATACAGTAAGGACCTTTTCCAGCCTTTTCGCTAGTTCCAATTCGCTCCCCGCTGTTATCAAAACATCGCCAAAATATGGGAGCATGCCTGGAAACCCCTTTAAAAGGCGTTCCACGAGAGACTGAAAGAGTCCGGGGGCCGAGTTCACGCCGAACTGTAGGCGCGTTGCCTTGAATGCTCCCTTGTGCGTGACGATGGTTTGCGCAGCGGCAGCAGCTGGGGTTACAGTGAGCTGCTGGCATGCCTGCGCCAAGTCTAACTTTGCAAAACACTTACCCCCGTGTAAATTGGCTAGTAAGTGGCTAACTACTGGCACCGGATATGCATTTGGCCGAATGGCCTTGTTAATTGTACATTTGTAGTCAGCGCAAATCCTAACCTCCCCGTTGGATTTTAAAGCTGTAACAATCGGAGTTTCCCACTCCGCAGAATCCACAGGAACCAAAATCCCCTGCCCCACCAATTTGTCCAATTTCACCTCATTCTTGTCCTTGAGGGAGAAGGGGACTCTTCTTGGCTTGAGTCGTATGGGCCGGATTTCTGGGTCTAAGTCAAACAACACTGGGGGCCCTCTGTATGTCCCGAGCCCCTTTTAAAAAACCACCGGTTGCGCATCACACACATCCCGCATTGGGTCAGTCTCGATGGCGTTTATGCCGGACAGTTCGATTCCCAGGGGAGCAAACCCCTGGGTTCCCAAAAGGCAACAGGACCCCTCCTTGAGAACTACTAGGGGCAGTTTTTCCGTGAACCTTTTAAACTTCACCGTGAAGTTTCCCACCCCCAACGCCGGGATCCCATAACCCTGCACATCCTGTAAGTTCGATTTCATGGCCCGCAACTTGGGCCATGCATTTGAGGGAATGCGCAAGAACTCCTTCTGGGAAAGGATGGAGTAGGACGACCCTGAGTCTATTTCCATCCTAACCGGGACCCCTTGTATCAGTAGCTCTACAAAGAAACGCCGGTGCCCCAGGGCCACGTGGTTCACGGCCACCGCGTCGTCATCAGCCGAGACCTTTCCAATTCCGGCCGCCTTGCGTTGGGGTGTTTGAGGATGTCTCGACGAGCCCTTGTCCTCCACTCGCCGGTGCCTGCAGACCCTTGCGATGTGGCCTCTCCGGCCGCAGTTGTGGCACTCGGCTTTTCGGAATGGGCACCTCTTTCGGTTGTGAGATGCCCTGCAGCCATCGCAATGGTGGTTCCTTTTCTCGCTGGTTTGGCTCTTTTCTCCTTGCCTCTTGACTCTCTGCACATTGTCGTCCTCGCTGGAACAGGAGCCCGCAGCCGCGGACGACTCCTTGGAAGTTGATGGGGTGCTGGTGGGCGACCGGGGCCCCTGCCAGGCCACTTGTGCTGAGGTCTGCCGGGCCACTTGTACTGGTGACTTGGCCTCCTCAGGGGCGGCCCCTTGAGACTTGAAAACTTTTACCCCTTTCCTCGCCGCCTGAGCCGCCTGGGCCTCTCGCAGTAGCGATGGTTGCGGGTCATCAATTTCCTCTGGATCTCTTCATCCCTTAGGCCGCACAGCATGCGGTCTCGAAGGGAAATGTCCAGGTCCTCCCATTGGCAGTGGACAGCCGGCAGCCTGAGGGCCGCCGTGTAGGCAGACACGGATTTTCCCGGGTGCAGGTCTCGCTAGTGGAATGCGACCCGAGAATGCGACCCGGGACGAAAAATGGAGATGGACAGCTGGAAGTGTTCCCTCAGCGTTGTGAGGATGCGGTCAATGGGCAACGCGTCAACCCTTCTGGGAGCTAGCAGATTCATCAGGATGCGCAGCGTGGCCAGCCCGACCTGGGCTAGGAAATGCTAGTGCATCTTCCCTTCATCGTCGATGCCTGCAGCATCCATCACGTGCCAGAACTGACACTCGTACAGCTCCCATTGCTCAGGATCGCTGATGTCGAATTGGTGTGGCTTGATCTTGGGATACACCATATATCCCACTTTCATCGCCAATTTGGTGTACTGGAACCAAGACAATAGAAGCAGCATAACTTCATCTGGCTTAACACATCTTTATTGACACACCGGTAGACTGAACATGTGGTAATGGCAGAGGTACAGCTCCTTTTATATTGCAACAATACATATGAACATGGTTACATGGTAGCGTATTGGCTGCTACCTGCGTGACATCATTCTGAGTCACGCCCTTCTTCTCCAGATGTTCCTTGCGTGGGAAGGTTCTCGCGGCTGACGTTAATTTGGGAATTTGTACCATGTGAGCTGAACGCTCGCAGCTGCCCTCTATGGGTAGCTAGCTCGCGTTCCATTAACAGCTGAGATACATTGTGATCATTGTTAGGTTACATTCGGACATTGCAGTGGCTACATTCATTCTTAAAGTGATACAGTTTCATACACAACAACATCCTTGTGGATGAATGGACGATCTCTGAAATGTTGAACAACAGTTTCATATCCTTTTGTGAATCAGTTAAATATTTGATGTTTTCAATTTGTAGTGTGTTCAATTTGTTGGATTGGAACATTTAGAATCCTTCAGCATTGGCTATGCTGGCTAGGCCTGTTGTGACTTACAGTTAAGCACCAAAGGAAGGTCATAATTAGTTCACCCATTCTTACATAGGGGTAGTAAAAAAGCCCTTATAGTTGGGTGCTCCAGTTGTTGCATAAAAGTCACCTTTCTTAGAGTTTTCTAATGCTGAGGTTTTGCACAAAACCAATTAAAGATTGTCTGTAATCCTCATATATGCATCTAGGGCAGGAGTTCCCAACCTTTTCAAGCCAGGGCCGGATCACACTCTCAGCCAGCTTCAAGGGCTGAATAGAAGCTGTTAGCATTTAAGGTGCCACAAAATCATTACACATATATGAAAGAGTAGATCACACAGACAGAGATAGTGAGTGGGCTGGGCTGTAAGTCTATCAGCTGCTTTATGTGCTCCAGAGATACACAGGGAAGCAGCTTTATTTAGCAACAGACCACTGGTCTGTTTAGCCCAACTCTGACTGGCAACATCTCTACAGAGTATCAGAGTTTTCTAGCTTTACCTGGAAATCCCTGGTCTTCCATAATTATTTCCTATTAAGTATTAACCAACTGTAGTAACCCTGTTTAAGTTTTGGCTTGAGAAGGCAACATCAGATGTTCCCTGTATGATATGGCAGTTCTTAGATATGGATTATTGTAAAATATAGGCTGGTTCTCTGGTATCTACAACCTGTAGTGCACTTTTGAAGAAGAGTGGCCAATTCCAAAGTCCTGCTGAAACATTTCTAAGAGAAGGGTTAATTTGAACACTTGAGTCCTACTCCTGTCCTCTCTTTCTGTCACTGAGTCCACAGGAGGTAGTTACTGAACATCTTCTCCACATGGAGTCTCTCAACACATTTGAGGTTCCTGAAAAATATATATCAAGATTTCCCACCTGCAGGGACTTCATGACTAGCAGAAGCTTCACTTCTAGCAGAAGCGTACAGTCCCTCTCTCTATGAAGACGGAAAGAGACAGAGGACAGAGCTAGAAGTCTTACCTTCCTCATGTTTCAAATTAACCATTTTATGAATGGCTGAATAGGTCTTGATAAACAATAGTTAGATGTTCATTGCCAAAGCATTTTTGGACTGTTCTAAATTTCTGACTCAGAAGTCTGAAATGATACCCTTAACTGCAAGACTATTTTGCTAGAGCAGGTGTGGGGAGGTGGAGAGGGAGCACCCCGCCACACACACACACACACACACACACACACACTGGCTCATTTAGAGCAGGATCACTTGTGTTTTTAAAAGTTTTTAACTAGATTTTTAATTAGTACGGGTGGGAGGTAGCTTTTCAGTGTTTTTAGGAATTTTAAGGGTTTCTATAGTTTAAACATTGGCGATTTTATGTATGCCGCCCAAAGTCACATGTTGATTGGGGTGGCTTTACAAATTGAATAAATAAATAAATAAATAAAAATATGAAAATTCATAAAAACTAAAGTTTTTAGGCAGATTGACTGCTGTTCGAATTGGAATTTCAGTTCTGTGTTATAGCTTTTAGCACATCCCAAAACCCATAGAGTTGTACCAGCCTGCAAATCTTTGCAAGTGCACACCCCAAAATCTAACAGCTATGCTCATCTCAAGCCTATAAAATTAAAGGATGTTGTTATATAAACTGAATGGAAATTCAGAGTTATGATCTCACTAGTATTCTGCACAGTTTATCTGCACCCAACCCTAGTTAATATGTGCCAGAAGAAGATGCCAACGACAGCTAAAGACCCATCTCTTCTGGCAGGTTTTTAATAATTATAAATGGATGCTGGTTTTTAAAGATAATTTAGTGTCTGTTTTAATGTTCTGTCTATTTTTAGAGTTTTTAATGTTTTCATTATTTAATATATTTTAATTATTATGCAAGTTTAATTCTTTATTACCGTAACTGTAGAAATATTGTGTTGCAAAATATCTTGAGTCCCCTGTTGGGAGAAAGGAGGCCTATATTTTTTTAAAACCCTAGTAATTAAATAGTGGTAGCCCAGGTGCCCCCCTGTCCTGTCCTGGTAGCTCCAAGTATTGGCTGGGGAGGCTGCTTGGATGTGCTGGGAGACTGACATGGCTTGGGGAAGGTCACAACATTGCACCAAGATGTGAGTTTAAATGCAGGTGTGTGCTATTGCCCCCTCCTTTTCCTGTTAATCAAGTGTTAATGTTTTGCAGTTATGATTCTGGGATATAAGATATAAAAGTTCATGGATTATGAAATTTGTGGGAGTCCAGCACCCCTCATCTCCATCATATTGAGCCCAACAGCAAAATGACTGGAGGAGGAACTCTGATTTCCAACGGTCATGGAGGTCATGGAAGAGACCATGCCAGGTGGACTGGCCGTGAAGGTGCATCTTGTCCATATCCTCAAAGCTGCAGCAGTCTATTGCAGTCCCGGTGTTAAATCTTGCATGTCTCAATTCATACATGCTGCAGGAGATGGCTCCGTGATCATAGTGTGTGGGTCACTTCATGCCAATGGCATTTTCCCTGCTTTAGGGAAAAATGCATTCTTGGATACAAGTTGCAGCCGTTGATGCTGAGTATAGCACAGTAAAGATTTGTCACCTTAGCAAAAGCTAGACTGAACTTTTAAGAGGAAACTACATGCACTGATAAAGGGCTGATAAGCATAATTATTTTTTCTCCTGATCCCTACCCATTTCCAATGGGCATTTTGCAACCTAATACTGATCATCCAGTGGCATGTCTGTCTGTCAACACCCCCCCCCCCAAAAAAAATACAATGTAGAATTTTGCTTTGCACAATATTATGGAGGTTGAATAGTTTGTGGGTGTCTGTATGCCCACCAGGTCTTTTTCCAGTTGTATGCAATCTCTACTTATTTATTTGGTTAATTGCACTTGATGAGAGTTGTCATGATTTACCTTGAGGTGCCATCTATGAATTGAAATCATTTATTTGCTACCTCTTGAATGTCTTCCTTTTCCACTCTCTTTCAATTCTCTCCTTCCTACCCCCTAAAAAATAAACACTGTCTCCTTCCCCAGATGTGTATTGCCTTCTGGCAAAACTAGCAGCTCACAACTAATAAACAGATTTTGCCATTAGCCATTAAATAAGCTGAGATTCCTGATAAGTGTTGCTTGAATGGAATGGTAGGGTGGTGGGAAGAGACACAGAAGGAATCCAGACAATGATCTTTGCCCTTCTGTACTCCATTAACCTCTATGGAAGTCCCCCCCCCCCCATATCATTGTGTTTCCTGCTTGATTTTTGATTTTCACATCCAAAACGCTGAAGTCCAAACACACACACACACACACACACACACACACACACACACACCGTGCTGTCCTTTTAATTGAAAAAACAAATGGTAATGTAAAATGGAGACCCAATTGCACTTGGATGAAGGAATACATAAACCACCATCCTGTTATATTTTCATCAGGCAATCCGCATGTTTGGGGGGAAAGTCTGAGGAAAAAACCTGTGTTTGTTACTGACTATGGATCTTCCTGGATTTTATATGTCATGGAAGCTAGGAGTTTCAGAATATCACAAATGCTACGATCAGCCATCTAGCAATACTTTCTATCACCATGAGGCAGGAGGGAGCATGATAAACTTCCTGCCGTGATTTGCAAGAGCCAAGTCTTCATGGAGCAGGGGAGACTGATTTAATCCTTTTGTCTAGATTTTCAGGCTAGAACTGTTTAGACAATGCTATTTAGACCCCTCATCAGATACTGCCACGTTAGAAGCATCTAGATCCAGGTGGATACACACACTTCCAGCACTACTTCCCAAAACTGGTTCAGTACAAACAGAAACTAAAAAGACGTATCATATGAATGTTTACTTAATTATTATGTATTTTGGTAAGTTCCAGTTTACTGAGAAGTTTTGTGGGTTGAGGAGCGAATAGCATACAATTGTCAGATTTTTAACTTAATTCACTTACAAATATTCTATGCACTATGTGCTCTGACTTTACTAATATGAAGCACTTCTTAATTTTATCCTAGGAGGGGATGAAAAAAGTAAATTGGAATCTTCTAGGCAAGCAATTCCAAAGAATCAACCAGAGCACTATGAAATAATCATCCCTTATTTCCTGAGTGGTAAACAATGGAAACCGATAAAGGATTTTTATTCACAGGTATGTCTTTTTACCATTGATTTTACATAGTCTTACAGTGTATAGTTCAACTATGTGCTGTGCGGAATTATAGCTTTTATACTCTAACTATGTGTATCTAAAAGTCCCATGTTACTATTTGTAATCTTGACATAAAATGGTGACCATGAAAACTGTATAGCCCAGCATCCATTTGGCAAAGGTCATCTCAGCTTCCTCCTCTTTGGCTTTCTCAACCTGTCTCTGTCTACAGATGCCCATCTCTCTTTGACTTCTGGTTTAAAGGTGGTGGTGGTGAAATAATTGATGTAATAACTATGAAGGATACGGTTCGTCATGCGTTTAGGTAGGGGTGTGTGGGGATATGTGTTTCTCATTGTCTGAAGGACGAGCCTGGACCTCCTTTGGTTGTTTGATCTCAGTCCCACAAGTCTCCTTGCCCCCCCCTTGTTGAGCTAGGCACCTGCATCAACCCAGTGGGGTTAGCCCAGGACAAGAGCTGTCTCCTTCCAATAGTCTCCAGATGCCCCAAGCATATCTTCATCTGATGATGACTCACTGGAGATGCTGCCCATATCCAATGAATCTGTTTACCTGTTGGAGTACTTGTCCCCATCCTGAAGCATGCCTCCTCTTTTACTTCAACTTCAACTATTGACACCCTGGACCAGGGATGTTGAAGTCACTGGACAGTGAAGGTTCCCCTCCTGCAGGATTTCTGGGTCTTGAGGCTGAGGGGGACTCTCCTGGACTTTGAGATGTTCCTGATTGCACCATTGTCCTCAGTTTCTCCTTGATCTGGACAAGGGCCTAGGGAAATTTATGTAAGACAGCCCAATGGCCTTCCCCTTCAGGGATTGGCTGTGGCTGTCCTGCAGCTACTGACCCCTTATGTGATGGTAACATCCAAGATCACCTTGAGCACCCCATGAGTGAGGGATCATGAAGCATCCTCCTTGGGTGGTGGTCATTGTGCTGCTTTCCTTTTGGGAGGCATATCTGTTGTGCTCTTATCTTGGTGATGAAGTATGAACTCCTTCGCTACTCCATGGACTTTGCGGCACCAAGCTCTATACCCATGATGGTGAACCTTGACACTCCAGATGTTCTTGGACTTCAATTCCCAGAAGCCCAAGCCCCCGTAAATCCACATGAACGGGTTTACTGCGATTCATCTGGCCCACGTCACCCTCATTGCTCCTGGAAGCGGAAGTAAAACGTGACGTTTTACTTCCACTTCCAGGAGTGATGAGGGTGGCACGGCTGGACAAATCACAGTAAACCCATTCGTGTAGGTTCACGGGGGCTTGGGCTTCTGGGAAATTAAGTCCAAGAACATCTGGAGTGCCAAGGTCCGCCATCATGGCTCTATACCAACATAGCCTCAGAAAAGGCTGTTCAAGTTCAGATTTCAAGACTGTATTATTTTGTTTACTTTTAATTTCCTTTAGGAGGACTGCAATGACTTAGTGGTTAAGATGCTGAACTTGACAACTGGAAGGTTGTCAGGTCAGCAGTTTGAGCCACGAGTGCTGCATGACATAGAAAACTCCCATCTCTGTCTTAGCTCCTGCTAACCTAGCGGTTTGAAAGCAAGAAATTTCAAGTAGATAAATAGGTACCACTTTGGTGGGAAGGTAGCAGTGATCAGTGCACTCAGGTGTCTAATCATACCTGCCACATGTCCACAGAAATGTCTGCAGACACAGATAGCACTGGTTCTTTGGCTGTAAGCAGAGATGAGCATCGGCCCCTAGAGTCAGATATGAGATTTTGAGCAAAGGGGACCTTTATCTTTTTAATTTGCTTAATGGTATCCCAAAAGTAGTGATCTTCAGTTAATATTCAAACAAAAATCTGCCAGAGTAAATGTAACCAAACAAATCTGTTACAGCTCATTTTGCTGTCTGACAAAATAAGGGTTGGTTAATTGAAACCTTCTGTCATACAGTTAGGATCCCTTCATGTACAACCCTGTTTATACTCACTAAGAAGTAAGGCCAATTGTGTTCAGATGGGCTTGTGGTAAAGTAAGTTTGCAGAGGACTAGGGCAGTAATAGAACAATTAGATTGTATTGGATTTTTCCTTTAAAAGATAGGTTTTCAATGTGTATGTATAATGATTTTTATTAACAAAATGAATCCCTTAGATTTGTCTTTTGTCCCACCTGGGAGACAAAAGGAATATTTGCATTTTTATTAGATCTAGACATACATATGTGTTAAGCAAATTAATAGAGATGTCTGAATACATGAGGTATCTACCCAGTTCGTTTTTTAAAAGACCATTCAAATTAGAAACAGATGTTTTCTTTTCTAGTCCTTTGGAGATTTTTAGATTTAGTGCAGTCTGCTGAAAAGGTTACAATACAGGATGTTTCAGAAAGCAAGGCTACAGTTTTTTATATCATCAATTTGTTTCCCAGATTGGTTGCAATTTAAGGTGAACATTAAAACATATTAGTGGTTTGATATAGAGATCCATGTAGACTAATCATGCTTCCCTTCCACGGAAAATTTGGTAACAGTATAAAAATAATCTAATTTGAACTGTGGTAGAGACAACAATGTTGGAAAAGACGAGAGAGGGAGAAAATATAAAATGAACATCTCATATTGCATTATTGATCAAAAGCAAGAAAGTTAAATTGTGTTAGTATTAGTCATAGGGATGTTTATATTTCTGTGAAGCTTGGCGTTAAGGGAGCCCCCGGATCCTGTTACTCTATGCAAGATATTTAGACCAGTTCCATTCCATTCATTGACCTCTAGTTCAGACTCATAATGGAATCAAAAAGTTAAGTTTAACCTGTTCTTGTTTTAAATATAATGACACAATTGTTATGAAGTCTCTTGAGCTATCAGCAAGACAGGTTGGCCAATGATAAGGAGAAATAACAGTCCATTTTTCCTGTATGCCAAATTGGACCCAACATTGTCCTCCCGCCAAAATATCTGGAGCGGAGTAGCAGCCCCAAACAGCTGGCAGGCCAAATATGGGGTGCAGGTGGAGGGGTGACTTCCGCGGGGTGGCTAGTATATTGAATCCCAGCATCCTCGGCCCCTGCACCCCTTTTTAGTGAGTGGGTGGGTAGTTTTTAAAGCAGTTTTAACTATGTTTTTAATTGTGTTTTTATTATGCTGTGAACCGCCCTTAGTTGGCCTTGGCCAAGTGGGCGGTATAGAAACCGAAATAAATAAATAAAAATAAATAAATAAAATAAAAAGCCTGGAAGTCAAGTTTTGAGAAAACGGTTTTGACCCAAATGTTCATTGCCTTTTCCACACAAATGCATGTGTATCTAAATGCCTGCACATATACACACATTGCACTTGCATGTAAAATTTAATATTTTCCTATGAGTCTGAAACATTTTCATCCCCATGTGTTGCAGATTGCATTTTGCCTTAAATCATAATTTGAAGATGCAATACTAGAACCATTTTGTTGAGACCTTTCAGTAATTTCTACTGAGCTACAAGCACTTTAGGAACACGATTGCTTCAACACGTTTTGAAAACGTTCTAGTGTATCTGCAACCTAAGCACTGTCCAAATGAGTGTGCTGCTTTTGAGGCCATAGTCTTCATAGGGGCAAAGAAATAAAAAGCTAAATCAGATTGCCTTCTGAAAAGGACACAAGCTGCAAATAACGTTGGTGATTTCACCTGAGAAAAGACTTCCCATACCACAGGGATCTTTCAGTGCAAGCACCAGCTCAAGAACGTTACTTACTATATTCCTGAAACAAGCAGAGCTTGCACATCCTCAAAGCTGGTAAGACTCAGGGGAAGCATGTGAGCAACTCTTAATTCATGGCATCAAAAGACTATAAAGTGAGTGAATCAATGATTTCTACAGTAGAACAGCACAGCCTTTTTGTGACTTTTGCTGTGAGTGATTTCTCCAGTGCAAGAAGCTGAGATTCTCATCTGTATCAAATTCACAGACTAAATCAGTGATGGCAAACCTTTTAGAGACTGAGTGCCCATACTGCAACCCAAAACCCACTTATTTATCACATTGCCAACACGGCAATTTAACCCGAATACTGAGGCTTTAGTTTAGAAAAAACAACAACTCACCTTTGTCACAGACTCAACAGGTTGCTGTCCACACTGAACATGTGAGCCGCCTGCCTTACCCCAGGCAGGGGAGGGAGGAAGCACTTCCATTGAACTGCTGGGCAGAGGGGTGGGGTGAACTTTGTGCTGAGGGTAGGGAGGAAGCACTCCCATTGGGCTGCAGTGCTCCCATTGGGCTGCTGGTCAGAAGGGAAGGGCAAACTCTGTGCTCTGTGCATGCCCACAGAAAGTGCTCTGAGTGTCATTCTGCGAAGTAAGATACTAAGTGTGTGCCAATGGTACTGGCTTTGTCTAAAATGTTGGTTTAAAATTTGGCAAGGTTTTCGGCATTTTTATTATTGGCTTAACTAGAAGTAGATGTCTAGCCCAGGTAACATCAGGAGTAAGAATTAATTTCTTGTGGTAAAAGCAAAAACTCTTTGAAATAATAGAGAGTGTCTCTAGATAGGAAGTTTCTAGGGCTACCAGTTAGATACATTGTGTAGCTGTTCTTTTAGTCTGTAATAGTTTTTTTTTTAAATGAAAGGTGAAAGACAGGTGAAGCAGTGGGAAAACAGAGTTACAAGTGGAAGATGACATCATATGGATATACCACAGTCCCCCAGCATTCTGTAATATTCCCTGAATTGAAGTAAGGTGATTACCCGATAGAAACCTGACCTGAAACACCCTGAGATGCGTGAGCTAAATGTAAATTGTTTTCTGTCATAGCAACTCCTTTGCAATTTGGATAGGAGATTTTGCTTCTTTGGACATGGTTAATGTTGCTAGAGCTGAAATCCTTAATTCCTTGTTTACATGTTAATCTGCTAGCGTTGTGAGTTGGCTGTGCTGTGTAAATGTCTCATATACCATTCTTACAACATACTGAGTTACTTGGCTGAAATCTTGTCCTACTTAGCTGGTGAATGACGTCAGTCTTGTCCCATAGCGGACTCAGCTATGTCCGTCTCACCATGGATTTTACAGCACCAGTTGATAATGCCAAACTATTACATATAAGGCCATTACACAGACTACCTTTGTAACACATGTTTCTTTTGACCTACCAATCATGAAACAGTGCCTCAGAGCAGGAGTGCAGAATCCTAGCCCATTCATATGTTCTTCTGTAGCACTTTCAATCATAAAAAAGATTTTGATCTTACTCAGGATTAGGCTGAATTTCTGGAATGCATGGCATTAACACCAATGTAAAAGAGACAACTGATTTGATACAAGCATTATTCCAATCTGTGTAAACTGAATTTGGCTGGATATCAGTGGTTTAGTATCTGGCTGTGGAGCCAGAGGTAGGAATTTCAATTCCTCGTTGTGCCTCCTAGGAGAAGAGCCAGGCTGTGTAGCCTTGAGCAAACTGCATAGTCCCAGGATGCCCCAGAAGAAGGAAACAGTAAACCACTTCTGTGTATTTGCTACCTTGAAAACCCTGGACAGAGTCACCATAAGTCAGAATTGACTGGAGGCATGCAGTTATTAGTAATCTGATGTTTTGTACAGTGCTGTTTTAACACGTGACTATTTGAACTCTTTCTTGGTTATTCTGTACTTCTTGCCACAATGTCAGTCATATCTATTTTCTTTCAGCCTTATTTGATTGTTCCTATACAAATGAAAACACACAATTCCTAGAATTGCAATAGTAATTTTTTTTGCGCTCAAAAAGGTCCAAAAATAAATCTGTCTTTTAAATTGTTAGGCTTGTAATATTTATTTATTTATTTATTTAATAATATTTCTAATGCTGCCCCCTCGCCGAGGTGACTCGGGGCGGCTTACAATAAAACAGTAACAACACTGAAACATTTTAAAAACAATTAAAAATTAAACTTGTTTAAAGTTTAAAAAATTCTTTTAAAAAGCCCATAAATGCCAGCACCCAATTGTTCAAGAACTGACTGCTCAAACAAGCCAGCCCAAGGTGGCTATATCCCTGTCTGCCCCACACATTCGCTGCGCCAACCAGGTCTTGAGACCCCTACAGAATGGTAAGAGTTCTGCCTGGAGACAAAGTTCAGTAATAATGCTTGAAAGCCAAGTATCTTCAGGTTACCAGCAGTATTGAAGATAGTCTATTTTAGGAAACGCCACACTTAGGTTTGTAAATTTCAGTTCTTGTATTTTCTAGCATGACCCTAATTTTCAATGCAGTAACCAGTTTTCTTAAATAAACTGATTATGTCCAGGATGCATATTTGCAAAGGATTGATTGATTTCATCTGTTTGTTTGTTTGTTTCTAACCCACCATAATTAATGTAAAGACGCTACTCTATGGAGTTCACAATAAAAAACCAACTTTTTCTTCAGCTACCATATCTGTCTTCCTGTTCTTAACTCCTCTTAACTTTTGAGGATTTGCCATACCAGTTTCTCAGGTTCTTCAGCCATGAAGTCTGTCTTCATCCAGGGCCTCTCTTCCCAGGGATCTTTCCTTGCAGAGTGAGTTGGCGCATTCTATATTTTATGTTGTTCCTTATGATATGGGCAAGGTATTGGAGCTTTCTTTGCATAATGCTCTTAGAAGAGTTATTTTTCTTTACCCATCCAGCACAATACTTCTATGTTAGTCACATGATCAACCCATGATATCCTTAGCAGTCGTCTGTAGATCCACATTTCAAAAGCTTTGATTCTCTTTTCAGATGCTTTAGTCAATGTCCAAGCTTCAACTCCATATAGCAACACTGGGAATATGTAACATCTCACTATTTGGATCTTTGTAGCAAAAGTTAGATCTCTACTGCATAACAAGTGTCACATTTTTATGAAGGTGGATCTTGCTTTTTCTATTCGTATTTTAATCTCTACCTCGGGATCCCAATTTTAATTGAACATACTCCCCAAATAGGCAATTTTATCCACTCTTTCAATTTCTTGTATTTCTGCCATAAAAACAAAACAAAACACAATATAACAACAAAACCCACTCAGCTCATTATTATTATTATTATTTATTATTATTTAAATTTATATCCTGCTCCACTCAACCCATGGCCGACTCAGAGCGGCTAACAACATATTAAGATACATAAAGTTACAATATAATGATAAAAATACACAATAATTGATCAGTACAATTACAGGGAAACAATAATCACAATAATACAGTACCACCCCTCCAATAACAAAGCATCAAGACAAAAGGGAAAAACCTCTTTTCAGAAGCCCCACATGTATAGTGCAAAATACAATCATAATGAGAATCACAATAAACTTTACAAAAATATCAAATCACAATCAATACAATTAATACAAAACACAGACCAATAATACAATTAATTGTTTGATTTACAATTATGAAATAGCAATTAACAGTACAATTCGCAGCTGCCTCGCAACAGCAGCCAATCTCTTGCTCCCGCCACCCCTGTTCTCACCAAGGGGAAGAGTCCGGCAACGTTGGCGGCTCTGTATCATGGCAGGTCTTCTTATGGCCACGCTGGGCTACCTTGCAACTGCAGCCAATCTGTCAGCCGATGACAGGGGCCAAGGAGAGGCAGCAGCGAGGTCCCGCGGCATCGGGCGTGTCCTCCTTTTATCCCGCCAAGGCGGGGCTCCGAGGAGGGCAGCCCCAGGTGCCTCACATCCCAGGCCGATGGCAGGGGCCAGGGAGAGGCAGCAGCGAGGTCACGCAGCGTTGGGCGCGTCCTCCTTTTATACCGCCAAGGTGGGGCTCCGAGGAGGGCAGCCCCAGGTGCCTTGCATCCCAGGCCGATGGCTGGGGCCAGGAAGAGGCAGCAGCGAGGTCATGTGGCATCGAGCGAGTCCTCCTTTTAACTCGCCAAGGTGGGGCTCCGAGGAGGGCAGCCCCAGGTGCCTCACATCCCAGGCCGATGGCAGGGGCCAGGGAGAGGCAGCAGCGAGGTCACGCAGCGTCGGGCGCGTCCTCCTTTTATACCGCCAAGGTGGGGCTCCGAGGAGGGCAGCCCCAGGTGCCTCGCATCCCAGGCCGATGGCAGGGGCCAGGAAGAGGCAGCAGCGAGGTCCCATGGCGTCGAGCGAGTCCTCCTTTTATCCCACCAAGGTGGGGCTCCGAGTAGTGCAGCCCCAGGTGCCTCGCATCCCAGGCCGATGGCAGGGGCCAGGGAGAGGCAGCAGCGAGGTCCCGTGGCGTCGGGCGCATCCTCTTATCCTGCCAAGATGGGGCTCCGAGGAGGGCAGCCCCAGGTGCTTCGCATCCCAGGCCGATGGCAGGGGCCAGGGAGAGGCAGTAGCGAGGTCCCACGGCGTTGGGCGCGTCCTCCTTTTATCCCACCAAGGTGGGGCTCTGAGGAGGGCAGCCCCAGGTGCCTCGCATACCTGGCCGATGGCTGGGGCCAGGGAGAGGCATTAAAAAGAATGTTTGTCTAGTCCAGGGGTCAGCAAACCTGGCTATGTTTATGTTTATGCTTATTCGATTTATACCCCACCCTTCTTAGCACAGGGCCGACTCAGGGCGGCATTACAACATATCAATTAACAGGTGTTCTTGGACTTCAATTCCCAGAAGCCCTGTTCAGCAGGTATAGTGACTTGGGCTTCTGGGAATTGAAGTCCAAGAACATATGGAGTGCCAAGTTTGCAGATCCCTGGTCTAGTCTATCAAATGATCTCCCAAAGGCCTGAAATTGCCAGGTCTAACATCCAGTGTTACTATCCTGTCAGTCAAAAGGAACTGCAGAATGAACTCACCGAAAGGGGCCTTCATATGGGCAATTTCACATCTGGTCTAGACACAGAAGAAGAAGAATATAGCAATAAGTAGGCAAATTTGCTACAGCTTTTGATTTCCAAATATCCCCTTCTACTCATCTCCCATTTACCAGGCACATTCATTGTTCAAAAGCTCTCCATAGCCTTGATGATATTTGGTAATCTTAGCCATAGGGTCCTAAAGATCTTATCTGTTCCAGTTTGAACCTGAGGGCAATAACCAATATTTCCCAAATAGCTTTGTAGGCCTTTTTACATGTTTAGTTTAGTATTTCCTGCTGAGTTCCCATGTTCCTTTCAATTATCATTGAGAACAGCATTTTAACATATTTTACACCATCTAAAACTCTGTGCTCAATAGCTTGTTTGTTTATTTGCCAAGTTAAACTGTTTCTAAGTCAAATTCAAAGTATTAACACCTACTTTTAAAGCTCATATGACTTGATATCTGAATACATGAAGAAATGTTTCCCTCAGCCTTTCTTTGCATTGAGATAATTACTAACAAACCTCTTTCTTTCCTTTAAATATATTTCATTAATTTTATAACAAGTGTACAAAAATAAATATTGGAAAACAGTAAAATGAATGGAGGACATTTCACCTACGGTATTTTAATATCCTTTCAGCAACAAAGTCCTATTTCTATTCCTAGGCTTTTAACATGTGATGAAATTTTAGCAACTAACTCTTTAGAACAGGGGTTCTCAATGTTTTCCAGCTGCACACTCCTTCAGACAGCTGAGCGGGCCAGACTGGTGCCATAAAATGCATCTGTGGCTGTCATAGATGCATTTACAATGGCCACTGTCTCATTTGTGTTTACACGGCTGTAAATGAATCCACGGCCAATTCCGGCCGTGGTGGTGGCTGGAGCAAGGTCGGTGGCCAGATTATTTGGCACTGTGGGCTGGATCTGGCCCATGGGCCATAGGTTGTGAACCCCTGCTTTAGAAGGTTGCAATTATATCCTGAATTTTTTTGTTTATTTTAATTATTTCTGTGAATCACCCTGATAATTTAGCAAAAGGATGATGTGTACATTTATAAAATAAAATTAATTTTTCAATAACAATGCAGTCAGATATAAAATGCATTTTCAGCTTAAAAGAATAATAAAAAGTTAACATTGGAAAACACAGAGAGTGACGAACTGGATTTGATTGAATTTAAGAAATTAAAGGAGGACTATTTCTGAGTAATCAAGATTTTAAGAATAAAGTAAACAGTAAGACGCTACAGGATTTATACAACTTTTTGGAAATTGTTAAAAGATAAGGCAGCCCCGGACGTGTCTCTGATAATAGAACTCCCAGATAGGATAGACTTTTTAACACAGAATAAAATACTCATGTTAAAGGGATGGACTGAAAAATGTAAGGACAGGCAGATAAGAAGTGACATACAAAAAGCTAGGTTTGAAGTGGTTCCTCTGTGAAGTAAAACACTCTGCAAAAACCTGTTGACATAGCTAAAATGTCCCCTTCAAAATGAACATATGTATCAATATTTATCTCTGGTGCAATAGGCCTCTTGTAAATATTTCCACAGCGGCAGTTAATATCTTCTCATTTTGCAGCTCTTCAGTTTTGACACTTACCATGCTTTATCTGGTTATTGTCCAAGTACCATCCATGATCCCCAATGCTCTAGTGACAAGAAACACAGACATAGAATTCTGCGTTAAAAATTGAGTTGTGATTCCAGAAAAGACATAAGTGAAATCCCATGCCCCTAAGGGTTTCTTGTTTTCCTTCAAATATAAAGCTATTTCTAACAAGAAGTTCTGGGTCTTCAAAATCATTAATATAAAAAAATTATCCTTTATTTGTTAAAAACCATTTTACTTTTAACTTTTTAATCTTTAAGAGCTGGAGCATCCTGCTGCAAAAGAACATAAATGGTGGCAGTAAGCTAGCTAATTTTACACACTAACATTTGAAAATGGTGCTTGCTGCCAATAAAGGGAAGTACTGTACAGAGGAATCTAGTAAATGAGACAAAGGTTCTTTTGATTCATCTAGCCAAATTTCCTTAGCTAAGTATTCCATCTAAGAGAGTAGCCTTTCATTGGTTAATGTTGCATTCTGTCTTTTCAAAAGTGGAAAATAATTTCTGTGAATGACTCTATCCTAGGAAACTTATTAGTGCTTCTTAGAACAAATAACCCCTGTTTTGTCTTCTCCACAACTCTGTATACAGTAGAAGCACTTAGCTCTAGTTTTTAAGAAATAATAATTAAAAAAATATTTTAATTGTTATTGGTTATTAAATTTCTAAGTTATCACAAGCAGAAGTACAGTGGAACCTCATACAACAATCACATAACAATTAGGTTTTGGGGGGAAATGGCGTCCCACATTTTCCCTAAAATGGCGTTCCGCAATTTTCCCTATGGGAAAAATGGTACAGCAATTTTTCAATAGGAAAAACCATTTAGCAAAAAATAAATAAAAAAAATCATTGTACGATGCATCCCATAGGGGAAATCACTATACGATGCATGCATCGTATAACAATTGTTTCGTACAACAACAAGCCCCATGGAACAGATTAAAATCGTTGTATGAGGTACCACTGTATTGTTAAAATAGAGGACTTCTGGCTCCCCCGCTGCTTGTAGCAAAGATTGACCAGGAAAGTTGGCAATTAGAGACTTTAGAGAACTTTTTCACCCAACATAAAAAATAAACAGAAGCTGAATAACCATTTTCTTTTTCTTCCTCTTCACCTTTTTCTTGTTTGTTAAACAAATAGTTTACAAATAGTTCAAAAGGCAATACAACTAGGTCTCCTGATAAAATAGTAATTAAAACATCTGCCTGATTCCCAGAATTAAAAGTGACTTTGTATACTCCATGATTCATTGTAACCACACAGAGAGAATACCAGTACTGAATATAAAAGGGATCCAAAATTCAGTTTCCCAAGAATCCTAATTTTGCTTTAAACTTATAAAATCAGACTTCCAGAGTTTTACTGTGAAGAGGAAGTACATGGCTAACAGTTTACAAGATCTTAGTAACCAATAAATAGCTGAGTAATAGTAATGCAGAGGGTAGAGACAGGAACAATGCTAGCCTCCACAGAAAGTGCTGGTTTAAAGGAAAGACATGATAGTTGTTTAGTACAACTAAGTGTTTCTTTAGGGTGGAGAGGGGAAATCTGGGATGGGTGTGCCAGATGGTTGAGTGGGCATGGGGCCAAGAGAGGTGCATTGGTGGCATTGACAGCAGCAGCAATGACACAATGAGAGGAACCAGGAAGTGACACTGGTAGAAGGGAGTAGGAGTGGCGGTGTCTCTCCTCTAACATTAAGTGGTGGAGCAGGCTCAGACAACCACTGGGTAAGTATTAATACACACCTAGCAGTATATTTCTCTTTCCCCTTTTGCTCTGGCTTCTTTCCCAGTACTCACACAGCAACACCATTTCCCAGTCCCTCTTACCCTGCAAACCAAGGAAAACAGCTCCTTCCTCTTAAATCCGGAATGGCTGGAAACAACTGCTTTATTGCTGAGAGGAGACCCAGGTTAGCCAACCAGAGGTATGCTTGAGGTTACAACCTTTTCCCATTATGCCCATGCTTATATAATTTTTGAAGCACAGATGTTGTGCTGTTTTGCTTACGCATGAGTGACAGCTTAAAAACAGGGACTTTGAAATGCCATGAAAAATGCAGAGCAGACTTCCTTCAGAAGTAATCCTTGCAATCTTCAGTGTTTTAAGATAATCTAAAGAGTCTTAAAAATAAAAAATAAAAACAAAATAAAGTCAGGTGGTCTCTCTTTGGCCACTGATGCAATTGATCACTGTGGTTTCTCTCCCTGTTCAGGCTCTGACACTTATTCAGTCTTTCTTCCTGAGGTCTAGATCAGTGTTTCCCAACCTTTGGTTTTGGGAGTTCAATTTCCAGAAGCCTAAGACAATTCCCCAAAGCACTGATCAGCCAGTGCTGATTTAGGCTTCTGGGATTTGAAGTCCCGCTGTGGGGCATGGGCCCCACATTGGAAACCACTGGTCTAGATGGAGAGAGGAGAATAACGGGGCAGGAGGGGGAGTTGATACATCACAAAAGAAGCCCCATCACGTAGTATCACCCAGCTTTGCTAGGTATGACTGGGCACAAAGAAGCACACAATGGCTGGCTAACCCAACAGAAAAGTAAGATTGTAGCTTTTTTACAACTGGCAAAAATGGAAAATCCCTAGTTGTTATTCAAACCTGCTCTGAAGCCTGCCCCTGTTGAGTTGCAAATGGTTGCAAAACAAACTTCTCTTTCAAGCTGATGCATCACATCCAAAGTATGGATGCAAAACAAACATTGTGGCTTTACACATTTGCCAGTGAGTTAGCATCTACAGACTGCAAATATAATGCCGTGGCCTTTCATCTGCCTTCTGCATCGCAGCATGACACCTGTACCACTGATCCAGCTCTCCGAGTCATTTTCTGGTTCTGAGCCCTTTTGGCACACAAAGTCTTCTTCAGCCCCAAGCCAGTATTGATGAAGCTGCTTCCCTTGATCAAGATGGATTTAAGTGGGATTTAATCCACTTGGGGACCATCACCCTTCCCTGTGGACTTTGCCAAGGCTGCAAGTCCTCAGAGGTGTCAGCTACAATTGCAAAATAAAATAGCTACAATTGCAAAAAACAAAAAAACAAAAAAACATTGTAGTATGAATTCTAGAAGAATTGCCTGGGTATAACCTAGAAACAGAGGTTGTCCCATGTCAAATATATTTCACTGTATTTCTCCAGATCTCTAAAAACAAGGTCAAAAGTCTTTAATACCCTCTGTCCACTCAAGACAATCTCAAACAGCGTTGCTCTCACTGGTTCTGTTAGACTGGGCCATATATAACAATATGTTTTCATATTAAACAACTGAAATGAGTTTGTAATCTGTTTTGTAATTTCATCTTGATTTATATTTAAAACTGCAGTTCAAATATAATTCACATGGTATCAGTAACACACAATCAGACAAAATTGGTATCACCTGCTTGATGGCAAAACAATTCCAAGCACTGATTGTTTTTCAGGAGTTAAAAACAGGTCTAATATGTTGTCTCATAAATATACAAAATTCTACAGTGACAATTTAACTGTTTACAATGAGAAAGAGGTAATTCAAAACACATTTTGGAACATCTGGGCTATAAAACCCTTCTGGTAGATAGTATAGGCCATGTTGCTTAACTGTTTTATTTTCAATTAGCATTGAGCTGAGACAAGGGTATCTTCTTATTTGGGTTTCATTTGAAATGCTTACAAGGAGGGATACTTTGTCCCTGAGCTCATTCCGTGTGAATTTTGCAGCATGTATTATCTGCATCTTGGTTTTGGTAGGACTTTGACAAGCAGTAAGTCTGCATGGCCTTGAAGTACTGGAAATGTGCTGTGAAAAGCAATGAAGATTTTTTTTAAAATGTTCTTGAGATTTCTATTCAATACTATTTTGTTCCTTTAATGTAATTCATTAAGCACATTAAGATCATCTCAATGGAAAAAGTATAAAATGTGAACATACTCTAAAATTCCTTAGCAAATGAGGATTTACTATGTTGTTTGGAAATCCATTATGTATATGGCGTGTATTGACAAGAGAGATTTCCATCATTCTAAGACACACTGGAATACACTGGAACTAGAGTAAATTCATTGAGTGAGTAAATTCACTCAATGGGACTGTGGTGATCAACAGTTTAGTAAGTCCCATTGGTTCAATGGGCTTGCTCTCCTTGAGATTACCTAAGGTTTATTATTTTGTTGGTATTAGTTATATTCTTTTACTAGTAGGAAAACAAACAAACACATTTAACTCAAAATGTTTCTGTAGGACAAAAATATCTTGTTTCATCGTTTACATTGTGTATGCTGAATTGTGTTTACATATGGATTATGTTGGGATATTCTTTTGATGGACTATCAAGTAATATCTAACAACATATCCTAAAACTGAATGTGAAGGAGGCATCTAGAATCAATATTTTGGGCATTTCATTATGAAAAACCTCCTGCTGAGAAACTGACATAGTACAGATGGAGGTCTTTGCAAATACAGTCCAACAAATTATGTCGTTTGGGTTTTAGAGGCAAACACTCCTTAAGTTCTATTGATATACATTTCCCCCCCCCCCCCACGCCTGTGTTTTATCTTTGAAAATAGCAATAAGGAATTCAGCATTTGCAACAGAACTGACAGACTTGCTGAAGAAAGATAATTCAATTTAGCATTTTCTTAAAGGTTTTATTTGGTTTTATTTTGGGCTCTGTAATCCTATGAAATTTGTTCTTCAAAGAGAGCAGTGCCCTAGTAGGAATTAATTCAAACCCCTTCAACCCTATTGAACACATATCTTCTGAGAGTCATCACTCAGACAAGAATGAATAAACACACAGGAAAGCCCAATTCTCTATCGGCTCTGGGATGGACTCCAGTTAGTCTACCAATTAGTTCTGGCAACTACATCCTTTTGTTTGACAGCAAGACCTACAGCAAAGATAACACCAAGGAGAGAAGCTTCCCTTCATTTCCCCATCATCCTCTGCCTTGTTGTAAGTAGTAGAAATATGTCATATCTCTGCAACAATACTGTCTGAATTTTACTTCAGTGTTTATCTATATTGGGGAGGGGGGCAATCTGTTTGTTAGGGCATCAGTGGATTGTGCTATTATGCCTTGTCCCCAGAACCTGCAAAACTCTTGCCACAACTAATTATGCTTAGTATATTCCATTTGCTCATTTCTAGCAGGAGCATAGCTCATGCTGAAGCCTTCTTATTTCAGGCCAGGAAGGCAAAGTGGCTGTTCCACCACATGTGTGCTTCATATCTCACACACCACGTGAATTTCAATTCAGGTCACCAAATCATGCCTCATCGTGCCCTACAATACACATTATGCATATGCCATTTCAAATGTTACAGAAGAAAAAAGTGAAGATGGTTGTTCCTCAGTTATAACCTTGGGAGTCCACACTATTATACCATTGATAGTCATCAACTTCATATCCCTCATCAACCAAAAAATAATAATAATGATGGTGTTTAGCTGGTAGAAGTGAAAAAAATCTCGCAGTTTTTCAGATTTTAGACAAAACAGCTGTCTGGAGAAAATGGAAACGCCACGGAGAAGTCTCCAATTCCAATGAGAAAGCTTGGGATACCGAGATGCCAAGTCTCATTTTGGGTTCAGCTTGCACAATTTGCATGAAATGTCTCTGTGCAAAGTAACATATTTTGGCTTTGGGAAGTTAAGCGCTAACATAATAAGAACAAAAAGACAGCTGATTCATCACAGATGCAGAACCATCAAATGCTACAATTTTTTTTACAAATGAATCCAACGTGGCAACAATTATTGTATTTTTCCAGCACTGTGATTTTAGAAAAATGCCCACAAAAGTCTTTAAAATGCTCATATTATTTTGAAGACTGAAATATTCTTAGGTTGAGGAGACTTGTTAACAAGCTGAGGACAAATGAAGTCATGAATTATATCACTCATTTTGGTTTTTGGAAGGCAAGAATGGAGTCAAAACCCTGTAAGTAAGATCTTGAAGGATTCCTTGAGACTTCTATTTTTCTGTTGTTCTTTGTCACCGCAGCACTGTTAACAATGACACAATTGCTCCATTCCCATTCTCCTTGTGCAGGGGCCAGCAAACTTGGCTCTCCACGTGTTCTTGAATTTCAATTCCCAGAAGCCCAAGTCAGTACACCTGCTGATCAGGGCTTCTGGGAATTGAAGTACAAGAACATCTGTAGAGCCAAGTTTGCTGCCCCCTGCCCTAGTGATGGTGTCCGCGGGGTTAGCCACATACAGCAGAGTAGTGCGCAGTGGCAGACTAGAAGATTTGCACCTGAGAGGATGTTTCTTTTCCTTGTGCAACAAACAGGCAGACAGGTCTTAGTGCAGGTGATAACTCAAACAGGCTTACTTGGAAGCAAGTAGTGCAGAAATATATACAGTGCAATAACAGAAAACAGATTCAGTCTCTTGGGTTTCTCAATTAGCTTCACTGAGAAGGTACAATTGTGCTAAATATGTACAAGCCTCTACACAGCTCAGTAGCAGTCCAAAAGCAAGCTGTGCCACAAGTAAAGTCAGATAGCTTCACAGCTTACCCCCAAGTAGTCTTTTCGTACAGCAAACAGACAAATCAGGCAAATGCCTTTCCTTGGAGCAAATTGGAGATCCAGTTCTTGTACTCGCAGAATTCCTAGTCCAGACTGTTGGCAGAGAATGAAGTGTTGAAGCAGTAGCTGGGCATCAGAGCTCCGGCATGGTGCGCATGGTAGCTCCGGTTGAACATTGTAGCTAAAGGTCTGTGGATTTGCTCTGGCATAAATACACTGGCCACAGAGCTCTCTAGAAAAACCCCAACACCTGAGTGCCTCAGTAGTAAAGTCTTAAAGCACCACAGGCACAATATGCCTTGCAACCAGTTGGGACATGAGGTGAAGACTTACATCCCCAACACCTAGTGCATTAGACTATCCCACTATTACCATACGGTTCAAGGCTTCTTCACCTTGGAAAAGTCTTATGGGTGAAAGATAAGAAAGTTCTGTTTAATAACGGAGCTGTCCAGCATCAGACATGGAAAAGAGGCATTCTTTTCCAATTTAAGATGATATTACTAGGAATGTGCCATTTTAAGGGTGAGGTGGACTCTAATTTCCAGAATATTCCAATAATTTTCCCAGATAAAACCCTGGGAGTTCCAGGCCACAGACATACATCTATATTTCATTCACCTGAAAGAGGTCCAACCTTAAAGGACTGTATTTTCTCTTGATGTCGAAAAAAGGAAAGTATCTGGTTTCCTGAGAAGCCTAGATCTTCATTGGAAATGTAATCTTGCTGTATATTAATTTTATAGAGATGTAGCCCCAAAGAACCACATCTCCCATGAAGACCTAGACCTCCCAGGAAGGACCATGGCAAGTCTAGGTTCCTACTGGGATCTAGACTGCTAGCAGGGTCATCCAAGGTGGAATAATCATTACTGAAACAGTTTAAGATGCATCAATCCTTTTTAGCAATTAATAAATGTATCATTAGATGAGAACTGATATTTCCAGTGATGATTATGATGGAGAAGGAAAAATTCTTGAAAAGTGGTTGCTGGGCAGCCTCAGTAGTAGAAAGTGACTGGCAGTGATATTCAACCTAATTGCAGTTAGTATTAAATGACTTCTGAATATTTATACTTCAAAAACCCTATAATCAGGCAGCTCAAAACAAACACTAGTTTTAATTAAAATAATCCTTTTCTTCTGAAGACTCGACTAATTCTCAGATGATCCTGCCAGTAAGAAGGTGGGACATTACACAAAGGCAGAGCAGGATTTTTGGTTGCTCTCTGCTATCTTGAACTTTCCTTTCTCGTTTGAGATGGAGAATTAATGTGTGACCAGAGTAGAATGCAAACAAAATACAATGGACCTCCCAGTTTCTTTGCAGGCGCACCCCCCAAAGAAAGACTCAGACACCGGTATATGGATAAAGGCATTGGGCCACTTTTATTGAATAATGCCCTAGTCCGAATTATAACTTTCAATTGGTGTATTCATCCAATTGTAATTGTTAAGGCAAGCAGGCCACAGTAACACTGGTAAGGTTCCTCCCAAAATTGCCAATGGCAGTTGGCTACAATGTATCCATTTGTATCAATTTGTTTGTTGATACAAACAAATTGTTGACCGGAGTCAATAAACTATCTACTGACCCCAACCTATGACGTGTATCCATCAAATCACGGGGTGATGCATGCTGAAAAGCTCCTGCCATCACCCCTTGCCTGGTTCGTCGTTGACCGGTCAAAGCTATTACACCTGTACCTGTCTAAGTGTTGGCCAGTCAATTGTGAACCTGCCGGATACCTCTGTGTCATAAATCTTTACCTTACCAGTGCTACCCACCTAAAGTGACCAAAGTCAAAGAAACCCCTTTGCTCAAACACTAGCAACAGTGTGGGATGGGCGAAAAAGCCAGAAACCAAGGGCCAATTGTGGGTTCAGGCCAAAAATTCCCACCCGGCCCCGAAGCGACCAAAATATCACACTGTTCACTAGGGAGGGGGTGGAGGGAAAAACTTCTCCTCTCCGTCGCTCTTTTTAAAATGGCAGCTCGTCTGCCTCGTGGCCACCCCTTTTATAGAGGGGTGGCCACGCCCCCTAACTCACCCGGATGTCTGAGTCCGGGTGGGGGGGGCGCAAAGAGCGCGGCGGCCATTTTGGCGCCGCGCTTTCATTCTGCTCTTGTGCAGTTGCTTCCTTCTCCCACCCACCTTTTTTTTTACAATTTCTCTAAAGACTAAACTTCCAGTATTGACCTAAAACGATCTGCAGTAATTGATTGTTTTGCTTCCTCCTTAGCTTTTACCCTTACATGCTCATGAAATGTTATATTACTAGCTAAATGTAGTAGGTAGAGTCCTTTGTTAGTCAGTCTAAAGATAACTTAATCAATGAGAAACAAGAGTCATAATTGACAATAGGATATTCAGTTGATTACAATCAATAACATGGAGCTGTGCCAGGCCCCATCCATGGATATCTTTTTTTAAAAACCAACAATTATAACTTTCTTATTGAATTGATTTGAATTGAAATTTCAAAGAAGCCTTTCAGAATATTGCCCCCTTAACAATAAATTAGCTACTCAGTTGACCCTCTGTGCCCACAGACGCCTTTTATTTTATTTTAGGATGTACTCATTTGGTTGTTTTATTTTTATTTTGTTGTGTGTTTTATTATGTTGTTTTTGCATGTGCGCTGTCCAGAGTGAGAAATGTCCCAAATGGGCAGTATAAACTGAGATTTTTCTTTTTTCTTTTTTTTGATGCAATGTCAGAGAATGCCCTGCTTGACCCTATGCACTGCTTTAGAGGGCAAGAAGTAATTTCTGAAGAGTTTTTTAACTTTCTTATTTTATTTTGTTTTCTTGGGCTTACCAGCATTGCTTTTATAGGGATGGGAAAAGTTAATAGTCTGCACAACTGAAAAAATGTCCATATGAGATGTCTTGTTACTGCTGTCCTAGAAGGGCCTCCTCAATGTGAACCCTTAATTTAATTAGGGGTTATGGTCCTTTCTAGCTGGCTGGAGAGATATCTGACTGCGGAGCCAGAAGTTGGCAGTTCAGTTCCCCACCCTGCGTACCAGAAGAGCCAACCAACCAATTTCTCCCCTAGCTACAGTTAATGAAGAAAACAGGTTAATTTGTGCTCACTTTTTCATCACCAGAAACATTGAACTCTATCTCTCATTGATCTGGGTTTTTGATCAAGGTAGAGTTTTGACATTATTCCTATGACCTTTGCTGACTTTGAAATAGGTCAGGAAATATCTTCCTTTAAAGTAAAAACTGTGTGTGTTGTTTATTATGGTTAGTAATTCTTGTGCTTCTCAGTCATAATTGAGAAATATTTGTAAAAAAAATGTGGAAAAGACAGCACATCATATTGAGTTATTATTGCTAGGTCTGTTGACTCTGGTTCAAATAGAAAGTCACTATTTAACATGCATTGTCTAAAGATTCTCAAAGCTGTTGTGAACATCTACCAGCTGAGCTTCTGACATTCAGTATCATAAACAACTGCTCAATAAAGGCAGCATTAAACAATATACACTGCATTTTCTATCAGCTGTCACTGAATTTTCTGTCAGGCAGATACCCTGTGGTGTGTGTAAATTATTTATTTACTATGATTTTCTTAGTAAACTCTCAAAAACTCAACTTACTTCAAGGAAGATTCCACCTGTGTAAGATCTCTGAGGCATAGTGTAACATAGTGCTGAACTGATACATAATTTAAAACATTTATATAGCAGTAATAACATGTTTTCACATTATCATCTACTTTGCTGATTTAGGAAAATGTCTTCTTTGCCTCAGGCCAGTAATTATGGCATATATTCTGCTAGACACTGGATATCCATTGAGTGTTTTATGCTGCTCTCAGTTGCTTGTGTAAGTATGTGTATCTTTAGGTAAAGGTCTCCCTTGCTCGAAAGTCAGTTGTGTCAGACTCCAGAGGACGATACTGATCTCCGTTTACAGCCAAAGGACCAGTGCTGACTGCATCTGCAGATGTTTCCAGGGTCATGTGGCAGGCATGACTAGACACCGAAGTACACGGAACACACACGGTTACTTTTCTCACCAAAGTGAAACATATTTATCTACTTGCAGTTTTTTGCTTTTGAACTTCTAGGTTGGCAGAAGCTGGAACAATGGGTGCTCACTCCATCATGCACAGGTCTCGAACTGCTGACCTGCTGAACTTCTGGTAACCAAGCTCAGCATCTTAACCACTAAGCCACCATGGCTCTTATGGGTATCTTTAATTAATAACCTTAACTGAGTAAACTTTTAATTTGTATTTAAATATGTATCTTAGTTTTTGTTCTTTTATAGTACTACTAGCATCTTTTGCCCGGCAAGCTGGGCAGGTTTATTTTTGTATGTTTGTGGTTTGGGTGTTTTTTGGGGGGTACTCACACAACACAACACAAACACACACACACACACACACACACACAACACAACCACACACACACACAAGTATACAGCCCTCGCCTGGAGGGGAAGGGAGCTCCCTTCCTCTGTCAGGCAAGAATGCCCGAACGGGGTGCCGGCTTTGGCCATTGCCTGGTGAGGAAGGCACATGCTTTCTCCATCTCTCTCTCTTCCCCCCTCTTTCTCTCCCCCACCTTCTCTCTCTTCCACCCCCTCTCTATCTCCCCTCTCTCTTTCTTGCATGCGCTTTCCCCATCTCTGTCTCTTTTACCCCCCTTCTTTCTGGGCCTTGTGTTTTTTTTAATCTGGTTTGTGGGGTGGTTGCCCCATTCTTGGCTGGTGGACCCTTGCAGCGATGCTCACAGGGCCTTAAGGTAAGTGTGGCCGGCTTGGTATGGGATGGTTGGGCCGGGTGTGGATGTGCATTCCAGACACGTACGACGCAAGGTTCTTCTTATAGGTTAAGAGGCTGGTCTTAGACCATAATAAAGATTGAGTGAGTAAGTGAGTGAGTTTTAATCTTACAAAGAGTGTGACACTTGTGTGTCTTATCACAAACTGCAGGATATTATCTTTCTCTGTGTTTTTTTTCTCAGCACAGGCTCAAATTACATATGAATGATGTGGACCATATGTCATTTCTCTCCATATTTATATTTACTTTCTAACTGCAAAAGTAATTACCCTACATGCAGTCTGTATCTTTGTACCAGTGGGTTGAATAAAGAGATGTTTAACTCTTTATTTGTTCCAAATTTCTTCCAATACTTTTAGTCCTGGAATAGGCACAGTAATGGGAGCCTTCTTTCCCCTCCCATATTCCACACACGCTGTCACCTGAAATACCATTTTCTCCTGCATTTCTCTTTAGACATTCAGAATGGACTTTTCATTCTGTGTTGCTAATATCTGAGGTGTTTTGATAGGAACTTGAGAAAGGTTGTTCTTGGTAATGACTTACAGATTATGAAACACCAGTTAAGAGAGGCCTTTCCTTCCTCTCCTAGTAAATGTTTGAGAGAGACCTTTAGTCTCATAACTAACATTTATGTCACAGAAAATGTTGATGTTTGATCAACTGGCTACTGTTTTTAACTAATCATTTTTTAAAAATTACTATACTTACCAGAAATCATTAGGAATTCCTCCAATTCTGATAGCTATAACCAAAAAGCCCAAGTTCGCAGAGGAATTTCAGGATACACAACTGTTCTTTGACAAGGTTCAATCTGTAGCAATATCCATTAATTATGAAGAAGGACATACAGAAGTTGACACTTTCTAAGCTCCATGGCAACTGCAAAGCATTAGGGGCAGGTCGTCTTTCTGTTTATTGAGCTCTGTAGAGGTGCCCTCTTAAAACACTACCAGTCTCCTAATGCTTTGCAGTTATGATATACAGGTAATTGAGCTGATAATTATGGGCAATGAATTGGATGAGAGAGTCTTCCTTTCTGGTGAAGCCAATGTATCTTTTAATGAAGAGCTTGGTAGCAGTGTGCAAATGGAACATGAGCTGCAAGTCCAGAAGGATATTGCAAATGATTTTGAAAAAAAAATCAACCAGCTAGGTGGAACAGGTGACATTTCTCCCAAGGATGGAACAGAAAGCCCAAGAGATTGGGAAGGTGAGGAACTTGTTAGCATCATTGATGCTAAAGATAGGAAAATCCTGGATGATGAAGAGGAGGAAGAAGATAATAAGACAATCAGCTTGTTAGAAGCACTAGAGATACTGATGATCCCTCAGTTGATTGAGGAGGATCTTTTGAATTCTGGGAATGATGTCAGTGAACAGGAGACACCTGATGTGACTGGCATAGATAATATAATTGTGTGCCAGTATGACAAGGTTCAGCAAAGTAAGAACAGATGGAAATTCTATTTGAAAGATGGTGTTGTGTGCTTTGGGGGAAATGACTATGTTTTTTCCAAAGCCATTGGAGATGCAGAGTGGTGAAATGTACAAAAATATCCACAGTGTTATTGTCTGTTAGAAATAACCTTTACAGTAGACCCTCACATAACACCGTTGCTTGGTTCCCCAAGTAGCGTCGCTATAGGGGAAACATCGTTGTGCAGTTTTCAATGGCAGCTGCACCATCTAGTGACAAAAAACTGTCATTATCCACACAACGACATTAAAAAAACGTTAATCTGCACAACAATGGTTTTTCGTCATTGTGCAGAAAGTCACGTGGTGAGTGATGATGCGTCGTTAAGCAGAAATGATGCTATTCAAACATGTCATTAATTGAGGGTCCACTTTATAGGTAGTTGTTAGTTAAGAGGAAACTGAGATTCTTGTGTTCTGAAATGCAGAATGCGAAAAAGATTGTTCACACTAAGAAAGTACTGGTATGTGACTTTGTAAACAAAGACATAAATCTTATTATAGGAGCCCTCTGGTGGCGCAGTGGTTAAACTGCTGTACTGCAACCAAAACGTTGTCAGTTCAGTGGTTAAACTGCTGTACTGCAACCAAAACGTTGTCAGTTCAATCCTGACCAGAGCTCAAAGTTGACTCATCCTTCCATCATTACAAGGTTGGTAAAATGTGTACCCAGCATGTTGGGAGCAAAATGCTAATTACCTTTTGAATCACCCAGAGAGTACACTAAGCGCTATATGGGACAGTATATGGGGTGATTGCTTTGCTTTGCCTTGCCATGGAGCTTGCGAAGCGCCACCCATGTTCTTCTCCTTACTTAAGGGCCATCACTACAGGCAGAACCTTACAACAGAACAAGTGTGTATCTTAAAACTCCTCTGGGGACATTTTTGTTTGTTTGGATAAATTTTTAGAGAAAGTTGTAAAAGGGTCTAGTTATAACCATTCAGTGGAAAAGAAGAAATTATAAATTATGAGAATAATTTTTTAAAAATTATATATTTATGCTTTAATACCATTTGTAACACTCATTTAACCGATGTCTCTGATCTCTCAGGATACATGAAGTCTGCCATGGTATGTATTGAGCAGTATAAACTACATTGACATAGATGTAAAGTTGCCTGTTCTTCTCCACACTCACAAATAATTGTGTTGGTGTGAAAACCACAGCTTCTTGAGTTCCCTTTGGTCTTCCCAACTCCAGTACATTGTGATTTTCAAACAATTCAGTCCTGCATGTGACTGAGTGCAGGGCTGTAGCCAGGGGGCCCAGGGGGGACAAAAACCCTCCTGAGTTAACAGCCCCCCCCTCAACCCACCCCGAAATGCCAATGTTATATATGTGTGTGTGACATTGTTGTCCCTTCTGAGAAAAAAATTCACCCCCACAAATCTAGAATCCTGGCTATGGCCCTGACTGAGTGGCTATTCTTTTCCTGGGATTCCATCCATTTTAAGAAAGGGTTGTCCTTTCTTTCCACTTTATAGTCCTCATATGTAGTAATGATGTAATTGTTTGTAACACAGGGATCATGCCCTTTTTCAGGTAAGGACACGTCCCAGTCTTTTAGATGTTTTTTGCCCTGACTGTCATGCTTATTCCAGGCACTTAGGTTATCTTTAAAGACTTGTGTGTATTCAAACCCTTGTTCTTCAGAGCAATCTTTATTGTCGGATCGGGGCCGCGGAGCGGCTGTTGGGTCCCGGAGGAGACTGGTCAAGCAATGAGACATGAGGCAAGATGGAGCGAAGACCAGTGATTTAATAAGGGAAAATCGTCAGTATATATTATGTTCAGGCTGCGTCAGAAAGAACTGTGATCCACATGACATGTTTACACGAGTTAATTGGGAAACTCTTCAGGGGAAGTTAATTAACCAACTTAAACACTGACAGGGGAAATCCATTGTTCCAAACTATCTTGGGGTAAACATGTGGCTGTTATTGGTTCAGGACTTAGGGTAATCCGCGTGTGCGATATTACCTATTACATGACTAGCGAGTTAGTCATTCAGCTTCCTATTGTCCGAGCTGCTTGTCAGGACAGCTGTGAGTGAATTAAACCCTATCTAATATTCCGCTCCCCCAATTCCTGTCCCCTCGGAACCAAGGCTCAAAGGAGCGTTCTCCCAAACCGTGGTTCTGTCAGGGACAGTATGCCAATTGTGTCCGCGGATACCACACTTTATCACTTTCGGGGTAATAGAAAATGATCTAACCCCTGAAAAGGCAAATATATTCAAAAAATTATGTGCTCCCCAAAGACAGTTTCCAGTTCTATTTAGAGAGTATGTAATTATACATACATATTTTAGATTTCCTGACATTGAATGCTTCTGAAGAACTCATGAATAACTTTGTTCTTCATTTCACATGGTAGATAGAGGCACTCAGAACTGAAACAATGTATTATTCTGACACTAAATATCCTAATTCTATGGTGTCTTTTCAGAGTATTTATCTCTGCTAGGCCATAGAACCATTTACCTAATATTAAAATGATAATCAAGCTTGCCTTTACAATTTCATTGCTGTAAATGGTTCCCCAGTGCCTCATGAATAGCCTGATGCATGTATTTAGTATGGTAGATGGATGTAGTTTATTGTTAAGAACACTTGAATACTGAATTTCAATCTAGCTGCTTGCTTCACCTGATGAAAGTTAATTCTGAATATTCATGGCTACTATAGAAAATAGAGGGTTGTAGTCAAACCATTCCCAATCAGTGGAGAAAGCCCTTCTGTGGTGTATATAAAAAAGGGAGATGGGCATATGTTATTTGGAAAATGCATTGTATGCTGCTTCATATATCATTTTACAATGCAAAATATTGCAGCAGATTTTTTAAAACCTTTACCATGATGGTGACCCTTGGCATTCCAGGTATATTGGACTTCAATTACCAGAAGCCCAAGTCAACACTCCTGCTGATCAGGGCTTCTGGGAATTGAAGTTCTTGAACACCTGGAGTGCAAAGGTTCATCATGGCTGCTTCAGAATGTCTGAGTTATGGTGTAATGAAGAGTTTATTTTGTGTGGCTGGTACCACTACACTTGATGCTCCAGTGTCCTGGATTCCAAACTAACCCTGCCTCCCAATGTGATGTTGTTAAATTAAATACAGGAAGGATGATGTCAACCAACCTCTTCCTCTGCTTCTCCCATTCCAAAGTTCAATGTTTCAGTTTTCAATATAGGAGGCATGTTTGCATTAGTAGTTTATGTTTACCGCAAAGGAACATGGGTTTAGAGAAAGGTTTGAGAAGTACTACAGTGGATGCTATTGATCAATGCTTTTAAAAGTCCAGATATTGTCAGCGTACCCAAAATAGATGTAGGCCTGCCAGGCTGCAACAATCCCCCCGTCCCCCAAAAGAAAAAAAAGTTGTGGAAAACCTTGTATTCTATTAACTAAATTTCCATCAAAAACTAAACTGTTGATCCTTTCCAAGACAACGCAAGGGAAGGTATTTAATCAAAATATGCAAAAAGGAGATTTCCCCTTCCCTCATCTCTTCTGGTACTGCTTCAAGTGTGTGGGTAGAAGATTTCAAGGAGCCCAGTGCTTTTACATTCTCTATCAGGCAATTTCCCCATTGGATGGGAGGTCAAGCAAAAGTTAAATAAAATCTTGGTTTATATCCCCAAGTCTGTGATGTAATTGCCTAATGGATAGGAGGATGAGGAGAAGGGTGTCAGTGCTTGAGAATCAGCAAAAAACCTTAAAACCACCATGGGCTTCTCCAGGGAAACCTCTTCTCAAGAGCTATGTGAATATGCTTCATATCAAACTAATTTAATCAAACAAGCTGAGCATCCAGGAGAAAATTGCTTCAGTGATTAAAAGCTCATGGTAATGACAAATAACCCTCTTCCATGTATTTCTCCAGTATAGCTTGTGTTTATGCTAAGTTAATTTTACCACAAAAAATAATAAATGTGGTAAATTATATTTCACCTTGACTTGGAGACTCTTGTGTGCATGTAAATATAGATTTGTACATGGGCAATGGTGCTTTTCAACAATCAAGAAAAAAAAATTCTGAACACCTCCCAAACTCTAAATATTAAACCAGAAGAAACTAGGATAAGCATATAGAGAGCAAAAGCAACACTCTGCTGAATGGATAAATGCTGAATCATGTCACCCATCAAGACTGAAGAGTGTCTCTGGCTGGACTATCTGGAAGTCACTTAACATTTTAATTTGTTTGAATTTTATCTATATGTCCAACATTATAAATGTCCACAATTTTAATTTGCTCTGCAATGCTCTGATATGATGAAGAACAAACAGCAGCTTTTAAAAACTTTGTTGTAAACCATACTGGGCATGGAACAATTCTGGAAATTCTAAAAAACTTATGGGTTTATGTATTCAAGTGCACATGCACACATGCCATTTTATATAATGAAGATTTTAATTACATTAGCAAGTTCCTGTTTTCAAAATCATTTCTCATAGTTCAAGGGCACATTAACAATCAGTCATCCTGAGGTTTGCAGCAGGAGAAATTTACTAGTCTATCAATCTGCCATTCTGGCACACATACAATTCAATTCATCTGTGAAGTGCTAAATCAATAACATTAACATGTTTAAGAGTCTATGTGATTGGCCAGCATAAATTCAAAAGCATTGTCAAAGAAAATAAATGTTGGTGCATTACTAAGCACTATTTAAATGCAAAAGGAATTCAAAATTCATGATTCTTTTATTTTCTTGCTATTCCCTTTACTTTAAATCCCACTCTCCTTCAGATCTTTTTGCCATCTGCCTTCTTACAATGGGAGACCAATTGTGCAGCCTATTGTGTGTGCGTGTGTGTGCGCACATGCGCGCGCCTGCATTTTCTTTTGGTGGTAATAGAATCATTCTTCCATTTCATTTTTCAGACTTACCCAGCAGTGCTGAAATTTCTTATACCGGCGGGAGGTGAGGAACTTGTCATCATTCTGGAGAGGAATGAGTAAGTCGTTCTAATTTGTATTCCTTGCAGTCTAGTTGTGTTAGTGAGGATATTACAAAGTTAAAATTGATGGGTTAGGCTTATAATGTATGGTCAAGTCTCTTATCTGACTGCAATAAAATAGACTTGTATAGCCTTATTTAAGAGGTTCCTTTTCATCAACGATGGTGACTCTGTGAAAGTACATGTATAATATATGCATTTGTTTTGGAATTTACACATCTTTTGTTTTTCCTCTTCTCACTTGTACTTCACCTAATGTTGTAACAGACAAATCAGTCTTTCTGAATTCATTGTATATGCTTATTGCTGTCTTTTGATGTCACTAGGGATGAGTTTTTTTAAAAAAAATCTACTAAACTACAGATACCATAATTCTGCCTTCTGGGAGCTCCACCTTCTTTACAGGCACCTTACAAATACCTCAGTGAGATGCACCTGGGATAAATGGCTGAATTAAAAGGTTTTGAGGACTAGCTAGGGCATGTTCCACCCAAGTGACTTTGCAGGCGCACCCCCCAAAGAAAGACTCAGACACCGGTATATGGATAAAGGCATCGGGCCACTTTTATTGAATAATGCCCTAGTCCGAATTATAACTTTCAATTGGTGTAATCATCCAATTGTAATTCTTTAAGGCAAGCAGGCCGCAGTAACACTGGTAAGGTTCCTCCCAAAATGCCAATGGCAATTGGCTACATGTAACTATTTGTATCAATTTGTTTGTTAACACAAACAAATTGTTGACCGGAGTCAATAAACTATCTACTGACCCCACCCTATGACGTGTATCCGTCAAATCACGGGGTGATGCATGCTGAAAAGCTCCTGCCATCACCCCTTGCCTGGTTCGCCCTTGACCGGCCAAACCTATTTCCCCTGTACCTGTCTACGTGTTGGCCAGTCAATTGCGAACCTGCCGGATACCTATGGGTCATAAATCTTTACCTTACCAGTGCTACCCACCACACGGGGAGGCGTCCATGATGACTCACCGCCTCCCCCAGACCGTCAGCTCAGTCACCAGGCCTGCTTGCACCTCATCCAAAAGAGGTACATACCTCTAGCCGACAGGTGGACCCCACATCCTGCCTACAGGTCAAATTTTTTGTAAGCCTATCCTCAGATATCTAATGGCTATTCCCCAAGCCATTCTCAGCAAGGAGCCGGGCAACAGCCCTGTCCACTGACCGCCGGGACGGTCCGAACTGTGGATATCCACGTCTCATCTAAATTGGTAACTTGGAATGATGTTAGACCATAGCGACCGTGTGTAAGCCATAAATGATATAAAACGCCAGGTCACTGCACCTCGACAGTTTAAGTAAAGGTCAGTGATCCGTGTGAGATCATTGCCGCCGAGGTGCAGAATAAGAACATCAGGCGGCCCAGCATCCCTGATGGACATCAGGAATGGCAACAGTTCCCGCCCGTTCATGCCGCGCATACATACCACCGCATACATGCGGATGCACGCAGTTCTAGATGGGGTCCACACTCTGTCACCGCAGCATATACTGCCACCCAGTGTACATAGCTGCGGCCCACCAGCCCCACTGCCACCGGTGTGCGGAGACACACAGGATCTGTAAAAGAGGAGAAGGGGTTAAGGACATAACTAGGTACTCATACAGTGAGGGGACGTACGTATAGAAAAAATTACGTGCAGACCCCCACGTGCCCACCTATATCCGCCTCTGAGCACCCCAAACACAGCCGTGGTCAATGCGACGCCTATTCTAAGTAAATGGGTGCCATAACGGGCCCCACACTGGGAAGCGCGGTACCGGTCACCCTTTGGAACTTAAATTTGGTAAGTGTAGACCCATCCTGGTAGCAGAAAAACAGGCTAGGGCACGCAGCAGGCACTGCCAATCGCATGTAGGGCACCAACCGGAACGATGTTAGCAAATGTACGTCATGGCAGTATACACCACTGCCCACTCCATGCTGATCGGCCTTCGAGGGACGAATCCCCAACTGAGCCCACTCTTGTTTGATATAGACATCTTCGAGTTCCAGTGCCCTACAAAACACGTCCCCTTTTGACCATGGGACCAGCTCGCTGAGTCGTCGAGCTCCAGAAAAAGGCTACATCGGTAGCTGCATGAAAAGAGACTCCTCCTACCTACTGTGATATAGTCTTTGCCAACCTCATGCAAGGTGGGTCAGAATACCTGTGAGAATAGGGCGATGTGTGTCAGGCGGCAGCTACACACACATGTCCACCCCCCTAATACATGGCTTATTCAGAAGACCCTAGCATAGTCAGGAAAGCCCCGTGCTTCGGCCGTGACTATCAATGCTCAAAGCCTGGTGGCTATGGTGTGTGGAGCCAACCCCGGATCATAGGGCAGACTATACAACCTAAAACCCAGTCGACCAATGTCAGCAGCATATTGGGCAATTGCCTTTACCAACAAAAAAGCTCTAAAGTGAAGGATTGGATGCTGATGCGCAGTGCGCGTGCGAGTTACCAATACATGCAATTTGCCCGGTTCACATCTCCTAGCCAAATGACCATACCACAGCCAGGAGTGGAGAGGGTAGCCACAAGCGTCCGTAGCCCAGCTGCGGAACCGGGCGATCTGCAGGCGGGGGAAAGCATAAGCAATATCGTTATAAATGACTGGCACATGTTTAGCCCAAAGAAGCGCCTTAAAGCGCATGAACCCCAGAACAATATGCAAGCTGAGGCCATGACTCAGGTGATTTAGACTTCAGGCATTGACAATGTGCACCACCGCAGCATTACCATGCCAAAGGTGAAGCACAGAATCAGGCCGCCTGTCCCCCAGAGCATAAATGGTACCCAGAATTGAGAAGATATGTTAGAAACATAAGACCGTGTAAACGATCCGTGCCCTGACATCCCTGGGGCCAATGACCATAGACCCTTGTCCTGAATTAAATCCCCCCACCCGGGGAGCCGGAGGCATCCGACTGTATTTGTAACTGGGATGGAGAAGATATGTTAGAAACATAAGATCGCGTAAACGATCCGTGCCCTGACATCCCTGGGGCCAATGACCATAGACCCCTGTCCTTAATTAAATCCCCTCACCCGGGGAGCCGGAGGCATCCAACTGTACATGTAACTGGGGCTGACCAGAAGCTCAGGCCTCCCGATGCGACAGCATGGAAGTCCTGCGGTAATGTGATCCAAACCAACAGGTCCACTTGCAAACCCCTAATCAGCTGTACCCCGCAGCTTCGTTTAATGAGACCCGCCCTAGCGTGACCCAGGCACTAGGTGAAAGCACTGCCTGTTATTACCACTCTGCAGGCGAAGTTGATGCGGCCCTGCATCACATGTTACTCTCGTAGAGGCACCTTCCACTTGGCAACATTGCCACCTTGCAGCAGGGGCCGCTCACACTGACCGACAATTCGGTCATCTGGCCCGCTTGCACGTCATTCAAAAGAGAGGTGCCTCGACTTGTTGACCGGTGAACCCCATCTCCAGAATACAGGCCAAATTCCTGTAACCCTATCCCCAGACTACAAATGGCTGTCCCCAGGCCATTCTAGATAAAGAACCAGGCAGCAGCCGTGTTCACTGACCGTCGGGCACGGTCCAAACGCTGGGACAAAGTGTCATCCATGATATTGCATCAGCATGATATATGACCATAGCAATCGTGTAGATGGCCATAAATGGCAAAGAAACGCCAGGTCCCTGCACTCGGAAGTCTTTAAGTCCGGGCCAGCAATCCGGTAAGATCACCGCCTCCGAAGTGCAGCATTAAAACATGTGGCGGCCCAGCATCCCCAATGGACATCAGGAATGTCAACAGTTTCCGCCACCTCTATGCCATGCACCCATACCACTGCATACGCGCGGTTACGCATCGTCCAAGATGGGGTCCCCACTCTAACAAAGCGGCATACTGCGCTGCCCCAGTGCACAGAGTTGTGTCCCACCAGCCACACAACCACCAGTGTGCGGGAACACACTGTGTCTGTAAAATAAGGAGGGAGAATAGAGGGCAGACAAGGCACTCATTCAGTGCAGGGACGATTGGACAGAGGAAATTGGGCAAATCCACACCTGCCCCTGCAACATATGTCGGACACTGGGCACCCAAACGGAGCCGCAGCTGATGCGGCACCCAACCAGGAGGAATGGGTACCAATTCCAGTTCAGTCAGGGTAGACCCGGCTTGGTGGCAGACGACAGGCCGGGAAGCGAACCAAGGGCTGGCACAAACACCTGTGGGGGAGCGACCAGACATATGGCAGCGCCAGGCTAGTAGCCTCGCCCGGCTGATCGGCCCCTGAGGAGCGAAGCCTCACCAAAGCCCACTCCTGATCACACAACCCGTGATCTAGCGCCAGTGCCCTGCAAAACATGTCCCCCATTCAAGGTAGTAGCAGCTAACTCAATCTGGGAGCTCCAGATCAAGGTACAAGTGGTTGCCCGAAAATGGACTCTCCGCAAGCAGCATAAGCGTTGCCGCGTAAGAGTCACATACAGTAACCACACGCGCTAACAGGGGTCGTCGCTGGCCTCATAGGGGAAGGGGCCGTCCTAAGCCTAAGGTCTTGACGTATGCTAACCATGACAGGCCAGGGAAAACAACCACGGCCCTGCCATCATTGTCCCAGCACTGCACCATTTGGAACGGCCAAATGAGGACGGGCCCTCATACATCCTGCCATGGATGCCGAATAGGCCGGCAACCAATCGGCCCGATAGGGGGGGGGCAGTTGCGGCGACGGGGCAACACCTTGACCCTGTCGTCCTACCCCTGATCCCCTGATCAGTGTGTTCACAATGCAGGAGGGGGAAAACGTGAATATATTACCCAGACCACAGTGCCCAGCTAATAGCCCAGTACAAGAGGGCACCCAGGGGCATAGAGCAAGCAGCCAACAGCAGAACCACCATTGGCACTGATTGTAGTGATAAACACATAACCGGCCCTACGGGCCCAGGGGAAGTAAATAAAGGCATAGGGGCAGTAACCCCAATAAGAACCAGTGTGTAATTGCCTTGCTGCAACTATGGCCACTACACACACACCCCAGCATGACAAGCTAGTGTCAGAGGTGTGCTAACTTGACCAGGATACTCACTCGGTGCACCCTTACGAGCCGCCCCCACTGGGGTTTCCGGCCCGTGGCGGGCGTTGGAGTCCGCGATGTCCCTCTCGCTCCGTGTTCCTGTGCGTCCCGGGCCGGATGGGGAGCTGCGAGGCGCCAGCCTACGCTGGCCTGAGGCCTCCGGCAGCTCAACCCTGTTGCCAGCCCACTGCGTAGCAATGGCCGGCACGTGGACCAGGGATGCCTCCATTGCCGAAGTGGAGGCGAGGGAGCATCTGCAACACCTAACCCACCAAGACGAGGTGGGCCGGATGGGCCAGATGGCCCACCGGGTAATTGATACGGAGGGCCAATAAGCAGCAGGGGTAAGAACCCCAGCGGGGCAGGCCTGTGCCACCCCCCGCCCGAGCCCACAGCCTGGGCTCGTGGGACCTGCAGGGTTGCCATCTGAGCCCTACGGCCCGGTGGAACCCCCGCAAAATAAAGGGGTGGGCAGAGCCCATCCCATTGAAGCATCCCGTTCTGCAGTGCTCGGAATCGAACCGCTGACTTTCAGCCTCTCAGTCAGCCTCTTAGCCGCCTGAGCCACTGCAGTCCAGAATGAAATCAAGCATCTTGCAAAGAGGCAAGCAAAGTTCTATGAAGGGCAGGGAAAGCCTTTCCCCTCGGTGCGGCTTGACCGCCGGAGACCTCCTGAAGGATCTCTGGCCAGGGATCGAATCCAGAGCCCTGAGTACCGCAGTAGCGAAGAGAAGGTACGAAGGCCAAAACTCTAAGCAAAAATGCGACGGAGAAAATTTCTCCGCTCCATCGCATTTCTAAAATGGCAGCTCAGCTGCCTCGTGGCCACCCCTTTTATAGAGGTGTGGCCACGCCCCCTAACTCACCCGGATGTCTGAGTCCCCATTCTTAGTGGGAAACGCTGCCAGGCATCACTGGAACAGGACACCTGGGTAGATTTTGCCTAGCTAAGCCTCAAAGCCTTTCTAAATTAGGCCTTTCATGTTCACATAACTCAGTTTGTGCTTATTTTCACACAAAACACAATAAACTAGCTTTCTCTAAGAAAGTGTTTATGATGATTAAGCCTAGGATTAATATGGATGCCTACACTTAGTAAATGTTCAGTAGCTGTATTAATTCGCCCAGTTGGCTATACATCTGTAATCTGTCAGAAAGATATGTAAAAATGTGAGGAGCGAATTCAACAAATTCACATTTGAATCTATGTTTATTTTATATATATGTTTGTTGGTATTTGGCTTCAGCATGTCATTGACTGTACACTCAACAGGCAACTTGAGTTTGCCATGAAAAGCCTCCAACATGAGATAAAAATAGCTTCAAGGTTTATGAACTCAAAACATAGGTGCTTTCCTCTTCTCCAACAGAGCATGAGACAGTGGCGTTTTGAAGAATACAGTTTCACATAGGAAATGTAAATAGACTTTTGTAAAGATATTGAAATAATAGTTGAATAGGTGTTTTGAGATGAGAATATGATGTACAAGAACTTTTGCAATTTCTGAGGAAGTAGGTGAAATAAAACCAGAAACATTTGAATTCTCTGTGTTTATTGTCTGATGGTTTTATAAAAATATGTCCTCTCTTGTACAAATTGAGGAAAATAAAACCCTTTGAATCATAGATTTGTAAAGCTGGAACTACTCCTGGTTTCATTTTTGTAGGCTTCTCTAGTCTAAATCAGAATTTCAATACTTTCAAATGTCTTAGAAATATTCTCTGTACAACCTTTTAAAGTCAGTACCTCATTGTCAAGTAATGAAATTTAAATTTTTGTTTATGCTCATCTTTTCCCTGCTTAAGTTTCACATTATGGGCTGGCATTAAGCAAGTTCTCCATACAGTGGAATGATCCATCCGCACAATAACAAATTCAGATAACGACACTGGATTTTTTGAAAAGTCATGCCCCATGTTTGGTCTCCTTCCTGTTCATGCTGGTTGGAGACGAAAAAATCACCATCTTCGGGTCCATGTGTCCAGCTCTCCGCTTACCCAGAAGTGTCTGGAAGGCTGGGAGGACCTATTCTGCACTGTTTTTGCCTTCCTAGCACCTCCATGGCCCGCCCAACAGCTGAGTTGCGGCCATCATCTTGTCTTTGAAAAATTAAAAAAATAAGATGGTGGCCGCAACTTTTCTCAGCTGTTGGGTGGGCCAGGGAGGTGCTAGGAAGGTGGAAACAGCACAGAATAGGTCCTCCCAGCCTTCCAGATACTCCTGGGTAGGCGGAGAGCCGGACACAGGGACCCAAAGATGGCGATTTTTTCATCTCCAACCAGTGTGAACAGGTCAGAGACCACTTCGTCCTTTTTGTGGGGGTGGGCAGAGGCAGTCCGGGTGCCTCTGTTAGGCTCTGGGAATGCTGGTCTGTTTCTGACCTCTCCTGATTCCCCCCCCCCCCGCACTGCTCCAAGCCAAAACACTGGGGGGAACTTCATCGTCGGCTGCAGTCTTTGGCTTGGAGCAGTGCAGGGGGAGGTTGGGGAGGTCAGAACCAGCCTGGATCACCTCCCCGGAGCCTAACAGAGGCACCCGCAGTGGCGGAGAAGCAGAGATGGGCGAAAAATTCCATCACCACGGAATTGTTTCACCCATTTTGGCTTCTCCGTCACTCCTGCCTCCTCTGGGAGGCTCAAGGGACCCTACCCGTGCTGTTTCAAACACCTCACGACCCCCCTGGGTGTGCTGCAAGCCAAAATGTTGGGGGAAATTCCTTCGTCAGCTGGAGGTTTTTCCTTGCAGCACCGCCCGGGAGGGTCATGGGGTGTCGGAAACAGCATGGATAAGGTCCCTTGAGCCTCGCAGAGGGGGCAGAGGGGGCAGAGAAGCCAAAATGGGCAAACAAAATTCCAGCACCATGTTATTTTTTTTGACCATTCCGGCTTCTCCGCCACTTCTGCCCCCTCTGGGAGGCTCAAAAGACCTTATTCGTGCTGTTTCCAACACCCCGCGACCCTCCCCAGCAGTGCTGCAAGCCAAAATGCCGGGGGAAATTCCTTTGTCAGCTGGAGGTTTTTTCTTGCAGCACCACCCGGGAGGGTCGCAGGGTGTTGGAAAGAGCATAGGTAAGGTCCCTTGAGCCTCCCAGAGGGGGCAGAGGTGGCAGAGAAGCCAAAATGGGCAAAAAAATCCACTACCATGATTTTTTTTCACCCATTCCGGCTTCTCCGCCGCCTCTGCCCCCTCTGGGAGGCTCAAGGGACATTATCCATACTGTTTCCAATACCCCACGACCCTCCCAGGCGATGCTGCAAGCCAAAATGTTGGGGGAAACTCCTTCGTTAGCTGGAGGTTTTTCCTTGCAGCACCGCCCAGGGTGTCAGAAACAGTGCGGGTAAGGTCCCTTGAGCCTCCCAGTGGGGGCAGATGCAGCGGAAAAGCAGAAATGGGCGGAAAAAATTCCTGTATTTCAATAGAAATGTCATTATCTGGGTCATCTCCATAGGAAGCAATTTTTTTGCTGTTATCCGGGGGCTGCCTGGATAACGACAAAATCTGGTTAACGATGTGATTTGGGGAACCAAGTTTTGTCATTATCCAGGGTTCCACTGTATACAGTATTGTTAAATCACGACTTGGGTGTTTGAGTCTAACAGCATCTAGAGGGCTACTGTTTCCTCGTCCATGCTCTGATACATTTATTCTTTGCTTTTGGTATTGAACTTCTGTAATTCTCTAGTCCTCTTCTGTTTCATGATGGAATTTTATATTGCTTGACCATGTCAGGTAATTTGGAAAATGGAGAGACAGTTGTTCCAAAAGGTCTGTAGAAAGATTGAATTCAATTAACTGCTATCTGGATTGGATGGGCACAAGTTGAGGAGAGGAAGAGGAATGTTTTTGATAGACATGCAATTGAGAATACACACAGCACTAAGCTCTTAGCAAACCAACTAGCCAACCAACAAACAATTTTTTTAAATTCTCTAAATATGTGGATGTTTGTTTTAGGCTCTTGCCTAACATGAACATTGCCTTCTCTCCTTTGTCCACAAAATAATTCTCTTTATGTTATATTTTTATGTAAAATAAATAATAATGAGTTTTCTGCTGGGAAAAGATTGACCCCTCAAAGAAGAAGAAAAATTTCCTTCATGCATCCAAGGAGGCATCCAAGAAGGGAAGCCTGGTTATAATGGGGGACTTCAATTACCCTCACATAGACTGGGTGAACTGTTGTTCAGCACATGATAAAGAGATAAAGTTCCTAGATATGCTAAATGATTGTTCCCTGGGACAGATGGTTGAAGACCCAACTAGAGGTACAAGAATCCTTGACTTGATCCTGAGTAATACTCAGGATCTGGTGCAAGATGTTAATGTGACTGATCCAATAGGGAACAGTGACCACAACTCAATTATGTTTAACTTGATCACAGACCGCAAGTCACTGATAAAATCTAACACAGAGACCTTAAATTTTCAAAAAGGAAATTTCCCAAAGTTGAGGAAACTAGTAAAAAAGAAGCTGAAAGGGAAAATTGAGAGAGTCCAAACACTCCAAGAGGCATGGAGGCTGTTTACAAAAACAATAACAGAGGCTCAATTGGAATGCATACCCAAAAGGAAAAAGAGCACTGCCAGGTCCAAGAGGACTCCAATGTGGCTTACAGGAGCTGTTCGGGAAGTGATCAAGAGCAAGAAAAGCTCATTTAGAAGATGGAAGGCTTGTCCGAATGAGGACAGCAGGCAGAAACATAAATTCTGGCAGAACAAATGCAAGGCAACAATCAGGAAAGCAAAGCAAGACTTTGAGGAGCGTATAGCTAAAAATACTCAGAGAAATAACAAAGACTTCTTTAAGTACATTAGAAGTAAGAACCCAACTAGGAAGGCCATTGGACCATTAGATGACAATGGAAGGCAAGGGGTTATTAAAGAGGAAACAGAGATTGCAGAGAGACTCAATGAATTCTTTGCTTCAGTATTCACTGAAGAAGACAGAGGCCACATGCCCAAAACAGAGCCTATCTTCGTAGGGAGGGAAACCGAAGAATTAAGCCAGATAGAAATAACCAGGGAGGAGGTCCTTGCATGTCTTGTTAAACTAAACCCCAACAAATCACCAGGACCAGATGGCATCCTTCCACGAGTTCTCAGGGAACTTAAAGATGAAATTGCTGATCTCCTAGCCAAAATATATAATCTTTCCCTCAAATCAGGCTTTGTGCCTGATGACTGGAAGGTAGCGAATGTAACACCAATTTTCAAAAAAGGATCCAGGGGTGATCCAGGAAATTACCGACCTGTCAGTTTGACATGTGTCCCAGGTAAAGTGATGGAAACCATCCTAAAAGATAGAATTAATAGGCACATAGAAGAGAAGGTGCTGCTAAAGGAGAGCCAACATGGCTTTTGCAAGGGCAAATCATGCCTCACTAATCTGTTGGAATTTTTTGAGAGTGTCAACAAGCATGTGGATAAGGGGGATCCAGTTGACATTGTTTATCTGGACTTTCAGAAGGCTTTTGACAAGGTCCCACACCAAAGGCTCTTGAATAAACTTACCAGTCATGGAATAAAGGGACAGGTCTTGTCCTGGATCAGCAACTGGCTAAGGGACAGGAAACAGAGGGTAGCACTAAATGGACACTTCTCCAAGTGGAGGGAAGTAAAGAGTGGGGTCCCCCAAGGTTCAGTACTGGGACCCCTGCTTTTCAACCTCTTCATAAATGATCTAGAGGTAGGAGTAAAAAGCAAGGTAGCCAAATTTGCTGACGACACTAAATTATACAGGGTAGTGAAAACTGTGAGAGATTGTGAGGAGCTCCAGAGGGATCTCTCGACACTGGGGGAGTGGGCAAAACAGTGGCAAATGAGTTTCAACATTAGTAAGTGCAGAGTGATGCATGTTGGGGCAAAGAACCCCAATTACATTTATAAACTGATGGGGTCTGAACTCTCTGCGACAAACCAGGAAAGGGACCTTGGTGTCCTGGTGGACAACTCAATGAAGGTGTCAACCCAGTGTGCCTCAGCAGTGAAAAAAGCAAACGCAATGCTAGGGATCATTAGGAAGGGTATAGAAAATAAGTCAGCAAGTGTCATTTTGCCTCTTTATAAATCTATGGTGAGGCCCCGTCTGGAATACTGTGTACAGTTCTGGTCGCCATACCTCCAGAAGGATATTATGGAGCTGGAAAAAGTGCAGAGGAGGGCAACCAGAATGATTAGGGGACTGGAACACCTTCCTTACCATCTGAGGCTGCAACGGTTGGGCCTCTTCACTCTTGAACGACGACGTCTAAGAGGTGACCTGATTGAAGTTTATAAAATCATGCACGGTGTGGACAAAGTAGATAAGGAAAAACTGTTTTCCCTATCGCATAACACTAGAACTAGGGGACACTCCATGAAACTTTTGGGTACTAGTTCTCAAACAAATAAGAGAAAGTACTTTTTCACCCAGAGGATTACTGGTCTATGGAACTCCCTGCCAGAAGAAGTGGTGACAGCTGTCAGTCTTGACAGCTTTAAGAAAGGATTAGACAAGTTCATGGAGGACAAGAGTATCAATGGCTATAATCATGGATACTTAAGGACAACCTCCGGGTTGGAGAGATAGGCAGGATATCTCTCAATATCATTTCCAGGGAATCCTAAGCAGGTGAAGGCATCTGCTTGGGAAAACCCTGAAGGAAATGGTGAGCCACTGTGTGACAGAATGCTGGACTGGATGGGCTGTGGCCTGTTCCAGCAAGGCTGTTCTTATGTTCTTATGTTCTTATGCCAAGAGGTGACAAGTTCTGTGATTTTTCCTATGTGTGAGCACACACCATCTAATTTTGTTTAGCATTATGCTACATTTCTTTCACATACATGACAAGCATACAAATATGATGTTAATGCAACAAAGGCAGAGCCAGAATTTCATTGGAGGACGTCCTGGAAGGGATATGAGTTCTCTATGTTTTCTGAACCAGAAGAAGAAAATATGAGGCAGCTGAGAATTCTATTGTCCTCAAATATGACTCTCATCCCTACTAGGTATGGAAGAACAGTATACTCCAGAGGTTCACAACCTATGGCCCCCAGGACAGACCTGTCTCGCGGCACCATTTCATGTGGCCTGCTGCTGTCACTGGGAGCGACAGAAGCAGCAAAACCAGCAAAAACGCACCACCCTTACTCACGCCACAAAAACTTTGAGAACCCCTGGTATAGTCAAACATGATCCTATGTGGGTGCCCATGTCCATCACAGATTTAAGGGTGTATCTGTTTCTGTGTTGCAGTTACTGTACTCTCATCTTTGCTTCACTGTTTCGTTAAGTTGAAAACAGCCCTTCAAAAAAAATTCTTAGCACAGATGGACTACAGTCACATTCCAACTGCCCTTGCTTTCTCTCCCCTCCCAGTAACCATAGTACAGATCATGTGCATCTCTTCTGGGATCCTCTAGTACTGGGTAATTTGGCACCTCCTCCTAGTAGAACTACGCCGCCAGGCCCAGTTGCTACCATTTAGGAAATAATTGAAGACATGGTTGGCAAAAATGGGTCTGGGGGCCGGGATTGTCAACAAGCTCCCCTTTATGGCTTGTCTGAGGCTACCCCCTCCTGTAATTAATTTTTTAATGTTAAGGTTTTGTAGATTTTATATTTGTTTTTAGATAGTAAATGGCACAGCGGGGGTGGGGTGGATAGGTAATATTGCTATGTTTCAAGTTTTTTTTAATGGTTTTATATAGGTTTTAACTTGTGTACACCGCCCAGAGTCCATTGGATAGGGCGGTATATAAATCTATTAAATTAATTAATTAAATTGATGACCTTTGGATAAATGAATGTAATGACCTTATGCTGGTCCTGTTATGTGTATAGTGTCACTCACTGTAATAATTGAGTTATGCTGCAATGGGATTAGGGCTCCTGTTAATTATTTCAAAGTTTGGTGAAGTTACTTCATTTAGACAACATCACCCAGAAGCCTTCAACCTGTATGCTACTACTGCAAAAAAAAAAAAAAAATGAATTCAAACCTCTACTTTTTCATAACATTGAATAACCTTGGCCTACTATTTCTCATGCTACCTTAATTCCTAGGTTTGTATGAGGAAAAATCAGACACAGGAAGAAACCATGTCTATTGTCCTGAGTTCCTTGGTAAAGAACAGATTAGAAAACCAAATGAGGAGCAGGGAGAGAGTGAATGAACAATCAGATAACAAAATATATATAAATAGGGTATTAGAATGCATGGTAGTTTATGGAAAGCTGAGCTCTGGTTTTGCTAATTGCTTCAAGAATATTTGAGTTTGTTAAGGGTGATTTAAAAGTACAATTCCTCAATCCTAGACAAATACTGTCGTAGGATAAATCTTTTTATCACTTACTAGCTTAGTGCCCGGCTTCACCCGGGGATTGGTATGCACCCCTGCCCATAGCTGTCAAGTGTCCTGTATTGGCCGGGAACCTCCTGTGTTTTACCCTCTTTCCCGCCGGTGGCCCATATCAGTCAGACTGCAATGTCCTAATGCCGCCACTAGATGGCTGCAAAGGATAAGCATAGCTGTCAAGTTTCCTGTTTTGTCCAGGAAATTTCCCTTATTTTCAAATCGAAAACTTGACAGCTTGACAGCCTCTGCCCCGCATGGGGACCCTTTCCCATGTGCGTTCCCTCCAGGCCCCCCACCCCTGCCATCTTGGTTCACCCTCCCTGGCTCCCTGCCCTGGGCATGCTGCCCGGTACCTGGGCCTCGCTTGCCTGTCATCCGCCCAGACCCCACAGCAGTGCGTCCACCAGCCTGTTGCCCCTTCCTTGGCTCGTGCCCTGTGTCTTGCTTGCCCCTCCACCCCCACCAGCCACCCTCATCTCGTTGGTCTTGCCAGGGCTTGTCCAGGCCACCATCCCCGGTGTTTCGTCCAGGCGGGCTCCACAATGCGCCCCGTCGACAGCTGCGCTGAAGGAAGCTGTGGCCGCTATCACCGGTGTCCGGCTGCGGCATCGGCGGCACCGCCCTTGTCTTCGGCGTCTGTGGTTCCCTTCCTGCCGGCGCACGCACCCAGTCTTTCTGGCCGCTTCTCTGACCGGCTGCGTTGTGGGCGTCCATTGCTGCAGCTCCCTCGCTGGTGTGCATGCATGGTATGGGTTTTTTCTTTTCTTCCGTCCAAGGCACCATGAGGCTTCCCCCTGTGCAAGGCCCCCTGGTGGTCATAGTCCCCACACCTTTTGCCATTTTTCAGGGTGCAGACCCTGAACTGGGAATCCGGACCCCTATGTTGCCAAGCCAGCACGCGCAAGGCACCTGTGTGCCAAGTTACAGCGTGCTGGGTCCAGGGGTGTCAATTTGTGTTCTCCACATACAAGGTGACACCTTCTTTTTATATAAATAGATATTGCACCAAGGAGTCTGAGAAACTGACAGAAAAGCTACAGTTTCACCTTTTAAGTCCTAGAGCTCTGGTGAACGTCTCCGGTCTTGTTTAGATTTCCAGTGTTTGAACACCTCTTAAGATCGGTCTAATTCTTTGTGTTAAGATCCAGGAAATACTGGAAGATAAAAAACGAAATATGTTTAGCACAGGACACTATTTTTGCACTTCAGAAAGTCTATTTATCTGTGATTTATCAGTCCTGTGGAGCCAGAAAATGGGTGTTACATTCGCCTTTGTGTATCCCAGAAGAGCCAGTTTATGTGGCCGTGGGCAAGCTGCACAGTTCCAGGAAATCCTTGGAAGAAGAGGATATTAAACCACTACTGAGTACTGTAGTTGCTACCTAGAAAACCCTGGAAAGGGTCACCCTTTCTTGATAACACCCTTTCTTGATAACACAATTGGTCTTCCTAATTATTCTTAGCATTACCCAGCAGACAGTGCTGGCTCTCCGGCTTTGAAACAGAGTTGAGCACTGCAGCCTAGAGACGGATACGACTGGCTTTCGAGCAAGGGAAATCTTTACCTTTTCCCATGCACAGCCCCTTATTATGTGATTAAAATCTCAATTTCAACATTTAAAGATAGGATTAATTATTTACTGAATGCAACTGGAAGTGATTGACATAACAATAGTTACATGTTGTAGTCAACTGTCTACTTTTACATTCTATATTGTGGTTATAAAGTAAAATCATATTTAGATGAAAAAACATTTGTCAGGATATTTGTGGTGAATATGGAAGACTCTGTTAACAAGCGTAGATAAAGTGTAAGAGCAGATGGAATTTGAAGTCTTCATTTTTTCAGGTGACAAATCCTCCCTGGATACAATTTTAAAGGCCCTTTATGCAGACAATTAATGAATAAATAATTAATCTTTAAACAAGTGGCTTGATGACAATGTCAATATAGAGACTATCATTTTCATCAACTGTATGCCCCACAAAGGATATGGTTAGTCAATACTTCAAGCACTCCTACAGTGATTATCCTATTGCTGAGGGATAGAACAATTTGGAGACTTAATCTTTAAATTTTATATATTGTCAAATATCTTTTAAATGTAAGTACTGATTACTGTTTGGAGATATATTTTGGTTTGCAATTCTGGATCATAAAATCAAGAGAGGATAGGTCAGAGAAGTCTGTAGCTTAAAAAAGAGCTAAATGCAATCAATTTATAATTTATATAGGCCATGAACAAATCCCTAAGAAGATACACAAGGAAGGTGCCTAACACTGAGATACAGCCCAAATTAGCAGGGACACACACTAGAAAAATAAAAGAAGCTGAGGAAATCTCTTCTAATAGCATCCTTAAGCTGTCCCAAAATCATCATACTGACCTAGAGAAGAGTCCTGGTGCAGTGGTTAAACTGCTGTACTGCAGCTGAAAGGTTGTGAGTTTGATCCTGACCAGGTATCAAGGTTGACTCTACCTTCCATTCTTCTGAGGTTGGTAAAATGAGTACCCAGCATGTTGAGGGCAAAATGCTAATTAACTTGTGAACTGCCCAGAGAGTGCACTAAGCGCTTTGGGGTGGTATATAGGTGTGATTGCTTTGCTTTGCTTTGCTTTGCTTTGCTTTGCTTTAAAGTTGCCTTATATCTTCTGTCCCAGTCTTCCTTCTTCCCTAACCCCTTGAGGCTATGGATTGCATAGGTAAAGGTAAAGGTTTCCCTTGCTCAAAAGCCAGTCGTATCTGACTCTAGGGATCAATGCTCATCTCTGTTTCAAAGCCGAAGAGCCAGCGCTGTCTACTTCTGCAGACATTTCTGTGGTCATGTGGCAGGCATGACTAGGCACTGGAGCGCACGGAATGCTGTTTACCTTCCCACCGGAGTGGTCCCTATTTATCTACTTGCAATTTCTTGCTTTCGAACTGCTAGATTGGCAGGAGCTGGGACAAAGATGGGAGCTTATTCCATCCTGCAGTACTCGGGAATCCAACTGCTGACCTTCCGCCTCCAAGTCAGCGTCTTAGCCACTTGAGCCACTTGTTCTACTCTATGACAGACTATGACAGTGCTGTATGGCATAAATCAGCATGTGCCAAACAAGTGGATGGAGCTCTTCATGAATTGTGCAGGATAATCACTGGCCTACCCTCATGGAAAAAGTCTTTTGTTTGGCTGGCATTGCCTTTACAGAAGTACAGTAAAACCCCGGTTTATGATCTTGGTCCATTCAGACAGCCTTCATGATAAACAAAAAAAAAAATCTTAAACCAAAGCACGTTTTGTCATAGGAATGCAGTGAAAATTAAAAAATGGTCCCGACCGGACCAAAAATAATAAAAAATACAAAACTCCCCCCCCCCCAAAAAAATAAAAAAAATAAAAATAAAAAAATGCCAGACACAATTGTCCCCCACCCCTCAATTGATTCCATCAGCTGGTGGGGGGCTGGCATGGAGAAAAGGGGTGTTTTACCCCCTCTTTTCCCCCACCCAATCCAACCCCCAATGGTGAAGATTATCTCTTATCCTTTCATGTCACTGGCCTCACACGCTAAACTCTTTCGGAGCCAGCTGACGTTCAGCTGGCACCGAAAGAGTTTAGCGTGTGAGGCCATTGATGCAAAAGGATAAGAGATAATCTTCCTGATGAAGTGTTTCAAAAACCATATACCCGGATGGGATTGAAGTGAAGTGTTATTACTGACATACTGTTCAATCTACAAGCTATATTACAAGTTGTAAATAATTTCATTTCAATATCCCTTCGTGGACCTTGTAAATATTGCTTTTTGGAACACGGATATACTGAATTAAGTAATTTTATTTTTCAAGAAGAGTGAATTTTCTGACATGGTGTATAGTCTACAAGTTACATTACAAGTTGTGAAAAAATTTATTTCAACATTCCTGTGAATCAACTGTGAATATTGCTTATTGGAAAACATTTATACTGAATCAAGTCATTTTATTTTTCAAGAATAAATACAGACATTGTTTTTGGCCTTAACGGTGCAATTTTCTTCTTCTGGATCATAACCATTAGCCCTACTTTCTTCCCACGTCTACTGGTAGTGGCAGACTCTGGAGACCATATCTGCTCCGTTCCGGTCTTCGTTCGAGGTCCCCCACGGCACTACAGCTGGGAACGTGCACCTGGGTGCCTGCTGCATAACCAGGAAGTTCCAGAGAGGCGCACGTTCCAGGCTGTAGCACTGCGGGAGGACCTCAGATGAAGACTGAAATGGAGAGGATATGGTTCCCAGAGTTTACCGCTGGTGGTAGAAGCAGAGGACACTGTGGAAACAGTGCCAAAAATGCCTCTGCCACCTCTGCCTCCGCAGTGGTAAGTGATGAATCGCAACTTCTGGCAGTGGGGTGGGGCACCATTTTAGAGTTTAAAATGGCACTGATGGTGTAATTCCCAGTTGTAAAGCAGAAAAAAAGTAAGCCAGGACAGAATTTTTGTAATATTAGTCATTGTAAACCATGGCAAACGTGACCCAGGGCAGTTGTAAACCAGGGTTTTTCTGTATGTTGAGAGATGCTAGCAAATAATAAAATAAGGCAACGAAGAATCAGTTGCATTGACTTCTGGACCACCAGCCTTCTAGCTCAGGGGTTCCCAACCTTTTCATGCTAGGGGCCTGACCATGCCCTTTCAGTCATCTGAGGGGCTGGTCACATGGTTCTTCCTTGAGGAGGTGGCAGAGGTGGTGGCAGAGGTACGTGCATTTGCTCTGCATTTCTGGGCAGTTTTCCCACCTCCACTGCTTCCCTTGGAGGAGGGACGAACATTTTTGCCCCACTTGTGAATTTTTTGCCGTGTTTTGCCATGTTTTGGTGTGAAAATGGAGAAATTTCGGCACTTCCAGTGATGTCAGGGCACTTCTGGCATCAGCAGCGATTTGGCCTGACCTTCCAGATCCATCCCATGGGCCGTAGGTTGGGAACCCCTGCCCTAGCTGATGGATAAAATCAAGGGAAAGTTTTCTGCACACTTCCCAAGCTCTAAATATTAAACCAGAAGAGGCTAGACTGACTCTATGGAGAGCAAAAATGTACTTTACCAAATGTATGATTGCTGGAGAATGTCTTCCACCAAGACCGGTTTCTGGTTGGACCATCTGGAAATGACTTAATAGATTTCATTGTAAAGTGGGAAGAGCAAAGAATTATGAAAACAGGGCTGTTGGTACACAGGATTAATTTTCTGTGAATGTGAAAGTGGAATGTGGCAATGGTTTAGAGAAGTGAGACTTGACATATCTAGTTTGCTCCTAAATTGCATTATGGCTGTTTGCCAGAATATATGGTTGGTGGTGAGGAAAAAGGAAGGTGGCCTCATGAAAATGCAGATACCAGTAAGGGAGGAATACATTATTCTGTGGATAAATTGAGTCAATGCAGTGTTTTTTATATGCAGGCAATTTATGTTCCATCATGTGTATAAAGATCTGATAAATAGCTGAGATAATGCCATTGAAGTTGCCAGCTTTTGGTCAAAAGTAATGCTCTGATATGAATAAATAAATACACAATCCTATGCATAATTGCATTTGTTTTATTTGTTAACAGCAGTGTGTTGGCAAAAATGGATGTCGGGATGACAATCTTATTGTTGGACCAACTCCAGATTAATTTCATGCATCTGATATAGTGGATGCTAGTTCATGTCCAATGGTCTTTACAGTGTCAACGAATGGATATTATAGTTCATTATTGTGGCTATAAAATATAAAGTCTTCATCTCTTTGTTTATGTTTAGGTAGACCCTGGGACAGTGGTCTGTGAATTTAAGACTAGTATTATGGTAGCATGATTATCTTTGACTGTTATCTTTGTTGCCCTTGCTCAAAATCCAGTTGTATCCAATTCTAGAGAACAGTTTCCATCCCTGTTTACAGCCAAACATCTGCAGACATTTCCGTGGTCATGGGGCAAGCATGACTAGACATTGGAGCAAGCAGAAAGCTGTTACCTTTCCATTGACGCAGTACCTATTTCTCTACTCGCAATTTCTTGCTTTCATACTGCTAGATTGGCAGGAGCTAGGACAGGTATGGGAGCTCACTCCGTCATGCAGCGCACAAATCTCAAACTGCTGACCTACCAACCTTCCAGTTGTCAAATTCAGTGTCTTAACCACTAAACCACTGCAGTCCCTGGCTAACTTTTAGGCACAGTTTATTGTATTGGTTGTCTTGCGTCCATATCTTCTGTTACTTCTTGCCAAGATGATTGGACACTTCCTGGTTTTGAGAGGAAATGAAAGAGAAGTATACTGAATTTGTAGCAAAGCGCCAGATCATGTATACTGTACTTAATCTCATAATTAGGATGAAAGAGAAATGAGGGGATTAAGATAAGGTGTTTTTCCTGCCTGCCTAAACCTCATTTTTATGACTCTGAAAGAACAACTGCATGAGCCATAGTCTTGTGGAATATATCTAAAACAAGCTTTGGGCCACAGCATGAAGCTGGACTAGTTAAATAAATATAGAAAATGCAATAGAGAAGAAGATACCCATGCACATGCAATTAACTGTTAAAGAAATTCTAACTTTAAATTGCTGCTCTCTCTCTGTAATTGCAACATTAGAATGGCAGATATTCTGATAACTTCATTCATTTTGATTAGAAAGCAAGAGGGTAAGTGGCCAAATGGAATTTCTTCAGTATACAGTAAAACCCTGTTTTACAGAAAAAGTCCGTTCCGTAGCTTTTTCTGTAATATAGTTTTTCCATAAAATGAAGCAAACCTATCCCATAGGAATGTAGTGGTCTTTTATAGCCCCCAGGCAAAATGCACTCGGGAAATTACGTTCCATAAAATGGGACATTTCCATAAAACAGGATGTTTTCGGCAAAAATTCTTCCCATAAAACGAATTATCCGTAAAACGAAGCATCCATAAAACAGGGTTTTACTGTATCTGCATACAGCACAGAATGAAATATTAATAGGAGTGTAGATTTAATGTCACATAATCACTTATGATATAAATACATGGAAAGAAAATATTTTCTTTACATTGGTTACAAACTCATTACCATTTTTTCCCCTGGCACACAGGGGTCAATTTCAATCATAGACTGATACTGTTAATTTCCCTATTTATAATATTCTTATTTCTGTATAACAAAATCTCTAGGAACAAGGCTGAGAGTGAGAATGAAACTCTATTGCTCCAAAATATAGGGGCACAGCCACATTGCCATTCTGCATTCTCTCTCTTTTTCATTCAAATTGGACTCTACCAATGGTGTTTCACAAGTATATATCTGACATTATGCTATGCTAAGGACCTGTTGGTGGTATAGCTTCTAATGGCACAGGGGATTTATGTCAAACCTGATGGAACTTCAGTTTTTATAAATATTGTATAGACTTGTGTTCCAAGGTTGAGTTTGTTGTTGTTGCTGCTGGTGGTGGTGGTCTAATACAATGATTCCCAAACTTAGATCCCCAGATGTCCTTTGGCTAAAATTTCCAGAGGCCTTCACCAAATGCTGTGTTGGCCAACATTTCTGGAAGCTGTAGTCCAAGAACATCTGAAGACCCAGGGTTGGGAACTTACTGGTCTGGTGTATGTAGAGATGAACAGCTTGATTGTTTCTGGTCTGTGTCAGTTTTACACGTGTTCATTTATATAATGTTTGCATTTTTCAGTCTCTGTTAATGTGCCACTTAAAAATTAAGGACACAATCATTTATATTGCATATACATTTAAATATTTATTTCTTAATGCATTTTCTTGCAAAATTCAAATATATTTTTCTCCAACTATGCATTTCTAAAGATATTTAATTTATAATGTGCATTTTGTATGGGTTTTTGGGGTATGTTTTTGCATTAAAAACTGCATTATATAATTTCGAGAACTGTAAATTTCAGTCTGCTCTTCATTCTGCACTTTAGTCCAAGAATAACAGAACAAGTTGACGTGATCTGAAAAACAAACCAAGTGAAATACAGAAGTATCACTTCACATAGGCTTTCCAGAATCTTCACTTCCTGATGGTGTTGTGCCGTCATGAATATTGTGGGTCAGTACTGTGAAGCACTATAAATAGTTGGCAGAATTCTGTGCTCGATTCTTTTTCTTGTACTTTAGGCAGTCACTGATATTATACCTCCATGCTGCATTTCAAAATAATAATAATAAACCTGTGAACATGTTCAATTTTATTCCGTGTTTGTGCTAGAAAGAAGAGACAAGTGGAATGGGTGGGCCAAACAATCTTGTTAAATTTAAGAAGAAGAAAATAGTAAAGCACTTCTGACTATTCTCTACCAAGAAAACCCTGACATAAATCAGAATTGATTTGATGGTATACAATTATTCTTAAATAAACAACTATAGAAGTATAGAAGCAAATAAATGTTCCAGAAAAGGTGTTGAAATCTGTTATTCTGACAGTGGCCAGTTAATTGCATAGGCAGTGATTAAGAGAAGTAGATCTATCATTGCCATATCTAGTTTGCTCCTAAATTGCATTACAGCTGTTTGCCAGAATACATGGTTGGTGATGAGGGAAAAGGAAGGTGCCTCCTGAAAAAACCAACAAATTGCTATAAATCAGATGCAGAATAACGTATTCCTCCCTTACAGCCCACCTACAATTCAATGAAACTTTCATTTCCAACTGAATTTTTGTTTCAGTTTTTTATAACACAAGATTGTGATGGTGATAGTCTTTTAAATACCATCTCAAATCTCATATTGGTTTCTACGCAAAGTTGACCATGTACAATGTCTGCTGAAGCCTTGGGTTTCCATTTAGTATAGTATATTTTGACAAAGCTAGGAAACTAAAAGGATTTTCTCACTTTGCTTCTCCCAAAAAAGTTGACATCTCTTCCATAATGACTTTGAAAAAGCAAAGAGAATTATAAACAAGCTTTTAAAACTGGAGCTGAACCTGCTTTTAATTAATTATCTACTGGGTTTTTATCAGTTTGAAACATAGTCTCGAGGGTCTAATTTTGTTAAATAAGAGCAGGATAGATGACAGAATGTGCAATGGCCTCTAAAAAATCTCTCTCTTTTTCTACACTCATAGTGACAGCCCTTTGGCTCACAATCAGATTTTTTATTTTATTTCAAATAAAGCTATTAGCCCCTTCTGACGGCTCTGCAATGGAGACTGTATCATGTCACCTAAATAACAAACTTGATAAGAACAGACACCAACTATTTTAATTATCTTTTCCAGTGTGCAATGTTGTCCTTGAAATTTACAGTGCAACAGCAAACTGGTGATGCCTGCATTTAAGTAGTAACCTTGTTTCCACCTACTTGTCATTTATTCATGAATATATAATAAATGTTTAGCATGCCCTCTGAATATTAGTCAGGAAGCAGAGTATTATCTTAAATGAAAAAAAGTCTATTGTTGTGATGGGTTACCGTATTTGCCGGTGTATAAGAGGCATTGGAGTATAAGATGCACCCTCTTTTTATATGCATTTTAAAGGGGAAAAAATATTTTCCACATTTTTTCATGAATTTCCAAAATTAACTCCAGGAGCTGGGGAGGATCCTTTCTTTCCCTTCATCCCACTCTCCTCAGCTGGTGGTGGGATTGGGGGAAAGAAGGATCCTTTAAGCCCGCTTCCATCCTATCCCACCACCAGCCGAAGAGAGTGGGATGGGGGGGGAGGGAGAGAGAGAGAAGGATCCTTTAAGCCTGTTTCCATCCCATCCCACCACCATCCAAAGAGAGAGAAGGATCCTTTAAGCCCATTTCTTTCTCCCACATCCCACTCTCTTTGGCTGGTGGTGGGATGGGGTGGAAACGGGCTTAAAGGATCTTTCTCTCACCCCATCCCACTCTCCTCAGCTCGTGGTGGTATGGGGTGGGGAGATGGATCCTTTAAGCCTGTTTCCACCCCATCCCACCACCAGCCAAGGAGAGTGGGATGGGGGAAAAAGAAAGATCCTTTCAGGAGGTGGGGAGGGTAGGATCAGCCCAGGCAAGATTACTCCTTTAGAAGCCTCTTGCCTGGCCGATCCCATCATCACTGACTATCAGGAGGCGGGGAATGGGGGATTGGCCAGGCAAGAGAGTTTGTTTGAAAGCCACCCTTTGCCCCGCTCTTAGGGCTCAGCGGCGGCTTGCTGCCAAATCACACCAGTGGGTGGTATTGGTTTTTACTGCCGTATAAGATGCACTCCATTTTTCTGGTGTATTGGGGGGGGGAGTGCATCTTATATGTTGGCAAATACAGTAAATGTAGTGAGTCAGAAGGATGATCAGTCTAATTTCATTAGATCCAGTTTTGTCACTGATGCGTTAGGATTTTGGAAAATAGAGCTTTAAAGCAGAACTGGTCAGACCCATCAATCCTACTCAGCATCCAGAGTATTACCAATGTCAGGTACAATATTTATATACCAGGAATTCCAGTGGTTAGAGCTGGCCACCATGATCTAATGGACTGCAAGTCCTGTGCCTGATCCTGTGATCTGATTTAATTGTGGCAGCACTTTCCTTAGCCGGGCTCTGTGGTACATAAATGTTCCACAGGATATTGCCATATGGATCTTATTTTGCATGTCTAGAAGGTAGGGGGAAAAAAATCAAGTGTTTTTACATTTAGATATGAAATTTCTACAGACTTTTAGATGTTTAAATCGCTATAGCAGGCTTGTTGGGTATTTGTAAGAGAAATTTGGTGGCAGCTTGGGGTCTTCCAGACTAGGCTTTAACTGTGTAATATCTGCCTCATTTATTCAAGTTTGCAGAAGGTTCAAACATCATAATCTTCCATTTATATCCTCATCTCTTGGCTATATTTTTTTTCTTCAATCTTTTTCTTACCAAAGAAAATATGTTAAGGGGAAAAGGTGGGATAGCTGTATACTTGCTTTCAACCGAGATCGCTAGAGGCTTTCTCTAACTTACAATGTTCACAATCTCCTTCCTTCTCTTGATCATTTACATCCACCTCACCATTTCCATCCTTCCTAAACCCAGACTTGTGAGAAGGAGAAGGAAGCATATGGCATGGTTTAGGTTTAATAAATAACAAAGAGTGAGAGGGATTACCTCCCTCCCAACACATAAGTGTTCACGGATTTGCTCCCTCCTTCCCTTTGTTCCTCCACTGCGCACATACAAATGTTGTGGATTGTTCTGCCTCATTAGACATGACATTAATGTTTGGATACTGGTATGGCTATTCAAGGGACTGTGGTGGTTAAGTTGCTGAACTTGACGACTGGAAGGTTGACAGGTCAGCAGTTCTAAACCAGAGTACTGCATGAAAGTAAAGGTAAAGGTTTCCCTTGCTCGAAAGCCAGTCGTATCCGACTCTAGGGTGCAGTGCCTTTTTTTCCAGTTTTTTTATTTTATAACATAAAACATATAACATGCAACATATAACATATAACCCTCCACCCACCAACATGCAGCACTCAAAAATCTCATCCCCCCCCCCGCCAGGTTAATTATTGCCTGGCCACTCCCATTTAGGGAATGGGGGGGGAGGAGGAGGGAGAGCCTATCCCTTCTATTCTAAGTTATTTCTTTCACTATTCCCTGTCTCCTTCTCTTATTTTTCCTCTATTTTAATTCTTTTGGTCCATATTCTATTCATATTCATAATCCTAAATTGTTAACACTTTCTTGCCTGTGCCTATTTATATTTATATATTATTTTTACTTTTTTGGCTTTTGGCTTTATCCTTGCACCAGACAATTCTGCATCCTTTTCTTCTCTTATTTCCCCTCCACTTCCATAACCCAAAGGTTTCTCCCTTTGTTTCTCCTTTAAATGGTCTCTCGCCTTTGCTTGATACTCCTCTTTCCCCTTTGATCCTTCTGAACCTTCTCCATAGAGATTTTTTTTCAGTTTTTCCCAGTTGGGTCTCCCATCACTATAATTTTAAGTAATTCAAGTTGCCTCATTGCTCTCTTTGGGTCCTCTGCTCTAACCACCTTCCCATCATGAAATATCTTTAAGAAGATAGGGAAACCCCATTAATATCTTATATTGCAATTAAACAAAATTTCAGTTATCGGCTTCATCTGTCTTCTCCATTGAATAGTCTCATTACTTAAATCATGATATGCTTGTACTTTTACTTCTCCTATCTTTAATGCAGAGTCACCATGCTTCCTTAAATAGTCCATTACTTGATCTTTTTTATAACCTGATACAAAAGTAATTATCATATCTCTGGGGCGTTGACCTCTCTTGAAACCGACCTTAAAAATTGCTTCGATCTCTTCTTCTTTAATTGGGCCAGAGTCCAAAGCAAAGGTTTTTAACCATTTAACCAATTCAATTTTTAAATTGTCTTTATCCATGTCGGGGGGAAACTTAATCCTGATGTTTTTCTTTTTCAATTGATCCTGTAGCTTCACCAATTGCTTAAATCTTTTATCCATAGTATTTTCATGCCTTACTGCAATCTCCACCAAGTCCTTAACCTCTGACTACAAAGTATTGGTTCTCATGTTTAGTCCAGAAATTGATTTTTCCAGAGATTGCACTTCCTCTCTGACCACGTCTTTAATAAACTGTTTCTTTTTTATCTTCATTAGATTTTGTAGTTATAAAGTCTTTTAATTCCAACAGAGTCAGATCTCCACTCGGTTTTTCCTTAGAGGGTAGTCTTGCATCCATATTTTCAGATTTTTCTTTGTTTATTGGGCTGCCTTTGATCCACCACCGCTGCAGTAACTCTTGAAAAAAAAAAGTCTCTTACTGTTGTCTCTCTTCCAGTGCCTGATATTGTTTGCTCAGCAACTTGCAGCTATCAATAGTCCACAAATATTTTTCCACCAGCTACTAAGAGACTGCAGTTTTATTTTAATTTACAACCACAAAGCTTTATGTTATCACAAAAAGCACCTGGCTTCCTGCCAGCTGTCGGCTCAGCCCAATATGGCGGTTCCTCCCTCTGAAATTAGGACGGCAACAAAAGAAACAGCTGTAGTGGATAACCTGTAAACTGTAAACTTTTCCAAACCAATCTTGTATGAAGCCTTTTGCTCCAAAATTGTATCAGAGGTAAAGAGATGAAAAAGAAAGTCCTCACAGCAACAAAAGAGAGATGGCAGGTCTATTGCTTTAAAAAGCCTTGCAGCCCAAGGCCCTCTGCTTCTTAGGACTTTTCTTTCCGATATTTTTCAACCGAAGATTTATCAGCAAATAGTTTTTCAACAGGACCTTCAACACCTCCCACGGTACCTTATCATCCAAAGGACTGCAGTAGCTATCTTTTGGCAAATTCCATGGTACTTTTAACCCAAATAGGACCTTTTTTCTTTGTCTGGAGAAGAAGACAGAAATCACTCCAACCAGCTACCTTAGGCTCTTCCCTCCTCAGGTGCAGTGCTTATCTCTGTTTCTAAGCCGAAGAGCCACCGCTGTCTGCTTCTGCAGATGTTTCCGTGGTCATGTGGCAGGCATGACTAGACACCGGAGCGCACGGAACGCTGTTACCTTCCCACTGAAGTGGTCCCTTTTTATCTACTTGCAATTTCTTGCTTTCAAACTGCTAGGTTGGCAGGAGCTGGGACAAAGACTGCATGACGGTGTGAGCCCCAATATCTGTCCCAGCTCCTGCCAGTTCGAAAGCAAGAAATTGCAAAAAAGGGAAGGTAAACAGCATTCCATGCACTCCGGTGTCTAGTCATGCCTGCCACATGTCCATGGAAACGTCTGCAGACCCAGGCTCTTTGGCTATAAACAGAGATGAACACTGGACAGTACTGGTTTTTGAGCAAGGGTGACTTAGGACTATTCTCCTCAAGCAGCAATCCTACGAGCAACAAATTGTGCTGTTTCTATGGAGCACACCTGCCACTGCTACCCCTGTAACCACTACTGCTGTGGCTGTACAGTATAACTGCAAGGGTTTTTCTTGCTCATATCTTCTCTCCATTACTTTGCGGTTGCCATCTGGTGGCTTAGTGGTTAAGGTGCTAGGCTTGGAGACTGGAAAGACGGGTTCGATACCCGAGAGCTGCACGATGGGAGACATGAAAGGAGCCTCATTCAGGCGTCCCCTGCAAAAATCCTTTCAACCCAGAGTAGTCTCTGATACGAAAATGAAATGATCATTTTCACTTACAGGTGAAACTTGGAAAATTAGAATTATCGTGCAAATGTTCATTCATTTCACTTAAAAGGTGAAACAAATATATGAGATAGACTCACTACATGCAAAGCGAGAGGTCATGCCTTAATTCGTACATGAGATTATGTGATGATTATGGGGTACATGAGATTGGGGGGTTGGGATTTTCATAAACTGTAAACCATAACCATCAATATTATAACAAAGTAAGGCTTGAACTATCTCGCTTTGCATGCAATGAATCTATCTCATATATTTGTTTGACCTTTTAAGTTGCATTACTGAACTGAATGAACATTTGCATGATATTCTAATTTTCTGAGTTTCACCTGTACTTGCATGGTTCTTCACCATGCCATAACATCACTCTCTTTTACAGCTCCATGTTACTGGTTTAGCTTGCAGAGAGAGAAATCACTTATAGAACTGATAATTTATAAAATCTACGCTATGTCCACGCTGGTGTGCTTAATTATCCAAGAAAGGTATAGATGAAAGCCCTCCACTTCTCTGTAGCTGTTTTGCTCATGTCTTCATATGAATGGAGAAACAAGTCAGAAAGCCAAAGTTATCTATTGTCTCCTGTTAAATCTGAACTGGATAACTATGTTAATGGCTTTCAAACATATCAGAATAGTAAGTGTGGTTATTCTATCCTACCTTGGTTAGAAGTCATTAAACATAGTTTTCAGTTTAGATATAACAGGAAGCTGTATTTAAATATGATTTCCTAGATTATTCCCCTGTCTACATAAAGTGAGAGTGTAGCTGCTCCATGTGCTTGGATGAAGTTTGTTTGCATCTTGAGTTATTAAAGCAAGATGTGATAATCTGAATGTAGTCTATCTGCCTAACCCCATTGTACACTATGAGATCCAGCACAATGTTTTGAAATATGGTCAGTTCTGTGTCTGGTTGTTTTCTTCTCCACTAGCTATCAGTGGCATAAACACATTTATCAGGGATATTGCCTAAACATATTTTTTACTTTCTTCTTTTATTCCTAGATTCTAATGTGAAGTAAATAGTGTGGATTAGTAAGAATTGTTCAAGCAGAGTTAAGTCATCCATAAAATGAGTAAGATGCATACTCTACATGACTTTGAGTTAAATAATGTTTACATCTCTTGGAAAAGAAGAAACATAACTCATGCTTGTTATGCTTTAATACTATGGCAAATAAACACCTTATCTGCTTTATACCAGCAGTCTGCGTAATGTTAAGCAGATGTGTCTTCCTTTCTTTAATCATGAAATCAAATATTTCTTGGACAGCACTGATTATTTGATGTATACGTACAGAAAATGGGAAGCTAATAGTCACTCTTCTAAGGGAAAAATATGTTAAGGAGAAACAGCAAATCCATCTGACCCAGCAAAATTGAGTAAACTGGAATGAAACTTCATCATGAGTCATTAGAAGAGATGACACTTGGCTACAAAATGAAAAATCTTGATGAAGGCCAGTTGTAAAAGCATAACCTTAGCATTTAATAGATGGATCATGGTGACTCATAAATTTAGTACGGACATTTGTTTCTTTGCAGTTAATGTCAAGCTTAGTGAAACAACATTTCCTGTGTTGGATATGCCCCCTCCCCTCAGTCAGAGGTTAACTTTGATTAGGTACTTTGAAAACCATTGGCAGCAGATATTTGTACAACAATGGGGTAGAGCAACTACCAAAAGATGGAATGGAAAGGTGTTCCACATACTTTCTATTGTACTGGGGAAACACTTTATTGTTACAAATGTTTAGTCAAGTCCGGAACTTTGGTGCTTCAGTTCCATTTCTCTTGCAAAAAGATCAACATTTTTCGCATTCTCCAAACACATGAAGTATATATGGTTAAATTCCAGAAGGAGAGGGACGTGTCTTGTAGAGCAAGCAACTTGGTGTCATCTTTAAAGGCTAACAGATTTATTGTGGCATCACCTTTGATAAGACTAGAGCAGGTGTTCCCAACCTTTTCAAGCCGGGGGGCTGGGTCACACTCTCAGTCAGCTTTGAGGGCCAGATGGCCATTTTGACCTGCCTGCATAATGAGGGCAGTCATTTTGTCCCAACAGCTTCAAAGGGGTGGCCATTTTGTTTCTCAAATGCCCTTGGAGAGATGGGGGCCTCATGAAATGGCACCATTGGCCGAATCCAGCCCACAGGCCATAGGTTGGGAACCCTGGACTAGAGACTAGAGACTTTACTTCTTCACATGCATTAAATGTAGTCCAAAGTATGCAAGGACAAATATACAGTGGTACCTCGGATAAAGTCCAATTCGGATAAACTCTGATTCGGATAAAGTCGCGGTTTTCATGCACATGTGATGCATCGCATAAAGTCCAAAACCACTTAAAATGGATGTTATCCGAGGTATTTGGTATAGGAACCTCGGTTAAAGTCCATTTTTGGATGTTATTTGATGGATCACCGATTTGATTTGGATAAAGTCCAAAATCGGATAAAGTCCAAACTTGTGGAATGGAGTTTGGACTTTATCCAAGGTTCTACTGTATACATGTGGGTTGAGAAAAGAGGCCAAAAGACCATGAAATCTAAGAGACATAGGTTCTAAGAGACATAGGTAAGATGTCTGCAAAGTTAAAAATGTGTGATATATTCATGATATTAATTGGAAATAATGTTCTGCTTTGTCTCCTTGTTCTGTACTGGGCAATAATTTAAAAACTACTTAATAAAGTATTCTCATCAGTTTCGTCTGTTTTGATGAAATAGCTCAATAGGAAATTTTCCCAAGCTCTGACAAACTCCTTGACTCTCGATCTCTGTAAAGGTAAATTTTAGGTCACCCTTGCTCGAAAGCCAGTCGTATCCAACACTAGGGTTCAGTGCTCATCTCTGTTTCAAAGCCGAAGAACCAGCACTGTCTGCTTCTGCAGACGTTTCCGTGGTCATATGGCAGGCATGACTAGACCCTGGAACTCACAGAATGCTGTCTATAAGTTTGCACAAAATATTTCTCTTCAAAGCGGATATCATTTTTCATTTGGGAAGCAATCTATAGGCATGCAGCAAGCAGAGAACTACTGAACAAGTTGTTCAGAAGGATGCAAAGAAGCTTCCACAATGCTTCTAATCCTTTAAAATCTATGCAATGAAGCAGTAGCTGGCATTCTTGGTATTGTTTAGCCTGTTTTGCTTAATTTGTGCAACATTTGGAAAGCTGTACTCAATCTATCTCTTCTTTGGGAGAAAAAGTAAGAGGCAGTATTTTGCAGAAAATGGAACATGTTCCATGCCCTTGAAGAAGAGTGTTTAATTTAGAGTCATTTTTGCTTTGCCACATATTCAGAAACTTCTCAGCACTTCTTGAGGCTTGTTGTCATTAGGAATCTCAGTCATGTTCTTAATCTGGAATTCAAAAAACAAATCATTATTAAACAAAGCTATGTGACTGAATTAAGCTCTGAGCAGATCCTGGTAAATTGAACTGCAGCATTGGTATAAACAGCCTGTTTGTGTAATCTTCTACTTGCTCATTCATCAGTATGACTCTTCCTGGACAATATCATAAAAGAAGGTTTGAAAAATAAATCACGAAGAAGAAAAGGAATGATGTAGTTAATTGCAATGGGGAGTTCGTTGTAGGCTGGAAAAAATTATATCAGACAACACCCCTGAATTACTTATGTGTTTGCTTGTTTTAATTTAATTGGAAAAGAATGGTCTCATTCAGGTGTCCTCTGGGGATGAGCATAGAATTCTAGTACTTGCCATTTATAAAAGCCCAGATCCTTGCCAAACTATAGATCAGTCATGCAATCCTAAACTATGATATATAAAAGTAAAGGTCATCCTTGCACGAAAACCAGTCATATCCAACTCTAGGATTTGGTGCTCTTCTCCGTTTATAGCCAAAGATCCAGACCTGTCTGCCTCTGCAGACATTTCTGTGGACATGTGGCAAGCATGACTAGACACCGGAGTACATGGAACACTGTTTACCTTCCCACAGAAGAAGTACCTATGTATCTACTTACAATTTCTTGCATTCGAACTGCTAGTTTGGAAGGAGTGGGGACAGGTGAGAGCTCATTCCGCCGTGCAGCACTCGAGTCTCAAACTGCTGACCTGCCAACCTTCCAGTCGTCAAGTTCAGCGTCTTAAGCACTAAGCCACTGCAGTTCCTGTGAATCAGCTACATAAATACAAATGCTGATATAAGCTCATTTCCTATTCTTTCATGTTTTCATATACAGTATGAGGAATTCAGACTTGTTCTGTCTGTAGCTTACCTTTCTTCAAAAGGGCCTCACATTCACCTGTCACAGAAATGCTGTCCTCATGTGCATTTTATCTTCATTGTCATCATCAGTTATGCATTGAGCCTGTGTTGCTAATTGTTTCACTGCATCTGTGCTTGGGGTATTTTCAAAAGGCAATTTTATTTTATTTTATTTTTTAATATTATGGGTATGCATACCTGAGGTTAAAAGACATGTATGACCTGTCATTGTGAATGATTTACAAGTGCTGAATCTATTTTATCATTTCCATATACCTAATTTTATATAATTTAATTTTCATTATCTACATAAGGTAAAATACTTAATTTACATAATTTAAGACATATACCTAATTTTGCTGAGATTTGCACACTCCAATATCTGATGTAGACACCCTGTAGTTTTTGATTCTGTTGCTTTTCCAGAAAATGGAGAGGCAGAACAACATGCATCTGCGACATCTGTAAATGTGTTTACGACAGCCATAAACACGTCCGCAGCCATCGTAAACACTTCTAGTGGCAGCGGCGATTGGAGCAAGGGTGGAGGCCTGATGATTTGGCACCGTGGGCCAAATTCAGCCCATGGGTCAAAGGTTGCCAACCCCTCCTATATATTGTCAACCTGCTTATTTAACTTGTATGCAGAGTACATCATGCATAATACAGAAGAAACACAAGCTGGAATTAAGATTGCTGGGAGAAATATCAACAACCTGAGTTATGCAAACACCACAACTCTAATGACAGAAAGTGAAGAAGACCTATAGAACTGCTTGATGAAAGTGAAAGAGGAGAGTGCAAAAGCTGGCCTGAAACTCAACATAAAAAAACCCCAAGATCATGGCATCTGGACCCATTACTCCCTGGGAATAGAAGGAGAAGAAATGGTAGCAGTGACAGACTTTACCTTCTTGGGAACTAAGATCACTGCAGATGGTGACTCCATCAATGAAATAAAAAGATGCTTACGTCTTTGGAGGCAAGCTACGGCAATCCAAGGCAGCATAATAAAAAGTTGAAGAAAGTATGGCAAGAAGGTGGAAATACAAGTAGTGCAACAAAATCAGTCTTCAAAAATAGATATTTTTAATGATAACTAAAGATCCTTACTTCAGGTAACAAAAAGTCATATAATGGAAAATTGTTGAGTTTGTAGAATTTATAGAAAACTGAAGCCAATCCGGTATAAAGCGGCTTTTCTCGACTTTGCTTCATCAGGGTTTTCTACAGGTATAATGAAAAATAATATCAAAATCCAAAAATTACATGCTGATATAATATACAACTCAAACAATAATGCATTACTACAATTTTGTTGAACGCAATAAATGGTTACATGCTACTTTAAGTACAAGCTAATAATACATGCTAATTAATACACTATATAGAATTCTCAACTTCTCAATGCTACAAAATTATTTCTTAACAATTTCTATACATGCGTCAACGGCCTCATGTCTCTTAATTCTTCAAGTGCCTATGACGTCAAATCAACGATGAAATACCTCCAATATTTAAACAAAAACTAGATACACAGCTGAATCCTTCTTCAGAAATCATTCTTATTACAATCAAAACTGCTTAAAGTGCTACGCAGTCCCCATGTTATCTCCAGAAACCACCCACATGACCTGACAGAAATTGTTAAGGCGGAATGTAATCCTCATGGTGTTACAGAAGACAGCTCAAATCAAGATCTTGGTTAAGTCCGTGCGGAACTAAAGAGTTGAATAAATGAATATTAAAAGCCTCACTCTGCAATAGATGATTGTTTCTAATAAAATAAAAAGTAATAAAAAGTTGAGACATCATCCTGTCAACAAAAGTCTGCATAGTTAAAGCAATGGTCTTCCCATTAGTAATGTATGGCTGCGAGAGCTGGACCATAAGGAAGGCTGCGTGCAGAAGAATAGACACCTTTGAGCCATGATGCTGGAGAAGACTCTTTGAGAATCCCCTGGACTGTCTGCAAAGAGATCAAATCAGTCAATCCTAAAGGAAATCAACCCTGACTGCTCCTCGGAAGGACAAATACTGATGCTGAAGCTCAAGTACTTTGGCCACCAAATGAGAAGAGAAGGCTCACTGGAGAAGGCCCTGATGCTGGGAAAGATCAAAGGCAAAAGGATAATGGGGTGGCAAAGGATGAGATTGATAGATGGCATTGTTGATCCAGTGGGCGTAGATTTGGCTAGACTACGGAGGATGGCAGGTGACAGAGGAGCCTGGTGTGCAGTGGTCCATGGGGTTGCAAAGGATCAGACTCGACTGTGCGACTGAACAAAAACAAAATATTACTTCATTTTTTGATGGGATAGTTTCCTTCTCTTACTATACTAAAAGAGACTATCTGTGGTCAAATAAATGTATTGCAAGGAACAAACAGACAATGAAGCAATAATTGTTGGCCTTTCCAGATATTCTTGGTTTTTGAAATGTTGGGGAAAGGATTCAAAAGTGATTTATATGTCAAATTTTTGCTCTATTTCCCTGAATTTAGGGCTCAGATTTAGTTGGATACTAGCCTATTCTTAACCTATTGGCGATGCATACATGTAAATAAAACTTTCAAGCAATAACCCATAAGCTCTGACATTACATTAGTAAACAGAAAAGCACCAGGTATAAACTTAAAAATCAACAAAATAAATAATTTGTTGGAAGATTCATGAGATGCTGCTGTTTCATAGTTTAAAGCTGAGTGTTTATTTCTTGCTGGTGTTTAAAACTCTAGAGTCTTTTTGAATCATGCTCCTCGACATGTGTTTGTTTAAGCGCTAAATACCCAACATCTAATAATATGGTACTTCCATCCTCCAAAATCAGAGAGTTTGACTTCATTTAAAAAGCTAACTTTGCAACTCATTTGGGAACTCTGGGGAGCATACCAGAGAGAGGAGGAGCCCACTGTTAAGTATATCCACTTCATCAGCACATCTACTTGGAAAACCCAACCAAATGACATAATTGTTCCTGATTTTATTTCTGTCTACAGCTGATGGTTAAATCCCAGAGATGAGTAGCATCTACTCCACTTACAGTCCAGTTAAAGCTAATAAGCTGTGTTGTGAATATTCAATACAGAGCAAACTACAGTGTATTTTATTGTAGCCCTTTTGTAGTGTCCTTTATGGATTCTGCCCATAGAGTTTGATGGTGAGGAATGCGAGTTAACCCTCACTGTGCATGTTTCTTACAAGGCACAAAAATAATTGCATCCATATATATGCAGGAGGACTCTTTCTGACATATACACGAGCCTTGTGTTTCTAGTTATACAGTTCAGACCATCTTCTATGTACTGTGTTAAGTTAAGCATTTGTGCTGTACAATCTTTGCCAGATCAGAAACCAGATTGCTGTGGTAAAAGCCGGGGTTCTACTATTGCAGACAGTCGGTTCAGGATTAAACATTCATATATCTTAAATAGGTGACTAAGAAGGGATATGGGCCTGTAGCTTTTTGGGTCTCTCTCTCTCTCACTCTTGCTCGCTTGCTCTCTCCATTCCTCATTCTCTCTTATCCTCTGTTTGTTTTTAAGTGGATTATTTTTCCGTGGGTTGAAATCTGGTTTCCCATTAAGTAATAGCTGGTGAGCAGTTTGGTAACTGAGACATTGGCATGTACTGGTTGTTTGGTTACATCATTATTAAGACGATGAAGTAATTTTCATGCTTTTTGACTGCTGCAACTTGTGTCGATTTCTTCTATGAGTTTAATCCATTTTTCCCTTTTGTGCTCTGAGATAGCTGACACTACCTGTTGTCCGGCTTTAATGGTCTCTTTGCTGAGTGCATTTGCATCAAAAAACATAAAATATTCATTCAGTAAGTCAATAGTTCCATGCGTTAGACCTTGGATGCAGGAAGTCCTACATCCTCAAGGGATAGATTCCCTAGAGCATTTCTGGACAGCATCAATAAACTTATAATTTGATGTGGGGTCTGGATTAATATCTGCTACTGTTTTATCCAAGAACGCTGAAAATTTGAGCCAAGCAGCCTTTTTAAAGTTGTACCTTCTTCGGTATGTCACAACTTGTGGTTGAACAGTGGTTGTGATCTCACATAGAATGAGGCAGTGTTAGGTATTTGGTATTGGCTCCCCTACTGACTTTAAGCATTAATGTGCTACATTCTTACTTACAAAAATTAGGTCTGGGTTATAACCTCTCCTCCATCTGCCACTGTTAAAAGATGCTGGTAATTTGCTGTCATGGATGAGTGATAGTTGATAGGATTCTGCCCATTTTACAACAGATTCTCCACTTTCATCATTGTCTTCATAGCCACACAAGTTGTGGTTTTCATCCCTGTGTGTTTCTTTCTTGCATAGATCACATTTATATTTATTGCAGAGTTCCTGAAGCAGGCTTTCTTTAACTGAGGATATTCCTTCAATGTTGCCTAATATCACTATCCGTTTTGGCCCTGAGAAGGGCCATTGCAGGTGCACCCCCCAAAAAAGGACTCAGACACCAGTATAAGTGGATAACGGCATTGGGCCACATTTATTGATTCATGCCCTAGTCCGAATTATAAATTTCAATTGGTACTCAGCCAATTATAATTCTTAAGGCAAGCAGGCCGCAGTAACACTGGTAAGGTTCCTCCCAAAATTGCCAATGGCAATTGGCTACAATGTATCCATTTGTATCAATTTGTTTGTTTACAACAAACAAATTGTTGACCGTAGTCAATAAACTATCTACTGACCCCACCCTCTGACGTGTATCCGTAAAATCACGGGGTGATGCATGCTGAAGAGCTCCTGCCATCACCCCATTGCCTGGTTCGTCGTTGACCGGTCAACGTTAACCAACTTGTACCTATCTAGTGTTGGCCAGTCAATTGCGAACCTGCCGGATACCTGTGGGTCATAAATATTTACCTTACCAGTGCTACCCGCCACACGGGGAGGCTTAATAAAGACTCACCGCCCCGCCCCCCCGACCGTCAGCTCGGTCAACAGGCCTGCTTGCAAATCTTCCAAGAAGAGGTTCATACCTCTGGGCGACAGATGGACCCCATCCCCTGTATAAAGATTATAATTTTGGAGACTAATGGTGGGGTGTCGGATGACCCGCCCCAAACCCTTGTCAGCAAAGAACCGGGCCACTGCCCTGTTTACCGAGCGGCAAGTGCGGTCAAGGGCCTGTAGGTTGATACCCCCCTGTAAGCGTGACGCGGTATGATGTCCGACCATAGCAGGGTTGTGGCAGGCCACACGTAATGCAAATAAGCCAGGTCACTGCAGATCGTATGTTTTAAAGAAAGGCCAGTGACCTGGCCCAAGTCATTGCCCCCGAGGTGCAGCACCAGGACATCAGGTGGTTCAGCATCCCTGATGGAGAAAAGGAATGGCAACAGTTCCCGCCATAACATTCCGCGCTTACCATACCACCTGATACATGCGGATGCACGTAGTCCAAGCTGGGGTCCCCACTCTGTCGCCGCAGCGTACTGCGCTGCCCAGTGCACATAGCTGTGGCCCACCAGCCATACTGCCACCGGTGTGCGGCGACACACAGGGTCTGTAAAATAAAAGAGACAGGACAGTGACTTAACTGGTACTCATACTTGAAGAGGACGAACATATAATTCGAAACACTTCGATCCCCACCACCCCATATGGCATATATCAGCCTCAGAGTACCCAAATGCAGCCGCAGTAGAAGCAGCTCCTATTCTAAAAGAATGGGTGCCGTAACGAGCCCCGGGGAGGCCAACACTGGACAGTGCCTTACCGGTCACCTTCCAAAATTGAAATTTGGTAAGGGGAGACCCATCCTGGTGGCAGAAAAATGGGCCAGGGTGCGTACCACGCATTGCAAGGAACTCTTGTAGGGCACCAACCGGACAGATGTCTGCAATGGAACATCGTAGCAGTCTAACACCACTGCCTACACTGTGCTGATCAACCTTTGAGGACCGTATCCTCAACTGAGCCCACTCATTGGAAACATAGACATCTTCGAGTTCGAGTGCCCTACGAGCCGCATCCGCCTTAGACAGTAGCACCAGCTCACTGATGCGGAGCGCTCCAAAAAAGGCCACCGTGGTAGCTGCATGAAACAGAGCTGCCTCATACCTGTCAAAACACAGGTCATGCCAGCCTCGTGCAAGGTGGGTAAGAACCCCTGGAGAAATAGGGTGGCGATTATCCGGGCGGCGTCCAGGTTCCCGTGTCCACCCCTCCAAAACATGTCGTATACGGAAATCATTTGTGCTGTCAGCCGAGCCCCTCACTTTGGCCATGAATGCCAGTGCTGACAGCCTAGATGCTATGGTGTGGGGAGCTAGGCCCTGGCTGTGTAGGTAGACCATAAATTGGAGAACTTGTGTAACTGAAATGGGCCACACGTCGGGCAACCGGAGTTGCGCACAATTTTTTTTAAATTGACTGAAAGCATGTTGATACGCCTTACGCGTGCGGGGCGCCAGCGACATGCCGATCGCCCGGTTCACCTCTCCTTGCCAAAAGTCCAAATCTCGTCCGGGAGCGGCGAGGGGAATTCCTCTGCATCCGGAGCCAAGGCGCGGAACCGGGGGATCTGCAGGCGGGATAAAGCATCAGCAATATCGTTATTAATACCTGGTACATGTCTGGCCCTGAAGAGCACATTGAGGCGTAGACTGCGCAACACAAACTGGCGAACTAACCCCATGACCTTGTGTGATTTGGATGTCTGGGAATTGACAATGTGCACTACCGCAGCATTGTCACACCAGAAATGAACCACTGAATTGGCCCACTCCTCGCCCCATAGCATCAAAGCTCCCAGTATCGGGAAGAACTCAAGGAATGTAAGATCGCGTAAACGATCCGTGCCCCTCCAGGCTGGAGGCCATCAGCCGTAGGCCCACCTCCCCTCAAAGTAAATCCCATAGCCTAGGGACCCCGAGGCATCCGACTGAACCTGAAACCTAGGGGAAACCAAAAGGTCAGATCTCCAAAATGACACCCCGTTGAAGTCCCTCAGGAACTGAAGCCAAACCAACATGTCAGCCCTCATGCCCTTGTTCAGTCGGACCCTATGATAGCGCCTGGATAGGCCAGTCATGGCATCGCACAAGCGTCGAGCAAAAGCTCTGAAAGGCGCGACCACCCTGCAGGCGAAGTTAAGGTGACCATGGAGAACCTGGAGCTCACGAAGTGACACCTTGCGTTTGGCCAGTAAGGCCAAAATCAACACAGTGATCCGGGTAACCTTATCCATGGGTAACCTGGATGCCTGCGAGACCGTGTCAATTTCAATACCCAGAAATGTGAGCTTAGTTGATGGGCCCTCGGTCTTTTCGGGCGCTAAAGGGACACCAAGTTCCTGCATTAGCGTCTGAAATGTATTGAGGAGACGCGTACACGTGTCCCAGCCCCGTTCACCCCCGAACAAGAAATCATCCAGGTAGTGGGCTACAGACCGGAACCCAGACCTGCGAACAAAGGCCCACTGAAGGAAAGTGCTAAAACGTTCAAATGCTGAACAGGAAATAGAGCAGCCAAAAGGCATGGCTTTATCAACATAAAATTTTCCTTGGAATTTAAAACCCAATAACTCAAAGTCACCCGGGTGCACAGGCAACAAACGGAATGCCGACTTAATGTCACATTTGGCCAGAAGTGCACCCGGGCCACAAGAGCGCACCATGCGCAGGGCCTGGTCGAATGATGTATACCTGACCGAACAAAGGTCATCAGGAATGGCATCATTGACCAAATGGCCCGCCGGGTATGACAGATGGTGAATTAAACGAAAGTCCCCAGGTGTCTTTTTGGGCACCAACCCTAAAGGGGAAACCTTCAGATTGGGAAAGGGTGGCATAGGGAAGGGGCCAGCAACCCTACCTGCCTTAACCTCCTTAGCAATACTAATGGCGGCCACCTCCTCCCTGCCCTTCAGGGAAAGTAAATTAGGGGCATTTTGTGGGCACCGCTCCCCTCTAAATGGGATGTGGAAGCCCCACTGGAAACCTTCGAGGAGGTACCTAGCATCCTCCCTCCTCGGGTAAGTTGAGAGCCACCGCTCCAACATAGTGACGTTAACCGGGGAGGGGGCCTTTTGAGTGACCAGCTCCATCAGTGGCAGGTCTGCCCGCTCCTTGTCCACCTCTACCTCTGCCCCGTGACCCACCGGCTCGTGGACACGCAGCGGCGGCGTGGGGGCCAGCGCAAGAGGGACACTCATGTTTGTATCGGCACTGTTTTCTATTGCATACACCATTGGCCGAGAAGCTCCAACACAGCAGGCGGGCTGGAACCCCCTGCCCCGCCAGCTGGCGGGGGGCCTGAGTTGGAGCAGCTCGTTGGACCGCATGTCCACAATGGTACCTCTCCCCAGGCGCCGGGCGCATGGGGGTCATATACAAAAGCCACAGCTTCTGACAGGGCTCATCCCACCTCATCTCTGGGTGTAAGGGCACTCTCATTCTAAATTCCTCATCGTAAGCCAACCACGATGGGCCAGGAAAATCCACCATTGCCCTGTAAATATTGTCCAAATATTGGACCATAGGAATGGCCAGGTCATGCCGAGCCCTGAGATACACCGCCATATAGATGAGATATGCGGGTAACCAGTTGGCCCATGTGCGTGGTGGCTTGCGACGGCGAGACAGCTCTTTGTCCTTCTCATCCTGCCCCTCTTTCTCCTCCTTGGTGGGTTCCCTGTTCAATAGAGAGAAAATATCGACATACTCCCCCCGCCAAATCTTTTCCCTCGTTGCCTGGGCCAAATGATCCCCGAGGGGCAAGGAATACCCGGCTGTCGGCAATGCAGACACCGGTACAGTATTGACACGGGGCATCAGGAGAGGAGCCTGAACCGTCCCTGCGACACCCGGTGCAGACCCGGGGGCAGAAACCCCCCCACCCAATGTTACGGCAGTATGAGGCCAAGCTGCACCCGGGTAAGCCAGGAACTGATACCCCCCGCCCCGACATTACGAGGCCATGGCCACTGGAACCCATCCCCGGAAGTGGAGTGTGATGTGGGGACATTAGTTTGAACCTGATACTCACTGGGTGCACCCGCGTGGGCCACCCCCACTGGGGGTTCCGGCCCACGGCGGGCGTCGGAGCTCGCGACCGAAATCGAGCTCTGAGGACACATCCAACCACTACCCGTCTGTAGTGCCTGAGGTACGGGGAGCTGCGAGGCCGCGGCGGGCACAGGCCTGCGCGCCTCAAGCAACTCAACCCGACTGGCCGCCTGCTGAAGGGTGGCGGCCGTCACGGTAGCTGGCTGGCAAAAGGGGCCCCCCGATGACAATGAAGCCCCCCAATGGGGTTATTGGTGATCCCCAGGGATGCTTCTAGCACCGCCACGCGGGCCAGTAATGCATCCACTGTCGCAGATCCCCCTGCATAAAGGGGGCCAGGTGGGCCGGACGGCCCACCGGGCAATGGTCCAGGGCCCCTGACCTGAGAGCCCGGCCCCAAATAGGGCCATGCCCAAAACTCCGGCCCATGAGGGGCCGGGGGTAAGCCCTGCTGTGCAACCGCACCAGGCCCTCCCCCCTGCTCAAAGCCCTTGGCCGGTAATTGCGGGCCGGGGGCCAAAGTCCCAACCGCACCCGGCCCTCCCCCTTGCTCAAAGCCCATGGCCGGCAACTGCGGGCCGGGGGCCGGAGCCCCTGTAGGGCTGGTCTGACGCTGTAGAGCCGCGGGCCATGGCCTAAGCTGTCCCATCCCACCGGTCCCGGTGGGTGCCTCTGCTAAGGGGCCCTGCTGTGGGGGCGCAGTCGCGGTCCTCCGACCTGACTGCTGCCTCCTAGTCGGGCGAGCCGCAGTCGCCATAGCCTTCTTCTTAGGAGGCATAAGCAAGCACGATCCCTGTCCAGGGATCAGAACCGCTGGCTGGGAAGCCGAAGAGTAAAAAGCAAAGATCGCGGTAAGAGTTCTGCAGCCAAAAAACGGCTTCCCAAGGAAAGACGAAGAGCGAAGGAGAAAACTTCTCCTCTCCGTCGCTTTTACAAAATGGCAGCTCGGCTGCCTCGTGGCCACCCCTTTTATAGAGGGGTGGCCACGCCCCCTAACTACCCGGATGTCTGAGTCCGGGTGGGGGGGCCCCGCAAAGAGCGCGGCGGCCATTTTGGCGCCGCGCTTTCATTGGTTGAAATGTCTCTTTGTAGTCATTTCTACTTCGGATGCTTCTGGGTTGAAAGGATTAGCCGATGAAAAATCTCCATTGCCGCTTATAATTCTCCATTGCCCAGGGGACTCCTGATCGCTGAAATAGCAATCTTTGGGGAGGCTCCTTTCATGTCGGTTGTCCTGCCATTGGGGTGTGTGTGTCATTGTATTGTATCAGCATGTCAATATGGATTTCCTTTGCATGCTAACACAGAAAGCCCGACTGCCACTGTCTTTGTATGTTTCATCATCATAACACCAGCTGCTTTTCTTGAGGCGAATGGGCTGTTTGTTTCATTTGCTTACACATCTCTTGGAAATACAGAAATTCAACCCAACATCAAAGTAGCCATGTAACATCTTGCATATGATGTTAAATAAACACATGTGGTGATGATGGGCTTTGGATGGGACTGTTTGCAAGGAAGCAAATGCTATCCAATCATTTTGTCTTTATGCTCTAAAATGTGGTGTTGGTTCAAGTAATTCTGGAGATGTTTGTCACAATATGGAAATATTGTGGAAGGTTTTTTTCTTTGTAGTGCATGTAGTAAAAGCAAAACAAATGTTTTAACATTGACAGTTTAATAAGATAACATCTACTTTTCTTACATTTCCAGAGTTGAATAGTGTCATATATAGCCTCCCCACCAAATACTGTATTGTGTCAGGGACATTTAATCATTTAAAAAAGTAAACACATTTCACAATAATCTCTTATTATGTTGAGTAATATAATATAAGGCAGTTTAACATGATATATTATACTATGATATAATACAGTGTAATGTAATATACTTTACTATAGTACAGCATAAAGCAGTTTGGGCTTTATATTATATTGTATAGGAGGCAGAGTTTGGAAAGTTGTTTTTCAAAAAGTGATTCATTCCTGTTGTTATAGCATCAAAACGGAAGTCGCCTTCCACTTATGACTGCTCAATCGTGTAGGTCTGCCAGTCTTTCATTTTGGAAACATTAATAGATTTCATCTTTCATTTGAAAGGTATATTTTGGCTCTGCATAGAAGATAATAAAGTAATAGTGTTGTTCGAGCTAAATTCTTGTGGAAAGGCATCTGATCTGCAAAGTGCCTGCCTCGCACACAGTGCAGTAGTACCAATGAATATTCAACACAATTGCAGTTCATGTTTGGTAACCAAACCAGACCTTGATGCTGCCCTCCCTTTTTTCAAGAAAGTAATCATTTATGTACACATCAAAATGCAAGTGGGTGGGTAAAAGTAAAGTACATTTCTCTAAGAGGTTTGCAGAATGGTAACAAATAAATCCAAATGTCTAAAAATGATTCTTCTAGTACTATCACGTAACACTTCACATGGATGGTCATCAGAAAAAATATAGTGTTCCCATAGCTTACTGGAATTTAAAGTGTGCTCAGTATTATTTCAAAGATGTTGACAAATATCACATTCACAAACACATTCAAGATAAATATCCACACTTCTTTCCAGCATGTCATAAATACCACCTTGTTAATCACTTCAGAAAGATATGAAGTGTTGGAAATTACTTTTTTAAGAAGGTAAAGAAAACTGTTTAGTATTTTCCGCATGTTGTCCGTTATGACATTTAATCTTCTCTCTCTCTCTCTCTCTGGGTTTGACTGATTTCTATATCTTCAGCTTAGCAAGTCCATGATGTTGCTAGGACACCACCACTCCATGTGATACATCTATCTCTAGCACACAAGATGAATTCAGGGAGGGATTGCTGAATTTATACTTTGAAAAGATACGTGTAGTGGCAGGGCCCTCCATACAGATGAACATTATTAACAATATCAGAGAGTAAACAAAACAAGACAAAAAACGCTGTGGCACCTTAAAGACTAACTCACTAACGTGAGCTAGTACCTCACATTAAAATACAGGAGTTTTTTTGTCTTGTTTTGTTTTGTTTACTCTCTGATGTTTGCACAGACTAACATGTCTACCACTTCAAAATTATTAACAATGTAATGCTCAAGTAACAATGGTAGAAATCTCTCTGCATACGTAATGATGCATTGAAATGGTATGTGCATGTGGTTTTCCATCATTTTTGTGCCAATGGCTTACATACCATGACCTATAGTTTATTTTGAATAATTACTTTGATCGTTTCTAATTCCAGTCAACTGAGTCCAGAAAGATCTCCAAGTACTATTTGTTTTCTTTCCACCTTAATATTCCTTTTCCTCATGGAGAATAAGTGGTTTATGTCCAAGAAATTACTCATCTTTTTAATAGCAAGATATCAGTGCAGGCCACTTCTTATGATGGGTTCATGACCCAATGTACTGCACTAGATGGATATGTTCAGGAACATTGCTTAGCATGCACAAACATATAACCCCTAAGATACAATTGTGTTTTGCTGTGCAGATGAGAAATTCTATTGTTTTTGGAAATAATGGGATGATATCCAAAGAGAAAAAGCTGATATTTTGAAATATGTCAAGTTGCATTCAATAAAATCCACATGATTAAAAACTGTTTGCAACTTGATAAGGATGCTACCAAAAAAAAAAAACTTAATGGAAGTAAATACCTAAATATTTTGGACTAACTGTCACTATTCATACAAAAGAAATTTTATTTACTATTTTTTATTTAGGTATACCAGTGAATTGGTGTGAGAATAAATACATAAAGGAAACAGATGTCAGCCTTCAGTGGAATGTATTTTCATTATCAGGATATATAAAACTTTTTTTGAAGAAAAATACTTAATTTTTAAAATGATTATTCAGAGAATTCAGCTTAAAAAGACCGAATGAAGAAAATATTTCTAAACATATGCATTAAGAATGTTGTGAATATGGAAAATTGAAATTGGGACATTTGCTGTTCTTTCTAGTAATTCTTGTAAGTCTAGCATGTTTTATAACCCCTGGCTTTGGCAGTTAAAATGGAATCTGTCTGCTATTATTTTGGTGTAAATACCCTCTTAGTGTGAAAAGCATGTATCCCCTTGAAATATTTGCAGAAATCCTATTGCTTAGTGTAGTAAATCTCACTAAAGTAGGCCCATCAAATCAGTGGGGATATGCTAAAGTGAGCCCATTTGAATCAATAGAACACTGTGGAAAAGTTAATTCACTACCATAAGCAACAGGATTTCAGTCATAGTCCACTTGGACTTTGTTGCACAGAATTAACTGTCATCACCAAATTGTCCTTCATGCAAAAGAATTTAGGAGACTTACATTTTCCTGAATTTTTTTTGAACTTTTAGTACATTAACTAATTAATATTTTTGTTTGGTCAATTGTAAGATTGATCAACCTCTGGCTGTATGAGGATCCAATTCCATGCTCTGGCCCCTCATATTTTTCTTTTAAAGGTTTATTTTTAAATTGCATGCTTATCAGTGACCAATTAAAAATAGAATGGGAGGACAGGGGGTCCTGGGAGGAAAGGCATCCCCTACACACCAGATATGAGCCATGGATTCTAGCAAGGGAAATCAGGTGCATTGCACCATGTGTCATCGCTATGGTGGTCTGGTAGAAGAGAAGTCTGCTGACCCATTTATTACTGCATTGTGGCAGCACCACAGCAAACATAGAGGGTGATTTGCAAATCCAGCTCATTGGAAACAGATAGCACAAATGGTCAATAGAGCTTCATTTTCCTCTGGCGTATTTATTTAACCATAGGCTGAACTACAGCTAGATTTTCAAGCTCTGTGTGACCATTTAAGTGCTTTCTTGCTTCCAGATGAATAGCATTCACAGATTTACCCATCTGTTCTTCTGTTCTATAGTTGTAATTGTCATAATTATAATTTTGGCCATCTATCAGTGTGTCTGACTTTCTCCTTCAATTTTGTTGCTCCATCCTGATACGCTCCAATAAAAACTGCTTTTAAAATCAGGTAGATTTCATAAATCATAAGTATGCCTGTTTAAGTGTAAGATTACAGTGGATTAATGCATTTTTGATGTCCAACAATAAAAACAAAACATATATTTGACATTAAATGGCTCCACCTTCTGTCTTGCATAATTTGTATTGGCAACATTCACATGTGATTCATTTCAACTCTAAAAGATTTCTTAGGATTATTTATGAATATAGCCTTACAATGCTGAAATTGAACTCATTAGGTTTAGAGTCAATCATTGCCTTAGGATAAACGGTATAATTTGTGGGGGAAATTTAGAAGTATATGCTTTGTATAAGGAATTGGAATAACCCAATCAAAATTAAAAGTGCTAAATTTTCTGTTGATTGAAATTGGACATGCTCAGTAGGAATTAAAAATGCTGAGCCTGCCTGTGGGACCATGTTTAAGTTTTATTTAGTTTTATCATAAAGCATTACTCCATTTCCTTCCATCACAAATCCTATAATGTGGTGTTTTCATGAGTATGTAATAAAATCAGTTTTGAGAAAAATAAGATCAAATATACGTAGTTGCTTTTTATATCTTTCTGATTACTTCACACATTTTACATCCAATCTTAAGGCCCCTCTTGGGAAGAGGTAGGAAAGAGAAATCAGATATCACCAAAGGACATCTTGTCTTGTGAGAGAAAATTGATGTTTTATGAAAGAAAACTAATATCTTGGACCTAAACACAGGGCAGATTCAAACATCTTGAAATAATGTACACAGTAATGGTTTTATTAAGAAAGAAATTTAAGTAGAAGAGACACTGCTAATAAAAATATCAGAATTATCTCTGGCTAGCATTTCTAATGTTGCTTCATTTTCTTTTACTGTCTCTCTTTTTAATGAGGCTCTATTGTACTCCCCAAATACCATTATTTATTATTCTGGACAGCTGATATTTGTATGACTTGACAGTGTAATCTTTAAAAGATAAAATCTCAGTGCTCATGGTGTGTTCAAAGACAGAGCATGATAGCCAAGACTGTTTTCACATGGAACAAATTCTGTAGATGTGTGCAATTTATTGTTCTCAGAGGTGCCATGTGGCTGTTATAGATGCAGAAGGAATTTACTTATAAATTATTTTAATGCATGACAGGGGATAGCATTTAGAATTGTTACTCAGACTCTTGAATGATCCATGACTGGGTGAGAAAGGAGAACTAAAACTCATTTGGTTGCTGCTCTTAACTCTTCCCACATAAAAGATTTACAGTAGTACTGGCGATTTAGCTACATTATTAGTGCTTGACCATAGGCTATTCTAGATACAGTAATACCTCGCATAACGTCCGCATCGGGTAACATCATATTCGCATAACGTCATGGTTTTATGCACACGTGGTGCCTCACATAATGTCCAAAACTGCTAAAAAAAACAACGGACGTTATCCGAGGTATTGATATAGGAACCTCGGATAATGTCCATTTTCAACAAAAAATTTTTACTTTATGCGAGGCATCTCCCCATAGGAACCGCATAACGTCCAAAATCGCATAGTGACCAACTCCATGGAATGGAGTTTGGACGTTATCCGAAGTTCTACTGTAGGTTAAAAGCATAGTTTTGCTCTTCTTATGTCTACTGTTAAGTGTAACTTACGGAAATTATCATTTCCCAAATCTATGATGTCTTTTATGCTAAATGTTCCAATATCTCTGTTCACAACAACAACATTGCCTCATGATGAAACCACAGCTCTATTCTCCACTGTTTCCCTCCTTTCACTCTGCCTTATTCTCTATCCTTTTCACCTGTCCTTGCTGCATGTTCCTCTATTTCTACTGCTCCCTCACCCCTTCCCAAACACACACACACAACAACCATGAAGCACTTGGGAGAGCAAACAGTGCTAGCTAGTTAATTGTAAGATAGCCAAGTCCAGGTGATAAGAGGTTTTGGGATAGTAAGGTCTCAATATTAGCACTAATCCCTTTTAGAAAAACAGAAACAAAAATTCCAGCACAGATAACCACAGAGGATAATAAAAGTTTGTTTGAAAGAATTGGTGAAAAACACCACAGATTAAAACCAGAGAAAACCTCCCATGTCAAGGGGTTGAGAACAAAGCTGTTAGTACTAATCTCTTCCTCAACCCAAAACAAGCAAGGTAAGATCCAGGTGAAATTAGGCACTCATGCTATGCCTTCAAATAAGCAAGAAAATTATGTGGATATTGAGGGAAACAGTAGTACAGTGGTACCTCGGGTAAAGTCCAATTTGGATAAAGTCCGATTCGGATAAGGTCGCGGTTTTAATGCACACGTGATGCATTGCATAAAGTCCAAAACTGCTAAAAATGGACATTATCCGAGGTATTTGGTATAGGAACCTTGGATAAATTCCATTTTTGGATGTTATCCGATGCATCACCCATTTGATTCGGATAAAGTCCAAAGTCAGATAAAGTCCAAACTTGTGGAATGGAGTTTGGACTTCATCCAAGGTTCTACTCTACCATCCATGAAGGATCTGGTCATTAATCACAGAACAATAACCAGTGAGAATAATATAATAATTTTATGTCAGAAATTATTCTGGGTTGGAATGATTTTTGCAGGAGAAACTTCACTCAGGGAATGCCCAAATGAGGTTTCTTTCATGTCCCCAAGAGCTGGAATAGAGATGGGTGCTCAATCCATCATGCAGTACCCAGGTTTTGAACTGTCAACTTGCCAGCCTTCCAGCTAACAAGGCAAGCTTCTTAACCACTTAGCCACTGCAGCCCCACCAGTGTGAATGATCCCTTAGTTCTGAAGATGGCCTTCTTTAAAAGTGGACAGGAGGGCATAACCAGGAATAATTCTAGGCTGTTTATAGTTAAACCAAATTTAAGAGATTTAAGTGCGAAGCAAGAACAAAATACAGTGCATGCTTCTTGTCATGGACAAAACATACTCAGTTGAAGTCTGATCCCCAAGGAAAGTGTGTGAAAGAGCAAATATGAAAAACTGTGTGCATAAAAACACAGCTGTGCACAAATCACACTGTTTGTCACATGCAGAAGCTATCCCATACCAAACAAGCCATAATTGGATTCTTTGCTGAAGCCTGTGTAATGAATGCAATAGCAGTTTATATTGGAATTGGAAATGATTGTTTTAAATTTTTGCTGATTGGTTTTAATTTAATTTAATTTAATTTTTAAATTTCTATGCCACCCACTCAGGTGAACCCGACTCAGGACGGCTTACAGCAGATTAAATATATATATATAAAAACAGATTTAAAAACTCCAAGTCACCCACCCACCTACCCACCTTCCTACCCCCACCCTATTCATAAAAAGGGATACAAGCAACACAGAGGGAGGGACACTATTTATTTATTTTATTTATTTAAATTTATATGCTTCCCAATCAGGAGAACCCGACTCAGGGCGGCGTACAACAGTTAAAAATGTATAAAAACAGATTTTAAAATGCCAAATCGCCCACTCACTTCCCACTCACTAACTTGAAATGAACCAACAGGCTGGGGGCGTCGTCCCATTAAAGTCCCACACCTGCCCCGCCAGCCAGGTTTTCAAATCTTTCCTGTTCCTGAAGGGCAGCAATTCTGTCTGTAACCTTAATTCTGTTGGCAGGAGGTTCCAGAGGGCTGGTGCGCACATGGAGAAGGCCCTTCTTCATGTTCTAGAGAGGCGGGGGCCCCTAGCTGACGGTACAACTAGGGAGCCCCTCCGGTCCGCTCTGGTTGGATGGGGAGACACTCTTGGGGTGATGCGGTCTCTTAGGTATCCTGGCCCACTGCCATACAGGGCTTTAAAGGTCAAAACCAGCACCTTGAATTGAACCCAGAAGCAAACTGGTAACCAGTGCAGCTCCCGAAGTAGTGGGGAGGTGCGGACATAACGTCCACACCCCATCACCACCCAGGCAGCTGCATTCTGGACAAGTTGTAGCCTCCGAATGGTCGTCAAGGGCAGCCCCATGTAGAGCGCATTACAGTAATCTATTCTGGAGGTGACCAGAGCATGAGTGACCATGAGTAAGTTTGACTGATGTTAAAATTGTTTAAAATATCTTATGTTTTATACATTTTATACAGCTTTGTAACCCCCTCTGAGAGTCTTTGATATAGGGTGGGCTACAAAACGCACACACATATATAAACAAACATACAAACAAAGTCAGCTAGACCAGTCCAAACCAGTTTAAATGGAAACCTGAAAGTTTCCAGCTACACAGTAGCAAAGCCTGTAAACAAAAGAAAACATGAACAAAAGGGGGGGAGTGTGAACCATACCATATTGCAGAAATCTGAAGATATGGTTCCTTTGGATGCAGATAGAAAATAGGAGAGAGTTCTCTTTAAATCCCAGATAAAGGATCCAGGAAAGGTCCAATAGAAGAATTAGCCCAGATAAATTTAAAGAGGGGTTTTTCAAGAGAAGAAAAATAATAAAAAGCATAGCAATAAGTAAGTTTAGAGGGGAAATATTTCATCCTAAAAATGACTGAAAGTAGTCTCAAAACTGTGGTGGAGGGGGTTAAGAAGGGAAAAAGAGAATAATCTCCTTGTTAAATGATGAGAGGTGAGTAAGACTCGAAAACCTCAAAGCAGAGAAGATCAGGAACCAGAATCAATAAGAATTATGGAAGCAGTTTGCTTCTCCCTCATGGTAGCTTTCTGTTCCCGAAACATCCCTTATCTTTCTTCCCTTTTGATTAGTCATAGTAGTGCATTTCCCCAAGTGCCCTTCAAAAGGTCACTCTGGATCAGCTCACAGATTTTTTTTCCACGGGTTGATGCAACCAGTAGCCCCTGTCTATATACCTAGAACATTCCAAGCAGGGCCATAGCCAGGATTCCAGATTATTATTATTATTATTATTATTATTATTATTATTATTATTATTATTATTATTATTATTATTATTATTATTATTATTATTATTATTATTATTATTATTATTATTATTGGTGGTGTGTATGAAAAAAATTCCAGGAAGGGCAAAAAAATTTCAGGGGGGGTGACAATGTCATACTCACATATATAACATTGGTACCGCAGGGTGGGTTGGGGGGCTGTTAGCTCAGGAAGGTTTTTGCCCCCCACTGCCCCCCTGGATACGGCCCTGATTCTAGGTACATAGGTCAAAAAGTTTCATAGGTAAACAATATATTTATCTCGTTCCCACACTTGTACATTATACCAGGCCCAACCAAGCTTGATACACCATTGCTTTGTGTACTGTTTTCGCAAAGGCTGACATATCTTACTCTGAGTAAAAAACAGGCTCGTATATAGCCACATTTTTGCCCTTTGTCTATTGCCGGAGTTCTCAACCTTTTAAAACCGGGGGCCGGGTTACGCTCCCTCAGACAGCTTCAAGGGCTGGACGGCCATTTTTCTCTTCCTCCACCACATGGCACTTCCTGGTGTGCTGGAGGCAGTGGGGGGCACATGAATGGTGCCATGGGACGCATCCAGCCCATGGGGCACAGGTTGAGAATCCCTGGTTTATTGCTTGGTTCCCCTTGTGTGCCCTACACAGCCTTCCATCCTTCCAAGGTTAGTAGAATGAGTACCCAGCTTTTTTGGTGCAAAATACTAATTAGGATACCAAAGAGACCGCATCGTCCCAAGAGTGTCTGTCCATCCAACCAGAGTGGACCGGAGGGGCTCTCTAATTGTTCCATCTGCCAGAGGGGCTCACCTCTCTGGCCCACGAAGGAGGGCCTTTTCCATGTCCGCACTGGCCTTGTGGAACCTCCTGCCAGTAGAGTTGCGGGAGCAGACGGAGCTGCTGCTTTTCAGAAAAGAATTAAAAAACTGGTTGGCGGGGCAGGTGTGGGGCCCGGATGGAAGAGTGGCCCCTGCCTGTTGGCTTATAAAATGAAGCCTCCCCATCTTTTTAATGCGGGCAGTTTTAATGTGGTTAGTTTTTAATAGGTGGGTGGGTATGTTGGGGTTTTAATTGTTTTTAATATGTATGTTTTAATCCTGTTGTGAGCCTCCCTGAGTCGGGTCCGCCTGATTGGGCGGCATAAAAATTTGAGTTATAAATAAATAATAAATAAATAAAATAAATAAAAATAAATTAATTAACTTGGGAACTGTCCATAGAGTGCACTAAAAGGTATGGAGCGTGTATACGTGTGATTGCTTTGCTTTGCTTTGTATGAGCACTTCAAGTAGAACCTGGATAACAAAATTAATAATAATAATTAATAATAATTTTGTTCAAAATGAAAGCTTGTTATAGTTTACTAAAGGGGAGCATTGGTTAATTCTCACAAGTGTGTTTAAAACTGCAATTTAAAGTAGTAAAGGTCCTGTTCAATGTCAAGGTGTGTTGTATATATATGGTTGTATAGGGATGACACTTGCAATAAAGGAAAAATGGAAATCAGAGCTGCTTTTATTTACCACTTGTTGACTCTGTTTCAAAAAAAAGTCAACCACAGTGACTTTAAGAAGAAAATCCTGAACTTTCTTTTATATATGTTGTAGTTAATCTGAGTCCAAGAAAGAATATGCTTCTTCAACATGGGACCCTACTTGGTTCTTCAAGCATAATTGATAGTACACAAATTCACATTAGTCTGTTTCGTATTTCTCCCAGTACATCCATCATCTTCAAAACTATCCAGCTACTGCATAGTTAAAGGTTACTTAATCCATTTTTTGGTCATTGAATATTCTCCTCCTAGACACTACACACATTTGGCAGTCAGTCAATGCATATCCTCTTCTTTGACACGGTACCCATTCAAGGAGTGATGATGTGTAGTCTTTTCACTTGAAGATAAACAGGTTGACTGAACCAAGTATACCATCTTCTGTTCATGTTGCCAATTTTATTTATGTATTTATTTGTCATATTTGTATACCGCCTTACTCATCCAAAGACAACTCAAGGCGGTTGCATACAGCATAGCATAAACAAAATGACAGCACAATGCATAGAAACAATAAATACAAACCAAAATCTCAAACAGTACAATATATAATAAAAAGCAATACAATATATAGAATATATAGAAAATGCTAAGTCCAGGCCCGTCACAACCTCTAAATGGGCCGCGTAACAACACAAGCCGGGTGAGCACACAATAACCTTCCCCGGGCCGAAGGAGTGGCCCCGGGGGAACAATTAGTCATCAGGTGCAGCAGCAGTGGTTGTGACGGGCATGGGGCGTTATAGCGGAAACCGCAGGGCGGGCCGCACTCGGGGAACGCGGGACCGATGCTTAGTATCTGTCCTTTGTTCTGGCCCCCCGGTTTCACCTCTAGGTCCTGAGCAGCTGATCAAGGGTGACCCCACCCTTAGGCTGCTGCTGATGAATGCCAGGTCGGTCTATAGTAAGGCACCCCTAATTCAAGACTCTATTTTGGGGGAGCGGGCCGACCTGGCATGCATCACTGAGACCTGGCTGAGACCAGAGGATGGGGTGCCTCTATCAGAGATGTGTCCGGCCGGGTTCGGTGTTTGGCACTAGCCTAGGGATGAGGGCAAGGGCGGTGGTGTTGCCATTATAGTCAGGGAGTCACTGGGAGTCACCAGGGCCACTGCTCCACAAATTCTGGGTTGTGAGGCCCTGCTCCTGCGGCTGGGCCCAAAGGGTCAGTTGGGGATCCTACTCCTGTACCTGCCCCCTTGCAGGGTAAGGGACTCCCTGCCTGGGCTCCTCGAGGCTGTCTCAGTGTTGGCGTTGGAGTTCCCTAGGCTGATGGTTCTGGGGGACTTCAATTTGCCTTCGCTGGGGTCCGGTTCCGGGGTGGCTCAGGAGTTCATGGCTTCCATGGCAACTATGGACCTGGCTCAGGTAAAATGGGCCCCTGGAACCTCCACCATTAACCCAGATGGAGTGTCACCCCGTCTTCTCGGCTGGCAGGGCCATCTCTCCCTCCCTCCCTCCCTAACCCACTTAAAACATACCCTCTCAGTCTCTCTACCCGTGTTGATGGTCCCGGCGAGTTTCGACTGGCCACAAGAGTCTCCAGGGCAGTGGTGGAAATTCCAGTGCGACTGCCGGCCTTTTGAGCCCCCCGCAGTGAGGTGGGAGCACGGGACACCGATGGTGGAGGTTGTCCCAACAAGCTCCGATTGGCTGCAGGTGTCTCCAGAGTGGTGGTGGAAATTCCGCCGTGGCCGCCGGCCCTTTGAGCCCCCTGCAGGGAGGCGGGAGCCCAGGACGCCAATGGTGGGGTGGTCCCAGCAATCTCCGACCCGGCCCCGAGGGTACAAGAGCTGCTGCCACCGAACACACCAGAGGAGCCTTGGTCTCTCCCCAGAGCCATTCCATCACTCAGCGGATGGGAGACAGGTGCACCACCACTGCTGCAATCTCCGACTGGCCGCAGGTGTCTCCAGGGTTGCTGGCAGTGGAAGCTCAGCCATGGCCGCCGGACTACCGAGCCCCCCACAGGGGGGCGGGAGCCTGGGATGCCGATGATGGGGGTGGTCCCAGCAAACTCCAACTGGCCGCAGGTTTCTCCAGGGCGGCGGTGGGAGTCCCTCCGTGGCTGCCAGCCTTTTGAGCTCCCTGCAGGGAGGCAGGAGCCTGAGATGCCGATGGTGGGGTGGTCCCAGCGAGCTCCAACTGACCATAGGTGTCTCCAGGGCGGGGTGGAAATCCCGCCATGGCTGCTGGCCTTTTGAGACCCCGCAGGGAGGCGGGATCCCGGGACGCCAATGGTGGGATGGTCCCGGCGAGCTCCAAACTGGCCGCAGGTTTCTCCAGGGCAGTGGTGGAAGTTCTTCCGCAGCTGCCAGCCTTTTGAGCCCCCCGCAGGGAGGCGGGAGCCCGGGACGCCGATGGTGGGGTGGTCCCAGCGAGCTCCAAACTGGCCACAGGTGTCTCCAGGGTGGCGGTGGAAGTTCATCCACGGCCACCAGCCTTTTGAGCCCCCCGCAGGGAGGCGGAAGCCCGGGACACCGATGGTGAGGGCGGTCCCAATGACCTCCTGGCAAAAGGAGGAGGGCAGAGGCTGTTGTCTTTTGCCGGCCTGGACGGCCCTTTACCTCTCCTGACAAAGGGAGGAGGGGTGGGGCTCACCTCAGCTGGTCGGAGGCTGCTGTCTTCTGCCGGCCCCGACGGCCCTTTACCTCTCCTGGCAAAGGGAGGAAGGGCGGGGCTCACCTCAGCTGGTCGGAGGCTGTTGTCTTCTGCCGGCCCCGACCTTTACTTCTCCTGGCAAAGGGAAGAAGGGCGGGGCTCACCTCAGCTGGTCGGAGGCTGTTGTCTTCTGCCGGCCCCATCATAGCATGATGAAATTAGTGAAATCCCTTCTATTGTCAAGAATTCTGAATACAGTATACTCAAATTAAATCAGACCAGCTTAGTACATGAAAAATAAACAATAAAACAACAACAAACAACCCAGAAGTAAAGGAGCATGTCTGCTCAGAGTTAATGGAGTAATAAAATTAGTACTTAAGATTAATGTTGCTGCAACTACTACTAAGCCTATGATGTAGCGCTGGTAGTTTATTTAGCTGAAGAACCTGCCAGAGCTGTTCTTCTAATTCAGGGGTTCTCAACCTATGGGCCGTGGGCCGGCCCATGGCACCATTTCATGTGGCCCATGTCATCGCTGCCACCACCGGAAACGGAAGTGTTTACGACAGCCAACAACGAATTTGATGGCATTTACAGTGGGGGAAACCACCAGTCCGGCCTGCTCAGCTGTCTGAGGGGGCGTGGTCCAGCTCACAGCTTTAAAAGGTTGCGAACCCCTGTTCTAATCCTACATGCTGCAATGCAGGATCTAGCAGTATTGCAGGTGAAGGCAGAGCTTTTGACTGATAACAGCCAGTGGGTGTATAGCATGTGCAGTTTGACTGGGCATGATACTTGCAGAGCAGCTGAGGTATGAGTTTGTTCCTGGTGTCTCTGTAGAAAGGGCAGATGCAGAGAACACGTTCTGAATAGCTTCTCGGCATAGTATCTGTATACTATGACATGAATTTGTAGGAAAGAACTAAGCTGCTCTTTCCTGAGAAATGTGAGGAAAGGAGGGACTTGCTGTTATAGTTTGACATAGGGCCTCATTATATGAAATGCTGATTAGGGTGTGCTCCATTTTCCCTGTATATATGCAGTCCCTGCAACTCGATATTATAACACAAGTTTAGTTAGTTACCACCACGCATACCTGTCAATTTTTGGATTTTAAACTAAGGGAAATTTTGGCCACACTCCTCTGTGACTTGCTGGGCTCTAGTCATGCCTGCCACAAGGCCATGAAAATGTCTGCAAACACAGACAGCACTGGCTCTTTGGCTGTAAATGGAGATGAGCACTGCATCCTAGAGTTGGATATGACTGGCAGATTTTACTTTCTTAGGATCAAAGATCTCTGCAGATGGTGATTGCAGCCGTGAAATAAAAAGGTGACTGATGCTTGGGAAACAAGCTATGAGAAACCTGGGGAACATAGTTAAAAATAGAGGCATCACCTTGCAAACAAAAAATAGTCAAAGCAATGGTATTCTTGGTGGTAGTGTATGGGTGTGAGAGCTGGACCATTAGGAAAGCTAAGCGCAGAAAAATAGATGCCTTTGAAATGTGGTGTTAGAAATAGGTCAATCCTAGAAGAAATCAACCACGACTGCTCACTAAAGGTCAAATAGTAAAGATGACGCTAAAGTACTTTGGACAACAAATGAGAAGAGAGGATTCACTTGAGAAATCTTTGATGCTGGGAAAGGTGAAGGACAAAAGAAGGCGGTGGCCAAAAATAAGATGGCTAGATGGTATTGTAGATGCAATGGGCACAAAACTGAGTGGGCCAAAGAACCCTTTCCCCATCTTCTTGGGGGACTTTTGTTTTGTTTTCTTTCTTGTTTACTCAGTGGCTTAAGTGACTAAGATGATGCCTGGGAGGCAGAAGGTCAGCAGTTCGATTCCCAAGTACTGCAGGATGGAATGAGCTCTCGTCTTTGTCCCAGCTCCTGCCATCCTAGCAGTTCGAAAGCAAGAAATTGCAAATAGATAAATAGGGACCACTTTGGTGGGAAGGTAACAGAGTTCTGTGTGCTCTGTGTGCAAATGCATGCATGGCCATGGATATTTTGTATGGAAACATTAATACTAAACTGAGCAAATACCCACAGGCCGTGCTGATCATTGCAGGAGACTTCAATCATACAGACTTGAAGACAGTATTCCCAAAATTTCATCAGCACATTAAATGTGCAACTAGGGGGGAGAATACTCTTGACAAGGTGTATACAAACATTAAACGGGCATATGAGGTTAAGCCCTTGGCACACCTTGGCAGGTCAGATCATGTGTCCCTGCTTTTGACACCAGCATACACACCCCTTAGGAAACAAGCCCCGATACAAACACGGACTGTTACTGTGTGGCCTGAGGGAGCCTCTTAACAGCTGCAGGACTGTTTCCAGGAGACCAATTGGAATGTGTTTGACCATCAAGATCTGGAGACCTACACATCAATGGTCCTGGATTATATTAGATTCTGCACCGCCAACGTCACCAGGGAAAAGCATGTAAAGATGTATCCAAACAGGAAGCCCTGGATGACGAGTGAAGTTCAGAGACTGTTGAATGCCAGAAACTTTGCTTTTAGAACTGGAGACCGGGTATTGTATAGTATAGAAAGGGGAACCCTGAAGAGGCGTATAAGGAAGGCAAAAGCTGTGTATAAAGGAAGAATTGAAGATCACCAGAGTAGTCACGACACCAGGCAAGTGTGGCAGGGGATCCAGCACCTTACTGACTACAAACCCAGTAATTCATTGCCTGTAGAGAACAGTGATTTTCTGGTGGAGGAGCTGAATACCTTCTTCGCCCGATTTGAGGTGACACCAGCAGTGGATCCAGCAGTGTTGCCAGAGTCATCGTCATTATTCCCCTTAGGGAATGTTGCCAGGGTGGAAGAGGGAGAAGTGAGGCGAATATTAAAAGGGATAAATGCGAGCAAGTCTATGGGTCCTGATGGAGTGGCTGGTAGGGCACTGAGAGACTGCTCAGAACAGCTGGCAGAAACTTTTATGAAGATTTTGGATTGGTCTTTGGCCCAAGCCACTGTCACCTTGTCTGAAATCCTCTACTATTATACCTCTGCCTAAAAAGCCTAACATAGAAAAACCAAGATAATGGCAACAGGCCCGATCAGTTCCTGGAAAATAGACGAGGAAGAAGTAGAAGCAGTGACAGATTTTACTTTCTTGGGATCTAAGATCACTGCAGATGGAGATTGCAGCCATGAAATAGAGAGGCGGCTGATTCTAGGGAGACAAGCCATGAGAAACCTGGGGAACATGGTGAAAAGCAGAGACATCACCTTGAAAACAAAAATTAGAATAGTCAAAGCAATGGTATTCCCAGTGGTAATGTACGGATGTGAGAGCTGGACAATTAGGAAAGCTGAACGCAGAAGAATAGATGCCTTTGAAATGTGGTGTTGGAGGAGAGTTTTGAGGGTACCTTGGACAGCGAGGAGAACAAATAGGTCAATCTTAGAAGAAATCAACACTGACTGCTCATTGGAAGGTCAAATAGTAAAGATGAGGCTAAAGTACTTTGGGCATCAAATGAGAAGGGAGGATTCACTTGAGAAGGCCGTGATGTTGGGAAAGGTGGAGGGCAAAAGAAGAAGGGGGAGGCCAAGGATGAGATGGATAGATGGTATTGTAGACACAATGGGCACAAAACTGGGAGGACTGAGGGGGATGGTGGAGGACAGAGGCGCCTGGAGAACGATGGTCCATAGGGTCGCAAAGGGTCGGAATCGACTGTGCGACTGAACAACAACAAGATAGTCTGAATGACTTCCGCCCTGTGGCACTTACACCTGTCATAATGAAATGCTTTGAAAAGTTGGTGCGGGACCGTATTATGGCTTGTTTACCAGTTGGACTTGACCCTTGTCAATTTGCATATAAGAGAAAGAGATCCACAGAGGATGCTGTGGCTACGGCCCTACATGCTGTTCTGACCCATTTGGAGAAACAAGGAACTTATACGAGACTGTTATTTGTAGATTTTAGTTCTGCTTTTAATACTATTCTTCCGCATAGACTGGTGCCCAAATTATTAGATCTGGGGCTTCCGCCATGCTTATGCAGGTGGATACTAGATTTTATATCAGATTGTTCCCAACGGGTCAGGATGTGCTCTCATGTCTCTGCGGATCTCAGTATAAGTGCGGGGACGCCGCAGTGGTGTGTGCTGAGCCCGCTTCTGTACACGTTTTACATGTATGACTGTGTTCCCAGTTACCCCAGCAATAAGATCATCAAGTTTGCAGACGACAAAGCGGTGGTGGGTCTGATTACTGTTGGGGAGGGGGAGTCAGCTTACAGGAAGGAGGTTGAGATGCTGACGGAGTGGTGTAGGGAAAACAATTTATTCCTCAATGTAAAAAAGACAAAAGAGATCACTTTAGAAAATACAAATTGAACATCCAGCCACTTATTATTGAAGGGAATTGTGTGGAACAGGTCTCGGTATTTCAATTTCTGGGAATGGAGCAGAGGGATGATCTAACATGGGGAGCAAACACCAAAGATCTGATGAAGAGAGCACAGCAGAGGTTATACTTCTTGAGAATCCTCAGGAAGAACAATCTTTCAAAGGACCTGCTGTTGGCATTCTACCACTGTACCATAGAGAGTGTGTTAACCTATGGTCTGTGTGTATGGTTTGGGAGTTGTACAGCTAGGGAAAGAACAATGCTGTCCAGGGTCGTAAAGACTGCAGAGGGGATAATCGGGCATACTCTTCCCACTCTAGATCAAATCTATGCCACCAGGTGTTATAAGAAAGCTGTAGAGATTGCACAGGATAGTACGCACCCCGGAAATGATCTCTTTCAGCTTCTGCCTTCTAGAAGAAGGTATAGGGTCATAAAGACCAGGACCAGCCGCTTGAGAAATAGTTTCTACCCAAAAGCAGTTCTGGCTTTGAATGCAGTGCAATGCAGTCTATGAGGAAGCTTCTGTATATAGTTTTTAGAGTTTTTAGGGCTATCTATTTATCTATCTCTGGTGTCTAGTCATGCCTGCCATATGACAACGCTGGCTCTTCGGCTTTGAAACAGAGATGAGCACTGAACCCTAGAGTTAGATACGACTGGCTTTCGAGCAAGAGAAACCTCTCCCTCTCTCTCCCTCTCCCTCTCTCCCTCCCCCCTCTCTCCCCACCTCTCTCTCCCTCACACACACACATATATATAGTGATCAAGCAACACCACCTTCCCAGGTTTACTCTGGCACAAACAGCTCAATAAAGCATGATTTGCCCCTGCATATATGAAATATCGCTCACCTCTAGAGTAGACTCCATGGTGGCTACGAACAGCAGTAGCAAAACTGAAGCCTCCATGAGCACGTGGCAGGGAAGGGAAATGAAAGAGAAATGCCCCCCTTTCTCTCTCTCCCTATCAACAAGCGAAAAGCCTGCCACACAGCGACCTCTGGTGGCCGGTAAAAAATACTGCAGCTTTGGTCAGGATTTTTTTAAAAAATAAGAGAAAATACAGGGAAATTAATAAAATGGGAGGGGGGTGGGAAGAGGGGTAAAAATAAGGGGTTTTCCCAGGGAAAACGGGATAGTTGACAGGTATGCCACCACGGACATTAAATGACATGCTTTTGTTAAGTTTTTGATAACAGCAGCAGCAGCAAAAAATTCCCTGTGGAAGTGAAAGATCTTTATGGAGCTAAATGTGTTGTTAGAATACTGGGAATGTGAATGTCAAAGTGATCTTCACATAGTGCGCACTTCTAATTCCAGTCCTAATCATAACTTTCCCTCCAACTGTAATATCACACCTTGTGCCTTTCGTTTTCTGACAAAGGATGCACAACTTGAATAGGAACAGCTGTGGAGAGGATGGTGCAATAAAGGCAGTGGTGAAACAATAATGAAGAAACTGGTATTTACATTGGGAAAAATGTACAACAGGAAGAAAGAATTATATTGAAAACTAAGATTACTATTTCAAAGAGGAGATTCTGAAGTTTTGTTCACCTTTTAAGTTTTTTTAAAGATATCTTGATTTGTCATCAAGTTATGAAATAATTGGCAATTTTTTTGACTCAGCCCTTGTAGAACATTTGTAAAAGGAGAAAAGTTGTTTATTTTGAACCTGAAGAATCCACTTTTGGAAAATTAGTTTGCTCTTGTCCTGTAAACTGTCAAGAGAAAGATAGCTGGCTTTTTTACTTCAATTCCCAGAAGCCTAAGTCAATTCCCCAAAGTACTGATGAGCCAATGTACTGACTTAGGCTTCTGGGAATTGAAGTCCACCAGTGTTCCACAGAACATAGTTTGGGAAATGCTGGAATGTCTCAGGCATAAAATATTGAAATGTTTGCATGACTGAAGAGATAATGTTATGCAGGGAGGAAATGTACTTTGCCCTTAGGGTGTGATCTCAGCTTTAGAGATTCCATTTGTAAAAGTCCACGCATCTGTGACCTCCATATATATGCACTTGCCACAGATGTCTAATGATCGCCAAGTCTTCAAGACAGAACAGTTTGTACAAAATGTAGTCTATCTCATAGCTGCAATATATTATTGAAGAAACACCATCGCTGTAGATTTTAAAACTATTTTTATTGCTATTTGATTATTTTTTATTACACTTTTTTCTCATCCTTTTTTCTCACCTTGGTTGAGAAAGAATCTGCATGGAAAAATGAATAACTGAAGAGCTCTTGTGACACACAGTAGCATACCTGTCAACCTTCCCGGATTGGCCGGGATTTCCCGGTTTTCGGCGTCGATTTTTGCCCTTTCCCGCTCCACACTGCCGAAACCCCGGATTTCGGCAGCGGGGGAAAGGAGGCACTGCGCAGCCCATCTGTGCAGGTCGCGTTGCACGCATGCGTGCAAGGGCTCTACACTTCCGTAGCTCCCTTCCACGCATGCACAGAAGGCTACGCCGCATGCGTAGAAGGCTACGCAAGCGGCGTAGCCCTCCACGCGCATGCGTACAACGCGACCTGCACAAACCCGGTCCGCGCAGGTCCCGGATTTGCCAGAGCCGCGGTTGACAGGTATGCACAGTAGTTAAACTGTAGTACTGAAGCTAAAACTCTGCTGATGAACTGAGTTCAATCTTATGGCCTCAAGATTACTCAGCCTTCCATCCTTCTGAGGCCAATAAAATGATACCAAGTATGTCGGGGAGAAAATGCTCATTACCTTATAAACCACTCAGAACTTTTATCTAGGAACTATGCTATTTTTGTAAGGCTATAATTTTGTATTCAGATATAAGCCTCAGTGAAATCACTGGGGTTTATTTATCTGAAAATGTGGATGAGATTGCATCCCTGGAGAACTAGGTAACATATTCCTTTTCACTTTTATGCTTTTGGATACTTAACTCTTCAACTGTATTACCTAAACTAGACTTTATTTTAATGAAAGTCTTCTCAGCATAAACTGATCTTCTCTAACAATTGGATCTGCCATTGTAGCAAAGCAGTCCTGCTTAGATTTCATAATATTGTGCACATAAATGTGCTTTGGCAATTGCAAACTACTATATGGTAATTTAGCTGTGTGTGTGTGCGTGCATGCGTGCGTGTGTGTGTGTGCGTGCATGTGTGCACATGTGCAACTCATATCCAAGAATGCATTTTTTTCCCCTGAAGCAGGAAAAATGCCATTGGCATGAATTTGTTTAAGGTGGATCTCAGCTTGCCATGAAGTGACCCCAAACACTATGATCACAGAGCCATCCCCTGCTGCACATATGAAATGAGACATGCAGGATTTAACACCGGGACTTCAATGGACTGCTGCAGCCTTGAGGATATGGACAAGATGCACCTTCACAGCCAGTCCATCTGGCATGGCCTCTTCTGCCTCCATGACCTTTGGGAATCAGAGGTCCTCCTCTGCTCATTTTGCCACTGGGCCCAATGATGGTTTCCAGTGGCATTTCCTTCACTGAGGGGACCATCACCCCACCTAAAGGGGCTCATCTGCCTGTAGCCATTAGCCCCTTTAGAGAGTAAGGTTATTTACCATCGTCCAACACTCAGTGTTGAGTCGCTGGCTGTACGGTCTACCGCAGCGGGGTAAAAGAATAAATGGATAAATAAAAACAGCCAATTTAATTTTTTGTGTTTTAGCAAAGCTGTTGCAACTGCTGATATTTTTTCAGGAGAGTTTTTAGATGATTACTGTTTTTTAAAAAAGTATGTTGGTTTTCACTTTTAGTGCTTCTGACTCAGATATATATATATATATATATATATATATATATATATATATATATATATATATATATATATATATATATATATATATATATATATATATATATATATATATATATATATATATATATATATATATATATATATATATATATAGATATAGATATAGATATAGATATAGATATAGATATAGATAGATAGATAGATAGATAGATAGATATAGATATAGATATAGATATAGATATAGATATAGATATAGATATAGATATAGATATAGATATAGATAGATAGATAAATAGATATAGATAGATAGAGAGAGAGAGAGAGAGAGAGAAAGAAAGAAAGAAAAAGAAAGAAAGAAAGGAGAATAAATATTCCAGGATAATGTGAAAAAATGCTATGTTTGACCACTATGGTATAATTCAGCACAACCCAGTGTGAATGCTATTACAGTAATACCTCATACAAAGTCCGCTTCATACAACATCGGATTCATACAACATCGCCTCATTCCTTGAAAAAAGTTGCCTCATACAAAGTTGTGCGACTTTGTATGAGGCATTGGGGTTTTTCCCAGGTTGCATTGTGCCTGGGCAGGATAAAAGGCAGGACACATGCGTGCATTGCTCTTGTGGATTTTGCATGAGGCGAAGAGTGTTTAGGAGTGGTTTTGAGCGCGGTTTTGGATTTTTTTGGATTTTTTTCGTCAGAATTTTTAGAAGCATTTCTGGGATTTTTGCAGCATTCTTCAGGTTCTTGGACAATCAGGGTTGTTTGACATGTTTTTGTAATGTTTTTAGCCTTTAGACAATGATTTCTTAAAGTTCTGTCAGTTTCCTTGACTTTGCCCTGAAGTCTGTGCTGTTACAGTACAATGTATCTCTATGGAAATGACGTTGTACGAGGCATCACGGCAAGGCTTTGGACGTTGCATGAGGCATGGCAGCTAGGATTTTGCATGCATCATACAAAGTCCAAATCTGTATAAAGTCCAAACTTGTGGACTTTATCACTGTATTTATTCAACTTTTTGTGATTAAGATTTAAATTTTATAATTACAGATGAATTCACTGAAATATGGTTTAGGAGCTATGCACATTAGTTTTTACCATTATCTTTAGACATCTCACATGACAAATGGAAACAGATTTTCCTTAGGAAATAGGAAAGTGATAGAGAGTTATCTCAATAAAAGAAGCATTCTGCTGACATTCTGTCTTTCCCAGTTTAATGGACTTTCAGTTGAAAGGAGAAAAACAGATGGAAGAAATAGTAAAGAAGAAGAAGAAGAAGATGCACATAGAGAGACACATACAGCATCTTTCCAGTAACTAAAGATGCTGTTGTGTCCTTCAAAATACTACAGGTGAATTAGAGCTACTGCACAATATAAGTTTTGCTCAGAAGCCACCTTAGTTAACTTTGTTTTTTTTTTGTTCACATTGAGCTTGTCTCTTCTTATTATGACAGAAACAGATAATTGAGAATTGTATACAATGGGGATGTGACAAGTGCTTAAAAATGGCTCATTCAGTGGTTTTATGCATCATGGCAAGAAAAATATGACCACAAAAGTTCAAGAAACCCCATAAAATGTTCTGCAAGATTTCTCACTGGGGCTGGGGGGAGATACTTCATGCAGAGAAGTCTCACTGATAGTAAAGAAGACTGCCCCTACCATTTGTCTATAACATGGGTTCCCAACATTTTCATGTCAGGGGCCGGGTCACACTCTCTAAGTCAGCTTCGAGGGCTGGATGACCATTTTGCACTGCCTGCATGATGGGGTGGCCATTTTGTCCCAACAGCTTCAATGGGGCGCATTTTGTTTCTTGAATGCTCTTGGAGGGGTGGGAGCCACATGTAATGGTGCTGTGGGCTGGATCCGGCCCATGGGCCTTATTTTGGGAACTCCTCGTCTATAAGATCAAGTGGCTGTAAGATTCCTGTTCTTAGTGCACAAGCAAGTCTATCATGTGTTGTACCTTAGTATATGATCTTAGTGTGATTTTTCTTACTAAAAGCAGAATCTCAGCATATTTTATTCTATAAACTTCATAACCTCTGTTCCATATAAACTCAGTTTGTTTATGTAGCAAAAGTGAAGTGGAAGAGTCCAGGAAGTGAATGGTATAATGGAAAGCAGATGGAAAGCTGACCATCAAAGAGTTACATGTGCCACCGTTAGCATACAGGAGAAAAGATTGGGAAAATGTTCCTAAGAAGTAATAGATTGGTGAGTTATATGAGCACATATGAAATGGTATAAGCTGTAGTAACTAGTTACAGCTAATTAACAGTTCATGTTGTCAAGATTGCAATTATGCATAAGCCATAGTATTAATATTGTACAATATTTTTATCATATCAGAAGCACATATCCTCCCTCCCCTTTTTTAGAAATAGGGAGAGTGGGTGGGTTTCTTTTTTATATGGGTGGATTTTATCTGTTTTAAATTGTTTTTATATTATCATGCTTGTGTTTTTTAGATTGTTATAATGCCGCCCTGAGTCGGGCTTGCCTGAGTGGGTGGTGCATAAATAAAAAAATTAAATTAAATTAAGCTGCTTTCTGGGTTGAAAGGATTTTTGCTGGAGGAACTCCGCTCAGCGGACCCCCAAATGAGGCTCCTTTCATGTGCCAAAGATCTTTTCCCACTGAAGTGGTCCCTATTTATCTACTTGCAATTTCTTGCTTTCGAGCTGCTAGGTTGGCAGGAGCTGGGACAGACGGGCGCTCATTCCATTACTTGGGTCTTGAACTGCCGACTTGCGAACCTTCCAGCTAACAAGGCGAGCTTCTTAACCACTGAGCCACTGCAGTTCCATTGTACAATAATACAGTGGTACCTCACATAACAAACACATCGTATAGCGAAAAATACGCACAACAGAGTGTTCATTATGCAATGGCGATACCTCACATAACGAAAAAAATCGTTATGCGGGGTTTTTGGTAACCAGGGTATACCTGCTTAATGGGAACCCCAGTTAACAAACTTTTTTTCCGTTATGCAGGGCATCTCCCATAGGGAACCGCATAGCGAAGAGCCCCGTCAAATGGAGTTTTTTCGTTATGCGGGGTTCTACTGTATCTAGCATACATTGTTTAGAATGTTGTCATCTGTCCATATGCCAGCAGATGGCATTTAATGATGTGGCAAATTTCCAGATAAGTTACATATTGTTTGCTAACTTAAGGAGAATGAATCTCACTTATCTTGCAGGTGCAAGGACAAGTTAGTCAAAACAAAGCGTGCTTTCTGCCATAGTGGCTACTTGCCAGCCTTATAATTTTAAAGGCTTGTGGTTTGCTATCCCAGGAGAACTAGTAGAGATTTCTATAGAAAATATTTTGACCGTGTAGAGAGCTCAGCAACTTAGAGACACAGCTAAAAAATTGTTGGCAGTTGACAAAGTGATAAGGACTGATAAAAAGGTATAAATAACCGAAGTGTCCTTCATCAAGATGGATTCAAGTAGGATTTAATCCACTTAGGTACCATCACCCAAGAGTGATTTGTATGCCAGAAATTCTTTAGATGTCACTTTTATTGCAACGGTGGTGATTGTTTCAGTATTATAAGCCTGCATAAGGGACCCAGTTTTTGTAGAATGATTGTTGGATAGCAAAATGTGTGAGATGTAGAATGAGAATGGGTCTTACTTTACATGGGAACAGTCCACTTGGAAGAGGTCTGAAGATACTTTCTGATGTCAGAGGGCAGTCCTCTATTTGAAGGTAACTTTTGTCCAATTCCCATGAAAGTCAAGTTAAACCAGAAGAAGAAGAGAGAAGAAAGTTTGACATTGACCATTTGGTGCCTAGCACCTAGATACCAGACAGGTGACTCTTTTATAGAATTCTCCACTTTGGTGAGACAAAATGTATTTTTTAAAATAAAGTGACCATTTCTAAATATGCATTTATGCATATATGTTAGTATGTATGTCTTTTAGATTAATCTGTGCTCTCCTTTACTATATATTTGGCAGGTGATCTTTCTTTTGGGGAAGCAATGTGTGAGTGCTTACATACGTTTCATGCTTAAAAAAGCAAAAGCAGAAAAAGGGTCTGTTTTTGTTTTTGTTGTATGTAAGCTTAAAGCAAGAGGGAGATATGTCACCTGTGAGATAGAAAGCAGATATACTGTATTTTTTGGACCATAAGACGCACTTTCCCCCCAAGAGTAGGGGGGAAATGAGGGTATGTCTTATAGTCCAAATACTGTCCAGCAAGGCTGTTGTACAAGGATATTTTACAACAGCCCCAGCTGGCCGCAGACCTCCACGCCACCCCACAGCTGTTCCGGATCGGGGAAGAAAGAAGTGGGGGGACGACGGCCATATTTTAAGGGCCATGACCACAGGTTGCCACAAGAGGGCAAAATCGCAATTTCCCATTTAAATGCATTGGAGATCAATCAGCTTTTCAGTTTGTATTTTCCCAATGCATTTAAGTGGGAAGCCAAACCTGTGCATAAAAAGAAAAGGTTTCATTTACCTTTCTTGTTCCTGCTCCATGTTTCCCTGCTACACTGGTCAAAATGCAGGGGGAAAGCAATGCTTCCTGGTTGCAGGGAGAACAAGAGGCTAGCCTAGAACAACCGCTTCCTGTTTCAGTGCAATTGGCCTGCCCGCCCATTTCCCCTGCAGCGTCACCACTGGTTGGTGGTGAAAGTACAGGTTCAGAATTTTTTCCCTTGTTTTCCTGCTCTAAAACCTGTGTGCGTCTTATGGTCAGGTGTGCCTTATGGTACATAAAATACAGTAAATCTAACATTGTTAGCCACTTCCAGTGCTTTGCCAATCTTGAGCTAATGCTTAGTATTTCTTCCTCTTCTTCCTCGGGCATTGAAGGAATTTTTTAAAATGCATCTAATAATTTATATAAAACCAGTTAATGTTTTTACAGTTGTGATGCACATTTACTAAACATTATCATTGTTTATGAGCTCCCAGAAAGAGTCGGCTCAGGTGAGGCATGGTAAATATGCAGGCAGAACTAGCTGACAGCTGAATTTGCTCCATTTGGGACTGCCTGCTCAGTTAACCATAAATTGCATCTTCCCTGCTGGATTAATAATTAGTTGAGCAATGGAGATCAGATAGCACTGTTAGCATCAATTAAAGCAAATGTTTAGATAGCATTAGCAATAATTTATTTTGCCATTATTCTTAGAACACTAATCATAATAAATTGATATGTATAATGATACATTGGAATAGTTGACATGATCCTCATATATCCATCTGTGTTTTACAAATTATTTCACTCCTTGCACTGTTGAGATATGAGGAGCTACAGGCAGTAGACAAAAATCGTCATAGCAGTAAGGACACAACATGTGGCCTCTTTCCTCATAGCCATTTCAGATGTTCATCCCAAGAAAGAAAGTACAAAATGTCAAATGAGTTCCCACAGATCAACACGAGCTTGCCAATCTCACCACAGGCAAGTCCTTCAAACATCTAAATCTTTTCAATGGGGATGGAGGGTTGGAAATCCGATAGTACACTATAAATATATTAGAAAAATTGTGTCAATCTTACCTGATATATTGGCCCTGATCCATACCTGGAAAATAGTTTACTTTCTAATGAGTGAATTTTGTGAAGAGTTACATTTCATGGTAATGATTTGAATAACCCTCTGTGTGTGTTCATGCACTTGTAGTGGCCATGCTGTAATTAACTACTTTTCAAAGGAAAATTTGTTGGCTGCCTCTTACTCATTACTGGTGGGAGAAACGAGCTTGGAGTGAGCAGTAAGAGGGGGAGGAAGAAGAATCATAGAGTGGTTCATTATGTGCTGCTGCTTCACTTTTTGAATAAAGTGTTGTGTACTTGTAGTGTTGAATAAAGTGTTGTGCAGCAAGCAAGATGCAGATGGGAAGACAGGCACCAGCTGGTTTTTTAGGATAATGTTTGAGTATCTTCCCGGTACTTACATTTCTTCCTCTCTGTTCTATCTCTTCCCTTTCTATTTACTCAAATGACTGGGGAAGGATAACACCTAAGTTGAGTGTTTTTAGAAGCTCACAGTTAAATTCATAATGTGCAGCTAGGGAATCAAATGAATAAACCCTGAATCCTCACTATTAGAGTCCATTTCTTCTGAGTTCATCTCTAGCCATTTACAGCTGTGGGTTTCCCCCCAATTATACATTGTAATTCCAGCTGCAGACTAATAAAACAACGGCCCTACCTAAATCATCAGAAGGATGAATAACAGTTGTTGTTTAAGGTTCTGGTTAAATTCCATTGTGCACACTGGGAATATCATGTTACACTCCCTCTGAATTTAATGGGATAAAAATATATGTGTAGTCTTGGTCAAAGAGCTTGGTCTTGGTCAATGAAAAGGTTACCTGACCATACCTGTCAACCTTCCCAGATTGGCCGGGATTTCCCGGTTTTCAGCGTCGATTTTTGTCCTTTCCCGCTCCGTGCTGCCGAAACCCAGGATTTCGGCAGCGGGGGAAAGGAGGCACTGCGCAGCCCATCTGCGCAGGTCGCGTTGCACGCATGCGTGGAAGGGCTCTACACTTCCGTAGCTCCCTTCCATGCATGCGCAGAAGGCTACGCCGCGTGCGTAGAAGGCTACGCAAGCGGTGTAGCCCTCCACGCACATGCGTATAACGCGACCTGCGCAGTCCCAGATTCGCCGGAGCCGCGGTTGACAGGTATGTACCTGACATACACGGCTGTGTGAAGTAAATTGAGACACTTTGTTTAACAGGCAATGTTTTCTTGTCAAGAAGCATCTCAATGTTTGCAAGATAGCACAAAGTTGCCCCTGAGTGGAGTTTCTCCAGCAAAAATCTTTAACCCAGAATAATTTCTGACATGAAATTATTATTATCATGAAAAGTAACATTTTAAACATTAGTTAATTTATTATTTAAGCTATCCATGTTGCTCATATTGTATTTGCAATTGTTACTGTTGGAGAAGCAGAGAGGCACTTGAGGGTTTTTCTTGCAGGAACAAATGACCATTTTCTTGCAGTTTTTAAAGCTGCAATAGCAATAGTAAACAAGCAATGTAACAAATTCCTTTTTTTTTTAAAGTGATAATACTAACAACAGTGACCCATGCCCAAGCAAAGGATTTAATAACACAGACAGATCATTTTCAAGAGTGACATTCCAAAGTCTAGCCTGATCTGGAATGTTTTACTTGCTGTGTTCTACCATGGAACTACAGTTCTTCCTGAACAGTCAGGAATTGGTTGTTCTCTCCAATAATGAGGGCTCAGATGAAAACAAAGAAAACACATTTTGCTACATGAAACACATATAGATGCACACACAATAGACAAATTAACAAATATAGGATTAGGTTAGACACTCCAATTTACAAGACAAAACAATGTAAAGCTAAATGAGACAGGGAGTCAGATCAATCAACAATTTGCACTAATTGTATGATCTGCCAAGTATTGCACTACCTTCTAAAGCATAGAGCTGTGTGAGATAATTGACTATATAACTTCATGGACCTCACACAATGCTCTGCAAACACAGAATGGTGCTGAAATTCTTGCCTTAGATTGTGTGTTGAAGCCACTGATGATCAAAAGGCCACTTTATCTTCTTCTACCACCAATGATGTCATGGCCAAATCATAAAATTAGTCTGAATTGCTTCAGACTATTTTGCTTCATCCTGGAGGCAAATACAACCATTCTGGTTTGAGCTGAACCTTGTTTCAATAGGCCTGGTTCTGGCTGATTCTGTTTAGGAATTGTTCAAGGAAAGTCATGTTCCAAATTTTGATAGAAGAATCTATGCACACATCTATGTTGCAGAGATTTATGCAAAGGAGTAAACCTTCAATTTGCAGGGAAAGATAGGCAGAAGGTTTTTGTTGCTGCCCGCTGCTGTTTGTGCAGATGGCAGTACAGGACGCTGTAAAAGACACTGTCATGCTGGTTTTGCCATAACCTTTGCTTAGATAATTGTAGTGCATTGTGTTTGAGTCTACTTTTGATAACAGGCCAGAAACTAATGGACCCATTCAGCATCATGTGTAGGGGGAATTAATTAGCATATAACTGTTTAAATTTAACTGCTTATTCCCAAGCTTGCTTTGTCATTATTCACAGAATGTAAACATGAGTTACAGTGCTCTGTGTGTGAGAAAGAAAAAAAGAAAGAAAGAAAATTGTTTTGGGGACTTTTAAACATCCCATCCTAATAGTTTATTCTCTAACCCATCTCCATATTCTTCATATCAGCAATAGCAAAGTAACCATGCAAACCAAAATGGCGCCATAAAGAAATTTCTTTGCTGTGGCTTTTAGGAAATAAAGAGAAAATCTCTGTTGCCTAAAATAAAGCAAGTATAGCAGTTATTTAGCTGTGGTTTCACCTATTTATCTTAAAATTAAAGTTATATTATTGCTTCAGTGGTTTTACTTCAGAAAAACAAGAAATAACAATTAGAACCCATGCCAGGTACAACAAGATTAGCAGTTTTGAATTGGAACCCCCAATGTTGTTCCTGTTGTTACTTTATAAAGTTCAGACTATTTACCACCTGAAATCTTGGGATAAGCCATTAATTGAGACTCATGCTAGATACAGCAAGACTAGCAATTTTAACTGAAACCCCCATAGTGTTGCTGCTGTTGTCAAGGCATAAAATTCAAGCTGTTTACAAAGGGAAACATATGATAAGCCTATTTGAATGCCATCAGACCTGGAACAAAGGTTTATTGCCATTATTCAACATTATTTCACAGCTGCTTTTCAGTGTTTGTTCCGTTCCATACCTGTCAAGTTTTGGATTTGAAAATAAGGGAAATTTTGGGCACACCCCTCTGTGGGTGTGGCCAAATCTGTGGGCATGGCCAAATATAGCCATGTGACTTGCTGGGCTATAGTCATGCCTGCCACATGGCCATGAAAATGTCTGCAAACACAGACAGCACTGGCTCTTTGGCTGTAAATGGAGATGAGCACTGCATCCTAGAGTTGGATACGACTGGCAGATTTTACTTTCTTAGGATCAAAGATCTCTGCAGATGGTGATTGCAGCCGTGAAATAAAAAGGTGACTGATGCTTGGGAAACAAGCTATGAGAAACCTGGGGAACATAGTTAAAAGTAGAGGCATCACCTTGCAAACAAAAAATTGCATCGTCAAAGCAATGGTATTCCCAGTGGTAGTGTATGGGTGTGAGAGCTGGACCATTAGGAAAGCTGAGCGCAGAAAAATAGATGCCTTTGAAATGTGGTGTTAGAAATAGGTCAATCCTAGAAGAAATCAACCACAACTGCTCATTAAGGATCAAATAGTAAAGATGATGCTAAAGTACTTTGGACATCAAATGAGAAGAGAGGATTCACTTGAGAAAGCCTTGATGCTGGGAAAGGTGGAGGACAAAAGAAGGCGGTGGCCAAAAATAAGATAGCTAGATGGTATTGTAGATGCAATGGGCACAAAGCTGTGTGGGCCAAAGAACCCTTTCCCCATCTTCTTGGGGGACTTTTGTTTTGTTTTCTTTCTTGTTTACTCATTTTGAATTTTAAAAATTTTCTGGGAAGCAAAGAGCAGAATAGTAAACCAGCCCCCTAGGGTGAACTAGCCCTGCACATGGCTAGATACCCCCCCCCCCAATTAGGGTGGAGGAGCAAGGAATTAATTTCACCAAATTAACCAATCTATTTGTTCCACACTGCAACCAGTTGAAGCACCAACACCTGAGAATGTCGGATCCAGTTTAAGGAAGGGAATTAGTAAAGTAAAAAGCAACCTCTGTAGTTTCCAAGCCTCCCAGCAGCTGAGGAATTAATCTTCCTCCAGCTGGTTTGTTAGAAGGTGGGGTGCGCTCTCTGTCTCTCTCATATAGTGATCAAGCAATGTTCCCCCCCTCCTAAGTTAATTCTAGAACAGAAACGAACCCACCCCTCTCTCTCATATAGTGATCAAGCAACGAAATCCTCCAGCTAGGAGGCAGGACAGAAACAGCTCAATAAACCATGAGAGTGAGAGACCAAGAGCTGATTTGCCCCTGCATATATGAAATATCGCTCACCTAGAGTAGACTCTCCGTATGTCCCATGGTGGCTCTGACCAGCTCAGCATCAAAAACGAAGCGAAGCCTCAATGACCATGTGGCCGGGAAGGGAAATGAAAGAGAAACTACAGAAGGCCCCCACCACCACCTTCTCTCTCCTTTCAAAGCGCAAAGCCACAGACAGCGGCCTCTGGTGGCAGGAAAAACATACTGCAGCTTCGCCTGTGAGGGCTCTGGTCAGGATTTTTAAAAAATAAAATAAAATAAGGGATATTCCGGGAAAATTTATAAAACAGGAGGGGGCGGGAAGAGGGGTAAAAATAAGGGGTTTTCCTGGGGAAAACGGAATACTTGACAGGTATGGTACCTTTCTGGCAACATTTACTAAGACGGAGCTCTTACTAGAGCATATCTGCTCTAGGATGTGATTACCATATTTTTTGGATCATAAGACACACTTTTTCTCCCCCAAAAGAGGGGAGAAAATGAGGGTGCGTCTTATAGTCCAAATGCTGGTCTTCGGCCAGCTGTGGCTGTTGTAAAAGGATATTTTACAAGAGCCGCAGCTGGCTGAAGACTACTACTCCCGCCTCTCAGCTGTTCAGGGGGGGGGGGGGGACATATGAAAAACAAGTGGCCACTAGAGGGCGAAAATCGCAATTTCCCATTTAAATGCATTGGAAATAAATTTTTTGTATTCAAAGGTTTTCTGTTTGTATGTTTTTAGTGTTCAAGGAATGAAGAAGCAGATGAATGAAGTAGTGAAATTCAGCTCTTTATTAGTGGGGATCACATTTTTCGATCCACTTATTTGCATAAGAATACATACATGAGAAAAGATACATTCTGCTCCTGTCAGAAAACACAGTTAACATACATAACATTGTTCCCAATACATTTAAGTGGGAAACCAAACCTGTGCTTAAAAAGAAAGGATTTCACTTACCTTGATGGCTTTATCTCTACTCCACGTGGACAAAATGGAGGGGGAAAACATGCTTCCTGGTTGAAAGGAGAACAAGCGGCTAGGCTAGAGTATCACTTCCTTCCTCAGTGCAATTGGCCTGGCCTGCCAATTTCCCCTGCAGCGCCACCACTGGTTGCTGGTGCAAAATAAAGTATTAATTTTGGGGGGGGGGGGGTTCCTGCTATGAAACGTGGGTGCGTCTCATGGTCAGGTGCATCTTATGGTCCAAAAAATATGGTAATATTGTTGGAGACTTCTATGCTATGACTCACCCACCTACAAAAATGTGAGGAATGCTTGGTACAATATATTCCTCCATCTCATCAGTTCAGCCCATCTCAATATGATAAAACACCTCAATGAGGAATTTTAAAGCCCTGTGATGGGTACGCAGAAAGATCCACCCATTTTATCCTCTTTACAGAGAATGGACAATTGTGGGGAAGAGCAATAGCAATAAATCTTCTTCTTTTTCATCTTCGGTGTCTAGGCCAGACTTGAAACTACCGAAATGAAGCCACCTTTTGGTGGGTTCTTTCTGCAGTTCCCATGAGAAAGATTTGCCGGCAACACAAGGTTGCAGTTACCAGGGTGTGCGCGGTTGTGGTTAAAAAATACAATCTTCAAGGAGGCTTTTTCTGTTATATACATAGTGCTTAGTGCACTCTCTGGGCATTTTACAAGGTAATTAGCATTTTGCTCCCAATGTTCTGGGTACTCATTTTACTGACATCAGAAGGATGGAAGCCTGTGTCAACCTTGATCCTGGTTAGGATTGAACTCACGATGTTTTAGCTGCAGCAATTTAACCACTGCGCCACCAGGGCAATGAAGTTCAGGGTTTCACCAAGTTCTTCTGGACACATTTCTGGTTTTACTGAATTTTGCATTCTGACACTTTACTAGGCTGGTCTCCAGACAATATTTATTCTAATTTGTTGCAGGGCACAGATGAAATCTCTGAAATACATTTGTTGGTTCACTATTTTCACATGGCATTTGCCAAAAGGATCTAAAAATATTGCTCAAGCCAGTGTTTCTAAATTAGGCTTGAACATGTATCCCACCATCCTGGGCAGGATACCTCAAGAGTTCTGTATCTCATCATAGCCACAGACATTATCTCATGGCAACACCTTTGTATAAAGAGATGCTTGCTCTGCATCTCCAATCATACTGTGAAATCAGAAGTGTTTACTTTGATTAATGGATATTGGAAGAGCTTTAAATCAAGTGGCTATGCTTTAGAAGTTGCTTCTGCATTATGAATCTTGTTACACTGATATATTCTAAGCCCATTTCAAATAGTTGGCAAACCCAGAAACAGAGGAAATTTCATTTTTTTCATTAGTCAATTTGTTCTAGAATTTTCTTAACTAACATGGAACTTAGCTACTTTCACATTCTTTTTTCATGAATGTCAAAACATTTGCTCATTTTGAAGTTTTCAAACCACATGTTGAAAATACAATTATATAATCTCGATGCTGGAATCATTTGTATCATTTCAGCACATTTCCTCCTTTCTTCTTTGACATTATTAGCACTGCAGTGGCTTAGTGGTTAAGACACTGAGCTTGGAGACTGGAAGATTGGCGTTCGATACCCGATGGATCTTTGGGGACATGAAAGGAGCCTCATTCGGGTGTCCTCTGAGTGAAGTTTTTCCAGCAAAAATCCTTTCAACCCAGAGTAATTTCTGACACAAAATTTTTATTAGCCCAAGCTTTAACAATGCAGAGCTGCAGAAGAAATCCAGTTATGGAGGGAGAGAGCTGACTAGAGAATTCAAAGAGATGTAGGCCAAAAAAGGGAACTTTTTGAAGCCCTCTATCAATGAAAGTACTATACTGTGTTTGACATCATAATGTTCATAAACTGAAGATCATGGTTGTCACACACAGTGACATGAAAAACACTGTATGGTTACTAAAATGCACTATAGGATAAAGTGAGTCATAATAATGTTTGGTGAGCTTAAGGAGTCGTTGGCAATCTGGTTGGTTGAATTGTTGCTTCTGAAGTAGAGGGCAAAATAAAAGAATACCATGTGCACTCACAGTCTTGTTGGTCTCTTTATCTTTTCTCTTTAAAAACAAAACTAAAACTTGACCATTTTTTCCTGAGCATCTATCTTTTACTCCTTGAAATATCTTCAATCAAACAAGGCCAAGATTCAGGTACTTCATGATAAGACAGAGTTGTATGGTTTGTTTGTGTTTGTCTCAGCGGCCAAATCCCTTTGCTGATGGCAACTTACAAAATCATTGTAGACATGTTTATGTTTGTTTATGTTTATTCAATTTATACCCCGCCCTATTCAGCACAGGCTGACTCAGGGCGGCTAACAACATAAAAATAACCCCAAGGTAACCCAAGGGGTTTATATACAGGATACAAAATACAAAGCAGTTTACATTCACAATATAAAATACAGAATATAAAATACAGTGAGATAGATATACAATAATGCAGTACAGGCCGGCACCGGGGCTCCCACTCCCCCCATCCAACAGGACTGGGGGAAGGAGCTCCGTTTCTCAGCTGGAGGCAAGACCAAATACAAGATAATCAAGATACAAAATAACCCAGGGTACAATTCATTACAAAGTTGCCCAATAACAATACAATACAGCCCCCTCCTGACCACAGTAAAGTCCAGAAGAGCGTCGGCTACTCCCACTTCCCCTGCGGCCACGCCAAACCAGAGAAAGGAGCCAGGGTGGCGTCTGCATCCGGGGCTGGTTTTTAAGTCCCCTGCCGCCTTCAGTATACAACAACTAATGTGTGCACTGACTTCATAACTTGCAGTTCAGCACCAAATAATATGTCATTTATATTATGGTAGTAACAGGATTTTGACCAATACCAGTTAAAATTCTTATTGTTCACAAATATGTTATTAGATGCATCAGAAGAACATGGCACATATGGTGATAGATACAAATCTAAATCCAACCCTTCTAAGTCTTAAATATCTGCCTTCCATTTGAGAAACAAGCCAGCATCTTGGAAACTTCAGGTGACCTGGAAGGATATCCAATTTGTGTATCTTACAATGTTTTGGGACAACAATTCCCACATTAATAAAGTAATAAATATTTAGAAACTTTCTTGCTGCTGTTAAAATATATATATATTGATACACCAGGGGATGGGGCATACCTGTCAACCATCACGTTTTACCCGGGAAAACCCCTTATTTTCACCCCTCTTCCCGCCCCTCCCGTTTTATTCATTTCCCCGTATTTTCCCTTATTTTTTTAAAAAACCTAACCGAAGTTGCAGTATTTTGTTTGGCCACCAGAGGTCGCTGTGCGGCAGGCTTTTCGCTTGTGGAAGGGGAGAGTTTCTCTTTCATTTCCCTGCCAGCCACATGGTCATGCTTCTTTTTGCTGCTGAGCTGGTCGGAGCCACGGGACAGGGAGTCTACTCTCTACTAGACTCATCAGTGAGAGGCATTCTCCCGAAGGACGCGCACACCCGCCACTTCGGGTCAGGTCCCGCTGGGGCTGGCTTGGCACCTCAGCTCAGCCTCACCCTCCTCCTCCCCGCCCCAGTCCATTTTCAGTCCCAGCCAGGGAAGTGTCCGTAGGAGGGAGGGGCTGTGGTGGCTCAGTGGTTAAGAAACTCACCTCTGTCCCAGCTCCATCCTGCCAACCTAGCATTTTGAACAGCAAGAAATTACAAGCAGAGAAATAGGGACCACTTCATTGGGAAAAGATCTTTGGGATATGAAAGGAACTTTACTCGAGCATCTCCTGAGCGAAGTAAGTTCTTCCAGCAAAAATCCTTTCAACCCAGAAAGCCTCCCTCCCTCCCCCTCTCTCTCACCCCCGTTAGCTTTTCTCCTTCTTAAAAAGAAGCAGCTTCGGCAGAGAGAGGGAGGGAGGGAGGTTGGGGCATCCGAGGTCTCCTCCCCCTTCCTCCGAAGATGAGTCTAATTCATTTAATATCTATATATATTAAATGTGTGTATTATGTCTCCTGTATAAGACAAGCCACAGCCCTGTTTTCTCTACCTCTTTCTTTCTTTCCTTCCTTCTCTATCACTCCTTCCCTCCCTCTTTCCTTCCCTCCCTCTTTTCTTTCTTCTTTCCTTTCCTTTCCTATCACTCCTTCCCTCTTTTCTTCCCTCCTTTCTTTCCTTTCCTATCACTCCTCCCCTCCCTCTTTTCCTCCTTCCTTCCTTCCTTCTCTATCACTCCTTCCCTTCCTCTTTTCTTCCTTCCTTTAGTCTGAGAAAGGGGAGGGGGTGGGTGGGAATTTGCATGAGATGTTGCAATTGCTGATAGGGAAAAGGGAGAGTGGGGAGTCGAGGCAGGAGGGGGGGGAGAGAAGATGGATTTATCTACATGCATTTGTTTTTTGCCTATGACTCTTTTTATTTTTATTTTGCCTGACTTCTGAGATAAAACTCAGCTCATTCTATGCTTAATGTAGTTATTCTGAAAACTGAGGAGTCTTGATGAATGTGAATGTTTCCCTTGCTCGAAAGCCAGTCGTATCCGACTCTAGGGTGCAGTGCTCATCTCTGTTTCTACACCAAAGAGCCAGCACTGTCTGCTTCTGCAGACGGTTCCATGGTCATGTGGCAGGCATGACTAGATATCGGAGCACACGGAGCGCTGTTACTTTCCCACCGAAGTGGTCCCTATTTATCTACTTGCAATTTCTTGTTATCAAACTGCTAGGTTGGCAGGCACTGGGCCAAAGACGGGAGCTCATTCCATCCTGAAGTACTCGGGAATCAAACTGCTGACCTTCTGCCTCCCAGTCAGCATATCTTATTTTTGGCCACCCCCTTCTTTTGTCCTCCACTTTTCCCAGCATCAAGGCCTTCTCAAGTGAGTCCTCCCTTCTCATTTCCCCCTTCTTTTGTCCTCCACCTTTCCCAGCATCAAGGCCTTTTCAAGTGAGTCCTCCCTTCTCATTTCCCCCTTCTTTTGCCCTCCACCTTTCCCAGCATCAAGGCCTTCTCAAGTGAGTCCTCCCTTCTCATTTCCCCCTTCTTTTGCCCTCCACCTTTCCCAGCATCAAGACCTTCTCAAGTGAATCTTCTCTTCTCATTTGATGTCCAAAGTACTTTAGCATCATCTTTACTATTTGACCTTTAATGAGCAGTCATGGTTGATTTCTTCTAGGATCGACCTATTTCTAACACCACATTTCAAAGGCATCTATTTTTCTGCGCTCAGCTTTCCTAATGGTCCAGCTCTCACACCATCGGGAATACCATTGTTTTGACTATGCAATTTTTTGTTTGCAAGGTGATGCCTCTACTTTTAACTATGTTCCCCAGGTTTCTCATAGCTTGTTTCCCAAGCATCAGTCGCCTTTTTATTTCATGGCTGCAATCACCATCTGCAGAGATCTTTGATCCTAAGAAAGAAAAATCTGCCAGTCGTATCCAACTCTAGGGTGCAGTGCTCATCTCCATTTACAGCCAAAGAGCCAGTGCTGTCTGTGTTTGCAGACATTTTCATGGCCATGTGGCAGGCATGACTAGAGCCCAGCAAGTCATGGCTATATTTGGCCATGCCCACAGATTTGGCCACACCCACAAAGGGTGTGGCCAAAATTTTGGTCCCCATTTTGGTGTGGCCAAAATTTCCCTTATTTTCAAATCCAAAAGTTGACAGGTATGGATGGGGGAGGGGAGAAAGTGGCATGTTCTTTGTGCATGATCTAATGGCAAGAACAGATTATGCCTTTATTAGACCACTGAAGAGATCTTCACCAGGTAAGGCATGAGAGATCTCTGTGTACAGTGCATCAAAATAATAAAAGGTCCAAAAATCATGGCCATATGTGAAGGCTAGGATTCTCTACTTAAAGCATGTTTCAAAATGAAGTCTGCTGCCTGAAATATTTTGGTAACTTGGTAGCCGTGAACTTTTGTCAGCTTAAAGGAACAGATTGTTTAAATTGCTAGGAAATGGTAGTAGTAGATGTGAAGTTGTATTCTAACATAGCAAATAACTGTATTACACATGAACAATGCCATTCAGAAAGGTGTGGTGACTTCAGGATGTCAATCTCCTTTCTGGGATACAAAGAAAGATCCTTCTCGAAAACTATGAATATGGTCGGTTGTACCCTGGGCGGCAATCTTGCCAGCTAATATTTCTTTATTTTCCCCCCAAAAAACATATAACATATAACCCTCCACCCACCAACACGCAACACTCAAAAATCTCATTCCCCCCCCCCGCCAGGCAAAATATTGCCCGGCCGCTCCCATTTAGGGAATGGGGGAGGAGGAGGAGGGAGAGCCTATCCCTTCTATTCTTAATTCCTCCTTTCACTATTCCCCATCGCCTTCTCTTATTTTTCCTCTATTTTAATTCTTTTGGTCCCTATACTATTTGTATTCAAATTCCTAAATTGTTAACACTTTATTTCCTGTGCCTATTTATATTTATATATTATTTTTACTTTTTGGCTTTTGGCTTTGTCTTTGCACCAGACAATTCTGCATCCTTTTCTTTTCTTATTTCCCCTCCACTTCCATAACCCAAAGGTTTCTCCCTTTGTTTCTCCTTTAAATGGTCTCTCCCCTTTGCTTGATACTCCTCTTTCCCCTTTGATCTTTCTGAACCTTCTCGATAGAGATTTTTTACCAGTTTTTCCCAGTTTGGGTCTCCCATCGCTATAATTTTAAGTAATTCAAGTTGCCTCATTGCTCTCTTTGGGTCCTCTGCTCTAACCACCTTCCCATCATGAAATATCTTTAAGAAGATAGGGAAACCCCACTGATATCTTATATTGCAATTAAACAAAATTTCAGCTATCGGCTTCATCTGTCTTCTCCATTGAATAGTCTCATTACTTAAATCATGATATGCTTGTACTTTTACTTATCCTATCTTTAATGCAGAGTCACCATGCTTCCTTAAATAGTCCATTACTTGATCTTTTTTATAACCTGATACAAAAATAATTATCATATCTCTGGGGCGTTGACCTCTCTTGAAACCGACCTTAAAAATTGCTTCAATCTCTTCTTCTTTAATTGGTCCAGAGTCCAAAGCAAAGGTTTGTAACCATTTAACCACTTCAATTTTTAAATTGTCTTTATCCATGTTGGGGGAAAACTTAATCCTGATGTTTTTCTTTTTTGATTGATCCTGTAGCTGCACCAGTTGCTTAAATCTTTTGCCCATAGTATTTTCATGCCTTACTGCAGTCTCCACCAAGTCCTTAACCTCTGACTCCAAAGTATTGGTTCTCATGTTTAGTCCAGAAATTGATTTTTCCAGATTGCACTTCCTCTCTGACCACATCTTTAACAAACTGTTTAATTTCCGTTTTATCTTCATTAGATTTTGTAGTTATAAAGTCTTTTAGTTCCAACAGAGTCAGATCTCCACTCAGTTTTTCCTTAGAGGGTAGTCTTGCATCCATATTTTCAGATTCTTCTTTGTTTATTGGGCTGTCTTTGATCCACCACCGCTGCAGTAACTCTTGTAAAAAAATAGTCTCTTACTGTTGTCTCTCTTCCAGTACCTGATACTGTTTGCTCAGCAACTTGCAGCTATCAATAGTCCATAAATATTTTCCCACCAGCTACTAAGAGACTGCAGTTTTATTTTAATTTACAACCACAAAGCTTTATCTTATCACAAAAAGCACCTGGCTTCCTGCCAGCTCTGTCGGCTCAGCCCAATATGGCGGTTCCTCCCTCTGAAATTAGGACGGCAACAAAAGAAACAGCTGTAGTGGATAAACTGTAAACTGCAAACTTTTCCAAACCAATCTTGTATGAAGCCTTTCCCTACAAAAATTGTATCAGAGGCAAAGAGGTGAAAAAGAAAGTCCTCACAGCAACAAATGCAAGCGCGGCGCCAAAATGGCCGCCGCGCCCTTTGCGGGCCCCCCCCCACAGGACAGAGAATCCGGGTAGTTAGGGGCGTGGCCAGCTCCCTTATAAAAGGGGTGGCCACGAGGCAGCCAAGCTGCCATTTTACCTCAGCGACGGAGCGGAGAAGTTTTTTCCCCTGCGTCTCCGTCGCTCGTTAGCTTACCGGGAAGCCTTTTGGTAGCGGTTCTGCCTTTCCGGCTTCCCTTTTTGCTCCGGTGGAGATGCCTTCGAAGAAGAAGGCAGCTTCGAGTTCAGCTCGCGTTGTTAGGAGGCGCAACCCAGGTCGGAGGACCGCGGTGCCGCCTCCTCAGCAGCCACCTTTGCCAGCCCCGGCCGGGGCCGGCGGAATGGGGTCTATTGCCCCTTGGCCCGGGGTGGGCGATCAGAGTGCGGGCGCGGAAGGGGTTCCGGCCCGCGGCCCACGAGCGGTGGACACCGCCCCTGCTCCTGCCCACTCTGTCGGGCCTACTCCTCTTGGGCTGCTGCCTCTCCCGGGGCCCTCTAGCCTTGGGGGGTGGTGCGGCCCCCTGCCTTGGCAGGTTTCTCCACCAACCCTGCCGGGCTTCGGTGCTGGCCAATGGCCATATGTGGGTCCCGGGGTACAGGGACCTGTACCCATGCCTGGGCCAGGCGGGCCGGCCGGCCCTTTGCCCATGGTCAACGTGGACACCTTGCTGGCCCGCATTGCGGCCCTGGAGGCGTCGTTGGCGCGGGCCAGTCAGGTGGGCGCCCCTTTCGGGGTTCCTTTTGAGACTCTGTCGGCTGGAGGACAACAGCCGGCGGGGAGGGTCGAGCTGCTGCAGGCGTGTGGCGCGGTTTCGGCCACTGCCTCGCAGCTCCCCAGCCAGCAACCAGGTGCGGGTCAAGCCCCGGTGATGAGCTCTACGTCGGTCGTGAGCTCCGACGCCCCCAGTGGGCCGGAACCCCCGGTGGGGGCGGCCCACGGGGGTGCAGCGTGTGAGTATACGGTGCAAGCGAGTACATCCACACACATTCCCAATCTAGGGGGGGCCTTTCAATGGCCTTGGCCTCGCGCGGGTGGTGCGGGGGCCACGCTGTCGGCGACCCACCCGGCGACGACGACTGCCACCTTGGGCACTGGGGTGGGCATTGGTCCTTACACTACAGGGAATGTTCTGGGGGTGGCTGGATTAGTTCAGGCCCCTTTTACCAGGCCGGCTGTCCCTTTTTCGGCCTTGCCGACGGCAGGGTATTCCTTGCCATTGGGTGATCACCTGGCACAGGATACTAGGGAAAAGATATGGCGAGGGGAGTACGTAGATATCTTCTCACTCCTGAACAGAGAGCCCACCAAGGAGGAAAGGGAGGGTCAGGATGAGAAGGACAAGGAGCAGGCACGCCGCCGTAAGCCGCCGCGTACCTGGGCCAACTGGCTCCCCGCTTATTTAATATACATGGCGGTATATTTGAGGGCGCGGCCGGATTTAGCTATTCCCATGGTCCAATATTTGGACAACATATATAGGGCGATGGTCGATTTCCCGGGCCCCTCATGGCTAGCATATGACGAGGAATTCCGTATGAGGATTCCCCTTCACCCCGAGATGAGATGGGATGAGCCGTGTCAGAGGCTTTGGCTTCTGTATATGACACCCACACGCCCTGCCCCGGGGGATAGATACCATTGCGGACATGCGGTCCAGCGAGCGGCTCCAGCGCAGGTTACCCGCCAGGCGGCGGGGCAGGGGGTTCCAGCCCGCCTGCTGTGCTGGACTTTCTCGTCAATTGGTTCCTGCAATCGAAAGAACTGCAGGTATAAGCATGAGTGTCCCACATGCTCTGGCCCCCACGCAGCCTCTGCTTGCCCCAAGCCTGGGGGGACGCGAGGCAGAGGGAAGGGTGGACAGTGGGCTGGCAAGGCTGCCACGGATGGAGCTAGTTCTCCAAAAGGCCCCCTCCCCAATTAAGGTGGACATGCTGGAGCGCTGGCTCGCATCGTACCCGAAGGGGGAGGACAGGGAGTATATTCTTCAAGGTTTTAAGCAGGGATTTCGTATCCCTTTTGTGGGTGATAGGTCCCCTCAGGATGCTCCCAACCTTTTATCCCTTAGAGGAAGGGAGGAGGTGGCTGCGGCCAGCATTCAAAAGGAGTTAGTCGCGGGCAGGGTCGCTGGACCTTTCCCCGTACCCCCGTTTCCCAATCTTAAGGTCTCGCCACTGGGTTTGGTCCCCAAAAAGTCCCTAGGTGAGTTTCGCCTTATTCATCATTTGTCCTACCCAGCCGGCCGATCGGTCAATGATGCTATCCCTGATGACCTTTGTTCAGTCAGGTATACATCGTTTGACCATGCGTTGCGCATGGTGCGCTCGTGTGGCCCAGGTGCCCTGCTGGCCAAGTGTGACATTAAGTCAGCTTTTCGCCTCTTGCCAGTGCACCCGGGCGACTTTGAGTTGCTGGGTTTTAAATTTAAGGGGGAATATTATTTTGATAAGGCCATGCCTTTTGGCTGCTCCATATCATGCTCGGCTTTCGAGCGTTTTAGTACCTTCCTAGAGTGGGCTTTCGCCCGCAGGTCAGGGTCCCGGTCTGTAGCCCATTACCTGGATGACTTTTTATTCGGGGGTAAACGGGGCTGGGACACGTGCGCACGTCTCCTCAACACATTTCAGACGCTAATGGAGGAACTTGGTGTCCCTTTAGCGCCCGAAAAGACCGAGGGCCCATCGACCAAGCTAGTATTCCTGGGGGTTGAGATTGACACAGTAGTGCAGGCTTCTAGGTTGCCGGGTGATAAGGTGTCCAGGATCGTGGCCCTTATCTCGGAATTGCTGGCCAAGCGTAAGGCATCACTGAGAGAACTTCAGGTGCTACATGGGCACCTTAATTTTGCTTGCAGGGTGGTCGCACCGGGCAGGGCTTTTGCCCGGCGCTTATGCGACGCCATGGCAGGGTTATCCAGGCCCCACCACAGAGTCAGGCTCACCCGGGGTATCAGGGCAGACATGTTCGTCTGGTTGCAATTCCTGAGGGAGTTTAATGGGGTCTCATTTTGGAGGTCTGACCTCCTGGCGTCCCCCAATTTCCAGATCCAGTCTGATGCCTCAGGATCCCTGGGTTATGGGATGTACTTCAATGGGAAGTGGGCCTGTGGTGGGTGGCCACCGGCATGGGCAGGCACAGGTCGCCTGCGGGATCTCACATACCTGGAATTTTTCCCCATTCTGGGGGCTTTGATGCTATGGGGCGAACTGTGGGCTAATTCGGTGGTGCATTTCTGGTGTGACAATGCTGCTGTTGTCCACATTGTCAATGCACAGACTTCCAAATCGCCCAGGGTCATGGACCTAGTGCGCCATTTTGTGCTGCGCTGCCTGCGCCTCAACGTTTTGTTCAGGGCCAGGCATGTCCCAGGGATTAATAACGATATTGCTGACGCTTTGTCCCGCCTGCAGATCTCCCGGTTCCGTGCCTTGGCCCCGGATGCAGAGGAATTTCCCTCGCCACTCCCGGACGAGATGTGGACTATTGGCAAGGAGAGGTGAACCGGGCGATTGGCCTGTCACTAGCGCCACGCACGCGTAAGGCGTATCAACAAGCATTCAATTCTTACAGGGCATTTGCTACTCAATTTCTCTTGCCAGAGACCTGGCCTATCCAGGTGGACCATGTTCTGCGGTTCATGGTTCACCTGCATGCACAGGGCCTTGCACCTCGCACCATAGCATCCAAGCTCTCGGCGTTGGCTTTTATGGCCAAAGTGGGAGGTCATGTGGATACCACCTCTGACTTCCGTGTGCGACATGTTTTGGAGGGGTGGGTGCGCGAGCGCGGGCGTTGCCCGGATGACCGGCACCCTATTTCCCCAGGGGTTCTTACCCAGTTGGCCCGGGGCTGGCCAGGCCTCTGTTTTGATCATTATGAGGCAGCCCTTTTTTCACGCAGCCACAACGGTGGCATTTTTTGGAGCGCTCCGCGTCAGCGAACTCGTGATGCTGTCTAAGGCGGATGCAAGTGGTAGGGCACTGGAACTCGAAGATGTCTACGTAGCCAAAGACTGGGCCCAGTTGAGGATACGCTCCTCTAAAACAGATCAGCATGGCGTAGGCAGTGGTGTAAGACTGCTACGTTGTTCTTTGGCAGACATCTGTCCAGTTGGTGCCCTACAGGAATTCCTGGCACTGCGTGGCATGCACCACGGCCCGTTTTTCTGTCACCAAGATGGGTCTCCCCTTACTAAATTTCAGTTTTGGAAGGTGACAGCCAGAGCCCTCACCAGGGTGGGCCTACCAGGTGCCCGTTATGGCACACATTCGTTCCGGATTGGCGCAGCCTCTACAGCAGCTGCTTTTGGGTACTCTGGGGCTGACATACGCAGCATGGGGAGGTGGGGCTCGCAATGTTTTCAGTTTTATGTGCGCCCACTCCCGCCATGAGTACCAATCCAGTCACCTTACCGCCTTTTTTCTCAATTTTCTTACAGACCCTGGGTGTCGTATTACACCGGTGACTGTATGGCTGGTGGGCCACAGCTATGTGCGCAGGGCAGCGCGTTACGCTGCGGCGACAGAATGGGGACCCCGACTGGGACTGGGTGACCACGCCAGTCTCGCATGGCATGGTAAGCCTGGGATGTTATGGCGGGAGCTGCGGCCTTTCCTTTTTTCTGGCCTGGGTGCTGACCCGCCTGACATTCTAATCATCCACCTGGGGGGCAATGATTTGGGCCAGGTCACCGGCTTATCGCTTAAGCATGCGATTTGCGAGGACCTCGCCTACTTGCATTATGTCTGGCCTGCCACAACCCTGGTTTGGTCGGACATTGTTCCGCGCCATTCTTACAGAGGGGGCGTTAACCTCCTGGCCCTTGACCGCGCTAGGCGCGCGGTCAATAAGGCAATGGCGCGGTTTCTTGCCAACAGGGCTTGGGGACGGGTTAGTCATCACCCCGATATTAGTCTACAAAATTATGACTTGTACGCAGGGGATGGGGTCCATCTGTCGCGAGGAGGTATGGACCTCCTGTTGGGTGATTGGCGAGCAGGCCTGTTGACCGAGCTGACGGTCTGGGGGGGGCGTCAGGTCTTCTTTGAAGCCCCTCCGTGTGGCGGGTAGCACTGGTAAGGTAAACAGTATGACCCACAAGTATCCGGCAGGTTCGCAATTGACTGGACAACACTAGACAGGAATAAATTAGTTAAACGTTGTCCGGTCAACGACGAACCAGGCGATGGGGTGATGACGATTGCTAACCAGCATGCATCACCCCTGTGATTTCACGGATACGCGTCAGAGGGTGGGGTCATAAGTTAGTTATTGACTACGGTCAACAATTTGTTTGTTGTCAACAAACAAATCGATACAAATTGATACATTGTAACCAATTGCCGTTGGCAATTTTGGGGTGGTACCTTACCAGTGTTACTTCGGCCTGCTTGCCTTAGGAATTACGATTGGTCGTTTTACCAATGCAAATTTATAATTCGGACTAGGGCATTGAATCAATAAATGTGGCCCTATGCTGTTATCCACTTTCAATGTTGTCTGTGTCCGTTATTGGGGGGGTGCGCCTGCAATGCAAGCGCGGCGCCAAAATGGCCGCCGCACCCTTTGCGGGCCCCCCCCACAGGACAGAGAATCCGGGTAGTTAGGGGCGTGGCCAGCTCCCTTATAAAAGGGGTGGCCACGAGGCAGCCAAGCTGCCATTTTACCTCAGCGACGGAGCGGAGAAGTTTTTTCCCCTCCACCCCCTCCCTAGTTAACAGTGTGATATTATGGTCGCTTCGGGGCCGGGTGGGAATTTTTGGTTGGGACCCATATTGGCTCCGGGTCCTGGCTTTTTTGCCCATCCCACACTGTTGCTATGGTTTGATATAGGGGGCTTTCTGTGTTCCTACTGTTGACTTTGGTCACATTGGCGGGTAGCACTGGTAAGGTAAACAGTATGACCCACAAGTATCCGGCAGGTTCGCAATTGACTGGACAACACTAGACAGGAATAAATTAGTTAAACGTTGTCCGGTCAACGACGAACCAGGCGATGGGGTGATGACGATTGCTAACCAGCATGCATCACCCCTGTGATTTCACGGATACGCGTCAGAGGGTGGGGTCATAAGTTAGTTATTGACTACGGTCAACAATTTGTTTGTTGTCAACAAACAAATCGATACAAATTGATACATTGTAACCAATTGCCGTTGGCAATTTTGGGGTGGTACCTTACCAGTGTTACTTCGGCCTGCTTGCCTTAGGAATTACGATTGGTCGTTTTACCAATGCAAATTTATAATTCGGACTAGGGCATTGAATCAATAAATGTGGCCCTATGCTGTTATCCACTTTCAATGTTGTCTGTGTCCGTTATTGGGGGGGTGCGCCTGCAAAGGGAGATGGCAGGTCTATTGCTTTAAAAAGCCTTTCAGCCAAAGGCCCTCTGCTTCTTAGCACTTTTCTCTCCGGTATTTTTCAACCGAAGATTTATCAGAAAATAGTTTTTCAACATGACCTTCAACAGATCCCACGGTACCTTATCATCCAAAGGACTGGAGTAGCTATCTTTTGGCAAATTCCATGGTACTTTTAACCCAAATAGGACCTTTTTTCTTTGCCTGGAGAAGGAGACGGCAGAAATCACTCCAACCAGCTACCTTAGGCTCCTCCCTTGCTTTTGCCAGCTAATATTTCTAACACTTGATCAAACCAAACAAATTGAAGACAGCATCTCCTTTTTTGAGATGATCAACAATGACTCAAATGCTTCTTTCTCCAAGGAAACTAGGCTGCTCTCAACCATCTCTATGGCCAGTTTGTGTAAGACACCACTAAGAAATCTGTATGAACACTAACAGACTGTGTGTGTGGCAAACCTTCGAACAGCCAATGACCCTAAGAACTTAGAGAGAGGTCTCAGTTGATGGAGTATTTGTCTGCATACAACATGAGGAAGATCACCCTAGAGAACACAGTCATCCAAAACAAATGAACATTTTGGGTTCTATTTAGATTTCTGTGTGTGCTAAACAAATCCATTTGTGTACCCATTTTTGTGGCTAAAAGTGTTTACTTGTCGGAAAACATTTCTGGAAATTTAATTGCTATAGCATTTATTCTGTGTATGTGTTTGTATTTTCTGATTATTATTATGAAACCATTTCTTTGTTTTTACAATTAAAAGATTAATGCAATGTAAAAGGACTGAATTGTAGGCCTTAAAGTTGAAATAGTTGTTGTACTCTTATTTAAAACACAAACGTCTTGCATTGTAGTTTTGAATGTACTTATTAGGGAGAACATCCCACAGAGATCAGTGGGATTATTTATTTATTTATTTATTTATTTAGATTTCTATACCACCCTCTTGGCCAAGGCCAACTCAGGGCGGTTCACAGTCATAATAAAAACATGACTAAAGACTGCTTAAAACTATCCTCCCACTAAAATGGGTGCAGGGACCGAGGGGGCCAGAATTTCACTATACCAGCCACCCAACGGAAGTCACCCTTCCACCTGCACCCCATACTTGGCCTGCCAGACAGGTTTTAAGTTCTTTTCTGAAGGGCAGCAATTCCGTCTGGAGACTTGCTCTGTTGGTAAGAGGTTCCAGAGAGCCGGTACAGACACGAGAAGGCCCTCCTCCTTGTGCTAGAGAGGTGAGCCCCTCTAGCAGATGGTACAATAAGAGAGCCCCTCCGGTCCACCCTGGTTGGACGGAAAGGTCTACTTAGGGTGATGCGGTCTCTTAGGTATCCTGGCCCACTATCATATAGGGCTTTAAATGTAAAAACTTTTGATTAAGCATACAGTAAAACCCCTACTTACGAAAAAAAGTCTGTTCTGTAGGCTTTTGCTTAAATGGGTTTTTATATAACTCAAATCAAACCCATAGGAAAAATTATTTTTTACGTAACTCGAAGCAAACCCATAGGAAAAATGAATTTTTTAATGTAAATCGAAGCAAATCCATCGTGTAAATCGGGACATGGTTTTAGCATGTAAGTTGAATTTTATGTAACTCAAGGCATATGTAAGTTGGGGTTTTACTGTACTTACAATCAGAGGTGACCTATGTTTTCAAGATGGTTGGACAAAGCCTATCCACCTTCCAGAGACTCCTTGTCCTTAAAAAGAAACTTCAATCAGCTCTTTAAGAAAGTAAAGATATTATCCTTTGCTGAGCAGTAGTAAGTCCCCCCCCCCTCATTTTAGGGCTGAAATAGACAAGATGGTAGTTTTATAATTAGGTAAAGATAAAGATTGCCCTTGCTCAAAAGCCAGTTGTATACAACTCTAAGGTTCAGTGCTCACCTCTGTTTATACCCAAAGAGCCAGTGCTATCTGTGTCTGCAGACGTTTCCGTGGACATGTGGCAGGCATGACTAGAGATGGAACGCTGTTTACCTTCTTACCAAAGTGGTCCCTATTTATCTACTTGCAATTTCTTGCTTTTGAACTGCTAGGTTGGCAGGAGCTGGGACAGAGACGGAAGCTTACTTCGGTCATGCAGCACTCAGGTCTCAAACTGCTGACCTCCCAACCTTCTAATCATCAAGTTCAGCATTTTAACCAGTCCCTAGTTTTATAATTAGAAAGTGATAAAACCTCATGTTCGCACACCTCTTCCCCAGAAGTGCAGTTCTAAAAATCTGTCATATCTGTACTATCAACTTGCAAGCGATGACCAAACAAGCAAGCTATTTTACATCTAGCAGAGTTGAGAGACCTAATTGTAAGATACACAAATGTAACCTGTTAAGGGAGCTTTATTTAATGATAGACTGATTGTGATGCATTTTGAGTTCTGGTTGACAGTGGTTTCTGCTGCATGCATGCTCTCTCTCTTTCCCCAGCATGTATGTGCATGGACCCACTCTCTTCTTCCCTTCAATGTGGGCCAGGGGATAAAAGAGGAGTACAGTAGAACCTCGGATAAAGTCCAAACTCCATTCCACAAGTTTGGACTTTATCCAATTTTGGACTTTATCCGAATCAAATGGGCGATGCATTGGATAATGTCCAAAAATGAACTTTATCCGAGGTTCCTATACCAAATACCTCGGATAACATCCATTTTTTAGTGGTTTTGGACTTTATGCGATGTATCACGTGTGCATGAAATCCGCAACTTTATCTGAATCAGACTTTATCTGAATCGGACTTTATCCTAGATACCACTGTACTTGTATTACACCTAATTCATTTTCCACTGTCATACGTTCATAAACACGACTTCAATTTGTAAAATTCCTTCTCCCTTTCTCTTTCCCCATTGCCTGCTAATATTTGCTTTTGTCAGACTGGGAAAGGGGAGTTGAGCCCATACTGACATGATATTACTGACTATCTGGAGTTCACCTGTTTTGGTGATTGTTTTCTGTTTTTTCATGGCTATTATGTGCTTCAGTAAAATTCAACAACAAACCAGATTCTGTGGATACTTCTACTGATATCTTTATAGTTTAATGAACAACATAAAGATAGGAATTGCAACTGAGCTGTTTTTAGGAGTCCTGTGCTGTGTTTTTCAAGCGAAATGTCTGTTAATTATTTCAATAGAATATCATAAGCCTGAAGGAATTTCATAAAGTTAGTCTTGCATGAACACCTGACATTTTAATATGTGTACTATTATGATGTACCATAATGCTTCTTAGAGATAAAGGTCAAAGAAGGTGATGGAGGAAATTTTACTGTTGTAAACTTTAAAATGAATCATTGTAGGAAGACTTTGCAAATAGCCCAGCTATTTCACCTCCAGTGCACTGATCCACAATTCCATACATATGGATATGTGATTATTAAGCCAGCAATTTCTTCTTTTCCATTTACTCATTACTTTAGTTAGCCATCTGGTGCTAGTGCCTCATAATGGGAATAATTTCTTTTTTCTGAAATTGGGAGAGTTGAAAGGTGTCTCTATTAACTTTTATAATATGGAGAATGCTAATGATGTCTTTTGTGCTGTAGCTAATAATAATTATGGATAGTCCTTTTATAATGTCTTGTGTCTTCAAGGTATTTTGTAATAATTCTTCTTCTGGGGTTAACCTTAATGGTTCTAAATGTCATGGAAGAAATATATCTTCATGTTAGGTGTGGAGCCAACATAGCTTAGTCCACTCTGTATAATTAACTGGAATATCATATCCTTTCCTTATGTATATTAATACTTTATCTCTAGCAGCTTTACTCACTCAACAGTTGTTTCCTATTTAAATAGTTTATTGGTTTTAATACAATGAAATAATATAAACCATTGAACCAAACTCACCCACTCTGCTCATATTTTAGGCAGAGATTTCCAAGGCTGTAACTAGTACAAAACCAAGAGGTTTCATTACCTCTCACTAGAAATGAGTAGTAATTGGACCAGACAACTGCACTTTAGAGTCACTCTTCTTTCAGAACACTCCAGAATTTGTTGTGTTCTTAGTATGTTCAGCTGGTGAAATCTGTCCGGTCACTAATCTCCTTTTAGTAGAACTGCAGCCTCAGATCTAAAGAAGAGTTTTCAGGGTTTGCAAGGAATTTTCAGATTGTGAAAAACTTTTGTACTTCTTGGCCAGTGGCTTCCCCAACCCTAGTCCACATAATCCAAAAGTCAGGAGAAGAAACTCATATTTATGTGCTTACCTTTTTTGCAGAAAGCTTCATTTAATCAAGTGGAACTTACATCTCAGTAACATAAAGATAGGATTCCCCAGCATATGTATTCTTATTTGTTTATTCAATTTACATACCACCTATCTAGTATACTGTTCTGGGCAGTTAACAAAGTAATCACACATACAACATAAATAGAATATATTATAAATGAGTCAATAAAAGCAGCAAAAAAGACAAAATACTGTCAACCATAAAACATGATCATAAACAACAAAGTAATAAATGAAAATGATCAGAGCTAGCATTGTTAAATGACTTTAATTGCCATAGAACATTCTGGGATCATAAAGTTCAGTATTCTTCGAAACACCAAAAGCATGTACAGTGGTACCTCACTTAAAGAGCATAATGCGTTCTACGGGATTGCTCTTTAAGCAAGTTTGCTTTTTAAGTGAAACACCATTGTAAGTGACCAATTGTGACTTTGGGTGGGAGGGATTGCAAACCCCGATTTAGTTGTTAAGTGAGTTTTTGGTTGGTTTTAGTTGTTAAGCAAGGAGACCATTCAGAGAAAATTCTGTTCTTTAAGTGAGTTATTCTCTAAGCGAGGTGCTCTTTATGCGAGGTTTTACTGTACAGTGGTACCTCGGATAAAGTCCAATTCGGATAAAGTCCAATTCGGATAAAGTTGCGGTTTTCATGCACATGTGATGCATCGCATAAAGTCCAAAGCCGCTAAAAATGAATGTTATCCGAGGTATTTGGTATAGGAACCTCAGATAAAGTCCATTTTGGGGCATTATCCGATGCATTGCCCATTTGATTCGGATAAAGTCCAAAACCGGATAAAGTCCAAACTTGTGGAACGGATTTTGGACTTTATCTGAGGTTCTACTGTATATGTTTCTAAACATAAAAAGAAATGGAATAAGAGCAAAATAGTATGTACAATGTTCAGACCTTTCTTTTAAACATAAAAGACCACTGCTAACATGCTGTTGATTTAGCTGTAGGACTATAATGAAGATCAGAAGCCAATTCGTTTTTACTGTGTATACAATGGTCCACTGCATGTGTGATTATTCTATCCTAAGCATCTGTGCTGGGGTACATTTATTACTCACTGGCATAAGCAGAAACTCTGTTTCTTTGTGTGGAGTGATTTCTACCTTCTGTAGGAAACAGGGGATCCATGGAGACTACATCCATAGGGCATTATGCTTCATGTTTCCTCAATAGAGTTCTGCCCAACACTGACATGAGCACTATTTTGTTTATTTCCTAGATAAGCAGCAGGTGAGAATTGTAAAAAGACAGAAAATGAGCAATTGGATTTTGCTATTTTGCACATTGGTGAAAACGGGATACAAAGGTTCTTGATTCTTTCTAAGACAAGATTCAGCTTCCTTTGCTATGGCTAAGTAGTCCATGCACTTGAGGACAAGGAACTGCAAACATGTTTTTCTAGCCCTGTGAGCAGAATTATTCTCCTTGATCCCATTACACTTTCTCTTTATTTCAGCACACCTGCAAATCATCACCTCTTCACACATGCAATGTTAAACAGTTGCATACATGTAAATTGTGCATCATTGATTGCACTCATGGAACATTGTAACACTTCAACATGAGAAGCTTATAATTTTCTTTCTCCAGCATTGACTTATATTGCATTTGAAACAGTAGTGGCTAACCCCAAAAATGTCTATTCTAGTGCTTCTCATCATGTCTACTTTATATCAAAAACAGGTTGTTACATCAGAAGATAAATTATTGCTTTGCATAAGATGCCTTGGCTAAGAACATAAATTAAATGCCTTCTAAATATAAAGATATACTCAAAGTGCAATTCCAGAGGTGAAGGATTGCCCAAGATTGCTTATTCTCTAAGCTTTTGACTTGACTCATTTTTATGAAGCAGAGTGATGTATCTGCCAAAACCATTCTTCTCATAAAATATCATTTGATGCCTATAAAACTCAACAAATTGACTGTTTTTATAGTACTTCTATCAACAAATGCATAATTTTGGACTCTGCCTTGCTACAGTTTGGTCAAAAAGAACTGGGCAAAGAAAATAGCAAAATTATAATTTGTGGTTAAATTAGTGTGAGGTGCTGTTCTAGGACTTAAACAACATTCCCACACTTACAGCCAAAGTTAGATAGGAGATATGTTGAAACGATTGCATCTGGAATGCGTGAGTAAGATTATTTAAGGGACTGGGCTGTTGTGTTATTTTCTTAACATATTATTGAATTCCTTGGCTCTGTTCTTTTGGATTGAATGTTCAATGTGATTTTACTAGCAGAGTTTGCCCAATGTTGCCGGGCTGTTTTAAATTGTGTTGGAAGGTTTTATTTTTTGGTAATGTTTGTAAAAAAGAGGTTAGTCTGTAATTGATCTTTTTAAAAATTTTATTTATGCACAATTCCTTTATGTTTTCATTTGTTAAATAGATTGTATTGTTGTGATACTTTACAGTAATAACAAGTTGTATTTTGTAATTTTTCTAATGTATTTTTGAATATTTGCTTTAACATATATGTTAATTTTTGTTACGATGCCGGGCTGTTATAAACTGTGATCAGTTTGTTTGGTTTTTTTTGTGGATTAAGAAAAGAACAAAGGATTATATAATTTTTTCTAAATTTTCTATTTAACCAAATAATATTTTAGTATGTGACCTTTTTTAAAATGGTTGTATCGTAGGTAATAATTTAAAAAATGTGAAAGTACATGTTTTTTACATTCAATATTTTTAAACTGTGTTTAGATGTTTTGGGTTTTTATTTGAGTTAAAACTAAACACAGGATTTTAGAAATCTTATTATGTTATATTTTTTTTAGATATATTTGTGATTTGTGTAAAATTGTGATTTTGTTATGTTTTTGACTTGTTTTTACTCTTGTGGCCTCTAGGTGGGGCTGTTGAGTCTTTTTGAGTTGTTTTTACTATTGTGCCCTGCAGGTGGGGCTGCTAGGGGTTTTGGTTTCATTTCAGGTGTTTTTTCTCTTCTGGCCTCTGGGTGGTGCTTCTTCCTGTAAGTTGTCTTTGTTTCTTCATTTCTGTTCCGGTCATCATGGAGGGAGGTCACGCTGGTAAGTTGTCTGGTTTTCTTTCTTCTGGGTTTTTTTTGTGTGTGTGTTGGTGGGCTGGGAGGTGTTTCTGTTTGGTCTTTTATGTGTTGGTTTATTTAGTTTGGTTTAATTGGTTTGATTATTTCTGGCTGTGTTTAATTTGTTTTATTTCGTTGTTGTTTGTGTTTTTTGTGTTATAGTTAGGTGTTTTGTTTGTGGTGTTGTGGAAGTTTTTGTTTGTGTATTTCGTGGTTTATTTATTTTTATTTATTAATGTTTTTTAAGTTATTGATTTATTTTTGTTTTATTATTTTGTAATAGTTTTGGTGTTTGTTTTTGTTGTTTTCTTTTTGGCGATGTTGGTGTTTAGGGGTTGTTTTGGTGCTCACACACACACACTGGGCAGGTTTTAAATGTGCAGCCCAGTATGTGTGTGCTGCGCCTGGTTGAGTACCTCCGGGAGGCAAAGGCAACGGCCGGAGCCCCGTTCACTGCCTTTGCTTCCCGGGGAATTGGTTTGCTTTCAGGGGGGACTGCTCCAGTACCTTTTTCCCCCCTTGAAACCCCCTTCCCTCTGGTTTTTTCTGGGTTTTTTTCCACCCCAGCTCAACTTTCCTTGAGGCCGATGGTGGTCTCGCCATGTCTTCGGCGGGGTAGCGTGGAGGAGAGGGAGTCCCTCTTTCCCTTGTTGCTCCAGGAAAGAAGGACGGTGGATGTCTCACGGTGGCGTTTTGTGCCTTTTATTTTGCATGGCTGCGCGGCGCTGAGTCTGCTTGCTGGGGACTTGTGCTCCCGTTTCTTTTTGTAAGTTTATTTTTCATGCGCTGGCTTTCTCAACATTTTGTGAACTCATGGCGCGCAGGACGCTGGGACTTGTAGTTTTGAGTTTGTGGTTTGCGTTCGTGTGGTGGTTTTTTTATGCGGCTCGATTTCGATTGGCCATGATGCATTTCCCAACGTTCTTTTTGCTCACGCCTCTCAGCCTGATTGGCTGTGGCATGGCGCAGTGCAAGGAACGTTGGGAAGTGAAGTCTTTTCCTTTTGTTTGCGTTCTTGGGTCTCCTGCCCCACTGGCGCATTTGTCAACCCCCCCAGTTACTTCCGTATCCAGTTCGGGCGAGTGCATGAATGCTCGGTACGGGATAGTATGGCCGGGTGCAGGATCCTTTGTCAAATTACAACGGTTAATGCTCAGATTTATAGATAAAGATGCTTTCGCTACAATGATCAGCTGATAAAGATGGAAGTGTGTACAATACAATGCATAGACAGTAAAAGAGTGTTTGGTTGTCAATCTATTCCACCTATTCCTCATGACCCTGAGGACTAAAGAGCATGGCCCATTAAATACATTGGATAACTGGTGGTAATGGAAGTTCTCACCACTTCTTCAGGTGCCGTATCTGTTACAGATATTGGCTATCATCATGACAATAGTCTTCCTGTTCTTAACTCCTTGGAACAGTTCTTCCATGGACATGCCACACCAGTGTTTCAGGTTCTTCTCACCACTAACTACATTCTAAAAGTGAGATTGTAAAACTCAGTAATAGCTTCTTCTCCAATAGGCCATCTTTTTGATAGTGACCTGGTAATTTAGATCTGAGCAAGCATGTCTCATACCCAGAGCCTTGCCTGTGTGTGGGAGGCACCGTATAGTACTGATTGACACTTGGTCCCAACTGTTTTCAAGGGCACTTCCAAGCAGTGTTTTTCAATAATTTAGTCTGGAGGTGACACAGCAATAGGCAACTTTGTTCCCTTTACAGCCCTTTGTTAATTGTAAGCCATTTTATCAAGGTTCATTAAGTCAATTAGCAAAGCTTAAGGGATGGTTCCCAGGTGGAAAATCTGGTCAAACCATGACTAAAATGGAAATCAATGGATTAATTATTTGAAAGCAAGGTTTAGGGGTAAGAAAGAAATGCTGGAAAAATCCAGTAATAGAAAGCTAATGAGGAAGAGAAAAGGCTTTTCAAAGCCATAGAAGGTTAATAGGCCAGTTAATTGGCCAGCCTACTTCATAATGCTCAAAATCTCCTGCTCTGTGGCATAAAAGGGAGGGGCATGTGAGTCACCTGCCGTCAGTTATCCTTTCTTTTATAGAAAGATTTTTTTAACTTCAAGGTGTTGAGCAAAGAGATATGACAGCTGGTTTGAAATATGCATGCTCACTTCTACAGTATTTATTAAATTTCAATTATTTATCATTATTAAATTTATTTATTAAATTTATTAGCTGTGGATAGGGACTGAGTAGATATTTGTTCAGTTTGCATTTTTATTCACATTAAATTCATCCTGGTTTGATGTGAACTTGTTTATCTTGCACCTCACCATTGACACAGAAATGTTTAATTATCCTCAAAAGGTGTGTTTCAATTGTCCTCATGTCACACAGGTCCCCCCTCACCCTGCCATTATCACCGCCCTCTTTCACACTTCTGTTGCTGGCATTCAAATCCTTTCTTCTTCTTCTTCTTCTTCTTCTTCTTCTTCTTCTTCTTCTTCTTCTTCTTCTTCTTCTTTAGCAAGTGTACTAGCATTTCTTCTTCTCCCATGTCTAGTCCAGGTGTGAAACTGCCAAAATGAAGCCACCTTTTGGTGAGTTCATTCTGCAGTTCCTTTCACCTGACCTAGTGTGAGAAAGATTAGCTAGCACAACAAGGTTGCCATTACCAGGGTATGCCTGATTGTGGTTCAAAAATACCACAATCTTCAAGGAAGACATGGTAAGCATTTGCTGAACTAGGAGAAAACATTTTTTTAAATAAAAAATGAAAGTTGGAAGTTGGAATGTGGTTGTAGTACTTGATAGTGTTATCAGAAGGCAGGCAAAAGGAGTAGGGTTCACTCTCACACTACTTTCGGCCCTTCAAGGTGGTAGACCAGGATACCTAAGAGACCGCGTCACCCCAAGACAGTCAGCCTGTCCTAACAGGGCAGACAGGAGGGGCTCAGTATTGGTCCCCTCAACGAAAGAAGCACATCTATCTGGGACCAGGAAGAGAGCCTTCTCCATGTCTGCCCCAGCCCTTGAGAACCTCTTACCTCCGGAGGTGCGTCTTCAGATGGAACTTCTCCCCTTTAGAAAAAACCTGAAGACCTGGCTTTGTCAGCGGGTGTGGGGTGCTACATACTCCACCTCCCAGCCCCGCTGGCTTGTTTAAATTTGATGATGATTTTTCTCTTTTTCTTTTCTGGTTTGGTCTTACGCAGTTGGAGGGAGGATAAGGGTATTTTTTTATGGAAATGTCGGTTTTTATTTGTTTTTAATCTTGTTTTTAAATGGAGGTTGTTCAGGGGTTTTAATTGTAAATGTCTATGTTGTCTTATAGGGTATTTTTATCTGTTGTTTTTCGCCCTGAGTGGGGTTCTCACCAGGAAGGCGGGGTATAAATTTATAAATTAAATAAATAAATAAATAAATAAAATATTCAAAATGACATCAGGATATGCCCAAGCAGTGTCTCAAAGGGCTAATATTACATGAGCCCAAAGCAAGCCAAAATAGTGTGACTAGAAATGCTACCAAAAACAAACCAGAAGCTCTCCCATTGAAGAGAATATCCATTCCAAAAGATCAGATCTACTTTTGACTAGCAGTATTGCCATGCAGTTGACAAGATAAATATTGAAAACAGCAGTGAGGAACACAGCATAAACCAGGAGTTGCCAACCTTTTTAAGTCAGGGGCTAGGTTGCACTCCCTCAGACAGTTGAGTGAGCTGGACTGGTGATCCCCCTGCCATTTATGGCTGTCATAAATGCATTTACAACAGCCATAAATGAGTCCACAGCTGATTCCAGTGGTGGCGGCTGAAGCGAGGGCGGGGGCCAGATTATTTGGTGCTGTGGGCTGGATTTAGTCTACGGGCCGTAGCTTGCCTACCCTTGGCATAGACAGTGGGACAAATAGTACTACCTAACTTAGTTTTCATCTCTGAAACTAAGAGGCAAACTACAGTACAATCATTTTTATTTTTGTCACTTCTCTGAAGTTGGCTATGCAATTCTGTAATCAGAAATTGGATATAAAAGGGAATGCAGAAAAAATACTTAGAAAAGTTAATATATTAAGGGAATTAGCATTTGAAAAGAATATCTACCCAGTGAAAATAGCTTACCCAAATATATGTCAGCACATTAAACAATGCTACAAAGCATTTTCCCACTTCATTTTTGATTCCTAGGTTCTCCAAAAATTGTTTGCTTTATACTTTATGTTCTACTTTTGTGTTTGGCACATTGTATTTGGATATATTGCCCCTTTTCTACTGAACACTTGACAATAGCATCCTATTTCTTCTTCAGCACCTGTAGTTGGAGCATAGATTAGTTTTGTTAGTAAGCTTTTTATGAAGTCCAATAGATATTATTTAGTCAGTCTTTGTATTGCTGTCCCTAACTACTTGTGCAATAGATAAATTAGACAGTTAGGTTCAGTCCCAATGTCCTCAGACGCCAATTAGTTTAGTTTGTGATGTATTTGTTGGTGGTGGGTTTTGATTTGTTGTGGATATTGTTATTTGTTTTCTGTTTGTTCACTGTTAGAGTGAGATAACACCCAGATGGGCAGTATAGAAATTAAATAAATAAATAAATAAATAAATAAATAAATAAATAAATAAATAAATAAATAAATCTCATTGTTAGAACCACTCTGTTACCTCTGAGTTTGTCAGTTCCAGGGTAAATTACTTTGTAATTATTTGATTGAAAATGACATCTCCTAGTCAACTTTAGTTTACTTACCTGAACTATTACAATGGAAGCACTACAGTATTCAAATGTTCCATTTCTTGTTTCAGTTTTCCAAGCTTACCTTGATTAATACTTTTCACATCTCATGTTCTAATTATATTGTGCGGCTCTGGACCATTCCTTTTGCTTTTATTCATTAGCAACTGGATGTCCTTTCGGTTTTAATCTTGTTGCTTCATTAGCAATGTGGCCATTTGTACTTCTTTGCTCCTCTTCAGCAGTTGGCTAAATGCTGAGTGTCCCAAAAGTAATCATACATAGGAGGACTTGCATAAAAACAGATATCTTGTAATGTGTTCACCATCAATGGGGGATACGACTTTGTGTGTGTGTGTGTGTGTAGAAAGAGGTGGCCAACACATAGATAATATTTTGTACAATTTTACTATAAATATTGTGTACATAAAGGTACATTTAGCTACAATTTCCCATTTCCCCTATGTCTGGCAATTTTTGGAACACCCTGGACTTTCCATCCTGATTGTCTCACTTTGCAACATTGCCTCTTGTTTAATTTAAATTGTTTCATGATAAGATTTTGAAGATAAGTATTCAAAAATAGTTTAACATTGTTAGCAAGAGTTAGCATGAGTATGGTTCTTATTGTCCTCCACCAGATTTACCTTCTACTACTGCTGCTTCTCAGTAGTTTTCCCTGAGGGTTCCCTTCCCCCCATCTTCATCACTTTTGGAACTATTGGTTCTCTTCTGCTGATGCAGCCATTAATTGTCCAAAGTAGGAGTTCTCAACCTTTTTAAGATGGGAGCCGGGTCACACTCCTTCTGACAGTTTTGGGGGCTAGACAACCATTTTGCCCATCCTCCACCACATGGCACTTCCTGGTGTGGTGGAGGCAGTGGGGGCCCCACATGAAATGGTGCCATGGACCGCATCCGGCCCATGGGATGCAGGTTGAGAATCCCTGGTCCAAAGAATGGGTGTACCTTTGTCTTGTGCCTTACCTTTGACACACACACACCTTCTTTGATGACCTTGGTAGGAGTTTAGACCTGTAGTGGAGTCTAACCTTCTGGCAGTATTGCTCACAACTAGTCTGACGTGTTCATACTCTCAAGTGTTTGCATTCCAGGGAGAGAGATATCCCCTGATACGTATAGCAAATGCTGACAAAAAAAGCTAACATCAGGCTCCCATTAGCCCTACCCAGAACAGCCAGTGGTGGAAAAGGCCATCTTTTGCCTACCTTTGATATACAGAAGGGCCTTTTGGAAAGCCAGAAAGTGCAGAGTGCAAAATGACAAATTAGCTTTTTCAGTGTCATTCTCCAAACTGTGCCCTATCTCTTGTCTTCTATTTTGCACATATTATGCACACAAAAAGATGAACATTGCAATGCCATTAAATGTGGTATGAGTAAGCTCTGATTTCCCCTTATTCAGAATACTCCATAGCAGTTCTACATCAAGAAGCAATCTAAATACTGTATTTATTCCCATGGAGACATTCCCTTTGAGTATTCTGAGCTATGCAAACTTCTATTATCATTTCTAGAATTCTGGCCAAGAATTGCTTTAAGGAAACCATAGTGATAGTCCTATTCAAAGAAATCTGATCATAAACCCATTACTTTATTATTAAACCCATGGAAATCTTTAGTATTAGCTTGCCTATAGTCAATATCAGCTCTGTATTATAAACTGCCTGATACTTGGTGGGGAATTCTTTATGCATAGAGGTACAGGAAATGAGAAGAGCTTGCCCTGAGCCTTTTGAACCAGCCATTGGATAGAAAATGTTATCAGAAATTCACAGGGGATGTGTGGGAGACAGAGATGTGGGATTAAAATTTGAAATAGCTTTTCACTGATGAGAAAGGTTCAAAGTTGTTCTGAAATTGCACAGTAATGTTAACAGTAAGAGTACTTTGGAATACTGTATAAGCAAACATATAGTGTAAAGTATACTCAGAAATGAGAATATACTGTGTTTTCCTTTTCTGTATGTTTTGGTTTCTTTTTTTATTGATGACTTTATATCTTTCCAAAATCAGAGTAGAGTATCCAATTGCTTGTCAACCACTGCTTTCATTTAATGATTTATTTTGGGTTTTGTAATTTATTCTTTTACATTCTGCCTTTCCCCCTTGTTAGGATCCAAGTCAGCTCACAAAATGATTTTTTTTAAAAAAAAAATAGACATAGTTTAAGAACTTACTGAATTGGAGCATTTAAAACAGTATAGAAAGATTTATCAAACTAATCAGCTTAGTACAAAATCAACACACTTAAGATACTTTAATATTGTAACAAACAAGAAATACAATAGCCATCCCCAGTGAAAGGCGCTTCTTCATCAGCCAATCAATTGCCAAATTTCTGATTAAATTAAACATTCTTTCCCTGTTGAGGAATACCAAGGAGAGGCAAGTCTAGCTTCCCTTTGAAGGGAGCTGTATAACCTTGGAGCAACCACCGAGAAGGCCTTGTCATGTGTTAGCAGCAGACATTGCTGTGAATGGAGTGGGACAGAAAGAAGGGTCTTTCCTGCTGATATTAAGCTGCTGTCAGGCTGATAGAAAAGATGCGGTCATTACTTCAAATGCAACATAGAAGCCATCAAGTGTTTCAAAACTGCAATTCTTGGTAGAGAAGACCAATTAAACCACTATCCCTTTTCTTTTCAATTCTCTGTGCAACTAAAGATCTAACAGCACAATATCAGGTGCTGTGACATGGGTTTTCCCTGAATTTTTCCTGTTCTTATTTTAGGTTAGAAGAGGTAATAAAAAACAAGCAGCTCTTTACCAGAGACTGGTAAAGTAGCTACCATATTTTCCGGCATATACGGCGACTGGGCATATAAGACGACCCCCAACTTTTCTAGTTAAAATGTAGAGTTTGAAATATACTCGCCGTATAAGACAACCCCTCTTCCAACGGTGGCGTCTTCGGGGCCTCCCAAGCTGGGGACAGCTCCCTTTATCTCCCCGCTGGTGGAGGGGGTGGGGAGAGCGTGGCTGCGGTGGCTGCGTCTTAAGGGCCACCCAGGCCTGGGACGGCTCCCTTTATCTCCCTGCTGGTGGAGGGGGCAGGGAGAGTGCAGCTGCGGTGGCGGCAGCATCTTTGGGGCCTCCTGGGCTGGGGACGGCTCCCTTATCTCCCCTCCGGACATATGAAGCAAGCTGCAGGTAAGTACCCACCACCGTATAAGACAACCCCCAACTTTGGCACAGATTTTTCGGGGTTAAAAAGTCATTTTATATGCCGGAAAATACGGTACCTATGTTTTTATTTTGTAGACATAAAGCCACATCCCCAAAACCAAAAAAGAAAGAAAGAAAAGCTGGCAGAATTATGAGATGGAAAAATCTACATAGAGGAAAGGGTCCTCTTTCCAAATGTTAGCATTCTGCTTTATTTTGCATTTTCTACTGCTGCTTTCTTTAACAGGTAAAGAAGCAGAGGACAAACTACACGAAACTAGTTAATGTGCACTTTGCTCCTGTTTTTCTCTACAGTTGTATGATCTTTCTGTATTTCTAAATATCTGAAATGGGGGTAAAAAATTTTACATTCTTGGGTATCGGAGAGTCACATGGCAGACAAGAATCTGTTTTTATAGATTGTTTCCTCTAAAGGGCTGTGTGTGTGTGTGTGTGTGTGTTTAATTGAGCATGTTGCCACGCAATGCTACAAACAGATCACTGAGGCATTAAGAGTCCTTCACAATACAGTAGGCCCACTCAAGTGTTCAAAACCATTGATCGGAATGGGGAAAAGCTGTACCCCTGCCACCTGCCCCATTGAGCACTGTCTCCAAATATGGGGTGGGAGCTACCTGGAAAAGAAAGCTGTTCAGGGAACTTCCTGAGATACATGGAGCTTCTTGAGCTAATTATGGACCCCGAAACATCAAGGTTCCCAATAATGTGGAGAGCCTCTGTGCATGGTAGGCTTTCTCCTCTTCAGATTATTCCACATCACATGGAAACATGACAGGTGGGACTAGAATGCTATCCCTGCCCTTATGTTCCGATTAACCATTTACTGAGTGGAGCTGATTGTTGCATCCTTCTGGATTGACCAGATTAATTGTGAGAACAAATTCTCCAATAAGCTAATCAATAGTACAGGTTGCTTCTCTTCCCATGTTTGTCGGGCGAAGCTGTTCTGGTCTCGGAATAATGATTACAGGCAGAAACCATTCCTTCCTGTCTAAGCTTACGCAGCCACTATTGTAAGGGCCTAAAACTACATGATATCATTAATTATGTGATTATGTAGTTGTCATTTGAATCAGCTAGTCGTGACCAAATCATTGTGTATAGTAAAGTTAGCATAGAGAACTGGTGAAGGATGATGGATCATGTCATTGTGTGCCATATGCTGTATGCTTGTGTAAAACTGTTAATAAAGAGAGCTGCTGGGAGAAGGAGATAGAGAGAGAGAAGATGAAGAGGAGGGGAGAGAAGACTACGAAGTACCCAGTTAGCCCTCCACAAATCTCATTTCATCATTCTGCTGGTCAGAATCCCATGTAGTAGGTTGCTACACCTGATAAAAAAATCTGCTACAAAAATATGCTACAGTTCTTGGAGTTCAGTACAGGAACATGCTATGAAATCAAATTTTTTCTCTTGTGCCCCTTATGTGTGGATACATGTGTGGATACAGGAACTCAAAGCCCTCACTTGTGCATGTATATGTTACAGTATGGAATAGGTAACTGGTTAATTAACATTGATATTCCCAAGGGAGGCTTATTGAACAGACAGGAACTTTCACCCAATGTTTTAGAGTGAGGCAGTACTCCCCAGACCACAGGATATCTGTAGACGTCTCCCTGTAATTCTTAAGATATGTAGAAAGCCTTTTCATATCTCTTTGGCAACAGACAAGCTTTTCCATGTAATGTTAATGATAATTGAGAGCTGCATGTGTAAACAGAAAAGAGCCTTTGTTAAGTGCTTCTGCTGTTTGTTCCTTTGCCTATGTGGAGAATCAGGCAGAATTCACTTTTACTACTATAGCATATGCTTATGTGCCAACCATGAATCCTGCTTTAGAATAAATTGATTTTTAAGCAATTCAGCAGAGCAATCCAGAATTTGTAATTGTCCTTTTTGACAGATGGTTGGAATTAGTGTTTCTATAGCTCGGTTCCACTTGTCTCAAACACATTTATTGCACAGGTATTTCTGACATTTTATGGATAAGTCTTAGGGACTTTAAATTATGCAGTTGGTAAATTATACTATTTATCTTATTTCCATAATTTACTAATAAAGAAAAATGTTGCAAAGGACCAAATGTAAGTTCCAAAGCCTGCCTTTGATAATAGATAATAGGGCATTTGCCCACATGTTTTAAGATTGTTGGATCATATGATATTCCAACATTAAATGAATTATGAGATTTTATTACTTGAGGCAGTGTAGTGTAGTGGCTAGAGTGATGGATTAGGACTCAGGAAACCTGGGTTCAAATGCCTACTCTGCTACAGAATGTCACTAAAGGGCTGGTGCAGGGGGGAGGGCACTGCTTAAATATCTCACATATTTTCAAAACTGTGAAAGCAATTTGAAGGCACAAAACAGCAATAGAAGTATTATTTATCTTGTCTGTTTAATGTGGGGTTTAAAGTAGCAGAAAACAGATATGCTAACATGCAGTATACACATAAACATATTTCTTGACTTATAGATTTGCGTTGAAATGGAGGGACTAGAAATAAGGGTAATACAGTGGACTTTAAAGTCTTCAGCTCATCAAATGTTGAAGGTTTTATTTAACTGGTATATGTTTTATTGCTTTTCTTTTTACTAGAGCTGCCAAAGCACAGTAATAGTTGATAAAATAGATTTTAAAATGTATTATTTTTTTTAAGATTAAAACTAGTTTTAAAGATAAAAGAAAGTTTTGGGACAATGTAAATTTTCTTACTGAAAACTCAGTGGATGTGGAACCCCTAAAATAAATATGGAGTCTTTAAATTTGTCTCTGTTTGTCTGTCTGTCTTACAGAATTTGCTTCTGGAAGAGCAAAAAGAATAGGTTTCTCTCCTCTGATCTTGTTTTTGGTGGTTTTCAGCACAGAAATTAATGTAGCATGTTTACATCCTAGGCTAAAAAACAAATAATTTGATTACATTTAATCACTTCAGTAGAAAACAATATGAAGCTTCAAAGGAAAAACAAAGAAAATAAAGTAAGACACATATGAGAGGCATTTTGGAATTAAGTCCTCATCTCTGACAAGGCTATTGATCCTTTCACCAGGAGGAAAAATTAATGAAGACTGTATTACTGTACTCCCATTTCAGCTTCTTTTACTAGCAAGAAAGTCAGCAGGGTTTTAAAACTGAAGAAGAACGGAAACATGTTGCTTAAATTAAATTATATGGCAGGGAAGTACTATTGATTTGGTGGTCAACTGAAGAAGCCTCACATTCCACATGCTACCACTTTGATCCTGAGGTACAACAGCAATAGCAATAATAATTACACTTATATACTGCCCCATAGCATAGTACGGTAATTTGGCCCTCGTACGATGTACGACTACTGTACGGAGATGTAAGGTAATTTTCAGTAATTTTTGAAAAATAATATTAAAAAAGATTATTTCCGGTTCCGTCCTGGGTCAAAATGGAAAAAACCCAACAGATTACTTGTTTTCTTTCCTCATAAATATTTTTTAAAAATGCCAGCCCAAGCTCCACCCAGGCTCCGCCCATAGCTCTGCCCAGTATGCACGCACAGAAATGGGTCTGCGCATGCACGAACCCCGTATGGTAATGTACAATAATTTTTGCGCAGCCTGTACGGTAATGTATGGAAACACGTGTTTCCCCACGTGTCCCTGCAAAGTGAAGTGAGGGAGGTAACTAAGTGAAGTGAGGGAGGTAGCCTCTAGAGGCCAAGGAAGTAATTTAAGTGACCCTTTACTCCTGTATTGAAGTGGCTGACAAGTCACTTCATCATGTGGGCAAATGAAATATTTTCCTTGCTACCCTGCAGAGGGGCAAGAAAATTTAATTGTTTTTTCACCTTGACAATCATTGTAGCACTGGATCAGTAAAGGGGAGGGAATCCCCCCATTTCCCCTTTTGATCACCAATCAATGTCATGGAACAGAGGGGCAGGAAAAGTGTAAAATGGTAATATTCAATGTGCTGTCAAGGTTCCTTAGCCTAGTCATCATACTGGATGTTTACTTCAAAAGCAGCCTTTGAAGGATCCCAGACATCCTGTATTTTTCACCATTGTAAAAAACTGGCAGGGGCTCTAAAAGAGCCACTCATGGGGGAGATGGGACATGTTTGCATTTGTAAAATGTGGATGCATCACACCCAAACTGACCCCCAAGAGCTGAAAAGAGCCCACTAAGAGCTCATCTGGACAAATAAATAAATAAATTGCTATTAGTGGTACAAACATTATGAACAATGTGGAGTAGGTCCATGGAATCACTGGTGATTTAGTAAGGTATCACTTCCATAGGTTCCATTAATTCAATGTTGATTGATTTTCTATACCAGGGGTTCCCAACCTTTTCAAGTTGGGGGCTGGGTCACGCTTTCTCAGTCAGCTTTGAGGGATGGATGGCCATTAAGCCCTGCCTGCATGATGAGGGTGGCCATTTTGTCCCAACAGCTTCAAAGGACCAGCCATTTTGTTTCTCGGATGCTCTTGGAGGGGGTGGGGGACCACATGAAATGGTGCCACAGGCCGGATCCACCTGCAGGCTTTAGGTTGGGAACCCCTGTTCTATACTAAGCAACAGGATTTTGGCTAATCTCTCAGTGCCAGAGGTTTCCTATCGTTCCAAGAACTTGTTATAAGAGCTGAGTTTTAAAACACAATATATTGTGTACCTAATTTCTTTCCTTTCTTTTTTAGTAAAAGAAAAAGAAAAAGCTAGGAAGGGGTTGCTACAATCCTTCTCCTAGTGCTTTTTCTCCAAATGCTATTCAAATATGTAAAAGTCAATTGCTCTGGGGTTATCATTGTTTATTTTTGATTACAGTGTTATATATCCCCCTTGGAAACCCATTGGAGTGTTATAGACAGGCTATTATAAAGTAGAGACACCAAGTGGGAAAAGGGAAAAGGTACAAAAGTGTTTTGATAATTAAATTGGGAAAAGGATATGAAATGTTGAACAACTATGTGGTAATTGTGTGAATCAGCTGCATGGGAAACTCATTAACATGTTTTGATGATTTTTTTAAAAATTGTAATGAGAAATGAGTTAGAAAGGGCTGTTGCTGAATAAACCCAAATATTTTCATGGCAAGTTGCAGCACGTTTATTTTTGCAGATCAGTATAATGATGAGGACGGCTAGCAACTCGATAAAGAACAGCAGTTTACTTTATAATGGTCAAGATGACCTAAGTGGAAATGGTGCAATATTAATAGATTGTGGGGCTATCAATAGGCATGAGATCACCTCTAGTTTGGGGGGCACATGGATGACTGAATTGGGAAGGTGAGCTCACCCCACCTTCCACTGACAAGCAGTTACGTCTGAAGATGTATCTCACCTAATTCCAGTTAATAGCCTTGACACCCGATGGAGTAAAAGAGGAAGCAAAGAAGAAGAAGCCATATTTTTACTGTACCAAACTATAGTTAACAGCAATTACACATATAAAGTATATGATTTATGGGTGTAAAAATGGGTCACAGTCACAGTAGAAATCATAGCTATGTATACACATGTGCACACTGCTATGTGAACTAGCGTTACCATATTTCCCTCTCACAAAAATGGGACAGGAGTAAAGGTTTCCCTTGCTCGAAAGCCAGTCATATCCGACTCTAGGATTCAGTGCTCATCTCTGTTTCAAAGCCAAAGAGTCCGCGCTGTCTGCCTTCTGCAGACATTTCCATGGTCATGTGTCAGGCATGACTAGACACCGGAGCGCACGTAATGCTGTTTACCTTCCCACCCAAGTGGTCATTATTTATCTACTTGCCATTTCTTGCTTTCGAACTGCTAGGTTTGCAGGAGCTAGGACATAGACGGGAACTGATTCTGTCCTGTTTGTGTAACGATGCCACAAGAAAAGGTACGCGGCCCCCACTTCTTTCTTCTTTGTTCACTGCTGCCACCTACTGGTGGTTCCATTGGAAGTGTATGAAAAATGTGTGGATTTCCCCCTCCAAATTAAGTGGTTTTAAAACCGTGAATTTTCAATGTTTTTTTATGGACCCGTGCGGGACAGTTATAAAACGTGATGTTCACGGTTTTCCGTGGCATATGGCAACTCTAATCTGAATGAAAGCTGCTGTTGTCACCAGCAGTAGCCCTCCCGCCTACTACAAAGTGTTGTTTTCTCAATCTTGGTTATTCCCCTCCAGACAAGAGGCTGCTGGTGGGACAGAATATGGGGAAACAGAATGATTTCCAAATGTTGGATAGAGATGGATTGTATCAATTCAGTCTATACGCAGAACATACCATACAAAAGTTGGGTTAGATTTAGATGAAGGAAGAGGCGAAATTGGTGGGTGGCCACCATATTGGCAGAAAGCAGCAATGATTTCAAAGGCTATAGAGGAAAGGTCAAAGGGGAAAAGTGCACAGACAAGATTACAGTTGCACATTAGGTAAAGGCAAAGGTCACCCTTGCAAAAAAGCCAGTTGTATTTCACTATAGGGTTCAGTGCTCATCTCTGTTTACAGCCAAAGAGCCAGCACTGTCTGAATCTGCAGACAATTCCACGAGCATGTGGCAGGCATTACTAGACACGGAACACTGTTTACCTTCCCACTGAAGTGGTACCTCTTTATCTACTTGCAATGTCTTGCTTGTACATCTTGGCCCGTGGGGACCCCTGTGATGCCAACGAAATTCTATCCGGATGCCTGGAGGCCGTTGGGGTCTGGATGGGGGCCAACGGACTTCAGCTGAATCCCAGCAAGACAGAGTGGCTATTGGTAAGGGGCCCCACGCTATCCCGGGAGCTACCATCTTTGGTTCTGGATGGGGCTGTTTTGCCACAGACAGACCTGGTGCGCAACCTGGGGGTCCTTCTGGACTCACGGCTACTGCTAGAAGAACAGGTAGCGGCAGTGGCCAGGAGGGCTTTCGCCCAACTTTGGGTGATTCGCCAGTTGTGCCCGCTATTGGAACGGGACTCCTTGCTCATGGTCACTCACGCTCTGGTCACCTCCCGACTAGACTACTGTAATGTGCTCTACATGGGGCTGCCCTTGACGACCATTCAGAGGCTGCAGCTGGTCCAGAATGAGGCGGCCCAGGTGGTGATGAGGTGTGGACGATATGTCCATGCATCGCTGCTACTTTGGGAGCTGCACTGGCTACCAGTTTGCCTCCGGGTGCAATTCAAAGTGCTGGTTTTGACCTTTAAATCCCTACATGGTAGTGGGCCAAGATACCTTTGAGACCGCATCACCCCAAGAGTGTCTGCCTGTCCAACCAGAATGTACCGGAGGGGCTCTCTAGTTGTGCCATCAACTAGAGGAGCACATCTATCTAGTACTCGAAATAGGGCCTTCTCCATGTCTGCACCAGCCTTCTGGAACCTCCTGCCAACAGATCTAAGACTTCAAACAGAATTTTGCCCTTCAGGAAAGGTTTGAAGACCTGGTTGGCAGGGCAGATGTGGGGCCCTAATGGAAATATGGTCCCTGCCTGCTAGCTCACAACATGATAACAATTAAGAACCCTCTCTTTCTCTTTTTTATAGTGGTTTGGGTGGGTGGTTGGGATAATTAGGGGTTTTATGTGTTTTTATATGTTTTTAAAATTGTTGTAATGCTGCTCTGAGTCGGGTTTACCTGAGTGGGCGGCGTATAAGTGTGACTATTAAATTAAATCAAATTTCAAACTGCTAGGTTGGCAGGAGCTGGGACAGAGATGGGAGCTCACTCCATCATCCAGCACTCAGGTCTTGACCTGCTGACATTACAGTCATCAAGTTCAGCATCTTAACCACTAAGCCACCACAGTCCCTTTTAATAGATGAACATTAGGAAGACAAAATGGTAACAAAACCCAAGTATAAGAATGTATTGCTGAATGAAGGTGAAAATCAGCATAGGACGGGGGGGGGGGGTCAGCTCGTTCAAAATGTAGTATTAGATAATGTTATGGTTACCTTAAACCACCCAAAAGATAAAAAAGGGGAGAAGGTACTGCTAGATCAAATCAAGCCTGGACTCTCTCTACAGTTGAAACTGACCCAACTGAAGCTACGATAAGAAGATAAGACTTACTGCACTAATGGTAGGAAAAGGGGTAGAGCAGGAAAAGGGGGAAACTCAACAATAAAGGATACCATGGTGTTTAGTTTGCAAAACTGGCCAAAGCTATTAATAGTAGGATCTTCTAGAAGTCAGTAATTCATAGAGTTGCCATATGTCAGAAGCAGTTTGATGACTCATAGCAAAAACGCTTGTAATTGCAAATGCAAGTACATGTTAAATGTAATATACAGTTTGGCTGTAAACTAGAGTACATCCCTTGAAAGCATGGTGAAAACTGAAATGATATACAAGTTGTCCACTAGAAAAGTTTAATTAAATATTATATTAATCAGAATAACGACTCTAAAGTATCGGGTAGTAATCAGAAGTGAAATCACATCTGAAAAGGCTGTGCTTCAAGATTCAGAGTCATCCATTTGCTTCTGGAATGTATCCAGAACCAGCTGATAAGGGGGAGTATATAGAAAGATGAATAGATGGGGCTAGCATCATATTCCAGAACTCTTGGTGTCAGCTGTTCTATCCCAATGAAGACACAAATACCCAAAATAATCTGAAGTCTGATAGATTAATGTTATTTTAATCTGATTTCTTATCCAATTACTTTGATTCAATTTCATTAAGAAGATTGCCAACTAAATGGATTTGCTTTCCTGTATTTATCTTGTTTAATTTAGGTGGGGAGGTGGGTGGAAGAATTCAATAAATTACCCTTCTTTTCAAATGGAGACAAATTGTGTATTTAATGTTTAGAAGTGTCAAATGTTTGATTAGATGAGTACAAGTCTTTTGATGTGACCCCTACACACACACCTTTTCTTTGCAATGTATTTTAGCATTCGTTGTGTGTAGTATTGTTAACCTTCCAAAAAGAGGGCCCACACGTGGCTTGTAATCTCTTCTTAGCCACACTAAGCGATTATTCTACTATGAAGCTTTTAAAGTATTAGGCATTTTGAAAAGAGAAGATAACAGCTGCTGCTTCCAAAATAAAATAATAACAAAAATAACCCTGGCTGCCTTAGACGCATGTGTTATAAAATAGCCAACCTTTTCATTTAGCTGTCATAACAATATTAACAAGCTATAGAACAAGGGTAGAAAACATGGCATTTAAGGGCTTGAAGGGAAAGAAGAGAATTTGTGAAGGAGAAAAAGAAAATCTTAAAGCTTGCTCTGATAAAGGAACAAATATATACATATTCATTATATATTATATATAGGTACAATATATATATTGTCCATCTGCTATGTAAAACTTAAATGAAAATGCAATATTGTAGAATTACTTTCATTCTTACAAATAATACTGTTGAACATTGTTGCTAGCTATTGTGTGATGAAATTACCAAAGGCCAATTGGCTTTCATGAAAGTAAATATTGAGCAATATCAAGGTTGAGCTGGATACAGCTAACAAGAGCCAGGGACCACACCAGTAAGTCAATTTATTGTTTCTCAAAGTTTCAGTTCAAGAAATAAGCCTTTCTTACCTTTTCTAGTTTAGCCTGGCCAACCTGGAACCCTAGACTATTGCACTGTCCCAGAAGGAAATCTAAGCTGGAGCTTGGGTCAAAGCCGGCCCTACCATTAGGCAGAGAGTAGTGTGCACTTAAAGCAAAACAGCAGAAGTATGAGTGTGGTCATAGCTAGGCTATTCATTTAAGCATAACCAAAAAAGGAAAACAAGAGGAAGCCACCTTACTTAAAATTACATGCACTAATTTATATGTATACTTTTCTATAATTAATAAATTGAAAATTATAAGCAGGTAATTATGTATCTGTTGAGTCTGCTGTCCAAGAGCTAACATGGATGGGCAACTTAAAGATTTCTAATCTCCCTTCTTATAGCTCTTGCTCTTTAAACCTGTAAATGAGACTTGGACTGGAGAGTCCTATCTAAGCAACAACACTTTCATATAGAGTATTGTTTTCTTTAAAAATGGATGCATGAGAAAACTGACAATACCATGACAGCTCCTTTTTCTGAGCCTTCCAGCCATTCTTTTATGCTGGAAAATGATGTGCCATGGTGGGGCACATGCCTTGCCCTGTGTCCCCTAAGCTGGCTTGCTGTCTTCATGTACAATGAGGAATGCTAGACTCAACTTTAAAAGTAAGATCATGACCAAACAGGGTTTATAGCCTCTGGTTGGAGCTCTCAGAGATCACTCTTAGTTACAGTGTCCATGTGTTGTGGATAGTGGAGTATTCCAACCTCTTCTTTAAGCCTTCCTTTTTGAACCTCCATTAATAGGTTCTAATTTGGGGGTGAAGGACCTCAGTTTTAGCCTGTTCACTCCAAGTGTAGTCAACTGAGGACAGATTAAAAAATGAGCATCTGTCAAAGGCTACTTCCTGTGTAAACGTCTGCTAATTAAACACATATACTGTATATATGTTTCAGAGATCATCACCAAAATGATGCATTAGTTCCTTTAAGTGGAAAAAAAAAACTTGCATGTGTTTGTCTAGTCTTAATGGAAACTGCAGTCAGTTTCCCCAAGTCAGTTTCCCTCTGTGTCAGTTTCAATCAACACTATGCGCACATCTATTTTATTTTACAAAGAGAAATATTGCCTTGAATCTTTAAATCTTCCCAAAAACGTCAGAAACAGGATAGTATTATTTTTATGACGAGAAACTCTTCCTTTCCAGCAGAGAAAACCTGCTGGTTTTCTGATGTTCAGGTAATGCTAGCGGTCCTTGGTGTTGATTGGACAGGATGGGTGGAAGGGTTTTGTTGTGTCTGGCTGTAGTAAGCACACACACCCAGCCAAGTCTCCAGAACAGCATCAACGTTTATTGTAAGATCATTACATGCAGGTAACTGATATAACTAGCAGTCAAACCAACAGACCCCCAAAGGGGCTTAAGGCAAGAGCAAAGCCACTTGCTTATATGCAGTCTCTGCAGCAGGTGCAGGGAAGGATACATTTACCATGGCTTCTCAGGAAGCGAGAACATAGACAACAAATCAGGCATCAAGTATACTGAACCCAAGACCTTGAGCCTTATATGGGAATTGCTTAAAAATTACAACAGGAACATGATGCTCATGACACTGCAATAATTAACCTTTTATAACAGTTGAAATAATACTTATTAAACCTTAATACACAACAGGTTTCTATGGTTTTATGGTGTTTGTTCTGTTATTTTTAACATTGTGAGCAGCCCAAGGTGGGAGTGTATCACAGATGGGCAGGGTATAAGTCAAATAAATATAAATAAATAAATAAATAATGAGGGAGTTTGTTTTGTGATACATCCAGCTGCAATTATGCTTGAGCATTTCTTTGAGTTCTCCACAACCTGCTTTGTTTGCTATTTATATAGCATTTAACACCCTTCCAGCAGCTCCAAACAACATTCCCATAATGAAAGGGGTTCCACCAGAGCCTCATGTCCTTGGGGCAGGGTGTGTGTGGCTTGTGCATACCTGTCAACCGCGACTCCAGCCAATCCAGGACCTGTGCAGAACGGTTCTGCGCAGGTTGCCTTCTACGCTTGCATAGCCCCCTTCTACGCATGCGTAGCCTTCTAAGCATGCATAGAAGGGTTCTACACAAGTGTAGAAGGGTTCTACGCAAGCGTAAAACCCTTCTACGCATGTGTAGAAGGCGACCTGTACAGAAGGGCTGTGCAGTACCTCCTTCCCCCCGCTGCCAAATTCCGGGGTTTCGGCAGCGCGGGGCGGGAAATGGCGCAAATCGGTGCCGGAAACCGGGAAATCCTGGCCAATCCGGGAAGGTTAACAGGTATGGGCTTGTGTCAGAAATATTTTATTTCTTTTTTAAAAAAATTACTACAGCTGACGATGTAATTAGCTTAACATGGTACAAAATCAGGCAACAGGATTTCAGTTTTAGAATGGGCATGGTACCATGCAAACCCACTGAGTCAGTTTCAAATAATCTCTATTTAAGTTGATTTTATTGGCTGAATGAATACTTTTAAAGGGTTTTTAAGTAGGAGAGGTAGCAAATGAACTGAAATGGGGGGGGGGGGACCAAATAAGTGCACTGTGGGATTTAAATGAAGGAATGACCACTGTAAAAAAATTAATCTGTGTTGGAAATTAATATCTTAATCACTACTTACTGCTTTAGCTTGAATACTTGCAGTCAAAAATTATAGCAAATTCTGTCCCTTTAAGCATCTATACCACTGTTAATGTTTCACAATTTTTTAAAAAAAATTATTGTGCCGGAAGCACACAATTAAACATTCTGTTTTGTCTGCTCATTTCTGTCAAAAGTAAATAAAGTTGTAATTATTTGGCCTTGAAATTATGTCTGAAGGTATTTCCTTGTTTCCCCCCAGTGGCCTCATTGCTGGAAACTTCACAGAAACACATTATTTAGAAGATGGTACCAATGTTATTCTTATGCATAACCACACGGTAAGATTTCTTTTTGTGAATGAAATCTGTGATAGTTCACATACTTCACTGTGAAAATGAAATGATTGGTCTACATTTATTTTTCAGATTGTTGCTGAGGTAATTTCTATGTTCCTTTTGTTCAAAATGCACATCTGTGGGAGGAAATGGTCTAAGTAATACATGATGAGAGTATTTTAAAGCTTATGACATCTGTGCATTTAAAGCTCTTTGAAAACATACCCATTAGGACATTTTAATAAGCTGCAAGCATCTACTGTTGCAAAGATAAGGCATGAGAGACAGTTTCTGCCACATGGAAGCATCCAAAAAAGGATTGTAACAAGGTCTTTTCAGGCTTCAGAATATAGAAACCAGATGCCCTCTTTTGTTTGTTTGTGTTTTCACTGAATAAGTCCTTAAGAAGACCGTTATTGGTGGGAATGGGGAAGAATACTGAGAGGGCAGGACCCCTTTTTTACACCATATTGGCTAAAATCATCATAAATATCCTCAAAAAAATCAAATCTTTCCTTTGATAAGTATGCAGAACTGCTTTGAAGTCCATGACAATTTTTCTTTTCTGTTGTAAAACTCCTTAATTAAAACAGTGCAGCGGGTGATCTTAATTATTATATTTATCTTTTATCTGTTGATTGGATTCAGCCTAACTGGCATTGTGATTCTTAAATTTAATTGTTTGACGTACCAGCAGAAGCATTCTGTTTCTTCTTCTGTTCCCTAATAATCCTTGTATGGCAGCATTAAATGGAGTTACAAGAAACCTCTTGTCTTGGATCTCTTAGTATAGAATATTTTTAAAGTAGCATTGAAGTTGAGCATCAGAAGCAATTGTTCTGTCATCCTGTTAGGCTACATGTTTTTTTAAAAAATATTCTCTAATAGAAGCTGGAATTCTGGTTTACACTTTTGGAACATTGCATCACATTTTGCACCTGTATTGTTTAATTGTTTAAAGCAGGTGTTGGCAAACTTTCCCTAGTTGCATCACAGTCCCTGCTTTCAAGTCTTTCCTGCATATAGCTTGAAGGACATGCATTGTCCACCCCGGTTTTAAAAAATACATTGTTAAATGGATTATTCACTAAGGTACAGTTGCCATGTTTTGGGAAAACATTTGGCTCTTTGCAAGTGATGAAAAGGTTGCTACTAGCTTCTGCCATTTCTACTGCTGTTACATTCTGTGATCACAAATCATAGTGAGATTTTTCACTATATTCCTGGCTCTGTATTTTGAAGGCAGATGTCATCAATATTCCTTCATGCAGGTCATGTTAATTGTGTTGGTACCCTTTCTTTTGGAGTTTTGCCTGAGCTAGGCAGTATTAGTGTGAGCATGGGGATTATTACTATGCAATTTGAGATTTCTGTCTCCGTACAAAACTAGACAAGTTGACAGCTTTGCAATTAAATGATGATAAAACAAGATCTGTCTAGAGAAGTAGTTTTCAAAGATAACACGTTTGTACAGTCAATGTTCAAATGAACCCATTGTGTACCTCTTGATGATGAATTCCCAAGGAAAAATCAGTTAATCTCCAGCCTCACTGGAGGATAAGCCAATCCTTTTACTTCTTAAAGCAGCTCTGGTTTAATTTATGAAGATGCTATCGCATTGAGTTTGTCCCTCAATGAACCAGCGCATCTAACATACACAATAGGTCTTTGCATAAAAACAGCCTTTTTAAGAAAGATTTATCATCTCTACTCATGATCTAGAGCTTAGTATATAAATCCTTTGTTGTCTCATCCTCAAAGGCAAAGATGAGAAATTATAATTTTTTCTCTCATGCCTGAGTCAATGGCTTTTATGGAAACTACATAACTTGCACAATTTATATGATGTGTGTGAGGTGCACAAACTGAGATTAACTATTGCTTTGATTCATGTATTTTTTAAAAAAAATCTGAAGAATTGGATGGGTTCTTTGCCTGTTTTAAACCCAACAGCAATTTTACTGTCTACATGCATGTTTTGCTTCTTAAAGAGAAAAGAGAATAGTTTTGCATAAACAACCCAGAGCCTATTGCAATTGAGATGACTGTAGCAATTCAGCATGTGTTTATTGTTTATGCATTTCAGATTTCCACCTGTCAAAGATTTGTAGGGTATTGGGCACCATCTTGCATCTCTGTGGTTCATTTTGGCTTCTCCCATAATGCTAAAGCTCTCTCTACCTTCTACCTTCTTTCTTACGTGTTAAGCAGAAACAAGGGTATTTTGCTTTCTTCCTTATTTTTTCAATTTACATCTTCTTTCCTTCTGATTTAAAAAATGACCCCAAAATAAGAAATAACCATTTTTATTTTTAAAATGGCATCAGTTTTTATTCAGATATGCATATTGATTCTAACATTTTTATATGTGCCTTCATGGCGCAATGATTAAACTGCTGTAATGCAGCCAAAACTCTGCTCATGATCTGAGTTCGATCTTGAAGATCTCAAAGTTGACTCAGCCTTCCATTCTTCTGAGGTTGGTAAAATGTATACCCAATATGCTGGGGGCGAAATGCTAATTCCCTTATGAACTACCTAGAGGCCATTGGTTTTTGAACACATATTTAACATCTCCACATAAAATAAATGGAAAAGAGAAATACTGTTGTGCTAAACTAATATTTTTATGGTATAATCAAATTTGCCAAGAATCCATACCTCTATACTATAAACTCAACCATGATCTTTTCACATTATTGCTTTCTTGAACAAAATCAAGGTGGTCTTTAGAAGTCTCTTGTCTGAGACTATGTAATTGAAAACCATGACCTGATATTGGAAAGGTTAATTAATGCAGCTTAGAAGTGAATGAACCAGGGAATAAGAGGCAGAGTGAAATGACTATCAGATTGAAATATGAGTGATAACTCTTCTTTGCACTAATACGATAGTAACCTTTGACAATGCAGCTGTTAGCTTCCATGTGGCAGTCAAAGCTGAAAGAAAAAAAGGGAAAGAAATGTTAGACACGATATAAATATTATTTTCCACCCAGGACCATAATTAGGAATATAACATTATCTTTCATCAGCAATAGCATAAACCTTAAATTCCAGACAAACATACAACTTTATTTAGTGCATCTTCTGTTGTGGTTGCCTTTGTAAGCAGCTGGATTTATTAAAGAACTACAGTAACCTAGCCACAAATGAAATATGACTATTGCTTCTGAAAATCCAATTCCCTTGTATTTCTTTTCCTAACATGATACCTTCAAGTCAGCTTAATTTAATGAAATGTTCTTTCTCTCCCTTACCCTGCCTCCCTTCTCAAGTTGTCTTTCTTTCAGAAGCTATAAAACTGGGAAACAGTTTTATTACATTGCACAGCATGCTTAATTATGCCTCATGGATCTACTTCATATTACTAAAGACAATTTACGTTTACAGTTAATGCCTAAAAGGTGAATAGCAGTATAATTTGTTCTACTGTTCAATTTTACAAAATGTTTCCCATCATAGTTTTCCAATAACACAATAAAAAAGAGGAGGACTATAATGGAAAAAATATTTTAAACAATTCCATAATCTTTGGGGTTTTTCCCTGCCTGAGTTACAGCGTAAATATTGGCAAAAATGCTTGAATTTAGGCATTAAACAGATTTATCCCTGTTTCAAATAGGCATAAGGGTGCTTTCAGCCTGACAATTTGTCAGATAACTTAAATGCAGAAGTTTTCATGTTATGATAAAAACAAATGATAGATGAACAACATGGTTATAACTCTGGGTGAGCAGCATGCTGTTCCCTGAATACCCCCACGGTCCTTAGCATTCCACATCCCAGTTTTTTTTAAAAAAATCTTGTAAATAAAGGTTACTTATACCTCATAGGTGCAATCTTTGACATGTTTTGAGGGACCTCTGGTGTCACTGGGGTCCTCTCACCTCAACACATATTTTAGTGTTAATACCTTGAGGATCACTAAAAGGCACAAGGCACCTCTCGACACTATGGGTCTCAGAAGCAGGTGTAGTCCTTCAAGATCCAGAGATGGGTATATGTGGCCTCTGGACATTGCCCATCCCTCTTATAAACTGAATGTTTTAGTGTTCTTGAAATAACGAGCAGCAGCCAGCAATACGGGCCAAACACATAACTTTATTACAGGGTTAAGAACACAATTTTAAGTGCGCCACAGCGACTTATATACAGGTGCGGAAAGGTACATTTTGGCGGGCTTTGATAGGATTGGTTGAAGGAACTCAGGAGAGAGTGGGGTGATTGAGGACTTGATCTCAATTGCGCTTCTCGGAGTAAAATGGTGCGAACCCCAATCTCGCGTTATGTAGAAATGGTGGAACAATTTTATTCAATACACAACACATGTGGAGACTGATTTTCCCTATTTTCTATTTAATTAGGGTCACTGCTACTACCATGGCCATGTGCAAGGTTATGCTCAATCTGCAGTAAGTCTGAGCACATGTTCTAGACTCAGGTAAGTGGGAAAACCTGCAATCATGATGGCAGTTTACAATGCAACTTATATTTATCATAATCCGAGTCATTAGGGTGTATTTCTCGTGCAATCGCTCTGCTTTGTTCACTGAATTTACTAGGTCCAAATCACAGGGTTTTCTGTTTGTAACCTTTCCATATTTTCCCACCACTTTCTACCATGAACTAACTACCAAACTAGTACTCCTCAACCATACATTTTAAGGCAGAAAATATGAGTTTCACCGAACACTGTATGCACAGAACAACTATGTTACAGCTTAGACCCAGGAGTAGGCCTAGTTAAAATCATTGGGACTATATCTGAGTGCATATACTATATATATAGGCCAAAGTCCTGTAGTGTAAGTTAGGCCTACAAAACAGTGACGAGATTTTTAGTAGCTAAAGACTTCTCCCTTCTTTCCCATAGCTCATTTGACTTGCAAGTAAATCCATTTCACATAATGGAAGCAACTGGAGATGCAGGGAGGAAGACTTTAATTATTAGAAATCTCTGCTGCCAGATGACACTGCTGACAGAGAGAGATTTTCAGTAATTAAAAACTTCCTCCTTCATCTCACAGCTCCCCTGGTTCCCACACAGATTACATGCAAGTTAGACTTGCTACAGGAAAAAAGGAGGAAGTCTAAAATTATGTGCTGGTGACATTATCACCCTTCAGTAAGTATAACTTGCATAGTAAGATTATGGTCATAGAATTTTACTGATAGTCTGGATCCTTTGGCCAGTATCCTCTTAAGAAAATATTAAGTATAACACTTACAGGGCTTGTAGCCTTAACATGAAATCCAGGTTGCAGCTGCCCAAGCCAGAGATGGCTCCACATAAAACAATGGGGTTTTCCCCATATCTAAGAAGGTGGTGAGTACCCCTTTGTGTAAACTCCACAAAATGACCACTGTGTGTAAGTTAAAAAAAAAGGGGGTGTGTGTGTATATATTTATTTAAAATTAAGTAATATTTATTTATTTATTACTCACATTTCTACCGCCGCCCCCTCGCCAAGGAGACTCCAGGTGGCTTACGCATAAAACAAATAAAAACTTTACAAAAACATTTTAAAATAATTAAAAATTAGATTTGTTTAAAATTTTAAAAATGTAATTGTTTTTTTAAAATGCCCTCCAATGCCGCATCACAAGATTTTCCAAAAGATTTTTCAATAATTAAATGAAAGAGAATTCTGGCAGTTACATTTGGAATGCCAGTTATGGAACTCTTGCTTCTTGCACTGCTATGAAGATGCAGTTATGAGATCAGGTACCTAGGTCAGGGGTGGCCAAACTATGGCCCACAGTGCCAAATAATCCCCCCCATGCTGCTCCCAGAAGCAGAAGTAAAATGCACCCGCACATGTATTTACGACAGTTGCGGGTGCATTTACGGCAGTGTTTTGCGTGTGCGTTTTACTTCCGCTTCTGGTGGGAGGAACCATGTGACCAGCCCGCATAACCATGTGACTATCCCACGGTGCAAAAAAGTTTGAGGACCCCTGACCTAGGTTGTTAACCTTTTCTAAATACTTGTTTGAAGCTGCCCTTTTGCTTAATCCTCCCCATAGTGCTTCATTGCACTACAACTCCTAGAATTCCCAGCCAGCATGACTAATTTCTCCAAGCTCTGAGGCTCTTCATCCTGTCTTTGGTCTTGTTCTCAAATTACTTTTGTTTAATCTACTTTTCATGTTCTAAGAATCCTCCTTGTATTGGCTGTCCTACATTTGGCTTGTGGAGTAGCCACACAGCCCAGCTATTAATAGTAAGCTTTTATAATCCACTTTAGGAATTCCTACTACTTTGCCTGTCTTTTCAGCTGTTTAGCCTGATATCTGTGACCTCATAATAGTATCTTCCTGGTCCAGGAAGGTTTATCTCATTGTTTACCAAATGTTTGGGACCTTGTGGGTACAAACACACCTGCGCTATATAGAAAACATGTGATGTTTTTCTCTTGGCATTTATCCCAAGACAGAAGCCATCCGTTGTTTATATTTTGAATAATCAAGGACCTATTTTTAATGGGTTTTCTTGTAATTTTGGAAAAAATGCTCTCATTGTGTGGAATCATAGATGCAGTTTAGATTCTGATGGTCTGTGGCTATTCACATGCTGCGTCCAGAAAGGGTTCCTGAGCAGGATTCTCCAATCTTTCTTACAGATTTACCAATCTGCCTAACCCAGCAACTGTGTCTAAAGTGCTCTTTGTTCTGGTCCAGCTATATCCCACTCCTACACCAAGTCCCTGAAGGCACTATGGTACTGATAACACCATGAGGTAGATTATATGGGACAGTTTCTCACTTACAACTGTAATCTCCAGGTCATAACTTTGAGACCAAAATCAGCTATTGGTTATCTTAGAATCAAGAAGATAAATCCTATGTCCAAGGCCAATTGGTGAATCAGTAACAAAGGTGTTATGCCACCACTACTGGAAAGAGCATTCCTTTCTTCCCTGCCCTGTGCTGCATGCTTCAAAATATTGATGCTATACATACATACATACATACATACATACATACATGCATACATACATACAGTGGTACCTCATACAACAATTGCCCTGTATAGCAACGAAATCGCATAACAATTAGGTTTTGGGGGGAAATAGGTGTCCCATATAGCAATTTTCCCTATGGAAAAAACCATACAACAATTTTTCAATGGGAAAAATCATACAACAATTTTTCAATGGGAAAAACCATTATACGATGCATCCAACATGGAACGGATTAAAATCATTGTATGAAGTACCACTCTGTGTGTGCGTGTACGTGTGCGCGCGCGCACACACACACACATATACAGTGGTACCTCATACATACAGTTTGTGTTTTTAAAAACTCAGTGTTTTAATTTTTGAATAATTCTACAAGTACTGGATGGATCTGCTGCAAGTAAAAAGCGGGGACTAGTAAATTCTGGATCATAGGGATCGCTAGATCTGGGCGGGCTCAGATGGAAACTGCGGCATAAATCAAGTAGGCCGGCAGCCAGTTAGCCCAAGTGCGGGGAGGCTTCCAACAATGGGCCAATTCCTTATCACAGTCATCCTCCTTCTCCTTGTCCTCCATGGTCATTTCTCTGTTCAATAAACTAAACAAGTCAACATATTCGTGGCACCAGATCTTATTCCTGGTGGCCGGCAGGAGGTGGTCCCCCAATGTTAATGAAAGGCCAGCGGTTGGGATGGATGATCGTGTGATGGAATGGTAGGCCGGATTCACTGGAGGGCCATAAGGCCAAATCGGATATGGGACGTTAAGCCCTGCAGGTGTAACCCCGGGCGGTACGGGAGGATAAGGTGCCCACCAGGGATTGACATGTTGGGCCGGAAGCAGGGAGCCATGGGCTGGAAACGCCAAACCCGTCTGCTGCAGCCAAGGCCATTGGGCCACAGGGGCCGAAGGCCAGGAACCCGTGTATTGTGAGCTTACTTGACCTGCATACTCACCAGGTGCGCTCGCAGCAACCGCCCCCACCGGGTGTTCCAGCTGCTGCGGAGCGTCGGGGCTCACGACTGAATTAGAGTCCACCGGGCCAGAAAAAGGTGGCAATGACCTATTGAGGTCAGAGCAGTCAGCCGGAGGGAAGGCAAACCGGCAGGCTTACATGGCCCCTGCCACTTCAGATACCGGAGGGGGCCGAGCAGCCTCAAGTTGTTCTACCCTCTGGGTGAGTAGTGCAGTCAGCTGGGGCCAATCCATATCAAACAGGTCAGCCACTTGTAGGGCTGACTGCCTGGCCGACCTGCGCGTGGCTGGAGCAGCGTCAAGGCCCACAGCACGCTATAGAGCAGTGACGCGAGCCACCAGGGCCCTGGGTTCTAAAGGCAAGGCCTCTTGGGAAGGTTGATACCCAAGAGGCCCAACCCCTGTAGGAGGGCCAGGAGGTACCCCAGGCCCAGGAGTGACTGGGCCCAGCAAAGGCCCAGTTGGATGAGCCATGCCTCGGGCAGGCCTGGGCCCAACAGGGGCCCTGCTGCTGGGAGAGGCCCTGCTGCTGTGTGCTGCTGGCCTGGAACGCCTAGGGCAGCGAACCCCTAATGGCCTGCCTGAAATGCGGCAGGCCTTCTTCGTAGGCGCCATTATGGCACGAAATTCAAAGCCCCGATATGCAAGGGTCAAAGCAACCAAGGGGCTGGCAGGCAATTACCCCACAGCCGTGGTGTAGGGTCGACAAAGAGTCAGGCCCCTTGGGCGTCCACAGGAGCCGTGGCCAAGCGCCGCAGCCTAATTGTAGCTCAAGCGGCGATGCACAGCAACCAAGCACCACTCGGAAGGCCGCTCGAGCGCCACTCCCTGGAATCGGCTGGGCGAGAGGAGCCAAACGTGCCCTGGCCCAGCCGAAGATGGAAAGGCCAGCGAGAGCGCGTGGAGCCCCCTATAAGGGCTGCTTGGCTCCGCCCCTCGCTCGGCCCAAGGTGCCCATATCCAGGGCGGGGACCAGCAAAGCGCGCGTCGGCGAGAGTCCCCGCCGATGCGCGTCCCTTCTTTTCAGATAAAAAATGTTAAGTGTTTGGAAAGATATTTCAACAGTTTTTTTATTTGCTGACAAAAAAAGTGGTGGAGAATGGGATTACATCTATATTACAAAAAACATAATTTTTAAACTATTTGACCACACATCACCAAAATTGGCAACATTAAATGGTCTACTTGTATTGTGCCAAATTTGGGGCTGATCCAAAGCCCAGTTTAAAAATTAGATTTTTTTGTTTGAGGTGCCCCCCATTTTTAGAAATTGCCTTGTAGAATGTTGTTTTGCTCTGCTGCACAGTAACACCATTGCACTCCAATGATTATAATTGGCCCCATCAGAGCATTCCAACCAAGTGAGAGTTTACAAAGACGTTTACTAAGGTCACAAAACAGTGTACACAAATGTAGAGAAAACATAGAATTACAGTGTTTGAGGGAACATGAGCACTTTTCTGAAGATATTTTTTTCCTGCAGTCTTATTAGAAAAATCCGCTTTTGATTGTTGCTAAACTCCTTTCTCTGTTCTTTCTTCTTTTCCTTTTTATCATCTGTACCGGAGAAAGCTGTACATAAAGCTTTTGCTGATAACACAATTACAGTACTCTGTCTGCTGAGTGCAGGACATTTAATCGTATTAGTATTATCACTCTCATTGTAATTCTAGCCTTGGCTTTGGGATAGATACCCAGTGTAAGCAGTCATGCTGGATAAATAAGACTTGCAATGTGAACAGATTAACCTGGACTTTTGGGTGTAGATGATATGTACTTTCTCTATTCTTTAACAGACCTTTGACCTGCCAGTGGTATTGCTCATCTTCACTTATTCGGTGGGAAATGGAATCATTTTAACAGGAGACACATTTAAAGGAACAAGAGAACTATAATATTTTTTAGACAAGTTAGATGCTACCTTGAATATTCTGTCCATTGCAGGCTTCAGGAAGAAAAAACAAACAAAACCAAAATGTATGGCAAAAACAGAAGTCTAAAGCTGGGAGACAGTGACATTAAAGATAATCTGGACCTATTTGAGAGCTTACATATGTAGGAATATAATATTGTGAAGATATGAGGATTCTAAGAAGGAGAATACAAGCTCTTTATACATCCTCAGAACAGCAAAGGTAGTTAGAGGATTGTGATTATTTAGACACATTTCATACCATCCACCATGAACCCATAGTATCCTTCTGAACTCATGATAGGATTGGGACTTGGGACTACAGGGATTCTGGTCCAGAAAATAGAAACCTACCATTCAGCGAAATGGTTGTCGGCAGAATGCAAGCGCGGCGCCAAAATGGCCGCCGCGCCCTTTGCGGGCCCCCCCCCCACAGGACAGAGAATCCGGGTAGTTAGGGGCGTGGCCAGCTCCCTTATAAAAGGGGTGGCCACGAGGCAGCCGAGCTGCCATTTTGCCTCAGCGACGGAGCGGAGAAGTTTTTTCCCTGTGTCTCCGTCGCTCGTTGGTATCACCGGGAAGCCTTTTGGGTCGATTTTGCCTAGCTAGCTTCCCTTTTTTACTGCGGTGAGATGCCTTCCAAAAAGAAGGCTGCTGCGAATTCAGCCCGTGCTGTTAGGAGGCGCAACCCAGGTTGGAGGACCGTGGTGCCGCCTCCTCAACAGCCACCTTTGCCACCCCCAGCCGGGGCTGGTGGCTTGGGGTCTATCGCCCCTTGGCCCGATCAGAGTGCGGGCGCGGAGGGCGCTCCGGCCCGCGGCCCGCGAGCGGTGGACACCGCTCCTCCTCCTGCCCAATCCGTTGGGCCTATTACTTTCGGGCCGCAGCCTCTCCCGGGGCCCTCTAGCCTTGGGGGGTGGCCCGGCGCCCTGCCTTGGCAGGTTTCCTCACCAGCCCTACCGGGCTTCGGTACTGGCCAATGGCCATATATGGGCCATGGGGTGCAGGGACCTGCCCCCATGCAAGGGTCAGGCGGGCCGGCCGGCTCTTTACCCATGGTCAATGTAGACACCTTACTGGCTCGTATTGCGGCCTTGGAGGCGTCTTTGGCCCGGGCCAGTCAGGCGGGCGCCCCTTTTGGGGTACCTTTTGAGGCGCTATCGGCAGCAGGACAACGGCCGGCGGCGAGGGTTGAGCTGCTGCAGGCGGGTGGCGCGGCCCCGGCCACTGCCTCGCAGCTCCCCAGCCAGCAACCTGGTGCGGGTCAAGCCCCGGTGATGAGCTCTACATCGGTCGTGAGCTCCGACGCCCCCAGTGGGCCAGAACCCCCGGTGGGGGCGGCCCGCGGGGGTGCAGCATGTGAGTATATGGTGCAAACGAGTACATCCACACACATTCCCAATATAGGGGGGACCTTTCAGTGGCCTTGGCCTCGCGCGGGTGGTGCAGGGGCTACGCCGCTGGCGACCCACCCGGCGACAACTACTGCCACCATGCCCACTGGGGTGGGCCTCGGTTCTTACACTGCTGGGAACGTACTTGGGGTGGCAGGGTTAACTCAGGCCCCTTTGGGTGGGCCAGCTACCCCCTTTTCGGCTTTGCCGACGGCAGGGTATTCCTTGCCACTGGGTGATCACTTGGCACAGGCTACCAGAGAAAAGATATGGCGAGGGGAGTACGTAGATATCTTCTCACTCCTGAACAGAGAGCCCACCAAGGAAGAAAGGGAGGGTCAGGATGAGAAGGACAAGGAGCAGGCACGCCGCCGTAAGCCGCCGCGTACCTGGGCCAACTGGCTCCCCGCTTATTTAATATACATGGCGGTATATTTGAGGGTGCGGCCGGATCTGGCTATTCCCATGGTCCAATATTTGGACAACATATATAGGGCGATGGTAGATTTCCCGGGCCCCTCATGGTTAGCATATGACGAGGAATTCCGTATGAGGATTCCCCTACACCCCGAGATGAGATGGGATGAGCCGTGCCAGAGACTGTGGCTCTTGTATATGACACCCACACGTCCTGCCCCGGGGGATAGATACCATTGTGGACATGCGGTCCAGCGAGCAGCTCCAGCGCAGGTTACCCGCCAACTGGCGGGGCAGGGGGTTCCAGCCCGCCTGCTGTGCTGGACTTTCTCGTCCAATGGTTCCTGCAGTCGGAAGAACTGCAGGTATAAGCATGAGTGTCCCACATGTTCTGGTCCCCACGCAGCCTCTGCCTGTCCCAAGCCTGGGGGGGTGCGAGGCAGAGGGAGGGGTGGACAGTGGGCTGGCAAGCCTGCCACGGATGGAACTAGTTCTCCGAAAGGCCCCCTCCCCAATTAAGGTGGACATGCTGGAGCGCTGGCTCGCATCGTACCCAAGGGGAGAAGACAGAGAGTATCTCATCCAAGGTTTTAAGCAGGGATTTCGTATCCCTTTTATGGGTCATAGATCCCCTCAGGATGCTCCCAACCTTTTATCCCTCAGAGGAAGGGAGGAGGTAGCCGCGGCCAGCATTAAAAAGGAATTAGACGCGGGCAGGGTCGCCGGACCTTTTCCCGCACCCCCTTTTCCCAACCTTAAGGTTTCGCCATTGGGTTTGGTTCCCAAAAAGTCCCTAGGTGAGTTTCGCCTTATTCATCATTTGTCCTACCCAGCCGGCCGATCGGTCAACGATGCGATACCTGATGACCTTTGTTCGGTCAGGTATACATCGTTCGACCATGCGCTGCGCATGGTGCGCTCGTGTGGCCCGGGTGCCTTGCTGGCCAAGTGCGACATTAAGTCAGCTTTTCGCCTCTTGCCGGTGCACCCGGGCGACTTTGAATTGCTGGGTTTTAAATTTAAAGGGGAGTATTATTTTGATAAGGCCATGCCTTTTGGCTGCTCCATATCATGCTCGGCTTTCGAGCGTTTTAGTACCTTCCTAGAGTGGGCTTTCGTCCGCAGGTCAGGGTCCCGGTCTGTAGCCCATTACCTGGATGACTTTTTATTCGGGGGTGAACGGGGCTGGGACACGTGTGCACGTCTCCTCAATACATTTCAGACGCTAATGCAGGAACTTGGTGTCCCTTTAGCGCCCGAAAAGACCGAGGGCCCGTCGACCAAACTAGTATTCCTGGGGGTTGAGATTGATACAGTAGTACAGGCTTCTAGGTTACCAGGTGATAAGGTGTCCAGGATAGTGACCCTTATCTCGGAATTGCTGGCCAAGCGTAAGGCATCCCTGAGGGAACTGCAGGTGCTACATGGACACCTCAATTTTGCCTGCAGGGTGGTCGCACCGGGCAGGGCTTTCGCCCGGCGCTTATGCGACGCCATGGCAGGGTTATCCAGGCCCCACCACAGAGTCAGGCTTACCCGGGGTATCAGGGCAGACTTGTTCGTCTGGTTGCAATTCCTGAGGGAGTTTAATGGGGTCTCATTTTGGAGGTCTGACCTCCTGGCATCCCCCAATTTCCAGATCCAGTCTGATGCCTCAAGATCCCTGGGTTATGGGATGTACTTCAATGGGAAGTGGGCCTATGGTGGGTGGCCACCGGCATGGGCAGGCACAGGTCGCCTGCGGGATCTCACATACCTGGAATTTTTTCCCATTCTGGGGGCTTTGATGCTATGGGGCGAACAGTGGGCTAATTCGGTGGTGCATTTCTGGTGCGACAATGCTGCCGTTGTACACATTGTCAATGCACAGACGTCTAAATCGCCCAGGGTCATGGATCTAGTGCGCCATTTTGTGCTGCGCTGCCTGCGCCTCAACGTCTTGTTCAGGGCCAGGCATGTCCCAGGGGTTAATAACGATATTGCTGACGCTTTGTCCCGCCTGCAGATCTCCCGGTTCCGCGCCTTGGCCCCGGATGCGGAGGAATTTCCCTCGCCACTCCCGGACGAGATGTGGACAATTGGCAAGGAGAGGTGAACCGGGCGATTGGCCTGTCACTAGCGCCACGCACGCGCTAGTGACAACAAGCATTCACTTCGTATAGGGCTTTTGCTACTTAATTTTACTTGCCAGAGACCTGGCCTATCACGGTGGACCATGTTCTGCGGTTCATGGTTCACCTGCATGCACAGGGCCTTGCACCTCGCACCATAGCATCCAAGCTCTCGGCGTTGGCTTTTATGGCCAAAGTAGGGGGTCATGTGGATACCACCTCTGACTTCCGTGTGAGACACGTTTTGGAGGGGTGGGTGCACGAGCGCGGGCGTTGCCCGGACGACCGGCACCCTATTTCCCCAGGGGTTCTTACCCAGTTGGCCCGGGGCTGGCCAGGCCTCTGTTTTGATCATTATGAGGCAGCCCAATTTCATGCAGCCACAACGGTGGCATTTTTTGGAGCGCTCCGCGTCAGCGAACTCGTGATGCTGTCTAAGGCGGATGCAAGTGGTAGGGCACTGGAACGTGGAGATGTCTATGTTGCCAAAGACTGGGCCCAGTTGAGGATTCGCTCCTCTAAAACAGATCAGCATGGCGTAGGCAGTGGAGTAAGACTGCTACGGTGTTCTTTGGCAGACATCTGTCCGGTTGGTGCCCTACAGGAATACCTGGCACTGCGTGGCATGCACCACGGCCCGTTTTTCTGTCACCAAGATGGGTCTCCCCTTACTAAATTTCAGTTTTGGAAGGTGACAGCCGGAGCCCTCACCAGGGTGGGCCTACCAGGTGCCCGTTATGGCACACATTCGTTCCGTCTTGGTGCAGCCTCTACAGCAGCTGCTTTTGGGTACTCTGGGGCTGACATACGCAGCATGGGGAGGTGGGGCTCACAATGTTTTCAGTTTTATGTGCGCCCACTCCCGCCATGAGTACCAATCCAGTCACCTTACCTCCCTTTTTCTCAATTTTCTTACAGACCCTGGGTGTCGTATTACACCGGTGACAGTATGGCTGGTGGGCCACAGCTATGTGCTCAGGGCAGCGCGTTACGCTGCGGCGACAGAGTGGACCCCGACTGGGACTGGGTGACCACGCCAGTCTCGCATGGCATGGTAAGCCTGGGATGTTATGGCGGGAGCTGCGGCCTTTCCTTTTTTCTGGCCTGGGGGCTGACCCGCCTGACATTCTAATCATCCACCTGGGGGGCAATGATTTGGGCCAGGTCACCGGCTTATCGCTCAAGCATGCGATTTGCGAGGAACTCACCTACTTGCATTATGTCTGGCCTGCCACAGCCCTGGTTTGGTCAGACATTGTTCCGCGCCACTCTTACAGAGGGGGCGTTAACCTCCTGGCTCTTGACCGAGCTAGGCGCGCGGTCAATAAGGCAGTGGCGCGGTTTCTTACCACCAGGGCTTGGGGACGGGTTAGTCATCACCCCAATATTAGTCTACAAAATTATGACTTGTATGCAGGGGATGGGGTCCATCTGTCGCGAGGAGGTATGGACCTCCTGTTGGGTGACTGGCGAGCAGGCCTGTTGACCGAGCTGACGGTCTGGGGGGGGGCGTCAGGTCTTCTGTGAAGCCCCTCCGTGTGGCGGGTAGCACTGGTAAGGTAAACAGTATGACCCACAAGTATCCGGCAGGTTCGCAATTGACTGGACAACACTAGACAGGAATAAAGTAGTTAAACGTTGTCCGGTCAACGACGAACCAGGCGATGGGGTGATGATGATTGCTAACCAGCATGCATCACCCCTGTGATTTCACGGATACGCGTCAGAGGGTGGGGTCATAAGTTAGTTATTGACTACGGTCAACAATTTGTTTGTTGTTAACAAACAAATTGATACAAATTGATACATTGTAACCAATTGCCGTTGGCAATTTTGGGGTGGTACCTTACCAGTGTTACTTCGGCCTGCTTGCCTTAGGAATTATGATTGGTCGTTTTACCAATACAAATTTATAATTCGGACTAGGGCATTGAATCAATAAATGTGGCCCTTTGCTGTTATCCACTTTCAATGTTGTCTGTGTCCGTTATTGGGGGGGTGCGCCTGCAATGCAAGCGCGGCGCCAAAATGGCCGCCGCGCCCTTTGCGGGCCCCCCCCCCACAGGACAGAGAATCCGGGTAGTTAGGGGCGTGGCCAGCTCCCTTATAAAAGGGGTGGCCACGAGGCAGCCGAGCTGCCATTTTGCCTCAGCGACGGAGCGGAGAAGTTTTTTCCCCTCCACCCCCTCCCTAGTTAACAGTGTGATTATGGTCGCTTCGGGGCCGGGTGGGAATTTTTGGTTGGGACCCATATTGGCTTCGGGTCCTGGCTTTTTTGCCCATCCCACACTGTTGCTATGGTTTGATATAGGGGTCTTTCTTCGTTCCTACTGTTGACTTTGGTCACATGGGCGGGTAGCACTGGTAAGGTAAACAGTATGACCCACAAGTATCCGGCAGGTTCGCAATTGACTGGACAACACTAGACAGGAATAAAGTAGTTAAACGTTGTCCGGTCAACGACGAACCAGGCGATGGGGTGATGATGATTGCTAACCAGCATGCATCACCCCTGTGATTTCACGGATACGCGTCAGAGGGTGGGGTCATAAGTTAGTTATTGACTACGGTCAACAATTTGTTTGTTGTTAACAAACAAATTGATACAAATTGATACATTGTAACCAATTGCCGTTGGCAATTTTGGGGTGGTACCTTACCAGTGTTACTTCGGCCTGCTTGCCTTAGGAATTATGATTGGTCGTTTTACCAATACAAATTTATAATTCGGACTAGGGCATTGAATCAATAAATGTGGCCCTTTGCTGTTATCCACTTTCAATGTTGTCTGTGTCCGTTATTGGGGGGGTGCGCCTGCAAACATAACTGAGCTTTGAGCCAAGACACTGAAGTTTTCTGCAAAAAGGGTTCAAACACATCTGCTGGTCTTTTCTGCTGGAAGGTCATGAATATACGCAACATGAATGCATATACCACCCCCAGTCGCTTCTTCCTGGGCAGAAGGAAATATAAAACAGGTGGATTCAGCACAGAACCAATGCTCTCAGATCCATACATTGTTTTCATTCCTCTACCCTCTCTTTGTATAGGCCAAATTTCACTTGAGCTGAGCTTTACCAATAAGGCAGGAAAACCCCAGATCCCCAAAATATTGGATGTTGCACTGAGTTCTTTCTTGAAAATGCTGAGGAAGAGGCCAAATAGAACTTTGTGCTTCTATACTGTCAATAGACAGATGACATTCAGCTCTTTTGCTGTTTGTCATCTGAGACTAAAGAAATGGTCAACACTCTGGAACATTGCCTCAGTTTGATAATGGACTGGATAAGGATGAGCAAAATGAGATTCGATTTGAAGAAGTTGGAGGTGCATTTGTGCCGTAGAAGTTTTGGTCCAACCTGTTGTAGAAAGAGCTGAACTATTCTTAAAATATTAGGTTCAAACCTCCTGACCCTACATTATTTTTGGGTATTCAGGAGATGATAGTGGGGTTGCACAATTATATCTGGTGCACTAACTATGGCCATTCTTATTAATTTATTCTAACAATTCTTATTAATTTATTCTAACAATTCTTATTAATTATTAACAATTCTTATTAAATTCTTATTAATTTATTCTAACACTTCATACCAGTTTCTTCTCGTTATGAAAGGGGGAATTGTGAAAGCAGAAATAACTGATATGATAGGTATAATATTGATAAAATCGTATTTAGAAAAGGATTTGGTCTTGTTGGATTAGTGGTTAAGACGCTGAGCTTGATGACTGGAAGGTTGGCAGGTCAGGAGTTTGAGACTCAAGTACCGCATGACAGAGTCTGTTCTGCTCCTGCCAAACTAACAGTTTGAAAGCAAGAAATTAGAAGTAGATAAATAGGCATTGCTTTGGCAGGGGAGGCAACAGCATTCTGTGTGCTCTGGTGTCTAGTCATGCCTGCCATATGATCACTGAGATGTCTGCAGATGCAGACAGTGCTGGCTCTTTGGCTGTAAATGGAGATGTGTAGCGCACCCTAGAGTCAGATGTGACTGGCTATATTTTAAACCTTTGAGCAACATTCTTTAGCAGATACCGCACCAAACATTTAATTATTCCCAGGAAAGAACATCATGATTATTATTTAATTATGTTTCCCCATAAAGCTGTCAGTTTTGAGACAAAGAAAATGTGAGATCCTGAAAGACTGTTTTCACAGGGATTATACAAACATAGAAAGCTGTTGCATACAGAATTAGAACAGCAGATAAAGGCAACTTGGTGCTTTCTAAATTATTTGAATGATAGTGTCTGTAAAATAACATAGCTGGTGAATAAGGATTATGAGAAAAGTCCAAAAAACCTAGAAGGCACAGTTTTCCTACCCTGATCTACACTGACTGGCATCACCTGTTTCAACTCCATCTTTTTTTCTCAGGTTCTATCTCCCTGATATCCACAAACCTGATTGTAAGCTACAATCAACAAAGTAACTTTAAACCAATCTAAAGCAGTGCAAATAGTTAAAAAGAATTCAGCTGTTGGGGGGAAATTAGTGGGCTATAGCAAGCAATTGCGGTGGCATAGTGGTTAAGATGCTTCACTTGATGACTGGAAGGTTGGCAGGTCAGCAGTTTGAAACCCAAGTACTGCACGACGGAGTGAGCTCCCATCTCTGTCCCAGTTCCTGCCAACCTATCAGTTCAAAAGAAAGAAATTGCAAGTAGATAAATAGGTACCAATTTGGTCGGAAGGTAAACAGTGTTCTGTGCACTCTGGTATCTAATCATGCCTGCCACATGTCCACGGAAATGTCTGCAAACGCAGACAGTATTGGCTCTTTGGCTATAAACAGAGATGAGCACTGAACCCTAGAGTCAGATACACCTGGCTTTCGAGCAAGTGTGACCTTTACCTAGGAAACAACATGAAACAAGGTAGAAGGCAAATAGATTATCCAAGTCAGACTGTGCATATTGGCCTCTCTTGGCTTTTTAATGTAAACATTCTTTTCAATCTGTACATTACTTCTCTCAAGGAAGGATGTTAATCATTGCTTTCCTCCTCATAGGTAAGGATGTGGAACTGCAAAACTATTCTCCTTGCGCTGCTCATGGGCAAGGCATTTTATTGTATTAAACATCAATAGTATATAGCTGCTTGAGCACTAGAATTAAAGAAGGTCTTATCCAGCTCGAAGCTTTTGGCAATAAGACTGTAATTACAGGAGCTGGGATGCAGCCACTTTATAAAAGCAGTGGGAATTAATACTGTTTATTCCTAAAGATGCTTCCAATAGAAGATCCAGTTAAGCTTTGTAATACCCCTTTATGAGGGCAAAATGTTACCCTGTCTTGCAGAAGGAGAAGCAGGTATGCTGCAGACAAGTGTTTTGTGCTATACTACACAACATTTGGATGGTGGTTCTTAATTGAAATGCAGATCTTCTGGTATCCAGATCATGTACCATAATAAACGTATTAGAACAATAGGTCTTCCGTATTTTTAGCTCAGGGCCAGGTAACTGTCGAGCCAGACACATATTTAAGTGATTTCATACAAAAAAGCTAAACAGAATAGCAGAGTTTGGAAACAATGTCTTAATGTTATGTTAGTTACCTTTTTCAATAAATGTCATGTAACAGTCTTAAAATTAACATTTAAAGCAGGGGTTCCCAACATTTTCCCGCCAGGGGCCAGTTCCCGCCACTGTGCTCAGCTGTGCGGGCCGGAGGCATGGCTGCGCCCACTACTTATGGTTTTGGTGGTGGCGGCAGCAGGAATCACACCATTTTAGTGGCTTCTGTTGTGATTCCATATGGGATGACATCATTTTTATGTTTATTACATTATATTCATATAGGTTATTAAGTAAGGATTTTAAATCTGCTTTTATTTTGTTTCTGCAATACTCTCTGCTTAGCCTAATTGGAGCCATTTTAAGTTGGCACCTACCATTGAATGGCACCATCCCTTTTCTCTGGGAAAGTACATTTTGGTCTTCTTCCCAAAGTCAGTGTCTGGGAAGTTGTTCTATCACACGGGCTGAGATGGAACATAGATAGGATAGCCATCTGGTATCCTTTGATCTACGCACAAAACCCGTCACTTTGAGAAGTCAGTTAGCACTTCTCAAGGACTCTTTCCCAGGAAAATGGTATAAAAACCAGGGCTTTTGCTCTGTTCGAGAGTCGAATCAGTCGAATCTGGATTGCAGCAGGAGCTCTATCTCTCTTGACATCTGAGCTAGACTTCCCCCATCAAACCATCTTGTATGGGGTGGCAGGGCACTGTCGCACTTAGCCTAAAATCCAGAGGTGATGGGACTTAGGTTCTGCAGAGACATCGACACTTAGAATTTCTTCTGAGACGATGCAATTTTTCTATTACATCGCATTTATTGGACTCTGTTAATTTCTTCAATAAATCATAAAAGGACATTGATTGTCATGAGTACTCTTTCTCCCGAAGTGGAGCAGATTGAATGGGGATATTTAACAATACAGCCTTTTTCCTAAGAGAAGGATTACAATTTTTGGGTTACTATGTGGGAGCCTCTGCCGAAGGAGAAATTTTGTTTCAAAGCTTGGAATTGAGCTACAGGACAGCAAGCTGCTGCAGAGGTAACTGCTTTACTCCCACACACCTTACCCAGCTCCAAGGCCATAGTGTTCCCCAAAACTAGATAAGGGTGTTTTTCACATGGGAATCCAGAGTCTTGTTCCAAGGGGCTTTGTAACTTTAATTTCATCTGTGACATCAGTCACAGATTGCCATTTCCCTGCGAACCTGTTGCCTAGCTCCACCTGACCTTGCTTTCTCGGGCCAACTTTGAAAAAGCACACCCTTTTTGGCCTCGTTTTCCAAATCCCCGGGGTCTCTCGACTGTGCGGCACCTGTGCGCCTCTGAATCAGAGGGAGCCAAGGCACCAGAAGTTGCCAACTGCTGTGGTTTAGCTGCCAAAGCACAGCAGAGCGAACATGCTCCGAAAAGCCTCCCACCGCCCTGGGAAGCTGCAGAGGCTGTGCAAGAAGCTGCTAAAATGGTGCGATTCCCACCGTTGCAGTAAGTGGCTTATTACCACTTCTGGTGGTGGTGGGCAAGTCTAGAGGTGCCTGGGTGGCCACCACATGCCGGATTAATGATCTTCATTGGCTGGATTAGGTCCACGGGCAATAGGTTGGGAACACCTGATTTAAAGTAAAGTTAGGAGATATTTTGCTCCATAAGGACTTTACTTTGGGCATTTCCTCTCTACAATGCACATGTTACTTCATATACACCCATTTGTGAAGAGGAAAAGACCTATACTTTTTCATCCTCCAATAAAATTGTATTTGGAAGCCAGTTTTAGCCCTATAAATGCACTTGGAATATAGTACCCAAAAACCTTAGTTAGAACTGGAAAGAGACTGTAGCATTTTCACAGTTCCTAGTAATTATGGTTTAAGACTATCAGGAACACCAAGGTGCACAGAAAGAGCCTCCTCGAAGATTGTGATGTTTTGAACCACAATTGGGTGTACCCTGGTAACAGTAACCTTGTGATTAGGCTTGTGATCTTTCTCACACTAGGTCAGGCAAAAGGAACCTCACCAAAAGGTGCCTTCATTTTCGCAGTTTCACGTCTAGCCAAGACATGGAAGAAGAAGATCAGGAACATCAATATTGAGAACTGCTGCTCCCCTCTTTTGCCAAGAATCATCATCATCATTGAATCTTGTTCAGAAGAAATTACTATAAAAGTTGTGCAAGTTTGGTGAATTATAAAGAGACTACATAAACATTGCTGCATCTAATCCAGCATAGAACTACTTAAAAGACTGAATTATTTGCAGAAACAACAGTGAAGCCAAGATATCTGAAGCCAACAGTCCTGAATACTGGCCAAGATTCTTCCACACTTTTTCCCTGGTGGGAAATATATTTTAAAATTCTGAGCTACTCTCCTTTTTTTCTGGAAGGCACACATTATTCTTTTCTAATCTAATCACACTGAGGTATGATTAATGGCATTAACATGTCATCCACAGCCAATCATCCATTTTAATAACAGTGATATTAACATTAGGGAGCTTGGATCATATATCAACAAAAATGCAGAGAAGCAGAAAATATTTAGTTGAGTTACCTAACTGAAACAGGGTGCCTGTACTCACATCAAATAAAGCAGTGGATTAGACCAGGGGTTTCCAACCTAAGGTCTGTGGGCTGGATCCAGCCCATGGTGCCATTTCATGTGGCCCCCCATTCTTCCAAGGGCATTCGAGAAACAAAATGGCCACCCCTTTGAAGCTGTTGGGCAGGGCAGAATGGCCTCCGGCCCTCAAAGCTGACTGATACAGCATGACCTAGTCCCCGACTTGAAATGTTTGGGACCCCCATATTAGACTGTAGTCCAGGTTATATTTTACCATAGAGAATAATTTGTTGGCCAATTTGGGGTGCTGGTGTGCGCACTGGTCCTTGGATGCACACGTGTGTGAACGGCTGGCTTCATTATGAAATCCCAAACATCTTCGCATCCGAAAGTTAGTTTGGCCTTTGCAAGTTGAGCCCATGGGCCTGAAGAAGACTGTTTGAATGTGGTTGTGTGGACTGGCTGATAGAGCTCCTATTAATGAGAATCTTTTCATCAATTATTTAATGTAATTGCATTAGTTTCCAGTTATGCAGCGTGCTGTAGTGGTAAATATGTTACGTTGTTTCAGCATGTGTCCACTTGATGCAAAGGAGATCTTGTGTGTCATAGCTAAACATTCCCAGTGCAAGAGGTTGGCGTTATGTTTTGCTTCAAGCAGTTTTATTTTGGTTCATTATACATTGAGTCAGCAAGTAATTGTAAAGGTATCACAAAGGGAAGCTGTAAAACAAGGAGCAAGACAAATGAAAGAAACCCCAAGTGCCCGTTTGTTTCAGCTTGTCCATCCTGGCTCCAGCAGGCCAAAGTCAACAACTTCACTGTGGGATGACTTTGTTATATTTTTGACATTGCGGTTTTTATTAATGCATGCCTTAAATTTTTATCAGTATGGAGCTCAAGAAGTCTGTTTATGCTTAACTGCAGCAGCAAAATAATTAACAAGAAAATCAGGCTGTCTGAAACAAGTTTTCCTGTTGGGAAAGAAGGTGGTGTTCAAATATTGACTTGAATACATCGTGGTATAATTATACAGATTTGTTATTACCTGTTGGATTCTGTGCTGATCCACTCTTTACAATTACAGTATAAAAACTCAGGGCATGACTATACAGTACAGGCTGTTTGATCTCTGTGAGGACAAGTTAGTTTCTGGTGACCAGTTGATGTAAGTGCCAGTACAAATCAGCCTGTTTCCTTAGCATTCCTACTCACACCTTTCTGGGTCTCTGTCTTAGTTACTGGGTAGAATCACCCCATTCTGATTTATTTCCTGCATGCATGATGGCTAAGATTTATTTATTTATTTATTTATTTATTTATTAATCACATTTGTATATGCCGCCCACTCAGGCAGAACCCGACTCAGGGCGGCATTACAACACACTAAAAATACATAAAAAACATTACAAAATCTTATAAAACCACCCAATAAAACCCACATCCCCCCCCCTTTTTTAAAAACCCGTATCCCACTCACCCAACCCACCCACCGCACAAGAGGGATGAAGAGAAAGTTCTTATAAAAACCAGCCGGCGGGGACCACAGTCCCGTTCGGGCCCCACACCTGCCCTGCCAGCCAGGTCTTCAGTCCTTTCCTGAAGGGCAGCAGTTCTCTTTGAAGTCTTAGTTCTGCTGGTAGGAGGTTCCAGAGGGTTGGTGCGGACACGGAGAAGGCCCTCCTTCGGGTGCTAGATAAATGTGCACCCCTCGTTGATGGCACCATTAGAGAGCCTCTCCGGTCCGCTCTGGTTGGACGGGCAGTCACTCTTGGGACGATGCGGTCTCTAAGGTATCCTGGCCCCCTGCCATATAGGGCTTTAAAGGTCAAAACCAGCACCTTAAATTGCACCCGGAGGCAAATTGGTAACCAGTGCAGCTCCCGAAGCAGCGGTGAGGCATGGGCATATCGCCCACACCCCATCACCACCCGGGCCGCCGCATTCTGGACCAGCTGCAGCCTCCGAATGGTCGTCAAGGGCAGCCCCATGTAGAGCGCATTGCAATAATCTAGTCGGGAAGTAACCAGAGCATGAGTGACCATAAGCAAGGAGTCCCGGTCCAGGAGCGTGCGCAATTGGCGAATCACCCGAAGTTGGGCAAAGGCCCCCCTGGCCACAGCCGCCACTTGTTCTTCTAGCAGCAGCCGTGAGTCCAGAAGGACCCCCAAGTTGCGCACTGGGTCTGTCTGGGGCAAAACAGCCCCATCCAATACCAAAGATGGTAGCTCCTTGGATAACATGGGGCCCCTTATCCACAGCCACTCTGTCTTGCTGGGATTCAGCCGAAGCCCATTGGCCCCCATCCAGACCCCAACGGCTTCCAGGCATCCGGATAGGACTTCAACAGCATCAAACCACATTAGAATTTGCTGTTTTAAAATTCCCGTCCACTTTCAATTTCTCAATATCATTTGGTAGGTTAAGAAGACAGCTTAGCCTCTTCATGATATTGGGAAATTAAACACTTCCTCCACTCCTCCATGGAGCATTGATGTGCTGTACCTTTGGAGGGGGAGGGATTGAATGCTTCCTCCCAGATGGAGGAAGACTCAGGGGACGACAATGAAGGGTTGTTCCTTTATTTATGGCATGTGGATGCTAGTATCATATCAACAGCATACCAGACTACCCAAACCTACTGTAGGTGTTCCTTTTTAGTCTGATTCATCAGACCCATGTAGCCAAGTTCTGAAGCTTGTAAATTGGACATTGGTTCAATTAGTGAAAATTGGGTGATAGAATGAGCCTACTTGAACTGCAGTTTACTACTAGATTTCAACCAATAGGTTCCTTTGCTGGACCCACTCCCCAATAACGAAATGGACACTTGTAATGGATTTAAATTGGGCCACTTTATTAATTCATAAACTGTGTTGCGGCAAACGGGCCGCAATGGCACTGGTAAAGCGTAAACCTAATTGCCAATCATATTTTTGGCAACATTGTATCCATTTGTTTGCCAATCATATTTGGCAACATTGTTTCCATTTATTTTGCCAATCATATTTGGCAACATTGTATCCAATTGTTATGCCAATCATATTTGGCCATATTGTATCCATTTGTTTACCAATGAAACAAAATGTTTACCCCGATCAGATGCTACTTGTTGACTCCAGCATCTGACGTATATCCGGCAAATTTCAAGGTGTTGCAGGCTGTATAGATCATAGCATCACCTTGTTTGTGGTTCACCTTTGATTGGCCAGCCCAAGTCTCACTGTACCTTGTCCTATCCGGTGGCCAATCAACTGTGTCCCTGCCGGATTCCTAGGGGTAATCCCTTTTCTCCTTACCAGTGTCACCCGCCACACGGGGAGGAGTTTACACGACTCAACACCCCCCCAACCGCCAGCACGGTCAGCAGGCCCGCTTGCCATGGCAACCAAAAGGAAGAGTGCCCAGTGCCCATGACCGAAGAAAGAGGACAATTCCTCGGGTACTCCCATGAGGTGCCCAGCCTCATGCCACAGGAAGAAGCCAATGCCTCAGGTACTCCCATGAGGCGCCCAGCCTCATGACCAAAGGAAGAGGACCATGCCTCGGGTACTCCCATTAGGTGCCCAGCCTCATGCCACAGAAAGAGGACAATGCCTCAGGTACTCCCATGAGGTGCCCGGCCTCATGCCACAGTAAGAGGACCATGCCTCGGGTACTCCCATGAGGCGCCCAGCCTCATGACCAAAGGAAGAGGACCATGCCTCGGGTACTCCCATGAGGTGCCCAGCCTCATGCCGCAGGAAGGGGAACATGCCTCAGGCATGCTGAGAGGGGGCATTACCTTGTGCCAAAAGGAAGAGGACCATGCCTCGGGTGCTCCCATGAAGCGCCCAGCCTCATGCCGAAAGGAAGAAGACCATGCCTCGGGCACACTGAGGCGCACTACCTCGTGCCTAAAGAAAGAGGACCATGGCTCGGGTACTCCAATGAGGCACCCAGCCTCATGACGAAAGGAAGAGGACCATACTTCGGCCACACCGAGGAGGTGCACTACCCTGTGCCAAAAGGAGGAAGGCCATACCTTGGGTACTCTAATGAGGCGCCCGCCTCGTGCTGAAAGGAAGATGACCATGCCTCAGGCATATTGAGGAGGTGCACTACCTCGTGCCAAAAGGAGGAGGGCCATATCTCAGGTATTCTAATGAGGCGCCCGCCTCATGCTGAAAGGAAGGGGACCATGCCCCGGGCACACTGAGGAGGCGCTCTACCTCATGCCAAAAGGGACCATGCGTCGGGTACTCCAATGAGGGAACAGCCTTATGCCGAAAGGAAGAGGACCATGCCTCGGGCACACTGAGGAGGCGCACTACCTTGTGCCAAAAGAAGGAGGGCCATACCTCGGGTACTCTAATGAGGTGCCCAGCCTCATGCTGAAAGGAATAGCACCATGCCTCGGGCACCCTGAGGAGGCGCACAACCTCGTGCCAAAAGGAAGAGGACGATGCCTTGGGTACTCTAACGAGGCACACAGCCTCACGCCGAAAGGAAGAGGACATGCCCCGGCACACTGAGGAGGTGCACTACCTCATGCCAAAGGTAGGGGGCCATGTCTCGGGTACTCCAATGAGGTGCGCAGCCCCACGCCGAAAGGAAGATGACCATGCCTCCGGCACACTGAGGAGGAGCACTACCTCGTGCCAAAAGGAGGAGGGCCATACCTCGGGTACTCTAATGAGGCACCCGCCTCATGCTGAAAGGAAGATGACCATGCCTCAGACACACTGAGGAGGCGCACTACCTCGTGCCAAAAGGAGGAGGGCCATACCTCGGGTACTCTAATGAGGTGCCCGCCTCATGCTGAAAGGAAGAGGACCATGCCTCGAGCACACCGAGAAGGCGCTCTACCTCGTGCCAAAAGGAAGAGGACCATGCCTCAGGTATTGAAAAGAGGCGCCCAGCCTCGTACCGACAGGAAGCGGACCACACCTCGGTTACACTGTGGAGGCACCCCTCCTCGTGCCAACAGGAAGGGGACCATGCCTCGCGTACTCAAATGGGGCGCCCCACCCCGCGCCCAAAGGAAGAGGACCATGCCTCGGTCACACTGGGGGACCTGCCTCATGCCAAAAGGAAGAGGACAATGCCTCGGGCAAAATGTAGATGGGGCATGCCCAATGCAGAAGGAGGAATGGCATGCCTGGGGAGGAATAGGGCCAATGCCCAGCTAAAGGAAGGAGGCCATTCGAAAGGCAGAGGACCCTCCCCCAGGCACCATGTCGGGAATTCCGTACCACCTTCACTGCACTACGCCCGCATCCCCCATGTGCCTGGGCCGGGTAGACGAAGAAGCCTCTGGGCAGTCCAAATTGCAACCGTGGCCAGTGAGCCACCCCGAATATTGGGCCCCGGGGCTCAGGAGCTGAAAAAGAAGAGACAAAAAGGTGCCAGCAAAGTGTTCTACGTAACACAGAGAAGAATGTCCGAATGCACTCAGTGGGTCCCCCCCGGTTTGTACTACTGACATCGTCGGCCACGCATCCAGAGAATACACCCTGCAGTGAAGCGTTAACCCATGTTAATGACCAGGTGGATTGTCCCACACCACAAGGAGAGTGGCAATACTGCCCCTGCCCTACTGGTGACCCTGGAACAGCAGATAGTCAACTAGAGAAATCAGCAATAATATAGTAGACAATGGCCAGAAAGTGTCCAGTCCCAAGGAAGTAGCGTTAATTAGGAAAGAGCACGGTACCAGACTAACGTACCGGTACCGTGACCCTGGGTGAAACCACATTTGGTCGTTGGCCATGTGCATGACAATAGCAGTAACCCCAATGGGTGAACCTCAGTATGGACGTGTATGCCTGACCACAGTGCTCTATGCAAAATTTGTCAAAGAAAGGGGGAAGCCCTGAAAGATTCAGAGTGCCGCAATCCATCAGGCTACTGCCAAAGCACATTGGCCAGTGAACCAGTAGCCATACCTGGATGGTACCGGTGCATGGTGAACCCGACAGACAGTGCGATGTACGGTCCATGGCTCGAAAAGGCCAGCCCCAAGAAGTAGGCCAGAAATGCTGTCCATATCCGCATATCAGCCCTGGGGAAGTACTGAGTAGACTCTAAAGTATGTCAACTTAAACCCACTAAAACATTGCACGAGAACCCCACAAAAGCCCGGCCAGGCATAATTGCCCCACTACGAGATGACACAACAATAAAGCACCATGAGATAACATGGTTCAACCCAACGCTCTGCCAAAATGTACAAGTTAACGTCTGGGCTCGTACCACATATCCCCAGGTGAAGCAGAGTGACTCACCCTGAGTCAAGTGCCATCCAAATTGTAAACACCATGGCCGAACCGTCAACCCTCTGAAAACAACTGGTATGCCTGTAAACAATTGCGCGAAGAATGAGGGAGCGGTCAATTAATCTTACTATGGGCATACATTGGTGTCCCTCCTCTTCATTATCGTTATCATTATTATTATTGTAATTGTGTGTGTGTGTGGGGGGGGGGCAAATGCGGTGGTCCGGACCACTGCCCATCATGACCACACCGGTGACGACCACCAGAAGGCAGGCAGTGCAGTGCACTGTAGGCAACCCAAGTAACTGTCCAGACTCGTCCCAAGCACTAGCCAAATACGAGAAGCTGGACAGTTACCATGGCGCAATCGAATATGGGAGATGCATGATGTGAATTTATCTGACAAACATACTCACCGAATGCACCCACCGGGCCTGGGAGCCTCGTTCCAACACTCCGAAGGTCAATTGGCCCGCCTGCTGTAGGGCAGTCAGGGTGGCGTACCGGCTAGCAGCTCTCTCAAGGGCAGCTGCTCAAGCCAGCGAGCCGGACCGGGCACAGGCATAAAATTGATCCCTTGCTCGGAAGCCAGTTGTATACGACTCCAGGGTGCAGTGCCCATCCCTGCCCCGAAGCCGAAGAGACCAGCGCTGTCCGCCGGTGCAGACATCTCCGTGGCCATGTGCCAACATGACCAGTCCCCCGAACACAGAGAATGCTGCGACCCCCGCACCAAAGTGGTGCCTATCCATCCCCCAGCAAACCCCCACCCTCGAACTGCCAGGAGGCAGGAGGAGGGACAAAGACGGGAGCTCATCCTGTCCCGCAGCATGAGGGGGATAGAAATGATGACCCTCCACCTCCCAGTCAGCGTGTCGGGTCCTTGAGCCACCGCAGCCCCTGGTTGCTGCCCAACATGCGCGAGGAGCCCACATGGGACCCATCAGGCTCGCCACCCCCCCAGCTCCACCATGCCCCGAAGTTGGGCCCGACATAAGGGTGGGCAGCCATGCATTGGCGGCTGCCGCTCAAAATTGAGCAAAGGCTGCGGGGCGAGGCCAAGGACAAGGCCCCCGGGAGGCCACAGGGGCCACGGTGGAGGTCCGCAGCGAAAACGCGGCCCGAAGAGGGGTGAGCCCAATGGGCGAGGCCACGCCGGCGAAGGCCATGCAAGCCCGCCACAAGGCCGCAGCGGATCACTGCGGCAATAACAATGACCGAGGCCCAGGAAGGCCATGAGGGCCGCAGCTGGGGGGCCAGAGCAGAAACGCGGCACCAAGAGGTGCGTACACAAGCGACGAGGCCACGCCGGTCGAGGATGGGACAAGCCTGCCACCGAGCCGCGGCAGATCACCGCGGCCATCGTCCCAAGTGGCGCTACAGTGCGCGGGCCCAGCCGCTCGGGGAAGCCTGGAACAGCTGGGAGAAGCCAAATAGGCGCTTCGCCCAGCCGATCTTAAAAAAAGGCGATGAGGCTGAGGGGAGCCGGCCCCTTTTAAAGGGGAAACTCGGCTCTGCCCCTCGCCCGGCTCCAGTGCCCGGCTCTATGGGGGCGGGGCCAGCAAAGAGTGCGGCGGCCATAGGCTTGCCGCCGCGCTTCCCTTTGTGCATTGGCTAAAATTTATTTTTTCTGTGCATTTATTGAATATTCATATTAAGAATGTATATGCAATGTTATTTCTTACATCTTTTTGTACCACAGGGGACTTATCTTATTTGGAGATAATGCCTATATTTTGGAGCCATTGGAAGGTGCTACAAATGAGCATATAATATATGAAGCAATGAACCTAAAGATAACTTCAGGTTCTTGTGGCCATCATCTCAACATCTCAGGTGTCACACTGCAGGATACTGTACAGTCTATTCAGATATTTACTAATCGGGTAAGTCAGAAATATACTCTCTTTTATGATTTTAAAATATCAATTTAAGACATACTAACTATGCAACAAGAGCTTGGAAATGTCACTTCTTTAAACTTCAAATTCCAGAAACTCATGATCAGAATAGCCATTGGATATATTAGTTGTAAGATTCTAGACTTAAGCTGTAGTAATTTTGTCAGTTATTTCTCCAAGTTCTGCAGGTGATTAAAATATAATTTTTTTTAAGTTGAGAATTAAATAAAACAGTCCTAGCCAATAAAAAGGAATATTGTTTATTTGTTGGAGCAAGTATGTTTTACATTGGATTACATTAAATAAATAAATAAACATTATAAATTATAAGAGTAAAGCAATACATTTGGTAAACCACTTAAATGGAAAGGCAAGTTTTCTACGTCTAGTAAGGCTGTTCTTTGTAATGAATATGAAGGTTAAATTAAGCAACAAAACCCACAAGAAAGTAGTACTGGGGTTTAATTAATCACAGCAGATTCCGTTTCTGAGGAACGAAGCCTTAAAGGAACAGTGGTTGCTGCCCAATTAAGCTTTCCCTGTGAAGCATTACATCACCAGGATTACGTCACTGTGAAGCATTACACACCGTGATGGGGTGTGGACGTTACCTCGTGCCTTGCCACTGCTTCGGGAGCTGCACTGGGTGCAATTCAAGATGTTGGTACTTACTTTTAGAGCCCTACATGATAGTGGGCCAGGATACTTAAAAGACCACGTCACCCCGAGAACATCTGTCCGTCCCACCAGAGTGGTCCGGAGAGGCTCTCTTATTGCGCCATATGCTAGAGAGGCTCGCCTCTCTAGCACCAGAAAGAGGGTCTTCTTTGTGTCTGCTCCAGCCCTATGGAACCTCCTGCCAATTGAGCTACGACTCCAGACGGAGTTGCTGCCCTTCAGGAAAAAACTAAAAACCTGGCTGGCAAAGTAGGTGTGGGGCACTGGGGATGCAGTGACCCCCACCTGCTGGCTGATATAGTAATATCGCTCCCTCGCTCTTTTTAGTTGTCAGGCTATTTTTTTATTGTATTTTTAATTGGGGTTTTTACTGGTTTTAAGTTTTCTTATAGTTCTCTAGTGGGATTTATGTAGTTCATGATGTAATTGTTGTACACCGCCCAGAGTCACTTGCCGAGTGGGCGGCAATACAAATGTGACTAATAAATAAATAATAAAATAAACAAGAAGCACCTGGGAGGAGGGGAGATAACAGGAGCTGGCCCAGGCTGGATATACAATCCACAGGGATTGGTACGGAGAAGTAGCTGTGGGAAGCATCTAAAGCCCTGGAGCCTGATGAGGGAAATTGGGTTTTGAGGCCTAGAAGTCCCAACTGGATGCACCTGGTTTCCTGACCCCTCCGCCTGAAGGATTCCGTTTTAAACGCCAACAGAAGCAGAGTGGCGACATTCTTTATGTTGAACAGAACTTGAATAGAAAGGGAGCGAGAAGGAAAGTCCAAAAATCATCCTAACTACATGCTGCTCTCTTTTTGTTCCTTTGTTTGTTTCTTCTCCAATCCCCTCAAGTTTTGAAGTACCCAGCCTGAAGCAGCATCTGCTGTACTTGAAAGCTCTCCTGTTTTCCATATTTTAGAAATCTCACAAAGGTTTTGCCCACCCTTGTCTTTGGGTTTTGTAAAGACCATATGGCTTTTTTTTTTAATTGGAAAATGTGTTCACAAATTTTGATTGCTTCTTACAATGAATTGTTAAGTAATTTTGCATTCTATGTAAGGTCCGTAGATGTGTGAGTTTGCCCTTATTAAATGAAAATGCATTTGTGCATCACTTCATTTATAAAAAAAGATTGTACAGGACATATATTTTCTCTGATTTTTTTTTTAAAAAAAACATATTCTGACTTTAAATCGGTTGAGACCAAAGGCATGAGGGTGTGATTTAACTAGGAAGGGATTTGTTATTTCTTTCCCTTAGGCCAGTGATGGCAAACCTATGGCACACGTGCCAGAAGTGGCACTTGGAGCCCTCTCTGTGGGCAACCGTGCAGTCGCCCCAGCACAGAGTTTGCCCCACCCGTCTGCCCAGCAGCCCAATGGGAGTGATTCCTCCCTCCACCGCAGCACAGAGTTCATCCTGCCCCTCTGCCTAGCAGCCTAATGGGATCGTTTCCTCCCTCCCCTGTTACCATGTTGGCACTTTGGAATAAATAAGTGGATTTGGGGTTGTAGTTTGGGCACTCAGTCTCTAAAAGGTTCGTCATCACTGCCTTAGGCACTATAGTAAAAATTCGCCATAGTAGCAATGAGAACTCTTTCAGTTATGGCTGCTGATGCCCTGATAGAGGCTTGGTTCAGAAAAAGGACTCCCTGCTGTCCATGGACCTCAAAGGCCTCCCCACAACCAAAAGGAATCTCTAGGAAGACTTTGTGGGGAAGAGGAAGAACTAGACATGTTTAATTTCTGGGGGGAAACACAATGGCTGGTGACAGCTTTGGTGTTATGTGGTGTTAGTTAGAGCAAAAAAGATTTCAGTCAGTAACATTTTGTCACTTTTGGAGGGGGCCTTCAGGTATTCTCATGCGTTGGCCATTGTCTTTTGCCATCCGTTTATACAGATGGCAAAAAAGAAACCACAAAATGAACTATTCTCCAGGATCCCATGAATGAGTCACTGCCTTCTGATCTGCAAGAAAAATGCAGAAGAAACTGAAGCGACGGTTACTTGTGCCATTTTAACATTGAAGACAAGTTAGGTCAGGGGAACAAAACAAAGTGTAGTTTGTTTCAGGGATACAGCTTGAATATCTATGTTATTATAACTAGAAAATAATTTAATTTGACTTTGGGTGCATCTTGATTAGCAAAAAAAGTCCTACATTTGTGTCAATTTTGCCAGGTTCAGAACTGAGTCGAATGCCAAGGAATACACGATGCACAGCTGGGGAACGCATTATATTGCAGAAACACAGTTCATTTTAAACACCCAGCAAGGGGTCGTTTATTTTGTTCGATTTCTAAACCACTGTACTCTTCTGTGTGCATGCGTGTATTGGCACATATTATGTGTTGTCTGTTTTGCCCCATAGTTTTTTCAGGGTTCCCTGATGCTTGAAAATGTTTTTCTCCCTCCAATTCTGTTGTGTTCTCAATACTATGCCTTTAAACAATGTAACAATCACCAGCTGCATCAATGTAACCCGTTGTAATTAGGGCGCGAGCTAATGACCACCAGGTGGCAATAGCGAGCGCCCAGCTCACACGGTTCCAATTCCCCAAAGAACTACAGCACGGGAAGATTCCCGCCACTACCTCACCTGGACAAGAAGGGCGTGACCTGAAATGACGTCACGCCGACAGTAGCCAATGGGCTACCGTGGAGCCACATTCAAATGTATAGCCACTGTATATATTGAGCTGTTCGTCCGCCATTACCACATGTTCCCCAGTACCACCATGCAATAAAGATGTGTTAAGCCAATCCTTCGGCTGTTCCTGTGTCTTGGTTCTCATACACTAAATTGGCGACGAACGTGGGATAGTGGATCCCCACGAGATCAAGACACACGCTGGTCACGCCGGTTTCGACATTAACAAGCCGGAAGATTGGGAGCTCTTTGAAATGGAATTCCAAGATGCGCTGGTGGTGTCCGACATTACGGACGAGGGAAAGAAGAGGGCCATCCTCACCCGGATGCTCGGAAATGCCGCCAAAAGAGTATTGGTGGACCTGGTATCACCGAAGAAGGTGAGCGAGCTGTCGGTCAAACAGCTCCTGAAAGCGATGCGCGACCATTTCCAGCCCTCGGTTTCGATGTTTTCGGCTCGAGACGCGTTCTGGAAGAGAGTTCAAGCGCCGGGTGAGTCCATCGCCGCTTTTGCAGCGGCCCTGCGGTTGGCCGCCGGCCCATGCAAGTGGGAAAATCTGGAAATCGCCCTCAGGGACCGCATGCTGTGTGGCCTGTGGGACGAGGAGGTTCAGCGAAAGTTGATGAACCAAGAGCCACCCCCGACGCTGCGCGAAGTCGTGAAGGTGGCGCAGGCCGCAGAAGCCATGAGGGCCGGAGTCAAGGGGTTTAGAGAAAGGCCCCCACAGTCTGACAAGGCAGCGGGCTCGGTGCATGCGGCCAGACGGACGCCGAAATCTCCCACGGAGAGCAGCAACGACGAGGACGTCCGGAGGGTTCGGAAGGAAGGCCGACGCTGCGACGGATGTGGAGCGGCCCACGACCGCATCAAGTGCCCGTTCTGGAAGGCTGAGTGCCACAACTGCGGACGCCGGGGGCACATCGCCAAGGTCTGCAGACGGCGGCGCAAGGAACAGAAAGGCTCGTCAGACTGCTCGCCGAGGACCAAGGAGGGCGCCCGGCCCGCGAGGAAACAGGATGGCGTGGGCCGCATCTGCGACGACAGTAGTGATGACGCCACAGTGTACAGCGTGTCCTTGGGACACCCCCGTTACTTTGTTGAGGTACTGGTGCAAGGGGCCCCTGTTAGACTCGGAGATAGACTCGGGTTCCTCCTACTCAATCATGTCCCAGCGGGAGTTCTTGGGAATTTCCCCCCACGTGCGCCCTAAGCTCAAAGCGTTGAGGTCCACGCTGCGGGATGTACAGGGAAATAGCATTCCGGTGTTGGGGGTTGGAAAATTCAAGGTCCAATACAAGCAACACGCCGCGGAACTTCCCCTGGTTGTTCTTAATGGGGGAAGTTGCAGCCTCCTTGGGACCCAATGGTTTAAGCCCCTGGGTTTGTTCATTGGGGGGGTGCATGCCGTTGGGACTGACCCGATACAGGAGGTGTGTGACGCACACCCCGAAGTTTTCAAGAAAGGACTCGGAAAATTCAAGGGACCCCCAGTAGCGTTCAACCTGGACCCAGAGGTCCGCCCAATAAGACTCAAGCCACGCAGAGTGCCTTTCGCACTAAAGGACAAGATAGAGGCGGAACTGGACAAATTGGTGGGCCAGGGGATTCTTGTTCCTGTTGATTCCGCGGAGTGGGAAACTCCGATTGTAACTGCGCTAAAGGCCAATGGGGAGGTTCGCATATGCGCTGATTATAAGTGCACCATTAATAAGGCGATCCGCCCAAATGCATATCTGGTGCCGGTAGTCAGCCACCTGTTGGCCAGGTTACATGGGGGAAAGTGTTTCGCAAAACTTGACCTGGCGCAGGCCTATCAGCAACTCTCAGTAACCCCAGCTGCAGCTGCTGCGCAAACAATAGTCACTCATAAGGGGGCGTTCCAGGTGACGCGCCTACAGTTTGGCGTGAACTCGGCGCCGGGCATTTTCCAGTCGCTCGTGGAACGCCTCTTAAAGGGGCTAGATGGGGTCTTGCCATACTTTGATGACGTATTGATAACGGGGGGAAGTGAGGAGGAGTTGGCTGAAAGGCTAGACAAAGTACTGGCGGTGTTTGAAAAGGCGGGGTTGAGGTTGCGAAAAGACAAATGCGTCTTCTTCGCAAAAGAGGTTGAGTTCTTGGGTTTCCGGGTAACCCCTGTGGGAATCAAACCCTCCAAATCAAAGGTAGCCGCAATTCAAAATGCCCCTCGCCCCACCTCCAAGCCCGAATTGCAGTCGTTCCTAGGGCTCTTAAATTTCTACCACTCCTTCCTGCCTCGGAAGGCATTGGTAGCGGAGCCGCTGCATAAGCTGCTCAAGAAGGACGAGGCGTGGAAGTGGGGCGAGAGCCAGGAGAGGGCATTCGTGGGACTGAAACAACTCCTAACGTCTGATGCCATTCTCACCCATTTTGACCCCAGGAAGCCGGTGGTTCTGATATGTGATGCATCCCCAGTGGGGGTGGGGGCGGTGCTGTGCCACGTGCTGGAGAGAGGCCCCGGTAGCATTCTACGGGAGAGAGGCCCCGGTAGCATTCTACTCCAGATCCCTGTCCCAGGCTGAGCGAAACTACGCCCAAACAGACAGGGAGGCGCTAGCAATAATAGCGGGGACTAAGAAGTTCCACGATTTCCTCTACGGCCGCCCCTTCACCATAGTAACCGACCACAAGCCCCTGCTAGGCATTTTCACTGCGGACAAGCCCACACCTCAGATCCTGTCCCCTAGGATGTTACGGTGGGCCATCTTCTTAAACGCGTATCAGCACGCGTTGGTATACCGCCCAGGGAAGGAAATAAGCCACGCTGACGCCCTGTTGAGGTCTCCCCTTCCCCACGGTAGCGGCCTCGTGGGCGAGGAAGAACAAGACCGCCAGGTGCTCCTGATAGAGGTCTTAGATTTGCCCCCCATTGTACCTGCAGACATCGCCAAGGCGACCGGCAAGGACAAAACGTTAGCTCTAGTCAGCTCCTGGGTCCAGAAGGGGTGGCCGGCGTCCTCCCCGGCGGCGGAGTTCGCCCCGTTTTTCAGGAAGCGGCTAGAGTTGTCCATAGAGAGGGGGTGCCTTCTGTGGGGCCAGCGGGTGGTAGTCCCCGAATCCCTGAGGCCTAGGGTGCTTAAACTGTTGCACGTCAGCCACCCGGGAATTGTTCACTCCAAGGCTCTGTCTAGGAGCTACTTTTGGTGGCCCCAACTGGACGCAGACATCGAGCACATGGTGGGCACTTGCGAGGGCTGCCAATGCTCCCGACCCGAAGAAGCGCGTCTGCCTCACAGGGAATGGGACGCGGCAAAGGGGCCGTGGTCCCGTGTGCACATTGATTTTGCGGGCCCATTTAGGGGGACACTTTTTCTCCTCATAGTGGATGCTTACTCCAAGTGGTTGGAGGTCATTCCTGTCACGAGCACCTCCTCAGCAACGACAGTAAAACATTTGTGTAGGGTCTTTAGCACGTTCGGTATACCCGACACCCTAATTAGCGATAACGCTAGTTGTTTCACATCCGCTGAGTTCAGGGCATTCACCAAGATCAACGCCATTCGGCACATCACCTCCGCCCCTTTCCACCCGGCAACAAACAGCCAGGTTGAGCGCCTCGTGCGCACCACCAAGGACGCGCTGAGGCACATGGGTCCCGGGGATCTTAACCTGCAAGTGTGCCAGTTCCTGCTGGGCTACAGGGTGACCCCCCTAGCTTCTGGGTACTCGCCCGCGGAGCTCCTCATGCGGAGGAAGCTGACTACGATTCTGACCAGGCTAGACCCAACGAGGGTGGAGGACATAGGGAGGAACATCGGGTTAGCGGACACGAAGAGTTTCGAAGTAGGTGCCCCGGTGCATTGCAGGAACTACGCTAGCGCGGAGCCAGCCTGGGTCCCGGGCGTCGGCGTTGGGCAGACGGGTCCCGTGTCGTATTGTGTAGAGACCAGTGCGGGTCTTCTCTGGAGATGGCACGCTGACCAACTACGGCGCCGGGTCCCGGCCAACCAACGCGCGGACGGCGCGGAAAAGGATTCAACGTTAGGGTTCTCCCCCACCCGTTCAGCCCAAGGGGGAGGAGAGGGGGGCCAGTGGTCCCCACCTAGGGGGGAGGAGAAGGAGACTGTTCTCGTAGATAGCCTGAGCGATGCCCCCAATGACCCAGCAGAAGATTTCGAGTTTCAGTTACTAAACCGGGGGGGGGGGTTTCGGAGTGGTCCCCCACCCATCCAAGCGAGAAGCGGGGTTTTTCGTTAGCCCCCAGTGCCCCTGGTTTTTCCACAATGGAGTTTGTCCCTTCCCCAAAAGCCGCAGAACCGCGGCAAGTCACTAACGAGTCTCCCTCTCCCGTTGCAGGACAAGAGACCAGGGGACAGAGAAGCAGTAGCACTCCCGGGACAAGCCAGCCAGCATCACGCCCAAAACGCGTTTGCAATAAGCCATCTTGGATGAGAGACTTCGTCTCATCCTAGGGGGGAGGGATGTTGTGTTCTCAATACTATGCCTTTAAACAATGTAACAATCACCAGCTGCATCAATGTAACCCGTTGTAATTAGGGCGCGAGCTAATGACCACCAGGTGGCAATAGCAAGCGCCCAGCTCACACGGTTCCAATTCCCCAAAGAACTACAGCGCGGGAAGATTCCCGCCACTACCTCACCTGGACAAGAAGGGCGTGACCTGAAATGACGTCATGCCGACAGTAGCCAATGGGCTACCGTGGAGCCACATTCAAATGTATAGCCACTGTATATATTGAGCTGTTCGTTCGCCATTACCACATGTTCCCCAGTACCACCATGCAATAAAGATGTGTTAAGCCAATCCTTCGGCTGTTCCTGTGTCTTGGTTCTCATACACTAAAAATTCTTACTGTTATAAGCATTAAGGCACTTCAGGGATCAACTGTCATGGCAAAAAAAATTGGTGGCAATCCTATAACAGTAAAATTTAATTTTAAAAATTGATACCATGTGTCAGACGTGGAGCAGGAGCAATGGGGGCTGCAGCCAATTATTTCAGAAGCAGAGGTGGAGGCAGAGCTGGTGACTGTGATGGCAGAAGATGTTTCACCCAACCCCCTACTTTTGAATGGAAGCAGTGGGGTTAAGTAAAAGAAAAAAGAAATAACTCTATGGAGGAACGGAGGGGAAGGGAGAAATTAGTAGGGTGCTTTGCAGTGGGTTAGTGGTTAAGACGCTGAACTTGATGACTGGAAGGTTGGCAGGTCATCAGTTCGAGACCCAAGTACTGCATGGCGGAGTGAGCTTCTGACTCTGTCCCAGCTCCTGTCAACATGTCAAACAACCCTGATTGTCCAAGAACCTGAAGAATGTTGCAAAAATCCCAGGAATGCTTCTAAAAATTCTGACGAAAAAATTCAAAAAAAAATTCCAAAATCGTGCTCGAAACCACTCCTAAACACTCTTTGCCTCATGCAAAACCCAGAAGAGCAATGCACGCATGTGTCCTGCCTTTTATACTGCCCAGGCACAATGCAATCTGGGAAAACTCCAATGCCTCATACAACGTCGCACGACTTTGTATGAGGCAACTTTTTTCAAGGAATTAGGTGATGTTGTATGAATCCAATGTTGTATGAAGTGAACTTTGTATGAGGTATTACTGTAAATGCAGCTGAGCACTGAACCCTAGAGTCGGGCACAACTGGCTTTCGAGCAAGGGCAACCTATACCCTTTACTCTTTACCCTTGCAGTGGCAGCTACAGGGTTGAGAAACAACCTGTTTTTTTAAAAAAATAACTTTTATTAATTTTATAAGATATAAAGTAAATATATGAAAAGTAACAAGTATAGTATAAAAAATACAAAATGTATACAAAAAAGGAAAATCAACATATATAGAAAATTTAACATTAACATAATCATATAAAAAGGTAAAACACTAAGAGTATTAAGATACAACTAAAACTGCACTTGATCAAGTATAAGCAGTTAAATTTTATCCTAATTCATTTAATTATTATCAGCCGAGTAAAGAGTTTCTATAATCAAACTAATTTGACTCTTCATACATTTGTTAAACCTCTTTTCCTTAATGCAAAAGTACATACTTTCCAAAATGGCCCGTTTAACCAATTTCTTACCATAATAAACCACAGTAAAAAAAATCAAGTGCTAGTTCACCCCAAGTAACTGGACATTGCCCTGGAGGATGCGGTGGCACACATATTTTACACTATTTCCAAAAACTGGAATGTTCCGGCACTGGTCTGCTCCCGTCACCTTTTTTACCAAAATCTACAAATGGTTGCCAAATTTGCCAAAATATGTTCTCTTTTACTATTTCCTTTTTCTTATTCAGTTCCCATGTTAGTTTATCATTCAGAGCTAACTGCCACATTTCCCTATACCATTCTTCCATCTTTAATGTTAGATCACTTTTCCAATTCCTCGCTATACATTGCCTTGTCCTTATCAAACATACAGACAGCAATTCTTTTTTATCCTTATCTAAATACATGTTTCCTGTGTCTCTCGCTAAAGCTGTACATGGGTCCAGCTTAAAGTTCACCCCCCAAAATCTAGTGATTTCTTTTCCTATTTTCTCCCAAAATTCCTTTACTATCATACAACTCCACCACATATGCTCATAAATTCCCAATTTGTTTTTACATCTCCAACACATTTGACTTTTATTTTTATCTATCTGGTGCAACCGCACTGGGGTCAAGTACCATCTCCAAAGCATTTTAAAGCTATGTTCTTTTACTCTGCCATAGCTCTCATAATTCTTTTATTCCATTTCTTTTTCCAATCCAATTCTGTGATACTGACATTAAGATCTTGCTCCCATATTTTCCTCAATGTTTCTTGTGAGTTACTGTCTTTATTTAAAATCCTATAAATTTTGCTCACTAAGCCCTTTATATCTACTTCTCCTAATTTTCAATAGTATTTCCTCAAAATCTGTCTTATCTCTTTCCAAACTGACTTCCTCCAAGTAAATACTATTCCATTTATTTACCTGTATTAACTGTAGCCAGTTTAATTTCAACTGTGTATATATCTCTGTTTTTTTCTCCTTGTCTTTACAGATGTTTATCCAGTCTTTCAAATGAAAAATATTATGTTTGCCCAAAAATTCCTTAATTTCTCTATCCAACTTTATCGGGAATTTTTAAAAATCCTCTATTTCTATGATCGGAGATAAATCAGGGACTAAGTCCTTATTCGCCTTTTTCCATATATCAAGTATTGCCTTCATCATTTTATTTTTAACACCTAGTTTACTCCTTTCTTTATCCAGAAATACTGCTTTACCAATCTGATTTAATTCCTTCATCTCAACTTCCTCCCAAATTGGTTTCTCCTTCCTCAACATTTTTACAATGTTTCTAATTTGAAAAGCTCTATAATAGTTTTTAAGGTTTGGTAGACCCAATCCACCTTCTTTTTGAGATAAATACAACAAACCTATTAATTCTGGATCTTCTTCCTCCATTACAATAGGCATTAAATAAATTTTGAAAATCCTTAATTTCTTGGTCTTTTAATTGGATTGGCAGAGCATCAAACAGAAAATTTAATCTTGGAAGTAACATCATCTTGCACAATGCAACTCTGCCAAACCAAGACAACTTTAATTTATTATATTGCAATATTTTTTCTTTAATTTCCTTTTTTGCTTTCCATAATTAACACTCTTAAGATCATCCCAATTATAGGAAATATTTATCCCCAAATATTTTAAACTTTTCCTAACCTGAATTTTATATTTATCTTTTATTTTATTTTGATCTTCTTTATCTACATTCCATGTTATCATCTCAGACTTGTCCCAGTTTATCCTCAATCCTGTTACTTCCTCAAAATCATTTAGGTGTTCTTGAATCCTATCCAATACCCTCAAAGGATGTTTTAAAGTTACTAGAGTATCATCAGCATAGAGCCTTATCTTTGTAACTGCGACTCCCTCAATATTTCTATCCTGTCTTATGGTATTTGCTAACACCTCCATTGCCATAATAAATAGTATTGGAGATAGGGGGCACCCTTGACGTGTTCCTGACTGTAATTTTACCTCATCTGTGATAGCATCATTTACTTTAATCTTAGCGGAACCTCGCTGATATAATTGTTCAATGACTCTTAAATCTATCTCCAAACCTGTAGGAATTAATTATCTCATTAATTGTTACCCATTGAAGAAAGTCAAACGCCTTAAATATATCCAAAAATAGCATTCCAACTTTTTCTTTCTCTTTTAATGTGACATCTATTAAGTCTAAAGCCCTCCTTGTCAAGTCTGTCATATGCCTTCCTTTTAGAAAACCTACCTGATCTTTACTTATATAATTATTCATAACATTGTTAAGTCTTTTTGCCAAAATCATCGTAAAAATTTTCACATCTTGATTTATTAGAGAGATGGGTCTGTATGACTCCACTTTTTCTAGATCTTTACCCGGTTTTGGTATTAAAACAATTATTGATCTGTACCAGGAAGTCGGGATTGGACCTCCCTCCAATATATAATTAAATAATTTTAATAATCTTGGGACCACACTGTCTTCAAACTCTTTATAAAACTCTGCTGGCAATCCATCTTTCCCTGGAGATTTACACATCTTCAAATTATCAATCGCATCTTTTATTTCTTCCATTCTAGATTTGTGCTCTTGAGTTATCTTTCCCTCCACTTGTTTTGCTAATCGATCTCTTAGTTTCCCTACATTTATCTTTTTTCAGTATATAACTCCTGATAAAAATCTTTAATTATCTTAGTTTTATCTTTTAATTTATTATATTTAATTCCATCCTTAATCAAAACTCCAATTTCCCTTTTACTCCTTTTTTCTGTCGCTGCTCTTGCCAACATTTCTGAATTTTTGTTGCTAAATTCAAAGTACTCCCTCTTCAAGTAGATTAAGTCCCGCTGCACCTTTTCTATATCCTTTCCCACTATTTCCATTTTAACCTTTGTATCTTATCAAAGGTCTTCATATTTTTTGTTCTTGCATGTTCCTCCTGTAATTTATCTCTTTTTACATTTTATCATAGTCCTATATTGTCTATTTCTGATACTTGCCAGCTTAATACTTTCCCCTCTAAATATCGACTTCATAGTATCCCAAACTGTATGGTATCCAATTTCTCCTGTATCATTCCAAAGCCAGTACTCCCCCCAATTTTGAGTCATCTGTAACTTAATCTCTGGGTCTCGATATAGCTTGGGATCATATCTCCAATTAATTCCGCTCTTTACACCTTCTAATTTTAAAACCATCAATACTTTTCCATGATCAGACTCTTTAATAATTCCTGTTTCTATATCTTCTAAATTTTTGATCATATTTTCTGTAACAAAAATATAATCTATTCTTGAATAAGTATTGTAAACCTGAGAAAAAAAGGTATATGCTCTTTCTGATCCTTTTATCTCCCTCCACGTATCTTTCAAAGCTAATAAATTCATCCATCTATCCAAAATTTTCATTTTGCTACCTCCACCCCGGGTTAAGTTTGTACAATCTGCCATTGATCACACCAAATTAAAATCTCCTGCCATTATCATCTTTGCAGAACCTTCCTTCCGCAAAATTTGATAAATCTCGTCTAAAAACTTCTCCTGGCTGTCATTAGGAGCATAAATATTTACCAAAGTGATTTCTTCATCATCAATTTTGCCTTGTATGATTAAATACCTACCTTCCGGGTCAACTATTTTCTTGGTCATATCAAAACCCAATCTATCTAATATCAATGTTGCTACTCCTCTTGCTTTTGAAGAACCATATGCTTTTTCATATATTTGAGTTCATCCTAAATATAATTTATTCACCTCGCCTGACTTTTGATGAGTTTCCTGAAGAAAGACTATGTCTGGCCTATCTCTTCTGAGAGCTGATTCTAATCTTCTGCGTTTGACTTGGCAGCCAGTAACTTTCACATTCCAAGTTAATACCTTTATATTCTATACAAGCCATGAGGATCAGATTTCTAATTTAATCCTTCCAGAAACTCATATGCTGAGGTACTGGTTTATCTCCTTTATCCCATATTAAGACATGTTCCACAAATGGCCTCAATATTTCCCAAAACTTGTTCTCTTTCAAAATACCTTTCTTCACATTCAATTCACATGTCTATTTATCATTCAAAGCAATTTCCCACATTTCCTTGTACCATTCATCCATTTTCAACACTAGGTCACTTTTCTATTTTCTTGCTATACATAATCTTGCAGCCGTTAACATTATGTATAACAATTCTTTTTTGTTGGTATTCATATTTATATTATCCAATTCTGTCAGTAAGGCGATACCTGACTCCAACTTAAAATCAACTTTAAGAATCTCTGATATTTCCTTCTCAATTAATTTCCAAAAAGCATTTACCACTTTACAACTCCACCACATATGTTCATATGTTCCGAGATTGCTTTTACATCTCCAACAATTTCTCGTGTTGCTATTATCCATTCAATATAATTTAACTGGAGTCAAGTACCACCTCCATAATATTTTATAATTGTGTTCTTTTAATCTAATCGAAAGGTTTTTCATAATTCTTTTTTTCCATTTATTTTTCCAGTGTAATTCAGGAATTTTTATATTTAAATCCTCCTCCCATAACATTCTCAAAACATTTTGTGAGTTTTCATCCTTTTTTAGCATTTTATATATTTTACTTACTAATCCTTTTATCCCCATTTCTCCTTTTCTTATTTTACAAATCATCTCTTCAAATTCTGTTTTATCCCTCTATAAACTAAGCTCATCCTTATATCTCTGTCCCCATTTATTTACCAAAATTATTTGTAGCCAATTCAATTTCAACTGTTTAAACACTTCAGCTCTTAGTTCTGGTTTGTCACACATTTTTATCCAATCTTTTAACAGAAACAAATCTTTTCTCAGAAGTATGTCCTTTATTCTTTTATCTATTTTTACAGGAAATGCCTTTATGTCTTCCATATCCATTATCAGAGAGACTCCTGGTACAAGTTTCCCCTTAGTATTTTTCCAAACATCTAACATTGCTTTTGTCAATTGATTCTTTGTCTTTAACTTTATCTCCTTATCCAAAAAAATTGCATTACTATTCCGTTTTAATTATTTTATCTCTATCTCATCCCAAACAATTTCAGACTTTGCTTGCTATAATCTTTGCAATATTTTTTTAATTGAAATGCCCTGTAATAATATTTAATATTTGGAAGACCTAAACCACCTTCTTTTTGCGGTACATACCATAAATTTTTTGTAATCCTCGGCCTTTTCCCTCCATTGCAAAAAGTGTTTAACATATCTGAAAACTCTTTATATCTTTTTCCTTTAATTGAATTGGGAGAACATCAAACAAAAAATTCAACCCTGGCAACTGCTTCATTTTACATAAAGCAATCCTACCAAACCAAGACAAGTTCAGCTTACTATATTGTATATATCACTGGGTGAAATTATTTTGTAATACAATAGAATGAACCTTATAAAATTTTGGAATTTCAAATATATAATTGAAAATATAATGAAAAATAATGAAAAAATGAAAAAATGGTTGATAAGTGATAGATAATTATGTAAAGTTATAAGGCATGGTGTACAGCTTGTAAGAATGTATGATATATATAAGGTTCTAGAATTGGTATTGTTTAACAATGCTATTATAACAGAATGTAAGTAATTCAATGTATTAATTTGTTTTTTTTACGTATTCCCCCCCATATATTTTGTATTGTTCATTATATTTTTGTTATTTAAAAAAATACCTTTATATTCTTCATAATTCACCCAAATCCTCTGGATTGTGTCCACCACATCCTCCTAAGGGCGTGTGTTCCTTTAGCCAGGAATTCCCCTTCACCCTACATTCATAAAAGAAAAACAAATATAGAAAAATTAACAAGAATCAAAAATATTTGATTACCCTCCCCACTTTTCTATCAAAAAAGTTATCTTTGTCTCCCAAAGGGAGGAGGGGGGGAACATGTTGATGCAAGATTATCATAGATATTATTAAATCCCCTGTGCTGCTGCTAATTCTTTTACATACCACCTACTGCCCCCTGTAAATCCAAATCATCCTTCCCCTGATGAGCTGATTTGTATCCCTCTGAAACAATTAGCTCTTCCTTAAGGACATCCCATTCCTTCATTCCATTTTCAACCAATTTTGTTTGTTCCATAACATACATAGGGTCCAAATCCTGAGTGATAACGAACCATCTACCCAAGTATGAAAAAGTCAATTGTCTGGGAAATTTCCAGTTATACTTTATAGTTTTGACAATCAGTCTTTTGGTTATTGGTCTCATCGTATGCTTCCAAATTCTTTCCTCTACGGAAATATCATTGTATACCTCGATGTCTGCTCCATCCATTTTCAAGGCCTGCAAACCCATTTTTGACATGTGCCATTACATTCAGTTTATCTGTGACATTTGCAAACTTCACTAACATATTTCTTGATCCTGTTCTGTTTTTCTTTGAGCCTAAGCAAAAAACACTTATAATATGCTCAGGGCCAAAGTTAGTTCCCAATCCTAATCCATTCAACCAGTCTAATACTCTAATTTTTAACTGATCGGGGATCTTCTCTGGAATCTTTCTGATGACTATATTGGCCCATCTCATCTGTTCCTCCATTAGTTACAATCTCTTCTCTTGGCTAATAGTGCTATTAAATTAACATAAAATCTCTACCATCTAATTACCAATTTAATTAATTCTATATAATAAAAAGAAACTTATCCAATTAGAAATTCATCAATAGAAACAAATCCACAATTTCATATTTGTCATTCCATATGATTATCTCATCAATTTCAATTCATATTTTCTTCAGATCATCATTATGTATGAAAAATAAAATAAAATAAAGGTTATGGTAATGATTAATAAAAGAAAAAGAAAGAGATGAAAAAAGAAAGAAAAATCCGACTTCTGGGGTTTTCCACTTTTGGGGGACGCCAGTTCTTATAATTCATATATTTGTCCAGTTGTTATTGGTAACAATAATTATTGATGAATAAAGCTTCAATTAATTTATGCCAAGCTTGCCTCCGCTTGCTCGCACACTCACAAACTTTCTTTGATCAGCTGGTTCGCTAGCTGGTTCGCTTGCTTTTATCCGCCTTCAACTCCTCTCCACCAGCAATTCAGCCAAATTCACTCCAGGCTCCTCACTCCAGTCTCAAACTCGCCCTTCCGCATTTCCATCTGCTCCGAGTCCAACTCCAACACAATCCTCAACAGTCTTCTGCAGAATCTCCCTTCCAATCTGCACCAATCTACTCACAGCATCTCTCCAAGTTTCCAGGAAACTCTCGCCTTCTCTCAGCTCACTCAGTAGTGGCCCCAAGCCGAGCCAAGGCTCAGACAGGCGGGCAGATGAAATAAGCCCGTCCCCAAGTCCCCGATCGCTCGTCCACTCAAAATCTCAGCACAAAAAATGAAAGTAGGTTTACTAATTTTTTTGTTTCTTTATTTTTGGTGGTTTATTCCACCTTTATCCACTATATGTGGCCCCCCCTTTACAGCAGTGCTGGGGAAAACGTTCCTCTCACACCGCCATTTTAGCCACGCCCCCAGAAACAACCTGTTTGGGTAAGTTTTCTCAAAAGACATAAACTGGGACAAGTATCACATGACCCTCACCAATAAAAATAATAATACTGGAACCCCCAATGCTTTTAACTATCAAGACGCAGCCTTTCTTTATCATATTCAACACTGTCTCTCCGTCTATACACATAAAAGCCCAGCAAACTGAATGCCAGTCAAATGTCATATCTCCTGTGTTTGGCTTCCGTTTCTCCTCAGCATAAATCCTTCCTAAACAACCAGGCCTCTAGCTGCTCTTTTGTTTTGGTGCTACAGTATTTACTGTACAGGTGCTACAGGTACAAGTACAGTACAGGTGCTACAGGATTTACTGTAAGGTGTGATCAGACAGCGATAGAAAGATCACATTGGATCATATCAGGAAAGGGTCAAGGTAACCCCATGAATTTGTGATCTTAGGCGCTGTAGTGGCTCAGTGGTTAAGAAGCTCGCCTTATTAGCAGTTCAAACTCGGGTACTGCATGACGGATTGAGTGCCTGTTTCTCTCCCAGCTCTTGGGGACTTGAAAGGAGCCTCATTTGGGCGTTCCCTGAGAGGAGTTTCTTCCACAAAAATCCTTTCAACCCAGAACAATTTATGACACAAAATTATTATTAGTGAGCTCCAAACGTTCTTATACTTAACATGGCTCCTCATTGTTTCCACCCTCAAGACCCATGAGTCAATGTGAAATGTATTCAGTCTTCCAGTCTCTTTCCTGCCATCCATTTTTACTAGAATTATTGTCTTTGGACATAAATGTAATAAATAAATAGTTATTGAATTAATTTTCTTTAAATTCTGAAGTAATTTTAAAGAGATGTTAAAATTAAGTCTTTGGAGGATTGCCACATACCATCTCTTGAAAAACAGGTGCCTTTTGCAGAGGCTGCTTTTGCAAATGCAACATGCAGTTGCATGTGAGGTAGAACAAAAAGAATAGTTGGCAGTGGCCACAAATCTTTATAGTTCATGTGGTGCAGTGTCTTTCACTAACGATAGTTTGTTGCCTGTCTGCCTTGACTCTTTCCATAAAAATCAGCCTTCAACAGGCAGTTGAATAATAGGGTAAGATGGCGTGTGTTGTTTTGAAAAATTATATATTCACATGATTTGTAAATATGTTATATCACTTAATTATTTCATTTTAAAACAAATTACAGCCTTGGATGAATGAAGAAGTTGATTGCATCATGCTAAAGATTAGCTGTGCTATGCAAGCAAAGGAGTGATAATTAGGTTTGTTTCAGAAACAAATGATCAATCTAAGAAACACAGCCTCCAGGCAAGTCATAGAAAAGATTAATAACACTAATCAGGCATCTCTGATTCCTGGGGAAAATCTGTAAAAAAAACACCTAAACATAATGTTTTCTTGAATTTTTCCAGATGGTTTAAAACAAAAGTAATCAAAAGTCAGAATCTTGAAGTATGGGCTGAATGTAACACTGCACCCATGGTGTTCTGTCATCGTTGTCTTGCATAGCGCAAGCTGGACAGGGGGAACAACCCACTGATTTCAATAGGACTTTTGATTGTGCAAGGCAGCCTTTTTAGTGCAAGTTTATCTAACAGAGCATTGTAGAATGGGAATGGAGTCACAGGACTCTGGTTAGAGCTTGGAAAATTACAGTAAAACCCCAACTTACATATGCCTCAAGTTACATAAAATTCAACTTACATAATGATTTTGTGCTAAAACCATGTCCCAATTTACACGATTTCCTATGGGTTTGCTTCGAGTTATGTAAAAATTGATTTCCCTATGGGTTTTCTTCAATTTACATAAAAAAATTATTTTTCCTATGGGTTTGCTTCAAGTTACGTAAAAATAATTTTTCGTTCTATTATTGACTCTCCATAATGGTTATTAAAATTTGATAGATTGTTCCATAGCATTATTATACACTATGCAGATAATGGTGAGCTTGTCATCAATTTATATTCATTCTCCTAAACAGTAACTTTCCAGACTCTAAATTCTAGTGAATTCACAAATATCGAAGTTCAGACTACATACATGTAGGAGATAAATCTGCCAACACAAAAATCCAATTAATAATAATAATAATAATAATAATAATAATAATAATAATAATAATAATAATAATAATAATAATAATAATAATAATAATAATAATAATAATAATAATAATAATAATAATAATAATAATGTTTGTGTCAGAAATTATTCTGGGTTGAAAGGATTTTTTGCTGGAGAAACTCCATTCAGGTGACGCCCATAATCCAAAAGCAAAATACTGTATATACCTTTGCTAGGCAAACAGGTCACACAACATTTGCAAGTAATACAGTGGTACCTCATACAACAATTTTAATCTGTTCCATGGGGCTCGTTGTTGTACGAAACAATTGCTATATGATACATGCATTGTATAGCGATTTTCCCTATGGGATGCATCATACAACAAATTTTTTTTGCTAAGTGGTTTTTCCCATTGAAAAATTGTTGTACAATTTTTTCCATAGGGAAAATTGTTATGTGGGATGCCATTTCCCCAAAAAACCTAATTGTTATGCGATTTCATTGTTATATGGGGAGATTGTTGTATGAGGTACCGCTGTAATTTTAAAGAAAGGTAATGTAAAAGTTTGCTGGAAAAAGTCTTTCTTTGTCTCTGGCCCATAAAATAACATGTCTTCCATTTGCCTAGTTTACTTTGATTATGCCACTGAGAAAAAGGCCATGAACATCTGCCTCTGTACTTGAAAGCCTCCATGCCAGCTATGCAAGTTATAAAAATTTGTGTATAAGGCTAAAAGTGAATGCTTAGGACTGTGATGGCGAACCTTGGCATGCCAGATCTTTTGGACTCCAAATGTTCTTGAATCACAGTAAACCCATTCATGTGGATTCACAGGGGGCTTGGGCTTCTGGGAATTGAAGTCCTAGAACATCTGGAGTGCCAAGGTTCACCATCACGGGCTTAGGATCTGCTCTGAAAGAATGTTCTCTTGCTGCTGAAGTGAAGCAGTCTTGGGAGATGGATGTCTATCCTGGTATTCCATGTGTATACTGTACTGTATACTGAGTTTTCTAGAGGAAATATGGAATTTAAAATAAAATGTAATATATGTTTTTAAAAAGTAAATACTATTAATGATGTTTAAATGATTCTGGGCTATAGCCCTGTTGTAGAAAATTAATATCTATGAACCTTGTTTCCTTCAAGTATTAACAGCATTCATTTTCTTTTCATAGCACAAGAGGGAAGCCATGAAATCTACTAAATATGTGGAGCTCATTATAGTGGCTGATAATCGAGAGGTAACAATATTTAAAGCTTAAACTGCAGCTGATGTACTGATATACAGAATACTGGCAAGAGAATTAGTTAATAAAATAAAAGGAAGTGGTATAATACATATGTCTTGAAGATAGTGTTTGAGTATTTGTTTTTAGTGTGAGATGTGAGGCTATCTTTTCCATATCTCTCCACTGCTGTAAAGTGGAAGGAATTCAAATACTGTTGACTAAATCTAGTTGCCAGTCCCAATTAGAATAAATCCAGTAGGAATTACGCATGGGTTGATGTTTCAAGTTTCCATTGATTCAGTTGGGAGTAGCATTTGGATTCAGTCTCCTGCCCCACTCTGTGGTCCTCAGGGGTACAAGAGAAGCCTTTTTGTGGTGGATTGCCTCAGAGCTATTTCAGTGACAGAAATCATGTGTAATATGCATGTTTTAACAAGGACCCATGATAGGAAAGCTGGGGAAACCTTTGGCTGAGACTTTAGAGAAAAGGAGACTGAGGAGGGATATGATAGCACTCTTCAAATACCTGAAAGATAAGAAAAAAATTCTCTATCATCTCAGAGTACAGGATACATAATAACGGGCTGAAACTACAGGAAGCAAAATATAGGCTGAATATTAGGGAAAACATCTTAACGGTTAGAGCAATACGACAGTGGAACCAAATGCCCTTAGAGGTGGTGAGCACTCCAACACTGGAAGCATTCAATAGCAAATTGGACATCCATCTGTCATATCTGCTTCGATTCAAATTCCTGAATTGAGCAGGAGGTTGGACTCGATGGCCTAAAAGTCCCCTTCCAAATGTTATTCTGTGATTCTATGGAACCACAATGGCAGGAAGAATAATTGTGCCACAGATCTAATAGTTTTATAATTTGAAGAAGATATATACAGATATAGATGGGTAGTTCTAGCAGTCCCCTCCTACCAAAAGAAATTGGAAGAGAAAGTAAAGAAAGAAACCTTCTCAACACTTAAAATTATTACATTATTAATTCAGATTAATGAACCACCTTTTCCTTAAAATGAATCCCCTGATTTTCTTTACCTATCTACTTTTGGCTCTTTCTACCAGTATCACCTCTGGAAATGGTTATCCCATAAGGTATGATGGCAACTCTCACATAGAATTGTCTGCACTGATATGAAGTTGTTGAGAAGCAAAACCTTTAGGTAATTCACTGTACATTTCTGAACAGTGATAGCAGATATAGGAATTGTTCTTTATTCCTAGTTTTCCCCACTGAGCCATTAAACCTAGAAAGCATCAGCTGAAAGCATAAAGAAACCCATACTAACACAGTTACCATTTTAAAAAAAAAATCCTACAATTTTGTGAAGTACATAGGAGAACTGTGTGGGACAGCCTAATTACTATGTTGAAAGTAATGTTGTTAGTCATTTTCCCTTTACATTTATCACTGACCTAGAATTGACAGACTGATGATAGGTTTGATTCCCACCCCATATTTCAATAGGAAACATGTCCCATATGTATGGAGTCTTCTAATTATAGATTTTTTGCTCCTTTAAGAGAAATCTTTGACTGAATTTGTGTGGATATGAATTTTGGATTCTTCTTTATTTATTTGTGTAAGAGGCACTACCAGCATATAATAACATACAAAGCTAAAATTAACACATCTAAAAACAAAATAGAATTAAAAAGGGCTAGATGACATCTGCCCAATGTCAGGCCACATCAACAGCATTTCCTCTTGCCAACATAAGGTCCTCCTCAGTGCACGTTGAGGAGCATCATGTGCATTGTATCATATGGGCGATCGTTTGTACTTCTCCGCATTCACACAGGCTGTCATCTACAGGGAAACCCCACTTTCTCAGATTAGCCCTTATCTTCCTACTCCTGAACGCAGTCTATTTAAAGCTTTCCACACAGGATGCTAGCGTCTACATAGCATTGTTTAACTTTGACCCAAGACGGCTGTAATTGGTTTGCATAAATAACATTTGTGCTGTTGGTTTTTTAGTTGCCTTTTCTGGAATTAAGCAACACTGAATAAACTGCTGAACCTTTGCAAAAGAGCTTCAGAACAAATAGTCAAGGCACAATGTTGAAAGTAGCTCAGCCTCGCAAAATGTAACTGAAAATAAAAAACTTTGTTTTGAAATATTTTCCAGTTTGCATTTCTCCCAATTTTTAAATGACAGACTTTGTCTCTTGAGTATCACTGGTTAAATATTAGAATTTCTTTTCTTTTGTGACAGAGAGACAATTAAAAAGTGAGCCATTTGGTATGTATAATGCAATGGTCCCAGTGAGACAGCTGTGTGGGTGTAGAGGTTGTTGAGAAGCCTTTAAAAAAACCCTACTACATCCTTTCACCCAGTCTCTCCTCTTTGTAAGATATAAGCGCTTTTGTTGTGGCATTGTGAAGTTGCCTCTGGTCTATTTTGTGTGTGAAAACAAAATGACGGTAGTAATGCCCTTTTTGAGACAGTGAACAATGGCTACAGAATGAGGAATATATAAATGGAGATTGTTCAGTGTTAACTTCAAGATTTCTTCTAGTTTCAGAGACAGGGCAAGGATGTGGAAAAGGTGAAGATGAGACTGATAGAAATTGCAAACTATGTCGATAAGGTAATTTATTTGAGTGGAACTGTGGTAGCTTCTGACTTATTTTTCCAATCAATTGCACCTAAACCATAAATGAATTGTGTGCCATGTTGAAGTCTAACACAAATTCTTTGGCATTTTTTTTGTTGGCTGCAGCCTGTTTGTTTTTTCAAATGCAAGGAGAAGTGGGCTGCAGTCCTGAAACCTCATCAAACATAAAAATGATTATTCTCTGAGGTGCCACATGGCTATTTGGTGGTTTTACTGAAAGAGGATGCAGCCTGACATGGTTGCTCCTCTGGAAATTCTCAAGCAACACAATTCAATTCTTACAGAAAGTGTTCCCCCTTGAGAACATTATGCTTAAGGAAGAATGATCTACCTACTGCATGGTTATGGGGGGGTTAGACAAATGTGGATAGGGCTAGAAATGTATCTTGGTATTTGTGGCTATGTGTCAAGAGAGCTCTATGTTCCCTCCAGTGACAAAATTAGGTTGCCCCAAAGTACTGAGTGCTCAGAAGTGTGAGGGAGAGAAAGAGCCATTGTACTCATACTGTGCTTGTTTATAAGGCTCTGCAGGCCCTCCAAGAGTTCAGGTGAGGCCCAGGAGATTTCATGTTGTGAAACCTCCTAGTTGTTTATGAAGGGGGTAAAATATTTTAATGAAAAATATTACATATAAAATGTTTTATTTGTAGAAAGCATGATAATCATGCACCATTAGCTGAGATGACCTCATGAGATGAGGACTGGGCCAAGCACCCTGTTCTTCACCCCTACCCTGTAGAGACTGTGACTGTGGCTTCTCATAGGCAACAGATCAGCCACATTGGAAACAGTGCTTAGCTATATAGGCCTTTAGCTTGACTTGGTATCTTCTAATATTTTTATCTCAAAAAAAATTAGGTGTGGATGAGTAGCTAATATCTTGGGGTAGAACCGTGTCTATTAAAAAGGGTCAGCCATGGTCAAGCTATAGGGGCTTTATACCTAAATAAAAGGTTTTTGGTAATCTTTCTCTGTGACTAGTGTTGGGCAAGAAAATAGTTCACCAAGAAAACTAAGGACTGTAGTGGCCTGGATTTGATCTTGCTCCTAAATATGGTGTGGTATGTCAAGATTAAGCCTTCTATCCGTGCCTAGCTGGACCATCTCTTTCATCTTCAAAACCATCTGATATCTTTTTCTACGTGTGATATTTAAAAATAGTAATTCATGAACAGTCTTAGACATACAGTATGAATACTGTCCTGCTTACAGTCTAGCTGTCACCTGTGGAATCCAACATGAACAACTATCTAAGGGTGTTAGATGCTCTTCAGACACAACCAGAAGGCACAACCTCATTTTTTCAGGAAACAAAATGGGGGCCTATTCTACATGTATTATTTTAACATATATTCTAGTGTTCTGTAGAAAGACTCCAATATGTCGATTTTGCTTTCTCATTAGTTTTATAGACCCCTCAATATCCGAATAGCCTTAGTCGGAGTGGAGATCTGGAATGATGCCGATAAATGCACAATAACCCAAGATCCCTTCACTAGTCTCCATGAATTTTTGGACTGGAGAAAGTTGAAACTACTACCTCGTAAACCCCATGACAATGCGCAGCTAGTGAGGTATGTCTAACAGTGCAAGAATTAAAAGATGGGAAAGAAGTTCTTAGTACAAGATATGCTGTACAGAGTTCGATAAATTCTATATTTGTAATGGGCTAGATCCAGATTAAACATTATGTAAGTGTTGATTTAACAAGTCCCATTCATTTAATACATCTGATCTAACTGGGATTAGGAATCAGACTGGATATATGTTGTTAGCATGATATGCCCTAAAAATAACATAATGGTGGAAGCCAATCTGGTGGGAAGATTTTATCTAACACTGTTCCCCTATAGCAGAGTGGACAATGTGTTGTTCCTGGTCTGTGTACAATCCTCAGAGGCAGTTTCGATGCTCCATATGACACTGGCATCCCCTGCCGCTGCAAATGGACATCCTGAACAAGAAAGGTGGACTGCTGCTTCTGGAAGGACCTGGAAGCATCGAATTATTCACTTTTCAAACATGTATCAGGCCCTCTAGTGTTTGAGACCACTAAATACCAATTTTTCCAATAGGGTTAGGAAAATATAGACTAAAGTCCCCTTCTAGTTTCTTTTTTGATTGTTCATACTTGGTGGTCAGCAACCCTGCCAAAGGGGAGGATGTTGTGCCTGAAAATGAGTTAAAGTTGTTTATCCTGTAAGAGTGCTTTATTTTTAAACATACAAGGAAGTAATAAGATGTTCTTGGCTATTTGCTGCTGATTGCCTTCAAAGTGTGAATATCTCTTTTTAAATGTACTGTCTTTTCTTCCACTAGTGGAGTCTATTTCCAAGGAACAACCATTGGCATGGCGCCTATAATGAGTATGTGTACTGCAGAGCAGTCTGGAGGTGTTGTTATGGTAAGTTTAGTCAAAACCAGGTCTACTTCTGGCCAGGCTGTTGAAAATAGCTTCAAAATAAGTTGCTTCCCTGACTCAGATTGCTGCAGCTCTTGTTTGATAAAGTTGTGAAAACTTTTAGGTCATTAAAATGAAAGCATGTCGCTTAGTCTGCAGATGAAATATCATCCTTATTCCTTCCTTCTCGGCTCTCAAGTAACAGTAGAGCAAAACTAAAACGGTCTGTCAATTTTTTTTTAAAAAAAAATCAATTTCTTTGGCGTGTAAGCCCTCCTCAAAATATTTATGTGATGGGATGCATTTTCTATGAACAAGAAAAATATAATTATAGGCCTTCTTGCCAAATTACTTATTTTTCAAATTGCCATTAATGCGCTTTACTTTATCACACCAGGTGACAAAACACAATTTGCAGCAGTAACTATGACAAAGAGTTCTTATTAGTTGCTTCTGTTTAGCAAAAAGTTATTAATATTCTTGTTTTTGTTTCCTTTCCAATGGAGAATTAATAAATATAATTCCATTTTAGCTTCTGTTGATGAAAAAACTTATTTTGTTATCCATAATGCAAAGAGCCTAGAGCAACTTTGTGACTTCTGATAGCACTAAAAACACCACTATATCTTCTACTTTTCAGAAAGTAACCTTATCTCCACCACTTTACAGCAGACATGCCTTTTGTCATGTTCAGAATATTATAATTGTTTTTGGAAGCCCTGGACCAAATATGTTTTAAAAGCAATCCTGCTTCTAAATTTTCTGTTTGATCCTTGGAACTCTTAGGTCGGTATCTACCTATCTATCTGTGCATCCATCACTCTTATATTCCTACCCAATGGAAATACAGTGATACCTCATACAACGTCCAAACTTGGTTCCACAAGTTTGGGACTTTATACGGATTTGGACTTTGTATGAGGCATGCAATATCCTAGCCGCAATGCCTCATACAACATCCAAATCCTTGCCGCGATGCCTCGTACAACGTCGTTTCCATAGAGATACGTTGTACTGTAACAGCACAGACTTCAGTGCAAAGTCAAGGAAACAGTCAGAAAATGACAGAACTTTAGGAAATCATTGTCTAAAGGCTAAATACGTTACAAAAACATGTCAGAAAACCCTGATTTTAGGGGACAAACCATACAACAAGTTTTTAACTTTTGAAAACTTTATGAAGTGCAGGTTTAAAAGTTAACATGTCCCATCATGCAGCACAGTGTTAATCAGCAGCCATGTGGCTGATCATCCATTTTGTACAAGCTACTGTAAACAATTACTGGATGGAAGAAAGGACAAAATGGATGCCAACATGTCCCATCATGCAGCACAGTGTTAGTCATCCAAACAGCAGCAAACACCAAACAATTAAAATCGCGCTCGAAACCACTCCTAAGCACTCTTCACCTTGTGCAAAACCCACAAGAGCAATGCACGCATGCATCCTGCCTTTTATACTGCCCAGGCACAATGCAACCTGGGGAAAAACCCAATGCCTCATACAATGTCGCAGCGACTTTGTATGAGGAAACTTTTTTCAAGGAATTAGACGATGTTGTATGAATTCGATGTTGTACAAAGCGGACTTTGTATGAGGTATTACTGTATTCCTATAGTCACGGAATGTGTTATCCTCTGTAATTCCATACCATTTTTGGACATACCCAGGCACCTGATTTCAACAGCTAAGCGGAGTTGGACCAGAAAGAATCCTGCCTGAAATCCTAGAGAGTCACAATCAGAGGTGATAGCACTAGCCCAAATGGAACAACAGTCAATGTAAAATGGACTCTTCTGTTTCTTTTAAGTCCTTGTCCTTCTGCTGGCTGGCTGCCCTACCATGGCTTGGGAATGCCTAGTCTCAATGCAGATCAAATCTACATGGCAAGGACCATCCATCACCTGAGCTGACTAACGATGAGTTTTAAAATCCATCTTATATGTTAACATCTGATATGTTAAAAAGTAATGATAGCAGGACACTACTCTGTGAGAGACTGATCCCTTATTTTCAGAAACAGCAGTTGTATTGATACAGTTGAAAAACTGGGCTTGCACCGTAAGATAAGTTAACTGAATTAATGGGAGAAAAATTCCTGGTCCTCCTCATACCACTTGAAGAACCACAAGTATAAGAAAGCAAATTGTTCTTTCTCCTTCTGTAATCCAGCTTCTTGCCACTTTGTTTGTGTCATTGATACTCTGGGAAGGATACCTAAGAGACCGCATCATCCCAAGGGTGTCTGTCCGTCCAACCAGAGCGGACCGGAGGGGCTCTCTAATTGTTCCATCTGCCAGAGAGGCTCGGCTCTCTGGCACACGAAGGAGGGCCTTTTCTGTGTCCGCACCAGCCTTGTGGAACCTCCTGCCAGTAGAGTTGCGGGAGCAGATGGAGCTGCTGCCTTTCAGAAGAGAATTAAAAACCTGGTTGGCGGGGCAGGTGTGGGGCTCAGATGGAAGAGTGGCCCCTGCCTGCTGGCTTATAAAATGAAGCCCCAATCTTTTTAATGCGGGCAGTTTTAATGTGGTTAGTTTTAATAGGTGGGTGGGTATGTTGGAGTTTTAATTGTTTTTAATAAGTATGTTTTATTTTTGTTTTGAGCCGCCCTGAGTCGGGTTTGCCTGATTGGGCGGCATAGAAATTTGAACCATAAATAAATAAATAAATAAATAAATCTTTCTTCCATTTTTCTCCTCATTCGTGATTTCTGTCTCACTGCCTTCTTTCATCGCCGCCGCCTGCCCCCTCCTCTTGCTAACAACTTTCTCATTCACTCTCTCTTGCTGTCCCTGTGTCAATGCATAGCTGTGCAGCTGCCCTTAACTCACCCATTGCTGCTCCTCATTATTCTTCTGGGATAGTCTTTGGTGATTCAGTGTAACTAAGACAATTTATTGTCTTACTGACTTCTAATAAACTCCCTTTGTGAGTTAAGTTATAAAGTCTTGACCTTTCCTTTCCAAGGAACTTTCCAAAGATATTCCATTGTCTTGGGGGAGGGGGCAATTCCAAAGTTACTTATGTTGTACCCCTAATAATTTGGCTAAGGTGTTATTTTAAGATTTTTTCATGGTGCTATATTGTTTAGAATTGTTCTCATATTCAAACCATTTCTATTTATCTGCCACTATTACCACTGATCTGATGTACCATGTCGGTATCTGGTTACTTTACCAATAATAGCTAGGTTCCTTTTTTGTCAACAATTCTCTGCAGATTGCACTTTTCTATTATTTCAATAGTTTGCATAAACCAAACTTGGCTGCCACTAGCATGTGGAATAAAATAATCTCTTTTAGTTTAAGTCAGCTAAGAGAAAAGGTTTAGGATCAAGACTGGATTCTTATTCATTATTTATTGTAAGCAAAACCTTTTACATTTTCTTTGAAACCTCTCAACAATGAATAAAATCCTCCCCTTGCTCTTCACTGTCCTAACATTTTTCATTGTTGTTTCACTAGGTATTTAATATATGGTAAGGAAATAAGTACCACTGTGTTTGCATTTTGCAACTCCCCCTCCCCGTTGTGCAGAATGTAATAATGTCACCTATTCTCAGCTCTATGTGTATTTCCAAATGCATTGATGTTTCATCTGCAACTTTTTCAGCCGTTTCAAAAAGTAATCAGCATCCTTCACCTTGTCTGAATGTTACAAAATCTAATATATCTATGGGAGGGATTGGATTGCCTTTTCCCAACAATGTTTCTTCAAACTGAGTCGCTCTCCTCTTAAGCATATCCAAAATTCCCATTTTGCTTCATAAAAGCAAGGAATTTTAAAATATCAGCTGCTACATTCCCTCCATTATTTCAAAAGCACTGATCATCACATTTTTAGAATCTATTTAATATGTTTACTGATTTTGCAACCTGCCGAAAGTGAATATTATATTAAATACAAAAAAATGACCCAAGCTGTAGGAGATTTATCTGATAACAAGGCATGTTTACAGTAATCTCAGATCATAAATATCACCTTAATTTTTTTTGAGAAGTTTTGCCTTTGCTAACTTCCAAAATACAGAAAAGAATGGAGCCTAATGGATATATTCCAGAAGGACATTTTATAATACTGGGGCCACCGCTGAGAAGTCTTTATTCTTAGTAGAGGCCTTCCTGGTTTATCTTAAGTTAAGCACCTGTAGTCCGCAGATTTGAGAAGATCTGGTTGTCTGGGGAGAGACACTCCACAGGTACTGAGGTCCTAGACCCATCAGGGCTGTTTAAGTTATAATTAGAACCTTGAATTGGGCACAAAAGCCTACAGGTAACTAGTGCAGCCAAGCCAGTGTTGAAGAAATACATTATATTGTTTACCAGTGGCATCTGTTTCATGCTTAAGCTTTCGTTTCCCCCAAATAAATGTGTTTATTAGTAAAATCACGATCTTTTAATACTGAAATGCTCTCTCACAGAAAGGGCATTGTTGATAAAGCATTCATTATAACAGACATTCATTTTCCAAAAAAGGGCAGGAAGCACCTATTACGGTTTTATTTAATTTTCTTCCATTCATCTTCCATTCTGTGTATACCTCAGTATTATGCAGTGATTTTTTTTCCAGAAAAAGAATCAATGCTATTCATTGCGTCATCCCTTTTTCTCCTATGTGTTGAATAATTCTGTATATTTTTACAGATGTTACATTAGACTGTGGGTATTAATAAAGTTAGGAAGGAAAATGATGGAACAGTTTGGCTGCAGTTCACAAACTTAGTCAGAGTGCTTGGAATCAAACCAGCTTAGCCTTGTAGATTTCTATCCCATGAGCAGCACAGTTGTAAAATATGTTGAATAAGCTAATCAGTAGTGATCAGGTCAAAACATGTGTTATAAAGCATCTTGTGACGTCAGCATTGCAGCAGTGGTAAACTAGCAGTTTGGTCACATACAGTGCTGTTGTAATTGGAATTAATGTGAGCAAAGCAAAGAAAATATCTTTCCTTTTTGTTTAGCCAAGATGTATAATGAAGCAGGTTGAATGTAGGCTTCTGCTTTGATGAAACCATTTAGAAAAGGAAAATATCAAACTGGGGTGACAAGGGGAGCTAATAAATGGATTTCTCAGGAGTGAAAATTTGTGAAAGAAGCATCACTAATTGAAGATAAGCAGATGACACCATCTTATTGGCAGAAAGCAGCAAGGAGTTGAAACAACTTTTAAGGAAAGCAAAAGAAGAAAATGCTGAAGAGGGACTGCAGTTGATCATCAAGAAGACAAATAGTTATCACTATAGAAGAACTACACAACTTTAACTTGGACAATGAAAAAATTGAAATAGTAAAAGATTTTGTAATTTTTGGTTCCGTCATCAATCAAACTTGTTGTATCCTTCTGAAATTGACCAGTTTAATCGTGATAACAAATTCTCCGATAGGATGATCAATAACACAGGTTGTTCATTTCCTATGATGGTGGAAATGTCTATTCCTGTTCATATGAACCACAGAACATTCCTTCCTCTTAGCTATATGCATTCTAGTATTGTATGGATACAGAAATAGGTTGCATTCATCTATCATCAATTGTGTAAATGTTTTTTTGAGTACGGCTAATGCAGCATAGTGTGACAGCATGGTGAAGGATGATGGATCATGTCATTGTGTGCCATATGCTGTATGATTGTGTGAAACTGTTAATAAAGAAAGCTTCTGGGAGAGGGAGACAGAGAGAGAAGATGGAGAGGAGGGGAGAGAAGACTTCGAAGTACCCAGCAAGCCCCCCACAAATCTAATCTCTTCAGTCTGCTGGTCAGAAACCCTATAGTACTTTGTTACACAAACTGGATACTGCACCCAGGAAAACAAATAGGATTGAGATTCAAAAAGGCAGCACTGAAGGAATTTAAAAAGATCCATACATATAGGGATGTATCACTGGACAACAGGACCAAGCTCATCCATAGTCTTATATTCCCAGTCAGCATTTATGAAAGCTGGACAGTAAAGAAAGCTGACAGGAAAAAAGTGTCATTTGAAATATGGTGGTGGAGGAGAGCTTTGCAGATATCCTGGACTGCCAGAAAGATGAGCAAGTGAATCATAGAACAAATCAAGCCTGAACTGTCTCTGGAGGTAAAAATGGTGACGCTAAGGCTGCACAACTTTGGGCACATCACAAAAGGCAAAAATCTCTGGAAATGATAATAATGTTGGGAAAGGTTGAAGGCAGCAGGAAAAGAGAAAGACCAAGCTTAAGATAGATTGACTCACCAAAGGAAGCCACAGGCTTGAGTTTGCAAGAGCTAAGAAGGGCTGTTGAGGACAGGACATTTTGAAGGTCTCTCAGTCATACAGTTGCCATGAGTCAGAGGCAAGTTAACAGAATGCAGCAGCAGCAACAGCAATAACTACAACGACAACAACATCAAAATCCTGATAGTGTTGTGGGGATTGTCACAGTCTTTATAGTACAAAATCATTATAGTTTTAAAAAGGAAATGTTTTATAAAAGTTTAAAAATTAAATCAGCCTCTTTGTCCATGAACTTCCTTTTGGCCTTGTTCATCTGGGTCTGCAGACTTTGAACTATTAGCAAATTTGACAAATGTCTCACAACCTGGCTAAGGTCCTCAAATTCAGCAATATCAGCATTCTTTAGGTATCACATAATTTTCTCATTAATATAACAATTGTCAAGCATTTGTTTATCATGTCTTTAGGCAACCCTTTTTGCTGTGACATTGAATTTCATTTCTTGGGAAGGATGCAGGGAAGACCCGCTGAAGATAACTGATAAACCTCTATTCAAAACAAACTCTAGGTCTAGTCTTCACATGGGAATAATGCTGGGCTGTGAAAGCCAAATCATTAATTCTTCTCGTTCCACTGTGGGAGCATCCTTGCTTTATTTATTTATGTTACAGGGACACTGAATTAAAATGATGTTAACAATGTTCTGGTCCTGCAATGGGAGTATGGTTGGCATGCTTAATGTGAAGAATGACTTGTATTCTTTAAAATGGAGGACCAAACATTCCTACATTTCTTGCATCTTGAAAGTCTGTGGGCTACTTGGAGTAAAGACAAACACTATTGCTTCATAGTGCAGTGGGGCTGAGATGCCTGTTTGAATGTCTGCTGGTTCTTCCTCCTCCATTGCACCTCAAGATACAGTGCACATTACATGCATTGGAATTCAGCTTCCTTGTCTTCCCCACTTTTGCAACATTTTACAGCAGCATTTCCCAATCTATGTTTATGTTCCGTGGAACACTGGTGTTCCATAGAAGGTCAATAAATTTCCATGAAAAATATGAAATTATGGTATTTTAGTAGACTTGTATGATTTTACATACTGTAACAAGTAATGCACTAGTGTCGAGTTATGAATTCTCAAATCAGTTGTCAATCTCAACTTTCCAGAGCCCTCTGAGGACAATTCTTGGGTTTGAATTCCAATTAAAGTTACAGCTAAGCCAATAGGTTTTACCTTTAAAGAACTTCATGGCATTGGACCAGGCTACTTAAGAGACCGCGTCGCCCCAAGGAATTCAGCACATCCTACTAGGGCAGACAGGAGTGGCTGTGGTGGTCCCATCAGTGAAAGAAGTACATCTTACCGGGACCAGGGGGAGAGCCTTCTCCATGTCTGCCCCAGCCCTGTGGAACCTCCTACCACCCAAATTGTGTCTCCAGATGGAACTAATCCCTTTCAAGAAAATGTTGAAGACATGGCTATGTCAGCGGGTGTGGGGCATGATTGCCTCCACCAACCAAGCCCGCTGGCTTGTTTAGCCTGGGTGGTGGGATCCTCCCTGGTTTGGTAACTCTGTTTTTAATGTGGGTGAGGGAGGGAGGGTAGTTTTTTAATGTTAAATCGTTGTTCTTTTGTTTTAACTTCAATTTTAGCTAGTGGGTTTATTGTATGATTTTAGCTACTGATGTTTTCATTTTTTTAATTTTGTATTTGTTTTTTTAACCCTCTCCCCTTTCTCCCTTCTGCTGTTAGCCACCCTGAGTGGTGTTCCCACCAGGAGGGTGGGATACAAGTAAATAAATACACAGAGAGATGATGGTAATAATAATAATAATAATAATAATAATAATAATAATAATAATAATAATAATAATAATAATAATAATAATAATAATAATAATAATAATAATAATAATAATAATAATAATAATAATAATAATAATAATAATAATAATAATATGCTTACAAAAACTAAAGTGTCCTGTTAAAATTTTAGGATTTGTAAAGTGTCCCATGATAGAATAAGTTTGGGAAACACTGTTTTACAGGATTAAAGGATCTGGTGATCTCAAAAATTTGTTCCTTTTATAACTGGCCCAACAAAGATACAAACTGGCTGGTAGCTTAGTGAGTTAGGTAACTGGCTGCATGGTACAGGTTGGGACTTTGTTTCCACACTGTGCATCCCAAAAGAAGAATGAGCCTATGTATCTTTGGGCAAATTGCACAATCTCTCAGAAGAAGGGAATGGTAAGCCACTTATGTATACTGTATTCCGTACCTAAAACCCTGCAAAGGGTTGCCATAAATCAGAATTAACTTGATGGCACCCAATTACTATTAATAAAGGTATTAGTCTAATATGGACTTCAGAATTCATTTTATAACCCATTTGATTGCTTTTGTTTCTTAAGATTGGAAAATAATTTAGTAGTTCTGTATCAAGACCAGGGGTTCTCGATCTTTTCAAGCTGAGGGCCAGGTCACACTCCCTCAGACAGCTTCGGGAGCTGGATGGCCATTTTGCCCTGCCTGCCACACATGGCACTTCCAAGTGTGGCAGAGGCAGTGGGGGACAACATGAAATGGTGTCGTAGGCCGCATGCTGCCCCTGGGCTGTAGGTTGGGAACTCCTGATCAAGACCCTACAGAGGAAAAAGAGGTATTTTGTTCTCTAATGGTTCTGTTCCTCATACTGCTGGGCAAAGCTAATTAGTTTGACTATTGGGTGTTGTTACGCTTGTTTCTATGGTTATCTCTTGCCTTGATGACATAAGGATTGCCTGATTGTTCTTTGCTTTCTGGCGAATGGACAAGATGAAAGGACTAGAAGAGCTGGTAAAGCATTGCTGAGAATTTATGTTCTCCCTCTCTCTCTTTCTTCGTTTTTTTCCTTTGAGGATCATTCAGACAGCCCTTTGGGAGCAGCAGTAACACTGGCTCATGAGCTGGGCCATAATTTTGGGATGAACCATGATACACTGGAACGTGGTTGCAGCTGCAAAGTAGCTCCTGACAAAGGGGGCTGCATCATGAATCCTTCAACTGGGTAAGTACAAGCCTGTTAGTTTGAAGAAAATATTTTGCTATGAGTAAAGTTTTGATTTCAGGAAGGGATTAAACTCAGAGATTTCCATCCTGTCCCTTTGGGGTGGCATTTGCTACAATCTGTAATGATAGAACTATTCTAAGAAGGGCCTTAATCCTTCAAGATTATTTGTAAACCCTTCACTCTAGTCCAGCCACCTCCATTACTAACAGGAAAGGTTCCTATGATGAACAATCTATAGTTCTAAAAAGTGAAGTGAAAGCTACTCTGAAAGTTCTAGAAAGAAATGAATCACTGGGATAGATGGGATACTAATACAGTAGAATTATTACAAAACACAGAGACTGTTAAAATCTTAACAGGAATATGCCAACAAATATAGAAAACAAAACAGTGTCCCATAGACTAGAACAGTGATGGTGAACCTTTTAGAGACTGAGTGCCCAAACTGCAACCCAAGACCCACTTATTTATCGCAAAGTGCCAACACGGCAACAGGGGAGGGAGGAAACACTCCCATTGGGCTGCTAGGCAGAGGGGCCAGGCAAACTCTGTGCTGGGGGGGAGGGAGGAAGCGCTTCCATTGGGGTGCTGGGCAGAGGGGTGGGACAAACTCTGCTGGGGCGACCGCACAGAGGCCCACAGAGAGGGCTCCGAGTGCCACCTCTGGCATGTGTTCCATAGGTTCACCACCACTGGACAAGAAACAGTCCCAGTCCCCAAGGAGGCAGGCACCTAAAAGTTCAATGAATACAGAATCATTGCTTTAATTTACTCATGAAAAAAGCAGTGCTCATGGTAGTGAAACAAATCCTTTTACCTTATATGGAGTGAGAAATACCTGCTGTTGAATGGAATACATACAAAGTTAATTTGCCCATGTGTAAGAAGTCTAAAGTATGTGGTCATGATGCAGTTAGTGCACTGTTCTTGTACAACTTCTAGAGACATATCATACCTATCTACAATTTCCTCCACCTGTTCAGTGCCACAGCAGCCCAGCTAACCTGCCAGTTCAGCATGTAGGCACGATTCTGCCCTGCTTCCTCTGCAGCTGAGATGGTCATTGGCCATATCTGTTCTCCTCTCCTGCAATTTCCAAGCATGCAGCCCTGCATAAGAACTCCAGTAGGGCTTTCTGCTCTATTGATACCATACTTTGTTCTTGATTGTTAGGCTGTTCTTGACATTATAGTATTTGTTTCACATTTTCCTTTTTATTCATGTTGTAATTTTGTAATATATTATACATTTACCATTCAAAATATGTTTTGCTGCTGGCAGTGGTTTCATTCTCATGTGCCCCTTTTACTTCTAGATTTCTTTTATTAAGAATACTTTTTCTGTTTGTTTTACTTGTACGGGAAATATGGGATTTTGGGTCATCCACTACAATGAAAAGATTAGATTCCTCTCCACACACATTTTCAGCATTAGCCAAAATCAAACCAAAATAACATACTGTAACTACAAAATAAGTAAACATTTGTAGTTATGTTGTTCAGTCGCACAGTTGATTCTGACCCTTTGCGACCCCATGGACCATTTCCCTCCAGGCACCTCTCTCCTCCACCATCCTCCTCAATCTGCCCAGCTCTGTGCCCATTGTATCTACAATACCATCTAGCCATCTCATTTTTGGCCGCCCCCTTCTTCTTTTGCCCTCCACCTTTCCCAGCATCAAGGCTTTCTCAAGTGAATCTTCTCTTCTCATTTGATGTCCAAAGTACTTTAGCTTCATCTTTACTATTTGACCTTCTAAGGAGCAGTCAGGGTTGATGTCTTCTAAGATTGACCTATTTGTTCTCCTCGCTGTCCAGGGGACTCTCAAAACCCTCCTCCAACACCACATTTCAAAGGCGTCTATTCTTCTGTGCTCAGCTTTCCTAATGGTCCAGCTCTCACAACCATACATTACCAGATTCAGTACTAGTTTTAATAGAGCAACCTCAGTTATTGCAAAAATGAGTTATTTACAAATAACTTATTATTTATAGTTAGTTACTTCCAAATGTTGGTCTCAAGTTTCAATCTTATCCAAAATATTGAATCTGCAAGTAATAAAGTTACTGGTAATGATAAGGCTTTTCAAGATGAAGAAATCTTAAAAACGTGTGCCTTATTAAATCATTTTTTTAAAAAAATGTGTCCATTTCTGAATATAAACAACTTACAAAATAAATAAATAAAAACTCATTGCATCTGCAGCTACTACACTAACAACCCATCAACCCCATCCCACTAAATTTACTAATAACTTATCTCTATGCTCTGAAAGGAATTGGTTTTCATATGGGTCAAATTAAATGTTGTTATCGTGTACCATCTAGTTGGAGCCAACTTATAGCAACTCTAATGAGTTTTCAAGGTAAGTGAAATTTATAAGGAATGTTTTTAACTAGTTTCATGCCCTAATGAGTTTACATGGCTGAGAAGAGATTCATACCTAGTCTTCTTGAGTCTTAATCTGTCACTATCCGGTACCCCACACTAAATAGACAAATTAAATAATGTCTACACAATTCATTGCTATGCATGCCACTTTGGGTTGATGGAAGATTGGTATTCTGTAATGCAAAATGTTCCTCTGCCATTTTTGGGATCCAAAGCTAAATTTCTGTATACAGCAGTTTGAATTACATTCTGCTTCTGTTCTGACATGGGGCATGCTTGTTTAGTGACAGTCCCTCTTCCAGTATAATATTTAAAATAGTCCTATTTCATGTGAGTGTTTGTCTTGTGTGCTTTTCCATTGCTTATCTATTCCTGTCTATCCATCCACCTTCTAGGTCTGTTTAATAAATAGATCTACGTTGACTATGGATTAACTCCTAAAGTCACATTTGAGGAAGGGCCAATGAAGAATGCACATTTCTTACTCTTTAAATAAAATGCTGTGGCAGGAGGCAATTGGGTTACCTTAACTTCAGAGTTATTCTAATGACGAGACACAGAAAACTATCCACGAAAATGTTGCTTCTTTAGCTATTGCCAACTCCTTTCAATGTTTCTCTTTTTAATCTTTGAAGACTTTAGCATTAAAAACTTGTGTTAAGAACAAATGCTTTGTGAAAGCAGTATTTTGGTATTAGTCCAGAATCGAACTCTGTTGGACTTATCCATTAATGAGCTTCCTGTAGGTTCGCATCCTAACAGCAACCAGCAGGATATATATCACTTACTGCAAAAAAAAAGTTTGAGCACATTTAACAAAACAGGCAGTGATGGGATCATTTATGTAAAGAAGAAAGCATGGATGCTTCTATTGTTTCTGATATTCAGACTGCTGCAAAACATATTAAAACATATGAGAAGGACATGTTCAAGAAATGGATCACAGAAAGAGAAAATAGTTAATAAGGCAAAATTACTCTTTGTAAGCTGATATTTCAGTTAATACTTTTTGCCTGGCTTTATAATGAAATGTTAACTTTGGGGTGATGGCAAAGGGCCCAGTATTGCATATGGGACCTTAAAGTATCCTGTGACTGAAAAAGAATGGTATTAAAATGGGTTAGCAAGAAAGGGCATGCAGAGGACAAGGAAAGCCCAGAGAAAGATTTTTTTTTGCCCACCTAACACCAGCTACAAAATTACCTTTTGGAAAGCACAAAATCAATCACAGCTCATTTTAGTGAGATTGCTTTGACAAATGTATAGGGAATTTCCTACTCTCCTTGAAAGAAAAAAAAACATAAATGGGAAGTCTGCAGAAGTTGTTTTACAGCCCAGGATTCATTAAAGAGGTTACCAGAAATTCGAATGCCTTTCTCAGTGCCAAAGAGGAATGTCTGGAAAAGCAAACTGAAGCCAGATTTGAAACCCTAGAAAATTCATGAGTTACAATGAGAAATGCTGATCAGGTCACAGAAAAGCAAGGGGATAATGAGGGCCCATCCGTGTTAAGCATTTGTTCCAGTCTTCTCGTATCCATGATGCTGTAACTGCATGGCATTATCTACACAACACAAAATCGAAACTAGTATAAGCAGAGTCAAAGGAGCCAATGACATTGACAAGTAAATGTGGGAAATGCTCCAGGATTGGGATGGCCATGGCCATTCATATACTTTTGACTACATGACATACGAGGCAATGCAAATCATCCCAGAATATTCCCCCTCCATCTGTACTTTTTCCCTGCACCACTGGGACTTCTATTCTTCTTGGAGTGCATTCATATCACTTCAGGTCATGTGACTGATTGAACCAATGTGAAGGGTTCTGTAATTATAATGTTCTGTTTGAAGCCATCTCTCCCAGCTATAACAGAAGTGGGAGAGGAAGGTGAAAGGAAACTGGCTGCTCATTTTCATCTTCCCTTCCCCTCTCTTCCCATTTCACTCCTTTGTTCTTTCTTTATAGGTGTGCTGTCCTAACACTAGGGCAGCTAGGTGACTAAAAGGGGAAAATACCCAAGGAAGTAGCAGAGAAAGTTGAGGGAAGTATCACTCAGCCTTGCTCCTAGATTGTTAAGGAAATCCTGCTGTAACCTTGTCCTCTGCAAATCTGGATGGCCACAGAAGAACTACCTTAACAAGCTAGAAAACAAAGCTTTTCCTGCAGCTCTTTGCTAACGCAATCTGGAGAACTTGGGCAGAGAATTGCGGTATATAAATTAAATTTCAAATCAAAAAACTTGATTCAAATTAAGCTGAAAATATAGTGTATGTTTGGAATTTTGGGCACATTATAAATGAAACTGCAAAACCATAAAAAGTTGACTAAATTAACAATCCCTGTGAGCCTTTCTAGCATTCCTGTTTGTCATGTTCAGATATTTGAAGTAGTTTTGAGGTGCAGGAAGTAGGGAATGATGAGACATGGATAAATATAGTACTAGTAGTTTGCCAGCATTTTCCTGTGATAAATCAATTCTTTTACAACACTAGCTTCTCATAAATCAGTCTGAGCTGGCATCTGTGAATTGAAAAAGCTGTACTGTATGTTGTTTTGGTGAGAAATACCGCCAGTACAAATAATTTTGTACTTCACATCGTAGCTGAAATCAAATACAACAATAATGATAGCCTGGCTATCTCAAAATAGTAATTAATGCAATAGCCAGGATCCTCGTCATGTAACTTATACTGTCCATGTTTTGGAGGGTTGTGAAAGTCCTCAAAGGTGATTTACTATGACTTCTTTCTGTTCAGTGCTACCAAGAGTTCAGCTGAGTGCCACTACCATTGTCTATGAAACCATTACCTTTACCTACTATGCTACTCAGTAGCTGTTATTCAAGAATTTCTGAGTCATAATCATGAGTAGAATTATCATTTCTCTTCTGCTCACATGACTGCTAATTCCTGAAGAGGATGGATGCCTATAATGATACTACTAGGAGTCAATCCTCCTAACAGAATCTACTGTTAGTTTTGCTCTCAGTTACCCTGACATACTCAAACCCGGTCAGCTAGGCAAAGCTGTGTGCCCCAAAGGCATAAACTGTATTTTCTTTAGAGTGAGAGTCAGTTTTATTTGTACATCTTTTAAGAAGTTAGCCTTCCACCTCCTTTCCAAAATTGATAACAAAAGCATATTATGATTAACAACTGTTTGCTAACTGAACTGAAAATACTGCTGGCAAAGGTAATTTTCTTCCCAAATATTCATGCAATTTTGTTGTTGTTTATTTTTGTTTGTTTTACTATCTATTTAAAAGAAAGCAGGTGTTAATAATAGCATATCTGCCTGTGATGTTTTGGTTTACCAATGTCAGGAAGGTGTCAGGTCCATTATGATTTCCATCCTCTCTTCAGTGGGGTTCCAATGCCCTGCTGGTTTTCAATACTGAAACTGTTGTCATTTCTATCTCATAGAAATGTGTGGTTATCTCCAGGATGCTGAAAAATCTTCCATACTGACTCAGTGTGATCAGGTCAAGGTATACTCCAAAACTCAAGGCCATATGAGATTTGTTGACTTTTACTGTTCAATTTTTAAACTTGTGTTCACCAAACCTTCTTTTGTCCTAGGAGATTTTCTAAAAAGACAATTTTAAAAGCCTTGCAAGGAAATAAAGAAATGTCAGTAGACCATTTACCCACTGAAAACTTTATTAGTCATTTACAGACCTTGGAACTAAATAGTTATAAATAACTCATTACTTTTAACTAGTTTTCCAGGAGCAAAGATAGAATTCAGTACATTACATTACAGTTATAACTTTTGAGTTGTAACTATTTTAGTAATTTTTATTATTTCAGAGGCTCTCTAAATGGTAGAAGAGCAAATGGTTCAAATGATGGCTTATGCTGTATCTTGTGCTGCTGTCTTATATTCTGTTGTTGTTAGTGAAGTAGTAATAAGATTATGAAGAGAACAGTAGATTTTATACCAGAGACCAGCAGCTTGTAGAATCCAGATGCTTCATTTTTTAAAGAAATTAAAACTAATTCAATTCAATTCAATTTAATCCATGGTTTAATGACATCTCGAGAGTTCTGAAGCATCTTAGGAGGAGGCTAAAGAGCAAGTGGAAGAAATCTCTCACCGATGACATCTTGGCTGTAGTTTAAAAAAATTATCTATGTAAAAGCTCTGAAATTGGCCAAGAAGAAATACAACATATGAGCAATGAGAGCTCTGGAGAGTTGCCAGGGAGCTTATTGGAGATGGACTTTCTTATAATGTTGCCACCTGCAATCATTTTGCTTCTCATTTGAGGAATAATATCAATATCATCCGGAGGGACCTGGACTCTACTGTTAAAGCAATAGAGGGGAGATTGTCTGGTCCATGTTTGTTGGGTCAGTTTCTAACATCTCAGGAAATCACGTTCGGGCTGTAGGGCCACTACCTTTCTACTAGATCCTTGTTTATCCTGGCTGATAAAATCTGCCAGTGGAAATGTAATAGGATGGGTTATGGACATCATTAAAGCCTCCTTGCGGGTGGGTTATCTGCCAGCCCATTTGAAAGAGACAAATATCCGCCCCATCCTTTAAAAGCCTAGTTTAGTGACTGACAATTTTAACAACTATCATCCCGTCACTAATTTACCATTCCAAGGAAAGCTAGTGGAGAGGGTGTTTTCAGACCATTTGGGGTCATTCCTAAAGTGGACTTCATGCCCCAACATGGTACTGAGACAGTATTGGATGTGTTGCTGGATGACCTTCTGAGGGAAGCCGACTGAGGAAGTTCCTCATTGTTGGTGCTCTTGGTTCCCTTGACAGATTGGTTGGTTGGTTGGTTGGTTGGTTGGTTGGATGGATGGAAGAATGGATGGCTAATAAACGGTTTAAATTCCTTTTGAGAAGCAGGAAAGTTAAATCTTTTTTAAAACTGTAATTATAACTAACTACTTTTTAATTGCCAGTATTATAACTGTGCATTGTTACTTTTTAAAGGCAACTTTTCAACCTCTGAACATTTGTGGAAAGTGGAAAGGAGAAAGCCACTCCATTAAAATACTTCTAATTTGAAACAATTATTGCACACAGGAAGCAGAGAGATTACTAAACAATCTTTGAGAGCTGTTTTTCTTATTCTATGAACTGACAGATATACCTGGACTTGTATTCTTAGACCTTACTTCAGTGTAACATTAATAGTAATGTCATCAAATCAATTCTGACCCTTTCCATAATTTTTTAGTAAAGAATACTCAGGAGTTAATTATTTTTCTCTTCTTCTGTAAACTGCCTTGGGGCTGTGCAGTTTATTAAGAGCCACACAGGCTGGCTTCTCGGGAAGCACAGTGGAGAATCATACTTTGGCTCCACAGCCAGGTAGCCAAATAACTGGACTATCTAGCTAGCTAATATAATAGTAATGGAGAGGAAATCTTCACAAATTCATTTAGGCTGGTTTATAGTATTATGATTATTTTTAAAAAAAGGTTGTTCAACCAGTCACAACAAGCAGATACCACCCTGTACTAACTCTGAAAATATACATGGTGAGAAACGACAGTGTTATATATTTTCCCACACCTCTCTGATGATCTGAAGTGATCCACATATTAGTGCCTTGGTGTAAGTTTTTATGCAAAGTAAATGGGAAATGATGACTTAATAGCTTTTCTCGAATGCTAATCATACCAGAGTATGCTGTGAATGCTCAGTTTGTTTAAATGATTTATAGCTTGTGGGGAGGGTCATGGCATTTGTGTCATTTCATATCAATAATAGATTTGCAACCAGTCCTTCTGTAACCTTTTGACCACAGATAATTAGTTTACAGACTTGTGCAAGAATATGCCTTCCAGTATAGAATGATTAATTGCCTTCCTCTTAAAAATTTCAATACTGAGAGAGAGATTGTATGGCGGCAGAGAAAAGGAATATGAAATACATGTTCATGAGGTACAGGAGTCTCAGTGGCAAGGCTTAATAAAGGCTTCAATTGGGTATAAAGTAACTTACCAAGGAAGCAGCTTGAAATTGTGCCCACTGGCATTTCTCTTGTCATCCTGTCACCCTCCCTTCTTTCTAGACACCCATCCATTCATCAGCCTCCAAGATACTCATTTTCTTAGAGTTTCTTCATCTTCCATGTCTAGGTAAGAAATTAAACTGTCAAAGTGAAGGTACATTTTGGTGAGTTCATTCTGCAATTCCTTTCACCTGACCTAGTGTGAGAAAGATTAGCCGGCAACACAAGGTTGCTGTTACCATGATATGCTGAACTGTGGTTCAAAAATACCACAATCTTTAAGGAGGTCCTTTCTGTGTATCCCCTTCTTAGAGCTAGTACATGTATATCCAAATGGATATACTTTCCCAGAGCTCCTTGGTAGCAGGGGAAATGGAGGGTAATGGAAAGTAAAAGTTGGTCCATTGGGGCAAATGAATTAATTCTCCAATGCAATGGGCAATAGCCACCACTGGTCTCAAATTGTGTATGTGGGAACCTATATAACATGAGGTTGCTTGCATAGTAACTACACAACACCACACTGAGCAATTTTCGGACTTTCAGTTTATCATTAAAAAGTGCTTGAATAGAGCAAGTAAATAAGAGATAACACCTGAATCTCACGTTTCAGGGGGAATGGTAAGTAGTACAGTATATAGCAATCTCTGTCACTAAATCATAGGGACTTGGAAAAGATGTCACGTTTATTTCTTTGCTCATTTTCTGCTATCCAGTTGCTTTTTAAATTATGAATCCCACGATTAGGGGAGAAGGTAGGGTGATTAGTAATTAGAGGGGAAGACTATTGTTGATTACATTATGTTAATATCCAGGCAAAATACATTTCCTGATGAAATTTTCAAAATTATCTTAATCTAATTAATATCTAATAAGAAAGAGTGGAAGATGGGGAGGATATTTTCATGGTCAATGAGAATTTCATCACGATAAGAGGCATTCTAAGTCTAATTATCTAATTTATTCTAATTTTTTCATGTTGAAAAATTTCATCACCATAACCTGTTAGGCAAGTGCTGCCGCAGTTTCAGAATTGAAAGGGCAGTTGCATCCAAAGTGTTCTTGATTCCTGCATGACATTATTCCATGTGAACTTTATACCTGGGGGAAGTCTGAAAGGGCACATTTTGAAAATACAATGTAGCCATCTTAACCTATAAAACCAAGCGATAACCGTTGGAACTTCGCATAGTTTAAGCCAAGCCCTACTAGCCCGCACCCACCATTCGTGCACATGGGCGAACTGGGTCCGCAGGTCAATGAAGGATTGAGAAAAGCAGCAGTGGGGCGAGAGCCCCACAAACACAAAGAAAGGGAAACAACTTCATTTCCCAACATTCTTTGCGCCGTGCCACACCACAGCCAATCAGGCTGAGGGACGCGAGCGCAGAGGAGGCTGGCAAAGTGTGGCATGCCAAAGTTAAAAAATAAACCGCTGGGAGGGAAAGACTTTTAAAGACCCAGCAGGACTCAGGAGGTAAGTGCGGTAGCGCCGATTAGGGAGTGGAGGGCGAGGCACAGCCCCAGTAACCATGCTGCCCCCCCACCCCACCACCTAGCCCACACTTCCTAACCCCCACCGACCACGCTTACCTCCTTGCTCCGACTGGGTCTTTAAAGGTTTCCCTCCCAGTGTTGCCTTCTACGTCTCGCCCTCGCTTCTCTGTGTGCTGCCAGGGAAGGAAACTCATATCCAAGCAAACCCAGAAAGAAGCAAACCCCCTCCCTGCTGGGGATTTCTTCTCCCCAGGAAGCAAAGGTGTCTTTGCTTCCCGAAGAGAAAGAATCGCTTCTCTCTGGGCTGCCTGGAAAGGAAACTCCTTTCCAAGCAAACCCAGAAAGAAGCAAAACCCCTCCCTGGTGGGGATTTCTTCTCCCCAGGAGGCAAAGGTCTTTGCCTCCCGAGCTTCTCAAAAAATAATAAAAATAAATAAATAATTTTTTAAAAATTACTTAAAACACAGTCAAAAACATTCAAAAATACACAAAAACAACACCAAAAACAATACAAAGTAAACAAAAACACAATCAAAAACAAAACAAAGTCAAAAAATACAAATTAAAAAAACCACAAAAGAAAGAAAACAAGCCAACTCACCAAAACATGTCCTACCTCCACGAGGACCGGAAAAGAAATGAATAAAGAAAGAGACTACTTACCAGAAGAAGCTCCACCCAGAGGCCAGGAGAGAAAAAAACAGTCAAAATACAAGAACCCTTACCAGCACCACCTGCTGGCCACAATAGTAAAAACAATTCAAAAATACACAACAGCCCCAAACAAAAGGCCTCAAGAGTAAAAACAAATAAAAAAATAACACAAATTCACAATTTTACACAAAAGGTCACAAGAATAAAAACAAGTCAAAAAAATTACACTAAAACACACTTTAACACAAATCACAAATATATGTCAATAAAATACAATAGAAACTTTTTAAAAATCCTGTGCTGAGTTTTAACTCAAATTAAAACCCAAAACATCTAAACACATTTTAAAAACATTGAATGTAAAAAACATTTACTTTCACATTATTAAAATTATTACCTACTATTTAAAAAAATTCCAAAAACTAAAACATTATTCGGTTACATAAAACAATTTGAAAAATATATATCATACTTTGTTCTTTTATTAATCCTAAAAAAAACCATAAAAAGCAAATCACGGTTTATAACAGCCAAGCCAAAAAATTTTTACATAAGTAAACATTGTAAAAATTAAAATTACAGACTAAGCAATTTTTAAAAAAACATTAACACAATTTAACATTTCAACACAATTTCAAACAGCCCGGCAATGCCGGGCAACCTCTGCTGGTTCATATATAAATATACCTTGCCTGAATTTATGCATTGAACATTGGAATACATTGTTAAAATAAATTAAGTATCAGATTGTTGCTTGCAGTGGCCATCCTTTGCCTGTATATTTCCAGATTCTTCAAATGGTTGATGTGTGGAGAGCTGTTTTGCAAATTTATCTTCAGTGGAAATTCATAGAGACACAAAACAAATCTGTGTAACGATAGTATTGAAAGCCAGTCAGATTAGTAATACACTGTATATTGTTTGGGTTCTAGCGGTTAAACATTGTTTCCTTCCTTTTGTCTTTCTTCCCATTCATTTTATATGGGAAACCTGGGAACAATAACACGGTGGATGTTTAAACTGGTGCATTTGTTTTGGCAGATAAACTACTGAACCATTGCCAGATGAAATAAACTGAAAGCTTTGTTGTAAGAGGAGAGTCTTTGGCCTGTTCTCCTTGCATACACTTCCCTGCATAGTTGATAGTCTGGAGCTTATGGATCAACCTACCCGCTCCTGCCTTCCAAACTTCATGAAAAGAAATGAATGGCCAAGTGAAAGATCCCCAGTTTATTTTAACATGGGCACCTTCTGAGGCCTTAACAGAGAACTCACTTGCTAAACTGCAGAGTCCAAGGAAACTCTGTGTTTCATCGACTGCAAACCACTTGGAATAGAACCCCCTCTTTCTACACTTCATTTCATGGTATATACACAGAGATTACATAAATAATGATCTCCAATCTTGCTGTCTGTGCTTGAAGAGAGGAAGTATGTCAATGAACCTGAGGCCCATTCCTCAAGTCATTGTTTATAACAGAGATGGAGAAGTACATTCTGAAGAAATTCTTCTGAATACATCCATTTGTTAGTCCTAACTAGAGCAGACCCACTGAACCAGTTGGACTTAGATATAAATTAGTTTATGAAATCCTGTTAATTCATCTAGGACTGATTATTGGATTGAGCCCTTTGCCTTAAGAACTTTAGGGATGATACAGTCCTTGTACATCAATGTTGACTCAATTCTTCTCATGTGTTAGGTTCCTGTGGCTTTGATTGCAGTTTGGTTAAAATTATGCCAGCACTGTACCTCTTATTATAAGCACTGAAGCTAATTTTCAAACCTCCGTAAACCTCCAGAATCAAAAGGATGCTACTGAGTAAAATATGTGTTTGCCGCTTATAATGATGCTAAATTACACGTAATTTTAACCTGGAGCAAAACTAGGCATAAGGGGACAGAAGTACATATATTTTTACCATTCAGAAGCAAAATAAGAACATAAAAAGAAGCCCTACACTCTACAATGTTAAGCAGCTTGCCTCATAGCCTTGTCCTGCTGCCAGAGGTAAACCAGGAGACAGAAATAGCTTATAGGATGATAAATCATAAGATGAAACAGATGTTACTCCCATTACCTATGTGCCATTCCTCCCTTTGCTTATTTTATAAAATAAATGTAGCTACCCCATCACATCACGGGTGCCTTTAGGTCCAGGGTGGGCAAAGTATGATCTATAGGCCACATCTACTCCCCCCACCCCCAAGTGCCTAGTACTACTCATCATTTTTAACAAGAAATAGATGACCAGCCAAAACAGGTCCCAGAGGGAGTAAAATTGTGTTTACATTGCAGATTGTACCACTAGAAATCCTCTGGAAGGGAGATCACGATTTTTAGTTTAGGCCAAATTGCTTTTTGAAAGGCCATGGTGTCAGCATGAGCTAGTGGACCTCCCAGGTCTGAAAGACAGCAAAAAAAAAGGCCCCAGACCTTTGGAAGTTTCCCAGTTTTGCCAAAAGATTTACAAGAGCTAATTTTTAGTGGAAGTCAACATTGAGATAATTTATCACATCTCAAGAACTAATGAACTTAGTTGGTTTTTCTTAGGTTACTAGCAACAACATTCACTATGCATATCTTAGATTTACTGTTTATAGATATTCATTTGCAGAGTCAGCAGATCCATCTGGATTGATCTATGAGTTCAGGAAAATTAAATTAACTTGAAGAGGCAAAGAGTTCCTATTTAAACTCTCACGCTTTTATGACTCCATTTCAATCTTGCCTGAACTCCATACGGAGACACTTTCCCACAAAATAACATTGAAATATTGTTTAATTAATTACTTGTGATAGATATTCTGGTTTTGCCAGTGGTGTAATTGCTTTAAAAATAAATAAATCAGATACATAAATAAAAGAAATACCATGATTTTTGGTTCACTATTTTCCCCATTTTCATTTGGTAAGAGACAACTATGAAATGGCACGATGACCTTATGTCAGCATTCAGTTTAATTTTATGAAAGAAACTGCAGTTATGCGATAGACGTTGTTGTTCACGATTCTTTAGTAATCATTTTAAGTCCATTTACATGTCTTTTAATTCTTTTTAGGAAAGAGCCTATGTTTAGAATTAAGTGATGCCAGCCGTTATAATGTCCAAGTTTCCCAAACCTTCTGAGTAGATGTAATTAAAAATAAAATAGTTTTGTTAAATGCTTTTTCCAGAATCCATGAAATTTAGATTTAGCTCTTCCTATGATGGTGTTTACCTAGTAACTGACTATAACACTTCAGGAAGTAGGCTGAAGATATATTCATCTAACTACCTGTCTGGAAGTTATGCCATGCTGTGTTACATACCTGCTATACAGTATTTATGAGTAGGTTTTTTGTGTTGTTGGTTTTTTTTTTTAAAAAAAGAGCCCTTAGTCCTTTCCTGCAATGTTAGCTGATACAGCTTTGTTCATTGACTCTTTCTGAGAACTAGACCTAGTGAGGCAGGGATGCGTACTGTCACCACTGTTATTCATTACCTACATAGACAGCATAAGCAAAAAAAAAGCTAAGCCTATGAATGGAAACAATATCAATGAACTACTTTTTTCAGATGATCAGGCACTGAAAGCAACTACAGCTAAGGAATTACAGCAACACCTCATGTCACTGAACCAAGAATGCAAGATAAATAATTTGAGAATCAATAAAGAGAAGACTGAGGTAATGGCAATTGGAAGGAAACAGCATACAGTGGAACCTCATTTAAAGAGCATAATGCGTTCCACGGGATTGATCTTTAAGCGAGTTTGCTCTTTAAGCGAAACACGATTGTAAGTGACCAATTGTGACTTCTGGTGGGGGGGGGGTTTGCAAACCCCGATTTAGTTGTTAAGTGAGTTTTTAGTTGGTTTTAGTTGTTAAGCGAGGCGACCATTCAAAGAAAATTCTGCTGTTTAAGCAAGTTAGTTTCTAAGCGAGGCGCTCTTTATGCGATGTTTTACTGTACAGTACTTTTAAATATTGTAATAGAGAAAACAAGTATAGAACAGTTGGCAGAATTAAAATGCCTGGGAACAACATTTACTGAAGATGGCAAAATGGGTGAAGAGTTTAGCATATGGTGAGCAAGGCAAACTAAATATTGGAACAGTTAGCTCCACTCTTACAACACGAAGAAATGCCGATCAGCACAAAGAAACACCTAGTACAAAATATATTCATTCCCATCTTATGTTACCAGTGCCAAACATGGACACTTACAACAAAACATAAACAAAATTTGGTCACCATGGAAATGAGATGGCTGCTGGAGTGACTAGAAGGGATAAAATCAGGAATGAGATTATTAGGGAAAGAATTGGAATAAAACCAAACTTAAATTACATACAGAGACATCAAATAAAGAATTTGTCCATTTGGAGAGAATGCTTGGAATTCCAAACCATACAAGGCTTATGTGGAAAGAAACCAAGAGAGAAGGAGACGATTCAGTAGGAAACGGAATGCAAGCAGCATGTTTTAACAGCAGTGTCAGCCATTTATCATTATACACTAACGCTAGTTCACAGAAAGAGCCTCCTTAAAGATAAGATTGTAGTATTTTTGAACCACAATCGGGCATACCCTGGTAATGGTGTTGCTGGCTAATCTTTCTCACACTAGGTGAGGTGAAAGGAACTACAGAATGAACTCATCAAAAGCTGGCTTCATTTTGGCAGTTTCGCATCTGGCCTAGACACAGAAGAAGAAAAATCGTTAGTAGTGGATATTATGTCATTGCAATTAGCTGGATATAGGTTAATCTAGTTTGGTTTCTTATCTGCAATTTCCCCTAACAGTGGCAAAACTACAAGGTATGCCACATCTGCCCTTTTTGCCCTGGATGCAGCACCACTATAATCTGTCATTCTTTTTTCTCTTTTTCTTTTTTCCTTGAATCTGTACTAGATTAACATCAAGTCCCCGACAATAAATGTCAAAATCCAGATTCTCTGCTGTTGAGCTAATTGTTACTAATGAGGTAGCACTCTAAAAAGAAACAGAACCAAAGAGGAGCCAGACTGATTATAGCTTCTCTCCCTAACTCCTGAGTACAGGAAAAGTAGTTGAGTACAATTCCCACAGAGCTTTGCCTGGCAGATAACTCCTGAACGCAGTTAGACTATACCGTCAAGGTTGATAAATTGGTTTAGTATTACTTCACCTCTGGACTAGGAAAGGAAGTTTACAATAGACCTGCTGACAAGAAAGAACTTTTCCGACTACTTTTGTCAAAGTAAAGGTAATTCTTAATCATGTTTTACTTGGCACACATGCTACCGTGGAAATATTAAGCCATGGCAGTGTGTCCTTCAGCAAGCTTTTAAGAGTTGTTACTTCCTCCGAGAAATATTTTTCAGAATTCCCGTACTCTTGGTCCTGTCCATGCTTCCTGACTGGCCTTCTGTGTTGTAAATCTGACCTTTTTAATATGTCTCGTAGTTAAGTTCACAGGTAAAGCTGTAGCAGAAAAGATCAGGCCTCAGAGGTGCTGGCTAAAGCAATCCCTTTTTAAGACATGAGGTGAATCTTACATAGCTTCTCACTATAGTTCTCCCAAACAACTATAGATTCATATCTGTCTGATGCAGCTTGTGTAGGATAAAAAAAAACGTAGTGTTTGCTCTCCATCTCATAATCCCCCAAATTTCACAGACACATGACAAGCTATTAATGAATCCTGGTGTGTTTTCAAGCTATTAACCAGGAATTTTAGAAAGGAAGGCTTTGATTTCACAAAACACTGCATGGCCCAGTTCTGTGTTCTACTTTATTTATGCTCTAGGGATTAAAACAATACACAGGAAAGTAGAAATAGGCCGGGAAAATAAGCATGGAGCTGTCAATCATCATTCACTTTTTGAAGCAAACTTCCTATTAATTCTGTATTTTATAAACAGATGCTCAGCTGAATATGATAATTCAAAAAGTTAAAAAATGGCATAGACCAAATTCTCATAGACCAAATTCTCAAATAAATTTTGATTCAATTAGAGGTTATAATTTGGCTCATGGTGAAGGAAAATCAAAACCTCAAAGACTATTCATTAATTTGAAATCCTGCAGTGGGGAGGAACCATTTTGGTACATGATTTGGACCAGAAAAATGGCACCCAGAGGAGTGGTTAAATATGTCTTCTCTTTTCATCTCCATCTTCACCTCTCTCCAAAAGTTAGTTTTTCATGAGGAAAGATCCCGGTTCAATTTTATATACAGAAAGTTTCAGTTCTTAACACTTTCCGATAAGACTGGAAAAGATTCTTGTGTGAAGCTCTGGAATGGCACTGCCAGACTATTGAGTTGGGTAGTGATGGGTAAATTCTGTGGGCCTGGAGACAATTGCTGCTGTGGAAGGATACACCTTCAATATCCCCAAATATCCTCCCATTGAGTCTCCAAATGGCAAAACAACCCCCTGAAACGAAGTGAGAAAAATAATAATAATTTCGTGTCAGAGATTACTCTGGGTTGAAAGGATTTTTGCTGGAGAATCTCCATTCAGGGGACACCCAAATGAGGCTCTTTTCATGTCCCCAAGTACAGCCTTCGGGTATCGAAACCCAACCTTCCGGTCTCCAAGCTCAGCGTCTTAACCACAAAGCCACCAGGGGAGTGAAAACAATGTGTCATTTTTATATAATTTCGTTCTCCCTCAGACTACTTTGAGGCCAGAAAAAAAGGCCTTTTTCAATACAGGAAAGGATCAGCCAATCACTTTCTTATATTTGTTCTTGCCCTGAGAAAAGCGATGAACAGGAGAAGCTGATAGACAAGCATAAAAATGAGGGGGATTTTTATGGCAGCTGCATGTCCCTTCCTCCAAGCAGCTGAAGGCAATAAGCCTCCTCCCCAAATACATTTTATCATTGGAAATATACTGTGATATAAGTTATCCAGTTACTAACCACTTTATTTACTGGAAATAGAAATTCATTTTACACTCTCAGAACCAGTTCATGCGTTTCAGATAAGTAAGAAACGCTGGATTGAACAGTGAGTTATTTACACTCCTGCTTTTGGAAGTTTATGGATTTTTTCACATGAGAGATACACAAGTCCTTCTTTACACCAAGGTAGGGGCTAGGGAAAGCTGTAACACAAGTTGCTGCATTTTCCCTGCTTCTCTGTGACACAAAGGGTTCACTCAAGAATAAACTTATTTTGATGAAAGGTCCTTGTGGAGTCTTTGGCTTCTTCTCGTACTTCATTCCACAGCCAAGCAGTGCTAAATGCCTCAGATTGGTACACATTATTCATTAGTTTCCGATTTCCTTACATTCTCGTGCTCAAAACCATCTGTAACATCGTAATGTGCTTTCCAGAGGAAACTTCAGATGAAGGTTTCTTCTGCTTCCAGTGCCATGTTGTAGCATCCAATTAGAAAAATGGAGAACATACTAGAAAAACATTAGACAACTTTTTCCTTCGCAGAATAAGAATAAGAATAAGAATAAGAATAAGAATAAGAATAAGAATAAGAATAAGAATAAGAATAAGAATAAGAATAAGAATAAGAATAAGAATAAGAATAAGAATAAGAATAAGAATAAGAATAAGAATAAGAATAAGAATAAGAATAAGAATAAGAATAAGAATAAGAATAAGAATAAGAATAAGAATAAGAATAAGAATAAGAATAAGAATATGCTTATTTATACCCCGCTTTCCTCAACCCACAGGGTGACCCAAAGCGGCCCATACAAAATTGAAGGTACAGTCTTCAAGACACAATATTTAGAAAGACAGTGATAAAAGGCAAAAGCACAAAAACTCTAAATACAGTACTAAGTACAATAGAAGGATCATAACACTATCAACACGGCAAAACCCTGCACTCCGTTCCCGACCCCCAAAAAGTCCCCAAAAGAAATGGAAGTGCTGACATCCCAGCAAGATCCAAAGTTCTTAGAGGGAGGCCAAAACCCAGAGGAGGAGGGCAGGAGTGAAACTCCACCGCTCAGCCACCGCAGCTGCCGCTGCTATCTTCCTCTGGCGGTATCGGGACAGAGGGTGTTGGTGAGGGCGTCTTCGGGGCAGCAGTTGGCTTTTTATCCCTCCCCAGGCGAAGCAAGACCTGGAGGAGGAGGGCGGGAGCGAAACTCCACCGCCCGGCCACCGCAGCTGCTGCCACTATCTTCCTCTGGCGGTGTTGGGCCAGAGGGTTATCTTAGTGCTTGTTGCAAAGTCCAGTCCTGGAGTTAATATTATTTATGCCTGCAAGTTTTCATTTCTGCCCTGTGGGTTGGTCAGGTCCCTGCATAGGCAAAGCATTCTATCCATCAACAGAAGACACCCAGCATGACCCTAAATGGTTACCCAAATTCAGGATGAGTTTTATGCTAATCTCTTTTGCCTTGAAGTTAGAGCTACCTAAGGAAAGCACTCCTTTCTCTTACAACACTCCTATCTTGTGAGTTAGGTCATGACAGTGATGGTGAACCTTGGCACTCCACGTGTTCTTGGACTTCAATTCCCAGAAGCCCAAGTCAGCACTCCTGCTGATCAGGGCTTCTGGGAATTGAAGTTCAAGAACATCTGGAGTGCCAGGGTTCACCATCACTGGGCTATGAGGTAACAACTTGCCTGAAGCCATGAAAGCAACTTAGTAAGAATAAGCTAAATAAGAATCAAGTTGGAGCTTCCCTTTTCAAAATATATTGAAAAGGAGGAATTGCATTCAGAAAAGGGAAGCATTGGTGAAACATTGACACTTACTATTTAAAGAGACACCACATTTCTCCAGTTTGCCAGCACCGCGAGGTACCTAACCGCGAGGTAGCTGTATTCACTCAAAGGAAGGGGCCTATGAGGCAATCATAACACCAGAGACTACTGGATACAGCACTGGAGTGCTCACCACCTCCCAAAGTAATTGGTTCCATTGTTGTACTGCTCTAACAGTATGTTATTAATTCAAATATGCCCATTCTAGCTTTGACTTGCTGTGCTACAGTAAGTTGTGAATAGTGTAGGCCCATTTGAATTTACAAAGACGTTGAGGGACCAAATCCTCACTGATTCAATAGGTTGACATTAGTATGACTTACTATCCTAAGGAACAGCCACTATTGCTCTCCTATGGATTATGCCCTTCTCATCTGTGAATGTGTTTAATTTAATTACAGTCTTCTGCTTGAAGTCCACATTATCCTGATGGCATTTGAAATGTTTCATATGATTTCAGTCTTGCCAAGAGACTGTATGTATAACATTAACCCAGGGGCTCTCAACCTTTTTAAGCTGGGGGGGCATATTATGCCCCCTTAGACTGTTGGCGGGCCGGACTGGTGTTCCCCCACTGCCACCAAGAGCACCCAAGCTCCCTCCATTTACCCAGCACCACCACCACTGAAGGCGGCAACAAGGAACACCAGTCCGGCCTGCTAACACTCCTACCCACACCACCACTGCTATAGCCAACACTCCCCCCCACGACATCAGTCTGGCCCACCAACACTCCCTCTGCCAACACCACTTCCATGCTTAATGACCTGCCATGGGTGAAGGAGGGGTTCTGCCTGTCCTTACCCATGCTCAGTCAGAGTGGCACCCAGGAAAGATGCAGACAGCCGCCTGCATCTGCCGCTTCCGTTGCTGCCATCCTTTTCCCCTCCGCCTGGCTTGGTATGTCCCTAATACTGATCTGTAGCAGGGCAGATGTTGTAAGTCTTCTTACAACTTCCACCCTGCTATGGGACAGCATTAGGGACACGCCATGCCAGGCGGAGGGGAAAAGGATGGCGGGAGTGAGGGCATGGGCCAGTTGGAATATGCCACTGGCCGGATCCCGCCTGAGAGTCATAGGTTGAGAACCCCTATGTTAAACAATGGTTCTAGTGCAATGTGCACTTGCTCTGCCCTGTAGCATAGATGTACAGTATGTTGTTTCCTCTGTCTTACAAGCATGCTGTAAATCTTCTATCCTCCCTCTTCTATCTATACTTCCTCATTTCCTGTTTGTTCTGTAGCTACAAAAACACATATGTAAGGAGTCTTAGTATATCTTAAATGCAAATTTGATATCTGGTTTCAAGACAATAGTTCTTGAGCTCATGTACTGAGTGTGTTTTAGTTGCAACTGCACTAGTCTTTCCTTCTTCATAGAAGAATTTATTCATATGCTTTCTGACAAAGGCTTCTCATGCTCTTCTCCCTGTTTATCCTGGGGTTATTTGCTTCCAGGCAAAATGTTTTATGTGGCTTTGTGCTTTCTTTGGTAAAAAGCTAATGTGACACTGATGTCAACTGAGGAAACCATTGTCAAGAACAGGAAAAGACAGAAGTTGAATAGCCCAGTTCCTTCAAAATAGGAAACAGCTTGAAGTTCGGCTGGAAGTGGGCAGAGTTGCATTAGTTGACAGTGACACTCTGTGGCTACTGCCATAGACTAAGGTTTGTGTTGTCTCATTAAGAAGCATATGCAACTTTTTATCATATGTACATCCACATATTTATGGGGAAGAATAAGTGGCCAGCAATATTTAAAATGCACTGTAGAAATTTCTGTTGATTATCACCAATTCCCTTTTCCTCCACCCCAAAATAGTGATTACTTACTATTTTTGCAGCTTTGTGCATTTGGTTTGTACTTCATAGGCTCTTCAAATTAGTGATTGGATATTGTAGGATACCTTGACAAAAGTCAAAAGTAGCTTCCATCATCCTTAACAATTTCAGCCATTATTTCACCTTTAAAATTAGCTTGGTTTAAAAATATAGCAGAACCTCATACAACAATTGCCCCGTATAGCAACAACATCGCTTAACAATGGGGGGGATGGCGTCCTGTATAACAATTTTCCCTATGGAAAAAATTGTACAACAGTTTTTCAGTGGGAAAAACCACTTAGAAAAAAATCGTTGTACAATGCATCCCATAGGGAAAATCACTATACGATGCATGTATCATATAGCAATCGTTTTGTACAACAACGAGCCCCGTGGAATGTATTAAAATTGTTGTAGGGGCTTGCCTCTCTAGCACAAGGAGGAGGGCCTTCTCCATGTCTGCACCAGCCCTCTGGAACCTCCTGCCAACAGAGCTACATCTCCAGACGGAACTGCTGCCCTTCAGGAAAGAACTCAAAACCTGGCTGGCAGGCCAAGTATGGGGTGCAGGTGAAAGGGTTGCCTCCGTGGGGTGGTTGGTTTAGTGGAATACCTCCCCCTTCAGTACCTTCGATCCCTGCACCCTTTTTTAGGGGGTGGGTGGTTTTAATTAGTTTTTAACAATGTCATTTTTATATATGATTGTAAACTGCCCTGAATCGGCCTCGGCCGAGTGGGCAGTGAAGAAATCTAAGTAATAAATAAATAAATAAATAAATAATGAGGTACCAATGTACTCTAAATCTGCTCATATTAGCCATGTTAAAGTCTACATTAAGGTATGGCTTATACTACTTTTTAAATGTGTTGCTATGTTGACATCCAATAATCTTAACCTACAAAACCAAGGGTTAAACGTTGGAACTTGCTATAGGTTCCTAAGCCTCGCCCTAATGACCCGCTCCCACCATTCGTGCACACGGCCGAACTGGGTCCGCAGGTCAACGCAGGATTGAGAAAACCGGCAGTGGGGCAATAGCCCCACAAATGCGAAAAAAGGGAAACAACTTCATTTCCCAATGTTCTTTGTACCACGCCACGCCACAGCCAATCAGGCTGAGAGGCGCGACCACAAAGAACATTGAGAAATGCGCCACGGCCAATCAAAATCAAGCCGCAGGGGGAAAAAGCAGCACAACCACAAATCACAAACCCATAACTACAAGCCCCAGAGTTGCCTGGGAAAAAAAGCAACTCACCGCCTCACAGCCACGCAAACACCAACCACCCTTCTTTCCCTCACCAACGGCGCCTGAAGATCCTGACTGGAGTTCCCCCTTTAATATCAGTATGTGGAGGGTTGCGATCCCCCTCTCTGCTGGCTCCCATGGGGTTGGGAGATTTGTGGGGACAAAAGGGGTATGTCCCCCCCAACCCTTCTAGACCCAGGAGACCAGGGAAAGGGCTTCGATTCCCCCCTCCTAAAAAAACTCCGTCTTTAAAGAGAAGAAACCAAGCGGTTTCTTCTCTTTAAAAATGGAGTTTTTTTAAGGAAGGGGGAAAATCGATCCACTCTCCCTGGTCTCCTGGGTCCAGAAGGGTTGGGGGGACATACCCCTTTTGTCCCCCCAAATCTCCCAACCCCAGGGGAGCCAGTGGAGAGGGGGATCGCAACTCCCCACCCACTGATATTAAAGGGGAAACCCCGATCTACTTTCACGACTCCACACAATTAAAGCACCATAGCACAATAAAGCCCCCCTCCACACCACCTAGCCCACCCTTCCTAACCCCCATCGACCACGCCCCCTCCCCACCACCTAGCCCACCCTTCTTAACCCCCACTGACCATGCCCCCTCCCCACCACATAGCCCACCCTTCCTAACCCCAAGGACCATGCCCCCTCCCCACCACCTAGCCCACCCTTCCTAACCCCCAATGACCACGCCCCCTCCACACCACCAAATAAATAATTTTTAAAAAATTCCTAAAACAGTCAAAAGCATCAAAAAATACACAAAACAAACAAAAACAACACCAAAAACAATATGAAGTAAACAAAAACACAATCAAAAACAAAACAGACAGACAAAAATACAAATTCCAACACCCACACACACACACAAAAGAAAGAAAACAAGCAAACTTATCAAAAGATGTCCTACCTCCACGAGGACCGGAAAAGAAATGAATAAAGAAAGAGACTACTTACCAGAAGAAGCTCCACCCAGAGGCCAGGAGAGAAAAAACAGTCAAAATACAATAACTCCTACCAGCACCACCTGCTGGCCACAATAGTAAAAACAATTCAAAAACACACAACAGCCCCAAACAAAAGGCCACAAGAGTAAAAACAAATCAAAAACATAACACAAATTCACAATTTTACACAAAAGGTCACACCAATAAAAACAAGTCAAAAAAATTACACTAAAACACACTTTAACACAAATCACAAACATATGTCAATAAAATACAATAGAAACTTTTAAAAATCCTGTGCTGAGTTTTAACTCAAATTAAAACACAAAACATCTAAACACATTTTAAAAACATTGAATGTAAAAAACATTTACTTTTACATTATTAAAATTATTACCTACGGTACAACTAATTTAAAAAATTCAAAAAACTAAAACATTATTCGCTTACATAAAACAATTTGAAAAATATATATCATACTTTGTTCTTTTATTAATCCTTAAAAAAAGCAGATCACAGTTAATAACAGCCAAGCCAAAAAAATTTTTACGTAAATAAACATTTTAAAAATTAAAATTACAGACTAAACAATTTTTTAAAAACATTAACACAATTTAACCTTCCAACACAATTTAAAACAGCCCAGCAACACCGGGCAACCTCTGCTAGTTAAGAATATTATCATTCTATGAACATGGATCATTTCCTTTCTGCCTTTGCGAAAAATTATGTTTTGTCCAGGACTTGGCACAGAATGTCTGTGTGTAAATGATCCATGGCAATCATACTATTCTAGAATTTAATTTAATAGCATTACATTGTTACTAGATAACACAATCTGAAGTCCATAATTAAATATATTTTTGTATAAAGAAAATATGTGAAAGATTATCAGGAATGAGACAAATTCAGTCATATATTATTTCAGACTGGAAGTTAGCATTTGTAAGAATTCATAAGTTGATTTAGAAATGCTTTACTCCCATATAGAAGAGCAGCTCAATCTTTTTTCTTTAACACAAATCCTTTCTTCCTTGTCTGGCAGTGTCGAACACTGAACTATTCTACATTTGCAGTAAAAGAATGTACCTATTGATTCATTAGTTTTCCTAATTTAGAAGCTTGGGACCTCTCTGTACTGTCTTATTTCTGTCTTTAAGACTGCATCCTGTTCTTAATCATAGATAATTGATGGGAAACACTCAGGGAACAAAGCCCACTCAATATTGAGGCAGCCTTCTCTCTACATATCTATAGTGTTGAATTGCTGCCTGAATGCAAGAAGGAAGTGAAAGGGCTCCAGAGTCTAGTGAAGTAAGACTGAATGTCCTTTGTACGCCATATGGTCATACTCCAAACCTAATACAATCTTAAGGAATGTCCCCAGAGACCCAGAGTGTGCACTTTGGCATCTTGTCCAGTGTCAGTGCTATAATGTCCTTGGAGTCATCCAGATGCAGCTGGTATCATACTGAATGTCACTCAGAGGCTTAGATCTCACTTAAAATTAACCAAGTGTCAAATTTCCAGGTGTGTGTGTTTAATACTTGAAAAAATGAAACGATTATGGTTTACAAGGCATATAAATACTACAGACGCAGTGTGTACTGCAACAGCAGTTCTCAAACAATTATATCTTACATTTTATCGATCAATTTGTAAAAAAAAAAACCAAAAAACCCTGAGGCTTCACCATGATATAAAGAAAAAAACTTGGCTTTCCCCAAAAAAGACATTTACATATTTTAGGCAACCTGTCATTAGATTTATGGGCTCACATCCTGTTGTTTAGAGTAGTAAATCTCATTAGAGTAAACCCATTGACTCAGTGGGGATTTAGTAAGTCAACTCTTCTGTAAATTCCATTGATTCAAAAGGGCCTACAGTACCACAGTTAAGAGTGGGCCCATTTGAATCAATGGCATTTATGAAGAAATGGCCTCACTGAATCCCTGTTTATTGAATGGACCTGCTCTAGTGCAATCTACAATGCTGAGAAACAAGATTATGGTAATTATTTACAGTGAATTTTAAGAATATTAAAATTCGCAGTTGGAAGTGTGAACACAAACTAGCAACAATAATTATTCATAAAATTATAATTGTATATCATCAAATCAATTCTGACTTATGACAACACTTTTCAAGGTATTTAAGGTAAACAATACTTCTGGGGACACCCTGGGACAATGCAGCTGCTAAGGCCACATAGGCTAGCTCTTCTGAAATGCCCATTGGGGAATTTAACTCCTAACCTCTGGCTCCTCAGCCAGAAACCTAAATCCTCATGTATCTTGATTGGGAAAAAGTCCTACATTTGTGACGGTTTTGCCGGGTGTAGAATTGATTCAGATACAAAGAAATACTCAATGCACAGTAGTATACTGCCAAAATACAGTTTATTTTAAAACATCCCACAGAGGTCATTTATTTTATACCAATTCATAAACAATCAAGATACAGCCTCACTAAAATATCTGTCCAGTTATAGTAATTTACTAGCAGAGGTGCCTGTCCTCCGTCCAGGCAGGACTGATGCCGGGCTGGGAAGAAAGTTGTGCCCCCCTTTTCCCGTGCTGAGCTTACCTCGCATGTGCGGGGGGGGGTGTTTTATTCGGCATGGTGTGGCGTACCCCCTGGTTGCCTTGGAAGGAAAGAGTGGGAAATTGCAAAAAAAAACCTTCCCTTCCATGTTTGGTGGCAGCAATCTCCTTTCGTCTGGCTCCTGGGAAAGGGAGACAGGTGAGAGGAGTTGCCAGCAAGGCGGATATCCATCACCGGCAGGCTGTGTTAGTCTTTCCGCCTCGCTGTAGCAAGGGCAGCCTCGCAACAGCGATGCGGAGAGGCACGCTGCAGGGAGGCTGCTCTTTATCGGGAACATTTGTTTCCAGATGGAGACCCACCTATAAGCGTGTCTCCCCACCTTGCTGTTGGGAGGCAAGCCTTGAAACAGCGAGGTGGGGGTCTGATGCGGTCAGGCTGCTCTCCATGCAGGAGCGCACGTTCCCGGATGGAGAGCAGCCTGCCTGTCAGTGTGCCTCTCTACCTCGCTGTTGTGAGGGCAGCCTCGAAATAGCGAGGCAGGGGTCCGATGCGGGAAGGCTGTTGTTCATGTGGAAGCGTGCATTCCCTGACAGAGAGCAACCTGTCAGCTTGCCTCTCCGCCTCGCTGTGTTGGCTGCCCTCGCAACAGCAAGGTGGAGAGGCAAGGGCGGCAGTGGATCTCCGTCTTGCTGACATCTCCTCTTGCCTGGCTGCCTTTCCCAGGAGGCAAGCGAAAGGATATCACTGCCTCCAAGCATGGGAGGGATGTGGGGGCGCAACGTTTCCCCCTTTCCTTCCAAGGCAAGAAGGGGGAATGCTACGTCATGCCGGGTTAACCCCCCACCCCCGCACACGCGAGGTAAGGTAAAAGTGTAGTTGTGCGGCCCCTGCTCCGCCTTTCCTGGGTTCGCTCCAGCCTCCCTGGTTGGCTGGGGCATAGTGCAGGGGATGCTGGGCCATTTAGTTTTATTTTAATTTGTATTCTGTGGGTCCCACGCCCCACCTGCATCCTCCGGACCCCCTTCTTTTACCTCTAGGCCGGTGAAGGTAGGTCTGGTGAAAATTTGGAGGGGGTGGGTCCCAGGGGGGGCGTGCATCCCAGACCCACGAACGTACATCCTTGCTTTAGAGATATAGACTTATTTATTTTTCAAATTTTTGTTGCCACCCAACTCGAAACAGACTCTGGGTGGCTAATAGCATTAAAACAAACATTACCATCATAACTTAAACCCTTTAAAAACCCATAAAAAGTACCCACATAGTTACCCACCCCACCCCATCAGTTAAAAGGGACAGGGAGTGATCTTGTTATATGAGCTAGCAGGTACGGGTCACCACTCTCCTAGTGCCCCACACCGGCTTTGCCAGCCAGGTTTTTAGCTCTTTCCTGAAGGGCAGCAACTCTTTAGCTCTTCCCTGAAGGGCAGTAATTCAAAATTAGTGGTAGAAGTAGTTGAAAAATAGTCATGTTACCTGGAGAATTCTAGGATTTATAATCCAAAAACACAAATCTGAACACCCCAGATTATCACCTTATTACTAAGTTAAAATATTACTTCTTAAAACACTAATTTAAAATTGCAGTTATACTGTTCTGAATAGATGTTACTGCTATAATTAAAGTATAAACAAAAATGAATTGATAGCCTGTTGTTTCCTGATACAGGAAATCCGTACATTCTGTGTAGAGTACAGTATGTACTTTCCCAATGGTGGCCCATTTATCATTGGTTGAGCCACGCAAGCTGTACTGCACTAATACTCAGGTATAAATATGTTGGACAGTATCCTGTTGCCAAATGTGGAGCCTAACTGCTCTGTAGTTAGATTGTCCCAGCTCACTGTGCTCAGTCTCTGGTTTGCAGTAGCATGAACTGGAGATTGTCTCATTATAATAATAATTTCATGTCAGAAATTATTCTGGTTGAAAGGATTTTTGCAGAAAAAATTCCACTTAGGGAACACCCAAATGAGGCTCCTTTCATGTCCTCAAGAGCTGGGTCAGAGACGGGCGCTCAATCCGTCATGCAGTACCTGGGGTCTCATTTACAGCAATGGAGCTTCCCACTTATACAAGATATTAGTGGAACACCCACTCAACCCCCTTGTGCAAGTGGTGAAAAGAGAGAACCATGTGTACAACACACCATTCCAGGTGCAGTTTAGACGTAAAACCACCCCAGGCATTGAGAACATAAGAACAGCCTTGCTGGAACAGGCCACAGCCCATCCAGCCTCACACAGTGGCTCACCATTTGCTTCAGGGTATTCCCAAGCAGATGCCTTCACCTGCTTAGGATTCCCTGGAAATGGCATTGAGAGATATCCTGCCTATCTCTTCAACTCGGAGGTTGTCCTTAAGTAGCCAGCCGGGCGAGCGAGCGGCGGAAGGGCCAGCCGCGCGGCCGCCAGGCAACCACCCCCAGTTTAGACGTAAAACCACCCCAGGCATTGAGAACATAAGAACAGCCTTGCTGGAACAGGCCACAGCCCATCCAGCCTCACACAGTGGCTCACCATTTGCTTCAGGGTATTCCCAAGCAGATGCCTTCACCTGTTTAGGATTCCCTGGAAATGGCATTGAGAGATATCCTGCCTATCTCTTCAACTCGGAGGTTGTCCTTAAGTAGCCAGCCGGGCGAGCGAGCGGCGGAAGGGCCAGCCGCGCGGCCGCCGGGCAACCATCCCCAGCCGGGGGGTGGGGAGGAGAGCCAGCCGGGCGAGCGAGCGGCAGAAGGGCCAGCCGCGCGGCCGCCGGGCAACCACCCCTAGCCGGGGGGTGGGGAGGAGAGCCAGCCGGGCGAGCGAGCGGCTGAAGGGCCAGCCGCGCGGCCGCCGGGCAACCACCCCCAGCCGGGGGGTGAGGAGGAGAGCCAGCCGGGCGAGCGAGCGGCGGAAGGGCCAGCCGTGCGGCCGCCGGGCAACCATCCCCAGCCGGGGGGTGAGGAGGAGAGCCAGCCGGGCGAGCGAGCGGCAGAAGGGCCAGCCGCGCGGCCGCCGGGCAACCACCCCCAGCCGGGGAGTGGGGAGGAGAGCCAGCCGGGCGAGCGAGCGGCTGAAGGGCCAGCCGCGCGGCCGCCGGGCAACCACCCCCAGCCGGGGGGGGTGAGGAAGAGGAGGAGGAGGAGAGCCGGTTGAGCAGCGGAAAGGCCAAGAAAAGACCAACTGAAAGACGGGAAGAGGGCAGAGAAGGAAAAGCAGGGAGCAAGACTCAGATTCCCTGGCAAAGGATAAGTATCTGATATGCAGATGTAGAAGACTTAATATAGAAACTGACATAGAGACTTTATACTAACTAAATACAGAAACTGACATAGAGACTGTGTTTCAAAGTGTGATAATATGCATGATAATATGTTGTCTTAAATGTTTTAAACCTCTAAAAAACTGTGATAAAATGTATGAGGAGAGAAAAATGGCGCAGACACCGGCAACCACGCCATAAACCTTGCCAAGAGAACCCTATTGACCAAAACAAAAGGCAAAACAAAGGGGCAGGCTAGGTGATACAGGATGCTTAACACCTCAGAGGGGAGAAAGGGGAGGGACAGGAAGGGGGGAGGGGAAATGCAATGTTGTAAGGAGCAATACTGCATAGGGACATGGAATGTGAGATCAATGAACCAAGGAAAACTGGAAGTGGTAAAAAGTGAGATGGAAAGAATAACAATTGACATCTTGGGCATCAGTGAGCTCAAATGGACAGGGATGGGGGAATTCAGCTCTGGAAACCATCATATCTACTACTGTGGGCAAGAAAACCTTAGAAGAAATGGAGTAGCCATAATTGTCAATAAGAGAGTAAGAAAAGCAGTAATGGGATATAACCTCAAAAATGACAGAATGATGTCAGTCAGATTTCAAGGCAAACCTTTCAATATCACTGTAATCCAAGTCTATGCACCAACCACTAGCGCAGATGAAGCCACAGTGGACCAGTTCTATGAGGACCTAGAACACCTCATAGAACAGACACCAAGAAATGATGTCCAAATTATATTAGGAGACTGGAATGCCAAAGTAGGAAATCAAAAAGTGGAGGGAATAACAGGCAAGTTTGGTCTTGGAGTACAGAACGAAGCAGGGCAAAGATTGATAGAGTTCTGCCAAGAGAACGCACTGGTCATAGCAAACACTCTCTTCCAGCAACACAAGAGGCGACTTTACACATGGACATCACCAGATGGCCAACACAGAAACCAAATTGACTACATACTCTGCAGCCAAAGATGGAGAACCTCCATACAATCAGCAAAAACAAGACCTGGAGCAGACTGTGGCTCAGATCACAACCTACTGATCGCAAAATTCAGGTTAAGACTAAAGAAAATAGGGAAAACAAGAAGACCAGACAGATATCACCTAGACAGCATCCCTAAAGAATACACGGTGGAGGTGATGAACAGATATAATGGCCTGGACGCAATAGACAGAGTGCCAGAAGAATTATGGACAGAGATAAAGGACATCATGCAGGAAGCAGCAAAGAAAACCATACCAAAAGAAAAGAAGCGTAAGAAAGCAAAATGGTTGTCTGATGAGGCTCTTAAAATAGCAGAGGAAAGAAGGAAGGCAAAAGTCAAAAGAGAAAGGAAAAAATACAACCTTCTGAACACAGAATTTCAAAGAAAAGCAAGGAGAGATAAGGAAAACTACCTAAAAGAACAGTGCAAAGAAATGGAGGAAAACAACAAAAGAGGCAGGACTAGAGATCTCTGCAGAAAAATCGGGGAAATAAAGGGAACATTTAAAGCAAAAATGAACATGATAAGGGACAAAGACGGAAAAGAGCTAGCTGATGCAGAAGAGATAAAGAAAAGATGGAAAGAGTACACAGAGGAACTCTACAAAAAGGACCTCAACACTCCTGCTAACCACAATGATGAAAAAACTGAACTTGAGCCAGACATCCTGGAGAGCGAAGTTAGAAAGGCCCTAAAGAGCACTGCAAACAACAAAGCTAGTGGATATGATGGTATCCCAGTCGAATTTTTCAAAGCGCTAAAAGATGATGGCGTCAAATTACTGCACTCAATATGCCAGCAAATCTGGATAACAAAACAGTGGCCACAGGATTGGAAAAGATCAGTATACGTCCCAATCCCAAAAAAGGGCAACGCCAAAGAATGCTCAAATTACCGAACAATTGCACTCATCCCACACGCCAGCAAGGTGATGCTCAAGATAATACAGGACAGACTTCAGCAACATGTGGAGAGAGAACTACCAGAGGTGCAGGCCGGTTTCAGAAGAGGCAGGGGGACTAGAGACCACATTGCCAACATACGTTGGATCATGGAGAAAACAAAGGAATACCAGAAACAAGTTTACTTTTGTTTCATTGATTACACTAAGGCATTTGACTGTGTGGACCACAACAAGATGTGGCAAGTAATTAAAGAGATGGGAATACCAGAGCACATCATATGCCTCCTGAGAAATCTGTACATGAACCAAGAAGCAACAGTTAGGACAGAACATGGAATGACAGAGTGGTTTGGAATAGGAAAAGGAGTAAGACAAGGCTGCATTTTATCACCCTGCTTATTCAATCTATACACAGAGCACATAATGCGAAATGCAGGGATGGAGGAATCACAATATGGGATTAAAATTGCTGGGAGAAACATAAACAATCTGAGATATGCAGACGATACCACCCTAATGGCAGAAAGTGAGGAAGACCTAAAGAACCTCTTGATTGGGCTGAAGGAGGAGAGTGCAAAAGCTGGTTTGAGACTCAATATCAAGAAAACCAAGGTAATGGCAACAGGCCCAATCAGTTCCTGGAAAATAGATGGGGAAGAAGTAGAAGCAGTGACAGATTTTACTTTCCTGGGATCAAAGATCACGGCAGATGGGGATTGCAGCCATGAAATAAAAAGGCGACTGATTCTTGGGAGACAAGCCATGAGAAACCTGGGGAACATAGTGAAAAGCAGAGACATCACATTGCAAACAAAAATTAGAATAGTCAAAGCAATGGTATTCCCAGTAGTAATGTACGGATGTGAGAGCTGGACAATTAGGAAAGCTGAACGCAGAAGAATAGATGCCTTTGAAATGTGGTGTTGGAGGAGAGTTTTGAGAGTACCCTGGACAGCGAGGAGAACAAATAGGTCAATCTTAGAAGAAATCAACATTGACTGCTCATTGGAAGGGCTAATAGTAAAGACGAAGCTAAAGTATTTTGGACATCAAATGAGAAGGGAGGATTCACTTGAGAAGGCCCTGATGTTGGGAAAGGTGGAGGGCAAAAGAAGAAGGGGGAGGCCAAGGATGAGATGGCTAGATGGTATTGTAGACACAATGGGCACAGAACTGGGAGTGCTGAGGGGGATGGTGGAGGACAGAGATGCTTGGAGAACAATGGTCCATAGGGTCGCAAAGGGTCGGAACCGACTGTGCGACTGAACAACAACATCCATAATTATAGCCATTGATACTCTTGTCCTCCATGAACTTGTCTAATCCTTTCTTAAAGCTGTCAAGACTGACAGCTGTCACCACTTCTTCTGGCAGGGAGTTCCATAGACCAGTGATCCTCTGGGTGAAAAAGTACTTTCTCTTATTTGTTTGAGAACTAGTACCCAAAAGTTTCATGGAGTGCCTCCTAGTTCTAGTGTTATGTGATAGGGAAAATAGTTTTTCCTTATCTACTTTGTCCACACCGTGCATGATTTTATAAACTTCAATCAGGTCACCTCTTAGACGCTGTCGTCTAAGGTTTGTTATTGAAGTTTGTTATCCCACCCACCTCCCTCTTGTGTCCTGATTTCACCTTCCCAGGTGTTCCCTTCATGGTACCTCTCTTCAATTTCCTCTCATTTTCACACACACACCCCTTTGTCCAATCACCTCTGACTGTTAAACAGAAGTTCTTAAGAGTATGAAGCTACTGTATTAGAGTTATTTATAGTAGGGTAGCCATGTTAATCCATGTTCTATTAGAGCTAGTGATCGTTCTTGTACCACCTTAAAAATGCCAAGAGATAGGCTACAGACCACAAAAGCTTGTATCAAAGGTTAGATAGTTGTTATGTGCCATCAGATCACCCAGGTATACCTCAACATTTTTAGAATAGGAGAATTGAACAAATCTCAAGGATTAGTTGACTCTCTCTTGTCTTAAACATGTTTACAACAATCATTAACAACATTACAGAAATAATATTTTAAGAAAATTAACATTCGCTGCTGTTGGAGGGGTACATAGAAAGAGCCTCCTTGAAGATTATGGTATTTTTGAACCACAATTGGGCATACCCTGGTAACAGCTACCTTGTGTTGCTGGCTAATCTTTCTCACACTAGATCAGGCAAAAGGAACTGCAGAATGAATTCACCAAAAGGTGCCTTCATTTTGGCAGTTTAATGTCTCGCCTAGAGGAGGAGGAGGAAGAAGCTGTTGTTGGAGTTATATACTCTTACTTTTGGTAAAGTGACATCTGGTGTTTTTGTAGCTTTTCTTGCCGTGCTTCATGATGAAGCTGTAAAATTCAGTAGGCATGTCAGATTGTAGAATGTCTTATCTCAACTCCCAATTCTGTAATATGTTATTTTATGTCCCATCCCTCCTTCCTATCCCACCCTCTCTTAGCTACCCATTCCCCATGATGTTTAGCAGCTGCAGCAAGAAAGACCTGGAGATCAGTTTGGAGAAAGGAGTGGGGATGTGTCTTTTCAATCTACCAGAAGTGAAGGAATCATTTGGTGGACCAAAATGTGGAAACGGCTATGTAGAAGAAGGAGAGGAGTGTGACTGTGGAGAACTCGAGGTAAGTCTGTCATCACTGCTTGAAACAGAGACTAAAAGTTCCATTTAGAATGCCCTATTTCTTGATCTCACCACTCTTTGAAAGGGGTCTAGTTCTCCACCTAACTCTCAGTCATATTAGCTTTCTAAAAGCCTTTAAGCTGTTGTTTTGCTATGGTTGGAAAGGTCTTGGAAAGTGACTTTGTGGGCAGTGAGACATGCTGTAAGACTTCTATTGAAGACCTTAAATTCTAGGTAAACTCTTATGGAGTTTCTTATAGAGACAGTCTTTTGCATATTCCAGTCCCAAACTATTCATGTTATTAGATCAGAACTAGCAACCTGATTTAAGCTCAGAAGCAAATTGGAAGCCAGTGTAGTTTGTTTAAAATTGGTGACATACAATCTCTAAAATGCACCCCAGGCAAAAGAGCTCCAACATTTGTATGTTTGCCCTAGACTACAGTGTATCCCCATCACTACAGTCTCTGGAGTTTGTGTAGTTCACAGATACAATTCTAACCCACTTATATCACATTTTCCACTTCTGAATTACCTAATGCCTTTTAAAGTTAAAAAAAAAAACTTCATGTAGCAGTTTGAACTCCTTTGTACTGTTAAATGCATTGGAAAATTGTATCTCAGGTATGGTTGATGTTAGTCCCAGTCTTCTACTGTAATCATCATAGTACCAGCAAATCCATTCCATTAGTTAATTTACATTAGCCAAGCAATTTAAATCAGGAGTAGCATGTGAATACCACTCTAATTTTTGAAGGCATCACATTATTATGTGTGTAAGTTCAATGTGAGGCTTGCATGCAAAAGCCGTTTTTATTAGGTACTATCTGATTGCCCGGCATCGCCCGTGTGTATGTCTGGGGTGCCCTGCCTTACCTCCCGGGCTGGTGTTGTCGCTGGCAGGCTCCTGCTTTCTTTTTGGCAGTACTCGGCTCTGCGTTCCCAAGTGTTGGTGCCCAATGCCTCCACACACACCCAGCCAAGTGTACGGTGTTGCTTGGGGGGGTGTCTTTCCTATGCTTACCCATCCTGGCTGTGTCTGGCTCCCCTCTCACCCTGGCCACGCAGGCTTTTCCCAAGGCGTTTTGTTGCAGTAGCCACTCAGGCTCCTCCTGATGTGTCCCATTGCTGGCGTTGCTGCTGCTGCGTTTTCCTGATCTGTCCCTGCCAGGAGGGGCCAGGCTCCCCATCGCCTCGGCCAGGCACAAGGCCAATCAATGGTCACTCTGGCCCGCCCCATTTCTGTGTGGGTGTGGAGAGAGACACATATCGGCGGCAGGCATTGTCCATTACCCCCGCGTCAGCGTGCATGCACATTTTGGCTTTGTCTGCGCAAGGCACCATGGAGGTTATAGTATTTTTTTTGTTCCCATTTTTGTGGGGTACAGGGTCCCCCGAAGGCCACAGTTTCCTGGCAGAAACCATCCTTGGGAGTAAAGATAGGTGGATGCAAAATCTCAGGAGCTCCATCCAGGGGTGTGGGAGCACATACTGGACATACGAACCAACACTTTGCTTTTATTTATATAGATTGGAATGAAGCAGTAACTTTTAAAATCTAGCAGGGGTTTTAAACTGTCTCTGTTTATACATAAAGTTTTTTAAAATGGTGTTTACAGACAGTCAGTGATAATCTATTTTGCTCAAACTTAGGAAAAGATCAATTCTTACTGACTCATGAATCACTCAGGAAGAAAAACTTTGCTCACTATGAGCGTGAAGTAGAAATTTCTTGGTTGCTACTGATCTTGCGGTGTTCAAAGCACTTAGAAAGGAAACAGGGAAGATATGTCCTCATTCTGAGTACTTTTTAGGGCACTCAGTGGACTTTTCTTACATTCTCCTGGTTCAAAATACCGTATTTTTTTGGACCATTAGACGCACTTTTTCTCCCCCAAAAGTGGGGAGAAAATTAGGGTGCGTCTTATAGTCCAAATGCTGGTCTGCGGCCAGTTGTAGCTGTTGTAAAAGGATATTTTACAAGAGCCACAGCTGGCCGAAGACTACTACTGCCGCCTCTCCGCTGTTCGGGGTAGGGGGGAAAAACATATGAAAAACAAGTGGCCACTAGAGGGCGAAAATTGCAATTTTCCATTTAAATGCATTGGAAATAAATTTCTTGTATTCCAAAGTTTCCTGTTTGTATATCCCCAATGCATTTAAGTGGGAAACCAAACCTGTGCTTAAAAAGAAAGGGTTTCACTTACCTTGATGCCTTTGTCTGTAGTCCACGTAGACAAAATGGAGGGGGAAAATGATTCCTGGTTGAAAGGAGAGCAAGAGGCTAGGCTAGACTATCACTTCCTTCCTTAGTGCAATTGGCCTGGCATGGCCATTTCCCCTGCAGCGCCACCACTGGTTGCTGGTGCAAAATACAGTATTATTTGTTTATTTTGTTTTGTTTTCCTGCTCTGAAAACTGGGTGCATCTTATGGTCAGGTGCGTCTTATGGTCCAAAAAATACGGTACTTATCTCTGTGCGGGTGATGATTTCCCCCCAGAAAATTTAGTTCATGAGCTGCCTCTCTTCCATAATTAATGGGTGGAAAATTCGTGGGAGGGGGGACACATTTCAGCTAAATGGCGAGAATTTCAGAATTATTAGGTTTAGGGTCTGAAACTAAGTTATTTGGGCTTGTTTCTGCAGGTCTCATGGAATAGGTTACTCCCATCTGGTACCCTGGATTTGGGGTTTGTTCTTCTGGGTTTGGGACAGGCTGAGAAACATTTTTTTTTCCATTAACCTTTTGCTCTAGAGCTGCTGGTGGAACTTAAATTAATCTTTAAATTCATTTTGCGTGTGTGTTGTATGCCTTTCAAGGTAAGTCTATTCAAGAAGTGGTTTTACCAGTTCTATCCACCCCATTCCCTTTACTGTGCTTCTATGGCTGAGCAGGTTTTTGAACCCAGGTCTCCTGAGTCCTTGTCCGATACATACATGCAACAGATAATGCCTATGGAAATTTCCAGACTAATGACAGTTCGCTCCCAAAAGCTGTCCCTTTTGCATTACTGAAGAACAGGACTTCAGCCAATGTTACATTTTAGCATCATGACTGATGCAAATTCTCCCAGCAGCACTGCAGAATCACAAGAGGGTTAAGAGGCATTGTACTGCATGAAAACATTCTGCTTTTCCCCATATGTTGAATGACAGGGGATTGCTTGGAGGTGTTTGAAGTTATTGGGTGAATAAGAGAACTGTCACCCTTTCCTTGCAGTTTAACCAAGAGAGAAATTCTTAAAATGATTATTTCAAAAAACTCTAAAATAACTTGTAAAGAATTCATCTAGGAAAGAGTATTCAAAAAGATCAGCATCAGGCCTGGGTAAGCTATCAGTTTCCTGATTTCTCATGAGAATTATGTACCAAGACAAAAAATATAACAAATGCTGATAAATATACTTGTTCTTGATGAAAAGTACAGTGGAACCTCGCTTAACAAATTAAATGCCTTCTCTGGGATCTTTTGTACTACAAAAAAATTGTAAAGCAAATTCCCATAGGAATGCATTGAAAACCAAAATTTGTTAACCAAAATGCAGTTTTCCATAGGAATGCATTGAAAACCAATTAATCCGTTCTGAAAATAATTTGTTAACTGAGCCACTATTTCCTATGGATTTCCTTTTGTTATGCGATTTTTGTGTTAACTGAGGAGTTTATTAAGTGAGGTTCCACTGTATCTCAAGACACTGAGACAACCTATTACAAGAATGGTCATGCACTGAGAGTTTGTTTGTTTGGTTTTTGCTCCTGTAGAGGAGTAAAGGATGAGCATGTTTTTGTCAGCAACAAGCACTCTCAACAACAAACAACTGTGGTTTTGTGCAGAAAATTTTCGCTTTTCACAAAAATTAGCATTTCGCATTGCAACTTTCATTTTGCATAGAATGCAAGATTTTCTGCACAAGAATTATATTTCACACAAAATAAAAGTATTTATACACCCACCACCCACCCCCACCACCCACACATACATTGCTATGAATGTTTCTCAAAAAATGGCTAAAATATGTCAAATACACAGAAACTATTGTAATCTTGCCCATAGCAAAGAACATTTTTTGCTCTCACCAGAAGGAAGTAAGCCAGGATCTATTATCCATCGGCTGATATCCTACTACATTTTTACTAATGTAACATAATCAGCATAAATCTCAGCAGTGAATTGCTACAAGTTAAGAAGTCAACATACACATTTCCTGTTGTGCACCAAGCTGTGCAACCCAGCATATAACAGCAAACATCTATCTTGACTTTTTTTAATTGAATTCACTACCAAGATTTACACTGACTAAGTTTAGCCAGCAAGCATAACTCAGGATTCTACATATACCTTGCCATCTGAAAACTCTTCACATGAAATGCCATGATGTTAAAGGATGCAGAATGTTCACTTGAAATACAGAAGGTCCAGGGGGCTATATTCAATGATCTCATTCCATTTCTCATTTGCAGAAACCCCAGTTCCCCCCTTATGTGTTCAACAATTTAACCCCACTTGCCCAACTCATACCTGTCAACTGTGGGCGTGGCCAAATTCATGGGCGTGGCCAAATATAGCCATGTGACTTGCTGGGCTCTAGTCATGCCTGCCACATGGCCATGAAAATGCCTGCAAACACAGACAGCACTGGCTCTTTGGCTGTAAATGGAGATGAGCACTGCACCCTAGAGTTGGATACGACTGGCAGATTTTACTTTCTTAGGATCAAAGATCTGATGCTTGGGAAACAAGCTATGAGAAACCTGGGGAACATAGTGAAAAGTAGAGGCATCACCTTGCAAACAAAAAAATTGCATAGTCAAAGCAATGGTATTCCTGGTAATAATGTATGGGTGTGAGAGCTGAACCATTAGGAAAGCTTAGCGCAGAAAAATAGATGCCTTTGAAATGTAGTGTTAGAAATAGGTCGATCCTAAAAGAAATCAACCCTCACTGCTCATTAAAGGTCAAATAGCAAAAATGACGCTAAAGTACTTTGGATATTAAATGAGAAGAGATGATTCACTTGAGAAAGCCTTGATGCTGGGAAAGGTGGAGGACAAAAGAAGGGGGTGGCCAAAAATAAGATGGCTAGATGGTATTGTAGATGCAATGGGCACAAAGCTGTGATGGCTAACCTTGGGACTCCAGAAACGACAGTCTTTCGAGCAAGGGAAACCTTTACCTTTAGCATAGTGAGCAAGCACTCCCCTCCAACCAAGTTAACCCTAGAACAGAAACAGAACACACACACCCTCTCTCTCTCATATAGTATTGTAGATGCAATGGGGACAAAGCTGTGATGGCTAACCTTGGCATTCCAGAAACGACTGTCTTTCGAGCAAGGGAAACCTTTACCTTTAGCATAGTGAGCAAGCACTCCCCCCCCAAGTTAACTCTAGAACAGAAACAGAACACACACACACACACAGAGACACACTCTCTCTCTCTCATATAGTATTGTAGATGCAATGGGCACAAAGCTGTGATGGCTAACCTTGGCATTCCAGAAACGACTGTCTTTCGAGCAAGGGAAACCTTTACCTTTAGCATAGTGAGCAAGCACTCCCTCCCAGTTAACTCTAGAACAGAAATGGAACACACACACACACACCCTCTCTCTCTCATATAGTATTGTAGATGCAATGGGCACAAAGCTGTGATGGCTAACCTTGGCATTCCAGAAACGACTGTCTTTTGAGCAAGGGAAACCTTTACCTTTAGCATAGTGAGCAAGCAATCCCTCCCAGTTAACTCTAAAACAGAAATGGAACACACACACACACCCTCTCTCTCTCATATAGTATTGTAGATGCAATGGGCACAAAGCTGTGATGGCTAACCTTGGCACTCCAGAAACGACTGTCTTTTGAGCAAGGGAAACCTTTTCCTTTAGCATAGTGAGCAAGCACTCCCCCCCCCAAGTTAACTCTAGAACAGAAACGGAACACACACACACACCCTCTCTCTCTCATATAGTATTGTAGATGCAATGAGCACAAAGCTGTGATGGCTAACCTTGGCATTCCAGAAACGACTGTCTTTCGAGCAAGGGAAACCTTTACCTTTAGCATAGTGAGCAAGCACTCCCCCTCCAAGTTAACTCTAGAACAGAAACAGAACACACACAGAGACACACACTCTCTCTCTCATATAGTATTGTAGATGCAATGGGCACAAAGCTGTGATGGCTAACCTTGGCATTCCAGAAACGACTGTCTTTCGAGCAAGGGAAACCTTTACCTTTAGCATAGTGAGCAAGCACTCCCACCCCCCAGTTAACTCTAGAACAGAAACGGAACACACACACACTCTCTCTCTCTCTCTCTCTCTCTCTCTCTCTCTCTCTCTCATATAGTATTGTAGATGCAATGGGCACAAAGCTGTGATGGCTAACCTTGGCATTCCAGAAACGACTGTCTTTCGAGCAAGGGAAACCTTTACCTTTAGCATAGTGAGCAAGCACTCCCCCCCAGTTAACTCTAGAACAGAAACGGAACACACACACACACACACACACTCATATAGTATTGTAGATGCAATGGGCACAAAAGCTGTGATGGCTAACCTTGGCACTCCAGAAACGACTGTCTTTTGAGCAAGGGAAACCTTTTCCTTTAGCATAGTGAGCAAGCACTCCCCCCCAAGTTAACTCTAGAACAGAAATGGAACACACACACACACACCCTCTCTCTCTCATATAGTATTGTAGATACAATGGGCACAAAGCTGTGATGGCTAACCTTGGAACTCCAGAAATGACTGTCTTCTGAGCAAGGGAAACCTTTACCTTTAGCATAGTGAGCAAGCACTCCCCCCCAGTTAACTCTAGAACAGAAACAGAACACACACACACACACACACCCTCTCTCTCTCTCATATAGTGTAGATGCAATGGGCACAAAGCTGTGATGGCTAACCTTGGCACTCCAGAAACAACTGTCTTTCGAGCAAGGGAAACCTTTACCTTTAGCATAGTGAGCAAGCACTCCCCCCCCCAAGTTAACTCCAGAACAGAAACGGAAGGCAGGGGGCAGAAACAGCTCAATAAAGCATGAGAGTGAGAGAGAAGTCTCTGCCCCCAGACCAAGAGCTGATTTGCCCCTGCATATATGAAATATTGCTCACCTCTAGAGTAGACGCCCGTCCCTAATCCCAGCATGAAATGAAGCTCCATCTTGGCCAGGAAAATAAAAGAGAAACTAACTACAGAACGCCCCCACACACACACACACCTTCTCTCTCTCCCCTTCCACATGAGAAAAGCCACACAGCGACCTCTGTTGGCCGGGAAAAATACTGCACCTTATTTCTTTTTTAAAAAAAATAAGGGGAAATACGGGGAAATCAAATAAACGGTAGGGGGTGGGAAGAGGGGTAAAAATAAGGGTTTCCCCGGGTAAAACGGGATGGTTGACAGGTATGGCCCAACTAGTTTCACATCTTACTGTGACAGCATTATGTTTGACTTTGCTTGCACTAGTTGCATTACTGATATGAGGGGTGCATAACTATTAGCAGAATGCTGAAACATGTAGTGCTTTTATAGTACATTATGTTGGATGAATTCTCAAGTGGAGCAATTGGTTAATCATTGACAGTAAGACAGGTTTTGTGAGATAGTAAAGGTAAAGGTCACCCTTGCTTGAAAGCCAGTTGTATCCGACTCTAGGGTTGAGTGCTCATCTCTGTTTCATAGCTGAAGAGCCAGCAATGGCTGCTTCTGCAGACATTTCTGTGGTCATGTGCAGTGGTGGGCATCAGCAGGTTCGTACCAGTTTGCCAGAACTGGTAGCAGAAAATCTGTCTGTCCCCACCCATCCAAGTTTTGAAATAAAGTAGTCCTAATTCGGGTGCAACACAGGGCTTTCCCCCTGGCCATGCCCACCATACCACACCCACAGTGTGATAGTAACATTTTTGGAGCCCACCACTGGTCATGTGGCAGGCATGACTAGACACCAGGGTGCATAGAATGCTGTTTAACATCCCACCAAAGTGGTCCCTATTTATCTACTTGCAATTTCTTGCTTTTGAACTGCTAGGTTAGCAGGAACTGGGACAAAGACAGGAGCTCATTTGTATTTGTGGTTCCTAGGCATGTACTGTAAATAATTCCACAAATGGCACACTAAGTATGCATTTAGTGTCATAGCATTTTGCACAGATTTGCTCACTGAAACAACATCCCTTCTTGAGTAAGCCTCCAAAATGCAAACATTTCCCATTCTGTCTCTGCACGGTATTGCTCACGGAGAACTGTCCATATATAGATTAGGATAAAAAAACATTCACAAAACACTGACTTTTTCATTCTCCTTGTATTTCAAGTCAGCACTATAATCAGGTATCCATACCTTCCTGTCTAAATGCCCTTTAAGAAGTAATAAAGCAGTAATAGACTGTGAACATCATTGTGACCTAGTTACTTTTCCTTCAGTTTCCCTCTCAATGTTAGTAGTTCTTTGTTTGCTAAGACAGACTGAGCTAACACTGCTGAGCAGCAATTTTAAGTGTTGCTATTTTGGTGAGACCTAAGGGAGCTGTTATTCATGTGTCATTGATTCTGCTTACCCCTCCTGACCTTAACCTTTGAAGCAAATCCAATATTTTCTGAGCACTCTGATTGGCTCGGGCTACAGGTAATAACAATTTTAATCATCTTCTGTGGATCGGAAAGCACAGTGATTAGCACAAGCTAAAATAATAATGAATGTATTTGTTCGCAGTAACAATGGTAATCATATTTGCCTCAAATCTTTCAGTCCCCGTACCCCCGGTGTCATAATATAACATTAAAGGTAAAGGTTTCCCATGCTTGAAAGCCAGTCATATCTGACTCTAGAGCCTTGATGGTGAACCTTGGCACTCCAGGTGTTCTTGGACTTCAATTACCAGAAGCCCAAGTCAGCACTCCCGCTGGTCAGGGCTTCTGGGAATTGAAGTCCAAGAACAGATGGAGTGCCAAGGTTCGCCATCAAGGTTCTAGAGTAAGCTGCTCATCCACATTTATAGCCAAAGAACCAGCACTGCCTGTGTCTGCAGATGTTTCCATTGTCATGTGGCAGGCATGACTAGATGCCAGAGAGCACAGCGTGTTACTTTTCCCACTGAAGTGGTACTTATTTATCTACTTGCAATTTCTTGCTTTCGAACGGCTAGGTTAGCAGATGCTAAGAAAGAGACAGGAACTTACTCTGTCATGCAGCACTCGGGTCTTGAACTGCTGACCTGCCGACCTTCTGGTCATTAAGTTCAGCATCTTAACCACTAAGCCACCACAGTCTCATAATATAAAATTGGAAAAAGACAGATGAGCAGTAAAAGCCAGCTCCACAGGTGGCTAAAATCCACATCCTCTACTCAAGTAATTGATAAATTCAACTGTGATCTTAGTATCATAAAACCATGGGGTTTTCCCCTGTAAAAGGAAACTGTCCAGAACTGCAGGTTCTGGTGGAGCGGAAAGCATTTTCCGAACTGAGAGCATGCTTTCTGTTGAATGCTAGCTAAACTGGTAATATGAGGAGTCTGTGTGTGGTATTGTGGATAGAGTGAGGTACTGCAACTGAGAAAACCTGGGTTCAGATTTCTACATGGGCCTGAAAGCTCATTGGGAATTTGTGACAATGGTAAAACCACTCCTTAGATATATTGCTTACTTTGAAAACTCTGTTAGGATTGCTACAAATTTACAACAGCAACAGCAGCAACAACAACAACAACTCTTCCTGCAAGAAATAAGGAGAAACCTCTATTGTCCAGAGGTTAGAAAAAGATATCTCCATGCTATATAGGGGAATCCCAGAAACTGTTGTCTAAAACAGCAGCGTTTTCAAGCTGTGGTCTTGTCTCCCATCCCTGTCTTGAAAATTTTGGAGTACAAGGGGAAGGAAAAATCAAACCTGCCCTCCCCACAATACAGCAAATGGGCTATGTCAGATATATTTATTTCATTTGTATTTCACCATTTCCATGATGGGACCTGGAAAACCATTCATGTGGCTTCTACAAAGTTATCACAACCTCTGTGAGGAATTGTTCAGAAAAGACAAGCCCAATGATACTCCAGAGCCTGAAAAGGTAGAGAAACTGTCAGGGCATGCAGACCTTGGGGAAGAAGGAACTTGAGCATATGGTTAGTGGTGGCTCAGGAGTTGAATCTGAAGTGGGGAGTGAGGTGCCCACCCAGCCCTTGGGAATAAATACAGCTGAAGGCATTAACATGAAGCCCCACCTTATAGTTACAAGGGAGATTTCCTTGTGCGTAGATAGTCTCCTTGGGAATAGTTAGTCTCTTCACTTGTGGGCTGTTTCTCCTAGGAAAACCTTGGGTCCAATCCCTTCAGTTGCAATGTACTCCTAGCTGCCTAAACACCTGCAACTGTGTGCTATGTGAGCTTTTAGTAGCTGAACTAGAAAGCAGCCTTCAGTTGGAACTCTTAAGTTGTTAGAAGTAACTTGTTAAGCAGTTCTCTGCTTTGTTTCTGTGTGCCAAGAACCCTCTCTCTGGTTCACCTCTGTCTTTCCACACAGGCTCGTCAGGCCTGATGGGCTTAGGTTCTTTTAGGATCTCAGAGACAATAAGCACTCAATGGGTGAAAGAACAAAGCTTTATTAGACAGTTCTCTCAGCAAAACATAACAGACAGCAGGCAACAGGGGCAAAAATCCAAACAAGCTATGCATACCATCATGGATTCACTCTGTCCCTTCTCTAGCCACCTGAGAGCCCAGCTAGGTGGCAGGGACACTCCTGGCATTTCTGATGTTTAGAGAGTTCCAATGTCTGAGGGCTGAGTACCGCTTATTTATACCCTAGCAGCTAAAAGTGCTGTTTCAACATCTTTGGCTCTGTACCCCTTGCTCAAAGGATATCAAAACCCAACAATGGCCATCTGGCCAGGGTTAAGAATGGGGAGGGGAGTTCACAGAAAGAGCCATCTTAGAGAATGTGAATGCATTCTGATGGCCATGGACAATGGCTTTGTTGGCTGTTCTTTGCACTCTAGAAACACCAAAATATGGCATCTCACTATAGGAACATCATTGCACAAGTGATTATCTTGAGATATGTATTGGGGAAATTAAAAGGCAGAATCAAGGAACTGAGCTGAACCACCACAGTATTTATCAACATTGTAAGCATAGGGCTATTTTGTGTAGTTACTTATGGACACGATTCTAGATTCTGTTGACAGTGCATAATTTAGTTAAGTATAGAATGTGTTGCACTTTATGCCATATCTTAGCGGAGTAGAAGAAAATATTTCTGTCCAACTAATTGCCAATCTCTGTGACCTTTTAAACATCTGAAGATTAAAATTTCCATTTTTCTTTTCTCAAGACTAAACAAGAAGCCCATTCCATTTGACCAAAAGACTAGGAAGGGAAAGAGTTCTAGATAATGAAATTAAACAAAGAGAAACAGGAAGTGTTGCATACCTAAAAGAAGAAACATTTGCCGATTTCTAAGTGAACATTATTTGGGAACATTAGCCTATCTTTTCACATATGAAACCCTGCAAAACATTTTATATATTAAAGGGACTTATAGTACATAAATAATACATCACAAAAAATAAATTTTGTCTGCTACTAGGTTTAATCCATGTGTACTAAATCAAGTGCACTGAATCCAAATCTGAAGGACGTCAGGATCTTAAGTTAGCAAATCTCACCCTCTTTTATAGGTTCTTGTGTTGATCATGCGGGGTATATTTGCCAGAAATGTAGCAAAAACTGTAACACAGCTGTGGCTACTCATCTTTAGCTCAAAACAGACTCGCTATGGCCTAGCTGTACTATCCAAAATGGTTTCGCGCTAGAGTCAAGTCCTTGGTCCATCTCACCTTATATACCTATTTCTGACATCAGCTCACTGACTTGCCCAGACATGCCCAGCCGCTGCTGGAACATGCATGCCACCATGGGACATGATGCAGCTGAGGTGGCAGCAGGCGTAGTGATAGCTGCAACTGTTATGATGTTCCCATGTAAAAATATATTACCCAAATACCGACCATTTGAACAGCTATAAAACAAATCAGTTGATCCTGAAGGAAATCAACCCTGACTGCTCATTGGAAAGACAAATGCTGAAGATGAAGCTCAAGTACCTTGGCCACCAAATGAGAAGAGAGGACTCACTAGAAAAGGCCTTGATGCTGGGAAAGATAGAAGACAAAAGGAGAAGGGGGTGCCAGAGGATGAGGTGGCTAGATGGCATTATTGATGCAATGGCCATAGATCTGAGTGGGCTGAGAAGGTTGGTGGAGGACAGAGGAGCCTGGCACATGAAGGTCCATTGAGTCACAAAGTGTTGGACTCGACTGTGCAACTGAACAACAACAAGCATGCCTTAAAATCTGTATGTGATAGGCAAATTCTGAGTACATCATATGTGTTATTTCCAGTAGCAAAAATCATTGTTGTGCTGTGTAATGAATATAATGATGAGGATAATAATAATAAATAAATAGGCAGCACATCTAAGGGACATGTGAAGGTTATATTGGATAACAAATTCAACAGTGTGATAATATGGCAAGAAAAGCTAATGTGTTTTCAAGTTGCATTAAGAGCAGCATCAGTTCCAAGACTCATGAAACAATTGTTCTACACTGTTCTGTCCATAGATTAGATCTCATTTAAGTGCTGTGCCACTTCTGATCAGTGTGAGATAAATTGGAAACAATCCATCGGAGAACTATAATAATGATAAAGTTCAAGGGGGAGGGAAGAAATCACACGAAGGCATAATTCTCATTGAGAAAACTGTGTACAGTATCAGGAAGTCAAACGTGCCCTTCTCCATAAAATTTAATTTTCTACATGCAGTAATTAGATATTGGTGTATATATAGATACACAAAGGAGAATCCAGTCATTAACTCAGATGTACAGTCTGAAGTGGTACAACTCAATCACAAGTTTAGAATTAGGCCAAAGAAAATGTGCAGTATTATAAGGTGCTATGCTCAGATAAGAAAAGGCAACACTTCTAAGCAATATGATAGCAGCATTGAAATGTTTAAAGGGAAGTCGGCAAATATGGAAAACAATTGTTCAATAGCCAACCGAACACTTCAGTTAAGCCTTAGAAAATTGAACAAAAAAATCCATTCCAGTCTCATAAACAAAGTTATGAGTGGAATCTGAGGACTAGAGAGATGCCTAAAACTTTGGCCTAGTTTATACATTTTAAAAACAATGGGATTCAGAGGTCAGTGGAAGTTCTACAAGGATGTACACTGAATATAAGCATACCTGTCAAGTTCTGGGAAATTCCTGTCAAATAAGGGAAATTTCCAGTCCAAAACGGGAAACTGGACAGCTATGCTTATCCTGTGCTGGCCTCCAGTCTAACTCCAATCTAATTGCAGTCTAACTAATACAGGATGACAGCGGGAAAGAGTGTAAAATACCGGGGTTTGGCAGAAATTTCCTGAAACTTGACAAGTATGAATATAAGAGCTGCTGCTACTTTGAAAAACTACACTTTTAGAATAATAATAGAGTTACATCTATTTATCAAAATGATCTGAAATTAAAGTTTTTTTGGGGGGGATTCTGCTGTTGTTTGAGAGGCGACTGCAATTGGTTTGGTTTATGTGGCCTTTCAGGTATGTATGTTTTGGCCCAATCAAAATAGCAATTACCCTTTTTTCCCTTTCCCCGGCTCCCCAAATTTTTAGGATCCTCAATGTGCCATGGCCTGACCTCTAGTAGATCTAACCCAGTCCCTGGTTTCTGTCTGTTCTACAAGTGGCATGGAAGTTTGTTCAAGAAAATATTTGCCTTCTGTAGGATTTTAACCTAAGAAGGGTGGTACAGTAACCAAAGGGTGGGTGTGCTTTGAGGTTTTCCACTATTGGCAGTTACGTCTCCCCATATGTCTTTGGAGGTACTTATTTGCATTCAGAAGAATGCAAACAAATTGTTCCTCATAGAGGTATCATTGTGTATATCGGGGTGCCCAAACGTTTCAGGCTGTGGACTGGTCTCATGGTTCAGGGGTGCCCAAATTATGGCCCAGGGCTGGATCTGGCCACTGAAGCCAATTCATCCAGCCCACACCACCCTCGTTGCTCCCAGAAGCGACAAGGGTGGTGCGGGCCGGATGAATTGGCATTGGAGGATGGATCCAGCCCCCGGGACATAGTTTGGGCACCCCTGGTCTATATTTTTTTTTTCTTATGCATTAAATCAATATTTCTTGAGAAATAGAAACAATACAAGGATAAATTACCAGGACTAATCTGTGAAGTTGTGCTAATTCCAGAATTAGAATTGCCTTTACACATATGTATCAGACTCTGTATAGAGAAGACACTAATTAATAGACTTTCCCAAGGTGAGAAGTATGTTTTGTTTCTGGTGTTCTTATACACTGATCTGGATAGTTTCTGCTTTATATGCACCAACATGCCTAAATCCAGTTCCTCAATGGTAAACATATTTTCAGTACTTACTCAAAGTAAGTGCAGAGTGATGAAAGTTGGGGCAAAAAGCCCCAATTACATTTATAAACTGATGGGGTCTGAATTCTCTGCGACAAACCAGGAAAGGGACCTTGGTGTCCTGGTGGACAGCTCAATGAAGGTGCCAACCCAGTGTGCCTCAGCAGTGAAAAAAGCAAACTCAATGCTAGGGATCATTAGGAAGGGTATAGAAAATAAGTCAGCAAGTGTCATTTTGCCTCTTTATAAATCTATGGTGAGGCCCCATCTGGAATACTGTGTACAGTTCTGGTCGCCATACCTCCAGAAGGATATTATGGAGCTGGAAAAAGTGCAGAGGAGGGCAACCAGAACACCTTCCTTACCATCTGAGGCTGCAACGGTTGGGCCTCTTCACTCTTGAACGATGGCGTCTAAGAGGTGACCTGATTGAAGTTTATAAAATCATTCATGGTGTGAAGAAAATAGTTAAGGAAAAACTATTTTCCCTATCGCACAAGACTAGAACTAGGGGACACTCCATGAAACCTTTGGCTGCTAGTTCTCAAACAAATAAGAGAAAGTACTTTTTCACCCAGAGGATCACTGGTCTATGAAACTTCCTGCCAGAAGAAGTGGTGACAACTGTCAGTCTTGACAGCTTTAAGAAAGGATTAGACAAGTTCATGGAGGACAAGGGTATCAATGGCTATAATTATGAATAGCTAAGGACAACCTCTGGGTTGGAGAGATAGGCAGGATATCTCTCAATGCCATTTCCAGGGAATCCTAAGCAGGTGAAGGCATGTGCTCGGGAATACCCTGAAGCAAATGGTGAGCCACTGTGTGAGACAGAATGCTGGACTGGATGGGCTGTGGCCTGTTCCAGCAAGGCTGTTCTTATGTACTAAATGTATACTGAATATAAATTGGTAGAATACTGTCAAAATTGTTGAAGATATTAATGTACAAAGGAAAGGAAATCAAGGCCAATTTTGATACACCTAAAGCACATATAGTTTAGTAATGACTAGATTACTTTTTTCCCCATTATTTCATCCAATCTGGAGGAATCAGATTGATATGTGGATTCTGTTTGTCTTTACATAAACGTTTATGTTGAATATGGCTCTTAGATTTTCTTATCCTCCTCTTTTAGGAATGTACAAATCAATGCTGTAATGCTACTACCTGCACCTTAAGACCAGGAGCAGTGTGTGCCCATGGGCAGTGCTGTGAAGACTGCAAGGTAATTTTTCCTCATTTCTTCAGGCTGAGCAGGATCCCATCATCATCTTGGCAACTGTTCAGATCCTCAGAACTATTCTGCATTTTCAGTGGGAGCCAGCCTGTAACTATAGCTATGAGAATTTTTAAACACACCTTTAAAAAAAATACACAGAATGTTATCTCCAATAAAAGGGTGTGCATTTTTATACATATATTGTTAGTATTGAAAGAACAAATCTTAAAAATTTAAGGTAAAGGTAAATGTTTCCCTTGCTCGAAAGCCAGTCATATCCAACTCTAGGGTTCAGTCTCATCTCTGTTTCAAAGCCAAAGAGCCAGCACTGCCTGCTTCTGCAGACGTTTCCTTGATCAGGTGATCTACTTGCAATTTCTTGCTTTCGAACTGCTAGGTTGGCAGAGGCTGGGACAAAGACGGGAGCTCATTCCATCATACAGTATTTGGGAATCGAACTGCTGACCTGCTGCCTTCCAGTCAGCGTCTTAGTCACTTGAGTCACGGCAGTCCCATCTTAAAAGTTTATGTCCACTTAAATAATTCCACCACTGCAGATACATTGGAGGTTTAGGTTATGTGCTTCCATGTGTGCAAGGAATAAAGGAGATCCTTCGGAAATGTGTCATAAACATGCTTTCAGTATATCGGAACGATGCAGATAAAGTGTTTATTATACTATGCTTAATGGCCACTTGGTGCAGAGTGTTAGGGAGGCAGGAAACATTAGCCTATAGCAAGTATTCTCAGCCTGCAGCCCATGGGCTGTATGCAGGCTTCGGCGCCATTTCACGTGGCCCCCGACCAACTCCACCATACCAGGAAGTGCCATGTAGTGGAGGAAGGGTAAAATGGCTGTCTGGCCACCAAAGCTGTCTGTGGGAGCATGACCTGGGCCCCAGTTTTAAAAGGTTGAGAACTCCTGGCCTATAGCATTACTTTCAATGTGCAGTACCTTTTGCTGTCTGGTATTACAGCTTCCATTTTTCCCCTTGCAGTTGAAGCCAGCTGGAATCTTATGCAGGCATTCTAGTAATTCCTGTGACCTTCCTGAATTCTGCACTGGCAGCCACCCCCACTGCCCAGCCAATGTGTATCTGCATGATGGGCATTCTTGCCACAGAATAGATGGATACTGCTATAATGGCATGTGCCAAACCCATGAACAGCAATGCATCACTCTCTGGGGGCAAGGTGAGCTTCAACCCCTGATCACTATTTCTTCTTCTAGTTATTTATTCCTCACTGCAAACAACAGGTTTGTCCTGTTTGGATACAAGGAAGATTCTGCATTCATGGTAAGACCGTAGCCCTACTCCATAATTCAGAATGTTGCAGGTGCTTAAATCCAAGGTGGGGCCAAGTAGCCTCCTGCCAAACAAAGCCATTAACCCACTCTGAAACCATGCCTGCTAAAGATATTTGAATCCTTTCAGAAAGAGTTGGTGTCTCTTGCCTCAGTTTACTTAACTGTAACATGCAAATGCTAGACTATCTCTTAGAAGCAATTACTGTAATGTTTACCTAAGCACTTAGAGATTTCTGGGATGAAAGCCACTGTGTGAGTGCCTAGCATTAGTTACGCAAACATAACTCACAGCAGTTACTGAATTAGAAAGAAAATGTGCCACAAATTGTATTTCCATCAGTACTGAGGATTCACTTGGGCAGCTATCAAGGATAACAAACATTGCACTGGAACATAGGTTCTCTGTTGCCATCCTGTCTGCACAGAGTTCTCCAGTGAGGATGTTTCAAATGGTCAAGGGTATATTTTACACTTGCCCATGAGAACAGGATGTTGTCCATGCAACACTCCTGTGAAGAATTTGCACAGCATTTTGCAGACAAGGTTGCTTGGATCCACTCTGACTCGTATGCTGTACTTGTGGATGTAACTTTGTCTCCCAATTTGTCCAGTGGGAATGGACAAGTTTCAATCCATTCAATAGCAATAAGACTGAAAGTTCTGTGCATTTGGATATTGTCAATATATATATAAAAATTAATTCTGAACTGGAATATTGCTACTGAGCTAAGTATAAAAGAGAAACCCACCTGGATATATAACATTTAGTTTTCAAAGGGTATCTTGTTTTCATGTTGCATCCAAACCTCTTTTCGTTTATTCATTTTGGGCTGTGGATGTTACTGTCTCAAAATATTACTCCCCTTATAAATCCTGCTGATAGGAAACCAGGTGTGCATAATCTAGCATTCCCCTCCCATGCCTCCTAATTGACTAAATATATTTATACATTTTTATATTTTTATACATTTTATATTCCAGGGCTACAAATTGACATAATTGTGTAAAGGGGGACAAAAATATATATCTACAGAAGTACATTACACCACAATGCTTGAACTCTTAACAATCTCAGAATTGTATTAGCCAGGATAACGCTGGCCATGTAAGTAATTAGTAACAGCTGTGGGAAGAGGTCTCATGCTTGTGGAATCCCCACTGTTTTATAGTCTTTGTAAAAGCCCTGAGTAAACAGTTTGAAACATCAAAATAGAGGTGCCATTGGAGGATCTGCCCATTCTCAAATGCCATAAAGCCAAGAAATGCAAAAGCACAGGTACACAGAAGTGGCCAAACGGTGTGGCAATGTTCAAAGATAGGAAATCCGTTTGAGGCTTGAATATGTAGTAATATAATATAATGTTTTATTCTGGTAGTTAATATATTCAGTATCTTCCAGTAGAGCAATACAACAAGTCCAATACATTGTGAAAGTCAACCGGTATGCAGACTCTTTCAGGAGAATTTCCCTTCATCAGACAACTTGACTTGCTAACTTTCCAATATCTGAAAATATATACAATATATATATAAAAATTAATTCTGAACTGGAATATTGCTACTGAGCTAAGTATAAAAGAGAAACCCACCTGGATATATAACATTTAGATTATGCATTTGGATATTGTCAGCTGTTTTAATTGACATTTCCAGGAGGTGCTTAGATATGCAGATAAATCTATGGGCAAGAAAAACATTATTGATATGGGATAAAGGAAGAATTAACCTTAGAGAAATTGGAATTTTCTCAGTTACCATACAAATTAGTTGCTTGAAGCATACTGGTGTAAACAAGCATTCCTGGTTTCACACACCCTTTTTTGGTACCGGGATCAGTTGTGATGATGGAAAAAGTGGACCATTAACACAGACATAAGTGGTAGTAATGTCATAATGCCCACTTAGTGAAATCTATACACTATCTTTAATCCTAAAATTATGTGGATGAGAGATCAAAAATGGTTGCCATGAAATCTGCTGAATATGTGTTAAATTGTTTGAACATGTGTGCACTGATCTTTGGATACTGACCTTCCTTCCCATTTTAAAATCTGCATCACAATCCTTATAATGATTCAACAGTATACCAGCATTTTTAGGGACAGCTGCCATAGCTATTTTATAGCTATGTATTCAGAAACGTGTCCCTTTCCTCTATAAATCCTGGGGAGCTAGGGATAGGACTATAGCCTTATTAACCCCAATCTGGAGGCAAATCCCATGGTGAATAAATCCCAAAGCAACAACATCTGAATTTATCTGACCCAAGAAAGGATGATAAAGAACCATCTAATGACTGTGAATCTCCATACAGTAGCTTAGACAGCTGTCCTAAAGTTTGCTATATGACAGTAATTGAGCAGAGTGCTGTAAGACTTCCAAAAGTAACCATATAAGCCTACAAGGGGTAATGGATTTAGAAATATCTAGCTATGAGTTCCAGATCTGTTTCTTCTTTGTACAACCTAGTTTATTTTTCCCAACTAACTAACTGGTGCTTTGAACTCTGACATGACTTTTCTTCACTGTTCCTACTCAGTCACTCATCATCGTTTTAGCAATGAAACTAAAGATAGCATGCCAAGTTCTTTTTTTACCATCAAGGTATGTAACTATGAAGTGTTCTCCCTTCAGCATTCCACAAGTTTTGGGAGAAGTTCCTTGGGGCCTGCAACTGAAGGAATAAACTCTGTGGCATGTACAAAAGCTCCACTCACTGACTGTATTTCTCATTGATTCAAATAAGCTTTCTCAAATTGCAATTTAGTACACCAAAGTAAACACAACCAAGGCAGGCCTATTTGAATCAATGGAACCTGTGGAGGAGCTGCCTAATCAATTTCCCATTGATTCAATGGGTTCATGCTAGTGCAACTTACTATGCTAAGCAACAGGATTTCAGCCACTTCTTTGAACCCTAGCCTCCTGATGTAGATGCTGGTCCTCCATGTTACTGTTTCAGTTCCAAAGCAGCATGGGAAATGTTCTGGCTAGGGAGAAACAGATACCTGCCTCCTCTGATACTGTCAACAGTGTAGTTTGGAGATGGCATAATTTCAAAAAGTGATTTCATTGTTAAGGTAAGAAAAAGTGTTAAACTGGAAAGCTTGATATTACCTTAATCACTAAGGCACTAGTGTCTGGTGACTAGACTCTGATTGTCAATAGCAAAGTAAAATAAGCTCTTCTCACCCACTTCATTGAATTTATATCCACTGGAAGTCTTTCACAAATCATTTTGTCTTTGGCTCTTCAGCTGACCAAATAGAGAAAGACAAGGCTTTCTTCTTCAGTTTATCTCCTGGAATTATGATAAATGGGCTCTCTCAAGAAATATAAGCATCATGGTTTGCTTCCTTAACTGTTTCCTGGGATTTTCAGGTGTTTTCTTTTAGCTTAGTAGTTCCATCTATTCTTTTTGCTCCTACATACATGTACAGTAAAATCCTGATTTACGTACACATCGATTTATGTAAAAATCAACTTATGTAACAATTTTTTGCGAGGAACACATCCTGTTTTATGCAAATAAATCGATTTATGTAAGGGGTTTCCTTGTGTCTTGTAAGTTTAAAATGGAGGCACCATCATTTTAAACTCTAAAATGGTGGTCCTGTGCCATTTTAGACTTAGAATTCCACCCAGTGCCACCTGCCTTTACTGCCAGAAGTTGCAAGACATCACTTACCATGCCAGCAGTGGAGGCAGTGAAGGCAGTGCTGATGATTGCCACATTTTCTGAAGTCCCTGCTGCTTCTACCAGCACTAGTAGAGTGCAGGGGGCATATCTGCTTGGTTCCACTCTTCATCAGAGGTCCCCATGTGGCACACTTTAGATGGGAATGCACTTCGGATGAAGAGCAGGATGGAGCAGTTCCCAGCTAAAATGTGCTGCAGGGGGACCTTGGACAAAGAGCAGAACTGAGCGGATATGCCCCCTGCACTCTACCAGTGCCAGTAGAAGCAGTGGGGGTGGCAGGGGGACAGCAGCATGGTGGGCGCACCAGTTCCTGCTCTCCCAACAGCCAGACAAACTGCTCAGGAGGAAGCAGCAGCAGCAGCATGCAAAAAGTAGGGAGATCACTCCGTTTACATTTCCTTTGTGCTGATTAATTTTTATTTGTTTGGATTATTTTTGGTCCAGTCGGAACTGTTCCCCCCCCCCCAATGTATCCCTACGGGAATGCCATGGTTTACATAAAAAAAGTATTATGTAAAAAGCTACAGAATGGACTTTTTACGTAAATCAGGGTTTTACTGTATCTAAAACAGTAACAGAATTAAAAATAGACTAACCTGTCAGCCCCATCCCTACTGCCTTTCTTAGAGTACCATCAGCATGTTTCTTCCACCTCAGTCTCATATTCTACACATTTTCCATTGAGCAAAGTATATCTGTAACACCTTTTTCAAATACACTCCATTTTAATCATATAGATTTTTCAGATGTAAGAATCTTTTTTTCCCATCCTTGAAGTGAACAAATTTATGAGGCAAGATGAACTCCTTTGCTAGTGTGGAGAGTTGAGAAATTGATCTTTCCAGTCAGAAAATAGAATGTGGTAGATTTCATTGTCACCCCTAAATAGCATCAGGCAGATAAGACAGAAATAAGTGAGCGTTTTTCAGAGTTGTCAACATTGCAAAAAAGGTGTTCAGGTCATGTCCGCTCATCCTAATTTCACTTCTGGTAAGCAGGTTTTGCACTGTTTCAAAAGCCTACACAATCTGTTTAGATACATGTAAGAGTGAGGCAAAGAAGGTGTGTGGGTGTGTGTACAACATAGGTTTTTCTCTCAAACCACTTTCAAATCTTTATGACAAAAACTGTATCTCCCCAGCTAGAGTCATTATCTAGAGCAGTGTTTCTCAATCTTTGGTTTTTGGACTTCAATTCCCAGAAGCCTGAGTTAAGTCCCCAATGTACTGACTTAGGCTTCTGAGAATTGAAGTCCACCAGTGTTCTGGGGAACATGATATGGGAAAAACTGAGCTAGAGCAATGTTTTGATTCCAATTGGGCAAATTAGATGTACTGCAATGCTCAGGCTTCCAGGCTACACATTTTCACCTGGTTAATACAAGCATATTGCTAGAGAAATAGTGGCACTTTTTGTACCATTGTACAGTCTTTGCAGGACTGCAGTGTCTTAGTGGTTAAGACACTGAATTTAAAGACTGGAAGGTCAGAGTTTGAGACCCAAGTACTGCACGACGGAGTGAGCTCCCGTCTCTGCCCCAGCTCTTGACAACCTAGCAGTTCGAAAGCAAGAAATTGCAAGTAAATAAATAGGAAACACTTTGGTAGGAAGGTAAACAGTGTTGCATGCACTCCAGTGTCTAGGCATGCTCCCAAAATCCCTCAGCTAGCATGTTGATATGGGATCCTGGCAATTGTTGTCCCAAAAAAGACTTTATTCAATCCCTGTAGCTACTTTATTAGATATACCTTCCATTCCAGAACCATATTCCCTACAATACATTGCCTTCCAATAGCATACTCTCTTTTATTTTAGGGACTAGTAACCTCTCCACGAAGCATGCTAAAAATCTTGGAAAGGAAGAGGTAGCTGTATAAGCCTGCATTTCAAGTCATCATCATCTTGGCATGCACTATGCCTTCCCCCAACTCACATCAGTCTTCTGGCTTACTCCTGCCATATATGGGTCTTGGCAAGTTGAAGACCCACCTTTCTCAGGCCTCGTCCTGGGGATGAATAGCAGTTTAGGGTTTATTGGATATTTATGTATTTATTGAAATATTTGTTTATTGGGGGAAAAGACCTTGTACCTGTATAACTAAAATCATGCTGCTCAGTCCCATGCAATTAAAAGGAGGGATTGCAGTGGCTCAAGTGGCTGACTAAGATGCTGAGTGGGAGGCGGAAGGTCAGCAGTTTGATTCCTGAGTACTGCACGATGGAATGAGCTCCCGTCTTTGTCCCAGCTCCTGCCAACCTAGCAGTTCGAAAGCAAGAAATTGCAAGTAGATAAATAGGGACCACTTTGGTGGGAATGTAACAGTGTTCCATGTGCCTGCCAAATGACCACGGAAATGTCTGCAGAAGCAGAGAGCACTGGCTCTTCGGCTTTGAAACAGAGATGAGCACTGAACCCTAGAGTTGGATACGACTGGCTTTCAAGCAAGGGAAACCTTTACCTTACTTCTTTTCTCTCTCTTTTCTGTTCCCATTAAGCAGAAGCCCTGATCTTAGAATGTTTTCGTACCTGCATGTGCAAGTCATCAGAGTCTTGTGGCACGATGCGAATACCACACACTTACCCCTGACATCACAAGTAGTATTCTTCTCCTGATTCAGTTGGTGAACCTTAAGGTTTTATTAAAAAGCAAAGTAGATTCCACAGTTGAACTGTAACAGCTAAATAAAAACCACATGTGCTTCTGAATTCCAGATGCTGAGGATAAACAGCATCTGTGCCCTCTGATGCATTAGATTAGATGAACTTTTGGTCTCATCAAGCAGAGCAAACCTTGTATTAGTTGCTGTGTTAATGCATGCAAATTAAAGAAGATTGGGAATTAAACATCTTTTAAAATTCCTTTTTGTTGTCAAGTTTCTTAGGTCACATAGAAAACCATGTTCTCTGACTAGCATTGTTTTCAACCCTGTCATTGGAAAAATCCATCCAAAATATATTTATTTCTTCCCATTCGTCCTTCTAGTTCACTGAAAAGACACTACTAGTGCATAAAACTGCCTGAATGTATTTCCTTTTATTGAGCAATCATAAAAGGCACTTCAAAGAGATTGGGGAGGGGGGTGTCACTTGATATCTTTTTTCTGTGAAAGTAATTTAGAAAATCAATAACTTTATGATTATTGCTCATTGTTTAATTTTCTGTAGAGTTTTCTTTGATCTTTTTAAAATTATTCCAGATGTAAGTAGTCTCTTGATCTTAAAGATAGCTACTCTGAGGCTTAGATTTAAGATACTCAATCCTCTCAGATATCCACAAGATATCAACCATTTTTCCTCTCCCCAGAGAACTAATTTATGATGTGGCAAATCTGAGCCTCTTCATAACATGATACATGAAACCAACACATTTTCACTCTCAGAGTCTCCTTGGTTTCATGTGTATCTCATCCATCCACTACCCTGTCAGTGATATGTTTTATATTCTCCTTTATCTTACAAAAATTGTTCAGGGCACAACCTTTAGAAGAGGAAGCACTGTGTATTTGTGAGATCTCTATACTATTTTGCTAAGTTTTACACACATACATGCATATGCACTCATGCACACAGAGTAAGTTCTTGTTTTTTGGTCTTTGCATGCAAAACATCTAAACTCTCAGACTCATTTTGAGACAAAGCACAATTTCTCTTGGATGTCTGCTCATTTGCGATGCTTGTGGTTTGCTTTGTATGCATTAATCATATGTGCCTGATTATATTATAAAGTAATCTAATGCATCTATCACATTATGTTTAAAGTGTTACTGGTTAAAAATGTGTACCATTGAGAAAATACGCACAAACATCTTTCAGTCAATGGAAAAGTACTCTTTAGTAAAAATATGCAAGTAAATGCATACATTTTCATAAAGATTTCTCATTGTCCAAACAAACAAACAAACAAACAAACTGACTGCCCAAAAAGTTGGAGAGAGAGAAAAGATGGAATTAAGACAAAGGCTGGGAAAATAGGATAAACTTTTTAAAAGACATCACTATATAAGAAGCCACTGTAAAACCATTCCTCAATCATCTTACATGCTTTGTAAACATTCCTATGGAACTGACGATGTCATGTTACAGGCATAAGCCCACAAAGTTCAGAAGGAAGTTGCAAGCCCACAAAGTTCAGAAGGAAGTTGCCCTGTGGATTTACTCTCGAGGAAGTTTGAGTTGGATTATGCCTTGACAAAACATTCTCTTTAAGGGGGACAAATTTGTGGAGGGAAGCTTTCTATAGTTATAGTGCTGACTGAATCAAGTGATATTTTGTCTTCTGTACAACTGTTAAAGTTAGAAGAGCCATCAGAATCTTGAGTTGAACAAGCTACAAGCCTAACTTGACTGTGTATGTACACAGGTCCCTTTCATTTTCCAGGGCCTATTGAAGTTAGCATGTACTGAAGCATCCAGCATACTCAAGTTGCTGAAACTGTACCACAGGTCATTGAAATGAGAGCCTGCTGCATCAACCTAAAGCCAGTCCCTCCAGCCTGACACCCTCCAGTAATGTTTTATTTCAACTGTGACCATTAGCTCCACCCATCATGGCCAGTGCTCAGGACTACTCAAAGTTCTGCTTCCAAACATCTGGCAGCAGGATGAATAAGACTGGAACATAGCATTAGGTTTTACATTAGGACCAAGATAAGCATTGAAAGAACATTGTGGTCACCAAGTGGGAGATATGAATGCTTTCTTCAGCCATTTACTGACTCAGACTTTGGGGCCCCAGAGATTAGAAAATAAACCTGACATTCTTTCTGGGAATATTAGTAATGACATGGTTCATTCTTGTGCACTGAATGAGGAAACTCAAGAAAAACTGTCCTTGTTATGAGTTGTTAACATTTTTCTTTGTTGAGCTCAGAGAGAGCTTCCATGTCTGACTTTTCTGCATGTCCTGTAATGTGCAAAATGTAAAACCACAATCACTGCAGCTTGTTGCATGGGCTATTAAAAGCAGAGGTGTTGTTGCAGTTGGCCTGTCCTTTTCTGCTCACTCTGTGTGCTAGAGACATCATGCACAGATTAGGCAAGCCATGACAAGAAAAAGTACATGTTGCCTCAGTCTTGTGATAGAGGCAGGCTCTCTTGTAGAGGATTGAGAATCCTTGGTTTCCTGTCACATTGTGACAAGACAGGCTGTCCTAACTATAAAGAAGTCATTAGTGCAGGGCCGTAGCCAGGGTTCTAGATTTGGGAGGGGGATTTTTTTCAGGAGGGGCAACAAAGTCACACTCACTTATATAACATTGGCACCATGGGGTGGGGTGGAGGGCACAGGCTGTTAGTTCAGGAGGGTTTTTGTCCCCCCTGGCTACGGCCCTGCATGAGTGACATTTCATCCCATTCCAGCCTTCTTGACTCTTTCACTTTCTCTCAGCTCCTTCTTACCCAAGATAAAGACTTGTATTCTCTGTTGAGTTTAAAACCTTTTTGTGTCTCTTCTAGGTGCCAAGCCTGCCCCTGGGATATGCTTTGAGAGAGTAAATTCTGCAGGTGATCCTTATGGGAATTGTGGCAAGGATTCCAAAAGTTCATTTGCTAAGTGCGAACCCAGGTACACGCTCTTTTTCAGTCCAACAGAGAAGAGGCTGACTTCTGCTTGCAGCCGATGTGAATGTTATTCAAAGGACTGACCTTATTTCTCCTCCTTTAGGGATGCTAAGTGTGGAAAAATTCAGTGTCAAGGGGGAGCAAATCGACCCATAATTGGTACCAATGCTGTCTCCATAGAAACAAACATCCCATTACAAGAAGGAGGCAAAATTCTGTGCCGTGGAACCCATGTTTACTTGGGTGATGACATGCCTGACCCTGGCCTTGTCCTGACTGGAACAAAGTGTGAAGATGGAAAAGTAAGGCTTAGAAATCTTCTTCCATAGTCTGATCTATGAATCTTGAAGGACATTCTGTGCTTGTCTTTTACATGAGTGTGCATTACGTTCAATTTGAAACTTTCTTCAGTATCACTTTCTGTATGTCGAATTACCAAACTAAATGCAAGTGTGCATGCAAACAATTATTCTGTACCCAAGAGTTTAGTGAGAAGGAATGGAACTGTTGAATCATTTAGCCAGAAGGTCTATCAGTCAATTGGTTCATAAAAATGCTGAAATAAGAGTTATTGTGTTAATGAGAATTTTTGTGTGTGTGTGTGTGGGGGGGTGCGCATGCACGTGTGTGAGTGTGTGTGTGTGTGTGTGTGCGTGCATGCATCTGTGTGTTAAAGGGAAGAGATTTTGTGCTGTTAGCAAATTACAGATTAGACAGATCAGAATAAGATATTTGGTTATATTATACCAAAGTCTGAACTTACAATTGTCTTTGAGGTTTTTGGAGCTCCCACATCAGTTAAGCATATTGGCATCAAGTTTTAAACTTATGATGATTAAGGGCTAGGTTTCATGTGTTCTTTCCTCAAAATGAATGATAACTACATACGAGCAAATACTGCTGTTTTTTACATCAAAGATCAGTTACAGGGGGGGGGGACTTTTTTTAAAGTTGCAGTTAGAAATTCATAATTAAAATTTTTGCCCTCAGGTCCTATGCAGTCAACACATGCTAACCCTGGCCCTCTCTGTTCCTTCTTTTATCTATAGCGCTTTTGTGGTTTGGACCGCGAGAGCGCTGTTCCTTCAGGAACTGGCATAGGTCTCTGCAGGGTGTTTTGGTCTTCCATGGGTTCTCCTCTGAACTTGTCCGGGAACTCCAAAGGCCAAACCTGTTTCAAAAGGGCCGTCTCTGGGGAGGTCATATAGGTTATAGAGGGTATCACGTGTCCCTACACCACCAATCAGCGCTAGAGTTGCCCTGCCCTCATTTCCGGGGCAGCAAGCCACATGTTCCAGGTCATGTGGCAGCAAGCCACATGTTCCAGGCCAAGTTGGTCAGGGGAGATGGGAGCGTTGGTGCTCTCTGTGGGGAGAGTGGGGGGGGCAGGGAGGGAGACAGAGGGACTGAGGCTGATGTTTGCCGGCTGGGGAAGTTGGGCTGGGCACAATATGGGATGTGAGCTGTGCTTCATCCCTTGGGGATTTTGTTAATATGGTTTACTTTTGATGCTGTGTACTTATGTATTATGTGTTGTATTGATATTGTGCTTTTCCCCTGAATTTATTTGATGTAATTGAATTGTATTATTATGTGTCATTGTATTATTATATTGTATTTATTGTCCGCCATGTAAACCGCCCTGAGTTGGGTTGCACCCGAGTGGGCGGTATATAAGCGCGAAAATTAAATTAAATTTAAATTAAATACCTGAGGGTGGCCATTTCCGCTTTTGGGTGGCCTTTCGTTCCATGTGGCATCCGCCGTGCCACCTCCGGTAATGGAGGCTAACAATGTACGCCATTTCCGACCACGTGGGTAAACAGGGTGCATTGTTACTACGTTATTTCTGGCGCACATGGCCGCAACGTCATTTCCGACCATGTGGGGGGAAAAACATGGTGGCTGTAACGTCACTTCCGGTCACGTGGGGAAACAAACATGGTGGCGATGATGTCACTTCCGGTCACGTGGAGAAACAAACATGGCGGTGATGATGTCACTTCCAGTCACATGGGTAAACGAAAGCACATGGCGTTTCGTCACCTCCGGTCACGTGGGTAAACAAAAGCACATAGCGATGACATCACTAACGGCTGTCAAATTTGACAGCAAGTAGGTCCACTAAACTACTCTTTCCTATATATAAAGCAGGGGTGGCCAAACTTATTACACCATGGGCCTGACCATGCCCTCCAGACAGCTGATTGGGCCAGTCATGTGGTTCCTCCTGCCAGAAGTGGAAGTAAAGCATGCCCGCACATATGCAAACACTGCTGTAAAATGCATCTGCAGCTGTCGTAAATGCATCTATGACAGCTGCAGTGCATTTACTGCAGCGTTTGTGCAGGTGCGTGGTGTGTTTGTGCATGCATGGTGCACATCCTCTTCCAGCAGCAGTGAGGTGGTGTGAGCTGGATGATTTGGAGCTGTAGGCCAGATCCGGCCCATGGGCCATATAAAGGGTGATAGTGTGAAGCACTATGAACTTAGAGCATTAAAGACAACTCTTTGTATCTACTGAAACATTCTATTTTAATGAATGATGTGTCCCCCAAAAGCATGTCAACTCATCTAAACAGGCTATGTTAGTTCTGTTGAAATGAATTGAATTAAACTGTATAATTAGAAGGCTTCAGTGAGTTGCAGCCCTTGCCTTTAATTTTATGTTTGATTTTTAAAGCAGGTTTATTTTAATATGGACTGGATCCTGTGTGCCATATAATTATTAGTGAGCCGTGCTCTCAAATCCATATGTGTTGATGTTGACTCACTCTCATTTCCATTCTTGACCTCTAAGGAAATATCTGCCTTGATTGAGCATCCTTTTTGTCTCCTGTTTCACATTTTCTCCTGCTTGCTCCTTATGATTGTGTCTGGCTTTCAGACCTTCAGAAATGATCACCAAATTTAAAAGTCAGCCGATGTTATAAGCTAGAATTCTGATTGTTGACCTGGCAAATAATATTCACTCGGCAGCATTAATCTTTTCTCAATTTGGATGATTTATCAGTCACCTACTAAATAGGTCATTTTAGTTGGGTGTCAATCTTGCTTCATCTCAGTTGTTCAGCCAAAGTACTGGAGAAGGAGAAGTTAAATTTCTGTAATAGTAACTGGATGGATGATACATAATACAATGCTCTCTCTTTGTTCATTTGCTTATAAATAAAATATAAATGCATTTTCTTCAGGCCAAGTGTAATTTACCTAGTCAGATAAGACATTTTTTCTAAAATCCATGAACATGATACTAATAGAGGATAAATTCTCACACTTCTCTGACAGAAAATAACCTCTGCCAACATTTGGAAGATTCTTATTATTATTATTTTGCTATGGTCAAGATCGACAGAACTGCTTTGGGGGGATGCTGAGGTTTGCATTTAAGCATTGGAATTCTAAAAATCTTTTCTTTGTTTAAAAGGAATATTTTCTTGCCAAAATTGCTTTTGAAACCGCTCACGTTTTCAAAAAAAGTTTTCTATTTGCCGTCACAGGCTATTTTAAATAACAATTTGAATGTTATCTTAGAAAGGTACACATGGTTGGGCTGCTACTTTTAGTTCAGAGGGTCTGATGCCTGATCATTGCCCCCAAAGCCTTACTGAACTTTAAAAACTCCCATGGGAAAAATAAGATGCCTATGTTCATTACAACTGGCATTTATCCTTCCCAATCTTCTCTTCTTTACTTCCTCTTTTACCCCTAAAGAGTTAAATCCAGAATGAAACCAGACAATAATTTCCAACCATACTAAAATTCATCTGGGCATCATGTTATAGCTGTCGGGATAGCTCAGAGGTTTTTGCATCTGGCTACAGAGCCAGAGGTCGAGAGTTGAATTCCCCATTTTTGCCTTCAGGGAAAAGAGCCAGTTGTGTGGTCAAGATCAAGCTGCATAATTCCAGGGCGTTCACAGAAGAAGGAAATGCTAAATTACTTCTGTTTATCTTCGATCTCAAAAATCCCCCATGGGGTCACCATAAGTTAGAATTGACTTGATGGCACATGATTATTATTTAGGTAAAGGATAAAGGTCGCCCTTGCTCGATAGCCAGTCATCTCCGACTCTAGGGTTCAGTGCTCATCTGTGTTTATAGTCAAAGAGACAGTGCTGTCTGTGTCTGCAGACATTTCCATGATCATGTGGCAGGCATGACTAGACACTGGGGTGCATGGAATACTGTTTACTTTCCCACTAAAGTGGTATCTATTTATCTCCTTCCAATTTCTTGCTTTTGAATTGCTAGGTTAGCAGGACCTGGGACAGAGACGGAAGCTCACTATGTCGTGCAGCACTCGGGTCTCAAACTGCTGACCTGCTGACCTTCCAATTATCAAGTTCAGCATCTTATACACTAAGCCACCATACTCCCTGATTATTATTTTATCAAGGCATAAATCTTCTGTGTTGCAATAATTTCAGACATCATCTTCTCTATTTCTATGCACTTTATTTATTTACACTGCTTCTATGTTCCATAAATTCAGTTATTTCACAGAAAATATTAAAAATTCTATATTTAATACATATCCCTGAGTCATAGCAGGGGAGGATTTAAAATGCCTCTGTTGTTCTAAATGAGAGTTACCAAAATGTCTGCCTCCATTCCTTATAAACATTACATTTCAGACAGTCACCTCTAGTGGCCAGTTATGTTAATGTGCCACAGAAATACATATATACAGTGGTACCTCATACAATGATTTTAATCCGTTCCACAGGGCTCGCTGTTGTACGAAACAATTGCTATATGATACATGCATCGTATAGTGATTATCCCTACAGGATGCATCATACAATTATTTTTTTGCTAAGTGGTTTTTGCCATTGAAAAATTGTACGGTTTTTTCCATAGGGAAAATTGTTATGCGGGAAGCCATTTCCCTCCCAAAACCTAATTGTTATGCGATTTCGTTGCTATACAGGGCAATTGTTGTATGAGGTTCCACTGTATTATGTATTTCAGGAATTTTGGTTGAATATTTCAGCTATCCCACAGATATGGAGAGCAACCTTATAAGTGGACTTCAAGTACCAGAAGCCCAAATCAGCATACATGCTGTCATGGTTTCCACATGCGACCTTGTCTTGATTTTAAGGTGACATTTGATCCATGTAGTATTAAGACACATATTGTGGTTTTCTTAGGCTTAGAAAGCCAGTTCTCATTTTAAAGCACGTTGGAATGCCAGGCTGTTAGTCTGACATGACAGTGATGCATAGTTAGAATAGTTGCCTCTCCAAAGGGAGGAGGGAAAAGTGAGTGTCCAGGACTGGACACATTCCAAGAAACACCTGCAGTGCCACGAGGTTACTGAGTGACAGCTAGACCAGCTAACCACACCACGAGGGAGATGACGTCTCCACTCATGTCAATCAAACTGTAACTGCCAGGACACCTGCAGAATGGAATTTTCCCAGGGAATGCAAAGGTGGGGGCCACATGCCAAACAGATGGCACTTGCACCTGCAAACTGTCCATGAGGACAGCATGTCCCATCCCAATGGGAACACAGGTGCTTTCCCATTAGATCACCACATTCCAAAGCACCTTTTCTCAATAAAAGGAGCCCAATCTGAGCACTCAGGGGGCATTTCTGGGACAAGGGTGAAACCCTTGTCTATAAACACCACGATCTTGATTTCAGCGGGAGCTTTCGTACAACAGCTCCTCAACATGACTCTTCAGGGCTAACACTCAGCCATGAGGGGCAGAACCACCCCAAACCAAGAAGCTTGAGCCTGCTAGGGAGCTAGCAAAATTTTATTTCACTTATTTGTTTTATTAGCTTGTGTTCTATGTAGTGTAGATTAATTTAAGATCTGTATCCAGTATTGTGTTTCCTTCAATAAATCTTCAAAAGCTAGTCATGTTTTGCCTGCCTTTGTAAAGAAGGAGAAGGAAACCCAGCAAAGCAGAAGTGGCTCCACTTGTCCTCATCACTTCTACACTGGAAGCCTTCCAGAAGTTGGTGAGAGGGATTGCTCTGTCTATTAAGGGGAGGAGGGGGAGTAGCAAGTCATAAGCTGTGTGTCATAGGCATCATCACTAAAAAGCCTAGCTTCTGCCAAGTGATCAATATTACCTGCCATATGCAGAATGCTACTCTGTCCCTGTACCCCAGCGAATCGGGCTAGGGTGAGGAGTGCTATTTAAGGCATAGCAGGACGCTGGATTGAAGGTCCACCCTGCTGGGTGTTCCCAAAAAGAAATATTCTGGGTGCCCTACGTAGCCTTTGTGAGGCATTTTCCTCCCCCTACAACTTTGATACATGCTGATCTGGGCTTCTAGGAATTGAAGTCAAATAACATCTTGTGGGGTGGGGAGGAGGTTGAGAAACCCTTTCAATCCAGTGGCATGCTGGGGTATCGGGCAATCAGGCAATGTCCCACCCCGCCCCAGCAATCTCTGCCCCTGTGAGAAGAATTTTTTTCCCCCTTAACCAAAGGGAGGGAAGGGAGAAGCTAAGCCAGCACTGCATGGGGCTTAACTCAAGAGGAAGCAGGGGCAGGGCAGCAACACAGGCAGGATTGGGTGCCTTCCACCTGCCTTGTCTCCAGCCATTATACATGTTCCCACCATCCTTTCTGGGGAATTGAACCCCGACCTTCTGCTTACAAGGCAAAATTTCAACCTATAAGCCACAGCGACTTCACAACCAATGGAACTGCTTTTGGCAGTCTTATAACAGAGAACTTTATGTTAACCAGAGAGGATATCATTGCTTTTAAAATCTGGGCTGTAGAATCCCTAAATGGGAATCAAACTTTGCCTCAGGAGAGACCCTTTGTTTGAAGAAAGGATGCAACATGGAACAGTAATTTTATTATTATCTATTATTATTATTGTAATTATATTTATAATAATATATATATTTTTAAAAATTAAGTCCTAAGCGGGCATCAAACTCGGTACCTTTTGGGCACAGTCAAAAACACTAACCACTTATCCACTAAGGATTTCTCTTTAAACCTGATTTTTTTAAAGCAATGATACCAGTGGTGGGCTCCCAAAAAAATACTACCACACTGTGGGTGTGGTATGGTGGGCGTGGCCAGGGGGAAAGACCTGCATTGCACTCAAATTAGGACTACTTTATTTCAAAACTGGTGGGGCCATCCAGAATTTCTGCTACTGGTTCTGGTGAACTGGTGGGAACCTGCTGATGCCCACCACTGAATGATACCCTCTCTAGTTAACATAGAGTTCTCTGTTATAAGATTACCAAAAGCAGTCTCATTGGTTGCAAAGCTGCCGTGGCTTAGAGGTTGGAATTTTTCCTTGTAAGCAGAAGGTCATGGTTTGATTCCCCAGAGGGGAGTTGAAATTAGAAGGTGAGTGGGAACATATATAACTTTTTAGGATTAGACACCCTAATCACTCCCTGTCTAGCGCCCTTTTAGGGAAGCAAGCACGCCCCTGTTTCAATCTGTCCACCTGCTTGACTTGTACATACCTGTCAACCATCCCGATTTGGCCGGGAAAACCCCGTAATTTGACGTCGATTGACGTCATAACCCACCTCGCGCTGCCAAAACCCCGTAATTTGGCAGCGGGGGAAAACGCTTTCTGCACATGTGCGGAAGCGCTACGCCACTTGCGCAGCCCCTACGCAAGCAGCGTAGCACTTCCGCGCATGCGTGAAAGGGTTTTACCCCTTCCACGCATGCGCAGAAGCACTATGCCGCTTGCGTAGGGGCTGTGCAAGTGGCGTAGCACTTCTGTGCATGCGTGGAAGGGGAAAAACCCCTCCACGCATACGTGGAAAGCGACCTGCGCATAAGCGATGTGCGCAGGTCCCGTTTTTCCGGAGCCACGGGTTGACAGGTATGGTCTTGTACTGAGCCTGATTCTCTGCCTAATCAGTGATATACGTAGGCAGGTCATCCTATATAAACCACTTGTTTGTCATCTCCCTCCCCCATTCCACTGCTGCCACCACCTCTGCTCCAAATCACCTGTCTTTTAATATAGTTTAATGTGCAACAAATATTGGCTTAAAATAAACAATCCCCTCAATAGAATTTCAGATAACCCACATTATGGCCATATATGCCAGACAACGTGTGTTCTGTAAACAAGTAAATTTGAATTGATTTCACCAGTGTTAATTCTGAGGCAAGTATTCTCTGACAACATTCAACCTATTCTTTTATCTCCTTCTCTAGATCTGTCTCAACCGCCGCTGCCAAAATACCAGTGTATTTGGTGTTCATGAATGTGCAACAAAATGCCATGGACGTGGAGTAAGTCTTACGGATCCAATTTTTTTACAGACAGTCAATATCCAGTTGAGCAATAAATCATTCATTGGTTACAGCTTTTCAAATCTATGTTTCTTTCTAATATATCTGTCAAAATCATTTCAGCATGTCCTCCCAAAAAGATCAATTTTCAGTGCCCTTTCCAATGTCCATTGAAAGAAATGCAACTTTTATTTAACAAGAAAAAGTTGTGGGCAGACTGTCTATCCATTAAAAATGGTTCTCAGTTGTTGTTCTAAAATTAAATTAAATACTCTATAACATTATTTAGAGTTGTACATGTGTTCAGTAATAATGTCCTATTGATAACAATTGGAGCAATGATAACATAGGGCTAAAGAAATTGTAAATGTTAAATAGCTCCCAAAATTAAATAGTTACAGCCAGGTCTTTCTTATTCTAATTTATGAAATAACAAGATTATTAAAATAATTATGTATTCCATTTTGTCATAAACAGGAGGTACCTTGTTATAGTTCTCCAAATCTAGGACTTCTAGACTGCATTTTACATGAATTAAATAGTCATGTTCACATATTGTATAGAAGTGAAGTGTTATGCATATTATGTAAAATAGATACATTAATTGTTGCATTGGTTTTTCCACCAATATATGTCATGATTTAAACAGTACCCTTTGACTTTAGAACACCAGTACAGTTAGTATATTGGATTTTGTTCAAGAAGATCCAACATAGTCACAAAGCTTACTGGGTGTCCTTGGATAAATCAATGTCTTTCTACCAAACCTTTATTGTTTGGGGAAGAAAATTGGGAGAAGAACAACGCAAAGGAACCGTGTACATTGATAGAGCATATTTTTAAAATTGTGCACAAAATCCTGTTGCGTAGATTTACACTAGTGTAAATCAAATCTGGGCACCAGAAATAATTATTTTTAATTAATAAGAAGCATCCTCTCCTCCTGTTTCAGCTTCTTCTCTTGGGCTCACTTTTCTCCTGGAGAATCCTTTGGGAGCCTTGGGATAGATGGAGGGAGTCTTTAAGAGTCAAAAATTGCTGCAGGATCATCACCAGTAGTCCCAATCCCACCAGCAGTGATCCAGCCAAACTGAATATTTTAATATCATTAGAAATTATGCTGTCTCAACTTTCCATCAACATACAATCAAAGTGAGGGTCAATCTAATGTTGCATTGTATTCTTTCCCCTTCGCCACAACATAAATCCTTCCCCACTAGCTGCTGTTTTGTTTTATTGCTGTGACTTGTATTATACTAACGAATAAAATCGGTTGCAGAAATTGGACAATTTTGGGGGCTTCATCATCCAGAATCGTTTGGCCAGAATAGTCACTGAGCATCTTGGCTGAAAGTTTCTGGAAGCTGTGGCCTTAGGAAATACTTTGCCATTCTCTCTTTCCTTGCAAATAGAAATATAGTGCTCATATACAAATTTTCTGAGATGTAAGCCTCAGTTAACTTAATAGAACTGTTGAAGCAGTTCAAAGACCCATATCAGTACACATGCATGTAGAATTAGTTCTTCAAAAAGGCCTTTACAACTTTTTTATTGTTTTAAAATTCACAGCAATCATAAGCTCAATTATTTTAATACCACCACTACTACTAATGATAATAATAAAGACAAGGCCAAGCTTCTGACAATTTGTGCTCCTCCTTCCTTCACTTCTATTTCTTTTTCCAAATTTTCATTTCCTCGGGGCAGCATCTAATTAAACTCTCAGTGATATTCCTAGAAGCCATACCCGTCAAGCGCGGCTCTGCAAAATACGGAAAATTACTACGCATGCATGGACGCGCACGCACAGTAACCTGTTTGCGCATGCACACCATGTCTGTGCATGTGCAGTAACCCATTTGTGCATGCGCACCGTGTCCGCACATGCGCAGTAAGCCTTTTCCCCACTGTTCAAATATGGGACGGCAGTGGGAAAGGGGAGGAACGAGCACAGAAAAACGGGAAATCTCGGCCAATACGGGATACTTGACAGGTGTGCTAGAAGCTCATAGAAGGTAAAATAGAACTTCATGTTTCTGGAAGGCCAGTAAACTCATAAACTGCAAGCAAGTTATCTGTGTCCTTCAAGACCTTTAGTTTCGCTTCTGGAACTCACTTATTTATTTGTTTGTGTGCTTATATCTCAACAATAATTAGTGCTAGGCCTTATTTTCTCACCAGTTCCTTAAATATTGTGAGGCCAGTTGGAAACTCAGCTGCTTCTCTGTGGATTATGTTTGAACCCACTGAGTTGTCTGTTACTGGGTGTGATTTTACTGTCCATGAAGTGTCAAAGTAATATTCCCTCCGTTGAACTAAAGAAGTAACAGGCAAGTGGGCATGATGGAAAGATATTTGATATCTCTTTAAAATTCATATGCAATTTAAGTAACATTCTTGGGGGATAAATGCTCTCTCTGGAAAAAAATGCATCTTTTTGCACCTTTCTGACAGTAAGTAGTGGCAGATCCCTAGAACTGTAACCAACCACCTTATTTTCCTCCTAAGACAGTGCTTGTACATAGAGAATGCATTGCCTGTGCACTGCTTTTCACTTCTATGGTTTTAACCTCATTGAAACAGACATTTTGAACAGAACATCTGTAGCAAGATATAATCTTTTTAACATAGAGAAGTAGTATTTGTTGGGGATTGAGCTCAGTTCCACTGAGTGCCTTCTTTACTTTTAATGTGCATATTCTTTTGTTTCAAAGGTTTGCAACAATAAAAAGAATTGCCACTGTGAGGCCTACTGGGCTCCTCCATTTTGTGACAAGACAGGACTTGGAGGCAGTGTAGACAGTGGGCCACTTAGACAATCTGGTGAGTAAATGTTATCAGAAAAAGCTTTAGATTGGAACAGAAGCCAAATGGTTGCAGAGAACTTGATTGTCATGTGCCCAATATCTGTTTCTGGGTGGTGTTCTAAAAATAACTTCCAGTTGCATTCATGTGTTTCACTTTAGGTGCAAAAATATCTATGCTTCTATGTGATTAATAACTTTACTTAATTTTTTTTACTATAGAAGACAGAGACAAAACAATGTTTATTCTCTCATATAGGTTTCCCTGAAACACCATCTTTCCCCTGCTTTCTTGTTTTCTGCTGTAAATTGAAATTTCCTGTTCTTTCCCCCATTTTAACAACATGTGCTTCTGTCTTTGCCTTTGTCTTGTGGACTCAGGGTCATGTTATCTTGGCTGCCTCTCAGTTTATAGGTATGGGAAGGCAACTCAAGCCCTCTTATATGGGCTTGTTTAAGTACAATCACTCTCTTTGATGTTTAAGGAACGGTTTGTTACTTCTATTCTTCCCAGTTTCTACTGCAGTGGCTCAAGTAGGTAAGACGCTGACTGGGAAGCGGAAGGTCAGCAGTTCGATTCCCGAGTACTGCAGGACGGAATGAGCTCCCGTCTTTGTCCCAGCTCCTGCCAACCTAGCAGTTTGAAAGCAAGAAATTGCAAGTAGATAAAGAGGGACCACTTCGGTGGGAAGGTAAACAGCATTCCGTGCGCTCCAGTGTCTAGTCATGCCTGCCACATGACCACGGAAACGTCTGCAGAAGCAGACAGCACTGGGCTCTTCGGCTTGGAAACAGAGATGAGCACTGCACCCTAGAGTCTGATACAACTGGCTTTCGAGCAAGAGAAACCTTTACCTTTACCAAACTACATTACCAGTTTTATTCATATTTTGTGCTGCAGGCTGCCCTGAGAATTTTGTTATTTATCATATAAATAAGTAAATAAGCAGTCAGCCAGCCAAAACTAGAATGTAATTCCTCCCCAGTGCCCATAAAGAGCAACTGCCTTAATCCCAGTATCTATTAAATCTTGGTGGATGTAAGCACAGACATTTTCTAGGTATACAGTAGAACCTCGGATAAAGTCCAAACTCCATTCCACAAGTTTGGACTTTATCCGATTTTGGACTTTATCTGAATCAAATGGGCAATGCATCGGATAATGTCCAAAAATGGACTTTATCCGAGGTTCCTATACCAAATACCTTGGATAATGACCATTTTTTAGCGGTTTTGGACTTTATCTGAATCGGACTTTATCCGAGGTACCACTGTACTTCCTATCCCTCAAATGTCTTAAAGCAGGAGTTCTCAACCTTTTTAAGCTCAGGGGCGGGTCACGCTCCCTCAGACAGCTTTGGGGGCCGGATAGCCATTTTTCCCTTCTTCCACAACATGGCACTTCTGGGGGGGGGGCAGATGAAATGGTGCCGTGAGCCGCATCCAGGCCATGGGTTACAGGTTGAGAATCCCTGTCTTAAAGACTCTCAGGAAAATTCTTGAGTTTTCTAACAGTTTAAGGCCAGCCTTTGCAACAACTGCACAGAGCTTATTTGTTTTAAGTCTCCAGCAATCTCCTCATAGTAGCTTTTTCCCCAGGAAAGATATGTGTGAGAGGTGGAGATAAAGGCAGGGGGTTGTTGAGGATCCTTAAACCTCCATTTTCCTCAGAACTGGGGAAGTCCAAGTAGATATAGTTTTGACTGCATTGCGTCAAATTTGATTTTCCTTTAAGAAACATCTCTCTTTTGTTCTGTCTGTTGCTGTCATAGCTGGTAAATCCGGATCTAAAGTTGTATAGAATTCAATATTCTTTTTATAACTTCATTATAAGCATTGTAAAATGGCTGTCTGAAACTGAAAACTCTGTGTCGAACTGATAGCAGAAACAAGCTACATTTGCACAGACACCTTGAGTTGGCGTGAAAATGAGACCACTTTAGTATGAATGGTGCTATTCAGAAGTAAATGAGATTGCATTTGGTTCATACCAGTTTCTGTAACGAAATGTAGCACTGAGCTTGTGACATCATAAGAATTTCCATAACAATGCAGTGGCATTACAGTCCCACAGCAAGATACAGCTGATGAAAAGAGGGAATTGTTAAAAAAAAGAGAGAAACCTTATTCAAACATAAATCACTGCTATAATAGCAAAGAAGAAGTAAAAGAAGAGGAAGAAGAGAAGGAGGAAGAAAAGAAAGGGGGAAAGGAGAAAAAGATGTCCATGAGTTGAGTGAGCAAATTGAAGCCATTGAACTAAACTCACTTATTCCAGAGCAGGCCTATTGACCATTCAGAGCCAATCAAACCCTCACAGTCTTTTAGGGTGCGCAAATCCTTCCACCATGCTTTTTTCATATGCTAACTCCTTTCCAACAGTCTGAGAATGTCAAAGAGTATGATTTTTGAAGTGCCAATTATTTTCAGTGGAGGAACTAAGCATATGCTCCTTCCTCCATCCATTTTAAAATGGATCTGCAAGTGTTTAACTTTGACTGGATCTTACATACTGTGCAAAGCTCACACCACTTTGAAATACAAAGTAAGAATCTGCCATTAGCAGACAACACGGGGAACACACTGTTGCCCTGCTTCCAATGAGTCAAAGAAGCACATGGTTTTAGATTTTTGTGTTGTGCCTAGAGTTGTCCCTATGCTTTACACATTATTTACTTCCATCTTTATTACCAGAGATACATTTTTCAGGGACCCGTAGCCAGTATGTGGTCATTTTGTCTGAGTAATATATATAGCAAACTCAACTCATTCAAAAGGATTAATATTATAACATCCAAATGTTATATGTGGCCAATAATGCAAAAATCTTTGTTTCAATCTTGCTTTGTTTCTCTCTATAAGATGTTTATGTTTATGTTTATTCGATTTATACCCCGCCCTATTCAACACATGGCCGACTCAGGGCGGCTAACAACATATAATGCAAGCGCGGCGCCAAAATGGCCGCCGCGCTCTTTGCGGCCCCCCCCCATCGGACGAAGGCATCCAGGTAGTTAGGGGGCGTGACCAGCTCCTCTATAAAAGGGGTGGTCACGAGGCAGCCGAGCTGCCATTTTGCGAAGCGACGGAGCGAAGAAGTTTTTCCCTCTTACCTCCGTCGCTTTTACCTTCACCGGGAAGCCTCTTGGCTGCTGAATTTTCTCCTTTTCGGCTTCCCATCGGTTAGCTGCGATGCCCTCTAAGAAGAAGGCAGCTGCGAACGCGGCTCGTTCTGCGCGGAGGCGCCAGCCGGGTCGGAGGGCCGCGGCCGCGCCTACCCAGCAGCCTCCTTTGCCTGAGCTCACCGGGACCGGTGGTATGGGGTTGATTCCCCCTTAGCCTGGGGCTGGAGGTCTGCGTACCGGCCCTGTAGGGGCCGCGGCCCTCGGCCCGCAAGCAGTGGCCACTGCCTCTGGCGCGGCCCATTCTGCGGGGCCTTCCCCCGTTGGTGCGCAGCTGCCTGCGGGGGGTTTCAGCTCTCTCCCCTGGCAGGGTTCTCCCCGGCCCCGGGGCCGGGCCTGGGATCATGGCCCTATATGGGCCCCGGGGTCCGGGGATCTGGACCCGCGCCTGCAGTTAGTGGGCCGGCCGGCCCTTTGCCCCCTCTTGGCTTGGGGGGCTACGTCAGTGTGGAGGCCCTTCTGGCCCGCGTTGCGGCCCTCGAGGCTTCACTGGCCAGGGTAACCACCCAGGGGACCCCTTTTGGGGTGCAGATTCGTCCATCGTCTGCTGGGCAGCGGCAGGCGGCGGGACGGGTCGAGCTGACTGAGGCGCGTGGCCCGGCATCGGCCACTGCCTCGCAGCTCCCCGATCGACAGGCCGGTGCTGGTCAGGCCCCGTCGGCGAGCTCAGATGCGGTCGTGAGCTCCGACGCCCCCAGTGGGTCGGAACCCCCGGTGGGGGCGGCCCATGGGGGTGCAGCATGTGAGTATGTGTTTCAATCTAGCGCACCCACACACATGGCAATGTTGGGGGGGGGTTTCAATGGCCTTGGCCTCGCACGGGTGGTGCAGCGGTTCGGCTGCCGACGGCCCACCCGGTGACTCCAGCTCTCACCCAGGGCCCCGGTGTGGGGGGTACTACTTGCGCAGTTGGGAAGGTTTTAGGGGTGACCGGATTGGTCCAGGCTCATTTTCAGATGCCCGCAGTTCCCGCCGTTCCTGTGTCGTCATTGCCGACTGCGGGGTATTCGTTGCCCCTGGGGGACCATTTGGCCCAAGCCACCAAGGAAAAGATCTGGCGTGGGAAGTATGTGGACATCTTCTCCCTCCTTACCAGAGAGCCCACCATAGAGGAGAGGGAGGGGCAAGATGAGAAGGATAAGGAGCAGGCACGTCGTCGCAAGCAGCCACGTACGTGGGCCAACCGGTTGCCGGCCTACCTCATACGTGGCGGTCTACCTCAGGGCCCGGCCGGATTTGGCGATTCCGATGATCCAGTATTTGGACCACGTTTACCGGGCGATGGTCGACTTCCAGGGCCCATCGTGGTTGGCTTATGATGTGGAATTCCGTATGCGGATTCCTCTGTACCCCGAGATGAGGTGGGATGAGCCCTGCCAGACGCTGTGGCTTCTGTACATGACTCCCACGCGCCCTGCGCCTGGGGAGAGATACCACTGTGGACATGCGGTCCAGCGAGCGGCCCCAGAGCAGGCACCCCGCCAGGGGGCGGGGCAGGGGCGGGGCAGGGGGTTCCAGCCCGCCTGCTGTGCTGGACTTTCTTGTCCAATGGTTCCTGCAATGGGAAGAATTGCCGGTACAGGCATGAGTGGCCCTCTTGTGCCGGCCCCCATGCTGCCTCCGCCTGTCCCAGGCCTGGAGGGATGCGGGGCAGAGGGAGGGGCGGACAAGGGGTTGGCAAGACTGCCGCAGGGGGAGCTGGTTCACCGAATGGCACCCTCCCCAATTAACGTGGACATGTTGGAGCGTTGGCTCGCATTATACCCGAAGGAGGAGGAGGCGGTTTACCTGCTTCAGGGTTTTCGACTGGGGTTCCGTATTCCTTTTGTGGGTGATGGGTCCTTTCAGGATGCTCCCAACCTTTTGTCCCTTAAGGGGAGGGAGGAGGTGGCTGCTGCCAGCATTAACAAGGAGGTTCCTGCGGGCAGGGTTGCTGGCCCTTTCACTGCACCCCCGTTCCCTGACCTTAAGGTGTCACCCTTGGGCTTGGTGCCCAAGGAGTTACCGGGCGAGTTTCGCCTGATCCATCACTTGTCCTACCCCATATCATGCTCGGCCTTTGAGTGTTTCAGCACATTCCTGCAGTGGGCTTTCGTCCGCAGGTCAGGGTCCCGGTCTGTAGCCCATTACCTGGATGAATTTTGTTCGGGGTGAACAGGGCTGGGACACGTACACACTTCTCCTCAACACATTTCAGACGCTAATGGAGGAACTCGGTGTCCCTTTAGCGCCCGAAAAGACCGAGGGCCCATCTACTAAGCTAGTATTCCTGGGGGTGGAGATTGACTCGGTAGCGTAGGCTTCTAGGTTACCGGGGGATAAGGGGTCAAGGATAGTGGCCCTTATCTCGGATTTGCTTGCTAAACGCAAGGCATCCCTGAGGGAACTGCAGGTGCTACACGGTCACCTCAATTCCGCTTGCAGGGTGGTCGCACCGGGCAGGGCATTTGCTCGGCGCTTGTGCGACGCCATGACTGGCTTATTTAGGCCCCACCATAGGGTTAGACTCGCCCGGGGTATCAGGGCAGATATGCTTATCTGGCTCCAGTTCCTGAGGGAGTTCATGGAGTATCATCTTGGAGGTCTGACCTCCTGGCTTCCCCTCGCTTTCAGATCCGGTCTGATGCCTCGGGGTCCCTGGGTTATGGGATGTACTTCAATGGAAAGTGGGCCTATGGTGGGTGGCCACCAGCCTGGGCAGGCACGGGTCGCCTGCGTGATCTCACGTATTTGGAATTTTTCCCTATCCTGGGGGCTTTGATGCTATGGGGCGAGGAGTGGGTCGACTCGGTCGTCCATTTCTGGTGTGACAATGCGGCCGTTGTCCACATTGTCAACTCACAGACTTCCAAATCACCCAGGGTCATGGACCTAATGCGCCAGTTTGTGTTGCGCAACCTGCGCCCCTACGTCCTCTTCGGGGCCAGGCATGTCCCGGGGGTCAATAATGATATCGCTGACGCTTTGTCCCGCCTGCAGATCTCCCGGTTCCGTGCCTTGGCCCCGGATGCGGAGGGATTTCCCTCGCCACCCCCGGACGAGATGTGGACCATTGGCAAGGAGAGGTGAACCGGGCGATTGGCTTGTCACTGGCGCCACGCACACGTAAGGCGTATCACCATGCATTCAATTCTTTCAGAGCCTTCTGTACCCAATTCCGGCTGCCAGAATCCTGGCCGATCCCAGTGACCCATGTACTTCGGTTCATGGTTTACCTGCATGCCCAGGGCCTTGCACCTCGCACCATGGCATCTAGGCTGTCAGCGTTGGCTTTTATGGCCAAGGTGGGAGGTCATGTGGATAGTACCGCTGACTTCCGTGTGAGACATGTTTTGGAGGGGTGGGTGCGGTAGCGTGGGCATTGCCCGGACGACCGCCACCCGATTTCTACAGGGGTTCTTACCCAATTGGCCCGGGGCTGGCCTGGCCTCTGTTTGATAGATATGAGGCAGCCCATTTCATGCAGCCACAACGGTGGCCTTTTTTGGAGCGCTCCGCATCAGCGAGCTGGTGATGCTGTCTAAGGCGGATGCAAGTCGTAGGGCACTGGAACTCGAGGATGTCTATGTTGCCAAAGACTGGGCTCAGTGGAGGATACGCTCCTCTAAGACAGATCAGCATGGTGTAGGCAGTGATGTAAGACTGCTACGGTGTTCTTTGGCAGACATCTGTCCGGTTGGTGCCCTACAGGATTTCCTTGCACGGCGGGGCACGCACCATGGCCCGTTTTTCTGTCACCAAGGTGGGTCTTACCTTACTAAATTTCAATTTTGGAGAGTGCCGCGAAGGCACTAGACAGTGTTGGCCTCTCAGGGGCTTGTTGCGGCACCCATTTGTTCAGAAGGGGGGCGGCTTCTACTGCAGCTGTTTTGGGTTCTCCGGGGCTGAAATACGCCGCATGGGAGGGTGGGGATCACATTGTTTTCAATTTGTGTTTGCCCTCTTCAACCTGAGTACCAGTTTAGTCACTGCACTGTTTCTCCCCCCCCCTTTTTCCTTGACAGACCCTGGGTGTCGTATTACACCGGTGACAGTATGGCTGGTGGGCCATAGCCGCGTGCACAGGGCAGCGCGTTACGCTGCACAGGGCAGCGCGTTACGCTGCATAGGGCAGCGCGTTACGCTGCACAGGGCAGCGCGTTACGCTGCGGCGACAGAGTGGGATCCCGACTGGGACTGGGTGCACCCGTACGTCTCAGGTGGTGTGGTAAGCGCGGCATGTTATGGCGGGAACTGTTGCCATTCCTTTTCTACATCAGGGATGCTGACTCGCCTGATGTCCTGGTTATGTACCTTGGGGGCGATGGCTTGGGGCGGGTCACTGGCCTATCGCGGAAGCTTGCGATTTGCAGTGACCTGCCCTACTCACATTATGTGTGGCCTGCCACAACCCTCAAGTGGTCGGACATGATGTCGCGGTACGCTTACTGGGGAGCATTCGGCCTTGAGGCTCTTGACTGAGCCGACGCTCCGTGAACAGGGCTATTGCCCGGTTCCTTTGTGAATAGGGTGGGGGACGCGTCATTCGCCTCCCCACCATCAGTCTGCAAAATTAAGAGCTTTACTCAGGGGATGGGGCCCATCTGTCGCAGGGAGGTATGGACCTCTGGTTAGCGGACTGGCGAGCAGGCCTGTTGACCGAGCTGACGGTCTTGGGGGGGGCGGTGAGCCTTTTTGGGAAGCCTCCCCGTGTGGCGGGTAGCACTGGTAAGGTAAACATTTATGACCCACAGGTATCCGGCAGGTTCGCAATTGACTGGACAACACTAGACAGGCATAAGTTGGTTAAACGTTGTCCGGTCAACGACGAACCAGGCGACGGGGTGATGGCTACAGCTAGACAGCATGCATCACCCCGTGATTTCACGGATACGCGTCAGAGAGTGGGGTCATTAGTTAGATATTGACTACGGTCAACAATTTGGATACAAATGGATACAAATAGATACATTGTAACAATTGCCGTCGGCAATTTTGGGTGGTACCTTACCAGTGTTACTTCGGCCTGCTTGCCTTAAGAATTATAATTGGTCAATTACCAATAGAAATTTATAATTCGGACTAGGGCATGAATCAATAAATGTGGCCCAATGCCGTTATCCACTTTCATTGGTGTCTGAGTCCTTTATTGGGGGGTGCGCCTGCAATGCAAGCGCGGTGCCAAAATGGCCGCCGCGCTCTTTGCGGGGGCCCCCCCACAGGACGAAGGCATCCGGGTAGTTAGGGGCGTGGCCAGCTCCCTTATAAAAGGGGTGGCCACGAGGCAGCCGAGCTGCCATTTTGCGAAGCGACGGAGCGGAGAAGTTTTTCCCCTCCACCCCCTCCCTAGTTAACAGTGTGATATTTTGGTCGCTTCGGGGCCGGGTGGGAATTTTTGGCTGGGACCCACAATTGGCTCTCGGGTCCTGGTTTTTTCGCCCATCCCACACTGTTGCTATGGTTTGATATAGGGGTTTCTGTTGCTGCTGTTGACTTTGGTCACATGGGCGGGTAGCACTGGTAAGGTAAACATTTATGACCCACAGGTATCCGGCAGGTTCGCAATTGACTGGACAACACTAGGCAGGCATAAGTTGGTTAAACGTTGTCCGGTCAACGACGAACCAGGCGACGGGGTGATGGCTACAGCTAGACAGCATGCATCACCCCGTGATTTCACGGATACGCGTCAGAGGGTGGGGTCATTAGTTAGATATTGACTACGGTCAACAATTTGTTTGTTGTCAACAAACAAATGGATACAAATAGATACATTGTAACAATTGCCGTCGGCAATTTTGGGTGGTACCTTACCAGTGTTACTTCGGCCTGCTTGCCTTAAGAATTATAATTGGTCAATTACCAATAGAAATTTATAATTCGGACTAGGGCATGAATCAATAAATGTGGCCCAATGCCGTTATCCACTTTTACCAGTGTCTGAGTCCTTTATTGGGAGGTGCACCTGCAAATATGTTCTGCTCAGAACAGCTGGCAGAAATTTTTATGAAGATTTTTAATTGGTCTTTGGCCCAAGCCACTGTCCCACCTTGTCTGAAATTCTCTACTATTATACCTCTGCCTAAAAAAAACTAACATAGATAGTCTGAATGACTTCCGCCCTGTGGCACTTACACCTGTCATAATGAAATGCTTTGAAAAGTTGGTGTGGAACCGTATTATGGCTTGTTTACCAGTTGGACTTGACACTTGTCAATTTGCATATAAGAGAAAGAGATCCACGGAGGATGCTGTGGCTACAGCCCTACATGCTGTTCTGACCCATTTGGAGAAACAAGGGACTTATGTGAGACTGTTATTTGTAGAATTTAGTTCTGCTTTTAATACTATTCTTCCGCATAGACTGGTGCCCAAATTATTAAATCTGGGGCTTCTGCCATGCTTATGCAGATGGATACTAGATTTTCTATCAGATCATTCCCAATGGGTCAGGATGGGCTCTCATGTCTCTGAGGATCTCAGTATAAGTACGGGGATGCTGCAGGGGTGTGTGCTGAGCCCGCTTCTGTACATGCTTTACACATATGATTGTGTTCCCAGTTACCCCAGCAATAAGATCATCAAGTTTGCAGACGACACAACGGTGGTGGGTCTGATTACTGTTGGTGAGGGGGAGTCGGCTTACAGGAAGGAGGTTGAGATGCTGACGGAGTGGTGTAGGGAAAACAATTTATTCCTCAATGTAAAAAAGACAAAAGAGATCATTGAGGACTTTAGAAAATGCAAATTAAACATCCAGCTACTTATTATTGAAGGGGATAGTGTGGAACAGGTCTCGGTGTTTCAATTTCTGGGAATGGAGCTGAGGGATGATCTAACATGGGGAGCAAACACCAAAGATCTGATGAAGAGAGCACAGCAGAGGTTATACTTCTTGAGAATCCTCAGGAAGAACAATCTTTCAAAGGACCTGCTGTTGGCATTCTACCACTGTACCATAGAGAGTGTGTTAACCTATGGTCTGTGTGTATGGTTTGGGAGTTGTACAGCTAGGGAAAGAACAATCTGTCCAGGGTCATAAAGACTGTGGAGGGGATAATCGGGCATACTCTTCCCACTCTAGATCAAATCTATGCCACCAGGTGTTATAAGAAAGCTGTAGAGATTGTGCAGGATACTATGCACCCCAGAAATGATCTCTTTCAGCTTCTGCCTTCTAGAAAAAGGTATAGGGTCATAAAGACCAGGACCAGCCACTTGAGAAATCGTTTCTACCCAAAAGCGGTTCTGGCTTTGAATGCAGTGCAATGCAGTCTATGAGGGAGCTTCTGTATATAGTTTTTAGAGTTTTTAGAGTTTTTAGAGCCTTAGAGTTTTAGAGCTTTTTAGGGGTTAAATGTGTATACGTGGGGTGGGAATATGTTGATAATTTTGGATAGTTGTATTTTGTTTAGGTTTTCTTGAGTTGATAAGTGTTTTTCCTCCCAATCTCGTTGTTCTGTGCAGGACAATGACAATAAAGATTTATCTAATCTAATCTAATAACCCCAAGGTAACCCAAGGGGTTTACATACGAAATACAAAATTCAAAATATAATACTAAATACAATATTCAAAATGCTATTACAAATAGATACAAATTCTGCGGTACAATATATCAAACAAATATAATAGCTGCAAAAATATACAATACAAATTATGCAATGAAACACCAATTAAATAAAGAAATAACAAATAACAAGATAAGTACCGCAATGACCTCAGTCACCTAATGTCCATGACAGAAGACATACTTGACGACCATGATGGAGCCTGGCCTTGGCATAGCTGCGTTGCTCCGGTATTCTTTGAAACTCTCCTGGCGGGTTTTCCCCAACTTCATTTTCTATGCTTACAAGACTTTATAATATCTTATTACATTTCAATTCTTTCCACATTTTAACATATTTTGTACATTTTTGTGCTAATTTATTTTTATGTTTTCTGCAAAAACATGGGAATTTATGCATCATATAAGATTTACATATTTTCACCATTGACTGAAGTATATTTATACATTTTTACAAACTTACACAAAGTTGGGCAATCACAGGTCAGTACACGTAGAGGTGCATGCATACTTCATTTCTATGAAATGCCCTACAAATTTTATAAATATGTGAATGCCTTAGCAAAAGTATAGGACTTGCAATGGGAATTGGGAAATACAAAAATTTTACTTTTGTTAAGACTGTCAAATTTGGCAAAATTCTTTTCTAAATCCTTTGGTCTTCTGTAGAAGTCAATATAGACTAATAATTACTGTGCACCATCAAGTCAATTCTGATTTAGTGACCTTTGCCAGGGCTTTCTAGGTGGAGCATAAACAGAAGTGGTTTATCATTCCTTTCTCCGGGGGCCTCCATAGTATTATGCAGCTTGCCCATAATTACACAGGCCAGCTCTTCTCCCAGAAGGTACCGTGGTGAATTGAACTCCCACATACCTATACCACTAAGCTATCCAGCCAGCAAGCACGTTGTACAGTATTAGGTTTCCTTAATTTTTATTTTTATTTTATTTATTTATTTATTGTTAAATTTCTAGACCGCCCACTCAGCCAAAGCCGACTCTGGGCGGTTCACAACAGTGGGTAAAAACAGATAAAAACAAATAAAACAGATAAAAACCAGCAATAAGAACCCACCCCTAAAAAGAGAGGGGTGCAGGAACTGAAGAAACCATGGGGCAGGCATCTTCCCCTATATTAACCACCCAACGGAAGCCACCCCTCCACCTGCACCCCAAACTTGGCCCACCAGCCAGGTTTTTAGTTCTTTTCTAAAGGGCAACAACTCTGTCTGGAGACGCAGTTCCACAGGCAGGAGGTTCCAAAGGGCCGGTGCGGACACAGAGAAGGCTCTCCTCCTTGTGCCAGAGAGGCAAGCCCCCCTGGCCGATGGCACTATTAGAGAGCCCCTCTGGTCCGCTCTGGTTGGACGGACAGACGTCCTTAGGGCGATGCGGTCTCTAAGGTAACCTGGACCACTACCATATAGGGCTTTAAAGGTCAAAACCAGGACCTTGAATTGCACCCGGAGGCAAACGGGTAACCAGTGCAGCTCCCGCAGCAGTGGTGAGGCATGGGCATAACGTCCACACCCCATCACCACCCGGGCCGCCGCATTCTGGACCAGCTGCAGCCTCCAAATGGTCATCAAGGGCAGCCCCATGTAGAGTGCATTACAATAATCTAGTCTGGAGGTCACCAGAGCATGAGTGACCATGAGCAAAGAGTCCCAGTCCAGGAGCGTGCGCAACTGGCAAATCACCCAAAGTTGGGCGAAGGCCCTCCTGGCCACAGCCACCACCTGTTCTTCTAGCAGCAGCAGCGAATCCAGGAGGACCCCCAAGTTGCGCACTGGGTCGGTCTGGGGCAAAATAGCCCCATCCAAAACCAAAGATGGTAGCTCCCGGGATAGCACAGGACCCCCCATCTACAGCCACTCAGTCTTACTAGGATTCAGCTGTAACCCATTCGCCTCCATCCAGACCCCAACCTCCTCCAGACAACTGGAAAGGACTTTGACTGCATCACTGGGGTCCCCACGGGCCGAGATGTACAACTGTGTATCATCCGCGTACTGATGGTACCGCACCCCGTGGGAACGGATGATCTCACACAGCGGCTTCATGTAGATGTTAAATAGGAGAGGAGAGAGTACCGAGCCCTGAGGCACCCCATATTTTAGGGACTTAGGACTGGACTTCTCGCTCTCCAACCACACCGACTGGGTCCGGCCCCTCAGAAATGAGAAAAACCAGGACCACACAGTGCCCTGGATCCCCAATCCTCGGAGCCGTTCCAGAAGGATACCATGGTCGACGGTATCGAAAGCCGCTGAGAGATCAAGAAGAGCAAGGACAGACAGATGACCGCCATCCCGCTCTCGCCAGAGATCATCCATCAGCGTGACCAATGCAGTCTCAGTACCATATCCAGGTCTGAATCCTGACTGGAAGATATTCTGCTTCATCCAGTACCCCCTGCAACTGACGCGCCACTGCCTTTTCCAATACTTTCCCCAAAAAGGGGAGGTTGGAAACAGGTCTGTAGTTGGTTAGGACTGCTGGATCGAGGGATGACTTCTTCAGGAGGGGGTGCACCAAAGCATGTTTCAACGGTGCAGGAAATATCCCCTCCCGAAAAGACGCATTAATTATAGCCCCGACCCAGCCACCTGTCACCGTCTTGGAGGCTTTTACCAGCCAGGTGGGACAGGGATCCAATGGACAATTAGTGGCATGGACTGCCGCAAGGAGCCTGTCCACTTCATCTGGGGCAACAGGATCAAAACAATCCCAGATAACACAGCAAGACTGTGCACTGGCTCCCCCCTGACCCTCCCCATCCACACCAAGATTAAACCCTGAGCGAATCCGATCGATTTTCTCCACCAGATGGTCAGCAAAGTCCTCAGCCGATCCCTGCCAACCAGGCACAGCCCCCCCCCCCACACACACACACACCAAGGAGGGACCTGGTCACCCGAAACAGGGTGGCTGGGCGATTATCAGCGGAGGCAATAAGGAAGGTGAAGTATTGCCTCCTCACCACCCCCATCGCCACTAGGTAGACCCTAATAGCGGCTCTAGCTAGTGTCCAATCGGAATCGTTCTTGGTCTTCACCCAGTGGCACTCAAGGCGTCTCTTTGCCCGTTTGAGCTCCTGTAGTTCTTCCGTGAACCACGAGGATGACCTAGCTCTGCGGGCTCTGAGAGGCCGTAGTGAAGCGATTACATCCAAGGAAGCTGTCGTCGACCCACACCACAGGTCAACAAGTGCCTCAGGCGAATCGTGTTGCCGATCCAGGGGAAAATCCCCCAGTTCCCTCTGGAATCCATCCGGATCCATCAGTTGCCGGGGGCGGGCCACTTTAATAGTCCCTGCCTCCCTACGATGAAGTGTCGCCCCCAGAAAGTCTAGAGCCACCAGATAGTGATCTGACCATGGCACATGTGTTATGTCTGGCTTCTGTAAACTCTGATCACTCTGCAACCGCTCCGACAAAAAGACTAAATCTGGTGTGTGGCCACTGCCCCTGGTAGGGCCCCGAATTACCTGAGCCAGGTCCATAGCTGCCATGGAAGCCATGAACTCCTGAGCCACCCTGGAACCGGACCCCAGTGAAGGCAAATTGAAGTCCCCCAGAACCAAAGCATACACACCGCAAAGTCAATGAGACACTCTTGCTTGATGCATGAAATTGAGAGATGAAAGGTCATTATTTGACTGCTATGGCATGTGATGATTTGAATGTTTCAGTGGGACATGGTAGGTAGAAAACCACACAATAACAGTTACTTTATTGCCTCATTTGTAACAGACCACACATTCACTTCTCATATACTAGGTACAGTGAGTACTCCCCACCATATCAGCCTTGTTTATACTCTGTAAAAGAGTCTTTTTGAGGATTTTGTGGTGACAAGGTGAAATTTGGAGGGGAAATTAATTGTCACTGTCTCAAGCTTCTTCTTTTTTTTCTATATGCTTGCAACCACTATTTGAGACAGATTTTTTAAAAATGAATTTAGAGTACAGAAAAATCCTGCATTCTGGCTATGGGATTCTGGGAATTGTATCAGTACTTCCCATCTCTGCCTACAGTCATCCATCCCAAAATAACACAACCATTAGTCAACACTATGTGATGCACCATTACTCTTGGGGGTGGCACTCAGTAGACCTCAACAAGGCAATACTGAACATCTTCACAAAATGTTCTAAAGCAGTAACTCCAAACATTGGTTCACCAGAAGTTCTTGAATTAAAACTCCTGTGCTGGCCAAAGTTTCTGGGAGCTGTAGTACAAGAACATCTGAGGACCCAATGCTAGAAATCACTGTGCTAAACGCTGTAGAAAGCAGTTGCCTGTCAGTCATCAACAAGAACTCAAGGCATCAAGGGATGGATCCCTACTTCAGTTTCATTCTTTCTACATTCTCCTTGGTAACCACAATATCGGCTAGGAGGGATTGCTTTTTCTTTCATCTGCTCCATATTCCTGTCATTCAAGCTTCAGCTTTAGTGAAGTGTAAATAAATAAAGCAATATACTTGCATAGGTGAAACATCCCTTATTCTGTTTTTTTAATGCACTTGGGATCTGAATATTAAAAACTGTCTGCAAGCCATTTATTTGCACAAGCTAGAAGTAAAGAACAGAATTAATTTAATATGTCAAAGTCAAGAAAGTGTGTCTCCCCTTTGTGGCTTATTTTACTTTAAAAAGAACCAGTCCAAATTAATAGGTCCTGAATTAGCAATTAGTTTGTGAATGCAGGCCTAGGCTGAGTTTTTTTAAAAAAAGACAACCAATAGATATAATTTTATAGAGGAGTTAATTGTTTTTCCTTGACACTTGGGCTTAATTACAAATCCTAAATAGAGCCGCGTAAATTATGATCCAACTAGACAGACTTTAAATTCTTTGGAGGAGTTATCTGTCATCAGTGCTGAACTTTGTCTTGAGGTCAAACATTTATCTGAGAAAACGTGAGCTGATAGATTAAATATTCGCTAATAACTTGGTGTGTACATCTCACTAGTTACTCTAGCTTTGTGCTCCATAAACTTGCTACTATTTTCCCCAAGCATATGCCTGCAACAGCAAGCAGCCAAGTGGTTACTTCTGATTGCTCTTTCTCAGTCCTAGTCAATAGCTTTAGTGTCAGCCAGTAGAAATGTGGGTTTTTTTCCCTAGGTTTGTTCTGAAGAAGACTGTTTTCATTGTGCTCTTGGCATTCATTTTCTTCCCTGTCTCGGTCTCTATAAAAAGGGCAGCTGTGTACTGAAAGGGAGGGCAAGAATAGGCATGTAGGGCATCATCAGTGGCTGAAACACGGGGCCATTTCTTGCTATGGTGTGGCACCACTGTACTTCAGTGATAAACAGGTGCAGATGTCAATTGGGAGTACGGGGCTTGGGTTATAACAACCATATCGTTATCAAAGGCTGAATAGGGGGTCATAGTGACAATTATGTCATGGCCTTCCCCTGTGATCTTATACTCCCACATGGTTTAGTCAATCCTACATTATTCAAGCATACAGTGAGAAGCCACTTGTTTTAATATAAATTACAGCCTCTCCGTAGATTAAAACAAGAAATGTGCCCTAAACCTGGAAAAGATTTAGAAAAGATAGAATCATATAGGCCAATCTCATTGATAAATCAAGATGCAAATTTTTTTACTGCAATATTAGCAAATAGATTAAATGAATTTATGAAGGAATCTATACCTATAAAATGGTGTGTTAACTGTTGGAATGTGACAAAGGATGTTTAGCCAGGCCCCACTAGCCCCGTCAGAGCCTCCGTGCACTTGCCCGACTGGGGTTCGCAGGTAACTGTCGGGTTGCATTTTGTGCCAGTGGGGCAGGAGCCCCCTGGACGCAAACAAAAAAAGGGAACTTCAATTCCCAACATTCCTTGCGCCGCGCCGCACCAGAGCCAATCAGGCTGAGCAGCGCGAGCAAAAGGAACGTTCGGAAACGCGCCGCAGCCAATCAAAATCAAACCTGCAGAAAAAAAACGACACACAAGCCAAAAACGCACACGCCAAACTACAAGCCCCAGCGTCCTGTGCGCCATAAGCGTGCATAACGCTGAGGCAGCCAGCGCACAAAAAATAAAAATAAAAAAGGCAGACCACGAAACGCCCCCCACCCCCCACCACCGCATTCAGCGGCGATGGGATTCCCGTGGTCCGGCCACCCAGGCCGGCCCACGGAAATACCCCCACCCCAACATCGCATGTAAGCGGTGATACAATTTCCGTGGTCCGGCCACCCAGGCCGGCCCACGGAAATACCCCCACCCCAACGCCGCATCAAGTGGCAATGGGAATTCCCATGGTCCGGACACCCAGACCGGACCACAAAATACCCCCACCCCAACGCCACATGTAAGCGGTGATACAATTTCTGTGGTCCGGCCTGGGTGGCCGGACCACGGAAATTGTATCACCGCTTACATGCGATGTTGGGGTGGGGGTATTTCCGTGGGCCGGAATGGAGGTATTTCCACCCAGGCTGGCCCACAGAAATACCTCCCCCGCCGTATCAAGTGGCAATGGGATTCCCGTGGTCTGGCCTCCAAAGCCGGCCCACGGAAAAAACCCACCCCAACACCACATGAAGCGGCGAGGCAATTTCCGTGGTCTGGCCACCAAGGCCCAACCATGGAAATACCACTACCCCAATGCCGCATCAAGCGGCGATGGTATTTCCACGGTCCAGCCCCCGAGACCTCCCCACGGAAATACCCCCACCCCCAACACAAAACAACACCATCCAAAAACAGTCAAAATAATCAAAACCAAAATAAAAACAGAAAAAGTAAACAAAAACATCCAAAAACACAATCCAAAAAGAGTCAAAAATATTCAAAACCAAAAATAAAAAACACAAAAAGGAAACACAAGAACATCTAAAAATAAACAAGAAAAAATACACAGACCCCCAACCCCAAAACAAACTCCCCCCCCCCCAAAAAAAAACCCAGAGACCTTACCAGGAGATGTCCTCACTCCATGATGACCGGAACTAAACTGAGGAAAGAAAGAGACTACTTATCGGAAGAAGAAGCGACACCCAGAGGACAGTAGAGAAAAATAGTAAAATACAAGAAAAGCTCACCAGCCCCACCCAGAGGCCACAAGAGAAAAAACATTCAAAAATATTCAAAATAATTACAAATAATTCCCAAATTACTGAAATAAGTTATCACAACATTCAAAAATATTCACACTAACCACAAATAATTCCAAAAAAGAAATAGGTTTTCACTCAAAAAAAACAAAAAAAAACATCTAAACACAGTATAGAAACATTGATTTTAAAAAAACATATTCTTACACATTTTAAAAATTATTATCCAAGGTACAACTATTTAATAAAATTCACATAGTAACACATCATTTGGTTAAATACAATAAAAAATTATATCATCCTTTCCTCTTTTTAAAAAACAAAAATAAAAAATAAAAAATCACAGTTTATAACAGCCCATGCGTAAAAATAAAAATGTAAAAAACCACAATTAAAAACTAACCTCATTTGCATAAACATAAAACAAAAACCTTCCAAAACCATTTTAAAGAGCCCGGCACCGCTGGGCAAAATATGCTAGTATATAAATAAAGATCAAGCAGGATTTTTGCGGGGCAGATATATGGCAGATCTTACAAGAAGAGTGATTGATTTGGTACACATTGCAGAGCAAAGAAAGGAAAAGTTTGGATTGTTGTCTTTGGATATTTTTAAGGCTTTTTATTCTTTGCAGTGGATTTCAATTAAAGAAATTATAAGAAATTTTGGATTTGGCATGAAATTTATAAATTTAATTGACCAGCTATATCGGAAAGGTATAACTAGAGTTAAAGTGAATGAAGTATTTACAGAAGATATAAAATTAGAAGCAGGGACTAGACAAGGATGCCCACTTGCAGACATCACAAGAAATCTAGATAGATTGTTAGAGAGAACTGGGAACGAGCCAGTTGTCATGGTACACGTTGGTACTAATGATGTTGGGAAGGCCAAGCGGTCTGTCCTGGAAGCCAAATTTAGGTTGTTAGGAAGAAGATTGAAGTCCCGGACTTCCAAGGTAGCATTTTCAGAAGTGCTGCCTGTCCCTCGCGCAGGACCTACCAGGCAGGCAGAGCTCAGAAGCCTCAATGCGTGGATGAGGCGGTGGTGTCGAGAGGAGGGCTTCAGATTTGTCAGGAACTGGAGAACATTTTGGGACAAGCCAAATCTGTTCAGGAGGGATGGGTTGCATTTAAACCATGATGGGACCAGATTGCTGGCACTCAACATCAAAAAGGCTGCAGAGCAGCTTTTAAACTGATAACTGGGGGAAAGCCGACAGGAGCTGGGCAGCATCCGGTTCGGGAAAGTGTGTACTTGAGTAGTGAGGAGGATGCAAAAATTACTGAGCAGAGCAAGGAGCTAGTCACTAGCATTCTAGCAGAAGGATGCAAGAGGCAGTCTAACAATGCAACTGGACACAAAAGACTGTGTCAGAAATGCATATATAAATGCTTGTATACAAATGCCAGAAGCCTCCGGAACAAAATAGGGGAGCTGGAATACTTAGTAATAGATAAAAATATTGATATTATTGGTATCACTGAAACCTGGTGGACGGATGATAACCAATGGGATACAGTTATCCCAGGCTACAAACTGTACAGGAAGGATAGGAAGGGGCAAACAGGATGTGGTGTAGCCTTGTATGTCAAAGAAGTGATAAAATCTTATGAATTGGAATATCTAGGTGATTTAGAGTCACCATTAGAAGCTCTGTGGGTAAGAGTACCAGGCCACAAGGATGGTCTAACAGTAGGCATATACTATCGGCCTCCGACCCAAACTCTTGAGGGAGACTGGCAGTTGGAGAATGTTGTAAAGGAGGCATCCAGGAAGGGAAGCCTGGTTATAATGGGGGACTTCAATTACCCTCACATAGACTGGGTGAACTGTTGTTCAGTACATGATAAAGAGATAAAGTTCCTAGATATGCTCAATGATTGTTCCCTGGGACAGATGGTTGAAGACCCAACTAGAGGTACAAGAATCCTTGACTTGATCCTGAGTAATACTCAGGATCTGGTGCAAGATGTTAATGTGACTGATCCAATAGGGAACAGTGACCACAACTCAATTATGTTTAACTTGATCATAGACCGCAAGTCACTGATAAAATCTAACACAGAGACCTTAAATTTTCAAAAAGGAAATTTCCCAAAGATGAGGAAACTAGTAAAAAAGAAACTGAAAGGGAAAATTGAGAGAGTCCAAACACTCCAAGTGGCATGGAGGCTGTTTACAAAAACAATAACAGAGGCCCAATTGGAATGCATACCCAAAAGGAAAAAGGGCACTGCCAGGTCCAAGAGGACTCCAATGTGGCTTACAGGAGCTGTTCGGGAAGTGATCAAGAGCAAGAAAAGCTCATTTAGAAGATGGAAGGCTTGTCCAAATGAGGACAGCAGGCAGAAACATAAATTCTGGCAGAACAAATGCAAGGCAACAATCAGGAAAGCAAAGCAAGACTTTGAGGAGCGTATAGCTAAAAATACTCAGAGGAATAACAAAGACTTCTTTAAGTACATTAGAAGTAAGAACCCAACTAGGAAGGCCATTGGACCATTAGATGACAATGGAAGGCAAGGGGTTATTAAAGAGGAAACAGAGATTGCAGAGAGACTCAATGAATTCTTTGCTTCAGTATTCACTGAAGAAGATAGAGACCACATGCCCAAAACAGAACCTATCTTTGTAGGGAGGGAAACCGAAGAATTAAGCAAGATAGAAATAACCAGGGAGGAGGTCCTTGCATGTCTTGTTAAGCTAAACACTAACAAATCCCCAGGACCAGATGGCATCCATCCACGAGTTCTCAGGGAACTTAAAGATGAAATTGCTGATATCCTAGCCAAAATATATAATCTTTCCCTCAAATCAGGCTTTGTGCCTGATGACTGGAAGGTAGCGAATGTAACACCAATTTTCAAAAAAGGATCCAGGGGTGATCCAGGAAATTACCGGCCTGTCAGTTTGACATGTGTCCCAGGTAAAGTGATGGAAACCATCCTAAAAGATAGAATTAATAGGTACATAGAAGAGGAGGCGCTGCTAAAGGAGAGCCAACATGGCTTTTGCAAGGGCAAATCATGCCTCACTAATCTGTTGGAATTTTTTGAGAGTGTCAACAAGCATGTGGATAAGGGGGATCCAGTTGACATTGTTTATCTGGACTTTCAGAAGGCTTTTGACAAGGTCCCACACCAAAGGCTCTTGAATAAACTTACCAGTCATGGAATAAAGGGACAGGTCTTGTCCTGGATCAGCAACTGGCTAAGGGACAGGAAACAGAGGGTAGCACTAAATGGACACTTCTCCAAGTGGAGGGAAGTAAAGAGTGGGGTCCCCCAAGGTTCAGTACTGGGACCCCTGCTTTTCAACCTCTTCATAAATGATCTAGAGGTAGGAGTAAAAAGCAAGGTAGCCAAATTTGCTGACGACACTAAATTATACAGGGTAGTGAAAACTGTGAGAGATTGTGAAGAGCTCCAGAGGGATCTCTTGACACTGGGGGAGTGGGCAAAACAGTGGCAAATGAGCTTCAACATCAGTAAGTGCAGAGTGATGCATGTTGGGGCAAAAAACCCCAATTACATTTATAAACTGATGGGGTCTGAACTCTCTGCGACAAACCAGGAAAGGGACCTTGGTGTCCTGGTGGACAGCTCAATGAAGGTGTCAACCCAGTGTGCCTCAGCAGTGAAAAAAGCAAACTCAATGTTAGGGATCATTAGGAAGGGTATAGAAAATAAGTCAGCAAGTGTCATTTTGCCTCTTTATAAATCTATGGTGAGGCCCCATCTGGAATACTGTGTACAGTTCTGGTCGCCATACCTCCAGAAGGATATTATGGAGTTGGAGAAAGTACAGAGGAGGGCAACCAGAATGATTAGGGGACTGGAACACCTTCATTACCATCTGAGGCTGCAACGGTTGGGCCTTTTCACTCTTGAACGACGGCGTCTAAGAGGTGACCTGATTGAAGTTTATAAAATCATGCATGGTGTGGACAAAGTGGATAAGGAAAAACTGTTTTCCCTATCGCACAACACTAGAACTAGGGGACACTCCATGAAACTTTTGGGTACTAGTTCTCAAACAAATAAGAGAAAGTACTTTTTCACCCAGAGGATTACTGGTCTATGGAACTCCCTGCCAGAAGAAGTGGTGGCAGCTGTCAGTCTTGACAGCTTTAAGAAAGGATTAGACAAGTTCATGGAGGACAAGGCTATCAATGGCTATAATTATGGCTACCTAAGGACAACCTCCGGGTTGGAGAGATAGGCAGGATATCTCTCAATGCCATTTCCAGGGAATCCTAAGCAGGTGAAGGCATCTCCTTGGGAATACCCTGAAGGAAATGGTGAGCCACTGTGTGAGACAGAATGCTGGACTGGATGGGCTGTGGCCTGTTCCAGCAAGGCTGTTCTTATGTTCTTATGTTCTTATGTTCTTATCACCGATACTATTTGTGATGGCCATGGAATTACTTGCGGCAATTATAAGAGAGGATAAAAAGATAGAGGGAATAGAAGGAATTAAAATTAGTTTATATGCAGATGATACGATGGTTACAATGAAAAACCCTGTGAAAACAATGGAACGAATTTATGCACATCTGAGGGACTTTGAAGACATGACAGGATTAAAAGTGAACTGGGATAAATCAGAGGCTATTTTTTGTAATGTAAATGAAGAAGATCAAAAAAAGGTTAAGGAAAGATATAATATACAAATTAAAATGGTGTGAAATATTTAGGAATAAATATTACAAGTAAAATTGAGGATCTTAAGAAATTGAATTATGATAAACAAATAATAGAAATTAAAATGAAAACAAAACAATATAATAAGTTGAACCTGTCTTGGTTTGGTAGAGTTGCCCTATGCAAGACGAAGTTACTACCAAAGATAAATTTTTTGTTTGATGTTCTTCCAATTCAATTAAAAGAAAAAGATATAAAGAGTTTTCAAACTATATTAAATATTTTTTGTAATGGAGGGAAAAGACCAAGAATCACAAAAAGTTTATGGTATGTAGCACAAAAAGAAGGTGGTCTGGGCCTTCCAAATATTAGAAATTATTATAGGGCTTTTCAATTAAAGAATATTGTCAAGATTATATCAAAATCTGAAGTCATTTGGGATGAGATAGAAATGAAAGAACTACAGAAAAATGGTAATGCATTTTTTTTTGATAAAGAGACAAGGATAAGAACAAGTAACCAAATGACAAAAGCAATGTTGGGTGTTTGGAAAAATACAAAGATGAAATTAGCACCTGAGGTTTCCCCAATAATCAATATAGAAGATATCTAAACATTTCCCATAAAGATTGATAAAAGAATAAAAAAATATAATGTTGAGAAATGATGTGATTCTGTTGAAAGATTGGATAAAAATGTTGGATGACTTAGTACTGAGAGCTGAAGTGTTTAATCAAATGAAATTGAATTGGTTGCAGGTGATGTTAGTGAACAAGTGGGAGAAGAGATATAAAGATGAATTTAGTTTACAGAGGGATAGGACAGAATTTGAAGAGATGATTTGTAAAATAAGAAAAGGAGAAATGGGGATAAATGGTGTAGTAAGCAAAATATATAAAATCCTAAATAAGGATGAAAATTCACAAAATGCTTTGAGAAAATTATGGGAAGAGGATTTGAATATAAAAATTTCTGAACTTCAATGGAAAAACAAATGGAAGAGAAGAATTATGAGAAGTCTTTCAATTAGATTAAAAGAACATAACTATAAAATATTATGGAGGTGGTACTTGACACCAGTTAAATTATTTCGAATGGATAATAGTAAAAGTAAAAATTGTTGGAAATGTAAAAGCAATCTGGGTACATACGAACATATGTGGTGGAATTGTAAAGTGATAAGTGCTTTTTGGAAATTAATTGAGAAAGAAATATCAGATATCCTTAAAGTAGATTTTAAGCTGGATTCAAGTATCGCCTTACTGACAGAATTGGATAGTATAAATATGAATACAAATAATAAAGAACTGTTATCTATAATGTTAACGGCTTCAAGATTATGTATAGCAAGAAAATGGAAAAGCGATTCAATATTAAAAATAGATTAATGGTATAAGGAAATGTGGGAAATTGCTTTGAATGATAAGTTAACATGTGAATTGAATGTGAAGAAATGTATTTTGAAAGAAAACAAGTTTTGGGAAATTTGGAGACCATTTGTGGAATATGTTCTAATAAGTGATAAAGGTGACAAACCAGTACCTCAGCATATGAGTTTTTGGAAGGATTAAATTAGAATATTGATCCTCATGGCATGTACATAGCACTGGGTGTTATTATTTTGCAATATAAAAGGTTGTATCTTATAAATTTTTGACATATTAAACACATAATTAAAAATATAAATATAAATAAAAATATATACATAGAAATATATACATATTTTATGAGATGAATGATAAACATAAGGTTCAACAGTTGGCGTTGTTTACAATGTTATTACAAAAGAGTTTAAGCAATTTAATGTATTAAATTGTTTTTTTTTTGGTTTTTATGTTGTTTATGTATTTTATGTACTTATGTATTCTTATTTTTTTCTCTGTTTTTAGTACATATATCTTGTATGTTTGTATATTTTTTGTAAATTTTGTTATTTTTTTAAAAAAATTAATAAAATTATAATTAGAAAACAACAACAAGTAATGTGCATTTGAACTGGCACGTAGCTATGTTGCTGACAAAAGATGGGCAAAACTAGCTTTCATTTAACCTGATTACATGTGTTTATTTCTCTGCAGATAACCGGAATTTATTAATAGGGCTACTCATAACTATTCTGTGCCTTCTAATTGCTGGTTTAATTGTGTACCTCAAAAGGAAGATTTTGATTAGACTGTTCTTTATTAATAAGAAGACCACAATAGAGAAACTACGGTATAGTATATAACTTTCCTCTTTACAAAAATAAAAAAAAGTTTGTGCGGTTGGTAGAAATCACTACTCTTTGGAGTCTGACAATCAGGGATGCCATCAGGGCAATACTAACAGTACTGCTGTATAGGGCCTGGAGCTGACAGGGGCCCTGCCACCGCTGGCCACAACTGTGACATTACTGGGGGGGGGGACAATAGGATTGCTCAGTATGGGGCCCAGAAATTTATGATGGCAGCCCTGCTGACAATGTCCAGGGAAGAGCACTATCATATGCTGTCTGTGTTCCTCTCTTTTCACATTCATTAAAAGCAGTCTATGCAATATTTGAGATGGTAACAAAAATGTACCTACAGAATACAGTGTCCTTATTTAAATGAAAGTGATTAGCTGGAGCACACATTAGAAGAGAAGGTAGGAACATGATTTCACCCCCATGTGGTCTTAAAAACAAAAGCGCTGGGAAAAGTTTCCAGGAGGCAAAAGGTTCCAGAAAGTACTGCTATATAGTGAAGAACTGGGACAAGATAGATCCAAACTATTGCTGAGGTTAAATATGTCTTTATATGTGATGTGCAGAGGTTTAAAAATGTGGGTTGTGTCCAATCAAATCAAATCTTTATTACAGTCGAAGACCAACATAGAACAGCAAAGGGAACAGGAGTTAAAATTGGGGTACTAAAATATATCAAGAGACAAAAGTTAAAATGACGGTCCTTAAAAAGGAGCATTTCTGCTTAGAGTTTAGGAGGAGTAAAATTAGTACATAGATCACTAGTGTTACAGCTATTAGTAAGCCTATGCTGTAGCGCTAGTAGTTTATTTGGCTGAAGGTCCTGCCAGGATTGTTCTTCTATCTTACATGCTGCGGCACAGAACCTGGCAGTGTTGTGGGTGAAGGTGGGTCTTTCATCAGATAGCGGCCAGTGGGTGTATGTGCTGTTTGTCCAATCAGGATTCTTGCAGAGCAGTGGAGATATGAACTTGTTCCGGATGTCTCTATAAAAAGGACAGCTGCAGAGAATGTGTTCTGTGGTCTGCAGGTTGTGTCAATTAATGTGGAGAGAGATAATTAGTGAAATTAGAAAATCTGTAGAAGGGAGAAATGAATCTTTTTCTTCCCAGCTACTGTGAAGGAAGATAATACTTGCTTTGGGGAGAAATGTGCCTTGGTATTGGGCATGTAAACACTACCTTCTTTGAAGAGCTTTGTTCTCAATACAATGAGGACTTGCCATTCCATATCTTTCTATCTGATACTGGAGAAATTGGTGATGTTTTAATTTGGTTGCTGGACATAACAGAGAGCTATTATAAAGATAAGTGTGTTCTTCCTTATGGAGAAGATGAATTCTGGAATAGGGATTCATCCTGGTGTGCGTGGGATGGTTCTCCCCTTGATGGCTCAGGTTTCTAGTCTGAGGTTTTTTTCTTATTTGGCCTTGAAGTTTGAGGTCCAAATTGTGTAGTTCATCAGAGGCACCATTCCCCAGTTTACGGAAGTTTGTGAGATGCACTTCTTTCTTAGAAAAGACAGTTGCACACATATTGTTTAAGTGGAAACTGGATTACTCTAGCTCACTTGAGACTATTGTTACTAAGTCTTTGGTCATTTCAGTAGGTCAGGAATGCATGCTAAAGGTCTATCTGCATGCTAAAAGGCGATATTTTGCTTGGGTTTTTAGTGTTTATACTCCTTGGCAGTATGTTTCTGGATGTGATTAGACATTTTGATTTATTGTGAAACCCTAATTGGCCTGTATTTATCATATCTGGGATCATGTTATCCCACATCAGCCTATCTGCATATTAAGATCAAGGAGAGAGGCTCTTCTCTGTGTTCAAGCTCTGATAGTGTCACTACTTGGTTGAACCAAGACAGTACTATTTGGTAGCAACCTTATTATCACAAAATACTTAGTCCTGCAGAGCTCACGTGGCCCTTTCTCATACTTTTATACCTGCAGACTTTTAACTTGACAGGAAGATAATGTTTACTCAGAAATAAATAAAAACAAAGACAAAATGTTTTGGCACCTTAAAAACGAACTGCTATAATTAAATGTGATCAAGTCCATTTTCTCAGTTATACGAGTGAGGCCACGAATTATGCATGACAAAGACAAACACAGATGAAACAACATCATTTCATTTATACATCATCCCCAAATTAAAGTGACAGTGGTTGATTACTAGACACAAATTGCAAATTGTGTGAGTCAGTATAGCATTTCATACCTGGTAATGACTTAAGTTCCCTCTTTGATATTCAGATCTTTTCTTTTGAAGCCTTGTCCCATAAAAAGTGGCAGTAAAGGAACCTCAGGATATAGATAACAACAGCAAATACAGTATAATAGTTGTGACATTACACGTTTGATAATGAGTTAAGAATCCTTGTCTTTACCTTTGAAGCTTTGTTCTTAAAAAGTGAGTGGTTAGTTGGGAAGGAATGCAGATATGGAATATAATAGCAGGTAACAACATAATGTAGCATTTTATATTTGGTAACAACTCGAGAACATTGACTAATATTTAATCCTTTGAGATAGGTACCCAGCATGTTGTATATATTTTATCTCAGCTCTCTCTCTCTCTCTTTGGGTTTTTGTCCTGTAATGTTTCTTATTCACGACTGCAACTTTCATATTCTGAAAAGAGTGTCTGGGTAGATTAAAATGATATGAGTCAGATTTTTATGTACTGTACTACCAGTCCTGATGTCTGATTTATGCCCATTAATTCTTATGCACCAGAGATTGGCCCATTAGTCCCATTTATGCAGAAGGGCATTGTTGGAAAAGGAAAGCATAGGTTACCTTAGCTGGGATGAACAAATAAAAGTGCCCTTGATGTTGTTTCATCTGTGTTTCTGTCTTTGTCATGCATTGTTTGATGCTTAACTGCAATTCTGTAATTTTAATTACTGAATGCCAGCTCAGGGAATTCGTAGGAATTTAAAAAGCAGGATTAAAAATTATATAAGTAAAATAAAATGCCTTTCAAAAGATGTTTCTTACACTGAATTAAAACCACTGGAATCAGATATGCCCTAAATGTGTTTTTCGTTTCACTCTGTTGATATGCAATTTAAAAAGTGAAAGGAAGTTTGCCTTCATTTTGAACTTTTTAGAATATTAAAACATTGGATTAGTCTTTTCTTTCTAGTCTACTGAATGACCCATCGTCACCATGCCTAAGGTTATTGCTGCTTAAACACTAGCTTCGCTAGATGTATCTCTTGGGTGTTTTAAATTGGGTATTTTTCTACAGATTACAAGAGCTAATTTAACAGACTAATGGCGCTAAACAACAATGAAAAATCAATAGTTATTTTTATTCTAGGAAGTGCATTAGATGGATTTTACCTTTGCTGTATAAAAACGAAAGATAAGCAAATCCTTTAACAAAATGAACAGACATTTTGAAATCAATGGTTTCCTTTAATGTATTGAAATTGTATTACAGGTCTGTGAGTCCAGCAAGACCCTCCAGCCCTTTTGAAGCTAACCATATCCATTCTGCAGTTCTCAGTAAAAACCCGGCCAAAGAACCACAAAATATGAACACCCATAAGGTGGGTTTTACATAGTCAAATTACCAATGACAAACAATGCTTTATATTCTCAACTATTTCAGTATTTTTACAAAGAGCAATACAATGCAACAATCACATTTCAAAGCATGAATGAATGAAGCAGGTGGGGGGGAACAACCACCTAGGCTTAAACATCAGTTTTGTTGGACTTCTAAGTTCTAAATAAGATTGGATCAATTTATCAAGCTCCAGCTCACTGAGGTCTTGTCTTCCCTCCATGATGCCATTCTGAATATGGTGTGAATCAAGTAACCACCTAAGATAAGGAGAGAAGTAGCAGCAGATGCCTAGAAAACGAAACAAGAGAACGACCCTCAACATCATCTAAATGGATATGAGCCTCAAGTCTGCCGATTCAGATCCAGGAAGAACTTTATGTCAAGAACAAACATGCAAGAGCAAAACCAAATTAGAAGATAGAAGAAGGTGCTCAATGGACAAGGAGTAACACCAAAGGAGAATATGGCTGAGGAACCCAACCTTCCCTACTTCACTTGGAGGTCTCTGAAGAGGATGAGGGTTGCAGTCCCTAAATGTATGACCAACATGTTCAAGTGGGGGGTTACAGGCAGATAACAACACACAGTGTGAACATGGAGATATACAGAATCCAGACCACCTGCTTGTTACTACTAGTAACATGTGTCATAAATTTTCACCCATGGCCCACTGTTGCAACTTCGGGGACTACAGGATTTTTCCTTCACACCCTCAGTCCTGCTTTACCCTCTGTTTTGTTTGGTGGCCCAGGCTGAGGTTTTCCACTTTCTGTGTGTTTTACCACAGGCACAGACCTCCAGCCCAGTTAATCTATTATTGGGAAAATGGCATTCCCATTTCCTAGCCAGAATTGTGGTAGCAGATATTGTGGCAAAGCAACAGTTAATATAGCCACTTCCCATGTAACCACGCAAAACTCACAGAGAGGTTCCAGCCCTAGGAAAATGATGTGGCATAAAAAGTAACCTTTACCTTCAAAGCTGGAATGTCCCGGCTGATAAAATTTCCCAGGCTGTTGAGGGTGAAAGTCACCTCCCTCTAGGATCACGGTAGCAATCCTTAACTCCAATTTAAATGTCCCCTTTGAGGCAAGCTGCTCCTAAAGGTTATATTGGTGTGAATGTGTAGCCTTATTGCCGGCTTCAAACCTTTTATTTGTTCTCCGCAAAAACTCCCATCTCCTCAGCAAAGACGCAACTCTGCGGCTTGTCTTTAGAGATTTTATTGAAGCTTAGTATTCATCCATAATATGCAGGATAAACATGCAAAGAACTATTCTATTTCTAACTTACATACTAATAAAATAAGAAAAGAGAAAATAGCTAACCTCTATAAAGAACTGGTAGATCACGGGCTTTAATAGCCCTCATGTGAGACTTAGTTTTTCATGGTCTTGATTGAGAGTTATGTAGGCTCCCGTCTACCTGGGGAAAGGTCCCTCTCGGTGTTCAAAACCTCAGGTCTTAAATACCCTTTTTCACCTCCTCATACCTTCCTCTAGAATGTTAAAGATGTGGAATGACTTGATTTGTTATGATTTGAATATGTTTATTCAAATTCTCAGGTGTTATTTGTCACCCTGTTCTCATTCCCAGGATTTCATTTTCTTGATTGGCATCCCTATTCTCAATGACGTGTTAACGTGCAGAGTGTGTATTGGAATGTTAATGACATAAATGCTTTCTCTGTTCAAGTTAGCCTTTCCCAACCTTAAGAGAATATACTATATGAACCTCAACACTACATAAATGTAAAATAATTTAAAATATGAAATCATTCCATTGTGAATATCATTACAACATGTACTGATGAGGACTTGGTTTGGCCAATGACAAAGCCAAGAAGGTGGCTTCATTTTGGCAGTTTAAAGTCTGGCCTAGACATGAAAGAAGAAGAAGATCAAGTAGCCCAGTTGCCTGGCCTTTATTCCTTCTCCATATTTTCAAAATCTGTATTTTTCTACTGATAAAAGTACAGTTGTGTGGAAATTTGAAATATATGCATTTTCCCATGCCCATTCCTCCCTTCCCCCATGTTCACTTTCAGGAGGTGAGCATTGGACCGTTACACTAAAATACAAATCCAATGAATCTTCTCACCTGTCCCTAGGTTCTAAACAGATGGCAACTTCCAGTGGTAAAAAGAAATTAAATGCATTTAATATCTGGATTATAGACAGATAGAACAGATTTGAGCAATGCTTTGCAGGCGCACCCACCCAAATAAGGACACAGACACTGGTATTGGATTTAAGGTATTGGGCCACTTTTATTGAATAATGCCCTAGTCCGAATTATAACTTTCAATTGGTGTTTCATCCAATTATAATTCTTTAAGGCAAGCAGGCCGCAGTAGCACTGGTAAGGTTCCACCCAAATTGCCAATGTCAATTGGCTATTATGTATCAATTTGTATCAATTTGTTTTGTTGTGACAAACAAATTGTTGACCGAAGTCAATATACTATCTATTGACCCCACCCTCTGACATGTATCCGTTAAAATATCAAGGTGATGCAGGCTGTGAAGCTCCTAGCATCACCCCGTTCATGGTTCGCCCTTGACCAGCCAAGCCTGTTTCCCCTGTACCTATCTATGTGTTGGCCAATCAATTGCGAACCTGCCGGATACCTATGGGTCATAAATTTTACCTTACCAGTGCTACCCGCTGAAAGTGACCAAACACAACTTACCCCATATCTCAAACACTAGCGGCAGTGTGGGATGGGCGAAAAAGCCAAAAACCAAAAGTGCCAATTGTAGGTTCAAGCAAAAATTCCCACCAGGCCCCGAGGCGACCAGAAAAGTCACACTGTCCACTAGGGAGGGGGTGGAGGGAAAAACTTCTCCGCTCCATTGCTTTTCTAAAATGGCGAAGGGCCGCCTCGTGGCCACCACTTTTATAAGTGGTTGGCCATGCCCCCTAACTACCTGGATGTCTGAGTCCAGGGTGGGGGGCCCCCGCAAAGAGCGCGGCAGCCATTTTGGCACCATGCTTGCCTTGCAGGCGCACCCACCCAAATAAGGACACAAACACAGGTATTGGATTTAAGGCATTGGGCCACTTTTATTGAATAATGCCCTAGTCCGAATTATAACTTTCAATTGGTGTTTCATCCAATTATAATTCTTTAAGGCAAGCAGGCTGCAGTAGCACTGGTAAGGTTCCACCCAAATTGCCAATGTCAATTGGCTATTATGTATCAATTTGTATCAATTTGTTTTGTTGTCACAAACAAATTGTTGACCGAAGTCAATATATTATCTATTGACCCCACCCTCTGACGTGTATCCATTAAAATATCAAGGTGATGCAGGCTGTGAAGCTCCTAGCATTACCCCGTTCATGGTTCGCCCTTGACCAGCCAAGCCTTTTTCCCCTGTACCTATCTACGTGTTGGCCAATCAATTGCAAACCTGCCGGATATCTATGGGTCATAAATTTTACCTTACCAGTGCTATCCGCCATACGGTGAGGCGTCAATGATGACTCACCGCCCCCCCCGACCGACAATTCGGTCACCAGGCCCGCTTGCACGTCATTCAAAAAGAGGTCCATACCTCTTGCTGACAGGTGAACCCCATCTCCAGAATACAGGCTAAAATCCTGTAACCCTATCCCCAGATGACGAATGGCTGTCCCCCAAGCTATTCTCGATAAGGAACCAGGCAACAGCCCTGTTCACTGACTGCCGGGCACGGTCCAAACCACGGGGGTCAATGCCTCACCTATAATAGTGTCTCGGCACGATGTCTGACCATAGCAACCATGTGTACAGCCATAAATGGTGAAGAAACGCCAGGTCACTGCACTCGGAAGTCTTTAATGCCAGGCCAGTGATCTGTGCAAGATCATTGCCTCCGAGGTGCAGAATTAAAACATCTGGCGGTCCGGCATCCCCAATGGACATCAGGAATGGCAACAGTTCCCGCCACCTCATGCCGCGCACACCATATCACTGCATACGCGCGGTTGCACGTAGCCCGAGATGGGGTCCCCACTCTGACGAAGCCGCATACTGTGCCGCCCAGTGCACATAACTGTGGCCCACCAGCCACACTGCCACCGGTGTGCGGAAACACACAGGGTCTGTAAGAGAAGGAGAGAGAATTGAGGGCATAACAAGGCACTCATGCAGTGAGGGGACGAACAGACGGAGAAAAAGGCGCAAATCCCCACCTGCCCATGCAATGTATGTCAGCCTCAGAGTATCCAAATGCAGCCGCAGTTGATGCAGCGCCTATCCGAAATGAATGGGTACCATAACGAGCCCCAGGGACCCCCGCACTGCGAAGCGCCTTCCCACTAACCCTCCAGAATTGTAATTTGGTAAGGGGAGACCCATCTTGGTGGCAGAACAACAGGCCAGGGTGTGAACCACGCGCTGCCACAAACTCATGTAGGGCACCAACTGGACAGATGGCAACATCATGCTACTACTCTTTCCTCGCTGACTGGCCCTTGAGGAGCGAATCCTCCACAGAGCCCACTCCTGGTTGAGTGACACATCTTCCAGTTCCAGTGCCCTGCGGGACATGCGCCCCGCGCCCCAAAGAAAGCCACGGAGGTAGCTGCCTGAAAATAGACTCTTCGTACGGATCATAGCGAAAGCTATGCCGACCTCTAGCGAGGCTTGCCATCAGAAAAAGGGGAAACAGGGTGGCGTGTGTACGGGCGGCAGCCGCGTTCACGTGTCCACCCCTCCAACACCCGGCGTATTTGGAAGACACCCATGTGAGCAGCGTAACCCCGTGCCTAGCCATAAATGCCAAGGCAAAAGGCCTGGCGGCAATGGTGCGTGGGGCCAGACCTTGGTCATGAAGGTGCATCATGTACTGCAAAGCATGTTCAACCGGGATCAGCGACATGTCAGGCAGTTGCACCTCCCTACAGAAAGCCCTAAATTGGGGGAACATGTGCAGATATGCCTTATGTGTGCACGGGGCCGATCGCCCGGTTCACCTCTCCTCACCAAAGGTCTGCATCTCGCGCAGAAGTGGAGAGGGAAGTTCATCTGTGTCTGGCACCCAAGCTCGGAACCAGGGGATCTGCATGTGGGATAAAGCGTCAGCAAATTTAAAGGTGTAACATGCTGTATAGATCATATCCGCACCTTGTTTCTTGGTCCACCCAAAAGTGGCCAGCCCAAGTCTCACTGTCCCTTGTCCTATCCGATGGACAATCAGCCGTGTCCCTGCCAGATTCCTAGGGGGCGCACAACCCACAGCCCATGCTGCAATGAAGAGGATGATACCTCAGGTACTCTAATTAGGCGCACAGCCTCACACCGGAAGGAGGAGGACCATGTGCGCACAACCCATGCTGCAATGAAGAGGATGATACCTCAGGTCCTCTAATTAGGTGCACAGCCTCACGCCAGAAGGAGGAGGACCATGTCACAGGCACACAGAGGAGGTGTGCTGCCTCGTGCCAAAAGGAAGAGGACCATGCCTCGGTTACCCCCATGAGGTGCCCGCCTCATGCCACAAGAAGAGGACCATGCCTCAGGTACTCCCATGAGGTGCCCCGCCTCATGCCGCAGTAAGAGGACCGAGCCTCGTGTATCCCTATGAGGTGCCCCACCTCATGCCACAGTAATAGAACCATGCCTCGTGTACTTGTCTGAGGTGCCTCGCCTCATGCTGTCTTAAGGGGACCATGCCTCGGGCACTCCCATGAGGTGGGCTGCCTCATGCCACCGTAAGAGGGCCATGCCACCAGTACTCCCATGAGGTGCCCCGCCTCATGCCCGAGTAAGAGGACCATGCCTCAGTTACTCCCATGAGGTGCCCCGCCCCATGCCACCGTAAGAGGACCATGTCTTGAGTACTCACATGAGGTACCCTGCCTAAAGCCGCATTGAGAGTGCCATGCCTTGGGTGCTGCAGCAAGAGGACCGTACCTCGAGAACTCTTGTCCAAAGAAGGCTTGTCCAAATGAGGACAGCAGGCAGAAACATAAATTCTGGCAGAACAAATGCAAGGCAACAATCAGGAAAGCAAAGCAAGACTTTGAGGAGCGTATAGCTAAAAATACTCAGAGAAATAACAAAGACTTCTTTAAGTACATTAGAAGTAAGAACCCAACTAGGAAGGCCATTGGACCATTAGATGACAATGGAAGGCAAGGGGTTATTAAAGAGGAAACAGAGATTGCAGAGAGACTCAATGAATTCTTTGCTTCAGTATTCACTGAAGAAGACAGAGACCACATGCCCAAAACAGAGCCTATCTTCGTAGGGAGGGAAACCGAAGAATTAAGCAAGATAGAAATAACCAGGGAGGAGGTCCTTGCATGTCTTGTTAAGCTAAACACTAACAAATCCCCAGGACCAGATGGCATCCATCCACGAGTTCTCAGGGAACTTAAAGATGAAATTGCTGATATCCTAGCCAAAATATATAATCTTTCCCTCAAATCAGGCTTTGTGCCTGATGACTGGAAGGTAGCGAATGTAACACCAATTTTCAAAAAAGGATCCAGGGGTGATCCAGGAAATTACCGGCCTGTCAGTTTGACATGTGTCCCAGGTAAAGTGATGGAAACCATCCTAAAAGATAGAATTAATAGGCACATAGAAGAGAAGGCGCTGCTAAAGGAGAGCCAACATGGCTTTTGCAAGGGCAAATCATGCCTCACTAATCTGTTGGAATTTTTTGAGAGTGTCAACAAGCATGTGGATAAGGGGGATCCAGTTGACATTGTTTATCTGGACTTTCAGAAGGCTTTTGACAAGGTCCCACACCAAAGGCTCTTGAATAAACTTACCAGTCATGGAATAAAGGGACAGGTCTTGTCCTGGATTAGCAACTGGCTAAGGGACAGGAAACAGAGGGTAGCACTAAATGGACACTTCTCCAAGTGGAGGGAAGTAAAGAGTGGGGTCCCCCAAGGTTCAGTACTTGGACCCCTGCTTTTCAACCTCTTCATAAATGATCTAGAGGTAGGAGTAAAAAGCAAGGTAGCCAAATTTGCTGACGACACTAAATTATACGGGGTAGTGAAAACTGTGAGAGATTGTGAAGAGCTCCAGAGGGATCTCTCGACACTGGGGGAGTGGGCAAAACAGTGGCAAATGAGCTTCAACATCAGTAAGTGCAGAGTGATGCATGTTGGGGCAAAAAACCCCAATTACATTTATAAACTGATGGGGTCTGAACTCTCTGCGACAAACCAGGAAAGGGACCTTGGTGTCCTGGTGGACAGCTCAATGAAGGTGTCAACCCAGTGTGCCTCAGCAGTGAAAAAAGCAAACTCAATGTTAGGGATCATTAGGAAGGGTATAGAAAATAAGTCAGCAAGTGTCATTTTGCCTCTTTATAAATCTATGGTGAGGCCCCATCTGGAATATTGTGTACAGTTCTGGTCGCCATACCTCCAGAAGGATATTATGGAGTTGGAGAAAGTACAGAGGAGGGCAACCAGAATGATTAGGGGACTGGAACACCTTCCTTACCATCTGAGGCTGCAACGGTTGGGCCTTTTCACTCTTGAACGACGGCGTCTAAGAGGTGACCTGATTGAAGTTTATAAAATCATGCACGGTGTGGACAAAGTAGATAAGGAAAAACTGTTTTCCCTATCGCACAACACTAGAACTAGGGGACACTCCATGAAACTTTTGGGTACTAGTTCTCAAACAAATAAGAGAAAGTACTTTTTCACCCAGAGGATTACTGGTCTATGGAACTCCCTGCCAGAAGAAGTGGTGACAGCTGTCAGTCTTGACAGCTTTAAGAAAGGATTAGACAAGTTCATGGAGGACAAGGCTATCAATGGCTATAATTATGGCTACCTAAGGACAACCTCCGGGTTGGAGAGATAGGCAGGATATCTCTCAATGCCATTTCCAGGGAATCCTAAGCAGGTGAGGGCATCTCCTTGGGAATACCCTGAAGGAAATGGTGAGCCACTGTGTGAGACAGAATGCTGGACTGGATGGGCTGTGGCCTGTTCCAGCAAGGCTGTTCTTATGTTCTTATGTTCTTATGAGAACTCGCATGAGGTGCCCAGCCTCATGCAGTAATAGGACCATGCCACGGGTACTCCCATGAGGTGACCCGCCCCAAACCACAGTAAGATGACCATGCCTCAGGTACTCCCATGAGGTGCCCTGCCTCATGCCATATTCAGAGGACCATGCCTTTGGTGAACCCATGAGGCACCCCACCTTGTGACCAAAGGAAGAGGGCCATGCCTGTGGTACTCCCATGAGGTGCCCTGCCGCATGCCGCAGGGAAGGCGACCATGCCGCAGGAACATGGAAAAAGGGGGAGGGGCATTTCCCTTGTGCCAAAATGAAAAAGGACCATGCCTTGGGCGCCCGGAAGAGGTGCCCTGCGTCATGCATAAGGTAAAAGGACGGTACCTTGATGACACTAACGAGGTGCCCAGCCTGACGTCTAAAAGAGTAGGGCCATGTCTCAGGTACACTGAGGTGGCTCACCATCCCATGCTAAAATAAAAAGGGGGTGCATACCTCGGGTACCCCAAAGCGCAGGTGAGCCTCACGCCAAAGGGAAGAGGAGCATGCCTCGGGGTACCGATATCCCTGAACCTTGCAGAACTAGGAACCGTGCAACAGCTCTGTTCACTGTCCGCTGGGCATGGTCCAAACCACGAGGATCAAGCCCTCCTTTATAGTGTTGCCTGTATATGCTCTGGGACCATAGCAGCTGCGGCCGCAGCCACATGTGGTGTAAAACCTCCAGGTCCCTGCGCACGGATACCTTCAACCAAAGGCTGGTGATCCGTGCAAGATCAGTACCTCCCAGGTGAGTTACTAGGATATCCGGAGGTGGTGCGTCCCTAATGAACGTAAGGGATGGGATCAGTTCCAGCCACCTCCTGCCGCGCAGATCAAGTAGGCCAGTAGCCAGGTAGGCCACGTACAAGGGGGCTTGCCACGACAGGACAAGTCCTTGTCCCCATAGTCTCACCCCTCCCTTCCCTCCTTGGTTGGTACCCGGGTAAGGGGGCGCGCGAAGATGTCAACATACTCGCCCCGCATATCTCCTCCCTGGTGGCTTGAGACAAGTGGTCCCCAGGGGAAGTGAGTAGCCGGCTGTCGTCATGGCCCGAGTCGGCGTGGAGCTAAGCGAGGGAGTGGAGAACGGGCCATAGGCCCAATAGACAAAGGCGTCGGTGCGGACTACACCCCCGTAACTATTATTGGCAGTGTAAATGGTGCACTAATTTGACCACAATACTCACAAGTTGCACCCCCCTCGGCCGCCCCCACCGGGGGTTCCGGCCTCTGAGGGGCATCGAAGCTCGCGATGGAAGTCGAGCTCTGAGCCGTCGAAGGTCCAGGCCAGGTCACACCAGGCACTAGCAGAAGGCCCCGCCGGGGAGGCCGCACGGGGAGCTGCGGAGCACAAACAGGCGTAGGTCTGATGGCCTCTGGCAGCTCAACCCGGCTAAGGGCCTGCCGCAGAGCATTGGCAGGCAAAGGGGGGGTGGCCGGATGTGGCCCTGCCCCGGGGTCCTGAGGTGGTGAAGCAATTGTCTTGGAGGCTTCCAGGGCAGCAACGCGGGCCATACGTGAATGATCGATCGAATCCGCCCCACCGAAATAATGTGGGCCAGATGCAACAGACAGCCCACATACAGCCTATGCCCTAGAATGGCCCACGAACTGTGACCAAGCCCGTGGGCACCCATGACCGCAGCAGGGCCAGGCCGAGTAATCCAGCCCTTGGGTGGAGGGGCAAGGGCGGTGCGCGACCCCACGCTGGGCCGCACTGGGCCACCCTGATTTAAAGCAATCATCACACTCATATACCACCCCATAGCACTTAGTGCACTCTATCGGTGGCTACAGGTTAATTAGCATTTCACCCCCAACATACTGACATTGGATGAACGAATCAACCTTGAGCCCATGCAGGATCACACCTACAACCCTTTGGCTACAGAACAGCAGCCTAACCACTACACCACCTGGGCTCTTACCGTGATCCAAGGTCCATGGGGCTTGAAGCCCCTGGGGAGCCAGACTGCCCCGCCCCCGCCCGAGTCTTCTGCCTGGACGGCAGTTAGGCAAGTGCCCAAACGACCTAATAGGTGGCAGTTGGGGGGGGGAATAGGCCAGTTTGTTCGTTTCCCTGACAGAGATTACTCTGGGTTGAAATGATTTTTGCAGGGGACACCCGAATGAAAAAACCGGCGATCCAACCGTCATGCAGTATCCAGGTCTCAAGCTGCCGATTTGCCAGCCTGCCAGCTAACGAGGCGGGCTACTTAACCACTTAGCCACCGCAGTCCCGACTCCTTTGAGCGAACTGGGTGGGAGGTTGGGCGAGCCCGTCCCCCGGCACGGGACCGTGTGGCCTTTTGGGTGGCTTGGCCACCTAGCAAAAGCGAGCCGGCAGAGTGGGTTCCCCCGCTCCGACGTCCGCTAAACTGCTTGCAATTCCAAGCAAGCAGGGGGGGAAAGGACGGAGCGAACTTCTTCGCTCTGTTGCTTTTCTAAAATGGCAAAGGGCCGCCTCGTGGCCACCCCTTTTATAAGGGGTTGGCCATGCCCCCTAACTACCCGGATGTCTGAGTCCGGGGTGGGGGGCCCCCACAAAGAGCACGGCGGCCATTTTGGTGCCGCGCTTGCCTTCTAAACATTCAAGGATTAGTGTTTGAGTAAGCTCCTGGAAGCTGCTAATTGGTTGTTCTTTGGCTTCAGTAACAGCAAAGGAGGCATATTAAAAGGAGAGATGTTCAAAACCACCTTGGAAACACAAATATTTACATTTGTTAATTATAAGGTATGTCTGAGAAATATATAGGCTCAATCCAATCAGCGCTAAGTATTTTAAAAAGGAGAGTTAATCTTAATCTTAGCATGTCGTCATCGTCCCCCGCCCACTTCTCTCCCTGCCTTCTCTTTCTGTATTCCATGAAATCAGTGGGTTCTATAAATACATAACTTAGGCTGGATTGTGTCCCATCAGTTCAAATTGATGTTGATTCACGTCTACAACTATTTTATGGTTTTGCAGAGAAACGATTCACAAAGATTGTCACGATATCAGACAGTTGACATTAGTAAGCCTATGAAGACCCAACATGTATCACAAGCAAGTCCACATGAACGTGTCTTGCCTCCCCTTTCCAAGATACCATCTCACCAGCCGGTTCCTAGGAAGTTGCTGCCTGCCATCCCTTCAGCACATGTACAGGTGGGTTATTTTCTTTTTAGGGTCAAGCTAAAGAATTCACTTAGTACCTGTATAGAAGAGGTGTTCCTTCTAGTGATAACAGATACCGGTTTGTCATAGCCCAGTGATGGTTAACCTTGGCACTCCAGATGTTCTTGGACTTCAATTACCAGAAGCCCAAGTCAACACTTCTGCTGATCAGGGCTTATGGGAATTGAAATTCAAGAACACCTGGAGTGCTAATGTTAGCCATCACTGTTATAGCCTATAACTTCCTTACCTGTGTGTCTTGCATTTAACATGTAACCCATCACTGAAAAGTAAACATACAATACTATTTCTTGGAATTATTAAAGATCACAAACTGAATCTGACCCAACAGTATGATGCAGCTTCAAAAAGGGCAAGTGCTCTTAAGAGAGGTATATTCTTCAGATCACAAGAAGTTCTAGTTTCCCTCTATTTGGATCTCTGAGAACCTCAGAACCAGACTGTGGAGAGAATAGAATTTGTTTATTTAAAGGCAAAAGGCTACAGCTTATGGCATCATCAGTCTTATACATGTGGTGCTATGCCAACAGGACTCCAGACATAGTGTTTAACAGACATGTGAGCACAACCTAGTTTTGCCCCTTGTGTTGGGAACTCGTTGCAAAATTGATATAGACATTGAAGTGAGCTACACGTATGACAGATTACTTCAAATAAGACTGATTTGAACCTGCAGCTTTAGGATGTTTTGTAAAAGATGCTTTTGAAGCACTTGAAAGGGGAAAAACCAGTGGGATTTATACTTATTTATTTAATTATTTATTTAATGCGCTTATATACTGCTTTTCTATATTTGCAGACAAACTCAAAGCAGTTAACAAAACGATCAAACAAATACAAAGGAAAAATAACAGTAATAATACCACAAAACTCGATAAATACAATAAATAAAGACGTACAGTTACAAACAGACTATTGTTAAATACAATAGGGATACCAAAAGAGCTAGGAAAAGTGGGATGGCAGTAGGAAAAGAACATCAAATGTGGCATGGATTGATTCAGTAAAGGAGTCCATAGCCTTTACTTTGCAAGACAGGAGGGAGGTTGTTAATGAAAAGACCTTTTAGAATTCATAAACAATTTGGCAGCACTTAACAACACAATTGACATAAATTGGGGTTTTAAAATTGCCTGTGAAAGTATATATGTCCTTCCCAACTCCATTGCTTGTCAGATTCAACTTCCATCCATAGGAATTTGTGACCCAAAAATTAGTTATAATTGCCCAACATAATCTTTTAAAATATATTAACAATGGATAGGCTGATATTGAAAGAACAATTTCCCCTGATTAAATATAAAGATCTGGCACATGAAATAGCCTTCAGAGATACAGATCTAGACCTTAAAGAGTAAATCCATTTGATCTATAAATACTTTCACTCCCAGCTAAAATTGTGTCAGCAAACAGCCTAACTAGCACTCAGAATTTTGGAAATAACATTTATTAGTGGCTTTAAAAACTGTGGCTTTGGACGACAGTTCTTAGAAATTCCTCCACCATCATGGCCATTCTGGGATAGTGACTCTGGGAACTGTAAACCCCTCAAAAAGAGAAAAGAATCAAGCTTGCCATCTCTTTTCAGAACATCTGAAGTACCTATAATCTTGGTGTTCAAAGAAGAGGGCAAAAAAATATCAAAGTTGGGTCTGTACAGCTGTACACAGTTGCTCTTGAGGTGTAATGGAACTGATTTTTTGATTGAAAATTGCAGTCAATGATAAAATATTATCTGCTGTGGCTTGGTTCAGTAAACAAAACATCAATCATCATTCATATGTCTGATGAAGTGGACTTGGTCCACAAAAGCTCACATTTAAATACAAGAGCTAGTCTTTAAGGTGCTACAACATTTTTGTCTTTTTCTTTTCTTTTCTCTCTCTTCTGTTTTGTTTATTATCTGACATGCTTGCACAGACTAATACGGCTACCACTTCAAATATTAGCACTATACATTGTCATGCATAGGACTGTGGGCATGTTTATGCAGTCCTGCAGGTAGTCAGATCAAATCTTTGTGGAGGCAGAAGTGTAGTTTTCCTCTGATTGCCAGCTGCCCCATAATATTGAGTTTCAGGTTATACTTCCGTTACTTTCATTTTCACAAATGCAGTGCTAACTGAAACATTCCAAAGTTATGACAATGGAATAAAATCAAAGCACAAATTCCCCTTGCAACAACTGAAAAGTTTTTCAAAATATCTGTTATTGCTAAAAACTACTGGGGAAGAAGGAGTAGAGAACCATAATTTATAACCTAATATAATATTTCAGCAATATTTCTTCTCTATGTGTTTCAGCTTCAGTTTCATTTTTAGCATCTATCTGGACTGAGGAATGATATACTGGCCGAACCTTCCCTTTTTCATGAAATCTAGCAAATGTAAAGTTCTGTTACTGGTGCATATTATAATAGCAAGCTTTTCCTCCCTTGAACTGTAGATAATCATTTTATACATTGTCTGTAACCATTAATTCAAGCATGAACTAATGTGGTATAGCTGTTTATTTATGCTTTTTATATGGCATTCAATGAATGACCTTAATCAGTCTGTCGTTGGGATCATCCAAATGGGCATTAAGTCCATTCTTTGAGGCATTGTGGTGGGTGGCCAGGTCTTTTTTATATAGTTATTCCCACATGATGGATTCCAGAGTGGGTCAAGTCTCACCAAAAATGCACCTTTTTTTCCTCCCAGTCACAGGTTCTACTATTTCATCACACTCCCATATATGCTTATGAGCCAATTTCAGGATAGCAGAAATTGGAAATTTTCCCTGATCTTACCTTGATAGTCATGGGAAGTGGTTTTTTTTTTTAAATGTTTGGTAGAACATTACTGTGTTTTGTCCTGTTGCTTCTTGGTTCATGTACAGATTTCTCATGAGACATGAGGTGTTCTGGTATTTCCATCTCTTTAATTACTTGCCACATTTTGTTGTGGTCCACACAGTCAAATGCCTTAGTGTAGTCATTAAAACAAAAGTAGACTTGTTTCTGGTATTCTTTTGTTTTCTCCATGATTCAACGTATGTTGGCAATGTGGTCTCTAGTCCCCCTGCCTCTTCTGAAACCGGCCTGCACCTCTGATAGTTCTCTCTCCACATGTTGTTGAAGTCTATCCTGTATTATCTTGAGCATCACCTTGCTGGCATGTGGGATGAGTGTAATTGTTCGGTAATTTGAGCATTCTTTGGCATTGCCTTTTTTTGGGATTGGAACATACACTGATCTTTTCTAATCCTGTGGCCACTGTTTTGTTTTCCAAATTTGCTGGCATATTGAATGCAGTAGTTTGATTCCATCATCTTTTAGGGCTTTGAAAAATTCAACTGGGATACCATCATTTCCACTAGCTTTATTGTTTGCAGTGCTTTTTAGGGCCTTTCTGACTTCACTCTCCAGAACGTCTGGTTCAAGTTCAAGTTTCTCATTATTGTTATTATCAGAAGTGTTGAGGTCCTTTTTGTAGAGTTCCTCTGTGTACTCTTGCCATCTTTTTTTGATCTCTTCTGCTTCACTTAACTCCTTTCCATCTTTGTCCCTTATCATGGTCATTTTTGCTTTAAATGTTCCCTTGATTTCCCCAATTTTTTTTGAAAAGATCTCTAGTCCTGCCTCTTTTGTTGTTTTCCTCCATTCCTTTGCACTTGTTCGTTCAGGTAGTTTTCCTTATCTCTCCTTGCTTTTCTTTGAAATTCCATATTCAGGTGGTTGTATTTTTTTCTTTCTCCTTGGACTTTTGCATTCCTTCTTTCCTCTGCTATTTTAAGAGCTTCATCAGACAACCACTTTGCTTTCTTATGCTTCTTTTCTTTTGGTATGGTTTCTCTTGCTGCCTCTTGCATGATGTCCCGCATCTCTGTCCATAATTCTTCTGGTACTCTGTCTATCAGGTACAGGACGTTAAATCTGTTCATGACCTCCACCATGTATTCTTTAGGGATGTTGTGTAGGTCTGTCTGGTCTAATTGTTTTCCCCATTTTCTTTAGTCTAAGCCTGAATTTTGCGATCAGTAGGTTGTGATCTGAGCCACAGTCTGCTCCAGGTCTTGTTTTTGCTGACTGAATGGAGGTTCTCCATCTTTGACTGCAGAGTATGTAATCAATCTGATTTCGATGCTGGCCATCTGGTGATGTCCATGTGTAAAGTCGCCTCTTGTGTTGCTGGAAGAGGGTGTTTGCTATGACTAGTGCATTCTCTTGGCAGAACTCTATCAATCTTTGCCCTGCCTCATTCTGTGTTCTAAGACCAAACTTGCCTGTTATTCCATTTACTTTTTGATTTCCTACTTTGGCATTCCAATCTCCTAAGATAATGTGGACATCATTTCTTGGTGTCTGTTCTATGAGGTGTTGTAGGTCCTCATAGAACTGGTCAACTGTGGCTTCATCTGCACTAGTGGTTGGTGCATAGACTTGGATTACAGTGATATTGAAAGGTTTGCCTTGGATTCTGATTGACAACATTCTATCATTTTTGATGTTGTACCCCATTAGTGATTTCCTCACTCTTTTGTTGACAATTATGGCTACTCTGTTTTTTTCTGAGGTTTTCTTGCCCACAGTAGTAGATATGATGGTTTCCAGAGCTGAATTCACCCATCCCTGTCCATTTTAACTCACTGATGCCCAGGATGTCAATGCTTATTCTTTCCATCTCATTTTTAACCACTTCCAGTTTCCCTTGATTCATAGACCTCACATTCCATGTCCCTATGCAGTATTGTTCCCTGCAACACTGTATTTCTCCTCCCCCTTTCATATCCCTCCCCCTTTTCAGATCTGCTGTGCTGAGCATCCCCTTGTTTTGCCTTTTGTTTTGGTCCATAGGGTTCTCTTGGCAAACTTTGTGGCATGCCTTGCCGGTCTCTACGCCAGACTGTTCCCATCACACATGTTATCACAGTTTAAACAGTTTTAAAACAAAGTATTATCATGCACAATATCACAGTTTATTACATAGTATCAAAGTAAAACTTGAACTAATTAATGAAAGGGAAAGAAAGAAAGAAAAAGTCCACTATATCAAGTCTCTATGTAAGTCAGTTTCTTGTACAGTCACTATGTCAGTTGCCATAAGCCATCTATGTTTAGTCAACTATATTATTTCAGTTCGATTACTTATCCTTTGCATGCATGCAGCAGCTCTCGCCACCCTTTGGCCGCATGGAGTTGGTCAAAGGCGCCGACTCGGGCATCACTGTGATGGTGGTTGTGGATGGTATCTCCTGGGGGTGGTCGGGGGTCACCGGAGGTGTCCTTCTCTCTGGCCCCAGGTCTTTGGATGGGAAGGAGGGGCAAGATCCTGTACTCACCTCCCCCTGGGCCTCTCTGGATGGCAAATGAGCAGCAGAGCTGGGCCTGTGTATTTCCTTTTCCAGACTTTCCAGCCCATACCTAAATGGGCAGTATGTTTCACCTTACAAGGTTATTCTGAAAATAATGGGAGGAGGAAGAATAGCCTTTAGAAGGCCACTTTGAGTTCTTTTGAGGAAAGAGAGGCAAATGTAACTAATGAGTAAATTTTGAGTAAATTTTAAAAATTAAGTCATACTAAATAGTTTAGAGGCAGAAGCTATAGCAGATGTTTCCTATTATTTAAATCTATGCATCATCCTGGAAGAGAATAAAGAGATCTGCAATTAAAATTGTTGCGAATATGAGCCATGCAAATGGCAGATATAGTACATCCAAACATGGTTTTTATCTTTGTTTTTAATATGTTTAATAGCTGATATATTGTATTCCTATTTTTAAAGAATAATTAATGTTTTTTTTAAAAAAAACTTGGCATTTTCTGAAAGAAATAATTTTGGATCTCCTTGTGAAGGAATAATGTATGTTCTATACGGCTTTGGTCAACTCCTTCAAAGCTCTCTTTTTAGAATCACTTCTTGGTTCACCTTCAATTTTCTTTTTTAATATTGTACTTCCACTTACTATAAAAAGCCATAGTGGGAAGCCACATAATGTGACTATTTCAATCAAAATATATTTTGAGTGATAGGAAAAAGACAAATAACACTTTTATGGACTCAGCCAGGAGGACCTGCCCAGGCTACCTGCCTGCAAAGTAACACACAACTATTAATATTTTAAAGTTTTATTGACTTTATTGAGGGGATGCAGCTTTGATTGGTTGCAGAAGATTAGAAGTCGCATAGCATAAGGATTGGATCCCTGCATAGGGTGATCCACCTGCCAGCACACACACCTAAATTCAATTCAATTCAATTTTAATTTATACCATGCCTTTCTCGGCCAAGGCCAACTCAAGGCGGCAACAACACATCGATGCAATACAATATAACAACATCAATATAAAGATACAATAATTCAAAATACAATAGATCCAAACACAGTTACAAAAAATTCATCACAATTCACATTATACAATACAATATATAAAAATAGCACAGAAAAGCATAAGTACAATATAATATGACAAAATTCAATCACCCCTCACCAATTTGCCAGACCGTGAAAGGATCTCTGGCGGGGCGGTGAAGTTGGCAGTTTTCGACTGCAGCGGCGGCACTCACTATCTTCAGCGAGGCCCCGGGAGAGGCTGGGAGGGTCCCTCTGTGGCATCCGTGCCTGCTCCAGGATCCTTTAAATTCCCCGCCTAGATGGGGGAAGGGGAGGGGTGCTGGGAGCACGTGCCTCCCATCCCGGGGCTGATGGCAGGGCCTCAGGAGAAGCTGGAAGGGTCCCTCTGTGGTTTCCATGCCTGCTCTGGCATCCATTAAACTCCCTGCCCAGGCGGGGGAAGGAGAGGGGTGCTGGGAGCAGGAGCCTTCCATCCCGAGGCTGATGACAGGGCCCCGGGAGAGGCTGGGTCTCTCTGCGGCATCCGTGTCTGCTCCGGTGTCCTTTAAACTCCCTGCCCAGACAGGGGAAGGGGAGGGGCACTGGGAGCAGGTGCCTCCCATCCCGGGGCTGATGGCAGGGCCCCGGGAGAGGCTGGAAGGGTCCCTCTGTGGTGAGTGAGCATTGAAACCACAGCCATAGACAAACCTTAGGTGAACCTTTGTTTGTTGTTCAGTCGCACAGTCAATTCCGACCCTTTGTGACCTAGAGGTAGAGATTTATAACTTCTCTTTGATTTTGATTTGATGGATTATACACTTTGTATAGCAGCACTGCCCATTCTGCCTTTGGTTGTCTATCACACCTGGTCTTCATGAACAAAGATTTAACAATCCAGATTAAGCTCATGGTACACCAAGCTGTTGTTATCTCAACATTATTGTATGGCTGCGAAACATGGACCCTCTATCACCATGACATCAAAAAGCTTGAGTGCTTTCACCAACAGAAGCTAAGGTCCATCTTGAACATCAAGTGGGATGACTATGCACCAACATCACAGTTCTCGAGAAAGCAAATGTAAATAATATTGAAGCTTCTATCATAGGTCATTGTCTTAGATGGATGGGGCATGTCTGCCGTATGGGTGGTTCCAGGCTTCCTCATCAAATTCTCTATTGGGAACTTAGCTCTGGTACAAGACTTTGTGAAACTCCTTTGAAGCATTTAACCACCCCCAAAGGGGAGCCAACGATTAGCAATAGGGTTGGGAGTATTCCCAGGTGTACAACTGCTAGGAGAACCCTTTAGTAATCCATTGTAAAGAAGGAGGGGTTGCAGTAGCCCATCCAAGCCAGGCATGCTCTTGAAAGCCCCCCATAGGATGATTCCAAGCCTGACATAAGGCCAAATGCCTGTCTCCTTCACCAAGGATCTGTTACTATGTCCTAATCTGCCCTTGGTTGCAACCAAGAGGAAACAACAAGGTTTACGTACATTGTAACACAACATTCAGTCTCAATCAAAATAATCTAAAAGAAATACAATTAACTACAAACATTACAGGTTACCTAACACTGAGGAGAATGAAATCTCAAGGAAGACTAACTGGAAATAAGCCTGGGAACTCCTTAAATACCTCTTGGTTGGACCAGAGTGAAAACCACTTCCCTCTGGTTTACCAGGCAGATCTCTCCCCCCAGCATTCCCTAGCCAGCTCCCAAATAGCCAGGGAATCTCCAGCCTGATTGGCTGATTCTCTCAGCATGCTCTTCTGCGGTTGGCTGCCTGGCTCTCAATTCTTGAGCCAACGACAAGCTCATCAAACTCCCCAGCATGGGTGAGTGTATTTCCACATAGCCAGGTCTCACCAGCCCACAGAACATCCCCAGATGTTGTGTCATACAAGATGCTTTTTCAGTGATTATCTCACTTTCTGCAACTATTTCATATCAAGATCAACTTTAAAAATTAATCGAGGTCGAGGTTTAGTTCATTTTATTGCACAAATCCTAGAATTTTGTTTTCAATTTCAGGAATCTTGCAAGCCAAGACCTCCTCGAAAGCCTTTGCCAGCTGATCCTCAGAAGGGCAAACCTGCCCAGTACATTGGATGCAAAATAGTGCATGAGCTTCCAAAACCCATACTTCTCCCTGCTCCTGCCAGGTTAGTTTGGTTGTGTGATTTTGTGCTTCAAGTACCAGATATTTTTCCCTCCTGAAACAGTGAAAAACATTTTTAAAGGTGTCTAGTTAGGATGCCGTAGGATTCAGCTTCTCTACCCACGGAATGCTTTTAGTCTTCTAACTAATAAAAATGATTGTATGAAGTGATCTTAAATATGCAACCATTGCATCCCATTGTAGTTAATTTGTGATAACAGCCACATTAAGAAGCATTTTTGAAGAAATATTATGAAAGGTGTAGAAAATATGTTTCACCATTGGTGTGCCATTAAATATGAGAAGGGACTTTGCTCGTAGTGCAACAAGGAACACTGCCTTTAGTCAGTGGATGGATCAGTGATGGGTGCCATCTGTGAATGCCCTCACTGGGTTGAAAAAAAGATGAGTGATAGGATTGTATAGTCTATGCTGTTAGTAAAAGTGATAATAAATATTATGGTATCTTGACTAATAGATAATGTAATCATATTTGCATTATCTATTAATACTAATGAGTTGGCTATGAAAAATATGAATACAGTAGAACCTCGGATAATGTCCAACTCCATTCCACAAGTTTGGACTTTATCCGATTTTGGAATTTATCCGAATCAAATGGGCGATGTATCGGATAACGTCTAAAAAATGGACGTTATCCGAGATTGCTATACCAAGTACCTCAAATAACGTCCATTTTTAGTGGTTTTGGACTTTATTCAATGCATCACGTGTGCATGAAAACCGTGACGTTATCCAAATCAGACTTTATCCGAATTGGACTTAATCCGAGGTACCACTGTAATGAACATTCAGCTACCCATACAGTATAACTAAGAATCTGAGCACACAAGGAAATTTATCACATTTTGACCACTTGCGTAGTGATCCAATGCAATCTTTTTCCTGGCTCTCACACAACCCATAGGAAAATGCATTCCAACCTGACCCTGATCCATACACAAGCTGGACTTTTTTTTTGTCCCAGCTATAAAGCTTCTGCTTTGGTGACCAGGTAGGAGCATTTCCTTGGTAGATAGAAGGGTCGCTTTTGGGGAGATTGCTCTGGTTAAAGTGGCCCTTTCTGGTGCCCTTGTTGAGCCACCTGTTCAGCTTTCATTAGGTTGGGGCAGGGCTGGAGCAGTTCCCGGGCAGTCAGAAGGGTTATTTCAAGGAGGTTCATCCCATTAAAGCAACCCTTTCTGGTGAAATAAAGTGCATGTTTTTCCAACTATGTCAGAGTATTAAAGATGAACCCATAGGTCTTCTAAAGCCAATTTCCAGTCCTGACTGCAGTAGAGACGTGAAATCGATGGAATTCACATGTTGACTTTCCATTCAAACATTTTTGATTAAATGGATCTAATCCTATTGGGACTAGCAACTGGATTTCAATTTTAGTGTACTAGAAAAGATACAGATTTTGGTGGTTTGCTATTTTTGGTTAACAAGTAGAATAATGATTGCTGATTCTTCAGACTGAAGATTCTGCATTATTTTGATTGCAGAAATTCTGACAGTAGCCTACTGGTGAAGCTTTCTGCATGCTGTGCAAGCTGCCATTTACACTAAAATTCAATGGCTCTAGGTTTGGTAACTGAGTAACTAAAAGCAATTTGTTGACAAATAAAATAAGAGTCTTGCAATGAATCAATAAAATCTCACTTCCAACTGACCTTTTACTATACAGCTGGCAATAATCATAAAGTCAGAGACAGAATGTCTGGAAGTGGGAAAATGAGCTAGTAAATCCTAAATTACCTAAATAAGTGCAGATAAAAGCTCTTGTTTTTCAGAGACAATATAAATATAATTTGCAAAAAGGGATACTAATACTGTCATTTTTGTTGCTCCACCATTAATATTTGCTAATGTCTTTGTGCCCTTAACTCTTTTTCATTAAACAGGCCTGCATCGAAACATCCGCCTCACATACCTAGACCCTGCAACGCTGCCTACATGAAATGACAAAAAAGAACGCCCTTTTTTATCTAACCAAGTGAAGACAGATGTTTGCACTATTTTAAACTCTAGTTTGAGATCAATATTTTTGTAATGATAGGTGGAAAATCCCATTATTTTTAAGAACTCTGAATACTGCCCTTGGTGCTATACTGTATGAAGGTGGTCCATGCCCTTGCTCAGGTACTTGTAAATTATTAATTTATGCTGAATATGTATTACAGGGCAGAGCACTGTAGTAGATATCATTTATCCACAACCAAATTTTCCTAAGAAAGAAGCCATTTTTGTAACATTTAAGCATTCTTGAACCATCCTTCATTGCAGGTATTTCAACAGGCTGTGCCCACCTCTCGAGGTGCATTTAATTTATACTTGTTCTTCCCAGTGTCCTTACGAGCTGGAATGAAACTGCTGAAATAAGGTACTGATGAAATTTCAAAAAAATTTCCAAACTCTGCAAGGCTGTTGCTTTATCAAAGGAACCTGCAGGCAACATTTAATTTTGTGGAATGAGCTTTAAAGCTGAAGCAAGCAAGTGCCAATTCTGTTGGCTGTTGATATTCTGTTGAATTCTGGTGTGGAAGTCAAATAAAAATAATTATCTAGATATACACACTTATCAGGGCTACGCTATTGAACCAAACATTATATAAATGTTTCAGCATAGAAATTCCGAAACTGAAGTCATCTCTAACAACATACAGTGTATATATATATGTGTGTGTGTGTGTGTGTGTAACTAAACTTCTGTCATTGCTTGCAAGAAATGGGGACACTGCATTGCCTAAGAACACAAGAGCAGAGTAAAAGCAAAATACTGCTGTTGCTAGACTTTACTCCAGTCTTTCTGGTGATTCAGGAAAAGAGATTGGCGCATGTTACAGTAGTGCAGGAGTTCTCAACCTTTTTAAGCCGGGGGCTGGGTCACACTCCCTCAGACAGCTTCAGGGGCCAGATGGCCATTTTGCCCTTCCTCCATCTCATGACACTTCCTGGTGTGGAGGCGGTGGGGGGCACATGAAATAGTGCCATGGGCCACATCCAGCCTGCGGGCCAGGTTGAAAATCCCTGCAGTAGTGCCTCACAGCAACACATATGTACTGCTGCTAGAGAAAGTGAACCTCCCTTTATAGGGCATTCTGCAGGATTCTGGGGAGCTGCAGTTGCTGAATAATCAGCCTCAAATGAGCCAAAAAATAATGTCAGCAGAAGTATGGGCAGCAAGGCCAGAACCTGATGGGCCTACTTCGCTTGCAAAAGATAGAGAGAGAAGTTGTTTTGGCAGTAAAATCCATTGCTTATGCTATCATTGCAGTAGCAGGTCATTTCCTTTAAGCCTGCAACTGTATCAGAATAGTCAGATTTACTCCCAAATAACAGTCCTATTTAAGCAATGTTTATAGGAGAATTTATGGTAATACTATTAACCAGGAGGGAATTGGTACAAGTTATTTTCAAAGAGGAAATTGGTGAGGATAACTCAGCAACTGCTGTGGAGAAATATTGCAAACATATGATGGATACAGAAAGCTTCTGGCAGGTATCTATATAATCTACCTCCACTATGTGGCTGTAGAACAGTGTTTTCCAACCTTTGGCTTTTGGACTTCAATTCCCAGAAGCTTATAAGTCAATTCCTGAAAGCCAATGTGCTGACTTAAACTTCTGGGAATTGAAGCCCCCCGTGGGGCGTTGGCCCCATTTTGGGAACTGCTGTTGTAGAATATTCTTTTCCTTTTAAACATTAAACAAATGTTGAGGTTTGGATACCTTAAAGTTTGACTTGGCCCTCTTGTATTTATGAGGAAGATAGCTGCAAATGTGCAGCTTCTGACATATACTGTAACCTTGGAGGTGACAGCATGAGATTCAAGAGTTAAACAGAAGAATTCATTTCAGCTCTTGCTCTTGTTTTTATCAATCAATTATCTGATCCAGAGTCAGAGTCCTACTGGTTTAGATAAATCTTTTTTAAAAAGTACACAGGCTGTTTCTTCCTTGTGTTATGGTGACAATACCACGTCTGTCCAAAGTTCTGCATCATGGTTCGTTGTACTGTACTCTTAAAATACTGTATTTCCAAAGAGTGTAACACTTTCAAAATGTTTTCTTAATGACATGAGAAATACCGTATATTTAACTTCATTTTTTGTTGTCAGACCTGGTACACCATTTCCATGTTAATGCATGTTTCATGTTTTTTTTTTGTAAAAAAAATAATAATGATGCTTTGAGAATTAATTTTGGTCTCTCCAACACAAGGTACTGTCCCATTTCTGTAGCCAGGGGTGTAGTGCATTCATTGGTCACACACCATCAATATCAGTCCCTGCTCAGCCTTCCTCAGGGCAATATTTGTGTATGTAAAATGACCAGTAAGTGGAGAACAAGCAAATAATCTTCAGGGTAGAGAGGTGGATGCTACTACTAGAAGAAATGAGGAATTCCTGTAGCCCACTTTCCTTAAAGACAACTTCTTCTGCTGGTACTGTATATAAGGCTATATGCCAGCAATGTTTGGGGCCAAAGGGATTGCCATAAGAGATAAAGTCAAAGCCCTCTCCCATCCCATCCTCAGTCAAACACACCACTTTTTGCCCCCCTCTCTCACTCTTTTAGTATTCAGTCACCATTTTTAAATGTCTCTTGATTTCCTAAATCATTAAGCTAGCCCCAGAATTAGGCCTTTGCCATGCAGTCACTCACATGCACACACAGATTCAATACAATAAATCTATTTACAATGGTCCATCTTCAAATGGGCATTGGGAAAATGCTCAATAAAAGCTGCCATTTACAAATACTTGATTTTTATATAACATTTTTCATAGACCTAATAAAATGTTGCCGGATTTTTTTTTCATTTTGTTATTCCTCACAGTTTTTTGTCCTATTCAACTCAGCATATTCGTGTGCAGAGTTTAAAATGATTTCTTTTTTAAAACTTTATGCAAACACTGGTGTATAACTATCTCTCAATGTGCCTTACCAACATAGAAAAGATTGAGTTATCACACAACACAGTATGTAAAAAATAAATCTGAAAATGATATAGGTGTTTATACTGAGTAAACAGAGTTGCCTCAAACTACTCTTTCTTCACATTTCCCTGAGAGAGTGCCGTCCATGGTCACATTCAACTGACAGTCTAAACTAGACCAGATCCCATCAGCTCAACTGTTGAGTGGTAAGTCTTATTGCTTCAATAATCGGATCTGGGTCCGAAACTTTATTTGTTCCTCTTTAAAATGCCTACTTGCTATGATGAAACAATTTTGTTATTTCAGTATTCTAGCTATATAGACATGTATGAATATTTACCGTTCTTGGCAAATAAAACTTGTCAGGTTGATTGGATAGCTGTTAAGATCAGCTTTGGAGAAAAAACGTTGCATGCATAATGTTGGTGGCATTTCACATTCTGGATGAAGGGAGGAAACAAGACAGAAAGCATCCCCATTTAAAACCTGAACAGTGAGGGGGGGAACCTATGCTTCTCCAGGTGTCCTTAGTGTATGACTTACCTCATCCCTAACCATAGGCCATACTGACAGTGGCCTGTAAGAATTAATGGCATCTCCAGATACATTCAGTACAAGGCCACTTCCTGTATGGAAATGTCAGATTCCATGTTTACGTCACATCCATGAATCATAGCTGTCAAGTATCCCGTATTGGCTGGGAAAACCCCTTATTTTACCCTCTTTCCCGCCGTCATCCCGTATTAATTAGACTGCAATGCCCTATTACCGCCATTGGAGGGCAGCACAGGATAAGCATAGCTGTCAAGTATTTGCCGGGAAATGTCCCTTATTTCCAAATCCAAAGCTTGACAGGTATGCCATGAATAGTGATGCTATTTATTTAAGTCTCTCAGTCTAATCTCCTAGATAAGAGTCATTCTCCTGCCTGATATCTGGCTGGTAAATATGAAGAGCAAGGTCAGGGCAGCCCAAATGGAGTAGAAGAACTTAAGATAAGTCTTCTCTTCCAATCTCATTCAGCATCTTAATGGGGGGAAAGCCCATACTCATAATTGCTCATTAGATCTACTTTTCTCTTTGTCATCTGTTTCCGACACCAAACATTCCAACCTTGCTGAAGAAAACAGGCTTCTGTATCTCTTTCGATCACCCTAATGTATTCCCAGTAAGTTGTCTGTACTGTACTGTGTTTCCAGACCAGAGACTTTTTAGCTGACTGTTATCTATGCGGTCTGCATACTAATAAATCATATAAAAAGTCACTAGTCTGTACTTCTTCAGTCACATTAACAGAATTTGAAGACCCCTGGTGGTCTTCCGGTATGTAATTTAACTCTCCCAATTTTTATGCCCTGTATCTAGGCAACCACAGCACTCAGCCAATGAATAAACCAAATAAACATGTCCATATAACAAGCAACCAATGTTTTTAGAAATGTTTTGGCTCCTGATGCTTCCATATGTTGCTATGTAATTACTCATACATTATTTATAAGATATTTGGAATGTGTTAATAATAATTGAGATTCACTGATGCCAGTCCTACTAACAAAAATTCTAGGTAGGATTTGACATTTCAGTTGACATGAAAGGCAGGTGCTGTTGAGTTTTTTAAGAACAGTTTTCATTCGTCATGAGCTTATTGTTTTTCCAAGAGGCTCCTGGCTGCTCACACCATGTATCTTCACTCTATTTGACTGCCATTCACTGGGGACCTCAGTGTATTGATCTTTGGAAATTATTTCCTTAAAAATATGACAAACTCTGCAAACTCTATTCTTCCTTGCGCCAATTTGCATTTAGTCTCCCTGTCAAGGACCAACACAAGCTGCCTTTTGTTTTGTATCATTTTTCTAATTATAAAATCACTGAAGCAATGCTGTTTAGGAAAGATCAGCTTCATTTAAGAAGAAAATCTATCCAAACTATTCATACTAGTCTGCATTGGCTCTCACTTTACATGTGTGGTGCACAAAAGTGTTCAGTCAAGTAGAGATCAAAGGCACTATCGCCATTGGGATTTGTATGCGTTCCAGCCAATCCATTTTTGGTTGACACTTCGCAGTGGCTATATAGATGCATATTTCAATTGATCGGCACATCCATTCTGTTGCTGGTAGGTTGTTGTTGTGACCTGCTGGTAATTCACCCTGTTGTACCACTGTTTCAGGAGTGAGGCCCTGTGTAGTTGTGGAGTGATATATATTAAACAAATCATTTAATCACTGCTTCAGCAAACCCTTTCTTCTTCCAAACATGAATTATGAACAAATTGCAATCAATCACATTTTACATAGAAGGGGGGAAATGCAGGCACAAAATAAATGCATCCAGCTCAGAAAAATGTTCTAGAGAATTTAGCAAAATCTCTCATTAGCTGTAGGTTTTCTGAAAGCTTATCCTTACTAACATTCCCTTGAAAGCAAACAGACAGTGGAGAACTCACAGAGGTCAGCGCTTTCTCATGGAACCTAATGATCTATCTTGAACACACTATTGACTCACACAAGGATAATTGCCTGTGTCAAAAAGTTTTACCCCATGTAATTTTCCCACAGACCTCCTCTCCACACCTTAAGAGAAAAATCCAAATGTAGCATAAATATAGAAGTGATACTGAATGTATGCTTCAATGAAATAAGTGGTGCAGTATGTGAAAATGCTGCATTGTAGCTAACTTGCTAGGCAAAAAGCTCAGTTATCTCCTTCAAATAATGGTTTCTCACACTGTTGAAAGAGAGGAACTCAGAAGAGTTCATGAACGCACAGTGAGGATTCAATAAGTCTCATTAATAAATCCTCTCTAGGTAGGCTTCCAGAAAACTTTTTTTAACCCCATAACTCTGCACCACTTAATTAATTTTAATAATTTTTATTTAGTTTTGCTGCTGCTTCTGTCTTTTTTTCATATTATGGAGAAATTCATTTTTAAAATACAGAATAGCACCACACTATTTTCTGATTGCTAGCTTGAGAGACTACTGTCTGGAATTGCCTAAATAACAGCACTGACTGTTAGATGCAAATCTAAATTAAATGAAAGCTAATCTAGGTTAAATTCCAAAATGGTTCCGTAAATAATTCTCAGAGATGAACCAGTGTCTGTCCCAGCATACTGGCAAAATTTTAAAAAGGATAAAAGTGGAGAGTGGAGAGAAAAAGCTAAATATTGTGGCCCTTTAAAACTAACAGATTTATTTTGAGTGAACTTTCATGGATCAAAATCCACTGCTTCAGAGCCTAGAGCTGAGACCTTTTGCAGTTATACAAACAGTATAACATTTAGATTTGAACTGCTGCAAATCAAGAAATCTCCTAGGAATTCTTTGTTGCCCACTCAATCATGTGTCTCAGAATACAGTGGAGAGATCTTAACTTGTGGCAGTTTGCTTCCAAAAGTTGTAACATTGGTGTAACCAATCAACAGATTTCAGACAGGAACACAGATTCCTTGTCCCCTAAATAACCAGTGATTTTTGTGAGCAGGACTGCTTGTTTTATAATGTATCATATTATTCACAATCTACGTTAACAGTAAATTATGTAATAAAGGCTTTCTGCTTCCAAAACCCACATCTTTGTTGACACATTTTAATATGTCATCATCGTCGGCTGCTACTTCTATCCGAGCATACATTTTTTTCTGGAAGTCATTTTCTCGGTTGATGGATGTGTCTCTGGTGACTCAATAAACCAATCCTGGCATGAAACATGTGACCACACACGTTACACTGAATAGATGGTAGACGGTGTAGTTGAGTTTGACAAAGCTTCCGTGCTTGTCTGCAGCATTCTCCTTCGAAGTGATCAGTAACAGCAGAGATGGTTTGGCCCCAAAGTGGGTGATCTATGGCCGCTGCCTACCAGGTTTGTGGGTTTATACCTGACACCTTCAGGGTTTGTTTCAGCTGGTTGTTACATTGCTTCAAAATGCTTCAAAGGAGATGCATGCACATCTCCAAGAACAGTGGCAGAACTGGGCTATCAGGGCGGAACAGACTGAAAGTTATACATTGATTGGTGTTACAAACAGGATTTCAGCCAATGAACAGGGTTGGATACTCAAGACAATACAACTAGAAGATGGAGAACAATTTTGAGTGTGTACACAACTAATTTGTTGGAGCACTTCTATCTAAGATTGAAAGATTTATCATTTATTTCTCTGTCACACCTTATCACCGAGACTTACCTTATTTTGAAGCAGGACATGTGAAATGCAATGTGAATTGCCATTAGGACTGACTCTGGTGAACCAAAGGTGCTATCGTTTTTGGTTTTGGTTTATTTTGATTTGCAATAATGGTAGCGACTGGTATGTAACATGAACTGCTGATGCTCTGATCCTTGAAATATTTTCATGGACGTTAAGTCATTTTAGTTGAAATCAATGGAACCTCCTTCCATATAATATGTGAGGCTGTGGTAACAGATGCTTAATCACAGACCATTTATTACATTATGAATGGCTATTAGAGCTAAATAAACCATTACATTAATCTTTATAAACCATACTTTAATAATGCTTTCAGTTAAATTTCCGTTCTCTAAACTTTTTAAACATAATGCACTATGTAATTGTATCATACTTTTGTACACATTTTAAAGATTATTGCAATATGATAAAAGAGAATGTAAACATGTTTCAATAGCAAGACAATCTATTCAATATTAAGTATACAATATTAAATAAATACTAAATACATTCTTAGCTATGTACTGTGATCTTTTCTGTGATTAAATGGTTCTGAAAATGCAATCTAGATGTTCTGTGAAGAGTGAAAAGAACATTGTAATCTAGATATGTTCTCAGTGAACAGAAAATTTAGTAGCAAAATGTTTCCCTAAAGATTTTTCTTCTGAAGTGCCATTAACACTGCAGTTCTATAGATAATTACCTGATACATCTTATTAAATTCATTTTGCCTTACTTCTGAATAAAGATGCATAGGATTCAACTAGACTTTTTGATGATTTTTCTAAGAAATATGCTGGGCGGGTTGAGGAGAATGGTGGAGGATTGGGGTGCCTGGCGTGTGGTGGTCCATGGGGTCATGAACAGTGGTGGGCTTCAGCAGGTTTGCACCCATTCGCCAGAACCAGTAGCAGAAATTCTGGCCCATCCAAGTTTTAAAATAAAGTATTCCAAATTCAGGTGCAATGCAGGGCTTTCCCCCTGGCCATGCCCACCATACCACTCCCACAGAGTAGGTAGTAAAAAACATGAATTCCACCACTGGTCATGAAGGGTCGGAATCGACTTGTGTGACTGAACAACAAAAACAAATGCCATCATTTCTTAGTGTTCTAGGGAATAGAGAACAGCCAAAGGGGTGAATGGCTTACATAAATGAAATTAAATAGTCTGCAGGTCAAGGAGCTATGCAAAGTAAATACATACATACAGCAGACCTCCCATATCTGGATAGTCAGTATCCATGGTTTCAGTTATATACAGTCTGAAAATATTAAACTGAAAATTCCTAAAATCTGTATTTCCAAGGTGCATTACCAGAACTTACCACTAATGGGAACCATAGCCTTCACTATAGAGTTCCCTACTATATGCAGTTTCAAGCATTCACAGTATGTCTTGGAACCTATCCTCCACAGATATGGTGAGCCCAATGTATATACAGTACATTGTTTGATATTATGGAGGCTGATTATTCTGGGTAGGCACTGAAATGAGGTAGGCAATATTGGAGGGGTTCTTGTACTAGATCAGGGGTTCTCAATGTTTTCCAGTGTTGGGTGGGACCACGTCCCCTCAGACAGCTGAGCAGGTTAGACTGGTGCCATAAAATACATCTGTGGCTGTCATAAATGCATTTATTATGGCTGCAGACTAATTTACAGCTGTAGTAAATGTTTATGCTTTTACACAGCCGTAAATACGTCTGCAGTCAATTTCAGTGGTGGGGGCAGCTGGAGTGAGGTTGGGGGCTGGATTACTTGGTGCCACGGGCAAGATCCGCTCCACGGGCCATAAGTTGTGAACCCCTATGATATTTTAGATGATAGAAACAGGAAAACCACTTAAGTGTGGATTTAAGAAAAGACCTGTTGATTCATAAAAGTAACTCCTCTCTCTAATATTATATTCACTGCTATAGCCATTCATCACTTTCTAGAAATCTCACAAACAGAAGGTAAAGACAGCAGACACTATCTTTGGACTTCAGAAACCTCATTTCATTCTCAGGGCTAATAGCAATAGAATTCTTCTATATGAAAATGTCTGATCTGCAGTAGTACAATTTAATGGCCATCACTACATCTTGTGGGAGCACATTTCCTTAATTAGTTATATAAAGTAGCACCAATTCTTGTGTGGGCAAGGATACCCAGCTTAAATTAACTGCCAGACATTTTCATTTAACTAGATAATTCTGTGTTTCTATATTATGAGAATGAGGAAAGTTCTGTTCTCTCTGTAACATTTATGTGTTTGACTTTTATTGAAGCATTTTAGCAAGTGATATTTCTGAAACAAATAAAGATAATACCTCCTTTAAGCAGGTTGAAGGATATTACCTTATACTTTCCAAGGAGAAAGGTGGGACAGAAATCACATACATACGTACTTACATGTTCATACTGAAAAGTAGGTGCAACAGCAATTATACAAATGAACAAAGCATCCTTTCATTTTTTTAAAAAAAAACTATACAGATGCTTGGCTATTTTAATTTGAGACAAGCTGATGGTTTCCAAATTTATCTGGAAAAAAGACATGATGTAAACCAAGCTGCCTTGCCACATGAATTACCCTGTCCATTGGCTAGATCTGGCATTCATGCCACACTGACCAAGGTCCATGCTGTTCAAAAAGGCACATGCCAGGGCTGTGGGTCATAAGGACTCTTCACAGTAGAATATGATTTGCAAAAAACATTTCTTTACCTTAATATTATGGGACCAGGTAAAACAATGATCTTACAGGGCAAGATGTATTGTTTTGGTAAGGATTTGAGCAAATGGCATACTTCATATGGAAGCTTCTGTTCACAGCCATGTTCATAATAAAAACCTTATGGAGCTTAGAAAAAGACATCTTGTCATCCAGTATTAGCTTTATACCACTGTGAAAATCCATTAAAATAAACAGTGGCAGGAAGCAAACTGTTCAAACCAGGAGACAAGAAATGATGAGTATCTTTGCTGTGAGAAGGCACAGAGTGGATTTGAATGAGCAATTAAAAGACAATTACAGAGTTATGACCTGAAGAAATTGGAAAATTATTAATGCTAATGACTTGAACAAGACTGCATTATTTTTTGTTGTGCATACTGTGACAATTCGTCCATCCAGACCCCACAGAGAGCTGCTCCATTCCACTACTCTACCTTCCTCCTGAGCAGGTGACGGAAAGGAGATGTAATGGGGAGCGTGGTCTATCGAACCCAGTGGGGATTATTTTCTCTTCACTCTCAAACATTCCAGCCCTTTATTTAGGCAATGTTGTCCCTGGCGGTCCCATCAGCTCCCTGGCAGTCTCATCAGCTAGGGAGGCACGCCTCACTGAGACCAGGAGGAGAGCCTTCTCGGTATCTGTCCCGGCCCTTTGGAACCTGCCATCAGAATTGCGCCTCCAGGTGGAGCTGCCCCCCCTTCAGGGAGGCTCTAAAAACACAGCTTTGCAGATAGGCATGGGGTGCTTCAAGCACCACAACCCAGCTCTGCTGGCTTACTTAGCCCTGTCTGGGGGTTTTCTTCTCTTCGGCCTAAGTAGCCCACTTTTAAAGGAATCGGGGGGTGGGTGGTTATAAGATGTTTTAAATGTTTTAAATGATCTTAGTATTGGTTTAACTGTATGATGGATGGGTTTTTTTAACCAACGCTGTGAGCCGCCTTGAGTCGCTCAGGCGAGAAAGTTGGCCATACTACTATATAAATAAATAAATAAATATTCTCTGGGGAGTTTAATTGATAAACAAGCTGCCACCATCTCCAGATTTCTAGAAATTAAGGTCATTAGGATCTCAGTAACTTGGTGAGACAAGGACACTTGATTCAGAATCAGGATTCCTCATTTTACAAATCCAACCAATAACAGGTCTGGAGTTTTCTAAGTTTTATTAAAAAGGAAGCAGAAAGGGGTGGAGTCAAATAAGGCAATTCTAAACATACTTCAGAGTAAGCTTTCCAAAAATCCCTTAAACTAGCACACACGGTTAGATCATGCTGAGTTCATGCTTGAAAACAATAAAACCCTTTCTATCTTGTTTCTCATACAGAGAAATAAAGAATGATTATTATTTGGGAATACAGGGAATAAAACAACCTGCCTCGCTCAGTTTAGTTCACGGAGGCAGCAGTGGTGGGCATCAGCAGGTTCACACCAGTTCGCTAGAACCGGTAGCAGAAATTCTGGCTGGCCCCACCCATGCAAGTTTTGAAACAAAGTAGTCCTAATTCGGGTGCAACGCATGGCTTTCCCCCGGCCACAGCCACCATATCACTCCCACAGAGTAGGTAGTAAAACAATTTTAATCCCACCACTGGGCAGGCATGACTAGATCACCCACCCAGTCATATGGCCACGCCCATAGAGTAGGCCACACCCACAAAGTAGGCCATGCCCACAGTGTGGTAGTAAAAATTTTTGGAGCCCACCACAGGCAGTACCTCACTTTAGACAGCTTGCAGACATTTTAAGCACTTCCCCAGGATTTGGCCTTTTAAACCTTTTCACTGAGCTATCAGGGTGATTGTTTGCCCAGGAACAACAGATTTGTTTAGCTACCATTTTACCTTATAATAGAACAACTACTGAGAATTGACATACAACAGCAAGCCGCCTATCTAAAAGAACAACATTACTAAAATCCCTTAATAATTACTAAAACCTAATGTCTTGAAGATAAAATGCTAATACTTACAAGGAAAGAAGAGGGATAGCCTTGTTACAAGGATATAATATGCTCTCTGCTGGAGTTGTAATTTACAAAAACTCAGTAAATTATAGCAAAACCAATAATGACAAGGGTAAAGAGGGAAGTTAATAGAATAGTATAGATCAGCTGCTCAGTGTGGGAGCAATCTCAATAAACTATAAAGCCATACTAGACTTCCTACTAGTCAGCAGCCGATGTATCCTGCAAGCCTTCATACTAAAACCCGCCACTTTGCGCGTGATGGGAATACCACTGTCCTGGAGTAGGAAGGAAACTTGTTGGGCAGGGAATTTTCCTGTGCATTGGTGCAACAGAGGGATTATTAATTCTGTATGGGTAGACTGAGCAAAAAAGGAGAACATGCTCAATCAATTCAACATCCCCACCATCATGTGGACATAATCGTTCCGAATAGGGTATCCCATTATATCTGCCCTCAAGGACAGCTGCAGGCATGCATCCACAGAGGGCCTGAGTGAATGCCAGCCTATAATTAGGGAGATCTAATTGCTATAAATAGGCTTCGGGAGCAACCTGGCACCTGATGGAATCGTTCAGTGGTGGGCTTCAGCAGGTTTGCACCAGTTCACCAGAACCAGTAGTAGAAATTCTGGCTGGCCCCGCCCATCCAAAGTTTTAAAATAAAGTAGTCCTAATTTGGGTGCAACACAGAGTTTTCCCCTGGCCATGTCCACCATACCACGCCCTCAGAGTAGGTAGTAAAAAAATTTGAATCCCACCACTGCAATTGTTGCAATAAAAACCAGGAGACTTCGCCTTATCTTCTTGTCGTTCCGTGTCCGTTATTCTCTGTTTCACCAACTCCCTGGCTTGTTGTGCTTCTATTGCAAGCAAGGTAGGTGGACACAAGCCCAGTGTAGCCAATTTATTAAGTACAGTACCTGTATATTACATTCCCAGGAAAAGCAGAATGAGTCTTGAAGTGTAAGAAACACCAAGGTGCCCAGGGAATTATGTATTTTAAGCCAATATGAAATTATTAGCATCCAGCACCAAGCCTCCACCTTCACTAAACCCATCTCCAGCCTTAATCTGGCATTGACAGCAGGCTTTAGCCAGTTCTTAGTCCTGTGCAGAATAGACCCAATGAATCAGCACAAGCATCCTCCTCCTCCTCCTCATTTATTCATACAGAATGATCAAAACAATGGCTTAGTACAGAAGATTAATATAAAACTCTCCCCCTAAGGAACAATTTGAAAAACATAACAGCAAGTAGGAGTAGAAGAAGGAGGTAATCATAAAGAACAAATGAACAAGTAATTAAAAATGAATAATTTAAATAAATATAAAACTGCATATTATTTAAAAAATAAGGTTATATATATATATGTGTGTGTGTGTGTGTGTGTGTGTGTGTGTGTGTGTGTGTGTGTGTGTGTGTGTGTGTGTGTGTGTGTGTGTGTGTGGAAAAGTAAGTTTTTGAAAGTACTGCATCCCCACATACTCACAAGATGACTCAACATATATGAAACAGCAAGGGAGAAAGTGTGTGAAAGTACATAAAAGAATATGAAATCTTCAGACAAGGAAGAATCATAAAATTGAAAGAACTGAGGGAACAGAAGGCCGAAAGATAGGGAAGAGGCAGAGTACAAAGAACTTTAAAAGCAAGTGGGTGATGCTTGTACAGGCCATCTCCTCTCCTATATCCATGGGTTCCATTCTGCAGTTGCAGTTTTCTGCATATTCAAAAATATTTAATAAAAAATCCCTGAAATTACTATTTTTCACACTTTCAGGTATCTGTGGAAGATCTTAGAATATATCCTCAGCAGATACAGGGGGCAACCTGTACTGAATTCTCGAATTGACAGAAAGCTAGTGAAGTAACATCAAAATTAGAGTAACAAGATTTGAACAATGGGCCAAAAAATGATCCTAGCCATGATGTCTTGAATAGAACCAAGAGGATTAATATGAGCTTGTGGAATACAAACCAAGAGAAGATTACTATTGTTTAAATGAGAAATAACCAAGATATGAACTAATATCTTAGCTGAAGAAATAAAGGATGAATTCTAGCAGTATTATAAAGGTGAAGGGAGAGGGCAGATCTTAGTATTAGGCTAAATGTGGGGAAGCAAAGAAAGATGAATAAAAAACAAAATGAAGCCTGCGTACATGCTCCACAGACTGGATAATATTAACAGAGTTGTGGGATATGTGTTGAAAAAGTCAACTTTTTAGGAATTAAAAGAAGCAACACAGTCACCAGATTTAGTTTCAGAAAACAATGGACTATCCAATGGAAATATTGGATTAACCATTTGAAATAAAGGTTTAATTGCTAGCAGACAGGTATAATGTTAAAAGACAATGGGAAATCAGCTCCTGACCTGGAGCAATCTGAACATTTGACCCAGTTGGTCAGAACCCAGTTAGCTGACTTTTAGCTAACTTTTAAACCACTTCAGGAATTCATGCTTACTAAAGAAATGCTGTTTCTTGTTGTAAAAACATTTTAAAATATATTTTTTAAAGAATAGAGAAAAATATTTAGAAGCTCACTTGTTTAAGATATGAAATTATTGGGTTTTGCTTTGTGGCTGGGGATGGTCTTACTTGATGTTAGCACAGCTTTGTTGCCTATATCCTGTCATAGTCTCAGCCATTCCACCTGTTTTGTCACCATACAATTGTTTTATACTTTTTTTAAACTCCAGGGATGTTTTGTGCCATCAAGTCACAAAATGTGTGATGATATGATTATATGCCCTATAAAATGTCATATCATTAACAGCTCTGCTCAGATCTTGGAAACCAACAGCATCTTGGGTTATGTTGTTCTGTTCCCCTTCTAGCAATATTATGTTTTCCAATAGGTTCTTCTCACATCTTGCAAATTAATGACCCATACTTTATTGAGTCAAAATATCTCATGTAAAGTCTTCTTTTCCTATTATACCCATCCCAACATTTTCCCAAGCAATAGTTTTTTCCTGATCAATTCTGTAATCTCATTACTGTATATGTGTAAAGTAGGAAAATCAGAAAGAAGGATGCCAAGGTGGTTTACAGGATACTCTGTTGTGCTCATTACCATTCACACTTGTTGAACAATAGCCATATCTGTTTTATGTTTGGGTGAGAAGCAGTTAACTAATGAAAAAGGGAGTCAACTTCTGGGATTTTCTCTTACTTCATGTCTGTTTATGAATGAAAGTGAACACAAGAAGGTATCCTGTAAACTATCTTGACTGCTGCTATTAGTGTTGTAAGAATTCAGCCTGTCCTTTGCTATGTAAAGCTAAGACTCCTTTTTTCTGTTGACAATGCAGACACAATATTGTGCAGCAATATTGAGCTATTTCCTGGTGTTCTGAATTGTGTGTACAAAAACACAAGAACCCATATTCAAAAACTAGAGATATCTTTAAGGACTGACTTTTATAAAAAGCAGTCACAAATGGCAATGTTCTCAAGTGGAGAACAAACAAGTACAAGGATCTTAAACCTTCTACTTGTTCCATTTTGTTTCTATGTTAGTTCTGTTAGAGTTCTGGACTACATTTGATGTTGGCTTTCATATGAATAGTGGTTTGCAATCTTCAGCTGCCAATATTAGGAATTTAACTAGTCACCTATCCAACCCATGATGGATGCTCATCACCAACCCTACCCATGATTGGTGCTCTTATCATGTAATCATTCATGATATTCAGGGGAAGGGGAATTCAGCCATGGTGATCTTCATCTTGTTATCTTGCTAGAGTTTTGCATGGCTTCTTTTGTAATTTTTGTTTCCACAAAAAATACATTAAAGGTGGGACTGAAATACTAGCACAAGTCCAAAGGACAGAGCAATTTAATTAATTTAATTTAATTGTTAGATTTATATACCGCCCACGTGGCCGGGGCCGACTCATGATTTGACTCTAAAATTTGAATCATTGTGAAATGGGTCATTGTGAGAAAATGAGATTTCTTTAAATTGCAGGTAAATATGAACACCAAAGAAAATATGGAATAAGAAGCAAAGCTAGCATTTTAATCAAGAGGTCCAAGAACATGTAACAACAAATCAGGAAAAGGGGAAATAACTAAAATGCAGTTGAGATGGTCTCACCACCCTCCTGGTAGAAAAGATTAGGATTTCATTCAGTTACTTCAGGCAGCTGTGCACTAGTAGTTGAAGTAACAGCAGGCAAGCTACTCAATCTCCTTTTTTTATCTTCAATAAGTGAAGCCACACTCTGAAAGAAGAGATGAAACAATGTGAAGTGAGGGAAGAATCGATACTAATAAATTAGAAATTTGTAGATGAGTTCAAGTAAAAAAAAGGCATACCTGTCTGTTTAAATCTCTGGCCATTTCAAGAGCACCTTTGCCAAACTGAAAAAGACAACAGCGCCCCCCCCCCCCCCCAAAATGATATGTTGAATTTGTTCTTTAAAATATTCTATAGCTACTTTTGTATCTAGAAAGTTGTCATGTTTCCTGTTACCTCATTTTTAATACTAGGATCTGCTCCCCTCTCTAACAATAATCCAACTAATTCTTCATGGTTATTCAGTGCTGCCACCTGAAAGTAAAATTAGGAAGCTGTTTAATCGCATGCTATATACTTTCCAGCATTTGGAGAAACTAAAGTCTTGACAAAAAACAACACTTCTGCATAAGAAATTAAATAAAATTTTGCAATGACAACTGTTGTACTTTTATTTCAGGGAAGGCCCTCTCATTGGTTGTTCTGTCCCAGTTTATAGCCCACACTTAATTCACCATGTACAATATTTCCCCCAAGAGTCGTGAATTATAGACTTAAAACTACTTTAGAGCAGACTAAAATAATGTCCCATTTTTCCCCAGAGACAACCAATGGTTGTGACAATACTCTGCCGTAAGTGCTGACCCACAACTGCTCCTACTGACACAATACAAACAGTACCAAATATTAGAACCCCATCCTAATGTTGGACACAGTGTCAAAATAATTTAAATAGTATTACTATATCAGACTAAATGCAGCTAGTTTTCAGTAAAAGACAACCTCCAGTGAACAATAACAAATAGAAACACAGAAAAAAGTAAAACAAACCTATGTATTTGTTCAACTTCTGTGGTCTCATGCCACTCTAGATATGTGAAGTTAACAGTTGCACTAAAATGGGCCTCTCTGATCATTAAAACAGCATCCCAAGCACCTGTTGGTAACCATAGAGAAGTACTCACTTGCTCACTCTGTGCTGACTGGAATGAAAACCTGACAGAGAGCATTTTGATCTTTATAGGATCTACAAATGCAGTAGTCCTTCAGAAAGATGAATTTCCAAGTATGAAGGAATAAGAGGGCTCATCTTATTAAAGAAACATTTGAATCTGCTCAGATTACACACTCCATTTCATGCACCAAACCTGGAGAGGTGTTTTGATATAAAGTGTCTTAACAAGAAAAATCAAAGAGGAAATGAAGTGCTATTTTGCAAATCCTCCGTTCGTCTTAACACAGGTACAAAGAGTCCATACACAGGATGCTGTTTTAAAAAAATTAGGGGTAGGTGGGTGGGTGAGCTGCTTGCAGAGACATTGCATTCTGTTTACTGGGAAGTGTGCTTATTGCATTCCTACTGACAGGCCATACCATCAAAGGGGTCTTGCCATCCTTATCCCTGACATTCACATCAGCTCCAGCATTTATTAAAAGTGTGGCCACATCTGTTTTTCCTGTCATCGCACACAGCCTCATCAGTGGTGTCCACTCCAGACCTGCATCTTTAGCATCAACCTGTTATAGAAAGAAAGTTATTCAGTAACTTGGAGGAATTTAATTAAATATTAAATCATTCCCGTTCTGCTGAATATTTGCTAAGCTATTGCCTACCACCAGTGTCTATTTCACTTGGATGGTCCATCAGTTTATTGCTGATTTTGTTTTACAGGCTGTCATTGTCTGTAGCTGGAACAACCTTCTCAATCCTTTCTGTACTTAATTTTAACCCATTACCTTTCTTTTACTGTAACTCACTTAAAAATCTCCTTGTTTTACAAAGTGACTCCCACTGCATAATGTTGGCAGTGTTGCTTTCTATGATGATTTCAACGTTGCTTTTTACGTTGCTTTCTACAATGATTTCTGAATGGGGGACAACAGGCTACAACTGAATCCTGGCAAGACCGAGTGGCTGTGGATTGGGGGGGCCATGTTATCATGGGAGTTACCACCTTTGGTTCTGGATGGGGCTTCTTTGCCTCAGACAGACCAGGTGCATAATCTGGGGGTCCTCCTGGACTCACGACTCCTGCTCAATGAGCAGGTGGCAGTTGTGGCTAGGAGGGCTTTCGCACAACTTTGTGTGATTCGCCAGTTGCACCCGCTCCTGGACCAGGACTCCTTGCTCATGGTCACGTGTGCTCTGGTCACCTCAAGACTTGATTATTGTAATGCGCTCTACATAGGGCTGCCCTTGATGACCATTCGTAGGCTGTAACTGGTCCAGAGTGTGGTTGCTCGGGTGGTGATGGGGTGCGGGCGCTATGCATGTGCCTCACCATTGCTTCGGGAGTTGCACTGGTTGCTGGTGTGCCTCCGGGTCATACCTGTCAAGTATCCCATTTTCCCCAGGAAAACCCCTTATTTTACCCCTCTTCCCACCCCCTCCCGTTTTATTAATTTCCCCGTAATATCCCTTATTTTTTTTAAAAAAAAAAAAAATCCTGACCGGAGCCCTCACAGGCGAAGCTGCAGTATGTTTTCTGGCCACCAGAGGTCGCTGTGTGGCTTTTTGCTTGTGGAAGGGGGGAGAGAGAGAGAAGGTGGTGGGGGCATTCTGTAGTTTCGCTTTCATTTCCCTTCCCTGCCACATGGTCATGGAGGCTTCATTTTTGCTGCTGCTCCTGTTCGGAGCCACCATGCTGGTACGGAAGGGAGTCTACTCTAGAGGTGAGCGATATTTCATATATGCAGGGGCAAATCAGTGAGAGACTTCTCTCTCACTCTCATGCTTTATTGAGCTGTTTCTGCCCTGCCTCCTGGCTGGAGGCTTCCGTTTCTGTTCTATAGTTAACTTGAGAGGGGGGGATGTTGCTTGATCACTATATAAATATGAGAGAGAGAGAGAGAGAGAGAGCACCACACCTTCTAACAAACCATCTGGAGGAAGGGACATTAATTCCTCAGCTGCTGGGAGGCTTGGAAACTACAGAGGTTGCTTTTTACTTCTTTACTAATTCCCTTCCTTAAACTGGATCCGACATTCTCAGATGTTGGTGCTTCATTTGGTTGCAGTGAGGAACAAATAGATTGGATAATTTGGGGGAATTAATCCCTTGTTCCTCCACCCTAATTTTTTTGGGGGGGAGTGTCTAGCCATGTGCAGGGCTAGTTCATTAAAGCCAAGCTACTTACAAGCAGTTGGTAACCCTAGGGGGCTGGTTTACTATTCTGCACTTTCTTTGCTTCCCAGGAAAAAATATATAATTAAAAATGAGTAAGGTAAAGGTTTCCCTTGTTCGAAAGCCAGTCGTATCCGACTCTAGGGTTCAGTGCTCATCTCTGTTTCAAAGCCGAAGAGCCAGCGTTGTCTGCGTCTGCAGACATTTCCGTGGTCATGTGGTAGGCATGACTAGACACCAGAGCGCACGGAACACTGTTACCTTCCCACCAAAGTGGTCCCTATTTATCTACTTGCAATTTCTTGCTTTCGAACTGCTAGGATGACAGGAGCTGGGACAAAGACGGGAGCTCATTCCATCCTGCAATACTCGGGAATCGAACTGCTGACCTTCTGCCTCCCAGTGAGCATCTTAGTCACTTAAGCCAGTGAGTAAACAAGAAAGAAAACAAAGAAGATGGGGAAAGGGTTCTTTGGCCCACACAGCTTGGTGCCCAATGCATCTACATTACCATCTAGCCATCTTATTTTTGGCCACCCCCTTCTTTTGTCCTCCACCTTTCCCAGCATCAAGGCTTTCTCAAGTGAATCCTCTCTTCTCATTTGATGTCTAGTACTTTAGCTTCATCTTTACTATTTGACCTTTAATGAGCAGTCGTGGTTGATTTCTTCTAGGATTGACCTATTTCTAACACCACATTTCAAAGGCATCTATTTTTCTGCACTCAGCTTTCCTAATGGTCCAGCTCTCACACCCATACATTACCACCAGGAATACCATTGCTTTGACTATGCAATTTTTTGTTTGCAAGGTGATGCCTCTACTTTTAACTATGTTCCCCAGGTTTCTCATAGCTTATTTCCCAAGCATCAGTCGCCTTTTTATTTCACAGCTGCAATCACCATCTGCAGAGATCTTTGATCCTAAGAAAGTAAAATCTGCCAGTCGTATCCAACTCTAGGATGCAGTGCTCATCTCCATTTACAGCTAAAGAGCCAGTGCTGTCTGTGTTTGCAGACATTTTCATGGCCATGTGGCAGACATGACTAGAGCCCAGCAAATCACATGGCTATATTTGGCCACACCCACAGATTTGGCCACACCCACAGAGGGGTGTGGCCAAAATTTCCCTTATTTTCAAATTCAAAACTTGACAGGTATGCTCCGGGTGCAATTCAAGGTGCTGGTGATTACCTTTAAAGGCCTACATGGTAGTGGACCAGGGTACTTAAGAAACTGCATCACCCCAAGGATATCTGCCTGTCCCACACAAGCAGACTGGAGGGGCTCTCTTATAGTTCCATCTGCTAGAGAGGCACGTCTCTCTGGCACAAGAAGGAGGGCCTTCTCTGTGTCTACTCCATCCCTGTGGAACCACCTCCCAACTGAACTGCATCTCCAGGCAGAGCTCTTACCCTTTCGCAAGACCCTTAAGACCTGGCTTGCGCAGCGGGTTTGGGGGGCAGCTGAGGAGATAGCCACCTTGGGTTGGCTTATTTAGGATTACCTGGGCTGTCGGTTTCTGGAAGCTGTTGTGATATTGGAGGGTACTTTTTTAAAAGGAATTTTATTTAAATTTAAAAAAATCTTATATAAGTTTAGTTTTTAATGTTTTTAAAATGATTTTGTGAAGTTTTTATTGTCCTGTGTGAGAGCCGCCCAGAGTCGCTTCGGCGAGGAGGTGGCAGAAGAAATGCAATTAAATATTAATAAGATAATAAATAATAATGGTGTGCATCAAGTCAATTCTGACTTATGGAAACTTTTTCCAGGGTTTCCTAGGTACAGAGTACCCACAAGTGGTTCACCATTCCCTCCTTCTAGGGGCATCCTGCAACTGTGCAGTTTGCCCATAACTACACAGGCTGGCTCTTCTCCACTGGAGGCACAGTGGAGAATTGAGCTCCCAAACTGTGCTCTGCAGCCAGATACCTAAGCCTAGCCAGAGCTATCCAGCCAGCTATAGCACTTTTTTCTCAGCTTCATTTTCTGTTTTACTGCAATTTAATATCTCTTGCAAAAGAGGATTTTATTACTGTTATCTGCATTATGATCAACATGCTGGTGATAAATAGGTAGTATTACAACATCAGCAGTTATATTATCATTGGCCAAGATAATGCTTGTTCATGCCATATTTATAAGCCACATTTTGCATTATTATTTTTTATTTGCAAAAGTTTAGCAACCACAGTTGTTGTACAATAGACCCACCATATCATATCCACGGCCTGAAAATATTAAACGGAAAATCCCAAAAATATATAAGATGCATTACCAGGTCTGACCACTTGACGGAACCAGAGACTATGCTCTCTCTCTCTCTTTCAGATTCAGTGCTATCCACTGTTTCAGGCATTCACAGCAGGTCTTGGAATCTATACCCCATGGATAGTTACTATAGTTTTTGTAGAATAATTGTTTTCTTTGTCTCTGAACTGAAATTTCCTCTCATCTATATCACTGACATCTGGTCTCTTTGCTGAATCATATTAGCCTAATCATAGAATCATATAATAATGAAACTGGAAAGGGCCTGTAAAGCCATTGAGTCCAATCTCCTGTTGAATGCACAAATCCAAATCAAAGTATATCAGAATGTCTCCAGTGCTGGAGTTCTCAGCTGAGTAGCAGTTTCTTTACACTGCCATGGGGGGCAGCTTCTTCTGTCATAGCGGTGCTTCACAGTCGACTAGGGGAACCCACCCCCATTCAGCTAAGAAGTAGCTCCCCCTGCCTGCTGGATGTGGGATGCAAAGAGGTTGTTTCCTCTCACTATCACTAATCAAAGTCTGATTAGTTTGGAGAGCACTTTGCAGCTGACAGGGAAATCCCTGTTCAGCAGTAGTCCCACCCCCAGCATCTATACATTCTGGGGACAGCATAAAATAAAACAGGGGAGTTTAGTTGAACCCCTGACAGGGTCTTAAAATGGGGCAGGTTGGGACGGATTGGCCTGATCAATGTGTGAATGCAATCAGACCAAACCATCTCAAAGAGGAGGTTATATGCCCATGTAGACAGCCTCTAATATCCCAGTTTTAAATGGAATGTGCCTACCTACTAACTGTATTTAGAAGAAAGTCCCATTGTCACAGATAGGTACGTATGGGAGTGTGCATTAATCATGATTACCCAATGCCGGAATGCAGTTATAATGTACTGCTTTTACTGCATGTGTCTCAGAATTTTTGTTACTGGGAAAGAACATAATGTAAGGTGTTGGGTCCCCCCCCCAAAAAAAAAGAAAAGAACCTAAGGTAACAGTACACAACTACACAAGGAGCCTGGTTTGGGTTGATTCTGAGTTTTCTGTCCCAAGTCCTAGCAATTTCTGCTGGTGGTTGTACGTAAAACCTTTTGGCAAGAGAAAAACCTAAGGGGTGGGGTGGTCTGAGCTGAGTGTCAATACAGCAATACAGTCAATCACTTTTAGGAAGGCAATCAGGCTGGATGCAGCTGCAGCAGCTCTGGCAAAGCCTCTGCACAGGTGCTCCAGCTTTTTCCAACCAACTCCAATAGAATTTGGCACCGTCATCGTCACTTTGGACAACCTCCTTCCTACCCTTTGGATTGAGACAAGCAGTCACATGGCAGAAACAAGCCAATCAATCTACATGAAATTGGCACAGGATACTAGGTGACTCTGCTAGCACATCAAAAATACCAGGCTTACAAACACAGCACTTTACATCATATGGTGTATACTTCAGTTTTAGCTGTGCCAACCCTGATACAAACCATGAGTAAGCTGCAATGTATTTAGGACTTCCATGGTATTTTCTAAGCCAAAATGATTATCTACGAGAATATCCTTGCACATTTTGCATTATAATATATTCAAGCAATTTCTTGAAACCATTAGCTTACATCAGACTGTTCAAGGGCAGGTTGCACATGCTTTAGAATGTCCCTACCCATTCTTCTTTTCTGCAGAAATTCTCCACCCAAATGATTCTTGTGGGTCAAGCAAGAAAGCCTTGTTGCACTGGCAGCTTCCATTTGTGCTCACTCTCTATCAAAACTAGACTGGATTTTTTTTCACCACTAAGCAAATGGGGGTTTAAATAAGAACATTGGACCCAAAGGCCATTTACAGAAGGCAGGACTAGAAATCACTACAATATATAATGAAAACCAAAAATGGATTGAAGAATGCATTTTCTCCATGCATCCAACTATTCCATCATGTCTAACCAAGCATTTACATTTGCCTAAAAGAAACTGTGGTGGTTTCTTAGTGGTTAAGACACTGAACTTGATGACTGGAAGGTCAGCAGGTCAGCAGTTCAAGACCTGAGTGCTGCACGACAGAGTGAGTGCCCATCATTTGTCCCAGCTCCTGCCAACCTAGCAGTTCAAAAGCAAGAAATGGTAAGTAGATAAACAGGTACCACTTTGGTGGGAAGGTAACAGCGTTCTGTGCACTCCTTTGTCTAGTCATGCCTGCCACATGAACATGGAAACATCTGCATATGCAGGCAGTGCTGGCTTTGTCTGTAAAGGGGGATGAGCACCACCCCCTAGATTCAGATATAACTGGCTTTTGAGCAAGGGAGACCTTTGCCTAAGAGAAGCTGAATAAACTTCAGTAACACAATCGAATTCATACCTAGGAAACCTCATTAATGAGTAGCAATTTGCCACTGCTGCTTTTACAACTCTCTTACACAATGATAAACAACTGTAAACAAGAGGATTCTGGCCAATATAGTCATTAGCATATGCACATGTGAAAAACTGCTATTACACATTAATCAACCCCATACCTCACACCCATCCTGCATCATCCACTCAATGACATCACAGTGTCCTCCATCAACTGCCCAGTGCATAGCTGAACATCCCCCAAGATCTTTGGACTTCCAAGAAGCTCCTTGGGATCTAAGAAACTGAACAATGTCCAGATGACCAGCAAAAGAGGCTATCATTAAACTGTAAAATAAAAATACATATTATTACGAAATAAAACTAATGCAAGCAATAAGTACTTTCTAATAGTTTTACTAGCCATTTATATGAAACTTTGTTTTTGAAATGATCAGTTATGCCATATACTCATGTAGAGTAAATGTTAAGGATTCCTCTCTGTCATGTTCATTGCTTCTCAATAATTGTAAAAGGGGGTGTATACCTAAAAATGCTTTATGCAAAGATGCTGGAAACACTGACTTTTCTTTGAGAATTTTGAAATTTGGGGAGAGAACCTACAATTTGGTTTCTAAGTGTGAGGAACAAGTGTCTACTGTGTGTGTTGCACAGGGGGTGATTTTTCCTATCCTGGGTCCAACTTGAACTTGACAAAACTGTTCTCACCACAATGCTTTGTGTCTGGCCCAGTAGTCTCTAGCTTGCACAAGTCCAAGATTTCCCTGTTGCCATTAACAGGATTTACTGTTTGTAGAAATGTTACTGGAGCCTTTATGTGGCATGAGCAGTGTTAAAACAGGAACCATGTGTGAATTTCCTCAAACATACAGTGGTTAATACTTTTCAGTTAGACAATTTTGACAGATGGATGTAAAACAAGTAGCATTCACAATATACAGCTTTTATGAAATAAATAAGTGAGTTAGCTGAATCAGTCAAAGAAGCCCTTATTCTGAGAAATAATCCTGGATACCTCTTTCACAGTAATTGCTATGATCTTCAGGTCAACAGATACCACTGAGGATTTTGTCAAATCTTTGGAAACATTACTTCATTTTCATGGATTCACAGAGAACACAACATCAGACTGCCAAGTGATGAGACATACTGACTTACCAAGGACGGAGAGTTAAGATTTCAATGTTGCAGAAATCAGACAATACTATATACTAAGGAAGATTTAGTAGCATTTATAAAACTTCTATAAAACCTGGATATTTCTATTAGGATAGGGCTATAATCCTACATTCAAGTAAGTGTCACTAAACTCAAAGAACACATATATTTCACTTCTGGGACTATAGCTGTGTTAGTCTGCTGTAGCAAAAACAATAGAGACCCTTGTGGTACTTTAAAGTGGGCTATAGTGCACAAAGACTTATCTACTTGAAGCAATAATAATAATAATAATAATAATAATAATAATAATAATAATAATAATAATAATAATAATAATAATAATAATAATAATAATAATAATAATAATAATAATAATAATAATAATAATTATTATTATTATTATTATTATTATTATTATTATTATTATTATTATTATTATTATTATTATTATTATTATTATTATTATTATTATTATTATTATTATTATTATTATTATTATTATTATTATTATTATTTCATGTCAAAAATTATTCTGGGTTGAAAGGATTTTTGCGGAAAAAACTCCACTCAGGGAATGCCCAAATGAGGCTCCTTTCATGTCCCCAACAGCTGGGACAGAGATGGGTGCTCAATCCATCATGCAGTACCCGTGTCTTGAACTGCCAACTTGCAAGCCTTCCAGCTAACAAGGCAAGCTTGTTAACCACTGAGCCACCGCAGCCTCTTACTTGAAGTGATTAGACTCTACTACGTCAATTATAGGGTTGCTTTCTGAAATATGTTTTTATGGAAATCTTGGATTATATTGGGTATACAGTATATCTCCTGCCAACCTAGCAGTTCCAAAGCAAGAAATTGCAAGTAGATAAATAGGGACCACTTTGGTGGGAAGGTAACAGCATTCCATGCGCTCCAGTGTCTAGTCATGCCTGCCACATGACCATGTAAACGTCTGCAGAAGCAGACAGCGCTGGCTCTTTGGCTTAGAAACAGAGATGAGCACTGCACCCTAGAGTTGGATATGAATATAATACTGAGTTATAGCAACTGGGATTGATTGGCTTTTTTAAAACATCTGTAGTAGATTTGAACTGAAACACCAAGAATGGTCTGGAAATCCAAAATACTATGGATGACTGCACTTTTCCCTTAAGAGCAATCCTAATGCAATTTATTCCTTGTATACTTCTCCGTACTGTGCAGATACATGAAGTATATTTGTATTTATAATATTATCAATGTGTAATCTACTTCCCACAGCATACTGTATATTAAATATACATTTTAGTCCCCATGTGTCACCCAGGCTAGGGGCCAAAGTTGTACTTCCACTGGTTCCTACCCCTTTTCCCACTGGTAGTCTTTTCTCTTTTTCGCAACCCCTTCTGAGTCTAGAAACCTACTCTAGCGGACTGGAAAACTCTATAGAGCAGGTTTTTGGTATTACAGAAAGCTAAAGCAGAAAAGGGGTGAAGTCCCAATTCCATTGGTTCAAGATAATGAACTGCAATACAGGGTAGAAAAGTACACTGTCTGGCTCTTGGATCTGTCACTTGTTCACTTTGGTGCATCACTATTCTGCATTACCTGTCTTTTCCACTGGAATTCTTCGTGTTTACATCTGCTCCATGTTCTACCAAAACTTGTGCAAGTCTAGACATAAAATATTTGTATCATATTACTTTAAACAAATTAGGTGGTTGCTGAAATATATATAAAGTCAAATCTGGATGCCAACTTCAACGGTTCCTTCAGAATGAAATCATGAAGATAACGCTTAAGAAAAAATATTGATTCAAGTCACAACATGATCAGTAACTAAACAAATCATATGGAAGTGATTGTCTTTATGTCTTAGCTCACAACCTGCAAAAATACAAATACAGTATTACACATTGCACTGTGTTGTTACAAGTGTGAACCTGAAAGAAAGCATTCTGAAGACTAAATTAAATGAAGACTACTATTTCAAACAAATGAAAAACTTTAAAGAAAAGAAAAAAGAACAACTAAAAAGCACTAAGATTAAAAGTACAGGTTGCCTCCAACTGCTTAACCACCAAGAATGGATTGTGTTTGTTACGGTAATCATTTCATCAAGATTCATATACAAAGATGGAGGCATTTTCACACACACTTGCTCCTATGATTGAAGCATGTGTGCTTAAATATGGGTTTGCTGTTCTCTGCAGTTTCAGATATCCATGAAATGTTTTAGAATATATCACCTGTAGATATGGGGGATGGCCTACTGTATTTGAAAATAGAGATGGGAATATTCAACAACACTACATATGAATCTATTTTCCAGCCACTGATTTGAAAGCTGCATTGGTCAGCCACCATAATAAAATTGTTGCCACCTAGTTGCCACTTGTTTCAATTATATACTCAGGTACAGCAATGAATATGATATAGTATTTACAATTACAAGTATTTCAAAGAAAACCAAACTTTTAAAGGTAAAAAAATCTTGATTTTTAGATCAAGGGTTTGTTGTTGTTTTTTTTGTTAATACCACTGGGGGATAAATAAAATTGCTTTGAGATTTAATCTTATAGTGAGCCACCAGCTGCCCATGCTTGATGTTAAACCACATAAATGACAACTTTGTATTCCTTTAAAAGCAAGAAATAATCTGTTATTGCAATCAGAACACAACACTGAAATACATAAAACAAAGTCTGTAGAAGACGAAGCTAAAAGAAAATTTTCATGCTGCCTACCTTGTATAACCTTTTTGTGAAGAAACCATCAATGCTGTAAATCCTAATTTATTGAGTGTATCTATCATCACTTTCCTTTTAAAAAAATAGTAACAAAATTATGCATTATTGTTTCAGAAACATTTCCATCATATTTCCCACATAGTTTCTTCTTTATTTTATTTCTAAAGAGTAGTGTATCATCTCAGTGCACTTTAAGGTGCTTATTCTAAAACATAAAGAAAATATTGCCACCTCAGGCAAAGTGGGATAGCTCTATAAACAATGCAAAATGCAAACATGTTCCTTGTAGGTCAAAACTTTTAAAATATTCTGATCCATTGATTATATGCATTATGTGCAGTGATCTTCATAGCATTTAATATCAGTTCAACAGCTCTGGTGTAAGATGTTCAGGATTTTAGCCTAATCATTTCCAGCTTCAATATTCCAGCAGTTCAGAAAATATGCACTGGGTAAGGCCAAGAGAGGTGGTGGTACATATTTTGTAGCAAGCCCAAGAAATTTCATTCATTCATTCAATTTCTACATTGCCCAGCTAACCTATTGGTTATGCTGGGTGGTTAATACAATAAAAGAACATATATATCTCTCATACAAAACATAGAATAACATAAACAAAGATCATAAGAGGAAATAAACAACACAACACGAAACATACTTTAGATCAGGGGTCCCCAATCTTTTCAAGCTGGAGGCCGGGTCACGCTCTCCCAGTCAGCTTTGAGGGCCAGATGGCCATTTTGCACTGCCTGCATGATGGAGGTGGACATTTTATCCCAACAGCTTCAAAAGGATGGCCATTTTGTTTCTTGAATGCCCTTGGAGGGGTGGTGGCCCACATGAAATGGTGCCATGGGCCAAATCTGGCCCATGGGCCTTAGGTTGGGAACCCCTGCTTTAGAACAAATGTTTTGATGGAGGGCTGGCTTACTCTAGTGCAAAATACTCACAAAATACTCGCGAATGCCTCTTTAAACATCTCAGTTTTTAGCAGCTTGCAAAAAAGATGGAACATAAGTGCCTGATGAATACTAATAGGTAATCTATTCCAAAGTGTTGGGGCCAAAGACTACCGGCTCGGTATGGATAGTAAAGTCCCCTAAGAGAACAAGCTCGGGGACCTCAAGACTGCCACAGAAATGAAGTCTGCTAATCCCTACAGGGAAAACACTGAAATCTTGCCAGCAGGAAATAGAAAGCCTCCTGAACTGTGGCTTTAGAACCAACAAGGATGTTTTTTGAAAACAGATCCTTCATTCATGAAGGAAATTCCATGAAACAACAATATCATATAAGACCATGGAGATCACCATAATAATGATGCAATCAATATGGAACTAACCCAGAACAACTATTAGCAACAACATAACAAGCTATTCTAACAAGCAAGGAAGCAGTTCCCCCTTGTTGAGTTGAATTGAGTTTCCACATGGCTTATGAACTCTTCTAGGTCCTTCCCTTTGCAGTGTTGGGACACTGCCACCCCACACCCTACCCCATTTTCAATTTATCTCACAGTTGCCACTTTCCTTTTTGCTCCAGCAAAGTCAGTCTTCCAGAGGCTTACACTGTATCGATTAATGTTTTATCCAGTGCCAGGCAAGCCACAATTGTTCTGGACCATCTCCTTTATCCATTGCAGAAGTCTCAAATTTAAAATTCATGAAAACAAACAACAGGAAGACCCACAGCATTTCTTAAAACATCCAAGGGATGCACCCAGCTTGCTGATAGGTAAGCATCTTAATCAATGACCTCATGGGCCGGCTTCTATATAATGTTTCATGCACCATGTATCTGTTTCTGCTGCAAACTTATAATGCTCATCATCAAAGTCATTACGTCATCCTCAAGTGCTGATCCATGAAAGTAGTTTCTTCATACTGTTCAACCTTATTGGCCATTATTGCCTGCCCACCTGCCTTTCAATAAGTTTTATTGATAACAAAAAAATTAAAATTTTACAATTCCATTTTTGCCTTTCATAACTTTAAAAAAATACCTTGGTTTGGTTGCACAATAGCATGAAATTTATATATATATCTATCCCTCTGACCTTTCCATGAATCCTATGAAAAATCCTTTCCAAACATTGAAGACCTTAGAGAATGACATTTTGAAGAAGGGGGCATTACACCCATGAAAGAGAACTGTCAATAACATACCACACATTGTTGCTCTGTACAAGACAGATCCAAACCAACATTATGAGAAAATATGCAGCACTGCTCTGCATAACATCATGGTAAATTGCAACTAGAAATTTGTCATCTTGAGCTTATCATAAAATATGTAGTATAATATTTAGCTGACAAGAAAAGCTACTGTTCATGACAGAGCAGAACTCGTCATGTGATTTTCATTATCATCTTTTGTTTGTAATTTTATAGATATGAACATTTTAAAACATGAATCATTTCTCACCTTCCCCGAAGTATTTTAAGAACTTCGTCTATATCATCCCTACTAACAGCACGGTGAAGGTGGTCTCCACTCATTGGTTCACCTGAGAAAATAAAGCATAGAAATATTTGGAGAGCAGGTTTCATAAAGATTTACGCCAGGTATTAAAACCTTGCAGAATACCTAATTAGCATTCACATTTCTCAATACAACACTTCAAAAATGGAGCAATAGACATATACTGTATCAATGTTTTGCAGGTGGCTGAATTGCTTATAATGTGAGTTTGAAATATTTTTTTCAGAAAATATAGATGCATTTACTTATTTGTTAAAATATCAAACACACCATTTAAGAATGTACTCAGGATAAATAAAAAAACTTCTAAACTGTTATGCCCATTACTGATTCTCTTTCTTACACTCAAAACAATACAAAAAAGTGGTAGTGTGAGCTTTCCAGAGCTGTGAGCTAGGAAATTGCTGGTTCAAACCTTACCTTAGCCAAAAACTCTGAAGGCAGCCTCAGTACTCTGGCAATGCATTCAATTCTTCTGCATCCCCAACCATCAACAAGAAGAGGATGATGATAATCAGTGTTGCAGAATGCAGTAAACACTAAAAAGTGCATTTTTCACCATTACTCTCTATTACAACTTTGTGCGGGAACACCCCTATTCTAGTGAGGCAATAAGAGATGTACATGACACAAACTTTTTTTGTGTGTGAGTCAGCTTGCCTTTTATAGAGGAAGAAATTTCACTCTCCCGCTACACATCTTGGGGAGACTACTATGTAAAGAATATAACATAGGTACCACTTCAAAAATGTTTACTGTGCAAAGGATTGTCAACGTATTTTGTTTCCCAGAGCAAGAAGAGGGAGGAATTATTCCCCATTGAAGGCCACAAATGGCCTCCCTTTCTATAGTTAAGCCTTGGTTGGAGGCATTTTGCAGGCAGGTAACCCTTATTTTAAGGCCAATCCCTTGCTTTTTCAGAAATAGATTTAATCAGGCTAAATCTGAACCTTGACGCTTTGATTGGAATGATATGATTGAAAGTAGGTCTTATTAGCAAGCCTCCAATGAATTACACCCATACAACATGTGTATGTACTGTATGAAATGCTCAAGCATGTCTTGCACAAACCTGGTATAGAGGACCTTTTCCACAGCAGTCATTTTGCCATATAATAATAGGCCATATATAGGTATTAGCAATGACAGTAATTAGGGTTCCATTCCATTTAAGATTATGGGAACCAGGTGTCTGCTGTTGCTCAAATGTAAGGGGAGGTCACATTAAGTACTCTCCACTTTAACCTATGCAAGCTGTTTTTCTGATTATTATTATTTTTGTTCTTGAATACTGTATATATAATGTCCCTCTATTTTCTTGTATTCTAATGAAGAGACAGCTGCCTGATATGCTACTTAGCATGGGAGAATCTAAGTCTAAATAATGAAGAGGTTAAGGTAATGGTCACCCTTGATCGAAAGGCAGTTGTATCTCACTCTAGGGTTCAGTGTGCATCTCCATTTACAGCCAAAGAGCCAGCGCTGTCTGCATGTGCAGACATTTCTGTAGTCAATGTGGCAGGCATGACTAGACATGGAATGCTGTTTACCTTCCCACCAAAGTGGTACCTATTTATCTACATGCAATTTCTTGCTTTCAAACTGCTAGGTTGGCAGAAGCTGGAGCAGAGGCAGGAACTCACTCCATTGTGCGTCACTCGGGACTCGAGCTGCTGACATGCCAACCTTCCAGTCGTCAAGTTCAGCATCTTAATCACCAAGCCACTGCAGTCCCAGGTCCTATTACAGCTTCAAAATTCCCTCTCCTCTGGATGTTTAAATTGGTTATTGACAGCCTACAATGCAACACTGATGGATGATAACATTTCGGGGTGATTTGACAAAAGGGGTAAAAGAATAAACAAAAGAGGAAAATATAAAAACAAAAATTGCGTATCTCTTTTGTTAATGCAAATCATGGGTGTTGCAGAGGCTCCCTTTCAGGAATCAATTAAAGACTACTAAAAAAGCCTCTTTCATTTCCTCCCATTTTGTTAAAACACAAAAGTATCATCACTAGATACTTTTCTGATTGTGATGTTAGTTTGCCTCCATATGACAACTTGGAGGAAGGAAATTTGGTTATACAAAGTGCAAATAATTGAATAAATAAATCTTAAGAGTGGCCATTGTACCTTATTGCAAGGCTCAAAGTTGCTGAATCATAAATCAACATTTGCATAAATCCTAAACTTACACAAACCCATTAGAGTAGTCAATGGGCCCACTCTAGTTGTTTGATGTTTGCAGATTGATATGAAGTAGGCAGCATTCAGGGGGCCAAACACATCTTTATTGCAGTGTAGTCAATCTGAACATGAGGTAATGGTGGAGACGCAGCTCCTTATATACTGTACAACACATTTGAATTTCGCCCGAAGGCGCCCATTGGTTACCTTGTCAGTGACGTCATTCCGACATACTGCATACCTGGCATGGCTCACCTGTGGCGGGAAGGTTTCCCATGCTAATCACTGATTGGGTGATTGGGGCCACGTGAGCTGAGCTACTTCAGCTGCACTATCGCTGGCAGCTGAATCCTATGGGAGTGGTAGAAGACTTACACGCATACACAGTATTTACAATGGGAGGAAGGAGAGGGGAAAATGGAGAATCGCTAGATCCAATTCAATTATATTACATTGGGTTACATACACAACATCCCTCCCCCCAAGGATGGGATGAAGTCCCTCAACCATTGTGGTGGCCTGCATGCTCGTTTGGGTCGCGCAGCAGCTTGGCTGGGCTCAGAGGAACTGGAAGTTCCGGGTTCCGCAGTCTCTCGTCCTGCAGAGGGGAAACGAGCAGTGTTAGTGGCATGTCAGGAGCACTGTCCCGATTCGGACGAGGACCCCAGGAGGGGACACTGCATATCAAAACCTGGAAGGGGGGAGGCTGACTTAAGGGAACTCCCCGCCTGCTACTCTGAGTCGGGGGCGACTCAACGAGATGTTGCCTCGTTTGCATGGGAGTAGAGCCGGACTCGAAAACCAGAGGACGGAGGGTTGCTGGGGATAAATCAAAGCCCCGCTTCTCGCTCAGATGAGTGGGGGAACACTCTGAAAACTCCCCCCTGTCCTGCAACTCAAAACTTAAACTGTCGAGGTCTAGGCTCTCGAACTCTTCCCAATCCCTCTGCAAAGGATGGGTGAAACTGAAATCAGGACCTCTTGGTGGGCTAACTGCCATGTCTCCCCCTTGGGATAAGCGGATGGGAGAGAACCCTAACATTGAAACACCCTGATCCTCAGCCCCCTGGGTGTCCGTGACCCGACGCCTGAGCTGATCGGCATGTCACCGCCACAGTAGCCCCATGCTTGTTTCTACCTGGTAGGAAACTGGTGCTGTTTGGTCGATCACCACCCCTGGGACCCACATTGGGCCGGCGGCCGCATAGTTTCTACAATATACTGGGTCCCCAACTGCAAAAACCTTTGTGTGTGCAATTTCAACATTTCTCCCCTTATCCTCCACCCTGGTTGGATCCAACCGGTCGAAAAGTGAGACCAGCCTCCTGCGCATTAGGAGCTCGGCTGGCAAGAGTCCAGATGCCAGGGACGTTATTCTGTAGCAAAGGAGAAACTGACACAATTGTAACTCTAGGTCCCCGTAGCATCTTCACCAAAATGCCTCTTTAGTACTTCGCACTTTGCGCTCAACCTGGCTGTTCATTGCGGGGTGAAATGGGGCAGAAGTAACATGTCAAATTGCATTCCTTTCGAGGAATGCCTGGAATTCGGCGGAGGTGAAAGTACTGGCGTTGTTGGAGACAAGCACATCGGGTGATCCAAAACAAGTAAATAGCCTCCGCAATTGTTTAATGGTTGCGGCTGAGGAGGTGTTGGGCATTGGGTTAACCTCCAGCCATTTCGAAAAGGAGTCGACCACTAACAGAAAAAGCGAGCCCCTGAATGGACCAGCGAAGTCGATGTGCAATCAAGACCATGGTCCGCGGGCTGTGTCCCATTCTCTTGAAGGAAGTTGGGACTCTTCGGGTCGAGAACTCTGGCAACTCTCACAAGTGCCTACCATGTGCTCAATCTCTGCATCTATTTGGGGCCACCAGAAAAAGCTCCTGGCCAAAGCCTTTGAGCGCACCATTCCCGGGTGGCTAACGTGGAGCAATTTGTGTACCTTTGGCCGCAGTACCTCAGGAATGACCACCCTCTGGCCCCACAGGAGGCAACCCCTCTCTATCGAAAGCTCAACCCTCTTTCGGAAGTATGCTTTGAACTCCTCGGTGTGGGGAGTCACGGGCCAATCCTTTACCCATGAACTTACTAAGGACTGAAGCTTGTCCTTCGCCATAGCCTTGGTGAGATCTTTGGGCACAATTGGGGGTGAGTCGAGGGACTCGATCAGCAACACCTGGTGATCCTGCTCAACCTTGCACTCGGGTTCCCCTAGTTCTGGAAGGGGAGACTGGGAAAGCGCATCAGCATGGCTGATTTCTTTGCCCGGGTGGTGGACCAGCATGAACTGGTACGCATATAGGAATATGGCCCACCGTAGCATTCTAGGGGACAGAATCTGGGGTGTGGGCTTGCTCGTGGTGAAGATGCCCAGCAGTGGCTTGTGGTCAGTCACAATAGTGAAATCCCAACCGTAGAGGAAGTCATGGAATTTTTTGGTTCCAGCAACTATCGCAAGAGCCTCTCTGTCTGTCTGTTTGCACATAATTCTGCTCTGCCTTTGAAAGAGACCTTGAGTAAAAGGCAACCGGGGCTTCCTGCTCATTTTCTAACACATGGCACAGTACCGCCCCCACCCACACTGGTGAAGCATCACAAACTAACACCACGGGCTTCCTTGGATCGAAATGGGTTAAGACTGCCTCTGAGGAGAGGAGCTGTTTTAACTCTTTGAAAGCCTTTTCCTGGCTGTCCCCCCACCGCCAAACCGTGTCTTTCTTTAAAAGACGGTGCGAAGGTTCCACTACTGAAGCCTTCCTTGGGAAGAAGGAGAAGTGGAGAAATGGAGAAGTCCCAAGAAGGACTGTAATTCTGGTTTCGCGGTGGGGCGAGGGGCATTTCGAACAGCAGCAACCTTGGAGTCAGAAGGCTTGATTCCCTCAGGGGTTACCTTGAACCCTAGGAACTCTACTTCCCTCGCTAGAAATACAGATTTATTTCATCTCAGCCTCAACCCTGCCTTCTTGAACACCGTTAAGACTTTGTCCAGCCTCTTTGCTAGTTCTGACTCACTCCCAACAGTAATCAAAATGTCATCAAAGTAGGGGAGGACCCCGGGGAGACCCTTAAGTAGGCGTTCTACAAGAGATTGGAAAATCCCGGGGGCTGAGTTCACGCCGAACTGGAGGTGTGCCACCTTAAACGCACCATTGTGCGTAACAATCGTCTGTGCAGCAGCTGAGGCAGGCGTAACCGTTAACTGCTGATAAGCCTGGGCCAAATCTAGCTTGAAAAATTTACCCCCGTGTAAAGTGGCTAGTAAATGGCTAACTACCGGCACCGGGTATGCATTTGGGTAAATGGCCTTGTTAATTGTACACTTATAGTCCGCACAAATCCTAACCTCGCCATTGGATTTTAAAGCAGTAACAATCGGTGTCTCCCATTCTGTGGAGTCCACCGGAACCAAAATCCCCTGACCCACCAATTTGTCCAGTTCTGCCTCAATCTTGTCTTTGAGGGCGAAGGGCACTCTTCTTGGCTTGAGCCGTATGGGACGAATTTCTGGATCCAGGTCGAACGAGACTGGGGGCCCCCTATACTTCCCAAGCCCCTTCTCGAAGACCGCTGGGTGTGCATCCCACACGTCCCACACTGGGTCAGTCTCAGTCTCTACAGCATTGATGCCGGACAGTTCAATACCCAAGAGGGTAAACCACTGACTCCCCAGGAGGCAGCTGGACTCCCGTTTCAGTACCACTAGGGGTAGCTTCTCTGTGAACCTCTTGAACTTGACTTTAAAATCCCCCACTCCCAAAACAGGAATCAGGTTGCCCTGCACATCTCACAAGGACGTCTTGAGGGCCTTGAGTTTTGGGTGCATGTTTGGGGGGGATGCGCAGAAACTCTTTCTGGGACACGATGGAATAGGATGAACCCAAATCCACCTCCATCCTAGCTGGGACCCCTTGTAACAGTACCTCAACAAAGAAACGTTGGTGTGCATTAGACAAATGGCCCACGGTCGGCTCCCCCGTGGAGATCTTCCCGATGGTCGCTCCTTTTCCTTGGGGGCGTTCGGCTGGCTCCTGGTCCTGTCTCCGGTGACGCCTGCAAACCTTGGCAATGTGGCCTTGGCGTCCACAGTGGTGATACTCAGCCTTCCGGAACAGGCACTTTTTCCGGTCGTGGGATGCTCCGCAGCTGTCGCATCGGCGGTGGGCCTTCTCACTGGCGTGCCTCTTGGACGACTTTCTCTGGACTTTCTGGACGTAGTCATTGTTGTTGCTGGACCCAGACCCCGAGAATGAGGAGACCTCTGAGGATGACGATGAGCTGGATAAACATGGGAGCGAATGTCGGGCGGCCTGCACGGCGGACCCAGACCCTCCAGGTGCGGCAGGCTTTGCCCTGAATGCCTTCACCCCATACCTCCCTGTTTCCGCCACCAGAGCCTCCCGCAGGACGGACTGGAAGGAGAGGTAGTCTCTGGCCATCAGCTTCCGCTGGACCTCCTCGTCCCTCAGGGCTTCCTCCAGGTTGTCCCACCAGCATGTGGCAGCTGCTAACCTGAGGGTGGCGGCGTAATTGGCCACGGACTCTCCCGGTCACTGGTCTTGCCTGTGGAAGGCAACTCTGGCCAGGTAGATGGATACCGTCGGCTGGAGGTGGTTCTGCAACGCGGCCAGAATTTCTTTGAGGGGGACAGCATCAATGTCCCTTGGAAGCAGCAGATGCATTGCCAGCTCAAGTGTAGGAAGGCCGCATTGGGTGAGTAGACAGGAACACATTTGGTCCTCATCTTCGATGTGCTCGGCAGCCATCTCGTGATGGAACTGGCGCTCATACAGAGCCCATTTCTCTGGTTCCTTGAGGTTGAACGGAGGTAGTTTGATGCTGTGGGAAGCCATAATCCCACCTTCATCGCCAATTTGATGTTTGCAGATTGATACGAAGTAGGCAGCAGTCAGGGGGCCAAACACATCTTTATTGCAGTGTAGTCAATCTGAACATGAGGTAATAGCGGAGACGCAGCTCCTTATATACTGTACAACATATTTGAATTTCGCCCGAAGGCGCCCATTGGTTAACTTGTCAGTGATGTCATTCTGACGTACTGCATACCTGGCGTGGCTCACCTGTGGCGGGAAGGTTTCCCGTGCTAATCACTGATTGGGTGATTGGGGCCATGTGAGCTGAGCTACTTCAGTTGCGCTATCGCTGGCAGCTGAATCCTATGGGAGTGGTAGAAGACTTCCAGGCATACACAGTATTTACAACGGGAGGAAGGAGAGGGGAAAATGGAGGATCGCTAGATCCGATTCAATTACATTACATTGGGTTACATACACAACAAGTTGGCACTAGCAATAGGATACTGATCAAAGACTGTACATTATACGTTGTTTCATATCCCTCTGCAGTTATATAAAAATAAGCATACAGTATATCAGTTCTCTGGTAAAATGAAAAAAGGATAACTTTTATTGAAAGTTCATCCACATAATAGATATAGTAAACCAGAGGAATCTGGACAGTGAAGCGCATGGTTTTGTCTTCCGAAATAAATCCTCATCTGAGGAAGAAAAGACATTTGGTTGCCAATGTGCAGTGGAATAAGAAGTTTTGGTATGGAAAGAAAGCTCTATTGAAAGGCTGTGCATAAATGATGAACTCATTGGCGAAAACATTCTCCAATTAACAAGCAGCAGCTGTTTGTCTTTCTATTTTAAGATCCGATTGGTTAACACTCTATGCCTCATTTAATGTGGACTTTCTTGTATTTTACCTGAGGAAAAAAGAAGCACCCCACTCTTTTCAAAGTACTTGCATTTCTGATTTATGAAATCTTTTTCCAGTTGAATGGAAATTCTAAATCAAAAGGGACATTTTGCTTTAATGTGCATATTTTTAACAGACACATTAAAACAATGAAGCTTTGAGACATGAATATGAATCAAGTGCAATATTTACATCTAAGAAAAGCCAGTGTATTGTGCAGGAAAATCTTGGGATCATTATTATTGAAACATACAAGTCCATTGTACCATTCTGACAATAAACATTATATAAATTCTGATACTAAAATAAACTGAGAACATCCCTAACACAACTCTCCCTACAAAGGGAAAGCAAAAGTTCAGAAATGCTGTTTTTGCACAATGTGTTATTAATTTTTTTATTAATCAATTGATAACTTTTTACAGTTACATGCTATGTATTTATTGCTTTTACAAATTGTTCAAGATTGTTCACCTTTGAGAAGAACAAGATGGGCTGAACCTGGCAAAGCAATTGGCCACTTTCGGTTGTGGACTTTGTTGAGCTTTCTCATTAGTCTGTCAGCCACATCAGGATTTTTCCAAACTTAAGAGAAATGATTTGGATGTGCAAACATATCATTGATATTTGTGTCACAATCTTCAGGAGAGTTGCCTATAGTGTTTCTTTCCCAGAAACAGTTCCTAGGCAAACAATTCTCTTGTTAAACAATGCATCTCCACTGTAAATGATGTCTTCAAAGATCACATCCTGCACATGTGGCGTGTAACTGCTAGTGGGTAGCTACTAATCCCAATAGAGCAATGTGCAGTGAAAGGATCAAATCTAATGTTCAAATGGAATTCTACTCCCATTGGTTCTTTCCATGTTTAAATGGAGGCAACTATTAAAGGATACACTAAACAGCTATCCATTGGCACTGTGCAGAGTACACATGGATGTTTAATTAACAAATAAATTAAATAATTGTATTATGCTAACCTCACTGGATCGAGTTAGATCTTCAAGTGCAGAATATAGTTTGGATCTCAACGCCAAGAAGACTAAATATCTTGTTATAAGATGAACACCAACTGATGGCAAGCTAATGGCAGGAATGCAAGAAATTGAAAGAGTGGATAAAATTGTCTATTTGGGGAGTATGTTGAATTAAAATTGGGATCCCAAGGTAGAGATTAAAATACGAATAGAAAAACCAAGATCCATCTTCATAAAAATGCGACATATGCAGTACTTAACTCTCTCTACAACGATCTGAAAAGTGAGATGTTACATATTCCCAGTGTTGCTGTATGGAGTCGAAGCTTGAACATTGATTAAAGCATCTGAAAAGAGAATTGAAGCTTTTGAAATATGAATCTACAGGATATCATGGGTTGACCGTGTGACTAATGTAGAAGTGTTGCACTGGATGGATAAAGAACAAGAATTCTTTAAGACCATTAAGCAAAGAAAGCTCCAATATCTTGGTCATATCATGAAGAACAACATAAAGTATAGAATATGCCAACTCGCTTTGCAAGGAAAGATCCCCGGGAAGAGAGGACCTGGACATAGACAGACTTCATGGCTGAAGAACCTGAGTGACTGCTGTGGCATATCCTCGGAAAAACTGTTCTGAGGAGTTAAGAACAGGAAGACTATTGCCATGATGATAGCCAATATCCAGGACAGATAGGCACCAGAAGAAGAAGAACCTCACACACAGGATTGTGTTGGTTTATGTAAGATTGTTATCTATACAAATTTACCTGAGAGTAAGCCCAGCAGAATTCAGTAGAATCTACTATTGAACAGACATTATAAAATTGTACAATAAAACATTTTTATACAATCATTCATCAAAAAATTGATCTCAGAACAGTCTGTAAAGGAGATTGTTTTAATCCAGTCCTTTTGTCTTTTTGCCTTTTGTATATTGTTGTGTAAAAAGAAGTTTATGGACTAGATATGTATAAGGAATGAATGTAATTAGAGTAAAGAGTGAGAGCATGTACAGAGAGTGAGTACAAATGGGTAGAAAGTAGCATTGGTAAAAGTGAAGGAAAGGCCGGGGAATATTAACAGCAGTGGGTAGAGATAGAATGTTAAGAAGCGCTGATTTGCATGCTGGACTGGGATTGGTTGAGAGTGAATGATTGATGGGAAAGGTGCTAGAATCCTGAGGGGGGGTTAGATAAAAAGGAGAACTGAGGAAAAATAATAATAAGAGAACTGAGATAAAATAAGGAGAGATATAGCTGAGGTATAATAATAAGAGTGAGAGATGAGGTGAAATAAAAAGAGAGAGAGATGAGGTAAAATAAGAAAACAAGCAGGGCTTTGAGATTGCTGCTGTCCAGGGATAATTCAGCTGAAAAGGGGTAGGAAGTTTCCTTTAGAGTAGAAAGGCAGGGTTAATATTTTGTGGGGAAATTGATAGCCAGCCATGGCTGTAGTATTTTGATGTGTTTATTAGTATTAATTGAAGCTGTCTTTTGTTTGTCACAATTTTGAAACCTAATTATTGATTTTATAAATATCTCAGTGTTGTTGAAACTAAACTTTTTTTAAAAAAATCTCAGCCATTTTTTTTTTCATTACACAAGTAAAGGGGATTTTGCATACGCTACCAAGATTAGACTGACACACTGGTTAGTAGCTAACCATGGAAGAGGGCAGGCTGTAATTTGTCAGGGCCGGCAGGGATTGAACTGTTGAATCTCCCAGGGCTTGTATGGTATGAAGAAAAATCCAGGCCAGACTTCACAGTTTAAAAGTGTCCTGGCTGGCATGATGTCAGACTCAAGGTTTCTTGGGAATGAGGGTCTGACTTTCGTTACAATATGTAAAAATCCACAACAGAATGGATATACGGTTCACTGTACACTTCCTACTTTTGCAATATCTATTTAGACCAGTTTCCCAACATTTAGTTTTTGGACTTCAATTCCCAGAAGCCTAAGTCAAGAATTGAAGTTCAAGAACAGCTAAAGTGCTAAGGTTCACCACCACTGCCTTAAAATAAATCCTCATGGTGAGATATAGCCTCACAGGTCTACATGTCCAAGAACTTTCAATGCTTCTCTCATTCCCTTAGCTTTGGCTTTCATATCCCTTCGGACCTTCTGTTCCCAATTACAACAAATGTTATAAGCAATTATCACAGTCTTGAAACACTCACAAATAGTTTCCATCTACATTATTAACTATAGAAATCTATCCTCTGCAAGATCCCTATCATTGCAGGCAGTATTTGAAGGGGTAAAAATTTACTATGGACAAGAATAAATTCAATTGCTTTCTCACTAGATCTTGTACCTCCTGCATGCTTATACCTTTTTACTATGACCTTCCCATGTATATGTTGTTCAGTTGCAGTTAATTCCAACCCTTTGTGACCCCATGTACCATTGCCCACCAGGCACCTCTTGCCCTCCACCATCCTCCTCAACCCACCCAGCTCTGTGCCCTTTGCACACTACAACTAAACAATTAACAATCATGTATTATTTCTCCCCAAAATTCCGTACCTTTCACTTTTTACACTAATCAAATTCACAGCACACTTTATCTATGGTTGTGTTATATTGAGCTGTGTCTTTTTCATAGACTTCTTATTTTAGAGGATGACATTTCTTAATTTCATCCTTTAAAAGCTATATGGATACAATCAATCAATATCTTTGCCATGTTATTGCAATACTTTTCTACTTTCCACCCTGCACCACTGCAGCCAATTAAGTCCCTGAAAATCTCAGGCATATTTAAGCCTGAAACCTAGCTGGCTGCAAGCAATGTGGTACTTAGTTCCTAGGTATGCCTACGTTCATTCAAAACACTGTTTCTTCCTGAAGACATAAGGAAGGAAAGGAGAAGAAGGGCAATATTGGCAACAGCATAGCAGAACATTTTTGTGGACTGAATTCTTAGATTCTAAATACTGTTAGAATCATTGGCAGAGTTTATTATTGCATGAAGTGGAGCCTAATGTGACCAATAAGATTTTTTGTCCTTTTATTTTGGTAACCAAGGTTTAAATAATGTTACACTTCACATCAAAAAGCAACATATATTTTAAAATAAGGGTGATTAGTAGAAAATAACATAAAAGTCTAAAATGAATCCCTAGAATGATAATGCATAAATAACAATTGTATTTTTACAAGCACTTTTGCTTTCCATTTTATAGTCATTTCCATATATACATACAGTACTGTACTTCTAATACAGTAAATATAGAACATTTAAGAATAAACTATATACCTACTTGTTGTGGTTACACAAATAGGTGAACTGTAAACCGAGTCTCCAGATGGATCTGTGACTTTAAGCCGAAACTTGTAGGTTGTCCTAGGTTTAAGACCTTCCACAACATGCTGTCGAGAATATCCCCTAAAAAATGATCAATGTGAATGTGTGAAAATCACAAGAGGAAACAATTGGTTTAGTAGGAAAATATGCAAACACATGCACACATGTTCATGCACATGCCTATCAAATATACATTCTATTTTTGCTCTGTTTATGAATCATTGTCAAACCATCTGCAAATTCATATACTCCAACTTCACATGCAAATAAAACCAGATACAGAGCAAAATACATACTTATACAATACATACACAAAAAATAAAAGGTAGGAGCACACATCTTGAAAAACCATTAAGTGGAAGTGTCATCAAGCATATAGCTGAAGCACACTTTTCAAGAATAAAAAGGCAGGTCTTATCATAGGAATTTATTCCCTTGATCTGACATTTGGACTACATCTACAACTGTTAATTGCAACTATGAAATATGTACTATTGCTTTTTCTAAAAAGAAGAATCATTCTAAAGCTGTGGTTGACAACCTTGTAAAGGTAAAGGTAAAGGTTTCCCTTGCTCGAAAGCCAGTCGTATCTGACTCTAGGGTGCAGTGCTCATCTCTGTTTCTAAGCCGAAGAGCCAGCGCTGTCTGCTTCTGCAGACGTTTCCATGGTCATGTGGCAAGCATGACTAGACACCGGAGCGCACGGAACGCTGTTACCTTCCCACCGAAGTGTTCCCTATTTATCTACTTGCAATTTCTCGCTTTCAAACTGCTAGGTTGGCAGGAGCTGGGACGAAGACGGGAGCTCATTTCCGTCCTGCAGTACAACCTTGAGTCCCCAGATATTCTTGGACTACAACTCCCAGAAGCCCTCACCACTGACTGTGCTGGCCACAATTTCTGAAAGCTGTAGTCCAAGAACATCTGGGGACATAAGGTTAGGAACTGTTGTTCTAAAGCATATGACAGTCTAATAAGCTTGTTTCCTGGAGCATATAATCAAAATCAAAAAAGGTGATGGCAGAAGCTAGCTATCTTGACTAAACAATAAAATAAGTAATAGTCATACAATCTAATTCTGCCACCTAGTGGCAATTCAGTACAGAATCATTCTGATTAGGAAACCTGATGATTCAGGGAGTCACTGGCAGATTTTGTAGCAGTTCAGCAAATTTGCTTATTTTTAAAATCTGTTAGCCAACTGCATTAAGCTTTTATATACTGTAGAATTTTCACAGAAAGACCAATTTCAATATGAAAGATGAAAAAGAACAGGTAGCAATTTGACTCCAAATCTAATTCCAAGGTCCAAATGGGTATGATGCCTTTATTAAGTCTATAGGAAAGGGGGAAAGTGTACAAGTATAAGCATCTTACGGTTATTTCATAAATAAGGAAGCTTTGTATAAACTAGGTTATACAACATGATAAAGAGTAGAAGAAATAATAAAATAGTACAGCTTGAAACATTTTATTTTTTAAAAAGTGTGTTGAGGTCCTCATTACTTCCCGGCAGCTAGATTGTTTGTAATCATTAACATTTACCCAATTGTACAAGTTATTTCTCACGTCATGCATTATTAATGCAGTATCTTACCATTTCCAACATCAAGAACAACAACAATAAAGAACTGCTCTGTGTTTTCTAATATCAGCCAATTCTGATATTGGAACTTTGCAATATTAAAGAGAGAGAGAGAGAGAAATCAAAGAATAGTTCTTCTGCCATTTAGGACCGAGATAACAATTGCATACAAATGTGGGGAAAATGCTTTTTACTGGAAAAATGCTACTTAAAAGTAGCTTTGGAAAGTAACATGGGTTTATTTGTTATACCTTAAGTAACTGTAATTGTTAATTATAGCACTTGTTACCAAGAAGTAACTACTTACAGGCTGTTAATTATTTCTAAAGCTATGTAAAATCATGGAGGAATTTCAATATAATCACAATAAGAGAAGCAAGTGAGAGGGTCAAAAGTTGTATTATAGTCCTCAAAGGAACAAGTTTCACCCACCACCAACTACCGTATTTTTTTGACCATAAGATGCACTTTCCCCCCAAAAAAAGGTGGTGGGGGGGAATGAGGATGCGTCTTATAGTCCAAATGCTGTCCAGCAAGGCTGTTGTAAAAGGATATTTTACAACAGCCGCGGCTGATCGAAGACCTCCACCACCACCACCACAGCTGTTCCGGTGCAGTTCGGCTTCAGGAGAGGTGAAAGAAAACTATATGTTTGGCGGGCCATTACTACAGGTGGCCACAAGAGGGCAAAAATTGCAATCTCCCATTTAAATGCATTGGAAATCAATTTCTTATATTCTAAAGCTTTTCTGTTTGCATGTTCCCAATGCATTTAAGTGGGAAACCAAACCTGTGCATAAAAAGAAAGGGTTTCATTTACCTTTCTTGTTCCTGTTCCATGTGTCCCTACTCCTTTGTCTCTGCTCCATGTTGTCAAAATTGAGGGGGAAGCCATGCTTCCTGGTTGCTGGGAGAGCAAGATGCTAAGCTAGAGCATCGCTTCCTGCCTCCATGCAATTGGCCTGCCTGCCCATTTCCCCTGCAGCGTTACCACTGGTTGGTGGTGCAAATACATACAGTACTATTTGGTTCAGATTTTTTTCTTGTTTTCCTGTTCTAAAAACTGGGTGTGTCTTATGGTCAGGTGCATCTTATGGTCCAAAAAAATGGTAATTCCCATTAATACAGAACATGAATAGAGTACTTGCTCCCCTAAGTTGTAAAGAAAATTTATAACTATGGAAGGACTGGTACACTCCAGTTACATTTGCAACTACAGCTAAAGATAGGTTTGAGAACCATTACATTAGGCAATTTATGTCATTCCCTACTGTCTTCTACCCTACGTTTTCTTTCTATTTTGAGAAATGTTTGTTTTCTGCCCCAATTAGTGAACCACTACTCAGGCAGGCTTACAAGAAAAATAAAGCAAGAAAAATATTACAGCTGGACTTACGTATAAATTAAACCATATTTGTGTAACTTAGGATCCTCTTCTTCAACTGAAAATTTCAACCATTGTTCCTGTGGACCTTTTCGTTGTTCTTCCTGGTCCCAACTTAGATGAATATTGTGATGGCTCACATGTCCTACAACTGGAGGGCGTGGTTTTAAGGTGGAATGTCTATCTACAAATGAATCACACCAAAGTGTTATTTTTAAAATGAGAAGATACATAAAGATCTTCCAAAAACTGGAGAATAGTTATCCATTGTCATATACAGTACCTGGAAATATTAAGCTGAACACAATATGTCTCGTACTTCATAAAAGTTCTACAACTTTTATTTATTTCCTCTTTTTATTTGAAGCACAATGATAAGAAAGAAAGAAAGATTTGAAGCAATGCAGTAATCAGAACTGGCAAATAATAGTGGTGTTTTTTTAAAAAAAAAATCTAATTTATTGCCACAACCCTACTGTTTATTTATATCCTGTTTTATTATCACCAAATATCCCCAAGGCTGCTTACAAATAAAAGCACAATCTCGAAAGAATTATGTGCCTGCAGTTAAATGATCATCTTTAGTGTGGCAGCTGACATCCAGACTTGTTAATTCTGCTTCATATGTCATGGGGAGGGTGTTTTTTGTTTGTTTTTTAAATAAAAACTCTTGTTGAAAAAAACTTTAGTCCCATGTGGTAGGAAAATTTCATCCTCACACACCCAGACTATTTCTGCAATTCTAAGCCCACCTTGAGTGGACTGGATTTATTCCATTGTAACACACATAAAATTTCAAGGGACATAATAGGCTTCTAAATTACTTATACTTCTCAGTTTGACCTAAATAAAGGGACTATGATGTATCAAGAAATATGCTTATGCCAACAGAACGAACACTGGCAGCAGATCAGACTTGCAGCCCCCTGTTTGCTGCCCAAATATGTTCTGTAAATTTGAGGATCACTTTGGAGGGAACTAAAATATGGGGGTGACCCACAAAGACAGTAAAGGGAAGCTTTTTGCAGAAAGAAGAGAATGCGGGAACATGTCCTATTTTCACATTTATCTTACATTTTGTGAAGAGGGTCACCCTGTGCACCCTCAGTAACCACCATTTGTTACCAGTCCACAAGCCCAGAGAAGCAGAGGAGATTATAAGCCTCCCAAGCTCCTACACAGCAAGGAGGTGATCCTGCTGGTGAAGTATGGGAAGCTAACTGATATGGGGTAGTTGGAGGAAGGTGCAATAACGAGAATAACAGGAGTTCGGAGGCTCAGGGAGGTCATCAACTCCATTGGATGAGGAAGAGATATGGGGGCTGGGGGCTGGCAGTGGATGACTTAGACCTCATCTTCTCTTCCTCCACACAACAAAAAGCAAGGAAAGAGTACAAATGGAGCCACCTCCTCCCACCCCGTCCATTTGACCATGGAAGTCATTGTGGATCTGGATCCTCAGCAACTTCTTCTCCAGCTGATTCAGCACCACCCCTCCCTGGTATCCTCATAACCTGACAGGAACAGTGGCATCCATCCTAACCCAGCCAAGGCATTGGAGATGTAAGTGGCAATTTGAGCAGGAAAAGAGACTCTGGGAGGAGTAGAGCCATGATGCTCAGTTCCTCTTGCCCACCGAAAAGGACTGAGTCCAAGCTTGCAACTCATACTTCCCACTGGCTTCTCTGAACCTGGACTTCCAAGGGACCCAGGGGAGTCAAGGGAGGCCCTAGTCAGGTGGATTTGGTGCTCTGTGGATTAGTACTGGAAGATCATCCTTCTGGGAATGCAGGAAAGGGATAGTTGGGGCTTACTCTGTGCTTTTAATAAAAGCAGCCCAAGGTGACAAAACCAAACTGGAGCCTATGGAGTTATTGCCTCTGGATTCTGCTGCCATTGCATGACCAGGAAGGGGCAGTGGCGTCCAGACTCACACATTGTAAAAGAAAAATCAACTCAGAGCATTTATTCATCAGCTACATCAATTTCAATGTAATTAACATAGTTCACTTAAAAATGAACATAAGCATTAACATCCTCAATTTTAATAGACTGTACAGTACTTTCAATACATTGTGCCACAAGGAATTCAAACAAGAAGAAAATCACTCAAACTATTCAAAATTGTCATGGGGAATTAATCATGTATTGATGGTATTACTACTCCTACACCTTCTGATAATTTCTCATGCTGAAGCATTGGCTACTCTTGAGCTTTAAGTAAGCTTTCTCTTGGAAATGTAGATATATCTAGACTGGCATTAAAGAAAATACTTCATAGATAAATTTAACCTAGATACTTTTCAGTGAACAACCAATGGCATGCTGACCGTTAAATTGCTGTTTAAATATATACGGTTTTCATATATTAACGGAAATGAGCTCCCGTCTTCATCCTAGCTCCTGCCAACCTAGCAGTTCGAAAGCAAGAAATTGCAAGTAGATAAATAGGGACCACTTCGGTGGGAAGGTAACAGCGTTCCGGGCACTCCGGTGTCTAGTCATGCCTGCCACATGACCACGGAAACGTCTACAGAAGCAGACAGCGCTGGCTCTTCGGCTTAGAAACAGAGATGAGCACTGCACCCTAGAGTCGGATACGACTGGCTTTCGAGCAAGGGAAACCTTTACCTTTACCTATTAGTATTACTACAGGGATAATGATCAAGCCATCTGGAAAATATTGGATATAAATATCTTGACCAGAATTCACATTTTGTTTGAAATGTTTGGTCTAAATATAATGTCCATTTTCTTTTACAACATTCCTCATTAAGGTAACCAGTTGTGCACTGTATTTACCTGCATCCAAAAAAATCTACTAGGAGGGAAGAGAATATTCCCCCCTTATGTCAGCTGTGATAAAAATCTAGTAACAAACTTTTTACTTTTCCATCAAAGTATCTAAACTCTAAGAAGAGACCATATTTACTGTGTCTTCTCTATTAGCAGCAATTTTAACAAAAATGTAAATAAAATGTAAATACATTTTAAAACATACAGTTGCAGTCGATGTGGTGGAAGGCCCTTGAGATCTGAACATTCTAACATGACTTACAGAGTAGGTCACAATTGTGAGTGACATAAGAGGATTCTACTGCTAAATAAAGCAACATTTTAAAACGAAAGAAAGGAATTCAGGTGATTAGTTTATTTTACCGCATTACAGTCCCTAATCACAAAATTTCCTTCGTTATACGTTATTTAATCCTTTCTTGAGAGGCAGTGTGGTATAGTGAACAGTCCAAAGACCTAGATTTAAACCCCCTATTTAACCATTGAAACTTGTGGGAGAGTGGCAAAGGGAAAATACTCCATGAACATCTCCTGTACCCCAAAAGCTCCATTAGGTCACCATAGGTCCAAAGCAATTTAGCAATATTTATTTCTAATGTGGTTAATAATTTCTATAATAAATTCTTAATTAAAACTAAGTGAACAACCAATAACATGTCGACACTGAGGTTTAATGTTTGAACTCTTAAAACCTGAACTTTTGTGTTTGTAAAGTTAAAGAAATTAGGAAGCTTGCTTTTCATAGTAAAACCATTGGTTCATCTAGCCCAACAGTTTTCCAGGGTTTCAGATAGGGATCTGCTATAGCCTTTCCTCAAGATCTGTTATTACCTGGTGGCTCTCCGTCAAAGGGCTAACCATGCTTGACCGTGCATATGTTTCAAAATCAGGTGATATCAGCTATGTTCAGGGTAGTATAGTGTCTTCCACATCTTTAATCAATTAGAATATTCAATTTCAGTTACTAGACATAATGTAAATCGCACTAGCATCTAGATCTGTGTTTCCCAACCTTTGGGTTTTGGACTTCAATTCCCAGAAGCCTAAGTGAATTCCCCAAAACACTGATCAGCCAATGCGCTGACTTAGGCTTCTGGGAACTGAAATCCTACTGTGGGGAGTGTGCTCCATGTTGGGAACCAATGAATCAATAACAAAGAATTGCCAGCTAAACGTTTGGATCATACTGTCATTTCTCTGTCTTATGGTACACCTTTTATAGGGCCCCATTTTATTTATTTATTTATTTATTACTCACATTTCTACCACTGCCCCCTCACCGAGGCGACTCCGGGCAGCTTACACATAAAACATAACAAATAAAAACTTATAAAAACATTTAAAATAACATTAAAATTGGGTTGTTTAATTTTTTAAATTTTTTTTTAAATGGCCTCCTATAATCCACAGGATGATTTAAAAACAAGTTGGGAGCAGGATTTGAATATAAAGATAGAAAACGATGCATGGAGGCATAAATGGAAAAAGAGGATAAAGAGAACTTTGTCAGTTAGAATAAAGGAACATAATTATAAAATGTTGTGGAGGTGGTATTTGACCCCAGTGAGGATGCACCAGATTGATAACAAAAAAGATAAAACGTGTTGGAGATGCAAAGAGGAAATTGGTACATATGAACATATGTGGTGGAGCTGTACTGTGGTTAAAGACTTTTGGAAAAAAGTCGAGAAAGAGATTGGTGAAATTATGGGTAAGAGAATTAAACTGGGGTCAAGTATCACCATGCTAACAGATGTGGAATGCCTTAATTTAAATAAGGATGAAAAACAATTATTAGAAATGATGCTTACAGCTGGTAGACAATGTATTGCTAGGAATTGGAAAAATGATATAAGTATAAAGATAGAAGAATGGTATAAAGAAATGTGGAATTTAGCATTGAATGACAAATTAACTTGGGAGATAAATAAAAAAGGGGGTATTATCAAAGAGAACAGATTTTGGAATATTTGGCAGGCTTTTGTGGATTACTCATTTAGAGGGGATGAAATAAATAAACCTGTACCGGATCAGAGAAGTTTTTGGAAGGAAAATATTAAGACATCCTGACTTCTCCAGGGCAATGTAAATATCACAGGGTGTATTATTTTTTGTTTTTGTTTTTTTTATTTTCATATTATTTACTTAGTATTGTATTATTAATGAATTTACGTATTAAATATCACACCATATTCAAAGTTATGTTAAAAAGTTTTACTTGCAATTTACAAGGATAGGCTAATAATGTATAGGTGTATTAATGAACTTGTCTAATTGTAATATGGTGTTAGAATCCAAACAGATATAACTTGTATGCAATTGTATTATGTATTTTTTCTTATGTATGTTTTTTGTTTTATTTTTATATGATGTAATTTTGTTTGAAAAATTTAATAATTTTTTTTTAAAAAAATGCCCTCCTAATGCCGCATCACAAGATTTAGTAAAACAAGCCAGCCCAGGGTGGCTATCTCCCCAGCCGCCCCACACATCCGCCGCACCAGCCATGTCTTAAGACTCTTGCGAAAGGATAAAAGCTTTGCCTAGAGGCAAAGTTCGGTTGACAGGAGGTTCCACAGGGCCAGAGCAAACACAGAGAATGCCCTCCTTCTTGTGCTAGAGAGGTGAGCCTCTCTAGTAGATGGCACTATCAGGAAGCCCCTCCAGTCTGCTCTAGTGGGACGGGCAGATGTCCTTGGGGCGACGCGGTCACTTAAGTACTCTGGTCCACTACCATGTAGGGCTTTAAAGGTAATCACCAGTACTTTGAATTGCACCTGGAGGCACACTGGCAACCAGTGCAGCTCCTGAAGCAGTGGTGAGGCATGGGCATAATGCCCGCACGCCATCATCGCCCGAGCAGCCACATTCTGGACCGGTTGCAGCTTCCAAATGGTCATCAAGGGCATTTTTCTTTATGACACCCCCACAACAGATTTAAGCAAATAGTTTCATCTGCTGGATTAAAAAAAATCATAAAATATATTAATTTCTTTAATGAAATTTTTGTAATTTGACTTTGCACTAAGATGAACCAAACTACAATGTTAAATACATACTTAATGGATCTTGGTGGCTAAACCAGCTGAACAGACTTTATTAGAATCTTAATCTAAGATGCTATTTAGTCTCCCTGGCTTCTGAAACAGGGTGGATAACTTTAAAAAAGGTTTTGTTGATCACAGTGTCTTCTCCATGCCATGTGTTCACCTGTCCATTTTTTCTGCTTTCTTTGATGATCTCTAAATGTGAGTGATATTGTTTTTTCAGATTTCTCCCTTTACTTGGCTGGTGTTTTTAATTAGAGTGTCTCCTGCTTTTTAAATTTTAATACTCTGAGGCTTTTTGTATTGTGGCTGATACTGGTTAGACCCTATTAGATATTTCTGCATGCACAAGAGAAATCACAGAAGCTGCCACTGCTAACTAGTTAATTCACAAGGTATGATCTAGGTCAGTGGTGGTGAACCTATGGCACGCACGACAGAGGGGGCACTCAGAGCCCTCTCCATAGGTACATGTGCTATCGCTCCAGCACAGAGTTCGCCTCGGCCTAACAGCCCAAAGGGAGCACTTCCTCCTTCCCCACAGCACAGAGTTTGTCCCGCCCCTCTGCCCAGCAGTCCAATGGGAGCACTTCCTCCCTCCCCTGTCAGGGGTAAGGTAGGTGGCTCACATGCAGCGTGAGGGTGCGGTGCGGACAGCAGCCTGTTGAGTCTGTGGAGAAGGTGAGTTTGGGCACTCTGTCCCTAAAAAGTTCGCCATCATTGTTCTAGGTGAAAAATTATCCACATGACTGACACACAAGTGAAACTTCATCTTTAGCCAGGGCAATCTCCATTGTTCCTTGTGTGTATTCATAAACCACTGTTGTCCTTAATTTATACTGTGAGCATTCTAGTGGAAAAAAGTTTGAAAAGTTAGATATAAATATTAAATATTTTAAATTAATAAATTAAATGTATGAATGAATGAAGAATACAGAGTTTTTCTTGTGCTCTAGTTTCAGCCTCTGCTAATGGGAATGAGTAGGGATTCACTGTAGAAATAGAATGTGAAGGAAAATATATGTCCTAAGGGAGCCTGCATGAATAAATTGCACTTTTGATTACACAAGCTTGAGACAGAAAATGGAAACCTCCAACTGCAGAGAAACAAAAAGAGGTGAGTTCTGACTTGTCCATCACATGTGGCCGGGAGCAAAACACCACAGCCACTTGTCAAAACCACTGCAGCCCCAAATGCCCAGAGAGAAGCTGCCATGTTTTCATGAATCATGGAGGTTTCTTTCTACAAAACATCAGCCCTTTTTTTGAATTCAGGTTCCAAGGCAAATTTCCTCAGAACTACGTGTGATGGGAAGCAAAGTCTCTGAGGTCACCAGGTGGAACCAGTGCTTTAGGAACCCTACCTTAGTTGTTATTCTGTTTGTCATGAGGTAAGAAGCCGCACGGACATACTCTTTTGAAATGTCATCATATTTAACTATTTTAGTGAAGACACCCAAGATGTTGAACAATATAAAACATGGACAATATATACAAAACCAAAAGAGAAAATATAATAAAACAATCTTAAAGTAGATAGAAAGACACAACAGTAGATGCAAAACACAACCATTAGCTAGCTAACTTGACAAATACCTGCTAGAGTATATGAGTCTTTGGAAGTGACAAAATATCATTAACAGTGCATGAGATAAATCCCATTTTATTAAATGAAGCTTAATTCCTGATAAATGTGTAGAGGAGCAAAGCTTAAAGAGGGTACCAGCTGGCCTACCAAGCCATACTCAAATGCAGTAAAAAGGCCTAGTATGGTAAATACAATGGATCTGACAAAGTCAAATGGTATTTTAATTATCTTTTATAATTATCATTATCATAACAATTCAGATGCCTACAGCTCTAATCAACCTACTTTTACTTTACTGTGCCAGAAAAATACATCAAAAGGCAAAAAAGAGGAAAAGGTCATGCTCCAAAGGCTTTTAATTAAGTCCTTTAAAAAATAACTATACAGTATTTCCCTTTATACTGGAATGCTTAAATGGCTCTTTTAGTCTCTAGGAATCTGTCTTTTAAATCACGTTATAGAAGTTTCTCAAATGAATTCAAATGAAATTCAAAAAGCCATCTCTTCTCATTAATAGTTTTCTAACAATACTGAGACGTATTTCTGACATTTTTAGAAGATATAAAATGAAACAAGCCTTATAAAAGGATATGGGAAGTCATATGGAGGAAGAAAACCATGAGTGATACAAGCATTAGTGGGAGAGATATCAAAAAGGTTCCCAATGAAAATAATATTTTTGGCCTACATTACAAATTATCATTTCATGAAGAAACCCATCTGTTTCCAAATATAAAAAGGAATAATGCAGTAGATAATAGGAGAATTCACATTGCAGGTCCCAGAATGTGCAATGGCTCTGTTGGCTGTGGGACTCTGTAAATTGTAGTCCAATTCCCTCACACACAAACACAAATCTGGTTCAGAGTGTACCATAGGCACATCAGAGGTCATTTTCATCAGATCCCAGAAATATAAGGGAAATTTAAACAAAACTTATTGATGCTGAAATATGGAGCAATATCTCACCAGATCAGTATAAAATAAAGATAAGATGAAAATAATGCTGAAAACTATGCAGAATAAATGTAAGAATAACAGACTTCTTTGAAGAACAATCTTTTGATGATAAACCTAATGTTTTAGAAGGTGCAATGAAAGCTATGCTCAAACCAATTGTAAAAAATAAATTGCCAGTAATAAATGGAATACCTTCAGAACTACTGCAGGTATAGAGGCAGAATCAAACTCCTATCTTGGTTTTCTACTCCCATGAAAGTCATAATATCTTATGCAAAATAATGCAGAATGTTTTGTTGTTGTTGTTCAGTCGCACAGTCGATTCCGACCCTTTGCGACACTATGGACCATTATCCTCCAGGCACCTCTGTCCTCCACCATCCTCCTCAGTCCACCCAGCTCTGTGCCCATTGTGTCTACAATACCATGTAGCCATCTCATCTTTGGCCTCCCCCTTCTTCTTTTGCCCTCTACCTTTCCCAGCATCAAGGCCTTCTCAAGTGAATCCTCCCTTCTCATTTGATGTCCAAAGTACTTAAGCTTCATCTTTACTATTTGCCCTTCCAATGAGCAGACAGGGTTAATTTCTTCTAAAATTGACCTATTTGTTCTGTTTGCTGTCCAGGGGACTCTCAGGACTCTCCTCCAACACCACATCTCAAAGGCATCTATTCTTCTGCGCTCAGCTTTCCTAATGGTCCAGCTCTCACACCCATGCATTACCACCGGGAATACCATTGCTTTGACTATGCAAATTTTTGTTTTCAAGGTGATGTCTCTACTTTTCACTATGTTCCCCAGGTTTCTCATAGCTTGTCTCCCCAGAATCAGTCGTCTTTTTATTTCATGGCTGCAGTCGCCATCTGCAGTGATCTTAGATCCTAAGAAAGTAAAATCTGTCACTGCTTCTACTTCTTCCCCATCTATTTCCCATGAACTGATAGGGCCTGTTGCCATTATCTTGGTTTTCTTGATCTTGGTTTTCTTGATCTTGGTTTTCAGAATGTTTTAAAACAAAGATTTTAACTGTATACGAAATAAGACCTGCCAGATATTCAAGCTGGATTTAGTAAAGGAAGGGACATTAGAAAATATATTTTATATTGGCTAATGGAATATACGAAAGAACATCAGAAGAAAAACAATTTGTACTTTATTATTACAGCAAAGTTATCGTGAAAAGCTACAGATAGTTGTAAACAAATTGGTGAGGTGTTGTTCAGTCGCACAGTCGATTCCGACTCTTTGCGACCCTATGGACCATCGCTCTCCAGGCACCTCTGTCCTCCACCATCCTCCTTAGTCCACACAGCCCCGTGCCCATTGTGTCTACAATACCATCTAGCTATCTCATCTTTGGCCGTCCCCTTCTTCTTTTGCCCTCCACCTTCCCCAGCATCAAGGCCTTCTCAAGTGAATCCTCTCTTCTCATTTGATGTCCAAAATACTTCAACTTCATCTTTGTTATTTGTCCTTCTAAGGAGCACTCAGGGCTAATCTCTTCTAATATTGACCTATTTGTTCTCCTCGCTGTCCAGGGGACTCTCAAAACTCCCCTCCAGCACCACATCTCAAAGGCATCTATTTTTCTTCGCTCAGCCTTTCTAATGGTCCAGCTCTCACAGCCATACATTACCACCGGAAATACCATTGCTTTGACTATGCGGACCTTTGTTTGCAGTGAAATATCTCTACTTTTCACTATGTTCCCCAGGTTTTTCATAGCTTGTCTCCCAAGAATCAGTCGCCTTTTTATTTCATGGCTGCAATCCCCATCTGCAGAGATCTTGGATCCTAAGAAAGTAAAATCTGTTACTGCTTCTACTTCTTCCCCATCTATTTTTCAGGAACTGATGGGGCCTGTTGCCATTATCTTGGTTTTCTTGATATTGAGTCTCAAGCCAGCTTTTGCACTCTCTTCTTTCAACCTAATCAGGAGCTTCTTTAGGTCTTCTTCACTTTCTGCCATTAGGGTGGTATCATCTGCATATCTCAAATTGTTGATGTTTCTCCCAGCAATTTTGATCCCATATGGTGATTCCTCCATCCCTGCATTGCGCATTATGTGCTCTGTGTATAAGTTGAATAAGCAGGGTGACAGAATGCAGCCTTGTCTTACTCCTTTTCCTATTCCAAACCACTCCGTCATTCCATACTCTGTCCTAACTGTTGCTTCTTGACTCATGTACAGATTTCTCATGAGACATATGAGGTGTTCTGGTATTCCCATCTCTTTAATTACTTGCCACATTTTGTTGTGGTCCACACAATCAAAGGCCTTGGTGTAGTCAATGAAACAGCAGTAAGCTTGTTTCTGGTATTCCTTTGTTTTCTCCATGATCCAACATATGTTGGCAATGTGATCTCTGGTCCCCCTGCCTCTTCTGAATCCAGCCTGCACCTCTGGTAGTTCTCTTTCTACATGCTGCTGTAGTCTATCCTGCATTATCTTGAGCATCACTAGCTTGTGGGGTGAGCGCAATTGTTCGATAATTTGAACATTCTTTGGCATTGCCCTTTTTTGGGATTGGGACATATACTGATCTTTTCCAATCCTGTGGCCACTGTTTCATTTTCCAAATCTGCTGGCATATAGCATGTAGTAGCTTGATTCCATCATCTTTTAGGGCTTTGAAGAATTCAACTGGGATACCATCATATCCACTGGCTTTGTTGTTTGCCGTGCTTTTTAGGGCCTTTCTGACTTCACTCTCTAGGATGTCTGGTTCAAGTTCAATTTCCCCCTCATTGTTATTATCCACGGTGTTTAGGTCTTTTTTGTAAAGTTCCTCTGTGTACTCTTTCCATCTTTTCTTTATCTCTTCTGCATCCACTAACTCTTTGCCATCTTTGTCTTTTATCGTGATCATTTTTGCTTTGAACGTTCACTTGACTTCCCCAATTTTTTTAAAGAGATCTCTAGTCCTGCCTCTTGTGTTGTTTTCCTCTATTTCTTTGCACTGTTCATTTAGGTAGCTTTCCTTATCTCTCCTTGCTTTTCTTTGAAATTCTTTATTTAAGTGATTGTATTTTTTCCTTTCTCCTTTGCCTTTTGCGTTCCTTCTTTCCTCTGCTATTTTAAGAGCCTCATCCGACAACCACTTTGCTTTCTTGCGCTTCTTTTCTTTTGGTATAGTTTTCCTTGCTGCCTCCTGCATAATGTCTCTCATCTCTGTCCATAATTCCTCTGGTACTCTGTCTATCTGGTCCAGACCATTGAATCTGTTCCTCACCTCCACCGTGTATTCCTTGGGTATGTTGTCCAGATCATATCTATCCGGCCTATTAGTTTTCCCTATTTTCTTCAGACTGAGCCTGAATTTTGCAATCAGTAGATTGTGATCTGAGCCACAGTCCGCTCCAGGTCTTGTTTTTGCTGACTGTATGGAGGTTCTCCATCTTTGGCTGCAGAGTATGTAGTCAATTTGGTTTCGATGTTGGCCATCTGGTGATGTCCATGTGTAGAGTCTCCTCTTGTGTTGCTGGAAAAGGGTGTTTGCTATGACTAGTGTGTTATCTTGGCAGAACTCTATCAGTCTTTGCCCTGCTTCGTTTTGTGTTCCCAGACCAAACTTGCCTGTTATTCCGTCCACTTTTTGATTTCCTACTTTTGCATTCCAGTCTCCTAAGATAATGTGGACATCGTTTCTTGGTGTCTGTTCTATAAGATGTTGTAGGTCCTCATAGAACTGGTCTACTGTGGCTTGATCTGCACTGGTAGTTGGTGCATATATTTGGATTACAGTGATATTAAATGGTTTGCCTTGTAGTCTGACTGATATCATTCTATCATTTTTGAGATTGTATCCCATTACTGCTTTTCTCACTCTTTTATGTACAATTATGGCCACTCCATTTCTTCTGAGGTTTTCTTGTCCACAGTAGTAGATATGATGGTTTCCAGAGCTGAATTCGCCCATACCTGTCCATTTTAGCTCACTGATTCCCAAGATGTCAATACTTATTCTTTCCATTTCCTTTTTTACCACTTCCAGCTTTCCTTGGTTCATAGATCTTACATTCCATGTCCCTATGCAATATTGTTCCTTACAACACTGTATTTCTCCTCCCCCTTTCCTGCCCATCCCTTTCTGTCCATCTAATGTGCTGAGCATCCTTCCTGTTTCCTCTGATTTGTCCCTTTGTTTTGCCTTTGCTTTGGTCAATAGGGTTTTCTTGGCAAACTCCCTGGCGTGCTTTGCCGGTTTCTACGCCATTCCCTCCCCCCCCCCCCATCATACATATTATCACAGTTTAAAACAAGGTAACATCATCATGCATAATATCACAGTTTAGAACACAGTATCAGTTTAGAACTGATGTCAGTCAGCTCTAAACTGAAACTCTAAAGTGGTGAGGTATAACATTTGATTTTCCTGATTCAAAGTTATATTCAATTTTGCAATAATAAAGTGAGACTTACCTCACGCAAAGCACTACTTACTGTCCCAAATACAAGTTAAAAGAAAGAACGTAAGTTAAGAGAAAGAGAAGGGTTTACAACAAGCAAACGTGTCAGGCAATGGAACATTTTCTCACCCTACATGCAAAACATATAGAGAAAACTGGATTCGACTCTGATGAAAGAATGAAAACCTGCAGGGGGGGGGGGAATCAATAATTTTTAAAAATGCAGATGATACCATAATACTGACAAAAAATAACAGCAATGACAGTGCAAGAAAGTACAAAAGCAAAGATGACAGTTGAATATTAAGAAGGCAAAAGCAATGATTATAGAAGGATTGCATTAACTGTCATGTTGATAATGAAGAGACTAAAATTGTTAAAATGTTCTACACTGTAGTTCGATCATCAGTCCAAATGGAGACGACAGTCTATTTCAGGATATTCAGGTCCCAATCACAGAGAGGTAAGGAGAGAGAAGATTTCTTACAAGCATTAGCACTCGAATAAATGCAAAGACCTTTTATCAGCAATTTGTCATGAGGTTTCTCAGACACATAATGGATATTGAGGAATGCTTCTTATACAATATAACTCTAATTTACTACTTAGTTCTATCAGTAATCTTTTCAAAGAACTTCATTTTCTTGAGGCCCCATCTGGAATGCTGTGTACAGTTCTGGTCGCCATACCTCCAGAAGGATATAATGGAGCTGGAAAAAGTGCAGAGGAGGGCAACCAGAATGATTAGGGGACTTGAACACCTTCCTTACCATCTGAGGCTGCAAAGGTTGGGCCTCTTCACTCTTGAACGACAGCGTCTAAGAGGTGACCTGATTGAAGTTTATAAAATCATGCACGGTGTGGACAAAGTAGATAAGGAAAAACTGTTTTCCCTATCGCATAACACTAGAACTAGGGGGCACTCCATGAAACATTTGGGTGCTAGTTCTCAAACAAATAAGAGAAAGTACTTTTTCACCCAGAGGATTACTGGTCTATGGAACTCCCTGCCAGAAGAAGTGATGACAGCTGTCAGTCTTGACAGCTTCAAGAAAGCATTAGACAAGTTCATGGAGGACAAGGGTATCAATGGCTATAATTATGGATACCTAAGAACAATCTCTAGGTTGGAGAGATAGGAAGGATATCTCTCAATGCCATTTCCAGGGAATCCTAAGCAGGTGAAGGCATCTGCTTGGGAATAATACCCTGAAGCAAATGGTGAGCCACTGTGTGAGACAGAATGCTGGACTTGATGGGATGTGGCCTGTTCCAGCAAGGCTGTTCTTATGTTCTTAATGAAGCCAGTATTAGCTACCAACTAACAACAAATCTGTGCCAGCTTTTTGATGTGCCATCCAACAATTATTTAATGTGTTGCCTGGTGGTATGAAATGTGACCACATTAATCTGGCAACTATGAGGAAGCTCAGAAAGAGTTTCACCCGTGCCAGAGGTCTCAGCTTACAGAACATCCCATCCATACCCCATTCCATCATATTCTTTGGTTCAAAAGATATTTTCAAATCCTCCTTGAACCAACATCGTCCTATTCTTCTGCTCCTCTTCCTATGCCTGCAGCTAACACACCAACCTTCTTTTCTCTTTCAGTACTCCAAGTCTCCACATCTGAAAGGCGTCTATTATTCTGCGCTCAACTTTCCTTATGGTCCAGCTCTCACAATCATACATTACTACTGGAAATACCATTGTTTTGACCATGCAGACTTATGTTTGCAAGGTGATATCTCTACTTTTAACTATGTTCCCCAAATTTCTCATAGCTTGCATTGTTGACGCAATGGGCACAAAGCTGGGCAAGGTGAGGTAGATGGTGGAGGATAGGGGTGTCTGGCGTGTGGTGGTCCATGGGGTTGCGAAGGGTCGGAATCGACTGTGCGACTGAACATCAAGACTCCAAGTCTCCACTGAATCGAGGGATTGTCTATCTGAAAGTACAACAAGCATTCCTACCCAAGAAAAAAACAAAAAGAGTCTTTCATTTCAGTATGAAAATTTATAAAAAACAGATGTCCAATCTCAGACATGTAACAGATGTCTATTTTAAAAGTATATTGCACAACAACAGTCGATCGGTGTATTAGCATCCCACTAATTCTTTCAGACGTCATTACTCAGTGCAAAGTTTTTGATAGGATCCCTCTTTTTAAAAGATATACGATAAACAGAAAATCCAACAGGTGTTGTTTGTCTAAGCCTGGGGTGCCCAAACTATGGCCCGTGGGCCAGATCCAGCCCCTGTTGCCAATTCATCCGGCCCACAAAACCCTTGTTGCTCCTGGAAGAGAAAGTAAAACACGCCTGTACAGTGATGAGGGCTTCGCAGACCAGATGAATTGGTGTCGGGGGCCGGATCCAGTCCCTGGGCCATAGTGACCAGCCCTCTGAACCATATGACCAGCCTGTGGCCCAAAATGTTTGGACACCCCTGGTCTAAGCTGTCATTCTCTGCCTCTTCATGCTGAAAAAAGTCTATGCAAGACATGAGCTAAAGGTAAAGGTTTCCCTTGCTCGAAAGCCAGTCTTATCCAACTCTAGGGTTCAGTGCTCATCACTGTTTCAAAGCCGAAGAGCCAGTGCTGTCTGCTTCTGCTTACCTTCCCACCGAAGTGGTCCCTATTTATCTACTTGCAATTTCTTGCTTTCGAACTGCTAGGTTGGCAGGAGCTGGGACAAAGACGGGAGCTCATTCCGTCCTGCAGTACTCGGGAATCGAACTGCTGACCTTCCGCCTCCCAGTCAGCGTCTTAGCGACTTCAGCCACTGCAGTCCAAAGACATGAGCTAGATAGCATCAATACGGAACAGCATGCATTGCCTTATCTGAATTCATAGCCCCCAACCTCTCTCTCTCTCTCTCTCTCTCTCTCTCTCTCTCTCTCTCTCTCTCTCACACACACACACACACACACACACACACACACACACACACACACACACACACACACACACCATTCAGCTGATAATCCCTTGTGGTTTTTTTAAAAAAAGAGGGTGTTTTCAGAAAGTTTCCAGCAACCTCATGCGCTGATTTGATACCACATACTTTGGTGCTGCACTGGCTTTCTTGGCCGTAACAGAGAACGCACTCTGCACATGCTCAGAAGCATTATGTTTATTATGGGGTGTGTGGGTTGTTGTTTTTTTGGGGGGGAGGGGGACGGCCGTGCTTTGCTTTCCCATCGCCCCACGGGATGTTCCTGAATTTCTGAAGCGCCTACTAGCCTTCTTCCACCACCACCACCCCTTCGGCCCCGTATCTCAAAAGTGTCCTCACCCCCGTTCCCCTCCTTCTCAGTCATGACGCTCCCCCGGTCGCCTCCGCCTCGGACTTGCTCCGCCTCCATGTGCTGCTGCCGCTGCCGGTACCGTTTCACCGCAAGGCCGCGTCCCGGCGTCCAGTTGCCATAACAACGCAACTGCTGGGCCAGGCCCCGCGGCCCTCGTGGGGCTTGGAGTCCCTCCTCCCTCAACTGGACCGAGGGCGAAGGGAGGGGAAGGATGAGGGGCGGCGGAGGTGCCTGTCAATTCCCACTTGGCTCGGGGTGGGAAAGATCCAGATGTGGCATGCAAGGTCAGGGCCACCTGGTCTATTTGTGATGAAAATGTACTCACAAGTCGACATTCGTGTCTGGAGAACGCAATTGCCACAATTGATGATGTGCGGATCCAATTTTTTAAAAAAAATCGCGTCAGAAGCACACAAAGGTGCTTTCTGGGTTGAAAGGATTTTTGCTGGAGGAACTCCACTCAGGGGACACCCGAATGAGTCTCCTTTCATGTCCCCAAGATCTTTTCCCACCCAAGTGGTCCCTAGTCGTCTACTTGCAATTTCTTGTTTTCAAACTGCTAGGGTTGGCAGAAGCTGGGACAGAGACGGGCACTCATTCCGTCATGCAGTACTCTGGTCTTGAACTGCCGACTTGCTGACCTTCCAGCTAACAAGGCGGGCTTCTTAATCACTGAGCCACTGCAGTCCAATCCAGCCACTGAAAGCCACTGGTTGAAGTCTTATTGCTTAGCCCAGGGATTCTCAACCTGCAGCCTGTGGGCTGGATGTGCCCCCCCCCACCGCCTCCACCACACCAGGAAGTGCCATGTGGTGGAGGAAGGGCAAAATGGCCGTCCGGCTCCCAAAGATGACTGAAGGAGTGTGACTTGGCCCCCGGCTTTAAAAGGTTGAGAACTCCTGGCTTAGCATATGTTGCATTAGAATAGGTCCATTAAATCAGTAAAGATTGATAGGTCAACTCCTCTGCAAGTTCTGTTGATTCAGTTGTGATTCACTTATAGAATCTCGATTTTCCATCTTATTCAGGTACTCTTAACAGCTGAATGTTTGGAATGGAACAATCTGAGCAAGGTGAACACTCAAACTGTTAAACTATGTCTTCAGGGGGAGTAGAACTGTATCCAGCACAGGCTAAATCTCTCTGTTCCTGATCCTGTCTTTCAACTGATCAAAATATCTTCTAGTCTGTATTAAACTTCAGTTTATTAATACTCACCCAGTCCATTACTGACACCAGACACCTGTTTAGGACTTAAACACCTTCCTTGAATTCAGATGGAAAGGAGATGGGCATAATCAGCATACTGATGACATAACACCCAAAACTCTGGACAACCTCTTGCAGCAATTTAATGGATAAGTTCAATAGCATGTGGACCCAAACAGTGTTCTTGAAACGACATTAGAGGCCAAAGAGCAGAACATCAAACAAGAGTCCCCCAATAACACCCTTTGAGCATACCTCTCCAGGAAAATGAGAACCACTGTATAAGTGTGTCTCCAGGTCCCATCCCAGAAATAGTTACCTCAGAAGGACAACTTTGTTAATAATAATTGTGTACCATCATATCAATTCAGACTTATGATGACCCTTTTCAGGGTTTTTAGGTGGATAATTTACTCAAGACCTCACAGGATGGCTCTTCTCCCTGGAGGCACTGTAGGGAATCGAATTCCAACTTCTGGATATCTAAACCACTAAGTTGTCCAGCCAGTACACATCTTGACTGATGGTATCAAAATTTGAAGAAGTTGAGAAGAACCAATAGGAACACACCCTCCCTGTCAAGTTCCCAGCATAGGCCATCTATTAAGGTGACCAAAGCAGCTACTGTCGCATAACTAGGTCTGAAGCCAGCCAGAATTGTATCTACATAATTTGTCTTATCCAAGAAATTTCAAGCTGTGGAGCCGTCACACACTCTAATACATTGACCAAGAATGGAATATATAAAGTTGTTGTGTGCCATCAAGTCATCTACAACCTATGATGACCTTTTGAATTAGAGATCTCTAAAATATTTTGCTCTCAAAAACCCTACTCAACTTCTGCAAGTTGTAGAATGGCTGGTAAATATCCAATACAGGACCATGCAATTCAAGGAGAGCTTTTTCAGCGGATATCTTATTGTTGCCTCCTTGACGCATGCTAGAATCCTGCTTTGCTGGACTTTTTAATGTAAACAACTTCATTACAGTGCTTTATTGCTAGCAATAATACATGAAAGAGAAATATGGATTGTTTCACCTTTTACTCAGACAATTTTAAGAATTATCTGACTCTGCTGATGGGGAGAAGATAGAAGAGGAAAGGATGGTGAGATAAAGAGAAGATTTAGAGATGAAACCTTCTGATGAGTTGCCTTCTCTTTCTATTATTACAAACTTCTCAAAGAAGGATAGGAAGTTCCTGTCTGGCAAGTGAAATATGCTTTGAGGAAAAAAATCTCTTTCATATTGTGATTATTACAGAAAATACTATGACTAACAAGTGTTCCCAAGAAAGGGTTTTACTGAGGACCTCTAGCTCAATATAAATTAAACAAATGTTGAATATTCTGTATTCATATTTTTATGACATGTTTTATGCTGGATTATCAAAATAGTAAATATTTGCAACCTAAATATGGATCTTTCCTTTTACAATTGTTATTCTGTCACATTGTCATGCAAGGAACTCCATTTTAAATCCTTGTTCATATATTCCATACTTTTTCTACTAATTGATTTACATGAAAGTGTAAGCTTATTACTTCACAGATTTTTTTAAAAAGCTCAGGAGAAGAGGGTTAACTCATAGAGTTATTTTTTTGCCCATTGATTTATTATGGACCAATTTAAAAGACCAAGATCTTTAAGGTAGAGAACATTACATTTTAAACATATAATGCTTTGACCTTAAATGCTACCAGTTATGCAACACTCTAGAATATAATTTTCTTTTCATAGAATGTGTTTGTGCTGCTTCTGTTATCCAATTCTCTATTCTGTTCCTGGGCAAGGCTTGAAAATGAGGAACTGTTGTGTATGCATGAACTCATCTGCCTCCGCACGCAACTCAGCTGCCAGCTATAGTGCAGCATCTGCCACTGCACGCAACTCAGCTGCCAGTTATAGCACAGCTGAAGGAGCTCACCCCACGTGGCTCAAACCACCCAATCAGTATCAAGCGCAGGAACCCTTCCCGCCACAGGTGAACCTTAGTCAGGTATGCAGTACGTCCCAATGACGTCACTGCTACCGCAACCAATGGGTGCCCTTGGGGCGAAATTCAAATGTACTGTATGATATATAAGGAGCTACGTCTCCACCGTTTTGCAATGTACAGATTGACCATGCTGCAATAAAGAAGTGTTTGGCCCGCCTGCTGGCTCTGTGTGCAATCAATCTGCCTACATCAAAGGAACAGAGTTCAGAGAATTTCATATGGCATAGTTTACTGCCCGAAACTGAATTTTATTGCTTTTCTGCATGGCTTAAAATACTTAGCCAAATATTTGGACTTCCACGCTTTCCCCCCTCCCCAGTTTCTTACCATCTAGCCTGCTGAAGTATTCTTTAAAACTTGAAAGCATCCATATTTTCTGTGTTTACAATTGAGCTTAGTAAAAGTATCCCTCTGTGGGTTCCAATTTAAAAAAATAATTGTTTTATACCATGATTATATATTCCCAGTAAGGATTACTACTCCATGTTTTTTAACAGCAGATCTGATAAAAAATTACTTTGAAAGGTTCAAAAGTGGTTTCCCATATGAGAAGTGCTATCACTTGAAAATAAATACCAAACCACAAAACAGTTCTTGCAGCATATTAATAATTATTCCGTTATACATTATTATGAAGAAAAGGAAGATGTGACAAATATATATGTTTATGGTTTTAGAAACTAAGAACAAATAACCTAAGTATGTGGGTGGTTTAGAATTCTAGTTTTAAATGATATTTTTATAAGACAAGCACATATATGCACCCATTTTCGCAATTTTGAGCTATATTGAAATCAATGGATCAACTGATCTTCTTTCATGTCTAGGTCAGACTTCAAATGGCCAAAATGAAGTCACCATTTGGTAAATTGATTCCATAATTCCTTTCACCCAACCTAGTGTGAGAAAGATTAGCTGGCACAACAAGGTTGCCGTTGCTCGGGGTACGCCCAATCATGTTTCAAAAATACTACAATTTGAGGAGGCTCTTCTGTGGATCAACAGATCAAATCAATCTAAAAACATTTCAAAGGCAGGCAGAGGAAGGCTGGCTTTCTAAACATGCTGTGACACATAAGCCCATCTATTCTGAAGAGAAAGATGTCTCAATGGGGAGGGCATTCAATAAACAGAGGTGGGGAAGCATCAACACTCTCTCTTAAGCATACCTGTAAAGGTGACGGGGTTGAGAGGAGGGCCTCCTCAGAAGACCTTAAGACCGGAGAACTGTTATATAGGGAGATGCAAACTATTGATAATCAGGATCCTAGCAGTATAGGACTTTATATAGGCAACTAGTAAGGTTTGCCCGGCCTTGCCGGACATTTTTAATGTGTGTGTTGGTGGTTTGGGGTGATTTTGTTTTTCACAACCAGCACTCCTAGGAAAAACCCCACTCCAACCGCCAACTCACACATTAATTTTTTTAAATTATGGCAGGAGTGGTGTGTGTGTGTGTGTGTAGTCCACCAGAGGGTGCTATTTTTAGTTTAGATTTTTGTTAAATAAAAATAGCACCCTCTGGTGGACTACATTCACTAACGTTCTGTGCGGAGGAGGCATTTGTGCAGGGAGGATGTCTTTTCAGTTGTTCCCTGTAGGTGAACAGGTAGGTGAGTTTTTTTGTTGTTTTTGGGTGTGTGTTCGTGTGAGTGTGTGTGTGTGTGGTGGGGGGGGGTTGGGAGGGTTTAACATGGCCTTGCCTTTCGGGCCAGGCCGCGTTAAATCCTTGAGTTGGGGTGGGGGAATTCTTTTATTTATCTATGTATTTTTTACAGGGGGGCTGGCCGTAGCCTGGGTTTGCGCGGGGCATGAGGGGGGTATCCCCTCCCCCCCAAGCTACAGGCCGGCTTGGGCAGGTCTCCGAGGCTGCGGGGGGAAAACATAGTTTTTCCCCATTGCCTCGCCGAAGCATGGGTCGGGGGTAAGAGAGGGGTATCCTCTTTCCCCACCTCCCATGCTACGGTGGTGGCTTGTCCCAGCCTCTGAGGCTGTGGGGGAATTTTTTTTCCCTGCTATCTTTCTGAAGCTTGGGGGGGAGGGGGGTTTCCTCCCCCCCCCACCAAGCTATGTGGCAGTTGTGGGAGATGGAGGCCGAGAACGGTGCTCTGTGCTTGGCCTTTGTCTCCCATTTTTAAGGTGTTCGTCTTCCTTAGAAGATGGGGGCCAAATCTTTTGGCCTTCGTCCTCCTAGGAATACGAATCAGTTCCCTCTGGAAAACACTTTCCCTCCTGTCGTGAACTTCTGTGTAGGGAGAAGCACCGGACAGTCCTTTGCCATGTTGCCCGCAGAGACGAAGGACAGTCCAGTGCTTCTCCCTATGCAGAAGGCCGCAACGGGAGGGAAAGACTTTCAAAGACCCAGCCAGAGGCAGCAAAGGGTAAGTGCGGTTGGCGGAGGTTAGGTAGGGAGGGCTAGGTGGTGGGGAAGCAGGGCAGCATGGTTACCGGGGCTGTGCCTCCCCCCCCCACTCCCAAACCCTCATCGACCGCACTTATTTTTTCCCAGCTTCGGCTGGGTCTTTGAAAGTCTTTCCCGGGCCGGCACGGTTTGTCTTTTAAAACTGCCGTACCGCACTTTCCCAGCATCCTCTGCGCTCGCATCCCTCAGCCTGATTGGCTGAGGGGTTGCACAGCACAGAGGACTCTGGGGCTCGTAGTTCTTCTTCTTTTTTTTTTTTTGGTCGCGTTTGTGCGGCTGCTGCCCCTGGAACCCCACGGCATTGGGAAGGCGGGGGTTATGGTGAGTGTGGAGGGCTAGGTCGGGGATGGTTGGGCCGGGTGCAGGAGCCTTTGAATGAACCCCACGGTTAAGGCCACTTTTTATAGGTATAGATAACCAGCACTTTGAATTGAGCTTGGAAATGGAGCCGGCAGTCAGTGAAACTGCTGTAACAAGGGAGTTATAGACTGTGCCAGCACTGGTCAACAATTGGACTGCAGCATTTTGAACCAAATGAAATTTCCAAATTGTCTTCAAAGAGTCTGTGGTAAAGGGTGTGTACAGGAAAGGGCAGGCAGGAAAGGGCAGGCAGGTGGAGGCCTTTGAGTCAGCAGGTGGTGTTATTCCTGCACTATTACTCCAGAAGATTCTAAGGATGAAGAAAAACAACAATTCAGTGCTGCTTCTCTCCATTCTCTAGTGCTCCAGATCTTAGTTTTCCATGTTTTCCCCTACATTTTTTTAAAAAAGGGAGTTATTCACATAAATAATTTTTGGCCTCAAAAAGACATTCAGATAGTTCTATTTATTGAAGCCTTTTCTCTTGCAGGTGAATGTGACTGTGATGCCATTTCTGTGCTTTTTATCTTAACTCCTCAAATAAACAGAATTCAAAGTTCCCTTCTCCTGAGACCTGGAAAGTGCTCTGGAGCATTTAAAAGCACATTCAAAAACACCTCAACACAAATGTTCCTTTTGATGTCTGAATATCTAAACTAATGAGGAGTAACTACATTTGTTGCACAAAAATGGTTCTCTGAAAAAATGCTGTGAGTCATGATTGCCTTATTCCAGATTCTCACAACTGTGAACTGATTTGTTAAAGCAGGTGTGGCCAACCTACGGAAGTGGCCACATTTACGACAGCCATAAAACACGCCCATGCATGTGTAAACGTACCTGCACCTGCCATAAATTTAATTTAATTTAATTTTCGCACTTGTATGCTGCCCAATCAGGTTACCCAACTCAGGGCAGCTCACATGGTAAATAAACAATATATACAATACACAATATACACAGTAAATACACAGTAATATAATATACAAAATTCAATCTACCAAAACAACATATAATAATATAATAATATACCACAACACAACACATTTACAACAGCCACGGATGTGTTTTACAGCAGTGTTTATGGCGGGAGGAACCATGTGACAGCCCACTCAGCTGTCTGGGGGGGCGTGGTCCAGCCCACAGCACGAAAAGATTGGGAACCCCTCTGTTACCTCTGTTAAAGAATATACTTGGTTAAAAAGCTAACGGCTGCTTTGCCAAATTCAGTAATTTAGCAATGGAAAAGAACATAAGCATAGAACTGTTGTGCTCATAGGATGTTTTCCACAATGACTTTTCAATTTCAGTGATGAAGAGATTCTGATTTAATGGCAGATTTCAAGCAACATTTGTTTATTTGTCTGATCTCTCTTCTGGCCTAGCTTAAGCCAGAACTGAGTTTACGACACATATAAAAGAACATGCTGCACAGTTAAAAGCAAGCAAGCTGTTCTAGAGACAAAATGTTAGAGTAAAAGATGAGGAAGAAGTAGAGGGCAACAAAAATGGATACAATATATTTCTCATAGAAGACAATTCCATCTGATGGATCATCCACTGACCCTATAAGGGTCTCTCAGAGAGGAAGGAACAGGTTTTATCCTCTGTACATTTCCCTTGTTATGTTGGCCATTCCCAAGGCTTTTCAGTATCTATAGACTCGTGAATAATGATATGGTAGAATTCCCCTAGAAGTGCTAGAGTTACAGTAATAAGTAGTAATAACATTTCTGCTTCAAATGTATTATTTAGCTGCTGCCTTCTTGACAGATACTTTTTGTGCTAACACAACTGAGCAAGGTCATGACTTTTGGTAAGCCAGCAGGAAGTCTAGTCCTGATTCTGGTCCTGGTCCTGGTCATCAGTGTTCTTCACCCTGGTAAACCAAGTAAGCAACCTCATGCTCAAGAATGAGAGGGCTGATGTCCTTTTCTCCCAAGAGACCATTCCTGTTCCTTCTCTGACATAGTCTGCCTAATGGAGCTCACAACAAAACATTCCCAGAACTGCCTTTCATTTAATTTAATTGACTTAAGGTCTTGACATTTATCCAGGCAGTTCATTTCCTTTCATCAAACTCTTCAGTTGCTAGTAGCTAGCTACAGATGCTCATTTGAGATACAGTAACTCTCTTAATAATTTTTTTAAAAAACCAATAGTAACACCTTTGGCACTCATTTGTGGGAACTGATTTATTTTTCTGTGTGTGTTTTTAACTTTAAGTACTGTACCTCAGTGGTGTGCCAAATAATTTTTTCCCATTTTCATCATGGAGTGATTGTATGAATGTAAATACATAAACATGCAGCAATGTGGCTGCATTACAAGTAGGTAATAAAATTTCCCAAGTGTCCATCGTGTTGTCAACATCACAGTCCAGTACAGTTGGGAAACAGAACCTGATAGAAGCCAATGAAGATTAAATGGTAGATATAATAGCTACCTTGATTTTACATAGCTTTGTGAGAGAAAATAAATCTAAACCTATAAAGCAGACCCGTATGTTTGTGGGTCCTGGCTGCGTTTGCCCCCCTGGCCACCCTCCCCCCTTCAAGTTCCTCCAGACCTACCTTACCTGCCAAAGGGGTGAAAGAAGGAGGTCTGGAGGCCACCGGTGGGGTGACAGCCCCACAGACAACCAAAATGCCACAAAACTACCACCCACAGTGGCCACTCCAACTCCCAGCGGCCACTGTGGGGCAGAGCAGCCAATCACAGAGGCAGCACACGATGCAGCAGCCTCGATCACCTGGCTACTGCGGCCACCACAGCTGTCTCCGCTGCCCCTGCATGGATGGGCAGTGACGACGAAAGCCACCACCGCCCATTCCCGCCAGAGGGGATCCATCCTCCCGAGGAACGCAGGGCTGAAGAACCAGACCACTGCGTCCTCCCTAGCCAGCGGGAAATGCAAGGGTGCTGAAGGTGTCTGTTGCATCCTCCCCTTCTTCCCGGGGAACACAAGGGTGCCGAAGGGGGCCCCTGTGTCCTCCCAGGGAATGCAGGGCCACAGAACCCGACCACTGTGTCCTCCCCATCTGCCTTCCCTCCTGCCGGAAAAAGCACCCCGGGGCGAAGCCCGGGCAAATCTGCTAGTTATCTATATTGCCAGCTAGGGTCTTCAGCATTAACTCTCAGTGAAATCCCTAATCCTCCCAATTATCTAGGATTGTCCATAATTTCCATAGACTTTCCTTCAAAAGCAAAGTTAGAAGCCTGCCTCCTTTTCAGATCATATTCAAACATGTACATTTACATTTGATGCAGAGGGTTACAGTCCAGAGAAGTCTGTGCCAAATAAAAGGCAGGGGATAGAGTGTTGGCCTAAGATTCAAGATACCTAAGGTCAAATCCCTGATCTCCATAGAAACTCACTGAGGAATAGCAATAAAGTGCATAGACATCTCACATGCCTCAAAAACTGTGTTACAGTTGCCGTCAATTGGAAGTGATTTGACAGCACATAACAAAAAGTTTCAGTTGCTTTGTTGTTTAGTTCCATCTCTGACTGACAGGCTGACATAGAAACTATTTTTCTCCTGTTGTTCTCAGTCCAGACCCATGGTTCCCAATGTGGGGCACACGCTTCACTGGGAGAAAATTTGATTTTAAGGGGGGGGCAGTGAGTGGCATTTCAGGCTTCCTCCCTGTGAATAAATGTTCACTTTTTGAATAATAAAAATTATATGTTACCGGGGGGGGGGGGGTGTCATCAGGATTTTAGAGATGTTTAGGTGCAGCATGGCCAAACAATGGTTGGGAACCACTGCTCTAGACTCATTATCTCAGCCTGTCATAGGTGTTTTCTTTATCTATCCCAACTCCAGTTCAAACATTGTCAGACTACTACCAATCAGCTGTCTGTTATTAGGTCTTTGGCAGATTTGTCTCCATCTCCAGACACTCAGACTGAAAGTCTTACTTGAACTCTTAGAAGAGAATCTCAGTGATCCCAGGGATCAGTTTCATCTCTCTGGATTCCACTGTGCCTTTCAATGCTGTACAGTGTTGAAATCTGGCAATGCAGCAGCAACCAGAAGTGGTAAAAGTCCACAACAGGTTTGGAAAAGACTACATTTTTGCAGTAGACCCAGGCACTGAGGAAGCACACACCTCATTTTACAGAAGAACCATGGTTTCTACAGGCTTCCGGCAATACAGTATATGTTTGACAAGCTCTACCATATCATGGGGACTGTGGTGGCTTAGTGGTTAAGATGCTGAATTTGATGATGGGAAGGTCGGCAGGTCAGCAGTTTGAGACCCGAGTGCTGTACAACGGAATGAGTTCCCGCCTCTGTCCGAGCTCCTGCCAACCTAGCAAGACATTGCAAGTAGATAAATAGGTACCACTTCAGTGGGAAGGTAAACAGCATTCTGTGTACTCCAGTGTTTAGTCATGCCTGCCATATGTCCATGGAAACATCTGCAGATGCAGACAGTGCTGGTTCTATGGCTATAAACAGAACCCTAAAGTTGGATATGACTGGCTTTCAAGCAAAGTCAACCTTTACCTTTACCTTTACCTTTACCTTTACCTTTACCTTTACTTTTACCATACCATACCATACCATACCATACCATACCATACCATACCATACCATACCATACCATACCATACCATGATTTTCTCAGCCTAGCATAGATCTTTAAAATCAACTACAAATCCGGTGGAACTTAAAAAATAAACTAGTTCCGTAAAGATTAGGAAAAGTTAGCCAATGGTTCCTCATCATTATGGATGGAAGTGATAAACAGGGTGCTGCAGGGTTCTATCCTAGCCCAGTGTTATTCAATATCTTTGTAAATGGACTTGGACAAGGACATGGAGGCGATACTAATTATTACACCAGAAAATAGAATTAGGATTTGGAATAGTTTTAACAGATTAACAGTACTGGGCTATTTTTACAAGAAACTTGAATGGGGAATAGATATACTGGTCACGAGGTGTCTATATGACACCAACCTCTTTTGAGCCTTTCCCATTCTTGTGCCGTCTAGATATCTGGTCTGGGTGTATGTTACATGCGTTGACCAGAGATTAAAGGGTTTCTTCTTCAATTTATCTGACTATTGTATGCTGGATCAGGGCCACGAAGCGGCTGTTGGGTCCCGGAGGAGACTGGTCAAGCAATGAGACACGAGGCAAGATGGAGTGAAGACCAGTGATTTAATGAAGGCAAATCATCAGTATTTATCATGTACAGGCTGCATGCAAAAGAACTGTGATCTGACAGGATCAACATGCCATGTTTACACGAGTTAATTGGGAAACTCTTCAGGGGAGTTAATTAACTAACTTAATCAATGATAGGGGAACTCCATTGTTCCAAGCTATCTGGGGTAAACATGTGGCTGGTATTGGTTTTAGGTCTTAGAGTAATCCGCAGATGCGAGATTACCTATTACATGACTAGCGAGTTAGTCATTAGCTTCCTATTGTCCGAGCTGCTTGTCAGGTCAGCTGTAGGTGAATTAAACCCTATCTAATATTCCACTCCCCCAATTTCTGTCCCTTCAGGAACCCCTGGTAATGAGGTGATCACCCATCACCGGGGTTCTGTCGGGGCCAGTATACCAATTGTGTGCGCGGATACCACACTCCCCCTTTATTTGTTTAATTGGACCTGACAGGCGGCTCGATGTAGGAGCGGCATCAGCTGACATGGAGTGAGGGCATTCCGGGGTTCTCTCCATGGGGGACATCTTGACATCAGCGAGGGAATACATTGCATGAAACAACACACAGCTGTTCCCAGTATTATCACCCCCACAATCACCTTGAGGGTCGTTTGTAGCCAGCCCCATGGGAACCAGGACCATAACGAATTCCACCTCGCCCACGTAGCATCCTCCCTGATGTTTTTAAGCAAGGTATGGAGGTCTGTGAGTTGACTCTGTACCTTGCGCGAGTTGTCCGTGAGATTAAAACAACACATGCCATGGACAGACTCGCAACCCAAATGATGTAGGAGGTAATTGATAGCTGCTCGATTATCCAGTATGGCATGGCGAAGCTCTGTCTGCTCTTGATTAAGCAGCACTATCGCCGAGGAGGTGTGGTTAATGGCTTTTGCCAAAACGCAAGCCAATTGACCAATTCTCCAAGCGTTGCCTACGGCTAAGCCTGGCATGCCAAACAAGCTGACTGCTAATGAAACATACTCAGCTTTACTCAGAATCCTAATGTTGCTATCACATGAGCTGTCTAACTGGGTGGCACGAGCGTGCCGTATGTGTGAAGGTACATTTATGCTTGGGGCAACAATATCAAACGACTGATACAGCAAAGGGAATCAGATACATTTGCAGGAATGTAGTTCCAAGTATATTGGTTACATGTAAAAAACCATTCTGAAGGTAAAGTAACATAAGCATACATTGAGCTAATAGTCTCTGGGTTATCACAAGTCCAGTTGCTGTTGCTGGGGTCGAGGCAACGGTGCTTTGGCCCTTCGACCACGGAACAGCTGGTCATACGAGTACAAGTAGAGTTCGAGCTGACCGCCACTCGAGGAGTGTAGAGAGTGGCCGCATCAGCCGGTAAGACTTTAATGACTTGGGTTCTCCAGTGCGCGTACGTTGAAAAGGCAGTCTTGTAAAACGGACCAAATATCTGCTTCACCGTTCCTGATGCACGCATCTGGGGAGTGAAACACCGGAATGAGACAAGTGCTCAGAATAGAGGCAGAAGCGGTGGTCTGCCTCAGGCAAAAATCGGACTGATTGACGAGGTTCACCAATCTTTCCCAAACGTTGTACTACAGCCGGGCAGAGAGATTTCCGCCTGGCATCAGGTTGTTGGCTTCCAGTGAAGCTGCTTGAACGCCTCCCCCCGCAAGCAGGGAAAGGATCAAGATGATGTGGTCCTCATGGAATTAGCTGTAATCAGGGAAAAGGCTGCAATCAAGATGTTCTCCGGTGTCGGCTCCTTGTCCTCCCGCCGAACAGCGTCCACCGCCTCCTGGCACAGGGACTTGGCCATCCCCCAGGTGATCTTCAGCGCTGTCATCTGCTGTCGCCGCCTCCTCCGCTTGGCTCTCCCCATCAGGGTTAGTTCCTCCATCTCTGGGATCAGGTCCGGAACTGCCTGGGTCCACGACATTGGACTCGAAGTGAGGCTTGACACAGCGGGCTGGAATCCAGATAATGCCTGTAGGAGACATAATTGCAGCATACCCTCTTCCCCATGTTATGAGTGGCGCCGGGCCCTTCCAGGAAGGATCCGGTGGCACTTGGTAACGCACCATCAGCCGTGGGAGAGCCTCCGTGCGACGGAAGTGCTTCTCCCGCGGAGTGCAATCCGAAAAAACATTAAGGTGATTGTACATAAACAATACCTTGTTCAGACAATGCTGTGCCTGACCCTGATTTTTGGGGAGGGCTGGTGGTTCCCCCCTTTCTGTTTGTTTGTCAATGTAGGACTTAAGCGTCCGATTGACCCGTTCCACAATTGCTTGCCCTTGCAGATTGTACGGAATGCCAAAGGTGTGCTTAATGTCCCAGGTGGCCATGAAGGTGGCCAGCTGCCTGGAGCTATAAGCTGGAGCATTGTCGGTCTTCACGTGCTGTGGTTTGCCCATGGCTGCGAAGCAGGAAAGGAGATGCTGCTCCACATGGGAAGCCATTTCTCCCTTCTGCGCTGTAGCCCAACAAACTGTGAAAAGGTGTCAATGCAAACGTGCATGTACTGCCATCTGCTAAACTGTGGAACATGTGTGACGTCCATCTGCCACACCTGGTTGGCCTCTGTCCCTCGTGGGTTGACCCCCATGAGGGCCCCCCTACCGCCCCTGCACAATGCGGACAGGAACGGACTATGCCTTGGGCTTGGGAAAGTGGCAGGTTGAACTGCCTTGCGAGTGCTTTGCCATTCTGATGAAAGAATGCATGACTTTGAATTGGAGTTGTGAAGACTCCCAAAACTGACTGTTGCTGAATTTCCTTTGCGGCCACATCCGCCCTGCTATTGCCCGCGGAAATCAGACCAGGCAAGTCCTGGTGGCTTCTGATGTGGGCGATATAGAGCGCTTCGGTGTGGTTCCGCAAGTGAAATTGAGTTGTGAGAAACAGACTCAGCAAATTTTTGTCTATCGCGGGAGTGATGTATGCTCCCGGCAGACTGTGAAGCAAATTCCTAACATACTGGCTGTCAGTAATTATGTTTAGGCGTTCTTTGGCAAAGGTGTGCAAAGCAAGGTTCACCGCTGCCAACTCTGCCCGCTGCGCGGACTTCTGTGGAAGAGTTAGAAGCATGCACCAAGCTTGGTCCTCTTGCCAAGTAAGAACACCATATGTGCAACCCCCATCAGTGAAAACTGTCCTAGCCCTCTGAAGTGGAACCAGTGACATTAATTCACACAAACTGACTGTCTGCGTTTGAAGTGAGACGAGTCTGGGGTCTTTCGGCAAATGGTATGCCAAGCATCCAGTGAATCCTTCCAATGCAATCAGAAGCGAGTCACCAAGCTGCATCAGTTGCCGAATTTGCTCTTTTGTGAACGGGACCACAATTTTTGCTAAATCGTGCCCTGAGATGTCCCTAGTTCTCAGCCTTCCTCGGTAAATCACCGCGGAGACCAGTTCCTGCGGAGGAACGATGTTTCGGGAAGAGGTGTGTGGTAAATACACCCATTCCATGATACTCACCCCCTGCTCGGAGTCCACCCTTAGGGCTCCGGTAAACATGGATCAGGTCCGAACGATGTACAGGTTTAGAGTCAGAGCATATGGCCCCTGACTAATCCTGTCCACCCATCTCTGGCTGAGAACTTGGTTGACCTTTTCGAGAGTCAAGCACACCTCTCGAGGAATGTGTATTCAGTCTGCCGGCTGCTTACCTAGCGTTAGCAGCGAGAAGAGCAGTTTTAGAAGATCCGTATCTAGTCTAAAATATGGTCTGGCCCAATTAATATTCCCCAGAATCTGTTGCAATTCTACAAGGGTGACTGACTCTTTTAAGTTGATCTGTGGCAAAACTGGTGCTGCGAAAGAAGGGAGAAGCCGATGGCCCAAGTATGAAAATGGTTCGGTTCTCTGAACTTTCTCTGGGGCAATGAGTAACCCTTTTTCCCCCAGAGTGGCCTGGAGGTTTTTAAACATTTCGCTGCCGAGTTGCAGTGCTGCAACCAGGATGTCATCCATGAAATGACACACTAAGACTGTGGGGTGAAGGTTTCCGAACTTCTCCAGTGCGTTGTGAACGTAAATTTGGCACAGAGTGGGTGAGTTGAGCATCCCCTGTGGCAAATATTTCCACGCGTAACGTTGCGTAGGCTCTCTGTGGTTCACTACTGGCACTGTAAAGGTGAACCTTTCCTGATCCCTAGCATCTAAGGGAATTGTATAAAAACAATCTTTTAGGTCTACAACCAAGATCTCCCAACCCTCAGGGATCATGTTCAGATTCGGGATGCCGCATTGAAGTGGACCCATTGGCTGGATACATTTATTGATCTCTCTGAGATCGTGAAGGAGACGCCACTTCCCCGACTTTTTCTTGATAACAAATATGGGCGAATTCCAAGGACTGGTGGACTGCTCTATGTGTCCTGCATCTAGCTGTTCTTTCACCAGTTGTTTCAGGGTGACTAATTTCTCCCCTACTACCGGCCATTGCTCTACCCAGACTGGCGTGTTGGTCAGCCATTTAAGTGGTAGAGTCATTACCCGAAGGTAAGAGTGGCACGGTACTGCTGCAGAATGTCTCGCCCCCAAAGGTTGACGTGCACGTCCAGAATATGCGGCCAGATGACCGCTGTGTCGTCTGCTTCAGGGATCGTGACTTCTACCCAATCTAGGCTTCTAAACACTTCTTGAACACCGCCTACCCCCCACACATCGGAGACCGGCTCGAGAGCCCACTCACACAGCCACTGACTTGGGCTGACCACGCTGACGTCAGCTCCGGTATCTAGCAATCCAGTAAAAGGTTTTTTATTTAAAAATACCTTTATGACTGGCCGCCGCTTCCACTCTATGTTGGTCTCCACTGCCGCTAAAACCTGGTATCCTTGCACTGCACCTTCTGTGCTTGAGCGGTCTTCCGATCCGGATTCTGAGCTTTCCCTGAGCCTTTCCTGGCTGCCTGCTGGCGAGTTACAAGGAAGCATGATCAGTTGCGCTAACGTGTCTCCCTTGTGAATCGTTTGGGGTAGGTGTGTCCAGAGTTGAACTTGGAACCACCCGAAAAATTGGAGTCAATGACTCCCGGAATTACAAGAATTCCTTGCATTCCTGCAATACTACGGGGCAAAACTAAACCTATGTAGCCTTTAGGCAGGGGTCCCATGTACTGGGAATCAACCAGATAGACTGTGCCTGGCAAGTCACATGTGTCTTCTGACTGGCAAGTCAAATCTAGTCCCGTGCTGCCTCTAGGGCTGGCCTGCGCCTCCAGAATGCAGGGAATGTGATCGGAATTTAATCCAGCTCTGGCTCTCCCAGAGCGATTGTGGTCTCTGTTTGGACCGGGGCCAGAGACAAGCCCGCGTTCCGGTTTCCTGAATTCGGGCAGTTCCTGTCCCAGTGGAAGCCTTTATTGCACCTTGGACATGGGGTGGTCAGAGTCTTGGGACGACCGGCGTTTTGGCCGCTGCCCTTGTTGGATCGGCATTTCCTAGCGAAATGACCGATCTTGCCACAATTGTGACATGCTCCTTTGGTCTTGTTCTTGGGTTTCCTACCGCCTTGTACCGCCGCTGCCAACAGATCCATTTTGTAGGAATCTGTACCAACGTCGGCACAAGCCCTAATCATGTCCGTGAGAGTCAGATCGGGACGATTGCCCAGTGACTGCAAGATCTTATGGCAGTCAAGGTTGGCGTTGTCTTTTGCCAATTTCATCATGAGCTCCTGTTGGGCTTGCTCATTATCGATCTGTCTACTGACTGCTTCCTCCAGTCTATTGATAAAGTCCATGTAGGACTCCTGGGCGCCCTGTTTGACTGCTGTGTAATTTTTGGCTGCTTTGCCAGCTGCTGGGACCTTGAGATAAGCCCTGAAGGCTGTCTCAGCCACCAACTGAAGGGTGGCGATTGGCAAGGCGGTCTGTGCATCAACGGATTTGAACGGACCTGAGCCATATAGCTGGTCAGGGATTACTGCTCCGCCCATCCTGGCAGCCCTTGCCTGTGCCTCGAGATGATACTCACTGTCCCATAGCAAATACTGTCTGGGGTTGAGCATCATTCGCATGATGGCTTTCCAGTCGTACGGAATGAGCATCGTGGTTTCGCACACTTGCTGAAGCATGCCCCTGGTGAAGCGACTCTGAAGTCCTGTCTCTGTGATGGCCTTCTGTATAGCCATAAGCAGCTTGTACGGAACTGGCGAATGGACTGTTTGCTGCTGGCCCGTGAGGGCATCTATCTCTATGCGAACTGGGCATATCTGCCTAAGCTCAGCTAGTTCTTCTGCTGGAAACTCCCCCTTACTGAGCTCCTCCTCAACCATGCGCTGAATGGAACTCTTGGTAGCCTGGGAACCTGTAACTGCCAGAGAAGCACCAGCGCTTCTCATTCCATGCATTCCTTCAGTGACGTCTGCAGCTGTCACTGAGGGAAAGCTCCCTACACTACCCTGCTTGAGGGCTGATGGCTCTGACTGTGCTGGGGGTTCCTGGGTCTCTATCCGGACTGGGTCTATCTCTGCTAAGCGCTTCCTACACTTGCTCCATGTGCTGATTATGCTATCTGGAGCTCTCAGGGCTTGCTGAATGCTTCTATCCTGTCCCAAAGTTAGAGGTTAAGCATGCCTGTTTCTGGATAAAGCAGACAATGATCCCCCAAGTACGCCAAAAGCTCCGCTAACTTGGCGCTGTGAATGCATGTCTGGGATACCCTGGCCAGGGCCTTGAGTTCCATTAAGTGAACTCTCTGGTTAGTGGTCGGACATTGCCTCTGAGGACAAGTCCCCATATTACCTGCCGGTCCTTTGAAGTTTTCCTCCTCGGGATGAAGCAACGCGTTTGAGTTCAGGTAACAGGTCTGGTGTGACGAACCTCTGGGAAGGAGCTCGGAGTGTGGATTGCTGCCACGGGCCCTCGGCAGCCTCTGCGCTGAAGTCAGGGTTTCACAGCCGACCCTGAGCGGAACGCATTTCTGCGTAGCAAGCTGCCTCAGAGCTTTGGAGTGTGCTCTGGAATGCCTCTCTGGAATGCCTCGCCGCGTAGCTGCCACTCAGATCAGATGGCTTTCCGACCAGAGCTGCCGCGCTGTCCTCCGGGACGATTCGGACACAGTTCTGGCGTAGAACCGGACCGCGAAGATTGCTTACTCATGAGTAGAATCACATCTCGGGGTCACCAGATGTTGGATCGGGGCCGCAAAGCAGCTGTTGGGTCCCGGAGGAGACTGGTCAAGCAATGAGACACGAGGCAAGATGGAGCGAAAAACAGTGATTTAATGAAGGCAAATCATCAGTATTTATCATGTACAGGCTGCATGCAAAAGAACAGCGATCTGACAGGATCCACATGCCATGTTTACACGAATTAATTGGGAAACTCTTCAGGGGAGTTAATTAACTAACTTAATCAATGACAGGGGAACTCCATTGTTCCAAGCTATCTTGGGTAAACATGTGGCTGATATTGGTTTTAGGACTTAGAGTAATCCGCAGATGCGAGATTACCTATTACATGACTAGCGAGTTAGTCATTAGCTTCCTATTGTCCGAGCTGCTTGTCAGGTCAGCTGTAGGTGAATTTATTCCGCTCCCCCAATTTCTGTCCCTTCAGGAACCCCTGGTAACAAGGTGATCACCCATCACCGGGGTTCTGTCGGGGCCAGTATACCAATTGTGTGCGCGGATACCACAATTGTATATTTTACAGTGGTGATTTTTGGAGAGCTTTCTATATGTGACTTAAAAACTTTCTAAGAAGGGAACAGGAATAATCCTCAAGCCCAGAATATTCTTTTTCTGGATATATCATTTTACCTATTTAATACAAGAAGTCATTTGAAGAAACTGAATAGTAAGCAGATGCAATCTGATTTCAGCAAGGGGGGGGGGAGTACATTTCAAATTACATTGGACTCTGTTCCATTTTTTACCATGTCAATTACATTTTTAGAATGTAAGAAGGCTAGTGGCATAACTGGGGTGGAGACCAGAATTTTTATTCTTTTGTTGAATGTTTTACTTGTGTGCTTTTAAATTCAGAAACAATGTTCAATTAATAGTTTTAAAAACATTTTATTGATATGTTATTACCTCCAGAGAGTTAATCTGACACTGGAAAAATGCTACAAAGTAAATTTACAATTCCTGTGTAAGTTCAAATAGTATAATAAATAAAATTTAGTAGCTTTTATACACGTTTTATGGCACTTCTGATACTTTACATTCTAACTGGATTAAAAACATAATAGCAATTTTCAAAGTTAACTAGATAGACATTCTTCCAAATTAATTCATACTATTTCTGGGCCAAGTGTGTGGAGAACGCTGATATAGAAAATTAAATAGCTATGTTAGAATTTTTAGTACTACGGTTCCAGCAGTATGCTAACGCATTGTTATGGATATTAGGACGTCTGTCCAAAAGATTGGTCTCCAGCTGGACTGTCAAATGGCAAAAATCTGTTCAGACAATGGCATTTCCGAAAATGGGACTCAGGGAAGAAAAAAGCCTTTTTCTGATCTAAAATAAATTCTTTAAAAACATAATTATCACATTATAGTGTATGAGGTTTCTATGCACAGTTTTTCTGTTACCCATTTCCCCAATTTAATCAGTATTATGACTGTTGTAATTTTGCCATTGGAGCTTAACATAAAATAAAATCCATTAAAAAGAGAGCACAGATTCAGAATTGGTACCTTGAGTCTGTTTTAATGCTCTTGCACAAAAAATATCATTACTACTCATAGGAAATTAGAAATGCCTACCAGATTATTCAAGAAACAATGCCTAATTTAAATTCTGATCTCACTGAATTGGTCCCTACTTCCCCCTCCATCCTGGTGAATGAGAGAGAAACCTCAAGCCAAATGATGGGGGGAGGGTAGTAAAATTACAGGAAGAAAACAACTGCTGACTACAGGCATCGGGGAATCTTCAGTTTGGATCAGAGCTGTGAACTTCATTAGATATTGAAGTAGTGTTGTGTATTCAAATAAAAACAGGTTGCTCAGCAATGTTTACAAATAGACAAAATGGTGATTTCCCGCCACCAGAAATATGGGTAAGAATTGGCACGTATTCTCTCTTCCCGGGCGTGCTCATTATGTTAATCAAAGTCCTGTGATTGAGTACAAGTTTGGATCCTGTTCCGGGTTGGTTTATGCTGATAGCTTCACAATATGATTGGTTAGTTAAGAAACGTCTGGAGGGTTGTTATATTGTATAGGGAATGACCCTCGCCGAGACAGTATATAAGAGCCATGGGTAAACAAGGGTGTGGCCGGGCTGGATCTATGCTTCCCTACTCTACAACAGGTGGTCAACGCTGCGGCTAGCCTGGGTCCACTCCCTAGTGCGCTTTCACATGGTCAGGCTTCGGAGCCACGGGTGGCTGAGTTCGGAGGGACTGATTACAGGGAACTTGTGTAGTCATCTTGTCCAGATAGCTTTTGTAATTGCCTAAGAGACTTTACAATAAACCATGTTCATTGTTCTGTTCATCGCTGTTGAACTATTCTTACTAAAGGGGCCGGACACAACAAGTAGAAAAAAGAAAGATAAGTAAAACAATAGAATGTAACTTACCAAAGAAATAAATCAGATGTGAAAGATAAAGTTTCATTTGTCCTTATCTTTTATACATACAAAATGGTGTTGGTGAGAGGTCTTTGAACCTGTTTGAAAGAGTTCCACTGTCTTCATATTGTCACCTCTTTCTTCAGAATGGAAATATCCAGGGATTTTTTAAAAAAAAAATGCAGAAGCCAAACCATGTGTTTCTCAGTTTTCACACTACCTGATTTAATTTCACAGAACCATCATTCCAGACATGTTTTATTTTTAAAAGAGGCACAATATAATGAAACGCATTGATATAAACAATAAAATAATGATTGTGCAGTGAAATGTATCTGTCAGGGTGGAGGTAATGTCACTTTTTAAATTGGAAACTCAAACACTTTTAGAATCCAATGTGTGCTATGATTAGTTTAGAAAAACTGTCCCCCCAAAAGTTATCCTGCATGGGAAAATTCAAATAAATGGTTCTATTTTCACTATGACCTCTGTCTGCCCCTTGTTGATTTTAAGCAATGCTTTAATAAGTGCAGGGCTACAATTTTCAAAATTTTATAGCAACCATAACACTACCTTCTGTTTCTTTTAAAAATTATTTTAAAAAGAAAAGTAATTCACTATTATTATAAATCAAAATCAAAATCATGTGACATCAAGTCAAATCTGAGTTATAGCAGGCCTTTTTCATGCTTTTCTGAGTAGAGAGTACTCAGCAATGGTTTACCATTCCCTTCTTCTGGGGGTCAAGGTCAAGGCCTCTCTTCCTTGAAAGCCAATCATATCCGACTCTAGGGGACAGTGCTCATCTCTGTTTACAGACAAAGAGCCAGTGCTATCTGCAGACAGTTTGTCTGCAATGGTGTTTCTGAGTAACTTTTTGGCATACCTGTCAACCTTCCCGGATTGGCCAGGATTTCCCGGTTTTCGGCGTCGATTTTTGCCCTTTCCCGCTCCGCACTGCCGAAACCCCGGATTTCGGCAGTGGGGGAAAGGAGGCACTGCGCAGCCCATCTGCTCATGTCGCGTTGCACGCATGCGTGGAAGGGCTCTACACTTCCGTAGCTCCCTTCCACGCATGCGCAGAAGGCTACGCCGCCTGCGTAGAAGGCTACGCAAGCGGCGTAGCCCTCCACGCGCATGCGTACAATGCAACCTGCGCAAACCTGGTCCGCGCAGGTCCCGGATTCGCCGGAGCCGCAGTTGACAGGTATGCTTTTTGGGTTACTTCTTTTATTATCCCCCATTTCTCTTCTACACATATTCCCCCTTGATGTTTTCTCATTTTGTTTAACTCCTCTCTCATTGTCTCTTTCACAGTTGTTCTACATTCTTTGTCCTTAAGGACAGTGACATCAAAACCAGTTTTCATTGTTTTAGTTATGATTGTACACAATTTTAAGCGAAGACGACATATCAATGGGTTATGATCTGATGAAATATCTGCTCCAGGATAGGTCTTTGCTGACAAGATGCTGTCAGGCTTACATCATCTTTAATAACACCTGAATATGGTTACAGTCATTCTGCATCTATCATAGAGGTAAATGACCCAGACTATATTATTTTAAGTCCAAGGTAAAAATATAAAGTTATACTCCCTTCTAAATTTATAATATTTATTTTAGGTTTTTTTAAATAAATAAATGTTTGAAGCAAAAGAAACAGTGGAAAACAGATCACAGCATTATTGTGAACCGCCAGGCATTGATAGCTTGAACGGTCTTAACCATTTCTATTTCAGACTTTCTCTGATGCCACAAAACAACTGCTAGTCTCCAAAGCAGTGGGGGAGGAGCAGGTAGGTAGAATCAACGACTTGCACAATACAATACAACGTCTGAAATTCACAAAACAGCTAGGGTTAGTCTGAATTTCTATACCCTATTGAGTTATTCTCTACCCAGATAAATTCGCCATGCTTAGAGGAGTACAGCTGCTAGTCCCTCCCTTCCCTGCATCACTTTCTATAAATAAAAAGTCATAACACAACATTGAGACCTTCCTGCTTTAGTACAGGCTCTACACACCAGTGAAAACCTTAATTTTACAGGATTCTTTGTAACATGTGGAGTTTACACAAGAGAAGGAACATCTTCCCACAGAGCTCTCAATTTCCACTTATAGAAAGCAATGGCAGACAAGGGAGGAGGTCTAACAGGTTTCCTCTAAGAAAAAGATGATGACTAGAGGATGACTAAGTGGAACAAAGAAGTACCTTTCTCTTAATGGCATGACAGTAGAAGCTCTGTTAGTGTCTCACTTTCTCACCTATTAAGGTTTTGGAACCAGTTCCATGGAGGAAATGTGGGGTATTAGTGTCATGAACAAGCTAATTATTACAAGCATTGAATGGCTGTCATGTTCAAGCCTTGCTTGTGGATTTTCTAGAGGCATCTAGTCTGCTATGGTATTAAGCAAGATGTTGGTTGGTAGATATTGTCTAAGTCAGCAGGGATGTTCCAAAGTATATTGCTTCAATTGCAGCATTGTAAAAACCAGCAATTTCCAAGGTGATAATTTCTTCAGCTACTATTTCTTTGGCCAGACTCCTCTGCAATGTCATTTCAGAGATCCATTATAGTTATCATTCAGCCTTCCAAATATACTTTATTTTTATTTTGTAGAAAATCAATTCATTCTCTGCCTTATTAATATATCAATGTTTATTTCCTTAGTGGCATTGTATTGCCTCTAATTTGATTTCTAAGGTAGAGTGCTTCATATGTGTTCATCCGTGCATTCAGGATCCTATTTGCGTGTGTATATATAAAAAGATTTTAATTTACACATCATGACTGTAACCTTTGTAGTGTTGATGGAATACTTAGCACCAGAAATTTTACTACAGAAAGATATTCTTTAGAGCCTTCATCTACTGAAATGAATAGAACAAGTTTTCCATGTACACACTGCCTGAAGTAGGACAAAAAAATAAGTAGGTTTGTTAGGCTAGACTAAAGTGTGGGCAGTTTGTGTGCCAAGACAGAGGGCACTTTACCCTCACATTTTGAGGGATCCTTCCTCAACCCGGTCACACGCTATCACTGGACTAAAGTGTGTTTTCCTGATAGAATATGTCCCTATAGAGCTAATGTGATAACAACTGATCTCATTCAACTTTACTTCTAATACTGTGTGTAGGGGTCCATGCTGTGTGCTTTGTCTTAGTTCTGGTATACCTTTTTATCTTTCCAGGTTCCTACTGAATATAACTTTTTCACAATCATCCAATGTCTGATTCTGTGGCTTTGGTGAATCTGGTGAACACAATATCCAGTCTCCCTTTATGGCTGCATCAAAGCAGTTTTGGGCCTGTTAATTTCTAGTTATCTTTATCATCATCATCATCATCATCATCATCAACAACAGGCCAAGAAAGTGTTAAGGTGGGATAGGTGAGCTTGGACATATGCAATTCATTTTCCATTTGTTTCTGTGCCAAAATATTCAACTCACAATGGAAGCTGCTCCACTACGGCCACTGAGGCATTAGTTTTTAATAGGTGGGTGGGTATGTTGGGGTTTTAATTGTTTTAATAAGTATGTTTTAATATTGTTGTGAGCCGCCCTGAGTCGGGTTCGCCTGATTGGGCGGCAAGGAAATTTGAATTATAAATAAATAAATGAATAAAACAAATCTCTTCCCTAAAGCCAGACTATCCCCAGTCAGCCCATTTCCACCTGTCTTCCTACTAATAGCCAATCTCCCTGTCATGATTCCACATTCGAACCTGCCTAGATTTATAGATGATGTTTGATTCATGCAGACTGACTTAGAAAGTCAGATTCCATTTTAAAGTACAATGATGTAATGTCAATCACCAGATGTTCCAAAGTTCAGGTGCTAGCATTCCTACACCCACTGACCGGACTTGCTGATGCCAAAGATAAGATAAGGAATGTGTTTACCAGTATTGGACAAATTCCTTGAACACCTGCTATCCCAAGGGAGGGGAGCCCCCTCCTGTCAGTCAAACTAATTACCTCCTGACACCTGCAGATTGAGTCATCTCAAGAATGCACAGTTGGGGGCTAGATGTCACATAGCACGTACACTTGTCTCATTTCTCAAGGGAACACAGGTGCATGGCAATGAGATCATTATTAGGTCATAACATTCCTAAGCTCTCTTTTTATTATAAAAAGAGCACTGTTTGAACTGTGAAGCCAACACACTCCTGAGTCCAAGGGAGAAGCCCTTGGCTCTCAGCCACTTCATAGGCAAGATGTCTCTTCGGGCATAGAAGCTATACCATATGGGTCTCTTAGCCCCTAACACTTAAGAAGGTACCTGCTAGAAAGTAGAAAGATATATTTTTATATTTATTTCTTTGTTTTATATGTTTATGTAAGTAAGATTTGTAACTGTGTTTCTAACAATAAAACTACAAAAACCTGTAGTTTGAGTGACTGCCTTTTACATGAAAAAGCAGCTTGGAAACCAACCAGAGCAACTAGAAGGAACTTCAACGGTCCTCGTCACCCAGACAGAAGGAGGAGGTGAGAGGGGATTGCTCTGTCTAAGGGAAGGGAAGAGTAAGCAGTATTTGGAAGCTTAGCTTCAGCCACGGAATAAAATTACCTGCCATACGCAGAAGGCTTTTCTTACCCTGCTCCCCAGCAAATCGGGCTAGGGGGAAGTATGCTCATAGAGGCAGCAGTCGCAGGATCTCTGGTCCGCCCTGCTGGGTGTTCCCAAGAAGTTCTGGGTGCCCAATGAAGCCCCTGTGAGGCATTTTCCTCCCCCTACGTCTCTGATACTCCCAAGTGGCAGTGTTTGGTGTCTTGCAATGAAGACATTAGAAGGAGCCATAGCAAGGCTTCGTGGGGGAGGTTGCTGGCCACCCTTTTTGTACCCATGAACTGACTAGGGCCAACGACTTGTCCTTCGCTCTAGCTTTAGCGATCTCCGCTGGCAGTATCGGGGGCTACTCTAGGGCCTCGATCAGGAGCACCTGGTGGTCCTGCTCTACCTCACACTCTGGGTCCCATGCCTGTGGGAGGGGTGACCTGGAAAGGGCATCGGCGTGGCTGATCACCTTGCCGGGACGATAGGTCAATGCATACTGGTACGCGTTGAGGAAAATGGCCCGCCGCAGCATCCTCGGGGACAAGATCTGTGGGGTGGGCTTGTTAGTGGTAAAGATTCCTAACAGGGGCTTATGGTCAGTCACTACTGTGAATGGTCGGCCATAGGCTTCCCTGTCTGTTTGCATGTAGTTGTGCTCTGCCTTGGACAGGGATCTCGAATAGAATGCCACTGGGGCTTCTCGCCCGCTCTCTAGCACGTGGCAGAGGACTTCCCCCACCCCCACCAGTGAGGCATGACAGACCAACACAACAGGTTTCTTGGGATCGAAGTGGGTCAAGACAGCCTCGGAGGATAGAAGCTGCTTGAGCCCACAGAATGCCCGTTCCTGGCTATCACCCCCCTGCCAAGCTGCGTCTTTTTTGAATAGTTTGTGCAGCGGCTCTGCCACCGATGCCTTTCCCGGCAGGAAAGAGTGGTAAAAATTTAGGAGTCCTAGGAAGGACTGTAGTTCGGCCTTGGTGGTGGGGCGAGGGGCATTCTGCACTGCTGACAACTTTGACTCTGCTGACTTGATGCCCTCAGGGGTTATCCGGAAACCCAGAAACTATTTCTTCTGCGAAAAACACACACTTATCTTTTCTCAACCTGAGCCCCGCTTTCTCGAACACGGTTAGCACCCGGTCTAACCTCTTGGCCAATTCTTGCCCCCCCTGCCATTATCAAAACATCATCAAAGTAAGGGGAAACACCTGGGAGACCCTTCAAGAGCCGTTCCACAAGGGACTGAAAAATTCCTGGGGCCGAATTCATGCTGAATTGGAGGTGTGTTACTTTAAAAGCTCCCTTATGAGTAACTATGGTTTGAATGGCGGCTGCAGCTGGGGTCACCATTAATTGCTGATATGCCTGTGCTAAATCTAGCTTGGTGAAACACCTCCCCCCGTGCAAAGTTGCTAACAGGTGACTTACTACCAGCACCGGGTATGCATTTGGGCGAATTTCCTTGTTAATCATGCACTTGTAGTCAGCGCAGATTCTGACCTCCCCATTAGCCTTAAGCACCGTAACAATAGGGGTTTCCCACTCGGCTGAGTCCACAGATACCAAAATCCCCTGACCCACCAGTTTGTCCAGTTCAGTCTCAATTTTGTCCTTCAGTGCGAATGGCACTCTCCGTGGCTTGAGCCTGATGGGCCGGATGTCGGGATCCATGTCGAATGAAACTGGGAAGCCCTTGAACTTCCTGAGCCCCTTCTCGAAGACGGCAGGGTGTGCGTTACACACCTCCGTGATCAGGTCAGCCTGCACAGCATGTATGCCCCCAATGAAAACCCCCAGGGACCCAAACCACTGTGTCCCTAGGAGGCAGCAGGACCCGTCCCTTAAGACCACTAGGGGCAACTGCGCAGAGTGCCTCTTGAACTTCACCTTGAACTCCCCCACCCCCAACACTGGGATACTTTCCCCCTGAACATCCCGTAGATTAGTCTTTAGGGCTTTCCTTGGGGTGAAACTTTGGGGGAATACGCAAAAATTCCCGGTGGGAGATGATGGAGTATGATGACCCCGAGTCTATCTCCATCCTAACTGGGACCCCTTGTATCAATACCTCAACAAAAACCGGGGGTGCCTCAAAGGCATGCTGTGAATCGCCTGGTCGTGGTTGTCGGGAACTCATCGGGACACGCGGTGCTCCTGTGGCTCGTCGTCGTCGAAGATCCTGCCGGCCCCGTCCGCTTTCCGTTGGGGCCGTTCCGCCTGGCCCTTGCTGTCATCCCGTTGCCATCTGCAGACCTTTGCGATGTGCATGCGCTGCCCGCAGTTGTGGCATTCTGCCTTCCAGAATGAGCACTGACTCCGGTCGTGGAATGCCCCGCATCCATCGCAGCAGTGGTCCTCTCTGGCACGGTCTCGAACCTCGGGCCTCCTCTGCACCTGCTGCATGTCATCGTCCTTGCTGCACTCGGAGGTGGACGTGGTGGACTCAGGGGGGGGGACTGCTCTCCGTGGGAGGAACAGCTGTGGACTGGGACTGCAGGTGGGGGCCCCCCTCATCTTGCAGGCCCAGCAGGAGCCTGTCTCGCAGCGCCTCGCTCAATGACGTTCCCCACTGGCAAGGCACGGCAGCCACCCTCAGAGCTGCCACGAAGTCGGCCATGGACTCACTGGCCCACTGGCACCGCTGCTGAAAAGCCAGCCTTGCTGGGAACACCGACACTTTTGGGCAGAAATGCTTCCTCAGCTCGGTGAGGATCTCTTCTAGGGGTACCTCCCTGAGTGGCCTCGGTGTCAGGAGGTTTGTTGCCAGCTCTAGCGTTTCTAGGCTGCACTGGGCCAGCAGGTACGCTCGGCGCTGGGCTTCTTCCTAGATGCCCTTGAGGTCCATCGCATATAGGAATTGCTGTTCGTAGAGTTCCCATTTCTCTGGCTTTGTGGTGTCGAAAGGCACGATGTTCACTTTTCGGGATGCCATCCCACCTTCGTCACCAATTAGGTGTCTTGCAATGAAGACAATAGAAGGAGCCGTAGCAAGGCTAAACACAACTTTATTGCATGATGGTCAGGGTAAACATGAGGTAATGGCGGACAAACAGCTCTGTTTATAGTACACTGTACATTTGAATATGCTGGTGTGGTAGCTCATTGGCTACTGTCCGTGTGACGTCATTGATCGTCACGCCCATCTTCTCCAGGTGCGGTGTGGTGGGAAGGTTTCCCGCTCTTCAGGTATTCGGGGAATCTGTACCATGTGAGCTGGATGCTCGCTACTGCCACCTGTGGCCACTTAGCTCGCATCCTTATACAACCTGTTACAATGTGTTCCTGATTAGATACAATTGGATACATTGACTGGTTACATTCTGTTAAAGGGAGCATTGCATCATTACATTCAATACATAAAACAATGGCTGTTAACTTAGTGGCTGACTTTATCATCCAATGCCTCAAGATTTGTCCCATTTATAAAACAGGTGAATTCAAAGGTTTTTTGCATGATGCAAATGCTGACTGGAATCCATCCAGAGCTTTTTGCTTGCAACACAGCTTTTTTTCTCTCCCACTTGGGAGCTACTACTAATTTCTTACCAGAATGATTCGAAAGGATTTTTTTCCTGTGTGGATAATTGAGGGAGGGCACTGTTCATGGAGGAGGAGGAAGAACAGAAGGAGAAATGTACACTGTGAAAAAAAGAGAGGGAGTGTGGGAGACGAGGGGCAACAAAAAGAGAGGTGTATGTGTGTGTGTGTGTGTTTGAAGGGGGGGAAAGGCAAAAAAGTGGAAAAGAGAGAAACCACCACCATCTTTATCATCTGGGGAGGGGCTGCGGGAAGCAGCCCTGCTGCCCTTTTGCTTACCTGTGCATGCATGTGGATTGTGTGCACATGTGTGCTTCTCTCTGAGGGAGTGCATGTGAAAGGAACTAGAGCAGGGCTTGTTAAATGCTGGAATGATTGGCAGGAGAAAGAGGAAGAAGGTGAGGATGTGTGTGAAACGCTGGCATTAAAGATGAGGGAAGGCCAGTTATGGAGGCCAGTTGAAGGGAGGCAAAAAAGAGAAAAATAGGGGGAAATTTGTCTTAAGCAAGGAATGATTGGCATTGCATTGTTGTTGAGGAAGATGAACTCCCGATTCAGTCAGCAATCCCAATGTGTGCACTGATTACCATTTCAGACACAATAAAGGCCGTTAATCAAATATTCATATTGCATCAAATCATTCTGATTTGGCTTTCCAACATAGCCTCACTCTTTCTGTTTAATTCATCTCTCAGTCCTCTGATCACAAAACTCAGTAGGGAAATCCCTTCCTATAAAAAGTCACAGGTACGCATCATGTTTTCCTGCAAAGACATTCAAGAGTCTCCTCAGGCAGAGGTGTCTTTACATCTGATTTAGAAATAGGATATGAGAAGAAAATATTGACAAGCTCAGTTAATGCATTCAGACTTGTCAGATATTCAGACAGGCTGCTTGGGCTCTAGTCTTTTGACCAGAGAGTGTGCTGGTGCCTGGCCTAAGGGGGCAAAAATAATTTGTTTTAGATTAATTTAGGTTGTTGCTAAACTGATGTTGCTGCTTACCTCCTCCCTGCCACCTGAGTTCTGTTGTAGGTGCACTCTGATGAGGAATGGTAAAATTATTTGTTTTCTTTCATTGTGTTCAAGGGGAAGATTGTTGTGTATTCAAGCAAATTGCAGGTTGTACCAGCAACGCTTTGCAAAGACAAAATGGCGATTTCCCGCCATCAGAATTAAGGGTAAGATTTGGCGCGTATTCTCCCCTTCTGGGTGCACTCTTTATGTTAATTAGAGTTCTGTGATTGGGTGCAACTTTGGATCCTGTAGTTTTCCTGATTGGTTAAAACTGTAGGTAGCATGGTATGATTGGTTAGTTAAGGGTGTCCGGTGGGTTGTTACATTGCATATGGAATAACCGCCGCCGGGACAGTATATAAGTGCCACGGGTAAACAAGGGTGTGGCCGGACCGGATATATACTTCCCTATTCTCTGCAAGGTAGACTTACAGGCTAGCCTTGGTCCTCTCCAGCACATGCACACATGGGGTGTAGCTTAGATTGCCACGACAGTTGATTTCTGGAGAGACTGATTCTGGGAGCTTGTGTAGCCTTTATTGTAGACTTTACAATAAACCGCTGTTGGTTGTTCTGTTTATTGTTTGCTGGACTATTCTTTACAAAGACCTGGATGTAGCGAATGTCTGCCGCTAGGCGGCGCTAGGTCCCGGAGGAGACTGATCAATGACAATACGAGGCAAGGAAGCAGGATCAGATCAGTGTTTATTGGGAAAATGCGTACACCTTTTATAGACCAGAAGGCCAGGAGAAAACAGCTATCACCAATAAGTCACTCACAATACATGTTTACTCAGGTTAATTGGGGAAACTCTTCAGGGGAAGTTAATTAGCAGGGGTAAACATTGACAGAGGAAGCCCTATTGTTTCGGGCTTAGAGGCTGGGCAAACATGGTCCCTGTTTGCGCCGGGGATTAGCGCCAAGCCAGGGAGATGAGTGTGTACCCAATTACACGCAGGAGATATCGATCTGTTTGCCTGGCAGAGCCGCTGGTCAGGTCAGGTAATTGGGTGAATCAAACCCTATAGCCCTATAATTTATTCACCCCCCTAAATTTGGCTGCTCGCAGAGCCCACGGGCCAGGGAGCCTTTCTCCCGAAAGTGGCCTCTGCCGGGCCGATCCATGCCCAAGAGGGCACGGGGAATCCGCATCTCCCCTTACTTTTTTATATTAAGAGCCTGACTAGCGACTTTACGCAGAAGCGGCATCAGCTGTTGGTCAGGGATGACGTCACGGGGTGTCCTACTATGGCGGCATCTAGAGATCAGTGAGGGAATACATTGAGCAAGACAGCAGACTGCAATGCCTAGTATGACTATCCCCACCACCACTTTAATTACCGTCTGAAGCCACCCCCATGGGATCCATGACCACATCCATTTCCATAGTGAGCTCCACCACGCCCCCCATGCAGAGCCCTCGGTGATGCCCGCGACTATGGTGTGGAGATCTGTGATCCGGCTTTGAATCTTACGAGAGTTGTCTGTAAGATTAAAGCAGCACATACCGTGAAAAGACTCGCAGCCCAAGTGGTGCAGCAATAGGAGACAGTCGATAGCCGCTCGGTTATAGAGAATGGCGTGGCGAAGTTCCGCCTGCTCCTGATTGAGGAGTGCTATTGCTGAGGAGGTGTGGTTGATGGCCTTTGCTAAACCAGCAAGCCAAACGACCGATCCTCTTTGCGTTGCCGACGGCTAAGCCTGGCACGCCAAAGATGCTGACTATTCGGCAGGTCTCATCACTCTAAAGCTGCTTTCACATGAGCTGTCTAACAGGGTGGTGCGAGTGTGCCGTATGAGAGAAGGAACATGGGATACATTGGAAACAGTGGGAACATTGGGGCTAGGGGCAATCATATCCTTGGTGGGGAGCAAGAGTGTCAACCGGCTAATACAACATATAGAGTCTGTAATATTGGCGGGAATGTAGTTGAACGTATACTGGTTACAAGTAAAAAACCATCCGGATGGTAGGGTGATATGTGCGGTAGGTCGGCTGGGGTGTAACAAAAGCGAAAGGAGAGAAAACACTCCCAGAAGAAAGATAAACGTGTAATGAGTTCCGTTTATTTCTTGAAATTCCTGTGTCTCTTATTTGATTCATAAGCAGAACATGGTTCAAATAAACTGTAATAATGGTGGAATTTCAATATATATATAGTCTGGAAAAGTCTCTTGCGTCTTCAAATAATATAAGACTAATGAACTGCGTCTTTAAACCAATGTAGACTACGGAATGGCGATGTCCTTCCGGTAGTTGGACATTTCGTTGCACTTTATCAAGCGTCTACAATATAAAATATGTACAATATAATACGATGCAGCACAATTCAATACAAGGGTTATACATAAAGTTAAATGATATTAGCATGTGAGAGCTATAGTGACTAATTTAACCATACAATATAAATGCAGGACAAAGTGGGGCATCTCATGCAAAAATTCACTACGTGTCTATTCAAAAATATCTGTTGCAATTAAATCATGAATCAGTAGTCATTATAAATGGTGCATGTACATCTAGGTCTGCGACAGAGCAATTACAAAGCATCTAAAAAACCTTATAAAGAATGGAAGAAATACATACCAAAATGTATATATGTATATATTTATGTAAGTATCGCGCGTCCTGCACCTCCTGAAGTCTTGTGTTGTGTGCTCGCGTTAACTAACAGTAACCTACTATTCTTTAAATATTCTTATTCTTGCCCACTCATCTGTGATGACTCAGTAGATTTTCTAGCCCCATGTGGAAAGAATATAGATCCAGGTGCTTATCTGAAACTGTTGTGCTGGTTGTTAAAGGGACCTGTCCCTGAGCTAGGAATTATACCTAGCTAACTCTAGCATATGATAATGAAATGTTCATAAAAATGAAGATGGTTCCCAATCTGTGTTCAAGCCGTGTGGTGTTAACGTGTTGAACCGATGAATGTAAAAGGCTTCTCTTTGTAATAGAACCTTTTCCATATTGAGAATATGATATTTGTTGACATTAACAGTTTCTAGCACAATAATCTTGAGGTCTCCTGGTTTGTGTTGTTTGTTGAGAAAGTGATTTACCAGAGGAGCAGTGATGTTCCGGTTTCTAATCCGTGAGAGGTGTTCCCCTAAGCGTATTTTCAAAGAACGACTCGATTGTCCCACATAGCCTAACTGACAAGGGCATATTGCCATGTATACAATATTTTTTGAATTGCAATTAGAAAATGAGGTGAGCTCCAATGTGAAGCTGCTGGAAGGCAATTTGACCGTGTTTGCACATATCATGTGAGTACAGTATATACAATTTCAACAACATCATCAGTTATAAGAGATATATAGATGATTTATTTTTCATTTTTCAGGACTACACCTCCATAGATAATTTCTGCATTTGGATGAACAGTCTTCATAATAATATCAAATTCACGCATACCACGAACCGAACATCTTTGGCTTTTTTGGATCTGACTGTATATATTGAAGCGAATCAGATAAAAACAAAACTGTACCACAAACCTACAGACCGTTTCGCTTACCTTCAATATAGCTCTTATCACCCACATCATTTGAAAAGTAACATACCGTATAGCTTACTCCTCAGAGCCAAAAGGAATTCCTCAAAAGAACACGACTACAGAATTGCAGCCAAAGACATTGCGCAAACACTTAGTACGAGAGGATATCCGAAACACATCATTGCACACGCACAAACGAAAGCGGATTTACGCACAAGAAGCTCTCTTCTCGAAAGACGAACGGAACAAATAACATCTCAGCATAGATTGGTTTGGTCTCTGGACTACACCCCGCTAGCAAATCAAATTAAACGCATTATCAACAGGCACTGGCACATATTGGACACGATACCGGGATGCCAACAAAAACCACTGGTGGGATTCAGAAAAACTCGGACGTTAGCCAATCTCCTTTCGAGAGCAGACATTTCCACTCAAAAGCAAAAGCGTTTGTCCCTCCCTGCAGGGCACCACATTTGCGGACATTGTATATACTGTACTCACATGATATGTGCAAACACGGTCAAATTGCCTTCCAGCAGCTTCACATTGGAGCTCACCTCATTTTCTAATTGCAATTCAAAAAATATTGTATACATGGCAATATGCCCTTGTCAGTTAGGCTATGTGGGACAATCGAGTCGTTCTTTGAAAATACGCTTAGGGGAACACCTCTCACGGATTAGAAACCGGAACATCACTGCTCCTCTGGTAAATCACTTTCTCAACAAACAACACAAACCAGGAGACCTCAAGATTATTGTGCTAGAAACTGTTAATGTCAACAAATATCATATTCTCAATATGGAAAAGGTTCTATTACAAAGAGAAGCCTTTTGCATTCATCGGTTCAACACGTTAACACCACACGGCTTGAACACAGATTGGGAACCATCTTCATTTTTATGAACATTTCATTATCATATGCTAGAGTTAGCTAGGTATAATTCCTAGCTCAGGGACAGGTCCCTTTAACAACCAGCACAACAGTTTCAGATAAGCACCTGGATCTATATTCTTTCCACATGGGGCTAGAAAATCTACTGAGTCATCACAGATGAGTGGGCAAGAATAAGAATATTTAAAGAATAGTAGGTTACTGTTAGTTAACGCGAGCACACAACACAAGACTTCAGGAGGTGCAGGACGCGCGATACTTACATAAATATATACATATATACATTTTGGTATGTATTTCTTCCATTCTTTATAAGGTTTTTTAGATGCTTTGTAATTGCTCTGTCGCAGACCTAGATGTACATGCACCATTTATAATGACTACTGATTCATGATTTAATTGCAACAGATATTTTTGAATAGACACGTAGTGAATTTTTGCATGAGATGCCCCACTTTGTCCTGCATTTATATTGTATGGTTAAATTAGTCACTATAGCTCTCACATGCTAATATCATTTAACTTTATGTATAACCCTTGTATTGAATTGTGCTGCATCGTATTATATTGTACATATTTTATATTGTAGACGCTTGATAAAGTGCAACGAAATGTCCAACTACCGGAAGGACATCGCCATTCCGTAGTCTACATTGGTTTAAAGACGCAGTTCATTAGTCTTATATTATTTGAAGACGCAAGAGACTTTTCCAGACTATATATATATTGAAATTCCACCATTATTACAGTTTATTTGAACCATGTTCTGCTTATGAATCAAATAAGAGACACAGGAATTTCAAGAAATAAACGGAACTCATTACACGTTTATCTTTCTTCTGGTAGGGTGATATGTGCATACTTTGAGCCAAGTGACACTGGGTTATTGCAAGTCCAATTGCCGCTGCCTACGTCGAGGCAACGGCGCCGGATTCGGCCGGGTCCAGAGCTGCCGTGTATTCGGCCGCAGGTGGAGTTCGGGCTGACCACCACTCGAGGAGTGTGGAGAGTGGCCGCATCAGCCGGCAAAGTCATGGTTAGCCGCATCTCCCATCGAGCATATTCTGATGAAGCTGATGGGATGTATGGGCTGAAGAGTCGCTTCACCAGCCAGTCCCCGTCCTGGGGGTGTGCGCCTGGAGAGTGGCACACCGGGACGAGGCAGGTGCTGAGGATTGAAGCAGAACCGACGTCCTGCCTGAGGCAAAAATCGGACTGGTTGACAAGGCTTGCCAACCATTCCCAAATGTTGTACTGCATGCGGGCAGAAAGGTCTCCGCCCGGCATTAAATCGCTGGCCTCCAGTGAGGCGGCCTGAACGCCTCCCCCCGAAAGCAGGGTGAGGGTCAGGATGATGGCAAGTGCCAGGGTGTTGGCATGAATCTGGGCAAAGACTGCAGCTGTGAGGTTCTCCGGCGTTGGCTCCTTCCTCTCGCGCCGGACGGTGTCCTCGGCCTCACGACAAAGGATCTTGACCATCCCCCAGGTTATCTTCGGAGCTGCCATCGGTGGCCGTCTCCTCCGGCGGGTCCTCTCGGTCAGCGTGAGGTCCTCCATCTCCGGGATCGGGCTCTGGTCGGCCTGGTTCCACGCCATGTGGCTCCAAGTAGGGCTTGACGCACCGAGCTGGAATCCAAACGACACCTGTAGGGGACATAACTGCAGCATACCCTCTTCCCCAGGTTATGAGCGGCACCGGGCCCCTCCAAGAAGGGTCTGGTGGCACTCGGTACCGGACCATAGGTCGTGGGAGCGCTTCCGAGCGGCGGAAGTGCTTCTCCTGCGGCGTACAGTCCGAAAAAACATTAAGGTGATTGTAAGTGAACAATACCTTATTCAAGCAAGACTGTACCTGTCCCTGTGATTTGGGGAGGGCTGGTGGCTCCCCCCTTTCTGTTTGTTTGTCAATGTAGGACTTTAGCGTCCGATTGACCCGCTCTACAATCGCCTGCCCTTGCGGACTGTAGGGAATTCCAAATGTATGTTTGATGTCCCATGTGGCCATGAAGGCGGCCAACTGCCTAGAGCAGTAGGACGGGGCGTTATCCATTTTCACGTGCCGCGGCTTGCCCATCGCCGCGATGCAGGAAAGGAGGTGCTGCTCCACGTGGGAGGCAGTTTCCCCTCTCTGCGCCGTGGCCCAAACGAACTGAGAAAAAGTGTCAATGCAGACATGCATGTACTGCCATCTGCCAAACTGCGGCACATGCGTGACGTCCATCTGCCACACCTGATTGGCTTCTGTCCCCCGTGGGTTAACCCCCCACGAGGGCCCCCCCGGTGCCCCTGCACAATGCTGACAAGAGCGGACTATGCCCTGGGCTTGAGAAAGTGGCAAATTGAACTGTCTGGCAAGTGCTTTGGCGTTTTGGTGAAAGAAGGCATGACTTTGAATTGGAGTAGTGAAGACTCCCAAAACTGAACGTTGCTGAATTTCCTTTGCCGCCGCGTCCGCTCTGCTATTGCCCGCAGAAATCGGACCCGGTAGGTCTTGGTGGCTTCGGATATGGGCAATATAGAGCGGCTCCGTGCGGTTTCGCAAGTGAAATTGAGCAGTGAGAAACAAGCTGAGCAAGTTTTTGTCTATCGCGGGAGTGATGTAAGCTCCCGGCAGACTGTGGAGTAAGTTCCTAACATACAGACTGTCAGTTATGATGTTTAAACATTCCTTGGCGAAGGTGCGCAACGCAAGGTTCATGGCTGCCAACTCTGCCCGCTGCGCGGACTTCTGTGGGAGAGTTAACAGCGTGTGCCAAGCTTTGCCCTCCTGCCAGGTCAAAACACCATACGTGCGACCTCCATCAGTAAAAACCGTCTGGGCCCCCTGAAGTGGGACCCGCGAGAGCAATTCGAGCAAGCTGACTGTTCCTGTCTGGAGGGAGACAAGTCTGGGGTCTTTGGGCAAATGGTACGCTAAACTTCCCGTGAAACCTTCCAGGGCTATCGGAAGCGAGTCGCCCAGCTGCATTAACTGATGAATTTGTTCCTTGGTGAACGGGACTACGATTTTGGCCAAATCATTTCCTGAGATATCCCTAGCTCTCAGCCTGCCGCGGTAAATCACCGCGGAGACCAGCTCTTGGGGCGGAACGATGTTCCGTGAGGATGTGTTAGGCAAGTAGACCCACTCCACAATTTTCGCTCCCTTCTCAGAGTCTACTCCTAACGCCCCAGTGAACATGGATCCCGATCGCACGATGTACAGATTCAGGATTGGGGCATATGGCCCCTGGGCGATTCTATCCACCCACCTCTGGCTGAGAGCTTGGTTCACTTTCTCGAGTGCCAAGCGCGCGTCTCGAGGGATTTTTATCCGGTCTGCCGGCTGCTTATCTAAGGTTAGCAGCGAGAAGAGTGGTTTTAGAAGATCCGTATCCAGTCAGAAGTACGGTCTGGCCCAATTGATATTCCCTAAAACCTGCTGTAACTCTACCAGGGTGACTGAGTCCTGTAAGTTTATCTGAGGCAAAGCCGGTGCTGCAAAGGAGCGGAGAAGCCGATGGCCCAAGTATGAGAAGGGCTCGGTTCTCTGCACTTTCTCTGGGGCAATGAGTAAGCCTTTGTCCCCCAGGCTGGCCTGGAGGTCTGAAAACATTTCGCTGCCAAGTTGCGGCAACGCTACTAAAATGTCGTCCATGAAGTGACACACAATAGCTTTAGGGTGAAGGGTTCGGAACTTTGTCAGTGCGTCGTGAACATATATTTGGCACAAGGTGGGCGAATTGAGCATGCCCTGTGGCAAATATTTCCATGCGTAACGCTGCGTGGGCTCACTGTGGTTCACGACCGGCACCGTAAAGGCGAACCTTTCCCGGTCCCTGGGGTCTAAGGGGATTGTATAAAAGCAATCCTTGAGATCTACGACTAAAATCTCCCACCCCTCGGGAATCATGTTAGGATTCGGGATGCCGCATTGAAGCGGACCCATTGGCTGAATGCACTTATTGATCTCTCTGAGATCGTGGAGGAGTCGCCACTTCCCCGACTTCTTCTTAATAACAAAAATTGGCGAGTTCCAAGGACTCGTGGACTGCTCTATATGTCCTGCGTCTAGCTGTTCTTTAACTAGCTGCTTGAGAGCAACCAGTTTCTCCCCCACTACCGGCCATTGTTCTACCCAGACCGGAGTGTCGGTGAGCCATTTAAGTGGCAGCGCCATTACCCAAAGGTAAGCATAGCACCGTACTGCTGCAGGATGTCTCGCCCCCAAAGGTTGACGTGCACGTCAAGAATGTGCGGCCGAATTACCGCCGTGCTGTCAGCCCTTGGGATTGTGACTTCTACCCACTCTCGGCTTCTAAACGCTTCCTGAACACCGCCTACCCCCCACACATCGGAGACCGGCTCAATGGCCCATTCCCTCGGCCACTGGCTTCTGCTTATCACTGTCACATCCGCTCCGGTATCGAGTAACCCTGAGAACACTCTTTTGTTCAAAAATACCTCGATAACGGGGCGCTGTTTCCACTCAATGTTGGTCTCCACTGTCGCTAAGACCTGGTATCCTTGCACTGCCTCACCCGCGCTCGAGCGGTCTGCTGAACCGGACTCTGAGCTGTCACTGAGCCTTCTGTGGCTGCCTGCTGGCGAGTGACAAGGAACCATGATCAGTTGCGCTAAGGTGTCTCCCTTGTGGATTGTTTGGGGCAGGTGTGTCCAAAGCTGGACCTGGAGAACGCCTGAAAAATTCGAGTCAATGACTCCTGGAATTATGAAAATTCCACGTGCTCCAGCTACACTACGGGGCAAAACTAAACCTATAAAGCCTCTGGGTAGGGGTCCCATATACTGAGTGTCGACTAGATAGACTGTGCCCGGCAGATCGCATGTGACGTCCGCCTGGCAAGCCAATTCTAGCCCTGTGCTACCCTTGGGGCTGGTCTGTGCCCTCGCAGTGCCCGGAATGTGCCTGGAACCTAGTCTAGTTCTGGGGAGTTCTGGATCTGGGTGAAGGAAGCCTCTGTTTGGACCGGGGCCAGAGACGTGCCCAGATTCCGGTTTCCCGAACTCGGACAATACCTGGCCCAATGATAGCCTTTCTTGCACTTCGGGCAGGGGGTGTTCGGAGCCTTGGGACGGCCGGACTTTTGTCCGCCTCCCTTGGACCGGCACTCCCTAGCGAAGTGTCCGACCTTGCCACAAGCGTGGCACGCTCCCTTGGTCTTGCCATTGCCCTGATGTCTTTCCCCCCCCTGCACCGCTGCCGCTAGCAGACGCATCTTGTAGGAGTCTGTGCCAACGTCGGAGCATGCTCGGATCATGTCCGTTAAGGTTATGTCAGGGCGATTGCCCAGGGACTGCAAGATTTTACGGCAGTCCAAGTTGGCGTTGTCCTTTGCTAGCTTGATCATGAGCTCTTGTTGGGCCTGCTCGTTATCAATCTGCCTGCTAATTGCTTCCTCCAGGCGATTGATGAAGTCCATGTAGGGTTCCTGGGCTCCCTGCTTAATAGCGGTGTAATTCTTGGCCGCTTTGCCAGACGCTGGGACCTTGAAGTATGCCCTATAGGCAGCTTCGGCTGACATTTCTAGGGTGGCGAGAGGCAAATTGATTTGAGCGTTGATGGGCTCAAAGGCACCTGAACCATACAGTTGGTCAGGGATTACCGCGCCTCCCATCCTGGCAGCTCGAGCTTGAGCCTCTAGGCGAAACTCGCTGTCCCAAATCATGTACTGGCTAGGGGTTAGCATCATCCTCATGACGGCTTTCCAATCATGGGGAATCCACATGGTGGTTTCGCACACTTGCTGAAGCGTGCCCCTCGTAAAGCGACTTTGGAGCCCTGTCTCGGAAATGGCTTTCCGTAAAGCCATGAGAAGCTTGTACGGGACTGGGGAGTGTACTATCTGTTGTGCGCCCATGAGCGCGTCCATCTCCAGGCGGATTGGACAAATCTGTCTAAGTTCAGCTAATTGTTCGGCTGACAATTCCCCCTTCTTAAGTTCTATCTCAGCTGTGCGCTGAAGGGCACTCTTCACGACTAGGGAACCTGGAGCTGTCAGAGAAGCGCCAGTGCCTCTCATTCCTTGCGTTCCTTCGGTGACGTCTGCAGCTGTCACCGCGGGAAGGCTCCCTGCGCTACTCTGCCGATAGCTAATTGACGGATAGAGCGCCGTGGGCGCAGTCGGGGCGACTGGCTTGTCTGATGGTTCGACTAACGGGGGTTCTTTGGCCTCTACCCGGACTGGCTCGATCTGCTCTAAGAGCCTCCTACACTTTCTCCATGTACCAACTATCCCTCCTGGAGCTTTCGGGGGTTGCTGAATGCAGTCTCCTATCTGATCCCAGAGCTTCAGGGTTAACGTACCTACTTCTGGGTAAAATAGGCAGTGTTCCCCGAGATACGCCAAAAGTCTCGCTAATTCCCTGCTGCGAAATCGTAATTTAAAAACCCTGGCCAGGATTCTGAACTCCTCCTCATGAGTTCTTTGGCTAGCGGACAGACTTGGCCTATGAGAACAAGTCCCCATATTACCTGCAGATGGTCCTCTGAAGTTTCCTCCTCGGGACGAGTCGACGCGTCTTTTCAGGCAACAGGTTCGGGCGTCTAGTGTCTGGGGTAGACCTCGGAGCATGGACCTTCTGCCACGGGCCCTTCGAACGGCCTCTGCGATATCAGGGGCTCACAGCCTGCCCTGAGCGGAACGCGTTTCCCTCTATGGCAACCTCCTCGAAAGCGGGAGCAAGCTGTAGGAATGTCTCTCTGGAATGCCTCGCCGCAGGCCACTTCTCCGATCGGCTGGCTGCCGGCCGGAGCGCCGCGCTGTCCTCCGGGGTGACGGGTCGCGGTTCAAGCGCAGGACCGGACCGCATGGATCGCTACTCACGAGCAGACCTCTCCGGGGTCTCTTACTCTCGAGTAGAATCACGTCGGGGTCACCAGATGTAGCGAATGTCTGCCGCTAGGCGGCGCTAGGTCCCGGAGGAGACTGATCAATGACAATACGAGGCAAGGAAGCAGGATCAGATCAGTGTTTATTGGGAAAATGCGTACACCTTTTATAGACCAGAAGGCCAGGAGAAAACAGCTATCACCAATAAGTCACTCACAATACATGTTTACTCAGGTTAATTGGGGAAACTCTTCAGGGGAAGTTAATTAGCAGGGGTAAATATTGACAGAGGAAGCCCTATTGTTTCGGGCTTAGAGGCTGGGCAAACATGGTCCCTGTTTGCGCCGGGGATTAGCGCCAAGCCAGGGAGATGAGTGTGTACCCAATTACACGCAGGAGATATCGATCTGTTTGCCTGGCAGAGCCGCTGGTCAGGTCAGGTAATTGGGTGAATCAAACCCTATAGCCCTATAATTTATTCACCCCCCTAAATTTGGCTGCTCGCAGAGCCCACGGGCCAGGGAGCCTTTCTCCCGAAAGTGGCCTCTGCCGGGCCGATCCATGCCCAAGAGGGCACGGGGAATCCGCACCTGGACATGACAAAGATACAATGAGAGTCACTTTAAACAGCAACTCCTTGTTTTATTGTACTTGATGTGAGAAGTTCTTTTCTTTTTTTTGGCAAGAGAAACTATGTTCTTAAATGTACGGGCGGTGAGGTGCAGAGAAAGAAAGTACAGGAAAATGAAAGGGGAAAATGGGGTATAGCTGTTCTTTTTCGGTGGAAATGAGCCAGCAGAGCAATGATTTTACTGAACTGGACCAGAGCTTGGACTTCACTGATACAGTTAGCATTGCATTACAAACTAAGCTATGTCTGTCATAATGTGTGCTTTCACTTAGGTCGTATATTACATTCCAATGAGTTTTGTTTTGTGATAGGTCAGAGGATGGTAAACACAGGCTTCATTTTCAAGTTTGATTGTTCTGCTTTATATTTGCTTTAAATCACAATTATAGGAGGAAAGTGTGGGCAACTGCAGGTAATACACATTTTCTTGAACATTTAGCTTGCAATCCAGAAGGCAGAAGAAAGGCCACTACATTATATTCACAGGACAGTCTTCATGGCTGATCGCCATGATGTTCGCCAATATTCTGATTCGGATATGGCAGAAGAAGAAGAGGAAGAGTTCATTCTTGAACATGACAACAGGTGGTATGACATAACCACTCTCTCCATTTCTTGGGCCCTCGTGATCAATGATGCTTCTCTAATCATGTTTGCAGTTGTCATCTAAAATAGGTCATTTCCAAGCAGTCGATATGAGGACATTGTTCTATGCCTCTTATAACTTCCAATTACATCTGAAGAGAACCTAAAACAATAATTATTTGCATAGACAGTTTTTGCAAGATGTATTTTTCAAGTAAATCTGCATACTGTGTTGTATATTAATCCTTCATGCATCATTTAAAAACTTAAAATGCATTAAATAACACCACTTTCTACACGCAAAAGTATATTAATTGAGTATTGTTTTGCTGTTACTTTTGAAGATCAATGAAGAAAAGCAATGTGACTTTAACTTGCTTTTAGTGGCTGATTCCTTTTCACTGCAGTGTGCTTTTGAGGAAGCACTTGATTCACAAACCCTAAAGTATATGATAGCTGCCTTTTTAGCTTCCCGCAATATGGACCTTGGCAGCCAGACATAATATAAAAATGACACTTGAATATTGTTAGAAACACCTCTTCATAAAGCACTGCATACCCTTGTTCCTTTAAAGAAAAATCATTCAGAATTAAATGTGGAAGGTACTTTTGTTTCTACTATTTATGGCGAGTTTTATTTAATTCAGAACAATACCATAAAGAATTCTCCAATGAACCTTTGCCATTTTACAGTGACTTTTTTATTAGCAACATTCATGGTTGCAAATGCAGTGCAATATCTGAAAATTCTATCCAAGGTTTTGTTTTATTTTATTACTGCTCTTTCACCTGTATAATCTGCATTTATTAACTTGTCCTTTCGAGTATAATAAAAAAGCAAACATGTTTTATTGTAATATTGAAGCAAAAGCCTAGAGTCCTGCATCTCGATGTCAAAGCTACCAGCACAGAGATATAAATCTATGGTGAGGCCCCATCTGGAATACTGTGTACAGTTCTGGTCGCCATACCTTCAGAAGGATATTATGGAGCTGGAAAAAGTGCAGAGGAGGGCAACCAGAATGATTAGGGGACTGGAACACCTTCCTTACCATCTGAGGCTGCAACAGTTGGGCCTCTTCACTCTTGAATGACGGCGTCTAAGAGGTGACCTGATTGAAGTTTATATAATCATGCACGGTGTGGACAAAGTAGATAAGGAAAAACTGTTTTCCCTATCATATAACACTAGAACTAGGGTGCACTCCATGAAACTTTTGGGTGCTAGTTCTCAAACAAATAAGAGAAAGTACTTTTTCACCCAGAGGATCACTGGTCTATCGAACTCCCTGCCAGAAGAAGTGGTGACAGCTGTCAGTCTTGACAGCTTTAAGAAAGGATTAGACAAGTTCATGGAGGACAAGGGTATCAATGGCTATAATTATGGATACCTAAGAATAATCTCTAGGTTGGAGAGATAGGCAGGATATCTCTCAATGCCATGTCCAGGGAATCCTAAGCAGGTGAAGGCATCTGCTTGGGAATAATATCCCTGAAGCAAATGGTGAGCCACTGTGTGAGACAGAATGCTGGACTGGATGGGCTGTGGCCTGTTACAGCAAGGCTGTTCTTATGTTCTTATAAATATGCAGCAAGGCAAGACTCTCTAAGGACTAGAATTGGAAATGGAGCCAGATGCTTCTAAGGATAAATATCCATATATATTCACCTCAGAATACAAACTGTTGTATTGATTAATAGAAATTAGTTTACCATGATTCCCATTTAATTCATTTGAAGACTCAGTGGCCATTCATGTCCCTTACTCTTTAAATTTTGCATCTCTTTTTTCCGTTACCACCCCTTGGTTTCTTCCATTCATCAGTTGTTACTTTTCATTTCATGTCTCAGTAATAATACTTTCAAACTTCCTTCCCTTTAAACGTCCAACCTGTTTTCTTCTTCAGTGCTTTGACTTCCTCAAGGACTCCTCTTTTATAGCATTAAACCTTACAGGCTAGCAAATAAATGTTCTCTCTACTTCATGGTGTGCACATAGTGATGTGAATTATAATAACACTAAAACAGATATCTAGATAACACCCAGGGAATCATTGCTGCCTAATTTGCCAGATACAGTATTAGCAAAAAAATTGGAAGAGTCCTCAGATCCAACATGAGGTTCAGCACGATGTATTTTAATTAGATGTTAGCTTCTTTGAATTAAGTGGTTTTTACTCCCAAATATATATGCAGAAGATTGCAGCTTTTCAGGGAAATTGTATGGTTGAGCTATTATTATGCTGACACTGATACATTTAATGTGGGACCAAGTGCACTACAGAGAAAATGACATTAGCAGTACAGCCTACCTGTAAATTGTCCCTCATGCATGGTTTAAGCCACCTGATAAGTCAAGCCTTAGACTCCTGCCAACCTAGCAGTTCGAAAGCAAGAAATTGTAAGTAGATAAATAGGGGCCACTTTGGTGGGAAGGTAACAGCGTTCCGTGCACTCCGGTGTTTAGCCATGCCTGCCACATGACCACGGAAACGTCTGCAGAAGCAGACAGCTCTGGCTCTTCGGCTTTGAAACAGAGATGAGCACTGATCCCTAGAGTCAGATACGACTGGCTTTCGAGCAAGGGAAACCTTTACCTTTACTAAACTTCAGAACCCAAAATCTGCATATAGAAACTACACATCACAGTCATTCCTCCCTAAAGATTCTCTGAAGTCCTGCTGTGTGTGTGTGTGTGTGTGTGTGTGTGTGTGTGTGTGTGTGTGTGTGTGTGTGTGTGTGTGTGTGTGTGTGTGTGAGAGAGAGAGAGAGAGAGAGAGAGAGAGAGAGAGAGAGAGAGAGAGTTACATACAAATGATGATAAGCACAGTTAGGTGGAAATTGTCCCCACCTCCACACATTTTCCTAAATCCAATGTAAAGTTAGAGAAAAACAGTAGTGTAGCAAATGTAGTGGCATACCCTCTTCTGACCAGGAATTCCACTGGACACCAGAGGCATGTGAGAACTACTTTCATGTTACAAATATCCACTGTCCCCCCTGACCATGTCCTGGAAGAATGTGGCAAGTGAACAGCTTCAGACATTCCTGGATGAACAAGATTGTCGGGACTCATTTCTGTATGGTTTCAGTCTCGGTTATGGCACTGAATCAGGCTGGGGCATTATGACCCTGTGGGGGTCAGTTAACAGAGATTGTGTTCTGTTAAATTTGTTCTTATTGTGGAAGCTGGCTTTTGTGTACTCTTGGTTACTAAGCTGCAGGATCCCACAGGGTTCTGCTGTCACTAGTACTTATGGTTTCCCCGTGCCCCGTGGGCACGGAACGGCCCGGCAGAGGCCACTTTCGGGAGAAAGGCTCCCTGGCCCGTGGGCTCTGCGAGCACCCAAATTAAGGGGGGTGGATAAATTATAGGGTTTGATTCACCCAATTCCCTGACCTGAACAACGGCTCTGCTGAGAGAGCAAATCTCTAACCTCTGTTACGTATTAGGCAATTACTCACTCTGAGTTAAGCTTAATCTCTGGTGCAAATAGAAGCCATATTTACCCTAGCCTAAGCCTCAGACAATGGTCAGTGTTTGTCTTAGTTAATTAACTTCCCCCAGAGAGGTTCTCAATTAACCCAGGTAAATGGGTGATGTAATTTTCTGCCATATGACCATTCTACCATGCGCAGCCTTGGACATAATATATACTGATGATTTTCCCTCAATAAATCACTGGTCTTCTCTCCATCTTGCCTCGTGTCGTTCCTTTGACCAGTCTCCTCCGGGATCCTAAGGGCCTCCTCACGGCCCCAATTCCTACATCTGGTGACCCCGGCGTGATCTACTCGAGAGTAAGCGACCCCCGAGCGGTCTACTCGTGAGTAAGCGATCAGCACAGCCAGGTTCTGCGCTTGAACCTTGTCCAATCGTCCCGGAGGACAGAGCAGCAGCCCCAGTCGGAAAGCCATCCGATTGGGAAGACAGCTACGTGGTGAGGCATTACAGAGAGGCATCCTACAGCTTGCTCCCGACTTTCGCGGCGGCTTGCGCCAAAGGGAAAAACGCGTTCCGCTCAGGGCAGCTGTGAGCCCCTGACAGCGCAGTGGCCACTGAGGGCCCGTGGCCGCAGTCCACGCTCCGAGCTCTACCCAGAAGCGTCATCGCCAGAACCTATTGCCTGCCAAAGACGCGTCAACTCGTCCCGAGGAGGAATCTTCCGAGGACCCAATCGCAGGTAATATGGGGACCTGTCCTCAGCGACAGCGTCCATCCGCTAGCCAAAGAACCCATGAGGAGGGGTTCATCATCCTGGCCAGGGTATTTAATTTGCGTTTTCACAGCGGGGAGCTAGCGAGACTTTTGGTGTACCTAGGGGAACACTGCCTGCTTTACCCAGAAGTAGGTACGTTAACCCTTGAGCTCTGGGATCAGATAGGAGACTGCATTCAGCAACCCCCGAAAGCTCCAGAGGGCATAATTCGCACATGGAGCAAATGTAGGAAGCTCTCAGCAGAGGTAGACCCAGTCCGGATAGAGACCCAGAAAACCCCAGCGCAGCCAGAACCATCAGCCCCAAGAAGTCTCTATTCGTCATTTCAGCTTAAGCAGGGCAGTGTAGGGAGCATTCCCTCAGTGGCAGCTGTAGACGTCACTGAAGGAATTCATGGCATGAGAGGCCCTGGCGCTTCTCTGACAGTTAAAAGTTCCCTGCAAAGAAAGAACTCCATTCAGCGCATGGGTGAGGAAGATCCATTCACGGGGAAATGGCCAGTGGCACAATTAGCTAGCGCCCAACTGCTGTGCTCAGCCTATCTGAAGGCAGACACACGCTCAGGCAGGGCTGCTCAGCGCCCACTGCTCACGGAAATCTGCACAGCCCTTGGCCACGCAGGGCTCCAGAGCAGACCCATTGCCACACTCAGGCGCAGAGCAGTGCCAAAACCCCAAGGCGCCTGCTTCCAGTGTGGAAAAATGAGACACCTTAGAAGAGAAAGCCAATCTAGACCAGGCAGATCTTCAAAAGATTGTCTTCATGCCAAATGGCCACCCTGGCATGCATTTGGCCCAGGCTAGAAAGGAGGCAGCCATCGCCCTGGCTATGCCAGAAAAACCATCCCAGCAACAGTACCCCGAGTTCCTCCAAGGCACAGGCAGAATCTGCTGGTCTCACCTTGGGAGTAGCCCAGAGAAACTTGCCCCTAAGTAGAAGCACCCAGATGGTTGTAAAATAGCCAGCTGTGTATTAGCCATCTCCTCATGTGTAGTATAGAACGCTGCAGATCAGGGGAGGAATGTGCGAATGCGTAAATAAATGTGTGTATGTGTGGTGCACCACTGAATGTATGACTGCAAGAACTGTGTATGATTGCAAAAGCCTTGTCTCTATGACCACAGCATGACTGGAAAAGTGTTCCTTGTGTGTAACTGCGTGGTAATGTCACTGTGAAATATGTGTTAAACAATTTGCACTCTGCTCATGGGCAGGAACCATTTAAAGTTTGAGAAAGCATGATGAACAAAACCCCTTGCCTTGCCTGCTTAGCAGCTTAAGCAGGAGAGGAGGAGAGGGGGGGGGGAATCCTAACCTACGATAGGGTGGGGTGGTTCCCCCCTCCTCCCTGGAGACTTTTTCTTTGTCAAAGGATTAAGCCACTCTTGGAAACCGGTTTTGCAACTCTTACAGATTTTTCTTTTCAGAAGCGCGATCTGAAAACAAAATCACTTCTATGAGTTTTCCTCACTGTATCATAAGCTATGGGGTCCCTTCCTACGTCTGTGTTCCTCAAACCCCCATCTCTGTGTTTAAAGTTTTTTGAATGTCTCTTAGCGTCTTGGAGTCACGTATCTCACTAGGAGTGAGAGAATTGCATTGTCTTCATGTGCGTATTGTGTTATCATCTGGTAACCTCGGTTCTCAACCTTTTAAAGTCAGGGGCCAAAGCTCCAGGGCCTCAGGCAGCTTTGGGGGTCTGGACAGTCATTCTGCCCTTCCTGCGCCACACAGCCCTTCTTGGCTTGGTGGGGGTAGTGGCAGAGCAACGTGGGTTCCGGCCCACTCGCCCACATCTGGCCGCAGGTTGAGAATCGTTCTAACTCTCCTTCATTCTCTTAGGAAAGATATTGCTCTGGTATTTTGACTTTAATCTGTGCAAAGTAACTCACTCATTGTACCCCTTTCACAGGAAAAAGCACGCAAACAGGAACAAAATTCCTCTCCAGGCCTTAACCAATTTCTTTCTTTCTACAGCCTTCCTTTCACAGGCTCCATGGTTAATTACTGATAGGGATTTTCTTAACAGGAGAACCCGGTTGCCTTGGTTACCTGACCTAATCTGATTTCGCTATGATAAGAGTTGTTGCCTTCTCATTGTGCTAACTTCTGACTTGCCTTCCCTCCTTTCGCCAGTGGAACTCCCTGCTGGAAATGTTTAACTTGTGTGTCTTTTCATCTTTGTGTGTTATTTCCTTACAGCTGGCACGTCATAGTTGACTTGTTTTTAATAAGTCATAGTAGGTCATATTAAGTATGGCACCTGGCCCGCAGCACCCTCTCTAGTGTGCAGACACATTTTGCAAGCTCCAGAACACAGAGGAAGGATTAGTCCCTGAGCTCCCGAGCATGTGCAGAGTGCCACCCATTAGCCAGGACTGCCTAGGACCATTTTAAGAGTGCAGTCAGGTCACACCTTCAATCAGATACAGGCATTTTTAGGCCACCCCTTCCCTTTTTGCTGCTAGTCTAAGCACAGGCAAAAGGCTAGCCACCATCTGGCACTCTTCTAAAAGTGTGCACGCACACCATGAATGGATGTGCACAGGGGGGCCTCCATGAGAAATTTACCCAAGGGAAGCCTGGCGCTTCATGCGCCAAGGTTTGCCATAAGACCCCAGACTCGTCTCAAACGCAGACAGTCACCTTGTGTGAATTTATGTCACTGGTTCCTCTTCAGGGGGCTAGGACAGTTTTCACTTATGGGGGTCGCACATATTAGGTTCTTACTTGGCAAGAGGACCAAGCTTGGCGCACGCTCCTGACTCTTCCGCAAGCGGGCAGAGTTGGCAGCCGTGAACCTCGCTTTGCGCACCTTTGCCAAAGAACGCTTCAACATAATTGCTGACAGCCAGTTTCACAGGAATTTGCTTCGCAGTCTACCGGGAGCACACATCACTCCCGTGATAGACAAAAATTTGCTAAGTTTGTTCCTCACAACTCCAATTCAGAGTCATGCATTCCCTCTTCAGAATGCCAAAACGCTCGCAAGGCAGTTCAACCTGCCACCGGGGGGGGGGGGGCCTCGTGGGGGGTCAACCCACGAGGGACAGAGGCCATTCAGGTGTGACAAAGGGACGTCACACATCCCCACATTTTGGCAAATGGCAGTACATGCACGTTTGCGTTAATACAAACAAACAGAAAGGGGGGGAACAACGTCCCATAGTTGCACAGCAATTGCTATCCTATAAGTGCAAAAACTAACTAACTCTTTCAGAATTTTTATCTCCCAAACAAGTCTCTTCCCCATGCAGGTCCCAGAGGCCAGAATCAGACCCGGACGATTGCAAAGAGCGGCACCAGTCACTGTCCTGGATGTCATCAGCTGTCCGTCTTCCTTTATGACTTACATCTCCAAAGACATTTCTATGAACATTTTTGCATACTCAGTGCTACTTCTGAGGACCATGCTTTTCCCCAAAACAAGACTTTTCCAAGCTCAAGTTACACATGAAACCCCACCAAGAAGAGAAGCCTCATCCTTTGAAAAGCTGCTGAATGTCCTTTACTGCTATTGTTATCTGTAGTTGCTATTATTTATTCATGCCTTGCACAATGCTCCAGTTGGGATTTGCAAGGGACACTTGAATTTCTGTATGTTGTTAATAACGGCCAGCTTCCACCAAAGGAAGCCAGACCGGCCCATGTTTTGCACCGGCCCATTGCTTGGAAAGTTTGAGCACCCGGTAGCCGATAATCCCCAGCCTATTTTCACACCTCCCCATAGGTGTTAGAAAAGACATTTGCACAATGCCAGAAGCTGCAGAGATAGCTTAGAATCAACCCAGGTCACAGTATCAATGACACATCTCATTATCTTGCCTTGCTACAGAAAGCAGTCTGAATTCAGACCCACAGCTCTGGAAAACCAGGCTGTAGTCAGTATATTCAGCGTGTCAGGCTTAGCCATAGGCAACGCTCGGAGAATTGGTCAATTGGCTTAGCAAAAGCCATCAACCACACCTCCTCAGCAATAGCGCTGCTCAATCAGGAGCAGACAGAGCTTCGCCATGCCATACTGGATAATCAAGCAGCTATCGATTATCCCCTATTGTTACATCATATGGGCTGCAAGTCTGTCCACAGCATGTGTTGCTTAAATCTCACAGACAATACCCACAAGATACAGAGCCAGCTCACGGACCTCCACACCCCAGTTAAGAACATCAAGGAGGATTCTTCATGGGGGTGGTAGGACTCCTTGTGGTCGTGGTTCCCATGGGGATGGCTTCAGATGACACTCAAAGTGATTGTGGGGGTGGTAATACTGGGCACAACAGTGTGTTGTTTCGTGCAATGTATTCCCTCACTGCTATCGAGATGTCCCCCATGGAGGGAACCCCGAAGCGTCATTCCCGCTCATCAGCTGATGCCCCTCCTATGCAGAGTCGTCGGTCAGGTCCTTAAATAAAACAGAAAGGGGAAATATGGTTTCCCCGTGCCCCGTGGGCACGGAACGACCCGGCAGAGGCCACTTTCGGGAGAAAGGCTCCCTGGCCCGTGGGCTCTGCGAGCACCCAAATTAAGGGGGGTGGATAAATTATAGGGTTTGATTCACCCAATTCCCTGACCTGAACAACGGCTCTGCTGAGAGAGCAAATCTCTAACCTCTGTTACGTATTAGGCAATTACTCACTCTGAGTTAAGCTTAATCTCTGGTGCAAATAGAAGCCATATTTACCCTAGCCTAAGCCTCAGACAATGGTCAGTGTTTGTCTTAGTTAATTAACTTCCCCCAGAGAGGTTCTCAATTAACCCAGGTAAATGGGTGATGTAATTTTCTGCCATATGACCATTCTACCATGCGCAGCCTTGGACATAATATATACTGATGATTTTCCCTCAATAAATCACTGGTCTTCCCTCCATCTTGCCTCGTGTCGTTCCTTTGACCAGTCTCCTCCGGGATCCTAAGGGCCTCCTCACGGACCCAATTCCTACAAGTACTATTTAACATTTTTATTATTATAAACTGGGCAAGGTCAGCAGAGTCTGCTAATAACACCCAGCTGTATCTCCCCTTGTCGTTAGTTAGGTGACATTACAAAGGTGCTAGCATGCAGGTGCTGAGCTAGCTTCAGGATGTAGTAATAGCCTGCATAAGTGCCAGTAAACCAAAGCTCAGTTCCAACATGCCAGAGTCTCTGTGGATCAGTGGTTCCCAGTTATGGGGACAGAGAAAGTAATCTTTCATGGATGGGATTGTATGTCTAGAAAGGAGTGCTTCTCAATTTTTATTTCTCCGTAGAAGGTCAAGTGGCTTTGGAGTGGAGAGCTTTGGGCCAGGTGTGTGTGGCAGACCAGCTATGAACATTCCTTGGACAGGACTTAATAACTCATACCCCAGCAACTTCCCATCTAGGTTGCTACAATGCAATGTTTAGGATCGGTTGCCCTTGAGGATGACAGAAAGGTTGGAACTAGTGCATAATCAGGTGGCTAGAATTTTGTTAAGAAAACTAAATAGCAAGCACGTTGTGGTAGTTTTAAATGCTAATGTGTTTACAGACTGAGTGCAAGGTATTGGTGATGGCTGTCAAAAAAGCATGGAAGCTCAGTGTTTGAGGAAAAACATCTTGCCCGTTCATTAAAATCTCCCAGAAGAGATGTACTTCTCTATCCTATTGTTAAAGAGCATTAAACCACATGGAGACAAACAGTGACCAATGGCAATTTGCTTGTGGAATGTCTTCCTCCTGAAATCTTGAATAGCATTGAGGTGTTGATTTCATTTTGCTGACATGTTGCAAATAGCAGTTTATCCAAAGGTTTGAGACTTACTGACTATGGTGTAGGTTTGCAGTTCAGTTTTGGTTTTGTTTGTGTTACAGTATATTTCTTTCAAACTGTTTTATTAATTGAGCCTTGCTTTGAGCTCTCCAGGATCAACATAAGGCACAACAGAAACATTTCAATGATAAAAACTAAATTGTCCTTCAGGCCTTTTCAGACTCAAACTTTTTGTCTAAATTAACTTATATTTACTTTCTTTTTATTGGGCTTATTGCTTTTAACAGTATTTAAAAGATCTTTTAAATTACTCTACCAATTTTCTTTCTCTGGTTTGTCCTTAAAAGGACTAGGTCTCAACAAAACACTTCAATTGATTATTATTTTTTCCGAAAATTTGTAAAAACTATAGCTTTCATGTTGACTTTGTGAGATCAGGGTTAAAATCTGGCTTTGTGAGAATCAATTTGAATCTGAATTTCATGCTGCTAATGGCAAAGTAATATTTTAATACGGCTTTTATTGCTCTGCCTATCAGACTGATTCCATGTAGCCATTTTGGGAAAATGTCTAATAATTGAAATAAGTATGGTAAGGCATTGTTCTTAATGAGCCTTGCTGATTCTTGTCCACCAAGGCTAACATCTCTAGCCTAAAAATATTTTCCAATAATATAATGAAGACAAATATTATACCATTTTTTATTTCCTGAAAGTACCTTACTTTTAATATGGGTATTTCATAGGACTTGCCAGATGAATGTAAAACAAAACTTACTTTATTAGTTTTTATCCATCTCAGCTCCTGAGGTTCTCATGTAGGCTTTGAAAGATATGTGTTATTTATTTATTTATTAAATTTGTACCCCGCCTTACTCGCACAAGTGCGACTCAAGGCGGCTTCCAAACAAAAATAAATACAATATACAAACATGATATGCAATAAACAATAATACATGAAATATACATTATTTATATGCAGCTTCCCTTGACAATGATGGAAAACTTTCAGAATATGGAATAATAATGTCAGAGCTTTCTGTTGATCCACAGCTGTTGAAGGCTATTTCAGCTTCATGTGAATTTGACTGTGTGTATGTGTGTGTGTGTGTGTGTGTGTGTATGCTCACAGTTGCTGCCATGGCAACAAGTATTTTCTGAAGCACTTGTGGCTTCTATTCAAGTCCTGTACAATTACAAATATTAAAAAAAAATCTCCAACCAGTGAAAGAGTGATTAGTTGATTCCCAACTTGTCTTTTAAACAAATAATAAGTGAATTTTAAGCTAAAAAATTACTAATAGATTAGCATTTTGAAAAAAGGAAAATGGGTACATTTTAATAACCAGAGTGACCACATTGTTAACCATCTTTTAATATATTCTTTTATTTCCTATTTCAGTAACTCATCTGCCCCGATATAACCCTGAACAAAGGCAGCAGATTTGTCTCAGTTGTATGGCTCAGCAATTAAAATGGATGAATTAATCAGCCAGACATTTTCTTAATTAACCAGATTGAAATTTGGTGCTCTAAAAATTACTTTGTTCTCAATTAATAAAATGTAGAATTAAAGGCCATCCATCTATTTTCTGCTTTGCACCAAATTTAAGGAATATCTTGTGATATTTAATGAGAATAGTCATCAAAATGTGATGATCGTAGAAAACACCCAGGAGCATGTAGAATCCAAATACAGATGCAGGAATAAACGTTTTAACTGTATTTATTCATATAATAAATTATATTAACTATGTACAGAGACTGCCTTGTTATTCATTAAAGAATAAGGACGACACAGCATGTGTGACCACCCTGATCGGAGATCGTCTCCCAACCATACCTGTCAAGTTGCGGTGGTGAAAAAATGGGAAGCACCACTGCGTCTGACGGGCGTGCATGCGCGAAGAGGTTACGGCAGTGGTATGCATGTGCGAAGGGGTTACTACGCATGCACAGTGACCCCTTTGCGCATGCGCACTGCTGCAGCAACCCCTTTGCACATGCACACTGTTTCCTCTGACAGGCACACATGCGCAGTAACCCCCTTTTCTGGCTGTTCAAATACGGGATGGCTGCGGGAAGGACCGGGAAAGAGGGGTGAAATATGGAATTTCCCTGCCAATACGGGATACTTGATAGGTATGGTCCCAACAACTGACAAGAACCAAAGTGACAGCTGGAAAAACCTGATGCAATTCTTTTACCTCACAGAAAGCCCCTCCCCTCCACATAGGGGTAGAGGTGCTCTCTGCCTCCATCTAGTTTCTGAATGATGCAATTGTCAGTGGCTTGCAAATTCCTGACACTCTCAGATACCCCAAATCACCTTCCCCTTGGTCTCTATATGGCAGATTGCCTTTACATGCTCCTCCTCCCAATTTAGTTTCTCTCCCAGCTAATTAGAATAATTCTTACCAACTTCACTCCTCTCACCCCTCCCACCAAATACTTACTGAACCTATGCATTTCAAACACTTTAACCATCACAATATATCTAAATACAACTAGGTGGCACAAAAATTTAGTGTTTTATTTTGTTAAATAAGATTACATTTGGTCATTGGATTGTATTCAAGAGAACAGGTAAAGGTCGCCCTTGCTTGAAAAACCAGTCATATCCAACTCTATGGTTCAGTGCTCATCTCTGTTTATAGCCAAAGAGCCAGCATTGTCTGCGTCTGCAGACATTTTCATGCACATGTGGCAGGCATGCCTCAACACTGAATACTGTTTACCTTCTCACCAAAGTGGTACCTTTTGATCTTGAAACCTTGCAACATTTTTGTTTTTTTAATGATCCAATAAAGGTATTGCCACCCTCCTGCATGTTTTTCAGCAAAAGAACACTTCTGCCTTTGGTCATTTTCCCATCCCCATTGAGTAGCTGAGACACTCTTTCTGCCTTTTCTTACATAGGTTATAGGTTGCTTTTAGCTTCTCTTGCTAACTTCAGATCATTCTCAGCTTTTGCCTTCCTAACATTATCCCTGCAATTCTTTGCTTCTTGTCTGCACTCTTCCTTTATAGCCTTGCCTTCATTCCACTTCCTATGTGTGTCCCTTTTTGTTTTTAGCTCCACCTGAGCTTTTTGTGACGCCACATTGGTTTGTGTTTGCTCTCTTCCAACGTTCTTTCTTGTTTGGAGTTGTGCCTTTAGAATTTCCTTTTTAAGAGACTGCTGCCCATCTTGGACTCATGATAGGATCTTCTGCCATAGAACTTTACCTAGCACTGTTCCGAATTTATTAAAACTGGCTTCCCTAAAGTCCAGCATATACCACCCTAATGGCAGAAAGTGAGGAAGACCTAAAGAATCTCTTGATTGAGTTGAAGGAGTGCAAAAGCTAGCTTGAGACTCAATATTAAGAAAACCAAAATAATAGCAACAGGCCAAATCAGTTCCTGCGAAATAGATGGGGAAGAAGTAGAAGCAGTCACAGATTTTACTTTCTTAGGATCAAACATCACTGCAGATGGGGATTGCAGCCATGAAATAAGGCGACTGATTCTTGGGAGACAAGCTATGAGAAACTTGGGGAACATAGTGAAAAGCAGACATCACAGTGCAAACAAAAATTCGCATAGTCAAAGCAATGGTATTCCCTGTGGTAATGTATGGCTGTGAGAGCTGGACCATTAGGAAGGCTGAACGCAGAAGAATAGACGCCTTTGAAATGTGGTGTTGGAGGAGTTTTGAGAGTCCCCTGGACAGCGAGAACAAATAGGTCAATCTTAGAAGAGATCAACCCTGACTGCTCATTAGAAGGTCAAATAGTAAAGATGAAGCTGAAGTACTTTGGACATCAAATGAGAAGGGAGGATTCACTTGAGAAGGCCTTGATACTGGGAAAGGTGGAGGGCAAAAGAAGAAAGGGGAGGCCAAAGATGAGATGGCTGGATAGTATTGTAGACACAATGGGCACAGAACTGGGAGGGCTGAGGATGGTGGAGGACAGAGGCGCCTGGAAGACAATGGTCCATGGGGTCGGAATCGACTGTGTGACTGAACAACAACACTCTGCTTTTGTTTCCTTTGAAATCAAGAACTCTAGCAGAATAGTCACTTTCCCACCCAATTTCTCTTGCTGCCACTGCTTCCACCAAGTCATCTTTATTGGTTAGAATCAAGTGAAAGATAGCTACTCCCCTAGTTTCTTCCTCTACTTTTTGTACAAAATTATTAGCCACACAAGCTAAGAATTTTTTTGAAGGGGCATACAGTATTTGGCAGAATTTGCCTCCCAACAGATACCAGATTAACTGAAATCTCCCATTACATCATGTATCTTTGATATTCTTGAAAATGTTTGTCAAAAGTTTCATCCACGTCCAATATGGTGGTTTGGATCATATTATGTTTGCTATGTTGGCATAATTCAGTGCAAATGTCAGTGGTGAATTTTTGCCAAGTCAACCAGCCAGCCTAGCATTTGTTGTTGTGTGCTAACTCACATGACCCCAAATGCAACAGCAAGCACCTTATGCCAACTTCTTAATTTATGTCAATTTGTAGCTAGGATGTCCACCTATTGAGTTACACTGGTGGATACAACTGGTAAGATTCTGGGCAATATGTGACAAGTGATCAGGTATTTTACAAGAAAACAAAAATTAGTAAAAATATTTCTACCATCCTTGACAATATGAGACAAGAAACAAGACAATTAAAAAAAAGACAAAAGCCTTGTGGAACCATAAGACTAACTGCTATATTTTAATGTAAGCTTTCTCTTCACTTGGTAATATGGAAATACAGTTATTAAGAAACGTATTCAACAATGATTTAACAATTACAGGTGAAACTCGGAAAATTAGAGTATCGTGCAAATGTTCATTCATTTCACTTAAAAGGTTAAACAAATATGAGATAGACTCACTACATACAAAGTGAGAGATGTCATGCCTTAATTCGTTATAATTGTGATGATCATGGCGTACAGCGTACATGAGATTATGTGATGATTATGGGATACATGAGATTATCGGATACATGAGATGTAAGCCATAAGCATCAATATTATAACAAAGTAAGGCTTGAACTATCTCGCTTTGCATGTAATGAGTCTACCTCATATATTTGTTTCACCTTTTAAGTTGCATTACTGAACTGAATAAACATTTGCACGATATTCTAATTTTCCGAGTTTCACCTGTAGATTATATTTATTGCACCATAAAGATGTTTGCACCTGGCTAGCGAGAAAACTGACATATTTTACAAAAATACAGAATGTGGGCTTAAATGCATAATTGATTTGAGTCAGCTCTGGATGCCCTACAAAAGTCAGTGTCTTAAAGGGTGACTTTACAAAACCATTAGCAGAGAGAGTGGTTTAGATGGACAGATATTCTTTGAGCTTATCCATGATGGCGTTCATCCTTTCAGCGGGAATAACCATCACAGTTCGCAAAGGTTTCATGGGTGCATCTTCAAAAGACCATCTGCCTCCCAAACAAGAATCACTTTCCTCTTCAACAGAGTAACTGAACTTCAGAAATGAATTCTGCAAGAACATAAGATGACTGGTTAAAAACACAGTTAGATCATTTATGCTGCTATCTTAACGCTATTAACAAAATGTGTATATAGCTTAGAGTGCAAATGATATAACTTTGCAAGCAAGGAAGATGTTACACTCCTGCTTTCACTTAAGCAGACACCACGTACTATGCCCTCAGCCTATTATTGAAATGTGGCCCAAAGAGCCTTTGCTAATTGAATTTGGTTCTTGGGTAGAAAATGTTTATTCACTTCTTTTTAAAACATATTGAAAATTATGCCAAAGTAATTAAGTCCACAGTCCGTATGGCCATGTTCCCACTTCTAATGCCTGAAGTGGCAGGTTACCAGATGTATGTTGTGTCCAAATCCTAGCATAACTAGGGTCATCACCATGACTACTGTATGTTCCAAACAATTTGTTTTAACCTCAGTCAACAGTAGCTTGGCTTTAGAAAGGGGGGGGGGAGAGACCTCAAATCTTCAATGGCCCTTCAGTAAATAAAAGCATACCAAGAAAGTTGAGTACAGAAAGAAGTAAACCCACCTCATAAAAGAATTCCTCTTCGGCATTTGAAAACATGAGCTCCTTTTTCTGGTGTGCATTGCTTCTTTTTTCCCTAACAGTCTTCTTCTTCTTCTTCTCTGTAAAGGTTTTGCTAATTAAAATATAGTAATAGCATTTCCCACAAGGTTTGTTTGTTCTCTGAGCTTCTATCAGTTCTTTCCTAGAAAGAAAAACATGTTCGGGGGTGGGGGGTGGGGGGAGAGAAAGAATCCATCATTCTACATTCAGAGCAATGCATAACTGCAGTAAAGGTCAAATGGACTTGTGCTGTGCTCAAGCCTCACACTAGAGCAGGTGTTCTCAAAGTTTTTCAGCCGTGGGCCAGACTATACCCTCAGACAGCTGAATGGGCCAAACTGGTGCCGTAAAACGTGTCTGTGGCTTATGCAAACGTGTTTACAATGGCTGCAGACTCATTTACATCTGTAGTAAATGCATTTACACAGCTGTAAATGAGCCTCTGGCCAATTCCAGTGACGGTTGCCCAGATTATTTGGTGGCGTGGGCCAGATCCAGCCTGCGAGATGTAGGCTGTGAACCCCTGCACTAGAGAGTCAAAAGGTGTCAGCCTGTTTATCAAATACTGGGTGCATTAGTACAACCAGGCTGTCTTGTGTTCCAATGCAATTCTCAGATGAGCACATTAGCACATTTTTTCCTATGCGTGATAGGAAGAAAACACTTGGAGCACAAAATTCTTGTTGAGCAGATCATCAGTACAGAACACTGAAGTAAGGAAGTATCTGTTTCTCCTCCCTATTCATAATGGGCACCATGATCTAGGCATGTGCAAATGGGCTAGGGTAGTAGTGGCAAACTTTTTAGAGAATGAGTGCCCAAACAGAGGGGCTGGGTAAACACTATGCTGGGAGGAGGGAGGAAGCGTTCCCATTGGGCTGATGGGCAGAGGGACAGGGCAAACTCTGTGCTGGAGGGGAAGGAGGAAGCGCTCCCAATGGGCTGAGTGAATTCTGTGCTGGGATGGTGGCGTGTGTGCCAACAGACAGGCTTCTCCATGCCCTCTATGGCACGCATGTCATAGGTTCACCACCACTGGGCTAGCAGAATTCCTCACACATTCCTCCCTACATCAATCCCTTGGGGGAACTGAGTAGTATTCAGTGGACTAGAGACCATGCTGATAAGCTGTGGATGTGCCTTGGAATAAGTAAGGAATCCCGCCATATTTAGCTGTAGCCATATTCTATACGTAGAGCCCTTCTGGCTGTTGAAGATAGATCCTACATTCAATATAGGATCCTTTGCCATCCTATCCTACTCTGCAAAAATAAAGCTGATTTGTTGAAATTGAATGAAAAATAGAAAATGAAAACCTAATTTCACTTATATGCCCAACTTGTAGCAAAGAGAGGCAAAAAATTATTTATATGTACCCTGCCACATAATCAATGGCTAGAATCCTTCTTTTATATCCTGACCAAGATAACGACCTCACCAACTAGATTTTTTAAGCCTCAAAATATTTACTAGTAAAGGTAAAGGTTCCCCTTGCTCGAAAGCCAGTCGTATCCGACTCTAGGGTTCAGTGCTCATCTGTTTCAAAGCCGAAGAGCCAGTGCTGTCTGCTTCTGCAGATGTTTCCACGGTCATGTGGCAGGCATGACTAGACACCAGAGCGCACGGAACGCTGTTTACCTTCCCACCAAAGTGGTCCCTAATTATCTACTTGCAATGTCTTGCTTTTGAACTGCTAGGTTGGCAGGAGCTGGGACAAAGACGGGAGCTCATTCCATCCTGCAGTACTCGGGGATTGAACTGCTGACCTTCCGACTCCCAGTCAGCATCTTAGCCACTTAAGCCACTGCAGTACATATTTACTACATGTATATTTGAACCAATTACCATTCTAACAGAAATTAGAATTGCTGTATTGACAAGGAATTTGTAAATATAGAGTAGACTGGTGAGAGCTCCTTTGGTCATTCTTCCCCTCCTCCAATGGTTTGTTCATCAATGAACATATCAGAATGAATGGCCATTGAGACATGATCTTCCACACTCACATGTGTAGACTCCATACATAAAGAAAAGGTGGACAAGGCAAGACCCACCATGTTTTGAGGTCTTCCAGCAGTACTTCATCCCTTTCAGCTTTTAAAAATCTACTATACAGTACAAGGTGGCTGTTCTAGTGGGGGAAAAACACTTTAAATATTTTTGGGGTGGGTAGTACAAGTACTTCTTGAGGAGCCAGTCAGTAAATACTAAATTATTTTTGCATTAGTTTGTCCTTATTATATAAAAAAGATTTTAAACACAGCATGCCGGATAAACTAAATTGGAAATTATTCTAATGTAGATTTCATTATTTTTGTTTGCTTGCATTCACATTATTTTTTAAAAGCTAGTTATTTTTTTTTAAAATTTAGGCTAAGTGCAAAAAGAACAATTCCAGTATCATAAAGCATGGGGAAAAGCAGTACACCTAAAATTTCCATTTTCCTACCTCCATTCCCTCCTCTTTTTGTGCACTAGGTTGCAGTGGAGAACTTAGTTCTATTCAGATGTTATAGCCTGAATGTGGTAGAACTGTAACCATGTTGGATAGCTCAGTGGTTTAGATGCAGTATCTCGTTCTGGAGCCAGATGTTGGGAGTTCAGTTCTGCACTATGCCTCCTTAATGAAGATTGGGCTCAGTGATCCAAAGGTTCCCTTCCAGCTCTGCAGTTCTAAGATTATTACTGTATTATGATGGTCCTGTGCCTAATGCCCCCAGATGTTAACCAGGCATGTGCACATTCAGCATAAAAACATGAAGAGGAGCTTGTAAACCTGCTCAGCTGAATGCACTTATAGAGCTTCCACAATTATGAACCCTGAGAAGTCAAGTCTCCCATTCAGCTGAACATGCTTACAAACACATATTAACACCTTCCCAATAAACATATGAAGTTCTGCTGGACATCTTGGACACCATTTGACCTGTATGAGCAACCTCATTTCTACCATTGCTACATCCTTACTGATTTCAAGCTGAAATGCATGACTAGATCTAAAACCTTCAAGGAAACCTGTAGCACAGATAGAGGAATGGAAGGAAGGAAGGAAGGTATGCAGTCATAAAGAGTCTTACAAGGTTTTGGAAAGTTACCAATTTCCATAATCATTCTCCCCTTCCACAGCCAAAAAGAATAGCCACTACATCAAAATACTGGCGGTTAGGATATCATAAAGATTATTTTAAGAGGACATTCTGTCATAGAAAAACTTTCAGAACTGGTCTAGAAAACATGTCTCACTGGAACCATGGTTCCCAACATGGGACACATGTCCCACAAGGGGAAGGGGTAATTTGATTTTTAAGGGGGGGGATTTGAGAATGGGTTTAGACCAAGTTAATGGCCTTTTAGGCTTCCTCCATGTGTATAGGAGTTCACTTTTTGAATAATATGAATTATATGCCACAGGGGGGCGGCATCAGGATTTTAGAGATGTTTAGATGGGCATGGCCAAAAAAAAAAAAAAAGGCTCGGAACCACTGCTCTAGACCCAATACACTTTTAGGTAATTGAAAACATTTTTTCCAGTTTTTGAAAAGTGCTTTGATATAACCAAAAGAATCAATTTACGATATGTGAAACACTACATGTTTGCATCAAAGGCTACAGAAGACAACAATATTTATATGCTGGTTTCTACTTTCCAGGCTATTTTCAAATGCATAGTATTTCTTCTTTTTTCTTCCCATTTTATACATTTCCATTAAAATAAGGTTTCAGAGGTCATCCAAGATAAAAATTACTATTAAAAAAAAGAATTTGGAAAAGTGCTTACTGCAGTTGCTGGTGCATGGGAAGAGCAATCTGAGGCGGTACATTAATAAATCTTTCACTTAACAGTAAGCCCATAGGCTTAGTGCTGTCACTTAGGAGCTTATCCAGCTGTTCAACCACATTCTCTTCACAGTTCTTCTCACACTGGCTTAAAATCAGCTCTTTAATTTCCTCGGCACATTCGGTACCCTAGGAATATAAAGACAGTTCTTCTTTGCAACATAGAATAATTATCTGCGTAAGTCACCCTAAGAAAAAAAACTTCTGGTCCTTGTTTTATGGGACTCGGGCAATGCCTCACTCTGGTTTTTAATAATTTGTAGGCATTTTTTTTAAAAAAATATTAAACCAGCCTTTAGTAAAAGATGGAGGTTACTGACAAGATGAATAAATTATAATAAAGTACAGTAGAACCCTACATAACGAAAAACTCCGTTCCACGGAGCTCTTCGCTATGTGTTTTTTTTGGTTATGTGGTTCCCCCTATGGGAGATACCCTGCATAACGGGAAAAAATGTTCATTAGCCTGGGTTCCTATTAGGCGGGTATACCCTAGTTACCAAAACCCCCGCATAATGAAAAAAATTCGTTATGCGTGGTATCGCCATTGCATAATGAACGCTTCGTTATGCACATTTTTCGCTATGCAGTGCATTCGTTATGCAAGGTACCACTGTATATGTTTTCTACTCCAAGTCAAAGCAACCACATGAGTAACAAACACTGACAAAAATGGCTGAAATCCTATTGCAGTGGTGGTGAATCTATGTCACGCATGCCACAAGTTGCACTCAAAGTTCTCTCTGTGGGCACCTGTGCGGTCACCCCAGCACAGTTTGCCCCACCCCTCTGCCCAGCAGCCCAATGGGAGCACTTCCTCCCTCCCCCAGCACAGAGTTCACCCCGCCCCTCTGTCTAATTTAATTTAATTTAATTTAATAGTCATATTTATATATGCCGCCCACTCAGGCATAACCCGACTCAGGGCAGCATTACAACAAGTTCTAAAAACACATAAAAACACTTTAAAAGACCCATATCCCACCCACTTTAAAAGACCCATATCCCACCCACCCATCCCACCCACTATAAAAAGAAGAAGAGAGAGTTCTTAATTGTTTACATAAGCCAGCAGGCGGGGACTATGTTCCCATTCGGGCCCCACACCTGCCCTGCCAGCCAGGTCTTCAATCCTTTCCTGAAGGGCAGCAATTCTCTTTGAAGTCTTAGATCTGTTGGCAGGAGGTTCCAGAGAGTTGGTGCGGACACGGAGAAGGCCCTCCTTCGGGTGCTGGATAGATGTGCACCCCTAGCTGATGGCACTATTAGAGAGCCCCTCCGGTCCTCTCTGGTTGGACGGGCAGACACTCTTGGGACGATGCGGTCTCTAAGGTATCCTGGCCCACTGCCATATAGGGCTTTAAAGGTCAAAACCAGCACCTTGAATTGCACCCGGGGACAAACTGGTAACCAGTGCAGCTCCCGAAGTAGCGGTGAGGCATGGGCATATCGCCCACATCCCATCACCACCCGGGCTGCCGCATTCTGGACCAGCTGCAGCCTCCGAATGGTCGTCAAGGGCAGCCCCATGTAGAGCGCATTACAATAATCTAGTCGGGAAGTGACCAGAGCATGGGTGACCATAAGCAAGGAGCCCCGGTCCAGGAGCGTGCGCAACTGGTGAATCACCCGAAGTTGGGCAAAAGCCCTCCTGGCCACAGCCGCTACCTGTTCTTCTAGCAGCAGCCGCGAGTCCAGAAGGACCCCCAAGTTGCGCACTGGGTCTGTCTGGGGCAAAACAGCCCCATCCAGTACCAAAGATGGTAACTCCCTGGATAACACGGGGCCCCTTATCCACAGCCACTCTGTCTTGCTGGGATTCAGCCGAAGCCCATTGGCCCCCATCCAGACCCCAATGGCCTCCAGGCATCCGGATAGGTTTTCAACAGCATCACTGGGGTCCCCACGGGCCGAGATGTACAACTGAGTGTCATCCGCGTACTGATGGTACCGCACCCCGTGGGAACGAATGATCTCACCCAGTGGCTTCATGTAGATGTTAAATAGGAGAGGAGAGAGCCCTGAGCCCTGAGGCACCCCATACTTGAGGAGCCTAGGGCTGGACCTCTCACTCTCTAACCACTCCAACTGGGTACGGCCCTCCAGAAAAGAGGAAAACCAGGACAACACGGTGCCCTGGATCCCCAGTCCTTTGAGCCGTTCCAGAAGGATACCGTGGTCGACGGTATCGAAGGCCGCTGAGAGATCCAGAAGAGCCAGGACGGATGGATGACCCCCGTCCCGCTCCCGCAAGAGGTCATCCATCAGTGCGACCAATGCCGTCTCCGTACCATATCCGGGCCTGAATCCTGATTGAAAGGGGTCTAGATAATCCGCGTCCTACAGGACACTCTGCAGCTGGCGCGCCACCGCCTTCTCCAAAACCTTACCCAGAAAGGGCAGGTTGGAAACCGGCCTGTAGTTGTTAAGGACAGCTGGGTCAAGGGATATTTTCTTCAGGAGGGGGCGCACCAAAGCATGTTTTAGTAGTGCAGGAAATACCCCCTCCCGTAATGATGCATTTATTATCGCCCCGACCCAGCCACCTGTCACTACCTTGGAGGCTTTCACCAACCAGGTGGGACAGGGGTCCAAAGGACATGTAGTGGCACGCACAGCTGCAAGGAGCCTGTCCACTTCATCAGGGACAACAGGATCAAACTGATCCCAGATCGTACAGCAAGACTGTGCTCCGGTGCCCCCCCCGACCCTCCCCATCCACGCCGGGATTCAGCCCTGAACGAATCTGATCGATTTTCTCCACCAGATGGTCAGCAAAGTCCTCAGCCGAACCCTGCCAACCGGGCACCGATCTCCCCCTACCGAGGAGGGACCTGGTTACCCGGAACAGGGCGGCTGGGCGATTATCAGCAGAGGCAATAAGGGTGGTGAAGTATTGCCGCCTCACCACCCCCATCGCCACTAGGTAAGCCCTAATAGCAGCTCTAGCTAGTGTCCAATCCGAGTCATCCTGGGTCTTCACCCAGCAGCGCTCTAGGTGTCTCTTTGCCCGTTTGAGTTCCCGCAATTCATCCGTGAACCACGGGGATGACCTAACCCCACGGGCACGGAGAGGCTGCAGTGGCGCGATTTCATCCAAGGCTGCTGTTGCCGTCCTGTTCCACAGGTCGACAAGTGCCTCGGGTGAATCGTGTAGCCGATCCAGAGGAACATCCCCCAGTTCCCTCTGGAATCCATCTGGATCCATTAGTCGCTGAGGGCGGGCCATTTTAACAGGCCCTGCCTCCCTACGATGAAGCGTTGCCCCCAGAAAGTCAAGAGTCACCAGATAGTGATCTGACCATGGCACAGGTGAGATGACTAAATCCTGTAATCTCCGATCACTCTGCCACTGCTACGACAAGAAAACTAAGTCTGGTATGTGACCACTGCCCCTGGTCGGACCCCGAACTACCTGAGTCAGGCCCATGGCTGCCATGGAAGCCATGAACTCCCTTGCCACCTCAGAAGCCATCCCCAATGATGGCAAATTGAAGTCCCCCAGAACCATAAGCCTCGGGAACTCCAATGTCAGCATCGAGGCAGCTTCGAGGAGCTCAGGCAGGGCATCCCTTACCCTGCAAGGGGGCAGGTATAGGAGTAAGATCCCCAACTGACCCTTGGGGCCCAACCGTAGAAGCAGGGCCTCACAACCAGACACTTGTGGAGCAGTGGCCCTAACAGCATAATGGGAGCACTTCCTCCCTCTGCCAGCAGTTTGCTCTGTCCAGCAGTCCAATGGGGTCGCTTCCTTCCTCCCCCAGCAGATTTCATCCCGTCCCTCTGCCCAGCAGCCCAACGGGAGCGCTTCCTCCCTCTCCTGATGCTGTGTTGGCACTTTGAAGTAAATAAGTGGGTCTGGGGTTGCAGTTTGGGCACTCGGTCTCTAAAAGGTTCGCCATCAGTCCTATTGCATAACGTATGCATGCAGAATGGTGATGATGTCACCACTGGGGATTCCCACCCCCCCCCCAGAAATTAGAAACCTCTTACTTTTTACCAGTTTTGCTGTCTCCTTTATGGTCCCTTTCATTAGGTGGAAGCCATGGGAAAGGAGGAGTAAATCTTTTAACTACTGATAATTGCATGACATTACGTATAAACAAGTTTTTTTCGTAATTAAATACTTCTTCCTTCGACTTCTAATTTTCTGATTACATAAACCTTTAATCAAGGTTGATATTTTAGTGACAGAAGATTTTTCAAGTTATATTTTTAAAATATACTGTCATCAATTTAATAATAATTTAAATAAAAATGCTGTGTAACTTCAGGTACTAATTCACATATATTTGTAGTGTTTATCTCTTAGATTATAAAATTATGTTAATCCTGTTTTATCAGAAGCAATTAGCAATACTGACCTTCCTTTCAGTCAAGTTTAAGAGGCTTATGAAACCAAAAACCTCATCATCATCACCTTCATCATTGTCACTTTCTTCTAAAATTTCTGCCTGCTATTTAATGGGAGAAAATAGAGGTTATGTTCTCTTTATTCATCAAAAGTATTCTGCAATAATCATAACCTTGTAACACCCAATCTAATTTATTAATATTTATTAATTACAGGTAAAACTCGGAAAATTAGAATATTGTGCAAATGTTCATTCAGTTCAGTAACGCAACTTGAAAGGTGAAACAAATATATAAGATAGACTCATTACATGCAAAGCGAGATAGCTCAAGCATTACTTTGTAATAACATTGATGCTTAAGGCTTACAGTTTATGAAAACCCCAAAAAAACCCCATCTCATGTACCCCATAATCATCACATAATCTCATGTACGCTGTACGCCATGATCATCACAATTATAACGAATTAAGGATTGACATCTCTCGCATGTAGTGAGTCTATCTCATATATTTGTTTCACCTTTTAAGTGAAATGAATGAACATTTGCACGATATTCTAATTTTCCGAGTTTCATCTGTATTTTAAAGCTAGCTTTCCCAGTAAAAAATAATGCCAAAGGTGGCTAATAAACATCATTAAAACAAACTAAAAAATGAGACATTATCAGAATATGCCCCCAAAAAACAACATATGCTAAAGGACAAGTACATCCAGAGCTGAAAGGTGCAAAATTATTCTGATAAAGTTACTTTGAATCACAGAAGCCAATTTCACTCTTCAGAAAAGGCAGCACTAGAGAAATACTGTATCGAAGGTCCAGTTAAATGCCTATATTGCAAGTACCACATGGAAACTAATGGGAAGGAAGTTCCACAATGGTGGAAGCATCACTGAGATGGCCTCACTACTGATGCTCACCAAACTCAATCTCATAGACAGGCACTTGAAACTACCAAAACTATTGGTGTTTTATTTTTTAGCATTATCAATGGTCCATGTTGCCATGGAGTGAGAAGAAAGGCCTTCCTAGACTTGCTAAAGTAGACTGTCTGACATAAGGGGAGACAATAGGTAATGTTGACATATGACAAACCCCAGCCATGAGTTTGCAAGAACTGAGCAGGACTGTTGATATGACATTTTGGAGGTCTTTTCCATAGGGTCATCATAAGACAAGAGGTGACTTGACACATAACAAGTCACTTTAAACTGCTACTCATAAAATAAAAGGGTGGGGAATCACCCTTTATAAACGAATACACTTTAAATTTTCCTTTCACCAATGACCTGCTTTCAAGCATTTTCTGTTTTCAATTCCCCTTAGAAATGGGGTGGTCTAGACTAGATGCTGTTTGTGATCTTCTCCGCTGCTTGTTTATAACAACTTCCAGGGAGTGCAATTTACAGAAAAAGAGGAAAGTGCCTTTTGATCCCTTGAAATGTGCTCCCATCTCTTATTCTTTGTTCTGCAACAGTTTTCATGCTCCCATTGCTGGATCAAGGCTATTGCTTACAGGAGCTGTAAAAGTCCATTTTGTTATTCTTCAGAATTATTATATTTGCCGGCGCATATAAAACGCACCCCGTTATTACCAAAATAGGCCACTACATACAGTACAAGATGCACTCCATTTTCCAGTGTGTTTTAAAGGGGGGAGTGGGTCTTATACATCAGCAAATATGGTAATTTGTTTGCAGTCTTTTTTTTTTGTTAATAAATTTATTATTGATTAATTTTCAAAAAAAATACAAACATATATATAATATGACATAACAAAAATACATAAGCTTCGTAAAAAATAATCGCATAAATGATAATTGCATTATTGTCTGTTATAATACACATACCATTTAATAAACACATTAAAAATTAACACAGCGCCAATAATCAATTCATAAAACCTTCCCACAGTACTATAACTTATTTGCAACTATCAACTTTTAATTTTCAACTACACATCACCCAGTGTTTATTTACAATGCCCCGGAGAGTTTGGACTCAATGTTATCTCCAAAAACTACTCTGAGATGGTACAGGTCTGCTATATTCCATACCCATGAGGGAGTGATCAACAAAGGGCTTCCAGATATTCCAAAATCTATTTGCCTTCAGTTTATTTCTTTTTACTTTTATTTCCCATGTCAATTTATCATTCAATGCTAGATTCCACATTTCCTTATACCACTCCCCCAAATGTATAGTAACATCATTTTTCCAATTTCTAGCAATACATTGTCTACCTGTGGTTAACATAATTTCTAATAACTCTTTTTCCTCCTTATTTAAACACATACCCTCCACATCCGTTAACATAATGGTACCTGACACCAGTTTGATTTTCTTACCCATTATTTCCCCTGCCTCGTTTTCTATTCTTTTCCAAAAATCATTTATCATTTTACAGCTCCACCACATATGTTCGTAGGTTCCAACAGTCTCTTTACATCTCCAACATAAATTATCCCTTTTATTATCAATCTGATGTAACCTCTGTGGTGTCAAGTACCATTGCCACAGCATTTTATAATTATGTTCCTTAATTCTTACTGACATAGTTCTCATTATCCTCTTTTTCCACTTATTTCTCCATTCATCATTGCCTAGCTTTATATTCAAATCCTGTTCCCACTTCAATTTCAAATCTTCCTGTGGATCACTCACCTTATTTATTAAAACATAGAGTTTGCTTACTAGACCCTTAATGCTCTTATCTCCTTTTCGAATTTTCAAAACCAATTCTTCAAAATCCGTCATTTCCCTATCTATACATAATTCTCTTCCATATTTTTTGTTCCAATTATTAACCTTCAGTTTCTGAAACCAGTCCAGTTTTAACTGCACAAACAATTGTTCTTTCTTGGTTTCATCTCCACAACTTCTTAACCATTCTTTCACCAGAGAAACTTCATTTTTATCCAATATTTCCTTTATTTTTTTATCTATTTTTATCGGAAAACACACCATATCTACCAGTTCCAAAATTGGAGAGGCACCCGGAGCCAAATCCTTCTTTAATTTTTTCCACACATTCATGAGTCCCCTCATCATAATATTACGAGAAACTGTCATTTTAACTTTATCCCCTAAAAAGATCATTTTACCAATTTTCCTATAATCATTCATCTCAATCTCCTCCCAAATTGCTTTTCCCTTCGCCAAAATCTTCACAACATTCTTAATTTGAAATGCCCAGTAATACGCTAACAAATTTGGCATTCCCAAACCTCCTTCTTTCTGAGGCAGGTACCAGAATTTCTTTGGCAATCTAGATTTTTTACCCCCGTTACAAAAATTATTAAACATTTTTTGAAACTCACTAATCTCCTTTTCCTTCAATTGGATTGCAAGTGCATCAAATAAAAAATTAATCCTCGGCAACAACATCATTTTGCACATTGCAATTCTCCCAAACCATGACAACTTCAACTTTTGAAAACTCTGTATTTTAATCTTAAATTCTGCCTTCAGGCTGTCGTAGTTCAATCTTTTGAGTTCTTCCACTTTATTTGAAATAATTATCCCCAAATATTTCAAATTATCTTTTATTTGTATTTTAGATAGCCCCTCCATCCTTTCCTTCTCCTCTTCCCCCATATTACACAACATCATTTCCGATTTGTCCCAATTTATCATCAACCCTGTTATAGCCTCAAAATCCTCGATTTGTGCTTTAATCCTATCCATTGCCCCCTCCGGATGCTTCACCATTAATAATGTATCATCTGCATACATACTTACTTTATTACCCATTATCCCTTCTATACTTAAATTCTCCCTTATATTTTTAGCCAAGATTTCCATTGCCATGATGAACAAGATAGGGGACAAGGGACAACCCTGTCTAGTACCAGCCTCCAGCTTTACCTCATCTGTAACCTCATCATTAACTCTAATCCTAGCAAACCCTTTCTGATATAACAAATCAATTACCCTTCTAAATCTATCCCCAAATCCATAGCCATTAACTATTTCCTTGATCGAAGACCATTGTAGCGAATCAAATGCCTTAAAAATATCTGAAGATATTAACCCCACCTTTTCCTTTGTTTGATTAACGTTGTCAATTAGATCTAACACCCTCCTAGTCAAATCAGCCATGTGCCTTCCTTTTAAAAAACCTACTTGATCAACATTTATATATTCTCCCATAAATTTATTTAAGCGATTACCCAATATTGCTGTGAAGACTTTGGCATCTTGATTTATAAGAGAGATTGGTCTATAGGATTCCACTTTTCCCAAATTTTCCCCCACTTTTGGCAGCAGAACGATAATAGTGCTATACCACGAAGTCGGTATTTGTCCACCATCTAAAATGTAATTATATAGCTTTACCAACTTTGGCACCACAACATCTTTGAATTCCTTATAAAACTCGGACGAGAGTCCATCATCTCCCGGAGCTTTCCCCAGCTTCAGACCGCTGATTACTTCCTTCACCTCTTTCTCTGAAACTTGTTCTTCCATTTTATCCCGATAATCCTGCTTTATTCCACTCCCTAATTGCCTTTCCAAAATCCCTTTAAGCTTCTCCACATCTATCTCTTTTTTTGCATATAATGCTTGATAAAAATCCTTCACAATTTTGCATTTATCACTAGCTTTATTACACCTTATTCCTTGTTTGTTAACCAAAACCCCAATTTCCCTTTTTTCCTTTTAACTTTGGCCGCTCTTGCTAATAATCTTGAATTCTTATTGCTAAATTCAAAATACTCTCTTTTTAGATATATCAGATCTCTTTTTACTTTTTCTATATCCTTACCCAATAACTCTGCCTTCAATCTTTGTAATTTAGCAAAGATTTTTTTTATCCTTGTTTTTTGAATGTTCTTCCTGTAGTTGTTTTATTTCCTTTTCTTTTTCCTCCTGTGCTGCCTTATTGTTTGCAGTCTTTATTAATACAGTGGACAGATGGCCCACTTCAGGGGCAAGCAGCTTGGTGTTCCTTGGGTGTTTTGTATTACAGCACTGAGAAGTCCCCATCCAGAATGGCCAACGATCAGAGGTTATGGGCACTTTTGTCTGAAACATATGGGTGGTAATAGGTTGCCTACACCCAGCGCACGTGCTTCAGTCCCAAAAGTTCTGCTAGGAAAAACAATGACTGTACCTTGCTAACTCACCATGGATATATGCTACAAAATAATTCTTTGTTTATGTAACTGTAAAAATATATTATCAAATAAAGTCAGTTAGAACATAATTCACCTTGATAACACTCCCAATGTGGTTTTGTTGTATCAGTATATCAGTCAGTTCATCTGTATTTACATGAGCCTTTAGAAGCAGCTGAAGGAAAGGAAATAAGAATTGTGTAAAATCCACAGTGTACATTGTTCTGTTGTAGAACATTTATTAAGACTGATCTGCTTTTGTTGCTTGTTATGTGCCAAAGCCAGCTCTAACATTCTAGCCCTGACAGCTAAAGACATACACAGCATTAAATCAATGGGAACTAAGTTTTGGGTCACACACATTCTTGCACAACCTGTCTATAGGTTTCAAGTTTACCATATTTAGTCCTCCATCTAAGGTAAAGGTTTCCCTTGCTCGAAAGCCAGTCGTATCCGACTCTAGGGTGCAGTGCTCATCTCTGTTTCTAAGCCGAAGAGCCAGCGCTGTCTGCTTCTGCAGACGTTTCCGTGGTCATGTGGCAGGCATGACTAGACACCGGAGCGCACGGAACGCTGTTACCTTCCCACCGAAGTGGTCCCTATTTATCTACTTGCAATTTCTTGCTTTCGAACTGCTAGGTTGGCAGGAGCTAGGATGAAGAAGGGGGCTCATTTCCGTCCTGCAGTACTCGGGAATCGAACTGCTGACCTTCCGCTTCCCAGTCAGCGTCTTAGCGACTTGAGCCACTGCAGTACCCATAGTCCTCCATCTAACAACCTGTATTCATTGTCTCTATTACCTTTTGCTCCTAAAATATTAAGGTTCCCACTTCAATTTACATGTGGTCTTGTTTTCTTACAGATTTATAATGACAATACTGTCATGACCTGTGGTTGTCCAAGAAACCCCAAAGGGAATCTAGTGAGGATCATACTGTCTATTTCATTAACACTTTGTTTCAATGTTTCCTAACCTTTGGTTTTGGGAACTTCAATTCCCCCTGTGGGGTCCATGTTGGGAACCACTGCTTTTTGGAATCCCATGCTTGAGATCTATGGTATCTTTTTCATTAGAAAGAATGTCAGGGACTTCAAGCAGGAGTGCTCCCCCACTTTCCCTGCTGAAAATCTTCCTTCCCTCTGAAAACTGGAACTTCAGGAGCAAACATAAGTCTCTTAATATGGTTCAAATTAAATTTCTGTGATCCTAGTCAAGAGAAGTGACTGAAGTTACTATCATCCCTTAGCACTGACTATGCTGGTTATTGCTATGGATGATACAATCCAACAACACTAAGTCCGTGATGGCGAACCTTTGCACTCCAGATGTTCTTGGATTTCAATTCCCAGAAGCCCAAGCACCCTGTGAATCCACACGAATGGGCTTATTGCGATTCATCCGCGCTGCCCTCATCGCTCCCGGAAGTGGAAGTAAAACGCAGAAGAGTCTTAACCATACTTCTGCTTCCAGGAGTGACGAGGGCAGCGTGGGCTTCTGGGAATTGAAGTCCAAGAAATCTGGAGTGCCAAGGTTCGCCACCACGGTCATAAGTTGCCCACTTTTGTTTTGACATAACATGCAGTTAGTCATACACCACTGAACTAGGGTGCAGACAATGCAAACTATCAAGAGATTGAATACTTCGCAGGAAACATGCTTATCGGAAATTTCCAATGGTTTGAAGAAACATGGATCCACAAAAATTAGACGTACATACCTGTTGCAATAACCTTTTAATTCCATTTCTATCATTATCAGATATTGCATGCGCTTCAAAGTCAACATTTACTTCCTGTGAATAAACACAAATAAGAGAGTAATTACACACCGGCTTGCAAGTTTACACCAAATAAAATTTTAAACAAAGCCTTAGAGTTACTGAAGAGTTGTCTGAGTCAGATGCCTACAACAGAGGGCAACGGCGGGTAGAAAATATACAGATAAATTTTGGGATGATCTGAAGTAAAGATAAAGGTCACCCTTGCTTGAAAACCAGTCATATCCAACTCTAGGGTGCAGTGCTCATCTCTGTTTATAGCCATACAGCCAGCACTGTATGCATTTGCAGACATTTCTGTAGTCATGTGGCAGGCATGCCTAGACACTGGAGTGGACGGAACGCTGTTTACCTTTCCCAACAAAGTGGTCCCTATTTATCTACTTGCAATTTCTTACTTTCAAACTGCTAGTTTGGCAGGAGATAGGATAGACAAGAGCTCACTCCATTGTGCAGTACTCAGGTCTTGAACTGCTGACCTGCCGACCTTCCAGTCAGCATCTTAACCACTTGAGCCACCACAGTCTGAAGTAGATCCATGCTAATTCTTGATTTTGAATTTTTAAAGAATGGAAACAAGATGACACATCCCCCGCCCTTCCACTCCTTAAGGGTAAAGGTAAAGGTTTCCCTTGCTTGAAAGCCAGTCGTATCTGACTCTAGGGTGCAGTGCTCATCTCTGTTTCAAAGCCGAAGAGCCAGCGCTGTCTGCTGCTGCAGACGTTTCTATGGTCATGTGGCAGGCATGACTAGACACCGGAGCACACAGAACGCTGTTACCTTCCCACCGAAGTGGTCCCTATTTATCTACTTGTAATTTCTTGTTTTCGAACTGCTAGGTTGGCTACTCCTTAATACTGCTGAAAATGAAAAAGTAAGATGGTGTCATGGATTCTAAGTGGCTTCTAACTAGCAGGTGAATTTGAGGTATCTAGTAAAAAAGATAAATACAGTAAATAAAAAACCCTGCAAGTTTATTTTAGTTCCTCTTAAACAAAACAAATGACCAGCACATCTCTACAGGCTTGTGAACTGGCTGAGTTCAGTTCTTTATCCCCAAAAACACATAAATCTATCAAAACTACAAAAACAACAACTAACTTATACATTATCATCACCAATGTGTGTTGTCTTTGGGGTATTGTTATTGTTTGTCTTTGCCCATAACTTATTCTGTTTGATCATCATTTATGTTTATCTTGACATTAGTTGTAAAAATCTTTTAATTTGTTGTACACCATTCAGAGTGGGAGAATATCCCAGATGGGCAGGATATAAATGAAACAGCTAGATAGATAAAACTGTTTTGCATATGCAAAGGTTTTATAGCAGGAGTTCTCAACCTTTTAAAGCCAGGGGTCAGGTCACGCTCCCTCAGACAGCTTTGGGGGTCAGATGGCCATTTTGCCCTTCCTCCACCATATGGCACTTTCTGGTGTGGTGGAGGCAGTGCGGGGCCACATGAAATGGTGCCGTGGGCTGCATACGGCCCGTGGGCTGCAGGTTGAGAATCCCTGCTTTATAGTTTGCTTCCCACACACACAAGGTGGCCTCAATAAAAGCAAATGCATCTTCCACCTGCACAGGAGCCTCCTTGCTTACTCATTACTGCATACCAATATTTTTTAGAAATTGATCTGAGCCCCATTCTCAAACAAACAAAAAAAAAATCAGGCAAGCAGAGAAATGAAGAAGTAATCTAAGAGTGACAGTTGCAGAGAAAGGAGGCAGACTTTCTAATACATATAACTGGATTGAAGAGGGGAAAATATGGAGATGGTAAAGACTTCTGAACCCACTGCGGTGGCTTAGTGGTTAAGATGCTGAACTTGATGACGGGAAGGTTGTCAGGTCAGCAGTTTGAGACCCAAGTGCTGCATGACGGAGTGAGCTCCTGTCGACTGTCCCACCTCCTGCCAACCTAGCAGTTTGAAAGCAAGGAATTGCAAGTAGATAAATAGGTATGGCTTCGGTGGGAAAGGTAATAGCATTCAGTGCGCTCCGTTGTCTAGTAATGGCTGCAACAGGACCATGGAAACGTCTGCAGATAGAGATAGCGCTCTATCTGGACGGTAGGCAGGATTCTAGATGGGGGGGGGGGGCAAAAAAATGTTCAGGAGGAGCAAACATGTCACACTCATATATATAACATTGGCACCATGAGTTAGGTAGGGGGGCGCTGTTAGCTCAGGACGGTTTTGCGCCCCCCCCCCCCCGCTACGGCCCTGGCTGGCTCTTGGCTATAAACAGAGATGAGCATAGAACCCTAGTTGTACACGGCTGGCTTTCAAGCAAGGTAAAGGTCGCCCTTGCTCGAAAGCCAGTCATATCCGATGCTAGGGTTCAGTGCTCATCTCTGTTTATAGCCAGAGAGCCAGCGCTGTCTGCGTTTGTAGACATTTCCGTGGCCTGCCTCGACATCGGTTTACCTTCCCACTAAAGGGGGTCCCCTATTTATCTACTTGCAATTTATAGTAAAGACTTTTGCCTGGGATGGAAAAGGACAGGACCCCTTTTTCAATGGAGATAGGGAAACGTGTCGTGGATCCAGAGGCACCACAGACCTCCTAGAGCCGTGATGGCGAACCTTGGCACTCCAGATGTTCTTGGACTTCAATTCCCAGAAGACCAAGCCCCCCCCGTGAATCCACACGAATGGGTTTGCTGCGATTCATCCGGCCCACGCCGCGCTCGTCGCTCCTGGAAACGGAAGTAAAACGTGCCCGTATGGAGGAAGGGTACTTCCGCTTCCAGGAGTGACAAGGGCGGCGCGGGCCGGATGAATCGCAGCAAACCCATTCGTGTGGATTCACGAGGGCTTGGGCTTCTGGGAATTGAAGTCCAAGGACATCTGGAGTGCCAAGGTTCGCCGTCACAGCTCTAAGCGGTTTGTGGTGCCTCTGGATACACCCATCGCCCACCTCATTGAGCTCTTCTTCATCATCATCGTCGTCGTCGTCTTCCTCTTCGCTCTCCAGCTCCGACTCCTCTTCCTCGCCGCCTTCCTCCTCCTCTTCCTTGCAATCCAGCGGCCCGGCTGCCGCTCGTCTCCGCTTTGCCCGCGAAGCCATGCTGCTACTAGTGCTCCGGGTCTTCCTGGACTCCTGTGCGCATGGGCTCGCCAGCCGGAAAAGGCAGGCCGCGGCGAAGGCGGAGTCGGAGTCGGGGTCGGGGTGGTGCTGGGTGGGGGAATCCCTTGCACGGCACACGGCCATAACTCTCCCCAGGTTGGCTCCCCGGCGGCGGCCCGCCCCTGCACAAGGGGAACAGAGTCAGTGTCGCCCTGGAGAACCGACGTCCTCGAAGAAGAGGGCAGGGAAAACATGTCTTGACATAGGTAAAGGTAAAGGTCGCCCTTGCTCGAAAGCCAGTCGTATCCGACTCTAGGGGGGCGTTGCTCATCTCTTGTTTACACAGCCAAAGAGCCAGCGCTGTCTGCCGTCTGCAGACGTTTCCGTGGTCGGTCAAGTGTGGCTGGCATGACTAGACGCCGCCGGAGTGCATGGGACGCTGCTTACCTTTCCCGCCCAAGCGGTACCTGCTTATTTGCTTGCAATTTCTTGCTTTCGAGCTGCTCGGTTGTGGCAGGGGCTGGGGCAGAGGCGAGAACTCGTGCAGCACTCGGGTCTCGAACTGCTGGCCTTCCAGTCGTCAAGTTCAGCGTCTTAACCCTTAAGCCGCTGAAGTCCCCGTGTAAGCAGGTTTAACACACACACACACCGTTCATTGCGCCGTGTACAGGTGAAACTGGGGTAACCTGTAACTCGTAAACCGCATTGAGTCGCCCCTTGGGCAGAGAATTGCGGTATATAAATTAAATTTCAAAATTCAAATTCAAACTCGGAAAATTAGAATATCATGCAAATATTCATTCAGTGCAACTTAAAAGGTGAAACAAATACTGTATATGAGATGGACTCATTTACATCCAAAGCGAGATAGTTCAAGCCTTACTTTGTTATAATATTGATGCTTATGGCGTACAGTTTATGAAAACCCCAAACCCCCCATCTCATGTACCCCATAATCATCACATAATCTCATGTATGCTGTATGCCATGATCATCACAATTATAACGAATTAAGGCATGACATCTTTCACTTTGCATGTAGTGAGTCTATCTCATGTATTTGTTTCACCTTTTAAGTGAAATGAATGGACATTTGCATGATACTCAAATTTTCCGAGTTTCACCTGTATTTGACAAGGTCACAGTAGTCGCACTTTATGGGCGTGCAAGGTTTTGGAGTGGAGCTTTGGCACTATCTGAGCCATCTAGGAGGTATATCAGAGTAAATAAAACAATAGTAACAAAAAAGACAAAAATGTTGTGGCACCTTTAAAGACTTACTCCTGTATTTAACTGTGAGCTTTTGTGAACCAAGTCCAGATACAAATATGCTTGCACAGACTATCACAGCTACCACTTCAAAACATTTCATCTAGGACAGGGGTGCCCAAAACTATGGCCTGTGGGTTGGATCCAGCCCATGCTGCCTAATAATCCCACTCACGCTGCTCCCAGAAATGGAAATTAAACGCACCTGCGCATGCACAAAATGTTGCCATAAAGCACCCATGCCTGTCATAAACACGTTTACGTGGGTGCATTTGCAGCAGTGTTTTGCACATGCGTGGATAAGCTTGTCCCCCCCAGTATTATATGATTATGAAGATCATATAGGTCCCATTTAAAAAGAGAGGCAGAGGGTGAAATAAAGCTTAAATTCATACAGAACTATGCCATTTTGATGATTAAAAACAAAAGCAATCAGTCTTATATATTGCCCCATAGAGTTTAGCGGTTCGCGTTAATTAGCATTTTGTCCCCAACATGCTGGGTACTCATTTTACCAACCTCAGAAGGATGGAAGCCTGAGTCCAACCTTGATCTCTCGGCAGGATTGAACTCACAACCTTTTGATTGCATTACAGCAGTTTAGCCACTGCACCACCGGGTAGCCCTACTAATAGTAGAATTTTTATTCTTTCGGTGCACAATTTTCTTTCTCCATAAATTTGCAATAAAGTTAGATGTTAATGCAGCATCATGCTTTTATTAAATTAAAAACTCAGAAACATACAGTCGATGGTGGAGAGTGGTTGTGTCTTGCTTGTCAAGCTTTGTTATAGTGTTATCCAGCAAGTGACTTTTTGTTTATTATGCAAGAATCAAGATCAAATTTCCCCCAGCTTTTGTTGCATGTTACTAAAAGAGACTATAAAACAGGGGTGCCCAAACTTTTTGGGCCACGGGGCAGTCAAATGGTTCAGGGGGCTTCTGGGAGTGACGAGGGCTTCACGGGCCAGATGAGTTGGTGTCAGGGGCCGGATTCAGCCCCCAGACTATAGTTTGGGCACTCCTGCTATAAAAGAACTGTAATCTGAGAATTGGGCGTGTGTTTCTGGAGTGAGATTTGGGATATAGTTGGGCTGGCAATTAATGGGAATGGAGACACAAGAACATTGCAAAGTTGCAGTTACAAAGTAGTAATAGTTGAGGGACAATCTGAAGCACAGCTGTGGCTAGCATTTTGTAAACTTTTCCCGGTTGGATTTTTTGAAATTATGCCTTCTACTGAATGGTATAGATCAGGGGTTCCCATCCTTTTCAAGCCAGGGGCCAGGTCACGCTCTCTCAGTCAGCTTCGAGGGCCGGGTGGCCATTCCTGCACGATGAGGGTTGCCATTTTGTCCCAACATCTTCAAAAGGGTGGCCATTTTCATTTTGAAAAATGGCGCCATGGGCCGGATTCAGCCTGAAGGCCTTAGGTTGGGAACCCCTGGTATAGATCGAGGTTAGATGGCCGAATAGATCTGATATAGAATGGGTCTGTGCAGAGTATTTGGGATAGGATCCCCTATGCTCTTAATGCACTGTTGAGCTATAGGCTCACTAAGAAAAATTAGATCTGGATTGTAGCTTCTGCCACTTGCTACTGTTAAATGAACTGTGTAGTTTAGTATAAAGCACATGGAATGGGATTCTGTCTATTTTATAACAGCTTTGCCATTTTATTCATAGCCCAAAATGTTGCCTTGGCAGTTGAAATCTCTCGTTAGAAATTGAGTGTTTTGGTTTTCCATATTAGACAGACTTCTTAAAGCAGAATGGTATATTAGGTGGTTTATGAATCATTGTTACTATACACTTCAATAATCTAGATGTTTATACCAGGAGTTCTCAACCTTTTAAAGCCGGGTGCCGAGTCACGCTCCCTCAGACAGCTTCGGGGGCCGGATGGCCATTTTGCCCTTCCTCCACCACATGGCACTTCCTGGTGTGGTGGAGGCAGCGTGGGGGCCACATGAAATGGTGCCACAGGCTGCATCCGACCCACAGGCTGCAGGTTGAGAATCCCTTGTCTATATTGTTGTCTTTGGTATAGTCTGTTGAGAGGACTGTAGTACCTGGTCTTCCAAAAATATCTTGTCTGTATTGCTTGTGGGGCCTCTCAGCAACTAGACACATTCCTGGAACCTCTGGTCAACACCGATCAGTTCCTCTGTGAGTTTCTTGGACATAAAGGACTTCCATTTCCATTCGTTGCAAAATGAAGCTAAGAGGTTTTTTGGATGAAAATATGTCCTCTATATATAAATTCTCGTTTGTGGTCCTGAAGAGGACCATTGGGTCAGCAAGTTTATGGTACAACACCTCTGGGTAGGGGGACTTAGAAGACGCCTTCCTGAGGAGTGGAAAACATTGGACAGGGGTTCCCAACCACCGGGCCATGGGGCTGAGTAGCACTGTGAGCCCCGATGGCAGCCTTCTACCCTCAACGTGCTTCGCCAGGTCTGCACGGCGAACGGAGCGAGAGGATTCAGACGCAGCAGATAGGCAGGTGGTCGTGCCCCTCCTCTATGTTGCTTAAGTACGGCAGGGCTCCTCCACCCACCTGTGTGCAGTGTGATACCTCATTGCCCGAGTCAAACGGTGTGGCTGGCAGGTGGCTGGTCCCCTCCTTGTTTTTGAGTTACAGCGGGGCTCCTCTCCTGCCTGTCCACAGTGAGGTATCACACTGCCCATATTCAAGCTACGGCTGGCAGACGGGAGAGAGTAAAAATCTCACTACCCCCACTTACTGGTTCATGGAAAAATTGTTTAGCATGAAACCGGTCCATGGTGCAAAAAAGTTTGGGGACCCCTGCTCTAGTAGACAATGGCATGCAGCTGGGTAATCCTTATCCAGAAGAAGAAAGATAATCACAAGTGTAGTATTAAACAAATGTCAGAGTCAAACAAAATGATACACTTAACGTGCACTTAACGTGTATGGGTGAAATATGCCTTTTTGTCACAGCACGCAGTTTTCCTTACTTACAGTATCTATTTTACATTTTTCATGCTTTCTTACTGGTAAATCATAGTACTTTTTGGAAACAAGTCTGATTACTGAGGGACATACTGAGGCAATCTTGTTGTCAGGGAAATGGATTCATGAATAAATGGTCTCACTGATGTTTATGTTGACCCTTGAGTTTTTAAAAAATAGTTTTAAATATTAAACTATTTTTGTGCAATCCAGACAAATATATTTTGATTGCTATAGAGAATCTTCTCTTGTTCTGGACTGATAGTTATTGGAAGAACACATCCTTTTTCTCTTTGAATTGTTAATGCATTTTTATGTTTTGTGTGGCATTTGACATCATGTGTATGGTAGATTATTTTCACAGTTTTTAAAAAAGAGAGTGATGCAACGACAGTGCAAATTAATTTTTCATTTACAATTAACTGTGAGTTTCAAGTGTAATTGAAATCCTGTGCATAGTATAAATTTCAGTTGGAGAACAAAGTATTAGTGTATTGAAAAAGGCATTACTGTATTAAGAAAAAGTATGTGATGTACCTTTAGGTTTTGGTATTTTAAGTACAGTGTCTGAGAGCAGGTTTTAGCTTTTCTGGCTGAACACGCGTGCCTTTGCATATTTCTAAGTGCCCAGATTCAGGCACATCTGCTGGGGTGGCAGTGTTACATTGCTATGACAATTTACTCTAGTGCACTGAAAATGGGCTTGTACAGTGAAGTGTCCAAATTATAACACTGCAGAGACAGCAGTATTATGCGAGGACGTTAGTGTGTTTGAAGCATTATATCATTTTGAAATCAATCACACATGTGTATTGTCTTTCACTTCGATCTGCCAATATTTGAAAAAGAAGAAGAATTGGCTCTTTACAGAAGCCTGCTGTGAATGGCCAGAGGAAAGATAAATGTTATGTATGCTAGCTTGGGAACATAGACATTTTGGACAATGTGTAGGCCAAATTTCAACACTTTTGAACTACATGCCTGGCATTCAATTGGTCTGCATTAGGCAAGAAAACATACTTACAGGAATTTTGGTCATGTTCTTGAGCATCGCAGTTACAGGTTTCTGCATCAGATTCAGACCAGCATAGTTAGTGGGCCATTCCATGTCTCTTGTTCATTGTCCGTGGCAGTTAGGAGCAGCTGCCCAAGTTCTTGGCTCCTGTGTTTCCCAGCACTGCTACCTAAAGTTGTCTGGGTGGCAGTGATCCTTGATGGCAGTGGCCCTTCATAAGCCTTCTGCATCGCAGCATGACACCCATACCACTGATAGAGTTTCACGAGTCACTTTTTGGTCCTGACCCCTTTGGGCATGCATACTCCTCATCTGCCCCAGGCTACTTTCCTCCATCAAGACAGATTCAAGTGGGATTGACACTGTATGTTTATTATTATTATTATTATTATTATTATTATTATTATTATTATTATTATTATTATTATTATTATTATTATTATTATTATTATTATTATTATTATTATTATTATTATTATTATTATTATTATTATTATTATTGTTGTTGTTGTTGTTGTTGTTGTTGTTGTTGTTGTTGTTGTTGTTGTTGTTGTTGTTGTTGTTGTTGTTGTTGTTCTCACATTTTTTATTTTTTCACATTGTTTATTATTGTGTGTTTTTTAAAAAGTTTTTAAAATTAACCAATAAAATAATTTCGAGGGGAAAAAGACGGATTCAAGTGGGATTTAATCCACTTGGGGACCATCACCCTTCCCCATGGACTTCGGCACCCAAGGCCGTTAATCCTCAGCGTGGTCAGGTTAGTTAACTGCCGCCTGATACTTGGCGTTTAGTCACTGGCAGTATGGTCTACTCTAGTACTATAGCAGGATAACCTGGCCAGACTAAATGTTGTAACTAAATGTTCTAGTTAGTAAAAATAATTGAGAGAGAGATTTTCTGGATGTGGATTTATCTGAGTTTCCCCATCCCGTGTATTTTAAACAAAAGGGAAGCCTCTCCCCGGGAAACCCTTTGCCACTGCTTCAGAGCATTTTGAACAAAGATTTTATTTATTTATTGTATGATGAACTTCAATCTACATTAATGTTGATTTATACAGTAAGCACAAATTGTCCATCTCAAGTTCCTAGCTAGAGTTCAATGTCCAGGTTTGAAAGCCATTGAAGGGCTTCATTTGTGGCACTATGCAAGTCCTCCAATGTGTCTCCAAATGCACGTAAAGGACACCTAAATATAATGTGGCCCATGGTTTGGTCTTCTTCTTCCCAGTCACATTGGGGAGAGAACTTCCATCCCCATGTGAACAGAGTGGCTTCACATCTACCACAGCCAGTCCTTACTCTGTTCAGCCTCCTCCATTGCCGTCTTGGGAGGGAAAATCCAGCTGGCCATTTTGCAGCCATTCTTGATTATGTGATGATGGGGAATCTGAGATAGATGTTGCCAGAGTTCCACCCAGGCATCTGAGATATTAAAATGGTTATTCTGTAGGTTGATTGCAGTGCGCCAAGCAGGGTGTCTAGATTTTAATCATTGAATTATAAAAAGAATTATACCCTAACATGCAAATCAAATTAGAGTACTGCTGGAAAATCCTGGCAGGTGCAGTCATACCTGTTTGGTTCAATAAAAAATAGTTTGGATAGTCTTTGAAAGCTTACTTGCTTATATTTTAAATAATAATTCAATTGGAAAATATTTGTTTTAACAAATTCATGGTTTGTTGCAGTACTCCTGCAGGATTGGCAGAGTTCTGAGGAGTAGTGGATATCATTTTTAATATACTATATTTTGTTGTAGTTTAGGAGGTACTTTAAAGAGCAAAATAAGTGCCAATTGTATCATATCATTTCTTTGTTTGGGCAGAGGGACCATATCATTTTAAACCAACATGTTTTTCGTCTGCCTTATCAGGGCAGATGTTCATTTCCAGAGAATGTGCATTAACTGCTTACTCATTGAGCAAAGAACAGCTCTCCAACGCCACTGTTAATTTTCCTATTTCTTGTGATGCTCAGCTGGTATAGCAGTTGTTCAGTGGAGAGTTCTCTAGCTCTAATTTAGATATATTAACATTTGTGTTTCTGAATTCTGTAGTAATTCTCCAGTAAACAATGAAAGTCCTTTTGCTGAAAGAGCCCAAAGAAAGTGAAAATGGACCAGATCCATATATAAAAGTAAGTAAAATCAAAAGAAACTTAGAAAACATAGGGAATTGTGTGTGAATTGTTCTCCAGTTTAAATGTAATTCTATATTTTATTTTAATGGACTTATTTGAAAGTAGTTATTTAAACAATACAAGCTTGGGTTGCTAAGCTGATTCTTTCACTACCGGTAGTAGCACTTATTCCATTAAAGCCATGATGAGTGGTTCAGTGACTTGGGTAAGAAGAGTCAAATACAGTAACTGAATTTGATGCTTCTGTGAAGTTTGGAACAACGTTTTTGCAAGCAGAAAAAGCTTTCTGCTGATGGAAGAATACCAGTTCATACAGGATAATTCAAATGTGCTGCTCACATTTCTGGTCACATACCACTTATAGATGCATTTGTTGATTAATGCAATTGTGCATGGTAGTTACACAATCCCACACTTGCATAAATGTATAAGTAGATTCTGATCAAATTCTGCAGGGATTTTGCAGATGATTTGCATGTCCACTACCTTAATCTTTGTACCTGTCACATGAATGAAATATTATGTTCATTATTGTTGAAAAAAGTGTTCATCATTGACTGTGTTTCTTCTAATTAGGATTTGTTTCAAACTATGATGTTGGTAAATGACAGTGTAGCCCAGGGATTCTCAACCTGCTGGCCGGATGCAGCCCATCACACCATTTCATGTGGCCTCCCACCGCCTCCACCACATCCGGAAATGCCATATAGTGGGGGAAGGGCAAAATGGCTGCCTGGCCCCCGAAGCTGTCTGAGGGCGCGTGACCTGGCCCCCGGCTTAAAAAGGTTGAGAACTCCTGGTGTAGCCCAATACATGTCTATTCAAAATGAGCCTCACATTGTTTTCAGTAGGGCATAGTCTGTTAAGTGTACATCAGTGCAACTTGAGTTGTCCTGCTGGTTGAAGAAGTGCCATAAATATTCTTAAAAACATATACATGCCAGTACTTATTACACATTACAAAGTGTTCATGTATTCTGTTCATAGGAGCTGAGCTTACATGGGCTTGAAGCAACTTTGATTCCAGTTTTAGCATTTGAATTTATTTCTCTTCAAAATTTCTTTGAAAAAGTAAGTTTTACATTCTTCTTCTGGAAATAGCCTGGTAAAGTTTTACAGGTTTAGATTACTCTTAATTGCATTTATTTGTTTAGGCAGCTAGGTTTACATGCTACAAAACTGATAGTGACTACCGGTGATCTGTCATTAGAAGAGGAAATTCCTTATGTGCTGAAAGCATGTGAGCATTTAACAAGAAAAAATTCTCTTCATATACAGTAAAACCTCAGGTTACGACGGAGGTCCATTCTAGCAGCCTCCGTTGTAACGTGAAAAAAATTGTAACCCAAAGCACCCATAGGGATGCATTGATAGTTTTAAAAATGTTTGGGAATTGACCATCGTAACCCAAAAAAATACATTAAAAATTCGTAACCTGGGACAGCATTTCCATAGGATTTGCCACCGTAAACCATGGCAAACGTTACCCGAAGCGGTCATAACCTGAGGTTTTACTATAATTTGTAAATTAGCTTGCCTTTTTTCCTGATTAGTCTTCAGAATTCCTTTGAGGTCTGGTTTCTGCAACAGAAAAGCTAGGCTGTTCCATCTCTCTCGGACAATAGCATGCTTTCAGCTCTACCCAAGTACTATTTCTAGAGTCTACTATTACCCTCAAAGTGTTGGTTACTTCATTTCAACATCACAAAATGCTAGCCAGAGTTATTGGTTAGTCCTGTTTTGGTGTGGAACACCAACTAGCAATTATATTTATATTTATTTATTTTATTTTATTTTTTGGACTTGTATGCCACCCCACTCGCAGAGCAACTCTGAGCAGCTCACAATGATACAAAATATAGGAAATATACAGTACAATTACAAACTACAACATTACATATCAGTATCAATCACAATAACAAAACAATTAGTTTCAACAAGAGAAATGTATACATCCAGACCACAGTCATAGTCAAATACAGTACAATTTCAATTTTAAGATTACATATCAGTATCAATTACAGTAACAAAGCATTAATTCCAACAAGAAAAAAGAAAGAATGTATACATTCTTGTATATTCAATGTATATTCAATAGCTGGGGACTGGAGTTAACTTCATTGGCATGATCACCTGAAGTAAGCTGAGAAAGGAAAGGACACATGTCTAACGACACTGACAGAGAAACATCCCAAGGAATTGTATTTCTGTGAACCTTATTTGGGTTATTCCAGTTGAAAAGTTTAAACCTGGCATGCAGTTCAGGCAACGTTTCTCAAACTATGTTCTGTGGAACACTGGTGGACTTCAATTCCCAGAAGCCTAAGTCAGTACATTGGCTGATCAGTGCTTTGGGGAGTTGACTTAGGCTTCTGGGAATTGAAGTCCGAAAACTAAAGGTTGGGAAACACTGAGTTAAGGAATGGTTTCTGAAACCATCCATCATCATACGCCAGCCCAGTTGACTGATGCACAAGTGGAGGCCTGTCAGCTAGTTGCTATTCGGCACTGCAGTTTACACCAGTATAATTAATCAGTAGGATATTTAAAGTTTAATCAACACTTGCATAAGCCCTGTTGATTCTGTGGGTCTGCTCTAATTTGGACTACCAATTTAGATTTAGCCCTGTATGTTTGAAATTGCACCATAAATCTTTGAGAAATGTTTACTGGCTGTTGAAGTAGGTAAAAGGGAATATTCTAATTGTCCTAACTTTATGGCTTAACATTGCAAGTGACCAGATTTTTCAGCCTTTTTCGGAGTTGTCTGTCACTGAAATTAGAGCACTTTAGATACTAATTTACTTACAAATGAAAGTGCAACATAATCTAGCTCTAATGCTGCTAGTCTTATCAGGACACTTCTTTCTGTCTCAGGACCAAAGAGATAGGTTTTTAAATTAGTTGTTTGGAAATTGAAGTAACTGAGTAGTTTAAAAAATAATTACTAGCTGAGCGAGAGCCCCTCAAGTTGAGATAATATCTGTTAACTGCTGTTTAAAAGAGTGTATAAAAACAGGTCCCTCGCTAGGTGAGAGCCTTGTCAGGGTGTGGGGGCTTGAGTGGTCTAACTAAGCAGTGTTGCCCATCTCTTGTCAATGATGTTAGGCCGGGACTAAAACTCACCAAAGCATCCTCTGTCGGATCCCTTGGGCAAGGTGAAAGTGGAGGGCACACATCATAGTCTTCATTTCGGCGTTCCCTGAGTGGAGCTTCTCCCACAAAAATCCTTTCAGCCCAGAATGATTTCTGACACAAAATTATTATATGGTGACGTGATATCCAAATGGCTAAAAAAACGCATGCAGATGGACTTGATTTTGCAAGTCCATTTGCATGTGTGGAATGTCGTCATGGAGATGTCTACCAATGCGCAGACTCATCGCTGAATAACGACTCCAAGTTATCTCAGGTATAAAAACAGGTTTGTCTTTCCTTGCACTCTGTGAACGGTTAAAAAGCATTTCATTTTCTAAATGTTCTTGTAGGTTGCTCTGGAACAGCTTATTAGTAGAACCTTTCCACTTGCACGTCCTTTGCCGTATCCCACAAGTGCCAAATCAAAACAGTTGAAGTGCAGGAAAAATGCCACCCAGTCAGCCCTGAGTCTGTTTATGCTCAAGGCTAGGATGGTGAGCCATAGTTGATCACAGATTGATCACTCCCTGCTGCTGTTTCTTCAACCGTGTCTGTATAAATACCCCCACTGTGTAACTGAATTATATATAAATGAGGTTTTTAAATGCAGGTGTGCAGTTGTGGGTGGACAGAGGGAGAGCTTTTTTCTCTCAGTGCTTCTGATCTGTTCTAAGCCTTTGTGAGCTCTTGTTGACAGGCCAGAAGTGAAGGGGAAACAATTTTTTCTTCCTCCTCTCTCAGTGAACTATGATCCATATGAAATAAAAAATCATATTCATTCTGTACATTAAGGCTTTGATGAAAGGACTGTCATGGGTAATCAGGACTTTTGCTTTCAAAAGCAGTAGAGCAAAGATGTCTGTGTTGTTTTGATTTCTCAGAGTTAATCAACTTGTCTACAAAATGATAATTCTTGATTGTTATTTTTACTCAATTTTTTGATGGCGAATAGCTTTCTCATCCTGAACAATATTGTGGGCTAATTTTCACCAGTCCAAGAGCTGTCGAAGCTGTCAAGTTATGTCTGGGGGATAATTCTAAAGAAGAAGGTAAGTAGGAATTTGAGCAGTATGATAAATAAAACCAAATATGTTGAACAAATGTTGTGCTTCTCTCTTTTCAGGTTTTAAAGTTTTTAAATGGATTTTCCAGAATGTTCCTTTGATTACATAAGGCCCTGAAGAATTGTCTGCATTTTTTTATTAAATGCTCAGGAATCGTTATCCTAGCATGTTAATTAAATCTCATTTTAGAAACAATACCACATTGTTCCTTAGTGTAATATAAATGGGTGGTGGTCTTGATAAATACTGATGCATAATTGAAAAAATATCTTAATTAACAATATGTGTGCTTGTAAATGTGTTTCCCATCAGTAACTAATATCCTTGGTAGCTGGATAGTATTAAATGTCCTATTTTTTTCTTTCTTTCAAGCTGAGCTGTGTTAAAATGGGTCATTCACTGCAGTCCAGTTAATGGCATTGAACTAAGTGTTTATGATAATGTGGGAACTGTAATGGCAATTTTTGAGAATCAAGATGTGGGAGCTTTAATGGCAATTTTTTGAGAAACAAAATTATAAGAGCAAAGTCATCATTCCTGTATCAAGTTATTATTTTCTCTCTGACCAACTCATAAACCCAGAACAGACTTCATTCTGGGAAAGAGATACCTGAAATGAGGTGAAACAATATCTGAGAACAGTTGTAGATTTTGCCAAGAAAAGATAGAACTTTGGTTGGAATGTGAAACATGTCTTTACTTACCCAGTATGACAGCTTGTCTACTTGAAAGGTTTTGTGGGTGAAGAGTTGGTACTGTCTCTAAGATTTTGAGAATGCGAATAAATTAATTGCTACGCCTGATCTGTGACATATTACAGCGTTTCTCAAATTGTGACCTGACTCCCTAATAGGTTTCAGCCCACTGTCAAGTGGGACTCTGTGCTACAGCCTACTCAGCCACCCACATCTCAATTGTCCTGTGCCAGGGCCATGTTGCACACCCTTATACTCTATTTATGAGGGACTGCAGTGGCTCAAGTGGCTAAGACGCTGTCTGGGAGGTGGAAGGTCAGCAGTTCGATTCCTGAGTACTGCAGGACGGAATGAGCTCCCGTCTTTGTCCCATTAAGACAAAGAACTTTGGCAGACTACACATATAATTTCACATTTTGTAGGTTTTATGTTGCCCATCAGCCAACTATTCCTTTGAAACTTGGCTGTGTTACATCTTTCACAAATCATCAGTAACCAGGGACATTACCAACAGTCAAAACTAGTCACATTTCCCCCAAATTACATGATTTGTGATAGAAATTGCAAGTAGATAAATAGGGACCACTTCGGTGGGAAGGTAACAGCGTTCCGTGCACTCTGGTGTCTAGTCATGCCTGCCACATGACCACGGAAACATCTGCAGAAGCAGATGGCGCTGGCTCTTCGGCTTTGAAACAGATGGGCACTGAACCCTAGTGTCAGATACAACTGGCTTTCAAGCAAGGGAAACCTTTACCATTCTATTTACACCATTGGTGCCTCACACATGGATCGTGCATGCATGGGCGTTTGTAGCCGCTGGAGTAGTTTGGAGAGGAAAGCTGTAGCACTCAGATTTGGAGGAAGAGAAAGAAGAGAGAGGAAATGGACCATAGATGAACTGAATGGCTGGGAGAGTATGTGGGAATGAACAAGAGAAAATGGGAGGGAAGGAGATTAAAAATTAAACCAGTGTTGCTTTGGTTACTGGAGTGAGCATTTTGTTCCAAACAAGATCCTGTCATTTAGACAGGAACGAACTGGGATTTATGACTTTTACTTATGAGGCAGGCCCCATAGTTCTTGGTTTGCATGTCACCCTATATTAAGGAAGGGGCCGCAGTGACTTAATGATTAAGATGCTGAACTTGACCACCAGAAGGTTAGCAGGTCAGCAGTTTGACACCTGAGTGCTGCGTGATGGAGTGAGCTCCCGTCATCTTCCCCAGCTCCTGCCAAACTAGCAGTTCGAAAGCAAGAAATTTCAAGCAGATAAATAGGTACCGCCTTGGCGGGGAAGGTAACAGCGTTCTGTGCACTCCACTGTCAAATTATTCCTGCCACAAGACCATGGAAACGTCTGCAGACACAGATAGCACTGGCTCTTTTATTGTAAATAGAGAAGAGCACCACCCCCTAGAGTTAGACATAACTGGTTTTCAAACAAGGAAGGAGAGGCTGTGCTTTGTTTAGTTGCTTCATCTTGTAGATGGACCTAAGTGGGAACAATCAAGCACCATCCATGAGCATACTGTTTTCTTAACTGTAATGTCAGAAAACACATTCTGCAATTTTTTATTCGATTCTTTGTTGTCTGTAAAAATGCATTATGGAAGATGCTTCAGACAAGTAACTTCAACTGCAGTTCTGAAGGTTATCACCTGTGATTAAATATTATTGAACTCAGCAGACCATACTTCTGGATCCTCACTAGTCAAATTTTCAAGCATATTAGACTGCTTGTTTTCATAGTGAAAAGAAATACTTTTATTTCCTTTAGTTTGCACTGCCATTGGTATTTACTTATAGTGAAATTTATTAATATTTTACTCAACTCACATCTTTTCAGAATAAACAATATTTAGGGCAAATGCCCAAATAAATGTTTTAATATGTATGCTTTATCACGTACAGTATACATAATTCAATGTTTTACAGTTTGGAAAAATTCTCTGAGAGACCAGTGGAATAGAAAATCAGTTTATGTGGTAGGAAAAGCTACGGCTGGTCTAGGTAAGCCTCTTTTAAAAAATAAAAACTATCCAACTTGGTTTGTAGTAAATGCACACATATTTTTCTGTGTGAAGAAATTCTTGTTAAAACATCAGTCAACATATTCTATTTCCTACTGTTTGCTCACAATGTGGCAGAATGTTCTTTAAGCAACTGAACACTAGATCAGGGGTGCCCAAACATTTTGGGCCACAGGTCGGTCACGTGGTTCAGGGGGCTGGTCACTACAGCCCAGGAGCCAGATCCAGCCCCTGAAACCAATTCATCCGGCCCACAAAGCCCTCATTGCTCCCAGAAGCAGAAGTAAAATGTGCCCATACGGGTGCATTTTACTCCCGCTTCTGGGAGCGATGAGGGCTTTGCGGGCTGGACAAATTGGAGTTGGGGGCTGGATTTGTCCCCCAGGCCATAGTTTGGACACCCCTACACTAGATGATCAATATAGAAATTGATAACTACATGAATGGAAAGAGAAGCTGGAGGAGCTGTATTCTGTCTTTCAAAATCAGAAGAAACTTGTCCTGGTCATGAACTGTAAATATGCATGTGAAGAAATCTAGACAGTGGAGTCACAATAAGCAACGGGGAGCCAGGGCACCTAGACTTTAGTGCAGGAGTTCTCAACCTTTTAAAGTCGGGGGCCGTGTCACGCTCCCTCAGACAGCTTCAGGGGCTGGACGGCCATTTTGCCCTTCCTCCACCACATGGCACTTCCTGGTGTGGTGGAGGCAGTGGCACATGAAATGGCACGGTGGGCCATAGGTTGAGAATCCCTGCTTTAGTGTCACAATATTTTTATCCTTCTTTTTTCTATGTTTTGCTTTATTTACTGTCTGATATACTTGCATAGACTAACATAGTTGCCACCTCAAAAATTGTGTACTAATTCAAATTGTTGAAGGAAGCTTTCTGATAGTATTATAAGGCTAGTCTATATGGCATTTTATTTCTTTTAAAATAAACATTTATATTCTTTCATTTTCACCAGACAAAACTCTGGAGGCATTAAACACAAAAAAAGTGTTAAATATAATGGATTAAATAGGCCAAAGAAAATATTGCCCTGCTGGTACTCACACATGAATATGTGTGGGGAGTAATCTAAATAATAATGTAATCTAGATAAACACATGATTTATGGCTTGCATTATTTCTTTATGTAAGCTGACTTCGATAACCATATTATATTTAGAATGATGGGTCTCCAAATGAGGGAAAATTAATGTAATGGGATTTCAAATTGTTAAGAAGCTTTCTTCCTTTTTTTTTTACTTCTTGGACCATTCAGCATGATATTTTTAAACTTTTCAACATGCATAATGGTTAAAAATGAAAGGTTTAGGATCTTGCTCTGCATTTTGTTTTGTCCCCACCCCCGAGTTAGATTCTCAGGAGTTCATTAAGAACTTTGGCAGACTACACAAATAATTACACATTTTGTAGGTTTTATGTTGCCCATCAGCCAACTATTCCTTTAAAACATGGCTGTGCTACATCTTTCACAAATCATCAGTAACCAGGGACATCACCAACAGTCAAAACTAGTTACATGATTTGTGATAGATATGTAAATTCCACAGCAGCAAGCAACAGGAAATTGTTGATTAGGCAATTTTATGTTTCTGGTTAGATACTGCAGGACGGAATGAGCTCCCGTCTTTGTCCCAGCTCCTGCCAACCTAGCAGTTCGAAAGCAAGAAATTGCAAGTAGATAAATAGGGACCACTTTGGTGGGAAGGTAACAGCATTCCGTGTCTAGTCATGCCTGCCACATGACCATGGAAACGTCTGCAGAAGCAGATGGCACTGGCTCTTCAGCTTTGAAACAGAGATGAGCACTGAACCCTAGAGTCGGATATGACTAGCTTACAAGCAAGGGAAACCTTTACCTGTAACCTAACAAAATCTGGTTTTATAATTCTTGAAACAAAACAAAACAGTTAAGGAAGGCTGTTTCTTAAAAATTACTTATAGTTAGACAAATTTGTGGTTTATGAACAACAGGGGTCAACATTCACCTCTCTTCCGTCCTTGAAAGATAAAAATTTCCTTTGGATAATAATAATTGTATCCTCTAAGCTTTCCAAGGTTTTCTAGGTAGAGCAAACTCTGAAGTGATTTACCATTTCCTTCTTCTGGGGGAATCCTGGGACTGTGCATCTTGTCCAAAACTACAAAGGCTGTTTTCTTGGGAAGCAAATTGGGAATTGAACTCCCAACTTCTGGTTCCACAACCAGATACCTATAGTACTGATATATCCAGCCAGATCCCTTTGGGTAGTATGTCTCATATGTTGAACTGTGTCAGGTTGCTGAGAAGAGCAGTGCTTCTATTTGAAGTAGCAAGAAAGCATCAACTCATTTAAGAAAATGAAGGAAGAGAAAAATCTTGAATGTTCATAGTAGCCCTCAAATATATTTTCTTCTACTGACAGTATACAGTGAAGACTAGTGGATGTATTCTCCAACCTTAATTTAAACAATAATCAGAAACATCTCTCTTAATTTAAGATTTAGTCTGATTTTTGCCTTTGCCTTCCTTTTATTTTCCTTCCTCTTTTGTTTTCCTTCCCAATTAGCCTGTGGCCATAGCTTGTTATTAAAACATGATTATTATACTGTGACCACTGTCTGCCTCGGATTGCTGCTGCTGTTAAAGTTCTTCTATATTGCTTGTTAGACACCAGGTAAAGTTTTTGTCGCAAAATTAAAAAAAAAATTAAGAAGTGGAACGGAACCTTTTGTGCATACAGGTGAAACTCGGGGAAAATTAGAATATCGTGCAAATGTTCATTCAGTTCAGTAATGCAACGTAAAAGGTGAAACAAATATATGATATAGACTCATTACTTGCAAAGAGAAGCATATTCAAGCGGCACTGACTTGATGTATCATGAGGGAAAAGTCTGTGAAAGAGCTTCAAGGCAACTTGGATCCAATATGTAAGGCAGTTGAACAAATAACTGGCAAAAATGGGTTGCTGCTAATAATCCTCTTCAAAGAGAAGCTAGAAATCTATCTGAGGAATTATCAGGGCTAGAAAATATTGTTAATAAATTGTTTGAATTAGGGGTTGAGCACCGACAATCTTTAAAACCGCTGGTCGATTGCATAGCGGATCTGCAGGCCAGAATTGAACTCCTGGAAGATAAAGGGAGATAGCCTAATCTACAGGTGAAATTCAGAAAATTAGAATATCGTGCAAATGTTCATTCAGTTCAGTAATGCAACTTAAAAGGTGAAACAAATATATAAGATAGACTCATTACATGCAAAGCGAGATAGTTCAAGCTTTACTTTGTTATAATATTGATGCTTATGGCTTACAGTTTATGAAAACCCCAACCCCTTAATCTCATGTACCCCATAAACATCACATAATCTCATGTACGTTGTATGCCATGATCATCACAATTATAATGAATTAAGACATGACATATCTCACTTTGCATGTAGTGGGTCTACATTTGCACAATATTCTAATTTTCCGAGTTTCACCTGTACACTTTGGTTCCTAGTTTGACACAGAAAGAGCCTCGTTGAAGATGGTGGTATTTTTGAACCACAATCAGGTGTACTCTGGGCAATGGTCACCTTTTGATGGATAATGTTTCTCACACTAGTTCAGGCAAAAGGAACTGCTGAATGAATTCACCAAAAGGTAGCTTCATTTTGGCAGTGTCACATCTGGCCTAGACACAGAAGAAGAAGCTGCTCTCGACAGAAAAGTGTAGCCTTTCTCCTCTACAGTATTCCAGCTGCCAGAGAAAATCTGAGTTTCAAAGATGACCACCATATTACCACATTACTTTATCATAGCTGAGCAAATCACTAGATACAGTACTGCATTTTAACTTACCTATCATTATTAACAAATAATTTAAACAAAATTGTGAAAAATAGGAAGTATTTTAGAGAACAGATTTCAGTGAGGTATTATTTTCTTATTTTTAGTAGCAGAACTGGGCCTCATATCACAGGGAGAAGATTGTGGAAATGCTGAAAAACTCTCTGGATATATTTGTTCCCGTAAGTACATAGAAATCTTTTAACTATTGTGTGCTGCCCAGTCAATTCTGACTTATGGGTTTCTTTCCAGGGTTTCTTAGGTATAGAATACACCAAAGTGGTTTGCCATTCACATCCCTTCTTTGTGGGGCACCCTTGAACTTTGTAGCTCCCCTGTGGCCACAAAGCTGGCTCTTCTCCTAGGACGCATAGCGGGGAATTGAACTCCTAATCGCTGGATCCGCAACCGGACTCCTAAATCACTGAGCTGTCCAACCAGTTAGATTTTTTTTTAAATGACTGAAGTATTACTTCATCATCCCCCAATCTATCATCATGCACATTTTGAAAGATCAAATGCACTATAAAAGTATGAGAAATAATTAAGTAAACAGATAGATAGATAAGTAAATAAATTGTGATCTATACATGATGAATATTTTTAGTAAATTCCAAAATATTGTCATTAAAGTCCATATTCTCATCTACTGTATTTTACAGATCATAAGACGCACCTGACCATAAGATGCACACAGCTTTTAGAGCAGGAAAACAAGGGGGAAAATTCTGAACCAAATAGTATTGTACCTGTACTTTCACCACCAACCAGTGGTGGCACTGCAGGGAAAATGGGCGGCCAGGCCAATTGTACTGAAGCAGGAAGCGATGCTCTAGGCTAGCCTCTTGCTCTCCCTGCAACCAGGAAACATTACTTTCACCCTCCATTTTGACATATGGAGGGACATATGGAGCAGAAACAAGAAAGGTAAATGAAACCCTTTCTTTTTATGCACAAGTTTGATTTCCCACTTAAATGCATTGGGAAAATACAAACAGAAAAGCTTTAAAATACAAGAAATTGATTTCCAATGCATTTAAATAGGAAGTTGCGATTTGCGCCCTCTTTTGGCCACCTGTGGTAATGGCCCGCTAAACGTATGAACAGCTGTGGGGCAGCGATGGAGGTCTTCGGCCAGCCACAGCTGTTGTAAAATATCCTTTTACAACAGCCTTGCGGACAGCATTTGGACTATAAGACTCACCCTCATCCCCTCCCCCCCCACTTTTTTTTGGGGGGGGAAAGTGTGTTTTATGGTCCAAAAATATGGTATTTATAGTGAGTTTCAGTGCTGAAGTACATATTTAACACATTCTTGTAACAAATTTATATGTGATCCCAGTACCTGTTTGCTATTGATGGCAATAATAAAGATATGATAGTAATAATGTTTTACACAAAGTAGTTTTCATCTTAAATAAAACTAATATGATATAAAGTTGCTTGGTTTTTGTTGTGTTTAAAGTGCAAGAAATTAAATCTCCATTAACAAAACAAAACAAAAGCAATTGTGGGCAATACTATAAAAAAACACTGTACAAATTCCACTTAAATCCATCTTGATGGAGGGTAGCAGCTTCATCAATATGGGCCTGGGGCTGATGAGGACTTTGTGTGCCAAAAGGCTCAGGACCAGAAGTTGGCTCATGGAACTGGATCAGTGGTATGGGTGTCATGCTGCAATGTGGAAGGCAGATGAAAGGCCACTGTATTATATTCTCAGGACAATCTTCATGGCTAATCGCCATGATGATTGCCAATATTCGGATTTGGATCCGGCAGAAGAAGAAGATAGCATATTGGCTGTAGATTGGATTAGGCCCATTGAAACTAGTGGCACTGAAGTTATCCAGTTGATTGCAGCTGGACTGAAGCAGAAGTTGACAGTTTCCAAATATCTGGGAACTATGTGTGTGCTTTTCCAATCTGTGGAGATCTGTTCCTGCCCCCCCCCCCCCCAGCAACACCTGCCAGTCGTTTCCTTGACTTCAAAAGGCTCCTTACCAGTGTTAAGTATTCCTCCCCCAAAATAATAATAATAATAATAATAATAATAATAATAATAATAATAATAATAATAATAATAATAATAATAATAATAATAATAATAATAATAATAATAATAATAATAATAATAATAATAATAATAATAATAATAATAATATGAAATGACTAGAAGACACCTGCTTTTGAGACAGATCTGGATGTGATCTAAAAGTATATGTAATTTTCTCTCCAATACACATAAAGAACATGAGGGACCTTTTAAGTTAAAAGAAATATGGGGATTCTGGCATGGTACAGGTTGCACTTTGCAAGCCCATTACACCACATACAACCATACTCTCTCTCTCTCTCTCTTTCATTCATTCATTCATTTGCATCCAACCCAATTGTGTTGATCTTGGTGTTGACTTTGGCTGATGTGCATGGATGAATATATCCTTTGGCTCCTTGATTAATTAGGTAGGATGAGTCTCTTTCTTAGGACAGATCTCATGCTTTTTCAGAATGTAATGCTTGTGCGTAGTTGCAGTTAAAGAAAGAAAATACTGCCAGAACCAAAGCTCATTATATTGTTCAGAGCTATCAAGCAGATATTCTTTCTTTGTAAACAGAAGTCTAAAGGATTAGTATTACTTTTCAGATATCACATTGGCATTTCAATTAAGTGACACAGGCCTTGGTAGGATTGCTATTAACATATTTTGCTTTTATCTCCCAAAATACCGTTCTGCATTCTGTCTAAAGTCCTTTGTTACTTCCTGTAATTTATTTCTGACATCTCTGTGGTGCCTAATAAAAGTGCAGACTGCAATTAGCTTTTTCTGATAAATCTGGGTAGACTCCTAATAAGGTCCTTCAATTTGATTTTATGAGATTTCCCTCCCCTTGATGTACTCAAGAGTTTAAAGTTAAGAAGAAAGACTATGCTCGTAGTATTTAAAGGAAACATCCCAACCAATGTTTTCTTATATTTTTCTTAAAACCCTAAAAACTAGGTAATGTTTGGTTTTTAATTCTATTTTTCACCTTTCTCGGAAGCAGAAGTCATATAATCCCATGAGCTAGACATGTTTTTAAGGAGGACATGAGGAAGATACGAAATTTTAAAGGATTTTGGACTGACTTTCCTTTCGTTGATGTGAAGGAGCAAACTGCAGAAACATGTCAGGCAAAGGAAGTGTGCAATATGCACTCTTCTACCATTTCAAGGATTACATCTTTTTCTATTTATTTTTTGTGGTTGACTAACACCAGCATTTCCCAAACTATGTTCCACCGAACACTGGTGGACTTCAGTTCCCAGAAACCTAAGTCAGTACATTGGCTGATCAGTGCTTTGGGGAATTGACTTTGGATTCTGGGAATTGAAGTCCAAAAACCAAAGGTTGGGAAACAATGAACCTATGGAAATCATTGGGTCAAATCCTTTGTTGGAGCTATAATAGCACAAAGGCAGAAGTGCTATCCATGACACACTGGTGCTGCTATATTGTGCAGTTGGTCATGATGGGCAGTGTAACTGCCCAGTGTGCATTGCCTGGTCATAACTCCTGGCAAAGTTTTTCCTGTGTAACTTTACATTATGTAGCGAAGAACTGGATTCTGGCCATTGACCTGTGTTAAGAATATAAGAGCCTTACTGGATCTAAGGGTCTGTAACTTTGTAGTCTAATATCCAGTTTCTCACAGTAATTAGAAGATCTCGTGTCATCCTTCCCCACCCCACTGCCCTGGTTCCTCACATCTACAAAGAATATTTGAACTTTTGCATATCTGATATTTCCCTCTGATAGATTTTGTAGTTGTTTCATCTACATAAAAATCAGTAGTCATGTCCAAACAACAGAAATAGAAGGATGATGATGCTCCTTGCTTAGAACATGCAAATTCAATTTGGTGGTCACAGCTAATAGCCATTGGTACACTCATTTCCTATGAATTCATTTGATACATTTTAAAAGCCCTCTGATGGAGTGACCATTGCTTGGTATCCTGTGGTAGTGAATTCCTAAAATAATTATGAGAATATATTGGGTAAATAAATTGAAGGAGATTGGGTTTTCCATGATAATGTGCACCCAATAATGTCTATGCAGTGTTCCTCCTAGAAGAAATGGTAGGTATAAGGAAAAGAGGCTATCCCTTTTAATTAATGGGAAATGAATGGATTTGATCTCTGCTAAAACTGTTCTTCGTAATGGGAGAAGTAATTATCTCAGAGCAGAATATGCAAACAGTACTTTTAGGCTACAACTCTGAGAATCAGGGAACTGGAGTTTACAAAATAATATTTCTAAGGTTTGCTCTGAAATAGTCAAGGATTTTAAGGTTGACATATAATACTAGAACTACTTTTTAAAGCATGCTGGGCCTTGTGACTGTTTCGATCTTTTTTCTCTGTGAAATATAAACAACATATCTGAAATAAGTATTTAAATAACTGAACTGTGGGGCTGACGTCTTAGTAATAGCAAGTTACTGAAGAGGAGTTCATTTATAACAAACAGTTGGATGCATTGTAGTTGATTTCTTTTTCTTGGAGAGCAAAAGATTGTAGTAATTTTTTGGTCAAATCCTTTTAGACAAAATATAGATGCCTTGATATATTTCTCAATACAAATTTACATGCTAAAGAGCTGCTGTATTCATGTTCATCTTTTAATTTAACTATTTTCTCTAATCCTAAGGATATAATGCATTTTGTACATTTCATGATGTGTTTAGAGCAGTGTTTCCCAAACTATGTTCCTCGGAACAGGTGGACTTCAATTACCAGAAGCCTAAGTTAGTACATTGGCTGATCAATGCTTTGGGGAATTGTCTTAGGCTTCTGGGAATTGAAGTCCAAAAACCAAAGGTTGGGAAACACTGGTTTAGAGTATTGTATGGCCATTTTAAAGGTATTACACTGTGGTCTTTACACACGAAATGTCATAGTGAATTAAATCCATGTCTTTTTTTTTAAACAGGGGAATCACCCAATTCATTGCCTCTGCTTTTCCCTTGTGGTGCCCTCAAAAGAGAAACACTTCCAGCAATTCTCAGGGGAAAAGGTTTGATTTTAAAGCATTTGAAAGAGAATTTGAGTTTCAGCCTTGCAGTCAAGAAGAACAAAGCACATGAGATGATGCTATTATCAGACTGACAATATCTCAAGTTTCATTCATTTCTTGTCCTGTTGAACAAATGCTTCTACTAGCATAGAACTAGACTTAGCTCCTTTTTGCTCCTGGGAAGCCTTAGGCTGGGGGGAAAGGAAGCCTTTAATTGTTTAAAAAATCATTGCTGGATCACTGGTTATTGTCTTGATCTTGGTAGCAGCACTCCAGGGGTGATTTTTTTTAACTGTTAAAGGCTTCTCCAACCAGTGTCCAAAGGCTGCCAAAGGCTTGTCCAGGACAAAGAGAGCACTAAGAAGACTCGGAGCCTAATATATGGCGGAGGGGAAGGAAACTTTAGGTAAATGTAAAAGTCGCCTTTGCTCAAAAGCCAGTCATATCTGACTCTAGGGTTCATTGCTCATCTCTGTTTATAGCCAAAGAGCCCTGTCTGTATCTGCAGACGTTTCTGTGAACATGTGGCAGACATGACTAGACACCGGAGTGCACAGAATGCTGTTTGCCTTCCCACCGTAGTGGTACCTATTTATGTACAAGTAATTTCTTGCTTTTGAACTGCTAGGTTGACAGGAGCTGAGACAGAAGCTCAGTCCATCATGCAGCATTCTGGTCTTAAACTGCTGACCTGACGGCCTTCCAGTCATCATGTTCAGTGTCTTAACTACTAAGCCACTGCAGTCCCTAAGGAAACTTTACATGAGTTTTTAAAAAATTGTTTCTGGCCCCTCATCCAGGTAATGCCAGTGTAAATTTCTACAACTGGACTTTGCCTCTTGTATTGTTTTAAAAGGCTACAGAATTATAATGAAAAGAAACACGAGGTTTTAAAATGTAGGAAGTAATTATAAATACCAATAAATGGTGGCCCTCTTGTCCTGCAGAAAGAAATACAGTAGTACCATATGATTTGTGCATTTGAGTCAAGGGATCGAGCTTGAACAGATGAGTCGTTCAAACTCAATATAATCCCATTCTAATATAATCTGTTGTGCATCAATTTTGTATGAACTCAGTATCGGGTTTTGCTGAAGGCAAAATGGCTTAGGATGAGGCATGAGCAATTTCTCCGCTTGGTTGGTACAGTAATTTATCCTTTCTTATTCTTCTTGTTTTTCTGGCATCTAGCCTGTGGTAGTAGAAAAATAACAAGTAGTAGTACATGAATGTATCAATACAACACTTCTAATTTCAGTATACATGCCTAAAAATCAAAGCAATTTCTGTGACTTTATGTGATTCAAGAAGCTTGAAGTTTGTAGCCTTTGTCAGTCTTATGAAGCATTCTTGAAGTCCCAGAAGACCCAATTCAACTGAAATAAATGTCTGAGTCATAGGCAGTTCCTGGGTATTTGATGTCGCTACAGCTTAGTTGTCATGCTTGGTTTACTGTGATTTGGATCTCACTGGCTTTAGCTAGCTTTCTTGAATTTTAAAAGAGTAACCCCAGAAATTAGAGGTAATAAGCATTGTGTCATTCACAGCAACCTTTTGCATGATGTAACAACGGAATATTGCTTTCATGGTTTTTCAACAGTATTTGTTTTCTGTCTCTGGTAGAAGTAGAGCTTAGGCTGGCTGAACTAAATGTTTCCTCTTGGAGTAGCCCTATTAAAAGTGCATCATAACTCACTTCTTTTTCTTCTTATCTTGCAAAAAAAATCCCTCTGGGGAAAATTGTGATTCTGAGCTCACACATTCTACAGTAAAAAAAAAACCAACCCCCCCCCTTCTCTATCCACAGATTCCTCTCCAAGATCATGTATGATGCTTCCCTAGCATTTTCTCAAACTGCCTGCAATCCTTTCACATGCCCCATTGTTCCTTCCCATGACACTCATTCTTCTTTGATCTTGCTTTTAGTCATTTTTCTGACATTCTATAAAACATAGCCTAGTATATAACAACATAGGAAATTACTGCTCTTTCTGATGTTTCATTATTCAGAAACCTTTGTTTAACCTGGGGCATGTATCTGTCAGGGTTTGGGGCATGGGAGGCTGGCAGGCAACACCAGTGCCAGGGCAACCAGGTGACAGACTGAACACTAACCAAATCCAGAATCCAAGTCCAAGTGAAACCAGAGATGCAGGATTAGTGCATTAGTCCCAGAGACAAAAACATAGTCCAATTGAGCGAGAGGTCAAGCAACCAGGAGAACAGACACAGGAGAGAATCCTAAGGGACTGGGAGAAGGTGAGGGTGGAATTCCAGGAGCAAGGATCAAGGCAAGGCAATACAACAGTCTGCAGCAGGGGTTCTCAAACTCTGGCCTGTGGGCCGGATCCAGCCTGTGGCACTAAATAATCTGGCTCCTTCCCTCACACCAGGCGCCGCTGGAATCTGCCAGAGACTCATTTACAGCAGTCCGGGCCCTTCAACGGTTTGAGGGAGCATGACCCAGCCCCCGATTTGAAATGGTTGAGTACCCCTAGTCAACATGAACAGGGCTGGAAACCTTCAGAAGCAAGAACAAAGCAAGAGATGTTCTGGAGCAGGAATCAGGAACAAGACAGATCATCAAAAGCAGGAACAAGACAAGCAAACCAGGAGCCAAGCAACTTGAAATCTGTGACCTTCATTGCTGATACAGTTTCTGGGAGAAAGAACTACTGTAGTTCTTATATAGTTAAGCCCGCCAGGATCTTCAAATGAAGCCTATGAAATTCCAGAGCCTTCCCCAGGGCTCTCAGGTGGGGGTTCAGCAGCTGCAGTTAAGCTGTGGGCTCCAGTCCTGCAGGACTAGGAGGAGGAGCTGCACATCCCGACATTATCCAAGACATTTTCTCGCAAAGATATACGTTCTTTGGACAGATACCACATTTCATTAACCAAATCACTATGTAAGACATCTTTTTAAAAATTTATTTTGCAAAATATCAAAAAATACAGAATATAAAATAAACAAATCAATCATGAAAATAACAATAGCTCTAACAATAACAACAAAATATAAAATACAAACAAATAACAATATGTGCCTAATCTCTCTGTATAAAACAGAGGTGTGGTCTTGTATGTGCTCTATACAAATTTGCACCCCTGGACCGATCACGCTGAAAATTGGCACACACGTACCTCGCCCTCCGGATACCAGCACTGGGGGGGGGGCACAAACCCCATGGGGGGTGTATGCCCCTAAATTGATCTGCAAAGGGAAGTATACTCGACAGGAGAGAGTGTTCGTGTGTCCCAGTGATGGCATAGTGATGCTAATGTCATAGCCCCAGGTAGGTCACCCGATTGTGACATCATTGTGATGTAATTGAGCTGGCCCAGGTAGGGACACAAAGGGGACACATGTATGGGAAGGATAAGGGCGGGCCATCGACGGAGAAGCAGGACGGGTGAGGGAAGAGAGAGATGGAGGAAGGGATGTCACAATCCCAAGTAGGGACAGGTGAGGGAAGTAGAGGGGATGGATGAGAGAAAAGAGAGATGGAGGAAGGGAGGCAGGAGTGACCCACACACACCCCATGAGATTTCCATGGGAAAGGCTGGCCTACAGTAAAAAAAAAAACCGGGACAAGGCCGGGTAATCAGCTAGTATATAATAATTTAATATGAGAAGGGTGACAGAGGATGAGGTAGATGGATGGAATCATTGATGCAATGGGCGTAGATCTGGCTGGGCTGCAGAGATTGGAAGAGGACAGAGGAGCCTGCCGTGCAGTGGTCCATGGGGTCGCAAAGGGTCGGACTCGACTGTGTGACTGAACAACAACAAAATGTGCTCCCACCAACAATGGAACCTGTATCATCAACCTATTATCATCATATAATATTTCTTTTATATGTTTGCTCCCTCTTTCTAAAAAAAATAAATGTATTTTTGTCCCAGTCTAGCTCCTTTAACTTGTGCTAGAACATAATAAATTATCCCCAAATTACTTTTTGTTAATTTTTATTTATTAAATTTATATCCTGCCCATCTGGGATGAACTCCCACTCTGGGCAGATAACATTATTTAAAAAAGCAAAACAAACACCATTAAGACAATAAAACAACCCCCACCCACCTAATCAAAATCAGAACCAGAACCCTTTAACTTTAGTTCACATGTCAATTATCTTTTATTGCTATATTCCATAATTCTTTAAACCAATCATCCAATTCCAATTCACAATCTATTTTCTATTTTTTAACAATAAGTTAAAGGGACTGCAGTGGCTCAAGTGTCTAAGATGCTGACTGAGAGACGGAAGGTCAGCAGTCCAATTCCCGAGTACTGCTGGACGGAATGAGCTCCCATCTTTGTCCCAGCTCCTGCCAACCTAGCAGTTCAAAAGCAAGAAATTGCAAGTAGATAAATAGGGACCACTTCGATGGGAAGGTAACAGCGTTCTGTGCACTCCAGTGTCTAGTCATGCCTGCCACATGACCATGGAAATGTCTGCAGAAGCAGACAACGCTGGCTCTTCGGCTTAGAAACAAATGAGCACTGAACCCTAGAGTCGGATATGACTAGCTTTTGAGCAAGGGAAACCTTTACCTAACAATAACTAATCTCAAAGCTGCTACCATTATGATAATTATTTAATTAGGATAACCTTTTTTATTTCTATTTTGATTGTTTCCAAAATCCCTTAATAATGCCATTCCAGGACACATCTTCAATTTTATAAACAACTAGCAGAGATTGCTCGGTGTTGCTGGGCTGTTTTAAATGGTGTTGGAAGGTTTTTTTTTAGTTTACTTTGTATTGTTTTTTGGTGTTATTTTTTTGTTATTTTTGTGTATTTTTGGATGTTTTTTATTTTAAGGAATTTTTATTTAAATAAATTAGTTTTAAAAGTTTTGTTTGTTGTTGTGGCTTGGGGGGGGTTTCCTTTCCGTGGGCCGGCCTTGCTGGCCGGACCATGGGAATCCCCACGCCACTTCAGGCGGTGTTGGGGGGTGTTCCTTTCCGTGGGCTGGCCTTGGAGAGCCATCGGAGAGGGGGTTTCCCCCCAAAACACTCCATCTTTAAACAGAAGTAACCGCTTGGTTTCTTCTCTTTAATAACGGGGTGTCCTACGGGGGGGATCCCCTCTCTGCCGTGTTCCCTGGCTCTGGAAGAGTCGGGGGGACAGACCTCTTTTGTCCCCCCAAACCTTCCAGACTCATGGGACCCAGGAGAGGGGATTGAATCCAGCCCACCCTCTGATATTAAAAGGGAAATCTCAATTGGGGTTTCCCTTTTAATATCAGTGGGGGTTTGTGATCCCCCTCTCTGCTGGCTTCCTTGGGTTTGGGAGGGTTGGGGGGACAAAAGGGGTCTGTCTCACCAACCCTTCCGGATCCAGGAGAGCCATCGGAGAGGGGGATTCCCCCCAAAAAACCTCCATTTTCAAAGAGAAGTAACCGCTTGGTTTCTTCTCTTTAATATGGTGTGTGTGTGTGTGTGTGTGTGTGTGTGTGTGTGTGTGTGTGTGTGTGTGTGTGTGTGTAGGTGAATTCCCTCTCTGCCAGGTCCCCTGGGGTCAGGAGGGTTGGGGAGACAGACCCCTTTTGTCCCCCCAACCCCAGGGGAGCCAATAGAGAGGGGGAGCGCAACCCCCCCCTGATATTAACGGGGAAACACTCCGGGTGTTTTTTTTATTTTTATTTTTCACTTGCCAGCTTCCTCACTGTTCTGCGTGCTCATGGCGCGCAGGACGCTGGGGCTTGTAGTTTGGCGTTTGCCTTTTCGGCTTGTGCGTCGTTTTCCCCCCTGCGGTTTCATTTTATTATTATTATTATTGTTGTTGTTGTTGTTGTTGTTGTTGTTGTTTAGACTTTTATACCACTTTCCTCCCCATAAAGAGAACTCGAAGCGGTTTATAACAAGAATGCCAAACAATATAAAATATGATACAAATAATACAACAAAATACAGTTACAGTATGAATTATCAAAAACATATTCAACACAATATCAAAGTTACCCTAACAATCATAAGAGATTGGCCGCGGCGCATTTCCAAACGTTCCTTTTGCTCACGCCTCTCAGCCTGATTGGCTTTGGCGCGGCGCAGCGCAAGGAACGTTGGGAAATGAAGTTATTTCCCTTTTTCGCGTTTGTGGGGCTCTTGCCCCACTGGCGCATTTCTCAATCCTTTGTTGACCTGCGGTCCCAGTTCGGGCATGTGCACGAATGGTCGGTGCGGGCTAGTAGGGCCTGGCTTAGGATCCTATGTGAAGTTCCAATGGTTAACGCTTGATTTTATAGGTATAGACTAGCTTATTTGTGCCCGGCCAGCCGGGCAGTTTTTATTTGTGGGTTTTTTGGCACAATTATTTTTAATTCTAACTAATATGTTTTTCATAATCCTTTGTTTCCATATTCTATCCCAATCCTCTTCCTTAATTTTAACACACAAAAGTCTTTTTATATAGTAGATAAATGCTAACATTGCATTAGATAAGAATATAACCTTTTTAAGCTACATTTCCCCCATTGAGTTATTATTTGATACAAGTTTTCTATGTTGGCTGATTCTGTGAAGTGTTTGAAGTAAAAATGGTAACAAAAAATGACTATGCCTCATGTTGTTATCATTGTTGACAAAATACAGGAAAATTCTCAAACTTGTATTCTTCAATACTATCCGCTACTAGTTCTTCGCATGTTCATCGGTGAATTCACACATCCCACCCATTCTCCCCAGTCTGCCCAGTATCTATTTTATTCAAGGGGGAGGGTCCAAATGGCTCTATTAGTTCTGGAGGATTCCAGTGAAGTCTGTGCAGGTGCAGAACTTAACCCTTTAGTGTGGATTCACAAACAGCCACTTGAAGAACTACAGTTACAGGTAATCAACCTGTCCGTCTATACCAAGGGTTGCCAACCTTTATGCCCCAGGTATTCTTGGACTTCAATTACCAGAAGCCCAAGTAAGCACACCTGCTGATCAGGGCTTCTGGGAATTGAAGTCCAAGAATACCTGGGGCATGAAGGTTGGCCACCCTGATCTATATGAACTTTTATGTGAATTCTTGCTCCCATTTAAATGGACTCCCAAGTTTTCATTGAATTAAAACTGGCAAAAAAAATACTTAATCATTTATTTATTTCAGGTATTTCACTGGAAGGCCTTACTGTTTACCAGACTACTCAGCATCCTAATCTTCAAGAATCTTTGGGGAATTATTTCTTGCAACAGGTATTTTACCTTCTGATCAGTCATATTGCAGCCAATTACTCTCAAAGAGAAACTGGAGGGTGGGGGTGGAAGTGAATTCCTTTGTCTCCTGGTATAGGTATTTGTTTGTGTTTCTGATTAATATTGAGGGAAATCTCACACTATTAGAAGCTTTGTGGTAATTTTTTTCAGGAAGAGATGGAAAGCCAGGCAGAGTTGTTACAATTCCTTTATAGAGTGGCATCATTCCCTTGCAGGATACATTGAAAAGTGCCTTATGTGCCACAGATTGTGGCATTTTCCTGTTTAACAACAATGGAAACAAATAAAGAAAGTCTTGTTTTGGTGGGACATGGGGAAAATCTTGCCAGAGAAAGGCCGAATGGGAATTCTGGCATAGCAAGACTTGTGAAGAATGGGGACTTTTGTGAGTGTTTCCTTGCATTCATACTGACCATCCCTACTGTAACAATTTGAGAAGAATTGCTTACTAAGTCAGCATTGTTGTGACAAAGAGAGGCCAACAAGCCACAATCTTCTTAGACCCTGTTCTAGAACTGTTACTGTTGAAAAATACATGAACTTAGGCTTGTAGTTTGCAATTTTTCGAAGCAAGATGAAACTTCCCAATATTGTGTACTTCAATAGATGCAAAAGTATAGTTCAAATTGTTTCCATTCTCTTATGTAGACTGCATGGCACAGTATATTCCCAAGAGAGATTGGTCAAAACATGCCATGTATATGTTCTTATCAGTTCTTCTTTATTTAAACCTAACATTTGTGTGTTAGAAGTATACTTTGGTTTCTTGCATATTGATTGGGTATGTAATCTTAGCATGAGAAGTTGAGAGAAGAGATGAGACTCTGAGCCAGGGAAAATATAAATATAAATATCATCCCCACCCCCACCCCCCAGGGAAGATCTGAGTGGGTTGGCTTTCCACTAGCATGAAGCTTTCATTGGACTTGTAGTTGTGACAGTTTTTTCAACATTGAGGCATGTTTTGGGAAGATGGAACTTGTAAAGAGTTCCTTCTCCCCCACCCCCACCCCCACCCCAAATCATGGCTTTAGAACAAGGGAGTCAGAGGAATGACACTTTGTTCTTCTAATGTACCTGAGGAGAAACTGTCTGTTGAGATGTCGTAGACTATATTTGTCATAAATGGGATGGTTTCCCCCCCATTGTTTCATAATTTGTGTATGTATTACCAGACACATAGGTAAAGGTTTCCCTTGCTCGAAAGCCAGTCGTATCCGACTCTAGGGTGCAGTGCTCATTTCTGTTTCTAAGCCGAAGAGCCAGCACTGTCTGCTTCTGCAGATGTTTCCGTGGTCATGTGGCAGGCATGACTAGACACCAGAGCACACGGAACGCTGTTACCTTCCCACCGAAGTGGTCCCTATTTATCTACTTGCAATTTCTTGCTTTCGAACTGCTAGGTTGGCAGGAGCTGGGATGAAGACGGGAGCTCATTTCCGTCCTGCAGTACTCGGGAATCGAACTGCTGACCTTCCGCTTCCCAGTCAGCGTCTTAGCGACTTGAGCCACTGCAGTACCATATAAACACATAAAGATACAGTATAATGTTGGCCAACAACAAAGCCAAGAAAGTGGCTTCATTTTGGCAGTCCAAAGTTTGATCTGGACATGAAAGACAAATTGGTGTCTGAGAGTTGCACAATTTCAGTGCAGCACTTCTGGATCAGAAGGATTAGCTGGCTCTATCCTAGTGCCCAAGGGACACCTGAATATACTTGCATGTTTGGATTCCTATTAACTTGTAGAACATGTGGTTGGTGCTGGGAGAAGGGAGCCCAAATAGATGGGAGCTATTGAGTTAAAACAAAATGAGAAATTTGAAGGGTGTTTTTAATATAATAGATTGTATCTAATGGTTGTTTTTGCCATAACAGGTAGCACTTCTGCTGACACATTTCCCCTTGATCCTCACTTATTGAAGCCCCTTTTCCACTTGAGAAGATGCTGTAGGGCAGGGGTGTCCAAACTACAGCCTGCGGGCTGAATTCGGCCCCTGACACCAAGTCATCCAGCCCGCGAAACCCTCGTTGCTCCCAGAAGCAAAAGTAGAATGCGCCTGTATGGTTTACTTCCACTTCTGGGAGCGATGAGGGTTTTGCAGGCCAGATTAATTGGTGTCAGGGGCCGCATCCAGCCCACAGGCCATAGTGACTGCCCCATAAACCACGTGACCAGCCTGCGGCCCAAAAAGTTTGGGCTCCCCTGCTGTAGGGGGTTGAGAGGTAGTTTGGAACAGAATGGAAATATATCAGAAAAGGCTTAGGGGTACGCAGAAAGAGCCTTCTCGAAGATTGTGGTATTTTAAACCACACTTGGGCATACCTTGTGTTGCAGGCTAATCTTTCTCACACTAGGTCAGGTGGAAGGATATGCAGAATGAACTTACCAGAAGGTGGCTTCATTTTGGCAGTTTCACATCTGGCCTAGACACGGAAGAAGGAGAAGGCTTAAACGTTGATGGGGGAATCGGTACTGAACTTGCACAAATGAAAGAACCACTGGGAACACATTAATCATTTCTTGATGGTAGAAGCTGTGCTATTGAATTATTTGTTTCTATCTTGTAACCATGCGGAGGGAGGGAGACAGAATAGTCAGGTCCAGCCCTACTATCCAGTCTTACAAGAAGGAAATAAGTGAAAAAGTATCTGTAACTGCATTCCAGCACCACTGTGTGCTCTCAGCTCTGTGAGATCAGAAGCCCTGCTTTATTAGGTTTCTGAACATTTGGAGCTGTGTAACTGTATTCAAGTGAATGCAGTTAACAGCTCTTTTTCCGTCATTTGCCATCAATGTGGGAGGTGTGGACTGGAGAAGCAAGATGGGGAAACAGATTCCCCCTTTATGCAATATAAGGTATAATACCTGCATAGGGCTTTGCTATATTCCGTATCTTACTTAGACTGTAGGTCACTGAAGATGAAGCATTCTCAGAAATGGCACTGCAAAGCTATGTAGAGACCATTTTTCTTAACTCTCTGTGAACTGTCAGAATGCCGTCCTAGAATGCAGTATAATTATCTCTATGATGTATATTGGTTTCTGGCTTTATTGTTTTAAGCAGTTTTGGTTTTGTTAGCCTTTCTGCATCTAACTAGAACGTGCAACAAACGTAAATGCATTATTGGACAAAAATGCAAATGATCTCTGATCTAGTGTAGCTATAGGTGCCTGTAGAACAGCTCTACATTCACAGCCACAATATATTTCTAATTTCCACTGCAGCCATATGTACGATGTATAAAGTAGCTTGCTTGACTGAAAGTGAGAACATCCATAGCATCAAAAACGCCCTTGGTTTAATACACACCACAGCCACCTGAATGATAAAATACCTACCATATATACTCAACTATAAGTCATCCCGAATATAAGTCAAGGTACCCAATTTGGACCTCTAAAACTAGGGAAATAGATTGATCCGAGTATAAGTCGGGGTGGAAAATGCAGCAGCTGCTAGTTAGTATCAATAATTAAAATACATGAAAATACAGTAAAATTAATTAATTTAGACATTTATGTGGGTATGTTTTTGAGTGTTTACATTGATCCGAGAATAAATCGAGTCCTATTTTTGAACCTCATTTTGGGGGCTAAGAAACCCGACCTATACTCGAGTGTATACAGTATTCTGAATCTCTCTTTCTCTCACCCACCTCTCTTCTCTTGTCTTTTTAAAAATATTGTTCACAGGGAGTTCCTGCCAGTATTACATTCTTTAGCCCTTCCGGTGTAAGATATTGTCTGAAGCAGATTCTGAAATTGTCTGGTGATCTCATTTCCCAAATTAAGGTAAAAATATATTGAGTAGTTAGCATACTTATATAAAAAAATGGTTCAAAGTGGAGGCTGTGTGTTTTTGTAAAGGTTCTTTTTTCCTCATTCATTGGATTAGCCTCTCTACTAGGATGATGAGAATGATTAGCCTTCATCATTAGTTGGCTTAATGTCTTCTGGAGATAGCTAGTAAGAATGATTGGATATTTGTTTTTCTGTGCACCCTTGCTGCCCAGTCGAGATGTACTTTAGACCTTGCAAAAATTCCCAAGTTAATGAAACTTTGGGATGTTGTGTATGGGTGCCCAGTGGAGCTACACTCAATTTATCCAACAAAATTTCCTTGTGGAACCTGGGGGGGGGCAGAAAAACTGCAACATTTTAACACTCTTCTCAGTTTTTCGATTATATCTTCTAAACCATGCGTTTTTGTGTACTACATGTAATTAGTAAGTTGTGGAGCATTAAAATTTCTTCAATTATCACTGGGTGGGTCAAAATTTCCAAACTGAAAGACGAACTCAGTTTTCATCCTCTTTGAACCTTAGATGTACACTGTAAGTATGAACATCCTACAGAGGAGGGGGTAGTGGGAGGGGAAAGAGGGGTGGAGGGGGATGTAGTTGAACGTTTGGAAATTGAAGTACAGTAGAATCCAAAATTCCATTAAATATATTGTGAAATGGAAGATACATAGCAAAAACCAGCCTTTTTAGCAGTTTTTTTTACAAATTTGAGAAATTTAGCACTTTTTCAAAGCCCTATATCTTGGTACCTATGAGGTTAAAAATAAGTTTAATGCTCTACAACTTTCTAATTACATGTAGTATACAAAAAACACATGGGTTAGAAGATATAATCGAAAAACTGAGAAGAGTGCTAAAATTTTGAAGTTTTTGCCCCCCTCCCCCCCAAGATTCCACAAGGAATCTTTTTGCCCCCTCCCCCCATTTTGGACCTATGGCAACTGGGCTATGTTTTGAGGGTTAGAATTTTTTTGCTGACTCAAAACCAGTCTTGGGTATCCTATTTTGTTGTCAAACAGGTACAGTAATTGTGATTATATCTTTTCATATAATCATCACATAATAGCTACGGGAAGAATAATAAACAAAGATACCAGAAAAATACTTCATATGAGACTATTGATTCTAATGTTATTCCTAGAGCTAGGACCTGCTTACAAGGCTAGTACATAGCTTTTCACTTGAATTTTTTCTTCACTTTGCTATTGGTAGAATATGAGTTATCTTCAGTATATGATGGCAAAGCTACATGTGGCATTAAATGTGCATTGTGAGTGCTTCTGTGTTTATTTTTGCCATGGCTATGTGTGGGGTGACTGTATTGGGAGTGCAATGCAAACTTGAGACTTAACCCTAGTTGCACAAGTGTGCACACACATGTTACAAACAACTTTATTTATAGGAAAAAAATGGATTGGAAGGGTATTGTAGGGTGGAAAAAGATTAACATATATTATGTTATACTATGTTCCAAATTTTGGAGTGAGCTGTCCATGCTATTTAAAAAAGATAAGCACAAGCATGCAAAACCCAACGTGCTTACATAGTTTAGCTTAGAATTTAACACCCAAACTTAGTTTAATAGCATTAATGCCATTCCAAATGTCCTTTCGGAGTTGGCTATTAATATCAGAGATGGTGGTGGTGGTGATGTGTTGATTTCTCTTAGTTCCAGTCTACATAGATAGGAACTTTGAAATTTCATAGATCTGTAGCTGCAACGCTACATGGCTCTTTGGCTACGGAACAGAGATGAGCACTGAATCTTATAGAGTTGGATACGACTGGCTTTCAAGCAAGGGTGACCTTTACCCTTACCTATTTCTGAGTATCATGTAAAGTTGATATTTTATGAATATTTTTTTCAGACATCTAGTCGAACATGAGCCATTGCTAGTACCAAGGGTTAGCAACTATTGGTGGGGGCTATCAGGCCAAGCTTCTCTAAGCAACTAAATCTAGCTTTATACAACAGGAAGTGGTAAGGTTTTAGAACCGTGATGGCGAACCGTGGCACTCCAGATGTTCTTGGACTTCAATTCCCAGAAGCCCAAGCCCCAATGAATCCACATGAATGGGTTTACTGTGATTCATCCGGCCCACACTGCCCTTGTCGCTCCCAGAAGTGGAAGTAAAACAACCCACACAGGTACATTTTACTTCCGCTTCTGGGAGCGATGAGGGCAGTGCGGGCCTGATGAATCGCAGTAAACCCATTTGTGTGGATTGATGGGGGCTTGGGATTCTGGGAATTGAAGTCCAAGAACATCTGGAGTGCCATGGTTCACCATCATGGCTTTAGAACAACCAAGAGATACTTGTCATAGTGTACTCATAGTGCTCTCTACTCTTCAGTGAGGCTTCTTCTCTATCCCCTTGACTTTTCTTGTTTTCAGAATACAACTCCCAAAATTCTCAAAAAAAAATCAGTTTGGGAAAGGCATTTCCAATATTGCTACTAAATTGTGGTGCAAGGTACAAAAATGTATGTATATACTGTATAAGGATTTCCTACTTTTTACCAGTTAGGGTTCCCAACCTTTTCAAGCCAGGAGCCAGGTCACGCTCTTTCAGTCAACTTTGAGGGCCGGATGGCCATTTTGCCCTACCTGCTTGATGGGGGTGGCCATTTTGTCCCAACAGCTTCAAAGGGGACAGTCAATTTTGTTTCTCGAATGCCCTTGGAGGGGTGGGGGCCACATGAAATGGCACCGTGGGCCTTAGGTTGGGAACTCCTGCCATAGAGTGTGGATATATTTTTGCATGGGGTTTATTGGCCACAAATAAATCATAACTGACCGTGCATTGGCCACTCCTGGTGTACCTGTATAACACTGCTGCTCTTTCAGTTTGCTGCCATAGGTCCGACGACAGCTGAAGCGATGGAAGCTGAAGGTGTCTCCGTGAACTGTACTGCCAGCAGCCCTACTCCAGAGGCTCTCACTGATGGGCTTAGAAGCCTCCAGCCAAACAGCTGCTGATAGATTTTAAGGCAAAATGTGTTTGAAATTATGCAATTTATCAATAGTACCATCTCACAAATGTAGGATAACTCATTTTCAACTTTCTGAGTTGGGTACAATCTTCCTTCAATTGCTAGGTGGTTGCAAATAAGGCAAGCTTTTGAGTTCCCTGAATTCTTTATCAGGCAAAGTGGTATTAACATGTGAGATGGAGTTAAATAATCTGAAAATTTGGGCCAGATATGATGCACATATCTCTTCAGACCAGGTGGTCTGCAAGGTCAGATGGAGTTGGAAACAACATCTGCCAGGAACAAGCACTTTCATGAAACTGCTATTTACTGGGGATTCTCTCTCTTCCGACCACTAGGGTACAACTACCAATTTATCTTTAATTGTTTTTTAACCAAGACTGATACTTGAATTTGCAGAAGCAAAGTCTGTTACCTTATTCTACGTTTTTCTGCTTCAAACCTTGAAAGCAGTCTGTAAACTTCCCTTTAAGGCAATGAATAGAACCACAAAGCATACCTGTCAAGTATCCCGTACTGGCCGGGATTTCCTGTATTCCAGCGCCGCTTTCCCTACTTTCCCACCCAGAGCCACCGCCATCCTGTAATTTGACGGCGGGGGAAAGTAGTTACTGCACATCCCCTTCTGTGCAGAACCCTTCTATGCATGCGTAGAACCATCTACGCATGCGCAGAAGGGTTCTGCGCAGGTTGCATAGAAGGCTGCTACGCATGTGTAGAAGGGTTTTGCGCAGAACTGTTCTGTGCATGCGTAGAAGGGACCTGCGCAGAACCGTTCTGCGCAGGTCCCGTATTGTCCGGAGCCGCACTTGACAGGTATGCCACAGAAGTCTAAGCACAGCTTTTGTCTGTATAAGAGAGGAAAAATTGTAAATTGTTTTTGACATGCCACTCTCGTGTGGAATGTACAAAGTTCCATCAGACCTTGCAAGCAATCTAGTCATGGGCATCACATATGGAATAATTTTGGTCTGTCTGCCATAAACACCAAATTTTATACCATCTTGGCTTGATTGAAGAGTTCTGCACCGTTGGAAGCTCACCTTATTGGTAACTGTTTAATGATCCAATAAGGGTGTCATTACTCAACCCAGAACTTTGTTTCAGTGGATGGATCATACCACTACTTTCTTTTCATTTTCAATTTGTAATGTACAGATATTCCTAGCAGTTGGTGGGGTAAGAATGATTTTGTATATTCCTTCATATTGTGTTTACAGAGCTATTGATGATAAATTTGTTAAGCTCATTTGGTAAAATCGACTGTGGCACTGGCAGCCATCTTGATTATCCTGATAAATGTGAAACTTTGCAGTATTTAGTAAGTTTTTGAAATAGTAATAGATGATTTTAGATGCTTTCAACCTGTTACGCCTATGTATGTTCCTTAACTACAGACTTCTAAATATCTACTTATCCCATAACAATATAAAGGTGAAACTTGGAAAATTAGAGTATCGTGCAAATGTTCATTCATTTCACTTAAAAGGTGAAACAAATATATGAGATAGACTCACTACATGCAAAGCGAGAGATGTCATGTCTTAATTTGTTATAATTGTGATGATCACGGCGTACAGCGTGCATGAGATTATGTGATGATTATGGGGTACATGAGATGGGGGGTTGGGGTCTTCATAAGCTGTAAGCCATGAGCATCAATATTATAACAAAGTAAGGTTTGAACTATCTCGCTTTGCGTGCAATGAGTATCTCATATATTTGTTTCACCTTTTAAGTTGCACTGAATGAACATTTGCACGATATTCTATTTTTCTGAGTTTCACCTGTATTTTGTACAACTTTTGCAATGGCTTTTTGCATGCAACATCTTTTACAAATTATAGTCATAGCACATTCCGTTATTATGAATAAGTAACAGACATGACATCAGAAGACATTTTGTGATAGAATGAGTAAGCACATGAGGGTTTAGTTCCATCTCTTTCTGACATAATTATGTGCGTTGGGTTTAATTAAAAAAAACCACATCAGTGGCAAAGTTCTTGTCCTGTCTACTAAAGATAACAGAACTAGCGAACATGGACTTTTCTCTTGAATATTGCACTTCATTTTTCTTGTTTCTGAGACACTAGCCTAGATACTGGATAATATAATTATACTTATTAAAAAGGTGAACAGGAATCATCTAATGGAAAGATAAGGTTTTTTTTAAAATCAGTGATTCTGTTAAGTTAGCTCACTTTATGATAATCTGACAATTCTTTTGTAAAGCTGTCTTACTGCAGAGCATGAGGGTATGAAAGAGGAGAAAACTTACTCCTCAGTATTACCTCCTAATTTGCTCAGACAGGAGCCATGATGGCTGACTACCTCAGTAGAGACCAAAAGATAAGGTACATTACACCAGTAATTTAGTGCTCTGGCTTGGGCGCTGACAGCTCCTGCTGTGTAATATCTCTCTGATGCCAAAGTGCATTAACTGTGAGACTAGAATGGGAGAGAATTGCTGCTTATAAAACATGAGGGACAGAGTCTATAGGCAGTACAATTATTTAGCTCTTTTGCAGTTACTGGTCAGCATTAACGGCATGATCCACACAGCTAAGAGTCAGGCCTCTTCATAGACCCGTGATGGCGAACCTTTGCACTCCAGATGTTCTTGGACTTCAATTCCCAGAAGCATTTTACTTTGGCTTCCAGGAGCTTGGCACAAGCAAGAACTCTCCTTTTTGTAACTGCAAAAAGCAAAGCATGAAAGTGAATTAGGGCTTCACATGCAAATACTTGTATCTCACCCCTCATTCATAACTCCTTAACACCACTTTCTGCTAATCCTAAGGTCTCAAAATTGATATGGAACTCATGCTTCTATAAAGGGGCGAGTTCAAATGGCACAGTTTTAGTGATCTGATATACCAGTGGTGGCGAACCTATGGCGCGTGTGCCAGAGGTGGCACTCGGAGCCCTCTGTGGGCACCCATGAAGTCACCCCAGCAGAGTTCACCCCACCCCTCTGCCCAGCAGCCCAAAGGGAGCACTTCCTCCCCCCCAGCACAGAATATGCCCCCACCACTCTGCCCAGCAGTCGAATGGGAGCGTTTCCTTCCATGTAGCTGCGTTAGCACTTTGCGATAAATAAGTGGATTTTGGGTTGCAGTTTGGGCACTTGTTCTCGAAACACAGTGGCTTCTATACAACACAGTGGCTTCTATAATAAACTGTAGCGCTCACTTTGCAATATATTGATATAATAAAGCAAACTACCAAGTTTACAGTGTTAGCTTTAACAGTGTCAAAAAGGCCACTTTTATTTTGTCCAAATTATTATTGCGACAATTGTAGAATGAAATTGGCTGAAGTAGGAAACTCACCTTGGGATGGAGGTGCCAAGAAAAAGACAGAGAAAAATTGCTGCTTTTGCCCGATTTCCAGAGACTCAACACTAATCTATACCTATAAATCTGTGCGTTAACCGTTGGAATGTGACAAAGGATGTTTAGCCAGGCCCCACTAGCCCCGACCGAGCTTCCATGCACTCGCCCAAACCGGGTTCACAGGGAACTGTCAGGCTGAGAAATGCGCCAGTGGGGCAGGAGACCCTCGAACGCAAACAAAAAGGACTTCAATTCCCAGCGTCCTTTGCACTGTGCAACCCCTCAGCAATCAGGCTGAGGGATACAAGCGCAGAGGAGGCTGCGAACGCGCGCTTACTTAAAAAAAAAATGGTGGGAGCCGGAGGGGAAGACTTTGAAAGACCCAGCTGGAGGGAACCAGGAAAAGCTAATTGCGGTTGGTGGGGGTTAGGGGGTGAGTGAGAGAGGCAATGAAAGGTGCTGGGTCCAGAAGGGTTGGTGGGACAAAAGGGGTCTGTCCCCAGGAGACAGACCCAGGACCTTTTGGACCCAGGAGAGGGGAACGAATCCACCACCGCTTGGTTTCTTCTCTTTAAAAACGGAGGTTTTTTTTGGGGGGGGAACAATCCCCTCTCTGCTGGGTCCCCTGGCTGTGGAAGGGTTGGGGGGGACAGACCCCTTTTGTCCCCCCAACCCTACCAAACCCAGGGGATCAGGGAGAGGAGATCAAATACACCCCCCTCCCAAACACTTCATTTTAAAAGAGAAGAAACAGCTTGGTTTCTTCTCTTTAAAAACGGAGTGGTTTTATTTTATTTTTTTGGGGGGACAATCTCCTCTCTGCTGGGTCCCCTGGCTGTGGAAGGGTTGGGGGGGCAGACCCCTTTTGTCCCCCCCAACACTACCAAACCCAGGGGATCAGGGAGAGATCGAATACACCCCCCCTCCCAAACACTTCATTTTAAAAGAGAAGAAACAGCTTGGTTTCTTCTCTTTAAAAACGGAATGTTTTTTTTGGGGGGGGGGAACAATCCCCTCTCTGCTGGGTCCCCTGGCTGTGGAAGGGTTGGGGGGACAGACCTCTTTTGTCCCCCCCCAACCCTACCAAACCCAGGGGACCCAGCAGAGAGGGGATCGAATACAACCCCCCCTCCCAAACACTTCGTTTTAAAAGAGAAGAAATAGCTTGGTTTCTTCTCTTTAAAAACAGAGTTTTTTTGGGGGGGAGATGTTTCCCTCTCTGCTGGGTCCCCTGGCTCTGGAAGGGTTGGGGGGACAGACCCCTTTTGCCCTCACCCCACCCTACCATACCCAGGGGATCAGGGAGAGGGGATCAAATACACCCCCCCTCCCAAACACTCTGTTTTAAAAGAGAAGAAACAGCTTGGTTTCTTCTCTTTAATAACGGGGTGTCCTGGGGGGGATGCCCTCTCTGCAGGGTCCCCTGGCTCTGGAAGGGTTGGGGGGACAACACACACACACACACACACACACACACACGACACTCCTGCCTTGCCAGGAATTTTTAATGTGTGTGTTGGTGGTTGGAGTGGTATTGTATGGGTGGTGGTGGTTGTGCACAACCAAAACCACCCCTAACCACCAACACACCTCTTTTTTACATAAATTACCAAAAAATGTATCCCTTACAACACAATTTAAAACAGCCCGGCACCGCTGGGCAATCTCTGCTAGTTGCCTTATAATTAAACTAACAAAGGGGAATGATAGACATTTCAATAAGTATCTATTTAAATTATGTGTCAAGCATGCACAAGAATCAAATTTCATTAGACTTGATTTTTGGAGCAAAAAAAATTGCAGAGAAGCATATCAAGTGGCACTGACTTGATGTATCATGAGGGGAAAGTCTGTGAAAGAACTTCAAGGCAACTTGGATCCAATGTGTAAGGCAGTTTAACAAATAACTGGCAAGAATGGGTTGCTGTTATAAATCCTCTTCAAAGAGAAGCTAGAGATCTATCTGAGGAATTATCAGGGCTAGCAAATACTGCTAATAAATTGTTTGAATTTGGGGTTGAGCACCGACAATCTTTAAAACCGCTGGCCAATTGCATGGCGGATCTGCAGGCCAGAATTGAACTGAAAGATAAAGGGAGATAGCCTAATCTACCTGAAGTATTCCCCAAACTATGTTCTGCAGAACACTGGTGGACTTCAATTCCCAGAAGCCTAAGTCAGTACAGTAAAACCCCAACTTACATATGCCTCGAGTTACAAAATGATTTTGTGCTAAAGCCATGTCCTGATTTACACGATTTCCTATGGGTTTACTTCGAGTTACATAAAGATTCTTTTTCCTATAGGTTTGCTTCAAGTTACATAAAAATTCATTTCCCTATGGGTTTGCTTTGATTTACATAAAAATTTCATTTTCCCTATGGGTTTGCTTTCGAGTTACGTAAAAAAACAATTTAAGCAAAAGCCTACAGAACGGACTTTTTCCCTGTAAGTAGGGGTTTTACTGTACATTGGCTGATCAGTGCTTTGGGGAATTGAATTAGGCTTCTGGGAATTGAAATAAAAAAACCAAAGGTTGGGAAACACTGGCCTAAACTAAGAGAGGAGTTAGTTTTCCAGAATTTGGAACCACCTTGACTTTAACTCTCCATCTGTTTTCTTACCTGGGAGTAAGCCCCATTTAACCCCAAAGAGTGATTTTTTAGCAGAGGTGATATAAACATTGTGCTGCACCTTAAAAATAGTTTATTATCGGATTTGCTTGTTTGAAAAAATTAAGGAACTAGTGTTTGTTTTGGTGGGGAGGGCAATCTGATCAGCCCTTCATAGCTAGATAAGGGTGACTGACTCTTCTCCTTCACTGTGCCATTTTCCCAAAACAAATTGCCATCTTAGCTAGTAAGCTAACCAAGTGCTTCATAGGGAATATTGAAGGAATCAGAAGATTTGGATTGGGAAAGAGAGAGCTTAAGGTTGTGAGGCCTGTGATGCAATTGGGAAGAAGTTAGAAACCCAGGGGGTAGTTGTTTGTGGTGAAGGGGTGATGGAAAGAAAGGAGTAGTTGCTAGGGTGTATAGATATTCTGAGCACAGCGTAAGGTGTAGCATAAAACTTGTGAAAGCAATCCTGAACACGACAAAACTAGGATCTAAGAAATGGGCTTGTGATTTAAGCCTCAGACCTCACCTCTTATGAAATACCACCTATGATGCACTCAAGAGCTCTAACACGCCTAGCAGTCTGAACAGGTTAGAGACTTCTGTCCTTGACAAAACATAATTGTCTGTGCAAGCCCTAGTTTGAAAACGTGCTAAACCTTCAAGGTTTAAGGTGTTGTAAGACTTGGTCTGTTTTTTCTACAAACAAGATAACACAGCCTATCCATCTGGAAATATACCTACACTATTCAGCCTGAGCTTTGGGGGTGGTAACATGACACAAAAGCCATGATATAATGCAGTTGCATGATATATATTCAGTTTTTAAAAAAAAACCTGTTGTACATAACTTTTATTTACATTTCTGGGGGAGGGGAGACAGTGATTAAGATAGAAAAGGAGTCCACTTCATTTCCTGCGATAATGTCCAGTGTTGCATTGAAGTGAGAGAAGGCACTCTCATAAAGGAGGATGCTGGGTGCTACAATGATGTTTGCATATGTAAGTAGAATCTTATGATTTAATTACTTCTGGCAGTATCTTACAAAGACAACCATTTTGCAATTAATGTTATAAAACCAACTAAGCAAAACTTCATTGTAACAGATTACAGTATCAGCAAAGCCACTCTGCTTTTCAACTCAACAAAGCTATTACGCTTCAAATAGATGAACTGTACATTTGTTTTAGCACTTGAAAATGCAATAACAAATATATACTAACTATATCATTCTTTGAAAGATAGCAATAAGGTTTATTCTTTCAGCTGTACAGTCTTATAAATATGTAATAAAATAAATAAAATCAAGGATCCTTATAGAACAGAAACACAAGTCCCTTTCTGAGCAAGGCACTGATTTAGTTGCGGTGATGTGTACCAATACTGCCAGTCGCTAAAGTCTCAGATTATTGCCTTCGTTTTCCTGAGACAACTGTTGCAAAAGGTTTAACACAACTTCTGTTCTTTCCAGCAGAGTCAAGTTCTTCTTTGCTACAGATCGTAAGAGAAGCGAGTAAACATACTTATTGACCTTAAGAATTTCTTCTTCTTTATTATTACCACTGAGGAGAAAAAGAAAGGAGTAAATTAATTCGCTGCCAAATTACATTAATGACTTTGAATACAATGACTTGAATACAAAAGCTACAACATTCGCAAAAGATTTTTATTTTTTTGCTATTGCAAGGGAATGACTTCTTTGAATTGACATCAAGTCCCCCCCAATAACTGTTCTTTCTGTCCTCTCCTATCACATTACAAGCCATCAGCAATTGTCACCCAAACCCTTTCGTAGAGATTTTCAACATGTGCACAGGTATCATTCTGCAAGTAGAAGTTTGCTTTGGTTTGCTGGATTAAAACAGATATTCTTGTAGACTATCTCATGTAGGCATGATTGACCATTTGCACATTTCCTCTCCCACAAATACAGTTTAATACCCTGTCCTGGATGCAAATGGGGAAGTTTAGCTGAGCTCTGATCCTCATTACTGTCCCCTGTATGTCAAGGTATTCTACTACTCATATTTTAATTAATGCAATTCAGAAGTATGGATCACCTGCAACATTTTGGATGATGACACATTTGTTAAAATCGAGCACCTTCAGTTATTTCATTATTTTTATGGCCATTTCCCCTGCAAATGCTTGGCTAATTCAACAGACTCAAGTACGTGGAATAAACTCTATCATTTTTTGTTAATGTAAATTCCCAATTTTTATGAATGTATCCTTTTAAGCCAATAAAAATGAACAGTGCTAAAGTTAGCTGTAGAGCTTTATATCAAGCTTAAACATACAAGAAGTGTTGCCAGCTGATTTCTTTGCAAATTATTTGATTTTTTTAAAAAGCAAGAATAACTTTCCTAAAATCGGGCCAATAGGATTGACAGATTAATTTATTACACATACTGGTTAATCAAAGTTCCAATGGATTCTGTAAGCATTTCTTTAATTAGTATTTAAAACACTTTCCACAGCCAAAGAGAAAGCCAAAATGGAAAACCAAGAGTCAGAAACTGCACCAAAATATAAGGAGACGAGAGAGAAAGAAAAACATTTGGAAAAGTGTATCATTAAAAATATTGGCAAAGGTCCTATTACATCCTTCTGCATGTGCAACACTCTAATGCAGGCGTTCCCAACCTGTGGGCCCAAGACATCATTCCAACCAGCCCATCGCTGTCTCCTCTGCACCCGGAAGTAGAAGCGGGCATGTATACGTCTGCCGTAAAACGCATCCACAGCTGATATAAATGTGGAAGTGGGTGCATTTACCTCAGCCATAAATGCACCTGCTTCTGCTTCCGGGGTGTGGTCCAGGCTGCTCAGCTGTCCCGGGGGCCTGCGCTGCAAAAAGGATGAACACCCCTGCTCTACTGTATGAGCTGTTGGTGAATTAAGCTGTTAAAGAATGCTCTCCCCAGTCTTTGCATCCAGTGATGACTGCAGAACACTACAGGTATGGAGTGTTATACTTCTCCTGTCCCATGCACAACTGGATACTTACCAACAAGACTCATACTTTTAAAAACATTATACCAGAAAAAAGAAATTGCCTAGGGAGGATGTTTGGACCACTGGATGTAAGTAAGGCTCACTCCTTTCACATTAATCCACCTCAGCCTCCTGGAACCTAGTCTGTCATTCTAACCACTATAGCACACTTGGTAACCCATTAAAAGGATACTATTTTAAAAAATCCCATTTGTAAAATAATATTCTACATATTGTTAAAAGGATACAAATGGATTTTTAAAGTGTAAAGTGTGGGCTTTCAGTCAATAGTTGCTTTATAGACTTTTACTTGTTCAAAGAGAAATTTCTGCTATCGCTAGCTTCAATCAAAATGCCTCAAACCATTTCAATCTAATTTTAATTTAATTTTTAAATTTTTATGCCACCCAATCAGTAACCCGACTCAGGGAGGCGTACAACAATTAAAACATATAAAAACAAATTTAAAAACCCAATCACCCAACTATCCCCCCCCCCCAATTTAAAAGAATACAAGGGAAAAAAGAATACAACATAAGGGAGGGGCACTAACTAATAACTGGGGATGAGCCAACAGGCTGGAGCCATATTCCCATTAGGGCCCCACACCTGCTCTGCCAGCAAGGTTTCCAGACCTTTCCTGAAGGGCAGCAATTCTGTCTGTAACCTCAATTCTGTTGGCAGGAGGTTCCAGAGGGCTGGTGCGGACACGGAGAAGGCCCTTCTTCATGTGCTAGAGAGGCGGGCCCCTCTAGCTGAAGGCACAACTAGGGAGCCCCCTTCCCATAACTCTATCCCCCTTCCCATAACTTTATCTTATCTTCTTGTAACTCAGCAAATCTCTTCTTTATCTACTTGAAAACTGAATTATCAACAAACACAAACTATAATTTTTTTAAAAAAATAACTGGATAGAAAATCCAACCATTTAAGTTTAAATGCTACCCAATTATTCAGTACAAATTTAACAGATCCAAAACCCATCTAGATGTTTTAAAACAATAATCTCATCCGCTTTTCACAAATTTGTCACCAAGCAACCATTTCCACACATACAACGTACTAACAACATAAACATTCACTTCAACAGACAGCATTCTCCATACTGGTAATTTAATAAGAATACATAATACATTCTTGAGTTTTTGTGTCAAGAGACTGGGAAGAAGCTAATGTAACACAAATGTTTTAAACGGGTCTGCAAGGTGAAATGGAGAAGACTTTTGAGAGTCCCCTGGACTGCAAGGATTTCAAAGCAGTCCATCCTAAAGGAAATCAACCCTGACTGCTCCTTGGAAGGACAAATAGTGAAGCTGAGGCTCAAGTACTTGGGCTACCAAATGAGAAGAGAGGACTCACTGGAGAAGGCCCTGATGCTGGGAAAGATCAAAGGCAAAAGGAGAAGAGGGTGGCAGAAGATGAGATGATTAGACAACATTTTTAACACAGTTGGCGTAGATGTGGGCAGAATCTGGAGGATGGCAGATGACAGAGGAGCCTGGCATGCTGTGGTCCATGGGGTCGCAAAGGGTCAGACCTGACTAAGATTGAACAACAAGCGTGAAATCTCGGAAATTATCTTAATGCCTATTCTTGTTCAAGAAAAGTATTATTAAAGATGAAACCAATATGCCTGTAAAATTACTGAACAAGATAATGGTGGCTTCTCAGGGGAAAAAAAGACAAGGAGGAACTGGACAGAAATGCATTATGTAGTAGCTCCAGCCACTGTAAAGATATATTCAGAAAACTATTTCCATGTTATCTCCCTTGCAGAAATTGATGGTACGGACCATGCTTCCCTCTCTGAAATTTCTAGAAAAAATGGGCAATCATCATGTGAAAGTAGTGATTTTATACTCTTTTCTGCCACCCTTCAATTTCTGCTTTTTTTTTTAAACTAGACTTATGCCTCTCTCAGCAACTGCCTGCAATGCATTTTGATGTCAACATGCTGTAGCCTGACTGCACGGAAGGAACTTATCCCCCCACCCCACTATATCACACCTCATTCCCAGTGCAGAGATCTAAAATGGCTTACACATTTTTTTAAACAGATACAGTTGGAACTTAACATGTTCAGGCTTTGGGGAAAAGCTAAAGGTAAGTATTAGGTATTCATAAGCAAAATAAATGAAAATGTAAATAAGCTGCCCTGACATTACCATTCTCTCCAAACCTGTACAATATTCTACTACAAAACTGGAAAAATTATCGGGACTAACAGATGAAATAAATTAGCTAGCTTTGACAGAAATTGCATCTGGGTCCTCTGTATTTACACTGCCATCTTGTGGAGATTTAGAAATTCTAACCCAATGACTATAATGGTTGTGTATTTTCGCCAGATGTCTTTCTGTCAAATTGCTGTGGCCCTTAGACCACAGTTTATCACACATACATGGCTTTAGGGCAGGGGTTCTCACCGTTTTTCAACCGTGGGCCAGACCACGCCCCCTCAGACAGCTAAGAAGGCCAGACTGGTGGTTCCCCCACCATAAATGCTACAGTAAAACGCGTCCGTAGCTGTCGTAATGCACTTACAATAGCCGTGGACTCATTTACGGTTGTAGTAAATGCATTTACAATGACCACGGGCTCATTTATGGCCGCCATCGTTTACGAGTCTATGGCCGATTCTGGTGGGGGTGGCTGGAGCAAGGTCGGGGTGCAGATTATTTAATGCCGTGGACCAGATCTGACCCACAGTTTACTAACTATTCTATGGGTAGAAGGTGGCAGATCACAGAAAGTTGTCTCCATTTCCCTAGGATAGTGCTGGCGAACCTTGGCATTTCAGCTATTCTTGGACTTCAATTCCCAGAAACCATGAAGCAGGTGTGCTGAATTGGGCTCCTGGAGTGCCACCAGGGCCCAAGGGTATACCAAGTCTTGTATCCTGTTTACCAGTTCTAATATGCAGACCACCACCTAACAACAACAGCAGGCTTCAGAGATGTTTATTTACATATTTGCTAACACACTTCTCTCTATTGCTTATATTGATCCTTTATTGAGTGCCTTATTGACAAAAAAAAGTGGGGAAAAGAATATTAAAACTATCTCAAGAGTTTGGAGCAGTAAAAGTGGTTAAAGGGAAGGAAAAGCAGATTTGGACAGTCTCCCTGATGATAGCTGGGTAGGTATGGCTTAAGAGGTCTATAGAAAAAGGGCCCATGTAGATCAGTGGTTCACAATGTGGGGCACATACCCCACATGGGGACTTCAATTCCCAAAAGCCTAATGGGTATTGGGGGGGGGGACGACTCCATGGGTTTCCACTCTGACTGTCATTTTTCCCCATTCCCCATCTCCTTCACCACCCGCTCTCCTTTTTGAATTCCTTTCTTCCTTTTCTAATGCCTTTTCATCATCTCCCTCCCTTCTGCTTTACCAGAACAAGTCCTTAGGGAAATGGGGAGGAGACATGTTTGCAGATCTGCTCAAAAACTCAGTGTGCAGCGCACATGGTGGAAGCAGCTTATTTCAGGACAACGTGGGGATGCAGGCAGGGGATGAAAAGGTTCCCTCTGTTGGCTGAAGAAGCATAGGTCATGAATCCTAGTCCAGATTCAGGAAAGAGAAACAAAAGGAGGAATGTGTTTATTTGCTTTTCCTCCCTGGTGCTTTCTCTCTCCTTTTTAGATTCTGAACTATAAATTAACATATTTTAAAGATATGTATTTTTCCAACCTTTCTCTGCAGCTCATGTTCCTTCTCTCACAATAGTTTTATCCAGCCTTATAACACTTGCCCAAATGAAATTTAGAACAAGGAGCTGAAATAAAGGAGAAAACAAAGCAAGCAGGTTTCAGGAGTAAATTTAAATGGGACTAGCATATTGTGTTAGATAGTAAATGGTTTCATTTTTTTCTTGAACCAATGGTGCTGGGCTGTTTTAAATGGTGTTGTAAGGTTTTGTGATTTTTTTTGGCTTTGAGGCGCTGCGTCTGCCTGCGGCGGACTTGCGCTCCCAGTGGTTTTTTTTTTTTTTTTTTGCGTGCCGGCTTCCTCAGTGCCGGGCTCTTTAAATTGGTTTTTGAAGGTTTTTGTTTTCTGTTTATGCAAATTTTATTTTATTTTAATTAATTTAATTTAATATTATTTAGTTTAAAATTTAATTTTGGTTTTTTAAATATTTATTTTTATTTTTTGTTTTGAAAAGTGATTTCTGTTTTGTTTTGTTTTGGTATGTTTTGAGATTAGTGTGATTATTTTTGAATGTTTTTATAACTTATTTGATTAATTTTAGAATTAATCTTATTAGTTTCAATATTTTTGAATGTTTTTTTCTCTTTTGGCCTCTGGGTGGGGGTGGTGAGCTTTTCTGCCTCTCTACAATTGTTCTCTTCTGTCCTCTGGGTGTCACTTCCGGTAAGTTTTTTATTTTATTTTCTCATTTGAGTTCTGGTCCTCATGGATAGAAGACGTGTTTTGGTAAGCTCTCTTGGTTTTTTTTTGGGGGGGGGGGTTGGGTGTTTTTTTTGGGGGGGATCTGTGTGTTTTTTCTTGTTGGTTTTTGGCTGTTTTTGTGTTTCATTTTTGGATTTTTGAGTGTTTTTGTTTTGTGTTTACTTTTTCAGGGGCGGTGGCTTTCTTTCCCGCGGGCCATGCTGGCTGGCCCGTGGGAAGGAAGGGCATTGGCGGGGGGGGGGGCTTTCTTTCCCATGGGCCATCCTGGCTGGCCCATGGGAAGGAAGGGCAATGGTGGGGGTGGTGCTTTCTTTTCCACGGGCCATGCTGGCTGGCCCGTGCGGAAGAAGGGCAGCGGCGGTGGTTTTTTTTTAACTTTTATTTTCCGCGCGCAGGCCGCCTCAGCGTTCGGCGCGCTAATGGCGCGCAGGACGCTGGGGCTTGTAGTTTTGCCTGCGCATGTTTGCTTACTGTGGCGGTTTTTTTCCTGCGGCTTTTTTTTTGATTGGACGCGGTGCGTTTCCGAATGTTCCTTTTGCCGCACCGCTCAGCCTGATTAGCTCTGGCGCGGCGCGGCGAAAGGAACATTGGGAATTGAAGTTCCCTTTTTTTGTTTGTGACTGGGGGGCTCCTGCCCCCGGGTCGAAAATTTCAACCCGACAGTTACCTGCGAACCCTGTTCGGGCGAGTGAACGGAGGCTCGGACGGGGCTAATGGGGCCTGGTGCAACATCCTTTGTCACATTCCAACGGTTAACGCACCATTTTATAGGTATAGATGGGCTGGAAATCTGAAGGTCCAGCCAGGCAAAGACTGGCAAACAAAGACAAGAAAAGGAGAGACTCCATATGTGTTTGCACTTCCTTAACATCTCTCTTCCCATTGCTGTGTTTAAATGTTCTTTGCTGCCATCTCCCGATTCTCTAGAAAAGCAGCATAACACCATGAAATGAATCCCCAAGGGGGATTCTGCTCAGCCTCAGGGTGAACATTTTTTTCCCTATTGAAGGATAGTAAACTACAGTCATGGTTGTTACAAATACAAGATGCTAGAATCTGTAGGTGCCTGTTACAATGCATTTCTGAGGGCAAAATCACTTCTAATTATCTCAAAATTGCTGTTGAAATGTATCCAAATAAAGTATCCAAAGTACCACCAAGTGGGAATAATTTTTGCTTCTATGGCCAGAGAGCAAGTACTGTACAATGACAAAGTTCGGTTTCACTTACCAGTGATAACTTTCGTTCTTCGAGTATATAGTTTGTGAATACACACTCATGGGTTATGCGCCTGCGCAGAACGGCCGATCGGAGGCTTGAAAAGCTATTGGTCAAAGTTTTGGCGGTAAGACCGCCCACCGTACCGCCCACCCTGAGGCGCCCGCGCGCCATTTTACCTCAGTTCCATACTTAAGCCAAGCACAGGATAAACCAACTGATCTCATCCGTGCAGCTCAAGAGGGGAGGCAGGGTGGGTAGTGTGTATTCACAAACTATATACTCGAAGAACGAAAGTTATCACTGGTAAGTGAAACCGAACTTTCTCCTTCGTATAGTTTGTGAATCCACACTCATGGGAGATTAGCAAGCTCACACTTACTTGGTCGGTGGGCAGTCGGATGAGATGATCCCACGATGAGCTGAAGAACCCGTAGGTGGACCCGTCAGGGGCGTTGAGTCCGGAGCCCTCTGGTGAGGACGACACGGCCAAGCCTGGCGTCCGCAGTGGCTCTGGTGTCCACCCTGTAGTGCTGGACAAATGTGGAAGGTCTGGACCAGGTGGCAGCCTTACATATGTCCTCAAGCGGTGTGCCCTCCAGAAAGGCAGTGGATGTGGCAACCGCCCTGGTGGAATGCGCCCTGACATGCGGTGGAGGTGGCAGTGAAGCTGACTCGTAGGCCAGGTAGATGGTAGAGGTGATCCATTTGGAGAACCTTTGAGCAGAGATGGGTTCACCCTTGGACTTTCCCCCATAAGCCACAAAGAGGCGTTGTGACTTCCTGAACTCTCTAGTCCTGCTGGTGTAAAACAATAAAGCTCGTTTCACATCCAGCGTGTGCCAAGTCCTTTCTTGGGCGTTAGTGGGGTTCTGGAAGAAGGTTGGCAAGGAGATAGTTTGTGCCATGTGAAACTTGGAGACCACCTTGGGTAGGAAGGTGATGTCCGCTTGGAGGACGACGCGGTCGTTGAAGAACTGGAGAAAAGGTGCGTCTGCTCGCAGGGCAACCAGCTCACCAGCTCGTCGTGCAGACGTGATGGCCACCAGGAATGCTGTCTTCCATGTGAGGAGACGAACATCGGCGGTAGCCATGGGCTCGAAGGGGGTCCTGGTGAGCGCGTTAAGAACGGTGGACAGTGACCATTGAGCCGTCGGTGTCCGGGCCGGCGGAAAAGCGTTCTTTAGTCCCTTGAGGAAGCGCTTTACCGTTTGGTCGCGGAAGGCCCCGGAAGCGGGCGAGCCAGCAGGAGAGTGCGCTACCACTGCTGCGAGATGCACTCGGATGGAGGTGATGCTGAGGCCAGACTCCGCCAGCTGGAGGAGGTAGGTTAAAATGTCCTGCAGTCCCACCTGCGTGGGGGGTGTTTGCCGGGCGGCCAGGAAAGCACAAAAACGCCTGTATTTGGAAGCGTAGGACTTCCTTGTGGAAGGGCGCCGCGCTAGTTCAAGGATCCTGGCCAGTCTGGGGTTATCCTCCACGCGGTGAGGTGGAGGCTGGGCAGGTCCGAATGGTGCAGCTGGCCCTGCTCCATTTGGAGGAGTGTCGGTGATTCCGGCAGTGTGCAATACTGCGACGACATGCGCAACAGTAGCGGAAACCAGGGTTGGCACGGCCACGCCGGTGCCACCAGAATTGCATTGGCTCTGTGTTGGTGCATCCTGGTGAGTACCTTCTGGACCAGAGGAAACGGAGGAAAGGCATAGAGATAGTCCTGATCCCACCGTTTCATGAAGGCATCGCCCTCGGAGTTCAGTCCGATGCCTGCTCTGGAGCAGTATCTGCTGAGTTTCCTGTTGGACTCCGATGCAAAGAGGTCGATGCTCGGCGTCCCCCAGACCTCGCACAGGGACTGGAACACTCCGTCGTCCAGCTCCCATTCGTGGGTCGTGGAGGTGAGACGGCTCAGGTGATCTGCCAAAACATTCAGCGTGCCCTGAATGTGCACTCCAATTGGGAAAATGTGCCTCTCCAGACACCATTCTCACAACTGTACTGCAAGGTACAGGAGGGTGGTGGACCGTGTTCCTCCCTGCTTGTTGAGGTACGCCACCGCCGTGGTATTGTCCGAGGCCACCTGAACCGCCTTGCCGGTGAGCAGAGTCTCGAAGGAACGTAGAGCCTTCCAAATGGCCAGCAGTTCCAAGTAATTTATGTGGTACACCGTTTCGTGCGGTGTCCAGGTGTCGTTGACCGTGAGAGTCCCGCAAGCAGCGCCCCAGCCGAGGTTGCTCGCGTCGGTCAGTATCTGCAACGAGGGTTGCGGGGGGTAGAAACTCTTCCCCGTGGCCACGTTGAGTGGTGTAGACCACCACAGCAGTTGGTCCCTCAGTTCTGGAGATGGGGTCAACCGTTTGGATTGGCTCTCCCGAAGTGCGTCGAACTCGTGCAGGAGCCACGATTGCAGGGACCTGAATTTCAACTTGGCATGGGGGATCACTGCCGTCGTTGAGGCCATCAGGCCTAGAAGTCTCTGAGCCTTCTTCGCCCGGATGCACGGTTTCGTGCGCAGTTCGCTCACCCCCTGCGCAATGTCCCGTAAGCGTTTCTGGGGGGCGTAGGCTCTCGTAGTAAGCGAGTCGAGTACCGCTCCAATGTACTCGACGCGCTGGGAGGGAGTCAACTTCGACTTGGTGAAGTTGATCCTGAGGCCGAGACTCTCCATGAGGTGAACCGTGTATTGTGTGTCCCGAACGGCCGACGGTTTGGTGGGGGAGACGATCAACCAATCGTCGATGTACGGGAAGACCCTGATGCCCCGTTGGCGGAGGAATGCAGCCACCGGAGCCATGCATTTGGTGAAGACCCGCGGTGCCGTGGCCAGACCGAACGGTAGGCATCGGTACTGGTACACGGAATGGTCGATACGGAAGCGGAGAAACCGTCTGTGTTCCTCGAGGATGGAGACGTGGAAGTAGGCATCCTTGAGGTCTATGACTGTGAACCAGTCCCCTTTGTTGATGAGGGGGAGGACGGTCTGTAGGGTCACCATCCGGAACTTCCTGGTGTGGATGCATTTGTTCAGGCGGCGTAGGTCCAGGATAGGGCGAAGGCCTCCGTCCTTCTTCTGGACCACGAAGTACCTCGAGTAGAAGCCGTTGTCCCAGTCGGACGGTGCTACCCGCTCGATGGCTCCCTTGGAGAGAAGGGTTGCTATTTCTTCCTCCAAATGGGGGGACGAGGTGGTGAGACGATGTTTTCCTACTCGAGGCACCCGCACGAACTCGATGGCGTAGCCAGAGGACAAGATCTTTAAGACCCACTGGTCGTCCGTGATGCCCGACCATGCCTGGAGGAAGTTCCGGAGGGGGAGGTACGGGATGTGGAGCGAGAGAGACTCAGCCGTCGCAGCTTCAAACGCGGGGCTTGGGCCTCGCGGTCGAACGCTTGTCCTGTCCATAGGGCCGGTAGCGGGGTTTGTGTTGTCGCCGCTGTTTATAGGAGCTGGATCTAGGCTGCTCCGTCGGTCCCTGCTGCTGTGGGTTGCCCTGGAACCGCCGTGTGAAGGGCTGGAACCTCGGCCTGGTGGAAGTTGCCGGCGTGGTGAGCCCCAGGAACTTCGCCGTGGAACTGGTCTGGCGCATCTCATTCAGGACCTTATCGGTGTCCTGACCGAAGAGGCCCTGCCCGTCGAAGGGAAACTCCTCGATGAGCTTTTTCATAGCGTCATCGAGGGAGGTGTCCCTGAGCCAAGCATGGCGACGGAGGTAGATTGCGGAGGCCATGTCTTTTGCCGCATAATCGTTGATATGCCGGGCAGTGCGCATCAGCTGCTCGGCGACGAAGTCCCCCTCGGTGGCCAGCGCGTCAATCCTCTTCTGGGCATCGGCGGGCAGTTTAGCCGTCTCAACCTTCACCTGCTCCCAGACGTGAGATTGGTACAGGCCCATGGCGGCCGAATAGTTTGCGGCCCGAAAGAATAGGGAGCCGGTGGCGTAAAACTTACGCCCCACCGCGTCCAGTTTCTTTCCCTCCGGCGTCGACGGGACCGGGAATCCGCTGGTGGCCGTCCTATGCTGGAAGGCCTTGACCACCAGGGAATTCGGCAGGGGGTGCGCCTGCAAGAACTCGACGTTCTCGTCCAGGACCCGGTACATGCTGTCGAGCCTGGACGAAACGGAGTGTGCCGCCAAAGGTTTCTTCCACGTCGCCCTCGCCGTGGTCATCATGGAGGGGAGCATGGTTATGTGGACCGGCCGCACAGCACGCCTGTCGAGCTTCGCGGTCATCTGATCCTCACCCTCCAACGGCGGTTGGTCGACCTTCAGGTTGAGGGCGGTGCCGAGCCTCGTGAGCATGGCGGTCAGTGAGCGCTGGTCCTCACCACGCGGTGGGTCCACTGAGCCGATGGCCTGTTCCGGCGTGCGCTCGGCGTCGACGTCTCCCTCGTCCTCCTCCGACGACGAGCTGGACTCATCGGAGGACGAGGGAGGCAGTCTTTCGTCCACGTCCGGACCGCGCCAGTACGGCCTGGGCGGGCCGGCGGGATGGGCGTCCACCGCATCAACGTCCGGACCACACCATGACGGGTTGGGTGGGCCGGCGGAGCGGGCACTCGACCCACGGGAGGTCGGTGGGGCCGCGGCAGAGCCGGGATGCCCGGGGCTTACGGTGGTCGGAACCGGAGCCGCAGAGGCCGCAGGCGTGGAGGTCTGGAACCTGGTCGCAAACGACGCCATGACCTGGAACATCTCTCGGACGAGGGCCATCTGAGACGCGTCCGAGTCCGCTGGCGGTGGAGCTCCGGTGGCCGGCGGGATGGTGGCCCACGAAACGGTGGGAGCCGAAACGGTGGCCGGCGTCGGTGTCGGCGAAACGGTCGTCGGAACGGTGACGACCGCCTCGTCCGTCGGCGTCCTGGGCCGTGGAGAGACGGAGGCCTGCCTCGGCGAGGAATTTCTGCCCCGAGGAGGAGAGGAGAGCACCTGAGGTGGGCGAGCTGGAGCCCCAGCCCTGCGTCCTTTCTCAGGTGACCCGGAAGACGACCGTCCTCCCCAGATGGAGGATCCCGGAGAAGGACATCGGGCAGTCGAGAACGGCGGCGAAGGCCCGGGAGAGGCGGGTGTGCGCGGAGTGGGGGGAAGCGACCGTCTCTTCTCCGACCCACGCTTGCGCTTCTTCTCACCGTTCTTGTCCTTCTTCTTCTTCTTCCTCATCGGAAGCACGGAGGAAGAGGCCGGCGGTGGTTGAGCGGCAGCGGCGGCCGTGGAGGCGGACGCGGCGGGAGGCAGAGCGAGCTCCATCAGGTGAGCCTTGAGGCGATTGCTTCGGTTCTGCACCGCGAGGCGCGTAAACTTTTTGCAATGCGGGCAAGACTGGCTCTGATGCGACTCTCCCAAACAAAAAAGGCACAGGCTGTGTCCGTCGGAAGCCGGAAACTTCTTAAGGCAAGCCGTGCACTGTTTAAACGCTGCAGCCATCAACCGCGGAAAAAATTCTTCCAGTGGAAGTTTCTGGAGACGAGTACCCCGAAGGGCCGACCAGCCGCCACCCCCTTGAGGGGGGAGACGGTGATCGATGCGAAAAATTGGCTACTGAATCCACTCAAGAGAAGAGACAGAGCCGGGGTGGCGATCCTGCCCGGAGGACAAGATCACCGAGAAAAATTGTTAAGATTTGTCAAAAAGACTTTCCCTCAGAAGGGCGAAAAAATTGAGGAAGCTCTCAACGATCGTCCTGCTGCTACGGCGGAAAGAAGAGAACTGAGGTAAAATGGCGCGCGGGCGCCTCAGGGTGGGCGGTACGGTGGGCGGTCTTACCGCCAAAACTTTTGACCAATAGCTTTTCAAGCCTCCGATCGGCCGTTCTGCGCAGGCGCATAACCCATGAGTGTGGATTCACAAACTATACGAAGGAGAACTTAAGCAGTGCAATCCTCCATAGGTCATCAACAAAGCTGCACATTATGGTTTATCTAAACTACTAAGGAAGTCTGCTGGATTAGTCCAAAGAGTAGTGAACATATGACTGAGTAAGGAGACAGTTCCTACTGGCTTTGAGAAGAAGACATTAGTAAAGGTAAAGGTCACCCTTGCTCAAAAGCCAGTTGAATCCAACTATAGAGTTCGGTGTTGATCTCCATTTTTAGCCAAAGAGCAGCACTATCTGCAAATGACACTGGAGTGCACAGAATGCTGCTTACCTTCCCACCGAAGTGGTACCTATTTATCTACTTGCAATTTCTTGCTTTAGAAACTGCTAGGTTAGCAGGAGCTAGAGCAGAGATGGTAACTCACTCTGTCATGCAGTATTCGGGTCTCGAACTTCTGTCCTGCCAACCTTACGGGTCGTCAAGTTCAGCATCTTAACCACTAAGCCACCGCAGTCCCCGAAGAAGATGTTAGCACTCTTGAAACAAATATTCCCTGGACTCAGATGGTTGTTCCCAATGTTGCAAAACCTTTTCTCCTTTGTCTCTTTACTGCAACATGAAAACAGTTGCATCCAAAGATGAGCTCAAATGGCTTCTCAGCTTTACAGGATCAGGTCTTGAGAGGATAAATTGCCCTCACCTCTGCTGCAACCTCTGGTTCTTTCAGTGGAAGTACTGTGCTGAATCTTGCCCACTAACTGTATGTGAGCAGAACCTATCTGGTAGATTTAAGGATGTCAACAAAGGCAATATTTATTTATTTGTTAAATTTATATACCGCCCACTCGGCCGAGGCCGACTCAGGGCGGTTGACATTCCCAGATAAAAACAGGTTAAAATTATTTAAAACTACCCACCCCCTAAAAAGGGTGCAGGGACCGAAGGAACCATGGGGAAGGAATTCTCTTCTTCTTCTCTTCTATATCAGCTACCCAATGGAGGTTACCCTTCCACCTGCACCACACTTGGCCCGCCAGGCAGGTTTTAAGTTCTTTTCTGAAAGGCAGCAATTCCATCCGGAGATGTAATTCTGTTGGCAGGAGAATTACGTATTGGATAGTAGTGAAGAATATGAGCTTGAGAATTTTCAGATAGTTCCCGTATTCTGTTCATAAAATTTTCAATACCTTTTCTACAGTAACCTTCCCTCTTCTATGCACAACTGCAAATATAACACCACTTCAAAAAGGTAGGCAATCATTTCCTCTCATACTCAAAATTTTAACAATAGATTGAGAAGATAAATCTCATTCTTCATTTACATCCAAATATCCCCTTCAATGAAGAGAATGAGTTTTCTGCAGCTTACACTAGACAGCTGTATGAGAAAAATGAACATAAATCTAAATACAGTTTGCTTATGCAAATAATTATACAAACATTTGCACATGCAGAAGCATTAGAACTGTTATTACATAATGTAATGTAGTATTTGGTCAGCTCTAACCCGTCTGCAGACACCTGTTCAGACCTGTTTAGATTCAAAGCTCAATCTATAGAAATACATATATTCAAGCCATAAGAGGATATAGTAAAACCCCACTAGCTGCTGACACACACTTACCCGAGTTTCTTTTTGGTTGATGTAAGCAGTTTGATGGACTGAAGGAGAAGAAATGACAATCTAGATTCAAATATACCAAGCAGCTTTGATACTTCTTCTTTATTGAGGCTGGAAGGGGAATCTCCAGTCGTCAATCTCTCAACATTCGTCTTGTTGTCCTCAAGGGTCTAAACATAGTATATTTGAGGAAAAATTAAACATTCTAAATCTTAAGAGATAACACTTGTATGAACAACTGCAATTCATATACAGGTGAAACTTGGAAAATTAGAATATCGTGCAAATGTTAATTCAGTTCAGTAATGCAACTTAAAAGGTGAAACAAATTTATTTATTTACTAGCAGATTTTGCCCGGTGGTGCCGGGCTGTTTTAAATTGTGTTGGAAGGTTTTTGTTTTATGTTTATGCAAATGAGGTTATTTTTTAATTGTGGTTTTTTTAAATTTTTATTTTTACGCATGGGCTGTTATAAACTGTGATTGTTTGTTTTTTATTTTTGTTTTTTTGTTTTTAAAAAGAGGAAAGGATGATATAATTTTTTATAATTATTGTATTTTACCAAATAATGTGTTACTATGTGAATTTTTTTAAATAGTTGTACTTTGGATAATAATTTTTAGAATGTGTAAGAATATGTTTTTTTAAAATCAATGTTTCTATACTGTGTTTAGATGTTTTGTTTTGTTTTTTGAGTGAAAACTTATTTCTTTTTTTTAATTATCTGCGATTTTTGTGAATATTTTTGAATGTTTTGATAACTTATTCCATTAATTTGGGAATTATTTTTATTATTTTGAATATTTTTGAATGTTTTTTCTCTTTGGCCTCTGGGTGGGGCTGGTGAGCTTTTCTTGTATTTTACTATTTTTCTCTACTGTCCTCTGGGTGTCGCTTCTTCTTCCAGTAAATCGTCTCTTTCCTCAGTTTAGTACTGGTAGTCATGGAGTGAAGACGTCTCCTGGTAAGCTCCCTGGTTTAATTTTTTGGGGAGGGGTTGTTTTGGTTTTGTTTTGTTGCTGCTTTTTTGGGGGGGGGGTGTTCTGTGTTTTGTCTTCTTTGTTTTTGGATGTTTTTGTGTTTCCTATTTCTGTTTTTTATTTTTGGTTTTGATTATTTTTGACTCTTTTTGGATGGTGTTGTTTTTTTGTGTTGGGGGTGGTGGTATTTCCGTGGTCTGGCCTGGGTGGCCAGACCACGGAAATTGCATCGCCGCTTCATGCGGCATTGGGGTGGTTTTTTTTCCATGGGCCGGGCTTGGTGGACGGACCACAGGAATCCCATCGCTGCTTGATGTGGAGTGGGGGGGAGGTATTTTCATGGGCCGGCCTGGGTGGCCGGACCACGGAAATTGTATCGCCGCTTACACGCGGCATTGGGGTGGGGGGTATTTCCGTGGGCCGGCCTGGGTGGCCGGACCACGGAAATCCCATTGCTGCTTGATGCGGCATGGGGGGGGGAGGTATTTCCATGAGCCGGCCTGGGTGGCCGGACCACGGGAATTCCCATTGCCGCTTGATGTGGCATTGGGGTTGGGGTATTTCCGTGGGCCGGCGGTGGGTTGTGTGAGTTTCGCGGCCTGCCTTTTTTATTTTTCGCGTGCTGGCTGCCTCAGCGTTCTGCGCGCTCATGGCGCACAGGACGCTGGGGCTTGTAGTTTGGCATGCACGATTTTAATTAGTGCAGCGGTTTTTTCCTGCGGCTTATTTTTGATTGGCCGCAGCATGTTTCCGAACGTTCCTTTTGCTCGCGCCGCTCAGCCTGATTGGCTCTGGTGCAGCGGCGCAAGGAACGTTGGGAATTGGAGTCCCCTTTTTTTTGCGTCCGGGGGGCTCCTACCCCACTGGCGCAAATTTCAACCCGACAGTTACCTGCGAACCGGGTTCGGGCGAGTGAACGGAGGCCCATTACGGGCTAGTAGGGCCTGGCTGAACATCCTTTGTCACATTCCAACGGTTAACACGCCATTTTATAGGTATAGATTTGGATTTATATCCCGCCCTTTTGCCCTAGGGCAACTCAGGGCGGCACAATTACACCTAAAAAACTGTAAAATCTCCTTTAAAAACTTCCATAAAAACAAACCATGACCCTCTCACAGTTAAAAGACCCTCCCTTCCCACCCAACAATTAAAAGGGGCCACTGCTTCTAGCAGAGCCAATGGGCGGGAGTCATCACCCCATCGGACCCCCATACTTGCTCCGCCAACCAGGTTTTCAGCCCTTTCCTAAAGGGCAGCAATTCAGTCTGCAGCCGTAGGTTTGCCGGCAGGAGGTACCACAAGGTTGGGGTGGACACGGAGAAGGCCCTCCTCCTTGTGCTAGATAGACTCATTACATGCAAAGCGAGATAATTCAAACCTTACTTTGTTATAATATTGATGCTTCTGGTTTACAGTTTATGAAAACCCCAACCCCACAATCTCATGTACCCCATAATCATCACATAATCTCATGTACGCTGTACACCATGAACATCACAATTATAACAAATTAAGGCATGACATCTCTCGCTCTGCATGTAGTGAGTCTATCTCATATATTTGTTTCACCTTTTAAGTGAAATGAATGGACATTTGCACGATATTCTAATTTTCCGAGTTTCACCTGTAGGTTTCAGAATATTTAGTAATGGTACAGGGCTCTCAAAAACACACACAAAGTGGAATCATGAAAGATAAAGACTATTTGTGTAACTCTGAATCCATACAAATGGTCCTATGACATTCTTAAATTAAAGGAAACTTGAAAAGAATAATAGTTACCTGCTCACATTCAGTAACAAGTTCTTTTTTGATAAGTTGAAACACAGATTGGTTCTGTCTCATTATATCCAAGGCTCCTAATAAGGTCTTTAGCTTTCCCATACTGCTGTTCTGACCTAGAGTTAGGATAAGGAAGACATTAATAAATTGGATAGCTTTTCATTTGTTTTCTATAATGTTTTAAGAATTTTTAAAACACACACTTGGCTTTGTTAAAAACACCTTTCCCCTTTCTCCCCATTTCATTGTATTCCACGAAACTGCTTTATTTCTGTGTTAGCTTAGGTTGAGAAAAACTCCTTTTTTAAAGCCTAAACTAGAGAAAAAAGCACCAAATAGAAAAATCATCCAACTTACTTGTCATCTGAAATTCTGCAAATGCTACTCTTTCCAACTGTACACGAAGAAGCTCACATGGTGCATCCTTCAAAAGCTGAAAAAACTTCACAGATTTACCATAATGAAGGTCTACTAGTACTTTGTGTTGTTTACGCTGATGTTCATCACCAACCTTCAAAAAACAAACCAACCAAAGTTGTTTAAAATTATAAAGATGAAAAAACCAGCTGTTTTTGACATGGGAAGGCATGACTTCCACTTGTCCTACTCTGTCTTCTTAAATATTTACAGAATATAAAAGTTCAAAAAGAAAAATATGAAACTTTTTTCTCCTAAAGACAATTTACATGATTAATACTTTAACTGACTGGCATGAAGGTACTAGCACAGAGGTTCCCAACCTACGGCCTGCGGGCCAGACCCGGACATCATCCCATCCGGCCTATCGCCACCTCCGCCACACTCAGAAGTGGAAGTGGGCACGTTTACATCAGCTGTAAAACGTGCCAACGCATGCACAATGTGCCAGTGGCTGTTGTAAACGCAGAAGTGGGCACATTTATAACAGCTTTAAATGCACCTGCTTCTGCATCTGGGGGACGTGGTCAGGCCCATGACGTAAAAACTTTGGCCACCACTGTACTAGTACATTCATTCATTCAATCAGTCATTCATATATATGAAGAAGAGCTAACTCTGCCTAACGATGGTGCTCTCCTCTCTGTCTCCTTTTTCTCCTGGCTTACCGGCTTTCTCAGCGTTCTGCGCGCTCACGGCGCACAGGATGCTGGGACTTGTAGTTTTGCGTTTGTGGTTTGCAATTGTGCGGCAGTTTTTTTCCTGTGGCTCAATTTTAATTGGCCGCGTTTCCCAACGTTCTTTTTGCTCACGCCTCTCAGCCTGATTGGCTGTGGCACGGCACAAAGAACGTTGGGAATTGAAGTTCTTTCCCTTTGTTCGTGTGGCTCTTGCCCCACTGGCACGTTTCTCAACCCTACGTTAACCTCCGGACCGGGTTCGGGCAACTGCAGGAGGCTTGGTACGGGATAGGATGGACGGGTGCAGAAACGTATAGCAAGTTCCAACGGTTAACCCTTGGATTTATAGGTATAGATGCAGACATAAAAATCTAAATTCATACTACTGAAGTTTATATTACAAAATTATTGTCTAACATCTTGTTGCCTAATATTGTAAACTACAACTAGAGTAGACCCATTGAATTAGTATAGATTTGGTATAGAGTCAACTCTTCTGTAAGTTGTACTGATTCAGAATTTCAGCCGATAAATTTAAAAACAAAAAATAGCAACAAGAGCCTTCTTTCTAATATACATGAGCCAACAAATAATTTTGCTTTATCACAGAATTAAATTAGTATAAAGTCCCTTTGGGCAAATACCTGGTTTCTCAAGCAGCTGTGATACATGGAAGCCAGCCTGTGATGTACTGTAGCTGCCCGGTACTGACAAAGCGGTTGTCGTGCAGACACTGTGTCAACATCACAGTACTTCAAGGATTTCATCATAGACTCACTAACTTCTTTTTCTATCTAAAACACAGCAAAGAAAAAGTTTTCAGGTCTATAATATCAAAATACATTCACTTCATAATCCCTCTTTTTCATTGTACCCTAAGATACAGAAAAGCATCTAAAACAATTAATGGTTGTGAGCAGGATGTAATAGCTGCATTGCCATAACTTTTGCTCACAGCTCCTCTTTCTTATGTAACACACAGAAATAATGGCTTTCGTACTGTGCCAAAGGACTCCAAATATGACCATCTATGAGTCTTACAGTTATGTGGTGTATGGATGTTAGGCACAGGTGGGACAGGTGGGACTATTCATCATGATCATTAAACATATTTTTTTTTCAGTATATGGCCAAATACTAGGTGGTAATGTCAAGCAACAAGGAGATACTTGTCACTATCACACTCTTGTAAACTATATTGGTAAATGTGATTGGCTGACACTGAAGAGGTATGCAACCAATGTCTCTCTGTAATAGAATTATTATTATTTTGCCCATCAGGGACTTCTGTTCAGAAGACAGAATATCCTACCAGTTGGATGATGAGAAAAGCCAATTTTAGGATTAGGAGGATGAATTCATAACACCATGACAAGTGTTGAGGGAACTATGGGGGGAAATTACTGAAAATCACCTCCTTTCTTTTTCTGCTAACAGAACCTCTGTTAGATAATAATTTCATGTCAGAGATAAGAGAACCATTCACCAGCTTTAATGATCATCAGACCGTTTTCCTAAGAAAATATTGGTCTGATATCATACCAGACCAGGACACTTTAACTGCAAAGTCTGCTCTCAATTTTTCTTAACACCAGACAAGCCCTGGGATCTTCAATAAATCAATACCGGCCTGTCTTGTCAAATTACAGCCTGCCCTCTTCCTAGGGTTAGCTAATAACCAGTGTTTCGGCCTATTCATGGTAGCGTGTCACTAAAAAGACAAATTCCCTTTACAAGTGTGAGATTTTTAAAACGGTTTATTTAACAACACTGAGGTATTTACAAAAATCAACAGTCAGCTCTCAAAAAGGGGGGAAACGAAAGGCATTTACATGAAATACTAATAAAACACTTCAGGCAACAGATCAGCATTTTACCCACTCGAAAGGCCAATATAAGAAACCTCCCTTACAACTCTCGGGTAGCTATTTTACCCCTTCTCAGGTAGATGGTTCTATTACAGCAACTATTTAAAAATCCCTCCATTTTCTTCCCTTCTTAATTTTCCTCAGGGTTCTCCAGAACCTTCTCTATCAATCATTCACTCTCAACAAATATTCAAATTAGCTCTTATACAAATTAGCTCCCTTATGCAAATTAGCTCTTCTCAACATTCTGTTTCTACCCACTGCTGGTAATCTTCCCTGTCTTTGCCTGCACTATTTTTACCAAGGCTACTTTCCATCCATTCGTACCCAACACTCTGCACATGCCTTCATTCATCCATTTACCATAAATACATGTATTCTTTACACCAGCAAAAAAAAGGTTGCCAATTGGATATAATGCTGCATTTTATAAATTTGAACTATTGTTCTGATACAGCTAAACAATCCTTGAAATCATGAGAACTAGGATTTGCTATCCATATTTTTCTCTCCATCCACACTGATAACATTGCATAAAGTTATTGCAATCCATCAATGTTTCTAAACACAAATATACTAACTGCAAAACAAAATTCTAACTTCACAATGCTGTATTTTTAAAAAAATAGAAATCATTGCTTTCCCTCCAATGGCACCTGTGAAATATACATAAGCAAGCACTATGCCATGAAATGCTAATGATTTATACATAAGGCTAAATAAACATGGCTATTCCCAAGTGAGGATTTCAGAAACTAATATGGTTGCTTAGGGTTAAAAAAAAATCAACGAAGACCAAATTAATAGGAACACATTTTACTACACCATTCTTGATAGTAATTAACATCATGTATATGCAATAGTTTCACCCGGTTATTCAAATAATCTCAATTTCTCAACAGTATAATAAATTCAAACATGTTACCTGTTCTTGAGCCTTTCTGGACAAGGGAGCGTAATCCTGCAGCAGAGTTGCCATAGTAAAATAGGTAGTTGACAGTTCCCAGTTGACAGAATCCCAGACAGCAGGATGGACTTCCCTTTTACCCAGTGATCTTAAAGCCTTCAGATAATAATCAATAGCCTATAGATTTAATATACAGTATGTATATATAAAAATATTACCAAAGAGAAATGCTGTCACGATTAGACCAGACAATATTCACTATGTGGTACATAATAGGTCCTGAGTATAGAAATCATGTTGAAAATGATCTTTGCAGTGACCAGGAACAATACTAATGAAACACTTTCCTTTCACAATGGGGTATGTTTGTAGGGGCTGCGGTGGCTCAGTGGTTAAGAAGCTTGCCTTGTTAGCTGGAAGATCGGAAGTTTGTTACCCGGGTACTGCATGGCGGTTTGAGCACCCGTCTCTGTTCCAGCTCCTGCCAACCTAATGGTTTGAAAGCAAGAAATTGTAAATACTGTAGATAAATAAGGACCACCCTGATGGGAAAAGATCTTGGGGACATGAAAGGAGCCTCATTTTGGGTGTCTCCCGAGTGAAGTTTCTCCAGCAAAAATCCTTTCAACCCAGAATAATTTTTGACACAAAATTATTATTATGTTTCAATAGCAAATGGCTAATACATGTGCTCTTCATGTGTACCGTAATTTCATAAATTCTATCAACAAGTTGAAATACAATAACAACATGATCGCTGCCTTCAATATGCTATTCCTTTTACTGTGTCATGTAAACATTTGGCTGCTGAAATGAGAGTTACACGTCACCTAACTACAGCCTCATACCCCCAAATGTCCATCAAAATTCTGATACACAAAGAAACTATGCTTCTACCATTCCCGTTTGCCTGTGGCTCCTCATATTAAGACTTTCTATCATAGGTGAGCACATTTCAATGAACCTGTCAAGGCAGTGGAATTCTGATGGTTCACCAGCAAGTTTAGGAACATAGATTACATATTATAAGCATTTACACAACTGGCCAGTGTAGGATTTAAGTAAGATGTTTTAGTGGCAGCTTCCTCAAGGATGGCCATTGGGCATTTAAAACAAATTTTATTACAGTGGACAGTATACAGTAGGGCCACCATATATGTGGAATCAATATCCAGTTTCAGTTAAGCACGCCTTGAAAGATTTAAAATATATATATTTCCAGTATACAGTGGGCCTACCATATATGTGGAATCAATATCCATAGTTTCAGTTAACCACACCTTGAAAGATTTAAAATATAAATTTCCAAGGTGTAACTACAATAACTGGCCAATTATATACAATGTAGTATTATAGGGTTCACTACTTTTCAGGGTTTCAAACACTCATGGTAATCCTCAGAACTATCTTCAGTGGATACAGTGGGTCTACTGTATAAGCATTGTGAATAAATAATAAAACACAACCAATGTTACAAAATTTGTAAGTGTTTAAGCAGATATTTAGTTTATTTAGCAGGTATTAGTTTTAAAAGTACAGGATGAGAGTTGTAAAATAATGATATACCAGGTGTGCATGTTTCTGTATGCATTTTGGTAGAAAATTACTACACAATCCTATTATTTTACCTATGAATTTGTCTGGAGTAGACCATACAGCAGCGGCTCAGTGCTGAGTGTTTTTTTTTTGGGATAACCTCACTCCTTAAAGGGGCCAATGGCTACGGGCGAATAAGCCCCTTTAGGTGGGGTGATGGCCCCCTCAGTGGAGGAAATGGTACTGGGAACCATCATATTGGGCCCAAAAGCAAAATGAGCAGAGGAAAAACCACTTTTGATTCCCAATGGTCATAGAGGCAGAAGGGGTCAGGCCAAATGGACTGGCTATGAAGGTGCACCTTGATAATATTCTCAAGGCTGCGGCAGTCCATTGCAGTCCCGGTGTTAAATCCTGCCTGTCTCATTTCATACATGCCACAGGAGGTGGTTCCGTGATCAGTGTGTGGGACACTTCATGGCAAGCTGGGATCCACCTTAAACAAATTCATGCCCTGGCACTTTTCCTGTTTGTCATTCTGTGAAAATGACTTTCAGGAAAAATGTATACTCAGATACGAGTAGCACCCGAAGACGACTTATGAATTGTAATTGCCTAAAGTATTTGAATAGCAGCTATTTACTTTACTGAGTGATTATTACCTTATTATAATAAAGCGCCTCTTCAGGAGAAAATTCTCTTTTAAGATCTCCTCCAGTAGGACAATGAGCATGAGCACAAATCCTCATCAATCTCCCCATGTTACAAAGGAGAAGAGCAGCATTGGTTGCATCATCAATTGATTCAAAGTTTTGAATTCCTTTTTCAAAAAAGGAAAAGCTTTTCTTCCAAAGTTGCTGTTCTGCTGCTGATACTGTTTTGCTGTCTAGAACAAAAGAAAAGGCATCTTTCAATTCCACTATCTTATAAAATCAGAAAGAATGGTCCCTTTACAAAGGAAATGTGTGATTGCCATCCAAGAATTTAAGTTTAAAAAATTATTCATCAACTTCAGGGGGAAAAAATATGAACTGATTATCTTTTTGAAAAATATACATTTTTTTAAAAACCAAAACAATGGAAAACAACCAGCTTTCTTAGATATAAGATTTCCTGATTTACAGTCTACTTTATTAAAATTATTTCTTTGTTCCATGCTGACTAAGCAAGAATTACGCTGTTGTTAGTTATTTTGCCTCAGAAATTGTCATACAGTATACTGTACTGTGGATCTAAATGTAATTTTAGAAATTATAAGAACAATCTCATTCATGAAAGTAGAAAACTTTTAAGGTCTGCAATTTTCTAATCACTCTAGAAACAAAGCCATTTTACTAGTTCTTCCCAAAACATAAACTTCCAATATTCAAATTTAGCTTACTTCTAAGAACTACAGAGAAATACATGGTAATCCATATTTATTTATTTATTATTTAGATTTTTATACCGCTTTTCTCATCCCAATGGGAGACTCAAAGCGGTTTACAACAACGAAGCGGCAACAACAGTCAGAAAAATCATCAATCAATAATTTTACAGTATAAATGCAATAAATACAGGGGAAGATACAAATCACAACAATATACATAAAAAATACAGTAGAGCAACCAACAGAGCCCGGGCTAACGACACATGCGGAGCCCACGGCTCACCCTCATAGACAAAATCTAAGATAAAACAAACACACTTCCCCGGAGAGTGGAGTGGCTCCGGGGCAGGCGGGAGAGTCCTCCAGTGCGGTGGCATCAGCGGCTTTTTCAGCTTAGTTTAATATTCTTAGTTTAATATTAATCTAGAACAGTATACTATTCATGTTATTTACCTCCAGAGTTACAATCCTATTAATATTTTCTATAGAATCTAGAAGTGAGGCTAGTCTGGGAAACATTTTCTCCTCTCCTTTTAACGAGGCGGAATCATGACAATTTTGCTGCCAAACTTCAGCAGTGCAACAGAGAGAAAAATGTGATTTCTCCCTAAATACTGATTCCTCCCTCTTAAGAAAGATGTACACTGCTACACATCTTGTTTATAAGTCGCTTTGGATTTTTAGAACACCTATAGGTGCACAGATTTACTTGTAAACAAACCTTGTTAGGACTGTGTGCTTTATTTTGAAAAGAGATTGGCACTTTTGAAATAAAAGAATCAGTCCAATTTGGGTCTCCAGATTTATTTATTAAATTTATATGACCGCCTTTCCTGCCTCAGCAACCCAAGGCAGCTCACACTAGTTAAAAAGCCCTTCCCCATACAATAAAACCAAATAAAACTAGAAAACATTTAAAATGTCCATAAAGACATCCCTGACCCCTTATTAAAAACCTCGGCCGGGGCTAAATAAGCCAGCAGGACTGGGTTGTGGTGCCAGATGCACCCCTCGCCTGTTGGCACAGCCATGTTTTTAAAGCCTTTCTGAAGGGGGGCAACTCTGCCTGGAGGCGCAGTCCTGGTGGTAGGAGGTTCCATAGGGCCGGGGCGGATACCGAGAAGGCTCTCCTGGTGGTTCCAGCGAGGCGTGCCTCCCTGGCTGATGGTACCACCAGGGAGCCCCTACGGTCCACCCTCGTAGGACAGATCGAAAACCTTGGGGTGATGCAGACTCTTAGGTATCCTGGCCCACTGCCATGAAGGGCTTTAAAGGTCAAAAACAGCACCTTGAATTGCACCCGGAAGCATACTGGCAGCCAATGCAGCTCTGTTTTGGACTTCAGCTCTCAGAATCTCTGTCTACCGGCCATGAGCTGAAGCCCCAAATATCTGAAAGGCCAAGGACTGAGAAGCACTAGATCAATCACCATTATGCTACCTCGAATGTCCTTTTCCAGAGATACAGTTGTCCTTGCTTGAAAGCCATTTGTATCCGACTTTAGGTTTCAGTGCCAGTGCTGCCTGCGTCTGCAGACATTTCCATGGACATGTGGCAGGCATGACTAGAAACCAGTGTGCACGGAATTCTATTTACCTTCCCAACGAAATGGTACCTATTTATATAAATGCAATTTCTTGCTTTCAAACTGCTAGGTTGGCAGGAGTTGGGACAGAGATGGGAGCTCACTCCGTCGTGGAGTACTTGGGTCTTGAACTGCTGACCTGCCAACCTTCCAGTTGTCAAGTTCAGCGTCTTAACCACTAAGCCACCACAATCCTACTTTCCAGAGATACAGCACTGGTAATTAATCTAGTTCTCAACTACTAAAGTATTTGGAAAATAAAGTATATTCAAATATATATAAGTATACTTGCCCACTCTTTCACTCTGTATAGCAGCAGCTTGATTCATGTAAAATACTCCAATTTCATTTTGGATATTTCCCATTCTCTTCACTACTTGTGTATATTGCTCTGGATTCTGCTCTCTTAAAATGCTGAAGAGCAATATTTCGTTAGCTGCTTCATAACATTTGCAGCTAATTGAAAGCTGAGATTCCAAATCTGTAGACAGGTCAGTAGCCCAAGAAAATACTAGAAAACAAAATGCAGGTAAATATGAAGTGCAAATTCTTGTCATATTGGACAAAATTACCCACAAATATGCCAGAAATTATGTCCAGCAATAGGGTATTGTGAAATTCAATTGCACAACTGGTTTCATGATTTCTAGTGCTGCACAGACAGAAGTGCTTTGTGGCTAGCACTTCCACTTTAGTGCTACTGAGGCAACTGGAAGCATATCAAGTTATGTCCCATTCAATGTCATAGACATGAATCTGTGGTTTCCATTAGTGTTTTGACTGGTCTTACATGTTTTTAAGTGTACATGAAATGTATATGAAAAGCTCCCATTCAATTTAACATGCATGTGAAACTACTAGGTCATCTTGATAGTACCACCAGTATACTGATGTGTTCTGCTCCTGAGATCTGCCGTTCAAATTTGGTTTTAAAAGGAAACTGCACACTGAACTACTTGCTCACAAACATATGCATATCAGATTACACCTAGCAATGCACAATTGGAAAAAGAATCAATGGCTGGTCTGTTTCTGAAAAAAAAAACACAAGCTAATATTCAAGGACTGAACAATAATTTGATTTTTAAAACAACTTCACAAAAATAAATGCAATAAAGCAATCATAAAACACTAAATATATTTCTCCTCTAAGTCAAGACTGGTTAACTCAAAGCTCTGTAGTAGTTGCTAAACTTAGTTCCCATGATTCCTTACTAATGACTACGCTGGATACTGACAAGAGTTGTAGACCAGCAACACCTGGATTTCCTGGAAATGGGAAATCAGTTAATGTTCTGTATCAATGGCTTATATTGATAACTGCTGTCTAGAGCAGTGGTTCCCAATGTGAGGCCCATGCCCCAAAGGGGACCTTCAATTCCCAGAAGCCTAAGTCAGTACATTGGCTGACCAGTGCTTTAGGGGATTGACTTAGGGTTCTGGGAATTGAAGTCCAAAAACCAAAGGTTGGGAAACACAGGTCTAAAGGCTTGGAACCTAATCATGACAAGACAGATGTGCTCCTGTTCAGTCAAAACAGAAACTAAGGAACAGGGATGCAACCAGACTGAGTGTACTCTTAGACTCAACAATCAACCTGCACTACAGCTAAACCATCTGTTCCAACTGAGGCCATTCCTGGCAAGGTTAGATCTGGCCAAGATGGCAGATGCCTTAGTTTCAACCTATGTGAACAATGTAACATAATTCTTAAGTGAGACTGTGTTTAAAATGTGTTTGAAAACATCAAAAGGCCATAGTATGGTAGCAAAACTATTGATCAGAGATAGTGACTCGTTATGACAACTGCACAGACGAAACATCTTTGTTCAGATATAAGTAAATACTGTATACCATTCCGGTGGGCTGAATTTTAAACTCATTTGTTTGCTGAAGTAGGTTTTAGTAAGTGGTTGTGTTTACTTACTTACGTTTTCTTGTATTTTTAATTGCTCTTACTGAGTTTTGTATTTTACTATCAGTTGCCTTCAGCTCTATTTATAATAGAAAATATTTAAGGGCTTATATAAGGGCTAGCCTGGGTTTTAGTGGTTGTAGAAGATGGTATGTTACTAGTATTTTAAGGGTTTTAATGTTGGCCCATTTGGAAGAAGAAAACTCTCCCTCTCTCCGACAGACAGACGAACGAATGAATAATGGCTTGGCCATGGATTTTCTGATGATCACTTTATACTACAGTGGACCCTCGATTAACGACGCGTTCGTGTAACGACGAATTCGATTAGCGACGCATCGTCAGCGGCCAAGTGACCATTCGATTACTGGCGTAACATCGTTAATCGAACAAACTTTTTTTTTGCCTCGTGCTTTTCTTCCTCCCATGTTGCATTGCGCCTGGGGGGTCTAAAAAGCGGCCGCAGGCGCTGCTTCCCCTTGTGAGTTGCACGAGTCGAAGGAGAGAAGAGGTGGAGGATTTTGAAAACGAGTTCGAGGATTTTGAGAGCGAGTTCAAGAGAGAGATAACGGTGTTGTGGTTTGTTTGCAGAGTTGTTTCTTCGACGATTCTTTGGCACTGGTAGGCACTTGCGATTTGATTTTTATTTTGGGGTGGGTGGGTTGGAGGGATCAAGGGGTGATGGGGTCAATGTTTGTTTAAAGGTAAAATTATTTGCAAATGTTTTTTGTGGACGTGTGTGTGTGTGCGCGTGTGCGTAAAAGATATATATTGGGGGGGGGGGGGTTAAAGTTAAAATTCCTTAAGTTAAAATGCCTTGCAATTTTTTTTTTGGTGGCCTTCTTTGTGTGGGTGTGTAAGAGATGTTGTGGCATTTTTGCACAGTTTTTTTGGGGTGGGGTTAAAGTTAAAATGCCTTGCAAATGTTTTCTACCCTTGTGTGCGGGTAGGTGGTTTGCAATGTTTCCATTGACTTGCCTTGCAGTCTGTGAAGATTGCAATGGATTTCAATGGAAACGTCGTTAATCGAGGTTTTCCCATAGGGAGCCGCTTTTTTAGCGTCGTTGTATGAGTAGTTGCGATTAACGCGCTACTGAATGAACCAAGCATTGTCATTATGAGGGGGTCTAGTGTATTCCAAATGTAGCTCTTACTTAATCATTATATTGGGCTCAGATGTTTTACCCTGAAGAATTCTCAGGTGTGTGTGTGTGTGTGTGTTTTGCAGGACTCAAAAGTTGCATCTTCTGGGAAATGTGATTCTTTATTTTTATGTGTGCTTTCTGTATTAGTTACCTAATTTTTATACTTTTTCCAACTAAATAATTTATTGTGCTTTTGAATCTACTTGTATTTTAATTATTGTGAACTGTCTTGTGTCTCTTTATGGGAAAGGATAGCACACAGAAAGACTTTCCATGATTTAGTGCTATCTGGAAAATTACTACATAAGTTTCACTGCCATTTGTTATGAATTGGTATTATTCTGTTTAAAAGTGCTATGATGTAATTCTTCCCATCCCATTACACATCCTCTCTTCTCATACACTCCTGCATCCAGAGAAAAGGGTCATACATATTAACTCACTTCTAACTGATATGGCTGGAAGTCATACTCCACTATCTGATCATTGGATTGATATGTAACAAGAAGTTGTACACATGTAGAGAGCCTCCAGATAAGGAACAATCCTGGCTCAACCAGGATCCACATACAGCTCCTTCTCACCCATATGGTGTTGATAACAGAGGCAAAGTTAGCCCACATGGCCCAGAACTTACCAACTGCTCCACTCACAAAGTTCATGAATGCTTGGGAGAAGGGCAACTCTTCCTCCATCAATTGTGATTGCAACACCAGTATTCAGAAATATAAGATATTTTCCCAAAACTGAAACTCACGATATTTCAGGTAGTTCACTGTCCTCTGCCTCATCTAGACAGTGACTCTGAAACAAACTGTTCTCAGCAAATAAAACCAACAATAGTTTTCTCCCTCTGTTTGTGTGACTCATGGGCATCATTACGAAGGATGAGGTGGGATCAGCAGCATGCTGACTTCCTACAAATGTCCAAGCTCCATTTATTAGAGGTAAACTGGATCTTGTAGAACTATACTACAAACAGGAAAGAAAAACCCTGCTGCATAGCTTTTAAAAAAACCTCTCTTAATTCAGACATAAAGCATTAATACCTTGGCAGGTGGACTCTCTATGAAGACTATGCAATATTTCTTGATCTTCCTTTGTTTGGTAGTTATACTCTTCAAGATATGCAGCTCTGTTACTTGCATTCTGGGCTAGCATCAGTTGGATGTCACCACAAAGAGTTAAACTCTGACAAAGAAACAGCAGCACTTCAGAAAGCATGTTGGTGCAAAGGCAACAATATGCATCTAGTTTGGAGGAAATTAAGAAGGAAAAGCAATGAACACTACATGTCAGAATGCATTTTTTATAAAAAAATCAAAGACACATCAAAATGAATTGTACTTATGAAGCATCTCAATCATCTAAAACATTATGAAACATACACCTATTATAATACTCCAAGCAGAACTTCAAAAATTGCCAACTATGTCATCAAATACCAAGAAGAGTTGTGTTCTCCAATCCTTTGCTAATGAAAAATATTAGCAGCTAGAAAAGCAGTTAGCTCCTAGGTGCCAGGGATATATCCCCACTCCCACACCAGGATATAGTCATCGCAATCTCCTAAGCAATATCTGAATTTTCAAAATACTAGTCTGAGAAGCCCAAACAACTGCAAATGTATCAACATTTGAGCACAAGTTATTACTTAAGGAACTAGTAGAATATTCAGTTCCCAAAACGATACTCTTCAGACTACAGTATTCGGAAAAAACCTCAAATTTTGATGTTAATTATATGCAAGCTAACTTATTCGTTTTTTAAAAAATAGTGTTTATTAAAAAACAATTTTATATGATAATTGGTCATTAGTAAGCCAAGGCTCAAAGACATTTGAACACTAAAAACTAGAACCAATATTTTAGCATAATGTAATGCAACCTGCCAGTGTAGAATCACTAAATGACCAACTAACCTTTTAGAATCAATACAGATGTGAGAGTATAATTAATCTATCACATTACTCGGAAGAAAAAGTGATGCTAAAACCCAACAAATGCAACTTCATTAAAACATACACCTGTAGATATTTACAGAGGGAAGCCTTGTTAGTTTGTTGCAAAGAAGCAACGGAAGAGTGTTTCAGCATTTCAAAGATGAACAAGCTTTAAAGTGGCATAAGGTTTTGTGGACTTTGCCCCACTTCTTCAACTACAATTTCCCTGCACTTGATAAAAGTGGGCTGAAAGCTACCAAACCTTATCCCAAAATAATGCTCTTGAAGGTACCCCATAATGTTTTGTCATAAAATCCATAGCCATTAAGAGCACTGAAACTTAACATGTGTTATTCATTTGGAACATATATTTAAAATATTCCAACTTACCATGGCAGTTAGCTTAATGAAACTTAACATGTAAGTTTTATCCATTTAGAACATATATTTAAAATATTCCAACTTACCATGGCATTGTAAAGCTAGCTTAATGTAGCGTAATGCCCTCCCATACTTCTGAAGACTCACAGCAGCATCAGAGAGAATATAGTAAGCCTTTGAGGATTTCAAAACTAGTTGAAGCTTCATTTTGTACTGCCAGGATCCAGGGATCATTCCTGACTGACTAGAATGTTTAACTTCCTGAAATGAGCACACTGTAATTCAAAAATAAAACCAATTAATTCTTAGTAGTGTTAAAATTAAGTTAATTAAAAACTTATTAGTTCTCACTTTTAAAAAAAACATCTCCCTCCCTTCTGTCATGTTTTAATTTATCTCCAATAACATGAATGCATGGCATTCATTGCTAGCTATGAGGGAGGAAATTAACAATTGAGCAATGGTTTAATAGGACAAATGAAAATGTCACAAAAATACATATTTTAAAATTCTCCAGAAAACTTCATTAAAATAGGTCAACAAAAAATGTGACGTGGGAAACAACAGAAAAGTCCAAACTTAGGTCAAATGTTTCACCCATGAGATCTGCTGTCACACTTGGTCTCACTAGGATAGCGAACCACTTGCTTACAAATGTATGCATATAAGATTACATCTAGCAGTGCACAATGGGACAAAGAAGCAATGACTGGTCTCAAAGTTTCTTTAAAAAATAAAGACAAACTGCTACTTGAGGATTGAACAATAATCTGATTTTTAAAACAGCTTCACAACAATAAAGCAGCCATAAAACATTAAACAGAAGAAAAAGGAAATAACATTAGAAGACAATTTATCCACACAATTAAAACTATTTCAAAAAGATGCATGCGTTTTTGACTCAGAAGACCTTCTACAAAGACTGGATTTGACTGTCCATGAAATACAATCAGAAAGGATGCAAGAAAGCTTACTTTTGTCTAAGAACAAAGCCATCTGTTTTTCAAGACATTCAGGACCACTGCTTGTTGATTCATCTTCATATTTTAACGGAATGGGGGTACTGGGGTCTGCTGCAGGAAGATCACTTTCCTTCTTGATGCTACTGTCAACTGATTTTAATCCCTATTTTGAAAACACACACACTTTCATTTGTCATTTGCATTTTGAAAAGATGCTGGAATAATAGTGGATTTATTTTGGCAAGGAAATGAGAGTGTTAAATAGTAAAATCTTACCTGAAGAACATAGCTGAGTACTAGTCTGCATCGTTCTTCTGTGCCATGGCAAACAGGAAATGCACAACTAGGCTTCATAGAATAGATAAAAGAAAAAGGCTCACTGTGTGGGTTGAAATTGGCAAAAGCAATTTCTTATAAAGAAACGTTTTCAATAAAATTAGTCTCTAGATGGTTTCATGGACAAGACTTTCAGTATTCTTATTTGGTTAATTCGAAACTAATCTAGTGACAACTGATACAAAACACTTAAACAATGCAGTACTGTACTGTAGTTTTGTAGTTTTACCATACTGAATAACATTGGACATCTTTGTTCCTCTAGTCCTGATATTGTCCACAGTCAAAAAAAAATCTTTAAACAAATATAAGGGAGGTAGAGCAGGTGTTTTGACCAATCGGCTTAGGAAAAGTCAAGAAATTTCTGCAGTGCAGCTTGTGACAAAAGCACTACAGAGGAGTCAGCCTCAATTGAGGAACCACATCTTCTCATGTTGATTTCTCTGGCAGAAAGGATTTCACAATATATTGAAATAGTACCATAACTACTGAGTTACTAGCAACATACTGGGTCAACTTACACGGACTTGATGAGTAGATTTATATTTTTCAGGTACTGAGAGTTCTCCAACAGATTTAATTACAGCAACTGCTTTGTTGTCATCGGGAGGATCTGAATTGGTACTGTAGGAGCCATTTTCATCACTATCAGGCATCTCCTCCTCCTCCTCCTCCTCACTGTAACTTTCATCAGAGTTACCATTTAAAGGGAACTCATTACCCTCTTCTTTTTTTGGCTCATCTAGCTGGAACAGTTCTGACAGCATATAGTTTGCTGATGCAATAATCTTTTTGGAAAGAAAGAAAAGGTAAATCCAAGAGGTTTTTCCCCAATGTAAGATTTCAATTTCTCAAAAAAACGATTTCTATAAATTAATGTTAACAGCTAGAACTATAGTTTCTCTTCATCTTCTAAAACTATAGTGCTCTGTGTTTGCATGCAGAGCTCAGTCACTATGCTAAACAATAGTTCAGCAGTATGCGAATTAGCATGAGCTTTCTGTTTTAAAACAACCAGTTTACTAGTAGATGTGAATAAAGCAAACTGGGCTGAGTTTGAACTATGGTTTACTGAAACAGGCCAGGACCATACACTGGTTTATAGGGTTGATTCTCCCCAACAATCTATACTTTAAATCAGGGGTTCCCAACCTAAGGCATGCAGGCCAAATCCATGGTGCCAAGGACATTTGAGAAACAAAATGGCCTTCCCTTTGAAGCTGTTGGGACAAAATGGCCACCACCACCACCCTCATGCAGGCAGGGCAAAATGGCCGTCCGGCCCTCAAAGCTGACTGAGAAAGTGTGACCTGGCCCCTGGCTTGAAAAGGTTGGGAACCCCTGCTTTAAATGAAGATGCAGGGATCTTGGTGCCTACAGATATTATGGATCACACTTCAAATCCAATCATCCCTAACATGGACAACCAATGGATATAATTAATAGGAACTTTAATCCACAAAACATAGAGGTAGAGATATTTACTTCCCACTAATACTAAACTGAATAGCTAGATAAAGTATAGTAAGAAACACTTGTCAGTTCCAACCATGAAATAGATTGTTCCAATCTTCTTCTCAAGGCTGAAGAGGAGGGAACATAGATTTAGAGGACACACTGCTGCTCATTCACATAATTTTAATCTTCGATTGTCAAGTACAAACTGGGTTCAAGTAAGGGAGTATATCTGTGTACAGAATTGTAAAAGTACTTTTTTTACAGACATTGGTATTTTCAAACTTGTGCCAAAGTAATAATGCACAGTTCAATAAACGGGCTTTTTTCTTATACGGAACACTTTTTCATTATTAGCCACAAACATATGGGAATTATGTCAGAGTACTATTCTTACCTGAGGATGTTTACCCTTGTCCAGTAACCTCACACAATTAAGAAGTAATGTTCTGACAGTACCATAATGCTTCCTGTTTTGATTTTTCTTTAGCATCATATTGCAAGCAACTCTAGGGGAAAACGAGATGAACAGATAAGAAGAGATTTTCTTAGGTGCACTTGCCAAAAAAATCATAACTTGGCTTCATGCTGCAGACATCCTATTTTTGGAGATAATCTATCTTCAATACAACACAAAATACATCATATTATACAGTAAAACCCCAGCTTACATATGCCTCGAGTTACATAACATTCAACTTACGTAATGATTTTGTGCTAAAACCATGTCCCGATTTACACAATTTCCTATGGGTTTTCTTTGAGTTACATAAAGATTCTTTTTTCTATAGATTTGCTTCAAGTTATATAAAAATTCATTTCCCTATGGGTTTGCTTCGATTTACATTAAAAAAATAATTTTCCTATGGGTTTGCTTCGAGTTACGTAAAAAAATAATTTTTCCTATGGGTTTGCTTCGAGTTACATAAAAAAAGATTTAAGCAAAAGCCTACGGAATGGACTTTTTCATAAGTAGGGGTTTTACTGTACTTTTAAAAATGCATTCCCAAAAAGTATTTTGTCTCTGGAGAGTTATTGTAAACTTGTTATCAAGGTTAAGCAGGGGTCCTCCTCTTTACTGTTGTTGTTGTTGTTGTTGTTGAGTCGTAGTCGATTCTGACCCTTTGTGATCCCATGGACCATTGCCCGCCAGGCACCTGTCCTCCACCATCCTCCTCAACCCGCCTTCTTCTTTTGCCCTCCACCTTTCCCAGAATCAAGGTTTTCTCAAGTGAATCCTCTCTTCTCATTTGATGTCCAAAGTACTTTAGCTTCATCTTTACTATTTGACCTTCTAAGGAGCACTCAGGGTTGATTTATTCTAAGATCGACCTGTTTGTTCTCCTTGCTGTCCAGGGTATTCTCAAAACTCTCCTCCAACACCACGTTTTCAAAGGCATCTATTCTTCTACGCTCAGCTTTCCTTATGGTCCAGCTTTCACACTTTTTACTACACACTTCCTCTTTACTACACACTCCTATTACTACACACACTCCTAAATGGGTATATCAGAAAGTAAAACAAAAACAGCACTTGAAAGACTAATTGGCATATTTTTAATGTGAGCTTTCGTGGAACAAGTCCACTTCATCAGACATAGGAATGGAATAGCAAGGCATGAGCTTATATACACCAAATACAGTCATAGAGTGATTAAATCAGAATGACATCATCATGCAAATCAATACAGCTTCCCCCAGCTGGCAGTGGTAAATGATCTCTGGTTGTTATTTGGATCAGTTCTAAATGTCCCCTGGTGTTTGTTTGGTAATTCCTCCCATTTAAAATTGAATAGGGGACATTTGGAGCTGATCCAAAAGCTTTTGAGTTCGGTCCTGACCAGGACTCAAGGTTGACTCATTCTTTCATCCTTCTGATGTAAGTAAAATGAGTACCCATTATGGGTTTTTTTGGGGGGGATGGGGGATGCTAATTTATTTATTTATTTATTTATTTTCTAATTTGTATTGCTGCCCAACTCCAAAGACTCTGGATGGCTCACAGAAAATGAATCAATCGCATTTTAAAAAGCAATAAAACCCCATTAAAAACTACTGACGAAAGTTAAAAATAAATTAAAAGAGAGTGTTCTACTAAATTAGCCAGCAGGCCGGGGTTACCACGTCGCTGGTGCCCGACACCTGCCCTGCCAGTCAGGTTTTTAACCCTTTCCTGAAGGGGAGCAACTCTGTTTGGAGACGCAGCTCAATTGGCAGGAGGTTCCATAGGGCTGGAGCAGAAACAGAGAAGGCGCTCTTTCCACGAGTTCTCAGGGAACTTAAAGATGAAATTGCTGATCTCCTAGCCAAAATATATATTTCCCTCAAATCAGGCTTTGTGCCTGATGACTGGAAAGTAGCGAATGTAACACCAATTTTCAAAAAAAGGATCCAGGGGTGATCCAGGAAATTACCGACCGGTCAGTTTGACATGTGTCTGAGGTAAAGTGATGGAAACCATCCTAAAAGATAGAATTAATAGGCACATAGAAGAGAAGGCGCTGCTAAAGGAGAGCCAACATGGGTTTTGCAAGGGCAAATCATGCCTCACTAATCTGTTGGATCCAGCCCCTCCCTCCCCATCCAAAGACCTGGGCCTAGAGAGGAAGAAAAAGGAATCAGCAAGGCCCAGCTCTATTGCTCATTCCATGCAGAGAGGCCCACAGGGGAGGGGAGTAAAGGATCCTGCCCCTCCCTCCCCATCCAAAGACCTGGGCCTAGAGAGGAAGAAAAAGGAATCAGCAAGGCCCAGCTCTACTGCTCATTCCATGCAGAGAGGCCCACATGGGAGGGGAGTAAAGGATCCTGCCCCTCCCTCCCCATCCAAAGACCTGGGCCTGGAGAGGAAGAAAAAGGAATCAGCAAGGCCCAGCTCTACTGCTCATTCCATCCAGAGAGGCCCACAGGGGAGGGGAGTAAAGGATCCAGCCCCTCCCTCCCCATCCAAAGACCTGGGCCTAGAGAGGAAGAAAAAGGAATCAGGAAGGCCCAGCTCTACTGCTCATTCCATCCAGAGAGGCCCACAGGGGAGGGGAGTACAGGATCCTTCCCCTCCCTCCCCATCCAAAGACCTGAGCCTGGAGAGGAAGAAAAGGCTTCAGGAAGGCCCAGCTCTACTGCCCATTTGCCATCCAGAGAGGCCCAAGGGGGAGGTGAGTAAAGGATCTTGCCCCTCCCTCCCTATCCAAAGACCTGGGGCTAGAGAGAAGGACACTTCCGGAGACCCCCAACCACCCCCAGGAGATACCATCCACAACCACCATCACAGCGAGGCCCGAACCGGCGCCTTTGACCGACACCATGCGGCCGAAGAGAGGCAAGAGCTGCTGTGTGCATGCAAAGGATAAGTAATCGAACTGAAATAATATAGTTGACTAAACATAGATGGCTTATGGCAACTGACATAGTGACTGTACAAGAAACTGACTTACATAGAGACTTGATATAGTGGACTTTTTCTTTCTTTCTTTCTTTCTTTCCCTTTCATTAATTAGTTCAACTTTTACTTTGATACTATGTGATAAACTGTGATATTGTGCATGATAATACTTTGTTTTAAAACTGTTTAAACTGTGATAACATGTGTGATGGGAAAAGACTGGCGTAGAGACCGGAAAGGCACGCCACAAAGTTTGCCAAGAGAACCCTATGGACCAAAACAAAAGGCAAAACAAGGGGATGCTCAGCACAGCAGATCTGAAAAGGGGGAGGGATACGAAAGGGGGAGGAGAAATACAGTGTTGCAGGGAACAATACTGCATAGGGACATGGAATGTGAGGTCTATGAATCAAGGAAAACTGGAAGTGGTAAAAAATGAGATGGAAAGAATAAGCATTGACATCTTGGGCATCAGTGAGCTCAAATGGACAGGGATGGGTGAATTCAGCTCTGGAAACCATCATATCTACTACTGCGGGCAAGAAAACCTTAGAAGAAATGGAGTAGCCATAATTGTCAATAAAAGAGTGAGAAAAGCAGTAATGGGATACAATCTCAAAAATGACAGAATGATGTCAGTCAGATTTCAAGGCAAACCTTTCAATGTCACTGTGATCCAAATATACGCACCAACCACTGGTGCAGATGAAGCCACAATGGACCAGTTCTATGAGGACTTACAACACCTCATAGAACAGACACCAAGAAATGATGTCCAAATTATATTAGGAGACTGGAATGCCAAAGTAGGAAATCAAAAAGTGGAGGGAATAACAGGCAAATTTGGTCTTGGAACACAAAATGAAGCAGGGCAAAGATTGATAGAGTTCTGCCAAGAGAACGCACTGGTCATAGCAAACACTCTCTTCCAGCAACACAAGAGGCGACTTTACACATGGACATCACCAGATGGCCAACACCGAAACCAGATTGACTACATACTCTGCAGCCAAAGATGGAGAACCTCCATACAGTCAGCAAAAACAAGACCTGGAGCAGACTGTGGCTCAGATCACAACCTACTGATCGCAAAATTCAGGCTTAGACTAAAGAAAATAGGGAAAACACGGAGACCAGAAAGATATCACCTAGACAGCATCCCTAAAGAATACACGGTGGAGGTGATGAACAGATTTAATGGCTTAGACTCGGTAGACAGAGTACCGGAAGAATTATGGACGGAGATGAGGGACATCATGCAGGAAGCAGCAAAGAAAACCATACCAAAAGAAAAGAAGAGTAAGAAAGCAAAGTGGTTGTCTGATGAGGCTCTTAAAATAGCAGAGGAAAGAAGGAACGCAAAAGTCAAAGGAGAAAGGAAAAACTACAACCATTTGAACACAGAATTTCAAAGAAAAGCAAGGAGAGATAAGGAAAACTACCTAAAAGAACAGTGCAGAGAAATGGAGGAAAACAACAAAAGAGGCAGAACCAGAGATCTTTTCAAAAAAATTGGGGAAATCAAGGGAACATTTAAAGCAAAAATGACCATGATAAGGGACAAAGACGGAAAGGAGCTAGCTGATGCAGAAGAAATTAAGAAAAGATGGAAAGAGTACACAGAGGAACTTTACAAAAAGGACCTCAACACTCCTGATAATCACAATGATGAAGAAATTGAACTTGAGCCAGACATCCTGGAGAGCGAAGTCATAAAGGCCCTAAAGAGCACTGCAAACAACAAAGCTAGTGGAGATGATGGTATCCCAGTTGAATTTTTCAAAGCGCTAAAAGATGATGGCGTCACATTACTGCATTCAATATGCCAGCAGATTTGGAAAACAAAACAGTGGCCACAGGATTGGAAAAGATCAGTATACGTCCCAATCCCAAAAAAGGGAAATGCCAAAGAATGTTCAAATTATCGAACAATCGCGCTCATCCCACATGCCAGCAAGGTGATGCTCAAGATAATACAGGACAGACTTCAGCAGCATGTGGAGAGAGAATTACCAGAGGTGCAGGCTGGTTTCAGAAGAGGCAGGGGGACTAGAGACCACATCGCCAACATACGCTGGATCATGGAGAAAACAAAGGAATACCAGAAACAAGTTTACTTTTGTTTTATTGACTACACTAAGGCATTTGACTGTGTAGACCACAACAAGATGTGACAAGTAATTAAAGAGATGGGAATACCAGAGCACCTCATATGCCTCCTGAGAAATCTGTACATGAACCAAGAAGCAACAGTTAGGACAGAACATGGAATAACCGAGTGGTTTGGAATAGGAAAAGGAGTAAGACAAGGCTGCATTTTGTCACCATGCTTATTCAACCTATACACAGAGCACATAATGCACAGTGCAGGGATGGAGGAATCACAATATGGGATTAAAATCGCTGGGAGAAACATCAATAATCTGAGATATGCAGACGATACCACCCTAATGGCAGAAAGTGAGGAAGACCTAAAGAATCTCTTGATTGGGTTGAAGGAGGAGAGTGCAAAAGCTGGCTTGAGACTCAATATCAAGAAAACCAAGATAATGGCAACAGGCCCCATCAGTTCCTGGAAAATAGACGGGGAAGAAGTAGAAGCAGTGACAGATTTTACTTTCTTAGGATCAAAGATCACTGCAGATGGGGATTGCAGCCATGAAATAAAAAGGCGACTGATTCTTGGGAGACAAGCGATGAGAAACCTGGGGAACATAGTGAAAAGCAGAGACATTACATTGCAAACAAAAATTAGAATAGTCAAAGCAATGGTTTTCCCAGTAGTAATGTATGGCCAGCCGCGGCCACGAGGAGGAGAGCCATCCAGCCGGGCGAGCGGCAGAAGGGCCAGCCGCGCCGCCGCCGGGCAACCACCCCCAGCCGGGGGGTGGGGAGGAGAGCCAGCCAGCCGGGCGAGCGAGCGGCGGAAGGGCCAGCCGCGGCCGACACCGCGCTACCACTCCCAGCCGGGGGGTGAGGAGGAGAGCCAGCCAGCCGGGCGAGCGGCGGAAGGGCCAGCCGCGCCGCCGCCGGGCAACCACCCCCAGCCGGGGGGTGAGGAAGAGGAGGAGAGCCATTCAGCCGGGCGAGCGGCAGAAGGGCCAGCCGCGGCCACGAGGAGGAGAGCCATCCAGCCGGGCGAGCGGCAGAAGGGCCAGCCGCGCCGCCGCCGGGCAACCACCCCCAGCCGGGGGGTGGGGAGGAGAGCCAGCCAGCCGGGCGAGCGAGCGAGCGGCGGAAGGGCCAGCCGCGGCCGACACCGGGCTACCACTCCCAGCCGGGGGGTGAGGAGGAGAGCCAGCCAGCCGGGCGAGCGGCGGAAGGGCCAGCTGCGCCGCCGCCGGGCAACCACCCCCAGCCGGGGGGTGAGGAAGAGGAGGAGAGCCATCCAGCCGGGCGAGCGGCAGAAGGGCCAGCCGCGGCCACGAGGAGGAGAGCCATCTAGCCGGGCGAGCGGCAGAAGGGCCAGCCGCGCCGCCGCCGGGCAACCACCCCCAGCCGGGGGGTGGGGAGGAGAGCCAGCCAGCCGGGCGAGCGAGCGGCGGAAGGGCCAGCCGCGGCCGACACCGGGCTACCACTCCCAGCCGGGGGGTGAGGAGGAGAGCCAGCCAGCCGGGCGAGCGGCGGAAGGGCCAGCCGTGCCGCCGCCTGGCAACCACCCCCAGCCGGGGGGTGAGGAAGAGGAGGAGAGCCATCCAGCCGGGCAAGCGGCGGAAGGGCCAGCCGCGGCCGCCGCCGGGCAACCACCCACAGCGGGGGGGGGAGAGGAGGAGGAAGAGAGCCGGTTGAGCAGCGGAAAGGCCAAAAGAAGACCAACTGAAAGACGGGAGGAGGGCAGAGGAGGAAAAGCAAGGGGAGAGACTCAGAGCCCCAGGCAAAGGATAAGTACCTGATATGCAGATGTAGAAGACTTAACATAGAAACTGACATAGAGACTTTATACTAACTAAATACAGAAATTGACATAGAGACTGTGTATAAAGTGTGATAATATGCATGATAATATGTTGTCTAAAATGTTTTTAAACTTTTAAAATCTGTGATAAAATGTATGAGGAGGGAAAAATGGCGTAGACACCGGCAAACCACGCCACAAAGCTTGCCAAGAGAACCCTATGGACCAAAACAAAAGGCAAAACAAAAGGGCAGGCTAGGTGATACAGGATGCTTAACACCACAGAGGGGAGAAAGGGGAGGGACAGGAAGGGGGGAGGGGAAATGCAATGTTGTAAGGAGCAATACTGCATAGGGACATGGAATGTGAGATCAATGAACCAAGGAAAACTGGAAGTGGTAAAAAATGAGATGGAAAGAATAAGCATTGACATCTTGGGAATCAGTGAGCTAAAATGGACAGGGATGGGTGAATTCAGCTCTGGAAACCATCATATCTACTACTGTGGGCAAGAAAACCTTAGAAGAAATGGAGTAGCCATAATTGTTAATAAAAGAGTGAGAAAAGCAGTAATGGGATACAACCTTAAAAATGACAGAATGATGTCAGTTAGATTCCAAGGCAAACCTTTCAATGTCACTGTGATCCAAATATACGCACCAACCACTGGCGCAGATGAAGCCACAATGGACCAGTTCTATGAGGACTTACAACACCTCAGAGAACAGACACCAAGAAATGATGTCCAAATTATATTAGGAGACTGGAATGCCAAAGTAGGAAATCAAAAAGTGGAGGGAATAACAGGCAAATTTGGTCTTGGAGTACAGAATGAAGCAGGGCAAAGATTGATAGAGTTCTGCCAAGAGAACGCACTGGTCATAGCAAACACTCTCTTCCAGCAACACAAGAGGCGACTTTACACATGGACATCACCAGATGGCCAACACCGAAACCAGATCAACTACATACTCTGCAGCCAAAGATGGAGAACCTCCATACAGTCAGCAAAAACAAGACCTGGAGCAGACTGTGGCTCAGATCACAACCTACTGATCGCGAAATTCAGGCTAAGACTAAAGAAAATAGGGAAAACACGGAGACCAGAAAGATATCACCTAGACAGCATCCCTAAAGAATACGCGGTGGAGGTGATGAACAGATTCAATGGCTTAGACTCGGTAGACAGAGTACCAGAAGAATTATGGACGGAGATGAAGGACATCATGCAGGAAGCAGCAAAGAAAATCATACCAAAAGAAAAGAAGAGTAAGAAAGCAAAGTGGTTGTCTGATGAGGCTCTTAAAATAGCAGAGGAAAGAAGGAACGCCAAAGTCAAAGGAGAAAGGAAAAACTACAATCATTTGAACACAGAATTTCAAAGAAAAGCAAGGAGAGATAAGGAAAACTACCTAAAAGAACAGTGCAGAGAAATGGAGGAAAACAACAAAAGAGGCAGAACCAGAGATCTCTTCAAAAAAATCGGCGAAATCAAGGGAACATTTAAAGCAAAAATGACCATGATAAGGGACAAAGACGGAAAGGAGCTAGATGATGCAGAAGAAATTAAGAAAAGATGGAGAGAGTACACAGAGGAACTTTACAAAAAGGACCTCAACACTCCTGACAATCACAATGATGAAGAAATTGAACTTGAGCCAGACATCCTGGAGAGCGAAGTCATAAAGGCCCTAAAGAGCACTGCAAACAACAAAGCTAGTGGAGATGATGGTATCCCAGTTGAATTCTTCAAAGCGCTAAAAGATGACGGCGTCAAATTACTGCATTCAATATGCCAGCAGATTTGGAAAACAAAACAGTGGCCACAGGACTGGAAAAGATCAGTATACGTCCCAATCCCAAAAAAGGGCAATGCCAAAGAATGTTCAAATTATCGAACAATCGCGCTCATCCCACATGCCAGCAAGGTGATGCTCAAGATAATACAGGATAGACTTCAGCAACATGTGGAGAGAGAATTACCAGAGGTGCAGGCTGGTTTCAGAAGAGGCAGGGGGACTAGAGACCACATTGCCAACATACGCTGGATCATGGAGAAAACAAAGGAATACCAGAAACAAGTTTACTTTTGTTTTATTGACTACACTAAGGCATTTGACTGTGTGGACCACAACAAGATGTGGCAAGTAATTAAAGAGATGGGAATTCCAGAGCACCTCATATGCCTTCTGAGAAATCTGTACATGAAACAAGAGGCAACAGTTAGGACAGAACACGGAATGACAGAATGGTTTGGAATAGGAAAAGGAGTAAGACAAGGCTGCATTTTGTCACCATGCTTATTCAACCTATACACAGAGCACATAATGCGCAGTGCAGGGATGGAGGAATCACAATATGGGATTAAAATCGCTGGGAGAAACATCAATAATCTGAGATATGCAGACGATACCACCCTAATGGCAGAAAGTGAGGAAGACCTAAAGAATCTCTTGATTGGGCTGAAGGAGGAGAGTGCAAAAGCTGGCCTGAGACTCAATATCAAGAAAACCAAGATAATGGCAACAGGCCCCATCAGTTCCTGGAAAATAGACGGGGAAGAAGTAGAAGCAGTGACAGATTTTACTTTCTTAGGATCAAAGATCACTGCAGATGGGGATTGTAGCCATGAAATAAAAAGGCGACTGATTCTTGGGAGACAAGCAATGAGAAACCTGGGGAACATAGTGAAAAGCAGAGACATCACACTGAAAACAAAAATTAGAATAGTCAAAGCAATGGTTTTCCCAGTAGTAATGTATGGATGTGAGAGCTGGACAATTAGGAAGGCTGAACGCAGAAGAATAGATGCCTTTGAAATGTGGTGTTGGAGGAGGGTTTTGAGAGTGCCCTGGACAGCGAGGAGAACAAATAGGTCAATCCTAGAAGAAATTAACCCGGATTGCTCACTGGAAGGCCAAATAGTAAAGATGAAGCTAAAATACTTTGGACATCAAATGAGAAGGGAGGATTCACTTGAGAAGGCATTGATGTTGGGAAAGGTGGAAGGCAAAAGAAGAAGGGGGAGGCCAAGGATGAGATGGCTAGATGGCATTGTAGACACAATGGGCACAGAGCTGGGAGGGCTGAGGGGGATGGTGGAGGACAGAGGCGCATGGAGAGCAATGGTCCATAGGGTCGCAAAGGGTCGGAACCGACTGTGCGACTGAACAACAACAACAAATGTATGGATGTGAGAGCTGGACAATTAGGAAGGCTGAACGCAGAAGAATAGATGCCTTTGAAATGTGGTGTTGGAGGAGGGTTTTGAGAGTCCCCTGGACAGCGAGGAGAACAAATAGGTCAATCTTAGAAGAAATTAACCCTGACTGCTCATTGGAAGGTCAAATAGTAAAGATGAAGCTAAAATACTTTGGACATCAAATGAGAAGGGAGGATTCACTTGAGAAGGCATTGATGTTGGGAAAGGTGGAGGGCAAAAGAAGAAGGGGGAGGCCAAGGATGAGATGGCTAGATGGTATTATAGACACAATGGGCACAGAGCTGGGAGGGCTGAGGGGGATGGTAGAGGACAGAGGCGCCTGGTGGAAAATGGTCCATGGGGTCGCAAAGGGTCGGAGTCGACTGTGCGACTGAACAACAACAATCTGTTGGAATTTTTTGAGAGTGTCAACAAGCATGTGGATAAGGGGGATCCAGTTGACATTGTTTATCTGGACTTTCAGAAGGCTTTTGACAAGGTTCCACACCAAAGGCTCTTGAAAAACTTGCCAGTCATGGAATAAAGGGACAGGTCTTGTCCTGGATCAGCAACTGGCTAAGGGACAGGAAACAGAGGGTAGCACTAAATGGACACTTCTCGAAGTGGAGGGAAATAAAGAGTGGGGTCCCCCAAGGTTCAGTACTGGGACCCCTGCTTTTCAACCTCTTCATAAATGATCTAGAAGTAGGAGTAAAAAGCAAGGTAGCCAAATTTGCTGACGACACTAAATTATACAGGGTAGTGAAAACTACTGTGAGAGATTGTGAGGAGCTCCAGAGGGATCTCTTGACACTGGGGGAGTGGGCAAAACAGTGGCAAATGAGTTTCAACATTAGTAAGTGCAGAGTGATGCATGTTGGGGCAAAGAACCCCAATTACATTTATAAACTGATGGGGTTTGAACTCTCTGCGACAAACCAGGAAAGGGACCTTGGTGTCCTGGTGTCCTACTCAATGAAGGTGTCAACCCAGTGTGCCTCAGCAGCGAAAAAAGTAAACTCAATGTTAGGGATCATTAGGAAGGGTATAGAAAATAAGTCAGCAAGTGTCATTTTGCCTCTTTATAAATCTATGGTGAGGCCCCATCTGGAATACTGTGTACAGTTCTGGTCGCCATACCTCCAGAAGGATATTATGGAGCTGGAAAAAGTGCAGAGGAGGGCAACCAGAATGATTAGGGGACTGGAACACCTTCCTTACCATCTGAGGCTGCAACGGTTGGGCCTCTTCACTCTTGAACGACGACGTCTAAGAGGTGACCTGATTGAAGTTTATAAAATCATGCACGGTGTGGACAAAGTAGATAAGGAAAAACTGTTTTCCCTATCGCATAACACTAGAACTAGGGGACACTCGATGAAACTTTTGGGTACTAGTTCTCAAACAAATAAGAGAAAGTACTTTTTCACCCAGAGGATTACTGGCCTATGGAACTCCCTGCCAGAAGAAGTGGTGACAGCTGTCAGTCTTGACAGCTTTAAGAAAGGATTAGACAAGTTCATGGAGGACAAGAGTATCAATGGCTATAATTATGGATACTTAAGGACAACCTCCGGGTTGGAGAGATAGGCAGGATATCTCTCAATATCATTTCCAGGGAATCCTAAGCAGGTGAAGGCATCTCTTTGGGAATAATGCCCTGAAGGAAATGGTGAGCCACTGTGTGAGACAGAATGCTGGACTAGATGGGCTGTGGCCTGTTCCAGCAAGGCTGTTCTTATGTTCTTATGTTCTTATTACTGGACTATGGAACTCCCTGCCAGACGAAGTGGTGACAGCTGTCAGTCTTGACAGCTTTAAGAAAGGATTAGACAAGTTCATGGAGGACAAGGGTATCAATGGCTATAATTATGGATACTTAAGGACAACCTCCGGGTTGGAAAGATAGGCAGGATATCTCTCAATGCCATTTCCAGGGAATCCTAAGCAGGTGAAGGCATCTCCTTGGGAATACCCTGAAGGAAATGGTGAGCCACTGTGTGAGACAGAATGCTGGACTGGATGGGTTGTGGCCTGTTCCAGCAAGGCTGTTCTTATGTTCTTATGGTGCTAGAGAGACGTGCCTCTCTAGCAGATGGAACAATTAGAGAGCCTCTCCGGTATGCTCTTGGGGTGACGTGGTCGCTTAAGTATCCTGGCCCACTGCTATGTAGGTCTTTAAAGGTAATTACCAGCACCTTGAATTGCACCCGGAGGCACACTGGCAACCAGTGCAGCTCCCAAAGCAGTGGCAAGGCATGGGCATAACGCCCGAATCCCATCACCACCCGGGCAGCTGCATTCTGGACCAGTTGATTAACTTGTGAACCACCCAGAGAGTGCACTAAGCAATATGGGGCATTATATAAGTATGATTGCTTTACTTTTTGCTTTGCTATTTCAAACGTAATGTCAATCCAATTTTGCAGCCCTCCTCATATATGATTAATTTAGGCTCCTCAATTCTGCTAGATTGGATCTTCCCTCCAACATACACTGATTTTTTAAAAAGAAATATTTAAACGGATTTATGATTTACATCTCCTGCCCAGCTATTGTCTATGGATGTGGTAGTTGATCTTCCACTTTGCCTCTACACTGAACTGCTTTGTTAGCTGCTATAATATACAACAATTGTAAACCCGCATTCTGCATATAAAATTGTTTAAAACTGTCCCAGCCCTCAAAATATACACTTACTAATCAGGGTATGGGAGTCAACGGTATCGCAAACAACCCACTTTTTAATAAGATGAAATTGACAATGACTCACAAGTAAATATATTGTAAATATATAAAAGACAGTTATACACAGTTCTAAGATAAATTATACATTGATGGTAGATGGGGGCCTCACTTAATTTTGGTCAAAGTGATTTGTTTTTCCATTTCCTAGTCCCATCTCTAAAATTCAAAACCTCTTGGAAGAGAACATTTACATACTGTATATACTGAGATGTGCTCATATTTCCAGACGTTGTGCAGTAAACTAAATTATTAAGCATGAAATCATTTTGTAGCTCAGATGCTTAAAGTGAAAAAATTAAATTTAGCAGTTATTTGTCCTCTGAACGGACAAGGACTTCATGAAGCATACTTATGAAGTGGAAAACAGGTTCTAGCACTAATTTAAGGTCAGTAATTATCCCACAACACACACCCTCTTTTTTTAAAACTCATTAAAGTACCTGACACAAGGTTTTTGATTCAGAAGCACAGATTGTTCTGACTGGCTTTACAATAAAGTGAAAGAGGCCACTCATTCCACATTCCCTGGTCAAGGCGGTGCCCTTTATAGATGCAAGGAGGATAAGAGTCTATCCTGTGCATCTCTGCTACTAAGAACAATACATTGGTTTGAGCTTGCATTTGCACTCAGCATAATCTATACCTATATAACAAATTCGATATGACATACTTACTTATAAAGAAGAACTGCCACTGGCATTGTAAAAGGGTTTTGGTATTTATCTTCTGTTTCTTCACACAAAGTGGTCAGATCATACAGTTTTACTATATCGCTACCACTTGCTGAAAGATAAATGTTGGTCCATCACTGTACATGACAAAAGTATAGCTGGCAGCGGCTGCAAGCTGTGGTCAAATGCTAGCATATTTAGATAAGGAAACAATAATATAACACAGATGACCAGAGAACTGCCAATCAAGACTTACTAAATTCCTATCTGATTTCAAAAGTCTGAATCCTACCATGATAAAAGGTGTTGAAGAATGGCACAAGTGTCTTTCATAAGCATTCCATTCCATAAGCATTCTGCTTAAGTTAACTGAGCAAATCAATTGTCCTGCTCCAGCCTAGTAAAACACTGTGGCAGTAAGAAATCAAGAATCGTGTGGCAGAAAGTAATCAACTATATATACAGCAAGCTGCCAAATGACGAGGGGGTAAGGAAGGCTAAGTCCGGGTGTTACCTGGCACCTTGCTACAGGAACCTGCAATGAAGCAGAAACAGCCTTGATCTCTCTACCTTTGGAATTTTCTATTACCCATGAGCCCATCCTACAATTCCAAAATATGGATTTGTAAGTACAGTTAATACCTCGGATGTTTGCACCAGATAACGCTAAAACCGCATTGCATAACGTTGAAATCCTATGGGATGTATCACATAACGTTCGGTGAAGCCTGTGCCGGTTAAAATATATCTCTATGGAGTTTTAACTTTATGCGATTCATCCCATAAGATTTTAACGTGATGTGATGCATGTATCGTATAACGTTAATAATCAGATAATGTATTTTGTTTTTAAAGCACTAATGGAAATGCTTACCTTTAAATAGCCAATATGTGTGCCCTTCCTTGGTACAGTTAGATTTCAAAAAAGACAAAATATTTTGTGCAATATCTTTTATTACTTTGGTAGAAAAATTGGAATTCTCCAAATTGGGGATATCCTCTGTCTTAATCATTTCATATTTCTAAAAAAATATATATCAACAAATGAGTAAGTAAAATCGCTGCTATAGCCTATTCATTCTTAACGTTTCTTTGTTGAGTTTAAGAATCTCATTAACATGAAAACCTTTCTTACTCTTCAGTAATATTTTCACTGGATTTTGGACTATGCATATACTAAAACACTGTACAACGCCACTGAGTCTCAATGTGGTTTTATGACTAAACAACTACTGACCAGATGCTTGTTTTCTATGCAATTTTAATACAACAATGCTATCTGGATCCTAAATCAGCATTATTGAACTTCTGATAGTTTATAGGCCACAAACATTTCCCATCAAAATGTAAAGGGATACCTTCATTCTTCAACCCCATTTCCCACCCACCCAATTTTAGCTCTCCCCACAGCCTTTTTTAAGCCTGGAGGGGGACTTTTAGAAATGTCTACATGATTTCTGGTCACTTCCAGTTTGACACACTGACTATCAAGGCCTAGGGAAGGTGAAAAACATTCTAGGTGGAAGCAGGGGTGTGTTAAAAAAGGAAAGTTAAAAAAGAAAAGAGGTTCATAGGCATGGGAAGTCATGGTAGAACCCTCATACAACCCGTGGGCTGCACTTTGCACATTTTGTGCTAAATCATGTTTTAGGACTACAGCTTCAAACTCCTAAAATCACATTCTTATTTTCAAAAAACAAGCTAAACCGTCAATCTCAAATATACCTGAACAATTCCGTTGACGTGGAAACACATGACAAGTTCCGGCACATTGCAGATCAAGTTGTCCAGCCAATAGTCAATGCCTGTTAGCACATTAATTGGCTTGTTGTTATCCCTACAAACAGAAGCATTTTAATATTATTTCAATAAAATATATACTGTGGGGATCCAGAAGCCACAGAAAGTTCAAAACGCCATGGCCAGCTGCAAAATGAAGTCTGCCACTTTGTAGAATCAGCTCTTGGCAGAAGGTTTGATATTTCACACCAGACTATAAATTTTTAATTGTCCTCTGTTTCTGAGATTTTGCTGGACTAATAAAGGCATTAGCCACACTTGTTTCCAGATTATGCATAATAACAAAAAAATTCTTTTTTGCTTTCTTCGTTTTGATTTCTACAAGAGAGGTGATTATGTTTTAGAACTTAAATCTATGAATTATAATATTTAAAATATAGGAAACAATTTTAAAAATGCTCTTCCAAAGCAAAAATAATAAATTACTTGAAATGGAAAAAATATCTAAGTGATGTGCAAAGGCCAAAAATGGGAAGACCCGAAGGTCCCACACTAAAATTCTGCATTTCTCCATGTGTTGGGAGGAGGAACATGGTGATACTTGCAAAGCTGGGGTATAAGAGAATCTTATTTATGACCAATGTATATATTCCTTAACCTTTCATTTTAGAAAAACCAACACAGTTATCTTTGGAGTGAGTCTTGCTAAAAAATCCCATCTACGGACAATGGCTGAAGAACTGTGACATCAACAAGGGATTCCTCAACCGTGTTATCCTTGTTAATTAACCCATCTTAGGATGTGCATCAGATATCTTCAATAACTGTTTTGACAGTTATGTAAGATAAAACTCTTCTCCCAGGATTCTAAACTTTTTACATTTGTGATGTCCTCTAAATATTTGGCATGTTGAGCAGAATTATATAATTATGTCAACAGAATGCCAATGGTATACATTTCAATAGTAAATTATCACAGTTAAGAAATTAGTACTTGTTTCTCTTGTCTCACACTGGGTCACGTGGCTTCTGTATAACAAGAAAAATAACAGCCAACTTCTTAACCAGAGCAATTTGCCAAATAAAGTTACACTGTTACAATTACACTGGTTGGCATAAGTAACAAGATTCTCATGTCTATTATTTTATTATCAGTTACAGCAGGGGTCAGCAACCTACGGCCTGTAGCGCCAAATCATCTGGCTTGCCACTCACTCCAGCTGGAAGCAGCAGAAACAGCCATAAACACATCCGTGGCTATTGTAAATGTGTTTACGACAGCCGCGGAAGCCTTTTACAGGGGGAAAAAATTCTACATTTTTTTCCAGGAATTTGGAAATGATTTACATTATTCTGGTTTAAAAGGACCACTTTCCTGCCCCGTTGTCACTGAACAGTGATGTCATTACACTGGCATGCAAGGGGAAACAACCCCCTTCCAGACTCCACCAGTCCAGCCCACTCAATTTAAAAAAGTTGCCGACTCCTGAGTTAGTGATGAATTTTTACATTGTTAATGGCACTTTGCATTTTTAATATGTAAACTACTTTTGTATTCATGAAAACTGGTACATCTGTTTAACAAACATACCTTGTCCTGCTAACTAGGCAAATAAAATATAAATTTTTAGAAAGATTTGTTTCATGAGTCAACTGGAATTGCTTGAATTTGATTCATATCACAGGTCTGCAAAAAATTAATAATAATCAGCTGCAAAGGATAGTTTTGGTAAATTTTATGTTTTCTAGTGTGCTGAATCCAAAAATGACCTCATTTTCCCCCCATCACGTAGTTTTTTTTGCAAAATATGAGGGTTTTGCATTTAAAAAAGCGTAAGAGTGATGAGAAAATCACTATTTTATTACAATGAATGAAACATATTATTTCTTATAATTAAACAATTTTGTCTGTGAAATCTTTTCTTCTTCTCTTTTATGCTCCTCCGAATACGCTTTCACTTTCCATTTTCTGTTTTCCATTTGAGCATCCAACAGTAGTCAGCTAGCATATTGACGTTCCATCTTTCTTGGTAGTGTCTCTCGATATCACGGACATCCTGGTGAAATCTTTCACTTTGCTCTTCACTGTAGGCTCCCAGGTTTTCAGGAAAATAGTCGACATGGGAGTGTAAGAAATGAAATTTTAAGCTCATCTTGCATCCTTGAGCTTTATACGCATTCAACATGTGTTGTGCAATGGTTTTGTAGTGAGGGTCTTTAGTATTCCCTAAAAACTTGTGAACTGCAAAAGTCCCACACTTCCTTTTCTTTTTCTCCCATTGTTTCTAAAAAGAGGGGATCGGATATTAGTTTTCGTATGTCGGGGCCAGTAATAACTCCCTCTTTCAATTTGGCTTCAGACAGTTTTGGGAACTTTGAACACAGATATCTGTAGGAGACCCATCATATCCTGGCCACTGCTTCTTTGAGTTTCTGCCATCGGGACGGAGATATAGAACAATGAAGGTAAAAACAAGCCGTCTCAAGAACAGTTTCTTCTCCAGAGCAATTTTGGCCTTAAATGGAAACTCTGGACTCTGAAGTCATCTTATCTTATTTTAAAAATTTTAGATTTTTAATTTTTAGGATTTTAGAATTTTGAAATTTTTGAAATTTTAAAGTTTTGAAGTTTTTAAATTGTACTGTATGGTACTATCTTAATTGGTGTTTCTGTAGCTGTTTTAAAATAAGGGGTATGCCTTATTCGAGTTGATATATAGCAACTGAGACATTTCGTTGTTCCTGCAAGGGGACAATGACAATAAAGATTTATTCTATCTTATCTTATTCCCCATCTTTTGGCAGTGAATTAACAAACTGTTTCATAAACCCTAATTTAATATGAAGAGGTGGCAATAAAACCTTTTCTGTTGGAACCAAGGTCAAATTAATGTTTTTTCGCTGGGGATTAAGGCATCTCGAAGTGGCCAGTCAGTTTTTGTCCAATGGAGGTCTCTGGCTCGACTGTCCCACAAACAAGGAAGCAGGGATATTTTGTATAACCTGCCTGCTGCCCTAACAACATGGTTAGTATTTTAAAGTCTCCACAAACCATCCAGCGATGTTTTTGATATTTGATTTTGTCAAGAATCAGTTAAATCATTATAGTTTTCATCCAAATGCACCGAGTGTCCTATACGAAGTGATGCAAATGTATTTCCATTATGCAGCAAGACTGCTTTGAGGCTTGTTTTTGATGAATCAATGAATAGGCACCACTCAGATGAATCATATTCTATTTCAAAGCACTTCATTAACCCTTGAACATCACTACAATAAACAAGATTTCCATCTTTGGAGAAAAACTGAGTGAATTCTTTCTCTCGGTGCCTGTACCATGAAAATGATGTTCCAGGTGACAGCAGGATTTTATTTGATAATCTTGACCCTAGCAATTCGGCTGAATCTTTGGAAAGGCCTAAATCTCCAACTAAGTCATTGAGCTCGCTCTGAGAAAAAAGTTGACGTACCTCATCAACAGAAAAATCTGAGCTAGATTCGTCCTGGGAAGGCAATGTGTCTCTGTTCTCCGAATCGCTCAGTATTATCCAAACTGGAAGGTGGGTGTGAAACTGGTATTTCAGAGCTATGGCACACTGGATGAATAGCTGAATTAAGGTTTGGGTAAGATATCTTCTTTTTATTTTTTGTATTAAAGCCTTTCAATCTACCGAACAGAAATAGCAGTCGATAGTGTGGTTTTGCTGTTCATGCCACATCGTAGGAATGCCAAAATGGAATAAGGTTTTCTTATCTTTAAACCACAAACGAAGATCTTCTTCATACCTTCTACACACCTTATGGGGAGCCCATGATTTTTCTTGATCCCCAAGTTTCAACTTGAAATAAGCAAAAATACACTTTTTTCACAAAATCACTTATGTTTCTTTGTTGGCTTTTAATAGTGCATTCACCACAAATAAAACAAAAGTTTTCCGGAGAAATAACACAACCTCTTGGAGCCATCATACAAAACTAAAAATGAGCAGTCACGTTTGAATGCAGGATGTAAACTGAGTGTGGCTTAAACAACTTATTTAGCATGTTGAAACATGAACAAATCTGACAGTAGGCGTGTTTATATTCATTTATAATACCCCAGAGAACATGTCTAAACATGCTCAACCCAGCTAGTAAGATTCCTGGATATGTTCACCTTTCGATACAAACAAAATAAACCTGTTGGGACATGATCACCTGAGCTTCCTCACACCACTAAACCTCTACACCCGCCCCCCACCATTCCTCTTCGCATTATTCTTGATTCTAGCTCTAATAAATATTAAATGAAAGTAAGAAATAATTTTTGAATAGGGTTTTTAGAATCAAGAATAGGATATCAGATTTTGGGTTAAAGGCAAACTTCACGCTAAATTAAACTAAAAACACGAGTTTTGCAAGAAAACTTGACGAGATGGAATTTTTAAAGTATTTTACTCGGTTTCACTAAGTAAAAATCTCTAAGAAACAGTAAAAAAATCCTATGCAGTTTTTTTGGTTGCAGACCTGTGTATTTGGAGGAAGCTTTAAATATCATATTTGCTGGTGTATAAGACACACATACATGCACCCCCAAAAAAATACACCGGAAAAAAATGGAGTGTGTCTTGTGTTCCGGCAAATATGGTATTCACTGTATATAGTGGCCTCTAGTGGGCCATTTTGGTAATATGTAGTTCTGGGGGATCTTGAGGAAGAGAGCAGCATTTTGAGTGCACCTTTAAGAGGCTTTCTAGCCTCAAAGCAGGAATTCGGGAACGATCTGAGTGAGCTCTTCAACAGGACCAGAGATGGATTATCAAGAACAGGTTCAGCTGGCAATGAGTAAAGGGAGCCATCAAGATGGTGGCGGGGGGAGGGGGTGTTTGATGCTTCTCCCGGGGAGACAATGCTTTTCTTGGCAAGGGAATTAAAATGTTACTCAGCCTTACTCCAGCCAGGAGAGTGGAAGGGGGTTGTTTCCCCTTGCATGCCAATATAATGACATCACTGTTCAGTGACAGCGGGACAGGAAAGAGGTCCTTTTAAACTAGAATAATGTAAATCATTTCCAAATTCCAGGGGAAATGTAGAATTTTTTTCCCTTTAAAAATGTGTTTAGAAAAAGGGGTGCATCTTATATTCCAATGTGTTTTATACACCGGGAAAGATGATAATCTGTCAGTGAGGAAGTAAATGGCTGACCAATATCCAATTCACAAAACAGTATGACTGATCATTAATGGTAGATATAATGTGTGAATAGAAGAGATAGGTAGCTCACATTATAGAATATGCTACACCCACAGAAAATAATCACCTGAGACGCAAGCTCACAGCAGGGTATCTTCCTCCTCCAAATATAGGCATATTTGATCCAACCAACATGTGAATATCTTCAAACGTCCACAAGATATTTCGAGCAAAATCATTTTTAAGACCCTTGAAATTTGAAGATAGCATCTGTAAACATTTACTTTCTTTCAAAGAAAAAAGCAACACATTCTGCAGACTTACAAAAAAATGAGAAGAAAAGCAAATGGAATACAGCATGTGATAGATTTTCATAACAAAAATCAAGATCATTGATGTCACTAGGCAACTAAAAGAAGCATTATTTCTTTCCCCCTCAATTACACTGGAGATTAAACTGAGCAAAGGGATTATATTTCTGCACTCAAATGTCACATAAATTCATACCTGACTGTTTTCCCCGTCACTGAACAAAGTAGTTAGGTTTTGTTCTTTGGGGGCTGAGGCCACATGCCCCACTATATATGAGGGTTGAAAAGACACACTTCCCTGTGAAAAGCACAAGGATATCAGAAATGATTCTATTGCTGAGATTGAATAAAACTGACTCACAAAAAGTACGTATTTTGCATACTGGACAACTAGAGCTTTGAGAAGCAACATTCACTGAACAACATATATGTTTGCAAAGCCAACATGTTGTTTTAATATTTTCATTCTAGCAGACCATTTTTTAAAAACCATCTGCACAGAATACTACTCTTTGCAAGTAATCTACTATTATATGTTTGGTAACAACACTTACACCCTGGGTTCCCAAACTTTTCATGCTGCGGTCCAGTCACATGGTTGAGTGGGCCAGTCACGTGGTTCCTCCCACCATAAACCCTGCTGTAAAATGCAGCCACGGCTGTCGTAAATGCGTTTTTTTTGGTTTAAGGGTTTTTGTGATTTTATCACTATGGGGATTTTTTATACTTGAATCTTTTAATGTTTATTGTGAGCCACCCAGAGTCGCTTCTGCAAGGGGGCAGCAATATAAATTCAATAAATAAATAAATTTACAGCAGCATTTACGGCAGGTGTGGCGTGTTTTTATGGCTGTCGTAAATGTGCCCACTTCCACTTCGGGGTGCAGCGAGGGTGGTGGCAGGCCATAGTTTGGCCACCCTTGCCGTAGACCTTTTTAATTAATTCTGCAAATAAGATAATTTGATCAAGTCATTTTATATTTTGTTCCTCCTCTCTTTAAAGAAGAAAAGCAGTCCACAGCTCATGATTCACCTTGGAATGCCTTCATGGTGTCCACAACTTAATTAAAAAAAATTTCTGTGTATAGCTAGATTAAAGGTCAATTTTCTTGGACTTTAACTGTCTCAATGTGAGGCACAGATTTTTCAAAATACCACAGCTTCCTTTTGTCAGATTCATAGTTACCAATACCACAATATTATGAATATTTTATGATAGCAGACATTAGAAACTTTTGCCATGCATTTTTCAAGTCATAGTACACACATCAAATTATCTTTTAGTTTTTTCAGAATTGTGTTCTATCTTCGTTAACTCAGTTTGTATTCTGATAATTGTACCAGATTTTAATTTCTAACTATATCACTCTTGCAGTAGCTCTTTAGTATCAACTCTGTACAAGATGATGTACAGAACAAGGAATGTAGTTTCTATCCAGATGGCTTATAATAAACTTCAGATAGAAAAAAGGAGAATAAGGATTGACAAGTCAATATGTACAGAGAAGAGGGGGGGGACAAGAGGTTGTGGGGTTCAACATTAACATCTACATCTGATAAAAAAAACTAAGCAAGGAGATGGTATCTGTTGCACAATATTGAGCACCAAATAGGAAGAGGAACATCAGAAAGAACAATGTAATTCTAGCCATCTAAACTAGATGAAAAACATGAGGGAATTCAAAGTCTTAAAGTTAAATAGTCAATGATTACAGAAAAATGTTTCTGAATCATTCGGAGTCCATGGTCTTGGTAACAATATAGCAGCCAAACGATGCCATCTTTACTCATAATGCTATGATCTTCCCATCAGCTTTAATACAAAACTGAAATACAAGGCTAATGTTTAACTGCTTTACTGCATTGGTGGCCAACCTTGGTGCCCCTGGTGTTCTTGGACTTCAATTCCCAGAGCCCAAGTAAGCACACCAGCTGACCAGAACTTCTGGGAATTGAAGTCCAAGAATGCCAAGGGCACCAAGGTTGGCCACCCCTGCTTGTATCCACTATACAAGACAGCCAAGAAGAACATACCGTATTTTTGGACCATAAGATGCACCTGACCATAAGACGCACCCAGTTTTCAGAGCAGGAAAACAAAAAATATATATAATACTGTATTTTGCACCACAAACCAGTGGTGGCGCTGCAGGGGAAATGGGCAGGCAGGCCAATTGCACTGAGGAAGGAAGTGATACTCTAGCCTAGCCTCTTGCTCTCCTTTCAACCAGGAAGCATGTTTCCCCCACACACACACCACAACCATTTTGTCCACGTGGAGTAGAGACAAAGGCATCAAGCCAGGTAAGTGAAACCCTTTCTTTTTAAGCACAGGATTGATTTCCCACTTAAATGCATTGGGAACATACAAATAGAAAACTTGAATACAAGAAATCTATTTCCAATGCATTTAAATGGAAAATTGCAATTTTCGCCCTCTAGTTTTTCATGGTTTTCCCCCTGCCCAGCTGAACAGCTGATAGGTGGCAGTGGCCAGCTGTGGCTCTTGTAAAATATCCTTTTACAACAGCCACAGCTGGCCGAAGACCAGCATTTGGACTATAAGACGCACCCTCATTTTCTCCCCACTTTTGGGAGAGAAAAAGTGCGTCTTATGGTCCAAAAAATACGGTAATTGGCTTTCAGCTCTTAGCAGAACAGCAACAGTTGCCAACTGTGAGTCCAGAAACATCTGGAAGGTCTATATTACATAGCCTTGAACCCTGGGTGGATACAAAGCAATTATTTGTTTTAAAAAATAAAAAATAAGATTTTTGAATTTTAAAATGGATTTTTTTAAAAATAAAATGCTTTGAGGAAAAAATATAAGTATATCTTTTTATTTAAGATACTGTACACTATAGTGCAAAGGTAATTCATCATGAAATAAATTTTTAATACATAGCACAGCAATTCTCAACGTTTTCAGGCCCCGGGCCTGATCACACCTGCTAGACAGCTGATCGGACCAGTCATGTGGTTCCTCCCACCAGGAAGCGGAAGTAAAACCCGCCCCACACATGCGCAGAATGCATTTAGCAGCATTCTGCACATGCGCAGCACACATTTTATTTCCGTTTCCGAGTGCAACGAGGGCGTCGGGGGGGGGGGCGGGTCTGGCCCATGGGCCATAGGTTGCAAATGCCTGACATAGCATGAGGCTATATATTCATGCAATGTTTATATTTTTGGTAAATGAATTTCATTAATTCATTTGCAATGTCATGTTCTTCCAGGGTATCTGTAAGATTATTGACATCTTTTCTACCTAGAAGATATTGCCGCAATGTTTGGTTTTAGTTCTTAAAACGTGAATTTGTGTCTACAGAGATCACATGACTTTTCTTCACAGCAAAAATATTACAAAATAAAACATGGGCAGTTGTTAAAAAGACCTTGATCCCATTGTTCCTTTGCAAATCTAGGTTCAGTACAAAGAATCAACCCCTTACCTCTTTAGTATTAAGTTTCAAAAATGTAATGAATAGAAGACTGTTGACAGTGGAATAGATCTGCTCAAGATGCTAAGTATGGGGGCAAGCTATAAAAAGGATAGTGAAAACTTTTGATCCTTTGAGTCTTTATGAAGAAAACAATGATTTAATAAGGGATTCTCAATGTTTCTGTGCCACGGGCCAGACACGTGGGTTACCCCTGCTGTAAACACTGAAGTAAACATATGATTGTGTGTTTGCACATGCATGTTTACGGCTGTCATAAACATATCAGTTTCCACCTCTGGGATCTTCGCCGCTGGCCAAATGGTTTGCCACTGCAGGCCAGGTCCGGCCCTCAGGCTGCGAACTCCTGATTTAAAATATAATCTTACTAGTGATTTAAACTGTGATTTAAAACAATTTGATTCCAATTAAACCCACACAGGTTGTAAGATTACCACATGCAAAGGTAATTTTCTCAGCTCCAACATTATTCATTTATTACATTTATATCTTACCTTCCAACTAAAAAAACAGTGCTCAGGCTTATGTAAAAAACCACAAATGTTCTGGCCAGGGCACCTTCTTGCAAGTCTCTGATACCCATGCAACCCAATTTTAACACAGGAAAAGTATAGAAGTTGCTTTATGATTGATAAAGGTCAGCAGATCAAAATGGGAAAAAGTATTCTGTACAGTCCTTTGCAAGCTATCACATGAAAACTCTACTGCTAAACATGTGCTAGCCTTAGCTAGCCAAACCATCTGTCTTTGCCTCTCATATAAACACTCTATTATGTAAATGTATTATTTCTGTGATTTTTCTCTCAGTACTTAACTGAGCTGTGAAAAGTTGGATTACAAAGAATTTTAAGGAATAAGAGGACTCAATATTAATTAGAAAACCAACATCAGTGTCTTTGCTTTTATACAACTGGTCTGCATTAGCAGATGTCTTGTGGAACAACCAACACAGACTGCAGTATATATTTCCTTTATCAACCAAGATGTGCCGAAAAACAGCAGCAAACGTCTGAATTAAGACTGATAAAACAAAAAAAATGTAACCAGTGTTCTAATTTTCTCATTCATCTTGTGTTAGCAAATCAAGCAGGAAGAATAAACAGCACATTCTCAGAATAAAACAAGATTTCTGAGGATTTTTTTTTCTCTGTGAGAAAGATGTATCAGTCAGATTAGCAACATCTTTAAGATCTATTCTGAAAAAAATTCAGAGCGAGGGCCACATCCAGCAAGCCTTCCTAATACTACCATCTGGGAGTATACATGCATTCCCCAACACAGATTCTTCACAGCTATCTCAGGTAGGATCATTTAAAGGTGGAAGAAGGGAAAACCTCATCTGCCTCCCTGGCCAAATGTACACCAAGCTCATTGTTCCTCTGCAGCAAACCAGTAGTCTTGGATTGCTACCCTATACTTCTAATGAAGTACAGAAATGGGCTGGAGAACAAGGAAAAGCAGTTGTGGGCATAACTACAACAGCTGAGGTCCTGTATAGTAGGCAGCTGGAAGTACTGCATGGTGTTTAACGGCCACCAGAATATGTAGTGGCAACAAGTGCTACAGAGGCCTTTTGCTTCTATCCAGAAGAAGAATGCATGATATTGAGTGTTGCTGTTCCTGGGAACCATTTTCATTTTCCTACTTGGGCACTGTGGTTAAGATGCAGAACTTGATGACTGGAAGGTTGGCAGTGCAAGATCTGAGTACTGCATGACGGAGTGAGCTCCTGTCTCTGTCCCAGCTCCTGTCAACCTAGCAGTTTGAAAGCAAGAAATTGCAAGTAGATAAATAGGTGCCACTTTGGTGGGAAAAGAAACAGTATTCCGTGCACTCCGGTGTCTAGTAATGCCTGCCACATGGCCACGGAAACATCTGCGACACAGACAGTGCTGGCTCTTTGGCTATAAACAGAGATGAGCACTGAACCCTAGAGCATACCTGTCAAGTTTTGGATTTGAAAATAAGGGAAATTTTTGGCCATGCCCCCTCCTCCCCACAATCCAGGCACATCCAAGAGCCTAGAAGAGGAGTAGACACCAGAGCCAGAAAGGAGGTAAATACTGTAATTTTAAACCCCTTTTGCTCCCATATAATTTCATAATATGGTGATTTTTTTATGGAACTGTTTTTTTACACTTATATCAGTTAATTGTCTATTGTCCTAGCCTTGTGTACCTCAATTTCATTTTTTTAAATCTGTGTTTAAGACTGGACCACCGAAATATCCTCTTTATGTTGTATGCAAATATACTTGAAGCCGATTGGCTCATTGTCTCTTCCCTTTAACACCCTCTTTCCCAGGAGAGAGAAGAGACAATCAAATTAATGCTGAGATGTTCCTTCATCTCACCTTAGTGGATGATACCACTTCTAACAGCTATTATTATTTACTAATTCAAAGAAACAGAAGCCAAAACAAACAACAGCCATCATTTTCTATCCTCAGCTTCTCTGGCACTTGTGGAAAGGAATATTGCTGTACTGTATGTAAACTAGAGTATAGAAGAATGTTTAGGCTCAATTTGACAGCAACACCAAAGCAAGAGCAGTAGTAGTGGCTGTTGCTATGGGCGGAGGTTCTGGTAAGGTCTCAGAAATTGTTTATCAGCACTGAGATCTGAGATCCATTTTGAGAGCTCTAGATTGCAACCAAAGCCATCTTAATAAATCAATGCCAGTGCAGTTCATACAATGCATTCCAAATACACTTTGTTGTTGAATCACACAATCGATTCCGACCCTTTGCGACTCTATGGACCCAAATACACTAGTGCAGTGAAAACAGAACAGAATTGCACAATAAAGAAATTCAAATATAACAGAATTCTTATCACAAACGTTTCAAACCAGTTTTCCAACCACCAGCATTATTTTATTTAATGCTCTATTAATCTGCTTGATTTAGTAATTTATGCCATATTAACCTGGTCAGAAGTCGCTGCATCTTCAGAAAGGGAAGAGGGCATTTCAAAAGGGGCTGGCCAAGATACCCTTCCAGCATCATCCGTTTCCTCCTCATTTCTTTCTTCCTGGTGTTGTTCTCCAGAAGCAGAAGCCGGCTGAGCAGCTCCATCGCCATTAATGCTGTCAATAAATGTATTGACATTCTAGTTAGAATCTTTTCTGAATCCTACATTTAACTTCTTAGAGATCTGTGAAATCTTTAATACCACTTCTATCATTAAACAATGGGAGATAATACCTAGAATTATTCCCAGATTTTAGTAATTCCTGATTTCGAAATACAATTCAAAACAGCAGCACTGGAGAATGTTAACAGGACAGATTTTAAATGTAAAAGATATCTGTTGCTTCTGATCCTTGTATTTGTACAAAGCTACACAAATATTTGAGAGTAAAGGTTTCCACCATTTTAATTATACATGCATCTATTAATAGCTCTGTTCTTCCCTCACAAACCCCTCGCAAAGAATCATATGAATGTCATCTTGCAAAGTACATTACCAGTGCTGTATTTTTTGACTACCTTGTAAGGTAAAATGGAATGGGGGCAGAGAGAAAAGCAAAGGGGAAAACTTCACCCCACTACAGCATATTCAGAGATTTCCCTTTCTGCATTACATATATTGTGACCTCCCTTTACAGTGGGCTGCATGGAAGTAACATGTTACAAAGTAATGTATCACAGGAAATTCATTACTTTAGCAAGGAACATATGGGGAGTACAATTATTGTCCACAAAGGAACATCCAGAAGTATAATTAGTTGAGATTGTGTGACACAGTAACAGCATTTTCCACCATTGCTCATTAACAATATGAGGGGGCATGCTGAGTCACAGAAAACAACATACAGACCAAGGGAAAGGATGCAACACAAAGCAATCACACTTATAAACCTCCACATAGAGCCAAGTGCAGTCTCTGGGTGGTTCACAAGTTCATTAACATTCTCTCCCCCCCCCCCCTGGCCTGGCAACATGGTGGGTGCTCATTTTACCGAACTTGGAAGGATGGAAGGCTGAGTCAACCTTGAGCCCTGGTCAGAATCAAACTTACAACCTTTTGGTTGCAGTACAGCAGTTTACCACATGAAGACCTCTGGAGAGACAGCATTTTAAAAAAACTATAAGTGCCAATAGCTGCCATGCACGTGGCTCTGTAGGACCAGAAGGACAGAGGGGAAAGGGACAACTGAGAAGTGTAGATCCACCATGAGTAGAATTGGGACCAACACTGTGATAGGAGCAACTGCTTACTCAAACTGTTCACTCAATAGCTTCAGAGGATTAATAACTTAAGAGAAAGATCTGAATATAATAAGAGAGGCAGGGGATGAAGGACGTGTCAGAGTGTTTCTCTAAAAATTGTCTAAAATCCTTTAAAGATAATTTATACATCACAGCAATACTAACGTTAGTTTATCCATAATATTTATCAATAATGCATCAATAAAGAAAGAAAATAAGGGACTGCAGTGGCTCAAGTGGCTAAGATGCTGACTGGGAGGTGGAAGGTCAGCAGTTCGATTCCTGAGTACTGCAGGACGGAATAAGCTCCCGTCTTTGTCCTAGCTCCTACCAACCTAGCAGTTCGAAAGCAAGAAATTGCAAGTAGATAAATAGGGACCACTTCGAGGGAAGGTAACAGCGTGTCTAGTCATGCCTGCCACATGGCCACGGAAATGTCTGCAGAAGCAGACAGTGCTGGCTCTTTGGCTTTGAAACAGAGATGAGCACTGAACGCTAGAGTCGCATATGACTGGCTTTCAAGCAAGGGAAACCTTTAAAGAAAGAAAAGTTGCTACGTAATGTAATGAGTTCCTTTTCAAAAGTAATAATCCAAGTTCTGTAAGTAAGATGTTCTCTGAAAGTCTGTAAGTGTTTGAGAACATTCATTTTGATGTCAAAATTTTAGCATACCTATGTTAGGGTGCAATCAGACAGTGAGAAATGATCGCATCTGACCACACCGGGAAGGGTCAATCTGCCAGGAGTGATCTTCCTTAAAGCAATCTTTCTGTCTATTGGAGAATTGGTTCAACTTAGGCATGGAACATATCTGAAGCACTATCACGAGTACATTCTGTACTTGCTGGGAAATAGCTTGAACCAGACCATGTCATATGTGGTAAAAAAAAAATGCAAGCAATTCCCCTAGCTAATCTCACCCTTAGTTCCTTGCAGTTAGAAAGTTCTATAAAAGACTAACAAATGTAATGTGGCATAAGCTTCAAAGTTTGTTTTACTTTGGATATATATTCTAAAAAATGCATGTAGCAACAAATTTTATCAGCAAAAAGTATATGCATATTTACCTGTAATATAAAAATTTGGAAAGTATAGCTTTCTGGTACCAATGTTCTTTGCTTTTTTTCTTTCGTTGCCACTTCTGATCTATTAATCTCTGGTAGAATTCTTTTAGCCAAGTCCAATCTCCAGTCTAAGTAGCACAAATGAGAACATAATTATTTAAAAAAATACCCTTCATTCACTAACTTCTTATTGTACCATCTAACCCCGATGGAGAACTGTGGAAAACTCAAAATCTGAAACATCTACACCATGACAGATAGTCTTAATAAAGATAAAACATAATAGTGGGTTCTGTTTTCACTCATGGACCAACATGGCTGCCATTTTTTATTATTTGTTTACTGAATGCTTACCCATCTGCAGTGGCTCAGTGGTTAAGAAGCTTGCCTTGTTAGCTGGAAGAATGGCAAGTCGGCACTTTGAGACCCAGGTACTGCATGACGGATTGAGCACCCATCTCTGTCCCAGCTCCTGACAACCTAGCAGTTTGAAAACAAGACATTGCAAGTAGATAAATAAGGGATGACTTTGGTGGGGAAAGATCTTGGGGACATGAAAGGAGCCTCATTTGGAACTCCTGAGTGGAGTTCCGTCCGCAAAAAACCTTTTTAACCCAAAATAATTTCTGACACAAAATTACTATTACCCTCCATTTCAGAGAAATCTCTCTCCCAAATCAGTTCATATCAAAAGAGAAAAGAACAGAGCCCGCCAACAGTCTTACAAACACAAATTGTAACACAAGAGAGAATGGAAATAGGAAGAGAGGAAATTGAGTGCTACAAGGCAAGAATAAGGTAGTGATCTATAAGCAGACATTTCTTTCTATTTCATGATCTTCCCTTGATGGTACTTTTTGTTCAACAGCAACTGATTGCTCTTGCTCCTTGATTGAATGATAAAACTATGGTACTCTTTTCTCCTGTTTTTATGGTCCCAGTATAGAGGATAGTTGGCACATAAGTCTCTTTTCTGGAAGGTTCCCTGCCAGGAGACCTACGGCTACAGACGGAATTGCTGCCCTTAAGGAAAGGGTTGAAAACCTGACTGGCAGGGCAGGTTTGGGGGGCCGACGGGGTGCTGACTTCCGCTCGTTGGTTCTGTTAGAACTATATGTCCCTTTTATTGTTGGAAGGGAAGGGAGGGCTTTTTAATTTGGGATGGTTTTAAATAGTTTTATTGAATTTTTAAAGGGGATTTTGATAATACTTCTGTGTAATTGTGCCGCCCTGAGTTGCCCTAGGGCAAGAAGGCGGGATCCAAATCCAAATAAATAATTAAAGGGATGGAGCAATAAAAAATCCTGCCACTGTTCTTTCTCTTTCTAAAAACACGGATGTGACAGGCTAGTCTCTCTGTTCATTTCATGTTATTCCTGGGTGACAGAATGTGTAATCTACAGAAGCCACCTTGAAGCCACAGTAATTAGACAGTAAATAAAAAGTAGCATAAAATAAAAACATTTTGCAGCCATTTACGCAGTTATATTTTTACCACCAATATATCAACATAACAACTCCCCTGGTGGCTTAGTGGTTAAGACGCTGAGCTGGATACTTGAAGGTCGGGTTTCAATACACAAGGGCTGCACTTGGGGACATGAAAGGAGCCACATCCTGGCGTCCCCTGAGCAGAGTTTCTCTAGCAAAAATCCTTTCAACCCAGAGTAACTTCTGACACGATATAATTATTGTCCAAGTTTTGCTTTTTGGTGCGGTTTTTTTTTTTGGGGGGGGGGGGGTTAACCTTATCATTCAATTAGACCTATTCATCGTGATTAAAGAGCATGCTAAGTAATTCCATTTAAAGAAAAATGCATTTTACATAAAATAGTTTAACAGAATCAAAAATCAGAGAACATCTTCAGTACCATCAGCCCAAAATAATTCAACAGTTTAAACTGGATACTTAAATTTCTACGCAGATAGCCATACACCCACACATTCTCTGTTAGTGAGAGTAGGGGAGGGAGATTACTGACTAAAACTAAACATAGCATATGATCCAAAATAATTACTACAACAAATTTAATTACCTGTGATGATCTCATGAAAAGCTCTTGAATATCCAGATCATCCAATAAAATGGTTCTCCCAATTCGATGCACAGCCATACTGACATGTGATTTGCTATAAGGTATCTTAAGAAGCTTTTTAATGTTCTAAAAAGTAAAGAAAAAAGCAAAATGATGTCATTTATTTTAGAATATATACAACATCAAGACTTTCCACGTGGGTCAAACTGGACCATGATACAATTAATAAAAGTCGGGATGAGCTTTAAACCACAGTTACTAAGTCGCTAATCTAAACTGTAGCCAGAAACCAACTTTTTAAAGAAGAGAGATGACACTGACTGAATTCAGACTTCAAACCAAACCACAGTTGAGATTTCTGAACTATTCTTTGGACTGAATGTCCAGTATTGATGAAGCTGCTACCCTCCATCAAGGTGGATTCAAATGGGATTTAATCCACTTGGGGACTATCACCCTTCCTGTGGACTTCGATACCCAAGGCCATTAGTCCTCAGGGTTGTTGGGTTTGTTAACTGCTGCCTGACAATCGACGTTGAGTTGCTGGCAGTCTGGTCTACTCGATTACCATAGCAGGATAACCTGGTCAGACTGGCATGCAAATATCTATCACACAAAAATATATTTTGAGATTTTTACCCTCAGTCATCCCAAGAGGAGAAACAGCAGGAGTTAGAACAGTTGTTAGTACACCAGAACACAGCTCTAGGTGAAAGTACCTTTATCCTCTATCTACAAAACTTTGGAAGGACTTTTCCTGGGACACAGCACTTATGTAAGATAAAATAAATATACCTTATGCACCTCAAGGAAAAATTGATAAAACAAAAAGAAAAATTACAGCTGCCAAAATAAGGATTCATTACTTTATGGGTAATTTTAGCAGGTGGTTTCCTAAAGGTAAGGCCAATGAAAAGATCTTGCCAACTATCTGGTGTTATGCCTTACATTATTTTATTGCATAATATACTTACCTCAGAATCAGATACAACATCCACATCATTTCCAACTGAATCGATAAAATCATATGCCATACCGAAGCTATTAAAAATAAAACACATAAAAATACAAAATATATGTTTTTAAATAATTACCAAGAACTACATTGTATCAAAAGCAATTTTATTATAATGGGGGAAATAGTGTTGTTTTAGTTATGCTGGGACAAACTAGAAATGAACTAAAAACTTCTTCTCCTATGCCTAATTCCAAGGCTATCTTATAATTCTTTTCCCCCCTGCTGAATCCTTTGAGAACCTCAGGTTAGAACACTGGTTCCGAATGTGGGGCACATGCCAGACAGGGTGACTTTAATTCCCAGAAGCCTAAGTCAATACATTACCTGATCAGTGTTTTGGGGAATTGAAGTCCAAAAAACAAAGGTTGTGAAACACTGGGTTAGAGACAGAAGGCTTTAATAGTCAAAAATCACTGCTGGATCACTCTGCTGGAATCACGATAGCCAGCAGTGACCCAGTGGTTATTTTCAACTAGTAAAGGCTCCTATCTCCATGCCTAGGCTCCAAAGGCTTTCCCAGGGCAAGGAAGCCTCAGAACCTGAAAAGGGGGTGAGAGGTGGTAGCACACTTTATTTCTTTAAATTAATTTATGTTACCTTCCTTCAGTTTATGCCATTGGAACTAAGCCACCAAGATTTTGCCCATTATCATATTAACCAACGTTATAATTTTGTTGTTGTTCAGTCACACAGTCGATTCCGACCCTTTGCAACCCTATGGACCATTGCCCGCCAGACACCTCTGTCCACCCACCATCCTCCTCAACCCGCACAGCTCTGTGCCCGTTGCTTCTACAATAACATGTACCATCTCATTTATTTTTGGCCACACTCTTCTTCTTTTGTCCTCCACCTTTCCCAGCATAAAGGCTTTCTCAAGTGAATCTTCTTTTGTCATTTGATGTCCAAAGTTCTTTAGCTTCATCTTTACTATTTGACCTTCCAAGGAGCAGTCAGGATTGATTTTTTTCTAAAAGCAACCTATTTGTTCTCCTTGCTGTCCAGGGTACTCTCAAAACTCTCCTCCAATACCACATTTCAAAGGCATCTATTCTTCTGCACTCAACTTTCCTCACAACCATACATTACCACCGGGAATACCATTGCTTTAACTATGCGAATTTTTGTTTGCAAGGTAATATCTCTACTTTTAACTATGTTCCCCAGGTTTCTCACCGCTTGTCTCCCAAGAATCAGTTGCCTTTTAATTTCATGGCTGCAACCAGAAGCCCAAGTCAGCACTCATGCTGATCAGGGCTTCTGGGAATTGAAGTTCAAGAACATCTGGAGTGCCAAGGTTCACCATCACTGCTCTAGTAAGTTCCATTGATTTAAATAAGCCTACTATAGTTGTGATTTACTACGCTAAAGTAAGTTACAACTAGAGTAGGCCCATTTGAATCAATGGAACCTAGAGAAGTTAATTAACTAAATCCCCACTAATTCAATGGGTCAATTTTTTTAAAAAATGGAAGATGACTGAGGAAGAGGAAATGATTCTGTTGTGTGTTTCCCTCATCCTGAACAACAAAGCTCAAATGTCAAGTTCACCAGGTGGTCTACAGACACACACACTGTCAAAGTCCATAACCTCATACAGTGGAACCCCGTATAACAAATGCATCATACAACGAAAAAATCGTACAATGAAGAGGATTTTGGAACAAATGGGTGCATCGTACAACAAAAAAATTCATTGTACAATACACACATTTGTTCCAAAATCCTCTTCATTGTACATTTTTTTCATTGTATGTGTTGCTTTCGAAGGAGGTAGCTGAGCATGTCAGCTGCCTCCTTCAAAAGCAAGCCAGGCTTCGTAGCCTCAAGTCCCGGCTGGCTTGGGAAGGAGGGAGGCCAGCGGGTGGTCCCCTTTCCTTCCCAAGCCAGCCTGGGCTTCGTAACCTGCCTCCTATGAAAGGAAGGCAGGGATCGGACCTTTTTCTTCGGACCTTGGAAAGCAACCCGGGGGGTCAAAGCCTCCAAGTCCCACCTTCCTCCACCCCCACCCCCCCGATCCCCGCCTTCCTTTCATAGGAGGCAGGCGACCCGCTCGCCTGCCTTCTGCGAAAGGAAGGCGGGGATCGGATGCTCCCATCCCGTTTCCTTTCATGTACATACAATGAAAGAACCAAACTCTTTCGTTGTACGGGGTATTACTGTACTTTTTTTTATTAAAAAAAAGTACGAGGTTTCATTCTTCTAGAATGAAAAAAGTAGACGACTTCCACTAGGACTCTTTTTTTCTTGGAGAGAAAATTCATTGATGGAATCAATTCAGCTTTTGAATAATGAGGGAAGCAGGGGGAAATGAATCTATTCCAAATGTTTTATAAGCAAACTCTGACATATTTGATGGTGTAGTCAGCCACAATGTCTCTGTGCTACACTTCTATTTATAACCTATCTTCCAGGGAATTACTGTGTCAGGACATTAAAATCTTTTTATTCATATGTTCTTAACAAAGCAACACCACAATTTAAATAATGCTAAATATTTTGAACAGAACCAAATTCACAAAACTGCATGATTATAAAAATACATAATTACATATTGTCATTTTTTAAATAATTAAGCACTCTAAAAATCCTGTCATATTTTATGAAACAAATTTGATTTTATTAGCTGGCTCTTATGAAACCTAGGTGTCTTTACTACTTACCTTGAAAATGGCTTGCTTTTCTTGCTGTTTCCAAGAATAGCAGCCCCTGCTGGTCCCAGTTTAGCACTCTCTCGTAACCAATTAGCAGGTGGAAGTTTCAGATCAGTCTTCTCTTGAAGACGAGCAAATGCTGCTTGTGGTGGGGCAGATGAATACTTTACAACAGCACTGCTTTTTACTTCATTTCCTCCAAGAAATAACATGGATCCCTAGATCAGAATAAGCAATAACATATATTTAAATAAAAAAGAGATTCTAATTTAGTTAATTCTCTTAAAAATATCCCTACATATTGCCTATGCACCTATGCACTTTCATTCAAAAGTCACAGAACATACTGCAAAAGATGTTGATACTTCAAATCTAAGTACTATAAATTGTTCTAACCATAACATAACCCCAAAGACCACAGGACAATATAACTAAAATTATGGCCCATTGAACAGTTTCAGCAATAGATCATAAATCAGCAACAAATTATCAAGTACATTTACTTAGTCAGGTAAGGAGGAAATTATGGCAGAGAATTTAGGACAATGCGTACAATTAAGAGAAAGGGGATTTCTCTTAGTGGGATTATTGCAATGGTGTTTAAGGATGCCCAACATTCCCTGGGTTTTGTCCAAAAAGTTTGCACACAGACTAACATATGACATTATTGCTTATTCTTAATGCTACCTGAATTCTACAATGCAAATAAACTGGTGGGTGAGAATGGCAATGGCATCACCATTCTCCTGTTTTGCTTCATTAAATTTTATGTAAAGGTTGGGGAGTGGGACTAGAACAAAGGCAAAAAGGGGAGGAAGACATACAATGCAAATAATGAGAGATAGAAAGGTTAGCAGTGATATTAAATATAATTCAAATGCTGTTTTATTAAGGCTAAATTCTGTTTCTACAAAGTTTGAAAGACTACTGATCTATTACTTTTGGTATCAAGGATGCACTTCACTCCTTCAAAAGGAGAGCTGAAACAATTGCCCTGTAATAAGTTTGTAATGCTTCCAGTAACCATAAGGCATTTCTATTGTAACAAGCAAACATAACACCAAGTTACCTCTAGTAGCACATACCGTAACAAAGGTTTCAAATACATCCTAATATCAATTTGAATAAAGAGGGAAGAACTTCTGGCATGTAATTATTTTAAGGGATCCAAATACAGTGGGACCGCATACAACAATTGCTCCATATAGCAACGAAATCGCTTAACAATTAGGTTTTGGGGAGAAATGGCATCCCACATAACAATTTTCCCTAGGGAAAATCGTACAGTACAACAATTTTTCAATGGGAAAAACCACTTAGCAAAAAAAATTTGTTGTACTTTACAACAATCGCTATATGATGCATGCATCATATAGCAATTGTTTCGTACAACAAGCCCCGTGAAATAGATTAAAATCATTATATGAGGTACCACTGAATATTTGTTCACTGACAGCAGAGACAGGGTAAAACCATTTTATGGACGTTCTGTATACAGTATATCCATAGTCATAATTTTTTGTTGTTGAATCGCCGTTGATACCGACCCCTTGCAGCCCTATGGACCATTGCCCACCAGGTACCTCTGTCTTCCACCATCCTCCTCAACACACCCAGCTCTGTGCCCATTGTGTCAACAATACCATCTAGCCATCTAATTTTTGGCCACCCCCCTTCTTCTTTTGCTTCCACCTTTCCCAGCATCAAGGCTTTCTCAAGTGAATCCTCTCTTCTCATTTGATGCCCAAAGTACTTTAACTTCATGTTTACTATTTGACCTTCTAAGGAGCAGTCAGGGTTGATTTCTTCTAAGAGCGACCTATGTGTTCTCCTCGCTGTCCAGGGGACTCTCAAAACTCTCCTCCAACACATTTCAAAGGCATCTATTCTTCTGCGCTCAGCTTTCCTAATGGTCCAGTTGTCACAACCATACATTACCACTGGGAACACCATTGCTTTGACTATGCAAATTTGTGTTTGCAAGGTGATGTCTCTACTTTTAACTATGTTCCCCAGGTTTCTCATAGCTTGTCTCTCAAGCATCAATTGCCCTTTATTTCACGGCTGCAATCACCATCTGTCACAGCTTCTACTTCTTCCCCATCTATTTTCCAGGGACTGATAGGGCCTGTTGCCATTATCTTAGTTTTCTTGATGTTGCATTCTCTTCTTTCAACCTAATCAGGAGCTTCTTTAGGTCTTCCTCACTTTCTGCCATTAGGGTGGTATCATCTGCATATCTCAAATTGTCATAATAGGGTGAGATAAAAACTGCCTTAAAAATAAATCTGCTTAAACTGCCCAAGGCAACCAGTAGAGTGCTATCCTATCCCCTCTCAGTCTCTTTTTCTCAAGGCTAAATATGCCCAGTTCCTTTAAACTTTCCTCATGTGGCTTTGTCTCCAGTCCTCTGACCATCCTTGTTGTCCTTCAACGTACCTGCTCAAAAGCAAGAAATTGCAATTAGATAAGTAGGTACTTTGGTGGGAAGGTAAAGTGTTCCATGCCTAGTCATGCCTGTCACATGTCCACAGAAACGTTTGCAAACGCAGTGCCAGCTCTTTGGCTGTAAACAGAGATGAGCACCAAACCCTAGAGTCGGATACAACTGGCTTTCGAGCAAGGGCAACCTTTTACCTTCTTAAAATGTGGTGCCCAGAATTGAGACAATGAGCCAACATATAACAAGTTAGATGTAGTCTAACTAATGATGAATAGCAGGGTACCAGTACCTCATGGGTTTAGGAGACTATACATCTGTTAAAGTAAAGGTAAAGGTTCACCCTTACTCGAAAGCCAGTTGTGTCCGACTCTAGGGTTCAGTGCTCATCTGTTTCAAAGCCGAAGAGCCAGCGCTGTCTGCTTCTGCAGACGTTTCCGTGGTCATGTGGCAGGCATGACTAGGCACCTGACCGGAGCGCACGGAACTCTGTTTACCTTCCCACCGAAGTGGTCCCTATTTATCTACTTGCAATTTCTTGCTTTCCATCTGCTAGGTTGGCAGGAGCTGGGACAAAGACAGGAGCTCATTCCGCTCGGGAATCGAACTGCTGACCTTCCGCCTCCCAGTCAGTGTAACGCACCCTAAAATAACATTTGCCTTTTTGCAGCCACCTCACAATGTTGACTCATACTTAGCCTGTGATCTACCAATGCTGTTGATGTGGCCCCATATTGGGTGGTTGCCATTTGGCCCTTTTTAATTCTACTTTGTTTTTTTAGATGTGCTGGTTTTAGCTTTCTATGTTATTATAGGCTGCTGGTGTACCTGCCCTGAATAAAGAAAGAATCTACAACAATTCCGAGATCCTTCTCATGTGAAGTACTATTACTGAGCCAAGTATTCCCCCATCATGTAACTGTGCATCTGGTTTAGGTTGCCCAGGTCGGTGTAAAACTTTCGTCCCTGTGGAGAGTATAATATATCCAAACAAAACGAGCAACCGTGGGGAGGGGGGGGGAGAAAACACGCCTACGACACGGGTTCGTGAGAGCCAAGTTTGTTTGTGTACAAACTCAGGCAGCGCGTGACACGTGTTAAGAAGCCGGTGCCCCAAAAACAGGTCCCCACGTTACCAAACCGCCCCCCCCACACACACACACTTTTAAACCGTAAAAGGCATTCAATTAAAGACCAGCATGTCACGTGTGAGGTTTGGGGTAACGTGAGAAGCGACCCTGAGGAAGACACGTGAAAAGGAATGAACGGAGCTGTCGGGGGAAGTACCTGCTTCAACTCTTCCCGCTCCCCTTTCAACGTCGCCGAGTGAGAGGTGGGACACACCGAGTCGCCTTTCCCGGCGGAACCCCCCTCCGCCCCTGCTGCTCCCTGAGGGTCCCCCATTCCCTTTCGTTCCACTCGGGCCTCGGCTCCCTTCAGGCTGCCGCTGCTCCGCCTCCCGTGCCCTGGAAACACCCGGAAAGAGCTGGAAACAACCAAGCCCCGCCTCCTCTCCGTCTTTGCTGCCTGCCGTTGGCTCCTGGCCTCGTCCCTCACTTTAAACTCGCGTCAAGACGGAGAAATCTCGCGAGAGTTACTACAAGAGTGCTTCAAAGTCCGCAGCTTGGAGAGGGGGGGGGAGAGCGGGGCGGGGAAGTTGGTGGGCGGAGCAAAAAAAGTGCGGATGGGATGGGAACGGTGCGTCGGTGTAGTACCACACTGGCTGGCTTGGAGAAATGTTTGTCTGTGCAAGCATATCTGAGAGTAAACAAAACAGAACAACAACAAAACACAAAAAAATGTTGTCTAATAAACATTATCTCCTTCCTGCAAAAAAATGTTCTGGCTCCTCAAAGATTAATTCTTGTATTTAATAATAATAATAATAATAATAATAATAATAATAATAATAATAATAATAATAATAATAATAATAATAATAATAATAATAATAATAATAATAATAATAATAATAATAATAATAATTAATAATTAATAATTAATAATTAATAATTAATTTTAATTTATATCCCACACTTTCTCAGCCGAAGCCAACTCAAGGTGGCCATTACATGTAAATACAAACAATACAATAATACAATAATAAGCATAAAAACTAAAATCAGTACAATAACAATACAGTATAATTCAAATTACAACACAATGCAGGAGGAAGGCGATACCTTTATTGGATCACTGAAAATTTAAATGTTGCGAGCTTTCCAGATCCAAAATCTCATCCTCAGGCGTGGCATGATGTCTTGCCAAGTACGCATCTTAGAAATGCATGTAGAACAACAACAAAAAAGATTTTTGGTGCCATCACCCCACCCCCAACAGGAAGCCAGGGTTTGTTCCTCTCCACATGGCCCTCTATGAAGCATTAACTTCCTTTTGTGGCCAAATATTATTATTATTATTATTATTATTATTATTATTATTATTATTATTATTATTATTATTATTATTATTATTATTATTTGGATTTATACCCCGCTCTACTCGGCACAGGCCGACTCAGAGCGGCTACAACAAATTAATATAGGTACAATATAACAATATAATGATACAAATAATGATACAAAATAAATAGTCAATACCCTTACAATAAATTCCACAGTAATACAAAGTATCAGCACAACATCAAAATATCAGCAATGTATCAATAATTACAATTAGAATTACAAGGTATGAAAGCATCAAAATGCACAATATCAACAATATTACAGGAACAGAAGGGAAAACCTCATTTAAGAAGCCCCACAAAGTCCGACAGCAACAGAACCGCGACAAGAACAAAGTCAATCAACCGCCTTTGTCCTTCTCCTGGCTGATAGAGGGGTCGGGAAGGCATGGCGTCTCGGTCGCGGCGGCGACTTCAAACTCCCCGCTGCCTCGGGGAACTCCTTTTATCCCCCCCCCTCGGAAATACAAAATTCCATGTGCTTTTATTGGGGAGCAGTGGTCTCAATTTGGTTTGCAAACTAGTCTACAGTATTTACACTAGTTTGTATTTACATGTGAGCTTTCGTGGACAAAGTCCACTTCATTAGTGATGAAGTGGACTTGGTCCACAAAAGCTCACATTTTAATACAGGAACAACACAAAAAGACTGCAGCACTTCAAAGACTAACTGTTATGTTTTAACATAAGCTTTCGTAGATCAAGTCCACTTGGTCAGACTAACACGGCTACTATTCCAAAAACTTCCATTAAATACAGGAGTTAGTCTTTAAGGTGCCACAACATTTTTTGCCTTGGAAACATTATGGTGGTCTGAATCCAGGTCTCCTGCCTGGTTTATGAGAAAGCTGCATGGTAGGAATAGCTTTGAGACACGTGGCTCACAGGTATTGCATTTTAGCAAAGTGACTTAGAATATGAAATGGGGGCAAACCCAAAAACTCATAAACCAAAAGCATTCTGCTTTGGGGTAGCGTACTTTCCCTCGTGCATGACGTTTTCAACAATAAAAAGAAACTGAACAGATTTGAGAAAGAATAAACTATGCTTCATGAGAACCCTGGTGAAACTTTATAGTGCAATGTAAATTGCAAAAGAGTTTTATACCATTTCACCTAAAGAAATGTACATTTGAACTCCATGGGATGTATAGGGAAGGTGGGACATTCTGCCAGAAACATTCATGGAATTTAATTGAATTTGGTATTCTTATCTTCTTGTGCTGTACATAGGAGATTTCATGCATACATTTATTAATCAATTAATATTGATTAATTGCATATTGCCCAAGAAAGAGAGTGTATTACACTAATTGTTTTCTCTCTCTCTCTTTCATGTCCAGATCAAACTTTGAACTGCCAAAATGAAGCCACCTTTATGGCTTTGTCTTTGGCCAAACTTCAATCTTTATCAGTACATGTTTCAGGTAGTAATCTGCCGACCCTGGAAACCCAGATTAACTTTTCAGTTCCTGAGCCACACATTCCTTCTATTCAGGACACTGGCCACCATCATTAAGCATGCTGGCTGGACCAAATTCTATAAAGAATCAGGGTTCTGCCAAAGCTCACTTTCAAAGTGCATTTTTAGTGGTTTTATGGCCTTTATTCTGCAAGATCTTATGGCTACAAGTAAAGGTAAAGCTTCTTGCTCGAAAGCCAGTCATGTCCGACTCTAGGGTGCAGTGCTCATCTGTTTCAAAGCCGAAGAGCCAGCGCTGTTTGCTGCTGCAGACGTTTCCGTAGTCATGTTGGCTAAAAGTGGACTTTCCTAATGAAAGCAGAATTAATAGCCAGTTCAAAGGCTACAGCTGATTCTTCAAAGTCCCTCTGCAATGCTATCCCAATTCTCTACATGAGTTCTTTGAGAGGCTAGGATAGCCTCACTCTCTAGGAGTGATGAACTTGGTTATACTAACTGTACAAAGGTTGTTATCCAGAGAGAAATGGAATGGAATGCCCTCTAGCTGATGGTGGCCATGGCAACTCCAGACATCAGCATCATTGAAAGGCCTGTGGCCAGAGGATGTCACCTCTCATACCAAGCCTCTGGTAGGACAGAGCCCTTCAAGACAAAACCCAGCCTGAGCCAGAGTGGTAAATTAGGTGGGAAACTATGCCCAAAGGGAGGCGGGCCAACCCCAGCACAACCCAAGATGGTGCCTGGGTAAGGTGAGGCTTTCAGAGGGAGTCTGTCAATATATTATTGGTGGTACCTGGTTCCTGGTATGTGTGGGTGAGGAAAAGTCTAGCCTGAAAGATAAAGTGGGGGATAGGAGAGAGAAATACCACTCTTTAAGGAAAGACTTCTCATTTCTTAATACTACAGTGTCCATTCCTCTAAATAAGGAACAGGTAATGCTAATAACTGAGCAACAGTGAGTAACTTAATTGTGAGCTGCCTTACATCTCCTATGGAGAGAAAAGTAGCATAATAAATAAACAAATTTCACATTTCAGTAATGTTAATGCTACAAGATGAATTGTCCCATCTCGATATACAGTACCAAGGAACACAATTCTGGAACTTCAAATAATATATAAGAACTACCACTCTGTTTCCAAGTTAGCAAAAGGGAGTCAGAGGTGCCGCCTTGCAGAAGCTGTTACTGGCCTTTGCTTCCAATAACTCTTGTTGAAGAAAATGATTGATGCAAACATAACGTTGGAAAGGAGAAGTAAAGAGTCTTGCGCTAGGAACAGGATGGCCTGGTTTAAATTCCCATACAACCACATAGTTTCCTGCATTTCACATTGGCTCAGTCTTTTCAATTTAGCTACTTAGCAAACATTGTGAGGGGAAAGGGGAAGGAGAAACATATGTGATCCCTGATGTCATAAGAAATCATCTTATTATCATCGTTATCATCTCATTATCTTGGGTAGTAGGGTAGAAACAAAAATATAAGTTAATACAAAATATAAATATTAACAATATCCAAAGCCCAGCCCTCTCTCCACAAAACATGATTTATTATTAAATGTTTCATATTGGAATTAAATAATTTATAATGTTGAATCAGAAGTGCCACAAGTATTTGCTTATTTGATTTCTACTCCATCTTCCTCCCAAAATGGCACCAAAGTCTATTGGGGATAGTTAAACATTCATCAGTCAATATGACCAGAATAACAATTCACACCTATTGGTTTCATGATGTTGATCTCTGTTTGCTTTATTGCAAGCACACAGAAAATTTATTTATTGCACACTGGAAATTTACATGCCATGGCTAGTACAGTATCTTATTTAGTATTTGCAGGCAGGGAGCTCCAGTTGTGGAAGCTACTGCACCAGTCAACAATCTGGTGGGTGCATATAGTCATACTAGTCGATTGCCCGGCCTTGCTCGGGCTCCCTTTCCCTCCCCCCACTCTCTCACACATACAGACACACACACATACACACGCATGCACACACCACCGCCACCACCGCCTCGCGCTCTGCCACCGTTTAGTATAAGGGACCAAAGACAATGAAACAGCCGAAGGGTTGGCTTAACACAGGTTTATTGCATGATGATCCGGAGGAACATGTGGTAATGGCGGATGGGGAGCTCAATATATACAGCTGGCTATACATTTGAATGTGGCTCATCGACAGACTATTGGTTGCTGCCTGCGTGACGTCGTGGGAGGTCACGCCCTTCTTGACCAGGTGAGGAGGTCGCGGGGAATCTTCCCGCGCTGCTGAACCAGGTAACTATGATCCATGAGAGCTGGATGCTCGCTACTGCCCTCTGGTGGTCACTAGCTCGCGTCCCCTTATTAGGTTACATTGATACAGCTGATGGTTATAATGTTGCACACAGAAAGGTTACATTGGTAACACATGGCAAAGGTACATTGTTAAAGGCACAGCTTTACAGAACACAACATCCCTCCCCCCTAGGATGAGACGAAGTCTCTCAGCCAAGATGGCTTGTTGCATGTGCGTTTGGGCCGTGAAGAGGGCTGCCCCCCCGGGGGCGTTATTGCTTCTTTGTTCCCTGGTCCCTTGTCCTGAAATGGGAGAGGGAGACTTGTTAGTGGCTTGCCGCTGTCTGGCGGCCTTAGGGGAAGGGAAAAACTCCATTGTGGGCAGACCGGGGGCCGTCGGGGCTAACGAAAAACCCCTCTTCTCGCTTGGACGGGTGGGGGACCACTCCGAAAAAACCCCCCGGTTTTGAAAATCAAAATCTAACTTGGTAGGGGTACCCGCATTTGTGGGGACTTTCCGCGAGATATGTATGGGGTCGGGTTCCTCCTCCTCGGAAAGATCCCCTAGGATATCTACGAGAACATCCTCCTCCCCCCTTGGTGGGGGCCCGCGGTCCCCTTTCCCTCCCCCTTGGGCTGAACGGGTGGGGGAGAACCCTAACGTTGACTGACTCCCTGCTTGATCTGTGCCCTGCTCATCGGAGACCCTGCGTCGGAGCTGGTCCGCGTGCCGCCTCCACAGGAGCCCTGTGCTGGTTTCCACTCGGTACGACACGGGGCCGGTTTGCTCCACAACTACGCCCGGCACCCAGGCTGGGCCCATGCTGGCGTAATTCCTGCAATGCACGGGGGCGCCTATACTGAAACTCTTTGTAGCCTCTAGCCCGATGTTCCTTCCTTTGTCCTCTACCCTCGTGGGGTCTAGCCTAGTAAGGATGGTGGTCAGCTTCCTGCGCATTAAGAGCTCCGCGGGGGAGTATCCTGACGCCAATGGGGTCACCCTGTACCCTAGCAGAAACTGACACACTTGTAGGTTCAGATCCCCTGGGCCCATGCGCCGCAACGCGTCCTTCATGGTGCGGACGAGGCGCTCTACTTGGCCGTTGGTGGCCGGGTGAAAAGGGGCGGAGGTGATATGCCGAACGGCGTTAATCTCCATGAATGCCCTAAACTCAGAAGACGTGAAACAACTAGCGTTGTCGCTAATTAACGTGTCGGGTATGCCGAACGTGGAAAAGAGCCTCCGCAAATGCCTAATGGTCTGGGCCGAGGAGGTGCTCGTGACTGGGATAACCTCCAACCATTTGGAGAAAGCGTCCACTACAAGGAGGAACAGGGTGCCTCTGAACGGGCCCGCGAAATCTACGTGCACCCGGGACCACGGCCCCTTAGCCGCGTCCCATTCCCTGTGGGGAAGGCGGGCCTCCTCTGGTCTGGAGCATTGGCAACTTTCACAAGTGCCGACCATGTGCTCGATGTCGGCGTCTAGCTGGGGCCACCAGAAGTAACTCCGGGCCAGCGCCTTGGATCGCACGATGCCGGGGTGGCTGACGTGCAGCAGTTTGAGCACCCGCGGCCGAAGGGAAGTGGGAATCACCACCCGCTGCCCCCACAAGAGACACCCCCTCTCTAGGGACAGTTCTAGCTTTTTTCTAAAAAATGGAGCGAACTCCTCCGCTGGGGAGGACGCGGGCCACCCTTTCTGCAGCCAGGAGCTGACTGTCGCTAACGTTTTGTCCTTCTCTGTTGCTTTGGCAATGTCGGCGGGCACTACGGGGGGCGAATCCAGCACCTCTATCATGAGAACCTGATGGTCCCGCTCCCCCATGCTCACCTGGCTGGGCGTTAGGGGGAGGGGAGACCTAGATAGGGCGTCCGCATGGCTGATCTCTTTCCCGGGCCGGTAGATCAACGCGTGCTGATACGCGTTGAGAAAAATGGCCCACCTGAGCATCCTCGGAGACAGGATCTGTGGGGTGGGCTTATCAGCGGTAAAAATGCCTAGCAAGGGCTTGTGGTCTGTTACAATGGTGAAGGGGCGGCCGTACAGAAAATCGTGAAATTTTTTCGTCCCCGCGACTATTGCTAGTGCCTCCCTGTCCGTCTGTGCGTAGTTCCTCTCTGCTTGGGACAGGGACCTGGAGTAAAATGCTATCGGGGCCTCCCTTCCGTTTTCCAACACGTGGCACAGCACCGCCCCCACCCCCACTGGAGATGCATCACAGATCAGAACTACTGGGCGCTTGGGGTTGAAATGGGTCAGTATAGCGTCGGACGCCAGGAGGCTTTTTAGCTCGCTAAATGCCCTTTCTTGGTCATCGCCCCACTTCCATGCCTGGTCTTTCTTTAGCAGTTTGTGTAGCGGCTCAGCCACCGCTGCCTTTCGGGGAAGGAAGGAGTGGTAAAAGTTGAGCAGCCCTAGGAACGACTGCAACTCGGGCTTGGAGGTGGGGCGGGGGGCTTTTTTAATGGCTGCCACTTTGGACATGGATGGTTTTATTCCCTCAGGAGTCACACAAAACCCTAGGAACTCAACCTCGGTTGCGAAGAAGACGCATTTATCCTTTCGCAACCTCAGCCCCGCCTTTTCGAATATCGTCAGGACCTTCCCCAACCTTTTTGCCAATTCAGCCCGACTCCCCCCCGTTATTAACACGTCATCAAAATAAGGCAACACCCCCTCCAATCCCTTCAGGAGGCGTTCCACGAGTGACTGGAAAATTCCAGGCGCCGAATTCACGCCGAACTGGAGGCGCGTCACCTGGAACGCCCCCTTATGGGTGACTATGGTAGGCCTGTGCTAAGTCGAGCTTAGCGAAACACTTTCCCCCGTGTAACCTGGCCAGCAGATGGCTGACTACCGGCACCGGATATGCATTCGGGCGGATCGCCTTGTTGATGGTGCACTTGTAGTCGGCGCATATGCGGACCTCCCCATTGGCCTTTAGAGCGGTTACAATTGGAGTTTCCCACTCCGCAGAATCTACAGGCACGAGGATCCCCTGGCCCACCAACTTGTCCAGTTCCGCCTCTATCTTGTCCTTGAGTGCAAACGGCACCCGGCGTGGTTTTAGGCGAATTGGGCGGACCTCCGGGTCCAGGTCGAAAGTCACTGGGGGCCCCTTGAATTTCCCCAGTCCCTTTTTGAAAACTTCGGGGTGCGCCTCGCACACCTCCTGAATTGGATCAGCCCCCACGGCGTGCATCCCAACGGCGTGCACCCCCCCAATAAACAACGCCAGGGGCTGGAACCATTGAGTCCCGAGGAGGCTGCAATTTCCTCCTTTGAGCACGACTAGGGGAAGGGACGCGGCGTGCTCCTTGAATTTGACCTGAAATTCTCCAACCCCCAACACTGGAATACTGTTCCCTTGCACGTCCCGTAGTGTGGACCTCAATGCTTTGAGCTTGGGTCACTTATGGGGGGCAATTCCCAAAAACTCCCTCTGGGAAATGATTGAAAATGAGGACCCCGAGTCAATTTCCATCCTAATGGGGACCCCTTGGACTAGTACCTCAACAAAGTAGCGGGGGTGTCTAGTAGACACGCTGAACACTGGGGCGTCGTCCTCGCTGCCGTCGGCGATGCGGCCCACGCCGTCCTGCTTCCGCATGGCCTGGGCGCTGTCCTTGGGTTTCGTTGGGCGGTCTTGCCCCGTGGAACGGTCTGCGGAGCCCCTCCGGGTCTCGCGCTTCTTTCTGCACACCTTGGCGATGTGCCCGCGGCGGCCGCAGTTGTGGCACTCGGCCTTCCGGAAAGGGCATTTCACGCGGTCGTGGGCCGCTCCACAGCCGTCGCATCGCCGGCTCTCCTTCCGGACCCTCTGGACGTCCTCGTCGTCGCTGCTCTCTGTGGACGACCTCGAAGTTCGCCGGGCCGCCTGTACCGAAGCCTCTGCTTTGCTCGCCTTTGGCTGCCAGTCCTGCAGTTCTTGGACCCCGGCCTTCGTAGCCTCTGCGGCCTGAGCCGCTCTTACGACCTCCTGCAACGTGGGAGGCGGCTCCTGGTTCATTAACGTGCGCTGGGTTTCGGCGTCGTTCAGGCCGCACAGCACGCAGTCTCGGAGGGTGATTTCGGCATTCTCCCATTTGCACGGGCCGGCCGCCAGCCACAGGGCCGCCACGAATGCGGCGACCGTCTCCCCGGGCGCTTGGACTCGCCTCCAAAACGCACTCCGAGTGGGAAACATCGCTGTGGCGGGCCGGACGTGCTCACGCAGCATCTGCATGAGTTCCTTGGCCTTGAATTCGCTCACCCTTCTCGGTGCAATCAGGTCCACCAAGGTCCTTTTTGTTTCTTGTCCGAGCATTCTGGTGAAGATGGCTCTTTTCTTCGCCTCTTCCGTGACTTCGGACTCGATCAGTGCGGCCTGGAAGTCCATCTCGAAGATCTCCCAGTCGCCCGGTTTCCTGATTTCGAAACCGGCGCATGTCTTGGTCCCGTGGGCTGCCATAATCCCATCCTCGTCGCCAGTTTAGTGTAAGGGACCAAAGACAATGAAACAGCCGAAGGGTTGGCTTAACACAGGTTTATTGCATGATGATCCGGAGGAACATGTGGTAATGGCAGATGGGGAGCTCAATATATACAGCTGGCTATACATTTGAATGTGGCTCGTCGACAGACTATTGGTTGCTGCCTGCGTGACGTCGTGGGAGGTCACGCCCTTCTTGACCAGGTGAGGAGGTCGCGGGGAATCTTCCCACGCTGCTGAACCAGGTGACTATGATCCATGAGAGCTGGACGCTCGCTACTGCCCTCTGGTGGTCACTAGCTCGCGTCCCCTTATTAGGTTACATTGATACAGCTGATGGTTATAATGTTGCACACAGAAAGGTTACATTGGTAACACATGGCAAAGGTACATTGTTAAAGGCACAGCTTTACAGAACACAACACACCGCCACCGGGAGCATCCGTGCGGATGTTGCGTCCCGGAGAAGGCAAGCCAGGGCTGCCACCGTGTCATTTCCCATAGGCTGTGGCTGAATGGAGGACCCTTTTATGTTGTGTACCTACCCAGGGAGAGGCCGCCTCCGGCACCTGGGCTCCCACTGAGGCCTTCTGGGCGTGTTCTGCTGCCACCACAGCATATTCAGCTGGGGAACCACCAGTCCGGCCAATTCAGCTGCTTGAGGGGGTGTGGTGGAGGGGTCCCATTGGGGAGGTGCCTGCTCTGGCCTGGCCTCACCTGAGCCCGGCCCCGCTGAGGGAATGGGAATGGGCCGTTATGGGCCGCCCCATTCCCTCAGCAGCAGCACCGTGGCTGCCACCGTGGGGATTCTGGTTGAGGGTGTCGGGGCGACGACCACCACCCGCGTCCACCTGCCATGGTTCAGGCTGGACAACCGCAGCCTAGCCTAGTGAAGCAGGCGGCAGGTGTGCGTGCGTGCGCACGGCAACGGCACTGGACGCAAGCTGCAGCTCAATGGCTCTGCAGGCGACTACTCCCCACCACCACCAAACTGTACACATGTGCAGTACATTTCCCCAAATTTTGGGGGCTCCCCCCCATGGGGTCTGGGTCCTCCGCAGTGCAGTCTTGCAAGCCCGAGGTAGGTGTGTCGCACGTTTCATCAGAATTGGTCCAGAGGTGTGTGTTCCTATAGGGAACATACAAACCCACACCTCTGTTTTATAGGTATAGATGGTGGATCACATGACAGCTTCCTCAGTTGGAATTCAACATGCCTCGATATCAAACAGAATGCTGGCAAAAGTTAGTATTATCCTTCAACATAATTTCATTAACTCATCCCTTTCCAGACTATTCCTCACCATCATCTTCTTTTTAACTGTCTAATTCATTTGCTTGGAGGTGGATCTTCATTCATTTGCCAGGAAAATGCCTCATTGCCTTTGTTTTTTCTGGCAGTAATGCAACTAAAAAGCAGCAACGGTTGTTGAGACTTTCCTTTTCAATGTTCCATATGCTTAATAAAGATCCTCTAATTCATCTTGAAACTGGTAATGGCCAGTTCCTATCAAATGTAGTACAGTGGTGGGATTCAGCAGGTTTGCACCAGTTTGCCAGACCAGTAGCAGAAATTCCAGCTGGCCCCACCCATCCAAGTTTTGAAATAAAGTACTGTAGTCCTGATTAGGGTGCAACGCAGGGCTTCCCCCTGGCCATGCCCACCATACCACACCCACAGAGTAGGTACTAAAAAAATTGAATTCCACCACTGAATGTAGAGCATATCCTGCAGAGTTTATGTTCTTAGCTTCTAGACTGAAGCACCTGTCCCATGTCAAGACTAGTAAAGGTTGCTCTTGCTCGAAGACCAGTCATATCCGACCCTAGGGTAGGGGGCTCATCTCCATTTACAGCTGAAGAGCCACCCAGCACTAATTTCAACTGGGCTGTTTCCAGAATGACCACTTGTTGTGTTCTGTAAAGCTGTGCCTTTAACAATGTACCATTGCCATGTGTTAACAATGTAACCTTTCTGTGTGCAACATTATAACCTTCAGCTGTATCAATGTAAACCTGATAAGGGGACGCGAGCTAGTGACCACTAGATGGCAATAGCGAGCGTCCAGCTCTCATGGCTCAGATTCACCTGGTTCAGCAGCGCGGGAAGATTCCCCGCCACCTCTTCACCTGGTCAAGAAGGGCGTGACCTTCTACGACGTCACGCAGGCAGCAACCAATAGTCTGTCGACGAGCCACATTCAAATGTATAGCCAGCTGTATATATTGAGCGACCCATCCGCCATTACCACATGTTCCTCCGGATCATCATGCAATAAACCTGTGTTAAGCCAACCCTTCGGCCTTTTCATTGTCTTTGGTCCCTTACACTAAACCACTCTACTACCCAGATGTTTTTGCTATTTGTTAGCAATAGCAATTACAGTTTTATACTGCCCCATAATGCTTAGAGGACTAAGGTAATTAGCATTTCATCTGAACAAGCTGGGTACTCATTTTATCAACCCCAGAAGGATGGAAGGCTGAGTCAACCTGGTTTCCCATCAGGATCAAACTTACAACATTTTGGCTGCAGTGTTCAACCAATGTGTCACCAGGGCTCATCCGGGTGAATTATTAGTGAATTATTATGAATTCTACCCTTTTCCACCACATAATTATCATATCTATAAACTAGTTTTGAAAGCAAGAAATGTTAAGGGTTTTGTTGTTGATGATGATGCTCTACATCCAGTGAAAGTAGAACTAAATCCTGTTTCTTAATGGGGCCTCTAGGTGTTGCTGTAATACAAATTTAAAAAATAGAGTCTCACATATCCTTTTAAAATCTGGAATTATGTTTTATTTTTATCTCTATTTCTCTTAATATTTTATGTTCCAGTTTTCACATATTGGAAACCCACACATAAATCCTGAATCTCTCACAGCCACGATGCAAAAGCAGATATTCAATATTGAAGCTACTAGTCAAATTGATAAAAAATTGCCACAGATGTACAAAGTGCGGGAAAAGGTAAATAAAACTTGAATTAATTTTTGTAAGCTTAGCTCCAGAATGTTTTTGATTCATTCATTAATTACTAGTTTGATTATATATTAGGGAATAATCTGAACTTGTTTCAGATTCTAAAAGCTCTACATCTAAGTTTGCACCCATAGTTTTGATCCTGTCATATTTTGCACATTTTGTAGCATTATTAATGATATATTATACAGTGTAATGGTAACTATAATTTGAAACTTTCCATTTGACCACATTAATGTGTTTTTATCAGATTACATAGTACAATAATAATATTATCAGCAAAATGAAATATTAACCTATTTTATATTAGTCTTTAGTCCATTTTGTTGCCTTTAATGTCCAGCACTAGTTTTTAGTCTGTATCTTTGCAAGCTAATCAGAATGAACCTTCTTATGGATCTCAATGCACTCTGCATCTAAAAGAAGAAAACAGTTTACACTCTGCATCTAAAAGAAGAAAACAGTTTATTAATAAACCCATAGGTTAGAAGGATATAAATTCAGATCACTTTTACACATAACTGAATGCGTTAAGTGCGCTTCACTGCAATATTATTAATTTTTAAGTACAGTCAGGTCTGTATTTCCACAGTACATTTCATGGCAAGAAAAATAATGTCTCAGCTGGGCAATCACTGATATAAGTGGCTGCATTTTCTGTGACTATGGTGCTGCATTCATCCCAACTTCCGTTAATAGTGAGGAATTGCAAGGGCACGACAATCAGTTTTGATTTCTGTTGAAGGCAGATCTCTGGAGATTTGCAAGGTTCCACAATAATCTGAATTTATTTGCAATACACAGATTCAACAGCCAAATTCAGTGCCTCAAATCTCCATGGAGAAGTCCTCCCACATCCATGATGTTGTTTCTTCATAGATCATCCAAATGTTGGCTTAGAATCTGATTCAAAAACTGGTTCAAAAAGTCTGTTCCATTTCTTCCTCCCCACCCCCACCCCCACCCCCACACACCATGACCTAGGCTACTGCATCCTTAGCCACAGAGTGTGTGTGAAAGATAGACCACCTCTTCCCTCCCTCCTCTCCAAATGGCTTTTCTTAACCTATTCAGAACACTCAGTGAATTTTGCTAATGCTTTTTTTGCTCACTAAAAAGAATTTCATTCTGTTCATTTAGTTTATAGTCATATGAACCCATTAGGAAAAATGGTTTTGTTTTGAAGCTGGAATCATTTAAGAACATGAAAATTGTACCAAATAAGATCAAGAATCCCTTTCACCATTTTAACATTTCTTCGTGTGCTTGATGGAAATGGCATCCTGAACAAATACCAAGAATTAGAAGGTCAAAAGTTATTTTTCTGTTTAGCTGGATATACTGTAACTGAAAACATTTGCAAGTTATTTTAATAATTGTATTGCATGCTAAGCCACAGATGGCAAACAGATATAACTATTTTGAAATACTCTTAATGTGAAATTGTTAGCCTAACCTTTAGGGGGAAAATAATGTATAAACATAATCAAACAGGCTAGGAAATCATGAGAAGAGAGAAAACACATTAATATGGTCTTGAAATATGTGCTGCACATATTGCCTCAAGTTCTGTATTTATTTATCATATCTATTAGCATCTCTGGAGTCTAAGCTCTCAGAAAAACAAAAAATTAATAACATGCAATATAACCACTACAAAACGGAAATCCACAAACAGAGCAGAATAAAATACAGTAAAAACCTCGCATAAAGAGCGCCTCGCTTAGAGACTAACTCGCTTAAAGAGCAGAATTTTCTCTGAATGGTTGCATCGCTTAACAACTAAAACCAACCAAAAACTCACTTAACAACTAAATTGGGGTTTTCAATCTGGCCCCTGCCAGAAGTCACAATCTGTCACTTACAATCGTGTTTTGCTTAAAGAGCAAACTCGCTTAAAGAACAATCCCATGGAACGCATTATGCTCTTTAAGCGAGGTACTACTGTACTATTGTTATAAAGTGACATACATACTCACAGCACAGTTCTGTATGTTTCTACAGTACTGTACATAGAAATCAATATACTGTACAGTAATTCAGCTTATTGAGATTTACCCCAGGAGAGTAGGTACAGGAGAGTAGCATAAGCCTATGACAGAAAAATTTAGAGGATTTTTAAAAAACGAATTAAAATGCTTTTGGCTTGCTATATGTTAAATGCTAAGCACACAATAACTGCAAGCACATGTTGGGCTTTGTGAGCAGTAGAGCAAGAGACTAAAATGCAGGGAAGGGGGAATTTACACTTCCTTGTAAACCATCTGTTCTTTTGGCCGCTGCTTAGAAGAGGCTATTAATTTGTTGATCTATTTTGGTCTGATTTCTCTTTACGTCCACAATTGTTTATTTGTGTCCTTTTGAATATTAAGAAATATCCCAACAACTATGCCCATTCATTTTGTAATGGAGGAAATTTTGGTAGCTCAGAATTAGCAAAATGTCATTAGATGGTATATCACACAAAAACAAAGTGAGAGAATTTGCTTTGTTTCAACAGGTTTTTTTTAATAACTGTGAGAAAGTCTTTTGCTCAGTTCAGAAGAAACTGGAAACTGACTCTGGGTAACAGCTGATTGCCTCTAATCTTCCCCTATGAGGAGTCACTCTAGCTGTGAGATTAATTAACTTTCTTAGGGGGAAGCACTACATTATTTCCTCTATTGTTTTTTACTGCTATTAGTTTGTTACAGTTTCAAAGCTGGTTTTAATTGTAGCTAACTTATTAAATGGTGAGTCAGCTGACAAGACAGATAAATAGTCTGTCAGACATACTGGGATTCAAAGAATTGTGGCTAGAGATGGCCTTTTCTGTGTCCGCTCCGGCCCTTTGGAACCTCTTGCCAATTGAACTTCACTTCCAGGCAGAGCTTCTCCCTTTCTATAAGAGCCTCAAGTCCTGGCTGGCACAGCAGGTCTGGGGGGCGGCTGGGGGGACAGCCACCATGGCTTCTCTTGTCTAGGTTTTAGAACTTTTAAGAATTTTTTAAAAAAGAATTTTTTAACTTGATGGGTTTGTTTTTTAATGTTTTAGATATTTTTGTAGAGTTTTATTGTTTTATTGTTGATATGTAAGCCGCCCAGAGTCGCCTCAGCGAGGAGGCGGCAATAGAAATTTGATTAAATAAATAATAAATAAATAAATAGTTCTAATTAACAGTTGGATTTAGAAAACACTTGCTGGTTCAAATGATGGTTTCATTATCCTATCCAAATTATGTATACTTAACACAGAGAGGAAGCACTTTTGTCATTCCCCAACACATAGTTTCCATCCAGAGAGGCCCACAGGGGAGGTGAGTAAAGGATCCTGCCCCTCCCTCCCCATCCAAAGACCTGGGCCTGGAGAGGAAAAAAAGGAATCAGAAAGGCCCAGCTCTACTGCTCATTCCATCCAGAGAGGCCCACAGGGGAGGTGAGTAAAGGATCCTGCCCCTCCGTCCCCATCGAAAGACCTGGGCCTAGAGAGGAAGAAAAGGAATCAGAAAGGCCCAGCTCTATTGCTCATTCCATCCAGAGAGGCCCACAGGGGAGGTTAGTAAAGGATCTTGCCCATCCCTCCCCATCCAAAGACCTGGGCCTAGAGAGGAAGAAAAGGAATCAGAAAGGCCCAGCTCTACTGCTCATTCCATCCAGAGAGGCCCACAGGGGAGGTGAGTAAAGGATCCTGCCCCTCCCCCCCCCATCCAAAGACCTGGGCCTAGAGAGGAAGAAAAGGAATCAGAAAGGCCCAGCTCTACTGCTCATTCCATCCAGAGAGGCCCACAGGGGAGGTGAGTAAAGGATCCTGCCCCTCCCTCCCCATCCAAAGACCTGGGCCTAGAGAGGAAGAAAAGGAATCAGAAAGGCCCAGCTCTACTGCTCATTCCATCCAGAGAGGCCCACAGGGGAGGTGAGTAAAGGATCCTGCCCCTCCCTCCCCATCGAAAGACCTGGGCCTAGAGAGGAAGAAAAGGAATCAGAAAGGCCCAGCTCTATTGCTCATTCCATCCAGAGAGGCCCACAGGGGAGGTGAGTAAAGGATCCTGCCCCTCCCTCCCCATCCAAAGACCTGGGCCTAGAGAGGAAGAAAAGGAATCAGAAAGGCCCAGCTCTATTGCTCATTCCATCCAGAGAGGCCCACAGGGGAGGTGAGTAAAGGATCTTGCCCCTTCCTCCCCATCCAAAGACCTGGGCCTAGAGAGGAAGAAAAGGAATCAGAAAGGCCCAGCTCTACTGCTCATTCCATCCAGAGAGGCCCACATGGGAGGTGAGTAAAGGACCCAGCCCCTCCCTCCCCATCCAAAGACCTGGGGCCAGAGAGAAGGACACCTCCGGAGACCCCCGACCACCCCCAGGAGATACCATCCACAACCACCATCACAGCGAGGCCCGAGCCGGCGCCTTTGACTGACTCCATGCGGCCGAAGGGAGGCAAGAGCTGCTGCGTGCATGCAAAGGATAAGTAATCGAACTGAAATAATATAGTTGACTAAGCATAGATGGCTTATGGCAACTGACATAGTGACTGTACAAGAAACTGACTTACATAGAGACTTGATATAGTGGACTTTTTCTTTCTTTCTTTCCCTTTCACTAATTAGTTCAACTTTTACTTTGATTCTATGTGATAAACTATGATATTGTGCATGATAATACTTTGCTTTAAAACTGTTTAAACTGTGATAACATGTGTGATGGGAAAAGACTGGCATAGAGACCGGCAAGGCACGCCACAAAGTTTGCCAAGAGAACCCTATGGACCAAAACAAAAGGCAAAACAAGGGGATGCTCAGCACAGCAGATCTGAAAAGGGGGAGGGATACGAAAGGGAGAGGAGAAATACAGTGTTGCAGGGAACAATACTGCATAGGGACATGGAATGTGAGGTCTATGAATCAAGGAAAACTGGAAGTGGTAAAAAATGAGATGGAAAGAATAAGCATTGACATTTTGGGCATCAGTGAGCTAAAATGGACAGGGATGGGTGAATTCAGCTCTGGAAACCATCATATCTACTACTGTGGGCAAGAAAACCTTAGAAGAAATGGAGTAGCCATAATTATCAATAAAAGAGTGAGAAAAGCAGTAATGGGATACAATCTCAAAAATGACAGAATGATGTCAGTCAGATTTCAAGGCAAACCTTTCAATGTCACTGTGATCCAAATATACCCACCAACCACTGGTGCAGATGAAGCCACAATGGACCAGTTCTATGAGGACTTACAACACCTCATAGAACAGACACCAAGAAATGATGTCCAAATTATATTAGGAGACTGGAATGCCAAAGTAGGAAATCAAAAGGTAGAGGGAATAACAGGCAAATTTGGTCTTGGAACACAGAAAAAAGCAGGGCAAAGATTGATAGAGTTCTGCCAAGAGAACGCACTGGTCATAGCAAACACTCTCTTCCAGCAACACAAGAGGCGACTTTACACATGGACATCACCAGATGGCCAACACCGAAACCAGATTGACTACATACTCTGCAGCCAAAGATGGAGAACCTCCATACAGTCAGCAAAAACAAGACCTGGAGCAGACTGTGGCTCAGATCACAATCTACTGATCGCAAAATTCAGGCTTAGACTAAAGAAAATAGGGAAAACACGGAGACCAGAAAGATGTCACCTAGACAGCATCCCTAAAGAATACACGGTGGAGGTGATGAACAGATTTAATGGCTTAGACTCGGTAGACAGAGTACCAGAAGAATTATGGACGGAGATGAGGGACATCATGCAGGAAGCAGCAAAGAAAACCATACCAAAAGAAAAGAAGAGTAAGAAAGCAAAGTGGTTGTCTGATGAGGCACTTAAAATAGCAGAGGAAAGAAGGAACGCAAAAGTCAAAGGAGAAAGGAAAAACTACAATCATTTGAACACAGAATTTCAAAGAAAAGCAAGGAGAGATAAGGAAAACTACCTAAAAGAACAGTGCAGAGAAATGGAGGAAAACAACAAAAGAGGCAGAACCAGAGATCTTTTCAAAAAAATTGGGGAAATCAAGGGAACATTTAAAGCAAAAATGACCATGATAAGGGACAAAGACGGAAAGGAGCTAGCTGATGCAGAAGAAATTAAGAAAAGATGGAAAGAGTACACAGAGGAACTTTACAAAAAGGACCTCAACACTCCTGATAATCACAATGATGAAGAAATTGAACTTGAGCCAGACATCCTGGAGAGCAAAGTCATAAAGGCCCTAAAGAGCACTGCAAACAACAAAGCTAGTGGAGATGATGGTATCCCAGTTGAATTTTTCAAAGCGCTAAAAGATGATGGCGTCAAATTACTGCATTCAATATGCCAGCAGATTTGGAAAACAAAACAGTGGCCACAGGATTGGAAAAGATCAGTATACGTCCCAATCCCAAAAAAGGGCAATGCCAAAGAATGTTCAAATTATCAAACAATCGCGCTCATCCCACATGCCAGCAAGGTGATGCTCAAGATAATACAGGATAGACTTCAGCAGCATGTGGAGAGAGAATTACCAGAGGTGCAGGCTGGTTTCAGAAGAGGCAGGGGGACTAGAGACCACATCACCAACATACGCTGGATCATGGAGAAAACAAAGGAATATCAGAAACAAGTTTACTTTTGTTTTATTGACTACACTAAGGCATTTGACTGTGTGGACCACAACAAGATGTGGCAAGTAATTAAAGAGATGGGAATACCAGAGCACCTCATATGCCTCCTGAGAAATCTGTACATGAACCAAGAAGCAACAGTTAGGACAGAACATGGAATAACAGAGTGGTTTGGAATAGGAAAAGGAGTAAGACAAGGCTGCATTTTGTCACCATGCTTATTCAACCTATACACAGAGCACATAATGCACAGTGCAGGGATGGAGGAATCACAATATGGGATTAAAATCGCTGGGAGAAACATCAATAATCTGAGATATGCAGACGATACCACCCTAATGGCAGAAAGTGAGGAAGACCTAAAGAATCTCTTGATTGGGCTGAAGGAGGAGAGTGCAAAAGCTGGCTTGAGACTCAATATCAAGAAAACCAAGATAATGGCAACAGGCCCCATCAGTTCCTGGAAAATAGACGGGGAAGAGGTAGAAGCAGTGACAGATTTTACTTTCTTAGGATCAAAGATCACTGCAGATGGGGATTGTAGCCATGAAATAAAAAGGCGACTGATTCTTGGGAGACAAGCAATGAGAAACCTGGGGAACATAGTGAAAAGCAGAGACATCACATTGCAAACAAAAATTAGAATAGTCAAGGCAATGGTTTTCCCAGTAGTAATGTATGGATGTGAGAGCTGGACAATTAGGAAGGCTGAACGCAGAAGAATAGATGCCTTTGAAATGTGGTGTTGGTGAGGGTTTTGAGAGTCCCCTGGACAGCGAGGAGAACAAATAGGTCAATCTTAGAAGAAATTACTGCTCATTGGAAGGTCAAATAGTAAAGATGAAGCTAAAATACTTTGGACATCAAATGAGAAGGGAGGATTCACTTGAGAAGGCATTGATGTTGGGAAAGGTGGAGGGCAAAAGAAGAAGGGGGAGGCCAAGGATGAGATGGCTAGATGGTATTGTAGACACAATGGGCACAGAGCTGGGAGGGCTGAGGGGGATGGTGGAGGACAGAGGCGCCTGGAGGAAAATGGTCCATGGGGTCGCAAAGGGTCGGAGTCGACTGTGCGACTGAACAACAACAACACATAGTGAGTCTTAAAGGAAAGCCTCCACTCTGTGAGGCAATGTACATGAGTCAGGACCATGGAAAATAGCATCCTTCATTTATTGGATAGAAGGGGTGTTTCTCTTTTCATCCCGCATGTAAGACAGTGACACAACTGGAAACAGAAGGATAGGGTAGAGTGCTGCCCCTTACCCCTGTTAAGTATATAGGATTTGCTAACAACTGAAGAGGACTGTTGTCAATAAAGAGCTTATCAACCACATCCAATATGCAAGCAATAAGATAAAAAGAAACTAGTTGAAAGCAGTGCTGGGTCAAGAGAAGGTTGTTGGAGACAGATGCATAGAGCGAGAAAGGTAGGCACTAAGCAACTGAAGAACAAAAAGGGCAAGTTTGAACTATAATATTTGAAACACAAAAGTGCATTAAATAAACAAAGGGTTTAGCTGTGTTACAGTTGTACCCGCATAATGTTGCCACTTCAGTTCTATGTTCCCCTGAGAGTAAATTAGAAGCAAAACAATGTCAGTACAATACAAGAGATACCGTAATGTGGACACTATAGCAGAGACTCCCACTGTGTCTTTGCGAGCCTTGTGGTCAAACAGCAAACAGCGGAGACTCCCCACGTTAGTTAGGTGCAGAAGGCACTGTAAATGCCATAGGATTAAAGAATTCTGTTACATCTGCAGTCCGAAATATGTCCAAACAGAAGTTTGATGTTTGCAGATTGATACGCAGTAGGCAGCATTCATAGGGCCAAACACATCTTTATTTCAGGGTAAGCAATCTGAACATGAGGTAATGGCGGAGGCGCAGCTCCTTTTATACAGCATGGTACATTTGAAACTGGTTACACGGTTGTTCATTGGTTACTGTACTCGTGACGTCATTGTGACGCACGGCATTCTTCATCAGGTTTACCTGTGGCGGGAATATCTTCCGTGGCTGGCTGTAATTGGGTAACTTGTATCATGTGGGTTGATCGCTATCAGCTGCCTCTTGATACCATCTAGAGGCAGCGGTAGCTCATTATAACTGTTGCAATACATTGGGTTACATTGTTACATTCCATCTTAAAGGCATAGCATTCCATACATAACACTCCTCCCCCCTAGGATGGGACAAAGTCCCTTAACCATTTTGGTTTCCCGCATGTTCGCTTGGCTGAGCTCAGGCGGCTTGGCTGAGCTCAGGTGAACCAGGGGCTCTGTCTTCTGCAGACTCTCGTCCTGTAATGGGAAAACGAGACTCGTTAACTGCCTGTCGGGAACACTGCTCTACTCACGAACTTGGGGGCGAGAAAGGAACAAACAGCTGTGGCTTGAAACCCTGCTTTGTCCCCACAGCGGCTGGGGACCTTCCTAGCATGAAACCCGGGAGCGGGGAAGAATACCTTAATGCAAAGTCCCGCCTGTCACTCTGTGCAGCGGGTGGTTCCGTGGGTGTTTGTGTCACTGCTTGGGAAGGGGTGGACTCAAAGGCCGGAGGACCGGGGGTATTCGGAACTAAATTAAAATCCCGCTTCTTGCTCGGACGGGTGGGGGACCACTCCGCAAACTCCCCCCGGTCCTGGAAATCAAACACTAAGTCATTGGGCTCTTCCCCCCTTGGTGGGTACAAAGGGCATGGATTTGTACGTTCCCCCCTGCTGTGGGGAGAAAGGTACTCTGTCTCTCTGTGGGGAGTACCCCGTGTCTCCCCCTTGGAATAAGCAGGTGGGGGAGGACCCTAACGTTGACTCACCCGGGCTGTCCCCCCCCCCCCCGGTTGTTTGCATCACCCCGGCTGACTTCCCCCTGGGTTCTGTGCCCTGTCGTCTGAGTTGGTCAGCGTGTCGTCTCCATAGTAAACCCGCACTGGTTTCTACTTTGTATGATACCGGCCCGGTCTGTTCGATCACAACCCCTGGGACCCATGCTGGGCCATTGGCCGCATAGTTTCTGCAATGCACCGGGTCCCCTACTGTGAATACCTTTGTGTTTCCCATCTCTATATTCCTTCCTTTCTCCTCCACCCTGGTCGGATCCAACCAATCAAAAAGGGTTACTGGTCTCCTGTGCATTAGGATCTCAGCAGGTATGAGTCCGGATGCCAGGGGAGTTGCTCTGTAGATGAGGAATTGACACAGTTGCAAGTTCAAGTCCCCGGGACTCATTCGCCGGAGTGCCTCCTTGGTAGTCCGCACTTGGCGTTCAACCTGCCCGTTTGTTGCGGGGTGGAAAGGGGCTGAAGTGATGTGCCGAATAGCATTTCTCTCTAGGAATGCCTGGAATTCGACGGACGTGAAAGTACTGGCGTTGTCGGAGACAAGCACATCGGGCAATCCGAAACAAATGAATACCCTCCGCAACTGTTTGATTGTTGTGGCTGAGGAGGTGTTGGGCATTGGGATAACCTCCAACCACTTTGAGAAGGAATCGACCATGAGGAGGAACATGGAACCTTGAAACGGACCGACAAAGTCGATGTGTAATCGCGACCATGGACCGCGGGCTGTGTCCCATTCTCTGTGAGGAAGTCGGGACTCCTCGGGCTGAGAACTCTGGCAATTTTCACAAGTGCCCACTAAATGCTCAATGTCCGCATCTATCTGGGGCCACCAGAAATAGCTCCTGGCAAAGCCTTCGAGTGCACGATTCCAGGGTGGCTGGTATGCAGCAATTTGAGTGCCTTTGCACGCAATACCTCGGGAATGACCACCCGTTGGCCCCAAAGGAGGCAACCCCTCTCTAACGACAGCTCAACCCTTTTTCCGAAGAACGATTGGAACTCTTCGGCTGGCGGAGTCGTTGACCAACCCTTCATTACCCATAAGATCACTTGGGAGAGAACCTTGTCCTTTGTCATAGCCTTGGCAAGATCTGCGGGCCTTATGGGCGGCGAGTCGAGGGATTCGATCAGTAACACCTGGTGATTTCCCTCCACCTCACATTCAGTTTCCCCTATCTCTGGGAGGGGCGACCGGGAAAGGACATCAGCGTGGCTGATTTCTTTGCCCAGGCGGTGGACCAGTGTGTACTGGTATGCATTTAAAAAAATGGCCCACCGAAGCATTCTTGGGGACAGAATCTGGGGTGTGGGCTTGTTAGTGGTGAAAATACTCAGTAGAGGCTTGTGGTCGGTGACAATGGTGAACCCCCGACTGTACATAACAAGAAGATAAACCATGCCACAAGGCATCTGGAAAGATTAGGGTTAACCTTTTCTATTTGCCAAAATCAGTGCACACAATGTCAGAATCAATTATGACTTCCTAATAAGAGGAAGATTTCAGTCAGAAGTCCAGCATGTGCCAGGAAAAGGGGAAGCAAAAGCCTCCAAATCAGTGGGAAGGAAGGTCCCTGCTCAGAGAAAATGTAGTGTCAGAGAACCTGATACACTCACGCCTTGGTTTCAAACACAAACAATCTACACTGTTGGACCATTTTCCTTCCTCACTTTATAAAAGCAGCCAGAGGGGGACTGGCTACATGGTTTAAAATACTACTAGTAAATGCCTTCTTTAAGGTGGATTTCAGCTTGCCATGAAGTGACCCACACACTATGATCACGGAGCCATCTCCTACAGCACGTGAAATGAGACATGCAGGATTTGATGGGCTGCCTCAGCCTTGACAATATTGACAAGGTGCTTCACAGCCAGTCCATCTGCATGACCGTTGGGAATCGGAACAGTAAATTTGTTCCGCCTCCACTCTTTTTGCTGTTGGGCCCAATATGATGGTTTCCAGTGGTATTTCCTCCACTGAGGGGACCATCACTAAAGGGGCTCATCCACCCATAGCCGCTGGCCCCTTAGGAAGTCCGGTCATTTACTCCCACCCAACACTCAGCGTTGAGTCGCTGACTGTATGATCTACTCCATTACCGTAGCGGGATGTCCAGCCAGACAATAAGCAGTAGTATGAACTTCGAATAAAAGGCCTCTTTGAATCACTTTATTGGATAATTAACATCCAGATATAATGGTAGCAGTTCAGGTAATTAACCACCTTACCTGACAAAGACCATACTAAAGCAGGACCCTATGCCCTCCAATACACTTTGTCTAGGCAAATTAGCCCAAAGTGCATGGAACAACCTGGACTTGGGAAATCTGCTTTAGACTTTCACCTGGCTGAGTAACATCCAGCCAGTCTCACTGAAGTAAAGCACCTTGCTTAAGCCACCTCTGGGTGAGAGAACGAAGAAATGTTGGTAGCAATGACCTTCCTTAAAGGAATCATGGCCTGGCAACACTCACGCCTTCCCTCCTTCAATAATCACATGCGGTGGTGAAGTTCTTCATTTATTAAAGAAAAATGATAGTAAAAGTATAAAGGTCTTCCATAGGTACAAAGCTTCAGTATCAAAAATAGTAAGAAGTAAAAACAGACTAATCAAAACATTTTAGAGACAATCAATAAGGTCTCTTTACTCAAGGAAAATAATAAAACCTATTTATGTAATCATCTTAGCTAGATTAATACATCCTTTCAGCAGTTTTACAATACTCTGGTTCCCATCTCGAAGTCCAACTTCCAACTAACTCCAAAACCCATGCAACACTGAATTAAAACATCCAAACCTCATCTCATTATAATTAACCAATCAACTCATTCTTAATTCATAACAATATTTCCTTTGCCACAACAATCTCACAACTGGCTGTTCCCAGTTCGCTCTGCCCCTACTGGCGTCTTCTCAAGGCTTTTCCTTGGCATTCCTTGCACCTAGCGATAAAACTTACCCATAACAATTTTCTCTACTGCACGTTTGTTAGGGCTTAACTCTTTCCCTGCACAAGAGTACGCATAATCTTGACACATAACATGCTTCATACATTACATTTCCATTACACCAGATGCCAATATTTCACTTTTGGGCAAGATTTTTGAGTATGTGGTGGCATCTTAGCTCCAGAGTTTCCTGGATGCAGTGTGTTATCTAGATCCATTTCAATTTGGCTTCAGACTTGGTTATGGAACAGAGATGACTTTGATCTTCTTGGTGGGTGTCCTACTGGGCAAGAGGAGTATGTCTCTGTTGGTTCTGCTGGATCTCTCAGTAGCATTTGATGCCATCAACCATGGTATCCTTTTGGGCATCATTCTTGGATGAGTCTTGGAGGTACTGTTTACAGTGATTCTGATCTTGGTGTCCTCCAGGGTTCAGACTTCTCTTGTTAGCATCTACATGAAACCACTGGGAGAGATGGTCCAGAGTTTTTGGGTTTGGTGTGATCATTATGCTGATGACACACAACATATAGGTCCTTTCCTTCCAGGGAAACAATTAGGCTCCTGGACCAATGCTTGTTGTCAGTGATGGACTGTGTGAGGTCTAAGAAATTGACACTTAACCCAGAAAATACAGATGTGCTCCTGATAATTCAAAAGACAAATCAGGGAATAGGAATCCAGTATGTACTGTATGAGATTACACTCCCTTGGAAAGTCAGGGTATGCTCCTGGATTCAACCATGAGCTTGGATGCATACCTTTTCAGCAGTGGCCAGGAACAGCTTTTCACAGTTAAAGCTAGTGTGCCAGATGCACCCATTCCTGGAGATGTCTGATCTATCCACACTGACACATGCTTTAGTCACATCTCATCTGGATTACTGCAATGGAATTTCTTTTCTAAAAATGCAAAGTATATTTGACCCTTCAGCTGATGATGACTTGCTTGCAAGAGATTTGTTTAACATTTAGATTTTTAGAACTTTTGTCTGCATTTAGATTTTACAATTAAGGATTCTATAGCATGCTGTTCAGTCCACTGTAACTCTATGATTGCATCTTTAAGACTCTTACAATGTAAGTTTTTTTGCTCTTTATTTATTTTTTACTCTTTATTTATCCTGCCAACCTAGCAGTTTGAAAGCAAGAAATTGCAAGTAGATAAATAGGGACCACTTCAGTGGGAAGGTAACAGCGTTCCGTGCGCTCCGGTGTCTAGTCATGCCTGCCACATAACCATGGAAACGTCTGCAGAAGCAGACAACGCTGACTCTTCGGCTTTGAAACAGAGATGAGCACTGCACCCTAGAGTCGGATACGACTGGCTTTCAAGCAAGGGGAACCTTTACCTTTACCTTATTTGCATTTAGTTGGGGATGAGGGAAGTAGTTAGCTTGCATTTCCCTGGATCACTGAAAGTTTTTAGACCAGTGGTTCCCAACATGGGGCACACGCCCCACAGGGGGACTTCAATTCCCAGAAGCCTAACTCACTTCTTGATCAGTGCTTTGTGGAACTGATTTAGGCTTCTGGGAATTAAAGTCCAGAAACCAAAGGCTGGGAAACACTGCTTTAGACTGTCTTTCCTTACTGTTTTCAAGAGACCAGTATTTGTAAACTAACAATAAAAAAGAACATGTAACCACATGTTTTCTAGATTTGAGACTTAGCCATTTTAAGTGTATAGCACAGAAACATGATATAATACACAGCTTCCTCTCAGTGGGTGGCACTGAGCTCATAAATCTCAGTTTGACTTAATTATGAGCTTCCTTTGAAGTTCAACTTTTATTAGCTGAGAACTCAGTAGTGCGTCAGTTAAAGAAATCTTGATATTTGCTTAATAATTTGTGCCCATATAAACAAAGTTTATCTGATTCAAATGTCTGAGTGCTTATGGAAGAATATAAATAGTAATTTATAAAGATATTGTCTTATAAACTTGGAATAAAATGTAGACATTGTGTGTTCTCTACTTACAGAATATTTAGAAATGAATATATGAAACTAAGGAATGTATGCATGGATGCAATTTGTTGCACAGAACATGAAAGCTATAATCTTATTATAGATATAATATATACAAACAACAGAATGCCACCATCTTCTTAAATTTTTTCCTAGAAACCAGTAAACACATTTCCATTTTCGATCCATGACAATAGACATTGCTTATTGAATGTAGGAGAGTACTTGGATTCTGTAAGTATTTATTTTATGTTATAGCTTTAAAATGCAGTAATAATTGTTGATTCCTTCTGTGATTTATGTCTTTTAGAACTACAAAGTTGATATGTTTTGGGGGGGGGAAATATAGAGATAGCAAGTTGCTTTTTCTTCATTGCAGGGGAAAGTCTGGATATCTTTTGATTGTATTTGGTGTACACAGGCTGAGATCCCGTTGCTCATGACAACAAATTGCAACAAGATTAGGCCCATTAAATTAATAGGGATTTGATGAGTCTGTAAATTCCATTGAATCAGTGGGCCTACTCTAATTGTGACTTAGTACACTGGCAATAGGATTTTTGCCATAGGTTATTTAATGCTTATTTAGTAAATCCAACTGTGTTGAAAATTAATCTTTCTAATCTGTATATATTTGTCTTTTATACCACACTTGGTGTAGACTACAGGCTTTAAACCTGTATAATGCCAGAACAAAGGCACACATTTAAAAAAGCGTGTCCTTGTGTCTGTTCCACACTTTTCATTTTGGGACAGTAAGATTTGTCTTGATTCCCACATGTTTTTACTGTAGGTAGATTTCAGTATACTTGTTCCATTCTCTAGCACAGAATTTCCGAAACTATGTTCTGTGGAACATTGGTGGACTTCACTTCCCAGAAGCCTAAGTGTTGTGTTCTAATAGTGTAACCTTCCACATGTGATATCAATGTATCTGAACCAATGTAACCTTGCCTATGAGTAACAATGTAACCTTCAGCTGTATCACATAAACCCTGTAATTGGACGCGAGCTAATGACCACCAGCTGGCAGCAGCGAGCGTCCAAGCTCTCTTGGTTCAAACCCATCAAAGACCGCAGCGCGGGAAGTTTCCCGCCGCTACCTACACCTGGACAAGAAGGGCGTGACCAGCCATGACGTCACGCGGACCAGTAGCCAACGGGCTACCGTGGAGCCACATTCAAAATACGTTACTACCATATATATAGAGCTGTTCGTCCGCCATTACCTCATGTTCCCTCTGTCCACCATGCAATAAACCTGAGTTAACCCAGCCTTTGGCTGTGCCTTGTGTCTTGACTCTCATATACTAAATTGGCGACGAGGATGGGATAATGGATCCCCATGGAGCCAGGACACAGAGCGGGTTCAACATCACCAAACCGCAAGACTGGGAGCTTTTTGAGATGGACTTCCAGGCGGCACTGGTGGAACTCAAAGTCAAAGAAGACGACGAGGAAAGGAAGAGGGCCATCCTCACCCGCATGCTCGGGATGGAAACCAAGCGGACGCTGGTGGGCATCCTCGCACCGAAGAAGGTGAGCGATTTCAAAGCCGGTGACATCATGAAACTGCTGCGTGAGCGTTTCCGACCCTCGAGGGCAATGTTTCCCGCTCGGAGCACGTTTTGGAGGCGAGTTCAAGCGCCGGACGAGTCGGTAGAAGCCTTCGTAACGGCTATGAGGGTAGCCGCCGCCCCCTGCAAATGGGACCACATCCTAGAGATGGCCCTCAGGGACAGAGTGCTGTGTGGCCTGAAGGACAAGGAAGTACAGCGCAGCCTGATGAACAAGGAGCCACCACCCACACTAGAAGAGGTTGTAGAGGCCGCGGAAGCCGCGGAATCCACGAACGCTGGAGTAGATGAGATGCACAAGTGGCGCGAGTGGCGTCCGAGGGCCGGCAAAGCGGAAAACTCGTCGCACGGGAAGTCCGGTCAGTCGGTGCATGCAACCCGACCGACCTCGAAATCGTCTTCAGAAAGCAGCGATGGCGAGGAGGTCCAGAAGGTCCGGAGAGGTGGGCGCCGCTGCGATGGTTGCGGAGCGGCCCATGAGCACGTGAAGTGCCCATTCAGGAAAGCCGAGTGTTTCAACTGTGGACGTCGGGGGCACATCGCCAAGGCGTGCAGGAAATGGAAAGAGGGCCGGAGACAGTCGCAGGACCGTTCAGCCAGACCGGACCGTCCAGCGAGGGCCAAAGATGGCGCCCGGGCCACGAGGAAGCAGGACGGCATGGGCCGCATCTCGGACGACAGCGAGGGCGACGCCCCAGTGTTCAGCGTGTCTGCGGGACAGCCCCATTACTTTGTTGAGGTACTAGTACAAGGGACCCCCATTAGGATGGAAGTTGACTCGGGGTCCTCCTATTCTATAATTCCCCAGAGAGAGTTCTTGAAAATCGACCCCCACGTGCGGCCCAAACTTAAAGCGTTGAGGGCCACACTACGGGACGTACAGGGGAACAGCATTCCAGTGTTGGGGGTCGGGACATTCCGGGTTCGTTTTAAGAGACATTCTGCGGAACTTCCCCTAGTGGTGCTAAAAGGGGGGAGTTGTAGCCTCCTCGGAACCCAGTGGTTTCAGCCCTTAGGTCTGTTCATAGGGGGGGTGCATGCCGTAGGCGAGGACCCAATACAAGCGGTGTGTGACGCACACCCCGCTGTTTTTAAAAGTGGACTGGGGAAGTTCAAGGGACCCCCTGTAGCCTTCGACTTAGACCCGGAGGTCCGCCCGATAAGACTTAAACCGTGCAGGGTACCGTTCGCGCTAAAGGACAAAATAGAGGCGGAACTGGACAAACTGGTGGGTCAAGGGATTCTTGTTCCTGTGGATTCCGTGGAGTGGGAGACTCCAATTGTAACAGCACTGAAGGCTAACGGGGAGGTGCGCATTTGCGCTGATTATAAGTGTACCATTAATAAGGCAATCCGCCCTAATGCATACCCGGTGCCAGTGGTCAACCACCTTCTGGCCAGGCTAAATGGGGGAAAGTGTTTCACTAAACTCGATTTAGCACAGGCCTACCAGCAACTCCCGGTAACCCCCGCCACAGCGGCGGCACAAACAATAGTCACACATAAGGGGGCGTTCCAGGTGTCGAGGTTACAGTTCGGCGTGAACTCGGCACCTGGCATTTTTCAGTCGCTAGTGGAACGCCTCCTGAAGGGGCTGGAGGGGGTGTTGCCATATTTTGATGACGTGTTGATAACGGGGGGGGGGAGTAAGGACGAGCTGGCTAGCAGACTGGATAAGGTCCTGACCGTGTTCGAAAAAGCGGGGCTGCGACTGAGAAAAGACAAATGTGTATTTTTCGAAACAGAGGTTGAGTTTTTAGGGTTCCATGTCACACCAGAGGGAATTAGGCCGTCCAAATCTAAGGTAGCCGCCATTAAGAAAGCCCCTCGCCCCACTTCCAAAACCGAGCTACAGTCGTTTCTGGGGCTTCTCAATTTCTACCATACCTTCCTTCCACGGAAGGCGTCTGTTGCCGAGCCGCTCCATCGGTTACTTAAGAAAGAGGAAAAATGGCTGTGGGGTGACGAGCAAGAAAGAGCGTTCACAGAGTTAAAGCAACTCCTCACATCCGAGGCAATCCTGACTCATTTCGACCCCAAACGGCCCATAGTTTTAGTCTGCGATGCATCCCCGGTGGGGGTGGGGGCGGTGCTTTGCCACGTGTTAAACGACGGAAGGGAGGCCCCGATAGCGTTTTATTCAAGGTCCCTGTCCCAAGCAGAGCGGAATTACGCACAGACCGATAGGGAGGCACTAGCCATAGTAGCGGGAACCAAGAAATTTCACGATTTTCTGTATGGTCGGCCGTTCAAGGTCGTTACTGATCACAAGCCCCTGTTAGGAATATTCACTGCAAATAAGCCCACGCCACAGATCCTGTCCCCGAGGATGCTGCGGTGGGCTATTTTTCTTAACGCATATCAACATGAGTTAGAATACCGGCCAGGGAAGGAAATCAGCCATGCAGACGCACTCTCACGGTCGCCGTTACCCTTGTCGGACGACCAGAAGGCAGGGGTAAGAAGAGACCGCCAGGTATTATTAATAGAGGTCTTGGAGTCACCCCCGATAGTACCGGCCGACGTTGCCAGGGCGACCGGAAAGGACAGAACACTAGAGAAAGTATGCTCGTGGGTGCAGAAGGGGTGGCCGGCGTCATCCCCAGGCGCGGAATTCGACCCATTTTTCCGAAAGCGAGTAGAGTTGTCTTTAGAGAGGGGGTGCCTTTTGTGGGGCCAACGGGTGGTGGTTCCTACGTCCCTGCGGCCGAAGGTGCTAAAGCTGTTGCACGTCAGCCACCCGGGAATCGTCCGTTCCAAGGCGTTGGCCCGGAGTTACTTCTGGTGGCCCCAGCTGGACGCCGACATAGAGCATATGGTTGGCACTTGTGAGGCATGTCAGTGCTCCCGACCGGAGGTGGCCCGCCTCCCGCATAGGGAATGGGACGCAGCAAGGGGACCGTGGTCCAGGGTGCACGTAGATTTTGCTGGCCCGTTCCGAGGAACCATGTTTCTCCTGGTGGTGGATGCATACTCAAAGTGGCTGGAGGTCATTCCGGTAAAGAGCACATCCTCCGCCACTACCATTCGCCAGCTAAGGAGGGTCTTTTCCACGTTCGGTTTACCCGACACTTTGGTCAGCGATAACGCCAGTTGCTTCACGTCCGCTGAGTTCGCAGCATTCATGGAGGCAAACGCAATTCGGCATGTCACATCCGCGCCATTTCACCCGGCCACGAATGGCCAAGTGGAACGGTTGGTGCGCACCACAAAGGATGCGCTGCGGCGCATGGGCTCGGGAGATCTAAATCACCAAGTTTGTCAATTTCTATTAGCGTACAGAGTGACCCCCTTAGCGTCTGGATACTCGCCGGCTGAGCTGCTGATGCGGAGGAAACTGACGACGCTTTTGTCCAGGTTGGACCCGTCGAGGGTCGAGGACAAAGGGAAGAACATAGGTTTAGCGGTCTCGAAAGGTTTCGGCGTAGGCGATCCTGTACACTGCAGGAACTATGCCAACGCAGGCCCAGCCTGGGTGCCAGGGACGATAATAGAGCAGACGGGGCCAGTGTCATATCGGGTGGAAACTAGCACCGGCCTCCTCTGGAGGAGGCACGCTGACCAACTGAGGCACCGAGTGAGTGAGGGGCCGATCAGTGGGGCTCAGCGACAGGATTCAGCGATAGGGTTCTCCCCCACCCGTTTAGCCCAAGGGGGAGACAGAGAGGGACACCAGTCCGAAGGCAGGAGGGAAAGCAGTGAGCCCGACTCATATCCTTTTGATACCCCAGTTCTATCCGAGCCCGGGGGGAGGGAAAAGGAGTGTGCGGCCGCCGCTGCCGCTTCCCCCGAAGCCGATTTTGATTTTGATTTTGCTAGCCGGGGGGGGTTTTTTGGAGTGTTCCCCCACCCATCCGAGCGAGAAGAGGGGTTTTTCGTTAGCCCCCAGTGCCCCCGGTTCTTCCCAAACAAAGCACACACCTTCCAACAAAGCCGCAGAACCGCGGCAAACCACTAACAAGTCATCCTCTCCCGTTACAGGGCAGGCAGCCAGGGAGCAAGGAGGAGGGAGCGAAGCCAGGGCAGGGCAGCCCGCGCCGAGACCCCAGCGTGTTCGAAATAAGCCATCTTGGCTGAGAGACTTCGTCTCATCCTAGGGGGGAGGAGTGTTGTGTTCTAATAGTGTAACCTTCCACATGTGATATCAATGTATCTGAACCAATGTAACCTTGCCTATGAGTAACAATGTAACCTTCAGCTGTATCACATAAACCCTGTAATTGGACGCGAGCTAATGACCACCAGCTGGCAGCAGCGAGCGTCCAAGCTCTCTTGGTTCAAACCCATCAAAGACCGCAGCGCGGGAAGTTTCCCGCCGCTACCTACACCTGGACAAGAAGGGCGTGACCAGCCATGACGTCACGCGGACCAGTAGCCAACGGGCTACCGTGGAGCCACATTCAAAATACGTTACTACCATATATATAGAGCTGTTCGTCCGCCATTACCTCATGTTCCCTCTGTCCACCATGCAATAAACCTGAGTTAACCCAGCCTTTGGCTGTGCCTTGTGTCTTGACTCTCATATACTAAACTAAGTCAGTACCTTGGCTGATCAGCGCTTTGTAGAAATGGCTTAGGATTCTGGGAATGGAAGTCCAAAAGCCAAAGATTAGGAAACACTACTCTATCAAATAAGGATAATATCTTCAAAATTCAGTGTTTACAGACTGTTATTCAAGCACTCCACCCTTTTGATGGTTCCAAAACATGTTACACGGTATTGTCAGTTACCTTAAACAGTAGAGAGAAATTGACATATGTATTTCTTTCCACTTCATTTAGGGTCTTGGGTTAAAAAAATTTCAGCAAGAGACATGTCAGCACCATTCACAAAACCTTCTTGGGACCCAAGAACCTAGTCCAAGTGGTACCAAACAACAGAGCACTTATCAAACTTCATTCATCCAGTATTCAAATACAGGCATGCCCTTTTGGGGGAGATTTCCCAAAAGTCATGTTGTTCGGGCCAATAATTTAAAACCAACAGCTAAGAGTGAGTGCTTGTGGTTTTCAAAAGGCGATGTTTGTCCTAATAATTTAGTTCCTGTCAAGTCTGACAGACATTCTCATTCTGAGTCTGAACAACCAGTACCTGCAGAACAAGTGACTGGTGTGAAAGTGGACTGTAAAGCAAATTCCTTCTTGGATTCATGAGAAGATTTTCATGATTAACATGCTACCTTTTTTTCTCGATCTGAAATGATTTTAAGAACATATGTAGCATTAAAACAACAATAACTAGATGAGTGGTTGTATTTGTGTGTTTTTTATAGTACAGTGTATAATCCAGGGGTACTCAACCTACAGCCTGGGGGTGCAGATGCATCCCGTGACACCATTTCACGTGGCCCCCCACCCTCTCCGCCACACCCGGAAGTGCCATGTGTGGCAGGCAGGGCAAAATAGCCGCCCAGCCCCTGAAGCTGTCTGAGGGAGCATGACCTGGCTCTCGGATTTAAAAGGTTGAGAACCCCTGGTACAATCACTTGGATCAACAGTTGCTTTAGTTTTTACCTTCCCAAGATAAACACCAAGAATTTTCACTGAGTGTATAGACATCTAGTGTAACTGTTCCCTCAAAGCATTCTGTACAACACCTTTTGTGCAGGCAGCTTTTGTACATGCATATCCATTGTTTCTTTACCTCCTAGCCAAAAAAGAAAAGAAAGAAAAAAGATTTGGTTGAAAAAAAATAGAATCTGGTCAACCATCTTTGAACCTATATATAAACTTGGGAAACCTTGCTATATTCCAGGGTTGGAGAACCTTTTGGCTTTGCAGACAGTTGAACTATTTTCTTCACTCCTATCATGTTTATCTACTGGCAAAAGATCATGGGGAAAGTAGATCATCAACATCTGATCCACAGCATCTGCAGTCCTACTTTGTTCCTTTCTTTGTCCAGTCACATGTAAAGCAGAGAAAAATGCAATCACTAGATAGTAATCCAATGCCATTAAGTCATTACTTACCTATGCTAACCCTTCTCAGGGTGTTCTTGGTAGAGAGTACTCAGAAGTGGTTTACCATTCCTCTTTTCTGGGAGACCTGTGGGACTGTGCAGCTTGCCCAAAGCTATACACAGGCTGGCTCTTTGGGAGTGCACAGTGAAGCAATGAACTCCCAACCTCTTGCACTGCAACCAGAAACCTAACTCACTGAGCTCTCCAGCCAGCTAGACTTATCCAAATATTGCTAATAGGGAAGCCAGACCTGTGGAATGTTGTTATCTCCTTCTCTGGGGTATGCAGAAAGAGCCTCCTTGAAGATTGTGGCATTTTCGAAGCACAATTGGGTGTACCCTGGGAATAGGAACCTTGTGTTACCGACTAATCATTCTTACACTGGGACAGGTGGAGGGAACTGCAGAATGAACTCACCAAAAGAGATGTGCACACTATCATCATGAGCATGTCAAGGGCTAGGCATGAGTCACATGAGAGGAAGATGGTGAATCAGTGCTACACCCCTGTTAAATAAAATTTATTCAGTTTGACCGGAGTCTGCACAATGATCGTTTATAATGTGAGTTAATGTCCTTTCTGTCTTTAGATCCAAAGTGGTAGAAACAATCTCAGAAATTGTCTGAAATTATTTCTTAAAATTTAAGATAGCTATGCTGATCTCTGAAGAAAAAAAGTAAAGGTTGCCCTTGCTCAAAATCCACTCGTATCTGTCTCTAGGGTTCAGTGCTTATCTCTGTTTCTAGCCAAAGAGCCAGTGCTGTATGCGTCTGCAGATGTTTTCATGGACATGTGGCAAGCATGCTTAGACACTAGAGTGCATGGAATGCTGTTTACCTTCCCACTGAAGTGGTATTTATCTACTTGCAAGTTCTTCATTTTGAACTGCAGTAGCTCAAGTGGCTAAGACGCTAACTGGGAGGCGCAAGGTCAGCAGTTCGATTCCCGAGTACTGCGGGACGGAATGAGCTCCCGTCTTTGTCCCAGCTCCTACCAACCTAACAGTTCGAAAGCAAGAAAGCATAGGTAATGGCGTTCCGTGCACTCCGGTGTCTAGTCATGCCTGCCACATGACCACAGAAACGTCTGCAGAAGTAGACAGCGCTGGCTCTTCGGCTTGGAAACAGAGATGAGCACTGCACCCTAGAGTCGGATATGACTGGCTTTCGAGCAAGGGAAACATTTAACCTTTAGGTTGGCAGGACCTGGGACAGAGACGGGAGCTCACCCCATCATGCAGTACTCAGGTCTCGAATTGTTGACCTTCTGACCTTCCAGTCGTCAAGTTCAGCGTCTTCACCACTAAGCCACCACAGTCTTATCAAGGAAAGAAGGCATCTACAAATGAACAATACTCTTAATTGGGGTAACTTCAACTATTCCAAAATAGAACCTCTTCGTTCAGTATTTATCAAGTTTCACTGGCGGCGGTTACACAGAAAAAGACTCCTCTAAGATTATGATGTTTTTGAACCACAACCAGACATACCCTGGTAATGGCAACCGTGTGCTGCTGGCTAATCTTTCTCACATAAGGTCAGGTGAAAGGAACTGCAGAATGAATTCACCAAAAGGTGCCTTCATTTTGGCAGCTTCACATCTGGCCTAGAAACGGAAGAAGAAGATCTCCTTTAACTGGAAGAGCACCTATCAAATGTCATTCATAATTTATTTTGGAACATGCATGTCATATTGCAGAACATCTTCTATTTATAGCAGTTTATGAGGTGTGTATCAGATTCCTTATATTGTTGGCAGCTTGGAGCTGGTAACTTTACATTTCCTAAATTGACACCAGCATCTGTTGGCTGCATCTGGATTTCACCTTTACTCAAGGTTCCTTAAATGATTGTTGCATTGTAAGTAGCATACTATTTGGCATCATTGACTTCTTTTGGCTTGTTGCCAGAGAGAAATGTAAATCTTTGCTTGTCTCATCCTTGAAAGTGAGGGGTGGGGTGGGGGACTACTATATTTTTCTTATTGCCAACAAAGACAAGGAGGAGCTAGCAGACGTTCCTGACACTACTGTACTTTTTGCAGTGATAGAAGCAAAGTTCTGCCCAGGGTTTTGTACAGAATTGCAGTATTTGTGTAAAATCATGACTACAGCATTCATGGACAGTCAAGAATATGAAGCAGTGGGTGGGTTGGGGAGGCTCACCTCTCCAGTACAAGGAAAAGGGCCTTCTCGGTCATAGCCCCCACACTATGGAACCTCCTTCCAGTAGAATTATGCCTCTAGGCCCAGTTGCAACCATTTAGGAAAGAATTGAAGATGTGGCTGGCAAAATGGGTCTGGGGGCCGGGATTGTCAACAACCTCCCCTTTTTGGCTCGTCTGATGCTCCCCCCTCCTGTAATTAATTATTTTTTTTAATGTTAAGGCTTTGGAGATTTTATATTTGTTTTTAGATAGTAAATGGTATAGTGGGGTGGGGATATTGCTATGTTTTAAAGGGTTTTTAATAGTTTTATATTGGTTTTAACTTGTGTACACTGCCCAGAGTCCATTGGATAGGGTGGTAGATAAATCTATTAAATTAAATTAAATTAAATTAAATTAAATTTTTAAAAAGTCCTGATGGCTACTTCTTCTCTGCTGTGCATGCTTTGCTTCCTAATAGAAAAGGTCACTAGTTTTTGCAGCAGGAACATTTTTTTACAATTAAAATTGACTTTTTTAAAAAAAGTTTTTATTAAAGTTTTGCAAAAATACATAAAAAAATACAAATACAAAAGAAGATTTGAAAAAAGTTACAGTAAAAGATAAAACAAAAGTTACACACAATACATAAAATAGAAAAAAGCTTAAAATCTTTACCTATAAAGGTAAATATTACGCTGAGCCGCAATATTCCCGGACTCGCTCATCAATACCACCAGGAGCAGAGAAGCCGAGGGATGATGAGCGGTGGCGAGATGCCTTCACCCTAAGGCTGGTTTTGGTCATTGAGGTTACCTCTGACCTTTCCTTTTGTGTTTAAAGTATTTTGTATTTTGTTCTATGGTATTGTTATCAATATTGTATATTTTGCTGTATTTTTGCTCTTATTGTCTTGTATTTTATTTCTTTGATATGTAATTGACATGTTTAATGTACTTGTTGTTATTTTTATTTTCTGTACTTTTATGCTCTGTTATTATGTTAATTCTTCGAAATTGCTTTGAGTTATTTTGATAAGAAAAGCGGTATACCAAATAAACATGAATGAATGAATGAATGAATGAATGAATGAATAAGAAGGGAGTAGGTTGGTGTGTGTCCGGCATTAGCAGCCACACCTGGCCCAACCATCCCATACCGAGCCAGCCACACTTACCTTTAGAGCATCTAAGGGTCGCCGCAAGGGTCCGGTCGCCGAGAGTGGGGCACATGCCCCATGAAGATGAACAAAAAAACCCCCCTATGTTTCCCAGTGTCCTCCGCACCGCACAACCCATCAGCCAATCATGATGAGGGACGTGAGCACGGAGGAGGCCGGGAAAGCAACACGCGCAAGAAAACAACGGCCAGCCAACACACAAACCACTTCCCTCGGGAAGACACTTCATCTCCCGGAGAGAAGTCATCCCCAGATCACCACGATGGGTGGGCAGGCACGTCAGTTGCTGGCTGGGCCTCCTGATTTTGGTGCCCTCCCAACCGGCAAAGGCCTCGCTGGCAGGAATGGAGGACAGGCTGTGCCACGGAGGCACAGAAGGTGAGTGGCCCAGCTAAGAAGGCTAGGCCGGGGAGGCACAGAGAGTGAACAGCCGAGCCGGCAACAGGTCAGTGGGTTGGGGAACATGGACTGAGGGGGGGAGGGCCCGGGGACCACGCCATCCACCCTGATCTGGGAGGAGAAAGGGGGAACACGAACCCGCCACCCGCCCATTCTCCCCCTCAGTCCTGCCCCCCACCCCACTTACCTGTTGCCGGCTGGGCCAATCACACTCTGCGCCTCCCTAGCGCAGCCTTCCATGTGTGTGTGTGTGGTCTCACCGAGGCTTCGGGGGGAGGAAGGGGAGCCCCTTCTCTCCCTGCGCCGCTTCAGCATATGTGTGTGTGTGGGGGGTTGTGGTGTCTGTGTGGTTGTGTTATGTGTGTGTTTGTGTGTATTGTGTGTGTATTGTGTGTGTATTGTGTGTGGTTGTGTTGTGTGTGTATTTTGTGTGTGTGTGTGTGTGGTTGTGTTGTGTGTGCTGTGTGTGTGTGTTGTGTGTGTGTGTTGTGTGTGTGTTATGTGTGTGTGTGGTTGTGTTGTGTGTGTGTCCCCCCCCGAAACCACCCAACCACCAACACACAAGTTATACTTGCCCGGCAGGGCCGGGCAAAAAATACTAGTATTGTTATATTTTCTCTTGCTAAACTCATCTTTAAACCTAAAAATCCTAAGTATAATCAACCTCGTCTTATTCATATAGAATAATCTAAACTTATAACAATATATTTAAACTAATTGAGTGATCCACTTTCAACATCAGTACATATAATCTAAATTAATTACACAGTTATAACACTAATTAATTAGTGTTATATTCAATGCCCTGGGGGATGTGGCATAGCCCATTTCTCTTTCAATGTATCCAAAAACTCATTTGATCGGATACTGGTCTGCTACCATCTCCCTTCCTCAATGCGTAGTTCACAAATAGTTTCCAAATTTTCCAAAATCTATTTTCCTTGATTATACCCTTCTTTTCATTCAAATCCCATGTCAATTTATCGTTCAGAGCCAATTGCCACATTTCTTTAAACCACTCCTCCATTTTAATATTCCCAACATCTTTCCACTTCCTTGCGATATATTATCTGCCTGTTGTCAACATAATTGATACCAACTCTTTTTTATCTTTGTCAAGATTGATGTCCTCAAGATTTATCAACATGATGGTACCTGGTCCTAACTTATTTGTCATTCCCGTTATTTCCATAAAATGGACTTTAAGGGAAGGGAAGTCTTGAGAAGGTTGAAAATGTCTTATTGAGGTATCTTTTTGAGTCAAGACAGCATAAATCAAGACTGTGCCCTAAATAATTCTAGTCTTCCAACTTAGAAATGTAAAGCTTTCAAATGTAAAGATTTCACATTTCATTACGTACTAAACACATACGCCTAAACAGTTCTGCTTTTATCTTTATTTGTTTTATTTGGTTTTGTCATTCTGAAATTTGACTTCCAGCTTGGGTCCTGTTGTTGGTGTCTTTTCTGTTGCATAAGAAGTTTGCTAAAAAGAACTGAGCAACTTTGGCTGGCAATTAATGCCTTCACAATTTTCTCTCCTACATTTGGTGGAAGGGAGTCAAACCACAACAAGCTCTCGTAGGCTCCTCTGATTTGAGAATCTGCTGAAAGCCTAGAAAAACTGACCCCACACAACCAAGGAATACAAATCTGAGGACTGTGAGGAGAGCTCTCTAGCAATACTATAAACAGCCATAAACTTCATTTCATGAAGATAAGATTTGGAATTTATAGCAGCAGTAAAACAATGTAGGAGACAGACAACTGTGCTGGAAAAGGTAAGGAATGCAAGAAATGGGAGCTGCCTAGAGAGTCAGACTTGTAAGTCTCTGAAAGTCTTTTGAGAACAACTTCTAAGTATAATTTCTTTCAAAGATTGCATTGTCTGCTCCTACACACATTTGCTTATCCCATTGGAATGGAAAGAAATTAATGGTGTTACAGAGCCAATGAGGAATACAGGTGTTTCCTTCACTACACACACTAAGAGGTTCATTGTGGCTAAGTGGGTGTTTGCTGTCTTAGCTTTACCTCAAAGTATACCAGAAGCCAACATTAAGATTAAAGTATAAAAATGGAGGGGTCGTTTTTATGTGACTCTGAGCTTATAGATATGACATTATCTCCCCCAGTGTTTCAAAAGTATTACACCATGGGCTATTACCCCTATCTTTGAACTCAGAAAGATGATTATTCCAGGACTTTGAACCAATCCCCTGCCCTTCCAAGGAATAATAGAGGCTCTCTGTCTCTTTCACCCTCTTTGAACAATAACCAGAACTGTAATAAAGGAAGAAGTATTTTCCCTCCCACAGAAATTCGAAAGATAAGTGCATTAATGAAGCAAGTTTAAACTGGTTTAATATTATTTATAAATAATATAGCTGGTCATTTGCAATAGCTCAATGTAGGATGATCCAGAAAGGGGGTGGCATTTTCTTCTGTTGAAGAGGAGGGAATCAGTGATGTCCTGTTATCATCCTTGGGAGTTTCATGGTTCAGGAATTTTTCAGCAAGGGAAAGACCTCAAAAGTGATCACCTACCATTGCTTATAGAAATGGTTGAACCTGGAAGCGTCAGTTCTGTTAAAATGACAAGATATCTACCTTCACAAATCTATCAACACCACTGCAGGTAGAGATGAAATTTGAAGGTGCAATGTAATACATAATATCTATTATATAGCCAGCCCTACATTGATTGTTTGGCGAAAAGAGTTTCTGAAGGAAGAATTGGAAATACAATACTGTACTGAAAAGGAATAGTGCTATTATTCAGAAGCTAAAGCCGGCATTGTAATTAATTATAATGGAGCAAAATCCAGTAAACCCAATGCTGAATGATTTGATAAAGAATGTAGAGAGAAGCGAGACCTAATTTTTTTTTGAAACAAGATCATAATTGTTTCCAGTTATTAGATCTGATGCAAACCTGCAGATAGATACTTCTGCTAAAGAAAAAGAAATAACTTACTATATCACCTCTGGCAACAGCTAGAACTAGCAGCAGTGGAGAGGGATGCTATTAAATTTTGAGCATTAATGATACAAAAATCTAAGCATCCAAAACCCGATGTTGATGCATTCATATTGTATGATAAATGGGAAGTGGTAGCAGATAGAGTAGCAAGATTTGCAGTAGCTGTCCAAATGAAATATGTAAAAACTCATAATTTTATTGACATTGTTTGTGTTTTAATTTTTTGTACTTGGTTTTTAATCCCGTACTTTGTGAAAGTATGTATTTGCATTTATACCCTTTAATTTATTAACATTATGTTTTTAAGCTAACACTCCACAGGTGTACATATTTCTATTTATGTTTTAATTGTAATCCTAGTGGTGCTTTAATGACCAAAGCGATTAACACTAAAGGTATCATTAATTCATTCCTAAAGATTTCACATCTTTAGCCAACTATTATTCAGTATATCAACAGACATAATATGTCAAAAACCCCAAAAAGCAAACAAACACCATGTTAAATTCTACCAGAACTACATATGTACTCATTTAATCCTAATTCAGATATTATGCAGCCACCATTTTGATAAAATGATCAAGAAGCAGTTCAGACAGTATAATAGCTAGGACACCCAATTGGTAGAAAATGTTGATAAACAGTGGAAGTGTCATGTCAAAATAAGATATTGTGGAAAATTTCCAAAACAATTTAGTCAATTTGCTCAGCAAGTACCGAAATAATGATGATGGTGATTTTATCTGTAGCGGACTCCTGTTGAGTTGCTTGGGGTGCTGCTGCACAACATTTTGAAACATAAAACAATTAGCGACATCATTAAACAGTTGTAAAGCTAAAAGCATGGCATCATTAGAAGAAGTGATTTTTTTGGTGTTGTTTCAAGGCAGGCAGACTTATCTTGTCTGTTATAGAATCAAGATTTCCACAGCATTAGCCAACTATTTCATCCCTAAGAAGATTCCAAACCAAAGTGGACACCAATCACAGAATATGTGAAGAACCTCATGCTGATTGGCACACTCAATAGGGCAATCGTAGTCCTCCCACAGAAGGAAGAGCTGCATACTTGCTACATTTGTAATGTTTATCTAGGGTTTAATGTTTCAAGTAAATTTAGCAAAAATTTCTCTGTGTTTACAATAGCAAGTAGAAATTCCAGATTTGTTAAGTTTATCTGATTTTTTACAATTTAGCTTGGTTAAACACTTTCCCCCCATTGTGATTAATTTTCAAAGTCACTTAGGATTTTTGTTTATTTGGTAAACTTCTCGCTTATCATTAGTGAGATGAGAACTGTAGAACTCCTGTGTACAATGAAGTTAGCAATAGCAATTACACTTATATACTACCCCATAGTGCTTAGTGCACTCTCTGGGTGGTTCACAAGGTAATTAGCATTTTTGCCCCCAACATGCTGGGTACCTATTTTATCAACCTCAGAAGGCTGAAAGGCTGAATCAACCTTGATCTTCTTCAGGATCAAACTCAGACTGTGAGCACAAATTTAGCTGCAGTACATCAGTTTCATCACTGTGCCATAAGGGCTCAATTTAAATGAGTTTTGGTCTTCTGGGAGCCTGCATGCTCTTGAGCCATGAAGGAGGAGTGGAGGCAGGATGACAGATCTTAGTAGTATTCTGAGAGGTTAAAATCTGTACACCTATACTGATTTAGAAGGGAGAGTAACATATGAGCACTATTGTTGTTATTCATTGTAGTGAAGTTAAGTGGTATAAAATAATTTTCAAGTATTATCTGAAGGGAGTACACAAATGGGATGTTGTTGTTACTCATGACTTTTTATTAATAAAGATCTCATGTCAGAAATTATTCTGGGTTGAAAGGATTTTTGCTGGAGAAACTCCACTCAGGGGACACCCAAATGAGACTCCTTCCATGTCCCCAAGATCTTTTCCCACCAAAGTGGTCCCTATTTATCTACTTGCAATTTCTTGCTTTTAAACTGCTAAGTTGGCAGGAACTGGGACAGAAACCATCATGCAGTACCCGGGTCTCGAACTGCCAACTTGTTGGATTTCTAGCTAACAAGGTGAGCTTCTTAACCGCTGAGCCACCACAGCCCCATGACTTTTATTAACTAACCATTAGTAAGACTTTTTCAGGGTGCCAACCTTGCAAGTCCATTTTGCAGCATGTGAACAAAGAGGCATGTGGTACCTTCCAAGAAGACAGGTGTCACAGAATGAACTGTCATGGATTACAAAGTGCTTAGTCAGATACATGGGGTATAATCATAGAGTTTCACATACATGGTTGTGGATGGGATCAAAGAGAAATTGGATGCAAACATTACTTGTTGTGATAATTATATTAACACTGTCAATTAAGAAAACTGTTGGTGATTACATTCAGATGTAATCTGAACAAGTAAGGTTGTTAACAAATCAGATTTTTAAGGTGGGCAATTTGAGAATGCATTATTAACAGTGAATGGCCTTTTAGGCTTATTTATTTATTTATTTATCATTTATTTTTCATACTTCTATTGCCGCCCAACTCGACAACGACTCTAGGCGGCTCACAGCAATAAACAACATTAAAACTGACTAAAACACATAAACTATATTAAAAATTCCAAATAATTTACCCACCCCACCCACGTCCATAAAAAGAGAGAGTCTCAATTGTTTAAACAAGCCAGCAGGCGGGGGACTCCCCTCCATTGGTGCCCCACACCTGCCCTGCCAGACAGGTTTCCAGCTCTTTCCTAAAGGGCAGCATATGGCAGGCATGACTAAACACAGAATGCTGTTTACCTTCCCACAAAAGTGGTACCTGTTTATCTACTTGCAATTTCTTGCTTTCAAACTGCTAGGTTGGCAGGAACTGCAAAGAGTGCCATTCGCCTTAAAGGACAAAATCAAGGCAGAACTGGACAAATTGGTGGGTCAGGGGATTTTAGTCCCAGTGGATTCTGCGGAGTGGGAAACTCCAATTGTTACAGCAATGAAATTTAACAGGGAGGTTAGGATTTGTGCTGATTATAAGTGTACGATTAACAAGGCTATTCGCCCTACTGGTGCCGGTAGTTAGCCACTTACTGGCCACTTTACATGGGGGTAAATGTTTTGCCAAACTAGACCTAGCATAAGCCTATCAGCAGCTCACAGTCACGCCTGCGGCCGCAGCTGCACAAATGATTATAACGCACAAAGGTGCCTTTAAGGTAACATGCCTACAGTTCGACGTGAATTCGGCCCCCGGGATTTTCCAATCATTGGTAGAACGCCTTCTCAAGGGTCTCCCTGGGGTTCTCCCCTACTTTGATGACGTATTGATAACAGCGGGGAGTGAGGGGGAACTTGCCAAAAGACTGGATAAAGTCCTAACTGTGTTCTAGAGAGCGGGGTTGAGATTGAGACATGACAAATGTGTGTTCCTAGCGAGGGAGGTTGAATTCCTGGGGTTTAAGATAACCCCTGATGGTGTCAAGCCCTCCGACTCAAAGGTTGTGGCTGTTCGAAATGTCCCTCGCCCCACCGCGAAACCAGAGCTGCAGTCCTTCTTAGGGCTCCTAAATTTATATCACTCCTTCTTGCCAAGGAAAGCATCCATTGCGGAGCCCCTGCATCGTCTCTTAAAGAAAGACACAGTTTGGTGGGGGGGACAGCCAGGAAAAAGCTTTCAAGGAGTTGAAACAGCTCCTCTCCTCGGAGGCAATTTTAACTCATTTCGACCCCAGGAAACCCGTAGTATTAGTGTGTGATGCTTCACCACTGGGGGTGGGGGCGGTGCTGTGCCACGTGTTGGAAAACGGGCAGGAAGCCCTGGTAGCCTTTTACTCCAGGTCGCTTTCAAAGGCTGAGCGCAATTATGTGCAAACGGATAGAGAGGCTCTAGCTATAGTCACGGGAACCAAGAAATTCCACGATTTTCTCTACTGTCGGGAGTTCACCGTTGTTACCGATCATAAGCCTCTGCTGGGTATCTTCACCACGAGTAAGGCCACACCCCAGATTCTGTCCCCAAGAATGCTTTGGTGGGCAATATTTTTAAATGCTTATCAGTACACACTGGTTCACCGCCCAGGCAAGGAGATCAGCCACGCTGATGCACTTTCACACTCTCCCCTCCCAGAGCTAGGGGAACCCGAATGCGAGGTGGAGGGAGACCACCAGGTGTTGCTAATCGAGTCCCTCGACTCGCCGCCCATAGTGCCCGCAGATATCGCCAAGGCCACGGCGAAAGACAAGGTTCTGTCCCAAGTAACCGCATGGGTTAGGAAGGGCTGGCCCACGACTCTGCCAACCAAGGAGTTCCAAGCGTTCTCCCAGAAAATGGTTGAACTTTCATTAGAAAGGGGTTGCCTCCTCTCGGGCCAACGGGTGGTCATCCCCAAGGCACTATGTGCAAGGGTGCTCAGGTTGCTGCATACCAGCCACCTGGGAATCGTGCACTCAAAGGCTTTGTCCAGGAGCTATTTCTGGTGGCCCCAGATAGATGCTGATATTGAACACATGGTGGGCACATGTGAAAGTTGCCATAGTTCTCGACCCGTGGAGTCCCGGCTTCCTCATAGAGAATGGGACACAGCCATTGGTCCATGGTCTTGATTACATATTGACTTTGCTGGTCCGTTTCGAGGCTCTATGTTCCTCCTCATGGTCGATTCCTTCTCTAAGTGGCTAGAGGTTATCCCTGTGTCCAACACCTCCTCAGCCGCAACAATCAAGCACTTGCACAAGGTATTCAGTTGTTTCGGACTGCCCGATATGCTTGTCTCCGACAACAACAGTACCTTCACGACTGCCGAATTCCAGGCATTCATAGAGAGAAATGCTATTCGGCACATCACTACTAACGGGCAGGTTAAATGCTAAGTGCGTACCACCAAAGAAGCGCTTTGGCAAATAGGTCCCGGGGATTTGAACCTGCAACTGTGCCAGTTCCTCATCTGCCACCAAGCAACTCCCCTGGCATCCGGACTCTCACCTGCTGAGAGCCTGATGTGCATGAGACCAGTAACGCTGTTTGACTGGTTGGATCCAGCCAGGGTGGAGGAGAAAGGGAGGAATATAGAGATGGGAAATACAAAGTTATTCGCACCGGAGGACCAGGTGCATTGCAGGAACTATGCGGCCAATGGCCCAGCATAGGTCCCAGGGATCATGGTCGAACAGACTGGGCCAGTATCATACAAAGTAGAAACCAGCACAGGTCAGCTGTGGAGACGACACGCAGACCAGCTACGACGGCGGGTCACGGACACCCAGGGGGTGGTCAGCCCAGGGGATTCAAACAACCAGGGGGGACAGTCAGGATGTTTCAGTATTAGGGTCCTCCCCCACCCGTTTATTCCAAGGGGGAGACATGGAGTACCCACCACAAGAGGATTCCCACAGAGACACAGAGTACCATTCACCCCACAGCAGAGGTGCGCGTACAAATCCATGCCCTTTGTACCCACCGGGAAAGGAAGAGCCAAATGAGTTAATGTTTGAGTTTCAGGACCGGGGGAGTTTGCGGAGTGGTCCCCCACCCATCTGAGCGAGAAGTGGGGTTTTAGTTTAGTCCCGAGTACTCCCGGTCCTCCAACCTGTGAGTCCCCTCCTTCCCAAGCAGCGACACAAACGCCCACGGAGCCGCCTGCTACACAGGGTGACCGGCGGAACCTGGCATTTTGGTACTCATCCTCAATTCTGAGCTTCGTGCCAGGAAGGTCCCCGGCCGCGGCGGGGACAAAGCAGGGTTTCAAGTCGCAGTTATTTGTTCCTCTCTCACCCCCAAGTTCAAGAGGAGAGCAGTATTCACATCAGGCAGTTAACGAGTCTCATTTTCCCATTGCAGGAAGAGACCCTATGGAACACAGAGCCCTGGCTCACACGAGCTTGGCCAAGCTGCCGTACGGCCCAAGCAAATATGCGGGAAACCACAATGGCTAAGGGACTTCATCCCATCCTAGGGGGGAGGGATGTTATGTATGGAATGATATGCCTTTTAGATGGAATGTAACAATGTAACCCGGTGTATCGCAACAGTTACAATGAGCTACCACTGCCTCTAGATGGTATTGAGAGGCAGCTGATAGCGATCAACCCACATGATATAAGTTATCCAATTACAGTCAGCCGCAGGAGATATTCCTGCCACAGGCAGACCTGATGAAGAATGCCGTGCATCACAACGATGTCACAAATACAGTAACCAATGAGCATCCATGTAACCAGTTTAAAATGTACTACGCTGCATCTCCGCCATTACCTCATGTTCAGATTGAGTACCCTCTAAATAAAGATGTGTTTGGTCCTATGAATGCCGCCTACCACGTATCAATCTGTAAAGATCAAATACGAGGGCTTTGCGGGCTGGATGAATTGACATTGGGGGCTGGATCTGGCTCCAAGCCATAGTGACCAGCTCCCTGAACCATGTGACTGGCCTGCGGCCCGAAACGTTTGGGCATCTCTGATCTATACTATCTCATCAGTACAAAGTTGGCATAAAATGTGCTTGCAAAAAAGCTTTTTCTGATGAAAACATTCAGCCCATTTTCTCAAAGTGCTTTACTATGGGAATAATGTGCTGATCTGTTATAAAAATGCAATAACTTCCAAAGCAGTTTTATTTTGCCATTTCCTTCTAGATTTTTTGCAATACGTTTCTAGAAATACTTTATGCACTCTAATGTAAAACAATATCTGTAGCAGGAATAATAAATTAGATGGACTGGGAATTCAAGCTTGTTTTCATGTCCAAGGTGATACAGTGGAAATCATTCATAATGAAGAAGAAAGTAATTGTTATGCAGCATTTTGTATTAAGCATGGCTTCAAATTATCCTGAGTATACAGCTCAGTGTTCTTGGGGCTTTGAGACAACTAATGTCTAATCAAATACATAACTGAATTGTGTATAAATACAAATCTTTTTTTTAAGTGATGCCAAATCTCAATCTACTTTTAAATACATCTTGGTTTCATCATTAATCAAAAACACCAAAACAAGCATGCAAATCAATCTCAGACTGAATCAGATACGCAAATACACTATATTGATAATTTTTATTCAAGAATGTAAAATTGGCACATTCCTTTCATCTCTGCAATCACTGGACTCCACTGTTAAACTTTTCTGCACACACTATAGACTTGAGTCTATACTGTCACATTTAGAAGTGTTTAATGCTTGCTTCTTTTTAAAAAATATCTTTTTAATTTCAGCTGGTTGACCTATTCACACCCTACAAGGCAGCGCTAGCCAACAAGGTACAATCCAGATGTTTTGGATACAACACCCACAGCTCAAGTCATGATGACTGGGATTTATGACAGCTGTAGTTCACATTGGCCTTGATGTTCTGTGATGTCATCTGTGACTTATAAATGAGCAATCTCCATAATGCCATCCTCAAGAGCTCTGCTCAGCTCTTTTAACCTCAAGGCTGTGGTTCCCTTTGTAAAGTAAATCTATCCCATATTTGGTATTCCTCTTTTCCTGCTGTTGTCAATGTTTCCTAACATTATTGTCTTTTCTAGTGACTCTTGCCTTCTTTTGTTCTGTCAAAAGTGTGACAGCCTCAGTTTTATTGGTTTTGCCTCCAGAGATATTTCAGGCTTGATTTGTTCTAGGATCCACTTGTCTGTCTTTCTGGTACACCATTTCAATTTTTTCATTGTCACCACTAAAGTTGTGTGGTTTTTCTGTAGTAATGATTTTTGTTTTCTTAATGTTCAGCTGCAGTCTTGCTTTTGCACTTTCTTCTCTCACCTTCATCAGAAATTACTTCAAATGATTGCTGCTTCTGCTCATAAAATACTGTAGTATCATCTGCATCTTATTACTGATGTTACTTCACTCCATCTGAATCTGATTTGTTCTGTATACAGAATGAACAGATATGGGGGTAAAAATGGACCATTGTCTAACACCTTGGCTATTGAAAATCAGTCGGAAAGGGTTAAAAACCTGGCTGGCAGGGCAAGTTTGGGGGGTGATGTGGTATTGACTCCTGCACGTTGGCCCAGTTGATGCCACATGTCCTTTCAATGATTTTGGGAAGGGGTGGGTCTTTTTAGACATGGGGTGAATTTATAAAGTGTTTTTATTGTAGTTTTTATGGGGTTTTATATTGTACATAAGAACACAAGAACAGCCTTGCTGGAAAAGGCCACAGCCCATCCAGTCCAGCATTCTGTCTCACACAGTGGCTCACCATTTCCTTCAGGGTATTCCCATGCAGATGCCTTCACCTGCTTAGGATTCCCTGGAAATGGCATTGAGAGATATCCTGCCTATCTCTCCAACCCGGAGGTTGTCCTTAAGTATCCATAATTATAGCAATTGATACCCTTGTCCTCCATGAACTTGTCTAATCCTTTCTTAAAGCTGTCAAGACTGACAGCTGTCACCACTTCTTCTGGCAGGGAGTTCCATAGACCAGTAATCCTCTGGGTGAAAAAGTACTTTCTCTTATTTGCTTGAGAACTAGTAGCCAAAGGTTTCCTGGAGTGTGCCCTAGTTCTAGTGTTATGCGATAGGGAAAACAGTTTTTCCTTATCTACTTTGTCCACACTGTGCATGATTTTATAAACTTCAATCAGGTCACCTCTTAGACGTCGTCGTTCAAGAGTGAAGAGGCCCAACCGTTGCAGCCTCAGATGGTAAGGAAGGTGTTCCAGTCCCCTAATCATTCTGGTTGCCCTCCTCTGCACTTTTTCCAGCTCCATAATATCCTTCTGGAGGTATGGCGACCAGAACTGTACACAGTATTCCAGATGGGGCCTCACCATAGATTTATAAAGAGGCAAAATGACACTTGCTGACTCATTTTCTATACCCTTCCTAATGATCTCTAGCATTGAGTTTGCTTTTTTCACTGCTGAGGCACACTGGGTTGACACCTTCATTGAGTTGTCCACCAGGACACCAAGGTCCCTTTCCTGGTTTGTCGCAGAGAGTTCGGACCCCATCAGTTTATACATGTAATTCTTTGCCCCAACATGCATCACTCTGCACTTACTAATGTTGAAGCTCATTTGCCACTGTTTTGCCCACTCCCCCAGTGTCAAGAGATCCCTCTGGAGCTCCTCACAATCTCTCAAAGTTTTCACTACCCTGTATAATTTAGTGTCGTCAGCAAATTCGGCTACCTTGCTTTTTACTCCTATGAAGAGGTTGAAAAGCAGGGGTCCCAGTACTGAACCTTGGGGGACCCCACTCTTTACTTCCCTCCACTTGGAGAAGTGTCCATTGTAATGTTTTTATATGTTGTACGCCGGCCTGAGTTGCCCTGGAGCAAGAGGGTGGGATATAAATCTAAATAAATAAATAAATAAATAAATAAATAAATTCTATCTTTCTATATTCTTGTTGTGTTCTGTAAAGCAGTGCCTTTAACAATGTACCTTTACCATGTGTTATCAATGTAACCTTTCTGTGTGCAACATTATAACCATCACCTGTATCAATGTAAGCCTAATAAGGGGACGCGAGCTAGTGACCACCAGAGGGCAGTAGCGAGCGTCCAGCTCTAATGGATCATAGCCACCTGGTTCAGCAGCGCGGGAAGATTCCCCGCGACTTCCTCACCTGGTCAAGAAGGGCGTGACCTCCCACGACGTCACGCAGGCAGCAACCAATAGTCTGTCGACGAGCCACATTCAAATGTATAGCCAGCTGTATATATTGAGCTACCCATCCGCCATTACCACATGTTCCTCCGGATCATCATGCAATAAACCTGTGTTAAGCCAACCCTTCGGCTGTTTCATTGTCTTTGGTCCCTTACACTAAATTGGCGACGAAGGTGGGATGGCAGCCCACGGGACCAAGACATGCGCCAGTTTCGAAATCAGGAAACCGGGCAACTGGGAGATCTTCGAGATGGACTTCCAGGCCGCACTGATCGAGACCGAAGTCATGGAAGAGGTGAAGAAAAGGGCCATCTTCACCAGAATGCTCGGACAAGAAACAAAAAGGACCTTGGTGGACCTGATTGCACCGAGGAGGGTGAGCGCATTCAAAGCCAAGGAACTCATGCAGTTGCTGCGTGAGCACGTCCGGCCCGCCACGGCGATGTTTCCCGCTCGGAGTGCGTTTTGGAGGCGAGTCCAAGCGCCCGGGGAGACGGTCGCCGTGTTCATGGCGGCCCTGCGGCTGGCGGCCGGCCCGTGCAAATGGGAAAATGTCGAAATCACCCTCCGAGACTATGTGCTGTGCGGCCTGAACGACGCCGAAACCCAGCGCACATTAATGAACCAAGAGCCGCCTCCCACGCTGCAGGAGGTCGTCAGAGCGGCCCAGGCCGCAGAAGCTACGAAGGCCGGGGTCCAAGAACTCCAGGACTGGCGGCCAAAGTCGAGCAAAGTAGAGGCCCCGGTGCAGGCGGCCCGGCGAACTTCGAGGTCGTCTACAGAGAGCAGCGACGACGAGGACGTACAGAGGGTCCGGAAGGAGAGCCGACGATGCGACGGCTGTGACGCGGCCCACGACCGCGTGAAATGCCCGTTCCGGAAGGCCGAGTGCCACAACTGCGGCCGCCGCGGGCACATCGCCAAGGTGTGCAGGAAGAAGCGCGAGTCCTGGAGAAGCTCCCCAGACCGTTCCGCGGGACGAGACCGCCCAGCGAGACCCAAAGACGGCACCCAGGCCACGCGGAAGCAGGACGGCGTGGGCCGCGTCGCCGACGGCAGCGAGGATGACGCCCCAGTGTTCAGCGTGTCTACGGGACACCCCCGCTACTTTGTTGAGGTACTAGTCCAAGGGGTGCCCATTAGGATGGAAATTGACTCGGGGTCCTCGTATTCAATCATTTCCCAGAGGGAGTTTTTCGGAATTGCCCCCCAAAAGCGGCCCAAGCTCAAAGCATTGAGGGCCACGTTACGGGACGTGCAAGGGAACAGTATTCCAGTGTTGGGGGTTGGAGAATTCCAGGTCAAATTCAAGGAGCACGCCGCGTCCCTTCCCCTGGTCGTGCTCAAGGGAGGAAATTGCAGCCTCCTCGGGACTCAATGGTTCCAGCCCCTGGGTTTGTTCATTGGGGGGGTGCATGCCGTGGGGATACACGCTGTTGGGACTGATCCAATTCAGGTGGTGTGCGAGGCGCACCCCGAAGTCTTCAAAATGGGACTGGGGAAATTCAAGGGGCCCCCAGTGACTTTCGACCTGGACCCGGAGGTCCGCCCGGTTCGCCTAAAACCACGCCGGGTGCCGTTCGCACTTAAGGACAAGATAGAGGCGGAACTGGACAAATTGGTGGGTCAGGGGATTCTTGTGCCTGTAGATTCTGCGGAGTGGGAAACTCCAATTGTAACTGCTCTAAAGTCCAATGGGGAGGTCCGCATATGCGCCGAGTACAAGTGCACCATCAACAAAGCGATCCGCCCGAATGCATATCCGGTGCCAGTAGTCAGCCATCTGCTGGCCAGGTTACACGGGGGGAAATGTTTCGCTAAGCTCGACTTAGCACAGGCCTACCAGCAGCTCACGGTGTCCCCTGCCGCAGCTGCTGCGCAGACCATAGTCACCCATAAGGGGGCGTTCCAGGTGACGCGCCTCCAATTCGGCGTGAATTCGGCGCCAGGGATTTTCCAGTCACTCGTGGAACGCCTCCTGAAGGGTCTGGAGGGGGTGTTGCCTTATTTTGATGACATGTTAATAACAGGGGGGAGTCGGGCTGAATTGGCCAGGAGGTTGGGGAAGGTCCTGACGATATTCGAAAAGGCAGGGCTGAGGTTGCGAAAGGACAAATGCGTCTTCTTCGCAACCGAGGTTGAATTCCTAGGGTTTTGTGTGACTCCTGAGGGGATAAAACCATCCAAGTCTAAGGTGGCAGCCATCAAGAGAGCCCCCCGCCCCACCTCCAAGCCCGAGTTGCAGTCGTTCCTAGGGCTGCTCAACTTTTACCACTCCTTCCTTCCCCGGAAGGCAGCGGTGGCTGAACCGCTACACAAGCTGCTAAAGAAAGAACAGGCATGGAAGTGGGGCGATGCCCAAGAGAGGGCATTTAGTGAGCTGAAAAGCCTCCTGGCGTCCGACGCCATACTGACCCACTTCGACCCCAAACGCCCAGTAGTTCTGATCTGTGATGCATCTCCAGTGGGGGTGGGGGCGGTGCTGTGCCACGTGCTGGAGAACGGAAGGGAGGCCCCGATAGCTTTTTACTCCAGGTCCCTGTCCCAAACAGAGAGAAACTACGCACAGACGGACAGGGAGGCCTTAGCGATAGTCTCGGGGACGAAAAAATTTCACAATTTTCTGTATGGCCGCCCCTTCACCATTGTGACGGACCACAAACCCCTGCTAGGCATTTTTACCACGGATAAGCCCACCCCTCAAATCCTGTCCCCAAGGATGCTCAGGTGGGCCATTTTTCTCAACGCGTATCAGCACGCGTTGGTCTACCGGCCCGGGAAAGAGATCAGCCATGCGGACGCCCTATCTAGGTCTCCCCTTCCCCTAACGCCCAGCCAGGTGAGCATGGGGGAGCGGGACCATCAGGTTCTCATGATAGAGGTGCTGGATTCGCCCCCCGTAGTGCCCGCCGACATTGCCAAAGCGACAGAGAAAGACAAAACGTTAGCGACGGTAAGCTCCTGGCTGCAGAAAGGGTGGCCCGCATCCTCCCCAGCGGAGGAGTTCGCTCCATTTTTCAGAAAAAGGCTAGAACTGTCCCTAGAGAGGGGGTGTCTCTTGTGGGGACAGCGGGTGGTGATTCCCACTTCCCTTCGGCCGCGGGTGCTCAAACTGCTTCATGTCAGCCACCCCGGCATCGTGCGATCCAAGGCGCTGGCCCGGAGTTACTTCTGGTGGCCCCAGCTAGACACCGACATCGAGCACATAGTCGGCACTTGTGAAAGTTGCCAATGCTCCAGACCGGAGGAGGCCCGCCTTCCCCACAGGGAATGGGACGCGGCTAAGGGGCCGTGGTCCCGGGTGCACGTTGATTTCGCGGGCCCATTCAGAGGCACCCTGTTCCTCCTTGTAGTGGACGCTTTCTCCAAATGGTTGGAGGTTATCCCAGTCACGAGCACCTCCTCGGCCCAGACCATTAGGCATTTGCGGAGGCTCTTTTCCACGTTCGGCATACCCAACACGTTAATTAGCGACAACGCTAGTTGTTTTAGGTCCTCCGAGTTTAAGGCATTCATGGAGATTAACGCCGTTCGGCATATTACCTCCGCCCCGTTTCACCCGGCCACCAACGGCCAAGTAGAGCGCCTCGTCCGCACCACGAAGGACGCGTTGCGGCGCATGGGCCCAGGGGATTTGAACCTACAAGTGTGTCAGTTTCTGCTAGGGTACAGGGTGACCCCGTTGGCGTCAGGATACTCCCCCGCAGAGCTCTTAATGCGCAGGAAGCTGACCACCATCCTTACTAGGCTAGACCCCACGAGGGTAGAGGACAAAGGAAGGAACATCGGGCTGGAAGTTACAAAGAGTTTCAGCATAGGCGCCCCCGTGCATTGCAGGAATTACGCCAGCACGGGCCCAGCCTGGGTGCCGGGCGTAGTCGTGGAACAAACCGGCCCCGTGTCGTACCGCGTGGAAACCAGCACAGGGCTCCTATGGAGGCGGCACGCAGACCAGCTCCGACGCAGGGTCTCCGATGAGCAGGACACGGGTCACGCAGGAAATAAGTCAGCGTTAGGGTTCTCCCCCACCCGTTTAGCCCAAGGGGGAGGAGAAGGGGACCGTGGGCCCCCACCAAGGGGGGAGGAGGATATCCTCGTAGATACCCTGGGGGATCTTTCCGAGGAGGAGGAACCCGACCCCATACATATCTCGCGGAAAGTCCCCACAAACGCGGGTACCCCTACCAACTTAGATTTTTATTTTCAGAACCGGGGGGGGTTCGGAGTGGTCCCCCACCCGTCCAAGCGAGAACAGGGGTTTTTCGTTAGTCCCGACGGCCCCCGGTCTGCCCACAATGGAGTTTTTCCCTTCCCCTAAGGCCGCCAGACAGCGGCAAGCCACTAACAAGTCTCCCTCTCCCTTTCCAGGACAAGGGACCAGGGAACAAAGAAGCAGTAATACCCCCGGGGGGGGCAGCCCTCTTCACGGCCCAAACGCACATGCAACAAGCCATCTTGGCTGAGAGACTTCGTCTCATCCTAGGGGGGAGGGATGTTGTGTTCTGTAAAGCAGTGCCTTTAACAATGTACCTTTACCATGTGTTATCAATGTAACCTTTCTGTGTGCAACATTATAACCATTACCTGTATCAATGTAAGCCTAATAAGGGGACGCGAGCTAGTGACCACCAGAGGGCAGTAGCGAGCGTCCAGCTCTAATGGATCATAGCCACCTGGTTCAGCAGCGCGGGAAGATTCCCCGCGACTTCCTCACCTGGTCAAGAAGGGCGTGACCTCCCACGACGTCACGCAGGCAGCAACCAATAGTCTGTCGACGAGCCACATTCAAATGTATAGCCAGCTGTATATATTGAGCTACCCATCCGCCATTACCACATGTTCCTCCGGATCATCATGCAATAAACCTGTGTTAAGCCAACCCTTCGGCTGTTTCATTGTCTTTGGTCCCTTACACTAAAATTCTGTCCTAACTTCTTATGCACAATACAGATTATACATCAGAACAATCATGTGATGAGCATGATTATTTCTTTCAGAACAACTCATAGCTTCTTAGTCAAAGGGTTTGCTGTAGTCTATAAAGCAGGGGTTCCTAACCTTTTAATGCCATGGGCCTGAACATGCCTCCCAGACATCTGAACGGGCCGGACCATGCCCCCCATAAATGGAAGTAAATGCACCCGCTTCTGCATTTATGACAGCCGTGGACGCATTTACGGCTGATGTAACCACATTTATGCATGCACAGGCATGTTTTACGGCTGTCGTAAATGCATTTGCTTCCACTTCCATGGGTGGTGGCTGCAGGCCACATGAAATGGTGCTGTGGGCCGTGTCAGGCCCACGGGCCGTATGTTGGAAACCCTACATAGGTTGGGAACTCCTGCTATAAAGCATCTTCTGAAATTCTTTGGTGTGCTACAGTAACCAGTAATTAAGCCCCAACATGATGTTCATGAACATCCATGAGGAAGTAGTGGCTTTCTATAAAACCCTTCCCCCAAACGAACTCATATGAAGTTGTATCATTTCTCATCCCCCTTTCTAAAAATAAGGGCAACATTTCCTAAGTCTCCATTTGTCAGGCACCTCACATCTTCTCCAAGGTTTCTCAAAGATTACAGCGAGAGGCGCTGAGCTTACTTTCACACACTTCTTTAGTATCTCTTTGATGTAGTTCTATTGGCCCTAGAGCCCTATGGGTGTGACTACACCAGTGGTTCACAATGTGGGACCCACACCCCACAGTGAGGGGACTTCAATTCCCAGAAGCCTAAGTCAGTACATTGGCTGATCAGTAGTTTGGGGAATTGACTTAGGCTTCTGGGAATTGTAGTCCAAAAACCAAAGGTTGGGAGACACTGGACTACACAGAGGGGAAACTAACACTAGATTTAATTGGCTTGCTTTGTATTTTGCTTTTGCTGCCCAGATTGCTATTGTTGTCCAATGACATGAATTAACCCATTCCAGCAGTCTAGTACTAGAACACACTTCCCCATCAGTTCAATTTCCCATGGGGTCACAACCCAACCTATTAATACCTACCTTCCTTCCTCCTTTCCTTCATTATTCCCTTTCATCTGTCCTTTCCTGTTAGCTCTTGACCCATACATATATCAGGAAAACAAATCCCCATTTTCCAAGGGACAACAATGAATAGTAAATCTATGTAGCTTACTACTTTGCAAAATTTCCCCCAGAATTGATACAGCATTATGTTAATTCAACACTCTGACACAAGTGCACGATACTACTTTAATTTGAGCATCATTAGAACAATAGAATAAGTCATTCCAATGGTAATAGTTCAAATTGTAGAGAAAGATGCTGATATCCTCCAGAGCAATAAGCCTGGGGCCTCTAGCAACAAGTCTTCCTGCAGGTGGAAGGGTAATAGGTATAGGAACAAAATCCTCTTTCAGTCCTTTGCCCATTATCAAAAGTGAATGTTCTAAACTGACTCAGCTGAAACAGGACAGATTGCTGGTGTACAGAGTAACTAGGCATACATAGTTTAAAAGCCACACAATTACTGAATGCTCATATTCACTGCAATCATACTCAATGAAGTAAGCTATTTATGAAATGAATAAAAGATATCTCCAGATAAACAATTTAAGGACCATGGCTGTTTCTCCTTGTAGAATCAAGCATAACTTTATTGGACTTTCAGGCAGCCACAAAATGCGGCTTTTAATCATGCTTTTATAATATAGTCCCGTATATTTAGCAGTTGGACCTATTCCCATGTACAGCAGCTGCTTTAAAACTACTGACTCATCAGTATCCCCACAATTCCTCTGCCTCATATCATTCTTTTTTCTATGATACAATTGAAGTAATATGCAGTTCCGAAATGCAAAACTAAAAATAACACTGAAAATACAATAGAACACCTTGGCCAAAAACCAAGGAGATAGCATTAAGAACACCCTCCAATGTGACCCCATTGCAATCTATTGCCTTCCCCTTTCCCTTTTTATGGAAAGAAAACCTCCTTCATGTCTTCTCTCTCATATCATGAAGTGTCATTTGCTTTTAAACAAGTGCAACAGCAAAGTTGTTTTTTTTTAAATTAAGTACTTGTTTTCCTCAACACTGTTCTCAGCATTTGCACGTAAATACAAGCTGCCCTACTGTTTTATTAAACTACAAACTTTTTAAAAAGGCTTGTAAGACTCCAGATTTGTGTGTAGAAGAGTCCTTTCCACCTATGTCACAAATGTTGTTGGAGGGGAAACAATAATACAGTATTCTTGGAAAGACATGACTAATGAGAATATATATAGCACTTCTGAGAGAGCCCAAATGTATAATTATTGTGAGGATTTCACAGACACAAAAATATAATGATCTTCAGGTAAGTAAATTGCTAGCTACCAATGAAATATGAAATCATTTGGTACTGTAGGTGGTGGGAAATGATTCACCTTAGCTGTTATCTCTGGAACAATGATAAAGAAATGTATCTGCCAGGGCTGGAGCATTAACATTGTTCTTCGTATCCTGTGGAGTTTGTCAGAAGATCTCTAGTCCCTGCTGATATCTAACCTCTTATTTTGATAAGCCACAGCACGGCGTGAGTCAACAATGGGTGGGAGCAGCTAGTATTGTTTACTGTGGTAGGCATCGTGCTCACAATATTTTCCCAAGAAACACTGATGTGTTCAAAGGTCAGGTTGACCTTGAATTCACTGCTAAAAAATGATTGCATATTCCTGATAGGAACATGGGTATAATAGCCTTGGCGGAAGGGCAGTGATGCACTATGAATTTTTTTTACTACCCACTCGGTGGGTGTGGCTATCTGTGGGTGTGGCTATCTGTGGGTGTGGCCTCAAACCCCCACCCCCAAGAAAAAAAGAAAGAAACCAACCTTGCTTTCTTGCTTCGTGGAGATGAGGAGGAGGAGTCCCAGAGCAGCAGCGCTGCTGGAAGGTGAGTTGGTGGGCTGGCGATGGCTGGCCGTCCTCTCCCAGGGCCGCTGGAAACGCGTCCCTGCTTGTGGCGCTACTGGGAGGTGAGCGGGGCGAGTTGGTGGGCTACTGCTGGCTGGCCTCCCTCTCCCAGCGCCACTGGAAACGTGTCCCATTTGCCTCGCCCAGGGCTGAAGGCGCAAGGGAAGTGTGGAGATGAAAGTGCACCTTCGGCCCTGGGCGAGGCAAATGGGACGCGTTTCCAGCTGCGCTGGGAGGGGGAGGCCTAGAGGTGGGCATGGCCGGTCAAGTGTGCGTGGCCTGGAATTTCCACTACCGGTTCGCCAGAACCAGTGAGAACTTGCCACAGTACAAGAATGGGAAAGGATTAAGTAGGTTTTTTGTGTCATCACCAAACACATGAAAAACATAACTGTTTAGACACAAATCGTAACAATCTGCTCAGACCAGGCCAAGGTAACCTAGTCCTTGATACGCCAAAAGTGAATTAATTTTGCTCACATCATCTTTGGAGACAGTTAACCACTGGGAAAGGCTTTTTGCTCATGGGCAGTTAAGCCAAACGTATACAGGACTTCCTAGACCACATTTAATTTCTATGCCGCCCACTCAGGCGAACCCAACTCAGGGTGGCTTATAGCAGATTAAAAACATATAAAATAGATTTAAAAACCCCAAGTCACCCACCCACCTACCCCCACCCTATTCATAAAATAAATAAATAAAAGGGATGCAAGAAATACAGAGGGAGGGACACTCTAGATTTAGCTTGAAATGAGCCAACAGGTGGGGGCTGTATTTCCATTAAAGCCCCACACCTGCCCCACCAGCCAGGTTTTCAAACCTTTCCTGAAGGACTGCAATTCTGTCTGTAACCTTAATTCTGTTGGCAGGAGGTTCCAGAGGGCTGGTGCGGACACGAAGAAGGCCCTTCTTCGTGTGCTAGAGAGGTGAGCCCCTCTAGCTGATGGAACAACTAGGGAGCCCCTCCAGTCTGCTCTGGTTGGACAGGCAGACACTCTTGGGGCACTGTAGCAGCTGGCCACAAGTCATTACAGGTATTATACTGTTGTGTATGTACAATGCTGCTTCATATGAATGTACAATGTTGCTTTAAGAAATGTATGAATGTAACCCAGCCACAATCACAATGTAACCCAGCTGTTAAAGGAACGCGAGCAAGCTGCCTATAGAGGGCAGCTGCGAGTGTTCAACTCACATGGTCATCATTCCTCAAATCGCCTGCAGCCGCGGGAACTTCCCGCAGCAAACAACTACCCCTGATCCACCACCGAAGACGGGCGTGACCGGGATGACATCACGCCGGTAGCGGCCAATGAGCTACCATGCAGCCAAGTTCAAATGTGTTGTACCACTGTATATAATGTGAGATATCTCCGCCATTACCACATGTTCGTTCTGATCATCAACCAATAAACCTGTGTTAGTCCATACTGCGACTCCTTCTATGTCTCCTGGAACAGACACTAAATTGGCGACGAAGGTGGGATGGATGGCAAATCCCAAGGTCAAGGCGTACCAGTTCGATGTGAGCGAGCCCGAACAATGGGAGCTCTACGAGTGCCAGTTTCGGCACGCGATGGAAGCCGCGGGCGTCGCCGCGAAGATGCGCTCCCACTTCCTGGCCCAAGTGGGGCCGGCCACGCTGCGGATCCTGATGACCCTGGTGGCCCCCCGGAAGGTAGACGAGGTCCCCATCGACCGTATCCTGGAGAGACTGGGTGAGCATTTCCAGCTGCCCATCTCGATCTTCCCAGCACGGGTCGCGTTCCACAGGCGAGACCAGCGACCGGGCGAACCCGTGTCCGCCTACGCGGCGGCCCTCAGGCTGGCAGCGGTCCACTGCCAGTGGGATGACCTGGACCAGGCCCTCCGTGACCGCATGTTGTGTGGTCTGAGAGACGAGGAGCTGCAGAGGAGGCTGATGACCCGCGACCAAAGCCTCACGTTCAACGAGGTGCTGCGGGAGGCCCAAGCAGCCGAGGAAGCCAGGAGCGGGGTGAGGCTGTTCAAGTCCTGAGGGGCCGCATCCGAGCGGGCCAAGTCACCAGTACAGGCGGCCCGGCGGACACCAGCGAAGACGGCCTGGCGGGCCCCCAAGCCGCCCGCTGGCACACCAACGTCGTCCGAGGAGTCGTCCACAACAGCGGACCCCTACTCCAGTGAGGACGACGACGTCCAGAGGATCAAGAAGCGTGGTGAGAAGCGGCAGTCCCGAGAACGGCAGGACCGCCGTTGCGACGGTTGTGGGGTGTCCCACGACCGCACGAGGTGCCCGTTTCGAAAGGCCGAGTGTCACAACTGCGGCCGAAAGGGGCACATCGCCCGAGTATGCAGGCGCGGGCGAGTCGAGGACAAGAGGAGTTCCGGCCATCCCCAGACGCACCAGCGGAAGGCAACCGGCACCAGGAAGGTCGCAGCCAGCTACGATGAGGAAGGCGTGAACCGCGTGGGCCTGGAGCACCGGCGGTTTTTCATAGAGGTACTGTTGCAAGGGGTCCCAGTGAGGATGGAGATAGACTCGGGGTCATCTTATTCCATCCTGTCCCAAAAAGAGTTCATGCGTATTCCCCCAGACAAGCGGCCCAAATTGCGGGCCATGAGGTCACACCTTCGGGACGTGCAGGGAAACGGGATCCCAGTGTTGGGGGTGGGGAATTTCAAGGTGAAGTTCAAGGGCTACTCTGAAAAACTGCCCTTAGTGGTCCTCAAAGGGGGGAGGTGCTGCCTTTTGGGAATGCAGTGGTTTGCTCCCCTGGGAATCGAACTGTCCGGCATTAACTCCATCGAGACTGACCCAATGCGGGACGTGTGCAACGCGCACCCGGACGTTTTCAAGAAGGGGCTCGGGAAATACAAGGGGCCCCCGGTTTCCTTCGAGCTGGACCCAGAAATCCGGCCCATCCGCCTCAAACCAAGGAGGGTGCCTTTCTCCCTAAAGGACAAGATCGAGGCGGAACTGGACAAATTGGTGGGGCAGGGGATTTTGGTTCCAGTTGACTCGGCGGAGTGGGAAACGCCGATTGTTACAGCCCTTAAGTCGAACGGGGAAGTCAGGATTTGTGCAGACTATAAATGTACCATTAACAAGGCCATTCGGCCAAACGCATATCCAGTGCCCGTGGTCAGCCACTTGCTGGCCACGCTACATGGGGGGAAGTGTTTCGCCAAGTTAGATCTGGCTCAGGCGTATCAGCAGCTCTCCGTAACCCCGGCTGCTGCCGCCGCGCAAACGATAGTGACGCACAAGGGGGCGTTTAAGGTAACGCGCCTTCAGTTTGGCGTGAATTCGGCCCCCGGAATTTTCCAATCCCTCGTGGAACGCCTTTTAAAGGGGCTTCCAGGCGTGCTCCCATACTTCGACGACGTGTTGATAACGGCGGGGAGCGAATTGGAGTTGGCAAAGAGGCTAGATGGGGTCCTTTCAGTGTTCGAGAGGGCAGGCCTTCGACTGAGGAGGGACAAATGCGTATTCTTTGCGAGGGAGGTTGAGTTTCTAGGTTTTAAGGTAACCCCGGACGGGATCAAACCCTCTGAGTCAAAGGTTGCAGCCGTGAAGAACGCCCCTCGCCCCACCGCAAAACCGGAGCTACAGTCATTTCTAGGGCTCCTAAATTTTTATCATACCTTCCTACCCCGGAAGGCATCGGTCGTGGAGCCACTGCACGCCCTGCTAAAAAAGGACGCGGTTTGGCGGTGGGGGGACAGGCAGGAGAGAGCATTCAAGGAGCTTAAGTCACTCCTGTCTTCGGACGCTGTCCTGACCCATTTCGACCCGAAAAAACCAGTGGTTTTAGTCTGTGATGCGTCCCCAGTGGGGGTGGGGGCGGTCCTATGCCACGTGTTGGAAAGCGGGAGGGAAGCCCCGGTAGCGTACTACTCTAGGTCCCTCTCAAAGGCCGAGCGCAATTACGCGCAAACTGATAGGGAGGCCCTAGCCATCATCGCCAGAACGAAAAAGTTCCATGACTTTTTATACGGCTGCGAGTTCACGGTAGTGACCGATCACAAACCACTTTTGGGGATCTTCACTACCGGCAAACCCACACCGCAAATACTATCCCCCAGAATGCTGCGTTGGGCCATTTTCCTCAACGCCTACCAGTATGAGCTGGTATACCGCCCAGGGAAGGAGATCTCCCATGCGGACGCACTGTCCCGATCTCCCCTCCCAAGTGTAGGGGACCCTACATGCGAGGTAGAGCAGGATCACCAAGTCCTACTGATTGAGTCTCTCGACTCAACCCCCATTGTCCCGGCCGACCTCGCCACAGCCACGGCGGCCGACAAGATGCTGGCCCAAGTTAGTTCCTGGGTTAGGAAGGGCTGGCCCATGACTCCCCCCGATGAAGAGTTCAAACCATTTTTTAGGCGCAGAGTAGAGCTGTCGCTGGAAAGGGGCTGCTTACTCTGGGGCCAGCGAGTAGTTATCCCAGAGAAGCTGAGGGCCAAGGTACTGAGACTATTGCACACCAGTCACCCCGGGATCGTGCGCTCCAAGGCTCTGGCCAGGAGTTTCTTTTGGTGGCCCCAGATAGACGGGGACATAGAGCGTTTAGTGGGCACGTGCGAGAGCTGCCAGGGCTCTCGGCCCGAGGAGTCCCGGTTGCCCCATAGGGAATGGGATACGGCCCGCGGGCCATGGTCCCGGATCCATGTCGACTTCGCTGGCCCCTTTCGCGGGTCCATGTTTCTATTGGTAGTCGACTCCTATTCCAAGTGGTTGGAGGTAATCCCTATGAACAGTACCTCCTCCGCCGCAACCATCAAGCAGTTGCGCAAGCTTTTTGTCTGTTTCGGCCTGCCAGACGTCCTTGTTAGCGATAACGCTAGTACCTTCACGTCTGCAGAGTTCAAGATGTTTATTGAGCGGAACGCCATCAGGCACATCACCGCCGCCCCGTTTCACCCCGCCACAAACGGTCAGGTAGAGCGCCAAGTGCGCACTACGAAAGACGCACTACGGCGCATGGGTCCCGGTGAGTTGAACCTGCATTTGTGCCAGTTCCTCATCTGCTACAGGACAACCCCCTTAGCTTCAGGATTTTCCCCAGCCGAACTCCTCATGAGGAGGCGTCCGGTAACACTTTTTGACCGGATGGATCCGTCCAGGGTGGAGGATGAAGGGAGAAACATAAATATAGGGGGAGGGAGCTCCAAAAGTTTTTCGGCAGGGGACCCGGTTCACTGCAGGAACTACGCGGCGTCAGGGCCGGCGTGGGTCCCAGGGACATTCATCGAGCAGACGGGACCAGTGTCCTACAGGGTTGAGACTAGCTCGGGTCTACTCTGGAGGAGGCACGCCGACCAACTCAGAAGTCGGGTCACTAGTGAAGGGGATTCAGCGTTAGGGTCCTCTCCCACCCGCATTACCCAAGGGGGAGACACGGCGGAAACCGGGGATACAAAGGCATATCCTCGGTTCTCAGCCACAGAGGAGGATACTTTGAAAGAGAGGAATCAGTTTGACGATTATGAGTTACGGTACCAGGGGGGTGTAGCGGAGTGGTCCCCCACCCGTCCTAGCGAGAAGAGGGGTTTCAGTTGAGCCCCTGGTACCTCCAGTCCCCCCAGTCCTTTTGTGTTAGAATACACCATAGCCCCAGCTCCCCGGAGGCCAACACCCCCAAGACAGGCATCGGGGGGAAGTCCAACCACCACAGTCCCCGGCACTCCCAGGCAGGGTACGGGGGGTGGCGAGACCACGAGGGTCTCTTCGTCAGTCCCGAGATTCGTGCTGGGGGGGACCCCTAGCTCCTCAAGCGGTAGGCAGGAGTTCACTTCCCAACTATTCATTCCATTCCCTTCCCCTAATGCAAGGTTACCACAGAGCCCACACCGAGCCACTAACGAGTCCCCCCTTTCCATTGCAGGACAGGACTCCGCAGAGCCAGGCTCCCCTGTATTAAGCCAAGCGGCCGCTCGCCCCAGGCGCATGTGCGGCAAGCCACAATGGTTGAGGGACTCCGTCCCATCCTAGGGGGTAGGGATGTTGTGTATGTACAATGCTGCTTCATATGAATGTACAATGTTGCTTTAAGAAATGTATGAATGTAACCCAGCCACAATCACAATGTAACCCAGCTGTTAAAGGAACGCGAGCAAGCTGCCTATAGAGGGCAGCTGCGAGTGTTCAACTCACATGGTCATCATTCCTCAAATCGCCTGCAGCCGCGGGAACTTCCCGCAGCAAACAACTACCCCTGATCCACCACCGAAGACGGGCGTGACCGGGATGACATCACGCCGGTAGCGGCCAATGAGCTACCATGCAGCCAAGTTCAAATGTGTTGTACCACTGTATACAATGTGAGATATCTCCGCCATTACCACATGTTCGTTCTGATCATCAACCAATAAACCTGTGTTAGTCCATACTGCGACTCCTTCTATGTCTCCTGGAACAGACACTAAATATACAAAATCTAGAAAAAATTATGTCTGTCTCTGTTGGCAAATGAGTGTACGCCAGTGGTGGGCATCAACAGGTTCACACCAGTTCTCCAGAACCAGTAGCAGAAATTCTGGCTGGCCCCGCCCATCCAAGTTTTGAAATAAAGTAGTCCTAATTTGGGTGCAACACAGGGCTTCTCCCCTGGCCATGCCCACTATACCATGCCCACAGTGTGGTAGTAAATTTTTTTTTAGTCCACCACTGGTGTAAGCTATTTATATCCTCCAATTATTATTTCTTGGAGGGCCTTATAATCACTTAAAACAACATCTATTATAGAAATTAGTGCAACAAAAATGAAGCAAAAGATTAAAATAGATCAGCATTACTAATAGCAAGCAAAATTAATTCAATTTATAGTTATAAAAGCCTGGGTAAAAATAAATATTAAAGGACCTGCATCTAAATTGTACTGTCAACCAGAGTAGATCAATTCTTTCAATTGCTGCATGGTGGATCAACATTTACATGAATCTCATTGATTCAGTACTGTATATCAGCTCTAGCTTGAATTTCCAATTCAAGTCAAGATCTTTGGGTACTGCAATAAAGACAATAAGGAGAGGCCCTTGGAAATCTTCCATAGATAGCAATCTAGGTAAAGGTCACCTTTGCTCGAAAGCCTGTTGTATCCAACTCTAGGGTTCAGTGCTCTTCTCTGTTTCATAGCTGAAGAGCCAGTGCTGACTGCTTCTGCAGACGTTTCTGTGGTCATGTGGCAGACATGATTAGACATCTGAGTGCACAGAACGCTGTTTACCTTCCCACCGAAGTGGTCCCTATTTATCTACTTGCAATTTGTTGCTTTTGAACTGCTAGGTCAGCAGGAGCTGGAACAAAGACGGGAGCTCATTCCATCCTGCAGTACTTTGGCATCGAGCTGCTGACCTGACGCCTTCCAGTCAGTGTCTTAGCCACTTGAGCCACTGCAGTTCCTGGACAGCAATCTACAAATAGGCATTTTAACTAAAATGTCACTATCCACTCACCCTGTTCCTATTATTTTGCTTTGCTTGGATCCTTGCTCCTAAAATTCCGTCCTTGTTTTGCTCCAACTTCCCAAGTATTCTCTGCTGTGTCTGTTCTTCTGGTTGTCTTTCTCCTGGCTTGGTTGGACTATGTTTCTGTTACCTGGACTAATCCTGTATCTCTGGTTTCACTTGGACTTTGAACTTGGACTGAAATTTGGTTATTGTTTGGTCTCTTAACTGGTTGTCCTCGGTCCTGGTATTAGTGTTGCCTTCCAGTGCATAGCTGTCAAGTCTCCCGTATTGGCTGGGAAACTCGTTATTTACCCCTCTTTCCCACCATCGTCCCGTATTTGTATTTTCCCATAAATCTCCCATATTTTCTATTTTTTAAAAAAAAATGGGCCAGGAACTACAGCCCCCATGGTGCCTTATGCAGAAGAAAAAGGCAAAACCCGTACTGCGCATGCACACTGGTGCAAAATGGGCCTGAAACTACAGCCCCCATGGTGCCTTGCTCGGAAGGAAAAGGCAAAATCCGTACTGCACATGTGCACTGGCACAAAATGGGCCAGGAACTATAGCCCCCATGGTGCCTTGCATGGAAGGAAAAGGCAAAACCCGCACTGCGCATGCACACCGGTGCAGCGACTGCCCAGTGCCGCTGGATTTCCCTTATTTTCAAATCCAAAACTTGACAGGTATGTTCCAGTGGCCCAGGCTCTGGACACTGACATTACATCTACACACAGGGAAGATTGTTGCTGCTCTTCCTAAGTAAAAATTGGGAAGTAATTATGCTTTTTTACAACACACATGCTGATGATGAATGCCATTTCCACTGACAATAATACAAGCTTGCAAATAGGCACAGCAACGAATGCGCCATAAAGCATATGTTTACGAGGCAGATAAGAGAATAAGCAACATTTAGAATTCATTTTGGGGGCTTGTTAAAACAATGTTTAATTCAAAGATGGGGGAATGTTGCTCTAGAATTTTTAATCCCTGTTAATCCTGATGTATGGGATCAGGGGGTGGCCCCATGTAAAAATTTTCTTTCTTGACTATAAGTCAGCTGAAACAGAGACATGAAATCAGGAAATGGTTGAGATTTGAAAGGGCAGCTATGAAGCAATGGCTGCTTGAGAGTCAAGTTGTGCCTCTTGAGGCTAAGGCCAAGATCATCCGTACCACAGTATTCCCAATTACTATGAATGGGTGAGAAAGCTGGGTAGTAGAAAAGCTGATAGGAAAAACAGTTGAACTCTGGTGTTGGAAGTGGATTTTATATATACTATGAATAACCAGAAAGATAAATAATTGGATGCAAGATCAAAGCAAGCCTGAAGTATTTCTAGAAGCAACAGTGACTAAACTGAGCAACAATGACTAAATTTTGTGCACATCATGAGAAAGCAAGACTCACTGGGGGCTTGTTTACACTGTAGAAATAAATCAGAAAGTAGTTTGAGTTCCCCCCCCCCCATAAAATCTTTGTTGTTGGTATGTATGTCCTAGTGAGGGAACTTGTAGTCCAGTATGAAAAAAGCTGACTACACAGGAATTCAAATCTCTGCATTCCAGATAAACCCCCACTGGGAGTTTAATATAAACCCCTTTCCAGCAAAAAAATGCACATTTAGCTGTACATCACATAATTCCTGGTCTTTGAATCAATTTACACCTAGGAAACCCAAAGAAAATGTAGAAGTATTACGACAAATGCTGAAAAAGACAATAATAGACGTTGGAGGCAACAGGAAAAGAAGACCATTTATGGGCTTGATTCATTCTTTAAGGGAAACCATGGCCTTGAGTTTGCAAGACCTGAGTAAGGCTGCTAATTATATAAGATTATTAGTACATGGGGTTGTCATAATTTGGAAATTATTTGATGGCACACAACAACAACTATAAGGCTGGAAAGAGATTTAGTTGCTATGCTCATCACAAAAAGTGTGAGAAAGGGAGATATTGCTCCTAGAGTCTGTAATCATTCTAGATTTGCGCCGCAGGCCTAAACCACAAATGTATAAAATGGTGGCCCCCTATCAGCAATGATTATGGGTAGAGGTAAGACAGCTACATATAAAACCAATTATCTATATATATTGTTTCAAAGTTCCTCCCGGTAATTACTGATATTGTCCCAATTTTAAAAAATAAATCACAGTACTTTCCTATTTGTTAAATTTTCCCGAGAGAGTTATTTTTTACTTATTATTTTATAATCTGAATACCATCAGCTATTGACCTGTGAGAGAAAGGAAACTCCTTTTGCCTGCTTGGCTGGTACCATGACATAATACATAAAACCATGTGATGTTACTCCACCATTTAATAACAGCCCAAATAATAAAAATAAATGAAACGCTAATGTTATACTGTGAAAACCTATACAGTTAGTTCTTGCTTCAGTAGTGGATAGAAGAATTCCCTACAACTAGTTATTCACCACATTCTCTGAATAGATTACATCTCAGTACAACAGCTTTATATTTGTTGGTCTGCCAATTACTACCTGAAACACGTACCAATGAAAATTTTATTTGGGCAAACAGCAAAGCCAAGAAAGTGCCTTCATTTTGTCAGTCCAAAGTTTGATCTCGATACGAAAGAAGAAATACAACAGCTGGTTCTCAACTGCCTTGAGAACTTTTTGTTATACAGTACTTAAGTCTATCAACACTATAAAATAAGTACAGTAACTAGATAGATAAAACAGCAGCAGCAATTGACAAACGCCAAAATCGGATAACAACGTGCAATTTTGGGGGGAAATTGCATGAGATAACACTATTTTAGCGTTATCCGATGCATCGTTTTTCTGCGCTCACCTGCCGCCGCTGTGGGCAGGGAGCTGGTCAAGTGCCCGACCAGCTCCCTCCCAGCAGTGGTGGCGAGTGAGCACAGATTGGCAGCGGCAGCTCGGACCATGGCTTTGTTTGGGGAGAGAGCGGGCAATCGCATGCTCTCCCCAAACAAACCGGCACTCGGACCATAGCTTTGTTTGGGGGGAGAGCGGGCATGAGCGTGATCTCCCCAAACAAACTGGCACTTGGATCATGGCTTTGTTTGGGGGGAGAGTGGGCAAGTGCGCAGATCCACCCGCCACCACTGCTGGCAGGGAGCCGGTCAAACACCCGACCGGCTCCCTGACGGCAGTGGCAGCAGGTGAGTGCAGATCTTTCTGAGGAGGCAGGTGAGAAGAGATTAGTAATATCAGATGCATTCACCAGATAACACTAAAAACCAAATAACACTAAGACTTGTGGAACCAAGTTTTGGCGTTATACGGAGTATTACTGTATTGGGTTCCACTAAATACAGCTTTGTGTTCTTTTTGGTGAATTATTACACAACTGCCTCTGATTCCCACAACTTTGAAAATATGAAGAGTTCTTTGAAACTGAGGGAATCAGTATTTAAAATATGTGGCTATTATCAAGAAAAAAACCTGAAAGCAGCATCCTTGAACTGTATAAACATGGACAGGATTACAGCAACAACAACAAAAAAACATTTTAAAGATAAATAGCAGTATTATTTATCACAATTATTGTTAAAACTGTTGGTTCTGTCAAGTTTCCTTTTGTTCTTGCACTCACTTGGCAATTTGAATCCCTGCCTAAATTAGAATCTTACCTTAATATAAATCAAAATTAAAAAGTAAACACTATTTTTCAAATTTGCTTAAAATGATATTTTGCATATTTTACAAAGTAATTTATGCAATTAATATTGATCTTCAGAAAAGTACACCGGAAGTACTGTATCCCTCCCCCTCCCCTGTGTTAAAACTTGCCACTGTCTTCTTTAAGAAAATACCGCTTTCCCTTAAGAGGAACATTAAAGGGGGCGGGGACAACAGACCATGGACCTAATCACAGAATAAGTGGTATCCGTACAATAGCTACAGAAGAGATATCAGCTCAAATACTGTATATGATTTATTTCATTGGTTCAAAAAGTAGATGCTCCAGTAATCCCATTTTATGGCTCAGAATTATTCTAGCTTGCCTGTACCTAAATGCTATCCATGTAACCATCAAGGCACTTTGAACAATCCAAACCTTTTGATATTTACTGCAGAAAATAACCCTGACATTAGAAATACTGTTGTCAGTGGCAGATATACCAACACAAGGCTGAAACCAAGTTGATATGGCATGCTGCTTCAATCCATCATAGGTTAATTACCCTTCTTCCCCAACTCATATATAGCAGATCCACCCCAGTGTATCACCTGCCCATGTCAAAAGCATTGGCAAAAATCTATCAAGGAAAAGGCAAGGTCTAAAAAAAAATATTGAGTTAAATGAAGATAAACTTTGATCAAAGGTGGAGTGAGCAAAATAGAATACAGTATGATGAAAAGTGATAGCTGTTGGAATTGAAAAGCAACCACACCAGCATGGGGGACAAATAAGCCTAAAGAACTGTTTCCCCTAATACAGTCCTAGGGAGATATTCTGAGGTTGACTTCACTTCCTCTGTATTCCAGTTACGCAGCTAATATCCCAACCGTATGTTTCTGCCTCCTAGAGTAGTTTCTAAAACAAACGTCATAAGACACTCATTGCCACACATATCCAACAATATCTAGTTCTCTGATTCTAGTTAAATATAAATGCATGCCCTGGCGCTTTGCTCATTTGACACTGTGGTGATTCTGCCCTTTTAAAAACCTCCTTTATACCTGTATCTATAATTGACAGTACTGGATTTGTATGGGAATAGCTTTGTCTACTTTATTAGAGTATGTGCAGGGACAGCGGTCTAGTGTGATTAGCAGCTGAATGACTGAGTGCTGATTGGCAGGTGTGACTGAAATGTCAAGTCTATGTGTAAGTTTTTAAAGTTTAGCCAGACCTGAAGGGGTGGGGGGAGGAAGAAGAAGCCTGCTTTAGAGTTAATCAGGAGAAGTAGTGTGTACTAGAGTTTATAAGAAAAAGTCAATCCTGAAAGTACAGAATCTGTAAAGGAGTTATGTTACTCTTGAATTATAGAAGGAATTATTTTACATTTTACTATATGACCTTTATCAACCATATCTTAGAATCTCTGTAACCTTTCATACCCATGATGTGTGGTTCCCTCAATAATTTTTGTTTGTTTGTCTAAATCAAATTCTACTCATTGTTTATTTTATGTGTACTAAGTCTCCCTTACCTAAAAGCCAGTTGTATCTGACTCTGTCTAGGGCAGGGATAAGCAACTTAGGGCCTGTGGCACTTTCATGTTCAGGAAATAAAGAAGCAGACGAGTGAAGTAGTGAAATTCAGCACTTTATTAGTGGGGTTTGAACACAGTTTGGATGGGGCAAAACTCGGATTTATATACACTATAAACAGTAACAGTAACAATAATACAACAAGCCCATTGGCTAACAGAGTGTGCACATTTTCAATCCACTTATTTGCATAAGAATAGATACATGAGAAAAGATACATTCCGCTCCTATAAACAGTAACAATAATGCTACAAGCCCATTGGCTAACGGAGTGTGCACATTTTCGATCCACTTATTTGCATAAGAATAGATACATGAGCAAAGATACATTCTGCTCCTGTCAGAAAACACAGTTAACATACATAACAGGCACCAAATTAACTGGCCTGCGCCCTTGCTCCAGCCGTAGTCACCAGAATCGTCTGCAGACTCACTTATGTCTGTTGTAAATGCATTTACGACAGCTGTGGACTCATTTACAGCTGTTGTAAATGCATTTACAACAGCCATAAATGAGTCTGCAGCCAATTCCACTGGTCGTGGCGGCTGGACCACCAGTCCAGCCCACTAGCTGTCTGAGGGAGTGTGACCTGGACCCTGACTTCAAAATGTTGGCAACCTCTGGTCTAGGGGGTGGTGCTCATGTCTGTTTACAGCCAAAGAGCCAGGACTGTGTGCATCTGCAGACCTTTCCATGGTCATGTGGCAGGCATGACTAGATATCAAAGTGCACAGAACATGGTTACCTTCCTGCTGAGGTGGTACCTATTTATCTACTTGCAATTTCTTGTTTTTGAATTGCTAGGCTGGCAGGAGCAGAGACAGACAATGAGTGCTCACTCTGTTGTGCAGCACTTGGGTCTTGACCTGTTGACCTGCTGACCTTCCAGTTGTCCAGCTCAGTATCTTAACCACTAAGCCACTGCAGTTCCTAAGTAGAAATTAACGAGACTACAAATTGGCAAAAATACATCCATGTAGCATGAAATTGTATGCTATTAACAAGAACAAAGTAATTGACCAAAGTAGATAAACCATCTCGTTAACATGTGAATATAAAAAGACATCAGCTTGAGGTAAGTAGGCTCTGGCTAGAGCAAAACAGAAGACACATCCCCAAAATAGGTTGTTTTTTTTGTGGGGGAGGGGAGTTCTTTTAGGCTATCACTCTACTAGTGTCACTAAGGAGTGGTAGCTAGGTATAAGGTGTTTAAAGTGCCAAAAAGGTGCCCGTGACTGCCTGAGGAATGTGTGATCCATGAGTATGAAAATTAGTGAAAAAGGCATCACACACTTGGGAAGCAAAATCACTGGAGACACTATTGATTGAGTAAATACTGGGTGTTCCATTGTCATCATAACTGAGCAAATCAGCGGTGTGTAGGAAATAGAACAGAAATGACAGCTGATTTTAGAAATCCCCATTTGGGCAAAGTATTTCCATTCACTGAGGAGGAAATATTTCCTTTCTTTCTGCAAAAGATGGTGGAGAATTTTGTTAACTTGAAAATAGGAAAGTTACAGGCATCTGCAAATTATTTACAAGTAAACACAGTGATGCCATCTTGAATGCGCGGGTTTGAATATGCTTAGATGAAAGCATACCTTTGAGTATAGTGACTACATGAACTAGTACTTTGTATTTCTACTTTTACTTCTGTCCTGCATTTTGAATTCTCTCCTTAAAGGTTTATACCAGTGTTTTTACAAGTGGTAATTTTTTAAGGATCACTTAGCCTTCCTATTGTTGATGACTCTTCAGGACACTCGCATTTTTTGCTATTAAAAACGCAATTCACATATGCCCAGATTTTTTTCTGAGATTTTGAATATTTGGGTGGTTTTCTGTCCGTTCTTATTACCCCACCCTGCAATCTTTCTGTGTGTAGATGAAAGCAATAGTCAGGATGCTACATCCAGGTATGAGTTTCGATTCCTAGCCAGGTCATGCACTACTAAATTCACCTGACAACAAAGAAGGAGGAGTGTGGATTCAAACCATCATGTCAGAAAAGAATGAAAAAGGACTATTCCTGTAGCCAAAAGAAACAAAAAGTCACAGTGATAAAATAATTTTTTTAAATGACAAACAAGACTCAAAAGTTAAAACTGTCAGAAATAAGCCCAGAATTCTAAATTGAACTTTTGAGCAACTTACATGTAAAGACAAAAAGAACCATTAGAATAATATTTACAGAGAAATAAAAGATAACAACAAAATTGGGTGATCTTTTCCATCAGATTAAAGAAATGAAATTTTAAACCAAGATTGTGAACCCTGAATTATTAATAAAGTATAACATCTGTTCACAATAAAGGGGAAAATATACTGAATAGCTGTACAGAAGAGAGGCAAATTCCTTCAAAGACTCTTTTGATGAAGAACCTTTAATTTTAGGAAGTGTACTGAAAGTTGTTTGTTTGTTTATTCATTCATTCATTCATTCATTTGGATTTATATGTTCTCAAAGCAATTGGAAGAAATGAATCAGCAGGAGTAGATGGGATACCAGTTGATTGCAAGTACAGGGGAAACCACAAAATATATAAGTTAAACTTTGCATTTTGGACATATGATGAGAAGATAAGGCTCTCTAGAAAAGGCAATAGTCCTAGGAAAAGTAGAAGATAGCAGGAAAACTCCGAGTGGGTACACCTAGAGCAATGATGATGAATCTTTTAGAGACCCAGTGCCCAAACTGCAGCCCAAAACCCACTTATTTATTGCAAAGTACCAACACAACAACAGGGGAAGAAGGAAATTCTCCCATCGAGCTGCTGGGCAGAGGGATGGGGTGAACTCTGTGCTGGAGGAAGGGAGGAAGTGCTCCCATTGGGCTGCTGGGCAGAGGGGGTAGGGTGAACTCTGTGCTGGGGTGACTGCATGGGTGCCCACAGAGAGGGCTCCGAGTCATACCTGTCAAGTATCCCGGATTGGCTGGGATTTCCCGTAATTCAGCGCCGCAAACTCTACTTTCCTGCCACCATCCGCTGCCATCCCATAATTTGATGGTGGAGGAAAGTAGTTACTGTGCATCCCCTTCTGCGCAGAACCCTTCTACGCATGCGTAGAAGGGTTCTGCGCAGTAGCCTTCTGCGCAGAAGGGTTCTGCGCAGTAGCCTTCTGTGCAGTAGCCTTCTGCGCAGAAGGGTTCTGCGCAGTAGCCTTCTGCGCAGAAGGCTACTGCGCAGTAGCCTTCTGCGCAGAAGGCTACTGTGCAGGTCCCGTATTCTCTGGAGCCGCACTTGGCAGGTTTGCCCCGAGTGCCACCTCTGGCACGCATGCCATAGAATCACCACCACTGACCTAGAGAGGCAAAAATGCTATAACCACATTGAGAGCTTTCTCTGCCATAGCTCCCACCCTCTGGAATGAATTGCCAGTGGAGATTAGAATGGCTCCTATTTTATTAACATTCTGTAAATCACTTAAGACCTACCCGTGTCAGCAAACCTTTTAAGGTCTATATGGCCATTAGAACTGTGCAATGTTGATGCTGGACTCTTTTTAATTGATATTACCTCCTTTTACTGATGCTGAAAGTGTTTTACTTTGAATACGGTTATGATTTTATAATTTTTAAATGCCATCTGGCTTTGTTTTTTGTATTTATATGCTTGCACCAAAAGGGTGGGGTATGAATAAATAAATAAATAAATAAAAGCAAAGAAGACCTAACATGAAATCCATTCAAACAATAAAGGAAACCATGGTCTGTAGCTTCCATGACTTGAACAGGGCTGTCAATGATATATCCTTCTGAAGCTTATGAATTCACATGATTACTGTAAATTAGAGATGGCCTAGCAGCAAATAATAATAGCAAAGTCACTAAAATGTAGGAAAGTTATATCTGTAAAAACATGGTTCAGACTAGACTGTAAAGCATTTAATAGTTATTACTATTTTATTTTTAAAATCCCAACACTGATACATGTGATTATTTTACTCTATGTTGGCATGCACAGATGTGTGTTATATGCCATTCAGTATATGACATCTCATAATGGGTGCTAGAAAGAATTCATCACAGATAGATGCTCTATGGCCATTTTAAAAAAGCTTTTTTTAAAAAGCCTCTTATGTTCCAGGCATTATTCTCCTGGGGTTGCAGAGAAAGATAATGTACTAAGCAACATCAGATAATAAATGTTAAGGGAAGAAAAATCTACCCTCCTACACTGGGAGCTGAGGCTTGGGGATAAATTTCTGGGCCTGCGATTTTCCCCCAGGAAAAATATCCTGGATAATTTTTCAACCTTATGAAAGAGTACAAATAATATAAAAAGTTGAAGACCATGAAGAATATAGAGTAAGCAGGGTAATATATTCAACTTAGCAAAGGTAAATCCCCTGTCCCCCCTCCCTGCACCTCCCTACACATATGCTCCAATGATACACTCAAGGATTACCTTTTATCTAAATCTAAAATGTCATATTGTCTAGTTTAATTCACACAATAGATGTAATGGTTCTGAAGACATTTATCTAGATATTTCAGTTGTTATAACTGCCAGCAAAATGAAAACTTTGCAGAAGTGGGTTGCTGCTACATCCATCTTTTTATGTTGAATTTGCTCTCTTTTTCACAGTTAATGCCAAATCCATTTTTATCATTCACCAAACCATAGTTTCCTCTTTTGTTTTTTCCAGTTCAGTGAGATTGGCAAGCCAGTTATTTTTGCTGTTTCAAAAGAAAACACCTAAGTTAAATAGGAGTGGTTTGCATTGTTTATTTCTATTGGATCAACATGGCGTACTGGATAGAGTAATGGGCTAGGATTCTGGAGAACTGAGTTCAATTCCCCGGCTCTGCTATGGAAACTCACTGGGAGGCAAAATTTGTAACATCTTTCCTTAACTACCTCACTTCGTTTGGAAACCATATTAGGGTCACTATAAGTCAGTTCTGGGGCACACAGAATGAGCCTCCTTGAAGATCATAGTATTTTTGAACCACAATTGGGCGTACCCTGGTAACGGCAAACTTGTGTTGCCAGCTAATTTTTCTCACACTAGGTCAAGCAACAAGATCTGCAGAATGAACTCACCAAAAGGTGCCTTCATTTTGGCAGTTTCATGTCTGGTCTAGACATGGAGGAAGAAGAAGTCTGTTCTGACTTGATGCCATGTAACATTACTACTACTACTCCTACTGCTGCTGCTGCTGCTGCTGCTGCTGCTTACTAATGCTAACAACAACAACAACAACAACAACAACAACAACAACAACAACAACAACAACAACAACAACAACAACAACAACAACAACAACATAACAATGCAATCTTCAGAACTGAGGCTAATAGAGTTTGATTGAACTTGTAAGTTTGTACAAGATTCCAGTTAAGTATGGGTGAACCCATGAAAAATGTTTTCTCTTTCCCATCCAAGGAGCTTTTGTGCATGCAACACACCCATAGTCAGAATCAGTTTGCCATGAGCACAAACTTATTCTCTGTTTCTGTTGCCTTGCAGTGCACATTTGCAACATTTGTTGTGTGGTGCCCATAGTAAATTAATCATATGTCCCATTCATCTTGTGCAATCCAGCTAGAAATAAAGCACCCATCCATGCACAGAGTAATTGTGCTAATCAGTTCTGACTTTATCCTGACACCATGATACTGCGTTGAGATGGCAACAATCACTCGAGGTGAGGGGGAAGGATAATGTGATCTCAATAAAATGCTGTATTTGCAGTGTGAATGATGTATATTTTAAAAAGCCAATAATATGTTAATTTTTTAAGCAATCCACAGTCTGTTTCTACAAAGATCTGGCACCTATGTTCGTTTAAGACTTTGGATCCTGACTTCAAGTAGCAAGTTGTCATACCTCAGCTGCTCTGGCACTTGGTTTAGGAACAGATGGAGAATACTATCCATAATAATCTGGTTGGCCCAGAAGCAGAAACAATATCTACTGGAATCCTAAGTGGCTTGTTGGCTCAGTTCTTTAGCATAGGATTATTATTTGCAAAGCATCACAGCATGGTTTTGAACGATTTATTGGGCTGCAGTAGACTTCAAATCATTCCAGACTGAAAACAGGACATTATAAGCATTGTGATATAGGTCTAAACCCAGTCTTGCAGAAGTCTGAACTTGTTCATGCAGCAGAAGTTTCCCTTTGTCTGCCTCTCTCGCAGCTCCCTGACTGTCCTGGAGTGCAAATTAACTCTTTATAGCAGATTTTGGATGTATTGAATTTATTCTGCTAGGGCCATGATGGCGAACCTTGGCACTCTAGATGTTCTTGGATTTCAATTTGCAGAAGCCCAAGCCCCTTGTACGCAGAGGGAGAAGTCCGAGCGGTCTGACGAAAGCACCGAGAGCACCGTGACGATCAGGAGAAGAAATTCCTTTGCAAGTGTGATGGCTGCAGAGCCCAGCATGACCGCAGGAAGTGCCCCTTCCGCACCGCAGAATGCCACAACTGCGGGCAACAAGGGCACATTGCTAAAGTATGCTGACAGCGAAAGCAAAGAACTCCAGCCCCTGAGTCCAAGAAGAGTCATCACCACAAAACATCCATCGCCAAAGTGTCACCAGAGCCTGAGCCGTGCCAAGTGGGCATCGTCAGCGAGCGTTTCTTCGCAGACCTGAGCCTGCAGGACATCCCATTCAAGATGGAGGTGGATTCAGGTACTACTCAAATCTTTTAAAACTTCCCTCCGGGATGTGCAAGGTTGCCAGATTCCGGTCCTGGGGGTGGGAAATTTCTTGGTCAAATTCAAAAACATTTGCACCTCTTTGCCATTCGTTGTAGTTAAGCAGGGCACTAACTGTCTTATTGGGACCCAATGGTTTAGGCCCCTGGGAATTCGGCTTTCTGGCATTCACACAATAGACGCTGACGCAATCTGGGACGTTTGTGCTGCACATCTTGAGGTGTTCAAAAAGGGTTTAGGGTTATACAAAGGATCCCCTGTGGACTTTGAGCTTGACCCAACTGTCCGGCTCATCTGGATGAAGCCACGCAGGGTACCCTTTGCTTTAAAGGAGAAGATAGAAGCCGAGCTGGACAAACTGGTGGGGCAGGGCATCCTAGTGCCAGTGGACTCTGCAGAGTGGGAGACACCAATAGTGACTGCTTTGAAAAGTAACGGGGAGGTCAGGATATGCGCTGACTACAAGTATACCATCAATAAAGCTATTCACCTGAATGCATATCCTGTGCCCGTGGTAAGCCACCTTCTTGCTTCTTTGCATGGAGGAAATTGCTTCACAAAACTTGACCTTGCCCAGGCTTACCAACAATTAACTGTGTCTCCTGCTGCTGCCATAGCCCAGACCATAGTAACGCATAGCGGGGCATTTAAGGTAACTAGACTACAATTCGGGGTGAATGCGGACCCCAGAATATTTCAATCTCTTGTAGAACGTATTTTAAAAGGTTTGCCTGGTGTCCTGCCATATTTTGACAATGTCCTGATCACTGCTAAGGACACAGTCAAACTAGCGGCCAGGCTCGATCGAGTCCTCTCACGTTTCGGAGGGCCGGTCTATGTCTCAGAAGAGACAAATGTGTGTTTTTGGCACAGGAAGTGGAGTTCCTGGGGTACCAAATTACACCCATGGTATAATGCCCTCTGACTCCAAGGTGGTGGCCGTGTGAAATGCACCCAGGCCAAAATGTAAAGCCGAATTGCAATCATTTCTAGGATTGTTAAACTTCTATTATGCTTTTCTCCATCGCAAAGCCTCAGTTGCCGAACCATTACATCGGCTTCTTAAGAAAGATACTGTTTGGCACTGGGGCCATTGCCAGGAGAAAGCGTTCCTAGAACTTAAAAGGCTGCTATCTTCGGATGCTGTATTAGCTCATTTTGATACTAACAAGGAAGTTGTACTTGTGTGTGATGCATCCTCTGTGGGGGTGGGAGCTGTGTTATGCCATGTAATAAATGACAGGAGGGAAGCCCCCGTAGCATTCTATTCCCGTTCACTCTCAAAGCCTGAAACAAATTACGTTCAGACAGACAGGGAGGCATTGGCAATCGTGGCTGGCACTAAGAAATTCCACGATTACCTTTATAGAAGAGCTTTTACCATCATAACTGACCACAAGCCCCTCCTTGGAATCTTTGTGAACAGGAAGCCCACACCTCAAATTCTGTCCACAAGGATGTTACATTGGGCAATTTTCCTAAATGCATACGATTTTACTTTGATGCACAGGCCCGGCAAGAACATCAGCCACGCTGATGCCCTGTCATGTTCTCCACTGCCAGGGATCGGGGAAGCCGATGGTGAGATCAAAAGCGACCACCAGGTCCTTTTGATTGAAGCTTTCGACTCGCCCCCAGTCGTCCCCTCAGATATAGCCAAGGTTACGGCCAAGGATGTAACATTGACTAAAGTAATGTCTTGGGTACAAAAAGGCTGGCCTGTCTCTCCTCTAGCCGAGGAATTCAGAACATTCCACCGCAAGCGTTTGGAACTGTCAGTGGAATGAGGTTGCCTTCTATGGGGCCAGCAGGTGGTCATTCCTGTCACTCTCAGGAAAATGGTTTGACATCTACTTCACACAAGTCACCTGGGAATTGTCCGTTCCAAAGCCCTTGCCCATAGCTACTTTGCAGGCGCACCCCCCAATAAAGGACTCAGACACCAATGAAAGTGGATAACGGCATTGGGCCACATTTATTGATTCATGCCCTAGTCCGAATTATAAATTTCTATTGGTAATAACCAATCATAATTCTTAAGGCAAGCAGGCCGAAGTAACACTGGTAAGGTACCACCCAAAATTGCCAACGGCAATTGCTACAATGTATCCATTTGTATCAATTTGTTTGTTGACAACAAACAAATTGTTGACCGTAGTCAATATCTAACTAATGACCCCACCCTCTGACGCGTATCCGTAAAATCACGGGGTGATGCATGCTGTCTAGCTATAGCCATCACCCCGTCGCCTAGTTCGTCGTTGACCGGACAACTTATGCCTGTCTAGTGTTGTCCAGTCAATTGCGAACTTGCCGGATACCTGTGGGTCATAATGTTTACCTTACCAGTGCTACCCGCCCATGTGACCAAAGTCAACAGCAGCAACAGAAAAACCCCTATGTCAAACCATAGCAACAGTGTGGGATGGGCGAAAAAACCAGGACCCGAAGCCAATATGGGTCCCAGCCAAAAATTCCCACCCGGCCCCGAAGCGACCAAAATGTCACACTGTTAACTAGGGAGGGGGTGGAGGGAAAAACTTCTCCGCTCCGTCGCTTCGCAAAATGGCAGCTCGGCTGCCTCGTGGCCACCCCTTTTATAAGGGAGCTGGCCACGCCCCTAACTACCCGGATGCCTTCGTCCTGTGGGGGGGGGGGGGCTCCCGCAAAGAGCGCGGCGGCCATTTTGGCACCACGCTTGCATTGCAGGCGCACCCCCCAATAAAGGACCCAGACACCAATGAAAGTGGATAACGGCATTGGGCCACATTTATTGATTCATGCCCTAGTCCGAATTATAAATTTCTATTGGTAATAACCAATCATAATTCTTAAGGCAAGCAGGCCGAAGTAACACTGGTAAGGTACCACCCAAAATTGCCAACGGCAATTGCTACAATGTATCCATTTGTATCAATTTGTTTGTTGACAACAAACAAATTGTTGACCGTAGTCAATATCTAACTAATGACCCCACCCTCTGACGCGTATCCATAAAATCACGGGGTGATGCATGCTGTCTAGCTATAGCCATCACCCCGTCGCCTAGTTCGTCGTTGACCGGACAACGTTTAACCAACTTATGCCTGTCTAGTGTTGTCCAGTCAATTGCGAACTTGCCGGATACCTGTGGGTCATAATGTTTATCTTACCAGTGCTACCCGCCACACGGAGGGGCTTCAAAGAAGGCTCGACGCCCCCCCCAGACCGTCAGCTCGGTCAACAGGCCTGCTCGCCAATCACCCAACAGGAGGTCCATACCTCCTCGTGACAGATGGACCCCATCCCCTGCATACAAGTCATAACTTTGGAGGCTAATAGCGGGGTGACGACTGACCCTCCCCCAAGCCCTGTTGACAAGGAAACGCGCCACTGCCCTATTCACCATGCGTCTAGCGCGGTCAAGGGCCAGGAGGTCAACGCCCCCTCTGTAGGAATGGCGTGGGACCATGTCCGACCAAACAAGGGTTGTGGCGGGCCAGACGTAATGCAGGTAGGCGAGGTCCTCGCGAATCGCATGCTTCAGCGACAAGCCGGTGACCTGGCCCAAATCATTGCCCCACAGGTGTATGATCAGAATGTCAGGCGGGTCAGCATTCAGGCCTGAAAAAAGGAAAGGCAGCAGCTCCCGCCATAACATCCCCGGCTTACCATGCCATGTGAGACTTGCGTATGCACCCAGTCCCAGTTGGGGTCCCCACTCTGTCGCCGCAGCATAACGCGCTGCCCTGTGCACGTAGCTATGGCCCACCAGCCATACTGTCACCGGTGTAATACGACACCCCAGGTCTGTAAAGGAAAAAATGAGGGAAAATAGGTAAGGTGACCGGGTCAGTACTCACGGGGGGAGTGGGCGCACATAAAATTGAAAACATTGCGATCCCCACCGTCCCATGCTACGTATGTCAGCCCCTGAGTACCCAAAAGCCGCAGCGGTCGAGGCCGCCCCTATACGGAATGAATGAGTGCCATAGCGGGCGCCTGGGAGGCCCACACTGGCCAGTGCTTTGCCCGTCACCCTCCAAAATTGAAATTTAGTAAGGGGAGACCCATCTTGGTGACAGAAAAACGGGCCATGGTGCGTGCCACGCAGTGCCAGCAATTCCTGTAGGGCACCAACCGGACAGATGTCTGTCAAAGAACACCGTAGCAGTCGCACACCACTGCCGACGCCATGCTGATCGGTCTTAGAGGAACGTATCCTCAACTGAGCCCAGTCTTTGGCTACACAGACATCCTCGAGTTCCAGTGCCCTACGACTTGCATCCGCCTTAGACAGCATCACAAGCTCGCTGATGCGGAGCGCTCCAAAAAATGCCACCGTTGTGGCTGCATGGAACAGGGCTGCCTCATATGCATCAAAACAGAGGCAAGGCCAGCCCCGAGCCAACTGGGTAAGGACCCCTGGGGAAATTGGGTGGCGGTCGTCCGGGCAACGCCCGCGCTCGCGCACCCACCCCTCCAAAACATGTCTCACACGGAAGTCAGAGGTGCTGTCCACATGACCCCCCACCTTGGCCATAAAAGCCAACGCTGAAAGCTTGGATGCTATGGTGCGAGGTGCAAGGCCCTGAGAATGCAGGTAAACCATGAACCGCAGAACAATCCCGGGATACCGGGATTGGCCAGGTTACTGGCAATTGAAATTGAGCACAAAATGCCCTGAAAGAATTAATTGCGTGGTGATACGCCTTACGGGTGCGTGGGGCTAGTGACAGGCCAATCGCCCGGTTCACCTCTCCTTGCCAATGGTCCATATCTCCTCCGGGAGTGGCGAGGGAAATTCCTCCGCATCCGGGGCCAAGGCACGGAACCGGGAGATCTGTAGGCGGGACAAAGCGTCAGCAATATCATTATTAACCCCTGGGACGTGCCTGGCCCTGAACAGTACGTTGAGGCGCAGGCTGCGCAACACAAATTGGCGCACTAGATCCATAACCCTGGGCGATTTAGAAGTCTGTGCATTTACAATGTGGACCACGGCCGCATTGTCACACCAGAAATGCACGACCGAGTTGGACCACTCCTGGCCCCATAGCATCAAAGCACCCAGGATAGGGAAAAATTCCAGATACGTGAGATCACGCAGGCGGCCCGTGCCTGCCCGGGCCGGTGGCCACCCACCATAGGCCCACTTCCCATTGAAGTACATCCCATAACCCAGGGATCCCGAGGCATCAGACTGAATCTGAAATTGAGGGGAAGCCAGGAGGTCATGCCTCCAAAATGAGACCCCATTGAAGTCCCTCAGGAACTGTAACCAGACAAGCATGTCTGCCCTGATACCCCGGGTAAGCCTAACCCTATGGCGAGGCCTGGATAATCCTGCCATAGCGTCGCACAAGCGCCGGGCAAAAGCCCTGCCCGGTGCCACCACTCTGCAGGCAAAATTAAGGTGACCATGCAGCACCTGCAGTTCCCTCAGTGATGCCTTGCGCTTGGCCAACAAGTCCGAGATAAGGGCCACTATCCTCGACACCTTATCCCGCGGTAACCTAGATGCCTGCGCTATCGTGTCAATCTCCACCCCCAGGAAGACTAGCTGTGTAGATGGGCCCTCGGTCTTTTCGGGCGCCAAAGGGACACCGAGTTCCTCCATTAGCGTCTGAAATGTGTTGAGGAGACGTGTACACGTGTCCCAGCCCCGTTCACCCCCGAATAAAAAGTCATCCAGGTAATGGGCTACAGACCGGGACCCTGACCTGCGGACGAAAGCCCACTCTAGGAAGGCACTGAAACGCTCGAAAGCCGAGCATGATATGGAACAGCCAAAAGGCATGGCCTTATCAAAATAATATTCGCCCCGAAATTTGAGACCCAGCAATTCAAAGTCGCCCGGGTGCACTGGCAAGAGGCGAAAAGCCGACTTAATGTCGCACTTAGCCAGCAGCGCACCCGGGCCACATGAGCGCACCATGCGCAGCGCGTGGTCAAAAGATGTATACCTGACCGAGCAAAGGTCATCAGGGATAGCATCATTGACCGATCTGCCGGCTGGGTAGGACAAGTGATGGATTAGGCGAAACTCACCTGGTGACTTCTTGGGAACCAAGCCCAGGGGCGATACCTTGAGGTTAGTGAACGGGGGTGCAGGGAAAGGGCCAGCGACCCTGCCCGCATTGACCTCCTTATTAATGCTGGCGGTAGCCACTTCCTCCCTCCCCCTGAGGGACAAAAGGTTGGGGGCATCCTGAGGGGACCTATCACCCATGAAAGGAATACGGAACCCCTGTCTAAAGCCCTGAAGTAGATAATCTGCATCCTCCCCCTTCGGGTACAATGCGAGCCAATGCTCCAGCATGTCCACATTAATTGGGGAGGGAGCCTTTCGGTGAACCCGCTCCATCAGCGGCAGTCTTGCCAGCCCACTGTCCGCCCCTCCCTCTGCCCCGCGTCCCTCCAGGCCTGGGACAGGCAGAGGCTGCATGGGGGCCGGCACAGGTGGGACACTCATGTCTGTACTTGCAATTTTTCTTACTGCATGAACCATTATACGAGAAAGCCCAGCACAGCAGTCGGGCTGGAACCCCCTGCCCCGCCACTTGGCGGGGAACCTGTGCTGGAGCCACTCGCTGGACCGCATGTCCACAATGGTATCTTTCCCCTGGTGCGGGGCGCGTGGGCGTCATGTACAGCAGCCAAAGTCTCTGACATGGCTCATCCCACCTCATCTCAGGGTGCAGGGGAATTCTCATACGGAATTCCTTGTCATAAGCCAACCACGACGGGCCCGGAAAATCAACCATCGCCCGATAGATATTGTCCAAATACTGGACCATCGGAATTGCCAGATCCGGCCGGGCCCTCAGGTACACCGCCATGTAGATGAGGTAAGCCGGCAGCCAGTTGGCCCACGTCCGTGGCGGCTTGCGACGACGTGCCTGTTCCTTATCCTTCTCATCCTGCCCCTCCCTCTCTTCCTTGGTGGGCTCCCTGTTTAGGAGTGAGAAGATATCAACATACTCCCCTCGCCATATTTGCTCTCTGGTGGCCTGTGCCAAATGGTCACCCAGTGGCAAGGAATAGCCCGCTGTTGGCAAGGCCGAGACAGGCACAGCCGAAACTGCTGGCATCTGGAAAGGGGCTTGAACTAACCCAGCCACCCCCAAAACATTCCCCACAGGGTAGGAAATGCTACCCACCCCGGGGCCCAGGGTGGTGGTTGACGTCGCCTGTTGGTGCGTCGGCGGCTGTACCGCCGGACCACCCATGCGAGGCCAAGGCCATTGGAAAGCCCCCCCCCAACGTAGCCACATGTGTAGGTGCACTAGTTTGTACCGCATACTCACATGCTGCACCCCCGCGGGCCGCCCCCACCGGGGGTTCCGGCCCACTGGGGGCGTCGGAGCTCACGACCGCCGTAGAGCTCGCCGCCGGAGCTTGACCCGCGCCGGCCTGTTGGTCGGGGAGCTGCGAGGCAGTGGCCGAAGTCGCGCCACGCGCCTCAAGCTGCTCGACCCTTCCCGTCGCCTGCCGCTGCCCAGCAGACGACGCGTCCAAGCGCACCCCAAAAGGAGCGCCAGCGTGGCTGGCCCGAGCAAGGGAAGCCTCAAGTGCCGCCACGTGGGCCAGCAAGGCGTCGACACTGGCCTGGGGCCACGGGCCGGCCGGCCCGCCCGTTACGGGTGTGGGTACAGGCCCTTGCACCCCGGGGCCCGAATAAGGCCATGACCCCACACCCAGGCCCGGCAGGGCCGGCGTGGGCATCTGCCAAGGGAGGGGACCGCACCACCCCCCAAGGCTGGAAGGCCCCGGAGTGAGCTGGGCCCTGATGGAGGAAGGCCCAGAATGAGCACCAGGAGCGGCGTCCGCCGCTTGCGGGCCGCGGGCCGCAGCCCATACTGGACCCCTGCTCGGGTCCCCGGCCTCCGGCCAGGGGGTAATAGACCCCATCCCACCGGTCCCGGTGGGAGCCGGCAAAGGCGGCTGGTGGGAAGGCGCAGCCGCGGTCCTCCAACCCGGATTGCGCCTCCGCACCGCCCGAGCCGCGCTCGCGGCCGCCTTCTTCTTCGAAGGCATCTCAGTCCAACCTACGGGAAGCCGAAGGAAGAAAATCAGCAGCCAAAAGGCTTCCCAGTCAAGGCAAAAGCGACGGAGGTAAGAGGGAAAAACTTCTCCGCTCCGTCGCTTCGCAAAATGGCAGCTCGGCTGCCTCGTGGCCACCCCTTTTATAAGGGAGCTGGCCACGTCCCTAACTACCCGGATGCCTTCGTCCTGTGGGGGGGCTCCCGCAAAGAGCGCGGCGGCCATTTTGGTGCCGCGCTTGCATTTGGTGGGCTCAACTAGACCAAGACATAGAACAAATGGTCGGCACTTGTGCCAGTTGTCAATCCTCTCGCCCAGAGCAATCCCACCTTCCCTCTCAGGAATGGGATTCTGCTCGGGGCCCGTGGTCCAGGTTGCACATAGATTTTGCAGGTCCATTTAGGGGTGCCCTATTTTTGTTGGTTGTGGATTCATTCTCTAAGTAGCTGGAAGTGATTAGGGTGCCTAATACCACTTCAGCCACCACGATAATGCACCTAAGAAGGCTGTTTGCAGCATTTGGACTTTCAGATGTGCTGGTGTCCGACAACTCATCCATATTCACATCTGCAGAATTCCAATCCTTCATGGAAAGGAATGCAATTAGGCACATCACTGCCACCCCATTCCACCCAGCAACCAATGACCAGGTAGAGCGGCAGGCGCGCACAACTAAAGACGCGCTTCGGCGTATGGGTGAAGGGGATTTGGAGCTCCAGTTATGCCAGTTTCTTTTCACATATAGGCTCACCCCCTGCCTCAGGGCTGTCCCCTGCTGATTGCTCCAGCGAAGGAAACTGTCATATTTGCTGGACAGATTGGATCCCTCTTGGGTAGAGGACAAAAGCACAAATATAGCAATCCAACACCAGAAGGGTTTCTCGTTCAGAGACCCTGTACATTGCCGCAATTATGCAGCTGGTGGCCCTACGTGGGTGCCTGGGTTTGTGATCGATCAAACTGGTCCTGTTTCTTGCAGAATCGAAACAGCCACTGGTCTGATCTGCAAATAAGTGGATCGAAAATGTGCACACTCTGTTAGCCAATGGGCTTGTTGTATTATTGTTACTGTTACTGTTTATAGTGTATATAATTCCGAGTTTTGCTCCATCCAAACTGTGTTAAAACCCCACTAATAAAGAGCTGAATTTCACTACTTCACTCATCTGCTTCTTCATTCCCTGAACACAAAAGGCTGGGAATGCGCTTCCCAGCCAAGCGATGCCCTGGAGCAGGATAGGATGAACAGTGGAACATGGCAAAACTGCCACAATTGTGGTGCTGTCTGTCTTCACTGCCTCCATGTAAGTGACTTCTTGCAATTTCTGGCGGTGGGGGTGGGTGGGGTGGGGTGGGGTGGAATTGTAGAGTTCAAAATGGTGCTACCGCATACCTGTCAACTTTCCTGGATTGGCCGGGATTTCCCGGTTTTCGGCGTCGATTTTGCCCTTTCCCGCTCCGCGCTGCCGAAACCCCGGATTTCGGCAGCGGGGGAAAGGAGGCACTGCGCAGCCCATCTGTGCAGGTCGCGTTGCACGCATGCGTGGAAGGGCTCTACACTTCCATAGCTCCCTTCCACGCATGCGTAGAAGGCTACGCTGTGTGCGTAGAAGGCTACGCAAGCGGCGTAGCCTTCTGCGCATGCGTACAACGCGACCTGTGCAAACCCAGTCCGCGTAGGTCCCGGATTCGCCGGAGCCACGGTTGACAGGTATGTGCTACCGTCATTTTGAACTCTAAAGACTTACTTAAACCACTTACATAAGTTGATTTTTGGCGTAAATTGGGAGGGGGGTGCTTTTGTTACATTTGGTGGAACATTTCTATGCATGAAAGGGCCTGAAGATACAGACCTTCCATTCCACAGAAATTGCTGCAAGGGCCACAGCAATTGTGTTATTAATGTGAATGGGCTAATTGCATTCCAAGTTACAGTACTTGCATACATCAGTTGAGTCATCACGTATGGCCCTTCTTTGTCAACTCTGTTCAGATGCACAGTGAGATTTTGTATGTCTCACCAGAGCTCCATTTTGGATTTTCCTAGAACTAGTCTATTGTTTGGTGAGTTGTCTGCCCCACCATCTAAAAAAATATGGCTTCAATATTTCTGTTCAATTCCTTTTTGAATATCATAGCACAAACACCAAGGAGACATCTCAATTTTGCTAAGAAAAAGAGTATATGTCCCCTATTCTTTTTCTTCCTAAAGCCTTTTATTTTATTCTGTGTTTATATTTTCCATTTTCTACATATTACATATCTGCCATTATGATTTCCATTTAGTGCACTTGGGACAAAACAGGCATGCCTTATCTTGTACTGATTATATATAACAATTGTGTTTTTCATCTAAACAGTATGACATTTACCAATTTATATTACTTTTTCAGCACACCATACCTGCCAGAGTTGAAGCAGATTGTACAAAATGATTGGAAAATTAAAACAAATGTGAGAAATAAAAGCATCCCAATTTGTTTTCATTTATAGTTGTTTACATGAAAACAAAGGGAGTATGTGTGAATTAATTTAATTTTTACTTTATTGGTAGTTTTAAAACCAAAGTAAGCACAGCTTAAACCAGAAGATGAGTTTGTCACATTTACAATATAGACTGTAGAGAGCAAAAATAAATTGCTCTGCAGACAAAAGATTTTTTTTGAAAAATACATCTCTACAATTGAGTTCACTTTACAACCACCCTTCAATGCATTTTCAAATACAAGCAACAAATTCAGATTCCAAAATATGTGTTGCAAATCAATAACTTGTGCAGCGGGTGTCTGACAAGTAAGCTTGAATAATTCTTAGGGTTATATCACATGCAATGCTGATGCACAGACATTAGTGCAATTGGTGGTTTACAGGTTAAAATGCAGAGCTTGATGATTGGAAGGTTGGCAAGTCAGTAGTTCAAGACTTGAGTGCTGCATGATAGAGTGAGCACCTGTCGTCTGTGCCAGCTCCTGCCAACCTAGCAGTTCGAAAGAAATAAACTGTAAGTAAATAAATAGGTATTGCTTTTGCAGGAAAGGTAACAGCGCTCTGTGTGCTCTAGTCATGCTTGCCACATGACCACAGAAATGTCTGCAGATGCAGACAGTGCTGGCTCTTTGGCAGTAAACAGAGATGAGAGTCGGACATGACTGGCTTTTGAGCAAGGGAAATCTTTACCTTTACAGTAAAACTCCGCTTTACAGAATTAATTCATTCCACGGGGTTTTCCTTATCACAAAAATTCATTATCACGAAGTGCCCATAGGAATGCATTGAAAACCAAAAAACCTGTTTAAAAAAATCCATGAAGCAAGGCGTCATTTTCTATGGATTTCTTTCTGTGTGGTGAGTTTTCCATAGCATGAGGCATCCATAAAGTGGGGTTTCACTGTATGTTTAATTTATTACCCTCTTCCTTTCTTATAGTTCACTAATGTAGGCTATCCGGCTTTGCCAGTTGGGTCACTTGGGCCCTGCAGAGAGGGGAGGCAGAGAAGGGGGGAGGCGGACACGATCCGTTCCCCCTTCCCTGTCTTTGCCCGGGAGGGGGAGCCAGAGAAGGGGGCGAAGTGGACGTGATATGTCCCCCCTTCCCTGTCTTTGCCCCGGTGGGGAGACAGGGAAGGGGGGAAGCAACACAATCTGTCCCCCCTTCCCTGTCTTTACCCCGGGGGGGCAGGCAAGGGGGGAGGTGGATGTGATTTGCCCCCCCTTCCCTGTCTTCACCTGGGGGGAGGCAAGGAAGGGGGGAGGCAGACGTGATCTGTCCCCCCTTTCCTGTCTTTGCCCGGGGGGAGCCAGAGAAGGGGGGAGGCAGACACGATCCATCCCCCCTTCCCTGCGAAGACAGGGAAGGGGGATGGATCATGTCTGCCTCCCCCCTTCCCTGTCTTCGCACGGGGGGGAGGCAGGGAAGGGGGAGGTGGACATGATCCATCCCCCTTCCCTGTCTTCGCATGGGGGGGGGAGGCAGGGAAGGGGAAGGTGGATGTGATCCATCCCCTTTCCTGTCTTCACCCGGGGGGCAGGGAAGGGGGGGTGGCAGAACGGAGTGCCATTCTCTGCCCTCACCTCCTGGGGAAGTGGCTCACTTCTCCCGGTAGGTGGGGGCTGAAGGCAGCCATGCTTCCCCCCCCCCCTGGTAGGCGCTTGCTTCCCTCCGGGTGGTGAGGATGGAACGGAGCGCCATTCTCTGCTCTTGCCACCCAGGGAAGTGGCTCACTTCCCCCAGTAGGCAGTGGCCGAAGGCAGCCATGCTTTCAGCCCCCAGGGTAGGCGCTCGCTTCCCTCCTGGAGGTGAGGGTGGAACGGAGCACTGTTATCTGCCCTTGCCTCTCGGGGAAGTGGTTCGAAGGCAGCCATGCTTTCGGCCCCTCCCAACGGGGTAGGTGCTCGCTCCCCCGGGAGGTGAGGGCAGGACAGAGCGCTGCTTTCGGCCCTGGCCTCCCGGGGAGGCTGAATGGAGCGCCAACGGGCTCTCTCCTGTGCGTGTTGGCTATTCTTTTTTTTGGGGGGGGGGCGCTGGCTGTCCCACCCTTTGCTGTGCTCGTGTCCTCCTGCCTGATTGGCTAAGGTATGATGCAGCACGGAGGATGCTGGAGTTGTAGTTTTTTCGTGTTCGTGGGCCGTTGGCCCCACTCTTGGCTTCCGGACCCTTGAGGTGATGCTCTCAGGGACAAAAGGTAAGTGTGGCCAGCACATTACGGGATAGGCTGGATGTGTGTGGACATGCATTCCTCACACGCACAGCCCAACCCTGTTCTTATAGGTATAGATGAAAAGCTTTTTCTATTATAAGAAGACCCATAGGCTGGGATGTGGGACTCAGAGACGCAATAGGAGCAAAGAATTCTAGAGAAAGAAAACCAAAGGAACCAAAGGAACCTTAAGTAAGTAATAATTGGACATGAACCATGGATTTTGAATTCTTTTACTGATCACACTGCTCTCTGAAGTCGATTAACTATTGTGTCATTATCTTTACAAGATAAATTTCTGAATCAGATTGTCAAGCCCATCTACCATATACAGTTTTTGTATACAGCTGTAAAATAATTGGGTTTGCGCATAAGTATCTTCTTTTGAATTTTTGAAGTGGTAGCCATGTTAAGTCTGTGCAAGCATTTCTGATAGCAAATAAAACAGAACAGCAAAAAATAGACAAAAAACATTGTGGCACTTTAAAGACTAACTCCTGTATGTGAGCTTTTGAATTGTATTTTTGATAGTCATGTACTCGCAAAATCTGTGTGAACAATTCTCATCAATGTCTTACGAAGCCAAATAGTAACTAATTTATTTTATAATACCACTAACATAGGTTGCCCAGCGTTACCGGGCTGTTATAAACTGTGTTTAGATGTTTTGGGGGTTTTTTTAGTTAAAAATCAACAGAAGATGCTATAAATCTTTTTATTTTATTTATTTAACATATGTTTGTTATTTGGGTAAACTTTTGATTTATTATTATTTTTGACTTGTTTTTACTCTTGTGGCCTCTAGGTGGGGCTGTTTTGTTTTTGACTTGTTTTAAATATTCCAGCCTGTAGGTGGGGCTGTTGGTAATAGTGTTGGTTTTGTTTTTGTTTCACTTGTTTTTTTTTCTCTCCTGGCCTCTAGGTGGGGCATCTACCGGTAAGTAGTCTTTGTTACTTCATTTCTGTTCCGGTCTCGTGGAGGGAGGATGTGCTGGCGAGTTCTCTGGTTTTATTTATTCTTGGATTTTTCTTTGTTTTGATTTTGTGGTTTGTTCTTTTGTGGTTTTGTTGGGCTTTAGATGTGTGTAATTGGTTTGTTTATTTCTGGTTTTGTTTATTTTTGTGATTTTTTTGGTGTTTATTTGTGGTAGTTGTGGTAGTTGTGTAGTTAGAGTTAGGTATTTTCATATTGTTGTTAGGTGTTTTTTCTGTGCTTTTCTGGTATTGTGGATGTTTTTGTTTGTGGATTTTATTGTTTACTTTTTTGTTTATTAATGGTTTATTTATTGATTTGTGTTTTATTAATTTTTATTAATTTTGGTGTTTGTTGTTGGTATGTACTTTTGCGTGAAGAACGAGTTGCATGTCGGTTCCTCTTTTCCCCATTGCTGCTTCGAATTTTGGTTTCGATGAAGCAATGGGCAAAAGGAGGAGCCGGCAGTCAGCCCATTCTTCCTCTGGTAAGGTTCATTAGGTAGGTCGGGAGAGAAGGAGGCAGAGAAGAGCTATCTGCCTGACGATGGTTCTCTCCTCTCTGTCTCCTTTCTCTCCTGGCTTACCTAACCGGAGATCAGCAGGCAGCAATCCATAAGGGATGGTGCTCTTCCTTGCGGATTGCTGGTTGCTGCTTTTGTATTACCTCCACCGCTATTTTGTGTTAGTTCTCGAAACAGTGGTGTTGGAAGTACAAAGGCAGCAGCCAGTCATTCGCCAGGAAGGGTGCTTCCCCTGATGAACTGCTGCCTGCTGTTGGTTATTTTTTCCACCCCGGCTCAAGGTACCTTGAGGCCAGTGGTGGTCTCGTCATGTCTTCGGCGGGGTAGCATGGAGGAGAAGGAGTCCCTCTTCTCCCTGTTGCTCCGGGAAAGAAGGCTGGCGGTGGTCTCATCGTGGTTTTTTTGTGGGGGTGCTTTGTGAGGCTGTGAGGTGCTGCGTCCACCTGTGGCAGACTTGTGCTCCCTTTGTGGGATGCTGGCATTTTAAATTTTATTTTTCGCACACTGGCTTTCTCAGCGTTCTGCGTGGTCACAGCGCGTAGGACGCTGGGGCTTGGAGTTTTGTGGTTTTTGTTTGCGTTCATGCGGCGTTTTTTCCCTGTGGCTCCATTTCAATTGGCTGTGCTGCGTTCCCTAATGTTCTTTTTGCTCGCGCCTCTCAGCCTGATTGGCTGAGGCATGGCATGGTGCAGAGGACGTTGGGAATTGAAGTTGTTTTCCTATGTTTGCATTCGTGGGGCTCTTGCCCCACTGGCAGCTTCGGCAACCCTGCAGTACTCTGCGGGCCAGGTTCGGGTGAGTGCAGGAGGCTCAGTACAGGATAGTATGGTCGGGTGCAGAAACGTATAGCAAATTCCAACGGTTGACCCTTGGATTTATAGGTATAGATTGTTAACAGGCAACCTTTTAAAAAACATTAGGTATGCTATGTATTTAATTGGCTATACTATGTGCCAATTATTAATGGGGAATCTGGTCAAAAACTGCTACTCTGAATTGACAAGTAGTGGCAATTTTATAATATCAATATGCAGCAAAATGAAAAGTTCACAATGAAAAAGTGATTACTTGTGCTATATAATTAGGATTTAGACATAGGTATTAAGATTTAAGGATTATAAAGCAGATATATTTGCTTGAGTCTGTTGAGGCTTATTCCAGCAGATAGCTTAATTATCTCTTTACAGTGACAAACCATGTTGGAAATCTTACTCCAAATCTAATAAAATTAAACTTCCTGGAGACAGTTTCAGTTATTTGTTTAAACCAGAAATGGCATTCCAGTTTTTAAAACAAAGGAACTACAGTATGTCAATTCACTTCCATCCTCAAGAGATTAATTGCATGTCCTCAAGTGAGAGTACTCAGAAGTGGTTTATCATTCCCTCCTTCTGAAAGCATCCTGGAATTGTGCAGCTTGCTAAAGTCCACAAAGGCTGTCTTTCCTCACAGGAGGCATAGTGGGGAACTGAATGTCTGACCTCTGTCTCCGCAACCAGATACCTAGACCACTGAGCCTTTCAGACAACTCAAGAGATTAGCAAATCTTAATCTTGAAAACAAGTTATTTTTTACAGCCGGGTTCCCAATTTTTTTCAGCTGTGGGTCAGACTATGCCCCCTCAGATAGCTGAGCAAGCTGGACATGTGTCCCCCCCGTAAACGCTGCTGTAAAACGTGTCTGTGGTTGCCACAAAACACATCCACAGCTGCCATAACCGCATTTACAACAGCTGCGGGTGGATTTAAAGCATGTTTTCTCTGCTTCCAGTGGCAGGAGTGAGGTCAGTGGGCCACATGAAATGGTGCTGTGGGCCGGGTCCAGCCCACGGGACGTAGGTTGTGAACCCCTGATTTATAGTTACTAACCTGGTGGCACAGTAGTCTTGCATCTTGGATACTGCACGCAGAGTATCCCTGGTTGATCTTAAAATAAACCCAAAGTGGATTGGCATTAGTAGATTTTGCAAAAGGAACTTCTCATGCAAATAGAACTTGAACAAGATTGCAACTCCTGGAATCACTCAGGCACATGCAACTGTGAATGAGAGATCTCCAAAATGTCATGTCTTCAACAGCCCTGCTCAACTCTTGTGAACTCAAGCCTGTGGGTTTGTTGCATCTGGCCCTTATAAGCAATAGTCCTTTTGCCTCCCAGTCAGCCTCTTAGCCACTTGAGCCACTGCAGTCCCTCATATTATATATACATATATGTTAAAAAAAAACAGTTTTGTGTAAGAAAAATCCTTGTGCAGTATTTTGCATTCTCTGCAAAATACCATTGTTTTGGACTGAAGCTTTTACTGTACTTTGCACACACACAAAAAAAACCTGAAATGAAAAGAGAGAGAGAAGGGAGGCAGAAAAACACAGTTAATATTTATAATCCCAGCCTAGATACTTGAAGTTGATATTTGAGGAGAAAAGACCAAGTCTCAGTTGTGGTGGAAAATTAAAACCAAATTGTAAATATCAGACAGAATATGCAGCAGCTTATCTATATGTATAGTCAAATCCATCTACTGAGTTAAAACCTCAAGTTTACTTGTTAAGATATTAAGGCTGCAAGGTGAGGCTCAAACAGTTTAGTCATGGGTTAAACCCATAGTACATACAGACTCCAATGTGGTAAGTAGTAGAGAAACAGGAGAAGGATGGCTGAGCAGCTCCTTAGAAAACCTCTCTCTATAACAAGTAAGAGACAAATAAACAATTTTTCAGTGTATCAGAGAAAAACCAACACACACAGCTGCCCTGTAAACTTTAACATAGGAAGTAGTTGATCCTGAAATAATAATGAGAAGCAAGAAAGTAAACATTTCCAGTACTGGACAATCCTTTACAATAGATTCTAGTATTCCATGAATCTTGATCATTGTACAACATAAAGAGGTTTTCAGTAGTTAATCATGGGAAGTCTAAAAGATTCACTATATCTCTTCCTGAAAAGAAGGATGGATCATCAGCTGGAGCTTGAGGCCCAAGGATGGAGCATTATGCATCAGTTCCAAGACAGAAGGCTTGTCAAACTGTTGAGGATGCAGACAACCTTCTACTGTTCAGTCTAGAAAACTGTCCTAGTAATTCATGAGATGGATGGGAACATGTGCAGGAACTATCCTGTTCAATTGCATATCGTGGCAGAGCTGAACAAAATTAACATGAATGTAAAATGAAATAAATGTATGGTAATTATAGCAAAAATAAAATTGAGCAATTTGACTTAAACAATGGTAAATATAGAGGTTCCTACCTCAGCCTATATATATCAGATGTGGTGTCTTGTTTTGTTTTTTGCAGAGGAACTGAAGACTTTAAAGTACTTTCCTTTGCTCTAGCAAAGGTGGATGAGGTAGGAACCTCTATATTTACCATTGTTTAAGTCAAATTGCTCGATTTTATGTGTGTGTGTGTGTGTGTGTGTGTGTGTGTGTGTGTGTGTGTGTGTGTGTGTGTGTGTGTGTGTTTCAATTGGATCTTGGAGTTGGCAACTTAGTCAAAGTCAGTTTTAAAGCATGCTAATATGAGAGGCCTTTAGTAGAATTTTGGAACACCATCTACACATATATCAAAATAGCTCTCTGATTTTCTTGATGATAATTATCTCTGAGAACATAATTCCAGAAATTATCCACCCAGAAAGTATTTGATCTTTTATTGCAGATGAGTGTTGCCAGATGAGTGTGTTTAAAATATGCTCCATGTCTCCTTTGCGACTGGGAACAGATTCATTATATAATAACAGCTCTAATACTGGCTTGGTTTTTGGAAAAATCTTGAAATTAGACATGACTCACCATAGAACTTATACTTTGGGGCGAGCCTGGGAAGTTTCCCACAGATTCCCTAGTATGTTTAAATGTTATTGTTATCTATTATTACATAATTATTTTTGCTGAGAAGACATTCTTTTAGTTTTTCTGTGGTGAAATGAGTGTTTGTTGTTTCTAACATGCTCATACAACCACATCTCTCACTGGGATATATTTTTTAATGCATGCACAGCGAGACGAGCAGCCATGACATCATTTCACAAAACCAGCCTAAAAAGCTCAAGGATTACAAAGGGAAATCTGTGCAATAAAATAATAATTTCAATGACATCCCAGTAGATGGAGCTGCTGTAAACATTTCATTGCTGCAGGGCAGCCTAATACCTTGTCTGTGCTTATCCTCTTAAAACATACATTCTTGTCTAGTAAGGATTTTTCTTTAATAAAAACAGTGAGTTTAGAAATTTAGGAAAACTTCTATCACAAATTATTGTCATCTATGTCTATGTGACATATATTGTAAAGGTAAAGGTTTCCCTTGCTTGAAAGCCAGTCGTATCCGACTCTAGGGTGCAGTGCTCATCTCTGTTTCCAAGCCGAAGAGCCAGCACTGTCTACTTCTGCAGACGTTTCCGTAGTCATGTGGCAGACACCGGAGTGCACGGAATGCTGTTACCTTCCCACCGAAGTGGTCCCTACTTATCTTGCAATTTCTTGCTTTCGAACTGCTAGGTTGGCAGGAGCTGGGACAAAGACGGGAGCTCATTCCATCCTGCAGTACTCGAGTCTCGAACTGCTGACCTGCTGACCCTCCAGTCGTCAAGTTCAGTGTCTTAGCTACTTGAGCCACTGCAGTTCTGACATATATTGTAGCTTTTCCTTTAAAACTGAGCAAGAGCAAGTCTTCCTGAGACGAAAACATTGAGCATTCCAGAGGCTGCCTTTCAGGAGCGGAAGCTTCAAAAACAAAGACAATTCCTAAACCTCTATTTTTAATCTTTATACTGTGTGGTGGGGAGGGAGTGCAGTGGCTTAGTGGTTAAGACACTGAACTTGACTACTGGAGGGTCAGCAGGTCAGCAGTTCGAGACTTGAGTACTGCATGACCGAGTGGGCTTTCGTCTCTGCCCCAGCTCCTGCCAACCTAGCAGTTCAAAAGCAAGAAATTGCAAGTAGATAAATAGGTACCACTTTGGTGGGAAGGTAAACAGCGTTCTGCCACATGTCCATGGAACCATCTGCAGACGCAGGTAATGCTGGCTCTTTGGCTATAAACAGAGATAAGCGTGAACCCTAGAGTTGGATATGACTGGCTTTCGAGCAAGGGTGACCTTTACCTTACTGTGTGGTGGGGTGTCCTGAATCCACCTGTCAAGATGGAAATTCTGAAGCAAGACAAGTGATGGGATGTATACCACTTCCAACTCTGAATCTGTGAACACTCTTCCAAACTAAGTTCAACATTGCTGCTGTGAGAACAACAGAAGAAAGATGAGTTATGCCAAGATCTTTCTGAAATATCTATCATTAGACACTCAAACCAAAACCCTTTTACAATGGGATTTCGTTGAAGGTATATAAAGCAAATATATCTTGGTAGAGTTTGAATGTAAGGTGGCATCTTGACTCCTATCCAGTCTATAGTATTGTTTGGAGGTCTACTTCAAGTTATTTAGATGAGGCTTAAACTCCAGAAACAACAAGTGAAGTGATAGTAACATGACAGATACCCATTCAGTAACAGTGGGAGTTAATAGACAACTAATTTCTTAAACAGTGTGATGTAGTGGCCAAGGTAGCAGACTTGTACTCAGGAGACTTGGGTTCGAATCCTTGCTTGGGCATGGAAACTAATGGTGGCGGACACTGATAAAACCAGTCTTTAAATGTCTCGTTTACCTTGAATACCCTATTAGGGTAACTATAAATCAGCTCTGACCTGCTGTCACATGACACAATTGATTTGATGGCTGATGTGAGTGAATAGAAGGTCAATGTGTTTCTCTCTCTTGGGAATTCTAATCATTTAGGGACTTTACAATCAATCCTATGTGTCACTATTCAAAAGTAATCCTATTGAATTCAGTAGGACTTAATCCCATGCCATTGTGTATGTAACTTTGGATGTAGTGTTGCAATTGTGGATGATGCCTCAAATCACTGCAAAGATATCAGTAACTAGGACACGCTGATTGTACTTATGTTCCAGCACTGTGTATTCCAGTATGTATGCATGTATGTCTGTATGTCTGGCCGGACATCCTGCTATAATAATGGGGTAGACCGTACAGCCAGTGACTCAAGACCGGATGAATTGATGTTGGGGGCCAGATTCGGCCCTTGGGCCATAGTTTGGGCACCCCTGGTTTAAGCAGAGAAAATGGCACCCTAAAAAAATCTATCTCATCCTGTTGCAAAACAGATTGCAAGGCACATTTTACTTCTGCTTCCAGTGGGAGGAACCACGTAGCCGGCTCACTAAACCATGTGGCCTGTCCCCTGAACCATGTGACCAGCCCACAACCCGAAAAGTTTGGACACCCCTGCTTTTTTCAGCTGTGGTTCATGGCAGTGATTCTTATTTCTATTTGTGGTTCTCTGTTTGCCTTTGGGGTCAGTCTCCAAAGAGTGGGGAAATGGTGGGAGGCCGCATGCAGCCAAAGTCTGCACTTTGCCACTACTGTTAAAAAAACAATAAAAAATAGTGTGGGAGTAACAGAAATACAGTGGTATTGCTCTTTAAGCGAGTTTGCTCTTTAAGTGAAACACCATTGTACGTGACCAATTGTGACTTCTGGTGGGGGGGGGGATTGCAAACCTCGATTTAGTTGTTAAGTGAGTTTTTGGTTGGCTTTAGTTGGTAAGCGAAGTGACCATTCAGAGAAAATTCTGCTCTTTAAGCGAGTTAGTCTCTCAGCGAGGTGCTCTTTATGCGAGGTTTACTGTACTACAATATTCACTTACAATAAATATTTCAATTCAAAGGACTAGTTTTTCATGATCAAGTATTCTTTAGTCAACAGAGAAATTATTTCTGCTATTTTATAACTGATACATGACATTCTCTGGGAAATGTCTGTTATACATATAATAATAAGAGGTACAGTAACTATTCAAGACTATGTGAAAATATGAAGATCAAAATACTTTCTGAAGAGTAAATTCTCATTGTGGTTAAACTTATCATGTATTTCATCATAATATAGCAGAGATGCCCTTGAAGTTTGTCTAGAAATTTTATTACTTACACTACTTATGAATAATGAACCAAAAAAGAATAAAGAAAAATTAACTAAAGCAACAATGTCTTTAACTGGCAAGAACTTGCAAGTATATGCAGAAAACAAAATGTAGCTCTGAGATCAGAACACAATCCTTAAAACTCAGTAATAAATTTTGTGTCAGAAATTACTCTGGGTTGAAAGGATTTTTGCTGAAGAAACTCTGCTCAGGGGACACTCGAATGAGGCTCCTTTCATGTCCCCCAAGATCCATCGATCTTTTAGGAATAAACTTCCTTTATTTCAAACCAACCAGCAATGTTGATTGTTGAAAATGAAAGACAATATAATGTACAAATAATGTGATTTTTTAAAAAGCATAAATTTTATGGGCAATCCACTCTTCCATTAAGAATGTATGGCAGAAACATAAGTAAGAAGGAATTACTATGAAAAATTTAAATCCTAAGGAATTCACTGTTTTTAAGATTAACTGGAACCAAAACTATGTATTTTCACATAACTGAAATGTGTTCTGTAAGCCACATGAGACCAATTTGGCACAGCTATTATTATACATGCTTACTAGTAAATAAATATGGCACTGTTCCTTGTGGAGAAAATAAGTTTCTGGTGATTGTAATGTACTTATATTAAAATGTAGGCAGTGATACTTGTTTCAGTCATTATATTTTCCCACTACAATTACCATTTTCCTGTAGTTTTTGGCTGTGTGCGCATACAATGGGGTGACTGCAGCTGGATGGGATCTATCAGCAGTACAAGGGTGTGTGTGTTGGACAGCCCAGTTTCTCTGTCAGGTAGGAACAAGAGCCATAGCCCAATGACAGAGCAAACATTTTGCATAGAAAATGTACCTAGTTTATATCATGGAATCTTTATGCAGAGCTGAGAAGGGCTCCCATCAAAACCCTGAAATGGCACTGCTAATCAGTGTGGACAATTATGAGCTAACTAAACTACTAGTGTGACTCAGTATAAGGCAGTTTCCGATTTCCGATTGGTTGTTTTATCATGGGACCAGATGCTGGTAGACACCTGATTTTTCATGTATTTGCACTGTGTGGTACTGAATAATGATGGCAAGGTACTGAATTTGCAGGTGTTACTCCAAAGGAAAAGTGTTTTCATTGTCTGCACGAGTAAAAAGAGTATACTGGTATTCACTATTATTATTCAAAATAGGCAGAGCTTGGAAATAGCATAATTTTAAGTGGTGCTAAATTAGCTACTTTTTTGGACAAGTGGGGCAAATATCTTTATTGCTATGCTCTCTGAGAATGGCATACACGTCTGTACAACCCTCTAAGTGAAAGGGAAGTGTCAATACAGCTCAAATGAGAGTGTAATTGGGCAGTTGTTCTCATATTTAACTCCAGGTATTTGGGGGTTACAATTCCAAGAAGCCCTAGCCATTAGAAGCCTAATGGTCAGATGTTGTTGGAGGTATTTAACAAGAACAGCTGAAATCTCAAGCACGGGAAGCACTGCTTTTTGGATCAATAGTTCTTTTATCAGGCTTAGAGCCTTCCAGACAAGGCATTAAGTCCATTCCCCAGGTGGGGGTGGGCTGGTCTACTTTTCTTTAGAGTGCCCACTTGTGTCCCAATGTGTGTGTATGTGTGTTTGAGCCCCTCTCAGGAGCCTAAAACCTTAGGAGTTTTTCAGTTTAGTTCTGTGAATACACTCAGTCAGAACACTTCGTTCTCCTACTCCAATGTTGCATGGCTTAAGCACCAGACCTAGAAAGTAGAGGTTTCTGCTTGCAAGGAGACTCTATCCATCTTGGTTCTTGCTACCTTGAAGAGCCTACATAGGAGCAAGACTATTATTCTCTTCAGAATTTTATGGAGGCAACAGGACTAGGTTGTTTCTTTTAAGCCTATTCATAGCATTGAGTTAAATAATGTTTGAAGAAAGCTTAATAAAGAACCTCTGAAATGTAAAATAGGGTGTAGAAAAGGTAACAAAGTAACAGTCTCTCTTTTCGTTCTTCTGGCATGCTCAACTAGTTCTGGGAAAACAAAATACAGTGGAACCCGTGATAATTTCCGGTCCTGATAATGTCATATCCGGACCAGATAGAGTTGATGGGATGTTGTCCGGAGCTGTCCGTGTGCACCCTCTGGGGGGAGAACTGGCCAAGCACGTGACTGCTTCTCCCCCCCCCCCCGGAGGGCTGGAGGGTGGGTCTGCATGCACCCACCACTATACCTCCCCCCCAAACAAACCGGGGATCTATTTTGAGCCCCACTTGCAGCCTCTGTCACTTACCAGTGTGGTGGAAGGGTGTTTGGAGGCATCTCGCTCCATCCGGATGATTTTCCGATGCTTCCCCACTTCGCTAGGCCACTCGAACGCGTGGCTGGGCAACTTCCTGGTTTCGCACTAGGAACCAAGCCAATGACGGAAGCTCCACCTAGCACAGGAAGTCCCTCCGGGCAGGGAGCCAGCCACACGCTTCCTTCCCTTCCTGGAGGGGCCGTGGTATCCAGTGATGGGCCGGATAATGTACAAATCCAGACAATATCCAGGCTTGTGGAACCAAGTTTGGACATTATCCGGAGTTCCACTGTACAGTGGAACCTCATACAACAATCGCCCCATATAACAATGAAATCGCATAACAATTAGGGGTTGTTGTTTTTTTGGGGGGGGGGGAATGGTGTCCTGCATAACAATTTTCCCTATGGAAAAAACTGTGCAACAATTTTTCAATGGGAAAGACCACTTAGCAAAAAGTGAAAGTCGCTATACGATGCATGTATCATATAGCAATTTTTTGTACAACAACGAGCCCCGTGGAATGGATTAAAATTGTATGAGGTTACCTATAGTGGCTTTTTGCAGTGTGATTCAGGAACATATCTATAAATTTATTTGTACAGCTCAAAGGTTACTGTATATGACTGAAAGCAATCCGAGTGCTGTATATTATACTGTAACTGCAGAATAAAAGGTAGAGACTGGAATAAAGGCTTCTTCCTAGTCTCACTGTTTGAAGATATCCTTCTAACCAGTCTGGATTTATATTTAGGAATGACAATACAGTATTGGTTTGTAACATGAAGTCAGTCTATATCACTTCTTTTGTTGAATCATACAATGAAGCATGCCCAACTAAAGCATGTTAATTTTCAGAAGCAGGATAATGACATGAGCTAATGTGCAATACATGACTCCCAATCCTATGAGTAAATGCATTAATTTCAGAGCTAAGAAGCAGTGGCAAGAAACCAAATGCCCAACATGTTCCACTCCTGTAGTTTTCCAGCTCCAAATTATCTAGCCTTATATCCCCCGCACAAAAAAAGTGTTACATATTGGTATTTTGTGAAAACAATAATTGTGTGCAAATTACCGCTGCCCCCAAATTAAGGTTAATTTATAAGCCAATTCATTATTATAATAAAAATAAACAAACAGGAACATGGGCAACAATAGAAATTACACTTATATACCACCCCATAGCACTTAGTGCACTCTCTGAGTGGTTTACAGGTAATTAACATTTTGCCCCCAACATGCTGGATACTCAACAACTTCCCACTTGTAGAAATCTGGCTGTTGTTTACTTGCATACCTATAGCTGCTTAGATAGGAGTCTTATACTGTATTTAAGATGTTGACATCTGGTATTATTATGACTGCATGTGTAAGAGCTTCCTTCAGGCACATTGGTGTAAATTTACTCCTTCACATGCAACGATCAACACTTAATAAACTCTTGCCTTATTAATTAGAATACTACTTATTGCCATAAAGTAAAAATGTCCCAAAACTTGCCGACTGCAAGTGTATGGAAACGTCTGTAAGAAGGGTGGACAATCACAACTAGGATGAGGCCCATTTTCCAGTTTGTTGACAGCTCAAGGGCCATATTCAGCATATTTATTTTTTGTTGCTTTGCATTTTCTGTTGATGCAAAAGTTATGCTTAGCAAATGCTGTCCCATTTGGCTTTTTTAAATTGAAAAGTGAGTTACTGTTTATGATAGAAAATTAAGTAAGTGTTGTGGCCCACCTCGCATGAGAGAGCAGACTGGCTGGCAGCCACTGCACAAGGAGTAAGGACAAGAGGCAGAGTCTTACTACAGTCCAAAGGATAAGGCAGAGTTGTTAGTTAAGAAGAGCCAAGTTCAGAAGCTGGTCATTGGAGAACTGAGACAGAAGATTGATCCAGAAGAGTAGTCAAATTTCCAGGCAGTGGGTCTAGGGTCAGTAATCAGGCAAGAGGTACAGGTCAGAGTGTTCTGACAAGGCTTGTGTTAGCATGCATCTGCTTAAGAAGGTTCAGGCTCAAGGCTCACAGCTGGGAGTGGTCATTGCAAACCCCTTGCTTGTTCTCCTTCACACTTGTAGCTCATTTCTCAGCTGCATCCTGCATCTTTCTGATGTGCTCTGCTCTGCTTCCTCTCCACTGACAGTGCCTCAGCATGTGCTCCTGCCAAGTCTTGGTCAACTTGACCAACAGGAGGCAGCTTCATGCTGACAGCGGGCTGAGATACTGAAAGAAAGTCTTCCTCATCAAACCCAGGTTCCAGGGGCAGGAAGTCCTCCTCATCGGACCCGGGCTCCAGGGCCACAACAGTAAGTAAGTATGCATGCATGTATCATGGAAATATGGGATTACATGGACAATTCAAAACAAGGAAAATTACAGTAGCTAAAACGTTGATTGGAAGGCAGGAGGTCAGCAGTTTGATTCTTGAGTACTGCAGGACCGAATGAGCTCCCATCTTTGTTCCAGTTCCTACCAAGCTAGCAGTTCAAAAGCAAGAAATTGCAAGTAGGGACCACTTTGGTGAGAAGGTAAACAGTGTTCTGTGCGCTCCGGTGTCTAGTCATATGACTGGCTTTCGAGCAAGGGAAATCTTTACCTTTACTACCCCCTCTAGATGATGCTGGGAAATGTACTGAGCAAAAAATAGTTTTTTAATTGGTGGTTATGAGAGTTGGGGCCCACAGAAATGATTCTTGGAACTTTATTTAGCCCACTGCCTGCAGGTGGCCCACTCCTGTACTTTGAACAGAAAAAAAGAGAAAATGTATTCAACATATTCCAAGAATTAATTTGTTTTATCCATTTTCAGGTGACTTCTGGAAACATCAGAATCTTGGCGCACCTTCTTTCTTAGAGCAAATTAGAATTTATGCCCATGAAAGGATTCTGAAATTACTGAGGGAACAGATGAGAAAGGTACTTTTTTATTTCTTTCCATTGACAAAAGCATAAAGCCATCAAGAGTTACAGAAAATTATATGTAAATTTAGATGAGAAGTTGCAATTGGAAGTGTCAGTTTGCAGGAATTGGTTAATAATGGTCTATTTTCTCCTCACAATTTGGAACATGTCTGTTGGTGAGGAAGGAGACACACATAACAGGCCACCAATTTTCTGAACTGTGCCTTATATTTTGAGTTACCTGAATGTTTTCTCCCTTTATGAAAGCTTATATCTTCCCTTTGTGTTCAGCAGCCTTGCACTGAGAAGATAGTTGAACTACACACTATAGAGAGCTTACTGTTAGAAGCCAGAACAACTTGGTTCTTCAGAGACATCCGATTGTCATCAAAGAAACTATAATGGCATTACACAATAGGATTTTGCCGATTGAGACCTTGATTTCCCGTAGCTTACAACACACAGGGAAGTGTAGCTTGAAGATGAGGTATTTTAAACTATGGGAGACATATTTGCCTTCGCTTCCTCTGCTGTTTGCATTCTTTACATTCTAACACATCTAAAGTGAGAACTCAATGAAGGCACCACACTGTGTCCATAGAAATAAATCCACTCAAATTATGGTAATATTTTTTACAAAACCTATTGTTTTCATATGGAACACTAGGAATTCAAGAACTGAAAAAATACCAGTGTTTCCAAAAATTAGCTAACACTGACCCATAAATAATTTGGTCTAGGCATTTCTTTCATTGACTGAATAGTTCAATGGTTTATGCGTCTAGCTACAGAGCTTGTTGGGAGTTCGATTCCTCACCTGCAAAAATAGCCGACCTATATGGACTTGGGCAAGCTGCACAATTTTAGGATACCTACAGAAGTAGGAAATGGTAAACCACTTCTTTTTTAAAAAAATTGGATTTTTAAAAAAAACACTAACATAAAACTATACAATACACAATTAAACATGAATACATGAACGTAAAAATACGAAAGCAAGAGAAGGAAAAGTGAAAAATTTAAATATATCAATTAATTAAAACCAGTCATATAGACAAAGAACTGAAAAAAGAAAAATAACTGAAGTTGGGAGAATACATACTTATTGTTGCATTTTTCTTTCCGTACTAATGTCATCAATGTAATCATTACATATTTTTTACATTAAAATTTCATTCTTCATTAATTCTTATCCTTTCTTTGTCTTATCAACATGAATTCTATATTTATAATTACTGTATTTTATGTAACGGGTACTTATCAAACTCCTCTCTTTAAACTGCAAAACATTAACTTAGCAAGTCAAAAATACATTGCCACGGGGTGTGTGTGTGTGTGCGCGGTGTGTCACTCCTTTCTCAATTCCAGAAACTCACTTGACCTGGCACTGACCTATTACCTCCAGCTCTGATAAATATGTAGTCCACAAACGGTTTCCATATTTTCCAGAATCTGTTTTCTTTAACTATACCTTTTTTAAATTCAATTCCCATGTTAATTTGTCATTCAGGGCAAGATCCCACATTTCCTTATACCAGTCCTGTATTTTAAAATTTTCATCGTTCTTCCAGTTTTTTGCTATACAATGTCTTGCTGATGTCAGTATTATAGATAGTAACTCTTTTTTTATCATTATCTAATGTCATATCTTCCACATCTGTCAGCAACGCGGTACCGGGCCCCAGCTTGATATTCGTCCCCAGAATTCATCATGGTAAACCACTTCTGTGTGTTCTTTACTTACATATCAGTACAGTTGTTCCGCATGTTCACCGCCTCTGTATGATGACCACTTTCCTCCAGTCCCTTGGCTTGTCAACTTTCAGAGGTTTTACTTTTTTGTATTTACATGTTATAAGCAGGAGATTACAGCTCAGGGGGAAATCACCCAGTTCTTACGGTGCCCCTGCTCAATGTTTCCACTGAGAGTTTTTCAGCATGAGCCACGACCTGTTTCTCACAAAACAGATCTGCTTTCAGAGTACATAGATCTCCTAAGATGCAGCAATTAAAATCTATGGTTGCACATAGCGTGTTTAATGTGCGCAGATAAATTTTTATCTTGTATCCAGCTGCACAGAATGATTTCTACTTGTAAGTGAAAAAATACTAGAATGTAGATTTATGACACTGTTGGAGCACTTCTGTTCTTGTAAGTACGCTAAAAAAAGAAAATAATTGTTTTGCTTAATTATTTTCTTTTTGAAGTTAAAAATACCTTTTAATTGATCTACATTGGGCATACTATAATTTCAATTATTATCAAAGTTGGATTGTTTTTAATTGTGATATTTTTGTGTTTTTAATTCCACTTGTTTTAAACTCACGAGCTACTGGAGTTCTCTTATGGGGAGAAAGGTGGCCTATAAATAATAATTTTATATCAGAAATTATTCTGGGTTGAAAGGATTTTTGCGGAAGAAGCTCCACTCTGGGAACGCCCAAATGATGCTCCTTTCATGTCCCCAAGAGCTGGGACAGAGACAGGTGCTCAATCTGTCATGCAGTACTGGGGTCTCAAACTGCCAACTTGCCAGCCTTCCAGCTAACAAGGCGAGCTTCTTAACCACTGAGCCAAAACAGCCCCTTGGCCTATAAATGAAACTAACAAAATAAAATAGCAAATATTGTCATTTGGAATATAGCACTTCTTCTGATCATCATCATCTTAGAACTTCAAATCTGGAAATGACCCTATGGATCATCAAGTCCAGCCCCTATCAAGGGGCACAGTGAGGATTTGAAATATCCAGCATTTCTCCAGTTTTGTACTTTGCATGATAGTGAAGATGCAATGTTATCATAGCTAAAGCATTAAGTATGAAAGGAAGCTCTTACCCTCAAACACGCATTTGTATGTAAACCATGAATCTTTAGAAATGTTACTTTTTAAAATCACATCTCTACACAGATAAATGAAGAGGCTTAGTTTTAGGAAAAGTTACCTCTTTAGATCACAATACCCAGAATATCCCTGCCAGTGTGATCAGTGGAAGCTTAATTCAGGGAGATGTAGCCCAAAAACGTCACTGTTCCAGGGCCTCAATTAACAAAATCCTATTGTGAAATACCATGAACATAAGGACAACTGTATCATTAGTTTTCACACTGTCTGGGTGCACAGCTGATTATTTAGCTAATTGTATAACCAGGTACATATGTGGTATCGTCAAGGAAGGTATCAAAGAGGTCTAGTGGAGTGTACCAATGCTTCCTCTGTGCCCCAGCATATCTGTTTCCATAGGTTTCTATCTGTGCCCAGGCATTTATTGGAGTCTCTTTTACAAGCTGGTTCTGTTTTCATAGTTCTGCTTCTCTTCTCTTGCCCTCTGCAAGTGATTGTCTGGGAAAGCCATGTGTTTATCCCAAATGTATCAGGGCAAGGCTAGTGTCAAGACTGTGCTTATGTTAGGCCAAAGCCTAACTTCAAACACCTGAAATTAAGAGCATAATGTGATGTCACTTTGCTAATTAGTGAAATGATTTGAAGACATTTGTTATTATTTTGCTAATTAGTAGGTAACTTCTTATCTCAGCACCAGTTAGTGAGTTGCAATCTTATCATTTTGCCAATTAAGAGAAAATGCACCGTGGTTCTGGCTAGATGTGAGCAACAGTAAAAGTATACAAGGTCTCCAAAGTCTTTGAGGTGCCTCATTTGCGAACCATTCTCTCTCCCCCCCCCCCCTGGTGCTGTACACTGACTTGGAAGGAACCACCCATCAAATAGAAAAGGTACAGGTCATATCTCATTAATTTTGCTTTATTCTATTTAGTACTTTACAGTACTATTGCTACTCTTTGCAATGTTATTTTATACAGTTATTTTATACAGTTGTATCATTTTGTTGCAGCTGCTGTATAATTTTATGATCATTTGTTCCCTGCAATTTTTTTATTGTCCTTTCCCCTACATCAGTGATGGTGAACCTTGGCACCCCAACTGTTCTTGAACTTCAATTCAGCAGGAGTGCTGACTTGGTTTTCTGGTAATTGAAGTCCAAGAACACTTGGAGTGTCAAGGTTCACCATCACTGACCTACATCATTGTCTCTTAAATAAATTTTTATAACTTCTCCTTCCTGATGTTCTTATGATTTTTTCCAAACCAAAAGAACCTACTGCCACCCAGACAAGACAATATCCAAGAGTACAATTGGTAACTAGCAAGATAAGGTGCCATGACTCTAAATATTGGATTGGTACTTTATAATCCTAATAATGGCATTTTACCCAGGCCCACCATAGTTTCTATACTGCCTTGTTCCAGATCATGCACTGGATCTGGGATAAAGTAAGGGCAGCATTTTACAATATTTCACAAGGATCCACCATACAAGAGGAAGAGAGTACACCCCTAAAGATGAAAGTACACAACACTAGACTGGATTAAAAAACCAGTGTGGTTTTAAAAAGGCATTGTCAAGATTTAAAGCAGCTCCAGTATTTGCAAGATGAGTTCCCCAGTGGAACCCTATCTTTGTCCTGCTCCAACTCCCAAAGGTTCTCTGTCTCACCTGCTCTCTTGATCACCTGACTTCCGGCTTGTTTGGGCTACACCCTGTTGTCTGGACCAATCCCTATCCCAATCTGCCTTGAATTTCATTTTGGACTTGGACACTGAACTGTGATTCAGTTATGATTTGGCATATTGCCTGGTTGCCCTGGGTCCTGGTGCTTGCGTTACTTGCCAGCCGCTCACACCTTGGACTCTGACAGTGTATTTTTCCAGGTGCATATGACTGCATCTGCTGTATGATGGATGTGTTAGATGCATCCTTGTGGGTACTGCTCAGAAAAAGTTACTTCTCTGGATAATTGTTTACATAACTAGCCTTCTACATGTGACTCTCTCCATTCTTTTAGGTTGTAATCCCTTTGGCTATCATAGTGGAAGCTAGTTTGCATACGCTTAAATTATTAAATATGAGCTTTCATGAAATATGAAGTGCACTCGAACACTAGTACCAAATAATGAGGAGAATGATCTTGAGGAGCAATGACAGTCAATTGATGCAGTGGCCAATTTTATAAAGAGATCGAAGAAACGTAAAATAATGTTTCTGACATCAGAGAATAAACAGAGTCTCCTGGTTGACAGAGGAGTTTAGTCAACAGAGGTAGCAGATTAATCTGCACATAATGAAGACTGTGTTTAACAGCCATATGGAAGAAAAGCCCTGTTGATTACAATGGAAACATTGTTGGGGAAAATACATGGTGGAAGGTTAAAACCATACTGTATTGGTTAGGAATGCTGTGTCAATGCACACAAAAGAACCATTACAAGATTTAAACTGAGCATGCATTTAGCCTTTTTCACTTTTCTGTTTCCTTAATGAAAAACAACAAAAGCCAAACCAAAAGAAAAAGTTTTAACTTACTAAAATGACCTCCTCAACCACTCACATAAATTTTCTGTCACCATGTCTTTTTCTTGAAATACGAATTGTGAAAAAGGGGGGAGAGGTAAGTGTATTTAGTATTTTATTTCTAACTCGAGTCTTTGATCTCCATAACACTGTAGTTCAGACAATCTGTAGGAATATCACTAAATCAAGTTACTGTTATATTTGTGCTTCAGCCATTTGTCAGCATATGCCATTAAAATTATAGCTTTCTCTCTTGATCATTATCAGAGAGTGCTGTTTCTCTTTGATATCTTCTCTTTATTTTACATTTGGGTTCTGGTATCCTGTTTAATTATCTAACTCTTTCTTGCTGTTTTACTAGAAAAGTTCACACCAATATTTTAACTCTATGTTACTAAATTCAGAACGCCACATTCTGATATACTACAAAGCCCTGATGGTTTTGTGTACCTGATAAGATACATATTTATTGGTCATTATAATAAATGTGAAGGATGCATGTGTGCATTGGTACACATAGAGATGCAAAATATGATTAGTGAAACAATTTGTGACCATTTAAGCACCATACACATGACTGCTGTGCTCTACCATATCGCATGTACTGTTAAAGTGTGTGTCCTTTTGTGTCCTAGCCTATAAAATACAAAACATGGCAGAGTTTGTTTTGGTCTGCCCTGATAACTTCAAAATCTGCCCACCACACTTCACACCTTCTGTTTAGACCATAAGGCAGAGACTGAAGCCAGTCCTAATTAATTTTTGTGGAAATACATTATATGAAAGCTCTTTCCTTGTCTCATGAGGCATGCAGCTGAAATGGGTCCTATTTTGTGTCCAGATTTGTTTCCTAGCTTCTTAAAGCAAGTAGTAATCTGACTTTTAGCCCCATCTGGCTGGACAGGTGTGTCTGACATTCTAATCTGGCTTTAGGCAAAAGAACCCAATGACCCTTTCAAAAGATTATTGCCATCTCTGCCTATGCCAAGCTTATTAATTGCTTTGTATAACAGAATGCCATGACCATAACAGAGATTTTGTTCACTTATACATTTTGCTTCTTTTGCTTTGTTTTTAAAATAATTTCTAAACCATATCCAAAACCTGGTTTCAGGGCAATATATGTATAATTTGGGTTTTTTAAATTATATATTGAGCATCAGCTATGCAATGCAATCAAGAGGAATGAAAGTGTACAACCAGCTGATTTTAAATGCCTTCCCACATTTTAAAAAAGAATTAACCTGGCACCAGAGAGGAGTACAATGTTAGCAACTGCTTCCCTGAAGATGCTCCAAGGTCTGCACACCAATTTACTAAATATACTTTTCCTAAAGATAAGCTATTGGGGAATGGCCTCCTCTAATTATATGAATATACAGGTACTGTACATTGGTTAGGACAAAATACCTCTTCAGATCTTTGGGTCTCAAGATGTCTGAGGGCTGTAAAGATGTGGAGAAGTACAACAGATGTGATATCTTTAGTTCCCTGACTAGCGCTGGGTATAGTAACCAAAACTGAAAAGGTAATATACCCCAATATACATGTTTAAGAGTGTAATTTGTGAACTGAGGAAAATGAGCATCTTCCTGTACCACTTTGAACTGAGTGTCTCCTTGCCCAGTCCCATCCAAGTTGCTAGGGCTTGACAGCAGAGAGGACAAAATGGAAACCTGAAAATGCTATAGAGTTGATAAGCAATCCCCCAGTAGTACAATCTGAATAAACTCTAGAGAGAGAAGTAGAACCATTTATAACCTTTGCTTCCTAGCTCTGAACCACAGAGTTTGGTTTCCTAATCCCAATTTACTGGGTCTGATACCATCATGGGCAACGATAACTCAATCAATTAATCAATTGATAGATTGTGATTGAATCATTGGTTCAACAAAGTCATTATCACCCTGTCTCCCTAGACAGGTCATCCATCAAAGTGATAAGAGCCAACACTAAAATGAGTCTAGATCAGTGGTGGCGAACCTATGGCACGCGTGCCAGAGGTAGCACTCGGAGCCTTCTCTGTGGGTACCTGTGCAGTCACCCCAGCACATAGTGTGCCCCACCCCTTTGCCCAGCAGCCCAATGGGAGTGCTTCCTCCTTTCCCCAGCACAGAGTTCACCCTGCCCCTCTGCCCAGCAGCTCAATGGGAGTGCTTCCTCCCTTCCCCAGCACAGAGTTTGTCCCACCCCTCTGTCCAGCAGCCCAATGGGAGCATTTCCTTCCTCCCTTGTTGCTGTGTTGGCACTTTGTAATAAATAAGTGGGTTTTGGGTTTCAGTTCGGGCACTTGGTCTCTAAAAGGTTTGCCATCACTGGTCTAGATTATCAGTCTCATCCAACAGTACCTGGATTTGGACCACAATCATTACTCTTTCATGTGCCTTGCTGAAAAGGTAGTACACATTGCCCTCTATATCTTCAGGAGATACAATCCAAGATCTTCTGCAGATGCCCAAAACCATGAAAAGCAGCAAACCCTGTATTATATTTATTATTATTATTTATTAGACTTATACCCTGCCCATCTGGGATACACTCCTGCTCTGGGTGGCTCACAATGTTATAAAGAGCAAAACAGACACCATAAAATCATAGAATAACCACCACTACCACTGTCAAGTCAAAACCAAGGACAACTAGCCCGAGTGGCAAAAAACGATGGTTGGGTCTCCTATTTGATCTTCAACAAGCTGCCAAAGGCCTTCTCGAAAACAAAAGGTTTTCAGTTGCTTCTTAAATGTCCCTAAAGTGTCAATCAAATGCAGCTCCCCAGGTAGAGCATTCCAGTTAGCCGAAGCCGCCACCGAAAATACCCACTGATGGGCAACGGACTTTCTAGCCAACCTGGAAATCAGTACTTGGAGTTGAGTTGTCAGAGAAGAGCGGGTGAAGCAGGGGTAGACACTCTGCCAAGTAGGAAGATCCCAAACCGTTTAGGGCCACGGAACACAACAGGAAGCCAATTCATTTCCTCCAAGACTGGGGAGATATGTACAAATTTTCTTACCCCAGAAACCAGCCTGGTAGCTGCATTCTGTACCCTTTGAAATTTCCGCATCAGGAACATGGGGAGTCCCACATAGAGAACATCACAGTAATCAATATGAGAGATTACCAGCAAGATAACTAGTGTTATGAGGGACTGCCTTTCCAAGTAGGGATGCAACTGAGCTATTTGGTAAAGATGGAAAAAGTAGCTTTACACAATGCTTTACACACCTTTTTAATGCATTGTAAAACTTCCCTGGAAAAGACGCAATGATTACAAAGACAAAATCAAAAATTCTGAAAAGATGTTTTACAGAATGTTATCAGCTGCAACTTATATCCAAGAATGTATTTTTTTCCTGAAGCAGGAAAAATGCCATTGGCATGAATTTTTTTAAGGTGGATGCCAGCTTGCAGAATTTAATGCTGGGACTGCAATGGACTGCTGCAGGTTTGAAGATATGGACGAGGTGCACCTTCACAGCCAGTCCATCTGACACAGCCTCTTCTTATATTTAACTAGCAAGGGTTGCCCGGCGTTGCCGGGCTTTTTTAGGGGTTTTGTTTGTAAAAAAATATGAGAAATGGTGTTGGATGATTTTTGTTGTATGTGTGTTTAAATGAGTTATGTTATTTTTTAAAAATATTTTTTTTATACATTGGTAGTTTTTTAAACTGTTTTAAATAAATTTGGATTTTTAAAAGTTGAAAGGTTGATATATATGTTTTCCCAATAATTGCATTTTTAAAAATATTTTTTTTTTTGGTGATAAGATTTTTTAAAAAATGTGTAAGTGTAATTCGAATTCATTGAGTGTCATTTTTCCTGTGGCCACTTGGTGGTGCTGTTGCGTAATGTTTGTCCTCTCCTGTGTTTTCTTCCTGTTTGTTTGCCATTTCAATTTTGTTTCTCATTGAGGCTTGACCTTTCTTGGTAAGTTTTGATTTCCGATATGTAATGGGTGGTTTTGGTGTGATTTGTGGGGGGTGGGGGGTTGTGTTTTTCCTTGTTTTTGTTTGTGTGTTTGTTGGAGATTTTCTGTGTAAATTTTATGTGTTTGGTGTGGTTATTTCTGTGGGCCGGCCTCGGTGGCTGGGTGGCCCATTGAAATAGCATGTGTTGGGTTTTTTTTCACAAGGCAGACTCGTTGGAATATGTACGCTGCCGGCCCGTGTTGGGGAGGGGGGCCTGGTCATTGGGGGTTAGGAAGGGTGGGTTAGGTGGTGGGGAGGGGGGCATGGTCGTTGGGGGTTAGGAAGGGTGGGCTAGGTGGTAGGGAGGGGGGCTGTATTGTTTTATGGTGCTTGGTTTGTGTGGAGTTGTGAAAGTAGATCGGGGTTTCCCCTTTAATATCAGTGGGTGGGGGCTTCGACCCCCCTCTGCGCTGGCTTTTCTAGGGTTGGGAGGTTTGTGGGGAGAAAAGGGGAATGTTTCCCAAACTCTTCTGGACTCTGGACACCAGGGAGAGGTGATCGATTCCCACCCCCCTCCTTAAAACAACTCCGTTTTTAAAGAGTAGAAAAGACGGAGTTTTTTTAAGGAGGGGGGTGGGAATCGATCCCCTCTCCCTGGTGTCCAGAGTCCAGAAGGGTTTGGGAAACATTCCCCTTTTCTCCCCACAAACCTCCCAACCCTAGAAAAGCCAGCGGAGAGGGGGGTCGAAGCCCCCACCCACTGATATTAAAGGGGAAACTCCAGGCGCCGTGGGTGTGGGAAAGAAAGCCGGCTGGTGTGTGTTTGGCTGTGACGCGGTGAGTTGTTTTTCTTTTTAATTTTTCGGGCGCCGTTTTCCTCAGCGTTCTGCGTGCTCATGGCGCGCAGGACGCTGGGGATTGTAGTAATGGGTTGGTGCTTTCTGTGTGTGCTGCGTTTTTTTTAAATGGTTTTGTTTTGATTGGCTGCAGCGCGATTCCGAACGCTGCCCCATGCGAGAGCCTCTCAGCCTGATTGGCTCTGGCGCGGCGCAGCGCAAGGAATGTTGGGAAGTGAAGTTCTTTCCCTTTCTTGCCATTTGTGGGGCTGAGGCCCCCGTGCCGGATTTTTAAATCCTTCGTTGACCTGCGTAGGGAATTTGGCCGTGCACACGAAGGGTGGGTGTGGGTCAGTAGGGCGACGCATAGCAGCCTATAGCCAGTTCCAACGGTGAATACTTGGTTTTATAGGTTAAGATAGAGTTTATGGTATGAAAAAAAAAGAAATAATGTGTTGTTACTTTTGATGAATTATATCCATCAAAAGGAGAATTTTGAGAGCACCCTGGACAGCAAAGAAATCAAATAAGTCAATCCTGAAGGAAATCAACCCTGGCTGCTCCTTGGAAGGACAAATATTGAAGATGAAGCTAAAGTACTTTGGCCACCAAATGAGAAGAGAGGACTCACTCGAGAAGGTCTTGATGCTGGGAAAGATCGAAGGCAAAAGGAGGAGAGGATGGCAGAGGGTGAGATGGTTAGATGGCAATGTTGATGCAATGGGTGCAGAGCTGAGCCTGCTGCGGAGGATGGTGGAGGACAGGGGTACCTGGCATCCATGAGGTCACAAAGGGTCAGACATGACTATGCAAATGAACAACAACAAAATCCACTTTATAACTTACACCAGCTATGTTTAACCTATCATCTGGGTAATTTATTTGTCATCTCCCATCCACTAGTAAGCCAGGAAACAGATGAGGCAAATGGTGGCAATCCTGACTCTGGGATTCTGGTACTCCAAAACCCAAAGGTTTTTTTGCCTAGACTTTAGGATGTAGGCAGTGGCACTACAAAGCAATTGTAAACCGCCTTTACTGTCTTATATTGTCATGAAAAAAATAGAATTCCAATCCCTCAGAGCATTAAGAAATCCAAAAGAACCCATAAGTCTTTGGAGATGGGTCAATCTGAATGGTTCTACCACCCCTTCATGGGAAAGGGATGCATAATCCCTCAGAGCATTAAGAAATCCAAAAGAACCCATAAGTCTTTGGAGATGGGTCAATCTGAATGGTTCTACCACCCCTTCACGGGAAAGGGATGCATTCTATGCCACACAAGGAAGTTTTTCTACTATGAAAACAGATTTATGTACACAAAGATACAGACACACTTTCATTTCTCCCATCTGTTATTCTGTGGAAAAAACTTGGTTAAGGTGCAATCAAAGAGTCAAACATAATATAATGCAAATTAAAATGCACAAAATATTCAAATTTGTGAACATTCTTATCCATAAAGCACATCCGTAAGCTACAAAAACAATAATAGCTGAAACAATAAAGTGCCAACAGTTTAAGTGTCAAATCAGCAAAACGTCTAACACTATATAGTATTCAAAAACATCTTGTATTTTATACTAATCCAGTTAAGTATACATTGAGCATATGAAATTACTGTACCATAAATAAAATTATGCACTTGACTCATCTAGCCCACTGGTATTTAACTGTGTTGGTCACCACTGCTTGAGGCCTAAAATTCAGGTCTTTCTCAACCCTGTTTTCCTGACACTAGAAAGATCAGGGAATTGTAAGATAATACTCTTATGTCTTCAGAAGTGGGAGATGGTTTAAATCCCATCTTTCTCTGGAACCTAAGACAGTTTTGCAAACAATTTCAAATACCAGGTGATTTATTTTAAAACCTTACCTTGAATACCTTGGAGTAGTTATTCAGCAAGGAGTCTGCACATTGGTGGACATCTCCGCGACAACATTCTGCACATGCAAATGGACTTGAGAAATCAAGTCCATCTGCATGCAGGGTTTTTTAGCCATTTGAATATCCCATCACCAACTAGCTAGGCAGACCATGACATGTGCCCTTCACTTTCACCTTCTCCAAGGGATCCGATGGAGGATGCTTTGGTGAGTTTTAGTCATGGCCTAACAAGAGATGGGCAACACTGCCTAGTTAGACCGCTCAGGCCACCACGCCCTGACAAGGCTCTCACCTAGCCTAAGACAGTTTTGCAAACAAATTTAAATACCAGGTAATTTATTTTAAAAACAGATACAAAAAAGCCAGAGAAAGTTACAAGACAAACACAATATTAAAGTACAGGTATTCCAGTATTAAAAGACCATGCCGTTAAACGCTAACTGTCAGTTAGAGATTCTACACCATAACTATCTCTTAAAGCTTTTTTCAAAGTAATACCACCTTCAGAGCCGTTCATGTGGAATAGTGGTGTATCACTTTTAAAGTTAGGAAGTTACAAAATGGAGCATTAAAACAGGTCCCTTCTTCACACTCCTGTCTCCACATGCTTTTGTACTAAAACAATGGCTGTTTTTAAAGTAGCCCACCAATTCTCTTGCTGCATTGTATGAGCAAGTAACAGTGTCAATCTGCTTCTGCTTCTTTTATGTCCAGATCAAACTTTGCACTGCCAAAATGAAGCCACTCTCTTAGCTTTGTCATTGGCCAAAATTAAACCCTCATTAGTACATATTTCTGGTTGCAATTGGCAGACCAGCAAATGAACCAGATTCTGTATCTCTCCACAATCACACAGTGTGTTGTTGTCTGCCAGCAGTTCCCACTTGAGCATGTTGGTCTTACAATCTTGCAAATGTCAATCTGCTACATGCTTTCTTACTTCCATATTAGAGGAACAGATCTGCAGTGAGGGCTACAGGCTTGCTACACTATCCCAGGCAATTGAACCCTCTCCCACACTTGGATCAGTGGAGTGGGCAAGGTTGCATGGGGAACTTCAACAAAGGAAGGACAAATCTCACTCAGAACAGCTGCCAACAGCAACAGTTCCCCACAAAGGAAACCAGAGGATCTCTCCCTATCCTTGCGGATTCACACCCAGCTCATCTCTGTTTATAGCTAGAGCCAGTGTTGTCTGCGTCTGCAGATGTTTCCGTGGACATGTGGCGGGCATGACTAGACACAGAGTGCACAGAATGCTGTTTACCTTCCCACCAAAGTGGTCCCTATTTATCTACTTGCAATTTCTTGCTTTCAAACTGCTAGGTTGGCAGGAGCTGGGACAGAGACGGGAGCTCACTCTGTCATGCAGTACTCAGGAATCGAACTTCAGCCTTCCAGTCAGTGAGTTCAGCATCTTAACTACTTGAGCCACTGCAGTCCCTAGTTATGGAAGATACAGCAAGACAAAGTGCACATCATCTGGATGCTGAGAAGAAGAAAAAAAGATGAATTTCTGTACACAAAGACACAAGTAAAGAAGGTATAAGATCTGTCTGGAAATGCTCTTATTTTCCTTGCCCATAGCAGCTTATGTCACAGGTAGTGTCAATGGATTATATTTTCTCTCTTTTTCTTTTCCTTTCACACCAAAAATAGTTATACAGTATAAACATCTGGTTTGCCTTCCATCAGCCATTGCTTTTTCCTCCCAAGTTTAAAAAGCCCCCTCCCCCTTTTCTAGGCAGTTGTTCTGGTCCCTTTTTTGTTTAGCTGCACTTTGCTGGTTCTTACAATATCCCTTTGGAGATGTAGCAACTAAAACTGTATGTTACAGCTATTTCAACATCACTCATGTGATAGGTTTGTATAAAGGCATTATGATATTGACAGTTTTGCTGGCAGCTTTTGTCTCTTCATGAATCCCTAGCATGGATTTCACCTTTTTCATAGCTGCCACACAGTGAGTTTTCTTCATTGAGCTATCTGTCACTGCTGGAGAGATATTTTCTAATTAGTCTCACTTTCTTTCACGCACACACACGCACGCACGCACGCACGCACGCACGCACGCACGCACGCACGCACACACACACACACACACACACACACACCATAGCACCTGTGGGCTGGGTGACCCCATGGAAGAGCATGGAATAGGCAGGAGAGAGCTGTAGTAGGAAATATATTATCATAATAAATTGGGGAACTCCTCTTGTTTGAACATGTAGAAACACCTTCCATTCACATATATGAAAGCATAGTTTGTGGCTCTTTATAGAGAATCTGTGGACTCCAATGACTTTAGCTCCCCAAGAGAGATCTATGAAGGTTTTTTTTTTTAAATTCTTGTAGCACAAAAGCCACACAGAGGCAAAAGGTGGACAATAGCACTAGCTTTTTCAAATTTCTTATTTTTAATTTTTATTTTAATTGCTTATTTACTTTTGCAGACACCCAAAGAAACTAAAAGATTAGTATGTGGGTTTGTAAGGTATTTCTGATCTTAAGAGAAACAGAGAGGTTTTCCCTTCCTGATATCTAAGGACCATGTCTGGCCAACTGAGTGTTGGGCGGTGGTAAATAAGCTGACTCCCTAAAGGGGCCAACAGCTATGGGCGAATGAGCCCCTTTGGGTGGGATGATGGTCCCCTCAGTGGAGGAAATGCCACTGGAAACCATCATAATGAACACAACGGTAAAATGAGCAGAGGAGGAACTCTGATTCCCAATGGTCATGGAGGCAGAAGAGGCCATGCCAGATGGATTGGCTGTGAAGGCACACCTTGTCCATATCACCAAGGCTGCAGCAGTGCATTGCAACCCCAGTGTTAAATCCTGCTTGTGTCATTTCATATGTGCTACAGGAGATGGCTCCGATATCATAGTGTGTGGGTCACTTTGTGGCAACCTTGGATCCACCTTAAACAAATTCATGCCAGTGGCATTTTTCCTGCTTGCCTCGGAGGGCGAAGGTGGCCCAGAACCAGCAGGCCTCCAAGATCAGTCCTCCCGGCACCCTGGAGCAGGAAAAACATATACTCAGATTGAGTTGCAGGATCTAAGGAGCTTATTTTTCTCTAGGACTACTAGATGCTGCTGTTTTTTAAAACCCTGCATTTAACACCATTTAGCATTTCTTTTTAATATTGTGAATCTGTGATGGGTAGGATCCCCTCCAAAACAATGAACTTTATTATTTTACTCAATTCTGCAGGAAAAGCAGTATCTGTCAGGGCAGAAAGAGACAAAGGAACTCAATTTGTGCTACTCTAGAAACAGGGGGAGGAGGGAGACACATGATGTAGCTATAATGAGAAACTGAAAGATTGACGCAAAAAAGATGGGACAGGCAGGAGAATATAAATAGTAGTGGCAGCTTGTTTGTAACTTTCATTTTTAGGTGGGGATGATTGACACATGGATGGGTTGGATGAAGGTAACCTCACTGATCTTTAACTTGCAGGTCATACAGAAAAAACTTTGAGAAAATACACTCAACATGTAGGTGTCAGCGTGAGTGACAGCTGCATGTGAGGTGAATTGCATTTCCTTGCTTTTTTACATGCATCACTTCACAAAATAGATGGCTGCCATTTGAACAAAAAGACATCCTTCTTGACCAGGGTCAAGGAGCTGACAATGCCCACCCATTAATAGAAAACACTGTCATTTGGAAAAAAATGTGTTGGGGATATTTTTTTAATCTATTAGCCAATAGAGGATATTCTCGGTTTATGAATTTGAATTTCTATGTATCACTCCAGTATTAATGTACAGCACAGTGTGTGGTAAAATTTTCATCTGTTAATAGTATCTATAGAATGCCATATGGTTGACAGCACGTTCTACAAAAGTAAGGCTCCTCTCTTTCCTAGCTATCTACATCTTATTTGCTGCTGTCTAATTATCTTGTTTGGCATGGAGAGGGGGAAGAGAAAAACCAGAAATAATATTTAATTTAATTTAATTAATTTAATAGATTTATATACCGCCCTAACCAAAGGACTGGGCAGTGTACACAAGTTAAAACCAATATACAGGTAAAACAATTTTAAAAACCCTTAAAAACATAACAATATTACCCACCCACCCCGCCATGCCATCTAGTATCTAAAAACAAATATAAAATCTACAAAAACCTTTAAAAATTAATTACAGGAGGGGGGAAGCCTCAGATGAGCCAAAAAGGGGAGCTTGTTGACAATCACGGCCCCCAGACCCATTTTGCCAACCACATCTTCTATTCTTTCCTAAATGGTAGCAACTGAGCCTGGAGGCGTAGCTCTACTGGGAGGAGGTTCCATAGTTTGGGTGCTATGACCGAGAAGGCCCTTTTTCTTGTGCTGGAGAGGCGAGCCTCCCCAACAGATGGTACCTGAAGGGTGCCATCTCAGTTTGCTCTCATGGGATGGGTCAATGTCCTAGGGATGACACAGTCCCTGAGGTATCCTGGTCCGCTACCATGAAGGGCTTTAAAGGTGACAAAAATCAAGGTCTTGATTTTAGCATTTTCAGGTAAATGAATGTAAGGTCCTTGAAATCTTGATCATTTACTAATTGCTGAGATCGCCACTGGTGAATACCACACGTTCCCAGTTTTCTACAGATTTATCCTCTAGGTCCATGATGTTGAACCTTGGCACGCCAGGTGTTCTTGGACTTCAATTACCAGAAGCCCACGTCAGCACTCCTGCTGATCAGTTTTTCTGGGAATTGAAATTCAAGAACAGCTGGAATGCCAAAGATCTCCATCACTGCTCTAGGTCATCATTTCCCAGTTGCTGACATCCACCTAATATCACATCTTCCAATGATCTCAGGAGGCAGAACTGGGGGTTTGTAAACCTACCATAAAAGATTATGATGAGAAGAAATATGTGGAAATATGCACCCAAATCATCATTTATGTTTCTTCCGTGTGCAGTTTTTATCTGTCCTATGACCTCAATAGGGACTGTGGGTGGCTTGAGGACAGGAAGGTCAGCAGGTCAGCAGTTCAATACTCGAGTGCTGCACAATGGAATAAACAAAGGGAGGAGAGTAGGAAGTCTTTAATTACTAAAGTATCTCCATTGCTAGTTACATTCTCCAGCAGTAGTAATTTTCGGTGCTTCCACTTTCTGTCCTAATACTGTCACAGTGACAAAAGTGATTACATAGGAGTTGGGAAAGAAACAAAACAGAAATACAACATTTTTAATTACTCAAAATTAGTTTCTGTCCTGTGATATTATCAACCTTCCACATATATAAGTTACATAATAGGATTTTAAATTTTTCAAAATTTAACAAACAATAAAAATGACAGAAAAAAATTTATTCTGACTAAATTTTACATCTTAAACAACTTATCCATATTTTTAAAAAATCAAAGAAAAGAAACAAACAATGCTTCCCTTCACTGGGACCATTAGAGATACCATCCCTCATTTCCACCTTTCTTATTATGGAGCCCTGTCTCCACTCGGAATTTGCAACAATTGTCATGTACGCAAATGATCTTTTTCTTTCATTAATTAATACATACTCTATAAAATCTTCCCAAATACCACTAAAATATTCTTTCAACAATCCCTTTCTTATTTTAATGTCACACATGAACTCGTTATTAATAGCTTTATTTCACAATTTCTTATACCAACCAGACAATTAAAATAATATTTAATTTCCCATTGTTTGCCATCCAATTGTAATTATAGTTGAATAATTAAATTATGCTAAACCATGGTGTCTTTTACTCTTGTAAAATTAACTCAGCCCCCAAGCCACCTAGACACACCATGGTTGGAGAAGCTTCTGCTGACTGTCCTCTCAACCCTCTCCAAGTCTGAAGAGGTTTGAGTTAGGATGTCTGAGCTATGCCCCCCAAATCACGCATTGAATTTCCCCCCAAACCAGTTCGTGGCGGCCTAAGACTTTTACACAGTAATGTTTGTGCCACATGGTTGTCTTTCTCTTCCCAACAGTCGTTAGGAAAAGCATCAGGTCTCTCTTCCTCTTGGTTATTAATAGTTTCGTAAACAAACAGGTCAGCCTCCCCTGACAATAAAGGTTGCTATTCAGAGCACAATGTTGTTACTTTTTGGGCTTCATTTCCTTGATTTCATTTTGCTATTATGCTGGCCGGAGGATTCAGGGATTTTAAAAACAAAAAGTATCTTTTCCTCAAATGTTTCTTCTACCAACAATCCTGTATGGGTGACCAAGAGAGAAGTACATGATTTTTTTTTCATCTCACCTCTGTCTGTATTATGATTATCTCCCACAGCTAGGCACTATATAACAGACAATCTATACCTATAAAGAGGGGCGTTAACCGTTGGGCTCCGGCATACGCTCCCGCACCCGACCATAGTATCCCATACCGAGCCACCTGCACTCGCCTTAACCTGGACTGCAGAGCACCGCAAGGTTCCCGAAGTCGGCAGTGGGGCAACAGCCCCACGAACGGAAACAAAGGGAAACAAATCAATTCCCAACGTCCTCTGCACTGCGCTGCGCCTCAGCCAATCAGGCTGACAGGCGTGAGCATAGAGATCGTTGGGAAACACGGCGCACCCAATAGAAACCGAGCCACAGAAAAAAAGCTGCCACACGAACACCAACAAAACAAACAAAACTCCAAGTCCCAGCACCCTACGCACTGTGAGCACTTCAGCCAATCAGGCTGAAGGGTGCAAGCGGCAGAACGCTGAAAAGCCGGTGCATGAAAAATAAAATAAAAAATGCTGGCCTCCTGCAACGGGAGTGCAAGTCCACTGCAGGTGGACGCAGCACCTCATGGCCTCGCAAAAAAAAAAAAAACACAAAAAAAACCACGGCGAGACCACCGCCGGCCTTCTTTCCCGGAGCAACGGGAAGAAGAGGGACTCCCTCTCCTCACTGCTACCCCACCGAAGACACGGCAAGACCACCGCTGGCCACAAGGAAAGTTGAGCTGGGGTGGAAAAAAACCCACCAGCAGGCAGCAGTTCGTCAGGGGAAGCACACTCCCTGGCAGATGACTGGCTGCTGCCTTTGTACTACCAACACCACTGTTTTGAGAACTAGCATGAAACAACGGTGGAGGTAATACAAAAGCAGCAGCCAGCAATCTGCAAGGAAGAGCACCACCCCTTACAGATCGCTGCCTGCTGATCTCTGGTTAGGTAAGCCAGGAGAAAAAGGAGACAGAGAGGAGAGAACCATCGTGAGGCAGATAGCTCTTCTCTGCCTCCTTTTCACCTGACCTACCTAACAAACCTTACCGGATGAAGAGCAAGCTGACTGCCGGCTCTTCCTTTTCCCCATCGCTGCATCAAAACCAAATTTTGAAGAAGCAATGGAGAAAAGAGGAACCGACAGACAGGCCGTTCTTCACACACACAAAACAACAACAACAAGAAAACCAAAGAGTTAACCAAAACGCCAATCACAAACATTAATGAAGCACAAACAAATAAACAAATTATTTAAAAAACCATTAAACAACAAAAAAATAAGCAACAAAAACAGCAAAAGACACCCGAAATACCAAAGTCTAACAAAAAAACCATGAAAGCACACTAGAAGCACCTATCTAAAACACGAAAATATCTAAATCAACAAACAAAAATAACACAAAATAAACTAAAAAAATACGGAAGAAATAAAAAATACCAGAAATAATTAAAGCAATTAAACACATTTTAAACCCAAAAAACAAACAAAAAGCCATCAAGAAACACTTGGGGGGGGGTGTTAAGTAGAAACTCTCTATTTAAACCCCCCAACCCAACACCACAAAATCAAAACAAAAATAAAAAGAATAAACAATCAAGAGAACTCACCAAGCACGTCCTCCCTCCATGCATTCTGGAACTAAAGTGAATACAGAGAAAGAAAATTGCAGTGATCTAAATAACAGCCCCACCTAGAGGCCGGAAGAGAAAAAACAAGTCAAAAAATATAATACAACACTGTTACTAACAGCCCTACCTACAAGCCGGAAGAGTAAAAACAAATAAAAAATATGCAATACACCACTCTTACTAACAGCCCCACCTAAAGGCCAGAAGAGTAAAAACAAGTAAAAAAACAAGAAATAAATCAAAATGACAAATAAATCCAATAAAATAGATCAAAAAAAAGTCACAAACCACAAATGCAAAACACCCTCACCCAAACCACCCTTAACCAAAAAAACACACACAAATAAAAACTGCCCAGCTGGCCGGGCACAAATATACTAGTGATTTATATGGAAATTACCTCTGTGTCAATTTTTAAAATTGAAGATTTCCCTTGTCTCCTACCCCAGCCCAATACTTGTCAACATTTAATATGGTTTTGTATGATGTCATTCAATCGCATAGTGCTTAGAAAGATTGACCCTGAAAGGTGTAATCTGTCCAGAGGTTTCTGTTACCCTCTTTATATATAGATCAGGAGTTTAAGCCAGGGGCCGGATCATGCTTCCTCAGACAGTTTTAGTGGCTGGATGGCTATTTTGCCCTTCCTCCACCACATGGCACTTCCTGGTGTGGTGGAGGCCATGGGGGGCACATGAAATGGTACCATGAGCCACATCTGGCCCGTGGGCTGCAAGTTGAGAATCCCTGATATAAATAGTTCTCTTAGGGAAAGAAGTTCTTTTGACAGTTTAAGAAAGGGATATATTTCCTAGCCATGTCCCCTTGTTGTGAAAACTGCTTGTACTACAATCTACTACAATTAAAGAGTGATTGGGACATATTTTGGTTAGAGAATTTGTTGTTGTTGTTGCTGCTACTGCTGTTGTTGTTCAGTCGCACAGTCGATTCCGACCCTTAGCGACCCCATGGATAATGTATAAAATCAATTCCCAATCTGACAATCCAAATTGTTCTTGCTTTCATATATTTGTTATCAAGTCCATCCTGTGAGTTTTTCATTTTCTGTCCATTCAATAAATGCAAGCCAAAAATAATGTTGGATCCATAGTACTCTACCTAATGTTGTAGTAGAGTCAGGGTTTGCAGAGCAGTTGTGACACAACTTTATGACCAGCAGGAACTCTCAGGGTGGCTCAAGTGGTTAAGACGTTGACTGGGAGGCAGAAGGTCAGCAGTTCAAAACCCAAGTACTACATGACAGAATGAGCACCCATCTCTGTTCCAGCTCCTGCCAACCTAGCAGTTTAAAAGCAAGAAATTGCAAGTAGATAAACAGGGACCATTCAGTGGGAAGGTAAACAGTGTTCCATGCACTTGGGTATCTAGGCATGCCTGCCACATGCCCACGGAAACGTCTGCAAACGCAGACAGCGCTGGCTCTTCGGCTATAAACAGAGATGAACACTGAGCCCTAGAGTGACTGACCTTTGAGCAAGGATGAGCACTGAGCCCTATGACTGACCTTTGAGCAAGGGTGACCTTTACCTTTTACAGGTTTCTACATTCTCTCCAACTTCCCCATGAAGAAGAAGATTTTCTCAGCAACAGTATATTGCTGTAAGGTATCTCCCTTGTACTGTTTATGGGTGGTTGGGTCTTGAATGAGCAATTAAGAGCCATTAACTTTAGAAAAATCTTGTTCCACATGTATTGATGTGGACTGAGCCAGCCACCTGCATTTCTGGCATAAGGTAACCAGCCCCGTGATGGGGAGAGAATTTACTGTGACAGACGGGTGCACACTGATGCTCAAAGCCCATACCTTAAAGGGAAACACCACCTCGGCATTTATGGCTTCACTTCTTCTTGCCAGTCCCCACTCTGCTCCGTGGGAGAAAGTCCGAAGATCTTTGGGCAGCTTCGGGAGAAGCTGCCAAAGCTGTCCGAAGTGGTTCAGACTTTCTCCCATGTAACAGAGCGGAGTCTGGTGAGAGGAACCAAAGCGGAAAATGCCGAGGTGGTATTTCCCTTTAAGGTATGGGCTTTGAGCAGCGGCACACACCTGCCTGACCCGGTAAATTCTGTCCCCACCATGGGCCTGAAGGTAACTAGAAGGACTGCCATGATTAGTTAGTTTATTTTAGTTAATTTGATTTGCATGCTACTCAGCACAGGTAGACTCAGGGCGGCTCACAACAGATCAAACAAAATACAATATAGTAAAGATGAAATGCAGGATACAATATCAAATACAATGTAGCAAAAACAAAATACACAATATAGCAGAAACAAAATACAATATAGAGCAAGGTCAAAAATAAAATAGCGGACAGTAGCAATAACAACTCAGTAATAGTGGGGAGGGAATTTTAGTGGTGGGGAGGGAATTTTAGTGTTTATTAAGGGTTTTAATGTGTTTTTAAAATGTTTTAAGATTGTAATGCTTTTTATTCTATTGTAATGCCGCCCAGAGTCGCTTGTTCGAGTGGGGAATAAATAAATAAATAAAAATAGCAATAACAACTCAACAATACTACACACAATTCACTCCAGTCCCAAGTCAAAAAGTGAGAAAGTGGTGGCGGCAAAGTCTCACTGCCTCAATGGCCTTTTGAGTCCTGGCCGGAGGCAGCTGAAGGCGGGGCCCAGGGACGTCAGTGATGGTCTTTGGCGTCCAGCGCTGCAGGGGTCCCTCCACTCCGCCAGGAAGACTAGAGGTAGACTTGTTGCCTCAACGGCCTTTTGAGTCCTGCAGCTGGAGGTGGGGCCCAGGGACTTCCTTATTTTTCTTAAGTATGCAAGCAGGGGTGTACCTTGTTTGTCAGCAAAAATAATTTGTGAATCAACTCTGGGGTTGGATGATGAGACACTAAAGCTCTCTGTTGAGACACATACTCGGGAAAAATCAGAAATGGTTGTTTATTAGACTGGATAAACCATCTCTTCAGTCAAATGAAAGTCATTCTACAGCCTTATGACACTTACAGCACCCTGCTAATTTTATCATTTTCATTCTCACATTCCCCATTTGGTGCTGTGTATTTCATTTATGAAAATCCACAGGTGTCTTGATGTACCAAGAGAGGCATGGGATGCATTGGCTTTTTCTGCTGGCTCTATGCATGGAAAAAATAAATAAAGCCTTAATTACTGGCTTCTTTTGCCCTTGTAAGATGCTGACCAGCTTGTCAGTGGGCAATGTGCCATTTTGATAGATGTGGCAGTCACAAGCCAGCCAAGGGACCATGTATGGGCATTAGACTGTTTGCTAAACAAATGATTTCCATTGTGGCACACTGGAATAGCTGTCAATCATCGGCCCATAATTTGTGCCTATGATGTCCTTAATCTAGTTTACGATTAGGTAGCTTTTCAACATTAGACCATTGTATTAGGGTAAAAGAAAAAACTCTTTTCGTTTCTGATTGCCTTCAAAAATATTTCTTTTAAAAAAGAAAACAAAAACATTGTGGCATCTCGCAGTCTAACATATTTATTTCAGTGTGAGCTTTTATTGATTACAACTTGATTCCTTCAGAACTTCCTCAGTATTGTGTCTGAGAAGGTGGCTTATAATCCATGAAAGATCACACTAAATAAATTTATTCCTCTTTGCAGTGCCGCAGAATGTAGCATTATTTTAATTTATTTTTCATTTTACTGACATGTACTATCACAGATACTTCTTTGAAACCTTCAGTGGTTCACTGAAGAACTACGGGAGCTCAAACGGGCAAAGAGACGCCTTGAATGCCGTTGGGTGAAGACCCAGAGCGATTCCGATTGGACACTAGCTAGAGCCGCTATTAGGGCCTACCTAGTGGCGATGGGGGTGGTGAGGAGGCAGGACTTCACCTCCCTTATTGACTCCACTGATAATCGCCCAGCCACCCTGTTTCGGGTGACCAGGTCCCTCCTGGGTAGGGCGGGGCCTGTGCCTGGTTGGCAGGGATCGGCTGAGGACTTGTTTGACCATCTGGTGGAGAAAATCGATCGGATTCGTTCGGGGTTCAAACTTGGCGTGGACGGGGAGGGTCCGGGGGGAGCCAGTGCGCAGTCTTGCGGTGTTACCTGGGATCGGTTTGATCCAGTTGCCCTGGATGAAGTGGACAGGCTCCTTGCGGCGGTCCGTGCCACTAATTGTCCATTGGATCCCTGTCCCGCCTGGCTGGTAAAAGCCTCTAAGACGGTGACAGGTGGCTGGGTCGGGGCTATAATTAACGCGTCTTTTAGAGAGGGGATGTTTCCTGCACTGCTGAAACATGCTCTTGTGCGCCCCCTCCTGAAGAAGCCTTCCCTCGATCCAGCAATCCTAACCAACTACAGACCTGTCTCCAACCTTCCTTTTTTGGGGAAGGTTCTGGAGAAGGCAGTGGCACGTCAGCTGCAGGGGGTACTGGATGAAGCAGAATATCTGGACCCATTCCAGTCAGGATTCAGACCTGGATATGGTACTGAGACTGCATTGGTCGCGCTGATGGATGATCTCTGGCGAGAGTGGGATGGCGGTCATCCGTCCGTCCTTGCTCTTCTTGACCTCTCAGCGGCCTTCGATACCATTGACCACGGTATCCTTCTGCAACGCCTCCGAGGATTGGGGATCCAGGGCACGGTGTGGTCCTGGTTTTCCTCATTCTGAGGGCTGGACCCAGTCGGTGTGGTTGGAGAGTGAGAGGTCGAGTCCTAGGCCCCTAAAATATGGGGTGCCTCAGGGCTTGGTACTCTCTCCTCTCCTATTTAACATCTATATGAAGCCGCTGGGTGAGATCAGCCATTCCCACGGGGTGCGGTACCACCAGTACGTGGATGACACACAGTTGTACATCTCGGCCCGTGGGGACCCCAGTGATGCAGTCAAAGTCCTTTCCAGCTGTCTGAAGGCTGTTGGGGTCTGGATGGGGGCAAATGGGCTACAGCTGAATCCTAGCAAGACTGAGTGGCTATGGATAGGGGGTCCTGCGTTATCCCGGGAGCTACCATCTTTGGTTTCGGATGGGGCTGTTTTGCCCCAGACCAACCCGGTGCGCAACTTGGGAGTCCTCCTGGATTCGTGGCTGCTGCTAGAAGAACAGGTGGCGGCTGTGGCCAGGAGGGCCTTCGCCCAACTTCGGGTGATTCGCCAGTTGCGCCAGCTCCTGGACCGGGACTCTTTGCTCATGGTCACTCACGCTCTGGTGACCTCCAGACTAGACTACTGTAATGCGCTCTACATGGGGCTGCCCTTGATAACCATTCGGAGGCTGCAGCTGGTCCAGAATGCCGCGGCCCGGGTGGTGATGGGGTGTGGACATTATGCCCATGCCTCACCACTGCTTCAGGGGCTGCACTGGTTACCAGTTTGTCTCCGGGTGCAATTCAAGGTGCTGGTTTTGACCTTTAAAGCCCTACATGGTAGTGGGCCAGGGTATCTTAGAGACCACATCTCCCTAAGGACGTCTGTCCATCCAACCAGAGTGGACCGGAGGGGCTCTCTAATTGTGCCATTAGCCAGGGGGGCTCGCCTCTCTGGCACAAGGAGGAGGGCCTTCTCCGTGTCTGCACCGGCCCTTTGGAACCTCCTGCCTGTGGAACTGCGTCTCCAGACGGAGTTGTTGCCCTTTAGGAAGAAACTAAAGACCTGGCTGGCGGGCCAAGTTTGGGGTGCAGTGGGGATGGGAGTACCGTTGGGTGGTTGGTATAGAGAAGTGTGCCTTCTCCCAAGGTCCCTTCGGTTCTTGCGTGCCTTTTAGGGGTGGGTTTTTTAACTTTTAACTTTGTTTTATCATGTGTCTTTTATATATTTACTGTCCGCTATGTAAACCGCCCTGAGTTGGGTTGTACCTGAGTGGGCGGTATATAAGTGTGAAAAATAAATTAAAAAATAAAAAATTAAATTAACAAAAGGCTTCCTTATAAAATCCCAAAGCAGTCACCAAAACAGCCATGCCAATATGGCACAAATGAATGTTATTTTTATATTCCATCGGCCGGGCGAAGAGAGGCACAGCTGCGGAAGCTGTCGTTTTGCCCCCACCTGGCTGGAGGCTTGAAAGGATGCCCGTAGCCGCGGGCCATGGACTTTGCTGCCTCCCCCCGTGACCCATTCCATTGGCCAGGTGAAGAGAGGCACAGCTGTGGATGCTGTCGTTTCGTCCCCACCTGGCTGGAGGCTTCAAAAGAGGCCCACAGCTGCGGGCCATGGACTTTGCTGCCTCCCCCCATGACCCATTCCATTGGCCGGGCGAAGAGAGGCACAGCTGTGGATGCTGTCGTTTCGCCCCCACCTGGCTGGAGGCTTCAAAAGACTCCCACAGCCACGGACCATGGACATCTGTTTGGATCCAATATTGTATTGTATAATTTTACTGTATTTTATATTGCATTGTGATACTTTATTGTGCTGTTATTTGGTTGTATTGTGGATTTGATATGTTGGGAGCCGCCCTGAGTCGGCGTATCCTGAGTGGGCGGCATACAAATAAAAATCTATCTATCTATTCAAATGAAACTCATTATTTCTCTGCAGCCAGCTATCCACCATTGTTACCATTGCTCTGATCATGCAGGCAAGCGTTTGTCCTTTACTTCTTAACTCTTTCAGTAACCTTATAATAATTTCATGTCAGAAATTATTCTGGGTTGAAAGGATTTTGCTGGAGAAACTCCACTCAGTGGTCGCCCAAATGAGGATCCTTTCATGTCCCCAAAATCTTTTCCCACTGAGGTGGTACCTATTTATCTACTTGTGATTTCTTGCTTTCGATCTGTTAAGTTGGCAGGAGCTGGGATGAAGACAGGTGCTCAATCCGTCATGCAGTACCCGGGTCTCAAACTGCTGACTTGCCGGCCTTCCAGCTAACAAAGCGAGCTTCTTAACCAGACTAAACCAGTGAGCTACCACTGCTCCATACCACCAGGCTAGGAAAATAAGAAGAAATACACAAATCCCCTCTAGTGGCCAATTCTAATATTGCTCCTTGCAAATATTTTTAAAACTAAAAAAGACAAAACCAGATTACTTTCCTTGATTTTAAAAACTGAAAATTCTTGTCAAAATCACACTCTAATCTTTTAAATGTCCTGTCGTAACCCTTGAATGTAACTAGAAAATGGTACTGGCTAACCTTGTATCTTGAAAGATCGCACAATGATTTATGTTTTGAGTGATCCAATAAAGGTATCACCTTCTTCCTGCATTTGTTTTGTGTATGGATCACATGGCTGTCTTCGTTTGCCCATGGAACTACTGGATACCACGAATAGCCACCTGGCAACACCATCAAGAACAGCATGGACTTTTTAACATCACGACAGCACCACAAATTGAAGAAACTTCTAATCACTAGGTAATATTTTTAAATGACTTTGAATTGGCTACAATTGTCACACCTAGTGTGAAACCAAATTACAGCCCCAACTCCCTGATGGAAGGCCCCTGGAGTTTTGCATTGCCTTTGTTTGGCCACAAAAGGAAGCTAGAGCTTCAAAGGCCATGTGAGTGGGAGCAACAAGCAGATACCTGGCTTCCTTTGTGGGGGACGGGATGCCATAAAAGCCTGCTGGTTTTTCCCCCACCTGCATTTCTAAGAAGAGTGCCTGGCAGAACCATCATGCCATGAAATTTTATTGATAATTTTCCTGAATAATTTTGAATCTCAAAAGCTTGCACAATGATGTATTTTTGAGTGATCCAATAAAGGTATCGCCTTCTTCCTACATTTGTTTTTGTAGCTATTGTTCACATTAGGTTCTTTCTTCTTCTGTTTCTAAGCCAGACGTGAAACTGCCAAAATGAAGGCAGAACAGTACATGAGCCAGATTCTATATCTCTCCACATTCAAACAGCATATAGTAGTATGGCAGTAGCCTTAATTTGGGCATTTTGGTCTTACATGTAGGCACTCCAACCCTCAGCCTATTCAGAGTCCTCCAAGTGATGCAGGGGAAGTTGTGTTCCTCAGCTATATCATCCTTTAATGTTATTCCTTGTCCAGTGAGCTCCTTCCTCCATCTTCTATTTTTGGTTTTGCTCGTGTACCCTCACGAACATTTGTTCTTGCGATAAAGCTATTTCTGGATCTGAGCTGGTGGACTTAAGGCTCATAACCATTCAGAGGATATTGAGGGTCATTCTCCTGTTTAGTCTTCTCAGTGCCGGCTGCTACTTCTCTCCTTATCTTAGGTGGAGCAATACCAATAAGAGAGTATATTTTCTCAAGTGGTGTAGGTTTGAGGCATCCCGTCACAATACACATGGCTTCATTAACAGCAATGTCAACTTGTTTTGCATGTGTGGATGCAATCCATAATGGAGCATCATACTCTGCTGCAGAGATGCTCAGGGCCAAAGCTGATGTATGCAGCATGGATGGTTGAGTGCCCCATGTATAGTTTGTGAGTTTCCTGATGATGTTGTTCCTCGTACTAACTTTGGCTTTGGTATTTAGGCAGTGCTGCTTGAAAGAGAGTGTCCAGTCAAGCATCACACTGAGGTATTTTGGTGTTGAACAGTGCTATCGATTACCTTACCATGTAACATTCAACTTAATCCTTGCCTTTTAGTTTTGAAGGTGGAAAGCACATACTTGAGTCTTGCTTGGATTAGGCTTCAAATGGTTGATGTTGTAATTGTAATATTGTCCTAATTCTTCAAGTGCTGCTTAAAAGAGAGTGTCCCGGCAAGCATCATGACAAGGTATTTTGGTGACATCTTACCAAAGTGATGCCTTTTGGCTAGTCCTAAACAGCTTTTCCCTACAAAGGAACCCAGAGACAAACCAAGAAGCATAGTGTGTTCTACAGTCAATAAAATACGTTCTTACTCTGGTGTTAGTTCCACTGCATTCAGCAGGACTTACTCATATGTAACTGTGTATAGGATTTGGTATTTGGAAATCTTATTTGGACAATGTTTTCCAAAAGCCATGGACGATCCTGTCTGGGGGATTCTATGTGTTATATTCCATTAAAAGATTCCAACAGCACTAAGACATCCGTTGGAAGCACCGAGCTCATTTTCAGCGTCATAGATATTTGTATATTCATCAAGAAAGAGTAACTCACAAATATGGCTATTCTACAGTGGCCTTCGAATTTGGGATGCTGCAGTCAAGCACAAGATGTCAGATTTGGGACCAAGCTTCTGATTTATATAATCTTTAGCAATAATAATAGCAATTACACTTATATACCGCCCCATAGCACTTAGTACACTCTCTGGGTGATTCACAAGGTAATTAGCATTTTGCCCCCAGCATGCTAGGTACTTGTTTATTCTCTGGAGGATGAAAGGCTGAGTCAACTTGTAGTCAACTACTGCACCGCAGTTTTGGCTGCAGTACAGCAGTTAAAACAGTGCACTGTGAGGACTCTTTAATGTTTACTTGGGCCCAGTCATAGAAAAGATACGTGCAGGCATAGGGAACATGGTCTATATGGCTTTAAGCTCACTTTAAGAGACAGTTTAGTTCTCCTACTTGTTTGAGCTGGAGTCATTCTGATGTTTGTTCCAAAACCTGTTTTTCTACAGTATCACATAGGCCAAGTATATAAAGAAGACAGAAGAAGCAGTGGAGAAAGCAGAGAAGGATTACATGTGGTGAGTGACATCTTGTGAAGTTCCTGTAAAGTTCAACGAATGACACAGTGTGAGAAAATGATAACGAGTGTTGCTTGGAACTGTCTCAGAGTTATATTGCTGTTGAATTAGAGTGGCTCTAAATGAATGCAGCTAGCAAATGCCTCCGGGAATGGTGGGACATGATGATGCATCATCCCTCCCAGAAACCTCCTGCCAACCTAGCAGTTTGAAAGCAAGAAACTGCAAGTAGATAAATAGGGAACACTTCGGTGGAAAGGTAAGCAGGATTCTGTGTGCTCCGGTGTCTAGTCATGAATGCCACATGACCACAGAAATATCTGCAGAAGCAGACAGTGCTGGCTCTTTGGCTATGAAACAGAGATGAGCACTGAACCCTAGAGTCAGATATGACTGGCTTCCGAGCAAGGGTGACCTTTACCTTACTGATATCTAGCTCCCTTGTGGCATATTATTATTATTATTATTATTATTATTATTATTATTATTATTATTATTATTATTATTATTATTATTATTATTATTATTATTATTATTATTATTATTATTATTATTATTATTATTATTATTATTATTATTATTTCCATCTTACTTGGGGGAATTTACAACTCAAAAGCAGGCAGCAGTAAGGCAGCCCTTTATTAAATTAATGAAATTGTAAATATGTATTATTTTATTTTATTAACTGTATATTAATATGTATATTGGGCTAAACACACTTATGACTGGACACATATTGATCGCACATTTCAACACACCTCTATTTTCTTATTGGCGAGCTTCCACTGCTGCAGCTTGCCATATGCTCGGTCTTGTGAATTGTAGGCAGTGATGCGCTGCTCCAGGTGCACACCAGTGCGTGGGCACTGGTAGCGGAAATTCCCCCAGGCCATACCCACTTGGTTGGCCACACCCACCTCCCTACCCCAGGCCATAGTGTGGCCGGCCAAGTGGGCATGGCCCACAGAGTTAGCCATGCCCAGAGTTAGCCATGCCCACTGAGTTAGCCATGCCAAGGGTAAGGGTAGTAAAAAAAAATTGCAGCTCATCACTGATCATAGGCCCTGGACTAAACTCATCCGGCCATTTAAGCAACTGACTCCCCAGATATGGGCTGGTTGCATAATTTAAAAGAGTGGCCACTATACCGGAAGAATCATTGGGAAGAGGAAAAACTATGTGTACCTTCAACAGAGGCTCCATTATTTATAACTAGCATAGTTTGCCTGGCCTTGCCGGGCATTTTTAATATGTGTGTTGGTGGTTTGGGGTGGTTTTGGTTTTGTACAACCACCACTCCTACGTAAAATACCTCTTCAACCACCAACACACACATTTATTTATTTTTTAAAAGACAGTAGTGTCGTGTGTGTGTTTGTGTGTGTGTGTGTGTGTGTGTGTGTCTGCATGTCTGTGTGTGTTTGTCTGTGTTTGTCTGTGTGTGAGAGAGAAATAGAAAAGCACTCTGTGTGTGTGTGTGTGTGTGTGTGTGTCTGAGAGAGAGAGAGAGAGAGTGAAAGTTAGTGAATGTAGTCCACCAGAGGGTGCTATATTTAGTTAGAGATAGTGTTCACTGAACAGTATCTCTAACTAATAGTAGCTCCCTCTGGTGGAATACATTCACTAACGTTCAGATGGAAGAGGCAGTCGTGTAGGATGGACGTGTATGAGGGTGGCTCCGTTTAGGTAAGTTTGAATTTGTTGTTGTTGTTGTTGTTGTTGTGGGTTGGTGGGTGGGTTTATTGGTTGGTTGGGGTGTGGTGTGGTGTGGTGTGTGTGTGTGTGTTGGGGGTGGGTTGTGTTGGGAGGGTTTACTGTGGCCTTGCCTTGCTGGCCAGGATGCGGTAAATTTGGCTGCTGTTGCGGTGTTGGTGGGGAAGGGGGTTCCCGCGGCCTTTGGTGGCCAGACCATGGGAATCCTTGTGGTGGCGGTGGCTGCGGGGGGGGGGGTGTTTCTGGGAAGCAAAGACAACGAACAGGGCTCTGTTCACTGTCTTTGCTTTCTGGTGTTTTTTTTTTTAAGTGGGGCCGGCCGGGGGGAGATTTTCCCTTAGCCTGGACTGCAGGCTTTGGGAAACTTAGTGGTGGCATTCCCCATCACCTATGGGTGGCAGTGGCCGGGTCCTTCGGCCCTGCCTTCCTGGGTGAATGGGGACCTGCCCTCCCCCTTAAATTTTTTAGGCTGCCGTGTTTTCCCCGGCATGGCCTTCTCCACTGGGATGCGCAACAGTCTCTCCTCTGATCCTGCCGGCATCGAGGCATCAATGTCGGCAGGATCGGAGAAGAGACCAGCGTGCGTTTTTGGAAAAACACCTACCTTAAAAAGGTAAGTGGGGTGGGGGAGAGGGACTGTTGAGGGGGCAAGGTGGTGGGGTGGGTGGGCAGTGTGGGTCCTGGGCTGCCCCCTCATTCCCTCTTCCTCTCCTCACTTACCATTTTGTGGTTGGGGATTTTTCAGTGGTGGTTTGTTTGTTTGTTTGTTTTTTTAAGTCGGCTTTCCCAGCCTCCTCTGCACTTGCATCCCTCAGCCTGATTGGCTGAGGGGTTGTGCAGCTCAGAGGACTCTGGGACTCATAGTGGGGCGTTTTTTTGTCACGTTCGTGGGGCTGCTGCCCCACTGGCGACCACTGGAACCCCGAGGCATTGGGAAGGCAGGAGTTATGGTGAGTGCGAAGGGCTAAGTCGGGGATGGTTGGGCGTGGTGCGGGAGCCTTTGAATGAACCCAATGGTTAAGGCCACTTTTTATAGGTATAGATAAGGTGAATCTGAGCTTTTGGGAGATAACTGCAAAATTCAAATAACAAGAGCTTTGAAGTTTTATATGCAGGTGAAAGGCAGCCAGTGAAGGTGGGAAACTGCATATACTATACAGCCTCTGCCCATGTCACTTTAGGAGGAAGAAAATGTGAGTGTGTGTGTGTGTGTGTGTTTATTTACTAGCATTTTTTTACTCAACCTTGCCAGGCAGTTTTTTCCTCTGTGTTGGTGGTTTTGGGGTGTGCATGTGCGCGCACGCATGCGCACGCGCATGCGCGTGCACACACACACACACACACACACACACACACACACACACACACACACACACACACACACAGGGGGGTGGAGCTCTGCACTCGGCCTTTGTCCGGAGAAAGCAAGCCCCTTCTCTGACAGGCAAGGGCTAAATGTGGAAGGGGCTTGCTTCTTTCCAGGAGGCGAAGGCAGAGAACGGAGTGCCGTTCTCTGCCTTTGCTTCCCAGGGAAGTGTCTTGCCTCCCTAAGTGGGAGGGGGCCGAAGGCAGCAGTGCCTTCGGCCCCTGCCCCCCCATGGAAGGGGCTCACTTCCCTCCAGGAGGCGAAGGCAGAGAACGGAGCGCTGTTCTCAGCCTTTGTCTCCCTGAGGGAAGTAGCAGGTGTGCGGGGAGAAGATGGGCTCCCCCTCTTCTTCCCGCTTCCCCATCAAAGTCATGGCAAGGCCGGCACTGGCCTTCATTGCCGGGGTTGTGGGGAGAAGAGGGGCTCTCCCTCCTCCCCAGAACGCCACCGAAGCCATGGCGTGGCCGGCACCAGCCTTCATCGCTGGGGCAGCAGGGATGGCTTCTTCCCTGTTCCCTCAGCGGTTTTTAAAAAAATGCTCGTGCCCTTCAGCCTGATTGGCTGAGGGGTTGTGTGGCATGGATGACACTGGGAACCGTAGGTCTTTTTGTTGTTCATGCCCCACTCTCTGTTTCTGGACCCTTGCAGCGATGTTAGTTAGGTCTAAAGGTAAGTGTGGCCGGCTCGGTACAGGATGGTTGGGCTGGGTGTGGCCGCTAATGCCGGACACGCACCACCCAACCCCTTCTTATAGGTAAAGATTACAGTTTTATATCACCCATCGGGAAATTTTCCACTTTGGGCAGTATACAAAATGCAAACAGATGGATAATGTCATTGAAAGTACAAGGAAGACATGAATAGGGCAAATGTAATTATCCATACTGGAATTTTGCCAGGTTACTATGTTCATTCTTTTAGATCTCATCATAAACATGTGTTTTTCATTAAATACACTGTATGTAGGCTATTAACTAAGAGAAGTCTGTTAAGAACCATTGTTTTACCCAACTGTACCCACCTAATTCTCTACTGAATATTCATTCCATCATGATAGCATATTGGATCTGATGAACTAACAACTAGATGCAAGGCTTTTCCGCCTGGATCACTTTATTATAAAAGGAGGCTATTTTACTACCTGTTGCAAGGAGACAGTTATACCAGATCATAGAAGAGATCAAAGTATGTCTCTAGGGCAGAGAGCAAAGTAGTGGAAGTTATAAATGAGTGCACAGTCATTGAAGTCTTGAGAGAGCAATGCAGGAGATCAGAGACAATTCTTTCCTTCCTTCTGTTTCTGCCTCACAATAGACCATATTACTTTTTATTATTATTCTTAAAAGCAATGATCATAAGAACTTATAAAAGCAAGCATTTCAGTAGGACGTGCTCCAATCACATCACTCCCTCTTGTATAACTTCCATTATGGACTATTTTCCTTAATGCAAAATTGGAGATGCTGATCTCAGAGATGTGTCTTTTGGGAATCGTATCACTTATCTGAATTTGTTCCACTTAATTCTCCGCAGGAATGTTTCAAAAGACTGGGAGTTCCTTCCTGTGTGTGGGAAAACAGATGAGGCAAAAGGGAAAAACAAATAGAAGTAAAATTTTAAAACATGTAAAAGAATATTGTAACAAAGGGAGGAATTTAAACTTAATGGAACCAACCAAGATTTTCCAAACTGAAAGTTAGCATTACAACATCTTATGCAGAAAAAGGTAAAGTTGAGAGGTAAATCAGCAAGGGAACTCCCAAGTGTCCGACAATTTTCATAATTTTGTAATTTTGAAATGTGTCCTTCAGGGACAGGCAGATGTGTGTTCATTTTATTCTTATGAAAACATCAACTTTCATTTTCTTATGTAAACCATCTAGTTCTCAAGAAATTTGTAAAATGACTACTTTTGCAGAGAGACTGGAAAAGGCAGAAATCACATACATAATTTTATACAGTATTGCATTGTATTGCACTGTATTATATAGCTCATTCCTGGATTAGAATTTTTGGGTTCAGCAATTATGACAGATTTAGGGCACAATTCCATCTGGGTATGGGTAAGGCATAACCCCTCATCCCTGCACAAGTGCCCTTAGGCTGGCCTAATCCCTTATTTTGGCTACTGACTGCTGATTGGTAGCTGTCAACTCAGTTTCAATGGTGATTGTCCTGGGCTTATGGTTGGGAAAAAAATCCTCGTGAATTTTCCCCTTTAGGTCAGTTGAAGTCCTTTTCTTAGCCGGAAACAGTTTGGATACAACATAGTCTCAGCCAGCCTAAATCTGCTCACAAGCCTAAAATTAGCCTAACTAGTTAAGATTGGATCCTAACTAGTTAGTCTAAATTAGTGTTTCCCAACCTTTGGTTTTTGGACTTCAATTCTCAGAAGCCTAATTCAATTCCACAAAGCAATGTACTGATTTAGGCTTCTGGGAATTGAAGTCCCATTGTGGCATACCTGTCAACCTGTGGCTCCGGAAAAATGGGACCTGCACACATCACTTGTGCACAGGTCGCGTTCCACCCATGCATGGAAAGGTTTTACCCCTTCCACGCATGCGCGGAAGCGCTACGCCGCTTGCGCAGCCCTTACACAAGCGACGTAGTGCTTCCGCGCATGCGTGGAAGGGGTAAAACCCTTCCACGCATGCATGGAAAGCATTTCCCCCGCTGCCAAATTACGGGGTTTTGGCAGCGGGGGCCGGGTTATGACGTCAATCGACGTCGAATTACCAGGTTTTCCCGGCCAAATCGGGAAGGTTGACAGGTGTGCACTGTGGGGCTTGGGCCCCATGTTGGGAAACACTGGTCTAAGTACAAGTTTGCTCAACAATTTAATCTGTCAAAAAACCTCTGGTTTATATATGTGGGATTTATAGCTTCTGTATCTACGAATCAGAACACCAGGAAGTGTTCCAACATTGCTGTTCAATATATTGCCTGAATTGCTGGCAGGAAAAAGGATGCCAAGCTTTAAATAGAAAAGGCCAGCCTGAAGGTTGATGCCAAAATCGGCAGCGGTCAAGATATTCTACAGGATGCCCTCTTGTGCTCGCTACTGTTCACAAAGAGTCATCAAGCAAAGAGACATCAAACAAAAATGGCCACACCAATGAAGAACATTGATGGAAAGTTGTTTGACTCAGCCACACAATATTAGAGCTACTCTAATTAAAAGGAAGGACAGTTCACAAACAGAAAAGATAGAACCTTATGGCATCTTCCTTCATGATCTACCTTTGGTATAAAATCTTCAGTATACAAATCAAAATGAAAATATCCTGTTCAGAAAGTTACAGGTTAAGATAATGGGAAACTGGGGAGTAGCCATAAAAGAAATCATTTAGATAAATAAAATTAGCTAATTAAGAACTTTTCTACACTATCAAATACCATGGGATTTTCTCCCACAACACAGGTGAATTTTATTTATTTTAGTGCCCACATGATGCAAAGACTGGATTATATCTGTACTAGCATATTTGTGCCCGGCCAGCAGGGCAGTTTTTATTTGTGTTTGTTTTTTTGGTTAGGGGTTGTTTGGGTGGAGGTGTTTTGCATTTGTGGTTTGTGACTTTTCTTGATCTATTTTATTAGATTTATTTGTAATTTTGATTTATTTCTTATTTTTCTGACTTGTTTTTACTCTTGTGGCCTCTAGGTGGGGCTGTTAGCAAGAGGGCTGCTCTTCATTTTTTGACTTGTTTTTAATCTTTCAGCCTGCAGGTGGGGCTGTTAGTAATAGTGTTGGAATTTTTTTTGTTTGACTTGTTTTTTCTCTCCCTTTGCTTCCTGGCCTCTAGGTGGGGCTTCTTCCGGTAAGTAGTCTTTGTTTCTTCATTTCTGTTCCGGAGTCATGGAGGGAGGACATGCTGGTGAGTTCGCTGTTTTTTTTAATCTGGGTTTTGTTTTTTGTTTTTGGTGTTGGGCTGGTAGATGTTTTGTTGTTGTTCAGTCGCACAGTCGACTCCGACCCTTTGCGCCCCCTTGGACCATTTTCCTCCAGGCGCCTCTGTCCTCCACCATCCCCCTCAGCCCTCCCAGCTCTGTGCCCATTGTGTCTACAATGCCATCTAGCCATCTCATCCTTGGCCTCCCCCTTCTTCTTTTGCCCTCCACCTTTCCCAACATCAATGCCTTCTCAAGTGAATCCTCCCTTCTCATTTGATGTCCAAAGTACTTTAGCTTCATCTTTACTATTTGACCTTCCAATGAGCAGTCAGGGTTAATTTCTTCTAAGATTGACCTATTTGTTCTCCTCGCTGTCCAGGGGACTCTCAAAACCCTCCTCCAACACCACATTTCAAAGGCATCTATTCTTCTACGTTCAGCCTTCCTAATTGTCCAGCTCTCACATCCATACATTACTACTGGGAAAACCATTGCTTTGACTATTCTAATTTTTGTTTATGTTTCTTCTTTTGTGTTTTTTTTGGGTTTAATTAGATGTGTTTAATTGTTTTGTTTATTTCTGGTTGTTTTTTATGTTTCTGATTTCTTTTGTGTTTATTTGTTTTATTTGTGGTATTTTGTTGTTTGAGTTAGGTATTTTCATGTTGTAGTTAGGTGTTTTTTCTGTGCTTTCATGGTATTTTGGGTGGTTTTGTTTGTGGATTTTATTGTTTATTATTTTGTTGGTTAATGTGTTTTTTATTATTTAATTATTTGTGTTTTATTAATTTTGGTGGTTGGCGTTTTAGGTAAATGTTTGGTTTTGTTGTTGTTGTGTTTTTTTGCTTGAAGAACAGCCTGTCTGTCGGTTCCTCTTCTCCCCATTGCTGCTTCGAAATTTGGTTTCAATGCAGCAATGGGGAAAAGGAGGAGCTAGCAGTCAGCTCGCTCTTCCCCCGGTAAGGTTCGTTAGGTAGGTTGGATGAAAAGGAAGCAGAGAAGAGCTATCTACCTGATGTTGGTTCTCTCCTCTCTGTCTCCTTTTTCTCCTGGCTTACCTAACCGGAGATCGGCAGGCAGCGATCCGTAAGGGGTGGTGCTCTTCCTTGTGGATTGCTGGCTGCTGCTTTTGTATTACCTCCATCAGTAGAACAAAGGCAGCAGCCAGTCATCCGCCAGGGAGTGTGCTTCCCCTGACGAACTGCTGCCTGCTGCTGGGTTTTTTCCCACCCCGCCTCAACTTATCTTGAGGCCGGCGGTGGCCTCGCCATGTCTTTGGTGGGGTAGTGGGGAGGAGAGGGAGTCCCTCTTCTCCGCATTGCTCTGGGAAAGAAGGCCGGCGGTGGTCTCGCCGTGGTTGTTTGTGTGTATTTGTTTGCGAGGCCGTGAGGCGCTGCGTCCGCTTGCGGCGGACTTGCACTCCCGTTGCGGGAGGCCAGCATGTTTTTATTTTATTTTTTGCATGCTGGCTTTTTCAGCGTTCTGCTCATTCGCGCCCTTCACCCTGATTGGCTGAAGTGCTCACAGCGTGTAGGATGCTGGGACTTGGAGTTTTGTTTGTTTTGTTTGCGTTCGTGCGGCGGGTTTTTTGCAGCTCGATTTCAATTGGGCGTGCCGCATTTCCCAATGTTCATTTTGCTTGCGCCTCTCAGCTTGATTGGCTGAGGCGCAGCGCAGCACAGAGGACGTTGGGAATTGAAGTTGTTTCCCTTTGTTCCCGTTTGTGGGGCTGTTGCCCCATTGCTGGCTTTGGCAACCTTGCGGCGCTCTGCGGTGCGGGTTCGGGTGAGTGCCGGTTGCTCAGTATGGGATACGATAGTCGGGTGCGGGCGTGTATACTGGAGTCCAACCGTTAACGCCCCTCTTTATAGGTAAAGATGGTCCTTTTTCTTTCCAATGGGTTTCCCCCCTCTTCCACCAGGGGGCTTCTCCTTTGAATGGGATTTTCCTTGTGCAGTCATTCTTATAAAGACGGTGAGGGATGTACCGATGGTGTTTTGGTGATGTAGGCAGTTGAGGAGAACATGTCCCTGTGTTCTTTCCTCTCCCTCAATTATCCTCCTTTTCTATTTCTGTTTCTTACAGAAATTAGTACCAGCACATCCTATCACCATACCAATGAGCCATTGTTATCGATATTCTCCATATGAACATCCCTCTGCTGTGTGTATATTGCAGTATGAAAGTCAGGGTTAATAATTAATAATGAGAAGTTATTCTTGCCAAGAACAATGAACAACATTCCATAAGGCAAAAATAGGGACAGCCCAAACAAAAAGTTCTAATTTTGAAACTGAGTTGCAGATCAGGATGAAATTTGGCACAGTTGAGGCAGCATGCCTGATGCTGATCTGTGCCAAATTTGAAGACATATGGTCAAATAGTTTTAAAATTATAATTTTTAAAAATAGAACTAATTTGCCTCCATTCAGACACAAACAACCAGAAACTACCGGAGGTAGGAAATTAATGAAATAAATGTAAAAAGCCTACATTTCTTATGTTAGAAGAACATCTTTTACATTGCTGCTTCTTTTTAATTGCAGAAGATCAATCTTGTAAAATATTTGTCTGTTATAATAGTACTTCCTGTGCAAAAAAAAAAAAAAGTGATTTTGACAATTGCAAGCATGTGCAGTAGAGGCTGACCAGATCAACAGTGGCTGCAGGTCACAGAAACCTTGCTGTGTTTGCTTTAAAAGACCTCTGCTAGTCCACTAAATTCTGCTCCTCTTCTCAGACATCTCAGCAGCCAAGCCAGAAATGAGACTTACAGGTTCAACCTTGGATCTCAGGATCCTTTATTTTATTCTTTCATTCCTTTTTTCCAGTAAATTGCCTCTTTAGGACAGGAAAGTGACTGACATGGGGGTATGTAGAGAAGAAGAGAGGGAAAGACCCTTGGACATTGGAAGCTACAATTCTATGCTATTAATTCCAGAAGAAGCTCTATGAAATTAACCAAAACTTAATTTTGTGTAGACATGGATAAGTCTTGCCCTGTTATTTTAAATCTTGCAGCAGAACACTAATATGGAATAATGCATTTTGCATTTCCCAGTGTTTTTGTGGGACAGGCTGGTTAAAGAAGTCCAGCCTAGCAAAGTATCCTTTGGAAAAATCCAAAGTGGCACTGAATGATCAGTTTCTGATTAGCACAATGATTGGATCTTCATGAGGGTTTCAAGCAGATTCTTTACTTCTTTCTTTTCTATTTCAGAGGCTGCTCCTCAGTTATGCATAATAAAAGCTTCGACTTTTGCTTCTGTTAACTGTAGTGGTGTTACATACCAACCCAAAGCTCTTCTTAACCTGAAACTGTGGTTTGGTGACACAAGCCAACATCTTAATTACTATTTGGAATAAGGTTGTTCCAACAAACTACAATTAAGATCAGTAACAGTTTGACAAGTTCAAGGAGCACTGCAATGCGCTGCACTACAATATATGATGGAGGGGCATAACCCACTAGCAATATGAAGTGCACATTTTAGTGTTTCATCGTCCTTTTTTAAAAACCTGAAAAGAGTGTAAAATGAACATGAAAATATCATATTAGTGAGACAAAAATATTTTGTTCTTAATTAACATACTAGGCTAATATTCATTATGAACATTTGTTTATTTTAATTATGTTGAAGAAAATATTGTATTACAATTCAAAAAGAAATGTATCTCAAAATAACTTTGAAATTGCATAACTGAGCAAAAGCTAGAAAATTATCTTGATGTCTTCAGTTCAGTAAGCTCTACTTGACTTTAATTACATATTTTTACAGCTTTATTAATAATGCAGCAATTGGCTAGTGGCTTTCTTTAAAGCCAAGTATACATCATTTTTAATGTGCAACATGTTTAATCATCTTAAGATAATACAACAAACCTGTGAGGTCAGCCGCTGTTTCCATTATTCAATGCTATCTACTACTAAGAGCATTGGAGTTTGCTTTGGTTTGTCCCAAGTCACCCACTGTATCCATGTTCAAGTAGGATTCTGGATAAAGGATTCATAATTCCCAATGCTCTCAAGAGGCGGAGTTGCATGCTATAATGGTAGTGTTTGGAAGAGATCCTAAACTTCTGTATGCTCTTTGTGATGCTGGCATAGGGTTTGAACATTTGTAAGGTTATGTAGTATTTCTACTAGCAGAGTTGCAGTGGCCTAATGTTGAGCTATAATAATAATTTCATACTAGAAATTATTCTGGGTTGAAAGGATTTTTGTGAAAGAAACTCCACTCAGGGAATGCCGAAATGAGGCTCCTTTCATGTCCTCAAGAGCTGGGTCAGAGACGGGCGCTCAATCCGTCATGCAGTACCCAGGTCTTGAACTGCCGACTTGCCAGCCTTCCAGCTAACAAGGTGAGCTTCTTAACCACTGAGCCACCACAGCCCCTAATGTTGAGTTTATGGCTATTAAACAGGAGCAATCACTCTGGAAGGTTGTGATCAAGTAAGAATAGAAAATTTAAGTTTATTGCTTCTGCAAATCTGTTTGGAGATAATAAGGGAGAATCATAACCCTGTTTACAGAAGCCCCTCCAGATAGCTTTTTATAGTGAGGTACCACTTGGGACTGCAGTGGCTCAAGTGGTTAAGATGCTGAACTTGAAGACTGGAAGGTCACAGATAGATTCCTGAGTACTGCACGACAGAGTGAGGTACTGTTTCTGTTCTAGTTCCTGCCAACCCAGCAGTTCAAAAGCAAGAAAATGCAAGTAGATAAATAGGGATCACTTTGGTGGAAAGGTAACAGCATTCCATGCACTCCAGCGTCTAGACATGCCTGCCACATGTCCACGGAAACGTCTGCAGTTGCAGACAGCACTGGCTTTTGGGCTATAATCAGAGATGAGCACTGAACTCTAGAGTCAGATGCGGCTGGTTTTTAAGCAACAGCAACCTTTACTTTTACCTTACCACTTGGAGCCTTTTTCATGATGACTGTCAGCATGCCCCTGTCATAAATGTTTTAATTTATAAATTTATTTTAAAGGTGTTTTTAAGCAGCTTAATATTGTCTCTGTTCCATACTATGTATGTATCTTATTGGAAACTACTTGGTGATTATTAAATCAAGGAACCTACTAGTATCAGGACAAGCTTGTAAAGCACATATAGCAATCTCAGAGGTGTAAAAATACTATCTTCTGTCTCCAGGTTTTGTCAAGAAGTATCTATGTGTGCTGCTGCTTGTACAAGAGATGAACATGTACAAACATACAGATAATAAGACAGTCATGTAAGATATGTGCCATATTGCAGGCACACCCCCCCAATAACGGACACAGACAACATTGAAAGTGGATAACAGCATAGGGCCACATTTATTGATTCAATGCCCTAGTCCGAATTATAAATTTGCATTGGTAAAACGACCAATCGTAATTCCTAAGGCAAGCAGGCCGAAGTAACACTGGTAAGGTACGACCCCAAAATTGCCAACGGCAATTGGTTACAATGTATCAATTTGTATCAATTTGTTTGATGACAACAAACAAATTGTTGACCGTAGTCAATAACTAACTTATGACCCCACCCTCTGACGCGTATCCGTGAAATCACAGGGGTGATGCATGCTGGTTAGCAATCGTCATCACCCCATCGCCTGGTTCGTCGTTGACCGGACAACGTTTAACTAATTTATTCCTGTCTAGTGTTGTCCAGTCAATTGCGAACCTGCCGGATACTTGTGGGTCATACTGTTTACCTTACCAGTGCTACCCGCCAATGTGACCAAAGTCAACAGTAGGAACACAGAAAGCCCCCTATATCAAACCATAGCAACAGTGTGGGATGGGCAAAAAAGCCAGGACCCGGAGCCAATATGGGTCCCAACCAAAAATTCCCACCCGGCCCCGAAGCGACCATAATATCACACTGTTAACTAGGGAGGGGGTGGAGGGGAAAAAACTTCTCCGCTCCGTCGCTGAGGTAAAATGGCAGCTTGGCTGCCTCGTGGCCACCCCTTTTATAAGGGAGCTGGCCACGCCCCTAACTACCCGGATTCTCTGTCCTGTGGGGGGTGGCCGCAAAGGGCGCGGCGGCCATTTTGGCGCCGCGCTTGCATTGCAGGCGCACCCCCCCAATAACGGACACAGACAACATTGAAAGTGGATAACAGCATAGGGCCACATTTATTGATTCAATGCCCTAGTCCGAATTATAAATTTGCATTGGTAAAACGACCAATCGTAATTCCTAAGGCAAGCAGGCCGAAGTAACACTGGTAAGGTACCACCCCAAAATTGCCAACGGCAATTGGTTACAATGTATCAATTTGTATCAATTTGTTTGATGACAACAAACAAATTGTTGACCGTAGTCAATAACTAACTTATGACCCCACCCTCTGACGCGTATCCGTGAAATCACAGGGGTGATGCATGCTGGTTAGCAATCATCATCACCCCATCGCCTGGTTCGTCGTTGACCAGACAACGTTTAACTAATTTATTCCTGTCTAGTGTTGTCCAGTCAATTGCGAACCTGCCGGATACTTGTGGGTCATACTGTTTACCTTACCAGTGCTACCCGCCACACGGAGGGGCTTCAAAGAAGACCTGACGCCCCCCCCAGACCGTCAGCTCGGTCAACAGGCCTGCTCGCCAATCACCCAACAGGAGGTCCATACCTCCTCGCGACAGATGGACCCCATCCCCTGCGTACAAGTCATAATTTTGTAGACTAATATCGGGGTGATGACTAACCCGTCCCCAAGCCCTGTTGGCAAGAAACCGCGCCATTGCCTTATTGACCGCGCGCCTAGCGCGGTCAAGGGCCAGGAGGTTAACGCCCCCTCTGTAAGAATGGCGCGGGACAATGTCCGACCAAACCAGGGTTGTGGCAGGCCAGACATAATGCAAGTAGGCGAGGTCCTCGCAAATCGCATGCCTAAGCGAGAAGCCGGTGACCTGGCCCAAATCATTGCCCCCCAGGTGGATGATTAGAATGTCAGGCGGGTCAGCACCCAGGCCAGAAAAAAGGAAAGGCCGCAGCTCCCGCCATAACATCCCAGGCTTACCATGCCATGCGAGACTGGCGTGGTCACCCATTCCCAGTCGGGGTCCCCATTCTGTCGCCGCAGCGTAACGCGCTGCCCTGTGCACATAGCTGTGGCCCACCAGCCATACTGTCACCGGTGTAATACGACACCCAGGGTCTGTAAGAAAATTGAGAAAAAAGGCGGTAAGGTGACTGGATTGGTACTCATGGCGGGAGTGGGCGCACATAAAACTGAAAACATTGCGAGCCCCACCTTCCCATGCTGCGTATGTCAGCCCCAGAGTACCCAAAAGCAGCTGCTGTAGAGGCTGCACCAATCCGGAACGAATGTGTGCCATAACGGGCACCTGGTAGGCCCACCCTGGTGAGGGCGCTGGCTGTCACCTTCCAAAACTGAAATTTAGTAAGGGGAGACCCATCTTGGTGACAGAAAAACGGGCCGTGGTGCATGCCACGCAGTGCCAGGAATTCCTGTAGGGCACCAACCGGACAGATGTCTGCCAAAGAACAACGTAGCAGTCTTACACCACTGCCTACGCCATGCTGATCTGTTTTAGAGGAGCGTATCCTCAACTGGGCCCAGTCTTTGGCTACGTAGACATCTTCGAGTTCCAGTGCCCTACCACTTGCATCCGCCTTAGACAGCATCACGAGTTCGCTGACGCGGAGCGCTCCAAAAAATGCCACCGTTGTGGCTGCGTGAAAAAGGGCTGCCTCATAATGATCAAAACAGAGGCCTGGCCAGCCCCGGGCCAACTGGGTAAGAACCCCTGGGGAAATAGGGTGCCGGTCATCCGGGCAACGCCCGCGCTCGCGCACCCACCCCTCCAAAACATGTCGCACACGGAAGTCAGAGGTGGTATCCACATGACCTCCCACTTTGGCCATAAAAGCCAACGCCGAGAGCTTGGATGCTATGGTGCGAGGTGCAAGGCCCTGTGCATGCAGGTGAACCATGAACCGCAGAACATGGTCCACCGGGATAGGCCAGGTCTCTGGCAAGAGAAATTGAGTAGCAAATGCCCTGTAAGAATTGAATGCTTGTTGATACGCCTTACGCGTGCGTGGCGCTAGTGACAGGCCAATCGCCCGGTTCACCTCTCCTTGCCAATAGTCCACATCTCGTCCGGGAGTGGCGAGGGAAATTCCTCCGCATCCGGGGCCAAGGCGCGGAACCGGGAGATCTGCAGGCGGGACAAAGCGTCAGCAATATCATTATTAATCCCTGGGACATGCCTGGCCCTGAACAAAACGTTGAGGCGCAGGCAGCGCAGCACAAAATGGCGCACTAGGTCCATGACCCTGGGCGATTTGGAAGTCTGTGCATTGACAATGTGGACAACAGCAGCATTGTCACACCAGAAATGCACCACCGAATTAGCCCACTGTTCGCCCCATAGCATCAAAGCCCCCAGAATGGGGAAAAAATTCCAGGTATGTGAGATCCCGCAGGCGACCTGTGCCTGCCCATGCCGGTGGCCACCCACCACAGGCCCACTTCCCATTGAAGTACATCCCATAACCCAGGGATCCTGAGGCATCAGACTGGATCTGGAAATTGGGGGACGCCAGGAGGTCAGACCTCCAAAATGAGACCCCATTAAACTCCCTCAGGAATTGCAACCAGACGAACATGTCTGCCCTGATACCCCGGGTGAGCCTAACTCTGTGGTGGGGCCTGGATAACCCTGCCATGGCGTCGCATAAGCGCCGGGCAAAAGCCCTGCCCGGTGCGACCACCCTGCAAGCAAAATTAAGGTGCCCATGTAGCACCTGAAGTTCTCTCAGTGATGCCTTACGCTTGGCCAGCAATTCCGAGATAAGGGCCACGATCCCGGACACCTTATCACCCGGCAACCTAGAAGCCTGCACTACTGTGTCAATCTCAACCCCCAGGAATACTAGCCTGGTCGATGGGCCCTCGGTCTTTTCGGGTGCTAAAGGGACACCAAGTTCCTCCATTAGCGTCTGAAATGTGTTGAGGAGACGTGCGCACGTGTCCCAGCCCCGTTTACGCCCGAATAAAAAGTATCCAGGTAATGGGCTACAGACCGGGACCCTGACCTGCGGGCGAAAGCCCACTCTAGGAAGGTACTAAAATGCTCGAAAGCCGAGCATGATATGGAGCAGCCAAAAGGCATGGCCTTATCAAAGTAATATTCCCCCTTAAATTTAAAATGATGAATAAGGCGAAACTCACCTAGGGACTTTTTGGGAACCAAACCCAGTGGCGAGACCTTAAGATTGGGAAACGGGGGTACGGGGAAAGGTCCAGCGACCCTGCCCGCGACTAACTCCTTTTGAATGCTGGCCGCAGCCACCTCCTCCCTTCCTCTAAGGGATAAAAGGTTGGGAGCATCCTGAGGGGACCTATCACCCACAAAAGGGATACGAAATCCCTGCTTAAAACCTTGAAGAATATACTCCCTGTCCTCCCCCCTTCGGGTACGATGCGAGCCTGCGCTCCAGCATGTCCACCTTAATTGGGGAGGGAGCCTTTTGGAGAACTAGCTCCATCCGTGGCAGCCTTGCCACCCCACAGTCCACCCTTCCCTCTGCCTCGCGCCCCCCCAGGCTTGGGGCAAACAGAGGCTGCGTGGGGGCCAGAGCATGTGGGACACTCATGCTTATACCTGCAGTTCTTTCGATTGCAGGAACCAATTGACGAGAAAGTCCATCACAGCAGGCGGGCTGGAACCCCCTGCCCCGCCGCCTGGCGGGTAACCTGCGCTGGAGCCGCTCGCTGGACCGCATGTCCGCAATGGTATCTATCCCCCGGGGCAGGGCGTGTGGGTGTCATATACAAAAGCCAAAGCCTCTGGCACGGCTCATCCCATCTCATCTCGGGGTGAAGGGGAATCCTCATACGGAATTCCTCGTCATATGCTAGCCATGAGGGGCCCGGGAAATCGACCATCGCCCTATATATGTTGTCCAAATATTGGACCATGGGAATAGCTAAATCCGGCCGCGCCCTCAAATATACCGCCATGTATATTAAATAAGCGGGGAGCCAGTTGGCCAAGGTACGCGGCGGCTTACGGCGGCGTGCCTGCTCCTTGTCCTACTCATCCTGACCCTCCCTTTCCTCCTTGGTGGGCTCTCTGTACAGGAGTGAGAAGATATCTACGTACTCCCCTTGCCATATCTTTTCCCTAGTAGCCTGTGCCAGGTGATCACCCAATGGCAAGGAATACCCTGCCGTCGGCAAGGCTGAAAAAGGGACAGCCGGCCTGATAAAAGGGGTCTGAACTAATCCAGCCACCCCCAGAACATTCCCTGTAGTGTAGGGACCAATGCCCACCCCAGTGCCCAAGGTGGTAGTCGTCGTCGCCGGGTGGGTCGCCGACAGCGTGGCCCCCGCACCACCCGCGCGAGGCCAAGGCCATTGAAAGGCCCCCCCTAGATTGGGAATGTGTGTGGATGTACTCGCTTGCACCGTATACTCACACGCTGCACCCCCGTGGGCCGCCCCCACCGGGGGTTCCGGCCCACTGGGGGCGTCGGAGCTCACGACCGACGTAGAGCTCATCACCGGGGCTTGACCCGCACCTGGTTGCTGGCTGGGGAGCTGCGAGGCAGTGTCCGAACCCGCGCCACACGCCTGCAGCAGCTCGACCCTCCCCGCCGGCTGTTGTCCTCCAGCCGACAGCGTCTCAAAAGGAACCCCGAAAGGGGCGCCCGCCTGACTGGCCCGCGCCAACGACGCCTCCAGGGCCGCAATGCGGGCCAGCAAGGTGTCCACGTTGACCATGGGCAAAGGGCCGGCCGGCCCGCCTGGCCCAGGCATGGGTACAGGTCCCTGTACCCCGGGACCCACATATGGCCATTGGCCAGCACCGAAGCCCGGCAGGGTTGGTGGAGAAACCTGCCAAGGCAGGGGGCCGCACCGCCCCCCAAGGCTAGAGGGCCCCGGGAGAGGCTGCAGCCCAAGAGGAGTAGGCCCGACAGAGTGGGCAGGAGCAGGAGCGGTGTCCACCGCTCGTGGGCCGCGGGCCGGAACCCCTTCCGCGCCCGCCCTCTGATCGCCCACCCCGGGCCAAGGGGCAATATTCCGCCGGCCCCGGCCGGGGCTGGCAAAGGTGGCTGCTGAGGAGGCGGCACCGCGGTCCTCCGACCTGGGTTGCGCCTCCTAACAACGCGAGCTGAACTCGAAGCCGCCTTCTTCTTCGAAGGCATCTCCACCGGAGCAAAAAGGGAAGCCGGAAAGGCAGAACCGCTACCAAAAGGCTTCCCGGTAAGCTAACGAGCGACGGAGATGCAGGGGAAAAAACTTCTCCGCTCCGTCGCTGAGGTAAAATGGCAGCTTGGCTGCCTCGTGGCCACCCCTTTTATAAGGGAGCTGGCCACGCCCCTAACTACCCGGATTCTCTGTCCTGTGGGGGGGGGCGCAAAGGGCGCGGCGGCCATTTTGGCGCCGCGCTTGCATTCTTCATTCCTTTTTTCATTTTATGACCCATTTATTGAAATTGTCTCCCAATTGAAAGCAAAAAGAAATTTTGACAGAAGGCTTAGTTAGTAAGAATTATAAACTCTTAATGTATAGTGGTGAGACAGAGAATTTTGAGAAACATGGGAGACTGATTTAAGGATAGAAATTAAGGAAGATGATTGAGCAAAAATATGGAATCAAAGGATTATGAAAAATATGTCAGTGAGAATGAAAGAACATTGCTATAAAATTAAATAGAGATATTCTATGACCCCAGTTCGACTAAGCCATTATGATCCTAATTACAAAAAGGATTGTTGGGAATGTAAGGAAAAGATAGGGACATATTTTCATTTATGGTGGGACTGCAAACTGGCAAACAAGACCTGGACCAAAGTTTTAAAAAACATAAATAATTACTGTCACCAAAACTAGAAATGTCTCCTAGACTTGCATTGTTAATGGATTTTAACAATATAAAAGTGGAAAAAAGAGAGGTGGTTATTATTATGGTAACAGCAACAAGGTTGCTAATGGATAAAAATTGGAAAATCTACATGGAATTTACATGAGAAGAATGGTATAAAGAGCTGTGGAGCATTGCCATAAATGACAAACTGACATGTGAGATAAAATTAAAGAAAGGTATAATAAAGAAAAATGACTTTATAGGGAGATTTTATTATGTTTTTGTCAAAACTAATCAGAACAAACAAGTGCATGAATATTTAAGTTTTTGGAAATAGGGGATAAGAATAAATGAGATTTTTGTTTATATTTCTTGTTAAGCTAACATCCTGTTGGTGATGGGTTGCACATATTAGTAGATGTTTTTTCTGCTTCTTTTTAAAAATACAGTAAAACCCCGGGTTACGACTGCTTTGGGTAACGTTTGGCATGGGTTATGACAGCAAGTCCAATGGAACAACCGATCCGGATAACGACTGTTTTAATTCATTTTTTTGGGTTATGGCGGTCAAATTGCGATCGATTATATATATTTCTGCTTCTTTTAAAATATGTATTGTTAGTGTTGAATTATGTATTTTTATTTCTGTTTAATTTTAAAATTATATATATATATAAAGAAATTGTTTCCCCAATCTTCAGCTTTCTGTGCTTAGACCTACAATCTGAATGTTGTACAGCCTTTCAATTTGAAAGTATTGCTTGCATAGTACATAAAAATCTGGGAGTACAGTATTTACCTTTACTTTACTCTCTTTCTTGCAAAATTTTAAAAACCAAATCATCTTCTTGCAACATTGCATTTTTAAAAAAGCATTTCAGATTTTTTTGAGTATTCTTGTTCACACTCATTGTTATGCCTGTTGTCATCAAAGATCATATTAGGTCTAGAAGCCAGGGTCTCAGCTAAATGTCAGTACAAAAAGGTGGTGAAGCAGGGTGCAGGATGTATCAGGAAATTTGGCTCCGGATAAAAGTAGCAAGGGAAGGGTCAATCACACACATACACCCACCTTGCCTTTCTACCAAACATATCTGTGTTGGAAATCACACCCTTGCTTGTTGCATTGCACTGGTTTGGCAGAGCCAGATGACTTGAAGCTCCTTTCACCTCACCATCTGGACAAAAGACTGTAGCTCAGCACTATAGCATATGCTTTGAACAAAAAAGGTCTCAAGTTTAATCTCTGGCATCTGTAGGAAAAAGTGGGAAAGACTTCTGGCAAAATGCCTAACCACATGTTATTAGATGACTTCAATGCCTGAGCACCCCTTCTCAGCTGGCACTACAGCAAAGGTATTTGTACATTTCTATGCAACCGTGTCTGTGGGAGTCCCCAGGTCTTACATGATCCTGAGAGTATCAAAAAGTCCTTGGGATAATGATATAAGGAGCTACCATGCAGGTTCAGTTCACTTCAAGTCTGCTTATTGCATGGTGCTCAGGCATACAGTGCAAATCTCACCACCTCCCAGTCCATGGGTCTAAATTCTGTCTGACTGACATGGGAACTGGGTGAAGTACAGCTCACCTCATCCAGGGGAACTCTCAAAGTCCAGCATGGCTAGGAGAATAGATGTTCCTCTTGTCCTGCCATGGGGATGTCAAATCCTGAAATTAAGGAGAAGATTCCTTAATTGTCAAAGCTACCAAGTCCAGTGTTTTTAATTCCACCATTGCCACTGCATTGGGGTCAATTGGCTTTCACATACCTTAGTGAGTAAAAGCCTGGGTGCAGGGAAGGAAAAGGCAGAGAAAGACCTAGGCCTCAACTGACCAGTTACTATTCTGAGGCCTTGGGGGGAGGTGAGTGAAGAATCGGCCCCTCCCCCCACCCCATCCTAAAACTTGGGTGCAGGGAAGGAAAAGGCAGAGAAAGACCTAGGCCTCAACTGACCAGTTACCATCCAGAGGCCTTGGAGGGAGGTGAGTGAAGAATCGACCACTTCCCCCCACCCCATCCTAAAACCTGGGTGCAGGGAAGGAAAAGGCAGAGAAGGACACAGGCCCCAACTGCCCAGTTACTATCCAGAGGCCCAGGGGAGTCCTCCTAGAGTAGCAACGCCCCAGAGGGCAAAGAGGAAGGGCCGCACTGACACTGCAGACACAGACACTGCAGACACAGGAGACCCTCGACCACCCCCAGGAGACACCATCCGCAGCCACCATCACAGCAAGGCCCGAGTCGGTGCCTTTGACAAACTCCTCGCAGCCGAAGGGAGGCGAGAGCTGCTGCATGCATGCAAGGGATCAGTAATCAAACTGAAATAATATAGTTGACTTAACATAGATGACTTATAGCAACTGACATAGTGACTGTGTCACTGTGTCAGTTTAGAACTGACTGACATCAGTTCTAAACTGATACTGTGTTCTAAACTGTGATAATATGCATGATGTTACCTTGTTTTAAACTGTGATAATATGTATGATGGGGGGGGGGGAAATGGCATAGAAACCGGCAAAGCACGCCAGGGAGTTTGCCAAGAGAACCCTATTGACCAAAGCAAAGGCAAAACAAAGGGACAAATCGGAGGAAACAGGAAGGATGCTCAGCACATTAGATGGACAGAAAGGGATGGGCAGGAAAGGGGGAGAAGAAATACAGTGTTGTAAGGAACAATATTGCATAGGGACATGGAATGTAAGATCTATGAACCAAGGAAACCTGGAAGTGGTAAAAAAGGAAATGGAAAGAATAAGTATTGACATCTTGGGAATCAGTGAGCTAAAATGGACAGGTATGGGCGAATTCAGCTCTGGAAACCATCATATCTACTACTGTGGACAAGAAAACCTCAGAATAAATGGAGTGGCCATAAATGTAAATAAAAGAGTGAGAAAAGCAGTAATGGGATACAATCTCAAAAATGATAGAATGATGTCAGTCAGACTACAAGGCAAACCATTTAATATCACTGTAATCCAAATATATGCACCAACTACTAGTGCAGATCAAGCCACAGTAGACCAGTTCTATGAGGACCTACAACATCTTATAGAACAGACACCAAGAAACGGTGTCCACATTATCTTAGGTGACTGGAATGCAAAAGTAGGAAATCAAAAAGTGGACGGAATAACAGGCAAGTTTGGTCTAGGAACACAAAACGAAGCAGGGCAAAGACTGATAGAGTTCTGCCAAGATAACACACTAGTCATAGCAAACACCCTTTTCCAGCAACACAAGAGGAGACTCTACACATGGACATCACCAGATGGCCAACATCGAAACCAAATTGACTACATACGCTGTAGCCAAAGATGGAGAACATCCATACAGTCAGCAAAAACAAGCCACAGTCCGCTGTGGCTCAGATCACAATCTACTGATTGCAAAATTCAGGCTCTTTAGTGTAAGGGACCAAAGACAATGAAACAGTCGAAGGGTTGGCTTAACACAGGTTTATTGCATGATGATCCGGAGGAACATGTGGTAATGGCGGATGAGTAGCTCAATATATACAGCTGGCTATACATTTGAATGTGGCTCGTCGACAGACTATTGGTTGCTGCCTGCGTGACGTCGTAGGAAGTCACGCCCTTCTTGACCAGGTGAAGAGGTGGCGGGGAATCTTCCCGCGCAGCTGAACCAGGTGAATATGATCCATGAGAGCTGGACGCTCGCTACTGCCCTCTGGTGGTCACTAGCTCGCGTCCCCTTATTAGGTTTACATTGATACAGCTGATGGTTATAATGTTGCACACAGAAAGGTTACATTGATAACACATGGCAAAGGTACATTGTTAAAGGCACAGCTTTACAGAACACAACATCCCTCCCCCCTAGGATGAGACGAAGTCTCTCAGCCAAGATGGCTTGTTGCATGTGCGTTTGGGCCGTGAAGAGGGCTGCCCCCCCGGGGGCGTTATTGCTTCTTTGTTCCCTGGTCCCTTGTCCTGAAATGGGAGAGGGAGACTTGTTAGTGGCTTGCCGCTGTCTGGCGGCCTTAGGGGAAGGGAAAAACTCCATTGTGGGCAGACCGGGGGCAGACGGGGCTAACGAAAAACCCCTCTTCTCGCTTGGACGGGTGGGGGACCACTCCGAAAAACCCCCCTGGTTCTGAAAATCAAAATCTAACTTGGTAGGGGTACCCGCATTTGTGGGGACTTTCCGTGAGATATGTATGGGGCCGGGTTCCTCCTCCTCGGAAAGATCCCCCAGGGTATCTATGAGGATATCCTTCTCCCCCCTTGGTGGGGGCCCGCGGTCCCCTTTTCCTCACCCTTGGGCTGAACGGGTGGGGGAGAACCCTAACGCTGACTTATTCCCTGCTTGATCTGTGCCCTGCTCATCGGAGACCCTGCATCGGAGCTGGTCCGCGTGCCGCCTCCACAGGAGCCCTGTGCTGGTTTCCACGCGGTACGACACGGGGCCGGTTTGCTCCACAACTACGCCCGGTACCCAGGCTGGGCCCGTGCTGGCGTAATTCCTGCAATGCACGGGGGCGCCTACACTGAAACTCTTTGTAGCCTCTAGCCCGATGTTCCTCCCTTTGTCCTCTACCCTCGTGGGGTCTAGCCTAGTAAGGATGGTGGTCAGCTTCCTGCGCATTAAGAGCTCTGCGGGGGAGTATCCTGACGCCAACGGGGTCACCCTGTACCCTAGCAGAAACTGACACACTTGTAGGTTCAGATCCCCTGGGCCCATGCGCCACAACGCGTCCTTCGTGGTGCGGACGAGGCGCTCTACTTGGCCGTTGGTGGCCGGGTGAAAAGGGGCGGAGGTGATATGCTGAACGGCGTTAATCTCCATGAATGCCCTAAACTCGGAGGACGTGAAACAACTAGCGTTGTCGCTAATTAACGTGTTGGGTATGCCGAACGTGGAAAAGAGCCTCCACAAATGCCTAATGGTCTGGGCCGAGGAGGTGCTCGTGACTGGGATAACCTCCAACCATTTGGAGAAAGCGTCCACTACAAGGAGGAACAGGGTGCCTCTGAACGGGCCCGCAAAATCAACGTGCACCCGGGACCACGGCCCCTTAGCCGCGTCCCATTCCCTGTGGGGAAGGCGGGCCTCCTCTGGTCTGGAGCATTGGCAACTTTCACAAGTGCTGACCATGTGCTCGATGTCGGCGTCCAGCTGGGGCCACCAGAAGTAACTCCGGGCCAGCGCCTTGGATCGCACGATGCCGGGGTGGCTGACGTGAAGTAGTTTGAGCACCCGCGGCCGAAGGGAAGAGGGAATCACCACCCGCTGCCCCCACAAGAGACACCCCCTCTCTAGGGACAGTTCTAGCTTTTTTCTGAAAAATGGAGCGAACTCCTTCGCTGGGGAGGACGCGGGCCACCCTTTCTGCAGCCAGGAGCTTACTGCCGCTAACGTTTTGTCTTTCTCTGTCGCTTTGGCAATGTCGGCGGGCACTACGGGGGGCGAATCCAGCACCTCTATCATGAGAACCTGATGGTCCCGCTCCCCCTTGCTCACCTGGCTGGGCGTTAGGGGAAGGGGAGACCTAGATAGAGCGTCCGCATGGCTGATCTCTTTCCCGGGCCGGTAGACCAACGCGTGCTGATACGCGTTGAGAAAAATGGCCCACCTGAGCATCCTCGGGGACAGGATCTGAGGGGTGGGCTTATCTGCGGTAAAGATGCCTAGCAGGGGCTTGTGGTCCGTCACAATGGTGAAGGGGTGGCCATACAGAAAATCGTGAAATTTTTTCGTCCCCGCGACTATCGCTAGTGCCTCCCTGTCCGTCTGTGCGTAGTTTCTCTCTGCTTGGGACCGGGACCTGGAGTAAAATGCTATCGGGGCCTCCCTTCCGTTTTCCAGCACGTGGCACAGCACCGCCCCCACCCCCACTGGAGATGCATCACAGGTCAGAACTACTGGGCGTTTGGGGTCGAAGTGGGTCAGTATGGCGTCGGACGCCAGGAGGCTTTTTAGCTCACTAAATGCCCTTTCTTGGTCATCGCCCCACTTCCATGCCTGCTCTTTCTTTAGCAGTTTGTGTAGCAGTTCAGCCACCGCTGCCTTCCGGGGGAGGAAGGAGTGGTAAAAGTTGAGCAGCCCTAGGAACGACTGCAACTCGGGCTTGGAGGTGGGGCAGGGGGCTTTCTTGATGGCTGCCACCTTGGACTTGGATGGTTTTATTCCCTCAGGAGTCACACAAAACCCTAGGAACTCAACCTCGGTTGCGAAGAAGACGCATTTGTCCTTTCGCAACCTCAGCCCCGCCTTTTCGAATATTGTCAGGACCTTCCCCAACCTCTTGGCCAATTCAGCCCGACTCCCCCCTGTTATTAACACGTCATCAAAATAAGGCAACACCCCCTCCAGTCCCTTCAGGAGGCGTTCCACGAGTGACTGGAAAATTCCTGGCGCCGAATTCACGCCGAATTGGAGGCACGTCACCTGGAACGCCCCCTTATGGGTGACTATGGTCTGCGCAGCAGCTGCGGCAGGGGACACCGTAAGCTGCTGGTAGGCCTGTGCTAAGTCGAGCTTAGCGAAACACTTCCCCCTGTGTAACCTGGCCAGCAGATGGCTGACTACCGGCACCGGATATGCATTCGGGCGGATCGCCTTGTTGATGGTGCACTTGTAGTCGGCGCATATGCAGACCTCCCCATTGGCTTTTAGTGCGGTTACAATTGGAGTTTCCCACTCCGCAGAATCTACAGGCACAAGGATCCCCTGACCCACCAATTTGTCCAGTTCCGCCTCTATCTTGTCCTTGAGTGCGAACGGCACCCGGCGTGGTTTTAGGCGAATAGGGCGGACCTCCGGGTCCAGGTCGAAAGTCACTGGGGGCCCCTTGAATTTCCCCAGTCCTTTTTTGAAGACTTCGGGGTGCGCCTCGCACACCTCCTGAATTGGATCAGTCCCAACGGCGTGCATCCCAACGGCGTGCACCCCCCCAATAAAAAACCCCAGGGGCTGGAACCATTGAGTTCCAAGGAGGCTGCAATCTCCTCCCTTGAGCACGACTAGGGGAAGGGACGCGGCGTGCTCCTTGAATTTGACCTGAAATTCTCCAACCCCCAACACTGGAATACTGTTCCCTTGCACGTCCCGTAGTGTGGACCTCAATGCTTTGAGCTTGGGCCGCTTGTGGGGGGCAATTCCCAAAAACTCCCTCTGGGAAATGATTGAATATGAGGACCCCGAGTCAATTTCCATCCTAATGGGAACCCCTTGGACTAGTACCTCAACAAAGTAGCGGGGGTGTCCTGTAGACACGCTGAACACTGGGGCGTCGTCCTCACTGCCGTCGGAGATGCAGCCCACGCCGTCCTGCTTCCGCGTGGCCTGGGCGCCGTCCTTGGGTCTCGTTGGGCGGTCTTGTCCCGCGGAACGGTCTGCGGAGCTCCTCCGGGTCTCGCGCTTCTTCCTGCACACCTTGGCGATGTGCCCGCGGTGGCCACAGTTGTGGCACTCGGCCTTCCGGAAAGGGCATTTCACGCGGTCGTGGGCCGCTCCACAGCTGTCGCATCGCCGGCTCTCCTTCCGGACCCTCCGGACGTCCTCGTCGTCGCTGCTCTCTGTGGACGACCTCGAAGTTCGCCGGGCCGCCTGTACCGGAGCCTCTGCCTTGCTCGACTTTGGCCGCCAGTCCTGAAGTTCTTGGACCCCGGCCTTCGTAGCTTCTGCGGCCTGGGCCGCTCTGACGACCTCCTGCAACGTGGGAGGCGGCTCTTGGTTCATTAATGTGCGCTGGGTCTCGGCGTCGTTCAGGCCGCACAGCACACAGTCTCGGAGGGTGATTTCGGCGTTCTCCCATTTGCACGGGCCGGCCGCCAGCCGCAGGGCCGCCACGAACGTGGCGACCGTCTCCCCGGGCGCTTGGACTCGCCTCCAAAACGCACTCCGAGCGGGAAACATCGCCGTGGCGGGCCGGACGTGCTCACGCAGCATCTGCATGAGTTCCTTGGCCTTGAATTCGCTCACCCTCCTCGGTGCAATCAGGTCCACCAAGGTCCTTTTTGTTTCTTGTCCGAGCATTCTGGTGAAGATGGCTCTTTTCTTCGCCTCTTCCGTGACTTCGGACTCGATCAGTGCGGCCTGGAAGTCCATCTCGAAGATCTCCCAGTCGCCCGGTTTCCTGATTTCGAAACCGGCGCATGTCTTGGGCCCGTGGGCTGCCATATCCCACCTTCGTCGCCAATTTAGTGTAAGGGACCAAAGACAATGAAACAGCCGAAGGGTTGGCTTAACACAGGTTTATTGCATGATGATCCGGAGGAACATGTGGTAATGGCGGATGAGTAGCTCAATATATACAGCTGGCTATACATTTGAATGTGGCTCGTCGACAGACTATTGGTTGCTGCCTGCGTGACGTCGTAGGAGGTCACGCCCTTCTTGACCAGGTGAAGAGGTGGCGGGGAATCTTCCCGCGCAGCTGAACCAGGTGAATATGATCCATGAGAGCTGGACGCTCGCTACTGCCCTCTGGTGGTCACTAGCTCGCGTCCCCTTATTAGGTTTACATTGATACAGCTGATGGTTATAATGTTGCACACAGAAAGGTTACATTGATAACACATGGCAAAGGTACATTGTTAAAGGCACAGCTTTACAGAACACAACAGGCTCAGACTGAAGAAAATAGGGAAAACTAATAGGCCGGATAGATATGATCTAGACAACATACCCAAGGAATACACGGTGGAGGTGAGGAACAGATTCAATGGTCTGGATCAGATAGACAGAGTACCAGAAGAATTATGGACAGAGATGAGAGACATTATGCAGGAGGCAGCAAGGAAAACTATACCAAAAGAAAAGAAGCACAAGAAAGCAAAGTGGTTGTCGGATGAGGCTCTTAAAATAGCAGAGGAAAGAAGGAACGCAAAAGGCAAAGGAGAAAGGAAAAAATACAATCACTTAAATAAAGAATTTCAAAGAAAAGCAAGGAGAGATAAGGAAAGCTACCTAAATGAACAGTGCAAAGAAATAGAGGAAAACAACACAAGAGGCAGGACTAGAGATCTCTTTAAAAAAAATTGGGGAAGTCAAGGGAACGTTCAAAGCAAAAATGACCACGATAAAAGACAAAGATGGCAAAGAGTTAGCGGATGCAGAAGAGATAAAGAAAAGATGGAAAGAGTACACAGAGGAACTTTACAAAAAAGACCTAAACACCCTGGATAATAACAATGAGGGAGAAATTGAACTTGAACCAGACATCCTAGAGAGTGAAATCAGAAAGGACCTAAAAACACGGCAAATAACAAAGCCAGTGGAGATGATGGTATCCCAGTTGAATTCTTCAAAGCCCTAAAAGATGATGGAATCAAGCTACTACATGCTATATGCCAGCAGATTTGGAAAACGAAACAGTGGCCACAGGATTGGAAAAGATCAGTATACGTCCCAATCCCAAAAAAGGGCAATGCCAAAGAATGTTCAAATTATCAAACAATCGCGCTCATCCCACATGCCAGCAAGGTGATGCTCAAGATAATACAGGACAGACTTCAGCAGCATGTGGAGAGAGAATTACCAGAGGTGCAGGCTGGTTTCAGAAGAGGCAGGGGGACTAGAGACCACATCGCCAACATACGCTGGATCATGGAGAAAACAAAGGAATACCAGAAACAAGTTTACTTTTGTTTTATTGACTACACTAAGGCATTTGACTGTGTGGACCACAACAAGATGTGGCAAGTAATTAAAGAGATGGGAATACCAGAGCACCTCATATGCCTCCTGAGAAATCTGTACATGAACCAAGAAGCAACAGTTAGGACAGAACATGGAATAACAGAGTGGTTTGGAATAGGAAAAGGAGTAAGACAAGGCTGCATTTTGTCACCATGCTTATTCAACCTATACACAGAGCACATAATGCGCAGTGCAGGGATGGAGAAATCACAATATGGGATTAAAATTGCTGGGAGAAACATCAATAATCTGAGATATGCAGACGATACCACCCTAATGGCAGAAAGTGAGGAAGACCTAAAGAATCTCTTGATTGGGCTGAAGGAGGAGAGTGCAAAAGCTGGCTTGAGACTCAATATCAAGAAAACCAAGATAATGGCAACAGGCCCCATCAGTTCCTGGAAAATAGACGGGGAAGAAGTAGAAGCAGTGACAGATTTTACTTTCTTAGGATCAAAGATCACTGCAGATGGGGATTGCAGCCATGAAATAAAAAGGCGACTGATTCTTGGGAGACAAGCGATGAGAAACATGGGGAACATAGTGAAAAGCAGAGACATTACATTGCAAACAAAAATTAGAATAGTCAAAGCAATGGTTTTCCCAGTAGTAATGTATGGATGTGAGAGCTGGACAATTAGGAAGGCTGAACGCAGAAGAATAGATGCCTTTGAAATGTGGTGTTGGAGGAGGGTTTTGAGAGTCCCCTGGACAGCGAGGAGGACAAATAGGTCAATCTTAGAAGAAATTAACCCTGATTGCTCATTGGAAGGTCAAATAGTAAAGATGAAGCTAAAATACTTTGGACATCAAATGAGAAGGGAGGATTCACTTGAGAAGGCATTGATGTTGGGAAAAGTGGAGGGCAAAAGAAGAAGGGGGAGGCCAAGGATGAGATGGCTAGATGGTATTATAGACACAATGGGCACAGAGCTGGGAGGGTTGAGGGGGATGGTAGAGGACAGAGGCGCCTGGAGAACAATGGTCCATAGGGTCGCAAAGGGTCGGAATCGACTGTGCGACTGAACAACAACAACAAATGGAATGACGGAGTGGTTTGGAATAGGAAAAGGAGTAAGACAAGGCTGCATTCTGTCACCCTGCTTATTCAACTTATACACAGAGCACATAATGCGCAATGCAGGGATGGAGGAATCACAATATGGAATCAAAATTGCTGGGAGAAACATCAACAATCTGAGATATGCAGATGATACCACCCTAATGGCAGAAAGTGAAGAAGACCTAAAGAAGCTCCTGATTAGGTTGAAAGAAGAGAGTGCAAAAGCTGGCCTGAGACTCAATATCAAGAAAACCAAGATAATGGCAACAGGCCATACCAGTCCCTGGAAAATAGATGCGGAAGAAGTAGAAGCAGTAACAGATTTTACTTTCTTAGGATCCAAGATCTCTGCAGATGGAGATTGCAGCCATGAAATAAAAAGGCGACTGATTCTTGGGAGACAAGCTATGAAAAACCTGGGGAACATAGTGAAAAGTAGATATCTCACTGCAAACAAAGGTTCGCATAGTCAAAGCAATGGTATTTCCGGTGGCTGTGAGAACTGGACCATTAGAAAGGCTGAGCGAAGAAAAATAGATGCCTTTGAGATGTGGTGCTGGAGGAGAGTTTTGAGAGTCCCCTGGACAGCGAGGAAAACAAATAGGTCAATATTAGAAGAGATTAGCCCTGAGTGCTCCTTAGAAGGACAAATAACAAAGATGAAGTTGAAGTATTGTGGACATCAAATGAGAAGAGAGGATTTACTTGAGAAGGCCTTGATGCTGGGGAAGGTGGAGGGCAAAAGAAGAAGGGGACAGCCAAAGATGAGATGGCTAGATGTTATTGTAGACACAATGGGCACGGGGCTGTGTGGACTAAGGAGGATGGTGGAGGACAGAGGTGCCTGGAGAGCGATGGTCCATGGGATTGCAAAGAGTCGGAATTGACTGTGCGACTGAACAACAAGTGAGTAAAAGTCAAATGGTAGCTCCCTTTGTGTGAGGGAATACCAAGGCAGGTCAGTATGGGTGTAGTAGGACTTTCTTCTGTTTCCCAGTAAGATACAGGCCAGTTTGCAATGCCTAAGCATTCTTCCTCCTCTTCATTGTTTTCTTCTTAGATCCCCAACCAACACCCCCTCCCTGTCCTTTTTATCTTCTCTCCCACCTTCTCCCCCTTCCTTGATTCCAATCCTTCTCCTTAGAGATTATGGATGTCCATCCTCCATGGGTGACTCTCACCACTAGTGCCTGTTCCCATTGGCTCTTATTACTGGATTAGGCACCATTTTGCTGTGAATGGAAATGTGACATCTTTTATATCCAAGAATCTTACAGAAGAACCGATCAACATCAACCAAAGGATGAATCTAGTTACTGAGTGGCTCCACAAGCAATATGGAAGTCCCATTTTAGTGCTCCCAAATGACAATACTGAAGATGACAGTAGAGAAATATTGATGGTTGAACTAGCTGTATGTATAGTAACATCAATTTATAAACTACTCAATATGCCACTCTGCTTTAAAAAGCTGTCTAATATGGAAAAACAAAATACTTTCTAGGAGATTTCAACAGCCATAGCCACATTTGAGGCTGAAAACACAATGAAGAAAATGGGAAAACCATTATAAAATGAGCAGAATCACATTCAATGTGCCTAAAATATCTAATTTGTTTAACAGTGGCAGATGGCAAGGAGGCTACAAGCCAGATCTAACAAATTCCAAAACTATGCTGAAAAACAAAAGTAGTTACTATATTGAAAACAGGCAAAGATCCATCAGATCCTGTGATGTACAGGCAAGTCTCCCTACTATGCCACTTATACAAAGTATTTGAACAAGTGAGATTAAATTGTCTATCCCCTTAAATTGAGCCTCTTCTAACTCCAGAACAGGAGAGTTTTAGACCTGACAAGAGATTGTGGCTTAAATATTAAATCTAACCCAACATATAGAAGATGGCTTTGAAACACATAAAGTAACTAGACCAGCATTTGTTGACCTTACAATGGCATATGATTTTTTTTGTTCAGTTGCATAGTCAAGTCCAACCCTTTGCAACCCCATGGACCATCACACACCATGCACCCGTATCCTCTACTATCCTTCTCAACCCACCCAGCTCTGTGCTCATTGCATCAACAATGCCATCTATCCATCTCATTCTCTGGTGATACTGTCCATCATCAATTGCTATTCAAAATGCAATATCTCATTAATAAAGATCATGGACTTATAGAAATTTGATCACCATTCTACTTCAAAACTGATTCTTTGTTTTGTTTGTTGAATTTCAAGAGTGGCAAAGTTGCTGGAGAAATCAAAGGACCAGTCTCCCACAAGGTAGCGTCCTGGCACCAGTACTTTTTAACATTTACACAAATGGTCAACCAATTTTCCCATACTCCAAGAATTTCATCTATGCTGACAATCTCACCTTAACAGTCCAGAGAGAAACCTTTAAGTCTATCGAGCACCACCTATCCTTTGCCTTTTAGAATATGTCTCCTTCTATTAGAAAAACAACCAGTTAAAAGGTAAAGGTAAATGTTGCCCTTGCTTGAATACCAGTCATATACGACTCTAGGGTTCAGTGCTCATCTCTGTTTATAGCCAAAGAGCCAGTGCTGTGTCTGTATATTTCTGTGGACATATGGCAGGCATGCCTCAACACCTGAGTGGACGGAACGCTTTTTACCTTCCCACCGAAGTGGTCCCTATTTATCTACTTGCAATTTCTTGCTTTCTAACTGCTAGGTTGGCAGGAGCTGGGACAGAGATGGGAGCTCACTCTGTCATGCAGTACTTGGGAATTGAACTCCGACCTTCCAGTCTTCAAGTTCAGCATCTTAACCACTTGAGCCACCACAGCCCCTTAACTAGTTAAAAACAAACCCTTTAAAAATAACAGTGCTTTCAACTTAAAGAACAGAGAAACAGGGAGGAGGCTTCAAAGTAACTGGGGCAGCAAGATTTTGAAATATTGACTTACTCCAAAGTATTTGGACATCACTCAACCTCTGACTTACAAAAACATTGTCACATTGAAACTTGCAGCCAGAAATAACATATGTAGGGAACTTGCTGGTTCAAACTGGGACACACACCCATAAACAAAAAGAACAACTTTGTCCCTGTGGTACTGTAAGGCAAAATATGCTAGTGCAATATGGTATACATCAGCATATGCCAAACAAGTTTGTTTTTAATGTTTCATGCAGGATTATTACTGTCTTTCTGAAACCTACTCTCACTGAAGAAGTCTATTATTTACTTGACATTGTCCCTCCAGAAGTACATTGAGAGGATTCATAACAAATGAATCAATGTAATACAGCACCCAAACTATCCACTTCAGGGGCACCAATCTACTAGAGCAGGGGTGGCCAACCTACAGCCTGTGGGCTGGACCCAGCCCATGGCACCATTTCTAGCAGTTTGAAAGCAAGAAATTTATTTATTTATTTATTTAGTTAGTTAGTTAGTTAGTTGGATTTATATAACCGCCTTTTTCACCTAAGCGACCCAAGGTGGCTCACAAAATCAATTAAAACTCATACCCGATACCAGTTAAAACCAAATACTGTACTATAAAACTCTCTAAAACATCCATAAAACCTCCCCAATCCTCTAAAAGAATTTGCAAGTAGATAAATAGGAACCACTTCGGTGGGGAGGTGAACAGCATTACATGCGCCCCAGTGTCTAGGCATGACTTATTTTGTTATTTGTTATTTCATTATTTAATTATTGCATGATTTGTACTTTATAATTTGTAGCTATTATACTTGTCTAATATATTGTACTGCATAATTTGTATCTATTTGTAACAGCATTGTATTATGCATTGTATTGCATTGTATTATGTATTTATTTTTGTTGTATGGCCGCCTTGAGTCGCGCTTGTGCGAGAAAAGCGGGATATACATCTAACAACAACAATAATAATAATGTGGTCCGCCACTTCCCTCACTATTACCAGAAGTGGAAGTGGATGCATTTATGACAGCTGTAACATGAGCCTGCACATGCGTAAACATGCCTGAACCTGCCGTTAACATTGCCATAAATGCACCCACGGCTGTCGTAAATGCATCTACGACAGCCATGGATACGTTTTATGGCAGCGTTTATGATGAAAGGAACCATGTGACCATGTGAACTGCTTTCAGTCCTCCTAATGATAAATGGTGGAGTATAAATGCTGAAAGAAAGAAAGATAGTTCACATTGACTTCTGTGTGGTCACACTCTAAGCAGGTCAGAGTGATGGTGTGATTCAATATTAGCCTGTTTGAAATTACTGTATTTGATTTAAATATATGGGTTTGAAAGCCATTTTTAGCCCTTGAAAATGACTGCTTGGGGTTCTTTTCTTCTTCTTCAGAAACATTTCCTTTATACATCAAAATATCCTGATGACATTCCAAAGGCAGAAGGGTGAAGGAGCAGATGCTAAACAGAAGCCTATTTCAATGACAAATGTAATTATGGTAAAGGGTGTAAAACAAATTGCTGTTAGCACTGAATAAAGCATTTAGACTCTCAGATTGTCTTTCATGTTTACAGTGTAGCACAACATTGCTGAGTGACATGACACAAAGTGACACTTATTTTGCTGAGCATGAAACATCACTTTGTGTAAAAGGGTTCCTTAGGGCTTGGATGAAAGCTTTGTCTTTCTGAGCATCTTAAGCTGCAACATCTGTTTAAATGTGTAGGGGAAATGCGACCTCATCTGTTTGCCACCTCAGTGGAATTCTTTGGTGCCTCCATTCTCTTTCCTGATGTAAATGGATTTAAAGAGTGCTAAAAATGTGACACCCCCTTTTTTTACTCTTTTAGTCTACAGAGGATTTGTGTATAAACATCTCACAAATATCCTTAGCACTTTAAACCAACAATTTGCTCACTAGTCTACCCCTAAGCAATTTAACAGAAAAGCATGCCAGAAGAGCATTGACACACCATATTCTGCTTTCCAGTATGCACTGAACATATGGATATATTTGTACACAAGGTTTCTTGATTTTTTGTTTTTAATTTTTTATTGACAATCTTTAAAAATAACTAAAACAATTTGTTGTTGTTGTTCAGTCGCACAGTCGATTCCGACCCTTTGCGACCCTATGGACCATCGTTCTCCAGGCGCCTCTGTCCTCCACCATCCCCCTCAGTCCTCCCAGTTCTGTGCCTATTGTGTCTACAATACCATCTATCCATCTCATCCTTGGCCTCCCCCTTCTTCTTTTGCCCTCCACCTTTCCCAACATCACGGCCTTCTCAAGTGAATCCTCCCTTCTCATTTGATGCCCAAAGTACTTTAGCCTCATCTTTACTATTTGACCTTCCAATGAGCAGTCAGTGTTGATTTCTTCTAAGATTGACCTATTTGTTCTCCTCGCTGTCCAGGGTACCCTCAAAACTCTCCTCCAACACCACATTTCAAAGGCATCTATTCTTCTGCGTATAGCTTTCCTAATTGTCCAGCTCTCACATCCGTACATTACCACTGGGAATACCATTGCTTTGACTATTCTAATTTTAGTTTTCATGGTGATGTCTCTGCTTTTTACTATGTTCCCCAGGTTTCTCATAGCTTGTCTCCCAAGAATCAGTCGCCTTTGTATTTCATGGCTGCAATCCCCATCTGCAGTGATCTTAGATCCTAAGAATGTAAAATCTGTCACTGCTTCTACTTCTTCCCCATCTATTTTCCAGGAACTGATCGGGCCTGTTGCCATTATCTTGGTTTTCTTGATATTGAGTCTCAAGCCAGCTTTTGCACTCTCTTCCTTCAAACCGATCAAGAGATTCTTTAGGTCTTCCTCACTTTCTGCCATTAGGGTGGTGTCATCTGCATATCTCAGATTGTTGATGTTTCTCCCAGCAATTTTGATCCCATATTGTGATTCCTCTATCCCTGCATTGCGCATTATGTGCTCTGTTTATAGGTTGAATAGGCATGGTGACAAAATGTAGCCTTGTCTTACTCCTTTTCCTATTCCAAACCACTCTGTCATTCCGTGTTCTGTCCTAACTGTTGCTTCTTGGTTCATGTACAGATTTCTCAGGAGGCATATGAGGTGCTCTGGTATTCCCATCTCTTTAATCACTTGCCACATCTTGTAGTGATCCACACAATCAAATGCCTTAGTGTAGTCAATAAAGCAAAAGTAAACTTGTTTCTGGTATTCCTTTGTTTTCTCCATGATCCAACGTATGTTGGCAATGTGGTCTCTAGTCCCCCTGCCTCTTCTGAATCCAGCCTGCACCTCTGGTAATTCTCTTTCCACATGCTGCTGAAGTCTATCCTGTATTATCTTGAGCATCACCTTGCTGGCGTGTGGTATGAGCGCAATTGTTCGATAATTTGAGCATTCTTTGGCATTGCCCTTTTTTGGGATTGGAACATATACTGATCTTTTCCAGTCCTGTGGCCACTGTTTTGTTTTCCAAATCTGCTGGCATATTGAGTGCAGTAATTTGATGCCATCATCTTTTAGAGCTTTGAAAAATTCAACTGGGATACCATCATCTCCACTAGCTTTGTTGTTTGCAGTGCTCTTTAGGGCCTTTCTGACTTCACTCTCCAGGATGTCTGGCTCAGGTTCAAACTCTTCATCATTGTGACTATCAGGAGTGTTGAGTTCCTTTTTGTAGAGTTCCTCTGTGTACTCTTTCCATCTTTTCTTAATCTCTTCTGCATCAGCTAGCTCCTTTCCGTCTTTGTCCCTTATCACATTCATTTTTGCAGCCGCGAGACCACCCCAGCCGGGGGTGAGGAAGACCAGGCGGCGGGAGAGGTCGCGATCCTCCACCGCCGCCGCCGCGAGGAGGCTGCCCGCGGCCAGGAGCAGCCGCAAGACCACCCCAGCCGGGGGTGAGGAAGACCAGGCAGGCGGCGGGAGAGGTCGCGATCCTCCACCGCCTCCGCCGCGAGGAGGCTGCCTGCGGCCAGGAGCAGCCGTGAGACCACCCCAGCCGGGGGTGAAGAAGACCAGGCGGCGGGAGAGGTCGCGATCCTCCACCGCTGCCGCCGTGAGGAGGCTGCCCGCGGCCAGGAGCAGCCGCGAGACCACCCCAGCCAGGGGTGAGGAAGACCAGGCAGGCGGCGGGAGAGGTCGCGATCCTCCACCGCCGCCGCCGCGAGGAGGCTGCCCGCGGCCAGGAGCAGCCGCAAGACCACCCCAGCCGGGGGTGAGGACGACCAGGCAGGCAACGGGAAAGGTCACCATCCACCACCGCCGCCAGAGGCAGAGGAAGAGGAACAGCTGACTCACGGGGGGAAACATCCACTGCCCGCCACTGCAATGTCCCTGGAGCAAGGGGCCCAGAGACAACAACCCCACCTGGGGAGTGAGGACACAAGGATAAGTAGCTGATGTGAAATGTAGCTGAATTAATATAGCAACTGACATAGAGACTTTACACTGACTTAATATAGCAATTAACATAGAGACTGTGATTTAGAGTGTGATAATATGCATGATAATATGTTGTTTAAACTGTTTTAAACTTTTAAAACTGTGATATGATGTATGATGCGAGAGAAAAAAAATGGCGTAGAAACCGGCAAACCACGCCACAAAGCTTGCCAAGAGAACCCTATTGACCAAAACAAAAGGCAAAACAAAGGAGCAGGCTAGGTGATACAGGATGCTTAACACCACAGAGTGGAGGAAGGGGAGGGACAGGAAGGAGGGAGGAGGAATGCAATGTTGTAAGGAGCAATACTGCATAGGGACATGGAATGTGAGATCAATGAACCAAGGTAAACTAGAAGTGGTAAAAATGAGATGGAAAGAATAAGCATTGACATCTTGGGAATCAGTGAGCTAAAATGGACAGGGATGGGCGAATTCAGCTCTGGAAACCATCACATCTACTACTGTGGACAAGAAAACCTTAGAAGACATGGAGTAGCCATAATTGTCAATAAACGAGTGAGAAGAGCAGTAATGGGATACAACCTCAAAAATGACAGAATGATGTCAGTAAGAATTCAGGGCAAACCCTTCAATGTTACTGTGATCCAAATATACGCACCAACCATGGGTGCAGATGAAGCCACAGTGGACCAGTTCTATGAGGACTTACAACACCTCATAGAACAAACACCAAGAAATGATGTCCAAATCATTTTAGGAGACTGGAATGCCAAAGTAGGCAATCAAAAAGTCGAGGGAATAACAGGCAAGTTCGGTCTTGGAACACAGAATGAAGCAGGGCAAAGATTGATAGAGTTCTGCCAAGAGAACGCACTGGTCATAGCAAACGCCCTCTTCCAGCAACACAAGAGGTGACTTTACACATGGACATCACCAGATGGCCAACACCGAAACCAGATTGACTACATACTCTGCAGTCAAAGATGGAGAACCTCCATACAGTCAGCAAAAACAAGACCTGGAGCAGACTGTGGCTCAGATCACAACCTACTGATTGCAAAATTCAGGCTTAGACTAAAGAAAATAGGGAAAACAAAGAGACCAGACAGATATCACCTAGACAGCATCCCTAAAGAATACACGGTGGAGGTGATGAACAGATTCAATGGCTTAGACTCAATAGATAGAGTGCCAGAAGAATTATGGACAGAGATGAGGGACATCATGCAGGAAGCAGCAAAGAAAACCATACCAAAAGAAAAGAAGAGTAAGAAAGCAAAGTGGCTGTCTGATGAGGCTCTTAAAATAGCAGAGGAAAGAAGGAACGCAAAAGTCAAAGGAGAAAGGAAAAAATACAATCTTTTGAACACAGAATTTCAAAGAAAAGCAAGGAGAGATAAGGAAAACTACCTAAAAGAACAGTGCAAAGAAATGGAGGAAAACAACAAAAGAGGCAGAACCAGAGACCTTTTCAAAAAAATCCGGGAAATCAAGGGAACATTTAAAGCAAAAACTAAAACAATAGGCATTGTAATATAAGATATATAACCCAATTACTCATATAATCACATTTGCAACAATAAATTTGTCTCCATGAATAATGCAGTCCATTCTTATAGTCCATTAATGCACATGATTCCAGCCAACTTTTCAAATACTTTTACGTGTGTACAACTTGACTTTCAGATATATCGCAGTTTTGTGGAATCTATTTAAGGCCAAGTGGTATTTGAGGCAGTGTACACAACCATTGTGAAATCTTGCCTAATCAGTTTTTTTTCCTGTGCAGTATATCAATACATTGAACTATACTGGGTTCTCAATTGTTTTCTTCTAAGCTAAGACAGAAAGTGTGTTTTAACTACTACATTTTTATATGTTGTCCAGAAGTCATTGCTCATGGTTTAAAGTATGAATTTTTGACTAGGGAAGAAAAAACAATTGAAGTGTTCCAGTGCTATAATGGTATTATACCAACAGTAAATTTGGTATTTGGTATTGAGGCATATTAGAGAATAAACAAAACAAAAACATTATAGCACTTTGAAGACTAACTGTTATATTTTAATATTAGCTTTTGTGGATCAAGTCCACTTAATCAGACATGGGAGTGAGACTTCATGGCACAATTTATACACATCAGGTACAGAGGTACAGTGTTTGGTTAGCATAACAAATAAGTATACAAATCAATATGGCTTTATACAAATGGTAATGGTAAATGATCTCTGGTTGTTGTTTGGATTAGTTGTAAATTTCCTCTCTGTTCAATTGCAAATAGTAGGAGGACATAAAACAAACATAAGATAAAGAAATGTAATAACAGGCTCAAACAACAGAAAACCAGATATAGGTTAAATATCAGGAAAGAATGTATGAACTGTTAGAGCAGTACGACAACAGAACCAATTACTCAGCAAATAGTGAGCATTCCAATGTTGGAAGCATTCAAGAGAGAATTGGACAACCATCAGATATGCTTTGAGTTGGATTCCTACATTGAGCAGGGAGTTGGACCTGATGGCCTCATAGGCCCCTTCCAACTCAATTATTCCATGTTTCTGTGATTCACTGTTTATTGTCCAAATCTCTCATGGAAGAATGGAAGAGGCAGGTGGGGTAACACTGAGCTTCAAAGGTGACTAAGCTTTCAGATGCCCCTCAGCTTCTTCTTGAGGAACTCTTAATTGCACAGTTGCTGTCTACTCCCTATAGATCTCTGTTTGGGTTACAGAGTCCCAAAATATGAGTTCTCTCTTCCCAGGTCCCTCCATCACCCATTCAGCCCAGAAAGCCTCGCTCCAGACTCTTGGGGAGTTGGTGGTAACAAATCCCCCAGTCTCAAAAGGAAGGAGAGATAGCCAGTCCACTGCAATGCTGGTATCTTTCTTCACACTCTCCCCATGGGATTATTGATGACTACAGTATATTACTTCTGCTTCTAACATCATAACTCACTAAGAAATGTTACAGCACATTACCTGCCCCAAGACATTATAGTGGCTGAGACAAAAAAGCAATAGATTTGTTCAGCAAGTTTTTGTTCCAGGTATTTTATTTTATTTTTGTAGATGAAATTATATAAAGGGAAACTAGATAAAACCCAAGGCCACTGTTTACAAATCATCAGGTAACCATTTCATCAAATGCCTACTTTGTAGGTGTAATTCTGCTTCAGTTCTATGACAAAACATTGTGCTGGGGGACGACTAAAATGTTTTCCCCCCAGGTGAATGACAGTTAAAGTCAAGTCAGTATGACCAACCTGTAATTTTCCACATCTTTTCCAATCCCACTTTTAAGAGCTTGGAGCATCATGCATTTTCTAAGGTTTCTTAAAGATGGACAGAGGTACCGATAGCATTTTTTAAAAGTGCCCATATCATTAAGCCTGGTTGAGAAACTCTGAACTCACATAAGGTTACTAGGTATTTGCCACATTCTTCTCTGTTTTGAATTTGAATCCTAACCCTTCACTAGCTACACTACTTTTGTGAGGATGCAAACAACTCATTCCTAAGGAAAAAACAGAGACAAAGTAGGAGCCCAGTGGTTCTGCCGTATGATTATCATTCTTGCTGAATTTCAGACCTTCCATTTTCTTCCTCTTCTTTGTTTTATTTCTCTTATTGCTTCAGATTATTGTTCTTTTTGCCAGCTTCAGATTGTTTTGAATTTTACCTGTCCTGATACTGTTTTTCAAGTCTGTTTCACTTGTCTAAACTCATTATTTGTGACCTGTCCATCCATATTTTACCTGCCCTTTTTGTTCTCAGTTCATAATAAGCCATTTATGCAACCACTGGGGAGTTTTTAGATGTTTTCCTTTTAATTTCTCAATTGAATAGTTTATGGCTATACTATTATCAATTCACCTAGAATTGCCACTCATGTCTAGAGATGTGAAGGCCCGGGAAAAAACTGGAAAAATTCAGGGAGAAATGTTGTTGTTGTTTTCCTGAAGCCTTTTTTGTTTTTTTCCCGAAAAATTGGAAAAATTGAAAAATAAAAAATATATTATGGAATGTTTTATTTTAACATGATGAATAAAATATTTTAAGATAAGACTGGGTTCAAATATTTTATAAATCATTTCTAAAAAAATATGTATGATATCAGATTATTCTAATTTCTGTGAGGAGCAAGTCCTAGGTTACAAACTGAACTCTCCAATGCAGAATGACTTTCAATCTGGAAAAGAAAAGAAAAAGTGCTAATGTAGCATTGTTTTCAATTTTCCCAAAAATTTCCATCCCCCTCCCCCCAAAAAAACCAGGGTTTTTCCCTGAGCTTCAAAATTTCTGGAAATTTTACATCTCTACTTATGTCCAATGGTTCTCCATTCCATTTTGTCTACATGTTGAATCTTTCCTATCATTTCTCTGAGCATATCGTTATCACCTCTCCTAAAATCCAAGAAATATATTTTGGTATAAAATTTATTTATTTATTTATTATATTTATACCCCACCCATTTAGGAGATTTTCCTACTCTGGGTGGCTAACAGCACAAACTCACACATTAAAAACAGGCACACATTAAAAATGCATATATATAAATACATCTATCCAGCACCCGAAGGAGGGCCTTCTCCGTGTCCGGACCAACTCTCTGGAACCTCCTGCCAATTCAAAGAGAATTGTTGCCCTTCAGGAAAGGATTGAAGACCTGGCTGGCAGGGCAGGTGTGGGGCCTAATGGGAACACGGTCCCTGCCTGCTGGCTTATGTAAACAATTAAGAACTCTCTCTTCTTCTTCTTTTTATAGTGGGTGGGATGGGTGGGTGGGATATGGGTCTTTTAAAGTGGGTGGGATGTGGTTCTTTTAAAGTGTTTTTATGTGTTTTTAGAAATTGTTGTAATGCCGCCCGGAGTCGGGTTCTGCCTGAGTGGGCGGCATATATAAATATGACTATTAAATTAAATTAAAATTAAAATAAAATAGTTGGCATCTGAGGGCACAGAGGATCAACTAACTGGCTAATTTATTACTACAGGTAAAAGGTAATGGTCTCCCTTACTCTGAAGTCAGTTGTGTCCAACTCTAGGGGGCAGTGCCCATCTCCATTTACAGCCAAAGAGCCAGCAGCTGTCTGTGATTGCAGACACTTCCATGGTCATGTGTCAGGCATACTTAGATGTTGGAGTGCACAGGACGCTGTTACCTTTCCAGACAAGGTGGTACCTATTTATCTACTTGCAATTTCTTGTTTTTGAACTGCTAGGTTGGCAGGAGCTGGGATGGATGATTGCGCTCACTCCATCATGCAGCACTCAGGTCTTGAACTGCTGACCTGCCTACCTTCCTGTCATCAACCTATTTATCTTTATCTAAGCTACCATGGCACAACTATTTCAAATACTTGCATTTAATTTTTTATTTCATCAAGAATTGGTCATTGATTGGATGTCATAATACATTTGCAATATGATAACCTCACTAGCAGTTATTGTTGCTTCCAATTGGATTAAGATCCATACAAAGAGACAGATTAGAATCTGTACTTCCATAGCAGTGAAAGACATCTGCTTGTTATAGCATATACTTTTTGTTACCTCTGTATTTTGCATGTGAATGCACTTTGTTTTCTGGTTGGTCATTGTATGATAAAGCCAGGCATAATTTGCAAGTCTAATAGTTGATGCACTTTTGACAGAGAAGATTATATTATTGAAGGCTAAATGGCCACTTGTTCTTTTTTGTCTTCTGGAAAAGGAACATTATTGGAAGTTTCCTGAGAATTATAAGAATAGCTGAAGCCCTACATTGCTACTTATTCTAGTTTGCATAGAGTATCTGTAATTTCTTTCACATCCTCTCTTTTTCATAGTAATCTGTAGTAGACATACAGTATATGTGTATATATGAACAGAATTTCCCCTAAGAGTTTCTCCATAGAAAAATTCCCAAGGCCACTGCAATTTAATTGTATAGAATAAAGTGTGGCATCACACAATAATTTCCCATCACCTCAGGGCCGTAGCCAGGATTCTAGATTGTGTGTGTGTGTGTGAATCAGGAGGGTAAAAAAATTTCAGGAGGGGCAACAGTGTCACACTCACATATATAACAGTGGCATCCCAGGGTGGGTTGGGGGGGCAGGCTGTTAGCTCAGGAGGGTTCCCCTCTGCCCCTGGGCCCTGGCTATGGCTCTGAATTACCTGCAAAGAACATTTGCCAGAATATATGGTCTTTTTTCTTGTTTCTTTACATTATTTGAGTAAAAGTACAGAGTGCAACATTTACCATAATTTTAGAAACAGAATCCAAGAGTCAAATCATGAATACCTAAGTATGTATCATGAAATATATATCTCCCATGAGAGTATTACTTCAGAATAGAGGGGTAAATTTAGTGTAGAACCTATCCCCTTATTTAATACGAAGGAAGCCAAGCACTTAATCCTGACATAAGGCAGAGACATAAATTTAACTAGCAAAGAAGAATAAATCAACACAATCTCAACCTATGTTGTACTTTTGAGGACCACTTTATTAGCTTCCTTAACCATACCTTAGTTAATGACAAGCATTGAATTCTTAGCATTACGTAGAGCAGTGAGCAAAACAAAATGTACCATTACTTTTCTTCCACATCTGACCTTGAAGTTTATGTTGGTGTGAAGAGCGCAGATCAGGTGGAGCAGTCTGCGGTCAATGGAGGATTTCTCTAGGCCTTAGAAGATTGTCGGCCTCTCTGGCTCACTACTGTAAAAACAACCAATTAGAGATCAACAATCACATCTGGAGAATAAATGGACACAAGATAGAACAGGTTACCAGCTTATGTACTTGGGAGTAGTCTTCAAAGCTTCAGGCTCAAGGAATGCCCACACCGCACACACTGTTCTTACAGCTCAGAGATCCACCTTCGCCATAATAAAATTCCTGAGGACAAAAGGAGGACAATTCATCCCAGCTGAACTCAAACTATTTGAAGCCAAAACCCTGTCACAGCTCCTCTACGGAGTCTAATCAGCCCCCCCCCCTCTAACAACCTGGCTCTTATGGAAGGATTCCGGTCTAAATTCTTACGTGCAGCACTCCAGACCCCTTGTTGTGTATCCAACGCCACCCTTCATCTGGAGATGGGCATGTTGACGTGAGATTGTGGATAGCTACTCTCAACCTTTGGCTCAAAACTCTTTAATCCCAATGGCCTGGTGCCTCTAATTCTCCTGGACACTTACCAATCAGCATGAAAAAGAAAAATCCAATCCAGACTGCAGTATCTTGGCCTCTCCCAACAGGCCATGAGTCACAAACAGGCAAAACAGACCATTAAACAGAGAACACTAGACACGGAAAGTCAAGAAGACCTAACCAGGGCCCCTATCTTCCTGGCTCCAGAGTCTTGGAGACACGTTGTTGCCCTGGCCTCGTATCTGCTCTAACGTGAGACACCAAGTCATTGGAGGGCATTTACCCTAGCCTGCTGCCAGGCCCTCCCTTCTGCAGTTTTCTGCAGTCATCCCTCCCCGCCCCCTGCCACTGGACGGGGAGGTTAAAAAGGCTCCTGAAGCCAGAGGGAGCCGAAGACACTGACGCCATGTGAGGCTGTCCCTCCCCACCCCCTGCCACTGGGCAGGGAGGTTAAAAGGGCTCCTGAAGCCAGAGGGAACTGAAGACGCCACCGTCGTGTGAGGCCGTCCCTCCCCTGCCACTGGGCGGGGAGGTTAAAAAGGCTCCCGAAGCCAGAGGGAGCAGAAGATGCCGCCGTCGTGCGAGGTCGTCCCTCCCCGCCCCCTGCCACCTGCGTCTCTGGGCCCCGCCTCTCTCAGGGGGTTTAAAGGACCAGTGAGGCAGCAGGACTCTCGTCACTGTCCTGGTCTCCCTGTGGGCAAGGCGGAGCAGCCACCGCAGCATCCGATACCGGGTTCCACCACTGTTGGCATCTCCCGCCCTCGTTCGGGGCAAAAAGACTTTTGCCGCCACCACATTTCGGGGTCGCTCACAACACCGGAGGACTCCCGTCATGTTCAGACTTTGCTGTATCTCCCTGTCGCCCTCACCATCGGTGCGGGGAGGGAATTGGCAGCACCTGCGGACACCGTCCCCTCCCCCTGGTCCCATCTTGTCATGTCAGGGGTTAAAAGAGGGATGCCTGCTGGCATGGGGGAGGGAGGCAGCCGTCACCCGGGCCCCTTCCCTAGCCCGGCATTGGACGTGGGGAAGTGGGAGCTTCTGGGTGGTACCACTGGAGGGGGTGCAGTATGGGGCTTGTATTTTTTGTAATTAATATAGGACTTTTTTACTTACAATTTGTTAATTTGTAATCTGTTTTTCTGTAACTGTGTAATTATATTTGTGATATTGTATTTACATATGTTGTAGGCCGCTTTGAGTGGCACCTGTGCCAGGAAAGTGGGATAGAAATAAAAACTTATTATTATTATTATTATTATTATTATTATTATTATTATTATTATTATTATTATTATTATTATTATTATTATTATTATTATTATTATTATTATTATTATTATTATTATTATTATTATTATTATTATTATTATTTCAAGGGAAAGTTCCAAAGGACACCAATGACAGGGAGACTATGCCCCTGTGACTCTGGAGAAATTCAAACCACAGAACATGTTGTATGTAGCTGCCCTTTCTATAGAGACATCCGGAACAAGTTCATATCTCCACTGCTCTACAAGTATCCTGGCAGGACAAACAGTACATACACCCACTGGCTCCTGTCTGATGAAAGACTCACCTTCACGCACAACACTGCCAAGTTCTGTGCGGCAGCATGTAAGATCAGAAGAACAATTCTGGCAGGACCTTCAACCAAATAATATACTTGCACCACAGCATAGGCTAGTAATCTGTAATACTAGTGACCTATGAACTAATTTTACTCCTCCTTAACACTGAGCAGAAATGCCCCCTCATTTTCTCTTTTGTATCTTGATATATTTTAGTTCCTGCATTTTAACTTCGGTTCCCTCTGTTGTTTTATGCTGGAGCATAAATGCTCCTCTTTAAGCACCCTCATTTTAACATTTGTCTCTTGATATTTTTTAGTACCCCCATTTTTACTTCTGTGCCCTTTGCTGTTCTATGCTGGTCTTGGACCGTAATAATAAAGATTTGATTTGATTTGATTTCTTCCATATTGCTTTTCTCTTCTTTTTCCTGCTCAATAGACTTGGTTAGCCAGTTTTGCTTGGTTCATTATTTAAATCATTCTGTGGACAAGCTAAAGTCTTTGGTAAAATAATGTAAACAAGTATGACCCACTCATCTCTTTTACATTCTTGTTTTACTGTATATTCACAGCTTTAAAGTAATGGCTAAAGACGGAGATCTGTTCTTTCTTGGTTCCTGACAGACTAGGGACACATTTTATGCAGAATGTTGAAATGTTATTAAAAGATAGTAAACTGTCGACAGTTTAAAGCAGGAGTTCCCAACCTTTTCAAGCCGGGGGCTTGGCCACACTCTCTCAGTCAGCTTCAAGGGCCAGATGGCCATTTTGCCCTGCCTGCACAGTGGGTTGGCCATTTTGTCCCAACAGCTTCAAAATGGCAGCCATTTTATTTCTTGAATGCCCTTGGAGGGGAGGGAGGCCACATGAAATGGCACTGTGGGATGGATCCAGCCTGCAGGCCTTAGGTTGGGAACCCCTGGTTTAAAGGACTGAACCTCTGGGATACTCTGGAAGAGTTCCTCTTGGAATTCCTGCTCTGGTCATCAAAATGTCTTAGATTGCATCTGTAAGTAAAGATTGCCAGTCAATAGACTGAGGACTCTTCCCTGTGATGTGGGAGTCTTTTGGTTGGCTTGACAAAACTGTGGGTAATGGCCAGCCCTTTTGTCTCTTGCTGAGAAAAAAAAGCAAAGCAAAAGCAAAGCAATCACACTTACATACAGCCCCATTGTACTTATTGCACTCTCTCTGTGGTTCACAAGTTAATTAGCATTTTGCCTCCAACACCACTGATTTAGAGAAAGTAGCCTAATCCATTTTTAAATAAACAGTCTATAAACACAGTTCATTGCCATTATTTTCAGTGGAATACATATGTATATTAATGGAAACTTCAGTGCAATTTGTGCTTAATTTTTCTCTGACTGTGGCCAGCAACTAACTACTGACCACAATTCAAGGTCAGTATATACAGGTGTTTGTGGAACAGATGAAAAATCCTGATTTCACGAGTCATACTTAACTGAATGTAGAAAAGCATTAGCCATTACACTTATATACTGCCCCATAGTTCTTAGAACACACTCGGTTAATCAGCATTTTCCCTGCATGTTATGTATTGAATGCAGTGCCATGAAACTCTGTAAGACATCTTTAATGGAACTCAACCAATGATTGTTACCAATTGTATCTCATCAAGAACTCACTGTAACAGGCTGTTGAGGATGCGAGCTAAGTGACCACAGGTGGCAGTCGCAAGCATCCAGCTCACATGGTACAAATTCCCCAAATACCTGAATGGCGGGAAACCTTCCCGCCACACCAACACCTGGAAAAGATGGGCGTGTCACGCAATGATGTCACGCGGGCCAGGGGCCAATGGGCTGCGATACCTGCATGTTCAATTGTATAGTGCAATATAAATAGAGCTGTTTGTCCGCCATTACCACATGTTCACCCTGACCACCATGCAATAAAGTTGTGTTTAGCCTTGCTGCGGCTGTTTCCGTTGTCTCCATTGCAAGACACTAAACTGCAACAAGCTGGGTACTCGTTTTACAACCTTGGAAGAATGAATGGCTAAGTCAAAGTTGAGCCAGTCTAAGTCAATGTTGAGCCAGCTTGTGAACAGTTTTGGTTGCTGCTTAACCACAGTACCACAGCAAAGTTGTTTGAGGATGAATCCGCTTGTTAGTCCCAGTGAGAGTAGACCTCCTTGATGGATGGGACCTCACAAGTCTCACTAATTCAGTGGATTTATCCTAGGTGGGATGAACAATTGGATATAACACCATCAGTTCAGCATGTTTCTATGCACAGACAAAGATGAGAGTCCTCAAATGGGCTTCCTAAGTGCCTACTGAATAAGCAGAATGCTGAATGAGATGGCCCTTTGGTTTGATCTATTCTATACTGATGTCTTGTGTAAAGAGACAGTACTCTTTGTGGATCCTTTAAGGGGAAATTGAATAAAATGCTGGCATACAATAGCAACCCCACTGTCCCAAATATGCATTTCCCAATTACCTACATACAGTCAGTGGTTACCCAGGTTGTTTCCATTGTTATTGTGCTAAATGAAATGGTAGAGTTATTAGTGAATCAGCACCTTAGCAAATATAACAAAAGCCATGAAGAGTCTGACATTTTTGGTACTACAATGATATCTAGATTGAAAACATAGCAGGCAAAGAAATGCTTATCAAACTTATAGAAGAACCAGTGTATTGGAATTGAATAAATGAGATTCTTTTGTAAAACCTGAGTCATACAATGTTCATGTGAAAATCCCTTATAAGAAATGTGGGTTATTAAAACTTAATTGGAAGAAATGTATTGAAAGAAATTTATATACAGAATAACACAGAGTATTTGATAATACAAAATAAACAAAGGAACCATAATGTACATTTTGGCAGGGCACCAATTTAGTTCCAATGTTTCTCTTTCCTCTTTGCTCTGTTGTCGCAGCTGTGACATATTTAGAAGCTTCTACTTTTAATTTTTTCATAGATTCTTTGGTAATCTCAGTTAATGCAAACTACTCAGGATCAAACTATGGTTTATGATCCTGACCTTTGCACCTCACAATAATTTAAACTGGAATATCTCCTCTTGGGAAATAACTCTATATAGTTTGGAAGTGAAAAACGTAGTTCTTATTTCTTCCTTACAGAAATATGCAGAGAGAAAAAGGAAGTGTGGAAACCCAAGGTCTCCTCACAGAGAGTGTTTAGCCTTGCTAAACACAGAAAGTGTTTAGTGTTGCTTTATGGCCTGGATCCATGATGGCGAACCTCCAGATGTTCTTGGGCTTCAATTACCAGAAGCCCAAGCCCCCATGAATCCACACAAATGGGTTTGCTGTGATTCACCTGGCCTGCGCCACCCTTGTTGCTCCCGGAAGTAGAAGTAAAACGCGCCGGTATGGGCACATTTTACTTTCGTTTCCAGGAGCAACAAGGGTGGTGCAGGCTGGATGAATCACAGCAAACCCATTTGTGTGGATTCACGGGGGCTTGGGCTTCTGGGAATTGTAGTCCAAGAACATCTGGAGTGCCAAGGTTTGCCATCATAGGCCTAGACTCAGTGTTTCCCAACCTTTGGGGTTTGGACTTCAATTCCCAGAAGCCTACGTCAATTCCCCAAAGCAGTGACCAGTCAATGTACTGACTTAGGCTTCTGAGAATTGAAGTCTCCCTGTGGTGTGTGTGCCCCACATTGGAAACCACTCCAACATTGGAAACCATTGGTTTCCAATGTTGGAGCTGCAGCACAAGTGCAACATAACTATCTCCAGCTTTTCCTTTCCTAAAGCCCTCAGAGCCACTTTCAAACCTGGCTGTAGAAGATTTCTCAGTTGGTGGAGGGGAATTTTGATGCACAAGGTCTTTGCTGGAGGAGAGATTGCTCCCACCCCCAATTATTCTGGTGAAAGCAGCCCTTCAGTGTTCCTCATTGTATTTAGACCTGTGTCCGCACCACCCTAATCCAAATCTCCCGAAAACAAGGAAGAAGCCACCTATACATGCTACATGAACACCAGTGTACTTAGTTATGTATTACAAGCAGCAGGGATATCCATAACATTGTTTTGCAAAATAGTACTGCATTCATGCTTCTTCCACCTGATAGAAAATTAACTTCAGCTGTCTTCATATGCAATAAACTTTATTAAACATGCCTAGCTGTATTGTGACCTGGAACCTGTTGGCTGGATTAAGTACATCTTCATAGTAGCTTGGACAACATAGTTCTCCACAGATGATGGGCTGTGAGCTGATTCATATTGATTGCAATGCTTCTGACACCTGCTCAAAGCTCCCTTTTCTGTTTCCATAGTAACCAAGAGAAGGAATACTTGTCCACATACTTTAGGAACCTCATTAAATCAGGCAGCAGGACAGCAGCTGTGTTCTCAATGTGTTACATTGACAGTCATGGACTAATTTTATGATGCTCAGGTGATTTTTTTTTTTTTTGGCCTTCTCTCTAGTCTAAACTGTTGAAAATGTGGCATTAGTGGGACAGATGGCAGAATAAGTAAATATTGCCAATATGTTTTAACACATACATGTCTTCTTGAAAGTGCAAAAGCAAACCAAAGTAGTGACGGTTTGCTTAGGTAAATTTTAAACAAGGCATAAATAACAGATATTTGAGTGATAATTGTAGTTGAAGATTTTAAGTGGTCAGTTTTTGAAAACAAAGGTGTTTGACATGAGGCAGAAAACACTGCACCTGCACATGACATTCTTTTCCAATTAAAATATCAAGAATGAGAATTCCAACCTTATCTGCCTCCTCTTTTTCTAAATGTGTCTCTTCTTCTTCTTCTTCTTCTTCCGTATCCAAATCTGAATACTGTATAGGCCCGTGTTGGCGAACCTTGGCATGCCAGATGTTCTTGGACTTCAATTCCCAGAAGCCCAAGCCCCCATGAATCCACATGAATGGGTTTGCTGCAATTCATCCGGCCTGCACCGCCCTTATTGCTCCTGGAAACGGAAGTAAAACACACCTGTTTCATACCTCCATGGCTACGTTTTGGTATTTCTTTCTCAAAGCAAAGGCAGCCTTGCATAGGAAGCAAGCTGCAGGGACAGCATATGAAAACTGGCTGCTGAATGAATTATTTCTTTTTTTTGGATCCCGCTTTTTTAAAAAAAAACCTGTGTTTTTGTTCAACAGAAACAGACAGGGAATTTAAGGGTGTGCAGAACCCCCCATTCCTGATACTCAAAAACAGCATAACAGGTACAACCTTTAGATGCCATTCCAACCTGCTGTTTCTCCAGGCCCTAAACATTACCTGTGCATTTCTGGATTTCTATTTGATAGAATGATAGTATGGTGATTTTTACAGTTAAATCCTCCCACACAGAAAATGGGTGGTCAGCAATCTAGTTTTAGTAACTGGATACAACTTAGCTTAGACTGAAAAAGATATATGCCTTTGCCTGGGGAAGTGTATATGCAACTCCCAGTTCTTTAGTTGCAACTCTGGCTGGAATGAAGTAATAAATGTTGGTGTTTCATTGTGATGGTAGAGAAAATATGTGGAACAAGTGCCTGTTATTATAAGATTATTGTTTATATTATAAGATTATAGAATACTCCAACTCGTTCTGCAAGGGAATATCCTTGGGAAGATTGGTCCTGGACATAGAGAGGTTTCATGGCTAAAGAACCTGAGAGAAAGGTGTGGTATGTCCTTGAAAGAACTGTTCCAATGGAGTTAAGAACAAGAAGACTATCACCATGATGATGGCCAATATTTGGAATGGATATGGCACTTGAAGAAGAACTCTCTGTTATCTCCAGGACCATGCGGTTCATATGAGCTGATACTTCTCTAGATTCTGCTTGAGAAGTTGTTTCAAAAAGACCCACAATTGTGAAATTCTGTTGAAGCAAGTTAAAGATTTGCAAAATGGTGGAAAATGAATAATGGAAGAAGAAAAGCATTTTCACAAGAGGCACTTAAAAAAATTGAATTTGTAAATCAGACGGAAACATCACATTAAGCAGAATGCACTTTTTAAATAAAAAAGGCTTTTTTCCTTTTTAAAAAAATATGCATTAATAACATAAAGAAGTGATATATTTTGTTAGAGGAAAGCATATTTAGAGTCACTTAAATCATTTTAAAATTCTGGAAGCAATTTCTATTAATGGTCATTGAAGTAATGATAGTATATTGAAACTCCAATCTGATACACACATACATAGGAGTAATCCTTTTGAATTCAGGGAGACTGAATACAGGGAGTACAGTATATGTGCATAGGATTACACTGTGAATGCACTAGATGTTCCTAATATCTCTAAATTGTTTCCACCCTTTTGTAGTATATAGGATAATAATTGAACCAGATTATAAATGCAAGTAACATGGAAAATGATTTCCTCTACCTAGTGCCTTGAATATTCCAACAGCTGAATCTGTCATGTAACTATTAGACAAATCATCTTGTGATGAATTAGCCTAGGAAGATCCAGTTGTTCCTATGGATCTAGAACCTTTAGGATACAAGACCCAGCAGCCACAAATAGAGGAGGCATCCACACTTAGATGAAGACTCGTGGACTATTGTGTCTTGTGTTTCATTCTCATCAGCCTCTTGTTATGTCTGCTGGCTCCTGATATTAAACTAATGACCTTAGATTGGACTCTCTTTGTTTGCACTGACCCTACCAGGAAAATGTGCTATATCATGATATAGATGGAGAAACAGCACCAGCAGAATCAAGCCCCTGAAGGAGCTTGTGACAAAGTGAACCAAACATCAGGACCAACTGGCAGCATGACATGTAACTACTCTAGTGCATCTTCAACAGAAGCATCCAGTGGCACTTTTAGAGAAGTTTGGTGGTTGCTCAAACCAGTTTTTCACCTTTTTGGCTCAATGCTTTCTGTACATGCAGCTGCCCTGGGTGGTGTTCCCGTCAGGATGGCGGGATACAAAATAAACAAACATACAAATAAATAAATTCCTGTGGCCAAAAATGAGCATACAGCAAGGGGGGTGGGGGAGTGTTACTCATATGTATGTCACTTATCAGGATCCACTTAAAGCAGAGACAGCAAATGGACAAATCTGGCAACTGCACCAAAGGAAAAAGGCTATTGCTATTTGTGCCAACATTTTCTAGTGACAGTACTGATTCAAGAGTTGTTGTGGAATAAGTCTGACCTTTTGAAACAGTTCCACAAAGGGTTGGCTGACATGGATTTAGACAAATTGACCCTAGCTGACTGACCCATACTCTGTAGACTTTGATTCAGATATGTTGTAGAACTGCCTAGCAATTGAGAAGCTGTTGGGTCCATGACTTGTCTCCATCATGGTGTAAGGTGTAAGTTCTGGGAATCTGGCCTCTTAAGAGATGGAAATAAGTCATGTGTCCCAACAGCATCTCAATTGCCAGGCAGTTCTACAACATATCTTAATCAAAGTGTACAGAGTATGGATCATTCAGCCAGGGTCAATTTGTCTAAATCCATGTCAGCCAACCCTGATGCAAGAAAAAATGGTTCTTAAAGTAAGATTATAAAAACCAATTATCGTATCCATTCTCCCTGATCATAGAACTCCTCAAATGCTTGTGGAGTGCCTACCAAGCAGTGTGTATTCGAGAGGTTGATGAATGGAAGACAGCAATGCAAGTGTGGGCATGCTGAAGATAGGATCATGTAATTTGGTTTAGGCAACATCCCAGCTATTTTCCAGTACTTTGTGAATGATATTTTTCATGATTATCACATACTGTTTTATTGTGATATACTATCTCGGCTTATTCTCAGAACCGACCATATACGTTTTCAGGTTCTTCAGAATCTGCAGGATCATTATCTGTATGCCAAGCTGGGGGAAAATAGTGTTTGCTATTTTTTAGCACCAAATTAACCATATCATCCACAGGGGTACAAATAAACCCCCACAAATAGACAACTATTTTGTGGTACATACTCAGGGAAGAGAAGGGTAGGCAGTGCCTTCTTAGCTTTAATTATTTATTTATTTATTTATTTATTTATTTATTTATTTATTTATTTGATTTCTAGACTGCCCATCGGTGTTATCCCACTCTAGGCGGTGAACAAGCAGAGAAACCAATAACAGAAATATCCACAATAAATTAAAACTCACCATCAACAAATACCTCACAAACTAAACTAAACTAGAATAGAATACAGTAAAACCCCGGGTTATGATTGATCCGGGTAACGTTTGCCCTGGGTTTCAACAGTCTTTTTTTTATAGAAATGACATTCCGGCTTACGATTTTTTAAATACATTTTTTCGGGTTACGATGATTACAATCCCTAGAGTGCTTTCCGTCTGGGGGGGGTATTAAAGATCACCCACAGGAAATGGTGGGCATCAGCAGGTTCTCACCAGTTTGCCAGAACTGGTAGCAGAAATTCTGGCTGGCCCCGTCCATCCAAGTTTTGAAATAAAGTAGTCCTAATTCAGGTGCAATGCAGGGTTTTTCCCCTGGCCACACCCACCATACCATGCCCACAGTGTGGTAGTAAAATCTTTTGGAGCCCACCACTGCCCGCAGGCCTTTTTAAGCACCTGGAGCTGTGCCAACTGTGATGACCGGGTGATGTGTGTGTTGTGTTCTAATGGTTTTACCTTCCACAATGTATCTGAACCATTGTAACCTTGCCTATAGCAACAATGTAACCTTCAGCTGCATCATATGAACCCTGTAAGAGGACGCGAGCTAATGACCACCAGCTGGCAGCAGCGAGCGTCCAAGCTCCCTTGGTCCAAACTCATCAAAGGCAACAGCGCGGGAAGTTTTCCCGCCATCACCTACACCTGGACAAGAAGGGCGTGACCCGCAATGACGTCACGCAGACAGTAGCCAATGGGCTACCGTGGAACCACGTTCAAATGTATTACTACTGTATATAAAGAGCTATCGATCCGCCATTACCTCATGTTCCCTCTGTCCACGATGCAATAAACCTGAGTTAACCCAGCCCGAGGCTGTGTCCTGTGTCTTGGTTTGCATACACCAAATTGGCGACGAAGGTGGGATGATGGATCCCCACGGAACAGCCAGGGCACAGAGCGGGTTCAACATCACCAAACCGCAAGACTGGGAGCTGCTTGAGATGGACTTCCAGGCGGCACTGGTGGAACTCAAAGTCAAAGGAGACGACGAGGAGAGGAAGAGGGCCATCCTCACCAGAATGCTCGGGATGGAAACCAAGCGGACGCTGGTGGGCATCATCGCTCCGAAGAAGGTGAGCGAATTTAAGGCAGACGACATCATGAAGCTGCTGCGAGAGCGCTTCCGTCCCTCGAGGGCAATGTTTCCCGCTCGGAGCGCGTTTTGGAGGCGAGTCCAAGCGCCGGACGAGTCGGTTGAGGCATTCGTGGCCGCCATGAGGATAGCCGCCGCCCCCTGTAAATGGGGCGACATTCTAGAGATGGCCCTCAGGGACGGAGTGCTGTGTGGCCTGAAAGACAAGGAGGTGCAGCGCAGCTTGATGAACAAGGAGCCGCCACCCACGCTGGCAGAGGTCGTAGAGGCCGCGGAAGCCGCAGAGTCCACGAATGCTGGAGTGGACGAGATGCACCAGTGGCGTGAGTGGCGTCCTAGAGCCGGCAAGGCGGAAAATTCGGGGCACGGGAAGTCCGGACAGTCGGTGCACGCAACTCGACGGGCCTCAAAGTCGTCTACGGAAGGCAGCGACGGCGAGGAGGTCCAGAAGGTCCGAAAGAGTGGTCGACGCTGCGAGGGTTGCGGAGCGGCCCATGAGCGCGCGAGATGCCCGTTCAGGAAGGCCGAGTGTTACACCTGCGGCCGTCGGGGGCACATCGCCAAGGCATGCAGAAAACGGAAGGAGGGCCGGAGGCAGTCACAAGACCGTTCGGCCAGACCGGACCGTCCAGCGAGGCCCAAAGATGGCACCCAGACCACGAGGAAGCAGGATGGCGTGGGCCGCGTCTCGGACGACAGCGAGGACGACGCCCCAGTGTTCAGCGTGTCCGCGGGACAGTCCCATTACTTCGTTGAGGTATTAGTACAAGGGGCCCCTATTAGGATGGAAATTGACTCGGGGTCCTCCTATTCTATAATTCCCCAGAAAGAGTTCTTGAAAATCGACCCCCACGTGCGGCCCAAACTTAAAACGTTGAGGTCCACGCTACGAGACGTACAGGGGAACAACATTCCAGTGTTGGGGGTCGGGAAATTTCGGGTCAATTTTAAGAGACATTCTGCGGAACTGCCCCTAGTTGTCCTTAAGGGGGGAAGTTGTAGCCTCCTAGGGACACAGTGGTTTCAGCCCTTAGGTTTGTTCATAGGGGGAGTGCATACAGTGGGGGTGGACCCAATACAAGCGGTTTGCGATGCGCATCCCGCCGTTTTTAAGAAAGGACTCGGAAAGTTCAAGGGACCCCCTGTAGCCTTCGACCTAGACCCGGAGGTCCGCCCGATAAGACTCAAACCGCGCAGGGTGCCGTTCGCACTCAGGGACAAGATAGAGGCGGAACTGGACAAACTGGTGGGCCAGGGGATTCTTATTCCTGTCGATTCCGCGGAGTGGGAAACTCCAATTGTAACGGCTCTAAAGGCTAACGGGGAGGTGCGCATTTGCGCTGATTATAAGTGTACAATTAACAAGGCGATCCGCCCTAATGCATACCCGGTGCCGGTGATCAGCCACCTTTTGGCCAGGCTGAATGGGGGAAAGTGTTTCGCTAAACTCGATTTGGCACAAGCCTATCAGCAACTTCCTGTGACCCCCGCCACGGCCGCGGCACAAACGATAGTTACACATAAAGGGGCGTTCCAGGTGTCGCGTTTACAGTTCGGCGTGAACTCGGCACCCGGCCTTTTTCAGTCGCTTGTGGAACGCCTCCTGAAGGGACTGGAGGGGGTGTTGCCTTATTTTGATGACGTGTTGATAACAGGGGGGAGTGAGGCTGAACTGGCAAAGAGATTGGACAAAGTACTAACCGTGTTCGAGAAAGCGGGGCTGAGACTGAGGAAGGACAAATGTGTTTTCTTCGAAACTGAGGTCGAGTTTTTAGGGTTCCGGATCACGCCCGAGGGGATTAAGCCGTCTAAATCCAAAGTAGCAGCCATAAAAAAGGCCCCTCGCCCCACATCCAAAACCGAGCTACAGTCTTTCCTGGGGCTCCTCAATTTTTACCATACATTCCTCCCGCGGAAGGCGTCCGTGGCCGAACCGCTCCATCGGTTACTTAAAAAGGAGGAGACATGGATGTGGGGTGACGAGCACGAGAGGGCGTTCAAAGAGCTAAAGCAACTCCTAACATCTGAGGCAATCCTGACGCACTTCGACCCCAAACGGCCAGTGGTCCTAGTCTGTGATGCATCCCCGGTGGGGGTGGGGGCGGTGCTCTGCCACGTGTTGGATGACGGAAGGGAGGCCCCGGTAGCGTTTTATTCAAGGTCCCTGTCCCAAGCGGAGCGCAATTACGCACAAACCGACAGGGAGGCATTAGCAATAGTAGCGGGAACCAAAAAATTTCACGATTTTTTGTATGGCCGCCCGTTCAAAATCGTGACTGATCACAAGCCACTGTTAGGGATTTTCACGGCAAGCAAGCCCACGCCGCAGATCCTGTCCCCGAGAATGCTGCGATGGGCTATTTTTCTCAACGCATACCAACATGAGTTGGAGTACCGGCCCGGAAAGGAGATCAGCCATGCTGATGCACTTTCGAGATCTCCTTTGCCCTTGTCGGACGACCAAAAGGCGAGAGTAGAAAGAGACCGCCAGGTGTTGCTAATTGAGGTCTTAGACGCACCCCCAATAGGACCAGCCGACATTGCTAGGGCGACAGGCAAGGACAGAACGCTGGAGAAAGTTAGTTCATGGGTACAGAAGGGGTGGCCGGCATCGTCCCCGAGTACAGAATTCGACCCATTTTTTCGGAAAAAGCTAGAGTTGTCCCTAGAGAGGGGGTGCCTTTTGTGGGGCCAACGGGTGGTGGTCCCTACGCCCCTGCGGCCGAGGGTGCTCGAACTGCTGCACGTCAGCCACCCGGGCATAGTTCGTTCAAAGGCGCTGGCCCGGAGTTACTTCTGGTGGCCACAGCTGGACGCGGACATTGAGCACATGGTCGGCACTTGTGAGGCATGCCAGGGATCCCGACCAGAGGCGGCCCGTCTTCCGCATAGGGAATGGGACACAGCAAGGGGGCCATGGTCCAGAGTGCACGTGGATTTCGCTGGCCCATTCCGAGGAACCATGTTTCTCCTGGTGGTGGATGCGTTCTCCAAGTGGCTGGAGGTTATCCCAGTAAAGAGCACGTCCTCCGCCACGACAATTAGCCAGCTAAGGAGAGTCTTTTCCACGTTCGGTTTACCCAACACTTTAGTCAGCGATAACGCTAGTTGTTTCACCTCCGCTGAGTTCGGGGCATTCATGGAGGCAAACGCCATTCGGCATGTCACATCCGCGCCGTTTCACCCGGCCACGAATGGCCAAGTGGAACGGCTGGTGCGTACAACAAAGGAGGCGCTGCGGCGCATGGGCCCGGGGGACCTGAATCACCAAGTATGCCAGTTCCTCTTAGCGTATAGGGTGACCCCCTTAGCGTCAGGCTACTCGCCGGCAGAGCTCTTGATGCGGCGAAAACTGACCACGATCCTGTCCAGGCTAGACCCGACGAGAGTTGAGGATAAAGGGAAAAACATAGGGTTGGCAGTCTCGAAAGGTTTCGCCGCCGGCGACCCTGTTCACTGCAGGAACTATTCCAGCGCAGGGCCAGCCTGGGTACCAGGGACGGTTGTAGAACAGACGGGGCCAGTGTCGTACCGGGTCGAGACGAACACCGGCCTCCTCTGGAGGAGGCACGCGGACCAACTGAGGCACCGAGTGAGTAGGCCAGTCAGTGGGGCTCAGCAACAGGATTCAGCGTTAGGGTTCTCCCCCACCCGCTTAACCCAAGGGGGAGATAGCAGCGGACAACAGTCCCAAGCAAGGGGGGAAGGCAGAAGCAGCGGCCCCGACTCATACCCTTTTGATACACCAGTCCTATCAGAGGCCGGGGAAGGGGGAGAGGAGTTCGCGACCGCTGCCCCCGATTGTAATTTTGATTTTGATTTTGCGAGCCGGGGGGGTTTTCAGGAGTGTTCCCCCACCCATCCAAGCGAGAAGAGGGGTTTTTCGTTAGCCCCCAGTGCCCCCGGTTCCTCCCTAAGAAAGAGCACACCTCCCAACAACGCCGCGGAGCCGCGGCGAGTCACTAACGAGTCTCCCTCTCCAATTACAGGACAGGAAACCAGGGGACAAAGAGAAGGTAGCAAACCCGGGGAAAGGCAGCCCGCATCGAGACCCCAGCGTGTTCGAAATAAGCCATCTTGGCTGAGAGACTTTGTCTCCTAGGGGGGGGAGTGTGTTTAAGTGTGGGCTCGAGACGTTGTCTCGTCCTAGGGGGGAGGGGTGTTGTGTTCTAATGGTTTTACCTTCCACAATGTATCTGAACCATTGTAACCTTGCCTATAGCAACAATGTAACCTTCAGCTGCATCATATGAACCCTGTAAGAGGACGCGAGCTAATGACCACCAGCTGGCAGCAGCGAGCGTCCAAGCTCCCTTGGTCCAAACTCATCAAAGGCAACAGCGCGGGAAGTTTTCCCGCCATCACCTACACCTGGACAAGAAGGGCGTGACCCGCAATGACGTCACGCAGACAGTAGCCAATGGGCTACCGTGGAACCACGTTCAAATGTATTACTACTGTATATAAAGAGCTATCGATCCGCCATTACCTCATGTTCCCTCTGTCCACGATGCAATAAACCTGAGTTAACCCAGCCCGAGGCTGTGTCCTGTGTCTTGGTTTGCATACACCAAAGTGTGTGTGTGTGTGTGTTCTGAGGGAGAGACGCTCTGACAGATAGCAAGGCCCCAAACCATATAGGGCCTTGTATGATATCATTAACACCTTGTATCTGACATGGTAGGCAACAAGTAACCAGTGCAGGATTGCCAAAGCCAGGGAAATATGATCACATTTCTTTGAACCTGTCACCAGCCTGGCTGCTGCATTCTGGACCTGCTGTAATCTCCGTATCAGACACAAGGGCAGCCCCACGTAGAAAACATTACAGTAGTCAATCTGTGAGATTACCAATGAAATGGGTCAGTGTTGTGAGAGACTGACTGTCCAGGTAGGAGCAGAAAAAAAGCAGTTTTGGACACCACCACTACCTGTTGTCCAAATGAGAGCAGTGGGTCCATAATGAAACCCAGATTGCAGAGCTGGTCTCTAGGGGTAAGAGTAATCCCATCCAAGGTAGGTACCAGTCCTCCCAGTCAGGCAGACAGCCTCTCAAACACCAAAACCTCCATCTTGTCAGTGTTCAGTTTCAACCTGAGAAGGACATTTTACACCTTCGTCCCTGCCACAGAGCCCCCAAAGCTCCTCCCCTCAGCCCATTGGAGGGGAGTGGGAGCAACCATTACTCCATGGCAGGAGGACATTTTTCACCTTTATCCCTGCCACAGAGCCCCTAAGCTCCTCCCCTCAGCCAGTTGGAGGGGAGTGGGAGCAACCATTGCTCTGTGGCAGGAGGACATTTTCCACTTTCGTCCCTGTCACAGAGCCCCCTGAGCTCCTCCCCTCAGCTGGTTGGAGGGGAGTGGGAGTGGCTGTTACTCATGACATGGGCCTTAAGATGCCTGAGGATGTTGCAAAGGATGTTGGGTACCAGGTTCTGTCACTGACGTTGAGCCTGGATGCCGTCTTTTAGGCTCCCTTGGATGTTCAGCCACAATGTTTAATTGTATTTCAAGTTTTATGTAATTTACCATCTTTGTTTGTCTGTAAACCGCTTTGGGTCACTAATAGGTGAGGAAAGTGGTATAAAATATAATAAATAAATAAATAAACCTGTTAGCCTTGGTCCATACCATTATCGAAACTCAGCAGCACCTCCTAAAAGTGGGATACTCTAGCCAGGTGCATATGGTTCATGACAATCTAGAGCAGTGATGGCGAACCTTGGCACTCCAGGTGTTCTTGATCTTCAATTCCTAGACGCCTGATCAGCAAGAGTGCTGACTTGGGCTACTAGTAATCGATGTCTAAGAACACCTGGCGTGCCAAGGTTCGCCATCACTGATCTAGAGGACCTGCAAATTGTCCACAAACTCAACCAGTGGCAGATTATTGATCCCTCTTCATTGCGGGATCTAATTTCAAGTGATTTAAATTGCTGGTAACTGTAATAACTGTAAATTGATGTCCTGTCTAGTAAACCAAAGTACTGTAAATCCTAGAGGGAAAGCATGGTTGTACATCCAGTGCCCTGCACCTTGAGAATTTTACTGCTACACAGAGCTGTCTGTTGCTAGCTGAAAAGATGCACAAATATTATCAGAGATAGCCGTATCCATGAGCTCCTTGTGGGACAAAAAATCTATTACGGTAGGGAAACTCAAGCTGTACTGTTGAAGTGGCAAACATAGAAAGCTAAGCTGCTATATTTTGAATCCAGTCTGACAAATGGCTGGAAATTAAAAAAGAGCCTCTCCTCACACCAATAAAAGTTTTGTTACTTATCTTTTCCATGCTCATTAGGTAATCAGTTCATTTTATGTTTTATTCAGACAGGCAAGTTTACAGGACCCAAAAGATGGGTAGTTCAATAGATCAGGCCTTTTCTGTGTACAGAGAGCTCTGGGGGAAGGAACATACAAGTCATTCCAGATTCATTTTGTATAGAATCTGCTGGTTTGTGGATTTGCTCTAATATTATAATTTTTAAACTGGGTTTGTTTGTTTCTAATGTCAATGCATTATTTTGAGGGTGTGGAGATGCCATTCGAAGCAGATGCTTCTTTGTAACTCTGCCTTGGAAAGACAGAGCTCATATTAAAGGAAGAATTTCCTGAAGAGATCAGGTAATTTCCTTGCGTTTCTGAACCAAAATTAATGTCTGGACATTGGTTATTGTTCATGAACTGCTGAGCTGATGTGTTCATTATTGATTGATGTCCCCATTTTAAACTGTAGGGCAGGAAATTTATTTAGCAAAAACTAATGTACTTTCATTTTTATGAATAAAAACTACAAGTAAAAACTGCTTGATGCAAATAGCTACTGTGCCCAGCCAGCTTTTATTTTTATTGGTCCCTCTGTTAAAAAATTATTTACTGTTTGGGGAGTCTAGCTGACTTTTTATGCTATTGATTTCTTGGAAACAGAGTTTAACCATTAAACATGAGCAAGTATGTCATAATTTTCTGCAGTTAAATGCCTGAAGGTAAAGCTGAGTGAATTTAATGCATCAAGAAGGGTAATTATCAGATAATTTTGTGTGCCAAGATTCCTCTTCCTGCAGAAGACTTAGCAGTGTCTGCTTATGAACATTTAAATCTTCACAACTCATTTCTAGGTTTTGTCACGAGTAACTGAATGATTCTAGAGGTGTTTTACCCTTTCTTTTTTGAATATTTCTTCTGGGATTCCCCTTTTATTTTACTACTCACTGTAAATTGTACATTTTTAAAAAAATATTGTAATATAAATGTAATATAAATGTAATTTATATGAATGTTTCTACATCAGAAAATTGGCAAAATAATAACAATATTAGTCTAGCAACATCTCTGGACTGTTTTTTTAATGAACAGTGACATGTAAATGTGTTGAAATCCTTTCCTCCATGAACTCTGCCCAGCACACAAACAGCAAGTACCCTATTTGCTGGCGTATAAGACCCACTCCCCCCTTAAAATACACTGGAAAATGGAGTGCATCTTGTACTGTATATAGTGATCTATAGTGGGCTATTTTGGTAATAATGGGGTGCATCTTATACTCCAATGCAAGTATGTTGTTATTTTCACTATCAGTTACTTTCAGTGTGTATCTGCACTGAAAATCGACATAATAAAGATTGTGAGCTTTACCACAGAAGAGCATCTTATAAATTAGTGACTGTTATTTGCTGCAGCTTCCACAATTCTCTTCACACATACTGAAATATGTTTAAAAATTATAATATTAGAGCAAATCCACAAACCAGCAGATTCTATACAAAATGAATATTTTTATTTTTTATTCTTTTTATAATACCAACTGTTGGTCATGAATGGTGAATTAGGACCCATTAGCTATACAAGAGATCTACTCTTGATGATGGAAACTGTTAAAACTGGCTTATTAACTTTCAGATAAAAAGCTTCTCCCTGTTGCTAGGACAAGACAATCCCAGAAATCCTTGAACTGGTTACCTCACTAATGGCGAACCTTTTAGTGACCAAGTGCCCAAACTGCAACTCAAATCCTGCTTATTTATCACAAAATGCCAGGATGGCGGGGCAAACTCTGTGTTTGGGGGAGGGAGGAAGTGTTCCCATTGGGCTGCTGGGCAAAGGGGTGGGGTTAACTCTGTGCTGGGGAGAGAGAGGAAGCACTTCCATTGGGCTGCAGGGCAGAGGGGCGGGGCGAATTCTGTGCTGGGGCAACGGCTTGCTTGTCCACAGAGAGGGCTCTGAGTGCCCCCTCTGGCATGTGTGACATAGGTTTGCCACCACTAGGTTATCTTATGTTGTTTAGGCACATGTTATGCCTGTCTTTGATCACTACCTGCAATTCAAAATAGCCTTTAGAACTGTGTCCTGCTCTGAAGTAACTATTTGTCATTAGGGGGGTTTAGTGTATGAAACTAAGACACAGGACACAGCCTCGGACTGGGTTAACTCAGGTTTATTGCATCGTGGACAGAGGGAACATGAGGTAATGGCGGATCGATAGCTCTTTATATACAGTAGGGATACATTTGAACGTGGTGCCATGGTAGCCCATTGGCTACTGTCTGCGTGACGTCATTGTGGGTCACGCCCTTCTTGTCCAGGTGTAGGTGGTGGCGGGAAAACTTCCCGCGCTGTTGCCTTTGATGAGTTCGGACCAAGAGAGCTTGGACGCTCGCTGCTGCCAGCTGGTGGTCATTAGCTCGCGTCCTATTACAGGGTTTATATGATACAGCTGAAGGTTACATTGTTGCTATAGGCAAGGTTACATTGGCTCAGATACATTGTAATCCATGTGGAAGGTAAAACCATTAGAACACAACACCCCTCCCCCCTAGGACGAGACAATGTCTCGAGCCCACACTTCAACACACTCCCCCCCCTTAGGAGACAAAGTCTCTCAGCCAAGATGGTTTATTTCGAACACGCTGGGGTCTCGATGCGGGCTGCCTTTCCCCGGGTTTGCTACCTTCTCTTTGTCCCCTGGTTTCCTGCCCTGTAATTTGAGAGGGAGACTTGTTAGTGACTTGCCGCGGCTCCGCGGCGTTGCTGGGGGGTGTGCTCTTTCTCGGGGAAGAACCGGGGGCACTGGGGGCTAACGAAAAACCCCTCTTCTCGCTTGGAAGGGTGGGGGAACACTCCTGAAAACCCCCCCGGCTCGCAAAACCAGAATCAAAATCAAAATTACATTCGGGGGACGCGGCGGCGGCCGCACATTCCTTTTCCCTCCCCCCGGGCTCTGATAGAACTGGGGTATCAAAAGGATATGAGTCGGGATCACTGCTTTCCCCCCCGGATTCGGACTGATGTCCCTCATTTTCTCCCCCTTGGGCTAAACGGGTGGGGGAGAACCCTATCGCTGAATCCTGTTGCTGTGCCCCACTGACCGGCCCTTCACTCACTCGGCGCCTCAGTTGGTCAGCGTGTCTCCTCCAGAGGAGACCGGTGCTCGTTTCCACCCGATATGACACTGGCCCTGTTTGTTCTATTATCGTTCCTGGCACCCAGGCTGGCCCTGCGCTTGCATAGTTCCTGCAGTAAACAAGGTCGCCGGCGGCGAACCCTTTCGAGACTGCCAATCCTATGTTTTTTCCTTTATCCTCGACTCTCGTCGGGTCCAGTCTGGTCAGAAGCGTGGTCAGTTTTCGCCGCATCAAGAGTTCTGCCGGCGAGTAACCCGACGCTAAGGGGGTCACCCTATATGCTAACAAGAACTGACATACTTGGTGATTTAGGTCCCCCGGGCCCATGCGCCGCAGCGCATCCTTTGTTGTACGCACCAACCGTTCCACTTGGCCATTCGTGGCCGGGTGAAACGGCGCGGATGTGACATGCCGAATGGCGTTTGCTCCCATGAATGCCTCGAACTCCGAGGAGGTGAAGCAACTCGCGTTATCGCTGACTAAAGTGTCGGGTAAACCGAACGTGGAAAAGACTCTCCGTAGCCGGCTAATTGTTGTGGCGGAGGACGTGCTCTTTACTGGGATAACCTCCAGCCACTTGGAGAACGCATCCACCACCAGGAGAAACATGGTTCCTCGGAATGGGCCAGCGAAATCTACATGTACTCTGGACCACGGCCCCCTTGCTGTGTCCCATTCCCTATGCGGGAGGCGGGCCGCCTCTGGTCGGGATCCCTGGCATGCCTCACAAGTGCCGACCATGTGCTCAATGTCCGCGTCCAGCTGTGGCCACCAAAAGTAACTGCGGGCCAGCGCTTTCGAACGAACGATGCCCGGGTGGCTGACGTGCAGCAGTTTGAGCACCCTCGGCCGCATGGCTGCAGGAACCACCACCCGTTGGCCCCACAACAGGCACCCCCTTTCTAGGGACAACTCTAGCTTTTTCCGAAAGAATGGGTCGAATTCCGTGCTTGGGGACGATGTTGGCCACCCCTTTTGTACCCATGAGCTGACTTTCTCGAGTGTCCTGTCCTTTCCTGTCGCCCTCGCAATGTCGGCTGGTACTATTGGGGGTGCATCTAAAACCTCAATTAGTAACACCTGGCGGTCTCTTCCTACTCTAGCCTTCTGGTCGTCCGACAAGGGCAAAGGGGATCTCGAAAGTGCATCAGCATGGCTGATCTCTTTTCCGGGCCGGTACACCAACTCGTGTTGGTAAGCGTTGAGAAAAATGGCCCATCGCAGCATTCTCGGTGATAGGATCTGTGGGGTGGGCTTGCTTGCCGTGAAAATCCCTAACAGGGGCTTGTGATCCGTCACGATTTTGAACGGGCGGCCATACAAAAAATCGTGAAACTTTTTGGTCCCCGCTACAATTGCCAATGCCTCCCTGTCGGTTTGTGCGTAATTTCGCTCTGCCTGGGACAGGGACCTTGAATAAAATGCAACCGGGGCCTCCCTTCCGTCATCCAACACGTGGCAAAGTACCGCCCCCACCCCCACCGGTGATGCATCACAGACTAGGACCACCGGCCGTTTGGGGTCGAAATGCGTTAGAATTGCGTCAGAGGTCAATAGTTGCTTTAATTCTTTGAACGCCCTCTCGTGCTCGTCACCCCACATCCAAGTCTCCTCTTTTTTAAGCAACCGATGAAGCGGCTCGGCCATGGACGCCTTCCGCGGAAGGAATGTGTGGTAAAAATTGAGGAGCCCCAGGAATGACTGTAGTTCGGTTTTGGATGTGGGGCGAGGGGCCTTTTTGATGGCTACTACTTTGGATTTGGATGGCTTGATACCCTCGGGTGTGATCCGGAACCCTAAGAACTCGACCTCGGTTTCGAAAAAAACACATTTGTCCTTCCTCAGTCTCAGCCCCACTTTTTCGAACACTGTTAGTACTTTGTCCAATCTCTGTGCCAGTTCGGCCTCACTCCCCCCTGTTATTAATACGTCATCAAAATAAGGCAACACCCCCTCCAGCCCCTTCAGGAGGCGTTCCACAAGCGACTGAAAAAGGCCGGGTGCCGAGTTCACGCCAAACTGTAAACGCGACACTTGGAACGCTCCTTTATGTGTGACTATTGTTTGTGCCGCGGCCGTGGCGGGTGTTACGGGAAGCTGCTGATAGGCTTGTGCCAGGTCGAGCTTAGCGAAACACTTTCCCCCATTTAGCCTGGCCAACAGGTGGCTGACCACCGGCACCGGGTATGCATTAGGGCGGATCGCCTTGTTAATTGTACACTTATAATCAGCGCAAATGCGCACCTCCCCGTTAGCCTTCAGAGCTGTTACAATTGGAGTTTCCCACTCCGCGGAATCAACAGGAATAAGAATCCCCTGGCCCACCAATTTGTCCAGTTCCGCCTCTATTTTGTCCTTTAGTGCGAAGGGCACCCTGCGCGGTTTGAGTCTTATCGGGCGGACCTCCGGGTCTAGGTCGAAGGCTACAGGGGGTCCCTTAAATTTTCCAAGTCCTTTTTCAAAAACGGCGGGATGCGCATCGCACACCGCTTGTATCGGGTTCACCCCCACTGCATGTACTCCCCCTATGAACAGACCTAGAGGCTGGAACCACTGTGTCCCTAGGAGGCTACAACTCCCCCCCTTGAGGACAACTAGGGGCAGCTCCGCAGAGTGTCTCTTAAACTCAACCCGAAATTTTCCGACCCCCAACACCGGAATGCTGTTTCCCTGTACATCTCGTAGTGTGGACCTCAATGTTTTAAGCTTGGGTCGCACGTGGGGGTCGATTTTCAAGAACTCTTTCTGGGGAATTATAGAATAGGAGGACCCCGAGTCAATTTCCATCCTGATAGGGGCCCCTTGTACTAGTACCTCAACGAAATAATGGGACTGTTCCGCGGACACACTGAGCACTGGGACGTCGTCCTCGCTGCTGTCCGAGACGCGGCCCACGCCGTCCTGCTTCCTCGTGGTCTGGACGCCATCTTTGGGCCTCGCTGTACGGTCCGGTCTGGTCGAACGGTCCGGTGACTGCCTCCGGCCCTCCTTCCGTTTTCTGCATGCCTTGGCGATGTGCCCCCGACGGCCGCAGGTGTAGCATTCGGCCTTTCTAAATGGGCACCTCGCACGCTCATGGGCCGCTCCGCAACCATCGCAGCGGCGCCCCCCCTTTCGGACCTTCTGGACCTCCTCGCCGTCGCTGCCTTCCGAAGACGACTTTGAGGCCCGTTGAGTTGCGTGCACCGATTTTTCCGCTTTACCGGCTCTGGGACGCCACTCACGCCACTGGTGCATCTCGTCCACTCCAGCATTCGTGGACTCTGCGGCCTCCGCGGCCTCGACGACCTCTGCCAGCGTTGGTGGCGGCTCCTTATTCATCAAACTGCGCTGCACCTCCTTGTCTTTCAGGCCACACAGCACGCCGTCCCTGAGGGCCATTTCTAGGATGTTGCCCCATTTGCAGGGGGCGGCGGCTACCCTCATGGCGGCCACGAATGCCTCGACCGACTCGTCCGGCGCTTGGACTCGCCTCCAAAACGCGCTCCGAGCGGGAAACATCGCCCTCGAGGGTTGGAAGCGCTCCCGTAGCAGCTTCATGATGTCGTCCGCCTTAAATTCGCTCACCTTCTTCGGAGCGATGATGCCCACCAGCGTCCGCTTGGTCTCCATCCCAAGCATGCGGGTGAGGATGGCCCTCTTCCTCTCCTCATCGTCTTCCTTGACTTTGAGCTCCACCAGCGCCGCATGGAAGTCCATCTCAAACAGCTCCCAGTCTTGCGGTTTGGTGATGTTGAACCCGCTCTGTGCCCTGGCTGCTCCTTGGGGATCCATGATCCCACCTTCGTCGCCAATTTAGTGTATGAAACTAAGACACAGGACACAGCCTCGGACTGGGTTAACTCAGGTTTATTGCATCGTGGACAGAGGGAACATGAGGTAATGGCGGATCGATAGCTCTTTATATACAGTAGGGATACATTTGAACGTGGTGCCATGGTAGCCCATTGGCTACTGTCTGCGTGACGTCATTGTGGGTCACGCCCTTCTTGTCCAGGTGTAGGTGGTGGCGGGAAAACTTCCCGCGCTGTTGCCTTTGATGAGTTCGGACCAAGAGAGCTTGGACGCTCGCTGCTGCCAGCTGGTGGTCATTAGCTCGCGTCCTATTACAGGGTTTATATGATACAGCTGAAGGTTACATTGTTGCTATAGGCAAGGTTACATTGGCTCAGATACATTGTAATCCATGTGGAAGGTAAAACCATTAGAACACAACAGGGGGAAACAAGATCTAGGACAAGTTTTCCAGTATCAAAGAAAGCAGATGGGAAGGAAAGAAAGTTCCTAAAAATTTTGAGAGTAGAATATTGGATTAAGTCTAATATTATTTCTTATCCTTTGAGTTTATGATTAGGCATTTGATTCTGTATTTTTTCATGATCATTTAGGGATCTTCAAGAAGTTTTTGATGAGCTAGTTCAAAAGACCGCATACTAATTTCAAGGCTGATAGCAAAGCATAGACATTTTTACATGTGAAAATGGGCTGAAGACAATTTAAATCAGATGTTATCTCAGTTCACCAGAACCCCCTGGGTACGGAAGACTATACTCCTCAATATTACAATGCCAGTCAGATGTCACACAAAGAGTAGCTAAGGATCTATTATAGGTGGAAGGATTATGCACTGGTTTTATTAGCTGCAATCCTATACATTTGGGATTTGTGAGTTGGCTGAGCCTGGTATGTTCAATTATAAAGTGGACCTGGCATAAATTTTTGAGCTTTGTGGAAATGAAATAAAGCTTTTTCACTTGTTCGCGTTTCCAGATAAGAAGTTTATCAAGAGATCAGAAAAGAAGACTCCTAGTTAGCATTAACTGCTATTTACACTGTAGATGCTTCAGGATAACAAAATAAACTCAATGGTTGCAGATGATTACACACAGTGATAACTTTGTGACCTTGAGTAAGTTTCACAGTTGTAGAATACCACTGGAAGAGGGACTGGTAAACCACTTGTATGTACTTTGTAATTACAAAATATCAGGTGGCAGCCATAAGTCAGTACTGACTCTGGTGATACATTATTATTAGACAAGTAAACAACCTGTAGATTTCCCCAGAGTTTGGAAAATTACTTTTTAAAAATAACTTGCTATGATGCTGCCTATTGCATCTCCATATAGGAAGTAATCTGTTGCAACAGACATTGTGGCAAAAATCCACTTTTTTTTGGTTTTATTAAAAAGAAAGAGAAATAAATGCATTGCTTTCAAGCTCTGATATATATCTTTTAGCCACGACTTTTCGGAATTGCAAATGATCCCTCACAGCTTTCCGCAGAACAGCATGCTTAAATAGTGAAAACTATTTAAGGTTTCAGACTGCTTGCAAGGAAATAAGCACAAACATTTGGAGAGTCTGTTAGAATACACTATAACTTTCACACTTTTGTGGAGAATATGGCTTAGCTCAGTTGCCTGAAAACACGTGAGTCTGACAAATGGGTTTACTTGATCCATTTTCTCCTCAACAATATATAAAAAGATAGCTCCACTTGGCCATCCTTTGGTATTAGATACAGGTCATTATGATTCAGTTGTACATGTATCCATTCGGATATTAGCCTCAGTGACAATTATAAGTAGGACTGAAGCTAATAAAACCTGTCTTTAATCATTATTACAAACTAACTTGAGCTTGTTAAGGATGGACAGTCCAGCATATATATTCAATTTAAAAAAACTTTCTACATAATGTGGGATATTATGTTTCTGTATTCTTGTCTCAAAATGCCTGGATATTGCCTGTTATTGCTGCACAATATTGTGCCCTCATTGTCAGCAGGAAAAAGGATGCTGTGCTTTACATAGCAAAGGGCAGCTTGAATGTTGACAACACCAATGGCAGCAGTCAAGATGGTCTACATTCACGTAGAGAATAGCACAATTCACATAGTACCATTCATATAGAGACAATAAGCAAGAAAACCCCAGACTAGAACTCCTTTTTAAAAACCAGTTAACAACTCCTTACCCAGACACAAAGTAACTCTCATGGCTGTTTTTCAACAGGTGCAAATGGTAGTGAGCACAAGAGGGTATCTTGTAGACCAATGCTTCCGAAACTTTGCTTTTTGGACTTCAATTCCCAGAAGTTTAAGTCAATTCCTGTTGTGTTCTAATGGTTTTACCTTCCACATGAATTACAATGTATCTGAGCCAATGTAACCTTGCCTGTAGCAACAATGTAACCTTCAGCTGTATCATATAAACCCTGTAATAGGACGCGAGCTAATGACCACCAGCTGGCAGCAGCGAGCGTCCAAGCTCTCTTGGTCCGAACTCATCAAAGGCAACAGCGCGGGAAGCTTTCCCGCCACCACCTACACCTGGACAAGAAAGGCGTGACCCACAATGACGTCACGCAGACAGTAGCCAATGGGCTACCATGGCACCACGTTCAAATGTATCCCTACTGTATATAAAGAGCTATCGATCCGCCATTACCTCATGTTCCCTCTGTCCACGATGCAATAAACCTGAGTTAACCCAGCCCGAGGCTGTGTCCTGTGTCTTAGTTTCATACACTAAATTGGCGACGAAGGTGGGATAATGGATCCCCAAGGAGCAGCCAGGGCACAGAGCGGGTTCAACATCACCAAACCGCAAGACTGGGAGTTGTTTGAGATGGACTTCCATGCGGCGCTGGTGGAACTCAAAGTCAAGGAAGACGATGAGGAGAGGAAGAGGGCCATCCTCACCCGCATGCTTGGGATGGAGACCAAGCGGACGCTGGTGGGCATCATCGCTCCGAAGAAGGTGAGCGAATTTAAAGCGGACGACATCATGAAGCTGCTTCGGGAGCGCTTCCAACCCTCGAGGGCGATGTTTCCCGCTCGGAGCGCGTTTTGGAGGCGAGTCCAAGCGCCGGACGAGTCGGTCGAGACATTCGTGGCCGCCATGAGGGTAGCCGCCGCCCCCTGCAAATGGGGCAACATCCTAGAAATGGCCCTCAGGGACGGCGTGCTGTGTGGCCTGAAAGACAAGGAGGTGCAGCGCAGCTTGATGAATAAGGAGCCGCCACCAACGCTGGCAGAGGTCGTCGAGGCCGCGGAGGCCGCAGAGTCCACGAATGCTGGAGTGGACGAGATGCACCAGTGGCGTGAGTGGCGTCCCAGAGCCGGTAAAGCGGAAAAATCGGTGCACGCAACTCAACGGGCCTCAAAGTCGTCTTCGGAAGGCAGCGACGGCGAGGAGATCCAGAAGGTCCGAAAGGGGGGGCGCCGCTGCGATGGTTGCGGAGCGGCCCATGAGCGTGCGAGGTGCCCATTTAGAAAGGCCGAATGCTACACCTGCGGCCGTCGGGGGCACATCGCCAAGGCATGCAGAAAACGGAAGGAGGGCCGGAGGCAGTCACCGGACCGTTCGACCAGACCGGACCGTTCAGCGAGGCCCAAAGATGGCGTCCAGACCACGAGGAAGCAGGACGGCGTGGGCCGCGTCTCGGACAGCAGCGAGGACGACGTCCCAGTGCTCAGTGTGTCCGCGGAACAGTCCCATTATTTCGTTGAGGTACTAGTACAAGGGGCCCCTATCAGGATGGAGATTGACTCGGGGTCCTCCTATTCCATAATTCCCCAGAAAGAGTTCTTGAAAATCGACCCCCATGTGCGGCCCAAACTTAAAACATTGAGGTCCACGCTACGAGATGTACAGGGGAACAGCATTCCGGTGTTGGGGGTCGGGAAATTTCGGGTTGAGTTTAAGAGACACTCTGCGGAGCTGCCCCTAGTTGTCCTCAAGGGGGGGAGTTGTAGCCTCCTAGGGACACAGTGGTTCCAGCCTTTAGGCCTGTTTATAGGGGGAGTACATGCAGTGGGGGTGGACCCAATACAAGCGGTGTGCGATGCGCATCCCGCCGTTTTTGAAAAAGGACTTGGAAAATTCAAGGGACCCCCTGTAGCTTTCGACCTAGACCCGGAGGTCCGCCCGATAAGACTCAAACCGCGCAGGGTGCCCTTCGCACTAAAGGACAAAATAGAGGCGGAACTGGACAAATTGGTGGGCCAGGGGATTCTTATTCCTGTTGATTCCGCGGAGTGGGAAACTCCAATTGTAACAGCTCTGAAGGCTAACGGGGAGGTGCGCATTTGCGCTGATTATAAGTGTACAATTAACAAGGCGATCCGCCCTAACGCATACCCGGTGCCGGTGGTCAGCCACCTTTTGGCCAGGCTAAATGGGGGAAAGTGTTTCGCTAAGCTCGACCTGGCACAAGCCTATCAGCAGCTTCCCGTAACACCCGCCACGGCCGCGGCACAAACGATAGTCACTCATAAAGGAGCGTTCCAGGTGTCGCGTTTACAGTTCGGCGTGAACTCGGCACCCGGCCTTTTCCAGTCGCTTGTGGAACGCCTCCTGAATGGGCTGGAGGGGGTGTTGCCTTATTTTGATGACGTATTAATAACTGGGGGGAGTGAGGCCGAACTGGCAAAGAGATTGGACAAAGTACTAACGGTGTTCGAGAAAGCGGGGCTGAGACTGAGGAAGGACAAATGTGTTTTTTTCGAAACCGAGGTCGAGTTCTTAGGGTTCAGGATTACACCCGAGGGTATCAAGCCATCCAAATCCAAAGTAGTAGCCATCAAAAAGGCCCCTCGCCCCACATCCAAAACCGAGCTACAGTCATTCCTGGGGCTCCTCAATTTTTACCATACATTCCTTCCGCGGAAGGCGTCCGTGGCCGAACCGCTCCATCGGTTGCTCAAGAAAGAGGAGACTTGGATGTGGGGTGACGAGCACGAGAGGGCCTTCAAAGAATTAAAGCAACTCTTGACCTCTGACGCAATTCTAACGCATTTCGACCCCAAACGGCCGGTGGTCCTAGTCTGTGATGCATCACCGGTGGGGGTGGGGGCAGTACTTTGCCACGTGTTGGATGACGGAAGAGAGGCCCCGGTTGCATTTTATTCAAGGTCCCTGTCCCAAGCAGAGCGAAATTACGCACAAACCGACAGGGAGGCATTGGCAATTGTAGCGGGGACCAAAAAGTTTCACGATTTTTTGTATGGCCGCCCGTTCAAAATCGTGACGGATCACAAGCCCCTGTTAGGGATTTTCACGGCAAGCAAGCCCACCCCGCAGATCCTATCACCGAGAATGCTGCGATGGGCCATTTTTCTCAACGCTTACCAACACGAGTTGGTGTACCGGCCCGGAAAAGAGATCAGCCATGCTGATGCACTTTCGAGATCCCCTTTGCCCTTGTCGGACGACCAGAAGGCTAGAGTAGGAAGAGACCGCCAGGTGTTACTAATTGAGGTTTTAGATGCACCCCCAATTGTACCAGCCGATATTGCGAGGGCGACAGGCAAGGACAGGACACTCGAAAAAGTCAGCTCATGGGTACAAAAGGGGTGGCCGGCATCGTCCCCAAGCACGGAATTCGACCCATTCTTTCGGAAAAAGCTAGAGTTGTCCCTAGAAAGGGGGTGCCTATTGTGGGGCCAACGGGTGGTGGTTCCTGCAGCCATGCGGCCGAGGGTGCTCAAACTGCTGCACGTCAGCCACCCGGGCATCGTTCGTTCGAAAGCGCTGGCCCGCAGTTACTTCTGGTGGCCACAGCTGGACGCGGACATCGAGCACATGGTCGGCACTTGTGAGGCATGCCAGGGATCCCGACCAGAGGCGGCCCGCCTCCCGCATAGGGAATGGGACACAGCAAGGGGGCCGTGGTCCAGAGTACATGTAGATTTCGCTGGCCCATTCCGAGGAACCATGTTTCTCCTGGTGGTGGATGCGTTCTCCAAGTGGCTGGAGGTTATCCCAGTAAAGAGCACGTCCTCCGCCACAACAATTAGCCAGCTACGGAGGGTCTTTTCCACGTTCGGTTTACCCGACACTTTAGTCAGCGATAACGCGAGTTGCTTCACCTCCTCGGAGTTCGAGGCATTCATGGGAGCAAACGCCATTCGGCATGTCACATCCGCGCCGTTTCACCCGGCCACGAACGGCCAAGTGGAACGGTTGGTGCGTACAACAAAGGATGCGTTGCGGCGCATGGGCCCGGGGGACCTAAATCACCAAGTATGTCAGTTCTTGTTAGCGTATAGGGTGACCCCCTTAGCGTCGGGTTACTCGCCGGCAGAACTCTTGATGCGGCGAAAACTGACCACACTTCTGACCAGGCTGGACCCGACGAGAGTCGAGGATAAAGGAAAAAACATAGGATTGGCAGTCTCGAAAGGGTTCGCCGCCGGCGACCTTGTTTACTGCAGGAACTATGCAAGCGCAGGGCCAGCCTGGGTGCCAGGAACGATAGTAGAACAAACAGGGCCAGTGTCATATCGGGTGGAAACGAGCACCGGTCTCCTCTGGAGGAGACACGCTGACCAACTGAGGCGCCGAGTGAGTGAAGGGCCGGTCAGTGGGGCACAGCAACAGGATTCAGCGATAGGGTTCTCCCCCACCCGTTTAGCCCAAGGGGGAGAAAATGAGGGACATCAGTCCGAATCCGGGGGGGAAAGCAGTGATCCCGACTCATATCCTTTTGATACCCCAGTTCTATCAGAGCCCGGGGGGAGGGAAAAGGAATGTGCGGCCGCCGCCGCGTCCCCCGAATGTAATTTTGATTTTGATTCTGGTCTTGCGAGCCGGGGGGGTTTTCAGGAGTGTTCCCCCACCCTTCCAAGCGAGAAGAGGGGTTTTTCGTTAGCCCCCAGTGCCCCCGGTTCTTCCCCGAGAAAGAGCATACCCCCCAACAACGCCGTGGAGCCGCGGCAAGTCACTAACAAGTCTCCCTCTCAAATTACAGGGCAGGAAACCAGGGGACAAAGAGGAGGTAGCAAACCCGGGGAAAGGCAGCCCGCATCGAGACCCCAGCGTGTTCGAAATAAACCATCTTGGCTGAGAGACTTTGTCTCCTAAGGGGGGGGAGTGTGTTGAAGTGTGGGCTCGAGACATTGTCTCGTCCTAGGGGGGAGGGGTGTTGTGTTCTAATGGTTTTACCTTCCACATGAATTACAATGTATCTGAGCCAATGTAACCTTGCCTGTAGCAACAATGTAACCTTCAGCTGTATCATATAAACCCTGTAATAGGACGCGAGCTAATGACCACCAGCTGGCAGCAGCGAGCGTCCAAGCTCTCTTGGTCCGAACTCATCAAAGGCAACAGCGCGGGAAGCTTTCCCGCCACCACCTACACCTGGACAAGAAGGGCGTGACCCACAATGACGTCACGCAGACAGTAGCCAATGGGCTACCATGGCACCACGTTCAAATGTATCCCTACTGTATATAAAGAGCTATCGATCCGCCATTACCTCATGTTCCCTCTGTCCACGATGCAATAAACCTGAGTTAACCCAGCCCGAGGCTGTGTCCTGTGTCTTAGTTTCATACACTAAAATTCCCCAAAGCACTGATCAACCAATGTACAAACTTAGGCTTCTGGGAATTGAAGTCCACCAGTATTCTGCGGAACATAGTTTGGGAAATGCTGTTGTAGATTATCTTGATTTCTGATATTGGTGTTGTCAGCTTGCAGGTTACCCTTTTGCTTTGTAAACCTATCCTTTTTTTTGCTGGCATCGTGGACATGATTTCCTAGTATTTTGAATCATAGGAAGAGAAGCACAATACAGTATCCCATATTCATAGGTAAGTGTAATCACACTATTACAGTCTGGCCAGGTTATCCTGCTATGGTGATAGAGTAGACCATACTGCCATCAACTCAACACCAATCATCAGGCGGTGTTAACTGACCTGACAATTCTTGTGTGGCAAAGTCCACAGGGAAGGGTTATGGTCCCAACTGGATTAAATCCCATTCAAACCCATCTTGATGGAGGGCAGCTGCTTCATCAGTACTGGCATGGGGCTGATGAGGATTTTGTGTGCCAAAAGGGCTCAGGACCAGAAAGTGATTCATGGAATTAGATCAGTGGTATCAGGGGAAACTAACTGTTAAAGCAGCTCTTCTTTTGTGTCCCAATCAAACCATGGACTGCCAAAATGAAGCCACTTTCTTGGCTTTTTTTGAAATAGTAGTCTGTGTTTCAGGCATATCAGATAATAAACAAAATGGTCTGATGAAGTGGACTTGATCCATGAAAGCTCACATTGAAATATAACAGTTAGTCTTTTAAGTGCTTCAGCGTTTTTGTTTTGTTTATTCTCTGATATTTCTTGGCTTTGACATTGCCCAAACCTAACCCCCCATCGGTGCATGTTTCTGGCAATAATCAGCAGACCAGTAAATGAGCCCGATTCTGTATCTCTCCACAGCAGTACAATTATGGAACCAATTACCTCAGATAGTGGTGAGTGGTCCAATGCTGGAAGCATTTAAGAGAAAATTAGACAAACATCTGTCAGATATGTTTTGATATGGATTCCTGCATTGAGCAGGGGGTTGGACTCAGTAGTCTTACAGACCCCTTCCAGCTCCATTATTCTATGATTCTATGAATTTTGAATAAAACGTGGTAAATATAAAAAAATCAGCATAATTTCACCATAAAGAGGTTCTAAAATGCTTATGAGACAAATTGTACTGCATTTCCCATTTAGCACTCATTTCAGTTTTGGGGAAATGATTTCATAGGCTCAAAGTAATTGTAACTTTAAAAAGCAGCTATATTTCACATAATTATTATCAGCATCATTGTTCTCTGTGTCCAGTCATCTGAATTCCATTTCCAGCCTACCCATAGGCATCATGTGTGCAATTAATAAATTGTCTTCATCTCCTTCACACACGCACAGATACACTCTATTTCTCAAATATGTAATTTCAGCTGAACGATGTTCAGGGAATTTTACAAAAGGCAAGGATATCATTAAATGAACGTAAATTATTTCTACATTATAATTTGCATGCAAAGCCTTTATTTCCTACCTCTTCTTTATTTAGTTTCATGTAACATGTAATTCATTCAAGGTTATAATCCTTATTGAATGTCTGGCGGTAAACTGTCAGAGCGTATTCATTTCTGCTGCGGACTGCAGGAATCCATGAATATTTAAATAATAAAAATAAATACAGTACAAGGAAAGAGGGAACAGCTGATGGGGGGAGATATACATAAATAGAGATAGATTTTGTCAAAACTATGTACCTGATACTTGTACAATATAAAAACCTTAAAACCAACAGCAAAAATAACAAGTAAACCTATAGTTATTGCATTTCTTTCTATCCATCTGCTTTTTCCTCCTTAATGGCTACTTTGGCATGGGCATGGGCATGGGCATGGGCAAAAATGGCACCATTCAAAATTTCAAAGAAGGTCAAAGGGTTGTGTTTGGGGAGTCCGCCACTTCTCATCTCAGAAACAGTCTCTTCAAATATCCCTCTCCACAGAATCATGTAAGGAAAAGGAGCGACTTGTGGCTGTTTAAAATATGTGTTGCTACCTTTGTTACACTAACAACTATGCCTCCAATTCTCACTCTCAGTTTAAACTATTTCATGCCTCACAACCAGTGCACTTGATGCTAAAGAAAGTATTACTGATCTGCCATGTTTCACAGGAAATGACCAAGAATTTAACAGGGCACCTGCAGGCTTCAATGTTCATATACAGAAGATGATGTTAACTCCAGTCCTTGAAGTTCAAGAAAGGGCAGGCAGAAGCATGATGGAATTGTAGAAGGCCTGGTGGATTCTTTGTTTGATTTCTTTGTTTCAGATCTTGGCTTTGTTTTTACATTCAAAGCTGTGAACTCCTGACTTTGTTCCCTGCAAGACAAGGTGGTATCTTCTTACAGGAGAAATATTTAATAGTAGAACAGCTTGGTTGGATAAAAACAGTATGAGGAAATAAATAGGGAGTTGTCATTACATTCCAGTGTCTGTTGGAATAGGCACAGATTCTGTCATTTTTTTTAAAAAAAAAACAATGACGCTACTGCCAGTTCCATCTGCCACATCTTTTTCTGTCTCCTACTTACTTCATATTTTTGTAATAATAATATATTTGGATCAAGATCACGAAAGCAAGAACTTCGGAAGAGGTTGACAAAGTGTACCTAAAAGTGAGCAGCAAGAAATTCAATAATATCAGTCTGAAAGTCAGTGTAGACCAGTGTTTCCCAGCCTTTGGTTTTTAGACAGAAGTCAATTCCACAAAGCACTGATCAGCCAGTGTACTGACTTAGACTTCTGAGAATGAAGTCCCCCTGTGGGGAGTGTGCCACTTGTGTACATAAACTTCTTTTGAGCATAGTTACATTAATGTTGAAAATTTAACTTATATGGCCAAAACGTTTTCTATAGCCACACCTGTGTAATGTAAATGGAATACCTTTGGGAGATGAATTGCATCAACTTTTAAAATAACAGTAGACTTCCTCCATTGTGTACTAGCTTAACTGCACCCTATCACCTCTAGACTAGATTACTGTAATGTGCTCTACATGGGGCTGTCCTTGAGGACCATTCGGAAACTGCAGCTAGTCCAGAACGCAGTGGACCGGGTGGTGATGGAATGTGGGCATTATGCCCACACCTCGCCGCTGCTCCAAGAGCTGCACTGGTTACCGGTATGCCTCCGGGTGCAATTCAAGGTGCTGGTGATGACCGTTAAAGCCCAATATGGTAGTGGGTCAGGATATCTAAGAGATCGCGTCTCCCCGAGAACATCTGTCCATTTAACTAGAGCAGACCTGAGGGGCTCTCTAATCGTACCATCGGCTAGAGGGGCTCGTCTCTCTAGCACAAGAAGGAGGGCTTTCTCCATGTCCACACCGGCCCTATGGAACCTCCTGCCGATAGAGGTAAGGCTGCAGACAGAACTGCTGCCCTTTAGGAAAGAACTTAAAACCTGGCAGGCAGGTCAGGTGTGGGGCACTGATGGGGAGATGACTCCCGCCCATTGGTTCATATAAATAACCAAGATCCTCCCTCTCTTTTTAGGGTGGGTGTTTTTTTTTAATGCTGATGGTTTTTAAATGATTTTACTGTGGCATTTCTTGTTTATGTCTTTTATACCTTATCTGTTAGTGTTATGTATGTATGTATGCATGTTCATTATACTGTAAAGGCAAGATTGTAACCACTCCAGATACAAACGACATCAGCTGTAAAGGAACGCGAGCAGACAGCCTATAGAGGGCAGCTGCGAGCGTTCACTCTCACATGGTTCACATTGCGCAATCACGGACAGCCGCGGGAAAACCTTCCCCGCAAACAGCAGCAGGAAAGGAGGCGTGCCTGGGCGAGGCCACGCCGGTAGCAGCCAATGAGCTACCGTGCTACATGATTCAAATGTAGAAGGCTACTGTATATATTGAGATGTATCACCGCCATTACCTCATGCTCCACTGTAACCTCATGCAATAAACCTGTGTTAAACCAACCCTTCGGTTGTCCGGTTGTCCTTGGTCCCATACACCAAATTGGCGACGAAGGTGGGATCATGGCTGCCCACGGGACCAAGGCATGCGCCGGCTACGAGATCAGGAAGCCGGGAGACTTGGAGCTGTTTGAGATAGACTTCAACGCAGCGCTGGTGGAGCTCGAAGTCTCAGATGAGGCCAAAAAGAGGGCCATTTTCGTCCGCATGCTCGGACACGAGACCAAGAGGACCTTGGTGGACCTGATCGCGCCGAGGAAGGTGAGCGACCTCAAAGCCACAGAGCTCCTGGCGGCGCTGCGCGCCCATCTCCGGCCAGCAATAGCGATGTTCCCCGCTCGGAGCGCGTTCTGGAGGCGAGTCCAGGCACCCGGGGAATCGGTCGATGAGTTCGCTGCGGCCCTGCGGTTGGCCGCCGGCCCATGCAAGTGGGAACTCCCCGACGTCACCCTCCGGGACTGCCTGCTCTGCGGTCTGAGGGACACAGAGACTCAGCGCGCGCTGATGAAAAGGGAGCCGCCTCCCACGTGGCAACAAGTCCTCGACGCGGCACAGGCCGCAGAGGCCACGACGGCCGGGGTACACGAGCTTCAGGACTGACGCCCGAAGCCCGCCAAGGCAGAGAGTTCGGTGCGCGCGGCCCGGCGGGTTTCGAACTCGCCTGCGGAGAGCAGCGACGACGAGGACGTCCGGAGGGTCCAGAGAGAGGGCCGGCGCTGCGACGGCTGCGGCGCCGCCCACGCCCGCACCAAATGCCCATTCCGCAAGGCCGAGTGCCACAACTGCGGCCGGCGCGGGCACATCGCCAAGGTCTGCCGGAAACGGCGCGAGGCCACCAGGAGTTCTCCAGACCGCTCGGCGAGGCAGGACCGCACCACGAGGCAGGACCGCACCACGAGGCCAAAGGACGGCACCCGGACCACGAGGACGCGGGACGGAGTAGGGCGCATCTCCGACGACAGCGAGGACGACGCGCCGGTTTGCAGCGTTTCCACGGAGCACCCCCGTTACTTCGTTGAGGTAGTAATACAAGGGGCCCCTGTTAGAATGGAGGTGGACTCGGGTTCTTCATACTCTATTATTTCCCAGGGGGAGTTCATGAAAATCGCCCCCCGCGTGCGGCCCAAGCTCAAAGCGTTGAGGGCCACGCTGAAGGACGTGCAAGGGAACCGCATCCCAGTGTTGGGGGTTGGGAAGTTTCAGGTCCAGTTCAAAAAGTACACCGCAACGCTTCCCCTAGTCGTCCTCAAGGGAGGTAAATGCAGCCTCCTCGGGACTCAATGGTTCCAGCCCCTGGGTTTGTTCATTGGGGGGGTGCACGCCGTGGGAGCACACGCCGCCGGGACTGATCCAATACAGAGCATGTGCGACGCGCACCCCGAGGTTTTTAAAAAGGGGCTCGGGAAGTTCAAGGGCCCCCCAGTGACTTTCGACCTGGACCCTGGAGTGCGTCCAATCAGACTTAAACCGCGCAGAGTGCCTTTCGCACTAAAGGACAAAATAGAGGCGGAGTTGGACAAATTGGTGGGCCAGGGGATTCTTGTTCCTGTTGATTCTGCGGAGTGGGAAACTCCAATTGTAACGGCGCTTAAGGCCAACGGGGAAGTCCGCATATGCGCTGATTACAAGTGCACCATCAATAAGGCGATCCGCCCTAATGCGTATCCGGTGCCGGTAGTCAGCCACTTGTTGGCCAGGTTACACGGGGGGAGGTGTTTCGCTAAACTCGACCTGGCCCAAGCCTACCAGCAACTCCCGGTGACCCCCGCCGCAGCTGCTGCGCAGACCATAGTCACCCACAAAGGGGCGTTCCAGGTATCGCGCCTCCAATTCGGCGTGAATTCGGCGCCCGGGATTTTCCAGTCACTTGTGGAACGCCTCCTGAAGGGGTTAGAGGGGGTGTTACCCTACTTTGATGACGTATTGATTACAGGGGGGAGCCGGGCCGAATTAGCAACAAGGTTGGGAAAGGTCCTGACAATATTCGAAAAGGCGGGGTTGCGGTTGCGGAAAGACAAATGCGTCTTCTTCGCTACAGAGGTTGAGTTCCTAGGGTTCCGTGTCACTCCCGAGGGAATAAGGCCAGCCCAATCCAAGGTAGCCGCCATCAAGAAGGCCCCTCGCCCCACCCCCAAGCCCGAGTTGCAGTCGTTCCTCGGACTGCTCAACTTCTACCACTCCTTCCTCCCGCGGAAGGCAGCCGTGGCAGAACCACTACACAAATTGTTAAAAAAGGACGAGGCATGGAAGTGGGGCGACGACCAGGAGAAGGCTTTCAATGACCTGAAGCGACTCCTGGCATCAGATGCTGTACTGACCCACTTCAATCCCAAACGCCCAGTGGTCCTGGTATGCGATGCATCCCCGGTGGGGGTGGGGGCGGTGTTATGCCACGTGCTGGAGAACGGTAGGGAGGCCCCGATAGCTTTCTACTCTAGATCCCTGTCCCAAGCGGAGAGGAACTATGCTCAGACAGACAGGGAAGCACTAGCAATAATTGCGGGGACCAAGAAATTTCATGATTTTGTGTACGGCCGCCCCTTCACCATAGTGACTGACCATAAGCCTTTGCTGGGCATTTTCACTGCAGATAAGCCCACACCCCAGATCCTGTCCCCGAGAATGCTCAGGTGGGCCATTTTTCTCAACGCGTATCAGCACGCGTTGGTATACCGGCCCGGGAAGGAGATCAGCCATGCCGACGCTCTGTCGAGGTCCCCCATTCCCCGGGATTGCTGCCACGTGGGCGGAGTAGAGAGGGACCACCAGGTCTTAATGATAGAGGTCCTAGACTCCCCTCCAGTAGTAGCGGCCGACATCGCCAAAGCGACAGGCAAGGACAAAACGCTGGCCACAGTTTGCTCCTGGGTGCAGAAAGGGTGGCCCGTGTCTTCCCCAGCAGCGGAATTCGACACATTTTTCAAAAAGAGACTAGAGTTGTCCCTAGAGAGGGGTTGCCTTTTGTGGGGACAGCGGGTAGTGATCCCCACGTCTCTCCGGCCGAGGGTGCTTAAACTGCTGCACGTCAGCCACCCGGGGATTGTACGCTCTAAGGCACTAGCCCGCAGTTACTTTTGGTGGCCCCAGCTAGACGCCGACATCGAACACATGGTCGGCACTTGCGAGGCGTGCCAAAGCTCAAGGCCAGAAGAGGCTCGCTCGCCACCTAGGGAGTGGGACGCTGCAAGGGGGCCCTGGTCCCGGGTACACGTAGACTTTGCTGGCCCGTTCAGGGGAGCGCTTTTCCTCCTTGTGGTGGACGCGTTCTCCAAGTGGTTGGAGGTCATTCCAGTCTCGAGCACCTCCTCGGCCACAACAATTAAACAGTTAAGGAGGGTTTTTTCCACGTTCGGCTTACCCGACACCCTCGTCAGCGATAACGCTAGCTGTTTCACGTCCGCCGAGTTCGGGGCATTCATGGAGCGCAACGCCATTCGGCACGTCACCTCCGCCCCCTTTCACCCGGCCACCAACGGCCAAGTAGAGCGCCTCGTGCGCACCACGAAAGACACGCTACTGCGCATGGGTCCCGGAGACCTCGACCTGAAATTGTGCCAATTCCTGCTGAGATACAGGGTCACCCCATTAGCGTCAGGGTACTCCCCCGCGGAGCTGTTGATGCGCAGGAAGCTGGCCACGGGAATCTCCAAGCTAGACCCAACGAGAGTAGAGGACAAAGGGCGGAACATAGGGGTGGAACCCACAAAGAGCTTCAGCATAGGCGCCCCGGTGCACTGCAGGAACTACGCCAGCGCGGGGCCAGCCTGGGTGCCGGGCACCGTAGTAGATCAAACCGGCCCCGTCTCATACCGCGTAGAGACCAGTACAGGTTTCCTGTGGAGGCGACACGTAGACCAACTCAGGCGTAGGGTCCCCAGAGAGCAGGACGCAGACGAGAATAGCATCGAATCAGCGTTAGGGTACTCCCCCACCCGTTTAGCCCAAGGGGGAGGAAAAGGGGAGCATGGGTCCCCACCATGGGGGGAGGAAAGGCAATCGATCCACAGAGATCTTTTGCGGGAGTCCCCGACAGAGAGGAGGAGCCCCGATCACAATCATACCCCGCGGAAGTCTCCCCGAAATTCAGATGCCCATAGAAGTTTAGACGTTGATTTACAGTACCAGGGGGAGTTAGCGGAGTGGTCCCCCACCCGTCCTAGCGAAAAGAGGGGTTTCAGTTCAGCCCCTGGTACTTCCAGTCCCAGTAGCCCCTGTGAGTTAGAATGCAATATAGCGCCAATGTCCCGGAGACCGACACCTCCAAGACGGGAGGCATCAGCGAGTCCGCCCACCACAGTCTCAAGGTCCCCCGAGCAGGGATCAGAAGGTAGCCGTTCCACAAGGGCGACCTCATCAGTTCCGCGGTTCACAATAGGAGGGTCCCCGGGGTCCAAGAGCAATAGGCAGGGGTTTACCTCCCAACTGTTCATTCCATTCCCATCCCCGAGCGCAAGCCAGGCACGGACGCCCCACAGAGCCACTAACGAATCCCCGTTTCCCATTGCAGGACAAGCACCCGCGGAGTCAGGGATCACAGGCTCTCCAGTATTAGGGCAGACGCAAGCACGCCCCAAGCGAACGTGCGGCAAGCCACAATGGTTGCGGGACTTCGTCCCATCCTAGGGGGGAGGGATGTTATGTATGTATGTATGCATGTTCATTATACTGTAAAGGCAAGATTGTAACCACTCCAGATACAAACGACATCAGCTGTAAAGGAACGCGAGCAGACAGCCTATAGAGGGCAGCTGCGAGCGTTCACTCTCACATGGTTCACATTGCGCAATCACGGACAGCCGCGGGAAAACCTTCCCCGCAAACAGCAGCAGGAAAGGAGGCGTGCCTGGGCGAGGCCACGCCGGTAGCAGCCAATGAGCTACCGTGCTACATGATTCAAATGTAGAAGGCTACTGTATATATTGAGATGTATCACCGCCATTACCTCATGCTCCACTGTAACCTCATGCAATAAACCTGTGTTAAACCAACCCTTCGGTTGTCCGGTTGTCCTTGGTCCCATACACCAAAGTTAGCCACCCAGAGCCGCTTCAGTGAGGGGGGGGGCAATACAAATATTAACAATAAATAAATAAATATTGTTGCTATTCCCAAATATGGATTTTAAAAAAAGGCCGTGGCTAAAATCCTATTGTGTAACCTGTGCCCATTGAAAGTTGATGATGCCATGAACAACGGGGCAATTTTCAGTAATTTAAAATGTTCTGTGTCTGTCCTGTCTCTTTTCCAACTCCTATATAATCTCTTTCATCATATGAAAGCCATGGAAGCTGTGGGAGAAGAGGAGGAAATCTTCAAATACAGCAATACAGCATTACCCTTTTGGTAATGTCATTCAGTGGCAGCAATTTTCATTATTTAAAGTATTCCTTCTCCTATCTCTTGGCCCACATGGCTTCCATCAGACCTGTCAAGTATCCCTTATTGGCCGGGAAAACCCCGTATTTTTACCGCTCTTCCTGGTATAATTGGATCTAACAATAGGTAAAGGTAAAGGTTGCCCTTGCTCGAAAGCCAGTCATATCCGACTCTAGGGTGCAGTGCTCATCTCCATTTACAGCCAAAGAGCCAGTGCTGTCTGTGTTTGCAGACATTTTCATGGTCATGCGGCAGGCATGACTAGAGCCCAGCAAGTCACACGGCCAGATTTGGCCATGCCCACAGATTTTGCCACACCCACAGAGGGGTGTGACCAAAATTTCCCTTATTTTTAAATCCCAAACTTAACAGGTATGGCTTCCATGCAATAAAAAGAATTACACAAGAAGTGGAAGATTCTTTTCATAGACATGGTTGTACAGTACCAACAGGATTTCAGTCGATATGTTCCAATGAGCATCTGAAACTGTTAGTTCTATAAACCTGATCCGGATAACTTGTTAAAGTTTCCATCTGATTCCATGTATCTTGGCAGAAAGCTCACATTAAATACAGGAGTTAGTCTTTAAGGCAGGGGGTCCCAAACTTTTTGGGCCATGGGCTGGTCATGTGGTTCAGCGGGCCGATCACGTGGTTCCTCCCATTAGAAGTGGAAGTAAAACACATCTTGCAATCTGTTTTGAAACAGACAGGATGAGATAGATTTTAAGCTGCCATTTTCTCTATTTAAACCAAGGATGCCCAAACTATGGCCCATGGGCCAGATCTGGGCTCCAATGACAATTCATCCAGCCCACACAACCTTTGTCACTCCCAGAAGCAGAAGTAAAATGTGCCCATATGTGGGCTGGATCTGGCCATAATTTTGGCACCCCTGCTTTAAGGTACCACAACATATTGTTGTCTTTTTTGATGTTCTCTTTCATTTACTCTCAGATAAACAATGATTGAGAAGATGGTTGCAAATGCAGGACCTGCAGAAACAGAGATACATTTTTTTTTATTAAAAAAAGTCGGGGGAAATAAGAAACAAAACAAAAATGAACCCTACTCATCTTGCAGAATCCCAGTATCTCCAGGCCATTTTTGCAACTATGCCTCTGCCATTTTATGAAGATTTGCTAGTTATCCTGCTGCAATAGTTATAAATCTACAGCATCTGTTGTGTTCTGTAAAGCTGTGCCTTTAACAATGTACCATTGCCATGTGTTAACAATGTAACCTTTCTGTGTGCAACATTATAACCTTCAGCTGTATCAATGTAAACCTGATAAGGGGACGCGAGCTAGTGACCACCAGATGGCAATAGCGAGCGTCCAGCTCTCATGGCTCAGATTCACCTGGTTCAGCAGCGCGGGAAGATTCCCCGCCACCTCTTCACCTTGTCAAGAAGGGCGTGACCTTTCTACGACGTCACGCGGGCAGCAACCAATAGTCTGTCGACGAGCCGCTTTCAAATGTATAGCCAGCTGTATATATTGAGCTACCCATCCGCCATTACCACATGTTCCTCCGGATCATCATGCAATAAACCTGTGTTAAGCCAACCCTTCGGCTGTTTTGTTGTCTCTGGTCCCTTACAATAATTGGCGACGAAGGTGGGATATGGCAACCCACGGGACCAAGACATGCGCCGGTTTCGAAATCAGGAAACCGGGCGACTGGGAGATCTTCGAGATGGACTTCCAGGCAGCGCTGATTGAGTCCGAAGTCACGGAAGAGGCAAAGAAAAGGGCCATCTTCACTAGGATGCTCGGACAAGAAACCAAAAGGACCTTGGTGGACCTGATTGCACCGAGGAGGGTGAGCGAATTCAAGGCCAAGGAACTCATGCAGATGCTGCGTGAGCACGTCCGGCCCGCCACGGCGATGTTTCCTGCTCGGAGTGCGTTCTGGAGGCGAGTCCAAGCGCCCGGGGAGACGGTCGCCGCATTCGTGGCGGCCCTGCGGCTGGCGGCCGGCCCGTGCAAATGGGAGAATGCCGAAATCACACTCAGGGACTGCGTGCTGTGCGGCCTGAACGACGCCGAAACCCAGCGCACATTAATGAACCAAGAGCCGCCTCCCACGTTGCAGGAGGTCGTCAGAGCGGCCCAGACCGCCGAAGCTACAAAGGCCGGGGTCCAAGAACTCCAGGACTGGCGGCCGAAGTCGAGCAAGGCAGAGACTCCGGTACAGGTGGCCCGGCGAACTTCGAGGTCGTCCACAGAGAGCAGCGACGACGAGGACGTCCGGAGGGTCCGGAAGGAGAGCCGGCGGTGTGATGGCTGTGGAGCGGCCCACGACTGCGTAAAGTGCCCGTTCCGGAAGGCCGAGTGCCACAACTGCGGCCGCCGCGGGCACATCGCCAAGGTGTGCAGGAAGAAGCGCGAGACCCGGCGGGACTCAGCAGACCGTTCCGCAGGACAAGACCGCTCAACGAGACCCAAGGACGGCGCTCAGGCCACGCAGAAGCAGGACGACGTGGGCCGCATCTCCGACGGCAGCGAGGACGACGCCCCAGTGTTCAGCGTGTCTGCAGGACACCCCCGCTACTTTGTTGAGGTACTAGTCCAAGGGGTTCCCATTAGGATGGAAATTGACTCGGGGTCCTCATATTCTATCATTTCCCAGAGGGAGTTTTTGGGAATTGCCCCCCACAAGCGACCCAAGCTCAAAGCGTTGAGGTCCACACTACGGGACGTGCAAGGGAACAGCATTCCAGTGTTGGGGGTTGGAGAATTTCAGGTTAAATTCAAGAAGCACGCCGCGTCCCTCCCCCTAGTCGTGCTCAAAGGGGGAGATTGCAGCCTCCTCGGGACTCAATGGTTCCAGCCCCTGGGTTTGTTTATTGGGGGGGTACATGCCGTTGGGATGCACACCGTTGGGACTGATCCAATTCAGGAGGTGTGCGAGGCGCACCCCGAAGTTTTCAAAAAAGGACTGGGGAAATTCAAGGGGCCCCCAGTGACTTTCGACCTGGACCCGGAGGTCCGCCCAATTCGCCTTAAACCACGCCGGGTGCCGTTCGCACTCAAGGACAAGATAGAGGCGGAACTGGACAAATTGGTGGGCCAGGGAATCCTTGTGCCTGTTGATTCCGCGGAGTGGGAAACTCCAATTGTAACCGCACTAAAGGCCAATGGGGAGGTCCGCATATGCGCCGACTACAAGTGCACCATCAACAAGGCGATCCGCCCGAATGCATATCCGGTGCCGGTAGTCAGCCATCTGCTGGCCAGGTTACATGGGGGAAAGTGTTTCGCTAAGCTCGACTTAGCACAGGCCTACCAGCAGCTTACGGTGTCCCCTGCTGCAGCTGCTGCGCAGACCATAGTCACCCATAAGGGGGCGTTCCAGGTGACGCGCCTCCAGTTCGGCGTGAATTCGGCGCCTGGAATTTTCCAGTCACTCATGGAACGCCTCCTGAAGGGACTGGAGGGGGTGTTACCTTATTTTGATGACGTGTTAATAACGGGGGGAGTCGGGTTGAATTGGCCAAGAGGTTGGGGAAGGTCCTGACAATATTTGAAAAAGCGGGGCTGAGACTGCGAAAGGACAAATGCGTCTTCTTCGCAACCGAGGTTGAGTTCCTAGGGTTTTGTGTGACTCCTGAGGGAATAAAACCATCCAAGTCCAAGGTGGCAGCCATTAAGAAAGCCCCCCGCCCCACCTCCAAGCCCGAGCTGCAGTCGTTCCTAGGGCTGCTCAACTTTTACCACTCCTTCCTCCCCCGGAAGGCAGCGGTGGCTGAACCGCTACACAAACTGCTAAAGAAAGACCAGGCATGGAAGTGGGGCGATGACCAAGAAAGGGCATTTAGTGAGCTAAAAAGCCTCCTAGCGTCTGATGCCATACTGACCCACTTCAACCCCAAACGCCCGGTAGTTCTGACCTGTGATGCATCCCCGGTGGGGGTGGGGGCGGTGCTGTGCCACGTGTTGGAAAACGGAAGGGAGGCCCCGATAGCATTTTACTCCAGGTCCCTGTCCCAAGCGGAGAGAAACTACGCACAGACAGACAGGGAGGCACTAGCAATAGTCGCGGGGACGAAAAAATTTCACGATTTTCTGTATGGCCGCCCCTTCACCATTGTAACGGACCACAAGCCCCTGCTAGGCATCTTTACCGCAGATAAGCCCACCCCACAGATCCTGTCCCCGAGGATGCTCAGGTGGGCCATTTTTCTCAACGCGTATCAGCACGCGTTGGTCTACCGGCCCGGGAAAGAGATCAGCCATGCGGACGCTCTATCAAGGTCTCCCCTCCCCCTAACGCCCAGCCAGGTGAGCAAGGGGGAGCGGGACCATCAGGTTCTCATGATAGAGGTGCTGGATTCGCCCCCCGTAATGCCCGCCGACATTGCCAAAGCGACAGAGAAGGACAAGACGTTAGCGGCAGTTAGCTCCTGGGTGCAGAAAGGGTGGCCGGCGTCCTCCCCAGCGGAGGAGTTCGCCCCATTTTTCAGAAAAAAGCTAGAACTGTCCCTAGAGAGGGGGTGCCTCTTGTGGGGGCAGCGGGTGGTGATTCCCACTTCCCTTCGGCCGCGGGTGCTCAAACTGCTGCACGTCAGCCACCCCGGCATCGTGCGATCCAAGGCGCTGGCCCGGAGTTACTTCTGGTGGCCCCAGCTGGACGCCGACATCGAGCACATGGTCGGCACTTGTGAAAGTTGCCAATGCTCCAGACCAGAGGAGGCCCGCCTTCCCCACAGGGAATGGGACGCGGCTAAGGGGCCGTGGTCCCGGGTGCACGTTGATTTCGCGGGCCCGTTCAGAGGCACCCTGTTCCTTCTTGTAGTGGACGCCTTCTCCAAGTGGTTGGAGGTTATCCCAGTCACGAGCACCTCCTCGGCCCAGACCATTAGGCATTTGCGGAGGCTCTTTTCCACGTTCGGCATACCCGACACATTAATTAGCGACAACGCTAGTTGTTTCACGTCCTCCGAGTTTAGGGCATTCATGGAGATTAACGCCGTTCGGCATATCACCTCCGCCCCGTTTCACCCGGCCACCAATGGCCAAGTAGAGCGCCTCGTCCGCACCACGAAGGACGCGTTGCGGCGCATGGGCCCCGGGGACCTGAACCTACAAGTTTGTCAGTTTCTGCTAGGGTACAGGGTGACCCCGTTGGCGTCAGGATACTCCCCCACAGAGCTCTTAATGCGTAGGAAACTGACCACCATTCTTACTAGGCTAGACCCCACGAGGGTTGAGGACAAAGGAAGGAACATCGGGCTGGAGGCCACAAAGAGTTTCAGTGTAGGCGCCCTCGTGCATTGCAGGAATTACGTCAGCACGGGCCCAGCCTGGGTACCGGGCGTAGTTGTGGAGCAAACCGGCCCCGTGTCGTACCGCGTGGAAACCAGTACAGGGCTCCTGTGGAGGCGGCACGCAGACCAGCTCCGACGCAGGGTCTCCGATGAGCAGGGCACAGACCAAACAGAGAAAAAATCAGCATTAGGGTTCTCCCCCACCCGTTCAGCCCAAGGGGGAGGAAAAGGGGACCGCGGGCCCCCACCAAGGGGGGAGGAGGATGTTCTCGTAGATATCCTAGGGGATCTTCCTGAGGTGGAGGAGGAACCCGACCCCATACATATCTCGCGGAATGTCCCCACAAATGCGGACACCCCTACTAAGTTAGATTTTGATTTCCAGAACCGGGGGGTTTTTTCGGAGTGGTCCCCCACCCGTCCAAGCGAGAAGAGGGGTTTTTGGTTAGCCCCGATTGCCCCCGGTCTGCCCACAATGGAGTTTTTCCCTTCCCCTAAGGCCGCCAGACAGCGGCAAGCCACTAACAAGTCTCCCTCTCCCATTTCAGGACAAGGGACCAGGGAACAAAGAAGCAGTAGCGCCCCCGGGGGGGTCAGCCCTCGTCACGGCCCATACGCACATGCAACAAGCCATCTTGGCTGAGAGACTTCGTCTCATCCTAGGGGGGAGGGATGTTGTGTTCTGTAAAGCTGTGCCTTTAACAATGTACCATTGCCATGTGTTAACAATGTAACCTTTCTGTGTGCAACATTATAACCTTCAGCTGTATCAATGTAAACCTGATAAGGGGACGCGAGCTAGTGACCACCAGATGGCAATAGCGAGCGTCCAGCTCTCATGGCTCAGATTCACCTGGTTCAGCAGCGCGGGAAGATTCCCCGCCACCTCTTCACCTGGTCAAGAAGGGCGTGACCTTTCTACGACGTCACGCAGGCAGCAACCAATAGTCTGTCGACGAGCCGCTTTCAAATGTATAGCCAGCTGTATATATTGAGCTACCCATCCGCCATTACCACATGTTCCTCCGGATCATCATGCAATAAACCTGTGTTAAGCCAACCCTTCGGCTGTTTCATTGTCTCTGGTCCCTTACACTAAAGCATCATTTCAAACCATTTTGTCTCGGAAGAATTTCAGTTCCAGTCATCCATCACTATTGGCTATACTCGGTATGCCCAATAGAATATTAGCAATCCAGCAACACTGGTGTATCTCTGCTCTTTCTCTAAAACAGGGGTTCTCAACATTATGGTTAGGGCTAGACAGCTGAATGGACCGGGCACGTGGTTCCCTCCACCATAAATGCTGTTGTAAAAGACACCCGCAGCTGTCGTAAATGTGTTTATGATAGCCACAGGTACATTTACAACACATTTTCAGCTGTTTTCACTGCTTCCGCCACTTCCAGCAGTAGCGAGAGTGAGGGTGGCATGTTTTTGATTTTATTTTATTTTATTTATTCGATTCGTATGCCGCCCACTCAGCATACGCCGACTCAGGGCAGCTCACAACAAATCAAACATTGCAATATTCAATCCAGACAATATATCAATAGGAACAATACCACATCACATCACAATATCATATAAGTCATAAATGCAACATTACGAAGTATCATCATAAAAATATAACATTACAAAATATCATTTCAAGGAAAAGTTTTCACTACTTCCGCCACCACTGCCAGTGATGGCAGCAGCAGGAGCAAGGGTGGCGGGCCACATGACATGGCACTGAAGTCAGGGTCCAGCCCATGGGCCATAGGTTGTGAACCCCTGCTCTAATGGATGATTTGCAATGTCTTTTTAATAATTCAAGCAGAAGCATCTCCTGAGTTATGTGGCAGGTAAAAATGTGGCACAAAATGAATAAAAGGGGCTAGAATCTTCAAGAAAATATTGGAAAAGAACCTGAGTTGCAAGGAATGTCTCGGATAGTTGAGTCCTTGCTCAGCAATGCATTCACTACCTGCTTTTTCGCAGAACAACTTGAGTATGAAATCCTGGATAACTGACTGCAACAACTTTTAAGATGTTGGAGGCTTAGCAAATTTCACCATCAGTCCATTTGTACTTGAGTAGACAGAAAAGAATGGTATATTGTGGGCCCAACATCTGGGTCTTCTCACATAGTAAATCAAATCTGTCCATATATTCTAAACAGTTCCCATGCTCCACGCATCCCTTTCTCCCTAAAATGATTGCTTCTTCTGTGACTATTAGTTTACTTCTAGTTTGCATGTGCACTGTAATTATTCCCCTTGTAATGACTCTCTGCACCAGTTTTCCACTTCTAATTCTTCACACAGCAAATTAATTCACTCATGTGGTGTATACAAGTCACTGCATTTATTAATAAGGCCATTCTAAGCCAACATTTCATGTAAGGGTTCAATTTAGCTCCAGCAGTTACTGGGATACATTGTAGAGAGTCGTCTCACATCTTGCAAACTATAAGTGAAACAGGAAAGAAAAGTTACTCTCTCCTTGGCTTTGATATGCAAATATCAAAATAGAATAAGTAAAACTTGCCTTTTTGGACCTCACTCTAGCCAACATTGGCTAAGAAATTAGGGCAGTTTTGCTCTGGGACATTAACATTTCCAACCTGTGGCTTAAAAATAGCTGAGTAGATGGGGATGCAAAGGGGTGGGGGTTGGGGGGAGAATATAGCTCTTTCTTCCCCTGCTGTACAATGTGAAAAATTTATCCTCCGAAGCTGGTATCTGCATTTGGAGGAAATTTCCCAATGACTCTGAAGTGCTGCATGTTTCTATGCTGCTTTGAATCAGCCCCTTTTGTTAGAAAAGCAAGATATCCTATTGAAAGCGCGGCGCCAAAATGGCCGCCGCGCTCTTTGCGGGCCCCCACCACCACCCGGACTCAGACATCCGGGTGAGTTAGGGGGCGTAGCCACCCCTCTATAAAAGGGGTGGCCACGATGCAGCCGAGCTGCCATTTTAAAATAGTGACGGAGAGAAGTTTTCTCCGTCGCTGTTCCTTCTTCGTCTTTTTAGCTCTTGGCTTTCCCAGCTGGGAAAGAAGGAGTTGCACAGAGCCTTTGGCTTGCTTGCTCTGTGTTTTTGGCATCGGTTGATCCCTGGATAGGGATCCTGCTATTGCTATCGATATGCCTCCGAAACGGAAGGCCCCGGCGGCGAAACCGTGGCCAACGGGGAGGACTTTTGCTGGCCCTGAGCAACGCGGGGGCAGCCCTCAGGTTGGAGGACCAGGGCTGCGCCCACGCGGCAGGGCACTACCTCCACCGATACTGGTGGGGCGATGCAGGCTGTGTGGCCCTCGGCTAGCCAGCCTTCAACCGGCCCTTCTGGGGCTTCGGCCCTCGGCCCGCAGTTGCCGGCCATGGGTCCGGTCAGCGGGGGGGCTGGTGCTGGCGCACAGCACATTCCCCCTCCGGCCCCTCATGGGCCGGAGTTTTGGGCATGGCCCTATTCGGGCCCAGGCTCTCATTTTGGGGTTCCTGGTCAAATGCCCGGTGGGCCGTCCGGCCCACCTGGCCCACTTTATACTGGGGGATCTGTGGCAGTTGATGCATTGCTAACGCGTTTAGCTGTGCTTGAGGCATCCTTGGGGATTGCACACAACCCCATGTCAGGTGGCCCTTCACTCTCTGCCGGCCCTTCGGGTTCACCGGCTACCTCAACGGCCGCCACACTGCAACAAGCGGCCAGCCGGGTTGAGCTGCTTGAGACGCTCCGGCCTACGCCTGCCGGTGTCTCGCAGCTCCCTGTTCGTCCAGAGCTACAGCAGGAGAGTGGTCAGGTGTGGCCCCAGAGCTCGATTCCGGCCGCGAGCTCCGACGCCCGCCGTGGGCCGGAACCCCCAGTGGGGGCGGCTCACGGGGGTGCACCTAGTGAGTATCAGGTTCAAGTTAATGCACCCACATCACAGTCCACTTCCAATGGTGGGGTTCAGTGGCCATGGCCTTGTCAAGTCGAGGCGAGTGGGCATCAGTTGCCAGCCTATCCCAGTGCCCCTTGGTTCCATACTGGTACAGCATTGGGGGTGGGGGTTTTCGCCCCCGGGGCAGTGCCGGGCATCGCAGGGACTGTCCAGGTTCCGCTGCGTATGCCCTGGGTACCTAATGTGCCGGTGACGGCCTTGCCGATGGCTGGTTATTCGTTGCCTCTTGGTGATCATTTGTCCCAGGTTACGAGGGAAAAGATTTGGCGGGGGGAGTAAGTGGATATATTCTCCCTATTGAACCGTGAGCCCACTAAGGAGGAGAGAGAGGGACAGGATGACAGACACAAAGAGCTGTCCCGCTGTCGTAAGCCACCACTCACCTGGGCAACTGGTTGCCCGCATATCTTATTTATATGGTGGTGTACCTCAGGGCCCGGCCTGACCTGGCCATTCCTATGGTCCAATATTTGGACAATATTTACAGGGCAATGGTGGATTTTCCTGGCCCATCGTGGTTGGCTTACATTGAGGAATTTAGAATGAGGGTGCCCTTGCACCCGGAGATGAGATGGGATGAGCCCTGTCAGAAACTGTGGCTATTGTACATGACCCCCACGCGTCCGGCGCCTGGGGATAGGTACCATTGTGGCCATGCCGTTCAGCGAGCTGCTCCAACGCAGGCTTCCCGCCAGCCGGCGGGGCAGGGGGTTCCAGCCCGCTTGCTGTGTTGGAGCTTCTCAGCTAACGGCGTGTGCAATAAGCGGCAGTGCCGATACAAACATGAGTGTCCCTCTTGCGCTGGCCCCCACGCCGCCGCCGCGTGTCCACGGGCCGGTGGGTCACGGGGCAGAGGTAGAGGTGGACAGGGAGCGGGCAGAGCTTCTGCTGATGGAGCTAGCCAGACAAAAGGCCCCCTCCCCAGTTAATATGTATATGTTGGAGTGATGGCTCTCAACTCATCCAAGGAGAGAGGACGCGGTGTACCTTCTCGAGGGTTTTCAGTGGGGCTTCTGAATCCCATTTAAAAGAGTGCAGGGACCCCAAGATGCACCCAATTTACTGTCCCTGAAGGGCAGAGAAGAGGTGGCTGCCCTGAGTATTGCTAAGGAGGTTGAGGCCAAGAGGGTGGCAGGCCCCTTTTCTGTGCCACCCTTTCCCAACCTGAAGGTCTCCCCTCTGGGGTTGGTTCCCAAAAAGGCCCCAGGGGAATTTCGTTTAATCCACCATTTATCGTACCCGGCGGGTTATTCTGTCAATGACGCTATCCCTGATGACCTTTGTTCGGTCAGGTATACGTTCTTTGACCAAGCCCTGCGAATGGTGCGCTCTTGTGGTCCTGGTGCCCTCCTGGCAAAATGCGACATTAAATCGGCATTCCGATTGTTGCCAGTGCACCCGGAGGACTTTGAGCTATTGGGTTTTAGATTCCAAGGGAAGTTTTACGTAGATAAGGCCATGCCTTTTGGCTGCTCTATATCCTGTTCAGCATTTGAACGTTTTAGCACTTTCCTTCAGTGGGCCCTTGTTCGCAGGTCCGGGTCTCGGTCTGTAGCCCATTACCTCGATGACTTTTTGTTCGGGGGTGAACGGGGCTTGGACACGTGCATGCGTCTCCTCACCACATTTTAGACGCTAATGCAGGAACTGGGTGTCCCTTTAGCACCCGAAAAGACCGAGGGCCCATCTACTACCCTCACATTTCTGGGTATTGAAATTGACACGGTCGCACAGGCATCCCGGTTACCCATCGATAAGGTCACCCAGATCTCCGCGATGGTTTTGGCCTTGCTGGCCAAACGTAAAGTGTCACTTCGTGAGCTTTAGGTTCTACATGGCCATCTTAACTTTGCCTGCAGGGTGGTTACGCCTGGCAGGGCATTTGCTCGGCACCTATGTGACGCCATGTCTGGCCTGTCAAGGCGCCATCATAGGGTCCGACTGACCAGGGGCATGTGGGCTGACCTTTTGGTTTGGCTCACATTCCTGCGGGACTTCAACGGGGTCTCCTTTTGGAGATCTGACCTTTTAGTTTCCCCTAGGTTTCAAGTACAGTCGGATGCCTCCGGCTCCCTGGGATATGGGATTTACTTCCAGGGGAGGTGGGCTTATGGCCAATGGCCTCCAGCATGGCGGGGCACGGATCGCTTCCGCGATCTTACATTCCTTGAGTTTTTTCCAATCCTGGGAGCTTTGATGCTATGGGGCGAGGAGTGGGCCGACTCTGTGGTTCACTTTTGGTGTGACAATGCTGCGGTAGTGCACATTGTCAATGCTCAGACGTCTAAATCACCCAGGGTGATGGCTTTAGTTCGCCAGTTTGTGTTACGTAGCCTACGCCTGAATGTGCTTTTTAGGGCCAGACATGTACCAGGCATTAATAATGATATTGCTGATGCTTTATCCTGCCTGCAGATCTCCCGGTTCCGCACCTTGGCTCCGGACGCAGAGGAATTTCCCTCGCCACTTCCGCCCAAGAACCGGGCGATCGGCATGTCCTTGGTGCCCCGCACGCGTAAGGCGTATCATCATGCTTTCGTTCAATTTAAAAAAATTTGCGTGCACCTTCAGTTGCCCGAAGTGTGGCCCATTCCAGTTGAACAAGTTTTACAATTTATGGTTTATCTGTCCGGTTGGTGCCCTACAGGAGTTCTTGGCAGTGCGTGGCACGCACCCTGGCCCGTTTTTCTGCCACCAGTATGGGACTCCCCTTACTAAATTTCAATTTTGGAAGGTGACCGGTATGGCACTATCCAGTGTTGGCCTCCCAGGGGCTCGTTACGGCACCCATTCGTTTAGAATAGGTGCTGCTTCAACTGCAGCTGCATTTGGGTACTCTGAGGCTGATATACGCCATATGGGAAGATGGGGATCTACGCGTTTTGCATTATATGTTCGCCCTCTTCATGCATGAGTACCAGTTAAGTCACTGTTCTCTTTTTTCTCTTACAGACCCTGTGTGTCCCCGCACACCGGTGGCAGTATGGCTGGTGGGCCACAGTTACGTGCACTGGGCAGCGCAGTATGCTGCGACGACAGAGTGGGGACCCCAGCTTGGACTGCGTGCAGCCGCATACATACGTTGGTACGGTAAGCGTGGAATGAGATGGCGGGAACTGTTGCCATTCCTTTTCTCCATCAGGGATGCTGAACCGCCTGATGTCCTTGTACTGCACCTCGGGGGCAATGACCTCGGCCAGGTCACTGGCCTTTCTTTAAAATTCACGATTTGCAGTGACCTAGCTTATTTGCATTATGTGTGGCCGTCCACAAGACTGCTATGGTCGGACATCATACCACGTCACGCTTACAGGGGAGGTATTGACCTCTGTGCCCTTGACTGCGCTCATCGCTCGGTGAACAGGGCAGTTGCCCAGTTCGTGGCAGACAAGGGTTTGGGGATGGTCATCCGACACCCCACCATTAGTTTACAAAATTATGATCTGTATGCAGGGGATGGGGTCCACCTGTCGGCTAGAGGTATGAACCTCTTTTTGGAAGATTTGCAACCAGGCCTATTGACCGAGCTGACGGTCTGGGGGGGGGCGGTGAGCCTTCATTGAAGCCTCCCCATGTGGCGGGTAGCACTGGTAAGGTAAAGATTTATGACCCATAGGTATCCGGCAGGTTCGCAATTGACTGGCCAACACTTAGACAGGTACAGGTGTAATAACGTTGACCGGTCAACGACGAACCAGGCAAGGGGTGATGGCAGGAGCTTTTCAGCATGCATCACCCCGTGATTTGACGGATACACGTCAGAGGGTGGGGTCAGTAGATAGTTTATTGACTACGGTCAACAATTTGTTTGTGTCAACAAACAAATTGATACAAATGGATACATTGTAGCCAATTGCCATTGGCAATTTTGGGAGGTACCTTACCAGTGTTACTGCGGCCTGCTTGCCTTAAGAATTATAATTGGATGAGTACCAATTGAAAGTTATAATTCGGACTAGGGCATTATTCAATAAAAGTGGCCCAATGCCTTTATCCATATACCGGTGTCTGAGTCTTTCTTTGGGGGGGGTGCGCCTGCAAAGATAAACAGTAGAATACAAATAATGTGTTATTAAAGGTGAAGTCATATTAATGTTTTAGAGAAGTGATTTAGGCAGTCTTTTGTGACTTATTTCTCCAATTTATTGTTGTTGTTGTTGTTGTTGTTGTTGTTGTTATTGTTATTTATTGGATTTATACCCTGCTCTACTCAAGCACAAGGCCGACTCAGAGTGGCTACAACAATCAATACACATACAATTACAATATCATAATAACACACCTAATCATAAACGAAATAAATAATCAAAGATCCACAATAGTACAAAAGGCACATCAAAATATCAATAATCAATAGTTACAAAATTCAGATACAAGGTATAAAAGACAACAATCAAATATCAAAAGCAATGCAGAACAAAAGGCAGGGAGGCAGGGAGGCTGCATCTGTGGAAGGTCCTTTATGCCCTGCAGGGGCTGGAGCAGGAGTTCCTTATTCCCCCCAGTTTGCCAGACTGGGAGGATGGCTCCAAGCCTCAGTGTCCCACCTTCGAATCCTCCGAGCAGGCAGGCTCAAAGAGGCAGAGAGGCATATTACTGATATTTTAATTCAATATCAGTAAATTGGATATTGGAAATAAACACTTCCCTTGCTGTTAAAAGGGTAATTATTTTTCCTTTTCTATTTGATCTCTGTTGCACTGTGCTATTTTAAGACAGTAAAAAAAGTCTTCCTTTTTCTCTGTAGCACCAAACAAAATTGTGGCTGTAGATAGTTTCTTAATCAGTGCTATAGAGAAAAAAAGGGATGGATTTAAAAAAAACAACATATTTCCTAACTGACTCAACACAGCAGTGTTCAAATAATAGGAAGGAAAATAATTACGCATTCCCTTATACTCTGCAGAGGTGAGGGGAAGAATTTAATTTGCCTGCATCAGGCAAAGCATTTCATCAGCCATTTCATAATATGGACAAAGGTCATTTGTGTTGTTTTGAAAGTGGGAGCAGGCTAAATTTCATTTCATTCCTCCACCCATCATCAAGCAACCACAAAAATCATGATCCCATATTGCCCCATAAAGGGGAGTCTGGACAGGCTCAGTGTGAGCATGATGGAAGGCAATCAACCTCTTAAATAAACTGTACATTATGTCAAACAGCATCCTGTATTAAATTACTCATCCAGATCCTGGCTAATGTTGGAAGAAAGATTTCAATCCAGAAAGAATCTGGAACTTTGTTCTCATTTGTTTAAATATTCTCCTCTAACCCTTTGCAGAGGCTTGCTCCACACTTTAAGAACTACAGTGTATGGTGTTCACTAAAGTATTCTTCCATTAATAAGATACTTCTTCATTAATTACTGTCCTAACACCTACACCAACTGTATTTTACAAATTGGAGTGTGATGTGATATTCTGGTACTGGATAACTGTTCATGCAATGTTAATTAGTTTCTGCCCTTTGGCAACATCTGAGATTTTGGCTTGTTCAGTAGTAGTTCATTTGGTTAAATCTCCCCCTGGATACATGTTTGTATTTGTGCATTTAAGATATTCTCATTGTGGCATATTACATTGCTAAGCAAGCTTTTCCTGCTGGGCAGAAGATCAGTGTGTTAAACAAGATTAGCATGTGTAAGCACAAAAATAGCAGGGCTGAGGGGGGAGCTGAATATAGGGGGCACTTAATTGGCCAACTGCCATCAACCATTTCAGCACTCACACACCTTCCTGGCCACTTGTACTGCATTGTTAGAAGATAATAAATCATTTGACATACAACTAGGGGGCGGGGGATGAAAACCATTCAGGCAAAAAATCTGTTTGAAATGTATGAAATTTTTCATCTGAGTGCTTTCTACTAGGAGAAAATATTGCAGGGAGCTGGAATATTTTTTAATCTTGATTTTTGTTGTTGTTGTTGTTGTTGTTAAATAGTTTAATATATAAATCAGTTTAATATATAAATCAGTCAGGGCCCAATTATTATATTCAACACAATATTTTCAGGCAACAACATTTCTCAGTACAATTCCAAGGACACCCCCCTCTCCCCCCGCAAGTTGACATTTAAATACTGCAAAGTTTGTGAATATAAATATAAATGCATGGAATATTTAAACTACCTGAAATTGTAAAATGCTTCTAATAAAATGGAAAGTTAAAGCTTTCTTTTGCAAACTGTGTACATATCAGTCTAACGTATATGTTGTAGGCAAGAGTTTTCTCTTACTCTAGCCTTGGGCATATAGCCACTTGCTCATGTGTAGAGAGAAGAGGGGATTGGGATGAAACCTGCTCCCAGAGATCCCTGCCTACCCAGAAACATTTTAGACCTGCTGAGTACAAAGATTTCTATAGGGTTTCCAACTCATTTTCAAATATAGTGGTTTTGTCCTGGGTCTGATATATGTGGCTTCTGACCAGTGTAAATGTGACGGACATGCTTCCTATTCCTTAGTGTTCTGTAGTCTGATGTAATCGCTACTGTCAAATGACAGCTGAGGAAGGGAAAGCTAAGACAAAGTTGGATATCCTATCTATATCTGAAAGCATTTCCATTAAAAATGAAAAACAGTTTAAGAGGTAGGTTGAGATCTGAACAGCAAAGAAACAGATCTTGATAGTAGTACCTATGTGTTGCATGAAAAAGGACACCTGGAACTCTTTTTAAAAAAGAGGTAATGACAAGTAATGTGAAAAATTCCCCACCACCACCACCACCTAAGACTCATTGCTAGTCATAGGAGATCATACTAGGCCAGATAGATAAATTGAACCAGTCTCCCTGTTGCTAAGAAAGCTGCTTATTTTTAAGACAGTACTAGCAGGGGTGCCCGGCGTTGCCCAGGGCCTTGTTTTTAATGTGGTCTTTCCCTTCCCAACAGTGCTTGGTACTGGTTGCACACACACACACCCCACACACAGAGAGAGAGAGATAGAAAGAAGTGTGCATACCGTGGGGCAGGCAGTGATGTGTGTGGTATTCAGCAGGTGCTTGGGGTGTCTCCCATGTTGATAGTTGTTGGTAATGTTGTTGGTGTTGCAGGGGTGGTCCTCAGTTTTCTAAGTCTCTCTTCTCTCTGCTGGGGTGTTTCCTGGATAAATCGCTTTTTCATTTCCTGTGCCTTTGTCCCAACTCGCCCAAGCCTTGGTTGTTTTTTGGGTGGCATCCTGGCAATGTTAGTATGGCAAAAGAAAATGTGGCTAATTGTCGGTGGGCAGTCGGTAGAATTGTGCTTGAGCCATGGAGTGTGGGAAGATGTTGGTGGTTAGGCTGGTGTCAGTGTGGTTGTGTCTGCCTGTGTGTCTGAAAGGTGCTCGCCCCATTGAGCGATGGAAGGTGTTGAGTGGAAGAGTGGTTTGGGGTTTCTTGGTGTGGTCTGTATGGCTGTACCTGGGTGTGTGCATAAGTGTTGTGGGTGGTGGGGCTGGTGTCAGTGGTGTTGTATGTGCCTGTTTGGCCGAATGGTGCTTGTGCTGGGGAGTGTAGGAAGCTGCGCCTTTTGGTGCCTTCCCTACCCCTGTGGAGCCTGACCATTCAGCGTCCTCGCTCCAGTGCATCTCCTTGGCGAGGTCTCGGCTGCGGAAACTCCGTGCCATGCTTTGCGGCATGTGCCTTGCCGCTGTGGATGCCGGGCAGAACAGTGGATGTCTGGGTTTAGTCTGGATTTCCAGGTTGGGCTTGTGCGCATGTACAGTCCCAGAGAGTCCAGATTTCCAGGCTAAGTTGGCATGCATGTGCAGTCTCGGCGTTCCCGGCCTGGCGCGCATGCGCAGTTCCATCTTCTCACGTCGGTCTCTCTGGCGGGTGGGGGTGACCCCTGCATGACCCCTTTTCGGGGTCAAGGAAGCCGAGGTGCGCTGCCAGTCCCCCGCGCCGGACACACCAGATGTTTAAGGTAGGTGTGCACACAGGTTCCAGCATGCTGGGTGCAGGGGTGTCGGCATATATGAGTAACATACAGCATGACACCTTGATTTTATATATATAAAATCCCTGCCCGAATTGTACAACTCAAAGTGTCTTAATAGTGTGCCACTATGGTTGAATAATCCCTGCTCTTGGACTTCCTTCATCACCATAAGACGTAAGACACTATAAATCAAAGCACTCAACCACCAACAGATGTATCCCAGGCTAGGAAAGAAAAGAATGTGGGCAACCATGATTATGGAAAATCAGCCTTACAATAAAAACTGATGAGAAAATTTATTGTGGGTTGGAATAAATCAAGCTTATACTGCAGTTCTTGTGCATATGAGGTATAATTTACAGATAGAGCAGAACAAAAAAGTCAAGCAGATTAAACTGTAAAATAGTCAGAAGGTCTGAGATACTAAAGCAACTGAATGACATAAGAAGTAAAATGGACCACATGAGGTTGTGGTAACCAACTATCTGGATATCTTAATAGGGGACTAGGCAATGGGTAACCTGGTCAACTCTGGTCCTCTCAGACACATTATTTTGTTGAGCAATGTACAAATAGCATGGTAGACTCACCAAGATCTGATTCAACATGTTTAATGATCATCAGGCTGTTTTCCTAACAAAATCTTGAATCTGGGATCATACCAGGCAGGATGCTTTTGCCAGCAAAGTCTGCCCTGAATTCTTCTAAACTCAAGACAAGTCCTGGAATATTCAATACCTCAATCCTGCCTCTGCCTTAACCATTCACAGCTTCCCCTCTCCCTAGGGTTAGTGGATAAACACTGTTTCGTCCTAATCTTAGTAGCATTTAGGTCAGGAGTTCTCAACCTTTTAAAGCCGGGGGCCAGGTGGCCTCAGACAGCTTCGGGGGCCGGATGGCACTTCCTGGTGTGGTGGAGGCAGTGGAGGGCCACATAAAACTGTGCAGCAGGCTGCTTCTGGCTCATGGGTTGTAGATTGAGAATCCCTGATTTAGGTAAACTAAAAATAAACAAACTCTCTATACTTGTGTGAGGAAACACAAGGGCTTGAATTTTTTAAAAAGTTTATTTTAACAAAACTGAGGTACAGTCAAACCTCTACATACAAATTTAATTCATTCCTCAAGGTTGGTTGTACAGTAAAACCCCAACTTACATATGCCTCAAGTTACATAAAATTCGACTTATGTAAGGTTTGGGGTCTTTTTTGCAGAAATCGTAGCCTGATTAATGCAAAAAAATCGATTTACGTAAGGGGTTTACTTGCATCTTTAGAATTTAAAATGGCGGCACTGCCATTTTAAACCCAGAAATTCCAACCCATACCACCCGCACGCACCGCCGGAAGTCACATGACATCACTTACCGTGGTGATGGTGGAAGCGGCGGAGGCAGCACCGACGATTGTGGCAGTTTTGCCATGTTTTCCGGAGTCCCCGCTGCTTCTATGGGGAGTGGGAGAGCATATCCACTCGGCTCCACTGTTTGTCTGAGGCTTCTCCAGGGAGTGGTTTGGCTGGAAAGCGCATCCCCAGCCAAACTGCTGCATCCCGCTGTTTCTCTGAGACTTCTCTGGGGCACAGTTTGGCTCAGAACATGCTTCCCAGCAAAACTGCACCCCGGAGAAGTCTCAGATGAACAGCGGAACTGAGTGGATACACGGGGGGCATTCTCCCAGTCCCTATAGAAGCAGTGGGGGAGGTGGCAGCGGCGGCAGCACTAGTGGTGGTGGTGGTTCCCACTCCCCCGACAGGCAGGAGGAAGCAGCAGCAGCACACAAAAGATAGGGAGATCGCTATGTTTATATTCTGATGCATCAATAGGGATGCATCAATTTACGTAGAAAAACAACAACTTATGTAAATAGCTACAGAGTGGACTTTTTATGTAAGTCGGGGTTTTACTGTATCTCAAAAAAATTCTTATCTTGAATTCCCCATAGAAATACATTGAATGCAATTTCCCATAGGAATGCATTGAATTTTGTATCTTGAAAAATTCCTATTAAAATTTGCATCTTGAACCTGATTTTTTCTGAGATTTCTAGATGTATCTCGAACTTTCTTAAGTTGAACCAATCTTATCTTGAGGTTGGACTGTATAGTATTTACAAACAGCAACAGTCAGATTTCAAAAAGGGAACAAAGAAAGGGAGCTTCATTACACACTCAAAAACTTTACAGGCAAGACAGATAATTTACCCACTCTTAGGCAAAATAATAAGCCTATCTTTCTGTTCTAAGGGTGCCTTCTTACCCCTATTCAGCAGGATGATTTCAGGACAGCAGCCATTTTCAAAAAAAAAACAAAAACACCCTCTATTCTCCTCTTTCTCCTCCTCCTCAAGGTTCCCCAGAACCTTTCCCATCAATCACTCAATCTCAACCAATCCCAATCCAATATGTTACTGCCCACTGTTGGCAATCTTTGCTGTCTTTGCCTGCACTTTTCCAAGGCATCTTTTTCTATCTATTCTTGCCCAACACTCTGCACATGCTCTCATATATCCATTTACCCTAAGTACATTCATTCCTTACAACAAGAGTTCTCAACCCTTTTAAACCAGGGGCCAGGTCACACTCCTTCAGACAACTTTGGGGGCCAGACGGCCGTTTTGCCCTTCCTCCACTACATGGCACTTCTTGGTGTGGTGGAGGCTGTGGTGGGCCACATGAAATGGTGCCAGGGGCCACATCCAGCCCATGGGCTGCAGGTTGAGAATCTCTGCCTTACAACTCGGTTTTACCTAACTGTTAATTAGAAGAGACTTAGAGACAAATACATGTTAAACCTAGCTAGTTGGAAATTCCAGGTGGTATTTTCCCCAGGAGGCACTTGTTTTCTGACATGGGGGAATTAGATGCAACTAACTTTCCTTTTGTTAATTAAACTGTGATAACATGATGACTTTACTATCATCACCACACTGGTTCACTTGCAACATTATATCTGCTCACTGAAATGGTAAAATCAGTGTCTCCCACCTTCCCATTGTGGCTACTGTATTAAAGATCTCAGTAGTATAACTTTTTTTATAAATAAATAAAAATTAGAAAAAAGAGAGAGAAACAGATGTTGCTAGCCAAATTGTTCAGAAGATAATTGTTATTATCTTCCTGGCCACCCTCTGGCAAGATTTAAGAAAATTCAGTATTTTCTGATTTCTGAGCACTTCTTATATGCTTTCTCACAAAAGAAAAGCAAGTTTCAAAATTCTGTCCTAAATTGCATGTTGAAAAACACCGTTTATTTTATTTTTTTGGCCATGCCATGTATGTATATACATGATTAACACAATGAAATGTTAAGCAGCACCACATGAGTACTCTTAATTATTAGCTGTCATATTGAGATTAAATTGGGCATTAAATTAGGGTTAAAGAGAGATCAAATTGTGACCTGAGGTGCAGAAAAGACTCAATAGGCATGGCAATATAAAGTCATTATTTGCAGAGAATAAAATTAAGGACCTGTGCAGCCTGCTCCTTCACAGAGTACCGTGGTGAGAGGTGCACAAGAAACAACCACATCATCCATGTAATCAGGGCTTCTTAGATGATAGGCAGGGAGGTAGGCCATCTCAATTAAAGCAGGCCATTACAAGGCATAGTTGCGGGAAAACATTGCTTCCCAATGTTTTTCACTTCTAAATTGCCTGAAAATGTTGCAATCTGGATAAAATCTGTTGGCCATACATCTATTTCAGGAAAACCTTTTGATCTCTGATGAAGAAAGGATTTAACTTTCCAGAGAGATTTGTATCCTGGATGCATGTGTTTCTTATATACATGGGTGCATCCACAGTGGAAGAGATGCCCCCCTATATGACTTTGCTTTCTCTCTATCCCATGTGTATGGGAAAGAGAGAAACAGCTCCCCTTTCCAGTCTTCAAAAATGTCCTATCAGGGAACTTCGGCAGCAAGTTTTTAGACTAAATTGGGTGATGGGTAGCTGTGAGGGGAGAGAAAGATTTTACCAGAGACATTTGTCATTTGAAATTTGAAGAACTAGCAACTTCCAAATGCCCTGGCTGTTGAAAGTGATTAGTAACAACAACCTATACTCAAGATCTTGAATTTCTTTGCGTGGAGAATAGTAGAGAGAGGACCTCCTTAGGTTTTCAAAACTGTGCTTTACTACTCAGGCCTGTATTGATTTTTATTGAACCTCAGTTTGCTATTTTTAAAACTTCTGATTTCATGTCACCTCCTTCCCTCTCATACTTTTCTCTTGTTCCTCCAAAACAGAGATATCTTTCCTTTGTTCTCTAGGCATGAAAGGAGCAACCATCTCTAACTTAATTAGCTAGAACAAGGGTCAGCAAACCTAGCTCTCCAGGTGTTCTTGGACTTCAAATACCAGAAACCCATGTGGCTGCGATGGGTCAGTGGTTAAGAACCTCGCCTTGTTAGCTGGAAGGCTGGCAAGTCAGCAGTTCAAGACCTGAGTACTGTATGACAGAATGAGCACCTGCCATCTGTCCCAGCTCCTGCCAACCTAGCAGTTCAAAAGCAAGAAATTGCAAGTAAATAAATAGGGACCACTTTGGTGGGGAAAATATATTTGGGACATGAAAGGAGCCTCATTCGGGAATCCCCTGAGTGTAGTTTCTCCAGCAAAAATCCTTTCAACCCTGAATAATTTCTGACATGAAATTATTATTACCAGAAACCCAATCAGTACATCTGCTGATCAGGGCTTCTGGAAATTGAAGTCCAAGAGCATCTGGAAGGCCTCAAAACAAGCTCAAGAACTAGGTCTCCTATCACCTTCTCTTATCAAAACTTTGTTCTCTAATAAAAATAAATGCTTTTATTTTCTTAGAAAAAAATAGATGTGGATGTGATTTCTTTACAGTGGGGAAAGTCTGTTCAGATATCTGTATGAAAATAGGAGGATAACTTCAGAGGAAATGATTTTGAGCAAATAGCTATTATAAATTAAGAGCTCCATCAAGAATGTTCACTATCCCCTTACTGTTTAATATATATATCAGAAATGTAATAATCAAAAGGAACTGAAAAATACAAATATTATAGGAATTAGGAAGTAAGGAAGCCATTTTGTGGTTGGAGTAGAGTGCAGAGTGCTTTCAGCGGTTTGCTTTTAAAATCTTTTACTGCTCTGCACATATGAAGTTTTTCAAACATGGTGAGGTAAAATGAAAATGAATTTTAAAAATCATTTTTGGACTACTATTTCCTTTTGTCCTACCAATATATTCCAGCTTCTACTTTCTGTCTTCTGTCTGTTATAATTGAACCTTCATTTTCTCCTCCATTTATACCTTCTTTGCAGTTATTTACAATTAATATTACTTACAGGCAGTGCTGGATCAGGCTTATAGCAGGAGTAGCAAATGCTACATGGCCTGCGTCACTGGGGGCCCCAGCCCCCGCGCTTGGGTAGAATGAAAATTCAAATTTAAATATTGTGTGCATTCGCACGCATATTAAAAACATGTTCATTCGGAGAGCCTCACCGACGCCTCATTGGAGCATTCAATGCACGCCAAAGAGTAAAGATGTGCACGTAGGCAGAGCCATTTTTGTCTGTGCATGTATTTTACGTGCTAATCCGTAGTGGTGTGAATTTTCTACAGGCCTCGCACTGGCTTAATTCGGCACTGCTTACAGGCCACGATTTAGCCAATTAATCCAGAACAACCAGCTATGAATCCATTCAGAAAACCAGATATTACCAGACTAAGTCCAACTTGAAGCACATATCCTTTGAGACTCTTAACATCCCGATGATGCGGGGCAGCTGTGTCGCCCGTGCCTCTCCCATGCTTGAGCTAGAGGGGTTAAAAGGAGCAGACACCGGACTTGCCGCCGCTGCCACATTGCCTGCCCCGTGACCCACTTCATCGGCCCAGGGATGCGGGACAGCTGCATATAAACTTTGTTTAAGTGTATGCTGTATTTTTTCTTTTCTTTTTTAAATTGTATTTTGAAATTTTGTAATCTTGAAACTGTGTAATTTTCTGTGATATGTTGTGAAGCTGCCCTAAGTCAGCCTAGTGCTGAGTAGGGTGGGGTACAAATTAAATTGATTGATTGATTGATAAGCTCCATTGAATACTCTTGGTGACACAATCTGATTTTAACACCTCTTCTAATTAAGAAGTGGCCCTACCATTAAGTGGAATGGAGCAGCTACTTCAACCAGCAGCTGCTGAAAGGACAGAGAACTGAGGGACACAGCTTTGTCTATCAGGCTGAAGCTGAATCTCCAAAGCCAGTGATGGGGAAGCTTGGCACTCCAGGTGTTCTTGGACTTCAATTACCTGAAGCCTAAGTCAGCACTCCTGCTGATCAGGGCTTCTGGGAATTGAAGTTCAAGAACAGCTGGAGTGCCAAGGTTTGCCATCATTGCCCAAAGCTGTCATCTGCCCTATGTTCCAGTATAGTAATAAATTGTCTTTTCATTAACGTCGGGATAAGACTGTTTTGCAAATAGAATTGTTGCTTCCCTAAGACAACATTTTTTAAGCTAGTGCATATATTACATTGGGTGAGGACACACTTCTTTGTGGGACGAAGCCTTATCATAATATCATCATCATGTTTCTAGGCTTCCCTTCTATGCATGAGAGTACTTGGACATTTGATCAAGCCACAGTTCCCCACTACATCAGAATATGTGAAACTGGTTTGTTTTAGTTACTGTCACAAACAGCTCATGGTTTAGCAAGTGGGGAAGGTACTTAATTTATTTTGGGGTGAAGTGTCTCTCCCACCTGGAAAATCCCTCACCACAGTTAGAAAAATAGGAAATTTTATTTATTTATTTATTTATTTTAAACATTTATATCCCGCCCTCCTGGTGGGTACACCACTCAGGGTGGCTAACAACAAAAGGGGAAAGGGGAGAGGGAGAAAATACAATATGTAAAAATTACAATATAAAAACAATTAAAACAACCACAGCTAAAAACATGACCAAAACCCCCCAGCTAAAATCAGCATTAAACAGAGCAACAAACAAATCATCATAAAAAAACAACCCTCCCCACCCTCACCCACATTAAAACAGAGTAACGAAACCAGGGAAGGTCCCTAGCATAGGCTAAATCAGCCAGCGGGCTTGACTAGTGGATTCTAGAGTGCCTCACACCCGCTAACAAAGCCATGTCTCCAGCATCTTTCTAAAAAGGAGTAGTTCCGTCTGGAGATGCAGCTCAGGTGGTAAGAGGTTCCACAGGGCTGGGGCAGACACGAAGAAGGCTCTCTTCCTGGTCCCATTAAGATGTACTTCTTTCACTGTTGGGACCACCAGTGAGCCCCTCCTGTCTACCCTAGTAGGATGAGCTGAATTCCTTGTGGCGATGCGATCTCTTAAGTAGCCTGGTCCAATGCCATTAATCGCTTTTTCTATTCTACTCCAAAAATCCTTTATTATTTTACAGCCCCACCACATATGTTCATAAGTTCCTATAGTATCTTTACATCTCCAACATAAATTATCCTTTTTGTTATCAATCTGGTGTAACCTCACTGGTGTCAGATACCATCTCCACAACATTTTATAATTGTGCTCTTTAATTCTAACTGACATAGTTCTCATTACTCTCTTTTTCCATTTATTTCTCCATACCTCTTTTTCTATCTTTGTGTTCAGATCCTGCTCCCACTTCAATTTCAAGTCCTCCTGTGGGTCACCCTCCCTATTTATTAAAACATAAAGTTTACTTACTGGCCCTTAATGCTTCTTTCACCTTTCCTAATTTTTAATACTAATTCTTCAAACTCCGTCTTTTCTCTATCTATATCTAATTCTCTTACATATTTGCCATTCCAATTATTAACCTTCATTATCTGAAACCAATTCAATTTCAACTGTTCAAACAACTTTTTCTTCCTACTTTCATCTCTACAAATCCGTAACAAGTCTTTCACCAGGAAAACTTCATTTTTTTCCAATATTTCCTTTATTTCTTTATCTTTTTTAAATGGAAAACAGGCCATGTCTGCTAATTCCAAGATTGGAGAGAAATTTGGGGCTAGATCATTCTTCAACCTTTTCCACACACTCATAACTCCCTTCATCATTGTGTTATTAATGGCTATCTTTCCTACTTTTGCTCCCAAGAAAATCCTTTTGCCTATATTCATAAAGTCTTTCATCTCCAACTCCTCCCAAATTACTTTTTCCCTTGTCAAGATCTATGGAGGGCTTTAAAGATCAAAACCAGCACCTTGAATTGCACCCGGAGGCAAACTGGCAACCAGTGCAGCTCCCGGAGCAGAATGAATCATGCATTCATTCTGTTTTGCTAGAATTCACTGTGGTCAGGAAAACACACAGTTTCCAGTATTTTGACATAATAGGGAAAAGTGGTTTGTTCAAAACAATAGGTAAAGGTAAAGGCCGAAATTGCTCGAAAGCCAGTTGTATCCGACTCTAGGGTTCAGTGCTCATCTCTGTTTATACCCAAAGACCCAGTGCTGTCTGCACCTGCAGATGTTTTTGTGGACATGTGGCAGGCATGCCTAGACACCAGAGTGCACAGAAGGCTGTTTGCCTTCCCACTGAAGTGGTACTTATTTATCTACTTGCAATTTCTTGTTTTTGAACTACTAGATTGGCAGGAGCTGGGACAGAGATGGGAGCTCATTCCGTTGTGTAGTACTCAGGAATCGAACTGCTGACCTGCCAGCCTTCCAGTCAGCATATTAACCACTGGAGCCACCGCAGTCAAAACAGTAAGATGGTTTAAACTGCCTATGTTACCTCTATGGACTATTTGGTTGAACTCAATGGGTAGGGAAGTCCTAGGAAGGGGCTGTGATTCAGGATTTGATTTAAGAAAAGTGGAAGAGGCAGGAGTTGCTATTTCCACCTAGAATTATAAGGCTCTTACCATCTTGGTTTAGGGAGTAGTATGTCAATATATTTGTACAGAAGAGGCACTGTAAGGATGAATCCACATAAGCGATCTTATGTAATTGTATTTTATTATATTTGCATTTCATTTTAGGGTTTTAGATACTATATATATATGAATCTTATTTCTCTATTTTGTGGATGTCCTATTTCAGTTGATGAATGTATCCTGTACTTTGTTCATTTTTGGTTTCATGATTGGTTAATTCTTCAAGTAATTCCTCTTCTGATCCTGATGAAAAGAACTTGGGGTGGACAAGTTGTAGCACCCAGTTTTCTTATTGTTTGATATAGAATAAATATATAGAGAAAAATCATTTTGTGAAGTTTGTGTTTGCAATAGTCTAGATAGATAGATAGATAGATAGATAGATAGATAGATAGATAGATAGATAGATAGATCCAGAAAGTATTATACCTCCAATAGCAATGAGGAATGAAGGAAAGCATGAAATCCTGAGTTTGTGCCTGTTCATCCTATTGCTAAATTATGATTTAACATCATATCTAAAATGATTACTCTGTCTCCGCACCTTCACTAGTGGCTCTCAGGAACAGCCATTCTGTAAGATGGCAAAAGTACCCAGAACAAACAAGTCTAGAAATTATAGAGCAAATATAATTTGCACCTATTTAGTATTGTTATATAGATGGTCTGAAATAAATGCAAATCTTCATTGTACCGCCTGTACGTAAGATGGAAGCCAACAAATAAAAATGGTATCCAACACATTAAAAATGTTTAAATTATTCTATGTGGCGGCTGCTATATGATAAATCATTTGTGTGACATCTATCAAGTTTTTTTTTCCTTTGCGAGCTCAAATCTCTTTCCAATTGTTTGTGAAAGTGTACAGGAAAATTCCCCCAACCTTTTCAGTGAGCCACAGCACCCGCTATTTGAAACTGTTGAAAACTGTTTCTAAACAGGGAATCAGCCCCCAAGAATCCTTGTATTCTATATTACATTATTCTAGCAATTTTGGTTGGTTCTGCATTACACTCTATTAAGCCATGTCTTTCCTTTCTTCATATATTATTCATAAGACTGATCTTTTATTTAGTGTTATTAAAATTAATTCTTCATTAATTCTTGGAAAAGATTAACATACAATGGAAGACTTTGAGGGAAATTCAGCAAATATTATTAAAGGAACCTTTAATATTATTAAAGGAAATATTATTAAAAGAGTGAATTATAACATTGGAACTGAACATAATAATATTATGTTTCAGAAATATAACCTTTTTGCAACAGCATCTTCCCACCGTGAACAGTAAACACATTTAAGAGCATACCAAAACACAGGCCCATATCAGACCATAATTACTGAGCAGATTCTGCCAAAGAGCTTTGCTTTATCACAGTGTCTTAGAAAGTGAGACTAATCCAGAAGCATCACATACATAAATTAGCCTTAGCCAGAGGCAGGGCTTACTGTAATTAACAGTTGTTTAGGAACTCTACACAACAACTCTAGGCATTCAGATTGTTCTGAAGCTTGAAATGAGATATGGGTGATTGCGGAGGGCATTGGGGAGCAAAACAGCCAAGCAAACTGTGCAACACAGCCAAGCAAACTGTTCAATACAAACAATACTTCAAGTTGTTTCTGCGCATTTGGGCAAAGAGGCAGGATTCGAGTATGTATATTGAGCACTGGGGAGTGGAAATTAGACTGCAAGGCAAGCTGTCACTGAATACCAATCATCAAATAAAATCATTCATGTCACCTGACATCACCTCCAAAATCCTTATTTATCAAGATGGAAGTCAGACTTATCACATCCTCGCTAATCAGAAGCGCAGTGCATTCATTGATACAAACCCTCATCCAGGTGGTGGATGACAACACACTGTGTGAATGTTGAAAAATACAGAATCCGGTTCATTTGTTGGTCTGCCGATTACTACTGGAGACATGTGCTGATGATGACTTAAATTTGGCCAATGACAAAGCCAAGAAAGAGGCTTCATTTTGGCAGTTCAAAGTTTGATCTGGTCACAAAAGAAGAAGAAGTGGGAATCCATTCCAAGCTGTTTCTCATATAGACAATGAATACATAAATAGGGCTTTATGGGAGATATGACAATTTTTCTTTCTTTATCTCCTTCTGCAATTGACTGGATCAAAAATCTGGACATATCACTGTGATGTGTATGCATGTATATTTAATCATATTTTATCCATATTTTTACCTATACTTGACCTATACTTATAGTAAATATTAGAGTGTTATCTACCAGTTCGATTCCCAAGTACTGCAGGACGGAATGAGCTCCCGTCTTTGAAAGCAAGAAATTGCAAGTAGATAAATAGAGACCACTTCGGTGGGAAGGTAAACAGCATTCTGTGCACTCAAGCCTGCCACATGACCACGAAACGTCTGCAGAAGCTTTTCGGCTTTGAAACAGAGATGAGCACTGAACCCTAGAGTCAGATACGACGGGCTTTCGAGCCAGGGAAACCTTTACCTTCACCTTACCATATGTTTATAAAGTAATACAATAAATAAATAAAACAAATAGCCCCTTGTTCATACCAGATGCTGGCAGTGGAAGCAGCCTTTGATGGCTACATGCCTCCCGTATATGCTAGTCCCAGCTACCACAAAAAAGGAGGACCATGTGGTTGCTGGAAGCAGGAGCAACCCCTGAGATCTCCAATCATCAGGTTAAATGTTCTGTCTGGACTGCTCTAAGTCACAGTTAGAATCAGCCTATTTGAATCAATGGAGCTTATGAAGAAGGTGATGCCAAATCCCCATTACAATACAATTTTAATTTATACCCCGCCTTTCTCAGCCAAGGCTGACTCAAGGTGGCAACCACATATCAATCAATACAATACAATATAACAACATAATAAAAGACATCACATATAGAATATCAAATACAACAATGCAAAAAGATAAATACAGTAAAAATATTCAAATCAAGGTATACAATACAATGTACAATAGTCGCCCAACAAATACAAAATGCAATAAACACAATAAACTCACCCCAGCCCCCAAAAAGTCCCAGAGTGGAAAGAGATGGACCTATTGTCATCATGGCCCCAAGTCCTGGCCAGCAGCATGATGATGGCAACAGGGCATCCTGGAGCACCGACAAAGATGACCCACGGTGCCTCCCACCTGTCTCCACTCCCCAGAGCCAGTGGCATGGGCTCCTGGGCAAGACAGGGAGCTCCTCAAGGCAGCAGCAGCTTCCTTTTCTGCTCTCCGGGCGGGCGGTCCCAGAGAGCAAGGGCAGCTGCAGCGGTGGCTCCCACCTTTCTACACTCCCCGGAGCCAGTGGTGTGGGCTCCCGGGCGAGACAGGGAGTCCCATTGATCCAGTGGGCTTACTCTAGTCTGATTCACTATACTAAGCAACAGTATTTCCGCTACTGTGTGTAGAAGCTGTTTAACTACAGTGATACCTCATACAATGTCCAAACTTGGTTCCACAAGTTTGGACTTTATACGGATTTGGACTTTGTATGAGGCATGCAAAATCCTAGCCGCGATGCCTCATACAACATCCAAATCCTTGCTGCGATGCCTCATAAAACGTCGTTTCCATAGAGATACATTGTACTGTAACAGCACAGACTTCAGGGCAAAGTCAAGGAAACAGATAGGAAACTGACAGAACTTTAAGAAATCATTGTCTAAAGGCTAAATACATTACAAAAACATGTCAAACAATCCTGATTGTCCAAGAACCTGAGGAATGCTGCAAAAATCCCAGGAATGCTTCTAAAAATCCTGATGAAAAATTCAAAAAAATCCAAAATCACGCTCAAAACCACTCCTAAACACTCTTTGCCTCGTGCAAAACCCACAAGAGCAATGCACGCATGTGTCCTGTCTTTTATACTGCCCAGGCACAATACAACCTGGGAAAAACTGAATGCCTCATACAAAGTCAAGCGACTTTGTATGAGGTAATTTTTTCCAAGAAATTAGGCGATGTTGTATGAATTCGATGTTGTATGAAGCGGACTTTGTATGAGGTATTACTGTACTGTACTTTCAATGAAACATTTGTTGAGTTCTCTGAAATAAACGACCCAATCAAGCACAGTTTGTTCTCTGCTACCTTCTCCCTATTTGAGTCAATTCTGATCATGGTTTCTTGTCAAAGTTCACACAATTGTTGTACTATCAACTATTTGTACATTTGCAACAATGTTATGAAATGGGAGACAAGAACCTTTGAAAATAAACCCACCTAACTGTTATCTTCAATCAAGCATCAATACAAAAATGCAGCCCTAGTTTCCGTTCAAACTGAGGAAGACTGCCCATCACCATTACGCAGTGGCATCTAGCCTAGATCTTACAACCAGTCAGGTGTGCTACGGAAGCACAATATAGAGACAATATTTATATATTTAGTTAATGCACTGGAGTTGTTCCCTTCCCTTTTCTCCTTTATTTAAATTTGTGTCCTTTCCCAGTGAGCTATTCTGAGATAAGATAAGTACTATGCATTGGCCATATTTATTCTACAGAGTTTGTGCCAGATACTCCATTTATATGCTTGCCTTTGAGATTAGATTGCATTCTGTTTTCACAGAGGTTCTCAGGGTTAAATGCCCCTGTTTTCCTTTTCCTGTCTTTGTTTTTGTTTTATATTCAGAAGAAAATAATTTCCCCGCTATGTCTTTGCTGGGATTTTTGTTGTTTTGTTTTCAAAGGAGAAATAACTTTGGGCTCCCTGGAGAGTTTTGGGGAAAGAATATAGCATGTCACTTGCTGAAAATGTAATGTATAATTTCCCTTTTGCTTACATGTATTGTCCCCCTCAACTTCTACCTCCCTACAACAGCATGGAGTATATATAGTTCCTTTTTCTTTCTTTTCTGCATTTGTTGTTTCTGTTTTTCAGCAGGCCAAAGCTGGAAAGTGGTGCTGTTTAGCATGTAAATAAAGCAACACTTTTCTATCCTGGCAGTAAATAGCTCTGTCTGGCATTATATGCCAAGAACTTTCATCTGCAGAATGATGAATTCAAGTTGTGCATTGTGAGCCTCTTTTCTTTTTGTTGTGTTCTAATGGTTTTACCTTCCACATGGATTACAATGTATCTGAGCCAATGTAACCTTGCCTATAGCAACAATGTAACCTTCAGCTGTATCATATAAACCCTGTAATAGGACGCGAGCTAATGACCACCAGCTGGCAGCAGCGAGCGTCCAAGCTCTCTTGGTCCGAACTCATCAAAGGCAACAGCGCGGGAAGTTTTCCCGCCACCACCTACACCTGGACAAGAAGGGCGTGACCCACAATGACGTCACGCAGACAGTAGCCAATGGGCTACCATGGCACCACGCTCAAATGTATTCCTACTGTATATAAAGAGCTATTGATCCGCCATTACCTCATGTTCCCTCTGTCCACGATGCAATAAACCTGAGTTAACCCAGCCCGAGGCTGTGTCCTGTGTCTTAGTTTCATACACTAAATTGGCGACGAAGGTGGGATCAATGGATTCCCAAGGAGCAGCCAGGGCACAGAGCGGGTTCAACATCACCAAACCGCAAGACTGGGAGCTGCTTGAGATGGACTTCCATGCGGCGCTGGTGGAGCTCAAAGTCAAGGAAGACGATGAGGAGAGGAAGAGGGCCATCCTCACCCGCATGCTTGGAATGGAAACCAAGCGGACGCTGGTGGGCATCATCGCTCCAAAGAAGGTGAGCGAATTTAAGGCGGACGACATCATGAAGCTGCTACGGGAGCGCTTCCAACCCGCGAGGGCGATGTTTCCCGCTCGGAGCGCGTTTTGGAGGCGAGTCCAAGCGCCGGACGAGTCGGTCGAGGCATTCGTGGCCGCCATGAGGGTAGCCGCGGCCCCCTGTAAATGGGGCAGCATCCTAGAAATGGCCCTCAGGGACGGCGTGCTGTGTGGCCTGAAAGACAAGGAGGTGCAGCGCAGCTTGATGAATAAGGAGCCGCCACCCACGCTGGCAGAGGTCGTCGAGGCCGCAGAAGCCGCAGAGTCCACGAATGCTGGAGTGGACGAGATGCACCAGTGGCGTGAGTGGCGTCCCAGAGCCGGCAAGGCGGAAAGGTCGGTGCACGCAACTCAACGGGCCTCAAAGTCGTCCTCAGAGAGCAGCGACGGCGAGGAGGTCCAGAAGGTCCGAAAAGGGGGGCGCCGCTGCGATGGTTGCGGAGCGGCCCACGAGCGTGCGAGGTGCCCGTTTAGAAAGGCCGAATGCTACACCTGCGGCCGTCGGGGGCACATCGCCAAGGCATGCAGAAAACGGAAGGAGGGCCGGAGGCAGTCACCAGACCGTTCGACCAGGCCGGACCGTTCAGCGAGGCCCAAAGATGGCGTCCAGACCACGAGGAAGCAGGACGGCGTGGGCCGCGTCTCGGACAGCAGCGAGGACGACGTCCCAGTGCTCAGTGTGTCCGCGGAACAGTCCCATTATTTCGTTGAGGTACTAGTACAAGGGGCCCCCATCAGGATGGAAATTGACTCGGGGTCCTCCTATTCCATAATTCCCCAGAAAGAGTTTTTAAAAATCGACCCCCACGTGCGGCCCAAACTTAAAACTTTGAGGTCCACGCTACGAGATGTACAGGGGAACAGCATTCCGGTGTTGGGGGTCGGGAAATTTCGGGTTGAGTTTAAGAGACACTCTGCGGAGCTGCCCTTAGTTGTCCTCAAGGGGGGGAGTTGTAGCCTCCTAGGGACACAGTGGTTCCAGCCTTTAGGCCTGTTTATAGGGGGAGTACATGCAGTGGGGGTGGACCCAATACAAGCGGTGTGCGATGCGCATCCCGCCGTTTTTGAAAAAGGACTCGGAAAATTCAAGGGACCCCCTGTAGCCTTCGACCTAGATCCGGAGGTCCGCCCGATAAGACTCAAACCGCACAGAGTGCCTTTCGCACTAAAGGACAAAATAGAGGCGGAACTGGACAAATTGGTGGGCCAGGGGATTCTTATTCCTGTTGATTCCGCGGAGTGGGAAACTCCAATTGTAACAGCTCTGAAGGCTAACGGGGAGGTGCGCATTTGCGCCGATTATAAGTGTACGATTAACAAGGCGATCCGCCCTAATGCTTATCCGGTGCCGGTGGTCAGCCACCTTTTGGCTAGGCTAAATGGGGGAAAGTGTTTCGCTAAGCTCGACCTGGCACAAGCCTATCAGCAGCTTCCCGTAACACCCGCCACGGCCGCGGCACAAACGATAGTCACACATAAAGGAGCGTTCCAAGTGTCGCGTTTACAGTTCGGCGTGAACTCGGCACCCGGCCTTTTTCAGTCGCTTGTGGAACGCCTCCTGAAGGGGCTGGAGGGGGTGTTACCTTATTTTGATGACGTATTAATAACAGGGGGGAGTGAGGCCGAACTGGCACGGAGATTGGACAAAGTACTAACTGTGTTCGAGAAAGCGGGGCTGAGACTGAGGAAGGACAAATGTGTTTTTTTCGAAACCGAGGTCGAGTTCTTAGGGTTCAGGATCACACCCGAGGGTATCAAGCCATCCAAATCCAAAGTAGTAGCCATCAAAAAGGCCCCTCGCCCCACATCCAAAACCGAGCTACAGTCATTCCTGGGGCTCCTCAATTTTTACCATACATTCCTTCCGCGGAAGGCGTCCGTGGCCGAACCGCTTCATCGGTTGCTTAAAAAAGAGGAGACTTGGGTGTGGGGTGACGAGCACGAGAGGGCGTTCAAAGAATTAAAGCAACTCTTGACCTCTGACGCAATTCTAACGCATTTCGACCCCAAACGGCCGGTGGTACTAGTCTGTGATGCGTCACCGGTGGGGGTGGGGGCGGTACTTTGCCACGTGTTGGATGACGGAAGGGAAGCCCCGGTTGCATTTTATTCAAGGTCCCTGTCCCAGGCAGAGCGAAATTACGCACAAACCGACAGGGAGGCATTGGCAATTGTAGCGGGGACCAAAAAGTTTCACGATTTTTTGTATGGCCGCCCGTTCAAAATCGTGACGGATCACAAGCCACTGTTAGGGATTTTCACGGCAAGCAAGCCCACCCCGCAGATCCTATCACCGAGAATGTTGCGATGGGCCATTTTTCTCAACGCATACCAACACGAGTTGGAGTACCGGCCCGGAAAAGAGATCAGCCATGCTGATGCACTTTCGAGATCCCCTTTGCCCTTGTCGGAAGACCAAAAGGCTAGAGTAGGAAGAGACCGCCAGGTGTTACTAATCGAGGTTTTAGATGCACCCCCAATAGTACCAGCGGATATTGCTAGGGCGACAGGCAAGGACAGAACGCTCGAGAAAGTCAGCTCATGGGTACAAAAGGGGTGGCCGGCATCATCCCCGAGCACGGAATTCGACCCATTCTTTCGGAAAAAGCTAGAGTTGTCCCTAGAAAGGGGGTGCCTGCTGTGGGGCCAACGGGTGGTGGTCCCTACATCCATGCGGCCGAGGGTGCTCAAACTGCTGCACGTCAGCCACCCGGGCATCGTGCGTTCGAAAGCGCTGGCCCGCAGTTACTTTTGGTGGCCTCAGCTGGACGCGGACATTGAGCACATGGTCGGCACTTGTGAGGCATGCCAGGGATCCCGACCAGAGGCGGCCCGCCTTCCGCATAGGGAATGGGACGCAGCGAGGGGGCCGTGGTCCAGAGTGCATGTAGATTTCGCTGGCCCATTTCGAGGGACCATGTTTCTCCTGGTGGTGGATGCGTTTTCCAAGTGGCTGGAGGTTATCCCAGTAAAGAGCACATCCTCCGCCACGACAATTAGCCAGCTACGGAGAGTCTTCTCCACGTTCGGTTTACCCGACACTTTAGTCAGCGATAACGCGAGTTGCTTCACCTCCTCGGAGTTCGGGGCATTCATGGAAGCAAACGCCATTCGGCATGTTACATCCGCGCCGTTTCACCCGGCCACGAATGGCCAAGTGGAACGGTTGGTGAGGACAACAAAGGATGCGCTTCGGCGCATGGGCCCGGGGGACCTAAACCACCAAGTGTGTCAGTTCTTATTAGCGTATAGGGTGACCCCCTTAGCGTCAGGTTACTCGCCGGCAGAACTCTTGATGCGGCGAAAACTGACCACGCTTCTGTCCAGGCTGGACCCGACGAGAGTCGAGGACAAAGGGAAAAACATAGGATTGGCAGTCTCGAAAGGGTTCGCCGCCGGCGACCTTGTTTACTGCAGGAACTATGCAAGCGCAGGGCCAGCCTGGGTGCCGGGAACAGTAATTGAGCAGACGGGGCCAGTGTCATATCGGGTGGAAACGAGCACCGGCCTCCTCTGGAGGAGACACGCTGACCAACTGAGGCGCCGAGTGAGTGAAGGGCCGGTTAGTGGGGCTCAGCAACAGGATTCAGCGATAGGGTTCTCCCCCACCCGTTTAGCCCAAGGGGGAGACATTGAGGGACAGCAGTCCGAAACCGGGGGGGAAAGCGGTGGTCCCGACTCATATCCTTTTGATACCCCAGTTCTATCAGAGCCCGGGGGGAGGGAAAAGGAATGTGCGGCCGCCGCCGCGTCCCCCGAATGTAATTTTGATTTTGATTTTGGTTTTGCGAGCCGGGGGGGTTTTCAGGAGTGTTCCCCCACCCTTCCAAGCGAGAAGAGGGGTTTTTCGTTAGCCCCCAGTGCCCCCGGTTCTTCCCCGAGAAAGAGCACACCTCCCAACAACGCCGCGGAGCCGCGGCTAGTCACTAACAAGTCTCCCTCTCCAATTACAGGGCAGGAAACCAGGGGACAAAGAGAAGGTAGCAAACCCGGGGAAAGGCAGCCCGCATCGAGACCCCAGCGTGTTCGAAATAAGCCATCTTGGCTGAGGGACTTTGTCTCCTAAGGGGGGGGAGTGTGTTGAAGTGTGGGCTCGAGACATTGTCTCGTCCTAGGGGGGAGGGATGTTGTGTTCTAATGGTTTTACCTTCCACATGGATTACAATGTATCTGAGCCAATGTAACCTTGCCTATAGCAACAATGTAACCTTCAGCTGTATCATATAAACCCTGTAATAGGACGCGAGCTAATGACCACCAGCTGGCAGCAGCGAGCGTCCAAGCTCTCTTGGTCCGAACTCATCAAAGGCAACAGCGCGGGAAGTTTTCCCGCCACCACCTACACCTGGACAAGAAGGGCGTGACCCACAATGACGTCACGCAGACAGTAGCCAATGGGCTACCATGGCACCACGCTCAAATGTATTCCTACTGTATATAAAGAGCTATTGATCCGCCATTACCTCATGTTCCCTCTGTCCACGATGCAATAAACCTGAGTTAACCCAGCCCGAGGCTGTGTCCTGTGTCTTAGTTTCATACACTAAACTTTTGCAGGAGGAAAGGTGATCACTCTGTAATTAGCTCTTTTCTTCCCTGGCACTGCCATTGCTGTCTTTTTTTAAAAGAAACTTTATCTTTGCTGACTGTAGTTCTCATTCTCCTGACCTCTCCAAAATGTGGCATTTTATACAGCCGAGGTCAAAAGTCTAATGCCGCCTTTCTGAATTTATTTCGCATTACAGTTTCCTATCATCTTGCCTGCTAGAAATTGAGGGTGCTCAGAAGCTGATTGTAAATAAAGAATGTGACATTGCAGATATGCTTGGAATGATGTGTGCTTCAAGTTCACTATGCTGCCCAGATGAGTGGAGGGCATGCTTTTGCATTTTAATTTGAAATTCAGTGAATATTTTGAATGCTGCAGCATGTCTAGAATGTTATTTCAAGGCTCTTGTGCATTCAGGCATGTAATGATTGGCATTGGCACTAACTTGATGCAATGTTGCACAGTTTTAATGTTATCTTTGATCACTTCCTATTTATTGAGAAAATCCCACAATTGCAAACCCACATTATGTTTCACTGAGGATGCCAAGTTCTCTGTATTCCAAAGCTTATTCAAGGCACTTTGTCCACCCTCAGGCTGCTCATTAAGGGGGTGGCAGTATCCAATTTAATGAATAAGATAGAGTGCAAATTCCCCATTCATTCATGAAGTGTGAATGGTACAGGAATGAGCTTTTCTTCCTGCTATTCCCTAGTCTTTTGTTTCTTGGAAACTGTGTATGCTTTTTCATAAATGATGTGCATAACACTCAATGCACGTATAGGAATGCCCCAAGTACATTTTACTTGATCATTTAACCTCAACAATGAGATGGCACTATTTTATTATCTGTTCCACCTCACCAGACATATCTTAATCTCATGAGATTTTGCACAGGGGGAATCAGAGACAGTCCATTTCCTCAGAGGACATAAAACCTGAGATATCTGTGCTGAGATTAAGTCCCCCCCCCTAGGAATAATGGTAAAAGAGGAGGTTCATGTGCCACAATTGTCACATAAATGCAGCAATTGTTGGCAACTGTTGCCAGATGGACCTCATATTATTTTTTTTGGCAAAAGATGCACTGTATATGTGGTTGTTTATGAAGAACATGTGTGTGTTGTTGTGCTGACAAATCACATGACTTATAGTGGGCCTAGCAAGTTTTTCAAGGCAATAGAGATATTAAAGGAGTCCTCGTACTAGTGCCACCATCTCCCAAGTAGATTTCTATGGCTGAACAGAGTTTTGAAGCCAAGTGCCCTGAGTCCACTATACCACGCTAAGTATGCGAAGAACCTATGAGCCCCATACTGGGTAAAACCAGTGAAGGCTGGTGACTCCAGTATGGCAGGAGCCTAGCTCAGGCATTGTAGAATTCAAGTAGGAAATAGAAACAAACCTATTCATTCATTCATTCATTCATTCATTTAGTGGATTTCTATACCACCCATCTGGGTGTTATCCCAATCTGGGTGGTGAACAGACAGAAAATAAATAACAATACCTACAACAAATTAAAACCCACCACCAACAAATACATCATAGACTGAAATAAAATAAAATAAAAATAATTGGCATCAGAGGACATTGGGACTAAACCTAACTGGCTAATTTATTGATAGGGGGACAACACCCTGAAAGGCCTGCACTTGCAGGCATTTGGCTGCATCATGTATTGTTCACAAAGAAATAATACCAAGGTTTTTTATCGTTTCCTTCAGAACTTACAAAATGCAGTCTCCTGAACATACTTAGAAGGTATGACTGGCTTTCGAGCAAGGGTGACCTTTACCTTTACCTACAGTTTAGAAGGCAGTGGCTGGTATTTGGCCCACAGCACCAAAAATGAAAGAGATGCAGACAGGGAAAGAAGACAAAGACAAAGATAAAGAAGGGGGAGTGGAAGGAAAAGAGATCCCAATACTTTTATTGTGCAGCTAACCAGTCAAAGTCTATACAGCTATCACCAGTTCACTCACACATTCAATTTAATAGTGTAGTAATATTTCAGTAAGATGTAGTAAACTAAGCTAAATGAGAGCATAAAATAAGTCAATTCCAGAGTGCAAAAAGGCTAACTATGCAGTGTCTTTCACTTTCTTGTACAACACCATGAAATAGCTGGCACAGCAACTGCAAGAAAGTATACAATGCATGGTGATCTACTTGAGTCTCTCTAGCACTTTTGTGATTGGCGTATCAGGGAGGTTCTTTCTCTTCACTGTCAGTTTCAGCTTTCATTTGCTTTCACTCATCCACTTGTTTGGTGCCAGGAAGTCAGTGTACTGATACTTTAAATTTCATATTTGTCTGAGGTCGGTATACATGCCTAATATGTAAATTTGTCAACACTCTCCACACAGTTATTCTGGATTTTTAATGGCATGTCTTGGGCTCCTTCCTTTTTATAGATGATCGTGAATGTGGTTCTCTTAACATTCATTTTTTGGCCATGTTCAATACATGCTTCATTGAGGGAACTTTGTAGACCATCTACAATGCCATCTGGTAATACTCTATCATCTGCATATTGGACATCGTTGATAAGATCTCTTTTGACAACAATACTGTAATCTGAATCAACTAGTGCTTCTCTAATGGTGAGTAAAGCAGGTTGGAAAGCAGTCGTGATGTTATATTTCATTATAGCTGCACTACTGTGCAGCAGAGAGAACAGTCTAGAGCATTGCTGTCTGCATTTGCAAACATTTCTGTGAACATGTGGCAGGCATGCCTCAACACCTGAGTGCACGGAACACTGTTTACCTTCCCACCAAAGTGGTACCTATTTATCTACTTGCAATTTCTTGCTTTTGAACTGCTAGGTTGGCAGGAGCTGGGACAAAGACGAGAGCTCATTCCATCCTGCAATACTCGTGAATCAAACTGCTGACCTTCCGCCTCCCAGTCAGCATCTTAGCCACTTGAGCCACTGCTGTCCCTTTCTTAATATGAGTGCTGCTTTGTGCCTCCCATCCTGTGCCTAGCCGTTTCTATTTCTCCCCATTTGCAGTACTGTATTATTATTTTTAAATACAGAAGTAGAAATGGATAGATAATGACTTGGACTTCAGATAGAATGGATCAGAATGGCTCTTAAAGGGTATGGAGCAGGTTATTTTCAATCTGTATGCACAATTTTTAGTTGCAAAGTGGATTGGAAGGTTTTCCCACACAGCTCCAGTAAGCCTCCTGCAGTTCAGAATTAACAATTTAGTATAGCCATCGTAAATCCATTCATGCTAAATGAAGAAAGTTTTATACAACAAAAAATTCAAATTTGCTTTGAGAGTTCACACTACATGGTGCTATGTATTCTTGATTCAAATATATAGGCTGGAATAGTTGACTATAATGGGGTTACTATATATTTTTAAAATATATTTCAGAATGTTTCAACTGATCATTCAGATCTGTTCTTTTCTCTAACATTTCTTTCAAAAGTGTCAGGTTGCATAATAGAATAAAATGACACTCACAGCTCCTGGGATAAGAACATAAGAACAGCCTTGCTGGAACAGGCCACAACATATCCAGTCTAGCATTCTTCTCACACAGTGGCTCACCATTTGCTTCAGGGTATTTCCAAGCAGATGCCTTCACCTGCTTAGGATTCCCTGGAAATGGCATTGAGAGATATCCTGCCTATCTCTCCAACCTGGAGGTTGTCCTTAGGTATCCATAATTATAGCCATTGATACCCTTGTCCTCCATGAACTTGTCTAAGAGTTCCATAGACCAGTGATCCCCTGGGTGAAAAAGTACTTTCTCTTATTTGCTTGAGAACTAGTACCCAAAAGTTTCATGGAGTGCTCCCTAGTTCTAGTGTTGTGCGATAGGGAAAACAGTTTTTCCTTATCTACTTTGTCCACACCGTGCATGATTTTGTAAACTTCAATCAGGTCACCTCTTAGATGTGAATCACTCTGCACTTACTAGTGTTGAATCTCATTTGCACAGTTCTCATCCCTGGCTTGTGCCAAGAGAAAATGTCTAGCCCAAATTTACTCAGTGTTCTTGAGTATAGAAAATATTTGAACATGCTCATTAGTCCTCTTAACCCAAACCAGTACAGTAGATGAAATTTTTGCTCCATGCAGCCTTATATTAGCCCCAGGAAACATGTTCTGCTTCCAACTGACTTTGTAACAGCAAAGCCTTCACCACACCAAATGGCTCTAATGTGCCACTAAAGATAATTCAATACAGAAAAATCACTGAAGGCAATAGACAAACAAAAATCCCACAGAGAGCTGTTTAGTATAATGATTTCATGTTTCTAATCCCAGAAGATTCCAAGCTTTGGGAATGAAACTAGAAAAGTATATACATCCACACAAATGGTATTAATTAATAAAGAAAATGTTCTAGCCTTTCAGAAGAAACATGTAATTATTTTAAAATGCTGTAGCACAGTGCTGAGTGCTTAGTGAAGAACAATTTATATTCTGTACTTTTCTTTTGTAAGTTTAACTACAAATGCTTTAGATTACATTCCAGCAAACCTAAACCCAATTTGAAAGAAGCCCCTCTAAAATAAATCAGATTTCCTGAAAAACTGTTAGAAATACAGTATATGCCCTGGTCATGAACAGGGGCTCTTTTCCTGTATGTGGGAGTTGTTGTTCAGTTGCACAGTCAATTCCAACCCCTTGCGACCCAATGGACCATTGCCCGCCAGGCACCTCTGTCTTCCACCATCCTCCTCAACCTGCCCAGCTCTGTGCCCATTGCGTCTACAATACCATCTAGCCATCTCATCTTTGGCCCCCCTTTTTTTCTTTTGCCCTCCACCTTTCCCAGCATCAAGGCTTTCTCAAGTGAATCCTCTCTTCTCATTTGATGTCCAAAGTACTTTAGCTTCACCTTTACTATTTGACCTTCTAAGGAGCAGTCAGGGTTGATTTATTCTAAGATCGACCTGTTTGTTCTCCTCGGCTGTCTAGGGTACTCTCAAAACTCTCCTCCAACATCACATTTCAAAGGCATCTATTCTTCTGCGCTAAGCTTTCCTTATGGTCCAGCTTTCGCTGTGGGAGTATCTTTGTTTATCAGTTGTGGAAACTGGGAGAAAAAGCCAGTTTAATAACAGAGCTCTTACTCAGGGTCTCTTCACCCAACCTCTCACATCTAGATGGTTTTGTGTATTTTTATTGCCAGCCTTTACTAACAGTTCTGTGGTCTTAAAATGTCATACGACACTAGTATGAATCTGATGGATAAAACGTGGATTGGCATTCAGTTATGCGATCAGAGTACATTGAGTCCAGTCATAGATGCAATTCAATAGCCATTGGCCCAAGATACAATCAGTTAAAAGTGGTGGCCAAAATTTCATTGACTGCTTTATGTGGAAAATTTATATCTTACTTTTCAATCAAAAGAGCCTATTGTAAGACAGCTTACAACAGAAAACAACAACTGTCTAAGGATGTTTTAATTAGGTTATTTTAGCTGTTTAAGTGTACTGATTTTAGTTATAATGTTGTGACTCGATTTTGTACTGTGGTTGTCGTTTTTGTTGACTGTAAGCCACCCTGAGTCACCATGGTGAGCGGGGGCCGATATAAGTCTAAATAAATAAATAAACAAACAAACAAACAAAATAAACAACCATAACTTCCAAAAAACACACACACACATAAGTGCATAGATTTACCCCAATCCATGCTATCAAGCAGCCTGTATTTTCCTAGCCATGTGGTGGGGCCAGAATATACTTCTCTTCAGCCCTGTAGCTCTACAGCAACTTTCAGTTGAAGCTGAGTACTGTTTGGGGAGTTGAGAGAGAAGCAAGCATGCTGCAGTTACAGATGGTCTCTCCCTTATATGCCCAATTGTCTTTGGTCTCTTTTCCAGTTGCAGGGATGAAGATGCATAATTCCCTTCAGCTCTGCAGACCTAGGACAATAGCTATACATAAAGGAAATTGACTTGAGAATCTAAAATCATGGATGGTGCCAGGGTTAAAATATTTCACTTGTGAAACTGGACACCTAGATCTCAGCAGTCCCAGGAGTGCATTTGCAAGCAAGCTTTAAAACTAGCATACTAGCTGCACCCAATCCTGACAAGTCTGATCTGACAGCAGTGACACAGGCCTCTGTTACATTTCATATGAATTAGTGAAAGACACTATATGTGGGGTTGCCATTGTTTATAAATTTCAGTTGATTCAAAATGCTACAGCCAATGAGCTGAATGGAGCCTGTTAAAAAGTTTGTATAACTCTCCTCTTACAACAACCAGAGCCATAGCCAGGATTCTAAATGTGGGCAAATATTTTTTCAAGATGGGCAACAATGTCATATATATGTCATATATATAGACAGCTGGGAATTGAGGGTGGGCAAACTGCTAATTTAGGGTGGGCAACGCCCTCCCTGGCTATGGCCCTGACAACAACCTCACAGTAATCAAGCGCAAGCATAAATACTTCTTTATTTAGAGGAGGCTTTGAACAATTAAACTGGACATTACTGTTTTTATGATGAGTTTTAAAAGTGTTTTTAAACTACTACTCATTTTAATGTATTGCATATATGTTCTAATAATATGATCATTTTGGCCTGACCATAAATGCTCATAAAACCAAGGTACTTGCACAACCAGCCCCAAGGACAGCCCTTCCAAAGCTCAGTACTGTATTACCATCTCAGATTCAACACTGGAACAGGTAGACCATTTGTCTTACTTTGGTAGCTTCCTGTCTAAAATCTGCACCTGTGAACAGGATGTGATGAAGAAAATCAGTGCTGTCCATTCTGCCTTTGGTCATCTATCACACCAGGTCTTTATGAACAAAGATTTAACAATTCATACAAAGCTCATGGTATACCAAGCTGTTGTTACCTCAACGTTATCATATTGCTGTGAAACATGGTCCCTCTATTGCCAAGACATCAAAAAGCTTGCGCGCTTTCACCAACAGAAGCTAAGGTCCATCTTGAAAATCAAATGGGGTGACTATGTCACCAACATCGCAGTTCTCAAGAAGGCACATTCAAATAGCATTGAAGCTTCCATCATAGGCCATTGTTTTAATGGCTAGAGCATGTCCGCCGTATGGACGGTTCTAGGTTTCCTCATCAAATTCTTTATGGGGAGCTTAGCTCAGGTACAAGAGCTCATGGAGCTCCTTTGAAGCACTATAAGGACCAGTTGAAACAAACCATGAAGGTGTCAGGTATAAACCCACAAACCTGGGAGGCAGCAACCGTAGATCGCCCACTATGGCACCAAAACCATCTCTGCTGCTACTGATCGCTTTGAAGGAGAACGCTGCAGACATGAAGAGGCTAAATGACAAGCATGGAAGCTTCATCAAACTCAACTACGCCCTCCACCATCTATTCAGTGTAATGTGTGTGGTCATATGCTTCATGCCAGGAGCAGTTTATTGGGTCACCAGAGACACATTCATCAAATGAGAAAATGACTTCCAGGAAAAATGTATGCTCGCATATGAGTAGCAGCTGCAACCACCGACAACGATGTTCTAATTTATTATATTTTTATTTGTCTGTGTTTTAAATTAATATGTGTCCCATCTTGGATCCTTATATTAGGAGAAGGTTGGCAACAAAAGAACCCTCCCTATGAGAAAATGTTAAGGAGCCTAACTGAGAAATGTCTATCCAAAGGTAAATGACTTTTAATTACAGTAATCATGGCTTATTCACAGGAATTTACTTTAGAACTGTAGGCTAAATATGATTTTTAAGAAGCTCAAGTAAAATATGTGCCATTGTTTTTTTTAAAAGATAAACATATCCAGAAAGATGTGTAGTTAAATACAAGTATCAGAGGAAATGTAAAAAAAGAAGAAGCTTATTTTTATAAATGAAGAAATTCTCCAAATAATGCAGCCTCTTCTTTCTTCTTGTTGTGGTTTTTCTTCTACTAGACATTAGACATTAGGCATTAGGCATGTATACTTTCTTCACACAAATGTGCAAACCCAAGCTGAATTCTAGGTATTTGTACAATTTGTGTGTGTATGGGATCTAGGTCAGAGCAAAGATCTCTGCAAATAGAAGAAAGGCCTTGTGCTGAATGACAGAGAAGCATGAAATGGCCCCCTGTTCCTCCTCTAAACCCCTTCTCTGCTCTATTTCCTAGAATGGCGATGGCGAACCTATTAGAGACTGAGTGCCCAAACTGCAACCCAAAACCCACCTATTTATTGCAAAGTGCCAACATGGCAACAGAGGAGGCAGGAAACTCTCCCATTGGGCTGCTGGGCAGAAGGGTGGGGCAAATTCTGTGCTGGGGGAAGGAGGAAGCGCTTCCATTGGGCTGCCTGGCAGAGGGGCAGGACAAACTCTGTGCTGGGGCAACCGCACAGGGTAAAGACTAATGTTGTCACATCTATGAATAACATCTAGACCTTTAGTGTAAGGGACCAAAGACAATGAAACAGCCGAAGGGTTGGCTTAACACAGGTTTATTGCATGATGATCCGGAGGAACATGTGGTAATGGTGGATGAGTGGCTCAATATATACAGCTGGCTATACATTTGAATGTGGCTCGTCGACAGACTATTGGTTGCTGCCTGCGTGACGTCGTAGGAGGTCACGCCCTTCTTGACCAGGTGAAGAGGTGGCGGGGAATCTTCCCGCGCTGCTGAACCAGGTGAATATGATCCATGAGAGCTGGACACTCGCTACTGCCCTCTGGTGGTCACTAGCTCGCGTCCCCTTATTAGGTTTACATTGATACAGCTGATGGTTATAATGTTGCACACAGAAAGGTTACATTGATAACACATGGCAGAGGTACATTGTTAAAGGCACAGCTTTACAGAACACAACATCCCTCCCCCCTAGGATGAGACGAAGTCTCTTAGCCAAGATGACTTGTTGCATGTGCGTTTGGGCCGTGAAGAGGGCTGCCCCCCCCCCCCCGGGGGCGTTATTGCTTCTTTGTTCCCTGGTCCCTTGTCCTGAAATTGGAGAGGGAGACTTGTTAGTGGCTTGCCGCTGTCTGGCGGCCTTAGGGGAAGGGAAAAACTCCATTGTGGGCAGACCGGGGGCCGTCGGGGCTAACGAAAAACCCCTCTTCTCGCTTGGACGGGTGGGGGACCACTCCGAAAAAACCCCCCGGTTCTGAAAATCAAAATCTAACTTGGTGGGGGTACCCGCATTTGTGGGGACCTTCCGCGAGATATGTATGGGGTCGGGTTCCTCCTCCTCGGAAAGATCCCCCAGGGTATCTATGAGGACATCCTCCTCCCCCCTTGGTGGGGGCCCGCGGTCCCCCTTCCCTCCCCCTTGGGCTGAACGGGTGGGGGAGAACCCTAACGCTGACTTATTCCCTGCTTGGTCTGTGCCCTGCTCATCGGAGACCCTGCGTCGGAGCTGGTCCGCGTGCCGCCTCCACAGGAGCCCTGTGCTGGTTTCCACGCGGTACGACACGGGGCCGGTTTGCTCCACAACTACGCCCGGTACCCAGGCTGGGCCCGTGCTGGCGTAATTCCTGCAATGCACGGGGGCGCCTACACTGAAACTCTTTGTAGCCTCTAGCCCGATGTTCCTTCCTTTGTCCTCTACCCTCGTGGGGTCTAGCCTAGTAAGGATGGTGGTCAGCTTCCTGCGCATTAAGAGCTCTGCGGGGGAGTATCCTGACGCCAATGGGGTCACCCTGTACCCTAGCAGAAACTGACACACTTGTAGGTTCAGATCCCCTGGGCCCATGCGCCGCAACGCGTCCTTCGTGGTGCGGACGAGGCGCTCTACTTGGCCATTGGTGGCCGGGTGAAACGGGGCGGAGGTGATGTGCCGAACGGCGTTGATCTCCATGAATGCCCTAAACTCGGAGGACATGAAACAACTAGCGTTGTCGCTAATTAACGTGTCGGGTATGCCGAACGTGGAAAAGAGCCTCCGCAAATGCCTAATGGTCTGGGCCAAGGAGGTGCTCGTGACTGGGATAACCTCCAACCATTTGGAGAAAGCGTCCACTACAAGAAGGAACAGGGTGCCTCTTAACGGGCCCGCGAAATCAACGTGCACCTGGGACCACTGCCCCTTAGCCGCGTCCCATTCCCTGTGGGGAAGGCGGGCCTCCTCTGGTCTGGAGCATTGGCAACTTTCACAAGTGCCGACCATGTGCTCGATGTCGGCGTCCAGCTGGGGCCACCAGAAGTAACTTCGGGCCAGCGCCTTGGATCGCTCGATACCGGGGTGGCTGACGTGCAGCAGTTTGAGCACCCGTGGCCGAAGGGAAGTGGGAATCACCACCCGCTGCCCCCACAAGAGGCACCCCCTCTCTAGGGACAGTTCTAGCTTTTTTCTGAAAAATGGAGCGAACTCCTCCGCTGGGGAGGACGCCGGCCACCCTTTCTGCACCCAGGAGCTAACTGCCGCTAACGTCTTGTCCTTCTCTGTCGCTTTGGCAATGTCGGCGGGCACTACGGGGGGCGAATCCAGCACCTCTATCATGAGAACCTGGTGGTCGCGTTCTCCCTTGCTCACCTGGCTGGGCGTTAGGGGAAGGGGAGACCTCGATAGAGCGTCCGCATGGCTGATCTCTTTCCCGGGCCGGTACACCAACGCGTGCTGATACGCGTTGAGAAAAATGGCCCACCTGAGCATCCTCGGGGACAGGATCTGAGGGGTGGGCTTATCTGCGGTAAAGATGCCTAGCAGGGGCTTGTGGTCCGTCACAATGGTGAAGGGGCGGCCATTAGAAAATCGTGAAATTTTTTCGTCCCCGCGACTATTGCTAGTGCCTCCCTGTCTGTCTGTGCGTAGTTTCTCTCCGCTTGGGACAGGGACCTGGAGTAAAATGCTATCGGGGCCTCCCTTCCGTTTTCCAACACGTGGCACAGCACCGCCCCCACCCCCACTGGAGATGCATCACAGGTCAGAACTACTGGGCGTTTGGGGTTGAAATGGGTCAGTATGGCGTCGGACGCCAGGAGGCTTTTTAGCTCGCTAAATGCCCTTTCTTGGTCATCGCCCCACTTCCATGCCTGGTCTTTCTTTAGCAGTTTGTGTAGCAGCTCAGCCACCGCTGCCTTTCGGGGAAGGAAGGAGTGGTAGAAGTTGAGCAGCCCTAGGAACGACTGCAACTCGGGCTTGGAGGTGGGGCGGGGGGCTTTCTTAATGGCTGCCACCTTGGACTTGGATGGTTTGATTCCCTCAGGAGTCACACAAAACCCTAGGAACTCAACCTCGGTTGCGAAGAAGACGCATTTGTCCTTTCGCAATCTCAGCCCCGCCTTTTCGAATATCGTCAGGACCTTTCCCAACCTCTTGGCCAATTCAACCCGACTCCCCCCTGTTATTAACACATCATCAAAAAAGGCAACACCCCCTCCAGCCCCTTCAGGAGGCGTTCCACGAGTGACTGGAAAATTCCAGGCGCCGAATTCACGCCGAACTGGAGGCGCGTCACCTGGAACGCCCCCTTATGGGTGACTATGGTCTGCGCAGCAGCTGCGGCAGGGGACACCGTGAGCTGCTGGTAGGCCTGTGCTAAGTCGAGCTTAGCGAAACACTTTCCCCCGTGTAACCTGGCCAGCAGATGGCTGACTACCGGCACCGGATATGCATTCGGGCGGATCGCCTTGTTGATGGTGCACTTGTAATCGGCGCATATGCGGACCTCCCCATTGGCCTTTAGTGCGGTTACAATTGGAGTTTCCCACTCCGCAGAATCTACAGGCACAAGGATCCCCTGACCCACCAATTTGTCCAGTTCCGCCTCTATCTTGTCCTTGAGTGCGAACGGCACCCGGCGTGGTTTTAGGCGAATTGGGCGGACCTCCGGGTCCAGGTCGAAAGTCACTGGGGGCCCCTTGAATTTCCCCAGTCCTTTTTTGAAGACTTCGGGGTGCGCCTCGCACACCTCCTGAATTGGATCAGTCCCAACGGCGTGCATCCCAACGGCGTGCACCCCCCCAATAAACAACCCCAGGGGCTGGAACCATTGAGTTCCGAGGAGGCTGCAATCTCCTCCCTTGAGCACGACTAGGGGAAGGGACGTGGCGTGCTCCTTGAATTTGACCTGAAATTCTCCAACCCCCAACACTGGAATACTATTCCCTTGCACGTCCCGTAGTGTGAACCTCAATGCTTTGAGCTTGGGCCGCTTGTGGGGGGCAATTCCCAAAAACTCCCTCTGGGAAATGATTGAATATGAGGACCCCGAGTCAATTTCCATCCTAATGGGGACCCCTTGGACTAGTACCTCAACAAAGTAGCGGGGGTGTCCTGTAGACACGCTGAACACTGGGGCGTCGTCCTCGCTGCCGTCGGAGATGCGGCCCACGCCGTCCTGCTTCCGCGTGGCCTGGGCGCCGTCCTTGGGTCTCGTTGGGCGGTCTTGTCCCGCGGAACGGTCTGTGGAGCTCCTCCGGGTCTCGCGCTTCTTCCTGCACACCTTGGCGATGTGCCCGCGGCGGCCGCAGTTGTGGCACTCGGCCTTCCAGAAGGGGCATTTCACGCGGTCGTGGGCCGCTCCACAGCCGTCGCATCGCCGGCTCTCCTTCCGGACCCTCCGGACGTCCTCGTCGTCGCTGCTCTCTGTGGACGACCTCGAAGTTCGCCAGGCCGCCTGTACCGGAGCCTCTGCTTTGCTCGACTTTGGCCGCCAGTCCTGAAGTTCTTGGACCCCGGCCTTCGTAGCTTCTGCGGCCTGGGCCGCTCTGACGACCTCCTGCAATGTGGGAGGCGGCTCTTGGTTCATTAATGTGCGCTGGGTTTCGGCGTCGTTCAGGCCGCACAGCACACAGTCCCGGAGGGTGATTTTGGCGTTCTCCCATTTGCACGGGCCGGCCGCCAGCCGCAGGGCCGCCACGAATGCGCCGACCGTCTCCCCGGGCGCTTGGACTCGCCTCCAAAACGCACTCCGAGCGGGAAACATCGCCGTGGCGGGCCGGACGTGCTCACGCAGCATCTGCATGAGTTCCTTGGCCTTGAATTCGCTCACCCTCCTCGGTGCAATCAGGTCCACCAAGGTTCTTTTTGTTTCTTGTCCGAGCATCCTGGTGAAGATGGCTCTTTTCTTCGCCTCTTCCGTGACTTCGGACTCGATCAGTGCGGCCTGGAAGTCCATCTCGAAGATCTCCCAGTCGCCCGGTTTCCTGATTTCGAAACCGGCGCATGTCTTGGTCCCGTGGGCTGCCATATCCCATCCTCGTCGCCAATTTAGTGTAAGGGACCAAAGAAAATGAAACAGCCGAAGGGTTGGCTTTACACAGGTTTATTGCATGATGATCCGGAGGAACATGTGGTAATGGTGGATGAGTGGCTCAATATATACAGCTGGCTATACATTTGAATGTGGCTCGTCGACAGACTATTGGTTGCTGCCTGCGTGACGTCGTAGGAGGTCACGCCCTTCTTGACCAGGTGAAGAGGTGGCGGGGAATCTTCCCACGCTGCTGAACCAGGTGAATATGATCCATGAGAGCTGGACGCTTGCTACTGCCCTCTGGTGGTCACTAGCTTGCGTCCCCTTATTAGGTTTACATTGATACAGCTGATGGTTATAATGTTGCACACAGAAAGGTTACATTGATAACACATGGCAGAGGTACATTGTTAAAGGCACAGCTTTACAGAACACAACAAGACCTAACAGCAATGAATCCCCTAAACAGCAGACCATCAATATGACACCTCTCTTTCCAACCATAATTAGGAAATTCTTTATTTAAAATTAATTATTTAAAGGTTTCAGGGATTATTTATTAATAGCAAAAAGGTATTAATTCATTGATACAGATCCTAATAGTTACCCAACGTAACACAAGTAGCACAAATGACAATGGCAAACTGCCACAGCTTAAGAAGTTGATGTAGGCATTTGCTGTTGCATGCCGAGTCACATGATTCAGTGCACAACAGCAAATAGCTACAAACCTTAACTTGCAGCAATTCATCTCCAAGATTTATTCTAATTGTGTTACACTGGCAAAAAATGCAGTAAGATTTGGGGTATTATGTTAGTAATTAAAGACCAAGACCAGAAGTGTCTTGGTATCACAGAGTATAAATTGGAAATTGTACAAACAAATGTACTGTACATTATTTGGCCTGTTGTCTCTTGCATAGTCATGCCTATGCTATTGGTTTTACACCTGGTTGCACATTCAGCTGTGAGATAGGTGGCCAACAAAATGCTAAGCTGCTTGTGTTATTCCTCTCATGTGCACTGCATTTCACAATAGGATTTTGGCCCAATCTTTTGGCCCAATCTTTACTCTTTTGATTAATAATCAATAGTTCATGTTAATTTAATCTGTTACTTCTGAGAAGCAGTGTGGTCAACTTTTTTTTTGCTATTCTTAATGTTTTTAATTATTTTTCAAAATTAAAATTAATAGGTTAATGATGCATGAATAGCAATTAATGCAACAAATTAACTTCATAATTGTCTCCAAATGGTTTAACATCAGTGAATCAAATTTTATTTAATGGTCTAGCCACAATGCATTAGCATTAATATTACCATTCTTAAGATCTGCTTCTTTGTAATGGTTTTCAATAGTCCTTTGCCAGTGTCTACTTACGGACAGATTTGCCCTGCAGCCAGTGAGGGGGAAGGGAAGGGAACAATTGTATCTGTGGTGCAAAAAAGGAGAGAAACTCAGAAAACATGCATACAAATAATTGTGAACAATGTGGATTGAATTTTCTATGAGAAAACTATAGGAAAAAGAGAATAGCCTTTGGGTGATACTGAGAGCAGAGATGAAGAAGAAAATATTCTAGATTTCTAATGGACAAACAGATGCTAAGCTTGTTATTTATGAGACGTAGAAAAATCTTGAGACTCCATTTTGCAAATAATGGGTAAAGAATGTCCGTCAATATAGTTAAAGTGATACTATTTGACTTAGGAGACAGAACACAACAGAAAATGAAGTCTATGATTAAAGGCTGTGAAGGTGCATGTCTGATCACATCAGAAAAAAATCCCTTTAATAGGAACAACCTTAGTTAAAGTGACCTTTCTGTCTACCAAGGAATCACTACCAGCACAAAAAAAGTAGAAGCAATACTATTATATTTGTTGTTTTTGTATATCCCCAAACTGGAACTCCAAACTGGGGCTTAGAGCAGTTTACAACAAGGTTGAAAACCATCGAAGATAAAAAATACAAAATGCTGTAATGTTAAAGCACAAGTAAATACATTTTAATATGAAGCATTATTTATTTTAAAAGTGATTTAATTTGAAATGCAGCCAAAAAATGTAGAGCACTCACCCACTGCAAGTACCTTTGCATCATCCACTCAGCCCACCAATGCATGCCTGGAGGTGGACCCAGTTTCCCTTGGAAAAGAGTTCTACAGGCAAGTGGAGTCAAAATACATTTCCAGGTTTGGCAGTACTATGCAAAGTGCTTTCCCTGAAGATCTCAAGGCACAGGTAGGCTAATATGGGAGAAAATGGTCCTTCAGACAGTCTTGATCTAAATCATACAGGTCATATGATAACATTTCATTCAGTTAGTGTTGTGTATGCAAGCAATTCATCAGTCACCACACACAACTCAGCTGCCAGCAATAGCGCAGCTGAGGAAGCTCAGCCCATGCGTCCCCAATCACCCAATCAACAACTAGTGTGGGAAACCTCCCCGCTATAGGTGATCCTTAGGAAGGTTGCAACAAACCTTACTGAGGTTAGGCAGACCTTAGGAAGGGTCGCAGTACGTCCCCAATGACATCACTGCAACTGCAACCAATGAGTGCCTTTGGGGGGAAATTCAAATACAGTATATAAGGAGCTGCGTCTCCTACATGTGCCCATGTACAGATTGACCATGCTGAAATAAAGAAGTGTTTTGCCCGCCTGCCGGCTCCGCGTGCATTCAATCTGCCTACATCAAATTGGCGACGAATGTGGGATGATGGCTTTTCACAGAGTAACCCTCGCACCGTTCGACGCCTTGAAGCCCGAGTCATGGGACCAGTATGAGGAGCAGTTCCTGTACGCCTTGGACGCCGAGGGCATCGAAGACGAAGCTCAGAGACGAGCCTGCCTACTGGCACAGTGCTGGTTGCCAACCTTGGAGTTGGCAAGGAACCTTCTGATGCCGAGGGCCCTAAGGTCAGTCCCTCTCAGCGAGATCCTGAATGCGCTGCGGGCACACTTCCGGCCGAAGGTGTCTGTGTTTCTGGCACGACTGTCCTTTCACTGGCGCGATCAATGGCCAGGGGAGAGCGTGGTGGAGTACGTCACCACGCTGAGACTGGCGGCTGTCTCTTGCCGCTGGGGAGCCTTCCTGAGCGAGGCACTGCAAGACCACCTCCTCCTCGGCATGCGGGACAAGGAGGCCCAGCAGATACTGTTGGCCCAGGACAAGGACATCACCTTTGAGCAGGTCCTCAGTGCTGCCCAGCTGCAGAGGCGGTCAAGGACGGGGTGCAGGCGTGTCGGGCAAGAACCGGCACCTCAGGGAACCCGTCTTCCACCGTGCAGGCCCACAGCTGCTTGTCTCGCAGGGAGCGAGAACCAAGAGTTGCAGCAGCCGCCCCTATGTCCTCATCTGACCTTAGCAAGAGTGAAAGTGAACCCGAGTTCCAGAAGGTGAGGAAAAGACCTTCCGAGAGGTGAGACACTGCCGAAGCAAGCAGAGGCTGCGAGGGGTGCGGGAATACACACGACCGGAGGAAGTGCCCCTTCAAGAAGGCAGAGTGCCACAACTGCAGACATTTGGGCCACATTGCGAAGGTGTGCAGAAAATGCAGTGACAGAGACCCTGACTGGACCAGCCGCCAGAAGGACCAGAACGTCGAGAAGGTGCACGTGGGAGACACAGTGGTGAGACGTGTGTCGGACCGGCACACCTGTTTCTTTGTTAAGGTACTGTTGCAGGGGGTCCAGGTGAAAATGGAGGTGGACTCAGGGACTGCCTACTCCATAATCTCACAGACCGAGTTTCTGCATATACCCCCTAAGGACCGCCCCAAACTTAGAGCCCTCAAAACAAACTTGTGGGATGTTCAGGGAAGTCACATCCCAGTCCTGGGGGTGGGGGACTTCACCGTCCGTTTTAAGAACTTCCCTAGGAAGTTGCCCTTAGTGGTCCTTAAGGGGGGGTTTCCAGTTGCCTCCTGGGGACCCAGTGGTTTGAACCACTGGGAATTGCATTGACTGGAATCAATGCTGTCCAAGGCAACCCCATCCAAGACGTGTGCAACGCACACCCGGCAGTTTTCAGAAAAGGACTTGGGGAATACAAGGGGCCTCCTGTGGACTTTGATATGGACCCTTCCGTCCACAACATGCGCCTCAAGCTGCGCAGAGTGCCTTTCGCACTAAAGCACAAAATAGAGGCAGAGTTGGACAAACTGGTGGGTCAGGGGATCATGGTTCCAGTGGACTCCGCGAAGTGGGAAACTCCATTTGTAATTCCATGCAGAGAGGCCCACAGGGGAGGTGAGTAAAAGATCTTGCCCCTCCCTCCCCATCCAAAGACCTGGGCCTGGAGAGGAAGAAAAGGTTTCAGGAAGGCCCAGCTCTACTGCTCATTCCATGCAGAGAGGCCCACAGGGGAGGTGAGTAAAAGACCTTGCCCCTCCCTCCCCATCCAAAGACCTGGGCCTGGAGAGGCGGAAAAGGCTTCAGGAAGGCCCAGCTCTACTGCTCATTCCATCCAGAGAGCCCCATAGGGGAGGTGAGTAAAGGATCTTGCCCCTCCCTCCCCATCCAAAGACCTGGGCCTGGAGAGGAAGAAAAGGCTTCAGGAAGGCCCAGCTCTGCTGCTCATTCCATCCAGAGGGGCCCACAGGGGAGGTGAGTAAAGGATCTTGCCCCTCCCTCCCCATCCAAAGACCTGGGCCTGGAGAGGAAGAAAAGGAATCAGGAAGGCCCAGCTCTACTGCTCATTCCATCCAGAGAGCCCCACAAGGGAGGTGAGTAAAGGATCTTGCCCCTCCCTCCCCATCCAAAGACCTGGGCCTGGAGAGGAAGAAAAGGCTTCAGGAAGGCCCAGCTCTGCTGCTCATTCCATCCAGAGGGGCCCACAGGGGAGGTGAGTAAAGGATCTTGCCCCTCCCTCCCCATCCAAAGACCTGGGGCCAGAGAGAAGGAAACCTCCGGAGACCCCCGACCACCCCCAGGAGATACCATCCACAACCACCATCACAGTGAGGCCCGAGCCGGCGCCTTTGACCGACTCAATGCGGCCGAAGGGAGGCAAGAGCTGCTGCGTGCATGCAAAGGATAAGTAATCGAACTGAAATAATATAGTTGACTAAACATAGATGGCTTATGGCAACTGACATAGTGACTGTACAAGAAACTGACATACATAGAGACCTGATATAGTGGACTTTTTCTTTCTTTCTTTCCCTTTCCTTAATTAGTTCAACTTTTACTTTGATACTATGTGATAAACTGTGATATTGTGCATGATAATACTTTGTTTTAAAACTGTTTAAACTGTGATAACATGTGTGATGGGAAAAGACTGGCGTAGAGACCGGCAAGGCACGCCACAAAGTTTGCCAAGAGAACCCTATGGACCAAAACAAAAGGCAAAACAAGGGGATGCTCAGCACAGCAGATCTGAAAAGGGGGAGGGATTCGAAAGGGGGAGGAGAAATACAGTGTTGCAGGGAACAATACTGCATAGGGACATGGAATGTGAGGTCTATGAATCAAGGAAAACTGGAAGTGGTAAAAAATGAGATGGAAAGAATAAGCATTGACATCTTGGGCATCAGTGAGCTAAAATGGACAGGGATGGGTGAATTCAGCTCTGGAAACCATCATATCTACTACTGTGGGCAAGAAAACCTTAGAAGAAATGGAGTAGCCATAATTGTCAATAAAAGAGTGAGAAAAGCAGTAATGGGATACAATCTCAAAAATGACAGAATGATGTCAGTCAGATTTCAAGGCAAACCTTTCAATGTCACTGTGATCCAAATATACGCACCAACCACTGGTGCAGATGAAGCCACAATGGACCAGTTCTATGAGGACTTACAACACCTCATAGAACAGACACCAAGAAATGATGTCCAAATTATATTAGGAGACTGGAATGCCAAAGTAGGAAATCAAAAAGTGGAGGGAATAACAGGCAAATTTGGTCTTGGAACACAGAATGAAGCAGGGCAAAGATTGATAGAGTTCTGCCAAGAGAACGCACTGGTCATAGCAAACACTCTCTTCCAGCAACACAAGAGGCGACTTTACACATGGACATCACCAGATGGCCAACACCGAAACCAGATTGACTACATACTCTGCAGCCAAAGATGGAGAACCTCCATACAGTCAGCAAAAACAAGACCTGGAGCAGACTGTGGCTCAGATCACAACCTACTGATCGCAAAATTCAGGCTTAGACTAAAGAAAATAGGGAAAACATGGAGACCAGAAAGATATCACCTAGACAGCATCCCTAAAGAATACACGGTGGAGGTGATGAACAGATTTAATGGCTTAGACTCGGTAGACAGAGTACCAGAAGAATTATGGACGGAGATGAGGGACATCATGCAGGAAGCAGCAAAGAAAACCATACCAAAAGAAAAGAAGAGTAAGAAAGCAAAGTGGTTGTCTGATGAGGCTCTTAAAATAGCAGAGGAAAGAAGGAACGCAAAAGTCAAAGGAGAAAGGAAAAACTACAATCATTTGAACACAGAATTTCAAAGAAAAGCAAGGAGAGATAAGGAAAACTACCTACAAGAACAGTGCAGAGAAATGGAGGAAAACAACAAAAGAGGCAGAACCAGAGATCTTTTCAAAAAAATCAGGGAAATCAAGGGAACATTTAAAGCAAAAATGACCATGATAAGGGACAAAGACGGAAAGGAGCTAGCTGATGCAGAAGAAATTAAGAAAAGATGGAAAGAGTACACAGAGGAACTTTACAAAAAGGACCTCAACACTCCTGATAATCACAATGATGAAGAAATTGAACTTGAGCCAGACATCCTGGAGAGCGAAGTCATAAAGGCCCTAAAGAGCACTGCAAACAACAAAGCTAGTGGAGATGATGGTATCCCAGTTGAATTTTTCAAAGCGCTAAAAGATGATGGTGTCAAATTACTGCATTCAATATGCCAGCAGATTTGGAAAACAAAACAGTGGCCACAGGATTGGAGAAGATCAGTATACGTCCCAATCCCAAAAAAGGGCAATGCCAAAGAATGTTCAAATTATCGAACAATCACGCTCATCCCACATGCCAGCAAGGTGATGCTCATGATAATACAGGATAGACTTCAGCAGCATGTGGAGAGAGAATTACCAGAGGTGCAGGCTGGTTTCAGAAGAGGCAGGGGGACTAGAGACCACAGCGCCAACATACGCTGGATCATGGAGAAAACAAAGGAATACCAGAAACAAGTTTACTTTTGTTTTATTGACTACACTAAGGCATTTGACTGTGTGGACCACAACAAGATGTGGCAAGTAATTAAAGAGATGGGAATACCAGAGCACCTCATATGCCTCCTGAGAAATCTGTACATGAACCAAGAAGCAACAGTTAGGACAGAACATGGAATAACAGAGTGGTTTGGAATAGGAAAAGGAGTAAGACAAGGCTGCATTTTGTCACCATGCTTATTCAACCTATACACAGAGCACATAATGCACAGTGCAGGGATGGAGGAATCACAATATGGGATTAAAATCGCTGGGAGAAACATCAATAATCTGAGCTATGCAGACGATACCACCCTAATGGCAGAAAGTGAGGAAGACCTAAAGAATCTCTTGATTGGGCTGAAGGAGGAGAGTGCAAAAGCTGGCTTGAGACTCAATATCAAGAAAACCAAGATAATGGCAACAGGCCCAATCAGTTCCTGGAAAATAGACAGGGAAGAAGTAGAAGCAGTGACAGATTTTACTTTCTTAGGATCAAAGATCACTGCAGATGGGGATTGTAGCCATGAAATAAAAAGGCGACTGATTCTTGGGAGACAAGCAATGAGAAACCTGGGGAACATAGTGAAAAGCAGAGACATCACATTGCAAACAAAAATTAGAATAGTCAAAGCAATGGTTTTCCCAGTAGTAATGTATGGATGTGAGAGCTGGATAATTAGGAAGGCTGAACACAGAAGAATAGATGCCTTTGAAATGTGGTGTTGGAGGAGGGTTTTGAGAGTCCCCTGGACAGCGAGGAGAACAAATAGGTCAATCTTAGAAGAAATTAACCCTGACTGCTCATTGGAAGGTCAAATAGTAAAGATGAAGCTAAAATACTTTGGACATAAAATGAGAAGGGAGGATTCACTTGAGAAGGCATTGATGTTGGGAAAGGTGGAGGGCAAAAGAAGAAGGGGGAGGCCAAGGATGAGATGTCTAGATGGTATTGTAGACACAATGGGCACAGAGCTGGGAGGGCTGAGGGGGATGGTGGAGGACAGAGGCGCCTGGAGGAAAATGGTCCATGGGGTCGCAGTCGACTGTGCGACTGAACAACAACAAAATGGCCATGAAATCTAATGGGGAGGTTAGGATTTGTGCTGATTACAAGTGTACTATCAATGAGGCAATCTGCCCCAATGCCTACCCGGTGCCGGTAGTTAGCCACTTGCTGGCCAAGTTACATGGAGGGAGGTGTTTTGCGAAGCTGGACCTAGCACAGGCTTACCAGCAGTTAACAGTCACACCTGCGGACGCAGCTGCCCAGATGATAGTGACGCACAAGGGTGCCTTTAAAGTAACACGCCTCCAGTTCGGCGTGAACTCAGCTCCTGGTATATTTCAGGCGCTTGTGGAACGCCTACTTAAGGGACTCCCCGGGGTATTGCCATACTTCAACGATGTATTGATAACTGCTGGAGATGAGTCAGAGCGAGCCCAGAGGTTAGACCGGGTGCTGTCTGTGTTTGAAAGGGCTGGGCTACACCTAAGAAGGGACAAGTGCGTCTTTTACGCAAACGAGGTAGAGTTCCTGGGGTTTCGTATCACCCCCAATGGGGTAAAGCCCTCAAAGTCAAAGGTTGCGGCTGTTCAGGATGCCCCCACACCAGCTACCAAGTCAGAGCTGCAGTCGTTCTTGGGGCTCCTGAATTTCTACCACTCCTTCCTTCCACAGAAGGCATCTGTGGCAGAGCTGCTGCACCGCCTACTGAAAAAGGACACAGTCTGGTGGGGGGGGAGGCTCAAGATCGAGCATTCAATGAGTTAATGCGGCTCCTCTCTTCCGAGGTGATATTAACTCACTTCGACCCCAAGAAGCCCATAGTGCTAGTGTGTGATACCTCACCGGTGGGGGTCGGGGCTGTCCTATGCCACATGTTTGAGAATGGGAGGGAGGCACCAATTGCATTCTATTCGAGATCCCTCTCGAAGGCAGAGCGCAATTACGCCCAGACAGACAGGGAGGCCCTCGCGATCATCGCAGGGACAAAGAAATTCCACGACTTCCTGTACAGGAAGGAGTTCACCATTGTCACAGATCACAAGCCCCTCCTAGGTATCTTTGTCACAACCAAGCCCACCCCACAGATCTTGTCCCCTAGAACGTTAAGGTTGGTGATCTTCCTAAACGCATACCAGTTCACGCTGGTGTATCGCCCAGGGAAAGACATCGCACACGCGGATGCACTTTCTAGGTCTCCCCTACCAGCTGGGGGAACCCGAGTGTGAGGTTGAGCAAAAGCACCAGGTGCTGCTCAACGAGTCCCTCGAATCGCCCCCAATTGTGCCTGCGGATATCGCCAAGGCAACCGCCAAAGACAAGGTTTTGTCCCAAGCGTTGGTGTGGGTTAAGAAGGGCTGGCCCTTAATGTCCCCTTCCGAAGAACTTGCACCGTTCTTCAGGAAGCGCTTCGAGCTTTTGCTCAAGAGAGGGTGCCTCCTCTGGGGCCAAAGAGTAGTAATTCCGGAGGTTTTGCAAGCCAAGGTGCTCCATCTGCTCCACACGAGCCACCCAGGAATCATCAAGTCAAAAGCTCTAGCAAGGAGCTACTTCTGGTGGCCCAATATAGATGAGGATATAGAGAAACTGGTGGTCGGTGTGAGAGTTGCCAACAATCACGGCCCAAGGAGCATAGGTTACCCCCCCAGGGAGTGGGACACAGCCCATGGTCCATGATCCAGAATCCACATGGACTTTGTGGGGCCCTTCAGGGGCACAATGTTCCTACTCACTGTCGACGCATTCTCGAAATGGCTTGAGGTCATTCCAATGCACAACACGTCCTCCGTGGCCACAATCAAACATCTAAGAAGGATGTTCGTTTGTTTCGGCATTCCTGACGTGCTAATTTTGGATAACGCATTCACTTTCACATCCGCGGAATTCCAGGCATTTCTCGAGTGGAACGCAGTCAGGCACGTCACCTCTGCCCCTTTTCACCCAGCCATGAACGGCCAAGTAGAGCTCCTGGTCTGCACCACGAAGGAGGCGCTAAGGAGGATGGGTCTGGGGGACATGGAGCTACAGCTCTGCCAATTCCTCATAACCTACAGGGTCACCCACTAGCCTCGGGACAATCTCCCTTGGAGCTCCTAATGTGGAGAAGAATCCCAATATTGCTCAACCGCCTGGATCCTTCTAGGGTGGAGGATAGGGGTACGAATGTGTCGGTAGAGCAGAGAAAAGTGTTCGGGACAGGCGACCCAGTCTACTGCAGGAATTATGTGAGCTCAGGCCCAGCATGGGTACCTGGGGAGGTGGTAGAGCAAACCGGGCCAGTATCGTACAAAGTTATTACAGACTCAGTGTTACTGTGGCGCAGACATGCTGACCAGCTTAGGAGAAGGGTCACGGAAGCCACTCGGGGGACTGATCCAGAGGAACCCACTGAAGGGAGTGACAGAGGATTTGACGTTAGGGTTGCCCCCCACCCATTTAACCCAAAGGGGGAATACAGGATTCAGTATGACAGGCTGCATGGAGCCACGAGAGTCAGCCTTTCAGCCCGAGAAAACAGATCCCCAGTTTGATGTTTTGTCTCAGGATGAGTGGAGTTTTCATGAGTGTTCCCCCACTCGTCCCAGTGAGCAGCGGGGCTTTGAGTTCTCCCAACGGTCCCCACATCCCCCCCAAGCCAGGAATACCCCATTCCTTTCCCTGCCAGGATTCGATGGGACTCTTCAGTTCTCTCAAGTGGAGAGCCCCAGCACCCCGGGCAACACTGCTGAACCAGCGGGTTAGCCGCAATGAAATCGCCGGCCCCCACAATGGTTAAGGGACTTCCTCCCATCCTAGGGGGGAGGGATGTTGTGTATGCAAGCAATTCATCAGTCACCACACACAACTCAGCTGCCAGCAATAGCGCAGCGGAGGAAGCTCAGCCCATGCGTCACAATCACCCAATCAACAACTAGCGCGGGAAACCTCCCTGCTATAGGTGATCCTTAGGAAGGTTGCAACAAGCCTTAGTGAGATTAGGCAGACCTTAGGACGGGTCGCAGTACGTCCCCAATGATGTCACTGCAATTGCAACCAATGAGTGCCTTTGGGGGGGGGAATTCAAATACAATATATAAGGAGCTGCGTCTCCTACATGTGCCCATGTACAGATTGACCATGCTGAAATAAAGAAGTGTTTTGCCCGCCTGCCAGATCTGTGTGCATTCAATCTGCCTACATCAAAGTTAGGCTCCCATGTTCTTGTCAAAATCCTGTTATTTTACTTGGGTGCTGAACAAAATATATTTCTGAGGACTTCACATGTTTTATTGCTGTACTTCTACCAAGGAGTTTTCATCAAATGAGATTAACATATGACTTCCACTCCCATTCGCAACAAGTTGCTTCATGTGCCTTTTTGTTGTTGAAATAATTAATTCCAGAACTGTGAGCTAAAGAAATGTTCAGATCTCAACCTACCTCTTGCTGATTGTTTACATATATTTTATGGCTTTTCCAACATTGCTTGCTTGGCCTAGATTCCCTGCAAGCATTTGGTGTGACTGAATAAATTTTAGTTGCCTCTTCTTGCCAAGCCATTTGTTAATCAACTGATATGCTGCTCTAGTGTTGCCAATCTATGATCAAGTCTACAGTCCTTCTCCTTTGCCCTCCCAACCCCCAGAATAATGAGACAGACACAGTGTTGGAATAGAACTCAGGGCCACTTTATTAACAGTAAACTCATAACTGAACTGTTTGCCTGCAGCAGGGGCTGAGTAGCACGGATCTAAGTGATGGAGTCAAGGTGATCAACTTTACCTCCTCCACTCACATCCAGGTGAATACCGGCTTACCAGGATCATCCTGTTCTCTAACAGAACCCATCCCGGCTCACCATTCGGGTGTAATGGCCAATGCAGTTCTCAAGCCTCAAGGCTGTATGCCAACCGCAAGGTCAACAATCACTGAGCATGCCCCCTTCCCCCAGAAGCAGAAGTAAAAGACTTCCGGCTTCCCGTCGATTCACATGCCCAGTGCCGTCCCCGAATAATCCTAGGACTTCACCTACCATTTACTATGCGCTACCCGCCACACTGATATGCTGCTCTAGTGTTGCCAATCTATGATCAAGTCTACAGTCCTTCTCCTTTTTAAAGGGGTATTTTATTGCCTGTCATTACCATTCATTGTTGCTCTATGAATTGTGCTCATTGCTTGTTCACTCTCCTGATGTTCTTATTGAACATCTCCTTCATATATTGTCCTCTCTTTTAGGCTGAAATGAACTGTGCTCCTTTCAAAAGTTGTATCCTATTTGTCCAACAACCTCCCTGCCCCTCTTATTTTCTAACATGCTTTCAACATTCTTTCTCCTGTTTCCCAAGAGCACCCTGAAAAGGATAGTCCTCAGAGTTCAGTCATTTGTGATGCTCTTATGCTTTTCTACTTCTTAGAGCAGCGGCTGTTATGGAAAAGTGTGTTTGATAGTCTGAGTCTTTATACATTAAGAAATTTATTTTCTATTGTTATGTATGTTAACTGTGTTTTCTGACAGGAGCGGAATGTATCTTTTCTCATGTATCTATTCTTATGCAAATAAGTGGATTGAAAATGTGCACACTCTGTTAGCCAATGGGCTTGTTGTAGGAGCGGAATGTATCTTTTCTCATGTATCTATTCTTATGCAAATAAGTGGATCAAAATGTGCACACTCTGTTAGCCAATGGGTTTGTTGTATTATTTGTTACTGTTACTGTTTATAGTGTATATAAGTCCGAGTTTTGCCCCATCCAAACTGTGTTCAAACCCCACTGTTTCCAAAATACAAAATATTACCATTTGCAGTAACCTTTAATTACTACAGCTAAAGAAATCAATGCTTCCTCAACAGTCCTTTGCATGGCACAAGGAAGCTACACAAATAAAAGGACACAGCTAAAAGTCCTTGAAATATCTTTAAAACCTTCCCCACTAACATTTTTTGTGTTGCATGTCTTTTATAACAATAATTTATAACACCAGTTTGCTTTTAATAATGTTAGAAGGCAAGCCAAATTCAAAATATTATTCTCGAGTGGAAAAACGGTATTCTGAAGCTTTAGTCCACTAGTATTGTTTTATATTGTACTAGCATATTTTGCCCGGCGGTGCCGGGCTTTGTAAAATTGTGTTGGATAGTAAAGGGTTTCGTTTTATTTTTTCTTGAACCAATGGTGCTGGGCTGTTTTAAATGGTGTTGAATGGTTTTGTGATTTTGTGGCTTCGAGGCACTGCGTCCGCCTGCGGCGGACTTGTGCTCCCAGTGTGTGTTTTATTTTTATTTTTTGCGTGCCGGCTTCCTCAGTGCCGGGCTCTTTAAATTGGTTTTGGAAGGTTTTTGTTTTATGTTTATGCAAATTTTATTTTAATTTAATTTATTTAATGTAAATTAATTTTTAAAATTTAAAATTTAATTTTGTTTTTTTTAATCTTTATTTTTACGCATTTTTTATTTTCAATTCAATTCAATTCAATTCAAATTTTAATTTGTACCCCGGCCTACTCAGCTTGTAGGCCAACTCAGGGCGGCTTCCAACATAATTAAGAATACAACAAAACAAAATATAATAAACATACAAAATGTCAATAAAAATAAATATACATTCGGAACAAAAATGCAATGAACACAATTCCTATAAAAACAGCATATAAACTGAGTATCAGCAAACCCTGAAACACAGTAACAAAAATAAAGCAATCAGGCAAAGATGCATCATAAATACAATAATCAGAGCATGGATACATAAGTCATGCATCGAACAACAATACAATAATAATACAATACATTAATGAAATCAGAAAAGAAAACATCAGTCTCAAAAAAAAAATTAGGTTATAACATAGCAAAATTAATTACACAATCCTTCGGCCACCAATATCCCCAAAACAGAACCCCATGTCTTGCACGTCCCTGACGGAGCCAAAGAAGAGGACGACCTGGCCTTTAAGGCCAGGAAATGGACCGGCAACTCTGGTGGTACAACTTTGGTGGAAAAGTCCAGCCGCGGCAATACTGGTCAGCATTTTTTATTTTGTCCTCTGGGTGTCGCTTCCGGTAAGTATTTTCTCAGTTGAGTTCCAGTCGTCATGGAGTGAAGACGTCTCCTGGTAAGCTCTCTGTTGTTGTTGTTGTTGTTGTTTTGGGGGGTTGTGTTGGGTTTTGGGGGCGGGTCTTTGTGATGTTTTTGTGGTTACTTTTTGGATGTTTTTGTGTTTCTTTTTGACTGTTTTTGTGAATGTTTTTGAATTTTTTTGTGCGTACCTTTTTGGGGGGGTCTTTTTTTTCACGGGCCAGGCTTGATCCCTGGCCCATGGAAAAAAAGGGCAGGGGTGGTCTTTTTTTCCACGGGCCAGGCTCGATCCCTGGCCAGTGGAAAGAAAAGGGCGGGGAGGGGGTGTTCTTTTTTTTTCATGGGCCAGGCTCGATCCCTGGCCAGTGGAAATAAAAGGGTGGGGGGTGGTGGTCTTTTTTTTCTCACAGGCCAGGCTTGAAGCCTGGCCCGTGGAAGGGAAAGGGCATGTGGGGGGTCTTTTTTTTTCATGGGCCAGGCTCGATCCCTGGCCCGTGGAAAATAAGGGCAGCAGTGGCGGGAGGGTTATTTTATTTTTCGTGTGCTGGCTGCTTCAGCGTTCTGCGCGCTAATGGCATGCAGGACACGGGCTTGTAGTTTTGCATGTGCGTGTTTGGTTACTGCAGCGTTTTTTTCTGCGGCTTTTTTTGATTGGCCGCGGCGCGTTTCTGAATGTTCCTTTTGCCGCACCGCTCAGCCTGATTGGCTCTGGTGCGGCGCGGCGCAAGGAACGTTGGGAATTGAAGTTCCCTTCTTTTTGTTTGTGTGGTTAGATACATTCTTGCCCCCTGGACGAAAATTTCAACCCGACAGTTACCTGCGAACCCCGTTCGGGCGAGTGCACGGAGGCTTGGACGGGGCTAGTGGGGCCTGGTGCAACATCCTTTGTCACATTCCAATGGTTAACACACCATTTTATAGGTATAGATACCACCCAGAAACAACAAACAAGCAAAGCGTCAATGTCTGTGTCCATAATCATTTTTACACAATATTTGACACAAAACTAAAAGCCCTGTCTGCTAACCATGAAGCAAAGTTACAAAGCCCATCCTCTGATAGAACATTCAACAGGTAACAATAAGAACAAAGGAGGGAGGGGGAATCATATGAAAAATTTCAGTATAATAATTAGTGAAAACTATACAATAAAAGTGAATATGAACCCTTTTACTTTACATTACCATCATAGAGAAACATGATCAAGCACTTAAAATCCAAACCAAAATATGATATTTTAATTACAAATATTTTAATATAATGGTCAAGATTTTGTTGCCAATTTATGCTTGTGTGGGGAAACTCTCATAAGTGCTGGTGGCAAATTGCTGTGATTAACAAGGTTCTGTTTCTGAACCGGGCACATGCTAATGAATGCAACCAGACAGAGAATGATACATCTATTATAAGAGAAACAAAACAAAAACAAAACAAATAAACTTAGTTCCTAATTACGTTTGAGGAAGTGGATTTGATCCATGAAAGCTCACATTAAAATATAGCAGATAGTCTTTAAAGTGCTACAAAGTTTTTGTCTTTTTTGTTTTGCTTTCTTGCCTGATATGCCAGCACGCACTAACATGGTTCCACTTTGAAATCTATTTTATAGAGCTGGTATTCTCAACCCTTTCGGGTCACAGGCCTGACCACGCCTCCTAGGCAGCTGATCGGGCCAGTCACGTGGTTCCGCCCACCCAGAAGCATGTAGTTTTTTCCACTTCCATGTTTGGCGAGGGCGTCATGGGCAGGGCCGCCATCAGAAATTTCTGGGCCCCAGACTAAGCAATCCTATTGGGGGGCCCCCACACACATTTTAGCCATGCCCTTCTGTGGGCGTGGCCAAATCTGGAGCAGCCTAAGGGTTTTTTTGTTTCGTTTACTCTGATATGCTTGAAAAACATGCTACCATTTAAAACGTTTTATTCTGTGCAAGCATATCAGAGAGTAAACAAAACAAAAAGACAATGTACTAGCTGCTGTATTTTAATGTGAGCTTTTGTGGATCAAGTCCACTGGCTCTTTGGCTATACAGGGATGAGTACTGAACTCTAGAGTCGGATACAACTGGCTTTTGAGCAAGGGAGACCTTTACCTTTACTAACCACAGCAAATCTGAATACCAAACAGGGATCTTCTGTTATTAGGTAAAGCAGATATCCAGGTTGAGGTGGAGCCCTCTGGCAGGGCATGCGCAGTGGCACTGGGCCCGTGCGCCATGTGCCGCAGTTTTAAAAAAAGTAACATAATTTTCAATAAAATTAAATAAAATTCACAAAGGAAAGCTGAGCTATGGGCCGCCCACCACCGGGCCCCCTGCCACCTCCAGGCCCGGGAAGGGAGTCTTGTTGTTCCCCCTGATTGCGGCCATGGTCATGGGTCTAATGATGGCTTCGGGGGCCGGGTTTGGCCCATGGATTTGAGGTTGAGAATGCCTGCTATAAGTAAAGGTTTCCCTTGCTCGAAAGTCAGTCATATCCAACTCTAGGGTTCAGTGCTCATCTCTGTTTCAAAGCCGAAGAGCTAGCGCTGTCTGCTTCTGCAGACATTTCTGTGGTCATGTGGCAGGCATGACTAGACACCAGAGTGCACGGATAGCTGCCTGCTGTAGAGAGATATGATACAACTGTATTTCTGACCTTAATGTCCATTTACAGGCCATCTGCTAACTGTTTTGGTATCTACCTTGCTAGAAGAGCTAATGAGATCTTTTGAAGTTCTTCAGTTTGAAAGGGATGCCCCATGGAAAATATTGTGGAACCAGGTAGGTGGCATCGAGATCAGGTATCTGTTTTCAGGGTTGAGATAGAGGAAGAGATTCGGATGCTATCCCAAGGGACCATGGAATTCCACAATCTCATTCATACCTATGTAATCATTTTCTTAGGGCATGTCCAGAATGAGCAGCTAGAGTTGGGGAAAAGCCAGTATGGTAATACCTCATACAACGTCCAAACTTGGTTCCACAAGTTAGGATGTTGTATGAATTCCAACTTTGTATGAGGCATGCAAAATCCAAGCTGCGATGCCTCATATAACATCCAAATTATTGCCACCGATGCTTTGTATAACGTCGTTCCCATAGAGATACATTGCACAAACTGCAGGGCAAAGTCAAAGAAACACAGGAAACTGACAGAACTTTAAGAGGGGCCTTCAGCTCAACAACTTAAACAAGATTTAGCAAGGAGCGGGCTCAACAACCATGTCCTCAGGATCATCGCCAGAGCAGGGCAACAAATAATAATAATTTAAATTTAAATACCGCAATTCTCTACCTTTGCAGTTTTTTTTGTGTTGTTCAGTCGCACAATTGATTCCGACCCTTTGCGACCCTATAGAACATCGTCCTCCAGGGATCTCTGTCCTCTGGGATACCAGAGGAGCAGCCGACAAGCCTCACCGCGACTCTCCCGGGCCCCTGCCATCAGCCAGGGGTGGGAGTCAGCTGTGGCCACTGGCCCCGCCTCCATCCGACCCTGCCTCACCTCGCCTCCACTGACGCCGGGGCTTGGAGGCCCCACGGAGCTCGACCGGCAGCCGGCTGGAGGAGGCGGGGAAGAAAGAACTCGCTGGAGAGGCGAGCCCCAAGTTTGGCAAGTTCTTTCTTTTCCTGCCTCCAACAGACCCTACCAACACCAGGGCTGGGAGGCTGCACGGAGCTTGACCGGTAGTGGCGTGGAAAGAAAGCACTCGCCGCACTTAGGGCTCGCCTCTCCGGCGAGTTCTTTCTTTCCCGCCTCTCTGGCTGGCTGCCGGTCGAGCTCCGTGCGGCCTCCCAGCCCCGGCATCGGTGGGGTCCATTGGAGGCAGGGAAAGAAAGAACTCATCGCACTTGGGGCTCGCCTCTCCGCGGCCCCAAAAGCGGGTCCCCACCGTCAATGGACCCCACCAACGCCGGAGCTGGGATGCTGCACAGAGCTCGACTGGCAGCTGGCCGGAGGAGGCGGGGAAGAAAGAACTCGCCGGAAAGGCAAGCCCCAAGTACGGCGAGTTCTTTCTTTCCCCGCCGCTACCGGTCGAGCTCCGTGCGGCCTTCCAGCCCCAGCGTCGGTGGGGTCCATTGGAGGTGGGGAAAGAAAGAAGTCACCAGACATGGGGCTTACCTCTCCACGGCCCCAAAAGCGGGTCCCCGCCTCCAACGGACCCCAACTATGCCGGGGCTGGGAGGCCGCATGGAGTTCGACTGGCAGCCGGCTGGAGGAGGCGGGGAAAGAAAACTCACCGCACTTGGGGCTCGCCTCTCCGGCGAGTTCTTTCTTCTCTGCCTCCTCCGGCCAGCTGCCGGTCGAGCTCTGTGGGGCCTCCAAGCCCCAGCGTCAGTGGAGGCGAGGTGAGGCAGGGCCGGAGGGAGGTGGGGCCGATGGCCACAGCTGACTCCCACCCCGGGCCGATGGCGGGGGCCCGGGAAAGTCGCGGCAAGGCTTGTCGACTGCTCCTTCGGCGTCCGGCGACATTGTATGAGGCACCTTTTTCCCAAGAATTGGGCGACGTTGTATGGATCCGACGTTGTATGAAGCGGACGTTGTATGAGGTATTACTATACTGTACACATTTTGGGGGGATGAGCAATATGCATGCTCTGCTTGTCTGAATGGGAACTGATGCTTTGCTCTATGGGTGATCAGGGGAAGTGAAATATATTTGCTCTTTATGTTTTAGAGATCTTTGCTAAAGTTATGCATCAGTTCATTTAAGTAAAAACAATTTCCCCCTCTCTCCCTCTGTTTGAATTCCCAATCAAAAGCACCACACAGAAACTAATTAAGGTGAAACTGACCGCAGTTCTGAGTGACAAACTGCAAACTGACCAATCAAGAGAACAGCATCTTAAAAATGTTTTTAAAATTATTTTACTTCCCTGCTCATCTGTGGACAATCAGGAAAAGTGTTCAAATTCTGATATGCAGAAGCTACTCATTAGCAGCATCAGCATACCGGAGGTTTATGCAAAAAGTAGACAGACAGCCACAGGATTCACTCAGTGGGAATGGGCTAAAAGTGAGCACCCTCCAAAAAAGCAGGATCCTTTGATTGGGGCTCAAAAAGTAATGTTTTGGGGGATAGTTGGGACAACAAGCATACTTCTTCTTCTTCTTCTTCTTCTTCTTCTTCTTCTTCTTCTTCTTCTTCTTCTTCTTCTTCTTCTTCTTCTTCTTCTTCTTCTTCTTCTTCTTCTTCCGTGTCTAGGCCAGATGTGAAACTGCCAAAATGAAGGCATCTTGTGGTGAGTTCCTTTTGCCTGACCTAGTGAAACAAAGATTAGTCAGCAACACAAGGTTGTTGTTACCAGAGAACGCCTGATTGTGGTTCAAAAATACCACAATCTACAAGGAAGCTGTTTCTGTGTACCCCAACAAGCATGTTATAAATCATGTATGGACATGCTCTTCATTGTACTGTTCATTTATATTATTTTTGTACGCAAGTATGTTCTTCTGTATCCTCCTTATTATACAGTTTTCATATTTCTTTATTGGTTTCATTTGGTTCCATTCTCTTGCAAACCAAAGAGAGTTGTTATAATTATGCTAACCTGTATAAATTTCTTCTTAGGCTTCCCAAAGGTTGGTTGGTTAGTTTGGTTGTACTGGAGGACACTCAGTATCTACTGCTTTTGGAAGTCAGAACATAAACTCTCATTAAATATCCTACAACTAGAATATTTTTTTATGTACACTATGCAATTACATTCTAATAAGTATGATAAAAATGAATTTATTTATGAAAGCTCACATTGGAATATAAGATGACATTCTGGTTTTGTGTTTTTTTTTTAATTTTGTTTTGCCTGCATATTGGAAAATTACTCTTTCTGCAGCTTAAGATCCTACAACTTAAATTCCTCTCCTACTTATCTGCTTTCTACCACCTACCTAAGGTCTTACCCATTTCTCTTGATTGTTCCTTGCATATAAATTTCAGTCATGCCCAGAGGGCACTTCATTTTGTATAATAAGTTTGACTGCAAACAATTTAGCACACAAACCATCTCACTTAAACACTGAGCAAGACATTCTCTAATAAGAAGAATGCTACCCCTTGGGGGTACCATGCATTTCTAATGTGATAGTATGATAAGATACTTGTATTGACATTAAAATGTAGGGTATATTCATGTTACCTTTTGCTCATGTGAATTCCTTTCAGAGCTCCTTGTTTAACTTTAAAGGGCATAATTCTGCAATCCAAACAGTCACCCACCATACATTCAAATTTTGGGCAGCCATTTAAGATCAGCCACATAATATCTTATTTTAGGAAACTTAATAGCTCACTGACACATCTAATTAGGTTTCTACTATTTCTGTATAATGCAAGAGAGGGGAAAAGAGAAATGTAAAAAGAAAAGCATATACCAAGAGAAGCAAGGGAAACAAAATTCTGTAGCTCAGTGTGTTTATTTTTCACAAATTTGCATTATTAAGAGCCTTATTATTCCTATATAATATATGGTCCAATATAGTTTTTTGTTTTACATACTGTACTTCGAAGCATCAGTTATGAGGAGCAATAATGTGAGAGAACCATTTTAAAGAAGTAAGCAAATATTCCTATATCTACATGTTTTTATAGCTTGGGGAAGGGGTTTCTTTGTCTTCTGCTTCAAATGAGCTAAGCAGGGAAAGGGGGGTTTCCTAGTAAAGATCCATACAATTTCAGTTGTGCTTTGTATGTAAAACAGAGTACATAAACTATTGCACCAAAAAGGGTTTCCTTTTTGGAATATAATTCCCAAGATGCCACCAGGCTGGTTGGAAGATTCTAGGAGTTGCAACCCAACAAAGTAAAATTTCCAAGGTTAGATGTAAAGCAGCCCAAAGTGTTGGCGATAGATTGGGCAGCTACATATACTGACTGAGCAGTACTGAGCATTTGAGGTGTATGGCAGTGTACAGAAATCTTTCAATTTTCCTTTCCTCTGCCTTCACTAGTCTACTCTAGTATATTTCAATCTTGGGGAAGAAGCCCTTTGAACCGCCTAAGAGTAAGATACTGTACATTGAATTTAATATAGCTTACTCATGAGTAGATGCATGTAAGATTTTGTTGTAACATAAATTGTATCAGTCAAACACCAGAAAGGTATAAGTAAAACAGATTACTGCTTGGTCTTGTTTGATAATAAGTAGAATTTGAAACAGCAGCAAACTATCACTTTGACTGTGGTTTGCTTCAAATTAAAGAAAATTCAGAATGTTAAATAACCAAATATTCACCAAATATTCCTCGGGATCAGCTCCAGGTACAGACCCTGAGGTTGGCTTGAAAGTCTATAACTAGAAATACAACCTTCTCAGTGGTGACACCAACATTGTGGAACACTCTTTAAAAAGCAATTATAAACTCTCTTGTTCAATGAGGCTTTTCAGGGTATTGTCCCTTTAGCAATAAATTAGTCAGTCAGGTTGATTCCCTATGCCTTCAGATGCCAGTTATTTTAATTTATTTCATTTTATTTTATGATGTATTTTCTAGTTGTCTGTTTTGATTTGTTGTGTGTTCTGTCATTAGTTGTTATCTGCTTGTAAACCACCCAGAGTGGAATAACACCCAAATGGGCGGTATAGAAATACAACAAATAAATAAATAAATAAATAAATAAATAAATAAAAATAAACTATATATCTTGTATCAGGAAAAGTATTCATGAGATGATTAATGAGATAGCAGACTCAGCTCAGATATAAATGATACTTCTTTTCAATTTGCAGGGGTATTAGTAGATGTGAGCAACAGTAAACTCAAAAGCAGAAATGGAAATGAATGAAAGAAGGAAATGACATAAGACATATTAAAGCTAACAGAAGAAATACAAAAGTAGAAAAACAAAACCAACAACAAATGTAGAAAATTATATAATAACATCCACAAGAAAATCATGGGAGTCAAAGAAAAATGGTGGTCCATTATACAGAAACAGAAAGCCTAAAGAAGATTCATTACTTCTCTAAATGCACATAAAAAGATCAAGGGAGCAGAGGTACATTTTAGAAATGTCAATGCCTAGTACTGGAGGATGGAAACAATTCTCTAATACTTGATACCAAGGCAAAATTCTCATGACAAGTTGATGGAGCTGTTGGTAAACATTTTGATTCAACATATATTTGTATAATTGGCAAGCTGTACTGGCATCAAAAACTGCAGTGGCAATTGAAAACCAGATGACAGAGGACATAGAAATAAAAATTCATACAAGAATGTATATTCCCACCACTGCTTCAATCTTTACTCAGAGTCAGTATCATTTTTACTAAAGAGCTTACCAACAAGACGCAATATGCCGACATTTTAGATGGGCTGAAGAGGTTACTCAATAAAGTCAATGAAGTAATTAATGAACTCAGTCTAAAAATGAATGTTAAGGCAACCAAGTTCAAAATAATAAACAAAAAAGGAGGAAAACAGCCTAAGAAATCCAATGAAAGATCCAAGAGGAAAATATCTTGTTGACAAATACTAATCCAAAAAGTTGATTCATTAGTAACAAAAGCAGTTTCTTCATGAAGAAGAATATAATATGCCACAAATCTCAATTTTAGAATCAACATTTTATAACGTGCTATGTATTCTCAGTTCTACTGTATGGCAAAGAATCAATGACTTTAAAACAGGCCGCTATAAAGAAGATAGGAGCATTTAAAATATGTATACTAAGCATATCTTGGATCAGGAAATCTTAAAACACAAAAAATGCAGAAAACTATAATACTTTGGTCACATGAAGAGAAACGAAAATAACAGGTTGTTATAGCTAATTGGTCAAAGTAAAATATGAAAAGACACATAGAAAAGAATGCAAGCGCGGCGCCAAAATGGCCGCCGCGCTCTTTGCGGGCCCCCCCCCACTGGACGAAGGCATCCGGGTAGTTAGGGGCGTGGCCAACTCCCTTATAAAAGGGGTGGCCGCGAGGCAGCCGAGCTGCCATTTTGCGAAGCGACGGAGCGGAGAAGTTTTTCCCTCTTACCTCCGCCGCTTTTGCCTTGACTGGGAAGCCTTTTGGCTGCTGATTTTCTTCCTTCGGCTTCCCATAGGTTCGACTGAGATGCCTTCGAAGAAGAAGGCGGCCGCGAGCGTGGCTCGTGCGGTTCGGAGGCGCAATCCGGGTCGGAGGACCGCGGCTGCGCCTCCCCAGCAGCCGCCTTTGCCCGCACCCACCGGGACCGGTGGGATGGGGTCTATTCCCCCCTGGCTGGAGGCTGGGGACCCAAGCATGGGTCCAGCATGGGCTGCGGCCCGCGGCCCGCAAGCGGTGGACACCGCTCCTGGTGCCCATTCTACTGGGCCTTCCTCTATAGGGGCGCAGCTCACTCCGGGGCCTTCCAGCCTTGGGTGGTGGTGTGGTCCCATTCCTTGGCAGGTGCCTACATCGGCCCTACCGGGCCTGGGTGTGGCATCATGGCCCTATTCGGGCCCCGGGGTACAAGGACCTGTACCCACACCCGTAGCTGGCGGGCCGGCTGGCCCTTGGCCCCACGTCAGTGTGGAGGCCTTACTGGCCCGTGTTGCGGCCCTCGAGGCTTCCCTTGCTCAGGCCAGCCACGCTGGGGCTTCCTTTGGGGTTCATTTTGATGCGTCGTCTGCTGGGCAGCGGCAGGCGACGGGACGGGTCGAGCAGCTTGAGGCGCGTGGCGCGACTTCGGCCACTGCCTCGCAGCTCCCCAACCAACAGGCCAGTGCGGGTCAGGCCCCAGCGACGAGCTCTACGGCGGTCGTGAGCTCCGACGCCCCCAGTGGGCCGGAACCCCCGGTGGGGGCGGCCCGCGGGGGTGCAGCATGTGAGTATGCGGTCCAAACTAGTGCACCTACACATGTGGCCACGTTGGGGGGGCTTTTCAATGGCCTTGGCCTCGCGTGGGTGGTGCGGCGGTACAGCCGCTGACGCCCCACCCGACGACGTCAACTACCACCCAGGGCCCCGGGTGGGGAGTGTTTCCTACCCTGTGGGGAATGTTTTGGGGGTGGCCGGGCTAGTCCAAGCACCTTTTCAGGTGCCCGCAGTTTCTGCGGTGCCTGTCTCGGCCTTGCCGACAGCGGGCTATTCCTTACCACTGGGTGACCACTTGGCACAGGCCACCAAGGAGAAAATATGGCGGGGGGAGTATGTAGATATCTTCTCACTCCTAAATAGGGAGCCCACCAAGGAAGAGAGGGAGGGGCAGGATGAGAAGGATAAGGAACATGGGCCAACTGGCTGCCGGCTTACCTCATCTACATGGTGGTGTACCTGAGGGCCCGGCCGGATTTGGCAATTCCGATGGTCCAGTATTTGGACAACATCTATCGGGCGATGGTTGACTTTCCGGGCCCGTCGTGGTTGGCTTATGATGAGGAATTCCGTATGCGAATTCCCCTGCACCCTGAGATGAGGTGGGATGAGCCATGCCAGAGGCTTTGGCTTCTGTACATGACGCCCACGCGCCCCACGCCAGGGGAAAGATACCATTGTGGACATGCGGTCCAGCGAGCGGCTCCAGCACAGGTCCCCCGCCAGGTGGCGGGGCAGGGGGTTCCAGCCTGCCTGCTGTGCTGGACTTTCTCGTCTAATGGTTCCTGCAATAAGAAGAATTGCAAGTACAGACACGAGTGTCCCACCTGTGCGGGCCCCCATGCAGCCTCTGCCTGTCCCAGGCCTGGAGGGACGCGGGGCAGAGGGAGGGGCGGACAGTGGGCTGGCAAGACTGCCGCAGATGGAGCTGGTTCACCGAAAGGCTCCCTCCACAATTAATGTGGACATGTTGGAGCGTTGGCTCGCATTGTACCCAAAGGGGGAGGATGCGGATTATCTCCTTCGGGGCTTCAGGCAGGGGTTCCGTATTCCTTTCATGGGTGATAGGTCCCCTCAGGATGCCCCCAACCTTTTGTCCCTTAGGGGAAGGGAGGAGGTGGCTGCCGCCAGCATTAATAAGGAAGTCAATGCGGGCAGGGTCGCCGGCCCTTTTCCTGCACCCCCGTTCACTAACCTTAAGGTATCGCCCCTGGGCTTGGTTCCCAAGAAGTCTCTAGGCGAGTTTCGCCTTATCCATCACCTGTCCTACCAGGCCGGCCGATCGGTCAATGATGCTATCCCTGATGACCTTTGCTCAGTCAGATATACATCTTTTGACCACGCGCTGCGCATGGTGCGCTCATGTGGCCCGGGTGCGCTGCTGGCTAAGTGCGACATTAAGTCGGCTTTTCGCCTCTTGCCGGTGCACCCGGGCGACTTTGAATTGCTGGGTTTCAAATTTCAGGGCGAATATTACTTTGATAAGGCCATGCCTTTTGGCTGTTCCATATCATGCTCGGCTTTTGAGCGTTTCAGTACCTTCCTAGAGTGGGCTTTCGTCCGCAGGTCAGGGTCCCGGTCTGTAGCCCATTACCTGGATGACTTTTTATTCGGGGGTGAACGGGGCTGGGACACGTCTCCTCAACACATTTCAGACGCTAATGGAGGAACTCGGTGTCCCTTTAGCGCCCGAAAAGACCGAGGGCCCATCTACCCAGCTAGTCTTCCTGGGGGTGGAGATTGACACGATAGTGCAGGCGTCTAGGTTACCGCGGGATCAGGTGTCAAGGATAGTGGCCCTTATCTCGGACTTGCTGGCCAAGTGCAAGGCATCACTGAGAGAACTGCAGGTGCTACATGGTCACCTTAATTTCGCCTGCAGGGTGGTCGCACCGGGCAGGGCTTTTGCCCGGCGCTTGTGCGACGCTATGGCAGGATTATCCAGGCCTCACCATAGGGTTCGGCTTACCCGGGGTATCAGGGCAGACATGCTTGTCTGGTTACAGTTCCTGAGGGAGTTCAATGGGGTCTCATTTTGGAGGTATGACCTCCTGGCTTCCCCTCAATTTCAGGTTCAGTCTGATGCCTCGGGATCCCTCGGTTATGGGATGTACTTCAATGGGAAGTGGGCCTATGGTGGGTGGCCACCGGCCTGGGCAGGCACGGGTCGCCTGCGTGATCTCACATATCTGGAGTTTTTCCCTATCCTGGGTGCTTTGATGCTATGGGGCCAGGAGTGGTCCAACTCGGTCGTGCATTTTTGGTGTGACAATGCGGCTGTGGTCCACATTGTCAATGCACAGACTTCTAAATCGCCCAGGGTTATGGACCTAGTGCGCCAATTTGTGTTGCGCAGCCTGCGCCTCAACGTACTGTTCAGGGCCAGGCATGTCCCAGGGGTTAATAATGATATTGCTGACGCTTTGTCCCGCCTACAGATCTCCCGGTTCCGTGCCTTGGCCCCGGATGCGGAGGAATTTCCCTCGCCACTCCCGGAGGAGATATGGACCATTGGCAAGGAGAGGTGAACCGGGCGATTGGCCTGTCGCTAGCGCCACGCACCCGTAAGGCGTATCACCACGCAATTAATTCTTTCAGGGCATTCTGTACCCAATTTCAACTGCCAGGAACCTGGCCGATCCCGGTAACCCATGTTCTGCGGTTCATGGTTTACCTGCATTCTCAGGGCCTTGCACCTCGCACCATAGCATCTAAGCTTTCAGCGTTGGCTTTTATGGCCAAGGTGGGGGGTCATGTGGACAGCACCTCTGACTTCCGTGTGAGACATGTTTTGGAGGGGTGGGTGCGCGAGCGCGGGCGTTGCCCGGACGACCGCCACGCGATTTCCCCAGGGGTCCTTACCCAGTTGGCCCGGGGCTGGCCTTGCCTCTGTTTTGATGCATATGAGGCAGCCCTGTTCCATGCAGCCACAACGGTGGCATTTTTTGGAGCGCTCTGCATCAGCGAGCTTGTGATGCTGTCTAAGGCGGATGCAAGTCGTAGGGCACTGGAACTCGAGGATGTCTGTGTTGCCAAAGACTGGGCTCAGTTGAGGATTCGCTTCTCTAAGACCGATCAGCATGGCGTAGGCAGTGGTGTGCGACTGCTACGGTGTTCTTTGGCAGACATCTGTCCGGTTGGTGCCCTGCAGGAATTCCTGGCACTGCGTGGCACGCACCATGGCCCGTTTTTCTGTCACCAAGATGGGTCTCCCCTTACTAAATTTCAATTTTGGAAGGTGACGGGCAAAGCGCTGGCCAGTGTGGGCCTCCCAGGCGCCCGCTATGGCACCCATTCATTCCGTATAGGGGCGGCCTCAACCGCAGCTGCTTTTGGGTACTCCGGGGCTGACATACGTAGCATGGGACGGTGGGGTTCGCAATGTTTTCAGTTTTATGTGCACCCACTCCCGCCGTGAGTACCAACCCAGTCACCTTACCTACTTTTCCTCATTTTTCTTACAGACCCGGGGTGTCGTATTACACCGGTGACAGTATGGCTGGTGGGCCATAGCTACGTGCACAGGGCAGCGCGTTACGCTGCGGCGACAGAGTGGGGACCCCGACTGGGACTGGGTGCATACGCAAGTCTCACATGGCATGGTAAGCCTGGGATGTTATGGCGGGAGCTGCTGCCTTTCCTTTTTTCAGGCCAGAATGCTGACCCGCCTGACATTCTGATCATACACCTGGGGGGCAATGATTTGGGCCAGGTCACTGGCTTGTCGCTGAAGCATGCGATTTGCAAGGACCTCACCTACCTGCATTACGTCTGGCCCGCCACAACCCTTGTTTGGTCGGACATGGTCCCGCGTCATTCCTACAGAGGGGGCGTTGACCTCCTGGCCCTTGACCGTGCTAGACGCATGGTGAATAGGGCAGTGGCGCGTTTCCTTGTCGACAGGGCTTGGGGGAGGGTCAGTCGTCACCCCGCTATTAGCCTACAAAGTTATGACTTGTATGCAGGGGATGGGGTCCATCTGTCGCGAGGAGGTATGGACCTCCTGTTGGGTGATTGGCGAGCAGGCCTGTTGACCGAGCTGACGGTCTGGGGGGGGGGGCGTCGAGCCTTCTTTGAAGCCCCTCCGTGTGGCGGGTAGCACTGGTAAGGTAAACATTATGACCCACAGGTATCCGGCAAGTTCGCAATTGACTGGACAACACTAGACAGGCATAAGTTGGTTAAACGTTGTCCGGTCAACGACGAACTAGATGACAGGGTGATGGCTATAGCTAGACAGCATGCATCACCACGTGATTTTACGGATACGCGTCAGAGGGTGGGGTCATTAGTTAGATATTGACTACGGTCAACAATTTGTTTGTGGCCAACAAACAAATTGATACAAATGGATACATTGTAGCAATTGCCGTTGGCAATTTTGGGTGGTACCTTACCAGTGTTACTTCGGCCTGCTTGCCTTAAGAATTATGATTGGTCAATTACCAATAAAAATTTATAATTCGGACTAGGGCATGAATCAATAAATGTGGCCCAATGCCGTTATCCACTTTTATCAGTGTCTGAGTCCTTTATTGGGGGGTGCGCCTGCAATAAATTTTGGCTGAAAAACTTTGGAGGCTGGCTTGGTTGTAGCACAACATTGTTTGGAGTTACTGCATCAATGGTCAGAATAGATGTGGTGATGCTCAGGATACTGTAGGTAAGCAACAAAAAGAAGATGAGTGAATGTTTAAAAGGTTTACATGTCTAATTTTGTTCAATGATGTTGTTGTTTAGAAGCAGTTACTTGCTTTGGCCCTGCTCTTTTAAAATTAAATCAAGCACAGTTGTGTCGTGCCAATGTTCCTTTTAATTGTTAGAAAAGATTTAAAGTAGGTGTTTTTGGGAAATGGTTATTTTAGAGATTTGTGAATTTCAAAACATGTGTCTAGAACTATTCCTTTGTTATGAATGAACTAACTGTTTCTCTTCACATTCTGTCATATTTAATTTTGTTTCATTATAGCAACAGTCAACTAACAAACACGTGAAACATTAATCATTTGCTTCAGCTTTGTATGCAAATAAAATCCAAACCAGGTTTTGTAATTAAGTTCTCACATGTAAAGCCGCATTCAGGGAACGGACAGTGTCCATAAAATGTTCATTGAACCTAAATTGAAAAGCTAGATCAGAATAAAACAGGGTAAAGTTGGACATGTTCTTTAGCTGCAGCAGACTGCATTTAGCAGACATCCTGTATAATGTAGTATAGACTTACTGTAGGTTTTTACTACAGGTTGAGGAGTTGTTAGTAGTAGTTACTCAACCGGGGGGGGGGACACAATGGTCTTAATGACAGAACACTAGTTAAGATTGTGCTAATTTGATTTCTAGCTGAACAGCAGAATCTATTCCTGCCAAATAGTGCATATTGCTGTATAAATCACATGTCCACAAAATATGTTAACATTTAATGACAAACTAGATTACTGGCTAGAATGGATTCTGCATAATTCACAAGATATTGCTTACTGGATATAAAGTGTCTTCTGACTGGCAGTCACCATTCCATGATCTATGTATATATTCCCAGTTCAATATCCGTTGTGATACTCAGTCATCTTCCCCACCAGTAAATTTGCAGCTAGAACAAGTATACATTTACCTGTCTCAGTGCAGTAAAATCCAGTATGTTCAATTGGTTGTATACTGTGGGGAGAGGAGATGTATAAGATGTAGTCAATACAGTTACAATGAAATCAATTGCTCTGATTCTGCAATACAATTCAAATCTACTGTTAAGCTAGCTTTCCACTTCTGCAAAGCCCTTATCAGGCAGCACAAAAGAAAGTAAAGTGTGCAATTCATGGTCAGATGTATGGACCCTGTTCCTTACCTTCAGCCAAGTTCCAAAATGGGGGTTAAAGAGTTAGCTCAGAGGTGGTAAGTTTCAGAAAACTAGACTGTAAACTAGACTGTCCCTCCCAACCTTTTCCGATGAAGAGCTACTAGTCAATCAATATCCTCTTCCAATTATATTATATCAAAACACACCTTTACTTTTATGGCTGGGAACAGAGATAGAAATGTGGCAAACCCCATATTGGAGAAGTGTCCGGGGTCATTTATTTTAGCATTACTGTGTTTCTTCTGCTCTACCCCCAGCTCTGTTATGAAGACTGTTACAAGAACTAAAGTTACCATATTTGCTGGCATATAAGACGTATCAGAATATAAGACACACCCCATTTTTATACAACTTTTTAAAAAATAATAATAATTTTCTACATTTAAAGCCGGCCTCCCCTGGCTCTTTGCAATCGGGAGTGGCTGGAGCCAGGGGATGGGGTCTTTTAAACCTGAGAGAGGTAGGCTGACTGAATTTTCAACATGATCATTTTGATTACCGGCACACAAAACGCACTCCGTTTTTCTTGTGTATTTTAAGGGAGGAAAAATGCATCTTATATGCTGGCAAATACAGTAAGTTTCAGAGATTTTAATTGTCTATTGAAAGTATCACCTGTCCTTGTCTTCAAATTGTATACAAGAAACACACAGCCTTTTCCTTTTTTGTTGAACCACTGAAAGTACCCTGAATAGCTGACCAGGAGAGCATCTTCTCCCAAACAAGGCTCTTTAACCTTACCCAAGCATGGCTGCACACTGAGGATGACATCTTCCTCCAACCACTAAGTAATACCTTTCATTAGGCTGAAATTAGCTTTCCTAGTGTGTAAACTAAACTTTATCCTAATGTCTTTGATACAGGTTTTGTCACATTTCTGTTTTCCTATGTTTCAACCAAAAAAGAACCACCTATTTCAATAAATGGCTATCTTGGGGACGTGGAAAGATTCTCATTCAGGCGTCCCCTAAGTGGAGTTTTTCCAACAAAAATCCTTTCAACCCAGAATAATTTCTGACATGAAATTATTATTATTATTCTACCGACCACTCTTTCTCTAACAAGATTTAGACAATCCAGTCTGTATCATGAGAGGGAAGATATAAACCCTTCCAATCTCTGGAGCTCACTCTGAAGTTTCCATTTTGGAACTCACTTTGAACTAAGGAACCTGGTCCATAGATCTGGTCATGAATTGCGGAACAACTTTGTTTCATCTGCACTACCTCCATCTTGGTTATGCCCAACCTGACGAAGACTCTTGCAGGCACTGAAAGTTACCTTCTACTTGCAACACTTCAGTGGTCTAATAAAAGCTATCTCACATCCTTTTCTTTGGATTGCGTAAAATCCATTTTTTTTTCAATTTGTATTCTATTATGAATTAAGTGTACACAGAATTATGGCCTTAGTATAATTCTACAAAAACATGGGCACTTCATAAAAACTAAAGCATATAATAACAGAGGAAATGAGTGAATCAACATTTCTAAAGGACTAACATAATATCCATCCTTCTGTGTAAAGCTTCTTAATGGCAACTATTCACTTCATCCTTGGAACTGAGTATGAAACAATTCTTGAAGTCAAAACTGGAAAGACTCAGGTTAAAAGATGTCACTCAGCATTTTCACTAGCTTGCTCTGCCACTCTTGCTCATGTCTGGCTGTATGCAAATGCACCACAAAGTTCAGCAGTGCCTATCCTGATGGCACTGATCACTTCAGATTTATGCAAAGCTACCGTTTAAGTTAAATCTTTATTGCTTGTCAGGAACTACCTATTCGGTGTGCATGGCTCATTATGTAGCCAGTCTTTGATTATTGTATTTTTAATACATTTACATCCAATAACCTCTCATTATGGATAAACTTCAAATTTATGCTAGGTTCACATGAGTTCAACACTTCAAGAATATGGCAAAAATGGTTTATGACACATAAAAATATATATTATATTTGAATGGTAATATGGTGTCTGAATACCATATTTCTGGAGGCCAGAAAATGTGGCAGTAAAGACTGTTCGAATTATTCATTAGCTATCTACCCCTTTAAGAAGAATGCCATCTAGTCAGTCTCTCTCCATTGCCCTGCCAGCTTTTAGTAGGATATTTTCAAGGCACTACTTGTTTTATTTCTAGGCCTCAAGACTACTGTTAAATAGTTTCTCCTCAACAATAAAGGTAAAGGGGCATCGGCAGTGGTGGCTTCTACTCGTATCTGAGTATACATTTTATCCTGGAAATCATTTTCACAGTTGATGGGTGTGTCTGTGGTTATTATTATTATTAATAAACCAATCCTGGCATAAAACATGCGGCCACACACAATAAACTGAATAGATGGTGGAGGGTGTAGTTGAATGCCTGCCCAAACACAGACGCATGACCGAATTCCCAAATAGTCACACAATTCTCAGAAAGACAACCATCTTCTGCCAATGTACAGGTCCAAACTAGAGGCTTCAGTTTCACCCAAAACCTGCCTCCACTGTCCTTATTCCATAACCGTTGGACTTTGAAAGAAGAATGACAAACAGGAAAAATGCCATTGGCATGAATTTGTTTAAGGTAGATCCCAGCTTGCCCTGAAGTGAGCCACACCCTGTAATAGTAATATCATAAGAGCCATAAGAAATGATACATGCAGGATTTAACACTGGGACTGCAATAGACTGCTGCAACCTTGAGGATATTAACAAGGTATGTCTTCACACTTAGTCCGGGGAAGGGAAAAGAACACTGGGCCCACAACCGGCCGAGGTCCGCCGACGCCAACGCTGATGCTGCAGCTGCTCCGGGTCCTGCCCCTTCCCTGCCGGGGAAGGGATAAAAACGTTGGGCTCATGGCCTGCTGAAGACCGCCGATGCCACAGCTGCTCCGGGGCCCGCCCCTTCCCTGCTGGGCCTTATCCATGTCCGGGGGTTGAAAAGCTGCGCCAGCTCCCTCCAGCAGAAGATGACCCGCCATTCGGCTGAGGACATCTGCCGCCCTCCCCCGGGCTCACCCACAGCCAGGAATTGAAAAGCCAGGACTTGGCCATTGGGGCTGGGGGGCTGGACATTCCCCCCAGCCAGCTTGGGCCTTGGACTTTCTTGCTGGCTGTTTGTGGACTTTATTGTATTTGATGTTCATATGATACTTTGTTTGATGTTTATACGATACTTTGTATTTGATGTTTGTGATACAAGTGTAAACATAATAGTTATACTGTAACCTTATTGTATTGTTATATTTTATTGTATTGTATTGTAATTTTTAATATGTTGTGATTTTTGTGAGCCGCCCTGAGTCGGCATATGCAGAGTGGACGGCATACAAATCGAATAAATCAAATCAAATCAAATCAATAAGAATGACGAAATGGTTCCTCCTCCGCTCATTTTGCCATTGGGCCCAAAGGAGTATATCTTCATAGTGCTGTTGTTGCCACTTATATCTTGTCCAATAGTACTAAGTACTCTCTGGGTGGTGCACTTCAAGCTACAGTTTGTCCCCAACAAGCTGGGTACTCATTCTACCAACCTCAGAAGGATGGAAGGCTGGATTAGTCTTGTACCTGGTCAGAATGAAACTCAAATTGTAAGCAGAGTTTTGACTGCAATTCTGCAACTTAACCACGGCACCACGGAAGCTCTAAAAGTACTGTAGTCTTCGGTCACTGGATATTTCTACCATGCTTCTTTTAGCATTTTGTTTGAATTCATCATGTCCCACTCTTTTTCTTTTCTTTTTTCTAATTCAAGTCAGGGCGAAAAGAAAAGAAAAGAAGGGTGAGGGATATTACTATGTATTACTATGTCTAAGGGTTAAACTATTTTGCATGCCACATATGAACCTACAGTACTACCTAAACTTCTTTCTTTGCAAGTTTGCTGTATTGGGGAGAGAGGGTCCCGATCTGGATCAGAACTACCATGCACAGATACCTTCACTTTGCCTTCCTAATTCCATTCAACTATTCCACCACCCTAAAAATCAGAAAGAAACCCCCACTGGTGCTAATGAAGTACTTGTCAGGCTGAAGATTAAATGATGTGATACCTTAAATATGTAATATACACTTTAACATCCATTTATTCCCAAAGTGGTTCTGCAAAAAAACTTTCCTTCTTCATTTTTATTTTTAACCTTCCCCCTTAGTGGGGAGGGGGAACCCTCAATTGGTGTTAATCAAAAAATGGATTTGTTTTTCCTTTGAGGAGGTGAATACATGGCTTTTAAAATAAATAAAATGTAGAATATTTAAATATACCCTATGTCATTTAGGTGAACCTTTTAGAGATTGAGTTCCCAAACTGAAACCCAAAACCCACTTATTTATCACAAAGTGCCAACATAGCAACAGAGGAGGAAAGAAATGCTCCCATTGGGCTGCTGGGCAGAGGGGCGGGGCAAAATCTGTGCTGGGGAAGGGAGGAAGTGCTCCCATTGGACTGCTGGGCAGAGGGGTGGGGCAAACTCTGTGCTGGGGTGACTCCATGGGTGCTCACAGAGAAGCCTTCGAGTGCCACCTCTGGCACGCGTGCCATAGGTTCGCCATCACAGCCCTATGTGCATATATTGGATGTGATTCGTATCAGGTCGCATGTAGTTACTAAAGATTAAGTCAGAAAAGACTCTAAAAGGCATGACATTAATTTAGCAAATTGCTTAGTTTAACTCTCAAATGTCACTATTCCCAAACATGAGTTTTTTACTGGTTGGATATAAATTGTCAGGCTGCACCAGTAAGATGGGATAAAACTACTTGTTAGAAGACTGGTTCTCCCATAAATTTTAATGACCAGTTGCAATTCTTCTCCTAGCACTAACTTTCTCTGACCTGCCACCCCTGCTCCTGCTATTTACCTCTCTCAGCCTGCCCGTTGGTGAGCCATACTAAGTCAATCTTTAGTGATCGATCCACTGCTTTTTCAAGTCAGTTTTAACCAGTTTGCATTTTTAAAATGCTCTTGATAATAACCTTGCAGATTGTGTCAACATATGCTAAAATATTTTTTTCTCCAACTTTCTGCCCATTATGACTGATGGATTGCATACATTTTGCCACATGATTCATTTCCCCCTACAAACATCTGAATTATATGCATTAGCTGAAATGCAGCCAAAACATCTGAAAGGGTTCATTGTCTCCAAACTAATATTGTGTCAATATAAACTGAGCCAGGCACACAATCAAGTCTATATTAAACCTTTTCTCAGTATCTTGACTATTCAGGTCTCTATGGGTAGATGTATGGGGTAGCATACATTGATAAAAGCACAAAAGAAACATTCTGTTTATCTGAATGTCAGCAGTCTTGTCTAGGAGCTGTTCAATCTCCCGTTCAGGATATATAAAATTGATATGCCTAAGGACAGTATGTTATTAAGAGCCAGTTCAAAAAATGCTGATGGTGAGATCAATGAATTATCTTTTAGAATCTGTTGAAACCACTACCGATTCAAATGTACAGTTTTTATAAGGAAATTCTTTCACACTCAATCCTAAAGTGTAAATAAAATAGCTACATAGTAAGAATATATTGCCTTCCTACACACCATTTGTTGCCTCTTAGTCGGGTTTCCCACCTGATTAAAACACAACAGAAGAAGCTGTGCTCTAAGAAGCATAACTACAGAGGTGATAATAAATTAAGACAGCAATCCTATAACCCAGGGGTGCCCAAACCTTTTGCGTTATGGGCCAGTCACGTGATTGAGTGGGTTGGTCACATGGTTCCTCTCACTGGAAGCGGAAGTAAAACACACCCACACATGTGAAAAATGCTGCCATAAATGCACCCGCAGCTGTCGTAAATGTGTTTACATTAGCCGTGGGTGCATTTCTGGCAGCGTTTTGCACATACGTGGGCACATTTAACTTCCGCTTCTGGAAGCGACACAAGCGGTACAGGCCGGATGATTTGGCAGCACAGGCCATAGTATGGGCACCCCTACTATAAGCAGTTTCATGGAGATTCAGGACCGTAGTCGGGGGGGGAACCCTCTTGAGCTAACAGCCCACCCACCCCAACCCACCCTGTGGTGCCAATGTTATATATGTGAGTGTGACATTGTTGCCCCTCCGGACAATTTGTTTGCGCCTCCAGAATTTTTTTTCACCTCCCCCAAAACTAGAATCCTGGCTATGGCCCTGGTTCTGTTGCAGTTAATTGGACTTGCTTTCAAGTGGACACGCAGAGGATTGTATTGCAAATTGGTAGGAGCATACAAACAAATGAGCTTTGCTCTCCTTACTTTCCCCTAATGTCAATGCAGGGAAAAAGAATGGTTTCTTGAACACATTTTGTGCTGTGTGTCTGTACCTCAAAAGCTATGCATTCTCTTCCCAGTAATACCAGGCAAGATAATTATCTATGCATGCATACCTTAGTGGAAATGGCATCTCTAATGTCTAAGTTCAACTTTTATTTTATTTTCCCCAACCCCCTCCCTACCTTTCTTTCATAAACATAAAGGGCAAGGCAGAGATTGGTCTTAACCCAAACATCACTGTTTCAAAACCTGAGGTAATGAAATGCTAATGCGCGCAAATGAATATTGAAAGAAGCAGGGCTGTTGCTTTGAAATGAATTTTCTCCCTCTCATTGTCCTTTCAAAATGGAAGATTAAAACCTGTACAGCTATGTTTACTGTATTTAATTTTCAATTGTTTCTTTGATGTAACCGATAGAAAGGTTTGCACCTGTGAAGTAAAAAGGCTTTGAACAGATTGCAAACATTCTGCAAACACTTCATCAGAAATTTTAGTTGTCAGCCTCCCCTAGCACAAGGGAGCCTTGATGATATCTTTGTGCGCCTTTGACTTCTTTTGATTAATAAATGCAAACAAATTTCTCTCCATAACCCCTGTTGCAATCTATGCATGACAATTAGAGACAAGCTCTGGTGAGGGAGGCACTGATTTCTGTTCCCTCTTCTTCTGCCACAGAATAAATACTTGAAGTTTAATGCTTTTTGACAATTAGAGAATGAAGTCTTTTGTAATCCAACATTCTTGGCTTCTGCTCATTATCCTGTTTTTGGCACCACAGAAATCAGTGTTTTCTATAATGTTATTACTTGTCCAGTGGAAGAACACTTCATTTCAAAGCTCTGTATCTCTCTATTCAAACTGTAGTTCACAATGTATTCCACAGACAGACAAACAGAAAAACTAGTGAGTTACAATTGCTCCAATGTTATTGAAGTGGAAGAAGATGATGAGTGCTGGGCAGTGACATCCTATCCAATTGTATATGTTTGAGATGTATGGAGGTAGGTGAATTGCACTTGAGAAGTTTAAATATAGTTTAAATCTCTCACTGTTTCTGAGGACCATACTGGATCTGATGTCAAATGTATCTTATACTTAATAAACAGATTTATGTAATCTGAATTAAATTTTAGAAATAGGCCTCTTTTTAAAAGTACAGATGATGTCCATTTGGGTTGATGATGGTAATATTGATCAATAATGGAGCTGATTTGAAGTTTCAGACTCAAGGAAAACTCATTAGTGATGGTTTCCTTTCTATGCCAGCAGCAGCTTCACAGGGGACTGGGTTTTCCTCAGGAGGAAATCATTGAATGTAAAAGGCATTTTAAGCTCACCTATCCTTTAACCATGATTTTCTTGCCAACTATTGTAGGATTGGGGCCGTGAGGAGGCCCTTAGGATCCCGGAGGAGACTGGTCAAAGGAACGACACGAGGCAAGATGGAGCGAAGACCAGTGATTTATTGAGGGACAATCATCAGTATATATTATGCAGAAGGCTGCGCATGGTAGAATGGTTATCTGACAGAAAATCACATCACCCATTTACCCGGGTTAATTGAGAACCTCTTTTGGGGAAGTTAATTAACTAAGACAAACACTGACCATTGTCTGAGGCTTAGGCTAGGGTAAATATGGCTTCTATTTGCACCAGAGATTAAGCTTAACTCAGAGTGAGTAATTGCCTAATACGTAACAGAGGTTAGAGATTTGCTCTCTCAGCAGAGCCGCTGGTCAGGTCAAGGAATTGGGTGAATCAAACCCTATCATTTATTCACCCCCCCTTAATTTCGGTGCCCGCAGAGCCCACGGGCCAGGAGCCTTTCTCACCGAAGTGGCCTCTGCCGGGCCGTTCCATGCCCATTGGGGCACGGGGAGACCACATTTCCCCTTTCTGTTTTATTTAAGGTCCTGACCGACGACTCTGCGCAAGAGGGGTACCAGCTGATGAGCGGGAATGACGCTTCGGGGTTCCCTCCATGGGGGACATCTCGATAGCAGTGAGGGAATACATTGCACGAAACACCACACTATTGTGCCCAGTATTACCACCCCCACAATCACTTCATCTGAAGCCGTCCCCATGGGAACCACGACCACAAGGAGTCCTACCACCCCCATGAAGAATCCTCCTTGGTGTTCTTAACTAGGGTGTGGAGGTCCATGAGCTGGCTCTGTATCTTGTGGGTATTGTCTGTGAGGTTAAAGCAACACATGTCATGGACAGACTTGCAGCCCATATGATGTAACACTAGGGGATAATCGATAGCTGCTTGATTATCCAGTATGGCATGGCGAAGCTCTGCCTGCTCCTGGTTGAGCAGCGCTATTGCTGAGGAGGTGTGGTTGATGGCTTTTGCTAATCCGCAAGCCAATTGACCAATTCTCCGAGCGTTGCCTATGGCTAAGCCGGGCACGCTGAATATACTGCTACCTGGTTTTTCAGAGCTGTGGGTCTGAATCCAGACTGCTTCCTGTAGCAAGGCAAGATCTGCAGCTTCTGGTGTTGTGCAAATGTTTTTCTAACACCTATAGGGAGATGTGAAAATAGGCTGGGGATTATCGGCTACCGGGTGCTCAAACTTTGCAAGCTATTTATTTATTTATTTATTTATAGTCACATTTGTATATGCCGCCCACTCAGGCAGAACCCGACTCAGGGCGGCATTACAACAATTCTAAAAACACTTAAAAGACACTATAAAAAACCCACATCCCACCCCATTTAAAAACCCATATCCCGCCCACCCATCCCACCCACCACATAAAGAAGAAGAGAGAGTTCTTAATCCTTACACTAGCCAGCAGGCGGGAGCCGTAGTCCCATTCGGGCCCCACACCTGCCCTGCCAGCCAGGTCTTCACTCATGGACCTCCACACCCTAGTTAAGAATGGGCCGGTGCAAGCATGGGCCGGTCTGGCTTCCTTTGGTGGAAGCTGGCCGTTATTAACAACATACAGAAATTCAAGTGTCCCTTGCAAATCCCAACTGGACCATTGTACAAGGCATGTATAAATAATAGCAACTACAGATAATAATAGCAATAAAAGACATTCAGCAGCCTTTCTAAGGATGAGGCGTCTCTTCTTGGTGGGGTTTCATGTGTAGCTTGAGCTTGGAAAAGTCTTGTTTTGGGGAAAAGCATGGTCCTCAGAAGTAGCACTGAGTAAAGGAAGACGGACAGCTGATGACATCCAGGACAGTGACTGGTGCCGCTCTTTGCAATCATCCGGGTCTGACTCTGGCCTCTGGGACCTGCATGGGGAAGAGACTTGTTTGGGAGATAAAAAGTCTGAAAGAGTTAGTTAGTTTTTGCACTTATAGGATAGCAATTGCTGTGCAACTATGGGACGTTGTCCCCCCCCTTTCTGTTTGTTTGTCAATGTAGGACCTAAGCGTCCAATAGACCCGTTCCACAATCGCTTGCCCCTGCGGATTGTAAGGAACGCCAGAAGTGAGCTTAATATCCCAGGTGGCCCTGAAGGTGGCCAGCTGCCTGGAGCTATAAGCTGGGGCGTCATCGGACTTCGTGTGCCGAGGTTCGCCCTTGGCCGTGGGAAAGCAGATGCTGCTCCACATGGGGAGCCGTTTCTCCCTTCTGTGCTGTTACCCAAACAAACTGTGGGAAGATATTAATGCAAACGTGCATGTACTGCCATTTGCCAAAATGTGGGGATGCGTGACGTCCCTTTGCCACACCTGAATGGCCTCTGTCCCTCGTGGGTTGACCCCCCACGAGGGCCCCCCAGTGCCCCTGTACGATGCAGACAGGAACGGACTATGCCTTGGGCTTTGGAAAGTGGCAGGTTGAACTGCCTTGCGAGCGCTTTGGCATTTTGGTGAAAGAATGCATGACTCTGAATTGGAGTAGTGAGGAACAAACTTAGCAAGTTTTTGTCTATCGCGGGAGTGATGTGTGCTCCCGGTAGACTGTGAAGCAAATTCCTGGGAAACTGGCTGTCAGCAATTCTGTTTAAGCGTTCTTTGGTAAAGGTGCGCAAAGCGAGGCTCACGGCTGCCAACTCTACCCGCTTGCGGAAGAGTCAGGAGCGTGCGCCAAGCTTGGTCCTCTTGCCAAGGAAGAACCTAATATGTGCGACCCCCATAAGTGAAAACTGTCCTAGCCCCCTGAAGAGGAACCAGTGACATAAATTCACACAAGGTGACTGTCTGCGTTTGAAGCGAGACGAGTCTGGGGTCTTATGGCAAACCTTGGTGCATGAAGCGCCAGGCTTCCCTTGGGTAAATTTCTCAAGAAGGCCCCCCTGCGCACATCCGCCCATGGCGTGCGTGCACACGTTTAGAAGAGTGCCAGATGGTGGCTTGCCTTTTGCCTGCGCTTAGACTAGCAGCAAAAAGGGAAGGGGTGGCCTAAAAATGCCTGTATCTGATTGAAGGGTGTGACCTGACTGCACTCTTAAAATGGTCCTAGGCAGTCCTGGCTAATGGGTGGCACTCTGCACATGCTCGGGAGCTCAGGGACTAATCCTTCCTCTGTGCGCTGGAGTTTGCAAAATGTGTCTGCACACTAGAGAGGGTGCTGTGGGCCAGGTGCCATACTTAAAATGACCTACTAAGACTTATTAAAAACAAGCCAACTATGACGTGCCAGCTGTAAGGAAATAATACACAAAAAATGAAAAGACACACAAGTTAAACATTTCCAGCAGGGAGTTCCACTGGCGAAAGGAGGAAAGGCAAATCAGAAGTTAGCACGATGAGAATGCAGCAACTCTTATTGAATTGAATTTATTCTTATATACCGCTTTCCTCATCCTGTGGACAACCCAAAGCGGTTCACAATATTCAAAAATATACAGAGATACAGTACAAATTGCAAGGTAAAAGTACATTTTCATATACAAAATACAAAACTATAAAGCAATATACATCATAATGCAACAGTAATACAAAAATGCAAAGGTACAAAAACATACTGAAAAGGCCCCCAATTATTCCCAAGCACTCCCAGCAGGCAGAACCAGGAGGGCAGAGTCAGTAAGGTCGGCAAAGTTGACACAACTGAGGGAAAGTCCAACAAGAATCCTCATCTCCCTCAAGGCGAAGAAATGGCCGAGGGAGGAACGTCTAATGATGGCTCTGGTAGCGCTCCCATGGTGCACCGCACAGCGGTGCACCGCACAGCTACCTCCCATCTCCCTCGAAACCAGGGGATGGACAATGGAAAGAGTCCAATGTGGGCTGCAGAACAGTGCGGCAAAACAGGGCTCCCCCGCCCGTGTCCTCCGGCAGAGGAAGGCAGCGGGCGGCTCTTGTAGCCCTCTCGACCCCCAGCTGTGGCTCATCTCACCGGCTGGCCGCCGGGCGAACTGGGCTGCTTCCCTCGGCGGCGGCGGCGGCGGCGGCGAGGCAGGGGAGGGCGGCTCTTGTAGCCCTCTCGACCCCCAGCTGTGGCTCATCTCACCGGCCGCCTGCCGGGCGAACTGGGCTGCTTCCCTCGGCGGCGGCGGCGGCGGCGGCGGCGGCGGCGGCGGCGGCGGCGGCGGCGGCGGCGGCGGCGGCGGCGGCGGCGGCGGCGGCGGCGGCGAGGCAGGGGATGGCGGCTCTTGTAGCCCTCTTGACCCCCAGCTGTGGTTCATCTCACCGGCTGCCTGCCGGGCGAACTGGGCTGCTTCCCTCGGCAGCGGCGGCTGATGAAATCAGATTAGGTCAGGTAACTAAGACAACCGGGTCCTCCTGTTAAGAAATCCCTATCAGTAATTAGACATGGAGCCTGTGAAAGGAAGGCTGTAGAAATAAATAAATTGGTTAAGGCATGGAGAGGAATTTTGTTCCTGTAAAAAAGGGTAAGCATTTTCTGAATATGCAGAGCGCAAGAATGTTTGCGCGCTTTTTCCTGTGAAAGGGGTACAATGAGTGAGTTACTTGCACAGATTAAAGTCAAAATACCAGAACAGTGCCTTTCCTAAGAGAATGAAGGAGAGTTAGAACGATTCTCAACCTGCGGCCAGATGTGGGCGAGTGGGCCGGAAGTGGCCCACGTTGCTCTGCCGCTACCCCCACCAAGCCAAGAAGGGCTGTGTGGCGCAGGAAGGGCAGGATGACTGTCCGGACCCCCAGAGCTGCCTGAGGCCCCGGAGCTTGGCCCCTGACTTTAAAAGGTTGAGAACCGAGGTTACAAGATGATAACACAATACACACATGAAGACAATGCAATTCTCTCACTCCTAGTGGGATACGTGACTCCAAGACGCTAAGAGACATTCAAAAAACCTTAAAACACAGAGATGGGGGTTTGAGGAACACAGACGTAGGGAGGGGCCCCATAGCTTATGATACAGTGAGGAAAACTCATAGAAGTGATTTTTGTTTTCAGATCGCGCTTCTGAAAAGAAAAATCTGTAAGGGTTGCAGAACCGGTTTCCAAGAGTGGCTTAATCCTTTGACAAAGAAAAGTCTCAGGGGAGGAAGGGGGAATCACCCCGCCCTATTGCAGGTTAGGATTCCCCCCCTCTCCTGTCTAAGCTGCGAAGCAGGCAAGGCAAAGGGTTTTGTTCATCATGCTTTCTCAAACTTTAAATGGTTCCTGCCCATGAGCAGAGTGCAAACTGTTTAACACATATTTCACAGTGACATTACCACGCAGTTACACACAAGGAACACTTTTCCAGTCATACTGTGGTCATAGAGACAAGGCTTTTGCAATCATACACAGTTCTTGCAGTCATACATTCAGTGGTGCACCACGCATACACACATTTATTTACGCATTCGCACATTCCTCCCCTGATCGGCAGCGTTCTATACTACACATGAGGAGATGGCTAATACACAGCTGGCTATTTTCAGCCATCTGGGTGCTTCTACTTAGGGGCAAGTTTCTCTGGGCTACTCCCAAGGTGAGACCAGCAGCTTCTGCCTGTGCCCTGGGGGAACTCGGGGTACTGTTGCTGGGATGGTTCTTCTGGCATAGCCAGGGCGATGGCTGCCTCCTTTCTAGCCTGGGCCAAATGCATGCCAGGGTGGCCATTTGGCATTAAGACAATCTTTTGAAGATCTGCCTGGTCTAGATTGGCTTTCTCTTCTAAGGTGTTTCATTTTACCACACTGGAAGCAGGCGCCTTGGGGTTTTGGCACTGCTCTGCGCCTGAGTGTGGTAATGGGTCTGCTCTGGAGCCCTGCGTGGCCAGGGGCCGTGCAGATTTCCGTGAGCAGTGGGCGCTGAGCAGCCCTGCCTGAACGTGTGTCTGCCTTCAGATAGGCTGAGCACAGCAGTTGGGCGCTAGCTAATTGTGCCACTGGCAATTTCCCCGTGAATGGATCTTCCTCACCCATGCACTGAATGGAGTTCTTAATTGGCAGGGGACTTTTAACTGTCAGAGAAGCGCCAGGGCCTCTCATGCCATGAATTCCTTCAGTGACGTCTGCAGCTGCCACTGAGGGAATGCTCCCTACACTGCCCTGCTTAAGCCGAAATGACGGATAGAGACTTCTTGGGGCTGATGGTTCTGACTGCGCTGGGGTTTTCTGGGTCTCTATCCGGACTGGGTCTACCTCTGCTGAGAGCTTCCTACATTTGCTCCATGTGCGAATTATGCCCTCTGGAGCTTTCGGGGGTTGCTGAATGCAGTCTCCTATCTGATCCCAGAGCTCAAGGGTTAATGTACCTACTTCTGGGTAAAGCAGGCAGTGTTCCCCTAGGTACACCAAAAGTCTCGCTAGCTCTCCGCTGTGAAAACGCAACTGAATTACCCTGGCCAGGATTCTGAACTCTCCCTCACGAGTTCTTTGGCTAGCGGATGGACGCTGTCGCTGAGGACAGGTCCCCATATTACCTGCGATTGGGTCCTCGGAAGATTCCTCCTCGGGACGAGTCGACGCGTCTTTGGCAGGCAATAGGTTCTGGCGACGACGCTTCTGGGTAGAGCTCGGAGCGTGGACTGCGGCCACGGGCCCTCGGTGGCCACTGCGCTGTCAGGGGCTCACAGCTGCCCTGAGCGGAACGCGTTTTTCCCTTTGTTGCAAGCCGCCGCAAAAGTCGGGAGCAAGCTGTAGGATGCCTCTCTGTAATGCCTCACCACGTAGCTGTCTTCCCAATCGGATGGCTTTCCGACTGGGGCTGCTGCTCTGTCCTCCGGGATGATTGGACAAGGTTCAAGCGCAGAACCTGACCGTGTGATCGCTTACTCTTGAGTAGACCACTCGGGGGTCGCTTACTCACGAGTAGATCACGTCGGGGTCACCAGATGTAGGATTGGGGCCGTGAGGAGGCCCTTAGGATCCCGGAGGAGACTGGTCAAAGGAACGACACGAGGCAAGATGGAGCGAAGACCAGTGATTTATTGAGGGACAATCATCAGTATATATTATGCAGAAGGCTGCGCATGGTAGAATGGTTATCTGACAGAAAATCACATCACCCATTTACCCGGGTTAATTGAGAACCTCTTTTGGGGAAGTTAATTAACTAAGACAAACACTGACCATTGTCTGAGGCTTAGGCTAGGGTAAATATGGCTTCTATTTGCACCAGAGATTAAGCTTAACTCAGAGTGAGTAATTGCCTAATACGTAACAGAGGTTAGAGATTTGCTCTCTCAGCAGAGCCGCTGGTCAGGTCAAGGAATTGGGTGAATCAAACCCTATCATTTATTCACCCCCCTTAATTTCGGTGCCCGCAGAGCCCACGGGCCAGGAGCCTTTTTCACCGAAGTGGCCTCTGCCGGGCCGTTCCGTGCCCATTGGGGCACGGGGAGACCACAAACTATAGCACACAAATATTTTTTATTCCAACCAGTTAGTTGTATTTTCTCTCCCCCACCCCACCCCACTCCCCCAAATGGCACACACCATCAAGTAAGGAAAATTTCCTTTCTGGCAATTAAGTCTTCATTCAAAAAATAGTATCAATGGCATGAAGCCATCATGATAACAATTGTTTCATTAGTGAAGATTTAACATTCCTTCCAGTGATGCACTGCAGCAGGTTCTGTCAGGTTCTGCAGAACAGGTTGTGGAAATTCCCCAGGCCACACCCACTTGGTTGGCCACGCCCACCTCCATAGCCCATAATGTAGGGTGTTTGGCCACACCCACAAATTTGGCCCCACCCACATATATGGCCAGCCCACAGTATAGGTAGTAAAAATTTTTGCAGTACATCACTGATTCCTTCAGTGCTCTGTTTAGCTATAGAGATCATGTCATTGTTCAGTCATACAGTCAAGTCCAACCCTTTGTGACCCCATGGACCACAGCACACCATGCTCCTCTGTCATCTGCCATCTTCTGGAGTCTGACCAGATTTACGCCCACTGTGTCAACAATGCTGTCTATCCATCTCATCCTCTACCGCCCCTTCTCCTTTTGTTTTCGATCTTTCCTAGCATCAAGGCCTTCACCAGTGAGTTTTCTCTTCTCATTTGGTGGCCAAAGTACTTGAGCTTCAGCTTCAGTATTTGCCCTTCCAAAGAACAGTTAGGGCTGGTCTCCTTCAAAATGGACAGATTTTCTCTTTGCAGTTCAGGGGACTCTAAAATGTAACCATCTGTAGTGATCTTATATCCCAAGAAGGTAAAGTCTGTCACTGCTTCTATTTCCTCCCCTCCTATTTGACATGAGCATGTCTGGCCAGACATCCCACTATGGTAATGGAGTAGACCATACAACCTGAGACTCAACGCTGAGTGTTGGGCGGCAGTAAATAACCTGACTCCGTGAAGGGACCAATGACTACAGGTGGAAGAGCCCCTTTTGGTGGGGTGATGGTCCCCCTCAGTGGAGGAAATGCCACTGGAAACCATCATATTGGGCCCAAAGGCAAAATGAGCAGAGGAGCAACTATTATTCCCAATGGTCATGGAGGAGGAAAAAGCCATACCAGATGGACTGGCTGTGAAGGCACACCTTGATAATATCATCAAGGCTTCAGCAGTCCGTTGCAGTCCCACTGTTAAATCCTGCATGTCTCATTCATATGTGCCGCAGGAGATGGCTCTGTGATCATAGTGTTGGGTCACTTCATGGCAAGCTGGGATCCACCTTAAACAAATTAATGCCAGTGAAAGTTTTCCTGCTTCAGGAAAAAAATGCATTCTCGGATACGAGTTGCACCCAACGATGATTTACCAGGGAGTGATTGGGCTGGATGCCATGACCTTGGTATTTTTGAAGTTGAGTTTCAAGCCAGCTTTTTCAATCTCCTCTTTCACCCTCACCAAGAGGCTTTTTATGTCTTCTTCACTTTCTGACATTAGGGTAGTGTCATCTGCATATCTCAGGTTGTTGATATTTTCTCCCAACAACCTTAATCAGTGGTGGACATTAAAAAAAATCTACCACACTGTGGGCGTGGCCATGTGACTTGGTGGATGTGGCTTGTGACTGCTCTTTGCTATAGAGCTATGAAAATAGAAACCTCTTCTATTTTCACCACTCTATAGCGAACCTCTGAAGAAATTTTCCCCTTGTCCAAGGCTTTTCCAGGGCTCTGATTCACCCCAAATTGCCTCCCTAGCCACTCCAGAGTGGCTGGCCATGTGCTTTGGGGTGAAATGGAGCCCAGGAAAAGCCTTTGATGAAGGGGGAAATGGCTTCAGAGGTTCGCTATAGAGTGATGAAAGTAGAAGAGGCTTCTATTTTCATAGCTCTATAGCGAAGAGACCCCTCCAAAGCCTCCTCTATCATGAGCTTTTCTTCTTCCCGGCCCCAGGAGGGAGGAGCCAGGGTCAGCTGGGCGGCAGTCTCCGGCTGCCCGCAGAAGCCAATGGCTTTTCTTCTTTCCAGCCCCGAGAGGGAGAAGCCCGGGTCATCTGGGCAGTGGTTTCCAGCTGCCCTCAGAAGCCAATGGCTTTTCTCCTTCCCGGCCCCGGGAGGGAGGGCCCTGGGTCAGCTGGGCAGCAGTCTCCAGCCGCCCGCTTAAGCCAATAGCTTTTCTTCTCCCCAGCCCTGGGAGGGAGGAGCCCGTGTCAGCTGGGCAGTGGTCTCTGGTCGGCCACAGAAGCCAATGGCTTTTCTTCTCCCCAGCCCCGGGAGGGAGGGGCTCGGGTCAGCTGGGCATCATATCTTTTAGCCTTTTGATACAGTTCGTTGAGTTTTCTTAGCAAGGAAACTGGAGAGGGTTACCAGTTCCTTCCCCAGTTGGTTGTGTTTAGTCTGAGTTCTCTGCTATGGCCCGTCCATCTTGGGTACACCTACATGCATACCCATCAAGAGTGGCTCTGGAAAATACAGGACCTGCACAGAACCCTTCTGTGCATACACACATGCGCAGTACCTACTTTCCCCGCCGGTCAAATTACGGGATGGCGGCGGGAAAGTAGAGGAAGTGGTGCAGAAATACAGGAAATCTCGGCCAATCCGGAATACTTGACAGGTATGCTGACATGGCATAGCCCATAGCCTCATCGAACCACACAAGTCCACTCACCATGGCAAGGCAACAATCCCTGGAGGGGGATAGAGATCATACCTTGTTTTATTAGCTTGCAGCTTACCTTCGACTGATTCATCAGTCTGACTGGGACTCTTTCCTCCTATTCTTTCCAGAAAGAAATCACTGTCTCTGGTAAATACTATCTTCTATCATTCCACCTACACTGAAGAAAATAAATCAGTACTTCTAATGTATTTCTCAGTTGTATTACAAAGCACACATTAGCATTCACAAACATACTCTGTCCATATCCGTAACCATTTGCATCCCCTACTTTATTATGATGTTTATGTGGGTGTGTTTACATTTTAAGAAACATTCATAAAATGAGCAAGCAACTAGAACAACTGACTTCTTCATGTATCCATTTACGTAGTTATATCTATGCATAGGCACATTGGTATACACCCATGTACATGCATCCATATGTATTTCTGGTATTTACTTTGCCTTTTGAAAATGTCAGCCCTGCCATTCCAACCTGATCTTCATCATGTTCTAAAAATGACAGCTTCTATAATTCAAATTTACTGCTGTTATTTCCCCCCCCCTTTAAATGAGTAATGAAGTTGTAAAAGCAGCATTTTTTTCATTACCTATTCATTAAAGATATGACATGAAAACAGAGTTACCATGGAAATATCACTGTGAATTCCAAGTACATAATAAGACTTTCATTGTTTATACTACTGCACAGATAACTGATGGGTGTTATTGTAGCTGGTAAAGTCTCATTTAACTTCACAAATGCTTGGAAAGGGAGGGGGAAAGGTTATGCAAGTGGCCATTTACCAAGTGGCTGAACAAAGCAGACCTCTTTAACATCATTGGTACAAAAAATTATAATGAAAAAGAATAAGCTTTATGTCTTCAAGTATCATTTGCCATTGAATGCGTACGCATTCACATTGTAGCCTACTTCACCTGTTGCTAATACTTCCACTCCACATGCTGCTTGTGTACGTTCTGTACCTATACAAATTAGTACTTATGAATGTCATATTTTTATGAAATAAAGAAATCCATGTACACTGAAAAGGGTACAAGTTAATTTGTGCAAATATGCAATTAAAAACTGTGGCAGTAGCTTTGGAAAGACAGGCAAAGGTGCTAGCAACTTTATTTTAATACACAAAGTTAAAGTGGTTGCTTCTCTCCAGAAATCAGTGTTTTTTTCATAATGTAACACTGTGAAAAGGGGTGATCCAGTTTGCTTAAATTCTGACATACACATAGAGCACCCTCCCATGTACACACTGCTACAAAACCTGATAGAAAAATAGGTTTCATTGGAACCAATGGAAACTCACTCTCTCTCTCTCTCTCTCTCTCTCTGTCTCTCTCTCTGTCTCTCTCTCTGTCTCTCTCTCTCTCTCTGTCTCTCTCTCTCTCTCTCTCTCTCTCTCTCTCTCTCTCTGCAGTTGGGGGTGGTCAGAAGGTCAGGATCAGAGGACAGTGTTGTACTGTGGCTAGTTCGAACCGGTTTTAGTGAACTGGTAGTAGAAATTCCAGGCCACACCCACGTGGCTGGCCACCCCCACCTCTTGGCCTCCCCCTCCCAGTGCCACCGGAAACGCGTCCCATTTGCCTCGCCCAGGGCCAAAGGCGCACTTTCATCTCCGCACTTCCCTTGCACCTTTGGCCCTGGGTGAGGCAAATGGGACGTGTTTCCAGTGGCGCTAGGCGGGGGAGGCCCGCCAGCGCCAGCCCAGCAGCGCCACCAGCAGGGACGCGTTTCTGGTGGCACTGGGAGGGGGAGGCCGAGTGGGTAGCAAATTTTTTTGCAGTGCATCACTGTCAGAGTGTCAGGATCAGATCAGGAAAGGGACTTAATGTTATCTGGGGGACATTCCAGGCTGAGCATGATAGTATTGTTCACAGTTATTGCTTGGGGTACACAGAAAGAGCCTCCTTGAAGATTGTGGTATTTTTGAACCACAACTAGGCATACCCTAGGCAATGGCCACCTTGTGCCACCTAATCTAGGTCGGGTGGAAGGAAGTACAGAATGAACTCCCCAAAAAGGCAATTTCATTTTGGCAATTTCACATCTGGCTTAGACGTGGAAGAAGACAAAGAAGAAGTTATTGCTTGTCTTGTCTAACTTTTCATGTTATTTCCTTACCAGGTTTCCTCTGTGAAGATGAAAGGAACATGGCACCACAGAAGGACTTTAAATGTGAGATAGGCTCTCCAGATTCAATGCAAACATCAGTGAATGGCAATGAATAATATAATTGTATCGAGAAGTGACTTATGGGGTTACCCAGTTCTGTGTAGTGGATAAAGTGATGGACAAGGCTCAAGAGGCCTGTATTTGATTCTCCTCTTAGCCATGGAAGTTCTCTGGAAAAGTGGAACTGGTAAAACAACTCCTCAAATATTTATTTTATTTTATTTATTTATTCAATTTCTATACTGCCCACTCGGCCTAGGCCGACTCAGGGCAGTTCACAATCATGGATAAAATAGCATAGTTAAAACTACTTAAAAACTACCCACCCCCAAAAAAGGGTGCAGGGACCAAAGGGGGAAGGAGTTCCACTACACCAACAACTCCACGAAGGTAACCCTTCCACATGCACTCCACACTTGGCCTGCCAGCCAGGTTTTGAGTTCTTTTCTGAAAGGCAGCAATTCCATCTGGAGCTGTAACTCTGTTGGCAGGAGGTTCCAGAGGGCCGGTACGGACATGGAGAAAGCCCTATTCCTTGTGCTAGAGGGGCAAGCTCCTCTAGCCAATGGTACAATTAGAGAGCCCCTCCGGTCCGCTCTGGTTGGACGGACAGACATCCTTAGGGCGATGTGGTCTCTTAGGTAACCTGGCCCACTACCATATAGGTGGAGAGAGAAAACACCCCAAAAGAACAAAAATATATTAGCAAAATGTGTATTTAATAAGTGAAAATGCAAGTAGAAAATATTAATAAAAATGCTAGGGAACCGGACAAACAGTAGAATAACAATCTAAACGGGTAATGACCAAGGGACAACCCACAAGGGTGGGAGAAACCAAGATGAAATGTCCAAAAAGGCAGGTATGTCAGTAGGTAGAAGCCTAATAATAAGGTAAAATGTCCGTGGAGCAATAACAAATATACAGGCTGGTTCAAAACATAGATCCCATGGAAGACCGTGTATGCGAGAACAGAATGGACGGAAAGCCAAGTTCCGAAAATGCAAAAACCGCCGAAGGGCTATGTAACATCCAAGTATACAGGGAGGAACGAGGTACCTACGAGACTGTAAAGGATGGCCAAAAGAGCTGTATCGACGTAGATGGGTAGCGTAATTGCAAAGGACGCTACTCAAAGTCCATGTCCGTAATCCATGTGAAGTCAGGTAGTCCGGTTCAAAGGGTGCAACAAGCAATAGAAATATAACAGCCAGAAGGGCTGAGCAAATGTCACCAACCAGGTACGAAGAAGAACAGTTACAGGTCAATATTCCTCCGGTAGAGAATATTTCGAAATCTTTGTCAAGATATGTAATAAAATCGAAACCCGAAGTGACAGTAATAAGCACAATACCATAAAGCAATATAAATGTAACAATGAACAGAGAAATGCATCAAACAACATCTGATTTAAAACAGTAGCTAAATAGTCATGATTAACAAAAATATTAATAATACCTGTAACAACGCGCTAAGCAACACCTCTATGTAGTAACTGATGAAGGGCGGAAGCGTTAAGCAAACTGGAAAAAGGCGAGCTAAATATAGTTCTAAGGTGGAGACACGTGAAAAGAATACCATGGATTAGCAATTAGGTAAAAATAATGAAGGAAATTCTTAAAGATTCTATTAAAGAGGCAGTAACAGAAAAGAGGGGAGCACTAAGAAATAAATTTAAAGAGACTACTGGGAAACAAATTTAAAGAAAAGCCGAATAGTCCTGTTCCGTATTCAAACCTGTGGGGTGCAAAGTAGAAAAACGGTGAATGTAAAAAGCTTCGCGTTGTAACAAAAAACGTTCCCTGTTGATAGAATGGAATTTACACGGTAAAAATGATTCCAATACAGCAGCCTTTAAGTCTGTTGGAGCATGCATCTTATCAACATAATGGGATACAAGAGGTGCTGTAAGAACCTTGTTACGGATACGTGAAATGTGTTCTCCGAGTCTTGTTTTGAGTGGTCTGGAAGATTTTCCTACATAAGGTAGCCCACAAGGACAAATTAAAATATATACAATGTCGCGAGAATTGCAATTCGAGAACCGCGAAAGCTGAAGTGTAAAAGTACAGTTAGGAATGGAAATGACATCAGTTCTCCACATATAAGAACAAAATTTACAATGGCCACAGGAAAAATGCCCAGCTGGAAGAACTGAAGGGCTGGAGGCAGGGGGAAGACAATCAGTTTTTGAAAGGATACCGGCAATGGTTTTAGTTTTCCTAAACCCTATGGTAGGTTTATCTTTACATCCTGAGATGGAATCTAAGATGTGCCAATGGTGATGTATAGTTTTCTTTATTTGTTGTGCAAGCGGAGTAAAATCAATGGACCAAAAGATGTTATTGTTATGTATATTTTTTATTTTGCGTTGAAACATGGACTGTCTAGGTCTGTTGGTTACTGTCTGGTAGGCGTGGTTAATGACATGAATGGGGTACCCTCTGATGAGTAAAGATTGACGGATGCTTATGGCAGATGATTTAAAATCAGAATCAAGTGTGGAGTTTCTTTTTGCCCGAAGGAATAAGCTATATGGAATGTTGTTTTTTAATGAAAACGGATGATAAGAATGGAATTGTAGATAGGCATGCCTATCAGTAGGTTTATTAAAAAGGCGCATATTGAGGTGATTATTGGCAATGAAAATTTCCAAATCAAGAAATGAGACTGAAACAGAGCTAGAAGTGTAGGTGAAAGATAAATTTGTATGTAAAGAATTGATCCAAGTAAGGAAAGCGGCTAGAGAAGCTGGGTTGGAAAAAATGAAAAACAAATCATCAATATAACGTTTGTATACTTCTATATATATGGGAACTCTCTTTGCCTACTTAGTCTCTATATCACTAATATGTATTAACTCAGTTCTCCAAAAAAAACTTGGAAATACATTGGGGAATACCTTCCTAATTCTCTTCTACATTATTATGCTCACGGTGCAATGAGTGTAGTTCACGGCTCTCCCTATCTGATGATAGATGTATCAAATTATTCATGGAGTGAGATTTAAGATGGTTATCATTGGACTATGATAGACTAACAGGCACAAAGAAAAAATTACTTGCCAGTGATAAAAGGGCAAACCTCCCTTTCACATTCTTTTTTTTTATGTGTGTGTGTGTGTGTGTGTGTGTATGCATGTATGCATGTTTACCTGGGAGTAAGTTCTATGGTTGAGCATCCTCAGTGGGGATAAAAGGACTGGGTGGCCCAACACCATGGGACCCCACCGCCGCCTCTCCCTGGCCTTGCCACCAGCCGGGGTTTCGAGGCCAGCTGTGGCAACTCTGCCGGAACCCTGCCTTGGCAGGGATAAAAGGACTGGGCGGCCTGACACTGCGGGACCTTGCCGCCGCCTCTCCCTGGCCTCGCTGCCACTACCAACATGGGTCCTGAGGGGAGAGTGGCTTCGCTGGACTTTGCTTTCCCCCGGCCTGATGGCTGGCGGAGGTAGGAGCACCTGCGCTGGCCTCCCGTAGCCATAACAGAACTATTGCACCCACCATTGCTACAGACACGGAGCCATGATCTTCTTTCCCCAATTATGTGCTGTTTTTAGAGTGTTTTTTTGCACACTGTATTATTGTATATTATTGTATATTTGTGTATTATTGTATACTTTAGTATCTCTTGTATTTTCTGGTATTCTGTATATGTTAGATTATTTTTACTTATGGTTTGCATTGTATACTGATTTTTGTACTGAATTTACTTTTGTATTACTATATTATTATGTTGTTATATTGTATTTTTAGGGGGTGGGTAGTTTTAACTGTTTTTAACATGTGTTTTTTAATTTTTATTGTGAACCGCCCTGAGTTGGCTTTGGCCGAGTGAGCGGTATATAAATGTGACAATTAAATTAAAATTAAATTAAATTGTATTGATATTGATATGTTGTTGCCACCTTGAATCAGCCTTGGCCGAGAAAGGTGGGGTATAAATTAAAATTGTATTGTATTGTATTGTATTTCCCCACTGGTAAATGTGTCTGGCAAGGTTGCATTTTATCCCTCTTTCTGTTCAATCTCTGTACAAAATGTTTCATATGGAAGGGAAGATTAGATTTAGATGTCAAAGCAGGGGTGAAAACTGGTAAAAGAAACAGCCGTCTCATTAAGAAATGCATATGACATCATATTCTGGGCAAAAAGCAGCAATGACTTGAAAGAATGACTGTTTGTTGGCGAAAGAAGAAAGTTTTAAAGCAGGATTTCAACTGAACCTCAAGAAGACAGCAAATCATGACTATAGAAGAATTGTGTCAATTTAATTTTGAAATGAAGCAACTGAAATACTTTAAAAGTTTTCTATAAATGATTTCACTCATCAATCAAAATTAAGACTGTGTCCAAGAAATCAGAAGAAATATGAGACTTAGAAGGGCAACGACAAAAGAGCACTTCAGAACTCCAGGGAATTCCAGCTCACTCAATTAAAAAAAAATTAAGATTAATAAGTCTCCTATAGAGGGGGACATTTTTGTCATAATTTAGAAAAAATAGCTTCTTTTTTAATTTAAAAAAGGATACTTTCAGTAAATACAATTCTTCTTTTAAAAATTGGGGGGTTGGGAGTTGGAACACAGACGTGGTCCTCCAAGGTCTAGGAATGGGTACATGTTTACTAACACTTTAGTAAGCTCTAAAATTGTTATTTGCTATTGACTTAATCTTGGTCTAGTCTAGTGACTTACGTTTCAATCCACTAACAGGTGAAATTGTGGAATGCCTGTGGTTTTCCTAATGTTGAAGACTCCCATCTGTAAGGAATCTCGTTACTCCCGAATAGGACTCTAGCCTACACATAGTTGGGATTCCACTTGAATTGCCACCCTCCTAGCTAAGCAACTCAGGATTTTAGCATGATGTAAGTAAGGTTGTGCATAGCCAAGTAAACACTCCAGTCATCTTCTGGTATTTTAAAAGTATATTGTAGCAAAAGTAGTTTACAGAACAATGTTTTAGGAAGCAAAGACTTATTAGTTTCAAAAGTTCAGAAAGCACATTAAAACAAAGAAAGCTTATCTAATTGTGGAAGCCCAGAGGGTGCCCCCTTCTAGCTTAAGCCCCTACATGTTTTCTAAGTGCACAGCTCACCCTTAGCACGAAGCACCAGATCAAGAAAATGTTCTGCTCCTTCCCTCTGGGTTTTATCTCCTCACACATGTTCCACCCTCTTGCCATTCCCCTAAAGGAATCCAGTCAATGACCACACAGTATCACATGCCAATCAGACCTTAAGTTTCATTTCTTCCAAACCATGAGGCTAGCATGTTTTGACTAACAAACCTTCTATGAAATGTACCATAGCTCCCCCAATGTTTGGAAATCTCCATTTTGAAACTAGGCTAAGATCTGGGTACAATCAATACCCTGACACCATTATCTCTTATTAGTGGTCAGTGAGGCAAAGGCGGTAGAAACAGGGGTCTTGAAACAACTGAATAGGAAAAAAAACACATAATCCCCACCTCTAGAGTAGATCTGGTTAATTGGAGGCTAAATGGCTGTTTCAGTGAGCAGAACAAAGAAAAATAAAACTTTTAATTTAGTGCAGTAATAAGGACCCATTCAACATTTAAGCTAGCTAACCTGGCTTTTACACCATGCCATGTACATTTGCCTAAAGAAGTGACCCATGAGTTACAAAAGCTTGCATTGTTTTATTTTTTGAGTGACCCTATAAAAGGTATCTCCTCCATTCTGCAGTTGTTTGATTATATGGCTGGGTCACACAGCTTAATTTTGCTAATTGAACAAGAGAAAGTAGCCATCTTTTTTACATTCATTCTGTTCATGGTGTCAACTTCAGTCTGTGCTGCTGTCACACTCTCATTTCTTTCCCTAGAGAACTCTAATTTAGCCGACCAGTACAGGTGTGTGAGATGTTTTTGTTTGGGGACTTTTGTCTGTTTTTGTCCAGGGATTCTTTCTTTCTACATAGTAAACATTAGATATCACAGGTTGGATCTGCAAAGCCAAAAGGCCTTTGCAGTATACTGCCAAATTTATTATTATTTTAAGATTAATATTACTTTGCATAAAATTAATGTATATGTGCATTCAGCGGTGATCTGCACTTTTAGCAACTATAATACATGCACTCAGTTGTAATGCAGGTTTTAAAATATATTAAAGACTTTTCATCATGGGAAATAATTGGGAGCCATGAAGAGGAGCAGAGTCTTAAATTTCTAAAACAAAAATCACTGCACCACCAGTGAGATCATCCCAGCAGTGGTGGTTTTCAGAAATTAAAAACTCCCCATTATCCTACAGCTCCCTAGGTTTTCCCACAATGAAAGAGATCCTAAGGAAGCCTTGGGAACATCCAAAGAAATAGAAAAGTTTTACTTTTCAAAGAAATTGTGGCTGTGATGTTACCTGGTTCAGGGGATTCCATCTATAGCCACTGAGCCATTCTATGTTTCTTATTCTGGGCTGGGTGAGCCTAGGGAAGAGCTAGTTGGGAAGAAGACTATGAAACCAAACTAGTGCTGAATGCTGTCCCATCACTCCAGACTAACTAGACTTGACAATGCTTCCAGAGGCGATATAAACAACAAAAATCCACAATGCCAAACAGTTAGAATCAATGTGCCAAGCCAACTTTGAAAGGTAGGATTACCACAGTAACCACTCAAACACCAACATGTTCCAGTTGCTGGTCAAGGCAAGACCTGTTTTAGTGCCACAAGCCTTCCAAGCCAAAAATCCAGAAAGTTGCTTGAAGGGCTTTTTATACTTTGTTGGATGGGAATAAAGGATAAAAGGACAAAAGGCAAAAGTTACCAAAAGGTTTCAAAGAATTCTTGGAGCAAATTAAAGAAACAGTCTATGACAATTCAAGAGTTCAACCTAAAAATATAACAAAGCTAAACTTCTCCGCCTAACCATAGGGGCAGTGTAGAACTTAAGCGGGCATTACTGATAGCAGCTGTACTACAGCTTTCCCCTTAAAGACAAGATAAGCCACTGAACAAAGGACTAATCCTTAGAGTGAGCCTGATCTTGGAGGGCAGGTGAGCATAGCTTCCCCCTTAGAGACAGATTACATTATCTAGCCAGATTCTCTAATCCCTTTGCTGTATTAAATGACCTGTTCCAGACTCTTCTAAATCAACATTTTATTAAATTTGACTAATGCAAGCGCGGCGCCAAAATGGCCGCCACGCTCTTTGCGGGCCCCCCCCCACCGGACGAAGACATCCGGGTAGTTAGGGGGCGTGGCCAGCACCCTTATATAAGGGGCGGCCACGAGGCAGCCGAGCTGCCATTTTGCGAAGCGACGGAGCGGAGAAGTTTTTCCCTCTTACCTCCGTCGCTCTTGCCTTGCTCAGGGAAGCCTCTGGCTGCTGATTTTCTTGACTTTTAGGCTTCCCATCGTTTAGCTGCTATGCCCTCGAAGAAGAAGGCGACTGCGAACGCGGCTCGTTCTGCACGGAGGCACCAGCCGGGTTGGAGGACCACAGCTGCGCCTCCCCAGCAGCCTCCTTTGCCTGAGCCCACCGGGACCGGTGGGATGGGGTTAATTACCCCTTGGCCCGAGGCGGGGGGTCCACATACCAGCCCAGCTGGGGCCGCGGCCCCCGGCCCGCAAGCAGTGGCCACTGCCTCTGGCATGGCCCATTATGAGGGGCCTTCTTCCATGGATCCGCAGCTTCTTGCGGGGGGTTTCAGCCATGGGGGGTGGCTGGGTTCCCTCCCCTGGCAGGGTACCCCCCGGCTCTGCAGGGGCCGGGCCTGGGGTCATGGCCGTATATGGGCCCCGGGGTCCAGGGACCTGGACCGGCGCCTGCACCTAGTGGGCCGGCTGGCCCTTTGCCCCCACTTGGCTTAGGGGGCTACGTTAGTGTTGAGGCCCTTCTGGCCCGCGTTTTGGCCCTCGAGGCATCCCTCGCGAGGGTTAACCACCCGGGGGTGCCTTTTGGGGTGCAGGTTGATCCATTGTCTGCCGATCAGCGGCAGGCGGCAGGACGGGTCGAGCTGCCCGAGGCGCGTGGGCCGGCTTCGGCCACTGCCTCGCAGCTCCCCACTCAACAGGCTGATGCTGGTCAGGCCCCGTCGACGAGCTCAATTGCGGTCGTGAGCTCCGACGCCCCCAGCGGGCCGGAACCCCCGGTGGGGGCGGCCTGCGGGGGTGCTGCATGTGAGTATGCGGTTCAATCTAGTGCACCCACACACCTACCCACGTTGGGGGGGGGGGCATTCCAGTGGCCGTGGCCTCGCATGGGTGGCGCGACGGTTCAGTCGCCGACGTCCCACCCGGCGACTTTACCGCTCACCCAGGGCCCAGTTTTGGGTGGTACCTCTTATTCAGTTGGGAATGTGTTAGGGGTGGCCGGGTTGGTCCAGGCTCCTTTTCAGATCCCCGTGGTTCCCACTGTGCCGGTGTCAGCATTGCCGACAGCGGGGTATTCCTTGCCCCTGGGGGACCATTTGGCCCAGGCCACCAAAGAGAAGATCTGGCGTGGGGAGTATGTTGACATCTTCTCCCTTCTTAACAGAGAGCCCACCAAAGAGGAGAGGGAGGGGCAGGATGAGAAGGATAAGGAACAGGCACGTCGTCGTAAGCCGCCACGTACGTGGGCCAATTGGTTGCCGGCGTACCTTATATACATGGCGGTCTACCTCAGGGCCCGGCCGGATTTGGCAATTCCGATGGTCCAGTATTTGGACAACATTTACCGGGCAATGGTCGACTTCCCGGGCCCGTCATGGTTGGCTTACGACGAGGAATGCCGTATGCGGATTCCCCTGCACCCTGAGATGAGGTGGGATGAGCCCTGCCAGAAGCTGTGGCTTCTGTATATGACTCCCACGCGCCCTGCGCCTGGGGACAGATACCATTGTGGACATGCGGTCCAGCGAGCGGCCCCAGCACAGACACCCCGCCAGAGGGCGGGGCAGGGGGTTCCAGCCCGCCTGCTGTGCTGGACTTTCTCGTCCAATGGTTCCTGCAGTAGGAAGAATTGCCGGTACAGGCATGAGTGTCCCTCTTGCACTGGCCCCCATGCGGCCTCCGCCTGCCCCAGGCCTGGAGGGGTGCAGGGCAAAGGTAGGGGCGGACAAGGGGCTGGCAAGACTGCCGCAGAGGGAGCTGGTTCACCGAAAGGCCCCCTCCCCAATTAATGTGGACATGCTGGAGCGTTGGCTCGCATCGTACCCAAGGGGGGCAGATGCGGTTTACCTGCTTCAAGGTTTTCGACTGGGGTTCCGTATTCCTTTCCAGGGTGATAGGTCCCCCCAAGATGCCCCCAACCTTTTGTCCCTTAAGGGGAGGGAGGAGGTGGCTGCCGCCAGCATTTCTAAGGAGGTTGATGCGGGCAGGGTCGCTGGCCCTTTCCCTGCACCCCCGTTCCCCAACCTTAAAGTGTCACCCTTGGGCTTGGTGCCCAAGAAGTCACCGGGCGAGTTCCGCCTGATCCATCACTTGTCCTACCCAGCCGGCCGATCGGTCAATGATGCTATCCCTGATGACCTTTGCTCGGTCAGGTATACATCTTTTGACCAAGCGCTGCGCATGGTGCGCTCATGTGACCCGGGTGCGCTGTTGGCTAAGTGCGACATTAAGTCTGCCTTTTGCCTCCTGCCAGTTTACCCGGGTGACTTTGAGTTGCTGGGTTTTAAGTTCAGGGGTGAATATTATTTCGATAAGGCCATGCCTTTTGGCTGTTCCATATCGTGCTCGGCCTTCGAGCGTTTTAGCACCTTCCTACAGTGGGCTTTTGTCCGCAGGTCAGGGTCCCGGTCTGTAGCCCATTACCTGGATGATTTTTTATTCGGGGGTGAACGGGGCTGGGACACGTGCACACGTCTCCTCAACACATTTCAGACGCTAATGGAGGAACTGGGTCTCCCTTTAGCGCCCGAAAAGACCGAGGGCCCATCTACACAGCTAGTCTTCCTGGGGGTGGAGATTGACATGGTAGCGCAGGCTTCTAGGTTACCAGGGGATAAGGTGTCAAGGATAGTGGCCCTTATCTCGGACTTGCTTGCTAAACGCAAGGCATCACTGCGGGACCTGCAGGTGTTGCATGGTCATCTCAATTTCACTTGCAGGGTGGTCGCACCGGGCAGGGCATTTGCCCGGCGCTTGTGCGACGCCATGACAGGCTTGTCCAGGCCCCACCATAGGGTCAGACTAACCCAGGGCATTAAGGCAGATATGCTTATTTGGCTCCAGTTCCTGAGGGAGTTCAATGGGGTGTCATTTTGGAGGTCTGACCTTGTGGCTTCCCCTCGTTTCCAGATACAGTCCGATGCCTCTGGGTCCCTGGGTTATGGGATGTACTTCAATGGGAAGTGGGCCTATGGTGGGTGGCCACCAGCCTGGTCAGGTACGGGGCGCCTGCGGGACCTCACGTACCTGGAATTTTTTCCCATCCTGGGGGCCTTGATGCTATGGGGTGATGAGTGGGCCAACTCGGTCGTTCATTTCTGGTGTGACAATGCAGCCGTTGTCCATATTGTCAACTCACAGACTTCCAAATCTCCCAGGGTGATGGACCTGGTGCGCCAGTTTGTATTGCGCAGCCTGCACCTTAATGTACTGTTCCGGGCCAGGCATGTCCCGGGGGTCAATAATGATATCGCTGACGCTTTGTCCCGTCTGCAGATCTCCCGGTTCTGCGCCTTGGCCCCGGATGCAGAGGAATTTCCCTCGCCACTCCCGGACGAGATATGGACCTTTGGCAAGGAGAGGTGAACCGGGCGATCGGCATGTCGCTAGCGCCACGCACCCGTAAGGCGTATCAACACGCATTCAATTCTTTCAGGGCATTCTGTGCCCAATTCCGGCTGCCAGATACCTGGCCGATCCCGGTGGCCCATATACTTCAATTCATGGTTGACCTGCATTCCCAGGGCCTTGCACCTCGAACCATAGCATCCAGGCTGTCAGCACTGGCTTTTATGGCCAAAGTAGGCGGACATGCGGACAGTACCGCTGACTTCCGTGTGAGACACGTTTTGGAGGGGTGGGTGCGGGAGCGTGGGCGTAGCCCGGACGACCGCCACCCAATTTCCCCAGGGGTTCTTACCCAACTGGCACGGGGCTGGCAGGACCTATGTTTTGATAGGTATGAGACAGCCCTGTTTCATGCGGCTACAACGGTGGCCTTTTTTGGAGCGCTCCGCATCAGCGAGCTTGTGATGCTGTCTAAGGCGGATGCTAGTCGTAGGGCACTGGAACTCGAAGATGTCTATGTGGCCAAAGACTGGGCTCAGTTGAGGATACGCTCCTCTAAGATGGATCAGCATGGCGTAGGCAGTGGCGTAAGACTGCTACGGTGTTCTTTGGCAGACATCTGTCCGGTTGGTGCCCTACAGGAGTTCCTTGCACTGTGTGGCACGCACCATGGCCCGTTTTTCTGTCACCAAGATGGGTCTCCCCTTACTAAATTTCAATTTTGGAAGGTGACCGGCAAAGCGCTGGCCGGTGTTGGCCTCCCAGGGGCCCGTTACGGCACCCATTCATTCAGAATAGGGGCGGCTTCCACGGCGGTTGCTTTTGGGTACTCCGGGGCTGAGATAAGCCGTATGGGGCGGTGGGGATCGCAATGTTTTCAATTTTATGTCCGCCCTCTTTCACCGTGAGTACCAGTCGAGTCACCGCACCTTTTCTCTTACTCGTTTTTTCCTTGACAGACCCTGGGTGTCGTATTACGCCGGTGACAGTATGGCTGGTGGGCCATAGCTACGTGCACAGGGCAGCGCGTTACGCTGCGGCGACAGAGTGGGGACCCCGACTGGGACTGGGTGCATACGCAAGTCTCACGTGGTATGGTAAGCCCGGGATGTTGTGGAGGGAGCTGTTGCCATTCCTTTTCTCAGGCCAGAGTGCTGACCCGCCTGACATCCTGATCATACACCTTGGGGGCAATGATTTAGGTCGGGTCACCGGCCTATCGCTGAAGCATGCGATTTGCGGCGACCTCGCCTACCTGCATTATGTGTGGCCCGCCACAACCCTCGTTTGGTCAGACATGGTGCCGCGGCACGCGTATAGGGGTGGGTTCGACCTCCAGGCCCTGGACCGGGCTAGACGCATGGTAAACAGGGCTGTTGCCCGGTTTATTGTCAGCAGGGGTTGGGGGCGGGTCAGTCATCACCCCTCCATTAGTCTGCAAAATTATGGCCTGTATGCAGGGGATGGGGTCCATCTGTCGCGAGGAGGTATGGACCTCCTGTTGGGTGATTGGCGAGCAGGCCTGTTGACCGAGCTGACGGTCTGGGGGGGGCGTCGAGCCTTCTTTGAAGCCCCTCCGTGTGGTGGGTAGCACTGGTAAGGTAAACATTTATGACCCACAGGTATCCGGCAGGTTCGCAATTGACTGGACAACACTAGACAGGTATAAGTTGGTTAAACGTTGTCCGGTCAACGACGAACCAGGCGACGGGGTGATGGCTACAGCTAGACAGCATGCATCACCCCGTGATTTTACGGATACGCGTCAGACGGTGGGGTCATTAGTTAGATATTGACTACGGTCAACAATTTGTTTGTTGTCAACAAACAAATTGATACAAATAGATACATTGTAACAATTGCCGTTGGCAATTTGGGGTGGTACCTTACCAGTGTTACTTCGGCCTGCTTGCCTTAAGAATTTGTTGTTGTTGTTGTTCAGTCGCACAGTCGGTTCCGACCCTTTGCGACCCTATGGACCATTGTTCTCCAGGCATCTCTGTCCTCCACCATCCCCCTCAGCACTCCCAGTTCTGTGCCCATTGTGTCTACAATACCATCTAGCCATCTCATCTTTGGCCTCCCCCTTCTTCTTTTGCCCTCCACCTTTCCCAACATCAGGGCCTTCTCAAGTGAATTATAATTGGTCAATTACCAATAGAAATTTATAATTCGGACTAGGGCATGAATCAATAAATGTGGCCCAATGCCGTTATCCACTTTCATTGGTGTCTGAGTCCTTTATTGGGGGGTGCGCCTGCAAATGCATATGCCATCATATTCTGGGCAAAAAGCAACAATGACCTGAAAGAATGACTGTTGTTAGTGAAAAACAACAAAAGAACCTTCTACCTCTTCCTCAATTTGGGTGACTTTCCTGGGAAAGAAGCAGATGTTTTTTTGATGAGAAAAGATAGCTTAGTGTTAATTACTGCTTTGATGCCCTTTCTAGCAGGGTGTTAATTGAAGGTGTTAATTTTCCCTTTGTTCTGGGCACACTTCAGTTCTCATTTTCTTAGCCAGTTTTCCCAATCACTCTCGAAGTCTATAGATGGATTCCATGTGCCATGTTTCCCTAGTTTTTCAGTGTCTTCACATGTAATTCAGAAACATACAATTTGGCCATACATTCTGCAGAGCTTTCTATCCACGTTGCAGAGCCTCATCATATCGTAACATCCCCTTCCCCCAGCAATCACATTTAAAGACTGGAATCTCTCTTTAAAATTAATGGGTTGGTTCATGTGGGAAGAGATGATATTTCAGGAGATTTTGTTGTGCAGTATTGTTTCTCCATTGGTTCCCTTTTGTAGGATAAGAGTGAAGGTTTAGGACGGCAAAGAACCCAAGACTGGTTTTATTATCTGGGTCCAGATGAAGACAGGAAGCCAATGGGGTTTATTGACAGAAACAATAAATGGAAATGTATTAGTGAGTCCACTAGCCATGGTCTCCAGGGCCAAGTGCTATATAGGTAGATGGCTTTTCCTCCCACAGGAGTTACCTCCAATCTAGGCAATTTAAGGTTCTTTATAGCCTAATCTCCCTACACTGAAATTGGCAGAGAGGTAGATACTCTTTACTCAGGAATGGGAAGTAACACAGTCTTTGTGTTATCACTTTGATAAAATAAGCTATTTTTAAAACAAGAGGTTTGCAAGTTCAGGATGTAGCATAGTTATGCTCATTCTCCCTGTATGCTGTTAACATGAAAAAAGGTATAAATATGATGTACATAAAATTTCCAAGCCACTATAGTCAGATAACCTCCTGGTGAGGTTTAAGATAATGACACTCCCTTTGTCTAGATGAGTGGTGGCCACTTTGAAATAATCTGCTCTGGGGTTTGGGGAATTCTCCAGCATTCCTGAAAGTACTTTGGAACAGTCAGCCACTCCTGTCAATCCTCAGCATGGATGCAAAAATAATGAGGGTTGTACACACAAATCATGCAGTCATTCAGTCTGATGTTACCATTTTTGCTACTTTGACATTGTTCTTGTTTTTATTTGCTTTATTTATGGGTTTATTATTCACTCTGAGTGGCATGCTGGTCTTTAGAACAAGTATACTGTGCAGCTACCCCGGTGGCTTAGTGGAAGGTCGGGTTTCGATACCCAAGAGCTGCACTTAGGGGCATGAAAGGAGCCTCATTCGGGCGTCCCCTAAAAATCCTTTCAACCCAGAGTAATCTCTGACACGAAATTATTATTATTACTGGGTTAAGACAGGTTCTGCTGTGAATGTCAGCCAATACAAAGAGAGACTTTGCTTAAAAGTGACAGATATTATCAAGACCTGGGGACTGCACCATGTGCAGTTCATTGCTCACTTTCACAATTAATCTTGCTTTTGATTGTATTTAAATGAAATAAAGGAAAAGCAATTAAGTTTTTGTCATGTCTGTGAGTTAGGTTCATTTTGAGAGCAAACAGCACTTTGTGGATTTCTTCCTGCATACGAGTATTGAACATTTTCTGCTTCTTGAAACATGCATGAGTATATACTTCCTCATAGACACACAAGACAATCTTTCATACCCCTTTGCAAAAAAGAGTGCAAAGTGATTGGTAAGACACGTGTGTCAGGAAGAAGAGAAAATACATCATTGCTGCTAACAGAATTTAACAGTGACTGTTTTCAGTTGCTATAGGTTTTCCATGAAAAATGTTGCGCCCTTCTCCACATTCCTGCAGGAAAAATAAGACTTCCAGAAAATTCATTGTAGCAGCAGCTGGTTTACCATGGGGAATAAGATTTCCTTGGAACAAACAAACAGTGTGAATCTGGCAAGGGAATTAATGAGAATGGCTTTACTGGACAAAACCCATCAGCCACTTTAGGGTGATACAACTAACAGTATAATCAGCAACAAGCAGCTTGTACAGACTAATCAAATAAATTGATTAGTTGGAGAACAAGTAAATATTTAGAGTAGACATAATCAATACAACAGCATGTTTTCTCAAACAATGTATTAAAATAACAGAATGTCCCAGCCAAGTCTATCTGTGTAGAGCAGCATAGCCAGAGATGTTCAACGAATAACAAAACAAATGTAGAATACCTTGATAGAGATAAAAGTATTTATTTAAGAAGAACTGCAGCATGTAAGACTATTGGTTACTGGGAGGTAATGAAATGCTATTTGTTGACTTCAGAGCTTGAACATTGCTACTGACTACCATTCTGCTTCATTTGTAGAGTACTTGTTAGGTAATATCTATTTCTCAACTAGGCACTGCCGATTACAGTCACTTTTACTGCAGCTCTCCATATTTACAACACCCCCAGTGCTTTAGCCAGAAGAATTCCTGTAACTGATCAATAACAATTTTTTTCTTTGCCAATGTTTTCTACTATGTGATAAACAGTGAATCCTGCACCCTTCATGGTTGTCATTCATGAGGAATCTCAAAGTGTTTCATATGGTATAGCTAGCAGATTAGAACATACTTGTCAAGTTTCGGGAAATTCCTGTCAAACCCCCCGTATTTTATACTCTTTCCTGCCGTCATCCCGTATAAGTTAGACTGCAATTAGACTGGAGTTAGACTGGAGGCCAGCACAGGATAAGCATAGCTGTCTAGTTTCCTGTTTGGGCTGGGAAATTTTCCTTATTTGACAGAAATTTCCCAAAACTTGACAGGTATGGATTAGAAGTCTTCTGGTACTGTTTGCATCACAAAAGCTAACACAACAATTTGTAAGTTGGGTTATTCATAAAAATGTTACTACCCTCTTGAACTATATTATTGCCCAAGTCTGGTCTATCTGTGTTATATTAGGGCCAAAATCCTCTTAGTTATGCTTGTGGGGCAAATTGCACTAATGTCATTAGTGAAGTGAAGATGTTGGGATTGCATGCTGAGCTGTTCAACTTTTTCACTTTTTGCCATCACAACATGTATTAATTCACCAGTGAGATTTACACTAATTTGGTATGGTGACATGAAAACTCAATATGATTATGGAAAAGCTATAGAAAACCTTTATGGTTTTTGAAGCACAGTATTTATGATGGACAAATTATATGTAAAAGAAAATCTTATCTATATCAAGAACCTGGTTTCTGCCAGGGTACATAAATATTTACATCCTCCTGTTGAACCATTATTGTCAGTTAGGTCCAGACCATTCCTGGCTGAAAGACATGTTTTGCCCAAAATGAACAGTAATCCACAAAGCACTGTTTATGTCTTCAGCAACTGTCCATTTACATTGAAAAATTAAAGTGCTCTGTATCCAGAAACCCTTGGCAAAGGTCACCATGTGCTGAAATTAACTTGACAGCAAGTAATATTAATTGAAAATGTGAAAGGTATATTTGCCCCATCTCTCTGGTGATTCAGAGAAACCTGTGCCCACCTCTATACTCCTGCTATATAAACATCATAATACTAACTTAGGATATAATGTTAAAGTCAAGTGGAAAGTTGAGAAATGGCTATTGAAAGGTAGATTATATATTATAATTCATTTTCCGTATATACAGCCTTGTGTTAGGAAACAAATTTATTCATGAGTAGGACTCCTTGCCCACTAGTGGTTGGTCCCTGCTTCCAAGCTGCCGCCTCCTAGCTAAGGAACCCAGGAGATAAGATAAGATAAGATAAGATAAGATAAGATAAGATAAGATAAGATAAGATAAGATAAGATAAGATAAGATAAGATAAGATAAGATAAGATAAGATAAGATAAGATAAGATAAGATAAGATAAGATAAGATAAGATAAGATAAGATAAGATAAGATAAGATAAGATAAGATAAGATAAGATAAGATAAGATAAGATAAGATAAGGGTTTAATTTATACCCCACCCTCCTGGTGCGAACACCACTCAGAGCGGCTTCCAACACAGAAAAGATATACAATAAACAATATACAGTACAGGACTACAGCATAACAAATACAATAGAAATATACAGTACAATTCCAAATGCGAATTACAAATACAAATCAGAAAAATACAATATACAGGTGTGCTTGACTTGCCCCACGGCCAGTGCCAGGCTGGGGAAGGAGCTAAACGAGGTGGCGACTGTGGCAGTTTTTAAAGTTCAGGCCACCGGAAGCCCAGGTTGGCTTGACCTCCCCACAGCCAATGCCGGACCGGGGAAGGAGCTGAATGAGGTGGCGACTGCAGCATCTTTGGGTTATTTAAAAGTATTTTGTAATCAGAATATGGTACAGAACAAAGTTTATCAAATGTTAACTGAGGAAGGCCAAGCCGTCGCTGCCGTCCCCCCCCCCCCTTCTACCTTAAGCACCTATTTGTTTGCAATTCACCCTTATTTCGAAGCCTCAGATCAAGAGAATGTCTTGGACCCACCTTCTGGGTTTTATTGTCTTACACATGGCCCACCCCCTTTCTATTCTCCTAAAGGAATCCAGCCAATGATCATACAGTATAACACGTCCATCACACATTAGGTTTCATTTCTTCCAACCCATGAGACCAGCATGTTTACACATTCTAATCCCTCTAACGTATGTGCTAAAGGTTCTCCCACACATGGAAATCTCCATCTTGGACAAGGCTGCACCAGGGCACAAATCCTGCCCTGACATTGCTAAACAGAATCATCCCCTCTTTCTGTTTTTATACACAGATGCACGGTTCTAGTTTACTTTATATCAGGGGTGGCCAATCTTTTACATATGAGACATCTGAGTGGGCTGGACCACACACCCCGGAAGTGGAAGCAGCCGCATTTACAACTGTTGTAAATGTGCCCACTTCCACATTTACGGCAGCCGTGGGTGCATTTATGCATGCACGGGCACATTTTACAGATGACGTAAACATGCCCGCTTCCACTTACAGGTGCAGTGGAGGTGGCAACAGGCCAGATTGAATGGTGTCATGGGCCGGGGCCAGCCAACAGGCCGTAGGTTGGGAACCCCTGCTTTATAGTATGAATCTGTAAATACAAGCAACAAAGAGAAGGCTGCCTTCTACTGAGTGATAGATGTTATGGTGCCACTTACCTCACAAGCAGTTTGTTCCTGTTGATTGCAATTCTGAATACTCACTTCATCTCAAAAATGTTTAAATATTTTATTAACTTTTCAAAATGGTCTGTCACAATTCAGAAGTAGACTATAAAGATTTTCAATGAATAAGCCCCAAATACTAATGAGTTAGTAGATTGTAGGGTTAAAAGGTAATGGCAGTTTAATGGTGAATGATATAATAGTGAACCACTTGAACCCAAAAGACTATCTGGAGATACATGAAAAGCAATCAGTTGCACTATTTTAAGGTGAAATAGACAGTTGGCTTTGCTATGAACACTGCCTGTCTTCATTGGAAACAAGTTATTCATGGTGTACAACTGGTTTTTTTGTTGTTGTTGTAAGAACAACATAAAACAGAGGTTTCCAGCCAAAGGAGCTTAGCGCTATTGACATCCTCTTCTCTCACACTTGTTGCCATGTCAGATTCACTTCACTAAGCAAACGTCTCTGAGCACTTTTCATTGTTTTGCCCTTGGGCAAAATGGTCAAGCAAAGAATCATTGAGATTGCTCTCAAGTCATTTGTGATGATAGCCTGCTTAAGATGGCTGCTTGTTATCTCACTGACTCATTTCCAAAATTGAACTTTTATATGGAATCTGAACTCTTTTGCTGCTATCAGGGGATTCTTGGGGTGGTGGTGGAAATGTTGCTACAGAAGAGCTATTGGTTTATTAAATAGCTGTACTACAGACAAAACATACACAAGACAGAAGAATCTAAACAATTATTACATTGTGCCTTGAAAGAGGAGGCTCTTATTTTTCGTGGTGATGCTTCTTCATGTATCCACAGATTTATCACACATACACCACAACAAAGTAAGTTTCACCTTTCTCAGTTTCCAAACACTTCTTACTTTACCTACTTAAGATTCCTGTACCTATAACACAGGTAAATTGTGTGATTTTTCTCTTCTCGGTCCAGCATATATTTCTGATGAACTGCTAAATTCTCAATCAGAGATGGAATAAAAGGGAAAAAAAGCCAGCCCATAATAAGTAACATTTGAATTTTTTCTTTATTTATGCTATTTCTTTTTTTCATTTAGTATATTTTATACCTTCCATTTGGAAAGGAAATTTCTACTCTGTGGTGTTTACAAAATTAAAACAACATTAAAAATGCATATAATATAATCAACTCTGGTGACAGCAGCATGCATAAGATAAAATAACTCTAAATAGTCCCCACAAACAGAATATAGGGCCTGGGAACAAACAAAAATACTCAGAATTAATTGACTATAGGGAGGAAATCTTTGATTGCCTCTCTATACAATTCTGTGTTTAGATGCTTCTTGAATACTGTAACTTTCAGAGAGGGCTTGATACAGCTCTGTTGACAGGCTGTTCCATAGCATGGGTGCCACCATAGAGAAGCTCTCTGCCTAGTTGCAACCTTCTTTGCCATCTTCAGTGTGGGCACCTGGAGCTGCAAATTCTGGGAAGATGTGATGGTAAACTTTATTATCACCAGTGATTTATATCCACATAAATCACCAAGCTTCTATCTAGCTACAGAGTGGCTGGCTGGCTAGAGGAAATAATTCCCAAGCCATGATTTTAAAGCATTTAGACTCTTTTCCTTCTTTTTAATCCCTTGAATGTTTTAAACTTTCCATACACACAAAAACTTTGTGAATCCTAACAGATGGAAGAAGTGGTCTTCCAGTGTCTCCTGAAACCTAGAGAATGGGCCCAAGTGGAATAGCCCCATTCTCCTTCAAAAATGAAAATAGACAAACAGGCAAAGCTGCAAGGTAGAATAATGGAGTTAATGCAACCTCTGCTTCTGGGTATGTGTCTGTGTATGTATGTATGCTTTTGTGTGTGTTTGCTAGTGTTTTAATAATAATTGTGTGCCACCAATTCAATTCTGACTTTTGTTGATTCTTTCCAAGGTTTATTAGGTAGAGTATAAGCAAAAGTGAATTATCATTCCCATCTATGGGTATCCTGGGACTGTGCAGCCTGCATAAAGCCAGATAGGCTTCTTTTCCCTGGAAGAAGAATGAACACCCAACCTCTGGGTCCACAACCAGATACACAAAACACTGAGCTATCCAGCTAGCATTAATTTATTAGGTTACAACTTATACTGCTTTTCCAAACCAGTATTTTTGTGCTTTTATTATGCTAAAACACCCATAATAGCTAGGTAATGCAGTATAATAGGAACAAGTATTTGTCCCCAAGTTTAGAGCAACTGGGGAAAGAAGGGGAATAGAAGCTCATTTTTGAGGAAGCCATTCTGAAAAAGTAAGTTTGAGTGTTGGATATTTGTAAGAAAAGGAGCCTGGCAAGCACCAGGAGACACAAAATGCCAGTAGTGTGTAACAGTGAAAGATGAAGGATGTCTTAGGGAAGAGGTGATCCTATAATTATAATTTCATATAATGGAGAGATTCAAAATAAGTGAGAGGAGCAAGAAGATGCAGAGCTAGAAAGAAACTAGATGGCTAATAAGTACTTAAACGAAAAGGGGAGCAGACACCTGAACAGTCCTAGATAAATGCAAAATAAACAATAACCAAGATCTTATTGTGGCACTTTAAGGATTAACAAACCGCTTACAGCACCCACTTTTCTGAAACAAATGGAGTGTATTCTAATCCACAAAAGTTGATGCCATAATAGATTTGTCAGTGTTTACAGTTCCACGAAACATTTTACCATTTTTATTGCTACAGATTGTCATAGAGATGTTATAAAGCATAACAGTGAATTTAATGAGAGAAAGACAAGTTAAAGATAGTGCAAAGGGTAAAACATACAATGGTGCATCTAATGGAAGAGAATGTTAGAATAAGCCATTCATGCCCCACACAGGTATAAACTGATGTGTTGACCTACCCCCTGTAGAAAAAGGAACACAAGTTGGAGGAAAGCAAATCTACACTGACCCCGTTACTCTACGCTCAGCTCTTTCAAGTAGGTTTCCACCACTAGCTCTAATGCCCAACTTGAGGTAAGCAAAAAAAACCAACTGCCTCAAAACAACAGGATGTGGGTTTTTGGTAATAGTGACAGAGTTATTTGGAAGCAGTCACACACAGCAGCTACCCATGTGGCTGGTTAAACCAATAATATGTATTATAATAATATAATAATAATATGGGAGGGTGGATTCCTTAAAATGTTGAAAAGCAAGATTCAGCTTTCATTGCTCTCAAACAGCATCAAAATTTGTATAAGTTCAGAGAGTTGACATATTGTCTTTCTGTTTAGAAATCTGTATAGAAGAAATCGCCTCTAAAGCTCACACGTGAAAGTCTTTGGTTGGTAGCTGGTTTAACCCTTCCTTCCTTGGAACTACTTCATGCAGTGGTGGGCTCCAAAAAAAATTACTACCACACTGTGGGCATGGTATGGTGGGCGTGGCCAGGGGGAGAGCCCTACGTTGCACCCAAATTAGGACTACAGTACTTTATTTCAAAACTTCGGTGGGCAGGGCCAGCCAGAATTTCTGCTACTGGTTCTGGCGAACTGGTGCAAACCTGCTGATGCCCACCACTGACTTCATGAGAGGTTTATCAACAGGATCCAGGTACATAGCTGTCAAGTATCCCTTATTGGCCGGGAAACCCCCTTATTTTACCCTCTTTCCCGCCGTCATCCCTTATTAATTAGACTGCAAAGCTTTATTGCCGACATTGGAGGGAAGTACAGGATAAGCATAGCTGTCAAGTACCCCTTATTTGCCAGGAAATTTCCCATATTCCCAAATCTAAAACTTGACAGGTATGTCAGGTAAGGGGTGGTTGGCTTTTGCTCCTATTTTCACAAGCTCCTTTTTGGGTACATCCCAAATCTCTCTACCAATGGTTAATCACTGTGGCAAGCAATTAAAAGTAGAAAATTGTTCTTCAACAAACCTTTACATGAAAAACATTCTGTACAAGGAGTATTACTTTTTCAAATGGTAGAGAACATGCAATTTTAGCAAAGGTGCCAATTTCATAAAGATCTTGTATTTATATTCCACTCTCCCCCTTTATTTCCCCCTTTACAGGTTGCAGTTAAAATGGATAAACTGCTTACAGAGGAAATTCATTTTTATTTTACGTTACTTTTTCATGTCAATTATAGAACACTTTGTTAAAATGATTACATAATTTTCGCCGAAGCTGGGTACTGAAGGCTGGAGGAGATAAATCCACTTAAATGTCACTAATGTACTCACAAATGCCCGCCCAAAGCAGAGTTTCTCAGTTAGGCATCACTCATACACTACATTCAAAAGCTGCTCTACAGAATCTCTCCAAATGCCAGCAAGTTTTTTGGCCCACCGGTGGGAGTAGGGTAATCGCTTTGCAAAAGGTAGTGCTTATGAATTCTAGAATTGTTTTTAGGCCAAAGCCTGGAAGTTATATGATTCTATAAATCCATTTTCCTCAGACCTCACCTCGACACTTGGTTCTTGTCTTGTGATAAGGTTACACTGAATACTGCTGGCATCCTTCAAGGTTACTGTTCCAGAAAATATTTGCAAATAATTTGACATGCTGTCAGCTAGCAGCAGTGAACTCATATAATTCAACACACTAATGTGGCTTTTCATGCCTTAAGCTATAAATAAGCTTGATAGTCGAAACTTTCTGTAATGTTTATTTAATAGCAATCTTTTCTAAATAAAACTTGATTATTCCCTTGCACTTGGGTGGAGATCTCCTTCTGATATAGCAGTTTCTTCTGACTGCCGTCCTCCTTTTCCTCTTTTCATATGATGAAATCACCTCTTAAAGAAATAACAACATTATTATTAATCCATCGATCAAAGACTTTCACCCAGGGAAATCTGTTTCTATCTCTTTCCTATGCCTTAATACTAATAAAAGCATGCATAGCCTATCATACTAATTCTCAACATGGGCTTTTTGCACTTTAACAAAAGGGGGGAAATCATGGAAGAGGCTTTTTGTTTTCATGTTTCTGATTCCGGAAACAAAGCTTCTAAAGCCCAAATAAACCATATCAATGAAAGAAAAGTACACAAAAGTTTCATGTTCTTCTGTGTTTCCTTCCTTTTTCTAACTTTTCTTTCACCTTTTGTCTCTCAAATTATCCGGGAAATTTTTCATCCATTTGTGTCACAAGAGTTTCTATGAGTAGTCAATCAGAACATTCAGAAGTGAGGAATGGGAATTGTGAATCTGTAAAACGGCCTGGATGGATTGGAACTTGGTGAGGCATACACTATTATTTCAGTAATTCTTGTGGGTAAGATTACTGTGTGCTGCTTGCTCCTGGGTCCCAAAGGGAGGGAGGGAGAATACTTATATAATGTGTTTGTGTATAAATGTTGCTAGGTGAGATCCTTTCCGGGGCATGGGACTATGAGTGGTCTAACTATGCAGTGTTCCCAGCTCTTGTCAATGATGTTAGGCCACGACTAAAACTCACCAAAGATTCCCCCGTCAGATCCCTTTGGCAAGGTGAAAGTGGAGGACACATGTCATGGTCCGCCTAGCCAGTGGGTGATGTGACATCCAAATGCCTTAAAAAGCATGCAAATGGACTTGATTTCTCAAGTCCATTTGCATGTGTGAAATGTCATCACGGAGATGTGTACCAATGTGCAGACTCCTCACTGAATAACGACTCCGAGATATCCAAGGTATTTAATCTACTGTAAATTTATTCTGTTAAAGACATGTATTTTAGTCATTTTGGAGATACTGCTTTATGTTGTCCACTCTGGTGACGTGCCAGGCTTGCAGGCAACTTTGTTGCCTCCCTCCTTCCCATAGTACTACCAAGGCCTGGAGCATCTCTGTTGAGATGAGTGCCTGGCATTGAATTGTTTTTTCTGCTTTTGAGTTGGTTTGTGGATGAGCAAGTTATTTTTTGCTCTGTATGTAGGACCAGTAGTGGTATAGTATTTTGGCTAGAGGAACATCTTTGTGTGGCTTCTGGTGGTACTGTGTATTGGGGAACGCACTCCCAGAGACTTTCTTCCTCTGTAAACAAATACCTGCATAGGTTTTATGATGATCGTTGTTTCTTGTGTTTTCATGTTTCTGATTCCGGAAACAAAGCTTCTAAAGCCCAAATAAACCATATCAATGAAAGAAAAGTACACAAAAGTTTCATGTTCTTCTGTGTTTCCTTCCTTTTTCTAACTTTTCTTTCACCTTTTGTCTCTCAAATTACCCGGGAAATTTTTCATCCATCTTTTTCTGGAGTAATTTTGAAGGCCTCTCTAAGGCTTTTGGAATGCCAGAAATCATGAAAGAGAAACCTAAAAAGAATGAGTCTCAGAGATGTTTTTCATTTCATGCTAAAATTAAAACTGTAAAAACATAAAAATGGCAGAAAAACAGAGAACTCAAAGCAAAACAAAAAGAAAAAAATTCCGCTTTACATACCTCTGCTAGTCCTCCTTTATTTTTGACTGATCATGTTGTTTCCTTTCTCTGTGTTTTTGCAAATTTCATATAAGATTCAGAATATCTGGAACTTGTCTAGTTCTGTCTTGCATTTCTGAATGATAAGCAGATCTCACAAAGCCATTCAGGCATGTGCTGGTATATCGGGCAATCGGGTTTTGTCCCACCCCGCCCTCACCTCTGGTGCCCTGGAGCCCCAATAGCAATGTATCGGATTCCCCCCACCCGCCAATAAGCACCTGCACCACTCCCTGTCCAGCGCCTTCCCATGGTGCCCTGCACATCCCTGGAGCCATTGGTAAAACTAAATGGTAAAACGGAGCCTCTAGTGAAACTAAATGGTAAAAAGGGCCATAGTTTGTGCCAGCAAGCTTGTATCTTACTAGACATGCATGCACTAAAGTGCTGTTTGTGGATATTAGAGAACTATGTTCTTCAGTTAAAAACCTGCCCGGCCATTAAGCTCTACAGGAGAGGATTTTGTCCAGGTTTTGCCAAATTTAATTTGGTTTTAATATGAACATTTTCTCTGCAGTTGCACTGAGGATACAGAACTCCCTACCTAATTTTTTTCAGTTGGTTATTTACTAATGTTTTAGAGTCTCTTTATCCTGTTCTTTTTTCACACATTTGTCCTGACAAGTTGTTAATTTTTTTTCTCGCTTGCCATTTCATCCATGAATTTTTATGTTGCTTTCCATTTTTAAAATTGTAATGAAGTGTGTTTTGTTTCCTTTGTATTTATATTTCTGAATTTCCCCAAGATGAGGCAAAATTCAGTACTCAGGGAAATGTGGTATATTTGAGGACTGGGGTTGGGCCTGCCATTGCCAGGTCACATCTTCAGCTAATGAACAGAAGGAAACTAGGCATCTCATCAGTGAAACAACTTCTTTGTGCTGTACTCTGTGCAAATATTTGCGTTACTAAAATGAATTTATGAAGCAATTACTTTTAATGCTATAAGAGGAAATTAAGTACTCATTGATTCTTGATTTATAATCTGGAGCTAAAAGATCATGAAAAAGCAAATATAACTTAATTAAATATCCTTTGACTAAGCTACTATTGCAACCTTCACTCGTAAAGCAAGTAAAACACCCCATTCTTGGAACATAAATGTATATTGGCTCTTCTAGTTCAGAAGGCAAATAATTTACCGACTAAATATATTCAGTAAAGTTAACTCAAGTGAAAGATTTCCTCTCTTCCCAATGGCCTCTGGCATTTAAAGGAAAAGTAGTGAGTATAATTGTATGGAATTTGGAGCACCTAGAATGACAAAAGTGCTTGCTCGGTTTTTTAAAAAAAGGAAACAAAAAGGAGTATTTTCTTTTGTTTTCCTAGTGTAGTGAAAAAATCTAATTTGCTTCTGAAGTAGAATATACTGTGAAAGGAATGAATCTTTATGGTTGCATTCATTGCCTACACACTTATGGTTATTCATTCTTGACATAGAACCCATTAACCTGAGAAAATTTAATTGAATTCTATAGTAACATTGCTATTTTTCCACCTTGAAGAGTAAATAAATTGGGGAGAAAACACAATAATGTTCCCTCTAAAGTGTAACAGTTCAACTGATGTATTTTGTCAATTAAGTAGTCAGTGTGACTTCTCTCCCTCTTTGTGTTATAGAAATAAGTTTGAGGGAAACAGAATTGATGAACAAAATACTAGATGGATCACTGAAGTAAAATCCATTGTGAAGTGAGGTTTAATAAGGTAGACTATTTGTAGGTATACTCAGTCAAACTTACATTAACCTTTGAGTCAATAATTGGATTTTATTTCAGCATGAGTAAAGAGACAACATTCAAAATAGTTTTGAACTCACTTGAACTCGGTGAGTATTTCAGTAACCTCAGAGACAAGGGTTTTGAAGGATTTGGTTCTCCAGGATGTTAGCAAAAATATGTTAGAAACCTCAGCATCATGTATTAAACAATTTATGAGAGCTCTGATTGAGTCTAAAAGAATGGCCTTAAATTTATAAGACTATATTCCGAAGGAAAGACAGGAACATTGTGTGCATGTATGTATGCAGTGAATTTCTTTCCATATTATTGTTTCTGAAGAGCCAATATAATGCAGTGTATATGATGAAAGAGGGGAACTCAGAATACCTGAATTTGAATCCTTGGCTATAGAAATTCACTGCGCATTGGCAGTGATAAACCACTTTTTGATCATCTCACGTACCTCAAAACTCTGCTTGGGTTGCCATACATCAGAAGTCACTTGACAGTCCGAAACAACAACAACACATTTCACTTTTTCCTAAGCTTTCACTGAGATGCTTTTTTAGATCATTATGTGGGCATGAAATAACTTTTTTCAATCCTGACAAATCTTTCATAGATAACTGCAGCCAACCTCTGTGTCCCCATGCCCTTCATGGCCATGGGGACATCAAAGGTGCCTGGAGGGTTGGTTATTATCACATGGTGAATTGTCTTTGCAGTGAACTCACAACTTTATTGCAGAACTATATACAGCAGACCAATTGACTTCACTGTCTCTTTCCTTTCCTGGCTCTCAGCTTTTCTAAGTTCTTGTGTCCACAGACAGAGTGGTTAAGTTTGATCCCCCATTTCCTCTGTTCAGATCGTCTGGGAAATTCTGTTCATTCCTTAATTTCTACCATATCCTCTTCTTTTTCACAGAGGTCCATTTTTTTTAGGGAAACATCCAGTTTTATATATCTGTATAAAACAAAACAATGATAACAGTTATGTGACATAGCCCCAAACTGGATGATACAACTTTTACACTCCAAATTCTTCTACACCCCAGAAGCAGAGCAGGAGTTCTGGATGTAAGCAAATGTCTCTATGACAAAAATAAAACAAAGTCCCAGATACAAAGAAGAACATCCACAACATAAAGAAATTAGCCCCACATATACAGTCTCTTTAAGGGACTGTGGTGGCTCAAGAGGTTAAGATGCTGAACTTGCTGACTGGAAGGTCAGAGTTTGATTCCCAAGTATTGCATGTTGGAGTGAGCTCTCGTCTCTGTCCCAGCTCCAGCCAACCTAGCAGTTCAAAAGCAAGAAATTGCAAGTAGATAAATAGGTACCACTTAGGTAGGAAGGTAAACAGCGTTTCGTGCACTCCATTTTTGAGGCATGCCTGTACCATGTCCATGGAAATGTCTGCAGATACAGACAGCGCTGGCTCTTTGGCTATAAACAGAGATGAGCACTGAACCCTAGAGTCAGATACAACTGGTTTTTGAGCAAGGGCAACCTTTATCTATATAACTAAAATCAAGGTCGGGTGCTGTATGTTTGTTATACAAATCCACACCCCTGCACCGATCGCGCTGAAACTCGGCACATATGTACCTTGGGCCGAAGAGACAGTCACTGCAAGGGTGTCAAGCTCCATGGGGAAGGGTACACCCCCTAAATCAATCTGCAAAGGGGACAACCCCACCAACAGGAGAAAAAGCAAGGGAAAAAGCCAGATTGTGATGTCATCGCCACAGCTCACACCAATTCCCAGCTGACCAGATCTGGGGCTCCATGACATCACAGGGCTCCATCATACAAAGCAACACCCCTGCACCGATTGTGCTGGAAACTGTGTACACGCGTACCTTCAACGTCTGGGGTGGCCGGCGTGGGTCCTTTCCCCCCAAAAGGGGCTGCAATGCCCCACCCCCGGTCGGCAGAAACAACTAGGGGAGGTGACTGTGCATGCGTGAGAATCCACGCATGTGCCTAACCCTGCCTGGCATTCCAGGCTGTGGCACATGCATGAAATTCCATGCATGCGCCAAAGTCTGCCCGGCATTCCAGGTGGTGCACGGCATAACCGCCAGTATGGACGGTGGCAATTACAGCCATTACAGCCGCCTCTGCCCCAGCGACTACTGTCGGTGGGCGACCACCATGGCATGGCTCCTCTGCACTTCTGAGGCACGCCTCGGGGGAAGGGGGAACCCATAGCCGGGGGGCGGGCAGAGGACGGGACTGGGCTGCCACTTTCCACAGGCCTCCTTCCCCCCAATGGGTCCTCTGCCCACCTGCCCAAATGGAGCCTCCCTTCCGACTGACACAACCCACGGGAGGATGGAGGGGATGGGCTTTGATGGCTACCCACTCACTGTAGTTGCTGGGGAGGGTGGCTGAGACAGCGCCTCAGGGCAGGGCTGAGAGAGCAGTCACGATGACAGCAGACAAAAAGGTAAGGCAGCTGGAGTGGGGGGTGGGGGCCGGCCCGGGTTTCTCCTTGGCCTGGGTAGGGTACCCCCGGGCAACGTTGGGTCCTCTGTTAGTCTTTTATAAAGTCTCCTTAATGTTTTAGCCCCATACTATCTGTTTGTATCATTGTAAACTGCCTAGAGTAGCACTTTATGCTCATGATGACAGGTTATAAATAAATAAACTATAGCTACTGTTCCTTTTAAATGGTAAAATATGTGCCTTCCCACTGGATGAAACACTCCAGCAGCCAAAGCTCTGCTGACATTGTGAGTTCAATCCTGATGGGGATCAAGGTTGAATCAGCTTTCCATCCTTCTGAGATCAGTAAAATGAGTACCCAGCATGTTTGGGCAAAAATACTAATTACCTTGTGAACTGCCCAGAGAGTGCACAAGTGCTATGGGGCAATATATAAGTGTAATTGCTAATTTCTTGCTAATTTCTGTGCAGATTCAGTCTTCCAGTACCCCTGCTGAGCAAACATATTGGGTTTTACTCCCTAAACCAAGGTGGTAAGGGCCTTATCCTCCCCCTTAGATACAGGTGAAACTTGAAAAATTAGAATATCGTGCAAATGTTCATTCATTTTAGTAATGCAACTTTAAAGGTGAAACAAATATATGAGATAGACTCAGTACATGCAAAGCGAGATATGTCAAGCCTTACTTTGTTATAATTGTGATGATTATGGGGTACAGCTTATGAAAACCCCAAATCCACAATCTCAGAAAATTAAAATAGTGAGAAATGGTTCAATATTCTAGGCTCAAAGTGTCCCATTCTAATCAGCTAATGAATCCATAACACTTGCAAAGGGTTTCTGAGCCTTTAAATGGTCTCTCAGGCTGGTTCAGAGGAATCACAATCATGGGAAAGACTGCTGACCTGACAGTTGTGCAGAAAACCATCATTGACACCCTTAATAAGGAGGGAAAGCCCCAAAAGGTAATTCCAAAATATGCTGGATGTTCCCAAAGTGCTGTATCAAAGCACATTAACAGAAAGTTATGTGGAAGGGGAAAGTGTGGAAGAAAAAGGTGCACAAGCAGCAGGGATGACCACAGCATGGAGAAGATTGTCAGGAAAAGGCCATTCAAAAGTGTTGGGGACTTTCACAAGGAGTGGATTGAGGCTGGAGTCAGTGCATCAAGAGCCACCACACACAGATGGATTCTGGACATGGGCTTCATATGTCGTATTCCTCTTGTCAAGCCACTCCTGAACAACAAACAACAGCAGGTACTGATTCTCCAGATTTTCTAACTGAAATCTTAAATCACAGCCCTTTCCGAAGATTTTCCCAACCTTTGAGCTGAACCAAATAGTCCATAGGGATGACAGAAACTCTTTTGAAAAGGATAGAGTAGCCTATGCTCATGCAGAGAGTTGGTTCTAAACAATCTTTTTTTTTAAGTGAATGAGGTGATGATCCACTGTACAGGTACAGAAGCCGAGAAGAGTGGAAATTTAGCCGTGCTTCCTCACCGGAGATAGAACATTATCCTCCACCACACTGGACCATAGCAGGTACAACTCTTGTTTGCAACTATCTACTAAATGCTACAGTGCAGCAATAGCACTGTGAATGGGACATGAATAAAATGACAAATACTCACACATCTTGCGTGGTGAAATAAATGCCCTAGTCAGGTGTAGCTGCCTCTCTGCTTGCTTGCTCAAATAGACTGAATGGCAACCCAGCTCAGTCACCTTTTTCCATATTCCTCCCTGGAATATGTTGGCGAACGATAACTAGATGAGAGATAATATTTGTTGGGTTACCAGTTGGCAACAAGCATTCAAGTAATACCTCATGAGGATGGGAAAGACTCAAAAGCTAAAAGAGAATCTCGCTCACTCGCTCTCGCTCTCAGCAGCATTATTACTTGAATAGTCTGTCCTCATTCTGCCTAATGGCAAGCTCCTCTTTCCCCTAGTAAAAAAAACTGCAGATGACCCAGGAAACATTCAAACTGGAGTCTGGTGTAAATCTGTCAACTGGGACACTTCTCTTGGATTATCTCTATTACCAAGTCAGGGAAACAGTCAGTGTTCCTTTTGTAATGCTGCTATAATGTTACTTTAGTGTTACTTAGTGACACTACATAAACCATAAACAAAGTCAGCTGTGTGATCCATGTACAGCAGAAATTCTCAACCTTTATAAGCTGGGGGCTGAGTCACGTTCCCTCAGACAGCTTCGGGGGCTGGATGGTCATTTTGCCCTTCCTGCACCACATGGCATTTCCTGGTGTGGTGGAAGCAGGGGAGCACATGAAATGGTGCCGTGGGCCACATCTAGCCCATGGGCTGCAGGTTGAAAATCCCAGATGTACAGTATAAAACATGTGCAGAAGTAGAAGATGATACCATTTCTGGATCTTAAATAAAAAAATCATTGTGTGTTTTCGTGATTCATGATCACTTCTTTAAGCATGCATTCAAATGTTCATGGCATGGTGGTCTGCCAGGCTCTGTTCCAGGGGTGCCCAAACTATGGCCCATGGGCTGGATGTGGCCCATGGTGCCAATTAATCAGGCTCTCACCACCCTTGCCACACCCAGAAGTGGACGTAAACCATGCATGTGCAGAATGCTTCCGTAAATGTCCCACAGCTGTCAAATGTGTTTATGACAGCCGCAGGTCATTTACGGTAGTGTTCTGTGCATGCATGGGTGTGTTCTTTGCACGTGCATGTGCATTTTACTTCTGCTTCTGGAAGGGAAGAACCACATGACTAACACGCTTGACCACGTGACCAGCCCGCAGCCCAAAAGGTTTTGGCACCCCTGCTCTGTTCTTAAAAGCAGCAGTTTATTTGATGCTCTACCCGCATTTTTCAAACACAGGAAACCAGACCTCTGCTTTTTGCTCTCCCCAAATGGCTCTTTGAGGCTGTAGGCCCCTTCTCTGGCCAGGTTAAAGCAATGCAAATTCTGGTGACCTCCATCAGGGAATGTGATTGCTATTTATAAAATGATAAGCAGGGATAGTAAACAAAAAATTGAAACATACTCAAAGAAATAAAGAAGACATAAAAACATAATATAAGAATAATTTTTTAGCTGGCAGTTTCTTCAGTGTATAATCACAAGTCTCTATTTTTCTCCTTTATAACTTAAACTCTTTCTGTTGCTTATTCATCAATAGATATTTACTCCAATTACTTACTGAACACACTTTTAGTCACAACCTTTTCTCAAAATAGACCACATTTACTACCATTCTAATTTCAACTAATTTTTAAAATTAGTGTTATTTTTACTGATAACATTAATAACACTAACTTACTCTGAGTATCTCTACTGTACACATCCCCTCATATACGAAACAGAACCTTTCCAGCCAGGACCCATACAGAGCAATCAGCTTGCAGTTCCATTCCTAAATTTTCCTCCAAACGTCTCAACTGCCATAACTGTTATTCCTGGTACAATCTTCCTGGTCTGTCACATATTATGCAAACCAGTACACAAATCATACACTGTGAAAAATCATTACACAGCCCTTGAGGATGGTACATGATTATGTCACAATCCATAGTCCTACTGCTTTGAAGGCTCACAAAGTATTCCTTCCAGGAATCTGTGACTTCAACCACTACCCTGTTCAATATCTATGCATGCAGAGGTCAACCTGAAAGAGTTGCCATGATGGTCTAATGAAGAGCCAGCAGTCTGGGGTTGTATGCTTGGTCTCATCACCTAGTTATATTGCTGCCGCAGATGGAATTAGAAAGCATCCTGGCTTTCCTCTCTCACAGATTAGACATACAACCAACAACAACACAGAGGTGGGAATGAGGTGCTATACCAGTACTTGACATAAACACAAATTTTGATATGGCACTACAAGTGATGGTATTAAATTGTCATAGAGCCCAATCCTACATGCCTGGCATCAAAATATAGAAGGATCTCCTACAATAGCCTTGAAATATACTGTATAATAAGCAAAATGTCTTCATCTTCCTGTGAACTCCAAACACAACTGATATATTCAGTTCAAAGATGTGTCTCACCCCACCCACACCTGTCCTTCAGTGTCCTTGTTTCAAGTGACTTACATTAAAATGTTCACCTGCATTGTGTTGCATGAAAACTGTTGGCAATGAAAATTATTGTTTTGTAAATGGGCAGGGAACGAGTCCAGGTGAACAACAGGCAGCAAAAGTGAATGCAAAAGAGAAATCTCATCTTTTATTATGGCCAAGGGGAACATCTGCAGAAATGTGTAATGTGCAGAACATAAAGGGAAATATGATACATCTTAAAATGACCCCTCTTCACAGAGAACATAAGGCAGAATAAATAATTAAACCAATGGCAATGACCTTAAAAGAATCAACAGAAGGAAATAACAATTTGCTTTTGTCTGACATGCAGGGGGTGGAATAACAAAAAATATGAATAATGAAACATATGGACATTTATTGGAAAAGGTAACCACTATGGGCTTTTTGATTCAGCCAAATTGGTTGGGAAATCTTGGGACTGTGATTCAGGATGTGACTGAAAGAGAAAGAGTTGTGGAGGCAAAAGCTGTGCTTCTCATGGATAAGTATAAGACCCTTGATTTAGGTAGTAGAATTTCAACATGTTTGTGCAGGAGGAGCACTGGAAGGCTGAATCCATATAGTGATCTTATGTATTTCATTTGCATTTCATTTGTGGGCTTCATTTGTGTATGGCCTGCTTCATTTGACAAACATATCTTGGACTTGGTTCATCTTTAATTTCATAGAGATATCTGAATTCTTCAAGCAACTCCCATTCTGGTGCTGGTGAAAAGAACTCAGGGTGTACAAATTCTAGCATCCAGTTATCACTATTGTTGTTTGTTATACAAGTATGTACAAAAGAAACATTTTGAGAGGTTTGCTTGCAATACTCACTTGAATGAGAGAGAGAGTTACAATAGCAAAAGAATGCAAGCGCGGCGCCAAAATGGCCGCCGCGCCCTTTGCGGGCCCCCCCCCACAGGACAGAGAATCCGGGTAGTTAGGGGCGTGGCCAGCTCCCTTATAAAAGGGGTGGCCACGAGGCAGCCGAGCTGCCATTTTGCCTCAGCGACGGAGCGGAGAAGTTTTTTCCTGCGCCTCCGTCGCTCGTTGGTATCACCGGGAAGCCTTTTGGGTCGTTTTGCCTAGTTAGCTTCCCTTTTTTGCTTGAGATGCCTTCCAAAAAGAAGGCTGCTGCGAATTCAGCCCGGGCTGTTAGGAGGCGCAACCCAGGTCGGAGGACCGTGGTGCCGCCTCCTCAACAGCCACCTTTGCCATCCCCGGCCGGGGCTGGTGGCTTGGGGTCTATCGCCCATTGGCCTGATCAGAGTGCGGGCGCGGAGGGCGCTCCGGCCCGCGGCCCGCGAGCGGTGGACACCGCTCCTCTTCCTGCCCAATCCGTTGGGCCTATTGCTTTAGGGCCGCAGCCTCTCCCGGGGTCCTCTAGCCTTGGGGGGTGGCCCGGCGCCCTGCCTTGGCAGGTTTCCTCACCAGCCCTAACGGGCTTCGGTCCTGGCCAATGGCCATATATGGGCCATGGGGTGCAGGGACCTGTCCCCATCCAAGGGTCAGGCGGGCCGGCCGGCTCTTTGCCCATGGTCAATGTAGACACCTTACTGGCCCGTATTGCGGCCTTGGAGGCGTCTTTGACCCGGGCCAGTCAGGCAGGCGCCCCTTTTGGGGTACCTTTGGAGGCGCTATCGGCAGCAGGACACCGGCCGGCGGGGAGGGTTGAGCTGCTGCAGGCGGGTGGCGCGGCTCCGGCCACTGCCTCGCAGCTCCCCAGCCAGCAACCTGGTGCGGGTCAAACCCCGGTGACGAGCTCTTCATCGGTCGTGAGCTCCGACGCCCCTAGTGGGCCAGAACCCCCGGTGGGGGCGGCCCGCGGGGGTGCAGCGTGTGAGTATATGGTGCAAACGAGTACATCCACACACATTCCCAATATAGGGGGGGCCTTTCAGTGGCCTTGGCCTCGCGCGGGTGGTGCAGGGACTACGCCGCTGGCGACCCACCCGGCGACAACTACTGCCACTATGCCACCTGGGGTGGGCCTCGGTTCTTACACTGCTGGGAACATACTTGGGGTGGCAGGGTTAACTCAGGCCCCTTTTGATAGGCCAGCTATCCCCTTTTCGGCTTTGCCGACGGCAGGGTATTCCTTGCCACTGGGTGATCACTTGGCACAGGCTACCAGAGAAAAGATATGGCGTGGGGAGTACGTAGATATCTTCTCACTCCTGAACAGAGAGCCCACCAAGGAAGAAAGGGAGGGTCAGGATGAGAAGGACAAGGAGCAGGCACGCCGCCGTAAGCCGCCGCGTACCTGGGCCAACTGGCTCCCCGCTTATTTAATATACATGGCGGTATATTTGAGGGCGCGGCCGGATCTAGCTATTCCCATGGTCCAATATTTGGACAACATATATAGGGCGATGGTAGATTTCCCGGGCCCCTCATGGCTAGCATATGATGAGGAATTTCGTATGAGGATTCCCCTCCACCCCGAGATGAGATGGGATGAGCCGTGCCAGAGACTGTGGCTCTTGTATATGACACCCACGCGTCCTGCCCCGGGGGATAGATACCATTGTGGACATGCGGTCCAGCGAGCAGCTCCAGCGCAGGTTACCCGCCAACCGGCGGGGCAGGGGGTTCCAGCCCGCCTGCTGTGCTGGACTTTCTCGTCCAATGGTTCCTGCAGTCGAAAGAACTGCAGGTATAAGCATGAGTGTCCCACATGTTCTGGTCCCCATGCAGCCTCTGCTTGTCCCAAGCCTGGGGGGGCGCGAGGCAGAGGGAGGGGTGGACAGTGGGCTGGCAAGCCTGCCACGGATGGAACTAGTCCTCCGAAAGGCCCCCTCCCCAATTAAGGTGGACATGCTGGAGCGCTGGCTCGCATCGTACCCAAGGGGAGAAGACAGAGAGTATCTCATCCAAGGTTTTAAGCAGGGATTTCGTATCCCTTTTATGGGTGATGGATCCCCTCAGGATGCTCCCAACCTTTTATCCCTCAGAGGAAGGGAGGAGGTGGCCGCGGCCAGCATTAAAAAGGAATTAGACGCGGGCAGGGTCGCTGGACCTTTTCCCGCACCCCCTTTTCCCAACCTTAAGGTTTCGCCATTGGGTTTGGTTCCCAAAAAGTCCCTCGGTGAGTTTCGCCTTATTCATCATTTGTCCTACCCAGCCGGCCGATCGGTCAACGATGCGATACCTGATGACCTTTGTTCGGTCAGGTGCACATCGTTCGACCATGCGCTGCGCATGGTGCGCTCGTGTGGCCCGGGTGCCTTGCTGGCCAAGTGCGACATTAAGTCAGCTTTTCGCCTCTTGCCGGTGCACCCGGGCGACTTTGAATTGCTGGGTTTTAAATTTAAAGGGGAGTATTATTTTGATAAGGCCATGCCTTTTGGCTGCTCCATATCATGCTCGGCTTTCGAGCGTTTTAGTACCTTCCTAGAGTGGGCTTTCGTCCGCAGGTCAGGGTCCCGGTCTGTAGCCCATTACCTGGATGACTTTTTATTCGGGGGTGAACGGGGCTGGGACACGTGTGCACGTCTCCTCAATACATTTCAGACGCTAATGCAGGAACTTGGTGTCCCTTTAGCGCCCGAAAAGACCGAGGGCCCGTCGACCGAACTAGTATTCCTGGGGGTTGAGATTGATACAGTAGTGCAGGCTTCTAGGTTACCGGGTGATAAGGTGTCCAGGATAGTGACCCTTATCTCGGAATTGCTGGCCAAGCGTAAGGCATCCCTGAGGGAACTGCAGGTGCTACATGGGCACCTCAATTTTGCTTGCAGGGTGGTCGCACCGGGTAGGGCTTTCGCCCGGCGCTTATGCGACGCCATGGCAGGGTTATCCAGGCCCCACCACAGAGTCAGGCTTACCCGGGGTATCAGGGCAGACATGTTCGTCTGGTTGCAATTCCTGAGGGAGTTTAACGGGGTCTCATTTTGGAGGTCTGACCTCCTGGCATCCCCCAATTTCCAGATACAGTCTGATGCCTCAGGATCCCTGGGTTAGGGGATGTACTTCAATGGGAAGTGGGCCTATGGTGGGTGGCCACCGGCATGGGCAGGCACAGGTCGCCTGCGGGATCTCACATACCTGGAATTTTTTCCCATTCTGGGGGCTTTGATGCTATGGGGCGAACAGTGGGCTAATTCGGTGGTGCATTTCTGGTGCGACAATGCTGCCGTTGTACACATTGTCAATGCACAGACTTCCAAATCGCCCAGAGTCATGGATCTAGTGCGCCATTTTGTGCTGCGCTGCCTGCGCCTCAACGTCTTGTTCAGGGCCAGGCATGTCCCAGGGGTTAATAACGATATTGCTGACGCTTTGTCCCGCCTGCAGATCTCCCGGTTCCGCGCCTTGGCCCCGGATGCGGAGGAATTTCCCTCGCCACTCCCGGACGAGATGTGGACTATTGGCAAGGAGAGGTGAACCGGGCGATTGGCCTGTCACTAGCGCCACGCACGCGTAAGGCGTATCAACAAGCATTCAATTCGTATGGGGCTTTTGCTACTCAATGTCACTTGCCAGAGACCTGGCCTATCCCGGTGGACCATGTTCTGCGGTTCATGGTTCACCTGCATGCACAGGGCCTTGCACCTCGCACCATAGCATCCAAGCTCTCGGCGTTGGCTTTTATGGCCAAAGTAGGGGGTCATGTGGATACCACCTCTGACTTCCGTGTGAGACACGTTTTGGAGGGGTGGGTGCGCGAGCGCGGGCGTTGCCCGGACGACCGGCACCCTATTTCCCCAGGGGTTCTTACCCAGTTGGCCCGGGGCTGGCCAGGCCTCTGTTTTGATCATTATGAGGCAGCCCTTTTTCATGCAGCCACAACGGTGGCATTTTTTGGAGCGCTCCGCGTCAGCGAACTCGTGATGCTGTCTAAGGCGGATGCAAGTGGTAGGGCACTGGAACTCGGAGATGTCTATGTTGCCAAAGACTGGGCCCAGTTGAGGATTCGCTCCTCTAAAACAGATCAGCATGGCGTAGGCAGTGGAGTAAGACTGCTACGGTGTTCTTTGGCAGACATCTGTCCGGTTGGTGCCCTACAGGAATACCTGGCACTGCGTGGCATGCACCACGGCCCGTTTTTCTGTCACCAAGATGGGTCTCCCCTTACTAAATTTCAGTTTTGGAAGGTGACAGCCAGAGCCCTCACCAGGGTGGGCCTACCAGGTGCCCGTTATGGCACACATTCGTTCCGTATTGGTGCAGCCTCTACAGCAGCTGCTTTTGGGTACTCTGGGGCTGACATACGCAGCATGGGGAGGTGGGGCTCACAATGTTTTCAGTTTTATGTGCGCCCACTCCCGCCATGAGTACCAATCCAGTCACCTTACCTCCCCTTTTTCTCAATTTTCTTACAGACCCTGGGTGTCGTATTACACCGGTGACAGTATGGCTGGTGGGCCACAGCTATGTGCTCAGGGCAGCGCGTTACGCTGCGGCGACAGAGTGGGGACCCCGACTGGGACTGGGTGACCACGCCAGTCTCGCATGGCATGGTAAGCCTGGGATGTTATGGCGGGAGCTGCGGCCTTTCCTTTTTTCTGGCCTGGGGGCTGACCCGCCTGACATTCTAATCATCCACCTGGGGGGCAATGATTTGGGCCAGGTCACCGGCTTATCGCTCAAGCATGCGATTTGCGAGGACCTCGCCTACTTGCATTATGTCTGGCCTGCCACAGCCCTGGTTTGGTCGGACATTGTTCCGCGCCACTCTTACAGAGGGGGCGTTAACCTCCTGGCTCTTGACCGAGCTAGGCGCGCGGTCAATAAGGCAGTGGCGCGGTTTCTTACCACCAGGGCTTGGGGACGGGTTAGTCATCACCCCGATATTAGTCTACGAAATTATGACTTGTATGCAGGGGATGGGGTCTATCTGTCGCGAGGAGGTATGGACCTCCTGTTGGGTGACTGGCGAGCAGGCCTGTTGACCGAGCTGACGGTCTGGGGGGGGCGTCAGGTCTTCTGTGAAGCCCCTCCGTGTGGCGGGTAGCACTGGTAAGGTAAACAGTATGACCCACAAGTATCCGGCAGGTTCGCAATTGACTGGACAACACTAGACAGGAATAAAGTAGTTAAACGTTGTCCGGTCAACGACGAACCAGGCGATGGGGTGATGATGATTGCTAACCAGCATGCATCACCCCTGTGATTTTACGGATACGCGTCAGAGGGTGGGGTCATGAGTTAGTTATTGACTACGGTCAACAATTTGTTTGTTGTTAACAAACAAATTGATACAAATTGATACATTGTAACCAATTGCCGTTGGCAATTTTGGGGTGGTACCTTACCAGTGTTACTTCGGCCTGCTTGCCTTAGGAATTATGATTGGTCATTTTACCAATACAAATTTATAATTCGGACTAGGGCATTGAATCAATAAATGTGGCCCTTTGCTGTTATCCACTTTCAATGTTGTCTGTGTCCGTTATTGGGGGGGTGCGCCTGCAATGCAAGCGCGGCGCCAAAATGGCCGCCGCGCCTTTTGCGGCCCCCCCCCACAGGACAGAGAATCCGGGTAGTTAGGGGCGTGGCCAGCTCCCTTATAAAAGGGGTGGCCACGAGGCAGCCGAGCTGCCATTTTGCCTCAGCGACGGAGCGGAGAAGTTTTTTCCCCTCCACCCCCTCCCTAGTTAACAGTGTGATCATGGTCGCTTCGGGGCCGGGTGGGAATTTTTGGTTGGGACCCATATTGGCTTCGGGTCCTGGCTTTTTTGCCCATCCCACACTGTTGCTATGGTTTGATATAGGGGTCTTTCTTCGTTCCTACTGTTGACTTTGGTCACATGGGCGGGTAGCACTGGTAAGGTAAACAGTATGACCCACAAGTATCCGGCAGGTTCGCAATTGACTGGACAACACTAGACAGGAATAAAGTAGTTAAACGTTGTCCGGTCAACGACGAACCAGGCGATGGGGTGATGATGATTGCTAACCAGCATGCATCACCCCTGTGATTTTACGGATACGCGTCAGAGGGTGGGGTCATGAGTTAGTTATTGACTACGGTCAACAATTTGTTTGTTGTTAACAAACAAATTGATACAAATTGATACATTGTAACCAATTGCCGTTGGCAATTTTGGGGTGGTACCTTACCAGTGTTACTTCGGCCTGCTTGCCTTAGGAATTATGATTGGTCGTTTTACCAATACAAATTTATAATTCGGACTAGGGCATTGAATCAATAAATGTGGCCCTTTGCTGTTATCCACTTTCAATGTTGTCTGTGTCCGTTATTGGGGGGGTGCGCCTGCAAAAGAAATAAATGAGAAGAAAAGTTTCTGTTACCTGAAAAATTGTTACCTTTTAATTTAGGGGAACCTCCCACAGGCAGGGTGAATCAGGAACCAAAAGACCACCTTAAATTGTGGGTTCAAATAGAAAGGAGGTCTTTGAAATGGAAGTACCATTCCAATTTAATAGAATCCACCCACAAAATGAGCCCCAAACTTTTAAATGAACCACAGACTATTGCTTGATGCAAATTAGAGAATTTTACTTAGGAAGAAAATAAGAAAACAATAAGCAAAATTAAACATTGGATAGAGAAAGAAAAACAAGAACTGTAAGGCAAATGAATCCGCCCCCCCCCCCAAAAAAAATAACACATGGCCTATATGCTATTGGAAATTGCTACCACAGGGTAGAACCAAAAAGGAAAGAGGTTCTGCACCGGTGATGGGCACCAATTTTTTTACTACCACACCATGGGCGTGGCCTAACTGGTGGGTGTGGCCTACCTGGTGGGTGTGGCCTAGTCGGTGGACATGTGACTGGGTGGCCAATCTAGTCATGCCTGCTACATAGCCCATGAAAACATCTGCAAACACAGACAGCACTGGCTCTTTGGCTGTAAATGGAGATGAGCACTGCACCCTAGAGTCAGATACGACTGGCTTTTGAGCAAGGGCAACCTTTACCTATACCTATTGTTAGATCCAAAGCTGCCAGTCGTATATGACTCTAGGGTTCAGTGCTCATCTATTTATAGCCAAAGAGTCAGCACTGTCTGTTTGTAGATGTTTCTGTAGACATGTGGCAGGCATGACTAGACACCAGAATGTTGTTACCTTTCCCACCGAAGTGGTTCCTGTTTATCAAGTTGCGGTTGCCAGGAGCTGGGACAGAGAGGGGAGATCAAACAGTCATGTCGGCCTTCCAGCTAACAAGGCAAGCTTCTTAACCACTGAGCTCAAGTGGCTAAGGCTCTGACTGGAAGGTGGCAGGTCAGCAGTTGGAGACCCAAGTGCTGGATGTTGGAGTGAACTCCTGTCTCTGTCCCAGTTCCTGCCAACCTAGCAGTTCGAAAGCAAGAAATTGCAAGTGGATAAATAGGGACCACTTTGGTGGGTAGGTAAACAGTGTTCCGTGCACTCTGGTGTCTAGCCATGCCTGCCACATGACCATGGAAACATCTGCAGAAGCAGACAGCGCTGGCTCTTTGGCTTTGAAACGGAGATGAGCAAACTGATCCCTAGCATGGGACACGACTGGCTTTCAAGCAAGATAAAGGTATCCCTTGCTTGAAAGCCAGTCATATCCAACTCTAGGGTTCAGTGGTCATCTCTGTTTTACCGTGGAGTGCCCTGGACCAGCTGCAGTCTACCTTGAAGGAGCAGTGAGTCTTTAAGGTGCCACAACATTTTTTTGTTTACTCTCTGATATGCTTGCACAGAATAAAATGGCACCAATTCTAAAGTTTTATTCTGTGCAAGCAGATCAGGAGGTAAACAAAACAAAAACACAAAAATGTTGTGGCACCTTAAAGACTCACTGCCAACCCCCCCCCCCCCCCGGAATTCTCTTTAGCCTCTGCTCCCCTACACAAACACACACACACACGGGGGGGAGGAAGGAGTGCTCACGTGACGGCTTTGACTTTCCCTCCTCCTTTAGTCCTCCAGGACCAGCGAGTCCAGCCGTGCTGCTGCTTCCCGATCCTGCCCACTTCCTCCCAGGAGAGCGATGACGGCTCTTCCTTCTCCAGTCTCCTCCAGAGCGGCTGCTGCTGCTGCCCCCTTAATAGGCGCAGGTGCCGTTCGGGTAGTGGTGGAGGTGGCGGCATGTGCACGCCTGGGGGAAAGGGAGAGGGAGCTGATGTCACGCCACCTAGAGCAGCTCGGATGGCAGCCCCGCGTGTCCCCACCGCCGCTCCCCTTGCCTTCTTCTAGCAGCAGCAGCAGCACAACTTTCGCGATGCCTGGAGCTAGTCCTGCAGGAAGAGAACTTTCTGCAGGATGTCTGTCTGACTCTGGGCATTGTGAGAGTTGCCCTGCTTGCGCCATGCTGCCTGGACACCTCTCATAATGCCCAGACAGACAACCTGCAGGATGGAAGTTCTCTTCCTGCAGGACAAGCACCAGGCATCGCGAAAGTTGTGCTGCTGCTGTTAGAAGGAGGCAAGTAGCGGCGGCGGGGGTGCACAGGGCGGGCAGGGGAGCTCCTCTGGGTGGCGCGTGATGTCATCTCCCCCTCCCCTTCCCCCAGGGCCAGGCACGTACACGCCGCCACCTCCACCACCACCCCAGCAGCACCCACAGCCTATTAAGGAGGCAGCAGCAGCCACTCTGGAGGAGAAGGATTGGAAGAGCCGATGCCGTTGGGTTACCCGCTCTCCCGGGAAGAGGTGGGCGGGATGGGGTGGGGAGGGGGCGTGGTCAGCCAGGTCTGCTACCGGTCTGGTCAGACCGGGGCGGACCGGCTGATGCCCAGCACTGTTCTGCACCAGACAATGGGAGAAGCCAGCTTATATGTGCATTCAAATGGAGCAGAAAGGGGCTTGCACAAACACTATTGGTCCAAGGCATCACATGGGAGGGAAATGGGTCTTCCCCCACATTTGATTTGCTCAGGAGTGTCCACATGGAAGAGAAGTCCACCCACAAACTTGGTTGGTCCAGGATGTCACATGGAGAAGTGGGAGGAGTTTTGTCATGTGGCCAGCATGGAGGCTGCTATGGGAGGAGTTGAGGCCAGTTGCAAAAGTCCATATATGTTATTCCCCCCCCCAAAAAAAAACCCCACACTCTTGATTGGAGGAAATCATCCAAAAGCCCAGCTCAAAGTTTCCTGGTTGTTTGTCATCTCCCTTGCATACAGCTGCAGAGAGCAAATTTCCTTAACAAAGAGGTTTTCTCCATCCTGATGGGATTATTAAATAGCACTTATTGTTCTCACTCTGGTCTCTCCAGACAGCCAGATTGCAGCAATATCTCTTCAGTTCCTTTTCAATTTGACCTTCTAAGACATGAAACAAATTTAAAATGTTAGTTTTTACCTTCTTATATAGCAGTTTATAAGGCAGAACTAATGTTTACCAAAATAACATTACCTAATGTGGAGCTCCCCATGTCATTCAATAGCCCCCAAGTAGGAAAACCCTACCACTATTGTGTACACATATACTAATTTCCTAACATCCACTTCCCTAGAAACAATAGAATTAGGCTTTAAGACAAGCAGAACATCAGGAAAGGAATGAAAAGGTTAAGTCTACTTTATCTATTTGGCAGAAAGGAAAAAATGCATTTTAAACCAAACTGCAGTTCCTAGAGCCTTTTCACTACTGCTGAGGCTTGGCTTAAACAGAAAGAGAGAGAGAGAGAAGGGGGGGATCCTTGACCATGGTCTTTTTAAATAGCGGTTTGAGATCTTTATAAATTTATTAAAATCAACCCTTGCAGTTATCTTACCTGCAAGTGAATCATGGTACAGTGTGGTGTTTGTGGACATGTAAGCCTATTGGGTATAGTCGGGGGGATGGAAAATAAAGAGTAAAAGCATTTTTATTAATAATAAAAATACATTTTTTAAAAATAAAAAGGGTAATTTCAGATCTGAGGTAACAGTTACACCAGGCAGAGGTTATGGGGACTACATAACACACAATATGATAAATAAAAGTGGGTGCTTAGAATTGCTTTTGTTTCTGATCAATGAACGTCAAAATGTAGATGGTTTTTCTATTGTGTAGATTATGTCTATTATGTATTCAGATCCAATTAATACCAATTCTACATTTTTTCTCTCTTCTTTACATAAGCAAAGCTGTTACGGGGAGGAGCAAGAGTGACCCCTGCACTGGCATAGAGGTCCATCATCCCCAGACCCCAACCCTTTCCTCTCCCAACTAGCAGAGTTCAGAAACTTCTACTCTGGTAAACCAGACAAAGCTGGTAGGTTTCTAAATACAATACTGCACCAGTTTGAGGAGTTCACAATCTGTCTTCACGCGAATTCTTTCTCCACACCAGCAAAATATTATGCTTTATTCTATTTTTATGAAAGGGGACTTTTTTCCTAAGCCTAGTTGCCAGGGAAGCGAACTGGACGAAGAAGCTGCAGGCCAGATCCAAAGGGCTATGGTTCAACTGTCATCCATAGAGTAAAGGTTCTCCACCTCTCTTGTATGGCACACCCTATAACAGTGTATCTTTGGTGGGATCGGGGTCAAATTTTCACTCTTGGATCTGCCCCAAAGGCCCCAAAGTGGTAACAAATAGAAAATATCAAAATTAAAATAGAGCTGCCCATATAGACCGGATTTTGATTTTGGGCTTTGAATGGCTGGGAGTTAGGAGCATTCCAAGATCACTATCAACTTAAAGCAAGAACTGCAACTCCAGGAGCCTTAGAGTGCAGAAATTCCCATTCTATTGCTTTTTCCTCATTTTGCTTAAAGAGGCTCTGAATCCTGAGGCGTGCCCAGGTTATAGTCTGGTCAGGTTATCCTGCTATGGTAATAGAGTAGACCATACTGCCAGCAATTTAATGCCGATTTTCAGGTGGCAGTTAACTAACCTGACAACTTTGAGGACTAACAGCCTTGGTTGGTAAAGCCCATGGGAAGGGTGATGTTCTCCAAGTAGATTTAATCCCACCTGAATCCATCTATATGGAGAGCAGCAGCTTCATCAATACAGACCTGGGGCTGGTGAGAACTTTGTGTGCCAAAGGGCTCAGGACCAGAAAGTGACAGGCAGAACTAGATCAGTGCTATGGGTGTCATGCTACAATGCAGAAGGCAAATGGAAGGACACTGTATTATATTGCTCCCATGGTTAATCACCATAAGGATAGCCAATATTCGGAATCGGACACAGCACTTAAAGAAGAAGAAGGATCCTGAGGTGCTGTCTTCAGCCTTTTATTTTTCTTCAGATAAACAAGCAAACAAACAAAACATCCTTTAGAGAGGATAGTCAGCAGTTTGAAAAGCTGTCACTGGATAGTTCTCTGCTTAAAACCTTCTCTATTTGAACGTGAATCCAATCCAAAACTGGTTTAAGTTTAAAAACCTTTAAAAGGCAGAGGAAGGGCCTTGGAGCTGTCTGTCAACAGCTGATTCCAGCCCAAGAGACTGAACAATTCTATGCTATCACCTGCTCATAATCTTTCCTAATATGAGAGGGTGGGATGTCTATTTAAATCATGGTAGATATTGTCAAATCTTAGTTCATATGCATAAATTAGCACACACCAATTTTATACAAGTCTGCATTCTCTTTTTGCCTCTTTTTCACGAGACACATACACTCTCAATATTGAATAATCTTTTTTATTCTAATATAAACATTCAGAAGACAGCTTGGAAGAATATTTACAATTAATACAGCAAGGAGACAGCACTGAGAAACATGGGAACGGGTTTTAGTTTTAATTGAGAAACTTGCAAAGCAGATTTGTGTACTGTGCCATCACAGTAACACAGATGCTTTCTATGACCCTTGGTTTCCTTGTATTTGTTTTATTTCCTTTTATTGATTATATGAACCATAACAGAGTTACTTATGTCCCTTGCTTCTGCCCAGGAAGAGCTGTGGAAAGATATTCTGAGCTGACATAGTAATATATAATCTATATAGTGATCATTAAAATGCTTATTTAGATTATAGGTTTGGCTTCTAAAACTGTTGCTCTTGTTCTGTATTTATTATGATTCCTTATTCATGTAGTCTTCATTTCATATTTTTGAATTGCATACTCTGTTACCAAAAAATTAGTTACAGCTAAAAAAAAAATAAACTTGAAAAGCTTTTTAAAAAGACATTAGGAAAGGTGTGTCTCTGTGTAACCACAGAAAGAGCCTCCTCATAGATCATGGTATTTTTGAACCACAATCGGGTTTACTCTGGTAATAGCAACCTTGTGTTGCTGGCTAATCTTTCTCACACTAGGTCAGGTGAAAGGAACTGTAGATTGAACTCACCAAGAGGTGCCTTTATTTGGCAGTTTCACATCTGATCTGGACATGGAAGAAGACTATTAAAAATAAAGAAGAAATAAAAAGTTCTACCTGGTGTCAAAAAGAAAACAAAATAGGCAACAGATGAGTATGCCCAGTGGTGGGATTCATTTTTTTTTACTACCTACTCTGTGGGCGTGGTATAGTGGCATGGTCTGGGGGAATGCCCTGTGTTGCACCCAAATTAGGACTACTTTATTTCAAAACTTGGATGGGCGGGGCCAACCGAAATTTCTGCTACCGGTTCTGGTGAACTGGGGCAAACCTGCTAAATCCCACCACTCAATATGCCTATTTAGGGGCTGCATAATAGTGGTATTACAACTGAAAATGTTCTCCCAACAGTCAGGATCTTCATACCTATTGGGGTAGAAGCACCCAGAGGATGATATCTAAAGACATAGCAAAACCTAATGTTATAGGTATTCTTTCCAATCCCATTGTCCCAAGTCACAGAAGGATTTAAGGCCAAACCCATTTTGGACTGAGCTAGCAGTTTGTCCACCCTGGCAAGGCATGGTTTCCCATAGGAATGTATTGAAAAGAGGCTTTGTGCCCACCCTGGGAAAATATTCGCCCACCCACCTCTAGAATCCTGGCTATGGCCCTGACAGTGTTTAGTAATAAAGTCACAAAGATGCTTAAGAATCAGTGCTAGATGTTTCCGCTTGCTGGTTCCAGGTCACAATATTGCCATCATTTTGGAAGTTTATAATCAGAATTCAGAGGTAGCTCTGCCCTGCAGAAGTCTAATCTGGAAGTTACTGGTATGGAGTAATTTGACTGTCTATTTTAAGATTACTTACATTTGTCCTTATTGATTTTTTTGTGAGTTGTCACATTTTAAAGTGTTTGTGGTTAATTTCCAATAAAAAATACAATTTACTAGATATATTGGCATTATCAGTGATTTATTAAAATGCTGAATGGTACTGAGCATAGATGGCCCCCTGGAGCCTCATTACAATCCTTCTCCTAGTTTGATGTGAATCCTTCATTTTTGTTATTTTGTTATGGAGAGCATTTGAAAGTGCTGCTAAAGTTCAGATATACTACACCTATTAACCTGCCACTGTGAGGTACCTAGTTTTGTATGATTTGTCTTTACAAACCCATGTTGGATTGATCTATATATGTCCAACAAAGCTCTGTAAAAACACATATTTCACTGATCTGTTTCGTCTAAAATTTCAGGAGCTCAATAATGCATAGAAAAATCTATTAACACAAAATGGAACCATTTGTGATTACATTTATGGCATCATAAAATTAGAGTTTGTTCAGTATAAAAGACAAGTCGATCTATTGAAGCTATTCTTGTCATGCAAAAGGCGCTGAGGCAGTGGAACACATTTAATGACAGCACAAAATGACTTGAATATATAGTTAACCTTGACGAACAAGTGTGAAACAGTTGGAGAGCCATAAAAGTGCTCATTTTTTTATGTCTGCCATTTTGTCTTCTGGATACTGTTGCACATGCCATCAATTTATTCCATATTTTTGGGAATGATGCCAACCAGTTTATAAAGTTTTGCTGCAATAATCCATCACTGATGGTAATAATAGATGCAATCCTTCCGCAGTGCAAAGAGAAAAAGAAACACACGCAGAGCCAGTCATTCAATGATATTAGAATGGAGGTGGCTCTCCAGACCCCTTGCTGATAAGGCTATTTCCAGTGGGGAGATTATTTAGCATCCTACAGAGATTCGAACTATCATCAGAGAACTGAGAACCTTCTTATAAACTGAGATCACCCTCATGTGAATTAATCTAAATTAATGTGAAAAACAGATTCTCAACTTTCAAGACAGTTTAAACAACTCTCCAGGGAATACAATATAATATAATATTCAGGGAGAGGCCTATAGGAAAGGACAAGAAGGAAGCTTTCCGCCCACTATGTCTGCCAACCATTTCTATGCATTTGCAAACTGAGTATATTAGTACTACATAAACTCTGCTGTCCAAATATGTTGACGCAATGGGCACAGAGCTGGGTGGATTGAGGAGGATGGTGAAGGTAGGGCTGCCTGGCGTTTGATAGCCCATCAGGGGTCACAAAGGGTCGGACTCGACTATGCGACTGAACAACAACAACAGCCCCTGTTGGAGAGCAGGCCGAAAGACAAACTTGGAAAATGCTAGTGTAAACAGATAGTCAAATTAAATGGTAAAGGAAATCTATATTGCCTACAGTTCTTAAGTTCCCCTGCAGTGATAGGATTTCCTCAGTGATACATACCTTAGCACTCAGACTTGCACTAAGAATAATCTTACATTCACCTTCCACTGACAAAATGAAGTTAGTCAAAATGCAATATACTGAGGTAAAGAACAGCACATGCTATGGCAAACAGATGTCTTCTACCTTGTGAGGGGAATACTACCTGTTTTTCTAATACAGTAAAACCTTGCATAAATAGCACCTCACATAAAGACTAAATTGCTTAAAGAGCAGAATTTTCTCTGAACAGTTGCCTCATAGAACAACCAAAAACTCGCTTAACAACTAAATTGGGGTTTGCAATCCTCCCACAAGAAGTTACGATCAGTCATTTACCACTGCGATGGTGGCGCTTTTTCCTAGTGTTTCGCTTAAAGAGCAACTCGCTTAAAGAGCAATCCCATGGAACGTATTATGCTCTTTAAGTGAGGTACCACTGTACATGCAAAGCATACATTCTAGTTTGATCCTTAGATATATGTGATTTAATAACAAGATTTACAATATGTTCTGGAAATTGTTCATTCTAGCATCTGCCCTGAAGACGGTTTTGGTAACAACACCTCCATTGCCCCAAGAGGATATGACCACTCATTAATGAAATATTGCCCAATACTGGACTAAGCTCAGTAAAGTTTGCTTAAACTTAATGCCCTGCTTTGTGTGCATTTAGGCAGTAGCAAAATAATAAGATGGATGAAACAACAGAAATGTGGAGAAATAGTGTGGGTGACACAGTTCCCTATAAACAGAGAATGAATAAACAGAGAATGAACATCATGTAACCAAATGCCATTTCTTTATACCTTCATACCATATTTCTTAAAACACCCAATTTTGTTTGTGTATTATTTCTTTGCTCAAAGAATAATCTCTCTTTCCTCCGCTCTTCTTTTTCTCAAGTGCACTCACTGGGTAGTATTATTCCGAATCTCTTATTTACTCACTAGACACAGTATGTGACTGATATTGTTAGCTTCATCTTTGTTTAATTGGCTCCATTTTGGGTTGACACAGCAGTGAAAATGGATTTCTCACTATATGTCTTTTGGGCTAATGCTGATCTGATCCTTCCGTGCACAGCCACTAAGGTGCTCCTGAAATTTGGAGGAATGTTTAAAGTATTATTCAATTAAGACTGCATAGAATGCTAATAGCATTTTTGTTTCAATTTTGTTTTTAACTTTCATTTTGTTGTTGTTGTTGCTGCTATTGTTAAGGTTGCATATTTCTATTATTCCCAGAGCAGCCTGACTCACCTTTTATCTTGCTAGCACATTTTAAACTAGGAGGAAAGGGGATATTATGTGTGAATGGATGGTAATGTAGCAAATAAGAAAGAAAGTCTTCTAAAACCATTATCAAGTGGGGTTTTTTCTGTTGATTTTTTAAAAGTTGCCTATAGTCAACAATATTTCATGGGCTTTATGGGCTCCATCTATCTCTTGAATAAATGTCACTGCCTTTGATTTGGGGATTTCTAGATGATGTAATTTGGGAGAGAGAAGAAAAAGAAAGAATTAGGGGGACTAATGACAAAGGGAAAGTGTTTTGGAAAGGAATTTTGAATTGTCTAAATAGCTTAGTTACTCCTAAAGTTAATCAGTATAGATGCCCAAAACAAAAAAGCTCCGCGTGGGAGCGTGGGAGGCAAAACCACAAATTACCCCCATCGGAACTGCCAGCGACCCAGTCGAAAATCAGTAGGAGAAGCAACCAAAAGTGGACACTGGAACCATCCCCAAAAGGAAAAATAAAGGTACCGGTGATGAGAGCATCCCAAGGTCTGCTTTACTCAAGATCATCAGCCGGTCGGATGGGAAAACAGTCTCCATCTCCGAACTACTGGCGATGATGGGAGAAGAAGAAAAATTCCAGCCCTTTGAAGTGGTAAGCCCCCATACAAACACCCCATACCCAGAGACAGCGGGAAACAATCCCGCGGCGCTGTTTTCAAATGCAGCCAATATGGCCGACCAACAACAAACAGCAGCCGAGGGTTCGAATCCCAGGGTGGGAAAATAGGAAAACCAAGATGTCGGCCCCCAAACCACAGAAACATCAAACCAGGGGACCCCCACACCAAAACTGCGCGAAGAACAATGGGGAGGGTACAACAGCGAAACCCAATGCCCCCACCCGAGGAAGAGATCCGCTAGGCAGTTGAAACGGTCACTGCTGCCCTCAGTTAGGTGGACATCTCCCCCAAGCTGAACTCCCCCCCACACGAGTAAAGACCGCAGAACCCACCAGGACCAGGCACCGACGCAGCCCATCACTGCAGGGGACCACCTCCGGACGACCCGCCACGCGGCTCCGGAGACTAATCAGAGGACACTGGCAACCTTCTGGGGCGACTCCACGATGATTGACCCTCCTCCAGCATACCAGCGGCGATGGCCATCCTTAAGGGCACGACCGGACAGCACCAGAGAAGAAGATGCCGATCCTCCACTGAGCTTTGAAGCCGAAACTCCACTGGCGAGACGAGTGGCGCAGAGATCCTTCCCTGATGAAGACCAGCGCAGAATGAGTCTCACGCAAGCGCAGCCATACCAACACTCCCTCTACAGGCAAGCTGAAAACGAGCACATCTTCAGGCAAGAGAGAGAGGGCTCTCCCCTTAGAGAAGAAAGACAATCTAACCCTTTGAACCTGACAGACTGTATCCCTGAACCTTACTGTCAGTTCAACCACATTTCTGGACACCAGCTACAGCAGCTGACCAGCACTGGCTCCAATCAACAGAGCAACCTACCAAGCAACTTTCCAATACTATGCACGTCTGGAAAAAACCTAATGGACTGGGTTCAACATTTTCAGGTAATTCTTCTGAAAGAGAGTGCCCTCTTCTTAATTAGGAATCCCCCTGAGAAACCATGGGCCCTGGAAATTGATCACCTCCACCATAAGGCATTTGTTTTATTGTTATGTTCCATTGACCCCCCCCCCCCGATCTATAGTAGCATACCAAATGGCATGACCATATCCGAGGTTTGGGATAAACTGTGTAAACTGTTTTATTGCAAAAGCAGGAGTGGGACCAGCTTGTTGGCTTGAGAGTTTTACTCAGCAAAGTTAAGAGAAGATGTGCTCATGAGCGATCACTTGCTAAGATTGGCAAACATGAGGTCAGCTCTGATGCACAGAGGTAAAACAATTACGGATGAGTGTCTGATTAATATCATATTTAACTCCCTAGACTCAAGCTGGGACCATCTCCTGAGCCACTTTGATAACATGGGGAATGACAAACTTTCTCTTGAATACATATCTGGGAGACTCATATCTGAGGACACCCTCATGAGGGACAGAGCCCTACTCCATAGAGAAAGCAGGAGCAGTAGAAGGGTCGAATTTGCAGAGCAGGTAAACTGGCCAACTGGGTGCCACTCATGTGGATCAAATCACTTCCAGAGAGATTGTCCTAGGATCAACAAGAGTAGGGAATTCCCCGAGCCCATGCACACACATTCTCGCCCTGATCGCCGTGGCGACGCGACCAGCCCAGGGTGGAGATCCCAAGGCAGAACACCGCCCAGACCAAGGGGGGATACCAACCCAAGGAGATGGCAGTCACCGAGCCCCAGGAGGGAACCTGGGGACCGAAAAGAGATGGGAGGAGATAGGATCAACTCAATGAACAGAGTCAGGCACAGGGGAGCAGGTAGCCACACCAACCCAGATGACCAACGATGGCTAATTGACTCCGGGGCCTCCACTCACACATCCTGTAACAAGAGTTTATTCAGCTCCTTCACAGAAATGTCATCCCAAATAAAAGTTGCAAACCAAAGGCACGCAAAAGTGGCGGGTCAGGGCAATGTGTACATACCTGGGATAGGGAAAATTGAAAGGGTACTTTATGTCCCCGAAGTCCCTTATAACGTGTTAGCAGCCATCCGGTTCTGTGAAGACACCACATCAGAAATAACTTTCAATGGAAAGGAAGCTTCTATCAAGAAACATGGGAAGAAAATTGGAAGAATAGTAATCACTGGAGGACTACCATACTTGCTGCCCATAGGGGAGAGCAACAATGTCAGCATCAACATCATCGACCGAGAGGACAGTGAAAGCACAGAAGGGGAAGGAAATGCCCACACAGAAGAGAATGCCTCAGATGCCATGGACATGGCAGGTGATGAGGAAATTGAAGAGGAAGGCCCCCATGACAGAACCACGGAAGGGGTCAGCGACATGACCTATGAGAAGCCTCGCCTATCGATAGGTAAACCCATACATGATGATTGCACACATCTACTGCACTGTAAACTGGGACATATAGGTTTCCCCATCATAAAGAAAATGCTAGAGTGCTCCGAAGGCCTCAAGGCGAAGCATTGTGATAGCTACCTAGAGTGCTCTGTGTGCAAGTGTGCCAAGTCAAAGACCACTCCAAGGCCGAAAACATCCAATAGAAAGGCCGGCCACCCTTTTGAGCTAATACATATGGACCTCGTTGGTTCCCTGAAAAGCCCCCTAGGCCAAAAAAGGTTCTTCTTGACAATTGTCGATGACTTCAGCAGGTACGGTTTCGTGTACACTCTCAAGACCAAAGGAGAGACACTCACCAAGTTCAAAGAGTTCTATAGAAGAACAGAAATGCAGTACAACGTCAAAATAAAATGGATAATGACGGATCGGGGTTCAAAATTCCTCTCAAGGGAATTCGAGGACTGGGTCAACGACAAGGGAATGATACTCTATAAGACCGCCCCATTCTCAGCATTCTAAAATGGGGTTGCTGAATGGAGGAAAGGGGTGCTCCAGACCATGGTCAGATGTGTGCTGGAAGATGCCGGGCTGAGCTTCTCATACTGGGGGGAAGCACTACTATATTCCAACTACACCTTGAACAGACTATGGTCCAGCGTCATAGGAAAAACACCGTATGAGGCCATGTACGGGCGAAAGCCCAGATTGTCCCACCTTCATGTTTTTGGAGTTTATGCTGATGTGCACATCCCAAAACAGTTAAGGAGAAAAGGGGACAAAGTGTCAAGGAGACTGAGGTTTCTGGGGTATGAGCGAGGCTCGAAGGCCTACTGGTTCCTAGACTCCAACCTCAAGCTAGTAATATCCAGGTCAGCAACCTTCCATGAGAACGCCAACTGGAGTAGATTACACTCAAATGAAACGCTGATCACAGAGCGAACAAGCAGCAGTAGCCAGAGAGAGGCTTCAGGCCATGACCTCCATGGGTCAGGACACAGATCAAATCCCCGCAATGAAGAGGAACACACACACCCCACTGTGTGCGAGGAAGAACCCGGGACTTCTGGCGCTCAACACCAGAGGCCAGCAAGGTCAACCAGAAATCAACCACCCAAAGGGCTAGGGGATTTCGTGATGGCTATCAACCACAACCTGACCACACCCGAGAAATATGAAGACATCCTTCTATTACCACAAAAGGAGAGAGAGAAATGGGAGGCCGCTATGCAAAAGGAGATGAAAAGCCTCAGGGACCTGAATGTGTACACAACCACGGAGGTACCAGAACACCAGAAGACAATTGAAACAAAATGGGTTTTCAAGGTCAAGCCACTGGAAAACAATCAAACCCTGTACAAAGCCAGACTTGTAGCACAAGGGTTTGCCCAAATATACCCAGACGACTACACCGACACATATTCACTAACAGTGAGGCCAGAAAGTGTCAAGGCCGCATTGGTAATGGCAGCTGTGCTGAAAGAACACGTGTACCAATTCGATGTGCAGACTGCATACCTGCACGCTCAATTAGACAAGCAGATCTATGTGAGAGCACCCCCTGGCTTCGGGAAAAGTGAAGGGGAAACCTGGCTTCTCCATAAAAGCCTGTATGGACTCAAACAATCCGGGAAAAGGTTGTATGAGTGCTTATCCAAAGTTCTGGAGGGGATTGGTTTCATCGCCACCACATCAGATAAGTGTGTTTTCATAAGGAAGTCTCATGATGAGGTAGAGAAACTGCTAGTTTATGTAGACGACCTGTTATACTTTGGAAAAAGCAAGTCCAAATGTGACGAGTTCACCAGGAGTCTCCAGGAGCATTTCTCACTGAAGATCCTAGGGAAGATAGATAGGTACCTAGGCGTACAGATATCCAAAATCCCAGGTGGCTTCGCAATGTCCTAAAAGGAAAAGATAGTGGAGCTGCTGGAAAACTGTAACATGGCAGACGCCAACCCTTGTGGGATGCCCATGCAGACGGACTTCCAGAAAAACACATACAATAATGGAGAGGCATTTGAGGAAAACACATTGTGCAGATCCACCATTGGGTCCTTACTACACATCGCTAGCTGGACCAGACCTGACATAACTTTGGCCGTGAATCTGCTTTCACACCACCAGAGCAAGCCGAAGGTCCATCACTGGAACGCCGTCAAAAGACTGCTAAGGTACATGAGGGGCACCATCGATGCAAATCTACTGTTGACTCCAGAGGTAACTGACGGGCCTGAACTATTGTGCTACGCCGACGCAGATTGGGCCGGGGACGTAGAGACGAGAACGAGCACCTCAGGTTACCTAATCCTCCTGAATGAGAGCCCTATATATTGGTACACCGGCAAACAGACATTAGTGGCTACATCTACAGCAGAAGCGGAATACGTAAGCTCCCATTACCATTCACGAGGACAATAATGCAGCTATTGAAATATCCAAAGCCGAGGCAGTAGGCCACAGATCTAGGCACATAGACATCAGACACAAACATGTTAGGCAGATGTCTAGGGGGGGCTTCATCAATGTAGTGCACTGTGACACAAAGGATCAAACAGCGGGCATATTGACCAAGCCACTCCCATTGGCCCAACACACGCTTTTATCCAAAAAAACTATGTTTGACGCTATAGGCAGCTGATGCTCTTGTATTCGTGTTTGTTTCGTCAGTATGATATTAGAAGGGGTTTTGTCAGATGTAATATCAAACTGTCTCAACTACATGTACCGTGATGCAATGCTCCTATGATGCATCTGCTGTGACGTATCTTCTGTATATATACAAATGCTTTTCCCACCTTACCTCATCCTTCCCTTTAATCTTCCCCCGAGATCCCTCGGACTCCAGCATAGTTATCCCTTTTCCAAAATAAAGACTTTAAATTAACTTTTTGATCATGAGTTATTCGTATTCTCCATCAGAGTTTTCTACAAAATGTGAACTGATTCAACTAAAAATTACTGTTTGATAGAGGGGGATGGTGGAGGATAGGGGTGCCTGGCGTGCAATGGTCCATGGGGTCGCAGGGGGTCATAGTCGACTGTGTGACTGAACAACAACAACAAAAATATTCATTTATGACTTTATTTGTACTTGCAAATCATCTCTTGATTCCACAGTCATCACATGGTGATGACCATGCATGTGATTCATTAGTCTTGGGCAAGGCCTAACTCCTGGTAGAACTAGTTCCAAGGACTATGTTTGGCATCCATCATGTTACATTAGCACAGCAAGCACTAGCCAGGAAAAACAGCCAGGAAACAGCTTTATTATCTCTAGTCAGGAAACCGCTCTGTGGCAATCCTCATTTGGGAGAGAGGTTGCCAAGAAACCAGGGGGGGGGGAGCAAAGAATTGTCAGAATTCAATCCTGATTAACTCCAACATGTTCTCCTTTTAGGACAGGGGTACCCAAACTTTTCAGGCTATGGGCCGGTCATGTGGTTCGGTGGGCCGGTCACATGGTTCTTCCCAATGGAAATGGAAGTAAAATGTGTCTTGCAGTCTGTTTTGCAACAGGAAGAAATAGATTTTCAGGTTGCCATTTTCTCTGCTTAGTTCAGGGATCCCCAAGCTACGGCCCATGGGCTGGATCCGGCCCCTGACACCAATTCGTTCGGCCCACACCACCCTTGTTGCTCCTGGAAGCGGAATTAAAATGAATCTGTCCAGGCACGTTTTACTTCCGCTTCCAGGATCAGCAAGGGTGACGTGGGCTGGATGCATTGGTGTCAGGGGCTGGTTCCGGCCCACGGGCCGTAGTTTGGGCACCTCTGTTTTAGAACATCTTAGTGAGAGATCAACAGCTGTCTTCAAAAGAAATCATAATTCTTGTGTAACCAATAGTTAGACTGAGATGTCAAAGTTATTGGCTTGGATCTCTTCCCTTTATTTGCTAGGACTCCTTTTCTTTCTTCTTTATGTCTATTTTTTTGCAGATCTGCTATCTAATTAATTGTTTGGCCTTTATTTGAAGACAAAATTCCTCCATTGCATTGTCCCCTGAAACAATCTATTGACATTTATACTTCCGAGCAGACACCTTTTGTAAGGATTATTTATTATCTATATGACATGTATACATATCACAGTCATTTGTCTATAGACATTTAGAATACAATCTGTATCCTATAGGGTAAAGGTCGCCCTTGCTCGAAAGCAGTTGTATCCAACTCTAGGGTTCAGTGCTCATCTCTGTTTTAAAGCCGAAGAGCCAGCGCTGTCTGCTTCTGCAGACTTTTCCATGAACATGTGGCAGGCATGACTAGACACAGGACTGCACAGAACTCTGTCTACCTTCCCACCGAAGTGGTCCCTATTTATCTACTTGCAATTTCTTGCTTTCGAACTGCTAGGTTGGCAGGAGCTGGGTCAGAGAAGGGAGCTCACTCTGTCATGCAGTACCCGGAAATCGAACTCTGACCTTCCAGCCAGCGAGTTCAGCATCTTAACCCTTTGTGTTCAGTAAAGTTGTAGATGTTTGTGGTTGATGATGATAAAGGAAAATTGGATTGTCATGGTTTGACAGTATTGCAACATACAAAATGAAGATATTACCTAAATATACAGGTATTTCAACAAAGATTGGTGAAGAAAAGTTAATATACAGGTATTTCAACAAAGATTAGTGAAGAAAAGTTAAAGGGCTGGCAAAACATGAGCAATAAATGTTATAATGGAGATAAGAAGTCAAGGATAAATAAGAAGAAAGTGTATAAATCTCTAAAAGTTGGAGTATTATAATATAGTGACAATTAATTAAAATTAATTTGGTTGAACAAAGAAACATAAGAATTATATTTGAATCTATTAAAATGTTCTTCATACAGGATAACTAAAATACTGTATAGCAAAATATAGAAAATCCTTTCCTTAAATATATGCTGCTAATTTGAAATATAGGTTGCTCCCTCCTGCCAACCTAGCAGTTCGAAAGCAAGAAATTGCAAGTAGATAATCAGGGACCACTTCGGTGGGAAGATAACAGTGCTCCGTGCACTCCGGTGTCTAGTCATGCCTGCCACATGACCACGGAAATGTCCGCAGAAGCAGACAGAGCTGGCTCTTCGGCTTTGAAACAGAAATGAGCACTGAACCCTAGAGTCAGATACAACTGGCTTTTGAGCAAGGGAAACCTTTACCTTTACCTTACATCCCAAGATACCTGGAACTGCAGAAGGCAGGGAATTACATACATGAAATATACCGGGGGGCGGGGGGGGAGAGAGACGGTTACTGTAAATGTTCCTGTCAGTCTTTCAGGTCTGCTCAGGAAATGATTTTCCGTGAAACAAGCCAGTCCTTCTCAACATTACATTGTAGAGAGTAACTTCTAGTGGCCAGTTCTGGCAATGTGCATGAGAAATACATATGTGTTTCAAGAATTTTTCATATCATTCCGGTAGGTAGGGGAAAGCACTAGCTGTGTAGATTTTTTTTAGGTAAAAGTCTCCCTTCCTCAAAAGCCAGTCATATCCACCTCTAGGGTTCAGTGCTCATCTCTGTTTATAGCAAAAGAGCCAGTGCAGTTTGTATCTGCAGACATTTCTGTGGACATGTGGCAGGCATGCCTAGAAACCAGAGTGCATGGAACGCTGTTACCTTCCCACCAAAGTGATCCCTATTTGTCTACTTGCAATTTCTTGCTTTCGAACTGCTAGATTGGAAGGAACTGGGACAGAGACAGGAGCTCACTCCGTCGTACAGTACTCGGGCATCAAACACCAACCTTCCAGTCTTCAACTTCAGTGTCTTAACCACTTGAGCGTTTTTTTTTTAATTTTGTGTTTATCTTTTTATTAGCTTTATTTTAAAAAACAGGGGGAAAATCAGGTACTTATTTTCAATTTTACATGTACAAATGGTGACTGCAGCCATAAAATAAAAAGACGACTGATTCTGGGGAGACAAGCTATGAGAAACCTGGGGAACATAGTGAAAAGTAGAGACATCACCTTGAAAACAAAAATCCGCATAGTCAAAGCAATGGTATTCCCGGTGGTAATGTATGGGTGTGAGAGCTGGACCATTAGGAAAGCTTAATGTAGAAAAATAGATGCCTTTGAGTTGTGATGTTGGAGAAGAGTTTTGAGAGTCCCCTAGACAGCAAGGAGAACAAATAGGTCAATCTTAGAAGAAATCAACTCTGACTGCTCCTTAGAAGGTCAAATAGTAAAGATGAAGCTAACATACTTTGTACATCAAATGAGAAGAGAGGATTCACTTGAGAAGGCCTTGATGCTGGGAAAGGTGGAGGGCAAAAGAAAAAGAGGGTGACCAAAGATGAGATGGCTAGATGGCATTGTGGACGCAGTGGGCACAGAGCTGGACGGGCTGAGGAAGATGGTGGAGGACAGAGGTGCCTGGAGGACGATGGTCTATAGGGTCGCAAAGGGTCGGAATCGACTGTGCGACTGAACAACAACAACAAGCATAGGTTTTATCTCTTCAGGTAAACAGCTCACAGCAGAGCCTGCAGAATCTCATTCTTCATGTCTTACATTTCAGAAATGTGCCTGCTGGTGTTGATCAAACAACAGTGTTACAGTATTCACACAAGCGACATCATTCCAGATTGCTGGTGTATGACAACATTTCCCTTGTTTTTGTAGCAATTATTAATGGATAGAATAAAGCTTCAGGTGAGCACAAAGAGCGGGCTGTTCTTTTTCTTTCTGCTTCTTCCCCCTCCCTCCCTTTTTTAAAATTTCTGCACAATGTCAGCGCTCCACATTGTATACTAAAGTAGCAACCATCAGTGGAAGTAAATGAATAGTGCCATTGACAGACAGGTATTTATGTAGGGTATGTATCAAAATGAAAATAAGCTGTCTCCGATTAGACTGACCTAGACTATTAATTACAGTATTCTTCCTTTCTTTTCAAGATGAATGCAGAAGGCTTGAGTAAGAGGCTTATCGGGGATTTGATCACAGTGAAAGTCGAGAGCCATACTGGATCAATGTCCTTGTCAAGTGCCTGTGAGCACCTCTAATCTCATGCAAACTCATCACAACCTATAATTTATTCCCTATATCACACGCCCAGAAATGAAATAACTTGAGCTCATTTTTTTTAATGTATAGAGTTTTATGATACAAAGGGACTGCGGTGACTTAGTGATTAAGACACTGAGCTTGAAGAATGGAAGATCGGAGTTTGATACCCACGTACTGCATGACGGAGTGAGCTCCTATTTCTGTTCCAACTCCTGCCAACCTAGCAGTTCAAAAGCAAGAAATTGCAAGTAGATAAACAGGGACCACTTTGGTGGGGAGGTAAACAGCGTTCCATGCACTATAGGCAGTGGTGGGCATCAGCAGGTTCACACCAGTATCCGCGTACCGGTAGTAAAAATGGCTGGCACCACCCACCACCTCCTCCTCCTCCTAAAAGAGGCTTCAGAGGGGGCTAGCTCCATTTCCTCCTTCATCAAAGGCTCTTCCTGGGCTCCGTTTCACCCCAAAGTGCATCCCCAGCCACTCCGGAGTGGTTGGGGAGGCACTTTGGGGTGAAACACACACAGCCCTGGAAAAGCCTTGGATGAAGGGGGAAATGGTTTCAGAGGAGGCTCTTCACTATAGAGCTATGAAAATACTGTAGAATCCTCTTCTATTTTCATCACTCTATAGCGAACCTCTGAAGCCATTTCCCATTTGTCAACTCTGGAGAGGCTGGGGAAGTGCGTTGGACAAATGGGAAATGGCTTCAGAGGTTCGCTATACAGGGATGAAAATAGAAGATGATTCTACAGTATTTTCATAGCTCTATAGCAAAGAGCAGTCACATGGCCAACAGACCACGCCCACCCAGTCACATGGCCACACCCACAGTGTGGTAGGAATTTTTTTTGATGCCCACCACTGACTACAGGCATGCCTGCCACATGTCCACGGAAACATCTGTAAACGCAGACAGTGAGCACTGAACCCTAGAGTTGGATACGACTGGCTTTCAAGCAAAGACGACTTTTACCTTATGATACAAATGAATTTGTATCTAATAAATACCCATACCGCATTACTGGAGGTTGATACCTTTCCAGAAAAAAAGCTATTCTTTCCTGATATACATTACTGGTTTTTTCATAAATAACAAGAATCATCCGGGTATTTTTCCCCCTCACTAGTGTGAGGTGGGTCCCATTTTTGAGATTCTTTGTTTTTATTTATTTATTTATATTTTTTACTTTATATTGAAATTTATATTTTCTTTTTTGTCTGCACTGTGTCCTGCCTTGTCTTTGAAGTAGGCAAGCCCATTAGAGCCAGAAGAGCATTGGTCTCCCTAATCCATTTTTTCCACAACAGAGAATTGAATGCCAATAATTTGGAAAGGAAATCTGCTATCCCAACACATGAGCACATTCTTCAGCTCAGTTACATATGAAGTGTTAAGGAATTTAATCACAATTATTCTTTCGTGTCCAGATCAAACTTTCAACTGCCAAGATGAAGTCACCTTCTTGGCTTTATCATTGGCCAAAATTAAATCATCATTGTTGTTCAGTTGCACAGTCGATTCCGACTCTTTGCAACCCCATGGACCATTGCCCTCCAGGCACCTCTATCCTCTGCCATCCTTCTCATCTCGCCCAGCCCTGTGCCTACTGCGTCCACGACACCATCTAGCCATCTCATCCTTGGCCGTCCCTTTCTTCTTTTGCCCTCCACCTTTCCCAGCATCAAGGCCTTCTCAAGTGAATCCTCCCTTCTCATTTGATGTCAGCTTCAGCTTCATCTTTGTTATTTGTCCTTCTAAGGAGCAGTCAGGGCTAATCTCTTCTAATATTGACCTATTTGTTCTCGCTCTCCAGGGGACTCTCAAAACTCTCCTCCAACACTACATCTCAAAGGCGTCTATTCATCTGCGCTCAGCCTTTCTAATGGTCCAGCTCTCACAAACGTACTTTACCACCGGGAATACCATTGCTTTGACTATGCGGTCTTTTGTTTGCAGTGAGATGTCTCTACTTTTCACTATGTTCCCCAGGTTTCTCATAGCTTGTCTCCCAAGAATCAGTCTCCTTTTTATTTCATGGCTGCAATCCCCATCTGCAGTTATCTTTGCTCCTAGGAAAGTAAAATCTGTCACTGCTTCTACTTCTTCCCCTTCTATTTTCCAGGGACTGATAGGGCCTGTTGCCATTATCTTGGTTTTCTTGATACATGTTTCTGGTAGTAGTCAACAGACCAGGAGGTGAGCCGGGCTCTGTGAGTCCTTCAGTATTTATTGAGATTGTTGTTAAGGTTGGTCTTGACAAATACCTTTTTGGTGAATTCATTCCTTAATTCCTTTGATTTGATCTAGTGTGAGAAATATTCGCCAGCAAAACAAGTTTTCTGCTGCCCGAGGTATGCCCGATTATGGTTCAAAAATGCTAAATATACCCACAGTCGTTGAGGAGACTCTTTCTGTGTACCTCATTAAATCGCAGTGACACTGCAAAAGAAAATGAGAACAACTAAACCAAAAATTGTTCACATGCTACATGTTATTGACATTGGCTTCCTTCCACTGATCCACCAGTCCCAATAAGTAATAGCCACTACTGGTTGTCTTCTAGTTTCTGCCAGTCCTTTACTTACCAGAGTTCATCAGGCCATCTAACCTTTTTCATGCAACATCTCAGGTACTGTGTACTTCTGTCTCCACTGACCCAGAAGAGAAGAACCCATGTGAGCACACGCAGCTGCAATAGAGCTAACAAGGAATGGTTTCCATACCAAACAGTGGGATCAACAAACTGAGCTAAATTTTCTTGAAACTCCCACCCACCTAGAAACTATGACCTGGAATAGATTTGGCATTTGACACAAGGCTTCATATTTTTAAATAAAATGCCAGCGATGTGGATCAAGCTCACGATCCAAGCACATGGAGGCTATATGAATCTTCTTTGGCTCTATTTTTCTGCCAAAAATCAGATGCATCTCCATTTGTTTCTAAAGGCGCTGCTGCATCAAACAGTATTTTGACAACAAATCAAAACTGTTTACAGGTGTGAGGGACAAAACTATTGGTACATATTAGAAAAGACTTCTCTGTTTAGGGATTATCTGTCAGATCACAGATTAGGGAAAATATGTATTTCTTCCTCCTAAAATATTATCCCTCCAGGATCACAACTCTTCAGTGCTGTGTGCCTGAGATACCAACACGCAAACAAAGATGATAACAAGTCTTGATTGTGTAGTTAAAAATCAAAGGCAAGCTAATTTGCCACAGGTAGGTTGAGGCAAGCTCATGTTAGAAAAGAGAAAATACATTCTTTTCCTCTTAAGAATTTACTACTTCCTAATGTCGAAACTAAGGGACTACGGTGGCTTAGTGGCTAAGACACTGAACTTGACAACTGGAAGGTCGACAGGTGAGCAGTTCAAGACCCAAGTACTGCACTACAGAATGAGTTCCCATCTCTGTCCCAGCTCCTGCCAACCTAGCAGTTTGAAAGCAAGAAATTGCAAGTAGGTACCACTTTAGTGGGAAGGTAAACAGCGTTCCCTGCTAGTCATGCCTGCCACATGTCCATAGAAATGTCTGCAAATGCAGACAGTGCTCGCTCTTTAGCTATAAACAGAAACGAGCACTGAACCCTAAAGTCAGATACAACTGGCTTTCGAGCAAGGGTGACCTTTACCTAATGTGGAAACTGTAACTCATCTAGTGAGGTCCTCAGTCTGATTCACTTCATCTTTGCAAGAACTTTGTCACACCTAATACCTAGAATGTATCAGTTTGGGGTTTTTTTGTATCAGTTATGATAATCAGATTTAAAGAATCCATCTCCTGGTTTCTGTTTCTTTATCTCAACGAACATAGCTTTGATTGGATGGTTTTTTTAAAAATCACATCAGTAACACAGGAAGGATTTTTCCCTTTTTAAAATACAATAGAATGAAATTAAATAGCAGCACTCACTATAACATGAACAAGACGTAAAATTGAGGGTGGCAGCGTGTAAACAGGAGCCAATTCAATGTTTAATTATCTTCATTCAAAATTATGAGACAAGGGAAGAAGATGTGTTTGTCAGCATTATCTTATGTCAGAATAAAATAAAATCTCAGGCCACTAGGAAAATAGCACAAGTTTTACCCCAATGCCAACTGTTTTAAATTCTGATGATTTCTATGGGAACAAATCAAGCACTCTAAGAGGCAGTTTTCCGTCAGTGAAAAAAAGAAGACAAAAGAGGATCCAGATTTTCATATCTTGTACACGACTCAGTTTAGTGTTAAGTGTGGATCAGCACCCTTATATTCCCTAATTATCCTTGCTGTTTTTTCATCTATCTCCAACCCAGACTTTGGGAGCAGACCACATCAAAATTAAGACTGACGTATGTAAAGCAGGATGTATGACCACCCTAACATTGCAAATTAAGACGTTAAGGACTATCTCCTGCCTCACCCTTTCTTTACCACTATTTTGCTGCAAATATAATCTTCCTTATTAAAAAAAAAGGTTTTCCTATAGAAAAAGAACTATAAAAAAAGTCAGCTATGTGTATTTGCAAGTATCATATAAAGTTCAACTTTGAACTCTGTTTGCCACAAATGGCTACTAATTAATTTCAAAACCTGTGGAGGCAACCAATAATTTGTTGGATTTTTATTTACAACATTGCATGCTGCTTGCCTTTGGAGTAACTGGGAGTGATTTTTCTGGGCTGGATTGACTATCAATCCATCCAGCACTTACCAATCGTTTCTTCTTGAATTCAAAAAGGGCCCAGTCTGTCTGTCTGCCTGTCTGTTTCTCTCTCTGTGTGTGTGTTCTTTCATGTTCTTGTCAGTTAGTACCAGTTTATTTTGTTGCTGTTGATCTATTTCATTGTTTGCTAGCATACATGCAATCAGGGCCACCATCAGAAATTTCTGGGCCCATACTGAGCAATCCTATTCCCCCACCCACACACACACATACACACACAGTAATGTCACAGTTATGGCCGGCAGCGGCAGGGCCCCTGTCAGCTCCGGACCCTACACAGCAGTACTGGCAGTACTGCCCTGATGGCGGCCCTTCATGCAATAAATAAAACAGCATGTCCATGTCTGTAATTCCAAATACAGTATCTGCAAATTAAGAAATGTTTTTATTATTTCCCCAATAAATGTGTCAGAGTGGATTATTGAGATGTTACCGGTAAGTGCCAGTTCATGAAAAAGGGATGGAATTCTAGGGGATGTGTAGCATGGGTATCCACACATCTACTGCACAGCTAAAAGGAACTTTACCAGAAATTCAAAATTCAGCAACATAATTCTCATGGCATTCCACTTTCCTGGTTTCAAAACATACAGTATACTGTAGCATTTTACTCTCACTTGACTTGGTAGTCTGTTTTCCTTTTAAAACCTCCCAAGGGGAAAGTCTTTGTTGTATTTCTTTCTGTTCAGTTGTTTAGAACAGGAAAAGATGGAAGGAAACATAGGAAACTAATTCTTGATTATATGCCACAGAAACATCATTATGACATCAGTGCTAGATTTTTTGTTTTGGGGGTAAGGTTAGGAATACCATGAGGTGAATTTAGCTCTTATCTCACTTGCACAGGACTCTACCTGACTATGTTTTGTAACAATGCCCCAAGTCCAAATGCCTGGATAGGGTTTTCTTTGAGTGCATTCGTTATCTGGAGTGAAATATTATGCTTTACTGGCAAGACACAAGTGTCAGGAGAGTCAATAGAGATTCTTTAACTCAAAATGTTAACACTGCTTGTATTGGGTAGGTATTGTGAAAGTAAACCCAATCCAGGACAAGGGCATGAAATTTGGTCAATATGAGTACACACATTAAATAGGAAAATAGAAACCAATCCAGGCCTCCAACTCTCTGAAAAAGAGAGAAGGATGTTAAACGTTTAGCATTGGCAGGCAGATGTAAGGAGCTGAACTTTCTCCTGTGCGGTTTCCCCATGCCCCATTGGCATGGAACGGCCCGCGCAGAGGCCACTTCGGGAGAACACTCCCTGAGCCGTGGGGTCTGCAGGCAGAGAAATTAAGGGGGGTGGATTAATGATAGGGTTTGATTCACCCAATTCCTTGACCTGACCAGCGGATCTGCTGAGAGAGCGAATATCTAACTCTGTTACCCATTAGAGTAATCCCTCATCTCCGAGTCTCCGTCTTATCCCAGATGCAAACAGAGGCCATGTTTACCCCAGTCTTATCCCTAAACAATGGTGTTTTCCCATGTCTGTGTTTGCCCCAGTTAATTAACTTCCCCGAGAGAGATTCCCAATTAACCCGAGTAAACAGGTGATGTGATTTCTGTCAGATGACGGTTTTGCCACCGTTGCGCTTTGTCTCCTATATATGTCGAAGCTTTCCCTCAATAAACTACTGATCTGATCACGCTCCATATTGCCTCGTATCGTTTCTTGATCCGTCTCCTCCGGGACCTCCGGCCCTCTGCGGCCCCGATTCCTACACCTGGTGACCCCGATGTGATCTACTCGTGAGTAAGCGACCCCCGAGCGGTCTACCTCAGAGTAAGCGATCACACGGTCCGGTTCTGCGCTTGAACCGTGTCCGCTCATCCCGGAGGACAGTGCGGCAGCCCAGCCGGTCGGGAAGACGGCCTGCGGTGAGGCAATCCAAGAGGCTTTCTACAGTTTGCTCCCGACTTTCGCGGCGGCTTGCAGGTTACGGAAAAACGCGTTCCGCTCAGGGCCTGACAGCGCAGTGGCCACCGAGGGCCCGTGGCCGCAGTCCACGCTCTGAGCTCTACCCAGAGAATCGTCGCCAGAACCTATTACTTGCCCAAAGACGCGTCGACTCGTCCCGAGGAGGAAACTTCGGAGGACCCATCGCAGGTAATATGGGGACCTGTCCTCAGCGACAGCGTCCATCCGCTAGCCAAAGAACTCGTGCGGGAGAGTTCAAAATCCTGGCCAGGGTGTTTAAGTTGCGTTTTCACAGCGGGGAGCTAGCGAGACTTTTGGTATTCCTTGGGGAACACTGCCTGCTTTACCCAGAAGTAGGTACGTTAACCCTTGAGCTCTGGGATCAGATAGGAGACTGCATTCAGCAACCCCCGAAAGCTCCGAGAGGCGTAATTCGCACATGGAGTAAATGTAGGAAGCTCTTAGCGGAGATAGAGCCAGTCCGGATAGAGGCCAAAGAACCCCCACTTCTGCCAGTCGCGCCAGCCGAGCCAACGGCGCCTAAGGTGCTCTATCCGTCACTCCAGTTTAGGCAGAGTAGCGTAGGGAACTTTCCCTCGGTGACAGCTGCAGACGTCACCGACGGAATGCAAGGAATGAGGAGCGCAGGTGCTTCTCTGACAGTTCCGGGTTCCCGAGTTACCAAGAGTCCCCTTCAGCGCACAATTGAAGAGGAGATTAGGAAGGGGGAATTGCCAGCAGAAGAACTAGCTGAGCTTAGTCAGATATGCCCAATTCGCATGGAGATGGATGCCCTTACGGGGGCCCAGCAGATAATCCACACACCAGTCCCGTATAAGCTTCTCATGGCTATACGGAAGGCCATTTCAGAGACAGGGCTCCAAAGCCGATTTACTAGGGGCACGCTTCAGCAAGTGTGCGAGAACACCATGTTCATCCCACATGACTGGAAGGCCGTCATGCGGATGATGCTTACCCCTAGCCAGTATTTAATTTGGGACAGTGAGTTTCGCCTTGAGGCTCAAACTAGGGCTGCCAGGATGGGAGGCGCAGTACTTCCTGACCAGTTATATGGTTCAGGTGCCTTCGAGCCCATCGATGCCCAAATCAACTTGCCTCTAGCCACTCTCCAGATGTCGGCCGAGGCCGCCTTTAGGGCGTTCTTTAAGGTCCCAGCCACTGGCAAAGCGGCTAAAAATTACACCGCTATTAAGCAAGGAGCCCAGGAACCATACATGGACTTCATTAATCGTTTGGAGGAGGCAATTAGTAGACAGATTGATAATGAGCAAGCCCAACAAGAGCTCATGATGAAGCTAGCCGAGGACAATGCCAATTTAGACTGCCGTAAAATCTTGCAGTCACTGGGCAATCGTCCCGACTTGACTCTCACGGACATGATTAGAGCTTGCGCCGACGTTGGCACAGAATCCTATAAGATGGGATTGCTAGCAGCAGCAGTGCAAGGGGGTAGAAGACCTAAGGGAAAGAACCAAGGAGCATGCCACAATTGTGGCAAGGTCGGTCACTTCGCTAGGGAGTGCCGATCCAAGGGAGGCGGACAGAAGTCCGGCCGTCCCAAGGCTCCGAACACCCTCTGTCCGAAGTGCAAGAAAGGCTACCACTGGGCCCGAGACTGTCTGAGTTCGGGAAACCGGAATGCGGGCATGTCTCTGGCCCCAGTCCAAACAGAGGCTTCCCCCATTCAGAGCTCGCCAGAGCTAGACTAGATCCCGGTCACACCCCAGGCATTACGAGGGCACAGGCCAGCCCCAAGGGTAGTACAGGGTTAGACTTGACTTGTCAGGCAGACGTTACATGCGACCTGCCAGGCAAGGTCTATCTGATGGACTCCCAGTACATGGGTCCGCTGCCCAAAGTCTTTATAGGTTTAGTTTTGCCCCGTAGTGTAGCTGGAGCACGCGGAATTCTTGTAATTCCAGGAGTCGTTGACTCCAATTTTTCAGGCGTTCTCCAAGTCCAGCTTTGGACTCACCTGCCCCAAACAATTCACAAAGGAGACACCCTAGCGCAACTGATCATGGTTCCTTGTCACTCACCAACAGAAGGCCAGGGAAGGCTCAGGGACAGCTCAGAGTCCCGGTCAGAGGACCGCTCGAGCGCCAGTGAGGCAGTACAAGGATACCAGGTCTTAGCGACAGTGGAGACCAACATTGAGTGGAAACAGCGCCCGGTCATTGAGGTATTTCTGAATAATAGATCATTCTCAGGCCTGTTAGATACCGGAGCAGATGTGTCAGTGATAAGCAGAGGTCAGTGGCCAAGGGAGTGGGCCATTGAGCCGGTCTCCGATGTGTGGGGGGTAGGCGGCATTCAGGAAGCGTTTAGGAGCCGGGAGTGGGTGACAGTCACAATCCCAAAGGCTGACGGCACAGCGGTGATTCGGCCGCACATTCTTGATGTGCACATCAACCTTTGGGGGCGAGACATTTTACAGCAGTACGGTGCTACGCTTACCTTCGGGTAATGGCGTTGCCACTTAAATGGCTCACCGATACGCCGGTCTGGGTGGAGCAATGGCCGGTGGTGGGAGAGAAATTAGTCGCCCTTAAACAACTGGTTAAAGAACAGCTAGACGCAGGACATATAGAGCAGTCCACTAGCCCTTGGAATTCGCCAATTTTTGTGATAAAGAAAAAATCGGGGAAGTGGCGACTCCTCCACGATCTCAGAGAGATCAATAAATGTATACAGCCAATGGGTCCGCTTCAATGCGGCATCCCAAATCCTAATATGATTCCCAAGGGGTGGGAGATCCTAGTCGTAGATCTCAAGGATTGTTTTTACACGATTCCCTTAGACCCCAGGGACCGGGAAAGGTTTGCCTTTACGGTGCCAGTTGTGAACCACAGTGAGCCTACGCAGCGTTACGCATGGAGATTTTTGCCACAGGGCATGCTCAATTCGCCCACCCTGTGCCAAATTTATGTTCACAACGCACTGGCAAGGTTTCGAAACCTTTACCCAAAAGCGTTAGTTTGTCACTTCATGGACGACATCTTGGTCACGGTGCCGCAACTCGGCCGCGAAATGTTTTCAGACCTCCAGGCCAGCCTGGGGGAGAAAGGATTACTCATTGCCCCAGAGAAAGTGCAGAGAACCGAGCCCTTCTCATACTTGGGTCATCGGCTTCTCCGCTCTTTCGCAGCGCCAGTTTTGCCCCAAATCAATTTACAGGATTCAGTCACCTTAGTGGAGTTGCAGCAGGTTTTAGGGAACATTAATTGGGCCAGACCGTATTTCAGATTGGATACGGATCTTTTGAAACCGCTCTTCTCGCTGCTAACATTAGGTAAGCAGCCGGCAGACCGGATACGAATCTCTCGAGAAGCGAGCTTGGCTCTCGAGAAAGTCAACCAGGTTCTCAGCCAGAGGTGGGTAGATAGGATCACCCCAGGGCCATACGCTCCGATCCTGAACTTGTACATAGTTCGAGCAGGATCCATGTTCACCGGAGCTCTAGGAGTAGACTCCGAGAAAGGGGCGAACATCGTGGAATGGGTGTACTTGCCGAACACCTCCCCATGGAACATCGTTCCTCCCCAAGAGTTGGTCTCCGCGGTGGTTTACCACGGAAGGCTGAGAGCTAGGGACATTTCAGGGCACGACTTAGCCAAAATTGTAGTCCCGTTCACCAAAGAACAAATACAGCAACTGATGCAGCTCGGTGACTCGCTTCCAATAGCCCTGGAAGGATTCACTGGGAGCTTGGCATACCATTTGCCGAAGGACCCCAGACTTGTCTCACTTCAGACGCAGACAGTCAGCTTGTTCAAATTGCTCTCGTTGGTTCCGCTTCAAGGAGCCAGGACAGTTTTTACTGATGGTGGTCGAACATACGGCGTCTTGACTTGGCAGGAGGGCCAGGCTTGGCGCACGCTGTTAACTCTTCCGCAGAAGTCCGCACAGCGGGCGGAGTTGGCAGCGGTGAACCTCGCCTTGCGCACCTTCGCCAAAGAGCGCCTAAACATCGTTACTGATAGCCAGTATGTCAGGAACTTGCTTCACAGTCTACCGGGAGCATACATCACTCCCGCAATAGACAAGAACTTGCTTAGTTTGTTTCTCACCGCTCAATTTCATTTGCGAAACCGCACGGAGCCGCTCTATATTGCCCACATCCGAAGTCATCAAGACCTACCGGGTCCGATTTCCGCGGGCAATAGCAGAGCGGATGCGTCGGCAAGGGAAATTCAGCAACGCTCAGTATTAGGTGTTTTCACTACACCAATCCAGAGTCATGCATTTTTTCACCAAAATGCCAAAGCGCTCGCCAGACAGTTCAATTTGCCACTTTCTCAAGCCCAAGGCATAGTTTGCTCTTGCCAGCATTGCGCAGGGGCACCGGGGGGGGGGGCCGTGGGGGGTCAACCCATGAGGGACAGAGGCCAATCAGGTGTGGCAAATGGACGTCACGCATGTCCCGCAGTTTGGCAGATGGCAGTACATGCACGTCTGCATAGATACCTTCTCACAGTTCGTTTGGGCAACGGCGCAGAAAGGGGAGACTGCTTCCCACGTGGAGCAGCACCTCCTTTCCTGCATCGCGGCAATGGGCAAGCCGCGGCAAATTAAAACCGATAACGCCCCGTCCTACAGCTCCAGGCAGCTGGAGGCCTTCATGGCCACCTGGGACATTAAGCATACCTTTGGCGTTCCTTACAATCCACAGGGGCAAGCGATTGTGGAACGAGTCAATCGGACGCTCAAGTCCTATATTGACAAACAAACAGAAAGGGGGGAGCCCCCAGCCCTCCCCAAGTCACAGGCTCAGGTACAGCATTGTCTGAATAAGGTATTGTTTACGTACAATCACCTTAATGTTTTTTTGGACTGCACGCCGCAGGAGAAGCACTTCCGCCATTCGGAGGCTCTCCCGCGACCGATGGTCCGATACCGAGTGCCACCGGACCCTTCCTGGAGGGGCCCGGCACCGCTCATAACCTGGGGAAGAGGGTATGCTGCAGTTATGTCTCCTACAGGTGTCGTTTGGATTCCAGCTCGGTGTGTCAAGCCTCACTTGGAACCGCATGGCGTGGAACCAGGCCGGCCCGAGCCCGAGATGGAGGACCTCACTCTGACCGAGAAAACCCGTCGGAGGAGACGGCCACAGATGACAGCGCTGAAGATCACCTGGGGGATGGTCAAGGTCCTTTGCAGTGAGGCCGAGGACACCCTCCAACGCGAGGAGAAGGAGCCGACACCGGAGAATCTTGTAGCTGCAGTCTTTGCCCGAATTCACGCCAACACCATGGCAGTCACCATCATCCTGATCCTCTCCCTATCTGCCGGGGGAGGCGTTCAGGCTACCTTGTTAAAGGCCAACAATCTGGTGCCCGGCGGAGACCTCTCTGCCAGAATGCAGTCCAACATTTGGGAAACGTTGGCGGGCCTCGTCAACCAGTCCGATTTTTGCCTGAGACAGGACATTGGTTCTGCCTCAATCTTGAGCACCTGCCTCATCCCAGTGTGCCATTCTCCAGGTGCATACCCCAGGGATGGGGACTGGCTTGTGAAACGGATTTTCAGCCCATACAACCCAGCGGCTTCTACAGAATACGCCCGTTGGGAGATGCGGCTCACCATGACTTTGCCGGCTGATGCAGCCACTCTCCACACTCCTCGAGTGGCGGTCAGCCCGAACTCTACTTGTGGTCGAATGACCGGCTGCTCCACAGTCAGTCGAACCCGGCGCCACTGCCTCTACGTCGGCAGTGGCAATTGGACTTGCAATAACCCAGTGAAGCTTGGCTCAATGTATGCTCATGTTACGTTACCATCTGGTTGGTTCTTTACATGTAATCAGTATACCTTCAACTACATTCCTGCAAATGTGTCAGATGCTACATGTTGCATTAGTCGTTTAACACTGTTACTCCCTACCAAGGATATGGTCACCCCAAGCACAAATGTTACAAATGTTTCAGCACCCATACGGCACGCTCGCACCACCCAGTTAGACAGCTCATGTGAGAGCAGCTTTAGAGTAATGAGTCCAGCTGAATACGTCTCGTTGGCGGTCAGCATAATTGGCGTGCCAGGCTTAGCCGTCGGCAACGCTCGGAGGATCAGCCGACTGGCTTGCGGGTTGGCTAAGGCCATCAACCACACCTCCTCGGCGATAGCGCTGCTCAACCAGGAGCAGGCGGAGCTTCGCCATGCCATACTTGACAATAGAGCGGCTATAGACTACCTCTTATTGCTTCATCATTTGGGTTGCGAATCCTTTCATGGTATGTGTTGCTTCAATCTTACAGACAACTCCCGCAAGGTACAGAGTCAGCTCACGGCCCTCCACACAATAGTCGAGGGCATAAGGGAAGGTTCTGCATGGGGAACTTGGTGGAGTTCATTGTGGAATTGGATGTGGTCGTGGATTCCATGGGGGTGGCTCCAGACGGTACTCAAGGTGGTTGTGGGGGTGGTTATACTAGGCATAGCCATCTGCTGCTTTGCGCAATGTATCCCCTCACTGACCTCGAAGTGCCGCCCCAAGAAGAAACCCCGAAGCGCCATTCCCGCTCAGCAGCTAATGCCTCTCTTACGCAGAGTCGCCGGTCAGGCTCTTAAGTAAAACGAAAAGGGGAGATGCGGTTTCCCCATGCCCCATTGGCATGGAACGGCCCGCGCAGAGGCCACTTCAGGAGAACGCTCCCTGAGCCGTGGGCTCTGCGGGCAGAGAAATTAAGGGGGGTGGATTAATGATAGGGTTTGATTCACCCAATTCCTTGACCTGACCAGCGGATCTGCTGAGAGAGCGAATATCTAACTCTGTTACCCATTAGAGTAATCCCTCATCTCCGAGTCTCCGTCTTATCCCAGATGCAAACAGAGGCCATGTTTACCCCAGTCTTATCCCTAAACAATGGTGTTTTCCCATGTCTGTGTTTCCCCCTGTTAATTAACTTCCCCGAGAGAGATTCCCAATTAACCCGAGTAAACAGGTGATGTGATTTCTGTCAGATGACGGTTTTGCCACCGTTGCGCTTTTTCTCCTATATATGTCGAAGCTTTCCCTCAATAAACTACTGATCTGATCACGCTCCATATCGCCTCGTATCGTTTCTTGATCAGTCTCCTCTGGGACCTCCGGCCCTCTGCGGCCCCGATTCCTACACTCCTGCCCACGCTTTTGGACGAAATACCAGTCCAAACACACTGGAGCTTAATTCAATTCCAAATGCTAAGGAGGGTTAGGCCAGGTTAGGACTTGGTCACTATGGAGTACCAGAGAGCTCTAGGTCAGACTAGGACAGAATCCTACTTGAAAGTATGGAGAACCTCTGACAGTCAGAGCTGGTAAAGTTAAACTGTCCGGAGCAATGGTCTGACTTAGTATAGAACAACTTCCAATGTTCTGCCCAAACCCTGTCCTTGAATGATTTGTGTAATACTGGTTACTCTCCAAGTACCATAAGAGCAATTATAAAAGGTTAGTAGCAATTACAGTATTACCTCTTGCACAGAAGCATGCTGAATTGACATGTATTGATTATGCCATTGATACCCATCAGGGTACATGGCTTAGACCTGTATCTTGCTGAACTGAACAAATTTCTCCTGCCTGAAAGCAACAAAGATCTGCTTTTGCACATTTGTTTGACATACATTTAGAAGTATTGGGTGTTAATCTACCACCCTAGGAAGGGGTGTTCAATAGCCCAGACTTATTAAACTGGAATATTTGACAGAGGTGTACTTTTAATGAAGTTAAAGAGCATTTTTAATAAATTAAACTTATTTATACTTGTAATTAATTATAACATGACAATTTATTAAACATACAGTCCCATTAGCTTTTAATGAGGAACAATGAAGACACTGAAAACCTTTAACATACTAATTTTAGTATGGCTAAAGAACTGTGGGTATTAATATAAATACAGTGGTACCTCGCTTAAAGAGCATAATGCGTTCCATGGGATTGCTCTTTCAGCGAGTTTGCTCTTTAAGCAAAACACCATTGTAAGTAACCAATTGTGACTTCTGGCGGGGGGGTTTGCAAACCCCAATTTAGTTGTTAAGCGAGTTTTTGGTTGGTTTTAGTTGTTAAGTGAGGTGACCATTCAGAGAAAATTCTGCTCTTTAAGCAAGTTAGTCTCTAAGCGAGGTGCTCTTTATGCGAGGTTTTACTGCATAGTGAAAAAAATATGTTTTAGATGCCCAGTTTTACTTTTATTCTGTTCATTCAATATGTAACTAATTAATCTTATGAAATAATATAAAAATTTATGTGGAAATATTTATTACTAGAGAGGCAGCTGCCATCTCGCACAGGGGAGCAGAAGGCCTATTTTTGTTAGTTTTGGAAGAATGATGGTTGAAAGTCCAGATTCAAACTATTTATAGCAATATGTGTTATGACAGTTTACTTAGCTCAAAGAGATATCCAGAAGATGTTTATGTGAAAAAATCTAATCAGTCTTAACCAGTTCCAGATAATTAAGGTCACCATGCCATAAAATGACTGATTAATTAAAACATCACCTATGGCTCAAGTGTCTAAGATGCTGACTGGGAGGCGGAAGGTCAGCAGTTCGGTTCCTGAGTACTGCAGGATGGAATGAGCTTCCGTCTTTGTCCCAGCTCCTGCCAACCTAGCAGTTTGAAAGCAAGAAATTGCAAGTAGATAAATAGGGACCACTTCGGTGGGAAGGTAACAGTGTTCTGTGCGCTCCGGTGTCTAGTCATGCCTGCCACATGACCACAGAAACGTCTTCAGAAGCAGACAGCTGTGGCTCTTCAGCTTTGAAACAGAGATGAGCACTGAACCCTAAAGTCAGATATGACTGGCTTTCAAGCAAGGAAACCTTTATACTACTCCTGCTGCCATTTTTCATAGAGAGAAAATTGGAGCCCAATAACAGGTTTCATTTTGTATGGGCTGCTCAAGATTTGTGCAGGAAGGACCTCACCCAAACATTTTGAATGAGATGCCTAACTTATTCAGACCTTGGACTGCCTTTGGGTGAAAATGAGCCCCTGGAGATGTATCATATCTTTTGATATCTCTCCTGATTTATAGATATACATGCCAATAGTGGAAGGAAAGGCATTCTAATCAATACACACTCATTTTACATCAGACAAATTTTCTACATGTGAGCAAGAGCCCCTGCTTAGCTCAGCATGTTGATATTATGCAAGGAGGTAAAAACTGGCCTGAAATGCAGCTATAGGTCTCAATCTCTTAACACCAGTGATGGGATTCAATTTTTTTCACTATCTACTCTGTGGGTGTGGCATGGCCAGGTGGCCATGGGACTGGGTGGGCATGGCGGCCATGTGACTTGCTGGGAGTGACCATGTGACTGGGTGGTCGTGTTGCCCAGGCGTGAGGCAGGCACAGGCCTATGACCCGAGGCTCTGGCAACTGGGTGGGGTAAGCCCAGGGAGGCTGCGCCACCGGCTGAATCCCACCACTGCTTATCGCTGGTCTCAAAAATGGTGCTGCATGAATGCTGTGTGATGGAACCTGACTGCCCTTCTCTCCTGCATGGACTTTTATGTGTGTTGCTTCCTATTGCTTTGCCAAACTTCTCTCTCAAATCTTCCTCTCTGCTTCACAATAAAGTTATCCAGGAATGTGGCAACCTACAACATGGGGATGGGGTGGCATGTTTATCAATGCAAAACTCCTCCAAATACATTGAAAAACTGGAAGCATTCTGTCTTAGTATAATAATGGTAACGGTATAAAGGTAATAATTTTACTAGCAGTGGCTGTCATGGTGTTAAACAGGGCAAGCAAGACTGTTCATAACTCCGAAAGATTATGAAGGATTGACTTCTTCAGCAAGTCTGAATGAAGTATATCAATTCATTTTCACTGAAATTTGACAGAAATATATTTAATGCTCACCCTGAAATTGGAGTTAAAAGGATAAGTGTGACACATTCCAGCACTTTTTAACTGCAGTATCTGGGGGGAGATGGGATTACTGTGTCAATTTTAAATTTGACACAATTGCAGATCAAGTAGATCATGTATGTCAAGTGTCAAATTATTACCTTTAAAGCAATCTTTTTCATAAGCATTAGTGTCAAGCTTTGTAATGAAGGAACCTTTCTTTATGATTTGCCTTAACAAAAAGAGAAGTTCTGTGTCATTCTTACTCTTACTTTACATTCTTCACCTCCAATGTGTGGAATTCTTTATAAACTTTATTGTCCTCTTGATAACCTTATAAGGAAGATTAGCTTCGGTCGCTTGACAAGTGTAGAATTTAAACTATGGTTTGCTTAAGAGTGTAGCACTCTTCAGATAATACTTAGCTTAAAAAGCAACTTGGATATACTACAGATATGAAACTACCTGTTATATCTATAGAGACTTCATGCAAAAACTCGGGAAAACTTCCGTTGCCCAGACTGATGAAGGGATTCTGGAGGCTGTAGTTTGAAGGGGCGGGGGCTACATCAGACTTTGCTGTCTGTACAGTTTGTAATCCTGATTCTCTAGTGCTTAAAATTATACGGATAGTGTAGCGATATCTGGCCGCTAGGCGGCGCTAGGTCCCGGAGGAGACTGATCAATGACAACACGAGGCAACAGGAGCGAGATCAGATCAGTAGTTTATTGGAAAAAGGCAACATCATTTATAGGGAAAAAAGCGCAACGGTGGCAAGCTGTCATCTGACAGGAAAATTACCTCACCCACGTACACGGGTTAATGGGGAACTCCTCAAAGGGGAGTTAATCAACTTGGGGCAAACATGGGTTTAGGGACCTCATTGTCTTGGGGATTAAGCGGGGACAAACATGGCTTATTTGCGCCAGGGATTTCCCGAGCCGGGAGGTGAACTATGCACTTAATGTTTGACCGAAGTCAGCTATCTGCTTACTTGGCAGCGTCGCAGGTCAGGTCGCGGTAATTGGGTGAATCAAACCCTATATTTTATTCACCCCCCTTAATTTGGCTGCCCGCAGAGCCCGCGGCTCAAGGAGCGTCCTCCTGAAGCGGCCTCTGCAAGGGCCGTTTCCATGCCCGATGGGCATGGGGAAACCGCATCTCCCCTTTATTTTCTATTTAAGGACCTGACTGGCGACCTTGCGCAAGAGCGGCATCAGCTGTTGAGCGGGTATGACGTCACGGGGTTCCCTTCTGCGGTGACACTTCGAGATCAGCGGGGGGATACATTGAGCAAAGCAACAAACGGCAATGCCTAGTATGACTACCCCCACCACCACCTTGAGCACCGTCTGAAGCCACCCCCAGGGGATCCACGACCACATCCAGTTCCACAGGGAACTCCACCAAGCCCCCCATGCGGAACCCTCAGTAATACCCTGGACTATGGTGTGGAGGTTCGTGATCTGGCTTTGGATCTTACGGGAGTTATCAGTAAGATTGAAGCAACACATTCCATGAACAGATTCGCAACCCAGGTGGTGCAGCAAGAGGAGGTAGTCGATAGCCGCTCGATTGTCAAGAACGGCACGGCGAAGTTCGGCCTGTTCCTGATTGAGGAGCGCTATCGCTGTGGAGGTATGGTTAATGGCTTTAGCCAAACCGCAAGCCAAGCGGCCAATCCTCCGCGCGTTGCCGACGGCCAAGCCTGGCACGCCGACAAGGCTGACTGCTAGGGATACATACTCAGCGGGACTCAGTACTCTGAAGCTGCTGTCACAAGAGCTGTCTAACTGGGTTGTGCGTGTGTGCCGTATGAGCGGGGAAACATTTGAAACATTGGAAACATGTGGAACATTGGAAGCATTTGTGCTTGGGGCAATCATGTCCTTAGTAGGAAGTAACAGTGTCAAACGACTGAGACAACACATTGAGTCCGACAGATTCGCAGGGATATAGTTCCATGTGAACTGGTTGCAGGTAAAAAACCACCCTGAAGGTAGGGTGACATGAGCGTACAGCGAAGTGAGGGTCTCTGGTTTATTACAAGTCCAGTTGCCGCTGCCGGGGTCAAGGCAGCGGCGCCGAGTCTGACCGCCTGAGGTGCAGCCGGTCATTCGGGTGCAAGCAGCGTCCGGGCTGACCGCCACTCGGGGGGTATGAAGAGTGGCTGCGTCAGCCGGCAAGGTTGGTGCAAGTCGCAATCCCCCCCAGCGTGCATATGCTGAGAAGGTGGTAGGAGTGTGTGGGCCAAGGAACGCCTTCAACAACCAGTCGCCATCCTTGGTGCGCGCGTCCAGAGTGTGGCACACGGGGATGAGACAGGTGCTGAGGATAGATGCAGAACCAATGTCCTGCTTCAGGCAAAAATCGGACTGGTTGACGAGACCCGCCAACCTTTCCCACAAGTTGTACTGCATTCGTGCAGAAAGATCTTCACCAGGCGGCAAGCCGTCGGCCTGGATTGGAGTAGCCTGAACGCCTCCCCCCAGAAGCAGGGTGAGGGCCAGGATGACGATGATCGCCATGGAGTTGGCATGGATCTGGGCAAAGACTGCTGCTACGAGGTTCTCCGGTGTCGGCTCCTTCTCCTCGCGCTGGAGGGCGTCCTCAGCTTTACTGCAAAGCGCCTTGACCATCCCCCAGGTGATCTTCGGCGCCGCCGGTGGCCGTCTCCTCCGGCGGGTCTTGTCGGTCAGCGTGAGGTCCTCCATCTCCGGGATCGGACTCGGGTCGGCCTGGGTCCACGCCATGCGGTTCCAAGTAGGGCTTGACACACCGGGCTGGAATCCAAACGACACCTGTAGGAGACATAACTGCAGCATACCCTCTTCCCCAGGTTATGAGCGGCACCGGGCCCCTCCAAGAAGGGTCTGGTGGCACTCGGTACCGGACCATAGGTCGCGGGAGAGCTTCCGAATGGCGGAAATGCTTCTCCTGCGGCGTACAATCCGAAAAAACATTAAGGTGATTGTAAGTGAACAATACCTTGTTGAGACACATCTGTGCCTCTCCCTGTGACTTGGGGAGGGCTGGTGGCTCCCCCCTTTCTGTTTGTTTGTCAATATAGGACTTTAGCGTCCGATTGACCCGCTCTACAATCGCTTGCCCCTGCGGATTGTAGGGGATTCCAAATGTGTGCTTGATGTCCCAAGTAGCCATGAAGGCGGCCAACTGCCTGGAACTGTAGGCCGGCGCGTTGTCCGTCTTCACGTGCCGCGGCTTGCCCATCGCTGCAATGCAGGAAAGGAGGTGCTGCTCCACGTGGGAAGCCGCCTCCCCTTTCTGCGCCGTTGCCCAAACGAACTGAGAAAAAGTGTCGATGCAGACGTGCATGTATTGCCATCTGCCGAACTGCGGCACATGCGTGACGTCCATCTGCCATACCTGATTAGCCTCTGTCCCTCGTGGGTTGACCCCCCACGAGGGCCCCCCCGGCGCTCCTGCGCAATGCTGGCAAGAGCGGACTATACCTTGGGCTTGAGAAAGCGGCAGATTGAACTGTCGAGCGAGTGCCTTGGCATTTTGGTGAAAAAAGGCATGACTCTGGATTGGAGTAGTGAAAACTCCCAAAACAGAACGTTGCTGAATTTCCTTTGCCGCCGCATCCGCTCTGCTATTGCCCGCGGAAATCGGACCCGGTAGGTCTTGGTGACTTCGGATGTGGGCAATATAGAGCGGCTCTGTGCGGTTCCGCAAGTGAAATTGAGCAGTGAGGAACAAGCTGAGCAAGTTCTTGTCTATCGCGGGAGTGATGTAAGCTCCCGGCAGACTGTGAAGCAAATTCCTTACATACAAACTGTCAGTAATGATATTCAACCGTTCCTTGGCGAAGGTGCGCAAGGCAAGGTTCACGGCTGCCAACTCCGCCCGCTGCGCGGACTTCTGTGGAAGAGTTAGCAGCGTGCGCCAAGCTTCGCCCTCCTGCCAAGTCAGGACACCATATGTGCGTCCCCCATCGGTAAAAACTGTCTTGGCCCCCTGAAGCGGGACCAGCGAAAGCAATTCGAACAAGCTGACTGTTCCTGTCTGAAGTGAGACAAGTCTAGGGTCTTTGGGCAAATGGTATGCCAAGCTTCCAGTGAATCCTTCCAAAGCTATCGGAAGCGAGTCACCTAGCTGCATCAACTGATGGATTTGTTCCTTGGTGAACGGGACTATGATCTTAGCTAAATCGTGCCCAGAAATGTCCCTTGCTCTCAGCCTGCCGCGGTAGATCACCGCGGAGACCAGTTCTTGGGGCGGAACGATGTTCCGAGAAGAGGTGTTAGGCAAGTATACCCACTCCACAATTTTCGCTCCCTTCTCTGAGTCTACTCCTAGCGCCCCAGTGAACATGGATCCTGACCGTACGATGTACAAATTCAGGATCGGGGCATATGGCCCCTGGGCGATCCTATCCACCCACCTCTGGCTGAGAACTTGGTTCACCTTCTCGAGCGCCAAGCGCGCGTCTCGAGAGATTTTTATCCGGTCTGCCGGCTGCTTACCTAAGGTTAGCAGCGAGAAGAGCGGTTTTAAAAGATCCGTATCCAAACGAAAATACGGTCTGGCCCAATTGATGTTCCCCAAAACTTGCTGCAACTCTACAAGGGTGACTGAGTCTTGTAAATTTATCTGAGGCAGAACTGGTGCTGCGAAGGAGCGGAGAAGCCGATGGCCCAAGTATGAGAAGGGCTCGGTTCTCTGCACTTTCTCCGGGGCAATGAGCAAACCTTTGTCCCCCAGGCTGGCCTGGAGGTCAGAAAACATTTCGCTGCCGAGCTGCGGCAACGCTACTAAAATGTCGTCCATGAAATGACACACAATAGCTTTAGGGTAAAGGCTTCGGAACTTTGCCAGCGCGTCGTGAACATAAATTTGGCACAGGGTGGGCGAATTGAGCATGCCCTGTGGCAAAAATTTCCACGCGTAACGCTGCGTGGGCTCACCGTGGTTCACGACCGGCACCGTAAAGGCGAACCTTTCCCGGTCCCTGGGGTCTAAGGGGATTGTATAAAAGCAATCCTTGAGATCTACGACTAGGATCTCCCACCCCTCGGGAATCATGTTCGGATTTGGGATGCCGCATTGAAGCGGACCCATCGGCTGAATGCATTTATTGATCTCTCTGAGATCGTGGAGGAGTCGCCACTTCCCCGACTTCTTCTTAATCACAAAAATTGGCGAATTCCAGGGGCTTGTGGACTGCTCTATGTGTCCTGCGTCTAGCTGTTCCTTAACTAGCTGCTTGAGGGCAACTAATTTCTCTCCCACTACCGCCCATTGTTCTACCCATACCGGAGTGTCGGTGAGCCATTTAAGCGGCAACGCCATTACCCGAAGGTAAGCGTAGCACCGTACTGCTGCAGAATGTCTTGCCCCCAAAGGTTGATGTGCACGTCAAGAATGTGCGGCCGAATTACCGCTGTGCCGTCAGCCCTTGGGATTGTGACTTCTACCCACTCTCGGCTCCTGAACGCTTCCTGAACGCCTCCTACCCCCCACACATCGGAGACCGGCTCAATGGCCCACTCTCTTGGCCACTGGCTCCTGCTTATCACTGACACATCCGCTCCGGTATCGAGTAACCCTGAGAACACCCTTTTGTTCAAAAATACCTCGATAACGGGGCGCTGCTTCCACTCAATGTTGGTCTCCACTGTCGCTAAGACCTGGTATCCTTGCACTGCCTCACTCGCGCTCGAGCGGTCTGCTGAACCGGACTCTGAGCTGTCCCTGAGCCTTCCCTGGCTGCCTGCTGGCGAGTGACAAGGAACCATGATCAGTTGCGCTAACGTGTCTCCCTTGTGGATCGTTTGGGGCAGGTGCGTCCAAAGCTGGACCTGGAGGATGCCTGAAAAATTCGAGTCAATGACTCCTGGAATTATGAAAATTCCGCGTGTTCCAGCTACACTACGGGGCAAAACTAAACCTATAAAGCCTCTGGGCAGGGGTCCCATGTACTGGGTGTCGACTAGATAGACTGTGCCTGGCAGGTCGCATGTAACGTCCGCCTGGCAAGTCAATTCTAGCCCCGTGCTGCCCTTGGGGCTGGTCTGTGCCCTCGCAGTGCCCGGAATGTGCCTGGGATCTAGTCTAAGTCTGGGGAGTTCTGGATCTGGGTGAGGGAAGCCTCTGTTTGGACTGGGGCCAGAGACGTGCCCGGATTCCGGTTTCCCGAACTCGGACAAAACCTGGCCCAATGATAGCCTTTCTTGCACTTCGGGCAGGGGGTGTTCGGAGCCTTGGGACGGCCGGACTTTTGTCCGCGTCCCTTGGATCGGCACTCCCTAGCGAAGTGACCGACCTTGCCACAAGTGTGACATACCCCTTTGGTCTTTCCATTGGATCTTCTTCCCCCCTGCACCGCTGCCGCTAGCAGACCCATCTTGTAGGAGTCTGTGCCAACGTCGGAGCATGCTCGAATCATGTCCGTTAAGGTGATGTCAGGGCGATTGCCCAGGGACTGCAAGACTTTACGGCAGTCCAAGTTGGCGTTGTCTTTGGCTAGCTTAATCATGAGCTCTTCCTGGGCTTGCTCATTGTCAATCTGCCTGCTGATTGCTTCTTCCAGGCGATTGATGAAGTCCATGTAGGGCTCTTGGGCTCCCTGCTTAATGGCGGTGTAATTTTTGGCCGTTTTGCCAGACGCTGGGACCTTGAAGTATGCCCTATAGGCAGCCTCGGCTGACATCTCTAGGGTGGCGAGAGGCAAGTTGATTTGAGCGTTGATGGACTCAAAGGCACCTGAACCATACAACTGGTCAGGGATTACCGCGCCTCCCATCCTGGCAGCCCGAGCTTGCGCCTCTAGGCAGAACTCGCTGTCCCAAATCATGTACTGGCTGGGGGTAAGCATCATCCTCATGACGGCTTTCCAATCGTGAGGAATCCACATGGTGGTTTCGCACACTTGCTGAAGCGTGCCCCTCGTAAAACGACTTTGGAGCCCTGTCTCTGAAATTGCCTTCCGTAAAGCCATGAGAAGCTTGTACGGGACTGGGGAGTGTACTATCTGCTGTGCGCCCGTGAGCGCGTCCATCTCCAAGCGGATGGGACAAATCTGTCTAAGCTCAGCTAGCTGTTCAACTGACAATTCCCCCTTCTTGAGTTCTATCTCAGCTGTGCGCTGAAGGGCACTCTTCACGACTAGGGAACCTGGGGCTGTCAGAGAAGCGCCAGCGCCTCTCATTCCTTGCGTTCCCTCGGTGACGTCTGCAGCTGTCACCGCGGGAAGGCTCCCTGCGCTACTCTGCTGATACTTGAATGTCGGATAGAGTGCGGTGGGCGCAGTCGGCTCGACTGGCATGCCTGATGGCTTCTCTAACGGGGGTTCTTCCGCTTCTACCCGGACTGGCTCGATCTGCTCTAAGAGCCTCCTACATTTCCGCCATGTGCGGACTATCCCTCCTGGAGCTTTCGGGGTCTGCTGAATGCAGTCTCCTATCTGATCCCAGAGCTTCAGGGTTAACGTACCTACTTCTGGGTAAAGTAAGCAGTGTTCCCTGAGGTACGCCAAAAGTCTCGCTAGCTCCCTGCTGTGAAATCGGAAATTAAAAACCCTGGCCAGGATTATGAACTCTTGCTCCCGAGTTCTTTGGCTAGCGGACGGACTTGGTCTATGAGAACAAGTCCCCATATTACCTGCGATGGTCCTCTGAGGTTTCCCCCTCGGGACGAAGATCGACGCGTCTTTGCAGGCAACAGGTTCGGGCGACGGGTGTCTGGGGTAGACCTCGGAGCGTGGACCTTCTGCCACGGGCCCTTCTATCGGCCTCTGCGATGTCAGGGGCTCACAGCCTGCCCTGAGCGGAACGCGTTTCCCTCTATGGCAAACCTCTCGAAAGCGGGGAGGAAGCGGTAGGAATGTCTCTCTGGAATGCCTCGCGGCGGGCCGTCCTCTGTCCGGCTGGCTGCCGACCAGAGCGCCGCGCTATCCTCCGGGCTGGCGGGTCGCGGTTCAAGCGCAGAACCGGACCGCGTGGATCGCTACTCACGAGTAGACCTCTCCAGGGTCTCTTACTCACGAGTAAATCACGTCGGGGTCACCAGCTGTAGCGATATCTGGCCGCTAGGCGGCGCTAGGTCCCGGAGGAGACTGATCAATGACAACACGAGGCAACAGGAGCAAGATCAGATCAGTAGTTTATTGGAAAAAGGCAACATCATTTATAGGGAAAAAAGCGCAACGGTGGCAAGCTGTCATCTGACAGGAAAATTACCTCACCCACGTACACGGGTTAATGGGGAACTCCTCAAAGGGGAGTTAATCAACTTGGGGCAAACATGGGTTTAGGGACCTCATTGTCTTGGGGATTAAGCGGGGACAAACATGGCTTATTTGCGCCAGGGATTTCCCGAGCCGGGAGGTGAACTATGCACTTAATGTTTGACCGAAGTCAGCTATCTGCTTACTTGGCAGCGTCGCAGGTCAGGTCGCGGTAATTGGGTGAATCAAACCCTATATTTTATTCACCCCCCTTAATTTGGCTGCCCGCAGAGCCCGCGGCTCAAGGAGCGTCCTCCTGAAGCGGCCTCTGCAAGGGCCGTTTCCATGCCCGATGGGCATGGGGAAACCGCAAGATAGTTGTAATAGAAGCAAAAGAACTTGGCCCTTCTCATATGAGAAACATACGAGGAGTAATGTGAGCTAAGAGATGTGGTTAAACATACAGCCCCAATGTATCTACTGTACTTAGGTTCACCAAATAGCACAAGAATGGGACATGTAGTGAGACTTTGGGCCAGACAGGTGTCAATTTTATTTTTTTAAAGATTGTGCTTATCACTTTATTGTAAAATGAAAGTCTGCAACTAGGTGGAGCCACTTTGTAAAGGTATCTTGACAAGAGCAAGAGTAATTATTGGACAAGCAAGCTATGAACTGAACTACAGATATTTTGTGTCTGCTTAGGACAGTTAAGACACTATCTGGAAACTGCAGGAAATAAGGTTTAATTACATCCCAGCTATTGGAAAAGCCACTTGTTTCACAAAAAAGGGAGTGTCAGGTTGGGGGAAACAATCTCTACTCACAGAGCTACTGATGATGGATGACACTGCAGCTGATAAGAAAAGGCATCCGCTTGAAAGAGTTGCAGGAAGTCTGTTGAAGGTTCTGAAATTGGATGAGCAAGAAGGTAAACGGATCTATTACAGGAAGTGAGAGAAACTGATCGTCTTGAATGGAAACTTGCTTAAATCCCTTGTTTCCCATTACTGCATTGCAGAAACATTCCCTTAATACCAGCTAACTTAATAGGCAAACGTGTAACTAAGAAGACCAGTGTTGCTGCTTCATTACCTCACTTTACTCTGGCTTGTCTATTAATAGTGAAATTGATTAACATGCCATGTTGAGCTATCTTCTACAGGAGCATTCTCCTGTTCCTGAACTCTCCTTATCATTCAGTTTCAGGACTGAAAGTATCAGTAAACAAAGCGATATTTTTTTCAGGAGATATATGGTCTACAACAGATCAGCTTGATGCGGCATATTATCATACTTCCGTGATTACACTGGTATCATGATAAGTAACTGTGGGTTGTGGCTTACAGGAACAGCTCCTAAGTTAAATCAGAATCATATTATTATTATTATTATTATTATTATTATTATTATTATTATTATTATTATTATTATTATTATTATTATTATTATTATTATTATTATTATTATTGTCAAATCTATATTGCCACCCCACTCGTGAGCGACTCTGGGGGGCTTACAGATGACAGATCTCATTCACATAAAATTACAACATTAAAACTTTAAAACTATTAAAAACATTAAAAATCACCACCCAACTACTGATTAAAATATAATTAAAAGCGGCCTACAGTATATTAACCGGCGAGGGGGGTGGGGCTATCATATTGCCAGTGCTCCACACCTGCTTCGCCAGCCAGGTTTTCAGATCTTTCCTGAAGGGCACTAGCTCTGTCTGGAGATGTAGCTCCGTCGGCAGGAGGTTCCAAAGGGCCAGAGCAGATACCGAAAAGGCCCTCTTCCTTGTGCTAGAGAGACGAGCCTCTCTAGCTGATGGCACCTTTAAGGAGCCCCTTCGGTATGTGAATAACTGAATTGAAAGGAGTCTATGAGGCCATCGAGTCTATGTTGTTGTTGTTGTTGTTCAGTCGCACAGTCGACTCCGACCCTTTGCGACCCCATGGACCATTTTCCTCCAGGCGCCTCTGTCCTCTACCATCCCCCTCAGCCCTCCCAGCTCTGTGCCCATTGTGTCTATAATACCATCTAGCCATCTCATCCTTGGCCTCTCCCTTCTTCTTTTGCCCTCCACCTTTCCCAACATCAATGCCTTCTCAAGTGAATCCTCCCTTCTCATTTGATGTCCAAAGTATTTTAGCTTCATCTTTACTATTTGACCTTCCAATGAGCAGTCAGGGTTAATTTCTTCTAAGATTGACCTATTTGTTCTCCTCGCTGTCCAAGGGACTCTCAAAACCCTCCTCCAACACCACATTTCAAAGGGATCTATTCTTCTGCGTTCAGCCTTCCTAATTGTCCAGCTCTCACATCCATACATTACTACTGGGAAAACCATTGCTTTGACTATTCTAATTTTTGTTTGCAATGTAATGTCTCTGCTTTTCACTATGTTCCCCAGGTTTCTCATCGCTTGTCTCCCAAGAATCAGTCGCCTTTTTATTTCATGGCTGCAATCCCCATCTGCAGTGATCTTTGATCCTAAGAAAGTAAAATCTGTCACTGCTTCTACTTCTTCCCTGTCTATTTTCCAGGAACTGATGGGGCCTGTTGCCATTATCTTGGTTTTCTTGATATTGAGTCTCAAGCCAGCTTTTGCACTCTCCTCCTTCAGCCCAATCAAGAGATTCTTTAGGTCTTCCTCACTTTCTGCCATTAGGGTGGTATCGTCTGCATATCTCAGATTATTGATGTTTCTCCCAGCAATTTTAATCCCATATTGTGATTCCTCCATCCCTGCACTGCGCATTATGTGCTCTGTGTATAGGTTGAATAAGCATGGTGACAAAATGCAGCCTTGTCTTACTCCTTTTCCTATTCCAAACCACTCTGTTATTCCATGTTCTGTCCTAACTGTTGCTTCTTGGTTCATGTACAGATTTCTCAGGAGGCATATGAGGTGCTCTGGTATTCCCATCTCTTTAATTACTTGCCACATCTTGTTGTGGTCCACACAGTCAAATGCCTTAGTGTAGTCAATAAAACAAAAGTAAACTTGTTTCTGGTATTCCTTTGTTTTCTCCATGATCCAGCGTATGTTGGCGATGTGGTCTCTAGTCCCCCTGCCTCTTCTGAAACCAGCCTGCACCTCTGGTAATTCTCTCTCCACATGCTGCTGAAGTCTGTCCTGTATTATCTTGAGCATCACCTTGCTGGCATGTGGGATGAGCGCGATTGTTCGATAATTTGAACATTCTTTGGCATTGCCCTTTTTTGGGATTGGGACGTATACTGATCTTTTCCAATCCTGTGGCCACTGTTTTGTTTTCCAAATCTGCTGGCATATTGAATGCAGTAATTTGACGCCATCATCTTTTAGCGCTTTGAAAAATTCAACTAGGATACCATCATCTCCACTAGCTTTGTTGTTTGCAGTGCTCTTTAGGGCCTTTATGACTTCGCTCTCCAGGATGTCTGGCTCAAGTTCAATTTCTTCATCATTGTGATTATCAGGAGTGTTGAGGTCCTTTTTGTAAAGTTCCTCTGTGTACTCTTTCCATCTTTTCTTAATTTCTTCTGCATCAGCTAGCTCCTTTCCGTCTTTGTCCCTTATCATGGTCATTTTTGCTTTAAATGTTCCCTTGATTTCCCCGGTTTTTTTGAAAAGATCTCTGGTTCTGCCTCTTTTGTTGTTTTCCTCCATTTCTCTGCACTGTTCTTTTAGGTAGTTTTCCTTATCTCTCCTTGCTTTTCTTTGAAATTCTGTGTTCAAATGATTGTAGTTTTTCCTTTCTCCTTTGACTTTTGCGTTCCTTCTTTCCTCTGCTATTTTAAGTGCCTCATCAGACAACCACTTTGCTTTCTTACTCTTCTTTTCTTTTGGTATGGTTTTCTTTGCTGCTTCCTGCATGATGTCCCTCATCTCCGTCCATAATTCTTCCGGTACTCTGTCTACCGAGTCTAAGCCATTAAATCTGTTCATCACCTCCACCGTGTATTCTTTAGGGATGCTGTCTAGGTGATATCTTTCTGGTCTCCGTGTTTTCCCTATTTTCTTTAGTCTAAGCCTGAATTTTGCGATCAGTAGGTTGGGATCTGAGCCACAGTCTGCTCCAGGTCTTGTTTTTGCTGACTGTATGGAGGTTCTCCATCTTTGGCTGCAGAGTATGTAGTCAATCTGGTTTCGGTGTTGGCCATCTGGTGATGTCCATATGTAAAGTCGCCTCTTGTGTTGCTGGAAGAGAGTGTTTGCTATGACCAGTGCGTTCTCTTGGCAGAACTCTATCAATCTTTGCCCTGCTTCATTTTGTGTTCCAAGACCAAATTTGCCTGTTATTCCCTCCACTTTTTGATTTCCTACTTTGGCATTCCAGTCTCCTAATATAATTTGGACATCATTTCTTGGTGTCTGTTCTATGAGGTGTTGTAAGTCCTCATAGAACTGGTCCATTGTGGCTTCATCTGCACCAGTGGTTGGTGCGTATATTTGGATCACAGTGACATTGAAAGGTTTGCCTTGAAATCTGATTGACATCATTCTGTCATTTTTGAGATTGTATCCCATTACTGCTTTTCTCACTCTTTTATTGACAATTATGGCTACTCCATTTCTTCTAAGGTTTTCTTGCCCGCAGTAGTAGATATGATGGTTTCCAGAGCTGAATTCACCCATCCCTGTCCATTTGAGCTCACTGATGCCCAAGATGTCAATGCTTATTCTTTCCATCTCATTTTTTACCACTTCCAGTTTTCCTTGATTCATAGACCTCACATTCCATGTCCCTATGCAGTATTGTTCCCTGCAACACTATATTTCTCCTCCCCCTTTCGTATCCCTCCCCCTTTTCAGATCTGCTGTGCTGAGCATCCCCTTGTTTTGCCTTTTGTTTGGGTCCATAGGGTTCTCTTGGCAAACTTTGTGGCGTGCCTTGCCGGTCTCTACGCCAGTCTTTTCCCATCATACATGTTATCACAGTTTAAACAGTTTTAAAACAAAGTATTATCATGCACAATATCACAGTTTATCACATAGTATCAAAGTAAAAGTTGAACTAATTAATGAAAGGGAAAGAAAGAAAGAAAAAGTCCACTATATCAAGTCTCTATGTAAGTCGGTTTCTTGTACAGTCACTATGTCAGTTGCCATAAGCCATCTATGTTTAGTCAACTATATTATTTCAGTTCGATTACTTATCCTTTGCATGCACACAGCAGCTCTTGCCTCTCTTCGGCCGCATGGAGTCGGTCAAAGGCTCCGGCTCGGGCCTCGCTGTGATGGTGGTTGTGGATGGTATCTCCTGGGGGTGGTCGGGGGTCTCCGGAAGTGTCCTTCTCTCTGGCCCCAGGTCTTTGGATGGGGAGGGAGGGGCAAGATCCTTTACTCACCTCCCCCTTGGGCCTCTCTGGATGGCAAATGGGCAGTAGAGCTGGGCCTTCCTGAAGCCTTTTCTTCCTCTCCAGGCTCAGGTCTTTGGATGGGGAGGGAGGGGCAGGATCCTTTACTCACCTCCCCTGTGGGCCTCTCTGCATGGAATGAGCAGTAGAGCTGGGCCTTGCTGATTCCTTTTTTCTTCCTCTCCAGGCCCAGGTCTTTGGATGGGGAGGGAGGGGCAGGATCCTTTACTCACCTCCCCTGTGGGCCTCTCTGCATGGAAGGAGCAGTAGAGCTGGGCCTTGCTGATTCCTTTTTTCTTCCTCTCCAGGCCCAGGTCTTTGGATGGGGAGGAAAGGTCTATCCCCCTGGTTAATGCAGGAATCCAAATCAAATCTGACAAATGGTTGTTCAATTAGCTCTTGAATGCATCCAGCTTTGAAGTGCTCATCACTTCCCAAGGTAATTGGCTCCAGTGTCATACTGCTCTAATAGTTAAGAAGGCTTTCCTGATATTCAGCCTTATCTGGAGTCCTGTAACTTGGGCCAGTTATTATTCATCCTGCATTCTGGGATGATCGAAACCAGATTCCCCCCGCCCCCTCTTCTTTTTGACTATCTTTCAAGTCTTTGAAAAATACTATCATATTCCTTCTCCCTCACCTTTTCTCAAGGATTAACATGGCCGGTTCTGTCAGTCTTTCCTCATAGAGTTTGGTCCCCTAACCATCATTACAGTTTGTTGGCATCTTTCTTAAAGTGTGGTGTCCAGTACTGGAAACAGTACTCTATACTGTATGTGATGTAGCTAGTGCTGAAAAATATGGGGACTAGCACCTCACAGGTTTTGAAGATTATACATCTGTTAATGCATTCTAAAATAGCCTTTGTCTTTTTTGCAGCTACATCTCACTGTTGTCTCATATTTAGCTTGTGATGAACAATTCCAAGATCCATCTCACTCATAGTATTAGTGAGCCAAGTATCCCCAACTTGTAACTGTGCATTGTTTTCCCCCAAGTGAAGGATTTTGCACTTATCCCTATTAAATTTCATTCTGTTGTTTTCAGTCCATCAAAATCTTATTGAACTCTGTTGCTGTCTGCCAAGATATTGGCTATTCCACCCAATTTTGTGTTATCTACAAATCTGATAACTATCTCGTATATTCATTCATCCATTCATTCATTCATTGTTCAAATGTATATATTGCTGCCCAATTCGAATGAGCGACTCTGGGCGGCATAACAACAGTGATATAAACATTACAATCATAAAACATTAAAAACCCTTGATAGACCTTAAAATTACCCTCCCCCTTCCCATCAATTATTTTAAAAACTGTGGTTAAAAGAACAGAGAGGCCAGCAGGGTGGGTTCACCCCGTCACCGGTGCCCCACACCTGCTTTGCCAGCCAAGTTTTTAGTTCTTTTCTGAAGGGCAACATCTCCATCTGGAGGCGCAACTCAGTTGGTAAGAGGTTCCATGGGGTGGAGCAGTGCTAGAGAGTCTAGTGCTAGAGAGTCAAGCCTCTCTAGCTGATGGTGTGTTCTAGTGCTGCAGAGTTGAGCTTCTCTAGGTGATGGTGTCTTCAGAGAGCCTCTCCAGTCTGCTCTGGTGGGATGGACAGATGTTCTTGGGGTGACGCGGGCTCTTAGGTATCCTGGCCAACTACCATGTAAGGCTCCCTCATCCAAGTAATTGATGAAAATATTGAATACAACCATGTCCCAGACTGAAACCTGTGGTACCCAACTTGTCATCCACTCCCAGTTTGAGAAGGATCCATTAATAATCTCTCTCTGACTACGATTCTGTAACCAACTATATATCCACCTGACACTTTTGCTATTAAGGTCACACCTAATTAGCTTGTTCATCAGAATATCATGAGGCACTTTATCAAAAGCTTTGCTGAAGTCAAGATATATTACATCTACAGCATTTCCACCATCTACCAAGGACAATTGATCTAAGTCTTAACACGCCCGCCCCCTTTCAATAACTGACTCAAGTGGTTACCACTCTCCATCTCCAGCCAGATGTCTGAGAATCAGGAACTGGATTTAGCCCCCAGAACCTTAGCCATCTTGGCACTTAAAATTGGCTTGAAACAAAATCTTTGTTGTTAAAGGCAAAACAAAATAGGAGAGTAAAACAAGGTGACACAGACACCCAAAAGAAAAAGGCCTTCACCCATACACAGACTGAAGGGTGGGAAGTAAAACAACCACATTACCGTAACCAAACTCCATGCTATTCCTGGGGATGATCATACCCAGTGGTGGGTATCAGCAGGTTCACACCAGTTCACCAGAACCGGTAGCAGAAATTCTAACTGGCCCCGCCCACCCAAGTTATGAAATAAAGTACTGTAGTCTTAATTCGGGTGCAACGCAGGGCTTTCCCCCTGGCCATGACCACCATACCACGCCCACAGTGTGGTAGTAATTTTTTGGGAGCCCACCACTGATCAGACCCCTTGCCCCACCTACTGTTCTTGCCCCAGTCCAAGAGAATTTGGGTAGCCAGGATAATGGGGCATTTCTTTCCCTTGATGCAGCCCATCCAAATGTTAGCTCATCCTAACCAGGTGTACCGCATTAATCCCCAGCTGTAGAAAAGTCTCACGGCTGGTCCTTGAACAGAAGGGGTCTTCTTACAGTACTCCCAGCTGACTATTTTGCCAACATTTTTTTCTTCCCTTAAATATTGTTCTTAAACCTTTTGGGCAAGTTCTTCACAGGCCCCACTAAACACAACAATGGTTCTGTAGAATGGGTAAATAGCGCATAGCGCCGGCAGTAGGGCGCATCTTGCAGGTCCCCCCTCTCCCCTCTTTGGTTGACAGAGGCGACTTTTCGTTGGAAGGTGGGGAGAGTGAAAATGTGTGTTTTATGTAGTGGGTATGGTGAAGGGTTCTTGGTGGCACGCCCGATGGAGAGTTTAAAGTTGGGAGAAGAATTTGGTTATGGGTAGTATTAAAATAATATCGTGGAATGTGAAAGGTACAGGCTCTGTTCTTAAGAGACGGAGGCTGGAATCAGCGTTGAAAAAAGATAGACCAGATATTTTATTTTTACAGGAAACACATCAGAAATCAAAAGATACAAATAAACTTTATCTGGGTTGGATGCAACACTATGAGATGGCGTTTGGAACATCTAAAGCAAGAGGGGTGGCAACTATGATTTCTAGAAAGTTAGGATTTGAAATCACAAAAAAGATTGCTGATCAAGAGGGTAGGTATCTGTTGGTAAGAGGAAAATTGGAGGATGAGGAAATATTGTTGGTAAATATTTATGCTCCGAATGACCACCAAGTAGATAAGTTATGTTGGAGATGTAAAGAATTTGATGGAACATATGAACATATGTGGTGGAGTTGTAAAAAAATAAGGGATTTTTGGGGAAGAATAGAAAATGAATTTGGTGAAATATTGGGTAAAAGTGTTAAGTTGGTGTCGGGTACTATTCTTTTAACGAATGTGGAAGATCTGGGTTTAAACAAGGAGGAAAAAGAATTACTGGAAATTGTACTGACAACGGGTAGACAATGTATAGCCAGACATTGGAAAAACGATGTAGATATTCAGGTTGGAGAATGGTATAAAGAAATGTGGAGTTTAGCATTGAACGATAAATTGACATGGGAGATTAAAGTCAAAAGAGATAATTTAAAAGAGAATAGATTTTGGAATATATGGAAACCGTTCGTGGATCACTCTATTATGGCAAGTGATAGTTCAGGACCAGTACCATCTCAAAGAAGCTTCTGGAGCTGAGTAGAAAATAAACTCTCCGGGCATTGTATATATTCACAGGGTGATTTTTATTGGTTAAAAAGATTAGTGGTAGTACAGAAAGTTTCTTTCTATTATTTTGGACTTTGAAATAATGGTTCTTAATATTTGGTGGCTAAATAGTAGTTAATGAATATAGATATTGTTATGTGCTAGCATATAGTAATGTTTGTTAGTATGATATTATGGACTTGTTAGTGTAATGTATTGTTAATGTACTGTTAATGTTTTCTTTTCTTTTTCTGTATGTCTATTAAAAACATTCAATAAAAAAAAAAACAATGGTTCTGCATCTAGAAGTAGTGCACCTGTAAGGCAAACAGCCCATCTGTTTATTCTACCACTAATGACTGAGTCTGCATTTTGACAGATTTTGTTTTGGATAGATTAGTTAGAGAGATAATGTAACTTTGCATTCATGTATGTAGCACTGAAAGAGCTGTGTACCTGGAGAGATAACATTGTAAGATTAAGAAACAAGCATCTAACTTAACTGTCCCTGAGAAAGTAGACACTAGAGTACATGATATTATTGCAGAACTTAAGGAAGCAGGGATCAGGGAAGAGCAGGTTAAAAAGATAACGGGGCCAGTGAGAGACTAATGTGAGTGGAATGGAAGAAGTAAAGTTGTATACTTTACTCTGTGAGGAATCAATAACCAGGTAATGAACTGCAGACAAGGCACACGCGGCAGCCGTTTAGCTGCCGCGCACTTTGCTGGCCCCGCGCCGAGGCATGGACACTGCCTCGAGGAAGCTGGAGGCGTTGCTAGGCAACCCCTAATAAAAGGGGTGGCAACGGCTACGCTCCCAGGCAGTTCCCCAAGATACGGCTAGGCCAGGGCGCTTTTGAGCGCTCCTCCTGCCCAGCCGATCTGAAGATTGTGCGGCGGTTTCGGCAGCTCTATACAGCCGCCAGATTGCGGAGCCACTCACAGGGGAAAAACAAGGTCGGATTGGCTTTGTATTTTCGAGAGGCTCGCTATTTCGAGCCTCCTTACCAGCTAGATACTCAGGGACCTGGCTAACTATTGCATCCGGAACTGCCCAGCAATCAGCTGGCGCAGTTGCGCTGCATCTATCTGCGACAGTTTGCCTGGGAACAGGCTAATTAGCGCGGCTTGTACTGCCCCACTGCCACTTTGATATTCATCGCATGTTTGCGAGCCTTGAGGAAGGTGACAGTTGGCCGGGAAAGGGCTAACTGACACATGTTCGCCTAACCAACTAAATCTTCGCAAGCTCGCCATTGTGAGCCTTGTGGACGGTGATAGTTGGCCTGGGAAAGGTCTAACTGACACACCAATTTAAAAAAAACCAACTAGGGTTATTCTCTTCGTAGGTGCACCACAGCACAATGTGACTGCCACCTAAGCAGAGCATCTTTTGCTACTCATGGCACCAAAAAAAAAAGGTTGCGAATTCTGGCCCCACAATAGCTCGGTGCTCTAGACCACGATCATGGGCAGCTCCCAGGCTGTGATCACAGCCAAATACAAGTCCAGACCTTGGCTCGCCACCAAGCTGGAGGGCACGGGGTGGGTCACGGGCACCGCAGCAGCTGCAGTCAGCCAGAGGCGTGGCTTTGGGTGCTCGGAAGCACTGCTCAGTCCAGGGGGTGGCAACGGCTGCAATGACCACTTTGCCCCAACCCCAGGACTTTCAAGGACAGCCACTACTGCCGGGGGTCTACCCTATTGGCACATCAGCCCACGACATACGCTTTGCTGCCCTTGAATGGGCTTTGGGTCTGGTACCAAACGCTGGGCCCTCAAGGTCAATAGCCAATTTGTTTGATGGGGCCCATGTGTCCCAGTCTTTGGCTTTGCACGACTGGAGGCTGGCACGCCTCGAGGCGACCCTACTTGCTATGCATGAGACCGGCTTGGGGATGCACGGAGCTAGCCTGCCAGCTCAGGCACATGGTGCTGGTGCAGTGCACCATGGATTGCCAGGGGCAGAGCAAGCACACGTGGTTACAGGCATAATCTCTGATGCCCCTAGCTGCCTGTAATCATCGGGGGTGAAGCAGTGGGTCACCAACGGGTGAGTATGATGGGCAAGGCAGCACATCCAGGTTGCCCAATGTCAAACAGGTGACAGCCCCTGTTTGGCCCTGGCCTATGCAGCCAGCACCTGCATCTTCGATGCAGCCTCCAGTACAGGCTGCCGCTCACCCAGGGGTTTGGAGTGCGCAATATACGCCAGTGCCACCCGGGGTTCCTACGGCTACTCCGGGGTTGCCTTATCCTATAGGGCCTGATGGCGCTACCAGGCCACATTCGGCCACCGTTTGTCCAAGGGCAGGAGGAGCAAGATGGAAGAGGCGAGGTCAGCAGGGTGCAGGCCATGCAAACACGGATTCAGTGTCATCTTCTAAAAGCACCCACCCCAATTTAAACTGAGGTATTAGGATGGTGGCTGTGTGTCTACCCTAAATGGGAGAATGCTGAGTATCTTTTACAGGGATTTCTTGCGGGGTTTCGCATACCCTTCGTTGGTGTGTGAGCACCACAGGATGCTCCCAATTTAATATCATTGAGATGGAAGTAGGATTTGGCAAAGGAAAAAAATATTCAAGGAAATAAAGGAGGGACGGGTCACGGGACCCTTTGCCAAACCCACTTTTGCTAATTTGAAGGTATCGCCCCTGGGACTGGTTCCCAAAAAGGTCCCAGGTGATTTCCGTTTGATTCACCATTTGTCCAATCCTGCAGGTGGGTTGGTTAATGACGCAATACCAGACGAACTATGTTCTGTTCGATATGTGTCATGTGATCAGGCAGTTCTAATGGGTAGTGCTTGTGGTCAGGGAGCACTTATGGCTGAATGCAACATTAAGTCCGTATTTCGCCTTCTACCTGTCCACCCGGACGACTTTGAACAATTGGGTTTTCGGTTCCAGGGACAATATTTTGTTGACAAGGCCATGCCCTTTGGATGTTTTGTGTCATGCTCGGCTTATGAGCGTTTCAGTACATTCCTGCATTGGACTTTTGTTCACCGCACTGGAGTGCGCTCGGTAGTTCCTTACCTAGACGATTTCTTGTTTGGGGCTGCCGAGGGTTCTGGGGCGTGTGGACAACTGCTTGCAATATTTCAAGAGCTTATGACTGAATTAGGGGTGCCATGGCTGCCAGAGAAGACTGAGGGACCTGCAACTAATTTGGTTTTTTGGGAATTGAAATTGATATGGTGGCCTAAACGTCTAGGTTGCACATGGACAAAATAACCTGCATTTCGGACGCTATTCAGGCAATCTTAGTTAAGCACAAGGCTTCACTACATGAACTACAGGTACTACATGGGTACCTCAGTTATGAATGCGGGGTTGTGACGCCTGGCAGAGCCTTTGCCAGGCGCCTGTGTGATGCCATGATTGGTTTATCACGCAAATATCACAGGGTGCGGATCACAAGGGGTATCAGGAATGACCTACGAGTGTGGCTGGACTTTCTCTCAAAATTCAATGGTGTGTCCTTTTGGCGGGAAGAGCATTCAGGAGTGCTTGGACACAGCATTTATTTCAATGGACACTGGTCATATGGCAAGTGGCCAGAGGCTTGGCAGTCCACAGCCTTGCTCCGTGACCTGACTTTCTTAGAATTCTTTCCAGTTTTGGGTGCCTTGGTGCTGTGGGGGGAGACATGGGTGAACTCTGTAGTACATTTTTGTTGTGACAATGCAGCTCTTGTCCACATAATCAATGCCCAGACATCATGGCCTCCGAGAGTAATGGCTTTAGTACACCAAATTGTGTCCCGTGCATTGCACTTCAACATACTTTTCAAGGCTAAACATGTACTGGGTATCAATAATGACATTGCTGATGCTTTATCCAAATTACAGATAGAGCGATTCAGGGCCCTGGCACCAGAGGCCGACGAGTTGCCTTTAACACTCCCAGCCGAGATATGGCAGTTTGGCGTGGAGAAGTGAGATGGGCCATTGGGTTATCGCTGGCTACCAGCACGCGTAAGGCATACTCTCTCACGTACTGGGCCTTTGAGATGTTTCGCAATGAGACTTCACTACCATGTCTTTGGCCCGTCCCAGTGGAGCACCTACTTCAGTTCATGGTGCACCTGCATGCCAAAGGGCTTGCTGCCCGCACAATTAGCGGCCGCTTATCAGCCCTTGCTTTCCATGCAAAGATTAATGGTTTTGCAGACACCTCATCTGACTTCCGGGTTTGTAGAGTTTTGGAGGTTGGGCTCGTGAATGCGGCCATTGCTCTGATGCAAGACAGCCCATTTCCCCCGATATGCTTACTCGCCTAGCCACAGTTTGGCCAGTGGTTTGCAGGGATAGTTATGAGACATCCCTTTTTCATACTGCTACTTCGCTAGTGTTTTTCGGTGCTCTCAGAATAAGTGAATTGATTGCAGTGTCTCGCAGTGATGCATCCCATCACTCACAACTGTATTCACATAAACGTTCGTTTTTCTAAGACTGACCAGCAGGGGAAGGGCACCTCTCTAACGCTATATAGGTTGGCAATGCCACTATTTGCCCAGTTCTGGCTCAGTCTACCTTTCTACCCATGCGTGGTTTGGCACCTGGTACCCTACTTTGTCACAGGGATGCTTTGCCCTTAACCAGGTTCCCATTCTGGAAGGTTATTATGGCGGCCTTGCCAAACTGGGTCTAGATGGAGTGTGTTTTAGGACTCATTCCTTTCGCATCGGGGCTGCTTCAATGACAGCCACCTGCGGCTACTCGGATGCTGCCATTGGGACAATGGGAAGATGGGGATCCAGGTGTTTCTGTTCTTATGTACGTCCTTTGTTGCAGTAGCACCCTGCTTGTTTGTCTTTCTTTCTTTTCAGATCCTGGCTACGTGATAGCACCAGGATGCACCGGACGTTTTGGGTGATACTCGGGTTTTGGGCCAGGAACGGCAGTCTGAGGACAAGGCAGTGACCCAACGTATAGATAACATCGATTTGGGGACAGTAGTCCCACATCACCTGATCCGGATACATGAACCCAATTTGTATTGCAGTGGTCGGGTGCATATTTCAGCTAGAGATCCTGGCTAAGTGATAGCTCCAGGATGCACTGGACGTTTTGGGTGATCCTTGTGTTTTGGGCCAGGAATGGTGGTCTGAGGACAGGGCAGTGGCCCAACGTATAGATAACATCGATTTGGGGACAGTAGTCCCGCATCACCTGATCCAGATACGTGAACCCAATTTGTATCGCAGTGGTCAGGTGCATATTTCAGTTAGAGGTACGGACCTCTTCCTGACGGCTATCCAAACAGGCCTGTTGACCGCGTGTGCGGTCAAGGGGGAGCGGGGAGTCGGTGAACTCCTCCCTGTGTGGCGGCTAGCACTGGTAAGGAAAAAATTTGGTATGCACAGTTGGTTGACCATAGGGAGGACAAGGTACAGACAAGATTTGTGAATGGCCAACCAGCTTCCAACTAAAACTGTTGCTATGCTTAACCAACAGGCAACTCCTCCAATATTTACAGGAGGCATTCCAATATCAGGTGCTAAATAGTAGCAGCCTGACTAGGGTCCACAACGTGTTTCAGTAGAAACAGGTTGTGGACAGGGTCACACAGTTTGTTGCTGTGGTAGCAAATTGTGATGTGCATTTAAGTTGGGTTCATAATTAGAGTACTCCTTACCAGTGCTATTACGGCCCGTTTGGTTCTTGGCAGTAGCCAAGCAAAGTTAAAATAAAGTTAATAAAGTGGCCCAATTTTTCATCCAAATGAAGTTTCTGTGTCATCATTGGGGAGTGGGTCCGGCAATGCTTTATGGCCAGAATCCAATTTGTCACTGTATAACTAAAATTTGTGTTGGCATATCTTTGCTGCATGTTACACTTCAGCAATGCAAATTGTGAAATTCACTGGTGAAAATGCTTTGTGGATAGCATTTCTACTTTGGCACTACCATAGCTACCATAAACATAATGTCAAATTACATCTATGTAGCTACGCTACAGGAGTTCAGCCACTAAGATATAATTTTCCATATTGTAGCTGCTCAGTAGCATCCAACAACAGGGAGAGAACTCCCCATCAGAATATACAAGGAAAGCAGACGTATGTTAGAAGTCTCTCCTTGGCAAAAGTCAACTATGAGGTTGTCTACACAGGCATATAGTCCACTCTTTGGGGCAGGTTGGTCCAACCACATTCACGTGTTGATCAAGCTAATCTGCCTCCACCTGCTCCTAAACCATCTCATTTTGAGCCCCTATCATGGGTTCATGTTGGGGACCGGATAAAATAATTCACTTTTCTGTCTCACGCAAAAACTTGAAGGTTCCAAATTCAAGCATAGCTGTCAAGTATCCCTTATTGGCCGGGAAAACCCCTTATTTTACCCTCTTTCCCGCTGTCATCCCTTATTAATTAGACTACAATGCCCTATTGCCACCATTGGAGGGCAGCACAGGATAAGCATAGCTGTCAAGTATCCCGTATTTGCCGATAAATTTCCCTTATTTCCACATCCAAAACTTGACAGGTATGAAAGGGGCAGCTTTTGATATTTGGAGCGACCAACTGGGACTTGATTGGCTGCAAAGAAGTGCCTAAACAGCAAGGTAGGTGGAGTTCTGCTTATTACAGATTAATTTTCCAGCAAAATCGCCGGTTGGTTTTAGGACTGGGATTCTCAACCTGTGGACCGGATGCGGCCAACAGTGCCATTTCATGTGCCCCCACCACCACCTCCCCCACACCCAGAAGTGCCATGTGGTGGAGGAAAGGTAAAATGGCTGTCCGGCCCCCGAAGCTGTCTTGAGGGAGTGTGACCCGGCAGCTGTTCTGCATCAACTGTAACCTGGCTTTCACACATATACTGATGGCTGATGGGTCTCAGTGGTGGGAATGAAACCCACGTTACACTTGATATCTTATCAGCTGTAATGAAGCCTCCACCCTTACGCCTGCCACTGATGGGACCTAGCAGTGGCCACAGATGTAAAAGCTGAACAGGGCCTCCACCATCTGCTGCAAATCACTGTTCCCTTGCTCTATGTTGATGGAGGGAGGGGAGGAATAACCTATGTACAACAGGAGCCACTCCCCCTCCCATCAACTTGGAAGAGCTGTTGCCACACAGGAGACTATTGTAAACCCCTCTGCAGCAATGTCAAGGACACCCCTCATCCCACCTGATGGGGCAGTCCCTTCCATGCCAGGAGAAAGGACCTCTTTCTCAAAAGATTAAGGGAGAGATCTACCCACCCACCACCAATTAGCTGCAAAAACTGCTCCTTTGTAAGGACAAACTGCTGTCTGGATGCCGGAATCACACCAAACAACATCTTGTGCCTTCCCCCGGCCTCAGGCGGCTTTTCTACATTGGCTTGGGAAAGCCAGTTCAGATAAGCCCTATGTTCTCCCGTGAAGGGCTACAAGTCTGAAGCTAAACAAAGACAAGAAGCAAATGTGGGGGAATCTTTTAAAGAACTCTGTTCCAAACCCAGCAATTCTGCATTTCAAAATACATTTCAAAACAAAGTTCCAGATAAGTCACATCCTGCTTACATTCATAAGAAATGTAAAACAGCGTAAACAAGGCTACCATCATCATTGAACTTGACTTCAACTAATAAAAGCTTGAACAACAGTAATGAACCATATTTTAAATCTTTTTACAACCCATTCTTTATATACCATTTTAGCTCTATTTATGCCAGTGGATAATCATCCTGGAGCTACCCAAACCATTTTATTCCCTGCTTTGCCATGCATACTTAGAGCAAATAAATAGAAAACAAATACTTACACAAACTTTGGTCCTTTTGTCCTCTGGCTCATGTAATTTCATAGATACATTTTTCAAATGAGGTCAAGTGGCATACAAATTTATACAAACTCTTCAAATAGAAGCGTACACACACACACACACACACACACACACACACCATCCTTCCATCTTTGAGCCAGCTTCTGCCTCACTGCTAGGAGCAGAAAGAGAATTAATTCTGTAGAATTTTTCATTAGAAAATAAACCTTTAAGAAACAGAGATTATCCAATTAAGGATCAAACAATGTTTTGTTCTTTAGGGAATATTTATTACCTATAATTAGCAAGTTTTCCTTCTAATGACAGGATTTCCTCATAAATGCATGCGCAGCAATTGGATTTGCAAAATGAGCCAATGTTTAGCTTTTAGTCAGAATTTTTTAAGAAAAAACATGTTAAGTGCAAAATATGTAGGTGAGGAAAAGCAACTGCTAACAGAAAAGATGCTTCCTGTTATTTGGGGGAACACTGCTTCATTTAGTTTTCCTCTAAGAGTGTCTTCGAATAGGTCTGTCCTTCCCTCCCAAAGAGAAAGGATGAGTTCAAAATCCTTGTTCCTCTTATCTTACACAGCTCTCATTGTTTGCACCTGCGAAAACTTACCAGCACAGTATTCCCAAATAATCAGCCAAAAATTAATTGGATGAGAAGAAAACAAAGTAGAGTTAATGTAACTTAGTAAAAATTTTACATTCCCAGTGTCCTGGTTTGTGTTGTTGTTGTTGTTGCTGTTCAGTCGCACAGTCGATTCCGACCCTTCTCGACCCCATGGACCACAACACGCCAGGAACCCCTATCCTCCACCATCCTCCTCAGCCTACCCAGTTTTGTGTCCATTGCGTCAACAATGCCATCTAGCCATCTCATTCTCTGCCACCTCGTCTTCTTTTGCCCTCCACCTAGTTTGTATGTCTTAAGTCAAATTTCCAGGTAATTTTTCTTAGTATGGAATTTCTGGTAATATAACTCCTTCCCATCTCACACTGTTATGTCATCATATGTCCTTCGCTACAGGGAAGGAATTTCTTCTGTAGCTCTTCCCCATATTGGCAATGTTAAAGGTCTCCATTGCTAGAAATCCAGTCGTGTCTGACTCTTGGGGGCGGTGCTCATCTCAATTAAAACCAAAGAGCCAGCACTGTCTGTATCTGTAGACGTTCCCATGGTCACGTGGCAGGCATTACTAGATGTACATAATGCTGTTACCTTTCCTGCTAGAGCATTATCTATTTACCTACTTGCAATTTCTTGCTTCTGAACTGCTGGGTTGGCAGGAGGTGGGACAGATGACGGGAGCTCACTCCACTGTGCAGTACTCAGGTCTCAAACTGCTGCTCAGCATCTTAACCACTATGCAGCCCCCTCCTCATATTAGCCTTGTCATTTTAGGGCAGCTTTTATTCCATAAAGGTAACAATCAAGCATCCCAGATTCTCCCACACAGAGCACTTTCAGGAAGGCAGTGTGAATTAAATTCTGTATGAAATAAATTCTAGTGCTGAATGTCAGGGCTGGCATCAGAAATTTCCGGGCCTGTTATGCGGACCCATACACACACATTTTGGCCATGCCCCAGTGGTTTCCTGCACACGCGTCGTTTGTTTGCACATGCGCACATCAGTGGTTTCCCAGATCCGCCGGGCCCCCATCATCTCCCTGCTTGGGACAGGAGTCTTGATGGTCCACCCCCCTGATGGTGGCCCTGCTGAAATTCCTTGATTCCAAATGCTGCTTAGTAATCCATGTGGTTGTGAGGGAGCCAACTTATTACTCATTGCAAATTGCTACCACAAAACATCTCTTATAGTTGAAAATTTCTGGTTCTTTTGGGTCAGACATCTCTTCTGTTACCTCCCAAAGGATGATCAGATTGCTCTTCAAATTCTGCCAAGAAACTTCAAGCTGGGATGAAACAATAAGGACTCTTGTTTAAAGTCTGACACAGTTCTTATGACCTCCATCTTTGTAGATCAAGGCGCACTGTGTCAGATGCAAGAATGGGCATAAGTCCTATGTTAGAAACAAAGCCAATATCCTCACCCGCAGACCCAACAGCAGTGCAGATTGCTTTTTCATTGCACCATGCAGTTAAACACAGCCTGACAGATGACTAAGCTCTTCATGCAACACAATTAGTAGATACCTGCAATGCCAGGTGAGGCACAAATAACTTTTAATATCAATAATGAACCATTTGGATGGTGTTCAGCTTCCACTGCAGCCAAGAGAGAAGGAGAGGGAGATCCAAATGAGTGTCAGGATTTACTGAGTACAATAGATGGAAGTTGCCAAAGAGGTTGGAGTTCATTCAGCAGAAGAGTAAGCAGATGGTCCTAGGAAAGCGATCACATTCTGAAGTGAGGAATTAGATTTTTACAGGATAGAATCACATCTGCCAAGACTGTTGGCCAGAAGTGCAGCAGAAGAGGAATGTCAGAAGTAAGCACAGCTTTTGCTATCGACCTACTCTGGATTCAGAAGGGTGCATGGTAAAGTCTTTGTACCTATTGATATTTGTTTGTTTTCCAGAAAATATCGAAATACAAATAGGCAAAATAAGATTTTTCAATACATGCTTTTGCAAGCATGCTTAGCTTCTGTATTCTTGGAACCAATGTGTTATGAAGATAGTGTATTCTGTCAGAATTCACTAATTAATGGTTGAATCTCACAACATAGGACAAAGAAATTTAGAATTTTCCGTGCAACAGTTTTTGTGCAACATCACTTGTGCAACCTTCTTCCAGAAACAATGCAAACCAACAATTGCAAGAGAAGAAAACGTGTTCCTAGAAAACAGACAAACATGTTTTATGAAACACTGGATATTAAAAATGGCTGGAGTACAAAACTCATTCTTTGTCAGGGTTAGCCTGCTGGAATCAGAAGAGAATGCAAGCGCGGCGCCAAAATGGCCGCCGCGCTCTTTGCGGGGGCCCCCCCACAGGACGAAGGCATCCGGGTAGTTAGGGGCGTGGCCAGCTCCCTTATAAAAGGGGTGGCCACGAGGCAGCCGAGCTGCCATTTTGCGAAGCGACGGAGCGGAGAAGTTTTTCCCTCTTACCTCCGTCGCTTTTGGCTTTTACCGGGAAGCCTTTTGGCTGCTGAATTCTCTTGTTTCGGCTTCCCATCGATTGGCTGAGAGGCCCGCGAAGAAGAAGGCGGCTGCGAGCGCGGCTCGTGCGGTTCGGAGGCGCAATCTGGGTCGGAAGACCGCGGCTGCGCCTCCCCAGCAGCCGCATTTGCTTGCACCCACCGGGACCGGTGGAATGGGGTCTATTCCCCCTGGCTGGAGGATGGTGGCCCACCCACGGGGCCAGTAGGGCTGCGGCCCTCGGCCCGCAAGCGGTGGACACCTCTCATGGTGTTGCCCATTCCGCTGGGCCTCCCTTTATAGGAGCGTAGCTCGTTCCGAGGCCTTCCAGCCTTGGGGGGTGGTCCGGTCCCCTTCCCTGGCAGGTTGCTACATCGGCCCTAACGGGCCCGGGTGTGGGGTTGTTGCCCTATTCAGGCCCCGGGGTGCAGGGACCTGTACCCATGCCTGTAGTAGGCGGGCCGGCTGGTCCTTTGCCCCATGTCAGCGTGGAAGCCTTATTTTCCCGCGTTGCGGCCCTCGAGACATCCCTGGCCCGGGCTAGCCACTCTTGGTCTCCCTTTGGGGTTCGTTTCGACGCGTCGTCTGCTGGGCAGTGGCAGGCGACGGGACGGGTCGAGCTGCTTGAGGCGCGTGGCACGACCTGGGCCACTGCCTCGCAGCTCCCCATTCAACAGACCGGTGCAGGTCAGGCCCCATCGACGAGCTCGATGGCGGTTGCAAGCTCCGACGCCCCCAGTGGGCCGGAACCCCCGGTGGGGGTGGCCTACGGGGGTGCAGCACGTGAGTATGCGGTCCAAGCTAGTGCACCTACACACGTGGCCATGTTGCGGGGGTTTCCAATGGCCTGGCCTCGCGCGGGTGGGGCGGCGGTCCAGCCGCTGACGCCCCACCTGGCGACGACAACTACCACTCAGGGCCCCGTGGTGGGGGGTGTTTTCTACCCTGTGGGGAATGTTTTGGGGGTGGCTGGGTTAGTACAGGCCCCCTTTCAGATGCCAGCAGTTCCTGTTGTGCCCGTGTCGGCCTTGCTGACGGCGGGGTATTCCTTACCGCTGGGTGTCCATTTGGCACAGACCACCAAGGAGAAGATCTGGCGGGGGGATTACGTGGATACCTTCTCACTCCTCAACAGAGGGCCCACCAAGGAGTGGGGGGGCAGGATGAAAGGGATAGGGAGCAGGCACGTCGTAGCAAGCCACCACGTACGTGGGCCGACTGGTTGCCGGCCTACCTCATATACATGGCGGTGTACCTTAGGGCCCGGCCGGATTTGGCAATTTCGATGGTCCAGTATTTGGACAACATCTACCGGGCGATGGTTGACTTTCCGGGCCCATCGTGGTTGGCTTATGACGTGTAATTCCATATCCGGATTCCCCGGCACCCCGACATTGGGTGGGTTGAGCCATGCCAGAGGCTGTGGCTTTTGTACATGACGCCCACGCGCCCCGCGCCCGGGGAGAGATACCATTGTGGACATGCGGTCCAGCGGGCGGCCCCAGCACAGGTCCACTGCCAGGGGGCGGGGCGGGGGGTTTCAGCCCGCCTGCTGTGCTGGACTTTCTCGTCCAATGGTTCCTGCAATAGGAAGAATGGCAAATACAGACATTAGTGTCCCCCCTGTGCTGGCCCCCATGCGGCCTCTGGCTGTCCCAGGCCTGGAGGGATGCGGGGCAGAGGGAGGGGTGGACAGGGGGCTGGCAAGACTGCCGCAGATGGATCTAGTTCACCAAAGGGCTCCCTCCCCAATTAATGTGGACATGTTGGAGCACTGGCTCACATTGTTCCCGAAAGGAGAGGATGCGGAGATCTCCTTCGGGGTTTTAGGCAGGGGTCACGTATCCCTTTCATGGGTGATAGGTCCCCTCAGGATGCCCCCTATCTTTATCCCTTAGGGGGAGGGAGGAGGTGGCTCCTGCCAGCAATGATAAGGAGGTCTATGCGGGCAGGGTCGTTGGCCCTGTCCCTGCGCCCCCGTTCCGGGGAGCACATTATTGCACTGATGCCATGCCTTTTGGCTGTTCCAATTCGGGCTCGGCATTCGAGCGTTCCTCCATCTTCCTAGAATGGGCTTTTGTTCGCAGATCAGGGTCCCGGTCTGTAGCCCATTCCCTGGATGATTTTATTCGGGGCTGAACGGGGCTGGGACACGTCCACACGTCTCCTCAACACATTTCAGACGCTAATGGAGGAACTTGGTGTCCCTTTAGCGCCCGAAAAGACCGAGGGCCCGCCTACACAGCTAGTATTCCTGGGGGTGGAGATTGACACGGTAGCACAGGCTTTTAGGTTGCAGCGGGATAAGGTGTCAAGGCTAGTGGCCCCTATCTCGGACTTGCTGGCCAAGCACATGGCATTACCGAGGGACCTACTGGTGCTACATGGTCACCTCAATTTCGCTGGCAGGGTCGTCGCACCGGGCAGGACATTTGCGCGGCGCTTGTGCGACGCCATGGCAGGACTATCCAGGCCCCACCATAGGGTTAGACTTACCCGGGGTGTCAGGGCAGACGTGCTTGTCTGGCTACAGATCCTGAGGGATTTCAATGGGGTGTCATTTTGGAGGTCTGAGCTCCTGGCTTCCCCTTGCTTTAAGATACAGCCCGATGCCCGGGATCCCTGAGTTATGGGATGTACTTCAATTGGAAGTGGGCCTATGGTGGGTGGCCACCATCCTGGGCAGGCACGGGTCGCCTGCGTGGTCTCACGTATCTGGAATTTTCCCTATACTGGGTGCTTTGATGCTATGGGGCGAGGAGGAGGCCAACTCGGTTGTCCACTTTGGTGTGACAATGCGGCTGTTGTCCACTTTGTCAATGCACAGAGCTCTAAATCGCCCAGGGTTATGGACCCAGCGCGCCAGTTTGCGTTGCGCAGCCTGTGCCCCAACGTTCTTTTCAGGGCCAGGCATGTCCCAGGGGTTACTAATGATATTGCTGATGCTTTGTCCCGCCTGCAGATCTCCCGGTTCCGTGCCTTGGCCCCGGATGCGGAGGAATTTCCCTCGCCACTCCCGGTCGGGATATGGAACATCGGCAAGGAGAGGTGAACCGGGCGATTGGCCTGTCACTAGCGCCACGCACGCGTAAGGTGTATCACCACGCATTTAATTCTTTCGGAGCATTCTGTACCCAATTCCAAATGCCAGGAACCTGGCCGATCCCGATAACCCATGTTCTGCGGTTCATGGTTTACCTGCATGCCCAGGGCTTTGCACCTCGCACCATAGCATCTAAGCTGTCAGCGTTGGCTTTTATGGCCAAAGTGGGAGGTCATGTGGACAGCACCACTGACTTCCGTGTGAGACATGTTTTGGAGGGGTGGGTGCGCGCGCGTGGGCGTTGCCCGGAAGACCGCCACCCGATTTCCCCAGGGGTTTTTACCCAATTGGCCCGGGGCTGGCCTGGCCTCTGTTTTGATAAGATGAGGCAGCCCATTTTATGCGGCTACAACGGTCGCCTTTTTTGGAGCGCTCCGCATCGGCGAGCTTGAGATGCTGTATAAGGCGGATGCAAGTCGTGGACAGCACCACTCACTTCCGTGTGAGACATGTTTTGGAGGGGTGGGTGCGCGCGCGTGGGCTTTGCCCGGACGACCGCCACCCGATTTCCCCAGGGGTTTTTACCCTATTGGCCCGGGGCTGGCCTTGCCTCTGTTTTGATAAGATGAGGCAGCCCATTTCATGCGGCTACAACGGTAGCCTTTTTTTTTTTTTTGGAGTGCTCCGCATCGGCGAGCTTGAGATGCTGTATAAGGCGGATGCAAGTCGTAGGGCACTGGAACTCGGAGATGTCTGAGTGAACAATATTCGGCTCAGTTGGGGATACGCTCCTCTAAAACGTATCAGCACGGCGTAGGCAGTGGAGTAGACTGCTAAGATGTTCCTCGGCAGACATCTGTCCGGTTGGTGCCCTACAGGATTTCCTTGCACTGTATGGCACGCACCATGGCCCGTTTTTCTGTCACCAAGATGGGTCTCCCCTTACTAAATTTCAATTTTGGAAGGTGACGGGCAAAGCGCTGGCCAGTGTGGGCATCCCAGGCGCCCGCTATGGCACTCATTCATTCCGTATAGGGGCGGCCTCAACCGCAGCTGCTTTCGGGTACTCAGGGGCTGACATACGTAGCATGGGACGGTGGGGTTCGCAATGTTTTCAGTTTTATGTGCACCCACTCCCGCCGTGAGTACCAACCCAGTCACCTTACCTACTTTCCCTCATTTTTCCTTACAGACCCGGGGTGTCGTATTACACCGGTGACAGTATGGCTGGTGGGCCATAGCTACGTGCACAGGGCAGCGCGTTATGCTGCGGCGACAGAGTGGGGACCCCGACTGGGACTTGGTGCATACGCAAGTCTCACATGGCATGGTAAGCCCGGGATGTTATGGCGGGAGCTGCTGCCTTTCCTTTTTTCAGGCCAGAATGCTGACCCGCCTGACATTCTGATCATACACCTGGGGGGCAATGATTTGGGCCAGGTCACCGGCTTGTCGCTGAAACATGCGATTTGCGAGGACCTCGCCTACCTGCATTACGTCTGGCCCGCCACAGCCCTTGTTTGGTCGGACATGGTCCCGCGCCATTCCTACAGAGGGGGTGTTGACCTCCTGTCCCTTGACCGTGCTAGACGCATGGTGAATAGGGCAGTGGCGCGTTTCCTTGTCTACAGGGCTTGGGGGAGGGTCAGTCGTCACCCCGCTATTAGCCTCCAAAGTTATGACTTGTATGCAGGGGATGGGGCCCATCTGTCGCGAGGAGGTGTGGACCTCCTGTTGGGTGATTGGCGAGCAGGCCTGTCGACCGAGCTGACGGTCTGGGGGGGGCGTCGAGCCTTCTTTGAAGCCCCTCCGTGTGGCGGGTAGCACTGGTAAGGTAAACATTATGACCCACAGGTATCCGGCAAGTTCGCAATTGACTGGACAACACTAGACAGGCATAAGTTGGTTAAACGTTGTCCGGTCAACGACGAACTAGGCGACGGGGTGATGGCTATAGCTAGACAGCATGCATCACCCCGTGATTTTACGGATACGCGTCAGAGGGTGGGGTCATTAGTTAGATATTGACTACGGTCAACAATTTGTTTGTGGTCAACAAACAAATTGATACAAATGGATACATTGTAGCAATTGCCGTTGGCAATTTGGGGTGGTACCTTACCAGTGTTACTTCGGCCTGCTTGCCTTAAGAATTATGATTGGTCAATTACCAATAGAAATTTATAATTCGGACTAGGGCATGAATCAATAAATGTGGCCCAATGCCGTTATCCACTTTCATTGGTGTCTGAGTCCTTTATTGGGGGGTGCGCCTGCAAATCCATCATGGTTTGCCATCATGAACCAGAACCAGGGGACATTTGAAGGGAACTTTCATGACAGTTTCCTATGACATGATTTCATTTACTCATGCGCCTGAATTAGATGTACCAGTAATTGCTCTGAGTTTTTTTTATCTCCACCACTTCCTCAAGAAGAGAAATAATAAGGAACTCAACTCAAACTAGATCCAAACACTGTTGCATTTGATTGGTAGTATGAAGAACCCATGACAGAGCCCTGATAAAGGGGGGAAACCATAATCGTAAGTACATTCAGGATCACAATTCCACTAATATACTAGGTCAGGAAGGTAGGCTGAGTACTCTGCTCCCTGCAAATGGTTCAGTTAATAAATTTCATAAGCCTGCTCCTGTTTCTAGGCAGCACCTTACCTACTCAATATAATACTTTCTAATGGTAAAATGGACAGGTATGAGCGAATTCAGCTCTGGAAACCATCATATCTACTACTGTGGACAAGAAAACCTCAGAGGAAATGGAGTGGCCATAATTGTAAATAAAAGAGTGAGAAAAGCAGTAATGGGATACAATCTCAAAAATGATAGAATGATGTCAGTCAGACTACAAGGCAAACCATTTAATATCACTGTAATCCAAATATATACACCAACTACTAGTGCAGATCAAGCCACAGTAGACCAGTTCTATGAGGACCTACAACATCTTATAGAACAGACACCAAGAAACGATGTCCACATTATCTTAGGAGACTGGAATGAAAAAGTAGGAAATCAAAAAGTGGACAGAATAACAGGCAAGTTTGGTCTGGGAACACAAAACGAAGCAGGGCAAAGACTGATAGAGTTCTGCCAAGATAACACACTAGTCATAGCAAACACCCTTTTCCAGCAACACAAGAGGAGACTCTGCACATGGACATCACCAGATGGCCAACATTGAAACCAAATTGACTACATACTCTGCAGCCAAAGATGGAGAACCTCCCTAAAGTCAGCAAAAACAAGACCTGGAGCGGACTGTGGCTCAGATCACAATCTACTGATTGCAAAATTCAGGCTCAGACTGAAGAAAATAGAGAAAACTAATAGGCCAGATAGATATGTTCTAGACAACATACCCAAGGAATACACGGTGGAGGTGAGGAACAGATTCAATGGTCTGGACCAGATAGACAGAGTACCAGAAGAATTATGGACAGAGATGAGAGACATTATGCAGGAGGCAGCAAGGAAAACTATACCAAAACAAAAGAAGCGCAAGAAAGTAAAGTGGTTGTCGGATGAAGCTCTTAAAATAGCAGAGGAAAGAAGGAACGCAAAAGGCAAAGGAGAAAGGAAAAATACAATCACTTAAATAAAGAATTTCAAAGAAAAGCAAGGAGAGATAAGGAAAGCTACCTAAATGAACAGTGCAAAGAAATAGAGGAAAACAACACAAGAGGCAGGACTAGAGATCTCTTTTTAAAAATTGGGGAAGTCAATGGAACGTTCAAAGCAAAAATGACCACGATAAAAGACAAAGATGGCAAAGAGTTAGCAGATGCAGAAGAGATAAAGAAAAGATGGAAAGAGTACACAGAGGAACTTTACAAAAAAAGACCTAAACACCCTGGATAATAACAATGAGGGGGAAATTGAACTTGAACCAGACATCCTAGAGAGTGAAGTCAGAAAGGCCCTAAAAAGCACGGCAAATAACAAAGCCAGTGGAGATGATGGTATCCCAGTTGAATTCTTCAAAGCCCTAAAAGATGATGGAATCAAGCTACTACATGCTACAAGCCAGCAGATTTGGAAAATGAAACATTGGCTACAGGATTGGAAAAGATCAGTATACGTCCCAATCCCAAAAAAGGGCAATGCCAAAGTGTTCAAATTATCGAACAATTGCGCTCATCCCACAAGCTAGCAAAGTGATGCTCAAGATAATACAGGATAGACTACATCGGCATGTAGAAAGAGAACTACCAGAGGTGCAGGCTGGATTCAGAAGAGGCAGGGGGACCAGAGATCACATTGCCACCATATGTTGGATCATGGAGAAAACAAAGGAATACCAGAAGCAAGCTTACTTCTGTTTCATTGACTACACCAAGGCCTTTGATTGTGTGGACCACAACAAAATGTGGCAAGTAATTAAAGAGATGGGAATACCAGAACACCTCATGAGAAATCTGTACATGAGTCACGAAGCAACAGTTAGGACAGAGTATGGAATGACGGAGTGGTTTGGAATAGAAAAAGGAGTAAGACAGGGCTGCATTCTGTCACCCTGCTTATTCAACTTATACACAGAGCACATAATGTGCAATGCAGGGATGGAGGAATCACAATATGGGATCAAAATTGCTGGGAGAAACATCAACAATTTGAGATATGCAGATGATACCACCCTAATGGCAGAAAGTGAAGAAGACCTAAAGAAGCTCCTGATTAGGTTGAAAGAAGAGAGTGCAAAAGCTGGCCTGAGACTCAATATCAAGAAAACCAAGATAATGGCAACAGGCCCCATCAGTTCCTGAAAAATAGATGGGGAAGAAGTAGAAGCAGTGACAGATTTTACTTTCTTAGGATCCAAGATCTCTGCAGATGGGGATTGCAGCCATGAAATAAAAAGGCGACTGATTCTTGGGAGACAAGCTATGAAAAACCTGGGGAACATAGTGAAAAGTAGAGATATCTCACTGCAAACAAAGGTCCGCATAGTCAAAGCAATGGTATTTCCGGTGGTAATGTATGGCTGTGAGAGCTGGACCATTAGAAAGGCTGAGCGAAGAAAAATAGATGCCTTTGAGATGTGGTGCTGGAGGAGAGTTTTGAGAGTCCCCTAGACAGCGAGGAGAACAAATAGGTCAATATTTTTAGTGTCTTGCATGGAAGACAAAGAAGGAGCCGCAGTAGGGGGCTAAACACAGGTTTATTTCATGGTGGTCAAGATGAACATGTGGTAATGGCGGAGGTACAGCTCATTATATACTGCAGTACATACATTTGAATATCGTTGCACGGTAGCTCATTGGCTGCTACCGGCGTGATGTCATTCTGAGTCACGCCCATCTTCTCCAGGTGATCCTCGCGCGGGAAAGGTTCCCGCGGCTGCCGGTGATTTGGGGAATGTGAACCATGTGAGCTGAACGCTCGCAGCTGCCCTCTATAGGCAGCCTACTCGCGTTCCTTAACAGCTGGGTTACATTGTAATCATTGTCAGGTTACATTCATACATTCTTAAAGTAATACTGTTACATACACAACAATATTAGAAGAGATTAGCCCTGAGTGCTCCTTAGAAGGACAAATAACAAAGATGAAGTTGAAGTATTTTGGACATCAAATGAGAAGAGAGGATTCACTTGAGAAGGCCTTGATGCTGGGGAAGGTGGAGGGCAAAAGAAGAAGGGGACGGCCAAAGATGAGATGGCTAGATGGTATTGTAGACACAATGGGCACGGGGCTGTGTGGACTAAGGAGGATGGTGGAGGACAGAGGTGCCTGGAGAGCGATGGTCCATAGGGTCGCAAAGAGTCGGAATCGACTGTGCGACTGAACAACAACAACAAAAAGGTTGATACCACCGGACAGTCCTCCACTGCACTCTTAGCAACAAGAAAGGGAGGACTTTGTCTTTTCTTTTTATATGTAATGTTTCAAATAGAAGATCTGAGTTTGCATATAACCCACTGATGCATATGTGAACTGACCCCATGTCAGAAGCTCAAGATATCCTGATAAGAGGTTCTCATATTGAAATGGAGCCTTGGGTAAAACCCTCTGGGAATAGAAATGAAGTCATTTTTAGAACTCAAAATCAGACTTTAAAGGGGAAGTATAGGCAAAGTTTAGCACTTTTATTCAAGATCTGGAAGAAAAATATGGTACAGAATTTATCTATTCTACAAAGGAGACACAGACAGGTCTTTTTGTTGCTGTTGCTTCCAATCTCCTCCATGGGTGATTCTATGCACAGGATAGCTAGAAATGACCAAAACATGAGCATAAGAAGACAACAAAACAAGTTTCAGCATTCCTGGGCTGTCAAAAGTAAGAAATGCAGCAGTGACTACATGATACCAAATATTAAGTGTTGTTCTCAGATGATAACATTTCACAGATAGGAGCCCAAGGCCTATTTTTATTATGCTATTCCCTATGCCTAATTGAGTGGTGCCTCTGTAATCATCTCCTTTTCTTTACTACAGGCTTCGAGGTCTGCTTCTCATCATCTACCCACATCTGTAAATATCTCTGGGGTGAACAGATCACATAGCCCACAAAACAGGAATAGGTGGACCTTGTGCCATCCCTTCTCCAATACCATGCACTGGTTTATGTAACCAATAAGTCAAAAAAGTAAAATAAGTCAGCAAGTGTCATTTTGGCCCCATCTGGAATACTGTGTACAGTTCTGGTCGCCATACCTACAGAAGGATATTATGGAGTTGGAGAAAGTACAGAGGAGGGCAACCAGAATGATTAGGGGACTGGAACACCTTCCTTACCATCTGAGGCTGCAACGGTTGGGCCTTTTCACTCTTGAACGACGGCATCTAAGAGGTGACCTGATTGAAGTTTATAAAATCATGCACGGTGTATTCAAAGTAGATAAGGAAAAACTGTTTTCCCTATCGCACAACACTAGAACTAGGGGACACTCGATGAAACTTTTGGGTACTAGTTCTCAAACAAATAAGAGAAAGTACTTTTTCACCCAGAGGATTACTGGTCTATGGAACTCCCTGCCAGAAGAAGTGGTGACAGCTGTCAGTCTTGACAGCTTTAAGAAAGGATTAGACAAGTTCATGGAGGACAAGTGTATCAATGGCTATAATTATGGCTACCTAAGGACAACCTCCGGGTTGGAGAGATAGGCAGGATATCTCTCAATGCCATTTCCAGGGAATACTAAGCAGGTGAAGGCATCTCCTTGGGAATACCCTGAAGGAAATGGTGAGCCACTGTGTGAGACAGAATGCTGGACTGGATGGGCTGTGGCCTGTTCCAGCAAGGCTGTTCTTATGTTCTTATGTTCTTATGTTCAAGAGCAAAACTCAAGGATTTAAAAATAGATTTTACATATTTTATAATAATAAATGCAAGTTAAAGACTCATGGGCTGAATCCTTAGGATCCACAAGCCTAAAATGACCTGTTCAACATGAAGAAAATGCATTTTCAAGGCATTGATGTTGAAAATTACAGAACCTGTCCTTCCACTTAAAATACTAAAATAGTGAATGTCATGGTGCCTAAAATAGTGAACATGGGTTTCCATGTGGGCCATATAATTTCAAGGGCAAAGATTCATATGGATAAGGAATGCACTACATAGGGAGATAAAATATACCCTTGTGATATCTCAATGCCTTTGCCTGCATTTGTTTGATTTTACGCATGGGTCACATAGCTTATTTTTGCTTACTAGTTGTTCAATGATTCTCACAAACAATATTCAACATGTTATAAAGACAGACTTTTGTACTGATGAAAAGTGGTTGCTTTGATGGTTGCTGGTGCCCCTGGAGCTGGTGAAGTAAGATTTATGATCACCCACGTCACAGCCAACTCCATGGAATTTGCTACTCAGCTAGATGGGAATGAAGAGAAAAGAAAGTGAGAATGAGATGGCTGAAAAGATAAAGGAGAGGGGAAGGGGGCCAGAGATAAATGGAAGGGTGCCCCTATAGCTGGCCCCATTCAATAACTTCAGTACTTTTTTTTTACTCACATTCAGATTTCAGTTCTAGCAAGAAGAAAAGAGTTTACAAATGGTGGCTGAAATCCTCTTGCACAATTACACAATCTGAGCGAAATGCATAGGTTTGCAATACCAGCCCTAAATATCTTGAGGGAGTTCAGTAGACATGGAATGATAAACTAGCTGATTATTGGAGTGGGGGATGAAAATAGGAAGCCAGGATTAAGGCAGGGAGCCAAAAGGTGTTATTATGAACAGAAATAATGTATCCATTGTTCCAAATGGGAAGAACCCAAAGGCTTGACATGAAACAAAAGAAATTTGCAAACAAGAAAGCTTCATGACATTCATAATGTATCTATGCTAGAAAACTTCTCTCATTCTCTACTCAGACATCAAGGTAAGAACTAATATACTGTATTTTTAAAATCCACCATCAGCAGTCTATTTACAAATAATAAGCATTGTATTATTTTAGTGTTTGGGAATCAAGACAATGGAAACGGCTGTAGGCTAGCCTAGCACATCTTTATTGCATGGAGTACAGTACGAACATGTGGTAATGGCGGACAAACAGCTCCTTTTATGCGGTGGCTATACAATTGAATATGGCTCTTCGACAGGCATTGGCTACTGTCCAAGTGACGTCATCCTTGGTCATGCCTTTCTTGTCCAGGTGAGGTGAGCGCGGGAATCTTTCCCGTGCAGCTGAAGGCATTTGAGGAATGTGTACCATGTGAGCTGGGCACTCGCTACTGCCCCCGGTGGCCACTAGCTCGCGTCCTCATACAGAAGGTTACAGTGTTACTATTAGAGATTGTTACATCCACCCATTCGTGTGGTTACAAATACATTCAATACACAACATCCCTCCCTCCTAAGATGGGACAAAGTCCCTCAACCAAACTGGTTTTCCGCATGTGCGTTTTGGGCGTGCGGCTGTTATGCTTGACTCGACCGTGCCCCCTCGTCTGTGTCCTCCTGGCTCTTGTCCTGCAATTGGAGAGGATGACTCATTAGTGACTCGCTGCGGACTAGCAGCTTTGGTATGGGCAGGAGAAGGGGGAGGATGGGTTTTTGATGCGGATGTGGGCAAACCGGGGGCACTAGGGGCTAAAGAAAAACCCCGCTCTTCGCTTGGACGGGTGGGGGAGCACTCCGAAACACACACACACCCCGGTTTGGTAACTCAAAATATAATTCAGGGGCAACAGGGGCAAACTCATTCCTCTCTTTCAAAGGACTGGGTAGAACTGGTGTATCTAAAGGATACGGATTTGAGCCTGTGCCTCTCCCCCTTGTTTGGGACTGTTGCCCTTCGTTTTCTCCCCCTTGGGATAAGCGGGTGGGGGAGGACCCTAACGTTGAGTCTTGCTTTTGGAACCCTCTGTCCGGCCCCCCAATCACTCGATGCCTTAGTTGGTCAGCGTGCCTTCTCCAGAGGAGACCCGTGTTGGTCTCGACACAGTATGACACTGGTCCCATTTGATTAATGACTACACCCGGCACCCAGGCTGGCCCTGTAGCTGCGTAGTTCCTGCAATGTACAGGTTCACCTATCTGGTAGTTTTTTGTGGGGCTGTGCTCAATGTTTCTTCCCCTATCCTCCACCCGGGTGGGATCCAACCTGGTTAACAATGAATGCAATTTCCTTTTCATGAGGAGTTCAGCGGGGGAGAATCCTGACGCCAATGGCGTCACCCTGTATGCCAACAAAAACTGGCAGAGCTGCCGGTCCAGATCCCCTGGTCCCATGCACCGCAGCCCCTCTTTCATTGTGTGCACCAGGCGTTCCGCCTGGCTGTTAGTTGCAGGGTGAAAGGGGGCTGAGGTAATGTGCCGAATGGCGTTGGACTCCAAGAACGCCTGGAACTCAGCCAACGTGAAAGTACTCGCATTGTCACTCACAATGACGTCAGGTATCCCGAAAGTACTTATCAGCCTGCGCAGTTGTTTTATGGTTGCAGCTGATGAGGTGCTGCACATTGGGATCACTTCTAACCACTTGGAGTATGCATCCACTACCAGCAGGAAAAAGGAGCCCCTGAATGGACCTGCAAAGTCTATGTGGAGGTGGGACCACGGCCCCCTAGCTGTGTCCCATTCTCTGTGTGGAAGACGGGACTCCTCAGGCCGAGAGCTCTGGCAACTTTCTCAGGTGTTCACCATGTGTTCAATGTCTGCATCCAGCTGTGGCCACCAGAAATATCTTCGGGCCAGCGCCTTAGAGCGCACGATCCCTGGGTGGCTGACATGTAAAAGTTGTAGCACCCTTGCTCTTAATGATTCTGGGACCACCACCCTCTCCCCCCCACAGGAGGCACCCCCTTTCTGTGGACAACTCAACCCTCTTCCTGAAAAACGCAGCAAACTCGTCTGCGGGGGGAGCCGTGGGCCACCCCTTCTGTACCCAGGATCTAACAAGGGCTAAAGTTTTATCCTTTGCCGTGGCTGCAGCGATTTCCACAGGAAGTATGGGGGGTGCATCTAGAGCTTCTATGAGGAGGACTTGGCTGTCTTGCTCTATCTCACACTTTGGGTCTCCCAGCTGGGGAAGAGGAGACCTTGAGAGTGCGTCAGCGTGGCTTATGTCTTTCCCGTTGCGGTACTCTAATGAACCCTTGTATGCATTGAGGAAGATAGCCCACCGAAGCATCCTTGGGGAAAGGATCTGTGGAGTGGGCTTGTCTGAAGTGAAGATACCCAATAGTGGCTTGTGGTCGGTTACAATGGTGAATGGACGACCATACAAGAAATCATGGAACTTCTTTGTGCCCGCCACAATAGCAAGGGCCTCCCTATCTGTTTGAGCGTAATTTCGTTCTGCCTTGGACAATGATCTCGAATAGAAGGCAACTGGGGCTTCTCGCCCACCCTCTAACATGTGGCAAAGGACCGCCCCCACCCCCACTGGTGAGGCGTCGCAGACCAAGACTACCGGCTTCTTTGGGTCGAAATGGGTTAGAATAGCCTCTGAGGAGAGGAGCTGCTTGAGTTCTCTGAAAGCCCGCTCCTGATTTTCCCCCCACCGCCAAACCGCATCCTTCTTCAGCAGCCTATGCAGGGGCTCTGCAATCGACGCTTTCCTGGGCAGGAAAGAATGGTAAAAATTCAGCAGCCCCAGGAAGGATTGTAGCTCCGATTTTGCGGTGGGGCGAGGGGCGTTTTGGATGGCTGAAACTTTGGACTCAGCGGGCTTCACCCCCTCAGGGGTTATACGGAACCCCAGAAACTCAACTTCTCTTGCCAGAAACACACATTTGTCCCTCCGCAGCCTCAACCCTGCAGATTCGAAGACTGTAAGGACCTTTTCTAGTCTCTGGGCCAGTTCTGATTTGCTCCCCCTAGATATCAATATGTCGTCGAAGTATGGCAAGACGCCCGGTAACTTCTTTAACAAACGTTCCACAAGGGACTGAAATATCCCCGGCGCCGAGTTCACTCCAAACTGTAGGCGCGTTACCTTGAATGCCCCCTTGTGAGTTACAATGGTTTGCGCAGCAGCTGTAGCTGGGGTTACTGATAGCTGCTGGTACGCCTGCACCAGATCTAATTTGGCGAAAAACTTTCCCCCATGTAAAGTAGCTAGCAGATGGCTAACTACCGGCACCGGATAGGCATTAGGGTGGATTGCCTTGTTAATTGTACACTTGTAGTCAGCGCAAATCCTCACCTCCCCATTTGTTTTCAACGCTGTAACAATAGGAGTCTCCCACTCTGCAGAGTCCACAGGCACTAAAATCCCCTGACCCACCAGTTTGTCCAGTTCCACCTCAATTTTGTCCTTCAGGGCGAATGGAACCCGACATGGCTTGAGTCTTATTGGGCGGACCTCTGGGACTAGGTCGAAAGAAACTGGGGGCCCCTTGTACTTCCCGAGCCCCTTCTTGAATACCTCGGGGTGTGCGTCGCACACTGCCTGGATCTCATCCCCCCCGATGGCATGGACGCCGCCTATGAAAATGTCCAGGGGTTTGAACCATTGTGTTCCCAGGAGGTTACACCCCCTCCCTTAGAACTACTAGAGGGAGTTTCCTCCTGAGTCCCTTATACTGTATTTCAAAATCCCCGACCCCCAACACTGGGATCCCATTTCCCTGCACGTCTCTTAAGTTCGACCTCATCTCTTTGAGTTTGGGTCGCTCTTTGGGGGAGATGCGCAAAAACTCCTTATGGGAAATGAGGGAGTATACAGACCCCGAGTCTATTTCCATCTTAACGGGAATCCCTTGCAACAGTACCTCAACATAAAAACGTGGTTGCCCTAAAGGCACGCTGTGGACAGCCAAGTCGTCTTCCGCATGTACTCCTTGGTACACGTGGTCCCCCTCTGGGTCATCGCCGCCATCGTGGACTCTGCCGACGCCATCCCGTCTCCTCGTGAGGTGCTTGCCATCGTCCCGCCGTTGCTTGCAGACCCTGGCGATGTGGCCCTTCCGTCCGCAGTTGTGGCACTCAGCCTTCCTGAATGGGCACTTGCTCTGCTCGTGGGATGCTCCGCAGCCATCGCAGCGCCGACCCCCTTTCCCTTTCTTCTCGCTCAGCCCCTTTCTGACTTTCCGGACTCCCTCATCTTCACTGGAGCCTGGGGTGGCGGAGGCCTCTGAGGATGTGGGCGAGTGCAGGGCAGGGGGCGCCCTCCAAGTCGCCTGAACTGCGGATGCAGCTGCCTCTACTTGTGGTGGCTTTGCTTTGAGAAGCTTGTACCCGGCCCTTGTGGACTCAGCAGCTAGGGCCTCTTGTAGTACCTCTTTGAAGGTGAGGTCGTGGCCTCGGGTCATGAGCTTCCTTTGGGTTTCCCCATCTCGCATCCCACAGAGTATCCTATCCCTCAGGGCCATGTCTAGGATTTCCCGCCATTCGCATGGGGTTGCCGCTAAACGGAGGGCCGCCGCATACTCGGATACGGACTCACCCGGCTTTTGGTCCCTCCTCACGAATGCAACCCTGGCAGAGAAGAAGGATACCTTGGGCTTGAAGTGGTTTCTCAGGGTCGCCAGCAGTTCGGTTACAGAAACCTGTTCCACCTCTCGTGGTGCCACCAGGTCCATCAGTGCTTGCACTGCGTGGAAACCGAGCATCGTGATGAGAAGACCTCTCTTCTTTCCCGCGTCGGTGATGCCGGCAACTGCTACCGTACTCTTGAAGTGCATCTCGAACCAGTCCCATCGCTCGGGGTGGGTCACGTCGAACACCGGTTGCTGTGAATGTGTCTTGTCCCCGTGGGAATCCATTATCCCACCTTTGTCGCCAATTTAGTGTTTGGGAATCAAGACAATGGAAACGGCTGTAGGCTAGCCTAGCACATCTTTATTGCATGGAGTACAGTACGAACATGTGGTAATGGCGGACAAACAGCTCCTTTTATGCGGTGGCTATACAATTGAATATGGCTCTTCGACAGGCATTGGCTACTGTCCAAGTGACATCATCCTTGGTCACGCCTTTCTTGTCCAGGTGAGGTGAGCGCGGGAATCTTTCCCGCGCAGCTGAAGGCATTTGAGGAATGTGTACCATGTGAGCTGGGCGCTCGCTACTGCCCCCGGTGGCCACTAGCTCGCGTCCTCATACAGAAGGTTACAGTGTTACTATTAGAGATTGTTACATCCACCCATTCGTGTGGTTACAAATATATTCAATACACAACAATTATTCAGAAGAAATCATTGCAACAAATTTCAAGCATCTAGAAATTAACTTTCTTAGCATGGTCACCTCCATTCCATTTTTATTCAAGTTGTAGGGACAAGGAGCAGTCCTATACAAAAATTCATCATCTACATACTTCAAGTAAGAAGGATTGTGTTAGATGTTCCGACAAACAGTATCCATTCATTCAACAATCCAATCATCTACCTCCATTCATTGGCACACAGCCATAGCCTACACATATATTCATTTAGTTAGTACACATTCACACCAGCAGTTGTCCTCTCTTCCATCTTTATCCATTTATAGCTACACATATCTGTGTACCAGTACATCATCTGTGCATGATCCACACAACCAAACACCCACAGAATGCATACAAATAATTGCTCTTCCAGAACTATCAGCATCTTTTGGTTTCTTCATCCTTCACTCTGATCCTTTGACACTTATTCATGTTTTCCATTCTTCCCTTTTCCATGTTCTCCCTGTCAGCCGATTCTACTCATCTTTTTCATTCTTCATTCTTCTTTGGGCCTATGTCTTGACAAAGTGGATTTGATCCAGGAAAGCTAACATTAAAATACAGTGGTGGTTGCTTTTTGTTTTGTTTTGTTTATTCTGTGATATGCTGGGGGTTTTTTTTACATGTTTGTTTGTTGATGTTTTTACATCAACAGCCAAGATTAACCATGATGTTTGAAGAGCAAGCTATTTAATTATGAGAAATCAACAACTGAGTTCCACACAGAGGGAAGGAGACCAATTAATGCTTAATATGTGTATCTGGGAAAGTGGTATATATGGAAAGCAGTTCTTTCTTAAACCCTGTAGAGATGAATTAACTGGTCCAATGAACATGTTCTATATCAGTCATGGAATCCACTTTTTCCAGCACTTGCGCTGAAGAGTTTCTGGAAGCAATGGTGCTTCATCTGGGGCAGACAAGCACTACAAGATAGAAGATGGGACTTTTCTTTTTAAAGTGAATATCCTTGGGAGACATGGATAAATGGAGGTGGGGAGTGTTCCCTTTGTCCCATTAAAAAACTACCTTGCTATATATTTAAGTATAATTTATTTCTTTAGGTGTTTCATTCCCACACACCATTCTTTCACCCACCCCAACCTGAATCTTATATTCATTATAGTGGTGATGTGTAGAATACCAAATAGTACAACATACATCCACTGTTTATTAGACCCAGTACATAGCGTACAAAAGCTATCAAGTGAGGGGAGAAATGCATTTCTTTCCCTATTATGCTAACTGTGTTACTGTGTTCACTTACTCTGCTGCCAATCTGCACAAAATTCCCTGACAGAAAAATTGTCATGGAAGTTGCAATAGACACGTCCAATTTTGTTACAGGATAATCTGTGCTAAAACATGTGCCAGTTTGGGTAACCTTCTCAAGCTTGTACTTTGTTTTCTATTAAATGTCATTTCTGATAGACTAGCTTGCTTATTGGAAAGGGCAGGTTTTTACTTCAATAAAAACAAAACCTTGTTAAAAAGACAGGCAGTCCTTCAATTTTTTTTAAAGAAAACCCTTACAATGCATGAAATATTCACTCTTAATTGGCATGACTGCACTGTAAAGGTTTATTGGTGAAAAGGCTACCAGATATTATTTGTTTTCCAGAGATTGTCAAGGTTATGAAACTCTTTCAAGGTACTAGAAGGTGCATAAATTAAGCCCGCTACTGGCAATAATGTTCTAGTGGTGTGGGATTAAATATGCAGGAGCCTTCAGGAAAAGTAATAAACATTATCACAATATTGTCTATATATTAAAGGCCTGATTCTCATCTGATATAAATTGGCTTAGTCCCCCTCGACAGTCTTGTAATTGTGTTAATTTACAGCTCTTCAAAATGTGCATCTGCATGTCCATACTTGCTGAAGGGACTATATTACCTTCAAAAGCTGAGACTCAAGGGGAAGGAATCAATAGTTTATGGTAAATGTATGTTTTCCCTTCAGGATTGGGTTTGGCTAAAAATCTGAGAGAACAATGGATGTAGAAGGCCAGTGACAACCCTGGTGTCTCAGATATAATGTAATATTTACTATTTATAAAGGATCACAAAACCTAGCCTAGAAAACCTAGAAAAATAAATCTGTTCATTTAAAAAAGACACAGGGTCATGATAAATGGTGAAGAGATACAAATAGAAAAGAGATAGGAGATGACAAGGCAGAGTTTTGCTCAAGATGTATTCCAACCTCACTTAAACAGCTGCAAGTAAAGTGTGGTGTAATGCCAATGTAAAGACATAATATGCTTCCCAAAAGGGGGGTTTGGGGTGGAACGGCATAGATATATTAAACAAAGAAGTAAGTTTAACCAGAGGAACATATCAGCAAGCTGAAGATGATGATAAGTTAAGCAAAGAGGAAGAAGAAGCATTCATTGAGAAGCCTGAATAGTGTCGGAATACACTGGAACTGGGAAAAAGGAAGAGACAACAATGAAAGAACATAATTGTAATAATCAAGATGGGAAACCAAAGCTCGCCTTGTTAGCTGGAAGGTGGCAAGTCAGCAGCTCGAGACCTGGGTACTGCACATGGAATTGAGCACCCATCTCTGTTCCAGCTCTTGAGGACATGAAATAAGTCTCATTTGGGCATTCACTGAGCAGAGTTTCTTCTGCAAAAAAATTCCTTTCAACCCAGAATAATTTCTGACATGAAATTATTATTATTATTATTATTATTATTATTATTATTATTATTATTATTATTATTATTATTATTATTATTATTATTATTATTATTATTATTATTATTATTATTATTATTATTATTATTACCACCACAATAAACCAATCGTTTTGCGATGGAATTTTTAAAAAAATGGTAGATTAAAGTGTTACTTTAAAATAGTAAGGAGTGTGGGGTGATGCAAAGAAGATATCAAAATTCCATCAGTCTGAAGTAGGAAACATAGAGGCGTAAACCAGAATGGGACAAAAGGAAGCAAATACTAAAGAAGAAGAAGATGGACAAACCACATGGCTTATTTTTTAGAAGAGAAGAAAAGACATTCAGTCTGTAACAGGTGTAAGATAAGCTGAACTTTAGAAAAAGAAGGTAGACTAGAAGAAAAGAAAAAGTGCAGTTCAGCAATTGATTATTATTAATGCACATTTGATAATGTGCATTAAGAGAATAAGAAAGAAATTTTAAAAAATAGAAGAAAGGAACCAGGATCAATAGTTGAGGATGCTGAGTACAAAAGGAAGAGAAAAATTATCATTAGTAGATGTAGAAAGAATTTTCAGAAAGATAACTAAAACTTAGAATTCATCAGTCCACTTAGATTCTGAGAGAATGGCAAAGAAGGAATGGAATGATCTATAGTATCAGATAAGTAAATTAGAGAACTGGAGATTACACACATAATAAATAGATTGGCGGAAATAGGTTTAATGTACCTACAAGAACAGATACCAGGCTCAAAAGGGTCCTACACAAAATTCATGAAGAAAATTAAAACCCCGGGTGACAAGACCATGTTCAAAATCTTCAGTATATGAAAGAAAACTGGCACCTCCTGCCAATGGTCCTAGTCTACATCATTCCCCTTTCCTCACTGTCTGCAGTTTTTAAAAAGGAAAATGCCAAGTGTAAAAGTCAAAGAAATATTGTACCTGTTTTGGACATCGTAGGAGCAATTTGGCTATCTAATAAGAACATTTACCTGTCAAACATCAAATTGAATAAAACCTAGATCAGATTGTGCCATAACTGCTCTATATATTTGTTTCTGTATTGTATTCAGGTTGTTTGTATCCAGAGTTAACATCTTTGTATGATACGTGTCCAGCCTGACAAACCTGATAATATACTTCATGGGTTTATTATCTTGGAGTGCCTTGACAGAGCACAAAAGAATAAAAAACTAAGGGGTTGTTGTTGATAGACAGAGTGTGGGGAGAGAGTTAGGGAGCCCCAGGCAAGCAGGCAGGCGGAGAGCAGTCTCCACACATTGAACACCTCCTTCATGCCAGCGTATGATATGGAATAGGAAGGAAGCACAGGTAGTACTTTTTTAAAATCTTCAATCACTTTAACCCACATTTATACTATTTAACCCCTTTCTTCTCTCATTCTGACTAAAGAGTAATATGTTTGAAAGCAGAAGCACTATAAGAGAAACAGGGGGTACAATGGTGAAAGACTGAAATGCATGTTTCTTTAAAAATCCAGACACAGAACACAAGGGCATAAATTTCTCATTATACTGCAACCTAACAACTTTCAACCTCCTCCAGCATACAGACCAGAATTTCTTCTGTGCTTCTCCATCAACAACTTTTTTACAACTAAACACCTGCCAACCTAGCAGTTCGAAAGCAAAAAATTGCAAGTAGATAAATAGGGACCACTTCAGTGCGAAGGTAACAGTGTTCCGGTGTCTAGTCATGCCTGCCACATGACCATGGAAATGGCTGCAGAAGCAGACAGCACTGGCTCTTCGGCTTTGACAGCACTGGCTCTTCAGCTTTGAAACAGAGATGAGCACTGAACCCTAGAGTCGGATACGACTGACTTTCGAGCAAGGGAAACTTTTACCTTTACCTAACACCTGTTATTCAGATTAGTTGTGGAGCTTTACCCTTTTGAACTGCAAATGGTTAGCAAATGGATGCAAGACAGGCATTGTGGCATTACACATTTGGTAATGATTTTACCCTTCAGGCTAGCACCTACTGTATTGTGTGAGTGGCCCAGGCCAAACAACAAGTTTTTCCTTTGTTCTAAGAGGAAGCCTGAGGCTGTGGATGAGATGTTACCAGTTGTAATTTTTTTAAAAAAACACCACATTGATGTGTATTTTTTATTTATTTATTTATTGTTAGATTTCTATACCGCCCACTCGACCACGGCAGACTCAGGGCGGTTCATAACATGAATAAAACAGATAAAAACAGAGTTAAGAACCCACCCCTAAAAAGGGGTGCAGGTACCAAGGAACCGTGGGGGAAGGCATACTCCTCTATACCAACCACCCAACAGAAGCCACCCCTCCACCTGCACCCCAAACTTGACCCACCAGCCAGGTTTTTAGTTCTTTTCTAAAGGGCAACAACTCCATCTGGAGACACAGTTCTACTGGCAGGAGGTTCCAAAGGGCCGGTGCAGACACAGAGAAGGCCCTCCTCCTTGTGCCAGAGAGGCGAGCCCCCCTGGCCAATGGCACAAATAGAGAGCCCCTCCGGTCCGCTCTGGTTGGACAGACAGACATCCTTAGGGTGATGTGGTCTCTGAGGTAACCTGGCCCACTACCATATAGGGCTTTAAAGGTCAAAACCAGCACCTTGAATTGCACCCGGAGGCAAACTGGTAACCAGTGCAACTCCCAAAGCAGTGGTGAGGCATGGGCATAACGTCCACACCCCATCACCACCCGGGCTGCAGCATTCTGGATCAGCTGCAGCCTCTGAATGGTCATCAGGGGCAGCCCCATGTAGAGCGCATTACAATAATCTAGTCTGGAGGTCACCAGTGTGTGAGTGACCATGAGCAAGGAGTCCTGGTCCAGGAGCGACAAAGTTGGGCGAAGGCCCTCCTGACCACAGCCGCCACCTGTTCTTCTAGCAGCAGCCGCGAATCCAGGAGGACCCCCAAGTTGCGCACCGGGTTGGTCTGGGGCAAGATAGCCCCATCCAAAACCAAAGAGGGTAGCTCCCGGGATAGCGCAAGACCCCCTATCCAGAGCCACTCAGTCTTACTAGGATTCAGTTGTAGCACATTTGTCCCCATCCAGACCCCAACAGCCTCCAGACAACTGGAAAGGACTTTGACTGCATCACTGTAGTCCCCACGGGCCGAGATGTACAACTGTGTGTCATCTGTGTACTGGTGGTACCGCACCCTGTGGGAACGGATGATCTCACCCAGTGGCTTCATGTAGATGTTAAATAGGAGAGGAGAGAGAACTGAGCCCTGAGGCACCCCATACTTTAGGGGCCTAGGACTGGACCTCTCACTCTCCAACCACACCGACTGGGTCTGGCCCCTCAGAAATGAGGAAAACCAGGACCACACAGTGCCTTGGATCCCCAATCCTTGGAGCCGTTCCAGAAGGATACCATGGTCAACAGTATCGAAGGCCACTGAGAGGTCAAGAAGAGCAAGGATGGACGGATGACTGCCATCCCGCTCTCGCCAGAGATCATCCATCAGCACGACCAATGCAGTCTCAGTACCATATCCAGGTCTGAATCCTGACTGGAAGGGGTCCAGATATTCCGCTTCATCCAGTACCCCCTGCAACTGACGCACCACAGCCTTCTCCAATACCTTCCCCTAAAAGGGAAGGTTGGAGACAGGTCTGTAGTTGGTTAGGACTGCTGGATCAAGGGACAGCTTCTTCAGGAGGGGGCACACCAAAGCATGTTTCAACGGTGCAGGAAACCCCCTCCCGAAAAGACGCATTAATTATAGCCCTGATCCAGCCACCTGTCACCATCTTAGAGGCTTTTACCAGCCAGGTGGGACAGGGATCCAATGGACAATTAGTGGCGTGGACTGCCACAAGGAGCCTGTCCACTTCATCTGGGGCAACTGGATCAAACCAATCCCAGATAATACTGCAAGACTGTGCACTGGCTCCCCCCGGACCCTCCTCATCCATGCCAAGATTAAACCCTGAGCGAATCCAATCGATTTTCTCCACTAGATGGTCAGCAAAGTCTTCAACTGATCCCTGCCAAACAGGCACAGCCTCCCCCCCCCCTACCAAGGAGGGACCTGGTCACCCAAAACAGGGTGGCTGGGCAATTATCAGTGGAGGCAATAAGGGTGGAGAAGTATTGCCTCCTCACCACCCCCATTGCCACTAGGTATGCCCTAATAGCAGCTCTAGCTAGTGTCCAATCGGAATCGCACTGGGTCTTCACCCAGCGGCGCTCAAGGCATCTCTTTGCCCGTTTGAGCTCCCACAGATCTTCCATGAACCATGGGGATGACCTAACTCCATGGGCTCTGAGGGGCCGTAGTGGAGCGATTACATCCAAGGCAGTTGTCATCGTCCCGTACCACAAGTCAACAAGCGCCTCAGGCGAATCGTGTCGCTGATCCAGAGGAAAATCCCCGAGTTCCCTCTGGAATCCATCCGGGGGCGTACCACTTTAATAGACCCTGCCTCCCTACGATGCAGTGCCGCCCCCAGGAAGTCTAGAGCCACCAGATAGTGATCTGACCATGGCACAGGTGTTATGTCTAGCTTCTATAAACTCAGATCACTCTGCCACCGATCTGACAAAAAAACTAAATCTGGTGTGTGGCCGCTGCCCCTGGTAGGGCCCTGAATTACCTGAGCCAGGTCCATAGCTGCCATGAAAGCCTTGAACTCCTGAGCCACCCCAGAACCGGACCCCAGCGAAGGCAAATTGAAGTCCCCCAGAACCATCAGCCTAGGGAACTCCAACACCAACACTGAGACAGCCTTGAGGAGCCGAGGCAGGGAGTCCCTTACCCTGCAAGGGGGCAGGCAAAGGAGTAAGACCTCCAACTGACCCTTGGGGCCCAGCCCAGGAGCAGGGCCTCACAACCCAGAATTTGTGGAGCAGTGGCCATGGTGACTCCCAGTGACTCCCTGGCTATAATGGCAACACCACCGCCCTTACCCTCATCCCTAGGCTGGTGCCAAACACTGAACCCAGCCGGACGCATATCTGATAGAGGAACCTCTGGTCTCAGCCAGGTCTCAGTGATGCATGCCAGGTCGGCCCACTCCCCCAGAATAGAATCTTGTATTAGGGGTGCCTTATTACAGACCGACCTGGCATTCATCAGCAGCAGCCTAAGGGTGGGGTCACCCTGGATCAGCTGCTCAGGACCTAGAGGTGTAACCAGGGGACCAGAACGTGGGACAGATACTAAACATCAGTCCTGCATTCCCCAAGTGTGGCCCACCCCTCTGTTCCCGCTATAATGCCCCATGCCCGTCACAACCTCTAATTGGGCCCCTGGAACCTCCTCCATTGACCCAGACGGAGTGTCACCCCCTCCTCCTGGCTGGCCAGGCAATCTCTCCCTCCCTACTTTTCTGTTATGCTGATCATTCTGTACCCCTGTACCTGGTGTTTATAAATTGATGCCATGAAGCCTCACTTGTCTGTCTGAAGAAGTAGACTTGATCTACAAAAGCTAACATTAAAATACAGCAATTAATCTTTAAGGTACCACAATGTTTTTGTCCTTTTGTTTTGTTTACTCTCAGATATGCTTGAAACACGACTAACATGGCTACCATTTAAAAAATTATAATGTTCCATTTACCTTAACAGCAAACCTGTCACAGCAGGCTCTGTATTTCTCACATAACTCTTTCTGTTATGAATAATTCACAGGATACCTAGTGTGGTGTAGTGGACATAGTGACAAAGAATGAATCGAGAGGATTGGGCTTGAATTCCCATTAGGCTATGGAAACTCAAAAGCTCGCCACACAAGCTGTTTGGTCTATTGTTTGGAGTACTGCAGGGATGGGATGGTGCTTTTGAAGATCAGATGATGACTTTGCTAGATCCCCCAGAGTGTTCATACCCACACTTTTTTGCTCCCTGTCATGGGATTACTATTTTTCTGATGTGGATAGGATCACTTTGGTTTGGAGTGGTTTCAGTGCATGAGATTACTGGAAATGATTCAAAGCAGGCCTTCCTCTTTCAATTTGCAAATACTGTATCATGAAGTCACTAAACAAGCAAGCCACTTCAAGATATTGGCAAACTAATCACTTCCCCTGCTCCATAAGGGTAGGAGAAGTGGAAGAAATGACTGTGTATATATTGCTGGTGCAGTATACATTAATTATAAAAACACATTTTCTTTGTCTTGCCTGGTTGAGAAAGTTCCCACAGTCAAATCCACAGCAGTGGTTTTTCAACTGGCCCTTTAGGAGAAGTTTTTAAAAAGATACATTTAATATCTGATTCAGTGCATCAGCAATAGTCTATAAACAGTCAAAGCTTTTTTTTTCACTTCCCCTGCCCTCTGCTGAACAGGGGAAGAGATTAATTTTTGAATATCCTATGCTTGTTTATTAAGTCACTTCACAAAATTGGCAGGATCATTTTCACTGTGAATGGCCAGGCTTGATTAGATGGTTCTCATCAAGCCCAACATTAGCTCATTCTCTACTTCAAGTGTAGCCATAGCTCATTATAGTGTGGGTGGAACCAATCCTTAGATATCTTACTTACCTTGAAACCCTGTTAAGGTCGCTATAAGTCAAGTGTGACTGACAACATATGGAATACACATGCACATGCAAACACACATAGATACTTTTATTGGAGCAAGATGTTCCTGATGGTATTACATATTTATATATCCTCTCCATTCAGATTCTTAAAACTCAAAAGCTTATGGGATAAATTTCTCCCATAAGCATTCAGTTAGTGAATAATGTAGCTTGGTTATTTTACCTCCAACAGAAAATACATATTTGGCCAGATCAGAACCTGTGGAATATAAAAGCATCCAAGGTAAATAATAATTGATATTATTTGCTTTTCATAGAGCCACAATAATTTGTTAAATATGAATAGCTTGAAAGAGAAAGCAATCCATTCCTTTTATCTCTCCACCCATAAAAATCAAGAGACAATTCTTTACTTTTACCACCCTCACCTGTTGTCATAGAAACTATTGCAACACATAAGAACTGCAAATAACTGCAACTTCATTGAATGGACAGGGATGAAGATGGCCCCCAAAGGGAAACACTTTAGTTTAGACAGGTGCATCTATAAAGGGGAGTGCAGCAGATAAGAGGGATCATTCAATATTACAACAGTGCAGCTCAACAACATCCATTATTATGCTAACAATATTCTAAAGGGGCATTTACTGAATCTTTTATTTATTTCCTAGCATTGTTTTCAACAAGATATGCAAATGTGCTTGAATAGAAGGGGATTTGTCATGGTATGAATGAAACACCTCACTCAAATTTAGTGTTAATTTTACTACAGAAGGGAATACAAAGGTGGTTGCATTGAGGGGGAGAAAGGGAGAAAAACAGAGGGGGACATGTGTCTATGTGTACATTTCTCTTTAATTTACATAAAGATTCCGTCGTGTACTTGTGTGGGGTACTGACTGGCACGTCTCAAGCGATTTCATCATCAAATGCATTTATTTTATGTTAGTCATTTTCATGGCACCTGGAAATTGACTCGCATTCTCTCAGGCTTATCTACTACACTGTGCTGTTCTCTAGAATCAGAAGGTCAGTTACACTACAAGTTATCATTTTTGTTCTTCGCCCAAGCTGAAAAATGCCAGAAGAGCTTTGACTTGAAGCCTGGAGAAAACAGTTATTCCTGCATCATCTCAGTGGAATGCAAAAGCTCAGACAGGTCCTTAGGATGTGTAAATGTCACCAAGATTCAGTTTCGCAGAGAAGCCATTGACACTCGAATGACAGCAGGCAGCGTTTTGCTTCTGGTTCAATACAAATTACAGACAACTTGACATTAGAGACCTCAGAATGCAAAAGCAGCATAAAGCCATACGTCATCACCTTACTTTTTCATATTTACAAAGAGCAATTTCATTTAGACCTTTCTTTAGGGACACTTGGATAAAATAGGGAGGGGAGAGGGGGGGAAGGCATAAGACACGATATAGCCCCTAATTTCTGTCATTTTCTGCTCTATACTTACAAACCTAAAATGAGCAAGAATTTTCCCTGCAAGATATTAAACAAAAATGCTACTGGCATATTCCTTGGGGTTTGCTCTGCAGCCTGTAGCCTCTAAATCCCTGCTGCATGAAACATAATAGAAAGCCAAACCATTCAAATAAGAGATCTTAGCAGTATTTCTGGCCCCTGTTCATGTTGTTTACTGCAGATAAATTCCTGCATTTATTGTGTGCATTTATGTACTGGGTTCACTCTCTTCTTGTCTTCGTTTCAAACATAATAGGCAATTTGGGTGTCCATTTTATCAAGAGGTCTCCCAACTTGATTTTGCATTTTGAACATGTTTATTGAAAGTAAGATAAGTGTTGAGGAATGGCTTCATTATCTTCTCTCCTCACTCTTTCTTAATGTTTTCTTTTTCTTTTCTTTTTTTGCTTGTTTGTTTTGTTTTTGGTGTGTTTTCCCCCTTCTTTTCAACATAACTCTAGGCCAATAGTGAACATAACACTTCTGGATCAAGTGATAAAATAAACAAGATAGGAAGTCAAGGTAGGTGTTGTGCTAGGAAACTATAATGCCTTAGGCAGGTTGTTAAAATCAGAAATCAAAGGACCCAGCTGAGAAGTGGTGATAAATCTAAAACATGACATGCATCCTGCTGCTTCTGATAGGAATATTTAACCAACACGGTATCATTAGACTGTGTACAACTAGTCAGTTTGATTAAAGTCATTAGAATTAGCATAAATAGATGTGCATTTGCAAAACAAAATGGAGAATTTAAGGAAAGCTTCTGAGAACAAGTACAGATCCTAAGGAAAACACTAATATTTGGTCCACCTGGTTTGTTTTCATCTGATCTCATTGCATTATATTAAGGATAAAGACAGATGTGGCTCAAGTGACTAAGATGCTGACTGGAAGGCGACAGGTCAGCAGTTTGATACCCAAATACTGCAGGACAGAGTGAGCACCAGTCTTTGTCGCAGCTGCTGCCAACCTAGCAGTTTGAAAGCAAGAAATTGCAAGTAGATAAATAAGGACCACTTTGGTGGGAAGGTAAACAGTGTTACATGCGCTCCGGTGGGTCTAGTCATGCATACCATGTGACCATGGAAACATCTGCAAACACAGACAGCACTGGCTCTTCGGCTATGAAGTAGATGATCCACAGAGGCGGATACGACTGGCTTTCGAGCAAAGGTGACCTTTATCTATAATTCAATGTGGGTGAAGTGCACACTAACCCCTTGTGATGGAAGAGTAGAATCATGCCAATAGGCACATCTTCTGACATAGTTGATACTGAATAGTCCCTTTCCTTTGAATGTTTGTATGGAGGCAGACTTCTCACACCTACCTGCAGGTACAGAGCAGTGATGGTGAACCTTGGCACTCCAGGTGTTCTTGGACTTCAGTTATTAGAAGCCTAAGTCAGCACTCCTTCTGATCACGGCTTCTGGGAATTGAAGTTCAAGAACATCTGGAGTGCCAAGGTTCATCATTACTGTCATAGAGGCTTCCCCCATAACCTAGAAGTCAACTCCCCTTCTGCACTTAAATATGTGCTCATGCAAGTCTACTCTGTCCCTCTAGGCACTCATAGTGTAAATGTAAGTACAGTATAGAAGCAGCAGCAACTTGCCACATGTGCCAGGGATCTTTGTTATACCCCTATTGCCATCTCTTCAGTACTAAAGGTAAAGGTAAAGGTCACCCTTGCTCGAAAGCCAGTTGTATCCGATTCTAGGGTTCAGTGCTCTGTTACATAGCCGAGGAGCAAGCAGTGTCTGCTTCTGCAGACGTTTCCATGGTCATGTGGCAGGCATGACTGGACACCAGAGCACATGGAACGTCTAAATCCTTGCCGCGATGCCTCATACAACGTTGTTTCCATAGAGATACATTGTACTGTAACAGCACAGACTTCAGGGCAAAGTCAAGGAAACAGACAGGAAACTGACAGAACTTTAAGAAATCATAGGCTAAAAACATTACAAAAACATGTCAAACAACCCTGATTGTCCAAGAACTGAAGAATTCTGCAAAAATCCCAGGAATGCTTCTAAAAATTCTGACGAAAAAATACCAAAAAAATCCAAAATTGTGCTCAAAACCACTCCTAAACACTCTTCGCCTCATGCAAAACCCACAAGAGCAATGCACGCATGTGTCCTGCCTTTTTACTGCCCAGGCACAATACAACCTGGGAAAACCCCAATGCCTCATATAAAGTTGCACGACTTTGTATGAGGCAACTTTTTTCAAGGAATTAGGCGATGTTGTATGAATCCGATGTTGTATGAAGTGGACTTTGTATGAGGTATTACTGTACTTGCAATTTCTTGCTTTCCAACTGCTAGGAGCTGGCAGGAGCTGGGTCAAAGACGGGAGCTCATTCCATCCTGCAGTACTTGAGAATCGAACTGCCTTCCAGTCAGTGTCTTAGCCACTTGGACCACTGCTAGTTCAATGCAAAAGAGAAAGAAAATCTGTCTCAATAAAATGCTTTACATTTTTCTCTTTGTCCATGATTTTGGACCAGAAAATAGGAACTCTGCTCCTTTGATATGAATAAAACCAAGGTAGTGTCATACTGAGAATTCTTGAAAACAGTAGTGTTGCTACAGAAATGAATCAGATTTTCCTGCCCTTATTAATTGTTCACAAAAACCTACATCTATAGGATCATCACACATCTGTTGCCAACATGCTGGTGTGAACTAGAGGCTCCAGTTCCACACGAAAGATGCTGCCACTATCCTTATCCCATCGCTGTTGGACTTTGAAAGAAAAATGACAAGCAGGGTCTATAACTGAAATACAGAATTACTCACAGATATCTAGACCCACTACAACATCTTCCCAAGGAAGTCTGATTTGGACAAGGATTTCACATAATATCAGTCATAGAATTAAACTTTTCTAGAGAGAGTGGGAAGCTACTGAAAGATCATCCAATCAGCACAAACCTTAACAATTGATGAAGCATAGAGCAATATTACAATAGAGAGTAACTATGATGTATGAAACTAGCAAAACTTACCATGCCATCTGTTGGTAGATGTGCTATAGTTCTAACACATATGCAATAAAGCTTATGTGGTAATATCTCTATTAATGATCCTCAGAAGAAACACTAATTTCCTTGTGACATTGTGAGTCAAGAATAAATTTGTAAACACTCTTTCAGAAAGTGAAGGCTATATCATCTGTCTTATTTGCCCTATGAAGTCCCATCTTGACTGTCCCCATGCCTAATAACTCTGTGGTATCTTGACTAGTTAATATCCTGGCTATGGAGCCTTATTTTTAGACAGTAGCTCCACAATTATTGCCTTGGACAATATAAATGATGAGAAAGATCACATTAACTTCTGGCAAATAGAATGATGTAAATGACATACTAAATTGGCAAATGCCGCTTTGCATTCAGCATTGCAGCAAATAATAATAATAATAATAATAATAATAATAATAATAATAATAATAATAATAATAATAATAATAATAATAATAATAATAATAATGATGATGATGATGATGATGATGATGATGATGATGATGATGATGATGATGATGATGATGATGATGATGATGATGATTGTGTGCTGTTAAGCCAGTTCCATCTTATGGCAACCCTTTCCAGGGTTTTCTAGGTAGAGAATGCACAAATATTGTTTACCATTCCCTTCTTACAGGGGTACCCTAGGACTGTGCAGCTTGCTGATGGCTACATAGGCTGCCTGTTTCTCCCAGGAGGCACAGTAGGAATTGACTTCTCAACATCTGGTGATACCTAAATCACAGAGCTATTCAGTCAATACCCAGCAGCTAAAAGGCTGGGCTTTAAAATACTGTATAGCCTTTCTTTTAACATGGTTTGTGATTTGCCTACACAACTGCTGTTTTAAACATGGTTTGTGATTTGCCTACAAAAATGGAACTGTGCTTGCTAATGCTTGACTCCTGAAAAGTAACCTAATGAGCTGATGAGCACTGAGAGCAGTGAGCTCAGTGAGACGCAAAAGCTTGCAAAATCAGTTCAAGTGCTCATCATAGGTGAGTATCAAAAAGTCAGCCTCTGCCGCTTTTGACTAAAGTTAGGAAAAGAGACTTTGTATTTAGAAAGTGACTCAGACTTTTTTTAAAAAAAAGAAGAAGAGTTCATTCTGCACTTTGGAAAACAGTCACAAAGGTGGCAGCATGCCTTACATGGGGCAGAGGGAGAGGAAAAAGGAGCTGTACAACTTAGCTAAAGTTGTGGAAATGAAAAAGGGTACAGAAGCTAGGAGTACCTGGTGAGTTCCTTCCCCAGAAATGTATGAGATGAAGTCTCTTCCAGTTGTCTAAGATTCACTGCTGCCTACAACCAGTGGTGAGCTCCCAAAAATTTTTTACTACTACACTGTGGACGTGGTACAGTGGTTGTGGCCGGGGGAAAGCCGTGCGTTACACCTGAATTAGGACTACTTTATTTCAAAACTTGGATGGGACTGAATTTCTGCTACTGGTTCTAGCAAACTGGTGTGAACCTGCTAATGCCCACCACTGACTACAACTGCCCCTAGTCATGATAAGGTTTGGTGTGTGAGGGAAGGACAGGTAGTAATATTATAACAAAGTGCCTTTTATAAACTGTGAATAAATTAATGTTACCCCTTCAACCTTTCTTTCACCCTTTTCTTTCTCCAGAGTCAGACACATTGATTCATGTACAAATAAAATCAGGTACAGGTCTGAGAATCAATTGGGATAAATCAGAAATGATAGCCTGTAATGTTGAGAAGGAGGAACAAGAGAGAATTAAGGCTAAATTTAAAATTCAAGTTAAAGAATGTTTGAGATACTTAGGAATAAGTATCTCAAATAAAATTGAGGACCTTAAGCGATTAAATTATGATAAACAGAAAAAAGAAATTAAAGAGAAAATAGAATTGTATAAAAAAATCAAATTGTCATGGTTTGGTAGGATAGAGTTAACTAAAATGATGTTGTTGCCAAAAATAATTTTTTTTATTTGAGGCGTTGATAAGGAAATTAAAGATTTTCAAAACATAATAAATAATTATTGTAATGCAGGGAAAAAAAGCCTAGAATTGCTAAGATTTTTTGGTACTTATCTCAGAAAGAAGGAGGATTGGGAATACCTAATTTAAGGAATTATTATAGAGCTTTTCAAATTAAGAATATTATAAAACTTTTAGCAAGGGAGAAGGTTGTCTGGGAAGAAATAGAGATGAAGGAGTTAAAAATAGGTAAAGGGGTATTTATTCACAGTTGAATCTGAACTGGCTTCAGAAGGTAATGTTGGATAGATGGACTGATAAATATAAGGAAGAAAGTAGTTTAGAGAAGGATAAAACAGAATTTGAGCAACTGTTGTTAAAGATACGAAAAGGAGATATGGGATTAAAGAGTATAGTAAGCAGGATTTATAAAATTTTAAACAATGAAGGTAATCCACAAGAAACTTTGAAGTCATGCTGGGAACAGGATTTGAACATAAAAATTCAGGAAAAAATTTGGGAAGATAAGTGGGGGAAAAGATATATGAGAACTATGTCGGTAAGAATGAAAGAACATAATTACAAAATGTTATGGAAGTGGTATCTGACTCCTGAGAGATTATTTCAAATGGACAATGCTAAAAGTAAAATGTGTTGGAGATGTAAAAACTCTTTAGGGACATATGAACATATGTGGTGGAATTGTAAAGTGGTAAAAGAGTATTGGGGGAAAATTGAGAAGGAAATATGTGATATTATGGGGGTAGAATATGAATTGAATTTAAATATGGTGCTGTTAACAGATGTGGAGAATTTGAAAGTAAATGAAGACAATAAGGAACTAATAGCTATTATGCTGATATCAGCTAGAATGTGTATTGCAAGGAGCTGGAAACTTGATAAAGTTCTAAAAGTAGAGGAATGGTATAAAGAGATGTGGGATCTTGCATTGAATGACAAACTGACATGGGAAATAAACAAATATAAGGGAAAAATTAAAGAAAATAGATTTTGGAAAATTTGGCAACCTTTTGTGGAATACTCACTGAATGGAGATCAGAGCAATAGCCTTGTACCAGAATATATATATTTTTGGAAATGGTAAAAAAGGCAATATCCCGCAGGCTCTTATAACTTGTAAATACACAGGGTGATTATTAGTGTTTATGTTATGTTTAGTGTAATTGGATACGATAAAAATTGAATATGTTTTTTTATTTTAAATTACGTGTTTTCTTTTCTGTATTTTCTTCTTCTTTGTAATGTTCATCTTTTTATATTCAATAAAAATTTATTTTAAAAAAATCAGGTAGGGGACGGGGGACAGGGTGGGATTTGTACATCAAGCATCACACTTGAACAGAGCCTCTAAAGGTATACCCACCATGTGTAGGCTTTTGTAAGCACAACAGGGATTGTACATACAAGAAAACTGTATGGACCTGGAACTTCTGGGTGCAGTGGAGACAGTGATGGGCTGGATGGAATGGCATTATGGGCCCGAGCCGGGCCGTGGGCCATAGGTTGGGAATCCCTGTCTTAGACCATGACCTATTTCATGTAACTGTGCTATATATCAGCAAAGAAAACAATGTGGCCATTGAGAAAGAAGGTATAACATGGCTAACTAATTTAACTTTCACAACATTAAAATTACTATGTACATTGAAATGTGTTGTTTTTTCAGGTGCTATTACTGTATATGTGGAGAGTCCCTCTGCTTGTATAGTTGTGATCCCTTTTGGAAATAATTGGTCTGGTTTGATTGATAATGTGTATTCCTCTTTAAAAGAAAACATGCTATTTTTCATAATCAGAAGCTGAATGTGTAATGAGCATTCTGGCACTGCCTTTAGCATCAGGTCTGTCAAGCTGCACTGTTATTTCCATATTGATGCAAACTAAGATATTACACTCCCTCATTACATTGACACGACATTTCTTTCAACAGCCAGCTTCCAATCATACGTTCCTTACAAACAAAATTACCTTCATCTTCTCTTTTGCTGTGAAAGAAACTGGTCCCTGGAAATATGCCCCTAACAAGCTCATCAACTTTTTTTTTTTAGAAAATGTTTCAACCATTTAGCAGTCTCAAGGAAAACAAGGAAGGGAAAGTTGCTAATGGAGCTGCAGACATAAACAGAAATAAAGAGACACCTAGTTGATTGAGCATTAGCATACTTGAGTTTTAGTAGTTTTAGTAGAATTCACTTTAGAATAGAAAAAAGAGACCCATTTGTTTCTATAAGACAAACAACCTTATTTAGAATATATATACTAGAGCAGGTAACAATGGCTAGGAAAGAAAGAGGAGGCTGTTCTTATTTATACACTCTGCATTTTTAGTAGACATCCATTTACATGGAGACAGCAAAAAAATTCTCTAAATCGGGATTTGAGCTACCATACAACAGTTGAGGATTGTGTGCTCTGTCAGGGTCATTCATTCAGGCTGGCAGAAAATTGGAATGTCTGGGAACAAAGAATTACAGAATACCTCACACCACTTTAATGTTGAAGATCTACAATGAAGTGTGGAAGAGGTACACTGACAGATTGTGATTTAATACACTGAGGATGGAGAAAGAAAGAAAGAGGACTGTTAACGATGCACAATTATAAGCAGGACTATTTAATTGGGTTAACATGCAGAGGGATAAGCTGCTTTTCCTTCCACAAAGTATACACAGTTCTTCTTCCTCCTTCATGTCAGAAGTGGTGCTTCTGGAGTGAAAGGAACAACCACTGATGCCCAGGGGTCATCCAAATGTGTTCACAGTTCCCACATTGTTCAGGAAAGCTGCTTTTCTGCTCTCTCTCATCATACAGATGCTTAAAGGAATGTGCTGCTAGCATAATGTTGCATGCAATTAACCCCCACCCCACATAGAATGGAAGAGCTTCCATCAGCAGAACAGGAAGTAAGTAGTCATTTTCCCAGCCACCTGGCATTGCTTGCCCATCCTCAAAATCTTTCTGGTGGGTTAGAGGACTTCCAGGTAGCTTAGAGGACAAATGAAGGAAGAGTGAAGTCACATTATGGCTAAAATCCTGTAAATTGGGATAAGTCACAACAAGAGTAGGCCCATTGAATCCATGAGGATTTGGTGAGACAACTTCTCTGAAATTTCCAATTTACTGTGTGAGGCAACAGGGTTTCAGGCTATGTCGGCAAATGTCTATACATCTATCATCTTCATTGAGAAATATTTGTGGCCGCTACCATGATGGAAAAGTTCTCTGGAATATAGACATTCTCTTGGTTATAAAGAATGTGAAGGGGGACACAATAGAGAAAAGACATATGGGAATTTTGGTACTACATGCTTCTGTGAGCATCTGTGAGTGATCACTGGAAGATAGTTGCTTGGTGTCTGCCCCTGTGGTAGTATAATCTTTTGTTCCAGAAGTGAACATCATTAAGCTTCTTCAAAAAAATGTCAGCTCTCTCAAAACAAGAAAGACACTTATTAAAGCAGAGAAAATGATAATGTGTGGTCTTTCATTCAGTCATTCATTCTTAATTATCCAGTAAAATAGTTATGTTGGCAGCTAATGGCAAAAACAAAAATAATTTCAGGTAGTAAAAAAATGCAATTCCTAATAATAGTAAAAAAAAACCACAACAATTCCCCTGCAGTCAGACTACAAAAAGCCTTGCTGAAAAGACTGCAGGGATGAGTACTAAGGGAGTCATCTTCTGGGTTGGCTATTCCATAAGAATAAATAAATATTGATGTTAGATGTTATGCTTCTCTCTCCCCCCCCCCCCCAATATACTAGGAGCTTTAAAAAGTAGAGGAAATAACAAAGACAAGGAGACACCTTTTATTAGACAATCTCTTGAGCAAAATGTATAAACCTGAGAGTTTATACATTTATCCTGTATGAATAAATGCAGTGAGAGGGCTGTAAGTGTTTTACTTCTATACTTCATTTCTATACTTAACATTACAGTATATCAATATACATTGAGACTTATATGTATTGAGTCTGGATTCTGAAGGTTATTTGCTGTACGAGTTGGAATATCTAGTTGTGATTCCCTACTGTGCCAGTATAGCCTTGAAAAATCCACACTATCCCAGGGTCCCACCAGAAGAAGGGAATGGTAAATCACTTCTGAGTACTCTGTATCTAAAAAAGCTTGTAAAGAGAAACCCCTGGAATTGATTTGATAACACATAATTGAAATTAATTACAAAATGCGATCAGCCTAGAAAATGTAAAATGCGGGTACATCTGCTGAAAAATAATGCACCCAATGATGTCCATTACCCCAAAATACACACTACTTGTGAAACTAATTTCCCCCAGTAGCCCCATGCTTTGGATAATTGAAACCTGAGAAAGCTCAAGAATAAATTTGTAGGAAGTGGGGATTTCAGGGACTGGAAAACAGTGAAAGTTCTAAGAATCCACACAAAGAATCCACATGAAAGTCTGCTTGCCTTAGGCTAAATGTAGCTGATTAGTGTGCGTGATGTACACATTCACAAATTCAGTACAGTAATTACATGTGAAATGTGTATACATTGTCATAATTTGAGGATCCCCCCCTTGAATGGCTTTAAAAGGCACAATCAAAAGGCAGAGACTACATCTCTTAAATACCAATGTTTTTGAAAGTAAAATTTCTTTGAAAATAAACCCAGTGTGGTGTAATAGAGTGATAGACTAGGCCCCAGGAAGCTTGGGATTGATTAACTAGCTGTATGAATCTGGTAAAACCACTCCTTTAATGTCTCACTTACCTTGAAAGCCTTATTAAATTTGCTATAAGTTGGTTCTGACTTGAAAGCAATTAACAACACAAAATATATTATTTAGCCTTTTAACATACAGTAAAACTTCTACATACGATTTTTCCATTCCATGAAATTATTTATACTGTATGTCAAAAAATTTGTATGTTAAAAACACATTGTATTACCAGAAGAGGCCACTAGATGTCACCGTATTTTTTGTATATAAATTTTTTTCTATTAAAAATTTGTACTGTACTTCTGTATGTCAATTTTTTAAAGCTAGGATTTCTATTTGTATGTCGAATTTTTTGTAAGTCGAACCATTTGTATGTCCAGGTCCTACTGTATTTCATATGTGAGAAGAATTAGGTTTTCTCATCTAAGTCATTGCCATTTGCCAGTATGCATCTATGAGTGGGGGGGATCTATGTTTTCTGCATTGGTAAATTAAACATTGTTAAGTTAAAGTCCTAATGTAACTTAGATACATATTATATATTCAAGAAAATGGTTATTATAAATAACCATACCTGTCAACCATCCCGATTTGGCCGGGATTACCCCATAATTCGCTGCCGATTTGCGCCATTTCCTGACCCACGCTGCCAAAAACCCGTAATTTGGCAGCAGGGGAAAGGAGGCACTGCGCAGCCCATCTGCGCAGGTCGCGTTGCACGCATGCGTGAAAGGGCTCTACACTTCCGTAGCTCCCTTCCACGCATGCGCAGAAGGCTACGCCGCCTGCGTAGAAGGCTACGCAAGTGGCGTAGCCCTCCACGTGCATGCGTACAATGCGACCTGCACAGTTCGCGTTGTACGCATGCGTGGAAGGGCTCTACACTTCCGTAGCTCCCTTCCACGCATGTGCAGAAGGCTACGCCACCTGCATAGAAGGCTATGCAAGTGGCATAGCCCTTCACGCGTATGCGTACAACGCGACCTGTGCAGACCCGGTCTGCGCAGGTCCCGAATTTGCCGGAACCGCAGTTGACAGGTATGTAAATAACTATTTAGAAATAGCTAGTTATATGAAACTAGTCCCTTCTAAACTCTGGCTTGGACACAATAAATGAGTATTATCTTTGGTCATCAGTATTTTCAAGTTATGTTTGCAACTATTTGCCCTCTAGGGCTGAGTCCCAATCTCTGCTAGACCTGGTACAGGCCTCCAAGGGCCCTGAAACAATGAGCCCCTTGTGGTCATTATGATGGCCTCTGCCTGAGGTCAACTCTGAACTGTACACTGTCTCAATGCAATAGAAGCAAAGTCAAATCCAATAGAAGCTGGGGCTTGTCTGGTGCAATTGTGCATTTGAAGCATATACAGTTACTGATTCAGACATAGTACTGATAGGTGCAGAGCACATCCTGCCACATTCAATAAAGATGAAGGAAAATAAACACAAAAAGCTAGTGTTCAAAACCATATTCTGCTAAAGCTTCTTAAGTTTGTTTTTATTGGCATAAGTATGTGAAAAAACATAACAGAAGAGTTTCTAGATCACTGGTATGAAACAAAATGTCTATAAGTTAATAACACCGCACAACAATGATTTTGCCACTGGAAATAACACATGTGATTTACATGATACCAAGTGTGCTGATTCCATATTTGAACTCAGAATTTGCCTATCACATACATACAGGTGTGCTATAGCTGTTCAAATGGTTGGTAATTGGGTAATATATTTTTACATGGGAACATTATAACAGTTGAAGCTACCACTGAGCCTGCTACCTCCTCAACTGAATCATGTCCCCTGGTGGCATGCATGGGCAAGTCAGTGAACTGATGTCAGAAGTATACAGTATAAGGCGAGATGGACCAAGGGCTTCTCTCTAGCGTGAAACCATCTTATTGGATAGTACAGCTATGCCATAGTGAGTCTGTCTTGAGCTAAAGATGAGTAGGCACAGCTGTGTTAATAAACTGGACAATCATGTCTATATACGTAATTAACTTAAGATCCTGGCATCCTTGGAAGAATCAGACTTCAGATTTGGATTCAGTGCACTTGATTTAGTATAGGACACATGGGTTAGACGAGGGGTTCTCAACATTTTCAAGTCTGGGGCTGGGTCATGTTCCCTCAAACAGTTGAGGGTAGAGTTGCCATAATTCTCTCCCACAAAATCGGGACAAAAGTATACTTGACAAAAAAGAGAGAGTTATCTACAAAATAGCCTTTTTTAAAAAAAAAACATAATATAATGACAGCTATAAAACACTTTCACATTAAATATAACAATACATAAATTAATTTATTTAAAACAGTTAATTCTTACTGTAAGATGATTTGCTGTACTTCTGAGAAGTCACATTGCGGTCAACTATTAACGTCCTCAGTTCCAGGAAACACACTGGACACAGAGTTTGAATTTATTTTAATGGTGTGTTCTAATACAAAACAGTAAATTTTAAAAATCCGGGACTTTAACATGATTTTTATTGAACTGGCTGGGACAACTTTTCTGACCTTGAATCCAGGACAATCCTGGTTTTACGGGTTTTACGGCTGCAATAAATGAGTTTGCAGCTGTTGTAAATGCATTTACGACAGCTGTAAATGAGTCTGCGGCTGATTCCAATGGTGGCAGTGGCAGCTGGAGTGAGGGCAGGGGCCGGATTATTTTGCACCATGGGCCAAATTTTTCTACTACCTGGCAGAAAGTCCAAATACCCAAGCCAATCAAATGCAGAATGGCAAAGTGATTGTCAGGTTTTCCCCCTGGGGTCTGTGGCCAGCTGCTTCCAGGTTACCATGCTGGACAATACCAAAAAATGTTATGCATTTTAGTCACATAAACTCTATCAAAGAGAGTATCCCCATGTTTTGATGTGATTTCAGACTCCACCATCCTGTTTGCATTGTTAAGAGAGCAGGGTCTCTTAACTGTGCAGACAGAATAACATCAGGTGGATAGGTAGAATGATGTCGATCAAGTATAAAGCCAGAAGAATGCTAGATTTATAGAATTTAGAGATTATAAATGTTGTAAAGTATTTTAATATTATTTTAATTGTGGTTTTAATGTTGATAAATATTTTTAAATCTGTGGTTATTGTAGTACATTCAAGCTACACCTACTACAATTTCCACCTATTCAGATTATAGAAGATTCATCCTCTTTTCCACATGGCCACTAGATACATGCATACTGATGTCAAAATGGCCAGATAGTTTTTTTAAAATCTAGAAATAAAAAGATATTGTTGTTGGGTTAGGGTTTTTTTTTTAATTTGAGGGAGCATCATTTTTGTTTTGTTATTTACAAATTTACTCATTTTGTTTACTCTTTTTTTAATTTGTTGTAAAGATATATTTTTTAATGTGTTGTAAGCTGCCCTGAGTGGGAAAATGGTGGAGATAGAAATGCAATAAATAAATATTATCAGGGCCTTTCCACTTAATGTAGAAATTCTGCCAGGCATGCCCATTGTTTTGGGAACAGCTTAGATCCAGTCCATAGTTTAATTCAATTTCTGTACTAGAAACAAAGGTAAAGGTAAAGGTTTCCCTTGCTTGAAAGCCAGTCATATCCGACTCTGCGGTTCAGTGCTCATCTCTGTTTCAAAGCCAAAGAGCCAGCGTTGTCCTCTTCTGCAGACGTTTCCATGTTCATGTGACAGGCATGACTAGACACCGGAGCGCACGGAACGCTGTTACCTTCCCACCGAAGTGGTCCCTATTTATCTACTTGCAATTTCTTGCTTTCGAATTGCTAGGTTGGCAGGAGCTGGGGCAAAGACAGGAGCTCATACCTTCCTTCAGTACTCGGGAATCGAACTGCTCACCTTCCACCTCCCAGTCAGCATCTTAGCCACTTGAGCCACTGCACTAGAAACAGAAAACCTTAAATTTGTGATGCACATCTCAAATGTTTTGAAGGTCAGGTGTGGACAGGATTTGTCTTGCAATCTACTGCCCAGAACATTCAATCTGTCTTGTTATTGCAAGGCAAAAAAGAAGAAGAAGAAGCAGAAAATATTCAGGAGATTCCAGCCCCCATCATCCTGCTGCTTCAATTTGATATTTTGTTCAAATGCCTGGAACTGCTTGGCAAATATTGAAAGTGAGAAGTTATTGATGCATGTTTCAGAAAGGCCACTCTTCACTCAGAACTATTATTTAATGTTAAGATGAAACACAAGATGGTTTTAATAAAGTTAGAGATCTACTGGCAAATGTCTGTGAATAATGTAGATTACTAGAATTTATTGCAAGCCTCATTTCTGAGATTATATTGTTAAAGGAAAGTGTAGGTCTAGAATCCCTTTATGCTTCTATCTTTTCATGAAGAGATCATACCAAACAAAAAAGGATCATTAAGCTTTAAATTAGATTCCAAAAAACCCAAGAAATTTTGCTTTGAGTATTGTGTAGTATTGTTATGGAATACTGAACTAGACAAAATCACATTCCACACGCTAAAACAGATTTTGGAGTTTTATTATCATTATTTGGCCAAACAGATTCAGGAACACTTTACCAAACTAATAATCCCTGAATGACTATACATTTTCAGAGCCATCTTTTTATAGCATAAAATTTGGAAATTTCTACACATTTCATCACTATGGGATAAGCCAAAATTATTAATTTATCTTCTGACATTGTCATGAAGTTCAAGTTAGAACATTCAGAATATTTGTTCATGTCATGTCACACAAATATTATTCAGCATTATGCTTCCCTTTCAGCTGTACAAACTGTGCTGAGCTTGTGGACACAAGGCCTTCTGTTTACTTTAGCCTCGTCATCAGTTCTATATGATAGGTCAATCTGATCTGTTTAACTTTACAGAGTACTGAGAAAATGATATTTTTTTTACTTTTAAACCAGAATTAATATTAGAATTAATATCTTAATTCTTTCACTGCTATTTCAGTATCAAAATTTCATTACAATTTTTGCTAAGGCAAAGAATGGGTCAGAGACTGCTCTGGCTTTAATTGTTCTATGCAAATAATAACTTTAGATTCAAAAGCAAGACTTCAGGTAAGAACTGCACCTTTCAATTAAAAGACTGATGACCATAACTAAATAAGAACTGATAGGAATTTCCCAAATGAGCAATATTTGTGCTTCAGAATAGATAGATTATGCTTCAGGATAGATTTTCAGGCTATGATCTGAAAACAACATAGCCTGCAATGCATTTACATGTTAGAGAAGGTTGCATTAAATTTCTGCAACCCTAAAACATAGACTGTAGTGATGAAAATGTATCACATTTTTTAAAAAATTACATTTCTGTAATGCTAATATCCTATGCATATATATTCTCAGACAAACCTCACTGATTTCAGTGAGACTTAATCGCAGAGAACTACATATAGGATTGCAGACTTCACACTCTTTCTTTGGTATCCATTAGGGCTCAGTTCTTGGCAGTCTTCATTACTTTCTTCCTCTTTGGCAATCAGATTTCCTCTTTTGGCCAACGATATTCAAGCTGCAGTGATGACGTCCAGCACATCTTTCATATCTTCCGCTGTTCATACAAATATTTCCAGCTGTCTTACAGCTATTTTTCTTGGACTGGTTTATCATTATCTCAAACTCAATATGCAGAATACAGAATTTATTGCATTGTCCCCTAAACCACATTCACCTTGTGCTCCCTTCTCAAATTACAACATCAATCTTCGGTCTTTTTGGCATTATCTTCTATTCATTTTTTTATCTGTTCCAGTTCACATTATTATCATTGTTGAAGTCTTGTCATTTCCTTTCCATAGCATTTATAAAACCCATCATATTAAAATAAGCAACAAATTAGTGGTGCCATTTTATTCCATTCTAACTTTTGCTTCCCAGACTTATTATCTCTATTTTTCTAATTTCTGGTTCTTTGCAGTTTAAATATGTTACACCTATCTATGTATCTCTTATGTGCCTAATTCAAGGTTCTGGTTATGACCTACCAAGCCCTGAACAACTTAGGACCATAGTACCTGACCAAGCATCTCTCTCTAATGAATTCCATCCAGACAACCAGATATTCCATCAGGCTCCTTTCTGTATTTCAGAAGTTGGCAAAGGCAGAGGTTTTCAGGAAACCATTTGTATACATTCTGCCCCTGAGTTAATCTCATTTTAAGTTTTCTTTTATCTCTGATTAATCTATCACCGCCTATCCTTGGGTCATTTTGTGTTATATACCTGTAATGAGCATATTTTGATGGCTATCGGATGGGAGGAGGGCTTTATATTATATATGTTTTATAAGTTATGTTCATTACCCAGAGTGACTTTTAAGCATAGAAATGGAATAAATAAATAAACAAATTCATTAGCTTTCAACTATGGTGCCTTAAGTTTAAACCTCAAAGTCACTTCCTTGAGTTGCCCTCTTTTTCTTCTTCTCTTTGATGCTTCCCTACAGGAAGCCTGACTTTTTTCCCTAAAGCTACAAACAGTTCTGACATTTGTGATCTGAGAGCTTCCGTTCAACTCCTTTTACATGTGGAACTCTATTTGCTTTAAACAATCCTCCCCTTTGTCCTTTACGGAGGTCTTTAAAAAAAAAAGCCCTAACCTAAGGTAACAATGAGTTAATTGTTGCAGAGTACCAGTCTACCTGAAAGATAATCTTTCCACTTTACAGTATTTAATTTATTTCACTATGCAAGTACAAAGGTTCACCTACCTCTCCCACCCTGGTTTTCTTTTAAGCACTTCTTTAATTTTTCTCATAGTTTCTTAAAGATTTTAACTCTATTTCTGGGCCTTTCATACTTTATACACCAACACTGCATGTTCCCAGTGGTAATGTACGGATGTGAGAGCTGGACAATTAGGAAAGCTGAACGCAGAAGAATAGATGCCTTTGAAATGTGGTGTTGGAGGAGAGTTTTGAGAGTACCCTGGACAGCGAGGAGAACAAATAGGTCAATCTTAGAAGAAATCAACACTGACTGCTCATTGGAAGGGCTAATAGTAAAGACGAAGCTAAAGTATTTTGGACATCAAATGAGAAGGGAGGATTCACTTGAGAAGGCCCTGATGTTGGGAAAGGTGGAGGGCAAAAGAAGAAGGGGGAGGCCAAAGATGAGATGGCTAGATGGTATTGTAGACACAATGGGCACAGAACTGGGAGTGCTGAGGGGGATGGTGGAGGACAGAGGTGCCTGGAGAACAATGGTCCATAGGGTCGCAAAGGGTCGGAACCGACTGTGCGACTGAACAACAACTGCATGTTAGGCATGTTAGGCATTTATGTAAATAATAAGTGGTGGAGTAAGCCATGGTATAGATGTACAGGTTGTCCAGTATAATGAGTTTACATATATGTATGTAACTATGCAAGATCACAAGTGGAGCTTTTGTCAAAGAATGTCACTTATCCTAGGGCACTTTACTTTTGAATGTACTGCATAGATCTCTATTTATTTTAGAGAACAATCGCTTTTTTAATTTTGCTTTATTTCCAAATAGTCAAATAGCATGATAATCCTGCCAGATTCCAAGATGTTTGTTTGGATGCTTACATTGAAACTAATTTGAAAACCAAGGGAACTTTAAATTTGCAGAGAAAGGACTGTACAAATATTAATGCTGAATCATTTGAAGTGGTGAGGGGGAAAAAGAGAAGGGTTTCTAAATGTTCTGATGATTCCAGCACATAAATCAATCTTCTGCCTATGACAAAATAAAAGTCATTAAATGCCATTGTCTTATTTTAAAAAGCAGTAATATTACATCTGATAGCTAGTATTAAAGTGGAATGATTAAACAGAAACCTTATCTTCAGTGTTCGGAGGAGAAAATTGAGAGGAGTTATCCAATTAGAGATAATAAAGAGTAAGAAAAATCCAAGAATAGAAAAATTGAATTTGCGCGTTATATAACAGCACTTTATAATCCATCACTTAAAGATCTATTGAACACAAACAAATGGAAATGTAGTACATATTCTAATCCACAGCCGTAGGTAGTTGCAATGGGATTGCCCCAGAAACCCTCTGCATGAACAAAGTGCAACATGACACAAGGAAAATTACTCTATTGTATTAATTCCTTTATGCTTTCAGTGCTGCAACCCTTGCACTAGCAGATTCCTATGTAATTAGTGCATTCCTATGTGAAATGATGAACCTTTCTTCACACAAAACACACCAAATTTATCTGTATTTTCTGCAGATAAATAAATAAATATTTCTACAGCCACTGGCATGATTAGTAAAAGTAAAGGTCTCCTTTGCTTGAAAGCCAGTCATGTCCGACTATAGGGGGTGACAAAATCCAGGTTACACTCATCTCTATTTACAGCAAAGAGCCAGTGTCTGTAGATGTTTCTATGGTCATGTGTCAGGCATGACTAGAAGCCGGAGCACACTGTTACCTTTCCCACCAAAGTGGTACCTATTTATCTTCTTGCAATTTCTTGCTTTCAAACTGCTAGGTTGTCAGGACCTGGGACCGATGACAGGCGCTCACTATGTTGCACAACACTCAGGTCTTGTACTGCTGATCTGCTGACTTTCTGGTTGTCGAGTTCAGTGTCTTATCCACCAAACTACCATGTATCCTTGTCATAGTGACAAAAGAATTATTCATTATATATTATATATTATAAACCTAGCTCCATATTCAGACCAGCTGGTGCTTTTCTGACTAATGGTAAATTCCATATAGCTAAGTTTGTGTCCCAAATATTTAAAACACTGATGAAAGTATAGAAAGATTGTAAGTAGAACTCAAAGGTGATATAAATTGTCTAAAACATGCAACTCTCAAAGTATGTAATGAAGAAATTTAATATTAAGATAGAGAAAGAAAGCTACAGTGTGTGTGGGGTGTGTGTGTGTTTGTTTGTTTGTTTTGGTTTTAGTTTACTTTGGGGGAGTTTCTGGGGTGTAGATTAGGAGCATGAAATGAACAGAGCTAAAGAATGATACAGCAGTAGACTTAAAATTACCACCCATGAGACTATGTAGATGCCAAGCCTTTGAGAGAGTACTAATATTATTGAAGACAGGACAGGAACTGATTACATTATACTGTACCAGTATTTAATGAGAGGAACCAAATAAATGTTCATTTAGTGAAAAGTTTATTCCAAAAATTGATGTACAGTGGAACCCCAACATACAAATGGTTCAATTTACAAAAAAATTCAACATACAAATAGAAATCCTGGCTAAAAAAAAATTGACATACAAAATTTTAATAGGAAAAGTTTGAAATACAAAAAATATACAGTGACATCTAGTGGACTCTTCTGGTAATCCAATGTGTTTTCAACATACAATTTTTTTTTCGACTTACAAATAACCTTGCAACCCCATGGACCATTGCCCGCTAGGCACCTCTGTCCTCCACTATCCTCCTCAACCAGCCCAGCTCTGTGCCCATTGCGTGTATAATATCATCTAGCCATCTCATTTTTGGCCACCCCCTTCTTCTTTTGCCCTCCACCTTTCCCAGCATCAAGGCTTTCTCAAGTGAATCATCTCTTCTCATTTGATGTCCAAACATAAGTACAAAGTACATAATATAAGTACAACATAAGTACAAAGAATTTCACATCCAAAATAATATTTGGAAAATGAAGGGAAAGTGTTGGTTGGAACAATGTACATAAATAGAAAACATCATGAAGCTTCATTACTCCTTCAATATGCATTAAAGCAGGGATTCTCAACCTATGGCCTATTGGTTGGAATCCGGCCCGTGGCACCAAATCATCTGGCCTGTGCCCTTGCTCCAGCTGCTTCCACTGCCTCAATCCTTGTCCCCCTTGCTTAACTTAGTGTATCCCTGCCAGGCCTCCATAGCATGGCTGATGCTGTAAGGCTTACAACATCTGCCCTGCTACAAAGTGCTGTTAGGGACATGTCAAGCCAAGTGGAAGGGACAAGGATTGAGGCAGAAGAAGTGGTGGATGCACATTGATGCACGTGGACACATGCAGATGTACGCGGCTGCATGCATCTTTCCCGGCAGCTATATGCATCTTTCCCAGGGGCCACTCTGGCCGAGCACAGGCGAGAAGGACAACCTGGACCCCTCCCTCACCCATGTCATGCAGCTCCTCCAGGCAGCAAAGTGGTGTGGGGGGAGTGGGGATGGCTCGGGCTAGTTGACAGTGATGATGGTGGCAGCGGCAGCGGCGGTGGGGAGTGGTGGGTAGCTTGGGGTGGTCCCACTGCCGGTTGCAGTGGTGGGGATTGGGGGTGGCTCAGGGTGGTCCCACCGCCAGTGGCGGTAGTGGTTAGGAGTAGGGGGCTCAGGGTGGTCCTGCCACTGGTGGTGGGAGGAGTGGTGGAAGCTCTGGGTGATCTTGCTGGCATTGGTGGTGGGGGAAAGTGGTGGATGGCTCGGGATGGTCCTGCTTGTGGTGGTGGTGAGTGGTGAGGGCTCGTGGTCATCCCACTGCCACTGGTGGGGGTGAGGGGAGTAGTGGGGGCTCATGGTGGTCCTGCAGCCAGCAGTGGGGAGAGCTTGTGATGGTCCTGTCACTGGCAGTGGAGGGGTGGGGGGCTCATGGTAGTCCTGCCACTGACAGTGAGTGGGAGGGGGCTTGAGGTGGTCCCACCACCAGGAATGGGGGTTCAGGGTGATCCCTCTGGCAGTGGTGGAGGGAGTGGTGGGGGCTCAGGGCAGTTTTGCTGCCAGTGGCGGGTGGAGTGGGACGGGCTCAGGGTGGTCCTGCTACCACCACTGGCAGTGGGGGGAAGTGATGGATGGCTCAGGGTGGTCCCACTACCAGTGGCAATGGGGGGAATGGGGGGCTTGTGGTGGTCCTGTTGCTGGTGATGGGGGAAAGGGATCATGGTGGTCCCACCGCCAGTGGTGGGGGGCTTGGGGTGGTCCCACTGGCACCACCACTGGAGGGACCACCATGACCCCCCCTCACTTCCCACCACCAGTCTAGCCCCTCAACAGTCTGAAGGGGCATGAACCAGCCCTCAGCTTTAAAAGGTTAAGGACCCCTACATTAAAGGGTCAAGAAGGCACCAAAGGATGTTTTTTTTCTTTAAAAAATTAAAATTCCACTATTGATGAATAGAAACAGTTCTCTGGTAACTTTTGAATTTTTAAAAACTTAGCACATAACTATACAAAAGACTAATACAAAGTAGAAGAATAAAAAAGACAGAAACGTTTTTAAAAGGGAAGAGAAACCCCACAATAAAACCTTTCCTAAGTGGTCTCCCATCTCTTAACTTAACCAGTCTCTATCATCCCAACAGAGCTCTCTACTGAAATCTGTGTAAATCTGGAAGTTGCTGTCCATTTTCTTCCCTCCGCTAGAAAACATTATAAATGGAGACCACAGCAGTTCGAAGTATTTCAAATTTATTTGTTCACTGGCTTTTTGAAATCCTTGCATTAACCTCTCAGCAAGAGCCACATCAAACACATTTGTACCAACTATTTACAGATAAATCTTTGCCATCCTTCCATTTTCTAGCCAGCTCTTGTCTTGCTGTTACCAATAGAAATGATATCTGTTGTTTGTCAAAGGTAAAGTCATAGCGTGGAATGATAACAGACCAAAAGAATTTATTATATCAGAATGACAGCTGGACCAGATATTGGACCAGAAATGCAGAAAACAGTAGTGCATTGCCTTTGAGAAAAAATGGCATAGCTGGACTCATGTTTTTTGCAAAAGTATTGATGTTAACAGAAGATGACAATTTATTTTTAGTAAACCTTTCCAACAAATTCTAGAGAACATGACCACTCCTGAAGTGTGGTTGAGATCAAGCTTCAGTACTCTGCCAAAATAAAAAGAAATGTATTTTTGTAGTCCTTTTGTATTCTGTATGAGTACAGAATGATAAGATTATTGACCCATTTGTTTGAGATATGGATTGAAAGGATATCTTAGAAACAAAAAAGGACTAATTTGCACATATGTATTTGGAAAGACATGCTGTGATATGGATATGGATATGGATATACTGTATATATTTCCTTTAATGATTACAAGAAAGATTTTCACAAAGCTCAACATGGCAAGCTGCTGTTGCTAAACAAAGACCTAATTTAAGATTTATTTGTGTAATTTTCAACCTATACTGGCAACAAAAAGCTGTAATATAAATTGAAGATCAGATGACATAAAGATACAAAGCAGAGTACAACAAGGATTATATCTTCACCTTTGCTTTGAATGTATATTGCAGTAATATCTTTAGATATGGAGTTGTTGGTTTAATTAATGACACTATTATAATAGAGAGGCTATCAACAACGTCTGATGTGCAAATAACACAATAAGATTAGATTGTCTATAATCGTTACTCCAAAAAGTCAATGAATTACATAGTTTAAAAATGAATGTAAAGAAGGCCAAGCTAACAGTAATCAATAAAATCAACAAATGGTAATCAATAAAAAGAAAGCAGCTCAAGAAATACATTTTAAGATCTAAAATGAAAATGTAAAACATGTTGACAAATATAGTTACTTTGGAATTTGTTCACATGGACAGTGTGATCATGCAATGAAAGTCAGATAGAGATACTCTGGTGCAGCTTCTTTAAAATAAAGACTATGGTGTGCAACAAAATCATAAAATCAACTTTGAGAATGTGTGTATATTTCAAACCACAACATTATACTGAGAAAATTAAGACATTTAAACTGCATGTCAAGTTTCAAAAACATTATCTCTTATCATGGTTTTCTCAAAGAAACAGCCTTAATATTAATTTCTTAATATGATGAAACCTTCCATCAAGTCTCTTTTCTCTGTCATTTCCACAAGACAGTATTTTTTAATGCACTTTCATGCTTGAGCCGATATTTTCCACATCACGGAGATTGTAGAAAATCCAAGCAACCTCTGGTATGGTAAATACCAATTCTTGCGATGTAAATTTGTGTTTAGACTTGTGGGAAAATGCACTAATTCAGAAACATTTACCATTGTACTCATCATGCAGGGAGGTTTCTGGCATGTAGAAATATCTATGCATGTGGTTGTCTAGACATTGTTCTTTCAACAGGACATCAAAAAGCAGCTCTCATGTTCTGATCAGTGAGAATTATGTACAGAGTGGAATTTGTAGACTCTCTACATTAGATGGTCACATCTGATCTCCTCACATTAGGAATTTGAGATTATCTGAGATTACCTGTGATTTCTGGTGTCAAAACATTGAGAATGGATGGATGGAGTCCTCAAGGCTACTTCTGCAGGCTCCAAACACTTCTCAAACCTGTGCTGTTGAAATATTGTGGCAAATGACAGAGCCAAATTTCAGCAGCAAACCCCTAGTAAACGTAAAGTTTTCCCTTGCTCGAAAGCCAGTCGTATCCGACTCTAGATTCAGTGCTCATCTCTGTTTCAAAGCCGAAGAGCCAGCACTGTCTGCTTCTGCAGACGTTTCTGTGGTCATGTGGCAGGCATGACTAGACACCACTGGACGCTGTTACCTTCCCACCGAAGTGGTCCCTATTTCTATTTGCAATTTCTTGCTTTTGAACTGCTAGGTTGGTAGGAGCTGGGACAAGACGGGAGCTTATTCCATCCTGCAGTACTCGGGAATCGAACTACTGACCTTCTGCCTCCCAGCCAGTGTCTTAGCCACTTGAGCCACTGCATTCCTAGCAAACACCTAAGAGCATACCTGTCAAGCTGCGGTTTTCAAAATCCAGGGGCCGGGCATGCATGCGCAGTACGTTTTCAGGCGCTGGACAGGAAAGGGATTACTGTGCATGCACGGATGTCAGAGGCAGTTGCACACATGCACAGTAACCCCTGCACACATGCGCAGTAACCCCTTCGGCCAGGAAAGGGGTTACTGCACATGTGTAGTAACCCAGTAAACCCTGCACACATGTGCAATAACCCAATAACCCCTGCACACATGCACAGTAACCCCTTTCCTGGCTGGTCAAATTACGGGATGGCCACGGGGAGGAGTGTGACAGAGCAGTGAAATACGTGATTTCCCGGCTAATCCGGGATACTTGACAGGTATGCCTAAGAGCCCTTTAAAACAAAAAAACTTGCTTTAAAGGAGTTTAAATTTAGATAGACCAATATTGTTCACACTTAGCTTGAAAACTAATCCAGGCTTGACACATAGAAAAGTATGCTGGAAATATGAACGAAGGTGCTGAGGAGTAGCCCTTAAAATATTCCTTGACTGAAATTCTCTCCAGGTTTAGCTAGCATAGCCATTGTTGAAGTGATGGGAAATACAGACCAAATGATATCTTGAGGACTACAAATTGCTCACCCTTCCTGAAGTGATGAATTGGGGATGGGGGGGGGGGAGAGATGTGTACAGCAACACTTCATATGAGTAGGAAAAATAAGAATGTATTTCATCATTTATTTCATCCTTAATCTATCTATTTATATCTATCATCTATCTATTTTTTTATTATTTGTATATATATATATATAACTAAAACCAAAGTGTTGTGGCGTTTGTTAGTGAAACGCCACGCCACCTTGGCCCCCACCACCCCAGAAAACTGGTGTGCCTGGCCAGGCCAGCGTGGGGTACCAGCAGTGGCCCCCGCAGTCCTTCACCCCGAAAACCGGACGTGAAATGTCCGGGGAGGCGGTAATGCGCATGCTCGCAAATCTTCGCAGGCACAAAAGCCTGCCCAGATTTCCAAGCAGCAGCACCTCCTGGAACTCCGGGCAGGCTTCTGTGCCTGCATGGATTCGCGTGCATGCATATTATCACCTCCCCGTTTGGGAGGCACCACTGGCTGGCTGTCATTGCAGCCGAAAGAAAGAGGGCTACCCTTCTCTGGAATGCATGGGCCAATCGGAGCTCCCCGTTCGGTCCATGTCTGCCAAATAAGGGCTTTGCCTTCTCTGGCAGCCATAGGCCAACCAGAGCATTCCCGGCAGCCCCTGCCATCCAGAGAAGGGCCGCCCTCCATCCTCCAGGTGAAATGGCAGCCAGCCAGGGGAGCCTGCCAAGCACGGAGGCGGTAATACGGAGAATATCCTCCGAACTGAGCACTCCAAACAGGGCACTCCAGTCGGCAACACGCACTGGCACCTGAGCTGAGGCCACCACAGGTGCGGGGAACCACAGAGGCAAGGCCACCACAGGCAGCCGCAGCGCCCGCCATGGCACCACCACTGTTTGAGGCAAGGCTGCCACAGGTGGCCGCCACCCATAGCGTAGGTAAGGATCCACTACCCAGCGAAGCAGGTAACCCCTGCTAGTACAGTATAATGTATGTTCTTCTGAGACAGCTCTTTTCCCCCCACCAAATAAGCAAATGATCTGCTCAGTCATAGCCTTTTTCAGTGATGGCTAACCTTGGCACCTCCAGATATTCTTGGACTTCTATTACCAGACGCCCAAGTCAGCACTCCTGTGGATCAGGGCTTCTGGGAATTGAAGTCCAAGAACACATGGAATGCCAAGGTTGGCCATCACTAGCCTATTCCATGTGTTGTGCATTCATTAAGCATGTGACATATACAAAATTGACAATGGTAGCCTGGTAGTAACAGAATATGGGAGACTATTCAGTGCACAGTAGAAATCACTGTGATAACCCAAAAGGCATATATAGTGTTCAGGCTTTATTTGTAATTTAATAAGGAGAATCCCGACATATTTAAATCTGCAATAAAATTCCAAATGACTTCAATGGGATCAAATTTTCATCCACTTAATTTCTTCTTTTATATATTCATTTCAGTATCTGGGGTGGGGGGAAATGGGCCATGATCATTAATATAAAACTAGCCATCTGGTGCTGATATTCTTCTCTTTGTTGGTTAAAGAAATAATTCTAATGTTACAATTATTATAAGCATGATTTTTATTAGTTAATTTTCTTCAACAATCAGATGCGGAGAAGAGAATGAGATGTGGCATAACAGATTGTAGCTGCTGTATCTAGTGGCCCCAAAGGCAGTAATTTATGTCTTTAAAATGCACCAGTGATATATGTCTGTTACTGCCTGTAATGGCTCCCAAATGGTTAAGAATGGAAGATACTGTCACCAAGAACTGCTTTAAAAGTGCTAATTGTTAAAATGAAATATTTTTACATATTTTGTACAGTTCTGTTGTATCCATCAACAAGATGGAACTATATATGATTATCACTTGCAGACTTTAAATGGAAAATAGGGATTTGCAGTGGCTCACTGGTTAAGAAGCTCATCTTGTTAGCTGGAAGGCTGGCAAGTCGGCAGTTCGAGACCTGGGTACTGCATGACAGTTTGAGCGCCCGTCTCTGTCCCAGCTCCTGCCAGCCTAGCAGTTTGAAAGCAAGACATTGCAAGTAGATACATAGGGACCACTTCGGTGGGAAAAGATGTTGCGGACATGAAAGGAGCCTCATTCAGCCATCCCCTGAGCAGAGTTTCTCCAGCAAAAATCCTTTCAACCCAGAATAATTTCTGACATGATATTATTATTATTATTATTATTATTATTATTATTATTATTATTATTATTATTATTATTATTATTATTATTATTATTATTATTATTATTATTATTATTATTATTATTATTATTATTATTATTAGGAAATGCCTGATGACGGTGACTATGGATTTACTCAAAATTGTCCAAAAACAATAAAGCTTTTATGCCATGTGAACAACACCCCCACCCCAACTTTCCATACAAATGCACATTGTGATAGGCTTGTAAAAACAGTAGGTTTTACAGGCATGATTCAAGTCAACAAATAAAATGATAAACTTGCTTGCTTACTTGGATATATTTGTTGAATGAGCACTTTTTTCTGTAGATTTCCCCCATTGTTTTAAACAGAACCTGCCTTTTACTCTCTCTGGCCCTCATTTACCCCATAAATGGAAACATGCAACTAATGATAACTGCTACTTCAACAAAACCACCGAGGCACAACTCCAGGGTAGTCTGTGTGGTGTTTGGTCCACAAGCTTTGTGTTCATAATTCATTAGTGTGTTCACACTAATTGGTCCGGTTTAGTGTATGCAAACCAAAACACAGGACACAGCCTCGGGCTGGGTTAACTCAGGTTTATTGCATCGTGGGCAGAGGGAACATGAGGTAATGGCGGATCGATAGCTCTTTATATACAGCAGTAACACATTTGAACGTGGTGCCATGGTAGCCCATTGGCTACTGTCTGCGTGACGTCATTGCAGGTCACGCCCTTCTTGTCCAGGTGTAGGTGGTGGCGGGAAAACTTCCCGCGCTGTTGCCTTTGATGAGTTTGGACCAAGAGAGCTTGGACGCTCGCTGCTGCCAGCTGGTGGTCATTAGCTCGCGTCCTATTACAGGGTTTATATGATACAGCTGAAGGTTACATTGTTGCTATAGGCAAGGTTACATTGGCTCAGATACATTGTAATCCGTGTGTACAATAAAACCAACAGAACACAACACCCCTCCCCCCTTGGACGAGACAAAGTCTCGAGCCCACACTTAAACACACTCCCCCCCCTTAGGAGACAAAGTCTCTCAGCCAAGATGGCTTATTTCGAACACGCTGGGGTCTCGATGCGGGCTGCCTCTCCCCGGGTTTGCTACCTTCTCTTTGTCCCCTGGTTTCCTGTCCTGTAATATGAGAGGGAGACTCGTTAGTGACTTTCCGCGGCTCCGCGGCGTTGTTGGGAGGTGTGCTCTTTCTTAGGGAGGAACCGGGGGCACTGGGGGCTAACGAAAAACCCCTCTTCTCGCTTGGACGGGTGGGGGAACACTCCTGAAAACCCCCCCGGCTCGCAAAATCAAACTCAAAATTACTATCGGGGGCAGCGGGCGCGAACTCCTCTCCCCCTTCCCCGACCCCTGATAGGACTGGCGTATCAAAAGGATATGAGTCGGGGCCGCTGCTATCAAAAGAATATGAGTCGGGGCCGCTGCTTCTGCTTCCTTCCCCCCTTGCTTGGGACTGTTGTCCAGTGCTGTCTCCCCCTTGGGTTAAGCGGGTGGGGGAGAACCCTAACGCTGAATCCTGTTGCTGAGCTCCACTGACTGGCCCGCTCACTTGGTGCCTCAGTTGGTCTGCGTGCCTCCTCCAGAGGAGGCCGGTGTTAGTCTCGACCCGGTACGATACTGGCCCCGTCTGTTCTACAACCTTCCCTGGTACCCAGGCCGGCCCTGCGCTGGAATAGTTCCTGCAGTGAACAGGGTCCCCGGCGGCGAAACCTTTCGAGACTGCCAACCCTATGTTTTTTCCTTTATCCTCGACCCTCGTCGGGTCTAGCCTGGACAGGATCGTGGTCAGTTTTCGCCGCATCAAGAGCTCCGCCGGCGAGTAGCCTGACGCTAAAGGGGTTACCCTATACGCTAAAAGGAACTGGCATACCTGGTGATTCAGGTCCCCCGGGCCCATGCGCCGCAGCGCGTCCTTTGTTGTACGCACTAGTCGTTCCACTTGGCCATTCGTGGCCGGGTGAAACGGTGCGGATGTGACATGCCGAATGGCGTTTGCCTCCATGAATGCTCCGAACTCAGCGGAGGTGAAACAACTAGCGTTATCGCTGACTAAAGTGTCGGGTAAACCGAACGTGGAAAAGACCCTCCTCAGCCGGCTAATTGTCGTGGCGGAGGACGTGCTCTTTACTGGGATAACCTCCAGCCACTTGGAGAACGCATCTACCACCAGGAGAAACATGGTTCCTCGGAACGGGCCAGCGAAATCCACGTGCACTCTGGACCACGGCCCCCTTGCCGTGTCCCACTCCCTATGCGGGAGACGGGCCGCCTCAGGTCGGGATTCCTGGCAAGCCTCGCAAGTGCCGACCATGTGCTCAATGTCCGCGTCCAGCTGTGGCCACCAGAAGTAACTCCGGGCTAGCGCCTTTGAACGAACTATGCCCGGGTGGCTGACGTGCAGCAGTTCGAGCACTCTCGTCCGCAGGGGCGCAGGGACCACCACCCGTTGGCCCCACAGAAGGCACCCCCTCTCTAGGGACAACTCAAGCTTTTTCCTAAAGAATGGGTCGAACTCTGTACTCGGGGACGAAGCCGGCCACCCCTTCTGCACCCATGAACTAACTTTCTCCAGCGTCCTGTCCTTGCCTGTCGCCCTAGCAATGTCGGCTGGTACTAGTGGGGGTGCGTCTAAAACCTCAATTAGCAACACCTGGCGGTCTCTTTCTGCTCTCGCCTTTTGGTCCGCCGACAAGGGCAGAGGGGATCTCGAAAGCGCATCAGCATGGCTGATCTCCTTTCCGGGCCTGTACTCCAACTCATGTTGGTACGCGTTGAGAAAAATAGCCCATCGCAGCATCCTCGGGGACAGGATCTGTGGCGTGGGCTTGCTTGCCGTGAAAATCCCTAACAGCGGCTTGTGATCGGTCACGATTTTGAACGGGCGGCCATACAAAAAATCGTGAAATTTTTTGGTCCCCGCTACTATTGCTAACGCTTCCCTGTCGGTTTGTGCGTAATTTCGCTCCGCTTGGGACAGGGACCTTGAGTAAAACGCTACCGGGGCCTCCCTTCCGTCCTCCAACACGTGGCAAAGCACCGCCCCCACCCCCACCGGGGATGCATCACAGACTAGGACCACTGGCCGTTTGGGGTCGAAGTGCGTCAGGATTGCCTCAGATGTTAGGAGTTGCTTTAGCTCCTTGAACGCCCTCTCGTGCTCGTCACCCCACATCCATGGCTCCTCCTTTTTAAGTAACCGATGGAGCGGTTCGGCCACGGACGCCTTCCGCGGGAGGAATGTATGGTAAAAATTGAGGAGCCCCAGGAAAGACTGCAGCTCGGTTTTGGATGTGGGGCGAGGGGCCTTTTTAATGGCTGCTACTTTGGATTTAGACGGCTTAATCCCCTCGGGTGTGATCCGGAACCCTAAAAACTCGACCTCGGTCTCGAAAAAAGCACATTTGTCCTTCCTCAATCTCAGCCCCGCTTTCTCGAACACGGTCAGTACTTTGTCCAACCTTTTCGCCAGTTCAGCCTCACTCCCCCCTGTTATCAACACGTCATCAAAATAAGGCAACACCCCCTCCAGGCCCTTTAGGAGGCGTTCCACGAGCGATTGAAAAAGGCCGGGTGCCGAGTTCACGCCGAACTGTAACCGCGACACCTGGAACGCTCCCTTATGTGTAACTATCGTTTGTGCCGCGGCCGTGGCGGGGGTCACTGGAAGTTGCTGATAGGCTTGTGCCAAATCGAGTTTAGCGAAACACTTTCCCCCATTTAGTCTGGCCAAAAGGTGGCTGATCACTGGCACCGGGTATGCATTAGGGCGGATCGCCTTGTTAATTGTACACTTATAATCAGCGCAAATGCGCACCTCCCCGTTAGCCTTTAGAGCCGTTACAATTGGAGTTTCCCACTCCGCGGAATCAACAGGAATAAGAATCCCCTGGCCCACCAGTTTGTCCAGTTCCGCCTCTATCTTGTCCTTGAGTGCGAACGGCACCCTGCGTGGTTTGAGTCTTATCGGGCGGACCTCCGGGTCTATGTCGAAAGCTACAGGGGGTCCCTTGAACCTTCCGAGTCCTTTCTTAAAAACGGCGGGATGCGCATCGCAAACCGCTTGTATTGGGTCCCCCCCCCACGGTATGCACCCCCCCTATGAACAAACCTAAGGGCTGAAACCACTGTGTCCCTAGGAGGCTACAGCTTCCCCCTTTGAGGACAACTAGGGGCAGTTCCGCAGAATGTCTCTTAAAATTGACCCGAAATTTCCCGACCCCCAACACCGGAATGCTGTTTCCCTGTACGTCCCGTAGTGTGGACCTCAACGCTTTAAGCTTGGGCCGCACGTGGGGGTCGATTTTCAGGAACTCTTTCTGGGGAATTATGGAATAGGAGGACCCCGAGTCAATTTCCATCTTAATAGGGGCCCCTTGTACTAATACCTCAACGAAGTAATGGGACTGTCCCGCGGACACGCTGAACACTGAGGCGTCGTCCTCGCTGCCGTCCGAGACGCGGCCCACGCCGTCCTGCTTCCTCGTGGTCTGGGCGCCATCTTTGGGCCTCGCTGGACGGTCCGGTCTGGCTGCGCGGTCTTGTGACTGCCTCCGGCCCTCTTTCCTCTTTCTGCACGCCTTGGCGATGTGCCCCCGACGGCCGCAGGTGTAACACTCGGCCTTCCTGAACGGGCATCTCGCGCGCTCGTGGGCCGCTCCGCAACCCTCGCAGCGTCGACCACCCTTCCGGACCTTCTGGACCTCCTCGCCGTCGCTGCCTTCCGTAGACGACTTTGAGGCCCGTCGAGTCGCGTGCACCGACTGTCCGGTCTTCCCATGCACCGAATTTTCCGCCTTGCCGGCTCTAGGACGCCACTCACGCCACTGGTGCATCTCGTCCACTCCGGCATTCGTGGACTCTGCGGCTTCCGCGGCCTCTATGACCTCTGCCAGCGTGGGTGGCGGCTCCTTATTCATCAAGCTGCGCTGTACCTCCTTGTCTTTCAGGCCACACAACACGCCGTCCCTGAGGACCAACTCCAGGATATCGCCCCATTTACAGGGGGCGGCGGCTATCCTCATGGCGGCCACGAATGCCTCAACCGACTCATCCGGCGCTTGGACTCGCCTCCAAAACGCGCTCCGAGCGGGAAACATTGCCCTCGAGGGGCAGAACCACTCTCGCAGCAGTTTCATGATGTCGCTCGCCTTAAAGTCGCTCACCTTCTTCGGAGCGATTATGCCCACCAGCGTCCGCTTGGTTTCCATCCCGAGCATTCTGGTGAGGATGGCCCTCTTCCTCTCCTCGTCTTCTCCTTTGACTCTGAGTTCCACCAGGGCCGCCTGGAAATCCATCTCAAGCAGCTCCCAGTCTTGCGGTTTGGTGATGTTGAAACCGCTCTGTGCCCTGGCTGTTCCGTGGGGATCCATAATCCCACCTTCGTCGCCAATTTAGTGTATGCAAACCAAAACACAGGACACAGCCTCGGGCTGGGTTAACTCAGGTTTATTGCATCGTGGGCAGAGGGAACATGAGGTAATGGCGGATCGATAGCTCTTTATATACAGCAGTAACACATTTGAACGTGGTGCCATGGTAGCCCATTGGCTACTGTCTGCGTGACGTCATTGCAGGTCACGCCCTTCTTGTCCAGGTGTAGGTGGTGGCGGGAAAACTTCCCGCGCTGTTGCCTTTGATGAGTTTGGACCAAGAGAGCTTGGACGCTCGCTGCTGCCAGCTGGTGGTCATTAGCTCGCGTCCTATTACAGGGTTTATATGATACAGCTGAAGGTTACATTGTTGCTATAGGCAAGGTTACATTGGCTCAGATACATTGTAATCCGTGTGTACAATAAAACCAACAGAACACAACATCCGGAGAGTGACAAATAAAGAGACCTTTGTAGAGGAAAAAGAAAGAATTTGGGAAAATGTATACTGTTGTATTATCACTCCCAGAATCCCCAGCCAGCATGGCCAAGTGCTTTTCCAAGCTCTGGAACAAAATTTGGACTAAAGAGCCCAGGAGATTATGCTTTAAGTCTTGGTTTCTTCATATAAAAAGTCTTATCAAACATGCTAGGGAGATCTCCATTTATTAGTTTCTTTTCCCCAATAAAAACAATAATAGTAATAAATAGTAACACAGTGTTATACTTCTTTATGAAACAGAACTCGTAGGCTGTTGCTTAGCATACTAAATCACACTGGAGTAGGTCCATTGAATCAACTGGGATTTAATGAATTCAACTCCTCCATAAGTTCCACAGATTCAAATAGGCCTATTGTAGTTGTGACTTACAATGTTAAAGCTAGTCACAGTTAGAGAAGGGTCCCTCGAAACAACAGAACTTTTGAAGCAGTTGACTCACCAAATTGTCACTAATTCGGTGTTTATCAGTGCAAGTTACTATTTCAGCCACTCACTCGTCTGTATTATCCAGCAGATCCTGTTCTTCTTTTTCCGTGTCTAGCCCAGATGTGAAACTGTCCAAATGAAGGTCAGTTCATTCTGCAGTTGATTTCACCTGACCTAGTGTGAGAAAGATTAGCCAGCAACACAAGGTTGCCATTACCTACCAAGATACACCCAATACAACAATCTTCAACAATCTTCAAGGAGGCTCTTTTTGTGTAACACAGCAGATCCTTTTAAGTATATGAAAGACTTTCACAGAATAAAACCAGTTGGGTCTTAATATTGTTGTCCCATAAGGAACTTCTTCTCAGATAGCATGTAATGTCATTACTAATATATTTTATTTATTTATGTAGTAAATTTGTAAAAGATCTGGCACCAGAATACCTATGTGGATAAGCTCCCCATGCATCTATAGTGGTATGATATTAGGGATCAGATTATTCATATACAGCAGTACCTCACTTAAAGAGCATAATGCGTTCCACGGGATTGGTCTTTAAGTGAGTTTGCTCTTTATGCGAAACACCATGTGTTGTGTTTGAATACGTTTTGTGCTGTAACGTTTGTGAACTAATTAGGATCATTACAATCCTCCATTTTGTCTCCTTCTTCTTTGTCTTATAATATCGCAGGACTGTGTTCCTGCCTAAACTATGTAGTCTGTACAGTTTTCACTCCGGTCCGATAACCTCCAAGTTACCCCTTTCCCTTCCTGCCTCTTCCCACCCAAATGTATCCATTTCTGAGTGTATATATTGAGCAGTGATGTGCCACTGTTCTCCATGTTCTGACTGCATAATAAAGTGTTTAGCCCTGTTATGCTGGCTGCTTCGTATTTCTACCAGAACATCAAATTGGTGACGAGGATGGGATAATGGCATCCCATACACCTACTCTCGCTCCATTCAATGTGACTGCTCCTGAGAAATGGCTCCTGTATGAGCAGCAGTTCCGCCATGCCATGGCGGCTCAGGACATCGTTGACAATGACAAGAAGCGCTCCTGCTTCTTGTCGCAGTGTGGCCTGGCCAGTCTCAAACTGGCCATGCACCTCATCTTGACCAGGGACATCGACACTGTCCCGCTGACTGAAATCTTGGCAGCTCTTCGGACACACTTCCAGCCAAAGGTGTCCATCTTCCCGGCCCAGGTAGCATTCCACAGACAGGATCAATGCCCCAGGGAGTCTGTGGCCAACTATGCCGCAGCACTGAGGCTGGCTGCCACCCCGTGCCAGTGAGACAACCTGGAGGAGGCGTTGCGGGATCGCCTGCTGGCAGACAAGCGAGACGAGGAGACTCAATGTCGATTTATGGTCAGGGATGTCCTGACCTTCAAGTCGGTTCTCCAGGAGGCGTTGGCGTCCGAGGCTGCCAGGTCAGGTGTCAAATCATTTAAACACAGGCCTGCCGCCTCTGGGAGTTCGGAGTCTACTGTGCAGGTCCATTGCTGCTCTTCACCCCGCTCCTCCACATCTTTAGCCTCGCCGGCGTCTTCGTCCGGGTCCAGTGACAAGGACGGTGAGGTCTGGAAGGTCCAGAGGAAGACATTGGACAAGCGCACCGCTGAGAGGGCCCATCACAGATGCGTCAGCTGTGGAGCGAGGCACGACCGCTGTCAGTGCCCCTTCAAGAATGTGGATTGCCATCACTGCGGAAAGAAGGGCCACATCGCCAAGGACTGCAGGCAACGTCAGAAGCAAGTCCCAGAGCAACCCAACCGACTGAGCCAGAAAGGAGCGTCCGCATCAAAGATTTCAACCAAAGAGCTGTCTGTCCGCTGTGTGTCCAGCATCGCCAACCGTTTCTTCACGGAGGTCCAGCTGCATGGCGTTCTGGTCAGGATGGAGGCAGACTCAGGGACATCCTACTCCATCCTCCCCCAGAGGGAATTTTTGAAAATCCCCCCAAAGCTTCGCCCAAAACTTCGGGCTCTGAAGACGTCTCTCCACAACGTGCAGGGTTGCCTAATTCCAGTCCTGGGGGTGGGGGATTTCTCCATTGCCTTTAAAAACATTAAAACTAAACTGCCCCTTGTAGTGGTCAAACGTGGCACGAACTGCTTACTTGGGTGCAGTGGTTTGAGCCACTAGGGATTAAACTGTCCGGCATCAACGCCATCCATGCTGACCTGGTGCAGGATGTCTGTAACGCACACCTAGCAGTTTTTGAAAAGGGTCTAGGAAAGTACAGGGGGCCCCCAGTATCCTTCGATCTTGATCCGGCCGCGCAACCAATCTGCCTCAAGCCTCGCATTTGCTTTTAAGGACAAGATCGAGGCCGAACTGGACAAACTGGTGGGCCAGGGGATTTTGGTCCCAGTGGACTCCACGGAGTGGGAGACCCCTATCGTGACTGCGATCAAATCCAATGGGGAGGCAAAGATTTGCACAGATTATAAATGCACCATCAACAAGGCTATCAGGCCTAATGCTTACCCGGTGCCGGTGGTTAGCCACCTATTGGCTGCTCTACATGGGGGCAAATGTTTTGCCAAATTAGACCTAGCACAGGCCTATCAGCAGCTATCTGTCATACCTGCTGCTGTGGCCACCCAAACCATTGTTACACACAAGGGGGCTTTCAAGGTAACACGTCTTCAGTTTGGGGTGAATACAGCCCTGGGTATTTCTCAGTTACTTGTCAAACACTTAATAAAGGGTCTCCCTGGGGTCCTTCCGTACTTTGATGACATCCTTATAACTACTGGAAGTGAGTCTGAATTCTCCAGCAGGTTAGATCAGGTGTTGCAGGTTTTCAAAAATGCTGGGTTATGTCTGAGATGGGACAAATGTGTCTTGTTTTGTTTTTGGTAAGGGAAGTAGAATTTCTCAGCTTTAAGGTCACTCCCGAAGGAGTTAAACCCTCTGATTCAAAGGTTGCTGCTGTCCGCAAAGCACCCCAGGCAACCACAAAATCTGAGTTGCAGTCCTTCCTAGGTCTGCTCAACTTTTATCATTCTTTCCTGCCAAGGAAGGTTTCTGTGGCGAAGCCGCTACACCAGTTGCTTAAAAAAGATGCAGTCTGGCAGTGGGGCCAGGCTCAGGACCGTGCATTTCGTGAGTTAAAAGAGCTTCTTTCATCTGAAGCGGACTTAACTCACTTCGATCCCTGGAAACCCGTGGTTCTGGTATGTGATGCATCACCAGTGGGTGTGGGGGCTGTCCTGTGCCATGTCTTAGATAATGGGAAGGAAGCTCAGATTGCATTCTATTCAAGGTCCCTATCTAAAACAGAGCGCAACTATGCCCAGACTGACAGGGAGGCTCTGGCCATAGTTGCTGGAACAAAGAAGTTACACGACTTCCTCTATGGGAGGGAGTTCACCATTGTAATGGACCACAAGCCCTTGCTGGGGATTTTTGTAACTTCCAAACCAACTCCCCAGATTCTTTCCCCCTGCATGTTATGTTGGGCCATTTTCTTGAATGCTTATCAGTACACCCTGGTGCACTGTCTGGGTAAAGATATCAGCCACACTGATGCGTTATCACGGTCTCCATTGCCAGACCTGGGGGAGGCGGATTGCAAAATTAAGCAGGACCTTCAGGTGCTGCTGATCGAGTCTCTCGACTCACACACACACACCCATAGTGCCTTCTGACATTGCTAGGCAACTGCACGGGACAAACTCCTGTCCCAGGTGATTTCCAGGGTTAAGAAAGGCTGGCCCACATCCCCTCTTGGGGAGGAGTTTAAAGTGTTCTTTAGGAGACAGTTCGAGCTCTTGCTCAAGAGAGGTTGCCTCCTATGGGGCCAAAGGGTGGTTGTTTCCTACCGCTTTATGCTCTAAGGTGCTGAGGCTTCTACACAATAGTCACCCTGGTATAGTGCGCTCAAAGGCATTGGCCAGGAATCTTTTCTGGTGGCCCCAGGTAGACTGTGACATTGAGCAACTGGTAGGCACTTGTTGGAGCTGCCAGAGTTCCCGACCCGAGGAGTCCAGGCTTCCCACCAGGGAATGGGACACTGCCCGTGGCCCGTGGTCACGGATTCATGTCGATTTTGCAGGCCCTTTTTGGGGCACGCTTTTCCTACTAGTGGTCAACTCATTTTCCAAATGGCTGGAGGTAATTCCTATGCCTAGTACCTCTTCTGCAGTCACTATCAAACAGCTCCGGAGGTTGTTCAGTTGTTTCGGGTTACCGGATGTACTAGCATCTGATAACACCACAACATTCACCTCTGCCAAATTTCAGGCATTTCTGGAAAGGAATGCCATTCGGCATGTAACTTCTGCCCCTTTCCACCCTGCCACCAAAAAGTGAGGTTGAATGTCAGGTTCACACCACAAAAGAGGCGCTTCGCCGCATGGGTCAGGGGGACATAGAGGTACAACTTTGCCAATTCCTAATGTGCTACCGGATAATGCCCCTGGCATCAGGGCTGTCACCAGCCGAACTCTTAATGCACAAGAGGCCGGTCTCATTGCTCGACCAGTTGGATCCTTACAGGGTGGAGGATAGGAGTGTTAATGTTGAAATTGCTCACAAAAAGGTGTTCTCTGCCGGGGATCTGGTGCACTGCCAGAACTATGTGGCTGCAGGTCCAGCTTGGATTCCGGGCATTGTGGTGGAACAAATGGGGCCAGTGTCCTATCATGTAAAAATAGGTACTGGTTTGCTTTGGCGGCGCTAAGCTGACCAGCTCAGACATAGGGTCACGGAGTTTCAAGAGGTATCAGGTGATTCTTCATATGGTAATTCCACATTAGGGTCATCCCCCACCCATTTATGCCCAGAGGGATGCAAGGCAGGAGGATTGGCAGTCAGCCATGATTCCCGGCTCTTTGACTCAAGCCAGCCCCAATTTCTTTGGAGGCCGCCAGTAAACCCAGAATGTGGAAATGTTCCTTTTGATATACAGGATTGGGGGGAGTTTACAGAGTGTTCCCCCACTCGTCCAAGTGAAAAAGCAGGGCTTTGATTCTTCCCAGGGAACCCCCCATCCTTCTGCATTCGAGTCTACCTCAACACCCACCCAAATGAGGCAAGTTTTTGTTGAGTCATTGTTGTGTCCTAATAGTGTAACCTTTTACATGTGATATCAATGTATCTGAACCAATGTAACCTTGCCAATGAGTAACAATGTAACCTTCAGCTGTATCATATAAACCCTGTAATAGGACGCGAGCTAATAACCACCAGCTGGCAGCAGCGAGCGTCCAGGCTCTCTTGGTTCAAACCCATCAAAGACCGCAGCGCGGGAAGCTTCCCGCCGCTACCTACACCTGGACAAGAAGGGCGTGACCAACCATGACGTCACGCGGACCAGTAGCCAACGGGCTACCGTGGAGCCACATTCAAATATGTTCCTACCGTATATATAGAGCTGTTCTTCCGCCATTACCTCATGTTCCCTCTGCCCACCATGCAATAAACCTGAGTTAACCCAGCCTTTGGCTGTGCCTTGTGTCTTGACTCTCATACACTAAATTGGCGACGAAGGTGGGATGATGGATCCCCACGGAGCCAGGACACAGAGCGGATTCAACATCACCAAACCGCAAGACTGGGAGCTTTTTGAGATGGACTTCCAGGCGGCACTGGTGGAGCTCAAAGTCAAAGAAGACGACGAGGAAAGGAAGAGGGCCATCCTCACCCGCATGCTTGGGATGGAAACCAAGCGGACGCTGGTGGGCATCCTTGCACCGAAGAAGATGAGCGATTTCAAAGCCGGTGACATCATGAAAATGCTGCGTGAGCGTTTCCGGCCCTCGAGGGCAATGTTTCCCGCTCGGAGTGCGTTTTGGAGGCGAGTTCAAGCGCCGGACGAGTCGGTAGAAGCCTTCGTAACGGCTATGAGGGTAGCCGCCGCCCCCTGCAAATGGGACCACATCCTAGAGATGGCCCTCAGGGACGGAGTGCTGTGTGGCCTGAAGGACAAGGAAGTACAGCGCAGCTTGATGAACAAGGAGCCACCACCCACACTGGAAGAGGTTGTAGAGGCCGCGGAAGCCGCGGAATCCACGAATGCTGGAGTAGACGAGATGCACAAGTGGCGTGAGTGGCGTCCGAGGGCCGGCAAAGCGGAAAACTCGTCGCACGGGAAGTCCGGTCAGTCGGTGCATGCAACCCGACCGACCTCGAAATCGTCTTCAGAAAGCAGCGATGGCGAGGAGGTCCAGAAGGTCCGGAGAGGCGGGCGCCGCTGCGATGGTTGCGGAGCGGCCCATGAGCGCGTGAAGTGCCCATTCAGGAAAGCCGAGTGTTTCAACTGTGGACGTCGGGGGCACATCGCCAAGGCGTGCAGGAAATGGAAAGAGGGCCGGAGACAGTCGCAAGACCGTTCAGCCAGACCGGACCGTCCAGCGAGGCCCAAAGATGGCGCCCGGGCCACGAGGAAGCAGGACGGCGTGGGCCGCATCTCGGACGACAGCGAGGGCGACGCTCCTGTGTTCAACGTGTCTGCGGGACAGCCCCATTACTTTGTTGAGGTACTAGTACAAGGGACCCCTATTAGGATGGAAGTTGACTCGGGGTCCTCCTATTCCATAATCCCCCAGAGAGAGTTCTTGAAACTCGACCCCCACGTGCGGCCCAAACTTAAAGCGTTGAGGGCCACACTACGGGACGTTCAGGGGAACAGCATTCCAGTGTTGGGGGTCGGAACGTTCCGGGTTCGCTTTAAGAGACATTCTGCGGAACTTCCCCTAGTGGTGCTAAAGGGGGGGAGTTGTAGCCTCCTCGGAACACAGTGGTTTCAGCCCTTAGGCCTGTTCATAGGGGGGGTGCATGCAGTAGGCGAGGACCCAATACAAGCAGTGTGTGACGCACACCCCGCCGTTTTTAAAAGTGGACTGGGAAAGTTCAAGGGACCCCCTGTAGCCTTCGACTTAGACCCGGAGGTCCGCCCGATAAGACTTAAACCGCGCAGGGTACCGTTCGCGCTTAAGGACAAAATAGAGGCGGAACTGGACAAACTGGTGGGTCAAGGAATTCTCGTTCCTGTGGATTCCGCGGAGTGGGAGACTCCAATTGTAACAGCACTGAAGGCTAACGGGGAGGTGCGCATTTGCGCTGATTATAAGTGTACCATTAATAAGGCAATCCGCCCTAATGCATACCCGGTGCCGGTGGTCAGCCACCTTCTGGCCAGGCTGAATGGGGGAAAGTGTTTCGCTAAACTCGATTTAGCACAGGCCTACCAGCAACTCCCGGTAACCCCCGCCACAGCGGCGGCACAAACAATAGTCACACATAAGGGGGCGTTCCAGGTGTCGAGGTTACAGTTCGGCGTGAACTCGGCACCTGGCATTTTTCAATCGCTAGTGGAACGCCTCCTGAAGGGGTTAGAGGGGGTGTTGCCATATTTTGATGACGTGTTGATAACGGGGGGGAGTAAGGCCGAGCTGGCCCACAGATTGGATAAGGTCCTGGCCGTGTTCGAGAAAGCGGGACTGCGACTGAGAAAAGACAAATGTGTATTTTTCGAAACAGAGGTTGAGTTTTTAGGGTTCCGTGTCACGCCCGAGGGAATTAGGCCGTCCAAATCTAAGGTAGCCGCCATCAAGAAAGCCCCTCGCCCCACTTCCAAAACCGAGCTTCAGTCCTTTCTGGGGCTTCTCAATTTCTACCATACCTTCCTTCCACGGAAGGCGTCGGTTGCCGAGCCGCTCCATCGGCTACTTAAAAAAGAGGAAAAATGGCTGTGGGGTGACGAACAAGAAAGAGCGTTCACAGAGTTAAAGCAACTCCTCACATCCGAGGCAATCCTGACTCATTTCGACCCCAAACGGCCCATAGTTTTGGTCTGCGATGCATCCCCGGTGGGGGTGGGGGCGGTGCTTTGCCACGTGTTAGACGACGGAAGGGAGGCCCCGATAGCGTTTTATTCAAGGTCCCTGTCCCAAGCAGAGCGGAATTACGCACAGACCGATAGGGAGGCACTAGCGATAGTAGCGGGAACCAAGAAATTTCACGATTTTCTCTATGGTCGGCCGTTCAAGATCGTTACGGATCACAAGCCCCTGTTAGGAATCTTCACTGCAAATAAGCCCACGCCACAGATCCTGTCCCCGAGGATGCTGCGGTGGGCTATTTTTCTTAACGCATATCAACATGAGTTAGAATACCGGCCAGGGAAGGAAATCAGCCATGCAGACGCGCTCTCACGGTCGCCGTTACCCTTGTCGGACGACCAGAAGGCAGGGGTAAGAAGAGACCGCCAGGTATTGCTAATAGAGGTCTTGGAGTCACCCCCGATAGTACCGGCCGACATTGCCAGGGCGACCGGAAAGGACAGAACACTAGGGAAAGTATGCTCGTGGGTGCAGAAGGGGTGGCCGGCGTCATCCCCAGGCGCGGAATTCGACCCATTTTTCCGAAAGCGAGTAGAATTGTCTTTAGAGAGGGGGTGCCTTTTGTGGGGCCAACGGGTGGTGGTTCCCACGTCCCTGCGGCCGAAGGTGCTAAAGCTGTTGCACGTCAGCCACCCGGGAATCGTCCGTTCCAAGGCGTTGGCCCGGAGTTACTTCTGGTGGCCCCAGCTGGACGCCGACATAGAGCAGATGGTAGGCACTTGTGAGGCATGTCAATGCTCTCGACCGGAGGTGGCCCGCCTACCGCATAGGGAATGGGACGCAGCAAGGGGACCGTGGTCCAGGGTGCACGTAGATTTTGCTGGCCCATTCCGGGGAACCATGTTTCTCCTGGTGGTGGATGCATACTCGAAGTGGCTGGAGGTCATTCCGGTAAAGAGCACATCCTCCGCCACTACCATTCGCCAGCTAAGGCGGGTCTTTTCCACGTTCGGCTTACCCGACACTTTGGTCAGCGATAACGCCAGTTGTTTCACGTCCGCTGAGTTCGCAGCATTCATGGAGGCAAATGCAATTCGGCATGTCACATCCGCGCCGTTTCACCCGGCCACGAATGGCCAAGTGGAACGGTTGGTGCGCACCACAAAAGATGCGCTGCGGCGCATGGGCTCGGGAGATCTAAATCACCAAGTTTGTCAATTTCTATTAGCGTATAGAGTGACCCCCTTAGCGTCTGGATACTCGCCAGCTGAGCTGCTGATGCGGAGGAAACTGACCACGCTTTTGTCCAGGCTAGACCCGTCGAGGGTCGAGGACAAAGGGAAGAACATAGGGTTAGCGGTCTCGAAAGGTTTCGGCGTAGGCGATCCTGTACACTGCAGGAACTATGCCAACGCAGGCCCAGCCTGGGTGCCAGGGACGATAATAGAACAGACGGGGCCAGTGTCCTATCGGGTGGAAACTAGCACCGGCCTCCTCTGGAGGAGGCACGCTGACCAACTGAGGCACCGAGTGAGCGAGGGGCCGACCAGTGGGGCACAGCGACAGGATTCAGCGATAGGGTTCTCCCCCACCCGTTTAGCCCAAGGGGGAGACAGGGGGGAAAGCAGCGAGCCCGACTCATATCCTTTTGATACCCCAGTTCTATCCGAGCCCGGGGGGAGGGAAAAGGAGTGTGCGGCCGCCGCTGCCGCTTCCCCCGAATCCGATTTTGATTTTGATTTTGCTAGCCGGGGGGTTTTTTCGGAGTGTTCCCCCACCCATCCAAGCGAGAAGAGGGGTTTTTCGTTAGCCCCCAGTGCCCCCGGTTCTTCCCAAACAAAGCACACACCTCCCAACAAAGCCGCGGAGCCGCGGCAAACCACTAACAAGTCATCCTCTCCGATTGCAGGGCAGGAAGCCAGGGAGCAAGGAGGAGGGAGCGAAGCCGGGGCAGGGCAGCCCGCGCCGAGACCCCAGCGTGTTCGAAATAAGCCATCTTGGCTGAGAGACTTCGTCTCATCCTAGGGGGGAGGAGTGTTGTGTCCTAATAGTGTAACCTTTTACATGTGATATCAATGTATCTGAACCAATGTAACCTTGCCAATGAGTAACAATGTAACCTTCAGCTGTATCATATAAACCCTGTAATAGGACGCGAGCTAATAACCACCAGCTGGCAGCAGCGAGCGTCCAGGCTCTCTTGGTTCAAACCCATCAAAGACCGCAGCGCGGGAAGCTTCCCGCCGCTACCTACACCTGGACAAGAAGGGCGTGACCAACCATGACGTCACGCGGACCAGTAGCCAACGGGCTACCGTGGAGCCACATTCAAATATGTTCCTACCGTATATATAGAGCTGTTCGTCCGCCATTACCTCATGTTCCCTCTGCCCACCATGCAATAAACCTGAGTTAACCCAGCCTTTGGCTGTGCCTTGTGTCTTGACTCTCATACACTAAAGTCATGATTCTCAAAGGTGGGACTTTTCATTGTGTTTTACCCCTCCTGATTCTAGTTTTAATTTCGAGCGATCCCCTGCTCCTGCTTCATCCAAACGGGGTTTTGATTTAGTTTGCCCCCTTCCTGGCTCCAACTCCGAGCCAAGTCAATGCTCCCTTAACACAAAGGGGTCAGGTCAGGCCCCCAGCATGGGCTATCACTCTATGGAACCAAGCTTACCTCAGACGTCCGAGTTCAGCCAGGTACCTGTGCGATCTAAAAGGGTTTGTAAGCCTCCACAATGGCTGAGGGACTTCGTCCCATCCTAGGGGAGAAGAATGTTGTGTTTGAATATGTTTTGTGCTGTAACGTTTGTGAACTAATTAGGATCATTATGATCCTCCATTTTGTCTCCTTCTTCTTGGTCTTGTAATATCGTGGGACTTCGTTCCCGTCTAAACTATGTAGTCTGTACAGTTTTCAGTCCGGTCTGATAACCCCTTTCCCTTCCTGCCTCTTCCCGTCCAAATGTATCCATTTCTGAGTGTATATATTGAGCAGTTCTGCACCACTGTTCTCCATGTTCTGACTGCCTAATAAAGTGTTTAGCCCTGTTATGCTGGCTGCTTCATATTTCTACCAGAACATCAAACCATGTAAGTGACCAATTGTGACTTCTGTCGGGAGGGGGGTGCAAACCTTGATTTAGTTGTTAAGTGAGTTTTTAGTTGGTTTTAGTTGTTAAGCGAGGCGACCATTCAGAGAAAATTCAGCTATTTAAACGAGTTAGTCTCTAAGTGAGGCGCTCTTTATGCGAGGTTTTACTGTACATTCAATGTCATGAGAATTAAAATCTTGATCAAGCATTGTTACAATGAAGTCAGCTTCAGCTTATAGTCACATATATTGAAAGGAACATTTCCTCAAGTCCAGTTGGTTTGGAGTTTGTCATGTAACTGGCTTTGGCCTACGGTCACAGGTGTTCATATGGCCATGTCTGCAGGTGAAGTTAGTTTGGGTTCATTTCCTGTGTTGTGAAATTGTCCAGAGTCAGGGTTCCTAGGGGGACAAGCAATTTCATGTCACATCAGTTTAATAAGGAAAAGGAGAACAGAAACTGAATTCTGTTCTTGGTGATAACATTCAGCTTCAAAATGTTTAAAGGAACAATACCTCACAATATATGTAAGATACCAGTTTCTGAGCAATGGTAGTTGAGACATAGACTAATCTGGTGTGCTCAAAACTTGTCCTCATGTTAATTTTGGGAAACCAGAAGGCGCGCGCACACACACAAACACACACACACACACACACACACACACACACACACACACCTCCTGTAGATTTTTTTAATCCTACTGTTCACATCTGCTTGTGAAGAGGATATCTAGAGTTGTCATTTCTCAGCAATTGTTATTATTCAATAGATACTGCTTCCATCAAGTTCTTTCTGTTTTGCTTACTGATTTGGCACTAAAAATACAGAAAAGACCAAAGTCTGAATGACTGTGTTCCAAACAAGAAGAAGATTCACAGGAAGGAGAGGGGAAAGGTGGTTAAGAACTAATGTGTCAATTGTGGCCCAGCTGAGCTTAAGTGTTGTTGGAGGCACAATGGAGACATCAGGCAGCTTTTTTCCTTTTGTGGCAAGACCAAAGGCAGCTGGAACCTGGGCATGATTATAGCACCCAATTTCAGTCAGTATTTTTGCCATCAGGTTTTGTGGCAGTGGAATTTCAGAACCATCTTCAATGGCAACCCCACAAACAATTCACTGCATTAGTTGTATTCATGAACAGTTGGGATCAGACAGTGGTGGGCTCCAAAAAATTTACTGCCACACTGTGGGCATGTTATGGTGGGTGTGGCCAGGAGGAAAGGCCTGCGTTGCACCCGAATTAGGACTACTTTTTTTTTCAAAACTTGGATGGGCAGAGCCAGCCAGAATTTCTGCTACCGGTTCTGGCGAACTGGTGCGAACCTGCTGATGCCCACCACTGTTCAGAGGTATATTGCCCCCTATCACTTCACAGTGGAATCAATATGTGCCCATTGAGATAGGTATGCCTGTTATATTTTAGTCTTCACCTGTTTTCAGGTATTTTTCTGCTGTTTTGATTCTAGTGAGGGGGAGAATGGATTTTATTTGTGTTTCCTCTGTTCACCCTGAGAACAGATGGAGATAGGGTGGCTAGTAATTTGAATTAAGAAATAAACTGAGCCCTGTTTTAGAGTTTTATCATAAGTATCTGATTGTCTACTCTCAGAAACAGAATGCTGCTTTAGACAGACCTTTGTTTTGCCGCTAGAATAATTGTTCTGTTCTTATGAAGGGGGAACTGGGCAAACAAATATGAAGGCATACTGCTAATCAAACTTTTGTTATTGTCATCTGTAGCCAGAGGGTGGGATTTGTATTTTTCACTGTGTATTGCAGAAGAGCAAGCCTGTGTGCCTTGACCAAGCTAAACAGGCTCAGGGCACCCCCAGAAGAAGGGAATAGTAAGCCACACTTCTGAATACTCTCTACTTAAAAAACCCTGAAAGGAGTCGCCATAAGTCAAAATTGACTTGAGGGTGCATGATTACTTTTAATCAGTATTCAAAGCAGTGGATATACAATAAAACCCCTGGTTACAACCACCTCGGTTTAAGTTTGCTGCAGTTTACAATGGCAAATCCTATGGAAATGCCATCCCAGTTTACAAAACTTTAATGTATTTTTTTCGATTTACAATGTTCAATTCTGGACAGTTTTTTAATTTTTCAATGTATTCCTATGGATGTTTCAGTTTACAATTTTTTCAGGTTATGACAGAGGCTGTTGGAACAGACCTCCGTTGTAACCTGGGGTTTTACTGTATTTCCATTGCTGGATTATGAGGAGAAATCATTACAGTCAGAGAAAGAAATGTTAATTGTTCTTGCTTTTCTATGGAGTGATTTCTATAACTGAAACGTTTAAAGTTACCAGTGATAATATTATTTCATTCAATAAGTCCAGCCAGACACAGATTTATGCATTCCCACCTCCTGCTGTGTATATGTTTAAATACTGAGGCCTTAATAGCTAGAGCCACATATTTCCAACACTTCATTTAACTCTGACCTGATCTGTTGAATTGTGGTGGCCTCAAAGCCACAAGAAAATTATGCTGCCAAACCTATGTGGCTAATCAGGCTAAATTACCAACTATAGGTCTCAGATGGTCAAGGTGAAAGCTGATTCTGCTTTTGACTTTGTCCTCCTTAAAAATAGAGCTTCTTCCCCATAAATAACATGAAGGTCTTTCGCCAGGAAAGACAGGGCTATCAAGACAATACTGGGTTAATGAACCAATAAAGCACTGTGGTTTCCAACTTTCCCTTATACATATAGTTATTTCTGAAATCAGAAATGAAAACAGTCCCCTAAGATATTATTGCTATAAATGGGAGTATATTTTGGTTAGGCTTTTTTATTTTAAAAAAAGCCATACAATACTCACCATTATCATTCTTATTATATGTTCTTCTCATTTGCTGTACATGGTCCCTTCATTCTTCCTTTTTAATATAAGGAACCGAGAAAGCATTCACAAGATAAATTGTAAGGATGGATTTCTACTTTTGCAGAAAGATATTTTGGCAGAGGACATTAAGCAGCAAGTGCTGTTGGTAAAAGTTTTATTTTATTTTATTTACGTAAACTCTAAAAAAGGAAATAACAGAGATATTTCTAAGAGACAGGAAAGCCTGCGGCTACTTGGCAACAAATGATTGCAATTTAGAATTCATGTACTATTAAGAAGTCCTGATTAAATTGTAAAGTCCTTGGGAAAAAGAGAAGTCACAGAAATGAAAAGCCACCAGTGTCTTTGCAGTTGAAGGAGCAGCCTTGTAGTGGTTTGTCTCTTGGGAGGCTACATTTGCAGAAGAGACCTGAGGGCTTTTTCCTTTGCTGAATGAGAACCATCATAAATGGACATATGATCAGACACATTAAGACTTGATGGACTCTTTTTAATTTAATTTAATTGTTAGATTTATATACCGCCTACTCTGCCGATAACATTTTTTTAAAGTAACATTTTATTATTAATAAAATAATAACATTTTATTATTTGCCAATAACATGCTGGATTTCCTACCTGTCTATTCATCTATCACTATCCATGCGATTTATGTACAACAAGATTACTTTTGGCCTACAAAAAAAAAATCGTAGAGCTATCCAGCCAACTAATAATAATTGTTTGTCATTAAGTCAATCCTGACTTATGTCAATCCTCTCCAGGGTTTTCTAGGTACAGAATACCCAAAAGGCAGTTACCATTATTTTCTTCGGGGGGGGGGGGTGCTTTGGAATTGTGCAGCTTGCCTAAGGCCATGTAGGCTGGCTTTTCTCCTAGAAGGCATGATGGGGAACTGAACTCCCAACCTCTGGTTCTGCAGCCAGATACCTAAACCACTGAGCTATCCAGCCAGCTACATCTGGAAAAGCCATTAGTAATGCAATGCTTATGTGATGTGGCTCCTTCCTGGCCAGGTAAGAAGGTTCCTGGCTAAGAGAAACTCAGAACCAACCATTCGTGATTTTATTTCTGTTTTAAATAGACATTCTCTTGTGCACCTTTAACACCACTAGCTACACACCAAGGCATTAAGTCTGCTTCTACCAGTGACAGACATTGTGATAGCTCTTACACTGCTCTCCTCCCCCCCCCCCCCCGATCCTGTATATCAAAAGGAACATAAAATGGAAACATTTTATCAGTGCCATGCCTTTAATGAAAGCCAGTGTACTCTGAGAATTGTTAAATCCAGCTGAATTTTACATTCAAGGGACAGCTTTGGATAACTCGCTATCAACCATTCATAGTTTCCCATCTGTCAAACTGGTATTATCAGAAATACTTCTGATTTCAAGAATTTTGTGGAACAAGTCAGATGAAAATAGTGAAGTTCTTCCCAATTTTACACTGGCAAAGTTTAAGGCTAAGTGACAGGAGAAGATCAACATGCTTTGCAGATAGTTATCTTGTTTGTACCAACCAGAGCGAACCGGAGGGGCTTTCTAATTGTGCCATCAGCCGGGGGGCTCGCCTCTCTGGCACAAAGAGGAGGGCCTTCTCTGTGTCCGCACCGGCCCTTTGGAACCTCCTGCCAGTAGAACTGCGCTTCCAGACGGAGCTGTTGCCCTTTAGGAAAGAACTAAAAACCTGGCTGGTAGACCAAGTTTGGGGTGCAAGTAGAGGGGTGGCTTCCATTGGGTGGTTGATATAGAGGAGTATGCCTTCCCCCACGATTCCATCGGTATCTGCACCTCTTTTTAGGGGGTGGGTTTTTAATTCTGTATGTTTTTATCTGTTTTATCTATGATTATGAACCGCCCTGAGTCAGCCTTGGTCGAGTGGGTGGCATAGAAATTTAACTAAATAAATACATAAATAAATAAATTATTCCCTTTTTTTCCAGTCAGAAGACTGAAACTGATAAACAACAACACATCCATATCTGCCCAGCAAGCTGAACACGGATTTGTACCCAGCCCATCAAAGACCAACAGTGCCATCCGCCAGGACTTACTGACACATACCTGTATTAGCAATGAACATAATCAGCCCATGATATACAAACTGTGCTTCAAAGGAATCCTGGAGGTTTTTAGAAGCTTATCAAGATTTGCTGTTGTTGTTGTTGCTGCTGCTGCTGTTGAAAAGATGCCAAATAAGATTCTCTGAAAGAACAGCTTTGTTACTCCTGTCAGCACAATTACAGGAGTGCTTTGAGTATCTACTGGAATATGCCCTTCATCAGGCACAGTGTTAGGATTCTTCCTTAGCAGCTGCCAGGACACCAGCATCATGACAGAGACCACTGGAGTGATGATGCCTTTTCTTGGCTCCCGTGGTCACCATGTCTTGGTAACACTGTTTTTCTAAACACAAGATCCAGTAGCCAGTGTATGTTGGTTGAATTAATGTATCCAGTAGAACAAGAAGAATACCCATCCTGGATCAAGTCTACCATCAGATCTTGTCTTTAGTAAAATTGTGCCAAGTCAAACAGTGAAGAAAATTTGTTATTGCCATGGACCCTGCCAGGATCACTGCAAAACTACATCTGGGGGAGGAGGCTGAAACACCAATTTTCAGGTGGAACAAAGGGCAGAGGAGGAGAAACTCCCCAAGCTCCACCAGAGGGATTTCAGATTTAGCCCTAAGTAAGGGAAGAAGCTGAATTTGATGACTGGAAGGTGGGCAGGTCAGCCGTCTGAGACCTGAGTTCTGCACAATGGAGTGAGCTCTCATCCCTTTCCAAGCTCCTGCCAACCTAGCAGTTCAAAAGCAAGAAATTGCAAGTAGATAAATAGTTACCACTTTGGTGGGAAGGTAAACAGCCTGCCACATGTCCACGGAAACATCTGCAAACTCACACAGTGTTGGGTCTTTGGCCTTAAACAGAGATGAGCACTGAACCCTAGAGTTGCATACAACTGGCTTTCAAGCAAGTGACCTTTACCTTTTGCCCAAAGGAGGTGAACGGCTGGAAACATGTTATTTCAAGTGTCCCACAATCAGTGATGTAGCGCTGGAAATTTTTTTACTACCCCACCTTGGGTGTGGCTAACTCTGTGGGCATGGCTAACTCTGTGGGCCATGCCCACTTGGCCTCCCTCTGCCATGGCGTGGGGTAGGAAGGTGGGCATGGCCAGCCAAGTGGGCATGGCCTGGGGGAATTTCTGCTACCGGTGCCCGGGCACCTGTGGGCACTTGGAGCAGCTCAACACTGCCCACAATGCATTAGAGCTATGTTGCACAGGATTGTTCTGTGGAATCTATAGTAGCAAACTCCTGCTGTCCACTGCTACTGACAGCTGTCCTCTTGAGAAGACTCAATGATATGCTAACGAGCTCATCAAGGATGCTTAAACAGAATCCTTCACAGCTTTAAACACTTCTGTCTGCTAGCCTTGGTCAGCATTTCTACCCCATAAAGTACCTGTAGAATATTTCCAAATGTTATACAGTGTATGGGGCTCATAGGTGGAGTGGGAAAAGTGTTCCTGGAAAAGTGGGAGTCTGAAAACTGCTAATCTAATAGCGCTGCTAATCTAATGCATTAATTTAATGCATTTAACTCATTTAATTTAATGATGATGAGGGGGGAAACAGTTCAGAAATAATGCATTACAAATTACAAAGCTACCCATAATTTGTTAAGTTTGAGGAGCAACAAAAGGGTAATAACACTTTTTTGTATTTTTATAATAGAGCAGGGAGTTCCAGTCTGGCCAGGTTATCCTGCTTTGGTAATAGAGTAGACCATACTGCCAGCGACTCAATGCTGAGCATCAGGCGGCGGTTAACTAACCTGACCACCCTCAGGACTAGCGGCCTTGGAAAAGACCACAGGGAAGGGTGATGGTCCCCAAGTGGATTAAATCCCACTTGAATCCATCTTGATGGAGGGCAGCAGCTTCATCAATACTGGCCTCAGGCTGAGGAGAACTTTGCGTCCCAAAAGGGCTCATGACCAGAAAATGACTCACGGAGCTGGATCAGTGGTACAGGTGTCATGCTGTGATGCAGAAAGCAGATAAAAGGCCATGGCATTATATTCACAGCACAGTCTTCATGGCTGATTGCCATGAGAATCGCCTATACAGTAGGCAGAAGAAGAAGAAGCAGAAGAAGAAGAAGAAGAGCAGGAGTACAATATGCTAATTTTATATTTTGGAGTGTAACAAATAAAAACTCGAACTACTCTTAAAATATTGCATGTTAAAGGCATAACAATTTACAAAGTCATTACTCATAGCATAATGAGTAATGTTAATGTTAACACATTATATTAACACATTATATGTCTTGAAAGATAATAGCCAATCAATAGCCAGGGTTTTACTTTAAAATCTACAGTCAATGTTCTATGGAAAAGTAGCATTACGTTCTTTTTCCAAATGTAATAATGGAGTACAAAGTGCACAAACAGAAGAAAACTCTTAAGAACTATTGGGAGTTCTTCTGAAACTACCAAGTATTCAATACCAAAAAGCTCTGTTTTTGTAACGGCAGGAAAGCAGGGAAGCAAACAGTATTCTGGTCATGCAGAGATATGACATGGTAGTCCCCTGCTTACAGCAATTGATTACTCAGGCTGAGGAAAAGTAGAAGGCTTTATAGATTTCCATAGAGTGCAGGGAGACTTTCTGGTCTCAGGTAAGAACATAAGACCAGCTTGGCTAGATCAAGCCAAAGGACTTTCCAGTAAAGTGCCCTGTTTCCAATGAAATGTCTACAAGTGGAAATGAAAATAAAAGCCCTCTTCAGCTCTTGTTCTCTAACAACTAATATGAAACAAATGTTGCTTTTCAGTAAATGCCTATTGAGATTATCATATTGAATGCTAGCATATTTGTGCCCGGACAGCCGGGCATTTTTAAAGTGTGTGTTGGTGGTTATGGGTGATTTTGGGTGTGCACAACCACCACCACCCATACAATATCACTCCAACCACCAACACACACATTAAAAATTCCTGGCAAGACAGGAGTGTCGTGTGTGGTGTGTGTGTGTGTGTGTGTGTGTGAGAGAGAGAGAGAGAGAGAGAAGCAGTGTGTGTGTGTGTGTGTGAGAGAGAGAGAGAGAGAAGCAGTGTGTGTGTGTGTGTGTGTGTGTGTGTGTGTGTGTGTGTGTGTGTGTGTGTGTGTGTGTGTGTGTGTGTGTGTGTGTGTTGTCACCCCCACCCCCACCCCGAACCCAGGGGACCAGGCATAGAGGGGATCCCCCTGCAGGACACCCCGTAATTAAAGAGAAGGGGGTGGGAGGGGGGTGGAATTGATCCCCTCTCCCTGGGCCCCTGGGTTTGGTAGGTTGGGGGGACAAAAGGGGTCTGTCCCCCAACCCTTCCAGAGCCAGGGGACCCAGCAGAGAGGGGATCCCCCCCACAGGACACCCCGTTATTAAAGAGAAGAAACCAAGCAGTTTCTTCTCTTTAAAAACTGAGTGTTTGGGAGGGGGTGGAATCGATCCCCTCTCCCTAGTTCCCTGGGTTTGGGAGGGTTGGGGGACAAAAGGGGTCTGTCCCCCAAACCCTTCCAGAGCCTGGGGACCTGGCAGAGAGGGGATCCCCCCCACAGGACACCCCATTATTAAAGAGAAGAAACCAAGCGGTTTCTTCTCTTTAAAAATGGATTGTTTGGGGGTGGGGGTGGAATCGATCCCTCTCCCTGGGCCCCTGGTTTTGGGAGGTTTGGGGGGACAAATGGGGTCTGTCTCCCCAACCCTCCTGAACCCAGGGGACCCAGTGGAGAGGTGATCGATTCCACCCCTCTCCCAAACACTCCATTTTTAAAGAGATACCGCTTGGTATCTTCTCTTTAATAACGGGGTGTCCTGCGGGGGAGATCCCCTCTCTGCAGCACCTTTGCCTCCAGGAGAGAAGGAATCCCCATCACGGAAGGGCTTTGCTTCTCTCTGGGTTGGCTGGGAACGGAACTTTCATTCCAAGCCAACTCAGAGAGAAGCGAGTCCTTCTCTCTGGTAGGCCAGGAGGTGCTCCGGCCTCTCCTTTGTCCATGTGGGCATCGAGGCCACAGAAGGAAGAAACAGAAGGAAAGGTTGGTGCTTCTCCCTATGCAGAAGGCCGCGCCAAGAGGGAAATTGTTTCAGAGATCCAGCCGGAGCTGGCAAAAGGTAAGTGCGGTCAGTGGGGGTTAGGGAGGGGGGGCTAGGTGGTGGGGCAGGGGCGGCGGCATGCTTACTGGGGCTGTGCCTCACCCACCCACCCCCTAACCCCCACCAACCGCACTTACTTTTTCCTGGCTCCAGCTGGGTCTTTCAAAGTCTTTCCCTCCGGTTCCTGGTGATTTTTTTTTAAAGTCAGCACGCGCATTCCCGGCCTGATTAGCTGAGGGGTTGCGCAGCGCAGAGGACTCTGGGAATCATAGGGTTTTTTGGTCATGTTCATGGGGCAGCTGCCCCACTGGCGACCACCAAAACCCCACGGCGTTGGGAAGACAGGGGTTACAGTGACTGCGGAGGGCTAGGTCGGGGATGGTTGGGCCTGGTGTGGGAGCCTTTGAATGAACCCTACAGTTAAGGGGCCTTTTTATAGGTATAGATGTACTTTTAAAAATTTGTTACAAGGCCACAAATAATAAAAAAGGGAGAAACCCAATTCTCTCAGCCAAGAGATATAGGGTTATTATGGAAGCATTCCAACATGAACAACTGCAATTCTTTTTTCTACACTGCGGCAATACTACAACAAGGAGTAAAGACATAAATGGTACACCCAACACTATTATCCACACATTAACTGGTACTGTATATAAAATGCTCTTGTGCTATTTCTTTTCCCCCTCCTCCACATCATCACCCTTTCACTTTGCTGAAGCTATTTCAATCACAACTATTGTAAAATAACACTTGAAAATGAAAAATCCTTGGGGAATATATGTTTAATTTGCTTATAATTTCTTGTTTCTAAATTTCACTTTCTGGAATATCAAGCATTTTAAGTTGTCAGATCATACTATCAGACCATTGAATTCCTTACTCTACTAGACATAAATGAGTAGGACCCATGTGCAAGCACTGTATGCCTGTCCATACCACTAATACCTATGCACTAATTCTAATTAGTTCTGGTTGACTAATATTCAATGAGTGAGGTCTTATTAAACTTTTCAACACTGTTTTACACCTCTTTGTAAATTGTGAAATAGTTTCCACCCATGGCAGCACTTTGGCCAACACAATGAGATTTCTAAAGTCTACCAAATTTATTTATTTTTGCATTATGCCAGACATTTAGGGAATACGTGTAAGATCTCACAAAAGATCACTATACTTCAACCAAATTGGAAAATATCCCAGTAAGGAACAAATCCGATAGACAATAATTGCTAGATTTTCAGTGCCCATTCACTTAAGTTGTTAATTTTTATTCTCCTTGTAAATGCTTAAAAATAGCAAAAAAGTAACTATTTGTCTTGGATGACCAAGATTTATTTTAGTCTGTAAGAAAAACAACCAATTTTGAAGTTGACACCTATTTACATTCAACACTACTGTGTAGTTCAAGACTCCGGCATTTGGTAACACGTGAACTAGAAAAACCCTGTGGTAACAGGAATCCTGGTTTTTGCAGGCGCACCCCCCAATAAAGGACTCAGACACCAATGAAAGTGGATAACGGCATTGGGCCACATTTATTGATTCATGCCCTAGTCCGAATTATAAATTTCTATTGGTAATTGACCAATCATAATTCTTAAGGCAAGCAGGCCGAAGTAACACTGGTAAGGTACCACCCAAAATTGCCAACGGCAATTGCTACAATGTATCCATTTGTATCAATTTGTTTGTTGACCACAAACAAATTGTTGACCGTAGTCAATATCTAACTAATGACCCCACCCTCTGACGCGTATCCGTAAAATCACGGGGTGATGCATGCTGTCTAGCTATAGCCATCACCCCGTCGCCTAGTTCGTCGTTGATCGGACAACGTTTAACCAACTTATGCCTGTCTAGTGTTGTCCAGTCAATTGCGAACTTGCCGGATACCTGTGGGTCATAATGTTTACCTTACCAGTGCTACCCGCCCATGTGACCAAAGTCAACAGCAGCAACAGAAAAACCCCTATGTCAAACCATAGCAACAGTGTGGGATGGGCGAAAAAACCAGGACCCGGAAGCCAATATGGGTCCCAGCCAAAAATTCCCACCCGGCCCCGAAGCGACCAAAATATCACACTGTTAACTAGGGAAGGGGTGGAGGGGAAAAACTTCTCCGCTCCGTCGCTTCGCAAAATGGCAGCTCGGCTGCCTCGTGGCCACCCCTTTTATAAGGGAGCTGGCCACGCCCCTAACTACCCGGATGCCTTCGTCCTGTGGGGGGGCCCCCGCAAAGAGCACGGCGGCCATTTTGGCGCCGCGCTTGCATTGCAGGCGCACCCCCCAATAAAGGACTCAGACACCAATGAAAGTGGATAACGGCATTGGGCCACATTTATTGATTCATGCCCTAGTCCGAATTATAAATTTCTATTGGTAATTGACCAATCATAATTCTTAAGGCAAGCAGGCCGAAGTAACACTGGTAAGGTACCACCCAAAATTGCCAACGGCAATTGCTACAATGTATCCATTTGTATCAATTTGTTTGTTGACCACAAACAAATTGTTGACCGTAGTCAATATCTAACTAATGACCCCACCCTCTGACGCGTATCCGTAAAATCACGGGGTGATGCATGCTGTCTAGCTATAGCCATCACCCCGTCGCCTAGTTCTTCGTTGACCGGACAACGTTTAACCAACTTATGCCTGTCTAGTGTTGTCCAGTCAATTGCGAACTTGCCGGATACCTGTGGGTCATAATGTTTACCTTACCAGTGCTACCCGCCACACGGAGGGGCTTCAAAGAAGGCTCGACGCCCCCCCCCAGACCGTCAGCTCGGTCAACAGGCCTGCTCACCAATCACCCAACAGGAGGTCCATACCTCCTCGCGACAGATGGACCCCATCCCCTGCATACAAGTCATAACTTTGGAGGCTAATAGCGGGGTGACGACTGACCCTCCCCCAAGCCCTGTCGACAAGGAAACGCGCCACTGCCCTATTCACCATGCGTCTAGCACGGTCAAGGGCCAGGAGGTCAACACCCCCTCTGTAGGAATGGCGTGGGACCATGTCCGACCAAACAAGGGTTGTGGCGGGCCAGACGTAATGCAGGTAGGCGAGGTCCTCGCAAATCGCATGCTTCAGCAACAAGCCAGTATCCTGGCCCAAATCATTGTCCCCCAGGTGTATGATCAGAATGTCAGGCGGGTCAGCATTCTGGCCTGAAAAAAGGAAAGGCAGCAGCTCCCGCCATAACATCCCAGGCTTACCATGCCATGTGAGACTTGCGTATGCACCCAGTCCCAGTCGGGGTCCCCACTCTGTCGCCACAGCGTAACGCGCTGCCCTGTGCACGTAGCTATGGCCCACCAGCCATACTGTCACCGGTGTAATACGACACCCCGGGTCTGTAAAGAAAAATGAGGAAAAGAAGGTAAGGTGACTGGGTTGGTACTCACGGCGGGAGTGGGCGCACATAAAACTGAAAACATTGCGAACCCCACCGTCCCATGCTACGTATGTCAGCCCCGGAGTACCCAAAAGCAGCTGCGGTTGAGGCCGCCCCTATACGGAATGAATGAGTGCCATAGCGGGCGCCTGGGAGGCCCACACTGGCCAGCGCTTTGCCCGTCACCTTCCAAAATTGAAACTTAGTAAGGGGAGACCCATCTTGGTGACAGAAAAACGGGCCATGGTGCGTGCCACGCAGTGCCAGGAATTCCTGTAGGGCACCAACCGGACAGATGTCTGCCAAAGAACACCGTAGCAGTCGCACACCACTGCCTACACCATGCTGATCGGTCTTAGAGGAGCGTATCCTCAACTGAGCCCAGTCTTTGGCAACACAGACATCCTCGAGTTCCAGTGCCCTACGACTTGCATCCGCCTTAGACAGCATCACAAGCTCGCTGATGCGGAGCGCTCCAAAAAATGCCACCGTTGTGGCTGCATGGAACAGGGCTGCCTCATATGCATCAAAACAGAGGCAAGGCCAGCCCCGGGCCAACTGGGTAAGGACCCCTGGGGAAATCGGGTGGCGGTCGTCCGGGCAACGCCCGCGCTCGCGCACCCACCCCTCCAAAACATGTCTCACACGGAAGTCAGAGGTGCTGTCCACATGACCCCCCACCTTGGCCATAAAAGCCAACGCTTACAGCTTAGATGCTATGGTGCGAGGTGCAAGGCCCTGAGAATGCAGGTAAACCATGAACCGCAGAACATGGGTTACCGGGATCGGCCAGGTTCCTGGCAGTTGAAATTGGGTACAGAATGCCCTGAAAGAGTTAATTGCGTGGTGATACGCCTTACGGGTGCGTGGTGCTAGCGACAGGCCAATCGCCCGGTTCACCTCTCCTTGCCAATGGTCCATATCTCCTCCGGGAGTGGCGAGGGAAATTCCTCCGCATCCGGGGCCAAGGCACGGAACCGGGAGATCTGTAGGCGGGACAAAGCGTCAGCAATATCATTATTAACCCCTGGGACATGCCTGGCCCTGAACAGTACTTTGAGGCGCAGGCTGCGCAACACAAATTGGCGCACTAGGTCCATAACCCTGGGCGATTTAGAAGTCTGTGCATTGATAATGTGGACCACAGCCGCATTGTCACACCAGAAATGCACGACCGAGTTGGACCACTCCTCGCCCCATAGCATCAAAGCACCCAGGATAGGGAAAAACTCGAGATATGTGAGATCACGCAGGCGACCCGTGCCTGCCCAGGCCGGTGGCCACCCACCATAGGCCCACTTCCCATTGAAGTACATCCCATAACCGAGGGATCCCGAGGCATCAGACTGAATCTGAAATTGAGGGGAAGCCAGGAGGTCATGCCTCCAAAATGAGACCCCATTGAACTCCCTCAGGAACTGTAACCAGACAAGCATGTCTGCCCTGATACCCCCGGTAAGCCTAACCCTATGGTGAGGCCTGGATAATCCTGCCATAGCGTCGCACAAGCGCCGGGCAAAAGCCCTGCCCGGTGCGACCACTCTGCAGGCGAAGTTAAGGTGACCATGCAGCACCTGCAGTTCCCTCAGTGATGCCTTGCGCTTGGCCAACAAGTCCGAGATAAGGGCCACTATCCTCGACACCTTATCCCGCGGTAACCTAGACGCCTGCACTATCGTGTCAATCTCCACCCCCAGGAAGACTAGCTGTGTAGATGGGCCCTCGGTCTTTTCGGGCGCTAAAGGGACACCGAGTTCCTCCATTAGCGTCTGAAATGTGTTGAGGAGACGTGTACACGTGTCCCAGCCCCGTTCACCCCCGAATAAAAAGTCATCCAGGTAATGGGCTACAGACCGGGACCATGACCTGCGGACGAAAGCCCACTCTAGGAAGGTACTGAAACGCTCGAAAGCCGAGCATGATATGGAACAGCCAAAAGGCATGGCCTTATCAAAGTAAAATTCGCCCCGAAATTTGAAACCCAGCAATTCAAAGTCGCTCGGGTGCACCGGCAAGAGGCGAAAAGCCGACTTAATGTCGCACTTAGCCAGCAGCGCACCCGGGCCACATGAGCGCACCATGCGCAGCGCGTGGTCAAAAGATGTATACCTGACTGAGCAAAGGTCATCAGGGCTAGCATCATTGACCGATCGGCCGGCTGGGTAGGACAAGTGATGGATAAGGCGAAACTCGCCTGGAGACTTCTTGGGAACCAAGCCCAGGGGCGATACCATAAGGTTAGGGAACGGGGGTGCAGGGAAAGGGCCGGCGACCCTGCCCGCATTGACCTCCTTACTAATGCTAGCGGCAGCCACCTCCTCCCTCCCCCTAAGGGACAAAAGGTTGGGGGCATCCTGAGGAGACCTGTCACCCATGAAAGGAATACGGAACCCCTGCCTAAAGCCCCGAAGTAGATAATCCGCATCCTCCCCCTTCGGGTACGATGCGAGCCAACGCTCCAACATGTCCACATTAATTGGGGAGGGAGCCTTTCGGTGAACCAGCTCCATCTGCGGCAGTCTTGCCAGCCCACTGTCCGCCCCTCCCTCTGCCCCGCGTCCCTCCAGGCCTGGGACAGGCAGAGGCTGCATGGGGGCCAGCACAGGTGGGACACTCATGTCTGTACTTGCAATTCTTCTTATTGCATGAACCATTAGACGAGAAAGTCCAGCACAGCAGGCGGGCTGGAACCCCCTGCCCCGCCACCTGGCGGGGAACCTGTGCTGGAGCCGCTCGCTGGACCGCATGTCCACAATGGTATCTTTCCCCTGGTGTGGGGCGCGTGGGCGTCATGTACAGAAGCCAAAGCCTCTGGCATGGCTCATCCCACCTCATCTCAGGGTGCAGGGGAATTCGCATACGGAATTCCTCATCATAAGCCAACCACGACGGGCCCGGAAAGTCAACCATCGCCCGATAGATGTTGTCCAAATACTGGACCATCGGAATTGCCAAATCCGGCCGGGCCCTCAGGTACACCGCCATGTAGATGAGGTAAGCCGGCAGCCAGTTGGCCCACGTTCGTGGTGGCTTGCGACGACGTGCCTGTTCCTTATCCTTCTCATCCTGCCCCTCCCTCTCTTCCTTGGTGGGCTCCCTGTTTAGGAGTGAGAAGATATCTACATACTCCCCTCGCCATATTTTCTCTCTGGTGGCCTGTGCCAAGTGGTCACCCTGTGGCAAGGAATAGCCCGCTGTCGGCAAGGCCGAGACAGGCACCGCAGAAACTGCGGGCATCTGGAAAGGGGCTTGGACTAGCCCAGCCACCCCCAAAACATTCCCCACAGGGTAGGAAACGCTCCCCACCCCGGGGCCCTGGGTGGTGGTTGACGTCGCCTGGTGGTGCGTCAGCGGCTGTACCGCCGCACCACCCACGCGAGGCCAAGGCCATTGGAAAGCCCCCCCCCCAACGTAGCCACATGTGTAGGTGCACTAGTTTGTACCGCATACTCACATGCTGCACCCCCGCGGGCCGCCCCCACCGGGGGTTCCGGCCCACTGGGGGCGTCGGAGCTCACGACCGCCGTAGAGCTCATCGCCGGGGCCTGACCCGCACTGGCCTGTTGGTTGGGGAGCTGCGAGGCAGTGGCCGAAGTCGCGCCACGCGCCTCAAGCTGCTCGACCCGTCCCGTCGCCTGCTGCTGCCCAGCAGACGACGCGTCTAAGTGAACCCCAAAGGGAGCCCCAGCGTGGCTGGCCCGAGCAAGGGAAGCCTCGAGGGCCGCCACGTGGGCCAGTATGGCCTCCACACTGGCGTGGGGCCAAGGGCCAGCCGGCCCGCCTGTTACGGGCGTGGGTACAGGTCCTTGCACCCCGGGGCCCGAATATGGCCATGACCCCACACCCGGGCCCGGCAGGGCCGATGTAGGCACCTGCCAAGGAAGGGGACCACACCACCCCCCAAGGCTGGAAGGCCCCGGAGTGAGCTGCGCCCCAATAGAGGAAGGCCCAGTAGAATGGGCACCAGGAGCGGCGTCCGCCGCTTGCGGGCCGCGGGCCGCAGCCCATGCTGGACCCCTGCTCGGGTCCCCGGCCTCCGGCCAGGGGGTAATAGACCCCATCCCACCGGTCCCGGTGGGTGCCGGCAAAGGCGGCTGGTGGGGAGGCGCAGCCGCGGTCCTCCGACCCGGATTGCGCCTCCGAACCGCCCGAGCTGCGCTCGCGGCCGCCTTCTTCTTCGAAGGCATCACAGTCGGACCTAAGGGAAGCCGAAAAGAGAAAGGTCAGCAGCCAAAAGGCTTCCCAATCAAGGTAAAAGCGACGGAGTAAGAGGGAAAAACTTCTCCGCTCCGTCGCTTCGCAAAATGGCAGCTCGGCTGCCTCGTGGCCACCCCTTTTATAAGGGAGCTGGCCACACCCCTAACTACCTGGATGCCTTCGTCCTGTGGGGGGGGGGCCGCAAAGAGCGTGACGGCCATTTTGGCGCCGCGCTTGCATTCTCCTAATTGGAGTGTTGTTTAAGATAAAAAAATATGAAAGTGAACAATCTCTGTTCCAACCCATATGTAATTTGTATATTTAAAAATATTTTTCTTCCTCACCACCCAACAGGGTAAAAGAGGAAGCAAAGAAGAAGAAAAACATTTCTCTACCAGTTTACAAATGCTATACTCAAAGCAACATACAATCTTTATTTTTGTGAAAACCTTTCTATACCAGTATCAGTGAACAAATAATCCAAAGTGTTGTGTGAAATAAAACAATACAAAAATTATCAGCAACAAAACAAGGTAGAAATTATGAACTATTTTTTCATGAGCTCTCTATCCAATCCTGTGACTGTATGTGATCACAGTGTCAGTGGTCAGACAGTGTCTGTTGAAAGAATGGTTTTTTATCATGCAACAGCACAACCATGTTCTTACAGCATGTCTTACACCCATGGAAAAGTATTTCAAAACGTAAGTGCTATTACTGTGAATACCCATTCCTGAGCAGTTGCCAGATCAATGAATAAAGAGTGTGCTCTGGCCAAATATATCTTTGCTCTCTTGATTTCACTCACTTAATGGCAGACAATGTACGAGAAGAGGCCCCTTAGAGTAAAGAAAACAAAAAGTATGTGCTGTCTATTCATTTCCAACTTATGATGTCTCTTTCTAGGGTTTTGTATATATGAAGTATCGAGAGGTGGTTTACCGTTCTCTTATTCAGGGGGGTGCTTTCTGTGTAGCTTGCCCAATACCTAGACAGCACAGCTGAAAATTGAGCTGCTCACCTCTCACTCTGCAGCCAGATACATAACTCATTTGTCTCAAGTTATTTGCTTTCTCGGCCTCAAATCTAGTATTGGCAGTCAATAGAATTGCTTCAAGAGGGCTGTACCATGATCAAGACAGGCTGTTCCAGTAAGCAGCATAGCTACATATCCCTCAGGGGGACTTCAATTCCCAGAAGCCTAAGTCAGTAAATTGGCTGATCAGTACTTTTGGGAATTGACCTAGGCTTCTGGGAATTGAAGTCCAAAAACCAAAGGTTGGCAAACACTGTTCTAGCTGCAGCTTCCAAGGCAATCCAACATAAAATGCATTGCAGTGATCCAACTTCAGACTCACCAATGCATAGGTCACCGTGCCCATCCTATCCTAGCTTATAGATCAGCTTGATTTCAAAATATGCTCTATCTTAGTTTCAGTAATTTATTGATCCCAGCTGTTTAAAGCCCTTTAGAAAAAAATTTTTTTGCCATTTTATGCTGGGTGGGTGAAGGTGTTTTTTTTAGCTACAATCTGATTAATTTTGTGTGTTTTAATGTTGTTTTTAGTGGGCTGGGTTGGCATTTTTAACGGTTACTGTTTTATCTGTGGTCATATTGTATTTTATATATGTTGTTAGCCACCCTGAGTGATGTTTCTCATCAGGAGGGCGGGATACAAATTCATAAATAAATAAATAAAATCAAAGTCTATGTTGTAACATATGTTAGGGCTCTCTGTGCAGTATTATAGAATGAAGTATATCACGCTGTATTATTTACTAGTGCCTTGAAGATAAGGATTCAACATACAGAGATTCTGCATTTTCAAGCTGTGGTTCAAAATGCACCAAAAGGATGGTATTTGTTACATTTCAGTAACAAATAGTCAAAAAAAGCCAGAAAACCTACATTAATGCCCTGTTCCTTTCTTATTTTCTCAGAGGGATGGGAAACAAGATATATTTTTGTGTATGTTTTCTAAAGGCACTTACCCAAATAAAGTATGCCATTGAGAACACTCAAAATAGTGTTATAGTTCAAAAAAGCATTTTCCTTACTTCAATTTACTGTCTTGCTTTCTGTGCTTTTGCAATGGAGATACTATGGACTTCCTACTAGAAACATCTGTGACTTGGTGAATGAAAAGAAATGGAAACTGTCAGACTTTATTATATTGTTCTCTTGTTTTTATTACCCTTATTCTTCAAAATAAAAATCTCAGATAAATCAGACAAATTTTATTCTCTCTTTTTTTTTTTACTATGATCCTAGATTACTAATAAGGTGGTCAGATTTTTTTTGCAGCTACTAGCACTTTTTGTTCTACTTTGCTAATAGGTTAATGCTGTAGACTTGTGCTCTGCTTAAAACTAGGAATACTGCACGCAGCATATCAATATTTTCTTTGATGTCCCCAAAAAACAGTCTGAGTGATTACAACCAATTTTCTTCTATGACTTTCCAGTTCGTTTAGTCAGCCTATACCAATTTTTAAAATGATTTTGCAATGAAAGAATTTTTTGGAAGCAAAGCATAAAGTGGCTTAGTGCAGAACTCTTTCCTCTTGCTGACCCAGCACTATTTCTGTTACTGTAGTGTAGAGCATGACACATCATTTTGCCCATGTCCCAAGGCTGTCAAAACATTCTTACAATTTTGGGGTAAGTGAAGGTTTTTTGTGAGTGGGTGGGTTGGGTTTGCCTAACAGTAGACTGGAACAGTAGACTGGACGTTTGAGCCTAGGGCTCCATCACGGATACTAGGTGGTGGAGGACATTGTAACTGTGTAACTTTGGTAATGTGACAAACCGTATATTTGCTTTTTATTGTATTGTATATTGTACTTGTTTAATTTGTATCCTGTAACTTGTATTTAGTGATATTGTATTTTCTGACTTGTAGTTGTAATTTGCATTTGTAACTGTATTTTTTTGTATTTGCTGTAATTGCATTTTTGATATACTGTATTTTGTATACTTTTTCTATGTTGTATATGCCGCTTTGGGTCGCCCATTGGGTCAAAGAAAGCGGGGTATAAATAATAAATGAAATGAAAATGATAGGGGACTTTTTATACAAACTGTTGAGTTTGTTATCCACTACTTGTAAGTTTAGCACTGAGAATATAAGAAATGGGTCATATTAGCACTAAACTCATTGTCTGAAATCCTGTTTGCTTAGCTATACCTGTGAAAGGGTGATAACCTCACTAGCAGGATAGATTTCCCCTTTCTCTTGTGCTGGTTTTCTGGCTTGAGAATTATCCTTTTCATGGAGCAGAAGTAGTGGTTGCTTCAGGACAGGGGGAGGCTGTCTTTCATTACCAAAAATTGCTGCTGTTAGATTACATTAATGGCAAAGGGAGACTTTTGGTAATAATAATTTTGTGTCAGAAATTATTCTGGGTTGAAAGGATTTTTGTGGAAGAAACTCCACCCAGGGAATGCCCAAATGAGGCTCCTTTCATGTCCCCAACAGCTGGGACAGAGACAGGCACTCAATCCGTCATACAGTACCTGGGTCTTGAACTGTTTGACTTGCCAGCCTTCCAGCTAACAAGGTGAGCTTCTTAACTACTGAGCCACTGAAGCCCCTTTTGGTAATGAAATACTTCCTTCTCCTATTCCATGGCTTTGAGGCAATGAAAGGGATTATTACCAAAAGTCCCCCCCCCCTTTACTGGTGGCACTACCACTTTTCTGCAGGTGTAACTATGCCAACAAGATTTTAGCTAGTGCATTTTGAAAGGATTTGCTGCAGACAGAGATATACAGGAAAAGGGTTGTTCTCAAAACTGCAAATTAAAAAGGTTTTGGCACAAAAAGAGGAGTGGTTGGAAAGAACTAGTAATCATCATGGGAGAGGAAATGAAAAGGACAGAAAATAGGGTGGAGAATATATTATGAACTAGCATATTTTGCCCGGCAGTGCCGGGCTTTTTAAAATTGTGTTGGATAGTAAAGGGTTTCGTTGTTTTTTTCTTGAACCAATGGTGCTGGGCTGTTTTAAATTGTGTTGTAAGGTTTTGTGATTTTGTGGCTTCGAGGCGCTGCGTCCGCCTGTGGCGGAGTTGCGCTCCCAGTGTTTTTTGTTTTTTTGGGGGGGTTGCGTGCTGGGCTCTTTATATTGGTTTTTGAAGGTTTTTGTTTTATGTTTATGCAAATTTTATTTTATTTTATTTTATTTTATTTAGTTTAAAATTTATTTTTGGTTTTTTAAATCTTTATTTTTACACATTTTTTCTTTTTTGTTTTGGTTTCTTTGAGTGAAAAGTGATTTCTGGTTTGTTTTTTGGGTATTTTTTGAGATTAGTGTGATTATTTTTTAATGTTTTTATAACTTACTTGATTAATTTTGGAATTAATCTTATTATTTTCAATATTTTTGAATGTTTTTTCTCTTTTGGCCTCTGGGTGGGGGTGGTGAGCTTTTCTTCCTCTCTATAATTGTTCTCTTCTGTCCTCTGGGTGTCGCTTCCGGTAAGTTTTTTTTTTATATTCTCATTTGAGTTCCGGTCCTCATGGATAGAAGATGTCTTTTGGTAAGCTCTCTGGGTTGTTGTTGTTTTTGGGGGGGTCTGTGTGTTTTTTCTTGTTTGTTTTTGGCTGTTTTGTGTTTCCTTTTTGGATTTTTGAGTGTTTTTGATTGTTTTTGTTTTGTGTTTTTGTGTTTACATTTTCAGGGGGGGTGGCTTTCTTTCCCATGGGCCATGCTGGCTGGCCCATGGGAAGGAAGGGCATTGGCAGGGGGGCTTTCTTTCCCACGGGCCATTCTGGCTGGCCCGTGGGAAGGAAGGGCAATGGCGGGGTGTGGCTTTCTTTCCCACGGGCCATGCTGGCTGGCCCGTGGGAAGGGAGGGCAATGGCGGGGGTGGTGCTTTCTTTGCTTTCTTCTCCACGGGCCATGCTGGCTGGCCCATGGGGAAGAAGGGCAGCGGCAGCGGGTTTTTTTTACTTTTATTTTTCTTGCGCGGGCTTGCCCATTGAAAGGAATGGCAGCGGCGGTGGGGGGGGTTTCTTTTTTTTTCCATGGGCCATGCTGGCTGGCCCGTGGGGAAGAAGGGCAGCGGTGGTGGGCATTTTTTTACTTTTATTTTCCACGCGCAGGCCGCCTCAGCATTCGGCGCGCTAATGGCACGCAGGACGCTGGGGCTTGTAGTTTTACCTGCACATGTTTGCTTACTGTGGTGGTTTTTTTCCTGCGGCTTTTTTTTTTGATTGGCCGCGGTGCGTTTCCCAACGTTCCTTTTGCCGCGCAGCTCAGCCTGATTGGCTCTGGCACGGCGCGGCGCAAGGAACGTTGCGAATTGAAGTTCCCTTTTTTTGCGACTGGGGGGCTCCTGCCCCCGGGTTGAAAATTTCAATCCGACAGTTACCTGCGAACCAGGTTCGGGCGAGTGAACAGAGGCCCATTACGGGCTAGTAGGGCCTGGTGCAACATCCTTTGTCACATTCCAACGGTTAACGCACCATTTTATAGGTATAGATGGTATAGTAAAGGTAAAGTCACCCTTGCTCAAAAGCCAGTTGCATCTGACTCTAAGGTATGGTGCTCATTTCTGTTTACAGCCAAAGAGCCAGTGCTGTCTGAGTGTGCAGATGTTTCATTGGTCATGTGGCAGGCATGACTACGTACTGGAGAGCATAGAATGCTGTTACCTTCCCACCAAAGTGGTACCTATTTATCTACTTGCAATTTTTTGCTTTCAAACTGCTAGGTTGGCAGGAGCTGGCTATCGTGGAGCACTGCACTGCAGCAGGTTCTGTCAGGTTCTGCAGAACTGGTAGCAGAAATTCCCCCAGGTCACACCCACTTGGTTGACCACACCCACCTCCATAGCCCATAATGCAGGATGTTTGGCCACGCCCACAGATTTGCCAGCCCACAGAGTAGGTAGCAAAAATTTTTGCAGTGCATCGCTGTGTAGCACTCTGGTCATGAATTGCAGACCAGCTAACCTTCTAGTCATCAACCTCAGCGTCTTAACCACTAAGCCACCACAGTCCTAATGATATAGGGATCCAATAAAAAGGATGTTAAAATCGCAAATCTGGATGGGGCTCTGTGTGCTGACTATACTATTATTAAAATATATTATGATTTTCTGCCCACTTTCTGCTGTAATTAGGCAGTAAACAGTCAAAAGCCTGAGCACTCCGATCAACAACAGGTCATATAATAGGTTTACCTGTACGCATTTGGCTCTAGGATCAGTTTGGCATTTTACAGGTTTATTTCTGTGCTATTAGAAACATAGCTGTGCTACAGTCTAAACATTTGGTACAAGTTGGTAAACAGAAGAGGAAAGAAAATCAGCTTAATCAGGAGAAAGTCTGATATACTGTCTCTCTCTTTTTTTCACTTCTGGAGAGATTTTCAACTATAACAATGTGTAGCTTTGAGCTTCTGACAGATGCTAATGAATTGTTGTTTACATGTTTGATTTACTGCCTAAACAAAGATAAGACATGCTCTTGGAAACACATTGAATGCACAATCCAAACACATCCATTAAATCTGTCACAATAAACATGACAGCTTTCTTCTAACCTAACAACTGGCATGCCTCATTTACATATTAATGAGAAAACTAGGATCAGGCAACACAAATTGCTTCTATCTTGTGAAGGGGAAGTTGCTGATCGACAGACAGCATTGCACTCTGGAGCGTAAATACCACAAGTAAATACCGCTGCCATTCTAATAGGTTCTTATTTTTTTATTTGCTGAATCTTGTCAACTGTTATTGATCGGTTGTCTTTTATAAGTTACACAGACAGAGGTTATGATAACATTAGCACGCTCCCCATTTACCTATAAATATGCTATGTTTTATTCTTAACACATGGCAGACTCTCTCAAGATCCATTAGTAATTCTGTAGGAATTCTCTTACATTTTCATATGTTATAAGCAACAAGTATGACCAACATATCTTTTCAATTGCTTTTTAAACAGTACTTTTCGACACTACAGGAAAAATGAAGTGCACATCTGGAAAATATGCTGCCTTTACATGAAATAAAGTTGACAGAAATCTTCAGAGCAACAAAAGGTGGAATTGTTCAGCATATTTGCCTTTCCTAAGCATTATCTGATTCTACAAATACTGCTCCCCAAGGAAACACAGGACATGTTTTTTGAAGAGTAAAGCAATATTTTATGATGGGAACAGAAGCACAAATTTATCCTATACGCTATACAAATAATGAGCTGATTTTAGCCCAGGGAAAATATCTTCAGTGTAAGTGATGCTTAATAGGAAAATATTGCAAATGTCACAATACAACATGTTAAGCACTGCAGTTAAAATATTGCTTTGCGGCCAGCTTTACTTTCTGACTCCCAACGGAATGAAGGGAAGTTACAAACAGCAGCTCCAAAAATGACACAGGGCTATTTCTAGAGAGCAGCATAGTTTCAATAATGAAAACCTGGCAAATTAAGACTATTTGAGACTTATGTGGACTATGGGAATGTAAAAAAGAAAATCAGTTTGCACTTTATAGATTCCAGCAAAGCCTTTGACTGAGTGGATCATGAAAAGCCATGGATATTTTTAACAGAAATGAGTGTTCCTCAACATATGAAGCTCAACCTGTGCTTTAGACAAAAGTCTACTTGTTAGGACAGAATATGGAAAGACAGAATGGTGTCCAATTGGCAAAGATGTCAGGCAAGGATGTGTATTATCTTCCTGTCTGTTTAATTTATGTGCCAAATGTTTTACATGGAAAGCTGGGGGGTGTAATAAAAATTAGCAGAAGAAATTCAATAATTTAAGATATCCAGATGATGCAATATTGTTTGAATAAAATAGCAATGACTTGAAATTACTGCTAATGAAAGCAGGAAGAAACTCATGATTTCAGATGAACCTTAAGAAGACAAAAATAATTATTACCGAAAAACTACATAACTTTCATGCTGACAGTAGCGAAATCAGATTAGATGAATGGTTTGTACACTTCGGTTCAACCACTGCTTCAGATAGAGACTGCAGCTGAAAAACTGGAGAAGAAAGAGACTGGAAAGGGCAGCTTGTTTGTTTTCGTGTCAGAGATTACTCTGGGTTGAAAAGATTTTTGCAGGGGAAACCCGAATGAGGCTCCTTTCATGTCTCCCATCATGCAACTCTCGGAAATCAAACCCGTGTTTCCGGTCTCCAAGCCTAGTGCCTTAACCACTACGCCACCAGAGCAGCTATGAATGAATTAGAAAAGATCCTTCAGCATAAAGACGTTACTGGAGACTATGGCCAAGACCATACATACTGTGGTGTTCTCAGTCATTATATACTAATGTGAAAGCAGATCAATGGGGGGAAAGGAGGGGGAAAATATTTATTTGAAATATGATGTTGGAAAATATCAGGTATCACCAGAGAGATAAATAAATGGGTTTTTAAGCAACTAACAGTGCAATACTATGAAACCTACAAAGGCATCTCAAGCAGCACACATCTGGAGACAGGGAAAGTTGGTTTTTAGACTGTAACTCCACATTATAGTATCCAATGTTGGCACTGAGTGGTGGCAAGGATGTATGCTGGGTATAGCTGTAGATCAGCAGGATCCACATCTTTCCTGGTCCCTAGGCATGCAAACAATTTTACTATTTCAGCCCCTATTAATTATTAATTTCGTGTCAGAAATTATTCTGGGCTGGAAGTATTTTTGCTGGAGAAATTCCTCTCAAGGGATGCCCGAATGAGGCTCCAAGACCTTTTCCCACCCAAGTGGTCCCTTTCGATCTGCTAGGTTGGCAGGAGCTGGGACATAGATGGGTGCTCAATCTGTCATGCACGAACCCGGTCTCGACCTGCCAACCTTCCAGCTAACAAGGTGAGCTTCATAACCACTGAGCCACCACAGTCCTGAGGCTCACATAGATGAATCTCATTGACTAGTCTCATACTTTTTTTTAAAAAAAATGGTGCAGGGCAAAGAAAAAGGTTGAAAAGTTGACCTTTCCCCACTCCTTTCCTTTGGGTTCATGACAAGAGGGCTTGGGATTTGTTAGTGACTCTCCCATCAGAGCTTTTAACAACCAGAGGAAAAACTATCCAATCTCCATCCTGTGGCATCTATTTTTTAAAATAAGTATGTGTAGAATTGGGCTTCAAAGCTGCAGCCTTGAATGTGAACTGTTTCAAAATCAGGCCTACATATAAGAACTACATAGAGCTAATCCAAATTAATATAGGCTCTTGTTTGATTTCTCTCTTCTCTAGGTATTCTCTGAACACTAATGTTGAGCCAACACTATCTTATGAGCATTAAAATAGTTACATTTTCCTTCTCCTATAATTAGTGGTTAATTATTGTTTTCCCACAAATTTGTTGCATTTAAATCTATTTGACTCTTACCAAAATCTAATTATTGGTGCTTTTTAGAGATACTGAAGCAAATATAATATATAGTTTAATAACCAAAAGATACTACTCAGTATTGGAAGGAATATTTAATAGCTTATTTTCCATTTGTCACTAAGGGATTATACCCGAACCAAAAATAAACAAGTGTTATCCTTAATTGAAAGGCCCATCAATTAAAATTTGCCCTCATGATTTAAAACTGACTCCCAGAAATTAATGAACTAATACTTTAGTCAATTAATCTATTTATTAAACTAATTTAAGGTTGTAGCCCTGAATGGAAATATGATAAATTCATTTTACAATGCTTATTTTACAATGTTATATATACAGTGATACCTCATACAACGTCCAAACTTGGTTCCACAAGTTTGGACTTTATACGGATTTGGACTTTGTATGAGGCATGCAAAATCCTAGCTGTGATGCCTCATACAACGTCCAAATCCTTGCCGCGATACCTCATACAACGTCGTTTCCATAGAGATACATTGTACTGTAACAGCACAGACTTCAGGGCAAAGTCAAGGAAACAGACAGGAAACTGTCAGAACTTTAAGAAATCATTGTCTAAAGGCTAAATACATTACAACCCTGATTGTCTAAGAACCTGAAGAATGCTGCAAAAATCCCAGGAATGCTTCTAAAAATTCTGACAATTTTTTAAAAAAATAATCCAAAATCGCGCTCAAAACCACTCCTAAACACTCTTTGCCTCGTGCAAAACCCACAAGAGCAATGCACGCATGTGTCCTGCCTTTTATACTGCCCATTATTTTAAGTACAAAAGATTTGAAATCACAGACAGGAGTCAACGATTTTGCAAGTCAAAAATAATGGTCGACTCCCATCTATTTGTCAAGCCCCTTGGATGTAGGGAAGGGAAGGTGGATTTACAGGCATTTTCTAGGGTTACGAGCAAACTTCCATAGTAGTACATTAGCATAAATTGTGAGCATAGCACACACCACTACAATATTGTGTATCTATCTTTGCATAGTAAAACACAGCTAGCATTTGAGGGATAAATATTCTACCTTGCACAGACCCCATGGACATATGTTGTTCAGTCACACAATCAAGTCCAATCCATTGTGACTCCATGGATGACAGCATGCCAGGCTCTTCTATCATCTACCATCCTCCAGGGTCTGCCCAGATCCACAACCACTGCATCAACAATTCTGTCTAACCATCTCATCCTCTGCCACCCACTTCTCCTTTTGCCTTCAATCTTTCCTAGAATTAGGGTTTTCTCTCTGTGAGTCCTATTTATGTCCACGAGTCCTCTCATGGACATATATAGGGAAGAATATGCAGGGTGCTTTCTCAAAACCTTCTCCACCCTCAGCTTCCTTATTTAACCACATAGGAAATTGACCTGTCAAACAAATCCAAGTCTTCCTCTCAGCTCTAGAATTCAGAAGAGCCTGAGGATCACAAAAGTGGAATGACCCTTGACTCTTGCCAAGACAATCCATCCTGGTCCTATAGTTTTAAAGCTGAAAGGAAGACTGATGGTTGAAGATGATCACCTGAGGGTAGCACTCCTGCAGGCAGGACAAATAAAATTGTTGAAGCCTTATTATGTACTTCATCGTCCCAAGGAAATCAACAGGATTTTTTAAAGTGCTAGATATTGGTTGACTCATTTCATTCTCTTTTCTAAAGTTACTACTAAGATGGCCACACTACCTGAGAAAATATATTTTTGTCACTTTTAGGAAAGTTTTCAGAAACGTAAGGAGGAACAGAGAACAGTGCCAATCCTCTTTTCTTTAAAGTGTATATTTTAGACGAAGAGATAGGAGTTTTTTGTGGCAGATTTTTATTTAGGTCTACAAAAGTATTTGACAGGATTTTAGACTTGCCAAAACAACTGTACTGTACTCTTCAAGCTTTCAAGAACTGCAGGATTCAGGTTTATTCTTGGACCCACCCTGGGCTCTGCTTCCACACAAAGCAATCCATGCCAAGCCTCACCCAGTATTTTTATTTTAAGGGTTAGCTAACCTACTTTGTGCTTTAAAAATTAGGAAATGGAAATAAAGGCTTGTCACTGTCTGAAACCATGTTGTTTAGTTTAGTGTAATAAGTTGCACTAGAATAGACCCATTGAATCAGTGGGGATTTGGTGAGTTGTAGAAGGTATAGCTCTTTTGTGGGGGAGCGTCTCCCCCCCCCAACTCCTCCCTAAGAAGTAATGGTGAGGCTTAGAAGTTAAGGCATGAGAGCATGTAACACATTACCTAAAACAATAAGAGTTGTAAGACAGGTAACATGAATAAGATGAGAGAGGGAATGAAAAGGACAGAGAATAGGACAGAAAATATATTATGAATGGTATAGTAAAGGTAAAAGTAAAGATCGCCCTTGCTGGAAAGCCAGTCAAATCTGACCCTAGAGTACACTGCTCATCTTTGTTTACAGCCAAAGAACCAGCGCTGTCTGCATTTGAAGACCTTTCCGTGGTCATGTGACAAGCATGACTAGACACTGGAGTGCTGCTACCTTCCCAATGAAGTGGTACCTAGTTACCGTATTTGTCGGCGTATTAGATGCATCTAAGTATAAGATGCACCCCATTTTTTATACACATTTTAAAGGGAAAAATTAATTTTCTAATTTTTTTTTAATGAATTTCCAAAATTAACTCCAGGAGCTGGGGAGGGTAGGATGGGAGGAGAGGGCTCCTTTGAAGCCTGTTTCCCCACCATTCCACTGTCACTGGCCACCAAGAGCTGAGAAGAGTGGAATGAGGGAAAGAAGGATGCTTTAAGTCAGTTTCCACCCCATCACACCATTAGCCGAGGAGAGAGGGATGGGGGAAAGGAAGGATACTTTCAGGAGGCAGGGAGGGTGGGATGAGTCAGGACTAGGCCTGAGCAAGACTGATCTTTTAGGAGGCTCGTGCCCTGCTGATCCCACCACTGCTGACTATCGGGAGGGCGGAATCATCTGTGCGAGAGAGCTCCTTTAGAAGCTGCCCTTTGCCCAGCTCCTAGTGGTCTGCAATGGCTAGCCACCGAACCCCACCAGCAGGGGGGGGGGGAGCTGCTACCGGTGTATAAGACACACTCTGTTTTTCCAGTGTGGGGGAAACTGTGTCTTATATGCCAGCAAATATAGTATATACAGTACTTGCAATTTCTTATTTTCAAACTGCTAGGTTGGCAGGAGCTGGGGCAGACGATGGGAGCTCACCCTGTCGTGCAGCATGGAGTCTTAAACTGCTGACCTGCTGACCTTCCAGTCATCTAGTTCAGCATCTTAACCACTTGATAAATAAATTGCTGCCTTCATATTTTATGTATTTTTATTTTCTGAGCACTGCTGAGGGAGAGAATGGAGAGTCTTCACTCTGCCTACTTTCACCAGTATTCCGATATAGTTGCTGTATCCCCATTGGCATATCAACATAGCCTACCTGTTGCACAATGTATGAGCTGGCTACAATTTATGAGCTGGATTATCTATATGGTTGCTTTGAACACTACGCATCCATAGTTATATCAAATTGAATATTCTGGTTTAAGATTCTCCCCAGTTTGTAGGATAAGGTTTCAATGTTCATACCAATATCTGGTAATTTTATGGACAGGATTATATTATTGGAAAGTTTTATCTAACACAGTGTTTCCCAACCTTTGTTTTTTTGGACTTCAATTCCCAGAAGGCTAAGTCAATTCTCCAAAGCATTAATCAGCCAATACACTGACTTAGGCTTCTGGGAATTGAAGTCCCTCTGTGGGGCATGGGCCCCACATTGGGAAACACTGATCTAACATAAATAAAATAAAATAAAAATCTTCATTTAAAAGAAAAGGCTTTGCCAGGCATCCCCTGCATTTCACGTGAGAGCTTAGCTTTCAGAAGAGTGTAAAAGTGGAAGATTATTTTTATCTCTAGTAAATTGGGAGGAAGAGAAATTGGAATCCTGGAAAGGAAAATGAACCAGATGGGATGAAAACATCATCATTTCTGTTTCACTGAATGTGTTAATAAAACGTTACAGTTATTTTCATGGAGGGAGGGTTTTTTTAATGGCTGTGCTGACAATAAGTGCATTTATATTCCCTTCCTCTACTTCTACATTATTCTTTATTTATGTATTGGAGACTTTATAAGTGGCAATTGTTATTCTTTAACAGCTTTTATGTTGAAGTTGTCTATTTCGAGGCAAGAAATCAAATTAAGAGAAATAAAAGGCTCTTTTCAGCTGTGCAAACCGTGCTCACTGAATTGTAGCTCTTGTTTCTATTGGATGCAAATTCACTGCTAAATACGTTAGAGACCAGCAATTTATAATCACAGAATATCAGGGCATAAGGAATCCCAAATGTGGCATGCCATACCCTGCACTGATAGGTGAAAGCCAAGACTTTTGTGAGCTGCTTTTCAGCATGTACGGGCTTTTCCCCATGACCAAGATTTGGATTCAACATGGTAACCAATCACTATGTCTTTTTATTTTAGGACCTTAAGCCTTTTGACTTTCAGCCATGAGGATTGTCCTCAGAGCAGCATAATGCAGTAGTCTTCCCCAACCTTCCACATCACAGCGTGACACCCATACCACTGATCCAGTTCTGGGAGTCACTTCCTGGTCCTCAGTCCTTTTGGCACACAAAGTCCTCCTCAGCCCCAAGCCAGTATTGATGAAGCTGCTGCCCTCCATCAAGATGTATTCAAGTGGGATTTAATCCACTTGGACCATCAACATTCTCTGTGGACTTTGCTCCCAAAGACCGCTAGTCCTGAGGGTGGCCAGGTTAGCCTGACAATTGGCAATGAGTCGCTGGCTGTATGGTCTACTCTATTACTATAGCAGGGTAATCTGTTCTGACACACTTTTGGGCTGAAGCTGCCACATTTCCTCTGTCAACGTGTCTGGAATTCTGAAGGGTGTTGTCTAAATAAGTAACTTTTCATAGCTCCGTATACATGTGGATTTTATTATACCTTGCTTTAAGAAAGAGAGACCTTTCTAAAACAAGGTCTTTTTCTAGTGGAAGAAGAGAGGTAATTCTTGTGTCTGGTTCACTTTGCTCAAGAGATTTGTACTTCAATTATTCTCCTTATGAAAGCAGAGCTGTGACATTTATTGGATATTTCAGTTCCTTGAACACCTCAGTTTTATGTGACAAATGTAAATTGTGCAATAAATACAATTCCCTGTGTGAGGGGGAGGAAGGAATTACTCTTATTTTTAAAAGCAATTCTTGTACATTTGTAATCAATGTTTCGGAACATTAGCTAATTAATTATAGATTTTTTTTTTGAACTCATCAAATCTTTTAGAAGATTATAAACTTTTTAAAAACACATAGTTCCCCCTGCCCCATTTTATAGCCCTTAAGTTAATACTTTGGGGAAAATGGTGAGTAGCCTTTGAACCTCCAGATTTCTCTGAGTCAAACCCCATTAGCCCCAGACATGGCCAAGAGTTGATGAATTATAGTCCAAAATATCTAGGGCAGAGGTGTCCAAACTACGACCCATGGGCTAGATCCGGCCCCTGATGCCAATTCTTCCGGCCTTGTGCCCTTGTTGCTCCCGGAAGCAGAAGTAAAATGTGCCCAGATCTGGCCTGCAGGCCATAGTTATCTCACCCTGTTGCAAAACAGATAGCAAGGTGTGTTTTACTTCCACTTCCGGTGGGAGGAACCACATCACCGGCCCACTGAACCACGTGGCCGGCCCATGTCCTGAAAAGTTTGGGCACCCCTGATCTAGGGGAGCATATGTTCACTGCTGCTGCTCTGAAATGCTCCACTAATATGTTGCTATGCAAGTTAATACTGCATATATCCAAGAACAGACTTCTGAATCTAGGTACAACACTGGCAGGAACTTGTAATTCAACAATACAGTACTGTATTTGGATGGTCATAGCTCACATCATCTTGGGCTACAAACCTTGCCAACTTTAGCTGATGGAAGCTGGATCTCAACCCACCATGTGCTCCACAAGGACCTATCTATCACTCATCTAAAAACACTGCCCCTAAAATCACAATTCTCCCCATTTTCTATAGGTTTAATTCTAAGAAGTTAAAAAAAAACCAAAGCAAATAACTGTTTCAGTTTAGACATTTTTCCCACCAGGATTGTCCTTCACTACAGCCTCCTTCTTGTACATCATTTATTTCCATGATACTGCACATTTATTTGTTTGTTTGTCTCATTTCTAGGCTACCTTTCTCCTCAAGGTGGCTCTTCTTCTACTTCTTTATTTCCTCTTTTACCACTTTGGGTGTCAAGGGACTCAAGGTGGCTCCTTACCTTGATATCTTGGAGTCATTATTCAGCAAAGAGTCCCCACACCAGTAGACATCTCCATGATGATATTCCACACATGCAAATGGACTTGAGAAATCAAGTCCACTTGCATGCGGATTTTTAGCCATTTGGATATCATGGTGGACCATGATGTATGCCTCCACTTTCACCTGGCCAAAGGGTTCCAATGGAGGACACTTTGGTGAGTTTTAGTCCCAACCTAACATAATTGACAAGTGATGGGCAACACTGCCTAGTTAGATCGCTCAAGCCCCTGCACCACGACAAGGCTCTCACCTAGCGGGGGTCAAGGTGGCTCACAGTGCCAAAAATAAAATATAATTTAAAATATATACATTTAAAACAATTAAATGATAACACTAATTGAAAAACAGCAAATTATTAACAATGTTTATAACTTAAAAAACAAACTTACACAGTTGATAACCAGCATTCAGGGACACAGTTAGACTTATTAAATGCCTGCCTGAAAAGTGGTGAAAATGTGCTTGGAATGACATTGTATCCTTGTTACTTGAACATTTTATGAGATATGAAAATGTATTTCCTGTTTTGTTGTAAGGTTTACCTCCATTATACAACAATAATTCCTGCTGCATGGCAGGATGGTTGTAATAAAAGACTTTTGAGATGGATTAGACTCCTTGGTGCCACATCAGTGATTAATCAACCTCAACAGGCAGTTATTACTTTTTACATACAGAGCAGGAGAAACTGTCTCTTAAATATACTTGACTCTTTTGGTATCATGCAATTACTCCGAGGAGCCACCAAACATATACAATTATTTTGAACTACTTCAGTTGCAAGGAGCAATTGATCTTCAAGAGTCTCTTCCTCCTCTTGTTAACACTGATTAACAGTTTTGGAGATATTCCCTGAAAAGAAAACATTTCCAAAAATAGATGATGGTTCTCCTCTTAATATTTTAATTCCTTGAGAGTCCTCCATGCTCTTAATGAAGCTTTGAAGGGCTTTCTCTTTCCTCCTCACACATCAGACTCATGCATCCATATTTGCCAGTGTGGTAAACTTAGACAGTGTTGTAACCATCGTTCTTAAATTCTTTTCTGCGATAACAGCCAGGCATATCATGAAGTCTTTCAATAAAGCAGTGGTTTTTAGCAGGTGACTGCAGAGAAGTTATTATTCCCCCATATCCATTATCTCCCTCATTATACAGGTATATGCAGGGCAAAATGAATACATAAAGAACTTTACCTACTCAGTAGCATTAGGAATGTTCAAAGATCCATGAATTAAAAAAAAATTATCTCCAGGAGTGATAGCAACAATGAAAAATAGTCAAGCTTTACCTAGCCAAAAAAAGGGGGGGATGTCACGCTTTACATAGCAAAGGGCAGCCTAAACATTACCTTTCTGGAGGACTATCACTTTCTTTAAAGGAAGCGTGGTTTTGGTGGGTTTTTTTTTTACTCTTTAAAGAAAACCTGTCTTTTGACTCTGTTTCTCTGTCCTTTCATTGCCCTACAAATATCTCCCTTCCCCACCTATGAAGTTGCAATAATGTATCTACTTTGCATCATTTTTGCTGGGAAACATATTTCATGCATGTTCAGTATGTTAAGAAATTACCATTTTCTCATTTAAAAGACTGTTTTTTAAAGGATCAGTATTTCAGCCCATGCAGCCTGGATTCTTTCCTAATAATAAAAAAGGTGGGACCAAACATTCTCTTTCAAGCTAGGTAAAACTGGTATTTCTAATTTATATTCTTTATTAGTTTATATATATATATCTATACCTATAAAATGGTGCGTTAATCATTGGAATGTGACAAAGGATGTTGCACCAGGCCCCACTAGCCCGTAATGGGCCTCCGTTCACTCGCTCAAACCCGGTTCGCAGGTAACTGTCGGGTTGAAATTTTCGACCCGGGGGCAGGAGCCCCCCGGATGCAAACAAAAAAAGGGAACTTCAATTCCCAACGTTCCTTGCACCACGCCACACCAGAGCCAATCAGGCTGAGCGGCGCGGCAAAAGGAACGTTCGGAAATGCGCCGCGGCCAATAAAAAAAGCCGCAGGAAAAAACCGCTGCAGTAACCAAACACGCGCAGGCAAAACTACAAACCCCAGCATCCTGCACGCCATTAGCTCGCAGAACGCTGAGGCAGCCAGCACGCAAAAAATAAAATAACACACACACCCCTGCTGCCGCTGCCCTTACTTTCAACAGGCCAGGGATCGAGCCTGGCCCGTGAAGAAAAAGAGACACCCCCCTCATGCCCTTTCCTTTGCACGGGCCATGATTCGAGCCTGGCCTGTGGAGAAAAAAGACCCCCCCCAAAAAAAGTACACACTAAAACAGTCAAAAACAGTCACAAAAACAGTCGAAACGAAACACAAAAACATCCAAAAAATAACCACAAAAACATCACAAAGACACCCCCCAAAAAAAACAATCCAGGGAGCTTACCAAGACACGTCTTCACTCCATGATGACCGGAACTCAACCCAAATTAATCCAAAAAGTTATAGAAACATTCAAAAATATTCACACTAATCTCAAAAAATACCAAAAAAACCCAGAAATCACTTTTCACTCAAAAATACCAAAAAACCAAACCAAAACAAAAATACGTACAAATATTTAAAAAACCAAAATTACATTTAAAATTAAAAAAATAATTTACATTAAATAAATTAAAATACAATTTGTGGTACATAAAACAAAAACCTTCCAATAACAATTTAAAGAGCCCGGCACTGAGGAAGCCGGTGCACAAAAAATAAATATAAAACACACACTGGGAGTGCAAGTCGGTGTGGTTGGAGAGTGAGAGGTCCAGTCCTAGGCCCCTCAAATGGGGGGTCCCTCAGGGCTCGGTGCTCTCTCCTCTCCTATTTAACATCTACATGAAACCGCTGGGTGAGATCATTCGTTCCCATGGGGTGCGGTACCATCAGTACGCGGATGACACTCAGTTGTACATCTCGGCCCATGGGGACCCCAGTGATGCCATCAAAGTCCTTTCCAGATGCCTGGAAGCTGTGGGGGTCTGGATGGGGGCTAACAGGCTACAACTGAATCCCAGCAAGACTGAGTGGCTATGGATAGGGGGTCCTGCGTTAATCCGGGAGTTACCATCGTTGGTTCTGGATGGGGCTATTTTGCCCCAGACAGACCCGGTGCGCAACTTGGGGGTCCTCCTGGATTCACGGCTACTGCTAGAAGAACAGGTGGCGGCTGTGACCAGGAGGGCTTTCGCCCAACTTCGGGTGATCCGCCAGTTGCGCCCACTCCTGGACCGGGACTCCTTGCTCATGGTCACCCATGCTCTGGTTACCTCCAGACTAGACTATTGCAATGCGCTCTACATGGGGCTGCCCTTGACGACCATTCGGAGGCTACAGCTGGTCCAAAATGCGGCTGCCCGGGTGGTGATGGGGTGTGGGCGTTATGCTCATGCTTCGCCACTGCTTCGGGAGCTGCACTGGTTGCCAGTATGTCTCCGGGTGCAATTCAAGGTGCTGGTTTTGACTTTTAAAGCCCTATATGGTAGTGGGCCAGGTTACCTAAGAGACCGCATCGCCCTGAGGACGTCTGTCCGTCCAACCAGAGCGGACCGGAGGGGCTCTCTAATTGTTCCATCAGCCAGAGGGGCTCGCCTCTCTGGCACAAGGAGGAGAGCCTTCTCCGTGTCTGCACCGGCCCTCTGGAACCTCCTGCCAACAGAATTACGTCTTCGGACGGAGTTGCTGCCTTTCAGAAGGGATCTTAAAACCTGGCTGGCAGGTCAAGTGTGGGGTGCGGGTGGAAGGGTAACCACCATGGGGTGGTTGGTGTAGAGGAACTCTTCCCCATGGTGCCTTTTCGATCCTGCAGCCCCTGCTTTTTAGGGGGTGGGTAGTCTTAACTTTTTTACTGTTTTAACTGTTTTTAGGATTATTAATATTGTCTGTAAACTCCTTGGGTTGCCCTGGGGTTACTTTTTATGTTGTTAGCCGCCCAGAGTCGGCCTTGTGTTGAGTGGGCGGGATATAAATTGAATAAATAATAATAATAATAATAATAAAGTCCGTTGCAGGCTGATGCAGTGCCTCAAAGCCACAAAAACACAAAACCTTTCAACACCATTTAAAACAGCCCAGCACCATTGGTTCAAGAAAAAAAAACTTTACTATCCAACACAATTTTACAAAGCCTGGCACCGCCGGGAAAAATATGCTAGTACATATATATAAGAAGCAACATAGCTTCTGCAAAGAAGCTTACTGGCAAATTAGAGTCCTATGGTGATCCAGGAGATTTTGTGTACTGGGACTTTCAAAATACTTTTGACAATGTCTCTCACCAAAGGCATCTGAATAAACTGAACAGTTTTACCTAGCCAGCAATTAATGAGTCCCCACTGGGATTCTTAGTGTACACCAAGCCAGCAGGTACACATACATGTACTGTACATGCACACACACCAAAGGTCCCAGAAGGTACTTGTTAACTGCCAGCTAGGAATGAACAAATGTTATACCTTTTGCATAATAAAGTAAGAGAATTGAAGCCAATGTCATTGATTGAATGGCAAGAGATTCAAAGACAGACAAGAAGAACACTGGACTACAGAAATCCCTTTTACAAGATCTGGGTCATAGCTTTTGGATAGCTTTTAAAAAGAAGTCTTAACCAGACACATTATCAGAACTTGCCTCTGGAAACCAGTGGCTGGTGGCATGGAACAGTAGCAGTGGAGGACTATTGGCCTCCTCTGTTTTTAGGCTTCCCATAGACAACTCATTCCTCACCATAGGAAGCAGGATGCTGGACTAGGAGAGCTCTTTAGTTTGATCCAGAAGGAATCCTTTCAATGTTCTCATGACTAGCACTCGCACTCAGTAAAAGCTCCATGACTATTCCCCACAAGGCTGCTTCACAACTTTGATGAGTTCAGGCAGAATTCAGCAGACCTCTCTAAGAAGTTGAGAAAGTATTAATACAACATATTTTAGCTCAGGACTGGGAAGAAATATTAACTACTAGCAAGGGTACCCGGACTTCATCCCAGGCAATCAGGGGGAGGGGGTGAACTACAGGGGTGTTTGTGGCCTCCTCCCTCCCGCTCCGCTCCTGGTGTCCTGCATGCCTTTCACTGCTGCTGGGGCTGGGTGTGGGTGGTTTCCCCGTGGGTCTGAACATGGTTGCGGCCAGTGTGGTTTGGGCTGGAACTGGGGTGGTGCACGCATCCCTTCCTCTCTGTGTGTCTCTGTCTGTCTCTCTCTTTCTAACTCACTCTCTCTGTGTTTCTCTCTGTGTGTCAGTCGCGCGCACGCACACACACACAGAGAGGGGGGGGGAGTGGGACTTACAGGATTGGCTCCAGGGGTGTTTGAAGGCCTGCCAGACACGTATGTTACACCTCTTCCTTATAGGTTAAGAAGAAGATTATCTCAGGAATTCCAGGACCTTTCCCTATCAGTCATTCACTCTCAACCAATCACAGTCCAACATGCAAATCAGCTCTTTCCAACATTCTATTTCCAGGCCTTGTTGTTAAACTGCCATATTTTCTCCCAAGACACCTTGGGAGTTGTAGTTCACATTCCTTTTCCCATTTTGTGGGGCATAGGCCCCACTCTCGGCCTTCGGACCCTCGTGGGGCTGATCTCAGTGGCATTAGGTAGGTGTGTACAAAGCATTACAGGATAGGCTCCAGGGGTGTGGGAGCCTTTCCTGGACAGGTACCTTACATCTCTTCCTTATAGGTTAAGATTGTAACTCTATATCTTTAATTAAAAATTGGGCTGGTCATTTGTTAGCATGATTCAAAGGTACTAATGTTCCACTATTTAATGGCAATTCAAAACTCATGGTCTGAAAGCTCTCCTGTTCTTGTTGTACTGGGCACTCAGCCTAATTCAGACATTGTTAGTAAGGCTGAGACCCAAGCCAGTGTCAATATTCTGCTCGGTCTCCACTGGCATGGTGCTTATTATTCATGGGGCTCTTCGGCTTTGTTTTGCAACGAGATAGACCTGGCTGAGTTTGTCAATTGTGGGTAGGTCCATCCTACAAGGTTTCCTGGAGATCTGGAGACCTTTTCCGATAATATCTACATATATCTTGGACCCATTATAACCTTGCTACTTCCTTTTCTCTGCTACATTCTACCTGTTTCATTGCAATTAGTGCTATTTCTTGTTTGCAAACAGTAGGTGCCAAACCTTGCTTCACTCCTGCCTGTTTCTCCTTTACTCTTCAGCCTTGCAAGCTTTCTCCTGCTTCCTTGGCCAGAGAAGCCCCATTATTTATTTCCCTCCAGCCTCAATCACATCTACCAGCTGTTTCCCTCAAATACTGGAGTGCTGCTTCAACCTTAAGCTAAATTGGACTCATCACTCAAGTGTTTTAGCTTAGTATGGTGAAACTCTTGGTTCTTCTTCTGATTTTGACCCTCAATTCCAGCTCTCCACCACAGCAGTTAGGATTGGGAATATCCTCTACTTAGCTTTAGGATTCTTTCAAGCTTCTTCTTTTGTTTCCCGATCAAACCCTGGACTACAGAAATTAAGCTACTTTCTTGGCTTTGTTGTTGGCCAAGCTTAAGTCCTCATCAGTGCATGTTTCTGGCAGTAATCAGCAGACCAGTAAATGAGCCGGATACTGTATCTCTCCACATTAAGACCGTGCGCTGTTGTTCACCAGCAGCCCCCACTTGAGCATGTTGGTTTTGTATTTAGGGATTCAAACCCTCATCCTATTTAGAGTTCTCCAAGTGACATAGGGGAGATTGAGTTCCTCAGCTATATTGTCCTTCAATGTTGTTCCTTGCCCAGTGAGCTCCTTTCTCCATCTTCTGATATGGTTTTGCTTACTTCTCTCAGCGTCCACTGCTACTTCTCTCCTTAAGTGAGGTCATACTAAGAAGAGGGTATATTTTCTCAACTGGTGTAGGTTTGACTATACGCATGGCTTCATTAACAGCAATGTCAACTTGTGTGTGGATGTGCTCCATACTGGTGCTCCATACTGCTGTGGAAATGCTCTCTTTTTAGTGGTGGGTTCTTATTGCTGGTTTTGATCTGTTTTTCTCTGTTTTTACCCACTGTGTGAATCACCCGGAGTCGGCTTTGGCTGAGTAGGCAGTATAGAAATTTAACAATAAATAAATAAATAAATAAATAAATTCAGTGTAGATGGCTGATTTGTAGATGGCTGATTTATGATTTGTGAGTTTCTTGATGATGTTGTTTCTTGTACTAACTTTGGCTTTGGTATTCAAGCACTGCTGCTTAAAAAAGAATGTCCTGTCAAGTGTCACACTGAGGTATTTTGGTGCTGGACAATGCTGTAATCGGTTTCCTTACCACATAACATCCAACTCAACCCTTGCTTCTCGGTTTCAAAGGTGGAAAGCACACACTTAAGTATTGCTTGGATTAGCCTTAAAATGGTTGATGTTGTAATACTGTCCTAATTCTTCAAGTGCTCCAGAAAGTTATCCAGCTACTTCAACAAAGCTTGATCCTTGAATGACCATTGCTGTGTCACCCGCACAGATAAACAATTTTGTGTTGTCAGGAACTGGTTGTTATCTTTGGTAAGATTATTTATTTTATGGAGCAGAATTATCATACACTGCAGTTAGGTCAATGAAAGCCACTCCCATAATTTGCTTTCTCAATGTGTAGCATAAGGTTAAGAATTTGACCACATGATCTGTCCAGCCTGAAGCTTGCTTGCTCCTTCAAGATCTTTCCATCAATAAATTCAGAAATATGATTGTGAATCATCCATTCCAGTGCCTTATAAAGGTGGCAAAGGAGTGACACTGGTTGGTAGATTTTGGGTCATCTGTGTCTTTGCCGGGTTTCAATAAGGCAACAACTCCACCCTGTCTCCACAATTTAGGAACCCTAAGTTCATTTATGTAATTGCTCATTAATTGCAGGAGCCATTCCAAAGTGCAAGGACCAAACTGCTTTATCTGCTCTTTTCTTATGTCATTGATGCCTTCTAGTTAAATTTGGTTTCATGATTTTTATAGCTTCCTCCAATTCAGATGCTACAAAGGAATTTATAAGTAAACCCCCTTTTGTTCCTTTTGTTGTTTTTTCAAGCTATATTGCCTCCATACGGGATTAGTTGAGAGAGGATGATGCAACTGGGGAGTATTGTGTGTATGTATCCATTTCTGGATAGATGTGTGGGAATTTGGTGTATGGCTTTTGTCCTATCTACTTTTTACATGTAGTCTCAAGAATTTTGCTTGTGGAATAAAAGGGATCCCCCATTCCTTCATAATGGTACTGTAGCCATCAGTATTCTTAATGGGAATGACATAATTTGAGGAATTCAATTTGCTTTGACAAAATATGCTTGAAGCATGTTTTATTTCTCCCTATTTTATATGAAGGCAGGGGCTTCCAATAAAAGAAAAAAGTTTTAGTCTTGTTGACTAAATCTCTTCCTGAATTATTGCAAGTAAGAGCTTTCTTGGTGGAATACAAATGCATTCATGATGTATCATGACAGAGTAAATAAACATAATAATTGTGAGCTATACATGTGCCAGTAGTCATAACCTGCTTTTTAAAAATCCAAACAAATGCTCTCAGTTGGCAAGAAGCAATATAATGATCTCAGTGACTTTTCAGGAAATTATATTTAATATACTTTTTGGAGACAAGGGAAGAACAGTTTAACTGAGATAGCGACTATGAACTATATTTAACCTCTACTGCACTAGGTGGAATATTTCCACATAAGTTATGGTTTTTAATCTAACTTAAACCATTATGTACATAGGCAGTATGCTTTTGCCATTCAAATAACTCTAAGGTTAGACTTATCAACTTTTAAAAAAATCATATTCTCCATGACAGCACATTTCATATAAACTTGTCCAATATCTCAAATATTATCTTTCTTTTCATTTCTTTGCAAGTGCTATTCCTATATACATATATGCATATAAACTGAGTCTTAATTGGATTTCTCTTCCTAGTTATTAAATCTATTGACCTGCCTGGGAGTGGAGTTTCAGTGGCTGGTTAAGAGCCCTCTGGGGGTGGGCTGCCTATTGTTGCGTGTTTGTATTTAATTTGCATTGGATTCTTTCCAGCAATCCACATTTAGCCCACTGCACCCCTGATTAATATTTTACAGATATTTTACTCGCACGTTACATGAGGTTTTCTCTCTGAGAAGATTAATTACTTGTGAAAGATACTGAAACCTTATTATTCCAATAATTCATCCAAATAAAATGTAGTGTGAACATGGAAGTTAATAACATGACAATAACAGATAGGTTTAAGTCACACATTAACTCTCCTGTTGTCCTTCTACCATGCTACCATGGGTCATGTTGTCCTTCTGTCATGCTACTACAAGCTGCTATATGGACATGATATTATAAACAATTGGCTAAACCAGAGGTGTCCAAAGTACAACCTGCAGGCCAGATATGGCCCCTGTTGCCAATTCATCCGGCCCACACCACCCTCGCCACTCCCAGAAGCAGAAGTAAACCGCTCCCATATGGGCGCATTTTACTTCCGCTTCTAGAAGCGACGAGGGTGGTGTGGGCTGGATTAATTGGTGTTGGGGGCTGGATCCGGCTGACAGGCTGTACTTTGGGCACCCCTGAATCATGTGACCGGCCCATGGCTTAAAAAGTTTGAGCACCCCTGGGCTAAACTATGTTTTTTTAAAAAAACAATGAATAAAAGTTAGGATAGAATGACATGTAATTTCACATATTTTGAGACTATTTCTAATTATTTGCTTGTATTTCTTTTTTCTCTCAAATTACTAAAGAAAAATTTAATAACAGTCTGAAATATAAAGGGCAGGTCATTTGAAAGTGTCAGTGTTGCGTAGTAAATAAAGCATCAAACTCAGACTCAGGAGACTTGCATTCTAATGACTACAAAAGCATGGAATCCTAATGAAGGCGGCAATGGTAATATCTCACAGACCCCGACAACCAAACTACGGTCAGTATAAGTCAGAAACAACTTGATGGTACTGTACATAAAAACAACAGATCACTTGGGCAGTGGGAGCAATCACAGTAACTCACATATGAAAGGGGCCATATTTGGGGTGGGGGTTATACCACATAGGAGTAGTATCTCATACAGGATTCAACCTCTCATAGTACATTTGTACTCATAAGTACTGTATGTATTGTTCCATTTAATTCATTAATTTCTATTCAGATAAATAATAATTTCGTGTAAGAAATTATTCTGGGTTGAAAGGATTTTTGCAGAAGAAAATCTCCTCAGGGAAGGCCTAAATGAGGCTCCTTTCATGTCCCCAAGAGCGGGACAGAGACATGTGCCCAATTCATCATGCAGTACTTGAGTCTTGAACTGCCGATTCTCTAGCCTTCCAGTTAACAAGGCGAGCTTCTTAACCACTGAGCCACCGCAACCCCTTTTTCTATTTAAAGCTATTGATCCACAGAAAAGGTTCGGTGGAAAGGCATAGACAAAAATGAGTAATTTTAATATGGGTGTAGCTGAATAGAAAAGTGGATGGGATCTGTACAAATGCATAACACAACATACTTTCTCTGTATCAAAAATAGTTGGTACCTAATTATCCCATAAACAATGAAGTGGTCCCTCAAAAGAAACCCTAAATGTTTGGTACCCCCAGGTTTTCCCCATGTACGTCTCAAGTAAGTATTACATTTCAGAGCTGGTAAAAAGAACTCGATCTTCCCACAGTTCTACCAATTGCTTCCAAATGTTTATGTACAGAAACATAAAAACAAATAAATCCCACTCACAGCATTTTACCAAGACCCTTGCCTATAGAATAGTTTGATAAATGAAAACTTGGTTTATGAAACTTACCTTTTTCATCAACTCAGAACCAACCAGTCATTATGAGAGATATATTAATAATAACTTGTTTATTGCTTTGTATCAGAAACTCTGTTATTAAAAAAATACATCAGACTTAAATTGCACACTGCTAAGAAACAATAATCCAGCTGTAGTTCAAAAGAGTAAATATTCTTAAACATCTCTTTAATGTTGCCTATTCTCGGGGTAAACATACCTTCATTCTTACTTTCAATTAATTATTCTATAACAATTACTTTAAAGGTGTTATAAATTGTGGGGGGAAAGAACATTAAAAAAAAGTCTGGCCGAGGTTCAAGACATTTTGGGGGCAGGGGCAGAATCTTTTCAATATGTGTTTCTTTTTAAGAAGGATTGATGCTACCTACTAGTCATGGGTTTCAAAACAGGGACTACTTATTAAACATAATAAAAGACATTTTTATGATAAATTGGAGCTGTGTGGTGACTAGCGCCATAGCCATGTATGTTCCCTCATTAATACCTGAAAAGGTGGTGGGGAGCACCCTCTGGCTCCATTCCCACATACCTGTTGGCCTCACTACTTTCCTGTTAGACAGGAATGTCTGTAGAGTGGAAGCTGCTCAATGCACATAGGCTTCCCTTGTGAGATAATGTGCAACCCTGTGTATGAAATGAATGCCCAGTCAGGCTTTGGAAGAATTACTTTTTTTACAAATATGGCTTCCAAAATCCCCCACCTTGGCCAGTGCCAATGCTGACTGGGAGGTTCTGGGAGTATTGTCATTCAGAAAACCCTAAACTTTCAAGCTCTTGAGTTTAATTCCTCTGCCATTTCTTATACAATAAAACCCCTACTTACGGGGGGAAAGTCTGTTCTGTAGGCTTTTGCTTAAATTGGTTTTTTATGTAACTCGAAGCAAACCCATAGGAAAAATTATTTGTTTACATAACTCGAAGCAAACCCATAGGAAAAATGATTTTTTTTAATGTAAATTGAAGCAAACCCATGGGGAAATGGATTTTTATGTAACTCAAAGCAAACCCATAGGAAACATGATTTTTAAAATATAAATTGAAGCAAACCCATAGGGAAATAGATTTTTATGTAACTCAAAGCAAACCCATAGAAAAAAGAATCGTTATGTAACTTGAAGCAAACCCATAGGAAATCATGTAAATTGGGATGTAGTTTTAGCACAAAATCATTATGTAAATTGAATTTTATGTAACTCGAGGCATATGTTAGTCAGGGTTTTACTGTATTGTGGCTACTGTGTCATTACCCATCTTCAGTAACTATATCTTCCTCAGTGCCTAGCATTTTCATCTATATCCCTAATTTCTTTAACCTTAAATAATATCAAGGTGGCGGTAAAGACTTTTGCCTGACAGTGCAGAGAACTGCTGCCAATTAGAACAGACAATACAATATCCATGGAGCAATTACTTACCTCAGTATAAGGCAGCTTTGGGTGTGTGCTTACACATCATAATTAAGACAATGTCTCTCACCAAAGGCATCAAATGGGGAATTCCTTATCTGTGTGACATGGTTGGGGAAGCTGCGTCCTTCCTAATTTCATTGGAGTAGGACATCCATTAGCCCTATGCATCACAACTAAGTGTGGGGAATGATGGGAGCTGTAATCCAACAATATTTGCATTACCATTCATTCCTCACATATAACATACAGAACAGATAGTTCTGTATCCAAAACCTCCCCCTACTACAGACTGTTGGAAAAGTCACCATACAGAGAGAAAATGAGAAACTATAGCTAAATGTACATTTATGTACAAAATATTCATTCCCAAATTTTTACAAAATATTCTCTATGTGTTGGCCACCTCTTTCTACACACATGCAAATTCTTCACCCCCACTCATGGCAAACACGTTCCATGATTTCTGTTGTTATGCAATTTTGTCTATGAATGGCAACTTTTGGAACACCCTGTATTTTGTATTTAATTCTGAGTGCCAAGTCTTATTCCTGAAACAACTGTGATGTTCTACGAATTAGCAGTAGAGAAGAGCTTTTTTTTTTCTTCAAAGGCCCACAGATATACAGAGGGGCCCAGTTGTTTGACTCTTTTTTTATCTCTGATGTGCAGCGATTTAATGGAAATGACCAAGTTACACCATCCTGCCTGCTTTATTTTGAGATTTTAAGTGCAGTAAGCACTTTGGGATGAGTCTTTGGGGAAAAATAATTTTAATGCTGTTGCTTTAACTTAGACCATCTAAAATAGGCAAAGCAGGTAATTAATCAAAATTATATTTGTGGCATTTGAGCTGTGAAAATATTTTGCATGTGCAAAATAGCAAGGGTAGACAACGAGATGCATAATATACACATGGCTAATTATTAAAGATATTGGGTTTGTGGTGAAATTAGCAGCATTATTTCAAAGCATTCATACACAGTAGCTAACCCAAGAGGCTAGTTAAACCAAATATTAGATAACTGAGCAACAAGAAAAAGGAAGATCCTTATTTGATCTTTGCTAAGTTTGGTTTTTGCCAGTCACAAACAGGTCACATAGGAATGCACATTGGCTCAACCTACGTTCATAAAGTATTCTTGTTATCCTTCTGTAAGTAATGTTTGCAGAAGAAACAACTCCAGAAGCTCACAGGAAAAAACCCGCAAAGGAGTAGGAAAAATATTATATGCCACAGAGTGCCTGAATCAAATGACCCAGTCTGCATTACCTATCTTAGTGGTGGTGAACCTATGGCACCACTCAGAGTCCTCTCTGTTGGCACATGCCATTACCCCAGCACAGAGTTCGCCCTGCCCCTGGCCCTCTGCCCAGCAGCCCAATGGGAGCGTTTCTTCCCTTCCCCAGCACAGAGTTCACCCCGCCCCTCTGTTTGGGCACTTAGTCTCTAAAAAGGTTCGCCATCACTTACCTATCTGGTTTAATTTTTCCCTCCCTGGAACTATTGCATGCAAGGTTACAATATTATATCGGCTAATTAGATTTGGGTAAAATAGTGAACCTACTGAATTCAGTGGATGTTTTCCAATACGACTGTATAACAAGGGGTTTTAAAGGTTTTTAAATTGTTTTATATTGGTTTTAACTTGTGTACACCGCACAGAGTCCATTGGATAGGAGTTGTTTCTTCTGCAAACATTACTTACCAGAAGGATAACAAGTTAACTTTTTGAATGTAGGTTGACCCAATGTGCATTCCTATGTGACCCATACCTGTCAACTTTTGGATTTGAAAATAAGGGAAATTTTGGCCACACCCACAGAGGGGTTTTCCTGGGTAAAACAGGATGGTTGACAGGTATGATGTGACCTGTTTGTGACTGGTAAAAAGCAAACTTAGCAAAGATCAAATAAGGATCTCCCTTTTTCTTGTTGCTCAGTTACCTAATATAAATCTATTAAATTAAATTAAATGATGTAAGTATTAGTATGGAGATGTTAATGAGTAGTAATGAGTGAAGTGGGTTAGTCTAAACACTGGCTTGCTTAGAAGGAATGTCTTTTACTTTAGAAAACATTACCCCTAATATGACTGTCTTGAGGTGAAACAAAATAAAATCTGATAAATAACCCAGGTCCACACTGTACCTCATAACCCCCTTGCCAAGTTCTTATGCCAAGTTCTTAGAGTCAATACTTCCTTGGCCCAATTTAGTTTCCTAAGGATCATAGAGGCAGCATCACTATACACCAGGAGTTCTCAACCTTTTTAAACCAGGGGCCGGGTCACGCTCCCTCAGACAGTTTTGGGGGGTCAGACGGCCATTTTGCCCTGCCTACACCACATGGCATTTCCTGGTGTGGTGAAGGCAATGGGAGACACAAGAAATGGCACCACAGGCTGCATCCGGCCCATGGGCCACAGATTGAGAATCCCTGTTATACACCCTGCCAAGACATGCACCCAGCATCAGCCCAACTGTCAATCCTAGAGCCTTCTGACCCTGCTGTTCCTCCCCTTTCCTACTGCTACCTTTCCAGAACATGTTACTAGTCAGAAGAATGAAGAGAAGTAGTAGCATCCTTTAATCACCTGACACTCTCCCTTTTGGTACCTGTGGTGAACTGGTCCATATTATGTGAGAGCACAGCTTGGAAAAGGTCATTGTTTGGAATGGTTATGCTTCCTGGGGAACTCTACAGCTAGTAAACAAGGTAAAAGTTATTATTATAAGCTCTACTGAGGATGAAGTGGGAAAAGTTGGGTTTACTCAAGGAGGAAGACCTAGAGCAAACATTCCTTTGTGGGAAAGTTACAGTCCCTCATAATGCCTGAACTACCACCAGGAAGAATATTGTGCCTTAAAAAAAACTCACACACAACAAATAACACATTGTTCTGGCAATTCACATCTCATGCCCTTCAATGGACCTTGTCTTTAATTAGAAATCAATTGCAAGGAGAAACTTAAAGAACATTTCTGTGATGTTTCTCTCCCTTTACTTAAAAAAAAGTGAATATTTGCACAGCTGTTTCTACCGTCAGCAGTATTTTGTGCAAGAAACAGGTCAAACTCTTCATAAACATTTACTAGAAGCATGCAAAGTAGGTACAGAATGAAAAAATAGTAAATATGGGCAGCCATACAAATCTAAATAATAAATAAATAAATAAATATGGAACAAGAAGTGTGATAAACAGTATTGGTGCAACTCTAACCATTATTAGAACACACTCCGGTGTTCAAGATTTAATGGTTGTTTTTCACAAACTCACCAAATTTACTTCATATTATATTCACATAGTTTACTGTCTGACCCCTCCCCCCCAAACATCTCTATTTTCTGTCTTTGAATTTCTGACTAATTGGGAGACTCTGTGTTCCCTGTGAGACTGGCCTTTTGTGCAGAGTTTGTAATTAGAGTGTCTGTGCATTACTCTATTAAATGCAAGAATTGTGATTTTTTTTAAGATTAATGAGTTAATTGCTAATATCTGCTTACAACATTCCCTCAAGATGTATTACATTACAGTAAATAAACCTCATGTATAGGAAAGAAGATATTCAAAGGAAACTGCCACAATTGCTATAGATACTGCTAAATGGTTACATTAATATTTAACACAATATTTGTAAAATATGATTTGTTTGGTAAAGTCACAAAGGTGTATTTAAAATAAAATATTTCTGGGGATGAGTGAGTTCAAATATTGCCAATGTGTCTTCTGTTCAAAAATTGATGCACACATGCTCTTTTTGCTAAAACAAAGATGTTTAATTTACAAACAGCAAGATCTAAATATTGTTTTCAAATTCAGATTTCTGTTGAGACTGCAGAATCAAAATACTTAGGATGAGCAAGAAAGATAACCATAATTTAAGGTTGGTTGGTGAACTTTTGGCATGCCAAATATTTTGGACTACAATTCCTAGAACCAAAGTTTCTGGTATTGCCAATGATAAAGGACTGTGGGTATTGTAGTCCAAAACATCTGGACTGCCAAAGAATGAAGACTGAACCCAGAGTATAAAAGAAAAAAGAACAACTTGGAAGCATATGAGCAGAATTACTGATGCAGCTCTCATATTCTCGAAACTTCTCATAATCTTCCGTTTGTCTCTCTTTGGAAATCTACCTTGAGTTCCCCGCTGCCAAAAAAATATCTTTCATATCACAGAGAAGGTAACATGTTCTCCGTAAATGTTGGCCTATAATCCATGAATTGCTAGAAGGAAATGTATGAAATATATGAAACTGTGTGAAGTGGCCTGTGAGGTGTTTTGTACAAAATACAGCATACATCTTCTACCCAACTTGCCTTCATGAGCATATTATCACCATGAATTTTAGCTTGCTACTTACTAAAATATTTGACCCTACAACTATCATTCCATTGAGACTTCTTTGGTCAAATATTAAACATGTCAGGTATTTAATCAAAATCAAATGTATCCAAGCAATATATTTTTTAAAAGCCTCCATGTGCTGCCCACTTTTATTTTGCAAATTACTGGAAGAAATGATCCATGCAGTTTCCCTAGGTATACAGTTAGTAAGACATTTTGCTGAATGTTGAATATCTTATTTGTACCAAATGTCAATGTTGTAGATATAGAAAGGTAGGTAGCAGAAAAACTGACTGTATGTTGCTTTTATTAGTAAAAGTGGTTTATTCACGTTATACACAAATTTTCAGAAAAGCTCAGTTAAGCTGAAATGTGATATTGCTTAGTTTATAGTAAAGTAATACAAATTTGGAAATGTGAGAAATATGTAGCCACTAATGGATTTAACACTAATACTGGCAATTTGTTTTGTTGTAGACACTTAAAAACCCATTTTCCACTTTTTTAATAGGGATCTATCACTTTATTCCAAATCTTTCCACATCAATTCTTTAATGTCTTCTTTCAGCCAATTTGTAAATTCCTAATTCCAGAGTAGCATTCTGATCATTTACACGCTGGTGTTAATTTCCAATTATTGTCCCTTGTCTGGAGTCTGAATTCTGCCTCTCCTCTGTGAAGAGGTGTAGGAATCGGGGCCGCAGAGGGCCGGAGGTCCCGGAGACTGATCAAAGAACGATACGAGGCAGTATGGAGGAGGATAAGATCAGTGGTTTATTGAGGAAAAGGCATAACCATTTATAGATCAGAAGGCAAGGTAGAAAAAACCGTCACCCAACAGTCAATCACATCACCTATTTACTCAGGTTAATTGGGAACCTCTCGGGGGGAAGTTAATTAGTGCGGACAAACACTGGCTGAGACAACACCATTGTTTTGGGCTTAGACTAAGGCAATCATGGCTCCTGTTTGCTTCTGGGATAAGACTGAGATTCGGAGATGAGGGATTACTCTAATAGGTAACGTATTTGCTCGCTCAGCAGGTTCGTTGGTCAGGTCAGGTAATTGGGTGAATCAAACCCTATCATTTATCCACCCCCCTTAATTTGGGTGCTCGCAGAGCCCACGGGCCAGGGAGCCTTTCTCCCAAAAGTGGCCTCTGCCGGGCCGTTCCGTGCCCACGGGGGCACGGGGAAACCACATCTCCCCTTTTAATTTCTTTTAAGAGCCTGACCGGCGACCCTGCGTAGGAGCGGGACCAGCTTATGAGCGGGAATGACGTCTCGGGGTTTCCTTCTGGGGCGGCACCTTGAGATCAGCGAGGGAATACATTGTGCAAAGCAGCAGAGTGCGATGCCTAGTATAATCACCCCCACAACCACCTTGAGTACCGTTTGGAGCCACCCCCAGGGGATCCATGACCACATCCAGTTCCACAATGAACTCCACCAAGCCCCCCATGCAGAACCCTCTGTGATGCCCTGGACTATGGTGTGGAGATCAGTGAGCTGACTCTGTACTTTGCGGGAGTTGTCAGTAAGGTTGAAACAGCACATACCATGAAAGGATTCGCAACCCAGGTGGTGCAACAATAAGAGGTAGTCGATAGCCGCTCGATTGTCAAGAATGGCATGGCGAAGCTCCGCCTGCTCTTGATTAAGGAGCGCTATCGCGGAGGAGGTATGGTTGATGGCTTTTACTAGACCGCAAGCCAAGCGACCAATCCTCTTTGCGTTGCCGACGGCTAAGCCTGGCACGCCAAAGATGCTGACTGCCAAAGAGAGATATTCGGCAGGGCTCATTACTCTAAAGCTGCTCTCACATGAGCTGTCTAACTGGGTGGTGCGAGTGTGCCGTATGAGCGCGGGAACATTTGAAACATTTGTAACATTTGTGCTTGGGGTGACCATGTCCTTGGTAGGGAGTAACAATGTCAAACGACTGATACAACATACAGAGTCTGAAACATTTGCAGGAATGTAGTTCCACGTGTACTGGTTGCATGTGAAGAACCAACCAGATGGCAGGGTTATATGAGCATACATGGTGCCAAGTGGTACTGGGTTATTGCAAGTCCAATTGCCACTGCCAACGTTGAGGCAGCGGCGCCGGGTACGACCAGCTGAGGCGCAGCCGTACATTCGCCCACAGGTAGAGTTCGGGCTGACCGCCACCCGAGGAGTGTGGAGGGTGGCTGCATCAGCCGGCAAAGTCATGGTTAGCTGCATCTCCCAACGGGCATACTCTGAAGAAGCCGCTGGGTTGTACGGGCTGAAAAGTCTCTTTACAAGCCAATCCCCATCCCTGGGGTGCGCGCCTGGAGAATGGCACACTGGGATGAGGCAGGTGCTGAGGATCGAAGCAGAACCAAGGTCCTGCCTGAGGCAAAAATCGGACTGGTTGACGAGACCCGCCAACCTCTCCCAAATGTTGTACTGCATCCGGGCAGAGAGGTCTCCACCGGGCAGCAGATCGTTGGCTTCCAACGAAGCGGCCTGAGTGCCTCCCCCCAAAAGCAGGGAAAGGGTCAGGATGATGGTGAGTGCCAGGGTGTTGGCATGAATCTGGGTGAAAACTGCAGCTGTGAGGTTCTCCGGCGTCGGCTCCTTCCTTTCGCGCCGGACGGTGTCCTCGGCCTCACGACAAAGGATCTTGACCATCCCCCAGGTGATCTTGGGTGCTGTCGTTGGTTGCCGTTTCCTCCGACGGGTCCTCTCGGTCAGAGTGAGGTCCTCCATTTCTGGGATCGGACTCTGGTCGGTCTGGGTCCACGCCATGTGGTTCCAAGTAAGGCTTGACACACCGAGCTGGAATCCAAACGACACCTGTAGGGGACATAACTGCAGCATACCCACTTCCCCAGGTTATGAGCGGCGCCGGGCCCCTCCAAGAAGGGTCCGGTGGCACCCGGTATCGGACCATCGGTCGCGGGAGAGCTTCCGAGCGGCGGAAGTGCTTCTCCTGCAGCGTACAATCCGAAAAAACATTAAGGTGGTTGTAAGTGAACAATACCTTATTCAGACAATGCTGTGCCTGGCCCTGTGAATTGGGGAGAGCTGGTGGCTCCCCCCTTTCTGTTTGTTTGTCAATATAGGACTTGAGCATCCGATTGACCCATTCCACAATCGCTTGCCCCTGCAGATTGTAAGGAACGCCAAAAGTATGCTTAATATCCCAAGTGGCCATGAAGGCGGCCAGCTGCCTGGAGCTGTAAGATGGCGCGTTATCGGTTTTAATGTGCCGAGGTTTGCCCATGGCTGCAATGCAGGAAAGGAGGTGCTGCTCCACGTGGGAAGCAGTCTCCCCTTTCTGCGCCGTTGCCCAAACGAACTGAGAAAAAGTGTCTATGCAAACGTGCATGTACTGCCATCTGCCGAACTGCGGGACATGTGTGACGTCCATTTGCCACACCTGGTTAGCCTCTGTCCCTCGTGGGTTGACCCCCCACGAGGGCCCCCCCGGTGCCCCTGCACAATGCTGGCAAGAGCGAACTATGCCGTGGGCTTGAGAGAGTGGCAAATTGAACTGTCTGGCAAGTGCTTTGGCATTTTGGTGAAAAAATGCATGGCTCTGAATTGGAGTAGTAAAAACACCCAAAATTGAACGCTGCTGAATTTCCTTTGCCGCCGCATCCGCTCTGCTATTGCCCGCGGAAATCGGACCCGGTAGGTCTTGATGACTTCGGATGTGGGCAATATAGAGCGGCTCCGTGCGGTTTCGCAAGTGAAATTGAGCAGTTAAAAACAGGCTAAGCAGATTCTTGTCTATCGCGGGAGTGATGTATGCTCCCGGTAGACTGTGAAGCAAATTCCTAACGTACTGACTGTCCGTGATGATGTTTAAACGTTCTCTGGCGAAGGTGCGCAAGGCAAGGTTCACTGCTGCCAACTCTGCCCGCTGCGCGGACTTTTGTGGAAGAGTTAGCAGCGTGCGCCAAGCTTGGCCCTCCTGCCAGGTCAAGACACCATATGTGCGACCACCATCAGTAAAAACTGTCCTGGCTCCCTGAAGCGGAACCAGCGAGAGCAATTCAAACAAGCTGACTGTCTGCGTTTGGAGTGAGACAAGTCTGGGGTCCTTTGGCAAGTGGTATGCCAAGCTCCCGGTGAATCCTTCCAGGGCTATTGGAAGCGAGTCACCGAGCTGCATTAATTGCTGAACTTGTTCCTTGGTGAACGGGACTACGATTTTGGCCAAATCATGCCCTGAAATGTCCCTAGCTCTCAGCCGTCCACGGTAAACCACCGCGGAGACCAATTCCTGGGGAGGAACGATGTTTCGTGAGGAGGTGTTTGGAAGGTACACCCACTCCACGATACTCGCCCCTTTCTCGGCATCTACGCCGAGCGCTCCTGTAAACATGGATCCTGACCGTACGATGTACAAATTCAGGATTGGAGCATATGGCCCTGGGGAGATCCTATCTACCCATCGCTGGCTGAGAACTTGGTTAACTTTCTCGAGAGCCAAGCGTGCGTCTCGAGAAATTTGTATCCGGTCTGCCGGCTGCTTACCTAAAGTTAGCAGCGAGAAGAGCGGTTTCAAAAGATCCGTATCCAATCGGAAATACGGTCTGGCCCAATTGATGTTCCCCAAAACTTGCTGCAACTCTACAAGGGTGACTGAGTCCTGTAAATTGATCTTAGGCAAAACTGGTGCTGCGAAAGAGCGGAGAAGCCGATGACCCAAGTATGAGAAGGGCTCGGTTCTCTGCACTTTCTCTGGGGCAATGAGTAAACCTTTGTCCCCCAGGCTGGCCTGGAGGTCAGAAAACATTTCGCTGCCGAGTTGCGGCATCGCGACCAAGATGTCGTCCATAAAATGGCAAACTATGGCTTTAGGGTAAAGGCTTCGGAACTTTGCCAGTGCGTTGTGAACATAAATTTGGCACAGGGTGGGCGAATTGAGCATGCCCTGTGGCAAAAATTTCACGTGTAACGCTGCGTAGGCTCACTATGGTCCACAACCGGCACCGTAAAGGCGAACCTTTCCCGGTCCCGGGGGTCTAAGGGGATTGTATAAAAGCAATCCTTGAGATCTACGACCAGAATCTCCCACCCCTCGGGAATCATGTTCGGATTTGGGATGCCGCATTGAAGCGGGCCCATTGGCTGTATGCATTTATTGATCTCTCTGAGATCGTGGAGGAGTCGCCACTTCCCCGACTTCTTTTTAATCACAAAAATTGGCGAATTCCAAGGACTTGTGGACCGTTCTATATGTCCTGCGTCTAGCTGTTCTTTAACTAGCTGCTTGAGGGCAACTAATTTATCTCCCACTACCGGCCATTGTTCTACCCAAACCGGCGTATCGGTGAGCCATTTAAGTGGCAACGCCATTACCCAAAGGTAAGCGTAGCACCGTACTGCTGTAAGATGTCTCGCCCCCAAAGGTTGATGTGCACGTCAAGAATGTGCGGCCAAATTACCGCCGTGCTGTCAGCCCTTGGGATTGTGACTTCCACCCACTCTCGGCTCCTAAACGCTTCCTGGACGCCGCCTACCCCCCACACATCGGAGACCGGCTCAATGGCCCACTCTCTTGGCCACTGGCTCCTGCTTATCACGCTCACATCCGCTCCGGTATCGAGTAACCCTGAGAACGCTCTTTTGTTCAAAAATACCTCGATAACGGGGCGCTGCTTCCACTCAATGTTGGTCTCCACTGTCGCTAAGACCTGGTATCCTTGTACTGCCTCACTGGCGCTCGAGCGGTCCTCTGACCGGGACTCGGAGCTGTCACTGAGCCTTCCCTGGCTATCTGCTGGCGAGTGACAAGGAACCATGATCAGTTGCGCTAAGGTGTCTCCCTTGTGAATTGTTTGGGGCAGATGAGTCCAAAGCTGAACTTGGAGAACGCCTGAAAAATTCGAGTCAACGACTCCTGGAATTATGAAAATTCCGCGTGCTCCAGCTACGCTGCGGGGCAAAACTAAACCTATAAAGCCCTTGGGCAGTGGACCCATGTACTGGGAGTCCACCAGATAGACCGTGCCTGGCAGGTCGCATGTAACGTCCGCCTGACAAGTCAAGTCTAACCCTGTACTACCCTTGGGGCTGGCCTGTGCCCTCGCAATGTCTGGAGTGTGACCGGGATTTAGTCTAGCTCTGAGCTTTGGGTGAGGGGAGTCCCTGTTTGGACCAGGGCCAGAGACATGCCCGCGTTCCGGTTTCCCGAATTCGGACAGTCTCGAGCCCAATGGTAGCCTCTTTGACACTTCGGACACTGGGTTTTCGGAGCCTTGGGACGGCCAGACTTTTGCCCGCCTCCCTTGGATCGGCACTCCCTAGCGAAGTGACCAATCTTGCCACAACTGTGACATGCTCCTTGGGTCTTTCCTTTTGGTCTCTTGCCCCCTTGCACCGCTGCCGCTAGCAATCCCATCTTGTAGGATTCTGTGCCAACGTCGGCGCAAGCTCTAATCATGTCCGTAAGGGTCAAGTCGGGACGATTGCCTAGTGACTGCAAGATTTTCCGGCAGTCTAAATTGGCGTTGTCCTTGGCTAACTTCATCATGAGCTCTTGTTGGGCCTGCTCATTGTCAATCTGCCTGCTAATGGCTTCTTCCAGGCGATTGATGAAGTCCATATAGGGTTCCTGGGCTCCTTGCTTGATAGCGGTGTATTTTTTAGCCGCTTTGCCAGTTGCTGGGACTTTGAAAAACGCCCTAAAGGCGGCCTCGGCCGACATCTGGAGAGTGGCTAGAGGCAAGTTGATCTGGGCATCGATGGGCTCGAAGGCACCTGAACCATATAACTGGTCAGGAAGTACTGCGCCTCCCATCCTGGCAGCCCTTGTCTGCGCCTCTAGGCGATACTCGCTGTCCCAAATTAAATACTGGCTAGGGGTGAGCATCATCCGCATGACGGCTTTCCAGTCATGGGGAATCCACATGGTGTTCTCGCACACTTGCTGAAGCGTGCCCCTTGTGAAATGACTTTGGAGCCCTGTCTCGGAAATGGCTTTCCGTATAGCCATGAGAAGCTTATACGGGACTGGGGAGTGTACTATCTGCTGGGCGCCCGTAAGCGCGTCCATCTCCATGCGGATGGGACATATCTGACTGAGCTCTGCTAGCTCCTCTACTGGTAATTCCCCCTTCCTGAGTTCTTCCTCTACTGTGCGCTGAAGGGCACTTTTGGTAGCTAGGGAACCTGTTGCTCTCTGAGAAGCGCCTGCGCTCCTCATTCCTTGCATTCCGCCGGTGACGTCTGCAGCTGTCACCGAGGGAAAGCTCCCTACACTACTCTGCCTAAATTGGAGTGACGGATAGAGCGCCGTAGGCACCGTTGGTTCGGCTGGCGCATCTGGCAGACTTGGGGGTTCTTTGGCCTCTACCCGGACTGGCTCTATCTCCGCCAAGAGCTTCCTACACTTTCTCCATGTGCGAATTACGCCTCCTGGAGCTTTCGGGGGTTGCTGAATGCAGTCTCCTATCTGATCCCAGAGCTCAAGGGTTAACGTACCTACTTCTGGGTAAAGCAGGCAGTGTTCCCCTAGGTACACCAAAAGTCTCGCTAGCTCTCCGCTGTGAAAACGCAAATTAAATACCCTGGCCAGGATGTTGAACTCCTCTACACGAGTTCTTTGGCTAGCGGATGGACGCTGTCGCTGAGGACAGGTCCCCATATTACCTGCGATTGGGTCCTCGGAAGATTCCTCCTCGGGACGAGTCGACGCGTCTTTGGCAGGCAATAGGTTCTGGCGACGACGCTTCTGGGTAGAGCTCGGAGCGTGGACTGCAGCCACGGGCCCTCGGTGGCCACTGCGCTGTCAGGGGCTCACAGCTGCCCTGAGCGGAACGCGTTTTTCCCTTTGGCGCAAGCCGCCGCGAAAGTTGGGAGCAAGCTGTAGGATGCCTCTTTGGACTGCCTCACCGCAGGCTGTCCCTCCGATCGGCTGGCTGCCGGACGGAGTGCCGCGCTGTCCTCCGGGATGATTCGGACACGGTTCAAGCGCAGAACTGGACCGTGTGATCGCTACTCTGAGGAAGACCGCTCGGGGGTCGCTTACTCACGAGTAGATCACGTCGCGGGTCACCAGGTGTAGGAATCGGGGCCGCAGAGGGCCGGAGGTCCCGGAGGAGACTGATCAAAGAACGATACGAGGCAGTATGGAGGAGGATAAGATCAGTGGTTTATTGAGGAAAAGGCATAACCATTTATAGATCAGAAGGCAAGGTAGAAAAAACCGTCACCCAACAGTCAATCACATCACCTATTTACTCAGGTTAATTGGGAATCTCTCAGGGGGAAGTTAATTAGTGCGGACAAACACTGGCTGAGACAACACCATTGTTTCGGGCTTAGACTAAGGCAATCATGGCTCCTGTTTGCTTCTGGGATGAGACTGAGATTCGGAGATGAGGGATTACTCTAATAGGTTACGTATTTGCTCGCTCAGCAGGTTCGTTGGTCGGGTCAGGTAATTGGGTGAATCAAACCCTATCATTTATCCACCCCTCTTAATTTGGGTGCTCGCAGAGCCCACGGGCCAGGGAGCCTTTCTCCCGAAAGTGGCCTCTGCCGGGCCGTTCCGTGCCCACGGGGGCACGGGGAAACCACAAAGAGGAAAAGGAACTGTACAAATGTTAAGAGCTGAGCGGGATTTTAGGTGCATGAATTCCCCCTCAACTCCTGTCCAGCCCACCACTCTGGCTCTGTTCTTGGCATTTTCTAGCTGTAAAAATATCTGCTCTACAAAATTAATTGAACACTTTTGATTTCCATGATTTGCTCCTATTTATAGGCCATGTAAACCACACAGATATAAGCCAGAAATAGAAATGCACTGAAAGGACAGAGAATGCTGCAAACTCTGCAGTACCACGACCACTTACTTGTATGCAAATAGTGTGGTTGTTGTTAATCATTTGACAATAGTTCAGGTTTGACTGAAAGCTGAAATAAACCTGTAAAAACCTATAGAAATCAAATAGTTACTCTGTTGGCTAGGATATGATGAGAAGCTTCAAGCATTGCTTTCACAAATCATGAGTGGTAGAAATAGTGTGCCAAAATGAACACAGCTGGCTGAAATGAGTTTATCTTTAACCTACAATCTGAAAACATAGAAGTGCCTTTCCAGTGGATCTGTCCAGCTCTGCCCAACAAGAGGGCAAAGCCAAATTTTGTAAGTATGCTGTTTGGATTATAATTTCTAGAATCTCCTGATCCCAAATTGGGGAATTTAAGGAGCTGTGATACAGAGGTAACTTTTCAAACCTCTGAGTAATGCAATCTGCTTTCGGCGGCATCATGGGAACAGGGAGATGAAGGCAAGAATTGTACTTCTAAGAACATTTGCTTGTTTAAAATAGAGTATATATTCAATTAATCAGTGGGATTTACAGAAGTGTTGATTTATCATTCAATTGTTGCTTCAGCAGGCCTACTCTAACTAGCAGTTGGATTTAGGACAGTGTTTGAGCAATGTATCCATTCAATTTATATCCAGACTTTTTTTTGCCAATAAAGGACTCAAGAGAGCTTACAATTTTTTAAAAAAGATAAAAGATATTTAAAATATAATGAATTACAATATTAAAAAAACAATTAAACTAAACATCAAAACAAGTAAATAAAGGAATGTTAAATTAACGAAAAAACACACCTAAAAAGCTACATCACTCCCTATTAAAACTCTTTCCTTGGTAGGCAATTGCCAAAAGCCTTTCTAAACGAAAAGGCCATTGGCACTCAGTGGATGGACAGCAAAGAGAGAACCAGTCTGGAAGAAATTCCACACTGGGAGCAACCACCAAAAAACTACAACAACTTTCTGTTGTATCCTCACCAAACAAGCATTGTGAAGGTGGTGGAGCTAGTGGGGGAGGGAGAGGGAGAGACACTGCAAAAGATTTTAAAACCAAAGGAGGATCATTTAGGGAGATGTGATCATTTACATAGCTGATTACAAATTATTTAGGGCTTTATGGATATAAGCAGCACTTTGAACTGTGCTTGGAAGCTGGGCAATAAGATAAGCTATCATAACAAGGAACTTTCATTTTTCTCATAGCCAGCTGCTCAATATCTTAGCCTTGCTGAAGTTTCCAGTTTCCACACAGAGTGCCTTACAGCAATCCAAGCAAAATAAAACTAAGAGATGTGTCACTATGGCCTGATCAAACATCTGCAGGAATGGGCATAGCTGATCCATTGGGTTTAACTATGCAAATACAGTCCTGGCCACTGCCTAGACATGGGGAGACAGGTTTAGAGGTGAGATAAGACAATATTCAAGCTGCAGACCTGAGAGGTATAACCCCTTCTACTACATACAGAATCCATGTTTTCTGACATCAACAGCTGACCAGGAGCAGCAATGTACTGTGTGGATCAACCTTCAGTTTGGTTGCCGTAATGACATTAGAAGCTGTTCTGGAGCCCAAACAGCTACCTTAGATTTGGATAGTTAGGTAAGATAGAGATGAGTACCATTCACATAGTGATGGCAATGAAACTCCCAAGCTCTAGACCAGTGATAGCTAACCATGGCACTCCAGCTGTTCTGGAACTTCAATTCCCAGAAGCCCTGATCAGCAGGAGTGCTGACTTGGGCTTCTGGGAATTGAAGTTCAAGAACACCTGGAGTGCCAAGGTTAGCCATCAGGGCTCTAGACAATCTCTCACAATGATTTCATAATGGCTATTGTCGTGGTTTCCACGTGCGACCTTGTCTTAATTTTAAGGTGACATTTGATCCATGTAGTGTTAAGACACATATTGTAGTTTTCTTAGGCTTAGAAAGCCAGTTCTCATTTTAAAGCACGTTGGAATGCCAGGCTGTTAGTCTGACATGACAGTGATGCATAGTTAGAATAGTTGCCTCCCCAAAGGGAGGAGGGAAAAGTGAGTGTCCAGGACTGGACACATTCCAAGAACCACATGCAGTACCACAAGGGAACTGAGTGACAGCTAGACCAGCTGACCACACCACGAGGGAGATGACGTCTCCACTCATGTCAATCAAACTCTAATTGCCAGGACACCTGCAGAATGGAATTTTCCCAGGGAATGCAAAGGTGGGAGTCACATGCCAAACAGATGGCACTTGCACCTGCAAACTGTCCACGAGGACAGCACGTCCCATCCCAATGGGAACACAGGTGCTTTCCCATTAGATCACCACATTCCAAAGCACCTTTTCTCAATAAAAGGAGCCCAATCTGAGCACTCAGGGGGCACTTCTGGAGCCAGGGTGAAACCCTTGTCTTTGAACACCACGATCTTGATTTCAGCAGGAGCTTTTGTCCAACAGCTCCTCAACATGACTCTTCGGGGCTAACATTCAGCCATGAGGGGCAGAACTGCACCAAACCAAGAAGCTTGAGCCTGCTAGGGAGCTAGCAAGAATTTATTTCACTTATTTGTTTTATTAGCTTGTGTTTTATGTAGTGTAGATTAATTTAAGATCTATATCCAGTATTGTGTTTCCTTCAATAAATCTTCAAAAGCCAGTCATGTTTTGCCTGCCTTTGTAAAGAAGGAGAAGGAAACCCAGCAGAGCATAAGTGGCTCCACTTGTCCTCATCGCTTCAACACCGGAAGCCTTCCAGAAGTCGGTGAGAGGGATTGCTCTGTCTGTTAAGGGGAGGAGGGGGAGTAGCAAGTCATAAACTGTGTGTCATAGGCATCAGTACTAAGAAGCCTAGCTTCTGCCAAGTGATCAATATTACCTGCCATATGCAGAAGGCTACTCTGTCCCTGTACCCCAGCAAATCGGGCTAGGGTGAGGAGTGCTCATTAAGGCATAGCAGGACGCTGGATCAAAGGTCCGCCCTGCCGGGTGTTCCCAAAAATAAATATTCTGGGTGTCCTACGTAGCCTTTGTGAGGCATTTTCCTCCCCCTACGACTCTGATAGCTATAACCATTACCTCTCAGTACCACTTCCTGAGCTTGCCTCTAGAAGGCAAGGGAGCTACTGTAAAATAGTGCCTTCAACACCCTTCCTAGAAAAATGTCCTAGAAGTATACCATTGAATGGGATTGAAAACTGACAAGAGGTCCAATACGTTCAACAGGAACAAATTCCTCATATCGAGGTCTTAGTGTAGAACATCCATCAAGGTAATCATTATCACCATCCCATAACCAGACCTGAATCCAGACTAAAATTGAAAATCTGTTTTATCCCGAAAACTAACACAACACTCTTTCCAGTTCTTTGACCAAGAATGGTATATTGGGAATTAGCCAGATAGGTCCCTCAATTTAGAAAAAAACACCACTAGGCAAATATGTCAAATGTGGGTTAAGGTAAGATTAAAGCTGTGTTAGAAGAAACCGACAGCCTTTTCCTCTCAAGAAAGCTCTGCTTCTGATGATGTCCCAGCTATGTCTCCTTCCCAATAAAACCAAGGGGTCTTAAGCCATTTCTAAATGTTCATGCTAATTTCAAAGGACTAAATCAGAAGCAAGTGAAGATCCAACCCACAAATCTTTATGTGCCCCCATCTATCTTGAAACCTAAGTACATTGCTTAGGTAGATTGTGAGCCCTTCATCAGTTTTACAGTATACACTCTGTGTTTTTTAAAAATAAAATAAAATAATGGGCTCTATGTCCTGGCTCATGAACCATAAAATGCAGGAAAAGGCGCACATAAAAAAAACCTTTGAAATTGCTACAGCACTGGTCACTTAATATTCTCTTTATTTAAGCTAAATTCAAAATCAGCAGAGTATGCTCGATAGCACACACAATAGACTCCTGCTAATTAAACAAAAAGTAACAATTACTTCCTCTAATGCTCAGGATGTGCAAAATGAAGACTTTCCAATTGTAATTGCAACAAAATGGTTAATAGCATACTTAATTAAAACTAAATGGAAAGCAATATTTTGCTGAGTCTTTTGGTGTGTTCAACTTTCTCAGTACAGTGGTACCTCGCTTAAAGAGCATAATGTGTTCCACGGGATTGCTCTTTAAGTGAGTTTGCTCTTTTAAGTGAAACACCATTGTAAGTGACCAATTGTGACTTCTGGTGAGGGGGATTGTGAACCCCGATTTAGTTGTTAGGCGAGTTATTAGGTTTTAGGTTTTAGTTATTAAGTGAGACGAGTATTCAGAGAAAATTCTGCTCTTTAAGCAAGTTAGTTTCTAAGCGAGGTCCCTTACATTTGAGCTATAGTATTTAAAATTCTATTTTGAATTATAATTTTTTTACGTTTATTGTAAGCTGCTCATAAAATGTTCTTACATTATACAAACCTTACAAACAAATGAATCAAAATGCTCTTTCTTGGAATGGAAATACATATTTTCTCATTGAAAATGATGTTTCTCTGGTTGAATTTCCATTCATAAATATGAAGACTGTTTACTCAGGTGGAAATGTCTGAAGCTGCTTCTATAGATTGTAAATCCTGTTCTCTGTTGCACAAGGGCCCCTATAATTGATCCAAAGGCTTGGGGCAGTTGGCAATATTCTGTTCCCATGTAGGTTTATCCTGATGTAAACTCCTAAATAACATTGAGCTTAGGGCAGTTATATCATATCTCACTTGCTTATTTTCTTTGCTCTCCATTCAGTATAAGTTGGAGATTTAGGGAATCTGTGATGGCCATTGGATAGGAAGAGTTCTGTCTCAGTACAACTGTCTATGTTTGCAGTAAATGGCTTTAAAGACATCCCAGTCCTTTCATTATGTGATATTGTCCATACAACTAAGACAGGAAAGTAAATTGATTCCTTCTGTTGATTAACTAGTGATAGAACAAGCTGCAGAGCCGTTGAACTTTAAGGAAGTACAGCTTTTATAGACCTGGAGTATCTATAAACATATCTCTAACAGTTTGTTTAGGAACACCTGCCATGCTTATCAAAACTGCAGATCCATCAAACCGAATAGATCAACAGGAGGATTATCTGTGCAATTTACTTGGAAGCATTAATGGGAGATGTTTCATAGATGTATATGCTCAAGTATTAAGTATGTTGACTCAATACCATTGGGAAAAGATTACACCTATTGTATGCACAGGTTTCCTAAGGTATTTATCTTGTTCGGACTAGTTTAAAATAAAAAAAAATGATAGGAGGAAACCTAAAAAGAAAAACATGTTTTCATTGTGACCAGAAAGCTGGAATTGCCAAAAGACAACATTTTCAAGGTGTCAGCAAGCCCTTTTAGTTGCATTTGCAAAAGCAGTGATTCTGAGCATTTATCACCAAGGCATGGTTAGCTATTGTAGAAAGGAAGAAATAATGCATGTTTCCTATGTCTTGCCAATGATTCAATTCAGTAGGTTTTCCATACCCAACCTCCACACACACCTCTCTCCTTCTTTCTAGAAAAGAATGCATTTGCCAGCTGGGGGAAAGTGTGACATTTGATAAAGTATATCAAACATCTTTACACTGGTGTGACTCATTGAGATACAGCCAAAATTTAGTTCTCTAACTCTACAGACTTTCATACTAAATCAGTATGTAAAAGCAGAGCCATAGGAGAAATTACATTAGATCAGTCTATGTGCTGATTAAATGACTTGTCCCAATTCATAGATGAGCTTATTTCATTTTGAAAGGAATCATTTGTTTGGGGAATTGGTTGTTGAACTAACATTAGTAATATAATTTGAGTGTGTTTTGTATCAGCCTTGCAGCTCATACAACCTGGGGGATTTTCCTTACAACTAGCATCATAGAAATCAAACTAGGCATATTCTTGAGCAACACAGCCATGTAATTTTTGCAACTTCTGTGTCTATATTTGTGCATGCAAATGAACTTATTTTAAGAAAGCTTGTTCTTCTGTGGATTGTGAGAGATAATTTGCAAAACACATACAGTACTTTGCTGAAAGTTATACCTTGGCAGATAGGCATGCCTTGGCAGATAGGTATGGTCATGAACAAAGTCATGAAGTAACAAAGAGAATTTTTATTATCTATTTTTAAAATCCTTTTTCAGATTTGCATTTAGCACACTTAAAATCAGCCTTTCAAGTGGTCTGGGGGGAAATTGAGAAATATGAAATACCCAGTGTAATACCAAACTAAGGTGGGGAGAGAGATCAAGTTTGGAAGAATAGGATGCTACCCTGTAGTAGTGAATGCCACTTCAATTATGGCTTTCATTAGGTGCATATATGCTTTCTTTTATTGAGTCCAGGAAGAACTGTTAGCACACTGTTGCCATGTTATCTTATCTTAGGAAGAACATCCTTGTTTAGCCTAGAAAGAGAGTCATGTAATGTTTATTTGTTATTTATTTTATTTATTTATTAGTCATATTTATATATGCCGCCCACTCAGGTAGAACCCGACTCAGGGCGGCATTACAACAAGTTCTAAAACAGATAAGAACACTTTAAAAAACCCATATCCCACCCACTTTAAAAGACCCACCCATCCCACCCACTTTAAAAAGAAGAGAGAGTTCTTAGTTGTTTACATAAGCCAGCAGGCAGGGCCCATGTTCCCATTCGGGCCCCACACCTGCCCTGCCAGCCAGGTCTTCAATCCTTTCCTGAAGGGCAGCAATTCTTTTTCAAGTCTTAGTTCTGTTGGCAGGAGGTTCCAGAGGGTTGGTGAGGACACAGAGAAGGCTCTCCTACGGGTGCTGGATAGATGTGCACCCCTAGTTGATGGCACCATCAGAGAGCCCCTCCGGTCCGCTCTGGTTGGATGGGCAGACACACTTGGGACGATGCGGTCTCTAAGGTATCCTGGCCCACTGCCATATAGGGCTTTAAAGGTCAAAACCAACACCTTGAATTGCACCCGGAGACAAACTGGTAACCAGTGCAGCTCCCGAAGTAGCGGTGAGGAGCGGGCATATTGTCCGCATCACCATCACCACCCGGGCTGCCGCATTCTGGACCAGCTGCAGCCTCCGAATGGTCGTCAAGGGCAGCCCCATGTAGAGTGCATTACAGTAATCTAGTCGGGAAGTGACCAGAGTGTGAGTGACCATAAGCAAGGAGTCTCGATCCAGGAGCGTGCGCAACTGGCGAATCACCCAAAGTTGGGCAAAAGCCCTCCTGGCCACAGCCGCTACCTGTTCTTCTAGCAGCAGCCGCGAGTCCAGAAGGACCCCCAGATTGCGCACCGGGTCTGTCTGGGACAAAACAGCCCCATCCAGTACCAAAGATGGTAGCTCCCTGGATAACACGGGCCCCCTTATCCATAGCCACTCTGTCTTGCTGGGATTCAGCCAAAGCCCATTTGCCCCCATCCAGACCCCAATGGCCTCCAGGCATCCGGATAGGATTTCAACAGCATCACTGGGGTCCCCACGGGACGAGATGTACAACTGAGTGTCATCCGCGTACTGATGGTACCACACCCCATGGGAACAAATGATCTCATCCAGTGGCTTCATGTAGATGTTAAATAGGAGAGGAGAGAGCACCGAACCCTGAGGCACCCCATACTTGAGAAGCCTAGGGCTGGACCTCTCACTCTCCAACCACACCGACTGGGTACAGCCCCCCAGAAAAGAGGAAAACCAGGACAACACAGTGCCCTGAATCCCCAGTCCTTTGAGCTGTTCCAGAGGGATACCATGGTCGACGGTATCGAAAGCCGCTGAGAGGTCAAGAAGAGCAAGGACGGATGGATAACCCCCATCCCGCTCCCACCAGAGATCATCCATCAGTGCAACCAATGCCGTCTCCATATCATATCCGGGCCTGAATCCTGATTGAAAGGGGTCTAGATAATCCGCTTCCTCCAGGACACTCTGCAGCTGGTGTGCTACTGCCTTCTCCAATACCTTACCCAGAAAGGGAAGGTTGGAAACCGGCCTGTAGTTGTTAAGGACAGCTGGGTCAAGGGATATCTTCTTCAAGAGGGGGTGCACCAAAGCATGTTTTAGCAGTTCAGGAAACACCCCCTCCCGTAATGATGCATTTATTATCGCCCCGACCCAGCCACCTGTCACCACCTTGGAGGCTTTCACCAACCAGGTGGGACAGGGGTCCAAAGGACATGTAGTGGCACGCACAGCTGCAAGTAGCCTGTCCACTTCATCAGGGACAACAGGATCAAACTGATCCCAGATCGTACAGCAAGACTGTGCTCCTGTCCCCCCCCGACCCTCCCCATCCACGCCGGGATTCAGCCCTGAACGAATCCGATTGATTTTCTCCACCAGATGGTCAGCAAAGTCCTCAGCCGAGCCCTGCCAACCGGGCACCAATCCCCCCCTACCAAGGAGGAACCTGGTTACCTGGAACAGGGCAGCTGGGCGATTATCAGCGGAGGCAATAAGGGTGGTGAAGTATTGCCGCCTCACCACCCCCATCGCCACTAGGTAGGCCCTAATAGCAGCTCTAGCTAGTGTCCAATCGGAGTCATCCCGGGTCTTCACCCAGCGGCGCTCTAGGCGTCTCTTTGCCCGTTTGAGTTCCCGCAGTTCATCTGTGAACCACGGGGATGACCTAGCCCCACGGGCTCGGAGAGGCAGCAGTGGCACGATTTTATCCAAGGCTGCTGTTGCCACCCTGTTCCACAGGTCGACAAGTGCCTTGGGTGAATCATGTAGATAATCCAGAGGAACATCCCCCAGTTCCCTCTGGAATCCAACTGGATCCATTAGTCGCCGAGGGCAGACCATTTTAATAGGCCCTGCCTCCCTATGATGAAGCATCGCCCCCAGAAAGTCAAGAGTCACCAGATAGTGATCTGACCATGGCTCAGGTGAAATGACTAAATCCTGTAATCTCAGATCACTCTGAGATCGCGTCCTGTTAGGAAGTGTGTATGTTTATCAAGCCACATTTGACTCATGGTAGCTTTAATTGGGTTTTCAAGGCATGCAAGACCTTTAAAGTATGGTTTTACCAGTGCCACACATTCCCTGTGAGTTTCCATAGTAGTATGGGGACATGAACCCAGGTTTTCTCAGACCTACTACATTATACCACATTGGCTTTCCAAAAATAAAGGAATGGTTTCTGTATATTCAGCCAAAACTGTGCTCACAATCTGAGTTTGATCCTATAGGGCAGAGCTGGGCAACCTATGGCCCACGGGCTGATTCCTGCCCATGGTGCCAAATCATCTGGCCCACACCACCGCCACTGGAAGCGGGCGCATTTATGACAGCCATAAATGCGCTCACAGCGGTCGCAAACATGTTTATGACAGCCGCAGAAACATTTTATGGCAGCATTTACAGAGGTGGGAACCATCAGTCTGGCCCGCTCAACTATCTGAGGGAGTATGACCCTGCCCTCTGACAACCCCCTGCTGTAGGGTCTCAAAATTGACTCAGCCTTCCATCCTTCCAAGGTCAGTAAAATGAATACCCAGCATGTTAGGGGCAAAATGCTAATTATCTTGTCAACTGCCCAGAGAGTACACTAAGCACCATGGGGCAGTATATAAGTGTAATTGCTATTAGTAATATAAAAGCTTGTAAATTAGGTAGGCAAAAAATCAATTTCAGTACAGGAACCTCAAATTGGTTCTGCAGAATTTCTGAGCTTATAAAATGGTCAGTGCCCTTGAAACAAGAAGGAAAATGAAATCAGATATCAGAAAAGTAAGTGCTTCTTCCCATACTGTAGATCAGATGTCATCAGGGTTATTCCACTTTAGTGTGGTTTCTCTGAACAATGTCATTGTTTGCATCTAAACCAGTCTCCCAAGGTTTTTCAGGCAACAAGTTCTTCTTTTTAGTGTGTTTTCATAGGTCTGAATAAATGCATAACTTCATCAATTCAGTCTATAGTTGAAGGCAGCTGAGACATGCACCATTTGGGTGTCAGTTAAAAACATGCTGCCCAGATCAAACATAGAAAGAGGAGGCAGGGGTGGGATTGATAACTGGCCAGTTCAAGACTCTTGTAGTTTATGATTGCCAGCAAAACATGTATTGCTTATGGCCAAAGCCTTTGCAAAATATTCAAACACACTACAATATACATGATACAAATTCCATTTGCAAAGATACAAACAAACATCAGGTTTTTTAAAAGGGGGAACACACTAAACAATAAATACAACAAGTAAATAAACAAAAAACATAGCAATAAAATTGTGTTGGGGAGAATTCCCTGCACATAAAAACTACTCCAAAAGATGTGCTTCGAGGGAACATACAGGTATAAGATTTAACAACTTCATACTATCCCATCTTCAGGACCAAAACTTAGAAAAAATGCTGGCTAGTATTAAAATTTGCTGCAACAGCCATACAGCATGGACTCTGGTTGATTCTAGTTCAGCTGACAATTGTGTACTTCTTCACAATTTAGGTGCTCATTGAATGGGCTTGGGACTGCTGGCCCCTTTACACTGCATATTAACACAACTGGAAAAGGCTTCATGGGGTGAACACTTTCCCAAAACTTCCCTCTCTCAAAAAGCCTGAAAAAACATTACATGACCATCTAGACTGAACAAGGAAGTTCTTCCTAAAACAAGGCAACAGTGTGCTGACAGTTCTTCCTGGAATCAGTAAGAGAAGCATATATGCACCTACTGAAAACCATAATTCACTACTACAGGGTTTTTCCTCTAATGATCTCAGTGAATGGTGAATCCAGCCATTGGACTGCAGCAATGAGTATCTAGTTCCAATTGCTTGCTAAGTGGATTTAGCAGTAAAAATTAACACTGCCTGACAACATTTTTAATAGATTCAAATACATTTTCAGTATTGCCGCCAAACTGGGACTGCTGCCTGAGCCACTCCCAGAGCCCTTGCCACCGGCTCCGGGAGGAGAAACAGCTGCGCCCAGCGCCCCTCCCCTTGCCCATCGGGTGGGGAGTTTAAAAGACGCTGGAGGCACCAGAGATCCTGCTGCTGCCGCCAAACTGGGACTGCTGCCTGAGCCACTCCCAGAGCCCTTGCCACCGGCTCCGGGAGGAGAAACAGCTGCGCCCAGCGCCCCTCCCCTTGACCATCAGGTGGGGAGTTTAAAAAGCGCTGGAGGCACCAGAGATCCTGCTGCTGCCGCCAAACTGGGACTGCTGCCTGAGCCACTCCCAGAGCCCTTGCCACCGGCTCCGGGAGGAGAAACAGCTGCGCCCAGCACCCCTCCCCTTGCCCATCGGGTGGGGAGTTTAAAAGACGCTGGAGGCACCAGAGATCCTGCTGCTGCCGCCAAACTGGGACTGCTGCCTGAGCCACTCCCAGAGCCCTTGCCACCGGCTCCGGGAGGAGAAACAGCTGCGCCCAGCGCCCCTCCCCTTGCCCATCGGGTGGGGAGTTTAAAAGACGCTGGAGGCACCAGAGATCCTGCTGCTGCCGCCAAACTGGGACTGCTGCCTGAGCCACTCCCAGAGCCCTTGCCACCGGCTCCGGGAGGAGAAACAGCTGCGCCCAGCGCCCCTCCCCTTGACCATCAGGTGGGGAGTTTAAAAAGCGCTGGAGGCACCAGAGATCCTGCTGCTGCCGCCAAACTGGGACTGCTGCCTGAGCCACTCCCAGAGCCCTTGCCACCGGCTCCGGGAGGAGAAACAGCTGCGCCCAGCGCCCCTCCCCTTGACCCGCAGTGAAGATGCCGAATGTCGCCACCGCTGCACCTCGGGCCCACCTTTCATCACTCGCCTCCGGCCAGGACTTTAAAAAGGCTGTGTGAGGCACTAGAACTTTCATTTTTGTATTTTTATCTGCTGGCGGGGTTGGATTGAGTGTGTGTGACAGTTGATGTTGTTAGTGTGGCTGTAGTGCAGTCACACTTTATATTGCCTATATTGTGTTTTTGTATTATTGTATTTTGTAACTGAGAATTGCCACTTTGTGGAAATTTCTATTGTACCTGTAATTTATTTGTGTTTCTGGGTTTACATTGTATCTTTACTATTTGTTTGGGACTGGATCGTCCTCTTCTTTGGCTTTGTTAGGGACCTATGAGCTATGGGGTTATGTTTTGGGGACATTAGTAGTTGAGGGATCGTGTTTATGTTTGGGTCTGTATTAAACGTGATAATGTTGTATTGTTAACATTGTAGAAATTGCCATTTTGTAGAGAATTCTAGTGTAATTTATTTGTATTACCTGTATTGTACTTACTGTTGGTTTTGTTTATATTTTGACTGTATATTGTGTATTTGATTATGTTGTAATGCCGCCCAGAGTCGGCCATGTGCTGAGAGGGGCGGGGTACAAATTAAAATTATTATTATTATTATTATTATTATTATTACATTTCCAGTACGAGTTTAGTCTCAAAAATGAGTGTAGATGCTTATAACACTTAAATATACTTCACAGCTTTAATTTATCCAATAAGCTAAAACTTTTAAAAGGCCAGAAGCATAGGTACTTTTTTCCATCACTGTTTGCACAACAAAAACGAACCTAGAGACAGGGAAAGAAAAAGACAATAATTACTTGGAGTTCATTTTATTAAAATGCATTTTTTTTGTTTCAGCAAAAGCAGCTCCACTTTTGAAGTTGAGCATAATGTAGCCAAGCTCTGCTGAGTAATGTGTTGTCAGACTGTCCCTTGTTTATAAGGATAAGGGACCAACCCCCCATCTAAAGGTAAGAGCCAATTAGAGGTCTGTAAACAGGACAGAGGTACAGCAGTGCCATCCTGTTCTAGTGCCTAGGTGTATGCTTCACCCAATACTAGTGACGGTAACAGATTTGGCATTTGGCAGAGCCTCCACCACCCTTGACAGAAAAGACACCATAGATTTATTAATGTTTGACGTGCTCATCCCATACGCTAGCAAAGTGATGCTCAAGATAATACAGGATAGACTTCAGCAGCACATAGAGAGAGAATTACCAGAAGTACAGGCGGGTTTCAGAAGAGGCAGGGGGACTAGAGACCACATTGCCAACATACATTGATTGGATCATGGAGAAAACAAAGGAATACCAGAAACAAGTCTACTTTTGTTTTATTGACTACACCAAGGCATTTAACTGTGTGGACCACAACAAAATGTGGCAAGTAATTAAACAGACCTCATATGCCTCATGGGAAATCTGTACATGAAACAAGAACATACCTGTCAAGTATCCTGGATTGGCTGGGATTTCCCGCCCGGAGCTACCGCTATCCCGGATCTTGGCAGCGGGGGAAAGGAGTTACTGCGCAACCGTTCTGCGCAGATCCTTTCTATGCATGCGTAGAACTTTTCTATGCATGCGTAGAACCCTTCTTCGCATGCGTAGAAGGGTTCTGTGCAGAAGGGGATGCGTAGAACCTTTCTACGCATGCGTAGAACCGACCAGTGCAGAACGGTTTTGTGCAGGTCCATTGTACGCATGCATAAAAGCCTTCTACGCATGCGTAGAAGTGACCTGCACAGAACGGTTCTGCACAGGTCCGTTGTACGCATGCATAAAAGCCTTCTACGCATGCGTACAACGGACCTGCACAAAACCGTTCTGTGCATGTCCATTCTACGCATGCGTAAATGGCTTTTATGCATGCATAAAATGGACCTGCGCAGAACCATTCTGCGCAGGTCCTGTATTGTCCGGAGCCGCGCTTGACAGGTATGAACAAGAAGCAACAGTTAGGACAGAACATGGAATGATGGAGTGGTTTGGAATAGGAAAAGGATTAAGACAAGGCTGCATTTTATCACCCTGCTTATTCAACTTATACACAGAGCGCATAATGCACATTGCAGGGATGGAGGAATCACAATATGGGATCAAAATTGCTGGGAGAAACATCAACAATTTGAGATATGCAGATGATATAACACCCTAATGGCAGAAAGTGAGGAAGACCTAAAGAATTTCTTGATTGGGTTGAAGGAGGAGAGTGCAAAAGCTGGCTTGAGACTCAATATCAAGAAAACCAAAATAATAGCAACAGGCCCTATCAGTTCCTGGAAAATAGATGGGGAAGAAGTAGAAGCAGTGACAGATTTTACTTTCTTAGGATCTAAGATCACTGCAGATGGGGATTGCAGTCACGGAATAAAAAGATGACTGATTCTGGGGAGACAAGCTATGAGAAACCTGGGGAACATAGTGAAAAATAGAGACATCATCTTGAAAACAAAAATTCGCATAGTCAAAGCAATGGTATTCCCGGTGGTAATGTATGGGTGCGAGAGCTGGACCATTAGGAAAGCGGAGTGCAGAAGATGCTTTTGAAATGTGGTGTTGGAGAAGAGTCCTGAGAGTCCCCTGCTGGACAGCAAAGAGAACAAATAGGTCAATCTTAGAAGAAATTGATCCTGACTGCTCATTGGAAAGTCAAATAGTGAAGATGAAGCTTAAGTACTTTGGACATCAAATGAGAAGGGAAGATTCACTTGAGAAGACCTTGATGCTGGGAAAGGTAGAGGGCAAAATAAGAAGGGGGCGGCCAAGGTTGAGATGGCTAGATGGTATTGTGGACACAATGGGCACAGAGTGGGGCAGGCTGAGGGGGATGGTGGAGGACAGAGGTGCCTGGAGGTTGATGGTTCATAGGGTCGCAAAGGGTCAGAATCGACTGTGTGACTGAACAACAACAACAAAAAAAATAGCTATTATGTGCTGTCAAGTTGCTTTGGACTTATTTCCACACCATTATAGTTTTCAAGATAAGTGAGCTGTCCCAGGTTTGTTTTCCACTACCACCAAGCCTCCTCAAAAATTGTGGTATTTTTGAACCACAATCGGATGTACCTCAGGCAATGGCTATTTCCCCTCACACTAGGTCAGGTGAAAGAAACTGCAGAATGAACTCACCAAAAGGTGGCTTCATTTTGGCAGTGTCACATCTGGCCTAGACATGGAAGATGATGATCAGGGAGTTTCTATGGCTGAATAGGGATTTGAATGTCTATCTCTGGAGTCTTAGTCTGACACTACTCTCTATATTACACTGGTTCCGAAGAGACTGAATGTGTGTATATTTAAACCTTGAAATGCATAGCTAACTATGAGATAATTAATAGAAGAAATTGTTTTATAATTTTGATGGCTCTCTCATATCAGAGATTTAATTGCAAACATTTCAAGCACCTCAATGAGTCATATCTTGTGACCTTGACATACTTCCCATTTGCTGACCAGTCTAGAGGTAGCTGCAATTAAATGTTTCTTTCTCCTGCAATCAGTGCAGGAGAAACAAACATGCATATAATCAACAGCAGTCTCTTTATTACCATGTTAAGACAATTCCCCACTGAAAACAAGATCTGAGCTTTGGCTACAACCTTTTACATACTTATATAAAACTAAATCCTACTAAATTAAGCTGGCACTTCTCAATAGAGATTGTGTTTTATGTCTGATCCAGCTGTGACTCAAATGGTAGTTTCATAGAATCATGTAGAGCTCGAAAAGATCTCATGGGTCATCAAGCTTGAAATCCACAGCTCAAAGCATTCCTGACAGATGGCAGTCTAACCTCGGTTTAACTAATTTAATTGAGAATTCACCCACCCTGAGAAGCCGTTTACTTCCACTATCAAACAGCTCTTCTAGTCAAGAGGTTCTTCCTAAGATTTAGGTGATACACCATTTCTTGCAATTTGAATCCATTACTTCAGGTTATACCCTCTGCAATTATAGAACACATTTAAATGAAGAACATTTAAATTTGAAGAACACATTTAAATGTTTGATCTTTCCTTCTGTAGGTTTAACATGCCCAGTTCTCTCAGGCTGGAGAGGCTATGAGATTCGTCACAGGGCCAGTTTTCCAGTACGTTGCATTTTCCCCTACTAAAAATGATTTTGTTTATACCCTATTGCAGCAAGCTTCAACATTTTTAATCTTCACAATGTTTCCTTTACTCAGGTATTCCTGAATGGGATTTAATTTTCAAGAAATCACTGATGTCTTTGATGTCTTTGTTTTTGGAAATACAATTGTAATGAACTTGGAAAACGTTACTTTATAAGTATATTGATTTCCGCTGCTTTTCATTAGAAGTGACGGAACTTCTCAACGCTGTTTGCATGTGGATTTCCTGGATAGCATTACGTCATCGGGATTAGCACCTCTAGTGGTTTCTACGAGTCACCAAAGGAGGAATTTCCCAGAACTCATCACATCTGTTCACACTCTGAACTTCAAGTTCATATTCCTTTCAACTTGTAAGGTCATTCACCCACACTAGAGAGAAGGGGGGTGAAGTTAGACCTTGGGCACCTTGCCAAGTAGTTTTGACCTTGGGAGATCTCGAAGAGATAATGAAGATCTTATCTCCCTGATCTTATCTCAAGGACACCTGTAAATTCCTTAGGTGAGAGAAAGAGGGACTTTTTCAGGATAAAAAGCCCTGCTTTTGAGAGGTTAGAGAGGGTCTTCATTGGATGCAGCAGAACACTTTGAAGCTTTGAATCATCGCCAGGAAAAGCAGAAATGGAACTTTGAAATGGGGCTGAAGCCAGGCAGTTTCTTTGGAGGATGGAATGAGACTAGGTCTCTGGACTTAGTGCATTCCTCACCAAAGCAACTCTTAGCTGAAATTCCAGCAATCTTCAGGCTTTGAGATTTCTAGGACAATAGATTAGGTCTACTCTTAGATTTTACGGATTTTCTTATTTTCTGTTGTGATGCAGACTTAGGTTTAGAGAGCTAAGGACCCAGGAATGGAATCTTTTTCTTTTAAGTCTTTTAGTCAGATTAGTATTTCAGCAACTGCTATGTTTTGCCTTTGGATATTTCAATTGGATTTATGGAACCTGTTTTGCTTATTATCGTAATAAAAGGAGGGAGGCCTGATGGGGTCTCTTTTCCATGAAAGACAATTGGAAGTAGTGTTTTGTGGAGTTGCTGGAGTTTTTCAGCGTATATGTTATCACGCTACCTGTGCAATACTACCATTGCATGCCCGGGAGGAGGGGAGATAAGGAAGAACTCAGGCTGGAGAAACCATTCTCAGGGCTGGATACGGGAGAAGGTATCTGTGGGAGTAATTGGTTGCCCGTCAGCTTGAGGGGAGGACTGGGAAGCAAGGCCTAGAAGTCCCAACTGGGCACACCTGGTTCCTCGCCCCCTCCGCCTGTCGAATTCTGTTTTGGTCCCGATATGGAAGGAGGTTGGCGACAACAATCATTTCAGAGCATCCAATCCTACAGACATTCATAGGCAAGATGTTTTAGTCCCTCATACCTTTCAACTATTATAGTCCACATGGCAAACTTTGAACAGTATCTGGTTTGGAAAAAGTACTTGATCTTTTTGAGACACTTCATTTATTTAATTCATTTCTTAGTCTCTGGGTAATGTGCAACAGAGTAATTTTTTTTAAATTGTAGCACCTAATCCACAAATTACCTGATAGTGTACACTAAAACACATTGCTACAAAAGCCAAAACCAGAACAAAGACTATAATCTGGTTACAGAAAGAAATAACATAGGCATATACTTTCTTTGTGTATTATAGCATGTTAGAAGAAACCGTAACCTGTATTATGATTTCACTGTTAAGAAAGTTCTTTTTGCAGTGCTTCTAAATGTTTCTCGTTTAATTTTCATTCCTTTTCTATTCAGGTCAACAGTTGGACTCTGTTGCTTCTTAAATGAACTAGAAATAAAATACAAAAACCAAGAGATAAGTATGAAAATAATTTTCTAGCATCTTATATAAGGGAAATCGTGGCATGTAATATTTAAAGCGTTTCCAGCATTCTTTAGTGGATATAGGAAACCCTAAAAGCTAACCTGCACCTTTAAAAAAAATTACATGGCACAGCCTTCCTTGAAGGACTGCTAAATAATTATCACTGAATGTATCCCCTGAGCCTCAAAAATTATTTGTACATAATGAATCTGGATATTAACAAGGCTAGACCAGAGCAGTCTTTACATTAACATAATAAGTTTATATATGGACGGAAAATTACCCTCAGGACATCAGCCCGCATTGCTCATTCCTCCCAGACTGTGCAGCTCCAGGTGCCATCCCCGAGATTGGCAAGGAAGGCTGTGACTCAGAGAAGAGACTTCTCAGTGGTGACACCAACTTTGTGGAACTCTCCAGTTGAGCTACGCCAGGTTCCATCCCTGCCTACATTTAAAAAACAACTAAAATCATTTCTTTTTAAAGAGGCTTTTGGGAGTATATTGCTAACTGCTGAGCGTTAGGTATTTTATTTTATCTCTCTCCATTGCCAATAGGTTTTTTTGTTCCTGGCATATTTATATGTGTTTTTTTTAATGTGCGACTGTTTTTAATATGTGAGTTTTCTGTTGTTAGCCACCCAGAGTAGGAAAAACTCCTAGATGGGCAGGGTATAAATATTATATATTTACCTATAAAATCAAGCGTTAACCATTGGAACTTCACATAGGATCCTAAGCCAGGCCCTACTAGCCCGCACCAACCATTCGTGCACATGCCCAAACTGGGTCCGCAGGTCAACAAAGGTTTGAGAAGTGCGCCAGTGGGGCAAGAGCCCCACAAACGCAAAAAGGGAAACAAATTCATTTCCCAACGTTCTTTGTGCCATGCCACAGCCAATCAGGCTGAGAGCCGCGAGCACAAAGAACGTTGAGAAACGCGCCGCGGCCAATCAAAATCGAGCCGCAGGGAAAAAACGCAGCACGAACACAAACCACAAACCCATAACTACAAGCCCCAGAGTCCTGCACACCTGAAGTGGCGCTGGGATTCCCGCGGTCCGGCCAGCGAGGCCAGCCCATGGGAAGGAAAGCTCACCCCCCAAATGCCGCCTGAAGCGGCGCTGGAATTTCCGTGGTCTGGCCAGCGAGGCCGGGCCGGGGGAATAAAAGCCCACCCCCAAACACACACACCGCCTGAAGCTGCGCTGGGATTCCCGCGGTCTGGCCAACGAGGCTGGGACACGGGAAGGAAAGCCCACCCCCACACACACACGCTGCCTGAAGCAGCACCGGGATTCCCATGGTCCGGCCAGCGAGGCCACGCCACAGGAAGGAAAGTTTTTCGCTTTCAAGCGGGGGCCAAGGCACTGGTGCCTTGGCCACTCCTTGAAAGTGAACCCATTTCCAGGGAAGTAAAGCCAGTGGATGGCGCTCCGCCCACTGACCTTACTTAACAAAAAAGTGTTTCGCTTTTAAGCGGGGGCCAAGGCACCAGTGCCTTCCCCCCCCCTTGAAAGAGAAACAAAAGTAAAAAACAGACACCAAAATAATTAAAATAAATAAACCATTAATTAAAAAAACACAAACAAAAACATCCAAAATTAACCAAAATCAAAAATAACAAACAGAAAAAACACACATAAAAACACCAAAAAAGAAAAACAAAACAAACCCACAAAAGAAATTAAACCAGACAACTTACCAGCACACGTCTTATTATTATTATTATTATTATTTATTTATTTATTAAATTTATATACCGCAGTTCTCTGCCCAATGGGAGACTCAATGCGGTTTACAAAGTACAATTTACAAGTTACAGTATAAAAATATCACAAAAATATCACAAAAAATACAACATATCAATATCATCATAACAACATCGCAATAAAGTATCAAAAATCAATATCACAGTAAACAAAGCATTACAAAAGCAAAATCACAGAGCATGAAATACAATGTTAGAAATACAGATACAATACAGTAATTTAAACAGTAAAATATGCAATAAACATTCAAGCACCAACACACTCCATGACGGCCAAAATGAAATGAGGAAAGAAAGAGACTACTTACCGGAAGAACCGCCACCCAGAGGCCAGTAGAGAAAAAACAGTCAAAGTAAAAGAAACACTCAACATCCCCACCCAGAGGCCACAAGAGAAAAAACAGTCAAAAACATAACATTACATCACATTCACACAAATCACAAACAAATCACAAAATAATAAAATAAAAACATTTCTAAAATCCTGTGTAGAGTTTTCACTCAAAAAAAAAACCAAAATACATTTTTAAAATTATTATCCAAGGTACAACTATTTAAAAAATTGACATACTAAAACATTATTTGGTAAAATAACATAATTGTACAAAATTATATCATCCTTTTCTCTTTTTTTAATCCACAAAAACAAACCCAAAAAAGCTGATCACAGTTTATAACAGCCCGTGTGTATAAATAAACATTTTAAAAATAACAATTACAGACTAACCTCATTTGTACAAACATTAACAAAACAAAAACCTTCCAACACAATTTAAAACAGCCCAGCAACGCCGGACAACCTCTGCTAGTAATAAATAAAATCACTTTAGACACCTGTTCCAGCCTTATACTAGCCAGTGTTGTAAACACATTTATAAGGGAGCTCCCAGCTGCATCTTTTCCACAGTTTCTTCACATTAAGTGTCATGTCAGAAGAGTACAGGTGCTACAAACAAGCATGGACTGTGGGTTACTCTTGATACAGAGGGCCAATGTGAGAAGAAACCTCTTTGGGGCTAAAAGTAGAAAGTACTGATGGAAGCACTGTCCATGTGTGTTTACACTGCTAGGTTGTGTAAGGCCTGAAGAGGGCCCAAGTATCTGTATTCTCTTAAGCATTACAGGCCTGCACAAAAATGCAGACATATCTATATGTTAATATTCTTAGAAAGACTGCAATGGAAGGTATCTGGAACTGGGCATACCTTTCTAGTGCAGAGACAAGTATGAAGACATCTACACAGTTTCTCCATCTTCCTTACAGAAGGAAACTATGGGTCTAGATGCTGCTTCTTAAAGGAAACAAGAACTCTGACTTACAGTAGATGCTCATGTTCTTTATATAGTGTTGATTTACATCTCCACACATCTATCTTTGGAGAACAAAAGATGGAAGAGAGAAAAAAAGTGGCTCACGAAGGAATAACTGATGGGACAAGTAGTCTCAACGTCTCTGAGGCATAGGAAAAAACCCACTGCGGTTAAGAAAGTCACAAGTAGTACCTAGAACAGTGATGGCAAACCTGAGCACTCGAGGTGTTCTTGAACTTCAATTTCCAGAAGTCCTGATCAGCAGGAGTATTGAGTTGGGCTTCTGGAAATTGATGTCCAAGAACACCTGGAGTGCCAAGGTTCGCCATCATTGAGTTCTAGGAAATCAAAACAAAGGAGGCATGCTATTCCCTGACACCCAGTGTTAAAGCAGAAACATACAAGATAATACCCTTTTCTAACAACTGCAAATTAAAGTACTTTCTTTTTTTCCTTTAAGGGTTCCCTAAAACATAATAGGCAATACTGTACATGGTTAATTGCCTCATAGTGTGGGAGGATATTTCTCTATTTTAACCATGCTCCTTGGAAAGATACAACTTACTTTCACTGTGGCATGGGATGCGGGATTTATCAGCCAGTATTGCTGGAACTCTCAGGCTGCAGCTGTTCGTGTTTTGTAGTCTCTCACTCTCTGCCTCCCTAGCAGAATTAAGAAAAGTTTTTCTTCCCCAAGGCAGAAGTGCATATTTTGATAGACATAATTGCATAAGAATGAGAAAGGAACAGGTAAACACAATCTCCCTGCTTTCCAAGAGACAGAGAGGTCTATAACTGACAGGAAGAGATAGAATTGCCAACATCTGGCTTAAAGGAAGATGAGATGCCTTTAGCAGCTTCACGCCAGGGCAAAGTTTGTCAGGTGGAGCTTCTCTAATCACAGCAGAACCATGACAGGAGCAGCTGTCTGCCAAACTTCCTTCTGCTTTACATCTAACAACGGCTTGGCAACCCTTGTTGAAGGCAGGATCCCAACTTTACATACTTTGTTTCCTATTGGTAATGTAGTACACCTTGAAATAGCTCACAACAGTTGCCCAAATGCTTTGAGGAGAGACACTTTTCTGCTGCTACATCAGGTTTTTAAAATGTGCTAAGTGATAACGTTCACCTGGCACAAGTTAAAATCCCAACATTTATCATGTGTTAACTGATACCTTTACAAGCCAACCTAGCACAGAATTACTTAGAGAATTGTTGGGTTTTTTCTTCTTCAAGAACTCAACAGAGGCCTCTCTGTTCATACTATAAACGTAACTCATTAATTAGTTATTATTGATTTTCCAATAGCATAAGTTGCACAGACAGCTCTTTATGAACAAGCATATATACATGCTTAAGACGATATCATAAACTAAAAAACACTGAGTGAAAACACTGAATATCTTATACTATCTGAACAATTTATAGTCGTTATCTGTCCTCCACCCAGCAATAACACTGTAAAACATTACATATAATACAACCTTTTTTATCAGCAAGGGGAACATCTGATCTGTCAGAACAGTGATAGTCAACTATTTGGTAACTAAATGTACTGCATGGGGCAGTGGGTCCAATCCATTTGGGATCTCATTCAGGTTGCCTATCTTCTTCCTCCATGCATAGAAACCATGTTCTCTTACTGTCATATGTACACTATAACTAACAGTATTTCTGTGTATCTCTTCCCCCATTTCTTCAACTCCAGGTATCTACCACAACTGCGGAGATAAGTGGGAGAAGAGAAATCAGTGACAGAAGAAGGAGGGAACCACAGAACATCCATCCCAAGAGCTTGGAGGCCCACTAAGCATCAATGTTTTAGTACAGGGATGGCCAACCTTGGCACTCCAGGTGTTCTTGAACTTCAATTCCCAGAAGCCCAAGTCAGCACTCTTGCTGATCAGGGCTTCTGGGTATTGAAGTCCAAGAACATTTGGAGTGCCAAAGTTGGCCATCACCGTTCTAGTGCAGTGCTTCTCAGCTACTGGTGCAAACCAGGATTGTGGTCCAACATGAAATTATGGAATTATTAAATCTTGGTTTGGAGAATGAGGTTAGGCATAGTAATGCCATTTACGGTAATCCTAATAATACTACATTTCTTCTTTAATATTGCTGTGTTCCTTATTTATTATTATAGAAAATCAATACCCAAATTATTATTCCAATTTTCAAATATTAATGGAACTTTTGTTTGTCTATGCTTGCTTCCATAAATGATAATTATAACAAGGGAGTGCCTGTAATATATAAGTGGACACTTTTCTTTCCATCCTTGTAGACTGCAGTGGCTCAAGTGGCTAAGACGCTGACTGGGAAGCGGAAGGTCAGCAGTTCGATTCCCGAGTACTGCAGGACGGAAATGAGCTCCCGTCTTCGTCCCAGCTCCTGCCAACCTAGCAGTTCGAAAGCAAGAAATTGCAAGTAGATAAATAGGGACCACTTCGGTGGGAAGGCAACAGCGTTCCGTGCACTCCGGTGTCTAGTCATGCCTGCCACATGACCACAGAAACGTCTGCAGAAGCAGACAACGCTAGCTCTTCAGCTTAGAAACAGAGATGAGCACTACACCCTTGAGTCAGATACGACTGGCTTTCGAGCAAGGGAAACCTTTACCTTTAGAATGAAGGTCCTTTGGCAGAGTTTTGGTGGGACGTTAAGGTACAAAAAGGTGAGAACAACTGTTCTAATGTAGCTTGCTAGACTACAGATAGATCAAATATATTTTTGCATACAAAGATTAAAATAAAATATTTTACATTCTGTTGTTTTTCCTCTCCTTTCTCTTTTTGGCACTTTTAGGCCAAAATATTGAACAAAGAGTCCAATACATAAATGTAAAATTTCAGAGTTTTTTTCAAATGCACTCCTTCCCATACTGCATTTGTGCAGTAAAGAGATGGTAGAGCAAGATGGCATGGATGTGGTTGCTAGCATTGATGTACTCTACAAAAACAAAAAACAAAAAAAACAGCTGTCACCAACAGTCAGCTGCCACAAAATTACTGCATGGTTATCAAATGCTGTCTCACAGAATTAACTATTAGATATTCCCATGCTGGATTTATCCAGTTTATTTTGCTACATAAAGTACCCAACCTCTGTCAAGAATGTTTACAAGAGCACATGCCAGGACATTCATGATATCCAAATTTCCTGCTATGAATATACAGCAGATCAGTGTTATCCAGAAATGCCAATGTATTAAAAATGCACATATCCAGTAGTGCAGGAAGAGTAATCTAATTTTTAGCAGGTTTTTTTAAAAAATCTGATCTATAATCTTCATTTCTCCTATTAATGTGATTTGAGAAGAAGTAACAATTAGATAAATAAGAAAGTAAAGGTTTCCCTTGCTCGAATGCCAGTTGTATCCGACTCTAGGGTTCAGTGCTTATCTCTGTTTCAAAGCCGAAGAGCCAGCGTTGTCTGCTTCTGCAGACGTTTCCATGGTCATGTGGCAAGCATGACTAGACACCGGAGCGCATGGAGCGCTGTTACCTTCCCACCGACGTGGTCCCTATTTATCTATTTGAAATTTCTTGCTTTCGAACTGCTAGGTTGGCAGGAGCTGGGACAAAGACGGGAGCTCATTCCGCCCTGCAGTACTCGGGAATCAAACTGCTGACCTTCCGCCTCCCAGACAGTGACTTAGCCATTTGAGTAGAATTAAAAATTAAAAACCAAAGTATAACAAGACCAAAAAAGCTTCTTTTTTCTGCTAAAGGCCTGTGGGTCACAATCTATCAGCAGCAAGAAAACTGGTATGAACCCACCTTACCTCCTGTGATAGCAGCCACCAAGGAAGTTCTTCACATATTTGTCCTCAGGAAATGTTGCACATGAAAGAAAGGCCTTTCACAAACATCTAAAAGTCTGGGCAAGTTCATAGGGGAAACACAGTCCTTCAGAGAGACAAACTCAAGTCATATTGGGCGTCCTGCCCCGGTGGGGGCGAAGAGAGGGCCATTCCATTGGCCTCTCACCTGGCCGGCGTCCTCGGGCCCCGCCTTCCCCTCGCCCTTGGACTTAAAAGGCGAGGGGCGCCCAGGTGAACCTGTCGCCGCTGCGCGTCCTGCCCCGGTGGGGGCGAAGAGAGGGCCATCCCATCGGCCTCTCACCTGGCCGGCGTCCTCGGGCCCCGCCTTCCCCTCGCCCTTGGACTTAAAAGGCGAGGGGCGCCCGGGTGAACCTGCCGCCGCTGCGCGTCCTGCCCCAGTGGGGGCGAAGAGAGGGCCATTCCATCGGCCTCTCACCTGGCCGGCGTCCTCGGGCCCCGCCTTCCCCTCGCCCTTGGACTTAAAAGGCGAGGGGCGCCCAGGTGAACCTGTCGCCGCTGCGCGTCCTGCCCCAGTGGGGGCGAAGAGAGGGCCATTCCATCGGCCTCTCACCTGGCCGGCGTCCTCGGGCCCCGCCTTCCCCTCGCCCTTGGACTTAAAAGGCGAGGGGCGCCCAGGTGAACCTGTCGCCGCTGCGCGTCCTGCCCCGGTGGGGGCGAAGAGAGGGCCATTCCATCGGCCTCTCCACCTGGCCCCGCCCTCCTCTCCCGTCCCTTGCGCGGGGAGATAAAGGGCCGTGGGCCGCCGGGCCAGGCCCAGGACTGCCGCCGCCCCAGGACCATCGCCGTCTTTGGCTCCTTGCTGTGGCTGCCTTGGCTCATGTTGAGACTGAGACGTGGACCTCCTTCCCCAAGCTGTTGGGGGAGTGGTAGCTCCTACGACTGTTCTCCAGTGGACATGGGGGTCTTGCTATGTTGGGTTTGCTGTAGTATAATTATATTTATTGCATTTTTATGACCTAATTATGTAGTGTAGTTTTTGTATTATGATATTATGCTTATCTGGATTGTTTTCCATTTTGAACTTGTTGTTTCTCTGTATTATCTTTTTATTGTTACTTTGTTGGATTATGTTGTTAGCCGCCTCGAGTTGGTCTCGGCTGAGGAAGGCGGGATATAAATTAAACTGATTGATTGATTGATTGATCATGATGAACACCTGTCATAACCAGCACTTTGACTTATGACAGAAACAAATTGCTTGCCAATGACACTTTTGTTGAATCAATACACTCCTATTACACTGCAAGTTTGCACAGATATTATCTCTGTAATCCCTCCACCAAGCTCATAGCCAGGGACTTCCCAGCTCTTCTCTTCCAGTCTAAATCTATGCATGCTTAATCAGAAACAAAACCCATTTGGCTCGCTTTCAAATAAGGCTCCCTTCAAGAGCTGTTGGGGTACAATGGATAGAGGGCTGAAGGAGAATTCAGAATACAGTACTGTACAGTTTGTTGTTGTTCAGTCGCACAGTCGACTCCGACCCTTTGCGACCCCATGGACCATTGTCCTCCAGGCGCCTCTGTCCTCCACCATCCCCCTCAGCCCTCCCAGCTCTGTGCCCATTGTATCTACAGTACCATCTAGCCATCTCATCTCTTGTCTCCCCCTTCTTCTTTTGCCCTCCACCTTTCCCGGAGCGCATGGAGCGCTGTTACCTTCCCACCGAAGTGGTCCCTATTTATCTATTTGCAATTTCTTGCTTTCGAACTGCTAGGTTGGCAGGAGCTGGGACAAAGATGGGAGCTCATTTTGTCCTGCAGTACTCAGGAATCAGTACTTAGATTTAAATCTCTATCTGGTCTTTAAACCTCACTAAGGTCTGGCACTAGAAAAACCATGGGTTGAAAATCTTCCATACTTTTAAAATCCTATTAAGGTCACCATAAGTCAGAGGTTATTTATAATGCATAATAACAAAGCCCCCTCTAGGTGTTCTCCTTCACATGATTGTAGCTCTGTGGTATAAGAAATCAGGGCCATGTCTGTTACCCCCTCCCTCCTCCCTGTTGGCTCCAATTTTTCACAGGGTGAGAGGAACTGTCCAAAAAAGGGAAACATTCTATATGATTACATTTCTCTTCAATTACTGATGTCAAGGTAAATTTGGAAGTACAAATGTTCATCATGACAGTTCCCATAGGCAGCCCCCCCCCCGCCTCCCCACCATAGCTAGGATTGTAGATGTGGGTGGGCAATGCCTCTTTTCAATGCATTCCTATGAGAAACCACGCTTTGCCACCCTGGCTATGTCCCTGCCCCCCCCCAACTGTAAGCAGCTGAATTGGCCCACAACCACAAGGAAAGAGGTCTTTTGTAAAGCGATTGGCTCTTAATCATCCCATTCAAGACCAAAGCACCCTCAATTAATTTGCACAATGATAGGAGTAGCTGGCAGGAAAAACTTTTTTCTGGGAACATCTGTTTTTCTACCAACTGTTGTAAGCAATGCAGCTAAAGTTAAAGTTAAAGAGAACTGGGAAGTAACAGATGATGTTATATCCAAGTGTTGCTGTCAACGTCCTGTCTGGGTGTCTCAAGGCTGTGGGGGTCTGGATGGGGGCCAATGGGTTACAGCTGAATCCGAGCAAGACTGAGTGGCTGTGGGTTTGGGGTCGCACATTATCCCGGGAGCTGCCATCCTTGGTCTTTGATGGGGCTACCTTGCCCCAGACAGACCCAGTGCACAACTTGGAGGCTCTCCTTGATGCGTGTCTGCTACTGGAAGAACAGGTGGCGGCCGTGGCCAGGAGGGCCCTTGCAAAATTGCGTGTAATTCGCCAGTTGCACCCACTCCTGGATAGGGATTCCTTGCTCATGGTCACACATGTCCTGGTTACCTCCAGACTTGATTATTGTAATGCGCTCTACATGGGGCTGCCCTTGACGACCATTCAGAGGCTACAGCTGGTCCAGAATGCAGCAGCCCGGGTAGTGATGGGGTGCGGGCGCTATGCTCATGCCTCGCCTCTGCTCCGGAAGCTGCACTGGTTACCAGTTTGTCTCCGGGTGAAATTCAAGCACCTTAAAGCACTTCATGGTAGTGTTGGCTCTTCTAGAAGCAGTTGTCCCTTTTTATTGTTGGGTGGGAAGGGAGGGTCTTTTAATTGTGAGATGGTTATGGATTGTTTTTATGGATGTTTTTAAGGGGGATTTTACAGTTGAGTTTTTTTTACAGTTTTTATGTGTAATTGCGCCACCCAGAGTTGCCCTAGGGCAAGAGGGTGGGATATAAATCCAATTAAATAAATTAAATAAAAAATATATTCCCCATTACTCAAAATATCTTGAAGCTTCAACTGTGGTGTGACAGGATCCCAAGGGTTCTGAATCTTGGAGGGAAACTACCAATAAAAAAATATGTGCTCTCCTATCTTTGTATGGCTGGTAAGGTATAGGTAATGGGGATGCACATGTTGCTATGTACACATTGCAGGAGATACCTGAAGAGAGGTGGATGATCTGAGTGGGCTCCCCCAATGATTAAGAGCTCTTAGCAGTTGGTAAGGTAATCCTTGTTCTTGTCCACTACATTATGATCACATGGGGGAAAACAACTGAAGGGGGCTTAAGTAGTGCAGGTGGTACTTGCTATGGTTGATGGGCCAGAATGTACTGCACAGGTAGGAGCTAAGGGCAGGAGTGGTTATTTATATTCATACTCTTATACATACACACAAACGTCTGCAGGCCTGAAAATGAAGTAGGGCAGTGTCTCATTTATCCTAATGGACCAACCTCCAATGGGTTTCCGCTCATATTAGAATACAACGTTCACCATTATATTACACTGCTACTCTCAAGGGGTCTTAAATACTATCAGTGTTGTGCACAGTTGCTATTTACGCTTGGAGTTTTAGTATCACTATAATTGAGGTTAGTAAAAATCTGTTCCTTAATTTGCATCACTGTTTTTGGATACCTTGGGAGAAATCTGCTGGTATAAATGGGCTAGAAACACAGTGAGTTATGTTATGCCATGCTATGTGGTGGAACAAACGGTGGCTCAAGTGGTTAAGATGCTGAACTTGATGAATGGAAGGTCGGTAGGTCAGCAATCTGAGACCCGAGTACTGCACGATGGAATGAGCTCCTGTCTCTGTCCCAGCTCCTGTCAACCTAGCAGTTCGAAAGCAAGAAATTGCAAATAGATAAATAGGTACCACTTCAGTGGGAAGGTAAACAGCACTCCGTGCACTCTGGTGTCAAGGCATGCCTGCCACATGTCCATGGAAACATCTGTAGACACAGACAGCGCTGGCTCTTTGGCTGTAAACAGAGATGAGCACTGAACCCTAGAGTTGGATACGACTGGCTTTCAAGCAAGGGCGACCTTTACCTTTACCTATGCTATCACGCCTAGGTGCTAACATGGGCAGTGCAATGCCAAGAATGCTTATGTGGAAATATTTCAATTGGACCTACCTCTTAGTGAATTATATTATTCTCACTAGTAACAATGCAAATCTGGTTAATTCCACAATCAGAAACAGAAATGACAAATATTAAATGTGGAATGTACTATCTTAGCCAAGCCAGTTCCTCTCAAACATAAAGTTCCTGGTACAGTTTCACAGACAACAAACTCAAGTATTAATACCAATTCTAATAGGTCAGTAGTTAATGAGGGCTCAGGTTTCTCCTTTAAATGATCTGGGGTTTTGCTCACAAAACAAAGAAATACAAAGAAAAGCAGACTATCTTAACCTATAAATCCAAGGGTTAACCGTTGGAACTGGCTATAGGTTGCTATGCCTCGCCCTACTTGCCTGCACTCACCCTTCGTGCACACGGCCGATCTGGGTACGCAGGTCAACGAAGGATTGAAAAAACCGGCAGTGGGGCAACAGCCCCACAAACGCGAAGAAAGGGAAACAACTTCACTTCCCAACATTCCTTGCGCCGCGCCGCGCCAGAGCCAATCAGGCTGAGAGGCTCTCGCACGGCGCAGCGTTCGGAAACGCGCCGCAGCCAATCGAAAGAAAAGCATTTTAAAAAAACGCAGCACAAACACAAAGCAGCAACCCATAACTACAAGCCCCAGCGTCCTGCGCGCCATGAGCGCACAGAGCGCTGAGGAAACCGGCGCCCAAAAAATGAAAAAGAAAAACAACTCACAGCCAAGCACACACCAGCCGGCTTTCTTTCCCTCACCAACAGCGCCTGAAGCTCCCGACTGGAGTTTCCCCTTTAATATCAGTGGGTGGGGGTTGCGATCCCCCTCTCCGCTGGCTACCCTAGGGCTGGGAGGTTTGTCAGGACAAAAGGGGTATGCCCCCCCCAACCCTTCTGGACCCACAGGAACAGGCAGAGTGGATCGATCCCCCACCCCCCTCCTTAAAACAACTCCGTCTTTTCTTCTCTTTAAAAACGGAGTTGTTTTAAGGAGGGGGGGTGGGGATTTGATCCACTCTGCCTGATCTTTAGGTTCCAGAAGTGTTGGGGCAATATACTCCTTTTCTCCCCACATACCTCCCAACCCTAGGGTAGCCAGCGGAGAGGGGGTCACAACCCCCACCCACTGATATTAAAGGGGAAACCCGATCTACTTTCACGACTCCACACAAACAAAGCACCATAACACACTAAAGCCCCCTCCCCACCACCTAGCCCACCCTTCCTAACCCCCAATGACCATGCCCCCCTCCCCACCACCGAGCCCACCCTTCGTAACCCCAACAACCACGCCCCCCTCCCCACAACCTAGCCCACCCTTCCTAACCCCCAACGAAAAACAACTCACTGCCTCACAGCCAAGCAAACACCAGCTGGCTTTCTTTCCCTCACCAACAGCGCCTGAAGGTCCCGACTGGAGTTTCCCCTTTAACATCAGTGGGTGGGGGGTTGCAATCCCCCTCTCCGCTGGCTACCCTAGGGTTGGGAGGTATGTGGGGAGAAAATGGGTATATTGCCCCAACACTTCTGGAACCAAAAGATCAGGCAGAGTGGATCGATCCCACCCCTCCCCCTCCTTAAAACAACTCCGTCTTTTATTCTCTTTAAAAATGGAGTTGTTTTAAGGAGGGGGTGGGGGTGGGGATTCGATCCAGTCTGCCTGATCTTTTGGTTCCAGAAGTGTTGGGGCAATATACCCCTTTTCTCCCCACAAACCTCCCAACCCTAGGGTAGCCAGCGGAGAGGGGGGTCACAACCCCCACCCACTGATATTAAAGGGGAAACCCGATCTACTTTCACGACTTCACACAATCAAAGCACCATAACACACTAAAGCCCCCCTCCCCACCACCGAGCCCACCCTTCCTAACCCCAATGACCACGCCCCCCTAGCCCACCCTTCTTAACCCCCAACGACCATGCCCCCCTCCCCACTACCTAACCCACCCTTCCTAACCCCCAACGACCATGCCCCTCTCCCCACCACCTAGCCCACCCTTCCTAACCCCCAATGACCACGTCCCTTCCCCAACACCAAATAAATAAATAATTTTTAAAAAAATTACTAAAAACAGTCAAACACATCCAAAAATACACAAAAACAAAAACACCAAAAACAATACGAAGTAAACAAAGACACAATCAAAAACAAAACAAACAGACAAAAAATACAAATTCCAACCCCCCCCCCGCCCACACACACACACACACACAAAACAAAGAAAACAAGCAAACTTACCAAAAGATGTGCTACCTCCACCAGGACTAAAAAAGAAATGAATAAAGAAAGAGACTACTTACCAGAAGAAGCTCCACCCAGAGGCCAGGAGAGAAAAAAAAGTCAAAATACAATAACTCCTACCAGCACCACCTGCTGGCCACAATAGTAAAAACAATTCAAAAACACACAACAGTTCCAAATAAAAGGCCACAAGAGTAAAAACAAATCAAAAACATAACACAAATTCACAATTTTACACAAAAGGTCACACCAATAAAAACAAGTAAAAAAATTTACACTAAAACATATGTCAATAAAATACAATAGAAACTTTTAGAAATCCTGTGCTGAGTTATAACTCAAACTTAAACTCTAAACATCTAAACACATTTTAAAAACATTGAATGTAAAAAACATTTACTTTTACATTACTAAAATTATGACCTATGGTACAACTAATTAAAAAAATTCAAAAAACTAAAACATTATTCACTTACATAAAACAATTTGAAAAAATTATATCATATTTTCTTCTTTTATTAATCCTCAAAAAAACCCAAAAAAACAGATCCCAGTTAATAACAGCCAAGCCAAAAAATTTTTACATAAATAAACATTTAAAAAATTAAAATTACAGACTAAGCAATTTTTAAAAAACATTAACACAATTTAACCTTCCAACACAATTTAAAACTATTGCAAAAATAAAATTGGTTCATTTTTTATTAAAACACACGGAGAAAAAAGCCCGGCAACGCCGGGCAACCCTTGCTAGTATCTCATAAAAAAGAAAAAGCAAGATCACCTCCTCCTCATATTTTTGTACTAAGGAAAAACCAAGAATGATAAGGCTAAAAGGTTTTCATCAAAGTAAAACCAAAATGAATACGTGCCCAAATGAGCTCTTGTTATCTCACATTCAACATCTGAAGACAGCAGTATGAGCGCATGGTATTTGAATCAAATGCGCTGCTCCATGGGGGTGTACATTTCAGGCCCTTTGCCTTTAAGATGTCATCAGGGGCTCAGCATGTCTGGTGGCCTTTATCTCAAGAATCTGCAACCTCCATTTCAAAATGTGTGCGTTCTGTATGGCGTGATGATGACTGTGTGATCTAAGAATCACACATTCAAATAAACATTGTTGAAAGAAAATGACAGGGTGGTACCCAAAGGCTTCGAAGCTGCTGGAAAAGCCCCCACTTGGACAAAGTAACTGCAGGTAGGCCTTGATGTGCCCAAAGGACTCTTCTCCACCCTCCCAGCAATAAGTGTGTGACTAAGTGCAGTGTGCAGAGACAGTATACATTTTGAAGATAAAGAAGGCAGTACATCTCTCCCTATTTCCAGGTTTATACATTTTTTAGCTCTGAAGATCTGTGGCTTCTTACCAGGAAGGGCAATTTTAGCTCCAACAGCTGGTGTGTGTTACTGTGTCCCAATGAAAGTGGAGGTAACTATATCATCTGACTCTAAAATATCCTCAAATCAGTAAAAGCTGCAAAACCTAAACTGGATAATTCAGGCACTATGAAACATGTTGCCAATTTTCTGGCAATTGTCCCAAGGCAAAGGCTCCATTAAAGAGTGGATGAAAGTGTCCTCACTATTATATGACCCAACATAGAATTGTTTAAAACTCCATAACTGAATTTCTGTAATTCTGCTTAAGAGAATTCCTCATAAGGCTATGAGAGTATGGCATTATTCAAATTTAATGTCTCCTGGAATTACCAGAGCCAGTCTGAGATTGCAGTCCTATGCATACTTCCTTGGGAGTAAGGTGACTATATTAAAATACAGGACTCTTGTGACCTTAATTACTTGGAAGAAAAGAATTTTTAGCAGGCATAGGTACTGTGACAAGTGACCCCTGCTGAAATTGCCACTTTAAAAAAATTAATCACACTAGACTAGAGCCTCTAATACTTTTCTCACTGCGGGGCTAAGCCCTGTAGACCACAATAGGCCTAATGTCCAAATTAAATATGAGCAGGAAAAATGTTACTTAGGTGGGTTGGCTCAGAGGCAAGAAAAGCCACCTCACCACCAAGAAATGTGCAGCCACTTAATTGTACTAGTAAAGATGAAAGTAAAGTTCAAGGTCTCTCTTGTGCGAAAGCCAGTCATGTCTAACTCAACAAGGAGCCAGTGCTCATCTTCGTTAGCAGCAGGGATTCTCAACCTGCGGTCCACGGGCTGGACATAGCCCACGGTGCCATTTCATGTGACACCCCCCCACACTGCCTCCACCACACCAGGAAGTGCCACGTGGTGTAGGAAGGGCAAAATGGCTGTCCGGCCCCTGAAGCTGTCTGAGGAAGTGTGACCCGGCCCCCGGCTTAAAAAGGTTGAGAACTCCTGGTTTACAGCAAAGAGACAGCGGTGTCTGTGTCTGTAGATGTTTCTGTGGTCATGTTGCAGGTACGACTAGATGCTGGAGTGCATGAAACGCTGTTACCTTTTTTCCCAAAGCAGTACCTATGTTTCTTCTTGCAATTTCTTGCTATCAAACTACAGTATTAGGTTGGCAGGAGCTGAGGCAGACAACAGGAGCTCACTCTGTCCGGCAGAACTTGGGTCTCAATTGCTGACCTGTCCACCTTCCAGTCTTCAAACTTAGCGTCTTAACCATTAAGCCACCATGGCCCTCAGATGAACGACTAGTAAAGGTCACCCTTGCTCGAAAGCCAGTCGTATCCAACTCTAGAGTTCAGTGCTCATCTCTGTTTATAGCGAGAGCGGGCGCTTTCTGCATCTGCAGACGTTTCCGTGAGACATGTGGCAGGCATGACTAAAGGTAAAGGTTTCCCTTGCTGGAAAGCCAGTCGTATCCGACTCTAGGGTGCAGTGCTTATCCCTGTTTCAAAGCTGAAGAGCCAGCGCTGTCTGCTGCTGCAGAAGTTTCCGTGGTCATGTGCCAGCGCAGGCATGACTAGACACCGAAGCGCGCGGAATGCCACGGAACGCCACGGAACGCCGTTACCTTCCCACCGAAGTGGTCCCTATTGATCTACTTGCAATGTCTTGCTTTCGAACTGCTTGGCAGGAGCGGGGACAAAGAACCGAACTGCTGACCTTCCACCTCCCAGTCAGCGTCTTTAGCCACTTGAGCCACTGCACACCTCAAAAAGATGACTGGGCCCCAAATGCCTGGAGAATTAAAGACTGATATTAAGAACTGTGGGCGCGCATCGTTTAAACAAAGCTACGCAGGAGTAATTTTTCTTTGGGCCGGAGGAGTAAGTTGGTGATAGGTTAATTTCGGGGCCACATACTCAAGGGTAGCCGTGGTCGAGTAAAGAATACTTCAGTTTCTAAGTGCCTAACACTTTATTAAGCTTGTTTGCACCCCCCCCCGCCCTTTCCAGAGTAAATCCGCACAATTCGGCGGGATTTACCCCAGAGGAGTAAACCGCATTTTTTCCCTCAAGGCGGATTTTGTCGCCTGGTTCTCTCGTCCCAAACCGCTCCGCGGGGAGCCCGAGGTGCAACTCGCTGGCACGGGAACCGAGGGGGGCCAGCAGCTCCCTTGGCGGGCGGGAAAATGCGCGTGAAACACAACCTATACAGACGCGTTCAAAAGACACGGAACCTGGAGGCAGGGGGGGTGGGACGTTTTCTGTTTCCTCACTGGCTTCGTTGCCCCAAAGCGAGACCCGCCCTTGGCTTTCTCTCTCTCTCCTGGGGCACGACGGCTCGAACTGGCCATTTATTTTAAATTCAGATTTCTATGCCGCCCAGCCAGGTAAACCCGACTCAGGGTAGCTCACAAGTTAAAACATACATAAAAACAATTAAACCATTAAAAACCCAACATACCCACCCACCTACCCCGTTCACCTTTAAAAACTATCCACATTAAAACTACCCGCATTGAACAATTAAAAGAAATGGGGGCTGCGCGTTGCGCAGACGTCGCGCTTTCTCTCTCTCACACACACACAACTCCTGCCAACTTGGAGCAGTGCAGCCGCCAAAGTCAAATCCGGGAGGAGGTGGGGTGGGTGCACTGGGTGGGGACTACTAGTAGTAGAGTAAGTAGAGGACAGAGGAGGGAGAGAGCGAGAGAGAGTGCCGTCCAAGAGACGCTCCTCCTTCCTCTTCTTGCTCTCCCCCCTTCCTTCCCTCCTTCCCCCCCTCTCCCCTTTCTTTCTTGCTGCGTCTGTTTGTACTTTAGCTGATCCACTAATCCCCTGAGAAAGCCTATTTGCAGTGAAGAGTATCTGTAGGGGGCGAGGCTGGTCCATGTGGGTTTGTGTCATTGGTTTGCAAAAGAGAGACCCCGCCTATTGCCCAAACACAGGGAAAAAGCGAGAGAGAGAGAGAAGACACCCCTACTACCTCTCTCCTAGCTACTCAACACAACGGAGACAGGAGACTCGAAAGCAAAATATATATAAACAACACCCCTCCGCGCCGTTGTTGGATTTTTTTTATTTTTTTGAAGGAGTCAAAGACTTATTTAGGAGGGGGAGAAGAAAAGAAAGGGGGGGGGTATTCGAAGTTGCAATTAGATCCCCACCCCACACCTTCTCCCCCCCTCCAACCAACCCCCCTCTATCCATCCTTTGCTTGGAGTAGCGGCAGCGAAGGAGGAGAGGATTAAGTTTTTGTGCGCGGCGTGTGTCATTTTTTTTAAAAAAAGGTGGATCTCTCGGCCAAAAAATAAAAAAAGGGGAGAGGAGGGGGGGAGAGAAAGCGAAGCGATCGATAAGAGGAGGAGGAGGAAGCGCGGAAAAAAGATGCAACGCTGAAAAAAGAGAGCGGCCAGGCGGCGGCTTTAGCCAAAGAGGACGGCCGCCCCCCCCGGACCCCCCCTTTCCCCGGCTCCCTGTGGACATTAAGCGGCGACGACGAGGAGGTGAGGCGGGGGTGGGGTGGGGGGACGGGCAGGCGGGGAAGGAATGGAAATCTAGGCTGATATGCCCAAGCTTCGGCCGGCAGTGTTTGGTTGGTTTGGTTCTCGCTGTGTTTCTTTCATTCTGAGAATCCTACCTGCCGTCGTGAAATGTTTGGGCTCTGGTTGTGTCCATGTGTTTGTGTGGCTTCACTGCGCCATCCAGAGAAGCCAAACTGGCGGTGGCGGAGAGGGGGGGGGGGTTGGAGAAGAGAGAGAGACACGGGAGAGAAAGGACAAGGGAAAGCTTGAAATGTGAGGACATCTTTGGTCATAGCTCACTTCCACCATCCCCTTCCATTCCCGCCGGCGTTAATGGTTCTAGAGAGGGACCATGCCATTGCCATCCCATTCCCGCCATTCCCCACCCCACCCCAACGGTGGATTTGGGGTGCATGTTGACTCGGGCCACTCTTGCTCAGTACAGTGTTCAAGGTGTGTGTGTGTGCGTGCGCCTTTATCAAAGATTACATACAATGCACAGGGTTGTAGAGCGCGCGTCGTTGGGTTACATCCCCCCCCCCTTCACCCTTGATGTATTCTGGCGTGCTTTAAGATTGCGCTGGGTGGGGGCCAAGGTGGGACAGATCGGTGCCAAGCAAATAGATCCCTGGGCTTTTAGATCGCCGCTTTCCCTCCCCCCCCCGGCCAAAAAAAGTAAGTATGATCCGATTTTTGGTTGTTACATACTTCATAGCAGGGGGAAGAGCTTGGGGCGAGCGCCGGGGGAGAGGTAGGAAATTAACAAGTTGCACCCTTCAGTTTCATCTCCCTTCCCCCACTCCACCCCCCCTTTTTTTTTGTTTCTTAGCAAAAAAAAATCAAATATGCTTAGGCGGGGGAGTGAGTGAGTGACGTTTAAACGAGGTGAAGTGGAAATCTTTTGTTTTGCTGGGCTCTGCATTGTTTACTTAGTGCTGAGTGTGATGGACAACATCTGCCAGCAGATTAGCAGCAGGGGTAACCCACGGTTTCCAGAGAGCTGCCAAAGTCTCGGCCAAGACAAGGGAGGAGGAAAAGGGGGGGGAGAGAAAGAGGCGATCGAGCTGGAGACGGGGCGGGGGGGGGGTGAGTAGAGAAGGAGAGGGAGCGAGTGGGTGGGTGGTGGGGGGAGACGTTTCACACAGTTCACTGGGGGGGGGACTGCCTCCTCCAAAGGTTGCTCACAGTCACAGGGGAGATCTACTACTTACTCGCTGTTCCTCTCTTCCACCAACTTGAATGCAACCCGGAGAAAGTTTTTTTTTCCTTCCGACTGCTGGAAGTCGCGATAAAGATTTGCAAGCGGGTGGGTGTGATCCGTCTGGGCTCTCCCCCCTCTCTCTTTTTTCTTTCTTTCCCTCCTTTTCTTTATTTTCCTAGTCTACTTTTCAGAGCGGGAGAAGGGACGGGGCGTGGAATAACATGTCCTTTTTAATTTTATGGGCGAGCCGAAAAGGGCTCCCGCGCCAAGAGTCCTGTAAAATAAACAGTTGCATGAGAAGGGGGGTGGGGTGGAAAAGGGGGAGGCGGCGGTGGTGGTGGTAGCGGAGGAGGAGGAGGAGGAGGAGGAAATGAGCAACGGCTAGGCGAAATCGGTCTCGGCGGCACTTGGGAACCGGGAATGAAGGCGGGGCGGAGGGAGGGGGCACCACCACCACAATCTGGGTAAGAAAAGCTTGCTGGATCCCAAGAACCGAGAGTTTTTTGTTTTTGTTTTTTAAAAAAATGGGCTTTCCTTTTGCTGAGCAGCGTTGTGCTCGGTTGCATTGTGACATTTACAAAGTGGGCTTGCAGTTGTTTTGTTTCCCACTCCTGCGTGGAGAACCAACAGCGTCCCTTTGCCGCCCCATTCAATTCTGTTACTCCTCGTGAAAGTGCACATTCGATTTTCCTTTCCTCTTGTTTCATGACTTCGTAATAATTTGTTTGTTTTTTGTGAAAAAAACACCACACACACACACACACACACACACACACACACACACACACACACACACACACACACACACACACACACACCCTCCTGAGCTGATTGGTTTGGGAAGGTGTTCGTGTCACATATTGTTGATCAGGGCTTCTGTCGTGTGGATTTGGGAATCCGGGGTGATCTTGACTATTCTGCCCTGGCACTTTACTTCAACCCTCATGTTCTCTATCCTTGGAAGGCAAACTCTGCCTTTGGAGCATAGAGATAGCAGGGGCAAACATCCTTTTGGTTCTTTTTGAAATGGAAAATTGATGTGCGGTTTTTGAAAAAGAAATGGCCGAGTGTTTTGGAAAGGTGTTGCCTTTTACACAGATCAACAGAGAAGCATCAGTGAGCAATCAGTTCCTTAGCAACTCATCTGGACACCGGATTTTTTCCTGTGTATCTGATTTTCCATCAGGCAAGGCGTTTGGCTAGAAACCAAACATTTACTCCTGACCCCTTACAACTTGTAATTGTCTGAGTTTTCCCTACACTCTTGACTATCCCTTCTGTCTGATACTGTCGCTTTCCAAATAATGGAAACAAATAAAGTTACGCAGACATTTTATACCTTAATTTAAGTCAGTCTGTACATTTCTGAAAATGTCACATTTCTTGTATAGTTCTTGTGGAATGAACTATATTAGGGTCTTTATTGTTGTTTATAGGGATTATAACTTTGACATTTTAAAAAAATGCATTAAAAGCTTCATATCTTTTCAGCACTTTATAAGTGTAATTGTATTGATTAAAGCTTGTTGCTGTGTGTAATTTGGCTATAAATAGAGTGTTCTCTGACCCAAACCTAAATTGGCAGATGGCTGTAAAAACTCCTCTTTCCTTTCAGGAAATTTTTGTCAGTTCTAAAACCAAAACATGATTTTCGTGAATGGTTAAATACTCCAATGGAATCTCTTCTCTTGTGATCTGTGTCATCTACAGCAGAATAAGCATAGCACAAGAGTGATTTTGAAAAAGTAGTTACTACTTTTTGAAATAGGCTTACTCTAGTCTTTAAAGTTGATTATAGCCAATAAATATGTGTTACATGCATGGCTGAAGCATTTTCACTTGTGTAACATGAAGAAATCAAAAGAAAGCTACTCTTCTGCAACAATGTAGGATGCCATCTACGCTTTAATAATATTTTCTTGTTGATAAATAAGATGCAAAAAGCACAAGTTTTGGTTGATTTGCCTTTTTATTTTATCCATACCAGTAGAATAGCAGGAAAAGAAAGACTAGTTAGTATTATTAGGGCTGATTGTGCATATGAAAGAAAACAAACACTCAGTTTCCATGGGTTTTGGTAGATCTTGATTACAGTTATAATGTGTTTGTATCAATGAACAAAAAATATTTTTTGGGGGAGGGGTGTCCTATACATCTTCACTAAAGATAAGAGTTGACTTATTTTCATTTGGCCCTAAAAATTTACATGCAAACACTCAGATTCATTAGTATTTTCTCATAGTCCAGAAGCTAATTTGTACTATGTTCTATATACCTTTACTTTGTAGGATTTTTGAGTGAAGTACTGTTTTGGACTTTTTTGAGACTAAAAGAATGCTACAACTTCTGTCAACTTTCTTAAAATAAAATTTAAAAGTGTAACAATTGCAGTGAAACAAGATGACTGTCAAATGTTTACTGAATATCCTGTTATGTCAAGTTATGTAAAATTTGATACAGATACGAGTTTAAGTTGTGCAGAGATAGTAAGCAATCTGAATGTTCTTATATCATTTAGTAAAGATGTGGATAAAGAATAAAGTATTGCTCATGGAACTGGTAAGATATGGTAGAAATTATAATGTGTGATATTGAGATTTCATGGAAGGGCCCATAAAATGAACACAGTTGTTTAAAAGAATATTCTTTTGGTAGTGTCATTGAACATAATCTGAGAATAGTGAAACATGTGATTATAGAGGCAGACTGTCAACATCTCTTAGTTTGGCTCTGTTTCAGATTGTCTTGTGACTGAAATTGTTCAGGCTACTAAGGGCTTGGGAATACACTTGGTACAACAGAATCTCATTTCTGTGGCAAAATACTGTAAATACTTTTATTGCGAGATTTGCAAAATGTTTAACCCTGGATCATTTCTTGGTCTTCAAACCAAAATTGCAATATATTTAAATTTCCAAAGTTTAAAATAATGGTGCAGTGCTATACAAAGGGCTGCGGTGGCTCACTGGTTAAGAAGCTTGCCTTGCTAGCTGGAAGACCGGCAAGTTGGCAGCTTGAGACCCGGGTACTGCATGAAGGTGTGAGCACTGACAACCTAGCAGTTCGAAAACAAGAAATTGCAAGTAGATTAATAGGGACCACCTTGGGTTGGAAAAGATCTTGGGGACATGAAAGGAGCCTCATTCGGACGTCCCCTGAGGAGTGTTTCTCCAGCAAAAATCCTTTCAACCCAGAATAATTTCTGATACAAAATTGTTAGTGCTGTATATTTTTACCTTGGAGTAAGTCATACTGTGTTACTTGGGATTTATTGTCTAGAAAGTTTATATACTGTATTGACTACAGCATATAATAAAATGGAACTGGCTAATTATTTAAATACTTTTTAAAATTGCCCTCAAATCTTCCTTCTTTGCAGTGTTAGATTTATCTCTAGTTGTTTGCCCTGTCTAGGCACTGTGGAGGAGTTTTAATCCTAATAGATTGATTCATTCAGCGCTGTTTTAGTCCAGTCTAAACGATTGTAAAGTCTGATGTTAACTATTAATTCTTGTGATTGTGTTTTTCATAAACCATCTTGAGTTATTTTAGTGGGATATGTGGTGAATATTAATCAACACTTTTTAAAAATAATAATAAGATAATACAGACAACCTGCCAGAGAACCCTTTCCTTACTAAGCAGATGTGTCAGTACTGACCCTGAGGTCAAAGGTTGGAAAGAAAAGATTACAGCTGCAACTTAGCTGCCACAGAGACTGTGTCTGCCAGCATGGGGGGGATTCAGAAGCACAAGCCCTTTCTCCATCACTCTACCAGCCTGTTTATCTCTGTTGCCTGCCTCCTGTAGACTGCAAACTTAAAGCAGAAAGGCTTCGTCCTACTCATTGCTGTTTAGGCTATGAGGAGGACAAAGTACAGAAGCCTGGAAAAACCTCAAATGTGCAACACTTCCCTACAGAAGGAGAGAATCCAGATAATAGTCGTTCTGGACTGGTGAACCATTTATGCTGGTCAGGGCCCCAGAATCATTGTTCTACCTCTTAAGTCCACTCTTTAATTAGCAATAACAATTATATCCCTCCCCATAATGCTTAGAGCACTCTCTGAGTATTTCACAAGTTAATTAGCATTTTGTCCCCAACGTGCTGAGTACTCATTTTACTGACCTTGGATGGATGGAAGGCTGTGTCAACCTTGTGTCCCATCAGGATCAAACTCACAACCTTTTGGCTGCAGTACAGCAGTTTAGCCACTGCACCACCAGGGCGTTAGACAAGATGACTAGATTTCCCGTGTACTTGCTCTGCTTTGGTCTGTATTGAACAGTTTCAATACAAGAGTCTCATCTGATTTTTGCTTTTTAATATAAAGAGTATAGTAAAGACATGGTTGTTATGGAACCTGTCATTGTGCTTTTAATCTTAATGAATGCTGTAAGGAGCCCAAAACTTGAATATATACTCCAACCTTTGCTGCATGGCTTGGTTATGCATCCTCTAGCCTTCCTGTCCACCTGCTTTTTAATTGGTTGCGTTATCCAAGTCATTGAGTACCATAAGTAAAGAAACTGAACATTTTCATTCTTCCTTTTGGTTTACCTGGGGTTTCTGATTCTTAGTAAGAAGAAGTTCTTTATGATACATTAAATAAAATGATGACAGCAGATTTGCTATCCTGCAAGTTTATGTTTTTTTTAAACCTAAAATGATATTTTCAGAGTTTTAGCACTTTTCCCTTCTACCTCTAAAATAAGAAAGTAGGAATTACATTTTATTGTCCATATAGGACTTCTTCCCCCCTCCAGAAGAAGGTGGAGAACAGTGACATTGTGGGAACTACTAAGTGATGGTATTGATTTTGGCTGAAGTCTTTTTCAAGTTCAGTGTGCTTAGATTCACAGCCTTAGGCTACAATCCTAAATACACTTACTGGACGCAAAGCTACATAGAACACTTCTGTATTTAATTCTAAGTAAGCCTGCTTGGATTACACTCTTGGGGGTTATCCATACTTTCTAGTGGCAGATGTGTTCACACATAGAGCGTAAAGAGAATAGAATAATCTTTCAAACACTAAAGGACAAGTAGCTGATACATGTATGGATCTTTTACACTTCACCAGTTCCCCACAGGGAATGGGGTGCAAACGTGGTAGAAGTGTTAGTGCTGTAAGTTATTCATTCTCATAAACTTCTATTTTTAAAAGATGGCTTTATAGCTTACCGGTATAGAACAAGTCTTTTAAAGCCAGTCCTCTTCATAATGCCCTGTTTAGGTTCGATCTAACAGGGTAACTCTGGCTGAGTGACTTTAAATTCCACTTCCAAAATGTCAGTTAATGCCATGTCATTTTCTTGTGAATCACTTTTGAAAATGAAGCCATACCCTTTGCTCTTTTGTGTTACCTAAATGAGGGGGGGGGGATTAAGAGGAGTTCATGGTAATAGTGTCACTGGCTTTCACTTTTAACACTGTCATTTCAATAGAGAGGATGTGTGATGTATGTGACCGTGTCTTGGTTTCCAGTACTAATACTGTACTATAATCTCATTGTTAAAAAGTATCAGTCTAAATGTGTTGTGCTCAAGATGAAGGTTACCGATAGGCATCTTATTCAGGCTAAGGTCGGTGAAAACTAATCTTCTGTCAGACTATGTGCTGTGCAGATAATACTTTTGTAGTTCATGTTGAGAGACTATCTTCATTATATATACTCTGTGTGTGTTTAAAATGCAAATTCTTCATAGAATGGTCTTGACAAGATAACATTGTCAGCAAATAATCCATCAAACAGTCTCATTTGGTGAAAGAGAGGTTTCCAAAACTGATCCTAAATATACTTACTCCACTCTAAAGCATTATGCAGTGGTTCTGAGATCCCACATTGTCAACATGGCTGGAGAGGAGTAGCTACTTCTTCCACCTCCCTCACACTGTTTTGTTCACACAGACAACAGAGTGGGTGAAGGGAAGGGGGTCTGGCTTGTGTATGGGCTCTAACATATGAGCAAGAACCCTGGAAAAATCTCTGCTCTTGCCTACCTGTAGCACTCACTCATGTCCAGGACCTTCTCTTTAGATATGTTGCTGCTCACATGAGCAAAGTGATGAGAGTGTGTGGGCCCGCAAACAAAGATCTTTCTTTTCAGGCAAGCTAAAGGAATTATTTGACTTTGATTGTTTTAAAATATTTTTAGAAATGCTTGTATCAATCAACTTTTTAAAAATGTTTATTTCTTTTAAAATATTGAAATGTATATTTTTAGCTTTTATTATTGTTTCTTTTTTTTAATGATGTAATCTGCATTGAGTCCTTTTTAGGAGAAACTGGGGCAAAAATATTTTAAATAAATAAATGCTGCAGTTCTGTGCACACTTTCATGAAAAAAGTATAGTCTTTTTATTCTTCACCCCAGACATTTAAATGGTGGTTATATGTGTTGTTATGGCAGTGCACCCCATGCATATTTAAGACAAGCTGTTTCTTCTTTCATGATGCTTGGCATTTCCAGTGGTTGAGGCTTAGGTGAAACTCGGAAAATTAGAATATCGTGCAAATGTTCATTCATTTCACTTAAAAGGTGAAACAAATATATGAGACAGACTTACTACATGCAAAGCGAGATATGTCATGCCTTAATTCATTATAATTGTGATGCATACATGAGATTATGTGATTATTATGGGGTACATGAGATGGGGGGGTTGGGGTTTTCATAAACTGTAAGCCATAAGCATCAATATTATAACAAAGTAAGGCTTGAATTATCTTGCTTTGCGTGTAATGAGTCTATCTCATATATTTGTTTCACCTTTTAAGTTGCATTATTGAACTGAATGAATATTTGCATGATATTCTAATTTTCTGAGTTTCACCTGTATATTCAGCAGTCTTGCGGAAGCAAAGCAGGTTTCTGATTTTGTTAAGATGTGAGATTCCTTGAGAACTCTTTGTATGCTGCCTTGTTCTGCATGTTATAATGTCAGTAAATACTGTAATATATATCAAAGTTTTTTTGGTGACTGACGTTAGAGTCCTCTGCAGAGAAGTTCATGATATACTATATATATACTATATATATTAATAAGCAAATTAAGCTTTGAGGTTAATTTGGATTAAGACCTTGAGTTGCAAATTTTTATTGTTGTCAGAAGCTAAAATATTGATCATTGGTATGTTTGCATAGAATTCCCGTGGAATTCTAGCTGGAAGCAAAGATACAAAGTTAGCCAATAGAGAAGCTGTTCTTGGAACTGTTTCCAAGGAGGGAACCATGTATGGAAATTTGATAACTTAAAGACGCAGGAACGTTTGTGAGTGTAACTGAATAAAATGATATAAAATGATCTAATATTGTACTTTTTAGATTATACCTACACAGATTTTCTTTCAGGTCACAACCTCTTTCTAGTATTGCCAATCATGCGTGTCAGCTGAAAATTACTCTGAGGTTGTAGTAGTTTGGAAGAAGCAGTTTCTTCTTAGCAATGTATGTTTAATGGGTGGGGCAGCTTTTCTCCTGGAGACAGAACACCTCACTTGCTGTAATGCAGGTTCTAAATCTTTAGTGCTGTCAAACAATCAATAGCTGTTTACTTACAATAAAATGTGGCAATTATTATTTAAATAGACCCCCCTGAAGCACATTGTGATTAGGGGAGTTGGGGAGTAGACACCTAATCTTTATGTAGAACTGTGTCCTAAGTAAATTATGCTGGTTCTCTCCTACTAAATCAGCCCCAAATAAAGCTGTTGCCTCTTATGGTTCTATGATGCTCTTCTGTGTTCTACTACACTGTTTTGTCAACTGTTTCTAGGAGAAAATAAAAGAGCTGCCAGATTTTGTCCCTTATGAATTCATTTCATTTCATTTCACTTTATTTTTGTATACCGCTTAATTCAACCAGAGATGACTCTAAGCGGTTTACATTGAGGAAAGTGCAAGAAACAGTAATAATAATATAAGGACCAAAAAAAAATCAAAGATAATACAATAAACAGCATAATCAGCAAAAAACAATAATCAAAATATACATGGCATAAGACCAAAATAAGAAAAAGCAAATGCAGCTCGCGCTTACATCAAAAAGAGTCCGGACAGACGGAGTCCTCTTAGAATAATGAAAAGCAGTAGCTGACAGGTGGCTCCCATCCGCGGAACGATGTCGAGGCTCCGGGGAGAGTGTGGGACCTCTTCTGCGGCAGTGGTGGTGGCTTTTCTCTTCTTCGGGCCAGGTGTGGTTGCGAAGGGGGGCGGCTACCCATAGGTGGCTCCCATCCCTGGAGCGATGGCGAGGCTCTGGGGAAAGCGTGGGACCTCTTTTGCGGTGGCAGCAGCATTTCTCCCCTTCGGGCCAGGCGTGGCTGTGAAGGGGGCAGCGGCTGCCCACAGGTGACTCCCATCCCCGGAGCGATGGCGAGGCTCTGGGGAGAGCACGAGACCCCTTCATCTCTTTCTCCTCTCCTCATCTTTTTTGCTAAGTATAGCCAGATTCACTGCAGCTCCAAGAATCCTCTGCATCTTTCTGTCTTTGATTCTTAACTAATACCTATTCTTCATCTCCCCTTCTTTACTCACTGCTGAAAAAGATTCTCTTTAATAGGAGAAATCCTGAAATTATCTGTTCTGATCTCTCTCTACTCCATCACTCCTTCCTAGTAATTTCTTTGCTTATACATTCTACAACAGTTTCAGCTGTCTAACATGGCAAGTTAACTACCCTGTTGTCAGTTAACCTTTCCACATCATCATTTCTCTGCTTCTGGTTGTCTTCTCTGCCATTCTCTTTTCCTGTGGCTCCTTTCTTTTGTAAATTCAGATTTGCCACTCCTAATTTGAAGAAAATCCCTTCATTTGTCCTGTCTCCCTGTTTCTTTCACCTCCAAACTCTTGTAGTTCTCCTTCAGTCTTTATGCTCCTTCGTCTTCAGTTCCCTCCTGGCTTCTGCTTTCTAATGAGGAATGTAACAACCAGTGTCTCATCTGCCAAATTGGTTTCTACTTGGGCGTCTTCCTCCTATTTCTCTCTGCTGCTTCTTGTCTCAGCTTCTTCTTTTGATTCCTTTATGCTTTATGTTTCTGTGATTTTGTTGGAGGGTCTGATTCTACTGCTGCCTGTTTCAGAGTGGCTTAATAACTGGCATGGTCTGTGCACTGTTCACACTTAACTGTACAGTAAAACCCCGACTTACATATGCCTTGAGTTACATAAAATTTGACTTACATAATGATTTTGTGCTATAACCATGTCCTGATTTACACAATTTCCTATGGGTTTGCTTCGAGTTACATAAATATTCTTTTTCCTATGGGTTTGCTTCGAGTTACATTAAAAATTCATTTTTCCTATGGATTTCCTTCAAGTTATGTAAAAATATTTTTTTCTATGGGTTTGCTTCAAGTTACATAAAAAAATGATTTAAGCAAAAGTCTACGGAACAGACTTTTTTTTCGTAAGTAGGGGTTTTACTGTACTTGTCCGTCACAGAATTTTCCCTTCCATCTTATTCTGTTTCTCCAGCTGCCAGTCTGATATTTCTGCTAGAATATTTCATTGCCCCTTCTTTCTTCCATTACGTGTTCTCTGATTCCATCACCATTCCCGTTCCTAGTCAGATCTAAAGCATTGGCTTAATTTTTTATTTCCCCTTCCTTCCCAGGTTTAGTCTGTTGCTAAGAGATTGCACTTCTCCCTGAATAACTTTGTGAAAGTGGAATCCTTTTTTGTTTTTGCAGCCAAAAGTTTGGTTCATACTCTTGTCATATACAACTGTGATTATTCACTTTATTTTCCTGATGTGACATTGCAACTGTCTCAGCTGTGTGGCAAATGCTGCCAAAATAATTCTCCTTGTAATTCATGACATTCCAAAATTTTCCTTAAATCTCTACACTGGATTCTTGTCCTCTGGGTTCTAGCATATAACCATCAACCAGCTCTCTACCCCAGAATATCTCTGAGGCCTGTAACTTTTATTTACCTTTAAACCAGGGGTTTCCGACCTAAGGCCTGTGGTGCAATTTCATGTGGCCCCCACACCCCTCCAAGGGCATTCGAGAAACAAAATGGCCACCCCTTTGAAGCTGTTGGAACAAAATGGCCACTCCCATTGTGCAGGCATGGCAAAATGGCCCTCTGGCCCTCTAAGCTGACTGAGAGAGAGTCCCCTGGCTTGAAAAGGTTGGGAACCCCTGCTTTAAACTATCATGAACTGTCTGAAGGCCTCTGTTTCCTTATTCTTCATTCTTTTCTTCTTCCTGTCTCTTATACTCTTGGGTATATGTTTCAGTCATACACTTCAATTTTTCCACTGAATCATTTCCATTAAGCTTTTAACCCTAGTATTGGGAACATATAGTTCTCCTGATGCTATTAGACTATGAATCTACTTGGCATCAATTAGTGTGCCCAGTCATCAGTGGTGATGGGAACTGTAATCCAGCAGCACCTGGAGGATCACAATTTCTTCATCACTGGTGTTTTGAGAATGTTTTTTGTAGGTCACGGTTCAATCCAGAGTGATACCCAATTACGTTGAGGTAGGACAGTGTTCCCAAAACCTTGCCATCTCAGCCAACTTGAAGCTTTATTTGAGCTTCTCTTTTTTTTAGTGGAAGGCAGAAAATGTGCTTTTAAAAGATTTGGTTTCAGCTGGTTGTTTTATAATATAAGGGTGTAGGATCTTCTACAAAGAGCAGAAAGCATTGTGCATACACTCTGGTATCCCTGGGCAATGGTGCACAGCAAACTAATCTTTTCTAACCAGAAACGTTGTACTGTAAACTTGCTGATGAGCAAAATTCAAACCCAGTTACAAAGAACAGTAAGAGGTGTTTTCATACATTCACTTTTTCTCATGATTCTAAAATTATATTCATTCAACCAATCAATACTTTGTTTTGCTTTAGTTATCTTAGTGGATTTTGTTCCAACCTTCCTTCAGGGATGTCCAGGTAGAGTTTCTGAGGTAATTTAGGTAGAGAAGGAAGAGATCCTTTTGTTCACAGAGATGCAAAACCCTTCCACTTTTGGAGTGACATGAATATGGTGTTGGTGTGTGTGATCGTTTCAGTATATAAGTGGGTGTGGTATCCTCTTTGGAAGCCTAACAAAGGGGAAAGTGACTAAAATACAGTACTATGAATAATGAGATTGAGACAACCAAGGCTGTCTTTTAAAAGTGATGTGTCCATTGAAAGATTACATAGAACTTTCTTTTCATGGTCTTCCTTTTTGATCAACTACACAATTCTAAACTTTCCCCATTAAATGTTAAATGTAGAAAACTGAGTTAGATGGGATGATCCCTTTAACTTTGTATTGTAAACACTGGCAGACAGAAGCCCTTAAAGCTTTCTAGTCCTTACATACAACCTTTAAAAAAATACTGAATCATAAGAACTATATTGTTCCTCTGAATTTGGAGCTATAGTATTTTTTCAGATGAGTTCATTTTAATGAGAAATGGACAGAAAAACTTCATTTCATACATGTGAACCAGTGGGGAAGTTTTAAAATTACCATATATTAATTTATCTATATTACTTACTGTTTTTGCTCAGATTTGATCCTTTATAGGAGCAAGAGCAACATTGAGTACATTCTACTGTGGACACATACTGGTAAAGAAAATACCAGAGAGCATACTCAATATTTTGGATTACATGCCAGTCAAAGCAGATCTTGCTTGGAGTTATTTGAAAATGTGATAGAAAAAGAATGGAGCAAATTATAGGAAATCTGTGGTTGTGTGAATAAAATCAGTGCTGTGTAATTTAAACTTTAAAAGAAGGAGTGTTTTGAGTTGTCATCCACTTTGTAAAGTCTCTAGCGCCAGGGGTAATCTTGTGAAAACACTACACATGATTGAAAACACAAGTTTAAAATTGAGGTCACTTAACTATAATAGAATGGTGTTCTACCATAACAAAATCTTGAAGTTTATTTGCCAATAAGTCTGTATCCATGCCCCCCCCCCAACAGAACTTGTTTGAAATTTGGTGTGTGAAAAGGGACCTTGTATTTTTTAGTTTGAATTTAGGTTGAACTCTGCAGTTGCAGGAATTTGAACTTTGCAGTTGCAGGAATTTGAAATATTATTCAGGCAAATATTATTCTAATTTGCTCTACAGTCTTCCGGGAAATTGTCATAGTTGCTTTGAATTTGTACTTTCTAGGTTGTATTTTAGAGAGCTGGTGTGGGTAGTCTCAGCCTTGGTTATATGTTTCTTTAGCTAAACTTAAACAAACATTCTTTTTTCCTTCCCTCCATTTTGATGCTTCTCAGTGTTTATATGTGTATGTTAAATTTGACAGCAAGAGATATTTCAATGTCATATATTTATTTTCAGGACAAACTGTTTTCTCTCCAATTATAGAAAATATGTTTAAAGAAAAAATAAATGTTTAACATTTTTGTCATCACTCTTAGTTTTTGTTCAGTCCAAAAGTCAGAACTTTAAAAGTGCAAGGCCCACAGTGTGGTAACTCTGTATATGACAACTCCTAAAGCATGGATTACCTTGCAAATGACTATTGGCCACTTGTTTCCATGGAAGCTGTTCTAATTGGTAAGAGTGTGGCTTAGGTACATTTGGACAGTTGGGAAGGAAACGAGGGAAGGTTTATGTGCATGTGCATCAACTCTTTCTCTAGGGGTATGGCCATGAGTAGGCATTTGGAAACATTAGTCTCACTCATTCAGTTTAATGTTATGACTAAGTCTGGACAAATGGCCTCTATTTGTCTTTGCAGTATTGCTAGAACAAACCAACTTCAAAATTGAATAACACTAACTACACTTTCATGTGGTTAAGTTAGCTAACCCTAGATGAAGTGAAGATTAGGTCCAATTGCTGTTCCCAGTTGCGGACTAGTTAATAAATCATGTTGGTCACATCCAGTTGGGACTGCCAGCTAGGATCAAGCCTACCTGGACTCAAAGACATAGTCCAAATAGGCCAGAAGTTGGACAACCGAGGAATCCGTATAAACAGGAGTAGGGGACCTTAAGACTATAATGGGAGTGGAGTCCAGGAAAAGGTCCAGAAGGCCTGGTTTGCAGGGAACCAAGCAGGACAAAGCACCACAGCAAGTCAAGAGACCTTCATTGCTGAGGCAGCTTTTGGAGGGAGCTGTTTTGTAACCTCCCAGGTGGTGCTTGTGAGGGCCCTGTAAGCTACAGTAGTTTGTGGGTAGAATCCTGTAACTATCAGAGCTGTTCCTCTGGCATTCAACCATCAGTGGAGCCCTGAAGCTGCCTCAGAACCTGACAGAAAGCATAGCAAACATTCAAACCCCATATGCTCGTACCATTCTACCACTCGTGACGTTGAATAACATCCAATGAGTGAGTACTGTCCATCATTGCCAAAGGGTATGCCATAGAGTTTATAAACATATTACCAGTGGGCAAATTAAGAATTACCCCATGTTCAAAAAGCCTGGAGAAGGTAGCCACATTACTCTGAAAGGAAGTAGTCAAACCAATCTTGTTACATCAAAAATACTATGAGTTCTATTTTCAGTGTTTTACTGTATGGAGGATGGTGGATTAAGATGAATAGTCAACATTAATAGAAAAAATTCTGAATAGTAACTTTGGCTTCCTGTCCCTTTTTTTGCAAGGGCTTTTGGTTTACAGAAATTGGTCTTCAAGACACCAATTTCTACACATCCGTATGCTGACAATGTTGTTTTGTCCTAGTCAACAGAGTCTTCAAGTTTAAGGTGTTATCCTTTGGCCTCTCATTTACCTTGGGTTTAGACAAAATGTATGGTCTCTGTGGTGGCATACCTAACAACACAGAAAATAAACATTTTCCCTTACATAGATGATTGGTTCATTGAGACCTAACCTTCATCTTCTAACCTACAAAACTACTTTCCTGATTGCCATTACATCCTCATGAAGGACTCGTGAATTGGGTGCACTTAGATGTGAACACCAATGCACATGGTTTCAGAAGGAAAGGTCACATTGTTCATTGCTACTACAAATTCTTATGAACAAAGGTCACTCCCTCCAATCTTAAAAGCTCACTCAAATTGTGCATCTCAACCTCCACTCCATGGCTGATTGGAATAGACCACAAAGACAGTTACAAATCTGCAAGCTGGTCTAGACCCTTGGCCTTCATGTGACATTAGTTGATATTTATGTTAAGCAGGATGCTTTGTTCAGCAGAGTGGCCTTGTACTCCATTGATTCTTCCATCATTGTGGCTTCCTGCTAATTGCTAAATGAACTTGTCAGTCATCCATGACAAAGAAGGACAGGTTACTTACCTCGACATCTGTGATTCACACATGCCACTTGATCTCCCCTCAGTCTACCACTGTTGTTATTGCCTATGGCAGACAATGAAGTGATAGAAGCCATTGGGCAGACATTCTGGTGCAGAGGGGGGGAGGGCTCTACTCTAAGCTCTAAAACAGGGGTCAGCAAACTTGGCTCTCTAGATCAGGGGTACCCAAACTACGACCCAGGGGCCAGATCTGGCCCCTGGTGCCAATTCATCCAGCCCCTGAAGCCCTCACAGTTCTGGATGAATTGGCGTCAGGGACAGGATACAGCCCCTAGGTTGTAGTGACCAGCCCCCTGAACCACGTGACCGGGCCGTGACCCAAAAAGTTTGGGCACTCCTGCTCTAAATGTTCTTGGAGTTCAATTCCCAGATGCCCAAGTCAGTACACCTACTGATCAGGGCTTCTGAGAATTGAAGTTCAAGAATGTTTGGAGAGTCAAGTTTGCTGACCCTTGTTCTAGAAGGGTTCCAAAGGAACTCTGTGCAGACACAAAATTAATCCATTTGTAAGAATCACAGATGACCACTTGAAGTACAGTTGCAAGTAAATAACTTGCCTGATTTTTAAAATAAAAGATGAAAGTACAAAATAAAACAATGCATGAACTATTCTCATAAGCAGCATTGCCACTTGTCTTTAGTGTAATTATATTTTGTATACTTACCAATTACACAGTTATGTTTTCAATGAAAGGGTGAAATTACCTCTTCAAGAGATTAAAGAGGAGCATTGCAGAACACTAAATCAAACTATACATATGCCAGAGTGTGTTATGTGTGTAGTTACAACTGCAAAAATTAGCACTGCTCTGACTTATTTGGCAATACTCCAATTGAACAAGTACTTGGGAGGCATATTGAAGCCTTTCAGGAGGTTGGGTGGTGACTTTTTAGTCATCATCTTGGCTTTTAAAAAGGAATATTAATCTCTGGAATCCTTTCAGCGCAGTGAATAAAAAATTGACTATCATTCTCACCTCTGGATTGCTTTTGAATGTTCTGCCAGCATTTTGGATAATGATGCAGTTTGGCCTCTGTATTTAGTAGTATAAATAAAATATCAAGGGTGAGATTGCTATGTTGAAATTTTGATATATTTTTTTTGTTTAGCTTTTGAAGGCATGTCTTTGTTCAAATCATTGCTCTATCATAATGGAGATGAATTGAGGTTACAAGCATGTCTCAGTACAGTATTCCTTTGAACTTGAGATCAGTTAAAATTTTCTTTTTTAAGTCTTTGCTAAAACCAACCCTTGAATATTTCAGCATACTAAGAGTCTGCAAGTTGTAATCAACTTGACCAGTCAACAAAATCCTTAACTGGCAGGGTTGATAACAACACTAGAGGTTGATGCTGTGCAGGACATGTAAGTGCTTTGGCTAGACCTTTTTGTGCTAAACCTGGGATAAAAGAAAAAACTTGAAATATTTCCTTGTACATTAAAAAAAGATTTACAATTGTAAATGAGCAGAAACTGTTCTTTTCCTGAAGGAGCTTCAGAAAGTTATGTAGTGGCTCTGCTATTTTAAAATAGGTATTAATTTTTTTAGATATCACAAGCTAAGAAAGCAATTCAGTTTTATCGCTATGGAAGATTTGACCATAGAGAAAGAAACAGAGACTTTTGACTAGGGATGTCTAGAATTTGAAATCTGAAATTTGAAATCTGGCCACAAGCAGGAAAAACTTATAATGGAGTCTGCTGTCAACATTTACCTCCTCTCCCATAGCTACTGTAAATGTATTTAGGGCAAACAGTACTTTCTAAAGCAAGAGTTCTCAACCTTTTTAAGCCGAGGGCCAGGTCACACTCCCTCAGACAGCTTTGGGGGGCGGACGGCCATTTTGCCATTCCTCCTGGTGTGGTGGAGGTGGTGGTGGGCCACATGAAATGGTGCAGTGGGCCGCAGGTTGAGAATCCCTATTCTAAGGAATTATGGTGCCAGGCTGCACCTTGTATTGTAACTCAGTTTTTATGCTTATAGGTTGGAGGGCGATGTTTGCTTCCTACACACAGCTCTCATCTGCTAACCCTTTTCTGAATTTTTTTCCAGAGTGGAACAGAGGTGGAAAAACCTAACTCCCTGTTAGAGGTTCCCTACACCACATCCACATTCTGAGCCATGCAAGGAGCTTCATCTCATGATTTGTTAGTGGACCAAAGAATGGATGGTTCTTAGGGCCTTATTCCTTTTGTTGGTCACTTCGTGCTTGCTTTTGGAGCTTTCTTGGAACATGCATGTCAATGCTGAAGGATTTGTAATACACAGTTGTCTGGCCACTTGAAAATTCTTGGTTGATCTGTGTTGTAATTAATGTAAGCCTGCCCACCACCCTCCATTTCCCAAACACAATTTACCAGGCTAGCTATTGTGCCAAACAACTTATATTTGAACACTGTGCCAACAGACAACTATACACAGCAGCTGCCAGTAAGGGGGCACTGATCAGCCAGAGCTTTGACTCCTTTCAGTTCCCTAAGTACCTGCTCTCTTCATGAGGCCCTAAGTTCATTAATACTGTACTACAGAAATATAATGCACTATTTATATCAAGGGCATGTGGCTTGTGTAGTGGGCTCCTGTCAGGGTAGCAGTCTGGGGCTCTCTCTCAGGCTCTTGATATCATGAGTATGTCTCCATCACCACTCTCCCCAATAAGGAGGCTTGACCACCTTACCATCCTGAGCCTGACATCCACACCTGTACCCAGACTCCACACCAAGGATCCTCTTTTTACACCCATGGTTTCCAACATGGGGCATATGCCTCATGGGGGGCAATTTGATTTTTAAGGGGCAATTTGAGAATGAGTTATTAATAGTTAATGGCCTTTTAGGCTTCCTCCACATGAATAGGAGTTCATTTGGAGAATAAGAATTATATGTCATGGGTGGGCTTCAGGATTTTAGAGATGCTTAGGTGGGGCATGGCCAAAAAAAGATTGGGAACCACTATTCTACACATAAGTACAGCCAGGAGGTAATGTTGGGTTATCCTCTTGGCTCTTCAATACCCTCTGGATCATCTCCTCAACCACATTTCCAGTTATCTCCTCCCAGACCTTCTCCACCAGCACCTTGTTTCCCTTTTCTATCTGCTAAATACCAGGGTATCCCTTATGGGTTGGCTTCCCTCCAGAACTTTCCACCCTTTCTGGGAAGGTCCCTGCTGCGTTGACATTGCCTCTCCTCTAGCAGCTGCCCACACCTATGAGGTTGCAGGAGGTCTGGAACCTGGTCACCTGTTTTTTGTTTTGAAGTTAATGTAGTGGACTGAAATGGCGGCTAGGTAAATTTCATTATCAGAAAGAACTAGACTAGGGAGGAGACAAGCTATCTTGTATGTTGTTTTATGTCACTGAAACAAGGTTGGTTGTCCCTTGATTGTCCCCACTAGTGCAGAGTGAAACAAGTACCTCCAAAAAGCAGCTTGTGAGGCAGCATTTCAGCAACATCCATTATATTAAAGGAGTCACTTTGGGTGTGCATTAACATATGTAATATATAGCATAAGACATAGGTAAACCTAAAAGGCATTGCGTATGTCATAATTTGGTGACAGTTTATAGGACAAGGTGAATAAAAAATGCTAGACTTTCTTTAGAAAATAGTTTAACAAATAATAGAGAGAAATATACAGTAGTAGTGTATTGAATGAGTCCTTCGTCATATTGTTGTGTAGCCTGTTCTTGAGTAAGACGCCACAAATTATGGTGCAAAACACCACAAATTTGATATTCTATTTTTGACATGGAAAATGTAACATGGGACAGTTATTAGTAAGAGTAACTTTTACTGTGAATGAGTGTCAATGGTGAATAATATGATCAGCATATTGTCTAACATATTTGCTAGTAAGTGATGATTGGTGTAGGTGTTTGGCCATTTCAAATTAAATATACAGTAATGACATATTTGGAAGTCATCTGGCATAGGCAACTCTCCCATCCTGCTTCAGACCTTTTACAGATAAACCCTTGCATAATTTTGGTATTTATTTATTTATTTATTTTTCACACTTATATACCGCCCACTCAGGTACAACCCAACTCAGGGTGGTTTACATAGCGGACAGTAAATACATAAAAAGACACATGATAAAACAAAGTTAAAAGTTAAAAAAACCCACCCCTAAAAGGTGCGCAAGTACCGAAGGGACCTTGGGGGAAGGCACACTTCTCTATACCAACCACCCAACGGTACCCCCATCCCCACCCGCACCCCAAACTTGGCCCGCCAGCCAGGTCTTTAGTTCCTTCCTAAAGGGCAACAACTCCGCCTGGAGACGCAGTTCCACAGGCAGGAGGTTCCAAAGGGCCGGTGCGGACACGGAGAAGGCTCTCCTTGTGCCAGAGAGGTGAGCCCCCCTGGCTGATAACACAATTAGAGAGCCCCTCCGGTCCGCTCTGGTTGGACGGACAGACATCCTTAGGGCGATGCGGTCTCTAAGATACCCTGGCCCACTACCATGTAGGGCTTTAAAGGTCAAAACCAGCACCTTGAATTGCACCCGGAGACAAACTGGTAACCAGTGCAGCCCCCGAAGCAGTGGTGAGGCATGGGCATAACGTCCGCACCCCATCACAACCCAGGCCGCGGCATTCTGGACCAGCTGCAGCCTCCGAATGGTCATCAAGGGCAGCCCCATGTAGAGCGCATTACAGTAGTCTAGTCTGGAGGTCACCAGAGCGTGAGTGACCATGAGCAAAGAGTCCCGGTCCAGGAGCGGGCGCAACTGGCGAATCACCCGAAGTTGGGCGAAGGCCCTCCTGGCCACAGCTGCCACCTGTTCTTCTAGCAGCAGCCGCAAATCCAGGAGGACCCCCAAGTTGCGCACCGGGTTAGTCTGGGGCAAAACAGCCCCATCCAAAACCAAAGATGGTAGCTCCCGGGATAACGCAGGACCCCCTATCCATAGCCACTCAGTCTTGCTAGGATTCAGCTGTAGCCCATTTGCCCTCATCCAGACCCCAACGGCCTCCAGACAGCTGGAAAGGACTTTGACTGTATCACTGGGGTCCCCACGGGCCGAGATGTACAACTGTGTGTCATCCGTGTACTGGTGGTACACGTGGGAACGGATGATCTCACCCAGCGACTTCATGTAGATGTTAAATAGGAGAGGAGAGTGTACTGAACCCTGAGGCACCCCATATTTTAGGGGCTAGGACTCGACCTCTCACTCTCCAACCACAACGACTGGGTTCGGCTCCTCAGAAATGAGGAAAACCAGGACCACACCATGCCCTGGATCCCCAATCCTCGGAGCATTTCCAGAAGGATACTGTGGTCAACGGTATCAAATGTCGCTGAGATGTCAAGAAGAGCAAGGACGGATGGATGACCGCTATCCCGCTCTCGCTAGAGATCATCCATCAGCGCGACCAATGCAGTCTCAGTACCATATCCAGGTCTGAATCCTGACTGGAATGGGTCCAGATATTCCGCTTCATCCAGTACCCCCTGCAGCTGATGTGCCACTGCCTTCTCCAGAACCTTCCCCCAAAAAGGAAGGTTGGAGACAGGACTGTAGTTGGTTAGGATTGCTGGATCGAGGGATGGCTTCTTCAGGAGGGGGTGCACCAGAGCATGTTTCAGCAATACATCCCCTCTCGAAAAGACGCGTTAATTATAGCCCCGACCCAGCCACCTGTCACCGTCTTAGAGGCTTTTACCAGCCAGGCGGGACAGGGATCCAATGGACAATTAGTGGCACGGACTACCGCAAGGAGCCTGTCCACTTCATCCGGGGCAACTGGATCAAACCGATCCCAGGTAAAACCGCAAGACTGCGCACTGGCTCCCCCTGAACCCTCCCCGTCCACGCCAAGTTTGAACCCCGAGCGAATCCGATTGATTTTCTCCACCAGATGGTCAGCAAAGTCCTCAGCCGATCCCTGCCAACCAGGCACAGGCCCCGTCCTACCCAGGAGGGACCTGGTCACCTGAAACAGGGTGGCTGGGCGATTATCAGTGGAGGCAACAAGGATGGTGAAGTATTGCCTCCTCACCACCCCCATCGCCACTAGGTAGGCCCTAATAGCGGCTCTAGCTAGTGTCCAATCAAAATCACTCTGGGTCTTCACCCAGCGGCGCTCAAGGCGTCTCTTTGCCCGTTTGAGCTCCCGTAGTTCTTCAGTGAACCACGAGGATGACCTATCTCCACGGGCTCTGAGAGGCCGTAGTGGAGCGATTACATCTAAGGCAGATGTCGTCGACCCGTACCACAAGTCAACAAGTGTCTCAGGTGAATCGTGTTGCCGATCCAGAGGAAATTCCCCCAGTTCCCTCTGGAATCCATCCGGATCCATCAGTTGCCGGGGGCGGGCCACTTTAATTGACCCTGCCTCCTTACGATGAAGTGTCGCCCCCAGAAAGTCTAGAGCCACCAGATAGTGATCTGACCATGGCACAGGTGTTATGTCTAGCTTCTGTAAACTCAGATCACTCTGCCACCGCCCCGACAAAAAGACTAAATATGGCGTGTGGCCACTGCCCCTGGTCGGGCCCTGAATTACCTGAGCCAGGTCCATAGCTGCCATGGAAGCCATGAACTCCTGTGCCACCTTGGAACCAGACCCCAGCGAAGGCAAATTGAAGTCCCCCAAAACCATCAGTCTAGGGAACTCCAAAGCCAACGCCGAGATGGCTTCAAGGAGCCCAGGCAGGGAGTCCCTTACCCCGCAAGGAGGCAGGTACAGGAGTAGAACCCCCAACTGACTGTTAGGGCCCAACCGCAGAAGCAGGGCCTCACAACTCGAAATTTGTGGAGCGGTGGCCCTGGCGACTCCCAATGACTCCCTGGCTATAATGGCAACTCCACCGCCCTTACCCACATCCCTAGGCTGGTGCCAGACACCGAATCTGGCCGGACACATCTCTGATAGAGGCACCCCATCCTCAGGTCTCAGCCAGGTCCCAGTGATGCATGCCAGGTTGGCCCGCTCCCCCAAAATAGAGTCTTGTATTAGGGGAGCCTTATTACAGACCGACCTGGCATTCATCAGCAGCAGCCTAAGGGCGGGGTCACCCTGGATCAGCTGCTCGGGACCTAGAGGTGAACCCGGGGGGCCAGAACGCGGGACAGATACTAAGCAACGGTCCTGCGTTCCCCGAGTGTGGCCCGCCCCATGGTTCCCGCTATAACGCCCCATGCCCGTCACAACCTTTAAATGAGCCCCTGGAACCTCCACCATTAACCCAGACGGAGTGTCGCCCTCTCTCCCCGGCTGGCAAAGCAATCTCTCCCTCCCTCCCTCCCTAACCCACTTAAAACATACCCTCTCACTCCCTCCACCCCCCCTAACAGAACTCCAATGATGGGAGTCTCCTCCTCCCGGCCCTGGTCCAACGGGGAGGGGGGGCACCACCCCTGAGGCCGCCAAGCAACCCTAGGTGCGGCCATAGTTCTCCTCCCCACCACGGTCCACGCGGCACGAGGCGCGATGCTGCAGGGATGGCGAGGGGTGTCACTTTTGAGGCCGCAAGCAACCCCAGGTACGGCCAATGTTCTTCTCCCCGCCCCAGTCCTGGCGGCACAAGGCTCATGGCTGCCGGGATGGCGGAGGGCGCCGCTTTTGTGGCCGCAAGCGACCCCAGGTACAATCAACACTCTCCTCTCCACACCAGTCCTGGCAGTGCAAAGCTCGTAGCTGCAGAGATGGCAGGGGCGCCATCTTTGGGGCCACAAGCGACCCCAGGTGCAGCCGATGTTCTCCTCCCCGCCCCCGGTCCTGGCGGCGCAAGGCCCTCCATTTGTGCTTTTTCCTCCTATGTCAACCAATACAATATGTATTCCAAAGTTTTCTCCTATACTTAGGTGAGGTGCCCTGCTTTATTTGAGTGTAGTAAATATTTTTCAACTCCATTTTGGATACACAGAGTGATGTCTAAACATTAGGTGCAGGACCTTCAGAATTGGAAAGAGTTTTCAAGCTCTGGTGTTAGACGTTTTGGTGGTTATGGTGTGCAAACTGTCCATTTCTGCCTTTCCTGCCAGATTTCTTGTTAACAGCGGAATCCTTAGCAGATTCAGCTTTCTATCTGTCTTTTATCTCTGGGTTTCAGAGCTCTTGTAATCCTTACAGTCTAAATAAATATTGCAGTGGTTTTAATCCCAGGTTGTTATCTTAAGTGCTATGTTTTGGTGCTTTTCAAAGGGCGGTGCACCTTCATTCTGGTGCTTATTTGTTTTGTGGTCTTCTAGCAGGATTATTTTCCTCTGTTATTCAGTAGCATAGTCAATGTGCTTTACGTAAATTGATTACTGCAGGTTTTCCCCTCAAGTCCTGCATGTTTGAGCATTCAGGAAGCTGGCTGTTAAGCCAGCTCCCCTGTAAATTTTGTTTGTAGTCGGTGCCTCATGCTTTTTGCATTGTTAATGCCCATCTTAATTCTGTTTTGCTTTTGAAACTTAATGGGCTAAGGGGAAATATAGCCAGGATCATTGATATCTTTGTTTGGTTTCATTTACCTGTGGCATTTACCTAACTCATCGCAGACCTCAGTAAAAGGCAATTACTTGTGTTCCCCAGAATGACACAGCTTTTCACCTTTATTATGCTTTGGTGTGAGATACCATGGTTACACTTCTGGTTAGGTGATGGGGGGAGGAAAGTGAAGCAGATCAAATAAATGTAATGATAAAGAGGTCCAGAGAAAAAGGAGTACCGTATTTATTCGAGTATAACGCGCAAAATTTTATACCCAAAAAAGGACTCAAAGTTTGGGTGCGCGTTATACACGAGGACTGGGTGCGCGCCTCTTTTAAACGAGCCTCAAGGGTAGGCACGGAGCACGCCGCGGCCCTCCTCCCAGGCGGCGGCAGGCACCCAGGTCCCGCTGCCGCCGCCGCTCACCTGCACGCACCCGCCGGAACGGTAAGGGGGAGGCGCTAACGCCAGCCACCCACGCTCCCGGGCCACGCGACTGAAGCCGGCGCCGGGTAGGCACGGAGCACGCCGCGGCCCTCCTCCCAGGCGGCGGCAGGCGCCCAGGTCCCGCTGCCGCCGCCGCTCACCTGCACGCCCGGGAGCGCGGGTGGCTGGCGTTAGCGCCTCCCCCTTACCGTTCCGGCGGGTGCGTGCAGGTGAGCGGCGGCGGCAGCGGGACCTGGGCGCCTGCCGCCGCCTGGGAGGAGGGCCGCGGCGCGCTCCGTGCCTACCCGGCGCCGGCTTCAGTCGCGCGGCCCGGGAGCGCGGGTGGCTGGCGTTAGCGCCTCCCCCTTACCGTTCCGGCGGGTGCGTGCAGGTGAGCGGCGGCGGCAGCGGGACCTGGGCGCCTGCCGCCGCCTGGGAGGAGGGCCGCGGCGCGCTCCGTGCCTACCCGGCGCCGGCTTCAGTCGCGCGGCCCGGGAGCGCGGGTGGCTGGCGTTAGCGCCTCCCCCTTACCGTTCCGGCGGGTGCGTGCAGGTGAGCGGCGGCGGCAGCGGGACCTGGGCGCCTGCCGCCGCCTGGGAGGAGGGCCGCGGCGCGCTCCGTGCCTACCCGGCGCCGGCTTCAGTCGCGCGGCCCGGGAGCGCGGGTGGCTGGCGTTAGCGCCTCCCCCTTACCGTTCCGGCGGGTGCGTGCAGGTGAGCGGCGGCGGCAGCGGGACCTAGGCGCCTGCCGCCGCCGCTCACCTGCACGCACCCGCCGGAACGGTAAGGGGGAGGCGCTAACGCCAGCCACCCGCGCTCCCGGGCCGCGCGACTGAAGCCGGCGCCGGGTAGGCACGGAGCGCGCCGCGGCCCTCCTCCCAGGCGGCGGCAGGCGCCCAGGTCCCGCTGCCGCCGCCGCTCACCTGCACGCACCCGCCGGAACGGTAAGGGGGAGGCGCTAACGCCAGCCACCCGCGCTCCCGGGCCGCGCGACTGAAGCCGGCGCCGGGTAGGCACGGAGCACGCCGCGGCCCTCCTCCCAGGCGGCGGCAGGCACCCAGGTCCCGCTGCCGCCGCCGCTCACCTGCACGCACCCGCCGGAACGGTAAGGGGGAGGCGCTAACGCCAGCCACCCGCGCTCCCGGGCCGCGCGACTGAAGCCGGCACCGGGTAGGCACGGAGCACGCTGCGGCCCTCCTCCCCAATTGTCGTCTAGCGCCCAGGAGCTCCACCCGCCGCTGCCCCACTGGAACGGTACGGGAACCCTCTGGGGGAGGCGCTACCGCCAGCCACCCGCGCTCCCGCGCCACGCGACTCAAGAGCCGGCAAGGGTAGGCACGTTTCTTATGTCAATTTCAATGCGTGGTGTGAAAAAAATTTTATACCGAGATTTCATGGAAAATTAGGGGTGCGCGTTATACACGAGTGCGCGTTATACTCGAATAAATACGGTAAGTAGTGTATTTCATGGAAAAGGTAAAGCTTGCACTGGCATCAGCCGCCCTGCATCACTGTACTTTGCAGAACATTTCCTGGCCATCAGATCCAATTAATAACAGATTCAGTCCTGGCTCCATTTTGCAGCTGGTTGCTAGCAGCAAGTTTGTGGAAGTCACGGTGGTACAGACATTTAGTATTATGGATTCCACGGCCCTGGTTCTTTGTTGCCCTAAGCTGTGTGCAGTCACTATACTGTGCAAGCTATCTTTTCGATGAATGCACTCTGCTTAGAAGATTATATTGCTGGGTGGTGTGGCTTGAATTGCTAGGAAAATCCCAGGTCACTTAAAGTTTTTCATAGTGGAATCCAATAATTTAAAAGTACATTTCTAATTGTTCTTTGAAGATCTAGTGAAGAACGTTGGGCTTGCTCTGTAATTATGTCTGTATCTTGTTGCTGCATTCTCATGGGTATGGTCCTCCAGGGCTGAAATTGTCTACTTAGAAGTTGAATTGAACTCCAAACAACTTTTGATGTTGGTTATCGGATTCATAGTACAGTAAAACCTCGCATAAAGTACTGTACATAGTACAGTAAAACCTCGCATAAAGAGCGCCTTGCATAGAGACTAGCTCGCTTGAAGAGCAGAATTTTCTCTGAATGCTTGCCTCGCTAAACAACTAAAACCAACCAAAAACTCACTTAACAACTAAATCGGGGTTCGCAATCCCCACCAGAAGTCACAATTGGTCACTTACAATGGTGTTTCGCTTAAAGAGCAAACTCGCTTAAAGAGCAATCCCGTGTAATGCATTATGCTCTTTAAGCGAGGTACCACTGTACTGAGAAATGGATGAAATATAGAGCAAAGGGAGAAGAATGGGTAACATTGGAACCTTGCATGTCAGATATAGCCCCTTCCCAGTGGATGCATTTCAGTGTACAGTATCTCCATATCTGCTATCTGTGCTGCCACAATTGTGGCAACAGTTTCTTTGCTCTTTCCTTCCTATCCCTTCAGGAAAAAGAGATTGATACTATCTCTCTGTAAGATGACGCTCCTGCATAGCTTAGGATGCTGCTGCAAAACCCTCCTGTCCTCCAGAGAGCCACAGGACCCATTCTGGCAGCTGCTGAATTTCCCTGATGTGCCCCATTGGAATGGAATTTAAGAGTGACTTGATGCCTAGTGCTTTGCTGATTCCTGGGCTAAGGTTTCAAATGCTAAGAGCTGAATCTTAAAATAAAAACAGTGTTTCAAAAAGGGGCTCTTTGAATCAAATATCTCAAGGAAGAGTTGAGAAAGCACTACTTGTCTGTCTTGTCAATGGAAAATATAACTCTTCAGCCAGGTTAATGATTGCTGTTTTTCTCTTTTCCCCAACTAAGAATTTGAAATGGTCAGAGTATTTTTCTTCTAAAGCATGAATGATTATAGGTGATGCTTTAGAAGAGGAAAATGTGTGTACTGACTGCCCCATGATGAGGTGAGTCTGGAAACATCTCTACACTGCGGTCAGCCAGTACTGAGCTGCTGCATGTTATACCATAGGATTGATTCCAGTTCATTTTCATACTTTATTTAACTGCCTTGAGCTCACCTTGTTATCCAGATTCCTCAGATTCGAATGTTATGCTATGTATAGTTTTATTCTTGTACATTATATCTTCTATATATCTTCATTCCATCTCTATGGCAGTTTTACTCTGGAAGTAAAGAGGCAAAGGTTCCACAACATATCAGAAAGATATATGATATCACAAATTGAACAATCATTTTCTAGGCTCTTCATTTGACTTGTTAAACGGAATATTGGTCCAAAACGGGAAGGAAAATTAATGTATCAATTTAGTTGATTATTATAGGTTGCAAGAAGTTTTATCCATGGATTTTTAAATTTACTGTACATGTATTAAACAATGCTATCAGTGATTTGTGTGGTAACACAATTTATGGCCTTTGAAATAAGGTAAGTAAATAACTGTAAATTGGCAGTATTTCATGTTGAACAAAGAAGAGAAGGGAGAGAAAAGACTGTTCTGCTTTTTGGAGCATCTACAGATAAAGAGAACAATTCATTCCTCAGGCAAGGAAAAGAAGGGCCCATGTACATCCTGTTGATCAACATTTTACCTAAATAAAATTGGATTTGAGTACAGTATATTAATGCATTGGGTTTAAAGACAGATGTAGGAGTTTTGTGCAGAAGGGAGAGAAAATCTCAGGCAGGTCAGTTGACCATTGAGGGCCAAAGGGTTGTATTCCTGTAGTTTCAGTGACTCTCAGTGGAAAATACATACTGCTTTTATAATGTAGTTACGGGTAGTAGTATTTTCCCTTTTATTCAAGTAATAACTGTAGGGGTACCAGGGTTAGATTTGAATTCTGACACACTACAAGTAGGGGGTCTTTCACCTTCTTGCCCTTGCTTGCGATCCTAATTTAAATCCTTTTTATTGTCAGCATTACCTAGAAAAGGATCTATCCACCACCTTACTAGCTTTCAGATCTTGTCTTGGACTTGTTTCAGGGCTGGAATGTGTGGACTTGAATGAATATAACTGCTTCTATAAACTACAGATCATGCCTCCTTCCAAAAATGGTTTTGATACAAAAAGGGAAGGAGAGCTAGCTCACTTCCCATCTTTCAGCCCCTGATATTGCACATCAGAAATTTGGGTAAGTTATATAGGCTTCTGCAGGTAGGAGATTCACTTGTCATACTCAGATAAGTGAAAGTACTGATCTGAATCATATTGGTATTCTTATTAGGATTTTTAAAATTGCTATGATTGTACTTGTTAATGTGTCAATGTGTGTCCTAATCATGTGTTTCATTGTTTGTCCAACTGCACATCTGAAATTTGCCAGCATCTTATCAATTAGCTGTAATTGACCATGGCATGTAATGCAGACGTTATGTGAATGCCAGTAAGATTCCAAATACTGTGTGATAGTGCTTATACCGGGCTACACCGAAAGAGCCTCCTTGAAGATTGTGGTATTTTTGAACCACAATTGAGTGTACCCTGGTAACCGCAACCTTGTGTTGCCGGCTAATCTTTCTCACACTAGGTCAGGTGAAAGGAACTGCAGAATGAACTCACCAGAAAGTTACCTTCATTTTGGCAGTTTCACATTTTCCTAGACATGGAAGAGGAAGAAGAACTGGACAGTGTTGTATATAATTACTCGGAAATAAAATCTAGAGTACAACTAGTCCTATATGCATTGACTTTGAAGTAAGGGCTATTTAACTGAGGAATGTAAAATTTGAAAAACAATGCTCAAAACCCAGTGAAGGTCATACATAATTTCTCATAAACACATTGTGAAATACTTTATACAAAAAGCTGCAATACAAATGACATTTCATCCCACAAGAAAGGCTATACTTGTGTTACATACTAATAGTCATAGTTGTTTTCAAACTGAAATGAGGTCTGTTTATACTTCAGTGCATTTGAGATTTTCTGTAAAGCAATGTACTTTTCAAATTCTTTGTACTATGGGAGCCTTACAATGTGACTAGCTCTAAAGTACTTCATTTGGTATAGAACTGCTGTAGTCATTTTGTTCTATGATGATTGCTGTTGGATTCAAACAGTCTATTTCAAAGGGTGACCTCAGATGGATGTCTGAGTTTAAAAACAATGGAAGCATGTTGCCTAATAAATCATTAGTTTCCAGGGGGAAAAAGAGAGAAGAAAAAGACAACCTTTAGACATTATGTTTTTGAAAAGTATGCTGTTTTGGCTTTCTTTTGCAAAATAAATAATTAAAAATACATTATTATACTAATACTTAGAAATTAGAAATTGGCTGAAAGCCAGTTGTAAGTTGAAACTTGAATAGGACTCCTAAACCAGTGGAACTTACAGGTCTTGACTCACCAGGCCCTACTGATTCAGTGGGCCTCCTTTAGTTGCAATTTCCCTTTTCTATTAAAAATAACATTAGTCATTATTTTGTTTACTAAAGAAAGGCAGTGGCCTTATATTTAAATAGTCTAGAGGCAAAGGTTATTAACACAACAATTTTTTACAAAATCTGTAATATTTATTCATTATCCAGGTACTTTACTTTCAGCAGTTTTCTGAGGAAGGTTGGAGCCATATTTAAGAATTGTTGGTAAGGAGAAACAATTACATGTGAGTAATGTATTGCTGGGTTTTTGTCTTTTGAGTAATGATTCGAAACTCTATCCTGTACATTGTTATATAAATGAAATGCTTGTTTCAGGTTGGAGGCGTAAATTAAGGTAGAGAAAATATGTTCCATTTTGGAAGATAATGACACATGTTTGGAGTCTCTTTGGCCCTAAGAGTTGCCTCTTCTTTTGTAAGTGACTTCATTAAAGTGCTTGTATGTTATAAGGTCAAAATGAGTTCAGCTTCCTTAGCTTAAACTCTCATTGGGCTTGGGTTTTAATACAAAGTAGGTGAAATTTGTTCCCACCATTGTTCAGAGAAAATCTTTTGTCCTTATTGAGTCATCTGCTATTGCTATTTTCCTGTTTCTTACTGCAACCCTTTTTTCTGTAAGATTGTCTTGTATTATTTGGCACTTGTAGAAGAAATAAGACCACCAACATGACAGGCAGAATCCAAAGATCAGCAACCCTGGGGTCCTTCTTCTGTACCTTGCCTAAAGCCTCTACAATGTTTTATATAAACTGTTCATTTACTCTGTAGAAACCCTGTGAGTATTCATCCTTTTCACTGAAGATACACTAGGACCACAGTGATTCCTGTCATTAATGTAAATAAGTCATAATGGTGTTTATATGGCATCGCTGTTACATCTGAGGGATGGTTCAAAATTTCCCTTGCCAGTGCAGTGTGTGAAATCTTGGGCTGAGTGGTGCCTTAATGTTCATGTGGATGTGCACTGCTGTATGTGTAGTGTAGATGAGTTGCACCATGCAGTTCTTAAATTTTGCACAGCCTGGAAGAGTGAATTAAATAATGATTAATAGCATACAAATGGTAAAATAGGGGCAGGAAGAAGAAAACATAGACTTTTCTTTGTGGCCTCTATGAACCTGCACTAATGAGTTTTTCTGTGCCAGTGCACAACATTTTGAAGTGATCTGTAGCTGAATCCATGCATTTTGGTGGGCCCCACCGGGCTGTTCTGAGCACATCAATTTCCCTTCATTTTTCCTTGGTCCCTTTTTTTGTTTGCTGTGACAACAACAATGTTCTGGAACCTCTCTGCTCTCATGTTACCTTTCTGCTGAGTCTCTTATGCCTTTGGAGTGTATTTTGTTCCCTGGTTCTATCTAACTTCAGATGTTATTTAGACAAATAAGAGTCCCTCATCTTGCTTCCTCAGATGAGTACAAAAAAGTTGGGAATTGAGGAGGCGTGGACGGGCAGGCACACATGGGAGACCTGGCAGTAAGCATATCTCCAGCCTGGTTTTAGCTCTCATGAAAGCAGGCAGATGCTTCTGAAGCAAGATACAGTAGAATCTCACATTCCCAGGTAAACAATTTTGGGGTAACTGTTGTAGATTATAGTAGTGTAAGTGTGGAGTGTGTTTATGGGTACCCTCTGTGCTTGCTCAGAGTTTGCTATTAATTCTATTAGTCATGTGCTGGAGATGATTAACACTTAATAGTATGTAGAACTGAAGGTTTATTATATGATTCCTTTCCGTAGGGCACTCTACAACACCTTTTAATTAGCAAAGTATTAACCCTTTTCACACATCCTCCTGATACATAATTATAGAGTAGAGTACAAACGGGTTTTCCTACAGAGTAAAACTGAATCCTTTTCCCTTTGTTACAGATTTAGTACCAAACAAAGACTGTCCGATTTAGTAGCAAATATTTTGGATTCAAATGTATCTTGCGTGTGAACACATTTGCTCCCTTTAGCAGTATTTTTACAAGAAGCAACTTAACAGGAAAGACAGCCTTTCCTGTTAACCAACTGGTGGTGGTTCAGAGTCAGCAATGCTTGTACATGATGAGGAGGCCTTCCTACTCCCTGCATTGCTGAAAATTGTAATTTATAGCTTGCAAAAAGTTTGAACTGAAGGGTGAGAATAGTTTTAAAAGCTGCAGTTAACAATTAACTGGGGTTAGCAATGTTGCTTCAGGCATTTGTGTTGCAGTTATTTGCAGTGCCATGTCCCCCCTGCATTTTACAAATGCAGCCTTATTAGCCCTGTTGAGATTTTTTAGAAAGTAGCTCATCTGTAAATGGTGGTGTAAACTAAATGTGTTGTGTGCATATAGAATAATGTTAGCTTTTGCTTTATACCATTGTGTATAGAATCTTTTGTTTAAAGTTGTTAAATACAGCGCTGTAAGAGAAGTAAAAAAATTGATTGGAAATTTATTTATGTTAAATCATAAAGAAAAGCACCACCAAATTCCCAAGTAAAGTACAGTAGTACCTCATACAAAGTCCACTTCGTACAACATCGAATTCATACAACATCGCCTAATTTCTTGAAAAAAGTTACCTCATACAAAGTCGCTCGACTTTGTATGAGGCATTGGGTTTTTCCCAGGTTGCATTGTGCCTAGGCAGTATAAAAAGCAGGACACATGCGTGCATTGCTCTTGTGGGTTTTGCACGAGGCAAAGAGTGTTTAGGAGTGGTTTTGAGCGCGATTTTGGATTTTTTTGAATTTTTTGGTCAGAATTTTTAGAAGCATTCCTGAAGCATTCTTCAGGTTCTTGGACAATCAGGGTTGTTTGACATGTTTTTGTAATGTATTTAGCCTTTAGACAATGATTTCTTAAAGTTCTGTCAGTTTCCTGTCTGTTTCCTTGACTTTGCCCTGAAGTCTGTGCTCTATGGAAACGATGTTGTACGAGGCATCACGGCAAGGATTTGGACGTTGTATGAGGCATCGCGGCTAGGATTTTGCATGCCTCATACAAAGTCCAAATCCGTATAAAGTCCAAACTTGTGGAACCAAGTTTGGACATTGTATGAGGTATCACTGTAGTTAGAATTTCTCAGTGCAAAAGTAACGGAAATATTATTTTCGTACAGCCAAATTTCATGAGGTGGTAGCATGTGTAAAACCTAGTTGTATATTTTGCAGTTCTAGTTAACTACAAAGTTAATATAAGATGTTTTGGTGCTTCTTTTGAAAGGATTTCTGTCAAAGTGGAGAAGGGAAAAGTACTGTGCTTCATCAGTATAAATGTCACTAGCATATTTTAATAAATTCTTGGTTTTGTCTGGACTGTACGTAGGAATGTTTTTTAAGGAATCCGCTACCCTCTTTTTAAGGTATGTGACATTTAAAAGATCTGTAAAGAAGATTGGTTCGACAGATTCAAATTATATTTGAAAGAGTTTTTCTTTTCCAAACAGAAAATGAATACTTCCTATTCTAAATGTCATTGTGAAGATAAAAACACATTTAATCAAATTTATACATTTATGTAAAATACATTTGTTTCTTTTCTTATTTTTTAATGATATTCAGATGTTACATTTTTGTCATTTCAAAGGTTTAATGAAGGTAGCATTTGAAACTGCTGGGCTTCCTGAATAAATGATTCCATTGTTATAAGAGGTTTTGGAATCTGTGGAAATTGGCACCAGTTTGTTATTTAAGCCCCTTGATCTAGATATTTAGTTAACCCTTGGCAGTTAGCATTGTTCAGCGTTATTAAAAAAGAATTGTTTACTAAAGATGTTTGGAAAGTCTTGATATAAATCTTCAGAAATGATAGGAAAATATTGGAAGTAAATACTACTTAATCATTGGCTTGGGAAGTTGTCTTTGAGGTGAGGATCTTTCAGGCATAAGCGACTGAAGCAGAGAGGCACCACACCCTGAAACTGAGCAGTGCGAGTCTCTCCTGTCTCAACTATGACTCACAATGTTTTGGGAGGCCACACCTACATGTCCAGCATAGCTTTACATTGGATAACCCATCGGTTGAAGAATTCAAGAGTGTAGAGAGGGTGGGGAACTTTGCGTCTTCTGTATGTTCAGAAAACTAGTCATCTGGAGAACACTGGGTTTAGAAGATTACCCTTAACCCAAGAAAAACAGGGAGAAAACTTAGAGTTTCAGGAGTACTGTACAGTACTTGAAAGTGGACCTTTCCTTGGATGATGAGGTACATTGTGGACCAAGTACCTGTAATGCTTATGTATTTAGTCAGTTCTGACTTAAGGTGACTCTCCCACAATTTTCAAGGTATAAAATATTAAAATAAGGTTTAGCAGTCCCTCTTTGTTGATGCTCTGGGACTGTGTAGCATGTTCAAGGCTGCACAGGAATCAAGGTACTCAATTCTGTCAGCCATATATGCTTTAGGTCATCTTGGTTGCCCCTCCTACTTGAAGGACAGTTCGAATTAGAACTCTCAGTTTCTTGTTCTGTAATGATGCTTTTCAACCCATTAAGCCAAGCGTTCTCAACCTTTTAAAGCTAGTAACAAGGTCATGCTCCCTCAGACAGCTTCAGGGGCTGGATGACCATTTTGCCCTTCCTTCCATTACATGGCACTTCTTGGTGTGGTGGAGGTTGGGGTGTGTGTGTGTGTGTGGAAATGATATCGCATCACAGGCCGCATCTGGCCCACGGGCCTCAGGTTGAGAATTCTTGCATTAAACTGTTGCATTTTCTGAATTATTTGCTTAATCCCATGACCGCTGAAGCTCTGCAACAATTACATGATGTAGTCTTTGTGATATTTCTCTTATTCAGGCAGAAATTGGTTCGACCAGTGGTGACATGCTGTAAGAACTGCACTTTTGAATCTTTTTCATTTTGTTGATCAACCATTTGGACCCCTATTAAAAAAAATACCAAATCTTATTTGCGATTGATTCATGTTTTCTTAGACCACCAGTGATGAGTTGCAGTATTGGAATCTATTGTATTCCAATGCTATATGATATTTCATGCTGTTTAGTTTATGTCTTATTTTGTCTAACAAAGATTATTTTTATATAGGTTGTGAGAAAACACCTCAGCTTGGCTTTCCAGTGTCTTTTCCATCTCTCTGCGCTCTTTTTACCCTGAGGGATGCTCAGAGGATGCACATGGGGCTTAAAACTATTAACCCTTTGAGATGGTTTTATTCTGAAAAACCTACCACCACCATCTCCTCCTATCAAAAGCAAAATAGTCTAACAACCAATATTTATCCTGGTAGATTGTAGCCAGAAGGTCAAAGACTAGAAATAGTACCAAAATTTCCCTTAGCAAAATCCAGTTCCAAACGTTAAGAGTGGATTTCAGAAGTTTTTGAAAAGAAAGAATACCCAAAGACTATATCTGCAAAAAAAGAGTCAGATACAATCAACTGCTTCAAAAGATGGAAAACACAAGTAAAAAAGAGTAAAACTTCTACAATCACAGGGTGGGAATGTGCAAAACAAGCACACACAGACAATAACACATTATAACTTCTTTCCTAATTTTTAAAAGGAAATTATAAATCTTTAACAGTCTTTCTGATTTTGCTAGCAAACATTTTGGTCAAATATGTTATTTAGATTTTAGAAATGCCACAGCAGACAAGGTCAGGGCCACTTAACATTGTCATCTGGTGCTACAGTTGACAAATCAGTTAGAGAAAATTCAAATGTTACATAATTTAATTTAATTTTTCAATTTGGATGCCGCCCCACTCGCAGAGCGACTCTGGGCGGCTAACAAAGAAAGACACAATATCAGAATTACAGTACAAAATATCAAGTCATAAGCATTTCAGAATCATTACAGTGAATATCCCAACCACCATCATAAAACTTCAACCCATCCCCACCTGCCTGTAAAGCATATATTCTATGGTTCTGTACTGAAGATCCGAATATTGCAACTTTTCATTCTCCTCAATGAAGAAAGATTGGTGGCAAAACTCCTTCTTGTGATATTAAAAGAACCTTAGTGGTGCACAGTAGCTAAACTGCTATACTGCATCCCAAACATTGTGAGTTGGATCTTGATGGGATCAAGGTTGACTCAGCCCTCCATCTTTCCAAGGTTGGTAAAATGAGTACCCAGCATGTTGGGGGCAAAATGCTAATTAATTTGTGAACTGCCCAGAGAGTGTATTAAGTGGTATGGGGTGGTACAGAAGTGTTATTGCTATTGCTATCTTCTTGTAAGATTTTTGTGAGGAGAAATCTTGTAGAAGTCTCCTCAGTTGCCTCATAAGTTACCCTTGTAGAAGATAACTACTTTTAGTGAGAGTTCACTTTAAAAGATTAATGCTTCATTGAGTTCTTCTCAGCCCTGAACAGTAGAGAATAACCACTCATCTTTTACACCAAGTATTTGAAAAAATTGTGGTGGTGGTGGGGACTTGCAAAAAAATTGCTGGATTTTGTTTTGTGTCTTGTGTGAGGGATAATTAGAGCTGTCACTGAAAGCTTCCTGTCTCAACCCCTGACAGTGGAGGGTCATTCCATTCCTAATATTCTTGGGAAATCAACTGTCTTTCACCATGACTTTAAAAAACATCAGAGAGACTTTAAAAAAAACAATCTTGATTGATCAATATTTTGTTTCCTTTGTTTGTTAGTGAATTAGCATTAACACTGAAATCTTTGCTTTGAATCAACTGGGTTTTCTGGACAAAGCAAACTATGGGAAACAAAAAGGAGAAGGTAAAGAACTGGGATCATTTTTGGAAATAATTAAAAGTCAAATCGGGTACAGGGAAAGTCTTGCTGTTGTTGTTGTTGTTCAGTCGCACAGTCGATTCCGACCCTTTGCGACCCCATGGACCATTTTCCTCCAGGCACCTCTATCCTCCACCATTCTCCTCAGCCCACCAAGCTCTGTGCCCATTGTGTCCACAATACCATCTATCCATCTCATCTTTGGACGCCCCCTTCTTCTCTTTCCCTCCACCTTTGCCAGCATCAAGGCCTTCTCAAGTGAGTCCTCCCTTCTCATTTGATGTCCAAAGTACTTTAGCTTCATCTTCACTATTTGTCCCTCCAATGAACAGTCAGGATTGATTTCTTCCAATATTGACCTATTTGTTCTCTTCGCTGTCCAAGGGACTCTCAGGACTCTCCTCCAACACCACATCTCAAAGGCATCTATTCTTCTGCGCTCAGCCTTCCTAAAGATCCATCTCTCACACCCATACATTACCACTGGGAATACCATTGCTTTGACTATGCGGATTTTTGTTTTCAAGGTGATGTCTCTGCTTTTCACTATATTCCCCAGGTTTCTCATAGCTTGTCTCCCCATAATCAATCGTCTTTTTATTTCATGGCTACAGTCGCCATCTACAGTGATCTTAGATCCCAGGAAAGTAAAATCTGTCACTGCTTCTACTTCTTCCCCATCTATTTTCCAGGGACTGATCGGACCTGTTGCCATTATCTTGGTTTTCTTGATATTAAGTCTCAAGCCAGCTTTTGCACTCTCCTCCTTCAATTCAATCAAGAGGTTCTTTATGTCTTCCTCACTTTCTGCCATTAGAGTGGTATCGTCTGCATATCTCAAATTGTTGATGTTTCTCCCAGCAATTTTGATCCCATATTGTGATTCCTCCATCCCTGCATTGCGCGTTATGTGCTCTGTGTATAGATTGAATAAGCAGGGTGATAAAATGCAGCCTTGTCTTATTCCTTTTCCAATTCCAAACCACTCTGTCATTCCGTGTTCTGTCCTAACTGTTGCTTCTTGGTTCGTGTACAGATTTCTCATGAGGCATATGAGGTGTTCTGGTATTCCCATCTCTTTAATTACTTGCCACATTTTGTTGTGGTCCACACAGTCAAAAGCTTTGGTGTAGTTGATAAAACAAAAGTAGACTTGTTTCTGGTATTCTTTTGTTTTCTCCATGATCCAACGTATGTTGGCAATGTGGTCTCTAGTCCCCCTGCCTCTTCTGAAACCAGCCTGCACCTCTGGTAGTTCTCTCTCCACGTGCTGCTGAAGTCTATCCTGTATTATCTTGAGCATCACCTTGCTGGCATGTGGGATGAGCGCAATTGTTCGGTAATTTGAGCATTCTTTGGCATTGCCTTTTTGGGGGATTGGAACGTACACTGATCTTTTCCAATCCTGTGGCCACTGTTTTGTTTTCCAAATTTGCTGGCATATTGAATGCAGTAGTTTGATTCCATCATCTTTTAGGGCTTTGAAAAACTCAACTGGGATACCATCATTTCCACTAGCTTTGTTGTTTGCAGTGCTTTTTAGGGCTTTTCTGACTTCACTCTCCAGAATGTCTGGTTCAAGTTCAAATTTCTCATTTTTGTTATTAACAGGAGTGTCGAGGTCCTTTTTGTAGAGTTCCTCTGTGTACTCTTGCCATCTTTTTTTGATCTCTTCTGCTTCAGCTAACTCCTTTCCATCTTTGTCCCTTATCATGGTCATTTTTGCTTTAAATGTTCCCTTGATTTCCCCAATTTTTTTGAAAAGATCTCTAGTCCTGCCTATTTGGTTGTTTTCCTCCATTTCTTTGCACTGTTCGTTCAGGTATTTTTCCTTATCTCTCCTTGCTTTCCTTTGAAATTCTGTATTCAGGTGGTTGTATTTTTTCCTTTCTCCTTGGACTTTTGCATTCCTTCTTTCCTCTGCTATTTTAAGGGCCTCATCAGACAACCACTTTGCTTTCTTACCTTTCTTTTCTTTTGGTATGCTTTCTCTTGCTGCCTCCTGCATTATGTCCTGCGTCTCTGTCCATAATTCCTCTGGTACTCTGTCTATCAGGTACAGGACATTAAATCTGTTCATGACCTCCACCGTGTATTCTTTAGGGATGTTGTGTAGGTCATATCTGTCTGATCTAATTGTTTTCCCCATTTTCTTTAGTCTAAGCCTGAATTTTGCGATCAATAGGTTGTGATCTGAGCCACAGTCTGCTCCAGGTCTTGTTTTTGCTGACTGAATGGATGTTATCCATCTTTGACTGCAGAGTATGTAATCAATCTGATTTCGATGCTGGCCATCTGGTGATGTCCATGTGTAAAGTCGCCTCTTGTGTTGCTGGAAGAAGGTGTTTGCTATGACTAGTGCATTCTCTTGGCAGAACTCTATCAATCTTTGCTCTGCTTCATTCTGTGTTCCAAGACCAAACTTGCCTGTTATTCCATTTACTTTTTGATTTCCTACTTTGGCATTCCAATCTCCTAAGATAATGTGGACATCATCTCTTGGTGTCTGTTCTATAAGGTGTTATAGGTCCTCATAGAACTGGTCAACTGTGGCTTCATCGGCACTAGTGGTTGGTGCATAGACTTGGATTACAGTGATATTGAAAGGTTTGCCTTGGATTCTGACTGACATCATTCTATCATTTTTGATATTGTATCCCATTACTGCTTTTCTCACTCTTTTGTTGACAATTATGGCTACTCTGTTTTTTCTGAGGTTTTCTTGCCCACAGTAGTAGATATGATGGTTTCCAGAGCTGAATTCACCCATCCCTGTCCATTTTAATTCACTGATGCCCAGGATGTCAATGCTTATTCTTTCCATCTCATTTTTAACCACTTCCAGTTTTCCTTGATTCATAGACCTCACATTCCATGTCCCTATGCAGTATTGTTCTCTGCAACACTGTATTTCTCCTCCCCCTTTCGTATCCCTCTCCCTTTTTGATCTGCTATGCTGAGCATCCCCTTGTTTTGCCTTTTGTTTTGGTCCATAGGGTTCTCTTGGCAAACTTTGTGGCGTGCCTTGCCGGTCTCTACACCAGAAATGCCATGTTGGAAGAATCTTGCATTAGCATAAATATTAGAATATAGGACATATTATGAGGTACTGTATCTCTAAATAAGAGGTAATATTTCCCCAAGAAATTATGTATAGATCTTTGAAGAGAATGCTGAAACTAGATGAGATTTAATTGGTGGTAGAAACTAATATTTGAGATTCCAAATTGGCATTTTCTCTTTTAGCAGAAAAATATAGGTGTTCTCAGCCCTTTCTGAAATTGTGCTGAGGAAGAACCAGCCTAGGATATTTCGGTTTCTAAGACAGCAAGTGGCAAAAAACATTTTTAGTAACTGACATGATTAGACTTTAATGTACATCAGATTTGCTTCCAAGGGATAAGTGGTCATCAAATGGTAGATCTGGCCTTACGTTTGAAAGGACAAAGAAAAGTTGTTTTTTATGTTATATTGTTTATTCCTTCATAAGCAGAATGTGACACAGCTCTACTTTTTTATTGACTGCTGTCAATTTATAATGTGAAATTGCAAAATAAAATATGGAAGTCTAAACATTGCAATACAGTAATACTGTACCTCAGATAACGTTTGCTCCAGATAATGCTAAAACCACATAACGTTAAGCAATCGGGGGGGGGGGCAGGATTGCATCGCATAACATTGAAATCCTATAGGATGGATCGCATAATGTTCACTGAAGCCTGTGCTGGTTACAATGTATCTCTATGGAGTTTTAACATTATGCGATTCATCCCATAGGATTTATGCGATGCATGTATTGCATATTTGTATTCCATAAATTTGTAGCAAAGTTTTCAAAGTTGGAATCTTACAAGAGAGCGAGAGAGACAAACACTCAAACAACAGAAATCAGATACATGCTTAGGGGAAATTTTTTTCAAGCTATGTGACAAGTGATCTACCCTAAAAGGGACACTCCGCAGAATGCAGCTACTGGAAAGGCCATTTCTCCCATTACTACTGAGGTAGCCTCTGGTGGCTTGAGCATTCAAAGAAAGACATTGATGCAAGTGCATATATGAAGAAGCCTCAGGCTCTAAGCTGGATTTAATGATTAAAATGAACACTTTGAATGGAGTCTGAAAGTTAATGGAAAACCGGTGAGCTGTGTCCCAGCTGACCAGTTCCATTTAATAATGTTGCTGTTTTCCCCCTAAATTTAAGTTCTCCCGTGTGAATGAGTGGTAGGATGCTGAGCTAAAAGTTTTGGAAAGATGGAAGAAACAAAGCAGTTCATAAGTTAATTTTTGCCTTTATAACCTCAGGTTTCTTGATCCCCTTCTTCCTGTTGTTCTTGGATAGTTCCACGCCTACTTGAATGTCTGTCTTTTTACTAAGGCATCCACCTGAATATTTTATCTAATTTACCAAATTGCTGACACTCTCTGTTACCCAGATTGTTAATGAATTGTTTTTAATTGATTTCACTGCTCTTATTGCTTTATTTTTTTACCTTTTAGTTTTATATGTAAAGTGCATTGGAATTTTGCAAGTGAAATGCAGTATAAAAGCGCTCTGAAATAACATAAAATGTTCCAAATATCTTCAGAGATAACATTGCCAGTAAAGTGTAGTAATACCCCGAACAACAACAAAACTTGGTTGCACAAGTCGTGTCGTTGTCTGGTTTATGTCATTGTCTGGTATATGTATTGGATATCGTCTGCTGTAGGTTTTGGCTTGCAGCACCGCCCGGGGGGATCAGGGAGCATCGGAAACAGTGTGAGACTCCCAGAGGCGGCAGGGGCAGCGGAGAGCATAAGATGGGCAAAAAACTCCATTGTGATGGAATTTTTTCGCCGATTCCGGGTTCTCCGCCACCCCTGCCACCTCTGGGAGGCTCAGGGGACCCTATCAGTACTGTTTCCGACGCCCCAGACCCCTCCCGGGTGCTGCTGCAAGCCAAAACATGCAGCTGACGATATCCAATACATGCACCAGACAACAACAAAAACTGGACAACGACACAACTTGTGGAACCAAGTTGAGTCGTTGTCCAGGGTATTACTGTACTTTACTGTACTTTAAACAAAATGGCAGCCGCAACTTTATTCAGCTGTTGTGTGGTCCGGGGACCTCCTAGGAAGGCGGGAATAGCGCGGAAAAGTTCCCACCACCCCCAGAGCCTGATGGGGAGCCAGAGAGCTGGAAAAATGCACCCGAAAATTGCGATTTTTTTTCCCCCAGCCTCAAACAGCGTGACAAGGTAGGAGATCAAAAATGATGCACCGGATAATGACAAAATGACGCTGCCATTTTCTAAAAATTTAGCATCGTTACCCGATTTTGTTGTTCTGCGTTGCTGTCATTAACCGGGGTTCTACTGTATTGTAGATGTTGGGAATGGATACAGTGGGCACAGTATCTCTATCTGGAAACAAACCATAGTTTGGCTGGTGTGCAAGTCATATTTGATGGAGGACATTTCAAGCTGTTCATGTTGCTTGAGTTTATTAAGTTGTCGCAAGTCATAACACCATACCTTCCAATATTAGGAATACTTTAGGAAGAGTGCAACTCTTAAAAAGGTGAGAAATGATATATTCTTTGTTTGATGAACTCCTTTTGAACAGCAATCTTTATCTTGTTTGAACCAGCTTCACTTTATTTTCATGTAGCTTCTTATTAACGTGCATGCATTTTAGCATGCCCAGCTAATTTGAAATGGAGTAGAGTTGTAAGTCATTAGAATACTAGCGACACTTCATTTAAGAACAGTGGATGATGGCAATCAGTTACAACAGGTAAATGAGAAACATTATATCGACAGAATGAAGATATGTATCATAACACAGAACAACTATCAATTTCTGGAAATTACACCCTCCCCCACTCCACCGGACACAAGTGAAGACACTGGAGCATAATGGCACCAATTCTTCTCTAAGATAGCTGGTACAAGAAGCTACTCTCGTTGATGGTATTGAAAGGTGGTAAGAGCTCTCAGGGCTGTCTGTGTAATGGACAGTCTGACAAATAATTTTGCCTATGACAAGGTGTTTTTGATGTAAGAGGGAAGTGTCATTTGAAGGTTAAATATTCTTGCCCTCCATCTCACGGTAGAAGCTTTTTATTGCAACAGCTAATGGTTATGGTGTATGTTCTCTTTTAAAATGAAAAGATGCCTATGTATCTGCATCTTCCCACCAAATGTTATTGCAAACTGTAATGAGAATATTGTTATTTAGCAACAAAATATAAAGACCTAGGGTCTGCTCATCTCACTGTCCTTTCAAATAACTAAAGATAGCTCTCCTGCAAACTCTTGTCCTCTCCAAATATCAAAAGGAGTGAAATGTCAACTTATTATCACACATATTTTCTTACCTCGTAATCAGAAGGAACAGTGTTTCACATAATACTAGTGGCACTAATATTGTTTATAATATACTTTTGGCAGTTTATATTATTAGTAATTTTGTTTTCCAGGAGCCTGAATGCCACCATGGGCACGGATGGGATGGACAGAATGAAGCCTCAGGGATTCTAAATTTGAGATTATGCTGCATAATACAAAACTAGATGGATAGTGTTTGAGCCAAAGGCAGATTCTGGTATCACGGTGTGTGTTGATCAGAATTCTGCTGCATTTGTAGTATGTTGCTTAAAGCACTTAGACACAACAGATATGAGCAGTATGCCTCAAATGTTAAATATAATTAAAGTTGTTGAGAGTGTTCTGTAGAAAATAGTGGCAGGTCTGTAACGTTTCCTATGAAAGAGTATAAATACAGAAAGCAAATTTGGCATTGCCTTGAAGAAGGGTTTGTTTTATCATGCAGGTACTCAGTAGTATGTTGCATATTGTTCGACGTTACCCTCAACCAAACAAATCTGACCAACTTCTTTCACTTAAGTGATTTGTACTTTCATTTTAGGCATGAGAAGTAAATCTACCATATTTTCAGTATAATAACCGTATGGTGACTTGTATAACATATCACAGTTCATTAGACATAAAAAGGTAATCTTGCTTCTTTCTGGTTGTCAGTAGGTTGGCCCTATTTGGGAGAAATTGATTTTTTTTCCTTGACTGACACTGATTCTCATTGAGGTCAGGAAATACAAGAAGTGCATTTTCTACTAACTCTAAAGACAGCCTCCATTATATTGGATAAGAAAGTAGTCTTCAGCTCAAAACTATGCAGGCTTTTTGTAAAATAGTGCTTGAAATTGAAATAGGGAAATGGTCTAGATCAGTGGTTTTCAACCTTGAGTCCCCAGATGTTCTTAGACTAAAACTTCAAGAAGTCTTCATCATTGGCTGTGCTGGTCAAGATTTCTGTAAGCTATAGTTCAGGAACATTTGGGGACCAAGATTGGGAACCACGGGTATAGATGGATATGTTTTCCTATGATAATTTCATATTCCTTGCTTTTACAGTTGGCTGGCTAGTTCATTGGTTAGGTACCTTGGTGTGGAGCCAGTGGTTGGAAGATTGATTCCCCACTGTGCCTCCTGCAAGAAGAGCCAATCTGTGTTGTTCTGGGCAAGCTGCATAGTCTCCAAGCATCCCCTGAAGAAGTATGGTATTCTCTACCTAGAAAACCTTGGAAAGAGTCACTATAAGTCAGAATTGACTTGAGTGGTATACAGTATAAAAATATGAAATGCTTCCATAAAGAAATGTTAAATACATTTATAATTGCATGGGTTTCTTTTCAAGGAAATATTTTTACAATGTTTAAATTGCTGCTCTTCAAAAATACTGTACACCTCCTTTATTCAAAGCCAAGTTTTAGCTTAGTTCAGTCTGAGGTCTTGTCACTTGCACTCTATGCTTAATTACTTATTACATAGTACTAAGATTTGACTTGGCCAGAAAGTGACACCCAGAAATTAAAGTCAGGGGAAAGCTGTGCTTAAAGATACACACATGGAGGAAATCCTGAGGTCCCAAAGGGCTGATTTAGCTAGTTCTCTTACCTTCTTTCCCTCCGCCTCACTGTGCAAAGAGTCTGTGTTTTTGCACCTCATATTGTAAATGTGGAAATAAAAATCGGAACTTAGAAAAGATAGCTTTGTGAAATCACAGTGGTGATGTAATTATAAAGTGGAATCCCAACTGATAATTTTTTCCGTCTGCAGTCTGTCATCTTTCAAAGGTACATGCAAATAGATTGATACATTTTAGCTTTAGATTGCAGTACCAAGTAGTTTCTTTAGAGAAACATTTTTGTTAACCACTGCCATTAATCAGATCATAATTTCATTCTCCAAATTAGTCTGGGCTTCTGTGATTAGGTCCGCCTCCAGTAGAGTCAGCCAACCCTTGTCCCTACTATAAGCAAGTTCAAGATATGAAAGTGTTGCAAACACAAACTCTTTATTTATTTTATTTACAGCTTCCTAATTAAGTAGGATGTCCCGCATTTGAGAATTTGAAATAGCTCCCAAGTGCTGATCTGATGCATTCATCTGCAGGATAAAAAGATGTTAAAAATACTGAGTCCTACAAATTGGAATAGAATGCAGTATGATTTTCAGGCAGTGATTCCCAACCTTTGAGTTTTGGACTTCAATTCCCAGAAGCTTAACTCAATTCCCATAGCACTGATCAGCCAATGTACTGACTTAGGCTTATGGGAATTGAAGTTCCCCTGTGGGGTGTATACCCTATGTTGAGAACCACTGTAGGTGATCAAAGGCTTCCTGTTCTTGATCACCTTAAACTAGTAAGGCTCTTGGACCTGGCTTAGGTTGAGTTCACTGGCATTGAGGGCAACACTCACAATAATTTTCTACTTTTCTATATACAGTATACCAGACTAGTTTGTTTGTCTGTTTGTTTTTTTGCTTAATACAAGCTGTTGTTTTCTTTAGGGATAATGATTGCTCTATGCCTGCTCTGTGTCTTTTATTCTCCACCTGTTCAAATAAATTAGGGGTGGACAATTTCCAGAGGTTCATGGACTGCACGTGGCCATCCTGGTCTATAGAAACACCCGCACCTATTTCACACTTCGAGAAGTATTTTCATTTTTAAAATATATTTATTTAACCATTTGGGTGATTTAGTTATGAGCTGGAGCAAGTTGCCTCCTATGCTGCATAAAAACAAACAGACTTAATGAGCAAATAAATTAAAGGAGGACTAACAGATAGAGTAGTGGGCTAGGAGTCAGGAGGCTGGGATTCAAATCCTGCTCAGGCATATAAACTCATTAGATTGTGGAACTGGTAAATGAACTCCTTAAATATCTTACTCACATTGAAGGTCCTATTAAACTTAATATACAGTGGAACCTCATATAATAATCGCCTCGTATAGCAGCGAAATCACATGAAAATTAGGTTTTTTGGGGGAAATGGTGTTCCACATAACAATTTTCCCTATGGAAAAATCGTACAACAATTTTTCAATGGGAAAAGCCACTTAGGGAAAAAAATGCTGTACGATGCATCCCATAGGGAAATCTATACCTATAAAATGGTCCATTAACCATTGGAATGTGACAAAGGATGTTGCACCAGGCCCCACTAGCCCGTAATGGGCCTCCATTCACTCGCCCGAACCCGGTTCGCAGGTAACTGTCGGGTTGAAATTTTCAGCCGGGGGCCAGGAGCCCCCCGGACGCAAACAAAAAAAGGGAACTTCAATTCCCAGAGCCAATCAGGCTGAGCGGCGTGGCAAAAGGAACGTTCGGAAACACGCCGCGGCCAATAAAAAAAAAGCCACAGGAAAAAAACCGCTGCAGTAATCAAGCACGCGCAGGCAAAACTACAAGCCCCAGCGTCCTGCGTGCCATTAGCACGCAGAACGCTGAGGCAGCCAGCACGCGAAAAATAAAATAACCCCCCCCCACCTCTGCCCTTACTTTCAACGGGCCAGCGATCAAGCCTTGCTCGTGAAGAAAAAGAGACCCCAACGCCCTTTCCTTTGAGCCTGGCCCGTGAAAAAAAAGACCCAAAAAAATATGTACACGCCAAAACAGTCACAAACAGTCACAAAAACAGTCAAAATGAAACACAAAAAACCGAAAAAATTACCACAAAAACATCACAAAGACACCTCCCCAAAACCCAACACTCCCCCCCAAAAAAAAACAACCACCAGGAAGCCTACCAAGAGATGTCTTCATTCCATGATGACCGGAACTCAACTGAGAAAATGAAGAGAATACTCACCGGAAGCAACACCCAGAGGACAAGAGAAAAATTGTAGAGAGGAAGAAAAACTCATCACCCCCACCCAGAGGCCACAAGAGAAAAAAACATCCAAAAATATTGAAACTATTAAGATTAATTCCCAAATTAATCCAAAAAGTTATCAAAACATTCAAAAATATTCACACTAATCTCAAAAAATACAAAAAAACCAGAAATCACTTTTCACTCAAAAATACCAAAAAAAAACAAAACAAAAAATAAAAAATGCGTACAAATAAAGATTTAAAAAACCAAAATTAAATTTAAAATTTAAAAAATTAATTATCATTAAATAAATTAAAATAAAATAAAATTTGCATAAACATAAAACAAAAACCTTCCAAAAACAATTTAAAGAGCCCGGCACTGAGGAAGCCGGTGCACAAAAAATAAAAATAAAACACACTGTGAGCGCAAGTCCGCCGCAGGCGGACTTAGCGCCTCAAAGCCACAAAATCACAAAACCTTTCAACACCATTTAAAACAGCCCAGCACCATTGGTTCAAGAAAAAAAAATGAAACCCTTTACTATCCAACACAATTTTACAAAGCCCGGCACTGCCGGGCAAAATATGCTAGTACACTATACAATGCATGTATCGTATAGCAATTGTTTCGTACAACAACGAGCCCCATGGAACGGATTAAAATCATTGTATGAGGTACCACTATAATTCAATTCCGACTTTACAGTGTTTAACAACAAGTTTGCCATTTTATCTAGCCCTGAAATAGATCTGTACAGTTGCTGTTTCTCACTGGCTTTCAGTTGTTAATACCTGCTTTAATATATATGGCCTTTACTTGAATCTGGTGCTGGGAGTAATCCAGCTCCAGTATTTTTGTCTGCTGTGCAAAGTAAAACTTTGTTATCTGGGCTCCGTGTCATGTTTTAAAATTGTTCAAGTAATTCTGTTAACATTGCATTCTGTATGTGAATGTCTTTCTGTGTGTATATATAATAAGTGTATTTAGTAATACAGTATATTTAAGTGCTAGCAGATGCATCACATTATTTCATATTGCATTTTTAAAGGGGGAGAGCAGTTTTATTGAACAAAGAGGATTGAATTTTTAACTGACTAATCAATTTTAGTAATAAGTTAAAATGTCTAATATTAATGGACAGTCACATCCATTAATCAGGGTTATAGTAGATTAACAGTTGTCAGCATTTATGCTAATAGTACTCACATATCATAGATTTCTGAAATGTACTTACATTTCCACATTTTTCAGAAACATTTGGCACTATTGTAGCTGTGTTCTTGTTTTGTAGCAGCTACTCTTTTATTCCTGTCTTTAGAGTATGCAGAAGGATGTCTTGTTTGCCATTCCAACATGAAAGCACTATTGCTTTTATATCCCCACTCATATATTAAGTGTTTATAGCAAAGTTAGAGGAAATCATTGGTTTGCTTTAAATTAAATTTGTGGTGTGAGGAAAGTGAGATGATTATGTCACAAAGTTGACTTTGGAAGCCCTTTGGAATGTTGCATTTGTGGGGTAAATGCATGATAAGACCATAGGAAAAGCTCTTCAGGATCACATGAAGAATTTGTCTAGCTTCAGGGCTAACTCAAATTTTTAGCCTACCTAGAGTAGACATATTGAATCAGTGGGACTTAAATCTTGATCCGAGGAGTTTTTCAGGATTAATTTCACTGAAATTATCTGATACACATACCCAATTATTTGACTGTTATAGATTATCCTTTAGCCATGGAAAGCTCATCAAGATATCTGATAGTTGGGTCTTATTGATTGTTTCTCAATTAATCACATGTGATGCTTTTGATTATCAAAACCCAAATACATGTAATTAACTTTGAAGTGAGAGAACTTATTTCAGATTAATATTTGCTGCTGTCATTGTAAGAATAGCTAAAGGTTGGATTACCCTAATGGGACACACAAATCAGAATGAAGCTATCATCCCACCTGTCAAAGAAATAATTTTGAACTAGAATGTCAAACATAATTGTGAATCTACGCATGTCAGTGTCGGGAGGTTCCCACTCTTTCAGACTAAACTACTCTGTGCTATTCTACAGAAAGCAGTCGAAAAGATTTATAGTGCCGGGGCAGACGTAAAAATTACTCTTCACAGAGGTTTCTTTTGCTAATTGACTCTAATTTACGCTGCCTCCCCTCCAATGGCACTTTGTGAATCCAGCTTTCTTGAAAGATAAATAATTACCTCAGTTTAGAGAAGGTTCCGGCAGGCTGATAAGGCTTCTCAAAACAAAAACTCACTGAGGCCTTCTTTTCTCCCCTCCCGGAATGCGCCCTTCCTGACAAAACCTTTATTTTATGGGTTTGCTGGATCCTTAGAATTCTCATCTTTCAAGGCTTGGTGGAGAACAAAATAAGCCACTATTATCTTCTTCAAATATAGCAGCTTTTATTGGTTACAAAATAGAGGTAGATTAATATGCGGATAAAATAGACATTTCAAAATACAAATCATAAAACAAACATGAAAAACTAAGCTAGCTAAATAGACTAAGTATGGGGCCAAAGAGACCCCCCATAGGATATTAGACTGGCATTGTCTAATACCTAAGATAAAGGAAAAATGGACAGCATCTCACTGGGCTAGAGATAACTGACCCCCCTTTTTCCTAAAGAGAAAAAGGCTTGGGTTTTTATACCATTTTCCTCCTCACACCCACCATTTCAAAAATGTGAAAATTCCCAATTATGTCATCTAAGAGACAGTCAGACTGGACATCAAGGCGTCCAGCTGCAACTTCGCACCTGTGTGGTACGTGATGTTTTGTTTATCTAAATGTTCCATCTCCGTTATCTTCTGAGATGAATCTATCTGTCAGATTCCCAGACTCCTGTCCTTGAATCTGTGGCGTCAATGTGAGTGGGTGAAAGAGATCAAACTAACACCTGGGTATGCAACTACCTAATAATTGGCATTACTTCATAAAACAGTAAATTAGCTAAGCATTCCTAACATCACACAGTAAAATAATGAGAATACATGTCTTCCTTTGAATTGCCCATGACAGTCAGGACAAATTTTAAAACTTACCAAAGCAAATACAATTATCTTGTGAATGACGCCACATGTGAATCTTATATCAATCTTTTAGATGCTTTTTTTGTCTTTGATTGCATAATGGATGCCACCTTGAATTTGAACCCCCTAACTCGGAGTGCAAATAATCTGGATCAGTAAGTCTTGAAAGCTTTGGTGGGCAGAAAGATGATGAAGAAATGCTTTAAATTGGATGTGGAAAGCTCAGCAGAGCTGAGGGCTATTGAGGGTCACACCTTTAGTGGATGTGGCCAGAAGGGCTAATTAGAATTTTTTTAATTTTGGGATGGGTAGGGCTGCAGTGGCTCAAGTCGCTAAGACGCTGACTGGGAAGCGGAAGGTCAGCAGTTCGATTCCCGAGTACTGCAGGACGGAAATGAGCTCCCGTCTTCATCCTAGCTCCTGCCAACCTAGCAGTTCGAAAGCAAGAAATTGCAAGTAGATAAATAGGGACCACTTCGGTGGGAAGGTAACAGCGTTCCGTGCGCTCCGGTGTCTAGTCATGCCTGCCACATGACCACGGAAACGTCTGCAGAAGCAGACAGCGCTGGCTCTTCGGCTTAGAAACAGAGATGAGCACTGCACCCTAGAGTCGGATACGACTGGCTTTCGAGCAAGGGAAAAGGATGTTCAGGGATGCTACAAGCCTGCTAAAATGGCTTGCAGGCCATATTTAGACTGTAGGTTGCTCACTATGCTTTAAATGAATATATAACTTAGATTATAAATCACCCTTTTCAGAAGTCAGAGGCTCAAGGGTTGATTGGTTGGTGCCAACCTGCTCCATCCCAGTGCCATGCCTAGAGTTGTAAAAATAAAATAAAATGGAAATGCTAAAACCATGGAAATTGCATCCCTCCCTGCCAACAGGAAAAATTGAAATTTGCTGGGAAATTGAAACACATATAAGATCTATTTGAAAATTCTGTGCCATCAAATTGATTCACAACTTATTGTGACCATTCCTAGGGCTTTCTAGGTGTGAAGGAACCAGAAGTGGCATTCTAGTTCCATGCTGAAGAACATAAGGTACAGAGGTGGAGAGAAACAGTTTGAGGCAAAAAATGAATCAATTACTGTATCTTCTTTGACAAACAAATTTATTTTCTTTGCTTCAAATGATTCTAAAAGGAGTTATATGGATACAAAAATTATAAGCCAAACCGGCTCCGGTAACTGCCGGTTTTCACAGTGTCTTCCTTAGGACTATGGTATAGTTTTTTCTTATATCTATTAAACAATAAAATTGTACTGAATTACTGATTTTGTATTATAAGTCTCAAACTTGTGATTCAACATTTTTACATTACAATGTGTAAAGCATAATCAAAGTTTTAGATACATACCAAAGAGATTAGAAAAACATTTTTATAGGTCAATATGCTTCTTGGAGAGCAAGTTTTCCATATGAGCTAAAAACGCTAATATTGCAAGCTATAGTGTTGTATTAAGTGCTGTGTGCCAGGTGATTTAAATTAAAGAGCACCTTACATTTAAAGCACTAGAAACACAAAACAGGCAAAATAGCATAACAATAATAAAGGATTGTTACATTTCAGAAAAGTAAGAATCCTAAGAAACAAGTTAAGTGCAATTCATTATTCAAAAGCGGAGGGGAGCATAATGTTGTATGTAAAAAGCATATCTTTGTAGTAATAAACTATCTATGTTGACCCTCTCATGTAGTTTGGCTTTTATAGTTTCTCTAAATTCTTTGACTTTCTCCGTAAGGACTTTAAGGTCCAACTCTTTAATATATTTCCTTCTCACATGTTTCTTGGGAAGTAATCGGCTGCAAGCTCAGGTTTAAAGCTTCAATTTCAGTATTGAGTTCAGTTTTTGTTCTTTATCCATTCAGCACAATACTTACCATTAACCACATGGTCAACCCATGATATCCTTAGCAGCCGTCTATAGATCAACATTTCAAAAGCTTTGATTCTCCTTTCAGGTGCTTTAGTCCAGGGGTTCTCGACCTTTTAACTCAGTGGGCTGGGTCATACTCCCTCAGACAGTTGAGTGGGTCAGACTGGTGGTTCCCACTGTTGTAAATGCTGCCGTAAAACACATCTGTGGTTGTCTTAAATGTGTTTCTGACAGCCGTAAATGTGTGAAAATGCATTTACGACAGCTGTGGATGTGTTTCTGACTGTTTCCGCTGCTGGCGGTGGCGGGAATGAGGGTGTCAGGCCACATGAAATGATGCAGGCCCGCATGCCGTAGGTTGAGAACCACTGCTTTAGTCAATGTCCAAGCTTCTCCATCTAGCAACACTGGGCATACATAACATCTCATTCGGATCTTTAGAGTGACAGTTAGATCTCTACTGTCTTATTACTTCTGTAGAAGCAATCTGACTCCTTTGTTCCTAAACTCCTATGTTTGATATTTTGGCATATTCATGGTAAAATATAAGATGTAGTTATAACATATGTTATATTTGTTATTATTGGTCGTAATCCTAATAGATGAAGTGCTAAGGTGTGCCTTGGAGACTCTTGGTCTCCACATATGTGAAGTAATCTGATAAGAGGCTAGATTAACTCTACTTCCAATTTAACTGTACTTCAAATATATCTGAAAATGCTTTAATAGGCTTAGATCCCTCCTAGCTAAAGAGGATGCAGAGTTCATGTATGATCCTCTTTGGCTGCCTTTGCGATGAAGGGTTACCATACCTCTCCTTTCATTCCAGAATGATGAGTCTCAGGGTAGGCATTACATGATAACCATATGGGGCAAATTTTATTGGTTGAGACCAACAGACAGCTAAGAGCCTTATTTGTACCAGGTATGAGTTAATATCGCTTTCACTGGATCCTGTACCATGAGTATATGGAATAAATTTGTATTCCTCCTTCCATGAGGGAATACACAGGCCTGAGTTTGCAGGAGCTCAGCAGGATTGTTCAGGACAAGATATTTTTTGAGATCTCTCATTTATAGAGTTGCCAGAGGTCAGGGATGACTAGACAGCGCATAAAAACAATAACATCCAGAAAACTTAAGTGAGGATTCTTTGCCATGTTCTAAGGTAAACATAATCTAGACCAATGTAGGTGAACCTGCATACCTGTCAAGTTTCGGGAAATTTCTGTCAAATAAGGGAAATTTCCCAGCCAAAACAGGAAACTGGACAGCTATGCTTATCCTGTGCTAGCCTCCAGTCTAATTGCAGTCTAACTAATACGGGATGACGGCGGGAAAGAGTATAAAGTAGGGGGGTTGACAGAAATTTCCCAAAACTTGACAGGTATGTGAACCTGTGGCACGCAGAACCCTTTCTGGCATATCAGAAAACAAACAAACAAACAAAAAACTGCATCACTTAAAAGACTAACTGATATACTTTTACTGTAAGCTTTCATGGATCAAATCCATGGCTACTATGTCAAAAAGAGCCCTTTCTGTTATCGCACACGGGCACCAATGGCAGTGCCGTTTCCCCACCAATCTTTCTCCCTCTGCCAATGGGAAAGGTGAGAGGGGAAGCTGAAATCCCACCTGGGAGGCAGCGGGGATGAGGTGAGGCAACCAGACACACCCACCCACTCCTTCCTAGAAGGCGGAGGCAATACACACACTGGGTGGTTGTGAGCACCCACAAGGGGGTCATGCACACCCACAAGGGGGGCGTCATACGCTTCCGCAGGTCATGTGAATCTGCGGGAAGGGTGCGCACCCACCCACATGAAGTTGCCAGAGGCACACTGGAGATGTCACATAGCTACATGGGCATACACGGTGCCTGCCTGCGCCTCTCCTCCTTGGGCGCTCAATAAAAAGGTTCACCATCACTTGACCTTTCTCATTATACCATCTGACTGGAAGGAAGAAATTTTCCTCCAGCCCAGTCTAGTATCAAATTGTTGAGCCCAACACTGTGTTTGGTCTGCTTAAAGTTCTTCCTAACTTGTGGAGCTATATCCTGTAGTGCAGGGATTCTCAGCCTGCGGTCTGTGTGCTTGATGTTGCCCATGGCACCATTTCATGTAGACCCCCTCCGCCTCCACCACAACAGGAAATGCCATGTGGTGGAGGAAGGGCAGAATGGCCGTCTGGCCCCCAAAGCTGTCTGAGGGAGCGTGACCCGGCCCTCGGCTTTAAAAGGTTGAGAACTGCTGTAGTGTCTTAACTCTGGATCAGTTTTTTTAAAAGAGAAAATAAAAAAAGATTTCCAAATGACAAGAAGAGGTTTTAGTGGAAGTATAAACCACCTTTGCAGATTGTTTCTTGATTCTGGGAATGAGCAAGGTGAAACTGAAAGTGTGTCATCATTTTCAGTGCACTGCATTTTATTTTGACCCTGCTCCCACTTCTTTGTGTGCATGGTGAGTGTGTTAAAGTATGCTTTTATTCTGTGCTAATCCTCAGAAGCAGCCCAAGAAATGGCATTTATGCATATTTTATAATGTGATTTCTGTTGGCATATGGAGAAAACAAATCAATTTCTCAGCAGCACACTGTTTAAAAGAAACAGCAACAACCTGTGGGATAAGTTGCAGAAGCTGTTAAAATTAATTATAAATGGCAGAAGATATAATGTGAAGCAGGGAGAAAATGAAGTAAAGAATATTAAATCTCACTTCATAAAAGAATTGTCTGATTATTTAAAAATTTATGTTTTATAAATTCTGTAACATGTTAAAACATTATACTGTAAAGAGATATTATTTTCTTTTAAATACTCTAATGTCTTCATATTTTATGACAAATATTAGCAGTTGTTTCTTTGGAGAGATAAGATATGTTTTCAGAGTGCCAGTCACATACTGCTTTGTAGGTTTGAAAAGGTGTAGCTCTAGATCATTGTTTCTCAATATTTTCAGGATACAGGCCTGACCACACCTTCTGAACAGCTGATTGGACCAGTCACATGGTTCCTCCCACTCTGAAGCAGAAGTAAAACATGCCCTGTACATGCGCAGAACGCATTTAGCAGCATTCTGCACATGCATGGAGCACATTTTACTTCCGCTTTTGGGAGTGGCGAGGGCATTGGGGGCTGGATGAATTGGCATTGGGGGCCTGGTCTGGCCCACGGGCCGTAGATTGTGAATGCCTGCTCTAGATGAGGATTGGAGAATGTACGAAGCCATCAATGAGGTTCTGTAATTGGAAGATCTTAGGGTATATAGAAAGTGCCTCCTCAAAGACTGTGGTATTTTTGAACCTCAATCGGGCATACCCTGGTAACAACAACCTTGTGTTGCTGGCCAATCTTTCTCACACTAGGTCAGGTGAAAGGAACTGCAGAATGAACTTGCCAAAGGATGCCTTCGTTTTGGCAGTTTCACATCTGACCTATACACGGAAGAAGAAATTTGGAAGTTCTTCAGTGAAAAAGATATTTTGGTTGTGTGAAGTGATATTGGCCTGTAGGTCATAAACAGCTGCAACAAATAGCTAACTACTCTTGACAAATGAGTTCCTTACTATTTGGTATGGCTTATATGGTGAATGATTACACTTACTAATGTTTGTAGGAGAAATGCTGAAAGCCTCTACCCAATTAACCGAAGTATATGTTTCACTTATTTTATTGCCTACATCAACAGCTGGTATTTACTTTCTGGCTTTAGGCTCCTGGAGCGAGGGTAGCAAAATTGTTTCTACACTGTATTGGGTTGTATCTAGGCTGTTTCTTCATATTGTATGTCCCCCACCCCACTCCCTGTAATAGTTCTATTACAACTGGGATGCTACTTGACTTTTGTAGGGATATTCACATACAGTTCTGCAATATATTTTAATGCATTTATTTATTCCTATAAACTATTGGGGTTTCACTTTTTATTCTATTTTTTAAACTTCGACTTTTAGTAGAAGATTTTATTTATTCTAAGGAAAAATCCATGATATAGGAAATTATGAAACATATTCCCTTTAACCACAACAACTACAATACAGAAGGAGGAATCTGAGTTTTGTCATGAAAAGCTTTTTGAGGGGACAGACTTTTTACAAGTTGCCACATTTCAGAATAGAATTTGGGATGGCCAGTGTGAGGCTTCCAATATTATTTTAATGACATTAAAATGTTAATTACGAAATTGATATCATTTCCTAAGTATGTCCATATTCTACTCCAAATAATTTAGAAATCATTAAGGACTATGCTTCATTAATTAATTTATATCCAACCTTTCTTCCAGTACTTAGGACCAAGGTGGATGGATCCCTGCTTAGTTTTCTGCTCCATCGTGCTTTTTATATTGCAACTGTTCTCTAAGTAAAGTGGCTATATCTAATATGACATATATTAATTTAAATTTATATGAGTAATATTAAAGCGAAAATGTCCTCTGTTTTGGTTGTAGATGCCTTCCTTTTTCATTTGCCTCATCTTCCCTTTTGGTGATACCACTCTTTCTTTTTGGTGATGCAGAATACAAATGGCCTATTACGTTAATAAAAACACAAAGTGTCAGCACACATGGAAACACAACTTAATAATAAATTGGTTGAGGTCACTGCGATATACGAGTAGTTACTCTTACTAGTGTTTCTTTTGTTCAAGCAGACAACATTTGACTGATGACAAGTTCACATGTCATTAACTCTGTTGAAGAATGAATGACCTGTATGTATATGCTGTCTCCTAACACTTCTCTATTTATGCCTGGCTCTTATGTCATAGTTTGTAGAATCTTTAAAAATTTTCTGAGGAAAATACGGTGTGAGAAACAAGAAATCCCCCCCCCCCCAAAAAAAAAGTAAATGTGCAGATGAAATGGGAGTACCAGGAAAAATCAGAACCATATGTTCCCCTTCGTATAGTTTGTGAATCCCCACTATTGGGTTATGCGCCTGCGCAGAACGCTGATCGGAGGCTCAAAAAGCTATTGGTCAAAAGTTTTGGCGGTAAGACCGCCCACCGTACCGCCCACCCTGAGGCGCCAGTCCGCCATTTTACCTCAGTTCTCTTCTTTCCGCCTTAGCAGCAGGACGATTGTTGAGAGCTTCCTCAATTTTTTCGTCTTTTCTGAGGGAAAGTCTTTGACGAACTTTAATAATTTTTTCGGCGATCTTGTCCTTTGGGCAGGATTGCCACCCCGGTGCTGTTTCTTCCTTCTGGTGGACTCAGTTACCTACTCACTCCGGTCACCGTTTCCCCCTCAAGGGGGTGGCGGCTGGCCTGCCCTTCGGGGTGCTCGCCTTCTCGAACCTTCCGCCGGAAGAAATTTTTGATGGCTGCAGCCTTCAAGCAGTGTTCTGCGTGCCTCAAGAAGTTCCCTGCCTCTGACGGGCATAGCCTCTGTCTTTTTTGCCTGGGAGAATCTCACCAGAGCCAATCCTGCGCTCACTGTAAGAACTTTACTCGACTTGCAGTTCAGAACCGGAGCAACCGGTTGAAAGTGCACCTTATGGAGCTCGCTTTGGCTCCCGCCGCGGCTGCTTCCACCTCCGCTGGTGCCTCTCAGCCCTCTCGGCCTCTGCCGCTTCCTCCTTCTTCTTACACTCTCTCCATCAGAAAGAAGAAAAAGAAGGATAAAAATGGGGAGAAGAAGAAGAAACATAGGTCGGAGGAAAGGCGATCATTCCCACCTACGCCTCGCCCTCCTGTCTCTCCGGGGCCCTCGCCTCCCTTTTCGGTCGTGAGATGTCCTTCACCCGGATCCTCGATATGGGGCGGTCGGTCCTCTTCGGGATCTCCTGCAAAAGGTCGCAGGGCTGGGGCTCCAGCTCGCCCACTGCAGGTACTCTCTTCTCCGCCTCGTGAGAGGGGCCGTCCACCCACGAGGCAGGCGTCTGTCTCCCCGAGGCCTAGGACTCCGACAATAAACGAACCGGCAACCACCATTCCGGCCACCGTTTCGTCTCCGATCATTCCGACCACCGTTTCGCCAGCCACCGTTTCGTCCCAACCATCGGCGGTGGATGCGTCCCAGGTGGAATTCTTCAAAGGGATGTTCAAGGCAATGGCAAAATCATTTGCCCAACAGTTCAAGGCCTCCATGCCTGCGACCTCTGCGGCTCCGGTGCTGACCACCGCAAGCCCCAGGGATGTTGGTCCTGCTGTTGCTCCGCCGACCTCTCGAGGGTCGAGCGTTCGCTCCGCTGGCCCACCCATATCGTCTTGGTGTGGTCCAGGCGTCGATGCGCTGAGCTCCCATCCCGTCGACCCACCCAGGCCGTACTGGCGCGGTCCCGACGTGGATACCAGGATTCCTCCCTCGTCCGCCGATGATTCCAGCGCGTCTTTGGAGGAGGACGAGGGAGACGTCGATGCCGACAAGACGCCAGACCAGGCTATCAGCGCGATTGACCCACCGTGTGGTGAGGATCAATGCTCCCTCACGGCGATGCTCACTCGTTTGGGGACCGCTCTTAATCTGAAGGTGGACCAACTGCCAATGGAGGGCGAGGACCAAATGATCGCCAAACTGGACAAAAAGGCGATTCGACCGGTCCACATCACCATGCTTCCTTCCATGTTGACGTCAGCGAAGGCAACATGGAAGAAGCCGGTGTCGTCGCACTCCGTTTCGTCCAGACTCGATGGAATGTATAGGGTCTTGGACGAGAACGTTGAATTTCTCCAGGCGCACCCTTTGCCGAACTCGTTGGTGGTCAAGGCCTTCCAGCATAAAACGGCCGTCAGCGGTTTTCCGGTACCTTCGACTCCGGAAGGGAAGAAGCTGGACGCGGTGGGCCGTAAGTTTTACGCCACCGGTTCCCTCTTCCTGCGAGCCGCTAATTACTCAGCAGCCATGGGTCTCTATCAGTCCCACCTCTGGGAGCAAGTGAAGATCCTTGCTGCTACACTGCCTGCCGATGCCCAGAAAGGATTCGACGCGCTGGCAGCAGAAGGAGACTTTCTGGCAGAGCAGCAGATGCGGACGGCCAGGCACATTAACGATTACGCAGCCAAGGACATGTCTTCTGCCATTCTGCTCCGTCGCCATGCCTGGCTCAGGGGCACCTCTCTCGATGACGCCATGAGAGAGCTCATCGAAGAGTTCCCGTTTGATGGGCAAGACCTGTTCAGACAAGACACCGATAAGGTGCTTAACGAACTGCGGCAGACGAATTCGACGGCTAAGTTCCTGGGGCTCACCATGCCGACTCAGCCTGCCAAGCCGCGATTCCAACCCTTTACGCATCGGTATCGGGGGAACCCACAGCAACAGGGTGGCTCGACTGACCAGCCCAGGCCCGGTTTCTACAAGCAGCGGCGCCAACACAAGCATCGCTACCAGCCTTATGGACAGGGCAAGCGTTCCGACGCAAAATCCAAGTCCCGGGTTTGAAACTGCGAAGGCCAAGTCTCTCTCGCTCCACCTCCCATACCTCCCCCTCCGGAACTTCCTCCAGGTGTGGTCAGGCATCACGGACGACCGGTGGGTCTTGAAGATCTTGTCTGCTGGTTACGCCATCGAGTTCGTGCGAGTGCCTCGGGTAGGGAGACATCGTTTCACCACCTCGTCCTCCCATTTGGAGGAAGAAATATCAACTCTTCTGTCCAAGGGAGCCATCGAGCGGGTAACACCGTCCGATTGGGACAACGGCTTCTACTCGAGGTACTTCGTGGTTCAGAAGAAGGACGGAAGACTTCGCCCAATTCTGGACCTGCGCCGCCTGAACAAGTGCATCCACACCAGGAAGTTCCGGATGGTGACCCTACAAACCGTCCTCCCTCTCGTCAACAAAGGGGACTGGTTCACAGTCATAGACCTCAAGGATGCTTACTTCCATGTCGGCATCCTTGAGGAGCACAGACGGTTCCTCCGCTTCCGAATCGGCAACTCTGTGTACCAGTACTGGTGTCTACCGTTCGGTCTGGCTACGGCACCGAGAGTCTTCACCAAGTGCATGGCTCCGGTGGCTGCCTTCCTCAGTCAGAAGGGGATCAGGGTCTTCCCGTACATCGACGACTGGCTGATTGTCTCCCCCACCAGCTCGTCGTCCATTCGGGACACACAGTTCACGGTTCACCTCATGGAGAGTCTTGGCCTCAGGATCAACTTCGCCAAATCGAAGTTGATTCCTTCTCAGCGCGTCGAGTACATTGGAGCGGTACTCGACTCGCTAGTTACCAGAGCCTTCGCCCCCCAGAAACGCTTACTGGACATTGCACAAGGGGTAAGCGAATTCCGGACCAAACCGTTTATCAGGGCGAAAAAGGCACAGAGACTTCTAGGCCTCATGGCCTCAACGACGGCGGTAATTCCTCATGCCAAGTTAAAGTTCCGGTCCCTGCAGTCGTGGCTCCTCCACGAATTCAACTTGCTCAGGGAGAGCCAGTCCAAACGGCTGACTCCGTCTCCAGAGCTGATGGACCAGCTACTGTGGTGGACGATGCCACTCAATGTGGCCACGGGGAAGAGTTTTTACCCCTCACAACCTTCGTTGCAGGTGTTGACCGATGCAAGCAAACTCGGCTGGGGGGCTGCCTGCGGGACTCTCACGGTCAACAATGTTTGGTCGCCTCACGAGATGGTGCACCATATCAACTATTTGGAGCTGTTGGCCATTTGGAAGGCCCTACGTTCCTTCGAGGCCCTACTCACCGGCAATGTGGTTCAAGTGGCCTCGGACAATACCACGGCGGTGGCATATCTGAACAAGCAGGGAGGAACACGGTCCACCATCCTACTTTACCTTGCAGTGCAACTCTGGGAATGGTGCCTGGAAAGACACATCTTTCCGATTGGAGTGCACATTCAGGGCAAGCTGAATGTTTTGGCCGACCACCTCAGCCGTCTCACCTCGACGACCCACAAATGGGAGCTGGACGACGGGGTGTTTCGGTCCCTTTGCGGGGCCTGGGGGACTCCGAGCATCGACCTCTTTGCGTTGGAGTCCAATAGGAAATGCCACAGGTACTGTTCGAGGTCAGGCATCGGACTGAACTCCGAGGGCGATGCCTTCATGAAACGGTGGGATCAGGACTACCTCTACGCCTTTCCTCCGTTTCCTCTGGTCCAGAAGGTCCTCACCAGGATGTACCAACACCGGACCAACCCAATTCTCGTGGCTCCAGCATGGCCTCGCCAGCCCTGGTTTCCGCTACTGTTACGCATGTCGTCACAGTATCGCACGCTGCTGGAATCACCAACGCTTCTCCAAATGGAGCACGGCCAGCTCCACCATTCGGACCTACCCAGCCTCCACCTCACCGCGTGGAGGATAACCCCAGACTGTCCAGGATCTTGGAGCTAGCATGGCACCCTTCCACAAGGAAGTCTTATGCTTCCAAATACAGACGCTTTTGTGCTTTCCTGGCATCCCAGCAGACGTCCCCTCCACAGGTGGGGCTACAGGACATCATGGCCTACCTCCTCCATTTGGCGGAGTCTGGCCTTAGTATTACCTCCATCCGGGTCCATCTCGCAGCGGTGGTGGCTCATTCTCCGGCTGGTTCGCCTGCTTCTGGTGCCTTTCGCGACCATACGGTAAAGCGTTTCCTCAAGGGATTGCGGAACGCCTTCCCGCCGGTCAGGACTCCAACAGCACAATGGTCCTTGTCTGCCGTTCTCAATGTGCTCACCAGGACTCCTTTCGAGCCTATGGCTACCGCGGATGTTCGTCTCCTCACGTGGAAGACGGCATTTCTGGTGGCTATCACGTCTGCTCGACGAGCTGGTGAACTGGTTGCTCTGCGGGCAGACGCACCGTTTCTTCAGTTTTTCAATGACCACGTGGTGCTCCACATGGATATCACCTTCCTTCCTAAGGTAGTCTCCTAGTTTTATATGGCACAGACTATCTCGCTGCCAACCTTCTTCCAGAACCCCACCAACGCCCAAGAAAAGACTTGGCACACGCTGGATGTGAAACGAGCTTTATTGTTTTACACCAGCAGGACGAGGGAGTTCAGAAAGTCACAGCGTCTCTTTGTGGCTTATGGAGGAATGTCCAAGGGTGAACCCATCTCTGCCCAGAGGTTCTCCAAATGGATCACGTCTACCATCTACCTGGCTTACGAGTCGGCCTCACTGCCACCTCCGCCGCATGTCAGGGCGCATTCTACGAGGGCGGTTGCCACATCCACTGCCTTTTTGGAGGGCACACCACTTGAGGACATATGTAAGGCTGCCACCTGGTCCAGACCTTCTACATTTGTCTAACATTACAGGGTGGACACCAGAGCCACTGCGGACGCCAGACTTGGCCGTGTCGTCCTCACCAGGGGGCTCCGGGCTCATCGCCCTTGACAGTTCACTCTACCTGACCATTATACTCATCGTGGGATCATCTCATCCGACTGCCCACCGACCAAGTGAGTGTGAGCTTGCTAATCTCCCAATAGTGGGGATTCACAAACTATACAAAGGAGAAAGTTCGGTTTCACTTACCAGTGATAATTTTCGTTCTTCGAGTATATAGTTTGTGAATACACACTACCCACCCTGCCTCCCCTCTTGAGCTGCACGGATGAGATCAATTGGTTTATCCTGTGCTTGGCTTAAGTATGGAACTGAGGTAAAATGGCGGACTGGCGCCTCAGGGTGGGCGGTATGGTGGGCGGTCTTACCACCAAAACTTTTGACCAATAGCTTTTTGAGCCTCCGATCAGCGTTCTGCGCAGGCGCATAACCCAATAGTGTGTATTCACAAACTATATACTCGAAGAACGAAAGTTATCACTGGTAAGTGAAACCGAATTTTGTAATTTTGACACAATCCCCTCCTCCTCCTTCTCCTTAAAACGTTGCTTTATTAATTGCTGTCATAATGTGATTAAAGATACTACAGTGGTATCTCGGTTAAAGAGCATAATGCATTCCACGCGATTGCTTTTTAAGCGAGTTGCTCTTTAAGCGAAACACTTGGAGAAAGCACCGCTGCTGCCATTGTAAGCAACCGATTGTGACTTCTGGTGGGGGGGATTGCGAACCCTGATTTAGTTGTTAAGTGAGTTTTTGGTTGGTTTTAGTTGTTAAGCGAGGGCGACCATTCAGAGAAAAATCTGCTCTTTAAGCAAGTTAGTCTCTAAGCAAGACGCTCTTTATGCGAGGTTTTACTGTATTTTGTCTATGCATAACCATAGCATACAAACAACAGTTGTTAGAGGTGATCAGATTATGTGCTACATTAGTACCACATGTTTGTCTTTCTCACTACTGGTATCTTTGCCAGATTTAATAATCTGTTCTAGAAGCACATGTTTAGAGTAGTGCACCAGCCCATGAGCAAATTTATGGTCATAGCAATGAGATATATCAGACCATCTCAAAACCTTGTTTAGTTGACACACACAAACCTTATCCATGTGTCCACTTCAATGGGAGCTATGTGATGAAACAAAGCTGGAATGAGCTATTTGGAGCTACTTAAGGATTCAAATGAGCAAAGATTCAAATCTAGGCCTCCTGACTCGTTGACTTTCATTTTATTGGTTTATTTCATTTGTTAGCAATAGCAGTTACACTTGTATACTGCCACATAGTTCCTAGAGTACTCTCTGGTCAATCCACAAGATAGCATTTTGTCCCCAGCAAACTGGGTGCTAATTTTACTGACTTTGAGTCCATCAAGATTGAGTTCGGCTCATGAAAGAGTTTGGACTGCGGTACTGCACCTCAACCACTGCATCATGAGGGCTTTTTGTTTTTACACAATGAAGTAGTACAGTAAAACCCCGACTTACAAATGCCTCGAGTTATATAAAATTCAACTTACACAATGATTTTGTGCTAAAACCATGTCCCGATTTACACGATTTCCTATGGGTTTGCTTCGAGTTACATAAAGATTGTTTTTCCTATGGGTTTGCTTCGAGTTATGTAAAAATTCATTTCCCTATGGGTTTGCTTAGATTTACATGAAAATTTCATCTTCGATTTACATAAAAATAATTTTTCCTGTGGGTTTGTTTCAAGTTACACAAAAATGCGATTTAAGCAAAAGCCTACGGAATGGACTTTTTTTTCGTAGGTAGGGGTTTTACTGTATCTCCAGATCCATCATATTAAACAAAAGTATAATTTTTAATGAGTTATAAGGGTATTTAAATTAGGAATTCTCACTGGTTTTAGGTATTACTAATAATAAGTTATGGATAATGTATTATTACTGAAGGACTATTTGTTTTTATAAGCCTCAAATGAAATTAATATGATTTATACTCTATATTCAAATTTGGTTGGTTATGGTAATCTACTCAGATAAGCTTTGAAATACAATGTATGAGAAAGATTAGATGGTTTTCTGGTTTTTCATTTACTCTTTATGAACAATGGCACTTTTATTCATATTTCCATATATATTTTTGAAAATAGCATTGCAAAATGTTATGCATCTGTGTTGCATTACATTTAACGTTTCTAATTGTAAGAGCATACCACAGAGTATTTAAGATTAGATTGACAAGAAAAATGTAGAGTATATGAAATTGTTTAAATTCTAATATTTTTATTTTGTTATAGTAGCAATTGATTAGCATTAATAAGACTAATATGCTGTACTTAACACAATCTTCTGTAGGGCATGGCCACTTCTTTAATTTGGCATGCAGGTCTTTAAGGTGATTCAAGATTCCTTTCTTCCTTAACTACTATATTGTACCAGCAGTATAAGTTACTAAATACTGTAGTTCTGTCATGTCAGGTTAAGGTCTCTTTATTGCTGCTATCTTATCCCATGCTGTAGTTTGAAGGTGCATAATATACCCATCTTGCCAAAGCAAAGCAGCTCAAAATAGGAGTTGCCTCTTAGTCCTGTGCGCAGTGCTGGAGCTATGTGATGAAATAAAGCTGGGATGAGCTATTTGGGGCTGTTTTACTTAAAGATTCAAATGAGCAGGGATTCAATCTGGCCCTCCTGACTCGTTGACTTTCACTCTATTGGTTTATTTCATTTGTTAGTAACAGCAGTTACACTTGTGTACTGCCCCATAGTTCATAAAGTACTCTGGGCAATCCACAAGATAACATTTTGTCCCCAGCAAACGGGGTGCTAATTTTACTGATTTTGAGTCCATCAAGATTGAGTTCGGCTCATGAGAAGAGTTTGGACTGCAGTACTGCACCTTAAACGCTGCACCATGAGGGCTCTTTGTGCTTACACAATGAAGTAGTATTTCCAGATCCATCATATGCTCAGAAACAGATAGAGGTGGGGGGGGGGGGAGAGAGAATCAAGTCCTTTGCATATCCTCATGGACAGATTTTGTGTATAGGCATTATGGAAAGCCCTAACAGGGCAGTTATTCCATAATACGTATGTACAATTTAAAAGGATGCATTAAGTGTCTTTTGATTGAAACGTGGGTATGTTGATGTCCACCACTAGCACAGTTGTCACAGGAAGTAGCCTTCAATAGCAGGAGAATTGATGGATTTGCAAATTGTCCTTCAGAATATCTGTTTAGAACATGTTATTTTTCTTTAGCATTACAATTTTGTGTGATGCTAAAGTGAATTCTGTTGGGCCAGAGCCTACTAGCAACTGTTTGTGTTCTGAAAATACAGCCATAGCCTCAGTAATGCTTCAATAGTTCACTTTCTCTTCTTATTCTGACCCGGTCAGTGGCTGAGAATGCAAGTGGCATCTTTATTTGGACCATAAAAGAAACAAGGGTTAGGAGAAGCTGTCGAACAAGGCCACTTCACATGAAAGGCTATTAGATTCAGGTCACTGAATCTGGTCGTCTGTATTTTATGACAAAGTCTAAAAATGCAGATTTGTAACAACTTATGTTAATGAATTCCAACTGCTTGAATTTCACACTGAATAATGGCTGGAATTTTGAACAAACGAGATTTACAAGTCTTGATTGAATGCAATCTCTTTTCAAGATTAAACTGCTACAATGCTGAAATATTACACTATTTTTTATTAAGGAATATTCCTTGTTGCAAATAATGTATGGGCAAAGGGGATTTTTTAAGCAAAAAAAGTGACAACTTCAAATATCCAATAATTTTTTTAAAGTCCAGTATTATATTTTAAATGTGATTTTATAGATATGAAGAATGGAAAATGATATCTTGTTAGCTTGAGGCTTCTCAGTTTTCATACATCAAAAATATTCTATTTAAATGCAGATTTTGATTTGGTAAACTGGCACTGTGTGCAAGGTTGGAGAGATAGTAAAGAAGGCCAGAAATCTGTATCTTTTTAAAATTAAATGTGTATTTCACATGTCCCGTCAAGGTGAGGTGTAGCAGCTTTTAAAATAAGGCATAATGTGAAATTACTTTAGTTTGATACAATTATTCTAAAACAACAGGCAGCAGAGAAAAAGTACATAATTTGTCAGATCTCTTAAAGCAACAAAACTTAAATGTAAAAAAAGTTCTATAAACAACAGATGCCAGTATACTAATATGTGTGTACATGTACCTTTCAGAGTAAATTGGAATAAGCAACAGCCCCTGAAACTTAAAGCATGTATAATAAGTGCAATTGGAATTTGGATTGTATAGTGGCAGAGCACAAGCTGTTGTATTGTGTCAGAAATTAAAGCTCTGTTCTTTTTATCTTGTTCAACTCATTCTCTGTATTAAGATACATTATGACATTTTACTTTTAGTCTATTTCCTTATACAAGACATTTTACAAGTTTTTTGTAGAGACAAATTAAAAAGGCAAGTTGAGGCCTGCTTGTGTAACCAGTTGTAAAATGGTCACACACAGAGGATGTGTGGTATCTTTTCTTCACAAGTGTGTACTTGTAACGATGTGCAAGTTGCCCATGGGCGGAATGTAGATATAGATGGCAGCTTAAAAACCATTGATTAGCCAAAGTTTTTTTGCAGTTATTCTGTGCATGATGCTGATATAATTTATATTGAACAAAGTGGATTTATTTATTCTTATTAGATTATCTAAAGCTAAACATAGTCCTATGTACAGTGGAACCTCATACAACAATTGCCCCATATAGCAACGAAATCGCATAACAATTGGTTGTTGTTTTTTGGGTGGGGGAGGGGGAAATGATGTACTGCATAACAATTTTCCTTATGGAAAAAATCGTACAACAATTTTTCAATGGGGAAAACCACTTAACAACAAAAAATCATTGTACGATGCATCCCATAGGGAAAATCGCTATATGATGCATGTATCCTATAGCAATTGTTTCATATAACAACGAGCCCAGTGGAATGGATTAAAATCGTTGTATGAGGTAACACTGTATATTTATTTTGAAGGTGCCCCCTGTCCATTGGTAATTACTAAGTGTATTTGTAGTTCTAGCTCCAGCTGCATGCATAAAATACTACTTCAATAAGTAAGAGTTATATTTATATGCACTTATACATGATTAGAATGTCAGTGTTGCATTTTGTCAGGGATTACTTTATGCTTCCTCATGAAGTTTTAGCTTAGCCCTTTCTTTGCTCATAAGATAGATCAATTAAATAGATACAGCATTCCTAGAACATAATAATACAGTACTCTGCTGTAGTCTGTGCTTTTTTCTTGTTGTCACATTACCCTGAAAGGTGGTCTTAATGGACCTAAAAAGAATTCCCTGTTCATTGCACAAGAAAGAACCTTTGGAGATACCATGGTCTTTCTGTCTGAATCCAAAACAGCTGTGTATGTTTGCCAAACTGTCTGTTTGCCACATAGATGACAGGCAAAAAAGGCTATTTCCAGAATGTTTCAACTGACTCTTTGCTTGTGCTCTTTTTGGAATTCAATTACAGTAATACCTCATACAAAGTCCGCTTCATACAAAATCGCCTAATTTCTTGAAAAAAGTTACCTCATACAAAGTCGCTTGACTTTGCATGAGGCATTCAGTTTTTCCCAGGTTGCATTGTGCCTGGGCAGTATAAAAGACAGGACACATGCGTGCATTGCTCTTGTGGGTTTTGCACAAGGCAAAGAGTGTTTAGGAGTGCTTTTGAGCGTGATTTTGGATTTTTTTTGAATTTTTCATCAGAATTTTTAGAAGCATTCCTGGGATTTTTGCAGCATTCTTCAGGTTCTTGGACAATCAGGGTTGTTTGACATGTTTTTGTAATGTATTTAGCCTTAAGACAATGTTTTCTTAAAGTTCTGTCAGTTTTCTGTCTGTTTTCTTGTCTTGGCCCTGAAGTCTGTGCTGTTACAGTACAATGTATCTTTATGGAAACGACATTGTATGAGGCATCACGGCGTTGTATGAGGTATCACTTGTATGCCATTTCACATCTATTCTATTCCCTAATAACAACTGGTCTTTGCCCATTACATTCTGGGCAACCATTTTGATGACATAGGGGTTTTTAAAAAACTGGCCTGTGTATCACCGGACATACAAGAAAATATGTTTCATGTTCTGTTGTATGTTCAGTATAGCTGGGACCTCAGTGACATTTTGTATCAATTTGCACTGTTTATATGTGTTTGTGTTGTTATGTGCTGTCAGTGCATTTCTGACTTACAGATATCCTGAAAATTTATGGCCTATTATTACTAAACCAAAGGTCTTTATGGCATTTGGAAAGCTTTCCTTCAACAATACATTTTAAACATATTAATCAGTATCATTTAGAGCAGGATCACTCAGGTTTTTTAGTTTTTTAACTAATGTTCTTTTTTGACTTTTAGGAATTTTTTGAGGTTTTTTATTGTTTAATGTTGGGGATTTTATGTACGCCGCCCGGAGTCGCATGTTGATTGACTTGAAATAAATAAATAAATAAATAATCATAGTATATGTTATAGATAACTAAGATAGGTTGCCTGGCATTGCCGGGCTGTTAACATATGTTTGTTATTTGTGTAAACTTTTGATTTATTGTTATTTTTTGACTTGTTTTTACTCCTGTGACCTCTAGGTGGGGCTCTTTTGTTTTTGACTTGTTGTTAATATTCCGGCCTGCAGGTGTGGCTATTATTAATAGTGTTGGATCTTTTTGTTGTTTCACTTGTTTTTTCTTTCCTGGCCTCTAGGTGGGGCATCTTCCGGTAAGTAGTCTTTGTTTCTTCATTTCTGTTCCGGTCTCGTGGAGGGAGGACGTGCTGGTGAGTTCTCTGGTTTTATTTATTCTGGTTTTTTTATTTGTTTTGATTTTGTGGTGGTGGGCTGGGAGGTGTTTCTGTTTGTTCTTTTTTGTTTTGGTTGGGCTTTAGATGTGTGTAATTGGTTGGTTTTTTTCTGGTTTTGTTTATTTTTGCAATTTTGTTGGTGTTTGGGTAATTTGTGGCAGTTGTGTTGTTAGAGTGAGGTATTTTCGTGTTGTAGTTAGGTGTTGTGTCTGTGCTTTTGTGGTATTGTGGATGTTTTTGTGGATTTTGTGGTTTACTTTTTTATTAATGGGTTTTTAAAATTATTTATTTTTGTTTTATTATTTTTTATTAATTTTGGTGTTGTTGGTGTGTACTTTTTGCGTGAAGAACGGGCTGCCTATCGGTTCTTCTTTTCCTCATTGCTGCTTCGAATTTTGGTTTCAATGCAGCAATGGGAAAAAGGAGGAGCTGGCAGTCAGCCGCCTCTTCCCCTGGTAAAGTTCGTTAGGTAGGTCGGGGGAGAAGGAGGCAGAGAAGAGCTATCTGCCTGACAATAGTTCTCTCCTCTCTGTCTCCTTTTCTCCTGGCTTGCCTAACCGAAGATCAGCAGGCAGCGATCCATAAGAGGTGGTGCTCTTCCTTGCGGATTGCTGGCTGCTGCTTTTGTATTACCTCCACCGCTGTTTCGTGTTAGTTCTCGAAACAGTGGTGTCGGATGTACAAATGCAGCAGCCAGTCATTCGCGAGGGAGGGTGCTTCCCCTGACGAACTGCTGCCTGCTATTGGTTTTTTTCCACCCCGGCTCAAGGTACCTTGAGGCCGGCGGTGGTCTCGCAGTGTCTTCGGCGGGGTAGCTTGGAGGAGAGGGAGTCCCTCTCCTCCCTGTTGCTCTGGGAAAGAAGGCTGGCGGGTGTCTCGCCGTGTTTTTTTGTGGGTGTTTGTTTTGTGAGGCTGTGAGGTGCTGCGTCCGCCTGCAGCGGACTTGCGCTCCCATTGCGTTTTTAATTTTAATTTTTGTGCGCGGGCTTTCTCAGTTTTCTGCACGCTCACGGCACGTAGGACGCTGGGACTTTGAGTTTTGCATTTTTTGTTTGCGTTTGTGCGGTGGTTTTTTCCAGTGGCTTGGTTTTAATTGGCTGTGCCGCGTTTCCCAACGTTCTTTTTGCTCGCGCCTCTCAGCCTGATTGGCTGAGGTGCGGCGAAGAGGACGGTGGGAAGTGAAGTTCTTTTCCTTTTTCCGCGTTTATGGGGCTCTTGCCCCACTGGTGCCTTCAGCAACCCTGCAGTAACCTGCGGGCTGGGTTCAGGTGAGTGCAAGAGGCTCGGTATGGGATAGGATGGACAGGTGCAGAAACGTATAGCAAGTTTCAATGGTTAACCCTTGAATTTATAGGTATAGATCTTGCCCTGGTCTCCAGGAAACATCCTTATACTTGAGGATATTTAGAGTTACCTTTCCAAGTTTTGGATGTCTTCAAATTTCTTTACTGTATTATGATTGATGATGAAATCAAAATATAGGAAAATTTCAACAAATTTCATTTCTTCATTGTCGGCATTAAAGTTATGTACAGTAATTGTTCAGTAGTCATTGATATTGTCATCTTAACGCTTCACTGTGAATCTACTTTTACACTTCCTTTACATTAGTAGTTACTATATTAGTAATAATTACATCAGTTACTTCAAGTTATTATTTATTTATTTATTTATTTATTTCATGTCAGAAATTATTCTGGGTTGAAAAGATTTTTGCTTTAGAAACTCCCCTCAAGGGATGCCCGAATGAGGCTCCTTTCATGGCCTCAAGGTCTTTTCCCACTGAAGTGGTCCCTATTTATCTATAGTAGACCCTCGATTAACGACAAAGCTTGGTTCTCCAAGTCGTGTCGTTACCCGGATTTTGACGTTGTGTGGGCGGAATTTTTTTTGCCCATTTTAGGCCATCCCTGGGAGGCTCAGGGGAGGCAATTCAAGCTGTTTCTGACCCCACCGGACCTTTTCCGACGCTGCTGCAAACAAAATCCTCGGGGTAAACCCTTTCATCTGCTGCAGGTTTCTGCTTGGAGCAGTGTCAGAAAAGGTCCGTGGGGGTCGGAAACAGCTTGGATTACCTCCCCTAAGCCTCCCAGAGGTGGCAGGGGTGATGGAGACCCGAAATTGGGTGAAAAATATCCGATTACACTGGGATTTTTTTGCCCATTTTCGGGTCCATGCCACCTCTAGGAGGCTCGTGGGAGGCGATCCAAGCTGTTTCCGACCTCCACGGACCTTTACTGATGCTGCTCCAAGCAGAAACCCCGGGGTAAACCCCTTTGTCTGCTGCAGGTTTCTGCTTGTAGCAGCATCGGAAAAGGTCAATGGGGGTTGGAAACAGCTTGGATTGCCTCCCCTGAACCTCCCAGAGGTGGCAGGGGTGTTGGGGACCCAAAAATGGGTGAATATATTTTGCCTATTTTTGAGTCTCCGCCACCTCTGCCACCTCTGGGAGGCCCGGGGGAGGTGATCCGCACCTCTGCCCATCTCTATGATGCAATCTCCTTCCTTTCAAAGCTAGAAAATTGCCGTTGGGGTCCCTGTTTGTGGCTCTCTGCCTCTCTAGCAGTGTGTAGGGGGTTTGGGGGACCTATTCTGCACTATTCTCGCCTTTCTAGGTGCTCCCTGTTCTGCGCAACAGCTGATAATAGTTGTGGCTGCCATTTTGAAAAACAAAAATCAATCAAAATGGCAGCCGCAACTATAATCAGCTGTTGTGCAGTACAGGGAGCCCCTAAGAAGGTGGGAATAGTGCAGAATAGGTCCTCACAGCCTCCCACACACTGCTGGGGAGAAAGAGTACAGGGACACACACCCCCGGGCGATTTTCCAGCTTGGAAGGTAGGAGATGAAACATGGCCCTTCGATTAACGATGCTACGTCATTAACCGAGAGATGACTTTGACGCAAAAAATGCATCATTAGTCGAAAACAACGTTAATCGAACATGTCATTATTCGGGGGTCCACTACTTGCAATTTCTTGCTTTTGATCTGCTAGGTTGGCAGGAGCTGTCTCAAACTGCTGACTTGCAGGTCTTCCAGCTAACAAAGCGAGCTTCTTAACCACTGATCCACCGCAGACCCTAAGTCATTGCTAATTTCTGTATACTGCATGACAAACTACAGTAGAACCCCGTATAGAGATTGCCACATATACCAATGAAATCGCATAGCAATGAGGCTTGGAGGGGGGGGGGGAGCCATTCTGTATCGCGATCGTTCCTGTGGGAAAATCCGTACAATGATTTCCCAATGGGAAAAACCGTTTAGCGCCAAATCGTTGTACGGTTTTTCCCATAGGGAAAATCATTGTAAGGATTTAGCGATCAGCTCCGTGGAATGGATTAAAATCACTATACGGGGTTCTACTGTGTTGATATTTTTTTCCATCAGGAAAAACATGAGATATAAGCCTTACTGAATTCAATTGGGCTTATTTATAAATTCATATGGAGATTGCATTTTAGAGTAGTGACAAGGTAAAGATCAGCTTGCCAAATATTACGGTAAGGGTTTTTCATTCATTCAGAGGAATTAGAAGGAATGTCTTCACAGATGATCTCAGAAAATCAGCACATTCATGGGAGAAAGTATTGTCAAATAAATTTTAGATTTGCAGTATTGAAATATCTCAATTTTTTCACAGATGTTTAGGCAACCAGGATATTAAATAGTTCCCAGTATTAAAAACAAGCTACAAATATGTCTCTGACTGAAACAGATGATAAATTGTACTGTAGTTGATTTATCTTGCTTCCTGTAATATATTTCTTCTGTTTGTCAGTGTGTGGAAATACTGTTAATGAGCCATTTGTAGGCAAGAAAAGTAGTTGATAGAGGGGTTTTAATGCTTTCTGTTTGAGTGGCCTAGTTATAATACTTGACAATGGAAAGGAGAAGGTTCTCATTTTCATTTCATTTTGTGGAAATACACTACGCTAGCAATTCATGAGTTGGATAGCAGCCCACAGATTGCATAGTGAATACACTGGATTAAATACAGATTGCTGGTTTAATGAATGACTCATAAACAAGGAATAGGAGCTGTTCGGTGCTTGAAACAGAACATGAGACAAATAGATTTCACATAGCCATTTTTATTGATATAATACAGTGGTGGCGAACCTATGGCATGCGTGACAGAGGTGGCACTTGGAGCCCTCTCTGTGGGCACCAGTGCAGTCACCCCAGCACAGAGTTCACCCTGCCCCTCTGTCCAACAGCCCAATGGGAGCATTCCCTCCCTCCCCCCAGCACAGAGTTCACCCCACCCCTCTACCCAGCAGCCCATTGGGAGTGTTTCCTCTTTCCTCTGTTGCCATGTTGGCACTTTGCAATAAATAAGGGGGTTTGGGGTTTCAGTTTGGGCACTCGGTCTCTAAAAGGTTCACCATCACTGATATAATACAGTACAACATTGTGAATTCCATGAATTCCTTGTTTGTTGCTTTATGCTTTTCAAATGAAGCCCTCACGATTTTATCCCTATAATATCAGTTTACAGCTGGCGTACATAGAAAGATATTATGGTATTTTTGGACCACAATCGGACATACCCTGGTAACGGCAACCTTGTGTTGCTGGCTAATCTTTCTCACACTAGGTCAGACAAAAGAAACTTTTGTTTGCATTTAAAGCATATTTCCTTGGAGATTTTATTCAGCAACTTATGTATAGGTGTTTAAATACTATTTTAAAGACAAAGGGTTTCCTGGAATTTAAAGAAATATTTATTTTGATACTACCTTGTGCCTATCTTACATTATTCATACTGTATTACTTTATCCAGAGACAAAAGCATTCTCACCCAAAGGTGCTTTTATTTTGGCAGTTTCTTTATAAAGTTGAATATTTTGCTAATGATACAGAAAATGTACATTTGCTGGAATACACTATATGCTAACTCTGTTAATGCTTTAATTAATGTATAAAGTTTTCCTGAATATCAGAGAAGCATTCTTACCTTTTGTGAACTTTATAGGAGGAAATAGATGAGAATCCTTTAGAACAGTGATGGAGAAGTTTTTGGCTTTCTGCATAGTATTGATGCATAGCTCCCATCATACCTGACCTTTGACTGTTACAGTTTAAACTAATAGGAGTTGATTTCTAGCAGCATGTGTTTAGTTCCTCCGCTCACCCATGCCCATCTACTTCTACTCCCATTTTTACACTAAATCATTTTTAAAACATCTACATGAAAAAAAGTGTGTTTAAAAGTATGCTGTAAGTATGCTGTAAGTATGCTAAAAGTATGCACTTGTATTATTTTGTTCTAATTCAGAATACAATTTTTTGGAACATAGACTGAAATGCAGGAATGTGAAATGCAGAGAGTTGCTATGTTTTGAAAAGCAGATTACAGTATGTTAAAATTATATCATAACAGTAAATATCCAATTATTCAAGTACTGTACCCTAAATGTAATCAGATAAAGGATTGATTCCCACAAGGCAAGTATGCTTCTGTCTCTGGTTAAAGTAATAAAGTATGAATAATGTAAGATAGGCACAAGGTGGTATCAGAAGAAAGATTTCTTTAAAATCCAGGAACCCTTTGCCTTTAAAATAGCATTTAAACACCTATAAATAAATTGCTGAATAAAATCTCCAAGGAAATATGCTTTAAATGCAAACATCTTAATTTTCTCCTCTTTTACTGGAAATTACTAGTGTAATTTTAGTTAACTTTCATGGTTCTTTAGTTCTTTTTTTAAAGAAATAAATGATTTGAATAGGTTTACATATTGCATTAACAACTATCATAATAGTGCAAAGCTTCCATCAAGCATGTTATCAGATTATTTTAATATGCCAACGTTAATATTGGAGGCACACATATAATCTGGAGTCAGCAGGTTGGTACACTACTATCTCATTAAATTTTCAAGGAAAAGCTGCAAAAATTAATTGGAAGCGTGTAATAGTTTAGAATGTGAGCTGGCTTATGGTAATATAAATTACATGAAGAGACGACAGTTTTATATACTGAGAGAGGGAAAACTGGTTTACTTTAATGAGAAGAGATAGAAATGTGGAGCTATTTTTTCATTACAGATGCACTCTAAACTGTTTGGACTTACTTGATGAATAGAGTTAATTCTCTGCTACAATTCCAATAATTCATGTTGCACAGTTTAATGACTTCTAGATAAAAACAGGATTGAAATGTTAATTTCTATGGAGAAACTGGAGCACTCTTGTATATCAAGCTTTTTTCTTCTATTAAACTACTAGTTAATTTCACTAAACAGGTCTCTGGAGATATTTCATGCTACATCGAGCTTTGCATTTCCTCTTTATTAAAACTTCGTTTGGGTTTGAATATTAGTTAGTGGAGAATTTCACTTATATTGAAAAGCTTTTAGTCTTAATACATTTACTTTAAAGTGAGGGCTTGTGACATATTTTATTCCAGTTTTTAAGAGCTTTTGTTTAAAATAGGCAGTTATTTGGAGCTCCTGTTTCTGATTTATTTAATTTAAATTTAAAAAGCTTAAACATAAGAGCTCCGTTCGGCATTTACCTGAATGTCTGAAGGGCTAAATTTATAATAGAGAAGCATGTAAGCCCTACATCATCTGTCATTAGAGATCTTTATATACTGTACATAGGGTGGAGATGTAGAGATAACTCTTTAAAGATGTTTGGGTGGACCTGCTTACCAAGCTTCTGTGATTGGAAGCTTTCCTGTATCAGAGTTCCTGATCATGTAGGCATTGTGAGCACATTCAATCAAATGAGCTTGCTTAAGTCACTTTGTGCTCAATGTGGCAAGGTCTGGCTGGTCTCTGGGTATTTGGTATGTTCAAGGGCAGGAATACGTCCACTTTCACAACGCCACCACTAATTTGTGTTTCATGCATTCAGGCAAATTGTTAGATAGTGCTAATGAGCTGGAAGCAAAGGTGCCTTCTGTATCCAGATACTTTTGCCCCCTCTCATGAAAAAGGCTGCCTTACAACCTGCTATGGAGCTTTACAGAATGCAAGATAATCTTAATGCAAATATCGCTTTGGTTGTATCAAAGTTTTTTCAGGTTCTTATGCAAGCTGAATTCTGAGAGTTACTGTATTGTTTTGTTTTGTTTGCTTGCTTTAGGTATTTACTTGTTTGCAGTTTTTCTGTTCTGTTTCTTAGCTGAAGTTCTCTGGGTGATAAAGAATGGATTGTTAAAATATAGTTTGAATAATAAAAATACACAGTTGAAGTATAAAGCATACAAAAGCTAGGTCAGCAAGTTAATGAAAACAGGCCTTGAACTTTAAAAAGCCAAAATGTCAAAGTCGATTGTAATCTTTGAAGAGTTCTTGAAAAGCATTAGTTGTTTGGTGCTGAAAATAATGTAACGTTGGTACAAGGTGGTGACTCTAGGTAGTAAATTCCATAACTAAGGTGATATAAAGAGAACTCTTTCATAATCTATTGGTGGCAACACATGGAGAAGAAGACCCCTTGCTTGTTGGGGAAACTGCCCTTAAGGTAATCTTGTTTAGCCCATTTATGATTTTAATGGTGAACATCATGTGTAGCTTGGAAACAAACTGGAACACAGCATGTTCTGATGTAATACCAACAACATATAGTACAGTATGTTCAAAATGTCAATTCTCAAATAACAAACCTGCAGCCACATGACTATTTCATTCATTCATTCCATCCATTCATTCTCCACTCTTATGTCCTGAGATTTGAGAGCGGAGTACAATAATGCAAACAGTATAAAATAACTCATTACATTAAAACGTTTTAAAACTAAAAGGCAAAGTAGCTTCAGTCTATTAAAGCTATGATCTTTGATGCTTAAAGCCTTTGGTGAATTTAAAGGTTTCCATTGCTCGAAAGCCAGTCGTATCCGACTCTAGCGTGCAGTGCTCATCTCTGTTTCTAAGCCGAAGAGCCAGCGCTGTCTGCTTCTGCAGACGTTTCCATGGTCATGTGGCAGGCATGACTAGACACCGGAGCGCACGGAACGCTGTTACCTTCCCACCGAAGTGGTCCCTATTTATCTACTTGCAATTTCTTGCTTTCGAACTGCTAGGTTGGCAGGAGCTAGGATGAAGACGGGAGCTCATTTCCGTCCTGCAGTACTCGGGAATCGAACTGCTGACCTTCCGCTTCCCAGTCAGCGTCTTAGCGACTTGAGCCACTGCAGTACCCTTTGGTGAATAGACATGTTTTATCTTAGTGCCAAAATGAGGTTAGTGATAGCCCTAACAAAGCCTCTAAACATTCTGTTACTGAGGTGCTACTAGAACATACCTGTCAAGTTTTGGATTTGAAAATAAGGGAAACACTGTGGGTGGGGCTATCTTGGTGGGTGTGGCCAAATCTGTGGGTGTGGCCAAATCTGACCATGTGACTTGCTGGGCTCTAGTCATGCCTGCCACATGACCATGACAATGTCTGCAAACAGACAGCACTGGCTCTTTGGCTGTAAATGGAGATGAGCACTGCACCCTAGAGTCGGATACGACTGGCTTTTGAGCAACGAAGACCTTTACTAAGCACTTGCATAAACAGGGCCAAACTTCACAGCAAATTTGAATACCATTCAGGGATTTTCTGTTATTAGGTAAAGGTAAAGGTTGCCCTTGCTCAAAAGCCAGTCATAGCCAACTCTAGGGTTCTGTGCTCATCTCTGTTTATAGCCAAAGAGCCAGTGCTGTTTTCTGTGGTCATGTGGCAGGCATGACTAGACACCGGAGTGCATGGAACACTGTTTACCTTCCCTCCAAAGTGGTTCCTATTTATCTACTTGCAATTTCTTGCTTTTGAACTGCTAGACACACACACACACACACACACACACACACACACACACACACACACACACACACACACACACACACACACACACACACACACCTGATTTGTGCAGCCATGTAAGCAAAAACCCCTTCCTGCTCCTCCTCTCTCTGTGCCGTCCAGGTCCAGCTTTTCCCCCAGCACTGCAGTCCCTCGATCTCTTTCTCTCTCTCCTCCTCCGTTTCCTCACACTGCCCAATGGAAACCCAAAGGCCACTGGGAGGTGTAGTCCTGCTCCTTATGCATCTTATTGAGGTTGCCTACCCAAAGAACTGCAGCTACCAGGATGCACCGGGGCCACTTTGCCCCCAAGCACAAAGGGTACTGGGAGCTGTAGTCCTGCTCTCCATTCTCCTCAATGGGGGTTACCCACCCAAAGAACAACAGCTCCCGGGATGCTCCGCTGCACTTTCCTGGCCAGGTGAAGTCTGTATTGATCACGTGCCAGCAAAATCGCCATCTTGGAATGACCCCCCCCCCCCCATTCTTCAAAAAAATAAGGGAAAATATTTTAAAATACGTGCAGCCGGGAAGAAGACTGAATTATGAGGAAATCCCGGCCTATATGGGGTACTTGACAGGTATATACTAGAAGGCACTTTTGCATGTTTCAGACATCATTTCCCATGGAGGAGAACCCCGAGGGGATCTTAGTGATTATGTAGGTGTATATGAGGAAAGGTTCTTCAACCACTTATTCATGTCCCAAACTATTTAGGGGTTTATAGGTAATCATCAACACCTTGCATCCAGACCATATTGGCAGCTGTGAACACCCCCCCCCCCCGAATAGATGTCATACAGACTTTGAAAAGTGTTTCTGTTTGCAGTTTAGTTGCTGTGTATTATATTTGCTGCAACATCCATGTTGTCTTCAAGGGCAGCCCTATGTATAATGCATTATATTACTCTAATTGGGAGTATAAAAGTACATGAACTATCGTAGCCAAGTTTTTCTTCTCCAGGATTGGTTGTAGTTGGTGGTCCAATCAAAGATGGCTCTAGGCACTCTGAGCCACTGACCTCACCTGGCACTCTGGTGACAGATGGCTCATGGAGTAATTAAAGGTGATGTACCAGATCCTTCATGGAAAATACAACTCCTTCCAGAACTGGTTGTCTACTTAAATTCCAGATGCAGTACCTGCCACACCACAAAGTGTCTTACCTTGTCAGGATTCAGCTTCTTTTTCTTGGCCCTCTTCTGACCAGTGACAGCCTTCAAACACTGATTCATCTGATGCACAGCTTCATCTGACTCCATTGATATGGAGAAGTAGATTTATTTATTGTTGCTATGCTGATGGTGCCCAATGCCAACATTTTGAATAACCACTCCAAGCAGTTTCATATAGATATGGACTAGTTTGGGGAACAAAATGATACTCATGGCAACCTTTGGTTTAATTCTCATGGAGTGGAACAAAAAATCCCCCAATGTCATTGTCTGGAACTGGTAGCACAGATAGAAAATAAAACATTGCAACACGGTGCTTCCTTTCCCCATTCTGTAGAACTGGTCCAAGAGGATATCTGTAATATCAAAATCCACCAAGAGATCTAAGAGCATCAACAGGATTGTTCTTGAACCACTCATCAGTCAGGGTGACCAAGGCCAACTCTGTGCCAAACCTTGGCTTGAAACCCAGACGGAAATGCATTCAAACAATCTGTTTCTGTTTGAAGTTTCTCAGCTACCACATCCTCAAGTGTCTTGCCTTCAAAAGGGGTACAGTGGTGTCTTGAGTTACAAATTTAATGCTTTCCGCAGGAAATTGCATATTATGAGAAATTTGTAACTTGAAACAATGCAGACCACAATGCATTACCAGAAGTGGCCACTAGAGGCCACTGTATACCATGTGATTTATAGGGAAACTTGCTTCGTATATGGGGGGGAAATTTGTAACTCGAGGCATTGTTTTCAAAGGATTTTCATTTGTATCTTGAAAATTTCATAACACAAGGTGTTTGTAACTCGAGGTACCACTGTATTTGTTATAGGGTAGTAGTTGTCACATATCTCTGGATCTAGGGAGATTCTCTTCAGGAAAAGGTGTGCCATTCTTTGGAGGTAGTAAGAACTAGCCTGTGATCTAATGAGGCATTTATCTCCTGGAAAATCTAAACATTCTGCTGAATGTGTTGGTGATGACATACAGTAGTACTTGAAGTAGTGTCACTTTTTATGTGTGCCTGTGTATTGCCAAGGAGGCTGTTCTCTGTCTCTCTCTAGTGGGAACAATGCAGAGATCAAAATACTTTTAGTTCTGCAGGGCAGATATTCCCTTATTTCTCTAATTCTCACCCGACACTGCCGGCCTCTTTGCACTTGTGTGTCCTGCTTTCATTTGGTGGGCCAGGACTCCCCTCTGGCTCCCTGGCAGTGGAAGTGATCCCTGTGGGCTTGTTCTCCCCAAGTTGTTCTCCCATTGAGAGCTTTGGGAGGTATTTGCCACAAGGTGCTCCATTCTTGTAGGTACACAAAACCTCATCATAGTTTAAAAAAAATTGGAATAGTAGCTGTGCTAGTCTGTGTTTCAAGCGTATCAGAAAATAAACCAAACAAAAACATTATAGCACTTTGAAGACTTAACTGTTATATTTTAATGTTAGGTTTCATGGATCAAGTCCACTTAGTCAGACATGGGAGTGAGACTTCATGGCTTCAATTTAAACACATCAGGTACGAAGGTACAGAGTGATTGGTTAGAATAACAGATAAGTATACAAATCAATATGACTTTTCACAAGTGGTAATAGCAGATGATCTCTAGCTGTTATTCAGATTAGTTGTAAAATCCGCGCCGGCTCCCTGCGGCAGAAGACGACCCGCCATTCGGCTGAGGATGCCTGCCGCCCCTCCCCCAGGCCTCATCCATGGCTGGGGGGTTGAAAAGCCATTGGGACTGGGGGGGCTGGACATCCCCCCCCGGCCAGCTTGGGCTTTGGACTTTCTTGCTGGCCGTTTCTTATGAACCTTTCTATGTGGTTTGTGGACTTTATTGTATTTATTGTATCTGATGCTTATGTGATACTTTGTGAGCCTCCCTGAGTCGGCGTATGCTGAGTGGGTGGCATACAAATGAATTATTGTTGTTGTTGTTGTTGTTGTTGTTGTTGTTGTTCTTATTATTATTATTATTATTATTATTATTATTATTATTATTATTATTATTATTATTATTATTATTATTATTATTATTATTATTATCATTATCATTATTATTATTATTATTAAACCTCATCAGAGCTCCAGTTCAATGATCTACTCAGTTTCCTTCACTGGGGTTGCCTTATAAGGCTGTATCTGTACCACAGTTGTTGGTATCCTCCTTGAGACTTCCTGCTTTACCAACATTGTCTCCTTTCGCTCCCTTTACTAGCCCTTCGGGGAAAGGTTGCCCTCTCTCACTTGTATCTCTGCACCAGCCCAGTCTTTCTTAACCCAGGCCTCCTCCATCTCCTTAGCGCCCCCTTTATATCCCCCCTTCTCCTCTTCTGCCTTACTCTGTTCCCTCCTTCTCAACAGTTCTCCCATAATCTGGAAGGTTCCTCTACTTGACCTTCAGACAGCATTTTTTCATCCCTGCCTGTGGGAGAGCTAGAGGTGGAACACCCCTTAGAGCTGGGGACAACAGGTTGTAGCCCAAGTCGGAATCCAACCACCTCTCCTTCTCACAATTACCCTGATACGCACAGTCCCTGCAGATTAAATAACACCTGGATTGATCACTGGTACTCCACAGAGCCATGAAAACCTAAGGGCTTGACAGGTCAGTGCATTGAATCCTTACAGTGAACATAAGTTTTTACATAATATATCTGATACCTGCAAACCACCTCATAGAATATAGATCTGGAATATTAGACAGTTTTCATTTGCTGCTTGATTACACATAGTTTTCTCAGTTGTCATACATACATTTATTTATGTTAGTTGGGCCTCTTTCAGTCCCAGAGGCAGACTTTAAACAAATGTTTCTACTTCTCTCTTGAGTTTCCATAGATATTCTTTGTAATACCTTGCTATTGTGCTTTAACTGCTATGTTTGGATAATGTACCAAATATGTGTTTGGGTTGTGGGTGGCGGCTGAATACTTTGTTGCTGACTATAGACAGGGCAGAACAGAGTTTTGTTTCATCAGTGCCACCCTTGGGGAGAGGGCAGGTCCGGATGTGGTTGCTTAAGCAGTTTGGCTTTTGTCTAATGAGTTGAAATTTACTATATGAAGTTGTTACTTTATTGGCATATAAGGGAAAAAAAGAAGTTGTAGAAGCAAAGGCAAGGCCATCCCTATTTGTGGAATCCGTTTTTGTAATTCTGCAGAATTTTTCATTAAAGCAGTGCTGACGTTGGTGAACTAGCAATGCATTTTTCCTCTCTTTCCTCTTGCTTTTATGCTGCAGAGTGTTTGTTTTTTAAAATGCTGGCTTTTGACTCAAGGGACGTGGGTTCAAGTTCACATTTAGCTTGCTGTGGGATGGTAGTGGCAAACAATTCCTTGAACATCTTGCATTCCTTGATACCCTATTCGGGTTGTTGCAATTTGGAAATATCTAGATGGTAAAGGTAAAGGTTTCCCTTGCTCGAAAGCCAGTCATATCCGACTCTAGGGTGCAGTGCTCATCTCTGTTTCTAAGCCGAAGAGCCAGCGCTGTCTGCTTCTGCAGACGTTTCCGTGGTCATGTGGCAGGCATGACTAGACACCGGAGCGCACGGAACGCTGTTACCTTCCCACCGAAGTGGTCCCTATTTATCTACTTGCAATTTCTTGCTTTCAAACTGCTAGGTTGGCAGGAGCTGGGACGAAGACGGGAGCTCATTTCCGTCCTGCAGTACTTGGGAATCGAACTGCTGACCTTCCGCTTCCCAGTCAGCGTCTTAGCCACTTGAGCCACTGCAGTTCCTACCATCTAGATGGTAAATAACAGCAATTGTGAAGGACTTGTATGGATAGATATGTCTGGGCAGTGTTTCAAACAGCACCTGATTTGAAGAAGTCCTGTCTGTCTGTCTGTCTGTCTTTGTTCCTTTGTGTGTGTGTGTGTGTAGGAGCATCTTTACCTGAGATATAAAATGAGCACAAATCTCACTTATATATAAAAAGAAGAAGTAGGCATTGGATGAGATTTTCAGATCTCCCCCACCCACGCCCGTGGCTACCACAGTTTACCAGAAATTCCTTAACCAGATTTCTGGAAGTTGCAGCCAAAAAAATCCAAGTCCTCAGAGGAGTTTTGGCATGTAAACCATAGGCCCATCAGGTTTTTCTTTGCAGTTATTGCAGAAGGAGTGGTATGGGGCTGACTTGCTAAGCTCCACAAGAATTATAAGAGAGTGTGAGTTTGTGTGTGTGTTCTTTTTTTTTTAGAGCCATCATGTATAGAGGCTTAATGAGCAGAGAGACTGCCAGTTCCACCATCCAGTGTTGTTCCCATGGAGTTAAGTTGACCCACTTTCCCCCTTTGTAATAGTTGCAGAGAAGAACATCCTTTGAGGATTTTGATTTTTTTGGGTACAGCTGCCAGAATTCTGGGATAGTTGTGAAAAAAATATCAAGAAACCCCATGTCTGCTGAGAAAAATTAACATTGGAGATATGTCAAGCGAGGCTGAGATGTTCTAATTATCTAAATTCTTGATTATGAAGGATGGCTACATGGAATTTATTTATTGTGATGCTGTCCATCTTCTTAGTACCACGTTGGTGGGGACAATGGGGCAGTGCTGACGAACCTATGGCACGCATGCCAGAGGGGGCACTCAGAGCTCTCTCTGTTTGCATGTTGTGCTGTCACCCCAGCACAGAGTTCACCCCGCCCCTCTGCCCAGCAGTCCAATGGGATCACTTCCTCCCCCAGCACAGAGTTCACCCCGCCCCTCTGCCCATCAGCCTAATGGGAGCTCTTCCTTCCCCCAGCACAGAGTTCGTCTTGTACCTCTGCCAAGCAGTCCAATGGGATCACTTTCTCCCTCCCCCCAGCACAGAGTTCGCCTCGTCCCTCTGTTTGGGCACTCAGTCTCTAGAAAGTTCACCATCACTGCAATAGGGGATTGCTGCTGAATGGCTGCAGTTTTGTGTAGAGCGTGTACCTTGCCTGTAGAAGTTTTGAGATTTTATTGAAATGTCCAGAAGGACTGTAGCAAGGTTTCTATGTGAAACCCTTTAGATCTGGAGATCTGCTGTCAGCATTTGTCACAAACAATGGGTAGAATGTGGCACATGACACTCTCAGTGTAAGCAATCACTTTCTGTGTTTAAAATGAAACTTTGGTGTCCTACAACAGGATGGAAATAACATTTAAATGACAAGCAGTTTCCCCCTCAAGGCTAGAACATGGGGCAATTTGCTGTTTCTGGGCAAAAGCAGGTATTTCAGAGCCCATGGAATTTGTCCTAACAAAATAGTTCTCTGGACCCCCAGAAGCCCCCCCACCCCAATCCCACCTCAACCTGTACTGACCTAGATGTGTGATAATCTGAGTCAGGTAAGGCAGTTTTCTATATTCTTAGAAGTGTGTGGTTGGCCATACTGAAAACAGAATGCAGGAGTAAAGGTAAAGCTTTGCCATGCTTGAAAGCCAGTTGTATCTGACTCTAGGGTTCAGTGCTCATCTCTGTTTCAAAATTGAAGACCCAGCGTTGTCTGCTTCTGCAGACGTTTCTGTGGTCATGTGGCAGGCATGACTAGACACCGGAGTGCAGACAGGTTTATTACGATCACTTGTTTTATCGATATTTTGCGAAAGCACTTCTGTGTTGTTTTCTTGTTTTTCTTCTGTAATTCATAAATGGTAGAATGGGGGGGGGGGAACTCACGTTGCAGTCCATACCATAAAACAGAGGAACCATGTGCCTACTCTAATTACAGTAGCCCTGCAGCTTGATCTCGGCAGAACTATTTAGCTCAGTTAAAATGCCAAGTCAAAGGCACTTGCAACTCACTTAGAGCCCGGAAGGGAAAAGAATGCAGCTTTATAGTTCTGCTATCACAAAGGATCAACATTGTAATTGGAGGCTATAATGTAATCCATGTTTATGTGCGATCATCAGTGACATTAAATAAGGAGGAAAGAGGAACATTAAGCAAGTGAAGATAATAAAATACTTGGTTCATGAGCACATAACAGGATTTGAGAATGCAGAAGGTACACACCAAGGATTGTGCACGTCTTAACACTGTCACAACACATTTTATAATCTGGTTTTTGCTAGATGCCCCAGTGTCCAAAATGAAGTCTTTGTATTCTGTCAAATCACTGGATTGTGCTATGTATATTCATTTACCAAGAAGAAATAGCACAAATGATATTGAAAAATGTAGTCTAAATTGGTAACAAGGGAGAGGACATTATCTTGTGTCTGTGATAAGGATAGTGTGTCATAATATATATCTAACTCAAAAATCGGAATGTTTAGTCCACTATAGAATGTGGAATTAGGAATAAAGTAGGAATTGGAGAGACCCTGGAAAGGTTTGCCGTATTAATATAATTATTATTGAGGCATATAGACATGACTTTAATTACCAGTATGAAATACAGGTAGATTAAGAATATTCCTAAAGTTTTGCCATTTGTTTAGGCTTTAAATTTTCAACTATAGTAGTTTGACTTCACAAATTGCTTGTATGCCCAGCTTTCTTTGCTTAAACTTTCATACCCCCCCTTTTCATTTTGTACCATGTTCTCTTCCGTAATAGTTTAGATTAACTGCTTTCCAAATACAGATTGGAAATGGCAGGTGCCAGAGCCTTTGACAGCTTTGCCCGAAGGCAAAGAAATTCTGTGCCCAGTGACATTAGATCAGGAAATTCCACATCTATGCTTGAAAGCAGGCGAAAGGCATTTCTGTTTTCCTAGCCTTGTAGTTGGCTTAAGGGGGAAGGGGACTGGAGAGAAAACTTATACAGCACAGCCCTGAAATGTTTGTCCATTTAGGTGCTTTCGGAATAAATGCCCTTGTGTATTGTAGGGTTTTAGTATTTGACACGAAGATTAAACAGAATGTTTCAGAGTGCACCATGCAATTACTTTAACCTGTGATGCTTCCTGGTGTGTGGATTCTGCTTTAAATGGGTAGCGTTAACATCATTACACCACATAGAAAGGAGTTTATAAAACGTACCGTATTTGAAAAACCAAAGTTGGGAGTAGAGAAAACACTTTCTGGCTTTAAGGGCCTTTTTCACACATCTCATCTAATCTCGCTTCAGACATTCTACATTTTATTTTGTTAAACCTTTTCCTATTGGGATGCATTTGTTGATACATAAAATTATACTGTTGGACTTCATATGTAACAGAAATATTCTTACTTTTGTAATTGCCATTGCCTATATATGTTGTTTGATTAAAAAAAAATTATGTTGCCTTTTTTATTACATGTTCATTCAGAATTTCCCCTCTTCTCAGTTAGATTTATTGGTTGAAATTAAGTTCATGCATCTATACCGTGTAAGACTGATGAGAACATAATTGGCTGCAATTCCCCCTCCTCCTGAAATAAAACATGTCTGATCCCACCCCAAGATCTTGAGGCTTCTATAGAATCTTTCTTCATGGTAGAACTGTTGGGGGCCCACAGGATGGAGGGGGAGTCTTTAATAAACATCATCACTAGAGATGAAGTCATCCCAGCAGCTTTGATTTTCAGAAACTAAAGACACCCTCTCATTCCACAACCCCCAACAACTTCCCCACAATGCAATAAATCCTTTGGGAGCCTCAGGAGCTTTGACAGGGTGAGGAGATGTTGAAAATATTTTGTACAGTAACTGAAAAATTGCTATGGCTGTTGATGTCCTCAGTCTGAAGTAACAAAACCTATTGAACAGAATTTTAGCTGTTGTGTTATTTGTTAAATAAATAGCACCTGGAATGTTTTGGGTTATATATATATATATATATATATATATATATATATATATATATATATATATATATATATATATATATATATATATATATATATATATATATATATATATATATATATATATATATATATATATATATATATATATATATATATATGTGTGTGTGTGTGTGTGTGTGTGTGTGTGTGTGTGTATGTATATGTGTATGTATATGTGTATATGTATATATGTGTGTGTGTGTGTGTGTGTGTGTGTAATAGTGCCTTTCAGACTGTAGCATGAATTTGCAATTAAATACCAGTCACATGATAATTAGAAAAGTTCATGAGATCAAAAGTTGCAATGATTTAATAGCCCTAGCATTTCTTGCTTGACATTTAGTTACCTTTAATGGTTTGCCCAGTGGTGTATTTATGTAATAATGTTAAATGTTACTTTGGTTTTTTAGGCAAATGTATATAGGGAAAGAGGGAAACCTTCCCTTGCTTCATCTTAAGTAAAGAAGTCTTAAATTCAACATTCTGCTCATGGATGGAGCAGATCTTTGGTCCTATTCATCCTTATACTTTACACAGTTGGAAGCCAGTTCTGAAGGTTTGACCAGCTAGCTAGAATCAGTTTTAAAGAAGTACTGTATTTTCTGGCGTATAAGACTACTTTTTAACCCCGAAAAATCTGTGCCAAAGTCGGGGGTCGTCTTATAGGACAGGTACTTAACTGCAGCTTGTTTCCCCTTGCTTCATATGTCGGGTGCATATGGTTGGGGGTGCCGCGGCCAAGTCCCTGCTCTGTGCGGGGAGTATGAAGCAAGGGGAAGCAAGCTGCACACATCTTCCTGTACCTCGAGGAGGAGAACGTGAGCGTGGATTGGCTCTCCACCAGAACCTGTCCATTCGACTCGGAGGGCTGCGTGTCTTCAGGCTGAGTGTGGGTTAATTTTTATTTGGTGTGCATTGGAAGAGAGGTAGTCTTATACGGCAAGTATATTCCAAACTCTATATTTTAACTGGAAAGGTTGGGGGTCGTCTTATACGCCCAGTCGTCTTATATGCCGGAAAATACGGTACATGGAATTACTTCTCAAAAATCACCTTCCTTGTGTTTTCACTGGATTCTGTCAATAGAATTTATTTTTTAAAATTTATTTATTTATTTGTTGAATTTGTATCACCACCTCCTTGCTGAAGCGACTCTGGCCGGCTCACAACAAGATATAAAAACAAAAACATCCTTATTAAAAAAATAATCTAAAACCAATCCATTAAAAACTCACCCACCCCAACTGCAGAAGAGGGAAAAATTTATATGAGCCAGCGGGCGGGGGTCACATCTCTATCGGTGCCCCACACCTGCCCTACCAGGCAGGTTTTAAGTTCTTTCCTGAAGGGCAGCAATTCCATCTGGAGCTGTAACTCTATCGGTAGGAGGTTCCCTAGGGCTGGAGCGGACATGGAGAACGCCCTCCTCCTTGTGCTAGAGAGACGAGCCCCTCTAGCCGATGGTACAGTTAGAGAGCCCCTCTGGTCCGCTATGGTTGGACAGACAGACATTCTTGTGGAGACGCGGTCCCTTAGGTATCCTGGCACACTACTATGTAGGGCTTTAAAGGTCATCACCAGCACCTTGAATTGCACCTGGAGGCAAACTGGTAACCAGTGTAGCTCCCCGAGCAGTGGAGAGGCGCGGGTATAACACCAGCACCCCGTCACTACCCGGGCTGCCGCGTTCTGGACCAGCTGCAGCCTCTGAATGGTCGTCAAGGGCAGCCCCATGTAGAGCGCATTACAGTAATCTAGTCTAGAGGTGACCAGAGCATGTGTAACCACTGCATAGTGCCAAAGGTTACACAGTAAATCTAAGATGAATCCATACTCTTCAAACAACACACATCACCAGAATGAAATGGATAGTTCCAATGATGATGTGAGTGGCAATTACTAAATAGCAGTAGCAGCTGAAGGTGTCACTGGTGGAGGAGGCAATGGAGGTGATGTTTAAGCTAACTTTTGTTAGTATTGCACACAGGGGTGTGCTGGCCACCTTAGGAGAGCACTGAACAGGAAGTGCCACTCACTGAGCAGGGCGGCAGAGCGTCTGCTGGTCCAGTGCGGGCTTTTCCCCATGGCGGTGGCGGCGAGAGCCCTGCGAGGTGAGGCACTCTTCCCCTGCCCGCACCTCAGCTCAGCCCCAGCCTCCCACCCCACAGCCCCTGCCTCATGTGTCCTCCCCTCGCTTGGTCCGCCCAGTGCACAGGCGTGCGTGCTCTCCGAGTGGGAGCAGTTGCCATGAAAGAGGGGAAGCAACAGGCTGCCCCCCAAAAAAAACAAGGAGTGCCTTTTGGTTTGAAGGGGAAAAAACAGCCTGGTGCTTCTCTTTCACGGCAGTGCAGTAACAAGGCATGGATTCAGAAGCAATACATAATTACAACAGCATCTTCCTGCTTGTGTTCCAACTAAGGCTTCAACTATGAGACATATAATGGAGGAAATGCTACAAGATTAGAACTGTCTAATGCAGGGGTTCTCAACCTATGCGGCCTGTGACACCATTTCATGTGCCACCCGGCCTCCACCACACCCTGCAGCCAGGGCAAAATGGCCGTCGGCCCCCCGAAGCTGTTGAGGGAGCGTGACCCAGCCCTTGGCCTGAAAAGGTTGAGAACCCCTGCTTTAAGCAATCAAACAGCTAGTTGTAAACATGGACATCACCAGATGGTCAGTACAGAAGTCAAAACAGGTCAAAAAATTGGAAGCAAGAGATGAAGGAAGTCTATTCTCTCTGCCAAAACAAGATCAGGAGGGGATTGTGGCACTGAACAGAAAATGTTAATAGCCAACATTAGAGTAAAGTTGAAAAGAACAGTAAGAGAATCATAGTGCCAAAATAAAATTTAAACAATATTCCTGATGAGTCCACATAAGGAAAATATTTGCATTTGACTGAACCAGAAGAACTGTCGATTGAAATCAGAGATATTATTAGGAGAAAATGCAAAAAAACAAAAAACGGCCAAAGCGGTTCCTTTAGTCAAAGGAGGAGAAAAAAATGTGATGGCTGGCAGAAAAAAAAACCTTAAAATTATAAAGGAAGGGCAAAAAGCAAAAGCAAATAAGTAAACAAAGTAAACAAAAGTAAATGAGGACAGAAATTGGGTTTGTGAGAATAGGTTTTGCCAAGTTCAAATTGGACCCGATGGGAACTAGTGCCCCTATGCAAAATGCACTGTAGACACTTGTCCTCTATCTTTGTGAACCAGATTCTAGGTTCTTTGCCAAAATTCAAAGAAACGTTTGTGTTCCCAGCATCTTTGCATAAGATATCCACAGGTATACACCCTTTTTACAATTGTTCCTGGTTCTGAAGACTCCCTGCCCTGTTCCTATGAACTGTTGTTTTGCCTTGCTTCTCAAATCATTCCTGTCAAGTATCCCGGATTGGCCGGGATTTCCCGTATTTCTCCGCTCGTACCTCCCCTTTCCCGCCGCCGTCCCGTATTTGAACGGTGGGGAAAGGGGTTACTGTGCACGCACGCCAATCGCAAATGGGCTCTGTGCATACGCAGAGAGGTTCTGCGCATGCACAGAGGGGTTCTGTGCATGCACAGATGAGTTGTTTCGGCGCATGCGCACCCGAGCTGGAGCAGTTCCCATATTTTCAGGAGCTGTGCTTGACGGGTATTTCTCAAATTCTGTCCTTGCCTTGCTCCAGCCCCTGAGGATTCTCTGCTGTTTCTGTTCTCCTGGTCATGTGAATTCTGTCTTGTTTGTACTGGTCATTTGTTGTACGCTTTTGCCGCCTGAACTAATCCTGCATCTCTGGTTTCACTTGGATTTAGATTCTGTACTGAGATTTGGTTACTGTTCAATCTGTTACCTGGTTGTCTTGTGTCCTGGCTTTTGTGTTGCCTGCCAGCTGCCCAGACCCGGGACCCTGACAGCTAAACACACAAGAAACAATTGAAACCAGCTGAGTGAACTGTGTTGCAATAGTTTGTGAACTGTAGCCTGCCATAGAAATAATATGCCAGCATTGTGTACTTTGTAGTGGACAGCTTGATTGTGAAATGATTATCAAGTCAAAGGGTCTCCCCCCCTCCCTCCAGTCTAACCTGTGGTTTGTATCTATGTTAGTATTAAGAAAACACATACAGTGATACCTCATACAACGTCCAAACTTGGTTCCACAAGTTTGGACTTTATACGGATTTGGACTTTGTATGAGGCATGCAAAATCTTAGCCACGATGCCTCGTACAACGCCGTTTCCATAGAGATACATTGTACTGTAACAGCACAGACTTCGGGGCAAAGTCAAGGAAACAGACAGGAAAATGACAGAACTTTAAGAAATTATTGTCTAAAGGGTAAAAACATTACAAAAACATGTCAAACAATCCTGATTGTCCAAGAACCTGAAGAATGCTGCAAAAATCCCAGGAATGCTTCTAAAAATTCTGACGAAAAAATTCAAAAAAAATATCCAAAATCACGCTCAAAACCACTCTTAAACACTCTTCGCCTCATGCAAAACCCACAAGAGCAATGCACGCATGTGTCCTGCTTTTTATACTGCCCAGGCACAATGCAACCTGGGAAAAACCCAATACGACTTTGTATGAGGTAACTTTTTTCAAGAAATTAGGCAATGTTGTATGAATTCGATGTTGTACGAAGCGGACTTTGTATGAGATATTACTCTACCCCTTTTCCGATCTTTCCTTCAGACTAAACTGAAGCTGTACTACCAATATCCTGTGAAATGAAACTAACTTTATTAATCCAATTTCCTTTCCCTTAACTGGCTTCAATTATTATAATTTCTCTAACTGTCTGTGTTAGCTAGAAATGACAAATGTGTTCCTTTACTATTTTGGGGTTGGTAAGGTCAACCAAGTTTCAGAGATTTTCTTCATTTACTAAAGAAGACTGTATTTTAATCTGACTCAAGGTCCTTGGATCTTTTATCTGCTTGACTGACCAGTTTCCATGGATACCTGCTGCTGACAGTTTCCCCACAGCTGAGAAATAAACAAACCCTTGATTTCTAAGAATTATGTATGTAAATTTGAATATGTTCTTGGCTCTTGAGCCACCTTGACATTTGGCTTTTTGCCTTTGGCTGAACTTCTTACCAAAGTATCGGGACCAGGCTACTTTATGTTCTTGTTGTTTATGTACAAAAAAAAAGATGAAATGTATGTGTATTTATTTACAAAGGCTTTTAAACGTGAGAGACTTCTAAAATATAACACCATTCTCTAAAACAACAGGAGTCTTCTGTAACTGATATAAGCATTGACAGCTTTTTTGTTTACTTTTGGGTTTTAAAACTTCTCAGCAAATAGAATGCTTTGAACACAAATCTGTTATGTTTGATACAATATGTTCAAAAGATAATGTAGTAATTGGCAAGCAAGATGTATTTGAAATGAAATGTGATCATAGTTCATAAAAAGAACCTCCCTTGAAGTATCACAGTCAATTTTGTTGCTGAATTATACCCATTTTTGGAGGAATATGCCCTGTTGGATACAGTGGTACTTACCTTTGAGGAGACTGATTAGAAACAGTGTTTCCCAACCCTTGGTTTTTGTACAGTGAAACCTCGGATAACAAATGGCTTGGTTAACATAAAAATTGCTTAACAAAAGGAAATCCTTAGAAAATAGTGGCTCGGTTTACAGATTTTTTAAAAAAATTGATTAATTGCTTTTCAATGCATTCCTATGGGAAATTGCATTCAACGCATTCCTATGGGAAATCCGGTTAAAGTAATTTTTGCTGTAAGAAATGTCCCGGAGAAAGCATTAATTATTAATTAACTGAGGTTCCACTGTACTTATGGATGCCATGCGTAACGGAAAACCGGGAATTTAATGGGTTGAACTTGTCCCTGCCCGGTTCCAAAAGAATCATTTAAAATTCCAGCTTTTCAGACCAAGGGGGTTTGAAGAAAAAGTATGCACTTTTTTCTTGCAATAGAGCTGTGCTTCTATTGAACACCAGCAGGTGGCGCAGCAATAGCAAAGGAATACAGCAAAAAAGTGCCATTTTATTGCTGCCTCTATTGATGTCACGGCAGCAACAGCTTGCAGAATGAGCTCCCGTCTTTGTCCCAGCTCCTGCAAACCTAGCAGTTCGAAGGCAAGAAATTGCAAGTACGTAAATAGGGACCACTTCGGGGAGAAGGTAAGCAGCGTTCTGTGCGCTCCAGTGTCTAGTCATGATTGCCACATGACCATGGAATATGTTTGCAGAAACAGACAATGCTGGCTCTTCGGCTTTGAAACAGAGATGAGCACTGAACCCTAGAGTCGGATACGACGGGCAAGGGAAACCTTTACTTTTACACATGGCAGGGAGGACAGGATTATGGTAACCCTAACTGTACTTCAGTTCTCAGAAGCCTAAGTCAATTCCCCAAAGCCAATGTACTGACTGTGGCTGCTGGGAATTGAAATCCCCCTGTGGGCCATTTGCCTATGTTGGGAACCACTGGGTTAGATTATGCTGTTCAGGCTCAGCAGGAAGGATGTTTTGAACCTTGTTTTATTTGTTTGTGGAAACGGGTTGAAACTTAAGTTCTGTTTTTTTGAATAGTAGGTGTGTTAGTCTGTGGTTCAGGCATATCAGAAAACAAAGACAATAAAATAAAAACACTGCAGCACTTTAAAGACCAAGTGCTATATTTTTACCCAAACTTTCGTGGATCAAGTCCACTTCTTCAGACTGATGTTGTATTACTTTCAAGAAACGAGATCTAACCCACTGAGAACAATACAAGCAGAGACTAAATAGATGTTTATATGCCTTACAAAGAAGCCAATAAATGGAAGGACAGTGCGGAGAAGACATACTGTAAATGTTTTATTTAGTTGGGCATTTCTCCCTCTTTTATTTGATAGAAACCTTGTATTTGTGAGCCAGACAAATGAAGCCTCAGAAGGCACTGACTAATCACATCTTGGTGAAGGATTTAAAGTCCCTAAGAAGAGAGATATGTTTAACTGGAAGAGTGGAATTATCATATTAGGATATTGGCACCTGTCAAGCATGACTAGTACAGAGCTTTCATAATGTGTCACATACTGACACTTGATAGGTGTTTAATGCAGTGGGGCAAAAGAATGGCAGTCTGTGCTGCTGAGAATGTCTACTAGCATTTAAAGTCATGTTTTGACTGGTGGTAGAGTTTTACTCTAAAGCCAAAACAGTATATGTCCTAATATTATATTCCTGCACGTGTCTTGCTTTACTGGAGACGGCTTGATGTTTCTTGGGTCTACTATAAGGTGAAATTTAAGTGACTAGCTCATGCTCACAGTATGCATTGTGGAATATGGGATTAAATTTAAAGCACACATACGTTTTCTTGTTAAACACATCGAGTAGTACTTCCTCTGATTTACAACCTCGCTGGAACCATTTGGAGAGCCTAAATGTTGCTCATGTAACATAGTATATAGGTGAACTTCTAATTGCTCAATCATCCTGTATCAGAAAAACAACCATGCTCAAGCAGTGGGAGTGAGAAATAAAAGAGGGGGAGGTAGTAACTTAGATACTTAATAGACCGCACCACCCCAAGGTATTCAGCCCATCCTACGAGGGGAGACCGGAGAGGCTCCGTAGTGGTCCCATCTACGAGAGAAGCACATCTTACTGGGACCAGAAGGAGAGCCTTCTCAGTGTCTGCTCCGGCCCTTTGGGACCTCTTGTCACCTGAACTGCGACCCCAGAGAGAGCTCCCTTTAGAAAAGCTCCAAAAACATGGCTATGCCAGCAGGTGTGGGGCATGAATGGCTCTACTTCCCAATTCCGCTGGCTGGTATAGCATGAGCGGGGATTAATGTGTTCTGCAGCCTTTTTTAACGGGGGGAGGGGTGGTGGTGGGATTTGATGTTGTAATTTTTAATGTGTTTTTATTTGGTTTTAGATAGGGTTGTATTTTATCTGATGTTTTACTTGTGGTTTTAAAGTTTATGAGCGGCTTTGGGTTGCCTCGGCGTGGAAAGCGGGATAAAAAACTGGTGTTTGTTGTGTTTGGAACAGTTCAGAGGTGAACTGTTTTGGTGTCCTCAAAATTCTGTAGAAAAAACTTGTGTATGTTGCTTTGCTTCTCCACCTGATTCAGGTAAGGTGGTGTGTTGGGGGCGGGGGGATGCTGGTATTATACAGGCCAGTCTGTAGAAAGTTGTCTATATTGGATATAGCATGTTATTGGTTTTAACAGCTTTCTCTACAAATTTTTTTTTAAAAAAAACGCTCTTTAATAGAACTAAGTATCTGGCATACATCATAAGATTTTCAGTTCCCTGCTGAAGTTCCCTGCTGAATTTAAAGAGAAAAACATACAAGATAAATTGTGTAATAGATGAAGTTGAAATCCCATGGATGAAAGTAGTACTTACAGATTGTGTGGATATTTATGGGTTTACTGCTTTGAGTAGCAAAGTATTTATTATCATAATGTTCGCCTTGTTTTGAGAAATGGTTTTGCTTGCTCTAATTATTCAATTTAATGACAGACACTGCAACTGCAGCAGTTAGCGAGATGTTACATGAATCTTTTTTTCTTTCTCCTATCTACATAACCCAGTTCTACATTGTGGCTAGCAACTGCACCATTACTGCATCAAAAAGTTGAAGAAAGACCTGTGGCAAAAACCAGTGGTTTCTTTCTAGGACTGCTCGATAAGACCCATTGAAATGAAGTAGACTTACAGTGATACCTCATACAACGTCCAAACTTGGTTCCACAAGTTTGGACTTTATACAGATTTGGACTTTGTATGAGGCATGCAAAATCCTAGCCGCGATGCCTCGTACTGTAACAGCACAGACTTCAGGGCAAAGTCAAGGAAACAGACAGGAAACTGACAGAACTTTAAGAAATCATTGTCTAAAGCAATGGTTCCCAAAGTGGGCCCTACACCCCACAGGGGACTTCAATTCCCAGAAGCCTAAGTCAGTATATTGGCTGATCAGTGCTTTGAGGAATTGACTTAGGCTTCTGGGAAATGGAGTCCAAGAACTAAAGTTTGGGAAGCACTGATCTAAAGGCTAAATACATTACAAAAACTTGTCAAACAACCCTGATTGTCCAAGAACCTGAAGAATGCTGCAAAAATCCCAGGAATGCTTCTAAAAATTCTGACGAAAAAATCCAAAAAAAATCCAAAATCACGCTCAAAACCACTTCTAAACACTCTTTGCCTCATGCAAAACCCACAAGAGCAATGCACGCATGCGTTCTGCCTTTTATACTGCCCAGGCACAATGCAACCTGGGAAGACCCCAATGCCTCATACAATGTCACACGACTTTGTATGAGGCAACTTTTTCCAAGGAATTAGGCAATGTTGTATGAATCCGATGTTGTATGAAGTGGACTTTGTATGAGGTATTACTGTAATTGAATTATGTCTAATTGATTTTACAGATTCTATTCTACTGGCACTGGGTCTTACTCAGTGCCTCCCTTGAACTATGATTTAAAAAAACTTTGTGATAGTGAAGGAGAAGCATCTGTAGGTTCATTTAACAACTATGCTTGTGGATTCATTGAAGGCAGATAGGGTGGAGTTGATCTATGTTGTCACTTTAGCTGCCATGGTATAAGCTTGTGTTTGCATTGCTGCAACTGGTGTAATATGGATAGCATTGTTTTTTTAAACATATTTTGTAGTTTTATTTAGAATGATGTATGATGGAAGTTCTGAATAGTCTAGATCAGATGTTCTCGTACTTCATTTACCAGAAGCCCAAGTCAGCACACCTGCTGACCAGGGCTTCTGGGAATTGAAGTCCAAGAACATCTGGAGAGCCAGGTTTGAGGAATCCTGGTCTAGGTGATCAGCTTTCCGAAGCAGCAGTGGAGATTTAGTGCAGTATATTAAAAGAGCTTAATTTCTGTGTCAGAGTAACTTTTCTCTTTACATCCTTCACTCTGATTTCACCTGTTCCCAGAATATACAGACTGCTGCTGATAGTTTAAGATGAGCAAACATGCTGCTATGGTTGTAAAAGAACTGTTAAAATTACTTGCACATTCTGCCTTGAGGTATGCTATAAAGGGCATAAATATATAACAGTGTTAACTGGGGAGAACATATACTGCTTCAGAAGCAATTCTGAATTTTGGATTGCTAAAAAGAATGAAGTTAGAAGTGTAAACTTAATGTTTAAGCCTGTAAACGATGTTTAAACTTATTTGGGTTCAGACAATTTGTCAGGTATTGTAATTCTGCTTTGCTATTTGTGTTTGGCCTGTTTGGCCTGACAAGTCCTAATACTAAGATGAAACAATCCAACGTCAATACCAATTAAAAAAACACATAGCCAACAGACAGACCAGGTAAGGATAATTCAGAATAGGATCAGAGAATGAAGCAGAGGTCAAACCAACAGAATCTGAAATCATTTGACTCCAAAACCATAACCAGGGAGGGGTTTCCAGTTACTAAAAAACAGTCCAGGTTTAGTTGCCAACAGGTCAAGTCAAACTGGTCATAGAATTCAGATGCATTTAGAAGTATCTAGCTACAAATGTTGTTCCAGCAGCAAATTAAAGTGATATAGAGGTCACACACACACACACACACACACACACACACACACACACACACACACACACACACACACACACACACACACACACACACACCATATCCATGGATTCTGTTTCTGTGGTTTCAGTTATCTGTGGGTCTAAAACTATTCAAGAAAAATTCTTGGGAAATATATATACAGTACTTATTTCTAGAGCACGTTACCATAGCTGGCCACTAGAGGCCACTGTCTGCAGCTTAGTGTTTATAAGGAACAGAGGCAGACATTTTGGTAGCTCATATGTAGAACAATGGAGGCATTTGAATTTCCTACTTCTGTAACTCAAGTATGTGTGTTAAATATAGGGTTCTCTGTTATTTCGGGTTTCAGGTATCTGTGGATGATTCAGAATATATCCCTCACAGATACAAAGGGTGACCTGTATTTGACCAGGGGCTGGCAAAGCCATACCCAATTCTTAAGGAAATAATTCTTCATAAGAATTGAGAGTGCTTAACACAGAATGTCCTCTGCTGCAAATGTTAACTTAGAAACATGAAGGTCCTGACTTGCCTCTTTGTATGTTCGTGTTGGGAAAGGGGTTGCTTTATCTCTGCTTTAGAATTCCTTTAATTTTTAGCCATTTCTCCTAAGGGCCAAGACCCCTTTACGATCCTGGGATTAAAATCTCTGGAGTCCAGAATGTTACTACTTGTTGTAGGGACTCAGTTTTTTAAAAAAACAACTTGCCTATAAAAAAAGAGCTGAAGATTTCAAAGGTATGCCCTATGGACATATGCATTCTTCATTGTTGGTCCTAATAAAAGTATTGCCTGCCTGTAGATTTCTTTACTTGAGTTTCCTTTACAAAAGACTTTAGTTGTCTCAAATAAAGCAACAGTATTTGCTAGTCCTTTTAAAACATTTCTGCAGAATTCTACAGGAAACTGCTTTGATGGTAGAGAAATTTCTAGACCTTGAGCAGTCTGTAAATTGTGCCATTAGCTAATAAATATCCCTGCCCCCTCCTGTGTCTTATGTGGGATCCTGTAGTATTTTTATTGATAGGGTGATGCCTCTTTTAGTGGCATGTGGTGCTATAGCTAGGCCACCAAGGAGAAACCTGCTTTGTGAAGATGAACGAAGAATATGTTGCTCTGAACTGCCATGCTTAATGAGGCTAAGGTTTTGGTATTAGGAGATGTTAATGAGCTGGAGCATATAAACTAACCACAGGAAAAATCCTTTTAATGGTAGTAACAGCCGCAGTAAAAAGGAAGATGCTGTTAATATGGAAGCTGATACACAATGTAGTGCAGCTGGAGAAATTACCACAATCCTGTAATCCCATTGGTTTAAGAATGAGTTTTCATTCTAGAAGACGTTGAATTTATGCTCTAGACATACTGTATATATTCCCTATGCAGTCAGCTCCTTCACAAGGGCCTTTCTGATATCTATATTTTTATTTTTGACATCAGTAAAATCAGGCATTCAGCTCTTCTTAATGATATTGCTCGTTTTCCAATCTCTAGGGGGAAAAAAATCTCAATTTGCTTAAATTTATTTGTATGTGTGTTTGCCCCCCCCCCCTTTCCCCCTGCATTTAAAGCAGGCTGCCTTGGTCAATCAGTTGTGTAGTTTTTGTTGTTCAAATCAGGAAAGTAATTTTTGCAGTCAAGTTTCTTTCGAGTTACATATGTCTATCTGCATCTGCTAAAGCTTGAGAGAAAGTGATATCTCTGTGGCCAGAAGCATACCTGTCAACCGCGGCTCAGGCGAATCCAGGACCTGCGTAGACCGGGTCTGCGCAGGTCGCGTTGTACGCATGCGCATGGAGGGCTACGCCACTTGCGTAGCCTTCTACGCAGGCGGCGTAGCATTCTGTGCATGCGTGGAAGGGAGCTATGGAAGTGTAGAGCCCTTCCACGCTGGCGTGCAACACAACCTGCGCAGGTCGCGTTGTACACATGCACGTGGAGTGCTACGCCACTTGCGTAGCCTTCTACGCAGGCGGCGTAGCCTTCTACACAGGCGGCGTAGCCTTCTGCGCATGTGTGGAAGGGAGCTACAGAAGTGTAGAGCCCTTCCACGCCTTTTGTATTCAACCATGTTTCTCTTCTATTTGGATAGATGATGGCTATAATTTAATAGAGCCATTTTCTTCCTTCTGTTCTCAGACAGTTTATATTTAATGTTATACTGGAGGAGGGCAAGAGAGATTGCAGTTTTAGGGCCAGAGACCCAAGACAGTGGGTCAGAATCATGTTGCTGTCAAGCAGTCAGTCGTGCTAGAGAACCAAAATTTAATTAATAATAGTAAAGGTTTCCCTTGCTCGAAAGCCAGTTGTATCCGCCTCTAGGGTTCAGTGCTCATCTCTGTTTCAAAGCTGAAGAGCCAGCGCTGTCTGCTTCTGCAGACGTTTTCGTGGTCATGTGGCTGGTATGCCTAGACACCGGAGCGCACGGAACGCTGTTACCTTCCCACCAAAGTGGTCCCTATTTATCTACTTACAATTTCTTGCTTTCGAACTGCTAGGTTGGCAGGAGCTGGGACAAAGACGGGAGCTCATTCTGTCCTGCAGTACTCAGGAATCGAACTGCTGACCTTTTGCCTCCCAGTCAGCGTCTTAGCCACTTGAATAATAATAATAATAATAATAATAATAATAATAATAATAATAATAATAATAATAATAATAATAATAATAATAATAATAATAATAAAACTACTACGACTGTTGTGTTCCATGTTTTCAGTTTAAAAGCAGTTGTGTGATGGACAGCAAACGTTGAAGTAAATCCTACTGTACAATTGCTCTTATATAACTCTTTTCCCAATAGGATTTTGGCCACTGTGGCTTCATTTCAGGGTGAGCAAATCACATGAAACTGTCCTACACAGAGTAGACCACAGAGCTAGGGAAAACTACTATTTTACTACTAGTTCCTAGAATCATCGGGTAATCATGGCTAGTTGCCATGCTGCTTGTAGGTTCTGGGTCTCTTAAGTTGACATAGTGTGACATAGTTTCAGCTTCATTACTATGGATGACCAAGAACAGAATCTGGCCCTCCTCTTTATGGCCATCTTTCAGGTTTTTGAAGAGTGCTATCGTAGCCCCTCTCTAAGTCCTTTTCTGAAGTCTAAAAATACCCAGTTTCTTCAGTCTTTCCTCATATGGCTTGGTTTCCAGTCCTCTGATCATCCTTGTTGCTCCTCTCTGTACCTGCTCTAATTTGTTTGTATCTTTCTTAAAATGTGGTGCCCAGAATTGGACACAGTACTCTAGATGTGGTCTAACTAGTGCTGAATAGAGGGGGACTAGTTCCTCGTGGGTTTTGGAGACTATATGCTTCTTAATGCAGCCCAAAACAGCACTGGCCTATTTTTTTTATTTTATTTTTTTGCAGCTACGTCGCACTGTTGACTCATATTTAGCCTGTAATCTATAACAATTCCAAGATCCTTCTTGTTTGTAGTATTACTGAGCCAAGTATCCCCTATCTTGTAACTGTGCGTCTGGTTTTTCCCCATAGGTGTAAAACTTTGCACTTCTCCCTGTTAAATTTCGTTCTGTTGGTTTCAGCTCAGTGTTCAAGCCTTCAAAATCTTTTTGAATTCTGCTCCTGTCTTCCACCCAGTTTTGACAGAAACACTCCAAGGGTTCAGTTAGAAGCTGTTCAAATTGTCAGCTACTGAATCTGGGATCATCCATGGAAAGCATGTGCTCTGACCATGAGATCCAGTCCCTTCTGTGTCCTGTGTATCACCAACATAGATGACATAATATAAAGATAGAAAGCAAGAAAATCTTACGTTTTGAAGACACAGTTTGATATGCGGATTCTACTATGCAAACATCTTCAATTCTACCACCATGACACATATGAATGTGTCCATGAATAAATACCTATTTTCATTATAAATGTGAAGATTTAAGAGATTTTAAAAAGGTGATAAATGTGTTCAGAATTTTAAAGTATTTAATTTTGTGCGTTATAACTCCAAAGAAAATAGGCTCTTTCTTACATCTGTTTTTCTCTTTCAGCATCCTTTTTAAAAGGAAATATGATGTATGTTTTTGGATAAAAATTTATTAGGAATTTATTCATACATATGCAGAATGACAGTTAATTTAAGTTATTCTGACTTTTAACTGCTGCAGTCCTCCATTCTGTGTAGTAGTTTTCTTTCGTTATACCAGTGTCCAGTTTTATTCTGTTAATGTCATAACTTCCATTCTTATGTCTGTTGTATCATCAGTTTACTAGGTGATAGTACAGTCATTAAAATGGTATCTTGGCAGCAGCTTAACCTCAGAAAAGTTATTGGTTGGGTTATCATCATTAACTGTTTTGCTACTGGCTCAAAAAAAGGACTGACTAATATGATTGTTGCAAATTTCCAAAAGACTAAGTCAGTTCCCTAAAGCATTGATTAGCTAATTTACTAATTTAGGATTCTGGGAACCATTGCTCTAGAAGATATTGAACTAGACATTATCTCTCAGTTAAATTTAAACAAGGATAAAATCTGGAAGAGGAAAATAGTGTATGGTGTCTTGAGCTCTGCATCCCTTATCTTTACCTATAAGAAGGGGCATGGGCCATTGGTGTCCGGCATGCACGCCCACACCCGTCCCTATTATCCCTAACCAAGCCGCCTACACTTACCTTACCACCCTTGGAGCATCGCCGCAAGGGTCTGCCAACAGCAAGTGGGGAAACTGCCCCACGAATGCGGCCAGAAAATAAAACTACACGGCCTGGTGTCCACCGCGCCGTGTTCTCCCCTCCAAACACCCCAGGCACCTCCCCCCCTTCCCTCCCGACTCACCCGCACACAGCCTCCTTAACTGCAGCCTCCTCTTTCTCTTTCACTCTCCCTCACACACACACACACACACACACACACACACACACACACACACACACACACACACACCTATACTGGGCTGCAAAAGTTAAACCTGCCCGGCTTGCCGGCCAAAATATACTAGTTACTAAATAATAAATAGAGAAATCCTAGAACTTGTTTTCATTCTTTACATTCTATCTGGTAAGCCCAGGAGTGTTACTGATTGCTGTGAATATAAATAGTGCTTATGTAGTCATTTTTTTAAAAAAAAGCTGAATTGCTACAGTCCTTTAATTTTTTCCAGTTTGCTAATTTAATTTTGTATTTACTAGTTCTAGAAGTCCCTAGGCTTAAAACCATTTTGAATAGCCATTGGGCTGTGAAACAATAGAATCAATCTTTTGTGTTTTATCTAGAAAACTGGATTGGAATATCTATTTTCATATTTAAACTTAAATTACTGGCAAGCAGCCATATTATCTAAACACAAAGAGCAGTAACCTATGTACAAAATTTTGGTGACTAACAGTGTTACCTTTGGGTATGGGGTATTTTTCATTAAATCATAATTTTATGGCAAAAACGATTTTTGTAGAAGGTCTTTTATCCTTCAAATACTTCCTTTTAAAATTATTTCATTTTTCAGCTTATTCTGTGCTTAGTAGTCTACATACTAATAATGTTTAGTTCTGTTTAATCGTAGTGTTACAAGCTTCAATTACCAGCTTGTCCACTGATAACTCAGCTTAGGGTGTGGGTTCAGGAATGCTGAGGGTAGATTTCTTTTTAAAATTAAATAGAAACCAAAAGTGTAATGTAAGGCTGAGGAAAATTGAATTAATTCCCTGTTTCACTTTTGCTTGAGGTAGACTGATAAAATACGTGATTTGTTATATGCGCTACAATCTGTTGCTTTACAATGCTTCTCAATATTTTCTCTGGTTTCATAGCCCCCACTTTTCAGTCTTTCTAATGTCTCATAGGTCTCTCTGATCTGGAGCCAGTAGCAACATACTTAGCTGGCAAAAGTCAAATGCAATCCTAAGCTTCCTAGCAACAGAAATCCACTGCTGTCCAGCCCTTCAGCAGGGTTCTCAAGTTCAAAGATGCAGAGCTTTTTAAAACCTGTTTTAATTGTTCCAGTCTCTTGCCTGCCAGAGATTCTTGCTGTTACGTCTTTATGGCCCATTCTTCCCTTATCAGTAGTGGCAGGAAGTACAGCCACATCAGAGGATAGCTGTTTGGCAAAGGACTTGTTCTGTGTTGGCAAGGAAAGGGCGGGAGAGCAAAAGCGATAATCTTAGAATAATGAATTCTGAGAAAAGCTGTTCATGTAGTAGTAGTTTAACTATGAAAGACAAGCCTCCTTTCACTTTGCCTTATGTTCTATGCTTCACACTTTTTCTGAGAAAATTAATGTCCTCTGAAAAGGGCATGGGCTCTTGTTCAAAATGTCTCCATATGACATCTCTGGAGAGAAATTTAGCCAATGTGGAAGAAAAAACATTTACAGATAATTTAACTAAGAGAGTAGGCTAAGTTGCTTATTGGTAGGAAGAAATACTGGAGATAGTTATAATAAGAGGTGTAATTTTAAAACTTTTTAGGAACAAGATCACAAAACGTTTATGATGTATCACTGGGTCATATATATATTGTATAGGTTGGTATTCTTGAACTTGTTCTTGTTTCAAACATTTCAGAATAAAACCTTGTCTCAGGCTATTGCTGAAGCAAGTCCTTGCAAAATACCTTTGGAGACCAGATGGGTTCTGCCACATCTGAATTACATTTTACACTGCAAATTATATATGTAATGAATAAGTACAGAGTGGAGTGAAGCTATTGGTATATTTATAGGAACACCAGCAACTGTAATAATGGCTGCTCTAAAATTTTGCCAGTAGAAAATGGGGTCTAAAATACACCAGTATGTTAAAAAATGAAAGGCTAATCACAAAATAACATGGCACTAGAGATTTTCTTAACTAAATTCAAGTTGATTTGTTGTCTCCATGCCTGTGACATAGTTTCAGCTTCATTACTATGGCAAGTATCTTGCCGCACTACAACACCAGCATTTGAACAGGTCCATTGCAAGAGTAGTATTTTTTTAATGGAGAGGGGATAAAAACAGTAGTCAGGGGCCATCCTGAATGTTCGTACCAGGAAAGTGGACTAAACGGACCAATTGTATGGTGTTTTTTTTATCAGACAACATTATGTGTTAATTCCCTGGCACCTTTCCGTCTAGTTTTGGCTAATGATAGAATTACAGGATACAGTTTTGGTTACAGATATGTTTTCTTTAAAAAGATTATTCAGCTTTAGTTATAAAGAGGTTGCACTTTGTGATTATCTCATTTTATTGGCAGTCTCATGCTTGTGTTGGTGTAGCAGTGACTGAAGGTAACACTACCAATACATTCTAGTTTAGGTTTTCCAATGAGACATGCTGTTTGTTTTTATAATTACAACTTGGGGTAAATCTTGGACCAAATTTCTGGTGCAAGATTCTACAACTCCTGCAGGAAAGGAACAGCTTTAAAGTCAACTGTTTGTAGGGAACCATCAGAGTTTTAAAATGTATCTTAAACAGGCATGAATATAGAAACATGACTTTTAAAATGTGTATTGAAGAAAAGTGTGTCAAACCCTAGAAAAACAGTGAACTTGTTGAAACAGCTGGGTTTGTGTGCCACTGAAATTGGGAATACTTGTAATGAATGGAGAATGAAGGCTGTTGGGATATGGCTGAAACTTCAGCAGAGGCTGGGAGTGGAATCACCTGGAATCCCTTCACTGAGCTGGTGGCAACTCTTCCTCTTGCAGGTATTTTAATCAAGTGCGTCTGTATGCACATCTACACAGTGCAAAGTCGAACACTAAGCACGCTTAGCATCACACTTAGAGTCACAGGAAGAGTTGCATGTCAACTCTTTGAATACTGAACTTCCAGTAGAACTCTAGGAAGATCCTACACTGTACACTCACAATTTTCCCTGACCACCCTCTCCCATCCTGTTTATTGCTGTATTTTGCCAATTGGTGTTAACTCTCTTTTAAATGCTAAAGGACACACAGTATTGTAAACTTTGGTCTTTATCTCCTGGTGTAGGGATGTGGTTCATGAAAGGGAATGTAATGTGTGAGTCAAGGAGCAGCTGCTCAAACTGTTCAGGCAGAGAATATATGCTGGGGGACAGTAGTTTCTAAGCGTCCCCCAAGCTGTCCCCAAAGTTATAAAGCTTGAGTAGCCTGGGCATCAGGATCCCTGGGCTGAAAGTGTTGATGATGATTGCCAGATAATGTATAATAAATAAATAAGAGAAAGGAGAGAAAGATAATGACTGCACCAGCAGAATAGATTGGATAGTTCCAGGAGCTGATAGTTCAAGACCCCTGGTTCTGCAGCCAAAAATGTTGTAAGTTTGATCTTGACCGGGATCAAGGTTGACTCAGCCTTCCATCCTTCAAAGGTTGGTAAAATGAGTACCCAGCATGTTGGGGGCAAAATGCTAATTAACTTGTGAATTGCACAGAGAGTGCACTAAGCACTGTGGGGCGGTAAAGGTAAGGATCATCCTTGCTCGGTATGGTGCCCATCTCCATTTACAGCCAAAGAGTCAGTGCTGTTTGCGTCTGCAGATGCTTCCGTGGTCATGTGGCAGGCATGATTAGATACGGAATGCTTTTACCTTCTCACCAAAGCACTGTCTATTTATCTACTTGCAATTTCTTGCTTTTGAACTGGTAGATTGGCAGGATCTGGGACACACGATGGGAGCTCATTCTATCATGCAGCGCTTGGGTCTTGACCTGCTGACCTTCCAGTTGTCAAGTTCAGCTTCTTGACCACTAAGCCACCACAATCCCTTTATGGGGCAGTATATAAATGTAATTGCTATTGCTATTGATGGTAATGATAGCTAATGGGCAGCAACTGTAGCTGAAAGTGCCATTGGCAGAGGAAGCAAAAGCAGAGTTACTCTAACTTTTGTTCATACTGCAAAGGAGATGGCAGTGGTAAATCCCTGCTGAACTCTCCTTACAGTGAAAAACGTATGGCTAGACAGTCCAAATTAAATAAAAGATAGGTCGGAAGGCATTCAGTCAGCTGTTGGGGAAGAACAAAGGACAAGTACAGTAGTTCTGCACTAATGATGCAACTAAATTGAAGCCAAAAGTTCATCTAGTGGCTGACGTGCACAGAAGTGAAAGTACCATGCTGCACAACAGATACAATTGAAGCATGGAATGTGAGAAGAATGAATCAAAGTAAACTGGAAGACATACTGCAAGAAATAGAACATAAAAACATTGAAGTGCTTGATGTCAGTGAAGCAAAGTGGGATAGAATAGGATGTTTTCAGTCTGGCAACTACCAAGTACAGTATTCTATTCGGGAAATGACTGACTCAGGAGAAAATGGAGAGGGACTAATATTGAGGGAAAATATAGCACAGGATGTTAGGGAAAGAACCTATACTTCTAGAAAGTGACGTAAAATCTGACTTGAAAGAGGATGGGATATAGATAGTATTATTACAACCCACACAGTGAATTTCCTGAGACTGAATCTTGCCAAGAATATGCCAACAGTGGCCCACGGACTTCAATGCCCATTTCAGTCCCCAACAAAGGAGAATGAGTAACTTCATCTAATGTGAATCCAGCTGAGGATGGCTGGATGGGAGATTAGACAGTTAGAAGGTAAATTTTGTTAATTATTTTGATAATGTTGCTAATGATGCTATTGCAATGAGTAGCACAACTGGATGTTGTAACTCAGACACGAATATTTTCTGTATAGGCAACCAAATATTGTCTTTTACATCTTACAGTATCTGGATCATTTTTCCTGACATTGATGTTATCTTGGTCTTCACTCTTAGAACAAAGCTAGCCAATATAAACTTCTCAAGACTAAGATAATTATAAGTTATGTCATATAAAAGCAAAGCAATCACACTATACCGCCCCATGGCGCTTAGTGCACTCTCTGAGCAGTTCACAAGTTAATTAGCATTTTGCCTCCAACATGCTGGATACTCGTTTTACCAATCTCAGAAGGATGGAAGGCCGAGTCAACCTTGAGCCCTGGTCAGAATTGAATTCACAACCTAGGAAATACTTTAGAACAGGAGTTTCCAAACTTTTCGCACCATGGGCCGGTCATGTGGTTGAAAGGGCCAGACACATGGTTCCTCCTGCCGTAAAATGCATCCATGGCTGTCGTAAATGCGTTTGCAACAGCCGCGGGTGTATTTACTGCAGCGTTTATGGCAGGCATGTTTTACAGCAGGAGGAGCCACATGACTGGCCTGCTCAACCACGTGACTGCTTCCGGTAGCAGCTGGAGAAATGAGATTTATTTTGCGAGATTTTTTTTGAAAAACATTTGAGAGATGCACTTTGAAAAACAACTGAAAATCACAGAGTGATTTATTTTGAAAAACATTTGAGATTATTGTGCGGAATACTTGAAAAAACAAATTAAAGGACTTGAGACAGTCACTAAGGATCGTTTATTCAACTTGTTGCCTCAGATGGTATTTTCTCATTATTTCCAGTGAATAGTCTCAAACTGCCCCCAGACATGGAGTTAGGAAACATTTCTAGCTCCATGTGTATGATTTGACACCATACACATGATTAGCAGTTTCTTCTTCAAAACGTAGTTAAAGATCAGGTACAAGGAAGTGATAACCTTTGCTGCATGTTCTAGCTCAGTTACAGACAGGAGGACTGCTTTAAAATCTTTCTCTGTGTTTGGAGCAATTAGGTAAAATTGCTAACAGAATGAAAGGTATTACACTTATCCTCACTCCTAGGCAGGTTGAAAACCAGATACTATAGGGTGTCCCAAAATCCACCACACATAGGAAAAATAGAAAATTTTAGCTAAATGTACCTTTATAAACATAATTTTTGTTCCTAATTTTTACAAAATGTTTAGAAAATATTCTCTATGTTTTGGCCTCTTGTTTCTACATGCATGTAAAGTCGTCTTCCCCACTCATGGTGAACACGTTCCAACATAATGTTGTTATGTAATTTTGCCTATGTATGGTGACATTTGGTACACTTTGTATATAGAAATTAAACATTGCTTCTACACTTTTGCCAACATTTAGAATATTTTTTAAGATGGATCTACAGGTGATAGGTTATAACTGGATTGAATCTTCATTTTGCATACACACTGCCTCTCTTTCTCTCTATGTATAAGTTGTCATATCTGGCCTAGACCCTATCAAGATTGACTGAATTGGGCAGAGCAGAAGATGGAGTATTGAGGGGGAGGAATGTTCCTTTATTTGGCAAAGGTTGTCAGGATTCCTGTTCCAAAAAGGCACACCAGATGGTACTCAGTTGACAACTCCAGGGTGATTCCTGTTCCTGAGCAGGAAGCAGAGATAGAAAGTGCTTTGAGTGAAATACAGTACTGTTCTTGGTATTGTATGTGGTTTCCTTGTTAGCTCTTTTGCTGTGCCATTTAGTGTATGGTGGTATAAGAATTAAACAACATATTATGATTCAGTTAAGAGAGTCACATAATAATCTGTTTGATTTCATGTACTCCCTTCTTTCATGCGTAGGTCAGACTTTAAACTACCCAAACGGAGTCACCTTTTGGTGAATTCATTCTGCAGCTGACCTAGTGTGAGAAAGATTAACCAGCAAAACAAAGTTGCCATTGCCTGGGGTATGCCCAGTTGTGATTCAAAAATAGCACAATCTACAAGGAGGCTCTTTCTGTCTACTTCATGTGCTCACTGTTTTGGGCTGTATGGATACAGCAAATGTAGACATTTTGGATTTTGTGGGTATGCAGAAGTGGGTAACATTTTGTTGTTGTTCAGTCGCACAGTCAAATCCGACCCTTTGCGACCCCATGGACCACTGGTTCCTCTGTCATCTGCCTTACAAGACCTCAATTCTCAACAGGAATGTGTGAATCAATCATGTATTGGACTTAATCATGTATTTGGTAGAGGCAGATTGACCAGCAATGACAACAAAGAAGTTATCAAGTCAATTCTGACTTAAACTGGCCCTCTCCAGGGTTTTCTACATACAGAGAGGTCAGAAGTGAGTTACCATTTTCTTCTTCTGAGGGCATTCTGGAAATATACAGTTCTTGTTCAAAGCACTTCTCATTGGATGCACAGGAGGAAATTGAACTGGGTTGTTTTCAGCTTTATCTGATCAGGATGACATGATCATATTTGCCAACATTATTAGGGAATAAATAAAGTTTGTTTGAAATCCATGGAAGGTGAATGATTATCAGCACTCATGGGTTCTGCCTTTCTTTATATTCTTCAGTCATAAGGAGCACTTACTAAATAATCCAATATGGTGTAATCATTGCTGTCTCTAACCACTTTCAGCATAACAGTATCTGGAATGGAACTAAAGGATAAAGACTAAGAGTACTAGGACGTCTTTATGCTTCCTGCCCCAGCTTTTTGCAAAGAAATTTGTTGCAAGTCAGAGCCCTTCCAGAATTATTGGAGGGGGAACAAATTTTCTCTAAACTGTTGATAGTGTGTGTAAATATGTTGCTAGTTATTTAAACTATACAAGGGGCACTTACCTATTTAAAATATGAAGCGGGTCCTACACTATCCATGGCAAGTACACAATTCTCTCTGTTGCTGCTTTATATCTGACTTTTCTACATTTCGAAATATTTTTATGAAATAAGATCTTGCATCGTTCTCAAGCCCCAGTCCAGAAGATGTGAGCAGTTGCTCTCCAACCAGCTACATTTCTTAGAATAGCTTGGGAATGCTGATATAACTGAACATCCTTCCTAGAGTAGACCTTATGGAATGCTATATACCAATGTTCTTCCCTTCACTAATAAAACATCATATTTTCATTTCAACATGACATAGTTTTAGTTTAAGTTTTGCTTTGATAGAGAAAAATAGCCACCAAATTTGTCATATGCTTACACAATATAACTCCCTGCCACATTTGATGATCTTAAACCATGTCTCCCACTGGAAGAGTTGTAATCCAAAAATTAAATATTTCCCATTATGGGGTATTATCAGGTCCCCTGTTTCCTTGTAAAATAATAATTGTTTATAGAACAGTAATGCAAAGCATACTTGAGAAGATTTCAGATGAGACAGAACAATTGGACTGTGAAACTGCTAGAGATATCACATGATAAATGTAGTAATTAGCTATTCCTTTTGACTACTTAGTTATATTAATACTACATAGCAAGTTATAAAATCAGTATCTAAGACTCTATATCATAGAGGTCCAAACATGACATTATTATTACTTTTTTGTAATTCTTCTGTATTATCCCTCATTTCTTCCAACCTTGTTCTGTACCTTGGTTTTTCCCTCCATGTATTGATTTATGAATTACCTTCCCAGTTTTTAAAAATAATTCATGATATGCAGCAGAGCAACAAAGATGATTTATTTTTCATTGCTTTTTAAGAGAACAAAGCTCTAAGACTGGAGCATTGTTGCATAATCAAATTAATGACCACAGACCTAGGTTACTGGCTTGCTCCAGGGTGTTATTTAACACCTGGTGTGAGCTAACTAAGACTAAAACCTCTTGATTTTCTCTAAATTTTGCAAACTGTTCTTTGCAGTCATTATTCACAGAAGTAGGCAGGTAGAAAAGGACTGAAAAGTCATATAATACAGACATATTACTCAAATATATTTAAATTGCTTAGGAAAACTAAACAAGAACACTTTGTTCACTCAGGACCTACAAATACATAAAGGTTTAAAATTGTGTGGTTTTGTATGTGCGAGAAAGTTTTTAAAGAACACTAAAGCTCTCAAAATACCTAGGCCAACTTGGAAAATATATTCAGGGTTTACAAAGTTCCAAACCTACAACAACAAAAAGAAAGATTGTCCCATTGTTTGTGCTTCTTGAGTAGTGATATTCTTTTTCGTTTTTGGGACCCATTAATAACCAATGGGGGATAGTATTGGAGACTTTCACTGTGGTGACAGCATAGAATGGAGGGAGAAGTTTATTTCTGCATGGCAAATTCCCATCTACATGTTAACAGAGAGGGAGGGATATTTGGATACAATTGTAAAACTGATTCTGCTTATGTTGTGCTCTTTGCTCTGTTCAACTGATGTGGGGAGTTCTGCATATCTGTAATTTGATTGTTAATGAACCTGTGGTAATTAATCAAGGCAGAGAGTGTTCCTATGCTAAAAAATACACAGGGAATTACCTAAAGGCGATTCCACAGACATATGCCTATTTATTTTAATATTTTCTCATCATATTGTTCTAATCTAATGGGAAGTTGTTTAACTGTGGAAAATGCCTTAGAATCAGGTATCCCAACACCTAGACAGTTATCATAAGTAAATGAAGTAACAAAGCTCTCATTGAAATGATGGCATGTCTCTTAAGGACTTCTTTGCCCAGAATAAGGTGCTGAACTCTTAGAATCGTGCTTCCACTGAGTCCATATGACTACTCTTTAGTACATTTTGGAATATTAAGTGTTAATCATATAAATACAAATTCCTTGACACCAGACGAAAGTGAGGTAAAAGTATTTGTATTGCCTCTATTACCCATTTACCTTTACCTGTTTTTGGGGGGTGGGGGGATCAGTTTTTAAAACCCATTTAGCAATTTTGGTCTGGAATGATAACTCCAAGGGAGAGCATATTCAAACGGTATGTTGATAATGAAATTAACACGCTAGAATATTTTTTTAAAATGAATTATATCTAAACGTATTCAAAAGTAAAAAAAAATTGGTGCCTTGAGACAGCTATGTTTTAACTGTTGATCTGAATAGTACAGTATATTTAGAATTTATCAAGTGCTAAGGAAATAAGCATCTCCACTTGTCAAGGAATAGACGTTTTCATCTTCATCGTGAAAGCTACGATGAACCTGAAAGTCAGTTGTGTACAAGAATAGTATCAAAAGAGAAATGGTTAAAAAAAAGAAGCCCACGTTTTCTCTTTTACATCCATGAAAGGACCACTTAGGGTTCTTGACATAATTCAGTGGTTACAGTGGCTAGCTATGGAGCCAGAGGTTGGGAGTTCAGTTTCCCATTGTGCCTCCTGGGAGAAGAGGCAGCCTGTTTGACCTTCACCAATTTGCACAATCCCAGGGTGCTTCTAGAAATTGCCTTGATAGTACTGTATATAATTATTATTGTAGTGCTTGTAATGTTTTCCCATGATTGAATGGATGTGCTACATCAAGCTGTTTCTTACTTTTTCAAGCTTTAGTCAAAATTTGGTGTCCAAGCAATTCAGATTATGGGCCAGCAGAAATAAAGTTTTCTGGCCTGTGTATATTAGGTGGATGGTGTAGATTTGCATAATATTTATTTGCTCTTTCCCCATTTGGGGTAGTCTATCAGTCATAAGGAATTCTTGATATCACTATAGCCATATTCCTCACCTGCTAGAATTTTTCTGCAGTTCCCTATCCTAAAAATTCAGTTTGCATTACTTTTTCATTTCAAAGCAGTGGTTCCCAACATGGGGCATACGCCACACAGGGGGATTTCAATTCCCAGAAGCCTAAGACAATACATTGGCTAATCAGTGCTTTGGGGAATTGACCTAGGCTTCTTGGAATTGAAGTCCAAAAAAAACAGAAGTGGGAAAACACTGTTTTAAAGTACATCTTCATAAGCACAATACAATCCTGTGTAGTTTGGTATAGTGATGGACTGGGATTCAGTGTTCAAGGGTTCAGATTGCTGCTCAGCCATAGAAACTCACCAGAAAATGGCATAGGTAAAATTGCACTTTGAGTAACTCATACACCAGCGATGGCGAACCTTTTAGAGACTGAGTGCCCAAACTGCAACCCCAAACCCACTTATCTGTCGCAAAGTGCCAACACAGCAACAGGGGAGGAAGGAAATGCTCCCATTGGGCTACTTGGCAGAGGGGTGGGGTGAACTCTGTGCTGGGGGAGGGAGGAAGCTCTCCCATTGGGCTGCTGGGCAGAGGGGCGGGGCAAACTGCCTGCCACGTGACCACGGAAACGTCTGCAGAACCAGACCACGCTGGCTCTTCGGCTTTGAAACAGAGATGAGCACTGCACCCTAGAGTCGGATATGACTGGCTTTCGAGCAAGGGAAACCTTTATCTAACTTTCTTAAGACATTGGATTTGTTTCATTCTGTTCTATTTTGTGTGTTTTTTTCTGCACTTCATATACAGAGCTTGAAAATGTACTTTTTTCTTTTGTTATGCAATTTGTTAATTCATTAACATTCACTTTGCAAATGAACAGTAGCTTGTTACTTCCTTCATTATTATTTTGTGTGCCCTTCTGAATATTGTATGTACTTCTGAATTTGAATATCGATGAGAATGGGGCCCATACAGAAACAAAATACTCTCTAAATAGTGTAAAAGTGTACTGTAAAAGTAATTATGAAAAAATTATTTTTAAAGGTTCTGTCCTTTATTCCACTGGACATAAAATCCATTTCATAATTAAAATTCAAGTAGTCATGTGAGAGGCAGCCATAGGAGGGAAGAGCTGTTAGCATGATTGCCCTTCTGTTCTATGTTTCCTCAAGTCTATTTTGGCCAAAAAGAATAACATGGTCCCTCTGTCTTGTTATACTATTGTTGAAATGTAGTTTCATCACATTCTTCTTACCCCCATTAATTCCCAACTCTCGTATCCCCTTATGGGCTATCCAATTATTTCTGAATTGTCAAGTACAAGTTTAGCATACGCCTGTTGACTTTGTTGACCTCAGTAAGGTTTACATGCAGGAAATTTGGTTTATGGTCATAGCCTTAGTCTGGTTTAGTTTCTTCTTTTCACCTTAAGCCTCTTTGCAGATGGGTTGTAAAGGTAAAACATTGTTCTGAACTCCTCAGGGAGCAGGTATGTAGCAATACATTGAATAGGTAGGTGTTCATTTATTCTGTGTGTAAGTAGTAGATTTCTCTTTTTTATTTAAGGCCTTTGTTTATTTAGAAAGTCTCGATACTTAGAAATTTATAAAACCTACAATATCCATAAAACTGCCGTTGTTAAAAAATGCGGTAATAATTCAGGTGAAATGTTTAAGGCATTACTGGGTTTGTGCTGTTCCTGGGTTGATGCATTGTAGTTTCATTTGGTAGGACTCAGCATTTTTATGTGGCAATTAATTTTAACCTCAATAAGGGAGCTAAATTGATACAAAAATTACTCTTGTTTTTCTATATGAAGGTGGAAATTGCCTAATATTTATTATTACACTGCAACACAAATAAATAAATATTGTCTGCTACTTGGTCTAATCCATGTATCCTATACTAAATCAAGTGCGCTGAATTCAAATCTGAAGTCCAATTCCGCCTAGAATGTCAGAATTTTATGTTAATTACATGTCACAATTGTCCATTTTATTAACACAGTGGATCTTTAGATCAAAACTGATTCACTATGGTCAACTGTACTATCCAATAAGATGGTTTCGCACTACAGACAAGCCCTTGGCCCATCTCAACATACAGTAATACCCTGATTAACGTGTGCACCACACAACATTAAAACCGGATAATATCGGGAAATTTGTGGGAAACCTTTGCACCGTACAACGTTAAGTTAACCTTGTGTGATGCAAAAGCTTTTCTCAAATTTCTCAACGTTGATCTCCAGATCGCTAACGGGCTTAGCGATCCAGGTCGGGGTGGGGTGGGGCGTTTCCCCAGTTTCTCTTCAGAAACACCCCCCCCCGGGCCGGGATTGCTAAGGTGCTTAGTCATCCAGGTGGGTGGGTGGGGGTCTGAAGAGAGGTTGGGAAAAGGGTCCCCAGCCTCTCCTCAGAAACACACACCCCACGCGCGCCTGGATCGCTAAGCCCCTTAGCAATTAAGGTGGGTGTTTCTGAAGAGATTTCCTCTACAGAAAGGGAACCTGGCTTTTTTAACGTGTGATAAATGTATCACACAAGGTTAAAAATTGCAGAATGTTAAGACTTGTGGAACCAGTTTTTATTACTGTACCTATTTCTGACATCAGATCACTGACTTGTGCCGACATGCCTGGCCACTGCTGGAACATGCATACCACCAGGGGATGTGATTCAGCTGAGGCGGCAGCAGGCATAGCGGTAGCTACTCGGAAAATAGAATATTGTGCAAATGTTCATTCATTTCACTTAAAAGTAAGGTAAAATGTGAAAATATATATATGAGATAGACTCACGACATGCAAAGCAAAATGTGTCATGCTTTAATTCATTATAATTGTGATGATCATGGCGTACAGCGTACATGAGATTAGGGGGGGGGGTTGGGGTTTTCATAAACTAAGCCATAAGCATCAATATTATAACAAAGTAAAGCTTGAACTATCTCGCTTTGCATGTAATTATTCTATCTCATATATTTGTTTCACCTTTTAAGTTGCATTACTGAGTTTCACCTGTACATCAGATGCTGGATTAATAGCAGTCTTGAACTACTAACAGTTTGTATCGAGCAAGGGAAACCTTTACCTTGAGAGGAATTTTATCATACAATGTGCTAGTTTGTTTGGGGGATACCAAGGATGGTGCAGTGATAAAACTGGGATAATCTCTACATATTTTCTCTGTGTGGTGATTTCCCCCCTACTTTTTTTGCCAGAATTCCTCAATAGTAAATCAGTGAGTGGGTTAACATGCAGTATGAAAAATATTGAGTTAATTAGAAAGCAATACTAAATTATATTTTATTGTGCTGCAAAGGGTCACTTCATTAGGAGCAGTCTTCTTTAAAGCAGTTTTCTGTGCACACAGGGATTGCTTCAGCCCAGTTCCCAAAAAGAGTGGCCCTGGCCCTGAACTATAAGTCCAGATTGATCATGGAGCAGGGTCACGATGGTTCACAATTTCCTATATGTGATTGCCAGAAAATAATTCAAACTGGTCTGTGCTACAAGTAGTCCAAAACATGAGCTGTATTGCTCCCTGGTTACACCCTTAATCTCCAAAGTTAGTACTGGCAGTTCAGAAGGTCACAAGACTATAACACACCTGTTAGTTATAGATCAGATTGGTAGAAAACAACACATCCCATTGCAGGAGGACTTGGAAATTTAAAGGACTAATTGCAGTAGTGATGATGCTTAGAACAGTGTTCCCCAACCTTTGGGTTTTGGACATCAGTTTCCCAAAGCACTGATCAGCCAATGTACTTACTTAGACTTCTGGGAATTGAAGTCCAAAACCCAAAGGTTGGAGAACCGTGTCTTAGAAAACCCAGGGCCTTAACAAGGCTGTGTACCACTTATGGTAGATTTTAATTGACAATTATTGTACTAGAATATGGCTAGGGCATGTCTCTAGTTTATTTAACTAAGAAGAACAATAACAATAACAATGGGAAATCAAACTCCTAATCTGTGGCACTCATACCTGTCAAGCGCGGTTCTGGACAATACGGGACCTGCACAGAACCCTTCTGTGCAGGTCCCTTCTACATATGCATAGAAGCCTTCTGCGCATCCCCTTCTACGCATGCGTAGAAACCTTCTGTGCATCCCCTTCTGCACAGAACCCTTCTGCGCTTGTGCAGGAGGTGCGCAGTAACTACTCCCCCCCCCGCGGGAAAGTAGGAAATGCAGCGCTGAATTATGGGAAATCCCGGCCAATATGGGATACTTGACAGGTATGGTGGCAATGCAGGCAGATGTCTTTGTGTCCAAGGCAAAATTATTTGAACCAAATCTGAGGACCTCCAAAGTTTCGGGAGAGGTAAATTTTACATGGAAGGCAAGAGGACCTTGAGCTGAATCTCAGCCAGGGTGGTTGGAGGTGTCTTGAAATGGCTGCCAGAGGAGAAAGCATTCCATTAGCACCTGACTGGCCTTACAGCAGTGATGACTAGAAAGAGGAGAAAGTATATAAATTGGACACATTTCTGGCTAGTAAATTGAAATTAAATTATCAGAAAGTCCTAGAGGAGAAACTACTCTATGTAGGGCACAAGACTGCCAAAAAGAAAACGGTAGCAGTTATTGCCAGCACAGCAGCTGGTAGGGAGGTTCGAAGCTTGAAATAGAATAAAAACTTCTTGCACCTTCTTAAGAAAGTAGATGTTATCAGTAATCACCAATATGTTTAAAATATCAGATGCCTGATCTGTCCTCTTAAGAGAGTTGGGAAAAAATAGAGAGAAACTGATTTATGAAAAAAATTATCCTCTGAGGCTACAAGATCTCAAGGCAGAAAATAAACAAAAACAATTCAAACTAATTTTTAAACAATTCAGAGTTATGTAAACCATTTTAAAACACAAAGTCCTTTAGACTCAAAAGACTTGGATAGACAGCTGCATTTTAGCTTCTGGCAGAAAACCATCATTCAAGCTTTAACAGGGTTCCTCAACATTGGCACGCCAGGTGTTCTTGAACTTCAATTCCCAGAAGCCCAAGTCAGCAGGGCTTCTAGGAATTGAAGTTCAAGAACAGCTGGAGGGCCAAGGTTGAGGAAGCCTGCTTTAGTGGAAGGCACTTCACTGTTAGTATTCCAACAGAGAGGATCTTCCCATTTTTCCAGATAATGGATGTGCCTTTCCTGGGACATGGAATGCCCTTCCTGCAAATGTCAGGACATGGATAGTATTACACATGGAGACATGGTTAGTATTACACAATCAAGGTCCTAGACTTTTAGAACTTAAAATGTCACCATCAACACCTCGAATTCAGACCAAAATTATGTTTTGATAATTGCCAGAGGTTCTTTTATTTGAAATCTGTGTGACATATTATTTGCATAACAGCTTTATTAATCCCTGTGGCAAGTAGATCTGAATAACTTTCAACTACTGCAGAAAAGATGTGTCTTTACACTATTTAGCAGTGGCCTATCCCTTTCCCAACCACATGTACACATTTTACTCTTTTCCTGGAGCAAACGCCTAGTGCAAACAGACCCTGTGGGTTTAGGGGACTTGGTTTTGCCCATAAACTAAAATTGGCACCATTTTTATCATGGTTGATCTTCAAACCATAACCATACCTGTCAAGTATCCCTTATTGGCCGTGATTTCCCGTAATTTTGCTCCGCTTATCATCCTTTCCCGCCCGGAGCCGCCGCCATCACATAATTTGGCAGCAGGGGGAAAGTACTTACTGTGCATCCCCTTCTTCACAGGTCCCTTCTACGCATGGGTAGAACCCTTCTATGCATGCGTAGAAGGATTCTGCACAGAAGGGGATGCGTAGAAGGCTTCTATGCATGTGTAGAAGGGACCTGCACAGGTCCCGTATTGTCCGGAGCCACGCTTGACAGGTATAAGCATAACCTGCACCTTTTTAGTGAATGATTTTCATAAGTCAATAGAAGCTTAAAATTGGTATGTATAAAATTACAGTTTGGCTCCTCTTCCTTTCATAAAAAATAGACTTTCACAATGGGAAACAGTCACCACCCCAAAGATTACTTACTTCTGTTAATGGTGGTTTCTGCCAGCATTTTCAGATGCAGTAAAAACTAGGCCAAAAGCTGCCCCAAAGCAACAACTACATCTGTATGTTTCCAAGCAACTTGGTGAGTTGGTTCAGTTACAAAGAGCTTTTAAAACACTTCCATCTGGTTTCCAACCAAAGATGCGACCACCCCAAAGAATGATCTAATTCCTCTGCATTTAGACTTTGACTCTTTTCACCATTTCAGAACAGGAAATCAAAGAATACCCTTTAGGAGCAATAAGATCCACATGCTAGCCTAATTGCATGTGGAGCACATTTGTTGCTCATATTTCAACATATGTATAGCATTGCAATTAAAAACATAGTTTTTAAGATTACTATTCTCTCTTTCAGTTTCTAAAATGTAATAAATTATGCAGCAGACTGATGAGTGAACATTAGGTATTAGACATGGGGTGGCCATACTGTGGCCCGTGAGCCTGATCCGACCTGTGCTGCCAATTCATCTGGGCCCACCGCTCCTGGAAGTGAAAGTAAAACATGCATATGCACATAATGCTGCTGTAAATGTTCCTGTGGCTGTCGTAAACACATTTACGACAGCCATGGGAGCGTTTTACGGCTGGAGGAACCATGTGACCGGCCCACAACCTGAAAAATTTGGCTACCCCTGTATTAGATTCTTGACATCTGATTTGGTATGTCTCACATAATGTATGTTCATCGTCAAATGAAAGTATATCTTTGGGTGTCTTACTTGACAAATGTAAAGTTTGTGTAGGTACAGATTTTTAAGAAGAAGAAGATAAAGTGATACTGGATCCTGCTGTTATAATTCTCATCTCTTTTAACATAAAATGCTATGGATTAATTGTTCCTTTTTCAAAATGTTCACATGCCTGTCTTTTAAAACTGTGGAATAGTTCTGCAAACTTCACTGACTCCTATAATACCTGAGGGGATAGAAAAAAAGAAACTATATAGTAACTTGACAATAAATCACTGGACATCACACTGTACAGCTCTTTTAAAATGCACTCTCTGTTGTCACTTTGTTCCCTCCTTTATATAATTTAAACTCCATACAGTAAAACCTCGGATAACGAAATTAATGCGTTTCATGGGACCTTTTGTTCTACGAAATTTTCATAGTGGAAATCATTTCCCCATAGGTATGCATTGAAAACCGAAACCTCCATTCCGGACCTTTTTTTAAAAAAAAAAATCCCCAAACTGCTAGACCACACATTAAAAGTTGAAAATCACCTACCTTACCTATCCACCAAAATGCAGAGTGCTGAAACGTGGCAGGGCAGGAAGCAATCATGCTATTGTTGTTGTTTTGCTGCATTTGCAGCCTCCATGATGGCGGTGGGGTGATGGAGCATTTTTGCCTTGCTCCTAGAGCTTACATTGGCGGCGGCAGTGGAATCACGCTTCCCACATTGGCGGGGTGCTGGTGGAGGAGAATTTTTGCCACCTTTAAAAAAAAATTCCATGCCTTTTCCACACCGAAACAGGCAAAAAATACGCCAATTTCAGCACTTCCGGTTTCCCCAATTCACTTCTGGTTTTTGTTTTTGCTGCTCCAAGGGAAGACTTGGAGGAGCATTTTTGTGCCATTTTTAAAAATTTTGTGGCATGTTTTTGGTGCCGGAAATTGCTGGAAAATGGAAGTTCCGTAATGTCCAAAATGCGCCTAATTTTTTTTTAAAGGTGCAAAAATGCCCCTTCCCCAAGGGCCATCCATCCAAGAGAAGCCTTGGAAAAGGGAAAAAAACAGACGTGAATCAGGGGACCCGGAAGTGATGAAATTAGCACATTTTCACCCCATAATAATAATAATAATAATAATAATAATAATAATAATAATAATAATAATAATAATAATAATAATAATAATAATAATAATAATAATAATAATAATAATAATAATTTCAGCCTGGAAAAGCCCCGAAAAAAATTAAAAAGGTGGCAAAAATGCTCCCCAACCCCACCCCGCCGTTGTGGGAAATGGCAATGGCTGGCCATCCAGCTAAAAAAATGGCCGTACCCTGGGGGAAAGTTTTTGGTAAGTGAAAAAAAAAATCATTATCCAATGGTGCAATTTCCCTTCAATTTGTCATCATTATGCGATTTTTTTCGTTATCAGAACCCTTCTTTATCTGAGGTTTTACTGTAATTGTCTTTGACCTGTTTGGTGTTCAGTAATCAAGAAGAAGAAGCCTGCATAACAGGGCCAAACTCAATTTTATTTGGGTACTGACACAGAACAGGGGCGCAACGGCGCCTTCTATACAGGTTGGGGAAGGATACAATTAGGTGGGAAACAATAGGATTGGTGGGGAGATAGTGGGGTGATCCTAACTGGGAACCCTTCGCACTTCTCGAGGGAAAAAGGGGGCGAACCAAGTCTCACGATATTACAGTGTTGAAGGAGACTCAAAATGGAGGGTCAGTTATTTACACAAAGCATTACATAATATTACATACACAACAACCTGCATAAGCCAGAAAGCGGTATATGTGTGTGTGTTTCATCAAATGCTGAAGTTGCTTTATGAGCAAGGGAATTGGGTCAGCCTCATAGCTTTGCCCCACTTGCCTTTTTAAAAAGTCAGTCAGTGACCACTTAACAAATACAATAGGCCTGTGCCTCCAGCTTAAGTCTCTTTGTGGGTTAACACACAGTGCCCTTGGCTTTTGGGAGGCTTCCTCTTTTCTGTATCCTTTCTAAAAGCTTTCCTCTTTCAGTCTCACAGTATTTCTGATGGTTATGATGGGTAATGCTTTTCTGGCACTGGCCAAGAATTAGTTAATGCCATTTGAGAGGAAAATTTGTAAACAAGAAATGACAGGAAACTGCCTTGTCCGTCTAGTTTTGTATTGTCTATTTTCATGCGGATAGTTTTTTGTTTTGTTTTTAAAGCTTGACACTTAGGTTAAGGAACCGGTTGTTCTTTTCCGTTTCTCTGTGATAGCAAAAAGGGAAAATTTATCCCTAAGGATTGTACCCTGTACATTTATTGGAATGAATTATGCACATACACAACTGAATGTATTTGCTTAAAGACAGCGGCCTTTAGGTTAGAAATCATTTTAAGCAAATTGTTTAAGAAACATTTTCTACTTTTAAAGTTTTGAAGGTTTTTTATTTTTAAAAAATGTGTTAGGAACAGTGCATTGATTTCTATTTCTGTCTCCTGTTTATAAAATCAAGTCATGATTCATTCATCTAAGTTGTATATAGTGGTTTCCTGTGGGAGATCTCTCTTGGGTCACAGGAAGTATGATTGGACCCAGAGCCACATTACATTCCACAGATGTTAATTTTGTTTCACTAATAATAATACTGAATAGATCAAAATCCCAAGTCTTTCTAATTCACTGCTGAAAAACCTTCAAGAGAATACAGAGGATTTTTTGAAAATTGTTGAACGGCAGTTGGCAAAAATATGATGTGCTATATTGGAGTTATGTCAGCAAATGATTTTGAAAGTGCCTTAGATGTCTTATTTTCCACATAAAACATGTGGTTCTAGTGATAGTGGTGCTACCAGGCTGACACCACACCACACCTCTTCATGAACCAATGTGGCAATCCCCCCTGCCCCACCAGTTCAATTCATTGTGTTTTCTTTTAAACAACCACTTGAAAGTATAACAGCTGAGAAGTGTTTTTGACATGGTTTGACATCATAAAATTGACATCATAAAATTGAAATGCAACATCATGTTTTTTCCTTATAACTGTTGAACAGTTTTTCTTTCTCAGAGCAGAAGAGGCCATTCAGAATATTAATCATAAGGACAACTACTAGTTTGATATTGTTCCATGAGTTCAGGAATGTGTGAATGTACAAGCTTATTCTGTGACCAAGGTGTAGAATTGCCACACAAGAACTGTCACAAGAAAGCCTATTGTGAAGTTAGATAGCCACTTGAAAGGCAATTGGATGGTTTTCATAAGTTTCATTAACACTAAGTTAAGACATGTGTGGTTCTCTTTTAAGGAGCATAGACTTAACCAATAATAACAAAGTAAATAGTGTTCATTTCCTGCTGACCTTATAACATGAACAGATGTTTTCTCTTATAAGAGCCATTAGTCCCTTTTGCAGTGTTTCTATTTTCATAGGCTATGGACTTCAAAATTGATTTAACCCCCTTACAGCTTTGACTTTGCAATGTAGAGAGTTAATTGCTTATTCTACATTGTTTGCATTCAGAATCTTCTAAAGAAACATTTACAACAGTGTTTTTCTTTTTATTATTATTAATTTAGTCTTGGCTGAAGTCATCACTCCCTCTTTAGTTTTGTAGTCTCCACAGGGGACAACAGATGTTTCCTCTGACAAGCTCTGTGAAAGAGACTTTTGCAAAGGACTTTCTCCCTCTTGGGAAGGTACTTTATTTCCCACCACACATACAGACAAACTTTGCATGTTTGTGCACACAGACATACCAAATGAGAGGAAACACATACCGTTTTCTCTAGCCACATTAAAAAAATAATGAAAGCTTTTTGCAGGAATTTTACTTAGGTATATTGTGGATTCATACAGTGAAGGCTAGTCAGAGTTGGTATAGTATAGCTTATGCAAAGAGTATATAGTTTTAAGAGTGGGTCTAGAATGTTTCATGAGTTTTGATGAACACCCCCCCCCCCTTAAAAATAACCTAGTCATTTTCTCCCATGATTCTTCTTCATCTATGTTTCATGCCTCCTCCCATTTTAAAAGACACGGAGTTTAGAATAAACCAACACAGAAAAACGATCGGTGATTATTCGTCCCTGGGGTGAGAGAAATGTGAGGCTTCAAGGTATATTCTTGTGTCTTCCAGTAACTGGATTTGTGGCTTTTAACAGTAGCATGTACAGGAAGATGCTTGTCATCTATTCATATGTCATGCATTAGAACGGAAGAAGTAAGAGAGAACATAGAATGGCCTTCCCATAACCAGGGTACAAAGTGCAGTAGACTAAAGAATGAGGTAAAGGCTAGGAGGTGAGAGGAAGTCTCCCTCATATTGTTTTAACTCAGCTTCAAGATGAAAAGGCAGCTATTTCTTAACATAAAACTCATTTTTACATGATACGTGTTGCCATATTTCACAAGAGTTGTTCATGTGTTCAGTTTTTAAAAGGGTATCTTATTTTATTTAGTTTCTTTAAACCAATATCAATTCACTTCTTGATTTATTCTGCTCCCTTTAAATTGGGTATCAGTTCACTTCTTGGCAGTCTTATTAACCAAATGCTGGGAATGCTAAAGTCCTGGTGCCAATTACAGTGATGTTGTTGGAAGCCAGAGATGGTCAGATTTTGGGCCAGCTTGGTCTCCAACCCAGGACTTGTCTCTTCCCTTATGCTACAGTCTTAAAATGCAACAGAAGATTGAGGAAAAAGAGGCATTCCTTTACTATTAATCTCCAGTTTACAGCTGATATAGGGTAGACGTATACTAGCTCTGTCTCTGCATTTATAATGGCTGAAAATCTAGCATAGCTCATCAGGCAAAGACAAAGGTCGGTGTTATCTGTGTAATCTTCTGTGGGCAATGGTAGAAGAAGAAGCCCGCTGGGGGTGGCAAAATATAATGCTTCTACAAATGCAGTGTTTCCTGTGATCTCCAGTTTGCAGTAAACTTCCCCAGTGAAAATTAATTTTGACCCTTCCAAAAGGGGGAAGGCAGATTTATTATTATTATTATTATTATTATTATTATTATTATTATTATTATTATTATTATTATTATTATTATTATTATTATTATTATTATTATTATTATTATTATTATTATTATTATTATTATTATTATTATTATTATTATTATTATTATTATTGGGGGGGTGTCTTGGCTTGTATCTAGAGCTAAAATAAATGGCCTTTATGTATTTTGGGAGTTGGAGGGATTACCTGCTCATTGTTTAATTATTAGATTGGGAAGAAACTTTGGGTTTGTGTTATTTGCCAGAACCTGACTGGTCTCTTGACACAGTAGATGGGTTAAGCAGAGTAAGAGTGACTGTCTGGGGTTTATCCAGTGAGTTTAATGGATCAGTAGAGACTTGACCATTAATCTCTCAAACTCCTGTGCAATATTTGAACCCCAACAAAACAGAGTCTTACTTGTTGGAAGATGTACCACACTAAAGCAGAATAAAGCACTGAATAAATAAACAATATTTTAAAAATATTCTTTTTTAAAAGTTCTTAAATTAAGTTTAGTGCATACAGTATTTTAATGTGATAATCTCTTTTTTAATATACTTTAAATTTGGGGGATTTTTAATGCAGCTTTTAAAAAGATTTTGTAATTTGAATTGAAAGATAAACAAAAGAATAATCAGTAAGCAAATAGAGACTGAAATCTAATACTGTAATAAGTTGCAGTTGGAATAAGTCCACTGAGGCAGTAGAATTTACGGGGGAGTTGATCACCCAATCCCCAGTGATTCAATGGATTTACTCTAGTTGTGACTTATTACAGTAAACCTTCACTTAACTATTTTAATGTGTTCCACGTGACTGCTCTTTAAGCGATATGCTCTTTAAGCAAAATGCATTTTCCATAGGAATGCATTGAACCAAATATTCTGTTCTGGACAAACCTAAAATGGCTCCCACACTCCATTTTAATACAGTAAAAACAAACAAACTCCATTTTAAAAAAAACCTCAAACCCCCACAAACATTGAATCACATACTCCTTAACTTTGCACTTCTCGAGAAATCCAAAACTGATCCAAAAAATCCAGGAATGGAACTCCAAAAATGGTTGCGTGTTTCTTCAGGGCTTTTGGACAGTCTCCGCTGCCTCCCATGGTAGCAGCAGGCTTTGCAGAGCCTGACCAGTCCATTCTGAAAATTTTCTGCTGCATCCCCATGCGCCCGCTTCCACTGTCAGTGGTGGCGGTGGCGATCACACATTTCCTCAGTCTCTGCTGCCTCCCAGGGGGGCAGCAGGCTTTGTGGAGACTGATCAGTCCATTTAAAATTTTTCTGCTCCCTCTCTGCTTGGTCCCAGCATCAAATCCATGGCGCTTACAGACTTCCATTGGTGTGCAGTGCTGATGTCAGTGCCTGGTTTCCCAGCTCTTGGATACTTCCTGGTTCTGCACCAGGAAACCAGGCGCTGTTGTCAGCACCATGCACCAATGGAAGTCTGCAAGCGCCATGGATTTGATGCTGGAACCAAGCAGGGAGGCAGTGGGAAATTTTCAAAATAGATAGATAGATAGATAAATCTTTATTGTCATTATCCTGCACAGAACAACGAGATTGGGGGGAAAAACACTTAACAACCCAACAAAACCTAAACAAAATATAACTATACAAAATTATCAACATACTCCCACCCCACATATACACATTTAACCCCTAAAAGCTCTAAAACTAAAAACTCTAAAAACCCTAAAAACTAAAAACTACATACAGAAGCTCCCTCATAGACTGCATTGCACTGTATTCAAAGCCAGAACCGCTTTTGGATAGAAACTATTTCTCAAGAGGCTGGTCCTGGTCTTTATGACCCTATACCTTCTTCTAGAAGGCAAAAGCTGAAAGAGATCATTTCCAGGGTGCGTACTATGTTGCGCAATCTCTACAGCTTTCTTATAACACTTGGTGGCATAGATTTGATCTAGAGTGGGAAGAGTACGCACGATTATCCCCTCTGCAGTCTTTATGACCCTGGACAGCATTGTTCTTTCCCTAGCTGTACAACTCCCAATCCATACACACAGACTATAGGTTAACACTCTCTCTATGGTACAGTGGCAGAATGCCAACAGCAGATCCTTTGAAAGGTTGTTCTTCCTGAGGATTCTCAAGAAGTATAACCTCTGCTGTGCTCTCTTCATCAGATCTTTGTTGTTTGCTCCCCATGTTAGATCATCCCTTAGCTCCTTTCCCAGAAATCGAAACACCGAGACCTGTTCCACACAATTCCCTTCAATAATAAATGGCTGGATGTTCAATTTGCATTTTCTAAAGTCCACACTGATCTCTTTTGTCTTTTTTACATTGAGGAATAAATTGTTTTCCCTTCACCACTCTGTCAGCATTTCAACCTCTTTCCTGTAAGCCGACTCCCCCTCCCCATCAGTAATCAGACCAACCACCGTTGTGTCATCAGCAAACTTGATGATCTTTATTGCTGGGGTAACTGGGAACACAATCATATGTGTAAAGCATGTACAGAAGCGGGCTCAGCACACCCCTGTGGCATCCCCGTACTTATACTGAGATCCGCAGAGACATGAGAGTCTATCCTGAACCGTTGGGAACGATCTGATAGAAAATCTAGTATCCACCTGCATAAGCATGGCGGAAGCCCCAGATCTAATAATTTGGGCACCAGTCTATGCGGAAGAATAGTATTAAAAGCAGAACTAAAATCTACAAATAACAGTCTCGCATAAGTTCCTTATTTCTCCAAATGGGTCAGAACAGCATGTAGGGCCGTAGCCACAGCATCCTCCGTGGATCTCTTTCTCTTATATGCAAATTGACAAGGGTCAATTCCAACTGGTAAACAAGCCATAATACGGTTCCGCACCAACTTTTCAAAGCATTTCATTATGACAGGTGTAAGCGCCACAGGGCGGAAGTCATTCAGACTATCTATTTTAGGCTTTTTAGGCAGAGGTATAATAGTAGAGGATTTCGGACAAGATGGAACAGTGGCTTGGGCCAAAGACCATTAAAAATCTTCATAAAAGTTTCTGCCAGCTGTTCTGAGCAGTCTCTCAGTGCCCTACCAGCCACTCCATCAGGACCCATAGACTTGCTCGTATTTATCCCTTTTAATATTTGCCTCACTTCTCCCTCTTCCACCCTGGCAACATTCCCTAAGGGGAGTAATGACGATGACTCTGGCAACACTGCTGGATCCACTGCTGGTGTCACCTCAAATCGGGCGAAGAAGGTATTCAGCTCCTCCACCAGAGAAGCACTACTCTCTACAGGCAATGAATTACTGGGTTTGTAGTCAGTAAGGTGCTGGATCCCCTGCCACAGTTGCCTGATGTCGTGACTACTCAGGTGATCTTCAATTTTTCCTCTATACACAGCTTTTGCCTTCCTTATACCCCTCTTCAGGTTCGCCCTTTCTATACTATACGATACCCGGTCTCCAGTTCTAAAAGCAAAGTTTCTGGCCTTCAACAGTCTCTGAACTTCACTCATCATCCAGGGATTCCTGTTTGGATGCATCTTTACATGCTTTTCCCTGGTGATGTTGGCGGTGCACAATCTAATATAATCCAGGACTGTTGATGTGTAGGTCTCCAGATCTTGATGGTGAAATACATTCCAATCGGTCTCCTGGAAACAGTCCTGCAGCTGTTGAGAGGCTCCATCAGGCCACACAGTAACGGTCCGTGTTTGTATCTGGGCGTGTATCCAAAGGGGTGTGTATGCTGGTGTCAAAAGCAGGGACACATGATCTGACCTACCAAGGTGTGCCAAGGGCTTAACCTCATATGCCCGTTTAATGTTTGTATACAGCTTGTCAAGAGTATTCTCCCCCCTAGTTGCACATTTAATGTGCTAATGAGCTGGAAAAAGTGCAAAGGAGGGCAACCAGAATGATTAGGGGACTGGAACACCTTCCTTACCATCTGAGGCTGCAACGGTTGGGCCTCTTCACTCTTGAACGACGACGTCTAAGAGGTGACCTGATTGAAGTTTATAAAATCATGCACGGTGTGGACAAAGTAGATAAGGAAAAACTGTTTTCCCTATCGCATAACACTAGAACTAGGGGACACTCCATGAAACATTTGGGTACTAGTTCTCAAACAAATAAGAGAAAGTACTTTTTCACCCAGAAGATTACTGGTCTATGGAACTCCCTGCCAGAAGAAGTGGTGACAGCTGTCAGTCTTGACAGCTTTAAGAAAGGATTAGACAAGTTCATGGAGGACAAGAGTATCAATGGCTATAATTATGGATACTTAAGGACAACCTCCGGGTTGGAGAGATAGGCAAGATATCTCTCAATATCATTTCCAGGGAATCCTAAGCAGGTGAAGGCATCTGCTTGGGAATACCCTGAAGGAAATGGTGAGCCACTGTGTGAGACAGAATGCTGGACTGGATGGGCTGTGGCCTGTTCCAGCAAGGCTGTTCTTATGTTCTTATGTAAATTTTGGGAATACTGCCTTCAAGTCTGTATGATTGAAGTCTCCTGCGATGATCAGCACGGCCTCTGGGTATTTGCTCAGTTTAGTATTGATGTTTCCATACAAAATATCCATGGCCATGCGTGCATTTGCAGTTGGTGCCACATACACCACCATTAATACTACTGCTATAAATTCCCGGGGGAGATAAAAAGGTCTACTTTTAATCATTGAAAACTCTACCTCTGGGGAACAGTGGCTATCCAACCTGACCGAGTCCTTGCACCAGTTGTGATTTACGAAGATACATATTCCCCCACCTTGTTTCTTGCCAGAATCCTTTGTCCTGTCCTACCAGTGTATAGTATAGCTTTGCAATTCAATAGCTGTGTTGGGAATGAAAGAGCCTCCTCCTCCTCGTCTTTCTCCAGGTTCGATGATGAGTAGCAATGCACAGCAATCCTGAAAGTCTCCCTCAGCTCCAACACGCAGCCTCCACTCGTCAAGTTTGTTCACCAAAGACCTCACATTGGAATAGAAAATACTTGGGAGAGGTAATTTATAGCGTTGTTTTCTTATCTTTGCCCTTGTGTTCACATGGCCATTACCTCTACAGCCTCTTTTTTGCCTTCGCGCTCTTCTCCTCCTCCTCCTCCTCGTCTTCCTCCAGGTTCGATGATTTATGATTTCTGGAATCTTGCAAGCCCACAGTTTTTCACACAGTTTTCCACACGTAACACACTCTCCACTTCTGCTTCTATAAAACAACAATTCCTGACGGCTATAAATAACCCTACTTAACTGACCCTGTCTCAAAAGCAAGGAGCTCTCAGCCGCAGCGTCTGGACGCGCCGCCATCTTAAATCACTCATTGAGCTCCACAAAGAGGCAGCAGAGACTGAAGAAATGCACAATCGCCACCACTGCGTGCCCTGGACTTACGTTTTTATTGTCATTGGTGGGTACGCAGCGGCAGTGCTTTTTTCCAGCTGTATTGGACAGCCTCTGCCACATCCCAATGCAGTGGGAGGCTTGTCGGAACACGATTGGTTTGTTTTTAAATTTTCCCACTGTTTCCCCGCTTTGTCTGAGGAGCTAATCCTTGGTGCTTTTTAGAGCTCCGTTGGTGCACAGCACTTGTTTCATCAACTGATCACCCAGCGCTGAAGCACGAGATCTCAAAGCTCTTAAAACATGGCCAAGGCTGTCCAAAACACTTGGAAAAAAGCCCCGCCGCCATGGCAAGTGACATATTGTGACTTCTGGTGGTGGGGGCGGTGACCTTTCCAAGAAAATCCTACTCGCTAAGCGATTTAGTTGCTCTATGAGGCGCTCATTCAGCAAGGGAACACTGTACTAGATTTCTGTCATTAAACATTAATTACAGGTCCTTGCTAGGATTTAAAATGTATAAGTGAAATAACAAAGTTTCTGTCATGGCCAAAGTGTCTTCCCCATAAATCTCTATCTTCTAAATAAAAATAATTTCATTTAATTTTTATCTTTATGCACACTTGATTTATACTATTGTGCAAAATTCAAGTACAGTGGTACCTCATACAACGATTTTAATCTGTTCCACGGGGCTCGTTGTTGTATGAAACAATTGCTATACGATGCATGCATTGTATAGTGATTTTCCTTTTTGGAATGCATTGTACAATTATTTTTTTCGCTAAGTACTTTTTCCCATTGAAAAATTGTTGTACGATTTTATTCCATAGGGAAAATTGTTATGTGGGACATCATTTCCCCCCAAAACCTAATTGTTATGCGATTTCGTTGCTATACGGGGCAATTGTTGTATGAGGTTCCACTGTGTCCAGTAATTAAATGTATTATGGTGGGAACTTAACAATACATTTGAAAAATCATTGTAGCCTTGGGAAGTACATTTGTACTGTGGTAATTTTGTATTTCTGTTAATAATGTGAAACACAGGCTTATGAATTTGTAATACAGTTTGTGGCTAAAGTGCTAGGCCTTGCATGGAAGGAAGTACCACTGAGTTCAGTAGAACCTACGTCCAAGTAGACATGCAGTGGATTGTTCTATAAATTTGGGTTTTTGGGTCTCCTTGTAGTTGAAAGCAAAGCAAGTCTTTATGTTACCCATGGCACTTAAGAGTTTATTTTACTAAACACATCTTGCATAAAACAGACTGTTGTCCTGCTACTAACAAATTAGAGATATGTATTTCAGTATTAAAGTGTACCCACACACCTGAGAAACAAGAAGACCCTTCATAGAACCTTATAGCCAAGAATAAGAATTGCCTGTATTTGAGTTTCTATTCATAAGATATACAAGAAGATTTTAACGCTTTGGGTGAAATGCACTGGGTATGTTGAATTTGTTTACATATATAAAATAAAGCTTATCTTCCTTCCTTCCATGTTTGAAACAAAATTAGCTTTGCGTAATCCAGCTATCTTCAAGTTGTTACCCACCTATTGTTTTTCGACTTCAGCTATTGTGAGCTTTAACCAGCAGGGCCAAGAATTGAATCCCAAGATATCTGGACAGCACCAGTCCAGGGATGGCTCTTTTAAGCTGGGAATGGTGTCATATTTATATACAAGCATAGTAGTTAACTTTAGTCTGAGACTATTAGAAAGATAAATGATCAAACAAAAGATAGCTCTTGGTTTTAGCATATTCCTAAAAGCAAATTTATTTTATTTGCTTTATTTTATATATCTCCCATCTACTGTTCTGGGCAGTTTACATATGCAAAACACATAGTAATGAACAAATCAATGTAAAGCATAATAAAATGAAACATTAAATCATGCTGTTGTTTAGTCTCTATAGCTGCTGTAGGCAACTTTCAAGTTAGGCTGTAACTGTTAGCATTAGAGATGTCCTTTTGCCTTCTGTTTATAAAACTTTCTTTGCTCTCAGAAATATCCCAAGTAAATCTAGTTTGAATAGTTATATTATATATGATAGACATTTATGATTAATTGTGTATAGCTTCTATTTTTTCCTGACATTTTTTGGCTTGTATCCTGAAATACATTTACTATATTTTAAGAAGTTCATGGAAGAAGAGTTCCCCTTTCCTTCCCCCTCTGAGACTAGAAGGCCCTTTTAGGCCAGGCATTCACAACCTTTTCCTGCCATGGGCCGGGGCTACCCCTGACACTTCCTGCCGGGGCCGCCCCTGACACTTCCTGCTGGGGGCTGGAGACGTGTTTGCGCACCACCGATCACACATTTTTAAAAAAAGTTTCACGGCTCCCCCACTCTGTCTCCATAGCTAATCCCCAGCACTTGGAGACTTCCATTGGCGGGTAGCACTGACATCAGCACCTGGTTTCCCGGGGCTGAACCAGGAAGTATCCAAGAGCTGGGAAGCCAGGCACTGACTAGGTGGCCATCGTGGCTCAAATTAATGATATGCGTGGGCCAGTTTAGGCCGGTGAGCCGGGGGTTGTGAATGACTGTTAGGGAGAGGATTTAAGGGGGTGCAGGTCAGAAGAGGCAAAAGATATTTTTCCTTCTGTAAGCAAGCTATGCTATGATATTTGTGTGTACGCGTGCACAAACCAGGAAAACCCTTGAAAGGATCAGAATTGACACAACAGCATCAAATTATTATTAATATTTTTCAACTCCCCCTTCCCCCAAAGATTTCTTTTAGGATGGCAACAAATGCAATATTGCCAGTCAGTACATTGCAAGTGCTTGTTGTGGTGTTAAAATCTGTGCATCTGTTACCGACGTGAAGGGAAAGTTAATATTAGTTAAACAGTTATTTCCTTTCGAGGAACAGTGCAGGAACAAGAACTCTTAAGTTTGTCGCCGTAGTTTACATGATGGTTGTAGACCCTAATTGATCTTTATTCCTAAATTGAACAGTACAAATTTCTGTTATAAAACGCTATGCCTGTTCATAATAGGATATCTTTTGAAGCTCCATCACTACAGTTATATTGATAACTTTCTAACTTATGCCTGAGTGTCTTCAGTAAATTTGCTGATTTTAGCTAGTAGGAGTGCTTTTCTAATGCACCTGGGAAGATAGGTTTGAATAAACTGATTATTGGCTCTTTTAGACTAAATACGATTTCCTTACCTGAGGGAATCCTTCCTACTATAGCCTAGAGCAGTGGTGGTGAACCTATGGCATCCGTGCCAGAGGGAGCACTCAGAGCCCTCTATATTGGCACACATGCTGTTGTCCCAGCACAGAGTTCACCCTGCTCCTCTGCCCAGCAGCCCAATGAGAGCACTTCCTCCCTTTCCCAGCACATAGTTTGCCCCACCCCTCTCTTTGGGCACTTGGTCTCTACAGGGTTCACCATCACTGGCCTAGAGACTCTTCCAACTTAGAAAGGTTTGTCAGGAAATTTCTCAGAAGCAGAAATAGAAAATCAAGCCTCAGTAATGCTCCAAAGAAGAATATTATTTGTACAAATTATGTATTTCAGTGTGACATTTCTTTTAGATGAAAAAGGAAAAACATTTTTGTATAATTGAAGTTATCCCACTATATTGTTTTTGTACAGCATGCTCTAAATGAACTGATATCAGAAGATGGTAGAAAAGGAGCTTTTTTTAAAAAAAGGAAGTTTATTATTTTGTGCCTCTAAAGAAGGTAGCATTTTGTAAAATATGAGTATTCTACGCTATATATTAAGTGTTCTTTTTTAGCATCATTTGTCTGTTGGTGCTATTTTTTCTTTGTAGTGTTGTTGTGTTAAAATAAATATAGCACTCTCTGTCAAAGGCAAACATAGTCTCAGGAAATCTTATGAACATTTTTCTCCTTGAGAAGGATGTTTGGTTCATATTATTTTCTCCTTGGGTTGAGATTTTATCAAATCTAGTCATTTTAAAAATCATTATTTCATTATTGGTAGTTTGGGCTAATTCAGAAGTCATGATAAAGTAGCACTTTAGGAGTAACAAAAAAAAAATAGACACAGAAAATCTGGTGCTGAACTAGATGGTTTAGCAATTATGTCCAGCCAGATGACATAATTTGTATTGTGCACCGCCCTGAGTTGCCTGAGGGCGGTATATAAATACAAATAAATAAATAAATGTCTTGGGGTTCTGCTTATTTTCCTTGAGCTAAAGTTTTACAGAAGAAAATTCTAACCATGTGGATCTTCATGAAATTGTGTAAACCTTCAAAGTTGGTATTTCATTTTTTTAAAAACATGTCACATATCTGTAAATAACTGTTAATTTCATCTTGTTTGGCAACTCATTTTATCCTGTCTTCCTCTGGATGACCTGGCCCTCCATTCCAGGTTGCTCCTCCTCAGAATGCAATTTCAAATAAAAGCTGAGATGACATTTTACCTATCCACATGGAGGGATATTTTGACATGGAATTGTACCTTCATCTTGAACTGGTACAATCCCAGAAGACAGCATGGCTTCAAAAAAATATGGTTGGTTGGTTGGTTGGTCATCTGGAAGGTGTCTCTACTCTGGACGGTTTACAATTCAGTTTAAAAAACACCACAGGAAATATGCAATTTAAAAATTAAAATATAAACACAATAATACGATAAACCCATACCCTGGCAATGCCAGATTAAACTTTCATCACTGTGTATACAATTAATCCCAAATATTGTATCCAGAAACTCAGTAAATTTGATACAAACTCTTTCATGTGAACCCATGTAACTGAACTGAACTAATTGCTGCTAGCAATTGGTCTTTAAAAGCCTCCTTGAAGAGGAAGATGTTTAGGTTTTTCTTAGATATATGCAGAGAAGGGACCTGGCACAGCTCTTAACAAAAGGCATTTCACAATGTTACTGCCACCAACAAGGTTTGTTTCTTTGTTGATACCTCCTTCGCCTTTCTTGGTATCAGCACTTGGAGGTGTGCCATTTGTAAAGATCAGGTGATGGGAAACAGTCAGTCTTTAGAAAAGATTGTCCTTCAGATAATAAGGTTAATTTCCTCTATTTACAGTCTCACATAAACCCCAAAGTCTAATAACTTATTTTTCTCACATAAACCCCAAAGTCTAATAACTTATTTTTAACACTAGAGTGTTCGGGTAGTATGTTGATCACTAGTTTATGGATTGTGATAAAGAAATCTCTTGTTTGGTTCATAATGTTCTCTCATTGGGTTCACATGGATGAGGCTGTATCAAATCCAGTTATCTTAAAAATCTTCATTACGTCATGCTCCTACAGCATAACAGCTAATACAGTATATCCCAAATCTGTAGGTTCTCTGATTATTGTAAGTTATTGTTTGTTTTTGCTGTATAGGAGATAAGAAAACATGAGTATGAGGTTTAAGAAAGGGAAACAAAATGGGGAAAAAGATAGAACTTGATCAGTTATGGAAGTCTTTTATTTTTCTTCTGTGTCTAAGCCAGACATGAATCATATTGCCAAAATGAAGCCACCTTTTGGTAAATTCATTCTGTAGTTCCTTTCACCTGACCTAGTGTGAGAATGATTAGCTGACACAAAGTTGCCATTGCCCAGGGTACCCCATAGTATAATGAGAAAAAGACAGCATCTTACTCTTTGTGTACATTGTCATATTTGCATTAACAAGATGTACCAAATCACATAGAAAGAGCCTCTTTGAATACAGTATTGTGGTATTTTTGAATCACAATCTGGCATACCCTTGGTAACGGCAACCTTGTGCTGTCTAATCTTTCTCACATATGGTCAAGTGAAAGGAGCTACAGAATGAATTCACCAAAGGTAGCTTCATTTTGGCCTGTTAACGTCTGACCTAGGCACGGAAGGGTTAAAAAGGTGAAAGCTTATCATTTCAAAACCATCCATTCTTATTTGAGAATTATAGATATACTTCTGGATATTTGGTCTTACATAGCTTTGATTTATGCATGAAACAAAAATATTCACTGAAATGATTATTATAAATCTCATTTAGATATTAATGCCTTAAGTTGTGAGGACTGCATGGCTAATAGAAATTTAAATCAAGGGTTTATCCTTTAAAATAAAACAAAAATGTTCCTGTACATAAAATTACTACTTTGGAGGGTCTTGTACTGAATTACACTGTCAAAATAGATAGTTGCTAAGAAAGAGTGTTAAGCATTTGGCTCAAGCATTTTGAATCCATGAAACAATCAAATGCCACTTCTGTGAATGATTGCTCTTTTCCTGAATTTGGAACAGCTAGCTTACTTCTTTGGCCCAAGCTGAGCTTAGCTGGAAGGACTGTAGTAGCTGTGCCAACATATTTGAAACAATTTGTCTTGATCAGACTTTGGAAATAGTGCATTTTTGGACTGAAGCTCCCAGAATCCCATAGCCAACATTAACCACCGTGGTGGTGGGATTTTGGGTTGTATTAGTTAGAAAAATAATGTCCCTATGGTCCAAAGCTGAAAATGACTGACTTTGATATGAGGGAATGGTTCTCTCTTCTTGATTAGGCAGCTCCAAAAGGCTGCATTTTGTCACCCTGCTTCTTCAACCTATACACAGAGCACATAATGCGCAATGCAGGGATGGAAGAATCACAATATGGGATTAAAATCCCTGGGAGAAACAACAATCTGAGATATGCAGACGATACCACCCTAATGGCAGAAAGTGAGGAAGACCTAAAGAACCTCTTGATTGGATTGAAGGAGGAGAGTGCAAAAGCTGGCTTGAGACTCAATATCAAGAAAACCAAGATAATGGCAACAGGCCCAATCAGTTCCTGGAAAAAAGATGAGGAAGAGGTAGAAGCAGTGACAGATTTTACTTTTTTAGGATCAAAGATCACTGCAGATGGGAATTGCAGCCATGAAATAAAAAGGCGACTGATTCTTGAGAGACAAGCTATGAGAAACCTGGGGAACATAGTGAAAAGCAGAGATATCACCTTGCAAACAAACATTTGCCTAGTCAAAGCAATGGTATTCCCAGTAGTAATGTATGGATGTGAGAGCTGGACCATTAGGAAGGCTGAACGCAGAAGAATAGATGCCTTTGAAATGTGGTGTTGGAGGAGGGTTTTGAGAGTCCCCTGGACAGGGAGGAGAACAAATAGGTCAATCTTAGAAGAAATTAACCCTGACTGCTCATTGGAAGGTCAAATAGTAAAGATGAAGCTGAAATACTTTGGACATCAAATGAGAAGGGAGGATTCACTGGAGAAGGCACTGATGTTGGGAAAGGTGGAGGGCAAAAGAAGAAGGGGGAGGCCAAAGATGAGATGGCTAGATGGTATTGTGGACACAGTGGGCACAGAGCTGGGAGGGCTGAGGGGGATAGTGGAGGACAGAGGCGCCTGGAGGAAAATGGTCCATGGGGTCGCAAAGGGTCGGAGTCGACTGTGCGACTGAACAACAACAAAGGGCAGGATAGAGAAATGAAATTGATTCCTTCCCCTCCCATTTTTCTTCTGCAGTAAGTTAGAAAGAGAAACTGTCTTACTGAGGAAGAAGTCTTGTTGTGAGTGGGGGGGGCATACCTGTGAACTGCGGCTCCGGACAATCCAGGACCTGCGCACAACGGTTCTGCGCAAGTCACATTCTACGCATGCGTAGAAGGCTTTTATGCTTGTGTAGAACCCTTTTACGCTTGCGTAGCCTTCTAAAAGGGTTCTACGCAAGCGTAAAAGCCTTCTATGCATGCGTAGAACGCGACTTGCACAGAAGGGATGTGCAGTACCTCTCCCCCCCCCCCACTGCTGCCAATTCCGGGGTTTTGGCAGCTGCAGGCGGGAAATGGCACAAATCGGGGTCAAAAATCGGGAAATCCCAGCCAATCCGGGAAGGTTGACAGGTATGGTGGGGGGGTGTCTCAGAACCGTTACAAACCTGGAGCGGGTTTGTTAAGAACTTGATGATGTTGTCTATAAAAGCAGCTTAGCTCTAGAAAATGTGGCCATAAAGCAAGGGTGCCCAAACTACGGCTCCCAACACCAATTCATCTGGCCCACACCATCCTTGCCGCTCTTGGAAGCAGAAGTAAAACGCGCCCATACAACAAGGGTGATGTGGACTGGATGAATTGGTGTTGGGGGCCGAATCCGGGCCCCGGGCCGTAGTTTGGGCACCCCTGGTTTTAAGCAGAGAAAATGGCAGCCTAAAAATCTATGTCATCCTGTTTCAAAACAGATTGCAAGGCGTGTTTTACTTCCGCTTCCGGTGGGAGGAACCATGTGACCGGCTTGCTGAACCACGCAACCAGCCCGCAGGCCAAAAATTTGGGCACCCCTGCCATAAAGTATAAAAGCATAGTAACCATATCAAATGCTACGATGGCTGCCAGTGACCATTCTGGAAGAATGTAAACACATTTTCATTGAGTTTGAACAGAAGAAAGGAGTGGGATGAGCCTACACACTTAAAGAGAGACAGATGGGTGGCAGTCGGCTTTGTTGGAGAGGAAGAGAGAGATGGGGTTTTTTTTAGACATAGAGAAAAGGAAGCGCACTGCAGGAGAGCAGTCAGGATTCTAGTAATAGCAGCAGGGAGCAGGCTTTAAGCCTGGTTTCATTAAATAGATGGGAGATGTCAAGGTTGGTGAATGAAGAACCCCAAAGGTATTTGGGTTGGAAGGAGGGAAATTAAAAGGAGGGGAGGGGAGGCTGTGGCTATGTAGCTAACGTAAAGGTTAGTAATGCTTAAAAGAGCCCCAGGTGTTCCAAACCAATAAATATACGTGCAGACAGGTTCAACTTTCAGTCTCAAAACTGTCAAGAGTATTGTAGACAGGTTCAGGAAAATGTATCAATGCCTGTTCACTAGGCAGTTTTGTGTGTTCTGTTACCCTATCTTCAATTTTGGATTTTATTAATAGTAGGGTTATTTTCAAAACGCCACATTCCTGCCTGCCTTTTGGGGGGAGGGGGTTTCTCCTTCCCAAATGGTTTTTCGTATAATAATTTTAAAATACTTTCACAGAAAATTAGGTACTTTCACCCACTATGCTTAAAACATCATTTCTCTGACACTATTAAGGGAGGATTTTGTACCATTATAGGTTGTGTGTGCCCTTTTTTCTAAAATAACGAGATGTTTCAGCAGCATTTTTCATGTGTACATTTGGGCCTCTCCCCCTCACAAGTAACTGGCTGCATTGTGACTTTAATTATGAAGTCCTGTTTTTCTCAAGTGCCAGCTTCTTTGCTGCAGAAACATAGAAGGCCAGAACCATAATGGTCTATTATGCCGGTGATCCATGGAATAATGCATCCCCAAGTAGTGCCATTAACTTCTATAGTAGCACTGATTTGTGCATTAAAGGGACCCCTAGTAGGTGTTTCTAGAGAAAACCATAACAGCTCTATAGGAGCCTGTCGCACTTCATTGCTTCAATAATCTGTATATTTTACAATATGGAGCCGCAACTAGGCTTTTGGCACACAATGGAACATTTATGGCTATAGATGAGTTGTCGTAGGTTCAGGTTAATAATCTGTGGGCTGTTAGAATCCCAAAATAGCTTTGATGTTGCTAACTAAGGAAATCTGCACATATTACAGCCTACACAGAGTTTAAAGAAAACACACATTTGCTTGTTTTTTTAAATAAAAAATAACTATATATTGTGTTGAAAGTTCTTGGCTGAAGTACAAAAAATTTGATGTGTTTAATTTTTAAATACTAGGTGTCCATTAGTTTATGTGGTCATTTCAAATATAAACTATGAGGTTACAGGGTTGCATAGAGTTAAAGCACGATGATATTAGTATTTTTTTACACCTTCACTATACTAGAATAAGGGACAGTGCTTTAAAATAATATTTTTTTTAAAAAGAACCAAATATTTTGGTTCTTGGCTGAAGTACAAAATATTGGATGCATTTAATTTTTAAATACTAGATGTACATTAGTTTATGTGGTCATTTCAAATATAAACTATGAGGTTACAGGGTTGCAGAGAGTTAAAGCAAGATGATATTAGTATTTTTCACACCTTCAGTATACTAGAATAAGGGACAGTGCTTTAAAATAATATCCCTGCCATAAAAGGGTAATTCTAAGGAACTAAAATGTGATGTTATAAAGGTAGATTATTATGACTATCACAGCTGTATCTGTGTTGCCAAGGCATACAGTTTCTACTGCAGTGGCTTAGTGGTTCAGACGCTGAACTTGAGAACTGGAAGGTCAGCAGGTCAGCAACTCAAGATCTGAGTGTTGCATGATGGGGTGAGCTTCCGTCTTTATCCCAGCTCCTGTCAACCTAGCAGTTCAAAAGCAAGAAATTGCAAATACGGTAGATAAATGGGTACCACTTTGGTGGGATGGTAAACAGCGTTCCGTACACTTCGTTTAGTCATACCTGCCACATGTCCATGGAAATGTCTGCAGACACAGACAGCACTGGCTCTTTGGCTATAAACAGAGATGAGCACTGAACCCTAGAGTCGGATATGTCTGGCTTTCAAGCAAGGATGATCTTTACCACCATTACTAAAAAATAAATAAATAGCAAAAATACCACCATTCACTCCCAATGGCTTTGTCATTCAGTTGCCTGCACACACACACACGTGTATACACATACTTGCACACTTGTGTGTGTTTTTAGGAGTAACTAAGAAACAGTATTTAAGCAACACAGTTCAGTTCGGGTGTCCCTTCCCACTGTAGAACTGAAAGTAACATGTAATGAATTAGCAAAGCTCATGCAGAACTGAAGCACTTGCTAGATTACATAATGACCCTGCTCTGTCTGAATGCCACTTTCTCAGAATAGTGCATTACCAATCACATCTTTCCAATTGTTCTTCACCTTGCTGGCTGTCACACCTGTCTTGCCAACTTGCACAGCAGGCGGACCTCGCACCTCCAACATCATTTGATGGGGTATTGACCTCTTTGCCTCTCACCTGAAAAAAGAAGTGCACCCGATACTGCTCAAGGGTGGGAATGGATCTCTGGGACTATATACTTGGCCTATGAGATGGCATCTCTGCCGCCGCCTCCACACATCGACCCATTCGACCAGGTCTCTGGCAACTTCTACATCCTTCCTGGGGGGCAATCCCGATGGATGACATTTGCTGAGCGGCAACATGGTCTAGGCCAGTGCTTCTCAACCTTTGGTTTTTGGACTTCAATTCCCAGAAGCCTAAGTCAATTCCCCAAAACACTGATCAGCCTAAGTACTGGCTTAGGCTTCTGGGAATTGGAGTCCAAAAACCAAAGGTTGAGAAGCACTGGTCTAGGCCTTCTACTTTCATCAGACATTATAGGATGGATACCAGAGCCACATCTGACACCAGACTTGGCAGGGCCATCCTCACGGCAGGTCTCTGAGCTTCTTCGTTGATGACAGCCCATCTTTGGACCATGTCTCTTCATCTCGCACCACATTTCGTCATCGGCTGCCCACCATCCAAGTAAGTGAGCTTGCTAATCTTCCATAAGTGTGCATTTACAAACAACACGAAGGAGAAAGACAGGTTGTACCTACCAGTAACAGTCGTTCTTCGAGTGTGTTGTTTGTGAATTCACACTACCCACCCGTCCTTCCCCTCAAATGCTGCCAGGACGAGATGTGTTTTTTCTTGCCCTGTGTACAGCTTATATATTAACTGAGGGAAAGAAGCACGTAATGGCACCAAAGGCAGGTGGAGATGGTGGGCAGTCCTAATTACGAAACATTTATCCAATTAGCTTGACAGCTCCGATAACGGCTCCTTGCAGGCGCAGACCCATAAGTGTGAATTCACAAGCAACACACTTGAAGAACGACAGTTACTGGTAAGTACAACCTGTCTTTCTTTGAGTGGTCACCTGTGAATTCACACATCCCATCAAGCCTCCCCTCTATCTGTCCCCTCTTGTTCTTTTAGCAGTCATGGCAGTGGAACAGAGGGAACTGTTGGATGGGATTGTGCGCACTGAGGGTAGGCAGAGTGTGAAGCTCCAGCAAAGCTCTGGAACATTCCAAGTTGCTCACGCATGTGCAGAAATAACTCTTTAGTGTGAATTCACAGGTGATCCCTCAAAAGAACTAGTTACAGATAAGCAACCTGTCCTTATGGGACCAACTACTTCTCTCTCCTTACTCCCCTCATGCTCTTCCCCATTTATATCCTCCAACTGATACCCATTGTACCTTATTTCAACAGACTAAATTGAAGACTTACACAGCCTTTCAAACTTCAGATTTACCTGTTCACACCCTATAAGTGACAGCTACCTATTTTAAAAAGCCCTGGAGAAATCCAGTATTTTACAACAGCTATAATTTGGCAGTACTGTATGTCCCCTAGAAACAAAAGATGGCAATAAAGCAGCAGTGGGAAACATGTGGCCCTGCAATTGTTCATTAAATCCAGTTCCTGTCAGTTCACATCAGCCTGGCCTGTGGCAAAGGGCGATGGGAAAAGCAGGTCATCAGCATCTGGAAAACCACATGTTCCTTTCTCAGTGGGAAAACATATTTAAATACTCGTAATACTTGGTTGTTTCTGCCCTTGGTTCTGTAAGCTCTTAGGTGCCTTTTGGTCATTTTACAAACACCTTTATTTTGAATTTACAAATATATATATATAGTCCTTTTTACCCAGAGAATAAAATATATAAAGTATCTCTTTGTTTTTTGATGTCCTTGTTTCACTTCTAAACTGGTAGTTGCTCAGCCATCCGAGTGTATCAGAACAAAATAATGGTAATGACAAGTGTAGTGAACCTCCTCCTAGGACAGAGAGATCAGTCTCTTTTGGATTTCCCCATCTGAATTTCTTATATCTAAGACTATTTTTTCACCTCAGATTTAATGATCTGCGACTCTTAGGAAATAATTTTAAAAGGAACTGAAATTATCCAAATATGATTCCAGATGGACTGATTTGTTCATTTAGGTTTCTCCAAAGTGTAAAATTAACTTTTCAAACTCTTAAGTTCTTTTTATTCTAAATATGAAGATAAATATTGAAAAATTCCTGTTAAAAATCAAAACTAAAATGATATTTTCCTCTATTTTTAGCCTTTCTCCTGTTCGATACTCATGCTAAAGCTCCAGCTCACTCACTTAGTGTCAGTCTCCTGCAGAAGGGGACGTTCTCTAAGTAAAGGTCGTCTTTGCTCAAAAGCCGGTCATATCCGACTCTACGGTTGAGTTCTCATCTCTGTTTATAGCCAAAGAGCCAGCACTGTCGGCATCTGCAGATGTTTCCGTGGACATGTGGCAGGCATGACTAAACACCGAGTGCACGGAACGCTGTTTGCCATCCCATTTATCTACTTGCAATTTTTTGCTATCAATCTGCTAGGTTGGCAGGAGCTGGGACAGAGACAGAAGCTCACTCCGTCGTGCCGTACTCGGGTCTCAAACTGCTGACCTGTCGAGTTCAGCATCTTGACCACTTGAGCAACCACAATTCCCTTCTGTACCATTGCACTAAAAATGCATCAGGAATTGAGAAGCAGAAGCAAGACCCAGCAGGAAGTCAAGAAGGAAAAGCTGCTGGCAGTGTTCTCTCCCTGCATAGACTACTCGAACGGAAGCAGACTGGAAGCTTGGCTTGGCTGGAACCAATTGATCAAGAAGTCTGTCACTGTGAAAGAGACACATGTGTTCCAAGAGGATGTAGGCATTCATCAGTTCTTTCCATACCTTCACATAAAATCCCACTGAAAGGGGTTTGTGTAAAGTTGAGCCCAGGACAAAGAGCAGAAAAGCCTTTCCGCTCTTCGGACTGGGCTTGTTTCACACACACACACCCCGGCACCTTCCCAGCCAGTCTGGAGGCTGGGAAGGCACCGGCGGTGTGTGTGTGTGAAGTGGAGTGAAGTCCGAAGAGCGGAAAAGCCTTTACTGTACTGTACTGTACTGTACTGTATTGTACTGATAATCTTCAGACTGGCTCATTTCACCCCCACGGTGCCTTCCCAGTCAGCCCAGAGGCTGGGAAGGCACCGGGGATTGAAGTCCAAAGAGCGAAAAGGCTTTCCACTCTTCTTCCTGGGCTTGTTTCACCCCGCAGTGCCTTCCCAGCCAGACCAGAGGGCTGGGGAGGCACTGGGGACTTTCGGGGCATTCCGGTGAAGGCTGTGCCTGACTGCCCCAAAAGCCCCGTTTGGATCCTGCAATCGCCCAGTGCCTTTGGGGGGAGGGAGGTGAAGGAACCAGCTCCCTCCCCCAAAGGCACTGGGCAATTGGAGGATCTGAACTGGGCTTTCGGGGCAGTCAGGCACAGTCTTTACCGGAATGCCCCGAAAGCCCCATTCAGATCCTGCAATTGCTCAGTGCCTTTGGGGGAAGGAGGTGAAGGGACCAGCTCCCTCCTCCCAAAGGCACCGGGTGATTGCAGGATCCGAACAGGACTTTCGGGGCAGTCAGGCACAACCTTAACCTGACTGCCCCGAAAGCCCCGCAGTGCCTCCCTGGCCCTATGGCTGGGAAGACACTTGGGTAAAACGAGCCCAGAACCAAGAGTAGAAAGGCTTTTCTGCTCTTCGGACTGGGCTCCACTTCACACACACACCGTGCCTTCCCAGCCCTCCGGGTGGTGGTGGTGGTGGTGGTGAAATGAGCCGAGGACGAAGAGCGGTTCAGCTTTGACCTGGGCTCATTTAAAAAAAACCTTTCGTAAGTCAAGTTACGAAAAAAACCGAGTCACGAAAGAGGCCAAGGAACTGATTTTTTTCGTAACTCGCCTAGGCCTGATTAGGTGTCTGGTTTGAGGTATATTAATGCCTGTGGTAATACAAATTGCTGATTGAAACCTTTTTAATATATAGGTTGATAGTAGTGCAGTGGCTCAAGTGACTAAGAGGCTGACTAGAAGGTGGAAGGTCAGCAGTTTGATTCCCAAGTACTGCAGGACGGAATGAGCTCTCATCTTTGTCCCAGCTCCTGCCAACCTAGCAGTTCAAAAGCAAGAAATTGCAAGTAGATAAATAGGGACCACTTTGGTGGGAAGGTAACAGCGTTCCGTGTGCTCCGGTGTCTAGTCATGCTTGCCACATGACCACGGAAACGTCTGCAGAAGCAAACAATGCTGGCTCTTCGGCTTTGAAACAGATGAGCACTGAACCCTAGAGTCGGATACGACTGGCTTTCGAGCAAGGGAAACCTTTACTAGTAGTCAGAAGCTACAATTCATATTAAGTGTAGGAATTTGGCAGTCGGAGACTGTTCGCCCCAGGAAAATGATTTATGGACCACCAGCTGAGCTGTACTGTAAGGCAAAATGTTCTGAAGAGCAGAAGGATGGTAGATACCACCACCTCTGCGGTTTCTTCCTTTAGGATTAGTGTGATTTTTCTTACTGTTGGCTCTTGCATTATTGTTGTGTATTTAAATAAATGATTTGCCATTTTGGGTTCTCCTCAGTTTTAGAAGTATCGCGAGATTTGGGGTTCGCGCCATTTTACTCCAAGAAGCGCAAGTGTTATTCAGTCCAGGATTCCCCCCCCTTCTCTCCTGAGTTCCATCAACCAATCCTGTTAACTCCCGCCAAAATGTAGCTTTCCTCACCTGTATATAAGTCGCTGTGACGCAGTTAAAATTGTGTTCTTATCCCTGAATAAAGTTATGTGTTTGGCCCATTATGTTGGCTGATGCTCGTTATTTCAAGAACACTAAAATTATAAAGTAGAGACGGATTTTTGGTTTGTTTTTTAAACCATGAAACATTATGTTTACTTGGAGAGAGATACTATCCTGTATACCTTTTCCTACCTAGAGAAATAGATAAGTGTGCCTTTAGACACCTTTCCATCGCCATTGTGAAACAAATTGATTGCATGTTTGGTATACGTTAATAACACGAGAGCGCAGCAGGAGATAAATGGCCGAGGCTTATCGTTTTGACAGTTTGAAAGTTCATCTTTCCTTTCTTCATCACTAAAAAAGTGATAAGAGTTCTAACTTCTGTTTTGGGAAACTAATAAGAGTGCTGTGACACTATTTGCAGTTTATCATTTTTGAAAAATGAAAAATTGTAATTGCTGCATTTGAGATTAACAATGAATTTTGTTTTATTGAATTCTGAGAAGGTGAGGAGGAAGCTGCTTTGCATCTTGCAGCACAGAACTGTTTAACTCAAGAGCTCAACCTTTTAAAGCCAGGGGCCGGGTCACACCTCATCAGACAGCCATTTTGCCCTTCCTCCACCACACAGCACTTCCTGGTATGGTGGAGGTGGTGGAGGGCCACATGAAATGGTGTTGTAGGCAGCATCCAGCCCACCGGCCGCATGTTGAGAATCCCTGGTTTAACTGAAGTAATTTACTCATTGCCATTTCTTCTTGCCCTTGCTCTCCCCAACCCCTCAGTTTTTCTTTGTATAACATATGGAAAGGTTGGGAAATGACAATCATGAAATGAAAGTTGACAGGAAAAGCTTCAGTTTTTTTTTAAAGCATCTGCAAATTGAGGCCTTCCTGTGTAGGATCACACTCCATAGTATGAAATGCCCTCTAATGGCCAGATAAGCATATGACTTGAGTTAAAAGTACTGTATATCACAAGTGCTATTCTTTGTTGGTGATTTCTTCTTTGACTGCAATAAATCAACGCAGAGGCCAGTCTAGAATATGAAATAAACTGCAATTTGACTCTTGGCTAGCGCTAGGCTAATATTTTTAGAAACTCACTTGCAAAATAAATGATTAAATTCATAAATTTGATAAATATAAAAAGTGGCTTTTATTCTATTCTTTTAAAAATTGCCATTAATATTCTGCTCCAATTATGAACTTTAATTCTACAATAAAACTCTATTTTGCACAATTAACTACTAGGAAGATTTTTAAAAAACATGATAAAGTGGTACCTCGCTGAAAGAGCATAATGCGTTCCACGGGATTGCTCTTTAAGTGACTTTGCTCTTTAAGTGAAACACCATTGTAAGTGTCCAATTGTGACTTCTGGTGGTGGTGGTGGGGGATTGTGAACCCCGATTTAGCTGTTAAGTGAGTTTTTAGTTGGTTTTAGTTGTTAAGCGAGGCGACTGTTCACAGAAAATTCTGCTCTTTAAGCGAGTTAGTCTCTAAGCGAGGCGTTCTTTATGTGAGGTTTTACTGTACTCTGTTTAAAGTGACACTATTCTCTATATCTCATGAAGTAACCCTATTGCAGCAAAAAGTAAAGGTATTAGCCATATGGCTATCTTCCAAATCTGGACTTTTTCTGCACTGCTTCTCTATAGTGCAGGGTTCCTCAAACATGGCTCTCCAGAGGTTCTTGGACTTCAATTCCTAGAAGCCCTGATCAGCAAGTGTGCTTACTTGGGCTTCTGGTAATTGACGTCCAAGAACACCTGGAGAGCCAAGTTTGAGGAACCCTGCTATAGTGCCTTGTTGGGGAACCAACACTAGTTGCCCAGATGTTCTCAGATTTCAATTCTTTTCTTTGTGCTTTTGCTGCCCATCATACCTGTGCTCGGTTTCCCTTCTGAAATAATCTATATATTTTTTTTACTTCTGAACCAGAAAATTTATTTATATTTGGCTACTGAACTGGGATTCCTAACCACTTAAAAAAGGAAACATGGAGATGTGCAAAGATATGAAGAAATGCACAATCATAGCACTGTTTTGTAACACTCAAATGACGTCTTCACAGATAAGTTCTGTGTTTCTGTCTAAAAGGTACCTGGTTTTATAAATGTAAAATAATTTAGCTCCAATACATATCTCTCTCTCTCTCTCTCTCTCTCTCTCTCACACACACACACACACACACACACACACACACACACACACAAATATAAGATACAATGATTAGAAATACAAATTACAAAAAATACAATATAACAACAATTGCAACAATGTAATAAAGAAATATAATATCAAAGATACAAAATTACGCGCGACAAGGTCCACGAGTGACGGAGCCATCAGCTCAACAATTTCACTGATGGCCCCGGCGGCCCACGGCCCTCCATCCCTCCCCGGTGAGAGGCGGGGAGGGAGAGGCAGGGTTCTTCACAGCTGCGGCAGCACTCCGGCTGGCGGTCTTCGGCCTGGCCCCAGCAGCCCACAGCCCTTTATCCCTACCAGTGAGAGCAGGGAGGGACAGGCGGGGGCCCCCACAGCTGCTGTGGCCCTCCGGGCAGTGGTCTTCGGCCTGGCCCTGGTGGCCCACGGCCCTTTATCCCTCCCGGCAAGAGCGGGGGAGGGAGAGGCGGGGCCCTCCTCAGCTGCGGCGGCACTCCGGGCAGCAGTCTTCGGCCTGGCCCTGGCGGCCCACAGCCCTTTTTCCCTCCCGGTGACTGTGGGGAGGGAGAGGCGGGTCCCCCACATATATGGAACTATATACATCATTTAGGTATATATATGGAACTACAGGTAAAACTCGGAAAATTAGAATATTGTGTGCAAATGTTCATTCAGTCCAGTAATGCAACTTAAAAGGTGGAACAAATATATGAGATAGACTCATTACATGCAAAGCGACATAGTTCAAGCCTTACTTTCTTATAATATTGATGCTTATGGCTTACAGTTTTTGAAAACCCCAATCCCCCAATCTCATGTACCCCATAATCATCACATAATCTCATGTACACTGTATGCCATGATCATCACAATTATAACTAATTAAGGCATGACATATTTCGCTTTGCATGTAGTGAGTCTATCTCATATATTTGTTTCATCTTTTAAATGAAATGAATGAACATTTGCACAATATTCTAATTTTCTGAGTTTTACCTGTATTATCTCATATATTGGCAGTAATAGTGATGGAATTTATTCTTTCTAAATTAGTACTAGATGGTGCTGTTACTCTAGGATTGGAGGTATGACTCTTCCATACCAATGTATTACTGTTAATAGCTGTTAGAGTCTAAATCTGGATTTAAAAGAGGTTTATAATCTAAAGATAGGGCACTTATGGGACTCTTTTAATTGGCTCTGGTTTCAGTAAGCTTTAACAAATATTGTTACTTTATTTTTATTTCTGGTGTACTTCTGGTGTTTTAAAAATCCCTAAACGTATTTTGTATCCTTGAGACATAGCTAAAAAGCCATAACTTTAAAACTTTTAAAGATTTTGACTAGTGTCATGCTTGTCAAAGAAAAGACCAGTTTTGTTGGTATGTTTACCAAACTAGCATTTGTCTATAAGGGATAGATGGAAGCAACAATATGTTTTAAACTAAGGGTCATCAAGTGAAAGAGAATGATAGATTTGGGAGAAATAAAAGGAAACACTTCAGTATATAATTGAAACTATAGGATGCACAGCTTCATGTTGTCATAATGGCTGGCAAGTGAAGTTTGACAATTTGGATTATGCTTTCTGGGAGTCATGGGAGTATCTACTAATCATAATTGCAGTGTATTTTTCCTCCAGAATCAAATCCAGGTTTTGTTTCAATACCAGAACGCAAACAGAAAGTAGTTGTTTGCTTTCAGCTAGCATCTGGTTGGCCACTCTGGGAAGAGAATGCTAGTCTATACAGGTCTTTGATGTAATGTTTATAGCTACTCTCCCCAGTTCCTACCACAAGTCTCTGGTTTTTATTTGGCATTCTAGCACTCATCTTGTTTCTCCTCTTGATTTTTTTTCTCACTGGCCTTTTCTTTTTCACATTCAGTTAAAGGTACTGTTACTATTCTTCCTTTCTTTTTTCTTCCTAAATTGAGTAATAGCCTTGATTCCTATCCGTTACTGGATTAAATTCAACAGAGATCTTTTAAAATGTTAAGCATCTGTTCTGTGCAAAATACATAGGATGTTCTAAGAGAGGCACAATCCAGCTACAAGATGATTTAGTTATCATCTGCACTGAGCTTTATGCTTCTTGTTTTAAACAGGATACAGTGGAACCTCATACAACAATCGCCCCGTATAGCAACAAAATCGTTTAACAATTAGGTTTTGAAAAGAAATGGTGTCCCACATAACAATTGTACAACAAATTTTCAATGGGAAAAACCACTTAATGAAAAAAATTGTACGATGCACCCCATAGGAAAATCGCTATACGATGCATGCATCGCATAGCAATTGTTTCATACAACAAGGAGCCCTGTGGAATGGATTAAAATTGTTGTATGAGGTACTACTGTATTTCTATACAATGTGATCCTCAACTTCAGATTGTTGTGTTCATGTGTGTGTGTCAAGAAAACTCTCCAATATTTTGCTCTCTTTCTTACCTGGAGTTTAGTGAACAGTTGTTTGTTTCCAGTCATCACGAGTCGTGGTTATTACTGGAAGACATTACTGATGTTTAACCTCTAACATTTTTGTTTCTTTTACCAGAGTGGAGGAACAAGCTTGCTTCATTTTTATTCCCCTGTAGTTTTTATCTTTGATTGCTTTCCCAGTCATTTTAGCTCCAGTTTCTCTTGAGTACTCTTTGTTATTTTATGTCGCTCAGATGTGAAAAGTGAGAAACTGTGGTTGTGATTGGCTTGAAATGAAGTCCTCTGTAATCTTGTTACAACAGACCAATTCAATTATTGTTGTTGCTGTCATTTTTTAAAAAGATACCAAGCACCTAAGTCTTTTGTTTGTCTAACCTGCTTAAACCAAAATTCTGTGACATGACTGAGATTTATATTGCATTTCCAGTTGTGATGGAAAACGTTTCAAAAACCAATCATTCTGTACCTGATGTGTTTGAATTGATGCCATGAAGCCTCACTCCCATGTCTGATGAAGTGGACTTGATCGACAAAAGCTCACATTGAAATATAACAGTTAGTCTTTAAAGTGCTACAGCATTTTTATTTTGTTTTGTTTATTCTCTGATATATCTCAAAAGGGGATGCTCTTACCATTTTGGACCTTTGGGTTGCCTGGTCATTTGTATCACTTCTTATTCTTTTGTGTCCTGATCAAACCCTGGACTGCCCAAATGAAGCCACTTTCTTCCCTTTGTCGTTGCCCAAACCCAAGTCCTCATCGGTGCATGTCTCTGGCAGCAATCAGCAGACCAGTAAATGAGCCGGATTCTGTGTGTCTCCACATTCACGCCAGCAGCCCCCACTTGAGCATGTTGTTCTTGAATTTAGGGACTCCAATCCTCAGCCTATTTAGGGTCCTCCAAGTGATGTAGGGAAGGTTAAGTTTGTTAGCTATATCTTCTTTTAATGTTGTTCCTTGTCCAGCAAGATCATAGTTGCTTTCTGAAAACAGCTCCAGTCAGCCATGAGCAAACTAGCACATTCCAAAATGTAATATTGTAGATCATCTGTTAAGCCAGGGGTTCTCAACCTTACCACATCACAGGCTGGACAATTCCCCCTCCAACAGTAGTGCAGGCTGAACTCGTGGTTTCTCCCTGCTGCAAAGAGGTGTTTGCATGGGTGCGTCTGCTTCCTGGGTCGTTGCCGTAGGCTGGATGGAGCAGCGTCAGGGGCTGGGTCCAGCCTGCAGGCTGCGAACCCTTGTGTTAAGCAATACAGAGCTGCAGGATAAAGATATATGGTAGAATATGTTTTATTTTGCAATTCATTATCACTATGTGTTTTTAGGGGCTCGCTTCAATCTGGGAGGCGAAGGCAGAGAACAGAGCGCCGTTGTCTGCCTTTGCTTCCTGGGGAAGTGACTTGCTTCCCTCGGTTAGCGGGGGACGAAGACACCAGTGCCTTCTGCTCTCGCCCCCTGTGGAAGGGGCCTGCTTCCCTCTGGGAGGTGAAGGCAGAGAATGGAGCGCCATTCTCTGCCGTTGCTTCCTGGGGAAGTGTCTCGCTTCCCTCGGTTGGAGGGGGACGAAGGCACCAGTGGCTTCGGCCCCCGCCGCCCGTGGAAGGCGATGGCTTCCCTCCGGGAGGCGAAGGCAAATAATGAAGCACCCTTCTTGGCCTTTGTCTCCCAGAGGGAAGCGGTTCGTTTTCCTCTGTGGGCTACGGCCGAAGCTTTCGCCTTTCGCCCTCCGCGGAAGGTGATGTTTTCCCTCCGGGAAACGAAGGCCGAGAACAGAGCATCATTCTCGGCCTTCATCTCCCAGTGGAAAGCCATCACCTTCCACAGAGTGTGGGGGCCGAAGCTTGCGGCCTCCGCCCTCTGTGGAAGGCGATGGCTTACCTCCGGCCTCCAGGAGATGAAGGCCGAGAACAGAGCGCCGTTTTTGGCCTTTGTCTCCTGGATGCATTGGCTTTTTTTTAAAGTGCACGTCGCTTGCCCCGCTTCCTCCGCGCTCACGTCCTTCAGCCTGATTGGCTGAGGAGTGGCACAGTGCAGAGGACGCTGGGAAGCATAGGGTTTTTTGTTGTGTTCGTGGGGTGTTGGCCCCACTCTCAGCTGCCGGACCCTTGTGGCGATGCTCTCAGGGTGAAAAGATAAGTGTGGCCGGTTCGGTACAGGATGGTTGGGCTGGGTGTGGCCACGCGTGCCGGACACGCATGGCCCAACTCTCTTCTTATAGGTAAAGATAGTGGATCCTTTGATGCCCTACAGCATTTATCGGCAAGTATGAGGCCTAAATTTAACGGCTGTGTTCCAACATGATTAGTGTTATAAAATTTGTACAGGGCTTCCAAGGAAACTGCAGCATGGGAGCTGCTGAACACCTTTGTCAAAACTGGACAGAAGTCTGAGAAAATGGGCAAAGCTTTCCTAAGGGTTCCCCAACAAACCCTGTGAATGCTAAGCGAGTTCTGAATTGGTTTGGGTAGTGATAGGAGAAGAGAGTTTACCAGAACCCATTCTTTTAAGACTGCTCAGAAGAATGCCTTAACCCAGACATGAAAAACTTGTGAGAATTCTCTAAAAGGCATCTCACTTCTGTTTTGGTTTCCTGGTTGCCCAACCATTTGGTTATTTCCACAAATCCTATGAAAACTCCCCTTTTCTGATGGTTGTGTTGTCTGTAAAATTATGTAACATATTTTGCATCCCTTTGAATGGGCTTTGATGATACCTTATGTTCGTGGCTCCTGAGGAATAGTTGTCCTTCTATAAAAGAAAGCAAGTCATTCATACTTATAACTATGTAATTTTTTATTCATATATCCAAGTTCTCCTTTTCCCTTTAATCTTGTTACTTACTCTGACATAGAATGGGTCTGTGCTGAGTGTTTGGGGTCAGATCACTCTTAATGCACTGTTGAACTATAGGTTCACTAGAAAAAACTTAGATCTGTATTTTAGCCTCTCTGCCTACTGCCATTATTAAATGAACTGTTTGTTTAAGATCATGTATAAAGTAAATGGAATGGGATTCTGTCTATTTTATAACAGCTTTGCCATTTTCATCATTGTGTTCATAGACCCAGATGCTGATATGACTGTTGAAATCAACTAGAAAATGAGTGTTTTGATTTTTCCATATTAGATGACTTCTTAAAGCAGAATAATACATATATTAGGTGGTTTAGAAATCAATGCTGCTATACATTCAGCCAGTTCTACTTTCATGATTTCTATGCTATCCTCTTCATTATACAGTAATTTGTTGAGAGGATTAGAGTACCTGGACTTACAAAAATGGCACTTTCATGTTGTTTGTGGGTCCTATCAGCAACTAGATATATCTCAAGAACCTTTGGTTGATTCTGATCTATTTTTCTGTTAATTTATTGGACACAAAGGATATCACATTTCTATTTGGAGCAAAATGAAGCCAAGCGTTCTTCTTTGGATGAAGATATGCCCTCTATATTATTAGAACTTATTGTCATTTGTGGTGTTAAAAGGTACAGTTGGGCCATTTTTCTCATCAGAGAGATAATGGTGTAACACTTCTGGATAGGAAGGATTAGCCAGCTGTAGACTGTTGCCCAGGGAGTGCCCAGTTGTACTTGCAATGCTTTCCTCTCTTTGGGGAGACCCTTTCTGTGTCCCCTGTCAGTGCTTTAAGAGTGCAAACGTACAATATAAATTAGATACTTTGACCATAGGTGGCTTGTGGCTACCTGAAAATGTCAGCGTGAGACACATACCCATCTTGGTCTGTAAGCCTGGTCCTAGTCCTGAGTACAAGTAGGGATCTATAGATGTTTGTAGGCAGAAGGAGATCAAGTAAAAAAAAAACAACCTTTAGTTGCAAAACCTTGGAAAGCTCTAGACCAGTGATTTCCCAACCTTTGGTTTTTGGACTTCAATTCCCAGAAGCCTAAGTCAATTCCCCAAAGCACTGATCAGCCAATGTAGTGACTTAGGCTACTGTGAATTAGTCCCCCTGTGGGGCGTGTGCCCCAAAGGGGGAACCACTGCTCTAGGCTGTTGGAATTGCAGGACCTTGGATAGCTCATAGCTCAACTGAGACATTTTCTGGTGAATCAGGCTAGATGGCCCCAAATGTGTCTCATTCCTAGAAGCTATCACTTTTCCACGAACTCTTACCTTGTATGCAACCTACACTGCAAAGTCTGCATCTTGTGAAGAAAAAGGAGCTAATTTTGGTGTTGTGTCTGGGGAACATGGCTGTTGTTTAAAAAGCTCTGATTTCAATATCTTCATGACTGGCATCTTTTGTCTTGTAAGTCTTATCACATGCCAACAGAACAGAAAATTTGTTTGTTTGCATCATACGTCTAAGTGAGCGACATGGGTTCATAAATACTAAATAAAAATAGATTTGGAATTTTATAATCTATACCTATAAAAAGTTCCCTTAACCGTTGGGTTCATTCAAAGGCTCCCACACCAGGCCCAACCAACCCCGACCTAGCCCTCCGCACTCACCGTAACCCCTACCTTCCCAACGCCATGGGGTTCTGGTGGTCGCCACGAACGCGACAAATAAAAAAGAATGATTACCAGAGTCCTCTGCACTGCGCAACCCCTCAGCCAATCAGGCTGAGGGACACGAGCGCAGAGGAGGCTGGGAAAGTGCATCACAGCGGTTTTAAAAGACAAACCATGTCGGCCTGAGAAAAGGACTTTCAAAGACCCAGCTGGAGACGGGAAAAGATAAGTGCGGTCGATGAGGGTGGGAGGAGGGAGAAACTGCCCCGGTAACCATGCCGCCTCCCCTGCCCCACCACCTAGCCTTCCCTCCCTAACCTCCGCCAACCGCACTTACCCTTTGCTGGCTCCAGCTGGGTCTTTGAAAGTCTTTCCCTCCCATCGTGGCCTTCTGCGTAGGGAGAAGCACTGTACTGTCCTTTGTCTCTGCGGGCGATGTGGCAAAGGACAGTCCGGTGCTTCTCCCTATGCAGAAGGCCGTGATGGGAGGGAAAGTGTTTCCCAGAGGGAACCGATTCGTCTTCCTAGGAGGATGGAGGCCAAAAGATTTCTCCCCCGTCTTCCAAGGAAGACGAACACTTTAAAAAGGGAGACAAAGGCCAAGCATGGAGCACCATTCTCGGCCTCCGTCTCCCACAACCACCCCATAGCATGGGAGGTGGGGAAAGAGGATACCCCTCTATTTCCCCCGACCCATGCTTTGGCAAGGCAACGGGAAAAACTATGTTTTCCCCTGCAGCCTCGAAGGCCTGCCCAAGCCAGCCCGTAGCTTGGGGGGAGTGGATATCCCCCTCTTCCCCCCCAAACCCAGGCTATGGCAAGGCACCGGCTGGCCCCCTGTAAAATAAATAAATAAAAGAATCCCCCCACCCCAACACAAGGATTTAACATGGCCTGGCCAGCAAGGCAAGGCCACGTTAAACCCTCCCAACCCCCCCCCCACACACACACTCACTCACATTAACACACACCCCAAAACAACAAAAAACTCACCTACAAGGAACAGCCGAAAAAGACGTCCTCCGCACTGAACGTTAGTGAATGTAGTCCACCAGAGGGTGCCATTTTAGTTAAAAATATTAACTAAAAATAGCACCCTCTGGTGGACTAAATTCACACACACACACACACACACACACACACACACACACACACACACACACACACCACTCCTGCCATAATAAAAAATAATAATGTGTGAGTTGGTGGTTGGAGTGGTTTTTTTCCTAGGGGTGGTGGTTGTGCAAAACCAAAACTACCCCAAACCACCAACACACACATTAAAAATGCCCGGCAAGGCCGGGCAAACTATGCTAGTACAGTATAAGGATACTGATGAATGTTTACTTACACTGTTTATATTACTTGTTCGGTTGCAAGAGATATCATATCATGGAGTCTTAATTAGCCCTAAGAAATCAAGCACAGAAGAATTAAATATGGGCAAGAAAAAGAATCTCCAATCATTTTAGACATGTCTGGGTACATGTAGACTTTTTGGGAAAGGTTTTTGGTTGCTAACGCAAAACTGTAGTCATGAGGGGGGGTGGCCATTTGCAGTATGGTTGCTGCATTATGCTCTGATACCAGTTTCACAGAAGGTAGACTGATGAGGCAGGGTGATGTCTCTGCTTTTTTATTATGCTTTCTAAGTTTGCCATAGCTTGCCTCCCAAGTATTTCTTCCCCTTCTATTTCCCAGGGAGTGATGGAGACAGATACCATATTCCTGCTATTTTTATGTTGAGTTTCAAGCCAATTTTTGCACTCTCCTCTTTCACCATCATCAAGAGACTCTTTATAGCTTGCCATTAGGGTAGTGTCATCCGCATATCTGAGATTATTGATATTTTCCCCAGCAATCTTTATTCATGCTTCTGATTCATCCATCCTGGGTTGATTATGCATGATTACTCCACATATACGTTAAATAAGCAGGTTAATAATATACAGCCTTATCATACTCCTTTTCCTGTTCTAACTAATCAGTTCCATATCCAGTCTTAACTATCACTTCTTGACCTGTATATAGAAGACAGGTGAGGTGGCCTAATGTCATTCTTAAAGGACATGCATACCCTTTTGCATTTGCATGTTCCATTGAGCTGCTCTGAGCCTCGCAATTGTTTTTTTAACAGCAAAGTTCATTTTCATGGACCTAAATGTAAGGGTACTTCTAGATGGATAGTTCCTAAGAGTACAAATAAAAAGATATTGTCAAGCTATATGGTTTTTTTTAATCCTTAATCAGTTTTAATGCAAGAACATTTTTATAGAAGAAGCAGAGGGAGAACATTGTGGCTTACACTTGATCATGACATTTTCTGGACCCAATTTCAATAAAATGTCATGAATAAGGCAGTGTATTGCAAACTAAAAGTCAAACCTTGGAGTGGTGTAACTCCAAAAGTACATCATCATACTTCCTGCCAAAAGTACATCATCATACATTTCTTTTTCTGCTTGCTGCCCTTTGTTGAAATTGAAGAGAATTAAAAAGTACTACACTGATAAATGTCCACAATACTTAATTTGTATTTTTCTATTGCATTTCATTATGGTAACCTTTTAGATAGATAGTATGGTTCATCCTGTACGTAGGGACTCCTCTTCTGCTTATTGGTAATACAATAAATTCTTGACTTTAAAAAAAACTTCACTGCCTAAATATAGGGGTTTAGACACTTTTGAAATGTTGGATTAATTATTAATAGGAGTTAGAATCATGCTCTTAAGAATCTTCACAATTTAAGGGGGAAATCAATTAATTATTACTATAAATCTCTGTGATTATTCTGCAGTTGTATTGCTGGGAAATTAGCTATTAACTACCAGGAAATCGACTATCTCCTATCAGTCAGAATTCAGCAGCACCAGCAAGCCCCTGTTCTTTTTATAAATTAACTATCAATGTGATGCATAATTGATAATCATCTATAATAATAGCAATAATCTCCATGAAATTGTGATTCTGGTAGGCAGGAGATTTGTTACAGGCTTATCCTTTCTTCCTCCCAAATCAAGAACATCATATTTCATTTGTTAACTATTAATAATAGTTTCTGGAAAACTGAAGCACAACATTTATAGTGGGACAGAAATGCTGTGTTGGGAAAAAGACAGAGACATAAGTGTTAGAAAGGGACATTAATCTGGCTTTCAAAGTACAGTTGCTAGTCCTATATAAAGTAGCCTCCTTGAAACCATGACGTTTACAGATGTATTGACTTGCCATTCAGCAGTTGATTCAGGGAACTACCTGGATAAAGCTAATAATTGAATTTAGCCCTCTGACTTTAGTGACATTTAATAGTAATCTTAGAACTGCAGAGCTAGAAAGGATTATCAAATCCAACTCCCAACCTCTGGATCAACAGCCAGATATCTAAACCACAGAGTAAGTTAACAATAATATTTGTAGGAGCATTTTGGATTGCTGCCCTGGTGGCGCTGTGGTTAAACTGCTATACTGCAGCCAAAAGATTGTGAGTTCAATCCTGGATAGGTCTCAAAGTTGACTCAGCCTTCCATCCTCATTTTACCTTGAATGGAAGGTAAAATGAGTACTCAGCATGTTGGGGGCAAAATGCTAATTAACTTATGAACTGCCCAGAAAATGCACTGAGCGTTATGGTTATATAAGTATGATTGCTATTGCTTTGCAAAGAACAATTCTTGTTATATGCTGTTAAATCACTTCTGACATATGGTGACCCTAATAGGGTTTTAAGGTTTGTAAGATGTTCAATGAATAGCTTATCATTGCTACACACTGACTAGTAGCCAAACAAGAGATTTAAATCCAGGTGTCTTGTGTCCTAGCTTGACACTCTGTTCAGTACACCACACTAGCTCTTAAAAGAATAAGCAGTATTATTTCAAGGAAGCAAAGAGTCAGTGTCACAATCCAGCTGTAGTCACCTCAGATAGTGTCCCTGACAGTATACACAATCCTCTTTAAAGTATGCTTTCACCCATTGATTCCAGTTGATCATAATGATGCAAGGAAAGATTGGGTTATGCATTAGTGTCTGCATTGATTAGGTGGTGTGGAAACCTACTTCTGCAGTTAGACCTTTCACATGATATTAGAATTAACTGCTTTGAAATGTGTCACAGGGTAGTAGTGTCTGTTCTCAGTTCATTCACAGCTACATCTTGCACCTAGCATTTATAATACCATTTTGGGTCCAGACACAGATTGTTTAACATTTCAGATGACTGACTGGCTGAGAACATCACATTATACTTCTCATAAATGATAGTAGGTATGAGCCACTATCATGCATAGCTGGAATGTACTAGAAGTTGAATATGCAACAAGCTTTTCTAATTTATCCTCATTCCCAGCAGTTCTTGTTAAGAGGTTCCACCTGGGCTTATTCTTACAAAATAATGTAAGGTATGAGGACTGTTGGTTAAATGTTGCACCTCTTTTAGCTTTCTCTTTTTCTTTTCCAATAGATACTTAATAGGTTAAGATTCTTGAATGTTATTAGGCTGTTCTCCTTTGAGTGTTGAATGTATGCAGCTTTGTTTTTTTAAAATATTTTTGCATACCTTGATGCACATCTGGGTGTGTTGATGTTTTACTTTTTTTGTTTCTCAATGACCACATTTTGGCTCCAATCCTGTCAGCACTCAGGCAGTTGAATTCTATTTGAAAGGGAAGAATTTTGATAACACACAAGTAATAGGGCAGTTTGATGTTTTGTTGACTGCATATTGCTGGGTTAGGAGCCCCTGTTAAGAATTTGGTTTATTTTATGACTTGCTGTAAGAATCATGGAGCTATCATGTTTTTATCTCTCTAAGTATTTATGTTGAGATAAATGGTTTTTGCTATGGAGTCCACTTCACTAATAATTAACTTGTGAGCATTGGTGATCATAGAGTGACGACAAGAGAAGGTATTAACAATCTTTTTATGTGCCACCTCATCACTTCTGACTTACGACCACCCTATCTATGAATGAGAGACTGCAAAAATGCCCTGCCCTCAACAGATGCTGGAGATAAAATAGTAAAAGAGAATAAGCAAGTTTGTGAGAATGTTCACAGCACGATCGCTGTGTCTATTGGCAAACCATGGTCATAAATCGTGGGTGATCGTTCTCCTGCCTCATCTGTTTATGCCGTAACTTAGATGCCTGGTGCCTAGGCCTGGGCCCCCAGTTTGGGCCTCTGATACCATTACTCAAGGCTGTCTAGCCCTCCCTACTATACCCAGGGATGGCACGTAGTTGCCTAACTAACACGCAGCCGTTTAACCAATCAGCAAGGTGTGCACGAGGCAGGCACGCTGATATTTAGCCAATTATGTAACCTTATGTTATCGCAGGTAACCAATAAGGATATATTGCATACTCTTCTCTGGAATGTCTTTGTCCTGTTATTCCTAATAAACTCCGTCCGGGCTATCTTTGCCCTATGCCTCTTCATGAATCAAGCCTCCGTTGTCTCCTTGATCCCCAAACACTTCACAAGTTCAGTCTCAACATCATTTGATGGAACCAGCAGGTTATACTGTATTAGTAAAACTCAAAATAACTTCAGGAACCTCTGCTCCAAACTATGGAGTCTTGATGAACCAGAGCTCCATTCATAAATTTATCATGCCTTATACCTACACATGATCCTTCTTCTTTTCTTTGGGTCAAGGTATAGAATCTTCTCTGTTAGAGCTAATATTAGATTACTGATCTTTCAGAGAAAACCGTTCTGGCAAGTTGTTGCAGACATGAATAATTTGTTTGAGGCACATTACCATGTGCCCCTTTGTTACCCAGAAGGAGTACATTCTCACTGAATCACAGTAGGATTATTTTACTATGTGAAATTTTAATGTGTTTGATATACTGTTTCTTGAAACCTTATGTTTGTGAAAGATCTTCTCTTTTTTCCCTATTTTTCATTTTCCCCATGTAATTGTGATCTAATATTTGCAACTTCAGAAGGGGAGTGGTGAGGCAATGGAACAGTGTGTTTTATGTAGCTCTTAGATTACCGACATTTCTCAACAAGCATGGCTGATCTTGTTGTTTGAGTTTTTGTTGTTGGTGGTGGTGTTACATGCTGTCCAGTCACTTCTGACTTAAAGCAACCATAATAGGGCTTTTGCGGTACCTGAGATGTTCAAAGAGTGGTTTGCCATCACCGTCCTACAGTTACTTTCCATGGTCCAGCAAGAATTCAGATCTCCCAGAGCTTGACACTGTGTTCCACTACACAATGCTGGCACTCATATTGTGGCAGTAAGCACTGATAAAGCTGCCTTCTTTACATACTAACGAAATAGGCAAAATTTCATACAATTTTAAAAGAGTATAAATGTGGATGATTCTCCTAAGAACTCGACAAACCTGTGTGAGAAAAGGATGGCATTAGTATTTTAAGGATTTTTTTCCTTGGACCCTAGATTTATAAAGCCTGCTGTAAAGAAAGTAATGAGAAAGTGAACTTGAAACAAAAAGAAACTACAATACAGTTGAGCAAAGATTTTCCATCCCTGGACCATCAGAACTGACGTGTGGGTTTTTGAGTTTTTCAGCTGTAGTCAACATTATTCCAATTGTCTCTCTGGGCAGTTAGGATTAGACTGAATTTTAGTAAAAGTTATGTCCCAATTTATGTAAATATCTCGATTTACGTAACTATGTCCCGATTTATGTAAATGTCCCGATTTACGTGACGCAATTTCCTATGGGTTTGCTTTGAGTCACATAAAAAGTGGATTTGCGTAAAAGCCTATGGAACTGGCTTTTTACATAAGTCAGGGCTTTACTGTAGTTATCTTTGCCCTCCACTGTGTAGGGCTTTTTAACATGAGTTCTGTAGGCCTTAAGAGCTCAGTAGTGAACAAAGTGGCCAACAGATTTTTTTTTTATGTTTATGCGTGTTTTCCATTCCTGCGTCATATTTTTAAAAGTGTGTTCTGTCATTACTCTTAATGTAATTGAAAGCTATGCCATTCCAAAATTTTCTGGCCTATAGCACCTGTCAACCTATAGCAAAGGATCACAGAGTTGACATCCAAAAATATATGGTTGGACATACAGTAGTTGCGGGTATATGTCTTATGTGTGGAGCGTGACATTTGTTTGTATAATAATAGCAACTAGGAAAGGATGAGAAATATGTGTAATCTTACCTGTAGCAGTTTAAGTCAAAGGTTGTCACATTTATGAGAAGATTGCTTCACAAAATAAAATCATATATATTTGATAAAAGCACCCAATCATAAAAGAAGAGGGAAATAGACCGAAAATACACAATTTTTTGCAGAATAATTAGGAAAAAACCACAATCAGATACATAACTGTCAAGTTGGAAGTGGGAGTTTTACAATTTGCATATCCTTTGTAATAGTGCATCTTCTCATAAAAGTGGAAGTAGTACAATACAAGTGGCATATAAAAGCAGTGATAATAATAAAGGCATTCCAGTGAGAACTGCATATATTTTTAAAATGTGTTTGCTGGAGCTCATAAACCTGTGTAGCTGACACAAAGAATTTTCCAGATGAATTTTATCTTTATTGCAAACTGCTGATGAGATGTTAGTTTATGCTTTACTGTCCTGGAGACCAAAAGCTCTGAAGCAGTTTTATTCTAATAATATAAATGGCATATGTACATTTTTTTCAGTACAGATTATTTTACCAAGGACCGACAATGTCCAACTCTCTTGTTGTTTCAGAATTCAAAGTGACGGTATGCACTCGGACTACTGTGACTTTTTATAAGTTCTCGTTGGATTACTTTATCCTTTGAGTCCAAAAGTTGTGAAACACAGTAGCACAATGGCACTTGTGGACAAACACAAAGTTAAGAGACAGCGATTGGACAGAATTTGTGAAGGTAAGCTTTGATGTGAATAAAGTCCAATGAAATACAACTAGGAACTTTCTTATTTTTTTAATGTCTTTTGTTCTTTTGCCAGGCTTCCCTTTATATTTCATTTTATAAAAAGATAATTTCTGCAAGAATAGCTGCCCTGAAATTTTAAAATAATTAAGCTAAGAGGTACACCCTAGTAGCATACTTATGTTTTGAGTTCAATGCGTTTTTTAACCCATATAGTTACAGTGGTTAGAAAACATTAAGAAAAGCCTCATGCTTGTGCTGCTTTTTCATTCATGGGGAATTTCATTATTATTATTATTAGAGGGGGGGCTCCAACAATTAAGTGCCGCCTTTCTTTGATGAAATTAACTTGTTTTAGATATAAATCATGATATAAATCATCTTGGTGAGAAAGCACAATAAAGAGCTGCTTGAATTGAAAAAAAGGAAAAAGCACTATAAAATTACATAACAATAGGCTTGATAGCCAATGTATAGTGCATAAGCTTGGAGGTTTTTGGATATGAATTGTAGTAATTTTCACGAGTGTTGAACTGTACAAAAACAATGAAGAGTAAAGCAGGCTCTCCCAATATCTAGTTCAGCTTAACTGTTGTTTTATGTGTATTTTCTTGTCTTTGTAAACAAAAGCCAACATAGTGGATAGGATATGAGAAAATGGTCATTTCTGTGACGAGCTGTGGGTGTACCTGCACTCACCCGCAGCCCATCCTAGAAGGGAAGAGGCCAAGTGCTTGGCCCATTCCGTTCCAGGACAAGCCTCGTCTGGGGCCAAGCGGATCGCCCGCCTCTTCGGAAAGGGAACTGGGGATCAGACCATCTGATCCCCGATTCCCTTTCCCAAGTAGGCAGGTGAGCAGGTCACTTTGAGTTGGAAAGGTCCGGGGGAAACCCAGCGCCAGCCAGGGAAGCTTCTAGGCACACACACACTCCGTCTTCAGAGTCAAAGCGGCCACCGTGGGCTTGCCCTACGCTGGCCACTTTGACTTGGGAAGGGGAGAGCACCTAGAAGCTGCCCTGGCTGACGCTGGGTTCCCCCCCGCCCTTCCCAACTCAAAACGACCGGCTCGCCTGCCTACTTGGAAAGGGAACCGGGGATCGGATGGTCTGATCCCCAGTTCCCTTTCCGAAGAAGCGGGTGACCCACTCGGCCCCAGACAAGGCTTGTCCTGGAAGGGAACGGGCCAAGCGCTTGGACCCTTCCCTTCTAGGATGGGCTGCGTGTGAGTGCGGGTGCACCCACAGCTCATCCTGGAAGGGAACGGGCCACACGCTTGGCCCCTTCCCTTCTAGGAGGGGCTGCAGGTGTGTCTGCACTCACTCGCAGCCCCTCCTGGAAGTGAACGGGCCAAGTGCTTGGCCCGTTCCCTTCCAGGATGAGGTGTGCATGCGCCCGCACTCACCTGCAGCTCTTCCTGGAAGGGAAGGGACCAAGTACTTGGCCCGTTCCTTTCCAGGACAAGCCTCATCTGGGGCCGAGCGGGTAGCCTGCGTCTTCGGAAAGGGAACCAGGGATCAGAGTGTCCGATCCCCGGTTCCCTTTCTGAGGAGGCAGCCAAGAGGAGATCCAAGCCCCAAAGCCAGCAGGGCTGCTCTGCACCTGGGAAACGCCTTCCCATGCGGAGACCAGCCTTGTAAGCTTTGGGGCTTGGATCTCCAGTGGTGCCTCGAAATAGCGAGGGCACCTCGGAGGTCTCTGCCTCAAAGCCGGCAGGGCTGGTCTCCTCCTGGGAAGGCGCTTCCTAGGTGGAGAGCAGCCCTGCCAGCTTTAGGGCAGAGATCCCCGGAGGAAATCTGGGGGGAATGGATGCACCGCACAACATTAACTTAACGTTGTGCGGTGCAAATTTCCCCCCAGATTTCCCAACGTTACCTGGTTTTAATGTTGTGCGGTGCAAACGTTAACAGGTATTACTGTAGTTCACTGTCATTTGTGTATCAGCCTCTTTGCTTTTACATGTGTTATATGGTCTCACATATGGTAAAAACCTGATGGTGTTTTGATCTGTCTGTGATGTTCAAGGAGGGGTTTACCATTGCACTTCCCCAGTGAGTTTCCATGGCTAAGCGGAATATGAACATAAGATTCCCTGAGTCCTGGACCAGTAATCTATCCACTGTAGCTTTTTATTTGTAGTACTTACTGTTGCTCTGTGTTATAACCACACCCATGGAGTTGTGCTTTAAAGTTTAGTATTAGTGGTGGTGCGTCCTAACCATAACTTGTCTGTTGGCTCTTTAATCCAATGCAATGTGACTGTCTGGAGGGTGGACACACCCATTCATTAGCAAAAAAAAAGTGGAGACTGTTCTTGGTAACCTATGCCCTATCATGATTCTTCTCCAATAGAATCAGCAGTCTCCCCGTCTTCAGACAGGTGTGTTCCAGGAGATGACAGAGGGAAGCCAGGTGTGCTGGATGTATGTACAGTACTTTAAAGCACAACTGGATAAGGCTTAATTTACTATGATTCATTACAGTTAGGCATTTAAAATAAAATAAGATTATGTCTGGTATAGCAAGCAGGCACAGTAAGTAATTAAGCCCAAGGTTTTGTGTTATGTCCTTTATTCCACACCTTTTTACAGGGTGAGGAGACTGTGATCCATGTTCGGTGGGTGAGGTTTTGAGGACATAATTAAACTTGAGAAAATAATTTTAGTTAAGCCTTTTGAGGAGGGTAGTGAAATATATCTTCCCAAAGGAAGGGGGGTATATAGGAAAAATATGTTTAGAACTTTTGGGGATGTGGTTTGCTGCTGTTAGGCAAAAACAGTATACAATATACCGTTTCCCTTCAATTCTTACTCGTTTTAATGGTCTAATGTGTGATTATTGTTTGGAGTGGAAACAATATATTGGAGTCTAAAAAGAATGTCTTTTACTTTTATTAACTTACAAAACAAATAAAACTCATGCCAGGACCAACATTGTCAGACTGGTCTTCTGATGACAGTAGGCTGGTTATCTTATAAAACGTTTTACAGGCAGTAGCAGAAAGGCAGAACAGAGTGCCACTTGATCAGCAGTAGTTTTATCATTTCTTGTGACTGATTGACTGCATCAAATGCCAGTCTGGAAAGGCTGTGTAAAATATAAATTCTAGAGAAAATGAACATAGGAACAACTAGTATGGTTTGGAATGGTTTGGAACTCACAACAGAAATCTCATGTTTTGAAAAATATTCTTGAAAAATAAGCAAATATTGTTGTAATTTCTAAAGAGTACCGTGGCTCAAACTTTTAAAGAAGAGAGTTTGTTGCAGATTAGAGAGTAACTATAAAAGCTAAGGCAATTTGTTAGCCTTTAAAATAATGTAGGATTTCCTCCCCAATTGTTTTCACTAATTGCTATTTTCAGAGGATGGTAAGAGAAGCATCTATATGTATCTTAAAAGATCCCAAAAGTTATTTGTGGGATTTTGTTTCATTAGGAGAATTATTCAGTGGAGCTATTTTTCCTCTTCTTTCACGCAACTATGTTCAGTGCCTTCTGAGTTTACCATGAATTATTTAATGAACAGTTGAGAATGGAACGATGCTTTCAACATATAGGCCTCCTGCAAAACACATTATTGATACTGATATCCTATGGGGAAACACCATTCACTGTCAGGTAGAAGTGCATTTTGAACTCAAGGAAGATTGGGGGGGGTGTCTTCGTTTCATTTGTGTAGTACAGAAAAATGTAAAAGCCATTCCATCTGTCAGTTTAATTAACCCAATCAAAATTGGGTTAATCTTCTCTACAGCAGAGTAAAATACGCTTTCTTTGTAATCCTGGAAAAAAATGCTGACAACTGCCAGAATTGTGTAGTGGGATAGAAAGAAAGCTGAGCTCTACTCATCAGAATGCCATAAATACACAGGTGTAGTACTCTATCTCATCTCTAAAACAGACTTTGAACCTGACTTAAAAGGGTTCTATCAAGCAGCTTTAGATTTTTCAAAAGCCAGCCTTCCAGTTTGATGTTGTTATCAGATGTGATTGCTAAGTGTACAAGAAACTCAGAAGGATCAGAGGACAAACCTGCTAACAGAGTATCAGATACAACTGAAGTTGAGATTATTTCCCTGTGAATAGTGGATTTTGCAAATCTTTTTCTTCCATTTCATCTCTTTTTTCCCTGGCCAAAATATTTTTCCTAATCTGTAAACGTGTAGTTTACATACAATCAGAATACCATTTGTTGTTTGCCAAGTATATTTGCAATTTTAATTATACTGAAGGGATTTTCTGGCACACACCACACAACATGCTTTTGCAACAATTATTAAAACATTTATGGGACTAACAGATTATGAGTAAATGCAATTGAGAGAGACTTTGAAATGACGCTGAAAAATAATTTTTAAAGTTCATGGCTTTAATTTTATTGTTTTTGTTTTGTTTTTGAATGATAATGGTAAATTCAAAATTATGGAAATACAGTAAATCCCCAGATTGCGGAATTAATCCGTTCCGCGGGGTTTTCCTTATAGCAAAAATTTCTTATTGTGAAGTGCCCACAGGACTGCATTGTGTGGTTTCTCATAGGAATGCATTGAAAACAAAAATTCCTTAAAGCGAAGCATGGTTTCCCATAGGAATGCATTGGGGGAAAACTGTTCGGAAAAATTCCGTAAGCCGAGGCATTATTTTCAATGGATTTCTTATCGTAAGTTGAATTTTCCATCACCCATAGCGTCTGTAACTCAGGGTTCTTCTTCATGTTGTCTGTGAATGCACACTTATGGGTTCTGTGCCTGCGCAGAGCTGTTATTGGAGCTTTAAAACTGATTGGATAAAAAATTGAGATTAGGACCACCCACCATCTCCACCCGCCCTTGGCGCCATTTCGTGCCTTTTTCCCTCAGTTCTCTTTTTTCTGCTGTAACAGCAGGAGATAAATCAAGAGTATAACAATCCACTTATTCCCAAGTAGCACTCGGACTTCTTCCGGCTTCCTGGCGATGCGATTGCACCTGATCATGCTTTCCTGGCCTTCTCGGACCCAGCAAGTCAGGCTTTTTTCTAAAAGTGTGCCCAGTCACTCCTGACCTAAATCTAGGTAGTGAACAAAGGGTGCTCATGAAATTAGTTAAGATTCAGGTCAGCGTCTTGTCAAAGCTGCACACCCAGATTATGAACACTCCCTCAATGGAAGAGTGACACCCCTTATCTGAAAGGAGAACCGCTTAACCAGAGGCTCGTTGTCCCCAATCAACATGACCATTGTCTTGTCTGGATTTAGTTTCAGCCTGTTATCCTCCATTGGTACCATGACTGCCTCCAGGCACTCCTCCTGATTCTGGACAACATCCACCGCTGAAGTGGAAAAGAAGAGATATTATCAGCATACTGATAAAAACAGATCCCAGATTTCCATATGACCTCTCTCAGCGGCCTCATATACATGTTGAACTGCATTGTCAAACTCTGAGGTACTCCATATTGTAGCACCTAGGACTCAGACAGATTCTCCCTGAGTTGTACTCTGTGGACACACTCGTCCAGGAGGGATCAAAGCCATGCCAAAGCATGGCCCCTAATTCCTATCCCAGCAAGCCTGTCCAGGAGGATACTGTGATCGATGGTATCAAAGGTTGCCGAGAGATCTAAGAGGATAATCAGAGAGGATTCCCCTTTCTATGGCGAGACCTGAACCCAGACTGGTGTGGATCAAGGCACCCAGAACTCTCCAGGAAGAACTTCAACTGGTCTTTGCCTCATAAGAATAAATAAAATAGATAGACAGATAGATAAATCTTTATTGTCATTGTCCCCTTGTGGGAACAACAAAAATTCTCGGTTGCTATATATCAACTCAAAAAGGCATACCCCATAATTTAAAACAGCTACAGAAACACTAATTAAGACAGTACCATACAATGAGTACAATATAAATTTATAATAAGATAAAATGACTTCAGAGTCCAGAGTTTCCATTTAAGGCCAAAATTGCTCTGGAGAAGAAACTGTTTTTGAGACGGCTCATTTTTACCTTCATTGTTGTATATCTCCATCCCGATGGCAGAAGCTCGAAGAAGCAGTAGCCAGGATGCGATGGGTCTCCTACTATATCTAATACTTTTCTGTGGCACCTGATGATTGTTCTAAAGTGGAGAGTGGACTGCCGATAATACTCTCCGCTGTTTTAATAATTCTGTGCAACATTATCCTATCCCAATGAGTACTCCTTCCATACCACACACATAAGACATAAGTGAGCACGCTCTCAATAGCGCAGCGATAGAAGGCAAGTAGCAGTTTTGTGGAAGATGGTTTTTCCTTAGAGTTCTCAAAAAATACAGTCTCTGCTGTGCCTTCTTCACAAGCCCCCTTGTGTTGGCACTCCAGGACAGATCCTCCTGATCTTAATGCCCAGAAATCTGAACATCGCTACCCTCTCCACACAGGTTCCGTCAATCAAAAGTGGCTGTGCTGATCAACGTCTTGTCCTTTGTATTTAGCGTAGTGTAAAAGAAGTAATGACTTCTCTCAGACATGATGAAGACAGAGGAAGTGGCTAGGCAGGACTAAACTCTCTGGCAAATCCAAAGCGTTATGAATTTGGTAGGTTCCTGAGAGACACCCTGTATAAAGCATATTAAGCAGGAAGGCTACCAGACCAATATTACCTTGCAGTTCCCATATACAGTACCTGTAATTTAGTCAATCTAGCTGCTTCCTTCATCATGTCTGAGAGATACCTTTATTTCTAAGATGAAAGTGATTACAGACACTTGAAAGGAATTTTTCTTTTGTGGTGTGTTGTTTTTTTTTGGGGGGGGGGGAGTTCCTGAGGATTTCCGGGGACTATAATCCATTAATGCTTATTTTAAAAATATCATATCAAAATAGTGTCATAAAGTTTAATGTTGAAGCCTTTTTCACTTAAAAGAGATTGTCTGCTTTGTAAAAATAATGAGTAGTAGTAATTTCAGTAGTTTTTATTTGAACTCCTGTAATCTAGTAGTAATTTCAGTGTTTTTTTTATTTGCTAATGTGCATTATCACAGCCATGTGCAAATGTCATTCTAGTACCGAGTATTTCCCTCAAAGGAGAAGTCCATTGACTATAATATTAATCTTTCCAGTAAAAGTATGTAATGAAAACTTATTCATTTATACATACAGGTCAGGGATCAGTATATTAAAAATAATTAATAAACTGTACCTAATCTTAAATTGCAGTTAGAAAAAACTAAAACCTTTACTAGAGGGCTGTTTCCTGTCCACTTTCAAATCTTTGAACTTGATCTAGTGATTTTTTGATATACTGCACTTTGTCTCAGATCCTGGAAATATTATTTTCAAAGAACTCTCAACAATTAGTTCTTATGGATATTAACATTATTGTAAAAATAATATGTTTTCTTACCCAGGCTGAAGGCCCCCCCCCCTTTTAGGGCAGTCACAAATAAAGTTTGTTTGCACTTTTTGACTATTTCAGAACAGATTTGCATTCTGGACCTGGACGTGCTCTATAATAATAATACTTTTATGTCAGAAAGGATTTGAAAGGATTTTTGCTGGAGAAACTTCGCCCAGAGGACGCCCGAATGAGGCTCCTTTCATGTCCCCAAGAACTTTCCCCATCAAAGTGGTCCCTATTTATCTTCTTGCAATTTCTTGCTTTCAAACTGCTAGGTTGGCAGGAGCTGAGACAGAGACGGGCGCTCAATCCGTCTTGCAGCACCCATGTCTCAAACTGCCGACTTGGACTTGCTGGCTTTCCAGCTAGCAAGGCAAGCTTCTTAACCAATGAGCCACTGCAGCCCCTGTCAGTAGTGCTCTATATACATAACAGAAAGGTTTCTGTTAAAGTCAAACCATGTGTTGTATCTATCTTCTACATTTTAATAGTATGCCAGCATTTTTCTCATACTATGAACAATTCATTGAGCAGAGGTATCCCTTAACCAGCTGCCCATACCTCCAGTAATTTATGAGAATTTGCAGAGCACCAAGATTTCTAATTGATGCACTAACCTGCTAAAATGTGTATTCTGTTCTGGTTATAAAACAAGGATCCCCAACCAGCAACTTGTGGGCCACAGGCCACCTCTAATCTCTTTCTGTGTGAGCCTTCAACCTGCTTGTTTATTGCTATCACCTTCAATGCATTTTCCCTTAGACCCACACTGCTATTCTTGCCTCAAGCAGCACTGTCTACTGCTGTTTTTCCTGTCTCCTTCTTAAAAAAACCACAATACCAACATTGTTTCTACTGGTCTCCAAGGTTCCTTCTGTCACCCTATCTTGGTCTTATCCTCCATACTACCATTTTGGCTATTCTGACTGCTTTGCTAGCCAGCAGAGGTCAGGTAGCCGTAATATTTTACTTGATATGTAATAATTTACTTGAATGTTTACTTCTAAATTGGTAGGTTAATAAATTTGTTACATTTTTATTTAGGATGTTGCCTTGTTTTAGACATTAGACCAGTAGTGGCAAACCTTGGCACTCCAGCTGTTCTTGGACTTCAATTCCCAGAAGCCCAAGTCAGTGCACCTGCTAATCAGGGCTTCTGGGAATTGAAATTCAAGAACTGCTGGAGTGCCAAGGTTCGCCACCGGGGCATTATACACTAATGCAACCCCTATATCCCAGAAGGTTGGGTACCATCTTAGAAAAGAGCTAGATGGTTCAGAAAACACATCAATGTTACTCAGATGCAAAATATTGCAACATAATCAAGCACGGCTCCGGAAAATACGGGAACTGCTCCGGCCCAGGCACGCATGCGCAGCAACAACTCCTTTGTGCATGCACAGAACCCCTTTGTGCATGCGCAGAACTGCCTCTGATGGGTGCACATGCGCAGTAATTCCTTTCCCCGCCATTCAAAATACGGGATGGCGGTGGTAAAGGGGAGGAACAAGCACTGAAATACGGGAAATCCCAGCCAATACGGGATACTTGACAGGTATGAGTAAAATCTGAGAGTTTTTTTTCTTTACTCCTTCTCCACATTAGCTGGCTAGATAAAGTGTGATCTTTCTACAGGGAGACATTTTAGCATAAACTCATTTTCTCACACTGTCAAATTTTGCTAAGGTCAAAGACATATATTGGATGTGGCCATTTCTCAGTTTTAAGCAAGAGGTCAGTATACTCCTGCTGGAACAATTGGGGACAGAAAAAAATCCCTAAAGCAAATTTTCAACTAGACTATAGGAACATCTAGTGAAGGACTATGTGGAAACCTGCTGATTTATAATGTTATATATAAATATATGGTTGATTCAAGAAACTTTGTCTGTTTATGTTCCCACAGCTAAAGTGGTAGGGCAAGAGTTCTGTCCCCAAATCTGAAATGTATGACACATTTTAATAACTTGAGAGGAGGTATGCTGAGGAAAGGGAGGAAAGTTCATGTCTAAAGAGTCCCCATCATAATATGTTAGTATGAGTGTTATTGTGTACTGCCAGTGTACACTGCCTTCCACATAGCCAACCTTATTTACCTGTGGATTTCAGTTTAGTATGATAAAAAGAGGATTCTATCATAAGCATCATTCTAAAGGAATCCCTCCTTGTCCTCAAAATTAACAGTGTCCATGCAGCAAAGCTGAGAACCCAAGTCTTGAAGTAAGTGGGACTTTTGAACCAACCATAAAGTAGTGGCATTCATGGCTTCTCTTTGAGAAGATAGCAGTGCAGCGTTTGAAAGTTATAAATAGAAAAAGAAATCACTGTGCTGTGTGTGTACATGTGCACATCGTCAAAGAAGAAAACACCTTTCCTAGCAAGAGGGTGAACAAAGTTATTATGGAGTTAGTAACAAACTGTTCAGTTAGTGTGTAACTTTAGAGAATTGGTGCACAAGGTCTGGGGGTCAGCTGTCATTGCTGTTCTCCCATAGAACTTAAAGGGTTGCATTCTTGTTGAGGATCCAAATTTTTTTTATTGCATCCCCAAATAGTAAACTGTACCCTCAAAGACTTAGGGAGCATGATTTCCAACTTTAATAGAGCTGTTGTAGGTCAGAAAATTCTTCTCCTTTTTCCCCACAACAGGGAGTGACTGCCTGGCCTAAATAAAAGTCATAGAGCCTTATCTCTACTCTGCCCATTTCTGGCTGTAATGTTCTTTGACCCATCCTTACCAAGGGATGATCCTGCAGCACTGAAAAATCAAAATGTATATAAACCAGAATTCAATGAAGCATATGACTAGTTTTGTGTCTCTTTGCAGGCGCACCCCCCAAAAAAGGACTCAGACACCGGTAAAAGTGGATAACGGCATTGGGCCACATTTATTGATAGATTATCACCACTCTTTTTTCAATAAACTTTGTCATGCTAGTTGGAGACTGCTTTTGAAACAGGGTACAATGGGGAATTATCTGTTTTCAGACGTCAGAAGAATTTTTCTTGCGCATGCCTAAGCTGCTTACACGAGCCTTAAGAAGTTGTTTGGATCAAAGTCATAATAAAATGATGTAAAACAAAAAGAGACAGAGAAAGATGGGCACAAGAACAAAATACTGAAGGCTATTATTATTTTTTAAGGGAAGTGGGTGCCTCTTATTGTAGCTGTGCTTCCTATATTGGAGCCTCTAAAATCTTTTTCTAAAAGATTACAAGTTTTTTCCCCCAAGTTGGCTGTTAGAATTTATCTCTAGTCAACAGTAATGTAAATATTTGGTGGAATATATTAAACTGCTCCACACAAAGCTTTTAGAAAACCAGCCTTTGTGTCTGGGCCAGGACCCATAAACCTGATATAACAAAAAATGCTTCTCGCATTGCGCTAGGTTTTCAGTTAGTTTCCATTCAAATATTTTCTAATGCAAAAGGAATCTGATAAAGAATTAGTTTTAAAGGCATCGTGTCTTTATGTAAAATTCTTAGCAGTTGATGAACAGATTGCTTAAAAAAGAGGGATTACAAATACTGCCTGTATTTGGGTCAGAAATATCGCCCAGAGGGTATATGCATGATGGATGCATTAGACTGCATTAGTGACTTAGATATCATAATAGCACATCATGTGATGGCTGGGGCTTCAATCACTTTATTGTGGATTAACCCTTTAAAATGTACAAGCCAACCTAACAACAACAGCAACAGAAGGTGACTATTTATTGTGCTGTTTTTCTTCCTCAAAGTGTCAAACTAACATTTGTGTGCCTGTTTTTGTACTTTTCACAGAGAATTTTTTTATATAAAATCACTCAATATTTCTTGGTTCACTTGTAATAGGTAGAATGTATTAATATAAATGTCTTTCATTAAAACAGTAAGTATTTCTGTTGGTTTTTTGGCAAAAAGGATTCATGATGGTCTGGCTACTGCTACTTAGTTCTTTTACTTTTTCAGTTTTTATAAAACAATTAAATTTTCTAAAGTATTAACTAAGTATAGAAATAGCTAGTACTGTATGATTAAAAAGAATGAGTGCCTCTGTTAATATTTTCACCTTTTAAAACTACAAACGTATAAGCAGCATTAACACAGACATTGTGTAGAAGATAACATTTGTGTCTATGTTGCGTACGTGTGCATTATGTATATATGTAAATAGTATACAAAAGGACAATAAGTGAAGTCTATTCTCCTTAGGCTTTGTAAAACAAAAGCCTTGGAGCCTTTGATCATCCTGTTTCTATGACCTCTTCTCTGGTTTTAAAATTATACATTCGAGATTATACATCTGCAATTTTCTTTCCTGGGATGATGAAAGGATTTGAGAATTGTAGTAATAATGCAAAGAATCCTTTTGGAGAATAAATTAGTAGAGTTAGCTTGAAACTGGCCCTTTTCTTCTCTCTCTCCACTCCCCTGATTCCCCAGTAATGATTTTTTGATGAAATATGTAGTGACCACAAAGAGTTGCACATGATACCTATCTTTTTTCCGGTTATGGTCCGACATGTTTGCTGGTATTGCTTCTTGGGGATGGGATGCTTGCTTCTACTTAATGTGTCCTCAGCTCTGTGCGGTGGATTAGCATTTCATCAGGATGGATTAAGATTGAATTGACATTGACGATCCCTTACCCTCCCCCATCTCCTCCCCTTCTTGCTAGTGGTTTCTGACAAGGAAGAAGGGAGGTATAATTGAATAGAAAACATCCAACATGGGTAGGAAACATACATGCACACAAGCAACACATACATAAAATAGCATGCGGTAGCTATGATTTGAGGAGGAACTAATATTGAGGTTTTGTGGGGGCTAGTACAGTCTTTTGCATTGGGCTAAAATGGTGTCACATGGAACAAAGGCTTTAGGGGTTTTATTTAGCCTTTAATCCTCACACACTGCTTGACTATTTGTCCATGTGAGCAGGAAGAGATAAACCGTCTGGATTAAGTGCAGCAACCCTTTCCCTCTATCTGAATCGTACAGAAAAGACCTTTTCCATTCTACAGTTTTTGGAGCCAGCCTGAGTTACAGTTAGGTCTTTCTGAGTTTTGCCGACTAAAGTTTCAAAGAATGAATAATTCAGGCAGCACTTTGAAACTGCAAACCACCTGTTAGGCTGAAGAAACAGAAGAATTCAAATATACTTCATTTTGTCGGGGTTTTGTGTGTGTGCTTGTTTTTTTATGCGTGTAAAACTGAAGATTTGACGAGAGAGCTTGCCTGTCTTTATTTACGCTGAATATTTTAGTGTTCCAATGCCAATTCCAAGCAAACATATTGGCCGCTCTCAGAGCTGGGATGCTGCAGGATGGTATGAAGGCAACTGGGAAAATGAAAATGCATTTGAATACCAGAGACCTCCTGGAAGAAGGAATTCTTTAACCTACGGTGGCGAGGGAGTTTGGTATGAGCAACCAACCCATAGACCACACGATATCCTCTTGCAGGGATGTGCTGAAATGAAGCAAGAGATGTATCCATACCAGGAGCCAGTTTATAACCAAGGTCCTTTGCGGAAAAGTTCTGTTCCTGACTTCACATACTACGACAGACAGCCTGCAATGTCTGCACGAAGTCCCTTGCCACCTCAGGATTACTACAGTGACCCATCTTTAGCTGCCAGATCACCTAAAGATCCACGCTATTATAGAGACCACATGATTAATAGACCATTACTGAATTATGGCATGCAGCAGCCAGTTACCAAGTTGGCTTGGGATCAGATGCAAGTACGATCACCTGCCTCGCATGAAGCAAACCGCCTATACAGAGATCCTATGTCTAAAATGGTCCCTGAGGCACAGAGGATGCGAAATAGAGATCCTTCTCCTGCAAGATATGGTATGGAGCCTCCCACACCAAGGTATGGAGCAGAACATCCAGGGTTTCCCAGCCGCCAGCTTTATAACGACACAGTCGACAGATCTATCGATTCCACAGCCAGTAGGCAAGTTACTCCAACATGTTTGGTAGTGGATCCGAATTCATCCGCAGCTCCTGATGGAAGTGTAGTTTTGCCCACTACTCCTGTAAACCGTGGCTATGGTCCAGTCAGAGAAAATGTCAACACAAAGGGACATTATGATGGCTATGAAGCAGCCACAACGCCTTCTCATGGGCAGATCCCAGCACCTTTTCCAGGACAGGATATCAAAAGGAACGTGGATCCAGAGTTCTTAGCACTTTTGCGTTCTGAAGGAGTGTCTGAAAGTACGCTCAATGCTTTACTACAGCAAGGATTTGATTCTCCAAATATGCTGGCAGTGATGGAGGATAATGATATAAAATCAGTAGCACCAAATCTAGGGCAGGCAAGAGTGCTTTCTCGAATTGCTCATACCTATAAAACGGAAATCCAGTTGCAGAGGCAAGATAGAAAGAGCAATGTTTTCCGTCCCAGGCACAGATCTAACAGCTTTAGTCATCGGAGTGAATTGCTTCAGAATGAGTATGGGGTACACCCTGCCACCAGTCCTATGGCAGATGGGGCAGGGATGCACCAACCACTACCTGCTTCTATGCAGCCAGTATCACCAAGACTCGTAGAATTAACCCGCCGTCCATCGAGTGCCCCAACACAGCATCTTCTGGAAACTGCAACTTACCCTGCCTCTGGGTTGCCTCATCACATCGGACCTTTTCTTCCTAATTCTAACTATGGTGCGTCTAGCCCATGTAATATGAACACTCGACAAGCAGTTGGCTATTCTGCTCCAGCTGGAATCTCAATGACGGCTCTGCAAACGAACCCGCATCCAAGTCCCAAGACAGCTTACTCAACCACATATACAGTACCCATGGAATTATTGAAGAGGGAGAAGAATCCTCCATTGTCCCCAATGCACAGTCCTCACAACAGCCCCCAACTCCTTCGAAAGCAAGGGGGGCAGATGGAACCCAACCTGGTGTCAGCAGGACCAAGTTATTCAGCGCAGCATTCACCATATCAGAAACTCACAAGACGTACAGGGCCACCAGTCATTGTCTCTACCATGGCATCGCCTGAGCAAAGTAATCATTTTCTAATACATTTACTTTATAGAAATTCTTTATTGCTGTTGTGTTTGTGTTTTTTTTAATGTAGTGTTCTAATAACCTTAGAAATGAACCTTTAAGTAGATAGTCTCACGCATCAATGCAAGGTGACATTAATCTACTATATACGTAATAAATCACTCCCATGCTGGGATTCACTGTGCATTTTAAATAGGATTTGTTTTTTTTTTTGTTTTTTTTTAAACTGTTGTTAAAGAAAAATAGCAGGTATGCCAAATCATCATTTAGCAATGGATCATGAAATTTCTGAAGTTTGCAAGGTATGTAAGGTTAGGTACTAGACTCTCTCTAGAAAATTAAACTGAAGTTTTTCATCTTTAAACACCTTGCTGCATTTTTATCAATACACATGCATTTCTCAGATAAAATGGTTGGTGTTTCCTGAATTAAATTTGTTGAATCACTAATGATATAATTTCACATCTGCCAAACTTGAGTAGCAATTGTTACTCCATTGGGTGGTTTCCTTCCTACTTTTAAATAGGGTGTCATGAATAATGTACTGTACTGTACTTTTGATTTTTTAATGGCTATATTTGCAAATGTAGAGGCAGTAAACAAAATAAATGTGCCTTTGCTGCTAAAGCCAATAATTAACAACCAGAGTGATAAATGGATAGAATTGCTTTTCTTACGATTCGTTTCTTACTTGTTGCTTTTACTCTGAATATATAAGTAGATTAAGTGTCTAAAGTTGCCGAAGAAGTAACTGAGAACCTGGTTTTATTGAATAGCAAGAAGAGGTAATAGCTGGTGCTTAGCACAGGATACAATCAAATACAATCCAATGAAAACAGATATGATACCTGTAAGGGGGGAAGGTATTTCTAAATATATATTTTGACTTGCACCATTGTAGTATAATGCATTAGAAGTTATTTGCGCCTAACACTGCATTCGGTATTATCAGCACCTACTTAGAAATAAATGTCATTGAATTAAATAGAACTTGTTTATTAATTCCTGTGATTGAGCTGCATGTCCCATTGAAAAACATAACACACACACACACAAAGCTGTAAGAAAGCATCTTGTCCAGCCACAATGAATTCAATTTAAATTCCGTTGATTTAAGTTAAGAAAGCTAAGATTGTACTTAACTCCCTTCTGTTGGAGATAAAATGATTTTTAAAATGTTTATTCTGGTCTGGCTTGTTCGTCAAAGTATATAATGTATAAGCATAAAAACAAGATATCTGAATTCAAGTTCTGGCACGGAGGAAATTTATATAAGCTTTATAAATTCAAATCTGTTTGTTTTTTCATCTGATGGCCATCTTGTATTTAGGATTGCTGTTTCCATCAGTCCCAACTGATATGACTAATGAATCAGGAATTATGGATATTGTAGTCAAAAACATCTGGAGGATAACTGCTTACGAAATTGTCTCTTATTTAGAGCAGAACTTTATGTACAGTAAAACCTCGCATAAAGAGTGCCTCACTTAGAGACTAACTCGCATAAAGAGCAGAATTTTCTCTGAATGGTCGCCTTCGCTTAACAACTAAAAACAACCAAAAACTCACTTAACAACTAAATCGGGGTTCACAATCCTCCTCCCCCCTGCCAGAAGTCACAATCGGTCACTTACAATGGCAGTGGCAGCGCTTTTTCCAAGTGTTTCGCTTAAAGAGTAACTTGCTTAAATCCCGTGGAACGCATTATGCTCTTTAAGCGAGGTACCACTGTATATGAATATATTAGAAATAGTGAGGTAAATCCAGTTGGATTTTCCCGACAAGCACAGACCCATTATGTGGTATTTGGACATAGTAAATCAACACCAAAATAAGTCTGTTGATTCAGTACATCTGTCTAATATAGTTGTTACAAACTAATATACAGTATAGTTGAATATATTCCAGTGTGGCTTCTTAAAAAAATGTTTTGTAAAATTAGGTAAACTCCATATGATATAAACTCTAAATATTAAGATTTGATATTGTTTGATGCAATTCTCTTATTTCAGCAATGTTGAAGGAAGCGTAGGCAATGAATTTGCCTGAGATGGGGCATTTGGTTCTAATTGGATAGTTTTTGAAGAATGTTCAAGTGGAATGATTTCAGTATGGTTTTGTATACAATTGAAGAATTGGTCCATTCTCAGAGATAAAATGATATATTTTTTAAAGCAGAGATTGGTTTGTAGCTAAAAGCCATTGTTTCTTTAATTCAGTTAATGTTACCTCACTAACAGATAGAGCGACAGTGAAATCAAATTGCAGCTTGTAGTTTCTATCTAGTATCTTTTCAACACAACAATTTTCATCTAGGTTATTATGCAAAAGGTAGGTTCATTCCGATCAGAGGACAAACAATTTGAGTACATGACAGACATACTTTCCATGAAAATAAACTTCTCAGAATACACATTTTGCTTCTGAGACAATTTGGAATATCTGACTATCTTTGTTATTCTTTGATCCTTCTTTAAATATATATTCCAGGTGGGGAATATATAGCTGGCTTTCCTTTTATAGCATTAGTCTATTACAATGCCAGCTGCATTGTTGAGAATGCAGGATAGCTTCCTTCTTGAGTCAGAATTCTTTCTCTACAACCAATTCATTTGCATGAGGATGACATTTGTTGCTCCAGTAATTTCATCTGATAATGGCCAGCTTGCAAAGCGGATCTGAAAACATATTCCTTAATTATAAGTTGCTAGGCAACGAGAGGGTTTGGTCATAATCACAGGAAGATTATCTTTCAATTGAAGTCGCTGAAAAGGTTTAGTTGAATTAGGACCTTCAGCTAAAATTTGTCCCATTTTTTATCGCGTTTTTCTTTCCTCACCTCATCCAAAACAATGAAGGTATTCTTCCCTGTTCTTAAAATGCATACTTAACTAGAAGTCAAGGTAAGCTCCATAGTAAAGAAAAACATAGGAGAAATGATTGTTCTAATCTAAGATAATTTAACTAGGGGGAAAATATATGTCTTCATGCAAAGCCATTTCAGTCCGCATATTCAGAACAATAATTGTGCCAATGAATAACATGTAATCAGATATTTAAAATTGGTTGGAGGACAAATTGGCCAAAACAACCAAACCATCCATATTTTGTATCATAGTTTCTGACAGACACAGGATGTAGTAGAATAGTTTGACCTTAGCCTATCAAAACTCAGTGAATTTATACTAAATTTTGGCAATACAGTGGTACCTCATACAATGATTTTAATCCGTTCCATGGGGCTCGTTGTTGTACAAAACAATTGCTATACAATGCATGCATCGTATAGCAATTTCCCCTATGGGATGCATCGTATAACGATTTTTTCGCTAAGTGCTTTTTCCCATTGAAAAATTGTTGTATGATTTTGTCCATAGGGGAAATTGTTATGCGGGAAGACATTTCCCCCCAAAACCTAATTATTATGCGATTTTGTTGCTATACATGGCGATTGTTGTATGAGGTTCCACTGTATGGCAAAAAAATAGATGGGAGGGAGGGAAGGAGGAAACAAAGCATAAATGTTAATAGACAAATTCACATGCATGTCATTTTCATGAACATCTCAAATCTTCTTAAACTGTGCCCATTTATCTTGATAGACAGAACCTAATTCCAAATGTTGGCAGTACTTTTTCTTTGTTTCTTCATCATTTGAACCATTCTCAGCCAGATACGTAGTTATGTACAAAGGTAAAATGGCCACAATAGTAATTTCTACTCCTGGGTTGTTTTATCACTTTGAACAAGACAAATCAACTGTTTTAAACTCTGCTCTCTGCTTTTTAAAGAAATCAGTGGTAGTGAGACCTAGTATAATGTAATAGCAGCAGCATCTTAATTGGTATGAATCTCATCTTTGGTAGGTAGTCTTGAGCATTTTACTCTCTATACCTCATTCTGCAACATGGAATAATAATATTGACTTTCATGGTTGAGTTGTTATGAAGATTACAAATAGGTAAATTGTGTGAAATAATATAAATATTAAGTATTATCATTAATGATGTTTTATTGGGGTTAGTTTTAATTACTATTGCAATTTGGTTCAGGTATTCCTGTGGGCAAGAATCTGGCAAATAGGTTGAGAAAATAATTAAAACAAATAGTCTTTTCATATTTATAGTTCATTTGTTTTTCACTAAAAGAAACAGTGTGCTTATTATTTATCAATGTACTGTATTTTCCAGTATGGGACTGGTCCATTCTAGTTCTACAGCCACAAAATTAACTTATAATACATGGGAAATCTTGCATGGTTCTATGTAGCACAGAAAAGCGGCTGGGGTATAAAGATAAGACAAGTGAGAGAACACACCCAGATAGACCAAAAATAATAACGAAGTGTGTTTAATATTACTACATGTGTGCTTATAATAAATCTTATCAAGCTATAGACTAAGTTACTGCATGAGTAGTCTACGAATCGCAAATACATATACAAACAAACACACTACAATCTACAAAGGATATATATACACATGTAAAAAATGCTTTCCCCTTCCCAGATCGACTCTATGGGACCAAAGTATCTCCAGTAAAGAACCCTTCGTTCATAGGAACAGTACTTGCACTATATGCTGTGTAATTCAGTCCATGGGATCTTCAAAGGTATAAAATGCTGAGGGTGGACTTCTACGTTATGTTCATTTGAAAAAGTTCAAACATGCCCCATTGCGGGTCTTGGAAGGGAAAGATGTTCTTTCGATGCCCCTCCAGTAAACGGACATTTCGGAAGACTTTCTCAAGAGTCTATAACATACAATGATAAGAAGAACACGAACAAGCTAAAATACATTCTACAAATAGCATAGCTCAAACCCAAGAATATACTATGCAAATATATCATAAATAGAACGGACAAGAGCATACCTAATGAGTATGGATGACGCGCGTGAGGACCTCCATGGTAATTCTTATTGTGTTCTCGCGTTAATAAAATCTAGGGGAAGTCTAGTTTAAATACTTTTAAGTAATAGATCTCATCTGTAAGCGATAAGCCTGGATAATTAATCTTGTATACCTCCGTATTGTAAGTTGTTAAAGGTATAGGGCAGGAATCTACAAATCTTAAACAATTAGATAAAGCCCTCTGCAGGACTGGAATCACAGAAACGCGGAAAGGTCCCAATCCGTATTTAAGCCATGAGGTGTCAGCGTTTTAAAATGATGGATGTAAAACGCCTCTCTCTGCAATAAGAAGCGTTCGATATCGATCACCTGGTGCTTACTTGGGAAGTAAGTTTCGAGCACTACCATCTTCAGCTCTTTGTGTGTATGTTTCTTCTCAATAAAGTGATTAACCGTAGGTGCGTTGATGATTTGATTTTTAATTCGGGATATGTGTTCTCCTAGACGTACCTTTATGGGTCGTCTGGATTGCCCAATATATGCCAATTGGCATGAACAGATGATCATATAAATGGAATCACTCGTGTTGCAATTTGAGAAGGAGGTTAAATCCAAAGTGAAATTACTGCAAGGTAATTGTACATGATTGGTGTGCCACATGTAGGTACAGAACTTACAATGCCCGCACGCATAATGTCCTATAGGAGTTCTAAGAATGGTAGGACGTGGGGCAGTGTTGGCTCGAGAGATGTAATTGGCAATGGTGTTAGTTTTACGAAATCCTATGGTGGGCAGCTGCTGGCATCCAGGTATCGAATCAAGAATGTGCCAGTGTCTCAGTACTATGTTTTTAATCTTATTTTCTAGGGGGGTATAATCTAGGGACCAGAATAACCGAGAATCGTCTTGAGGTATTCTCGTATTACCCCTGAGCAAGGTACTCCTGGGTCGTGCGTTAACTTTATCGCGAGCTGTTTTGATGACATTACTAGGATAGCCCCTATTCCTTAAAGTGGTAGAGATTTTATTGGCTGCCGTGTTGTAATCCTGAGACTGCGTTGAGTTCCGTTTTGCTCTTATCAGGAGACTATATGGGATGTTGGCCTTCAAATGATGCGGGTGGAAGGAGTTGAATTGTAAATATGCAAAGCGGTCTGTAGGTTTATGGTAAAGTTTTGTTTGAATCCTGTCATTTTTAATAAATATTGTAAGATCCAGGAATGGTAAGAAGTATTCCAGATTCCACCTCCTTACCATTCCTGGATCTTACAATATTTATTAGAAATGCTGGTCTCTGTCGTACTTGCACCGAACACAACACAACTGCAGAAGGCTTTCTTACTTGGAACAACACATATCTTAAGAAAATACCTATGGACATACTAAGTCTTTGAATAACCTAATATTCAAGTTCATTTTGGCTTTTTGATGGACCTAAATCCAATAAACAGTTGGTGGGCAGTACATAATGAAGGTAACAGCACCAGCAACAACTCAAATTTGTTAGTTTAATTTATCAAAATTAGAAAAGAAGTTGAGGAGAATAGTAGTAAGATAGATTTTTGGCAGCCAAAATGGAGCAGTATTTTTTCTTGTGGATGCTAGAAACGTGGTTTATGGATACAGTATATGGATTAAAGGAAACATATTAAGAAAATTGGTGGTGGGGAAAATGGTGCATCAGTTTTGAATCTTTTCAAGTTTTGTCAGAATATTCCTCCTACACATGCCACTGAGCTTCTTGAAGCAAAAATAAAAATTCTTTAGATAATTTCAACTCTTACTTTGCCAGCACCCTCTTTTTTCTAAGGTTGGCTGCAGTGGCTTTATTTTTTCTCCTAGTGAACCTGCAGAGTTCTTGCCTCTCTATTAAAATAACCTTTCAGCAATGGTAATGTAGTGGAAGGGAGGACAATTTGTTGGATATTCATTAGGTCCCAAAATATAATAGATGGAAAATTGCAGTACAAAGCTACCTGGCTTTTTCCCCCAATTACGAGTCCATCAGCCCTAGAAAAATGGTTTCTTGGGATCTTATTAGTTACTTCATTAATGCTGAGGGCACATCTGATAGCCACTACTATTCTCCTCAACTCATTTTCTAATTTCAATAAATTAAACTGTAACAAATGTGAGTTGTTGCTGGTGCTGTTACCTTCATTATGTACTGCTCACCAACTGTTTATTGGATTTAGGTCCAGCAAAAAGCAAAAATGAACTTGAATATTACGTTATTCAAAGTCCTAGTGTATCCATAGGTATTTTCTTAAGATATATGTTGAAACAGCAAGAGATTTGGACTAACGTTATTTGAAGAGTGTTATTTCTGAATCGGGAGGCTGATTTCTAAATATTCGGTTCCCAGTTTAAAGACTCTAGATAGAAACATCACTAATGAAGGCTGGCTGAAAATGATTTCATTGCTGTGTAATTCTTTTTGAAAGTGTAAAATATTAACTTGGGTAATCTACCATTGACAGCAGTTCTGAATGCTTTTCATGATGTATTTGTACCTGTCACTGTTTCAGCTTTTTGGCTAGAAAAACAAACCATTAAAAATCTAGAATAATCATTAAATTAGACATTAAAATAATCATTGAATTTAGACTTCAAAATAAACATGAGTGAGATTCATGATAAAGTTGTAATAGTCAGAAATTTTTCATGGAGGTCACAAATGTATAGCCAGCTTAAATCATTTCTAGAAGCATCTCTCCACTGAAAACGCAGAAAGTGGAATAGGAACAGTGCAAACCTGACCTTTTTATTCCTGCTTTCTGTGTATAAAGAGCAGCACAGCAATCTGAAGAAGAGAAGGTTGGCTATATGTCCCCATCTGAACAGGGCCCCTTTCATCACAATTGCTGTGAGCCATCTTAAACTGGTTGATCTGTTCCCTTTTAAAAAACATAGTTCCTATAGTGATCCCTTATAGTAAGATTCTCTGTTTGAGCTAATCGCATATCTGAACAAATTTGAATAACTGAGCAAATTTGAATAATTAAATAATTGAGCAGATCTGAATACTGTAACTATAAAATAATTTGATGTCATTAGTTTTCATAAAAACTTTGTGCAAGGTATTTCTTCTTTAGTACACTTTAGTGCAGCGGTTCCCAACTTTTTCAAGCCCAGGGCCGGGTCATGCCCTTTCAGTCAGCTTCGAGGGCTGGACAGCCATTTTGCCCTGCCTGCACAATAGGTTGGCCATTTTGTCCCAACAGCTTCAAAGGGACAATTTTGTTTCTCAAATGCCCTTGGAGGGGTGGGAGCCACATGAAATGGCATTGCAGGCCGGATCCAGCCCGTGGGCCTTAGGTTCGGAATCCCTGCTTTAGTGGCTATGATCAAGTATCTTAGCCATCTAATAGGTGTTTCTATGCTATTTGTTGAAAAGAAATGTGTTCTGTGTTCTTCCTGTTTTAATTACAAAAACATAACCAGCTGCATTAATTTCTAGTCTGATAGTCATATAAATACATAGGCATATAGATAGACTAACTCCTTGTTCATCAAAGAGTTCTTTGAGGAACTCCTGGTCAAACTGAAAAAATAAAGGTAGCATAATTAAAATCAGAAGCAATCTAATTTTTCTAGTACTTCGGAAGGATTAATATTTTAAGTTTTTCTTTGATAATTTTCGCAAGTTAATTTAAGTAGTTATTATAATTATGATTGTAGCTAATGTGCTAGATGTTTTTACAACATTGAACTACTGAGTAGCTTAATGCTAATACTAATACGATGAAACGCATTAGTTACGCATTGACTTACTGATTTACTGTGGATTCTAGGGATATGTTTCATTGGTCCTCTTTGAGAAATTGTGAAGTTTATTAATCTTAGTACATCCAATGTGGAGATCCTTTCTGGAACATACAAACAGCTATTCATAAATGGTTATTTGTTCTTATTAGAGATATAAACTGTCACAGGTGAGAAAGAAACATTATAAAAGATTCCTCCTCCGAGTTTGGGGATTTTGTACATTTTTGCTATTTCTACACTTTTTGGAGAGAACAAATTGTCCAAAAATTGTATATTTCATATTTTGAAATCCTTTGCATTTTGTGCAAAATACATGTATTTTTTACACAAGATGAAAGGTTTTCTCTTTCAGTTACCATTGTTGCTCTTTTTTTAAAAAAAAAAGTACTGTATTCGGGGTGGGGTGTAGATCATGTTCCTTTAAGGATCTCATTCAAATATTTCCTTTTCAGTCTTGATTATATTCTTGATTCTTTTTCAAGTTACAGAAGTTAGAGAATGGATTGGGAGATTAGTAGCCCTATCTGTGTGTGACATTACTAATCAACACTTTTAAACAGTGTCCTTGTAATATCCTTAGCAGCACTTTTAAATCCTCTTATCCAACATTCATAGCTGTAGACCGTAACTTGTTCTCCACTTGTTCCAGGATATGATGTGTGGTTAGCAGGAATTATAGAATAATTGAATTGGAGGGGGCCTATGAGGCCATTGAGTCCACCTCTCTCTGTTCAATGCAAGAATCTAAATCAGGGATTCTCAACTTGCGCCCCATGGGTCAAATGCAGCCCACGGAGCCATTCCATGTGGCCCCCCACTGCCTCCATCACACCAGGAAGTGCCATGTGGTAGAGGAAGGGCAAAATGGCCGTCCAGCCCCCGAAGCTGTCTGAGGGAGTGTGACCCGGGCCCCAGCTTTAAAAGGTTGAGAACTCCTGATCTAAATCAAAGCAGATCTGAGAGATGGTTGTCCAGTTTTCTCTTGAATGTCTCCAGTGTTGGAGCACTCACCACTTCCCAGGGTAATCGGTTCTATTGTTGTACTGCTCTAATATTTAAGAAGCTTTTCCTGATATTCAGCCTACATCAGATTTCTTGTAATTTGGGCCTAATATATGTCCTGCACTCTGGGATGATTGAGAACAGATCCAGCCCCTGCTTTTTATGACTGTCTGTCAAGTATTTGAAAAGTGTTACCCTATCACCCCTCCGTCTTCTTTTCTCAAGACTAAACATACCCAGTTCTTTCAGCCTTCATAGGGCTTGGTTCCCAGTCCCGTGATTATCCTTGTTGCCCTCTTCTTAATTTGTTAGCATCCTTATTAAACTGTGGTATCCAGAATTGGACACAGTACTCTAGTTAAAGGTAAGGGTCGACCTTGCTCAAAAGCCAGTCGTATCTGACTCTAGAGTTTGGTGCTCATCTCTGTTTATAGCCAAAGAGCCAGCGCTGTCTGCGTTTGCAGACATTTCTGTGGACATGTGGCAGGCATGATGAGACACGAGTGCATGGAACACTGTTTACCTTTCCACCAAAGTGGTACCTATTTATCTACTTGCAGTTTCTTGCTTTCGAACTGCTAGGTTGGCAGGAGCTGGGACAGATAACGGGACTCCATCATGTAGCACTCCATCATGTAGCACTCAGGTCTCAAATTGCTGACTTGCTGTCGAGTTCAGCATCTTAACCATTAAGCTACTGCAGTCCCAAAACACAGTACTCTAGACATTGTCTAATTAATGCCAAATAGAGGGGGACTAGTAACTCATTGGTTCTGGAGACTATACTTCTGTTGATCTAGCCTAAAATAGCATTTGCCATGTTGCATGTTCTGTCCAAATGAGTAATTTATATGTAACTTATGTGACCGAAATATAGGAAGCTCCAATATTAGAACATTGACCTGAAGTGCTTGATCATAAATGAACTACTCACGCTGATGAATTTTGGTATACTGTAATTTTTCTCAATATTCTCAAAAGAGAATAGTTGACAGAATTATCTTTCATTTGTGTCAAATCTCTTCAATGTTCTTGTTGGCCATTTCAAAAATCTTTCTCAAAGGTTCTTACATTTCAAATGGAACTTAATGCTTTAGTGACTATAATTCCCAAAGCTGCATGTTGGTACAATATTTAAAGTGTTAGAGCAATTTGTCAAATGGAAAATGAGAACTGTTCCATTAATACATGAGAATAGATACGTTTACTGTTACTGCATGTTGTATTTAACTAGGTATGTTACAGTATATATAAGATGTTGCTTGCACAGAAAATTATGCAGATTTGCGATTCATAGTAAGAATTAAGAGTCAGTTCCCGCTAATGAATTTATTTGTGTGATTGTATATGCAGAAGCATGGTAAAATAAAAGTGAGCTGGTGCAAACTGTATGGTGTATGTGATAAGCATTAACATTTATAATAGCCTGGATACATTAAGTTGAAGTTGTTATTCAGCAAAGAGTAAATGTCTCCACAACAACATTCCGCATTTATTTATAATACAGGTAATCTGCTTTTATGCTGGGAAGAATCCAGCTATGGTCATGGAGATGGCTGTCAGGCAATTGGGCATACCATGCTATTTTTTCCTACAAGTATAGATGGGGTGTATGGGGCCTGGTCTCCTCACCTCTCTGGGGCGATGTCACGTGTGCCAACAGAGAGGGCTGACACACGTGACATAGGTTCAACATCACTCTTCTAGGTCATAAAAACATTCTCTCCTCCCCCCCCCCCCCAAGATGTCATATGATACCTAGTCCTGTTCAATACTAATTGAGATTTTTCACATCCCCGTGCAAAAGGCAGATTTTCAAGGGTTCAATGTGCTACATGCACATAATATCCACCTTGTTCCTCTAGTTATCAGCTATCCATCTGAAAGCTGCAGTTTTGCATGCAGAGTTATTTCAGAAAGGTTAATATTCTGTCAATCAGCTGATCAGGAGAGGTTCAGACTTCACAGCTGGGGTCTACTCCTTTTCCTAACTACTGTACAGCTGAACACCAGGTTTTTAACCTTTTTCAAAGAGCTCCTTTGGAGATGTCATGGCAGCAGGAGCAGTTGCTCTGAGAAAAGAGGTATCTGTGTGTGTTTTCTTCTGTCAGAAGGACCTATTGTAAAAGGACAGAAATATTTTGAGAGAGACTGAGAAAGAAGGATCAAGCAGAACACTGTGGGATGAAATTAGCAAGAAGGAAGCTTTACATTGTGGAAGAGCAGACAGAGGGAAAGGTATTGCAATGAGATGGGAGAGGGGGGGCTCAAGGTACATTTTTGCATTGACTTATGTTAGCTGGGAAAAGGTAAGAGAAGAACATATATACCCTATTCTTTTTTTATATCAGTACAGTCAACCCTCAAATAACTACACGTTCGGATAGCATCATTTTTGCTTAACAATGCGTCGTTATGCACCACGTGTTCCCCCGCATAACAACGTTTTTAGTGTCATCGTCCGGATAACAACGCTAAAAACATCGTTATGCAGGGAAACTCCATAGAAACCCACATAACAACAAAAATCGCTTAGCAACGCTACTTGGGGAACCAAGTAACGTCGTTATGCGAGGGTCTACTGTACCACTGTGTCAGAGCCACAAATCTGCACCTGATAGGACAAGAACTCTATAGGTAAATGTCACTGTTGCTCAACAGCCAGTTGTATCCAACTCTAGGGGACAGTGCTCATCTCTGTTTACAGCCCAAGAGCCAACACTGTCTGCCTTTACAGACGTTTCCATGGTCATGCGGCATGACTAAACTCCAAGTGTGAGTACAACAAAATGGGACTGTATGCATAAGCATGAAGCTCAGGAAAGATAAGTCAAACTGCTATGGAATTCCAAATTACATTTGTGTGGAGATATAACAGATTTCGAAGTTATTCAGGCAAATCACCATATTCATTGGAATTACTCGAAATGCTTACTCTGGTTTTCTGCAAAAATGAATAGGAATTGATGGGATATTACTTGTTAAGAGTAGTCACTTGGAAAGTGTGTAAGATCTCTGGATCTCTGCTTATGTCCTGCTTAGTAATTAAAAGAAAGTTGCTAAAGCAATGGAGAACAAAAAGAGAAAGAATAGGTTGTGCTAAAAGTCTGCATATAGTTTACTATTAGTAATCAGATAACATATTAGTATTTTCTTTGGAAGTGAGAGGTGAAACTTAGATGTTTTTGAATGTAGATTTGAACTGATCAATTGACTGATACCTATAGTGGTGAAGACTCTTCCTTGTGATTGCTTATTAGAATTGGAAGTGGTTTCATAAAGTCTCCATCAACTTTTTTCCTTAATTTCAGTCATTGATTCATTCATATTCTGTGCTATGAGTACCATAACTTGATAACCATGGTCCAAACCTCAATAGTTAGTCAAAAGAAATGTCTAATGTATTTCAATGTTAGAACATTATCTGAACACAAATTATTCCTCCATCATTAATGTGGTAAAATAGGAACTTAAGAACATGAAAAGAGCTGTGCCACATCAAGTCAAATCCAAATCAAGCTCTACATTATCATCTGGTGTTGGCCAGGAAACCGGGCAGCAGGCCATGAGGTGCACCTTCTGAATTACATTTCCAAGCAACTGATACACAGAGGCATAATACCTCTGATGCCGAAGTGATAATCACAGTCCTGATTAGTAACCATTGATTTCCTTGATTTCTGTGAATTTATTTAATCCTTTAAAGCAATGCCAAGTAGGCAGTTATCAGGAACTATTTTCAGGCTGCTTTTAAATGTATTTTTAAAGACTCAAAAGCAATTTGAAAATGAAGAAACCATTGTATAAGAAATGTGGGATAACACATTTTCTCACATCTGCTATCAGAAAGCAGAAGTCCAGGAGAAACAGCTTTTTTGTGTTGGAAAATATTGGCTGAAATCCATTAGTAAGTTGAAACTAGAGTAGGTTCCTTGAATGAGTGGAACTTGTGGGGGAGTTTTTCCTCACCTGTCTTTACTGATTCAGTGGGAGTACTGTATTTGGAGTTTACTACTAGATTTCAGCTACTGTGCCACATTCATAGCAGGAACATAAAGTCTAGAATTCCTTCTAATTGTGAGGAAAGCTATAGATATTATTTCGTCTGGCAATGTTTGGTGTTTATCAGTTATGTTCAGTGTGGTCTATATTTCAGATCCTGTTTTAATTAGTTTTTATTCGCCATCATGTTTTGATAAGAATCTTCAGAGAGGTTCACTCCATTCATAAAGTATAACAAGAACAGTTATAAGATGTCATATTGCTCTGCCTCCCTCTCTCCTGGTAGCCTCTAACAAGCCAGTTGGTCTTGTGTGGCTATTCCAGGAGTTCTCAACTTTTTTAAGCCAGGGGCTGGGTCACGCTCCCTCAGACAGCTTTGGGGGCCAGACAGCCATTTTGCCCTTCCTCCACCACATGTCACTTCCTGGTGAGGTAGAGGCAGTGGGGGGGGGCACATGAAATAATGCGGCCCATGGGGCCGCTGGTTGAGAATTCCTGAGCTATTCGGTATGCAGTAGAGAGGTAACACCTTAGCTGGATTAGGTGTGTGCCGATATCTTTGCCAGACAGTTTTCTCCTCCTAAAGCAGACAGCCAGAACATGTGAACTGTAAATAAAATCCAGAGCTTTAAATCATCAGATGCAAAAAGAGGATGCAAGAGAAGTTGGGCTAGGATGAACCTAAAGATCTTTGCTCTGAAACAAAGTGATCAATTCTTCACTTATATAAAAATATGTGAAATGGGTAGGGTCACGAAACAGAGCTTGACAAATCTATACCTATAAATCCAAGGGTTAACCATTGGAACTTGCTATACGTTTCTGCACCCGTCCATCCTATCCCATACCGAGCCTCCTGCACATGCCTGAACCCGGCCCGCAGGTTACTGCATGGTTGCCAAAGGCGCCAGTGGGGCAAGAGCCCCACAAATGCGAAAAAAAGAAAAGAACTCACTTCCCAATGTCCTCTGTGCCGCGCCGTGCCTCAGCCAATCAGGCTGAGAGGCGCAAGCAAAAAGAACATTGGGAAACATGGTGCGGCCAATTAAAATCGAGCTGCAGAAAAAAACCGCCGCACAAATGCAAACAAAAAATGCAAAACTCAAAGTCTCAGCATCCTACGCGCCGTGAGCACGCAGAACGCTGAGAAAGCTGACACACTAAAATTAAAAAAACGCAACGGAAGCGCAAGTCTGCCGCAGGCAGACGCAGCGCCTCACAGCCTCACAAAACAAACACCCACAAAAAACACGGCGAGACACCCACCGGCCTTCTTTCCCGGAGCAACGGGGAGAAGAGGGACTCCCTCTCCTCCACGCTACCCCGCCAAATACACGGCGAGACCACAGCTGGCCTAAAGGTACCTTGAGCCGGGGTGGGAAAAAAACCAACAGCAGGCAGCAGTTCGTCAGGGGAAGCACCCTCCCTGGCGAATGAGTGGCTGCTGCCTTTGTACTTCCGACACCACTGTTTCGAGAACTAACACGAAACAGTGGTGGAGGTAATACAAAAGCAGCAGCCAGCAATCCGCAAGGAAGAGCACCACCCCTTACGGATCGCTGCCTGCCGATCTCCGGTTAGGTCAGACAGGAGAGAAAGGAGACAGACAGGAGAGAACAATCGTCAGACAGATAGCTCTTCTCTGCCTCCTCCCCCGACCTACCTAACAAACCTTACCAGGGGAAGAGCGGGTTGACTGCCGGCTCCTCCTTTTCCCCATTGCTGCATCGAAAGCAAAACTCAAAGCAGCAATGCAGAAAAGAGGAACCGACAGGTAGCCCTTTCTTCACGCAAAAATACACACCAACAACAAACACAAAAATTAATAAAAATTAATAAAACATAAATAAATAAATAGACAATTAATAAACAAAAAGTAAACTACAACATCCACAATACCACAAAAGCACAGACAAAACACCTAACTACAACATGAAATTACCTAACAACACAACTGCCACAAATTACACAAATAAACACCAATGAAATCACAAAAATAAACAAAACCAGAAATAAACAAACCAATTACACACATCTAAAGCCAACCAAAACAAAAAAGAACAAACAGAAACACCTCCTAGCCACCACCACAAAATCAAAACAAAGAAAAATCCCAGAAAAAATAAAACCAGAGAACTCACCAGCACGTCCTCCCTCCACGAGACCAGAATAGAAATGAAGAAACAAAGACTACTTACCAGAAGAAGCCCCACCTAGAGGCCAGGAGAGAAAAAACAAGTGAAACAACAAAAGGATCCAACACTATTAATAACAGCTCTACCTGCAGGCCGGAATATTAACAAGTCAAAAACAAAACAGCCCCACCTAGAGATCACAAGAGTGAAAACAAGTCAAAATTTAACAATAAATCAAAAGTTTACACAAATAACAAACATGTCAAATAAATAAAATATAAAAAGATGTATAGCATCCTCTATTGATTTTTAACTAAAAAAAAACACCAAAAAAAAGCAAAACTCAATTTATAACAGCCTGGCAATGCCAGGCAACCTATGCTAGTTTACTTATATATGCTGCAGCCTTGAAAGAGTTCTTCAACCAGCACGGTTAAGATCCATGCTAGCTGAGGGATTCTGGAAGTTTCAGTAATAAGTTTTCCAAGGTCATGTTAGAAATACATGAAATTAGATATACCATGTCTTAAATTAATAGGAGTACTCACTGTTCTGAAGGAAGCCCACTGTGACAAAACATGTGGGAGGACAAGAAGTTATGAATGGCCATGCCAGTGGTAGCAGCTGGAACGTGCATCTTCTTTTTGTCATGTATCTGTTATGATACTTGGTTTCCAGTTTCTCTTTGTGGTTTCCTTCTATGGTGTTTGTCTTTTTAGCACACTTAGAAAGAAAGTCTTCTATTTCTGGAAATATAGGGAACAATATATGCTTATGTTTGTTGGAGGGCCTGTGTGCATATTCTGCTAATCACCAAGCACAGTTTTCCTATGATGTGAGGTTGGCTCTGACTCAACTGCTTGTTACCACAGATACTTTCTTGGCAGTAGCTCCATTAACAAGACCATGGAAACTCTCAGTGTGGTTACACCATAGTAAGCACTTTACATATCACAGTCTGGCAGCATCTTGAGGGTATATTTAAGGTATCTTTCATTTGTGCTTCTGGCTGGTGTGAAGAGGAATTGGGGGTCTGGTCAAGACTTAGAAATAGAGAAGTACTCATTATGTAATACAGTATTTATTATAAAATGGGAATGAATATTTAATTTTTAAGTTAATTCTAAATTAATTAACTTGCTTACAGACTTATATTTTAATTATACCTTTTCTTTTTTCTTTTTCTTGTGAGCTGACATCAGTCACAGTTTTTAAAGAAAAGTAATATATAAACTTATAAAAATTAGATAACATTTTAAAAGTAGCATCTTAAAAGTTTTTTTAAAGAAAAGAATTACAAATAGGTTTTTAGGGGAGGAAAACATTAAGTTGCCCCTATAGGACTGCAGGCAGCTTAACTAACTGACTTAATTCTACTGCTGTCTGATATTTAACAGTACCTGTCAGTGGTATAAAGAAAAAACTTATGATATCATGCCCTGCAGCAGAAGTGACACACAACCTAGTAATCATGTTGAAGTGAGATTTTAAAAGCTAGTTGAGAGTATGGTCAGTATCAGCGTTCCTGTTTAATGTTGCCATCTTAATTAGATGAAAGACATTACATTTAATGCTTCCCTATTCATTTCATCTCTGCATGGCTTTCTCAAGGGTGGAAATGCCATGCACTCAATTCACCTTTAAACTTCCATAGAAATGTTTAGAGACAAAAGAAAAAAGGCACGGTTTCAATCTGCAGTGTTGTGACATTTCTTCCCATTTAAAGGTTACCAAAGAACATAATGTCGTGCCAGTTGCACAGTTTAGGCATAATAATGTGCCCTTCATAAAAGCTGCAAATACTGTTCCTACTTTTAACAAGTATTAGGGATTTTTTTAATATTTTTAAATTTTATTTTTGCTTTTGGAGTATTACATGAAAAAATAATATTTTTGTGGGAATAAACATCACTTTGTGACAGGCTTTACTGCTTACTGGGCTTCAAGCCAGGAAGGATTTAAAAATCATTGTACTTTAATGGAAAATTTAATAAAAAGAAGGGATGGGCAAGCACTGTTCTAACCAGCTGTTGTGATTTGGGATACAGTATACATATCTCAACCAGAGAAGAAAGTAACTCAGTTTGAGTGATTCAATTGGACCTGAAGTAGCCATAGCCAAAAGGATTAGAACAATTTAAAAGCCCCAGTTTGGGTGCACTTAATTCTTTAATACTGAAAACATTTATGAAGACAAGTCTTTGATCTCAGGATCCCACAGACACACCATCATCCTCCCAAATCTTGTATTACAAAATACTGTCCCTAACTTTTCATTATTATTTTTTTACAATACCAGTGGATGGCATAGTGTTAAGTGATGCTTTGATAAATAGAGACATTGTACAAATTGCAGGTTCTTGAGTCCCCCAGGATTATTATCTGACAAGGGTGGCACAGTTCATTACTGTAGAATGCCAGGTGGTACTAGCAAAGCCTATCAAGTCTTTTTTCTTTGTTTCGTCACTTATACTGTAACCTCTACTGCAGGGATTGTCAACCTGCGGCCTGTGGGCCAAATGTGGCCTGCAGCACCATTTCTTGTGGTTCCCCACCGCCTCCACCACACCAGGAAGCGTCATGTGGTAGAGGAAGGGCAAAATGGCCATCCAGCCCCCAAAACTGTCTGAGGGAGCGTGACCCAGCCTCCAGCTTTAAAAGGTTGAGAACTTCTGCTCTACTGTTTAGGAATGAGTCTGGCACAATAAGAAATGGTCCTTAGTCATCTGTTTAATCTCACATTATAAGAAGGTTCAAACAGCTAGGAAGATACTACAACTGAACAGAAATCTATGTATGGAATGTTTCCATTCTATAGGCATTATGTACCATTTGTCTATGAAGAGAGTGCTGAAGTCATTCTTGGATTCACATACCCTTTCTGTGTCTGATAGGACAGAACTAGGGCAAGGATTTTTATGACCAGACCGGGGGGGGGGGAGTCAGAAGTTGCCCTCCCATCCTCCCAGTTTGCTCCCCAACTAAGGTATGTGTGTGTTTGAGGTGGTGGAGTGTATTTGATGTGTGTGTATGTTTAAGGTGATGGAGTCACATGATCGCTGCAGTCTGATTTCAACATGCTTAAAAGTAGATGTTCAATGAGTGTGAAATTATGGTATCTTGCTCAAGAATTTAGGGTGCAGACTTTCAGTAGCAATGGTGATACAATACTTTGTTTTGTAAATTGTATGGAGCGCCGTTAGGGACACACCAAGCAGAGGAGACAAGGATTGAGGTGGAAGCGGCAGAAGCGGTGGCTGGAGCAAGGTCGTGGCCCGGATGAGTTGGTGCCATGCAGCTCCTCCGGGCCAGTAAGCAGGGAAGCGGCGTGAGGGGGAGTGGCATATATGGGATATAACTTCAGTGGATTATCAAGAGCAATGTCTTTCTCTCTCTGCCAGTGTTTCCCAGGAAAACTATTTCAACAAGATGTGATTTGCATCTGAAATTCAGCAACAGATTGCTAAATCTGAACAGGAACTTTGATAAGGCAATTTAAAGAGGAAACTTTCAGTTAACGAACTCATTCTCTTGTACTGTATTTGATTGTTTATTATAAAGGATTATGCTTTTGTTGTTTAATGACATAAGTGTTAATTATTGCTTAAGAGTTTTAAATCTGGTGAACCACAGTGCTGCAGTTCTCTGGTGGTGAATGCTGCCTTGTTCAATCTAATACTTCAGTAAATGTAAAATCAGAGTATGAAACAATGAAATATCTTTAATGAATTATCACTTAATGAGTTAGCCTTAAGAGACCAGATTATATTTTCACAGAATTAATACTTTATGAAATAAAACAGTTTTAAATTGAAGAATAAATACAATAATAATCTAATTAACTTATTTTAGCACATCCCTTCCTACTTGGGCAACCTCTCCTTGTGAGTATAGTCTGTGGCTATTGGCCAATCTGACAAATAATGCTGAGCCTTGCCAAAGTTGCTCATTTCTGCTTTACAGTATCACAGTCCTGAAGATAACTGTAGAATTTGCATTGCTTAAAGAAGGAATAAAGAATTTTAAAACATAGCCATATGTGTTTCCTATTATAGAAGTGGAATTCACCTGGCTAATAATATCAGTCACAAACAAAGATGCTGGGCAAGAACAACTTTCTGATGGACATATCAGTGGTAATTTAGCTAGATGAAGGGAGGGGTTATTTCTAGTTGTTTAGTTTGTTTTACCTCCGCTACTGTAAGTCTACAACAGACTGTTGTGAAATGCAGCATCACTGAATTATGATGGGTGGCCTATGTCTTGAGATGTTTGTAGATTTAATTGGATTTGCAGTTTGATGTAACCTTGGGTGAATTGTTAAAATCTCCGAAAGGACTTGTGTTTTTCTAATGATGTAAGCACATTCATTAATAAAATATGCTGAAGAACACACATATAAGGAAGGAACATACACAAAATGTGTTCATTGGATGTATGCTTATGCAAAAAAGCACACACAAAAATATAGGTATTAGTAAAAATGGACTCACATAATGTTCATGTGGATATATAAAGACAGAATAAAGAAATAGCATTGGAAATGGAATTGAGTTGCACATAGCAAGAAATCAAGAAATCTTACGAAAGGAAAGACAATCAGCTGATCTTTACCTATAAGAAGAGGGGTGGGCCATGCGTGTCCGGCATGCGTGTCCGCACAGGTCCAGCCCATCCCGCAATGAGCCGGCCACACTTACCTTACCTCCTGGACAGCGTCGCCGCGAGGGTCTGGGAACCAAGAGTGGGGCCAGCGCCCCACAAATGGGGAAAAAATAAAAAACTATGGTCCCCAGCATCCTCTGCACCATGGCATGCCTCAGTCAATCAAGCATGAGGACGCGAGCGCAGAGGAGGCAGGATAGCCGGCGTGTGCGACAGAAAACAAATGGCCATCGTGCGCACCTTTTCCCCCACTACCCCGGCAAAGCCACAGCAAGGCCAGCGCCGGCCTTCGTCCGTGGGGCCGTAGAGAGAAGAGGGACTCCCCCTCCTCCCCACTACCCCGCCAAAGCTGCGGCAAGGCCAGCGCCAGGGGAGCTGGCAGTTAGGCTGCATTTTGTCTAGGAACGTGCATTCCCGGATGAAGTGCAGCCTGACAGTCAGCTCCCCTTTTCCCGATCAATGTTTCGAGAGCTGCACTCCAAACAGCGATGGGGAAAGCTCACCTCCTCCCATCGCTGTGTTGAGAGAAGCTCTCGAAACAATGATGGGGAAAAGAAAAACTGACAGTTAGGCCACACTTCGTCAGGGGATGCACATTCCTGGACAAAATGAGGCATGACTCGTCTCCCCTTTTCCCCATCGCTGTTTCGAAAGCAGCTCTCAAAACCGATGGGAAAAAGAGGAGACGACAGTCAGGCCGCACCTGGGGACACACGTTCCTGGACAAAATGCGGCCTTACTGTCGTCTCACCTTTTCATGATTGCTGTTTTGAGAGCTGCTCTCGAAACAGCGATGGGGAAAGCTCACCTCCTCCCATCATTGTGTCGAGAGAAGCTCTCAAAACAGCGATGGGGGAAAAGGGAGATGACAGTCAGGCCACACTTCGTCCAGGAACCCGTGTTCCCAGACTAAGTGCCGCCTGACTGTCAGCTCCCCGTTCCCCCATCGCTATTTCGAGAGCTGCTCTCGAAACAGCAATGGGGAAAGCACCCCTCCTCCTCTTGCTGTGTTGAGAGCTGCTCTCGACACAGCGATGGGAAAAAGGGAAGCCAACAGTCTGGCCGTTTTTCATCCAGGGATGTGCGTTCCGAGACGAAGTGCGACCTGATTGTCAGCTACCCTTTTCCCCATCACTGTTTCGAGAGCTGTTCTTGAAACAGCGATGGAGTAAACTCCCCTCGCTGTTTAAAAAATCCCAGCAAGGCAGGGAAAGGGGGCGGAACACATCAACCTCCCCCCTTCCCTCCCTCCACCTCTCCGCAGGGCCCAAAAAACCACCCCACAAATAAAAAAATATATCTCCCTCTCCCTATCTCTCTCTCACACACACACACAAACGCTCACCTGCTGGGCTGCTGCGCGCTCGCTCTATTGCTCTCTCTCTCACTCACTCTCTCACTCTCTCAAACACACACACACACAGACACACACACACCTGTTGGGCTGCACATTCCAAACCTGCAAGGCAAGGCACAATAGCTAGTATCCTTATATCCTGTATCCTAAACCCTATGATCAAACACACACACATGCAAAATCTTGTGCAGGGGAGTCCTATCTGCACAGATGTATCTGTTTGAAATTGTTACGTGATGCAGCCAAATGTTAACATCACTGTTCTTAACTGAGCCTTTGACACACTCTTAAAATATACTTCCTGACATGTTGCCCACAAGAGGTTCTTTCTTTCAGTTTTATACTGCATTCTATTTATTGTATTATGCTGCTTCTGATACTAAAAAGATTTGTTAAATCCTAGAGAGATGCTAGTACCGCCTTTAATTATATTTAAACGGTAGTAATCCTGTTGCACAGCTCTTCCAGCACAATGAAAATGACATCAGTAGGGGGCAGTCAACAGTGATTAAAGGCTTTTGGTGAATTTCAGGGTACTGAAATTGCCAAAGGAAGCCCTTGATTTGACTAATTGCAGTAGCTCTGTTTGCTGCAATAGGATTTCAGAATCTGATTCTTGATGGCTGTGCACCTGGGATGAGATCATTTTCAGCTGTAGATTGCTGTAGATTTCTCTGTGCACACAGTTTTATGGCATTGCATGCAAGTCATGTGCAGTCCAAAATAGGAAATCTTTAATCAACAGCAATCTGCCACTAATGACAATACAATTCCTCTTATGTAACTCCTGCAGAGTTGTATAACAGGATTTTGGCTAATTTACATTGCATATTTTTAAAGTACAGCAAAACTCCGGCATACGACTGCCCTGGGTTATGTTTGCCACAGGTTACGACCGCACATTTAATTTAAAAAATGCCCTGGGTTACAACTGATTTTTGGTTTACAACTGAAAATTGTGCTATTTTAAACTCTAAAATGGCCACCACCGCCATTTTACAGTTTAAAATGGTCACCACCCCCTCCACCCAAAGTCCCAATGCCTGGGGGAGGTGCATATTTTCAGCTGTAGTGCTGCCCAGGGAGTGGAAGAAGGTGGGAACTAAGTGGACAAGGTCCCCAGACTCTCCCTGTGCTGGCAGGGACAGAAAATGGGCTCAACGCGCACCTCCCCCAGGTCGGAACAGAGCGGATAAGGTCCCCAAGCGGCATGGAAAGGGTAGGGAGATAGATTTGTTACTTTCGTAGGGGTGGGCGACGATCATGTCTGGCATTTGGTTTTTGGGGTTTTTTTTTGTAATTGTTGTTGTTGTTATAGTTGCTATTGGTCCGGTCTGGACTTTTTCTTTATTTTCAATGCATTCCTGTGGGAAAATGTGCTTTGAGTTTTGATTTTTATTTTTTTTTGCGTTACAACGGAGGCTGTTGGAACGGACCTCCATCGTAACCCGAGGTTTTACTGTATGTTTAAAGCATTACTGTGAAACCATGTTCTCACTTTCTGTTGCCGATTTAAAATGAATGAAATTTATTATGGGTATGTGTGTGTTAATTGAGAGTAACCTTAGGGTATAGACTAGAGTTCTTAGGTTGATAGGTGATGAATTTTATTAGTACAGTAAAATATAGAAAACCATTAAGGGAAAATGGCTTGGTACATCACTGAACTTCCATGTGATTTATATCTTCATAACCTTAGACATATCTGAACAATTTTTCCCTGCTTCAGTATACGTTATTAGATAATTCTATAGTACATTCTATAGTACATTGTATCAGAATTAACTGCCTTTTTCTGAGAGAGTAAAATACATCAGGAGTGAAAAAACAAAGAGTTTCTTTAATAGTCATTACATTTTAATATTTGAAACTAGCTCAGCCATTTGCAACTCCAGTGGGATCGGATAATCTCACTCAGTGGTTTAATGTAGATGTTAAAGAGTAAGGGTGAGAGGACCAAGCCCTGTGGCACCCCACACGTGAGATGCCTCGGACTTAAACCTGCGCCTCACACCCACACTGACTTGTCTGGCCACTCAGGAAGGAGGAGAACCAGGCCAACACAGTGCCCTGGATCCCCAACCCCTGTAGCCGGTCCAGAAGGATACCGTGGTCGACAGTATCGAAAGCCGCTGAAGAAGAAGAAGAGCGTACCCTCCATCTCGCTCTCGCCAGAGATCATCGAACAGTGTGACCAATGCAGTCGCTGTACCATGACCCGCCCTGAAGCCTGACTGGAAAGAGTCCAGATAATCCGCTTCCTCCAGGACCCCCTGGAGTTGACACGCCACCATTTTCTCGACAATCTTCCCCAAAAAGGGGAGGTTCGAGACAGGGCGGAAATTGGATAGTATATTCTGATCGAACGATTTTTTTAGGAGGGGCGCACCAGCACATGTTTGAGTTGTGGAGGGAACACCCCCTCCCTCAGCGAAGCATTGACCACCACTCGAATCCAGCCGCCCATCACGGTTCTGCCCACTTTCATGAGTCAGGGCGGACATGGATCTAACTCGCAGGTGGTGGCGTGTACACTCCACAGGATCCTGTCCATCAGGGTCAATCGGACTAAACTGATCCCAGATAACCTGGCAAGACTGGCTCCTTGCCAACTCCCGTGACACAATGTTAAACCCGGAGTTAAACCCTGAGCAAATCTGAGTGATTTTATCCTCCAGATAATCAGCAAACTCCTCAGTGGACCACTGCCATCTGGGGCCAGATCCCCCCTACCAAGGAGGGACCTAGTCACCTGGAACAGGGCCGCCGGGCAATTATCTGCTGACCCTACTAATACCTAATGTTGAAAATACTACCTGAAGATCGGCTCTGGAATGCTTTCTTTCATTCCCCCAAAATGTGGGCAGAGTGGAAGGCATGACATTTCATGTCCTCTTTCTAGGCCTTCTCCTTGATGTATTTTGTTATAGATCTTCATGTAAGGTTTTTTTCCCCGTTTTGTTTGTTTGTTTCGGCTAGTTCTCAGCATGTACAGTAAGTAAGTCTTTTCAGGGAATATAGAGGTCTCAGTCCTAAATTGTCCCCAGAAATATCTGTTAAGAAAATATTGAGTGAATTGTGCTTACAAGATTGGCAACATCTGACATCTGTTGGCATTAGAGACTGATCACCAGATGTAAAGGGGGAACATAAATATGTAGGACTGCATGATACAGTAGGATTAAATCACTGGAGGTGAGTAATTGGTTACAGAGTCATTTCTTCATTGCTAGAACTCATAAATGAAGAATATATTCTATGGCAGGGGTCAGCAAACTTTTCTCGTGAGATGTTCTTGGACTTCAGTTCCCAGAAGCACTGATTAGTAGGTGTACTGACTTGGGCTTCTGGTAATTGAAGTCTAAGAACACCTAGCAAGCCAAGTTTGCTGACCCCAATCTATGAAATGCATGGAACTATAGAGAATATATGTGGAAAAGTAAAAAATGCAGTTTTGCAGAAGATATAAAACAGAGGGAATATTGCCTGAAGAGTGAAATTATAAAGATATTGGGAAAGTGTGTGAGGTTTGATTAGTGTCTCTTTGTGTAGTTGAAAGACATTAACTGACCCAAGAGACTAATCTCTGCCCTCCTTGCCTACAAAAATATTTCACCTGTAAATTGTTGAAGCACCAGTGATACATCAGGCTTGTGCAGGACAAGAAAATTAGAGGAAGGTAATGTTTGTGAAGTCAACATCTTGTTGCTTAGCATAGTCAGTTGCATTAGAGTAGGCCCATTCAATGGAAATTGGGTGAGTCAACTCCACGTTAAATTCCGTTGATTTAAGTGGGCCTTCTCTAACTGCCTAAAATAGGTCACAGTTAGAGTAGGCCCATTTTAATCCATGGAATTTTAGGAGGATGTAACTCTTCAAATCTCCATTTATTATGTGAGCCTACTCTAGTATGCCTAGATTTTATTGATATTATTATACTGTTGGTTGAATTTGATTTATGTGAGTTGAATGACTTTAATTTAATTTAATATTCATATTTTTATAGCCGCCCAGCTCACAAAGACTTTGGGCGGCGTACAATATTAAGATCCTTAAAACAAAAACAACCTCATTAAAACAAATTAATTTAATTTAATAGATTTATATACCACCCTATCTAAAGGACTCTGGGTGGTGTACGCTAAGACCAATATACAGGTAAAACAATTTAAAAAAACATAAAACATAACAATATTACCCACCCACCCCCAAATATCTCCATTTGCCCGCACATATTAAAAAGAGGAAAGTTACTTTGATATCAAACCAACCAGCAGGCGGGGGGTCAACACTTCTTCAGAACCCCACACCTGCCCCAACAGCCATGTTTTCAGATCTTTTCTAAAGGGTAGCAATTCCATCTGCAGCCTTAGTTCAACTGGCAGGAGGTTCCATAGGGCTGCTGCGGACACAGAGAAGGCCCTTCTTCTTGTGCTAGAGAGACGAGCCCCTGTAGCAGATGGTACAAGAAAGGAACCCCTCCGGTCTACTCTGGTTGGACGGACAGAAGTTCTTGGGGTAATGCGGTCTCTTAGGTATCCTGACCAGCACCTTGAATTGCACCCGGAGGCAAATTGGTAGCCAGTGCAGCTCCTGAAGCAGTGGTGAGGCACGAGCATAACGCCCACACCCTATCATCACCCGAGCAGCCGCATTCTGGACCAACTGCAGCCTCCGGATGGTCGTCAAGGGCAGCCCCATGTAGAGCGCATTGCAATAATCTAGTCTAGAGGTGACTAGACCATGAGTGACCATGAGTAAAGAGTAAAGAGTCCCGCTCTAGGAGCAGGCGCAACTGGCGAATCACCCGAAGTAGGGCAAAAGCCCTCCTGGCCATGGCCGCTTCCTGATCTTCAAGCAGCAGTCGTGAGTGCAGGAGGACCCCCAAGTTGTGCACCGGATCTGTCTGGGGCACCGGGAATGTTACTGCATTTTACCACCCTGAATAGTGCTAGTCACTAAACTGGGTGGTATTACAGTACAATCAATTAATACTTTCCTGCAATCTAATATGCTGAGGCAATAGGATTTTGACCTGTGGGTATGATATGTACTGTAGTAGTGTTTTGGATGTAATCAGTGGTCTCTTGATTCCTATCTTTCAGGAAATTTAGCAGAGAATGCTGCTGTTAGACCCTTGACAAATGGGTTGAATTGACTTCTTTTGTGGACACAATCTGGTTCTCATGGTGGCTTTTCTGACCCAAATAAGGTGCCCACTGACTCTTGAGTGCAGGTTCTAAGGGGAGGTTTTGGGGACTGAGGCACAATGGGAAAGGTAGTCTCCTAGACTGCGTATTTTGGAGCACAAAACAGAATCCCACTGTTCCTTTGTTTGAAGAAAGTCCTTCTGGAAATGGCATTCAAGAAATTGAGTACAGTTCTATCACCTTGTTGTTCTAACATATGCTTTTGGCATGGGAGGTCTGGGCTTTTGGGGAAAAACAGTTCACTGCAAGGGATGGCACAGTGGGGAAATCACTGGATGGGAGGAACTTTACTTCCCAATACAAGTGTTTAGATTGTTGGAGAGAGCACCCAGTGTACTGATGAAGCCAAATAAACGTCAACCATATAAGAGTTCTGGAGGGAAAAAAATACCCAACCACTGTCTCTTCTGCCTGGTATCCTGACTAGTTTTACTAGTGGATACACAGACACTTCTGCTTCTCTGTATAGTTATAGCCTTGATTCCAAATATTGTAGCTGAAATGGTGTGTGTATATGTATGCATATGTATATGTATATTTTCCTGTTCCGTGCACTTTGGTGTCTTGGCATGCCTGCCACATGTCCTTGGAAACATCTGCAAATGCAGACAGCACTGGCTCTTCAGCTATAAACAGAGATGAACACTGAACCCTAGAGTCAGATGCGACTGGCTTTCGAGCAAGGGTTACCTTTACCTAGGGTGGATAGCTCAGTGGTTTAAGTATCTGACTACAGAGTCAGACGTTGGGAATCCAATTTACCTGTGCCTCCAAGGAGAAGAGCTACCCTGTACAGTAGAGGGCAAGCAGTACAATCCCAGGGTACCCCAGAAAAAGGAAATTGGAAACCAATTCTTTTTTCACTACCTAGAAAACCCCGAAAAAGGTCATTATAAGACAGGATTGACTTGATGGCACACATTTATTATTAATTAGATATAAAGTAGAACCCCGCATAATGGGGAAAATGTTCGTTAACCGGGGTTCCCATTGAGAGGATATACCCCAGTTACCAAAAACCCCACATAAACATTTTTTTCATTATGTGGGGTATCGCCTTTGCATAACGAAGCTTTATGCGAATTTTTTGCTATGCGATGTGTTCATTCTGCGAAGTACCACAGTAGTTGGGATCTGTTTGTCAACATTAAGTTCTATCTGTTTAAAATCCTGTCATTGCTTTCCCCAACACAAACAGCCCTTAAACCCTCTTTGGAAACATACTTGTTTCCACAAAGTTCCACAAAGTTGCCAAGACCAAAAGGCACAGTCTAGAGGAAATAGGATGCTTAGCGGAGCAGATCAAAAGAAGGGGAGGGACAGGAAAGGCGGAGGAGAAATACAGTGTTGCAAGGAACAATACTGTATAGGGACATGGAATGTGAGATCTAGGAATCAAGGAAAACTGGAAGTGGTTAAAAATGAGATGGAAAGAATAAGCATTGACATCTTGGGAACCAGCGAGTTAAAATGGACAGGGATTGGCGAATTCAGCTCTGGAAACCATCATATCTACTATTGTGGACAAGAAAACCTCAGAAAAAATGGAGTAGACATAATTGTCAATAAAAGAGTGAGGAAAGCAGTAATGGGATATAATCTCAAAAATGATGGAATGATGTCAGTCAGAATCCAAGGCAAACCTTTCAATATCACAGTAATTCAAGTCTACGCACCGACCATTGGTGCAGATGAAGCCACAGTTGACCAGTTCTATGAGGACCTACAACACCTCATAGAACAGAAACCAAGAAATGATGTACACATTATCATAGTTCACTGGAGTGCCAAAGTAGGAAATCAAAAAGTAGATGGAATAGCAGGCAAGTTTGGTCTTGGAATACAGAATGAAGCAGGGCAATGATTGATAGAGTTCTGCCAAGATAATGCACTAGTCATAGCAAACACCCTCTTCCAGCAACACAAGAGGCGACTCTACACATGGACATCACTAGATGGCCAACATCGAACCCAGATTGATTACATACTCTGCAGCCAAAGATGGAGAACCTCCATACAGTCAGCAAAAACAAGACCAGGAGCAGTCTGTGGCTCAGATCACAATCTACTGATTGCAAAATTCAGGCTTAGACTAAAGAAAATAGGGAAAACAATTAGACCAGACAGATATGACCTAGACAACATACCTAATGAATACACGGTGGAGGTGAGAAACAGATTTAATTGCTTGGACTTGATAGACAGTGCGCCAGAAGAATTATGGACAGAGACGTGGGACATCATGCAGGAAGTAGCAAGGAAAACCATGCCAAAAGAAAAGAAGCATAAGAAAGCTAAGTGGTTGTCTGATGAGGCCCATAAAATAGCAGAGGAAAGAAGGAACGCAAAAGTCAAAGGAGAAAGAAAAAATACAATCACCTAAACAAAGAATTTCAAGGAGAGATAAGGAAAACAGCGAACAGTGCAAAGAAATGGAGGAAAACAACAAAAGAGGCAAGACTAGAGATCTTTTTTAAAAATACAGGGAAATTAAGGGAACATTTAAAGCAAAAATGACCTTGCTAAGGGACAAAGACGGAAAGGAGTTAGCTGATGCAGAAGAGATTAAGGAAAGATGGAAAGAGTACACAGAGGAACTCTACAAAAAGGACCTCAACACTCCTGATAATCACAATGATGAAAAATTGGACTTGAGCCAGACATCCTGTAGAACGAAGTCATAAAGACCCTAAAGAGCACTGCAAACAACAAAGCTAGTGGAAATGATGGTATCCCAGTTGAATTTTTCAAAGCTGTAAAAGATGATTGAATCAAATTACTGCATTTGATATGCCAGCAGATTTGGAAAACAAAACAGTGGCCACAGGATTGGAAAAGATCAGTATACGTTCCAATCCCAAAAAAGGGCAATGCCAAAGAATGTTCAAATTATCGAACAACTGCACTCATCCCACACGCCAGCAAGTTGATGATCAAAAAAATACAGGATAGACTTCAGCAGCACGTGGAGAGAGAACTGCCAGAGGTGCAGACTGGGTTCAGAAGAGGCAGGGGGACCAGAGACCACATTGCCAACATACGTTGGATCATGGAGAAAACAAAGGAATATCAGAAACAAGTCTACTTCTGTTTTATTGACTACACCAAGGCATTTGACTGTGTGGACCACAACAAAATGTGGCAAGTAATTAAAGAGATGGGAATACCAGAACACCTCATATGCCTCATGAGAAATCTGTACATGAACCAAGAAGCAACAGTTAGGACAGAACACGGAATGACAGAGTGGTTTGGAATAGGAAAAGGAGTAAGACAAGGCTGCATTTTGTCACCCTGCTTATTCAACTTATACACAGAGCACATAATGCGCAATGCAGGGATGGAGGAATCACAATATGGGATCAAAATTGCTGGGAGAAGCATCAACAATTAGAGATATGCAGACGATACCACCTTAATGGCAGAAAGTGAGAAAGACCTAAAGAATCTCTTGATTGAATTGAAGGAGGAGAGTGCAAAAGCTGACTTGAGACTCAATATCAAGAAAACCAAGATAATGGTGACAGGCCCCATCAGTACCTGGAAAAAAGATGGGGAAGAAGTAGAAGCAGTGACAGATTTTACTTTCTTATGATCTAAGATCACTGCAGATGGTGACTGCAGCCATGAAATAAAAAGACGACTAATTCTGGGGAGACAAGCTATGAAAAACCTGGGGAACATAGTGAAAAGTAGAGACATCACCTTGAAAACAAAAATCCGCATAGTCAAAGCAATGGTTTTCCCGGTGGTAATGTATGGGTGTGAGAGCTGGACCATTAGGAAGGCTGAACGCAGAAAAGTAGACGCCTTTGAGATGTGGTGTTGGAGGAGAGTTTTGAGAGTACCCTGGACAGCGAGGAGAACAAATAGGTCAATCTTAGAAGAAATCAACCCTGACTGCTCCTTAGAAGGTCAAATAGTAAAGATGAAGCTAAAGTACTTTGGACATCAAATGAGAAGATAGGATTCACTTGAGAAGGCCTTGATGCTGGGAATGATGGAGGGCAAAAGAAAAAGAGGGCGACCAAAGATGAGATGGCTAGATGGCATCGTGGACGCAGTTGGCACAGAACTGAGCGGGCTGAGGAGGATGGTGGAGGACAGAGGTGCCTGGAGGACGATGGTCTATAGGGTCGCAAAGGGTCGGAATCGACTGCGCGACTGAACAACAACTCTCTGCATTGCCTGCTCTATTCTTCTCTCATCGTTAGATTAATCCTATATAACATAGACCATTGCAGTATCTAAGGCAAAATCTAATTTTCTTCAGATGATACATTAGATAATGGCTGTTAAGGATGTTTTAAAGCTGTTTATAGAGAAATGATGCAATTGTACACTCTGTTACAGATACTTAATTCTCACTGCTATCAGGGGATTTAAACGTGTGCAACTGAGTGTGAGATTAAAGCTAAAATGGGAAAGCATAGGTAAGTCCTAAGTGTGATGCTTGTTTTGTAAACCAGTCAAATGCAGTAGCAGTGTTATCATCGCTTATATTTATTTCCTCCTTTGAATGTTGGATCCAACAATTAAGCAAGAGCATGAATTGGGTGGCAACATAATTCTTTTTTAAAATAAAATCTTTCACTTTAGTTTCTTCTATATTTGTAACTGGAGATACACTGAGATTCTCAAAAACAGTTGTTCTTGTCTTTTGTCAGTTTTTTATCATGTCAGAAGCACACAAAGGTGCTTTCTGGGTTGAAAGGATTTTTGCTGGAGAAACTCCGCTCAAGGGACACCCGAAAAAGACTTCTTTCAGATCCCCAGGATATTTTCCCACCAAAGTGATCCCTATTTATCTACTTGCAGTTTCTTGCTTTCAAACTGCTAGGTTAGCAGGAGCTGGGGCAGAGACAGGAGCTCAATCTGTCATGCAGTACCCGGGTCTTGAACTGCCGACTTACCGACCCCTTGCCATTTAATGAGGAATTTCTGATAAGTGCCCTGTCTGATTCAGATGCAGTGATTGCTGCAGAAATTCAGGGAATTCTGCACCTGAATCCAGAAGAACTAATCAAGAACAAGTGTTTCTAACACTCCTGGGTACTTTAAGATCTTCAGCTATTACTGTCTCTTGAAGAACTTTTTTGTTGTTTTAGTAAACTTTCAAAGGAGATCACTACTGCCCCACTACAAATCTTCAGTGTCACTATTTCATTCATTGCGGGGGTTTTTCTACTTGCTTCTTCTTGAAAACCGTAGCTACAATATGAGTACCTTTTACATGTTTTATAACTTATTTTGCTCTTCTATAGACCACTTGAAGGGGTGTCCAGTTTCATAATATCATTAAGAAGCAAGTTTAGCCCATGAGATGCACATCCTATTACAGCAATATGTGGATACATTATGAACTCCCATGTTGCTTTCATATTGTACACATACTGGGAGAGGCAAAGTATTCACTTTGCTGGTATTGTCACTCAACAAAGTGAATACTATGCCACTCCCAAATTTTCTGTAGATCTTCACATATTTTACAATTGATATACTCTGCAGTATGTTTTTTCTCTCCCTTTTCAATGCTTCTGTAAAGAGCTGGCTGAGGTATTATCACAAAATTTATAATTCTGTCTCTCACATCTGTCCATCTGTAAATAGTGCAAGACACAGTGCTTCATTGATTAGTTTCCTTGCACAGATTTTGTTACGTGTTTCCGAATTTTTCTGGGGTTTCCCCAGACCTTCACATCTCAAGCTAACATTGCCTGTGTGGATATAAAGTCATCCAAAAATAAACAACAGTAAAACATGGCACAAAATGAAATGGACATTTCATGTTATGCTGCTACCGATCACTTCGAAGAATAATGCTGCAAACATGAAGAGGCTAAGGGAGAAGCATGAAAGCTTCATCAAACTCAACTATGCCCTCCTCCATCTATTCAGTGTAATGTGTGTGATTACATGTTTCATGCCAGGATCGGTTTATTGAGTCACCAGAGACACATCTATCAACTGAGAAAATGACTTCCAGGAAAAATGTATGCTTGCGTACGAGTAGCAGCCGATGACTATGTAGTTTATTTTTAATGGAAATTTCTGGGAATAGCTATTATCACTCCTTGCAGTTGTAGAAAAATGGTTTGTCTTACTATTTAGAGCAGGATTACCCATGCTTTTAAAAGTTTTTAACTAGATTTTTAATTGGTGTGGGTGGGAGGTAGTTTTTTTCAGTGTTGTTAGGAATTTTAAGGATTTCTATAGTTTAAACGTTAGGCATTTTATTTACACCGCCCAGAGTCGCATGTCAATTGGGGCAGCTATACAAATTGAATTAATAAATACATAAATTATAGGATAAAATAGCATTTCCCTTTGGTACCAATTCCATTCTGATTCTGATCAAGCAACTATTCAGTTTAGGTCAGCATTCATCTGATAACATGACAAACAGTTTTCTGTTTTTAGACTGCCATCCTTGTCCATTTAGGTAGCTTACATCCCATTGAAACATAAACCAAGTAATAAAACCTAATTGTACATACAATTCCAGTTCTGATGTTTTCCAACCATGATGAGATTTATATCTTTTAATAAATGATTAAGTGAGAGATTGTGAATGTTCACCATTACTTTATATACTCTGCTATTATTATCTGTCCTTAAAGATTAGCAGTGTTATGGGATAATAATTTTATAATACTGTTTCCATTTTACACATTTAAAAATTGACTTAGTGGAAAAATAGGTAAGTAAGCCACATTCAAACTACTTTAAGATTAAGCATATAAGAAGGTAACAAGCAAGTTAATTTTACTTTTCCAAGTATATACTAACAACACGAAAATACCACAAGCTGATGCAATTTGGGGGTCTCAGGAGGGAGAAGGAAACCATAGAAGTACAGTGGTACCTCATACAATGATTTTAATCCGTTCCACAGAACTTGTTGTTGTACGAAACAATTGCTATACGATGCATGCATTGTATAGTGATTTCCCCTATGGGATGCATCGTACAACGATTTTTTTTTACTAAGTAGTTTTTCCCATTGAAAAATTGTTGTACAATTTTTTTCCATAGGGAAAATGGTTATGCAGGACACCATTTGCCCCAAAATCTAATTGCTATGTGGTTTCGTTGCTATACGGGGGGATTGTTGTATGAGGTACCACTGTATCTGTATCATCCTTCTTTATATATAGTAGGGCCTGCAATAAAATTGTATCATGTTTTCACATATGATACATAATGTTTTCACTTCCTTCTTCTCTGCATGTGTCAGAGGCCATCTTATTTTTCTTCTACCTTACACAGGCAGCTGGAGCCTAATGCATCCTGCAATAAAATCTTGTGATGGGAAGGTTTTCTTAAATCTTCCCTTCTGCAGTGCATAGGACTGTTGTCTTCTCAAAATCCTCAGATGTCCGGGCAGAATGGTAACCACCACCACCACCTTCCATGTGTTTGCATCGTAATCACCATGTTTCCTTCCTGTCCTCACCACAGACTCTTATTGTGGCTCTGTGGTTTTGTTTGTATGTGTGTTCTCTTCTTTCTTCTGAGCCTATATTTATGGTCTATTCCAGAGGTCCCAAACCTGCATCCTATGGGTCTCATGCTGCTCCCCAAGCTCTTTCTGTATAGCCTTCCAATCTGCTTGTTGGCTGCCATCACTCACCCTCAAGGCAGTTTCCCTCAAACCCATACTGTTGTTCTTGCCTCAAGCAGCACCGTCTATGGCTGTTTTTCATGTCCATTTCTTACAAAAAACACAATAGCAACATTGTTTCTTCTGGTCTCCATGATTCCTTCTGTCTGCCCCCTCTTGGTCTTATCCTCCATTCTAACATTTTGGTAATTCTGGATGATTTGATAGTCAGCATATCTCAGATACCTCAGACTCTGTGCTGTCACATCTTGGGCCTACAAAAATCGAATTTGTTTCATCATTTGTGTATTAATACTAAAAGACTAAAGAGGGAGTATCAGCACACACATTGAATGCAATGTAACAAAAATGCAAATAAAAGTGCCCATGATTATTCAGCATTTTTAACCCATATTGAGCTTTTGTTTGAATGGGGTGCCTTCTTCCATTCCTTTAAAAAAAATCTTGAACTCAAGGTGTTTTCCGAAACATCTTTCCACTTGTTTCCACCCACCATTTCGACTCTCTCCATGGTAGCAATCACCATCCCAAGTTTCCTATAACAAAAGTGGTGTGTTGGATGGGTTTAGGTTATTCTTGACACAGACTTGAATCTGTTACATAAAGATCTTGCAGGATGTCACGCAAGGTGCTTATTCCCTTTCCCTTTTCACAATGATTTTTCTCCATTGACCATTTATCACTACTCCTGATTGTAGCCGCATCTTTAAATGCTTTTGAGTTGTGTATTTCCCTCTTGTACGTTTAGTCTTTCATAAACAACCAGTTACTTGATCCCTTTTGAGCCATAGGATATCACTGTATGTTGTTTTTAAGTAAAACCTTTAGTGCTTAACTGAAACAGCTTGAATCAAAACACCAGCTGTTTTTTGCATACATCAGGTTAAATATTGATAAACTTTTGTTTTCAGTGAGAATAATTAACCAGGCTTTATATGCCATTGTGAAAAAAGAAAGGGAATAATGGGAAGGAGACAAATTCTGTATTTGAAAAAACTAAATTCTGTAACATTACAATTAAATCTTCAAAAATCTCCAGTTTATGTATTTGGGATTTTTTGTTTCTGTATTCACAATTCACAATCTGTTGGGGTCGAACTCAGATAGCAAGCAAGGTTTTGGCTGTAGTACTGCAGTTTAACTGCTGCACCATAGGACCTCCTCAGTTCTTCTTTCGTGCCCAGATCAAACTTTAGACCGGAGTGCCCAAACTTTTTGGGCTGTGGGCAGGTCACGTGGTCGAGCGTGCCGGTCATGTGGTTCCTTCCACCCAGAAGCAGAGGTAAAAGGCATACAAGTGTTTTACTTCCACTTCCGGGAGTGGCAAGGGCGCTGTAGGCCAGATTAATTGGTGCCATGGTCCAAATCCAGCCCATGGACCATAGCTTGGACACCCCTGCTTTAGACTGGCAAAATTAAACCACTTTCTTGGCTTTGTAGTTGGCCAAAATTCAATCTTTATTGGTACGTGTTTCTGATATTAACCGGCAGACCAGTAAATGAGCCAGGTTCTTTATTACTCCACAGTCACATAATACAGTAAAACCCCTACTTACCTGGGGAGGAGGTCCTTTCCGTAGGCTTTTGCTTAAATCAGTTTTTATGTAACTCGAAACAAACCCATAGGAAAAAATATTTTTTTACGTAACTCGAAACAAACCCATAGGAAAAATGGAATTTGTATGTAAATTGAAGCAAACCCATAGGGAAATTAATTTTTACGTAACTCAAAGCAAACCCATAGGAAAAAGAATCTTTATGTAACTCGAAGCAAACCCATAGAAAATCGTGTAAATCAGGACATGGTTTTAGCACAAAATCATTATATAAGTCAAATTTTACGTAACTCGAGGCATATGTAAGTTGGTGTTTTACTGTATGTTGTTGTCCGCCAGCAGCACCCACTTGAGCATGTTGGTCTTGCATTTAGGGACTCCAACCCTCAGCCTATTCAAGGTCCTCCAAGTTACATTAAAGATGGTTGAATTCCTCAACTATATCCTCCTTTAACGTTATTCCTTGTCCAGTGAGCTCCTTCATAGAATCATAGAATGACTGAGTTGGAAGGGCCCTTTTAGGCCATCGAATCCAACCCCCTGCTCAATGCAGGAATTCAAATCAAAGCAGATATGACAGGTGGCTGTCCTATTCTCTCTTGAATGCTTCTAGTATTGCAGCGCTTACCACCTCTCTAGGCAGTTGGTTCCATTATCGTACTTCTCTAACCGTTAAGATGGTTTTTTCTAATAATCAGCCTATATCTGACTTCCTCCATCTTCTAATTTGTTTTTGCTCTTGTGTACCCTCAAGAATGTTTGTTCTTGCCATAAAGCTCTTACTGAATCGAGCTGGTGGACTTGAGGTTCCTATCCATTCAGAGGATTTTGAGGGCCATTCTCTTGCTTAGTTCTCTCAGTGTCTGCTGATACTTCCCACCTCTTCAATGAAAATGAATCAAAGCTTACTACCTGGGAAAAACAGATTATTTTATTTGGTGGGGGTGTCACTCTCTTACACTGCCTCTTGCACACCTTAGTTCCTCCTGTTTTCTTGTTTGATTCCAGAAAACTATGTACCCTGTACAGTCACTTTAAAGTCATGTTGCATTGACATGCAAAAAAAGAGAGCATGTTAAACAGTACTGAAAAGTTTAAATTTTATTATTCAGTTTTTTGTAACAGAGTTGGCCTCCCATGGAAACCTGTTTAGTTAAAGAGATGCATCCATTTTTAAAGAAGCATCTATTACTTGTTTGAATGTTTTAAATGTCAGCATGGTTCCAATCCTAACATGGGAACATCAAACAGTACTGCATCAAAGTTCCAAAAATGGAATCTGTATGATTTGCTCAATTTCCCTATGTACTTAAGCATCAACCAATTTTAATTTCTTTCCTCACAATAAATTGCCATGATTCTTAAAATTAATTTATAGTCCCTCCAATGTTTGATTTTTCTCTCAAAATTCTTTTGTATCGTGAATGAGACATTAAAAGTGGTGTAAAATTTGCTGTTTAAATATATCCAGACTGTTTTTTAAAATTATATTCCTCATGAAGGAAGAGAAAATCATGGGAAAATCATTCTCCTAAAATCTCTACTTATTAAAATTCAAATTTTGGTTCATCTGCATCTGTCCCCCACCCTCCCCATTCCACTTATCAAGTACAGTAAGACTTATAGGGATGGTGTTTTATAATTAGATACATATAAGGATTGTACTGTAGATAAGAGAAAAAATTTCTTCTACATTCCATGTTGCTTTTGTTTGAATATGATGACAATTACTATAAAGATTGGGCGTTTGTTTAAAAATGTGATCAGTTTGTCAATCAGTTATTAATCAAACACTGACTTTTGCCTTTCCTGTTATACTGTACCCAAAATTAGTCATCCATCTAAGTTCATGTAGATTTTCTGGAATTGTTGACTACAAACAGCCAATTACAGTACTTTATATAATTTATGCCCCACTTTTTTGATGCAGAAATACCTATAAAGCATTGTTGTTGTTATGTGCAGTCAAGCTGCCTCTAACTTATGGCAATCCTGTGAATGATCTCCAAAATGTTCTGTTTTCAACAGCCCTGCTCAGCTCTTAGCTATGGTTTCTTTAAGGAATCAATCCATCTCATATTTGATCTTCTTTTCCTACTGCCTTCCAACTTTCCAGCATTATTGTCTTGATTTCTCATGGTGTGCCCAAAATATGACAGCCTTGGCTGCATCAATTTTGCCTCCAGAAATAGTTCAGGTAACTTTTTTTCCATTGAAGCAGGACTGCTTATATTTAATTTAATTTAATAGTCATATTTATATATGCCGCCCACTCAGGCAGAACCCGACTCAGGGCGGCATTACAACAAGTTCTAAAAACACATAAAAACACTTTAAAAGACCCACATCCCACCCACTTTTAACATTACAGTGATACCTCATACAACGTCCAAACTTGGTTCCACAAGTTTGGACTTTATACGAATTTGGACTTTGTATGAGGCATGCAAAATCCTTGCTGTGATATACAACGTCGTTTCCATAGAGATACATTGTACTGTAATAGCACAGACTTCAGGGCAAAGTCAAGGAAACAGACAGGAAACTGACAGAACTTTAAGAAATCATTGTCTAAAAGCTAAATACATTACAAAAGCATGTCAAACAACCCTGATTGTCTAAGAACCTGAAGAATGCTGCAAAAATCCCAGGAATGCTTCTAAAAATTCTGATGAAAAGTTTTTTAAAAATTCCAAAATCGCGCTCAAAACCACTCCTAACCACTCTTTGCCTTGTGCAAAACCCACAAGAGCAATGCACGCATGTGTCCTGCCTTTTATACTGCCCAGGCACAATGCAACCTGGGAAAAACCCCAATGCCTCATGCAAAGTTGCATGACTTTGTATGAGGCAACTTTTTTCAAGGAATTAGGCGATGGATGAATTCGATGTTGTACGAAGTGGACTTTGTATGAGGTATTACTGTATTATACAATGGAGACCCCTCTCTATTTCCATTAGTTCTTCTTAGACCACTTTAGCAGTTTCTGATCTCTTTTATCTCACTTGATGACTGGTTGTTGCCTGCCTAATTGTGTGGCTTTATAGTCATTATTTCTTTCACCCCCAAGTTACACATATTTTCAGTGTTCATAGGCAGTGGGAAAGGACAGCTGGCCTTCTGCTACTAATTCTTGACTAGCTAATTGCTTGGTGTCTCAATCCTAAGCATTTAAGTCAGTTCCCTGTTGTCTCAATTCTGCTAAGCATTTAAGTAAGGAATGAGGTATGGCATTGACATATATTGTATTTGTCTTGGTCTGTCATCTAGGTCATTCCTGCTGTAGGTTGTCAGCAGAGAACACTCCTTCCTAAAATTAAGGTATAAAAATATGCCTAGTATACGAAGGCTACTTAGATCAGGGATTCTCAACCTTTTCAAGCCGGGGGCCGGGTCATGCTCTCTCAGTCAGCTTTGAGGACTGGATGGCCATTTTGCTCTGCCTACACAATGGAGGTGGCCATTTTGTCCCAACAGCCTCAGTGGGGCAGCCATTTTGTTTCTCGAATACCCTTGGAGGGGGTGGAGGACCACATGAACTGTTGCTGTGGGCCGGATCTGGCCCATGGGCCTTAGGTTGGGAACCCCTGATCTGGGTAGACTATATACTAGGCATACTTTTATATCTTAATTTTAGGAAGGAGTGTTCTCTGCTGACAACCTACAGTAGGGGTTTCCAAACTTTTCGTGCCATGGGCTGGTCACGTGGTTAAGTGGGCCAGTCACGTGGTTCCTCCCACTGTAAAATGTGTCCACGGCTGTCGTAAACGTATGTATGACAGCTGCAAGTGGATTTATGGCAGTGTTTGCACATGTGCGGGCACGTTTTGCTTCCATAAGAGGTGAGGGTGTCATGGGCCGGATGATTTGGCATTGCAGGCCATAGTTTGGCCACCCCTGACATACACCATGAATTGTTCCATTTTCTTATTTTGATGCCTAAAATAATGCTGGATTTTTGTGCCTTACGTTATTTGAAAAATTAAAATCTTTGAATTTGAAAAAAAGGTAATTTTTTTTTAGTGATCACAGCCTTTTTTTTAGACAAGTTTGCATGTAATTTTATCTATGGACAATCACAGTGCAAGCTGCATCCCAAAACTCTAAACTTTGTTTTTCATTGGATGAACCTTACCTCATCTCCAGTCTGTTGACCTTTTTCAAGTATGTTGCTAACTCAGCATGTTCCAGAGTTCATCACAGTTTGTTTGTTTTTTAAAGTCAGAACATAAAGAAACTACCTTTGCAGCATAAATATGAAAGACCATTTTTCAATGAGTGGAAGGTAATGCTAATACAAGAGCCTATTGCATCCCTACTTGAATTGTTGGATTGAATGTAGAATCTTTTGTTTACTACTGAGCTTTATTCTCCAAAAAACACAAAGAGTACATGACAGTTATTTATATCAAGCTGTTTTTTAGATTATTTGTCTCTCTAGGTTGGTATTGTTTTCCCAGCTTGGGAGCAAAGATGCCGAATTTAAAGCAGAAGTTTGCTGCCTGATCCTTTACATTAAAAATAAGAGGATTGAGCATGGGACTTTCCTGTCTATCTTTATAACAGAATATTGCACAATTTAAAATTATGGATGTACAGTGGTACCTCATACAGCGATTTTAATCCGTTCCATGGGGCTCGTTGTTGTACGAAACAATTGCTATACGATGCATGCATAGTATAGCTATTTTTCCTATGTACATTGTATGTACAACATTGTACATTGTTGCATTGTACAACAATTGTTTTTGATAAGTGGTTTTTCCCATTGAAAAATTGTACGATTTTTTCCATAGGAAAATTGTTATGCGGGACACCATTTCCCCCCCAAACAACAACAACAACAACAACACCTAATTGTTATGCGATTTCATCGCTATATGGGGCGATTGTTGTATGAGGTTCCACTGTATATGAAATATAGGTAAAATTCAAACTAATTAAAAAGTTTAATTGAGTAGACTATTTTGACTAGATGTGGACTATTTCAATATTGTTTTGGCCACTTGCTAGATCTTCTTCTGTACGCATAGTACAGTAAAACCCCGGGTTACAATGGAGGTCCGTTCCAACAGCTTCTATCGTTAAGCCGAAATGGTTGTAAGCCAGAGGGGATCCATGGGGGGGGGGGAGAGAAATGCTCCAATGCACCAAAAATAATCATTAAAAAATAAAAAATACAGACACAATTTCTCTCCAACCTCACAAAAAAAATGAAACCATCTCCTACCTTTTCACGCGTTTGGGGACAGCCTCCAATGATGGCCATTTTTTTGGGACCTTTTTAGGCTGTCTGCAGCCCGTGCAGCCTTCAGGAGGGGATAGGGTTATCCATGCTCCCCCGACCCTCCCAGAGCCTCCACGGGTGGTGCACAACCCCAAATCCGGCTCTGACAATGGTGATTTTTTTTCTGGCTTTTTAGGCTGTTCTCCATTTCATGCAGGCTCCGTGAGGATTGGGGGAGTGTGGATACCCTCCCTCCAACCTCCCAGAGGCAGCCTAAAAAGCAAAAAAAAATTTTTTTGCCATAGTCGGCGGCAGCTTTGGGGCTGTTCACCACCCGTGCCGGGGGGGGTCGGGGGGTACCCATGCTCCCCCAACCCTCCCAGAGCCTGTATAGGTGGCGCTCAGCCCAAAATTCACAATGGCTACTCCCCTCCAGGCTTTTTAGGCTATCCGCCACCCATGCATGCTCTGGGATGGCTGGGGGAGCATGGATAAACTCGCCCTGACCCTCTTGGAGGCTGCACGGGCAGCCGAAAACTAACAAGAAATGCCTCCGACTATAATGAAAAAGCCTAAGTGTGCTACACTTTTTCATTAGCTTTTTACCCTCTAAATTACTGTATGCTTTAGCCCAGCAAAGATGGCAATTTCAATGTGTGGGATAGCACTTTCCCACATACCAACTGCATTGGAATGTAAACATGCTAGCCTCGTGAATTGGGAGAAACAAATTCTAAAGTGTGATAGACATGACATCTTGTAAGATCATTGGTTGGAATCCCTTGGGGGAATGGCTGGGAGGGAGACTTTGGAGTGAGGAGATAAAAGCCAGAAGGTGGGGGCCAGAGACTCTCTTGAACTTTGAACTGCCATCATGTAGTCACTTTACCCAGAAAAGGGGGGAGGCAGCTTTCCCTGGAGAACAGCTTTCTTTGCTTTGGATTGCTTTTCTAAGTTTTACTGGACTTTCCTTTGTACTTGTTCTGTACTTTACTTTGGATTTCAATACACTTTTTAATACCTGGAGAGACTTGGAGTGATTACTTGGCCTCAACGCTACCATTATTACACCTTATTACACTAATCTGGAGGCTTGGGTTGTTCAGACAGGGGGGTGCAGCTCAAAAGCGTGAAAGGGCTTACTCAAGGGTAAAGTCCCTTTCATGACACCGACGACGATGAGAACACTTCTGCAGTGGTGGTGGCCGCCATTTTGAATCTATGGTATCGCATAATTTTTGGGTCATAACTCGAAAATCGGTCGTAAACCGGATATTAAATTTAATAAAATCCCAGCTCGTAACCCACAGCAAACGGATACCATACCTGTCAAGTTTTGGATTTGAAAATAAGGGAAATTTTGGCCACACCCCTCTGTGGGTGTGGCCAAATCTGTGGACATGGCCAAATATAGCCATGTGACTTGCTGGGCTCTAGTCATGCCTGCCACATGGCCATGGAAATGTCTGCAAACACAGACAGCACTGGCTCTTTGGCTGTAAATGGAGATCAGCACTGCACCCTAGAGTTGGATACGACTGGGAGATTTTGCTTTCTTAGGATCAAAGATCACTGCAGATAGTGATTGCAGCCATGAAATAAAAAGACAACTGATGCTTGGGAAACAAGCTATGAGAAACCAGGGGAACATAGTTAAAAGTAGAGGCATCACCTTGCAAACAAAAAATTGCATAGTCAAAACAATGGTATTCCCGGTGGTAATGTATGGGTGTGAGAGCTGGACCATTAGGAAAGCTGAGCGCAGAAAAATAGATGCCTTTGAAATGTGGTGTTAGAAATAGGTCGATCCTAGAAGAAATCAACCATGACTGCTTATTAAAGGTCAAATAGTAAAGATGACGCTAAAGTACTTTGGACATCAAATGAGAAGAGAGGATTCACTTGAGAAGGCCTTGATGCTGGGAAAGATGGAGGACAAAAGAAGGGGGTGGCCAAAAATAAGGTATTGTAGATGCAATGGGCACAAAGCTGTGTGGGCCAAAGAACCCTTTCCCCATCTTATTGGGGGACTTTTGTTTTGTTTTCTTTCTTGTTTACTCAGTGGCTTAAGTGACTAAGATGCTGACTGGGAGGCAGAAGGTCAGCAGTTCGAAAGCAAGAAATTGCAAGTAGATAAATAGGGACCACTTCGGTGGGAAGGTAACAGCGTTCCATGTGCTCTGGTGTCTAGTCATGCCTGCCACATGACCACGGAAATGTCTGCAGACGCAGACAGCGCTGGCTCTTCGGCTTTGAAACAGAGATGAGCACTGAATCCTAGAGTCGGATACGACTGGATTTCGAGCAAGGGAAACCCCCCTCTCTCTCTCATATAGTGATCAGGCAACACCCCCCCCCCAATTAGGGTGGAGGAGCAAGGGATTAATCCCCCCCTCTCTCTCATATAGTGATCAGGCAACCTCCTCCCCTCCCAAGTTAACTCTAGAACTCTAGAAACAAAATCCTCCAACCAGGAGGCAGGGCAGAAACAGCTCAATAAAGCATGAGGCTTCCCCTGCATATATGAAATATATCGCTCACCTAGAGTAGACTCCTGCTCCCAGCAGCCAAAACGAAGCCTCCAGGACCATGTGGCTGGCAGGAAAGGGAAAGAGAAAGGGAAAACTACAGAACGTGCACCCCCCTTCTCTCTCTCTCTCCTTCCACAAGCGAAAAGCCTGCCACACAGTGACCTCTGGTGGCCGGGAAAAAATACTGCAGCTTCGCCTGTGAGGGCTCCGGTCAGGGTATTTTTAAAAAAAATTAAGGGAAAATACGGGGAAATTAATAAAATGGGAGGGGGTGGGAAGAGGGGTAAAAATAAGGGGTTTTCCCGGGAAAAACAGGATAGTTGACAGGTATGAGCAAACGTAACCTGAGGTAGTTGTAAGCCGGGGTTTTACTGTATAGCATAATTTGCATGCTCATAATCTTGGGGACATGAAAGGAGCCTCATCCAGGCATCCTCTGAGCGGAGTTTCTCCAGCAAAAATCCTTCTCAAAACAGAGTAATTTTTGACACAAAGTTTATTTATTTAATGCTATATTGATTGCATTTTTCAACAAAAAAATGCAAAAAAATGTGGGAAATGTTTTGCTCAGAATTCAGTCCTTGTGGGTCATAAGAGAGTCCACACAGGAGAGAAACTGTACAGGTGCCAGGAGTGTGGGAAATGTTTTGCTCAGAATTCAGTCCTTGTGAATCATAAGAGAGTCCACACAGGAGAGAAACCATATAGGTGCCAGGAGTGTGGGAAATGTTTTTCTCATAATTCAGTCCTTGTGATTCATAGGAGTGTCCACACAGGAGAGAAACCATATAGGTGCCAGGAGTGTGGGAAATGTTTTTCTCGGAATTCAGTCCTTGTGGGTCATAAGAGAGTCCATACAGGAGAGAAACCGTACAGGTGCCAGGAGTGTGGGAAATGTTTTGCTCAGAATTCACACCTTGTGGGTCATATGAGAGTCCACACAGGAGAGAAACCGTACATGTGCCAGGAGTGTGGGAAATGTTTTGCTCAGAATTCACACCTTGTGAAACATAAGAGAGTCCACACAGGAGAGAAACCGTACAGGTGCCAGGAGTGTGGGAAATGTTTTTCCCAGAATTCACACCTTGTGAGTCATACGATACTCCACATAGGAGAGAAACCATACTGATGCCAGTAGTGTGGGAAATGTTTTGCTTTGAATCAGCTGCTTGAAGGACATAGGCGAATCCATAGACGGGGAAAAACTGCTTTGAATCAAAGTAATATGGCAAGAAATTGTGTATGCTTCAGATCCTCATATTCAGATCCACACACATTAAAGGTAGCTTTATTTGTGCTTCTGCCAATGTGATTTATATTAATTCACATTTTGGGCCATTCAACAATTATGTGATCCATTTTTTGGGAGGGGGAACTGACTCCCTACCCCCCATGTAATCCCATTGTAATTTTTGCTTCGACACCCACCCACCCCCTTAAGGTTACATAATCCAGAGCTTGTGTGAACTTTGTTCACTGCCCTGGACTCACCTGCGGCGGCAGTGGGTGGTAGGACTTCGCTGCCCCCCCCCAAGACTTATTTGTGGCTGGGGCAGAGAGGCCGCTGCAGTATTGTGACATGGTATTGCTTTCTATTGATATATTGTCTGGACTGAATATTCGTCACTGCCACTTTTTACTTTTGGACTTGTTGGGGCCGGAGAGAGATGTGTGAGATCTTATTGCATTACTGAGATGTTACTGTGTTACTGTATTCTATTATATTGTGTACTGTATTTTTCCTGTATTGTATCATTGTTTGATATGTTGTGAGCCGCCCTGAGTCGGCGTATGCTGAGTGGGCGGCATACAAATCAAATAAATGAAATGAATGAAATGAATAAAATGAAACATTCACAGAAAATTAGTTCTGTATTTTGTTGGATAATTTTTGCTGAATGCTTTGAAATGCAAACCCTTTTCAATTCACCTTTTCTTTCTTCTTCGTTCCTAAAGTACAACTGCTCAGGCATAGTTTAAGTAAAAGGAAAAATAATGTTTACTTTCTAGACTTGTGTTCAATGTTGTCAGGTAGATAATACACCAGTTCACTCTATCTTAGTTGTAATAAAAACAGAAATAACACTCTCTCAAGCAAATGATAGTTGGATACTGAATTACTAGCTTTCTGAAACTAACATTTTGAATCAGAAAGACAACTGAACCAGTCAGACAGACTAAACTAGCAGTAACAACACACACATAGAGTATTGCAGCCAAAACTCTGCTCACAATCTGAGTTTGATCCCGAGGGGACCAAGGTTGATTCAGACTCCCATCCTTCTGAGGTTGGTAAAATGAGTACCTAGCTTGTTGGGGGCATAATGCTAATTATCTTGTGAACTACCTAGAATGTACTCTAAGTGTGATGGGTTGTTATTGCTATTGCTTGTTATGCAGTTAACAAGTGGTACCTGCACCAAAACACCCTCATATGGAGCATTCTTATATAAACAGTTATCTTTTGAAGAGAAGAAATATTTAACCTGCTGATTGTCTGTTTAGATTCAAAACAGCCAGTGACTATGTTTGTTAAATGCTGACCCTTCCCATCTCCATGTTGGTGTACAAAATCAGCACAAAGCATGCTTGCAGTAAGCTGAACATACTAAGTAGCCCCATTTACCTGATTGTTTTGTTATGATCTTCCTACTTTTCTTTGTACTTCAGCTATAATCTTTTCAACATTCATCCATTCAGCAAGATGTGTTATTTTTGCTCCCCATAGGTTTAGCCTAGCCTCTTCTGGTTTAATATTTAGAACTTGAGAGGTGTGCAGAAATTTTTTCCTCAATTTTAGCCGTTCCCTGATGTTAATGAAGTGGATGGTTTGGATACTATTACGTTATTTCATTTGTTATTTTTCTGTGCACTCATGTTATATTTTGGTGTGATCTCGCCCCAGATTTTGTGGCATCAGGCTACTGATGATTCTAAATCCCCAGTATCTGGATAACATTACTCAGTGGTTTCATATTGATTTTAAACACAATAGGGAACAAAAATAGAGATCTATAGTACACCGTAATATTAATAACCAGACTGTTAATCAGTTCTCCCCCATCTCACCTCTTGGAAATACCCATGTAATAAGCGATGAAGTAACTCGGTGCTGCTGTCAGACATCCAGAGAGCTACACTGCAAGATCTTACCCCATAAGGAAGGGATGTGGCTGTGCGTGAACCTATAAAGAAGGAATGTGGCCGTGCGTGTGCAGAATGCGTTTCCACACCTGTCCAGCCTATCCTGTAATGTGCCGTGCACACCTAACTTTTGTCCCTGAGATCATCGCCATGAGGGTCCGGGGGCCGAGGGTGGGGTGTTCACTCCAGCAAGTTGAAAAAATCACTGCGCGCACACAAATGGGGGAAAGGTCCGCACGCCATCACTCTTGAGACGTGCGCGCGGAGAAAAAAGAACCCCACGTGCAGCACAGTCTGCGCATGCCCAAGAAAGTAAAAATGCTGCATGGATGTGGGCAAGCCCCTTCTTCGGGAGACAAGACCTCCCTCCTCCGGGAGGCACTTGCCTGCTGGAGAAAACTTGCCCCTTTTCCAGGAGGCAAGGGCCGAATGCGGAGCTCTGTTCCACCCTTGCCTGCCCGGAAAAGTGAACCTCTTCCCTGACAGGGAGGCTACTTTCCACCCGGGAATGCGCGTTATCGGACAAAGAGCGGCCTGCCAGCTTTCCTTTTCCCCTCACTGTTTTGAGACCAGCTGATCTTGAAACAGCGAGGGGCAAAATGGAATCTGACAATCAGGCTGCTTTTCCACCTGGGAATGCGCATTACCGGATGAAGAGCAGCCTGCTAGCAGCTCTCCCCCCCCCTTGCTGTGTGGAGAGCAGCTCTCGAAGCAGCGATGGGGAAAAGGGAAGCTGACAGTCAGGCCGCTCTTCATCCGAGCGAACCCGGGAGAGGCGGGGCACCCGGCAGGGAAGGGGGACAAATCGCGTCCACTTCCCCACACTTCCCTGCCTCCCCCCTAGGCGAAGACAGGGAAGGGGGAATGGATTGCGTCCACCTCCCCACCCTTCCCTACCTCCCACCGGACAAAGACAGGGAAGGGGAAACGGATCGCATATGCCTACCCCCCCTTCCTTGCCAACTCACCCGGGCGCAGGCAGAGAAGGAAGGTGAGAGGCAGGCTACTTTCCCCCCCAGGGAAATAAAAATAAAAATGGAATGAGAACGGGGAAGAAACAAAAAGAGAGAGTGACAGAAAATCAGCAAGACAGAGATATAAAAGCAGAGAGAAATGAAGAGACAGAAAGACAGAAGAAAGAGAGAAACAGAAATAGAGAGAGAAAAAGAAAAAAGAAGCAATAAAGACAGACAGAGGGGAGAGAGAAAGCAAGAACGAATGAGAGAGAGGGGAAGAAAAGATAGAGAGAAAGACAGAGAGCCAAGGAAAGAGAAAGAGAGAGAGCCAGAGATAAAAATACACACACATACCTTCCCACAATTTTTTTAAAAAATCAATAACCCCTGGCAAGGCTGGGCAATCAGCTAGTAGCATAATAAAATCTGTTGAGACGTCTAGGATTTCTTGGTCCATTATAATGGGAATTCAAACCTTTTTATGAAGTCAAACAAAGTTTTGGTGAAAACTGTGACCCAGAATCTTCTTAATGATGTATTCTGGTCTAGGTCAGAGGACATAAATCTCAATGTTGAATTGCTACTAGTTAAGGGGTTGCTACTGCATTGTGCACCTTATGACTTAGCACTTGACAAGGAATAAAAGTATATTATAACAGATGGCTCCATAATTAGGATAAATTTGTTGAAACTTACACTGTTTCACTTAATCTTGTATTTGCTACCTCTGGGGTACAAAACTATTAAGATTCTAGCCTAAATTATATATATTATTTCATCAATATCCATTCTTTATTTGGATTTATTGTAGATGATATTGCTTAAAATTGAAACACCACTCAGTTGTTTTTAGTTGTTGTTGTTGGTTTTTTGCCACCAAAATACCACTAGGCTCTTTGTCTTTGTCTTGTGGTTGCAAGGCTTACTATAATTTTTACTGGTCAATTGGTTAAAGTTCATTTTGGTCAAGAAGATGGCTATTTTTCCTGTTCCCCAAAGGAAGTTGGGGATAAGGAATACTTTGACTAGATTGATTTTATGCTGTGTGGTGTGTTTTTATAATATGTCACAAAATGATGAAGAAGAGAAGGACTATAGAGCCAAAGTGAAAAGCATTATCAGTATTTCATCACTTCTTCATTACACAGAATTCCAGTCTTGTGAATGATTACAAAGAATATATTGAAGAGTACAAAAGGGAAGCTAGGGAACAAGACATAATGTTCGTAATGAAATCCTGTGAGCTTGAAAACAAAACTAATTCCACAGGGCCTAAAGGCACCTCCAAAATGATATTTTTGGTATAATACACCTGAAAGCTGCAAGACGTAAAGCAACTGTGTCAGTCTTTCTCCTGGTTGCTACTAGTCTGGCTGAGTGCATGCGCCAAATAAAAAAATATTCAGAGAATAAAGCATAAAATCCCATGTGACATAGTACTGTTTCCCCAGATTTCTTTCTGCTCTGCTCTTCAGATTTCGTTCTAAATTGCATGGCAGCATCGTAGAAAGGTGCTATATGCAGATAGTAATCTACGCAATAACTTTTTGAACTTTTATTTAATATTATAAAACTACATTAGACACTCTGCTTCCCCTTCTGCCTGGCTTACCAACAAATGTCACACCCCCCCCCCCCAAGGCCTAGGTATTTAGTTGTCAAGTTAGTCCTGGTAATTTGAACATCTGTGTGATTGTTTGGGAAATGTCCCACATGAACAACTGTAATTGCCAAATACATGTGGATGTGCATATATTTAACGTGTCTTTTAGACTCCTATTGGCTTTTATTGTTGCAGGCTCCAGGCATAAACATGAACATGTAGCTTATATTACTAGAGCATACTGTATTTCACTTTTATGTAAGGAAAGCAAGTGGCGTGACAAGGATTAAATGTGAGACAACTTTGGGATATTGGACAACTACATGTCATGTACAGTGGAACTCTGGATAACGACACAACTTGGTTCCACAAGTTGTGTTTTTATCCGGATTTTGACACTATGTGGTCCCTATAGAAGATGCTCAGCATAAGGGGAAAAATGCCCCCAAAAAAGTCATTATCCAGAGCATCGATACCAAATGACGTTTTTTGATGTTTTTTTGTCCTTATGCAGAGCATCACATGGTTGATATGCGGATTTTTGTCCTTATCCGGTGCTATCGTTAACCGGAGTTCCACTGTATTGTGTTAGAACCCTGGTAGCATAGTAGTTAAACTGCTGTTCTGCAACAAAAAGGTTGTGAGTTCAATCCCGACCAGGAGACAGGGTTGACACAGCCTTCCATCCTTCCCAGGATGAGTACCCAGCATGTTGTGGGCAAAATGCTTCTTAACTTGTCAACCGACCATAGAGTGCACTAAGCAAGTGTGATTGCTCTGCTTTTTGCTTTGTTGGGCAGAGGTAGCAAAATCATGATTTTTTTAAAAAAAAACTTTTTTAATTTTCTTGGTCTGGTTTTTGTTTGTTTGTTTGTTTGTTTTGTTTTTTGGTCTTTTGTCCAGCACTCAAATGATTTTATTCAAGAGCTCGGAAGGAACTTCGATTACATGGCAGCTATGGTAAAGTCTTGAGGATGTGTCCCTAAGAGCTTGAAACTGCACATAGATTACTAAAACTCATAAGAACATAAGAACAGCCTTGCTGGAACAGGCCACAGCCCATCCAGTCCAGCATTCTGTCTCACACAGTGGCTCACCATTTCCTTCAGGGTATTCCCAAGGAGATGCCTTCACCTGCTTAGGATTCCCTGGAAATGGCATTGAGAGATATCCTGCCTATCTCTCCAACCCCGAGGCTGTCCTTAAGTATCCATAATTATAGCCATTGATACCCTTGTCCTCCATGAACTTGTCTAATCCTTTCTTAAAGCTGTCAAGACTGACAGCTGTCACCACTTCTTCTGGCAGGGAATTCCATAGACCAGTAATCCTCTGGGTGAAAAAGTACTTTCTCTTATTTGTTTGAGAACTAGTACCCAAATGTTTCATCGAGTGCCCCCTAGTTCTAGTGTTGTGCGATAGGGAAAACAGTTTTTGCTTATCTACTTTGTCCACACCGTGCATGATTTTATAAACTTCAATCAGGTCACCTCTTAGACGCCGTCGTTCAAGAGTGAAAAGGCCCAACCATTGCAGCCTCAGATGGTAAGGAAGGTGTTCCAGTCCCCTAATCATTCTGGTTGCCCTCCTCTGTACTTTCTCCAACTCGATAATATCCTTCTGGAGGTATGGCGACCAGAACTGTACACAGTATTCCAGATGGGGCCTCACCATAGATTTATAAAGAGGCAAAATGACACTTGCTGACTTATTTTCTATACCCTTCCTAATGATCCCTAACATTGAGTTTGCTTTTTTCACTGCTGAGGCACACTGGGTTGACATCTTCATTCAGCTGTCCACCAGGACACCAAGGTCCCTTTCCTGGTTTGTCGCAGAGAGTTCAGACCCCATCAGTTTATAAATGTAATTTGGGTTCTTTGCCCCAACATGCATTACTCTGCACTTACTAATGTTGAAACTCATTTGCCACTGTTTTGCCCACTCCCCCAGTGTCGAGAGATCCCTCTGGAGCTCCTCACAATCTCTCACAGTTTTCACTACCCTGTATAATTTAGTGTCGTCAGCAAATTTGGCTACCTTGCTTTTTACTCCTACCTCTAGATCATTTATGAAGAGGTTGAAAAGCAGGGCTCCCAGTACTGAACCTTGGGGGACCCCACTCTTTGCTTCCCTCCACTTGGAGAAGTGTCCATTTAGTGCTACCCTCTGTTTCCTGTCCCTTAGCCAGTTGCTGATCCAGGACAAGACCTGTCCCTTTATTCCATGACTGGTAAGTTTATTCTAGAGCCTTTGGTGTGGGACCTTGTCAAAAGCCTTCTGAAAGTCCAGATAAACAATGTCAACTGGATCCCCCTTATCCACATGCTTGTTGACACTCTCAAAAAATTCCAACAGGTTAGTGAGGCATTATTTGCCCTTGCAAAAGCCATGTTGGCTCTCCTTTAGCAGCGCCTTCTCTTCTATGTGCCTATTAATTCTATCTTTTAGGATGTTTTCCATCACTTTACCTGGGACACATGTCAAACTGACAGGTCGGTAATTTCCTGGATCACCCCTGGATCCTTTTTTGAAAATTGGTGTTACATTCGCTACCTTCCAGTCATCAGGCACAAAGCCTGATTTGAGGGAAAGATTATATTTTTTGGCTAGGAGATCAGCAATTTCATCTTTAAGTTCCCTGAGAACTCGTGGATGGATGCCATCTGGTCCTGGTGATTTGTTAGTGTTTAGTTTAACAAGACATGCAAGGACCTCCTCCCTGGTTATTTCTATCTGGCTTAATTCTTCGGTTTCCCTCCCTACGATGATAGGCTCTGTTTTGGGCATGTGGTCTCTGTCTTCTTCAGTGAATACTGAAGCAAAGAATTCATTGAGTCTCTCTGCAATCTCTGTTTCCTCTTTAATAACCCCTTGCCTTCCATTGTCATCTAATGGTCCAATGGCCTTCCTAGTTGGGTTCTTACTTCTAATGTACTTAAAGAAGTCTTTGTTATTTCTCTGAGTATTTTTAGCTATACGCTCCTCAAAGTCTTGCTTTGCTTTCCTGATTGTTGCCTTGCATTTGTTCTGCCAGAATTTATGTTTCTGCCTGCTGTCCTCTTTCGGACAAGCCTTCCATCTTCTAAATGAGCTTTTCTTGCTCTTGATCACTTCCCGAACAGCTCCTGTAAGCCACATTGGAGTCCTCTTGGACCTGGCAGTGCCTTTTTTCCTTTTGGGTATGCATTCTCCTCCAGTATTATAAGGCTATTCTTCAGTAGAGGGACAATAGCTTTTTCTTTTCCTTCCCACTCTTCCAAGAGATATCTGTCTTGAGACTTTGCAGCTGTGGGCCTTGGTGACGCTTTTTTTGAAGATATCCCTTGTAGACAAGAATACATTTGGAACCCTGTATAGTGGTGGTAGTTAGTATCTTTCACACTTCCCTTCCCTCTTCCTCCTTTTCTACCATGTACAGATTTTAATCAGAAGAATGTGGAGGGAGTGTTTCCAAAGCGAAAGGAAATTTCCTGTTTTCTTTTCTCTGTTTATTTAATAAAAGAATGCCAAGGACTTTCAGAACAAAAGTCACTTTTTTGTTGCAATTGAGTATTTCAAGGAAAAGCTGGCTTTGTTTCTTGATGCACTTTTCATATACTGCCACAGAAAGATGTATAAATATATTTTTCTCCTTTCTTTTTTAGAGAAAAAAGGCACTGAGGCATAAGTGAGAATTACGCAAATGGTTTTTTACAGCTTTTGTTTCAGTTCAGTAGCACTGGTGGCCTTGCAACCATCCACACAAAGGCTGCCATTTACCAGTGAATACTCCCTGGTTCTCCCTCCCCTTAATAAAAACCAACCATCTTTGGCTAAACTCCACAGAAAGCTGAAAGGTCCATAAAATATTTCCCAAACAACGCTTCCGACAGCTGATACTGGGAAGCTATGGAAAACAAAAGCAGACAGCCTTAATTTCGAAACAGTTTTGGAGCCATACCCATCAAGCGCAGTTCCGAAAAATACGGGAAATTACTTCGCATGCTCAGTAACCTGTTTGTGCATGCGTAGAACCTGTTTGTGCATGCGCAGAACCCCTTTGCACATGCACAGAACCCCTTTGCGATAGGCACGCATGCGCAGTAACCCCTTTCCCTGCTGTTCAAAATACAGGACGGTGGCGGGAAAGGGGAGGAACGAGCGCTAAAATACAGGAAATCCCGGCCAATATGGGATACTTGACAGGTATGTTTGGAGCACCTTGTTGATATTCAGGTCAGAAAACTGTATTCTGTTTTCAGCCTTTCCCTCCTATTGTACTCGCTCTTCTTTATTGGCTATGAGTTCCTGCTGTATAGAAGGGCTTTCTGGTACTTTTCCTACATTTCCCCTCTGAATATAAAAAAAGCCAAACAAAACGAAAAATTGGTTTTCTTTCTGTTTTTCCTTTCTAAGAAGCTGTGTTTTGGGGTTTTTTTCATGTTTCAGACAAGTATGATTTCAGGTGGTTTGACAGTTTAAAGAAAGATGAGGTAAGGAGTAGAGGCTTTCATCCCTTGAGGTCTTGATCTTAAGAATTTTTACTCAGTGGCTCAAGTGGCTAAGATGCTGACTGGGAGGTGGAAGGTCAGCAGCTCGATTACCGAGTACTGCAGGACGGAATGAGCTCCCGTCTTTGTCCCAGCTCCTGCCAACCTAGCAGTTCGAAAGCAAGAAATTGCAAGTAGATAAATAAGGACCACTTTGGTGGGAAGGTAACACCGTTCCGTGCGCTCCGGGGTCTAGTCATGCCTGCCACATGACCATGGAAACGTCTGCAGAAGCAGACAGTGCTGCCTCTTCAGCTTTGAAACAGATGAGCACTGAACCCTAGAGTCAGATATGACTAGCTTTCGAGCAAGGGAAACCTTTACCTTAAGTCACACAGATTTCTTAGGATGACAGCTGAAGTAATTTATTTTTGGACAAAAATGTCTTCATAATTAAGCATTAATCAAGGGAAGAGCTTCCCTTCATGTATCATTTGAGCCCCTTTGTTAAAAATGATCACCCATTTCTATTACTGAGCTTATGTTCCAGTGCATTAGATATGGGTGCAGAAGGTTTCAAATGGCAGTGCTTTATTTCTAACAGGTTTGTATAACTTAATTTTTCCGTTGCTTCAGATAATAGAAGATCCATGTTACTTTACATGATTTAAGACTGTAAATTCATCAATGTTTCTCAGAATATAATTACTGATATATCCTGTTGCTCTGTTGACCTACTTCCAAAATTTTGCTTCCTTCATTTTGCAATAATTAATTCCATCTAGGTGATCTGAGCTTTGAAAGGAGAGAGCTCTTGGAACATTTTATGCACGTTCCTTACTAATATTTATCTGAGGCATGGGACTTTGTTCTTAACGTAGCAACCTGATATTACCTAAAATATTTGGATTGTCATTTATCACAAACATGCCAGTTCATTTTTCATAATTCTCAGTGATCAGAAGTGTAGATGAGGTTCATAGCTGTCAAGTATCCCTTATTGGCCAGGAAAACCCCTTATTTTACCCTCTTTCCCGCCACCATCCCTTATTAATTAGACTGCAATGCCCTATTGCTGCCATTGGAGGGCAGCACAGGATAAGCATAGTTGTCAAGTATCCCTTATTTGCCGGGAAATTTCCCTTATTTCCAAATCCAAAACTTGACAGGTATGATGAGGTTGTGTTGGGATGGGGACGGGTGGACTACTTATTTCTTTCCTTCTAAAACCACCTGCTTAATTAGATAATGAAGTTTAAAACAAATGCCAGTTTTGCTTTTTTTTAAATGTTTCATGGTTCCAAAAAGCAGACACCCACACCCCCAATTACAATTTTAATAATTCATGTTTTCCTGCTTCTCTTGAGAACGAATTACAAACTATTGCGGAGCATAGGAACTAATACTCAGTGCAACTGTCAGTGGCTACATGAAGCCATTGTTTTGCTGAAGAGTCAAGTTTCAGACCCTCTTCCCATTTGCTTCTCTAGTCTGCTTTTGAAGGTGAGAATGGAAAGACCAAGCCATACATTTATTCCTGGAAACCATACAGTAGTATCAGTGTATAGAGGTGGAATGCTTTATTAAACCATGGAATGGGTTAATCTGAACCAAGAATATCAGTTGAGCTCTGGATTGCAAACCTTTTAAGTTTTATGCGTTTTCCCCTTTAATCCTGGTTATCTGTTTAAGGCAAGCTTCTTTTCCTTATCTAAATCATCTCAACATTGTGCCATGCTGGATTAAATGCTGGAAGTTACATTACTTTGCAGAAAATGGAAGTACTGTACAACCGCTAGTAACCAGATAGTTGAAGTGTTTTTGTCTTACTTACCCCGCCCAGCTCTGTGCCCATTTCGTCTACAATACCATCTAGCCATGTTTTTAAAAGTTTTTAACTAGATTTTTAATTGATGCAGATGGGAGGTAGTTTTTCAGTGTTTAGATTTTAAGGGTTTCAATAGTTTAAATGTTGGGGATTTTATGTACGCCGCCCAGAGCCGCATGTCGATTGGGGCAGCTATACAAATTGAATAAAAAATTAGCCTTCTAATCAGATTTTTCTCTTTAAAAACATTTTCAGTGGCCTTCTGTTAAACATACAGGTAAAAACTTACCTCTTTTTGGAATAATAATAATAATAATAATAATAATAATAATAATAATAATAATAATAATAATAATAATAATAATAATAATAATTTATTCTGGGTTGAAAGGGTTTTTGCAGGAAAAACTCCGCTTAGGGAACACCCAAATGAGGATCCTTTCATGTCCCAAAGAGCAGTACCCAGGTCTCAAATGCCAACTTGCCGGCCTTTCAGCTAACAAGGCGAGCTTCTTAACCACTGAGCCCCAGCAGCCCTTTCTTTTTGGAATGACACAGCCCTATATTATATTTTCTTAAATCATAGAGTCCTCTGCACTTGCCTGTTCCACATTGCCTTTTGCTTCTTTTCCACCCTCTACAGCTCTCTCCACCTTTCAAGTTGTCGCTGCTACTGCCAAGCTATTGCCAACTAAAGGTGTACTATCTATTTCTGGTTTTTATTCTAGCTCCCAGAATTCTCCAAGAATTTCCCATTCAGAATTCTAGGAGCCCCTGGCCACAAGACACATGCCTGCATTTCTCTTGCCTGTCTTTGGCCTACTTCTTATACAAAAAGTGCTTCCTGAGAGGCCTAGGTCTTTGTGGAACAAAGTGTGGTCATGCTACACATTAGGTTCTATATATCATATCCTTCAAGCGTGGCTCCAGAAAATACAGGAAATTACTGCATATGCGCAGTCGTGCATGCTCAGTAACCTGTTTATGCATGCACAGTAACCCCTTTCCCCGCCATTCAAAATACGGGATGGCAGCGGGAAAGGGAAGAAACGAGCTGTAAAATACGGGAAATCCCGGCCAATACAGGATGCTTGACAGGTATGCCCTATATAGAGAACTACATCTGCCACAAACACCTAAACTTCCCAAGAATACTGGGGCATTTTTTCTTTTTTTCTTTTTTGTACAGGAAGTAGGCCAAATACAGTCTGGAAGATAGTCCCTATCCCAGGCGAGTGAAATGTATGTACATGTCAATGGCCAGGAACTCCCAGAATTCTGCCTAAGGAATTTGTGGAGAATTTTAGAAGTTGGAGTCTAAAAAGAAAGAAAAAATATAGCACATCCTTCTGCCAGTCAATATGCGATAAAGTCATCAAGCATTCTCAGGGACTGCTATGGAATTCCATAGCCACTGCAAGTATCTTTCAGCTATGTAATGTAAGGATGAAGTCAAAAGAGGCAACAGGAGTGCAAGCAGTTACAGAGTCTCAGTGTGGCAGAGAGAATGAGTACTGCTAGTGACTAACTATCAACAGCTAGATCCCATCATTGCAGGCAAGGTGTCAATACAAGATAAGGTTTGTTTTGTGAGTACTGTATACCAATCTAACCTTCTGGGGGGGGGGGGGGGAATCCAGTATGAAGTGTAGCACAGTCCACAACCTTACATCCACAAGAAAGATCCTACATCGAGCCCATTGGACAACTTCCAGAGATCCAGGGACTGTACACAACCACCCTTAGATTTTGGAAGGTCACATCTGTAACCCCCACTCCAATTTTCTTCTTTAAACTATGGGGGTTGTATCTGAAAAAGGCTCAGGCCCTTTTTGCTCCCTTGTGGCTTGATTTTTTAAAAAAAGTTCAAAAATTGGAAAATGTGTGAAGTGGCAGATGTACTGGGGGCCCTAAAAAAAATAACAACATTGCTTCCTCACATGCATGTTTCCCTCCACAGGGGGACTCTCATAACCCCACAAAACATTTTTAAATAAATAAAAAGAATTTGAGCAGAGGAGGGCAGTGATGGCGGCCACATTTAGGTATGTGCAGCCTGTGAACAACTTGTTGCCAATCCCCTGATGTAAGCTAGACTGGAATTGTGTCATTGTTGAAGGTAAATAGTTATGGTGATGGTCAGTGTGGTTATTGGAAATGTACAAGATCTGTTTTGCATTAGCTGGATTGTATCTTCTTAGTTGTTTCCTTCTCTTTGGCACTAATGGTTATTCATACTCCACCTGATACTATACCCCTTCATCTATATCTATAAAACAGAGGTGTGGGTTTGTATGTGCTCCAAAGGAACCCACACCCCTGGACCAATCTCACTGAAAGTTTGCACATACATACCTTGGGCTTGCGAGATCAGCACTGTGGGAGTCTCAAAACCCATTTTGGGGTTTATGCCCCCTAAAGTGGGATGCAAAAGGGACACCCCTACCGGCCGGAGAAGCAGCAACAAAACAGCAGTACTGCGCATGCGCAGCCAGCGATTTGAATTTTCCGCTGGGAGATGCTGCCGCTAAAGAAAGCTGTGGCTGTGATTAGCGGCCACAGCTTTCGTCAGCGGCAGGGTCTCCTGCCCGTAAACGTACAGTTCTGTCAAGCCGCGGCCTCCTTTTGCTGACCAAAGGAGGCCGTGGCTTAACAGAACATAACGTTTACAGGCCGGGGACGCCGCCGGGTGGAAAAGTAAAACTGCAGTCAAGTCACGTCATCCTTACTTTAAAGGACAAAAACAACCCAGGCAAGGCCGGGTAATTTGCTAGTATTAAAATATTCATGCTATCTCAAATGCTTAAAATCAAGGGTGTTAGCCTATTTAATCTCTTATGTCTTCAAGCATATTGTCAAATGGCTCTAACAATGCATATATTTTATGTTAGTATATTTATACCTCACTCTTATGTCAGATAGGTACCACTTTACCATTAAGGTTCCATCCCTTGAAAAATAAAGGCTCTTTCAGCATAGCAGAGTATAGCACAGCATTATTTTGTGTGTAAAAAACTGACCCTAAAACATTGTGTAAATATATGGCAAAATCTGCTAGGATAAATGGCATTTCTGTATCCCAATTGTGCAGTTAAATAGACACCCAGGTTAATTAGCAGCAGTTTGCCACTGTGACTTAAGCAGCTTCACTTATGAAGGTATCAATAAAAAATTGGGATTCTGGCCATTTAAAATAACTTACAATATTTAAGCTTTTCCTATGTGACTACCAGTGGCACCATTAAGTTTATCTAACACTTACATTCTATTTGATTTCAGGTATTCGCCCACAAATAATGAATGGCCCAATGCATCCTCGTCCATTGGTGGCTTTACTGGATGGAAGGGATTGCACAGTAGAGATGCCAATTTTGAAGGATTTGGCTACTGTTGCATTCTGTGATGCACAATCAACTCAGGAAATCCATGAAAAGGTAAAGGAAATTACTTTTTCTCTTTCAGATGAACTTGGACAGCATTTGTTGTTCAGTCGCACAGTTTATTCTGACCCTTTGCAACCCCAGGTATCTCTGTCCTCCACCATCTTCCTTAACCCACCCAGCTCTGTGCCCTTTGCGTCAACAATACCATCTAGCCATCTCATTCTCTGCCGCTCCCTTCTTCTTTTGCCCTCTACCTTTCCCAGCATCAAGGCTTTCTCAAGTGAATCCTCTCTTCTCATTTGATGTCCAAAGTACTTTAGCTTCATCTTTACTATTTGACCTTCTTGGACAGCATAAAAATGTAAACATGTAATTTTAAACAGTTTTAGTTTTTGCTAGGGAGCAGTCACCTTGCATCTTACTAGTTTTAACACTGTGACATCCGCGTTGATTGTTTACTAGTGTTTTGATATTTCATAGTTTAACTAATGCAAGGTACATCACCTACAACAGGGGTCAACAACCTTGGCTCTCCAGGTGTACTTGGACTTCAATTACCAGAAGCCCAAGTCAGCACTGATCAGGGCCTCTGGGAATTGAAGCCCAAGAACATCTGGAGAGCCAGGTTTGCTGACCCCTGACCTATAGCAATAGCTTTATTCAGTCCTTGTGTAATGGAAAATCAAAAACACATTCCAGGAGATGTGGCTGTTTCAGTTCACATGAGCCAAAATGAGTGTGAAGAGAAGACACTCCTGCACTTGTGTAGACAATTTGGGAATACGCACCACAGTTAGTGAAGAGTGGTCTAGCCCCATCCCCTATGTTTCCATTTCACTTCTGTGAAGAGTTCAGAAAGGAAAGCCTCCATTATCCACGTGAGTCCAGGACCCTGGAAAATCTGTATTCATAGCAGAAATGGAAGATGTAAGGCTAGCACACCTCCCCTTTATCTGTCCATAGTAGCTCATATTACATTCAGTCTGAGATCATATTCAAAGAGGATCCAGGCAGAATAGTCTCTTTGTAACAATGGAGATTGGGAAAGTGAGGGAGAAATTTAATCTTCTCTCATCTGTGTACCATCTCTGTATGTAAAACAAATGCTGCTGCCTCCCATTTGGTTCAGTTCAGCCCTAGCTCCAATTTCAGACAGTCTGCAGTTAGTACAATGGTGGACAGACCAGTCTAGTAAGTGCCCCCTTCAAAATAAGCAGACATTCTGAAGACATAGAAGGCGCCTCCCCAAGGAGTGGAAAACATTACAAGCACACTCGGGCATCCTCTGGACAACAGCTTGCAGTTGGCTAATCCTTCCTAGCCAGAATCATTGTACGGTAAACTTGCTGATGAGCAAAATGACCCAACAGTCATTAGGACCACAAAGGACAATAATTTCTATTTTAAGAAGAGGCATCTCTTCATCCAAAGAGGAACTCTTGGCTTCACTTTGTTCTGAACAAAAATGTGAGTCTCCTTTGTGTCCAGGAGACTTACAGAACATAAGAACAGCCTTGCTGGAACAGGCTACAGCCCATCCAGTCCAGCATTCTGTCTCACACAGTGGCTCACCATTTCCTTCAGGGTATTCCCAAGGAGATGCCTTCACCTGCTTAGGATTCCCTGGAAATGGCATTGAGAGAGATCCTGACTATCTCTCCAAACCGGAGGTTGTCCTTAGGTATCCATAATTATAGCAATTGATACCCCTGTCCTCCATGAACTTGTCTAATACTTTCTTGAAGATGTCAAGACTGACAGCTGTCACCACTTCTTCTGGCAGGGAGTTGCATAGACCAGGGATCCTCTGGGTGAAAAAGTACTTTCTCTTATTTGTTTGAGAACTAGTACCCAAAGGTTTCATGGAGTGCCCCCTAGTTCTAGTGTTGTGGGATAGGGAAAACAGTTTTTCCTTATCTACTTTGTCCACACCGTGCATGATTTTATAAATTTCAATCAGGTCACCTCTTAGACGCCATCATTCAAGAGTGAAGAGGCCCAACCGTTGCAGCCTCAGATGGTAAGGAAGGTATTCCAGTCCCCTAATCATTCTGGTTGCCCTCTTCTGCACTTTCTCCAACTCCATAATATCCTTCTGGAGGTATGGCGACCAGAACTGTACACAGTATTCCAGATGGGGCCTCACCATAGATTTATAAAGAGGCAAAATGACACTTGCTGACTTATTTTCTATACCCTTCCTAATGATCCCTAGCATTGAGTTTGCTTTTTTTTACTGCTGAGGCTCACTGGGTTGACACGCTCATTTTGCTGTATACCAGGACACCAAGGTCCCTTTCCTGGTTTATCGCAGAGAGTTCAGACCCCATCAGTTTATAAATGTAATTGGAGTTTTTTGCCCCAACGTGCATCACTCTGCACTTACTAGTGTTGAAGCTCATTTGCCACTCTCCCAGTGTCAAGAGAAGAAGAACTGGTTAGCATTGATCAACCTCAGTCTATACCATTCTGTAGGACAGGTCTGGCCAAACTTTTCAGGCCATTGGGCCAGTTACGTGGTTCAATGGGCCGGTCATGTGGTTCCTCCCACCAGAAGCGGAAGTAAAACGTGGCTTGCAGTTTGTTTTGAGACAGATGTGTTTTGCAACAGGATGAGATAGATTTTTTTAGGCTGCCATTTTCTCTGCTTAAACCTGGGGTGCCCCAACTACTGCCCACCGGCTGGATCCAGCTGGTGGGCCGTAGTTTGGGCACCCCTGCTGTAGGAGGTAATATTTATAAAACCTTACTACATTTACAACAGTGCTAGACACAGCTGTGCTTCATGTTGCTCCTCAGTGAGAGAACTATGATCAGTTTATATCTCCCATTTTGGAGCATTTCCATGCCTCCATTCTAAGAGGATGCTAGACTAACTACACCCCAGGTCTCACTTTAGAAACACACGTCCAATACTTATACTGAATGTGATTGAGTTTGTACCCTTTTGTTTAGTCGGTGATTGTGTGTGTTGACTTACTGTATTCAATTCATATTGTTTTTTATTCAGATTGCCACTGATGCCTTAGTTCTCATAGCCAAAAATGGACATGCCAGCATACCTGTCAACCATCCCGTTTTACCCGGGGAAACCCCTTATTTTTAACCCTCTTCCCGCCCCACCCGTTTTATTAATTTCCCCGTATTTCCCCGTATTTCCCTCCATCCGGAGCCGGGGCCGCCCGGACTGGAGACCACCACCCCCAGCCAGGGGTGAGGAGGAAGAGAAGCAGCAGCTGAGCAGCAGGAATGCCAGCTACCGCGCCGCTGCAGGGCCTCCAGAGCTGGAGGCCGCTCAGCTAGTCCTCCTCCTCACCCCCAGCTGGGGGTGGTGGTCTCCGGTCCAGGTGGCTCCCACCCAGCTCCAGAGTTGTCCCCCCAACCCTCACGGACCCACGGGACCCAGGAGAGGGGGCCGAATTCACCCCACCCCCTGATATTAAAAGGGAAAAGCCGATCGGGGTTTCCCCTTTAATATCAGTGGGTGGGGGGTGCGATCCCCCTCTCCACTGACTCCCCTGGGGACAGAAGGATTGGGGGGACAGACCCCTTTTGTACCCCCAACCCTCACGGACCCACGGGACTCAGGAGAGGGGGTCGAATCCACCCCACCCCCTGATATTAAAAGGGAAAAGCCAATCGGGGTTTCCCCTTTAATATCAGTGGGTGGGGGTTGCGATCCCCCTCTCCACTGGCTCCCCTGGGGCCAGAAGGGTTGGGGGGACAGACCCCTTTTGTACCCCCAACCCTCATGGACCCACGGGACCCAGGAGAGGGGGTCGAATCCACCCCACCCCCTGATATTAAAAGGGAAAAGCCAATCGGGGTTTCCCCTTTAATATCAGTGGGTGGGGGGTGCGATCCCCCTCTCCACTGGCTCCCCTGGGGCCAGAAGGATTGGGGGGACAGACCCCTTTTGTTCCCCCAACCCTCACGGACCCACGGGACCCAGGAGAGGGGGTCAAATCCACGCCACCCCCTGATATTAAAAGGGAAAAGCCAATCGGGGTTTCCCCTTTAATATCAGTGGGTGGGGGGTGTGATCCCCCTCTCCACTTGCTCCCCTGGGGCCAGATGGGTTGGGGGGGACAGACCCCTTTTGTACCCCAAACCCTCTCAGTCCCACGGGACCCTGTAGAGGGGGTCAAATCCACCCCACCCCCTGATATTAAAAAGGAAAAGCCGATCGGGGTTTCCCCTTTAATATCAGTGGGTGGGTGTTGCGATTCCCCCTCTCCACTGGCTTCCCTGGGGCCAGATGGGTTGGGGGGACAGACCCCTTTTGTACCCCCAACCCTCACGGAGCCACGGGACCCTGTAGAGGGGTCTGTCCCCCCAACCCATCTGGCCCCAGGGGAGCCAGTGGAGAGGGGGATCACACCCCCACCCACTGATATTAAAGGGGAAACCCCGATTGGCTTTTCCCTTTTAATATCAGGGGGTGGGGTGGATTCGACCCCCTCTCCTGGGTCCCGTGGGTCCATGAGGGTTGGGGGTACAAAAGGGGTCTGTCCCCCCAACCCTTCTGGCCCCAGGGGAGCCAGTGGAGAGGGGGATCGCAACCCCCACCCACTGATATTAAAGAGGAAACCCCGATTGGCTTTTCCCTTTTAATATCAGGGGGTGGGGTGGATACGACCCCCTCTCCTGGGTCCCGTGGGCCCTTGAGGGTTGGGGGGACAACTCTGGAGCTGGGCGGGAGCCGCCTGGACCGGAGACCACCACCCCCAGCCGGGGGGGAGGAGGAGGACTAGCTGAGCGGCCCCCAGCTCTGGAGGCCCTGCAGCGGCGCGGTAGCTGGCATTCCTGCTGCTCAGCTGCTGCTCCTCTTCCTCCTCACCCCTGGCTGGGGATGGTGGTCTCCAGTCCGGGCGGCCCCCGCCCGGCTCCGGATGGAGGGAAATGCGGGGAAATTAATAAAACGGGTGGGGGCGGGAAGAGGGGTAAAAATAAGGGGTTTCCCCGGGTAAAACGGGATGGTTGACAGGTATGCTGGCATGTCCATTTTTGGCTATGAGAACTAAGGCATCAGTGGCAATCTGAATAAAAAACAATATGAATCGAATACAGTAAGTCAACACACACAATCACCGACTAAGCAAAAGGGTACAAACTCAATCACATTCAGTATAAGTATTGGACGTGTGTTTCTAAAGTGAGACCTGGGGTGTAGTTAGTCTACCTCACGGACCCACGGGACCCAGGAAAGGGGGTTGAATCCACCCCACCCCCTGATATTAAAAGGGAAAAGCCGATCGGGGTTTCCCCTTTAATATCAGTGGGTGAGCGGTTGCAAATGATCCCCTCTCCGCTGGCTCCCCTGGGGTTGGGAGGGTCGACAAAAGGGGTCTGTTTCCCCAACCCTCCTGAACCCAGGGGACCCGATGGAGAAGGTGGTAGGTTCAGGAGGGTTGGGGAGACAGACCCGCTTTATCCCCCAACTCTCCCAGACACAGGAGACCTGGGAGAAGGGAGCGAATCCACACACACACACACACACACACACACACACACACACACACAAACTCCGTTGTTAAAGAGAAGAAACCGATTGGTTTCTTCTGTTTAATAACGGGGTGTCCTGTGGGGGGATCCCGTCTCTGCCGGTTCCCATAGCTCTGGAAGGATTGGGGGGATTTGGCCACACCCACTGATTTGGCCACACCCATTGATTTGGCCACACCCAGCTATTTGGCCACGCCCACAAAATTTCCCTTATTTTCAAAGCCAAAAGTTGACAGGTATGCATGCCAGGCATTTAGATTCTTGGAAGTAGTTAAAGCATCTTTTTTGGGGGGTATCTGTTTTGATGGATTTTATGGTTGTGTGCATTGCTCAATCTCTTGGGTTCAAAAATTGGCTGATGCTGCTTTAAAATAGGTAGGATGGAAGAGGCTAATGCAAACGGTCCAGGTGCAACACACTTTGTGTTCAGTGTATCAGTGAACAGCTGTTGATAGCAAACAGCATGTGTTCATGAAGAACAGATTTAGCTATTCAGACCTGATTGATTTTCTTAAATGATACAAAATCAATAGATGAAAGCAGTGGAATTTGTGAATGAAAGCCAGATCAGCTATACATGGATTCCGTGTAAACATTACATAGTGCTTTTCCAGGAACTTTTCCAGCAGCAGCTCAGGGACCCTTTGGTTAGATCAATAAAATGGCAAGAATAATGGAAATGAAGTTTTGGGGTATGTGCCAAAATATACTGCTAGATGAGACAAGCTTAAACTAATCCAAAGTATATGTTAATATGGAGGAACATGTAACATTCCCCCAGCATCTGTTTTTGAAGCAGACTTGGGGAAGTGGTATTGAGAGGAGAATGGGAACAATTATGCCTGTGCCATGCCACTGCTTCGGGACCTGAACTGGTTGCCAGTGTGCCTCCGGGTGCAATTCAAGGTGCTGGTGATTACCTTTAAATCCCTACATAATAGTGGACCAGGGTACTTAAGAGACCGTGTCACATCTGCCCGTCCCACTAGAGCAGACCAGAGGGGATCCCTGATAGTTCCATCTGCTAGATAATCTAGGCTTACCTCTCTAGCTCGAAAAGTAGAGCCTTCTCTGTGTCTGCTGTGGCCGGGTGTCTGTGTATGTGGCGGCTGGGGAGATAGCCACCCTGGGCTGTCTTGTTTAACTATTGCCCGGGCTATCAGTTTTAGTATGTAGCATTTATATATATATATAAAACAATCCAATTTTAATGCCATTTATAATGTTTTTCTAAGTTTTTATTTGTTGTAAGCCGCCCGGAGTTGCCTCGCGAGGGGCAGCAGTAGAAATGTGAGTAATAGATTTGTCATCATTAGTTGGTTACAGTTGAGGTTAGCTGCATCCAGAATCCAGGATGTGCATCTGGTGACAGGAAGTAAACCCTGAAATGTCTTATTCTCATATTTGCCTACATTAAATACCATTTTTCACTTGTTCTGTAAGATTGTGAGAGATACTTTCTGGGCTGTTAATACTGGACCTCTTTAGAGATATTTACTTGTAGAATCATGAAAAGTCAGAAATAACTAGAAAACACATGACAATAACAAATTGACTGCAACTCGCACACTGGCAAGACTGATTTTTCTACATCTTGCACAAAATGATGATAGCTCCAGCCTTGTCCAGGAATTTTGTAACATTTCAAAGCAAAATATTGTTCACATCTTTTTGATCAATTAGCCAATTCTGTGATTGGAGCAATTTTTTTAACCAAGGTGTCCAGCAGAAGCTTCATGTCGTCTTGTGCTGGTGATTTCTTGACAGGTTATTTCATCCTGTCACAGAGGAAGTAATTTTGTGAATCCTCAACATCCCAAATCTGAATGAGACGCCCTTTGTCTGCTACTGAGATGCTGCGCCTCCCCGCCCCCTCCACCAACGGGGGGTTTAAAAGAAGCAGTCATAGGAACTATCTCCCGTCACCGGTCTCCTCTCCCAGCCAGCCAGGCTGCGAGAGAGGGGAGGAAAGGTCTTGCGGCTCCCCCAGCCTGCAGTCTCCTCTCCCGGCCAGCCGGGCTGTGAGACAGGGGAGGAAAGGTCTTGCGGCTCCCCTGGCCGACGGTCTCCTCTCCCGGCCAGCCGGGCTGCGAGAGAGGGGAGGAAAGGTCGTGCAGCTGAGTGGGGTGATGGGCTGTCATAAGAATTGCCACCGCTGCCTCCCGCCGCCGGGCGCCTCCCCCGGCCAGCCGGGTTGCGAGAGGGAAGGAAAGGACTTGCAGCTGAGCAGGGCGATGGGCAGATTCTCACCGCGACCGGACCCCTGCCACGTTTCCCCATTGCCCTCACCATCTGTGCGGGGAAGGAACTGGCGGCACCTGCGGAGGACACCCCTCACCCCCTGGCCCTGTCTGGCCAGAGGATAAAGAGGGACACCCACAGCACTGGAGGACTCTCACCAAGACCGGACTCCTGCCACATTTCCCTGTCGCCCTTTCCACCGGTGCGGGGAAGAAAGCGGTTATCCCCCGAGCTCCTTCCCCGGCCCAGCATTGGCCGCGGGGAAGTGGGAGTGCTTGGGTGGCACCTCTTGAAGGGTCTCTGTATGGGGCTTGTATTTCTTATTTCTTATTGTATTTTTTCCTGACTTGTAATCTTGTAACTTGATGATATTATTGCATTATTATTGTATTATTGACTGTATTGAGTTATATTTACTTGTGTTACTGTACTATTTTATTGTGACTATGTACAACGCTTTGAGTCACCTGCTGGGTCGAGTGAAGCAGTATAGAAATTAAACCTGAAATGAAATTAAATGAAATTGCTTGTAGAACTAAGGTCAAAATCAAGGTCGCCGTTGCTCGAAAGCCAATTGTATCCAACTCTATGGTTTGGTGCTCATCTCTGTTAATAGCCAAAGAGCCAGTACTTTCTGCACTGAAGACGTTTCTGTGGACACGTGGCAGTGATGCCTAGACACCAGAATGCAAGGAACACTGTTTACCTTCCCACTAAAGTGGTCCCTATTTATCTACTTGCAATTTCTTGCTTTCAAAAATGCTAGGTTGGCAGGAGCTAGGACAGAGCTCACTCCAATATATAGCACTTGGGTCTTGAACTGCTGACCTGCCAACCTTCCAGTCATCAGGTTCAGCTTCTTAACCACTAAGCCACCATACTTGTAAAAGTAGAGGAGGTTAGTAAAGGTTTCCCTTGCTCAAAAGTCAGTCGTCTCCGACTCTAGGGTTCAGTGCTTATCTCTTTTTCAAAGCTGAAGAGCTAGCGTTGTCTGTTTCTGCAGACATTTCCGTGATCATGTGGCAGGCAATCTGAGCTGGAATGGGGAACATTTGGAGGCTAAGAATAGATCCTTCCTGCATTCTCTGTCACCACATTCTCAAAGGGATGGGGTATCATGTTGAAAGGAGGCTGCGGTGGATCAGTGGTTAAGAAACCCATATTGTTAGCTGGAAGGTTGGCAAGTTGGCAGTTCAAGATCTGAGTACTGCATAACAGAATGAGTGCCCATCTCTGTACCAGCTCTTACCAACCTAGCAGTTCGAAAGCAATAAATTGCAAGTAGATAAATAGGGACAACTTTGGTTGGAAAAGATCTTGGGGACATGAAAGGAGCCTCATCCGGGCATCCCCCGAGTGGAGTTCCGCCAGCAAAAACCCTTTCAACCCAGAAAGCATCTTTGTGTGTTTCTTGGCTGAAAGGATATTTGCTGGAGGAACTCCACTCAGGGGGTGCCCAGACGAGGCTCCTTTCATGTCCCCAAGAAGCACCTTTGTGTGCTTCTGACATGATTTAAAAAAAAAAACATGTTGAAGCAGATCTTTGGTTCAGAAGGTGAAATCAAAATCTAGAACCAAAATATAAGGGGAAGGGGACAGAATGACAAGATCAAAAATTACTGTGTGGAAGTGTCAGGCATATGCTTAAAAGGCTTACTGTCACTCATAACTCAGTCTATCCTTTAGTACGGCAGGCTTCAGTGCTAAACACGTAGCATTCAGCAGTAAATAGTCTGATCAACAAAGAAGTAAAGTTATCTGTAGAATCTCAACCAAGTCATTGCCTGTTTGAAGCATTTTCCACTCTCAAGCTGTGTTTACACTTGGTGCAAAAATAATGAGACTAAATATAACTTCACTCTTAGTTCTTTGGCAGACAGTACAAATCTGTGCATTGTAAAGTAAATCCCAATGGAGCATGTAAGGCTTTCTGGTCTGTCGTATCCAGTAATATGAGGCCAAATGGATATCACAGGCTGTTGTTTTAACTCTTCCTCCTCATCTTACCTAGTGTCATTATCTCTTACTTAGTGTCGTTATCTCTCTTCCACCAGCCATCTTTGAGAATCACATCATCATAACCATTCACAGATATAAAGCCTTCCTTTAATTTCCTCATTTTGTTTTTCTCATCGTTTTGTCTCTAAAGTAATGAGCTGCAATTCACAAATGTTTATGCCAAGTAAACCATTTTAGTCTTTGAAGTGCTGCAAGATTCTTGTTTGGTTTTGCCAACATTAAGTAAAATCTTTCCTTGGAGTGAGGTAGCAAAATGTAGTTTAGTGGTAGGTGTTGGGCAGCTTACAGAGATGCCCAGTTTAGGATTGAATACCTTAATAACCAGAAAGGAAAGAAGTTGTGTGGGTGAAGGGAAATAGTCTAAACCATCAAATGGATGATTTGTAGCATTCACTTCATAATAAAACATACGGCTGTAATTTCTGGGCCATAATTAATTCACACAGACTTCTTGAACATTCCGGGAAACTCCATAACATTTAGTGACGTTTTTGGGCTCACGGAAGGCAGTCTAATCTCTCCTGGAAATAGGTTCTTCATCGTACTAAAAGCTGGAAAAAGAGGAGTTCCTAAACCAGCCCCCGCCTGGCACTGATGAATTAATAGTGGTGTGGAGTAGAAGTAAATTTGGAAGTACAGTACAGGGAATCTCAGTAGCCATCTTCCCAGTAAGGAGAGTCCAGAAATGCAGACAGCTAGATGCCTCTGCATAAACAAATGAGGATCAGCAATTTTATTAAAGTCATTAGCTCTTAATTGCACATTCAAGACTAAATCACCCTTAAATATTCTGCATTACAGCACAGATAGCTTGCAACAATATACTGCAAGCTAACCAAGAGTCATTGCAGGCGCACCCCCCAAAAAAGGACTCAGACACTGGTGAAAGTGGATAACGGCATTGGGCCACATTTATTGATTCATGCCCTAGTCCAAATTATAAATTTTGATTGGTATTCAACCAATTATAATTCTTAAGGCAAGCAGGCCGCAGTAACACTGGTAAGGTACCTCCCAAAATTGCCAACGGCAATGTATCCAATTACAATGTATCCATTTGTATCAATTTGTTTGTTGGCAACAAACAAATTGTTGACCGTAGTCAATAAACTAACTACTGACCCCACCCTCTGACGCGTATCCGTAAAATCACGGGGTGATGCATGCTGCCTAGCTCGTGCCATCACCCCATTGCCTGGTTCGTCGTTGACCGGACAACGTTTAACCAACTTGTGCCTATCTAGTGTTGTCCAGTCAATTGCGAACCTGCCGGATACCTGTGGGTCATAAATATTTACCTTACCAGTGCTACCCGCCCATGTGACCAAAGTCAACAGTTGTAAAACCCCTGTATCAAACCATAGCAACAGTGTGGGATGGGCAAAAAGCCAGAACCCTAGAGCCAATTGCGGGTCCCAGCCAAAAATTCCCACCCGGCCCCGAAGCGACCAAAATATCACACTGTTAACTAGGGAGGGGGTGGAGGGAAAAAACTTCTCCTCTCTGTCGCTTTGACAAAATGGCAGCTCAGCTGCCTCATGGCCACCCCTTTTAAAGGGTGCTGGCCACGCCCCCTAACTACCCGGATGCCCAAGTCCGGTGGGGGGGGGGCGTAAAGAGCGCGGCGGCCATTTTGGCGCCGCGCTTGCATTGCAGGCGCACCCCCCAAAAAAGGACTCAGACACTGGTGAAAGTGGATAACGGCATTGGGCCACATTTATTGTTTCATGCCCTAGTCCGAATTATAAATTTCGATTGGTATTCAACCAATTATAATTCTTAAGGCAAGCAGGCCGCAGTAACACTGGTAAGGTACCTCCCAAAATTGCCAACGGCAATTGGTTACAATGTATCCATTTGTATCGATTTGTTTGTTGGCAACAAACAAATTGTTGACCGTAGTCAATAAACTAACTACTGACCCCACCCTCTGACGCGTATCCGTAAAATCACGGGGTGATGCATGCTGCCTAGCTCGTGCCATCACCCCATTGCCTGGTTCGTAGTTGACCGGACAGCGTTTAACCAACTTGTGCCTATCTAGTGTTGTCCAGTCAATTGCGAACCTGCCGGATACCTGTGGGTCATAAATATTTACCTTACCAGTGCTACCCGCCACACGGGGAGGCTTCATTAAAGGCTCACCGCCCCACCCCAGACCGTCAGCTCGGTCAACAGGCCTGCTTGCAAATCTTCCAAAAAGAAGTTCATACCTCCTGGCGACAGATGGACCCCATCCCCTGCGTAAAGGTCACAATTTTGAAGACTAATATCAGGGTGTCGTATGACGCGCCCCCAACCCTTGTCCAAGATGAACTGGGCAATCGCCCTGTTCACCGAGCGGCGAGCTCGGTCAAGGGCCTGGAGGTTAATGCCCCCTCTGTAAGCATGACGCGGTATGATGTCCGACCAAACCAGGGTTGTGGCAGGCCACACATAATGCAAGTAAGCCAGGTCACCGCAGATCGCATGTTTTAAGGACAGGCCGGTGACCTGGCCCAAATCATTACCCCCGAGGTGTATAACCAGGACATCAGGCGGGTCAGCATCCCTTATGGAGAAAAGGAATGGCAACAGTTCCCGCCACAACATCCCGCGCTTACCGTACCACCTCAGACATGCGGATGCACGTAGTCCCAGCTGGGGTCCCCACTCTGTCGCCGCAGCATACTGCGCTGCCCTGTGCACATAGCTATGGCCCACCAGCCATACTGCCACCGGTGCGATCCGACACCCAGGGTCTGGTGAAGAAAAAAGGGAAAGAACAGTGACTTAACTGGTACTTACAGCTGAAGTGGGCGCACATACAACTGAAAACACTGCAATCCCCACCTCCCCATCTGGCGTATCTCAGCCGCAGAGTACCCGAATGCAGCTGCAGTAGAAGCAGCTCCTATTCTAAAGGAATGGGTGCCGTAACGAGCCCCGGGAAGGCCAACACTGGATAACGCCTTACCGGTCACCCTCCAAAATTGAAATTTAGTAAGGGGAGACCCATCCTGGTGGCAGAAAAATGGGCCAGGGCGCATACCACGTAGTGCACCAACCGGACAGATGTCTGACATTGAACATCGTAGCAGTCTTACACCACTGCCCACACCGTGCTGATCAACTTTTGAGGAACGTATCCTCAACTGAGCCCACTCATCAGAAACATAGACATCTTCGAGTTCCAGTGCCCTACGCGTCGCATCTGCCTTGGACAGTAGCACAAGCTCACTGATGCGGAGCGCTCCAAAAAAGGCCACCGTGGTAGCCGCATGGAACAGGGCTGCCTCATACCTGTCAAAACACAGGTCATGCCAGCCCCGTGCAAGGTGGGTAAGTACCCCAGGAGATATTGGGTGGCGGTTGTCCGGGCAGCGTCCACGCTCCCGCACCCACCCCTCTAAAACATGTCATACACGGAAGTCATTAGTGCTGTCAGCATAGCCCCACACCTTGGCCATGAACGCCAGTGCTGACAGCCTGGATGCTATGGTGCGGGGAGCTAGGCCCTGGCTGTGTAGGTAAACCATGAATTGAAGAATCTGCGCCACTGGTATGGGCCATAGCCCTGGCAAGTGGAATTGAGCACAAAAGGCCTGGAAAGTACTGAACGCATGGAGATACGCCTTACGCGTGCGGGGCGCCAGCGACATGCCGATCGCCCGGTTCACCTCTCCCTGCCAAACGTCCAAATGGTGTCCGGGAGCGGCGAGGGGAACTCCTCTGCGTCCGGGGCCAAGGCGCGGAACCGGGAGATCTGCAAGCGGGACAAAGCATCAGCGATGTCGTTATTAATACCAGGTATATGCCTAGCCCGGAATAGCACATTGAGGCGTAGGCTGCGCAGTACAAACTGGTGCACTAATTCCATGACCCTGGGAGATTTAGAAGTCTGAGAGTTGACAATGTGCACAACTGCAGCATTGTCACACCAGAAATGGACGACCGAATTGGCCCACTCCGCACCCCATAGCATCAAAGCTCCCAGAATGGGGAAGAATTCAAGGAACGTGAGATCACGCAGGCGATCCGTGCCCACCCATGCTAGTGGCCATCGACCATACGCCCACTTCCCCTCGAAGTAAATCCCATAACCCAGGGACCCTGATGCATCCGACTGAACCTGGAAATGAGGCGAAACCAGGAGATCGGACCTCCAAAATGAGACCCCATTGAAATCCTTAAGGAATTGAAGCCATATCAACAGATCAGCCCTCATGCCCCTGTTCAGTCGGACCCAATGGTGGGGCCTAGACAAGCCAGCCATGGCGTCACACAAGCGCCGAGCAAAGGCTCTGCCAGGTGCAACCACCCTACAAGCAAAGTTAAGATGACCATGTAGTACCTGTAGTTCACGGAGGGACACCTTGCGCTTGGCCAGCAAGGCCAAGATCAACAAAGTGATCCTAGAAACCTTGTCAATGGGCAACCTGGACGCCTGGGCAACTGTGTCAATTTCAACACCCAGGAATGTAAGCTTGGTGGATGGGCCCTCGGTCTTTTCGGGCGCTAAAGGGACACCGAGTTCCTGCATTAGCGTCTGAAATGTTGTGAGGAGACGCGTACACGTGTCCCAGCCCCGTTCACCCCCGAGGTAATGGGCTACACACCGAGATCCCGACCTGCGAACAAAGGCCCACTGGAGGAAGGTGCTGAAACGTTCAAATGCCGAGCATGAGATGGAGCAGCCAAAAGGCATGGCTTTATCAAAATAGAACATGCCCCGGAATTTGAAACCCAGCAGCTCGAAGTCGCCCGGGTGCACAGGCAACAGTCGGAACGCCGACTTAATGTCACACTTAGCTAACAGTGCACCCGGGCCACAAGAGCGCACCATGCGCAGGGCCTGGTCAAATGATGTATACCTGACCGAACAAAGGTCAGCAGGGATAGCATCGTTGACCGAATGGTCAGCCCGGTACGACAGGTGCTGAATGAGACGAAACTCCCCCATCGTCTTCTTAGGGACCAATCCCAGAGGGGAAACCTTCAGGTTGGGAAATGGCGGGGCTGGAAAGGGGCCAGCCACCCTGCCTGCACTGACCTCCTTGGCAATACTGAGTGCTGCCACCTCCTCCCTGCCCCTAAGGGAAACTAAGTTGGGAGCATCTTGAGGGGACCTATCCCCTTCAAATGGAATGCGAAACCCCCGTTGAAAACCTTCCAGCAAATAAGCTGCATCCCCCCTCCTTGGGTATGCTGCGAGCCAATTAACATGACCACATTAATTGGTGAGGGGGCCTTTTGATGGACCAGCGCCCTCAGCGGCAGGTCTGCCCTGCCCTTGTCCACCCCTACCCCTGCCCCGAAACCCGCTCGCTCGCGGGCACGCAGCAGCGGCGTGGGGCCAGCGCAAGAGGGACACTCGTGCTTGTACCGGCACTGCTTTCTATTGCACGCACCATTGGCCGAGAAGCTCCAGCACAGCAGGCGGGCTGGAACCCCCTGCCCCGCCACCTGGCGGGTAGCCTGCGCTGGAGCGGCTCGCTGGACCGCATGTCCACAATGATACCTCTCCCCAGGCGCAGGGCGCGTGGGGGTCATGTACAGAAGCCACAGCTTCTGGCAGGGCTCATCCCACCTCATCTCCAGGTGTAGGGGCACTCTCATTCGAAATTCCTCGTCGTAAGCCAACCACGACGGGCCAGGGAAATCAACCATTGCCCTGTAAATGTTGTCCAAATACTGGACCATCGGTATGGCCAGATCAGGCCGGGCCCTGAGATATACCGCCATGTATATCAGGTATGCAGGCAACCAATTGGCCCACGTGCGTGGTGGCTTACGACGGCGGGACTGCTCCTTGTCCTTTTCGTCCTGCCCCTCCCTCTCTTCCTTGGTGGGCTCCCTGTTCAGAAGGGAGAAAATATCCACGTACTCCCCCCTCCAAATTTTTTCTTTTGTGGCGTGTGCCAAATGGTCCCCGAGGGGCAAAGAGTACCCAGCAGTCGGGAGTGCCGAGACCGGCACGTGAACAGTGCGGGGCATCAAAATTGGGGCTGCAACCTGCCCTGAGACCCCCACAGAACTCCCAGCAACAGGAGGACCCCCACCCCCCGTGGTGCCTACGGTCGGGAAAGCCGGACCTGAATACACTGGGGGTTGCTGACCCCCATTCCCCACCTGACGTGGCCACGGCCACTGTGCCCCCCCCGTGTTGGATGATGGTGTGGGTGCATTTGTTTGAACCGGATACTCACAAGTTGCACCCCCGTGGGCCGCCCCCACTGGGGGTTCCGGCCCACGGCGGGCGTCGGAGCTCGCGACCGAAATCGAGCTCGGCGGACACACCTGACCACCACCAGCTGGAGGTAACTGCTGCGCAGGGAGCTGCAGGGCCGCAGCGGGCACCGGCCCACGGGCCTCAAGCAGCTCTACCTGGCCGGCCGCCTGCTGAAGATTGGCCGGCAGCGTGGTAAACTGAAGGCCAAAAGGCGCCCCCGATTGAGTGGCCACCCCCATGGACGCCTCCAAGGCCGCCACGCGGGCCAGAAGCGCGTCGACATTCACGGAGCCCCCTGCGCAAAGAGGGCCAGGGGGGCATGCGGCCCACTGGCCGCCATTCCTGTGGCCGGTGAAAATGCACTTGGGCCCGAGTATGGCCATGGCCGAAACTCGGCCCCTGAGGTACCTGGGGCATACCCTGCCAAGGAAGCGGCCCGAGCCCACCCTCCTGAGAAAAAACTACGGCCGGGGGATGCAGGCCAGGGGCCGAAGGCCCAGCGGCGCTATGCCCACCAACCCGTCCCGGGCCCATGGCTGAGGGTTGCGGGCCGGGGGCCGCAGCCCCTGCCGGGCCAGCCTGGGGCTGTCCAGCCTCAGGCCATGGATTAATCTGGCCCATACCACCGGTCCCGGTGGTTACCCCCGACAAGGGGGCCAGCTGAGGGGGGGCAGTCGTGGTCCTCCGACCCGGCTGCCCGCCTCCTTGCCGGGCGAACTGCATTCGCCATTGCCTTCCTCTTCGAAGGCATCGATCCTGTATGGGAAGCCTGAGAAAAGCGAAGAAACTGCGTGCTGCCCAAAGGAGGCTTCCCTACAGCGCGGAGAGCGACGGAGCCAAAAACTTCTCCTCTCCGTCGCTTTGACAAAATGGCAGCTCGGCTGCCTCATGGCCACCCCTTTTAAAGGGTGCTGGCCACGCCCCCTAACTACCCGGATGCCCAAGTCCGGTGGGGGGCCCCCGCAAAGAGCGCGGCGGCCATTTTGGCGCCGCGCTTGCATTAGATTTGCAGCTAGACGCAAGAGGAAAAAGGAAGATCCAGGGAGTTTTAGAACCAAATCTTGGTAAATGGCTTGAAGAGTGGACCAGGCCATAAGAATATAAGAACAGCCTTGCTGGAACAGGCCACAGCCCATCCAGTCCAGCATTCTGTCTCACACAGTGGCTCACCATTTGCTTCAGGGGATTCCCAAGCAGATGCCTTCACCTGTTTAGGATTCCCTGGAAATGGCATTGAGAGATATCCTGCCTATCTCTCCAAACCAGAGGTTGTCCTTAGGTACAGTAATACTTCATACAAAGTCCACAACATCGGATTCATACAACATCACCTAATTCCTTGAAAAACGTTGCCTCATACAAAGTCGCTGCGACTTTGTATGAGGTATTGGGGTTTTTCCCAGGTTGCATTGTGCCTGGGCAGTATAAAAGGCAGGACACATGCATGCATTGCTCTTGTGGGTTTTGCATGAGGCGAAGAGTGTTTAGGAGTGGTTTTCAGCGCGATATTGGATTTTTTTGGATTTTGTTCGTCAGAATTTTTAGAAGCATTCCTGGGATTTTTGCAGCATCAGGTTCTTGGACAATCAGGGTTGTTTGACATGGTTTTGTAATGTTTTTAGCCTTTAGACAATGATTTCTTAAAGTTCTGTCATTTTCCTGTCTGTTTCCTTGACTTTGCCCTGAAGTCTGTGCTGTTACAGTACAATGTATCTCTATGGAAACAACGTTGTACGAGGCATCGCGGCAAGGATTTGGACGTTGTATGAGGCATTGTGGCTAGGATTTTGCATGCCTCATACAAAGTCCAAATCCGTATAAAGTCCAAACTTGTGGAACCAAGTTTGGACATTGTATGAGGTATCACTGTATCCATATTTGTTTTGAGAACTAGTACCCAATAGTTTCATGGAGTGCCCCCTAGTTCTAGTGTTGTGCGATAGGGAAAACAGTTTTTCCTTATCTACTTTGTCCACACCGTGCATGATTTTATAAACTCAGGCCATATGATTTCCAGTGAGGCCAGGTACACTAGTGTGATACAGCTAAAAGCCAGTTCCTTGTCTCAACACCTGGTAAGCAGCTTTTGAAGGGGCAACCAGACCAAGCTGCTCTGAAGATAACTGTTAGCAGCAGCAAGACACTTGTTGTTTTTTCTGTAAATGTTTTAGACAGGCAGGAGAGTTAAGTTTTGTAGAATTTCAGTTAACTAGAGAATAAGCATTCAGACTGAACAAAGTTCATTCTTCCAGCATTTGTCCAGAACACTTTTTTTCTTCCATCTGTCTCACTCTTACTCTTACTGAGTTTGATCTTAAAGAACTTGGATGCAATGTGTGGCCAAGAAAATAAAGTTGGGGAACATGGCTGGGAAGGGCTGTATTCATTTAGCCATATTCTTCGTCCTTTTAAAAGGGAAATCCACATACAGTATTTTACAGCGCAGACTCCTTTTAGCTCTGTTGATGCATCTGTGAAATTTACTGGTTCTTAAAATAATATAGGTTGTGGGGTTTTTTTAAAAAAAAATCCAGCATTTAATTATAAAGAAGTTAGAATATTTTTTTTCAGTTGAGAGATACCTAGGGCTATCTGCGCTGTCATTTTGGAACTAGACTTTTTTGTTTCTTTACCATTTTTATTATTTTTGCATTGCTAAGCGATTTTTGTTATGCAGGTTTCTATGGAGTTTCCCGCATAACTACATTTTTAGCGTCGTCCGGTTATTTTAGCGTTGTTGTCCTTAAAATGTTATGGTGCATAATGACGTGTTGTTAAGCAAAAATGTTGTACTAGGGGTTATCCATGTATGTGCTGGAAGGTGGTGGGTTGTTTGTTCGTTTGCCATTTCAGCCTTACTTGGGAGTCTGTGAATACTTTGTCAAAGTGAGCCATGTGCTTTACTAGATAATATGTATGTGGCACATCACTGGACATCAGCATCTATTACTTCAACACACTGATTCACTTTACTAATGTCTATGTTTTCTTTCTTTTTGTGTGTCTGTATGTGTCTGCTAGGTTCTAAATGAAGCTGTTGGAGCAATGATGTACCACACTATCACTCTCACCCGGGAAGACCTAGAGAAATTCAAAGCCTTACGAGTTATTGTTCGGATAGGCAGCGGTTATGACAACATAGACATCAAAGCTGCAGGGGACCTTGGTATGTTTAGAGTCCATTTCAGTAGATTCTCTTAAGCAAGTTGTTCTTTTCTTAAAAGTGTAAAATGAATGAATTTGTGTTCCGAGAATCATGGTTGCAGAATCTTGATTGAATTGTCTTCGAACTATGTTTCTTTTGTTCATAGATTTGGCTTCTTCCATACAGAAAAACAGCATTGTTGTATTTGATGGAAAATATATACAGTACTTGTTCCACAATCAATACAGGAGTTTCAAAGCAAATAAGAATTGCATGGGCTATGAGTTTCCACCTTCTCATCTGTGAAAATGAAGTGTTTTATGGAGTCCTGAAATACACATGAACCCTATATATGGAAATTACTCCATTATTTTCTACACAGTGGAATAATTCTTTGTGTAATAGGGGTTTTTCATGTCTTAAAAAAATTAATGGTGCCTTAACACTATTTTCATGGGCTGAAATCCTGTTTCACACTACATACAGTTGAAAATGTTTTCAACTATGGTAGTTTTTCATAAACATTTCCAATCTCCCCTCCTCAGAGGTCCCAAGATTCCTTTGGCATCTCTTTGGTTTCATTTGGAAGGTTTTAGGGCCCATGGGGCAGTGGAATATTTAATTGCTAAAAATTGTCGCACTTGGTAAAATCATTGCAATTGCAGTGATTTTTTTAAAATGACTTCCCATTCTTATCCAGCATCCCTTAACAGCTTCCTCCCAGTTAAAAGGATTCTACACAAGTATTGGTATCTTCAAGGCAGAAGGTTGGAAATTTTTAAATTCCAGAAAATTACCACAGTATGAAGTATGTTCACAGGTTTATTTACATACATTGTGCCTCCGCCATGTTACACGTTCGTAGCTTATTTTGGTTCAAGTAAGGTAGAAATTGTGGAATGTTGCTTGACTGTGACATCTGCTTCCAATTTAACCTCTTTTAAAATATAGTAGCAGTATTCAAATAGTGAAGATGAAGCTAAAGTACTTTGGACATCAAATGAGAAGAGTGGATTCACTTGAGGAAGACTTGATGATGGGAAAGGTGGAGGGCAAGATAAGAAGGGGGTGACAGAAAATGCGATGGATAGATGGTATTGTGGATACAATGGGCACAGAACTGGGCAGGCTGAGGAGGATGGTGGAAGATAGGGATGCCTGGTGTGCAATGGTCCATGGAGTCGCAGGGGGTCAGAATCGACTGTGCGACTGAACAACAACACCAAGCAGTATTCAGGCATTAACAATTCTAGCTGCTTCAAAAGTCTTAATAGTGAATGCTTAGCCTTGACACTTTGTTGTAACTTCTTCCCCATAATGACAGAGGGGTTTGAAGAGGATAAAATCTTTCTCAAGAACCTAATTTTCCACTGTATTTATTCATACATATTGCTTATACATGAGAGCTTATCCCCAGACTTCGCTCTCATTATCATCTGAAGATGATCTGAAGCAATGAAGAGGTCAGGGCTATGATGAAGAATATGATTTCATTAACATCTTAATAATGCTATTAAATAAACAACCTTGAGTCCCTTATCTAGCGAAAGGGGTATAGGTATGTGCATTTAAAAGCTCACAGTTGACTAATGATCTTTCCTTTATATTTCTTTAAAATATATTTCTCTTTGTGGGCTCATACTCATTATTTTTCTGTGCTTGCACCACATATTCTAGGACAGGGGTGGGGAACCTGTGGTCTTGAAGGGATCCTGGGAATTGGAAGTCCAAGTACACCTGGAGGTCCAAGATTGAGAAACCCTGGCGAAACAGACTAGTCCTCCAGGTGTTCTTGGACTTCATTGCCCTGTGTGCTGACCTACCCAGGCAGGCACGGTCGCCGCATGGCAGCGCTACACAGAGAGTCTATTTGAGGAGAGTCCAGATATCAAAGTCTAAAAGGCAAGCCGAGGTCTGGTTCCCAGTAATCAGAGCAAGCGTCTGATCCAAAGGATGTCTAGGGGGCGTCATCAGGGTTGGCAGAGAAGTCAGGGTCACGGCAGGCAGGTCAGGGTCACGGCAGGCAGGCAGGCAGTCTGGAATCAAGCAGGGTGTCGGTCTTTGCATGAGGGTTGTACCGACCCTGGAAGCCTGTCACAAGCTTGCTTATAAGCCTCCCAGCTAATCGGTATCAGCTGGGAGCCTTTTTGCGTACTTCACTCTAGCTTCCCTGTGTCTCAGGTGTACCTCCTTTCTAGACGTTTCCCTGACTGAGGGCTGATTACTGTCAGAGTCAGACCCCCGATCTGACAGATCAGCTGCCAGGGAAAACAGACTTCGGCCAGGTGCGTGCTGAGATCCCTGGCTCAGGACATCCTCAGGTTCGGGTGCAGGCAGAACTGGGCTGAGCATAGGGAGTGCCCCCTGATTCAAGCCATCCTCAGAGTCTGACGAGGACTGGATCACAACACCCAAAAGCCCAGGCTCTCCTCAAAGCCGCAGGTTCCCCACCCCTGTTCTAGGAACTTCTTAACTTAGAACATTGAGTTTTGTAAGAGCCTCACAGCGGGACATACTCATTCTCCATTTTCTACAGTTCTTTTTAGTCTGCCTAACTGGCAGCACATGTTGAAGTACCTCTCAGTTACTTTCTCACCTGCCTTGTTTGTTGCCTTTTCCCTGTCATTATTTCTGTTTGCAAGGGGGGGGGGGGTCTTCTCAGTAAGGTCTCTGCTTTTGCTACCTAGTGGCACCAGTTCTCTGTTCAAGAAATGCTCCAGCTGCAAATCCAAAATACCTGATCTGACATACACTCTTTAAGTGCCTCCTCTGCTTCAAAAGGACTATTACACCAAGCTTTACAGGCACTGCTTCATCATTACCCAGTAGGATTGTAAAAAAAACCATGTTACATGATTGAGTGTACTTTTGTAGGAGAGAACAACCTCTTCCTCCAAGAACATATGTAAACATCAGGTTCCTAATCCTACAGCTATGTCCAACTCATCTCCCATACTCATTCATCCTCAAAACTGATCACACTGATACCAACTGCTTTGACGTCACCATCGGTATTAGCTGCACATCAACTGCAGTGAAGACCAAGAGACCTCCAGGGAGTTCAGTAACCAAACCCAAAAAGAAGTAAAAAAGAGAAAAACCATAAGGATGATCCAAAATGCTTGCATTCCCTTACACTAGGGTCCTTGCCAGCATGACCTCCTAAATCTCAGCTGTCCCTGAAACTTCCACTTGAGACAATATTATTGTGATTCTTTCTCTGAAGTATGACACTGATTGAGTACTGATGCCAGGACAGCAGAAACCCACCAGGCAACAGTTCTTCCTGTCTGTAGGGGAGATTTGAAATAAGTCATCACCATTCGTGACTAGCTCAACCATCCTGGTTCTATTACAGCCAATGTAGACTTTAGCTGAGTAATTCTTTGGCTCAGATTGCCAAGTTCTCCTTCGTATAGTTTGTGAATCCACACTCATGGGGTTATGCGCCTGCGCAGAACGGCCCGATCGGAGGCTTGAAAAGCTATTGGTCAAAAGTTTTGGCGGTAAGACCGCCCACCGTACCGCCCACCCTGAGGCGCCCGCGCGCCATTTTACCTCAGTTCTCTTCTTTCCGCCGTAGCAGCAGGACGATCGTTGAGAGCTTCCTCAATTTTTTCGCCCTTCTGAGGGAAAGTTTTTTGGCAAATTTCTACAATTTTTCTCGGTGATCTTGTCCTCCGGGCAGGATCGCCACCCCGGCTCTGTCTCTTCTCTCGAGTGGATTCAGTAGCCAATTTTTTCGCATCGATCACCGTCTCCCCCCTCAAGGGGGTGGCGGCTGGTCCGCCCTTCGGGGTACTTACCTCCAGAAACTTCCACTGGAAGAATTTTTTCCGCGGTTGATGGCTGCAGCGTTTAAACAGTGCACGGCTTGCCTTAAGAAGTTCCCGGCTTCCGACGGACACAGCCTGTGCCTTTTTTGTTTGGGAGAGTCGCATCAGAGCCAGTCTTGCCCGCATTGCAAAAAGTTTACGCGCCTCGCGGTGCAGAACCGAAGCAATCGCCTCAAGGCTCATCTGATGGAGCTCGCTCTGGCTCCCGCCGCGTCCGCTTCCACATCCGCCGCTGCCGCCCAGCCGCCGCCGGCCTCTTCCTCCATGCCTCCGATGGGGAAGAAGAAAAAGAAGGACAGGAACGGTGAGAAGAAGCGCAAGCATGGGTCGGAGAAGAGACGGTCGCTTCCTCCCACCCCACGCACACCCGCCTCTCCCGGGCCCTCGCCGCCGTTCTCGACTGCCCGATGTCCTTCTCCGGGATCCTCCATCTGGGGAGGACGGTCGTCTTCCGGGTCACCTGATAAAGGACGCAGGGCTGGGGCTCCAGCTCGCCCACTTCAGGTGCTTCCCTCTCCTCCTCGGGGAAGAAACTCCTCGCCGAGGCAGGCCTCCGTCTCCCCAAGGCCCAGGACACCGACAGACGACGCGGTCGTCAACGTTCCGACGACCGTTTCGCCGACGCCGACACCGGCCACCGTTTCGACGCCCACCGTTTCGTGGGCCACCATCCCGCCGGCTGCCGGGGCTCCACCATCAGCGGACTCGGACGGATCTCAGATGGCCCTCGTCCGAGAAATGTTCCAGGTCATGGCGTCGTTTGCGACCAAGTTCCAGGCCTCCATGCCTGCGGCCTCCGCGGCTCCGGTCCCGACCACCGCAAGCCCCGGGCATCCCGGCCCTGCCGTGGCCCCACCGACCTCCCGTGGGTCGAGTGCCCGCTCCGCCGGCCCACCCAACCCGTCATGGTGTGGTCCGGACGTCGATGCGGTGGACTCCCATCCCGCGGGCCCGCCCAGGCCGTACTGGCGCGGTCCCGACGTGGATGAAAGGCTGCCTCCCTCGTCCTCCGATGAGTCCAGCTCGTCGTCGGAGGAGGACGAGGGAGACGTCGACGCCGAGCGCACGCCGGAGCAGGCTATCGCCTCAGTGGACCCACCGCGTGGTGAGGACCAGCGCTCACTGACCGCCATGCTCACAAGGCTGGGCACCGCACTCAACCTGAAGGTCGATCAGCCGCCGTTGGAGGGTGAGGATCAGATGACCGCGAAGCTCGACAGACGTGCTGTGCGGCCGGTCCACATAACCATGCTCCCCTCCATGATGACTTCGGCGAGGGCGACGTGGAGGAAACCTTTGGCGGCGCACTCCGTTTCGTCCAGGCTCGACAACATGTACCGGGTCCTGGACGAGAACGTCGAGTTCTTGCAGGCTCACCCCCTGCCGAATTCCCTGGTGGTCAAGGCCTTCCAGCACAGGACGGCCACCAGCGGGTTCCCGGTCCCGTCGACGCCGGAGGGAAAGAAACTGGACGCGGTGGGGCGTAAGTTCTACGCCACCGACTCCCTATTCTTCCGTGCCGCCAACTACTCGGCCGCCATGGGCCTGTATCAATCTCACCTCTGGGAGCAGGTGAAGGTTGAGATAGCGAAACTGCCCTCCGACGCCCAAAAGCGCATTGACGCTCTGGCCACCGAGGGGGACTTCGTCGCCGAGCAGCTGATGCGCACTGCCCGGCATATCAACGACTATGCGGCGAAGGACATGGCCTCCGCAATCTACCTCCGTCGCCACGCTTGGCTCAGGGACACCTCCCTCGATGACGCTATGAAGAAGCTCATCGAGGAGTTTCCCTTCGACGGGCAGGGCCTCTTCGGTCAGGACACCGACAAGGTCCTGAATGAGATGCGCCAGACCAATTCCACGGCAAAGTTCCTGGGGCTCACCACGCCGGCTCCGCCCGCCAGGCCGAGGTTCCAGCCCTTCACACGGCGGTTCCAGGGCAACCCACAGCAGCAGGGACCGACGGAGCAGCCTAGATCCAGCTCCTACAAACAGCGGCGGCAGCACAAGCCCCGCTACCGGCCCTACGGACAGGACAAACGTTCGGGCGCGAGGCCCAAGCCCCGCGTTTGAAGCTGCGACGGCCGAGTCTCTCTCGCTCCACATCCCGTACCTCCCCCTCCGGAACTTCCTCCAGGTATGGTCGGGCATCACGGACGACCAGTGGGTCTTAAAGATCTTGTCCTCTGGCTACGCCATCGAGTTCGTGCGGGTGCCTCGGGTAGGAAGACATCGTCTCACCACCTCGTCCCCCCATTTGGAGGAAGAGATATCAACCCTTCTCTCCAAGGGAGCCATCGAGCGGGTAACACCGTCCGACTGGGACAACGGCTTCTACTCGAGGTACTTCGTGGTCCAGAAGAAGGACGGAGGCCTTCGCCCTATCCTGGACCTGCGCCGCCTGAACAAATGCATCCACACCAGGAAGTTCCGGATGGTGACCCTACAGACCGTCCTCCCCCTCATCAACAAAGGGGACTGGTTCACAGTCATAGACCTCAAGGATGCCTACTTCCACGTCTCCATCCTCGAGGAACACAGACGGTTTCTCCGCTTCCGCATCGGCAATTCCGTGTACCAATACCGATGCCTACCGTTCGGTCTGGCCACGGCACCGCGGGTCTTCACCAAATGCATGGCTCCGGTGGCCGCGTTCCTCCGCCAACGGAGCATCAGGGTCTTCCCGTACATCGACGACTGGTTGATCGTCTCCCCGACCAAATCGTCGGCCGTTCGGGACACACAATACACAGTCCACCTCATGGAGAGTCTCGGCCTCAGGATCAACTTCACCAAATCGAAGTTGATCCCCTCCCAACGCGTCGAGTACATCGGAGCGGTACTCGACTCGCTTGCTACGAGAGCCTACGCCCCCCAGAAACGCTTACAGGACATTGCGCAGGGGGTGAGCGAACTGCGCACCAAACCGTGCGTCCGGGCGAAGAAGGCTCAGAGACTTCTAGGCCTGATGGCCTCAACGACGGCAGTGATTCCCCACGCCAAGTTGAAATTCAGGTCCCTGCAATCGTGGCTCCTTCACGAGTTCGACGCACTTCGGGAGAGCCAGTCCAAACGTTTGACCCCATCTCCAGAACTGAGGGACCAACTGCTGTGGTGGTCTACACCACTCAACGTGGCCACGGGGAAGAGTTTCTACCCCCCGCAACCCTCGTTGCAGATACTGACCGACGCGAGCAACCTCGGCTGGGGCGCTGCTTGCGGGACTCTCACGGTCAACGACACCTGGACACCGCACGAAACGGTGCACCACATAAATTACTTGGAGCTGCTGGCCATTTGGAAGGCCCTGCGTTCCTTCGAGACTCTGCTCACCGGCAAGGCGGTTCAAGTAGCCTCGGACAATACCACGGCGGTGGCGTACCTCAACAAGCAGGGAGGAACACGGTCCACCACCCTCCTGTACCTTGCAGTGCAGTTGTGGGAATGGTGCCTGGAGAGGCACATTTTCCCAATTGGAGTGCACATTCAGGGCACACTGAATGTCCTGGCAGACCACCTGAGCCGTCTCACTTCGACGACCCACGAATGGGAGCTGGACGACGGAGTGTTCCAGTCGCTTTGCGAGGCCTGGGGGACGCCGAGCATCGACCTCTTTGCATCGGAGTCCAACAGGAAGCTCAGCAGGTACTGCTCCAGAGCAGGCATCGGACTGAACTCCGAAGGCGATGCCTTCATGAAACGGTGGGATCAGGATTATCTCTATGCCTTTCCTCCGTTTCCTCTGGTCCAGAAGGTACTCACCAGGATGTACCAACACAGAACCAATGCAATTCTGGTGGCGCCAGCATGGCCGCGCCAACCCTGGTTTCCGCTACTGTTGCGCATGTCGTCGCAGTATCGCACACTGCCGGAGTCACCGACGCTCCTCCAAATGGAGCACGGTCAGCTACACCATTCGGACCTGCCCAGCCTCCACCTCACCGCGTGGAGGATAACCCCAGACTGTCCAGGATCCTTGAATTAGCGCGGCGCCCTTCCACAAGGAAGTCCTACGCTTCCAAATACAGGCGTTTTTGTGCTTTCCTGGCCTCCCGGCAAACGCTCCCCCCGCAGGTGGGACTGCAGGACATTTTAACCTACCTCCTCCAGCTGGCGGAGTCTGGCCTTAGCATCACCTCCATCCGAGTGCATCTCGCAGCAGTAGTAGCGCACTCTCCTGCTGGCTCGCCCGCTTCTGGGGCCTTCTGCGACCAAACGGTAAAGCGCTTCCTCAAGGGGCTAAGGAACGCTTTTCCGCCGGCCCGGACACCGACGGCTCAATGGTCACTGTCCACCGTTCTCAACGCGCTCACTAGGACCCCCTTCGAGCCAATGGCTACCACCGATGTTCGTCTCCTCACATGGAAGACGGCATTCCTGGTGGCTATCACGTCTGCACGTCGAGCTGGTGAACTGGTTGCCCTGCGAGCAGACGCACCGTTTCTCCAGTTCTTCAACGACCGCGTCGTCCTCCAAGCGGACATCACCTTCCTACCCAAGGTGGTCTCCAAGTTTCACATGGCACAAACTATCTCCTTGCCAACCTTCTTCCAGAACCCCACTAACGCCCAAGAAAGGACTTGGCACACACTGGATGTGAAATGAGCTTTATTGTTTTACACCAGCAGGACTAGAGAGTTCAGGAAGTCACAACGCCTCTTTGTGGCTTATGGGGGAAAGTCCAAGGGTGAACCCATCTCTGCTCAAAGGTTCTCCAAATGGATCACCTCTACCATCTACCTGGCCTACGAGTCAGCCTCGCTGCCACCTCCACCGCATGTCAGGGCGCATTCCACCAGGGCGGTTGCCACATCCACTGCCTTTCTGGAGGGCACACCGCTTGAGGACATATGTAAGGCTGCCACCTGGTCCAGACCTTCCACATTTGTCCAGCACTACAGGGTGGACACCAGAGCCACTGCGGACGCCAGGCTTGGCCGTCTCGTCCTCACCAGAGGGCTCCGGACTCAACGCCCCTGACGGGTCCACCTAGAGGATCTTCAGCTCATCGTGGGATCATCTCATCCGACTGCCCACCGACCAAGTAAGTGTGAGCTTGCTAATCTCCCATGAGTGTGGATTCACAAACTATACGAAGGAGAAAGTTCGGTTTCACTTACCAGTGATAACTTTCGTTCTTCGAGTATATAGTTTGTGAATACACACTACCCACCCTGCCTCCCCTCTTGAGCTGCACGGATGAGATCAGTTGGTTTATCCTGTGCTTGGCTTAAGTATGGAACTGAGGTAAAATGGCGCGCGGGCGCCTCAGGGTGGGCGGTACGGTGGGCGGTCTTACCGCCAAAACTTTTGACCAATAGCTTTTCAAGCCTCCGATCGGGCCGTTCTGCGCAGGCGCATAACCCCATGAGTGTGTATTCACAAACTATATACTCGAAGAACGAAAGTTATCACTGGTAAGTGAAACCGAACTTTTTGTTACTGAGATAAGATTCAGCATAGAGGATCTTCCCTTGGTAAAAAAGGCCTATGTGATAGGTACGAATGGCTTCCAGTTCACAGCCTTGCCCTTTTGACTTGCCACCACTATATTCATTTTGAGGAAATGCATAGCTGTTGTTCAAGCCCACCTTCATATTTGGGAGAGCGTAGTGTACCCCCATATAGATGATTGGCTAGTAGCCGGCATATAGAAGGCTACCCTTGCTCAAGACCTCTTAGTCACCCTATATCTTCTTCAAGACCTAGACCTTGGCCTCAACAGACTAAACTCCAAGCTGTGCCCAAGCGTTTGCAACAGTCTGTATAGAAATCACACTTGACAAACTCATAGTAAAAACTAAACAATTACAGGTTTGTCAAGTGGCAACATATTTATAGTCTTTCACATTTATTGCTTACTGTAGAACTGACACAAGAACATGTCAGGCTCCATTTTTCGCAGAACCAATTGGCATTTATCCTACAGTGGCATCCTACCCGCTACCTTAGGTGAGGTTGCTAATTTCCCATTTGTGTAATCCATGGAGCTCACAAAGATGATGACAGGTTGCTTACTATAGCTGTATTTCTTTGAGTGGTCATCTGTGGCACTCACACAACACACTCTCTTCCCTTCTGTATGTCTCAGTGCTTAGCAGACCAGGAACTGTATGAAATGGTGGGAGACCTGGAGGGCATGCACACTGGAGAAAGGTGGAACTCTTGCCAAAACTCGACTTTTTTAATCAAGAAAGGTTACAGAACATGCTGCACATATCCAAGAAAACCCATGTTTATGAGTGCCACAGGTGACCGCTTGAAGAAACACAATTACAAGTAAACAACTTGCCCTTTTCTATTCTATGACATATAGACAATAGCCCCATTGGTTTATGTCTCTCAACAGTGAAGTCTCTTGTTGCCTGACAACAAACATAGACAACTAATTATCTTGTCCTTAACTAGATTTAAGAATTATAGCCTATTGGCCATTTTTGTGTGCTACCATAATGCTCGTGAGCTGTTTGCAAGCAGCATTGTTAATTGTTTTCAATAATGAGTACCAGTGCATTAGCATACAAAACAAAATTGATCTTTATAGGGTGACAGCCATATATGTTTGTCGATAGGGTGTGATTAAAGTGATTAACTGCTTCAGAGTACTTCACTGTAAATCTTAATAAAACTAAAGAAGCACACATCCTTTGTAGCAGTCATTCTAAACAAGACAGTTTGCCAGATCATTTACATAAAAATTTGCTTGGGAATTCTTCGCTGCTTGCTTTATAGCTGATTTTGCTGTCGAGAAAGTCATAAAGTGAGCAGCTTCTCAGGGAGTTATTGTTGGAGTGATTTTCTTTAAGTAGCCAAGAGTTGTTTAGTAACAAATATGCTGATGGCTTGCTAGGGTTGTTCATGTACCTGTGCCCAGTACACAAACACAGGAGTGAGGAAGGCATTACTTTCTGGATGTTGGTGGGCTCCAATCATCTAATCAAATACAGTAGTACCTCGCTTAAAGAGCATAATGCGTTCTACAGGATTGCTCTTTAAGCGAGTTTGCTCTTTAAGCAAAACACCATTGTAAGTGACCAATTGTGACTTCTGGAGGGGGGAATGTAAACCTCAATTTAGTTGTTAACCAAATTTTGGGTTGGTTTTAGTTGTTAAGCGAGGTGACCATTCAGAGAAAATTTTGCTCTTTAAGCGAGTTAGTCTCTAAGCGAGGCGCTCTTTATACAAGGTTTTACTGTATATTCTAAAAGACCATAAAGATATGTAACTTGGGGAAACCACTGGCATTTGTAGTTAAATACCCTCAGGAGGAGACCCTGAAAAGAATTGCTTGTCAGAAGTGACATGAGTAATCTACATGGACCTATGGTCTAACTTGTTATTTTAAAAAAAAAACTCTCTAAAATGGCTTGGAATTGTGCTTGCTATAAGAAACCCTGTTCTCCTCATTTCCACCTATATCCTGCCAGCTTTATACATCACGACAGCTTTATGTGTTTGTTGACATGATGTCATAATTTTTAAAATTTATTGGTATTGCAGACTTTAACATAGAACATCCATTGGTGGCAGAGACAAAGCATATTTTGCTAGTAGAGACTTTTGGACCCTTTACAGCAGTGTTTCCCAACATTTGGGTTTTGGACTTCAAATCTCAGAAGCCTAAGTCAATTCCCAAAAGCACTGACCAGCAAAATGTACTGATTTAGGCTTCTGCGAATTGAAGTCCAAAAACCAAAGGTTGGGAAACACTGCTTTAAACACATTGGGCTAAATCTGGTTGTTAATTGCAACTGCAATAGACCATTTGAACAAATGGGAACTTGACATGTCAACATTAGAACTTCTGGTTAGCCCAATGGTTTAGGAATCTGACTGCAGAGCCAGAGATTGGGGGTTTGAATTCCCACTATGGTTAGGGCTGGACTTGATGATCTGGTAGTTGTTGTTGCCATTAGTTGTTGATGTTTTTTTTCCTATTGATTCATTAGGTGTACTCCATTTGTGAGTAATGGGAGGATCCAAGCCTTGGTATTTATAACATGGATTTCATTTGTATCTTGCTTTTCTCTTATTTTGGTGCACTACCTTTGGCTAACTTTTGCTTTCTATTAATACATTTACCTTCCAACTTTACATTATTTTCCATACTAACTTCAGAACTTCCCATCTGTAACAGGAATCCTCATCTTATTTGAGAGAAATTTGGCATTAATGGGGAAATGGCAGAATACCAAAGTAAACAGAACTTGACAATGCTGTTCAGTCAGAGTTGATGTGGTGTAAAGATAACATTGTTACACAAGGGATAGTGGAACCTAGGTTCAGATCTCTCATCAGCATAAAGTTCACTGGTTGACCTTGAATCTGTTTGCTAGGAATAAAACAAAAACTGGCATCTGCTCTCAGTCCTATGGGTGACAGATGGGATAAAAAGTTAATTTATTTAGTATCACACAAGTAACATATCCAGGAAACCTGTATCTCTCACTGTATCAGTCTGTATCTCTGAAGCTGTCATAACTGGAGCACATTATGAGAAGATAAAGACTCACTTGAAAATGTCAGCTTTACGGCCGCTTAGCGCCCTCTGCCATCAGTTCTCTCCGTGTGCCCCTTTGGCCCCCTGACACCGACTTAGTTAAAGTGATCCCAGACCATGACTATGGAGTGAATAAAATTAGTTGTGGTAGCGGTGTGGCTTCGTCTTGTCTTAAGCCACTCTAAACTCTGTGTCTTACCCCCTTCCGATAATCGAATGATGTATTAAAGAAAGGTGGTTGATGGTTCTTGAAGCATAGTAGAAAAGTTACAGTTCATCTGTTGATCTCAGGAAACAGATAAATCCAAAAAGATGAGTTCTAATCAAAAAGGTTTACAGGAAAATCCATACTCAGGTTTCCCCCATGAAAGCAAAGTAATCTACCTAACACCTAAATTATCATACCAATGACTTAGAGGAGCATGGACCCCTTAGCAGCTTGGAATCCACACACACCGATTAAATCCCAGTTCCATGTGTCTGTAACATAGAATGTGGCTTCTGTCTCATCTAATTAGCATACTACCAATTAGAGTGCATGGTATATCAAAATATCCCTCGTTCCCGAAACAGTGTCTTCTTCATTCCCAAGGGCAGGATGTTGAGGTAGGCAGACATGCCAACTCTTGTGTGTAGGAAGATACACAGGCCTTGACAAGGTCTCCAGCCTGCACCTGCTGATAAGGGCAACAGAGAGGGAACAGGCCTTACTTTGCATTTCTGCACAATTCCAACTAACACAACAGTTTCTGAACCTAAGAAACTCCATATTTAATAACTTGTGATCCCATGGTACTTGGCTACCATGACAGTAAATATAGTAATGGTGGAAAGAGTTGAAGGCAGCAAGAAAATGGGAATGCTGAGTGTAAGCTGGTGTTAACTCAATAAAGGAAACTACAGCCTTGAGTTGGCAAGATTGAGCAGCAGGGGTGTGGTAGGCTCTTTGCAAGGTTACTAATTCAGTTTGTCCCTTTAAAATGGCTTGGGATTATGCTGTGGCGAAACTGGGAAATATGAAAAACAAGGACAGGATGAGTTTTGCTTTCAAAGTACTATGGACAGATGGAGCAAAATATGGTAACACTATTGGAGAGAGATGGGTTGTTGTTGTTTTGAGCCTGGGAAGGAGAGAATTATGTTAAGCGCTTCTTTCTCTGGAGTCCTAGCATCATGTTAAAGAAACATTGCTACATTTCTCCAAAGCTGCTTAGCTATCTTAACTCTGTCCTGATAACACAAATGGCCAGACATTACCTTGTGAGAGCAGCCATGTGCTGTAACGACACGTCGTCATCTTGCACGTAGACAGCCCAGGGCAGGTAAAGTAGCTCCTGTTATGATCTCAAGGGCAGAATGAGATAAAGGGAAGCTGTGCATTATGGCATACAGCAGGGGTACCCAAACTTTGGGCCGCAGACCAGTCATGTGGTTCAGCGGGCTGGGTACGCGATTCTTCCCACTGGAAGTGGAAGCAAAATGTGCCTTGCAATCTGTTTTGCAATAGGATGAGATAGAGTTTAAGATGCCATTTGCTCTGCTTAAACCAGGGGTGTCCAAACTATGGCCCATGGGCTGGATCCGGCCCCCGACACCAATTCATCCGGCCGACGACGCCCTTGTCACTCCCAGAAGTGGAAATAAATCGCACTTCCAACGTCACTCCCAGAAGCAGAAATAAAACACACCATATGGGCGTGTTTTACTTCCACTTCCAGGAATGATGAGGGCAGTGCAGGCCGGATGAATTGGTGCCAGGGGCTGGATCCAGTCCACGGACCATAGTTTGGGCATCCCGGCATACAGGATTAAGTGCAAGAGCATAGTGCCATGTCATGGCATTTTAAATAAATTTTGACTTCACATTTCCCATGTATAGTAGGGAATGTGCAAGATAAAGTATGTCTTCTGGAGAACAGAACTGTTGCCCAAAGCTTGAGAATTCTTCATTTCATCCACAAAATGTCAAGAATGATTTCCAGCAAGTACTTGTCGAAGCTCGTCAGGACCAGCAGAAAAAGATGGGATAACAAAAAGATGTCTCTGGCAAGGTAGATCTGCCTCCTTAGTGCCTATAAGGATGAGTTGAATGAGGCTACATCTGGAGAGTGTTTCTTGTGGCTTCAGGTCTTCCTCACCCCTCTTAAGAACATAAGAACATAAGAACATAAGAACATAAGAACAGCCTTACTGGAACAGGCCACAGCCCATCCATATCTTCTCCTTCGTTTATTACATTGCTGTAGACTCAGTAATCCAAAGATGTAAATAAGAACAGCCTTGCTGGAACAGGCCACAGCCCATCCAGTCCAGCATTCTGTCTTACACAGTGGCTCACCATTTCCTTCAGGGTATTCCCAAGCAGATGCCTTCACCTGCTTAGGATTCCCTGGAAATGGCATTGAGAGATATCCTGCCTATCTCTCCAACCCGGAGGTTGTCCTTAAGTATCCATAATTATAGCCATTGATACCCTTGTCCTCCATGAACTTGTCTAATCCTTTCTTAAAGCTGTCAGTCTTGACTGACAGCTGTCACTACTTCTTCTGGCAGGGAGTTCCATAGACCAGTGATCCTCTGGGTGAAAAAGTACTTTCTCTTATTTGTTTGAGAACTAGCACCCAAAAGTTTCATGGAGTGCCCCCTAGTTCTAGTGTTATGTGATAGGGAAAACAGTTTTTCCTTATCTACTTTGTCCACACCGTGCATGATTTTATAAACTTCAATCAGGTCACCTCTTAGACGTTGTCGTTCAAGAGTGAAGAGGCCCAACCGTTGCAGCCTCAGATGGTAAGGAAGGTGTTCCAGTCCCCTAATCATTCTGGTTGCCCTCCTCTGCACTTTTTCCAGCTCCATAATATCCTTCTGAAGGTATGGCGACCAGAACTGTACACAGTATTCCAGATGGGGCCTCACCATAGATTTATAAAGAGGCAAAATGACACTTGCTGACTTATTTTCTATACCCTTCCTAATGATCCCTAGCATTGAGTTTGCTTTTTTCACTGCTGAGGCACACTGGGTTGACATCTTCATTGAGCTGTCCACCAGGACACCAAGGTCCCTTTCCTGGTTTGTCACAGAGAGTTCAGACCCCATCAGTTTATAAATGTAATTGGGGTTCTTTGCCCCAAAATGCATCACTCTGCACTTACTAATGTTGAAGCTCATTTGCCATTGTTTTGCCCACTCCCCCAGTGTCAAGAGATCCCTCTGGAGCTCCTCACAATCTCTCACAGTTTTCACTACCCTGTATAATTTAGTGTTGTCAGCAAATTTGGCTACCTTGCTTTTTACTCCTACCTCTAGATCATTTATGAAGAGGTTGAAAAGCAGGGGTCCCAGTACTGAACCTTGGGGGACCCCACTCTTTACTTCCCTCCACTTGGAGAAGTGTCCATTTAGTGCTACCCTCTGTTTCCTGTCCCTTAGCCAGTTGCTGACCCAGGACAAGACCTGTCCCTTTATTCCATGACTGGTAAGTTTATTCAAGAGCCTTTGGTGTGGGACCTTGTCAAAAGCCTTCTGAAAGTCCAGATAAACAATGTCAACTGGATCCCCCTTATCCACATGCTTGTTGACACTCTCAAAAAATTCCAACAGATTAGTGAGGCATGATTTGCCCTTGCAAAAGCCATGTTGGCTCTCCTTTAGCAGCGCCTTCTCTTCTATATGCCTATTAATTCTATCTTTTAGGATGGTTTCCATCACTTTACCTGGGACACATGTCAAACTGACAGGTCGGTAAATTCCTGGATCACCCCTGGATCCTTTTTTGAAAATTGGTGTTACATTCGCTACCTTCCAGTCATCAGGCACAAAGCCTGATTTGAGGGAAATATATTTTTTGGCTAGGAGATCAGCAATTTCATCTTTAAGTTCCCTGAGAACTCGTGGATGGATACCATCTGGTCCTGGTGATTTGTTAGTGTTTAGTTTAACAAGACATGCAAGGACCTCCTCCCTGGTTATTTCTATCTGGCTTAATTCTTCGGTTTCCCTCCCTACGATGATAGGCTCTGTTTTGGGCATGTGGTCTCTGTCTTCTTCAGTGAATACTGAAGCAAAGAATTCATTGAGTCTCTCTGCAATCTCTGTTTCCTCTTTAATAACCCCTTGCCTTCCATTGTCATCTAATGGTCCAATGGCCTTCCTAGTTGGGTTCTTCTAATGTACTTAAAGAAGTCTTTGTTATTTCTCTGAGTATTTTTAGCTATACGCTCCTCAAAGTCTTGCTTTGCTTTCCTGATTGTTGCCTTGCATTTGTTCTGCCAGAATTTATGTTTCTGCCTGCTGTCCTCATTTGGACAAGCCTTCCATCTTCTAAATGAGCTTTTCTTGCTTTTGATCACTTCCCGAACAGCTCCTGTAAGCCACATCGGAGTCCTCTTGGACCTGGCAGTGCCCTTTTTCCTTCTGGGTATACATTTCAATTGGGCCTCTGTTATTGTTTTTGTAAACAGCCTCCATGCCTCTTGGAGTGTTTGGACTCTCTCAATTTTCCCTTTCAGCTTCTTTTTTACTAGTTTCCTCATCTTTGGGAAATTTCCTTTTTGAAAATTTAAGGTCTCTGTGTTAGATTTTATCAGTGACTTGCGGTCTATGATCAAGTTAAACATAATTGAGTTGTGGTCACTGTTGCCTATTGGATCAGTCACATTAACATCTTGCACCAGATCCTGAGTATTACTCAGGATCAAGTCAAGGATTCTTGTACCTCTAGTTGGGTCTTCAACCATCTGTCCCAGGGAACAATCATTTAGCATATCTAGGAACTTTATCTCTTTATCATGTGCTGAACAACAGTTCACCCAGTCTATGTGAGGGTAATTGAAGTCCTCCATTATAACCAGGCTTCCCTTCTTGGATGCCTCCTTTACAACATTCTCCAACTGCCAGTCTCCCTCAAGAGTTTGGGTCGGAGGCCGATAGTATATGCCTACTGTTAGACCATCCTTGTGGCCTGGTACTCTTACCCACAGAGCTTCTAATGGTGACTCCAAATCACCTAGATATTCAAATTCATAAGATTTTATCACTTCTTTGACATACAAGGCTACACCACCTCCCGTTTGCCCCTTCCTATCCTTCCTGTACAGTTTGTAGCCTGGGATAACTGTATCCCATTGGTTATCATCCGTCCACCAGGTTTCAGTGATACCAATAATATCAATATTCTATTGCTAAGTATTCCAGCTCCCCTATTTTGTTCTGGAGGCTTCTGGCATTTGTATACAAGCATTTATATATGCTTTCCTGATACAGTCTTTTGAGTCCAGTTGCATTGTTAGACTGCCTCTTGCATCCTTCTGCTAGAGTGCTGGTGACTAGCTCCTTGCTCTGCTCAGTAATTTTTGCATCCTCCTCACTACTCAAGTACACACTTTCCCGAACTGGATGCTGCCCAGCTCCTGTCGGCTTTCCCCCAGTTATTAGTTTAAAAGCTGCTCTGCAGCCTTTTTGATGTTGAGTGCCAGCAATCTGGTCCCATCATGGTTCAAATGCAACCCATCCCTCCTGAACAGATTTGGCTTGTCCCAAAATGTTCTCCAGTTCCTGACGAATCTGAAGCCGTCCTCTCGACACCACCGCCTCATTCACGCATTAAGGCTTCTGAGCTCTGCCTGCCTGGTAGGTCCTGCGCGAGGGACAGGCAGCACTTCTGAAAATGCTACCTTGGAAGTCCGGGACTTCAATCTTCTTCCTAACAACCTGAATTTGGCTTCCAGGACAGACCGCTTGGCCTTCCCAACATCATTGGTACCAACGTGTACCATGACAACTGGCTCCTTCCCAGTTCTCTCTAACAATCTATCTAGATTTCTTGTGATGTCTGCAACTTTTGCACCTGGCAGGCAAGTCACCATACGGTTATCATGTGCATCACAAATCCATTTCTCTAGTATTTCTAATTATTGAATCGCCTAGTAAAACGAGCCTCTCTCCTGCAATCTGTTCATCTACATGCACCTCATCAACCATATTAAGGGAGAGAACCTCAGTTTGTTCCTGTTGTTTATCTTCCTGGATCTCATCAAGTGTGATGAAGGAGAGATCATCAGGTGGAACCAGTTGTTCCTCTGTGTGTTCCTCATCAGGTGTGATGAGAGAAAGAGCCTCAAATTTATTCTGTAATTTCAGACTCTCAGAATGATCCCCTACTCTTCTCCTCCTTTGAGTCACATTCCTCCAAACATCTCCCTCCTGAGTTAGTAAAGGGCCTTCTCCCTCAGAACTGTGCCCTGTCTCTTCTTTGTCCAGCATAGTCTGCTCCGCTCTGTCCAAGAACAGCTCAAGCTCCTTAATTTGTTGATGGTTAGATATGCAGGCCTCTAGCTGCTGGACCTTCTCATCTAGTAGTGCAACCAGCTTGCACTTGCTGCAAGTGTAGTTCTCCATATGCTTTGGCAAGAACACAAACATGGCACAAGTATTGCAGGTAACTACAGCTGTTCCCTCAGAATCCATTTTAACAAGTGCAGTATTCTGGGCCTCAAAAATGTACATGTTTACTACCTTTCTACCTAGTAAGACTATATTCTTCCTTTGTTATTAGTTTGCAATCTTGCGCGCCTAATGTCGCGCGGGCCTCTAAAGCAGCTCTACTCCAACTGCAAAACTTACCAGTGCTCACTTCCTTTGTTTGGCTCTCCTCAGCAGCAGCTCTGCTTAAGAGCACATGCAAAGTCAAAAGGGCTGACCCTGAAAGAGCTCAGAGCTTTTAAAGGCTAGTGTGGCTCCGCCCCTATGAGTCACAGTTCAGGGAAGGGCCTGGTGTGGCTCTGCCCCCCTGCTTCTGGAAGCTTCTAACTGCTTCCTCTGTTTGAACAGAGGTGGCTCTCAGCAGTTTAAATTATCAATTTAAATTAGTGGAGGCCTCTAAAGCAGCTCTACTCCAACTGCAAAACTTACCAGTGCTCACTTCCTTTGTTTGGCTCTCTGCTTAAGAGCACATGCAGAGTCATTGCACGAATAGTACAATTGGGAAGAAAATGAGGACAGTACTGAATTGATCTGTGGCTGTATGCCTTCCCAGAGACTGCCCTTCCCATCTGGTGGGTGCAGCTTCAAGAAGTCTAGGTTAAAAGATAATTTTGAAGGTTTCCTTTCCTTAATAGGATGAGGTCAGTGTGTAGAGACTCAGGAGCTACTATTTTGGACCACAGCTCTTGGAATCCCCCAGCCAATATGGACTTTTAGCTTAAGGGGGTTGTGGTAAGCATAGTAAAAAAAAAAAGCATTAGGATCCACACAGTTTTGGTGACGGTGATGTGAGCAGCAGTTAAAGTTGAAATTATTATTTTCAACATAGGCAAGAAACAAGGGGCTCTTTGTGTAACATTTTGCCTATGAGCTTTAGTCATTAGCCTTAGTACATGGTCGTCCTTGTTCCTACATTAAAGTCAGAAAGGCTGCCAGCTTCAGGGTCGATGCAGATGTGATTCTCCTTCACAATCTAATTGAAACAGTATCTTTGGAAACCATAACTGGAAGTATTTTAACATGTGGTATTTTATTCAGGAAGTCCCAGGCTAGGTGGACATATAGGGCATATAGTTTTCACTGTTCTAAGCCAGGGGTTTGCAATGTTCTCGCGCTGCAGGCCAGACATGCCCCCTTCACGCAGGTGGGGCAGCTGGAGGCATGGAAGCTCCCTGGATGTAAGTTTTTGTCATCATTGGTGCACAACGGCAACAATTGTACCATTTTTGCGGCTTTGTCCCCAGCCTCCGCCACTTCGCAGGGCGGTGGAAGGCTGTTTGGAGCAATTTTGCTTCATCCAGCTGATTTTCCGGTGCTTTCCCACTTCACTACAGCCACTCAAATGTGCCTCTGAGCAACTTCCTGGTTCTGCGCTAGGAACCAAGCTAATGATGCAAGCTCTACTTGGCAGTGAGAAGCATCAGAAAATCATCTGGACAGAGCGGAATTGCTTCAAACAGCCTTCCGCCACCCTGGGAAGTGGTGGAGGCAGTGGACAGAGCTGCGAAAATGGCGTGATCAGCACTGCTGCCACTGCAGTAAGTAACATAACATGACGTCCGAGGGCGGGCGGGAGCGTGTCTAAGGGTGCATGGGTTCTCACTGTGTGCTAGATTAATGATATGCATGGGCCGGATTAGGTCTGGGGGCTGGGGGTTGTGAATGCCTGTTCTAAGCTAAAATTTTACTGCATACAGAAAGCTCCAGGATAAAGATGGCCTTGAGTCTAGACCCAACTCTGTGATATATTGAATTTTTATGTAACATTTTCATGTCATTTAGCATTTCTACCGCCACTGATAGGTCACAATTTTCTGCAATTTGTTTATTAGCAACATGAGTATGAATTTAAGGGTTCTTTCATGGCTTATGAAATGACCTAAGAGATGTTGTATAGTTTTCAACCAATTTCATACTGTCATCCAGGATGTTGTTCCCCCAGTTATTCTCTGCAGTCCTCGCCAAAAGCTATTGTTTCTGTTTTTCCCAGGGAACAAATTGCTTTCAAGACTCACAAAATAAGCTTAGAAACACTTTGCAACTGCTGTGAATGGAGTTATCTTGAGACAGGAAAGTATTGTTAGAAACATGCTGATAGTCCGCTTCAGTGAGAAAACTTGTGATTTCCTGGCTGTTTTCTTGATTACTAAAATGTGGGTTTCTGCTCTGTCCCCTAGGAATTGCTGTTTGCAACATCCCCTCCGCAGCAGTTGAAGAGACCGCAGACTCAACTCTGTGTCATGTCCTCAATCTCTACCGGCGAAACACTTGGCTCTACCAGGCACTGAGAGAGGGGACCCGTGTGCAGAGTGTCGAACAGATTCGGGAGGTGGCTTCTGGGGCAGCTCGTATTAGAGGCGAAACTCTTGGTCTGATTGGATTTGGTATGTTGATGATTTTGGGAGGAAATATTTTAATTTTAAAAATAAATTTTTCCCACATTCGAAATGGGGACCAAGCCTTACAAAGTGACTTGCATATAGATGTTCCAAGCATGCTTTATGGCTGCAAATTTGTTGTGGGGAGAGGCTGGAGTGTTGCTTTGTATTTCACAAACAAATGGGTTTTGAAAATTCAGGATTATCTCTCTCAACTACTTTCTCACAGAAAAGAGCATTTACACTCAAGGTTTTAGCCTCCAGAGCTGTTAATTTACTTGGTGGTCCTTGATCCTTGCCTTGGACTTGAACTGCCAGCCACCATGGCCAATGGCAAGGGGTTATAGGAGTTGTAGACCAAAGCATCTGGAAGGCAAAGGATTCAGCCTTTCTTCTTTGTTTTGGACACACACGCACATCTTGTGAATGTAGAACCCTTGGATACCTTGGAGTCATTTTTCAGTGAGGAGTCCGTGCATTGTTAGACATCTCCACGACAACATTCCACACATGCAAATGGACTTGAGAAATCAAGTCAATCTTCATGCTTTTTTTATACATTTGGATATCACGTCACCTGCTGCCTAGGTGGATCATGACATGTGCCCTCCGGTTTCACCTTGCCCAAGGGAGCCGACGTAGGACCCATTGGTGAGTTTTGGTCCCGGCCTAACATCATTAACAAGAGATGGGCAACATTGCCTAGTTAGGCTACTCAAGCCCCCATGCCCTGACAAGGCTCTCACCTAGCAGGGGAATGAAGAACCCAAAGCTCATAATATCATCTCTTCATGCATACAGTAGAGCAGACGTGGCTTTTTGTCTGAGAAGCAGGGCGTGATCAGGTCAAAATGTTGACTGACATAAGCACGCCTCTTCAAACCGTGGTCCACTTCTACAGTAGGCGAAACAGCTTTTTTGCACTGGAGATGTTCCCTTGCAAACTGGGTTGAGCCACTAGTTCCCCAAATTGCTACCTGGGCCACTAAGCTGTTTGTTATTTAAAAGGCAGCCAGGAGATTCTTTGTCCCCTTACCTACCCCTGCAGTCTCTGTGCTATGCTAGCTGGTGGCTCTTCGGTGTTGAGTCTCCATTTATAGGCTTTTCATCTTTCCCCTATGTGCCAAGCACTGAACTGCTCATTTGTGAAAACCTCTTAATGGATCGTTTCTATCAAAGAAAAGGTATGCTTGAGTTTGTCCATCTGAGCCTAAATATGAAAGATTAGAACGGGGTGGTTTTTCTCTGTTCTTCACTCCAACAAACTACCTTTTGCAACACAAGGACTTGGTTATGGATAGTTATTTTGCTTTCCCTATGTTTTCTTTTGAAAAGAAGAAGACGACGGTGACTCCTGTCTTGAGTTAGAAGTCGGGTAGTTGAGCCCAGGCAGTGACACTGAATCGAAATGACATTGTGGATAATGACCTGCTGATTACACTGCAGCTGTCCCTCTTTATCAGAAGAGCCTTATTAAACCTTTGCTTCCAAACCATGACAGTTGTCTTAGTCATGCCCAATTAAATAGCCATTCAGCAAGAGCACAGAAGGAAAAGAGAGGAAAACCCTACAGCAGACAAGTTACTCTTACAATAAATAAGATTCAGAAGTGGCTTGCTACTGTTATTGTTGTACCAAAGTCATTTGTAATAAGATTTCGTTAATGCTTCTTTCTGTTTTAGATCAGAATTGAGGGACTATGTAGAGGCTTAGATGTGTCTGGAACACAGGATTTTAGGGACCATTCATGGAGGCTGAAAATCAGCATTCGGATGCTTTGGAAGACTTTACTGCTTGCAGAGGGACTCGGGACCTTCAGCAGATATAACCCACTCCCACCACCCATACACCAATTTGACACTAGACTACTGCTAGTTCTACATTCCCTGTGAAAGCTGGGATATGCCTCTCTGTCCCCAGCACATTGTCTGTTCATGTTAATCACTTCTGATTTGCAGTTAATGGACATTTTTGAAAAATGCCATAGCTGCTCATGTTCTAAAAGCAGATTCAAGTAATGTCCTTGTACACACTGCATTACATGCTCCATGTTTGACCTTCAGCTAAGTCAGCAGTGAGACTGTCTGTCCTAAGAATAGTCTCTTGGAGATTTAAGATCAGTCAGAAGGAATGGAGGGAAGAAAGCAAGATGCAAAGTAATGTGGACACTCCCTCTCGTTTATGAAAATAATGGGATATCTGAATGGATATCGATCTCTCTTGTACACTGATTCACTCTAATTCTTGCATTAAAAGAATAATAAAAATGAGTGCTAGGGAAAGCTAGCAGCAGGGATAAATTTAGCATCCAAATACCAAGGTTAGTAGTATTCTTGCAGTGCTCCACTTATGCAGTAGGAATAATCTCAGCTGCAGATTGGCACGAATTAAAAAGTTCCTTTCTCAATTTCACAATGCCTGTGACTTGTGTGCAATCAGATGAAGTTGCATCTATCCTGACATTTTAAAAAGGAACTTCTTAATTAGAGGCAGTCTGCTAGTTATGTCATTCTTATTTATTTATTTATTATTTATTTAGTGTTCTTATATACCGCTTTTCTTATCTACTGACAACTCAAAGTGGTTTACAACACAATTAAATAAATACAAAGCAAATCATAAGTAGGCAGGGGGAGGGGGAATAGAAAAACATACAAAAATACAATTCAAAATACAGTATCACCGAATAGAATACACATATTAATACAGTTGCAAAATACAAGTTACAATTCAAATCAGAAACTAAAAAGTTAAATACAAAGTGCGAAATACAGGCCCCGGGCAGCGACCCCTTCCAGCGGTGCTCCAACTTCCCCACGGCCAATGCCAGACCAGGGAGGGACCTCAGGAAACAACTGCTTCCGTCCTCGCACCGGTGTTGGAGGCAGCGGGGAAACGCGGCAAAGGTCCCGTTTGCGGCGGGCGTCCTCCGGCGCTGTGGGCGTCCCTCTTTATCCTCTGGCCAGGCAGGGCCAGGGGAGAGGGCCCGGCGTCCACAGGTGCAGCTTGTTCCATCCCCGCGCCGGTGTTGGAGGCAGCGGGGAAACGCGGCAAAGGTCCCGTTTCTTGCTAACAGTGGGAGGTTGGCAGGAGGATGCTGGCCAAATTTACCTATTAATTAATAGATTACTTAGGTCTGTCTAAAAGGAGGTTTAGTCACAAACAGGTGTAAGGAGGTAGAGAGGGAGCAACCCCCACCACCCCCACTGGCTCATTTGGAGAAGGATCACTCACGTTTTTAAAAGTTTTTAACTAGATTTTTAATTGGTGCGGGTGGGAGGTAGTTTTTCAGTGTTTTTAGGAATTTTAAGCGTTTTTATAGTTTAAACTAGCAGATTTTGCCCGGCAGTGCATTTTAAAAATGTGTTGGATAGTTAAGGGTTTTGTTTGTTTTCCTGAACAAATGGTGCTGGGCTGTGTTTAATGGTTTTTAAAGGTTTTGTGATTTTGTGACTTTGAGGCGCTGCGTCCGCCTGTGGCGGACTTGCGCTCTCAGTGTGTGTTTAATTTTTATTTTTTGTGCGCCGGCTTCCTCAGTGCCGGGCTCTTTAAATTTGGTTTTGGATAGTCAAGGGTTTCATTTGTTTTCTTGAACAAATGTTGCTGGGCTGTGTTAAATGGTTTTGAAAGGTTTTGTGATTTTGTGGCTTCGAGGTGCTGCGTCCGCCTGTGGCGGACTTGCGCTCCCAGTGTTTGTTTGATTTTTATTTTTTGTGTGCCGGCTTCCTTAGTGTCGGGCTCTTGAAATTTGGTTTTTGATGGATTTTGATTTTTGTTCATAAAATTTTTATTTTATTTTGATTTATTTAATTTAATTTTTTTGATTTAAAATTTAATTTTGTTGTTTTATTTTTTGGTTTGGTGTTTTAGTTTTTTAGAGTGAAAAGTGATTTATGATTTTTTTTGTATTTTTGAGAGTAGTGTGTATCTTTTTGAATGTTTTGCTAACTTATTTTATGAATTTTTGAATTTGGAATTTATCTTTGCAGTGGCAATGTTTTTGGATGTCTTTTCTCTTGTGGCCTCTGGGTGGGGGTGGTGAGCTTTGCTTCCTCTTTACCATTCTCCTCTTCTGTTCTCTGGGTGTCGCTTCCGGTAAGTGTTGCTTCCTTTCTTAGCTCATTCGAGCTCCTGTCGCAATGAAGTCAAGACGTCTTCATGATAAGCTCTCTGATTTATTTATTTATTTATTGGGGGGTTGAGTTTTTGTTGGGGGGGTCTGTTGTTTTTTGTTGTGTGTGTTTTGTGGATGTGTTGGTGTTTATTTTTTTAATGTTAGATTTTTGTTTTTGACTGTTTTTGATTGTTTTTGGTGCATCCGTTTTTAGGGGGGGCTTTCGTTCCCACGGGCCATGCTGGGTGGCCCGTGGGAAGGAAGGGCACTGGCGGCGGGGGTGCCTTTTGTTCCGACAGGCCATGCTGGGTGGCCCGTGGGAAGGAAGAGCACTGGCGGCGGGGGTGCCTTTTGTTCCCACGGGCCATGCTGGATGGCCCGTGGGAAGGAAGCGCAGTGGCGGGGAGGGTGCCTTTTGTTCCCACGGGCCATGCTGGATGGCCCGTGGGAAGGAAGCAGAGCGGCGGCTGGTTGTTTTTTTAATTTTTCATTTTTAGTGTGCTGGCTGCCTCAGCGTCCTGCGCACTAATGGCACGCAGGACGCTGGGTCTTGTAGTTTTGCCTACGCGTGTTTGGGTACAGCAGCGGTTTTTTCCCTTCGGCTTCCTTTTGATTGGCTGCGGCCGGTTTTCGAACGTTCCTTTTGCCCGCACCGTACAGCCTGATTGGCTCTGGTGCGGCGCAGGGCAAGAAACGTTGGGGCTTGAAGTTCTTTTTGTTGTTGTTGTTCGCGACTGCCCCCGCGTTGAAAATTTCAATCCAACAGTTACCTGCGAACCCAGTTTGGGCGAGTGCAGGAAGGCTCGGACGGTTAACGCACCATTTTATAGGTATAGATGTTAGGGATTTTATGTACACCGCCTAGAGTTGCATGTCGATTGGGGCGGCTATACAAATTGAATGAATGAATGTCAGTGCAGTAGCCGTAACTATGCCACTCAGCAGATTTTTAAAACTCCAAACCAAAGAACAACCTATTAGACACACATTGGGGAAAAATTTGTTTCTGAATTCTAAGCAGTCAGCAAAAGTGGAAGATTTGTCAAGATCTTGGTGGGCCAACATACATAAGTACTGATCCACCCCCTCCATTGACCCATTCTTTATTTTTGTCTCATTCTGCAGTCATCCCAGCTTTTCAAATATCTTATTAGGATCAAGAATATTTCCATGTAGTGCAATTATTTTCATTACCCTGCATCCATTCAATGGTCATTTTACTATTCTTAACTTTTATATAAGGTTAAATAATAGTGAGGCAGGCATTAGTGTGCAACCAACATATTCATGAAATGGTTAGGCATTCTTTAATGCCCTCTTTGGAATTTATTCAGTACTGCTGTCTTGCCAAGACTGTTGTGTTAAGTTGCTACTTTTGTTTTTGGCTTAGGTCGAACTGCACAAGCAGTTGCTGTTCGGGCCAAGGCATTTGGATTCAGTGTGATCTTCTATGATCCATACCTGCAAGATGGCATAGAAAGGTCCTTGGGAGTCCAACGGGTCTACACTCTTCAGGATTTGCTGTATCAGAGTGACTGTGTGTCATTACACTGTAACCTCAATGAACACAATCACCACCTTATCAATGACTTCACAATTAAACAGGTAATTGTTAATGGAAAGGGGAACACTTTATTGACTCCAGGGATCAGTAAGAGATTCCATGCTGGTCTTTCTACAGGCGCGGTGATAATACTAACTAGATGCAACTAGGGATTGTATGTATTTGTATCTTTTTGTGTTTATTGATAAAGCAAATTGTCATCTGTTTTTGTATGTTGTACATCAGGCTTTAGCAGATCAGTTTAATGCTGTCAGGTCAGGAAAAAGGAACTGCAGAATGAACTCACCAAAAGGTGGCTTCGTTTTGACAGTTTCACGTCTGACCTAGACACGGAAGAAGAAGTAAACTGAGAGACCTACTGTTACATAGCAAAGTCTCCTCTTCTTTTTCCTCTTTCTCTGATTTTTAGATCACAACCAGTGCAAGTCTTGCTTACAGGTGAAACTTGGAAAATTAGAATATCGTGCAAATGTTCATTCAGTTCAGTAATGCAACTTAAAAGGTGAAACAAATATATGAGATAGACTCATTGCATGCAAAGCGAGATAGTTCAAGCCTTACTTTGTTATAATATTGATGCTTACGGTTTACAGTTTATGAAAACCCCAATCCCCTAATCTCATGTACCCCATAATCATCACATAATCTTATGTATGCCATGATCATCACAATTATAACGAATTAAGGCATGATATCTCTCGCTTTGCATGTAGTGAGTCTATCTCATATTTGTTTCGCCTTTTAAGTGAAATGAATGGACATTTGCACCATATTCTAATTTTCCGAGTTTCACCTGTATATCAGTGGCCTTTCTAGAACCTTACGCACTGAGGAACTGGCCAGATTGTTAATAAGCCAGGTGTTAAGAGCCTTCTGCTGCCACTATGGTGTTTCTTTAATAATAATAATAATTTCAGGTGTCATCTTGTCATAAGATACTGCTCTATGTGGTACAGTCAGTCCAGATTTGGCCAGGCCATAAGTCTTGTTTTCCAAACAGGTTCAATATAAATGGCAGCTAGGAAGTTTTTTTAAAAAAAAGAGCATTAAATTCAGCTAGAGGGAAATCTAAGCCTCTACAATTGCTCTTATTCCTCCTTCAACTGATTCCTGGGGAAATTCTTCCATACTTCAGCTAATTTCTTATTGAAGGCAGGAAAATCCACACGGATCTGCTTCTGCCCTGCTGTGCTGCTTTGGTTCTGTGGTTATCTTAATTGCCTCTATTCTGCGGAAAGAGCACATAAATAAGCAGCAAATGGGCACTTAGCATAATACTCATAGTACAGCATTTAGTAACCTAGGAAAGTACCTGGGGGACTCAGATTATCTCTAGAAAAAAGTCAGCACTTCAGAAAAAAGGGAGGGTATTAATTCATTTCTGATAGTTCAGAAATTCTGTTTGCAGTTGTGTTGAAGCAGAAAGACAAGAAAGAGGCAACATTATAAAAATGATGTGTGTTGTACTGTTTCTTTCTTGAGCTGTTTTTCAGGCCAAAGCCACTGTAGGCAAATCCTGAGTAATTTACCTCTAGAGCAGCTTCTCACACCGTGATGTGAACATGATACGTTGAATTAAATTTCCCAGCATGGCCATAGTGGTTTAGGATAATGGGACTTGTTCTCTAGCACATTCAGTAGAATGGCATCTGCCAGGTGAAAGGTATCCTACACATGCCCCAAATAATAATTGCCATTTCCAAGAAGAACAAAGGAAAAGGCTGGTCTCATGCTGCTAAAAAGCAGAGCTACCATTTTTAAATTTTATTTTTCTTGAAAAGACCCATCATGAGTTGCTGTTGTGTCCCTATTTATTTTATTTATTTATTTAAAAATACCTTTACCCCACTTTTTTTCTTAAAAAATCCATGTATTACACACACATACCCAAAAATGGTATTAAACGTAATGGTCACCCTTGCTCGAAAGCCAGTCGTATCCGACTCTAGGGTTCAGTGCTCACCTCTGTTTCATAGCCAAGGAGCCAGTGCTGTCTGTGTTTGCAGACGTTTCCGACACCAGAGCGGACAGAATGCTGTTTACCTTCCCACCGAAGTGGTCCCTATTTATCTACTTGCAATTTCTTGCTTTCGAACTGCTAGGTTGGCAGGAGCTGAGACAAATACGGGAACTCATTCTGTCCTTCAGTACTCGGGAATCGAACTGCTGACCTTCCACCTCCCAGTCAGCGTCTTAGCCACTTGTGCCTCTGTAGTCCATTATAAACTAAAAGCAATAAATTATTACAGTATATTACAAATTAAACAAATATTATATTAAAACTGTCAAATAAAAGTGATATTAAAATGCATTTTAATAACACAAAAATAAAACAGTCCCAATTTTAAAAACTCTTTAGACAGCCCGTAAAGAAAAGCCTGCCTTGAAGAAGAAGATCATAACCAGTGATCAAAGATGGATCCAACCAGGGAGTTTCAGAGTTTGGGAAGGACAAAGAAGGCCTTGCTTCCTTATCCCCATCAAACGTGTGTAAGGGATGGGAGAGATAGAAAACCCTGGCAGGATCCATAAAGGGAGGTACCATCTTTGCAATAGGCCAAACCCAAAACATTTAAGGCTTTACTGTATAGTCAAAACCAGCTCTTTGAATCATGCCTGGAAACAAACTGGCAGTCATTGGAGCTCTTTAACAGGAGGGGGTTATGCAATTCCCATTTGTCTGGCCGGACATCCTGCTACAATGGACATCCCGCTATAATGGAGTAGACCATACAGTCAGTGACTCAACTCCAAGTGTTAGGCTGCGGTAAATAACCTGACTCCTTAAATGGTCCAATGGCTAAGAGCGGATGAGTCCCTTTAGGCGGGGTGATGGTCCCCTCAGTGGAGGAAATGCCTCTGGAAACCATCATTTTTGGCCCAATGGCAAAATGAGGAACCACTTCACTATTCAGATTCCCAATGGTCATGGAGGCGGAAGAGGCCATGCCAGATGGACTGGCTATGATGGCACACCTTCTCCACATCCTCAAGACTGCGGTGGTCCATTGCAGTCCTGGTGTCAAATTCTGCATGTCTCATTTTATACGAGCCACAGAAGATGGCTCTGTGATCATAGTGTGTGAGTCACTTCATGGCAAACTGGGATCCACCTTAAGCAAGTTGATGCCGTTGAAATCCTATCCGGATGCCTGGAGGCCGTTGGGGTCTGGATGGGGGCATATGGGCTTCGGCTGAATCCCAGCAAGACAGAGTGGCTATGGATAAGGGGGCCCATGTTATCCAGGGAGCTACCATCTGGAGCTGTTTTGCCCCAGAAAGACCCGGTGCGCAATCTGGGGGTCCTTCTGGACTCGCGGCTGCTGCTAGAAGAACAGGTAGCGGCTGTGGCCAGGAGGGCTTTTGCCCAACTTCGGGTGATTCGCCAGTTGCGCACGCTCCTGGATCGGGACTCCTTGCTTATGGTCACTCACACTCTGGTCACTTCCCGACTAGATTACTGTAATGCGCTCTACATGGGGCTGCCCTTGATGACCATTCGGAGGCTGCAGCTGGTCCAGAATGCGGCAGCCCGGGTGGTGATGGGGTGCAGACGATATGCCCGCGCCTCACCGCTACTTCGGGAGCTGCACTGGTTACCAGTTTGTCTCCGGGTGCAATTCAAGGTGCTGATTTTGACCTTTAAAGCCCTATATGGCAGTGGGCCAGGATACCTTAGAGACCGCATCGTCCCAAGAGTGTCTGCCCGTCCAACCAGAGCGGACCGGAGGGGCTCTCTGATGGTGCCATCAACTAGGGGTGCACATCTATCCAGCACCAGAAGGAGGGCCTTCTCTGTGTCCGCACCAACCCTCTGGAACCTCCTGCCAACAGAACTAAGACTTGAAAGAGAATTGCTGCCCTTCAGGAAAGGATTGAAGACCTGGCTGGCAGGGCAGGTGTGGGGCCCTAATGGGAACACGGGCCCTGCCTGCTGGCTTATATAAACAACTAAGAACTCTCTCTTCTTTTAAAGTGGGTGGGATATGGGTTTTTAAAGTGTTTTTATCTGTTTTAGAACTTGTTGTAATGCCGCCCTGAGTCAGGTTCTACCTGAGTGGGCGGCATATATAAATATGACTAATAAATAAATAAATAAAAGTTCACACCAATGGCATTTTCCCTGGACACATCCAGCAACTGTGAAAATGATTTCCAGGGGGGGGGAGGTATACTCGGATACGAGTAGCAGACAATGGTGACACAATTCCCGTAACCAGCCCCAGTTAATCTGACTTTGACCCCCTGAAGTTCCAAGTATTTTCCAAAAGCAACCGCATACAGAGCATGTTACAATAATCCAGCCAGCATGTTAACCTATCTATTCTGTTTGTGGCCTTCGGTGGTTACCAGTTTTGCCACTGTGGGAACAGAATGGTTGGCTAAATAGGCCTTTGGCGGGGAAGCCCAACTTCTGAACCAAAGGAAGAACACAGCCTACAGTGGTGGGGAACTTCCTGCCTCTACTAGACCAGTGATGGCAAACCTTGGCACTCCAGATGTTCTTGGACTTCAGTTACCAGAAGCCCAAGTCAGCACTTCTGCTGATCAGGTCCTCTGGAAATTGAGGTTCAAGAACACCTGGAGGGCCAAGATTGGCCATCACTGTCCTAAACCAACATAGCTTCTGGTCCGATCCAGTATGGATCTTTTTTTTTTTAATTTAATAGTCATATTTATATATGCCGCCCACTCAGGCAGAACCCGACTCAGGGCAGCATTACAACAAGTTTTAAAAACACATAAAAACACTTTAAAAGACCCATATCCCACCCACTTTAAAAGACCCATATCCCACTCACCCATCCCACACACTATAAAAAGAAGAAGAGAGAGTTCCTAATTATTTACATAAGCCAGCAGCCGGGGACCGTGTTCCCATTCGGGCCCCACACCTGCCCTGCCAGCCAGGTCTTCAATCCTTTCCTGAAGGGCAGCAATTCTCTTTGAAGTCTTAGATCTGTTGGCAGGAGGTTCCAGAGAGTTGGTGCGGCCACGGAGAAGGCCCTCCTTCGGGTGCTAGACAGATGTGCACCCCTAACTGATGGCACCATTAGAGAGCCCCTCCGGTCTGCTCTGGTTGGACGGGCAGACACTCTTATGGCAGTAAAATGTTTGAGGGTTTTTCCTTTTCTAGAGAAATATGTGTGGTTTAATATAAATTAAAAATGTTCAATTTATATTAAAAAACATTTAATATTAAAAAATATTAACATTTAATATAAAAAATTTATATAAAAAAATTAATATAAAAATTTTATATTAAAAAACATTTCTTTCCACTTTATGAGCCACATGTTCTTTGGTTCGCCTTCCTCCAGCCTCATGGTCTCACAGGTAGCAGCCATTGAGGATGATGGGCTAAGGTAAAAGACCCATCAGTGTCTTTAAAACCAAAGGAAAGATAGCATACCTTTTGTGCAGCTTGGGCAAGGCAATGAAAGCCTTCTAGATTTGCTGCACTGCAACTCCCATTATCCCCTACTGTGTTGGCTAGGGTGGATGGGAGCTGTAGTCCAACAGGAAGTGTCTCATTCCTGTTTATATTATACACTTAGGAGTGTCTCACTGTTTCAGTGAGAAGAGTAAATGAAGGCAGTTTTCCATTCAGCTGGAGCTATAATAAGAGTAATGCATCCATAGACTGTTGTGGATTTTTCCCCCCTCACTCCCAACAGATGAGACAGGGAGCATTTTTGGTAAACACAGCACGTGGCGGTCTGGTGGATGAAAAGGCCTTAACTCAAGCCCTGAAGGAAGGGAGAATACGAGGGGCAGCACTGGATGTGCATGAATCGGAACCATTTAGGTAAGGAGAGCTTTTGTATAACTCCTCATGTTTAAGTTGACCAGGCTCTAGCAGGCTGTCCAAGTTCTGTCTTTGCAGTCATGAAACGTCAAGAGGGAGAGAAATGTAAAGTCTTATGGGAGATGGGTTAGATATAGAACTCCGTCCCTTCCAGTATCTTCCGCTGCTGTTGTAAATGTGTTTCTGTATCTGGGCCTGGGAGTCTTAGCTAGGTCTCCATTGAAGCGGTGTTCTTTTGTTGCAGCAGAAACAACAGAGACCCTTGTGGCACCTTAAAGCCTAACCCAGGGGTGCCCAAACTACAGCCCATGGGCCAGATCCGGCCCCTGACGCCAATTCATCTGCCACGCAAAGCCCTCATTGCTCCCGGAAGCAGAAGTAAAATGCACCCATACAGGCACGTTTTACTTCCGCTTCCGGGAGCAACTACGGCTTTGCGAGCTGGATCAATTGGCGTCAGGGGCCAGATTCGGCCCATGGGTCATAGTGACTGACCCCCTAAACCACATGACTGGCCCATGGCCCGAAATGTTTGGGCACCCCTGACCTAACCCATCTCTTCTGAAGTCAGCTGAATTATTTTAAGTGAAATGGGGCACATCTGTCTTAACAACTTCTATGTCATAAACCACACGAAGCCAGCAACGATGGTACAAAGGTGACAGCTTTGCCTCCTAATCCTGTGACAACTGGGGCAGATTTGGCAGGACCACAAAACTATTTTCTACCAACTACACATGTGAAATGGAGACACTTTGAAACTGCCATTGCGGGCAACTGCCACTGGAAATCTGTTCTGCAAAGTTCACTTAAGCAGCTAGGCAAGTAGCAATAGCAATTAAACTTACATATCGCCCCATGCCATAGTGCTTATGCACTCTCTGAGTGGTTCACAAGTGAATTAGCATTTTGCCCCCAACATCCTGGGTATTCATTTTACCGACCTTGGAAGGCTGCACCCACTTTGAAACCCATTGGGATCGAACTCCCAACCTTTTGGCTGCAGTACAACAGTTTGGTCACTGTGCCACCAGGGCTCTTAGGAGTACAGTTGTACTTGAAAAATCTGAAAAGACTGGTTAACTGAAATTTTAAAAGTTTTTGTGTTTTTAATAAAATAAATACTTCAAAGATGTTTAACAATGTTGAACCAGCCCAGCTCTCTTTCAGATCTATCCCATCTCTAGCTGAGGATAGGTATAATACATACTACATCCCCTAGAAGAAGAGTTCTCAACCTTTTTAAACTGGGGGGGGTCATGCTCCTCAGACAGCTTCAAGGGCCGGACGGTCATTTTGCCCTTCTTCCACCACATGACTTCCTGCCGTGGTGGAGGTGGTGGTGGGGCCAGATGACATGGTGCTGTGGGCCACCTCTGGCACATGGGTCGCAGGTTGAGAATCCCTGCCCTAGAATTTCAAAGTAAAAGAAAATAGAATTTGAAAAAAAATGATTTTGAGCAGACAAGCAACATCTTACCAACAGCGCCTTGCCCAGTTCTGACCTTATGTAAAGTTAACAAGAAATCTTTTATGAAGGTATTTATTTGTGAACTCTCATTTCAGATTTTCTTTCTTTTTCTTTTCTTTTTTTTTGGTAGCTTTGCTCAAGGGCCGCTGAAAGATGCCCCTAATTTAATTTGTACACCACACACTGCTTGGTACAGTGAACAGGCCTCACTGGAGATGAGGGAAGCTGCCGCAACAGAGATACGCCGAGCTATCACAGGTACAGCAACTTGTTTCCCTACAAACCTACTGAAGTTGGGTGGTTTCTACCAGCACAAGACACCACCCGAATGTGTTAGTTTCTTGGGGTGTCTTATTTGGGGGTGGGGGAGACATATAAAAGGCAATTACCCTAGGTTCAGTGTTTCAGTGTCAATATTTTATGTGTTGGTCATTAATTGTGCCATGATTGTGACAAATGTGTTCTGCTTCTGTGGGTGGGGTGAGCGTTGAGTATATGTGTGTAGGGATTGGCTTTTTAAAAATATTCTCCATTACATTTCATTTAATTCATTTGTGTTTATTATAATAGCGCTTGTCTGGCCGGACATCCCGCTACAGTAATGGAGTAGACCTTACAGCCAGTAACTCAATGCTGATTGTTGAGCGGCGATAACTAACGGCTATGGGCGGATGAGCCCCTTTAGATGGGGTGATGTTCCCCCTCAGTAGAGGAAATGCCACTGGAAACCATCATATTGGGCCCAACGGCAAAATGAGCGGAGGAGGAACTCTGATTCCCAACAGTCATGGAGGTGGTGTTTTTTAGATTATTGGACTATTGCTTCCATCACCCCTGACCATTGTGGCTGTGCAATTCTGGGATATACAGTCCCAAAAAGGTACCTGTTCCTAGCATTGACCCCGGTTTTATCATGCATGACTTAACAAGTATTTTAGGCTTCTCTCTGCTCTTCCTTGAATTTGGAGACATTCTGGGAATAATTGCAGGTAAGAAAATACTCCAGCTTCCACCTTTTGGTGGCAGCTCTTCGTTCAAGGAAAGCTTTCAGTGCAGCCTGCAAACTATCCAACTGGGTGGGCCTCATTGAGTTGATTTAATATAGAAAAAGGAGGGCTGGAGCTCAGCCTGAAAGGCAGTTCTCTTGGTCCCTGGCAGCGAGTCAAGCTGTGTGTGGCAAAGAAACAATGCTGCGTATGGTTTCACTCATAAACAAATTCCACACCAGTCTGAGTTTCTGTATAGGGTTCCCTCCTCCTCCTCTCTGCAATTAAAACAATCAGGTTTGGGATGGAAGGACAGTAAAATTTCATATACAGTAAAACCTTGCATAGAGAGTGCCTCAGAGACTAACTCGCTTAAAGAGCAGAATTTTCTCTGAATGGTCGCCTTGCTTAACAACTAAAACCAACCAAAAACTCGCGGCAGCGCCCTGCCCTGCCAAAAGTCACAATTGGTGTTTCATTTAAAGAGCAAACTTGCTTAAAGAGCAATCCCATGGAACGCATTATGCTCTTTAAGCGAGGTACCACTGTAGTTTATTGCAGATCAATATCTCTGATTGTGCCTGATCCCCTTTTTAAAAAAATGTGACTTGTTCTTCCATTAGGTCGCATCCCTGAAAGCCTACGAAACTGTGTGAACAAGGAATTCTTTGTCACAACAGCTCCTTGGTCAGTAATAGATCAGCAAAGTATTCATCCAGAGCTCAATGGTGCCACATACAGGTGAGATGGAGAAAAAGATCTCTCACAAATACACACACCCATGCTAACTTTTTGGAATTCTGAGATGTAAAACAATGCTAAAGAATAATTTGTTAGGTGGTGGCAGATTTCTTAAGTGGTGGTGCAATAAGGTTTATCTGCAGAACACACTTTTCAAAAGATAATCAAGACTTTATGGCCAGTTCTGAAACCGCATCTCTACAAGAATTGAATTGCATGTAGATCCTGCAGTAGAAGTGTATTGTAAGTTCACTTTGTATTCCTATAAAATACTTTTCTGGATTCTGAACCAGGACCGTAGCTAGAGGGGGGCCGGGGGGGAGGCAAAAACCCTCCTGAGCTAACAGCCCAACGCACCCTGGAGTGCCAATGTTGTGTGTGTGTGTGTGTGTGTGTGTGAGTGTGAGTGTGACATTGTTGCTCTTCCTGAAAATTTCCTCCCCCCCCAAAAATATATATATATATATATATATATATATATATATATATATATATATATATATATATATATATATATATATATATATATATATATATATATATATATATATATATATATATAGAGAGAGAGAGAGAGAGAGAGAGAGAGAGAGAGAGAGAGAGAGAGAGAGAGAGAGAGAGAATATGAGAATATGAGAATATGAGAATCCTGGCTACGGCTCTATTCTGAAGTGAAATTGATAATGTGGCCACTTAAAAATTTTGCCCTTCATATGGGAGTTGCTGAAAAATAATATGAAACACATTCATTGGAGGAAGAATACTAGAGTATACAGTAGACCCTTGCATAACAATTTTACTTGGTTCCCCAAGTAGCGTTGCTAAGTGATTTTTGTTGTTATGCGGGTTTCTATGGAGTTTCCCGAAATACGTTTTTAGTGTCATTGTCTGGTTATTTTAGCGTTGTTGTCCGGACAACGACACTAAAAACCGTTGTTATGCAGGGGAACACGTGCATAATGACACATTAAGCGAAAATGATGTTATCCAAACACGTTATGTGAGGGTTGACTGTACCTTAAAGACTTGGGCCACTTATTGTAGCGGCAGGGGCAGCTTCCCACACATATACGGTTAATGATATATTGTTCACCCCCGAAATATGAATTTTAAAAATTTGAATCCTAACATTAAGAGATAATGGCTGAAATCCTCTCACACTACTCTGTTAGTAAATCTTGATGATGTACGTCATCAACCATGAATGTGAATCCTATCACTTCTTCCGCTCATGGTTCCAAGGCTTCCAAAGAATTTATTTATTTGTTCAAATTTATATTGCCTCCCACTCGCCTTTTTTTTATTAGAAAGCCTGTGTCCTTCAGATGAAAGTGGCAGTGGAGCCTTTAATATCCAGAATTTGTCACCATCAAACACCCATGGCTAATGCCATCAGCATTTATAGCTATGGAGTTTCACAAGAACATGTTGGCTATTTTCTTATAAATGACTGGGTGGGGCAGCCTGAGTAAAAAGGCTTGGCTGTCTCCAAAATTCTAGGATGGGCCCCTTCTTAAATGACAGGTCATGTAAGTCCAGGTCTATTAAAGTCAAGGGATATGTACAGTTATAATTTGGAAGTGAGACCAAAGGCAGACATAAAAAAAGATAGACATAGGAGAAAAGTACTCTTGAAGCTGTTTTTCATACTAACAGGCTTTAGAGAATTTTTTGCTGACTGGAAGACACAAGCAAAGGCAGACCACGGACAACTACAGCAGCACCCTGGCGTGTAATCAAGATAGCCACAGTTAGCATCAGCACAGGGGATGAAGATATTTCCTGCATCTTAAAAGTGGATGTCAAATCTTAACCTATAAATCCAAGGGTTAACCGTTGGAACTGGCTATAGGTTGCTATGCCTCGCCCTACTTGCCTGCACTCACCCTTCGTGCACACGGCCGATCTGGGTACGCAGGTCAACGAAGGATTGAAAAAACCGGCAATGGGGCAACTGCCCCACAAACGCGAAGAAAGGGAAACAACTTCACTTCCCAACATTCCTTGCGCTGCATCGCGCCAGAGCCAATCAGGCTGAGAGGCTCTCGCACGGGGCAGCGTTCAGAAACGCGCTGCAGCCAATCAAAATAAAACCATTTAAAAAAAACGCAGCACAAACAGAAAGCACCAACCCATTACTACAAGCGCCATGAGCACGCAGAACGCTGAGGAAAACGGCGCCCGAAAAATTAAAAAGAAAAACAACTCACCGCATCACAGCCAAACACACACCAGCCGGCTTTCTATCCCTCACCCACGGCGCCTGAAGGACCCGACTGGAGTTTCCCCTTTAACATCAGTGGGTGGGGGTTGCGATCCCCCTCTCCGCTGGCTACCCTAGGGTTGGGAGGTTTGTGGGAACAAAAGGGGAATGTTTCCCAAACCCTTCTGGACTCAGGACACCAGGGAGAGGGGATCGATTCCCACCCCCCTCCTTAAAAAAACTCCGTCTTTTCTACTCTTTAAAACGGAGTTGTTTTAAGGAGGGGGGAGGGAATCGATCCACTGTGCCTGGTCTACTGGGTCCAGAAGAGTTGGGGGGACATACCTCTTTTGTCCCCACAAACCTCCCAACCACAGGGGAGCAAGCGGAGAGGGGGGTCGCAAGCCCCACCCACTGATATTAAAGGGGAAACCCCAATCTACTTTCACAACTACACACAAAAAAACCACCATAAAACAATAAAGCCCCCCTCCCCACCACCTAGCCCACCCTTCCTAACCCCCAACGACCATGCCCCCCTCCCCACCACCTAACCCACCCCTCCTAACCCCCAACGACCATGCCCCCCTCCCCACCACCTAGCCCACCCTTCCTAACCCCCAACGACCATGCCCCCCTCCACACCACCTAGCCCACCCTTACTAACCCCCAACGACCATGCCCCCCTCCCCACCGCCTAACCCACCCTTCCTAACGACCATGCCCCCTCCCCACCACCTAGCCCACCCTTCCTAACCCCCAACGACCATGCCCCCCTCCACACCACCTAGCCCACCCTTCCTAACCCCCAACGACCATGCCCCCCTCCACACCACCTAACCCACCCTTCCTAACCCCCAATGACCATGCCCCTCTCCCCACCACCTAGCCCACCCTTCCTAACCCCCAACGACCATGCCCCCCTCCCCACCACCTAACCCACCCTTACTAACCCCCAATGACCATGCCCCCCTCCCCACCACCTAACCCACCCTTTCTAACCCCCAACGACCATGCCCCCCTCCACACCACCTAGTCCACCCTTCCTAACCCCCAACGACCATGCCCCCTCCCCACCACCTAGCCCACCCTTCCAAACCCCCAATGACCACGTACCTTCCCCACCACCAAATAAATATTTTTAAAACATTACTAAAAACACTCAAACACAGCCAAAAATACACAAAAACAAAAACACCAAAAACAATACAAAGTAAACAAAGACACAATCAAAAACAAAACAAACAGACAAAAAATACAAACTCCAAACCCCCCTCCCCCCCCCCGCCCACACACACACACAAAAGAAAGAAAACAAGCAAACTTACCAAAACAGGTGCTACCTCCACCAGGACTGGAAAAGAAATGAATACAGAAAGACCCTACTTACCAGAAGAAGCTCCACCCAGAGGCCAGGAGAGAAACAAAAGTCAAAATACAATAACCCCTACCAGCACCACCTGCTGGCCACAATAGTAAAAACAATTCAAAAACACACAACAGCCCCAAACAAAACACAAACTCACAATTTTACACAAAAGGTCACACCAAAAAAACCCAAGTAAAAAAAATTACACTAAACACACTTTCACACAAATCACAAATATATGTCAATAAAATACAATAGAAACTTTAAAAAATCCTGTGCTGAGTTATTATATCATACTTTCTTCTTTTATTAATCCTCAAAAAAAAACCAAAAAAGCAGATCACAGTTAATAACAGCCAAGCCAAACAAATTTAACATAAATAAACATTTAAAAAATTAAAATTATAGACTAAGCAATTTTTTAAAAAAAACAACACAATTTAACCTTCCAACACAATGTAACACTATTGCAAAAAAAAAAAAAATTGGCTCATTTTTAATTAAAAAACAGGGGGAAAAGCCCAGCAACGCCGGGCAACCCTTGCTAGTAAAAGTAATGAAGATAGAACAAGATAATTGGGCTATTTAGGAGAAAGATATACATAGACTAGTGGTAGCAAACCTATGGCACGCGTGCCAGAGGTGGCACTCGTAGGCACCTATGCAGTGACCCCACCACAGTTTGCCACACCTCAGCCCAGCAGCCCAATGGAAGCGCTTCCTCCCTCTACCCAGCACTGAGTTCACACTGCCCAATGGGAGCGTTTCCTTCCTCCCCTGTTGCTTTGTTGGCACTTGGCGATAAATAAATGGGTTTTGGATTGCAATTTGTGCACTTGGTTTCTAAAAGGTTCGCCATCTCTGACATACACAATCAGATGGCATGGAGCAATGCCACTGTTCTCTAGAGAGAGAGAAATCAATGAGACGAATGCTTTTACTCCAAACTTCATTTGTAAAGGGAAAGAAAGTAAGGCACACAAGACATGTGCCACAGCAGGTTGTCTTCTGGTGGCCAAATACTCCCCCCCCCCTTAACCTACTTCCCCAATGGCCCTCTTAACATTGCCCCTTTGCCCTCCCAACCCAGACTCTGCTCATACTTGTGCCATTTTCTGAGGTCACAGGCACTAACTAACCAACTGAAATTTCCTCGCAGACCACTTGCTCTATGAAGGATGTTTGAATTCTCTCCCAATGCTTTTAAGAACAATTGTACACTTACTCCACAACTAGCCGACTGTCTGAGAAGACAATAAAAATGAATGACTACATTGTAAGCCTTCCTTTTTCTTTCTCTCAAGAACACAACAGGCCTTTTTTTACTTTTTATTGATCAAGTGTAGTTAGAATTTGAGTGAAGATGGTGTGTAATTCACGTTTGTATAAATAAGAGGGGGATACTGGGTTGTCTAGCGCAATTGCCCAGCCTCATTTTTTATTTACAAAAAATGTTTGATAAACTTTATGTAGATGTGTGTGTGTGTGCGCGCGCGCAAAAATTAACAGTCCCAACACCTAAGCTAGGGGCTTAGTAAGGTCCATGTCCAAAGTAATTTCTTGCTAATTTCTCCTGTGACATAATTTCAGAAGCCACTGACCTCTGGTACAAAAGACTCTCCCATCCACTTTGTAAGTTAGGAGATACTGTACCACACTACTGAAAACAAGGCAGCATGTACTCATGTTTTTCTATTCAGCATCTCTACAAATAGGACAGTTCGGGCGTTATCTTCTTCAGAGCATTTTCAAGGAAAAACTCATAATTAAAATGCTGGATGGGACACTTAATGTATTATTATCAAAAGAGCTCAGTCATAATTTCACTTCAGCTGTCTTTTGGCATCATTTTAAAAAAGAAGCATAAGAACGTTTGGCTGCTTTGGATTGTGCATCTAAGGCTGGCCTTTGGACACAGAAACATGCACTTTATTGCTGTTTGTGAAGTCTCGAGTCAAAACTATTGCAAGGGTCTTGAAACAATTCAGATAATGCAATATACAAGTGAAACTCAGAAAATTAAAATATGCAAATGTCCATTCATTTCACTTAAAAGGTGAAATAAATATGAGATAGACTCACTACATGCAAAGCGAGAATGTCATGCCTTAATTCGTTATAATTGTGATGATCATGGCGTACATGAGATTATGTGATGATCATGGAGTACATGAGATGGGGTGGGTTTGGGGTTTTCATAAACTAAGCTGTAAGCATCAATATTATAATAAAGTAAGGCTTGAACTATCTCGCTTTGCATGTAATGAGTCTATCTCATATATTTGTTTCACCTTTTAAGTTGCATTACTGAACTGAATGAACATTTGCACGATATTCTAATTTTCCGAGTTTTACCTGTATAAAGAGGAAACCACTCTGTAGGGTAATAAAGTTCTCCTTCGTGTAGTCTGTGAATCCCCACTTTTGGGTTCTGCGCCTGCGCGGAGCCGTTATCGGAGCTTTCAAGCTGATTGGGTAAAAGTTTGCATGTAGGATAATAAGTTCACCACTTTATTATTCAACAATATATCAGTATAATATGAATTGTATGTTTTTAGAACAAAGTTGGACTAGGGTTTGGGCAACAGCAAAGCAAAGAAAGCGGCTTCATTTTGGCAGTCTGGGGTTTGATTGAGCGTGAAAGAAGAACAAAGTTCCGGGTTTGCTCTATAAGACCAGTAAAACTGAAAGTGCTTTCTTCACTGCCCTGATGTAGGATACTGCATTTCGTTTCTGCTCTCCTTGCTCCATATTAGCCTCTTATTTTGAGTCAATGCTTGCCTGTTGTTCTCCTGGTAACTTTGTCATTATCTTTTCCTAGATATCCCCCCGGCATGGTGAGCGTCACACCTGGAGGAATTTCAGCAGCTATGGAAGGTCTCATCCCGGGAGGGATTCCTATTACACATAATCTTCCGACAGTGGCACATCCTTCCCAGGCTCCATCTCCTAACCAGCCCACAAAACATGGGGACAACAGGGAACACCCCAACGAGCAATAGCAGATAATTTAAAGCACTCCAATTTTTGGGACCAAGAGACATTGGAAAGAAAAACTACACACAAACTGAAAGGAATTTGATACAAAAATATTTGTAAGATTTTTTTGGACAGATGCAGCCTGATGTTCCAGTGTTAAACGACAACAAGCAAACATAGGAGTCAAGACTTGGGGTTAGGGAGGGGGAATCCCAGAAGTCACCTGCTTACCGAAGCACTGAAAACTAGGATTTGATTACACATTATTGATCAGCTTATGTTTTTGTGTGTTTAAGTTTCCTTCATCCATACATCCATCACAATATAGATTTCTTCTCAGTCCCTTGGAGAGAAAAAAGCAGATGATTGAAGTATCTGCTGCTTAAGAGCTTGTCCAGCTATCCTAACAAAGCTTAAATGATATTAAGAGGAAACCATCATGTGACTTCAGCCCTTTCCTCCCTCACTTACCTGGCTGTTCCTTGTACAACCTGAGGGGAAAATAAGCCCAGACATGGGGAGACGGTTTCGTTCATTGCAATTGTATATGGCCACTAACGTGTTGGATGGATGCTGTGCAAGTTTAACTACACTTCTGGAGGTCAGGGGAAAGGAAAAGGCCCGTGTTAATTAGCTGCCTTTTAATTGCATGAATATACTTCTCCTACAAGATACACTTAATAAAGTAGCTGTGCATTCAATAACACATACTGATGATGCAAAAAAAGTGTTATGTCTCACATTTATACTCAAATATATTTTTCTCAGTTTTAAATCTGCAGCTATTTTATTGAGTGAAAAGTCTTGAGCTGGAAAGGGTTCAAGAATAATGTTGCATTTCCTTATGTCTCAGGAAAAAAAAACCACTTTTTATGGTAACTTGTCAGACTGTATGAACAAAACCCACTTTTTTAGACATTGAAGTCTTCTTTTCTTCATGTGATATTTTATACAAGAACACTTCAAAATGTGTTATTAGGTGTGACTGATTTTAACAAATCCTATTAGATTTGTATCAACTAGTTACATGTTATATTCATAGTCTTTTGTGAATCATCGCCTTTTTTTGTTTCGTTTAAAAAGATGGCCTATTCTGAGCCTTTGTATGGGTACATTCCTGTTTCTGTGATAAGTTTTAAAAGCTGTCCCAAACAAAATGAAAAACAACCAATGGCTACCAGAAGTATGTTTTGTTTTAGTGTGTTACCGTTACTGTATTTGTTTATTGTAAAGGTGGACATATAGCATTCAGTGCAGTTTTCAATAAAAAGTGACAGTTTCTATAATTTGAGCTGGATGCGGCTCTCAGTATCCTTAATGCAAGTCAGAAAGAAAATATGTTTTCAGGTCATTGGAATAATCAACCCAAATGCTTTCAATATTTGAGTGAAAGTTAACTACCTACAGTATTTTTGGACCATAAGATGCACCGTTTTTAGAGCAGGAAAACAAAGAAAATTCTGAACCATATAGTACTGTATGTAGGTGCACCACCAACCAGTGGTGGCGCTGCAGGGGAAATGGGAGGGCAGGCCAATTGCACTGAGGCAGGAAGCGAGGCTCTAGCCTAGCCTCTTGCTCTCCCTGCACCCAGGAAGCATGGCTTCTCCCTCCATTTTGACGACATGGAACAGGGACACATGGAGCAAGAACAAGAAAGGTAAATGAAACCCTTTCTTTTTATGCACAGGTTTGGTTTCCTACTTAAATGCATTGGGAACATACAAACAGAAAAGCTTTAGAATACAAGAAATTTATTTCCAATGCATTTAAATGGGAAAATGCAATGTGCGCCCTCTTGTGGCCACCTGTGGTAATGGCCCGCCAAAAATATGTTTTTCTTTCCCCTTTCCTTAAGCCGAGCTGCATTGGAGCAGCTGTGGTGGCAGCAGTGAAGTTCTTCGGCCAGCTGCAGCTGTTGTAAAATATCCTTTTACAACAGCCTTGCTGGACAGCTTTTGGATTATAAGATGCACCCTTGAGAGCATCTTATGGTCCAAAAATACAGTACCTTGAAACATTGTACACTATAATGACAGACTGGTCTGAAGTTACTTGGACACTCTTTTCACACGATTGCTTTGTTTTTCAGTCAAACATAGATCCTCTAAAATGTGTCCCAAAGCCAGTAAAGTTCTGTTGCTGGAAGAATTTTAATCATAATCTTCAAAATACAGATCAGAGTTATACACTGTGACAAATGATGGCCTGCTCAAACAATCAGAATCCTGAAAATCTACTTAGGATAAGATGCAATAAAACCCGTTGCCTGAATCCGTGTAGAGCTGAACTACTGGTGGGGATATGCCCCTAAACCTTTATCCATCTGAACCGCTGTGCATCCAACATTCTTTCAAACCTTAGCATGTTAAATTCAAAATGTCTACAGCAATGCCTGTAAATGCATTCAACCAGACATGACAAGTGCCTGATCACAGCAGTTAAAAGAATATGCTTAAAAAATCCACATGCAAAGGTGTGCTTTACTTTCAGGGGGTTGCTTCTCTACATCCCGGACACCTTTCTCTCCCTGCCGAGTTTCTGACATGACCCTTGAATTAGAATATTAATATGTTATATTGTAAGTACAAGTTGCCTCTAGAGTTATACTCTTGTCCTCTCATTATATATTAACTAATGATGACTATATTGAGAGAATTCTCGTCTTTCAACGTAGGAGCTCCCCAACCTGGCAAGACACAGCATGCTAAAAGCCAGGGAGATGGAAGAATGTATATAAGCCTGTTCCTCACTTTGTGCAGAATTTATGGAGTCACAAGCTGAGTCCTGTAAGTGAGAACTGAAAGACAGAACAATTCCCTATCCCTCTCATGTGTAAGGCCCTCCCCCTGAAAAGTGGGCCACAATATCGCCACTAAACTAGCTGTTTGCACTGCCATGGGTCCTCATATCTCTTGTTCTGGTCACAAATTTGATATATTTATTTATTTATTTTTATTTTCTAATTTGTATTGCCGCACAACTCAGAATATTCTGGGCGGCTGACAGAAAATAAAACCAAAAGGATGCTTTGTTGCACAAAACCCCAATAATCAGCCTCTCCACTGCAATTATTAGAGGTTAACACAATGATACTAGTGTCCAAACCTGAAGGGATACCACACAGATTAAAGCAGCTCGTGTACTTTAGAAGTCACTACATTAGTAGCACCAGTTCACAAATTTTGGAGGCAAGCTATAACCAAATGGCAGTGAGATTCTTTATCTTTTCTTTGATTCATTAGTGGTGACAGTATGTGAAAGGGGGAAATGTCCCAAGTCTGATCCTACAGGCTTTATGATTCAATTCATGTATCATGATATACAATTTATTTGTAACTGGTTCTCTGCAAAAGTATTAATCTTCCCATGTCCTTTTAGAGTGAGCTGGATGTTAAGAAGCAACAAGATTAAAGGTGTTTGGGAACAGAAAAGACACAGAATAATGTATTCAGACAGGAATTGAAAGCAAACCATTTGTACAAAACTTGTATTTGTTTTGTTTTAAATTAATGGAAAAGCACATTACCAGCTCTGAACATACTTAAGAGAGTCAACTTCAATAATGTATCAATGATCTAACACTGCAATTATGAATAACTTACCATAGACACCAGTATAGAGCAACCAAGCAGAGGAACAACGGTGAATTACAGAGGACATTTAGGAAGCCACACAAATGAAGATAAAATAATAGAAACATTTACACTGGCATTAGTGACTTTTAGAAGCGGCTGTTATTGAGACGGTCTGTAAACCAGGCAGTGGCATTCCAGAGAGGCATAATTAACGCTGATGAAAAGGGATACTTTCTAAAATGGCATTGTATTTGAGGCAGGCTCTTTGACCACCAGTGAATGTGCTAGGAACCAATGGCACAAAATTTGGCTGCTTGAAGGCAGTTAATGTCCTATTACTTTCAGGTACTAAGTTGAAGAAAAAAATCCCCACATAGAATTGAAATTGCATGTATCCCTTTAGTTGAAGATAAACTGAATTAAATAAATTGCAAGTCTCAGAGTAATATTAAAATAATAAATAGGACCACCACCAAATCAGGGGAGCTATACGTAACAGAAGAGTTTACAAGAAATCCACTGCAGAACAACAAAATATCTGAATAAGATTGTAAAAGAAATAAAGACACTAAATGGTAACAACCATTCTTTTCAAGATTAGTGGTACCTTTCTAAAGAGCAAAAGATAGCAAAGGTAGTAGTAAATCAAAGCTATTACAATGAGTGGAAATAATGTATCGGATGTCTTTCTCCACCAGAACTTAAAAAGGCTATCTGATCAAAAAATTCACCAAACAGGATGTAAAGTGTTCTAATCCCACACACTACTATAGGAAAGCAACGCACACTAAGAGCTTACTCCTTAAATTTTAAAGATGGTGCAATTTTTAAAAACGGTTATAATTAAATTTTTTGCCAAGTTGGGGGTAGAAAGGAAAGACCTACAAAGTTAGAGGCCATGCATTATTGCAACTAGTCTTCAAAGTACAGACACATCTTATTCAGTGCGTACTTTCTGATGATCTAACAACTATCTGAGTTTTCAATTAAAATAGATGACCTCCAGTGATCATCATAGGGAATGTACTTAGAGTACATGAGAAAGGGTTCAAGCAGGGAAATATATGCGTGGATATGAGTTAGTTTTTTAAAATGCATTCATCTTAACACGCAAAAGGGTAATCTTGGGCTTTATTATTACAATGGAATGAATGTGGCGAGAGAGATAGCCATTTCCCAAGAGCTACAAAAATAACAAAACAATAATTATATTTAAAACAGATTTATGTCAGTATGTATGCTCAGTAGTGACTTCATTTGCAGTTTAAGTCATATTGTTTTCAACTACCTATTGCCTCACAATCCCCTAACTCGGGTGGCCAACCTTTTTGCGCCGTGGGCCCTACCACATCCCCAGAACAGCTGAGTGGGCTGGTCCATGCCCCCGGAAGCAGGCGCATTTATGGCTGATGAAAACGCACCCAATTTCACATTTACGTCAGCCAATGGCACATTTGTGTGGGTGTGTTTTTACGGCTGACGTAAACGCACCCACTTCTACTTCCAGGTGCAGGGGAGATGGTGACAGGCCGGTTGAAATGGCATCATGGGCCGAGTCCGGCCCGTGGGCCATAGGTTGGGAACCCTTGACCTAACTCATCCTACGGATCCAAGAATGCAGGATTTCACTGTGACGTAAGTTAAGCAGCGGGGAGGTAGAAACATTATCTTATGGCTGTATTTAAATATAAAGCTATAGTTCTTTCTAAAGTAGGATCTGCTTACAAGATGATATATCCTATTATTTTGCCACTTAGGAAATCTAACTGCTCACAGGGAAACATGCACTTCTACCTGATAATCTGCATGCACTGTAAGGGAATTTGCGACCAAAATATATATACATACATACAGTTATATACTTGTGTCAGAAGTGGGGAACTTGTGTTAATGTATTTCTTCAATGTAGTACCTTGATGAAAGTTCTGTGTAAATTTGTCAACAAGATTTTTTTAAAAAAATTGTTTCAACGTCTGAGTTACAATTAGAAAAGCAGCAAATTCTGAAGGGTTCCTTTCCTTTCCTTTTTTTACATCCATGTAAAAATAAGTACATACAGCTTCTGACCGGAAATCTAAACAAGGAAATCTGTTTTGCAAGATGTTCCCTGCCATCATTTCCACCATCATACATCTTCAAAAAGTGCTTATCAGGATCTGCTTTATGCATACAAAACTATTTAACCTTTAGTGTTTTTCTTAAAGTGAGGCTTTGGATAAGCTATATCCATTCAAGATAGCATGGCTAAAGTTATCAAGTATAATAAAAAGATTTTTTTTTTCTACTGGAGAATAAATTCTGAACTTACACCTTCAGGAAACGTATATATTCAAATGTGGCCACAATCAATTCAACATGCAAGGATTCCAAAGTTTACATACCAAGAAAAGGTAATATACAGTACTTTAAAACAAACTTCTGAATGAAGGCTTTCAAGGAAAACTTCCAAAGTGCTTTCTCACTTGATTTTAATGACCAAGGTATGCACCTCAATGGAGGCGATTTTAATTTGCATGGGGAAAGGATGTTAATTTCTACTGTACAACTCACAGCAAAACTAGGTTGGTTTGTAGTATCAGTTTAGCAAACTCCACACAATAGTGTACCATATAGCTCTCGCTGGAACAATATTTCTTTTACATTTTTAAGTAGACTGAAAGGGGGAAAAACACTATGCCAAACAAATGATACAAAATATTAATGGACAGCAGAGAAGCCTTTATATTAAAAAAAATCAAAATTTACCACCCTTCTGCAGGTTATTCCCTTTAATTTTTAATTTTATTACAATGGGCATAACATTAGCTGTAATCTGCACAAAACAGTAACTCTGTTCATTCTTCTGACTTATTCTGGATATATGGCATCAACAACAACAGAAAAGCCACATGATCTGACCTGGGCATTAGCATAGCTTTCGTATAAAATGGTTTCCGATTAAGTATGTCAGATTGTTTAAAAGGTGATGCAGAATAACCAAGTTTTACTGTAAGTCTCAAAAGGAACAGATATTCATCTATGATGTGCTTTTCTAAGTGCCCTTATTTTTTTAAAAAAAATCAATAGTTTTAAGATGCTGGTAATATTTTTTTCCTATTACACAACTTTCTTACACAACCACATGCGGTAAATTTATAGGCAGATGTACAGTTGGAAAGAAAAATGCTTCCTGTCTTGATAATAAAATGGGGGTTTGCTTTTTTTTTTCCTTTTCTTCGTTTTTGGAACCAATGGTAGTCCAATCCACAGAGCTGTCCTCACGCATCTGGATGAGCCGCTGCATTCTCCCCATGCTGATTAAAAATCCTGTGCAGGATTGCTTCCTGCTACAATTGGGTTCAATGTATAACAAACTGCTTGACTGTGCCCCGTTGCCGAGGCTCTCTCACCACATACTCTATGCAGCCAGGTATTCCAATTTCATCATTCATCATCATCATCTTCATCTTCTTCTCCATCGGAAAGGGATGTGCAGGGGCGGATTTGTCTGTAGCGGTCAAGCCACTTCTCCACCATCTGCGTTACCAGGGGATGGTTGCGACGGCGGGAACTTTTCTGCATGGCAACAAGGACTCCACCCTCTGTCACACAACAGTCCAGCCACTCCCTCAGCAGCTTCTCCTGCTGCTCCTCATTACCAATCTTCAGCAGAAGAAGACACAAATAGTCAGGACACTCAAAGACATGTCTCAGGGCAGGTTACTCACAGTTTTTTTTAAAAAGAAACAAAAAGCAATCATACTTATATGATACTTTTAGATAGCCAATCATACTTTTAGATAGCCATTAGCGCACTCTCTGGGCGGTTCACAAAACAACAACAACAAACTGACGCCCTGTGACATTTGTAGTGTATCAGTAAGCAGTTCCTTTTAAGATTCAGCACTCCCCAAATCCTACTCAACCTGTAAAGATTTGTGTTGTTGTTTTCAATTCCCTCCCTGTATGTTAAAACAAGTGCTAGGCATGGGTTTTATAGCTATAAGTCATTAGTCCTGTATACTAAAAGATCCATCCCAACTCTATTATGCTCTAAAGAGCTTAATCAAAAACCTGTACTTCACTACAGTTGTAACTCACACTTTTCTGTCATCAGGTTACAGAAAATAGTTAATCCCAGCCTTCTCATACAACATGTAAGAATAACAACTAACCACAATTTAGGATCCCATTGTCTTATCAGTCATCTGTTGTTGGAAAGTATTTGCAGTTCTTTGTTACTACATATCTCTCTCCCTCTCCCTCTCCCCCCCCCCCCCCTCTCTCTCTCTCTCTCTCTCACACACACACACACACACACACACACACACACACACACACACACGGACAGATCTACCTCATGCACACAGTTCAGACCAGAGGTAACAGTGTCAATGTGGCTCACAATGCACCTCACATTCTTTCTTCCCATTTACTGTCTTCTGCTTACAAAGTCCCCCTGGGCATTGTAATCTTACTACTACCACTTCTACTACTCCCTTGCTCAAAAGCCAGTCATCTCTGACTCTAGGGGGCAGTGCTAATCTCCGTTTACAGCCAAAGAACCAGCGCTGTGTGAGGCTGCAGATGTTTCCATTGTCATGTGACAAGCATGACTAGACGCCGGAGTACACAGAATGTTGTTACCTTTCTCACTGAAGTGGTACCTATTTATCTAATTGCAATTCATTGCTTTTAAACTGCTGGGTTGGCAGGAAATGGGGCAGACAAGGGAGCTCACTCCAGCGCGCAGCACTCGGGTCTCAAACTGCTGGCCTGCCAACCTTCTGGTTGTTAAGCTCAGCAGCTTAACCACTAAGTCACTGCAGCCCCACCACCACCACCACTACTACTACTACTACATCAAATCAATTCTGATTTATGGCAACCCTGTCCAGGATTTTTCTTTTTTTAAGGAGAAAATACACAGAAATGCTTTACCCTTCTCTTCTTCTGGGGGATGTCCTAGGACTGTGCAGCTTGCCCACAGCTACACAAGCTGGCAGCTCTCCCAGGAGGCACAGTGGGGAATTCAATTCTGGATAGATAGCCAGATACCAAACCCACAAAGCTATTCTGCCAGCTTATATTTAATATATGCAGTAATCTTCCATAGCATTTGCCAGGGAGGAATTTACAGGTATGCCTTGGTTTTAGCCTCATCCAAAATGGAGATTTCAATCCGTGGGAGACCCCTTTCTCACATACCAAAGGGATTGGAATGTGTAAACATGGTGGCCTCATGGGTTGGAAGAGATGGAGCCTAATGTATGATGGACAAGTTATGATGTATGGTCATTGGCTGGATTCCTTTAGGGGAATGACAAGGGGGTGGATCATGTGTAAGAAGATAAAACCCAGACGGCGGGGGCCAAAAAGCTCTCTCGATCGAAGGCTCTGAGCTAAGAGTAAACTGCAAGCATGTAGTTGCTTAAGCCAGAAAGGGGCCACTGGGCTTTTCCCATAGAGCAGCTTTCTTTATTTTGATGTGTTTTCTGAACTTTTAATGAACTTTCTTCTGTAACTTCCTTTGATTACAATATACTTTTAAAAAACCTGAAGAGGCCTGGAGTGTTTACTTGGCTCTACACTACCTTATCTACACTAATCTAGAATCCTGGGTTGCTTAGCTAGGAATCAGGGAAGCAACCACTGGTGGGCAAGAAGACCTACTCATGAGTAAACTCCTTTCCTGACAGCAGTAAAGTTCTTCGGGGCAATTTTCTGATGAGAAGAGACACAGGACCTTTTCCCGTTCCATCTGAACAATTTAACAGTTTTTCTTACCTCTTGAGCAGACAGGAAGTGAATGTGCAACAGCTTCCTTTCACTGTCAACCAATGGCAAAAACGTAATAGTAACATCGTCATCAGTATTCAAGTTAGCACCAGCACCTCGATTACCATAGCCATCATTCTCCATGGCAACCAAAGCAGAAAAGTGGCCCCTTGTGTAGCCCAGAGCAATAGGGCTTTTCCAACAAAAACTCTGTTCCCATAACAAAGGCAAATACACACCTAAGAAAAAGAGGGAATAATGGATGAGCCATTCAACAGAATTCTGTACATTAATTATTCTTAATTAATACTTTCATCTGAAAGCAAGGCATGAACAATATTTCAATGTACAATTCAAAATAACTTTTAGCCCAAGATAACACCACACTCATTTTAGGGAACTGAGTCTTTTTAGATTAATCAAATGGATATCAGATGTTGCAATTTTATCCTAAAGGTAGTAGATAGTTTGCTGCCCAATAAATAAAATTTCTTTGCCAGAAGTGGTTAAGAGAGACAGTAACCACCATAAATTCCAGCTTAACTGACTCCAAAGAGAGACAATCAACCCATATGTTATACATGTACCTTCATTTTCAATACTGTATATAAAAGGCTTGCTAAATATCAACTGTCCAATATAGATAAAAAAAAGTGGAACAATAAAAATTACATTTTCGAGTGACAATTAACTCAGTCTCCACAGCCTTTCGATACATGCACCTAAATAATCTCCCACCCCTTCTAGGAACATCAGAAATTATGCACAGTGACTGCAGGAAAACAACTAAGCCAAGAACATGCCATGCCTTGAGAGAGTTTAAAAATAGCTATGAGTAATCCTTGTTAATATGTAGCATAGCAACCTTTCAGAGGAAAACTGAGCCTAATGCATTTATACTTTCAGCCACCTTCAGTATGCTTCCCAACAAAGAAACCAAGGGATTTCCTGCAGGAGGAGGAGGAGGAGGTGGTGGTGGGTGGTGGTGGGTGGTGGTGGGTGGTGGTGGGTGGTGGTGGGTGGTGGTGGGTGGTGGTTGTTGTGGTGGTTGTGGTTGTGGTGGTTGTGGTTGTTGTGGTGGTGGTTGTGGTTGTTGTGGTGGTTGTGGTTGTGGTTGTGGCTGTGGCTGCTGCTGCTGCTGCTGCTGCTGCTGTTGTTGTTGTTATTATTATTATTAAACATCACTTTTAATTTTTTGAGTACTCAAAAATCTGGACATGCAGCACCTAACTGCAGTCAAAGTTATGCTCACATATGCAGCTGCTTCATGTGTGCTTCATACTCCTAATGCTACACAGATAATTTAGATTTACAACAGGTTTTGGCCACCCAGATTTCATCTGATGACCTAAGGCGGGGTGGCCAAACTATGGCCTATGGGCCGTGCCTGGCCTGCAGTGCCAAATCATCTGGCCTGCACCACAGCCAGAAGAAAAACGTGCATGCGCAAACACTGCCATAAATGCACCCGCAGCTTTCATAAACACATTTATGGCAGCCACTGCCACATTTTATAGCAGCATTTACGGCAGGAGGAACCACGTGACTGGCCCACTCAACCACGTGACCATCCTGCGGTGCAAAAAGTTTGGGAACCCCTGACCTAAGGAATTGCCTTCAAACTTCCACTGCTAAGACAGAGAGCTAGCATGAGTTCAACACAATGCAGGACTTTCTATAATGCGCAGCAGGCAACAATATGACTTTTAGAACCTGCCTAGAACAGCCTGGCCCCACAGGGCATGGAGGACAGAATCTCGCTGCCCATTAGGCTCTAAAGAAGGCATATTCTCCCCCCCCTCCCCCCCAAAAAGAACCCACTATACTCCCAGTAAGCACTGTGACATCTTTTTTAAAAATCAACATTAGAAGACAAAGATTGGAGAAGCCAAGGGGAGCACGAAGGTCAATGGTTCAATGGTAAATAACCCCAAAACCCTTATTTATAAGTCTGCAATTTTGCACATGTGGGCTGAAACTCTCAGCCTGGAGAACTCTTTCAGAACTTTGCTGGAGAACTAAATGGCTTGTGTATCTGGCCAAAAAGTCAGAAGTTGGGAGTTTAATTTCACATTGTGCCTCCTTGGCAGACACTGGACTCAATGATACATTAGATCCCTTGAAGTTCTAAGTTTACTGTTGTCATTATGACTCTGAGAGATGTAGTCTAAACACACAAAACTGTACACTCTTAACCATATGCTCCTATGCTTGCCTTGAGAGCCATGAATTAACCCAGATCTTTTTTGGGGAAAAGGAACAGGTTATTGTTTCCTGAAGGACAATGTTCATCTGCTGGTATGGCTCAGTTTTCCAAGGAAAAGGGGGTTAACCTTCTCTTGCCTGCTCTACTTCTTCAATGACTGAGAGGTAGGAGGAGAAAAAAGTAAATGAGTGAAGGTTCCTAAAGGCAAATACCATAGATTTTTCTCCACACAGAATATTTGTAATATAAAGGTAGAAAAAAATCAATTCATGGAATGTACAACTTTATAGAGTTAAGGTTTCAGGCAGTGTAGCAATCTTTTCTCCCACAGCATACATGTTAAGTCCCTTTGCAAGCCACCTTGAGTCCCATTCCTGAGAGAATGGGAAATTTTACATTAAATCACTAAGTAAGTCCAACGATAACAGTGTTGAATATAAAACCTACTAAAAGTATAAAATGACAGCCTACATATATGCACAGCTTCCTCTTCAAATTACTACCTTTCACAATAGCAATTCTCAACTTTTGAAACTTTAAAACTTTTTTATTATAAGTCATTGCTTACCTTGAAAACGGGTATATCCTAAAGTTTCTCCCCGGAAACTCTTATAATATTTTACTCCATAAACTATAATTGGTCTTCTAAGAATATGTGCAAGTACAAAAATATGTGTCTGTTCCAAACTTGCTCCAGGCTGTGGCAAACAAAACAATTGAGATTTTAAACAAGTCATCTATCACATTAGACAGATTAACTAAGCTTTTGATTTTACTAGTCTCCATGTTAGCTGAAGCTCTAGAGAAAGTCATCACAACTCCCATGTATATGCTAAGGATGTAATCAATGCTTGCCATGTTCACATATATGAGCATGAGAAATCTCAACATTTTTCTCCTCCCTTGCAAGGTATTTTCTGCAAGTTGCAATAAATTTTTGCATAAAGCTAGAATGCCTGACGCCTTGTTGCACACACTTTTGCAAAAGAGAAGCATCAGGTGGAATGCTACATTTTCTGATCTATCAGCCAATCTTTCTATGCTGGCTGTGCATGTCTACTTTGCTTCACAAAAAGAAAGGACACCAAGCATGCAGAGACATATATCACCCTACCTGCATAACTCCTGGTAGAAAAAAATGTTCTTACACCAGAGCCATCAACTCCTGAGGATGATAATGATTCCTCAACTTTTCCCTCTCTTATCAGTGATAAGAAAAATATTTGCGTATTCTTCATATGTTAAATACTAAAGAAATGTTTTAAACTGTTTTTACTTTGAAAAATAAGTACCTTTCATATGCTATCATAATTACTGTATGTTGGTGCTTATTATATAAACTGAGAAGTAATCAGGACTCCAAATTCACTCAGAACAAATTCACACCACTGTGCTTCTAAAGGTACATAAGGACAGACAGAGCTTATAGCCTTTTATATTTTAATGTGTGAACTCAGTTTGCAAATTGGGCAAAATTCAACTTTTTCTTCTTCACTGACTTCAATGGCAAAGAACTGAAGAACAAAACAACTCAAAATACTTGTAATACTAAGACTTAACAAAAGCCTTGTTGCTTTCATAAATTCATTTGTAATAGTGTAAGGCAATTAAATGAAACATTCCACCTTTTTTGATATCTTACTCAAACACAAAAAGAGAGAGAGAAGGTACAAAAAAGCACAGGTATGTGAGAGATACAAATATATTTCTAAACATTTTCCTTATTTATATTTATTCTGTATTTATCTCATTCACACAGCCTTACCTGACTAGCAAGTGAAAGTATAAATGCCCAGTCTTCCTGCCACTGTTCTTCTCGCAGTGAGAAATGTAAACCGAAGCTCTGAGAGTACCAGGACTCCCACTCTTTCCATCGCGTATAGAACCTGCAAAAAGTAGACATAAAAGATGCAAAGATATTTTTCATAATTCCAAGTCACAGTGATTTTTTTCTAGCAATACCTACCGTATTTTTCAGACCACAAGACACACTTTTTCCCCAAATGTGGCGGGGGGGGGGGGGGATGAGGGTGCATCTTATAGTCCAAATGCTGGTCTTCGGCCAGCTGTGGATGTCGTAAAAAGGATATTTTACAACAGCCAACTGGCAGAAGACCTCTACTGCCACCTCTCAGCTGTTCCGGGGCAGGGGAAAGAAAAACATATGAAAAACAAGTGGCCACTAGAGGGCAAAAATCACAATTTCCCACTGAAATGCATTGGAAATAAATTTATTGTATTCAAAAGTTTTCTGTTTATGTTCCCAATGCATTTAAGTGGGAAACCAAACCTGTGTTTAAAAAGAAAGGGCTTCACTTACCTTGATGTCTTTGTCTCATCTGGACAAAATGGGGGGGGGCATACTTCCTGGTTGAAAAGAGAGCAAGAGGCTAGGCTAGAGTATCACTTACTTCCTCACTGCAATTGGCCTGCCTGCCCATTTCCCCTGCAGTGCCACCACTGGTTGGTGGTGCAAAATACAGTACTATTTTTTTTCCTGCTCTGAAAACTGGGTGCGTCTTATGGTCCAAAAATACGGTAAATAACGACTCTGGCAACTTCCTTGTCCCACCAACTAGTAATGTTCACTTTATTCTGTTATTTTGTATCAAAAGAAAAAGGAAATAGAAAATAAGAAGAGAAGAAATTTTGAGAAGGATTAATTGTATATCTGGTTGCATGCATCTTTACTTACGATGCATTTTGTTCAGCCCATTCTTCTGGAACTATACTAACAGGCAACAATTATATCCACAGAAATCTTCTAGTAAATGACTTCCCTATTTGATGCATAACATGATCAAATACCTAGGTCAGTATAACTTTAACTTCCTTTAATATTCTTTTTGTCCATCCCAATATTACAAATTACCTAGTGTTTTGTAGCACTACTTTTGCATCTTCAAAAATTAATAAGAGTAGCGCTTTCTTCTTCAATGTGTACTTATATGTAGGGACTCAATTTCAAATTCTTAGTAAGTAAGACAACCTCCTATCTTTGGTTTATTAGTTAAACATCTGAAGAAACGGTTCTGCATGTCTGCTTTTCCCACAGCCCCTGTGCTCCTTTAATGTAGATTTTAAAAACAGGGATGAAGTCACTGGAGGAGCTTTAGCACGTCTAAAAACAAATTGTTGACATACAGATATCACAGTCTCTGATTTCAATATATCCAATAACTAAAACCTTCAATGTCATAGAATTTAGAGAATTTGAAACAGAATATTTCTTTATATGCACCTGACTGAACACTAAGATCTAAAACAGTGGACAAAATACATTCTCAGAAGATGCAGGAGAATGCACTCTCTGATATCATGGTTGTATAATCCCAACCACTGTAAGAAGGCCTAATTATCATTAAGCCTGTCCACATTTAAGTGTCACGTTAAGCCTTGGTTGTTCATTAAAGTTTTGAGGACCTGACTACACTGAAAAATTCTGAACTGTTCATTGTTTTAAATTATGCCATTGTCTGGTACCTATCTGAGATTATTGGATTTGGGGCAGGATATAAATATTTAAGTAAACAAATATTTTAAAGAACATTCTAAAAGCATTCAAGATGGTATTATTTGATTATTTCATTTACTATTTTATATGAACTGCAATGAAAGCAGTCATTCAGAGCTGACTAGCATAGAAGCTTGTGCACGCATATGTGCACGCACACTTATTAAAACCAGAAATATACAAACAATAATAGTTTATGGTATCCAAGGGTTGCAGAGTTCTAATGTACTTATTAACTGGCCACAGGGAGAATGTTATTAAAAGCCTCTTTAAAGAGTGCAGTTTTCAGATGTTTCTTAAAAACATCCAATGATGGGGCACGGTGTAACTCCACCAGTAGAGCATTCCACACCGTGGGCAACACCACTGAAAAGGCTCTATTCCTTGTTGCCACATTCCTCACCATCTTCGGTGTCGATACATGGAGCAATGATGGTTGAGATGAATAGGTAATGCAGGCTGATGTTCTATAGGAAAGACTCTATAGAAAAGGTCCCAAACTGTGACGGTCTTTGAATGCTAAAGATGGCACCTTATGTGTGATACAGAAAGCGATAGGCAACTAGTGCAAGCCTGCCAGGACTGGAGAAATATGTTTGAATCTCTTTGTTCCTGTCACCAGCCTGGCAGCCACGTTCTAGACCTGCTGAAGTCTCCATATCAGGTGCAAGGACAGCCCCATAGAGAACATTACAGTAGTCAATATTTGAGACTACCAATGAATACATCAGGTTGTAAGGGAACGTCTGTCCAAGTAGATAAAGTTAGTAAAAAGCGGCTTTATATACAACCGCAATTTGGTGTTCAAGGATAAAAAATGTGTCCATAATGACCCCCAAGTTGCGTACCTGATCCCTAGGGTGAGAACAGTCCCACCCAAAGAAGGGACCAGGCCACCTAGTCGGACAGACAATCCCTCCAACAGAAGGACCTCTGTCTTGTCAGGGTTGAGCTTCGGCTTGTTAGCTTTTGTCCATTCCATTATCAAGGAAATACAGTTGTCAAGACATCCAAACGCATCCACTGCAGAGGATGAAAAGGAGAGATAGAGTTGGGTGTTGTCCACATATTGGAGACACCGGACTCCAAATCTCTGGATGACCTCACCCAACGGCCTCATATAGATGTTAAACAATATCGGGGAGATGGTCAACCCCTAAGGAACACCCCATTCATCCACAGGGTTGAAACACACTCCCTGAGCTGAATTCTCTGGAAATGATCACCAAGGAAGAAATGGAACCACTGGAGCACAGTGCACTGTATACCCATCCCGGACAACTGGCCCAGGAGGATACTGTAATTGACAATACCGAAGGCTTCTGAGAGATCCAGGAGTACCAGGAGAGATGAAGCTCCCCTGTCTGCTTCACAGAGGAGGTAAGTATGCAGCATAACCAGTGTGGGTGATGGTGCTGTGACGAGGTCTAAACCCCGACTGAAATGGATCTAAGCAGTTAGTTTCATCCAAAATGCCTGCAGCTGATCAGACACCACTCTCTCTATGACCTTGCACAAAAAGGGAATATTGGCTATGGGTATAGTATAACATTTTAATATAAATTATGTATTACAGAGATAAGCTAGACCAGGAGTTCTCAACCTTTTTTAACCGGGGGCCGGGTCACACTCCCTCAGACAGCTTCAGAGGCTGGTTGGCCATTTTACCATTCCTCCACCACATGGCACTTCATGGTGTGGTGGAGGCGGTTGGGGGCACATGAAATGGCGCCAAGGGCTGCATCCGACCTGTGGGCCGCAGGTTGAGAATCCCTGAGCTAGACAGTTTATATATACTGTACTTAGTTTGTATAAATTCATCAGCATTTGCTGAAAGATCCCAACTTCTTCTCTTTATCTTGAGACAGCAAGTTAATACCAACAACTAAATACTCTAATTCCATCACAGAATTTTTAATTTTTTTAAAGTAACTCAAAAGCTATGCTTAACTTTTTCTCAAAGTAACTGAAATACAGCCATTATTACAAGAATATGTTTATTTCCAAAAATCATTTCTACTTACCAATGAGAACAATCATGTAAACTGTCATGAAGAGCTTTACGTAGCACCGAGTCCTTGTCATATATGCCCCAGGTAGCTTGTAGTACTGAATCAAGCAGGCAGTCGCCTGCAGTTCGATTCCAAAGTGCATAAAGCCTACTGTCCAAACGGGTACCCAATTCTAGCGACCAGTTTATAATGGGAGATTCTTCTTCCAGCTCTAGAACATGAAAATAATACACATTGGCCATCCAAAATTTAATGAAAAAGGATCTGGTAGATTTTGAAGTGTTACTGCAAATGCCTTTTAAGCTTATTTTTAGAATTACTTCCTTTAGGACAGTGGTTCCCAATGTGGGGCCCAAGCCCCCCACAGGGGGGCTCCATTTTCTAGAAACTTTAGTTAGTACATTGGCTGATCAGTGCTTTGGGGAACTGACTTAGGCTTCCGGGAATTGAAGTCCAAAAACCAAAGGTTGGGAAACACTGCTTTAGGATGTGGAAATTTATAGCAACAATCTCTCATTGCGATTGTAAAATACAAGCTCAAAAACCCAATAATGGTAAAGTGTGTGGAGACCCGGGCCACTCCATATAACTCAACTGCAGAGAACTGAATGCTCTTCCAAGTTACTAAGCAGATTTCCTGCATCTTAACTACAATCTTGGGACTGCAGTGGCTCAAGTGGCTAAGACGCTGACTGGGAGGCGGAAGGTCAGCAGTTCAATTCCCAAGTACTGCAGGACGGAATGAGCTCCCGTCTTTGTCCCAGCTCCTGCCAACCTAGCAGTTCAAAAGCAAGAAATTGCAAGTAGATAAATAGGGACCACTTCGGTGGGAAGGTAACAGCGTTCCGTGCGTTCCGGTGACTAGTCATGCCTGCCACATGACCACGGAAACGTCTGCAGAAGCAGACAGTGTTGGCTCTTCAGCTTTGAAACAGAGATGAGCACTGCACCCTAGAGTCGGATATGACTGGCTTTCGAGCAACGGAAACCTAACTACAATCTTAGACACACTTACAGTAATACCTCACACAAAGTCCGCTTCATACAACATTGGATTCATACAACATCGCCTAATTCCTTGAAAAAAGTTGCCTCATACAAAGTTGCTGCGACTTTGTATGAGGCATTGGGGTTTTCCCAGGTTGCATTGTGCCTGGGCAGTATAAAAGGCAGGACACATGCATGCATTGCTCTTGTGGGTTTTGCATGAGGCGAAGAGTGTTTAGGAGTGGTTTTGAGCACGACTTTGGATTTTTTTGGATTTTTTCGTCAGAATTTTTAGAAGCATTCCAGGGATTTTTGCAGCATTCTTCAGGTTCTTGGACAATCAGAGTTGTATGACATGTTTTTGTAATGCCTTTAGACAATGATTTCTTAAAGTTCTGTCAGTTTCTTGTCTCCTTGACTTTGCCCTGAAGTCTGTGCTGTTACAGTACAATGTATCTCTATGAAAACAACGTTGTATGAGGCATCGCGGCAAGGATTTGGACGTTGTATGAGGCATTGTGGCTAGGATTTTCCATTCCTCATACAAAGTCCAAATCTGTATAAAGTCCAAACTCGTGGAACCAAGTTTGGACGTTGTATGAGGTATCACTGTATTAGCAAGTAAGCTCTATTGAATAGAGTCGTGTTGAATGCACGCATTGGATTATACTGCTGGGCAGTATTTACAGCTTTTTCCAATATTTTATATTCAACTAGCAAAGGTTGCCCGGCGTTGCCGGGCTGTTTTAAATGGTGTTGGAAAGTTTTTGTTGTTGTTGTTAATGTTTGTAAAGAAGAGGTTAATCTATATTTGAAATTTTTAAAATATTTATTTATACAAATTTTTTTTTGATGGCCTGTTTTAAACTGTGATGAGTTTTGTTTGGTGTTTTGGTTTTGTGGATGAAAAAAAGAATAAAGGATGATATACTTTTTCGAAAAACTCTTGGGGCCTTTTGTGTGGGGCTATTGTGTCTTTTTGAATTTTTTATTATTATTGTGGGCAGCAAGTGCTGCTGGTAGGGGTTATCTTATATTTTGACTGTTTTTTCTCTCGTGGCCTCTGGGTGCAGCTTCTTCCAGTAAGTAGTCTCTTTCTTTATTCATTTCTTTTCCAGTCGTTGTGGTATGAGGTCGTGTGGTGGTGAGTTAGCTGTTTTTCTTTATTTGGGGTGGTGGTGGTGGTTGGATTTTGTGGTGTTTGGCTGGGTGCTGGGTGTGTTTGGAAATGTTTGTTGTTGTTTACTTTTTTGGTGTTATTTTTGTTTGTTTTTGTGTATTTTTGAATGTTTTTGATTGTTTGTTTTTGTGTTTTTGGTGTCCTGGGGGGGATCCCCTCTCAGACAGACTCCTTTGGTCCCCCCAACCCTCTCAACCCCAGGGGAGCCAGTAGAGAGGGGGATTCCCCTCCCAACTCCGTTTTTAAAGAGAAGTAACCACTTGGTTTCTTCTCTTTAATATGGGGTGTGTGTGGGTGGGAGGGAATCCCCTCTCTGCCGGGTCCCCTGGGGTCAGGAGGGTGGGGGAGACAGACTCCTTTTGTCCCCCCACCCTCTCAACCCCAGGGAAGCCAGTAGAGAGGGGGATTCCCCCCCAACTCCGTTTTTAAAGAGAAGTAACCACTTGGTTTCTTCTCTTTAATATGGGGCGTGTGGGGGGGAGGGAATCCCCTCTCTGCTGGGTCCCCTGGGGTCAGGAGGGTGGGGGAGACAGACTCCTTTTGTCCCCCCTACCCTCTCAACCCCAGGGGAGCCAGTAGAGAGGGGGATTCTCCCCCCAACTCCGTTTTTAAAGAGAAGTAACCACTTGGTTTCTTCTCTTTAATATGGGGCGTGTGTGGGGGGAGGGAATCCCCTCTCTGCCGGGTCCCCTGGGGTCAGGAGGGTGGGGGAGACAGGCTCCTTTGGTCCCCCCAACCCTCTCAACCCCAGGGGAGCCAGTAGAGAGGGGGAGCACAACACCCCGCCCCCACCCAGTGATATTAAAGGGGAAACTCCGATTAGGAGCTTCAGGCGCCGATGGGGAGGGGGGCTTTGGTTCCCGCGGCTTGGCGGACTTGCTCTCCCGGTGTTTTTGTTTTATTTTTTGGGTGCCGGCTTCCTCAGCGTTCTGCGCGCTCATGGCGCGCAGGACGCTGGGGCTTGTAGTTATGGGTTGGTGCTTTGTGTTTGTGCTGCGTTTTTTTAAAATGGTTTTCTTTTGATTGGCTGCGGCGCGTTTCCGAACGCTGCACCGTGCGAGAGCCTCTCAGCCTGATTGGCTCTGGTGCGGCGCGGCACAAGGAATGTTGGGAAGTGAAGTTGTTTCCCTTTCTTCGTGTTTGTGGGGCTGTTGCCCCACTGCCGGTTTTCTCAATCTTTCGTTGACCTGCGGACCCAGATCGGCCGTGTGCAGGAAGGGTGAGTGCAGGCAAGTAGGGCGAGGCATAGCAACCTATAGCCAGTTCCAACGGTTAACCCTTGGATTTATAGGTTAAGATATAGAATGCTTGACAGCAATTGAGAAGCACTGAAGAATTAAACTAAACTATGCACTACATTAAAATATTCTCTATCATATACTTTTGAAGTTATATTGGTTACTATAATTTTAAGTAAACTGTAAAAATTATCCTATATTCTAATAACTCCTATCAAAACTTCTTATTCTATTTACAGCAATTTCTGCTATTGAAACCTACCCATTCCCATATTTTCTAAGACAGAATGCTAGGAACAGCTCTGGGCGTCCATGTAATGTGCTTCCAATTTTGTTTTCCCTGGGTTTACTACCCAGTTTTTCTAATGCTTACATTGACTACTGCTCCTAAAACTGAAACATTCTGTAAACCTATTTCTATCTAAGAACCTCCTCATCCCACCTCCCTGAACCGGTCTGTTCAAGAAATCATTGGGAAAAATCCTAGTCGTAAAACTCTGAAAGACAAATGATCATGGCCAGCTGGATTTTCCCTTCCAATGGAAGATGCTGAACAGAGTGAGGACTGGCTGTGTAGATGCAAAGCCACTGTTCACATGGGGATGGAAATCCTCTCCCCAATGTGACTGTGGAGAAGACCAAATCATGGGCCACATTATATTTAGGTGTCCTTTACGTGCTTTTGGAGGCACACTGGAGGACTTGCACAGTGTCACAGATGAAGCCTTTCAATGGCTTTCACACTTGGATGTGGAACTCTAGCTAGGAACTTGAGATGGGTCAATTTGTGCTTGCTGTTATATCAACATTAACGTAGATAATCGTCATACGTTAAATAAATAAATGGCATTTGCTACATATTTCTATTTCAGGCATGTTTCACTGCCAACCATAAATTAATTCAGTTATACACACATAGCTATACCCAAGAAGTCTACTTTCTTATGTATTAAAGGATATCATACATATTATTTTATTTAAGAAAAATATAGGGGGGAAGCCCTTCAAACACCTATTTCATTAAATCAAAATGTCAAAGTTTTTTTTACAAAAACTGATTTAAAATTACAAATGCAATTCCAATACTGTGTAAGGCACAGTCAGTTCCAACTAGAACTATTAATGGTCTTGACTTTTTGGACTATAACAAAGTGAGTCTCTCAAAGGTTGAGTTTTGTATGCATAGTGTACTAAAATAATTAAGGGAAGTGTAGAAAATTTAAATTGTGCTTAAGAAAATAAGGTTTAAACAACTGTATGTTAAAAACCATTGCAAAACAATCAGCAAACTCTCCATTCAGGCTATTACAGGAAAAGCAAGATAAAATAACATTGTTTCACAGAGGAATTTATTCCATAGCAAGCTAACACTTGAACAGGCATGAACACACCAATATAAAATACAAAATTGGGGGGGGGGGAGGGATCCAACAGTGCAGTTATAGCAAACTGATACCCTTCCAGATTCATCATAAGCATTCTGCATGTCTGCTGGATTAGCAAAAGCAACAAAATATCCCATAGAAAGTTAACAGGACATGTTTCACAGTGAAGCAAACTGGTCCAGTAGCAAATTGCTGGTATAGTGGTAGTGTGCGAGCTGATGGTGGAAAAATTAGTAAATGTGAAAAGTATAAATATAGAGAAGCAAGATACAGCAATAAATACAGTAGACGCCAACAATACAGATACCAGTTCCAGGCACAAGACACCAAGAAGCCAGCAGGAGGCATACATACAACACACAAACAACATGGATTTTCCTTCACAGATGCAAAATGGCAAAAGGCAATGGCTCGGGTGAAAAAAACTTTCCATATACTTTTGGATATGCTAAACCACATTTCCCAAACTATGTTCCACCAAACACTAGTGGACTACAATTCCCAGAAGCCTAAGTCATTGGCTGATCAGTGCTGTGGGGAATTGATTTAGGCTTCTGGGAATTGAAGTCCAAAAACCAAAGTTTGGGAAACACTGTGCTGAAGACTGCTCAGAGCTATAATGCCCCCACAGACCACCCTAGAACTTTGGAAGGCAAGCAAGGAGCTACCAGATAACTGGACAGAATCACATGATTCTCTACACCATGGCCTGTGTGGAAAGCTTTAAACAGACTGAGTGCCAGGGTAGGAAGATCAAGGGCTAATCTGAGAAAGTGGGGTTTCTCTGTAGATGGTAGCCTGTGTGAATGCAGAGAAGAGCAAACAATTGCCCATATGGTACAATGCACACGATGCCCTTCAACCTGCACTAAGGAGGAACATATGTTTGCAAGAGGAAATGCTGTTGAGGTGGCCTGATATTGGGCGGATGTCATCTAGTCCTTTTAATTTCTTTTTGTTTTAGGTATGTTAATTTTAGCTTTGTATGTTATTGTATGCTGGTGGTGCCTCTGACACAAATAAAGATTTTCTAATGATGTATTTTAGAGATGTACTCTCTGCTTCTTGATTTTCAGACTTTAAGCTCCTGCATGCTCCTGTAGATGTGAAACATGATTATAACAAAATTTAAGTTCTACTTAAAACTTAACTGTTACTTTTGAATGTACAGTGGAACCTCACACAACAATCGCAATGAAATAGTATAACAATTAGGTTTTGGGGGGAAATGGCGTCCCACATAACAATTTTCCCTATGGAAAAAATCGTACAACAATTTTTCAATGGGAAAAACCACTTAGGCAAAACATCGTTGTACGATGCATCCCATAGGGAAAATTGCTATACGATGCATGCATCATATATCAATTGTTTCGTACAACAACGAGCCCCATGGAACAGATTAAAATCGTTGTATGAGGTGCTACTGTACTTACATTTGTAGTTTTTCAGTCAGATGACTTTTACATAATTTAAGCATTTATACCTACTGTTTTTTCTTATAGCTGTAAAAAAATTAAGTAACATGCCTACGACTTCTCAAAAAGCTCCAAGTTTTCAATAATTCTTAGATTTTTATGCATATCAACAACTTATGAATAAACCTTTAGAAACAGACAAATTAATATTGCTTGGAATTTACTGCAACAGCAGGGGGAAATCTTTACATTGATACCTAGATGAACAGTGATATAATTGATAGAGGTTATATTTAACACTACATATTTCTGGTTTAACACTAGAATTAACCCTCTCAGAGATAAATGCAAGTTGTGATGAACCACCACAGACTCAAACTACCATGGTGACTTATTAATTTTTTAAATGTTTCTGAGGTCACTGTTCAATTCACACTTTTGACCATGACACATTTAGTGAGCCAGGCAGGAGGATGAGACAATCAGATGAAAATATATTGTAGTGGTAACATTTTAACCTTACCTTTTCTTGGAAGACAAACCCCATAAAAAGGAAAGTCTTAATTATTTGAAAGGAGAAACTATGGTTTGTAAAATGTTATTTTTATATCTACACCTAAAGAAATTCTGGGAAGAAACCAGTGCTATGAACCTGCCACCTTTTTGATGAAGGTTGACATTGTCCTCTAAGAGAAAGGGGAACACAATTGTACAGTAAAAACCCGTATAATGAAGGGCTCTAGCAGTGAAAAAAGCAAACAGGAAATTGAAGAAAAATGGTGCCTCATAATTTTTTGGAGCTGTTTTTTTATTCTCAATGCATTCCGATGGGAAATTACGCTTTGCATAACGAATTTTTGTTTTCAATGCATTCTTATGGGAAATCACATTCAATGCATTCCTATGGGAAATTCGTATAACAAAAAATTCGCAGTACAAAAAGCCTCATTGAACAGATTAATTTCGTTATACAAGGTTTTACTATATACTTAACTTAACTTGTGGGGAGAGGAATGATGTTATAGAAAGATTGTAGTTACCTGCAATACTTGTGCCATGTTTGTGTTCTTGCCAAAGCATATGGAGAACTACACTTGCAGCAAGTGCAAGCTGGTTGCACTACTAGAAGAGAAGGTCCAGCAGCTAGAGGCCCGCATATCTAACCATCAACAAATTAAGGAGCTTGAGCTGTTCTTGGACAGAGCGGAACAGACTATGCTGGACAAAGAAGAGACAGGGCACAGTTCTGAGGGAGAAGGCCCTTCACTAACTCAGGAGGGAGATGTTTGGAGGAATGTGACTCAAAGGAGGAGAAGAGTAGGGGATCACTCTGAGAGTCTGAAATTACAGAATAAATTTGAGGCTCTTTCCCTCATCACACCTGATGAGGAACACACAGAGGAACAACTGGTTCCACCTGATGATCTCTCTTTCATCACACTTGATGAGGTCCAGGAAGATAAACAACAGGAACAAACTGAGGTTCTCTCCCTTAATATGGTTGATGAGGTGCATGTAGATGAACAGATTGCAGGAGAGAGGCTCCTTGTACTAGGCGATTCAATAATTAGAAATACAGAGAAATGGATTTGTGATGCACATGATAACCGTATGGTGACTTGCCTGCCAGGTGCAAAAGTTGCAGACATCACAAGAAATCTAGATAGATTGTTAGAGAGAACTGGGAACGAGCCAGTTGTCATGGTACATGTTGGTACCAATGATGTTGGGAAGGCCAAGCGGTCTGTCCTGGAAGCCAAATTCAGGTTGTTAGGAAGAAGATTGAAGTCCCGGACTTCCAAGGTAGCATTTTCAGAAGTGCTGCCTGTCCCTCGCGCAGGACCTACCAGGCAGGCAGAGCTCAGAAGCCTCAATGCGTGGATGAGGCGGTGGTGTCCAGAGGAGGATTTCAGATTTGTCAGGAACTGGAGAACATTTTGGGACAAGCCAAATCTGTTCAGGAGGGATGGGTTGCATTTGAACCATGATGGGACCAGATTGCTGGCACTCAACATCAAAAAGGCTGCAGAGCAGCTTTTAAACTGATAACTGGGGGAAAGCCGACAGGAGCTGGGCAGCATCCGGTTCGGGAAAGTGTGCACTTGAGTAGTGAGGAGGATGCAAAAATTACTGAGCAGAGCGAGGAGCTAGTCACTAGCATTCTAGCAGAAGGATGCAAGAGGCAGTCTAACAATGCAACTGGACACAAAAGACTGCGTCAGAAAAGCATATATAAATGCTTGTATACAAATGCTAGAAGCCTCCGGAACAAAATAGGGGAGCTGGAATACTTAGCAATAAATAAGAATATTGATATTATTGGTATCACTGAAACCTGGTGGACGGATGATAACCAATGGGATACAGTTATCCCAGGCTACAAACTGTACAGGAAGGATAGGAAGGGGCAAGTGGGAGGTGGTGTGGCCTTGTCAAAGAAGTGATAAAATCGTATGAATTGGAATATCTAGGTGATTTGGAGTCACCATTAGAAGCTCTGTGGGTAAGAGTACCAGGCCACAAGGATGGTCTAACAGTAGGCATATACTATCGGCCTCCGACCCAAACTCTTGAGGGAGACTGGCAGTTGGAGAATGTTGTAAAGGAGGCATCCAAGAAGGGAAGCCTGGTTATAATGGGGGACTTCAATTACCCTCACATAGACTGGGTGAACTGTTGTTCAGCACATGATAAAGAGATAAAGTTCCTAGATATGCTAAATGATTGTTCCCTGGGACAGATGGTTGAAGACCCAACTAGAGGTACAAGAATCCTTGACTTGATCCTGAGTAATACTCAGGATCTGGTGCAAGATGTTAATGTGACTGATCCAATAGGGAACAGTGACCACAACTCAATTATGTTTAACTTGAACATAGACCGCAAGTCACTGATAAAATCTAACACAGAGACCTTAAATTTTCAAAAAGGAAATTTCCCAAAGTTGAGGAAACTAGTAAAAAAGAAGCTGAAAGGGAAAATTGAGAGAGTCCAAACACTCCAAGAGGCATGGAGGCTGTTTACAAAAACAATAACAGAGGCTCAATTAAAATGCATACCCAAAAGGAAAAAGGCCACTGCCAGGTCCAAGAGGACTCCAATGTGGCTTACAGGAGCTGTTCGGGAAGTGATCAAGAGCAAGAAAAGCTCATTTAGAAGATGGAAGGCTTGTCCGAATGAGGACAGCAGGCAGAAACATAAATTCTGGCAGAACAAATGCAAGGCAACAATCAGGAAAGCAAAGCAAGACTTTGAGGAGCGTATAGCTAAAAATACTCAGAGAAATAACAAAGACTTCTTTAAGTACATTAGAAGTAAGAACCCAACTAGGAAGGCCATTGGACCATTAGATGACAATGGAAGGCAAGGGGTTATTAAAGAGGAAACAGAGATTGCAGAGAGACTCAATGAATTCTTTGCTTCAGTATTCACTGAAGAAGACAGAGGCCACATGCCCAAAACAGAGCCTATCTTCGTAGGGAGGGAAACCGAAGAATTAAGCCAGATAGAAATAACCAGGGAGGAGGTCCTTGCATGTCTTGTTAAGCTAAACACTAACAAATCACCAGGACCAGATGGAATCCATCCACGAGTTCTCAGGGAACTTAAAGATGAAATTGCTGATCTCCTAGCCAAAATATATAATCTTTCCCTCAAATCAGGCTTTGTGCCTGATGACTGGAAGGTAGCGAATGTAACACCAATTTTCAAAAAAGGATCCAGGGGTGATCCAGGAAATTACCGACCTGTCAGTTTGACATGTGTCCCAGGTAAAGTGATGGAAACCATCCTAAAAGATAGAATTAATAGGCACATAGAAGAGAAGGCGCTGCTAAAGGAGAGCCAACATGGTTTTTGCAAGGGCAAATCATGCCTCACTAATCTGTTGGAATTTTTTGAGGGTGTCAACAAGCATGTGGATAAGGGGGATCCAGTTGACATTGTTTATCTGGACTTTCAGAAGGCTTTTGACAAGGTCCCACACCAAAGGCTCTTGAATAAACTTACCAGTCATGGAATAAAGGGACAGGTCTTGTCCTGGATCAGCAACTGGCTAAGGGACAGGAAACAGAGGGTAGCACTAAATGGACACTTCTCCAAGTGGAGGGAAGTAAAGAGTGGGGTCCCCCAAGGTTCAGTACTGGGACCCCTGCTTTTCAACCTCTTCATAAATGATCTAGAGGTAGGAGTAAAAAGCAAGGTAGCCAAATTTGCTGACGACACTAAATTATACAGGGTAGTGAAAACTGTGAGAGATTGTGAGGAGCTTCAGAGGGATCTCTCGACACTGGGGGAGTGGGCAAAACAGTGGCAAATGAGTTTCAACATTAGTAAGTGCAGAGTGATGCATGTTGGGGCAAAGAACCCCAATTACATTTATAAACTGATGGGGTCTGAACTCTCTGCGACAAACCAGGAAAGGGACCTTGGTGTCCTGGTGGACAACTCAATGAAGGTGTCAACCCAGTGTGCCTCAGCAGTGAAAAAAGCAAACTCAATGCTAGGGATCATTAGGAAGGGTATAGAAAATAAGTCAGCAAGTGTCATTTTGCCTCTTTATAAATCTATGGTGAGGCCCCATCTGGAATACTGTGTACAGTTCTGGTCGCCATACCTCCAGAAGGATATTACGGAGCTGGAAAAAGTGCAGAGGAGGGCAACCAGAATGATTAGGGGACTGGAACACCTTCCTTACCATCTGAGGCTACAACGGTTGGGCCTCTTCACTCTTGAACGACGACGTCTAAGAGGTGACCTGATTGAAGTTTATAAAATCATGCACGGTGTGGACAAAGTAGATAAGGAAAAACTGTTTTCCCTATCGCATAACACTAGAACTAGGGGACACTCGATGAAACTTTTGGGTACTAGTTCTCAAACAAATAAGAGAAAGTATTTTTTCACCCAGAGGATTACTGGTCTATGGAACTCCCTGCCAGAAGAAGTGGTGACAGCTGTCAGTCTTGACAGCTTTAAGAAAGGATTAGAGAAGTTCATGGAGGACAAGAGTATCAATGGCTATAATTATGGATACTTAAGGACAACCTCCGGGTTGGAGAGATAGGCAGGATATCTCTCAATATCATTTCCAGGGAATCCTAAGCAGGTGAAGGCATCTGCTTGGGAATACCCTGAAGGAAATGGTGAGCCACTGTGTGAGACAGAATGCTGGACTGGATGGGCTGTGGCCTGTTCCAGCAAGGCTGTTCTTATGTTCTTATATGTTCTTATGTAGATGTACAAAATTCACGTGGTTTTTTTTTTTTGGTCACCACATGTAATGCCAGCCAGACCTTTTGATTTCAAATTACCATGCATAACCTAAATAGTATTACTAAAGAATGTAAAGAGATTTTAATGTCCTATATCTTTCCTATAATTCCTACTAAGCCTAGAACCCCACCATATACCAGCACAACAGGGATATGAAACTGCCATTTTTGTAGAATACAACATTTGTTCAGCTATTCTTCAATCAATATTTGGTACATCTTGGACAACAGGCCTTCCCATTTTCCAAAACAGTAAACTGTCAAACTTTAAAGATCCAACACAACAAATATACCAATTTACCTTTTTGAACATCCCTATCAAGTACTTCATCAAATAGTTTCTCTTGAACTGTTGGTGGCAAGTCTTCAATATCTGCAACAACAAAAAAAGATGCTTAGCTAGCAATCCATATTGGTAAAACAAATGGACTCAAGTAAACAGTTCACTGCACACTGGCCATCTGACAACTAGTTCACAAAATATTACTATTATTTGGATAATAAGAGGAAAAAGTTTCATCATAGTAGATGCTTCATACATGTGAAGTTGATAAACATGAAAGGATATGTCAGTTTAATCAACTGTTGCACAAGAGTCATTGATGCCCCTCATGTGCTAGTCATGTAATTCATACTGTCTTTCAGACCTGAAAACAGGCATGATTGATCAGCCTCAAGTTTGCTTTGAGAAATGTATTATGCCTTACTAAGATCCTCCCATGCTATAAAGCATATTGGGCAGCATTGTGTCTTACTCTGTATGTATTTATGAATTAACTTTTAAAAACTCCAAATCCCAGAATACAAGACTGTGAATCATACTAAGAACTTCCGGAATAGAGAATTAGGATATATATAATCTAGAAAATCTGAAAATCCTATCCCTACTGTTTAATTTCCAAATGTATTCAGAAGTAATTATAAACTCTGTCCCTAAAATTTCTGGTGAAGTAAAACATTCCAAAACACTACATTATTACCTCAAGCAACACAAATCCTTTCCTCATCTCACTGCATGCTCAGAAAAAGCTGAACCAAAACATAATTATTTTCACTTAGTGGAGTCATGAAACTATCTTTTTCATTACATGAGCCAATGAATCAGAAAAATACAGTACTGTACAAAACACAGAACTAGAAAAAGTGGGGGTTTAAAACCTCTTAACAGAACATTTTTTAAAAAAATTCCTTTAAAATACTGTTTGGCAGTTTAAGTAGTTCTTTATAGTAACTGAAGCACAATCCTTTCATGTTCATGAAGTCAATAATCATAACAGGCAAAAAAAAATTCCAGGGAAATATGTTTTATTACAGCAAAAACAACAGTCTTGTGGCGCTTTGAAGAATAACAAATTTTGTTTTACATAATCTTTCCTGGACTGCAGCTTGCTTCCATCATATGCAACAGATGAAACTGATGAAGTTGGTTCCAATCTATTGAACCTTCTGCCCAAAAAAACCTGTTAGCTTTTAAGTGACCACAAGACTGTTATTTATACAGTTATAAAAGTAACTGTAAGACATAAAGATACAAAGAAAGAGTAAGATATACAGCAGTGACAGTGCTCTTATTGCCAAAAGAGGTCCATTTATAGTACCTTAAAATGGAAAAGAGAACATAAACTGTGTGACATATAAGGTTTTGTTATATCACCTGCAAAAGCACTGTATCCATTCACAACCTTGGTCACGATATTTGCAGGCTTTCCAATGTCTGACAATCTTAACAGACTTTTTCAAGATACAGTATACAAAATGCTCAAGAAAGACTGGATAACTTTTGTGAGTTTCTATGGCCAAGCAGGAATCTAAACCCAACTCTCCATCTCATACTCCAGTGATGGAGAACCTTGGCAGTCCAGCTGTTCTTGAACTTCAATTTCCAGAAGCCCTGACCAGCAGGACTACTGACTTGGGCTTCTGGGAATTGAAGTCCAAGAACACCTGTAGTGCCAAGGGGCCATTCAACGATTACATGATCCTCGAGGGAGGGGGTCTGCCATCTGAATTAGGGGAAATTACTGGGGGGGGGGCAGGTCAAAGATTACGTAATCCAGTTGTGGTTTCAAAACATGGCACTTTTTAGGTTTTAAAATGATCTCTGGGAATTTTGATCTGATTTGAGATTATTGAATCCTCACCGATACATTCTACATTAGGCACCAATAGTGAAAAGTTCTAAAACTTAAAAGTTTTGATACAAAAGCTCTGGATTACGTAGTTTTAAAAGGGGGGGTTGAAGCGCAAATTACGGTCTGATTAAATGCGGGGAGGGGGTCAATTGTTCCAAAAAAACAGATCATGTAATTGTTGAATGGCCCCAAAGGTTCGCCATCATGGTCATACTCTATCCACGACACCACACTGCTTTTCACATCATGATATAGGTACTTCCATTCAGTGACTACAACATTCTATTTGGAACTAGATTTTACAGTTGGAAAACAGCCGAATTTGGTTCAGACCAATTTAAAGCCCACTCAACGTGACTCTAGGAAGAGTCCAAATCTCAATCTAATAATACAAATTGTCATGCCTCCTACTGACCATCAATGGGAATTAACAACTCACTACAATTGTCTTTCAAATTGTCACAACATATATAGTTTGAAACAAAAAGAAGTCCTTATGAAATGCCAAATTTCAGATAATCAAACATGAGGTTTCTGCTACATATGTTTAATTTTCAAATTGGTCAACATCTTATTAGGAAATACCAATACCATGCACATCAGGGGAACAGTATAAGCAATTTTTAAATTTTCTGTTCGTTTGTTACAGATGAGAAATGCAAAAGGCACCCAGAATAATCATGCACACCATTTATACAATTAAAATCTCACTGACTGGCTCTTGTTTTTTCTTTGAGCATGCTCACTACAGGAAAAAGAATGTTGGCAGTGTCCCACAAAGAGCAATTGCAGACCATCTTACAAAAGAAGAGTGCTGAATTTAAGTCTTAAGCTTCTTCCAAGCATGCCTTGGGTGATAAAAACTCAGCAGATACACCAGGGGTTGGCAACCTCTTAAAGTCAGGGGCCGGGTCATGCTCCCTCAGACATTTGAGGGGGCCGGATTGGTGTTCCTCCTGTTGTAACACTGCCATAAACATGTCCACGGCTGCCATAAATACGTCCACAGCCGCCGTAAATGTCTCCGCAGCTGCTTCTGGTGGCTGCGGCTAGAGTGAGGGTGGGGGCTGGATGATTTGGCACCGCAGGCCAGATTCAGCCCACAGGCTGTAGGTTGCTGACCCCTGCTATATACTATTGGACAGATGCCAGAAAATGTATCCCCACTCGAAAGCATCCTGCATGTCTGTATTACATTTATAGGGCTTGAGAAGTTTCCACTTTTGTTGTTGTTCAGTCACACAGTCGATTCGGACCCTTATAAGTTACATACATCACCAGGCTTTCTCTACTGTAATTTTTATAAAACTCAATGACTATAACTATTATGCAAATACAGATAGGTGCTTTTCAGGACACAGTAATTGTTTTTCCAACAGCTATAATAATAGTCAACCAACAGTTATAAAAATGGATATGTTATAACTACAATGAACTCTACAGGTAGAAGTTATCAGATGAGTAAGGTTAGAAACATCTCCATGACAGATATTTTGTAACAAATCAAAGTCTGAATCCTCTACTAAAATGCACATCTGAAAAGTAGGTTATGAAACCACAGAAATATGCTTCAGTTTAATTTCAAAAGTAATCTTGCTAAAGGAAAAAGACAATCAATCATTCTACCTAAACCTCTTCATCAGCCAATGTGGAACAAGAAGTTTAATCAAAGATCTTTGAAAACTGTAAACACTGCAGTAGCCTCTCTAACAACATTTGTAGAAAGTGTCAGAAGATAATAACTTCACATACCTTTAAAATTATTGAAGGACTCCGTTACATTAACAGAGAAAGAAGTGTCACATAATTACCTGCAGGTAATGTAAATGTTACAAGATCAGTTAGGAAATAGCAAGCAAAATCTCCCTTCCGCTGATGAAGAGATGCAGCAATTTCACGTCGGATTTGTTCGGTAAGCTCTGGACACACCATAGCTGGAATGCACTTAGCTGCATGTTGGGAAACCTGTAAAAGGAATATTTATTACTTTATTGCTTTAAAAAGCAATGGATCATATGTAAAAATATCTTCTTAAAGACATCTTGCAGTAACAACAGCTTTTAAGATCAATAAATTACATTATTTGGTATGTTGCCCTTGGTAAAATAGCTGGATTCTAGTTTCTACTAATTAGGCACTAGTAGAGTTTTAAAGAAATGTTTGGCACATCAATTAAATCTTAAATGTTATTTTGTGAATAAGAGAAATGACGGAACATTTTCCAGAATTATGAACCTTCTTGGAACTGACAGAATCCCTTCAGAAGCAAAACATTAGCATCTCAATGGCCTTCTATTCGTGTAGAATCCATTTAACACATGACTTCATGTGTTTCTAAAGCAAATCCAACAACAGAGTTAAAAAGTAATTCTGGTCATCAAAGTTTCTAACACCAAGGACTGGTTCACAGAGAACATTATACTATAGAGAAACTTCCTCCATGTAACAAAAAGTCCTGTGTGTAAGAGACACAGTCAGCTCCACTATTATAATAGTTTTTCTCTACTGAGGAGGGCCTTATGTTGGCAAGAGGAAATGTTATTGGGCAGATGTAATCTATTTATTTATTTATTTATTTATTTATTTATTTATTTATTGTGCTTATATACCGCTTTACTTGTCTACTGACAACTCAAAGCGGTTTACAGAGCAATCCAATAAATACAAACAAAACATAAGGGGGAGGGGAGGGGGAGGAGGAGGGGGAAGGGGAAAATACAGTGCAAAATACAATCATAATGAGAATCACAATAAACTTTACAAAAATATCAAATCACAATCGATAATACAATTAATACACATCATAGAACAATAATACAATTGATTGTTCGACTTACAATTATAAGATAGCAATTAACAGTACAATTCGCAGCTGCCTCGCAACAGCAGCCAGTCTCTCGCTCCCGCCACCCCTGCTCTCACCAAGGGGAAGCGTCCGGCAACGTTGGTGGCTCCCCGGCATGGCAGATCTTCTTATGGGCGCACCGGGCTACCTCGCAACTGCAGCCAATCTGTCAGCCGATGACAGGGGCCAGGGAGAGGCAGCGGTGAGGTCCCGCGGCGTTGGGCGCGTCTTCCTTTTTTATCCCGCCAAGGCGGGCGCAGAGGAGAGCAGCTCCAGGTGCCTCACATCCCCAGGCCGATGACAGGGGCCGGGGAGAGGCAGAGGCGAGGTCCCGCGGTGTTGGGCGCGTCTTCCTTTTTTATCCCGCCAAGGCGGGCGCAGAGGAGAGCGGCTCCAGGTGCCTCACATCCCCAGGCCGATGACAGGGGCCGGGGAGAGGCAGAGGCGAGGTCCCGCGGCGTTGGGCGCGTCTTCCTTTTTTATCCCGCCAAGGCGGGCGCAGAGGAGAGCGGCTCCAAGTGCCTCACATCCCCAGGCCGATGACAGGGGCCGGGGAGAGGCAGAGGCGAGGTCCCGCGGTGTTGGGCGCGTCTTCCTTTTTTATCCCGCCAAGGCGGGCGCAGAGGAGAGCAGCTCCAGGTGCCTCACATCCCCAGGCCGATGACAGGGGCCGGGGAGAGGCAGAGGCGAGGTCCCGCGGCGTTGGGCGCGTCTAGTGCTTTTTTAATTCTATTCTGTTTTAGATGTGTTAAATTTAGCTTTGTATGTTATTATATGCTGGTGGTGCATCTGACATGAATAAAGAAAGTTCCACTGTTTTTTTGTATCCAAAAGATTATGTATTCCAATGTAGTATTTCTTGTATTACACAATGCAATGGGTGGCAATAAAAAAATCAGAAAAAATAAAAATAAAACAAGAAACTTCAGGGTACTTTATTGGGCTTGCATTTTTCAAAACTGCCAAAATACTCAGACTGATCAACTAGGAAACTCACATTGTGTTATTATTACTCTCCACTGTTAAATATATCTGTTATTTAGTGATATATATGGGATCTAAATTTAAGAATTCCCACATGAATAGCTAAACTATGGTGTGTTATGTGCCATCAAATCAGAAGCTACTTATAATGACATTAATAGGGCTTTAAAAGTAAATGAGATATTTAAACAGTGGTTTCCCTACTTGCACCACCATCACCCCAGCAATTTTCAATGGCTGAGAGGGGTTTGCATGCAGGTCTCTGAATCCTTGTCTAACAATCTATCCAGCACACCACACTGGGTATAACTACCAGGAGTGAAAACTCACCTCTGTAAGCAGAACTGCTAACATATCTTGTCTTTGAAAACGTATAGCAAGATGAACAAGCGTGTATCCCACATCAAAAGCAGAAGGGCGATTCAACAAGCGTACTTCATCTGCAGTAAGCTGACGTGCGATATCTCCTCCTGATGACTTGTATGCCTCAATAGCAGCTAGATCACCTTCTACGACTCCTACAGACATGGAACATCAGAAATTCTACTTTTAGTTGAAAACAGGCTCTTATAAATTAAGTCATTATTTACCAAGATGGTTTCCTGTCTTATTTTGAGTGTGGGAAGACTGAATTTGGTATTAGTAACCCTGTTGGCAACACTTTTCAAAAATGAATAGATAGGTCACAACATTATGCAGACTTTTTGTTACAGTGGCATTTAAAACTGTGAGCAGCCCATTCAAAACTTGTCTATAAAGCAGTTTGCAAATTAAGTCCTTGCAATTTTCCTTTCAAGCTTTGTGCACAAGTGGTAGCTGAAGAGAAAGGGAAAAAAATTGCACTCCCAGGGTCTGTTCAAGGGCCAGAACCACAAAACAAAATACACTTTTTTGGTTGTATGCTCATCTGATCATAGAAACAAGACTTATACTTGAGGAGATCTTCTGAAATAGACTCCATTCAGCCAAACTGCCATATTTGAAAGCACATATGAAAACTCAAATGATATATCTGCTTTTTCTGAAGGGTCATCACCTCAATCCAAATACCTTCACCATAAGCCACGAAACCAACTCGAGTCTTGCATGATGTCCTGCAAGATTATTTTCATTGCACCTTTATGTCCAGAAGCTCCCATCAATGTTGTCTTCAAAATAACCCCGCAGATAGGTTAAGTAGAATGGGTGACAAGACGAAGGTTACCCAGTGGGCTTCACAGATAAATGGGAATGGGAACTTTAGGGGCTCTCAGTCACAGTGTTGCCATTAAGCAGTAGCTCACAAAATGAATGAGAAAGCTGAACTACCAGATGTAGCTTTTTTAAGCAATTCATATTAGCCCAAGGCATGAAGAAGGCTACAAAATGAAGGAAAAGATGGCACAACGATAGTCAGTTCATACAAATCTAGTAACACCAACTTTAAGAAGAGAACATAGACACCTTTGATTCAAGAAGAAAGCATAAACCAATACATCTTAAGAAAACTCTACAGTATCCATTAACAAAATTTTCTTAAGTGAGTTATGTAATACATTGTAAGCAGTTTGAAGGTTATAAGAGAAAGACTGAAGAGGATTGTCGTAAATTCTAATTCATTAACAATGGTTAATCGAGAAGTGACCAATAACACCATAAACATAAGGGCTTTGCTACCCCATAGATATAATGCAAGAGTGTCAGTAAGACTCCAATATCACCCCAAGATATAACAGGTTTATTTTATCTAAAACACTTCATGTTAAGCAGCTGAGACTTGTTACAATGCTCTTGTTCTAGAATGCGCTTTTACAGATCAGGAATCTCCTCTTTCTAATAAATACAGTATAGTAATAACCCAGAGATTCAGGGTTCACTGTCATCAATATGCTGATAAAACGTAACTTTATCTCTTAGTCTCAGGTCCGCACTGAATACAGTATGGATCCAGTATGGCACCTGGAATCACACCTGGCCTTGGTGCTGGATAAAACAAAGGAAAACAAGTTGACATTATATCCTGACAAGACAAAGATCCTGTTGCTAGGCAACTCCCTGGACAGATTGGTGGAATCATATGTAAATTAGAGAGATTTAACTTCCCCTTTTAAAGATCATGTTCATAATTTGGATGTTCTTTTTGACCTGACACTTCTGATGGAACATCAGATAGCTGTCGTGGTTTGTACTGCCTTTTTCCATCTCAGACATATTGCTTGACTATCTGTCTCTCTCGCTCTATGTATATATTTATATCCCACTCAACTAGTGAGACCACCGTTCTGCTTACAATAAAAATAAAGACATGAGATAACCACCACAATAAAGATCCAGCAAAATATATAACAATACATAACAACATCAAGCAAAAATAATATATAACCTACAAGTAACCATTGCAAAAAGCCCCTAGACATCTCCGCCACAAAGGTGCTATCGTGATGTTATTTGATCTTGGAAAAGCTTAGAAAAATAGAAAGGTTTTCAGGGATTTTCAGAAGGCCAATAAAGAGTACAGTAAAACCCTGAGTTACGAAAAAAATGGTTCTCTGGTCTATTTCGTAACTCAATTTTTTTCATAACTCGAGACATGCATTAAAAAATAAATTTAAAAAGGAGATTTCCTACCTTCTGGCTGCTGCTTCCTTTTCTTACGGTGTTGGGAGTGATTATTAGTGCACAAAATGGTGGCGGCGCCATTTTGGGTGCTGAAAAACTGCTTTTTCAACTTACGAATTTTTTCGTAACCCAAGGTATTATGTAACTCGGGTTTTTCGTAAGTCGGGACCCCGATTTACTACACCCCGCTACTGCACGGGCCACCGCGTTCTGGACCAACTGCAGACTCCAGATGGTCATCAAGGGCAGCCCCATGTAGAGCGCATTACAATAGTCCAAATGGGAGGTGACTAGAGCATGGGTGCTGTGAGCAGGGCCTCCCGGTCTAGGAGTGGGCACAATTTATTAATAACATGCGCTTGCCTGAAAGCCCTCCTGGCCATGGCCGTAACCTGCTCCTGGAGCAGAAGCCACTAGCCTAAGAGGACCCCCAGGTTGTGCACCAGGTCGGATTGGGGCTACAATGCCCCATCCCAAACCAGCGGTGATAACTCCTTATGAAGGCTGGGTCCCCTCACCCACAGCCATTCAGCTGTAGTCCGTTGTCCCCCATCCAGACTCTAACCGCCTCCAGGAAACTAGTCAGGACTTGACTGCATCACTAGGATCACAACGGGCAGAGATATACAACTGAGTATCATCAGCATACTGATGATATCTCACCCTGTTGGATTGGATGATCCAGCAGTTTCATGTAGATGTTAAAGAGTAAGGATGAGAGGACAGATCCCTGTGGCACCTCATATGTGAGATGCCTCAGACTCAACCCCGCACCCCTGATCCCCACCGACTGGGTCCGGCCACTCAGGAAGGAGAACCAGGCCAATACAGTGCCCTGGATCCCCAACCCCCGAAGCCGGTCCAGAAGGATACCGTGGTCAACAGTATCGAAAGCCGCTGAGAGGTCAAGAAGAGCAAGAATGGAGGGGTTCCCTCCATCTCGCTCTCACCAGAGATCAACAAACAGCACAACCAATGCAGTCTCCGTACCATGACCCGGCCTAAAGCCTGACTGGAAAGGGTCCAGTTAATCCACTTCCTCCAGGACCCCCTGGAGCTGCCGCGCCACCGCTTTCTCGACAACCTTCCCCAAAAAGGGGAGGTTCGAGACAGGACGGAAATTAGATGGTTGTTAGACAGAATGTAACACATTGTGCTCACTAACAAGCTCTAACAAACAAGTGTCTGTTTTGATTGATTATAATAATTTTGTGCCAGAAATTATTCTTGGTTGAAAACATTTTTGCTGGAGAAGCTCCGCTCAGAGGACACCAAAATGAGGCTCCTTTCATGTCCCCAAGAGCTGGGACAGAGATCGGTGCTCAATCCGTCATGCAGTACCCAGGTCTCAAACTGCTGACTTGCCATCCTTCCAGCTAACAAGGTGAGCTTCTTAACCACTGAGCCACCGCAGCCCGTTTTGATTGACGTGGTGTGCTTTGTGAGGGAAAGATTTGATATTTTGATATTGTGTTTTATGTGATTTGATACTTTGTAAGCTGCTCAAAATAATGTTCTACCAGATGAGTGGGTTATAAATTCACTATATAAATAAAAAAATAAATCTTGGCATTGTACGCCAATATATAAACGAGTCTTGTACCAGAACAGATTTTCCCTTCTTGAAACAAAGCAACCAATCAGGACATCTATAATTATGCTCAGTTAACTAGGTTCCCAGTTCGTGTCAGAAATTATTCTGAGTTGAAAGGATTTTTGATGGAGAAACTCTTCTCAGGGGATGCTCGAATGAGGTTCCTTTCATGTCCCCAAGATCTTTTCCCACCGAAGCGGTCCCTATTTATCTACTTGCAATTTCTTTCTTTCAAATTGCAGGAGCTAAAACAGAGACAGGTGCTCAATCTGTCATCCAGTACCCACGTCTCAAACTGCCAACTTGCCGGCCTTCCAAATTCCAGCTCAGAAGCCTAAATTAAAACACCAGTAGCTCCTATCATCCCAGAAGAAGGCATTCAGTGAATTACCTGCATCCTTAGGGTCTACCAACTTGCCTGTACCCAGTATGATTTGTTTAAAAAGGAAGATGCTGCATTCTCCCTGGGACGTGTAGTTCTTCATGAATAGTCTTGTATGGCCCTCCAATCACAACTGCTGGCATTTAGAAGAAATTTAAAGACATGGTTGGCCCAGCAGATGTGGGGTACAGCTCCTGGACCTACTCCCCCTTGCTGGCTAATATGATTATCTGACAATTCTGCCATCTGGATTTTAGCTTTTTAGATTTGAGATTTTAGAGTTTTATGATGTTTTATTCATGTGTATTGTGTGTTGGTGTGTTTTATGTTAATGACTGCTTTTTGTATTGTAAGCTGCCTGGAGTTGTCTTGGCGAGGGGGCAGCTAAACAAGTCGAATTAAATAAATAAATAAATAAATAAATAAATAAATAAATAAATAAATAAATAAATAAATAAACAAACAAACAAACAAACAAATAAATAAATAAAGCCTAATTATCAGAGAAACTGTATAGTAAGGAAGAGCAGGTGGACAGCACATAGGAAAATTGCCTATTTTTGCCTATAAACTATAAAGCTTAGTTATTGGACCATCAAAAGGTGTTCATTCCCAAGGGGTGGGGGATGTATTGTCAGTCTTTCTCCATCCAGTTAGGAAGATTAACCAGAAAAGTGATTTACAAAAAGAGTTCTAGCATGTAACACTGCTCCCTTATTCTCATTATTACAGACACCAAAGCTATTCAAAACATGTTTGTCTTTTTAATCTCCCTGCCAGGAAAAAAAAGTCTTCAACGTTATAAGCACAATGTTCTTTATCTCTGGAATTTAAACTCAGTAAGTTGACAAATTTATTTTCCAGCCATGAAGTGCTCTGCATGTAACTGAGTTTTTCTGCACAAGATTATCAAACTATATCACAACTTGGAAAAGAGTCTTCTATTTTAGAGAAATTCAACTGCTAGAGGCAAATCCTCCTAACCTTCTTTTGAGGAAGAGCAAAATCCTCTCCCCAGCGGTCTCAGCTGATGAGCTGTCTACAGAAGGGAAAAAGCAGGAAAAGAATCCAGTCTCTTACTTTCAACACCAATAATGCTTGCCCCTCCACAAGGTTTACACCCACACAGAGAACTTGAGGAAATGAATGGTATGCACAGCATCCCTTACTTACCAGACAAAAAGGAAGAAGACAACAAGAATTTCTCCCTGGGTGTTCAAGAGCTTGTACATAGGGTTCAAACAGTGGCAGGACAACTGGTTATCCCTGATTTCTGGTTTAATAAGGGTTACTTTTGACTATATAAGGGCTCCTTTCTTATTTTTAAGTGCCCCTTTGCTCCTCACCATGCGCTTGTCTAGCATGAGGGCCAGGTCATAAAGGTAGATAAGGGCTGGGTTGTGCCTAAAACCAAAAAGGAATCTGAATTTAATAACTGCTAATGCATACATATATTTAAGAACAACTGATGTACTCTTTTTTGTTGCAAGTCCTCAAATAGGCTTACAAAAATCAAAGATGCTCACATGGAAAGAGAAATATGAAAGCCAACAGATCTAAACAAATGTGAGCTTTTGTGGGTCAAAGTGGATTTGATCCACGAAAGTTCACATTTAAATACAGGAGTTAGTCTTTAAGGTGCCACAACATTTTTTTCTTTTTTTCTTTTTTTTTTTTTTGCTGTTTTGTTTGCTCTCTGTTACACAATTTTATTGTTTACATCTGTACAAAAGATCTGCTTAGAACAAACAGCTAACAGCATGGACTGCTACTGTTACCAACCAGTAACACCTGAGTACACCATGTGTACTACGGAACTGTTGTACCTATCTGATATTACAGTTTGGAGGCTATATCTGACAAACTTAAACAAACAATATAACAAGCTTTGTATATGTGTATTTTACCAATTCACTCGAGTTCACAAATGGCAACTATAAACTGCTGTACTCTTAAATCCTGCATCTTAGCTTCTGCAATTTATGAGAAGCAGACAAAAGGCTAAAGCTAGGGGGAGGGGGTGTTACCTGCATTATAATAGAGCAAACAAAATGATTACATATTCTGAACTTGCTCTTTTACACAGTGTAAAACAGATTCCAGAAAGCATTCTTCTTTTCAGGAAGAAAAGATGAGAGAGAAAAGGGGGAAACAAATCCAAGGCATTATGAATGCTAATTTTGTTTCATGGTCAGTGTTGTTTTTAACTATCATGATTAGCAGTTTCTGATTCTTCCAATCCTTCAATGTTCCTATCATCCTGATCTTCTAAGGGTGAAGGCTTCCACAGACCAAGACAAATATCTCTATTTCACATCTATTTCTTGATTTTCATTAGTACCAAACATAACACAGCTTTTTCATACTTCACAGCAAATGGGGCAATGTGAACTGGGTGAGAAACCAGAGACAAAGATTGCTGTGCAAAGGCCTTGCTGCCATTTTAAAGGAAGGATGTACTTGGTAGAGTCTCAGACATTATTCTTGAATCCCAGACATCAATACTTGAATTTGTTCCAAATTCCACTACATTCAAAAGACATTTCCAACATCTTCCTAATAGTGCTGGGAAAATAAAGGCCATATGAGAACCTTTTTCACTATTACATAAAGTGTACTTATTTTAAAAAGAGAATGATGGCAAAAAAAAATTTTTAAAGGCACTTTGCTGAAACATTAAGCCTGCTCCAGAACCAAATTCCTTTCACTGCCTTCAAACTACACATATTGTCAGTTTTCAATTAACATAACTTCCTATGTTTATAAAAAAGATGGTTTTGCCTGTTTATTTAAAAAATTGGAATATCACATCCAGAGATGGAATACATTTCATTATTTATATCAAACTATTTCATACCTTCATATGAAACAGAAATCTTTGGCTGTAACTCTAAATTTCTGAGTAAAAGTTAACACTTTAATACCATTGCAGATGTGACTGATTCTAATGGTTCTGGTTTTGGGGAAGCTTTGTTTTACAAATGTTGAAAAAAGAAACAAAAAGGGCAAAAATGACGAGGTTTTTGCTGACTATCTGGTGGAGAAAATCGCTCGGGATTTAATCCTGGCGTGGATGGGGAGGGTTGGGAGGGGATCGAACTGCAGTCTAGCCATGTTATTTGGGATCGGTTTGATCCTGTTGTCCTTGAGGAAGTGGACAGGCCCCTTGCAGCTGTTCGCGCCACCACTTGTCCTTTCGATCCTTGTCCTGCCTGGTTGGTGAAAGCCTCCAAGGCGGTGACAGGTAGCTGGGTCAAGGCAATCATCAACTCTTCATTGCGGGAGGGGTGTTTCCAGCTTCTTTGAAACACACTCTGGTGCGCCCGCTCCTAAAGAAATTAACTCTCAACCCAGCAGTAATATCCATTTACAGGCCTGTATGCAACCTTCCCTTTTTAGGAAAGGTAATGGAGAAGGCAGTGGCACGGCAGGTGCAAAAGGTCCTGGATGAAGTGGATTATCTGGACCCACTCCAGTCAGGATTCAGGCCCAGATATGGTACAGAGATGGCATTGGTCGCGCTGTTGGATGATATCTGGTGGGAGCGGGACGGAGGTCATCCGTCCGTCCTTGCTCTTCTTGACCTCTCAGCGGCCTTCGATACAGTCAACCACGGTATCCTTCTGGATCGACACAAAGCATTGGGGATCCAGGGCACTGTGTGGTCCTGGTTTTCCTCATTCCTGAAGGGCCGGACCCAGTCGGTGTGGCTGGAGAGTGAGAGGTCCAGCCCTAGGCCCCTTCAATATGGGGTGCCTCAGGGCTCAGTGCTCACTTCTCTTCTGTTTAACATTTACATGAAGCCACTGGGTGAGATCATCCATTCCCACGGGGTGAGTTATCATCAGTATGCTGATGATACTTAGTTGTACATCTCGGCCCGTGGTGATCCAAGCGATGCTGTCAAAGTCCTATCCAGGTGTCTGGAGGCTGTGGGTGTCTGGATGGGGGACAACGGGCTTCAGCTGAATCCCAGCAAGTCTGAGTGGCTATGGATTAGGAGCCCTGTGTTATCCCAAGAGCTACATCTTTGGTCGTGGATGGGGCTATTTTGCCCCAGACAGACCCTGTGCGCAATCTGGGGGTCCTCCTGGACTCACGACTACTGCTCAAAGAGCAGGTGCCAGTCGTGGCCAGGAGGGCTTTTGCACAACGTGTGATTTGTCAGTTTTCCACTCCTGGACCAGGACTCCTTGCTCATGGTCACACATACACTGGTCATCTCTAGACTAGATTATTGTAATGCGCTCTACATGGGGCTGCCCTTGATGACCATTCGGAGGTTGCAGCTGGTCCAGAATGCATCTGCCCGGGTGTTGATGGGGTGTAGCCCGGGCATTATGCCTGTGCCTCGCTGCTGCTCTGGGAGCTGCACTGGTTATGTTTGCCTCTGGGTGCAATTCAAGGTGCTGGTGATGACCTTTAAAGCCCTACATGGTAGTGTAAGAGACCGCGTTGCCCCGAGAATGTCTTCCATCCCACCAGAGCAGACCGGAGGGGCTCTCTAATTGTACCATCGGCTAGAGGGGCTCTCCTCTCTAGTACAAAAAGGAGGGCTTTCTCCGTGTCCGCACCGGCCCTATGGAGCCTCCTGCTGATACAGTTACGGCTACAGACATAACTGCTGCCCTTTAGAAAAGACCTTAAAACCTGGCTGGCAGGGCGGTTTGTGGGGTGCTGACGGGGAGGTGACCCCCGCCCGCTGGTTTATATAAATTAAGATCCTCACCCTCTTTTCTTTTTTAAGGATAGGGTGGGTAGGTTTTTTTTAAGATGGGTGTTTTTAAATTATTTTAAGGGTTTTTAGCATCTTATTTTGTTTGTGTTTTGTCTGTAAGCCACCCAGTCGCACCTACGAGGGGGCAGCAATACAAGTACTGTACGAACAAATAAATAATAAAAATATCTCAAAGTATTTTCAGTGTGAGCTTTTGTGGATCAAAATCCAGTCACTTCATCTTCTCCTACTTGTAAATTGTGCAAATTTCAATGAAATACCCTCATTAAATCAAAAAAATCTACATTCCTAGATATTCAGTTCTAAGAGAGAGTAACATCTCCAAGGTCTGGAAGAGCCTGACTTCAGTACAACTGTTCAATCCCTAAATCAAACAGGATAGAGATCAAATCACTTTCCTTTCCGTAAACATGTAAAATAAACGTTTAAAACTTCTTCTGGTCTATGTATTTTTAGTGCAATATTTTTGTTTTACATTTTTAAATTTTGTGTTGTTTTATTTTATATTGTTTTAATTATCTCATGTTTTAATACTGTTTTGTACAACTTTGTAACTCAATTTGGTGATATTAGGCAGGCTATAAATAAGAAAATAAATAGCACAAAAAGTACAGTTTTACTAGTCAAAACAAGGAAGCAATAAGGGATTATGATCTTATTCTGTTTTTCAAATAAGCTGAGTCAAACCTAAACTACATGCTACACACAAACCCTTCTAATTGCATGAAAACACTTAATTTAATTTTTAAAAGCTTCAAGCACAAACAAGCAAAACTGAAAAAAGCTGTTTAATGCCTTCCTCTGCCCAGCATCTCCTCACTCCAGAGCAGATCCTCAGCAGCTTTCCTCTTGCCCTGCTGCTCCTCTGCATTAAAACCACCTATTCACTAGTTCAAAGGATAGATGACACATTTATTTGACTATAAAAATAATTTCCAAAAAATCAGCTTTCAACCCATACAAGTACAGTGGTACCTCATACGATGCATGTATCGTATAGCGATTTTCCCTGTGGGATGCATCGTACAATGATTTTTTTCGCTAAGTGGTTTTTCCCATTGAAAAATTGTTGTACGATTTTTTCCTTAGGGAAAATTTCCCTCCCCCACCCAAAAAAAAAACCCTAATTGGTATACGATTTCATTGTTATACTGGACAATTGTTGTATGAGGTTCCACTGTATTCATCAAACTGTGTTGTACATAGTGCAGAAAAACATATTAGAGTTCCAAAAGTTATGCCCGTTGGCCATGCTAGGTCTCTTTTTAAAAGTAAGTTCCAAAATGCAGATTTCAAACACGTCATATAGGCTTCTAGTGGCTGTTGATCAGTTTATCTCTCCCAAATCACCAAACCAAGGGATGCTAGGTGTTCAGCATCCCCCCCTCCTCCATCATCACTTTATATTGAAATTCAAGATTCCTTTTTAGGTGGGGACTGGGGTTACACAGTTACATGACAAAACCATATCAGAAATCTAAGGATAAAATTTAGTCTATCCAGTAGGCCCAGCCAATTGCAGACAAATTAGTACTGTATTACGCCATGAATTTTGGTACTTTAATATGTTTTCTTCAGCATGACAAAGACTTTTGGAGGTCAAAACTAGCTTTTTTGTGTGTAATTTTTAGTGGTCTAATAAAAGTATTACATACCCTTGCCTTTGGATTATGCAAGGATGACACAGCTCTTTTTCCTTGTCTTCTACTGACTAGTATTGTACTTTAGGAACCTCAGCAGCATCAATGTAACACACTTCAAAGGGCATTTTGATAGGTGAGGATAACTTGTAACCCATTTAGTCAAATTCAGCTCACTGCTCAATTGTCATAATGTTTTGCTGTTGGTGGCCCATTTACTTTGTATGTTATGTTCGCTAATGTGAGTGGCTTTTTGGCCAGAAGGATGGTGTTTTTAATAATAATATCAACAAAATGTAAACATTTTTGTTGTTTATAGAGAACACTGGTTCCTTTCAACAGAAAGACAGCAGTACAGTATCAGCCTAGAGCAAGAGAGGAAATGCATCCATGCAAAGTACATCTTTTTCTACCATTAAATCTAGGTTTCTCCATAACTGTGGTATGTTCTCTGCATTTTCATGTAGTTAGCACAAATTCCAAAAACCAGAAAGACAGGCTCACCTATTTCAGTTTACTAACATAGCTCCAACAGCTGTGGAGCTTCATTTTTCAGCACTATACTTCCAAGGTCGAGACTCTGTAGGGTATAATGTACAATCTCAATACAAACAGAACATCAGAAGTAGTAAATAGTTTAGTGGGAAATGGAAGAATCTATACCTATAAATCCAAGCGTTAACCGTTGGAATATGACAAAGGCTCCCGCACTCGTCCACACTATCCCGTACCAAGCCTCCTGCACTCGCCCGAACGGAGGTCACTAAATGTTTGAGAAATGCGCCAGTGGGCAAGAGCTCCACGAATGCGAACAAAGGGAAACAACTTCAATTCCCAACATTCTCTGTGCCGCACCGCACCACAGACAATCAGGCTGAGAGGCGCGAGCAAAAAGAACGTTGGGAAACGCAGCGCGGCCAATTGAAATCAAGCCGCAAAAAACAATCGCAGCACGAAAGCAAACCACAAACGTAAAACTACAAGTCCCAGCGTCCTACGCGCCATGAGCTCGCAGAATGCTGAGAAAGCCGGCGCACAAAAAAATAAACTAACAAAACGCAACAGGAGCACAAGTCCCCAGCAGGCAGACTCTGCGCCTCACAGCCACGCAAAACAAAAAGCCACAAAATGCCACCATGAAACACCTGCCGTCCTTCTTTCCCAGAGCAATGTGGAGAAGAGGGACTCCCTCTCCTCCATGCTACCCCACCGAAGACACGGCGAGACCACCACCAACCTCAAGTAAAGTTGAACCAGGGTTGAAACCCCCCCCCAAACAGGCAGCAGTTCGTCAGGGGATGCACCCTCCCTGGTGGATGACTGGCTGATGCCTTTGTACTTCCAAATACAAAAGCAGCAGCCAGCAATCCGCAAGGAAGAGCACCACCCCTTACAGATCGCTGCCTGCCCATCTCCAGTTAGGTAAGCCGGGAGAAAAAGGAGACAGAGAGGAGAGAACCATCATTAGGCAGAGAAAGCTCTTCTCTGCCTCCTCCTTCTCCCCTGACCTACCTAACGAACCTTCCCGGGAGAAGAACGGGCTGACTGCCTCCTCCTCCTTTCCCTCATTGCTGCATCTAAACCAAAATTCAAAGCAGCAATGGGGAAAAGGGGAACTGACAGGCAGCCCATTCTTCATGCTAAAGTAAACACCAAAAACAAACACCAAAATTAATAAAAAATAATAAAACAAAAATAAATCAATAATTAAAAAACATTAATAAACAAAAAAGTAAACCACAAAATACACAAACAAAAACTTCCACAATACCACAAAAGCACATACAAAACACCTAACTACAACATAAAAACCCACAAATTACACAAACAACAAATTACAAAAATAAACAACAACGAAATAAGAAAAATTAAACTAAACCAGAAATAACCAAACCAATTACACAAACCTAAAACCCAACCAAGACAAAAAAGGACAAACAGAAACACCTCCCAAACCACCACCACCAAAACAAAACAAAGAAAAACCCCAGAAGAAAGAAAACCAGACAACTCACCAGCACGTCCTCCCTCCACGACAACCAGAACAGAAATGAAGAAACAAAGACGACTTACCAAGAAGAAGCCCCACCCAGAGGCCAGGAGAGGAAAAAAAAGTGAAACTTAAAAAAACCCACTAACAGCCCCACCTACAGGGCAGAATAGTAAAAACAACTCAAAAAGACACAACAGCCCCACCTAGAGGCCACAAGAGTAAAAACAAGTCAAAAACATAACAATAAATCAAAAGTTTACACAAATCACAAACATATGTCAAAAAAATAAAACAAAAAGATTTATAACATCCTGTGTTGAGTTTCAACTCAAATAAAAACCCAAAACATCTAAACACAGTTTAAAAACATTGAATATAAAAACATGTACTTTCACATTTTTAAAAATATTACCTACGGTACAACTATTAACAAAAAACACAAACTAAAACACTATTTGGTTAAATAAAACAATTTGAAACAATTATATAATCCTTTGGTTTTTTTAAATCCACAAAAAAAAACCAAAAAAGCTGATCAGTTTATAACAACCCGGCAACGCCGGGCAACCTATGCTAGTACAAAATAAGCAAGCCCTTACTTTCAGAGAACAAGTTAATATATACAACCACCGTCCTTATATTCCACACATTTAAAACCTCTTAAGCTTAAACATTTTAAACAGAAAATGTAATATTACACAAATGCAAACCCCGTACCTCTCAACCTAGATACCTAAAGTTCAAACAATGCAAAAATTAATACAGAATTAATATTTTAGACATGTTAGCAATATAACTAACTATAATGGTGAGAAATTATTATTCTAAAGGTAACTTTTCATGTGTTTAAAAAGCTCAAAAGATGCATGTATAGGCTGACATTTTGAAGTACAGTAGACCCTCACATAATGACGTTGCTTGGTTCCCCAAGTAACGTCGCTATAGGGGAAACATCATTGTATGGTTTTCAATGGCAGCTGTGCCATCTAGTGGCAAAAACTGTCATTATCTGCACAACGACGTTTAAAAAACATTAATCCACACAACAACAGTTTTTAATCATTGTGCGGATAGTCACGTGGCGAGTGACGACGCGTCGGTAAGCAGAAATGAAGCTATTCAGACGCGTCGTTAATCGAGGGTCCACTATTGCCAATATTTGGAGAGAGCGGTTAAAAGCCTCTTTCATAGCTAGAAAAAAGTCATAGGCTTTGGGTTTTGGAGGCATACTGTCTCAAGTCATATGTGTTGCGACACAGTCACATGACTCAGAATGCAACAAATAATGTCTATGAAGATTTCTTAACTTGAAGCAATTCACTTTCATACATGCCATTTGCTTTATATAATGTAACTAGGCAAGAGGATTTTGCCCAATGATTGGAAAAGTAAATGTTCCACCCTTTTTGTATGAGGGTATTTGAAATGTGCATTTATTTATATTACAGACTACAGGATCGATTTCCAATTTTTAATTAATGCTAGAATAAGGATAGCAATTTGACTATGTTAAATTTCACAAGTACAGTACATAAGGGATGGCTGTTCCAATGTTGTTGGACCACATTTCCCCATCGAGTACAGTCAAGCTAATAGCAAGGGCCAAAGAGAACTGCAGTCCAACAGCATCTAGAGGGCTACATGTTCCTAGTCTCTGGTATACTTGCTCTGTAAATTGAAAATGTTAGAGGAATCTAGCAGGTCAGATGTCAATAAACCCCATATAAACCATGAATCATGTTTTGTTATTTGCTACATTTATATCTGACCTTTTCTCTAGACAACTCAAGGTGGTGTGCATGGCCCTTTTCCATATTTTTATGCTCACAAGTCTCTACTGAACATAAGCAGTAGGTCTGGGGTGAGGCCTATATTTATGCATTTTTCTTGAGCCCACTCAGAACTCCAAACCCACTCCAAAGCAGAAGTTATGTCACTTCTGCTTCTCAGCCTCATAGTTCATCTATATAAAGAAACATCCCCCTGTTACATGTTACTGAAACTCAGATACTGCATAGTTTACAATTCTTTGAGTGACAAAACCCTTGAATAACTACCTTGTCATTCTAGATCTGTGTAATGTGACTCTAAAGCAGGAGTTCCCTACGTTTTTAAGCCAGGGGCCGGGTCACACTCCCTCAGACAGCTTCGGGGACCGGATGGCCATTTTGCCCTTCCTCCACCATATGGCACTTCCTGGTGTGGTGGAGGCAGTTGGAGGGGGGGGAGACATGAAATGGCACTGTGGGCCGTATTCAGCCCATGAGCCACAGGTTGAGAATCCCTGTTCTAAAGACTAAAATGCCTTGTCTTGTTTCGCAAGAGTTGAATCCATAAAGTGTTTTTACAATATTGTTTTATAAAATTGAGATATTTCTTTAACCAGCATTACCAAAACAGAACCAGGCTTCACAAATCACATATCTAAGACACTTTTAACTGCTTTACATTTATGTAAGATCTATACTGCTCATAAATATTCATGGCCTGATTCTAAAGCACAGCTTGTCATTCTAAGATGGGCAAGAAACATTTGGATGAATATGAAGGTGTTTTGCATATTATTACTCATAAAAGGATAGCCTCCCAATAAAAGCATTCAAGAGATTTCATTTTTGAAACTTTAGTACAACTTTCCTTTTACCCTTATTTCAAGAAGCTCCACAGTTAAAAATACAATCATAAATAGGTATATTGAAAAATATTTATATTTCCAATATCCTTGTTTTGTTATGGTTTAATGTACTTCACATGCATAATCTACTTTTAATCTTCATAACAACTATGACTGGAGGTAGCAAACATTTTTGTTTCCCATTATAACTAATAAACAACATACATTATCTCTTGTTAGTAAAGTATGACACATAGAACTTACCAATACAAGCATTGAGGAACAGCCAGTCAGTCTTCTTCATTCTGTTTTTTATTTGTTTTAGTTTTTTGAAGTCAACTTCAAGTTCTTCCTTACTACCCACAGCTCCAGCCAGCTCAATTCTCTGAAAGTCCATCTGCATTTCAGATTCCCGTTTGGCTGTAGGGGGTGATCTTCTTTGGCTATTACCACTACTACAGCTTCCCCTCCATCGAGTTCTATCTTGCTCATTTATTATAGAAGATGCCTCATCTGTTCCTGCCAATTCTATTGCTTCAATGTTGTTGGGTCTTGGATGATCACAAACAACACATTTTTTGGCCTTAGCCCAGTTTTCATATGTACAAACAGAACAAGTCCAGTGTTGTGTCCTCATGTTCAATTTATTTCTATCATTATACTCCTCACAAGGGTCCACAGGGAAAGGAACTGGTCTAGAACCAGATCCTGAAGATTGAGGGGATTCTGTGGGACTCCTGGTCCTACGCTGAGACAAACACTGAGTGCACCTTATTGCACGAGGCCAGTTCAAGTATGTGCACATGTGGCATGACCATTTATTTGCACTTTCCATGCTGTAAGATGAGTTAACTCTTGGTCTTGCACTAGAATCTGGGCATATCAAAGGGCTGCTGCCTCCTTCAATACTTGCAGGATCCCAGTCTCTACCAACATCACATGAACCACTCTTGAATGGATCTTCTGTGATTATAGTTCCACTAGGCCTCTGAGCACGGCACATAGTACACTTGATTGCAGATGGCCAGTTCTCATATGTACAATACTCGCAAGCCCATTTTATTCCACGTTCTGTCATCCTGCACTACTCAAAGTAAATTGTTTCAGGCAGAAAGCTTTAAAAAAAGAGTAAAAAAATGATTAGAATGTTTAAATGACAAACTATTCACAACTCTATGGGGAAAATATCTGTCAAAATAATTCTAATAAGCTTTAGTCCCAGTCAGACACAACATTAAAACTATGCCTTAATATTATAATAGATGAAGCTCCTTCATGAGCCAGGGTGGGGAGACTGGAAGGAGTCTGAAAGCTTTTGTTTCCAATTATGAATGAACAATAATATCCTATAACTGCAGTTTGATAAAACTCTTATATCAAAACTCAGGAAATGAGTTAACTGGAAAGAAAAATAAGACGAAACTGTAAATTCTGGTTTAGAATAAACTACATGTTGAAATATATGAATTAATTTAAATCAGGTGATTAAACCTGGGACTTTATCTCCCGCAATCCACTGACCATGCTGGCAGGCACTGTTTCAAGTTGAAGTCCAAAATACCTGGAAGACCAAAGGTTGAGAAAAGCTAGCTTAAATGAACTGAAATGGCAACAGACACCTGCATGACTAATGAAGCTAATTCATTAACTTACATACAACTTTGATACGTTTGTCCAACTCCATAATGAATTAGGTAGTATAGACTAAACAAGTGGTGTCAATGCAGATGTAACACCAAGTTTTGACTAACAATGAAAGAAGCTAGCATTTGATGGACTTACTTTACTCCTTACTTATCCAGTCATATTTTTACAGGAAGCCAATATTTCAAATCTGTTCAAGTCTTAAGTGAATTAACATCACACTTAACAAAACATTTTAGTTCTCCAATGTATAGTACACTGTACAGTATAAGCCAGAGGTTCCCAACGTTTTCCTGCCATGGGCCAGACCCACCCCCGACATTCAGCTGTACAGGCCAGCACCGAGGTTGCTCCCAGTTCTTACGTTTTCAGTGGCGGTCACAGGCGCAATTGCACCATTTTTTCCACCTGCTTGGGCAGCCTCTGCTGCTTCCGACGGCGGCAGGAGAGTGTTTGGAGCATTTTTGCTCCGTGTTTGGAATTTTTCATCATATTTCCGCTGCATTTCAGCAACTAAAACACAGCGGTTTGGCACTCCCAGTTTCCGTGGTGGGAACCCAGGCACCGCCAGAAGCTACCACCATCACCAGAAGCGCCAAACTGCTGCATTTTAGCTGCCGAATCATAGCAGAAACACAGTGAAAAATTCCAAAAACTGAGCAAAAAACCTCTGAAAACCCTCCCGCCGCCACGAGAAGTGGTGGATGCTGCCAAATCAGCCAAAAAATGGGGCAATTGCATGCCCACAGCGGCGTTTTGGCACTTCGGGGGGGGGGCTTCTGGTGTTGGCCTGGGTTCCCAGTGCAGGCCAGATTAATTAGTGTCGCAGGCTGGATTTGGCCCATTGGCCATAAATTGGGAACCCCTGGTATAAGCAACTCATCTACTGTGTTGTGGGTATTACGTGCTCTCAAGTCAGAACCGACTTACATTGACATTAGCAGGCTTAAAAGGTAAATGAGTTATTTTAGGAATAATTTTACTAGTATCCTTCCTCCTGTGACTTTCCATGGCCAAACAGAAATTTAAATCTAGGACTCCAGAATCCTAGCCCATTATTCTATCCTATCCACCATATCACACTGGGCAGAAAAAATAAATGATATAGTTATTCTTTTAAAAATCTCCAGCTACAGAAGGCAAAAAAAACCTCTTAATAGAATTATAAACTTCTGAGATTTTTATTGGGCCAACTGAAAAAGAAAAAAAAATGTGCAAACATTTGAGATCTCAGACCTCTTCTTCAGAAACAATACAAAAAGCAGGCAGCAAAAGCGGCATCACACTAAAACCATTTAATCCACGGTGTTTTATTATGTAACAGCAAGAAAGGGTTTGCAGACTATCAATTGGACTCATCTGGTTTTACACTGAACAGCCACTAGACTTGCTGGCAACAGGAAAAAAACACAATAAATCTCGATCCTCGATTTTCAAAACCCTCCAGAACAGTCCTGAGTACAGCAGAGAGCTGTAGGAAGCAAGAGAACAGTGTCCTGTTGTTGAGTCCCATGAGAAGGGAGTCTTCTGCTCCTGGGTTTGATAAAAGAGAGCCCTTCCCTATATGAATGTCCTCAATTTGATCCTGGCCAAAGCTCAGAGTATCTGTGGTCATTGTTTTAAATTACTTATATAGCAAGCATCTCACAACAAGAACAATTTAGAGCCACTGTTTAATGATCTGAATCACAACATTAGCATACAAAAACATACTCATTGCATCAATGTCACATATCCCATTTAATTAAGTGCAAGTCAATAATGAATTAAATCTCCCTTTCTATGCACATCATTTATAATGCAGCAATTTAAAATCTACACAAAACCCGTGCTTCTGTTGCTGGGTCTTCATTCTTTTTCTCTCATTTGTCTTAAAAAATGGACAGCTCAAGCTGCTCAAACATGCCACATGAATGGTAGAGAACCCTAGTGATGAGGACACAGATAAGCAAATGTAATACCGTATATACTCGGCTATAAGTCATCCTGAATATAAGTCAAGGTATGCAAAGATGAGATGGCTAGATGCTACTGTGGACATAATGGGCACAGAGTTGGGCGGGCTGAGGAGGATGGTGGAGGACAGAGGTGCCTGGAGGAAAATGGTCCATGGGGTCGCAAAAGGTCGGAATCGACTGTGCGACTGAACAACAACAAAACAAAAATCTAATTTGGACCTCTAAAACTAGGAAAATAGATTGTCCCGAATATAAATCAGGGGTGGAAAATGCAGCAGCTGCTAGCGATTTCAGTAACTAAAGTAGATGAAAATGTGGTACAATTAATTTATTAAGACATTTGTGTGGGTATGTTTTCAAATTTTTATGGTAGTGTTAGTGCTTTTTAAAAAATGTATGATTGAATTTGCACCACTGCGGTTTTGGGACCCTTGGGATCATTGATCCGAGTATAAGTCGAGTCCCTTCTTTGGATCTCATTTTGGAGGCTAAAAAATTAGACTTATACTCGAGTATATACAGTACTTATTTGCAAGACAGAACTAGACCAGAATGCTTTGTTTCAATCAGAATTATCTCTTAACTACAGCAGAGAAGGAACAGTATGATAATTAAGCTTTGTGTGTGTTTACAGCTTTTCTAAAAGCACATTGTTTGTGCTACAACACCCACTTGCACAATGCATACTTACCACTCTATATGCAGTAAGTACAGCACTTCAGAAATATTCATGAATGATAATTCCATTCATTTTAAAACACAAACAACAACAAAACTTTATTATGGCCAGAGGCCAGTACAATCGTCACAGAACAAACAAGTACAACCAAACAGGTACAACCAAATAATACAGCCACAAATACTCATTCTGTCATTAGCGAAGTCACTACCAGGGCTAAAAAATCTTGCTATTACCAATCTACTCTTACCAATTATGTTAGGACAGTAAATCTGAGTGCAAGAAAACACAAACTAAAGAAACCACAAGGTTAGATGTAATAGAACCGGAGATAAATGTAAAATTGTGAGATTTTTATCAGGATTTACTGTATTTTCTGGCGTATAAGACTACTTTTTAACCCCAAAAAATCTGTGCCAAAGTCGGGGGTCGTCTTATAGGACAGGTACTTAACTGCAGCTTGTTTCCCCTTGCTTCATATGTCCGGCGCATATGGTGGGGGGTGCCGCGGCCGAGTCCCTGCTCTGTGCAGGGAGTATGAAGCAAGGGGAAGCAAGCTGCACACATCTTCCTGTACCTCGAGGAGGAGAACATGAGCGTGGATTGGCTCTCCACCAGAATCTGCCAATTCGACTCGGAGGGCTGCGCGTCTTCGGGTTGAGTGTGGGTTAATTTTTATTTGGTGTGCATTGGAAGAGAGGTAGTCTTATGCGGCAAGTATATTCCAAACTCTATATTTTAACTGGAAAAGTTGGGGGTCGTCTTATACGCCCAGTCGTCTTATACGCCCAGTCGTCTTATATGCCGGAAAATACGGTATATGCAAAAAAGAAGATAGATGAGATGAAATTTAAAAAACAATTGGAGAAACAAATAATTAACAAGATAGATCAGGAACACCAGAACAGAATGGAAGACCGGATAACGGAAAAGGAAATAAAAGAGGTTATTGCTAGGTTAAAAACGGATAAAGCACCTGGAGAAGATTCGTTACCGGCCGAGTTTTATAAGGAGTTTAAAGATTTAGTGGTTCCAAAATTGACTAAACTTTATAATTATATAATGGAAGGTGGACAAATTCCGACTTCATGGTATAGGACTATAATAGTGTTATTGCCAAAACCCGGGAACGATTTGGAAAACGTTGAATCATATAGACCAATCTCATTGATAAATCAAGATGCTAAGATCTTCACAGTGATATTGGCCAACAGATTGAATAATTTTATGGGTAACTACATAAATGAGGACCAGGTGGGTTTTTTGAAAGGTAGACATATGTCGGATTTGACAAGAAGAGTTATAGATTTAATAGATGTGGTAGGACAAACAAAAGAAAAAGTAGATTATCATTGGATATTTTTAAAGCATTTGATTCTTTACAATAAGAACATAAGAACATAAGAACAGCCTTGCTGGAACAGGCCACAGCCCATCCAGTCCAGCATTCTGTCTCACACAGTGGCTCACCATTTCCTTCAGGGTATTCCCAAGGAGATGCCTTCACCTGCTTAGGATTCCCTGGAAATGGCATTGAGAGATATCCTGCCTATCTCTCCAACCCGGAGGTTGTCCTTAGGTAGCCATAATTATAGCCATTGATAGCCTTGTCCTCCATGAACTTGTCTAATCCTTTCTTAAAGCTGTGAAGACTGACAGCTGTCACCACTTCTTCTGGCAGGGAGTTCCATAGACCAGTAATCCTCTGGGTGAAAAAGTACTTTCTCTTATTTGTTTGAGAACTAGTACCCAAAAGTTTCATGGAGTGTCCCCTAGTTCTAGTGTTGTGCGATAGGGAAAACAGTTTTTCCTTATCTACCTTGTCCACACCGTGCATGATTTTATAAACTTCAATCAGGTCACCTCTTAGACGCCGTCGTTCAAGAGTGAAAAGGCCCAAACGTTGCAGCCTCAGATGGTAAGGAAGGTGTTCCAGTCCCCTAATCATTCTGGTTGCCCTCCTCTGTACTTTCTCCAACTCCATAATATCCTTCTGGAGGTATGGCGACCAGAACTGTACACAATATTCCAGATGGGGCCTCACCATAGATTTATAAAGAGGCAAAATGACACTTGCTGACTTATTTTCTATACCCTTCCTAATGATCCCTAACATTGAGTTTGCTTTTTTCACTGCTGAGGCACACTGGGTTGACACCTTCATTGAGCTGTCCACCAGGACACCAAGGTCCCTTTCCTGGTTTGAAAATACTTCTTCTAAATGAGCTTTTCTTGCTCTTGATCACTTCCCGAACAGCTCCTGTAAGCCACATCGGAGTCCTCTTGGACCTGGCAGTGCCCTTTTTCCTTTTGGATACAACCAAATGGGTTACAATGGGTAACAATTAACGAGATAATCAAATGTTATGGATTTGGAGATAAATTTAGAAAGACAATTGAACAACTATATCAGCAAGGTATTGCAATAGTTAGAGTAAATAATGAGGACACAGAAGAAGTGAAATTAGAAGCAGGTACCAGGCAGGACTGCCCACTTTCCCCAATTCTATTTATTATGGCAATGGAAATGCTGGCAAAATCTATAAGGGAAGATAAATAGATGGGGTCTTAGGTAATAAGATAAATCTGCATGCGGACGATACTTTGATAATAACTAAACATCCTGTAAAGACATTGGACATAATACAAGTGTTATTAAAGGATTTTGAAGATATTACGGGTTTGAGAATAAATTGGGATAAATCAGAAATGATATTATGTAATATGAGTAAAGAAGATCAACAAAAGATAAAGGGAAAGAGTAACCTACAAATTAAGGATAATTTGAAATACTTAGGGATAAATATTTCAAATAAATTTGAAGACCTTAAGAAATTGAACTATGTAAAATTGAAAAAAGAGATTAAGGTTAGAATACAGGGGTTACAAAGATTGAAGCTGTCTTGTTTTGGAAGAATAGCAATAAGCAAAATGATGTTATTACCAAGAATTAATTTTTTATTTGATGCACTCCCAATTCAACTTAAGGATAAGGAAATTAATGAGTTTCAAACAATGGTTAATAGTTTTTGTAACGGGGGGAAAAGACCCAGATTGGCTAAAAAGTTTTGGTACTTATCCCAGAAAGATGGGGGATTAGGAATGTCAAATTTAATGATATACTATCGAGCATTTCAAATCAAGAACATTGTGTTGTGAAGATCTTAGCAAGGGAAAAGGCAATTTGGGAAGAAATTGAAATGAAAGAACTTAGTCATATGGGAAAAATAGTCTTTTTAGGAGGTGGCATTGGGAAAGTAGATATTGAAAATAAAATGATGAAGACAATATTAGGAATATGGAAAAAAGTGAGGAAGGTGTTGGTACCAGATACTTCCCCTATTATTAAATTGGAGGATATTGCAAATTTTCCAATAAAAATTAATAAAAGGATTAAAGAAGTACTAGATAAGAATGAAGTTTTCCTGTTGAAAGATTGGATCCGGGCCTGTAGAGATAATGAGAGAAAAACAAATTTGTATTTACAATTGAAACTGGATTGGTTTCAGATAGGGATGGCAAACAAGTGGAATTGTAAATTTATGAATGAAGCTGCATTAGAAAGAGGGAGGACAGAGTTTGAAGAACTAATTTTAAAAATAAGAAAGGGACAAAGAGGAATAAAGGGGCTGGTGAGCAAAATATACACAATGATAAACAAGGAAGGTAATCCACAGGAGGAATTGAAAGCAAGATGGGAACAGGATCTAGAGATAAAGATAGAGGATCAAAATTGGAAAAATAAATGGAAGAAAAGAATTATGAGAACTCTGTCAGTTAGAGCACAATTATAAAATGTTGTGGAGATGGTATTTGACCCCAGTGAGATTACATCAGATAGACAAAAAGAATGATAAAATGTGTTGCCGTTGTAAGAGTGCACTGGGTACATATGAACATATGTGGTGGAGTTGCAGTGTGGTAAAGGATTTTTTGGAAGGAATTGAGAACGAGATAAGTGAAATTATGGAAACAAAAATCAAACTGGGTTCAAATACCATTATGTTGACAGATGTGGAAGATATAAAGTTAAGTAAAGATAAAAAAGTGTTATTAGAAATAATGTTGACAACGGGTAGAATATGTATTGCGAGAAAATGGAAAAATGAAGTCAATATAAAAATTGAGGAATGGTATAAGGAAATGTGGGATTTAGCATTGAATGATAAATTAACACATGAGATAAATATGAAAAAGGGTATTATTAAAGAAAATAGATTCTGGAAGGTTTGGAAAACCTTTGTGGATTACTCATTGAAGGGAGAAGAGTTGAATAGACCTGTACCCGCTCACAAGAGCATATTGTACTTATGTCAAAAACCCAATAAAAATTCTATAAAAAAAGAAACCACAAGGTGTGGTGCACTGAGTAGAGTGACAGACTAAGGCTCTACAGACCAAGGTTCAAATCTCCACTTGGCTATGGAAAGTCACTGGGGTAGTGGAACCTGTAAAACTACTCCTTAAATATATCATTACAGTAGAACCTCGCTCAAACGGCTCGATTAACAAAAAATCGCTGGACATCCAAAAGGACATCCATAGAAAACAGTGGCACAGTTAACAATTTTTTTTTTTTTTTTGGAATGGATTGGATTAACCAAATTTTGGTTTTCAACGCATTCCAATGGGAAATTGCATTCAAAGCATTCCTATAGGAAACTCACTTTACAATTTTTTTGTGGTACAAAAGTTCCTGGAGAACACATTAAATTTTTTAATAGATGTTTCACTGTACCTTGAAAGCCCTATTAGGATCACTATACAGTAATACCCCGGATAACGACAAAACTTGTTTCCACAAGTCGTGTCGTTGTCCGGTTTTTGTCCTTATCCGGTGCATGTATTGGATATCGTCAGCTGCAGGCTTTGGCTTACAGCACTGCATGGGGAGGTCGGAGGGCGCGGACCGGCTCCCCCAACCCTTCCAGAGGCGGCAGCCCATCCCCACAAAAAGGACAACGTGCTCTCCTACCTTGTTACGCTGTATGGGATTAAAAAAAACACCTTCTTTGGGTGTATTTTTCCAGTTCTCCGGCTCCGCAGCAGGCTCTGGGGTAGGTGGGAAGATCTTTCCATGCTATTCCAAGCCTTCCTAGGAGGTCACTGAGCCACACAACAGCTGAAAAAAGTCGTGGCTGCCATTTTGTTTTTTAACAGCAACACTCCCCTGACTGATACCTGCCTCTCGTCCTTGCCATTCTCCCTCCACTGTTTCAGGTGGCATGGCAGAAGGCGGAAAAGCAGAGGAAGCGCCTCACCCGGCTATGTCGGGTCCTCAGCTGTAGTGTGTGTGCGCACTCCTCCACGCCTCCTCCACGCTCAGGCCGTCCTGCCTGATTGGCTGTGGCGTGCCGCGGAGGACGCTGGGACTTGGAGTTTTTTGTTGGTGTTTGTGGGGCGCTGGACCCACTCTCATTCTCCGAACCCTTGCAGCGATGTCAGGGAAGTAAGGCAAGTGTTCACGGTACATTACGGGATAGGCTGGACAGGTGTGGAAATGCATTCCGCACACGCACGGCCCAACCCCTTTCTTATAGGTTAAGATTACAACTTTTGTTCTACATTTTTATTCAATCATAATTTTTTTAATTTTCAAATTATCAATACTTCACTGTTAAGCAAAGAGAGATTGTTTCTTAATGGTTGTAAATTTAGCTGCCTATTATGAACACAAGCACAAATATGGTTTAAACACTGCTGTCTAATCAGAGCACTGACCTAACGAAGGAAACTCATTATTCCTTCAATGGCAGTTTGCAAACTCCAAATAAATTGAACTGCAGGATGTTGAGATTATGATGAATTGGAGAAAGAGCAGCGTGAATTTTCTAAGAGCAGGTAAACAACTGTATCAGCCAGTATGAACATTTTCTGATTGTTGCATAATTACAGCTTTCACACTGTTCTGCTTTAACATTTCTAAGCAAAGATACCATCATGAAGATACTAACCCTCTAGTGCCCTCTCCTCCAAACAAAATTAAACCTAGTTATGTTTGCTCTAACACGGTGAGAGTCTTAACAATAGCAATTATATAACCAAAGATTAAATTTAAAAAGTCATAATTCGCAGAAAGCAGTATACAGTACTCTAAGATAGGAGTTCTCAACTTTTTTATGCCGGGGGCCAGGTCATGCTCCTTCAGAGAGCTCACGGTCCAGACGGCCATTTTGCCCATCCTCCACATTTGCCCTTCCTCCAACACATGGTGTTGTGGTGGCGGGGGGGGGCACATGAAATGGCATCATGGGCCACATTTGGCCCATGGGCTGCAGGTTGAGAATCCCTACTCTAAGAATACTACAGAATTTTAGATTTGAGGTTACTGCATGAAGTGCTCTTGGAAATTCATAATTTGGTTAGCATATAAAATTTGTAGTATGTGTAGCAGTTCACAGATTTATAAATTTAAGATTAACAGCCATAAAAAGCAAGTATTGACTATACAGTACTCGGTCCTAGAGAGCAAGCTGCAAACTCCTGCAGTCTAACCTATCTAAGCATTTCTATCTTTGCTTTTGCCATCTCTGAGAAAGGAGGGGAATGGGAGTTTTGGACCTCATTTAATTCCTTTTGCAGAGCTACATTAGAAATTTGGTATATAAATAATAATAAAAAAATCTTAGTCCAGAAATCTCCCTGATATCATATGTAACAAATTTGGACAAATTCCCAGAAGACTTAAGGAAAAAACTCCGTAAGGATATAGAAAGGAGGTACAGTATTAATATTAAAGGAATGGATGGGAAAGTGTTCCAAAAAGGAATAAAGGGAAAAAATAGTATAAGAGCTAAAATTAGCTTGGTATAAAAGATTACAATTGGAAAAATGAACAAAATATTGGGTAAATCAACATGGAGAATACAGGGAACTAATGAGATTTGAAGAATTATAGATTTGAAGAAGAAAATTACATCAAAAGGGTTAATTAGTAAAATATATAACATACTACAGTTACAACCATGAAATAATTTAAGCTCAATGTGGGAAGAATTAAAGACAAAAATTAAAGAAGAATGGACTTGCATTTGGAACCAAAAATAATGAAAAATATGTTAGTTAGGATTAAAGAGAATTCCTGTAAAACAATATGGAAATGGTATTTGACCCCAATACAATTAAGATATTATAACTCAAAGAAACTATGACACGAAATGTTGGAGGTGCAAGAAAGAAATGGGAACTTACAGTATTTACATTTACGGTGGGATTGTACCTTAATAAAAGAAATTTGGGAAAGAATATTCACAGAAATTGGACAAATCCTTTCAATACCTTTGCAACAGTATCCTAGGGTAGCTCTATTGATGGATTTTGGAAATATAAAATTAAAGAGAGAAAAGAAAGATATGATTTGTAATTTGATAACCATGTAGAGATTAATCATAGCTAGGAAATTGAAATCAGACAGTAAAATAGAATTAGAAGAATGGTACAATGAAATATGGAATATGGCAATAAATGATAAATTAACACTAGAATTAAAAGTAAAAAAAGGAATTTTAAAGAAATCAAATTTTAAGGAAATATGGGGAGAGTTTCTTGACTATGTACAGTGGTACCCCACATAATGAATGCATCGTATAACGAAAAATTCGTACAACAAAGCGCTTTTTAGGCAATCGTGATACCCTGCGTAATGAAAAAATATGGGGTTTTCATTAACGGGAGTATATCCCACTTAACGTAAACCCTTATGCGGGGTATCACCATTTTGATCCGCATAACAAAAAAATGCATAATGAAGAGCTCCGTGGAACTCTGTGTTGATAAAAGGAAAAGGAAAGAAACCAAGAACAAATGTCATTTTGAAAAGAGGGATAAATTACAAATTATTAAGATAGAATAAAGAAAATGAAAGAATTGTAAATATTGTTCTGCTGGGTGAAGGGAGCACATAGTATTTTTGTATGTTGTATAGTATTTTTGTTGTTTATTTGGTTGTTTATTGACTTATTGTTCTTTTTTTGTAATGTGCATTTATCTTTATAATAAAAATATATTTTAAAAAAGAGAAGGAGGGGAATAAAAGCAGAAACCACAGATCTGGTAATAAATACAACTAAGCGTATTAGATAGAAACTAGAACAAAGGCTAACTGAAGAGAAGCAGGAATTTGCAACTAAATCATGGTTTCCCATATGTTTCTCTCATGAAGGCAGCCGCATGCACTAGATGAGCAAATGCAACCTTGGACATAAATGTTATACATGTCTACATAATATACTGGGAATACTGCTACCAAATTCTGTAGACTGCCTTTCATACAAATCTTCATAAAACAAAATTTGTTGCATTCTGGGTGAATAAAACTTTGTTTTAAAAAATAATTCATTCATCCCAAATAGAATATATTATCTGATGTTTCTGCAATTCCCTTTCCAATTTTTCCACTGAAAAACTTTTCAAACTGTCCTTGAAAAACACACAGTTTTTTCCATCTTTTCCCCAAGATAAATCTTTTTGTCTGTTTACTTTTGCCTATCAACAGCCTTTGAGAGTCCCATATTAAAAAAAAACCTATGCCATCTAGTTTATAAGCAAGACCTTTTTTTCTATTTTCATCGCAACAAACTAGTCAATGGTTCTGGAAAGACACCAGTGCAAACCAAAAAGAAAAATTACAGAATGTGATTTCAACTATAACTTATTTCACCTCACATTCAAGCCATAATACCTGTAGCTGCTAAATCGCTCAGCCTTCTACATAAAAAAGTTTATTTAAAGTTATCTGTGTGCTTTTAAAAAAAAGAACCAAACAATCATCTTGGTGGAGCAAGTAATGGAATATTTTTAACTCCCTGGCCTTTTAAATTTTCGCATAACACGCACACAGGATAACTGTTAGAGCAAAAATTATCTATCCCTATACAGATCCAAGCATCATCCAGAATTATTCATGAATGGAAGGGGAAAGTCTAACTGCAGCATCGATGACTTATTTGAAAGTGAATGAAATTTTAAACTGCATTTGGAAATATTATGAAAATTCAACTGACTTTCCAGTAAACCAATATAACAAAACAATAATCATGTGCCATAATAAGCTACATTATTCCCGAGCATTGCCTTTGGATTAACTAAATATTTAGGAAGTATATCAGGATTATTGTGGCACTAACTGAAACAGCACTTCTTCTACAAAAAGTTATTTATGGCAATATTTTACTCCTTCCAACAATTTTTCAGATAATTAAACCTCCACTACTTGGATAAGGTGCTTCACAGAAAATGTGAACTCATCCTCTCCTAATATTAATCCCACACCTTACCAAATAAGGGCTCCTGTTTGTTTTTGCATCCCTCTTTTCAGATGAACCTGTACAAAAGGAGAAAGCTAGAGCGGAAGTACTGTATAGAAATACCCTCTCAGAGATTACCATAGCCACAGTTAAAGAGTTCTCACCACTATAGTACCACTGCATTATCTACAAAGCAGGCTTACAACCTTAAGTCTCTAAACCAGTGGTTCCCAACGTTGGGCCCACGGCCCACAAGAAGACTTCAATTTCCAGAAGCTTAAATCAGTACATTGGCTGATCAGTGCTTTGAGGAATTGACTTAGGCTTCTGGGAATTTAAGTCCAAAAACCAAAGGTTGAGAAGCACTGCTCTAAAACAAAGCTAACCACTAGGCCAAATTGTTTTGTGTTTTTGCTGCCTCATTTCAGCCAGGAACGAGCAGTGTTTTCCTGCTGTTGATTCTTGTAACCATTTCATGGCCCATTTCCAAACTAAGGTGGAAGCCATCCAAAAGGATTTGGACTCCAGTGTTATACAGCTAATTCAGTCAAGATGTCCAAGGCACTGGCTAGTCTAACTTTGTTAGATCTGTTTCTGCCTGTAACTCCTGATGACATGGACAAGGTATTTGCCCGCTGCAAGGTAACTACCGTATTTTCCGGTGTATAAGATGACTGGGCGTATAAAACGACCCCCAACTTTTCCAGTTAAAATATAGAGTTTGGAATATACTTGTCAGCTGTAGTTAAGTACCTGTCCTATAAGATGACCCCCGACTTTGGCACAGATTTTTCAGGGTTAAAAAGTAGTCTTATACGCCAGAAAATACAGTACTTTTCCCTTGGATTCCTTCCAGCATGGCTCAATACAATGATGGATGTAACGGTGACTGGGCCACACAGATAGTAAATTCATCTCTGCAGGAGGGCTGCAAGCCTTCCTGTCTGAAGGAGATGATAGTGTATCCAAGGGGGGGGGGGGATGACATCCCTGGTGAGAAGTGAGCCAAACAACTTTAGATCTGTCACCAGTGTTCTATTTATGGGCAAGGTCATAGAATGGTGGAAGATCAGATGTAGGCACTCTTGAAGGATACTGATATTCTTGATCCAATCAAGGTTCAGGCCACAAGACCAAGACAGCCCTGTTCGTTCTGCTCAATGCCCTGTTGAAGGAGGCAAACAGGGAGACTGTGACTCTGCTAGTTCTCCTGCATCTTTCAGTGGAATTTAATACTGTCGACCACAGCATCCTTCCAGACAGACTTGGGGGTTTTAGGTATTGATAGGTTAGCTTTGGAACGTCTCCATCCCTTCATTGCTGTTCATGTCTAATAGTGCAGCTTAGAGACACTTGGTCAGCTCCATGGATATGGGATACGTCGATCATCTCCTCAATGCTTTTTAATATCTACACTACAGGATCTGGGTATTATCTTGGAACTGGCTTGCTCTCTTGAGAAGCAGATACAGTATCTGTTGTGGCCAAGTCTGTCTTTTTCCGTCTTAGGCAGATTGCCCAGTTGTTACTAGGTCTCTGACAACACTAGTCTATGCCTTAGTAATCTCAAGAATTGATTACTGCAGTGCTCTCTATGTGGGATTTCCATTGAAGATGGCACAAAAGCCATCTCTTCTTCCTTTTGTATAGTAGGTGGGATGGGTGGGCGGGATATGGGGTTTTTTTTAAAGGGGGTGGGTTGTGGGTTTTTATAATGTTTTTTATGTATTTCTAGAATTATTGTAATGCCGCCCTGAGTCGGGTTCCGCCTGAGTGGGCGGCATATACAAATATGACTATAAAATAAAAAATAAAATAAAAAAATAAAAGCTACAGTAAGTATAGAATGCAGCAGCCAGGTTAGTGGTGGGTAGTCGGAGGTTTTACCACATCTCCCTGATAAGTGACCTGCTTGCACTAGTTGCCTGTCTGTTTCCATGCTCTATCTAAGCTTTTGATACTAACTAACATATAAAGTCCTTCATACTGAACCAGCATTAGAGAATTCCCAGTAATTATCAGAAACTATAAGGTTTTTTTTATTTCACCTGTATTAGCAGTGACTATAATATGCTCATAAAAACAGACTCTCCTGCTGCCTCCTAGCTGTCCATATGGTTTAAAGGCCAAATACATTTAACATGTAAAACTAAATTTTATTTATTTATTTATTTTTCTGATTTATATTGCCGCCCAACTCCGAAGACTGTAAATGCACTAAATACCAAAAAGAATTACCTGAACTGGCAGTCTGGCAAAAAAAATACTATTAAAACATATATGTTAATGTTACAACGCTTCTAATTGAGGTCAATACATTCTGCACAATAGGGCACCATAAATAACGCAGAAAGTCATCCACAAGGCTACTGACCTATTTTGTTTCCCACTATATCCACTATCCAGCAGGTAGCTTCAAAAAAAATCAAGCGCCCTTCTGGGTACACATAATGGTGATCTATCAACTATCTATCAACTATCTATGGCTGAGAATCAACCCTTCTCATTAAAATGGGTAAAACAGGTGCACTCTACTCTAATACATCAGAAGTAATATAAAACAGTATAATTATTTCACTCAACCTAGAATGGCAGGCCAGGAATGTAATGCTTGCTTCCTATCTCCCTGAAGGCAAGGATAGTACAGTATAACCCCGACTTACATATGCCCCGAGTTACATAAAATTCGACTTACATAATGATTTTGTGCTAAAACCATGTCCCGATTTACATAAATTTACGTAACATGATTTCCTATGGGTTTGCTTCGATTTACATAAAAATTTCATTTTTCCTATGGGTTTGCTTCGAGTTACGTAAAAAACTGATTTAAGCAAAAGCCTATGGAATGGACTTTTTACGTAAGTAGGGGTTTTACTGTACTCGAATACAACCCTAAATATCTGTGGCATAGTGCAGTAGTAAACTCTATAAACTATCACTCTGAACAGTGTTATGAAACATTAACATGAAAATAATAAATTCATTTTTCTGCAAGCATCCAGTCAACAACATACCTGGCAACAAGTCGACCTGACTGAACACCATCTAAAACCAATGAGAGATTATTTACAATAAATTGTTCAGTGTGCAAGAGATTAGGTTCTAAAACTCTCAAAACAGACAGTGTGCTAGTGAAATATTGTAACCTTGCTCCTTTCCCCCATCATTATTTTTAAGATAATAATTCCATGTCAGAAATTCTGGGTTGAAAATTTTTTTGCTGGAGAAACTCGGCTCAGGGGATGCCCGAATGAGACTCCTTTCATGTCCCCAAGATCTTTTCCCACTGAAGTGGTCCCTATTTATCTTCTTACAATTTCTTCCTTTTGATCTGCTAGGTTGGCAGGAGCTGGGACAGAGACAGCTCATTCCATCATGCAGTACTTGAGTCTCAAACTGCTGACTTGCCAACCTTCCAGATAACAAGGCGAGCTTCTCAACCACTGAGCCACCGCACTCCCGTTTTTAAGATAGACTACGCAATAGTTAACATCCTCAGTACTAAATACTGAATAAATATTAGTATCTTCAGCAGCAAGTTAAGCTTTGCTATGTAGACAAATAATAATTTTGAGCTATTCAACCTGTTAAATTAAAATCTTGCTGTAAGATCCCAGGAATGCTTACTTAGCATACCTGAGATCCTAGCCAAAAGCAATAGGAATCTAGTTTTTTAAAGAGAAAAATGTATATATTTACACAACTAAAGTGAAAAGGCCAAATAATTCAACCTATCCTTACTAATTCCAGTTATGAAGCATCTTTCTTTCATATCCTAACAAATCTTACCTTTGAGGAAGAGAAACAAGGAACTGTTCTTTGCAGCAAGACCTTCCCTTCTGAATTCTCTGCCCAGAACTTTCATTCAAACCACCTTCTACTTTTGTTTTCATCAACATGTAAATATGATTGTTAGTTAATACTCCTCTTGCTGCTTCTCTGCAAATGATATCTTTTTCACTGGTGCATGTTCTACCACTATTTCCCAGTATATTTAGATCCTAGTGATATCTTCGACAGATATTGTTTTCAAACAGAAAATATGAAGACAGAGAACTAAATAGTTCAATATACAGTACAAAATACAAAACAGTACTTTATATACATATATTCATCAAGATTACTTGGTTACTTTACTGCTAACACTTTCTACCAGTAGCTGCCCTTGGGACATTTTAAGTCAGGGATTCCCAAACTTTTTGTGCCGCGGGCCAGTCACGTGGTTCCTTCCACTGTAAAACACATCTGTGGCTGTCGTAAATGACATTTACAACAGCCATGGGTACATTTACGGCAGCATCTGCGCATGCGCGGACGTGTTTTACTTCCACTTCCGGAAGCGGCATAGGTGCCTTTTACTTGTGCTTCCGGAAACAGCGCAGGCCCAATGATTTGGCGCCATGGGCCAGCCCAAAGTTTGGCCACCCTTTTTTAAGACATAGAAAATGCTGCTACAAGGCTATCATGAGCAGTGGAGCAGTATGAACAGATCATCCCAATCTTATTTGGGCTGCACAAACTACTAACATGTCCAAGCCCAACTGAAGGTTTGGTTTCTTTCCTTTAAAATCTAAACAGCTTGGACTTTGAGCTAAACAACTGAAGCACAGCAGTCACCTAGAAAGTTTAAGGACATTTTGGCTATGGTATCAACCTTGTGGGATGTAATTTAGAAAATCTAACTTATTCTAAATACTGACTATTGTAAATGTCAAGAAAGTGTCAAGCAGGGAGACCACTGGTGTGGGCTGCATGTTGCCTGGTTGTGTTTTTCTCTCAGGTTTATTTTCCTATTCCCTTCTCAACTGCTGCATTGTCGTTCTACAGTTACATTTCTTATTTACTGATTATTTGTAATATTTCATTGTTTTTGTTTTGGTTTTATGTTGTCCAAATAGTAGTTAGAATGTCTGATAACAACAAGGTACATTTTATTTTATTTATATATATTCACAATTTTTTTTATGGAGAAAGGTCAAAATTCAATAACTGCAAATACTTGAGACATTTACTTCTGACATGTATGAACTGACATTGGCCTTTTGATTCTCTTGATGGTTTAAAAATATTTGTCAGAAATTTACAGACAGAATTCCTCAAAGCAGCTCAAAAAGAAAAAATATTCTTGAACTAAAACTTTACGATTTAATTATAAAGTATAACTTGTATCTAATTTCCAAAATAGAACATTTTGACTGCAATGTTGCTTTATATTCTCTCTCTCTCTCTCTCTCTCTCTCTCACACACACACACACACACACACACACACACACACACACACACAACCTCAGGCAGAGCTGAGTACGTCTTATTCAATGGGACACAGCTTTTCTCCGATAACATGCCTACATGTCAGAAAAATGACAACTAGATGAATATTTAATTCTCAAAGCATAGGAACATATATGCAACAGGAAGTATTTCCTATTACACTGTCTCCTATCATGAGTACTAGAAAAGGCATCTCTTGGTCATGCACGTGATTACAGGGCTGCATGGCATTGACCAGACTATTTCCAGGATAACTTTGTGACTAGGGAGTAAGCTGTCAAAACCTGCCAGCCATGCCAATGCCTAAGACAACAAATGGTTATCTTCTGTGATGAATTAGTTGTAGATGATAACTTTCAGAAACTGAGAGATGGCTATTTGCAGCACAACAATTCTATATTAAGATCCTTGAATAACCTCCAAAAATGTGTATGTAACTAAAAGTAGAATATAAATCCGTATAAAGGCAGTGATGCAATTCAAAATGTGAACATGCCAAAGATTCGGTTTCACAATTAGTTGTTATTATAGTAAAAAAAAAAAGGTCTCCTCACTTACAACCACAACTGCACTGATTCTGCCTCAAGCAAAGGTAAAGAATTTAGTTTCTGTAATATTAAAATCAAGCATTTGACAAGCTACTTCTGCAAGAGAGTCAGACACAGAGCACAGCCGCCTATGAATAATGAGGAAGAGGAGTGGAAAACAGGAGAGCTATGACCTCACTGTAGTAAAAGGTAGGTACTGCAGCACAAACTGTGAATAACCCAAGCAAAGAGAAATCTCTCTGCCGCATATGCCCAAAAGGAAATATTTTAAAAGTCTTGACACAATAGCAACCGGTGTTGTGGTGTATCTTAAGCAAGCATTTACTACATTAAATCCCACTTCCAAAACTAACAGCAGTGCTGTCAGTGCAGACCGCAGTAACCTTTCTGACTAAGGTAAAGTAAAGGTTTCCTTTGATCGAAAGCCAGTCATATCCGACTCTAGGGTGCAGTGCTCATCTCTGTTTCAAAGCCGAAGAGCCAGCGCTGTCTGGTGCTGCAGACGTTTCCGTGGTCATGTGGCAAGCATGACTAGACACCAAAGCGCACGGAACGCTGTTACCTTCCTTTCTGACTACTCACCCACATAAAAAGAAACCTACAAAACAAGAGCCACAATCTTCAGTCACTGCCCATAAATTCAAAAATCAGTGAGTAACTCAACAGGAATAAGGCCAGATTAAGAGATTAAAGGGGGGGACCCCAACTCTTTCCAGAATGACTCTTTCCAATTGTCAGTAAACAAACCAGTTGCGACAGCAACATCCCTCTCAGGCAGATCTCACTAGATGTCCCAAAATTTATTGAAGGTACACTATGTACCACAGACAAGCCTTCCACCTGTCGGTCACAATCTTTCTGCTAATTAACACTGACCCATCTCCCCATTTCCACACATCTTCCACCTCAAAGCTCAATGGAGAGAGTTTTTACAACATCCTCTTGGTGCCTTTTCCAGGGTTATAATCGATTGTTATACTGCAGTGGCTCAAGTGGCTAAGACGCTGACTGGGAGGCGGAAGGTCAGCAGCTCGATTACCGAGTGCTGCAGGACGGAATGAGCTCCCGTCTTTGTCCCATCTCCTGCCAACCTAGCAGTTTGAAGGCAAGAGATTGCAAGTAGATAAATAGGGACCCCTTCGGTGGGAAGGTAACAGCGTTCCATGTGCGCCAGTGTCTAGTCATGCCTGCCACATGACCATGGGAACGTCTGCAGCCAGAAGCAGACAACGCTGGCTCTTCGGCTTTGAAACAGAGATGAGCACTGAACCCTAGAGTCAGATACGACTGGCTTTCGAGCAAGGGAGACCTTTTCCTTTACCTTAGAAAAGAGGAAGGAGCCACAGACCTTCTGGGCCACTTTAAGCCAAGGGGGGGGGGTAACAAAAGCCTCCCTTCATACTTTGGAACCCGGCAAAAGGAGAATTAACATGGGTGAACTTCGTGTCTGTAAATTTAAAAAAGCACAAAAAAAGCAGGGGGTGAATTCCCAAAAGTACAAAAAGAAAAAAAATAGAACTATGTAACCCGTGGTGACAAAAATCTGCCTCACATTCAGACACGGGAGACTGAGGAGAAAAACCTGCCTCACATTCAGACACGGGAGATTTGGGGGGCTGCCTCACATTCAGACACGGGAGACTGAGGAGAAAACTCAATACGAGGTAGTTTTGTCACGTCAAACCTCGACGCCCACCCCCACCCACCCCCCAACAGCGAAGAAGCTCCAGGGCCTCCTTCTCCCCCGCCCCCCGCCCCCCCCCGCATTACCACAGCTCCCAGTAAGGGCGAAGGAGGGGAGGGGAACCACCATACCTTGCCCAGTTGCCGCTTCCTGATCCCACGGCTGTATCCTCAAGAGTGGTCGCCCATTCCCCTCACCCGCATCCCCCACCCCCACCGCAGGCTGCGGCCTCTTGCCTCTCCTCCCTCCCCGCTCAGGACATGGTTTCTTCCTGGTGCGGGTCGCTAAAAGGACGTCGTTAGTGGAGCGGGCGCTACCACCTTGGCGCGGGGGGGGGTGTAGGAAAGATCAGGGGAAACGAGCCCGCCACCCTCGAAGCTCTTCTAGCTCGCCTAATGGCGGCGGCTGGAGTGGCCCAAAGCAAAATAACGCCCCCCCCCTCCCTACGGCAGAGAAGGCTGGAGCTCTGCACGTCAGCCCGCCCGGCCTCGGGCCCTAGCGCGTTCTCATTGGCCGGGAAAGAGCCTCTAGCCTGCCAATGGAAAGACGCTTCTTTGCCAGACGAACAGCTGATGTCATTCCAGTCCCTGGGACGCCTCATTATGAAGATTAGGGGGGGGGGGAGGCTTTTCTATCCCGGGTATAGAAAAAGGGAACGAGGCGGTCTCTGTGCCCGCCTTCTTTTTCCTCCTGTTCTGGACCCGCAGGATGCTTCTGCAGACGTTTTCCGTGGTCATGTGGCAGGCATGACTAGACACCGGAGCACTGTTTACCTTCTCAACTAAGTGATCCTTATTTATCTACTTGCAATTTCTTGCTTTCGAACTGCTAGGTTGGCAGGAGCTGGGACAAAGACAGGAGCTCATTCCGTCCTGCAGTACCTGGGAATTGAACTGCTGACCTCCTGCCTTCCAGTCAGCCTCTTAGCCACTTGAGCCACTGCGGTCCTCCCATAAATATATAAGTACAGTGATACCACATACAACGTCCACACTTGGTCCCACAAGTTTGGACTTTATACGGATGTGGACTTTGTATGAGGCATGCAAAATCCTAGCCGTGATGCCTCATACAACGTCCTAATCCATGCCGCAATGCCTCGTACAACATCGTTTCCATAGAAATACATTGTACTGTAACAGCACCGACTTCCGGACAAAGTCACGGAAACAGACAGGAAACTGACAGAACTTTAAGAAATTTTCTAAAGGCTAAATACATTGCAAAAACATGTCAAACAACCCTGATTTTAGGGGACAAACCATACAACAAGTTTTTAACTTTTGAAAACTTTATGAAGTGCAGGTTTAAAATTTAACGTCCCATCATGCGGCACAGTGTTAATCTGCAGCCATGCGGCCGATCATCCATTTTGTACAAGCTACTGTAAACAATTACTGGATGGAAGCAAGGACAAAAATAATGCCAACATGTCTCATCATGCAGCACAGTGTTAATCATCCAAACAGCAGCAAACACCAAACAACTGCCCACCCCACCAAACAGTGCTCCCCAAAAAAAAGACTAACACAAGAAAAATTATGGAGCATGCAATCTGTTTTTAAAAACCACAACAGCAAACACCAAACAATTGCCCACCCCACCAAAAAATTGCCCTCCCCATCCACCTCCCCACTCTTTGCCTCCTGCAAAACCCACAAGAGCAATGCACGCATGCGTCCTGCCTTTTATACTGCCCAGGCACAATGCAACCTGGGAAAAACCCCAATGCCTCATACAAAGTCACAGCAACTTTGTATGAGGCAACGTTTTTCAAGGAATTATGCGCTGTTGTATGAATTTGATGTTGTATGAAGGGGACTTTGTATGAGGTATTTCTGTACAGGCAAAATTCCTCATGCACTCCAACAAAATAAACTTGTAATCCACCTAGTGGTCCTAATCCTCCCCAGCTCACTCAGTTCCAGTTGAACAGAACTACTTCCATCACCCGCTTATCAACAGTCACCCTGTTGTGTTCTCAATACTATGCCTTTAAACAATCACCAACTGTATCAATGTAACCCGTTGTAATTAGGACGCGAGCTAATGACCACCTGGTGGCAATAGCGAGCGCCCAGCTCACACGGTTCCAATTCCCCAAAGAACTACAGCGCGGGAAGATTCCCGCCACTACCTCACCTGGACAAGAAGGGCGTGACCTGAAATGACGTCACGCCGACAGTAGCCAATGGGCTACCGTGGAGCCACATTCAAATGTATAGCCACTGTATATATTGAGCTGTTCGTCCGCCATTACCACATGTTCCCCCGTACCACCATGCAATAAAGATGTGTTAAGCCAATCCTTCGGCTGTTCCTGTGTCTTGGTTCTCATACACTAAATTGGCGACAAGGATGGGATTATGGATCCCCACGAGATCAAGACACACGCTAGTCATGCCGGTTTCGACATCAACAAGCCGGAAGATTGGGAGCTCTTCGAAATGGACTTCCAAGATGCGCTGGTGGTGTCCGACATTACGGACGAGGGAAAGAAGAGGGCCATCCTCACCCGGATGCTCGGAAATGCCACCAAAAGAGTATTGGTGGACCTGGTATCACCGAAGAAGGTGAGCGAGCTGTCGGTCAAACAGCTCCTGAAAGCGATGCGCGACCATTTCCAGCCCTCGGTTTCGATGTTTTCGGCTCGAGACGCGTTCTGGAAGAAAGTTCAAGCGCCTGGTGAGTCCATTGCCGCTTTTGCAGCAGCCCTGCGGTTGGCCGCCGGCCCATGCAAGTGGGAAAATCTGGAAATCGCCCTCAGGGACCGCATGCTGTGTGGCCTGTGGGACGAGGAGGTTCAGCGAAAGTTGATGAACCAAGAGCCACCCCCGACGCTGCGCGAAGTCCTGAAGGCGGCGCAGGCCACAGAAGCCACAAGGGCCAGAGTCAAGGGGTTCAGAGAAAGGCCCCCACAGTCCAACACGGCAGCGGGCTCGGTGCATGCGGCCAGACGAACGCCGAAATCTCCCACGGAGAGCAGCGACGACGAGGACATCCGGAGGGTTCGGAAGGAAGGCCGACACTGCGACGGATGTGGGGCAGCCCACGACCGCATCAAGTGCCCGTTCCGGAAGGCCGAGTGCCACAACTGCGGACGCCGGGGGCACATCGCCAAGGTCTGCAGACGGCGGCGCAAGGAACGGAAGGGCTCGTCAGACCGCTCGCCGAGGACCAAGGAGGGCGCCCGGCCCGCGAGGAAACAGGATGGCATGGGCCGCATCTCCAACGACAGTAGTGATGACGCCCCAGTGTACAGCGTGTCCTTGGGACACCCCCGTTACTTTGTTGAGGTACTGGTGCAAGGGGCCCCTGTTAGGATGGAGATAGACTCGGGTTCCTCCTACTCAATCATGTCCCAGCGGGAGTTCTTGGGAATTTCCCCCCACGTGCGCCCTAAGCTCAAAGCGTTGAGGTCCACGCTGCGGGATGTACAGGGAAATAGCATTCCGGTGTTGGGGGTTGGAAAATTCAAGGTCCAATACAAGCAACACGCCGCGGAACTTCCCCTGGTTGTTCTCAAGGGGGGAAGTTGTAGCCTCCTTGGGACCCAATGGTTTAAGCCCCTGGGTTTGTTCATTGGGGGGAGGTGCATGCCATTGGGACTGACCCGATACAGGAGGTGTGTGACGCGCACCCCAAAGTTTTCAAGAAAGGACTCGGAAAATACAAGGGACCCCCAGTAGCGTTCGACCTGGACCCAGAGGTCCGCCCTATAAGACTCAAGCCGCGCAGAGTGCCTTTCGCACTAAAGGACAAGATAGAGGCGGAACTGGACAAATTGGTGGGCCAGGGGATTCTTGTTCCTGTTGATTCCGCGGAGTGGGAAACTTCGATTGTAACTGCGCTAAAGGCCAACGGGGAGGTTCGCATATGCGCTGACTATAAGTGCACCATTAATAAGGCGATCCGCCCAAATGCATATCCGGTGCCGGTAGTCAGCCACCTGTTGGCCAGGTTACATGGGGGAAAGTGTTTCGCAAAACTTGACCTGGCGCAGGCCTATCAGCAACTCTCAGTAACCCCAGCTGCAGCTGCCACGCAAACAATAGTCACTCATAAGGGGGCGTTCCAGGTGACGCGCCTACAGTTTGGCATGAACTCGGCGCCGGGCATTTTCCAGTCGCTCGTGGAACGCCTCTTAAAGGGGCTAGATGGGGTCTTGCCATACTTTGATGACGTATTGATAACAGGGGGGAGTGAGGAGGAGTTGGCTGAAAGGCTAGACAAAGTACTGGCGGTGTTTGAAAAGGCGGGGTTGAGGTTGCGAAAAGACAAATGCGTCTTCTTCGCAAAAGAGGTTGAGTTCTTGGGCTTCCAGGTAACCCCTGCGGGAATCAAACCCTCCAAATCAAAGGTAGCCGCGATTCAAAATGCCCCTCGCCCCACCTCCAAGCCCGAATTGCAGTCGTTCCTAGGGCTCTTAAATTTCTACCACTCCTTCCTGCCTCGGAAGGCATCGGTAGCAGAGCTGCTGCATAAGCTGCTCAAGAAGGACGAGGCATAGAAGTGGGGCGAGAGCCAGGAGAGGGCATTCGTGGAACTGAAACAACTCCTAACGTCTGATGCCATTCTCACCCATTTTGACCCCAAGAAGCCGGTGGTTCTGATATGTGATGCATCCCCAGTGGGGGTGGGGGTGGTGCTGTGCCACGTGCTGGAAAACGGGAGAGAGGCCCCGGTAGCTTTCTACTCCAGATCCCTGTCCCAGGCTGAGCAAAACTACGCCCAAACAGACAGGGAGGCGCTAGCAATAATAGCGGGCACTAAGAAGTTCCACGATTTCCTCTACGGCCACCCCTTCACCATAGTAACCGACCACAAGCCCCTGCTAGGCATTTTCACTGCGGACAAGCCCACACCCCAGATCCTGTCCCCTAGGATGTTACGATGGGCCATCTTCTTAAACGCGTATCAGCACGCGTTGGTATACCGCCCAGGGAAGGAAATAAGCCACGCGGATGCCCTGTCGAGGTCTCCCCTTCCCCGCGGTAGTGGCCTCGTGGGCGAGGAAGAACAAGACCGCCAGGTGCTCCTGATAGAGGTCTTAGATTCGCCCCCCCCCATTGTACCTGCAGACATCGCCAAGGCGACCGGAAAGGACAAAACGTTAGCCCTAGTCAGCTCCTGGGTGCAGAAGGGGTGGCCAGCGTCCTCCCCGGCAGCGGAGTTCGCCCCGTTTTTCAGGAAGTGGCTAGAATTGTCCATAGAGAGGGGGTGCCTTCTGTGGGGCCAGCTGGTGGTAGTCCCCGAATCCCTGAGGCCTAGGGTGCTTAAACTGCTGCACGTCAGCCACCCGGGAATTGTTCGCTCCAAGGCTCTGGCCAGGAGCTACTTTTGGTGGCCCCAACTGGACGCAGATATCGAGCACATGGTGGGCACTTGCGAGGGCTGCCAATGCTCCTGACCCGAAGAAGCGCGTCTGCCTCACAGGGAATGGGACGCGGCAAAGGGGCCGTGGTCCCGTGTGCACATTGATTTTGCGGGCCCATTTAGAGGGACACTTTTTCTCCTCGTAGTGGATGCTTACTCCAAGTGGTTGGAGGTCATTCCTGTTACGAACACCTCCTCAGCAACGACAGTAAAACATTTGCGTAGGGTCTTTAGCACGTTCGGTATACCCGACACCCTAATTAGCGATAACGCTAGTTGTTTCACGTCCGCTGAGTTCAGGGCATTCACCGAGATCAACGCCATTCGGCACATCACCTCCGCCCCTTTCCACCCGGCAACAAACGGCCAGGTTGAGCGCCTCGTGCGCACCACCAAGGACGCGCTGAGGCGCATGGGTCCCGGGGACCTTAACCTGCAAGTGTGCCAGTTCCGGCTGGGCTACAGGGTGACCCCCCTAGCTTCTGGGTACTCGCCCGTGGAGCTCCTAATGCGTAGGAAGCTGACTACGATTCTGACCAGGCTAGACCCAACGAGGGTGGAGGACACAGGGAGGAACTAAACACCCTTTATGTTATCTCCTGCAGCTCTTGAGGGATGCTTCTCTTTGACTCTTCAGCCATTTGGTTCTCGCTAGAAAAGACTCCAGATCACAAAAGCTTTTGTGTCCAGCTCAAACTTTGGACTGAAACTGAAGCCACTTTCTTGGCTTTGGTGTTGGCCAAGCTTAAGCCTTCTTTGGTGTATGTTTCTGGCAGCAATTGGCAGACCAGTAAATGAGCCAGATTCTATGTATCTCCACATTCACACAGCATATTGTTGTCCACCAACACCCCCCACTTGAGAATGTTGGTCTTGTATTTAGGCACTCCAGCCCTCAACCTATTCAGGGTCCTCCAAGTGACATAGGGAAGGTAAAATTCCTCAGCCTTATCTTCCTTTAATGTTATTCTTTGTCCAGTGTTATGTATGTATGTATGCATGTTCATTATACTGTAAAGGCAAGCATGTAACCACTCCAGATACAAACGATATCAGCTGTAAAGGAACGCGAGCAGACAGCCCATAGAGGGCAGCTGCGAGCGTTCAGCCTCACATGGTTCACATTGCTCAATCACGGACAGCCGCGGGAAAACCTTCCCCGCATTCAGCAGCAGAAGAAAGAGGCGTGCCTGGGCGAGGCCACACCGGTAGCAGCCAATGAGCTACCGTGCTACAAGATTCAAATGTAGAGGGCTACTGTATATATTGAAATGTATCACCGCCATTACCTCATGCTTCACTGGAACCTCATGCAATAAACCTGTGTTAAACCAACCCTTCGGTTGTCCGGTTGTCTTTGGTCCCATACACTAAATTGGCGACGAAGGTGGGATATGGCTGCCCACGGGACCAAGACATGCGCCGGCTACGAGATCAAGAAGCCGGGAGACTTGGAGCTGTTCGAGATAGACTTCAACGCAGCGCTGGTGGAGCTCGAAGTCTCCGATGAGGCCAAAAAGAGGGCCATTTTCGTCCGCATGCTCGGACACGAGACCAAGAGGACCTTGGTGGACCTGATCGCGCCGAGGAAGGTGAGCGACCTCAAAGCTACAGAGCTCCTGGCGGCGTTGCGCGCCCATCTCCGGCCAGCAATAGCGATGTTCCCCGCTCGGAGCGCGTTCTGGAGGCGAGTCCAGGCACCCGGGGAATCGGTCGATGAGTTCGCCGCGGCCCTGCGGTTGGCCACCGGCCCATGCAAGTGGGAGCTCCCCGACATCACCCTCCGGGACTGCCTGCTCTGCGGTCTGAGGGACACAGAGACTCAGCGTGCGCTGATGAAAAGGGAGCCGCCTCCCACGTGGCAACAAGTCCTCGACACGGCACAGGCCGCGGAGGCCACTACTGCCGGGGTGCACAAGCTTCAGGACTGGCGCCCGAAGCCCGCAAAGGCAGAGAGCTCGGTGCGCGCGGCCCGGCGAGTTTCGAACTCGTCTGCGGAGAGCGGCGACGACGAGGACGTCCGGAGGGTCCAGAGAGAGGGCCGGCGCTGCGACGGCTGCGGCGCCGCCCACGCCCGCGCCAAATGCCCATTCCGCAAGGCCGAGTGCCACAACTGCGGCCGGCGCGGGCACATCGCCAAGGTCTGCCGGAAACGGCGCGAGGCCACCAGGAGTTCTCCAGACCGCTCGGCGAGGCAGGACCGCACCACGAGGCAGGACCGCACCACGAGGCCAAAGGACGGCACCCGGACCACGAGGACGCGGGACGGAGTAGGGCGCATCTCCGACGACAGCGAGGACGACGCGCCGGTTTGCAGCGTTTCCACGGAGCACCCCCGTTACTTCGTTGAGGTAGTAATACAAGGGGCCCCTGTTAGAATGGAGGTGGACTCGGGTTCTTCATACTCTATTATTTCCCAGGGGGAGTTCATGAAAATCGCCCCCCGCATGCGGCCCAAGCTCAAAGCGTTGAGGGCCACACTGAAGGACGTGCAAGGGAACCGCATCCCAGTGTTGGGGGTTGGGAAGTTCCAGGTCCGGTTTAAAAAGCACACCGCAACGCTTCCCCTAGTCGTCCTCAAGGGGGGTAAATGCAGCCTCCTCGGGACTCAATGGTTCCAGCCCCTGGGGTTGTTCATTGGGGGGGTGCACGCCGTGGGAGCACACGCCGCCGAGACTGATCCAATACAGAGCGTGTGCGACGCGCACCCCGAGGTTTTTAAAAAGGGGCTCGGAAAATTCAAGGGCCCCCCAGTGACTTTCGACCTGGACCCGGGAGTACGTCCAATCAGACTTAAACCGCGCAGAGTGCCTTTCGCACTAAAGGACAAAATAGAGGCGGAGTTGGACAAATTGGTGGGCCAGGGGATTCTTGTTCCTGTTGATTCTGCGGAGTGGGAAACTCCAATTGTAACAGCGCTCAAGGCCAACGGGGAGGTCCGCATATGCGCTGATTACAAGTGCACCATCAATAAGGCGATCCGCCCTAATGCGTATCCGGTGCCGGTAGTCAGCCACTTGTTGGCCAGGTTACACGGGGGGAGGTGTTTCGCTAAACTCGACCTGGCCCAAGCCTACCAGCAACTCCCGGTGACCCCCGCCGCAGCTGCTGCGCAGACCATAGTCACCCACAAAGGGGCGTTCCAGGTATCGCGCCTCCAATTCGGCGTGAATTCGGCGCCCGGGATCTTCCAGTCACTTGTGGAACGCCTCCTGAAGGGGTTAGAGGGGGTGTTACCCTACTTTGATGACGTATTGATTACAGGGGGGAGCCGGGCCGAATTAGCAACAAGGTTGGGAAAGGTCCTGACAATATTCGAAAAGGCGGGGTTGCGGTTGCGGAAAGACAAATGCGTCTTCTTCGCTACAGAGGTTGAGTTCCTAGGGTTCCGTGTCACTCCCGAGGGAATAAGGCCAGCCCAATCCAAGGTAGCCGCCATCAAGAAGGCCCCTCGCCCCACCTCCAAGCCCGAGTTGCAGTCGTTCCTCGGACTGCTCAACTTCTACCACTCCTTCCTCCCGCGGAAGGCAGCCGTGGCAGAACCGCTACACAAATTGTTAAAAAAGGACGAGGCATGGAAGTGGGGCAACGACCAGGAGAAGGCTTTCAATGACCTGAAGCGACTCCTGGCATCAGATGCTGTACTGACCCACTTCAATCCCAAACGCCCGGTGGTCCTGATATGCGATGCATCCCCGGTGGGGGTGGGGGCGGTGTTATGCCACGTGCTGGAGAACGGTAGGGAGGCCCCGATAGCGTTCTACTCTAGGTCCTTGTCCCAAGCGGAGAGAAACTATGCTCAGACAGACAGGGAAGCACTAGCAATAATTGCGGGGACCAAGAAATTTCATGATTTTGTGTACGGCCGCCCCTTCACCATAGTGACTGACCATAAGCCTTTGCTAGGCATTTTCACCGCAGATAAGCCCACGCCCCAAATCCTGTCCCCGAGAATGCTCAGGTGGGCCATCTTTCTCAATGCGTATCAGCACGCGTTGGTATACCGGCCCGGGAAGGAGATCAGCCATGCCGACGCCCTGTCGAGGTCCCCCATTCCCCGGGATTGCTGCCACGTGGGCGAAGTAGAGAGGGACCACCAGGTCTTAATGATAGAGGTTCTAGACTCCCCTCCAGTAGTACCGGCCGACATCGCCAAAGTGACAGGCAAGGACAAAACGCTGGCCACAGTTTGCTCCTGGGTACAGAAAGGGTGGCCCGTGTCTTCCCCAGCAGCGGAATTCGACACATTTTTCAAAAAGAAACTAGAGTTGTCCCTAGAGAGGGGTTGCCTTTTGTGGGGACAGCGGGTAGTGATCCCCACGTCTCTCCGGCCGAGGGTGCATAAACTGCTGCACGTCAGCCACCCGGGGATCGTCCGCTCAAAGGCGCTAGCCCGCAGTTACTTTTGGTGGCCCCAGCTAGACGCCGACATCGAACACATGGTCCGCACTTGCGAAGCGTGCCAAAGCTCAAGGCCAGAAGAGGCTCGCTCGCCACCTAGGGAGTGGGACGCAGCAAGGGGGCCCTGGTACACGTAGACTTTGCTGGCCCGTTCAGGGGAACGCTTTTCCTCCTCGTGGTGGACGCGTTCTCCAAGTGGTTGGAGGTCATTCCAGTCTCGAGCACCTCCTCGGCCACAACAATTAAACAGTTAAGGAGGGTCTTTTCCACGTTCGGTTTACCCGACACCCTCGTCAGCGATAACGCTAGCTGTTTCACGTCCGCCGAGTTCGGGGCATTCATGGAGCGCAACGCCATTCGGCACGTCACCTCTGCCCCCTTTCACCCGGCCACCAACGGCCAAGTAGAGCGCCTCGTGCGCACCACGAAAGACGCGCTGCTGCGCATGGGCCACGGAGACCTCGACCTGAAATTGTGCCAATTCCTGCTAAGATACAGGGTCACCCCATTAGCCTCAGGGTACTCCCCCGCAGAGCTGTTGATGCGCAGGAAGCTGGCCACGGGAATCTCCAAGCTAGACCCCACGAGAGTAGAGGACAAAGGGCGGAACATAGGGGTGGAACCCACAAAGAGTTTCAGCGTAGGCGCCCCGGTGCATTGCAGGAACTACGCCAGCGCGGGGCCAGCCTGGGTGCCGGGCACCGTAATAGAACAAACCGGCCCCGTCTCATACCGCGTAGAGACCAGTACAGGCTTCCTGTGGAGGCGACACGTGGACCAACTCAGGCGCAGGGTCCCCGGAGAGCAGGACGGAGACGAGAATAGCATCGAATCAGCGTTAGGGTACTCCCCCACCTGCTTAGCCCAAGGGGGAGGAAAAGGGGAGCATGGGTCCCCACCAAGGGGGGAGGAAAGGGAATCGATCCACAGAAATCTTTTGCGGGGGTCCCCGACAAAATGGAAGAGCCCCGACCACACACATACCCCGCGGGAGTTTCCCCGAAACACAGATGCCCATAGAAGTTTAGACGTTGATTTACAGTACCAGGGGGAGTTAGCGGAGTGGTCCCCCACCCGTCCTAGCGAAAAGAGGGGTTTCAGTTCAGCCCCTGGTACTTCCAGTCCCAGCAGCCCCTGTGAGTTAGAATGCAATATAGCGCCAATTTCCCGGAGACCGACACCCCCAAGACGGGAGGCATCAGCGAGTCCGCCCACCACAGTCTCAAGGTCCCCCGAGCAGGGATCAGAAGGTAGCCGAACCACAAGGGCGACCTCATCGGTTCCGCGGTTCACAATAGGAGGGTCCCCGGGGTCCGAGAGCAACAGGCAGGGGTTCACCTCCCAACTATTCATTCCTTTCCCATCCCCGGGCGCGAGGCAGGCACGGACGCCCCACAGAGCCACTAACGAATCCCCGTTTCCCGTTGCAGGACAAGCACCCGCGGAGTCAGGGATCACAGGCTCTCCAGTACTAGGTCAGACGCAAGCGCGTCCCAAGCGCACGTGCGGCAAGCCACATTGGTTGCGGGACTTCGTCCCATCCTAGGGGGGAGGGATGTTATGTATGTATGTATGCATGTTCATTATACTGTAAAGGCAAGCATGTAACCACTCCAGATACAAACGATATCAGCTGTAAAGGAACGCGAGCAGACAGCCCATAGAGGGCAGCTGCGAGCGTTCAGCCTCACATGGTTCACATTGCTCAATCACGGACAGCCGCGGGAAAACCTTCCCCGCATTCAGCAGCAGAAGAAAGAGGCGTGCCTGGGCGAGGCCACGCCGGTAGCAGCCAATGAGCTACCGTGCTACAAGATTCAAATGTAGAGGGCTACTGTATATATTGAGATGTATCACCGCCATTACCTCATGCTTCACTGGAACCTCATGCAATAAACCTGTGTTAAACCAACCCTTCGGTTGTCCGGTTGTCTTTGGTCCCATACACTAAATCAAGTGAGCTCCTTCCTCCATCTTCTAATTTGGTTTTGCTCTTGCATAGCCTCAAGAATGTTTGATCTTGCCATAAAGCTTTTCCTGGATCTGAGTCGGCAGACTTGAGGCATGTCCTGGGTCATTCTCTTGCTTAGTTCTCTCAGCGTCCACTGCTACTTCTTTCCTTATATTAGCTGGAGTGATACCAGCAAGAGGACATATTTTCTCAAGTGCTATAGGTTTGAGGCATCCTGTTACTTTACCCATTGCTTCATTAACAGTGATGTTAACTTGTTTCACGTGTGCAGATACACTCCATACTGGAGCAGCATACTCTGCCGCAGAGACGCTCAGGGCCAAAGCTGATGTACACAGTGTGGATCACAAAAGCTGAATTACACAGACTGGAAGTAGTGGTATATTTAACTGTATTACCTGTTCTGCCTGGACGGACTGCTAAAGAGAGTTTGTGGCATCTGGGACAGATATCTCCTCAAAGCCCTTGCTGTTGTCCACATCAAGGATTATTGTGCAGGAGGTGATTTTGAAAGCAATGGGACAAGCACCATAAGGCCTGAGGAAATGGTTCCCATTACCTACCACCATCACTTCTGGGGAGAAGTGCTGGTTGTCTAAGCCAAGGGTGGGCCAAGTGTGACTCCAGATATTGGTGGGCCATTACTTTGCATTTTTGCAATATGAGAAAGAACACTAAAAGAATTGTAGTGGTAAAATACAATTTAATCAACATTCCTGATGAATTTAAGTTCATATTAAAAAAATTGCATTATTAAACTCAATGGACCATGCATTGAACAGGAGGGGGGGTTGGACTCAATGGCCTAAAAGGCCTCTTCCAACTCATTTATTTTATGATCCAGAGGAACTGTGGATTGAAACCAGAAATATTATTAGGGAAGAATGCAAAAATACAATTCCTGTAGAAAAGAGAAAAGAAAAACTATCTAGGATGAAATAGGAAAAACTGACAATTGTAAAAGACAGGCAAAAGTAAAAAGTAACAAAAATAGATTCAAAACGTTGAATGCAACTTTTTAGCAACTGTCATGAAGAGACAAAGAGAACTATTATAGGGACAGTAAAAAGAAATTAAAGAGGGGAAGTGAGAGATCTTCCAGAAGATCTCTAGATTACTGAAAGACCAAGAGGGAAGCATACTGTCTGAACAGGAGAAATAAAGAGAAGTCAGAAACAGTGTAACAAAAAGCTGTACAGAAGAGTTAAAATATAAGGTCTTCTGAAGAGGAATCCTATGATGAATAACCCACAGTTCTAGAAAGTGAAATGAAAGCTGCTCTGAAAGTACTGGGAAGAAGTAAATCACCAGGGTTAGAAGGATACCAATAAAACTATTTCAAGCTACATAGACTATGGGCCTGACTACACATCAAAAATGCAGGAAATACTACAAGTTTTGGCAGGACTGATTCACTTTTTTTCAAATTGTCATGACACAGTAATTCATGACAGTGTCCCAAAGCCCCAACCCACAGTTTCTCTTCCTCACCACAATCCTTCTACCTTTTACAAGTTGAATCCTTTCACTTTTGTTCAAAGCAAGTGAACATTTTGAACAGATGCAGAAAAGAAAGACCAATATACACAGGTACTTTATTAAAGTTTTACTGATAGAGCCATAGGAATAAAGCAATATATAGGAATAAAGCAGTATAAAACTCATACCTGTCAAGTGCAGCTCCGGAGATTACGAGACCTGCGCAGAACGTTTCTGCGCAGGTCTGTTGTACGCATGCATAGAAGGCTTTTACGCATGTGTAGAACATTTCTGCACAGAACGTTTTTGCGCAAATCCGTTCTATGCATGCGTAAAAGCCTTCTACATATGCGTACAGCGGACCTGCGCAGAAACATTCTGCACAGCTCACTTCTACGCATGCATAGAAGGCTTTTACGCATGTGTAGAAGGCTTTTACACATCCCCGTCTGCACAGAAGCCTTCTACGCATGCGTAAAAGCCTTCTATGCATGCGTAAAAGCCTTCTACGCATGCGTAAAAGCCTTCTACGCACGTGTAGAAGTGAGCTGCGCAGAAGGGATGTGCAGTAACTCATTTTCCCCCGCTGGCAAATTCCAGTGTAGCGGCAGCTCCGGGCGGGAAATGACGAAAATAGGCGCAAAAAAACGGGAAATCCCATCCAATCTGGGATACTTGACAGGTATGATAAATCTATCCTTGAAGTAGTGAACAGTGCTCCTGTATTCTAGCCTAGCTTCTTAGGTGTATATTCAAAACTGTAAGATTCAAAATACTTAATGAAAATTGATGCTGATCTGTACCTGCATTTATGGCAGGAAGAATACTTTTCAGATTATCTGTAGTAAGTTTTTTATTGTAGGTTATCTGAAAACAGGTAAGAAACTGCCTGTTTCGCACCTTACCTTGGATACCTTGGAGTCATTATTAAGCAAGGAGTTCGCACATTTGTAGATATCTCCGCAATGAAATTCCGCATGTGAAAATAGACTTGAGAAATCAAGTCCACTTGAATGCGGGTTGTTGTTGTTGTTTTTTTTTTTTAGCCATTCAGATATTATGTCACCCACTGGCTAGGTGGGGTGCCCTCTGCTTTCAGCATTGCCTGCTTTAATGCAAATCCTCACAGTAAAGGTGGTTATGGAGCTGTCCCCATCATGCAGGGTGGCCAGTATTTCCTTCTCCAACTGACAGCTCAGTGATGTTGTTCTTGCTGAGGGGCAACTCCAGTGGCTCAGTTTTTGCCATGTGCTGAGGCCAAACTCAACTCTATCCGTATCTGGAAATCTTCCCAGCATTACAGTAATTGAAATGGGATGGATGTCATGGTATACTTTAAAAACAGCACCAATGCACAGCTTTAAAAATCATACCAAAGCTTCCATCATGTGAAATTACTAAATCACACCAAAACATCTACGGTCTTTTCTGAAAGTGTAATTGTGGCCTCCATAGGATGATGTTCCCATCTTTTTTTTATTTTTAAAGAAGGTGCTCACCTGCAAACTAAAATGGTACAATCCATTCCACTGCATCAGGATCTTACTGTCTCATTCTGCTACACTAAGAGACCAAGCCAGAGATTCTGTTGATTCTGTCTCTCTTTCATTCTGAGCTGAACATCCTCATATACTTGTAACTCCCACTCCTGCTTACTTTTGCTGGTCACTTCTTCAGCCACAGCTTTCTCCATTTCTTGATGGTTGTCATTCTTGGATCAACTGCTTCAATACTTATTTCACTGCTCTGATTTTCTATATTTAAATTTGCCATCTAATTTGTACATGATTTTATGTGCTAAGTGGCCTTATTTTTCTCCTGTTGTTATTTTGACTTTATTCTCATTAGCTCTCAAAACTTAATTAACTTCCTCATATCTCTTTCATCACTTCCTCCTAATATGTTTGCAGAATGATTTATAAGGTTCTTGTAGTCCATTCAAACAACCTTTCTTTTTCTTGAATGCTTTTTGCTGCTCTTTCTTTTTTCCTTCATTCCCTACTTTTTCTCCAGTACCAAAAAAGGATATACTCTCCTTTCTTTGAAACATCTGAATTAAGCCACTACATGTTTTCTTTTCTGCTTCTACTGTACTTCTCTTCAATTTCCTCTCATTTAGTTTAATTTTACCATTGTTTACCTGTTTTGATGTAATCTTTGGATAATCTGTCCCCTTCTAATTATCTGATTCTCTCTTCCCAAATACTGTATATCAGTTATTTTGTTTATTTTTGGTTCCTTTAATTCCTTCTTTCTAAATTTGTTTTCTATTTTGTTCCATCAAGATTGCAGATGATTTAGTGCTCAGAAAATCTCACAATCTCTTTGTAGTTTTGCTCTTTTAAATCTGTCTTTCCATTTGTAGTGTCTGAAAAGGTACAATCTTAACTCATTGTTCTATCAGAGCTAATATCAGACAGATATCTGTGCCACTCAGAATTCAGATACACTGCCCAAAGGCCACTGCTGTGGCTTCAGAACATCAGACATGATTCAGCCCAAACCTTCCTGTTAATGCCATTTGCATTGTTTCCTTTGTTTTTGTCTTACTTGAATGTAAGCATATAAATTTCAATGCATTTTATTTATTACTAGCATATTTTGCCCGGCGGTGCTGGGCTTTTTAAAATTGTGTTGGATAGTAAAGGGTCTCATTTTTTTTTCTTGAATCAATGGTGCTGGGCTGTTTTAAATGGTGTTGTAAGGTTTTGTGATTTTGTGGCTTCGAGGTGCTGCGTCCGCCTGCGGTGGACTTGCGCTCCCAGTTGTTTTTTTTTTGTGGTTCTTTTTGTTTGTTTGTTGTTGTTGTTTTGCGTGTTGGCTTCCTCAGTGCTGGGCTCTTTAAATTGGTTTTTGAACGTTTTTGTTTTATGTTTATGCAAATTTTATTTTATTTTAATTTATTTAATTTGATTTAATATTATTTAGTTTAAAATTTAATTTTGGTTTTCAAAATGTTTATTTTTACGCATTTTTATTTTTTGTTTTGGTTTTTTGGAGTGAAAAGTGATTTCTGGTTTTTTTGGTAATTTGTGAGATTAGTGTGTTTATTTTTGAATGTTTTTATAATTTATTTGATTAATTTTGGAATTAATCTAATTAGTTTTAATATTTTTGAATGTTTTTTTCTCTTTTGGCCTCTGGGTGGGGGTGGTGAGCTTTTCTTCCTCTCTACAATTGTTGCCTCTCTACAATTGTTCTCTTCTGTCCTCTGGGTGTCGCTTCCGGTAAGTTTTCTCTTTCTTTTCTCATTTGAGTTCTGGTCCTCATAGATGGAAGATGTATTTTGGTAAGTTCTCTGGGTTTTTTTTGGGGGGTGGGGTGGGTGGGGGGTGGGGTTTGGGGGGGTGTCTGTGTGTTTTTTCTTTTTTCTTTTTGGCTGTTTTTGTGTTTCATTTTTGGATTTTTGTGTGTTTTTGAATGTTTTTGGTTTTTGTTTTTGTTTTTATTTTTTCAGGGGGGTGGTGGCTTTCTTTCCTGCGGGCCATGCTGGCTGGCCCGTGGTAAGGAAGGGCAATGGCGGGGAGGCTTTCTTTTCCACGGGCCATGCTGGCTGGCCGTGGGAAGGAAGGGCAGCGGCGGTGGGGGGTTTCCTTTTTTTCCCCGCGGGCCATACTGGCTGGCCCGTGGGGAAAAAGGGCAGTTGCAGGGGGGTTGCTTGTATTTTTCGCATGCCGGCTGGCCCTTCGAACGGAAGGGCAGCGGCGGGGGGGGTCTCTTTTTTTCCCCACGGGCCATGCTGGTTGGCCCGTGGGGAAGAAGGGCAGTTGCGGGGTGTTGGGTTTTTTTACTTGTATTTTTCGCGCGCCGGCTGGCCCTTTGAACGGAAGGGCAGTGGCGGCAGGGGGGGTTCCCCACGGGCCATGCTGGCTGGCCCGTGGGGAAGAATGGCAGCGGCTGCGGGCGTTTTTTTAACTTTTATTTTTCGCGCGCCGGCCGCCTCAGCATTCTGCGCACTAATGGCGCACAGGACACTGGGGCTTGTAGTTTTGGCTGCGCGTGTCTGCTTACTGCAGCGGTTTTTCCCTTGTGGCTTTTTTTTGATTGGCCACAGCGCGTTTCTGAACGTTCTTTTTGCCGCGCCGCTCAGCCTGATTGGCGCGGTGCGGCACCAGAAACGTTGGGAATTGAAGTTCCCTTTTTTTGTTTGTGACTGGGGGGCTCCTGCCCCCGGGTCAAAAATTTCAACCCGACAGTTACCTGCGAACCGGGTTCGGGCGAGTGAACGGAGGCCCATTACGGGCTAGTGGGGCCTGGTGCTAACATCCTTTGTCACATTCCAATGGTTAACGCACCATTTTATAGGTATAGATAGAGAACAATGTGTGCATGAATAATAAGTAATAATAAGACATTCCAAAATAGCCCTGATGGAGCAGTGGTTAAACTGCTGTACTGCAACCAAAAGGTTGTGAGTTCAGTCCTGACCAGGGGTAAAGGTTGACTCAGCCTTCCTTCCTTCCAAGGTCAGTAAAATGAGTACCCAGCATGTTGGGGGCAAAAGTGACTTGTGAACCACCCAGAGAGTGCTATGGAGCGGTATATAAGTGTGATTGGTTTGCTTTTGCTTTTACTAATCCATACTACTGATCTACCAGATATTAGTATAAAGGTGAAATACCTTGGTATGCAAGAGCTTATTTCCTCCATAAATTCAAAGAGATATCTATACCTATAAATCTGTGCGTTAACCGTTGGAATGTGACAAAGGATGTTTAGCCAGGTCCTACTAGCCCGTAATGAGCCTCCCTTCACTCGCCCAAACCCGGTTCGCAGGTAACTGTCGGGTTGAATTTTGCGCCAGTGGGACAGGAGCCCCCCGGACGCAAACAAAAAAAGGGAACTTCAATTCCTAATGTTCCTTGCATCGCACCAGAGCCAATCAGGCTGAGCGGCGTGAGCAAAAGGAACATTCGGAAACGTGCCGCGGCCAATCAAAAGGAAGCAGCAGAAAAAAAAATGCTGCACAACCTGAAATCGCACACACCAAACTACAAGCCCCAGCGTCCTGCGCACCATGAGCATGCAGAACGCTGAGGCAGCCGGCGTGTGAAAATTGAAAATAAAAAAGGCAGGCCGCAAAACCCCCACCCCCCCACCGCCACATACAGTGACGATGGGATTCCCATGGTCCGGCCACCCAGGCCGGCCCACGGAAATACCCCCACCCCAATGCCGCATCAAGCGGCGATGGGAATTCCCGTGGTCCGGCTACCCAGGCTGGCCCACGGAAATACCCCCACCCCAACGCCGCATGTAAGCGGCAATACAATTTCCATGGTCCGGCCACCCAGGCCGGCCCACGGAAATACCTCCCCCCACACCGCATCAAGCGGTGATGGGATTCCCGTAGTCCGGCCACCAAGGCCAGCCCACGGAAAAAAAACCACCCCAACACCGCATCAAGCGGCGATGCAATTTCCGTGGTCCGGCCACCCAGGCCGGACCATGGAAATACTACCACCCCAAAGCCGCATCAAGTGGCGATGATATTTCCACGGTCCAGCCCCCAAGACCAGCCCACGGAAATACCCCCATCCCCAACACAAAACAACACAATCCAAAAACAGTCAAAAATAATCAAAACCAAAATAACAACAAAAAAAGTAAATACAAAAACATCCAAAAACACAATCCAAAAACAGTCAAAAATAATCAAAACCAAAAATTAAAAACAGAAAAAGGAAACACAAAAACATCCAAAAACAAACAAGAAAAAACACACAGAACCCCCCCCAACCCAAAACAACCCCCCCAAAAAAAATTTAACCAGAGACCTTGCCAGGAGACGTCCTCACTCCATGACGACCGGAACTAAACTGAGGAAAGAAAGAGACTACTTACCGGAAGAAGAAGTGACACCCAGAGGACAGTAGAGAAAAATAGTAAAATACAAGAAAAGCTCACCAACCCCACCCAGAGGCCACAAGAGAAAAAACATTCAAAAATATTCAAAATAATTACAAATAATTCCCAAATTAATGAAATAAGTCATCAAAACATTCAAAAATATTCACAATAATCACAAATAATTAAAAAAAATAAGTTTTCACTCAAAAAAACATATAAACACAGTATAGAAACATTGATTAAAAAAAACATATTCTTACACATTTTAAAAAATAATTATCCAAGGTACAACTATTTTTAAAAATTCACATAGTAACACATTATTTGGTTAAATACAATAAATATAAAAAATTATATCATCCTTTCCTCTTTTTAAAAACCAAAAACCAAAAATAAAAAATCACAGTTTATAATAGCCCATGCGTAAAAATAAAAATTTAAAAAACCACAATTAAAAACTAACCTTATTTGCATAAAACAAAAACCTTCCAAAACCATTTTAAAGAGCCTGGCACCGCTGGGCAAAATATGCTAGTAGTGTTATAAAGAGAAGAGGTAGCACTTTTGTAATCCCATGGGTATAGTGAAGAATTAAAAGATTTTATTCTGCTATATTTAGCCAGAAAGCAGCCATCAAACTAAGCTCAAGTATCTATTACACATAATTATTGAATTTAAGATGTTTCCAGAGGAGCTTCAAAACAGCCCTGCAACTACCATGCTATATTTAGTGGATGCAATCCACCTAGCCATTAATTACTTTTTAAAAAATCTTTTCACACAATTTCTCCTATATCTTGCTGTCTACATACCATGTTCCTTTTCTTCAGGATGTTCTCATAAATCTTTTCTCATCACAGCTCATTCTTTAAATCCCTTTCCAGTGTGTCAAAATTTTAGTTTTGAAGTGGACTGCCTAATATTAAGCATAATGAGAATGCCAAGATTTGACCCTATCTTTGTGTTATGAGATTTTGCATGTGTGCTTTTGGTTAGAAATTGGGGGTGGGGGGTGGGTGGGATAAGAACAAATATGAAGTATCACAGATAAGAAAAGTAACATAAATGCACAAGTATAAGAGATATAAGAACAAGGGATCATTGCATGGAAAAGTACCATTGCACAGTCAAGAAGATTTGTGGGAAGTAAGGTTTTTTTTTTTCCTTCCAAGGAGAAATAGTATACAAACCATTTCCTGCAATTCTGGAACTAAAAGACATAATGTCCTTTACCTGAATTAGGATTTATGTTAGTCTGTGTTAGGCAAGAAAGGTGTACTGCCTTTGTCCTCTTGCATTTTTTTTCTTTGTCAGGCAAAACTGTCTCCTAATACTGTATGCTATTTTGTCAACATAGACCTGGCTCACCAGAAAAAAAAACATCAACCCCTTATTATCCGAAGCTAACATTATAGTTATAAAAGCCTGAAATGCCACCATCAGGTGATTGACAAGGCACTAAAACACTTGGCAGATCTCTTTCAAACTAAAGGAAGTGCTTCAGGTGCATGAGTAATGGATAATGGATAATATAATAAAAGGTCCCTTGGCAGAATGGTGCATTAGATAACCTGATACACTCATCTTCTTTCTTCTGAGCATCCAACAACATTAGAATATATTGCATGTGTCAAGACAAGAAACTAAAATGGCGACTCAAATCTACAGACTACTGTTACAGCTAATAAATGGATCTTTTGTAAAAGCAGACTATTTTACACTTCTGAGCTGGTTTTCTAGCACAATCTTGGTTTTTTTCTATGTTTAAAATTTCTTCTGCTGCTGGTAAATTTGAACATATTCATCTCAAGCTTCCCAGCTTTTTAGGTGTTGACTTTTTGCTACTTACCTTGTTTCCATAATTACACTGTGGGCTATTTTTCTCTCATAGAATTGCATGCACTTGTGAGCTTTATCTGAGCTGAGAATATTCACACGTTTCCTTTTTTTAGCAGTAAGATGTACACCGAAATATTACGGTATATTCACCTTCCCACTCAAAAGAGAAGAGGTTTCTATTCTATTGCTCTTTTCTCTGGGTGGTTCACAAGTTAATTAGTATTTTTCCCCCAACATGCTGGGTACCCATTTTACCAACCTTGGAAGGATGGAAGGCTGAGACAGCCTTGAGCCCTGTTCAGGATCGAACTCACAACCTTTTGGTTGCAGGACAGCAGCTTAACCACTGCACCACCAGAAAGACAATATACCAGCTAAAGAGATGCTGAGAGTCAGTGTAGTATAGTGGACAGAAGAAACCTGGGTTCAAACCACTTCTCAAATATAGAAATTCACAGGGTAGTGGATGATACTGGGAAAACCACTCTTTAAATATCTCATGTACACAGAAGATTGGCTGTAAGTCAGAATCAACTTGACTGCTCATAAAAAGTACAGGTGCTCTGGGATGCCTAGTAAAACCATTGCTATATATTTCTCTACTGTGAACTTCTGGTCAAATTGACTGTTGTTACATTGTCACCGCTACCAGAACCAGAATACAGTAAAACCCCGGTTTACGATTGTGGTCTGTTCCAACTGCTTTAGTTGGAAACCAGATCAATTGTAAACCAAAGCACATTTTCCCATAGGAATGCATTGAAAAATAAAAAAACCAGTCCCAACCGGTGCAAAAATAATATAAAAAATACAACCCTCCCCAAATGCCAGACACGATCATCCCCCACCCCTCGATCCATCCCACCAACCGGTGAGGGGCTGGGGTGGAGAAAACAGGGTGTTTTTAAAGGATTTACAGTACCCCTTTTTATCCCACACCTCCGCACCTTGATCGATCGAACTCCCCAGCTGATTAGTGGGAGAGAAAGGGGAAGCCCCTAAGAACACACCCTCCTCCCCCCCCAGCCGACCCCCATTGGTGGAGATAGATCAATCGGTGTGGGATAAAAAGGGGGGAAAGGATACAGTAAAGGACAAAATGATCTCCCTACTTTTTCCACGCTGCTGCTTCTTCCTAAGTGGTTTGTCCAGCCAACGGGAGAGCCCAACAGGCGGCAGCTGCAGTGGCGCTACAGCTGGGAACATGTGCCTGGATGCCCATTGTGCAACTAGGATGTTCCAGAGTGGTGTGATTCCCAGCTGAAGCACATTGGGGGAACCTTGGATGAAGACCAGAATGGAGCGGATATGGTCCCCACAGTCTCCTGCTGCTGGTAGAAGTGGTGGACACTGTGGAAACAGCAGCAAAAATGCCCCTACCGCCTCCACGGTGGTAAGTGATGAATCGTGACTTCCGTTGGTGGAGGACGGATGCCGTTTTAGAGTCTAAAATGGCATGGGGGCACCATTTTAGAGTATGAAATGGCACTGGTGGTCTAATTCCTGATCGTAAGGTGAAAAAACATCGTAAAACGGGACATTATTTTCAAGGAATTTGCCGTTGTAAACCATGGCAAACGTAAACCAGGGCATTTGTAAGCCAGGGCTTTACTGTATACAGATATATGTCACTGGTTTTTTGTGTGTTCTAAACAGTGATTATAGGAATCTTCCTCTAAATTCTGGTGAGACACTAAAATCTCTTCATTACAGGAACTATCTACCCTTAAGCCCCAAAGCTAGCTGGCTGCTTTATGATTTACATGTTAATGCGGTTAGCAAAATAGCTTGGATCACCCTCAGGTGCCTTAACTATGAGGTTTCCAGAGGGAGGAGAGAGCAGAATGAGTAGGAAAATAGGATTAATTTAGGAACAGAGCAAAGAAAAATGATTCAGGTACAGTATAGAGAATACATTTAAATAGTAACATTTATTCTGATTATAATATGCCAATGAAGGACGTTCTTTATATATCATGAACAAAAAAGAATATGATGCCATTGGTTAGAATATTTATTTTATAATATGAACATGTTTTGTTAGATTTTGACATGAGCAGGAAAGAAAAATAATTACAACTTATAATTAGAAGAATGTTTTCATCATATAGTATTGATCAATTAACATATTTAATTAAAATTCATTTAGAGGAGCTGTTTATGTGTAATGTCTAAGATTTATTACATATTTAAAAGGGTTTTTTTGCTTGATTATGTTGAATTACATATTATTTTGCTCATAACTTGTAGGCTGGTATGATTGCAGATGGAGAACCTGACAAATACATTCTAGATTTGATGCTGCTATACTATATTGATAAAATAAATTAAAAATAAGAGAGGGAAAAAGAAAAGATCAAAGTTATAATCAGTCTGAAAATTAGGACAAAATCTCAGTTTTCTTTTAGTCCGAGAACATAGTTAATTATTTGTTAGAAACCCACGAAATAGTTTCCTGTAATCATCTTTACTAAGATCGTAAGAGGATGCCTTACTGGTCTCCTGCCAGGGTTTAGGACAGGAATCTTTTGTAGTCCTGACTGGAGATCCATAGAGGTCTCCCATGCAAGTATTAACCAGCCCACCCTTAGCTTCTATAATCAGTAGAGAGCAGGTGGGTTCATAATGATAAGATGGTGGAGGGCTTCAAATTACTTTACAAATGATAAAGACAGGAAGATAGTTTGTTTTTAATTTAGAGAGTTAATCTGCTTATCAGAATACTTTGTTCCAGGTTTTTGAAAGCAGAACTGCAGGACAAACTACTTAATAATAAATGTGAGACGAATTCTGAATTATGGATGCTGTGTTTTATTCATGATGCTATTTCTTGCCAACCAGTACTCTCTTAGTACACCTCAAAGTCTTCAGCTAAGAATTTGTTTTCTTCTACTTTGAGCAGAATAACTGTATCATGAATCATATAATGTAATGTTGACTGATTGAAATGTAGGTCTAAAAAATACATGATTGACAAAATTATGAAGTTATTTGTCAACAAGATTGCCTATGCATACCAGTAATAATAAAGAATAAGGATGTGCTATTGTTACACCCCTCAGCAGAAAATTACATGCTAGACACTGGAAAAGTGCATTATAAATAGACATGGATAAATAGTGTCTAGAGCAGTGGTTCCCAATTGGGGGGGTGGGAACACACCACAGGGTGACTTCAATTCAACAGAAGGCTAAGTCAGTACATTGGCTGATCAGTGCTTTGGGGAATTGACTTAGGCTTCTAGGAACTGAAGTCCAAAAACCAGAGGTTGAGAAACACTGGTCAAGAGGAGACATCACGTGTGGCCAGATTTGAAAAGTTACATTTTAAAAGTAATTTCTTATATTATTCATTACATGGCCTCGAAAAGTAACATGGAACCAGTCACATTGCCCTCTCAAACTCCACTTGAATAACTCATTTCACTACTTAACCACAATTTTTTTTTAAAAAATCAATTTTAAAACTAACAAAGAAATAAAATTTGAAAACAACCTGAAAATAAACTGACAGCATTTTAGCCTCCCAAAAGTAATAAGAAATGTAACCAAGTTGCCACTCATTACTATTTGTTATTTTAAGAGACAAAATTATGTACTTATTTCCAAATTGTGGTTGTACAAGTAATGTCATCATATGTGATGTGTAATTTCCAAGCTCAAGGTGCAACTAACACAAAAGTCACCTTAATTCACATGAGCTACATCTTTCCTTTGGGTCTTGCCTCAGACTTTCTTAGGTGTGACCTTAGTGAATGTTTCACATTCTTTTCTAGTGCAAAGAATACAAAACCCCAGATACTCCATAGGTCTAGATCTCCTAATGGTATCTAGTGCATCCTGATGTCTATTGTTGTGTCTCTGACCGAACAATCCTGTAGGTTGGGTGAATTTTATTTTTGCCTGCTTCCGTGGCTCATTAATGAATTGATAGTCTAGTCTTGCTCCTCCCCTTAGGCCTCTGACATAAGTATGGTAGGAAAAACAGATAAACCTCCCAGACTTATACGCAGGGTTGTGCTGGGCACCTTGGGAGGGCGGTGGACAAGAAGTGATGGAGCGCTTATTGGGAGGGTTGGGGGGGAGCAGGGCCGCCATCAGGGCAGTACTACCAGTATTGCCGTATAGGGCCCGGAACTGCCGGGCCCTGCCGCTGCCGGCCATAACTGTGACATTACTATGTGTGTGTGAGGGGTCCCCCAATAGGATTGCTCAGTATGGGGCCCAGAAATTTCTGATGGTGGCCCTGGGGGGGAGTACCGGGATGAGTCCCTGTATCCCTGTGGGCCAGCACGCCACTGCTTATATGACAAGTTTCAACAGCTCCTTCTAAACAAGTGTTATCTGGAAATGAAGAAATGTGAGGCCACATTAGTGTACACTTGTCTACAGGAGGCAGTAGAGGTAGTGGCAAGTAATTTTAGGGTTCCTGGGAGTCTCCAACCAGTTCTACCTCCCTCCTACAGTGCAATCTGTCTTAGTCATGTAGCAGCTACTAGCAACCTCACTCTACTCTACCTAGCAGGCACATAATTTTATTAACAAAACATTTTCTCTTCAAATACTTATTTGAAATATTCATTAACAAAACATTTTGTCTTCAAATCAGTAATAACACTGATTTTGAGCTGCCAGTTTCCCCCACAGAACCAACAAATTAAAAGTGAAGAAGCCTTGCTCTCTATTGCATCTATAATCTAATTATTGTTGCATAATTCGACTGTCTCCTCAGGCACAGGTTCAACCCTATCCAGTCTGTTTTCCATCCTAGTGAGCTGTCATGATTTGCTTTGATAAGAAGCAGTTCTGGCTTTCTTGTTGCATATCCTACTTTCACCTTAGGAGAAGTGAGAGGAAGTTGCATGGAGTTATTAATAAATACACTGACATTAGAACCGGCACATACTGTACTGTACTTAGTTTTTAATGCATAGCGTGGCATTATGAACAACGCAAAATCCTTTTGGGTTTATTTTATTTTTCTGTGTTAACAGCTAGGCAGTAATAGCTTTTGGCTAACAAGAAATATTAAAGTCATTTACAACAGTATGACCCTTGTAAATATTTCCAGACCTTGTGCAAAACAATATTGACTCAAGTGAAGACTCAGAATGGTATGTAAAGATTTAAATATGGATTTGAGAGAAAATAATATATTGATCAATCTATCTGCGATCACTGAAAATCCATGTCCTATTTATTCAGTATAGTATTTTGTGGCAAACTGCATTACTGTCACCTAATCAGCTTATTGGATAAGTAAACGAAAGCAAGATTGTGTTCATGTCAGACATAATCCACTGATGCATCATTTAGGCATTCATTCCAAATTTTCCCTAATAGATTGCAGAGCGTTCTTCACTTAGGTAGAATTAAACAGAACTGGGTGGGTGTTGTTTTATATAACTCCAAAAAGAATGCGTATATGATCATGGCTAACCATTGACACATTGGAGATCGCATATCATTAAGTTTACTAGTGAAGGAGGAGGAAGAGGATATTTTAAGCAAAGTGTTTGTGTAATTTCACTGTGAGTGGCCTTCAACCCTGCAAATTAATTCCTCAGCTTTATGAAGGACTAAGGGAAGAAAGCAAATGATTCCCATTCCAAATGGATAATGAATTGTAAGACTTAGTTTAGTGTATGAGATTCTCATCCAAGATGGCTTATTGCAAACGCGCTTTGGGCGTGATGCTGGCTGGCTTGTCCCGGGAGTGCTACTGCTTCTCTGTCCCCTGGTTCCTTGTCCTGCAACGGGAGAGGGAGACTCGTTAGTGACTTGCCGCGGCTCTGCGGCTTTTGGGGAAGGGACGGAAAAACCGGGGGCACTGGGGACTAACGAAAAACCCCGCTTCTCGCTTGGATGGGTGGGGGACCACTCCGGAACACCCCCCCCCCGGTTTTGAAAATGAAAATCAGAATTGTCACCTGGGGTGTCATTAGAAGGATTCCTCAGGATATCTATGCCTGGGGTGTCATTAGAAAGATTCCTCAGGATATCTATGAGGACAGATTCCTTCCCCTCCCCCCTAGGTGGGGACCACTGGCCCCCTCTCCTCCCCCTTGGGCTGAACGGGTGGGGAGAACCCTAACGCTGAATCCTGTTCCGCGCCGTCCGCGCTCTGGTGTTCCTGAACCCTGCTACGGAGTTGGTCTGCGTGTCGTCTCCATAGCAGACCCGTGACGGTCTCTACGCAATACGACACGGGACCCGTCCGTCCAACGACGACGCCCGGGACCCAGGCTGGCCCCGCGCTGGCGTAATTTCTGCAATGCACCGGGGCACCGACTTCGAAACTTTTCGTGTCCGCTAACCCGATATTCCTCCCTGTGTCCTCCACCCTTGTGGGGTCTAGCCTGGTCAGAATCGTGGTCAGCTTCCTACGCATTAAGAGCTCTGCGGGCGAGTACCCAGAAGCAAGGGGGGTAACCCTGTAGCCCAGCAGGAACTGGCACACTTGTAGGTTGAGATCCCCGGGACCCATGCGCCTCAGCGCGTCTTTGGTAGTGTGCACGAGGCGCTTGACCTGGCCGTTTGTTGCCGGGTGGAACGGGGCGGAGGTGATGTGCTGAATGGCGTTGATCTCAGTGAATGCCCTGAACTCTGCGGACATGAAACAACTAGCGTTATCGCTAATTAGGGTGTCGGGTATACCGAACGTGCTAAAAACCCTACGCAAATGCTTCACTGTCGTTGCCGATGAGGTGCTCGTAACTGGGATGACCTCCAACCACTTGGAGTAAGCATCTACTACGAGGAGAAAAAGCGTCCCCCTAAATGGGCCCGCAAAATCAATGTGCACCCGGGACCACGGCCCCTTCGCCGCGTCCCATTCCCTGTGCGGCAGACGCGCCTCTTCGGGCCGGGAGCATTGGCAGCTCTCGCAAGTGCCTACCATGTGCTCGATGTCGGTGTCTAACTGGGGCCACCAGAAATAGCTCCTGGCCAGAGCCTTGGAGCGGACAATTCCAGGGTGGCTGACGTGCAGCAGTTTGAGCACCCTCGGCCTCAGGGATTCAGGGACCACCACCTGCTGGCCCCACAGAAGGCACCCCCTTTCTATGGACAACTCTAGCCTCTTCCTGAAAAACGGGGCAAACTCGGCCGCCGGGGAGGACGCTGGCCACCCTTTTTGCACCCAGGAGCTGACTCGAGCTAGCGTTTTGTCCTTTCCGGTCGCCTTGGCAATGTCTGCGGGCACAATGGGGGGCGAATCTAAGACCTCTATCAGGAGCACTTGGCAGTCTTTTTCTTCCTTGCCCACGGTGCTGCTAGTGAGGGGAAGGGGAGACCTCGACAGGGCGTCCGCATGGCTTATTTCTTTCCCTGGGCGGTACACCAACGCGTGCTGATACGCGTTTAAGAAGATGGCCCACCGTAACATCCTAGGGGACAGGATCTGAGGTGTGGGCTTGTCCGCAGTGAATATGCCTAGCAGAGGCTTGTGGTTGGTAACTATGGTGAACGGGCGCCCGTAGAGGAAATCGTAGAACTTCTTAGTCCCCGCTATTATCGCTAGCGCCTCCCTGTCTGTTTGGGCGTAGTTTCGCTCAGCCTGGGACAGCGATCTGGAGTAGAATGCTACCGGGGCCTCCCTCCCGTTTTCCAGCACGTGGCACAGCACCGCCCCCACCCCCACTGGGGATGCATCACATATAAGAACCACCGGCTTCTTGGGGTCAAAATGGGTGAGAATGGCATCAGACGCTAGGAGTTGTTTCAGTTCAACGAATGCTCTCTCTTGGCTCTCGCCCCACTTCCACGCCTCGTCCTTTTTGAGCAGCTTATGCAGCGGCTCTGCTACGAAGCCTTCCGAGGCAGGAAGGAGTGGTAGAAATTTAAGAGCCCTAGGAACGACTGCAATTCGGGCTTGGAGGTGGGGTGAGGGGCACCTTGAATTGCGGCTACCTTAGATTTGGAGGGTTTAATTCCCACAGGGGTTACCCGGAAACCCAAGAACTCAACTTCTTTTGCGAAGAAGACGCATTTGTCTTTCCGCAACCTCAACCCCGCCTTTTCAAACACCGCCAGTACTTTGTCTAGCCTTTCAGCCAACTCCTCCTCACTCCCCCCCATTATCAATACGTCATCAAAGTATGGCAAGACCCCATCCAGTCCTTTCAAGTGGCGTTCCACAAGCGACTGGAAAATGCCGGGCGCCGAGTTCACGCCGAACTGTAAGCGCGTCACCTGGAACGCCCCCTTATGCGTGACTATTGTTTGCGCAGCAGCTGCAGCTGGGGTTACTGAGAGTTGCTGATAGGCCTGCGCCAGGTCAAGTTTTGCGAAACACTTTCCCCCATGTAATCTGGCCAACAGATGGCTGACTACCGGCACCGGATATGCATTAGGGCGGATCGCCTTATTAATGGTGCACTTATAGTCAGCACATATGCGAACCTCCCCGTTGGCCTTCAGTGCAGTTACAATCGGAGTCTCCCACTCCGCGGAATCAACAGGAACAAGAATCCCCTGGCCCACCAATTTGTCCAGTTCCGCCTCTATTTTGTCCTTTAGTGCAAAAGGCACTCTGCGCGGCTTGAGTCTTATTGGGCGGACCTCCGGGTCCAGGTCGAACGCTACTGGGGGTCCCTTGAATATTCCGAGTCCTTTCTTGAATACTTCGGGGTGCGCGTCACACACCTCCTGTATCGGGTCAGTCCCAACGGCATGCACCCCCCCAATGAACAAACCCAGGGGCTTAATCCATTGAGTCCCGAGGAGGCTGCAACTTCCCCCCTTGAGAACAACCAGGGGCAGTTCTGCCGCGTGCTGCTTGTACTGGACCTTGAATTTTCCAACCCCCAACACCGGAATGCTATTACCCTGTACGTCCCACAGCGTGGACCTCAACGCTTTGAGCTTAGGGCGCACGTGGGGGGAAATTCCCAAGAACTCCTGCTGGGACATGATTGAATAGGAGGAACCTGAGTCTATCTCCATCCTAACAGGGGCCCCTTGCACCAGTACCTCAACAAAGTAACGGGGGTGTCCCAAGGACACGCTGTACACTGGGGCGTCGTCGCTGCTGTCGTCGGAGATGCGGCCTACGCCGTCCTGCTTCCTCGCGGGCCGGGCGCCCTCCTTGGTCCTCGGCGAGCGGTCTGACGAGCTTTTCCGGTCCCTGCGCCGCCGTCTGCAGACCTTGGCGATGTGCCCCCGGCGGCCGCAGTTGTGGCATTCGGCCTTCCGGAACGGGCACTTGATGCGGTCGTGGGCCGCTCCACATCCGTCGCAGCGTCGGCCTTCCTTCCAAACCTTCCGGACATCCTCGTCGTCGCTGCTCTCCGTGGAAGATTTCGGCGTCCGTCTGGCCGCATGCACCGACCCTGCTGCCTTGTCGGACTGTGGGGGCCTTTCTCTGAACCCCTTGACTCCGGCCCTCGTGGCTTCCGCGGCCTGCGCCGCCTTCACAACCTCGCGCAGCGTTGGGGGTGGCTCCTGGTTCATCAGCTTTCGCTGAACCTCCTCGTCCCACAGGCCGCACAGCATGCGGTCCCTGAGGGCGATTTCCAGGTTTTCCCACTTGCATGGGCCGGCGGCCAACCGCTGCAAAGGCGGCGATGGACTCACCAGGTGCTTGGACTCTCTTCCAGAATGCGTCTCGAGCCGAGAACATCGAAACCGAGGGCTGGAAATGGTCGCGCATCGCCCTCAGGAGCTGTTTGACCGTCAGCTCGCTCACCTTCTTCGGTGAAACGAGGTCCACCAATACTCTTTTGGCGGCATTCCCGAGCATCCGGGTGAGGATGGCCCTCTTCTTTCCCTCGTCCGTAATGTCGGACACCACCAGCGCATCTTGGAAGTCCATTTCGAAGAGTTCCCAATCTTCCAGCTTGTTGATGTCGAAGCCGGCATGACTAGCGTGTGTCTTGATCTCGTGGGAATCCATTATCCCACCTTCATCGCCAATTTAGTGTATGAGAAACAAGACACAGGAACAGCCGAAGTATTGGCTTAACACATCTTTATTGCATGGTGGTCTGGGGGAACATGTGGTAATGGCGGACGAACAGCTCAATATATACGGTGGCTATACATTTGAATGTGGCTCCACGATAGCCCATTGGCTACTGCCGGTGTGACGTCATTCCAGGTCACGCCCTTCTTGTCCAGGTGAGGTAGTGGCGGGAATCTTCCCACGCTGCAGTTCTTTGGGGATTGGAACCTTGTGAGCTGGGCGCTCGCTATTGCCACCAGGTGGTCATTAGCTCGCGTCCTAATTACAACGGGTTACATTGATACAGTTGTGGTTGTTTTAATGCATAGAATTGAGAACACAACACTTAGGTACATGCCTTGTTTGATGCAGGGGATGCCACATGCTCCTCAAAGAGCAGAAACAGCAAAACCACTGTCTAAATAGACATGATTTTTTTTAAAAGTGTAATTTCTAACATAATTAACAAACCACATCCTTATTTTGGAATCACATACTATGTAATTTTGCAAGAAGAACAACACAAGAAAGGCAGTTTTAGAAGTGGATACATAGATTTTTCTACTTAATATGTTATGCTGGATCTGCAGTGGCTCAAGTGGCTATGATGCTGACTGGGAGGCAGGAGGTCAGCAGTTTGATTCCCGAGTACTGCAGGACGGAATGAGCTCCCGTCTTTATCCTAGCTCCTGCCAACCTAGCAGTTCGAACACAAGAAATTGCAAGTAGACAAATAGGGACCACTTCAGTGGGAAGTTAATTGCATTCTGTGTGCTCCGATATCTAGTCATGCCTGTCACATGACCGCGGAAACATCTGCAGAAGCAGACAGAGCTGGCCCTTCGGCTTTGAAACAGATTAGTACTAAACCCTAGAGTCGGATACGACTGGCTTTCGAGCAAGAGAAACCTTTACCTATGTTATACTCCTAGGATGGAAAAGTAATGGCCTTTCAAATGTTTTAGACTTCAGTTCCTAAAGATCAAAGCCAGCATGCTAGCTATAAGAGATTGTGGTGTGATGGAATGGCTTATGAACACCTTCCCCTCCATTGACTCTTCTCTATTCTGCCTTGAAACTGCTTCTCCAATCCTGCAGCTGCTTCTCAGGATTTAACATGTAACATGTACTTTTAACATGTAACATGTACATTTAACACGTACATTAACTTAGAGATTTTTGTGCTGTTGTATGTAGGAGGGACTGCTGAGGCTTAGTGGTTAAGACACTGAACTTGATGACTGGAAGGTTGGCAGGTCAGCAGTTCAAGACCCAAGTGCTACATGATGGAGTGAGCTTCCATCTCTGTCCCAGCTCCTGCCAACCTAGCAGTTCGAAAGCAAGAAATTGCAAGTAGATAAATAGGTACCACTTCTGTGGGAAGGTAAACAACATTCCATGCACTCCGGTGTCTAGTCATGCCTGCCACATGTCCATGGAAACATCTGCAGACACAGACAGAACTGGCTCTTTGGCTATAAACGGAGATGAACACTGAACCCTAGAGCTGAATATGATTGGCTTTCAGGCAAGAGCGACCTTTACCTTTACCTTACCTAATGCACAATCAACATTTACTCATTGGTTTCTTGCATTCTGTTCTTCTGTTGACAAAGTAATATCAAAGTAATCTTCCACTTTTTAATGTGTGTGGGGTTTAGCGGGGTAATTTGTTTTAATGGGGTTGTTCTTGTTTTAAGGGTTTTAAGATTGTATGCCGCCCAGAGTCTTTGTGAGTTGGGCGGTTATTCCAGTGGTGGGATTCAAATTTTTTTTTTACTACTCTGTGGACGTGGTATCGTGGGCGTGGCCAGGGGAAAAGCTCTGCGTTGCACCCAAATTAGGACTACAGTACTTTATTTCAAAACTTGGATGGGTGGGACCAGACGGAATTTCTGCTACCGGTTCTGGAGAACTGGGGCGAACCTGCTGAATCCCACCACTGAGTTATTCTATCTATTCCAGGGAGGGGAGAGAGAGAGAGAGATATCTCCACAAACTTATATATAGAATCTTCCCATACATTATAGTTATATGATAGTGAAGTGATGTTGTTTTGTGGCAAATCAAATCAAACTTTCTGTAATGCATTCCCCAAAATAGGAGCAGCCTAAACAAAAAGCATTTTGAATTGTGGATACACAAGTGCATTAACTTGCATTCATAAACTGGAGGTTTTTTATTTTATGTTAAGAACTGGGTTTTACACAGAGAGAAAGAGGAGAAAAGAAGCTAAGGAAAATCCTGACTCTGGGAATTTAATAAATTTGGTGTTGGGGGGGAAGGCAACATAGTCCAGATTATTATATCCAGCTGACTTCCAATGAAACTAAACAATTATCCAGTTCTTTAGTCTATATTATACCACAGCATTTAAACATAAAATATAAAAATGAAATCTTGCAAGCCACAACTGGTTTTGTGGCTTGGTGTCTCTGTCAGCTGTACCTTGCAAGGTGCCAAACTGATCCGGATTTGCTGGTACCATTAGTTCTCACTGAACATATGGAAGAGAGTTCAAGATTTGTTAATCTGGGATTACTCAGTGGCTCTAGTTATGCATCTATGTAGTTATGGGTAATGAGAGGTTTCCAAGTTATCGCCCTCACAGAAACTAATGATTGAGTCTGTGGGTTTCTTTCATTTATTAATTGAAGGAGCCATTCAGCCTTTCAGTCATTTCACATTCTGAAACCCTGAAGAATCTACCTAGGCTTTTTAGTCAAATGCACAATAGGTAAAGGTAATGCACAATGCTGAGTGGCAATTATGGAGAAAAGGTTATGATCCTTAGATAAGACTAGCTTTTTGAGCTATATCTGATGTATAGGTAAAGGTAAAGGTCGCCTTTGCTGGAAAGCCAGTCATATCAACTCTAGGGTTCAGTGCTCATCTCTGTTTACAGCCAAAGAGCTAGTGCATAGCATGCTGTTTACCTTCCCACTGAAATGGTATCTATTTATCTACTTGCAATTTCTGCTAGGTTGGCAGGGAGCTAGGACAGCGACAGGAGCTTACTCTGTTGTGCAGTACTCATTTTATTTTTGCAACATGTAACATATAACCCTCCACCCACCAACATGCAACACTCAAAAATCTCACCACCACCACCCCCCCCCGCCAGGTTAATTATTGCCTGGCCGCTCCCATTTAGGGAATGGGGGGGAGGAGGAGGGAGAGCCTATCCCTTCTATTCTAAATTCCTTCTTTCACTATTCCCCGTCTCCTTCTCTTATTTTCCCTCTATTTTAATTCTTTTGGTCCATATTCTATTCATATTTATATTCCTAAATTGTTAACACTTTCTTGCCTGTGCCTATTTATATTTATATATTATTTTTACTTTTTTGCTTTTGGCTGTATCTTTGCACCAGACAATTCTGCATCCTTTTCTTCTCTTATTTCCCCTCCACTTCCATAACCCAAAGGTTTCTCCCTTTGTTTCTCCCTTGAATGGTCACTCCCCTTTGCTTGATACTCCTCTTTCCCCTTTGATCCTTCTGAACCTTCTCCATAGAGATTTTCCCCCAGTTTTTCCCAGTTTGGATCTCCCATTACTATAATTTTTAGTGATTCAAGTTGTCTCATTGCTCCCTTTGGTCCTCTGCTCTAACCACCTTCCCATCATGAAATATATTTAAGAAGATAGGGAAACCCCATTGATATCTTATATTGCAATTAAACAAAATTTCAGTTATCGGCTTCATCTGTCTTCTCCATTGAATAGTCTCATTACTTAAATCATGATATACTTGTACTTTTACTTCTCCTATCTTTAATGCAGAGTCACCATGCTTCCTTAAATAGTCCATTACTTGATCTTTTTTATAACCTGATACAAAAGTAATTATCATATCTTCCGGGGTGTTGACCTCTCTTGAAACTGACCTTAAAAATTGCTTTGATCTCTTCTTCTTTAATTGGGCCAGAGTCCAAAGCAAAGGTTTGTAACCATTTAACCACTTCAATTTTTAAATTGTCTTTATCCATGTCGGGGGGGGGGGACTTAATCCTGATGTTTTTCTTTTTCAATTGATCCTGTAGCTTCACCAATTGCTTAAATCTTTTGTCCATAGTATTTTCATGCCTTACTGCAATCTCCACCAAGTCCTTAACTTCTGACTCCAAAGTATTGGTTCTCATGTTTAATCCAGAAATTGATTTTTCCAGAGATTGCACTTCCTCTCTGACCACGTCTTTAATAAACTGTTTAATTTCTTTTGTATCTTCATTAGATTTTGTAGTTATAAAGTCTTTTAATTCCAACAGAGTCAGATCTTCACTTGGTTTTTCCTTAGAGGGTAGTCTTGCATCCATATTTTCAGATTCTTCTTTGTTTATTGGGCAGTACTCATGTCTCGAACTGCTAACCTGCCAATCTTCTAGTTGTCAAGTTCAGCGTCTTAATTACTAAGCCACCTTATATGAGGTATACAGCAGCCCAAATTTAAAATCTTCCATATTATAACAAGATTTAAATCAGAATGGACTTGTTGTTCCAAATATTAGAGAACATCACTGTGTTGTAGCAGTTTCAGGAATTAAGGTCAATATCACTTTGTTGTAGATACGTATCTAGACTGAGATGTTTCTTTAAAGGTATTGATTACATCAGAAGTTATCACCCAATTTCATCAGAAATTCTAATATCAAAGTTTAGAATTACTGTAGTTTAGTACCTGATAGATCTTCCCCCAGTTTCTGTCATTAATCACACTAACTTTAGTTAAGCAAAAATGTTAAGTAGCTACTCCTGCTGGATAATATCATATTCCGTTGTCTGCCCCAGCTCCTGCCAAACTAGCAGTTCGAAAGCAAGAAATTGCAAATAGATAAATAGGGACCACTTTGGTTGGAAGATAAAACAGCATTCCATTCACTCTGGTGTTTAGTCATGCTTGCCACATGACCACAGAAATGTCTGCAGACGCAGACAGCACTTGCACTTTGACTATAAACTGAGTTGAGCACAGAACCCTAGAGTTGGACATGACTGGCTTTCGTGCAAGTGTGACCTTTACTGGGATTTATAGTGCAGAGAAGTAACTCTCACAAGTTCTGTATAAGACGATCAACAGCATGTCAATGATGATGTGCATTTCATTTAACATGCACACTCCTCATTCTATCCCCTTTTAATATTTTTACTTTGAGTTTTAATAGTTTTACTTTAGGAATTACTGTATTTTCTGGCGTATAAGACTACTTTTTAACCCCGAAAAATCTGTGCCAAAGTCGGGGGTCGTCTTATAGGACAGGTACTTAACTGCAGCTTGTTTCCCCTTGCTTCATATGTCTGGCGCATATGGTGGGGGGTGCCGCGGCCAAGTCCCTGCTCTGTGCGGGAAGTATGAAGCAAGGGGAAGCAAGCTGCACACATCTTCCTGTACCTCGAGGAGGAGAACGTGAGCGTGGATTGGCTCTCCACCAGAACCTGCCCATTCGACTCGGAGGGCTGCACGTCTTCGGGTTGAGTGTGGGTTAATTTTTATTTGGTGTGCATTGGAAGAGAGGTAGTCTTATACGGCAAGTATATTCCAAACTCTATATTTTAACTGGAAAAGTTGGGGGTCGTCTTATACGCGCAGTCGTCTTATACGCCGGAAAATACGGTACTTTAGTAGAACTCTTGATTTTAAAAAAACAGCTAATACAAACACTCTCTAAATGAACTATGCTTAGGAAAGTAAAAGGGTAGAAGCTGAGGTGGTGAGACAAGAACATGTTTGAGGAGAAAAAGCAAGTGATACTAATTATGCACAATTTCAGAGGATTCTTACTGGTGCATGCATGTGATTGTTGGGGGTGGTGAGGTCCTTTTTGTAGAGCTTCTGTGTACTCTTGCCATATTTTCTTAAACTCTTCTTCATCAGCTAAATCCCTGATGGTTTTGTCCCTTATCATAGTCATTTTTGCTTTAAATGTTCCCCTGATTTCCCCAATTTTTCTCTAGTTCTTCTGCTTCTGTTGTTTTCCTCTGTTGCTTTGCACTGTTCATTTAAGAAGGTTTCTTTATCTCTCCTTGCTTTTCTTTGAAAATCTGTATTCAATTGATTGAATTTTTCTCTTTCGCCTTTGCCTTTTGTGTTCCTTCTTTCCTCCACTATTTAAAGGCCTCATCAGACAGCCACTTTGCTTTCTTACACCTCTTTTCTTTTGGTACGATTTTACTTGCTGCCTCCTGTATGATGTCCCGAACCTCCATCCATAATTCTTCTCATACTCTGTCTATCAAGTCTAAACCATTAAATCTGTTCCACACCTCCACTGTGTACTCCTTAGGGATGTTGTCTAGGTCATACCTGTGTAGCCTAATTGTTTCCCCTATTTTCTTTAATCTAAACCTCAATTTATTTATAGTTATGATTATAAATTATATAAACAAATTAAACTCAAGTTTAAAAAGACTGAACAGCTTCCTTGTGGTATAGCTACCACCAAATCCTAGCAATTTTTTTTTTAAAAACTGGAGATTAAAATTTACAGTGTATGATGCAACAAGTACAGACCTCTGTCAGAAAAATAACTAGAAAAATGTAAGAGCTACCAAAGAGATGTACTTGAACTCACTGAAATAAAGCAGTCTTAAGGATGCGTAGGTTTGTGACACATGGCAGCCAGGAAGTTAACTAGCATATTTATGGAAATAATGGAATAAGTAAAACAACAAGGAAACAAGATATGATGTGAAGAACTAGAAGGAATTGGAAAAATATGAAAGCCAGGTTTCTTCTCTACAGATATTTTGTTGTGGTGCAAATTGTTAAATTGCTTAGTGTAAATCTACTTGCTAACTCCAGCTAGAATAAAGTCATTTTACCAATTAGATTTATATAATGTTGTCATTCAACAATTGATTCAGTGAAATTGCATTTCCAGATAAATAAACAGATGAGAAAATGGACAAGTTCCTTATTTTAAACAGGCAGGACAGGGGTGGGCAATTTCTTGTACTCCAGATCATTGTGTAGTTGCACTTTGACAAGGCCTATCCAGCTAACAATTTTATGTAGTGTGCTGTCAATCATGTCTAATCTACAGTGACAACAGGATTTTCAAGATATCTGATTTTCAAGATTGGCTGTATGGGAGTTTATCATGCTCTGTAGCCCCCTGCAGAAACAATTGGAAGCGCTCTGAAAAATGACAGCTACACATACCAGTCTCTCCCAGGGTAGGGCAGCTAATACAATATTGGGAACTGGCTGAATACGCAAAATAGTTTATGGATATTGGCAAATTAATAAATTTCCCTGCTTGGCAATTCTATTTAAGACTATTACTGATGCCTTATGTCAGTTATAAAAACATTTTGAAAATTTTTCTTTACCTTGCTGGTTGAGAACCAGCTGATACCACTGCTGTGGATTTAACTGTAAGGAGTTTCTATATCAGTAAGGCTCAAGTGACTAAGACGCTGACTGGGAGGTGGAAGGTCAGCAGTTCAATTCCCAAGCACTGCAGGACCGAATGAGCTCCCGTCTTTGTCCCAACTCCTGCCAACCTAGCAGTTCGGAAGAAAGAAATCGCAAGTAGATAAATAGGGACCACTTCAGTGGGAAGGTAACAGCGTTCTGTGTGCCCCGATATCTAGTCATGCCTGTCACATGACTGCGGAGACATCTGCAGAAGCAGACAGAGCTGGCCCTTCGGCTTTGAAACAGAGATTAGTACTGAACCCTAGAGTCGGATACGACTGGCTTTCGAGCAAGGGAAACCTTTACGGCAAGGAAAATATATTTTTTAAATTATATCTGTTATAACACATCAGTGATAGTTTTAAACAGAAAAATGCACTTTCCCTGTCCCTGCCAAACAAGGGAAGTAATTAATTTTCAACTATCTAGAAATGTCTCACTTATTGAGCCACTTCCCAATGTTATCTATGGGACAGTGGATTTGATTAGATCTTTCTAATCAAGCCCTACTGTTCCATTGTTGTGTTCTGTAAAGCTGTGCCTTTAACAATGTACCTTAGCCATGTGGTAACAATGTAACCTTTCTGTGTGCAACATTATAACCTTCAGCTGTATCAATGTAAACCTGATAAGGGGACGCGAGCTAGTGACCACTAGATGGCAATAGCGAGCGTCCAGCTCTCATGGCTCAGATTCACCTGGATCAGCAGCGCGGGAAGATTCCCGCCACCTCTTCACCTGGACAAGAAGGGCGTGACCTTTTACGACGTCACGCAGGCAGCAACCAATAGTCTGTCGATGAGCCACTTTCAAATGTATAGCCAGCTGTATATATTGAGCTACCCATCCACCATTACCACATGTTCCTCCGGATCATCATGCAATAAACCTGTGTTAAGCCAACCCTTCGGCTGTTTCGTTGTCTTTGGTCCCTTACACTAAATTGGCGACGAAGGTGGGATATGGCAGCCCACGGGACCAAGACATGCGCCGGTTTCGAAATCAGGAAACCGGGCGACTGGGAGATCTTCGAAATGGACTTCCAGGCAGCACTGATTGAGTCCGAAGTCACGGAAGAGGCCATCTTCACCAGGATGCTTGGACAAGAAACCAAAAGGACCTTGGTGGACCTGATCGCACCGAGGAGGGTGAGCGAATTCAAGGCCAAGGAACTCATGCAGATGCTGCGTGAGCACGTCCGGCCCGCCACGGCGATGTTTCCCGCTCGGAGTGCGTTCTGGAGGTGAGTCCAAGCGCCCGGGGAGACGGTCGCCGCATTCGTGGCGGCCCTGCGGCTGGCGGCCAGCCCGTGCAAATGGGAGAATGCCGAAATCACCCTCCGGGACTGTGTGCTGTGCGGCCTGAACGACGCCGAAACCCAGCGCACATTAATGAACCAAGAGCCGCCTCCCACGTTGCAGGAGGTCATCAGAGCGGCACAGGCCGCGGAAGCTACAAAGGCTGGAGTCCAAGAACTCCAGGACTGGCGACCGAAGTCGAGCAAGGCAGAGACTCCGGTGCATGCGGCCCGGCGAGCTTCGAGGTCGTCCGCAGAGAGCAGCGACGACGAGGACGTCCGGAGGGTCCGGAAAGAGAGCCGGCGGTGCGACGGCTGTGGAGCGGCCCACGACCGAGTAAAATGCCCGTTTCGGAAGGCCGAGTGTCACAACTGCGGCCGCCACGGGCACATCGCCAAGGTGTGCAGGAAGAGGCACGAGACCCGGAGAAGCTCGGCAGACTGTTCCGCGGGACAAGACCGCTCAACGAGACCCAAGGACGGCGCTCAGGCCACGCGGAAGCAGGACGGCGTGGGCCGCATCTCCGACGGCAGCGAGGACGACGCCCCAGTATTCAGCGTGTCCGTAGGACACCCCCGCTACTTTGTTGAGGTACTAGTTCAAGGGGTTCCCATTAGGATGGAAATTGACTCGGGGTCCTCATATTCAATCATTTCCCAGAGGGAGCTTTTGAGAATTGCCCCCCACAGGCGACCCAAGCTCAAAGCGTTGAGGTCCACACTACGGGACGTGCAAGGGAACAGCATTCCAGTGTTGGGGGTTGGAGAATTTCAGGTTAAATTCAAGAAGCACGCCGCGTCTCTCCCTCTAGTCATTATTATTATTATTATTATTATTATTATTTATTAAATTTATATACCGCAATTCTCAGCCCAAGGACCGACTCAATGCGGTTTACAAGATAGGAATACAACACAGTAATACAGCATAACAATCCCGCAAAAAATACAATATATCACAATACATTACATATTCATTAAACCACAATATAATCAATAATCAAAGCATACAATATCAAAAATACCAAAGTTACAAAGGACAAAATTCCACAGGTAATGGAGGTAATTATAAATAAATAAATACAGAAGTAGAAGAGGTGATCCATATTATAAAAGCACATGGTTTCACACTGTAGTTGTAAATGTATAGAATCATTTGCCATTTAAGAAAAAAACCTAGAACAGTGTACAAGAAACAGCTGTCCAAATACTGAACAGCGTTGCAAATTTTCTTTATCCTGTACAGTACTAAAATGAAATCTGGCATTTCCAAAACAATCCTTCTCATTCATGTTTGTGTTTAGAGTCTACATACATGGACAGTTTATCATCTACAAACAATTGATTTCTATTGAATTCAGGAACCATGTACCACACATTTTAGAAACACTAGTTTACCATAACATACCTCCTTAAGCTTATTACGGACTAAGTTTGCTGTTGTGTTCAAAGAATCATTGTCCATGTCTATTTTAGTCATGCTTAAAGGGGGGGATTGCAGCCTCCTCGGGACTCAATGGTTCCAGCCCCTGGGTTTGTTTATTGGGGGGGTGCACGCCGTTGGGTTGCACGCCGTTGGGACTGACCCGATTCAGGAGGTGTGCGAGGCGCACCCCAAAGTTTTCAAAAAGGGACTGGGGAAATTCAAGGGGCCCCCAGTGACATTCGACCTGGACCCGGAGGTCCGCCCAATTCGACTTAAACCACGCCGGGTGCCGTTCGCACTCAAGGACAAGATAGAGGCGGAACTGGACAAATTGGTGGGCCAGGGAATCCTTGTGCCTGTTGATTCTGCGGAGTGGGAAACTCCAATTGTAACCGCACTAAAGGCCAATGGGGAGGTCCGCATATGCGCCGATTACAAGTGCACCATCAACAAGGCGATCCGCCCGAATGCGTATCCGGTGCCGGTAGTCAGCCATCTGCTGGCCAGGTTACACGGGGGAAAGTGTTTCGCTAAGCTCGACTTAGCACAGGCCTACCAGCAGCTTACGGTGTCCCCTGCCGCAGCTGCTGCGCAGACCATAGTCACCCATAAGGGGGCGTTCCAGGTGACGCGCCTTCAGTTCGGCGTAAATTCGGCGCCTGGAATTTTCCAGTCACTCGTGGAACGCGTCCTGAAGGGGCTAGAGGGGGTGTTGCCTTATTTTGATGACGTGTTAATAACGGGGGGGGGGAGTCGGGTCGAATTGGCCAAGAGGTTGGGGAAGGTCCTGACAATATTCGAAAAAGCGGGGTTGAGACTGCGAAAGGACAAATGCATCTTCTTCACGACCGAGGTTAAGTTCCTAGGGTTTTGTGTGACTCCTGAGGGGATAAAACCATCCAAATCCAAGGTGGCCGCCATTAAGAAAGCCCCCCGCCCCACCTCCAAGCCCGAGCTGCAGTCGTTCCTAGGACTGCTCAACTTTTACCACTCCTTCCTCCCCCAGAAGGCAGCAGTGGCTGAACCGCTACACAAACTGCTAAAGAAAGACCAGACATGGAAGTGGGGCGAGGACCAAGAAAGGGCATTCAGTGAACTAAAAAATCTCCTAGCGTCTGATGCCATACTGACCCATTTCAACCCCAAACGCCCGGTAGTCCTGACCTGTGATGCATCCCCGGTGGGGGTGGGGGCGGTGCTGTGCCACGTGCTGGAAGACGGAAGGGAAGCCCCGATAGCATTTTACTCCAGGTCCCTGTCCCAAGCGGAGAGAAATTATGCACAGACAGACAGGGAGGCACTAGCGATAGTTGCAGGGACGAAAAAATTTCATGATTTTCTGTATGGCCGCCCCTTCACCATTGTAACGGACCACAAGCCCCTGCTAGGCATTTTTACCGCAGATAAGCCCACGCCACAGATCCTGTCCCCGAGGATGCTCAGGTGGGCTATTTTTCTCAACGCGTACCAGCACGCGTTGGTCTACCGGCCCGGGAAAGAGATCAGCCATGCGGACGCTCTATCAAGGTCTCCCCTCCCCCTGACGCCCAGCCAGGTGAGCAAGGGGGAGCGAGACCATCAAGTTCTTATGATAGAGGTGCTGGATTCGCCCCCCGTAATGCCCGCCGACATTGCCAAAGCGACAGAAAAGGACAAGACGTTAGCGGCAGTTAGCTCCTGGGTGCAGAAAGGGTGGCCGGCGTCCTCCCCAGCGGAGGAGTTCGCCCCATTTTTCAGGAAAAAGTTAGAGCTGTCCCTAGAGAGGGGGTGCCTTTTGTGGGGGCAGCGGGTGGTGATTCCCACTTCCCTTCGGCCGCGGGTGCTCAAACTGCTGCACGTCAGCCACCCCGGCATCGTGCGATCCAAAGCGCTGGCCCGGAGCTACTTCTGGTGGCCCCAGTTGGACGCCGACATAGAGCACATGGTCGGCACTTGTGAAAGTTGCCAATGCTCCAGACCAGAGGAGGCCCGCCTTCCCCACAGGGAGTGGGACGCGGCTAAGGGGCCGTGGTCCCGGGTGCACATTGATTTCGCGGGCCCATTCAGAGGCACCCTGTTTCTTCTTGTCGTGGACGCCTTCTCCAAGTGGTTGGAGGTTATCCCAGTCACGAGCACCTCCTCGGCCCAGACCATTAAGCATTTGCGGAGGCTCTTTTCCACGTTCGGCATACCCGACACATTAATTAGCGACAACGCTAGTTGTTTCACGTCCTCCGAGTTTAGGGCATTCATGGAGATTAACGCCGTTCGGCATATCACCTCCGCCCCGTTTCACCCAGCCACCAATGGTCAAGTGGAGCGCCTCGTCCGCACCACGAAGGACGCGCTGTGGCGCATGGGCCCCGGGGATCTGAACCTACAAGTGTGTCAGTTTCTGCTAGGGTACAGGGTGACCCCGTTGGCGTCAGGATACTCCCCCGCGGAGCTCTTAATGCGTAGGAAACTGACCACCATCCTTACTAGGCTAGACCCCACGAGGGTAGAGGACAAAGGAAGGAACATTGGGCTAGAGGCCACAAAGAGTTTCAGTGTAGGCGCCCCCGTGCATTGCAGGAATTACGCCAGCACAGGCCCAGCCTGGGTACCGGGCGTAGTTGTGGAGCAAACCGGCCCCGTGTCGTACCGCGTGGAAACCAGCACAGGGCTGCTGTGGAGGCGGCACGCGGACCAGCTCCGACGCAGGGTCCCCGATGAGCAGGGCACAGACCAAACAGAGAAAAAATCAGCGTTAGGGTTCTCCCCCACCCGTTCAGCCCAAGGGGGAGGAAAAGGGGGCCGCGGGTCCCCACCAAGGGGGGAGGGGGATGTTCTCGTAGATATCCTGGGGGATCTTTCTGAGGAGGAGGAACCCGACCCCATACATATCTCGCGGAATTCCCCCACAAATGCGGATACCCCAACTGAGTTAGAATTTGATTTTCAGAACCGGGGGAGTTTTTCGGAGTGGTCCCCCACCCGTCCAAGCGAGAAGAGGGGTTTTTCGTTAGCCCCAATTGCCCCAGGTCTGCCCACAATGGAGTTCTTCCCTTCCCCTAAGGCCGCTAAACTGCGGCAAGCCACTAACGAGTCTCCCTCTCCCATTACAGGACAAGGGACCAGGGAACAAAGAAGCAGTAGCGCCCCCGGGGGGGGGTCAGCCCTCATCACGGCCCAAACGCACATGCAATAAGCCATCTTGGCTGAGAGACTTCGTCTCATCCTAGGGGGGAGGGATGTTGTGTTCTGTAAAGCTGTGCCTTTAACAATGTACCTTAGCCATGTGGTAACAATGTAACCTTTCTGTGTGCAACATTATAACCTTCAGCTGTATCAATGTAAACCTGATAAGGGGACGCGAGCTAGTGACCACTAGATGGCAATAGCGAGCGTCCAGCTCTCATGGCTCAGATTCACCTGGATCAGCAGCGCGGGAAGATTCCCGCCACCTCTTCACCTGGACAAGAAGGGCGTGACCTTCTACGACGTCACGCAGGCAGCAACCAATAGTCTGTCGACGAGCCACTTTCAAATGTATAGCCAGCTGTATATATTGAGCTACCCATCCGCCATTACCACATGTTCCTCCAGATCATCATGCAATAAACCTGTGTTAAGCCAACCCTTCGGCTGTTTCGTTGTCTTTGGTCCCTTACACTAAATCCATGGTGAGCCAGACTAGTTTGCTTCTGAGTGTTAATATAGCTGCATCCTAAAATACATAAAGAGCACCATTAGTGCACTACTTTGATTGAATTTGCACGGCTCAATAGGGATTTGAACTCTTTCCTGTATCCTAGTCCACCATTCTCTCTACCAGACTTCTGGCACATTCACAACAACTGGTAAACTCACAGCTTTCAATAAGAGAGAAGGGGGGCACGCTTGCATTCCGTAATCTGTATTATGTATTCAGCAGTAGGTGAAGAGTTAATGAGTACAAACAGATAATGTGGCCAGTGGGATCATGTGGCTACAAGACTTGGTTCTTGCCGTAAAAAGACAGACATGCCTGCCTTTCATTATCCTTGCTTCTCTGTCACATTTGGATGGAGTGTATAAGAAGAGATGCTAAATATAACCTACTGGGAATGCCTATGAGCTAATTACAGATATGTCTACTTACAGAGCATTTTCCACTGAGTGTCAGACAATATAGCAAGGAAAAAAGTGGACTAACCTGCAGAAATTCAAGAACTTTTTTTGAGGGGGTGTGTGTGCTGCTCCTGCTACAATGTATAAAAACACTTACAGTATATGAATTTTGGGATGGAGTTAAAAAGTGTCTAGTAACACATCTGTAAAGCTTTGTTTTGCAGCTTTGTTGGACTGCAGCTATGAATACCTAGAAAACCCTGGAAAGGGTCACCTGAACTCAGAATTGACTTGATGCACTCAACACAACTGGATACAACTAAATTATGCTTGTCTGGGCCATCTCACACAATTTGTAGCCTGAGACAAACTGACAACTGGCATCCCTATATACCCAGTTTATCTCAGCACCTAAGATAGAAAAATATGTGCCTCCTCCAAAATTAAAAGTACAACATGGGCTACAGCCCCTGAAATCTTATGCCAAATAAAATTTGCCAGTCTTTAAGAGGTGCAAAGGTTATTTGTGAGTTTTACCACTACATACTAACACTACTTACTAACATGGCTACCCATGGAAATCTGGTAATCTCAACAATTCAGTAGCAATTTGGTGTTCTTTTGTGATACTGTACTCTTAATCAGTTGCCTGGGGCAGCCAACCATCTAATGATATGGTTAATTTTGACAGCCATTGTAAGAAAAGAGTTGACAAATGTTGGGTTGTAGAGTAAGAAACATTGCTGCTGCAGTTTCCCATTACCACCCCTTTTAAAAAATCTTGCCATACCCATTCCTGGTGACCTTTTCTAATGTTATTTCATTATGTACTCATAAGTGGTTTACCATTCCCTCCTTCTGATGGTACCCAGGGACTATGCAGATTGCCCAAGGCCACAAAGGCTGGCAGTTCTCCCAGGAGGGATAGTAGAGAATTGAATTTAAAATCTCAGGCTTTGCAGCCAAGTAAACAATTCTCTATGAGACCATGGTGGCTTAGTGGTTAAGACATTGAGTTTGACCAGAAGGTTGACAGATCAGTAGTTCGAGACTTGAGTAGTGTGTACTGGAGTGAGCTCCTATCGTCTGTCCCAGTTCCTGCCAACCTAGCAATTCGAAAGCAAGAAATTGCAAGTAGATAAATAGGTATTGCTTTGGCGGGTAAGTTAACAGTGTTCTGTGTGCTTTGGCATCTAGTCAAGCCTGCCACATGACCACAGAAATGTCTGCAGCACTGGCTCTTTGGCTGAAAACGGAGATGAGCACTGAACCCTAGAATCGGATGAAATTGGCTTTCTAGCAAGGGAGGCCTTGACCTATACTAAACAACTCACTAAGCTATGCAGCCAGCACATTACCCCGCTATTACTGACAAAATATCCAGGTTTAGCAACCTAAAACCATCCAAATAGTGTCCCCAGGTCCGGTTTGTAACCGATAATTTCTTCTAGTCATGGTAACACAACTGATTATTTTAAAGGAATGTGAACAAAATCAGTTTAAGATGCAGATCTCTTAGGCAACAGTCTTTCTCTCATACCCCTTGACATACTAACATTGCCTTGCTATACTGTACTATTAAGTGCCTTTGAATTTGTCACACACATGACTGAGCCAAAATTTGTGTAGGCAGAGATGATTACATGGTTATTAGCCACATCATCTGTCAAAGCTGATAATATAAGCCCCTGGGATACGTTTAACAGTTTAAAGATGCAATCTACTTGGGATTTAGGCATATCTACTTTGAAATATACCCCATTTAAATCAACAGGCCTTGCAAATAAGTGTGTCTAAAGGTGGGCTGTAAATGTTTCTCTACTTATAAAAAAGATAGCTTTCATATTGCCATTCAGTGTTACTTTGAAAATATCAAATTGTGCATGGCTTCAATTAGGCAGGAAGTACCATCTTACTGGCAGAAAGCAGCAATGGTTTAGATTTGTCTATAGTTGAACATTAAAAAAGACAAGAAATGTGACTACAGAAGAATAGTGAAAGATTTTGTAAACCTTGATTCAATGATCAAAGACTGAGACTTTGAAGGGCATCAATGAAGGAGGTAGAAAATAACATCAGGTGCAAAGACATATTACTAGAGACCAAGTTCATCCAGACTACGCTATTCCTGATTACTATGTACAGATGGGAAAGATTAAGAAAGCTAATAAGCAAACAAAAATAAAAAAATGATGTATTTGAAATATTGTGCTGGAGGAGAACTTTCCAGATACTGTGGACCACCAGAAAGATGCGGGAGTGGTGGGGGTGGGCAAGTGTGCTAGATTAAATCAAGCCTGAAATTTCTTTAGAAACAAAAATTATGAAACTGAGGTCCTTGTAGAAGAAGGAGGAGATGGCAAAAAAAAGAGGGGACAAATCATAATTAACAGATTGACAAAACCTATACACAGGATAAGAAACTAGATAGAATTCCTAGTTCACTGAATATACACTGCAAAGTAAGATGTGAGTAAGGGGCAAATTGAAATCATTACTAAAATAGCCACTTCACAGCACAAGCTGTTTATGGCCTTAGCTGACCTCCGTAATGAGAAGAAAGCCAACTCGGCATGTGACATGAAATTCTAAACCATTTATCAGGAAGGGAGAGAGAGATGACATGGATAGTTTGTTGTGGTGATGTACTGGGTGCAGGCCTGAACATATTTTCAATCAAAATGCCAATAAATAAAGCTCAGTAGGTTAAACAAATAAAAACTGTAGAATTATTTAACTCTACATTTTACTGAGGACAAGGGAATTTTTTTTAAAAAAAATTCCTTAACTCTCCACCAGTTATTAAAATATGTTATTCATGAGAGGAACTGTTAGAATTTTTGTGAAGATATTTAATACATTAAAGTTCTATTCCTGCAAAACAAAATATATCTAAACCTATAAATCCAAGTGTTAACTGTTGGAACTTGCTATATGTTTCTGCACCCGTCCATCCTATCCCATACCGAGCCTCCTGCACTCGCCCAAACCCGGTACGGAGGTTATTGAAGGGTTGGGAAACATGCCACTGGGGCAAGAGCCCCATGAACGTGAACAAAGGGAAAGAACTTCAATTCCCAATGTTCTTTGCCAATCAGGCTGAGAGGCGCAAGCAAAAAGAATGTTGGGAAATGCGGCGCGGCCAATTAAAATTGAGCCGCAGAAAAAACCGCCGCATGAACGCAAACCACAAATGCAAAACTACAAGCCCCAGCATCCTGTGCGCCATGAGTGTGCAGAATGCTGAGAAAGCCAGCGCGCAAAAAAAAAATTACAAAACGCAACGGGAACGCAAGTCCACCTCAGGCAGACGCAGTGCCTCACAGCTTCACAAAACAAAAAAAAGCCACAAAACTCCACCGCGAGACACCCGCCGGCCGTCTTTCCCGGAGTAACAGGGAGAAGAGGGACTCCCTCTCCTCCACGCTACTCCACCAAAGACACGGTGAGACCACCACCGGCCTCAAGGAAAGTTGAGCCAGGGTGGAAAAACAACCCTCCAAAACAGGCAGCAGTTCGTCAGGGGAAGCACCCTCCCTAGCAGATGATTGGCTTATGCCTTTGTACTTCCGAATACAAAAGCAGCAGCCAGCAATCCGCAAGGAAGAGCACCACCCCTTACGGATCGCTGCCTGCCGATCTCCGGTTAGGTAAGCCAGGAGAAAAAGGAGACAGAAAGGAGAGAACCATCGTTAGGCAGAGATAGCTCTTCTCTGCCCCCTCCTTCTCCCCCGACCTACCTAACGAACCTTCCCAGGAGAAGAACGGGCTGACTGCCTCCTCCTCCTTTCCCCCAATGCTGCATCGAAACCAAAATTCAAAGCAGCAATGGGGAAAAGAGAAACCAACAGCCAGCCTATTCTTCACGCTAAAGTAAACACCAAAATCAAACACCAAAATTAATAAAAAAATAAAACAAAAATAAATCAATAATTTTTAAAAAAACATTACTAAGCAAAAAGTAAACCACAAAATACACAAACAAAAACATCCACACTACCACAAAAGCACACAAAACACCTAACTACAACATGAAAATACCACAAATTACATAAATAAACAACAACAAATTACACAAATAAACAACAATGAAATAAGAAAAATTAAACAAAACCAGAAATAACCAAACCAATTAAACCAACCTAAAACCTAACCAAAACAAAAAAAGAACAAACAGAAACACCTCCCAGCCCACTACCACAAAAACAAAACAAAGAAAAACCCCATAAAAAAGAAAAACAGACAGCTCACCAGTACGTCCTCCCTCCACGACGACCTGAACAGAAATGGAGAAACAAAGACTACTTACTGGAAGAAGCCCCACCTAGAGGCCAGGAGAGAAAAAACACGTGAAAAGAAACCAAAACCACTAACAGCCCCACCTGCAGGGAGAATAGTAAAAACAAGTCAAAAACATAACAATAAATCAAAAGTTTACACAAATAACAAACATATGTTAAATAAATAAAATGAAAAGATTTATAACATCCTGTGTTGAGTTTTAACTTAAATAAAAACCCAAAACATCTAAACACAGTTAAAAAACATTGAATGTAAAAAACATGTACTTTCACATTTTTAAAAATATTACCTACGGTACAATTATTAACCAAAAGAAACACAACAAACTAAAACATTATTTGGTTAAATAAAACAATTTGAAACAATTATATCATCCTTTGTTATTTTTTAATAAAAAAAACCAAAAAAAGCTGATCACAGTTTATAACAGCCCGGCACCGCCGGGCAAACTATGCTAGTGATATTATAAAAACTTATAACTACAGCTCAGGGGCATTATATCTGTGGTAAATAAGCCGAATGGCTATGCTAATAGAGGTGGTTAAAAACAGAGTTGTGTAACTCAGACTAGAATCTAGATCATTTAGTTCTGCTAGTAAACAGATTGAATTTCAACTGAAGGTGAATTAAGCAACAGTAGAGTGTGGAAAGCATATATGATTAGGATTTCATCTCTCTGAAGAGACATGGGAAGTGGCAGTCACTCTCCACTTATTTCCAAAAATAAGAAGTGTTTGTTAAGATCAGTCTCTTTTACTTCAAAATGATTAGTGTAATCAGGAGTATAAAAAGGTTTAGAACCCAGTCTTCTGTGCTCATTCAAACTATATGTTTCTGGTCTCATAATGTGTGAAAAGGAAAATTGATCCAAATCTATAGACTCACATTTCTTCCAAAACTTTTATGCAAGTGGCAAAATTAGAGAAAATGGAAGTATCTGTTGTACTTGCAGCCAACAATCACATCATGTTTTGTGTTTGTTTTGCATACTAACATGAAGATGGGAAGAGCCAGAATTTAACATAGTCATTGCCTGTTATGAATCTAAATAGCCAATCAGCAGGCTAAATGTTTCTTCTCTCCAAAAATAACTGCTTTCCATTCTGTATGTATGTTGAGCTGTGTGTTTGGCTGGTGTTGTTGTTCAGTCTGTCTATTCTGTTTGAATGGTGTAGTTAGTTGTTTAGTCTAGTTCAGTCTCTTTTGGCTCAAAATGTGTTAGTCTCAGAAAGTCACTAACTCAGTACCATCTTAAAAACATAATTTGTTTGAGGCTTTTTCTGCCACCTTTTTGCATCATTAACTGCTGCATTTTTTTTTTGCCTTCTTCCTGACAGCTTTATTTTAACACGAGCCTTGTTAAGTAACATTTTTCCTTTTGTTAAAGCTGTGCCTGAATATTTGCTCAGTAGCTTAACTAAGATAGAAGAAAGGGAGAATTGCATTTCAGAGTATTGAGCCTTAATCTTTGGCTACACCACTGCCGGGAACATCCCCGAGCCACCCACCATTCCACCCACACCGCCACTGCCGCTGCCGACCAACCCAAGCCACCCTCCACTCCTCCACCACACCGCTTCCCTGCCTGGAGGAGCTGCATAGCACCAACTCATCCGGTCTGCAACCTCACTTCAGCCACCACTTCCCCTTCTGCAGCTGCCGCATCAATCCTTGTCTCCTCCACTTGGCTTGGTGTGTCCCTAATGGTGATCCATAGCAGGGCGGATGTTGTAAGCCTTAGAAATGTTTCCCAATATTCAATCCCCTGGCATTCTTGGAGTACAAGAACCACTATCTCTGACCACTCTAGTACATTTGATGTCTTAGCTTGTATTATTTATGGTATTTTGCACTGTTATTTCTGTATGTTGTTGTATTTCCCCTCCCCCTCCTCCTCCTCTTCCCCCGTACTTATGATTTGCTTTGTATTTATTTGATTGTTTTGTAAACCGCTTTGAGTGGTCAATAGACTAGTAAAGTGGTATATAAGCATACTAATTGCAGGCGCACCCCCCAATAAAGGACTCAGACACCAATGAAAGTGGATAACGGCATTGGGCCACATTTATTGATTCATGCCCTAGTCCGAATTATAAATTTCTATTGGTAATTGACCAATCATAATTCTTAAGGCAAGCAGGCCGAAGTAACACTGGTAAGGTACCACCCAAAATTGCCAACGGCAATTGCTACAATGTATCCATTTGTATCAATTTGTTTGTTGACCACAAACAAATTGTTGACCGTAGTCAATATCTAACTAATGACCCCACCCTCTGACGCGTATCCGTAAAATCACGGGGTGATGCATGCTGTCTAGCTATAGCCATCACCCCGTCGCCTAGTTCGTCGTTGACCAGACAACGTTTAACCAACTTATGCCTGTCTAGTGTTGTCCAGTCAATTGCGAACTTGCCGGATACCTGTGGGTCATAATGTTTACCTTACCAGTGCTACCCGCCCATGTGACCAAAGTCAACAGCAGCAGCAGAAAAAAAACCCTATGTCAAACCATAGCAACAGTGTGGGATGGGCGAAAAAACCAGGACCCGGAAGCCAATATGGGTCCCAGCCAAAAATTCCCACCCGGCCCCGAAGCGACCAAAATATCACACTGTTAACTAGGGAGGGGGTGGAGGGGAAAAACTTCTCCGCTCCGTCGCTTCTCAAAATGGCAGCTCGGCTGCCTCGTGGCCACCCCTTTTATAAGGGAGCTGGCCACGCCCCTAACTACCCGGATGCCTTCGTCCTGTGGGGGGGCCCCCGCAAAGAGCGCGGCGGCCATTTTGGCGCCACGCTTGCATTGCAGGCGCACCCCTCAATAAAGGACTCAGACACCAATGAAAGTGGATAACGGCATTGGGCCACATTTATTGATTCATGCCCTAGTCCGAATTATAAATTTCTATTGGTAATTGACCAATCATAATTCTTAAGGCAAGCAGGCCGAAGTAACACTGGTAAGGTACCACCCAAAATTGCCAAAGGCAATTGCTACAATGTATCTATTTGTATCAATTTGTTTGTTGACCACAAACAAATTGTTGACCGTAGTCAATATCTAACTAATGACCCCACCCTCTGACACGTATCCGTAAAATCACGGGGTGATGCATGCTGTCTAGCTATAGCCATCACCCCGTCGCCTAGTTCGTTGTTGACCGGACAACGTTTAACCAACTTATGCCTGTCTAGTGTTGTCCAGTCAATTGTGAACTTGCCGGATACCTGTGGGTCATAATGTTTACCTTACCAGTGCTACCCGCCACACGGAGGGGCTTCAAAGAAGGCTCGACGCCCCCCCCCCAGACCGTCAGCTCGGTCAACAGGCCTGCTCGCCAATCACCCAACAGGAGGTCCATACCTCCTCGCGACAGATGGACCCCATCCCCTGCATACAAGTCATAACTTTGGAGGCTAATAGCGGGGTGACGACTGACCCTCCCCCAAGCCCTGTAGACACTGCCCTATTCACCATGCATCTAGCACGGTCAAGGGCCAGGAGGTCAACACCCCCTCTGTAGGAATGGCGCGGGACCATGTCCGACCAAACAAGGGTTGTGGCGGGCCAGACGTAATGCAGGTAGGCGAGGTCCTCGCAAATCGCATGCTTCAGTGACAAGCCGGTGACCTGGCCCAAATCATTGCCCCCCAGGTGTATGATCAGAATGTCAGGCGGGTCAGCATTCTGGCCTGAAAAAAGGAAAGGCAGCAGCTCCCGCCATAACATCCCGGGCTTACCATGCCATGTGAGACTTGCGTATGCACCCAGTCCCAGTCGGGGTCCCCACTCTGTCGCCGCAGCATAACGCGCTGCCCTGTGCACGTAGCTATGGCCCACCAGCCATACTGTCACCGGTGTGATACGACACCCCGGGTCTGTAAGGAAAAATGAGGGAAAGTAGGTAAGGTGACTGGGTTGGTACTCACGGCGGGAGTGGGCGCACATAAAACTGAAAACATTGCGAACCCCACCGTCCCATGCTACGTATGTCAGCCCCTGAGTACCCAAAAGCAGCTGCGGTTGAGGTCGCCCCTATACGGAATGAATGAGTGCCATAGCGGGCGCCTGGGAGGCCCACACTGGCCAGCGCTTTGCCCGTCACCTTCCAAAATTGAAATTTAGTAAGGGGAGACCCATCTTGGTGACAGAAAAACAGGCCATGGTGCGTGCCACGCAGTGCCAGGAATTCCTGTAGGGCACCAACCGGACAGATGTCTGCCGAGGAACATCGTAGCAGTCTACTCCACTGCCTACGCCGTGCTGATACGTTTTAGAGGAGCGTATCCCCAACTGAGCCCAATATTGTTCACTCAGACATCTTCGAGTTCCAGTGCCCTACGACTTGCATCCGCCTTATACAGCATCTCAAGCTCGCCGATGCGGAGCACTCCAAAAAAGGCCACCGTTGTAGCCGCATGAAATGGGCTGCCTCATCTTATCAAAACAGAGGCCAGGCCAGCCCCGGGCCAATTGGGTAAAAACCCCTGGGGAAATCGGGTGGCGGTCGTCCAGGCAACGCCCACGCGCGCGCACCCACCCCTCCAAAACATGTCTCACACGGAAGTGAGTGGTGCTGTCCACGACTTGCATCCGCCTTATACAGCATCTCAAGCTCGCCGATGCGGAGCGCTCCAAAAAAGGCGAGCGTTGTAGCCGCATAAAATGGGCTGCCTCATCTTATCAAAACAGAGGCCAGGCCAGCCCCGGGCCAATTGGGTAAAAACCCCTGGGGAAATCGGGTGGCGGTCGTCCGGGCAACGCCCACGCGCGCGCACCCACCCCTCCAAAACATGTCTCACACGGAAGTCAGTGGTGCTGTCCACATGACCTCCCACTTTGGCCATAAAAGCCAACGCTGACAGCTTAGATGCTATGGTGCGAGGTGCAAAGCCCTGGGCATGCAGGTAAACCATGAACCGCAGAACATGGGTTACCGGGATCGGCCAGGTTCCTGGCATTTGAAATTGGGTACAGAATGCTCTGAAAGAATTAAATGCGTGGTGATACACCTTACGCGTGCGTGGCGCTAGTGACAGGCCAATCGCCCGGTTCACCTCTCCTTGCCGATGTTCCATATCCCGTCCGGGAGTGGCGAGGGAAATTCCTCCGCATCCGGGGCCAAGGCACGGAACCGGGAGATCTGCAGGGGGGACAAAGCATCAGCAATATCATTAGTAACCCCTGGGACATGCCTGGCCCTGAAAAGAACGTTGAGGCGCAGGCTGCGCAACGCAAACTGGCGCACTGGGTCCATAACCCTGGGCGATTTAGAGCTCTGTGCATTGACAATGTGGACAACAGCCGCATTGTCACACCAAAGTGGACAACCGAGTTGGCCCCCTCCTCGCCCCATAGCATCAAAGCACCCAGTATAGGGAAAATTCCAGATACGTGAGACCACGCAGGCGACCCGTGCCTGCCCAGGATGGTGGCCACCCACCATAGGCCCACTTCCAATTGAAGTACGTCCCATAACTCAGGGATCCCGAGGCATCGGACTGTATCTTAAAGCGAGGGGAAGCCAGGAGCTGAGACCTCCAAAATGACACCCCATTGAAATCCCTCAGGATCTGTAGCCAGACAAGCACGTCTGCCCTGATACCCCGGGTAAGTCTAACCCTATGGTGGGGCCTGGATAATCCTGCCATGGCGTCGCGCAAGCGCCGCGCAAATGCCCTGCCCGGTGCGACGACCCTGCCAGCGAAATTGAGGTGACCATGTAGCACCAGCAGGTCCCTCGGTGATGCCATGCGCTTGGCCAGCAAGTCCGAGATAAGGGCCACTAGCTTTGACACCTTATCCCGCTGCGACCTAGAAGCCTGTGCTACCGTGTCAATCTCCACCCCCAGGAATACTAGCTGTGTAGGCGGGCCCTCGGTTTTTTCGGGCACTAAAGGGACACCAAGTTCCTCCATTAGCGTCTGAAATGTGTTGAGGAGACGTGTGGACGTGTCCCAGCCCCGTTCAGCCCCGAATAAAATCATCCAGGGAATGGGCTACAGACCGGGACCCTGATCTGCGAACAAAAGCCCACTCTAGGAAGATGGAGGAACGCTCGAATGCCGAGCCCGAATTGGAACAGCCAAAAGGCATGGCATCATTGCAATAATATGCTCCCCGGAACGGGGGCGCAGGGACAGGGCCAACGACCCTGCCCGCATAGACCTCCTTATCATTGCTGGCAGGAGCCACCTCCTCCCTCCCCCTAAGGGATAAAGATTGGGGGCATCCTGAGGGGACCTATCACCCATGAAAGGGATACGTAACCCCTGCCTAAAACCCTGAAGGAGATATCCGCATCCTCTCCCTTCGGGAACAATGTGAGCCAGCGCTCCAACATGTCCACATTAATTGGGGAGGGAGCCCTTTGGTGAACTAGATCCATCTGCGGCAGTCTTGCCAGCCCCCTGTCCACCCCTCCCTCTGCCCTGCATCCCTCCAGGCCTGGGACAGGCAGAGGCCGCATGGGGGCCAGCACAGGGGGGGACACTAATGTCTGTATTCGCCATTCTTGCTATTGCAGGAACCATTGGACGAGAAAGTCCAGCACAGCAGGCGGGCTGGAAACCCCCTGCCCTGCCCCCTGGCAGTGGACCTGTGCTGGGGCCGCCCGCTGGATCGCATGTCCACAATGGTATCTCTCCCCGGGCACGGGGGCGTCATGTACAAAAGCCACAGCCTCTGGCATGGCTCAACCCACCTAATGTCGGGGTGCCGGGGAATCCGCATATGGAATTAGACGTCATAAGCCAACCACGATGGGCCCGGAAAGTCAACCATCGCCCGGTAGATGTTGTCCATACTGGACCATCGGAATTACAAAATCCGGCCGGGCCCTAAGGTACACCGCCATGTATATGAGGTAGGCCGGCAACCAGTCGGCCCACTTACGTGGTGGCTTGCTACGACGTGCCTGCTCCTTATCCTTCTCATCCTGCCCCCCCCCTACTCCTTGGTGGGCCCTCTGTTGAGGAGTGAGAAGATATCCACGTAATCCCCCTGCCAGATCTTCTCTTTGGTGGTCTGTGCCAAATGGACACCCAGCGGTAAGGAATACCCCGCCGTCAGCAAGGCCAACCCGGGCACAACAGGAACTGCTGGCATCTGAAAGGGGGCCTGTACTAACCCAGCCACCCCCAAAACATTCCCCACAGGGTAGAAAACACCCCCCACCACGGGGCCCTGAGTGGTAGTTGTCGTCGCCAGGTGGGGCGTCAGCGGCTGGACCGCCGCCCCACCCGCGCGAGGCCAGGCCATTGAAACCCCCCCCCAACGTGGCCACGTGTGTAGGTGCACTAGCTTGGACCGCATACTCACGTGCTGCACCCCCGTAGGCCGCCCCCACCGGGGGTTCTGGCCCACTGGGGGCGTCGGAGCTCACCACCGCCGTTGAGCTCGTCGATGGGGCCTGACCCGCACCGGTCTGTTGAATGGGGAGCTGCGAGGCAGTGGCCCAGGTCATGCCACGCGCCTCAAGCAGCTCGACCCGTCCCGTCGCCTGCCGCTGCCCCGCAGACGACGCGTCGAAACGAACCCCAAAGGGAGACCAAGAGTGGCCAGCACGGGCCAGGGATGTCTCGAGGGCCGCAACGCGGGCCAATAAGGCTTCCACGCTGACATGGGGCAAAGGACCAGCCGGCTCGCCTACTGCAGGCATGGGTACAGGTCCCTGCACCCCGGGGCCCGAATAGGGCAACAACCCCACACCCGGGCCTGTTAGGGCCGATGTAGCAACCTGCCAGGGAAGGGGACCGGACCACCCCCCAAGGCTGGAAGGCCTCGGAGCGAGCTACGCTCCTATAAAGGGAGGCCCAGCGGAATGGGCGACACCAGGAGAGGTGTCCACCGCTTGCGGGCCGAGGGCCGCAGCCCCTACTGGCCCCGTGCGTGGGCCACCATCCTCTAGCCAGGGGGGATATACCCCATTCCACCGGTCCCAGTGGGTGCAAGCAAATGCGGCTGCTGGGGAGGCGCAGCCGCGGTCTTCCAACCCAGATTGCGCCTCCGAACCGCACGAGCCGCGCTCGCAGCCGCCTTCTTCTTCGCGGGCCTCCCAGCCAATCGATGGGAAGCCGAAACGAGAGAATTCAGCAGCCAAAAGGCTTCCCGGTAAAAGACAAAAGCGACGGAGGTAAGAGGGGAAAACTTCTCCGCTCCGTCGCTTCGCAAAATGGCAGCTCGGCTGCCTCGTGGCCACCCCTTTTATAAGGGAGCTGGCCACGCCCCTAACTACCCGGATGCCTTCGTCCTGTGGGGGGGCCCCCGCAAAGAGCGCGGTGGCCATTTTGGCGCCGCGCTTGCAATATAAATAAATAAATAAATTGAACCCTACTAGACAATCTAAATAAATATACATCCTGTTCTATGCAAATATTTAATGTACATTTAACCCTTTTCAGCATTACTCTTCTGGTTTGATACTTCATTGACATAATAATAATTCCATGTCAGAAATTATTCTAGGTTGAAAGGATTTGTGCTGGAGAAACTCATCTCAGGGGACGCCCGAATGAGGATCCTTTCCTGTCCCTAAGATCTTTTTCCCACTGAAGTGGTCCCTATTTATCTACTTGTAATTTCTTGCTTTCAAACTGCTAGGTTGGCAGGAGCTGGGACAGAGACGGACGCCCAGGTCTCGAACTGCCGACTTGCCGACTTTCCAGCTAGCAAGGAAAGCTTCTTAACCACTGAACCACCTCAGCTTCTGTTCATTGACACAAGAAGTGGCAATTGTGAATACAGTATTCAGTCTCTTCTAGGGAGCCACATTATATTGAACTGAAACAAAATTCCCATAAAACTCAGATTTATCTTTTACTCCCTTATTTTCCTAACAATATTTAGCTGGAGGCATAGATGTTGCTTCTCATACCATTTTTTTTTACCCTCAATCCTTCATGTGCTCTAAAAGCCAAGACATTCCACTAGGTAGGTAGCATTAAACTAGTTAAATTAGATTGACCTTATTGACATACCTGTCAACCTTCCTGGATTGCCCGGGATTTCACCTATCTCTCACATGATCAACCACATGGTTGCCAATATATCATTGATGGTTTTAGGTCTTTCTGTGCAATTGGGCTTTGGGCAAAATATAAAATAAATTAATTAAGAAGCCCTCACTAGCACCCAGAGGTGAACTGAGTGGGGAGGGACAATTTTGCAGAAGGGGAAGGAGCTCCTCAGCTGTGCAGATTAGGATGTGTTAGGAGGCCTACCCTTTCTGATTCTTCTTCTGGAGAGTCACTGTAGGGAAAACAAACAATGAAAGCCATGTGATCCTTACACAATACAAATGCAGGAGCAAGACAATACCTTTTTTGGATCACAGGGGGGAAATCAAATACTGTGCAAGCTTTCATGATTCAAAATTGCTTCTTCAAGCACGCACCAGTTTCTTGTGGTTAGTGCAATAAATTATAAAGGTCTTCTAAAAGTTCATGACAGATGTCTGTGCCAAGCCCTGCTTTTTAATGATGAGTTAGAAAGAAAAAATCTAACAGGCTTCATCAGCTTGCTGTTGGTTAGGTACCATCCTCTTACTCTTTAAACATAGGAAACCAAGGTACTGTATATGTGTATGGCTCTCTAAAGATAGCTTTCTTTTGAAATGGTAAATTTCCATTTGGCAGGAGAACAGGGCAATCTTCCATCAGGGAAAGTTAACATTTAGTTTACTCACCAGGTAAATTAGCCTAAACAGTCAATTAATAATATACCCAAGTGGTTGGAATCAGATGTTTCCTTCAGCTTGTAGTCCTGCTGGGCTGCTGTTAAAAGTTCTTGTTAAAGGTCTTGGTGGTGAAGTATCCTCAGTAGTTCCAAAAACTACTACTGTAGGAAAAGTCATTTCTTCTGCCTGGAAACATCTGTAGCATGTGGTGGTAAGATCCATGAGTCAGAAGAAAAACTTTGAGCTGCAGGAATTCATGTCAGAGAGCAGCATGGTCTAGCTGTGTTTGAAGAATTGAATGATTTCAATGCATCACAAAAAATAAACACTGTCTTGTCTGCTACTTGGTCTAATCCATGTGTCCTATACTAAATCAAGTGCGCTGAATCCAAATCTGAAGTCCGATTCTGTCTAGGGTGTCAGGATCTTAAGTAAGCAAATTTCACCCTCTTAGCATACCTGTCAAGATGCAGTTGATAAAATACAGGAAGCACCGCTGCCTTTGACAGGTGCACATGCACAGAAACACCTCACGCATGTGCACCTCTGCCTCTGATGGGTGCGTATGCGCAGTAACCCCCCCCCCTCTGGCCACTCCAAATTCGAGATGACAGCGGGACAAAGGGGGAAAGAGGGGTAAAATACGGGATTTCCTGGACAGTACGGGACACTTGACAAGTATGCCTCTTGGTTGGGTTCTTGCATTGATCATGCGGGGTATATTTGTCACAAATGTAGCAAAAACTATCCGATTTATTAACACAGCTCCACCTACTCATCTTTAGCTCAAAACAGACTCACTATGGCCTACCTGTACTATCCAATAAGATGGCTTTGCACTAGAGAACAACACTTGGTCCATCTTACCTTATATACCTATTTCTGATGTCAGCTCACTGACTTGCCCAGAAATGCCTGGCCACTGTTGGAACATGCATGCCACCAGGGTGTGTGATTGAGATGAGGAGGCAACAGGCATAGTGGTAGCTGCAACTGTTATAATGTTCCCATGTAAAAATACATTACCCAATACCATTTGAACAGCTATAGCACTCCTATAACTTAAAATCTGTATCAGCACACTGGATATCATGTAAATCATGTGTTATTCCCAGCAGCAAAATCGTTGTTATGCAGTGTTTTTTGAGGTTGTCCCAAAAGCAAGAACCATTAAGGGAATTATCCTCATATGTAATTTCTACACCCAAGGGGAATAGGACTGGTATGGGTATCCTTTCTCACCCTCCTTGTATAGAAATTATTGTGAACAGTGAGGTGTTGAGTGGAAGTAGTATTATTTACCTTTCAATCCTTACATACCGAGAATGACCAGTAAATACTAGGATGTACTGTACTATGAAAGGAGTAGAGTTTGAAAATTTTACATTTTTGGACTACAGCTTTCAGCAAGCCCAGAACAGGAATTTGTCCATGCCCTGGAGATAAGGATATCAGTCTTTGCAGACAAATGGATCTCCTCTGTGGAAACATACCATTCTAAATGGCTTTCAAGCATGAGCAGGGGCTTGTCTATTACACAGTACTGGACAAAAGCCAAAACACAAGAGGATGAGCCTGCTGATCTATTCATTGTTGCTTCAGCAGAACACAGATGCTTTCCCATTATTGAGTTAAGCAGTAAGCCTATTTGGTTCCTTCCCATGCCATTAAATTTGTTCTACATGCACTTTCCAAAGTGGCAGCTGGAACAGACTGGAGGCAGGCTCTTTTGTATCTGAATAAAAATAGAATTTTTTAAAAAAAATCTCTGAAAAAACATCTTGATAGAATGTAGAAAGGTAGTAATGGGAGGACTTTACCTTTCTCACTGTATCTTTTGACTTTATTTGCAGTGAAAATTGCCTCTCAGACTGAGAGTTTATGTAAATCAGGAAAATAATGGGAGAGGGGCAGAGGATTGTTGAATACGCTCCTTTGCCATATATATTGAGATCATTGTGCTGTGGCTAATTTCAGAATCATAAAAAATGATAGAAATATAAGGAGATAAATCACAGCTCTTGTGTGCCATTTATTTGCAACACCATAACAATAACAATGATAATAGCAGCAGCATACTGTCAAGTCAATTCTGGCTTACAGTGCCCCTTGCCATGGCTTTCCAAGTAGAGAATACACAGAAGTAGTTTACCCCAGTATATAGGTAAAGATAAAGGTCATCCTTGCTCGAAAGCCAGTTGTATCTGACTCTAGGGTTCAGTGCTCATTTCTGTTTATAGCCGGAGAGCCAGTGCTGTCTGTGTTTGCAGACATTTCCATGGACATGTGGCAGGCATGCCTAAACACCAAAGTGCATGGAACGCTGTTTACCTTCCCACCAAAGTAGTACCTATTTATCTACTTGCAATTTATTGCTTTTGAACTAGGTTGGCAGGACCTGGGACAGAGATGGGCATTCATTCCATCATGCAGTACTCGAGTTTTGAACTGCTGACCTTCGCCTCCCAGTCAACATTTTAACCACTTGAGCCACTGCATACAGGTTGCTAAATTTAAAACTACAATTGCTTATGCAGCAACAATGAATTGATTGATCAAATTTACATGGGATTTCATTTGGAACAACATCCTGTGAAAGATGTTGTAATAAGCAGCAAACAAAGGACTAATCCCTCTTGAATTGGTGCAACACAGATTTTTCAAACATAGCAAGGTGAAGCCTGATGTATGTGAAACATCTCAAGAGAGCTAAACCTCTTTGTACTGCATTAGCACAACTTTTTTGTGTGAGGTTGACTATGGCATAGCAAAATGCATGAGCAGCAGGGAATAGAGGTGAAGTGTAGAGAAAGGAGACGTGTGATAACCACTTTGCAAAACAGCCAGGTTTCACTGAACTGTTTCTGTGCAATAACAACACCACATTTTATGTGAGTAAATTGGGCTTAATGTTTGGTTCAACACAGAATTAGTTCCGAAAAGCACAAGAGTGGAAATCACATGCTAATTGTTTAGAGCATTTTGTTTTATTTCATTTCATTTCATTTTTTACCCTGCTTTTCTCCTCTGAAGGACCCAAAGTGGCTTGTATAATTAAAAAAGACAATATAAAAACTAAAAACTGTAGCGATGTCTGGCCGCTAGGGCGGCGTTAGAGCCCGGAGGAGACTGATCAATGACAACACGAGGCAACAGGAGCGAGATCAGATCAGTGCTTTATTGAAGAAAGGCAACATCATTTATAGGGAAAAAGCACAACGGTGGCAAGCTGTCACCTGGCTGGAAAATTACCTCACCCACGTACCCGGGTTAATGGGGAACACCTCAAAGGGAAGTTAATTAACTGGGGCAAACATGGACTTAGGAGTCTCATTGTCTTGGGGATTAGGCAGGGACAAACATGGCTTATTTGCGCCAGGGATTTCCCCCGAGCCGGGAGATGAGCTATGCACTTAATGTTTGACCGGAGTCAGCTATCTGCTTGCTTGGCAGAGTCGTAGGTCAGGTCACGGTAATTGGGTGAATCAACCCCTATATTTTATTCACCCCCTTGATTTGGCGGCCGCAGAGCCCACGGGCTGGGAGCGTCTCTCACCGCGGTGGCCTCTGGCGGGCCGTTCCATGCCCTGCGGGGCATGGGGAATCCGCATCTCCCCTTTATTTTCTATTTAAGGACCTGACTGGCGACCCTGCGCAAGAGCGGCATCAGCTGTTGAGCGGGTATGACGTCACGGAATTTCTCCCTGGGGCGGCACTTGGAGATCAGCGAGGGAATGCACTGAGCAAAACAGCAAAGCGTAATGCCTCGTATGGCTATCCCCACCACTACCTTAAGCACCGTTTGCAACCACCCCCAGGGGATCCATGACCACATCCAATTCCACAGGGAACTCCACCAAGCTCCCCATGCGGAACCCTCAGTAATGCCCTGGACTATGGTGTGGAGGTTCGTGATCTGGCTTTGGATCTTACGGGAGTTATCAGTAAGATTGAAACAACACATTCCATGAAAAGATTCGCAACCCAGGTGGTGCAGCAAGAGGAGGTAGTCGATAGCCGCTCGATTGTCAAGAACAGCATGGCGAAGTTCTGCCTGTTCCTGATTGAGGAGCGCTATCGCTGAGGAGGTATGGTTAATGGCTTTTGCCAAACCACAGGCCAAGCGGCCAGTCCTCCGTGCGTTGCCGACGGCCAAGCCTGGCACGCCGACAAGGCTGACTGCTAGTGATACGTACTCAGCGGGACTCATTACCCTAAAGCTGCTGTCACAAGAGCTGTCTAACTGGGTTGTGCGTGTGTGCCGTGTGAGTGAGGAAATGTCAACATTTGGTACATTCGTGTCATTTGTGCTTGGGGCAACCATGTCCTTAGTAGGAAGTAACAGTGTCAAACGGCTGATACAACACATTGAGTCCGACAGATTTGCAGGGATATAGTTCCATGTGAACTGGTTGCAGGTGAAAAACCACCCTGAAGGTAGGGTGACATGAGCGTACAGCGAAATGAGGGTCTCTGGTTTATTACAAGTCCAGTTGCCGCTGCCGGGGTCAAGGCAGCGGCGCCGAGTCTGACCGCCTGAGGTGCAGCCGGTCATTCGGGTACAAGCAGCGTCCGGGCTGACCGCCACTCGAGGGGTATGAAGAGTGGCTGCGTCAGCCGGCAAGGTTGATGCAAGTCGCCGTCCCCCCCAGCGTGCGTATGCTGAGAAGGTGGTAGGAGTGTGTGGGCCAAAGAACGCCTTCAGCAACCAGTCACCATCCTTGGTGCGCGCGTCCAGAGTGTGGCACACGGGGATGAGACAGGTGCTGAGGATAGATGCAGAACCAATGTCCTGCTGTAGGCAAAAATCGGACTGGTTGACGAGGCCCGCCAACCTTTCCCACAAGTTGTACCGCATTCGTGCGGAAATATCTTCGCCAGGCGGCAAGCCGCCGGCCTGGATCGGAGTAGCCTGAACGCCTCCCCCCAAAAGCAGGGAAAGGGCCAGGATGATGGTGATCGCCGCTGTGTTGGCGTGAATCTGGGCAAAAACTGCTGCTGTGAGGTTCTCCGGTGTCGGCTCTTTCTCCTCGCGCTGAACGGCGTCCTGGGCGTCACTGCAAAGAATCTTGACCATCCCCCAGGTGATCTTGGGCATTGGCGGCCGTTTCCTCCGGCGGGTCCTCTCGGTCAGGGTGAGGTCCTCCATCTCCGGGATCGGACTCGGGCCGGCCTGGTTCCACGCCATGCGGTTCCAAGTGGGGCTTGACACACCGGGCTGGAATCCAAACGACACCTGTAGGAGACATAACTGCAGCATACCCTCTTCCCCAGGTTATGAGCGGCACCGGGCCCCTCCAAGAAGGGTCTGGTGGCACTCGGTACCAGACCATAGGTCGCGGGAGAGCTTCCGAACGGCGGAAGTGCCTCTCCTGCGGCGCGCGATCCGAAAAAACATTAAGGTGATTGTATGTGAACAATACCTTGTTCAGGCAGAACTGTGCTTCTCCCTGTGATTTGGGGAGGGCTGGTGGCTCCCCCCTTTCTGTTTGTTTGTCAATATAGGACTTTAGCGTCCAATTGACCCGCTCTACAATCGCTTGCCCTTGCGGATTGTAGGGAATTCTGAATGTGTGCTTGATGTCCCAAGTAGCCATGAAGGCGGCCAACTGCCTGGAACTGTAGGCCGGCGCGTTGTCCGTCTTCACGTGCCGCGGCTTGCCCATCGCCGCAATGCAGGAAAGGAGGTGCTGCTCCACGTGGGAAGCAGCCTCCCCCCTCTGCGCCGTCGCCCAAACGAATTGAGAAAAAGTGTCAATGCAGACATGCATGTATTGCCATCTGCCAAACTGCGGCACATGCGTGACGTCCATCTGCCATACCTGATTAGCCTCTGTCCCTCGTGGGTTGACCCCCCACGAGGGCCCCCCCGGTGCTCCTGCACAATGCTGGCAAGAGCGAACTATACCCTGGGCCTGAGAGAGTGGCAGATTGAACTGTCTGGCGAGTGCCTTGGCGTTCTGGTGAAAAAAGGCATGACTCTGGATTGGAGTAGTAAAAACTCCCAAAACTGAACGTTGCTGAATTTCCCCTGCGGCCGCGTCCGCTCTGCTATTGCCCGCGGAAATCGGACCCGGTAGGTCTTGGTGACTTCTAATGTGGGCAATATAGAGCGGCTCCGTGCGGTTTCGCAGATGAAATTGAGCAGTGAGAAACAAGCTAAGCAAGTTTTTGTCTATCGCGGGAGTGATGTAGGCTCCCGGTAGACTGTGAAGCAAATTCCTTACATATAGACTGTCAGTGATGATATTTAACCGTTCTTTGGCGAAGGTGCGCAAGGCAAGGTTCACGGCCGCCAACTCCGCCCGCTGCGCGGACTTCTGTGGAAGAGTTAGCAGCGTGTGCCAAGCTTCGCCCTCCTGCCAGGTCAAAACACCATAGGTGCGACCTCCATCAGAGAAAACTGTTCTGGCCCCCTGAAGCGGGACCAGCGAGAGCAATTCGAACAAGTTGACCGTTCCTGTTTGCAGTGAAACAAGTCTGGGGTCCTTGGGCAAATGATATGCTAGACTCCCAGTGAAACCTTCCAAGGCTATCGGAAGCGAGTCGCCTAGCTGCATTAACTGATGAATTTGTTCCTTGGTGAACGGGACTATGATCTTGGCTAAATCGTGCCCAGAAATGTCCCTTGCTCTCAGCCTGCCGCGGTAGATCACCGCGGAAACCAGCTCCTGGGGCGGAACGATGTTCCGTGAAGATGTATTAGGCAAGTAGACCCATTCCACAATTTTCGCTCCCTTCTCTGAGTCCACTCCTAGTGCCCCAGTGAACATGGATCCTGACCGTACGACGTACAAATTCAGGATCGGGGCATATGGCCCCTGGGCGATCCTATCCACCCACCTCTGGCTGAGAACTTGGTTCACCTTCTCGAGCGCCAAGCGCGCGTCTCGAGAGATTTTTATCCGGTCTGCCGGCTGCTTACCTAAGGTTAGCAGCGAGAAGAGCGGTTTTAGAAGATCCGTATCTAAACGAAAATACGGTCTGGCCCAATTGATGTTTCCCAAAACTTGCTGCAACTCTACAAGGGTGACTGAGTCTTGTAAATTTATCTGAGGCAGAACTGGCGCTGCAAAAGAGCGGAGAAGCCGATGGCCCAAGTACAAGAAGGGCTCGGTTCTCTGCACTTTTTCCGGGGCAATGAGTAAGCCTTTGTCCCCCAGGCTGGCCTGGAGGTCAGAAAACATTTCGCTGCCAAGTTGCGGCAACGCTACTAAGATGTCGTCCATGAAGTGACAAACAATAGCTTTAGGGTAAAGGCTTCGGAACTTTGCCAGTGCGCCGTGAACATAAATTTGGCACAGGGTGGGCGAATTGAGCATGCCCTGTGGCAAAAATTTCCACGCGTAATGCTGCGTGGGCTCACCGTGGTTCACGACCGGCACTGTAAAGGCGAACCTTTCCCGGTCCCTGGGGTCTAAGGGGATTGTATAAAAGCAATCCTTGAGATCTACGACTAGAATCTCCCACCCCTCGGGAATCATGTTCGGATTGGGGATGCCGCATTGAAGCGGACCCATCGGCTGAATGCATTTATTGATCTCTCTGAGATCGTGGAGGAGTCGCCACTTCCCCGACTTCTTCCTAATAACAAAAATTGGCGAATTCCAGGGGCTTGTGGACCGTTCTATGTGTCCTGCGTCTAGCTGTTCCTTAACTAGCTGCTTGAGGGCAACTAATTTCTCTCCCACTACCGGCCATTGTTCTACCCAGACCGGAGTGTCGGTGAGCCATTTAAGTGGCAACGCCATTACCCGAAGGTAAGCGTAGCACCGTACTGCTGGAGAATGTCTCGCCCCCAAAGATTGACGTGCACCTCAAGAATGTGCGGCCGAATTACCGCCGTGCCGTCAGCCCTTGGGATTGTGACTTCGACCCACTCTCGGCTCCTAAACGCTTCCTGAACTCCACCTACCCCCCACACATCGGAGACCGGCTCAATGGCCCACTCTCTTGGCCACTGGCTCCTGCTGATCACTGTCACATCCGCTCCGGTATCGAGTAACCCTGAGAACACCCTTTTGTTCAAAAATACCTCGATAACGGGGCGCTGCTTCCACTCAATGTTGGTCTCCACTGTCGCTAAGACCTGGTATCCTTGCACTGCCTCACTCGCGCTCGAGCGGTCTGCTGAACCGGACTCTGAGCTGTCCCTGAGCCTTCCCTGGCTGCCTACTGGCGAGTGACAAGGAACCATGATCAGTTGCGCTAAGGTGTCTCCCTTGTGGATTGTTTGGGGCAGGTGTGTCCAAAGCTGGACCTGGAGAATGCCTGAAAAATTCGAGTCGATGACTCCTGGAATTATAAAAATTCCGCGTGCTCCAGCTACACTACGGGGCAAAACTAAACCTATAAAGCCTCTGGGCAGGGGTCCCATGTACTGGGTGTCGACCAGATAGACTGTGCCTGGCAGGTCGCATGTAACGTCCGCCTGGCAAGTCAATTCTAGCCCTGTGCTGCCCTTGGGGCTGGCCTGTGCCCTCGCAGTGCCTGGAATGTGCCTAGAATCTAGTCTCGTTCTGGGGAGTTCTGGATCTGGGTGAAGGAAGCCTCTGTTTGGACTGGGGCCAGAGACGTGCCCGGATTCCGGTTTCCCGAACTCGGACAATACCTGGCCCAATGATAGCCTTTCTTGCACTTCGGGCAGAGGGTGTTCGGAGCCTTGGGACGGTCGGACTTTTGCCCACCTCCCTTGGATCGGCACTCCCTAGCGAAGTGACCGACCTTGCCACAAGTGTGACATGCCCCTCTGTTCTTGCCGTTAGGTCTTCTTCCCCCCTGCACTGCTGCCGCTAGCAGACCCATCTTGTAGGAGTCTGTGCCAACGTCGGAGCATGCTCGGATCATGTCCGTTAAGGTCAAGTCAGGGCGATTGCCCAGGGACTGCAAGATTTTACGGCAGTCCAAGTTGGCGTTGTCTTTGGCTAACTTAATCATGAGCTCTTGTTGGGCTTGCTCATTGTCAATCTGCCTGCTGATTGCTTCTTCCAGGCGATTGATGAAGTCCATGTAGGGCTCTTGGGCTCCCTGCTTAATGGCGGTGTAATTTTTGGCCGTTTTGCCAGACGCTGGGACCTTGAAGTATGCCCTATAGGCAGCCTCGGCTGACATCTCTAGGGTGGCGAGAGGCAGGTTGATTTGAGCGTTGATGGACTCAAAGGCACCTGAACCATACAACTGGTCAGGGATTACCGCGCCTCCCAGCCTGGCAGCCCGAGCTTGCGCCTCTAGGCGGAACTCACTGTCCCAAATCATGTACTGGCTGGGGGTAAGCATCATCCTCATGACGGCTTTCCAATCGTGAGGAATCCACATGGTGGTTTCGCACACTTGCTGAAGCGTGCCCCTCGTAAAACGACTTTGGAGCCCTGTCTCTGAAATTGCTTTCCGTAAAGCCATGAGAAGCTTGTACGGGACTGGGGAGTGTACTATCTGCTGTGCGCCCGTGAGCGCGTCCATCTCCAAGCGGATGGGACAAATCTGTCGAAGTTCAGCTAGCTGTTCAACTGACAATTCCCCCTTCTTAAGTTCTATCTCAGCGGTGCGCTGAAGGGCACTCTTCACGACTAGGGAACCTGGGGCTGTCAGAGAAGCGCCAGCGCCTCTCATTCCTTGCGTTCCCTCGGTGACGTCTGCAGCTGTCACCGCGGGAAGGCTCCCTGCGCTACTCTGCTGATAGCTAATTGACGGATAGAGAGCCGTGGGCGCAGTCGGCTCGACTGGCTTGCCTGATGGCTCAACTAACGGGGGTTCTTTGGCCTCTACCCGGACTGGCTCGATCTGCTCTAAGAGCCTCCTACACTTCCTCCATGTGCGGACTATCCCTCCTGGAGCTTTCGGGGTTTGCTGAATGCAGTCTCCTATCTGATCCCAGAGCTTCAGGGTCAACGTACCTACTTCTGGGTAAAGTAGGCAGTGTTCCCTGAGGTACGCCAAAAGTCTCGCTAGTTCCCTGCTGTGAAATCGTAACTTAAATACCCTGGCCAGGATTCTGAACTCCTCTTCCCGAGTTCTTTGGCTAGCGGACGGACTTGGTCCATGAGAACAAGTCCCCATATTACCTGCGATTGGGTCTCCGGAAGATTCCTCCCCGGGACGAGTCGACGCGTCTTTGCAGGCAACAGGTTCGGGCGAGGAGTGTCTGGGGTAGCCCTCGGAGCGTGGACCTTCTGCCACGGGCCCTTCTATCGGCCTCTGCGGTGTCAGGGGCTCACAGCCTGCCCTGAGCGGAACGCGTTTCCCTCTATGGCAAACCTCCTCGAAAGCGGGGAGTAAGCTGTAGGAATGCCTCTCTGGAATGCCTCGCGGCGGGCCGTCCTCTGTCCGGCTGGCTGCCGACCAGAGCGCCGCGCTATCCTCCGGGCTGGCGGGTCGCGGTTCAAGCGTGGAACCGGACCGCGTGGATCGCTACTCACGAGTAGACCTCTCCGGGGTCCTTTACTCACGAGTAAATCACGTCGGGGTCACCAGCTGTAGCGATGTCTGGCCGCTAGGGCGGCGTTAGAGCCCGGAGGAGACTGATCAATGACAACACGAGGCAACAGGAGCGAGATCAGATCAGTGCTTTATTGAAGAAAGGCAACATCATTTATAGGGAAAAAGCGCAACGGTGGCAAGCTGTCACCTGGCTGGAAAATTACCTCACCCACGTACCCGGGTTAATGGGGAACACCTCAAAGGGAAGTTAATTAACTGGGGCAAACATGGATTTAGGAGTCTCATTGTCTTGGGGATTAGGCAGGGACAAACATGGCTTATTTGCGCCAGGGATTTCCCCCGAGCCGGGAGATGAGCTATGCACTTAATGTTTGACCAGAGTCAGCTATCTGCTTGCTTGGCAGAGTCGTAGGTCAGGTCACGGTAATTGGGTGAATCAACCCCTATATTTTATTCACCCCCCTTGATTTGGCGGCCGCAGAGCCCACGGGCTGGGAGCGTCTCTCACCGCGGTGGCCTCTGGCGGGCCGTTCCATGCCCTGCGGGGCATGGGGAATCCGCAAAAAACAGTTATTACAATATTAAAAAGGAAGTAGACATGTATCATATAAAAAAAAACCAATGCATAAAAATACTAAAAACACAATTTAAAGCACCAAGGTCCAAGCAATCTCATTTTAAGAACTCACCCATGGATAGGCAGTCACTGAAGGAAGGCCTTAGCCTGTTTGTGGAAGGACTGCAAAGATGGAGCTGGCCTGGCCTCTTGTGGGAGGGAGTTCCAAAGTCTAGAGCAGCAACAGAGGAGGCTCTGTGCCTACCAAATATACCGGTGAGGATGGTGGGATGGAGAGAAAGAACTCCCTTGAAGACCTTAATACCCGACCAGGCTCATAAAGGGAGAAGCAGTCTTTTAGATAACTTGGGCCCAAGCAGGTTAAAGCGTTATAGTTTAAAACCAGCACTTTGAATTGTGACCAGAAAAGGATCAGCAGCCAGAAGAGCTGCTGTTAACAGGGGGATTATGTCATCGCTGTTAACCAGCCCCAGTTAACAATCTGGCTTTGCCACTTTGAGCTCGCTGGAATTTCCAAACACTTTCCAAGGGCAGCCTCATTTAAAGCAAATTACAGTAATCCAAGAGGGAGGAAATTTAGACATGTGTCACCATGGCCAAATCAGACCTTTCCAGGGACAGCGACAGCAGATACACTGGTTTTAACTGTACAATTGCACTCCTGGGCACTGACAAGACCTAAACAAGACTTGGGTTCAAATTTTGCCTTGGCCAGGAAACCCATTGGGCGACCATAAACCAATCTCCAGCAAAAATCCTTTCAACCCAGAGTAATTTCTTACACAATTTATTTATTTAACCAATTCATAATGTCTCACCCTGGGCTACTTCATAGGATTGTTGTCATGTCATAACTGCGGAGGAAGGCCCTATCCACTGCCTTGAGGCATCTGAAAGAAAGCTGAGACGTAAATGTTAAAATGTAATTTTTTAAAAATATTGTCCTCACAATGGCTTACATCTAAACCTTTACTTGTGTTTAGATTTTAAAAAGAGAAGGAGAGAGAATTGTTGAAAAATTGGTTTAATTTGGCTTCAGTCCTTGCAGTTCTCAGTAGCTGCAAGGCAGGTGTGAGCAGTAATTTTCCTGCCAGTATACAGTACAATACCCCCACACACACTGCTGCCCCGCCACAGCGGTTCCTGGCCCCAGCTGGGGCAAAGAGGCTCTCCCGGCTACCCCACCTGCTGGGATGCTTGGGCTCTGCCCCCCCCTCAGATTTAAAAGGTGGGGGGTCGGCTGGACGCTGCTGCCCTCGCCGCCGCAGATTTTTTTTGTAAACTGTCAATTGTTTTTGAATCATTTTACTGTATTGCTATGTAATTTCACATTTTGTATCTGCAAATTTGCATTTTTGTTTGGTAACTTTATAATTATTGCCTTGTAATTTTGTATTGTTGTATTTCTTTGCATTATCATATTTTTGTATATTTTTGAATGCTGTGAACCGCTTTGGGTCATTGCAAAATGAAGAAAGCGGTATATAAAAAATAAATAAATTCAATTCAATATTGCTATAAGATGTTTCTTTTTGTAAACAAAATATGTTTGTGTGTCTTGGTCTTGAATGGGTAATTGCAACTCACTCACATGACAAAAACCTGTTCTTGGGAGAGATGAAAATTTCCAGAACTGGTTTGTTAAAATGGATAAACACAACAGACTGCATTTTTTTTGTGGGCACTGTCATAAAAGTCTCCATATTTTAATAGTTTCCCATTATTATTGGATCTAGGCCGCGAAGCGGGTTGCGCAAGCTGCATTGGGGCCACGAAGCGACCAGTAGGTCCCAGGGGAGACTGGTCAAGCAAAGACACATGAGGCAAGATGGAGCGAAGACCAGTGTTTAATGATCACAAATCAGAAGCATTCATGCTGCCTTAATCTGGCTGCGTGCATGTAGTGATACAAAGGAAAAACCTGAGTCTGCACAACATGTTTACACAAATTAATTGGGGAAGTCTTCACCAGGGGAAGTTCCTTATATAACTTAATTAACTACCGGGGACATACATTGTTCCTCGTTATCGGGGGCAAACAAGTGGCCAACATTGGCTTTAAGGAATCTGCAGACGCGAGATTACCTATTACATGCCTAGCGAGTTAGTAATTAGCTCTCCATTGTCCGAGCTGCCTGTCAGATCTGCTATTGATGAATTAAACTCTATTTAATATTCCGCTCCCCCAATTTCTGTCCCCTTGGGAACCCGTGGCGACGAAGTGATCTTCATCACCAGGGTTCTGTCAGGGACAATATGCCAATTGCGCTCGCGGAACCCACACATTATGATACTGCGCTCACCTTTCATGGGGGAGTTAGAGAATTTAGATGTATTTAAGATACAAATGTTCTGCTTCTTTTCTTTTTCTTTTGAGCACTGAACAAACCACCTCTATCTTATGGGTAACCGGACAATATTTTGTGACAAGAATATAATAGAATAGATCTTTATTGTCATTGTCCCCTTGCGGGAACAGATTCTGCAGCATTTTCAGGTATGCAGCTCATTGAATTGCTGAATTACTTTTTACAAAGATACCTAGGGCTAAAAGGTCTGATAAATGCCCTGACTTGCTTGCTGGTGACTTCTCATGGTGGGGGAAAGAGTTCATTAATGAGAGAAAAGTCAGATCACAAATGATGTGTCTCTGTGCTGATTATGCAATTTTATACAATAATAGTGATTAGGATTTTGCATGCCAAAAGGGCTCAGGACCAAAAAGTGAGTCACGAAACTGGATCATTGTTATGAGGGTCATGCTGTGATGCCGAAGGCAGATGAAAGGCTATTGCATTATATTCTCAGGACAGTCTTCATGGCTGATTGTCATGATGGTCGCCAGTATTCGAATTTGGATTAGGAGGAGTTAGAGAGCAACTTAGAACTTTATAGACTATAGCCATCTCCTTAGTTAACTTGGCCATTCGAAACCAGTGAGGGTTCTAGAGTTCCAAAGCTATACTCAAGGCAACCTTTTGTAAAGTAGTTATTATTCACATCTTCTAGCATTTACTACATCCTCTGAACAGGCCTGTTGAGTCCAGGTATCAATCAGCAACGTGACAGCAGATCGGGGGATAACCAACAAGTCATTTATTACAGCTCAGTTCGGACTGGGGAAACAGGGGTGAGGTAGCAACTTATATACAGACAGAAGGGCAGTTACAGTGATACATTTGCCTGGACTTTGTTAACGCGGGAAACCTGTGCTAAACCAATCAGATTATATTGACAACACATGAATCTGGTGCCTTACAGAAAGGGTGCGCTTTTGCAGCAAGACTTAATAACTATTGTAACGTTAAAGCAATATAACGTTTGGACACAACAAGGCCGCAGGGCAAAAAAGGGTAGAGTGATTGCCACAATGCCTAATACTGTACACAACAGTTACAACCTTATTTCCAGAGCAGAAATGGGGAACAGTTAGCTTTTTAGCTATTGCTGAATTCAAGCTTCCATTAGAACTAACTTGTTTAGCCAATAATGAGATAGGATAGTACCGTAATAACAGTTCATCAACATCTGAAAGACAACATATTTCCATTCCTTCACCAGAGTACAGCAGCATTTTCACTTACAGACCAGTAGTATCATAAAGCCAAAATAATTTGCACCTATTAACCTCCATTTCAGAATACTGTACTCATCTATGTACAGTACTATATTTGCGAATCAGATATAGTATTTCATATTCTGCTGATGGATTACTGTATCTCTTCCTGCCTCATAATCAAAAGTCATTTGCAAGTCAGCTGTTATAATGAGCTTTAATGTTATACAATATGCCATTTCTATTTAATAGATACAACTGTATTTCTATCTAGCTCGTGGTCATTTGTCACAGATCTGATAATTACAGATACTGTATATACTGTATTTTTTATATTAAAAAAATAGTCACAGTTATAGAAATAAATGCCCAAGCATTTCCAGAAGCTTAGAAAAATGTAATATACAGGCAAATAATGGTCATAGGTAATTATGACAAGAAAAAGGAAATAGCAGGCACTCATTAAACCATAAACATGGAAAAATTATCATATTCACGTCTGCAATGCTCTGCTCATAAGTGATAAACATCATGTAATACAATTAAAAGGTTCATACCTAGAGAAAATTATATGCCTGTATTACACCATATTAATTCAAACTCGTCCCAAAGTGTGTGTGGAGGGATTTAGGGTCTCTTATTAAATCCACAGTCTCTCTCTCCCAATTTTAATCAAATCATGGCCCACTATAATCTAAGACAACTGTAACAAATTATGGATAGCCAGGGGTATCCTGCATCTGCTGGATTTAAACGCTTGAAAACAAATACCTAATTTTCAATACACAGTATACTCTCCCACCTGAGACTGGGTGTGTCTCAAAGATTTGTTTAAATGAAGGAATTCAATTGCAAAATCTGCAGCTTGGCATACATCCCAGTAAAAACGCACAACACTACGTCGTTAAGAGGGACAATTACATGGATTCTGCTCTAACTCAAGAAACCTTAGGAACAGAGGGGAGGTGAGCACATGTGGACAAAGAACATTATGTTCAGCAGGCTGGAACGGTTGCCAAGCCACAGGTACGGCTGTCAAAACAAAGGTGCTTTGATTTCTAAATCTGAAAATAATTATGTTACAATACTGCATTAAGTGAAGCCATTTTTCATCTGTAAAATTGAGCAATGTTTGAGATTGATTCTCAGGAACACTTGTGTGTGTATGTGTGTACACATGTACATGTGGTCCCTCACTTTTTAGAAGTGTGTGTACGTACATGTGCCCCCCGCCCCTTTTAAAACTTTGTAAGACTATGAGGTAAACTGAGGATGAGTTACTTGCTCTGGACCACCCAGTGAGATCCATGGTGGGAGGGGAATTCAAAGCCAAACATTCAGAATGCACTGAAAAGCCTAGTATTCAACACACTTAGACAACTCCCAGTGGAACACACTTCAGAAATTCAGCATACATGTTTCATATCATTATATTGTTTCATTCTCACAGTGGACTCAGGAGCCAAATTATGACAGTGAAAACAGAGAAACAAGGAAGTTTTTTTTATGTTAAGGGGGCCCCCTGTATTTTGCAAAACTAGAAAAAACATATTCTTAAATTTGCATGGGTGAATGTTATAGAAGTATGTTCCCATGACAGAGTTTAGAAAAAGGGTTGCCTTAAAACACATGCACACACATTTTGGAAATACTCAGCCAATTCCCATGTTGCCTGGGAAATTCTGGGAGCCTTAATCCAAACAGACCAGTACTGAGTAAGCTCAGTGGCCAGAGAATGCAGAGAATGGGGTGTGGTCAGTAATCCTGTTGATAGGGATGGAATGGAGTACTGTATGTTGAAAGAGGGCATGGCTGGTGGGCTGGTATTTTGAAAAAGGGTGCAGTCTTAATTGTGTGTCCTGTTTTCTAGCAGATTTCATGTGTTGGAATAGTATACTGTACTGAAATAATATACTGTATTGCAAGGCTAAGGATGTGTCAAATTGCAGCGTTACTCAAACTTCAGTGGCATGTACTCACGGCTTGTAGTGTGTGTAGGATTGCAGTCCTACTGTCTGTTAGTAGCAGTGGTGGGCATCAGCAGGTTCGCACCAGTTCACCAGCACCGGTAGCAGAAATTCTGGCTGGCCCTGCCCATTCAAGTTTTGAAATAAAGTAGTCCTAATTTGGGTGCAATGCAGGGCTTTCCCCCTGGCCACGCCCACCATACCACACCCACAGTGTGGCAAATTTTTTTTGGAGCCCAACACTGGTTCATACCTGTCAACCATCCCGATTTGGCCGGGATTACCACGTAATTTGACGCCGATTTGCGTCATATCCCGACCCACGCTGCCAAAACCACGCAATTTGGCAGCGGGGGAAAGGAGGCACTGCGCAGCCCATCTGCGCAGGTCGTGTTGCGCGCATACGTGGAAGGGCTCTACACTTCCGTAGCTCCCTTCCACGCATGCGCAGAAGGCTACGCCGCCTGCGTAGAAGGCTACACAAGTAGCATAGCCCCTACACGCATGCGTACAACGTGACCTGCGCAGACTCGGTCTGTGCAGGTCCCGGAATCACTGGACGCGCGGTTGACAGGTATGCACTGGTTAGTAGTATGTGGTAATTGGAAGATCCAGTGCCAGGAGTAGATGGTATGACAACTGACAGTGAACCAAATTCATGAGATTACACAGAGTTGTAGCAATTTGAGTAGGAAAGGCCTTTACTGAATCCTTCAGCACTCTGCTTCATTTTATAAATTGCTACTATTCCAACTCTGCTCTGCTTTTAAAGCCTTTTCTTCTTAGTCTATATAGAAGTATAAATAGCAGCTCCTCCAGTGGCTTAGTGATTAAGGTGCTGAACTGGAGACTGGAAGGTCAGGTTTCGATACCCGAGAGCTGCACATGGGGACATGAAAGGAGCCTCATTCGGACATCCCCTAGAAATAATTTCAACCCAAAATAATCTCTGATACGAAATTATTATTTACCCCTTTTAAATTAAACTGTACTTGCTGCTCTCTGTCTAACTTCCTTACTATTGCTGCCATGCTTCTGAACACTGAAAAGACAGTAATGTCCTGAAATGCAGCAATGGCTCTTCTTAATTAATTAAAAATAAATACACCTGAAGGATAAGGTAACATGAAGATCAAAGAATGAGAGTGAGAATACTATTCATATCCAGAGCAACTTCTAGTGAGGAATATGAGCCAGTTGGCTTGGTAGCAGCTGCTGTGGAGCGCAGCTGAATTAGGTTGCAGGAGGACTGGCTCCATTTCGTGTGTAAGATTGTGATAGGAATGACCTATGCAGGCTGGATTTTCAGGTTTGGTCTGCTTATCCAAACTCTATAATGGAGTAGCAGGGGTACCCGGCATTGCCCATGTGGGGGACCCAACCCAGTCCGAGGAGAGACCTGGGCCCATTCCCCCCCCCAGCCTGCACCCCTTCTGCCTTACCTTTTTTGTCCGCTGTTATCGCCCTCGTGATGCTGCCTATGCCGGCGGCCTAGGCCTCGCCAGGTGATGCGTTGCCATAGCCGGCCTCGATGCTGGACAGGCCCGGAGGCGGTTCCGGGGGCTGCTCCCCACAGTGCCGGGCTGCATAAACAGCACGGCCTGGTGCCCAGGCAGGCCAGGCTGAGGGCCAGTGGCTGCCGCTGGTCTCCCCAGCGACTACAGTCGGCAGGCAGCAATCGCAGCCTGGCTCCCCCATCGTCCCAAGGGTTGCCTCAGGTGGAAGGGAGGATGCATTTTGGGGGACCGGGCAGAGGACGGGGCTGGGCTGCCACCTTCCACAGCAGTGAGGACTGCGGAAGGTGGTGGCCCGGTCCTGCCCTCCACCCACCCTTCGGCTGTGGGTTCTCCCTCTCCCCCGAGACACACCTCAGGAGTGCGGAGTAGCCAGGCCACTTTGGCCACCCGCCAACAGTAGTCACTGGGGCGGCAACACCCGTAATGGCCACCTGGAACACCAGGTGGCTTTGGTGCATGCACAGAATTTCATGCATGTGCCACAGCCAGGAATGTCAGGGAGGGTTAGGCACGTGTGTGGATTTTCACGCATGCGCAGTCACCTCCCCTGGTTGTTTCTGGCGGCTGGTGGGGGTCTTTGCAACTTTTTTGGGGGAGAAAAAGCAAGGGGAAAAAGCCAACTAGGGGTGATTGTGATGTCATCACCAGAGCTCAACCAATCCCCATCTGACCAGGTCTGGGGCTCCTTGACATCATCATCATCATTCCCCCATCCAGTTGCCATGGCAACCCAGTCAATAATAATGCTGATGATGATGTTGTCATGGAGCCCCAGACCTGGTCAGCTGGGGATTAGTTGAGCTCTGGCGATGACATCACAATCACCCCTGGTTGGCTTTTTTCCCTTGCTTTTTCTCCTGTCAGTGGTGGCATCCCCTTTGGCCAAGGGGTGGAGCCCTGTGATGTCACGGAGCCCCAGACCTGGTCAGCCATGGATGTGTTGAGCTCTGGCGATGAGATTACAATCCCCCGCTTGGCTTTTTTCCCTTGCATTTTGTCCTGTTGGTGGGGGTGTCCACTTTGCGGATCAATTTTTGGGTGTACACCTCCCCATGGGGCTTGTGACCCCCACAGTGACTGTCTCTCAGGCCCAAGGTATGTATGTGCCGAGTTTCAGCGCCATCGGTGCAGGGGTGTGGATTTGTATAAGCAACACACACCAAGACACCTTGCAAGTTTAGGCTTGCAGCTTGCAGGCCCCACAGAGTTTGACTGGCAGCCTGCCGGAGGAGGCGGGGAAAGAAAGAACTCGCCGCACTTGGGGCTCACTTCTCCGCGGCCCCAAAAGCGTCTCCCTGCCTCCAACAGACCCCACCGATGCTGGGGCTGGGAGGCCCCACGGAGTTTGACTGGCAGCCGGCTGCCATCGGCTCCCGGGATTAGGAGCAGGTGAGAGAGAGAGAGAGACAGACAGACAGACAGACAGACAGGCTGGTGGAGCAGTGATGTTTTCATCCTGAGAATTTGAACAGTAAATGCACGGACTGGGAGCATAGCAGGATATGAAGATCATGTTTAACCTCAGTCATCGGGGCCGCCATCAGAAATTTCTGGGCCCCATACTGAGCAATCCTATTGCCCCCCCCCCCCCCACACACACACACACATACTATGGCCGGCGATGGCAGGGCCCCTGTCAGCTCCAGGCCCTAGTAGTACTGCCCTGATGGCGGCCCTGTCAGTCATATTTGCTCCTATTGAATTTGCTGCACATACATAAGAGGAGATTTCCAGGTCCCATAACTACAAACTAGGGCAGAACCACAATGAGACAGACAGAGGTAACTTCCTCAGAGTGATGATACTGTGTGTTATAAAAAGATGGGGGGGGAGGTTAGTAAGCATATTATTTTTACTTTTCATTGTAAGGGAAGATTTTCTACTTAATCTCAGGAAATGAAATAATTTGAAGACCCTTGGGCACCATAGATTTGACAAGAACTTGGGAGATCTTTTCTGAGTACAAACTCTGGAATCCCCAAGCTAAACTGACCCCTATGTTTAGAAGAGGATTCTGGACCTGTAATCTAAAACAGATACTTTTCCAAGCTGAAATCGTACCATGCTGGGAAAAGAGGTGCCCTTGGTCAAGCTGCAAAAATATAGTTCAGTTCCTATGAAATTTTGTGATAGGCTAAAGCAGCCAAGAGCAAAATTAAATCAAAGGTTGGTAGAGAGTTAGCAGATTAAACAAGGGGAGTTCTGCTTTATTAGGTTGGCTTCAAACTGAACCAATTCTATATTTCTTCATTGCTAGGTAAAAGGTTGCCATTGTTCGAAAGCCAGACATATCTGACTATAGGGTGCGGTGCTTATCTCCATTTACAGCCAAAGAGCTGGCACTGTCTGTGTCTGCAGACGTTTCCGTGGTCATGTGGCAGGCATGACTAGACACCGGAGTACATTGAACTCTGTTTACCTTCCCACTGAAGTGGTACCTATTTACCTACAGTGGTACCTCACTTAAAGTGCATAATGCGTTCCACGGGATTGCTCTTTAAGTGAATTTGCTCTTTAAGCAAAACACCATTGTAAGTGACCAATTGTGACTTCTGGTGGTGGTGGGGACTGCAAACCCCAATTTAGTTGTTAAGTGAGTTTTTGGTTGGTTTTAGTTGTTAAGCGAGGTGACCATTTAGAGAAAATTCTGCTCTTTAAGCGAGTTAGTCTCTAAGTGAGGCTTTACTATGCTTGCAATCTCTTGCTTTCGAACTGCTAGGTTGGCAGGAGCTGGGACAGAGGGGCGCTCACTCCATTCTCTGAGGTTTCTCCGCCACGCGCTTTAGCTGAGAGCAGACATTGGGTGAAGACCGCACCATGTTGCTCTTCATCCGACGTGTGTTCCTAGCAAGAGTGCGCCATGGGGGGACCTTGGACAAAGAGCAGAACTGAGTGGTCTTCGCCCAACCCACATTCCCGGGTGGAGCACGCATCGGGGAGGCCTCGGACAGGGACCGGAACCGAGCGGTTTTTGCTCAACGTGCATTCCCAGTTGTAGCATGCGGCCTTGGACAGGGAGTGCGGCTGAGCAGATGTGCTCCCTGCGCTCTACTAGTGCTGGTAGAAGCAGTGGGGACAGTGGCAGTGGCGGAAGCACTGGTGGCAGCGGTGGTTCCCGCACCCCCGATGTGCAGACAAACCAGGAGGAAGCAGCAGCATGGAAAAACGTAGGCAGATCACTTCATAATTCCCTTTGTGCTGATTAGTTTTTGGATTATTTTTGGTCTGGTCGGGATCATTTTTTAAAATTTTTTTTCAATGCATCCCTATGGGAAGGGATCGATTTAGATAAAAACCCATATTACATAAAAACTATGGAACGGACTTTTTACGTAAATCAGGGTTTTACTGTATATTAAAATTTCAACATTCTGGAGTCTGGGCAGTCAGTTCCAAGGAAATGGATGCAATCAAAATGTTCTGTGTAAAGACCCAAGAAATGTCAGCTGAAACCAATAAATGAACCAGAAATCCTATAAATATAATGGACCATTATTGCCTTTAGAAACAGAGAATTCTGTCTTTGTAGAAGACAGTTTCCATGTAATTGAATTGATCAATAAAATATGTCTGCTGGCTTAACATACTAGACAGGAACTGCTTTGTAACAACTGTCCCATTCTTGTGAGCAAGAGGATTCAATGCTGTTTAGGAATGATTAACATATTCATGACTTATTTATCAATACAGCATGGCTGAAATTGTGTTCACACAGCTGTAATGCAAAAATGACACTTTTTAGGAAATAAAAGATTTTTGACCTCTTCCCCCCCCCTTGCCCGCCTGAGCCTTGAGATGGGCAGCCTTTGTGTGTGTGTGTGTGTGTGTGTGTGTGTGTGTGTGTGTGTGTGTGTGTGTGTGTGTGTGTGTGTGTGTGTGTGTGTGTGTGTGTATATATATATATATATGTAAGGGGAAAAAAGAAACCATACTGGTATGGAAGAAAAGGCACAAGGGTACAAAATTAATCCTTTCCAGTCAGCAAGGCCCAGCTATACTGATCATCCCATGCAGAGAGGCCCACAGGGGAGGTGAGTAAAGGATCCAGCCCCTCCCTCCCCATCCAAAGACCTGGGCCTAGAGAGGAAGAAAAAGGAATCAGCAAGGCCCAGCTATACTGATCATCCCATGCAGAGAGGCCCACAGGGGAGGTGAGTAAAGGATCCAGCCCCTCCCTCCCCATCCAAAGACCTGAGCCTGGAGAGGAAGAAAAGGCTTCAGGAAGGCCCAGCTCTACTGCCCATTTGCCATCCAGAGAGGCCCAAGGGGGAGGTGAGTAAAGGATCTTGCCCCTCCCTCCCCATCCAAAGACCTGGGGCCAGAGAGAAGGACACCTCCGGAGACCCCCGACCACCCCCAGGAGATACCATCCACAACCACCATCACAGCGAGGCCCGAGCCGGCGCCTTTGACCGACTCCATGCGGCCAAAGAGAGGCAAGAGCTGCTGTGTGCATGCAAAGGATAAGTAATCGAACTGAAATAATATAGTTGACTAAATATAGATGGCTTATGGCAACTGACATAGCGACAGTACAAGAAACTGACTTACATAGAGACTTGATATAGTGGACTTTTTCTTTCTTTCCCTTTCATTAATTAGTTCAACTTTTACTTTGATACTATGTGATAAACTGTGATATTGTGCATGATAATACTTTGTTTTAAACCTGTTTAAACGGTGATAACATGTGTGATGGGAAAAGACTGGCGTAGAGACCGGCAAGGCACGCCACAAAGTCTGCCAAGAGAACCCTATGGACCAAAACAAAAGGCAAAACAAGGGGATGCTCAGCACAGCAGATCTGAAAAGAGGGAGGGATATGAAAGGGAGAGGAGAAATACAGTGTTGCAGGGAACAATACTGCATAGGGACATGGAATGTGAGGTCTATGAATCAAGGAAAACTGGAAGTGGTAAAAAATGAGATGGAAAGAATAAGCATTGACATCTTGGGCATCAGTGAGCTCAAATGGACAGGGATGGGTGAATTCAGCTCTGGAAACCATCATATCTACTACTGCGGGCAAGAAAAAGTTCGGTTTCACTTACCAGTGATAACTTTCGTTCTTCGAGTATATAGTTTGTGAATACACACTCATGGGTTATGCGCCTGCGCAGAACAGCCGATCGGAGGCTTGAAAAGCTATTGGTCAAAAGTTTTGGCGGTAAGACCGCCCACCGTACCGCCCACCCTGAGGCGCCCGCGCGCCATTTTACCTCAGTTCCATACTTAAGCCAAGCACAGGATAAACCAACTGATCTCATCCGTGCAGCTCAAGAGGGGAGGCAGGGTGGGTAGTGTGTATTCACAAACTATATACTCGAAGAACGAAAGTTATCACTGGTAAGTGAAACCGAACTTTCTCCTTCGTATAGTTTGTGAATCCACACTCATGGGAGATTAGCAAGCTCACACTTACTTGGTCGGTGGGCAGTCGGATGAGATGATCCCACGATGAGCTGAAGAACCCGTAGGTGGACCCGTCAGGGGCGTTGAGTCCGGAGCCCTCTGGTGAGGACGACACGGCCAAGCCTGGCGTCCGCAGTGGCTCTGGTGTCCACCCTGTAGTGCTGGACAAATGTGGAAGGTCTGGACCAGGTGGCAGCCTTACATATGTCCTCAAGCGGTGTGCCCTCCAGAAAGGCAGTGGATGTGGCAACCGCCCTGGTGGAATGCGCCCTGACATGCGGTGGAGGTGGCAGTGAAGCTGACTCGTAGGCCAGGTAGATGGTAGAGGTGATCCATTTGGAGAACCTTTGAGCAGAGATGGGTTCACCCTTGGACTTTCCCCCATAAGCCACAAAGAGGCGTTGTGACTTCCTGAACTCTCTAGTCCTGCTGGTGTAAAACAATAAAGCTCGTTTCACATCCAGCGTGTGCCAAGTCCTTTCTTGGGCGTTAGTGGGGTTCTGGAAGAAGGTTGGCAAGGAGATAGTTTGTGCCATGTGAAACTTGGAGACCACCTTGGGTAGAAAGGTGATGTCCGCTTGGAGGACGACGCGGTCGTTGAAGAACTGGAGAAAAGGTGCGTCTGCTCGCAGGGCAACCAGCTCACCAGCTCGTCGTGCAGACGTGATGGCCACCAGGAATGCTGTCTTCCATGTGAGGAGACGAACATCGGCGGTAGCCAAGGGCTCGAAGGGGGTCCTGGTGAGCGCGTTGAGAACGGTGGACAGTGACCATTGAGCCGTCGGTGTCCGGGCCGGCGGAAAAGCGTTCTTTAGTCCCTTGAGGAAGCGCTTTACCGTTTGGTCGCGGAAGGCCCCGGAAGCGGGCGAGCCAGCAGGAGAGTGCGCTACCACTGCTGCGAGATGCACTCGGATGGAGGTGATGCTGAGGCCAGACTCCGCCAGCTGGAGGAGGTAGGTTAAAATGTCCTGCAGTCCCACCTGGGTGGGGGGCGTTTGCCGGGCGGCCAGGAAAGCACAAAAACGCCTGTATTTGGAAGCGTAGGACTTCCTTGTGGAAGGGCGCCGCGCTAGTTCAAGGATCCTGGCCAGTCTGGGGTTATCCTCCACGCGGTGAGGTGGAGGCTGGGCAGGTCCGAATGGTGCAGCTGGCCCTGCTCCATTTGGAGGAGTGTCGGTGATTCCGGCAGTGTGCGATACTGTGACGACATGCGCAACAGTAGCGGAAACCAGGGTTGGCGCGGCCACGCCGGTGCCACCAGAATTGCATTGGCTCTGTGTTGGTGCATCCTGGTGAGTACCTTCTGGACCAGAGGAAACGGAGGAAAGGCATAGAGATAGTCCTGATCCCACCGTTTCATGAAGGCATCGCCCTCGGAGTTCGGTCCGATGCCTGCTCTGGAGCAGTACCTGCTGAGTTTCTTGTTGGACTCCGATGCAAAGAGGTCGATGCTCGGCGTCCCCCAGACCTGGCACAGGGACTGGAACACTCCGTCGTCCAGCTCCCATTCGTGGGTCGTCGAGGTGAGACGGCTCAGGTGGTCTGCCAAGACATTCAGTGTGCCCTGAATGTGCACTCCAATTGGGAAAATGTGCCTCTCCAGGCACCATTCCCACAACTGCACTGCAAGGTACAAGAGGGTGGTGGACCGTGTTCCTCCCTGCTTGTTGAGGTACGCCACCGCCGTGGTATTGTCCGAGGCCACTTGAACCGCCTTGCCGGTGAGCAGAGTCTCGAAGGAGCGCAGGGCCTTCCAAATGGCCAGCAGCTCCAAGTAATTTATGTGGTGCACCGTTTCGTGCGGTGCCCAGGCGTCGTTGACCGTGAGAGTCCCGCAAGCAGCGCCCCAGCCGAGGTTGCTCGCGTCGGTCAGTATCTGCAGTGAAGGTTGCGGGGGGTAGAAACTCTTCCCCGTGGCCACGTTGAGTGGTGTGGACCACCACAGCAGTTGGTCCCTCAGTTCTGGAGATGGGGTCAACCGTTTGCATTGGCTCTCCCGAAGTGCGTCGAACTCGTGAAGGAGCCACGATTGCAGGGACCTGAATTTCAATTTGGCATGGGGGATCACTGCCGTCGTTGAGGCCATCAGGCCTAGAAGTCTCTGAGCCTTCTTCGCCCGGATGCACGGTTTCGTGCGCAGTTCGCTCACCCCCTGCGCAATGTCCCGTAAGCGTTTCTGGGGGGCGTAGGCTCTCGTAATGAGCGAGTCGAGTACCGCTCCAATGTACTCGACGCGCTGGGAGGGAGTCAACTTCGACTTGGTGAAGTTGATCCTGAGGCCGAGACTCTCCATGAGGTGAACCGTGTATTGTGTGTCCCGAACGGCCGACGATTTGGTGGGGGAGACGATCAACCAATCGTCGATGTATGGGAAGACCCTGATGCCCCGTTGGCGGAGGAATGCAGCCACCGGAGCCATGCATTTGGTGAAGACCCGCGGTGCCGTGGCCAGACCGAACGGTAGGCATCGGTACTGGTACACGGAATGGTCGATACGGAAGCGGAGAAACCGTCTGTGTTCCTCGAGGATGGAGACGTGGAAGTAGGCATCCTTGAGGTCTATGACTGTGAACCAGTCCCCTTTGTTGATGAGGGGGAGGACGGTCTGTAGGGTCACCATCCGGAACTTCCTGGTGTGGATGCATTTGTTCAGGCGGCGTAGGTCCAGGATAGGGCGAAGGCCTCCGTCCTTCTTCTGGACCACGAAGTACCTCGAGTAGAAGCCGTTGTCCCAGTCGGACGGTGCTACCCGCTCGATGGCTCCCTTGGAGAGAAGGGTTGCTATTTCTTCCTCCAAATGGGGGGACGAGGTGGTGAGACGATGTCTTCCTACTCGAGGCACCCGCACGAACTCGATGGCGTAGCCAGAGGACAAGATCTTTAAGACCCACTGGTCGTCCGTGATGCCCGACCATGCCTGGAGGAAGTTCCGGAGGGGGAGGTACGGGATGTGGAGCGAGAGAGACTCGGCCGTCGCAGCTTCAAACGCGGGGCTTGGGCCTCGCGGTCGAACGCTTGTCCTGTCCGTAGGGCCGGTAGCGGGGTTTGTGTTGTCGCCGCTGTTTATAGGAGCTGGATCTAGGCTGCTCCGCCGGTCCCTGCTGCTGTGGGTTGCCCTGGAACCGCCGTGTGAAGGGCTGGAACCTCGGCCTGGTGGAAGTTGCCGGCGTGGTGAGCCCCAGGAACTTCGCCGTGGAACTGGTCTGGCGCATCTCATTCAGGACCTTATCGGTGTCCTGACCGAAGAGGCCCTGCCCGTCGAAGGGAAACTCCTCGATGAGCTTTTTCATAGCGTCATCGAGGGAGGTGTCCCTGAGCCAAGCATGGCGACGGAGGTAGATTGCGGAGGCCATGTCTTTTGCCGCATAATCGTTGATATGCCGGGCAGTGCGCATCAACTGCTCGGCGACGAAGTCCCCCTCGGCGGCCAGCGCGTCAATCCTCTTCTGGGCATCTGCGGGCAGTTTAGCCGTCTCAACCTTCACCTGTTCCCAGAGGTGAGATTGGTACAGGCCCATGGCGGCCGAATAGTTTGCGGCCCGAAAGAATAGGGAACCGGTGGCGTAAAACTTACGCCCCACCGCGTCCAATTTCTTTCCCTCCGGCGTCGACGGGACCGGGAATCCGCTGGTGGCCGTCCTATGCTGGAAGGCCTTGACCACCAGGGAATTCGGCAGGGGGTGCGCCTGCAAGAACTCGACGTTCTCGTCCAGGACCCGGTACATGCTGTCGAGCCTGGACGAAACGGAGTGTGCCGCCAAAGGTTTCTTCCACGTCGCCCTCGCCGTGGTCATCATGGAGGGGAGCATGGTTATGTGGACCGGTCGCACGGCACGCCTGTCGAGCTTCGCGGTCATCTGATCCTCACCCTCCAACGGCGGCTGGTCGACCTTCAGGTTGAGGGCGGTGCCGAGCCTCGTGAGCATGGCGGTCAGTGAGCGCTGGTCCTCACCACGCGGTGGGTCCACCGAGCCGATGGCTTGTTCCGGCGTGCGCTCGGCGTCGACGTCTCCCTCGTCCTCCTCCGACGACGAGCTGGACTCATCGGAGGACGAGGGAGGCAGTCTTTCGTCCACGTCCGGACCGCGCCAGTACGGCCTGGGCGGGCCGGCGGGATGGGCGTCCACCGCATCAACGTCCGGACCACACCATGACGGGTTGGGTGGGCCGGCGGAGCGGGTACTCGACCCACGGGAGGTCGGTGGGGCCGCGGCAGAGCCGGGATGCCCGGGGCTTGCGGTGGTCGGAACCGGAGCCGCAGAGGCCGCAGGCGTGGAGGTCTGGAACCTGGTCGCAAACGACGCCATGACCTGAAACATCTCTCGGACGAGGGCCATCTGAGACGCGTCCGAGTCCGCTGGCGGTGGAGCTCCGGTGGCCGGCGGGATGGTGGCCCACGAAACGGTGGGAGCCGAAACGGTGGCCGGTGTCGGTGTCGGCGAAACGGTCGTCGAAGCGGTGACGACCGCCTCGTCCGTCGGTGTTCTGGGCCGTGGAGAGACGGAGGCCTGCCTCGGCGAGGAGTTTCTGCCCCGAGGAGGAGAGGAGAGCACCTGAGGTGGGCGAGCTGGAGCCCCAGCCCTGCGTCCTTTCTCAGGTGACCCGGAAGACGACCGTCCTCCCCAGATGGAGGATCCCGGAGAAGGACATCGGGCAGTCGAGAACGGCGGAGAAGGCCCGGGAGAGGCGGGTGTGCGCGGAGTGGGGGGAAGCGACCGTCTCTTCTCCGACCCACGCTTGCGCTTCTTCTCACCGTTCTTGTCCTTCTTCTTCTTCTTCCTCATCGGAAGCACGGAGGAAGAGGCCGGCGGTGGTTGAGCGGCAGCGGCGGCCGTGGAGGCGGACGCGGCGGGAGCCAGAGCGAGCTCCATCAGGTGAGCCTTGAGGCGATTGCTTCGGTTCTGCACCGCGAGGCGCGTAAACTTTTTGCAATGCGGGCAAGACTGGCTCTGATGTGACTCTCCCAAACAAAAGAGGCACAGGCTGTGTCCGTCGGAAGCCGGAAACTTCTTAAGGCAAGCCGTGCACTGTTTAAACGCTGCAGCCATCAACCGCGGAAAAAATTCTTCCAGTGGAAGTTTCTGGAGACGAGTACCCCGAAGGGCCGACCAGCCGCCACCCCCTTGAGGGGGGAGACGGTGATCGATGCGAAAAATTGGCTACTGAATCCACTCAAGAGAAGAGACAGAGCCGGGGTGGCGATCCTGCCCGGAGGACAAGATCACCGAGAAAAATTGAGATTTGCCAAAAAGACTTTCCCTCAGAAGGGCGAAAAAATTGAGGAAGCTCTCAACGATCGTCCTGCTGCTACGGCGGAAAGAAGAGAACTGAGGTAAAATGGCGCGCGGGCGCCTCAGGGTGGGCGGTACGGTGGGCGGTCTTACCGCCAAAACTTTTGACCAATAGCTTTTCAAGCCTCCGATCGGCTGTTCTGCGCAGGCGCATAACCCATGAGTGTGGATTCACAAACTATACGAAGGAGAACCTTAGAAGAAATGGAGTAGCCATAATTGTCAATAAAAGAGTGAGAAAAGCAGTAATGGGATACAATCTCAAAAATGACAGAATGATGTCAGTCAGATTTCAAGGCAAACCTTTCAATGTCACTGTGATCCAAATATACGCACCAACCACTGGTGCAGATGGAGCCACAATGGACCAGTTCTATGAGGACTTACAACACCTCATAGAACAGACACCAAGAAATGATGTCCAAATTATATTAGGAGACTGGAATGCCAAAGTAGGAAATCAAAAAGTGGAGGGAATAACAGGCAAATTTGGTCTTGGAACACAAAATGAAGCAGGGCAAAGATTGATAGAGTTCTGCCAAGAGAACGCACTGGTCATAGCAAACACTCTCTTCCAGCAACACAAGAGGCGACTTTACACATGGACATCACCAGATGGCCAACACCGAAACCAGATTGACTACATACTCTGCAGCCAAAGATGGAGAACCTCCATACAGTCAGCAAAAACAAGACCTGGAGCAGACTGTGGCTCAGATCACAACCTACTGATCACAAAATTCAGGCTTAGACTAAAGAAAATAGGGAAAACACGGAGACCAGAAAGATATCACCTAGACAGCATCCCTAAAGAATACACGGTGGAGGTGATGAACAGATTTAATGGCTTAGACTCGGTAGACAGAGTACCGGAAGAATTATGGACGGAGATGAGGGACATCATGCAGGAAGCAGCAAAGAAAACCATACCAAAAGAAAAGAAGCGTAAGAAAGCAAAGTGGTTGTCTGATGAGGCTCTTAAAATAGCAGAGGAAAGAAGGAACGCAAAAGTCAAAGGAGAAAGGAAAAACTACAACCATTTGAACACAGAATTTCAAACAAAAGCAAGGAGAGATAAGGAAAACTACCTAAAAGAACAGTGCAGAGAAATGGAAGAAAACAACAAAAGAGGCAGAACCAGAGATCTTTTCAAAAAAAGTGGGGAAATCAAGGGAACATTTAAAGCAAAAATGACCATGATAAGGGACAAAGACGGAAAGGAGCTAGCTGATGCAGAAGAAATTAAGAAAAGATGGAAAGAGTACACAGAGGAACTTTACAAAAAGGACCTCAACACTCCTGATAATCACAAAGATGAAGAAATTGAACTTGAGCCAGACATCCTGGAGAGCGAAGTCATAAAGGCCCTAAAGAGCACTGCAAACAACAAAGCTAGTGGAGATGATGGTATCCCAGTTGAATTTTTCAAAGCGCTAAAAGATGATGGCGTCAAATTACTGCATTCAATATGCCAGCAGATTTGGAAAACAAAACAGTGGCCACAGGATTGGAAAAGATCAGTATACGTCCCAATCCCAAAAAAGGGCAATGCCAAAGAATGCTCAAATTATCGAACAATCGCGCTCATCCCACATGCCAGCAAGGTGATGCTCAAGATAATACAGGACAGACTTCAGCAGCATGTGGAGAGAGAATTACCAGAGGTGCAGGCTGGTTTCAGAAGAGGCAGGGGGACTAGAGACCACATCGCCAACATACGCTGGATCATGGAGAAAACAAAGGAATACCAGAAACAAGTTTACTTTTGTTTCATTGACTACACTAAGGCATTTGACTGTGTGGACCACAACAAGATGTGGCAAGTAATTAAAGAGATGGGAATTCCAGAGCACCTCATATGCCTCCTGAGAAATCTGTACATGAACCAAGAAGCAACAGTTAGGACAGAACACGGAATGACAGAATGGTTTGGAATAGGAAAAGGAGTAAGACAAGGCTGCATTTTGTCACCATGCTTATTCAACCTATACACAGAGCACATAATGCGCAGTGCAGGGATGGAGGAATCACAATATGGGATTAAAATCGCTGGGAGAAACATCAACAATCTGAGATATGCAGACGATACCACCCTAATGGCAGAAAGTGAGGAAGACCTAAAGAATCTCTTGATTGGGCTGAAGGAGGAGAGTGCAAAAGCTGGCTTGAGACTCAATATCAAGAAAACCAAGATAATGGCAACAGGCCCCATCAGTTCCTGGAAAATAGACGGGGAAGAAGTAGAAGCAGTGACAGATTTTACTTTCTTAGGATCAAAGATCACTGCAGATGGGGATTGCAGCCATGAAATAAAAAGGCGACTGATTCTTGGGAGACAAGCGATGAGAAACCTGGGGAACATAGTGAAAAGCAGAGACATCACATTGCAAACAAAAATTAGAATAGTCAAAGCAATGGTTTTCCCAGTAGTAATGTATGGATGTGAGAGCTGGACAATTAGGAAGGCTGAACGCAGAAGAATAGATGCCTTTGAAATGTGGTGTTGGAGGAGGGTTTTGAGAGTCCCCTGGACAGCGAGGAGAACAAATAGGTCAATCTTAGAAGAAATCAACCCTGACTGCTCATTGGAAGGTCAAATAGTAAAGATGAAGCTAAAATACTTTGGACATCAAATGAGAAGGGAGGATTCACTTGAGAAGGCATTGATGTTGGGAAAGGTGGAGGGCAAAAGAAGAAGGGGGAGGCCAAGGATGAGATGGCTAGATGGTATTATAGACACAGTGGGCACAGAGCTGGGAGGGCTGAGGGGGATGGTAGAGGACAGAGGCGCCTGGAGGAAAATGGTCCATGGGGTCGCAAAGGGTCGGAATCGACTGTGCGACTGAACAACAAAGTCATAGTTAGCCCCAGATGAACCAACAAGTTCTCAAATTAACAATGCCTTCCTTGTTCATACAGACTCGTAGATGCATCCAAATATCATTGTACAAATCAAATCTTAGCATTTACTAGCACAATGTTAAGATAATAGAAATAGTAATTATATTTATATACTGCACCATTGTGCTTAGAACACTCTCTGAATGGTTCACAAGACAATTAGCACATTTTGCAAGCACTTACACAATTTTTTCAAGCATTTATCAGTAAGAGGGAGCCTTACAGTCTAACGTGATTTTTCTTTGTCACTAATTTAACTGCTAAAGTTCTCCCCCTCATCTGAATCAAGCCTTGGGCCTCTTTTCCCTTTGTTTTTGCTTCCATTGCATTGTTAATAACCCTTCTTCTTTCTCCCAAGCAAAGAGGTTCTCTCTGCACGTTGGAGATTCCCACCCACCCACTTTTTTTATTTCACTGACTAACTGCTAACGGTAATTGTATGGGAACATTTCTATGTTAAACATTTATAGCAGGAGTTCTCAACCTTTTTATGCTGGGGACCAGATCATGCTCCCTCACAAAGTTTCAGGGGCCGGATGACCATTTTGCAATTCATCCACCACATGGCACTTCCTGGTTTGGTGGAGGCGGCGGCGGCACATGAAATGGTGCCTAGGCCCGCATCTGGCCCAGGGTCGCAGGTTGAGAATCCCTGGTTTATAGAATGATTTTACCATGCAAAATGCTAATTTGTATCATAGCCAAACGGAGGGGGCTGATAAAAAAGAAACTCTCTCCATGCTTCTTAGGTTTGTATTTTTTCTACCTTATACACTGCAAACTAGAGGGAATAACTGAAAGGTGAAAAAAATCCCCAATACAGTGCATATTCAAAAATTGTAAGCAAAGTTCTTTTGTCCACTGATTAATCGATGGAATGGATGTATATTTCCTTCCTTCCTTATGTTTTCTGTGGACAGCTTCTAGGCTGCTGGGAGGTAGTTTAAGAGGGCCTGAAAAGCTGGTATCAAGTACATTAGTTCTGATTACTACAGTTATCTAGAAAGGAGTCATCACTGTGTTTGACCATATCATGTGAAGTATCCACACTGCCACATCTCCAGCATGTCTGAAGGTATCATCCGTTTATGCATTAGTTTTTGGAGTGTCTGATATGTACAAACTAGAATTTAATGTATTAGTCTTATCTAAGGTCTGGAGAGGCTAGGCACATTGAAACCGAATTGTTTCCCGTTGACTATCTGATAGAGTGCAGTGTAGCTCTCCACTCTATTCCTCTTGAGAAATTTTGGTAAGAGTCTCTAGCAACCTGGGAGTCTCAGAACCACTCAGATCAGATGGACCAAAGTTTGCCATTAGATGTTTCAACTGCAGGTATGCCCACCTAACATTGGAGGATAAATTTTTTTTGCAAATCTTCAAAGAGCAAAAAAATCACTGTCAAACACCATTAGTTGGTCAAGAGTAACAATTGCACCTATGACCCAGATCTTCCAAACAAATAGTCTTTGAGGGAGGGAAAGTCTTCAGTTTCTGAAAATTGCCACACTGGTATAGTCATGGATCTTATTTAGTGGCCCAAATATGTTTTCTTACAACAGCTCATTAGGAAAGGGTGGCATGCCCTTTACCCTCTGCTTGTATCAGGGAAGATAAAATAAATTGCTCATATTGTTTTAAAAATTATGGAGGGCGGAAACAAACTTAGAAAACGTGCAAGCTGGTCAGTTATGGCCATTCTGACTAATATTAATGTAAAGAATGCAGCACTGTGGGGAAAAACCTATATTCAAGGTTCCATATAATTATACAGTACTTATATAGTATCTTATATATAGTATCTTATATGATGCAGAAGAGATTTAAAAAAGATGGCAAGAATACACAGAGGAACTATACAAAAAGAACCTCAACACCCTGGATAATCACAATGATGAGAACTTTGAACTTGAGCCAGACATCCTAGAGAGTGAAGTCAGGAAGGTCCTAAAAAGCACTTCAGACAACAAAGCCAGTGGAAATTATGGTATCCCAGCTGAATTTTTCAAAGCCCAAAAAGATGATGGAATAAAAATTTTGCATTCTATATGCCAGCAGATTTGGAAAACGCAACAATGGCCACAGGATTGGAAATATGTGCCAATCCCTAAAAAGAGCAATGCCAAAGAATGTTCAAATTATCGAACAATTGCGCTCATCCCACACGCTAGCAAGGTTATGCTCAAGACAATACAGGATATACTTCAGCAGCATGTGGATAGAGAATTATCAGAAGTGCAGGCTGGTTTCCAAAGAGGCAGGCGAACTAGAGACCACATTGCCAACATATGTTGGATCATGGAGAAAATAAAGGAATATCAAAAACAAGTCTACTTTTGTTTCACTGACTACACCAAGGCCTTTGACTGCGTGGATCACAACAAAATGTGGCAAGAAATCAAAGAGATGGGAATACCAGAACACCTTATATGCCTCATGAGAAATCTGTACATGAGTCATGAAGCAACAGTTAGGACAGAATACGGAATGACAGAGTGGTTTGGAATAGGAAAAGGAGTAAGACAAGGCTGCATTTTGTCGTCCTGCTTATTCAACTTATAAACAGAGCACATAATGCGCAATGCAGGGGTGGAGGAATCACAATTTGGGATCAAAACTGCTGGGAGAAACATCAACAATTTGAGATATGCAGATGATACTACCCTAATGGCAGGAAGTGAGGAAGACCTAAAGAAGCTGCTGATTAGGTTGAAAGAAGAGAGTGCAAAAGCAGACTTGAGACTCAACATCAAGAAAACCAAGATAATGGTAACAGGTCCTATAACTTCCTAGAAAATAGATAGGGAAGAAGTAAAAACAGTGTCAGATTTTACTTTCCTAGGATCAAAAATCACTGCAGATGGAGATTGCAGCCATGAAATAAAAGGCGACTGATTCTTGGGAGACAAGCTATGAGAAACCTAGGGAACATAGTGAAAAGTAGAGACATCATCTTGCAAACAAAAATTTGCATAGTCAAAGCAATGGTATTCCCGGTGGTAATGTATGGTTGTGAGAGCTGGACCATAAGGAAAGCTGAGTGCAGAAGAATAGACACCTTTGAAATGTGGTGTTGGAGGAGAGTTTTGAAAATACCCTGGACAGCGAGGATAACAAATAGGTCGATCTTAGGAGAAATCAACCCTGACTGCTCTTTGGAAAGTCAAATAGTAAAAATGAAGCTAAAGTACTTTGGACATTAAAAGAGATGAGAGGATTCACTTGAGAAAGTCTTGATGTTTTGCAAAGGTGGAGGGCAAAGAAGAAGGGGGTGGCCAAAATGAGATGGCTAGATGGTATTGTTGATGCAGTGGGCAGAACTGAATTAAGTAAGATGGTGGAGGACAGAGTTGCCTGGTGGGCAATGGTCCATGGTGTCACAAGGGGTTGGAATCGACTGTGTGACTGAACAACAAGAAACTCTTATACTTAGATATGAAGAATATGTGACTTTTCACATTTGAGGGGATACTTGTTCACCAGCTGATTTAAAAAATCCTTTTTAAAATCATTCATGCAGTGAAATGATTTTTAGTGCATCAAGGTAGGAATAGGCTGAAAGCCAGCATGGTACAGTAGATAGAGTGACCAACTAGGACTTAGTCCTGGGTTCAAATGCCTATTTCTCCACGGAAACTCACTGGGGGTTAAAAACATTCCTTAAACATCTCACATACCTTGGAAACCTTATTAGGGTTGCTGTAAATCAGACTAAAAGGTGCATAATAATAAGGAATAGGTTATGGGATTATCAAAAATCAGAGTATCTGCCACCAATTCACATTTTAAAACTCCAATTATGCTATGTCGCCATACAAACTACTAATTAGGTGTTCTCTAGCACAGGGGTTCCCAACCTAAGTCCCATGGGCCAGAGCTGGCCCACAGTGCCATTTCATGTGATCCCCCACTCCCTCCAGGAGCATTCAAGAAACAAAATGGCCACCCCTTTGAAGCTGTTGGGGAAAAAGGCCACTCCCATCATGTAGGTAGGGCAAAAATGGCCATCTGGCCCACAAAGTTGACTGAGAGAGCGTGACCTGACCCCCAGCTTGTAAAGGTTGGGAACCCCTGCTCTAGCAGAAATTATTAAATCAATTGATTATTGGTCAGCAAGAGAATGTGCCACATCTTTCATATGCACTCTTTGTACAATGTATAATGACATTTTCACTTTGAAGAGATTTCAGAAACAATAGGTGAAATCCTGTTGCTTAGTGTATTAAGTTGTACTAGAGTAGGCCTTTTGAATCAATAGGAATTAGGAATCAATTCCTCTATAAATTTCATTGATTCAAATGGTCCTAATCTAGTTGCAATTTACTACAGTAAGCAACAGGATTTTAGCCAGCATTTCAAAAATTCTATTGCTCTGCTAACATTGTAGAAGGCAAGTGGCATAACATTTAGTCACTCTGAGTCCTAGCTCACAACTAACAAGTCCCCTCTGGGATTCTTATGCATGTACCAAACCAGGGAATGTGTGCATTCTACAAAAATCCCTGCAGAAACTTTTTGTCATCTAAAAGCAATTATTACATTGTCTGCCTTCTGCACATGCAACAAAGCAATAGGATTTCAGCCAATGAAAGGTGTTTTTCCGTCCATTTTACTTCCCTTATCATTATCAAGCTGATACAGGAACCATATAGGGAACATGCTATGCTTAAGTTAATTTATATGATTTGGTACACAGCTATTTCAAATATAGGTTGCCCTTGCTCGAGAGCCAGTCATATCTGACTCTAGGGTTTGGTGCTCATCTCCGTTTATAGCCAAAGAGCTAGCGCTGTCTGTGTCTGTAGAAATTTCCATAGACATGCAGCAGGCATGCTCATTACCTTACCACTGAAGGGGTACTATTTATCAACTTGCAATTTCTTGCTTTTGAACTGTTAGGTTGGCAGGAGCTGGGACAGTTGGGTGCTCACCTTGTCTTGCAGTCCTTGAGTCTCAAAATGCTGACCTTCCAGTCGTCAAGTTCAGCAACTTAACCACTAAGCCGCCACAGTAATTTCAAATATAACACATTTAAATTAAGTTATACCTTCTATCAGAACTGGAAATGTTTTGTTAGTTTAAGATAATTCTTTCAACAAGAACATTCATTTTAAAATTAATAATAAAAGAACTGTTATGTGGTAGGAAAAACTAACAAAAACATACCCTCTTTTTAGCCAGGAATTTAAGGGGCAATCAATCTATAGCTAGATGTATAGTTTCCATTCTTATCCCTCCACCTCCTCGCCTCTGGCCATCCTCTATGTAAAGAGGCAGTCACTCCACAGGCATAATAGTGCACGAGGTAAGCTTTGATTTAAGATAATTAAAGACTGTGCTCAGTGCATCTTGAAAGGCCAGTAGGAGACCAGCACTTTGGTAGAGCAGATGTGATTAAACAAAGTGTGGCAAATGGACACTGTTGCAGAAATTGGGAGCAGCTGCAGTGCTTCTCTCACCTAAGACAGCAGGAGGTGAGTTGCCACTACTTCCAGATGTAATAGAACATATTAATGAGCATCTAACAGTAGTTCCCAACATGAGGCCCACGCCCCACAGGGGGACTTTAGTTCCTCAAAGCCTAAGTCAGTACACTGGCTAATGGTCAGTGCTTTGGGGAATTGACCTAGGCTTCTGAGAATTGAAGCCCAAAAACCAAAGGTTGGGAAACACTGGCCTGTACTCACTAATAAAAGGTGAGTTGTAATCAATAGCAGTTATTGCGATCTTGTGTTCAGCAGTTTAAAAGAAAATGCACAAATATACTTGGATTTCCATTATTTTATCAGAACACACTTTAAAGCAATACCATAATTCAACAACAATTTTGAATAAGGTTGTAAGTTAATCAGAATGTGTTAATCAGAAAATGACAAAACTATTTATAGTAAAGTTTTGTGTAGCTTTTGTAAATAGAGTTGCTGTCGCCAAATGTGGTTAGAATGAAAATTAAGGGAATATTTACAGGTGAAACTTGGAAAATTAGAATATCATACAAATGTTCATTCAGTTCAGTAATCAAACTTAAAAGGTGAAACAAATATATGTGATAGACTCATTACATGCAAAGCGAAATAGTTCAAGCCTTACTTTCTTATAATATTGATGCTTATGGTTTACAGCTTATGAAAACCCCAACCCCCCAATCTCATGTACCCCATAATAATCACATAATCTCATGTACGCTGTATGCCATGATCATCACAATTATAACGAATTAAGGCATGGCATCTCTTGCTTTGTATGTAGTGAGTCTGATATATTTGTTTCACCTTTTAAGTGAAATGAATGAACATTTGCACGATACTCTAATTTTTTGAGTTTCACCTGTATTAGCTTGCTGCTAAACATCTTCTGTTGCAACGATTACAGATATTTGTCATGCATGAATAAATGTGAAAGGGCATTTTAAGAAGTGAGTGTTACTGTATACATACCATATGTGCATGGGTGACCCTCTGTACCCCTCAGCCAATGCAGCAACTAATATGCAGTTCTATCAATCATTTGTTTCATTTGAGAGAGAGAAATCTTAACTCTGCTTTCACTACAATGGAACCTTACTGACAAATATTAAAAGATAATGGATTAAATAAGATTTTATTGTCACATTTAACTGCTTTGTCAGAAATGTACATTAAAGGTTTCTGAGTGATAAAAAATAAATTTTCTTGAATCACTTGAGATGGCAACAGCACTTATTTAACAACCAGCACTACAGTTGCTTGCAGATACCCAAAGTTAATCAAACTCTAAAACATTTATTAATTAGAACAGACTGCAGAGGTGAAAAATAAAATGCATCATATTAAGGCCCAAGAGTATTTAAATAATAAAAACAGAGATGTTTATAAAATCCCAATGTCCAAGGAGACAGAAATGTTTACTACTGTATATTTAAAAGCCACTTGGTTTTATTTCATACAGAAAACAGGGATGCTAACAAAGAGGACTGGAAACATTTCCTACTGAGTTTTTAGCCTCAGGCAGGCAGATATCTATAGAAAGTCTTCTTGTGAGATTTTAAATGGGGAGTTGGGATATTTATGGCTAATATGCATTCTCACAGACCAAAGGAGTTTGCTGTTCATTAATCGAGGAGAAAGATTAATTGGATATACAGTGGCACAGTCATTTCTTTGGGGCAAAAGTTACTGCAAGCAAAAAATAAAAAAATTAAGTGCGTTCAAACATTCTTTGAGCATGCCTCCAAAATAATACACCCCCCCCCCCCAACAAGAGCTACAAGTTCAATTTAAGCGGAAACCCTAGGCTAGTTCACTAAACAGCCTCTCCCATTTGTCATTACTTCATGTTGTAGAGTTCATAGCTGGATTATTATTATTTTCAGGTGCCTTTCGCCACTATATTTTCAGTCTATGTTCAATTCTAAGACAAAACCTTGACAGAACTGACCACATCAGTTTTTGCTATGTGCTCTTCATCTTTAGGAGCAGAAATGAGATAATGAGGATACTGCTGCAAGTCACTTAAATTCACCAAGATCAAAGTAATTATGTTTGAGACATTCATTGATGATTTACTGGTAATTGTTTTTCTACATAAAAAGGCAACCATAATTTTAAGTGATACACATTAGGCTAGTATAAAAAGATTGAAACAAACCTCATCTCTATTTAAAAGAGCATGCAAAGAAGATAGTTCACATTTGTTCCAATCAGGCTTCTTGGAATTAATAAAAGTTTCTCTTTTTTTCTGGTAATGATCTATTTGACTTTAAGTTTTTAAAAAGCCAGCAGATCAAAGTTGTTACAAATAACCCCCCAAAAAATTCAAGGCATGATAGTGCACGAGGTAAGCTTTGATTTAAGATAATTAAAGACTGTGCTTAGTTGCAAGATCCCATTTTTCTTATGGAGAATACAGCAACAAAAAGCTACTTCTTCATATTTCACTTTGCTTCTTTACCAGTATATCCATGAATCTCTTCTATTACTACACTTTGATTATCATAATGACTCCATTACAAAACTTGCAAAAATGTATCACCAAGTGAATAAGCCATCTATGTTCAAGTTTTCTACATATGCTGCACACAATAATCCACTTCTGTAGCTCATTTCCTCCAAGTTAAATCCCAAAATATTTCTGTAACAATTAAGAAACATAGTGCTATATTAAGCTCATGTTCTATTAAATTTGGGAGATTTGAGTATTCCTGGAATCTCCATCTGCGTGTGCCAAAGGTTGAGAATCTCTTGTCTGTGCGTATTCGCTGTCAGATGACTCTGTAGGTTCCAGCAAATTCTCATAGTCATTGTCTTCCGATTCATTAACATTGTCACCGGAGGGTGTTCGAGAAGAAGATGGTATGGATGTTCCATTGCCCGAATGCTTCAATATGGTATTTGTGGAACCATAACTAGAAGAGCCTACTGCTTGAGGTCGAGGCATAAAAACGTTGTGTTCTAGAACACCAGGACGTACAGCACTGTTGTGATTGACCACACTGAAGTCAGCATATGGAGGAGGAGGGTCAGAGGAATCTGATTCTTCAAGATTACTACCTTCCACTGCAAATCCAGCATGAGACATTCGTGGGATGAATATAGGCTCCAACGTATCATTTGACAGTTGTCTGCTTAGTATGGTCTGCTGCAGTCCTACAATGGTGTAAAGTAGATGTAATTTTCTGTCAGAACATAATGTTTAATTTAGGTCTGTACTAATATTTAATAGAAAACCTGAATCAAGGGACTTGGGAAAGGAGGGTCAAAATGCAGGTCATGTACTTAACTGTGTTCAACTAAATCATTTCAGTAAAAGTACACAGTGTTAAATATATAGTGTACATTGAACTGGTTTCTCCTAGAAATCACTTTGCTAATAACTACCATGATTCATGTAACCCGTTTTTATCAAACTTAACTAGCCATCAGATTCAGTTAACTCAAACTGACATAACTTCCTCAGTAAGGACAAGCAATAACACAAACCTGATAATAAGCTGACAGAGAGGACTCATAGGAAAAGAGGACAATGTACTCACAACATGATCTGAACATTTGGTCATGTGTACTGGAAAACTGATCAAGACTAAGTGACAGAAATGACATGCTTAAACATAATTTGAGATGGTATACAAATAAACCATAACATTAATTATGCCAAAAGAAATATATGTAAAGACAATTATATGTGAAATGTGTATCTCCAAAACATTGCATTTCTGCTGAGTATTTTTTGTACACAAATTCTACCATTTAAAGTATTTTCTTTATTGCAATAAAGAGCCTGTCATGAATTAATCAGTCTCCTTATTTCAGTTAGCAAAGAGTAGCATAAGTAGTAGTTAGAAAGGAAAAAAGACTATTTAAAGTAGCATAATAAAATAGAAAAATAGAAAAAGCAATCGCTTAGGGCACTCTCAGGGCAGTTCACAAATTAATTAGCATTTTGCCCCCAACATGCTGGGTACTCATTTTAGATAATAAGTTGTGACAACGTAATTAATAATACTTGTATTGCTTTAAAGGTATCAGGCATGTTAAAACAATTCCCTGGATAATTTTGGTTGCCGCAGTGCAAAATTTTGCCACACACAAAAAGTGCCTGTATTCTGGTCAGAGAAGATAGCGAATACAAAATGTACCTCATCAGCCAGGTAATTTTAATTTTAAAAGGGCAATATATATTACATCAAAAGAAACAATATAAATGTGAGAGGGCCACTTGTGTTGAGAATAAGGATTTTTTAAAACCTTCCCTTGAAAACTACAGATGGGGGCATTTAATTGGGCCAGAGTAATGATTCTGGGCTGATATAAAAGAGCAAATTTGTGACAATAGCTCATTGGTTTATAGGGCAAACGAGCTCTATATGAGTGGCGTGTTAGGTTAATTCTAAATTGTGTTGCTTGAAAACCGATTTGCCTGTTTCATATCCTGAAAAAGTAAGGAGGCTCAAGGAAACTCCATGCCACTGGAGTTCTGTCAACAAAACTTGCTTGCTGGCTGAAGTCATTCATTCATTCATTCATTCATTGAATTGGGGCGGCCAACCTTTTGAAGTCGGGGGCCAGGTCATGCTGCCTCAGATAGTTGGTAGGCCAAACTGGTGGTCCAGCCACAGCTGTGGAATCGGTCATGGACTCATTTACAGTCCGCAGCTGCTGTAAATGTGTTTGCAACAGCCACAAATGAGTCTGCGGCCAATTCCGCCGGTGACTGGAGCAAGGATGCGGGCCGGATGATTTGGCACCACAGGTCAGATTCGGCCCATTGTGCGTAGGTGCCTATCCCTGCTGTAGAGATAAGGGAGCTAGATCAGTTGAGAAGATTACCTACAAATCAGATATTAAAGATGGCTAAGAGGACTTGGTTTCAGTTTCCAAGAATTTCACTTCTAAGCTGGAGAGCTGTGCTTGAAATGCAGTGGTGTATTTGTAGGACTGCTCTCAGGAATTTTAACTGGACCACTTCCAGACAGAAGGAGATATAGGGCTGAACAGAGAACACCGTATTGAAGCTGAGTGAATGTTTTTGTCTCAACAGCTCCAGGGCAATTGACATATAGCATCCCCCCTTTAGTGGGAAAGGAGTTGAGTATTGCAGATACTGTACTGTATAGCTGTGCTATCCGGGCAGCATTATCTCCATGTGCCTTATGGGTGCCATTCACCTGAAAAATACCTAAATACTTGAAGCTCTTTCTCAGTTCAATCTTGCAACCATTTATGGATCACTATACAATTTTGATCTTCTGGCAAGGACCAAGATTATAGACCTCTAGAAATTTATTTGTTTCATATGTCATCCCAGTGTCATGGCCATCTGGGACAAAAAGTCCACACCATAAAGTCCTACTGGCAAGTGCCTGTGTTTAAACCTAGGAGATTATAATTCTGAATGGCTGAGAGCTGAGACTGGTGAGTTCATATAAAAATTAAATATAAATGGGTTAAATGTACAATCTTACTATGTTAAATATTAGCACACTATTTGACAGGTGGCCCTCCTGTTTACATCCAATTTAAAATTGCTTTTATAGACTATGCTATTTTTCAAATAATGCTTCCTATAATACAATTATCTCCCCTTCCCCCCTTAAATCTTCTCTAAGAATCCGTTTGGACATTTATTACAGGCAATCTCACAATTTAAATGCTAAGTTAATAGAGGAAATATATATATAGATAATATAGTCACAAAAAAGATAAAATGCTCTATCTCAAAAGCTTATTGGTGTTCTACTCAAATTGTTTCATAAACTGCATATTATTATGTTAATTGGAATGGGATTACTTTTCTCTTATATGGCTTCTTTAGATATAATTCCTAGCACTTTTCAACTAGAATGCAAAAACTGCAGGCCACATCCTAACATTACACCTTGTCTCCCATGCTTCATACATTTCTAGGACAGTTTCTTCTACATCCCCACATAAGTTAGTACAACTTTAACTTTAACAGAGATAACATTATTCTCTTGATTTTAGATGCCACAGCTACAGACCCAAATCTCTCTCTCTCTCTCTCTCTCTCTCTCTCACACACACACACACGCACACGCACACACGTGCGTATGCACACCACAATTTGTGCAACTGCAACTGTACAGTTCTCCTTTCCATTGTGTCATCCTTAAAGGGGCTGCATAAGTGGTTATGTGCACAACTTCATAATCAATACATGACAAGTTCTATGTAGCACTGCTTACTGAAGAAGTGAAATGGCTGCACAACCATCATCGCACACTGTGTTCTCGATACAGGAATCTCGCCCTAATATGTTGTTTCTGATCCTTCTAGTAAACACCCTAATCCATATACAGTATTCTATCATGTGCAGTTCCACTGACAAAATTTGATTTTATGAACCTTCTGAATTTGTAAGCAGGTAGCCCCATTTGCCTTCCTTCCTGTATTATTTCTACTAGACACCTGTCATACAATTACTCCAGCCAAGATTCTTGTGTTGGGTTGCTGCTGCATCATAGGTTATTTGCCAATTTCTCCACCACATACACTGCACGGAAAATGGAAGCAGTCAACGGTTGGCTAGGGCATCTGCTCATGACATGTACCTTTCCCAATGTCTCCCAATCTTTGCTTTTTGGACTTCAATTCCCAGAAGCCTAAGTCAATTCCTCAAAGCACCGATCAGCCAATGTACTGTCTTAGGCTTCTGGGAATTGAAGTCCAACAGTGTTCTGTGGAACATAGTTTGAGAAACACTGAATGATTGTCCCTTCTAATCAGATTTCCTAACTTGTTCCTGCTATCCTCTAGCAGTCAGTTTAATTTCAAAATCAGTTTAATTTTATTTTACTTTTTTTTCTTTGGGGGGGGGGGATATACTGAGATGTACTTAATTTTTTTACACATGCTGCCACTGGGCTAGGATTGTAATATTGGATTTTTATCATGCATACCACCCAGAGTGGGAATATCTCCCAGACAGGCAATACAGAGGTTTATGAATGAATGAATCTCAGAATGAATGAATGAATCTCAGAATTGCATATGCATTAGCATTAAATGGTCAGTTCTCAATTCCTAATATTTTCAATTTGCTCTGTGCCTCAAATCTCTTAAAATACTGACATTCAGTCTGGTAAATTAAAGACCACACTGTGTAAAAGAGCATAATGAATAAGTAATGCATTGCTTTCTCTGAATCAGTCAGTGAAAATTTACAATAAAGACTTACTTAGTTCTTGCTCCTTTTCATTTTTCCTTTCCGAGATTTGCCTTTTCAGCTTATTCACCTCAGCCTGGAAAGATTCAACAGCTCGTTCACTTTTCTCTAAATCTATACATACTGTCTGGAAGAAATAAAAGATGATATTCAACTAGCATTCAGCAGGCGTAGTAGAAATGCATGACAAAAGTCAAAAACCAAACCATACTACAGTAAGATGTTATTCATGCCCTGTATACTTGTGTCCAAACTTCAATTGCTGCAACCTCTTAACAAGGTGCAGAACAATGGTCAGAATTCTGCTGACTAATTATGGTGATGTAGGTGCAATGGCATAAACTGCAGGGGCAAAATGCTACCAGTTAATGAGATGCCACTTATATCTCTCTTTGTGCACCAACTCACATGACTGCTATGAAATGAGGGATACAAGCAGCAACTTGTTAATCCACGCCAATTCACCACTGCAATTTACACCACTGTATTTTTTCTAACCATTCAGATCCTGGCACTGCACTGGTATAAAGTTGGCACTACATTTCATCAGCACTATATTTCATTGGCTAATGTGACTTTCACATACAAGTACAGTAGAACCCCGCATAACGAAAAAAACTCCGTTCCACGGAGCTCTTCGCTATGCGGTTTTTCTCGTTATGCGAAGCTAATGGGAGATGCCCTGGATAACAAACAAAAAATGTTCACATTTACTGGGTATACCCCGGTTACCAAAAAACCCCACATAACGGATTTTTTTTTTGTTATGTGGGGTATTGCCATTCCCTAACGAATGCTTCGTTATGTGATTTTTTCGTTATACGAAGCATTCATTATGCGAGGTACCACTGTACTGTTAAAGTATGAATGGCCAAACACAGAAGCTGACATTTTAAAAAGGTTTTAATACTCCGTGCCACTGCTAAATAGTGATACCTCTCAATCTCCACTCGTTGAATATAAGAAAAATATTTAAATTGGATTCTTTAATCCATAGTATACATACACGAGGGCCATATAACACATGTATAGAAAGGCAGACCTATCCACAGCCTGGCACATAATGCTACAAAACTTGATAAGAGTTTTAAGTCATAAGTTTGGTCTGGAACACCACAGCAATAGGAATTTCAACACTCATGTAGGATAAATATGGGGATAGTGCTACTTTAGCTTTGTATGTCTACTGTAGGAGCTAAATATATATAGAGCGAGTGAAAATGTATTTTAATAAAAATGTATTTATGCTACAACTTCTCAAATATAATTGCATATATATTTAATGAATAATGGCTAAAGAGAATATATTCAAGTAGCAAATTTGTATTTCTTAAGCAATTTTTAAGTACTGAGAAGTGTTAAGGGAGCAAAACACTGACCAATTCTTCATTTCACGGATATTTAACTTGGGAAAAAGCAAAGCCAAAGACCAGAAGCTCCATAAGAAGGCAGAGATTCAAATCTTCCTATTCATAGATACTATAAAAGCATAGGTTCTCCCACCATAAATGTTGATTAGAGGTAATGCAGTACTGATATTGCAATAATAAATAATAGTTACCTGTACTTTTTCTTGAAGTGCATTATAAACCTGATATATAGCCCTGATGTCCTTCATCACACCATCTTTATCAAAAAAGTCGGTACTAAAATATATATCAGAAATAATGAGTTAGAAATTAACTTTTACCCACCAAGGCAAAATAACTTTACAGTATTTCATACAGTGCTGATGAACTTCTGAAGTCATCTGCCAGTTATTTTTCTAAATTGGTTTTAAACCCACTGATATAGAAAAAATATATTATCTCTAAAATAATAGACTTTAAAATCACCATGTTCTTTTCCTCTCACTTGTTTAATTGTACCAGAAGTAATACCATTATGTAAGATTAAGGATTCTCAGGTTTCCACAAAAATCTTGCAGATGTAGATATGTGACAGCTAAATTTATACTTGACAGACACATATACAGTAAATCCACATTCACATCTTGACAAATCAAAATATAAAAATAATTCTTACCCATGTTCCTTAATAACTTTGGTATAAGTTTGGGAAGTATTTGGCACTGAAGAGATCTTATATTCTTGTTGGCTTGTATTGCCCAAATTAGGAATAGTGAGTGAAACTCTTTGATTATATCTAAAGAAAGTAAATTTAGAAAAACATTTTGCTTAGTTTCAGGGATTATTACACTCTGCAATGTAATTTCCCTAAAAGAAATAACCAAGGTAACTTCATGTCCATGGATCCAGATTTTTAGAAACTATTACTGGCAAAGAAACACTCTTGTATAACATTAAACTTAAGGTGTCTCCCAAATAACTGTCCAATTGTATTAACTGACTAAATATACATTTCATCACAATATTTCTATAGGTATTTTTCAGAATACTGAAGGAATGCAAGATTATTTGCTATCCATAAATTATCACTGACCCTAAGGACTAATGGCTTTGGGTGGCAAAGTCCACAGGAAAGGTTGATGGTCCCCAAGTAGATTAAATCCCACTTGAATCCATCTTGATGGAGGGCAGAAGCTTCATCAATACTGGCCTGGGGCTGATGAGGACTTTGCGTGCCAAAAGGGCTCAGGCCCAGAAAGTGACTCATGGAACTGGATCAGTAGTTATACTTACAATAGACCCACTGAAGTCAAGCAGACTTTAGGTTAGTCTTGGCCAAGTTACATTCCATTGACTTCAATGGATCTGGACTAACATGATTACATCTGGGCTGAACGCTGTCATATTTTTAGAAATTGACTTTTTTTGTAACTAGAGACAAGTGAGAGTAGCTTCAAACATTCTAAAGAATAAAGTGAAAGAGGAAAATGTTGTGACTCCAATAATGAAGATTTTTTAAAAGCCTAGTTAAAACAGGGTTACATTTCCCAATACATTTGGGTCTGAAACCCATTCATGTTCTTATTGCAGTAGGTACTACAGTAGGAATAAATTATGTTTTTCCACTTCCCAGAAATTATTTACCTTCTGTTTGGTCTAAAGAGAACATATTCTAAAGCATGTGTTGAGTTATTTGCCGTAGAGATGAAACTGAAGAGAAGGAAGACAAGGTCAGGTACTCCAAGAATCTGTGTCAGCTGTTTATGGATGATGTGTTCTCTATATGACATCTGCTGTTGTGTGTTTCTTCTAAACCTGTACCATCCAATAACGTTCTATAATGAAGGATGAGAAAAGAAAACATTAACCAAAGACAAAAATGGTTTCATATGTGGATATGTCAAAAGTGCAGCCAACAGACATAAACTGGAATCCCAGTTTGTCATCAGAATTCTTAAACTCAATTATTCTGCTTACAGAAATAAAGGACATTTTCCATATGCTCATTTTAAAACAGTGCCATAAATGCAATTCACAGAACATGGAACCCTTTCATATCAACACAATAGTCTCATGTTTAATGAAGGATTACATTTTGTAATGGAAATACCCTTATTTCACTGACATGAAATATCGCTCAGTCTCAAAACCTTGTAGATCTGGGCAGATAAATTCTACATGTACTATATCCTTGACATATACAGTACTTTTGGGACAACCATCTACTGTACTTGCAAGTCTTATTTAAGGACATATAATGTAGCTCTATAATGAGTTAGGCCACCCTAGCCTTGGGACATAATCCGGGAGTCTTTAAGAGTGGGGAGGGGGGGAGGATCACTGCCAGAGTACTGCCATTGGAATTAGGACCACTGTTGGTGATCCTTCAGTGGGTTTTCACAATTTAAGACTTGCTCCCCCACTGCTCACCTAGGCTCCCAAAAGCTTTCTCAGGGTGAAAGAGAGCTCTAGCAAGTCTTGGAATCTGAAAAGGGGAAATAGGACACTTTCTATTTTTCTTCTTCCTGTGCTGTATCCGATTTTGAATATTGGCGATCATCATGGCAATCAGCCATGAGGACTGTGCTGCGAATATAATACTGTGGCCTTTCATCTGCCTTCCGCATCACAGCATGACACCTGTACCACTGATCCAGTTCTGTGAGTCACTTTCTGGTCCTGAGCCCTTTCAGCATGCAAAGTCCTCCTCAGCCCCAGGCCAGTATTGATGAAGCTGCTGCCCTCCATCAAGACGGATTCAAGTGGAATTTAATCCACTTGGTGACCATCACTCTTCCCTGTGGACTTCACTATCCAAAGCTGTTAGTCCTCATGGTTGTTAGGTTAGTTAACTGCTGCCTGACGCTCAGCATTGAGCTGCTGGCACTATGATTTACTCTATTACCATAGCACGATAAGCTGGTAAGACTTGCTCACTTTCCATTAGTTTAAGATAAATATTTCTGGCACCCAATCTGGGTTGCACAGTGTAAATTTAGACCAACAGGATTCTGCACAATATTTATAAGCCAATCAAGTTTTGATAGTCATTTACAATTGCTGCTGCACTGGAAACATCAAATAAAGTAACCTAAAGTCCTGGATGTGCATGCACAATCTTTAACATATATTATAACCAGTGATGGGATTCATTTTTTGTGGGTGTCGCCAGGGGGAAAGCCCTGCATTGCACCCGAATTAGGAGTACTGTACTTTATTTCTGCTACCGATTTTGGCGAACTGGGGCGAACCTACTGAATCCCACCACTGATTATAACACTTGGATAAATTTGCTGCCATAGTTCTCCGTTTCTCTTTCACGCAGATGTTATTTTCAACATATAAACAACATCAAAACAATAAAATTTGGAAAATTCATTACAAATGTAACAATTCTGTGTTGAACACACTCATATACTACCTTTCCTTGAAATATTGGTTTACTTTTAAGACATCTAAATTTGTAATGATCATTTTGATCTGCTACGGTAAAAGGCTGATGAAACATTTGTCATACTCAACTGATTTCAACACATATTAACATTTAAGTTTAATTTATTTATGTGCTAATTTCCCTCCAGTAAACTGCATCTGGCATGGTTTAAAAATCAACCTTGTCCTTAACATGGTCAAAATACATATTTAAAACAGAACTCCTTTAAAAATTTCAAATCAGACAACACAAATAAATAAATGCAGAATGTAATGTAATTTTTTGGATCTAATACATAGTGATAAATAAAATCAGTACACACTATTCCTTCTAATTTTTCTTCACCCCAAAGTGTCACAGCTGGCTGACGTAAACATAGTTCCAAATGGACTGGGTCTTCTGACTAGGCGAAATGGTGCACAGATGGTTCTCCTATCCTTCATTTTAAGAAAGAAAGCAGTAGAAAGGGAAGCGCTGAGGAATAGCAATGACGACAACGCCCTTTCCTTAGCCTTCGGGGTATTCTAGCTTTTAATGCTGGTCTTATTCCACTGCTACTCACTGAATGGGAATGCACTTATTCACTCCATTACTAAAATAGTTGCATCATAACAGAAGCTCTGGATAATTTAATGGGATTCAATTTAATGTTGACATGTTGTTTGTCACATGACACTTAAAAGCTTTTCTTTCCTCACATCCTTATGCTTTGTTACTATTCTGCAAATGAAGTATTCTTCTAGGCACAAAAAAGCAGCCTGAAAATCTCCTTTCTTAGCCATGACATTTCAGAATCTATAACTCAATAATTCAAGTGCATATTTAAAATTATATCTTATAATCAAATCAGATATAGTCTCTTTCAAAAACGGTATTAACAAAATTCAAAAGGTCCTCACAGCCAAGGTTCCACTCTTTCAAGCGGGGAAGCAAGTCTCCCGCTGTGTCGGTAATACTCAGTCAATGTAACTCCTGAAGTCTACCGGGTTTGTAGACCTTTCATCAAAATTTCCTCAGGAGAGTAAACATATCTTTTATCTTAACATGCGTCCTACAAGCCTCCAACCGTAATCTGTTTCTGGTGCTCTCGGACTATATCTGATTTGAGTTATACCTTAGTCAAATTACTTTTCCATTGCGTCCTAAGATTACCAATTGATTTGAAGAATACTTTGACCATACGAAATATATTGCTTTGCTCAATTGGAGTAAGTTTATTTATTTTTTGGAGATCTACAGTAAATATTGGAATTTTTGCCACAAACGGATTTCTACTTTGTTGGGATCTGCCCCTCTGTCCAGCAGCCCAATGGGAGTGCTTCCTCTCTCCCCCAACACAGAGTTCACCCCACCCCTCTGCCCAGCAGCCCAATGGGAGCACTTCCTCCCAACAGCCCAATGGGAGCGTTTCCTTCCTCCCCTGTTGGTGTGATGGCACTTTGCAATAAATAAGTGGGTTTTGGGTTGCAGTTTGGGCACTCGGTCTCTAAACGGTCTGCCATCACTGAGCTATATCGTGTTTGGTTATGACATCCAGACTGTAGTGTCTGACAAAGGTTTAAGGACTTCAACCAAGCTGCCGCTTTGCAAATGTCATTTAGTTAGACATCCTTAAGATAAAAGTGCTAAATGCCCTTGCAGAATGTGCCTTTAAAGCTGGGGTAGCCAAACTACGGTCCGTGGGCCAGATATGGCCCATGGCACCAAATCATCTGATCCACACCACTTCTGGTGGGAGGGACCACAAGACCAGTGCACTCAACAATATGACTGGCCTGCGGCCCAAAAAGTTGGGACACCCCTGTTTTAAAGAGTCTGGGATTGGGCTTCTTTCTAGCTAGTATGCTCAGGTAATAGTGACAACAATCCATTTCAATACATAATGAAATATGCTTTGCTTGTCTTTTAAAGGTAACAGCAGATAGCTGACTAAAACCTTGTCTATTGGCTGTACAGGTAATTTCCATAAACTTACTTTTCTTCGATCTTTAAGAATCCTGTCCAAGTTTTCTTCACTGACTTTACCTGCATAGTCATAAAAGCTTAAAAATAAAAACAGAAAATTGGTTTATATATCAAATCAAAGCCAGGTACAGTGGGAAAGTTACTGATGGATTGTGTTGGTATGTTTGAACTGAACAAACCCTTCCTTCACTACACCCAACATTAACCAAATTACAGTACAGTAGGCAAATCTCCATTGGCCATTATATATACGGTACTGTCCACTTTAAAACAAATTTAGAACAAAAATATTCTATACACAATATTTATTTTTACATCTTCCCAACATATAATGTGGTGATATTACAGTATCAATGTTGGTAAGACTATTTGGAGAACTGGTATAACCAAATCAGTCACATTGTTATTCATGCATTTATGTGCTTTTTGATCCTATGCAACACCACAAATTAGCAAGTTATACATTTTAGACATCGAATGATTAGAGATCCCAAACAAAGATATAGGGAGAAATATTTTGCACAATTTGAAGAGTAACAAAAAAAGTTGAATTTAGCTAGACAAGAATGAGAGTAAACCTGTATACACCCAGAAACCAATACCTCAGATATTTATTTAAAGGATGAACGAGAGTTTGTTAATGCTAAAAAAAACCCCCAAAATGCTTAGAAGATACCACCAGTAGTGACATGCGCTTAGGTAGTATGTTTGTCAGAGGTTCCCAACCTACGGCCCACAGGTTGGACCCAGCCCGCAGCACCATTTCAGGTGGCCTGCTGCACCCATCCTTGAAGTTGAAGCGGGCACGTTTATGAGATGTAAAATGCGCCCACGCATGCGTAAACGTGGTTACATCAGCCGTAAATGCGCCTGTGACTGTCGTAAATGTGGAAGTGGGCGCATTTACTTCCACTTCTGAGGGGTGTGGCCTGGCACACTCAGCTGTCCAGGGGCGTGGTCAAGTCTGCAGCGTAAATAGGTTGGGAACCTCTGGTTTATGTGATGGAATTAAAGTCTTCAGATCTAATTTGTGCTAGACTTTATCTACAGCTAAGCTTTCCATACTTCAGGGATTAAAAAAGAAGATTGAATGACCTTCCTCATCAACGTAAAAGATTTCTGTTAATGATGAAATCAGTGCATCTACAGTTCACAGGACAGAAAGAAATAAGGTACAAAAGTTACTTACCTAAAGAGTTTGAAACAAGGCTCATGATTGTGAATTTCTACAAGAAAAGAATGTATATTTCAGTCACTGAAAACAAAGACAGAAGTGTGATCCTTACACAATACAAAGCTGGAGAAAGGCAATAACTTTATTGGATTAGTAGCATTTTCCCCCCGGCCCTGCCGGGCAGGTACAACTTGTGTGTTGTACACAACACACACACACACACACACACACACACACACAGAGAGAGAGAGAGAGGGGGGGGAGAGAGAGAGGGGAGAGAGAGAGCTGCAGGTGTGGAGGCTGTGCCAGGGAGAGTAGGGAGGGAAGGCGGAAGCATTTATTTTCCCCTTTCCTTGCCTGGGGTGGGTGGGTGGGAAGCAGGGAAGGGTGGGAGGCGGAGGTTTTCCGTTTCCCCCTTTCCCTGCCTGGGGTGCTGGGCGGAAGCAGTGAAGGGCGGGAGGCAGAAGCTTTCCGTTTCCCCCTTTCCCTGCCATGGGGGGTGGGAAGCCTTTGTTCCCCCTCAACTGTTTTGATGGTTTTTTTGTGCAAACCTTCGAAACACTTGAGGGGGAAATACAAAGGCGGCAGGCAGCGTTTCGTGAGGGGAGGCACTCTCCCTGGCGGATCGCTGGCTGCTGCCTTTCTATTACCCCCACCGCTGTTTTGTGTCAGCTCTCGAAACAGCGATGGGGATAATAGAAAGGCGGCAGCCAGCGATCCAGCAGGGAGAGCACATCCCCTGACGAATCGCTGGCTGCTGTCTTTGTTTTTTCCCCTCAACTTACCCTAGGGCGGCGAAGCGTTGTGTCTGCCTTTGCCGTCCTTGCGCTCCCACTGCGTGAGACGTTTTTTATTTTGCGCGCGCCGGCTTTCCCGTCCTCCGCACTTGCATCCTTCAGCCTGATTGACTGAGGGGTGGTGCGGCGCAGAGAACGATGGGATGCGTAGGTTTTTTTTGTTCGTGTATGTGGGGCATTTGCTCCACTCACTGTTTCGGGACTTTTCCGGCGATGCTTTTTGGGTCTTAAGGTAAGTGTGGGCGGCTCGGTACAGGATGGTTGGGCCGGGTGTGGCCATGTATGCCGGACACGTACCACGCAACCCTCTTCTTATAGGTAAAGATTAAAATAAAATCAAACATGTCATGAGCTTTCATGATTCACTTCTTCAGGCATGCGCCAATTTCATGTGAATAGTGCAGGGAAATTCTCAAAGAGAGCCCCAAAGGTTTATGGCAAGAAATTGTATCAGGCTCCCCTCACCCCCAGTGGTGAGCTGGAAAGAACAGTAGGCTGGATAAGACATCTCTCCCATTTTACAAACACAGGAAACCAGGTATCTGCCCCTCTGCAGATGACCCCAAGAATCCCCCTAACATAGAATAACCCAACAAAATGAACTAAATAGAAATAAATTAATCCAGTGGCTGAAATATTGTGCTGCAACACAAAAGGTTAATATTTTGGAGGTGTATTGTCTCATGGGAATAAATCTTCAGAGACATTATCTCTTGCACACCAAGTATGCAACTCAGTATGCAACATATGACAACTATGGGGACTTCTTGAGACAATGTGCCTCTAAAAGTTACACCTTTTGTGGAAAAGTACAACAGGACCTCAGCAGAGTTAATAGGTTAAAATAGAAATATGTAAATAGTATTCCAATGGCCAGGCAGAAAAAAATGGCATCTACATAGGTCATCTTCTATAGCAGTGAACTGACCTCCTCTCCCGTTAAGAAAAAATTGTGAAACCACCAAAGCTTGAGGTAAAAGTTTTGCTGTTTAACTGTGATCTGCTGAACAGGAAAAAACATACACTCAGGAACACATTGAAACACAGGACTTAGGTGCTCTACAGCTGGGCTTACAGAAACACAGAAAATATATACTGGCCCACTGAGGATATGTCAAGTAGCATTAGTGAACTGAGTTCCAAAAGTTAGGGAGGGAAAACTGGACTTAAACTTATTAAACTCTTCAATCATTCCATATAAAATGTTGTACAATTAATCGTCTGAGTTTTTACATGAATAATTACCAGAAATAAATGTAATTATGCCTACCAATTACTTGCAGAAATTCTGTGTTGCTGATTTGAGAGTCACTAATACTGAAAGTCTCCTCTTGTCTCACCTCTCCCAACAGGAATCCTTCCTACAAAATTGAAAAGAATCTGATTATGACAAAAGGCCTATAACTGAATGCCACCTAATTTTACTTTCACATAGTTTTCACCATTACTTTCAAATAAAATGATCCTATCTCTAAAGTTTAGCCATTATGATCCTTAAATATATGACATGATTATATTGCAATACACAAAATGTTGACTTAAGATATGAATTCTGCATAAATCTCAAATTATTTTAAGCAGGATTTTTCTGAGTGAAAAATGTGTAAATGAAATCTGCTCAAGCCCAAAATAATGTAAGAAAATCTGAAAATGTAATTGCATTACATGTATCTTTGCAGAGTCAGCTATCTAGCATGCAAACAAACAGATGCCCAATGCTTTATGAATTAATGTTATGTGACACTGCGTAACAGATGTATTTAGATTTTGTAAAACAAATGCAAGATTCAGCATTCAATAGTATTACTCTGGCTTTTTGGTTTATTCAGTCAATTTGTTCACAAGCTGACAGTTTCACTAAAAAAGAAAGAAAATCTGATCTTGAACTCAGCACAATACCCAAAGGTTAATCCTAATAACAAAAGAAGAAACCCAGTAATACACCCCCCCCCCCAAAAAAAACACAACAACCCTGACATCTGACTCAGTTAACAATACTAATGGTTAACACTTCCTCAATAAACCTATCTATTAATTGTTCAGGGTCAGTGTCAGGCTTCTCCTGGTATGCCCCGGTATGCGCGTACCGGTAGTAAAACCTCCGGCTTGCCACGCCCGTCTGCCCACAGGTCAACAGCGCCTGCCACCGAAAACCCCTCTGGCTTGGTTTAGCTTGGGTTTTCACGGTGTGCACAGAGATCTGCCACAGCGCATTCATGCAGAGATCTGCCACAGCGCATGCTTGTTATCATATTATGTGCTATTTTAGTGGAAACATGAGATAAGAGGCAATAAATAAATGTTTTCAAACTCCATGACACTAACAAAGAATGTTACCTACTCCTTTCCTTACTAGGGAGGTAGTCAAGTATCAAGTGCAATCCACATTCAAGTCAACTGCCCATAAGGCATACCCGTCAAGTTTTGGATTTGAAAATAACGGAAATTTTGGCCACACCCCTCTGTGTGTGTGTGTCCAAATCTGTGGGCGTGGCCAAATATAGCCATGTGACTTGCTGGGCTCTAGTCATGCCTGCCACATGGCCATGAAAATGTCTGCAAACACAGACAGCACTGGCTCTTTGGCTGTAAATGGAGATGAGCACTGCACCCTAGAGTTGGATACGACTGGCAGATTTTACTTTCTTAGGATCAAAGATCGCTGCAGATGGTGATTGCAGCCATGAAATAAAAAGGTGACTGATGATTGGGAAACAAGCTATGAGAAACCTGGGGAACATAGTTAAAAGTAGAGACATCACCTTGCAAACAAAAAATTGCATAGTCAAAGCAATGGTATTCCCGGTGGTAATGTATGAGTGTGAGAGCTGGACCATTAGGAAAGCTGAGCACAGAAAAATAGATGCCTTTGAAATGTGGTGTTAGAAATAGGTTGATCCTAGAAGAAATCAACCATGACTGCTCATTAAAGGTCAAATAGTAAAAGTGACGCTAAAGTACTTTGGACATCAAAAAAGAAGAGAGGATTCACTTGAGAAATCCTTGATGCTGGGAAAGGTGGAGGACAAAAGAAGGGGGTGGTCAAAATAAGATGGCTAGATGGTATTGTAGATGCAATGGGCACAAAGCTGTGTGGGCAAAAGAACCCTTTTCCCATCTTCTTGGGGGACTTTTGTTTTCTTTTCTTTCTTGTTTACTCATTTTTAATTAATTTTTTTTCCTGGGAAGCAAAGTGCAGAATAGTAAACCAGCCCCCTAGGGTTACCAACTGCTTGTAAGCAGTTTGGCTTTAATGAACTAGCCCTGCACATGGCTAGACACACACACCCCATTAGGGTGGAGGAGCAAGGGATTAATTCCCCCATATTAACCAATCTATTTGTTCCTCACTGCATCCAATTGAAGCACCAACACCTGAGAATGTCGGATCCAGCTAAAGGAAGGGAATTAGTAAAGTAAAAAGCAACCTCCCTAGTTTCCAAGCCTCCCAGCACCTGAGGAGTTAATCTCCATCCAGATGATTTGTTAGAAGGTGCGGGGGTGCCTTCGGCAGCAGCTTTTCCTGCTGTAAAAGGAACCCAGCCAGGCAACTGCAAGCAAAATAAACCTCATCTCTCTCTCTCTCATATAGTGATCAAGCATCATCCCCTCCCAATTTAACTCTAGAACAGAAACGAAAGCCTCCAGGAGGCAGGGCAGAAACAACTCAATAAACCATGAGAGCGAGAGAAAAGTCTCTACCTCAGACCAAGAGCTGATTTGCCCCTGCATATATGAAATATTGCACACCTAGAGTAGACTCCCGTCCCATGGTGGCTCTGATCAGCAGCAGCAAAACCGAAGCCTCTATGACCATGTGGCAGGGAAATGAAAGAGAAAGAAGGCCCCGCCCCCACCACCTTCTCTCTCCCCCTAACCTTCCACTAGCGAAAAGCCACAGCGACCTCTGGTGGCAGGAAAAACATAATGCAGCTTCGCCTGTGAGGGCTCCGGTCAGGATTTTTTTTTAAAAGGGATATTACAGGGAAATTTAAAAAACGGGAGGGGTGGGAAAAGGGGTAAAAATAAGGGGTTTTCCTGGGGAAAATGGGCTACTTGACAGGTATGCCATAAGGATTCATCAACCCACTAAACCACAATTTGGTAATTCTCAGATCTATATTCTTATTCCTGACTGGATAACAGTAAGTGATGTCTCTGGCTCTGGAGCCAAAGGATGTTAGTTCAGTTCCCTACTGTGCAGCCCCAAAATGACCCCAGAAGAAGGAAATGATAAACAAATCCTGGGTATTCTATACCTAGAATACTCTGAAAAGGGTCACCGTAAGCCAGAATTGACTTAACAGCACATTATTATCCTATTTATTTACATACATACATCATTTATACCCCGCTTTCCTCTCCTAAGGGAGACCCAAAGCGGCCTAAACAGCATATAAAATAGCAATTAAAACAACACAGTTAAAACATCAATCAAATATAAACAGTTAAAACCCCCTATACAAACATTACAATTAAACCTCATAAAACCTCAAAAACAACCCTCACCCACCCTCCATCCATATTAAAATAACAAAAACTAAAAAACTGAAAAGGGCTAAACAAAAAAGAACTGACAGGGCAAACTCCCATAAGGCTAAACAAGCCAGCGGGGTTGAGAAATAGAGTCATTCTCACACCATACCCGCTGGCATAGCCATGTTTTCAGATTTTTTCTAAAGGGGAGCAAATCTGTCTGGAGGCACAATTCTTGTGGCAAAAGGTTCCAAAGGGCCAGGGCGGACACGGAGAAGGCCCTCCTCCTGGTCCCCATTAGATGTGCTTCCTTCACTGTTGGGACCAGCATGGAACCTCTCCAGTCTGCCATCGTAGGATAGGTAGAGGACCTTGGAGCGACGCGGTCTCTTAAGTATCCTGATCCACTGCCATGTAAGGCTTTAAAGATCAAAACCAGCACCTTGAATTGCACCCGGAGACATATAGGAAGCCAGTGTAACTCCCAGAGCAGTGGTGAGGCATGGGGCCCACACCCCATCACCACCCGGGCAGCTGCATTCTGGACAACCTGAAGCCTCCGAATGGTAATCAAGGGCAGCCTCATGTAGAGAGCGTTGCAATAATCCAATCTGGAGGTGACCAGAGCGTGAGTGACCATGAGCAAGGAGTCCCAGTCCAGGAGTGTGCGTAACTGACGGAAGACACGAAGCTGTGCAAAGGCCCTCCTGGCCATGGCCGCCACCTGCTCATCAAGCAGCAGACGTGAATCCAGGAGGACCCCCAGATTACGCACTGAGTCTGTCTGGGGCAACACTGCCCCATCCAGGACCAAAGGTGGAAGCTCCCGGGATGGCATGGGACTCCGAACCCAGAGTCACTCAGTCTTACCAGGGTTCAGCTGAAACCCGTTGCCCCCCATCCAGACCCTAACAGCCTCCAGGCACCTGTTCAGGATTCTGACTGCATCACTCGGGTCTCCACAGGCCGAGACGTACAATTGAGTATTGTCCGCGCACTGATGGTACCTCACCCCGTAGGAATGGATGATCTCACCCATCGGTTTCATATAGATGTTAAATACCTTGTCAGCCCCCAAATAAGCCATTTAAAATTTTAATTCAAAAGGATTAAGGCTATAATTCATTTCAATTTAAACCATCACTAGCATTCCATTTTAAGTTTCTAATTGAAGCAACCATAGAATAGTTATTAGAGGTTAAGTACAATGTTTTAAGCAATATGAAAGTTATCTCAAAAGGAGTTTTAGATTCTTTAAAGCATACTTTCCAAATGTGGTGCTCTCCAGAAGTACAGTAAAACCCCGAGTTATGAAAAAAATTGGTTCCTTGGCATTTTTCACAACTTGATTTTTTTGTAACTCAAGTCATCCCCATAGGGAGGCATAGGAAAAAATTAATTTAAATGGAGCAATGTCGTTACCTTTGCTGCTGTTTCCTCCTGCTTCTCTGGAGTGAGAAACATGCCGTTGCTGCTGCTGCAGCTCCGCCACCCCTGGGAGGGTCAGAGGACCCGATCCACGCTGTTTCCTATGTCCCCCGACCTTTCTGGGCAGTGCTGCTAGGCAAAGGCTGGGGGAAAACTTGTTCGTTTGCTGCTGGTTTCGGAAAACAGCCCGGATCGGGTCCCCCGACCCTCATGACGGATTTTTTTCACCCATTTTGAGCTCCCTGCCTCCTCTGTGAGGCTTGGGGGATCCAACCCGTGCTGTTTCCGACGTCCCACCAATCTTCCCTCCCAGGCAGTTTTAATTTAATTTTAATTTAATAGTCATATTTATATATGCTGCCCACTCAGGCAGAATCTGACTCACGGCGGCATTACAACAAGTTCTAAAAACACATAAAAAAATACTTTAAAAGACCCATATCCCACCCACCCACTATAAAAAAGAAGAGAGAGTTCTTAATTGTTTACATAAGCCAGCAGGCGGGGACGTGTTCCCATTAGGGCCCCACACCTGCCCCGCCAGCCAGGTCTTCAATCCTTTCTTAAAGGGCAGCAATTCTCTCTGAAGTCTTAGATCTGTTGGCAGGAGGTTCCAGAGGATTGGTGCGGACATGGAGAAGGCCCTCCTTTGGGTGCTGGATAGACGTGCACCCCTAGTTGATGGCACTATTAGAGAGCCCCTCCGGTCCGCTCTGGTTGGACGGGCAGACACTCTTGGGACGATGCGGTCTCTAAGGTATCCTGGCCCACTGCCATATAGGGCTTTAAAGGTCAAAACAAGCACTTTGAATTGCACCCGGAGACAAACTAGTAACCAGTGCAGCTCCCGAAGTAGTGGTGAGGCGTGAGCATATCGTCCGCATCCCATCACCATCCGGGCTGCCGCATTCTGGACCAGCTGCAGCCTCCGAATGGTCGTCAAGGGCAGCCCCATGTAGAGCGCATTACAATAATCTAGTCGGGAAGTGACCAGAGCGTGAGTGACCATAAGCAAGGAGCCCCGGTCCAGGAGCGTGTGCAACTGGCGAATCACCCGAAGTTGGGCAAAAGCAGTGCTGCAAGCCAAAACCTGCAACCAACCAAGGACTTTTTCCCCAGCGTTTTGCCTTGCAACACCACCTGGGAAGGTCAGAGGACGTCGGAAACAGTAAGGATTGGATCCCTCAGCCCTCACAGAGGCGGCGGGGGCGGAGTGGTGGTGGAGAGCCCAAAATTGGCAACAAAAACTCCGCTGCAAAGGAATTTTTTTTGGCCATTTTGGGCTCTCCACCTCCCCTGCTGCCTCTGTGAGGTTCAGGGGACCCGATCTGCGCTGTTTCCGACGTCCTCCGATTTTCCCGGGCGGTGCTGCAAGGCAAAACCTGCAGCTGACGAAGAACTCCCCCCAGCATTTTGTCTTGCAGCAGCAACTGGGAAGGTCGGAGGATGCTGGAAACAGCGCAGATCGGGGGCCCTGGCCCTCACAGAGGCAGGGGGGGGGAGCCCGAAATGGGAGAAAAACTCAGTCATTATGGATTTTTTGCCCATTTTGGGTTCTCCTCCTTCCCCTGCTGCTTCTGTGAGGGCTGGGGGACCCAATCCGCACTGTTTCCGACATCCCCCGACCTTCCTGGGTGCTGCTGCAAGGGAAAACCTGCAGCCAATGAATGACTTTCCCCCAGCGTTTTGCCTTGCAGCACTGCCTGGGAAGGTCAGAGGATGCCAGAAACAGCGTGGATCGGGTCCCTGAGCCCTCACAGAGGTAGTGTGGGGGGGGGGGATAGCCTGAAATGGGCAAAGGAAAAACCTCTGTCGTGATGGAATTTTTTCACCAATTTTAGGCTCTCCGCCCCCTGCCACCTCTGTGAGGGTCGGGGGACCCTGTTTCTGACGTCCTCCGACCTTTCCAGGCAGTGCTGCAAGGCAAAACCTGCAGCCGACAAAGAATCCCCCTGCCACGGCCTTTAGCCTTGCAGCACTGCCCAGGAACCAGCTGCCTCCACTGCAGCCTCAGTAAGTCACTTCTTAAGACTTCGGGTGGTGGGGGCGGGTGGATTTTTAGTGATCAAAATGGCAGCAGCCCCATTTTGATCTCTAAAGACTTGCGTCAGGGTTTTGTTGAATTCCGTAAATCAGGGCATTTTCGTAAATCGGAGCATGAAATTCAGCACAAAACCTTTTCATAAGTTGAATCATTCGTAACTTGAGGCATTTGTAAGTTGGGTGTTTACTGTATTTGACAATACAGTAACTACAAGCAGCCTTAATCAGCTTGGTCAAAATGGAGTTGAAAGGCATCATACTCCAGCACATCAGGTTGAAGAAGGCTTTTTTTTTTACAAAGGAGCCCGACAGAAACATCTGGTGATTTTCAGAATCCTTGTTTTTTCTGCATCATCTAAAATTCTGTGGTGTCCAGCCTGATGAAGACCCATATCGACTTAAAGCTAGCTTATGTTTAAAATTTCTTAGTGGTCTAATAAAGGCATCTCCTCCTTTACTATTCAGATTGTGTACAAGGACCACACAGGTTTTTCTTTTTTCATAAAATCTGTCACTTTGATATGAAGGAGGCTTTCAGCAGGTGTACTTCTTTACAGATTTGAACTAAGTAAACAGGAAGGCCAAACTGAGTAATTTACTCTACCACTGCATTCCAACACATGAGAAAGCAGATGGCTATGAGAAGTCTATAAACAGGACATGACTGTGATGACATGTTCCTGCTTAGTTACCCTAGTAACTAGTATCAGGAGGCATACTGCCTCTGATCCTAAAGACTGTAAATAGACATTGTGACTAGCAGATTCTCCATGAATCTGTCTAATCTCCTTTTACAGCCATCATAGTTGGTATTCATCACATCAGTTACACAATTTAACTGAGTTCAGCATGAAATGGTACTTCTTTTTATTTGTTCTGAACTTCACCATTCAGTAACATTGGATAACTTGGATTCAAATATTCAGGTGGAAACTATATCAGTATTGAAATTCCCACTCAGAACTCAATAATACTGTGCACGACTTAGGAAAAAACGTTTTGTAGAGAATATTTTCCCCCAATGGACCACACAGGTTTTTCTTTTTTCATAAAATCTGTCACTTTGATATGAAAGAGGCTTTCAGCAGGTGTACTTCTTTACAGATTTGAACTAAGTAAACAGGAAGGCCAAACTGAGTAATTTACTCTACCACTGCATTCCAACACATGGCACCTTAAATACTAACTTCTGTATTTAAATGTAAGCTTTTGTGGATCACATCTGATGAAGTGGACTTGATCCACGAAAGGTCACATTTAAATAAAGGAGGTAGTATTTAAGGTGCCACAATGTTTGTTGTTGTTTTGTTTAGGTAAAGGTAAAGGTTTCCCTTGCTCGAAAGCCAGTCGTATGCGACTCTAGGGTGCAGTGCTCATCTCTGTTTACCCTCTGATATAATATGTATTTCTATGGTGCATTATCACAGCTGGCCACTAGAGGACACCTTCTGAAATGTTGTTAACATGGAACAGAGGCAGACATTTTGGTAGCTCTTGTGTAGAATGGAGGCATTTGAAAGCTTTCTCCTGCTTTTATGACTCAATGTTAAATATAGGGGCTGCTGTTATCCACAGGTGGTCTTGGAACATATTCTCTGCTGATACAGGGTGGGGGTGGGGGGAGAGACCTGTATAGTTATCTAATAAATGCCCTGGGGCAGAAACCATGGCTTCAATAAAATATAATATAAGACACTGGCTGAAATCTAGCAGTAAGCCACAACTAGAGTAAGCATATTGAATCTATGGGGATTTGATGACTTCCATAAGTCCTATTGATTCAATGAGCCTACTCTAATTACAACTTACTACTTGATTTCAGTCAATGATTTGACATTATATGAATGATAACTTGTCCTCTCCATCTCATGTGTTGCTATCAAGGTGTGCTCTTTTGTTTCTTGGACTGCAGCTTCTAGAATTCTTCAATGATATCCCGGGTAGAATTTTAGGTGCTTCAACATGCAAACATGCACCTATATTGTGCTTACCTGGAGAATGGCTTACCTCAAAAGTTTCTTGACCTTCTTTGGCCTTGCTTCCTGTTTCTAATGCCTCCTGGCAGTTGTAGTTCTTTAGAAGGAAGCCTCTATTGAGCCTCGGGTGATAAGACTATAACTCCCAGGGAAAAAACATGGCAACTTCATCTTCTGCTTTACATTAACAGTAAGAAACAAGGCCAGAGTAGGTATTGCAAATTGAAGGTAGGTCCTTTTTCAGGTGAGCAAAATATAGATGTTTATAGGTGTATGTTTGTGAGCTGAAACTCCTAGAATTTTGTCTGTAGAATCATGGGAGAATTCCTGGATATGGAGTCTAAAAAAAGAAGTTTCACATCCCTATGGCTATCCTCTCCTTCCACATTTTATACTAAATCATGGTTCACATGCAAATTTAAAAAAATAACAGCTTGTTTTATATGTAATAGCAAACCAGACGTGACAGGACAAACATTTTATGCTTACAAAAAGTTTTATTTAATTCATTTGTTATTCTCATCCAGTAATTTTAAACCTGCTAAGAAATACATAAACACAAAAATATCCATAATTCTGTAAGTAATACTGTATTACAAGCAGCAGACAAATATGTGCCACAGGAATTAAAGCAAAGCTTGCTGACTTGACAAACAATTTTTATGTGGAGCCACAATCGTTGAGTGACATGGTAGGTGTTTAACTTCACTAAGAGTGTTTACTGAATAAGGCTCTTTTCCTGCCCAGAATGCAGAGGCAAATGCAAAGGGGTCTCCAAATATGATTCTAAATTTTAAGGCAGGTTATTGTGGGAGTATACAGTCCTTCATGTAATCAAAGCCTATGTTTTTTTGCTTACGGAGAGACACAGAGTTTCTTAAATGGTCTGGGAAGCCCTGTCAGCAGGCCACTGCTATCAAGACCAAAAGCTATCAGGAAAATAAATTCAGGGAAGAAAAACGGTAACCACGTTGTAATGAAAAAGTAACAAGTTATGCATGTGAGTTAAGTGTAGTTTTGCTCCTTTAAGAAAAGTCCTGTTTCATTTCCAACAGGCTCTTCAGCAGGTGTAGCCTGTGGAGCTCTAAAAGGCCACAAGGTCTGGGTGGTATGCTACTCACCTGTAAGGAGATAGCTGCAGCCATCATACCCAGTTACAGGGAGAAAGAAATCTATACCTATAAAATAGTGCGTTAACCGTTGGAATGTGACAAAGGATGTTGCACCAGGCCCCACTAGCCCGTAATGGGCCTCCGTTCACTCGCCCGAACCCGGTTCGCAGGTAACTGTCGGGTTGAAATTTTCGACCCGGGGGCAGGAGCCCCCCAGTCGCAAACAAAAAAAGTGAACTTCAATTCCCAACGTTCCTTGCGCCGCGCCAGAGCCAATCAGGTTGAGCGGCGCGGCAAAAGGAACGTTCAAAAATGCGCCGCGGCCAATAAAAAAAGCCGCAGAAAACAAACCGCTAAAGTATGCAAACACGTGCAGGCAAAACTACAAGCCCCAGCGTCCTGTGCGCCATTAGCGCACAGAACGCTGAGGCGGCCGGCGTGCGAAAAAAAAGTAAAAAAAAAAAAGCCCGCCACCACTGCTCTTCTTCCCCACGGGCCAGCCAAGCATGGCCCATGGGGAAAAAAAGGAACCCCCCCGCCACCAGTGCCCTTCTTCCCCACGGGCCAGCCAGCCTGGCCCGTGAAGAAAAAAGCAAAAAAAAAGCCCCCCCAGCCTTTCTTCCCCACGGGCCAGCCAGCATGGCCCGCGGGAAAGAAAGCCACTGAAAAAGTTAAACCCAAAAAACAAACCAAAAACAATCAAAAACACTCAAAAATCCAAAAAGAAAACACAAACACAGCCAAAAACAAACAAAAAATACCACACAGACACCCTCCCCCAAAAAAATCCAAACCCCCCCCCCCAAAACAGAGAGCTTACCAACAGACGTCTTGACTTCAGGACCACCGGAAATCAAATGAGCAAAGAAAGGAAACACTAACCGGAAGCACCCAGAGGACAGAAGAGAAGAATTGTAGAGAGGAAACAAAGCTCACCACCCCCACCCAGAGGACACAAGAGAAAAAACATTCAAAAATATTTCAAAATAAAAGATTAATTCCCAAACAAATCAAAAAAATTAGCCAAAAATTCAAAAATATTCACACTAATCTCAAAAAATTCCCTAAAAAACCAGAAATCAAATAAATTAAAATAAAATTTGCATAAACCAAAATTAATTTTTAAAAAAAATTTAAAATAAAATTTGCAGAAACAAAAAAAAACCTTCACAAACACATTTAAAGAGCCCGGCACTAAGGAAGCCAGCACACAAAAAATAAAACACACACTTTGAACGCAAGTCCGCTGCAGGCGGACGCAGCGCCTCAAAGCCACAAAAACCTTCACAAACAAATTTAAAGAGCCCAGCACCATTTGGAAAAGAAAAAAAAGAAACCCTTTACTATCCAACGCAATTTTAAAAAGCCCGGCACTGCCGGGCAAAATATGCTAGTTCTCTATAAGAATAGGATCGGAGAGCACAAAGAGAGAGAAGAGGGAACTCTGAGATGCCAAGACTCATGGACAAAAAAGAAGACATGGAGTCATCTTGACTTTGAAACTGAGTAAGTTCACTTAGGGAGGAGGATTGGACTTGGAACCACTAAGGAGCCAAAAGCCCATGTAAGCTACAGCAGTATTATTCAGACTAGACAGGTTTTTGTTCTTTTGTATGGGGGAAAAACCTGTGTGTGAATATTCCTAAGTGATTAATGCTCTTTTATGTTAAAGATTAATAAACAGCTTTTTGTTTTATAATAAAGTATGTTTGCTTGAGTGGGGGTAAAAGACAAGAGTAAACTAAACTAAACCCATGCTACCAATCAATTAAACTCTCCATATTTTGGCTAGGCTCTCTATAGAAGAAAGGACGACATGCTGGCTACCAACTATTCAGAGTCACAGGGGTTCCAAAGTTGAGCCTGCAGGTAAAGGAGGCTAGGGAAGGAACCTGGAGAGGCCTGTGGCAAAGGTAGTAGTAAGCTGGTATTGTCATACACGTATTTAATGCCACAATTAGTATCATAGAGCATATGTTAATACAGTATTACAAATTAGATGCATAGCTCTTCTTTGAATTACTGCAGTACATCAGAAAAGGATGAAATTCAGACTATAATGCATAACATTACACTTGATAAAAATCCCCTGGAAACATTTATTTTAAAAAACAAAATATTAATTCTTCCCACTGAGGAAGCTAGTTTAATGCATTTTTTAAAATTTAAGATCTTTATTTCTATAGAACAGGGATTTCGTGTGAGCCCCCCACCGCCTCCACCACACCAGGAAGTGTCATGTGGTGGAGGAACGGCAAAATGGCTGTCCTGCCCCCAAAGCTGTCTGAGGCCCCCAGCTTTAAAAGGTTGAGAACTCCTGGTATAAAAACTGCAATAGCCAAAGACCTCAATCTTACTGGACTTCTTTGATGTAATACAAAACTCAGGGTATAAGAATAAGCTGCAATGTGTCTTAGACTTGGGGTAACCATAATCCTATCCTCCCAACCCGGGACTGCCATGTGTAAAAGTAAATCCTTGCTCAGAAGCCCAACGTATCCGACTCTAGGGTTCAGTGCTCATCTCTGTTTCAAAGCCGAAGAGCCAGCATTGTCTGCTTCTGCAGACGTATTCCGTGGTCATGTGGCAGGCATGACTAGACACAGGAGCACACGGAACGCTGCTTACCTTCTCCCCAAAGTGGTCCCTATTAATCTACCTGCAATTTCTTGCCTTCGAACTGCTAGGTTTGCAGGAGCTGGGACAAAGACGGGAGCTCATTCCGCAAGCTGTTGCTGCCGCGACTTCAATAGAGGAAGCAATAAAATGGTGTGGGTTTTTTTTGCTGTCTTCCTTTGTTATTGCTGCGCCACCTGCTGATGTTCACTAGAAGCGCAGCTCTATTGCAAGAAAAAACTGCATATTTTTTGTTCAAAACCACTTGGTCTGAAAAGCAGGAATTTTAAATGATTCTTTTGGAACTGGGCAGGGACAGCAACCCATGCAATTCCCGGTTTTCCGTTACGTATGGCATCCCTACTCAGACTCATATCCAACAGTAGCAGAGGATGACTGGAAAATTCTGCTTTAGTTTCAGTCAATCAGAGATAAGCAAATGTTGGCTAATCTTAACTATGGTTTGCTGAAACAAATCAATTTCAAACTATGGCAACAGTTAATGTAAAATGCAATGGAAAAGTTATGATCTTTTTGTAGCAATGTCAGAGGGACAAGCTATCACAAGCCCAAAACTTGCTACAACTATTCATAACATTATAATGTGATTTAGCATTACTTTTGTTTAAATGCAGTAGGCAACATGTAATCTTTTGTTATTGTAATACAGCAAAACCCCTACTTACAAAAAAGGTCCGTTCCGTAGGCTTTTGCTTAAATTGAATTTTTTTGAAACTCAAAGCAAACCCATAAGGAAAAATTATTTTTTTACATAACTCGAAGCAAACCCATAGGAAAAAATGAATTTTTTATGTAAATCAAAGCAAAGCCATATGGAAATGAATTTTTACATAACTCAAAGAAAACCCATAGGAAAAAGGATCTTTATTGTTCTTTATTGTTCTATTATTATACTGTATGTTGTGGACATGTTGTAATTGCCCCCTTGAGTCAGCTTTGGCTGAGAAAGTGCGGGATATAAATTTAAAAAATTTATTATTATTATTATTATTATTATTATTATTATTATTATTATTATTATTATTATTATTATTATTATTATTATTATTATTATTATTATTATTAATAATAATTACTATTATTATTATGTAACTCGAAGCAAACCCATAGGAAATTGTGTAAATTGGGACATGGTTTTAACATAAAATCATTATGTAAGTTGAATTTTATATAACTCGGGCATTTGTAAGTCGGGGTTTTACTGTACTGTAATAATTAAACTAAGCAACACTTAAACAAAAGTTTTTATATATTATATACAATGGAAAAACACACTTTATTTATTACAAAGCTTATTATACAATACAGAGAGTAGGTTTGAAGATGACACAGAGGTTTGTAAATCACACAATGTACTGCAATTTTTGCCATCTCACTAGTTTTGTCCATTCTCACTATAATTTTGTCCTGCCTCTTAACATTATTTGTCATCTGTGAAACTTTATTTCAGTCATCCACTTACAATTTACATATTCTACCAAAGATTAATGGCCTATCATTAGCAATTAACAGATATAAATTCTTGTATCTATTTTGTATTTGTGACACACAGGCTAACTATAGCACAAGCATCTTTCAATTTGGAGGGTTTGACAAAAAATAAAAAAAATCAGACATTCTGACTTATTTCTCCTTTTCTAGTTGAAGATTCCAAATTATGATAATGGTCAGAACCCTATAGCTGTTCATGTAATGTTTGTATAACTTGCTGTTGCTAATTTCAGTTAACTGACAAGGTGAATGGGCACATCTTGGTTGTGAAGTCAGACAGTGACCAGGCACATACCAACACACTCAGCACCTCAACAAAAGACACAAAAAGTCATGGCTAAAACTATATAAGCCTTATACAGATACCAGGAGGATTCTGGCCATCGGGAAATTAACCTGAAATAAATGATAACAGCAAAAACAGAGCCAGTAATCTCCAACTTCTTCCTGTTCCCTTGAACAAACCTCAAAAACTCAGTAAAAGATGAAACAGAACATCTATATAGAGTTTAAATATAAGACTAACCCAACCTTTTTTGGTTCATGCCACATCTAAGCATCTCTAAAATTCTGATCCCCCCCCCCGACATATAATTCTTATTATTCAAAATGTGAACTCCTATTCACATGGAGGAAGCCTAAAAGGCCATTCACTGTTAATTTCTCATTCTTGAATTGCCGCCCTGTGGGGCATGTGCCCCATGTTGGGAACCACGGCTCTAAAAGAAAAGTCAAGTAGTCAGTAATGACAGTGAGAAAGCCACTGTGGAACAACACAGAACTATCAGCATGTTCCAGAGAATGCTGAGGTTTTCAAAAATATAAAGGATCTTTTAAAACAATATAATTCCTCTTTCACATCACACCCTAATGAATAATGAATGTTCACAGAAGGCAAGGAACATTTAGTGTCAACTTGGAAATGTAAAAGAGGAAGTAAAGAAGAAGACTACTGCTTGTAATAGTTTTTAAAAGGTGTGAATGACTTGCCAGAATAGGAGCACTCCTGTTAGACTAAGGACATGGTGCAACATTTTGTTAAGATCCCACATAGCAGCAACATGACAGTTCACATGTGCTTAAAATTAAATTTTGAAACACTCAGTTACCTACAGTATAAGGGGTTCAAGATACCCAATGTAGTGCAGGAGGCAGAATGGACTGGGGCACAGAGATCTATGTTTGAATCCTCACTCAGCCATGGAAAGGCACTGGGGATGTAGAACTAGTAAAACCACTCCTTAAATACTTCACTTCCCTTTAAAACTCTATTAGGTTCGCTCAAAGTTGGTCCCAACTTCATGGCACATAACAGTAACGTAAGGATTTCAAGCTTTAAGCACTTAATTAAAAAAAAAATTAAAAAATGATGAATTTTTAACTCCTCCTTGGCGATAATAGATTACCATGTCAAGCAGAATTGAAACTACCAGCTACCCACAAATGAAACTAGATGATTTCTCTTATGCGTCAAACCAACCACCTCTCAGACAGGCTTTGCATTCCAAATCTGAAGCTTAACGGCCAATCAGAGCAGCCCCTCCTACACCAACTTGTCCCTAATCAGCCACAATGTAAACAAGTCACAGATGTAAGTCCTGGTATTTATTTTGTTTTTGTGAGGCACAGACTGAGCATTAGTGCAGTGATGGCGAACCTTGGCACTCCAGTTGTTCTTGAACTTCAATTCCCAGAAGCCCTGATCAGCAAGAGTGCTGACTTGGGCTTCTGGAAACAGCTGGAGTGCCAAGGTTCACCATCATGGGCATACGCCAACCAGGAAGGTTAAAAGGGGGTGAGCGTTCCTGCCCACCCACCCCTGGCCCCGTCATCGCCGGACGGGCGGGCGGGCGTAGAAGACGTCCGGACCTTCAGCTGTGGCTCGTCGGGGCAGTGGACGCTGCTCCCACCCTCCTTCCCAAGCCTCGCCCGCCCAGGAAGGTTAAAAGGCGGTGAGCGCTCCCGCCTGCCCACCCCTGGCCCTGTCATCGCCGGGGGGGGGCGTAGAAGACGTCCGGACCTTCAGCTGCAGTTCGTCGGGGTGGTGAACGCTGCTCCTGCCCTCCCTCCCGAGCCTCGTCTGAACCCTCTCCCCCGGTCTGGCATTTGCCGTGGGGGTCGATGCTGCTGAGTACTTGGAGCTAGGCTCCAATGTGGTCGTTGAGCTTGGACCTTGTTAAGGCCTGTTTAAGGTTGTTGAGCCTCGGCTCTGACCCCCCCCCCCTTTGGATCATTGTTTATTTTTTTTCTGATTTGGAACTTGCTGTTACTGTAATTGTATTGTACTTTCTTATTGCACTTTGATATTGTATTTTTCCCCTAATGTATTTTTGTACTGTTTATATTGTATTCATATTTAAAATGTTGTGATTGCTGCCATGAGTCGGCCTCGCGCTGAATAGGGTGGGGGTAAGGTAAAGGTTTCCCTTGCTTGAAAGCCAGTCATATCCGACTCTAGGGTTCAGTGCTCATCTCTGTTTCAAAGCCGAAGAGCCAGCGCTGTCTGCTTCTGCAGACATTTCCGTGGTCATGTGGCAGGCATGACTAGACACCGGAGTGCACAGAACACTGTTACCTTCCCACCAAAGTGGTCCCTATTTATCTACTTGCAATTTCTTGCTTTCGTACTGCTAGGTTTGCAGGAGCTGGGACAAAGACGGGAGCTCATTCCATCCTGCAGTACTCGGGAATCGAACTGCTGGCCTTCCGCCTCCCAGTCAGTGTCTTAGCCACTTGAGCCACTGCAGTTGTGGGGTATAAATCCCATAAACATAAACATCTTTCAATTTGGAAACAAGGGAGGATTTGACCTTTAAAAAAATCAGGCATACAGTGGAACCTCATACAACAATCGCCCCGTATAGCAACGAAGTCGCTTAACAATTAGGTTTTGGGGGGGGGGAATGGTGTCCCACATAACATTTTTCCCTATGGAAAAAACCGTACAACAATTTTTCAATGGGAAAAACCACTTAGCAAGAAAAATCGTTGTACGATGCATCCCATAGGGAAAATTGCTATACGATGCATGCATCGTGTAGCAATTGTTTCATACAACAACGAGCCCCATGGAACAGATTAAAATCGCCGTATGAGGTACCACTTGCACAGTACAGTGATACCTCATACAACGTTCAAACTTGGTTCTACAAGTTTGGACTTTATACGGATTTGGACTTTGTATGAGGCATGCAAAATCCTAGCCGCGATGCCTCATACAACGTCCAAATCCTTGCCGTGATGCCTCGTACAACGTTGTTTCCATAGAGATACATTGTACTGTAACAGCACAGACTTCAGGGCAAAGTCAAGGAAACAGACAGGAAACTGACAGAACTTTAAGAAATCATTGTCTAAAGGCTAAAAACATTACAAAAACATGTCAAACAACCCTGATTGTCCAAGAACCTGAAGAATGCTGCAGGAATGCTTCTAAAAATTCTGACAAAAAAATTCAAAAAAGCGCTTAAAACCACTCCTTGCCTTGTACAAAACCCACAAGAGCAATGCACGCATGTGTCCTGCCTTTTATACTGCCCAGGCAGAATGCAACCTGGGGAAAACCCCAATGCCTCATACAAAGTCGCAGCGACTTTGTATGAGGCAACATTTTTCAAGGAATTAGGTGATGTTGCATGAATCCGATGTTGTACGAAACGGACTTTGTATGAGGTATTACTGTATTGACTTTCCCCCTCCTTTTCCAGTTTAAGATTTCTAACGATGATCATCGCTGAGGGTTGGAGTCCCTAAATGCAAGGCCAACAATGCTCAAGTGGGGGCTGCTGGCAGAGCCACAACATGCTGTGCGAATGTGGAGGAGTGATACAGAATCCGGCTCATTTACTGGCCTGCCGATGACTGCTAGAAACATGCACCGATGAGGACTTCGACAAAGCCAAGAAAGTGGCTTCCTTTCGGCAGTCCGGGGCACGAAAGATGACTCATGGCCAGAATGCCCTACTAGTGTTCATGTAACATTCGCATAACTTGCGTGTGGCTAATTGCAGCTAACTAACAGCCAAGGTGAAGGGGGGGGGCACATCTCGGTTGTGAAGTCAAGGCAATGACCAGGCACACCACTGAGAAACACTTCTCCGTACCTCGAACATGACTTGCCTCCCTTCCCAACGTAGCTGTTCCGTAGTCCCAGCATATGTGGTGTGCAACCCCCCCCCCCCCCATTCCCCATTCCCCAACTGTGGCCTTGCTTCCAAGTCTCTCTTCCAGGAGATGCGCCTTTTCTTCCCTCTCTTGCTTCCCTCCCGGGGCGACTGTTCGAAACACGTCGCCGCCTTCACCCCCATGCATTCCTCCTTCGGTCCCCTGCCTTCCTTTCACACCTATTTCCCTCCTGCCTGTTGCTGCCTGCCTTCCTCCTCCTCCTTGCAAAACAAAGCGCAAAAAGCCTTCCCCCCGCCCTCAAAACCCTCCGACGACTCGAAGAAGAGACAGGCCCGGACGGGCGGCAGCACTTACGTGGTCGGCGCTGCTGTTAGCGCTGTAATAACAGACGGAACTGAACGTGTAGCCCGAAATGGAAGCCGCCATGATGGAGTCCCCACCACCGCCGCCGCCGACGAAGGTTCCCATAAGCCACCGCGCCGGCGGCTCCCCTCACGTCGTCCCGCTTTCCGGCAGCGCCGCGAAGAGTCCTGGGAATTGTAGTTCGCGGCTATCGAGCGCCCTTGGGGTGTCACTAAGAGTCTAGAGAAGACGAGCCATCCAATAGTCTTTGAAAGTGGTCAAAAAGTCCCTAAAGAAAAGAATAACAAAACAAAAAACGATTTTAAAGAGATTTGGGGAGAGTTTATTGAGGATGTATTGTTTGTTTGTTGTTGTTCAGTCGCACAGTCGATTCCGACCCTTTGCGACCCCATGTGGACCATTTTCCTCCAGGCACCTCTGTCCTCCACCATCCTCCTCAGCCCGCCCAGCTCTACAACACTATCTAGCCATCTCATCTTTGGACGCCCCTTTCTTCTCTTGCCCTCTACCTTTCCCAGCATCAAAGCCTTCTCAAGTGAGTCCTCCCTTCTCATTTAATGTCCAAAGTACTTTAGCTTCATCTTCACTATTTGTCCCTCCAATGAACAGTCAGAGTTGATTTCTTCCAGTATTGACCTATTTGTTCTCTATCTATCTATCTATCTATCTATCTATCTATCTATCTATCTATCTATCTATCTATCTATCTATCTATCTAGAGGGACTGCAGTGGCTCAAGTGGCTAAGATGCCGACTAGGAGGCAGAAGGTCAGCAGTTCGATTCCCGAGTACTGCTGGACGGAATGAGCTCCCGTCTTTGTCCCAGCTCCTGCCAACCTAGGAGTTAGAAAGCAAGACATTGCAAGTAGATAAATAGGGACCACTTTGGTGGGAAGGTAACAGCGTTCTGTGTGCCCCAGTGTCTAGTCATTCCTGCCACATGACCACGAAAACGTCTGCAGAAGCAGATAGCGCTGGCACTTCGGCTTTGAAACAGAGAGGAGCACTGAACCCTAGAGTCGGATATGACTGGCTTTCGAGCATGGGAAACCTTTGCCTTATCTATCTATCTGCTGTATGTTGGAATTTGGGTTTTTAAAAAAGATTTAATAAAAATAAATTATAAAAAGGAAACTGGTCAAAGCCCGAACGACAATGACCAATATGGAAACTCATATTCTTAGCTGCTTGTGTGAAGTAGTTGAAGATTTACATCTTAGGCTTCTTTTATTTTTTATAACGAGAGCCCAGCGGCTACAATGATATTTAAACTCCTTTAAGTTTACTTGTTCAAGTCTGGCCAGATTATCCTGCTATGGTAATAAAGGTAAAGGTTTCCCTTGCTCGAAAGCCAGTCGTATGGTAATAAAGTTGACCATACTGCCAGCGACTCAGCACCAAGCATTAGGCGGTGGCTAACTGACCTGACAACCCTGAGGACTACCGGCCTTTGCAAAATCCACAAGGAAGGATGATGAATGGTCCCCAAGTAGATTAAATCTCACTTGAATCCATCTTGGTGGAGGGCAGCAGCTTCATCAATACTGGCGTGGGGCTGATGAGGATTTTGTGTGCCAAAAGGGCTCAGCACCAGAAAGTGACTTGCAGAGCTGGATCAGTGGTACGCGTGTCATGCTGCAATGTGGAAGGCAGATGAAAGGCCACAACATTATATTCTCAGGACAGTTTTCATGGCTGATCACCATGAGGATCGCCAATATTCAGAATCGGAAATGGCACAGGAAGAAGAATAAGTTTATTTGTGGGACCAGGGCAATCAACATTTTTATATAAATGGGTTTAAATTATCAACAATATATAGAAATGGGTTGAAATATAATGTCCCATAGGTGGTGGGAACACTTATTAGTTAATGTAATTGTGTAATGTAATTTTAAAATCTGCCTTTATTATACTTGTTGTAGTTACTAGTTATGATTAGTATGTTTGTTTATATTTTGTATTTTTAATTGTATTAAAAATATATTGAATTAAAAATATTTATATAGAATCTTTTTCGCGGAAGGTCGTGGGAATGTTCTCCTGTAATTCTCTCTTTCCTCCTATTGCAACCTTAGGTAATAGAATTAGTTGCTCATTCTCAATCCCCAATTAACCTAAACTCGAGGATGAGGTCAAATGAGCATTGTAGGGAAAGTCCTCCAGCAGCCTAGAGAGGCTAAAAACCCTAACATGGGGAAGCAAGGCGCCTCTTCCTCTTAGGGTGACGCTCTCGCCCGCTCCCGTTTCCTGCTTGTTTGTTGCCGGTCGGTGGTGCGATGGGCAGCGAGGAGGCAGGATTCGAACCTTCGGCGCTGGGGACCAAAGAGTAGTGAGTGGACCAGGCGGGAGCATTATATCACAATAGCCTTATATCATATGATGTCTGATCTTAGCCCTGCCGAGAAGAGACCTGCCAAAATCAACAGGACTTTAGTTCTGCTGACAAATGCCTTTTCATTTCAGTGATTTTACTCTCGGTTAATACTAAAGTAGATAAATAGGTACTACTTTGGTGGGAAGGTAAACAGCCTTCCGTGCACCCTGGTGTTGAGACATGCCTGCAGCATGTCCACGGAAACGTCTGCAGACGTAGATGAGCACTGAACCCTAGAGTCAGATACGACTGGCTTTCGAGCCAGGGTGACCTTTACCTTTACTAATACTAAAGTTGGATTGATTCCCATTGCTCGCAACTAGGGGTGCGGATTCTTGTGGATATTTCAGGGAATACAAACTATTTTCCAGACCGATCCACAAAATCTTGGTGCACAGCCTGAGGAAGACGGAGTAATGTTGAATAAATTGGGTGTGTTGCAAGTGGAGAATGGATTTTTTCCAGGGTAGCTGAATTTTTTTGGAATAGTAGCTGTGTTAGTCCAGGATAGCATCTCATCTGTCCAATCGTCTCAGCAGAACTACTTGCCTAGCTATTCTAAGACAGTGATGGCCAACCTTGGCACTCCATGTGTTCTTTAACTTCAATTCCCAGAAGCCCAAGTCCACATACCTGCTGATCAAGGCTTTGGGGAATTGAAGTTCAAGAACATCTGGAGTGCCAAGGTTGGCCAACACTGATCTAGGATGTGGCAGACTATTTTCAAGTTTTTTATCTGAACTTCTATAAGCCACCTTGGAAAAAAAGCTGATTTTTAAGATAGGTAAAAAGGTAAAGGTTTCCCTTGCTCGAAAGCCAGTCATATCCGACTCTAGGGTGCAGTGCTCATCTCTGTTTCTAAGCCAAAGAGCCAGCGCTGACTGCTTCTGCAGACGTTTCCGTGGTCATGTGGCAGGCATGACTAGACACCGGAGCGCACAAAACGCTGTTACCTTCCCACCGAAGTGGTCCCTGTTTATCTACTTGCAATTTCTTGCTTTCGAACTGCTAGGTTGGCAGGAGCTGGGATGAAGACGGGAGCTCATTTCCGTCCTGCAGTACTCGGGAATTGAACTGCTGACCTTCCGCTTCCCAGTCAGCGTCTTAGCGACTTGAGCCACTGCAGTACCGATTTTTAAGATACTGTATGGTAAAATTCAATAATAAACATATACTGCAGTCTTGTGAATGCTTCCTTTTAAATTATATCCCATAGTGTTTATTCTTAGGTCAACATGCACAGACTGCAAGCACGTTAGACAAGATCAAGTTTAGGATTGACTGGGGAATTGACAGATGCAAGCCTTTGTTGTCTTCTCTGTTGTGGTTTTTTTCCCTTTTCATTCCATAGTTGGGATGCAGTATATGACCGAGAGCTGCAAAATTTTAAAGAAAGTGGAGATGCTGGTGAGATCTGGCAAGTATTAAAATTATAATATGGCTCAATAAATGTCTGTGTCTTATTTCCTGTGTGAGACTGCATGTAATAAAATAAAATTTACATCTGCTGTTTTACTTACATTATTGGTAATGTGACACAGAGGATTGCATAAAAAATGCCAGTTCTTGTTTAGGCTACACTACACCTGTTGCAAATTAAAATAACAAATTATTAGCTGACATCTGTTTTTTTAATGAGTTGCTGGCTAAAATTTGCTGGGTAGAAGCCGTATGCTTCTATTCTTGACATTTGTAAAAATTTAAGTAGGAGGTACAAGCGAAGATGCACTCCTACCTCATGTTTCTATAATTTTTTTTAAAAAAATTACCACTGATATCTCTTGTATCATATTAGGTTTCAGAGTCATACATTCACTTACAAAATTAAACTAAATAAACTTTCAATGTGATCTGTGGAGAATGGTGCCTTGAGGTTGACATGTTGTGGAAGAATTGCATGAGACTGACAAATCTTGTTTATCTACTTTGTGCAAAGGTGAATGGAGTCAGTTACCTGAACTTCTGTTTCTGATTAGGTTTGGTGAAGAGAGCATGACACGTTTAATTAGATGGATAATAAAACAAAAGATACCCTTGGACAGCCCTGTGCTTGACATTGGAACAGGAAATGGTGTTTTGCTGGTTGAATTGGTTGGTATTTACAAAAGCTACACTTTCTGATGCTAAATCTGAAGTTAGGAACAAAGAAAGCAAGAACTCAGAACTGGTACAACCATTAATTACAGTTGAAAACAATCCCTTGTGTTAGAGCAATTCATCTCTATAATTGTATTATTTGAATTTCTTTTGAGCCTCTATTAAATGTTTGAATGTGATTTGCCATATGTTATAATTTGTTATACTGTAGTTGTATTAAGATCCTATGCTAAATGCTAAAGTGGAGTAAAGTACTTTAAACATTCAAATCCTATGTAGTTAAAAGAGTTTATAAAGATTTCAGAAACTTCACAAACACTGGCTGAATCTCCAGATAACATCTGTTGGATTCTTATGCTGCTCCTGGATTATAACAGCAAAAGCAATGTCTCTCAACCTTTCAAAAGAGCATTAACAGAAGAGGGAACTTGGCAGTTTCATGTTTGGCCTAGACACGGAAGAAGAATTATGAGTACCTTATGTCTAGAAAACCTTGGGAGGGTCCCCTTTAATAATAATTATTAAAGTTCTTTATGCAGTTTAAACTGTAAAAAATGAGAGCCAACCTGCCTTTACCTGTCAGAAGAGCTGATGATAGCTTTGTGTGTTGTACATTAAATTGCACTCTCAGGGCAATGTATGAAGTGGGAACTTTCACATCTCCCACCCTATTGCTATCATGTTTCAGTCTTATGTAGCTTTGCTTTGAAGTCACCCAAATAAAGTATTTAGGACTTACTGTAGTCTCCCCCCTTCCTCTGTTTAGGCCAAATTGGGTTTTACCAATTTGACAGGAGTTGACTATTCACTTTCTGCAGTGGAACTTTCCAAAAAGATAATGGAACAGGAAGGGCTGCTTCATGTTAAGTTGCAGGTAAGCCTTGTGAGGTGAAGATAGTTGTGGAAGTAGAGAAGCTGGCCAAACAATTGATGGGATTGGTGCATTCTCCTAAATGGAGAAAACATGCTCAGCAGTTAAGCTCAGGAGTTAAATAACAGAAGACGTGGATGCAACAAGGTTACTTACTTGGTTGATCTGTACTACACACGTCGAGTTTGACGTGGCGGTTTGAAAGATCATCTCCCATGAGTTGCATGAGTAGCGGCCTCTCACCATCGGGAGGTCTTATTGTTACCGTAGCAGAGTCCAATGGCACATGGGGGACTAAGGCCTATGTTTTAAATGCTCCTTTAGCCATTTTAAATATGATGACACAGCTGGCTGGGCTCATGTCAAATTTGGCCATGTTAGAGCAATGCACTGGCCAGGTGCATTGCCCGGGTACCAATCCCTTAGCTGACCTGTGGTTCCAGAATGGAGAACCATTCTAGACCGCTAGCCAACACCTTTGTGGCATGGTTGAACCTGCCAAGGAAATACACCCCCGCCACTATGACTGTCGGACAGCCATGGTCACTGCTGCACCACGTTGAGGTGTGAGGTAGGATTTGCAGCTGGACGCAACAGGGGATTTAAACAAAATGAAACTTGGGAGAGCAGATAGAAATATTTCTTACATTGCTAAAACTAATGAAACTAATTGATGGTAGATTGAACGTATTTACTGGGCTGGATTTATACTAAATGTGTTGCACTTAGGTCCCCTTTGAGACTATGGGACAAGATAATCATGACTCAAATCAACTCATAATCTACTTATTTGAGTTATTTGCATTTTTTCATACTGGAGGGAATTAATTTATGAAATTTGATGAGCGTGGCAACTTTAAATGATTTTGAAATGATAAACACCTATTGAGCTATATGAAACCTAAGCGCTGTGGTGGCTTAGTGGTTAAGATGCTGAGCTTCATGACCAGAAGGTTGGCAGTTCAGCAGTTCAAGACCTGACTGCTGTGCAACAGAGTGAGCACATGTTGTCTGCCCCAGCTCCTGCAAACCTAGCAGTTCAAAAGCAAAAAATTGCAAGTAGATAAATAGGTACCACTTCAGTGGAAAAGGTAACAGTGTTCTGTACAGTTCGGCATCCAGTCATGCCTGCCACATGACTACGGAAATGTCTGCAGACACTGCCTGCAGACACCACTGGCTCTTTGGCTGAAAGAAAAGACGAGTATCATCCCCTAGCAGTGTTTCCCAATCTTTGGTTTTTGGACTTCAGTTCCCCAAAGCACTGATTAGGCTTCTAGGAATTAAAGTCCAGCAGTATTCTGTGGAATATAGTTTGGGAACTGCCCAAGAACTATACACAGCTGGCTTTCAAGCAAGGAGACCTTTATCTACATGAAACCTCCAGGTGTAGCAGTGCCATTTATCAGACTGCTAGTTGTTGAACTTTGGCAAATATCAAGAGAGGCTTACTTTCAATGTTCCCTTAAGTACCCACCTGACCACTATTGGAAGTAGCATTTGGAACCAGATAAACCTTTGTTCTGATGTAGGAGGCTGCTTCTTGATAATCTCTCTGCTTTGAAATTTAGCCTATGCATGTGTACTTAGCAGTAAGTTGCACTGAACTCAATGACCTTACCTAACATGTTTCAGTAATTAGGTGTAGCAATTCTTGATTTTTTAAAAAAAGTAATGAGTATAGTAAAATATTCTTATTTTTAACAGCTATAACTACCTTGTACAGGTAGAAGACATTTTAAATCCTTCAGATAAATTATCAAGTTTTCAGATTTGCATCGATAAAGGGACTTTTGATGCCATCAGTCTGAACCCGAACAATGCGGCAGAGAAGAGGAAGCAGTATGTGAAATCTTTACATGAGATGTTGAGACCTGGAGGCTATTTCCTCATAACATCTTGTAATTGGACCAAAGAGGAACTGAGTGAAGAATTCCAAGAAGGTACATGGCCTGTCTTACAACTGCATATATTTGTTTGAAAAGATTTGTTTGCTTTTTGTAGCTTCTACGTGGCCAATATGCTTGGGATTGCTGTGATAGAAGTGCTTGCTTATGTTTGAGCCATGCCTCTGAGTTTGATGTCCTAAGACACAACTGAGAAATTGTTGGGGTTTGGCTTAGCTAGCATGTACCTGCACTCCCCATGAGATGAAGATCTAACAACATGGCATGCACCACCATTTCACTGTTTTTCTGGTGGTGATGCATAATAGCTCAGTTGTGTAGATCTTTCTATGGAGGAATAAAGCTCAGTTCTTGAAAGGGCACACTGAAGATCTAAAGTTTAGTGAAAGATGTAAGTGTTTGACTTCTAATCTTCATAACCATTCAAAATTCTATTGATAGGTTAATTTAGTGTGAAGGCCAAGCACATAGGCTTTTGAAAAATAAGGCACCTTATGTTTGAAACCATTGGGCCTTACTGATTTCTCATGTGCATGCTGTTTCTGTCATCTGAATCATTATATAATTCTGTAGTTCACAGAAAAGATATAAACATGGAACTCTTTGCCTGCTGTTATCACTGAAATTTCTGTTGCTCAGGAGTCACGTTGCTTTTTAAAAACTGATCTGCACCTTATTTCTCTGGCTGTGGGAATATTAGTGACATACAGCAGTGATGAATACTTGGGTTTATATGTCTAGTTCTCTGTCTTATCAAGTTGTCATGTTTAGATCATAGCTCATACTTCTTTCATGTCCCGATCAAACCCTGGACTGCCAAAATGAAGCCACTTTCTTGGCTTTGTCATTGGCCAAACTCAAGTTCTCATCAGTGGATGTTTCTGGCAGTAATTGGCAGGCCAGTAAATGAGCCTGATTCTGTATCTCCACATTCACACAGCATGCTGTTGTCTGCCAGCAGACCCCACTTGAACATACTGGTCTTACATTTAGACACTCCCAGCCCTCAGCCTATTCAAAATCCTCCAAGTGACATAGGGGAAGTTGAATCCCTCAGCTATATCCTCCTTTAATAATGTTCCTTGTCCAGTGAGCTCCTTCCTCCATCTTCTAATTTGGTTTTGCTCCTGCATACTCTCAAGAATGTTTGTTCATGCCATAAAATTCTTCCTTGAACTTGAGCCTCATATCTGTTCAGAGGATGTCGAGGGTCAGTCTCTTGCTTAGTTCTCTCAGCATCCTATGCTACTTCTCTCCTTATCTTAGGTGGAGCAATACCAACAAAAGGGTACATTTTCTCAACTGGTATGGGTTTGAGGCATCCTGCACTATACACATTGTTTCATTAACAGCAATGTAAACTTGTTTTGCGTGTGTGGATGCACTCCATACATAGCTCATACTTAAACATTTGGACCTTAACAGCAGTAAAACAATAACAAACAGCAGTAAAACAATAATAAACCCCCTCCCCCCAAGCAAACCCAAATGGACTGTGGAGAGAGTTGTCTAGTAGATAATCTGTAGTTTGGTGAAAATCTGTAACATTTTCTAAAAGGAATAGTTTTCTTCGCTGCTTCTTAACAACCCACACTTTGCAGTTTCTGCCTCCAAAAGTACTGACTGGGAATATGACAATCTGGCCAGGTTATCCTGCTATGTTAATAGAGTAGACCATACTGCCGGTGACACGTTGATTGCCATGTAGCAGTTAAGTAAACTGACAACCTTGAGGACTAGTGGCCTTGGGTGGTAAAGTCCACAGGGCAGGGTGATGTTCCCCAAGTGGATTAAATCCCACTTGAATCCATCTTGATGGAGGACAGCAGCTTCATCAATACTTGTCTGGGGCTGATGAGGACTTTGTGTGCCAAAAGGGCACAAGACCAGAAATTAACTCACATAATTGGATCAGTGGCACGGGTGTCATGCTGCGATGTAGAAGACAAATGGAAGACCACTGCATTATATTCTCAGGACAATCTTCATGGCTGATCGCCATGAGGATCGCCAATATTAGGAATTGAATACGGCACAAGAAGAATATGCACTACACAAAGGTGGAATTACTGATGTGATAGCATCCTGTTACCTCTCATTACATTAGCAGTCATATAAAAACACAGAGGTTGCAGGTTGTTATGTGCTTTATTTAAATTACTACCCTAATTTAAATGTTATGCAATAGGAGCATAATATGAATTCTTTGTAATAAAAGACATTTTATGTCTGACAGAACTCCTTCTTCTAGAGGAGCTACCAACACCCACATTCTGCTTTGGAGGGAAAACTGGAAGAAGTGTCACTGCTTTGGTGTTCCAAAGGAAAACATAACATTTTCTACACAGGGCAAAGTTTGGATGGAAGATTCCTTGTTCTTAATTCTGAATTTAATAGACAAATGAAATAGAACAGAATTGTAATTAGTGTTTGAAAGTTTACACGTCTATGTAAGTACATATTCTATGAAGTAAATGTCATTTGCCTCTCTCTCTCTCTCTCACACACACACACACACATTTTGTGTTAGTGTCCCTGTTGATGCTTTTTTATTTGCAATGTATATTTTATTAGAAAGTTTAAAATAAAGTTGGATCTATATTCTTTATTTGTCTGAGAGTACTACACAGTTTATGGACATGTATAAAATAATAAAATTCAAACAAATTAAAATATTAGAATGATTATACTGTTTTTGACTGGAAGTGGACTACTTCAATAATGTTATCTCGACAATTTACTAGATCTTCTTTCGTACATAGGGTGGAGCATAATTTCATACACATAAATCCTACATTGCCTTTCTCTGCATTCACAGAAAATTTGTCCTATATTTAAGTAATTCCATTTTACTTGTTTATTTTATTTTGCTTTGAAGTCTAGTAAATGACTGCCAAACACAAGAGCCAGAATCTTTCTGGTGGGAGACCGCATTCACCCATTTGACAAGTATGCTGTTTTTGTTCTCCACAGATTTAGCATAGCTTCTTCTAGTTTAAAATTCAGAGCCTGAGAGGTGTGCAAACAACCTGATTTTAGTCATTGTCTAGGGCAGCAGTTCCCAATGTGGGGCACGGGCCCCACAAGGGAGACTTCAATTCCCAGAAGCCTAAGTCACTACATTGGCTGATCAGTGCTTTGGGGATTTTGACTTAGGCTTCTGGGAATTGAAGTCCAAAAACCAAAGATTGGGAAACAATGGTCTAGGAGTTGGTGCCCATGAAATGAATGGGTTTGGCATTGATTTGCCTAATTTTATTCATTATTTCCTTCTATCACTTGACATTGGTTGTAAAAGAGATTTTGGAAGCTAGTGGGTGAGACAGGAATTGGTTGGTTGGTTGGTTGGTTGGTAGGTGGGTGTAATGAATTAAAATGGGGGCTTTTGCTTTGAGTGAGAAAAGCAGTTCTTTGAGTTCTTTATTCCCTGAGCAGAGCTAGAGAAACAACCTTCAAGGCAGGTGTTGGTTAGTTTACTTTGGATGTAGTCATAACAGTCTGAAAACTGTGAACGGAACTAGGAATGGTGGACATTGTATGCTGTGCTTTAATTGGTTAAAATACAGGAAGAGGTGGGATGAGTGGGAAAAGATGGATTTTGTTATACAGTATTGGAATGTGAGAAACACCATAATTGCCTTTGCCATGACTGATTGCCCTGATGCTGATCAAGAATCACTGTGCTTGTAATTAGGAAAAATGTGGAAATATTAGGGGAAATGTGGTCAAATGTATTAGTAGGCCAGGCCAGGCCAGAGAATATATTTAGATATGTCTTTCTTGTTTTATTTCAGGGAAGGGGTAAGTAAGAATGTTCCTTTTCTCTATTTTGTATCTGATTCTGAACTTTTCTATTTTTCCAGCTAAATAAACCTGATTAAACTGAAGACATGGTATTTATTACATAGAGCATTAATCTTTAAGTCAATCCCCCAAAGCACTGATCAGCCAATGTACTGGCTTCTGGGAATTGAAGTCCACCAGTGTTCCACAGAACATAGTTTGGGAAACACTGACATGGAGCTTAAGCAGGTGGAAGAATTCCAGTTCCTTTATTTCATTATTAGCAACACTACAATTAAGCTAATTTATACTGCATGTCCTATCTGATCTGGCTGGTTTGTAAGTACTGTATAAGTAGTCAGTGATTGAAACCTATCATAGATTTCTCTATCCTGGAGCAGGACCACACATACTCTAAAGCTGCACAAAGGTGATGTGGGCTGCTTGAATGAGTACAGGTCTCTGGAAGGTGGAATGAATCCTATGATAGTGGGATGATAGTAGTGTATTATCCTTATGGTAGGTAGGTAGGCTAGCCCAGCCATCTGGCCACCTTTCTTGTGAAAATATTGTAGTGGTAGCAAAAGTGTGTCTCAAAGTGAGACATATGCTGGGCTACAGATACGTCCATGCAGAAAGGTGATTAATAACAACACAGTAATAGCTGTTTGATTAGGATTTGGAAAATTATATTTGAACATACTTTTCATTGATTTCATAGAAATCAAAACTTGCAATTAAAGTATTAATTGAACATTGCTTCTAATTCCATATGAATGATATATTCTTCAGTGGAATAACATGAACATTCTCATTTTCTACTGCATGTTTGGGTTTTTAAACCTATTCCCATTTTCTTCAGTGGTAGTACATATGTACAACCAGAAACTGAAGTAGATGCTCTTTAATTAGTGACAGCCTGCTGTTACCAGGGACATCACCCCTACTTCACTGGTGGAGCTGTGAAACTGGACATCACTTTGACTGTCTATAGTTTTGAGTTCAGCATATAAATGTCATATATGAACAGCTATTGTTTCCTACAGTGTTTTATATCTGCTAGCTGAATAGGAACTTAATGCATAGTGAGTGAAAGTCTGCTTTTTAAAGAAAATATGTAATATTATCATAATATCAGTGAGTATTCAAACATGATAACCCCGGAAGGATCATGTTAATAATTTCCCCACCTGCCCTTTATCTTCTGTTTTTCAATTTATGATACAGCTGCCTTGAGAAAACACCACCATTTTTGCTTCTCTTAGTTCTAAATATGAGTGCACATTTTGAAATTGCGATAAATATGGTATTTCAGGCTTCTAAGAATTTCCAGACAATGTCACATTTCTTCAAATAGCACTTTCATTTTTGTCTAGCAATGGTATTGTAGAGAAAAATTACATTTTAGCTGAAATAGACGGGAGTCATTTATGTCAAATGGATAGGAGTTTCTGTTCAGTTCTGCCTCCTCTTTTCATCCCTTTGGCACCCCAGATTTCATTCATAACCCTACATCCAATTATTAGTATCAGCTAATAATCAAATAAACAGCCGAGTTAACTCCCATTGAATCAATAGGTCCATTCTGGTTACGACTGTTAGGCAAACAAAATCTAGTAGAAGAAAGTAAGGAAGATGGAGTAGGACAACAAAGGCAAGTAATGGAAGCACTAAGAATGGCTTCTTATGCCAAGTGTTTGCAAGGAGAGCAACATATACCAGTAGGAGTCACTCTAGGCTTCTTAGTTGAAATATTCAATAAATTAATACAGGCAATTCTTGCAACCAAACTTACTGATTTATTTTAATTGTAGGTATCAGTTCTTCTTTAAAGAATACCAGGAGAATAACTTATAATTTTAAAAATCTGTCTTCAGTTATTGGTATTGTTTTATTATCTATTCATGAAAATCACCATTCAGATCATCACAATTTTTTGTTTGCTTAGCAGCTAGAATGTTGTTTGCCATTAACTGGAAAATAGGTAATGATCTTACAAGGTCTCTGAAAATTGAAGTATGGCACCTGGGCCTTATGGGGAAAAATAACAATGCAAGTTTGCTCATAGTTCAATATACAATAGGAATAACCTTCTAGATGCTTGTTCTGCCTTTATAATATATGCCTGCATGTAAGAGGTCTCCTACTCCTCCATCATCAACACATGCTAATTTGTGGATAGGTCTGTTTTGAATATGGGGGTGTTCTGTGCATATGCTTTTTATTTTATTTGTGTCTGATTGATTGATTGTGGAAATGATTTTTAAAGGACTGAATAAAAATGTAGACAGGTTGTTGGAAGCCTATCCTTCAATTATTTTTTAAGTTTAGGAAAAAACAACCTGTTTCTTGTGGATTATGAAATCAGCTAGCCTGTTGTAAGTCTGAGACAGGTAGATTTTAATTTTTAATAAGACACAATTGACATAGCTTTGATATAAATTGCCACAAATGGACCTAATGGCAAGTATTAATCCAGATGTGTTACTAAATTTAGTTCTTTTCTGATTGTTCATTTCTAGTGTTATCTAGAATTGACTGTGTGACTGAACAACAACAACAAAGTGTTAACTACTTGGTATCACTACAGTTTGAAAATGTTGAGAAGGGATTGCAGTAAGAAACTGAATTGTGCATAATTAGCATTTACCACTTAACTGCCATTTTCCCTTATGCTTTCATCTGTTTTGTATCAAATGACAACTTAGTATTGAAACCATAAATGCAGATTAATCTGAGAGTTGCTTATGCTGTAAAAATACAAATTAGCTTTGTTACATGTAAGTCTAAAATATCACTTTAATTTAGCAAAGATCTTATTTTTCCTCACAAAAGTCTTAGGTTATTATTATTTCCATATTAAAGTTGGGGGAAAGTCTACTTTGAGTGGAAAGCTGATCCAGAATTTGAATGTCCAGCTTCTGTGTTTTGATCAACCCTTTTAGTTTATTATTTCACACATGTACGGTACACCCCTCTTTCTCAAAAAAGCTCAGAGCAATCTTTAGGCAGCATTGTTATGCCCTTTAGTGTGACTTGCCACTAGCTAAATATGTGTAAAACAAGAGTGTTACTCTTGCAAATCTGTGGGGAAGACCACCTGCAGAGTCTTACTTAAGCCACAGAACAAGATTCACATCTGACCATTAACTGAAGAACTGAATTTGGGTCTCCACATTGAAGACAAAGTAATGTTAGAATCCCTGATCATCACTGGATATGATAAGCAAAAAATCTTCCTCAGTTTGCAAAATGTGAGACTGTATGCCAGTCTCTAAATATATGGTATTTGAATTAACATATTCTGATATATGATGCCACTATATGGATGATAGCACCCCTATGGAAGCAACAACTTATGGCTGGATAGTTAAATCAACTGAGCTGAAGACATTTGAATTAATAAGTTTAATGCATGCTAGAACTGAAAAATTATCATATTTTAGTTGCCAATTATTAGTCCTGTGCAGAATGTTTAAAGAAGAAACATTGCTTAATGGAAATACTTGGGTTAAGAAAACAGCCAAACGTCTTTGTACTATATTTAAAACTGATTTATAATTCTCAGAGAAACATTTTTTCACAGGGCCCAACTATAGAGGGTTTTTTGGAGCAGTCTTGTTCATGCTGAAAAGCTTATCTTTAGTGCAATCTATTTTATTTCTCACTTGAGTGATCCTTCCACCCACACTGCTCTAAGTTTTAGTCCTATGAGAAATCTCCACATTGGTCTCTTTGTTTGCTCCAAACCCCCCTTGATTATTGCCACCTCCTTCCTTTAGAACGTATTTGGAAGTGTCCCCCTTTCATCCTAATCTTCTCTGGTGGAATTCTCCCTTACAAACTTTTTTATATGTTCAAAAAAAGACTTATGTCTCTTTCTGAGGGCAATAGTGGGAAACTCAAGGTAAATTTTATTAAGTTAGTGCCTTCTTGTTGTTGCAGTTTTCTCTAACTGCAGTGGATGTGTGATAGAGAATGCACAAACTTGTGAGAGCATACTAAACCGTTGCTTGAAAGCCAGTTGTATCCGACTCGGGTTCAGTGCTCATCTGTTTATAGCTGAAGAGCCAGCGCTGTCTGCGTCTGCAGATGTTTCTGTGGACATGTGGCAGGCATGCCTAGACACCAGAGTGCATGGAACGCTGTTTACCTTTTCCCACCGAAGTGGTCCCTATTTACCTACTTCGAACTGCTAGGTTGGCAGCAGCTGGGACAGAGACAGCTCATTCTGTCATGCAGTACTCGGGTATCGAACTGCTGACCTGTTACCTTCCAGTCAGCGTCTTAACCACTTGAGCCACTCCAGTCCCTAAACTAGAGTACATCAAAATAGTAGAACTTACCAACATAGTAGTAGAACCCACCTACATAAGCTGAAAAAGTTGTAGGTTAGAGCCCTCTTGTGGCAAATTGTTCAGCTCCAGTGTGACTGCCTTTACATGGGTGCTGAAACCAAAAACAATCTAGACAAGCTATTCTGCCTGTGGGTGCCTGGCCACGGCAAGGTTTGGGGATGTGCTTCTGGCACCAGTCTGTTTTTACCAAATTTTAGATTGTTTGACATCTCTCTTATAAACCACTCCGAGTGCCATGGCAGGCAGATACACACACACAAATGATACAAGAACAGACAAACCACCTTGTACTCCATTTTGTTTTTTTGTGTTGTGTCCTCCAGTGATAGACTACATGTATGTTTCAACCCTTGCTTTTTACTGTGAACATATGAAGGAATATATATATGTATATGAAGGAATATATGTGTGTGTGTGTGTGTGTGTGTGTGTGTGTGTGTGTGTGTGTGTGTGTGTGTGTGTGTGTGCATAGGGTTTTGGGGGGTGTTTTTTTATTTTTTTTTGCAAGAGGAAGCGGCGCATCCAATTAGGCAGAAATGCATTGCAAATCAGTCATTTCTCTAAAATAAACCCGAGGTCGTTTTAACTCCCTCCCCCCGTTTGACAATCCAGCCAGCGGAGAAAACCCGAGTTGCTTGCTTGCACAAAAACCACCCGGACGACGCAACTTGCTCTACTCCGACCGTGCACACCGCACGTGACAAGACGCCTCTCTTCTCCCGAACTGGGCTTAAGAAAACCAGATCCTCGCACCCATTCTTCACGTACAAAACCAGCCACCTCCTCCCCGACCCCACTTGTTCTGTGCATGCAAAGTCGCTCTTGCAAGACACACACACACACACACACACACACACTGCTTGCACCTCGCTTTCGAGGTGCAATAGGCTACTTGTTCTGTGCATGCAAAGTCGCTCTTGCAAGACACACACACACTGCTTGCAACTCGCTTTCGAGGTGCAATAGGCGGAGACCCCCGGGACGAAGCTGCAAGAGTCCTCCTGCCCTCGGGTGCCTCTTCGTTAATTAATCAATCAATTAATTAAAGAAGAAAAACGGCGGTGACCTGGGGAGTGGGGGGCGGAAAAGAGAAGACCGGCCGAGAAAACACACCACCAGGAAGTGACAAGCTTATTTCCTTTCTCTGGGAGGATCGACCCATTAGGACCAAAGGAGGGGGGAAATGACGCTCTTCAAGACATGAAGATGCCAAACTTTCGCCCAGGCGGCGGGCACAGGGCGGGCAAAGTTAGCCGGTGGGTCGCGCATGTCTTCCTCGGGGGTAGATGTGCGGTGGGCCTCCCTGTGGGCTTTCGCTGCCAAAATCTCCCTCCCTCTCTTCCCCCACTTCTCTTCCATTGGTCTCGTCCGGGTCCGGGGTGGGTGGGTGCGAGAAAGGCAGATATTGTTACAATGTGTAGAAGAGGAGGGACGACTCACTGAGGCTTCCAGTCCCCTCTTGGACCCACGCGCATAGGAAGGGAAGAGGCTGCGGCAGCATCTATGGCTTGAGGTGGAAGCTGCTTATTATCTGCTCTGCCCTCCCCCACCGCGCGCCCTTTTTTTGGGGGGGGGAGGGGGAATGATGATGGTGTGCAATTTGTGCATCATCGGGTTGTGATCTGTACCTGTAAAGGAGACGTGGGAATGGGGGGGGGGGGGGAGCGAGCGTGCAAAAACCGAGGGTGGGTGGGGGGTGGGGGGGAAGGAAGGTGGAAGGGAGAGATTGACTTGATCCACACGAAAGTTAACATTAAAATACAGGAGTTAGTCTTTAAAGTGCCACAACGTGGTTTTTTTTTAAAAAATTTGGTTTTGTTTTGTTTACTCTGATTTATTGACTACGCTTTCTAACTTCACCGTTTCGGGTTGTCATTCCCGGATCAAGAAGATAATTTTAGAATGGAGAAGGAGGATGGAAGTTCTTGTGATTTGGGATGGTGATTTCTTGGGAAAAGTTTGAAGAAAAAAAAGAATTGCCCTTTTGTGTCTTGAACTTTGCTTGCAACTGGATAGCCGGGCACCGGCCGCTGTGATGGACTGAGCTGAGACCATGCGCCCACTTATAGCCGCTGCCTTACCCGCGTGTTGAAGACTAAGTTGTTGCTTATTTTCTTTTTAGCATAATAATAATAATAATAATAATAATAATAATAATAATAATAATAATAATAATAATAATAATAATAATAATAATAATAATAGTTTCTTATCGATTAGCATATGCACATGGCAATAGGATCTATCCTTTGAAGGGTTCTAAAATCACGTTTTTTCCAACATGTCATTGATTTGCTGACTATGTGAGAGTTCAAAATCCAGGCTTCATTTCTGTGCCTTTCTTGTTAAAATAATCAAATGGAACTGAACGAGAAAGAGTCTGGCAGTGCTTTACTGTTGGATGTGAGGGTTACGCTTTGCTTCTTGCAGCATTGTTTGCTAGCAGTGTTTATGTCTGTCTGTCCCACTGGGTCTTGAAGATCATATTTTAACCGTACTTTCTTTGGTTTATCCACTCCCCCTTTTGTGGTAATGTTTAGCTAATGCCTTAGTGAGTGTGGGTTGCATATTATATGTGAATTTGCTGTATTTGGTCAGTGGAAGGTTGTGTGAAAGCCTCCCACCCCCAGCATAACGGGTTGGATCCAGAAGTGATTATAGTTACAGCAGAGCCATTAAAACCAATGGAACATTAAAACAACAAAGAATCCTGTGGCATTTTAATGATTCATAATTTGCCATAAGCTTTCAGAAACTGCAAACCACTTTGTTAGATGTGTCACATGAAGCCTCATTTGGTAGCTATTTATGCACATGCTGGAGCAGGATGTGGGGAAATAGAAAAGTGAAAAAATGCCAACATCTTGATGATCTTAATGGTTTTATTGAGTGCAATTCTGACTGTCTAGAACAAATCCAATGTTGCTGTCAGTAATGTCACCAGGTGAGATATATTTCTTTGTATGTATTCTGGTAGCTTGCATTTCCATTAAAACTTGCTTGCAATGAGCAAGAACTTAATTTACTTTTCAGATGAGCATAGACAAGAGTCATTTTTATTCCTCAGCTCATAATAGCTTAAATTGGTACTGCCCTGAATACTCAATTATATATCTTGGTTTTACTTGGTATGTTTTTAATAAAACCCAATTAATAAAATATATACAATAAAATTAATTGGTCCTTGTGTTAATAGAGCACAACACATAAGTAAAATTCTGTTACATAGATCTTGGTGAAAAATAATAGCTTCTCTTGTAAGATCATTACTTTTAATTATTTTTGCTTGTGCTTTGGGTTAATTGTGCATTATTATCTGAAGCATTGTGGGCTAGGTTGACTTTTAGACATTAGTTTGCGAACATTTAGCTGTGTAAAATAAAGTTGACAAAACTATAAAATCTGGATCAGACTCCTTACAGCTCTCCTTTTGGAACCCAGGGGACATGTGCCATTGCTGGGATAATATAGAAATATTCTCTTATCTATATTCATATACAGTACTTTACCTGTCTTGTTTGCTTTACCTGTCTTGTTCTTAGCAAAGTAGTACTTAATTTCATTGTAGAAATAATACAGAGCAGATAAAGAAAGAAATATAATGGAGAGAGAGAGAATCAGAGAGCAGTACTTGATTATGTGCTTCTTTGCATGCTTATTGCAGGGTTAGGCCTCAGCCCAAGCCTTCCTCAGTGGGAAGGACATCTTGTTTTTGGCTTATTGATTAATACTATACCACATTTTCTAACTGGGCTAGCTGAATTTATCTGCTTATTGAGTAACTTTGTGCCTATTGGACTGTAAATTCTCAAGACCTTTTCTTGGTTTTGAGATTGTGGGAGGCTAGAGCAGCAAGACCTCTCAAATGAGAATGCATTGCTTTTAGTTTCTGTACAGATAAAGAAAGTGAGTGCTACAATTGTACTTACAGTTACTAGGAAGTAAGGTCTATTGTACATGTTGGATCTGATCTAGACAGGGAAGAAGAATTGGATCTGAGGTCTAAATTAACATTGCACTGTGTGATAATAAAATAATACCACAATTTAGATCATTAACTATTTTAAAATTTGAATTATAAATAATCACAATTTATTACTATAGATAACATTGTTTAGATGTCATGCTAATGTATGTATTAATTAATTTATAACGGTTCCTTCAGAAGTTAGGCTACTGACTTGTGACAGTTTAAATAAAGAAGACAAACTGTCAACAGTATTTTTTAAAATTGCTTTTACTGTATGGGGTTTTAGATTATGTAAACCGCCCTGAGTCGGGTTTACCTGAGTGGATGGCGAACAAGTCGAAATATTACATTAAATTAAATTAAACAAGCACTGATGCCAATCAGCCAGGATCCTTTGAACCTTTTACAACTGCAGCCTAAACAGTCTCACTATATTTTAAGCACTTTTAGAACTCAGTGAAATTCTCTTCACAGTCTGCTGTTAAGCCGAATGCTAATTATTTTGAACAAACCTTGGTTGTAGATCAATGTTAAAATATTTTTCTCCCCAAGAAAGTCAAAATTGCCAGCAAGAGTATGTTTGGGTGAGTCACTGTAGCTGTATCTCAGTCAAATCTATTTGTAGGGTGGTGATAATGACCTGACGTGGTGGAATGAGAAATAAGTCTAAAGATGTCATAACAAAAATCTGTGTTGATGAGTATTGCCCAACACAAAAGATTTTTTTTAAAAAAAGTTTGAGACAGTAGGACTGATGCACTGAGTATAGTTACAGACTTTTGAGATATTTAATCACCTGCTTAATTCCTGATTGGTGAGCGCTGTATGAAAATATCAGTGAAGTGTAAAGACTACTGTATGATATTCCTAAAGAATTTGGGAAGTACGTTCAGGATGACCTAAGATTTTATCAGTCCACTTTCACATGCCAAGAGAGTCCAAGATAAGTTGTCCCGTTATGTAGAGTAGACTGTGTAATCTCTTGTCTGGTTCTGGTCAAGGTGCATAGAGTTCAGGATGGGTCAAAATTATTTTGGCACATGGGCCAGAAATTCCTTCAATTTCCTATTTTTTGTGGCTGGCAGTATAAATACAATAACAAGTGAACTGCTTATGTAGCCTTATAACAACTAAAATCTGCTGTGACACATCTGTCCTTAGCAGCTAAAGAAATTCACTCTACTTACTGGCAGTCTTTGTCTTCATACTGAAGCTGTGTATGAGGAAGCATTTCCCCTTAATTTTAGATTATGATTATTGCAGAATTTTACTAGTTGCAACTGCTGCTGGGTTTAAAACTTAGAATTAGACTGAGATAAAGGGAATTTATTTCAGTTAGGATCAGTTAGAAGCTTTATAGCTTTATACTGAGAAGTGTACAGTGCTATCTTATTTTGCTCTATGATATGCTTTACCTGAGTCCACATTTCAGTTGGATATCTCATAAATCACTTATATGAGTCAGGATCAATAGTGTGTGAGAGCCAGTATGGTATAGCCAGAGTGATGGACTGGGTGGGACTTAAGAGACCTAGGTTCAAATCCTACCTCAGCCATGAAAATTTGTGGGAGGCTCATGGTGATGGTAAAGTCATTCTTTAAATAACTAAGATTAAGACCTATAAAGGTCTCTATAAGTGGATGAGACTTGAAACAACAGTATAATTCTGCTGCATTCACAGCAATGGGTCGTCTTCCTTTTGCAGGCTCCAGGCAATCTCAACCTATATGGAAGGGTGGAACACTTTCTGGGGCAGATTTTTGCTCCCATGGAAGGCTTTCAGGGAAGCTGAGGAAGATCGTTTTGCTAATAATAACTTCGTGTCAGAAATTATTCTGGGTTGAAAGGATTTTTACGGAAGAAGCTCCACTCAGGGAATGCCCAAATGAGGCTCCTTACATGTCCCCAAGAGCTGGGACAGAGATGGGCACTTAATCCGTTATGCAGTACCTGGGTCTCAAACTGATAGAAATAAAGAAATCCTGCAGAAGTGTTCTGCTAGATCTTAGCCATAACAATTTCTTCCTTATTAAAACAACACAAAATAATTAAATTTTGCGTTGTCAGGTTGGTAATCTATGCAGATGCATTTCTCAAAGTCTTTGGCCACTTTCATTTGGTTTGGATGTGGACCTTTATGCAGTGATATGTTTAGACTACTTATTTTTAAAATGAGACACAATTCATTGTGTAATATGTTGATAAACAGGTCTCTTGCTGTAGATTCAGGCCAGAGATTAATGTTTTCCTTCTAAATGCCAAATCAGCACTGCAAGTGTATACCACTAGTTTAAGGTGACTTTCAAGCTGCAAAGGTAGGACTGGCTTGTGTTAATTGGGATTCTAAAAATTCTCAGTTCCTTGTGAACTTCTAAGCATTTCCTCATTCCCTTTCATGCTGCTTAATTTGATTCAGCTCTTGAGCACTTGATTTTCGTGTCTCTGCCTTTAAAGCAGGGGTGCTCAAACTACGGCCTGGGGCCTGGATCCGGTCCCCGGGCCATAGTGACTAGCCCCCTGAACCACGTGACCGGTCCACGGCCCAAAAAGTTTGGGCACCCATGCTTTAAAGAATCATTTGTCCTTTATCAACAATATGTGTGGTGTCAGCATGGTCTGGCATACTTTGGCTCTGCTGAATTTTTTTTAATGTTACCAGTTTTGATATTTGAGCTGTGAATGTGTGAAGAAAAAATAATTCTACACCAGCATACAACAAATATAACTTATATTTGGTAAATTCCTATGTCATGAGAATAGTTATGTATGAATTAATGGTCTATTGGTAAAACCAGAAAGGTGTTCAGTTGGATTTAATGCATAGAATTAATTTCACAATTGTACAGAGGTAATTTAAAAATCTTGCACAGAAGTCAGTGGGACCTTTTTACCTCAGAGGTGTTGCTTCTCCACAAAATTTCCAATGACTTATGAAGAGTTGTTTTGTAAAGAGGCAAGACTGCATTGAAAATAGGAAACTTGGCTTTGTATTCTGTTTTAGTTATGTTTTCCTGTAAGATGGTAGTATATCCCGTTTTTTCCTTTATTTACCACTGTTTTTTCCTTTATTTACCACCCATTGAATGACAAAAACTACTCTGGATTGTTCACTTTGTTGGATAAATCTCCACCCACCTGTCAAAGTAAAATAAAAGTGTCAAGTACTCAAAAAGATAACATTATTAACTAACAACAAATACACAACAAGAATGGGAACAAAAATTAGAATTAAAATATTGGTTTTCACACCTGGGGGGGGGGGAGAGAGACTATATTAGGGGGAAGAGATTATCAAACGCCTCTCTGTATAATTCTGATTTAACCAGTTAATGAAAAATTTGAAGTTAGAGGACCTGGTACACATATAACAGTAAAACATTCCATAGTGACGCGGCCATTCCCGAGAAGGCTCAGTTTCTAGTTGAAACTTTCTGTGCCTCCTTTGGGGTTGGAATCCAACCCATAGTCCCAAGGCCTGGGAGGACTGGTTGGTTTGGCTCTTGTTATGGTGAAGACGAGTTCCTGTAGGCCACTTTTTGAGAATCCTATTAGTACCTTATATGTGTGTACTCTCTAGCACCACTGCTACTGGTGCACATGAGGTGCTGGGGAACATGAAGGTAAAGTAGCACTTATGTGGAGCTATTGGACAGGCTTTCCATAGGTGACAGGTGGCTCACTGGGTGGACAGGATGTTGGACTAGAAAAGTGTTCGGTCTTATCCTCTTCTTACGTATTTAGCCCCCTTTGATGAATTCCACTAGAAACAAGGCAAGGGGTACTTCACAGTGGCTGTAATGTTCCAACGTTTGGGTTATATTATGGAGCCAATATTCCCCTGTCTTAGGTATTTTAAAATAATTATTTAAATTAGGGAAGATAAAGGCTGATATGAAGCCATCCCTTTCTTGTACAGTACTAAAGCAAATAATAGGGGGGGGGGACCCCATAAATATATATTTTTATTGGAGCAAGTAGGAGGCAGGAAAGGGTAGACGTTTTGCTCAAATCATGTTGGCAGAACAGAATGATATTTGACTGGGAAATGTTCAGTGTGTGTAAATATAAAAACCATCCAATAATTCTAATTTCTTAGTTTTTAAGTTAGTCTGTCTTTAAATCCATTTTGAATATTGTGTGAGGAAGGAACCACCTTATTACACAACAGGGTAACACAGGGTACCTTAACTTCAGATTTCGGGGGGGGGGGTGCTGTTCAAAGAACTGCTTTGGGATTGCCATTTTCTGCATAACATCACAGTGTTCTAAGGGAGAGTAATTATTTTTCTTTATTTTTGGCAAATCTTTTGTTAATTGATTCTCTGCAAAACTACATGAATAGGTAAACTTAGTTATCTAGGGATGATCCTGTGTAACACATACTGGATTAGTAGATTTTTGGTTTTTAAGGCTTTAAGAACAAGATAAAAATTCTGAGCTATCTATTCACATAGTAGGTGTGTGATGTGAATTACTTCCATGTATGCATTTTTAAAATTTATTTTTTGCTCAGCTCTTTCTTTTCTGATATGGTGTACTTTAACCACACCTTCAAGCACTGAAGAAATATCGGCAACCCCAAAGTGAGGATGTGATGTTGATTTATTTGAATTACAGTATATGTAAAATACATTTAGCCCTCTCTTCCAGCCAAGCTGATTCACAAAATCAATAAAACAATTGATTTTATCCATGTTAATGGCCATCTTTCCAATTACAATATGTTCTTATGTAAGTTTTATTGGATTTCTCTTCCCAGGTGGGAGAGGACTTTTGGCAGCAGCTATATCTGCTAGCTAAGAAAACAAAGGGCACTACTAAAAGACCTTGGAGATCTGGGCGTTTCAAAGGTACTGTAGTTTTCACAACCTGGCAGAGGACTGATTTTTCATGCCTTGAAAATCTAAGTTTAAATACTACATTCCAGTGTTGTTACTAATACAGTAATACCTTGGATAATGTTTGCATCGGATAACGCTAAAACCGCATAATGTTAAGCAATCTGGAAAAAATATGCAGCACATAATGTTAAAATCCTATGGGATGTATCAGATAATGTTCGCTAAAGCCTATGCCGGTTACAGTGTATCTCTGGAGTTTTAACATAATCCGATGTATCCCATAGGATTTTGATGTTATCCGATGCATGCATTGGATAACGTTAACATTCGGATAACACTAAGACTTGTGGGACCAAGTTTTAGCGTTATCTGAGGTTTTACTGTACACTTATTCTCCATTAATGATGTTTCACTAGCTGGTGTAGCGAAGTGGACAGGGACTTGAGAGACCCAGGTTTTAATTCCTGGTGGACCATGACATGCTGAGTCTGGCCTAAATTGCACTAGTGTTGTGAGTATCAAAGTGAAAAAGGAGGAGAACCATGTGTACTACTATGAACTCATTGGAGGAAAGGTGGGATATAAATGTAGTAGATCAATAAAATAACGAGTTAATATTTATTGCATAGCAATTATTACTTAAAAATTGTAGCTATATTTTATTGATCTAGTGCAGTTGTGGCGAACCTATGGCATGCGTGCCAGAAGTAGCACTCAGCCCCCTATCTGTTGGCACACAAAGACTTGCATCAACATAGAGTTTGCTCTGCCCAGCAGCCCAATGGGACCGCTTCCTCTCTCCCCCAGCACATAGTTTACCCACCCCTCTGCCCAGCAGCCCAACAGGAGTGCTTCCTCCCTCCCCCAGCACAGAGTTCTTCCTCACCCCTCTGCCCAGCAGCTCAATGGGAGCACTTCCTCCTTCCCCCTAGCACAGAGTTCTTCCTCACCCCTCTGCCCTGCAGCTCAATGGGAATGCTTCCTCTTCCCCCCAGCACAGAGTCTTCCTCACTCCTCTGCCCAGCAGCCCAACGGAAGCGCTTCCTCCCCCCAGCACAGTTCTTCCTCACTCCTCTGCCAAGCAGCTCAATGGGAGGGCTTCCTTCCTCCCCCAGCACAGAGTTCTTCCTTGCCCCTCTGCCCTTCAGCTCAATGGGAGTGCTTCCTCGCTCCCCCCAGCACAGAGCTCTTCCTCACACCTCTGCCCAGGAGCCCAACAGAAACGCTTCCTCCCCCCAGCACAGTTCCTCACCCCTCTGCCCTGCAGCTCAATGGGAATGCTTCCTCCCTCCCCCCAGCACATTCTTCCTCATCTCTCTGCCCAGCAGCCCAATGGGAGCGCTTCCTCCCTCCCCCCAGCACAGAGTTCTTCCTCACCCCTCTGCCCAGCAGCTCAATGGGAGCACTTCCTCTCTCCCCCTAGCACAGAGTTCGCCCCACCCCTCTTTGGGTACTGGATCTCTAAAAGGTTTGCCATCACAGATCTAGTGTGTGACCTACCGGGCAGACTCTTAAGGACTAGTTTTGAATGAGCCACAGACCTGCTGGGTGGCCTCTCTGAAGTGTTCCTCCTATTCATTGTTTTTATCCCTAAAATGGTAATAAAGACATAACTCACCAAATGAATGGTGAGTGTGGGATTTAATCCAAACAGAAAACCTTGAGCAGTTTTCTGTGCAACTACATTTGAAATGCATGCAGAATACAGGAGAGCAATGATTTTTCTCTTGTATCTTGACAATCTTATGAGGGTGTTTTTATTGTTTCTAAAGTCTCATTGAATAAACAGAGTTCAGAACTGTTTCTGCAAATGTAACACTTCTGCATGGAAAAAGAGCTTGCCTTTTTATAACTAAAAAGCTTTAGGGCCAGCATGAGGGTCCTTGAGCAGCTAGTTCTTGCCCCCTGCCTTACTTTTTGCTGTTGTACTTCAGAGAGGGCCAGGTAGCTACATCCACATAAGGGTTTAATTTCTCAGACTACTTCTAAGAGATAGCATTGCTCTGGGACTTTATGTAAAGTGAAAAGAGTGTCTGGATCCTGATGCTTAGTGTATGGAAAACTCCTGCCAAAGCAAAGTCAATATACCAGGGGGCCCACTGATCAAGACCCTTTTCCTTGAGGTACTATCAAAGCTATTCCCAAGAGAAATGAAACCTGTATGATATAATTGTATAATGCCCTGCAGCTGAAGGATTTTGAACATTCCTTAATATATTTTATTTTATCTTTGCCCTTGAGTCACGTTGAAACATTCCAAAAGAGGCTGAGTTCTTATTCCTTACTATTTATTTTCTTCTTCCATATAAAGCTTGGTAACTCAATGCTAATAGTTGCTGAAATATGCCAGGGATCCATATTTCTATCTGAGGATGCCCTCAGATACCTACTAGGTAAGAGAAAGGAGCAATTCCTTATTACCCATACTACTCTTAATAAAATTTAATCACGAGCTGGCAAGAGCCAAATATATGTTGTAATTCCTGGAAAGATATTCATTTACAGAGCTCTGATGAAATCTGGCCTCAAACAGGATCAGTCCCTTGGTCTTCTAGCCTAGTATTGTCTACTGAGATGGTTGCTCAGTTTTTAAGCCTTCAGGTGGAGATTTTTGATGCCTTTTGCAACTTTAAATCCTTTTAGCTGGAGGCTTTGAGGACTGAACTTGGAAACTGAATATGCAACCATAGTGCTTGGTCTATTGTACTGTGTGCCCTTCTTTGACTATGTCTAAGGTGCAAGGCCATGTTTCTCTTGTAGTCAAGGGACCATGAGATTTGAATTGACAACTCCACAGATGCAAGCAAGCGAGAATGCGAATCTTAAAGCAAAAGGTCACAAACCTGGGATGCTAGGCATTGAGAGACCGGTACAAATAATCTTTTCCCACAGTTGCTTAGGTAGGCCTCTGGAAATTTTGGTTAGAATAAGTTCTAGTCCAACAAACATAAGCAGCCAAAAACAGAGGTTGTCATTATATTTTACAAATGTAAATAGCCAGATTTCACTTAATTAGAACAGAAGTTGGCATTTGCAAAATGAGCTACAGTCTTGATATTAATGGATAGCTGCAGTTGCAGTGGGGCATGCTCTCACCACTGTAGGTTTCACGACAGATGGGTATAGACAGATGTTTGGAGTTTGCCTAAAGCAGGAGTGGGCAACTCCAGAGGTCCTGGAGTCACATGTATTCATTGCCAAACCTGATAAGGCTGCAACTGCTCCTGTCCCTCCCCCACTCCAAATATTTTTCTGATAAAAATAATTTTTAAAACTGGAAACTCCTCTTTCCAGGTTCCAGTGGTGTATGAGGAGGGTTGGGTACAGGGAAGATGGTTCACATAATGACACATGTTTATCTCAAACCCCCCTATAGCTGTGATGGTGAACCCTGGCACTCCAGGTGTTCTTGGACTTCAATTACCAGAAGCCCAAGTCAGCACTCCTGCTGATCAGGGCTTCTAGGAACTGAAGTTCAAGAACAGCTGGAGTGCCAAGGTTAGCCATCACTGCCCTATAGGGCACAAGGGGGCTGATCAGGATAATAAAAGCTTTAAAAAAAGACTAGGTATTGGGTATGCTGGGGAGTAGAGTACAAGTTGCCCTGGAACATGCTTGAAGCATTATTTTTAGAAATCATTCCTGAATGCCATTAATTTTTTTTAAAAAAAGAGAGAGAATAGAGGTAACAGGATTAAACCTGATAGGCTAAGGCCCTGCATTGGTGTAAAATCTTGCAAGAGAGCGCTAACATTGTTCTAATTACTCTTAGAAAGATAGATTGGGAATATGAGATGCACAAATTGCCTTTGCTAAAGCCTCCTGAAAAGTCACTCCAAATGATTTACATTGGGGAGAAACAGAATAAAGGATCTCCCCTGTGCAAGCAAAAGCCTGTTTATAGCATTCTGAATCAATATTATCATCTACTTTTGCTGTGTTCATTTGCTCCATAGAATTGCAGATGTCCAGGAAATTATGGATCTTATGTTTGTTGGAAAAATACCAAAAATACGTTCAATTTGCCATACCATAAATTGTGCTATGAGAGCAATCTGCTGGATTTGGATTTAAGGCATTTTATAATAATTGCATGAAGAATAATATAATATGCCGCATGGATCCAACAATAGCAAATGTTGGTTTTGTAATGAAAAGGATGAAACAGTAGAACATCTGATCAGTGGATGCAGCAAAATTTCATAGACTGATTATTTGCAATGTCATGACAAGGTTGCAAAAATTATTCATTGGATACTTTGCCAGAGCTTTGGATTTGAATGCAGTGAAAATTCTTGTGTTTTTTTAAGTTGTATTGTTGTTGATATATTTGAAAAAAATTAATAAAAATTAAAAAGAAAAGAAAAAATATTGGGAACGTCAGGCAGAGAAAGTTTTGAAAAATGAAACACTCAAGATCCTGTGGAACTTTAAAATTCAAACAGATAGACATCTGACTCACAACACGCCTGATATAACTGTTGTAGAAAAGAAGAAGGCCTGGTTTATTGACATTGCGATACCTTGAGATGAATGAATTGAAGACAAGCAACTGGAGAAAATCACAAAATCTTGTGATTTGCAAACTGAAGTTGAGTGTCTATGGAGGAAGACATCTGTTATTGTACCCATAGTTATCGGAGCCCTTGGAGCAGTATCCAAAGCAGGGGTTCCTAACCTATGGTCCACGGGCCGGCCCCAACACCATTCCATCCAGCCCGGCCCGGCCTCTGCTGCACCCCGAAGTCGAAACGAGCATATTTACATCATCCGTAAAATGTGCATGTGCAAGCGACTGTTGTAAACATGGAATACAATATCGAATACAATATCACAAATATCAAGTATCACAAATATCAAACATATCAAATACTGTACAACAAGGTCCACAACCCACATAACAGTTCATGAAACCCAACGGAGCCTGGGGCCATTGTCCCTGGAGCAGCTGCAGTGGCGGCAACGGCCGCATCCTGGCGGCTTCTTATCCCCTCCCGCAACACAGCTGTCTCCATTTCCCCACAGCCAACCGGGGCTGGGGGAAGAAGTCCAGGGGAAGAGTCCGGAATGGCGGGGCCCATGACACCACGAACAGATGGAAGGTCCCGGTGCCCATCGGCCTCCGCCGTAAGAAAGTCCATCGGGGTGGCGGCAGCAGCCCGTTGCAGCAGCGGCGGCCTTTTGACTCCTGGCCCGGGGCGGGGCCCATGACGCCGGGAGGAGATGGAGGGTCCCGGCGCCCATCGGCCTCTGACCCGCCTGAGAAAGTCCGTCCAATGTGTATCCTTATGTACTTTTACACACATTTGTAAAAATCAACATACAGTGGTACCTCGGATAAAGTCCGATTCGGATAAAGTCGCGGTTTCCATGCACACGTGATGCATTGCATAAAGTCCAAAACCATTAAAAAATGGACGTTATCCGAGGTATTTGGTATAGGAACCTTGGATAACATCCATTTTTGGACGTTATCTGATGCATCGCCCATTTGATTCGGATAAAGTCCAAAATTGGATAAAGTGCAAACTTGTGGAATGGAGTTTGGAGGTTCTACTGCATATTAACTGCACCTCTCTGTGTTCCTTTTTTCTGATGTAGAATTTGTGACCTTATGATCTAGGGCAATAATGGCGAACCTTGGCACTCCAGGTGTTCCTGCACTTAAATTATGAGAAGCCCAAGTCAGCACTCCTGCTGATAGGGCTTCTGGAAATTGAAGTTCCAAAACACCTGGAGTGTCAAGGTTTGCTGTCACTGATCTAGGGTCAAGATGATTATGAGAACAATTTGTATATGCAGGTGGGGTTGGAAGAAAAGTGCAAGTTTTATATTTATTCTATTTATAATCTCGATGCTTATTTCCCCACTAGGGTTTGAGGTTTTCCCTTCTTCCTATCACTCAAGAACAGACCTGCTCTTTTCCCCTAACCCCACCCCCCGATGATTCACATTTTGATAATACAGTACAGTAGTTTTCAGAGACAGTAGAATCAGCACAGTTATTTCTCTTTGAGGGCATCCTTGCTGAAGGGAAGGATTTTAGTCTTTTTTTCTGAGCTGCTTCTAAGCACTTATGGTTGGAATAGATGAAAGCTTTTAAACATTGACTCAATATCTGCACGCTACACATACAACATGCAGAAAGTAAAATTTGAGTTTGTGCAAGTTCAGCTTGACTCATTTAGAACACTAAATATGACTGAAAATATTGTTGCATCTTGTGTTCTCGATTTTGAAAAATAAAATAGATTAATGCTATGCCAAGATGTATATGCCATTTTATACATCTGCACAACAGGACTTTGGGTTATCTGTTTGAACGTCCCAAGAAATTTAGATGAATATGATTCTGTGCCTGAAAACATTTGGCATCTTTCCTTGTGCTCTTACTGGCTTCAGACATACTTGCATTTTGAGAGCTCAATATGCTAAACAAGTGGAGAATTCTGCTTAAGTGGAATATTTTAGTGAACCTAACACACTTGCATTATTCAGAACGATATATTGATTTGGGAGGTTTCTTGCGGTTTTCTATTAAAATATCTCTTGTTTAAGTATTAGGTTTATTCATATCAAATTGTTTTAGGTGACTTCTCGTTTGAGTTAGGTCTTTACCTGTCTCTTTACTTTGTTGTTGTTATGTGCTGTGAAGTTGGAACAAATAAGGTTTTCAAGGTAACTGATAAATATTTTAAAAATGCAGAAAATAGACACTACCTTTTTCAGGTCACTTTAAAAATTCAAAATTTAGCACGAGCAGTTTTAGCATTTTAACTCTAGTGTGTTTCCATGGCAGAGTGGGGATTTTAACTCAGGTCCATCACTTTGTTAACTACACTGGATATCCAGTGTGTCTTTTTCTGTTTCATTTTCATTTCACTTTTTATTTGTATGCCGCTTTATTCAGCCCGAAGGCGACTCAAAGCGGTTTACACCAATGCATGCTGTCTGCACAGCAGACAGCAGCAGAAAAAAGCGAACATGGAGAAAAACAACAACAATAGAAGTATAGTCAAAATACAGCAGCAAAATACAAAAGCAGGTAAAATACAATCAAGTCCAATAACATCTTGGTAAATACAACAACATCATAGCCTCAACCGCCTTACATGACCGGAGGCAGCGGCAAAAGTCTGGCTGCCTCAACGGCCTTGTAAGTCCTGGCAGACAACCGCTTCCCTCCCTGCACCAGTGGTGAGGGCGACGGGGAGGCGCAGCGGAGTCTGGAATGCGGCGGGAGTCCATCAAGGTTGCGGGCGTCCCTACTTTTATCCCCTGGCAAGGCAGGGGGAAAGGGATGGCATCCGCAGGTGCAGGCACTTCCTTCCCCACGCCGGTGGTGAGGGCGATGGGGAGGCGCAGCGGAGTCCTTTGGTGGGACACTTTATTTAAGAAAATTGCCTTTCTACATATTAAGGTTGCAGCTTGGTTTATTTTAGCCAGTGCAGTATATGCCTAAAGGGCTATTAGATCCAGAAAAGGAAGGCAGTATTACAGGGCGGGGACATTATGGCTAGTAAACTCAGTGGTTCACTGAACCAGATCCAGTTTTAAATACAGTATATCCTGTGTAAATTAAATCCTAAAGTATTATACAGATTTGTATGATGGCACCTTGTAAAGTAATTTAAAAGATTATAGCTAAATACTGCAAGTCTTTCTTTTTTTAGGAGAATGTTGTCTTTGACAACAGCATGTAATTATAATTGCATGTTTTTTGTTGTCATTGTGCAAGATCACTTTAAACAATATTGACAGTGGAAATAGCTCATGCTTGAAAAATATTGGAACCATTAGTTTTCACATGAATTACAAAATGGTGGCATTTGATTAGAACAGTGTTTCCCAACCTTTGGTTCTTGGGCTTCAATTCCCAGAAGCCAAAGTCAATCCCCAAAAGCATTGATCAGCCAGTGTACTGACTTAGGCTTTGGGGAATTGAAGTCCAAGAATCAAAGTTTGGGAAACACTAGAAGGTATTTTTCTAAGAACACAGTAAAACCCCTACTTACGAAAAAAAGTCCATTCCGTAGGCTTTTGCTTAAATCGTTTTTTTACGTAACTCGAAGCAAATCTATAGGTAAAGGCAAAGGTTTCCCTTGCTCGAAAGCCAGTCATATCCGACTAGGGTTCAGTGCTCATCTCTGTAATCGAAGCAAACCCATAGGGAAGTGAATTTTTACATAACTCGAAGCAAACCCACAGGAAAAAAGAATCTTTATGTAACTCGAAGCAAACCCATAGGAAATTGTGTAAATCGGGATTTGGTTTTAGCACAAAATCATTATGTAAGTCAAATTTTATGTAACTCGAGGCATATGTAAGTCAGGGTTTTACTGTACTCTTTCTTAACAAGAGGCTACTCTGATGTTCATGACAGGCCAAAAGAAGGTCATGGGGGGGGGGGAATTACACCCATGACTTTGGCTCACTATCCACATGTCTTAATTTATTTGCAATGTTTTCTTAGAAATATGAGTGTTTTTCTTCTTCTGATATAATAGACAAACAGATGCTGAGAGCACAGTATGGCTAGCTTTATGCTATCAGTCCTGCAATGTATGAACAGTGTGTACTTTGCTTTACTAAAGCAAGGATCATGTGTAAAGTGTAAATGTAGAGAAGATGTGAAGGAGGGCAAAATAGAGGAGGTTTACTCTACTAGTGCTTTCTTTTACAGTGGAAAGAAGAAGGAAGAAGAACAGAAAGTAGTTGAGAGAGAGAGAAATCTAGAGGCAAAAGTCATTTACACAGAGATAAGTGGATGTCAGACAGATGGGGAAACAGAAATTAAACAGCCAGAGAAATCTTGAGATGGGAAGTGGGGGAGTACAGGGAGGGGTGACAAAACAGTAGTAGTTACATGCTCTTTGATAATACATTACTTCATAAATGAGTAGGAGAGGTAATAACCCATACCATAAAGTGATTAGAAATTCTCCCGGGAAGAGGAACCCACAAAGCAACTGGCTTTAAAAATACAGCTGTATGTATCACAGGTCACAGGAGGATATTTATGTGAAGGCCTGTTGTTAAAGCCTTGGCAGTGCTTCACTAGGTGGGGCGTCTCCATGTTGTATGATAAATATGGCTCTTTGTTTTGAGAACCAGGAAGTAATGGGGAAAAGGAGGGGGGAAATGAGAACTGTTCTGTCACCTAGCATTGTGCATTTGGTAGAAAGAGTGTTTCTAACTCTGGTGACTTGTCCTCTTGTGAGATACCTGACATAATAGGAGCAAAATTAATCTGTCTTTGTGAGTGGCACTGTGATCAGAAGGAACAATTGATCACCAATTTAGTAGTCCAGGAAGAATGGTTCATAAGGACTGTCTCCACCTCTTGTCTTTATTTTTAACAGCTAAATTAGCTAAATATTTACATTTCATGTAACATTTACATCACTTTTAGATGTTCTGTGAGATGGCCAAGTCTTTTTTTTATTTCTTCTTGTATCATTGCTAAACTTGGAATGATATTAAAGATCAGTAAAAAGTCATTTCTGTTTCTCTGGATGTTGGTGGTCTACTGTTGCCATATCTGTCAGCACTAACCAAGCTTCCAAAGGCTGATGGGAGTTGATATCTAGTCTCTGAAGGACCATATTAAAGAAATTTTGTCTTGGGACAGAGAGCTACAGTATAATGATTGACATAAAATTCAGGCATGCTCCACCAGCAATTTCAGCAGGTTTTGATAGAGAATTGCACAGCTGCAAAAGACCGTGATGAGGCATATATACAAAAGCTTCTCAGTGGACTGTGTACCTTGTAATTCTGATATTATTTCATATATCGTATATATATATCATATCACCTATTTGTATCATAGTGTGAAATGTATGCCTGGATACGATATTTCATTATTGTACTGGTAAATACCATACTAAACATTTGAATATTGAATTTCAAGCAACTTTTTAATCTTGTGGGTGCATTTGCATGCTGTTTCAATAATTATCTTATTACTCCTTCAGGCAAATGTTTCATTTTCATTTTCATTTCACTTCTATTAGGCTGTTTTTAAACTTAATTTAATAGATTTATATTCCTCCCTATCCAATGTACTGGGTGGTGTACACAAGTTAAAACCAATATAAAACAGTTAAAAAACCCTTAAAACATAGTAATATTACCCACCGCTGTGCCATTTACTATCTAAAAACAAATATAAAATCCGCATGACCTTAACATTAAAAATTAATTACAGGAGGGGGGAGCCTCTGCCGATCCAGAAAGGGGAGCTTGTTGACAATCCCAGCCCCCAAACCCATTTTGCAAACCACGTCTTCAATTCGCTTCTAAATGGTAGCAACTGGGCCTGCAGGCGTAGTTCTACTGGGAGGAGGTTCCATAGTGTGGGGGCTACGACCGAGAAGGCCCTTTTCCATATGCTAGAGAGGCATGCCTCCCCAACAGATGGTATATGGAGGATCCCCTCTTGGTTTGCTCTTGTGGGACGGGTCGATGTCCTAGGGATGATGCAGTCCCTGAGGTATCCTGGTCCGCTACCATGAAGGGCTTTAAAGGTGGCAACCAGCTCCTTGAATTGCACCCGGAGACATATAGGCAGCCAATGCAGCTCCTGCAGCAGTGGCGAGGTGCGGGTGAAACAACTACACCCCACCACTGCATGGGCTGCCACATTCTGGACCAAGTGCAGTCTCCGGATGGTCATCAAGGGCAGCCCCATGTAGAGTGCATTACAATAGTCCAAATGAGAGGTGACCAGGGCATGGGTGGCTGTGAGCATGGCCTCCCGGTCTAGGAGTGGGCACAATTGATTAATAACATGCGCTTGCCTGAAGGCCCTCCTGGCCACGGCCGTAACCTGCTCCTGGAGCAGAAGCCACTAGCCTAGGAGGACCCCCAGGTTGTGCACCGGGTTGGATTGGGGCTACAATGCCCCATCCCAAACCACTGGTGATAACTCCTTATGAAGGCTGGGTCCCCTCACCCACAGCCACTGGGTCCCCTCACCCACAGCCATTCAGCTGTAGTCCGTTGTCCCCCATCCAGACTCTAACCGCCTCCAGGAAACTAGTCAGGACCTTGACTGCATCACTAGGATCACAACGGGCAGAGATATACAACTTAGTATCATCAGCATACTGATGATATCTCACCCTGTTGGATTGGATGATCTCACCCAGCAGTTTCATGTAGATGTTAAAGAGTAAGGGCGAGAGGACTGAGCTCTGTGGCACCCCACACGTGAGATGCCTGAGACTCAACCCCGCACCCCCCCCCACCCTCACCGACTGGGTCCGACCACTCAGGAAGGAAGAGAACCAGGCCAACACAGTGCCCTGGATCCCCAACCCCTGTAGCCGGTCCAGAAGGATTCCGTGGTTGATGGTATCAAACGCCGCTGAGAGGTCAAGAAGAGAGAGAATGGAGGGGTACTTTCAATCTTGCTCTCGCCAGAGATCATCGAACAGCGCAACCAATGCAGTCTCCGTACCATGACCCGGCCTGAAGCCTGACTGGAAAGGGTCCAGATAATCCACTTCCTCCAGGACCTCCTGGAAGTGCTGCACACTGCTTTCTCGATAACTTTCCCCAAAAAGGGGAGTTTCGAGACAGGGCGAAAATTAGATGCTATATTTGGATCGAGTGATGTTTTTTTAAAGAGGGGGCGCACTAGCGCATGTTTTAGTTTCAGTGGGAACACCCCCTCCCTCAGTGAAGCATTGACCCCCGCTCGTATCCAGACGCCTGTCACGATCCTGCCCACTTTTCCTTTTTGCATTTATATCCATTTATATTATTCTAATAGACTGCCTTTGGAAAGATTTTAGACCCTCAGTTCTAGGATGCTATGGCCAGGCTTGTTGGCTAAGCCTGTTATAATGAGAACCAAAAGTCTTTCTCACAACATCACTACCTGTCTATTTCTGGACTCAGTTTAGTGTGCTTTTTACAACCTATAAAGCCCTATACAGTATATAGTCTAAGTCCAAGCCTTTTTGGATTTCCCAGTACAAGCATGCCAGATCTTAGGACCTTCACAAGAGCCCCATCTATCCATTTTGCACATTTGGTAAAGACAGAACAAATAATTATTTTGGTGGCTATAAATTTCTCAATGAAACTGGACTGTCCTCCTTGCTGACCTTTTGCAACAAGTGATTACTTACTTAAGCCATCATTTGGACACAAACATGATCTCTTAATGGTGGGTGTTGTTTTGCTGTTGATGCTGCTTATAAGTGGATTGAACTGATTTTAAACTGCATTAATTATGTGTATAATCTGATAATTAGTTTAGTACTGTTTTAATGCTGTCATTTATTCTTTTTAGCTGAGCCTGCTCTTCAGATGTGTGAGGAAAGGGAACGTGCAGAGGAGAAAGGCAGTAAATAAATAAATAATCTACGTGCAGTACCTGTATTTTGATATTATACACTGTACTTTGTAGGCAGTAGGCTTCTAGAGGAAGGATGCATGTGTCAAGCTTTGGGAGGTGTATGTACTCTCAATAAATTATGGTGCACAAATCCTACAGCTGGAACATAATAGTTCTGAATTAACAGTAACCCTTTCCAGAGTTTTTTTTAGATATAGGTTATTCAGAGGTGGTTTTACCATTCTCTTCTGTAAGCACCCTGGAATGTACATGTTGCCCAAGGCTTGCTCTACTCCCAGGAGACACAATAGGAAATCGAACTCCTGGCTCCTCAGACAGATACCTAACATGCTGAGCTATCAAGCCTGCTAGTTGGAACATACTTCATAGATTATCCCTTGTTACTGCCAGTGACACATTTCATTTTTCCTGATTAGATGACAATTTGTATATTTATAACTATTACAGTTAGTATATGGTTTGCAGTTCCAAGGAAGTATACACATAGTTGTTTTGTGTTGCAAATTCAGCATCCTATGCATCGTAGCTTTCATTTAAAACAATATGACCAGCTGTCTCCATCTATTGTGGCTGTGAAGAAAATTTTGAAAGGCCTTTGATCCTTCTCATTGTTAGCAGACTATATTATCCCAAACAGGAATTTTCCTGAATGGAATACAGAAGAATGTGTTGCGCTATGAGCAATAGAAGAAGGAAGTCTCTCAAGAGCTTTTGCAGTAGAGTTTCCATAAATGAGAGTAGATGCAGATTATGAGAGTAGATGCAGATGGTTTTTTCTTTGTTCCAGGAAAAGTGGAAAAGGAGCATTCCCTGCACTCCTACATATTTATACCTTAGCTAGAGACATCGGCACTGATTCTTTGGCAAACAGTGCACGTAGGATCTGTCTTTGGGGAGAAGACTGTAATGTATTTAATGAATGTAGGAAAGTAAGAAATTTTATAGGCTTCAGGGCAGCATATAGTTGGCATTCAGTCTGACAAATTTACTCTAATTAGGACAACTTGCAGCTGTTTGGCTCCTCTCTCATTAGGGTATGTTTGTATCCACTACCAGTTTGTACATCTTATTTTTCTGACAGACTGAAAGGACTAGCACTACTAGCCACTTTGTAAGCAAAGACACAATGGTATTAGTTGGCTGTTGTATACAATAAATGTTCTTTATAATACCATATTTGGAGAACATTTCCTGAAAATTTCTAAGCACAGAGGAAATAGAGTCCTTTGTTTTTATTTGTTCAGTTCTGAATAGAAATTCAAGTGGACTCAGCAGGACTAAGGTAGGAATCCTTCTCTGGGACTTAGAATAAAGTCTCAGTGTCTGCTCAGAATTAAATCCCACTGGATATGTTCAAGAGGCTTGTGCTGTAAATCTTGTAATGTGTAATCTGCTCTTCATCTCGAATATCATATCTACTTGATCTAGACCAGTGGTTCCCAATCTTTTTTTGGCCATGCTCTACCGAAGCATCTCTAAAATCCTGATGTCCCCCCACCCCCAGTAACATATGTGTTTATGTTTCTTTTTTCGAATTATATAATTCTTATTATTCAAAAAGTGAACTGTTCAAGTGAGGAAGTCTAAAAGGCCATTCACTGTTAATAACTCATTTTCAAATTGCCCCCCTTAAAAATCAAATTGCCCCCCTGTGGGAAGTGTGCATCACGTTGGAATCCACAGATCTAGACTGTAATTACTGAGATATGTCTGCATCTGCTGATATCCACATACTGCCCTAACCAGATGCAAGCTTGAGCTTATCAGGGCTGCACAGTTTGCATAGCATAGCATCATTTGCCTATTTGATGATAACACATTGAACTATGGACACAGACTTAGTTGCCATCTTGGAACAGTCATATTTACTGTTCTGGAATGCAGTTAACACTAATTGCACATTGTAACAGACACATATATTCCAATTTTAGCTACATTAAATGGACAAATAAAGTATATGTTTGAACAAACTGTACATTGACTGATTAAATCATATTTACTGTTTGTTGACACAGTTGTATGATTCACCTATCACAAAACAAACATGCTGGTCTGTCCTTTTTTTTTACAACAGTTTGACTTATCATGTTGCTGGTGAAATAAACTAAAAGAGCCAGTAATTTGTTTAGAGTCATACGCCAAGCGTCTAGGAAAAAAAAGTTAAGAGTTGTGGGTTCAAGCATCAAACCCAACAGACTGTAGCCAAAGGGTCTAGTTTGCAGGAAAGGCCAGTTAGGAACAGCTGATAAGTAGAAATAAGTCCACTCACTCATAGTATTTTTCCAAAATTCTGGCTTGCTGTCATAATCAGAGATGCTCAATAAATATACAGAGTGCCAAAAATGTATATACATTTTAAGAAATTACAACAATTGTAATGCTCAATATATACTGATAACAAAAGGTGAATACAAGTCACATTTGACTTCTGCAGTTACAGTAGGTGCTTGAAGTTGTTACTATCAGCATCCAGACACTTCTGATTATGGTGAACTACTGCTTGAGCAACGTTGACCAAAGTGTTGTGGCTCTTCCCCTGTGTACATCACACACAGTACGGTGTGTCTCAAACTTATCACAAATGTATGCAGATGTTAGATGTGATGGAGATTCTGTTGCATATTAACACCTCCATTGTCATTGTACTTCCACAACATTTTTGGATTTCAAAAAGGATTTTGCATTCCTCGAATGATAACTGTGCTTTTGGAATTTTCTTTGACTGCTCTACATGGTGACTCTAGCATTAATTGTTTTGAGCGAATGTCATACTACACATTGCTATCGCAGTTCAGTTCAACTTTGAAAAGTAAGGCATAGATAACTTCTCTTAAAATATGTACAGTAGAACCCCACATAATGAAAAAAACTCTGTTCCATGGAGCTCTTCGCTATGTGGTTTTTTCATTATGCGGTTCCCTCTGGAAGATGCCCCACATTATGAAAAAAGTTCGTTAACCAGTGTGCCCATTAAGTGGGTATACAGGTGAAACTTAGAAAATTAGAATATCGTGCAAATGTTCATTCAGTTCAGTAATGCAACTTAAAAGGTGAAACAAATATATGAGATAGACTCATTACATGCAAAGCGAGATACAGTAGTTCAAGACTTACATTTGCATGATATTCTAATTTTCTGAGTTTCACCTGTACCCCGGTTACCAAAAAACCCACACAACGGAAAAAAATTGTTATGCGCGGTATTGCCATTGCATAATGAATGCTTCGTTGTGCGAAATTTTCGCTATACAATGCGTTTGTTATGCAAGGTACCATTGTATACAGTTTTGTCACCCTCTGTATATAGTCATAAGTTCAATTTCCCATTATGGCTCCTGGGAAAAGAGTTACCCTGTGTGGCCTTAGACAAACTGCACAGTCTCAGAGTGCCCCCAGAAGAAGGGAATGGTAAACCACTTCTGTGTATTCTGTACCTAGAAAACCCTGGAAAGGATTGCCATAAATCAGAATTGACTTGACATCATGAGATTATATTAAATTATTATACTTCTTGTAGGAGGATCTTTTGTTTGCCCTTTAGGAAAAGAGGAATTACTTACTCTCTGTGTGTGTCACTACAAAGTGTTAGTTAAATGAAATTATAATTTATCTTATTAGAATTAATAAAACAGACATTATTTATAAGATCTGTTGAGATCTGGGCTGGGCTGGCTAAGAATAGGTTTTAATATCAGCCATAATAGTAGGGTATTGCCAGAAATGCTTTCTGTGGCCAGCTAATCAACTCCAGAGATTTTATACTTTCTATAAATATGAGGGCACAACTCAGAGAAGGCAGAATACTGCTTGCTATTTATAACCTCCATTCTACCTTTTATCTTCTCTTACATGCATACTTTCTAGCTAGCATTATTTTCAGCTTGCAGCCATAATGAGGTTGATTTCCGATTCCCCCTTTAAATTCTTCTGGGTGACTAGCAGGTCAGCGTTGTTGTTGCTTTATTCTGGGGTGCGTGCCTCTTGTGACACATATTCTGAACAGCATAACGAGAAGATGAATTAGTGCTTTAGCACATGGCCCAGGTTCTAGTGAGCTGCCATTACTCTTGAATATACAGAGGAATTATTTACAGCAAGGACAGCCAACTTTGGCTGTGTTGCAGAATTCCATGTAAATTGTTGGCTGAGGCTGCTGCTAGATATTCTGGGATGTCAGGTCAATTCTAAACGTTCACTGTCACTCAGTCTTTCCTGGGCTTATAAGGTGGCTCAGATGTGAAGAAAGATAGTTGTGTTGGGTGAAAATACAACTCATGGCTTTAAAGCACTGCTGTCTTATTTGTTTGTTGTGCTCTGCTGAACCACCTTCTAGCCTTTTATTTGTTTTTCAAGAACTACTTCCTAGTCTGCTATTCTGTATTTGTTTATAGTAAGCTGCTGGCCACCTATCCAAAAGGGTTTTTGGTACCTGGAGTTGATCACCTATCCAAAAGGGCTGGCCACGTATCCAAAAGGGTTTTTGGTACAGTACCTGGAGTTGATCCAAACCCCACAGTTTATATGACAGTTCCTTGAATATCAGGAATGGCCAGAAATGGGAAACTATTTCCAAAGGCGTCAGTAAAATCTGGTTCATAGCAGGAGTGGTTCAATATTTCATAGTTGGTTCTCCAACATCACTCATTGTACAGTATCCTAATACTGTATCTCTATGGGTGATTGAGAGGCAGTACCTTTTCTACTATAATAATCATTTTGTCTCAGAAATTATTCAGAGTCGAAAGGATTTTTGTGGAAGAAACTCTGCTCAAGGAATGCCCAAATAAGGCTCCTTTCATGTCAGCAAGAGCTGGAACAGAGATAGGTGCTCAATGCATCATGCAGTGCCCAGGTCTCGAACTGCTGACTTGCCAGCCTTCAAGGTAACAAGGTGAGCTTCTTAACCACTGAGCCGCTGCAGCCCCTAGTACCTTTTCTACTGAAGTCATACTTAAGTAGAGATTTAAATTTAGATCTCCTTGGATTCCATGTTCAGTGCTACATCTGACTGATTTTATATTTGTATGCAGATATTACATTAATAGCACACTTATTGTATAGGAATTCCTTGACTATTGGTGTCTCTCCGGATGCTATTTTCTTTCCACTTGAGGAGCCACAGAATTTGCATAGGTGTTTTGGGACCTGGTCAGGTTCCTTATGGTGACTTTTTATGTATTGTCAGAAAGAGATCCCAGGTGCTGACATAAGCTCTGCCGGTACCAGAAGTCACCAATGGTCACAGCAAAGTGCAGCTGAGAATCATTGGAATTGGGAAAATCCCAAACCAGAGCGAACATGCTCCAAAAAGCCTCCCACCACCCTGGGATGCAGTGGAGACTGTCCAAGAACTCAGAAAAAGGTTGTGATTTCCGCCACCATGGTAAGTGACATATGGTGATTTCATCACCAAAATGAAAGTTAAAATATGCTTATTAGGCCATTAATTTGCAATAACTAACTTATGTATCAATACTAATGTAGAAATAACTGGCAAACTCCTGTTAGTGAGCCAGGTGTAGATGCCTGACCACAAGGTTGACCATCCGTGCCATTACCATTTTGACCAGTGCAGTGTGGGGGTGGAGGTGTTTCATAGATCGCAACTTCCATCTCAACATTTTCGTAACTACTGTTACGGCAACATCAAGTAGTTACACCTGCATAGTTATGCAAAGGGATATTGGCTATTGTAATTTAACTTTCACAGAAGACAGGCTAGTCTTCCAACCAAATCACCCGAAATATTTGCTTAATTTGTACCTCTTCCCTAGATCTCGCCACGTGTTCCCTTTCAATTAATTTATGTCCATTTTTTCCTATCTGTCTGTCCTTATGGGTGCTAATAGACATTGAACTATGACTGAAGTTGTATAAAAAGAATTAGAAGTACATTACTCAACTCATTTTGACCTGAGAGGATTTGTGTATAAAGTTTCCCCTTGGTCTTTATTGCTACCATCTACTCTGCTTTCTTTCAGTGGGGTTTACTGTAAACTCAATTGTTTTCTTAATGGCAGTTCATGAGGGTAAAAAAAGAGAAAATTCTCTGAGGAACATGTTTTCTCAGTGATGTGGGGAAGGTGGCTTACTATACTCCTTATACACCCAAAATATATTTGTTTCAGTTTTTTTCATTCTTTTATTTAGTTTATATGGGTTTAGAGAGTCTGAAAACATCATATATACCAGGGGTTCCCAACCCCTGGCCCACGGGCCTAATCCAGCCTGTGCATATCATTAATCTGGCTCATGGTGGGAACCTCGGCACCTCTAGACCCACCCACCACCACCGGAAGTCACAATATGTCACTTACCATGGTGGCGGAAATCACAACATTTTTCTGGGTTCTTGGACAGTCTCCACTGCATCCCAGGGTGGTGGGAGGCTTTTTGGAGCATGTTCGCTCTGGTTTGGGATTTTCCCAATTCCAATGATTCTCAGCTGCACTTTGCTGTGACCATGGGTGACTTCTGGTACCGGCAGAGCTTATGTCAGCGCCTGGGATCTCAACGCGGAACCTGGAAGTTGCCCACAGTCACGCTCTAGCTGTCGAAGCGCAGCCTAGAAGCATAAGAAAAAAACCAAACCAGAGCGAACATGCTCCGAAAAGCCTCCCGCTACCCTGGGAAGCGGTGGAGCCTGTCCAAGAACCAGCTAAAACAGCACGATTCCTGCTGCTGTCACTGATGACAACAATGATGAAAACATAAGTAGTGGGCGCAGCCACGCGTCCGGCACCCACAGCTAAGCACGGTGGCGGGAACTGGCCCTGGCGGGAAAATGTTGGGAACCCCTGCTATAAATACAAAATTGTCAAACAGTAGTTTCTTTCAAGGTGCTCAACTGTGCAGGTCTTTGTAACCACAGTCTCATTACCATCTTTGGTAGAGACCTTCCTGTCAAAATGAGAATGTTGGTCGTGGGAGGAGGTTGGGTGTAGGTTAGATCTAGAGCTGATCTCTCTACAAACTTTGAAAATACATTGCCAGAATAGGGATGTAAAATTGTACAGGAATGGTAAGGAGAGTTATGAAAGCTGTTAAAATATGCATGACAAATAGATAATCAAGGTACCTTTGTAGTGCTAAGAACTGGTCGTATGCAAAATAAACCCAAGTTTGAATTATGCAAGGACTCAATCTCATTCATATACTGTAAATAAAAGCCAAAGAAATTAAGAAGGCTCCTAGAGGGGAAGCCAAGACTAGGAACAGTAAACAGAACAGCTGCTATCATAAATAACTTACGGCTATCCAGTCACAACTTGCCTTATTAAGAAGATATTGGTTCCTTTGCTTTGGAGCCAGTCTCAAAGAATTCTCTTAAAATCACTGTTGCTGATCCCTAATCAGTTAGAGAGCCTAGTGACTTCAAAGTCTGAGAAGCAACTCCTCTCACACTAAATTCTCAACTCTAATCACTGAGTGGAAGTAACACATCTTTCCCCTTTTACGATACTAGGATGATGTCTATGTATAATAATTTCTCTTGGTATAGCTAATGTCATAGCCCCTCTTCTTGGTCTTGGTGGCTAGGTCATTCATATTTCTTCTCATCCATTTTCTCAGATTTCGATTTGTAGAGTTTGGGGACTAAAATCAGTGGTCTCCATACCATAATGGACAGGATTGTTCATTTAGCAATTTACTTGATGGTAACAGCCAAGAAATCAATTTAGTCTGCATACATGTCCCTTGATGAAGTGACTATTCCTAATGTAAAGTGAGTAGCTTGCAAAGTGTTAAGACTAACTTCAGATAGTTGTAAAGAGGTTAGAAAAGTAACTTTTTTGGATTACGTTTCTTAGAATCCTCTAATTAACAAAGTGACTGGGGTTATAATCCAAATCATTACTTTTCCAAACTTTGGTTATGAGTTGAAGACTGTTCCTATGTTGGCTACCTATCTACATTCATACACATAGTGAGTTCTGGGATTATTTTTTTATCCTGTTGATCTGCAGTAATCATGATGGAACTGCTTGTAGTGCTGTATCAATCCTCCTGCTGTTAAGACAAAGTGAAGGAAGTCACATTAAGACCCGAGAGATCAGATGCTGACAGAAAATGAATGAGATGACAGTTGAAAGATGTCATAAATATGATCCTTTACTGACACAAAAGGATTAAGGATTATTTAAGGGTATTGTTCAGCATTTGAAGACCAAATTAATTAACAAAGCTAATCTGTTTCAAAGGATGGATATGACTTCACTTCTTGAAGAAGCTTTTAGATACACAATGTTGTTCTGAAGCACTTTATTGTCAGACATTTTCTTGTGCCGATTTGACTTCATTTCACTGTTATTAGTGGGTATTTTTTATTTCAGATAAAACATGCAAGTGGAGGGTGTGGACTTGTTCCTATTTTACTGAACAGTTATGTGTTCCTGTGGAGAGGTACTCATCTTTCACTCTGATAGTGTAAACATAATTCCGCACACCCCATCTGTGCCCTAGGAGATAAAATGCAGTTCTTCTTTCTATGGAAATTACAGTGACTGTGTTTCTGAAAACAGAGTAGTGTTTTTAGAGACACTAGAAAAAAAACCAAATTGTCTTTGCCTTGCCTTTTAAAACCAAGGAAATGCATAGCAACATTTGTTGCTGGGATATTGTTTCAGAGGGCAGATCTATGATAACCCTGGCCGTTTTTTATTACAACATTGTAACGACTCAGTATGAGATTTTTCTTCATGAATATGGAAAAACAATTATTTGCTAGAAGTTTCCAATTTCCATGTATTTAATACAGTTTATGGTTATCCTTTCCAGTGTTTGTGATAGCCATCGCTATAGTACTCTTGCTATGCATGATTAGAAAGTACAGTATTATGAGGTTTTCAAACTGTGTCCATATGGTATATTTTCAAAAGAAAGCAACAATAGAAAAAAATGAACCTGCATTGGTAAGAGTTTGTGTGAGTAAAAGAGTTGGGATAGGTTGCACTATATTATTTGCTTCTGCCTCTGTTGCAAATCATACTGCAGTATAGCTAGTAGTATGAACAGTCAAGTACCTGTAAAAACATAAAGTCTGCTTATAAAAGTGCTAATCATTTATGTATTTAAGTTAGACATCGGTGTGAAGGTGTTATAAGTTCTGTGTATATAAGTCCAGTCAGGAAGGTGTTCTGAACTCATGCAGTAAAAATGTCTGGCTCCCACAACTGGGACTGCAGCAACTTCAGGAATTAAGCCCAGTCATGAGAGCCTCTTCACTGATACCCCTCAGGGATATTTTTGTTGTGGTGGCAAAGGAGAGGGTTGAGTGTTTTGATAAAATATTAGAATTTGTGAGGCATAAAATTGTATGAACACGGGCAATCCACATAAAATGTTGTTCTTAGGTGTTTGCTGGAGGAGTAAAAACTAACAAAGCTTTGCCTAATCAGGAACCCTGGCTGAATGATTCATGTTCATTCCTGCTATTAAGTTATCCTAATGTAATCTTCCCATAGGCAAACATGTTATAGTACAATTCATATCAGCAGCTGCTAGAAGATTGGTTCAGAATAATGGGACTTGTGACCCAACAAACCTAGAGGGCCATAGACTAAGAATAGCTTTCCTTAAGGGTCTCATATGACAGAAGCCTCTGTTTGAAATGTGGCAGCTATGGTGGATACAGTAATCTCTGCCACATTGGCTGAGCCTCACCTGTCGAAATTGAGGAGGAGAAAAAAAAATCATGGCAAATCTGAGATAAAAGGAGGAAGCAAGGTCAATATGATCAGTGATATCTTTTAGTATTCCCACAGTTGATATCCCAAAGAAGACAAAGTATAGTTCCTCACTAGCTAGTAACATCTGTCACTGCTTACCTGTGATCCTACCCACATTAAATTATAAGATTGTATTTCTGTAATGTTTTAGGTGGGGTTACCCTTGAAGATGGTCTATAGCAGAACAAGTAAACACCACAAAGTCATACAAGTCGTCAATACAACATTATGAAACAGCATAAAAAAACATTGCAAGGGTGAAAAACCTCTTCATTTAAAAGTCCATACATTTTAATTAACAAGTCCATGCCAACAACGTAACTGTCTCCACACAGATCATGCCATGCCACAGGTGAGGCCCAGAGAATGTCGACGGTGGCCACAGCTGCTCTCCATCCCCCGGGCGATGACAAGGTCGCGCGGGTGGCCGCGGCGGCAAGGTCCTCCGGTGTTGGGGCTGCAGCGTCCTTTATCCCCGGCCAAAGGTGGGGCCCAGGGAATGGCAGCCACAGCTGCTCTCCATCCCCCGTCCGATGGCAAGGGCCCGGGGGGAGCGGCAAGGTCCTCCGGCATCGGGGCTGCAGCGTCTTTTATCCCTGGCCGAAGGCGGGCCTGGGGAACGGCAGCCACATCTACTCTCCATTCCCTGGCCGATGGCAAGGGCCTGGGGGCAGTGGTGAGGTCCTCCGGTGTTGGGGCTGTAGCATCCTTTATCTCTAGCCGAAGGTGGGGCCCGGGGAACGGCGGCTATAGCTGCTCTTCATACCCCGGCCAATGGCAAGGGGCCGGGGGGCAGCGGTGAGGTTTATGTCATGGGTAGCTCTTCTCTTTTACGATTTCTTACTCCCAGTAGCCGGTGAAACTGCACTCATGTGATACATATTTGTGGTACTGTACTAGATTTGCCAACTGCAGGTGTTTCTCTGTGGTGGCCTGAGAGCTATTGTGTGCTATTTCCTAAACACTCTGCTAGCTTCCCTCTTGGTGTCAGGTGAATAGATTGACTTCACCAAGCTTCTGAGAGGGGGGGGGGGAGAGGAAAGGTGAGATAGATATATAGTATTCAGTGTGATATGTGGGTGTAGGAATCGGGGCCGCAGAGGGCCGGAGGTCCCGGAGGAGACTGATCAAGAAACGATACGAGGCAATATGGAGCGTGATCAGATCAGTCGTTTATTGAGGGAAAGCTTCAACATATATAGGAGAAAAAGCGCAACGGTGGCAAAACCGTCATCTGACAGAAATCACATCACCTGTTTACTCGGGTTAATTGGGAATCCTTCTTGGGGAAGTTAATTAACTGGGGCAAACACAGACATGGGACAACACCATTGTTTAGGGATAAGACTGGGGTAAACATGGCCTCTGTTTACATCTGGGATAAGACGGGGACTCGGAGATGAGGGATTACTCTAATGGGTAACTGAGTTAGATATTCGCTCTCTCAGCAGATCTGGTCAGGTCAAGGAATTGGGTGAATCAAACCCTATCATTAATCCACCCCCCTTAATTTCTCTGCCCGCAGAAACCACCGCCGGGAGCCTTCTCACCTAAGTGGCCTCTGCCAGGGCCGTTCCATGCCCACCGGGCATGGGGAAACCACATTTCCCCTTTCTGTTTTATTTAAGGACCTGACCGGCGACTCTGCGCAGGAGGGGCATCAGCTGCTGATCGGGAATGGCGCTTCGGGGTTTCTTCTTGGGGCGGCACTTCGAGATCAGTGAGGGAATACATTGGGCAAAGCAGCAGATCGCTATGCCTAGTATGACCACCCCCACAACCACCTTGAGTACCGTCTGGAGCCACCCCCATGGAATCCACGACCACATCCAATTCCACAATGAGCTCCACCAAGTTCCCCATGCAGAACCTTCCCTTATGCCCTCGACTATGGTGTGGAGGGCCGTGAGCTGATTCTGTACCTTGCGGGAGTTGTCCGTAAGATTGAAACAACACATACCGTGAAAAGATTCGCAACCCAAATGATGAAGCAATAAGAGGTAGTCTATAGCCGCTCTATTGTCAAGTATGGCATGGCGAAGCTCCGCCTGCTCCTGGTTGAGCAGCGCTATCGCCGAGGAGGTGTGGTTGATGGCCTTAGCCAACCCGCAAGCCAGTCGGCTGATCCTCCGAGCGTTGCCGACGGCTAAGCCTGGCACGCCAATTATGCTGACTGCCAACTAGACATATTCGGCTGGACTCATAACTCTAAAGCTGCTCTCACATGAGCTGTCTAACTGGGTGGTGCGAGTGTGCCGTATGGGTGCTGAAACATGGGTAACATTTGTGCTTGGGGTGACCATATCCTTAGTAGGGAGTAACAGTGTTAAACGACTAATGCAACATGTAGCATCTGACACATTTGCAGGAATGTAGTTGAAGGTATACTGATTACATGTAAAGAACCAACCAGATGGTAACGTAACATGAGCATACATTGAACCAAGCTTCACTGGGTTATTGCAAGTCCAATTGCCACTGCCGACGTAGAGGCAGCGGCGCCGGGTTCGACCGACTATGGAGCAGCCGGTCATCCGACCACAGGTAGAGTTCGGGCTGACCGCCACTCGAGGGGTATGGAGAGTGGCTGCATCAGCCGGCAAAGTCATTGTCAGCCGCATTTCCCAGCGGGCGTATTCTGCGGAAGCCGCTGGGTTGTATGGGCTGAAAATCCGTTTCACAAACCAGTCCCCATCCCTTGGGTATGCGCCTGGAGAATGACACACTGGGATGAGGCAGGTGCTCAGGATTGAGGCAGAATCTGTCCTGTCTCAGGCAAAAATCGGACTGGTTGACGAGGCCCGCCAACCTTTCCCAAATGTTGTACTGCATTCTGGCAGAGAGGTCTCCGCCAGGCACCAAATCGCTGGCCTTTAACAAGGTAGCCTGAACGCCTCCCCCGGCAAACAGGGAGAGGATCAGGATAATGGTGACTGCCATGGAGTTGGCATGAATCTGGGCAAGAACTGCAGCCACGAGGTACTCCGGTGTCGGCTCCCTCTCCTCGCGCTGGAGGGCGTCCTGGGCCTCATGGCAAAGGGCCTTGACCATCCCCCAGGTGATCCTCGGTGCTGGCATCTGTGACCGTTGTCTCTCCCGACGGGTCCTCTCGGTTAGGGTGAGGTCCTCCATCTCCGGGATCGGACTCGGGCCGGCCTGGGTCCACGCCATGTGGTTCCAAGTGAGGCTTGACACACCGAGCTGGAATCCAAACGACACCTGTAGGAGACATAACTGCAGCATACCCTCTTCCCCAGGTTACGAGCGGCGCCGGGCCCCTCCAAGAAGGGTCCGGTGGCACCCGGTATCGGACCATCGGTTGCGTGAGAGCTTCCGAACGGTGGAAGTGCTTCTCCTGCGGCGTGCAATCGGAAAAAACATTAAGGTGATTGTACGTAAACAATACCTTATTCAGACAATGCTGTGCCTGAGCCTGTGACTTGGGGAGGGCTGGTGGCTCCCCCCTTTCTGTTTGTTTGTCAATATAGGACTTGAGCGTCCGATTGACTTGTTCCACAATCGCTTGCCCCTGCGGATTGTAAGGAACGCCAAAAGTATGCTTAATATCCCAAGTGGCCATGAAGGCCGCCAGCTGCCTGGAGCTGTAAGATGGGGCGTTATCGGTTTTAATTTGCCGCGGCTTGCCCATTGCCGCGATGCAGGAAAGGAGGTGCTGCTCCACGTGGGAAGCAGTCTCCCCTTTCTGCGCCGTTGCCCAAATGAATTGTGAAAAAATATCTATGCAGACGTGCATGTACTGCCATCTGCCAAACTGCGGAACATGCGTGACGTCCATTTGCCACACTTGGTTAGCCTCTGTCCCTCGTGGGTTGACCCTCCATGAGGGCCCCCCCGGTGCCCCTGCGCAATGCTGGCAGGAGCGAACTATGCCTTGGGCTTGAGAAAGTGGCAAGTTAAACTGTCTGGCGAGCGCTTTGGCATTTTGGTGAAAGAATGCATGGCTCTGGATTGGCGTAGTGAAAACACCCAACACTGAACGTTGCTGAATTTCCTTTGCCGCCGCGTCCGCTCTGCTATTGCCCGCGGAAATCGGACCCGGCAGGTCTTGGTGACTTCGGATGTGGGCAATATAGAGCGGCTCCGTGCGGTTTCGCAAATGAAATTGAGCAGTTAAAAACAGGCTAAGCAATTTTTTGTCTATCACGGGAGTGATGTACGCTCCCGGTAGACTGTGAAGCAAGTTCCTGACGTACTGGCTATCAGTAATGATGTTGAGGCGCTCATTGGCGAAGGTGCGCAAGGCGAGGTTCACCGCTGCCAACTCCGCCCGCTGTGCGGACTTCTGTGGAAGAGTTAGCAGCGTGCGCCAAGCCTGGCCCTCCTGCCAAGTTAAGACACCATATGTTCGACCACCATCAGTAAAAACTGTCCTGGCTCCCTGAAGCGGAACCAGCGAGAGCAATTCGAACAAGCTGACTGTCTGCGTCTGAAGTGAGACAAGTCTGGGGTCCTTTGGCAAATGGTATGACAAGCTCCCAGTGAATCCTTCCAGGGCTATTGGAAGCGAGTCACCGAGCTGCATCAGTTGCTGGATTTGTTCCTTGGTGAACGGGACTACGATTTTGGCCAAATCGTGCCCCGAAATGTCCCTAGCTCTCAGCCTTCCGCGGTAAATCACCGCGGAGACCAGCTCTTGGGGAGGAACGATGTTCCGTGGGGAGGTGTTCGGCAAGTACACCCATTCCACGATACTCGCTCCCTTCTCAGAGTCTATCCCTAGAGCTCCGGTGAACATGGATCCTGCTCGAACGATGTACAAGTTCAGGATTGGGGCATATGGCCCCTGAGCAATCCTGTCTACCCACCCTTGGCTGAGAACCTGATTGACTTTCTCGAGAGCCAAGCACGCTTCTCGAGAAATTCGTATCCGGTCTGCCAGCTGCTTACCTAATGTTAGCAGCGAGAAGAGCGGTTTCAAAAGGTCCGTATCCAATCGAAAATACGGTCTGGCCCAATTAATGTTCCCTAAAACCAGCTGTAATTCCACCAAGGTGACTGAATCCTGTAAATTGATTTTGGGCAAAACTGGTGCTGCGAAAGAGCGGAGAAGCCGATGACCCAAGTATGAGAAGGGCTCGGTTCTCTGCACTTTCTCTGGGGCAATGAGTAAACCTTTCTCCCCCAGGCTGGCCTGGAGGTCAGAAAACATTTCGCTGCCGAGTTGCGGCACCGCGACCAAGATGTCGTCCATGAAGTGACAAACTAACGCTTTTGGGTAAAGGTTTCAAAACTTTGCCAGTGCGTTGTGAACATAAATTTGGCACAGGGTGGGCGAATTGAGCATGCCCTGTGGCAAAAATCTCCACGCGTAACGCTGCGTAGGCTCACTGTGGTTCACAACCGGCACCGTAAAGGCAAACCTTTCCCGGTCCCTGGGGTCTAAGGGGATTGTGTAAAAGCAATCCTTGAGATCTACAACTAGGATCTCCCACCCCTCGGGAATCATATTAGGATTTGGGATGCCGCATTGAAGCGGACCCATTGGCTGTATGCATTTGTTGATCTCTCTGAGATCGTGGAGGAGTCGCCACTTCCCCGACTTCTTCTTTATCACAAAAATTGGCGAATTCCAGGGGCTAGTGGACTGCTCTATATGTCCTGCGTCTAGCTGTTCTTTAACCAGTTGTTTAAGGGCGACTAATTTCTCTCCCACTACCGGCCATTGCTCTACCCAGACCGGCGTGTCGGTGAGCCACTTAAGTGGCAACGCCATTACCCGAAGGTAAGCGTAGCACCGTACTGCTGTAAAATGTCTCGCCCCCAAAGGTTGATGTGCACGTCGAGAATGTGCGGCCGAATTACCGCTGTGCCGTCAGCCTTTGGAATCGTGACTGTCACCCACTCCCGGCTCCTAAACGCTTCCTGAATGCCGCCTACCCCCCACACATCGGAGACCGGCTCAATGGCCCACTCCCTTGGCCACTGGCCCCTGCTTACCACGCTCACATCAGCTCCGGTATCTAACAGGCCTGAGAATGATCTATTATTCAGAAATACCTCAATAACCGGGCGCTGTTTCCACTCAATGTTGGTCTCCACTGTCGCTAAGACCTGGTATCCTTGTACTGCCTCACTGGCGCTCGAGCGGTCCTCTGACCGGGACTCTGAGCTGTCCCTGAGCCTCCCCTGGCTTTCTGCGGGCGAGTGACAAGGAACCATGATCAGTTGCGCTAGGGTGTCTCCTTTGTGAATTGTCTGGGGCAGGTGAGTCCAAAGCTGGACTTGGAGAACGCCTGAAAAGTTGGAGTCAATGACTCCTGGAATCACAAGAATTCCGCGTGCTCCAGCTACACTACGGGGCAAAACTAAACCTATAAAGCCCTTGGGCAGCGGACTCATGTACTGGGAGTCCACCAGATAGACCGTGCCTGGCAGGTCGCATGTAACGTCCGCCTGGCAAGTCAAGTCTAACCCTGTACTACCCTTGGGGCTGGCCTGTGCCCTCGTCGTGCCTGGAGTGTGTCCGGGATCTAGTCTAGCTCTGGTGAGCTCTGAATGAGGGAAGCCTCTGTTTGGACCGGGGCCAGAGACATGCCCGCGTTCCGGTTTCCCGAACTCAGACAGTCTCGGGCCCAGTGGTAGCCTTTCTTGCACTTCGGACAGAGGGTGTTTGGAGCCTTGGAACGGCCGGACTTCTGTCCGCCTCCCTTGGATCGGCATTCCCTAGCGAAGTGACCGACCTTGCCACAATTGTGGCATGCTCCTTGGTTCTTTCCTTTAGGTCTTCTACCCCCTTGCACCGCTGCCGCTAGCAATCCCATCTTGTAGGATTCTGTGCCAACATCGGCGCAAGCTCTAATCATGTCCGTGAGAGTCAAGTCGGGACGGTTGCCCAGTGACTGCAAGATTTTAGGGCAGTCTAAATTGGCATTGTCCTTGGCTAACTTGATCATGAGCTCTTGTTGGGCTTGCTCATTATCAATCTGCCTACTGATGGCCTCCTCCAAACGATTAATGAAGTCCATGTATGGTTCCTGGGCTCCTTGCTTAATAGCGGTGTAATTTTTAGCCGCTTTGCCAGTGGCTGGGACCTTGAAGAATGCCCTAAAGGCGGCCTCGGCCGACATCTGGAGAGTGGCTAGAGGCAAGTTGATCTGGGCATCGATGGGCTCGAAGGCACCTGAACCATATAACTGGTCAGGAAGTACTGCGCCTCCCATCCTGGCAGCCCTTGTCTGAGCCTCAAGGCGAAACTCGCTGTCCCAAATTAAATACTGGCTGGGGCTGAGCATCATCCGCATGACGGCTTTCCAGTCATGGGGAATGAACATGGTGTTCTCGCACACTTGCTGAAGCGTGCCCCTAGTAAATCGGCTTTGGAGCCCTGTCTCTGAAATGGCCTTCCGTATAGCCATGAGCAGTTTATACGGGACTGGTGTGTGAATTATCTGCTGGGCCCCCGTAAGGGCATCCATCTCCATGCGGATTGGACAAATCTGACTAAGCTCAGCTAGTTCTTCTGCTGGCAATTCCCCCTTCCTGATCTCCTCTTCAATTGTGCGCTGAAGGGGACTCTTGGTAACTCGGGAACCCGGAACTGTCAGAGAAGCGCCTGCGCTCCTCATTCCTTGCATTCCGTCGGTGACGTCTGCAGCTGTCACCGAGGGAAAGTTCCCTACGCTACTCTGCCTAAACTGGAGTGACGGATAGAGCGCCTTAGGCGCCGTAGGCTCGGCTGGTGTGACTGGCAAAAGTGGGGGTTCTTTGGCCTCTATCCGGACTGGCTCTATCTCCGCTAAGAGCTCCCTACATTTACTCCACGTGCGAATTACGCCTCTCGGAGCTTTCGGGGGTTGCTGAATGCAGTCTCCTATCTGATCCCAGAGCGCAAGGGTTAACGTACCTACTTCTGGGTAAAGCAGGCAGTGTTCCCCCAGGTACACCAAAAGTCTCGCTAGCTCCCCGCTGTGAAAACGCAACTTAAACACCCTGGCCAGGATTTTGAACTCTCCCTCATGAGTTCTTTGGCTAGCGGATGGACGCTGTCGCTGAGGACAGGTCCCCATATTACCTGCGATGAGTCCTCCGAAGTTTCCTCCTCGGGACGAGTCGACGCGTCTTTGGGCAAGTAATAGGTTCTGGCGACGATCCTCTGGGCAGAGCTCGGAGCGTGGACTGCGGCCAAGGGCCCTCGGCGGCCACTGCGCTGTCAGGGGTTCACAGCAGGCCCTGAGCGGAACGCGTTTTCCGTAACCTGCAAGCCGCTGCGAAAGCCGGGAGCAAACTGTAGAAAGCCTCTTGGACTGCCTCGCCGCTTAGGCCGTCTTCCCGACCGGCTGGTTTACCGGCCGGGCTGCCACGCTGTCCTCCGGGACGGTCGGACACGGTTCAAGCGCTGAACAGGGCCGTGTGACCGCTTACTCTGAGGTAGACCGCTCGGGGGTCGCTTACTCACAAGTAGATCACGTCGGGGTCACCAGGTGTAGGAATCGGGGCCGCAGAGGGCCGGAGGTCCCGGACGAGACTGATCAAGAAACGATACGAGGCAATATGGAGCGTGATCAGATCAGTCGTTTATTGAGGGAAAGCTTCAACATATATAGGAGAAAAAGCGCAACGGTGGCAAAACCGTCATCTGACAGAAATCACATCACCTGTTTACTCGGGTTAATTGGGAATCCTTCTTGGGGAAGTTAATTAACTGGGGCAAACACAGACATGGGACAACACCATTGTTTAGGGATAAGACTGGGGTAAACATGGCCTCTGTTTACATCTGGGATAAGACGGGGACTCGGAGATGAGGGATTACTCTAATGGGTAACTGAGTTAGATATTCGCTCTCTCAGCAGATCCGCTGGTCAGGTCAAGGAATTGGGTGAATCAAACCCTATCATTAATCCACCCCCCTTAATTTCTCTGCCCGCAGAAACCACCGCCGGGAGCCTTCTCACCTAAGTGGCCTCTGCCAGGGCCGTTCCATGCCCACCGGGCATGGGGAAACCACATGTGTTCACTGGGTATGTGATTGATATTACATTAGTATATAACATACTGTTATTAAGCACTTGTCTTCATACATTGGAGAGCCATAATTTCAAACTCTTGAGTTCATTTCTGAGATTTGGAGGTTCACTGTCAAAACTGAAACTTTCACATTCTATTAACAAAGAAACTGTTATTCCGTAAATTAATATTTGCATGCAAATATTCATGCAGCCAAAGAAAGGCCTGAAGGCTCTTCAAAACAAAGCAATATGCTGTTTCATTTGTTATATGAGCGCATGATATGGCATAGTTTTGAGCTCTGATCATATCAAATCTCACAAAAGTTGCATTCAAAAATGAAAACTAAAAATGTTCTTTTAAAAACTTGGCTTCTGAATGTTCATATTAAATCGTTAACAGGGGAGATAGGTTCAAATCCTCTTTCTGTGTAATTAAAAACAGAACAGCAAGGCCTGCAATTTCTTGTCCTTGAGGAGGCAAAGTGAAGTTATACTCAATAGAATATATTCAATAGAACTCCAGCTTGAGCTTTACAAAACAAATATTGCTGCTTCTGGTTATATTCTTTTTACATGGTCACATAGATTTACCTTGGAGAGCATGCTCTTCACAACAGGATGTCCTTTCAAGAAGAAATATTTTCCCTGTACTTGCAAAATCATTGTTGCAAGGTCTCCTGGGTTTCTTACAAAAGCATTAATCATTACCTCAGGGAAAAGACAATTATCTGTGGAGATCTCATGCTCTGATTTTAGATAACTCTGACTTAACAGCTTTGCTGCTGCTCAGTAGACTGTAAGGGAACTTTCTGGGTGAGATGGTACTTTCTTATTTGCTAGTTTAGTGCACAGTGTACTTCAGTAAGTAAATGACTCTTGGGAGAAGGGGAGAGAGGCTTGTTACAGTCAGTGTTAAATGCTGACAGTGCCCCTTAAGCATAAAAATCTCACTGGGTGGGAGGAAATAGTATCCAGAAGTCCTCTGGGAAGAGCCATATCTCAGTGTTAGAACACATGACCTGCATATAGAAGGGCATATTTGGTTGCTTTTTCAGATAATTCAAATTCTTTCTCATCTCAAAGAGCATTACCCTGACCCTCAAGATCATGTTGAGCTTCCATCTGCTAGATTGGACAATTTTGGACTATAGGGAACAATGGGAATGCAGTATTAGACAAATTTGTATGTTCCTTTATACAGACTTTAGAAAAAGTACATGTTGGGCCATTAATTCCTAGAATGGGCCTGCTGGTTGGGGAATTCTGGGTACTGTAGTTCAAAAACATTTTCTCCAAGATATGATTTATTTGTTGAAGTACTTCATATTGGTTGTGTTATGTCTAGTATAGTTTTAGTTGTCACAATTGAAATACTGTATAAAGTAAAACCCCGACTTACATATGCCTCCAGTTACATAAAATTTGACTTAAATAATGATTTTGTGCTAAAACCATGTCCCGATTTACACGATTTCCTATGGGTTTGTTTCGCGTTACATAAAGATTCTTTTCCTATGGGTTTGCTTCGAGTTACATAAAAATTCATTTCCCTATGGGTTAGCTTCGATTTACATAAAATTTCATTTTTCCTATGGATTTGCCTCGAGTTACGTAAAAAAATTTTTTTCCTATGGGTTTGCTTCGCATTTATTTATTTATTCACGCTTATATACCGCCCACTCAGGTACAACCCAACTCAGGGCGGTTTACATAGCGGACCGTAAATACATAAAAGACACATGATAAAAAAGTTGAAAATTTTAAAAGTTAAAAAAACCCACCCCTAAAAGGTGCGCAAGAACCGAAGGGACCTTGGGGGAAGGCACACTTCTCCATACCAACCACCCAACGGTACCCCCATCCCCACCCGCACCCCAAACTTGGCCTGCCAGCCAGGTCTTTAGTTCCTTCCTAAAGGGCAACAACTCCGTCTGGAGACGCAGTTCCACAGGCAGGAGGTTCCAAAGGGCCGGTGCGGACATGGAGAAGGCCCTCCTCCTTGTGCCAGAGAGGCGAGCCCCCCTGGCTGATGGCACAATTAGAGAGCCCCTCCGGTCCGCTCTGGTTGGACGGACAGACGTCCTTAGGGCGATGCGGTCTCTAAGATACCCTGGCCCACTACCATGTAGGGCTTTAAAGGTCAAAACCAGCACCTTGAATTGCACCTGGAGACAAACTGGTAACCAGTGCAGCCCCCGAAGCAGTTACATAAAATGCATAAAATACTGATTTAAGCAAAAGCATACGGAACGGACTTTTTTTCGTAAGTAGGGGTTTTACTGTACTGTATATGTGAAATTGTAATGTAAGATCAAATGAATGCTGTCAATATGACTAAAATAATAAGGAAATGAAAGGTGATATTTGCCCATTTCGCTCTTACTTGAAGTCCAAAGAGGTGGAGATGTTACTCTTTTGTCTCCCAGCACATATAATTTGAATATATAAATCTAGAATTGCTTTCCATTTTTGAATTTAAGTACCAGTGAAAAAGTTTTTTTAAATATACACTTCCTGCTCAGGGAATTACATTAATTATTATCAAAGCGAGTAGGATTTCCAAGAATATTTACAGTATCTATCAATGTAAGAAAACAGTCTCTGCACTTTTCAGAAATTGAGTGCTTCTCATAGACTCAGTACAAGGGAAATACTGGGAAAACCAAATGCTAATGAAAATGACTTGATTTGTATAAAATGGCTGACAATAGGTAGTAAGTAGCACTACCTCATTTTCAGTACAGTTTTTATGTATGCATCCCCCTCTCAAGCAGGTAGTTCACATTTCATGGGCTTGCTGCCACTTAACCGGTAGACTATATGGAAATAAGTCACTCACATTTTCAAAGCCTGAATTTTGCAAATATTGGTAAATTCTGATGAAATCAAACTAATTGGAAAGTTTTATTCACCATAGTAAAAACCATATGAAAACCTAGCTCATATACCACTTCCTTCACCTTCCTTTTATTGTAGCTCTTACTGGCTAGGTTTGACAGCTTTCAAGAAGAGGAGGAGCTGTGAATGTCTGAAAGATAATTTTTTAGTTTTGAAAGCCTTCCTTTTCAGTATTTCTAGTTACTCCCATTCACCTGGTTTGTTTCTCTTCAATATACATTTGGGGTGAAATCTTAGAGTGTACAGTACTTGCACTAATAAGTTACAGCAGTTTTATTTCACTTTAATTGCCATGGCTGCATCTTACAGAATCTTGGGATTTGTTGTTTTGTGAGGTACTTAGAATTCTGTGTTAGAGAGCTTTAATTCTATGGTACTAAATTCTAAGTATTTTTCCACGCTCCAAAGCCTAAGATTCTTCTACAGCTGTTTAGTGTGGGTACACACTCAGTATTATGCTTGTACTTGGCATATGTTTCTGTTAGGATTCTGCTGATGCACTGTCAAGTGATAAGTGGTGTCGTTTCCTTGGCGAGTTCTTCCTCATTGTAGACATAGCTGATTGTTCTGACATCAGAGGCACAAACTTGTATAGCTCGGTTCAGTCTGTTCTACTGGCAGACTAGTTTAATGTGGTGAACACTCGCTCAAAGGTAAGTGACTCTGGACCTTTAAACTACTGATAAAATGTCATGGGAGAGGGCACTGGAAGGTCATTGGCCAAGTAATGCTGGTTTATGCATATTTCTGCTTTTATGAGTGTAGCCATCAGAAATGCAACCGCATGGGTCTGGTGTCAAGGTTCAGGGTTCCTTGAGGTCAGTAGCTTTGCATTTTTAGCCTCCAGGAATGAGGTCAAGAACAAGGCCTCTAAGAGGTCATGATCTCATTGCATGTGGCTTGTTGCAAGAGACACTGGCCACCAACCATTTAGAGTTAGACTTCCAAGCAGCAAATGTTTCAAGGTGTGTGGTGGAATTACTGTTATGTAGAATAAAGTCTGTATTCCAATTGCAAAGTAAAACTGTTGCACAAGGGGGAAAAGGTAATCCAGTATAAAGCTGGCCAAGTGACAATCTGGCTAATCTCGTGTGTTTATTTTGAATAGGCCTTTGAGGATGCCAACCTTTACACGTGGATCTCTGGTTCGCTATTCAGTTTGCTCTTACTGTTTACTGAAAGCCAAGGAGTCGACACTTCTAAAGTTTCAGAAACAAAAGAAGTTGTACATTTTATTTCTTGCTTATTCTCTTTTCGGTAAATTTTGTTTGTCTAGTTTAAGGATAACCCTCCTCCAACATGTTTTTTGAGAATATTTGAAAGGTGGTGACTGTGGATTATACTATGGCATGATTCCTATGTAGAAGGTTCTTTGTAAGCATGTAAATTCACGTGGAGGATGGCACGTAATAATGATCATGTGTGTTTGATATTTCTAATAGGGGAGTGATTTCCTCGCAGTTTTTTTTTGTGAGTTTGAAAGAGCCATCAGGAAAGAGCAAGCTTCTTACACTGCTAGATACAGTACTGTAAATTTTAGAGTCTCCAGCTTTTTTGTATGTGAGGAATGTAATTGTATTTTAGTGATGTTGTAAGGGAATTTGGGGCAACTAACAAATAAAATACTGCTTTTACCCTAGAAATCCATTGCATAGTGGAGAACACAAAATGCTTGCACATTTTGTACTGTATCTTGCTTTGGATATATGGCACCAGACAAAAGTGTTTTTCACTTTTACTCCTGTTTCTATGTTGAAGTTTAGCAGGATTTGCCTTTTTATTTAAAGCTACCTATAATTGCTCATTCAAAATGTTAACTTATAGAACTTGTGATCAGGAATGGATTATTGTGAGAGTTGTGTGCCCCTCCTGTTTTTTTACACATTACAATGGAAGCTCATGGAGATGGTGCACAAATGATTACTGTTGTTTTTGTTGTTAAATGTGGCTTCTGTTTATTTGGGCGATCTCAGACCAAAATGCTGCATTTTGAAAGGGAAAAACCAGACGGTGTTGTGGTATATCTTTGAGCCATGAGATCAGAAGCAGTGCTGCAAGAAGAGGCACAATGTCTGAATATAGTCCTATTTTTTAGCCCTGTTGGCATCAGACATTCAGAATCCTATTGTTTCATATGAACCTCACTGGCTTCTTCTAAGGTTGCAGTTGTGCATGCACTTTCCTTTTAATAAACCCTATTTCACTTAAACAAACTTTCTTTGAATGGGTGTTAACCAACCACAGTTTAGCTTCTGTGAAGGAAAAGAAAGCTGTATATTTGTTTGATTTTTTTTTAAAAAAAAAACACCTTGAAATGGCTGCCCCCTGGGAGCATGTTGTAAAACGCAGGGATCGTGTGATGCAGAGAGCTTTGCTGGTCAAGAGGATGAAGTATTAGTGAGAGTGAAAATGTACCAAGAATGGGGAACCTAAAACAAAGTACTGTATAGCGAGTTCATGGGGTTTTGGGGAAAGAACAAAGGAATCAGTGAACTGAAACAGTAAAGGACTATGAAGAAACTTAATGTTGCTTAAGACGAAGTGGCTTTGCTCTTGGGAGAGAAAAGGAGGAGTCCCAGGGAGGCTGGTCAGCAGAAAGAATAATTAAAATTATTAAGACAAAAGGTGTAGTGGCCTGAAAACAAGACCCAGAGAGATCAGTGGATGCAGAAGAAATGCATGGCAAAGGACAGAGTAAGACTGGGGCAAAACTACATTCAGTGGTACCTCGCTTAAAGAGCAAAATATGTTCCACGGGGTTGCTCTTTAAGCAAGTTTGCTCTTTAAGCGAAACACCATTGTAAGTTACCAATTGTGACTTCTGGCGGGGGGGGGATAGTTAACCCCAATTTAGTTGTTAAGTGAGTTTTGGTTGGTTTCAGTTGTTAAGCGAGGTGACCATTCAGAGAAAATTCTGCTCTTTAAGTGAGTTAGTCTCTAAGCGAGGCGCTCTTTATGCGAGGTTTTGCTGTATAGGCTAAAATTCTCTTGTTCAGTGTGAGAACATCCATAAATTTCAGTATGTTTCTAACCAGCAAATAAAGAAAATCTCTGCCGTAGTTTTTGGGCGCATGCACACATGTGCCAAGTGAGTACCCATGTGTGTGGCTTAGAGAATTATGACAGGGAGTTATAAAAGTTCTTATCCTGAGCAGTAGGATTTCAGCCATAGAGCCCAGAGGCAGGAGGGTCTTTATGCACTCTAGGCAAGAAGTAGTAGTCAGGCAATGACAGAATGGACAAAGGGCTGTGAGATATCCTGGTCCTCCAGGATAGACTTTGGGGAATTTTGCTAGTTGTATTTTCTTCTCTGACTGTCACATTGTGACTTGGCACTCTTAAGGGGTCAAAAAGAACCAAGCAGCAATGTATAATTAAGCCAAATAATTCTGTTGCTTGAAAGCTTTAAAAAATAATAATATAGAAATACTTCATGGGGTATACAGATTACAGGTTAAGGCACTAATGCTATTTCTAGCCATGGAGGCTGCCTCAGGTACTCTTAGCATTTTCAGATCATAGACTAGCTAGCTAGACCAACTTCTTATTGCAGCTTTATGCAAATTTTCAAATTACATAAATTATTCCTAAACCAATAAAAATAACATTATAGAAGTATACAAATGTCACAAGAAGGTCTTGGAGAAACGCAGTGAAGAATATCATCTGTATAAAAATCATTTTGTGTGTTAAATCTTGCAAGGTCCTACGAGAACTGGTCTATTAAAATACAGTATTTTGCTTATTGAGAATATCTTTTATGCCTGGTGATGTTAACTGGTAATGTTCTAACCCAGGGGTTCTCAACCTTTTAAAGCTGTGGGCCAGACCACACCCCTTCAGACAGCTGCCGTAAATGCTGCCATAAAACTGTCTGTGGCTATCGTAAACGCATTTATGACAGCCACAGGCACATTTACAGCTGTCTTAGACATGCCCGGGCCACATGAAATGGTGCTGTAGGTTGGGCCATAAATTGAGAACTGTTTTTCTAACCAAAAGTAGTTGTTGCATTATATAATGTGTGTGCGTGTGCGCGCAAATACTGTAAGTAGGTTTCTAGGGTATTTGGTATTCATCATCTCATAGACTGAAGATTTCTGAGGACTTCCATGCCATAAAAATTCAATAATCCAACATTGGGTTCTGTAATCTGGTGGCTTCTTAGTAAAATGGGATTGTCATACTCAGAAAGAAGCTTGCCTTTCTTGAATCACTTGTACAGTATTGTGCTGCTAAATCAGAGAATCTACTGTGTGTGCTCTCAGCTGAGCATATTTTTAGGATGTCAGTGTTAGTTTTGTTTTTCCTCATCTTCTCTGCTTTCGCCTTTCATAGATCTCAGAGGTCATTAGGTTGTTCTGAGATTAATGGGGAAGCTTACCAGCAAACAGTACTTGAAGACAACTAATATGACACACGAAAGATATCAGACTCCATCACACTTCCTTTTTTCAACAGTAAATCTTGAGAAAATGTATCGATTTTCTTCCTTTCATGGTTTTGCACTCTGGATGAACTTTGTTCATGACAAAACAATAGTAGATAATTTTTCTTTACTAGCCAGCTGGCCTTTAAGTGGATGGACTCAGTGGCACCCACTTGGAAGCTCAAATCCTAGTAAATAAGAAATATGATTTATAAGATGACTAGGGGATCAGTATCATCTCTAAGTGAGTCCTGATGCTTTATCAACATAATCTCAATCAATGACTTGACACAGAAATGTGCAATTTTAATTGTACATTAGGGGATAAAAATTTTGTGTCTTATGGTTCATGTTGCTATCTTCTCGTTAAATAAGATTATACGCATTGCCTTGGAAGCTATTTCTTTAATTAGAACCTAAATGCAATCTGTCAGGTTTAGTATGGTATGCATTTCGCCATGGGCTTGCCAGAAGGCTTTTTAAAAAAGACTGTCTCACTATCTGAGTCCCTGGTTCCCTAACGTAGCTCATGTAAATATCTCCTGCTTATTTGACCTTTTATCTGAAATGTTTGAAGGCTCTCTAGGGGTTTGAATAAATAAAGTTGGGCTATTTACAAGCAACTTTATGAGCTGCAAAAACAATTATTCATCTTTTTATTGCAATATGTTTTCAAAGTATTCAGGTTTGGATTAGCTCTTTAAAAAAAAAAGTATGGTACACTACAGAACCCGAGAGAAGCTAACCAACTAGAAATCTCTAGTCCACTAAAGTCTAATGCATTTAAAAATTCCATAGAATCCAGAATAAGGCAGATGTGCCTTTGTTAGACAAAATGAAAGTAGTGGGCATGTTTCCAGATGAGTATGCTTGGTAAACCAATAGGTTTATATCATAATGTGTAAAATTAGCCATTCTTATTTCTGTGCTGCATTCTTAGAACAATGATGGCCATACTTGAGGCAAATATGTCACAGCGTAGGCTGTAATGTTTATCTGTGTGCAATAGTAAAAGGTAAAGGTAAAGGTTTCCCTTGCTCGAAAGCCAGTCGTATCTGACTCTAGGGTTCAGTGCTCATCTCTGTTTCAAAGCCAAAGAGCCAGTGCTGTCTGCTTTTGCAGACGTTTCCATGGTCATGTGGCAGGCATGACTAGACACCGGAGCGCACGGAGCGCTGTTACCTTGCCACTGAAGTGGTCCCTATTTTTCTACTTGCAATTTCTTGCTTTCGAACTGCTAGGTTGGCAAGAGCTGGGACAAAGACTGGAACTCATTCCGTCCTGCAGTATTTGGGAATCGAACTGCTGACCTTCTGCCTCCCATTTAGCATCTTAGCCACTTGAGCCACTTCAGTACAATAGCAGTACAAAAATGTTTCCCTCTCCTTTCCTGGGTTTGCCTTTGGTCTGGAGGAGGAGAGAGGAATATAGGTATCATCTCATATCTAGATCCATGGTTCCCAAACTCATACTTCAGGTAGACAACCATGAACCATCTGTGAATAAATATCATGTGGGCGCATCACCCAGTTGGATTTCTATAGAATCAGACTGCTAAAAAGTCTTGCTCTTGAACAGTCCGTTGCATGGTAGTAAGGCAGCAGAGTTATTAAAGCCAGGCTAAAGCAACAGAGCCAGGCAAATAGCTGTTAGCTGCTTTTTCTTGAGGCTCTGTTGACTAATCCTTTATGACTCCATCATCCATTTATGCAAACTATACATATGGTTATTGTAGCATGGAAAGGCCTTGCTGCTTCTTTCCACAGGTACAATTTGATCCTTCCATATTATTATTATTATTATTGGCACATGGGGAAAGGCCACATTCCCTCATTTATTGTGGGAGCAAGGGCTAACTTTCCACAAGGTTTATTTTCTACACTGATTTGTGAGTGCAATTATTTGGAAAAAGTTTACATTTATGTTTCTTATTTCTTTTTTCCATTTCAGAGTGTGAAGATTTTGGAGCATTTTTGATAAGTTATCTCCTTGGTGAAACAGATGGGAATTGGTTCTATTGAATCTGTCCTCTGGAAAAATGGACTGAATCAGAGCCTGTGCCAAATATGGCTGGTTGTGGCCTTTACCTCTACTGGAATGGACCCCAATGTGTCACTTTGTTACCATGGTGATGATCTTAAGGACAACTCTGAAAAACAAAGGTGCTGATTCTTTATCTTGCAGGGCTGAGCTGGTAAGAGTTCATTTCACACAAACTGTTTAGATTTGAGCATAAGACATTTATATTCAGTTTGCAGAGCTGTTATTTAATTTGGGGTTTATAAATGTGGAGCTTTCTCCCTCTCCCTGGTGGTTTTTAGTTTGGTCTAAGTAGGAAGATGGGTGATTGAACATACTTTGCAGATACCCAACAGCATTGTGTTCAAAGATCTTGCTTGCCTGGATTGTTCCTGAGCTGTTTGAATGTTACGGGTCTGTTTCAACACCACTGGAAGCATTTCCTCCATCTGAGGTAGAGAAAGAAGTGGGAAATTTAATGTTTCTGATTTTTGGAATTTCTAGAATACAGGATTTGCACAGAAGAGCTTAAGCAAATTGTGTGCAGATTAATAGAAATAAACTTTCCTATTCATAAATAAATGTAATCCTATACTTCTAAGAAGAAAACAAATTTAAGTGACGACAACTTGCTTCTTTATTTCTTAATTTTACCACAATACTCAGTCCTTGTGAAATGACAACTGTAGTTAAAATGGGTACAAATCTAGTTTCAAAATGTTCTTCTCACTTCCTCATTTCTTTGTCTCAGACATAATCTTTAACTTTTCAATAATTGTTCATTTTTTCGCACTATTCTCCCCATCATTCACTTTCATAAATATAATATGATAAATTAAAAGCACAAGCTTTAGGAAGTGACAATAATGATTTGTGTGTGTGCTCTGAAGGATTTTCATGATCCTTCGCACTTTCTTCAGCTTTAAAATGATGTTTACAAGTTGTCAAGTTGATTCAGTTTATGGTAACCCTCCCAGGGTTTCTAAGTAAGAAGTAGTTTCTAAGCCATGAATTGCTATAATAGTAATTTTGACCATTCCCTCTTTCTGATTGTGCTGTGGGATATTGCAGCTCACTCCCAGCTACGCAAGTGGCAAGGCACTTAACACATCACCACTGCATCCTTGGGTGATTTCATTGGGTTTGTCTCCCAGGATGCACAGTGGAAGAACCAGACTCATGCCCACTGGTTCTGCAGACAGATGCTTCAGTCTAATGTGTTATACCAGTTCTTTCCCAAGTTTAAGAAGGTATCATTGTCTTTGTGATACCACTACCAAAAGGGAAAAGAAACACAGAATCAGATGAAAAGAAATGTTAGGGTAGCTTATCTCTATCTTCCAAGTCGGGGTCCCCAACCATCGTGTTGTGGACCGGTACTAGGCCACGGGCTGTCTCGTGGATGTGGGTGGTGCTGGGAACCCCAAAGATAGCCTTCTGCCCTCAATGTGCTCTACTAGGTTTACCCAGCAAATGGAGCAAGAACATGTGCTTCAGACACAACAGATAGACAGGTTACCGGGCCCCTCCTCCATGTTGCTTAACTATGGACGGACACCCACCCACCCACCCGGTGTGCAGTGTGATGCCTCCTTGGCCAAGTTGAACGGTGTGGCTGGCAGGCAGTTCATGGAATTTTCCCCCTGCATGAAACCAGTTTGTGGTGCAAAAATTGTTGGGGATCCCTACTCACTCCATGTTCTAACATGATTTTAAAGTCTGGAACTCCAAAAAGTTGGTTAGTACAACCACAAATGCATTGGCTGAGTGGTATTGCATGCTGGGTGTACTGGGGCATGCACCAATTGCTTACCTGGAGCAAGTCTACTTCTGATTTGTTTCATATAGCAGTGTACTGTGAGTCTGCAGACATAGAAGTCAAATACAGGGGTGAAATTTAGATAAGGTATACCTATAGTAGGCTTGTTAGAACAAAAGTGGATAAATCTAGGATCAATAGGGAGTGGAACTGCACTGGAATTGTAAAGGGCTGATCAATTAATGTGAATTGTTGGGATCTACTGGTACAATTCAAGGAGATTTATTTATATTACATTTCTATACCGCCCATTTGGGTGGAATCCCACTCTGGGCGGTGTACAAGCAAATATCAAATGACATAACAGAACACACAATAAATCAAAACAGACAACCGACAAATATGTCTCAAAGTAAAATAAATAAAATAACTAAAATGAAATAACTGGTGTTCCAGGGTGTAGGGATTTGTAGTAGATCATAATCATGGGGTGCAATGCTGAAAAAGGATACTTTGAGGAACCAGGAAATGATGTGAGTTTGATTATGATACTAGTAGTAATAGCAATTACACCTACATACCGCCCAATAGCACTTAGTGCATTCTGGGCAGTTCACAATATAATTAGCATTTTATCCCCAACATGTTGGGGATAAATTTTACTAACCTCAGAAGGTTGAAAGGCTGAGTTAACCTTGATGCCATCAGGGTTGAACTCAGAACATCAGCACTTTTGGCCGTAGTACTCCAATGCACCTTGTTTCTTAATTTTTAGATATTTCCCTCTACACAATCCAGAATTTTTCAGCTGGCATCGGTGTTCTAGTAATAAAACAAAAGTACATCCTGCAAACCTGAGGTCCTCTCACTGCAATATAGTACAGTTAGTTTCATGAACACTATTATTTTTTCCTTCCTAGATAAAGTAGAAGACTTCATATGGATTCATCTTTTTGGAAAAGATTATTCCTAAGGTGATACTGATGAAGGAGAGTGTTTATGAAAAGAAATTGTAAACAAAATTATTGAAATGGTTTTTCTATAGGTAGAGTTTTTTTGTTTATTTTTTCGTTTCTAAAAGGAAGACAGAGATGCTATGAAGGCAGCCTAGAAATTGATGACCAGTGGAAGCCACTTTAAAATATATAGCCTATTCGAGTTATTATTGTTCTTAATTGTTGTTGATAATATAGTAGTAAGTGATCTTTATAAACTGGCTAAATAATTCAGTGAGTTAGATATCTGGCTGTGAAGCAATAGGGTGGGATTTCAATTCCTCACTGTGTGTCCTAGAAGAAGAGCCAGTCTGTGTCACCAACTGCACAATGCAACAGTGTCCCCAGAACGGTAAGCCACTTCTGAGTACTCTATACCTAGGAAACCCTGGAAAGTGTTGTTATAAGTCAGAATTGACTTGACAATATATATTATCTTTAGTAGTTCCATAAACAAAGTCAGCCATGTGATCCATGTCTAAAATATATGCAGAAGTAGAAGGTGATACCTTTCTGGATCACTAAAAAAAATCATTGCAAGCTTTTGTGGTTCATGATCACTTCTTCAGGCATGCGTTCAAATGTTCATGGCATGGTTGTCTGCCAGGCTCTGTTCTTAAAAGGAGCAGTTTATTTGACACTCCACCCCCATTTTTCAAATGAGTTTCCTGTGTTTGAAAAAATGGGGACGAAGCATCAAATAAACTGCTCCTTTTAAGAACAGGGCCTGGCAGACCACTATGCCATGAATGTTTGAATGCATGCCTGAAGAAGTGATCATAAATCATGAAAGCTCGCAATGATTTTTTTATTTAGTGATCCAGAAAAGATATCACCTTCTACTTCTGCATATAAATTGTCTTTGTAACCAGAATGAGAAAATGGAACCTCAGTTTAAGTTATATGGAGAGAACAGCTGTAGTTTTTCTGCCATATACTGAAGAATCCCATAAATGTTACTCAGGTCTTGAATGGAAATTGACATTAGGTGTTGGGAATATTTCTGTAGATTTCAATATAATCCTAAAACCTGGGTGAATAGTTTTTTTTCTTCCTTCTTGTTTTCAGTATACTCCAAAGAAGATGAGTCAAGGACCCACTCTTTTCTCTTGTGGAATTATGGGTGAGTAGAATACACTTTTTGTTGTTGTCCTCATCATCATTGACATTGCCATTAAACCATGACTGCACATTGTGAAGTAGAAAATATAGAATGAATCCTGAAAATGATTCTAGTTGATTAAATATAAATACAGTCTTCTTTATTGCAAACAAAGAAACACATTTCCTAATTTTCATGCACTTTCCTTTGAATTCCATGTGATTAGCAGCTGATCTACTTTGCCTTAGGTCAGTGATGGCGAATCTTGACACTCCAGCTGTTCTTGAACTTCAGTTCCCAGGAGCTCAAGTCCCTGTGAATCCACACAAATGGATTACATGTAGTAAACTCATTCATGTGGATTCACAGGGACTTAGGCTTCTGGGAATTGAAGCTCAAGAACAGATGGAGTGCTAAGGTTTGCCATCACGACCTTAGGTAGTATGGCATTCAGCTGGTGAGTATTCTGTGTGTAAATTTCCCAACTGGCTGCTCTACATGACAAACTCCTTGTGAACTCGACTGCATCTCAGATACTGTAGAATCTAGTAAATCACCCATGCTCGTTCTAGTCTAAATCAGATGTACATACTGTAATTGGGGCAGTTGGCAGGGAACAGAATTTATGTAAAACCTTTCAGCATCTTGGGGGAAAAAAAAATCTAATTGGTGCTTTTAGTATATTAAAACTTTACATTTAGTGTTCCTAGTAAATCTAGTTCCAGTTAAACTATTAGTGAAACAAAGCTTCTATATTGGGATCTTCTAAATGAAACTGCAGTGGCTCAAGTCGCTAAGACGCTGACTGGGAAGCGGAAGGTCAGCAGTTCGATTCCCGAGTACTGCAGGACGGAAATGAGCTCCCGTCTTCGTCCCAGCTCCTGCCAACCTAGCAGTTCGAAAGCAAGAAATTGCAAGTAGATAAATAGGGACCACTTTGGTGGGAAGGTAACAGCGTTCCGTGCGCTCCGGTGTCTAGTCATGCCTGCCACATGACCACGGAAACGTCTGCAGAAGCAGACAGCGCTGGCTCTTCGGCTTAGAAACAGAGATGAGCACTGCACCCTAGAGTCGAATACGACTGGCTTTCGAGCAAGGGAAACCTTTACCTTTACCTAAATGAAACATGCAGATTTCACAGTCAAGAAATGGAAGAAATTTTGTGTTGCCGTTTATTGGTCAAAAAGGTTGCGAGTTCGATCCTGACAAAGGTTCAAGGTTGATTCAGTCTTCCATCCTTCTGAGGTCGGTAAAATGAGTACCCAGGATGTTGGGGGCAAAACGCTAATTAACTTGTGAACCGCTCAGAGTGCACTAAATGCTAAGGGGTGGTATATAAGTGTGATCACTATTGCTATACGTTTGTTTGTTACTAACATTCTACAAAGTGTTACATATGTTTGAGTTACATTAATGATTCATGAGCCATTTTGGTCCTCTTATGGGAACTCTGGCCTATTAATGGCCTATACATGAAATTAATTAATTGGATAAATTACATGGATCTTTGCTAAATTATCATGTTTCTTGGGCAGGGCTCGGAAGTAATGTTGCTACAACTTAGCAGTTTTCAGGGTAAAGGCAGTAAAGTACTGTAATAGGTCTTTCTCTTCAGGGTTAATGTTTAGTATCTGTAATTTCTTTTTTGTTTGTAATTTCTATTTAGAAACATTTACCTACTTATTCCCTTTCCTTGATAATTTTGGGAGTCAAAGTTGCTTTTGTGAGCCATATTTTTTAAAAATTAGCCCTTCATGATTCCATGTGGGATGACACCATTTTATGTTAATTAACTATTACCTATGTAGGTATTTAGCTAAATAGGTTAGCACTGTTTTTATTTTCTTTCTATGATTTATTCCACTTAGCCTAAGTGAAGCCATTTTACAAAGCACACTCCACTATTTTGCCCAGTAACTGGGAAAGCACCTCTTGTTATTTTCTCAAGGCTGTGGTCTGGAAACGGGACCAAGAGATGGTCCACTCTTATGAAGTGAGATGGGAACAGAGATAGCCAGCCACTTGTTATCTTTGATCTACGCAGGAGAACTGTCACTTTGAGTGGTCAATTAAGACTTCTCTGGGACATTTTCCCATAAGGAAAGGTATAAAAACCTACCCAATTTCTTAGAGAAGGGCCCTATTCTCCGATGCTACAAGGGCCCGTATCGTTTGTTATCTCCATGGGCCTTGATCTGTACCCTCTCGTATGGGGCGGCTCAGACCACCGTACTTAAACTTAGGCAAGTATTACCTAAGGGCTTTTTAATTTCTTTTCTTAGGGAAGAAATGTCTTAGCTTTATTTTAGTCTAGTTAGTAGTTATTCTCCATATTCTGCATTTATTGGATTTTGCTATTTTCCCATTAAACTTACGAAACGGACTCTATTTGTCTAGTGCTCTCTTTTTACCCCTACTACTAACGGGGCAAATTGAGAAAGGGGATTTGAACAATAAGGCCTTTGATGAAAAGAGGACTTTAACTTTTTTTGTTAACTTCATGGGGGCTGTTATCGTGAAGAAGGAACACCACTGGATCCAGCAAGTTGCTGAAAGGAGGTAACAGAGATTTACCCCCATGCACCTTTCACACCGCCAAGGCCATTATTTCCCCTAAAGCAAGATAAGGGTGATTTTCGCATGAGAAAGTGGCCAGTTCTAACCCAGGGATCTTTGCATCTCAATTTCCCCTGCAACCTTAATAAGGAAGTGCCACTTCTCTGTGAACCCATGAGCCAGACTATCTGGACCAAGTCTTTCTCTGCCAAGTTACGAGAAAACCATCCTTATGGCCTGCTAGCCATGAGACATTCTGCCTGTGCTGCGACCCACCAAACCTCTAACGGAGGGAAAGCCGGGTCTGCCGACAGGTGGGAATACGCCGATATAGGCCAGTTTCTTTTTTGAGCTGGCTTTCATCCCAAAGTTAAAATAAAAGGCAAAACAACAATAAAAACAACACAATGTATAGAGTAATGTAACAGAGTACTAAAAAGACAATATAGGCTTGCTAATCAGAATAAGTTACCTTTTGGGATATTATAATTAGTTGTATCATAAAATTCAAAAAATGTTCTCTAAGCTCTGTTGCAAAAGAACCTAATTTGCTGACAATACCTCTACCCCTTTGCAATTACCTTGTCATGCCCGGTCAAGAAGAACAAATGACACTGGCATTCCTTTTGTTTTGCTTTGTAATTTTAGGCACCTTTCCCAATGCATTTTCTTGTTTGTTTTCCGTTCTGGTTTCCAAACTGGCCCAGATTAACCAGCCGAACTGTTGTTGAAACTTGCCTGAATGGTCTCAGTGTAGAAAGCCATTATAAGTTTCAAATGGCTAAACTAGGTACAGTAGTTCTGTTCTTTCTTAAGCAGGTGATCAAGAAAAATGACTCCTTTTCAAGCTTTGAATATGGCCAATGGGAAGCCAAGACATATTATTCTTCATTGGGAGATCTTTGCATAGTGAGGAAATGTGGCTTATTTTCTTCTTTCATCAGTCAAGAAAGAGGTGTTTTGAAAACGAATTACCCATTTTTCAGTAGAGGTGAATAAAGAGTATTTTACAATGAGTGTAAATGAATAAAACTGACTTATTCATAAACAACATCATTTTGTTCTTACTGTTTTTTATTTATTTAACCACCCCCTTGCCAAGGTGACTCAGGGCAGTTTACAATGCAGAAAACAACACCAACATAAAACACTCCCACACATGATACGCATAGATAAAACATCATAAAATTCTAAAATCTTAAAATCTCAAATCTAAAAATCTAAAATCCAGATGGCAGAATTGGCTGATAATCATGAGCCAACCGGGGTGGGGTGGGGTGGGGTGGGGTGGGGTGGTTAGGGTAGGTCCAGTAGCAGCACCCCACACCCGCTGGGCCAACCATTTTTAAATCTCTTTTAAAGGCCAGCAATTGTGGTTGGAGGCGGAGGTCAGTCGGCAGGAGGTTCCAAAGGGCTGGAGCGGATACCGAAAAGGCCCTCTGTCTAGTGCTGGAGAGGTGAGCCTCTCCAGCTGTTGGTACCTATAGAGAACCCCTCTGGTAATGCAGTTTGGAGTCAGAAATGATTGCCAATTTGCTGTTACTCAGAGAGCCTACTGCTAAGTTCCAATTCAGCTTCTATCTACTCTTGCTCTAATGCAGGGGTTCTCAACCTTTTAAGCCGGGAGCTGGGTCATGCTCCCTCAGACAGCTTTCAGGGCAGGACAGCCATTTTGCCATTCCTCCACCACATGCCACTTCCGGGTGTGGTGGAGGCGGTGGGAGGCCACATGAAATGGTGCTGTGGGTCGCACACAGCCCATGGGATGCAGGGAGAGAATCCCTGTTTTAATGCAATGAAAATAAAACTTTGTAATGAAACTATAAATGCAGAAAATGTGTGTACATGTATATCATCGTTGAGTATTCTTTACTCAAAAAGAAAACTTCTGGTTTCCATGAAGCTTGTTCTCAAATAAGTATCCATAAGGTTACAGTGAATAATGTTGAGATTTGGACATACCTAAACACCATTTGATGCTCTAGTAAAATAAGCATTAATCTACATTAATCATTTAGCAAACCCCACAGTAGTCCATTTTCTTTGTTTGGGGAAAGATTAAGAATTCTCCCAAGTTCTTAAAATGTTGAAATAAATGTATTCTTGTGACAGTGGTAGTAGTGAAACAAAAGATCATTACAGTAGAACTCCGAATAACGGAAAAAAACTCCATTCTACAGAGCTCTTCGCTATGTTTTCCCCCTGTTATACGGATCCCTATGAGCGATACACCGTATAACAAATAAAAAATCAGTTATACGGATCGCTTTTTTGTTGTTGTACGGGGTATCGCCAATAGCAATCTGTATAAGAAACTTTTTTTTTTCATTATACGGTGCATCACAAATAGTGCACAAACTTCATTGTATGAATTTTTTGTTATACAAAGCGTTCGTTATACAGGGTACCACTAACAGCAACATCCCTCATTATCCATAATGAAAGAAAGTGTTGGCTGTCGTTCTCAGACAACCTCATCCCAAATAGTTCCATTTGTATCAATGGGATTCCTAAGGAATTGGATAACTTTAGGATTTATGTTATAGATGTCCATTAGAAATAACAATACTGAGCAGTATTCCTATACAAATTTATTCTTTTAATTTGCTAAAGTAGCACTAACTTTGAGGGCCTGGACTGCTCAGCATTTTGACATAAAACTTAACAAAAGCCATGTAAAAGGGGGAAGCAGAATGAAAATGTGGATGGCAAAACTCACTGACCACATCTCAGTTTGCAGTCAAATAAAGCAGATCTGGAGCTGATATATTCAAGGACATTTAGGTGCTTGAAGCATAAGATTCAAACGATAGCCTTCAGACAGGTGCTACAACATAAAATAATTAAAAAATGTACTGCCCTACTGGAAAGCCTAGAACTGAATAGTTTAGTTGTTCATTTTCATCATGACAACAGCAATCATAGTAATGGATACTTGGATCTAGCTGTACCCCAACTTCATGATTTACATTTCTTGGATACCTTTTTCTTGAAAGGACTGATAGTTTAAAAATTGGCAAGTGACTTCCATCAAATTCCCAGGAAGACATCTACCTATATGTTCAAACCAGATGACCTGTGGAGAACATTTCATAGATAGAATTCCTCTTCTTTGTCTACCTTTTAAGGCTCTCAAGTTACTGAGAAGAAGACCTCAGATTTTGACAACAGATTATCAGGAAGTGTCAAGAAATATAAATCAATCTTTATTACGGTACTTAAAATATATTTTAAAAGGAGCATTTCTGTTCAGAGTTAAGGAGTAGTAAAATTAGCATTTAAGTTTAATAGTGTTACAACTACAGTAAAACCTCGCATAAAGAGTGCCTCGCTTAGAGACTAACTCGCTTAAAGAGAAGAATTTTCTCTGAATGGTCGCCTCGCTTAACAACTAAAACCAACAAAAAACTCGCTTAACAACTAAAACCAACAAAAAACTCGTTTAACAACTAAATCGGGGTTCACAATCCCCCCGCCACCAGAAGTCACAATTGGTCACTTACAATGGTGTTTCGCTTAAAGAGCAAACTTGCTTAAAGAGCAATCCTGTGGAATGCATTATGTTTTTTAAGCGAGGAATCACTGTATTACTAAGCCTATGATGTAGCACTAGTAGTCCAGCACTGAAGGTCCTGCCAGGATTGTTCTGTGTCATGAAATATGTTCTTGCATGATTGTATCTTGAGCCATATAATGCTTTATAATTTAAAGCCAGAACTTTGAATTGGGTCCAGTGTAGTTGATCAGACTTGCTGCCCCACCATGATGTATTACCTTCTTCTTGTAGATAAGCCATATTGTTGAGTAGGAAAACAAGAGTTAGGGGGTAGGTACCATTTTTACATGAATGCAAGAGTTTAAATTTAATATCAAATTATATTATGCATTTCTAACCAAAAGGACAACTTCCTCCTATATTTGTGTATGTCAAGCGAAGGGTAATGGACAGCATGGTTGTAGTTTTTAACCCTTCATGATACACTTTATTGTATCATTCTTTACAACAGGGATGAACAACTATTGGCTTTTCAGGTGTTGGATTGTAACTTCCATTAGTCCACAACTAGTGTAATCAAAGGGGGTGGGGTGGAGGGAGACAGTCAATTGGATCTGCAGGCCAACATTATGTAGAGGGTGACACGTTCCCCATCCCTACTTCTAAATATAACGGTTGAATATAAGTGGTTCAGTGATTGAACTATAGAAAGGTAGATTGCTTTCCCTTCTCAAAGATCTAGTAGAAGCTGGGAAATTGTCTGTGTTTGATGCTTTAGCTGTGTGTATCCTGCATCAAACAGTTCTATGCTCCTATTAATCTAGCCAGTGATCACAACAGTTCAGCATTTTCTCAAGGAAAAGCCAAAGGCAAAAAATGCTGCCGCCAACCTTCTATTAATTTAAATCCTTTTAAATGTTGGAATTAGTAATTGAAAATCAGATTTTGCCTCAGGTCCTATGGGTGTGATTCTGTAAACATCTGGGTTTGTGTAAAATATTTATGAACTATTTAGACTAAATTTAAAGAGCATATATTGAGATATATGCATAGTTTTTCCTGGTATTATTTCCCCTTATCTTTTTGCATGTACAAGAAGGCAGCCCTGTACATGTAGTAGTGGTTTTTTAAAAAAGAAAATAAAAAGTGGTTGAGAAGGAAGATGATTGATTAATTAATTAATTATTCCCCGCCCTACTGGTGCTGGCACCACTCAGGGCGGCTTACAATGAAAAGACAAAATGTAACAAAGTATCACAAAATATCAAATATCACAAATATCAAAGCATTATCACATAATATCAAATATCAAATACAATATCAAATAAGTATATGCTGGAGGTATATGCATGGATGGTAATAAAAGACATACAGTACTGGCTGAAATCCTTTTGCGCAATATAAAATTGTAGATCTTATTTTGTTCCTCACTAGTAAATAAAGAGCTCTCAGACGCACATGCATATATGGCAGGGGCTCTTTATTTGCCAGTCAGGATTGGACTGATATGTATGCCTTCACTTACATTCCATAGCAAGATTTCAGTCACTGTTTTCAGGTTCTGGGCTGAAATCAGGTTGTGCAGCTACGCAAACAGCATAACTTCTAGAGGTGAAGTACCATTAAGTTAAGAAATCTCAGTAAAGCTTATCTGTTGCACACTGAGTTGTGTGACTTTGCAACAAATAATGTCTCTGGTGACATCTTAGGTTTCATCAGTTCACTTCCAAAGGGTAAGTTGTTTGCATAAGCTGCACAACAGACCTTCAGCTGCAGTATTAACAAATAGTCTCTGGGCTGTCTCTATGGATTGGTACATGGAAGCAACATTGTACAGTGGCTCTGCTGTTCCCTGGAGGGACAGATTCAGAAGGTGATGCTGGGGCATAAGCTGCACAACAGACCTTCAGCTGCAGTATTAACAAATAGTCTCACTTTTCTAAAGGCTAGGTGACAAGTAAGAACTATCCATTGTTTTCATTATGGATAATGTAGGAGTGAGTACATTTTGTTGTAGTATTCCCTCAATAGCTATCACATCGTTTCCTAATTAGGAGTATGATTTCTCATATAAATAGAGGAATCAGATTACATTTCTGTACATGCACAACTTGAAGTAAATTCTGTTGAATTTGTTGTGGCTAAGAAGGCATGTACTGTATATCACTGCACTTCTAAGAGCTTGTGTAAGGTATGAGATCTTAGTCCTGTTTGGGTGTTATTTCTGAAATCATAGTTAAATGGGTAGCAGGAATGTGGGGATCCTTAGGGGTCCTGACCCCTCAATCTCCAGCCTGCCTGAAAATCAGCTTGCATGTTGAACATGAACAACTACAGGAGAATCTGTAAGATTATACAAGTGAACATAACACCTTCTTGTCGTAGAGCAGAGTTCCTGCGTGTCTTAATGAAGTAGTAGTAATCCTACTATTGAAAAGCCTACTTTAGATTCCATTGCACTAGACCAGGGGTGGGGAACATGCAGCCTTGAGGGCAGCCTGGGCTTCTGGGAGTTGAAGTCCAAGTACACCTGGAAGCCCAAGGTTGAGAAACCCTGGCCTAGAGGAAACAGGCTAGTCCTCTAAGTGTTCTGGAACTTCAATTCCCAGAAGCCCAGGCTCCCCTCAAGGCTGCAGGTTCCCTACCCGTGCACTAGACAATTACTGGCCAGTATACAATATCCCCGTGAACTTTTCCCTCCATTGTTTCGCACACTGGCACAAAACAGAGGAGGGGAAATAATGAGGGGGAGAGCCGGCAGGCACGGCTGAGGGTGGGAGGGGCGGCAGGGCAGAGGCAGCACCTACGGCAGCGCCTCGCCTGGCCGTGCTCTCAGACAGACATTTCCCTCAGCCTGGGCTCTGTCTGGGCTGAGGGGTTTTGGGCGTGCGTCAGCCGTTTTTTTATGCACGTGCCGGCTGTCCCGCCTTCTCCACCCTCACGTCCTTCAGTCTGATTGGCTGAGGGGTTGCGCGGCATGGAGGATGCTGGGAAACATAGGCTTTTTTTGTTCGGGTTCATGGGGCGTTGGCCCCACTCTCGGCTTCTAGACCCTTGTGGCGATGCTTGCAGGGACAAAAGGTAAGTGGCCGGCTCATTACAGGATAGTAGGGACGAGTGTGGACACACATGCCAGACACACACGGCCCATCCACCATTTTATAGGTAAAGACAGGATACAATACTGAATAAAGCTCTTAAGTCTATTTGTGTTGCCTACCTACATTTGGCTCTTTTTGGCAAATTTAATCTTTTTTGTTCCTAAGATGTTATAAGCCTTGTTCCTAAGATGTTTTTCATTTTGCATCAACAAAGTGGTTGCATCAGCCAATATAAAAATTAAGTGAGATGCTAGGAGGGGCATTGAATTTATTGCTGGTTGGTAATCCAGTTTTGCTTTGAATTCTTTCTTTGTATCTAGCAAAATACACTAGGAGCTGCTTGCCTGATTTTGACAAAAACAGACATGCCTGTGTATGGGAGAAGCCACACCCTGCCTCTGCCTTCCTTAATTTCTTTTCAACCTCCTCTTCTATTTGATGTTTATTCAAATGGTGCCAAGTACAGGTTATCCCTGAATGGGAATGGCTAAAGAGGTCTAATGAATGAGCATAACAGATCCTTCAGATGAGAATGCAGCTTTTTTTTAATCAGAAAGATGTGAGCTTTCCTTGGCTTAATCTTCAGATCTGTTGCCTCCTTATGAAATGCATTTGCAGACATCTCTCTCCAGACAATAAAAAGTGATATTGTACACCCCGTTTGAATCCATATGTGATATTTTCCTAAGACAAAATTTTTAATTGAGGAATGTTTCTTCCATCTGGTGGCCTTTCAGAAACTGGTTTCCCAGGTACACAGAAAGAGCCTCCTCGAAGATTGTGGTATTTTTGAACCACAATCGGGCGTACACTGGTAATGGCAAACTTGTGTTGCCAGCTAATCCTTCTCACACTGGGTCAAGTGAATTGAACTCTTGAATAAATTCACCAGAAGGTGCCTTCATTTTGGCATTTTCACATCTGGCCTAGACATGGAAGGAAAAAAAAAAGCCTACATTGACTCAATAAAGAAAACCATGGCCTTCAGTTTGCAAGACCTGAACAGAACTGTTAAATAGCAGGACCTTTGGATACACTAATGCAGGGATCCTCAACCTATGGTCCATGGGCCAGATTTGGCCTGCGGCACCAAATCATCCAGCTTCACTCCAGCCATTTCTGCTGCCGCCGCCTCGTCAATCTTGGCTTGGTGTGTTCCTAACGGCGCTCCATAGCAGGGCGGATGTTGTAAGGCTTATAATATCTGCGCTGCTACGGAGCGTCATTAGGGACATGCCAAACCAAGCGGAGGAGACAAGGATCGAGGTGGCGTTGGCATTTCTGGCAGCCGCATGTGCATTTCCTTCACCCACGCAACACAACTCCTCCAGGCCGATAAGCAGGGGAGCATTGGGGGGTGTTGGGGGCTCAGGGAGGCGGTGGAGGGACCACCAGTCCGACCCCTCAACAGTTTCAGGGAGAGTGACCTGCCCCCCGGCTTTAAAAGCTTGAGGACCTCTGCACTAATGTATAGAGTCATCATAAATTGAAAGTGATGTGAAGGCAACTAAAAAAAGAGGTATCTTAAACTATGTGTTCATGTGTTTGAATGGACATCATTTCTCATATTGTTAAGTGTTTGTTAATGCCATATCATGTTAATGCTACTATGCTAATTTCAGATGGAATTCTTGTTATCAAGAGCTACTGGCATCTATTGCTTTAAGGCAGATTGAGGTCCTAAGCACTCAGCAATAATTATTATTATTATTTTAAAAATGGAAACATGCTGTAATAGGTTTAGCCAAACATGAAAAACTGAAGTTATACTTTAAGACTGTACTTGAACAGGCAGCAACCTCAACATCCAAACAATCTGGATAAAATAAATAGCTGTTCAGATACAGTGTCATGGGAGATATACATCTGATGGACACAGATACTGACATGATTAAGAAAAATAATGAAAAAGAGTTGTAAGGTTTCCCTTGGTCGAAAGCCAGTCGTATCAGACTCTAGGGTTCAGTGCTCATCTCTGTTTCAAAGCCGAAGAGCCAAGAGTTGTAGCACCTTGTTAACTAGAGATCTTTCAAACACTACTGTTGGAAACATAAGTTCTCACTGTCCACTTCACAAAGAGCTGGAATTAAGTAGAATTCTGTTCTGTTCTGTTCTGTGTGTGCGCGCGCAACTTCCTCCTCATTTTTGCTTGGGAATGGGAGTGGCTGAGCAAATTTTGGGAGTCAATATGTCTTGGCTGTCTTCCCAAAAAAAGCAGAAGAAAGAATGCTACAACTAACCATGGATTATTTCTCTACCTTGTTGAGGGAAGATGCAAGTCAGAGAGTAACTTTATCCATGTTTTAGATGGCACACTAAGCAAAGCGGAAACCAGCACCCTGGCTTGACTGCAGTAAATGTCTTTCCTGTGGAACTCTGACCTTATCATGAACTCTGACTAAATCACTCTCCAAGGCCCATATGCATCCATCATCAAGAAGAGATTCTGTGCAAATGTCCAGCCACATCACTCTTAAAACAGTTGTGGAAGCATGGCTTTGCAGTTAGGCACAGAATCCCGAGAAAGCAAGGAACAGAAATCCATTTTGAGATATAATGAAGACATCTAAACAGGAGCTCTAAGTGTCAAGCCAACATTATGCATAGGAATTACAGTTGTTGTAACATGTGGTTATTTATTTATTTATTTATTCTTTGAACTTCTATGCCGCCCACTCAGGCAAGCCCGACTCAGGACAGCTAACATCATAATTAAAAAACAATTAAAAACAATCAGAGATATATACAAGTATAAAACAGAATAAAACCAGATTAAAAGTTATCCACATTAAAAACTACCCGCATTAAAATGGAAGCTTTATTTTATAAGCCAACAGGCAGGGGCCACCTTTCCATCTGGACCCCAACCTGCCCCGCCAGCCAGGTTTTTAGACCTTTTCTGAAAGGCAGCAGCTCCGTCTGCACCCACAGCTCTACTGGCAGGACGTTCCACAGGGCCGGTGCAGACACGGAAAAGACCCTCCTTTGTGTGCCAGAGAGGCGAGCCCCTCTGGCTGATGGAACAATTAGAGAACCCCTCCGGTCCGCTCTGGTTGGGTGGGCCAACATTCTTGGGACAATGCGGTCTCTTAGGTATCCTGGCCCACTACCATGTAGGGCTTTAAAGGTCAAAACCAGCACCTTGAATTGTACCCGGAGGCAAACTGGTAACCAGTGCAGCTCCCGGAGCAATGGCGAAGCACGAGCATAGCGCCCGCACCCCATCACCACCTAGGCTGCCGCATTCTGGACCAGCTGCAGCCTCCGAATGGTCGTCAAGGGCAGCCCCAAGTAGAGCACATTACAATAGTCTAGCCTGGAGATGACCAGAGCATGTGTGACCATGAGCAGGAGTCCTGGTCCAGGAGCGAACGCAACTGACGGGTGACGCGAAGCTGTGCGAAAGCCCTCCTGGCCACGACTGCTACCTGCTCTACAAGCAGCAGTCATGAATCCAGGAGGACCCCTAAGTTGTGTACCGGGTCTGTTTGGGGCAAAGCAGCCCCACCCAAGACCAAAGTTGGCAGCTCCCTGGATAACGCAGGGAAGAAAATTGCCAAAGAGGAAAACGTGGGAGGTGAATGAGTGTCCTGTCTGTTTGTGAAACTGGTTCAGTTTCAGGAGCAAATGGTGAGTGGAAAACATTTAAATAAGAAAAAAGGAGCTCCAAGACGGTGGTAAAATTTCAGTGACTTCATCAGGTTTTCTGCCCTGATCCTAGATTATACAAGAGGGAAATAGAGCTCTACTGATAAGAGTAATCCCTTTTTTCTTGGTAATTAAGTTGTCACGATCTATTCTTTCACAGATTTCTTTCCTAATAAATATTCATGGTAAAGTCTCCCTCACACACACCTTCTCTGTCTCTCTCACACAATACAAGGCAGATTTCTTCTTGTGAAGGTCTTAACCACTTCAGTTTCTATGAACTACCTATCTTAGTTTGTTTCAGCATGTAAAAGTAAAAAGTAAAAGTTGTGGCTCCTTAATGAGCAGCAAAATAATTTCAGTTGGGGGCTTTCATAGCTTAAAATGTTAATTAATGTGGGCTCCGTTTCCATCTATATCTGAGGAAGCGTATTGTAATCTGAAACCTGATGCTGAAGTAAATTTATTAGTGTTTGAGGTGCTACAACTCTTATTATTTTTAATCACATCAGTATTTGAATTTGAGTCCATCCTATGTACACTTCCCCATGTCATTGTATTTGAACAGCCATTTCTTTTATCCAAATTTTTTGGGTGTTGAGGTTGAACTGGATTCAATGCACAATGAAATCTGCATTCTAGTGGGTTCAATTTGACGATAAATACCAACAACACTAATTTTTAGACAGAGAATGTTATCAAAGTGAAATTTCTGTTTTTTTCTTTTTTGTCTGTTTCTGAGTAGGTTTTTAAATGGGATTTCAAATATGTTTAAACCATATTTCATGCATAAGCAGTTTCAGTTCCAATCTTCTGATTTCCTTTGTCTCTTGAGATAGAGAGAGAGGAAAAAAATAGAAGAAGAAAAAAGCTGTACTGCCTGATAATAGCACAGAATCCGTTGCCTTTCTTTACTGCTTTTTTATGTTTCTTACTTAACAAAGCCAGTGTCAGCTGCATTTAAGTCACAACCTTTAATAGCTGTCAACCACAACAGATGTAGGTGAGATGCTGAAATGAGTAAGCAGCTGCTGTTGAATTACGATGTGGTTCCAGTGGTGTCTTTTGCCCACAAGGCTCAAACATTTCTTGTGGGGTGGGGGAATTACGCCCTCACATATTGACACATAACTTTTTAAAAATGCTTTAAAAAAGAAAACAGGCACACTCTATCACAATAGATTTCTTAAATTGCAGAACTGGGATTGTAACATGAATATTTTGGATTTTCAAGTTGCTTGGGCTCTACTGTAGGTTTATAAAATTAATATGCACTTATATTAAATATATTTTGTCTAAAATAAAGGGTAGTATTTTCTAAAATTAAAAAATTGGTTCCAAGTCAAAGACCTAAAGATTTATCTTTGCTGAGACTAAAAACATATATATATATATATATATATATATATATATATATATATATATATATATATATATATATATATATATATATATATATATATATATATATATATATATATATATATATATATATATATATATATATATATATATATATATATATATATATATATATATATATATATATATATATATTCTGTTTTGTAATGCGAAATTGGGATGAAACATTAATTCACATTTTAATATTATGAGAGTTAGGCTTGGTGAGCCTTTGTCCTGTATGTTGCTCCCTTCCATTTTTCCGTGGCATGGCTGTGAGTGAGAGTTAAAAGGTTTTGGATCTGTAGTACCAAAGCTGCCTTGTCATGTGTACCTGGGAAGACTATAGTTCCTACACTAAGTGGAAACAGCCGATTTGAACCAATTGTTTCTGAAGCTAGTTACAACAATTGAATAGTGAAGATTAAACAAAATTTAGGATTTCGATGACCTACCAAATAGTGGTATCTAAAACAGGAGCAAAATCATCTGATCTTCTCTTTGATAGTATGCCAGTGAAATGGTGGAGCGTGTGAGCCCCGTTCTAAACTGTCCTCTACTTAGAAACTAGATCTAGTAAGGAAACACAATCATATATGGAACAGGCTTTCCATAGAACACATGGACTGTCCATCGTTATCTCAGTACAGTATTGGTCTCTGAAAATGATGCAAGCAAATACATTACAGTACGTTCATTTCTAGGATGTACTTGGGGCTCCAGTTCTTAGACCTGTTGTGGGTTAGCCTGATCTTCTGGGACAGTGTTTGCTTCAATTCTTACATAAACCTAAGATTGTATAGAAAAAATGAATGCATATAATAGTGTAGAAAGCAGCTGACATTACAAGGTGAAAAGTTGGGGAAGGGCAGTAAATAATTTGAGTATTGATCAAAGAAAGTCTTTTCTCCATCAGTTGGTTTCCACTGTAAGTTTATAGCTTATGCAGAGGTAAAAGAAAGTGGAAATAGAAGTGTGTGTGAGAGAGAGGTTTTGTACCCTCTTGTACAGATTACCATTGCCTTTTATAAAACATGGATTCTAGACCCCACGGGTCATGGAACTTGGCCAGTAAAATTAGCTTATTTCTTTTTCTATTGTCTGGTGGCCTGAGCTGAGAATGTTCTGTTGGCTGTAGTTAATGTTATGAGGGAAATAAGTGATGTCTAAACATAGATGTAATTGTTTAATATGTATTTCTTGCTTTGCATTGTGTTCATTAAAATGAATGGGGAAACGAAGTCATGCTCAAAAATAGACATGATAACTATATCTGGAAACAATCTCAGCATTTTGGTTGTTAGGTACTGACAAACATCTTGTTTACAAATAGTAGCTTGAAAAGGCAACCAAGAAGAGTTTGTAGTTAATGTACATCTTTTTTGAAGTCTTAAATGTGAAAAATCTGACTGAATATTGTCATGTTACTAGAAATACATTAGTGTACCTTCCCCCCGTGGCTTAGTGGTTAAGGCACTGAGCTGGAGATTGGAAGGTCAGGTTTTGATACCCAAGAGCGACACTTGAGGACATGAAAGGAGCCTCATTCAGGCGTCCCCTAAAAATCCTTTCAACCCAGAGTAATCTCTGACACAAAATTATCATTATTACAACTGGCAGTACTGGATTCCCTTAGAGTCCTGTTTTGATGAATAGCTTGATTGTTTTTCGAAACTCAGTATCTATGGCTTCCTTTTGGATACAGTCCCATGAAAGTCTAGTGGTTAACTGTTATGTGTCAAGTATGTGTGCCAGTTTGCAAACTGAATTATAAACATTTGCTGCAGATCAATTATGATTTTCTGTGTTACTTGAATGAGTTATTTCATTCTGAAATAACTAGCATACAGTAATACCTCATACAAAGTCCGCTACATACAACATCGGATTCATACAACATCGCCTAATTCCTTGAAAAAAGTTGCCTCATACAAAGTCGTGCGACTTTGTATGAGGCATTGGGGTTTTCCCAGGTTGCATTGTGCCTGGGCAGTATAAAAGGCAGTTCACACGCGTGCATTGCTCTTGTGGGCTTTGCATGATGCGAAGAGTGTTTAGGAGTGGTTTTGAACATGAATTTGGATTTTTTTTATTTTTTCTGTCAGAATTTTTAGAAGCATTCCTGGGATTTTTGCAGCATTCTTCAGGTTCTTGGACAATCAGGGTTGTTTGAAAAGTTTTTGTAATGTTTTTAGCCTTTAGACAATGATTTCTTAAAGTTCTGTCAGTTTCCTGTCTGCTTCCTTGACTTTGCCCTGAAGTCTGTGCTGTTATAGTACAATGTATCTCTATGGAAATGACGTTGTATGAGGCATCGCAGCAAGGATTTGGACGTTGTATGAGGCATCGCGGCTAGGATTTTGCATGCCTCATACAAAGTCCAAATCCGTATAAAGTCCAAACTTGTGGAACCAAGTTTGGACGTTGTATGAGGTATTACTGTATGTGATTTCCTAGGTGTTTTGGACTTCTGTGGTCCTTTCAAAAATTCTATTTCTTGTCCATTATTTCTATCAACAAGAGAATCCATGTGGATTCAAAATGTCATATAAACTATTCGTTCTTCTGTTCATGTTCCCATGGGAACTAAACGTAATTGCTTTTGTTTCCTAAAAGGAATGTTATGAATGGTAATCTAGCGTGCTGTAATGTGAAGCTGATGCAAACTTTCTCACCTGCAATCTGCAGCAGCCATGTTTGTTGCCTTAGAAAACAGTGAATTAGATCCATATTTTGATGTATGCAATAGAACTGGTGGAAGAGAACATTCCCATCACCTTTGTCTCAGGATAGGCCATTTCCCGATAAAAAAAAATCTAAGCCATGATTGAGTGACCATGATTAATCAGACTGTGGTGTGGGAGATTGAGGGGGAATGAAAGAACTGCCAAAACTGAGTGGAAGTCCTTTCCTTTAAAGCAGGGATCCTCAACCTACAGCCTGTGGGACAGATGTGGCCCATGGCACCAAATCATCTGGCCTGCACCCTCACTTCAGCTTCCGCTGCCATCGCCTCAATCCTTGTCCCCTTCACTTGGCTTGGTGTGTCACTAGCGGCGCTCTGTAGCAGGGTGGATATTATAACATCCGCCCTGCTATGGCGCACCATTAGGGAGACACCAAGCAAAGCAGAGGGGATAAAGATTGAGGTGGCAGCGGAAGCGGGTGGTCGTGTGCATCTTTCCCAGGAGCCACTCTGGCCAATCACGGGTGAGACGGACAGCCTTGCCCCTTCCTTCACCCATGCCATGCAGCTCCTCCAGACGGGTAAGCAGGGAAGCAGTGTGGGGTGGAGTGGTGGGTGGCTCAGGATGGTCCCACTGCCAGTGATGTTGGGGGAGTGGTGGGTGGCTTGGGGTGGTCCCACTGCAGCTGGTGATGGTGGGACCACCTGTCCAGCCCCTCAACAGTCTGAGGGGGCATGAACTGGCCCCCAGCTTAAAAAGCTTGAGGACCCCTGCTTTAAATGCTTCTTGCCTGATTTTCAAAACTTCTCTCTTCTTCAGCTGTCTGCAGTACATTCTGTTTAGTACAGGAAGGCCTACTGTGGGAGGAAAACACTGAGAAATTTGCTCTTGATAGGTCCCTTGCATGTACCTAAAGCCATACTCCAGTACAAACACTGTTTTTTAACAGACTGAATTTTATTGGTATTTGTTATTTGTCAGCAGCACTATGGGAGTTCTGCTTTTTGATCTTCACTAGACTGTTTTATCCAAAGTAAAATTCTGTGTTTAAATTTTAATCACAAGATGTCTCAGTCAACTATGTTTCTGTATATAAAAAGTTGGTTTCTTTAAAATACACACAAAGGATACGTTTCAGCTTGTTCTGCTTCTCTTCCTGCTAGCTCTGCAATGATATTTGCAGCTTGTGTTGCTCAGATAACTAAGTTGTTTCTCTCATCATTCTAAATCCATTACTTATGAAACTAAATAATAAGGATTATCTCATTTATAGTGAAGTGTCCCATGAGGTTTTGTGTGTGTGTATGTGTTTCAAATTAATGATATGGGAAGTGAACCGTAATCCTAATTGGCACTAATGAATGTATATCTTTCTATCATTTCAAAACTAGAAAATGACAGATGGAGAGATCTCAGCAGGAAGTGTCCCCTTCAGATCGAGCAGCCAAGCACCAACATTTGGGACTGCTTGCCTGATAAAAGTGAAGAAAGCTCCGTATGGCAAAGAGAGACAACTAGCACATGCTCAGTAACTAATTTAATCAAAGACCTCAGTCTCAGTGACCGCAATGGCAACCCCTCAGCACCTCCCAGCAAACGGCAATGCAGGTCACTCTCTTTTTCTGACGAGATGTCTAGCTGCAGGGCTTCATGGAAGCCTATAGGGTCGAAGGTTTGGACTCCTGTAGAGAAGAGGCGGTGTTATAGTGGAGGTAGTGTTCAGCGTTACTCCAATGGATTCACAACCATGCAAAGAAGTTCAAGCTTTAGCCTTCCTTCCAGATCCAATGTTCTCTCCTCATCCTATGACCAGTCTGGGTTTAGCAACAGATTTGGATGTCAGCCATGCCAACCCATGAGAAGATCAGTGACTTATGGACAGGCAAGTGATATCTGGGGAAACGATCACAGCTCTGAAGAAAGTGCCAGGGTTGATATCCAACGATCGCTCTCCTGTTCCCACGATCAGATTTCCTTTTCAGAATATTGTGTACCCTCAGCAAATAGCACACCTTCCTCAACCCCGGAGCTGACAAGGCGTCCCAATGGGCTTTCCCGAAGTCGATCCCAGCCATGTGTCCTTAATGACAAGAAAGTTGGAATTAAACGGCGGCGGCCTGAAGAGGTAAAGGAGCAAAGACCTTCACTGGACCTTGTCAAGATGACCCAGGTAAAAGTTCGTTTACATCAACAATTAGGCCAGACATTTACAAAACGCACCAGCCATTTAATAACATAGACAGTGTACAACATGGCTGAATGCATTCTGATAAGGCAGTGTTGTGTAGTTAAAACCAGGAACCTGAATCACTTTATTACTTGTTTTAATCCTTTATTTTATTAAGAGGCCATTGTCACTGTTGCTTCTAGCACTTGTTGCTAAGAATCATCTCCTCTGGCTTTGCCATGTGCTGAATCTAGAACAACAGGAAATAGTTCTTGTACTGAAGACATATGTGTTTAAATGTAGTTTCCATTCATATTGTCAGCAGTCAAATAACTTCATGATATCGTGCTGCTCAGTACTACTGAATTGGAAGTATGTTTCCTACAGCCAGGTGATATGGGCTTTTGCTAGCAGTCTGTGCCTGTGTGTTTTTAACTTTACATTGTATAGAACTACAGAAGGGTTGCTTTCAAGTACATGCTGTTGAAAGGAGAGGAAACCTCAAGGTACTTAGTGTTTACTTAAATTCTCAAAACCCCAGGGTGTTTGCTGCCTTATTGAAAATCTTGGCTTCTGTAATTTCCAACTTTATTATCATGTTTCATTTTCAATTGCTCACAGGGGGTAAAACATTCTTCTTAGGAATCCAAAAGGTAAGCAGAGAAGAGATGGGAGGTGAGAGGATGTTGTGCCCCTGAATTCTTAACTTTTGAATCCCATCTGTGAGATAAACAACATCTAAAAGTCAACAACACTTTACTGTGCTGCAAAGGATTCTTCAAGGAACAGCATCCCAAACCAGACTTATTTTCTTACCTAAACACCGAAAATAAATAAATAAATAGGATTTGGTATTTCTTTTGTCAATAATTTTATAGCCATGCTCATGTTGATGAAACAGCACCTTTGTGTTGGCCCAGAGATGAACTAGAGTTTGAAGATCTGATAGTTTCACCCACCTCACTGCCCAACAGTAAGTTATTAACCTTGCTTCCCTGACATAATTCCCAGTTTTTCTTCATTACTGTCTACCTGCCAAAGCTTCCATTCCTCATCCTCGGTTTGAATTTCCTCTACTTATAATAGTTTTCTTAACATTGTTAACATAGGAAGAGTTTGCTTCAAGCAGCTGTTTTATATCCATGAAAATGCAATCTCATCTTCTGTTTAGTGTCTTGAATTTCATTTATATGCGGGATCCTTCTCAGCAAATGATGACACATAAAACATGTGGCATTTTAGTAGGTATCATTGCTTAGAAACTCACAATTGTTCTTTAAATCCTCCTGTTTGACATATTTATTTTTGACAGTCAAAACTTTTTTTTTATAAGAACACAATGTTTTACAATGTTTTAAATCTCTGAGTGATTGAACAAATTCATTTTCTTTTATATCTGAAAGAATGCTTTTCTTGTTCTTAGGAGTAGTTTGACAGGTAAAAAAGGGCAAGGAAATAGCATTTGGGTGACTTCAGGGGTAAATGGTATGTAATACAGATCTACAGTCTTTGAAAATAAATGTGTGTCAGTGAAATGTAATATGCTAAGCTGCTTTTATTAGCTAATAAACTGGATAGGTAGTAAAAACAACCTTATTATATTTTATGAGTCCCAGGCTGAAGTCACATAGCTTGCATCACTGAAGGCCTTTTCATTTTCTTTTACTTGTGGAAACAGTTCAAAATACATAATTATGCATATCTGAAGTCAGGTCCGCATGGGCTGTTTCATTTGCTCCAGTCTTGTATCCAAGGAATGGTAGAGATTGAAAGCCAAAGGCGTAAAAGGGAGCTCTGTATGAAACAAACTTATGTGCTTGGTTTAGTGTTCAGCTAGCGGAGCTCCAGGTGCTATCATGTCTATGTTAAAGCTATTAAATAGACCATGGGAAGCTCAGAACTGGTGTAGAAAGTTTGTTTGTTTGTTTGTTTATTTATTTATTTGTTTATTTGTTTGTTTATTTATTTATTTATTTATTTATTTATTTATTTATTTATTTATTTATTTATTTATTTATTGGGGTATTTATATCCCGCTCTTCTGGCGCAGGCATCACCCAGAGCGGCTAACAACATAAAAGGAGAAAGCTCTTTAAAACCAAAAGAAAGCAATCTCCACACAACACAATACATAATACAAAAGATAAAAGATACAGTAAAATACCTACACAATCTTTAAAAACCTAGAACCGTCCAGTCCCTTCCTAACCCCTTAAGAGAAGAATAGTAAAAATGAAGATAAAAGTCATAAAAAGAGCATAAAAACACAAAGTACAAAATTCTGACCATCACAGTGATAACCTAAGGCAGCTAAACCAGCCAGCGGTCTGGGGCCGTTCCACATGTTGGATCCCAAATTCTCTGGCATAGCCAGATCTTGAGTGCCTTTCTAAAGGGGAATAGCTCTATCTGGAGGCACAGTTCCGGTGGTAAGAGGTTCCACAGGGCTGGGGCAGACACAGAGAAAGCTCTTCTCCTGCTCCCCATCAGGTGTGCTTCTCTTGTCGAAGGGACCACCACAGAGCTTCTCTGGTCTGCCCTCGTAGGACGGGTAGAATGCCTTGGGGTGATGCAGTCCTGTAAGTAACCCGGTCCACTGCCATGAAGGGCTTTAAAGGTCAAAACCAGCAACTTGAATTGCACCCGGAGGCACACTGGCAACCAGTGCAGCTCCCGGAGCAGTGGTGAGGCATGAGCATAACGCCCTCGCCCCATCACCACCCGGGCAGCTGCATTCTGGACTAGCTGGGAGTCTCCGAATGGTCATCAAGGGCAGCCCCGTGTAGAGCGCATTACAATGATCCAATCTGCAGGTGACCAGATCATGAGTGACCATGAGCAAGGAGTCCTGGTCCAGGAGCGGGCGTAATTGGTAGATCACGAAGGTGTGAAAAGACCCTCCTAGCCGCAGCCACCACCTGCTCTTCGAGCAGCAGCCGCGAGTCCAGGAGGACCCCGAAGTTATGCACTGGGTCTGTCTGAGGCAGTGCTGATGTTCAGAACATAGTTAAATGTGAACAGTTCAGCAATTGTGTGTGTCCTGAACTTGCTATGAGGTATAAAGTTATGTATATGTTATTACCCAGTGATGATGAGAGAAAGGTTCTAATTCTGAAATGGTAGCTCATTTCCGTTCCACGGGGTTACTGTGATCTATAGGATCCAAACTAAGTTATTTGAACTACCATATTTGGTGAGGGAACAGTCTGTCTCTCGTGGGTGAGCTCACCATTTGGATGGAGAAAAATAAATTAGGCCCACATGGTGGATTAGGGTCTTGAAAATTCTAGCATCATGGAATAATGTGAGGAGGCATTCTGGCTAAGCAGATTCCCATGTTATTATAATTATGATCAAAATGATGTTCTGCTTTGCAAAGGCCTGTGGTCATGAACAATATAGATTGATTGAATGTGTAATTATGATCAGCTTTTCTCATCAAATAGTACTGCTTTAATGAAATGCAAGACAATTAGTCATATTTTTAAAATTCTACTAACAGCTGTCTTGGTAATGTTTTTGTACAACACCTTGTCTTAAAACTACCTTAGGGAGGATCAGAATTTTTTTAAAATTTAAGAGTTAGCTAATATGAAGATTTAAGAGTTTTGAGGGGAAGTTTCTAAAAGATATGATGAAAAGGGGTTATGGTTAAGATGTTGAGAAGACTGAAGAAGGGAGAAAACAGTTGTTTACCATTGAAACAAAAACTCTTAACCTTTAGTGACATTTGATTAATTTATCCAGAGTTGGATTATTGTCCCATTTGCCCACAGTAGGATTTGCCAGATTCCAGAGCTGACACTGCCTTCAGCCTTGAAAGCCAATGTACACAAGGAGAGGACTTGCACCCATTCCATAAACACTCTTTGTCCTTGGGCAAGACACATTTATCCTCTCCCCATGGTCCCATTGAAAATGATGATTGCTAATGCCTGTCATGCATAATAAGCAGAGGAAAATATGTGCTTGTGCTGTACAGTGTATAATACAGACTCTTGATCAGAGTCTTCCTAGCCATTCTCAGTGATGTGGGCAGAAGTTCTTTTGGGAGAGAGATTCTGAGAAATAACAAGATCCTAAACTGTAAAGGGCTTTGTATGTTAATGTTAACACTTTGTATCCAGTACGGAAAGGAACAGGAAGCCAATGCAGTTGGCCAGAGCCAAGGTGATATGCCCAAATTTCTTCATCCCAGTTATCAATCTGGCTGCCACATTATGGACGTTGTAATCTCTGTATCATGGGCAAAGGCAGCCCCACATAGAGAGCATTACACTAGTCAATTCTTGAAACTGCCAATGCATGGACCAGTATAATAGTTGGGATGACTTTTCATAACGAAAGCTCACACAATAATGATATAGATTTTTATATGTATGGCACAATGAAGCCATTTACATTTTCTGGCGATGTTATGCCTATAGTAGTGGATTGATTTAACAGAGTAGAGCTCTTGTTCTTAATTCTTCCTTAGATTTGTTTTTCCTATTTGTGAGCAGAGTAAAGCTGGCCTTTATTACTCCTCAAATGGTTTCTGTGAGTTTGTGCCTGCTGGTGTTTTATAAAGATCCGTGAGATTTCTAGAAAGCGGGCATTGTATAAAACAGCGCAGTTGTGATATTAAAGACAGCAGTACTTTAAAAAGAAACCAAGTATGTAGGTGATGGAAGAAGAGGCATATACTGTATTTTCTGGCGTATAAAACTACTTTTTAACCCCGAAAAATTTGTGCCAAAGTCGGGGGTCATCTTATAGGACAGGTACTTAACTGCAACTTGTTTCCCCTTGCTTCATATGTCCGGCGCATATGGTGGGGGGTGCCGCGGCCGAGTCCCTGCTCTGTGCGGGGACTATGAAGCAAGGGGAAGCAAGCTACACACATCTTCCTGTACCTCGAGGAGGAGAACGTGAGCGTGGATTGGCTCTCCACCAGAACCTGCCCATTCGACTCAGAGGGCTGCGCGTCTTCGGGTTGAGTGTGGGTTAATTTTTATTTGGTGTGCATTGGAAGAGAGGTAGTCTTATACGGCAAGTATATTCCAAATTCTATATTTTAACTGGAAAAGTTGGGGGTCGTCTTATACGCCCAGTCGCCTTATACGCCGGAAAATACGGTAACTAAGAATGAATCTTGAATCTTTATGAGATGGTATTAAAAACAAAGGCTCAAAATAAATTGTAGCCTGTGACAGATGCTGAAATGACATTTTCTGTTTCAGGCAAATTGACAATATTTCCTCAAGTTCTCGCCATGCCATTTTAAGGGCACTAAAAATTTAAATACATCCAGAGAACAGCAACGATAGTGATGAGGAATTTGGAAAAATGAAATCCTATGAGCAAAGATAAAAAAGAGCACATTTAGTGCTTTCAGTCATTTAAAACTGGTACATTTAGCCTGTGGTACCAGTTTTGAATGACTGAAAGGGAGCAGAAAATGGAGCAGACTTGTTATTTGCTATTACACAGAGCAGGATTAGAAGCAATGAATGGAAATTGATAGCCACTTGTGGCTTAGAGTTAGGAAAAACTTCCTTACAGTGAGAGCTGTTCAGCAGTAGAAAATACTTCTTTCGTTAATATTGAAGCAGAACTTGATTGACATCTTCCATGGATTCCGTAGGCTATTCTTTCATTTTAGAATGTCCTTTGAGCAATGGATTAAACTAGATGACCTCCAAAGTTCTTTCCAGTGCTGTGAACTTTTTATAGAACATAGCCTGGAGTTCTGTGGTCATTCTTCAATTTTAGAAGAGCAGTCTCTCTACATGTCATGGTTTTAGTTAGTTACACCCTATCTGTAGTGGGGGGGGGGGGGGATATGTTCAGATGCAAATATTGTTTCAGATCTTCTGAAATTCTGTAAGCAGACTCCAAAACTCGTGGCGCAATGGAATTACAACTATAGCATTATGAGAATGATTTGTAAATACAATACAGAATGTAGTGAGATAATAGCTCTGTTCTCTCTGTGTACAGTAAAACCTTGCGTAAAGAGCACCTCGCTTAGAGACTAACTCGCCTAAAGAAGCAGAATTTTCTCTGAATGGTCACCTCACTTAACAACTAAAACCAACCAAAAACTCACTTAACAACTAAATCAGAGTTTGCAATCTCCCCCACCAGAAGTCACAATTGGTCATTTACAATGGTGTTCCACTTAATGAGCAAACTCTCTTAAAGAGCAATCCCATGGAATGCATTATGCTCTTTAAGCGAGGTACTAGTGTATATATAAATAAGATGTATGAAAAACATTAAATAACATAAAACCTAATCATCCTTATGTACGTTCCAGATTTCCCACATGTTGAGAATTTGAAGACTACAGTCCTGACCCTGATGAAATAAGTTTGATTCTAGTGTCTTTTTATGGCAGTGTTAGGATTTCTATTTTATTTGTTGTTTGTCATAGAACACTGATATTTTTAAACCCAATAGAAAGGTCAAAAATTGCTACTGAATACTGGTTCTTTTCTATCCTCTTTTGTATACTGTGCTTTTATCTGCCATGCTTCTGCCTATCAGCACTGTCATCCCTTTTAAGATTTGTGGCCCCTGAAACCTCTGGAGTATTATCTCAAAATAATAAATAATAGGTTTATCCAGGAGGGCCTTCATAAGTTTGACCAGTTTAATAACTAATAATTTCAACACTGGTCAGTCATAAGAAAGCAAATCTGTGATGGTGTAACAAAATTTACATAAGAACCAGGGATAATGTAAACATTTAAGAATGTTTGAAATGAAGTAATACACTTAGTCAGTTCTTAAAATCAAACCTTCCAAAGCTAAAATCCACTTGGATAGAATAAAGCTGTTATCCTTCAAAATTTACAAGTCTTCATTTTTGTTGATTAACTGCTTGAGAATTATTGTCACTCACAGCCTGAATGTTGTGCATAAACAACATATATTATTTTAAACAGAAATTCTTATTTAAATTATGTCTGCGATCAACTTTCGGTTTGGTGGTCTGTCTGGAGAGTTGCTGCCCTATGGCTATCTGGCAGATATTTGTATGGTGGAACTAGGAAGGAAGGTGTGCACACTTTAACTATGCATGCAACAACCTAATTTTGTTGTGCAGTCTGCTTTCAAGGTTCATGCCCTTCTCTTCAAAATGTGCAGTAAGATTTTACTTAAGAACATGTTTAATGCTATTAGGCTTGGTTGAGTTCCAAGACAAGGAGCTTGGTAATTCCATTTCAAAAACAGCATTTTCCAACTCTGGCACCTAGAAAGGCTTCCATCTGAAACTGACCTTGCGCAACTGTGCCTGTTCCTCTTTGGGTAATAAATTCGGATGTATCCAGTGTTTTGACATGGTTTTGTGCATGGCTATCTTGGAAAGCCATCCCATGAACGCTAAACATTATCCAACTGGTTCTTAATGCCACTGTTAACCTCGAAAGCCATTTTGTTAGTGAGAACTGGAGGTTGAATTGTCCAAACATCTACAGCTTCTCTTGGGCTGTCATCTCCTGCTGCCCCCTATGGAGAAGGAGAAAAGCAGGCTGCCATGTCTTTTCAACACTGAAAAGCTTTCAGCAGAAAAATATGTGTGTGAGAAAACCTGTGCCCGGGCAACTTTAGATATTCAAAGCATACAGCACTTCACTTTGGCCTTTAAGGAACTGTAAGTGGGGTTTTGTGTTTTCTTTTTGTTCATGCAACAGCTGAACAGCTGCTCACGGAGCTTCCTTCCCCCACTTTCTCTCTCTTTTTAGTACTTTATAAATCCTTGGCACCAATCAAGCCAGGACACTCTAAAAGATACAAAAGCTCAATTTGTTCTAGTATTGCCCTTGACGTGTTTTTCTCCTCTTGGGGAGGCTGGAGAACAGAATTGTTATGTAATACAGCAGAATTACAGCATGAACTTCTCCTGATGATTGAATGAAAGAAGGTGGTGGACTGTAGTGCAAAAGTTTTGAAGAGAGGTATCTAAAACAACTTAATTTGGCTAATTACACAATTTTTGCTCCTTGAATGGCTAAATCATGTAGCGTGTCCGGACTCTGTTGTCACTGCTGACGAGAGGATGTGCTAATAAGCTGTCATAGGGAAAGCAGTGCTATAATACCAAATATCTATCTATAATACCAAATATTAATGACTAGATGGGATTGTTATGCTGAGTTGTCAAATCTGTGAATAAGGTTCAAGCTATGGATCAAAAGGACTCAGTTCATTGGGGAAAACAGAATAAAAGGAGACACAGACAGTACAATTCAAGCATTAAGAACAAAGTGTCTGATTTGATGTATTTTCTTCTCTTCTGTATTGCTTTCTGTTTCTGTACCAGACATCCACGAGAAATTAAACCAAAACACACAGTTATTAAGACCAACCAAAATGCTGCAAAGGATGGAGCAAGCCTTGTGGTTTACACTTTAATCTCCCTGTCGGTTAAAAAAATTAGGAAGGTAGCTGAGAAACTGGCGACGGCTCGCTCAGCTTCTACTATCCAGAATATACGATAGTTGCTATTAATTTGAAGATGTTATCTATAGAAAAATCAAAAGTAAAGAGCTCACACTGAGTAGTTTTTGAAGATGTAATAAGAAGTGGGAACAAAGCATTCCGTGTTGCAGCAGAAGCATAATGGAAATACAACCTTTTTACCTTGTAATTTATAATATTTCAAACTTTTAACTATTAGTGCAACACAGTTGGTTCTCTCTTTCAGGGGCATCCATTATAGGTTCTGAAATACAGTAAATCTTTTAGTCTTAAATGTGTCAAAAAGCCTTTTGTTATTCTCTTGTTATAAAAGTTAATACGAAACAGTGTTAAGGAAATGCAAAGCTAATCTGACTAAATTCAAAATTGGTCTTGTTTCACCTATAGCAAAAGTTAAGCAATGTTGCCTTTAAGACTCAGATGTAATGTGAGTTTAAAAATTAAGTTTTAAAAACTTGCCAAGGAAAATATGTTTTATATTATATTTAGAATATATTAACATTTGTGAAAGAACTATTATGATGATTAGGTTTTCGTTATCAGAACATTGCTAACAGGGAGAATGTAAAGGCATGAAGTCTGGTACAGAGGCAATCCAGTTTTCCCTCCTATTTTGCCACAACTATTTCCTGGCCTGCTTCAAATGCTCAGAATTTTGACATTGTCATCTTAAATCTTGGTAGTTCTTGGCTTTTACGCATTTCTTGACATGCAATTTGCTTGACACGTGAGAAAAAATGTTCCCCTGTTCATCCATAGTAGTCATTGCATAAATGCATGCATTGTCATGTGCCCACCCCCATATTGGCTCTCAACTCCCAGGACACAGTGGGACTATAAAGTCTGGAGGAGGGACATTAAATTCCAGAAGGCATAAAGAAGCTTTGTAACATGTTCTTTTGCTTGTCTATGCCTGCTTCACTTATTCGGATATTAACAAGAAAAGTTCTCTAAACCAAACAAATCTTGTATTTCTCCCATATTTGTTGCTTAACACACACAAAGTGTTTCCCCCCCACAGCCTGAGGAGATATGCCAGGGAACGAAAAATCACATTTAACTGCAAAACAGCACTGAGGGTGACGGAAAGATGGTGATTTTAGCTTCTGACTTAAATTGCAATGTAGCTGATGTATTTTATTAAATAGAACACAAAAACTGTAAATTTGCTATCTAGTGAGATGAGTTCCAATCCAAGAAGCTAAATACTTTTAAGTCTTTGTAGATAGAACATGGAGGGATGGAGTTCTACAGATCCCAGCACATGATGAATATGTACAGATTAGTAAACTATGATAGCATTGAGATGCTACAAAGGTGTGTGGAGGTATGCAAATATTTGTCTGATAAATGTTTCATGCTGCATCCAGATTTGTTATGGTTGTTCTTCTGTGCCTAGGCCAGATGTGAAACTGCCAAACCGAAGCCACCTTTTGGTGAGTCCATTCTGCAGTTTCTTTGGTCTGACCTAGTGTAAGAAAGATTAGCCAGCAACACAAGGTTACTGTTACCAGGGAACACTCGATTGTGGTTCAAAAATAACACAATCTTCGAGGAGGCACTTTTTGTGTACCCATACCGTGAAGACTGTCCTGAGAAAATAATGCGGTGGCCCTTCATCTGCCTTCTGCCTCGTAGCATGACACCCGTACCACTGATCCAGTTCTGCGAGTTACTTTCTGGTCCTGAGCCCTTTTGGCACACAAACTCTTTATCGGCTCCAGGCCAGTATTGGTGAAGCTGCTGCCCTTCATCAGGATGGATTCAAGTAGGATATACTGTAATCTACTTGGGGATTACCCTTCACTGTGGACTTTGGCACCCAAGACTATTAGTCCTCAAGGTTGTTAGGTTAGTGATAACTAAATTATTCTTGTTAATAAAACAGAAGCAATTACCTTCAAATTCATGGTTATTGTATATTATTCTAGTGATAATGATATTGCCCTCTCCTAAGAATTGGCTGAACGAATTGGCGTTGGGGACCAGATCCGGCCCGTGGGTCATAGTTTGGGCATCCCTGATGTATTGTAATGTAAATTACCAGGAAAATAATCCTATTTTTCCAAAAATTAAGTGACCAGTTTTTATTAAGCCAAACATGAAGAGTACAACTGGGTAGAATAGGATCTCACCTGTGATTAATTTTTTTCTACTGCTCAGAAAGCTTTTATTATCACTTATATTAATGATAATACTAAAATATTGCTATTTGAATTCAGTGCAAAATCATGTTTTCTATACAATACCAACATAATATCTCTTCTCCTACCATAATTACTTCATGTGATTCCATACTAACAGACATATCATCTATATTCCTAAGTGTATTCATTTTTTTATTTGCATGCATGTGTGGTAATCTGCAGAAAGAGAAGAGGTAATTAATTTATCTTTTCTGCTGTTTTCTGAAAGAAACCTAACAAATAACACTCTGAAAAATCTGCACTGTCAATCCATCATGATATTTATCCATACAGATTGGGAAAATCTCTTCTGAATCAATGAATGGCAGGTATATGACAGGACTCTGTGGCTTGAAAAAGAAACCTTTATAACATCCTTGATAGGTGAAGTAGGAGCTAGTTTCATGACGAAAGAAAGAAATAATAGAAGAAAGAAAGGTCTTTACTTTGATAGGCCATCAAAGCAAAGATTCTGCTAGGAAGTCAAAGCATGGAAAGCAACAAAACAATGGTCTTAGCAACAACAAGGTCGCAAGGAGAGCAGCAAATCAGCCATGAATGACTGTAGAAGATGTGTTTGGTAATAGAATTTCAACAGCTGCAATGTGGATTATGTAGCATTAGCAGTTTTGCAAGAACCTCTAGATGTAATCTGAAGTGGCATGAAGTTAATTGTCATCAGGAGAGGTACAGCTGTAGTAGTTCTGTCCAGATGGCATGGTTAAACATATGGCACTCTGTCAAGTTCTAGGGCACTTGCTTTTTCAGACACTGAGAGTTTGCGTCTTATTCAGTTCACATTCTGGATAATCTTCAGGCTGCTCAGATATAAATGGATATGTGATCCAGTAGAATGAGGCAAGGTCACAGGTGTTTGGCTGTAATGCTGGCACCACCATTTTATGTATAATCTGTAGAAACTTGGACATCATGGATGATCTGATCCCTGAACAAAAAGCTTTGGAAGTACTAGGTTGTTTTTTTATATTAAAAAAATTCATTTTGTGCTGTTAAATGAATACAGACAAGTGGTCATTTCTGATTATAATTTGCCATTTGATCAGCCAATCCCTTGTCTAGGGTCCTAATCTGCAAGACTGAAAGTGGTTCTCATGTTTCTAATTGGCATACTACATTTCTCTCTCACACACAAAAGATATAAATCAAGCACTCTACTCCACGAGTGAACCAAATGGTTGAACCAGAGAGGTTGTTACATTTACTTATTATTCCATAGTATCAACATGGCTGCTGATATTTGATTCCTGCTGAGTCACGTAGTTTTGATGTTGTGCAACATCCACATGTCTTCTAACAGAAATACCTTTTGCAAAAATCTAGTTTTAGTAGTCTGAAGCGTACATAAAGTAATGCTTAATAGCAAAATATAAGGACTATAGGGCTTTTCAAGATTGTTTTCTTCAAAAACCACGTGGCTCAAATTTAAAAAAAAAATTGTGTTAAGATTAGTACAGTTCAAAATGCAAGCAATAAATAGAACCCTGCCCAGAATATATATAATTATAGAAAGCCATTCAAGCTGCTAACATCTTAAGAAGAACTGTCAGCACTTCCTTCCAGAAGTACAGCAGCCACTACTTTGCTGATCTGAGACTCCTGCTGTAACAATATGACTATTTAACATAAGCATATTTGTCATACAGAAGTAAGATTCCTTATCCAACAAAAATAATGAAACAAAAGAATCCCCTGTAGCTAGAAACATCCATCCATTAAAGAGGATTGTGTAACATTTGAAGTCTTGCGACACTCAAAAGCAGGGGTTCCCAAACTTTTCAAGCCGGGGGCCAGGTCATACTCTCTCAGTCAGCTTCGAGGGCTGGATGGCCATTTTGCCCTGCCTGCACGATGGGGTGGCCATTTTGTCCCAACAGCTTCAATGGGGCAGCCATTTTGTTTCTCAAATGCCCTTGGAGGGGTGGGGGCCACATGAAATGGCGCCATGGGCTGGATCCAGCCCACAGGCCTCGGGTTGGGAACCCCTGATGTTATATCAGAAGCAATTTGACTTGCATCTTCTGGATTGATAGTAGCAATGAGAATAAACTGGGAGTTAGGATGGCATGAAATAAAAATACTTTCAATTGAAGAAGCCTAAGTCAATTTTGAGGCTAATGCACACGTTTAGAATGTGGTTCTGGCTTGGAATGAGCATTGACCTCTCACTTAGCCAACTCTCCAAACTAGTCCCAAAACCAGCAAAAATGAAACAAAGCACACACTTAATTTTCAGAAAAGGGGAGAAACTGGCAGCAGGAAAGGCCTCATTAAGGAGATGTGAGCCTTTCTGGTTTTGTTGCTCCTGAGAATGCTCAAAGCCATCAGTCCCTGAAATGAAACACGGCTTTGTAGTTTTCCCCAACTCCTTGGAAAAGCATTCCCAAGGAATTTTGAAAACTGGGTGAGATTAGTTTGTATACCATTGGTAAACATATGTGACCTTTCACTACAAGGTAGCAGTACACATTTACCAACATGGTACAGCAGGTGTTCTTTACCTTACAGCCACATTCCCTGCTTCTTTAGATTTCCACTCAAGTGAAGAAGGATTTCCATTAGGTTACATATAGGGGATGTCTGGCATTAAAGTTTTGGTTCCCTGTGGTATAAATATTCATTTTGCGCCAGCTGATGCGCAAGATGTCTCTTCACAGCCTGCAGTTTGTGACCTTTGCTCATCAGGGATGTGGCACAAGCAACATAGTGTGAATACTTACTGTGTTTTTTCAGCTGAAACATAACAGTTTTAGCAAAGAAGCCGTTTGGTATCGTCAAGAGAGAAGAATTCTAGGTTTGTTTTAGGTCTAGTTCTTGGATTTTAATGTTGGCTAATATTCTTAAAGCAAGTACAGTACCCAAAAACAATTGTAACTATGAACAGAAGCTGGAGTTCTTCTTTTATATGTCTTCATTGTAATCAGTTTGTTTATTTCCTGTGGTGTTTCAAGAAAAAAAATCCCTAAGGACATTTTTCTCTCTGTTTTATCTGAAGAATTTGTCGTCTTCTTGCTGTCTGCCTATCTCAGGTAAGATTAAAGAGCTACAGAGACAGCTTATCTGCCATTTCGAGGGACAATAGACAGTCTTCCCTACCCTGTGGCCTCCTGGTCTATCCCCCGAGCTTTGAAAAGTGGCCTCCTGTTCTACAATTTCCATAGTTTCCCTGGCAGATGTAGAAAATGTGTGGTAATTAGTACCTTAGCAGAATGCATCAGGCTAGTGACGTGTACTTGTAGCTTATAATTAGGAGTAATCACCCTGAATGCCTATGGTAAACCATAAAGGAAAAAAATCTCTTAATTGCTGCAATAAATCAATTCAGCATAAGACAAGATAAAAACCTAGACTTAAGGACAAAAGTTCCTTGAACTGGCCTCTGTTTGTGCAAGTGTATCAGAGAACATTGTGAAGAAACCATCATGGTTCATGTTATATTAAAAGAGAGAAGAAGACAGCAAAGAATGAAAAGATTTTTCCTTAGGAAGAGAGAAGTTGAACTGAGCATCAAGTAATCCGGGACAAAAAGACAGAAGGTACAAGGTATCCAAGCTCATCTGCCTGCCTATCAGTCCACTGTCACATGTGTGTTACTTTTGGAACAAATGTTGTTGTGCTTATTAACACCAGCCATGCAGATGGGTGGGATATAAAGACAATAAATAAATAAATAAATAAATAAATGCAGGTGTTAATGGGGGATTATGAGAGTTGTAGTGCAAAACTCCATTTTTAAGAGTCCTTACTACATTCTGTCTTACTGTGTTCTATGATGCTAAGGCACAAGTCTTCAATGAGGAATATGCGTGTATTTCCTCTCATTTTCTCTCTTCATCCCCTTGAAAACCACTCACATTTCCGAGTCATGTTAGAACAAAACATATTAAATGATCCTAACTGTTCAAATCTTAAGAGCATATTTGAGAAGCAGCAAATTAGAAATACCATGCAGGAAAAATTTCTTGCTTGGCTATCTTATCTTAGTGTTTTGCTGATTTCACATTTTCATGCTTCTTTCTCCCACAGAGAAAGAAATTAGAGAGAGGGAAAAAAATATTCATCAATTTATTCAGCCCTGAAATTTTATTTGCATTCTAATGAAATTGTCTTGCCATTATGGTAACAACACCTGGAAGCTAGTCTGAAGCATTGTCCTTTTAAAACCTCTCTGTGCTTCAGAAGCACTGCTATTCCTGTGACAAGATCTTGTTTGTGTTATCCTCTAAGAATTATTTTGGACATTTCACTAAAGAAAAGGGTTTCCAATTTAATAAGGGTAAAAAACTTGTTGCTACAAAATAAAACATTAAGAGATTTGGCAATCTTTTAGTGGATCCCATTTGATTTGGAAAAAAGCTATGTTTTAGAAACTTAGGGAGGGAGGGAGAACAGCTCACAAATTCATACTTTCTGTAATAATCTTTGGTTTTTGGTAATAATCTTACTGTCACTGAGGCCTTTCTAAATCCCTTTATAAGATTTATGCCTTGGGAAATCCCAGTAAACTCATGTTAGAGGTTATGTCCACCATAAATGCAACACATTTCCAGCTTTTTATAGGGGGTGTTAATGATAAAAATCAGTACAATGACTTGGACTTAGAAACAGGCTGGAAAGCTATGCGACGAGCATTTATCATCAGCAATTGCAGGTGGAGGGAGACTCATTGTGTACAATTACTGCTGAAGTGGGAAATCCACAACTAAATCTTCCTGGACAGTTGACCATCTAACCTCTGTTTAAAACCCAAAGCACTCTTATTTCTCTGTCAAATAGATAGTTTTTCCTCATGTTTAGACAAAACCTCCATTGTTGTAATTTGAATCCATAACTTCAGGTCTTACCATCTGAAGCTATAGAAGACAACTTTGTTCCATCTTTCTTAGGGTAGCCTTTTAAAGATTTGAAGATAGCTATCATATTGCCTTTCAGTCTTCTTTCTTCCAGACCAACCATACCCAATTCCCTCAGCTGGCTTGATTTCTAGACATTTTACTATTCTGTTCATCCATATCTGGATACATTCCTGTTTGTTGACACAGTATTCTTAAACTGGTGCCTAGAACTGTATACAGTATTGCAGGCTGAGGTCTGATCAAAACAGCATAGATTGGTAATGTGTCCTCTTGATCTGGACAATATACTTTCAGCAAGTACTCCAGAGGTCAATATGTTATGTCATATGAGTACCTATGAATATATGAATGAATAGGTTTTATTATCGATGTACTGTATATATGTTGTAGTGGCCTAGGGTTTTAAGCAGCACCTGGTTGGAGACTTCAGTGAGCTGGGTACCTAGATGCAGAGTCAGAAACTGGGAGTTTGATTACCCATTGTGCCTGTTGTAAGACAAGCCAGTTTGAGTAGCCTTGCACAAGCTGCACGGATCCAGAGAACCCCGAGAAGACTGGTAAACCACTCCTAAGTATTCTCTGCCTTAAAAACTCACCATAAGAAGGAATCTATTGTCAGCATATAATGACTTCAAATAGTCAAGTTACTATTCTAAAGTTATCTGCATTTTGAACAGTTTTTGAAAGCAGTTCCTTATAGAGGTTACCAGTACAATACACACATTACTGCGGTTAGCATATCTCTATATAGACAGTCTTACACATGACACTAGTGTAAGTTGATAAAAGGCATTCCTTGCCATAGGGGGATTTTAGTGACAAAGATGAATCAATTCTTCCTTCATGGGGAATACAACCCTATCCCATGCAGATGTTTAGCTTACAATATCTGTCAGCTCACCCAACATAGCCAGGGTAAATTTAGTGGTAGTCTGAAAGATGGGTCAGCAGGTCTCCCACTGTAAGGTATAAGGTGAATATTGTTTCCAAGGTCATATACTCAGAGCATCTGTCCTTTCCTTCTCTTTGACCATCACTCCAAAATATTGTAAAGCTAATATTGAGAGATGGAAAGAGGAATAGAATGTGATTAATTCCCCATGACTATTAGAAGGGTTATTTTTTAAAAAATGACTGAGTGTAGGACTAAAAGTTAGGGAAGAAATTATTACATACTGTATATCTTTTTCTGGGGAAAGTAGATTGTTCAAAACTGATGCAAAAATCACCTTGCCTCCATGTGGGAGTAATATAACAACTGGCACGAGGACACTTTAACAGGATTAGACAAGTTGGGTTCAACATTCTTGACTTTGGTGGAGCAGATTTTTATAGGACTGGAGGATTTGATATTAGGTGAAGCAGACAGAATCCTGGAGGCAAAATGGAACTGGAAGAGAACTGGCTCTGTTTTGCTGGATTATGTAAGAAGAGGCATTATTTTAGCAGCATGAGTGGGAAATATACCTGATGATCTTAAGAGAGAGGAGAGATGGATAGATAAAGAAGGAGGTTTGGATAGTGTAAACACACACACCTACACCACAAAACCCTTTGTGCAAAATGCTGTTGCATGACATTTGCTGACATTATCCAGATCAGGTGTCAGTCAGAACATTTAATTTACTCTTAATTAAAAGCCATTAAAAATGAGGAATCATTACTGCATCACCACCGGCGGGATTAGGACCATCAGTGGCAATTGGGTGGTGATTTAAAAAATATATTTAATGTTCCCTCGCCCATCATAAGGCTCTCAAAGTTTTTCTTGTGACAAAGGTATCTAAAATAGAGGGATAGGAAGCTTTTAATTAGTATACATTAAACATTTCTACCCAACAAATGTTGTTTTGTATTATATTTAATCATGTTCCCATATATTACCTTGCTGTAAAAGCAGTATGCAAATAGGAAACTGGATTAGCATAGGAGCTAAAAAAATAGATCTGAACCTAATTCACCATGTATTATGTTTAGTTTTATTTTATGGTGTTTTATTTTATCAATAATTGTATTTACGAGAGCATCCTTCATGTAACTGTAGCAGTGATAGCAAGTAGGCTCTTTATAGTTTACATTTTTGAAATGGTACGGTAGCTATGTTAGTCCATTTTGTTTATTCTCTGATGTGCAAGTAGGCTCTATTGCTTTGGGAGAATCACCATTGGTGCGCAAATACCGTTGCTCATTTGAGGGAGTTACACAAATTGGCTGATACATAAAAATAAATTCTGTTCAGTGGCCCATAGTGGTACGTTTTGAGCCTGAGATCTTGTGTGATTCAGTAGAGTGAGCACCAGGGTCTCATGGGCCCACATTATGCTTAGCCGTAAATTTCACTGTGTGACTTAGGGGCCCATGGTTATGAATCATATTTACCTATCTCACATTGTTGTTTTGAAAACTAGATAGGACAGTTGCTTGTGTGGCATCTGTATTTATAGCATAGTCCAGGAGTTGGCAACCTACGGCCTGCTGTGCCAAATCATCTGAGCCTCCACTGGAAGCAGTGGAAACAGCTAAAAATGCATCCACAGCTGTCATAAACGTGTTTATGACAGTTGTGGATGCATTTTATGGCAGCATTTACATCCGGGGGGGGATCACCAGTCCAGCCCCCTTAACTGTCTGAGGGAGCGTGACCCGGCCCCCAACTTAAAAAAGGTTGCTGACCCCTGGCATAGTCTGATAACTTTGTCTACTCTGAAGTCTTATTGAGCTCATTAGATTCATTCCCCAGAAAATTATGTATCCGTTTGCAACCTTACATTCTGACTATTTATCATATTTTGTGTTGAGGTTTAAATTTGGACAGAGATACAGTACATTCATTATTATGTAACAAAGTTCTTTTAGGAGATATACTCCTCAGTTATTGTGGAATCTGGCCAACTATGATAGTTGCCATATTTGAAAGCAGTTCACAAGAAGTTCTTTCTACATTATTATTTTTTAAGGTGACACAACTTTAGTCCTGGAATGTTTCAATAGCCATATAGAGTACAGCTACAACTGAGACAGTTACTGTACATGCATATGTTTTTTGTGAATCACCATATAAGAGCCCTGCTGTACCACAACCAAAATGTTGTGAGTTCGATCCTGATGGGGATCATGGTTGATTCAGCCTTCCATCTTTCCAAGGTTGGTAAAATGAGTCCCCAGCATGTTGGGGGCAAAATGCTAATTATCTTGTGAACAGCCCAGAGAGGGCACTAAGCACTATAGAGCAATATATAAGCGTTATTGCTATTGCTATATTTGATAATGAAATAACAGAACAGAAAGTTTGGTGTTGCAATATAATTGGTATTGAAATCTTTCTTTTTCTCATCCTCTCCCAAAATAATTACCCCTCTTCCCCATGCATCCATAAGCAGTCACATTTCTAGATGCTACTCAGCATCTTCAACCATACCCTTAACCAGAGCTATCCTCCTTATTGCACCAGTGTTGTTTTTCTAATGAATAGCAAGCCTGTCAGCCTACTTGATTTATGCCTGAACCTGAGACACCTATTTAAATCTCATGTAAAAACACCCTGGTGCAGATGTCAGTTTAATGCAGTGCTGGTTTCAGAGCAGTTGAGCTGTCTAGACAGTTAGAGGTGATAGGTCATTCAGAAGAATGTTACAGACCTGCGTGTGCCTTAATTGGGTTATTATGGAAAACTAAAACCAGTTTCCCATAGCTGTGGCCCATTTGATACCTGTGTTTTTCACCCTCCCAGTTTAGAAAAAATGAAATTGTTAGGTTTACTGGTGGCTTGTTAATTTCTAGTGAGGCTGCAATCCTAAAGATGCTCCACTTATTTGGCACTAAGTCTAAGAAACCTTGTAGGCTTAAGTACTGGATATCACATGGCATAATCTTCCTAAGGATATTATTGCATTCATAAAATTGCTTTAGCTGGCTGGATTGCTCAGGCTGGGAGTTCGGTTCTTCACTGTGTTTCCTGGAAGAAGATCCAGTCTGTGTGACCATGAGCAAGCTGCACAATCCCAAGGCTCCCCCAGAAGACAGGAATGGTAAACCACATCTGTGTATTCTCTACCTAGAAAACTCTGGAAAGGGTTGCCATAAGTCAACATTGACTTAACAACACACAATTATTACTAGGATTGCTTTGCAATGACACATAACTAAAAATGGTTAGTATTTTAGTTGAGACAGTAACTTTTGACACCCGACGTGTCTTGTAGATTAGCTCATTTCATAAGTGAGCTGGTTACCAAAGAAGGAAGCACCAGAGATGAAGCAGGGTCTGTGAGTTTAGGATAGGATGCTTACTACAGATTGCTGAAACCCATTAATCATATCATGTGTACTAGAGGACACCAGGCTCCACATGATCTCTATCTTGGGTTGCTTGAAGCAAAGATGCTAATCTGACCAAAAAAGAACGATCAATATCATGTCATTATAGCAGTGGGCTTTTTCCAACTATATATTTGCCAGCTTGGGACTCAAATAAAGTGGATGTTCCGTTTTTTATGAGGCCAGTATTTGTTCCATGAACTCTCATAGATTTTTAAACAGGTTTATAGGAACAAGGCAACTCTTCACATTCATGTGTGAAGCATTTCCCTGTGCTTATTGTTAGTTTTGTGGGCTATACCTTCCTGTGGTTCCATTTGTATATTCAAATCCTCTGTTAACTTCAGGCTGGGGATATTCTGTGTGCACATGTTGAGATGCATGCATGAACCTGTTCTTGGCAGTCCATGGGGAAGCTGTTACCCATGAATAAACATTATGGATAAAGTTGAGTATCCACACGCATAAGGATCCACCTACATTGAGTTTAATGAGTGTTTCATTAGAATTGTTTTAACTCGACAGATAGAAAATGGCAAGTATTAGGGAGATTTAGTGTGGGGGTTTGCATCTGTAGCTATGTTGCGTTGAAAAAATGCACATTTAAATGTTTAATGAATTCCAACCTTAATGATCTTGCTGTAATCCTTCCAGCTACTTTGCAAAGGAGGTGATCAATATTATGCCCATATTAGTAAAGTAAGACTGAGAGAGCAGATTCCTCTGGCCATGTATGTGGGATCATAGGAAAGATAGCTCATTTCTCTATGGCTCCGCATTGAAACTAGCTATAGAGCTGGGTATTAGCACCAAAATAGAATTGGAGAGTTGTGGAAATCAGTAATTTGAAATTGTGATGTTGACAACTATTAAACTGTTTATAAAGCATTAGGGCCCTAATAATATTTTATAATATTTCCCCACTTTGATAGAGTCTCAAAATATGTCACTCTTATACAGAAAGAGGTATATATATATTAAAAAGGAAGATTAGCCCTTTAACATAAAGTTAATTGTTTTGTGGAACTTCAGAAAATTCTGATTTTGTAGTTCTAACTGTCCCCTCCCCTTTATTATCTAAAATCGAATATCTTGACCCTTTCACCTTCATGAAGTTCTGAAAGTCGTCTGTGATTCATCTCAGATTCAGTCTTTGCATCATCTTAAGCTATTTGTGCTGTAACATGTCTGGCCTCTAAATTTAGTTCCCTTCACACTTCTTTGGAACATGTCTCTACCAGCAGTAAAAATGCCTTGATGGTGATGAACCCAAATGCTTGGTCTTATTAACCATAGGATGCTCTGAGTGTGGCCTTCTGTATAACATTCTTTTAGCAAGTTATAAGATTGTGATATTAGGGCACAAAAGGAGTAAATTAATAACTGATATGCAATTATTAAAAAGTCTGGCCAGGTTATCCTGCTATGGTAATAGAGTAGACCATATTGCCAGCGATTCGACACTGATCATCAGGTGGTGGTTAACTAACCTGACAATCCTAAGGACTAATGGCCTTGGGTGGTGAAGTCCACAGGGAATGGTGATGGTCCCCAAGTGAATTAAATCCCACTTAAATCCATCTTGATGGAGGGCAGCAGCTTCATCAATAATGGCCTAAGGCTGATGAGGATTTGGTGTGGCAAAAGGGCTGAGGATCAGTGATACGGATGTCATCAATCAATCAATCAATCAATCAAATTGGTACCCCGCCCAACTCAGCACTAAGCCGACTCAGGGCGGCTTCACAACATATCATAGAAAATTACACAGTTTCAAAATTACAAAATACAATTCAAAAAAGAAAAGAAAAAATACATGCTGTGATGTGGAAGGCAAATGGAAGGCCAAACAATCTTCATGGTTGATTGCCATGAAGATAGCCAATATTTGAAATCAGATACAGCACACAAAGAAGAATGCAGTTATTAATTATTTTAACCTTGACATTTAATTAGTGTACTGTGGCCTTATTATTAGCCTACCGCAGGGTTTCACAATGTTTTCCAGCCAGTGTCTGGACCTGCCCCCGACACTCCCTGGCAGGGGCCAGAAACATAGTTGCTTCCTGGGCTTACGTTTTTGGCGGTGGCAGCAATTGCACCATCTTTCCAGATTCTTGTACAACCTCCACTGCTCCCCACGGTGGCAGGAGACTTTTGGGAGCATGGTTGTTCCATTTGGATAATTTTCCGATGCTTCTCCGCTTTGTTTTGGCTACTTGAATGTGCTGCTGGGCAACTTCCTGGTTCTGCGCTGGGAACCAAGCTACTGACGCAAGCTATGCCCAGCACCGGAAGTTGACCAGCGGTACATTCAAGCAGCCGAAACGAAGTGTGGAAGCATCAGAAAATTATCCAAAATGAAGTGAAATTGCTCCGAAAAGCCTCCCGCCACCCTGGGAAGCGGCAGAGGTTGTGGAAAAAGCCATGAAAACAGTGAATTGCTGCCACCGCTGTGTTAAGTAATGCAACACAACTTCTGGAGGTGGGGGGGGGGAGGTCTAGATGTGCCCAGGAGGCCATCGTGAGCCAGATTAATGAGATACATGGGCCAGATTAGGCCGACAGGCTAGGGGTTGTGAATGCCTGGCCTACAGCGATTGTCATTCTTATGTGTCAGGTAAAAATCCGTGCATTTCTGCAGCTTTGTATATGTAGATAGTAGTTTTTAAAGAGGTTTTGAAGTAGTACTAGTTTAGATATCTGGCTACAGATCCAGAATTTGGGAGTTCAGTTCACCACCGGCCTACTAAGAGAAGAAACAGCCTGTCTAGCCACAAACAACCTGCACAAACCCAGGGTCGCTCCAGAAGAAGGGAATAGCAATCCTCATCTGTGTCTTCTCTATGTACATATAAAACCCTGGGAAAAGTTTCCATAAATGAGAATAGAATTGATGACACACAGTACAGACATATATTGGCTACCTAATACATGTTCATTTTTGTGTCCTGCTGTGGTTTCTGGATAAACCAGTTTTGTAGGCTTTTCATGCTATGTTATGTTGTACTCTGGAAAAACCACGTGTATGCTTTTTATGTGTAATCAGTTTCTACAGCTATCAGTGTACCTTTGATTATCAAGACACTTCTTTCAACCAGGACTATGGTGGTATTGTAACAACCCCCCCCCCCCAAAAAAAAAGGGGGGAGGGACAAAACACAGAAAAAAAGCCATCTGGTTCTTGAACACAATCTGAAGGGAAGAGTGGTTTATATCTTTATTAAACCCCTTATAAATTACAAATATAAGTCAGCTTTAACCCCATCCAAGTCTTATTCGGGTTGGGACAGAATTCTGGATGGTGCAGAAGAAATATCAAAGTTCCAAGAATCATGGTTAAATGTGCATGTGAGGCTCTTGTAAAAGCCAAGTTTTAAAATAAAAGCTGCAAACTTGGGTCAAAGGTGTAAATTTCAGGTTTCACTTCTTTTGATATGGATTAGATTGTCTTTATCTCGTTAGACTGAGATTGCAGTAATTCAGCATTCTCTCCTCCAATTCCTTCCCCAAACTTTGCTTTATATTGAAACACAGTCCTTATTTGGTGGAATTAGAGGCACAAAAGAATGTCAAAAACTCCATATCATAGAATAAAGTTCAGATAAAATTTAGTCTACACACCACACACAGCTCTACAGTGCTAACTCTGATGAAGATTTATATGGGGTCAAAAGCTTCCTTATGTTGGTGATTTTAATGGATTAATAAAGGTATTGCCCAACATTTCCTTCAATTTTGGAAAAATTTCCAAGGTTCTTCCTCCAAAATCACTTTAATTTAAAAATCGTAAGTACATTTTTATTTATGCAGCCATGTCAGTTGTCTAAACTCAAACATGTTTTAGTAATAGATAGATGAAAAGGAGCAGTGTTTTTTTCTTTTCTACATGCGTGTGCACACGCACGCATGCACGCACGCATACACACGCACATATTTCAAAGCCACATGTCTGAGAAATAGCCTTGCTTGCTAATTAATAAAAACAAATGGCAAATGTGAATTTCATCAAGTTTGTGTTGAAATAAACAGTTTTGTCTTGAAGGGAACTCTGCATCTGATGATGTGATAACTGTATTGCCTTTTTTGGCCTGCAATGTTAAAGAGAGGGTAAGCACTTTCTACTCCTCTACAGCAACAGGAAAGGGAGGGAGAATGGCTATAAAGGCAGCATGTCCTTTTCATTGATGCTGCTGAAATAACCATGAAGAAAAAAAGGGGGGCAAACCATAAAGCTTCATTATGACTGTGCACTTGATTTTTTAAAAAAATAAGTTGTAACTCACTTTGCCTTATAGCATAAATTCCAATTGCAAGTATAAAACAAAATTCTCCTTTTTCTATCTGCCCCATTAAACACATGAACATCTGTCAAGAATTGTGTATATTTTGCCGTGATGTCACCTGAGTGTTTCCAGCTGAACAAAAATTAACTTATTTTTAACATTTCATTATTTGAAAACTCTTAACACCCCAGGCAGTACATATGTCATAACTTATAAAGGAAATAGACTCAGAGACCTATTTAATGCTCAGATGAGAAACTACACACACACACAAATAATAAATCTTTAGCATTTTTGTTTTTAAACAACAGTCCCTTCTTTGCCACATGGTGAGCTTCACTCAAAACTTGGAAAGGATGTACCTAAAGACATTCTCTGGATCATCAGAAAGTAAGCAAAACAAAAATGCTGTAGCACTTTGAAGACTAACTGTTATATTTTAATGTTAGTTTCCGTGGATCAAGTCCACTTCGTCAGACATGAGAAGTGAGGCTTCATGTTATCAATTTATACACATCAGGTACAGAGTGGTTGATTAGCATAACAGATAAGCATACAAAATCAGCGTGGCTTCATACAATTGGTAATGGCAGATTATCTTCAGTTGTTGTTCAAGATTAGCCCTAAATCTCCCTATTTTTCAATTGCAAATACTGTACTGTAGTGTGAAGATGCTATTTCAATTGAAAAAAATTCTCTTGATGGTGATCTTTGGAGGAGATTTGAGGAGAAAGCTTGGAGTACATGTTTTAGATGATGATGATGATTATTATTATTATTACTACTACTACTACTTAAGGTGAGGATTAGTTCTTCCTTGTGCTCTCTGCGAATCACAAATATGCACAGAACCTCTGTTAGAATCTTCACAGCTAAAAAGAAGCTTTTACTGTTAGCTTAGACCTACCCTATGACACATGACAGTGTGCCAAGTGGCTTTTCCTCTCAGTTTATTGATATGAGGATTAGCTCAGTCTAATAAAAGTGTTAGCTAAGCAAGATGTAACATTTGCACTCAGCCATCATGTTCATGTGAGTGATGCAGTTATCAAAAGATGGTTGGTGCAAAACCTTTCTTTTACTCTGTTAAGGAGTTTTGCTTCTTGCTACCTGAGAGCCATATAAGCAAGGAGCTTTTCCCCCCAACAGTGATTACTTTCCTAGTAAAGCATTCTTCTTGTGAGATGAGAAAGTATATGTTCTCTTTCGTGGTCCATGAGCATCCATACTTTTGGTTTTTCCTCCGTGTATGCGCGGTGGCAAAACCCAAAGTATGAATGCTCACAGGACACTCAGAGAACTATTCTTATGGTAGATAACCTACCCTTTCTGCTAAGCTTGGTGGTTTGACTTTGAGCAGATTCACCGCTGTTTTCTATGGCTGCATCATTGTAGTGTAATTCTTCACTTGGGGTTATAAACTATTTGCAGTAAGCATTTGGATTTCCAAAGAGTAGTTTTCCCACAATTCAGCATAGGCTCACTGTTACACTGTTACCGGAATCTGCTCCTCTGATGCAGGAAGGTAGATTATCTAAAGCAGGTGTACAAAACTAGAAGAAGCACAAAGGAAAGATCTGATGTCAGATAGTTACTTTGAGGCATACCTGTCAAGTATCCCGAATTGGCCGGGAAATCCCCTATTTTGGCACTCATTCCTCCCCTTTCCCGCCGCTGTCCCGTGTTTTGAGCGGCGGGGAAAGGGTTACTGCGCATGTGCGCAGAACCCCTTTGTGCATGCACAAACATGTTCTGCACCTGCACAAAAATGTTCTGCGCATGAGCAAACGGGTTCTGCACATGCGCGAACGGGTTCTGTACGTGCATGCGCAGAAATGTCCCATATTTTTGGGAGCCACGCTTGACGGGTATGCTTTGAGGTGATAGTTCAAGATTTTCAGTCCAGAAACAAACTTTTAGAAGCTATTCTCATTTCTTGTTTCTATAGAGAAAGTTTAGGTATTTCTGAACCAGAGTTTTCATCTTACTTTATTACTGTTTCTAGTTCAGGATCTCTGATGACTTTTTCCTTTTGCTTGAAATTATCTGCTTTTGTATCAGTTGCCTAGTGGCTGGAGAATCCTGATTTTTCTAATGTCGTGTCCCGATCAAACTCTGGACTGCCAAAATGAAGCCACTTTCTTCCCTTTGTCGTTGCCCAAACCCAATGTCTCTGGGAACAATTGGAAGACCAGTAAATGAGCCGTATTTTTTGTCTCTCCACATTCACACCGTGTGTTGTTGACTGCTAGCAGCCCCCCGGTCCCCCGAGCACGTTGATCTTGCATTTAGGGACTCCAACCCTCAGCCTATTCAGTGTCTTCCAAGTGACATAGGAGAGGTTGAGGTCTTCAGCTATATCCTCCTTTAGTATTGTTCCTTGTCCAGCAAGCTCTTTCCTCCATATTCTAATTTGGTTTCTAATACCGGATCGGACGAAAGGAACTGAAGAATCCGGATTGTCTAGTAGAACATTAAAACTACTTTAGTATGTTGTTTATACCTACGTGCAAACTCTTTCATGGTCTCTCTTATATTCTGTATGAGCAGTATTCTTCCACACCTTTTCCCCCCTCTTTCTGTGCTATAGTGCATTCACTGCTTTATGATTGTAACAGTCTGGCTCATTTCTTCTCCCGTGTCTAGGTCAGACATTAAACTGCCAAAATGAAGCCACCTTTTCGTGAATTCATTCTGTAGTTCCTTTTGTCTGACCTAGTGTGAGAAAGATTAGCCAGCAACACAAGGATGCCATTACCAGGGTACACCCAATTGTGGGTCAGGAGTGCTGACTTGGACTTCTGGTAATTGAAGTCCAAGAACACCTGAAGTGCCAAGGTTCACCATCACTGATCTAGGTCACACCTTCCCTTTAGGCTTTGTTGTGCAAAATAACTGACGTGAAATAAGGATCAGGACTGTGTTGCAAATCCAGATGGAGAGCCAGCTAGTAGCAAAATAATCACATCAAAATGTGAAAGTCAGGTTGTTCTTTCTATGTAGCCCATAGTATCAACAAGAGGGAGAGAGAGCTGTGTACTGCAGCAGGCAAACTGAAATGCACAAATGAAAATGGACTTTGTCTGCCAGCTGCCCTCTATTTTAAGTTGGAAAGTGTTCTCTTTGCTGGCTTGGTAGCAGGGCGAACGGTCCTTTCCTGATTGCTGCTGCCAGTTTCCTGACATGCTGTAATGTGGCAGCCAGAAGCATTTGTTCACAAAAACTCAAGCAATGTTTTTTGGCTCCTCTCATCTGGTTGGGATAATTGTTTGCCTTCCTATTTCAAAACATAAACATGAATATTTCCCCATACCTCCCCTTTAGCATGTATTGATAATTTTTTCCTTCTTTTTATGCCTGTGGTTGCAGAAGAGAATTAAAAAAAAATCTGAAACAACAAATGTGTCCAGGCAAGACATTAAAGGACAATTTGGGATTTACAGCCAATTTCTGCACAGCTGTTATAATGGTTTCTTTGGGCATGAGAAAATGTTGCTGGACGATCTCAGGCAAATCACATTTCTATTTTTTCCCCTGTGGATATTTTTCCATTGTAAAGTTTTAGCCACGATTGTAAGAAATACTGAAGGAGGCACCTTTTGTAGTCCTACTTGTTGAGCATTCATTCCAGAGAATATTTTCTATATATTTTTTAAAAAGCCTCAACCCCTGAAGCAATCAGTGACGGTCAAAGCCCCACTCCAGTGTCCTCTTCTCTTTTGCAGAGAAATTAGGCCAGCATTTCTAATTTGTATATAGTAGTAACAAAAAGTATTTTTTTTTAAAAAAAAAGGTTTACTGTAGTACTGTGACTTACGTATGATGCATCTCTGACACCCCCCCCCCCCCCGCACGGCAGAGCAGGCTGTCTAGCAGCCACTGCACAAGGAGTAGCGGCAAGAAGCAGAGTCTTACTATAGTTCTAAAGGTGAGGCAGAAGTGTTGGTCAGGAAGAGGTGAGTTCAGAAGCCGGTCGTTAAAGAACAGAGACAAAAGGTTGAAGAGTAGTCATGTTAATCTACAAGCCAAGGGTCCAAGGTCCAGGGTCAGCAAACAGGCAAGAGGTACAGGTTCAAGTGGCACACGGTCAGAATGCACAGAGATAGTTCAGACAACGCTTCTGCTGGCATGGTCGTCTCCTTAAAAGGGTTCAGGCTCAGGGATCACAGCTGGGGATAGTCTTTGCAAATGGGCCCTTGCCTCTCTTCTTCGCACCTGTAGCTCATTGCACAGCTGCTGCCTGCATCTTTTTGATGTGCTTGGCTCTGCCTCCTCTTTACTGATACTAGGTGCCTCAGCAGCTGATGGCTAAGCTCCTGTCAGTTCTTGATCAACTTGATCAAGAGAAGGCAATTCCATGCTGCCATTGGGCTAAGGTGCTGGCAGAAAGTCTTCCTCATTGGACTCGGTTCCAGGACAACAACAGAAGCAAATTGTAATACAGTGGAACCCCGGATAACGACACGATTAGACAACGTCAAAACCGCATAACAACGCTATATCTTTTGAAAAATTATGCACCGGGTAGTGACATTGCGTTGTTATCAGATGGATTATGTTTCATCTCCTACCTGTTCACGCTGTTTGGGGATGAAAAAAAATTGCCATTTTGGGTCCCTGTTTCCGGCTCTCTGCCTCCCCAGGAGAGGCTGGGAGGAGCTATTCTGCGCTATTTCCGCCTTCCTAGGACCTTCCTGTGTCGAGCAACAGCTGATAATAGTTGTGGCCACCATTTTGATTTTTGTGTTTTGGACTACAATTTCCAGAAGCCCAAGTAAAACAAAATCAAAATGGCAGCCACAACTATTATCAGCACAGGAATGTCCTAGGAAGGCGGGAATAGCGCAGAATAGCTCCTTCCAGCCTCCCAGGCCCTACTGGGGAGGCAGATAGCCGGAAACAGGGATCCAAAAATGGCGATTTTTTTTTTCGTCCCCAACCAGCATGGAAAGGTAGGAGATCACATTGTCCTTTTTGTAGGGGTGGGCAGAGGCACGGAACGGCTCCCCCGACCCTCACGGAGGCAGCCGGGCTTTTTTTTTAGCATTAGCCAATGCATGCCCCGGACAATGACAAAAATCGGACAACGCCACGACTTGTGGAACCAAGTTCTGTCATTATCCGGGGTTCCACTGTATGGAATATTCTGACTAGCTTTGTAGTAGCTCTGTTTTAGGGTTTTCTATGACCAAGGCCAATATTCACCAGGGGAACTCCCAAGAGTGTTGTAGGTGGTTCTGGATCCGTGTTTGCTGATGCCCTTCAAATCTTCTGCTATAGGTTTTGGTATATTATTATTATTATCGTGTCAGAAGCACACAAAGATCCTTTCTGGGTTGAAAGGGTTTTTGCTGGAGGAACTCCGCTCAGGGGACGCCCAAATGAGGCTCCTTTCATGTCCCCAAGATCTTTTCTCACCAAAGTGGTCCTTATTTTTTTACTTAAAATTTCTTGCTTTCAAACTGCTAAGTTGGCAGGTGCTGGGACAGATGGGCACTCATTCCATCATGCGGTACTCAGGTCTCGAATTGCCAACTTTCCGACCTTCCAGCTAACAAGGCAAGCTTCTTAACCACTGAGTCACCGCAGTCCCTCAGTTTTAGGGTCTGTAACCTGCTCCATGGGTGGCTACTCCTTTTGACTTCCTGTGCTTTTGTCCTTTTGGCTCAGTTAGCCTCATTTTAACTTGTTCTTTCCCCAGAGTCTTACTTTATGTGTTAACTATGCATAGATAGGATTTCAGAATTAATCAGGGAATTGCTCTGGATATGTATAACAAGTAAATATCAACTACCTCAGGAGTTCTCAACCTTTTTATGGTGGGGGCCGGGTCATGCTCCCCTCAGGCAGCTTCAGGGGCCAGATGGCCATTTTGTCCTTCCTCCACTACATGGCACTTCCTGATGTGGTGGAGGCGGGGGGGGGGCACATGAAATGGTGCCACCAGCCGCATCTGGCCCACGGGTCTCAGGTTGAGAATCCCTAAACTAACCTATTGGTGGCAGGAATTAATTTCCTATGAATTGGTGAATAGCATATGCTTATTTATTCTAAATTTACTTTTCTGTTCAATCTGCTGCTTTTTAGCAGTTTATCCTCTTTATCAAACTCATACAACTTGCTTCGTTACCATTCTGTAAACGCACCCTCTGTAATCTTCGTTATATATGATCCTTCCGTTAATCTTCCAGCACATTATCCATGCCTGTTTTGTATTCTTCATACTTTAATGTTCTTTTATTAAAGAGTATGATTAAAATGGGCATTAGCTGCCTCTTGGAATCATAGAAACAGAACTGTCCCAAGTGGATAATTTTATACTTCAGGCCTTAATGCCAAATGCCTTTCTAATTTACAGGACTATTCAGCCATGGAGATTTCCCAAATGTGAAACATGTTCCATTGCTCCACATTTTCTACAATTAAGACATTTTCCTAACAACCGTATGAATGAGTTATTTCCTCTTAAATTAAATACTGCTCTTTCCTCCTGTTTAGTAACAGTAGAAACCAGAATGATTGCTGCTTTTCAGGGAAATTTGGTCTAAACCATACTTTTTTCTTTTTCCTAATGCGTGTTTAAAATATTTGAGGTTTGTTCCTTGAATGTTTCATTGCAAACAAATATGGTTCAAATATGGAAGGATATAATTGCTGAGCTAAATTTCTCCTTGAGAGGAGAGTTTTACTTCTGGAAGGATTTTTGAGTTGTGCATGTGGCTGTATTTTTTATTATTATTTCTTTCATGAGACAGATGACCCTTCTGCTATCAGAGATGGAATAACTCTGGAGAACTGTAGCACGTGTTTTTCCTGCATATTTAAATTGGCTCTTATATTGTAGATGTTTATAATCTTATCAGAATTCTGCTCCAAATAAAAAGAACAGTTATAGTTGTATGAATTAATACTTGTTAGCCAGCACCACATTTCTATTTCCAGAAAGTGTCGTGTGTTCTCCTATAGATAAATTCTTTTCAAGGTATTTTAACGTCTCCCTATTTTGAAAGGCATTCTTTGTTTTCATCAATTCATCTCTTTTTCTCAAAGCATCATGCTTCCATGGGACATAATGGATTCCTCTGATATATAGGGAGCTTTTTGTGGAACCATTTAATAGGCCAGCTGAGTTTGCATGCAAAGTGTCTGTGTAATAATTAAGCTACACACTTGGATTCAATTGCCATTCAGAATGGAGAATAGTTCAATTTTTATCAGTTGCACGCTGGCTGGAATACATTACTGACAAGGTCTACAGAAGTTGGCATCATTCTCCATGGCGTTAGCTAAGCATTAATGTAAAAAATCTAGCTCAACTTAACAAAGCCATCTTTTCTTCTTGTTCTGCCAAATCTGAATATTGGCAATCCTCATGGCGATCAGCCACGAGAATATAATGCAATGGCCTTTCATTTACCTTCTGCATTACAGTGTGACACTTGTACCACTGATCCAGTTCCGCAAGTCACTTTATGATCCTGAGCCCTTTGGGCACACAGAGTCCTCCTCAGCCCCAGGCAAGTATTGATGAAGTTGCTGCCCTCCATCAAGATGAACACTTCCATATGCCTATAGTGATAGGGATGAAAATATCAGGTCCAGTAGAACCCCACATAATGAAAACAACTCCGTTCCATAGAGCTCTTCGCTATGCAGTTTTTTCGTTATGCGGTTCCCTATGGGAGATACCCAACATTTGTTGTTGTTCAGTCGCACAGTCGGTTCCGACCCTTTGCGACCCCATGGACCACTGTTCTCCAGGCGCCTCTGTCCTCCACCATCCCCCTCAGCCCTCCCAGCTCTGTTCCCATTGTGTCTACAATGCCATCTAGCCATCTCATCCTTGGCCTTCCCCTTCTTCTTTTGCCCTCCACTTTTCCCAACATCAAGCCCTTCTCAAGTGAATCCTCCCTTCTCATTTAATGTCCAAAGTATTTTAGCTTCATCTTTACTATTTGACCTTCCAATGAGCAGTCAGGGTTAATTTCTTCTAAGATTGACCTATTTGTTCTCCTCGCTGTCCAGGGGACTCTCAAAACCCTCCTCCAACACCACATTTCAAAGGCATCTATTCTTCTGCGTTCAGCCTTCCTAATTGTCCAGCTCTCACATCCGTACATTACTACTGGGAAAACCATTGCTTTGACTATTCTAATTTTTGTTTTCAATGTGATGTCTCTGCTTTTCACTATGTTCCCCAGGTTTCTCATTGCTTGTCTCCCAAGAATCAGTCGCCTTTTTATTTCATGGCTACAATCCCCATCTGCAGTGATCTTTGATCCTAAGAAAGTAAAATCTGTCACTGCTTCTACTTCTTCCCCATCTATTTTCCAGGAACTGATTGGGCCTGTTGCCATTATCTTGGTTTTCTTGATATTTAGTCTCAAGCCAGCTTTTGCACTCTCCTCCTTCAGCCCAATCAAGAGATTCTTTAGGTCTTCCTCACTTTCTGCCATTAGGGTGGTATCGTCTGCATATCTCAGATGGTTGATGTTTCTCCCAGCGATTTTAATCCCATATTGTGATTCCTCCATCCCTGCACTGCGCATTATGTGCTCTGTGTATAGGTTGAATAGGCATGGTGACAAAATGCAGCCTTGTCTTACTCCTTTTCCTATTCCAAACCACTCTGTCATTCCCTGTTCTGTCCTAACTGTTGCTTCTTGGTTCATGTACAGATTTCTCAGGAGGCATATGAGGTGCTCTGGTATTCCCATCTCTTTAATTACTTGCCACATCTTGTTGTGGTCCACACAGTCAAATGCCTTAGTGTAGTCAATAAAACAAAAGTAAACTTGTTTCTGGTATTCCTTTGTTTTCTCCATGATCCAGCGTATGTTGGCAATGTGGTCTCTAGTCCCCCTGCCTCTTCTGAAACCTGCCTGCACCTCTGGTAATTCTCTTTCCACATGCTGCTGAAGTCTATCCTGTATTATCTTGAGCATCACCTTACTGGCATGTGGGATGAGCGCGATTGTTCAATAATTTGAACATTCTTTGGCATTGCCCTTTTTTGGGATTGGGACGTATACTGATCTTTTCCAATCCTGTGGCCATTGTTTTGTTTTCCAAATCTGCTGGCATATTGAATGCAGTAATTTGACGCCGTCATCTTTTAGCGCTTTGAAAAATTCAACTGGGATACCATCATTTCCACTAGCTTTGTTGTTTGCAGTGCTCTTTAGGGCCTTTATGACTTCACTCTCCAGGATGTCTGGCTCAAGTTCTACTTCTTCATCATTGTGATTGTCAGGAGTGTTTTTTTTCTTTTTTAAAATAAATTTTATTTCTCGATACACATCCAATAATTAAAAAAAAACAAGAGATAACACACAGAACAATATAAGAAAATAAAGGACAAAATACACAATAATATAAATAAACAGAGAAAGAGAGAAAAGAGAAGGAGAAAAAAAAAAGAAACAGAGCAAAATATCACCACGTGCTATATACAATGCTACGGAGACAGAATTTCCCCTTTTATCTATTATCGTCTCAAAAATGCAATGTAATCCGGCACTGGCAATTGCCCATGACCATTAATCAAGGTATAATCTATCAAACATTTCCAAATTTCCTGAAATTTGCTTTCATTAATTAACCCTTTTCTTAAATTTAACTCCCAGGTAAGCTTATCATTCAGCGCAGTATTCCACAACTCCTTATACCAATCCTCTATTTTTGGGGTAACATCACATTTCCAATATCGCACTATACACTGTCTAGCACTGGATAACATAATTGCTAACAATTCCCTTTTTTGTTGCTCTACCACCTCCACATCTGTTAACAAAATTAAAATTACATCCAATTTCATTCTTACATCTAGAATTCTCCCAATTTCGTGTTCCACCTTCAACCAGAATGAGTTCGTCTCTTTACACCCCCACCACATATGCTCATATGTTCCAATTTCCTCCTTACACCTCCAACAAAATTTCGACTTTGTATTGTCAATTTGGTGTAGTCGTACCGGAGTCAAGTACCACTTCCACAATAATTTATAATTGTGCTCTTTTATTCTTACAGACAAAGACCTCATTATTCTCCTTTTCCATTTAGCATTCCACTGCTCATCTGTAATTATGATATTCAAATCTAGCTCCCATGTTTCTTTTAAAGCTTTCTGATGCTGATCTGAGTCATCTAAAACCTTATATATTTTGCTTACTAACCCCTTAACCTTTACCTGCCCACTTTTTAGACTAAGTACCAACTCTTCAAATTTCGTCCGCTCCCTATCCAAGCTCGTTTCATCTAAATATCTTTTATTCCAACTATCAATAGACATCAGTTGAAGCCAATTCAATTTAAGTTGTCTACCTAAATCTAACTTTCTTTCCTTGTCTCTACATGCTATTATCCAATCCTTTAATAAAGTTATATTATTCTTATTCAATACTTCTTCTAATCTCCTATCCATTTTCAGTGGGAATGATTTCATATCACTCAGGCCTAATATTGGGGACAACCCTGGTGCCAATTTATTTTTCAATAATGTCCAAGTTTTTAAAAGAGCTTTTAACAATTTATTTGTAACATTAATTTTTACTTTCCCTTTGCCCAAAAACATTAATATTTCTTCACCCAGTTTCTCTCGCAATTCAATTTTTCCCCAAATCGATTCTTCTTTCACTAAAATTTTACAAATATTCTTCAATTGAAATGGCCAATAATAATTTTTAATATTTGGAATTCCTAACCCGCCCTTTTTTTGTGATGAATACCATAAAAACTTTGGTATCCTGGCCCTTTTTCCACCGTTACAAAAATTATTTAATATAGTTTGAAAAACCTTTAATTCCTTCTCTTTCATGTATATTTGCAGGGTATCAAATAAGAAATTTAATTTGGGTAAAAGCTTCATTTTACATAGCGAAACGCGTCCAAACCACGACAAATTTAGCTTCTTATACCGTAAAATCATTTCTTTTAATTCTTTTTCCAATTTATCATAATTTAACCTCTTTAAATTATCGTATTTATTTGAAATGTTTATCCCCAGGTATTTTATATTATCTCTAATTTGTATTTTAAATTTAGCCTTTAAACTTTCTTGTATGTCCAAATCCACATTAAAAAGAATTGCTTCTGACTTATCCCAGTTTACCTTAAGTCCCGTCACCCTTTGAAAGTCCTCTAAATGCCCATATATCTTCCCTAGTGCATTCTGTGGATTTTTTATTGTTATTAGGGTGTCATCAGCATATTGGCTAATTTTTATACCCTCAATTCCAATTAATTCCTTATCTTCCCTTATTACATTAGCTAACAATTCCATGGCCATTATAAATAAAGATGCCGACAATGGATCTCCTTGCCTTGTGCCCGCTTCCAATTTAATCTCCCCTGTTAATTCCTCATTTAATTTAACCCTAGCCGAGCCTTGCTGATACAACTGCTCAATTACCCCACAAAATTTTTGTCCGAATCCATATTTCTTTATAATTTCCTTTATAGTTATCCATTGGATCGAGTCAAAAGCTTTGAATATATCCAGGGATAAGAAACCCACATGCTCCTCTTGTTCCTGAGCAATAATTGTCAAGTCAACCATCCTTCTCGTCAAATCCGACATATACCGATCCCTCATAAATTCCACTTGATCCTTATTAATGTATTTGCCACTAAAACTATTAAATCTATTAGCTAAAATTGCCGTAAAAATTTTTGCGTCCTGATTCATCAGGGAAATCGGTCTATAGGATTCAATTTTTTCCAAATTTTTCCCTACCTTTGGAATTAAAATTATAATTGTACTATACCACGATTTAGGAACTCTCCCTCCTTCCAAAATATAATTAAAAATCCTTTCCATTTTTGGTAACAACATCTCTTTAAAGTCTTTATAAAACTCCACCGATAAACCATCCTCGCCTGGAGCCTTGCCTATCCTTAACCTTTTTATGACCTCCTTTATTTCCTTTTGTGTTATCTTTTCATCCATATAACTCCTATGCTCCAAGCTTAAATTTATTCTTGACCGCTTATCTAAATATCGCTCTAATTCATCCTTATTTACGTCCTTCCTCGAATACAATTCCTGATAAAAAGCCTTGACAATTTGAATTTTATCTACTAACTTATTACACCTTCTACCATACTTATCTATCAAAACTGAAATTCCTCTTTTATCTTTCTTTTCTTCAGTCGCTCTAGCTAATAGCTTAGAATTTTTATTACTGTACTCGAAGTAGTCTCTTTTCAAATAAATTAAATTCTTCTTTACCTTTTCAATATCTTTTTCAATAAATTCTCTTTTTAATTTTTGCATTTTATCGAATATGTCCCTATCTCCCGTTCTTGCATGAATATCCTGCAATTTCCTTATTTCGTCCTCTAACTCTTTTTCCTTTTCCTTATTTTGCCTATTATTAATACAAGAGAGCCTTATGCTTTCTCCCCTAAATATTGCCTTCATGGTATCCCATAATATTCCATCATTTACATCCTTTGTATCATTAATTTCCCAGCATTCTTCCCATCTTTTTATTATCGTTTCCTTACTCTTTTGATCTCTATATAACCTTGTATCATAGCTCCATGTACCCCTTTTTTGTTTTTCATCACTTAGTTTAAATTCCGTAATTGTCAGGAGTGTTGAGGTCCTTTTTGTAGAGTTCCTCTGTGTACTCTTTCCATCTTTTCTTAATCTCTTCTGCATCAGCTAGCTCCTTTCCTTCTTTGTCCCTTATCATGGTCATTTTTGCTTTAAATGTTCCCTTAATTTCCCCGATTTTTTTGAAAAGATCTCTGGTTCTGCCTCTTTTGTTGTTTTCCTCCATTTCCTCTGCACTGTTCTTTTAGGTAGTTTTCCTTATCTCTCCTTGCTTTTCTTTGAAATTCTGTGTTCAAATGATTGTAGTTTTTCCTTTCTCCTTTGGCTTTTGCGTTCCTTCTTTCCTCTGCTATTTTAAGAGCCTCATCAGACAACCACTTTGCTTTCTTACTCTTCTTTTGGTATGGTTTTCTTTGCTGCTTCCTGCATGATGTCCCTCATCTCCGTCCATAATTCTTCTGGTACTCTGTCTACCGAATCTAAGCCATTAAATCTGTTCATCACCTCCACCGTGTATTCTTTAGGGATGCTGTCTAGGTGATATCTTTCTGGTCTCCGTGTTTTCCCTATTTTCTTTAGTCTAAGCCTGAATTTTGCGATCAATAGGTTGTGATCTGAGCCACAGTCTGCTCCAGGTCTTGTTTTTGCTGACTGTATGGAGGTTCTCCATCTTTGGCTGCAGAGTATGTAGTCAATCTGGTTTCGGTGTTGGCCATCTGGTGATGTCCATGTGTATGTGTTACCCAACATAACAAAATAAAATGTTCATTAGCCAGGGTTCCCATTAAGCGGGTATACCTGGTTACCAAAACCCCCACATAATAGAAATTTTTCCTGTTGTGCGGGGTACCACCATTGCATAATGAACACTTTTATGTGACTTTTTCGCTATGCAAGGTACCACTGTACTAACATTAGGGTAATTATTTCTACTCGACAAGATTGAAATGGTTGTTCTATGTGTTTTTATTTAACTACATGTGAGCCTGGACTTCTTCAGATACTTCTATGAAATACTACAGTTTAAAATAGAAGACTGCTGCTGCTAGTCAGCAGGTTGGATCCAGAATCTGTCTTCTGTTAATGGAAGGGCTTTCCTCATAGAAGGTCCATACTTCCACTTGGTTCAATGGGGACCCTCTGTGTTGCATATTCAGGAAGCTTTAGTGGCTGCTGTGGAATGAAGAGAGAGGTAGTCCATTTTCAGTAGCCCAGCTGCCCTTGCAGAGATCTGGATCCAATTCATGGTAAACCAGGGGTAGCCAACCTATGGCCCACAATGCCACACCAGAAGCTGAAGAGGATGCATTTATGACAGCTGTAAACATTACCCCCTGCGCAAATATGCCCACGGATGTCGTAAATGTGTTTACAACAGCCATGGATGCATTTTGTGGTAGTGTTTATGGCGGGGAAAACCAGCTCAGCTCTTCTGGGTGTGTGGTCAGGCCCATGGCATAAAAAGGTTGGGAATCCCCTGCTGTAGACAGTATTGACCTAGAAAGATTAATTATGTGGTTTTAGTATAGGATAGGGCTGTGAAAGAGACGCAGTAGATTCTTCATTATCACCTTGGAAGGAATTTTCCAGTTCTAACAAGATTCCTTGTCACCAGTGGGAGTGAGACAAGGAGGCCTTATTTTCTCCATTGACATTTCTGCAAGCTGCACATAGTGCAGCCTATTTAAAACTAGTGTCCCTTCACTGTAAGAAGCAGAACATATGCACAAACATAGAGGTACTAGCCTTTTTATTTAAAAAGATAGAAACAAAACCATCCATATAAGGCTGCAGCATCTGTCACTTTGATTCTTGCAAATCATGTATGTCATATAATGTATGAAAAATATATAATTTGCATAAAATTGTTAAGTCCTGGAAATATTTTGCCCTCTCACAGGGCAGAGTGAGCATTCTTAAAAATAAAATTAAAAACTTATTTTCCCATCTGAAGATAAAAGAAGCAAGCATTTACATCATGTCCTCCAGAATGCTCAAAAATTTATGTCATTTTTATTTTTATTTGTTACATCTCTTTAATTGTTCATCTTGGTGGTTGAAGAAGACGAACAATGAGTAGGCGACTAGTTCCAGAATAATCTATCCTGAAGATTACTTCTGCTTTTTCTCATGGCTATAAATATACCATTTTATTATTGTTGTTTTGCACTATGGAATTAGTTACAGAAAAATGAGGCAAAATCTGGTCTCCTGTGAATAAAATCTGAGGGAATGTATCTGAAAATAGCAGGTAAAAAAAGTATAAACCTTGCCGTGCATAGACTTTTAGGCAAGTATTAACAGTTATTTTATATTTCACAGTTCCTCTGATTCCTGAGGTACTTTAATTGAACCAGCACAGTTTTGGACTTTGAAGGTGTTTTCATAAAGTAATTTCCATACGTCACCTCACAATGTGTAGAGAAGGTGTTCATGAACTGAATAGGAAAAACACAGCACCAAGGTGCTATCCAGTTTCAAAAGGCAGCCTCATTTTTCTACATTGATCCTGATTCTCTTTAGATATCCGATCACAGAGATGTGTGACAATATGAACTGGCAGTTAGCTTTTGCTGAGTAGCTGATCAGTGTTCTGGATTTTTTTGTTTGTTTGTTTGTTTGTTTACATGTTCCTACCATCTTAACAGGGGTCGTGGTAGCTTAGTGGTTAAAATGCTGAGCTTGATGATCAGAAGGTAGGCAGTTTGAGACCTGAGTGCTGTGCAATGGAATGGGTGCCTGTCATCTGTCCCATCTTCTGCCATCCTAGCAGTTCGAAATCAAGAAATTGCGAGTAGATAAATAGGTACCACTTCTGTGGGAAAGGTAGTAGCATTCTGTTTTATAAAATAAAACTTGTCTAGTCAAGCCTGCCACATGACCACAGAAACATCTGCAGATGTAGAAAGCACTGGCTCTTTGGCTGTAAACTGAGATGAGCACTGATCCCTAGAGTCAGACTCAGTCACAATTGGCTTTCAAGCAAGGGAGACATTTACCATCTTAACCCCAGTTAAGGGACCCAGGCCAACTCAAAAGGGAGAGAGCAGAACTGTACTCCCAAGAGAGGGCATTTTACACCCTGGGAGCAGCCACAGAAAATGGCCTTCAGTTGTGTCCCCACCAAATGTCCCTGTCAAGGCAGTTATCGTCTTCTTCCGTGTCTACGTCAGACATTAAACTGCCAGAATAAAGACACCTTTGGTGAATTCATTCCATAGTTCCTTTTACCAACCCCAGTGTGGGAAAGATTAGGCAGTATAACAAAGTTGTCATTGCTTGGGGTACTCCCAATTGTGGTTCAAAAATACAGTAAAACCCTGACTTGCGAAATAGGCCAGGGTCCCCTGGCCTATTTTGTAACTCGCATTTTTTTCGTAACTCGAAGCATCAATTAAAATAAATAAAAACGGAGATTCCCTACCTTCTGGCTGCTCCTTCCTTTTCTTACACTTCCGGAGGTGTGGGGGAGTGGCTGGGAGTGTTGTTTAGTGCACAAAATGGCGGCGGCGCTATTTTGGGCGTTAAAAAACAATTTTCATAACTCGAGGTATTTTGTAACTTTTTTTTGTAAGTTGGGACCCCGGGCTACGAAAAAATCATTTCATAAGTTGAAAAATTCGTATCTCGAGGAGTTCGTAAGTCGGGATTTTACTGTACCACAATCTTTGAGTAGGCTTTCTGTCTTCCTCTGTCAAGGCAATGATACTGATAGAAAGATCTTAAAGGCTGAGAAGAATCATAATGGATCCCACAGTGATGATGGTGTCAATGATGCTGCTGGGACCAAGAAATATATACTAGAAGTATACTTTGGTGATGGTTCATTACCAGTATTGTGTTGAGTGGATGGCATGTCTGCCTGAAGCTGTCAGTTATCCTCTTTGCTCTTATTTTAAACAATACAGTATATCTTAGCAAATTGCTCGTTTCCATCAATCCACCCACCCACCCACTGACCGATTTACAGAGGGTCCATTGCTCAGTTGTTGATCATCTGGCATGTATAAGAGTCCTGTGTTCAAGACCTGGCCTAGAATTATCCCTGTATTTTCCTATTGTTGCTGCTGATCCATGTTGATAAGCTCAATTTAGATGGATCAATAATTTTAAATTAGTATTTGAAGGCAGCTTCCTGTGTTCCTCAGTCTCCTTTCCTTACTTTGCTAAATGAAGGTGTGTGCTACTCACACTGTGCTGCTTTTGAGACTCAACTGGCATCTGCTTATTCTGGAGCATACTCAGCAATCTTGGCATTCTGTTTGTATATGGACTCAGCTAACTTTCCTGGTGTGAGGTGATGCTAATTCCCAACTCTATAATTGCCAAATATAAAGAAGACTGAGCACACTGTATATAAACCAATTTTAAAAAATTATATGGGCTTTCAGAGAACATAAGTCACTCATTGGATTTTAACCAAATGTAGTAATTTAGAAAAGAACAACCAGGAGGAGGGAGGAGCCTAAGGTTGGAGTGATTTCTGTCGTCTCCTTCTCCAGACAAAAAAAAAATGTCCTATTTGGGTAAAAAGTACCACGGAAGTTGCCAAAAGATAGCTACTGCAGTCCTTTGGATGATAAGGTACTGTGGGAGGTGTTGAAGGTCCTGTTGAAAAACTATTTGCTGATAAATCTTCTGTTGAAAAATACCGGAGAGAAAAGTCCTAAGAAGCAGAGTCCTTTGGCTGCAAGGCTTTTTAAAGCAATAGACCTGCCATCTCTCTTTTGTTGCTGTGAGGACTTTCTTTTTCACCTTTTTGCCTCTGATACAATTTTGGCGGAAAAGGCTTCATACAAGATTGGTTTGGAAAAGTTTACAGTTTATCCACTAAAGCTGTTTCTTTTTGTTGCCGTCCTAATTTCAGAGGGAGGAACCGCCATATTGGGCTGAGCCGACAGAGCTGGCAGGAAGCCAGGTGCTTTTTGTGATAAGATAAAGCTTTGTGGTTGTAAATTAAAATAAAACTGCAGTCTCTTAGTAGCTGGTGGAAAAATATTTGTGGACTATTGATAGCTGCAAGTTGTTGAGGAAATAATATCAGCTACTGGAAGAGAGACAACAGTAAGAGACTTTTTTTACAGGGGTTACTGCAGCGGTGGTGGATTAAAATAAATGAAGAGGAGAGTCTGGAAAAAAGAGACTATCTGATAAAGCATATAGACGTCTTGTCAGTGTAGATGACAGCCCAATAAACAAAGAAGAATCTGAAAATATGGATGCCAGACTACTCTCTGTTTGAATTAAAAAAACTTTATAACTACAAAATCTAATGAAGATAAAAAAGAAATTAAACAGTTTGTTAAAGAGGTAATCAGAGAGGAAGAGCAATCTCTGGAAAAATCAATTTCTGGATTAAACATGAGAACCAATACTATGGAGTCAGAGGTTAAGGACTTGGTGGAGATTGCAGTAAGGCATGAAAGTACTTATGGACAAAAGATTTAAGCAATTGGTGAAGCTACAGGATCAATCGAAAAAGAAAAACATCAGGATTAAGTTTTTCCCCAACATGGATAAAGACAATATAAAAATTGAAGTGGTTAAATGGTTACAAACCTTTGCTTTGGACTCTGGCCCAATTAAAGAAGAAGAGATCGAAGCAATTTTTAAGGTCGGTTTCAAGAGAGGTCAACGCCCCCAGAGATATAATAATTACTTTTGTTGTTGTTGTTCAGTCACACAGTCGATTCCAACCCTTTGCGACCCTATGGACCACTGTTCTCCAGGCGCCTCTGTCCTCCACCATCCCCCTCAGCCCTCCCAGTTCTGTGCCCATTGTGTCTACAATACCATCTAGCCATCTCATCTTTGGCCTCCCCCTTCTTTTTTTGCCCTCCACCTTTCCCAACATCAAGCCCTTCTCAAGTGAGTCCTCCCTTCTCATTTGATGTCCAAAGTACTTTAGCTTCATCTTTACTATTTGTCCTTCCAATGAGCAGTAAGGGTTGATTTCTTCTAAGATTGACCTATTTGTTCTCCTCGCTGTCCAGGGTACTCTCAAAACTCTCCTCCAACACCACATTTCAAAGGCATCTATTCTTCTGCGTTCAGCTTTCCTAATTGTCCAGCTCTCACATCCGTACATTACCACTGGGAATACCATTGCTTTGACTATTCTATTTTTAATGATGGGAATGTGGTTAGAGCAGAGGACCCAAAGGGAGCAATGAGACAACTTGAATTACTAAAAATTATAGAGATGGGAGACCCAAACTGGGAAAAACTGGGGAAAAAATCTCTATGGAGAAGGTTCAGAAGGATCAAAGGGGAAAGAGGAGTATCAAGCAAAGGGGAGAAACAAAGGGAGAAACCTTTGGGTTATGGAAGTGGAGGGGAAATAAGAGAAGAGAAGGATGCAGAATTGTCTGGTGCAAAGATAAAGTCAAAAGCCAAAAAGTAAAAATAATATATAAATAGGCACAGGCAAGAAAGTGTTAACAATTTAAGAATATGAATAGAATAGGGACCAAAAGAATTAAAATAGAGGAAAAATAAGAGAAGGAGATGGGGAATACTAAAAGAAGGAATTAAGAATAGAAGGGATAGGCTCTCCCTCCTCCTCCCCCCATTCCCTAAATGGGAGTGGCCAGGCAATATTTAACCTGGCCGGGGGGGGGGGAATGAGATTTTTGAGTGTTGTGTGTTGGTGGGTGGAGGGTTATATGTTATATGTTGCATGTTATATGTTATTGAAAAAGAAAAAAAAATAAAAAAAGAAAAGAAAAACCAGAAGGCCATTAAAAAAGACACATGAACCAGAGCAACATTTGTTCTTAACGCGAAACTTTTGTTTTCAAGTCCCACTCTCTCCCATCCCAATTCTGTTACCTTTCAGGCTACACACCTTCACAGACTTCATCTGATCACCCCATACTCTCAAATGCAACTCTCCATGTCATTTCTCTACCTGCTACCTACCTACCTGCCAGTATGGATCTACCTTTTCCACAGAATCAGAAAGTTTGAAAGAACCCAGGTGATTATTCTTAAAGCCAAGACCATTTATTTCGCATTTCAGTTAATGCAATTTCAGAAGCAGCAGTGAGCAGATCTACTTCCCAAAAATGGTATCTGCTTGGAAGGTAGTTTCAGTTACTACAAGAATGTGATTCTGAAAGGGGCAAATGAAGTGCGGAGTCATGGTATGGACCGGGCTTAAATCAATCAATCAATCAACACTGTAATTTTAAACAACACACTACAGATTTAATTTAGCTCCTAGTTTAGTCAAATCAGACCAGACCAAACTTTTATTTTAGCCATTTACTGTCACTTACCCAGCTAAACTGTTGATCTTTCAAATAAACAAGGTAGTGTCACATTTTAATAATGTTGCATTTATGAAACATATATAATATTACCGTGGCTTTGATTTTAATTCAGTTAAAGCCATATACAGTACTGTACTTGATCAGACTGTTTATCTGTCTATCCTGGATTTAGAGAAAAATAACTTCTGAGAATAATGCTAGGAAAATATGGAGGCAATAGGAAAAGGGGAAGGCCAAATGTGAGGTAGATTGATTCATTAGAGGAAGCTATAGCTTACATTTGCAAGATCTGAGCAGTACAATTATTATTATTATTATTATTATTATTATTATTATTATTATTATTATTATTATTATTATTATTATTATTATTATTATTATTATTATTATTATTATTATTATCCCACCCTCCTGGTGGGAAACACCACTCAGAGCGGCTAACAACAAAAGAGGAAAAAGGAAGAGGGGAAAACGAAAATAAAAATAGAATACAATATAAAACAATTAAAAGCATCCACAGCTAAAAAACCCAGCTAAAATCCACATTAAAACACATAAAACCTGTATAAACATTCAGAAAACAACCCTCACCACCCACAATTAAAACTGAGATCCAACACAGGACAGGTCCGTCTCCCTGGCTAGACAAGCCAGCAGGCCTGAGGTGGGGGCACTCATGCCCCACCCATGCTGAAACAACCATGTCTTCAGCATCTTCCTAAAGTGGAGTAGTTCCATCTGGAGACGCACCTCAGGTGGTAGGAGGTTCCACAGGGCTGGGGGCAGACATGGAGAAGGCTCTCTTCCTGGCCCCAATCAGATGTACCTCTCTCATTGATGGGACCACCACTGAGCCCCTCCTGGTAGGATGGGCTGAATTTCTTGTGACGATGCGGTCTCTTAAGTAGCCTGGTCCAATACCATGAAGGGCTTTAAAGGTCAAAACCAGCACCTTGAATTGCACCCGGAGGCACACTGGCAACCAGTGCAGCTCCCGGAGCAGTGGTGAGGTGCGAGCATAACGCCTGCGCCCCATCACTACCCGGGCAGCCGCATTCTGGACCAGCTGAAGTCTCCAAATGGTCGCCAAGGGCAGCCCCATGTAGAGCGTGTTACAATAATCCAATCTGGATTATAATAAGGGTAATACTTTCCAATGTTTATACTCCCTGTTTATTGGGGGTTCTGTTTCATTTCACTATTTGTGACTGACATCTTTCCATGTTTATCATCATTCCTACATTTTGTGTGGTGTGGGAATGGTTGTGGTGGTGGTGGTGATGGTATAGGTATAGCATTTATTCTGCGATAATGTCATTCTGAGCTGCTATGAGTGGTACTTGCACCAAAATGGTGGGGTATAAATGTGAATAAATAAATAAATTCTGAACTTCATCTCTTCCAGTTTAGCCAACAGGGTCCCTTAGCAGCTATTGGCATTATTCCATGTATTTATTAGTTCAGGATTGTTTTAAATAAGAATATCAGTCTGCTTCGTTTTTTGTTTGGATGAAGCCTGTGGTTCAATGTTGTTCCATTCAAAGATTGATAGCAGTCTCAGTAAAGAAATATGACCCGTTTCCTCTCTTGTTTCATCTTTGCATTGAAATCGGACAACTCTGAAGGTCATTCCAGCTTTTTGACATGTCGGAGGAAAATGTTGCAGAAATTCTCCACTCTGCTCTCCCCCTAGATATGCTGGTCTATGACTCCCAGTTTGTGAGTTGATGGGAGTTGATGTCATGCAGGAAATGAGGGATACCAGGTTGGGGGATGCCAAGAAATAAAATCCTTGAGAATCTAGAGACAAAAATAAGACCCTCATTCTTCCATCCACATAGACAGGCCAGTAGACTTTGTTGGTTGGTTTCAATGAATGAAATGATTTTGCATTAGACATATGGTAGACTATGGTTTTTGGTGTGTGTGTGAATGCAAAGTAAAAGTGGCTTTTCTTAATATATGCAAGACGTGGGTCCTTGTTTATTTTTTTTGTCCTTGAGGATGTAGCTCCAGTTACTTGAATTAAGTCACATAAAATGATTTCTGGAAAAAGAGTATGAAGTTCTCTTTTTCTCATCTCATGAAGATACTAATTCAATTTCATACGGTAGGGTATTAAGTAAAAATTGTGTGCTGTTCTTTGGTAGAACCGCTCACATCTTCACAACAGATAGCTTCTGGCTTGCAATTTAAAGAGAACTATAATACAGCGCCAAAACCCTGCAGTTACTGTACATGTTTTGTACCAGCTTGCTTTGAAGTTAACATACTTTGGTTTGTGTGGTTTCAGTAACGACAGCTGAGACATAGTATCTCCAGGGGGTTACTTCAGCTTCATACTGCTGACTTGTTCTGTTTCACCACTTTGCAAATAGAGCTGGTTTTGTTGCAATGTACAGTACTAGTGAACTTTATGCAGGACGGCAATTATTTATTGGCAGCTATTGAAATAAAACAAGGCCTTGCCTCTTTTAGGGCTGGTCCCTCTCATATCTGAGAGATACTATTGTTTCCTTCTTTGACTGTTGCTCCCAGGGGATAGATGTTGACTACAGTACTGGCTAAGACCAATACAGTGAAACCCCGAATAACAAATGTCTTGAGTTACATACAATTTGACTTACATAATGATTTTATGCTAAAACCATGTCCTGATTTACACGATTTCCTATGGGTTTGTTCGAGTTACATAAAGATTATTTTTCCTATGTGTTTGCTTTGAGTTACGTAAAAAAACATTTCCTTATGGGTTTGCTTCGATTTATATAAAATTTTCATTTTTCCTATGGGTTTGCTTCAAGTTATGTAAAAAAATAATTTTTCCTATGGGTTTGTTTCGAGTTACAAAGAAGTTCGATTTAAACAAAAGCCTATGGAATGGACTTTTTTTTTGTAAGTAGGGGTTTTACTGTAATTGATTTACTTAGTCCTACATATTCTACTAGATACTTTGTCTTGCACTCAGGACTGTCTGTTTGAAGGATATAAATTAATAGGAGCACCCAAAAAGCAGGATACAGTGGACCCTCAATTAACGACGCGTTCGAATAGCGTCATTTCCGCTTAACAACGCGTTGTCACTCGCCACGTGACTATCCACACAACAACGAAAAACTGCCGTTGTGCAGATTAACGACGCTTTTTTAACGTTGTGCGGATAATGACAGTTTTTTGCCGCTAGATGGTGCAGCTGCCATTGAAAACCGCACAACTATTTCCCCCTATAGTGACGCTACTTGGGGAACCAAGCAACGTCGTTATGTGAGGATTGGAGAAATCTGAGCCAGCAGTGTTTTCAAACTGTGTTATCACCTGTAACAGTAGTGATGATGAAAATTATCCACTATGAAATCTAACCACAACAAATTAACTTTGTTGGCAAAATGGTATGACACACCTTTCTTGAGAACTAAGGAAAAGATGCACATATGATTCGTTGTAACAAACTTTTGTCTAGTCACAGAAGTAAAGCAGGAGAAGTAACACCAGGAAACTAAATGAAGAATTCTGAGCTTCTTTTACAAATAAATGGAATTAATGTCCGGAAGGGAGTATTGCCTAGCTTTGCCCCTTTTGTTTGCTCAAGGCTCAATTGGGCAACTTAGGCTAAGAGCCTTAAGAGCTGTGTTGCTGGCTTAGATCCAGATCTAAATAGGCCATCTTGTGGCAGACTTTTTCCAGGTACATTTCCAGCAGTGACTATACACACATCTGACTCCATCCATTTAAGGGTTATTGCCTATTGGCCTACTCAGTTATCTAATATTAACATTAGAGTCTTATTCCTATTTATTAGAATATGTGCCCCACTGAAAACATTAGTTCAGCATGCATTTGATTCTACTGCACATGGTATATTGTATTCTGTGCGTTTATGGTGTATACAGTATATGTCATTGCCATGCTAATAGTCGCTAATAGAACAATTCTTCCAGGAAGATAAGGAACTGCATAAATAAAGTAATTCAGCTTCAAATTGGTGGCCAACCATTATGTAGAAATATATAGTGAAAAATTTAAAGGCAAACAAAATGCAAATTGATTTAAAATACATTTCCCCATATTGTTTGGGAAAAAATTATTTCTGTCTTTCCACTTGTATACATCATGTATAGTGCTCTCTTGCTTTTACAAGAGAATGATTAAAGCTGGCATCCACTTGTAAGAATAATAATAATTCCAGTTATTAAATTGATTTCAATCTTGCATTGTTCTTTTAGTGACTCAAATATTGCCGCTAGTGTGTTAGCTAATCCAGAGTGTGAAAAATCTTTCCAAGGTGCACAGGTAAAAAAAATCTTGTTCTGTCACTTTGCATGCAAATCTTATAGGGAATACCCCATTATATAAAAATACCATAGTCTGTGTTCCTTGTAATAGTTCACCTTTTCTTTCTTTTGATAAACAGATTATTATTTTTTAGGGGGGAATCCTCTACTCTCTGGACTTTCAAAACCTGGATTACAATTCCAAATAGTTAGATACAAATCTATAAGTGTGAATGTACAGCAGTTCACTAGCTTAAGACAGTTAGACCATACCTGTCAACCATCCCGATTTGGCTGGGATTACCCCGTAATTTGGTGCCGATTTGTGCCATTTCCTGACCCCCGCTGCCAAAACCCTGTAATTTGGCAGTGGGGGAAAGGAGGCACTGCGCAGCTCATCTGCGCAGGTCGCGTTGCACGCATGCGTGGAAGGGCTCTACACTTCTGTAGCTCCCTTCTATGCATGCGCAGACGGCTACGCTGCCTGCATAGAAGGCTACGCAAGTGGCGTAGCCCTCCACGCGCATGCGTACAACACGACCTGCGCAGGTCGCGTTGCACGCATGCGTGGAAGGGCTCTACACTTCCATAGCTCCCTTCAACGCATGCGCAGAAGGCTACACCACCTGCGTAGAAGGCTACGCAAGTGGCGTAGCCCTCGACGCGCATGCATACAACGCGACCTGCGCAGACCCCGGATTTGCCGGAGCTGCGGTTGACAGGTATGAGCTAGACCCAGTTGCTACCATTTAGGAAAGAATTGAAGACGTGGTTGGCAAAATGGGTCTGGGGGCCGGGATTGTCAACAAGCTCCCATTTTTGGCTCGTCTGAGGCTTCCCCCCTCCTGTAATTAATATTTAAAGTTTTTTTTAGATTTTATATTTGTTTTTAGATAATAGATGTCACGGTGGGGGGGGGGGTAATATTGTTATTTTTTATGGGTTTTTAAAATTGTTTTACTTGTATATTGGTCTTAGTGTACACTGCCCAGAGTCCTTTGGATAGGGTGGTATATAAATCTATTAAATTAAATTAAATTAATTAAATTAGAGTATTTATTATATTTAAAATGTCACACATATTGTTCTTTCTTCTGAAATTGCCTGTCACATTTTAAGTGCTTGGATTTAAAGTTAGTGGCCATTGCATATGAATAAGGGGAGGGAATATCATGGTCCTAGGAGTACATATAGGTAACTAGTGGTGAGAGCTTGTTAGCTCCAGACAGACAGAGGGAGGACAAAGGCTTACACCCCAAATCTACAGCTTTTACTTCTTCTAATTTATGACAACCTGACAGTGCATGCAATTGAATAATGATATAGTATAAACAATGAATTAAAAAGTAGAAACTATTCTTGGGGGAGGGGAAATATTGGAAAGGTGGGAACTCATTAACAGGCTGTATTGGTAGTGTCTTGTTTCCATAGCATATAAACCTGTTCTGTCAGCTTGCCAGGCATATAGTATTCTGTTTGTATTTCACATATTTTATAGCTACCTTCTGTGTATCTCCCCCCCCCCCCCCCCGCCCTTGAGCATTTCTGTCATATATTTTCCTGACACTTCATTCATCACTTGCAAGTTGAAGCCAGGGGAAAGAAATGCTAGCATAATCTCTGCCTCCTTTTCGCCAGTGTGACTGTTGATCTTGGAGTTCTCTGGCCTTTTCCTCACTGCTCTCGTATATACTGGTAAAACTGGATAATTACTGCTGGGAGAAATAAGACAGCCACATCTTTCAGCATCTTTTGGAGTGGAGCTCCAAAGCTCACAGTCGCGGTGCACATTGGAAATCCAAGGCATCCAGCAGTTACTTGAGCTATTAGATTTCAACATCGGTCCGAGCTCTGAGAGTGAATGCACTAGTGTTTCATTTCAGTGCATTGGTTTCCTGAACTGCCATAAAAACTCAATACCATATTATTGGCTATTTTGAGATATCTCAGCCTCCATCTTGGCTTGTCTACTGCTTTTCATTCAACGCAGCCATGATTCTGATTCTGTGGAAAAGGTAGATCCATGACAGAGAATTCAGAAGCGTTTGCTTCCGATTTCGATCAACCATTGCTTGTTTGCGGTATGTGACAAAGCCAAATTAAAGTAAACTCTGGTTCATTTGAAATAAGTCATGTTTAAAACATTGGTTAGGGCATTGGTTGTTGGAACAACCGTTATCATGATTTCTGATTGCAGCCAATCTTTTACTTTCAGATCACTTTATTGCAATGGTTCTTCTTTGCTTCCTCTTTTACTCCTTCGAGTGTTGAGGGAGATAAAAGGTTCTTGTTCTGGCACTTCTTGCGGCCTCCATCAGAGTTATTTGGTGTAATATGTATTTTATGATATCTCTCCCCCTTCCTTTGGGTTTTCCTCGTGCTCTTGGTCCTTCTCTTTTCACATGTGCCTTGTTCTCTTGAAATGGGCAAACCACTTTATGTGTTGTCTCTGTATGTACCCGTATTTATTCGTGTATAACGCGCACTCGTGTATAACGCACACCCCTAATTTTCCATGAAACCTCGGTATAAAACAACTTTGAGCTTGAACGAAGCGTCATATGCACAACGTTTACGCTTGATACCCTGAGATGCCATCTAACGGGTACCAGTTATATCGGTGAAATATTAAGAACACGGTATACAAAAGCAATGCTTACCGTAACGTGTGGGCGAGGAAATGAAGCGGCACAACCCTATTTGTGACGCACACTGTACACGACAAGGTGACGTGAACTCGCGGGAAATGGATAGTGTTGTGTATGTATAAATTATTACTGTATTGTTGATGTATTTAAAATGGCCGCCCTGTCATTTTAAAGGCTTCTTCATGACATTACAGTATCACGAGAATTGGTTCGCGCCAGTTTGAAATGAGAAGCGGGAGAATGTATCTATTATTGCTCACCATTCGCGCCCTCAAGGGACCGGCCGCCACTGCCACACCAGTCCTCGTTTATAACGCGCACCCAAACTTTGATTTCTTTTTTTGGTATAAAATTTTGCGCGTTATACACGAATAAATACGGTAGTTTAAGATCGATTCTATTCCAGTTATTTCCTTTATAATTGCATTCCTGATTTTATCCCTTATAGTCACTTCATCGGCCTTCCTCAGACATCTCACTTCCATAGTGACTAACCTTTGTTTATGTTTTGTTGTAGCTGTCCTATGTTTGGCGCTAGTGACATAAGGTGCTAATGAATATGCTTTGTTAGAAGGTGAAAATGACATGGATTGCCAGTTTTATCCTTCTGTATAGGTAGGTCAGAAGCTATTACAGGAATTGTAGATAGACATAGAGTGCAACAGTGGCATACTGTATTGCTCTTTAATCTTTCCGCAACATGTTGACAAGGGTCACTTTAAGTGATTAAGTGTCCAGACTTTGGACAGACTTTTTCATGTCTCAAATCAACACATCTTCTTCAAGTGAAACCTGAGACTGAAAGAGATGTGACCTGTCAAAAAGCCCTCCAAATATAAAGAGCAAAGCAACATATAGAACATACACTTGTGAATTGAACATATGGACTTTTTAAATGAATGGGGTTTTTTTGCAAAAAAATTGATGTTTTATAATATTGTATTTATGACCTGTATGGTTTTGTGATGTTTTCCTGTTATGTGAGCCGCCCAGAGTCAATCAATCGAGAGGGTGGCATATAAACGTGAATATAAAATAAAACAAATAGATCTTTTTTTAGCAATCTGATACAGTGTGGGCTGTAGTATTTCCATAGAAATCTCAAAACGATGATTTGCTGTTCAGAGGAGTTTCTTTGTCTTGATTACCGTTGATTATGTCTTGGGTGAGGATTCATCTTGGTTGCATCATCTGACACATTTCTTTTTATCATTGAAGTTATAATTCTGGATCCTTTCAACCAGAATTGAAGTTGATAGACGTTACTCTAAGTAATAACTCCTAGGTTCAAGTTATAAGGACACTGCTCAAGCTGATACAGTTTAATCAATGACTTGGTAGGGATAGACTCTGAAGGATGACTGTTTTTTACCTCCACTCCCTAAATTCAATTCACAGATTCCTTTTCACAAGTTATTTGAGAGAGCAGTTATAGAAAAGTGTGCTAAATGGCAGATGCTAAAAGTTTAGTATGTAAGATTGGCATTTTTGACACCTTATAACAGGGGTAGCTAACCTTGGCACTCCAAGTGTTCTTGGACTTCTATTACCAGAAGCCCAAGTCAGCACTCCTGCTGATTAGGGTTTCTGGGAATTGTAGTCCAAGAACACCTGGAGTGCCAAGGTTAGACATCACTGCCTTATATGATTACATTTTCCAAAAGAATTCTGATTCAATAATCCTAGCAGGGGACAAGCCAGAGTTGTAAGCTATGGTTTGTCATTAGTGGTAGCATTGCGGTGGCATATAATATTTTGCTTGTCAATGATAGCTGGGCTTTTGTGGAACTTGGCTTAATGTTGTATCTAGGCATGCCAATGCCTGAAAAAGAATAATGCAGTCACAAAGGGCATTACATTTGAAGAGCAAAATGCCTGAAATAATTATTATTCTGGATAATCTGGCTGCCAATTTGCCATTTAGATCAGTGATGGCGAACCTTGGCACTCCAGATGCTCTGGAACTTCAATTCCCAGAAGCCCGTCAGCACTCCTCCTCCTGATCAAGGCTTCTCAGAATTGAAGTTCCAGAACACATGGAGTGCCAAGGTTAGCCATCACCAGTTTAGATACTGCATTCTTTACAAGGACCAACCTCTTCCTAGCGAGTTGGCTCATTACTTGTCTATTTGCTGTGTTAATCTCATTGTGTGGAGCCATCACACTGTGAGTTTCTTCACTTACAATTCATGTCAGTGGTATACATCAGTAGAAAGTAAAGGTAAAGGTCACCCTTGCTCGAAAGTCAGTCGTATCCAACTCTAGGGTTCAGTGCTCATCTCTGTTTATAGCCAAAGTGCCAACGTTGTCTGCATATGAACATGTTTCAGTGGACATGTGGCAGGCATGCATAGACACGAGTGCATGGAATGCATTCTGAACCTTCCCACTAAAGTGGTCCCTGTTTATCTACTTGGAATTTCTTGCTTTTGAACTACTAGTTTGGCAGGAGCTGAGACAGAGACGGAAGCTCATTCCATCATGCAGTACTAGGGTATCGAACTGCTGACCTGCCGCCTCTCAGTCAGCATCTTAACCACTTGACCCACTGCAGTCACTCAACTGTAGAAACTGGAAGCCAAATAATATTTTTTTAAAACACACACACAAAGAAAAAAAGAGGAAAAACAACACATAGCCTGTAACAAAATTCACACTGTTTAGCATATATCACTCATAAACCTATTAATTAACCTTATATAAATCTGCATAAAACACACAACATTTAACAAGTGTACCCTCCACCCTTGGGACCTTCCTTTCCTTTCCACATTTCTTAATTCTCTAATTCAATTGTTATACACCCCCTATTTCCAAAAGGTTGAATCCCTTAAATTTTTGGGAAACATATTCAATGAATTTTCCCCATACAGTATATGTAAAAAATCATTATTCTTTGACATCCCCTTTTTAAATTTTAATTCATATCGTTAGTTTCAATAGACAATAAAAGCAGGGCAGTAGTAACTGTGGAAATGCTTTCTTTTTGAATCCTTACTTTCTTGCCTAGGCAGAGTCTGTATGTACAAGAGTGATAGCAGATATTCAACACCTATTGTCTGAAGTGGAGAGGCCACTGAAAACTGAAGAAAGCATAAGTTCAATTTCCAGCCTAAAAGAGCACAAGTAGTAAGGTTAGGAAAGTCCTCTGCATAAGAGCTGCTTGATGCAATAACTCAACTGCTTGTAAGTTGGCCTCCAGTGAGAAAATCCTCTAATTTGGGCTCAAAGTTGTGGTTTGGCCAATGGCCATAAATGGCAAGACTATTAAATTACATACAGTAAAACCCCGACTTACAAATGCCTCGAGTTACATAAAATTCGACTTACATAATGATTTTGTGCTAAAACCATGTCCCGATTTACACGATTTCCTATGGGTTTACTTCGAGTTACATAAAGATTCTTTTTCCTATGGATTTACTTCGAGTTATGTAAAAATTCATTTCCCTATGGGTTTGTTTCGATTTACATTAAAAATCATTTTTCCTATGGGTTTGCTTCGAGTTACATTAAAAAATATATATTTTCCTATGAGTTTCTTTCGAGCTACATAAAAAACGATTTAAGCAAAAGCCTACGGAACAGACTTTTTTTCGTAAGTAGGGGTTTTACTGTAAAGTTGCTTGGTGTAGTTATGAGCAATGATGGATGAAATATCAAAAAGTGAACAGATGGCTAAGCAACATTCCCACTGGTTGGAGGTGGGTCATCAGTGTTCTGCATAGCTTTCCACCTCTCCATCTTAAGCACATACAACACAATAGAAGAGAAATGAACATTTTGGTTTGCAAACTAATACAGGTTACCTAATGGAAATTTCCTTGGCTCACACTATGACTACAGCCTTTTAAAATATGTGTGCCTGTATGTGCAGGCCTGAATATGATATATAAACCATGTTAATTAACTAACAAGCTAGTGGTGACTTAATGCAAGCTTTTGGTTAGCATTTTGTTATCCCCATCCTGCTCTTCTAACCTAAGAGAAATCCTCAGTCTATTAATGAAAACAAAGGTAGCCATTCAGACAGCAGTCTTTTGAGCATGTATCTCTGCATTATGCTTACAAAACACTGGACTTTATTTTGTGGAAATATGCACAGTTCAGTAAAGTTTCTTTAAATACACCTAGCACTGAACATTTTAATACATTGGTCTGTGACTTGTGACACACTATTTTACTGACTCCTGTGACATAGTGAGCTTCCGTCTCTGTCTCAGCTCCTACCAAACTAGCAGTTTGAAAGCAGGAAACTGCAAGTAGATAAATAGGTACCACTTTGGTGTGAAGGTAAACAACATTCCATGCCTGGCACGTGACCTCAGGAACGTCTGCCGACGCAGGCGGCGCTGGTTCTTTGGCTATAAACAGAGATGAGTACCACGCCCTCGAGTCGAATATGACTGGATTTTGAGCAAATGTACCTTTTATGTATGTCCTTAGCTGGAGAAACCAAATCTTTATAAAAGCAATCCATTCTTAAAATTAAAAGTAACATTTGTTCTAGTACTTAGATTCAAGTTTGTTTTTGAGTGTTTGGGTGTGCCTGCTAACACATGATGCGATCTAATGTTTTCAATAATTATGTTAGATGATTAAGAATCAGCAACACAATTGGCAAACACCTGGCAGTGTAGGATACTAAACAGTCAGCAAGAACTGAGCACGTAGACAAGGTGGGGTGAGATCGTCTGGAAGTATTGTAAGGGAACTTGCTGGATGGATGAACACGGATTCATCACCAGCTAGCCTTCCGCACAGGTACTAAAATACCTAGACATGCTTGGTGTTAGGAAGAGGGGTGTCTCACAACACCACACACAAAAGGTTGGCAGCTGTGGCCTTCCAAACATATTTGGACTTCTACTTGCATAATCACTGACCATTGACTGTGGGGCAGAAGGCCTGGAGGGCCACCTCTCTCTCTCTCTCTCTCTCTCTCTCTCACACACACACACACACACACACACACACACACACACCACTGCCTTAAATCATGTCCTGGGACCAGTGTCAATGGCTGAATGCAAATACTGAGGGAAGCCCACTTGCTTTCTCTGTACATGTGAGAGATTTGTGATCCAGAAGACTGGAGTGGCATTATCGCCCCCAATCTAAATAGAAACACACATCTTGGTTGTGGTTTACTTTGGCACCACTGATCCTCATGTGGCCCAGCAACAGAGAATTTGGCCGCAGCTCAAGAATTAGAAGTCTCCCAAGGTTGATAGTCCTTTCAGTTAATAAGTGTCATTCAGATTCCTGATTGCAGGATGCTAGAAGAATGTAGATAATGTAACAAAGCTACTGTACATAAACTTTTTAAGAAGGTGCTGAAAAAACATTCCCAGCCTTTTCAAACGAACAACATCAAGAAGTTGCCAAGATAAGGCTTGCGAGGCTTGCAGTGGCATGTCTAGGCATGTTTACCAAATGTTAGGCCTGTAGGAGATGATAAATCTAAACACTTTTCTCAGGGCCAGTGCCTGGTGCTTATTCTCAAATCAACTGAGAATAATAGCAACAGCAGAATGTGAGAAATGCCTTACCCTGCAACCAATCCCATGGAATGCAGTTCTATCTATAGAGATTAATTATGACAGATGATATTTTAATGGCTTGATTTTTCTTTTGCTCTGATGGGGTTCTTCTCATACAGTATATCTAACTCATAAGGACCAGCTTATATTTTCTGATGGATACTGTCAGATTTCTTCTTTACATAGCATTCATTGTTTCTTTCCAGAATGTGTAAACTTCACTCTGTCCATATAATCTGATAAACTGAAATAAACTGAAAAGTTTCAGTTTTTGGATTTCAGGTTTCAGAATCCCTCGAACGTGTGGAATTATACATCTCACCAGTCCTAACCAGGTTGTTGTTTTTTCTGAACAATAGTACCCAGAATTTCCTAGCCAACGTAGCCTAGGAGGTTTTGAGAGATACAATCCAGAAAAGTAATTTTGCAAAGCTATGAATGTGATATTGCCATATTATGCAACTCTTGCCAGCGGCAGGACAAAAGCACAATGTGGATTAAAGTTGCAGGATAAGAAAACTACAAATTACTGTGAAGAACCCCATGTAGGAATGCCACAGCTGAAAACAGCTGCCATGATATGCAATTTGGCATTGCGAAATGGCCTTGTCCAAAGTAAGACCAGTGAGTCCAAGACTAATGTTATTTATCCTCACTGTCTGTGACTCACTTGGATCAATTTAAACTGCAATTGTTGAGAATTGAATATGGAATAGTGCAAAGGTAATGATCAGGGAGGGGACTGTGGTGGCTTAGTGGTTAAGAAGCTGTACTTGATGACTTGAAGTCAGCAGATCATCAGTTCAAGACCCAAGTGCTGTCCTGCCAACCATTTCAAAAGCAAGAAATTGCAAGTACCGTAGATAAGTAAGTACCACTTTGGTGGGAAGGTAACAGCGTTTCGTGCACCCCAGTGTTTAGTCATGCCTGCCACGTGTCCATGGAAATTTCTGCAAACAGAGACAGTGGCTATAAACAGAGATGAGCACTGAACCCTAGAGTTGGATATGACTGGCTTCCGAGCTAGGGTGACCTTTACCTAATGATCAGGGACTCCTTTCTTCTGACTCATGGAGAGAATGGCATAAGTGTTGAACAAGATCCAGTTCCTTGGGAAATGTTCATGTAGCAGTTTGCCAAATTGCAGATACCTCTTCTCTCTTAGGGATCTCTTTATGAGTTGCACTGGATGTTTTCATTGCCTTGACACTTGCATAAAGGTTGTTTTATGGCCTTGGGGATCCACATCTCTGCTGTTCTGTCTATTATTTGTGTTCAACCACAGAGTGCCACATTAGCAAGCCAAGTATAAAAGAGGAAATTTTCTTGCTGCTTTTCATAACTGTGCCATTGGCATGTAGGGAAAAGGGAATATAAATTCTGTTTATTGCTACAGTTCTAATAGCTATAGTGTCATTATACATGAGGTGGGATCACACACAGAAGTAGGCAAAGCAAGCAAACAAAAATCCTCTCCAACGCTGGAAATATGATGATGAACAGGTGGACTTGCATGGCGTTAAACCAACAACTGACTCATTGTACATTATTGAACCAGCCGAACAAGTTGGCCGTTTCCCTTGTGGAAGAATGGATATTAGATAAATAGCTGTTGTGACTTTGCCTTCAGATGTTGGGTTGGGTGGGTGGAGAGCCTATCTATACAGCATGTCTGAGGAAGTATAAGATTACCATTTCCTCCCTGACATCTGGTATACAAATAAAAGAAAATATAGTTGAAGACTAGAGTAATGGATAAGAGCCAATACAAATATGAAGAGTAGCAACTAAGCAGCATTCATAACCCAAAGATAAAAGGTCTGGTTATATACATCTTAATTTTCTCTTTGCATTGCAGCACATTAAACTCAAAGTTATTTGTCTTCATTGTTCATTCCCACCCTTCTTTTATCTGAGAAATGTTGGTCTCTGCCCTTGCTCTAGAAATGCTGCCAGCTTTGATCACCCACCTGTTTCAGCTGCAGCTGTCTTTGTGTTTTCTCCCATGATGTTATATAAGGGTGAACTTTTCAGAAATGCTTCACAAAAGCTGCAATCCTCAAGCCAAGTAATTTGGACCAAGCCCAGATTATGAGGGCCATTATAATATTTCTTTGTAACTATCTTGGTAACCTTCGGTCCCTCTCCCTAGCACTGTCCCTATAATGTGCCATAACTCAAAATGTAATGGCAGCATAGACGCAGGTGGCTACTTAAAATAAAGTTGTTGGCATTTCTGTACTACTTTGTGGCCAGGTTTTGTGACTGGAATATCGGTCTATATCTATAAAACAGAGGTGTGGTCTTGTATGTGCTCTATAGGAACCCACACCCCTGGACCAATCTCACTGAAAATTAGCACACACCTACCTTGGACTTGCGATATCAGCACTGTGGGGGTCCCAAAGCCCATTTGGGGGTCTATGCCCCCCCAAATTGGGATGCAAAGGGGACACCCCCACTAACGGGAAAAGACACAAAACAGCAGTACTGAGCGTGCGCACTATAGTTCTCCTGGGAGAGGGGGAGGAAAGCCGGATTCTGTTCCCAGCATGCCACGCGCCAGCCAGCCTGCTTGGTCTCTCGCCTCCAGCCCTCTCTCGCAGTTGGAGAAGGAGGTGTCATTGTGGCGGGTTCAGATGACTGGCAGGAGTGGCAGCCATCATGATGATTCCCCCCCACGCCCAGCCATGAGAGGCAGGGGAGGCAGGCAGGCTTTGAAAGTGAGGCAGCATTGAGTCCAACCATGTCGGGCGAGGAGGAGGAGGCTGAGCTGATGAACGCAGAAGACACGGTGGTGAACAAGCATAAGATGGGGGGAGAAATCACCAACCAGGAGTCACGGAGGGAGGGCAGCGAGCCTGGGGGCGGCAGGGCAAGCTTATACACTGGGTCTGAAGGTGGGCAGGGAAGGGAGGCCAGTAAAGTTCTGTCAAGCCAATGGCCTCCATACAGGACATGCCGGCAGAACTATACTTCCTTTAAGGAAGAAAAAAACTGAGCAAAGCCGGGTAATCGACTAGTATTCCAATATAACTGCTGGAACATAAATAATAGGCATGATGGAACATGAGGAAAGTTGAGGCTCATGCCATGAAGAAGGACACACTATCCTGCAGATCCCACTTAACTTCTTCCTCACATTTCTTGGCCTTTAATAGGAAGCACTAATGCTGATTCCATTTATTTTGTGATGCAGAAGAACATTCTGTAGATTAAAATCAAAGTTTTTAAATAAATCCCCAGCTTCTGATTGGAAGAGAAGCAGTTTTCAACTCGGTTGTGATGTTGATGCATGGATAAGTGTGCATTTTATTTAAGGACAAGAGATCCAAACATTTCCTGACTATTATTGGGTAACCCAGAATGCAAACAGGCTGCCACCATTCCCACCCCACCCCACAAAACTTTAGGAGAGAAGGCATATTCACCAAGAGTTTTTTTTAAAAAACTGTAGAAGCAAGACAGCTGTTGCATCAATTTTCCACACAGCTTCGGTCAGTACTTTGTGTGTCCTTGAAAGAACACTGCGCCTTATTTCGTGTCTGTTCTCTCATTCAGGATCATTTTTTCCTCAGTTTCGGCTCTGCTCAGTGTCACCTCAAAATAACTCAAAGCCTACCTGCCATCTCCTATAATATTTGACAATTGCAGCAAAGCCCACAAACTGTTCCAATTTGTGCCTGAGGTTAGAGACAAGTTAGAACTGATCTAAATAGCTTAGTGTGCCAGGATGAGTCTTGTTTTTTAAAAAAACCAGCTGCCTGTTGCTTAAGACCTGCAAACTGGTTAAAAAGCTCAATGGAATATTTTCCATCTGCTCTCCTGAGCTTGGGAGCAGCAGCCTAGAGTAGGCATTCACAATCTACAGCCCGTGGGGCCAGACTCAGCACCCGATGCCAGTTCATCAGGTCTGTGTCACCCTTGCCAAACCAGGAAGCGGGGGAAAAACTGCACGCCGTGCATGCACAGAATGCCGCTGAATACATTCTGTGCATGCACGGTACATGTTTTACTTCCGCTTCCAGTTGGGAGGAACCATGTGACCGGCCCGGTGAGTGACCCAGGAGTGTGGTTTCCGCGGACACAATTGGCATACTGTCCCTGACAGAACCACGGTTTGGGAAGAACGCTCCTTTGAGCCCTGGTTCCGAGGGGACAGGAATTGGGGGAGCAGAATATTTGATAGGGTTTAATTCACCCACAGCTGACCTGACAGGCAGCTCGGACAACAGGAAGCTGAATGACTAACTCGCTGGTCAGGTAATAGGTAATATCGCACCCGCGGATTACCCTAAGTCCTGAACCAACAATAGCCACATGTTTACCCCAAGATAGTTTGGAACAATGGATTTCCCCCGTCAGTGTTTAATTTTGTTAATTAACTTCCCCTGAAGAGTTTCCCAATTAACTCGTGTAAACATGTCACGTGGATCGCAGTTCTTTCTGACGCAGCCCTGAACATAATATATACTGATGATTTTCCCTCATTAAATCACTGGTCTTCCCTCCATCTTGCCTCGTGTCTCATTGCTTGACCAGTCTCCTCCGGGACCCAACGGCCGCTCTGCGGCCCTGATCCAACACAGGAGGTGTGGTCAGGTCTGTGGCCTGAAAACATTGAGAACCGCTGGTCTAGAGCAGGGGTGCCCAAACTATGGCCCGAGGGCCAAATTCAGCCCCCAACACCAATTCACCCGGCCCACAAAGCCTTCGTTGCTCCCAGGAGTGATGAGGGCTTTGCAGGCCGGATAAATTGGCATTAGGGGCAGAATCTGCCCCCCAGGCCATAGTGAACAGCCCCCTGAACCACGTGACTGGCCCACAACCCCAAAAGTGTGCACACCCCTGGTCTAGAGCCTTTGTTTCTGCTGGCAGCCCATCTCAGGATGACCCTTCCACCCACGTAACAAGCTAAGGCAGTGGTGGCGAATCTATTAGCGACCGAGTGCCCAAACTGCTGTCCACGTCGCACGCTCACGCTGCATGTGAGCCGCCCACCTTACCTCAGACAAGAGAGGGAGAAGCACTCCCATTGGACTGCTGAGCAGAGGGGCGGGGTGAATTCTGCTGGGAAGAGGGAGGAAGTGTTCCCATTGGGCTGCTGGGCAGAGGGGCGGGGCATACTCTGTGCTGGGGGCAGGGAGGAAGTGCTCCCATCGGGCTGCTGGGCAGAGTGAACTGTGCTGCGGTGACAGCCTGCATGCCCACAGAGAGGACTCTCGAGTGCCCCCTTTGGCACGCATGCCATAGGTTCACCACCACTGACCTAAGGGATAATGGGAGCTGCAAAAGGTTGAAAAAATCCTTTTGAACCTAAGGTTGTCTACACCTTTAATTCCAGAGCACAGGGAACTGGTGATTATTGACACAGTTGCCTCTGGAGCAGGAAAGAGTGGAAGGTGGAATTCAGAGCACTCAGCCACTTCATTTGCTGTACTGTTGGCAAACTGAATGCTCTTTGGTTGTTACCTTGTAACCAGAGACCTCTGCCAAATTCTGTACTATCAAGATTGGCAAAGACTTCTTTCCCTCTTAAAGTGGATACCTGGTCTGTGATGGCAACATCCTAGTCTGGCTAATCAGTTGTCATGTGGCTATCCTTTACCCAACACACCAGAAGTCATTTTAGCTTGAGAAAACTTCTTTTTTGGAATTTGAAAGATGGTCAAAGGGAGTTTGCAAATACTGTACTATATTGTTCATAAAGCTTTGGTCGATTCTAAACCAGGCAAGCTTGCTTTTCTTGGGGCAGAATTAAGAGACCTACGTTTGGAGAGCTTTATGGCTATCCATCTACAGATCGCCCATTCAGAGTTGAGGGATGTGTGAGTGGATTCAATCTCTCACTCCTGGAAAAGCTGTTTGCATAATGGGTGTGGGTGTGTCTCAGCTGTTCTCATTCAGTGCCCTTGAGCCTCCTTTGCAAGTATGTACTGTAGTTAGCTTCTCTCCTGGTGATAGCTCCAGGGGCACACTTGGCTGGCAGAGTGAGTGGAAAAAGCAGTGTGGTCTAGACATTTTCATGCCACATCACAGATTGTTCTTTCAGGTACAGCCTACCACATGGAATCACATATATGTTTATGTATTTTCTGCAGAGCTTGGCGACAGCACATTAAAATTCATGCATTAAATATTGACTTTATTACTTTTCCAAGGCCAAGAATGGTAAAATACCCTTAGAACCAAAGCTTTAAAAATAACATTTTGAAAAGTGGTGTTCAATGTTTATTGCAGACCACTCTGTAGAGAGGACTAGGTTAAGGCTACAGTGTCCCTCCCCAAAGGCAAAGGGGGTCTGTAGTTCCTTTTAATAAATAAGAAGCAAGAAAATGCAGTTTTTACAGCCTGGCTTAGCCTTCTAAATCATTTGGGAAGCCTCTGATCTCTCCTCACCCTTCAACCTACCTAACCTACAGAAGTTTGTGTGAATAAAATGGAATCAGGGAGATCCTCATATGCTGTCTGTAGCTTTTTGGACAAAAGGTGGTAAAGGTCACCCTTGCTCAAAAGCCAGTCATATCCAACTCTAGGATTCAGTGTTCATCTCTGTTTATAGCCAAAGAGCCAGCACTGTGTGCATTTTGCAGTCATTTCTGAGTTCATGTGGCAAGATGACTAGACACTGGAGTGCTCGGAATGCTGTTTACCTTCCCACCGAAGTGGTACCTACTTGCAATTTCTTGCTTTCGAATTGCTAGGTTGGCAGGAGCTGGGGCAGAGATAGGCGCTCACTCCATCGTGCGGTACTCAGGTATCGAACTCTGACCTTCCAGTCTGCGTCTTAGCCACTTGAGCCATTGCAGTCACTGTCAGAAGGTGGTATGGAGATGTAATTATTAATCATAACTTAGTCAGTAGCATCTTTTCAGTGAAAGTTAACTTGATGTGGAAGGGATGGCCAAATGCCTGATATCTTTGCTTCTTTATTGGAGTGTGTCATTTTTGTTGTTTTCTTTTTTGCAGAACTGTCAAACCTTTAACAGCCTTAGCTGCCTTAACGCCACCATGGATTCTCAGCGGCACCAGTTCTCACCTGACATCAGCAGCACCAAGGCATGGGCACCAACCTTGGACATCATGCCAGGCAGGACACCAGCTTGTACCCCTGTGCCAGAGCCACAGTCAAACACAGAAGAATGTAAATCTAGCAAAGAAGAGCAATTCTTCTATGACGATTCAGAGTTTTGTGCCACAGAAGATGAGAGCAACAAGAAAGAAGACGAAAACCCTTCGTGGAGGAACAGAGGGACAGGCGAGAATGTCTTTCAGTTGGATGGTGAATTAGATATTGAGCAAATCGAAAATAACTGAGAATACAACTGGGATGATCTGTCTTCAGCAAAGCTTTTGGGAGTGGTAGAACTTCACAGGTTTTGATGTAGACAGAGGAAAGAGTCCACATTCTCCTCTTTGGCAGGTGGGAAAGGACAAGAAGCTTTGCCAAAATTTCATCAGGTATCTTATTAAATCTTGAAACTCTTTAAAACTACTGTAACCCATGAGGTTTTTCAGACAAATTTATGGTAAAGCCTCAAAATTACATCACCACATTTTTAAAAAAAGGCTTTATGGATGTGTCAAAACTTGAAATGATCACACTTTAGAAAAACAGCATTTTTTTTTTTAAAAAAAGAGTGTTTGGGACAGGGCTTTAGCAGAGCGAAAGGAAAGAGTACTTGTTCGTCTTTATGCACAAAGCAGGTAACATACCATCTAAAGAGGCAGCTGTTTCATTTTCTCTCTGATGGAATCTAATCCACTTTGGCTTTGGGATGGAGTGGGCTATATTTAGTTAGTGTTTTATTGTTGTTGTTGGCTGGTTTTTATTCTAAACTGCAGCTCAGCTATCTTTATCAAAGGGGGAAAAGGTGGAAATGAGCATTGCTATCTAAACTTGTTTTCCATTGGAGTATCTTTCGTATTGTGTATCTGATCGTTTTTACAAGGTCTCATAGATCAGACTTACTGGTCATCTGCCGTGATTTCTGTACTCACCAGTAGCACCATGAAAAGAAAGCACAATACATTTCTCCAGATTCTGCAGGAGAGATTTTTGGGCGTATGCAGGTCGAGGCCTTTAGATACATGTTTTTAGCAACATTCACCTGATTTTGATTTGGATTGATTGGATGCATCTCCTAGTGGAGATGGTGGTCACATAAACCCTATCTTAATTTTATTAGGAGTGATTTGCTACTGCATGAAATTGTAGCTGGATTGAGACCCTTGTGTTGGGGAGAAGATAAGCCCAAAGCACTAGTAGATCCAGAAGTATAAATGAATGACAAAAAATAACTAGGCAGTGCTCTATGCATCAGGTGAAATTGGTGTTCAGATGACATGATGTGAGGCGCAGTACATAATGATAGTTAAATTAGTGAATAGTTCGAGATTTTTGAAATCTGAAAAGGAGCGTAAATACAGTACAGTATCTTGATTTTTCTATGGAGTGACTAAAATGTGAACTCTTAACTGCATTTTGTTCAGCTTATTATCACCAGTTCATCAGCAGAAAGACTTGAAGGTAACACTTTGTTCTGCCTACATAACATATGCCTTGGGTTCATTTTCGCCTCTAAGCCTGTGCAGCACTGTGTTATTTCCAGCTTCAGAGAAAAACAGTGGCAAAGTGCACACAGTTATGGAGCACGAATCCCTTCTGAATGACCTTTATTCCACAACTTATGCTGTGGAATATATGGATGCTTGGTCCTAAGCTCTCATTAACTCTTGTTGCTTGATTTTCCCAGATTGCAGCACAATTTCTTCCATAATAGTAAATATATTTGATTCTCTGTTTAGCGGAAAAGAAATTAGTATAATGGCACAGAATTTGAGGCACCCTTCAGGATTTGCATAGATACCCTTTGGGCTTTGAGGGCTTTGTTAGATAGTGGTATGAAAACATCAACTATAGTTTCTAAATTTGATGCTGGTAGATGTTGTGAATCACTGAGAGTGCTCTTAGTTGTAATTACTATTGCTATCATTTATAAGCCTGCTTCTTTTCATGCCCTTGCTAGATCAGCCTAGCCCATGAGTGGGGAACCTGCGGCCTTGACGGGAGCCTGGGCTTCTGGAAATTGAAGTCCAAGAACACCTGGAGGACCCAGCGTGTTTTCTCTAGGCCAGGATATCTCAACTTTGGGCCTCCAGGTGTACTTGGGCTTCACTTCCCAGAAGCCTACGCTCCCCTCAAGGCTACAGGCTTAGCCCAACATAGTCTGTTCCAGACGTTTTGTACTCTTAAGTCCCATCAACCCAGTTATAACGTGGATAACAGTAAAAGATTGTATGAGTTAAAGTTCAAGACACTGAAGGGGACCAGATAGAGAAAACAACTTTATAGGATTAACTCTATTTTCTTTTGAACTTCCCTCATTTTTATGACCCGAGTAGGGCCCCTATTTAGTAAACAGTGGCTTTTAACAAGCCAAATGAACGGATGCATATGGCATAATAGCCAACAATACCTGTAAAATGTTAGGAGGAAGATTGTCTTTCCAAAAATTTTCCTCAGGTCTCAATTCTGTGTTCGCATTGGTTTTGCTCTTTACCTCTCAGAGACCACTTTATTTTGCCATTCTAATGGTGCTTTGTGTATTCCATTGCACAGATAATGTAGATTCTGCACATTATATAAAAAAGAAAATAATACCTGATATAGGAAAAAATAAAGAGTAGGCTTCTAACCACTGAAAATTCTGTTTAGTTACCCATCTCAAAAATCTGTACACATCTTTATATATACATATACATGTATCTCTAGCCAAATAAATGTATATGTATGTACATTTTGTGCTTTCAAATCTATATATGCTGTTTAAAAATTTTAAAAATAAAAATGAGGTTTTTGGGACATATCTCCTATATACAGTACAAATGTCTGCTTAGATTAAACAAACACTGGCCAAGCTTATTGAGCATTTTCCTGATAGGGTCCATTTACAACTTTACTGTACACTAATGGATATGTCTCCAGTAGTTAAAAAAGATTTGGTTGAGCCATGACACCAAATAATGGGTAGGTATTTATACAAGCAGGCCTTGGATTTGCATAGTTTCCAATTCCTCTCCTGAGCCACCCTTCCCTCCTTCACACTGAAAGCTGTTAGCTGTTAACATCCAAACTACCAAACTATGAATGATTAGAGCTTGGCCAGAATCCTTATGAACAGAGTCATTTTTGTGTTTGATTTTCTGGAACCTTAGAGCAGTTTCACAAGCAGTATATTTGCTAGTATCCTACGTAAATGTCAGCATATAGCTGAAGTAAAGAGTTACTAACTGTGCCATCGCATCACTGATACATCTAATTTTATACTCAGGAGCCAGAATCCTATTAGCAATTGAGGATAATTGTTCTATAAGTAGAGCACTCCACAATTGTTGCAGCAGCCTCCAGCTTACTGTTACACAATCCAAAAATAGTGCTGTTTAAATCACCCAAGCTTACACAGAGGGGTAGTGCATGCCATGTTGCACAGTTGACATAAAAAGATGACCACATGTGCAGCATTCCATTGGATTCATAGAAAAAATACAATGCATGCATTTATATATCTTTTCTATGCACATATACAGGGGGGATATATTAAGGATGGGAAATGTGTAGCCCACAAAGATTGGATCAACTCCCACCGGCCTCAGGTAGCATCCCTAACAGTTAAGGATTATGCTAGGGTATTTGCAATCCAACAACATCTGGAGGTTCATATGTTCCCTAACCCTGGCTTAGAGAAACAAGCAATAAATACACAGTGAACTCACCATTCTTTTAGTTATGTAGATCATGTAGGACCTGTCTTACCATGTCAAGGCTGATACAAAATGCAGTTTGAGATGCTAACGTTTAAATACTTCACTCCTTTAATTTTTTTTAGCCTCTCATGGATAATGGTGAACAACACTTGTGCATACTTTAACACACAACTCAGTTAAATAAGCTGTTCACTCACCTTATGGAAACAATGTTTATGTTTACTTAAATAGAGGGGGAAAGAGGTTTTTTTTGCTGCAATTTTTTTCTTCTGTGAGTTAGATGTTTGTGGCATCTGATTCCACATGGTAGGTTCCATACAAGATATAGCTTTACAAATGGCCAGTCAAACTCTACTCATTTTTTGTTTATTCATATGCTGATTTCAGACACCCCTCCTCCATGTGACACTCAAAATAATGTGCAAGCCAAAAGAAATAATAATTATGCAGAGAGGGGATTGCTTTAATTCAGAATGTTCTGGATTTTGGTGCCGTGAAACAACCTAGTAAACAGATTTATAAAGCTTTGATTTTCTCAGAGGACACTGCTTTACATGCCCAGAGAGTTTATTCAGCACATGCCAAGTTAACATGGCTGATCATTTCAGAATGGGATGGAGCAGGTGTTCACTTCGGTGGTGGGCTTGACTTGAGTTGGGCTTCCATCCAGTGAGCTGAATTTGATACATTTCAGGCCTGAATCAGTCCATTTAATACTAAGGCCCATTCACATCTCACTTGGCTTGCCCATTATCTCAAGGAATCAAAATTGTCTCTTAGGGTTTCTCCCACATGGTAAATGGGGAAACAGGGTAGTTATTGTGCTAGTTTAATTGAACAGGAGTTGGTTGTAATTGTGGGGATTTGGGAGTGGTGAGAAAGAATAAGATATGTATAATGTGAGACCATCTGCCACATTCCAGATTGGCAGTAGCTAATACTGAAGGCTGTTTTTTAATTGCATGAACTAAAAGGAGACATGATATTTGTTGTAGTTTTACCCCAGCTAGAGTGGTCATCTGAGTCATTTATCCATAAAATCAGATTGCCAAATTTATATGAAACAAAAGATGACCTAAATCTGCACACTGGCAATCCGAGCAAATTGGTTGACCACTCAAGTACTACCTAGGCAAAAATTGCAGAGAATCAACCCTAAAAAAACGGTGAGAGTACAAGCTATAAGATATACAGGTCGTGTATAAGCACATTAGATTTGTAAAAAAAATTGCTCAGGTAGAATAGACAGCCTTTCCTAATACTAAAAGCACATCTTGGCTATGCAGTCACTTCAGAGAGACATAGTAAAAACTACCTATTCAGTTGACATTGAAGTAAAATTTGATCACCAGAACATTTGAGTATAGTGAGAGATGTGTTCATTTGTGCTAGAAGAATCCATGCGTCTACTCTGGTATCCACATTTTGAAGCAAACTGCTGAACTATAGGGTAAGGTGACAGGCTTTGTGCCACACATGTATATGAACAATTGCTAATGAACAATGAAAGGACACACATCCTTCCTCTCTTCTTAAACTCTTTTGATTCTTCCTATACAAAGAAATTACACATTGTCTGCCTTCTCCCAGCTACTCTTTAAAAATGTGTGCATAAACTCTTTTCTTTGACTTTCTCAATGTGCCAGTCCTACATCATCATCATGCAGAACCGCACCAACTGTAGTACTATATAGTTGAAAATCTGGGGTTGAATCTCTAGACTCGGTCTGGTATTATAAAACCAACTCACATGGGAGTAGGTGAACTCAGTGGAGCTTGCTTCTGGATAAACACAAATAGGATTATTCTGTACATTTGTTGATATTAGGCCTTACTGAGTAAAAATAGGACAAGTCTATCATTATTTTAATCCAATGCAATCCATATTCAACTAACGCAGCCCAGCTTCAACCTGTTCTATCTCTTTTTCTGGTAATTGCCTGCTCCCAAAATAATAACACTTTCTTCTTGCTTGGATTGCATAGAGACATTTCATAAGTCTCACCTGTTTCCCAGTTAATGTTGCCCCATCTCAACTGCATAGACACACCACCTGTTTCCTTCCCACAGTATTTTGTAGTTCAAGTAACTGTTCCTAAATCTAGCATCTGCATGTGGGCCTGCCTGCATAAAGTTCATCTTCTGCCACTTAGTATGATGCATTTTCTTTCTTTCTAGCCTGATTAATAAGCAGTTTGATTTACAGGACTTCCATTTATCTTTAGTGCTATAGAGATGACATTATTTGTATCTTGGACTTGTGAACTCTCAAGGGCTTTAAAACACGGGCTGCTACCTATCACTAGCAAAATAGACAGAGTAGGAAGGTGCCCCAAAGGAACACACTCTCTCCTACTGTAAAGCAGTATTTACATAGTCACAAACCTTCTTTGCCTTATCAGCTTCACTGAAAAATTGCCTTAAAGTGGGCACATCTATGTAAACACCGTATGCTGTTTGCCTAGGATTAGACCAATGGTTCTCAACCTTTTCAAGCCAAGGACCGGGGCACACTCCCTCAGACAGCTTCAGGGGCCAGATGAACATTTTGCCCTGCCCTTCCAGGTGGCGGAGGCGGTGGAGGGCCACATGAAATTGTGTCGCAGGCAGCATCCGTCCCCCAGCCTGTAGGTTGAGAACCTCTGGACTGACCAAGGCAGTGGTTCATTGGATTGTACTGGTTTTTATTTTATATGATTTTTATGTACTGAATTTTTAAAAGCCTTACTTTTTTTAAAAAAAGTAAAATTTTGTGGATTTATGAATGAGTGAACATGCATATTTGTGGGTACATGTGTAGATGCATCTACACACAAAAAAAAATGTTAAGCTCTGAAGTACAATGTATGTCTCATGTTCAGGGGGCATCCTTTTGATTGTAACACAGAAGATATATTGCTTTCCAGCAAATATCAGAAACTCAGTTGAATGACAGATTACCCATGCCAGTTGAGAAGTCATTGGCTCTATCTCATCAGGATCCCTAGGCTCCTGTTAGATTTATCTGATACCACACAGATTACTTAGATTAGGTCTCCTGGCAAATTCCTACCAGGCTAAGTGTCTTCTGCTGATATCCTCTGTGGACAAGTATTTTCATCTTCAGAGCACTAAAGTTTAGTCAAACAGGGAGACTAGCAATGGCTTGCTTGCAGCACGAATCAGTCTGTACTGGACATTACAAGCCAACAGCACTGTCAACATGTCCACTTTCAAGAGGGATTTTTAACTGCAAGAATTTTGCATTTAAGTTAGTGAACGTGCTTAAGGAATTTTGTAATGCACCTGCAAGCAGTGTTCTTTGGAACAGTTTTCATGAAGTGTTAAGATATATCATTAAAAGAGGACATTTTTCTGTGTTTGACTGTAATTTCTCACAAGATAGCCTATCCTCTTTGACCAATAATACTGTGTTTCAAGTGCTTTTTTGGGACACTCCTTACTGAGCGGGAGAAGAGGATATTTTTAGGATAGTAGCAATGTTCTCCAGCATTTTATGTTTTTGATGTTTAAGAACCAATGAATTTTTTAAAAATGATTGGCCAAAAAGCCTTTAGGAAACATTGAACTCTGGTAACAGTGAATGAGTGAATGTGTGTGTGTGTGTGTGTATATGTAAATGTAAATGTATGTTTGTACGCGTGTGTATATTTCTCTTATGTTCATGGTAGTTGCACAGTTGCAGACATATTGATGTGTATACAAAGTCAGCTCTGTAGCTGGGTGTTACGTTTGTTCAAGATCTACTATAAAGACTGTTCCTTGATCTGAAAATTAAGAAGACTGCTGATTTGTACTCTCTCAAATGACTTTATTGCACTATAGAGCAGCTCAGTCTCAGGAATTTACTTGTTACTTTGACTGTGTAAATAAAGCTTTCTGATTCTATAACCTGTTACCAAGCACTGTTCTTTCTTTTCTGCTTTCCAGTGTTCTGATCACCAAGACACCATAGTGGTCAACCTTCTTTCCTTTCTTGCTCGAAGGGTAAGAGGGATTCATTGTGACTGTTGGGATATAGGTGGCTCTTTAGTTACCTAGACTCTGTATATTCTATAGACGCATATGAAATGAATTAGAACATGAGGAAACTGCATCTTACCCTTCTTAGGTGCAACATAATTCTCAGAACAGCCAGCTGGCAAGAGCTTGTCCACTATTATCTGGACGGTTTCATTTATATATTTCTAGCAGGCTTGCGTAATCTTCAATTTTTCAAACATGGAAACACCTTTTCCTTTGCTACAGTGGAGTCGTTATTCAGCAAGGAAGTCTGCGCATTGGTAGACATCTCCACGATGACGTTCCATGCATGCAAATGAACTTGAGAAATCAAGTCCATTTGCATGCATGGAATGTCATTGCGGAGATGTCTACCAATGCGCGGAGAAATCAAGTCCATTTGCATGTTATTTTTTAGCCATTTGGATATCACATCACCTGCTGGCTAGGCAGACCATGACATGTGTCCTCCACTTTCACCTTGCCCAAGGGATTCGATGGGATGCTTTGGTGAGTTTTAGTCCCAGCCTAACATCCTTGATGAGAGATGGACATCATCACTGAGATAGACCGCTCAAGCCCCCATACCCTGACAAGGTTCTCATGCTCATGATGAGGACGCAGTGTTCTTTTCCTCCCATTCTCATTTTGCTGTACTACCTTCAATTGTTTGCTCTGCACCACACTGACAGTAACTCACTGAGGGAGAGGGAGGATCCCCTGTCTAGTCCTGAGCATGTTCTCATATGGAGAAAAGTCCCACATCTTCTTTCCTGGTTCCTATGGAAAAATCTCACCTGCCATTACAGGAAAGCTGCAGTAGGGTTAAAGCCAGTAAAACTGTTTCCCAAACATTGGTTTTTGGACTTCAATTCCCAGAAGCCTGAGCCAATTCCCCCAAAGCACTGATCAGCCAATGTGTTGACTTAGGCTTCTGGGAATTGAAGTCCACCAGTGTTCCGCAGAACACGGTTTGGGAAAAGCTGCAGTAAGAGGTGAGAACAACTGGACTGAGAACAAAGAATGGATAACCAGAACTATTGCATTTATGACTTTGTCCTCTCCATTCCCTCTCTTGGTCACCATACACATTTCTATGTACATCATGTTAGATGGCTGGATAGCTCAGTAGGTTTAGGTATCTGGCTGTAGAGCCAGAAGTTGGGAGTTCAATTCCTCTCCAGGAAGAAGAGCCAGCCTGTGTGAACTTGGAAAAGCTGTACAGTCCCAAGGATGCCCCCACCCCCAAAGAAGGAAAGGTAAACCACTTCTGAGTAATCACCAGCTTGGAAAAGATTGCCATAAATCAGAATTGAATTGACAGCACTTAATTATTAATTATGTAGCATGTTAACACCTGCAGGGGGAAAAAAATCTCAGCATAACTTTCATGCCTATTCTTGTAACTAGGCACAACTGGCTGGCATATAAATCTTAATATCACTGCCACTCCAGTTCCTTCTCGCTGGATTGTTCATAAGCTCTAGCACTGAAGGGAGAGGCTGGCCAAACTGGACCCGAGATATACCAATTTACACATTACTTTGGGAAGGGCTTCTGTTATAAACTACATAGTTCTCCCATTTCTCCCATCCTCAAATTCAAGAGAAAATGGAAGGGAGGGTCATTTTAGCAAGTAGAGCAACCATGGGAAAACCATGCTACAAAGACCGGAGAAACCTTCAGCAAAAGCTTAGCAGGTGGCTTTCTCCAACTCTAAATTGGAGGTAAATCTTGCATTCTACTGTTGATTTCAATAGTCCTCTCTTCAATCCTCATCCATAGGGAGCTGTAATGGATTCCACTTTTACATCGCTGGAATACCACCACTGGAAATTGCTGATAGACAACTACTATCATCTACAACCTGTAGCCCTGACACACTGGGATCTATAGATCTGTAGGGCACTAGCTTGAGGAAGATTGGAAGCTGATCCTATACATGGCTACATAGTCATATATTCACTTATGTCATTATGTCCACAAGCATGCAAAGAGAGAAGCATACACTTTACAAGGCAAGAAGAATGTTGTGTTCACCTGTTCACAACTTTGAAAATACTCCTAGAAAAATAAATGCTCTTAGAATCAGAAGCATAACCCCAAAGATTATGCTTGTGCGCTGTGTAGTATCTGCAGCACTGTCTATACTAAACAGAGGATATTTTTGTAAGATATTAGAAAGTTTACTTTGACCATATATATGCCTTTGTACTCACTACCTAGATAGCTCAGTGAGGTGGAACACTTGACTCTATAACCAGTGAGTCAGGAGTTTGATTCCTCACTATGTATGACTGCAAAGAAGGCCCTGGTAAGCCACTTCTGAATACTTTTTACCTAGAAAATCCTGAGAAGGATCACCATAAGTTACACAATTAATTTTAAAGCCATTTGTGAGAAAAACCCATGTTGACCAGGAACAGGGACTCAGAGATTTTTGAATAGAGCCCTAAACATGACAGCTGCAGTATTCCAAATCAAGTGCAGACAACTCAACCTAAGAGACAAAATTTACTAGGCTTAGTTACAGCTAAGGATGTTACGTACATTTTTTTTATTATGGAGTAACTAAGTGTAGAAGGGCCATGGTGGCTTAGTGGTTAAGACACTGACCTTATCAACTGGAAGGTTGGCAGGTCAGCAGTTTAAGACCCAAGTGTTGTGCGACAAAGTGAGCTCCAGTCGTCTAGCCCATCTCCTGCTAACCTAGCATTTTGAAAGCAAGAAATTGCAAATAGATAAACAGGTACCGCTTTGGCAGGAAAGGTGATATTCTGTGCACTCTAGCATTTAGTTATGCCTGCCACATGGCCACAGAAATGTCTGCAGATGCAGAGACCACTGACTCTTCAGCTGAAAACGGAAATAAGCACTGCTTCCCTAGAGTCAGACACCACTGACTTTTGAACAAAGGAGACCTTTACCTTCACTTTAACTATGTGTAACTACAAATAACTGAAAATGAAATATGGTAAAATGTTCTTATACAGGAGCTGCCACCATAATCTTCCTTCAGCTAATCCTTCCATAAAAACGAGTCTTCAAATACTTCTAATAATGAACCACAAAGGAGGACTTTTTTTCAATGGTGTATGAAAAACCTACAGTGCTTTTCTGAAACATGGGACCTGGCTGTTCTGACAGATGCCTCAGCCAGATTTGCATGGAAGAGTTGTTAATACAGTAAAACATTGCATAACGAGCGCCTCGCTTAGAGCCCAACTCACTTAAAGAGCAGAATTTTCTCTGGTCGCCTCGCTTAACTAAAACCAACCAAAAATTTGCTTAACAACTAAATCGGGGTTTGCAATACACACACACACACGTCAGAAGTCACAATTGGTCACTTACAATGGTGTTTCACTTAAAGAGCAAACTCGCTTAAAGAGCAATCCTGTGGAACACATTATGCTCTTTAAGCGAGGTACCACTGTACAAGGAGACCAACAAGTAGTCTGTAACAGAATGAGATATTCATTTACGTGGCAGCAAAGACATTTGCAGTATATTTCTGTTATTAGAACATCTGAAGGGCACGGAGCAGCCTGTTATATAAAAGGCAAACTTACTTTACAGTGAAATGTTAGCACCATTTATTCCATAGAAATTCTTCCAAGAAATCACTTAAGCCCTCCCTGCCTATGCAATAGCTGTACAGACAGTATATAGGGTCTACATTCAGCCTTTTGGACTACGTTCCAGCTTTCAGGTCTACAGCAAACATCGCAAACTCTAGACTGTAATAACACAAGGTAAAAATAAGCTGATTCCAGAGCTTTCAGAAGAGAAATGATGGAGACTAAGGCACAGCTGGTATTTTCTAAATACAGCATTGGGGTCCCCATTGGTATTCTATCTGCATGGTTAGGACAGTAGGGATGGGAGGTGTCGTCTAGTACAGTAAAACTTGGAGAACCATAGATCAGCAGAAAGAAGCAATTCATCCTCAAACATAGCCACTATCTGGCAGCAGTGGTGCAACAGGGACTTGCAACTACTACTACTACTACTACTACTACTAATAATAATAATAATAATAATAATAATAATAGTTTTATTTATATACCGCTTTATGTGTATATAAGAGCATCAACAATATTGTGATCCTCCTCCTCCTCCCTCCTGTTTGTTAATACTCTCTGAGTGGGCCACAGGCTTCATGTGGGCAAATATGTATAGACTGAAAACTCTTCAGAGTGCAGGCTGTGATCATTACCCTTAGGTTGTTGTGGCTTGATGTAGTTTTCAATTAGTGGGGATGCATCCACTCACAAGAGACTGTGTGCCTTAGTAGTTAAGACACTGAACTTGATGACTGGAAGGTCGGCAGGTCAAGACCCGAGTACTGCACAGTGGAGTGAGCTCCTGCCTGTCCTAGCTCATGCCAACCTAGCAGTTCAAAAGCAAGAAATTGCAAGTAGATAAATAGGTACCACTTTGGTGGGAAAGTAAACAGCATTCCATACACTCCAGTGTCTAGTCATGTCTGCCACAAGTCCATGGAAAAATCTGCAGATGCAGACAGCACTGGCTCTCTGGCTATAAACTGAGATGAGCACTGAACCCTAGAGTCAGATACGACTGGCTTTCAATCAAGGGCGGCCATCACCTACCCTCTCTCACATCCCCACACCCGCATCCAATCAACCTCTCTAATGGAAAAGGTGCCTTCAAACATGCAGAGTTTCACTGAGTTTCCTACAGAAGACATCAGTCTTTATTACTGATGACAGAAGAAGCCCAGAGAATAAGCACAAGCAAGACAGCCAAAGTAAATTAAGTGTCAATCCATGCATAGCTTGCTGACAAATTAAGCCTTACCACGTGGTGCAGGTATTTATGGCATTGTGTCTATTTCAGTGAAATACACTACCAGTTAAAGGCCAAATAATATATCCAAGCTCATGAAATTTTAGAAATCGTCTCCTAATTAAATGAGTACAGTATCTGGCAAGTTGGGGGCAAAAATGCTGATTACCTTGTGAACTGCCCAGAGAGTACACTTAAGCAATATGGGTTGGTATATAAGTGCTATTGATTACATACAGGTCCTCCCTTTTCTAATTTATTCAGCTTTACAAAAACAAAATCCTTTCTTCCCCTCCCTTCTGAAGTGCAAGAACGTAATTATTTTTATACAGTGGGACCCCGTATAACAAATACGTTGAATAACGAAAAATTCATACAACGAAGTGTTCGTGCACTATTTGCAATACCCCGCATAAGGAATTCCCCCCCCCCCCATTATACAGGGTTTGCATTAAGCGAGGTATACCTCCCTTAACGAAACCCCATATAACGAACTGATTCATTATGCAAGGTATCGCCAATGCGCTTCACATAACGGAAAAAACCGTATAGCGAAGAGCTCTGCAGAAGTTTTTTCGTTTTACGGGGTTCTACTGTAACTAAAACAAATGAAATTCGTACTCCAGGGCTAATAAACATGACTCTTAGGGACTCATGGTGCTCACCTCAAGTGCCACACAAGCATTGTGAGCTCTGAATTCACCATCTGTCTCCCAACCCTACTTTACCCCTTATTCACATACTGTCTCCCTTCAATCAGTACCTCCCTTTCTCTCAATCACAAGCCAAGCCCACCCGGTGCCACAAGTGTGGAGGTGGAAGGTCACTTCTCTCCCTCCTTTGTCTAGCAGTCTGCTGTATAATGTTCTGACAGAAGTTGTAACAGAACACAGAGAAATCTCTTCTCCTTCACTTCCTAGCATTTTATAGTGTGTGTTGCAGTACACCAAGTCACTGGTAGCCGGTAGAAACGAATCCATCCCATTGCTGCAGGAATGTCAATGGCATTGGTGCATTACTGTGCCCTGTTTCAGAGATAGGCCACACACACTGTCAATAAGTCAATCCAGACAGCTCTGGCACTGACAGCTGGCATAAAATCAAGACAATGTTATTTTCCCTGCAGCTTGGGTGGGATGAGGAATCAATCAGTTTATTTCCACTAAAATCAATTACAATCTAAGCTAAGTAGATGCACATATCTCCTGCTAACAGTTTCTCTTCAGTACTATGCACAGTTACGTGAAACCTCAGATGTACTGAATATTTCTGACTACCAAGTAATCACAACTCAATCTCCTTCAATTTTGGCTCACACCTGAGAGATGTGGTATCTACGCTGTAGAATGCCATCTGTAGGACAGATTCAAAACAACCACTTTATTAATTGTACTCACTTTTCTTCATTTCAACCTTTTCAACCTCCTCTATGACACTTTGAGGACCCTGAATAGGCCGAGGGTTTGAGTCCCTAAATCAGGGAGTCTCAACCTGCGGCCTGTGGGCCAAATGTGGCCCATGGTGCCATGTCATGTGACTCCCCCCACTGCTTCCACCATACACGGAAGTGCCATGTGGTGGAGAAAGGGCAATATAATTGTCCAGTCCCCGAAGCTGTATGAGGGAGTGTGACCTGGCCCTCAACTTAAAAAGGTTGAGAACTCCTGCCCTAAATGCAAGACCAACATGCTCAAGTAGAGGCTGCTGGTGGACAACACACGGTGTACATGTGGAAAGACACAGAGTCCTGCTCATTTACTGGTCTGCCAATTACTGCCAGAGACATGCACCAATGAGGACTTGGGTTTGGGCATCGACAAAGCGAAGAAAGTGACTTCATTTTGGCAGTCCAGGTTTTGATCAGGACATGAAAGAAGAAGAAACCCACCTTTTCAGGACACACTGCTTTCATGAAACAGCTTACAAAACACATGAACATTTTCCAATTAGAAACACAGACAAATTTGCCCTTCTGTCTAATGCCAACCCTTCTCTGCGATGATAATATTAAAAAGTTGAGGTACACACAAGGAGCCTCTATGAAGATTGTGAATACAGTTGGGCGTACCCTGCATGGCAAACTTGTCGGCTAATCCGTCTAACACCAGATCAGACCAAAGGAACTGAAAAACTAAAAAATGCATCCACCAAAAAAGGTCTTTGTCAAGACCAACTGTTGACACCAACTGTAACAATGATCTCAATCAATATTGACCAACTGTTCACCAACTGTAAGGATCTCAATCAATATTGAGGGACCTTTGAGTAATAAGAGTGTTCTCCTTGCAGACATGTGCAGGAAATACAAAAGTTGTGACCATCTGCTTACTCTCAGGTAGGACTCGGGATTCCTTCTCCGCCCTCCTGGCGATGGGATTGCGCCTGATCCTGCTTCCCTGGCCCAGATCAGACCCAGCAGTTCAGGCTTCTTCCACCAGTCTGCCCAGTGACTCCCGACCGAAATCCAGGTGGTGACAAAGGGTGCATGTTAAACTAGTGTAGATTCAGGTAGCATAGAGCCAAGTAATTACTCCAAGTCTCTTCAGGTATTTTAAAAGTATATTGAAAGTATAGCAAGATTCAGGATACAGTCCAGCAAAAACTTAGAAAGCATTTCAAAACAAAAGCTATAAAGCAAGCTGCATGTTCAAGGGATAGCCAATGCCCCCCTTCTTTCTCAAGCCTATACATTTTTGCAGTTTAAAAGCCGCTCTAAGGCTGTATTCAGCCAAACCCCTTGCTCAAATGTCTTATGGGGCCCCATTTAGCGCTGCATCGAGTGTGCATCCCTTAGAAATAAAAATGGGCATGCTAACTGTGAAGGTCAGATTATTAACATGCGCCACTATGTATTGGGTAAAACTTCTGTTTTCTCCAGTGGGTCTACTTACCTTAATGATGGCAGATAATGTAACTTCCCCTTGGATTTCTCATATAGAAGCAGTTTTGACATCATATGGACTTTCTAAAACTCACCTTGTTTCCCTGGGTCCAAATCAAGCCAGGGAGGAAATTAAACAAAGGGTAACAGATATATACCGCCAAATAGATCTAACCAAAGTTACCTCTTCCTTGTTTGAGTGGCCGCATTTTAACGTGCTTAAACCGTTGTCCTATCTTTCCTCTTTAAATAACCGAGACCACAGATGCTCTTTTAGTCTCATTTGACACAATATGCTTCCCTCGGCATTTAGGGAGGGGCTTTTTAAGAAAATCCCAGTTTGTGAACGTATATGTGCTTGTCACACCAACAAGATAGAAAATTCCGAGCACATTCTTTTAGAGTGTCCCTTTTATGAAGATCTCAGAAAAGAGCTCTTTTTAGCAGTTCTGTACTTGGCCTCCAGCGATAATAGAAACTTGAGTGTATTACTATCTGACAGTTCCAAGGCAACAACGGCCGCTGTTGCCGGGTTTGCATGGAAATCATCCTGCATTCGCAAAAGTATGGCGATTCATGTCTTTTGACCCCAATAGTGTTCAGTAAATAGTGAGCCTCCAGTGTTAAAATTCGCGAACGTGAACTTGGGGCAGTCAGACTAAAGTAAAATACTATGGTGTGTATTATAGGATTCTCAAACAAATTTTTATTTTTTAATATTTTACTGTATATGCTCGGTGTGTCGGAAATCCTTTTATTCTATATGTGATGCCAGATGGTTGTGTTATCTGGTGCACTCTGTCTGGTCTTTGGCTGTAATAATAAAGATTTGATTTGATTTAAACTAGTGTAGATTCAGGTAGCGTAGAGCCAAGTAATCACTCCAAGTCTCTTCAGGTATTTTAAAAGTATATTGAAAGTATAGCAAGATTCAGGATACAGTCCAGCAAAATCTTAGAAAGCATTTCAAAACAAAAGCTATAAAGCAAGCTCCATGTTCAAGGGATAGCCAATGGCCCCCCTTCTTTCTCAAGCCTATACATTTTTGCAGTTTAAAAGCACAGCATCCATGAGAGTGTCTCTCTCTCTCTGTGTGTGAGTCTCAGGGTTATATCTCCACCCCTAGGGTCCACCTTTGACCCTCCCCCTTAGGGATTCCAACCAATGATCTTACAATAAGACATGTCAATCACACATTAAGTTTTGTTTCATCTAAGCCATGCAGCAAGGATGTTTACATATTTTCTCTTTCCCCCTGATCTGGAATCGCCATTTTGAAGAGGCGAAAGTGCAGGGTATATTTCATTCCGTCACAAATGTGATATACTTCTGCTTCAGGAAACACATCAGGTGACAGCAAAATACAGACCCAAAGTGGCTGGAATGGAGCTGGTGATTGAGAGACCTCATGACAAGTATGGGAATGCAATTTTTGTTAGTCCTGGCCTCAGCATACTCTGTTGCATTGATGGAAACAAACAACATTGAAATTCTCACCATCCAAACCCCACAATTCTCCGTTACCTCTGTCTATAAGCCACCAGAAGCAAATTCTAGTTTTAATGAACCAGACAATTTTACTTATGACCAAATAAACGTTGTTATCGGAGATTTTAATTGTCACAGTGAGGCTTGGAGATATAACCAAATCAATGAGAATGGTGTGAAACTTGATTCTTGGGCAGACACCAATGACCTCCAACTTGTTCATGATCCGAAACTGCCCACATGCTTTAACAGTGGTAGATGGAGGAGGGGGTATAATCCGGACAACATCTTTGTTAGCAAGAAAATAGCAGCACAGTGCATGAAAGTTGTTGATGATCTGATCCCACGCACTCAACACAGGCCCATCGTGTGCATAGTAAATGCTGCAGTGAAACCCCAGCTTCCTTCGCTCTCTGGGCCCGCCCGCCCGGAGAGCAGAAAAGGACGACGCCGACGCCGGCCCCTCGAGGAGCTCCCTGTCTCGCCCGGGAGCCCACGCCATCAGCCCCGGGAGTGGAGACAGGTGGGAGCCGCCGGAGCCGCCGCCGGAGCCGCCGCAGCTGCCTTCGCTCTCTAGGCCCGCCCGCCCGGAGAGCAGAAAAGGACGCCGCCGACGCCGGCCCCTCGAGGAGCTCCCTGTCTCGCCCGGGAGCCCACGCCATCGGCCCCGGGAGTGGAGACAGGTGGGAGCCGCTGGAGCCGCCGCCGGAGCCGCCGCAGCTGCCTTCGCTCTCCGGGCCCGCCCGCCCGGAGAGCAGAAAAGGACGCCGCTGCCGCCGGCCCCTCGAGGGGCTCCCTGTCTCGCCCGGGAGCCCACGCCATCGGCCCCGGGAGTGGAGACAGGTGGGAGCCGCCGGAGCCGCCGCCGGAGCCGCCGCAGCTGCCTTCGCTCTCCAGGCCCGCCCGCCCGGAGCAGAAAAGGCCGCCGCCGCCGCCGGCCCCTCGAGGAGCTCCCTGTCTCGCCCGGGAGCCCATGCCATCGGCCCCGGGAGTGGAGACAGGTGGGAGCCGCCGGAGCCGCCGCCGGAGCTGCCGCAGCTGCCTTCGCTCTCCGGGCCCGCCCGCCCGGAGAGCAGAAAAGGCCGCCGCCGCCGCCGGCCCCTCGAGGAGCTCCCTGTCTCGCCCGGGAGCCCATGCCATCGGCCCCGGGAGTGGAGACAGGTGGGAGCCGCTGGAGCCGCCGCCGGAGCCGCCGCAGCTGCCTTCGCTCTCCGGGCCCGCCCGCCCGGAGAGCAGAAAAGGACGCCACCGCCGCCGGCCCCTCGAGGGGCTCCCTGTCTCGCCCGGGAGCCCACGCCATCGGCCCCGGGAGTGGAGACAGGTGGGAGCCGCCGGAGCTGCTGCCGGAGCCGCCGGAGCTGCCTTCGCTCTCTGGGCCCGCCCGCCCAGAGAGCAGAAAAGGACGACGCCGACGCCGGCCCCTCGAGGAGCTCCCTGTCTCGCCCGGGAGCCCACGCCATTGGCCCCGGGAGTGGAGACAGGTGGGAGCCGCCGGAGCCGCCACCGGAGCCGCCGGAGCCGCCGGAGCCGCCGCAGCTGCCTTCGCTCTCCGGGCCCGCCCGCCCGGAGAGCAGAAAAGGCCGCCGCCGCCGCCGGCCCCTCGAGGAGCTCCCTGTCTCGCTCGGGAGCCCATGCCATCGGCCCCGGGAGTGGAGACAGGTGGGAGCCGCCGGAGCCGCCGCCGGAGCCGCCGCAGCTGCCTTCGCTCTCCGGGCCCGCCCGCCCGGAGAGCAGAAAAGGCCGCCGCCGCCGCCGGCCCCTCGAGGAGCTCCCTGTCTCGCTCGGGAGCCCATGCCATCGGCCCCGGGAGTGGAGACAGGTGGGAGCCGCCGGAGCCGCCGCCGGAGCCGCCGCAGCTGCCTTCGCTCTCCGGGCCCGCCCGCCCGGAGAGCAGAAAAGGACGCGGCCGACGCCGGCCCCTCGAGGGGCTCCCTGTCTCGCTCGGGAGCCCACGCCATCCGCCCCGGGAGTGGAGACAGGTGGGAGCCGCCGGAGCCCCCGCCGGAGCCGCCGCAGCTGCCTTCGCTCTCTGGGCCCGCCCGCCCGGAGAGCAGAAAAGGACGACGCCGACGCCGGCCCCTCGAGGAGCTCCCTGTCTCGCCCGGGAGCCCACGCCATCGGCCCCGGGAGTGGAGACAGGTGGGAGCTGCCGGAGCCGCCGCCGGAGCCGCCGCAGCTGCCTTCGCTCTCCGGGCCCGCCCGCCCGGAGAGCAGAAAAGGACGCCGCCGCCGGCGGCCCCTCGAGGGGCTCTCTGTCTCGCCCGGGAGCCCACGCCATTGGCCCCGGGAGTGGAGACAGGTGGGAGCCGCCGGAGCCGCCGCCGGAGCCGCCGCAGCTGCCTTCACTCTCTGGGCCCGCCCGCCCGGAGAGCAGAAAAGGACGACACCAACGCCGGCCCCTCGAGGAGCTCCCTGTCTCGCCCGGGAGCTCACGCCATCGGCCCCGGGAGTGGAGACAGGTGGGAGCCGCCGGAGCCGCCGCCGGAGCCGCCGGAGCCGCGGCCGGAGCCGCCGCAGCTGCCTTCGCTCTCCGGGCCCGCCCGCCCGGAGAGCAGAAAAGGACGACGCCGATGCCAGCCCCTCGAGGAGCTCCCTGTCTCGCCCGGGAGCCCACGCCATCGGCCCCGGGAGTGGAGACAGGTGGGAGCCGCTGGAGCCGCTGCCGGAGCCGCCGCAGCTGCCTTCGCTCTCCGGGCCCGCCCGCCCGGAGAGCAGAAAAGGACGCCGCTGCCGCCGGCCCCTCGAGGGGCTCCCTGTCTCGCCCGGGAGCCCACGCCATCGGCCCCGGGAGTGGAGACAGGTGGGAGCCGCCGGAGCCGCCGCCGGAGCCGCCGCCGGAGCCGCCGCAGCTGCCTTCGCTCTCCAGGCCCGCCCGCCCGGAGCAGAAAAGGCCGCCGCCGCCGCCGGCCCCTCGAGGAGCTCCCTGTCTCGCCCGGGAGCCCATGCCATCGGCCCCGGGAGTGGAGACAGGTGGGAGCCGCCGGAGCCGCCGCCGGAGCTGCCGCAGCTGCCTTCGCTCTCCGGGCCCGCCCGCCCGGAGAGCAGAAAAGGCCGCCGCCGCCGCCGGCCCCTCGAGGAGCTCCCTGTCTCGCCCGGGAGCCCATGCCATCGGCCCCGGGAGTGGAGACAGGTGGGAGCCGCTGGAGCCGCCGCCGGAGCCGCCGCAGCTGCCTTCGCTCTCCGGGCCCGCCCGCCCGGAGAGCAGAAAAGGACGCCACCACCGCCGGCCCCTCGAGGGGCTCCCTGTCTCGCCCGGGAGCCCACGCCATCGGCCCCGGGAGTGGAGACAGGTGGGAGCCGCCGGAGCCGCTGCCGGAGCCGCCGGAGCTGCCTTCGCTCTCTGGGCCCGCCCGCCCAGAGAGCAGAAAAGGACGACGCCGACGCCGGCCCCTCGAGGAGCTCCCTGTCTCGCCCGGGAGCCCACGCCATTGGCCCCGGGAGTGGAGACAGGTGGGAGCCGCCGGAGCCGCCACCGGAGCCGCCGGAGCCGCCGGAGCCGCCGCAGCTGCCTTCGCTCTCCGGGCCCGCCCGCCCGGAGAGCAGAAAAGGCCGCCGCCGCCGCCGGCCCCTCGAGGAGCTCCCTGTCTCGCTCGGGAGCCCATGCCATCGGCCCCGGGAGTGGAGACAGGTGGGAGCCGCCGGAGCCGCCGCCGGAGCCGCCGCAGCTGCCTTCGCTCTCCGGGCCCGCCCGCCCGGAGAGCAGAAAAGGCCGCCGCCGCCGCCGGCCCCTCGAGGAGCTCCCTGTCTCGCTCGGGAGCCCATGCCATCGGCCCCGGGAGTGGAGACAGGTGGGAGCCGCCGGAGCCGCCGCCGGAGCCGCCGCAGCTGCCTTCGCTCTCCGGGCCCGCCCGCCCGGAGAGCAGAAAAGGACGCCGCCGACGCCGGCCCCTCGAGGGGCTCCCTGTCTCGCTCGGGAGCCCACGCCATCAGCCCCGGGAGTGGAGACAGGTGGGAGCCGCCGGAGCCCCCGCCGGAGCCGCCGCAGCTGCCTTCGCTCTCTGGGCCCGCCCGCCCGGAGAGCAGAAAAGGACGACGCCGACGCCGGCCCCTCGAGGAGCTCCCTGTCTCGCCCGGGAGCCCACGCCATCGGCCCCGGGAGTGGAGACAGGTGGGAGCTGCCGGAGCCGCCGCCGGAGCCGCCGCCGGTGCCTTCGCTCTCCGGGCCCGCCCGCCCGGAGAGCAGAAAAGGACGCCGCCGCCGCCGGCCCCTCGAGGGGCTCTCTGTCTCGCCCGGGAGCCCACGCCATTGGCCCCGGGAGTGGAGACAGGTGGGAGCCGCCGGAGCCGCCGCCGGAGCCGCCGCAGCTGCCTTCACTCTCTGGGCCCGCCCGCCCGGAGAGCAGAAAAGGACGACACCAACGCCGGCCCCTCGAGGAGCTCCCTGTCTCGCCCGGGAGCTCACGCCATCGGCCCCGGGAGTGGAGACAGGTGGGAGCCGCCGGAGCCGCCGCCGGAGCCGCCGGAGCCGCGGCCGGAGCCGCCGCAGCTGCCTTCGCTCTCCGGGCCCGCCCGCCCGGAGAGCAGAAAAGGACGACGCCGATGCCAGCCCCTCGAGGAGCTCCCTGTCTCGCCCGGGAGCCCACGCCATCGGCCCCGGGAGTGGAGACAGGTGGGAGCCGCCGGAGCCGCCGCCGGAGCCGCCGCAGCTGCCGCAGCTGCCTTCGCTCTCCGGGCCTGCCCGCCCGGAGAGCAGAAAAGGACGCCGCCGGCGGCCCCTCGAGGAGCTCCCTGTCTCGCCCGGGAGCCCATGCCATCGGCCCCGGGAGTGGAGACAGGTGGGAGCCGCCGGAGCCGCCGCCGGAGCCGCCGCAGCTGCCTTCACTCTCCGGACCCGCCCGCCCGGAGAGCAGAAAAGGCCGCCGCCGCCGCCGGCCCCTCGAGGGGCTCCCTGTCTCGCCCGGGAGCCCACGCCATCAGCCCCGGGAGTGGAGACAGGTGGGAGCCGCCGGAGCCGCCGCCGGAGCCACCGCAGCTGCCTTCGCTCTCTGGGCCCGCCCGCCCGGAGAGCAGAAAAGGACGACGCCGACGCCGGCCCCTCGAGGAGCTCCCTGTCTCGCCCGGGAGCCCACGCCATCGGCCCCGGGAGTGGGGACAGAAGCAGCAGGACTTGGTCGCCGCCTCCGGTCTCCCCTGCGGATGGGGCGGAGAGACCTCTGCAGCATCGGACACCGGGAACCACCACCACCACCGGCGTCCCAGGCTCTGCCCTTGGCCAGGGCTTGAAAAGCCATGGAGGCGGCAGGACCTTCGTCACTGCCACTTTTTACTTTTGGACTTGTTGGGGCCGGAGAGAGATGTGTGAGATGTTATTGCATTACTGAGATGTTACTGTGTTACTGTATTCTATTATATTGTGTACTGTATTTTTCCTGTATTGTATCATTGTTTGATATGTTGTGAGCCGCCCTGAGTCGGCGTATGCTGAGTGGGCGGCATACAAATCAAATAAATGAATGAATGAATGAAGTGCCTTTTTGCAGATGGTTTAACTTTAAGGAAGCTAAATGGGTGAATTTTCGAGAACAGCTGGGCAAAAGCACGAAGAAGATCCCCCTTGCATCCAGATAAATACCATGAATTTGTCCATCTTGTGAAAATAATGTCAATGAAAAATATTCCAAGAGTATGCCACACCCAGTACATTCAGGACCTGACTAATGACATCAAACCTCTACTGGATAGATATCAGGCATTCTACAGCCAGGAGCCTGTCACAGCTGTTTCAAGGCCAGGCTTTCCCTGCTCCTCCGAGGACGTTTGAGCCATGGGGCTCCATCATGGTTGTTTGAGCATAGGTTCCGTTATGGACATTAGGTGGCCGAGGACATTGCGGTACTTATTTTGTTATTTGTTATTTCATTATTTAATGCTGTTTTATTGTATAATTTGTATTGCATAATTTGTTGCTACTATATTTGTCTTATATATTGTACTGTAGAATTTGTATTTATTTGTAACAGTACTGTATTATATATTACATTGTATTATGTATTTTTTGTTGCATGGCCGCCTTGAGTCGCGCTTTGAAGAATAAGGCGGGATAAAAATCTAACAATAAATAAATAAATAAATAAATATCCTTTTCGGGAAGATACTGTTGAAACTGTGGAAGAGCTGATGCAGGCTGTAGCTGAAAATCAGAAATCACGATGGTACACATTAGTTGCCAACCTGGATATGAAGCAGAACAGTAGACAAGCTTGGAAACTCCTTAAAAATTTAGGTGGAGATTTAACACAGCCACAGCAAAACTATAGTGGAGTAACAGCAGACCAAATAGCTAGTTAGTTGCTAAAGAATGGAAAAACGCAAGGCAAAAAGGTGCAGGGGAAAAGCTATCCAACCAGAGGGGAAAAAGTGGTTTTTTACTTAACAACCTCTTTGTGGCATCTGAATTGGAGGAAGCTATAAACAACATGAAACCGAATAAAGCAACAGGTATTGATGACATAAGAATAGAGCAGATAAAGTAGTTTGGTTCCCGTACTTTGGAATGGCTCCTGCAATTAGTGAACAACTGCATAGACGAACTTAAGGTTCCTAAATTGTGGATATAGACTAGAGTTGTGGCTTTATTGAAACCAGGCAAAGACCCAGATGATCCCAAAAGCTACCGGCCAGTTTCACTCCTTTGCCATCTTTATAAGACATTGGAAAAGATGATTCACAATTACATCTTTGAATTTATTGATGAAAAGATCATAAAGGAGCAAGCAGGCTTCAGGCTAGGCAGATCATGTTGTGGTCAAATCCTTAACCTTACACAACACATTGAGAATGGCTTCGAAAGAAAGCAAATTACAGGAGTGGCTTTCATTGTCCTAACTGCAGCATACGCGATACTGTCAATCATAGGATTCTGCTCCATAAAATAAACAAGCTTACCAAAGATAACAAGCTTACTAGGGTCATTGGCAGCTTCCTTCAGAACCGGAGATTCTATGTGACGATGAATGGAAAGAACAGCAGATGGAGGGTACAGAAGAATAGTCTGCAAGGAAGTGTATTATTTCCAATGCTGTATAATATATATACAAATGATCAGCCAGTTCATGACAATACAAAACTGTTCATCTATGCAGATGACACAGCAATGGAATTCAAGGTGCTCTAGTAAGGGTCAACTTACTGGAGCACTTGAAGAATTAGGACATCAACCATTTGAAGCCTAATCCAAGCAAGACTCAAGAACAGTAAAACCCCAGGTTACGACAGAGGCCCATTCCAACAGCCTCCAACTGAAGCAAACTTAAACTGAGGCGGTTGTAACCAAGGGTTTGTATGTGCTTTCCACCTTCGAAACTGAGAGGCAAAGGTTAAGTTGAATGTTAAGTGGCAAGGGAAACGATTACAGCACTGTTCAACACCAAAATACCTTGGTGTGATGCTTGACCGAACACTCTTTTAAGCAGCACTGCCTGAATACCAAAGTTAAAGGTAGTACAAGGAACAACATCATCAGGAAACTCACAAGTTATAACTGGGGAATTCAACCATCCACACTGTGCACATCAGCTTTGGCCCAGAGTGTCTCTGCAGCAGAGTATGCTGCTCTAGTATGAAATGCATCCACACAGGCAAAAGAAGTTGACATTGCTGTGAATGAAGCCATGCGGATAGTGCCTTAAACCTACACCAGTTGAGAAGATATATCCCCTTGTTGGTATTGGTCCACCTAAGAAGTAGCAGCAGATGCTGAGAGAACTAAGCAAGAGAATGACCCTTGACACCCTCTGAAAAGATATGAGCCTCAAGTCCGCCGGTTCAGATCCAGGAAGAGCTTTATATCAGGAACAAACATTCTTGAAGGCACACAAGAGCAAAACCAAATTAGAAAATGGAGGAAGGAGCTCACTGGGAAAAGAACATAATTAAAGGTGGATATAGCTGAAGATCTCAATCTCCCCTACATCACCTGGAGGACCCTGAATAGGCTGAGGTTTGGAGTGGAGTGGAGTGGAGCAGATTTAAACTCTTTTATTCCCTCTTAGCTATCTCCAGCTGACAGTAAAAGGCAAAGAATCTATTGCCACCCTCCTGCCAGGCCACTTGCCCATAAAAGTCTAGTTTAAAAATAATTCATCCCCCCCCCCCCACAGGTTCAACTTCATTCCATGGAAAGAGAGTGTTTTGAAAAAGGGAAAGAATAAAAATATCTTTGGCAAAGGGAAAGATGGTAAACACATTCAAGAAGCTTTGAAACATCAAAAATATCTGTGAGCAAACAGCTTAAGAAACATAAGACGATACACAGATGTTGGACTGACCTTTCACCCCGGCGAGAGGGTGCTGCCAAAAAAAGGACTGATAACAATTGGAATAATCAGATCCTCTTCGTTTTATTAGCATCTGCTAATATTATGTTTTGGAAACATTTTATATACTCTTTCCATGAGCCTATCTCGATATCCCGGCTGATTGTACCACCGCACCTGGTACAGTGTTCTGCTCTAATCAAGAAATGCCTTACAAAGGTAACCCATACATTGAAGAATAATAAAGGGAGCAAGCCAGCACCAGACACTTTGAGTTTTTGAGGACAATAAAGTACAGAAATAAGTGGTGAATTCAGGACATCTTAACCTATAAAATCAAGCGTTAACCGTTGGAACTTCAGATACAATCCTAAGCCAGGCGCTACTAGCCTGCACCGACCATTCGTGCACACGCCCGAACTGGGTCCGCAGGTCAACGAAGGATTGAGAAATGCGCCAGTGGGGCAAGAGCGAAGGATTGAGAAATGCGCCAGTGGGGCAAGAGCCCCACAAACATGAAAAAAGGGAAACAACTTCATTTCCCAACATTCCTTGTGCCGCGCCACAGCCAATCAGGCTGAGAGGCGCGAACAAAAGGAACGTTCGGAAATGCACCGCGGCCAATCAAAACGAAACCGCAGGAAAAAACGACGCACAAGCCGAAAATGAAAACGCCAAACTACAAGCCCCAGCGTCCTGCGCGCCATGAGTGCACAGAACACTGAGGAAGTTGGCGAGCGAAAATTAAAATAAAAAACACACTGGGAGTGCAAGTCCTCCGCAGCCGGACACAGCGCCTCACAGAAAAACAACAACAACACAGGCATTGCTCCCCCCCTTGAAAGTGAACCCATTCCCAGGTAAGCAAAGCCATCGGACGGAGCTCTGTCCGCTGACTTTACTTATCGCAAAAGGGTTTTGCTTTCAGCAAGGCCAAGCCACGGGAACCAAACCCCCCCTCCCCAACGGCGCCTGAAGCTCCTGATCGGAGTTTCCCCTTTAATATCACTGGGTGGGGGGGTTGCGCTCCCCCTCTCTACTGGCTCCCCTGGGGTTGGGAGGGTTGGGGAGACAAAAAGGGTCTGTCTCCCCAACCCTCCTGACCCCAGGGGACCCGGCAGAGAAGGGATTCCCCTCCACACACACACACACACACCATATTAAAGAGAAGAAACCAAGCGGTTACTTCTCTTTAAAAATGGATTTTTTTTGGGGGGGAATCCTCCTCTCCGATGGCTCTCCTGGGTCCGGAGGGGTTGGGGAGACAGACCCCTTTTGTCCCCCCAACCCTACCAAACCCAAGGAAGCCAGCAGAGAGGGGGATCACAAACTCCCTCCCCCACTGATATTAAAAAGGAACCCCAATTGAGATTTCCCTTTTAATATCAGAGGGTGGGCTGGATTCGATCCCCTCTCCTGGGTCCCATGAGTCTGGAAGGTTTGGGGGGACAAAAGGGGTCTGTCCTGCCAACCCTTCCAGAGCCATGGGACACAGCAGAGAGGGGATCCCCCCGTAGGACACCAAAAAAACACAAAAAAACAAACAATCAAAAACATCCAAAAATACACAAAAACAACCAAAAATAACACCAAAAAACAATACAAAGTAAACAAAAACAAAAATTTCCAAACACACACAGCACCCAGCCAAACACCACAAAATCCAACCCACCCACCCCCCAAAAAAGAAAAACAGCCACCTCACCACCACACGACCTCACTCCACGACGACCGGAAAAGAAATGAATAAAGAAAAAGACTACTTACCGGAAGAAGCTCCACCCATGAGAGAAAAAACAGTCAAAATACAAGATAACCCCTACCAGCCCCACCTGCTGGCCACAATAGTAAAAACAATTCAAAAAGACACAACAGCCCCACACAAAAGGCCCCAAGAGTAAAAATATGTCAAAAACATAACACAAAATCACAATTTTACACAAATCAAAAACATGTGTCAATAAAATAAAATAAAAACTATTCAAAAATCCTGTGCTGAATTTTAACTCAAATAAAAACCAAAAACATCCAAACACAGTTTAAAAACATTTATTGTAAAAAACATGTACTTTCACATTTTTAAAATTATTAGCTACGGTACAACTATTAAAAAAATACATACTAAAACATTATTTGGTTAAATAAACAAATTTTTAAAAGTATATCATCCTTTGTTCTTTTTTTAATCCACAAAACCAAAACACCAAACAAAACTGATCACAGTTTATAATAGCCCGCCAAAAAATGTGTATAAATAAAAATTTTAAAAATTTCAATTATAGACTAACCTCTTCTTTACAAACATTAACAACAACAACAACAACAACAACAACAACAAAACCCCTTCCAACACCATTTAAAACAGCCCGGGAACGCTGGGCAACCTCTGCTAGTTGTATATAACACAGTGGTGATGTTATTATTATTATTTTAAAAAAATAAGTCAAAAGAAGGTATTAGATATAGACAGTGAAAAGTTGGAAAAGTTGGAAATATGAAACAACTGAAAATAAAACACCAATAATAAATTATAAGAAAGAAAATTGGGAAATAGAAAATTATTGTAATAATTGAACAGAAGTAAGAGGGTTTGATGAAGTAGATTATGATGTTTTATTTTCTATGACTTATTGTTTTGATTTCTTGTATGATGATTAAGGTTTCTTTGTATATTTTTGTCTTTTGTATCTTTTTTCAATTTATGTTATGTTATGCTTTAAAAATCTCAATAAATAATAATAATTTTTTAAAAGCAAAGGTAACCCAAGCAAGTCTGAGTAGAAAAGGCAGCGATCAGATCTGTGGATTCCTGGCTCTGTTTAGTCACATGGACAGATTACTCATGGCTCAAGCTAGCTCCCAAGATCACCAGGTCTGGAGTCATGTTGCACTAATCCATTGCAAACATACAGGAAAACTGCCTAAGGCTGTGATGGCGAACCTTTTAGAGATTGAATGCTCAAACTGCAACCCAAAACCCACTTATTTATCGCAAAGTGCCAACACGGCAACAGGGGAAGGAACTCTCCCATTGGGCTGCTGGGCAGAAGGGCAGTGTAAACTCTGTGCTGGAAGAGGGAGGAAGCACTCCCATTGGGCTGCTGGGTAGAGGGGCGGGGCACACTTTGTGCTGGGGCAACCGCACAGTGCCACCTATGCACGCGTGCCATAGGTTTGCCACCACTGGTCTAAGGTCTCAATATATCACAAACCAAGCTGCCTTTGTTTGTTTTGTGTAAAGGAATTTCATTCCCATCTCGATGTACGGAATACTGTATGTACTCCTTCAAGCAAAGAAAGATAAGTTTGTCACAGCATGTGCTTTCTTTGACCTTTTCTGACCTTCATATCTTGCATTCTAGCTTTGGTTTCTGCTCAATCATTATTAGGCAAACATGGCCTTAATTTGCAAGTTTGATTGCTTCAGTTGCATCTCTGAGGAAATCCCTCTATAGCAGGGTTTCCCAACCATGGGCCTCCAGGTGGTCTTGGACTACAATTACAATCTGTGGATTCCTGGCTCTGTTTAGTCACATGGACAGATTAGCTCCCAAGATCACCAGGTCTGGAGTCATGTTGCACTAATCCATTGCAAACATACAGGAAAACTGCCTAAGGCTGTGATGGCGAAGCCCAAGTCAGCACACCTGCTGGGAACTGAATTCCAAGTACATCTGGGGGCCCAACATTGGGAAACCCTGTTCTATAGCAGGGGTTCCCAAACTTTTCGGGCTGATCACATGGTTTAGGGGTGGTCACTATGGCGGGGGGGGGGGGGGGGCAGATCTGGCCCCAATGCCAATTCATCCAGCCCCTGAAGTCCTCATTGCTTCCAGAAACGGAAGTAAAATGTGCTCATATGGGTGCGTTTTACTTCCGCTTCCAAGAGCGACGAGGGCTTCGGGGGCTGGATGAATTGGCTTTGGGGGCTGGATCCAGCCCCTGGGCCATAGTTTGGGCACCCCTGCTCTATAGGAACAAAAAGAAAAAAGCAGGAATAGATATCCCTCCTCCACATATTGTCTAGTTTGATCCCCATTTATTGAGTGCTAGCATTTCTTGATTTCAGCATCAAATGTCATAATACCAAGAACACGATGAAATGGCAAAAAAGGCTCCCTGTTTTTGCAATTTTATGGTGTTAGCTAAAATTAATTCATTATTTATTTATTTATTTATTATTTATAATAATAAGAGTGATCTGAAATTAGAGTGATCTGAAATTACAGAACTTAGTCATAACACCTGTGTCATGGTCAGATCACTATCTGGTAACTCTAGACTTTCTGGGGGTGGCGTTTTATTGTAGGGAGGCAGGGCCTATTAAGATGGCCCACCCCAGTGACTAATGGATTCTGATGGATACCAGAGGGAACTGGGGAGTTTTCCTCTGGATCAGCAAAACTATTCATCCGAGGCCCTCGTCGACCTGTAGAACAGGATGACAACAGCGGCCTTGGATGAAATCGCTCCACTTCAGCCTCTCCGAGCCCGTGGAGCCCGGTCATCCTCATGGTTCACGGAAGAACTACGGGAGCTCAAATGGGAAAAGAGACGCCTAAAGAGCCGCTGGGTGAGGTTTTCGGAGCGATACTGACCGAACACTTGCTAGAGCTGCAATTAGGGCCTACCAGGTGGCGACAGGTGGTGAAACGGCATTACTTCACCATCCTTATTGCCTCCGCTGATAATTGCCCAGCCACCCTGTTTCGGGTGACCAGATCCCTCCTTGGCGGGGGGTGGGGGTGGTGCCTGGTTGGCAGGGGTCGGCTGAGGACTTTGCTGACCATCTGGCGGAGAAAATCGATCGGATTCACTCAGGGCTCAATCCTGGCGTGGTTGGGGGCTGGATCACAGTCTTGCAATGTCATTTGGGATCAGTTTGATCCAGTTGACCTTGATGAAGTGGACAGGCTCCTGGCAGCTGTTCGTGCCACCACTTGTCCATTGGACTCCTGTTCCTCCTGGCTAGTGAAAGCCTTCAGGGTGGTGACAGGTGGCTGGGTCGGGGAAATAGTCAATGCGTCTCTATGGGAGGGGGTTTTCCTGCACCTTTAAAACATGCTTTGGTGCGCCCCTCCTGAAAAATGCCATCCCTCGACCCAACGGTCCTATCCAATTATAGACCGGTCTCCAACTTCCCCTTTTTGGGGAAGGTATTGGAGAGGGCAGTTGTGTGTCAGTTGCAGGGGGTCCTGGATGAAGCGGATTATCTGGACCCCTTCCAGTCTGGATTCAGGCCCAGATATGGCACTGAGATGGCATTGGTTGCGCTTATGGATGATCTCTGGCAGGAGCCGGATGGAGGTCATCCGTCCGTCCTTGCTCTTCTTGACCTCTCAGCGGCCTTCAATACCGTCAACCACGGTATCCTTCTGGGACGGCTCGAAGGATTGGGGATCCAGGGCACTGTGTTGTCCTGGTTTTCCTTATTTCTGAAGGGCCGAACCCGGTCGGTGTGGTTGGAGAGTGAGAGGTCCAACCCTAGGCCCCTCCAATATGGGGTGCCTCAGGGTTTGGTGCTCTCTCCTCTTCTATTTAACATCTACATGAAGCCACTGAGGACCATCTGTTCCCACGGGGTGCGGTACCATCAGTACGTGGATGACACTCAGTTGTACATCTCGGCCCGTGGTGAGCCAAGCAATGCTGTCAAAGTCCTATCTGGGTATCTGGAGGCTGTGGGGGTCTGGATGGGGGCCAATGGGCTTCAGCTGTATCCCGGCAAGACTGAGTGACTATGGGTTTGGGGGTTCTGCATTATTCCAGGAGCTGCCATCCTTGGTCTTGGATGGGGCTATTCTGCCCCAGACAGACCCAGTGCGCAACTTGGGGGTCCTCCTGGACTCACGACTGCTGCTAAAAGAACAGGTGGCGGCCGTGACCAGGAGGGCTTTTGCACAACTCCGTGTAATTCGCCAGTTGCACCTGCTCCTGGATCAGGACTCCTTGCTCACGGTCACACATGCTCTGGTCACTTCCAGACTGGATTACTGTAATGCACTCTACATGGGGCTGCCCTTGATGTCCATTTGGAGGCTGCAGCTGGTCCAGAATGCAGCTGCCCGGGTAGTGATGGGGTGCGGTCATTATGCCCATGCCTCACCTCTGCTCCAGGAGCTGCACTGGTTACCAGTGTGCCTCCGGGTGCAATTCATGGTGCTGGTTTTGACCTTTAAAGCCCTACATGGAAGTGGGCCAGGATACCTAAGAGACCGCGTCACCCCAAGAGTGTCTGCCCGCCCAACCAGAACGGACCAGAGTGGCTCCCTTATTGTTCCATCGGCTAGAGGGGCACACCTCTCTAGCACAAGGAGGAGGGCCTTCTCCATGTCTGCTCCAACTCTGTGGAACCTCCTGCCAGGTGAATTACGGCAGCAGACGGAATTGCTGCCCTTTAGGAAAGGGCTCAAAACCTGGCTGGCAGGGCAAGTGTGTGTGTGTGTGTGTGGGGCTTATGGGGAAGTGGTTCCCGCCCGTTGGCTCTTCTAAGATAAAGTGCCTCTCTTGTATTGATGGGGCTGGGTAGGCTTTTTAACTGTCTTTTAATGGGTTTCTACGGGGTTGTCTTTTTAATGATTTTATGGGATGATTTTATATGTTTTATACTTGTTGTGAGCCGCCCAGAGCCGCCCTAGGGTGAGGGGGCGGCATATAAATTTAAATGAATAAATAAATAAAATTAATTCATTCTCCTTTCCATAACCAGAGATATTTTTCAAGTAGTTCCATCAGGAGCAACAGAGCAGAAAGATTTGGCTCTGCAATCTGGACATTTGACACAAGACTGACATCCAGCCACCAGAAAATAATTCCCAACATGCACAGCTATTCTTAGAAGAGGAAAACAATGTGATTAGACAGAAGCAGCTTAGTTGTGGCCTCCAAAGCAGTGAAACTGAGCACCAATGCGCATGTTTCTTGGGGATGAAAGAGCACAGAGCTCATGAACAACCTCAGAGTGGCATACATGTAAAACACAGGGGGAAACTTGTCTCAAAATTGGCAGGTACTGATCTAACTGTGGTTAATAACACTTGCTTGTCAAACCCTTTCAAGAATACCCTTGATATTTCTCAGACTGGCTTTGAAACACTCACTCATCTGAGGACAACTGCTTCCTTTTAAGATGAAAAAAAAAAGAGATAGATGTGATCTACAGCTGAAAGAACAGATGCGCACATCAGTGAGCCAAATGCTGGCTCAAGACACCTGTGTTGCCCCTCCTCCTATGTTCCAGATGGTCTCTATGCACCCTAACGAAAACTGCTCAATATTTCACGTCGTACAGTATTTATGCATTCATTAACCAACTTATTTAAACAGGGTCTTTCAAGACCAGGCCACATTTGAAGTGGGCCCATGGATGGAAGCTGGGGCAGATTTTTGTACTGCTGCTCCAAGGTGGTACCGTCAGCAAAATACAGAGGCATCCTCTGTTGCAAATTTGCATTTCCAAGTCAAAAGTAATATTTAGACTGGATGCAACAAGGATTCTCACTCAGCAATCTCATTAATTTCCCAAACTCCTGTCTCCACCCTGCAAAGAGGGATGTACAGATGAAACTCGGAAAATTAGAATATCGTGCAAATGTTCATTCAGTTCAGTAATGCAACTTAAAAGGTGAAACAAATCTATGAGATAGACTCATTACATACAAAGCGAGATAGTTCAAGCATTACTTTGTTATAATATTGATGCTTATGGCTTACAGCTTATGAAAACCCCAACCCCCAATCTCATGTACCCCATAATCATCACATAATCTCATGTACGCTGTACGCCATGATCATCACAATTATAACAAATTAAGGCATGACATCTCTCGCTTTGCATGTAGTGAGTCTATCTCATATATTTGTTTCACCTTTTAAGTGAAATGAATGAACATTTGCACAATATTCTAATTCTCCGAGTTTCACCTGTACATACAGAATGCTTAAGCATAAACAGCACTGCCAAAAAAATCTTGTCATTCTCTGTTCTTCTCCTGGCCTGATTTGTGATTGGTCTCTTTGCATTTCATCTGAAAAAGAAAAGTTAGTGATGGGGCAACCAGCAAGAGCAGGAAGGCGGTCCCATACCAGGGAATATGTAAGCAAAGACATTTATTTAGTTATTTGAATATGGTTAGATATAACCCAAACAGACAGTTAAGATTCACAAGTTTCTTGGTGGCAGTGCTAGTAGTCACAAGCATGCATCAGACTTCATTTTATTTTGCCTTATTATCAATATTTCACTCCAGCTAGTCACACTGTAAAGTTTTTTTTTAAAAAACTAGTCTTCTGAGGCACATATGTACTGTAGTGCCAATGATCACTGCATGGAAAACTGAGTGAAGATGAGTAACCAAGGAGAACATAAGTATGTGTGGTTTTGTCAAAGACCTCACATTAGCTCAGCCTTATTTCTGCCTTCAGTCAAGTCCCCCCCAGTACTTTCACTTATGCAGTTGCTTTAGAATTATATCCACGGCTTCTGCGAGGTTATTCACATAGCCATCTGCCTTCACTTCTGGGTGCTGCTCGTCACAAGGCCTGTAGAGGACACAAAACAGTGAGAAATGAAATAGTGAGCAATGGAATTTCATTGTGATATCAACCATTCAGACAGTGGATTCTGTCCATTCAATTGGTACCGACTGTCTCAGCCGTGAGCACACATGTGAGCAGAGCAGTCACACAAACAGCCAGCAGCAACCAAGTCTTGACTACTTGTCCAGTGATTTCCCAACTGTTTTTTAAAATTTCTTGGCTCCATGATACTGGGAATTTAGCCAATCATTTCTGTGTTCACCTAGCCAACATAATGCTGAACAACTGCTTGATAAATGCTGGCACGTCTTTTGTGTTTTGTGTAGTCTAATCAAAGCTGCAATTTTTTTTGGAGGGGTTTCAATAACCCACATAACCATGAATTTATAGCAAGATTGGGGAACATGTGAACCTCCAGATATGGTCGAACTCCTGTTCCAATAATGCTTAGCTAGTATAATTCACAGGAAAAGATAATGGTAGTCACACTTCACCACATCTAGTTAGCAATCTCTAATTTTCCATATTGGACATAATATCAATGCAATAGAACTGCTAAATACCCCTTCTTTGGAGATCTATAATATTAAACCTCATGTTTCTACATCTGTAACAAACTGTACTGAGGCATGACCTATAAATTTCATATCTGCTTAACCATAACATCTTGGACACAGGGATAAATTTGTCTCCTTGCACTTTGCAATAATGGAAGAATCAATTTGTTTCAGTAAAAAATGAAAACAAGTCTCAAGTTATTTCTAGGCCAAATACGTAACTTGCCACTTTTGATAATAATTCGAAAATGAAATGAAATGAAATGATCGTCCATCTGCACCTCACCAAATTCAGTAGATACAGTTAGCCCTAGGCACAACTATTTCTGCATAGTCAGTACCCTTCTTGCCATATTTAATACCTATATGGCTCCCTGTTGTATAGGTATTAAAGTTGAGGAGCTTCTCAAAAACAGAAATGGCAGTCCTCATTCAACACAGATGGGGTTGAATATACAACAGATCAAAACCAGACTTTTAGGAGTTTAGCCTGCAAAGCCCCTCAACAGAATGGGCCACTCTGTCTCCTGCAGGTTACCTTTCAAAGTCACTCAACTCAAGTTCTTTCCATTCTGAAGAAATGTAAAATATTGGTCAAAAAATGATCCAAAACAAAAATTTCACCCATCCCTAGTTCTTTATCAATCCATGTTCTTCTGTAACTCTTCTTCTTCCTCCACCCCAAGCCTCAGACCCCCAGAAGTGTATTTTGATTGAGGTTTCTACAAGAAGATTGTTTCAGGATAAGAACAGCTTTATCCAAGATATGAATCACAATTCGAAAAACACTGAGATGATTGGTCTAGTCCTGTAGAGACTGAACACACAGTATCATCCACTCTCCATTTCCTCTTTTCAAAAATGTAGAAGTCAGGGATATGTTTATTGTAGGGTATTTCCTCAACTTCTGAATATACATTTCAAAAAGATAAATGGCTACCACTTGTCAGATTCAACAGACACTTGTCAGAACAAGCCATATGTTTTAACTCCTAAGGGAAGGCTCCCATAGGCTTCTTTCTTTCTGAGCATATTTCTGAAGCACTCTTATTTTCTCATGTTAATTAAAGTCCTTATAAATTCCCTAAGTACTATCCTTTATCAGTAGTCAATAGATAGACAGATGTATTAAAAATTCCAGAAGATAAGAAAAACCAGTACATTTCATTGATGAATAAACTTGCCAAACAAAGTTACAGGAACATGAAAAAGCCCTGGCCTCTCTGTAAACTACATCACTTACATACCCTGTCCCCCACCCCCAACTATCCTTCACTGGCTGTCAACAGGAAGACAGACAGATGATTTTCAAAATATCCAGTGTCGAAAGATTACAAATTACCCAACTTCACAGGAGGGGAAAATGGAACATCACACTGAAGACTGCATGGGTATGTTTGATTTATGAGTTAACCAAGCACAGAGAAGAAAATGCTATCTTCTCCTCAATGTATTTTAGCCTGAGGTAAAAAAGAAGACTATCCTAGCATAATTTTCTCTGCCTCATGCCTTATTCATACACCACTACTCATGTGCATAATCTGTTCACTCAAGAGCACCATGTAGTACAAACTGACACAGTTACCACAGAACAAATATCTGAGAGCAGCAGAGATAGTTATTTTCAAATGTTCTCTTTTTCTGGAAATTGCTGATGGGGTATTAAGTACACAACTCATATATTATGTTGTTCCCACAAATCAGTCACTCAAATGAGACATTAAATCTTCCAGCCTCTCAATGTTGTTACATGCAGTTACCCTGATCCTTGGCCAACAAGCCAACAGTGAGGAAATTCTGAGAGCTGTGGTTTGACAACACCTGGTGGAATCCTCTCTCTCCATTCCTATTTTTAATTTTAAAAATGCTGAATGTCAGCAGTGCAGTTAAAAGTAATTTTAGACACTGGGTTGAAAGACTGCAGGGGTGGGGTGGGGGAACCTTATACAACTACGTGAAGCACACAACTAACATTGTCCTCGTCCCTTCAATTTAAATCAGCTTCACTCCTGATGCATTAGAGCAAAGACACAAGTAATTTGTTGGCCATCCCAATGGAAAAAATGGCAGTTTTGCATTTTAAGCCCAATGCCTGGTGTACACAGAAAGAGCCTCCTCAAAGAGGGTGGTATTTTTGAACCACAATTGGGCATACCCCTGGCACTGATTTTAGCTGGGGGTTTTAGCTGGGGGTTTTAGGTAATGTTTTTTAGCTTCTGATGTTTTAATTGTTCCATATTTTATCCCCCCCCCTTTCCCCTTTTGCTGTTAGCCGCCCTGAGTGGTGTTCCAACCAGGAGGGTGGGATAAATAAATAAATAAATGGCAACCTTGTACCAGCTACTGTAAAACCCAGACTTACAAATACATCGAGTTACATAAAATTCGACTTACATAATGATTTTGTGTTAAAACCATGTCCTGATTTACACGATTTCCTATGGGTTTGCTTCCTTTGAGCTACGTTATAATATTTTTTTCCTATGGGTTTGCTTCAAGTTACATAAAAAAATGATTTAAGCAAATGCCTACGGAACGGACTTTTTTTCGTAAGTAGGGGTTTTACTGTAATCTTTCTCACAGTAGGTCAGGCGAAAGGAAATATGGAATGAATTCACAAAAAGGTGGCTTCGTTTTGGCAGTTTTACATCTGGCCTAGACATGGAAGAAGAAGAAGAAGAAGTCCAATGACTGATTATGGCTTCAGAAGTAAAGAAGGAGTTTAGTTCTCCTCTCCTGATGCTAAACACATTTATTTGGGATTAAGTGCCATTGTGTTAAACAAAATGTATTGCAATAAAAGTACAGTGAAACCCCGGGTTATAACCGCCTCGGTTTAAGTTTGCTGTGGTTTACAACGGCAAATCCTATGGAAATATCGTCCCAGTTTACAAATTTTTAATGTATTTTTTCCGGTTTACAATGATCATTTCAGGACCTTTTTTAAATTTTTCAATGCATCCCTATGGATGTTTCGGTTTAAATTATTTTGGGTTACGACTGAGGCTGTTGGAACGGTCCTCCATTGTAACCAGGGTTTTACTGTAATATATACTAATGAGCATCTGGAACTAGGTATACACTTGGCCAGTTTATGAAATATTTTGACAAAGAAGAAGAAAGAGCAAGGATTGCCAACCAGGGAGCCCACCCATGTCTCTGGCAGCCCAGGTGCAGATGCTCCATGTTCCAGACGTAGCTGGAAACTCTGTCAACTGTAACATGCAAATGGTTTCTTAGCCTCCTAATCTTGACATATTAAAATACGCCTCCTCTAGGGAGCCTAAAAAGCATAGAATTTCCTCTTCCAAGCAGAGAGGCAGACTCTGACTTTAGAAGTGATAATCTGACTATGATTCTCCATCCCTGCTCCCAAAAGAGAGATCCACACCTTTCACCCTTTAAATGTCAGGTTTCCAGCTTTATAGGTGGAAGGAGATCAGAATCATGAGGTTGGCAAAACAGGTGAAAATTGGGATATGCAGGATCCAAAATTCCCCACCCTGCCATCTTCAAATTTGGGGGACATTTAGAGTAGCTCTAGGTAAAGGTTTCCCTTGCTCGAAAGCCAGTTGTATCCAACTCGAGGGTTCAGTGCTCATCTCTGTTTCAAAGCCGAAGAGTCAGCGCTGTCTGCATCTGCAGACATTTCCGTGGTCATGTGATTAGTTCTGGAACTGGTCAATATAAACATTTCTAAGAAGCAGAAGAGATAGAAATGTTACTCCCCCACCCCTGTACCAGTAGGATTCTAGTAAAGCTTTGGAAATATTGAAACACTTTGATCTTGAAGAACTCCAACTAGAATTCTTGGATGCCGTAGTCAGCTCTCTATCTATAATAATGCAAAATAAATGAACTATAATGCTAAAAGAGGGACTTGTGATTTATGAAACACACATATAATCCCATAAATCATAACCAACGGCAAACCCCAAACAGTTCCTCTGTACTTTGCTCATCATTGGATTCTCTGGTTAGGTAAAGGTCGCCCTTGCTCAAAAGTCAGTAGTATCCAACTGTTGGGTTCAGTGCTCATCTCTGTTTAGAGTCAAAGAGCCAGCGCTGTCTGCATCTGCAGATGTTTGCCTGGACATGTGGCAGGCATGCCTCGACACCGGAGTGCATGGAACATTGTTTACCTTCCCTATTTATCTACTTGAAATTTCTTGCTTTTGAACTGCTAGGTTGGCAGGAGCTGGGACAGAGACGGGAACTCATTTCATCGTGCAGTGCTCAGGTCTCGAACTGATGCCTTGCCGACCTTCCAGTTGGTGTCATACTGAAACATTTGTTTTACTCCCAGCAGGAAATAAAATCCAAGGTTGACTGTTTTATTTTGACTCTGAAAGTGGGATTGAAGTTCACAGGGTGTGTGCCCATCTCGTCATCATCAGCTGTGCACAGAAGCAAGCAAGCCAGCCACAAAGACGTGCTTAAAAGGTATACCATAATTGGATGTCTATATGCATAACGTGCATATATGCATATTCATAACGTGCATATAATAAATTATATGCATAATTTTAATTAATGACAAAATGCCCACATCAGAGCTATATGCAAAGTAATGTCACAGAAGCTGTCACAGAAGTTACAAACATTCTGTTTTGAAATTGACATTCATCTTGGTACCGTGGTTCCCAACGCGGGGCACATGCCCCACGGGGGGGGGGGGGGGAATTGATTTGTAAGGGGGGCAATTTGAGTTTGTCTAGACCAAGTTAATGGCCTTTTTAGGCTTCTTCCACGTGAATAGGAGTTCACTTTTTGAATAATAAGAATTATATGTCATGCCGGGGGTGTGTGTGTGGAGGGCATCATCAGGATTTTAGAGATACTTAGGTGGAGCATGGCCAAAAAAGGTTGGAAACCACTGTCCTATTACCTTAAGATGATGCACTTTCAAGGCATCAGTATTCCTGCAGACACCTTCTAGTCTTGCAAGCCAGAACTCAGAAAATATACTTTTTTGAACAACTCTGAAGGTGGCTACAAAAATTTAAACTTTCCAAGTTTGACTGTGTTTCTGATCTGAGCCATGCAATACATGGAGGTGAACATGCTATGATTGCTTCTTTGCTGAGACACAGGACACTGAACTTTGTAAGAGAGACCTGCAGGCAAACTGCCTGCACAACCAACCATGAGTGGTCTCACCTGCACCAAGAGACATCCAGGACCTCCCAGCATCAACATAAACCAAACCTCCATAATGAGGTTCTCTGTTCATGTAGTGGCAAGAGCTGTGCAATGAGAGGCTATATATTTCTACTCTGATGGAGCATCAATATCCATCAGTGCTCAACAGCATCCTTGCCTAAGAATATAGGTTCCAGGTTGGCTTTTTCCTCCCCTCCCAAGTTAATCTCCTTTTGTGTTTTAGACTGAACCAGATTCTTGCACAAGGTAAGTTTAACAGTGCTACTCTTTGTATTACAGCAGTAATGTCCAAGTTAAGATACTGTAGCAGAGGCATGTCCTAATTATTGAGGGTACACAAAAGCAAATGCAAATTAGAAAATGGAGGAAGGAGCTCACTGGATAAGAAACAACAATGGCAACCACAAACTTTTATTTATATACAACATTAAAGGAGGATATAGCTGTGAAACTCAACCTCCCTTACATCACTTGGAGGACCATGAATAGGCTGATGGTTGAAGTCCCTAAACGCAAGACCAACATGCTCAAGTGGGGGTTGCTGGCAGACAACAACACACTGTGTGAATGTGGAAAGAGACAGAATCTGGCTAATTTGTTGGTCTGCCGATTACTGACAGAGACATGCACCGATGAGAACTTGGGGTTGGGCAACAACAAAGCAAAGAAAGTGGCTTTGTTTTGGCAGTCCAGGGTTCGATCTGGACACGAAAGAATAAGAAGAATGTCCAATACCTTCTACCATTGTGCTCAGAATTTTTTTATTATTGTTGATACATAAGCCCATCTGGTAATCTGCTGTTTGCTTTGCAGTTTCCTTTGTAAAGCTTCAAAATAAAGTTCAGTGTTCAAAGGAATGTGCTTTCTTTCCTTTTTACACATCAGGGTTTAGTGAGCTGCCAGAACTTCACAAGCAAATGACAAAAATAAATGGTTCACATGCCAACAGCGTTTTATTTTCCCCCCAGAAAATTATTGTTGTCATACTGAAACATTTGTTTTACTCTCAGCAGGAAATAAAATTAAAGGTTGACTGTTTTATTTTGAAAATATGTCAAGCTTATTCAATAAAATTCCAAAATCATATTTCTTTTCGAAAGCAGTGAGTTTGTACTACACCTAAACTCAGCACACCTTTTGACGTGGCAACTTAGTTGAACAGCAAAATCATACATTAGGAATAGAAGAAAATAATTATCTCAAAGTAGATATCTGAGCTGCTAATAGTCTGGCTCATTCCTTGTCATTGGAAGGACAAGTGTAATCTGTGGTCAAATCCGCTTTTTACCATCTGAGGCACATAGCCCAGCTCTGCTTATTCCTGGACAGGAAGTCTCTGATAGGATTGATCTACGCACTGGTGATTTCTAGAATTGATTATATTGCAATTCTCTCTACATGGGGCTTCCCTTGAGACTGGTTTGAAACTCCAGCAGATGCAGGATGTGGCACCCAAACTGGTTGCTGATATTGGTTGTTTCAATCATATCGCACCGGTCTTGGCTGGGCTGCACTAGTTACCCATTGTGTTCTGTGCCAGCTTCAAGATGATGGTTCTAATCTCTAAAACCCTAAATGGTTTGGAGCCATGTTATCTACAGGAGCATATCATCCACCATACCTGTCAAGTTTCGGGAAATTTCTGTCAAACCCCTATATTTTACACTCTTTCCCACCGTCATCCCATATTAGTTAGACTGGAATTAGACTGGAGTTAGACTGGAGGCCAGCACAGGATAAGCATAGCTGTCCAGTTACCTGTTTTGGCCAGGAAATTTCCCTTATTTGGCAGAAATTTCCCGAAACTTGACAGGTATGATCATCCACAAGATGAACACCCAAAGCACTCAGCTGAATAAGTTAAAGGTAGTCACACCTAGAGAAGCAAAAAAGGTGGTAACTCGATCCATAGCTTTCTCTGCCATACCCCCTCCCCCGGTGGAAAGAGTTGCCAGCGGAAATTAGAGCTTCTTCATCATAACTGACATTCAGAAAATCATTGAGGATCTACTTGTTCCAACAGGCTTTCCCCTGAAAGTTAGTGATTGCCAATAAGGACTGTAAATGTTGTTACCCTGTTATTAAACATTTTTCCTGATGCATGAAATAAGTTGAGGTGGGGTACTTTGGGTCTCTTATTAATTGAATAATGTCTTTGATGTATCATTTTTAAAAACTGTTAGTAAGCTGCCCAAAGTGATCTTGTTACCAGATGAATAGATAGATAGAACATACCTGAGTATAGATTGTGAACAGAAAGTAAGGCAGCAGGAACTTCAGGGGAATCCACACTGTGAATCCACACTGATGGGTTCTGCACATGTGTAGGAGTCAGTTTTGGCAGCTACAGGTAAGAAACCTGCCTTTCCCCATTCATATCATTATTAGGCCATGCTGGGAATCACAGTAAAAAAAGTAGATACTGCTACTTCATTATACAAAACTATTAGAAAACCAAAAGCTGCTTCTATATTTGTCGAGTCCACCTTTTTAGACTTTGAGTGTGATCACACATAGAAACAGATTGTAATTTGGACTGCTTGTAGACCAGTCTGGTGCAATCTGTTTCCCAGAAATCACACAACATATGGGGAAAGGTGGTCCAGCTGAACCCTGATCCACCTGAATTTGACCTTTTAGGTCCAGATGTAGGGCTACTACTTTGGGGGTGGGTGGGTGTAGAGCTTTCCTGGCAAATGGTTCTCTCTAAGAGAGATCACTCCTGTTTAAGCAAACCTTTCCAGTTCAATCAGGCACATGCCTCTGCAGTTGTCTTGCCCCCTCCCCCCTTTATGGAATATAAGGGACGTTTTGGGCACATTTTTTCCAGACATTGTACAGTACATAAACTTTCTGTCCCCTGGCTCATGATCAACCCATGACAGTGATAAAGAAGCATTCTTCCCATTATCTCAGTTGGGAACTACTTTGTCTAGCCAAAGGAAATAGTGGTATTATTCCACTTAGAGCTTAGGTGGCTTGTGGATCAAAGACAGAGGGATGCCTTCATCACAGTAAGGATCAATAGGTTAACAAGACCTACATTCTTCCTGAACAGTGCAATTTACACTGCAGAAAGGTGTGCCTCTACCTTCTTGGGTAACAGCCAAATCTCTTTGACAAACAACTCTGCAAAAAGTATATCTCAGCTTGTAACCTGGGGCAGAAAGATATTCAGTATTTCATACTGTAAGAAAACTGGTCATACTCACAATTTGTGAATAATGCCATCACTCTTAAACCCTAAGGCCAATGCAGGCCCTGCTTTTTAACTATATATACCTTATGCCAGGGGCGGCCAGCTTTGGCACTCCAGCTGTTCTTATACAGTACTTCAATTACCAGAAGCCCAAGTCAGCACACCTACTGATCAGGGCTTCTGGGAATTGAAATCCAAGAACCACTGGAGCACCACAGTTGGCCACCCCTGTGCTTATGTCCTCATAAGGTGCTTAATGATACATGAGGATAATGGGATACAATAACAATCTGGTACTCTCATAAGTCATGTAAGTACACCTGCTGGGGGTACAAATGCATAGGGAAATGCCACACTTTGAACATTGGTATAAATATATGTAGCAGAAACACAATCACTTCCACTTCTATCACTTATCCAAACATGCAGTTTTTCATTAATTTCCTTTTTCTTATTTTCCCATACAGTGTCATTCATTTTCATGGTGAAGGAACATCTCATTGTCCAAATTTATACATCTCACTGTTCAAATGTATACATAGAATAGACTGATGTACCACTGATTTCAGTGATTTTAATCTAAGTGATTGAAGAGAAAGCAAATTTATATGTTCCAGTACATTAATTATGCCCTTTTATCCCCTTCCTTCTGTGCAGTGCAGGGGCAAAAGAAACCAATTTTTTTCCTCAGACATAGAAATAAAAACAAATACTATGCTATTGGTGGAAAGGGAGATGTATACAGAAACAACAGGGCACATAAGAGACAAAGGTGTCTAGCTTATATGTTTTGCTGACATAGCCAACAGAGTATTTGAACCATTACTGGGGTTGTGGCCAGAAGAAGCCCCCGCACCATGATATTTTGAGGATTAGTCCACCCATCTGGGCCACTAATTTGCACTGAAAGCTGATAAATAAATAAATAAATAAATAAATAAATAAACACACACACACACACACACACACACACACACACACGTTTCCCAAACTATGTTCCACAGAATTCTGGTGGACTTCAATTCCCAGAAACCTAAATCAGTATATTGGCTGATCAGTGCTTTGGGGGAATTGACTTAGGCTTCTTGGATTTGAAGTCCAAAAACCAAAGTTTGGAAAACGCTGATATAGACAATGTAATCGTCATCGTTGTCTGCTACTCGTGTCCAAGTATACATTTCCCCCACTGAAAATCATTTTCAGGAAAAATGCCATTGGCATGAACTTGTTTAAGGTGTATTCCAGCTTGCCATGAAGTGACCCACACACTATGATCACGGAGTCATCTCCTGTGGCATGTATGAAATGAGACATGCAGGATTTGATGCTGGGACTGCAATGGACTGCTGTAGCCTTGAGGATATTGAGAAGGTGCACCTTCACAGCCAGTCCGTCTGGCATGGCCTCTTCCGCCTCCATGACTGCTGGGAATCAGAATAGTGAACTGGTTCCTCCCCTCATTTTGCCATTGGGCCCAATATGATGGTTTCCAGTGGCATTTCCTCCACTGAGGGGATCATCACTCCACCTAAAAGGGCTCATCTGCCCATAGCCATTGGCCCCTTTAGGGAGTCAGGTTATTAATGTAAGGAAGGCTATATAAATAGGAGTTTGTTTATGCAAGGAGCACATGGACCTGGAAGTTTTCACAGGTGATGTTGCCAGGACCAGTTAAAATCTTGATGAGTCTAAGCTACGATTGACACACTAACCATCACATTAATATGTCTGCAATATACAGTACCTTAACATGTCATCTTTAAGTTGGTCAGAACCATCTGTGGCATACTTCCCAGTCCAAAGCAGCTGTTGATGTTTCCTCCATTGATGAGCTGGGCTCCATTTGGGACATGAGCTGTGCTCTGTCACCTGGGGATTTTTTGAGTATTGTAATGCTAAATGATTTACTATATTTTGTTGTTGTTTTTCATAAGGTTTTACCTATATTAACATGTCCATTGTGTATACAAGCTGATTCTTATTACTATTGATGTGGCTCTATATTGCTATTTTGTATTTTGTGGTTACTGTAATGTAATTTGTGATTAATTTTTTGTATTGAACCTGCTTGTACATTTATTGTATTTACATGTTGTAAGCCGCTTTGAGTGGCACTTGTGTCAGGAAAGCGGGATAGAAATTAAACGTAATAATAATAATAATAATAATAAATCATTGGGAAAGCAAAATAATTATTTCCTTCATATGCAAATGAAAAAATGGAGTAAATATCAAGAAATACCAGCACAGAGCTCTGTTTTCCTTTTATAATTTTCTCCCAGTACCAGTGAACTCCAAAGCTTGGAAAAGTGACGTTTTAAAGAGTATAGCTCCCGAAATTCCTCTGTCAACATGTTCAAAAATAAAACGTCTCCCAGCTCTACATGTCCCTAGATAAAAGAGCCTGCCAAAGATAGTCAGTTTTGAATAAACAACCCAAGAGGGCACATTTGGGTCTGCTGACATGTACAAACAGCTGATATTTTCTATCCCCCCCCCCCAAGATACTGGAGCAGGAAGCATCTAAGGCACTTGAAGAAGGTGAGTCGGGCAGAAAGCCACTGCACATGTAAACGAAGGGTGCTGGGAAGAGTTGGCAGGAGGCCAGGCAGAGAGTATTGACTTATGACCAAGTTCCCCTTCCTTTGTTGTGGCTTTCAGTTGACAGGTGACGATTAACAATATGGTTAAACCATTAAGAATCTGGCTCCACTAGGTCCCAGCAAAACATTAAAAAGTTAATAACAGCAAGATAAAGATCACCAGAGGAAGAATTCTTGATGAAGTTTCTAGTATATAAAATGGTACTGTAGCATGCTTTGCCACCCTCAACAGCCATTCTGTTGTTTGGGAGCAAGGCCAACTTTCTACAGCAACTGAGAACCTCAGTTATTCCAAAGTAATCCCATGTGCATGCCACTTGCGGGGTGGGTGGTTTGGGGGCGGAATTTGTGTTATTTGGGGGGGCAGATGGCGGAGGTGTCGATGGATGGCGGTGGAGGTGATGGTGGTGGTATTGGCTCTGCTGGGTCTCAGGCTCCGTAGTGGGTTTTCAAGACTCTCCATCTGGACTGGCCGACCGTGGGAAGTGGTGGCATATTTTGCGACTATTCCCGCGAGGGGGGCTATGAGAGCTATGGAGAACTCACTTGCTTTCAACACTGTAACTTTTGTTCCAAGGCAGCTTTAGCTGGAGGGATTGATCCACCCCCAGCGGTCCGACTTTTGCCACTCTGCTGGGCTGTGAGCTGGCAGTAACAGAACTATTTTTTATCCCCGGCCTTGTCACCCCCCCCCATGGAACTCTAAGACTGTGTTGTGGGGGGTTATTGTATTATGATTTTGTTTTTGCTTATTGATATGCTGATTTTGTTTTTGGAACTTTCAAATGTATTTATGCATTGTTTCGCTTTGTTATTTTTATATTGTAATTTTGATGCTAAACTATTTTTGTTTTGTTGATTTTTGAACATGTTGTGAACCACTTTGAGTTTGTCATTGACAAAGGAAAGTGGTATATAAGTCCAAATATAATAATAATAATAATAATAATAATAATAATAATAATAATAATAATAATAATAATAATAATAATAATAATAATAATAATAATAATAATAATAATAATAATAATAATAATAATAATAATAATAATAATAATAATAATAATAATAATAATAATAATGTGCTTCAAAGTAAATACACACGTAGGGTGAGAGCAAGGTAAACAGAAAACTATCTAGTTCCTATTCTCTTGTCACATGGCAGTGTCTTTATTACCATGGCTGCAGTTCTGAAAACAAGTCCCAATGAATTCTTTGGGGCTTGCTTCTTGGTAAACAGGCACAGCACAGAGCTGTAGCATAAAATTTATTACTAACGGTCTCTTTCTTTTATTAACTGACATGATCAACAAACCACTCATTAATGGCTTCTGGGAGTTGCCTGTCTCCTCCCCCGCCCTTCAAAGGTCAGTGTTCTTGACAATGAAGTCCAGAAATAAAATACAGAATGAAGACAAATGGTTGGATGCTGGATCAGCATATCATGGATAACAGGGCTCCTCAAAAAATACTTGTGCTCAGATTTTCAGAACTCACTCTTTTCTTTCCTGCAGTAGAGTTCACTTCATTCAGCAATTCTTCCTTATATGTGATTAAATGTCTTTGAATATCTGTTTGAAACCAAGACTTACTGCACTTCAGGCATGTATTCTACTGCTGAGGTAAAGCCCATTGCTCCCCACTGCAGTCAGGGAAGAGATTTTTCTCATCTGTAATGGTGTATGGAGAAGATATGGTAAGTTTTAAAAAATTTCCTTCCCTGCTCCAATTATAGAGGTAATCACACATTCTTCCCTATGGTTAACAGATCACATAAAGTCATCTGTGGATACATCCTCCATCCTCTTTGTATGTCAAATAGGCTTTGGACATACTGTACAGTACTTTCCATACCAACATGAAAACCAGACATCATCATCATCACTATCATACCTCCAGAAGGATATTATGGAGCTGGAAAAAGTGCAGAGGAGGGCAACCAGAATGATTAGGGGACTGGAACACCTTCCTTACCATCTGAGGCTGCAACGGATGGGCCTCTTCACTCTTGAATGACAGCGTCGGCGTCTAAGAGGTGACATGATTGAAGTTTATAAAATCATGCACAGTGTGGACAAAGTAGATAAGGAAAAACTGTTTTTCTTATCACACAACACTAGAACTAGGGGGCACTCCATGAAACTTTTGGGTACTAGTTCTCAAACAAATAAGAGAAAGTAATTTTTCACCCAGAGGATCACTGGTCTATGGAACTCCCTGCCAGAAGAAGTGGTGACAGCTGTCAGTCTTGACAGCTTTAAGAAAGGATTAGACAAGTTCATGGAGGACAAGGGTATCAATGGCTATAATTATGGATACCTAAGAACAACCTCCGGGTTGGAGAGATAGACAGGATATCTCTCAATGCCATTTCCAGGGAATCCTAAGCATGTGAAGGCATCTGCTTGGGAATACCCTGAAGGAAATGGTGAGCCACTGTGTGAGACAGAATGCTGGACAGGATGGGCTGTGGCCTGTTCCAGCAAGGCTGTTCTTATGTTCTTATGATAATTTATTATCTTGCTAATCCCGATATTGACAACGATAATGATTTTAAATGTCATACTTACTTGGTTGATCCGTACTTCACACATCTAGTTTGACGTGATGGATTGAAGCATCATCTCCCATGAAATTTTTGTGGGCTCTCACCATCGGGAGGTCCTACTGCTACCATAGCTGGGTTCGATGCCGCATGAGGAACTAAGGCCCATTTTTCCCCCCGACGCTCCTTTAGCCATTTTAAATACAACGACACAGCAGTTTGGGCTCATGTTGAAGTTGGCCATGTTAAAGCAATGTACTGACCAAGTGCATTGCCTGAGTACCCAACTCCACTTAGCTGACCTGTGGTTCCGGAATGGAGAACCGCTCTCGACCTTTAGCTGACAACTTTGTGGCATGGTTGAAACTGCCAGGGGAATACACCCCCCACCCTGTGATTGCATTGTAACCCCCCCCCCCCACGGTGGTGGGCTTTAAGAGAAATATTTTAGTAAACATGATGTGGTGTAGCAGGTGGAGAAGGTTACACAACTAGCACCTAGAGTCAAGAAGCTGAGTCATGGCCTGATTTTCCCTATTAAAGTAGTGAAGGAAAAGGCCTGAGTTGGTGGGAAGAAGCTGAAGGATGAAGAGCTTACCCCTGTTTTGGACGGGGCAGGAATCAGGGTATGTTAGATGATTTTGTTTCTGTTTGGGAAAAGGGCAATGTTTGTCTCTGAGGTATTTTTTATGTCAATAAATGAAAGTCTGTTTTTGTATAAACAAGTAGTGGTTATTGGGTGAGTGTTATCAGGCTTTAAAAAACCTTTGATATAAATACATTCTTGGCTGAGGAGGCTTGAAGCCAGAACAATCCTCAGGGGGTTGGACGGTTTGTTTGCTCCAACCCGGCGCAAAGCCAGTGCAGATTTCCCAAGATAACAATATATCTTAATGTTCATGGCCCTCAAACTATATGAACTAAATTACTACTATCTGCTGGCTTTTGCTAGGTTTTATCACCAGTAGAGAAGTCCCTAACCTCTACTTCCTGGATATAGTGAAGGTAAAGGTTGTCCTTGCTTGAAAGCCAGTCGTATCTGACTCTAGGGTGCAGTGCTCATCTCTGTTTACAACCAAAGAGACAGCGCTGACTGTATCTGCAGACATCACCATGGTCATGTATCAGGCATGACTAAACAGCTCATGGAACACTTGTACTTTCCCATCAAAGTGGTACCTTTCCATCTATTTGCAATTTCTTGCTTTCAAACCGCTAGGTTGGCAGGAGCTGGGAAAGAGGCGAGAGCTCACTCTGTCATGTAGCACTCAGGTCTTGACCTCTGACATGCTGATCTTCCGGTCATCAAATTCAGCATCTTAACCAGTAAGCCACTGCAATTGTAGCATCATTCTAAATTATACAGAAGACCTATTTTATCTGCTCATCTATGCTGACAGGAGAAAATCTCACTAACTGCTGAGGATCCATGTTGTGAACGTATAGTATGGATAAAAATATCAGCATGCATGCCAGACTCAGAGCATGGAAGATTGTGTTTAAAAATCAATTAGTTTTGTTACTAGTTTTGTGGATAGACTGTTGTTATCATTGTTGCTCCAATAGTACAAACAACTCAGGTATTGGTGTTACCAGCAAGGCAGAAAAATGTAGGAAAATGTTCTCTAGTTTCTGCTAGTGGCTGGTTCTGATATTCTACCTGGAATATTAATGGCTTCTGGGAGTTGTGTGCCCAGTAATAGTAATAGTGTGATGTCAAGTATATTCTGACCAATAGTGAACTTTGCAAGGTTTTCTAGATAGAGAACACACAAAAGTGGTTTACAATTCCCTCCTTCTGAAGGTTCCCTGGGACTCTACAGCTGACCACACAGACTGGCTCTTCTTTTGGAAGGCACAGGGGAGATTCAAACTCCCAACCTCTAGCTCCATGATGGCGGACCTTGGCACTCCAGATGTTCTTGGATTTCAATTACCAGAAGCCCAAGTCAGCACTCTTGCTGATCAGGGTTTCTAGAAACTGAAATTCAGTGGGAAAGGTAACAGCGTTCCATGCACTCCGGTACCTACTACTGCCAACATACCGTAGCAGTTCAAAAGCAAGAAAATGCAAGTAGATAGGTACCACTTCAGTGGGAAAGGTAACAGTGTTCCATGCACCTAGGATATGCTTGCCAAATGACTATGGAAATGTTTGTAGACACAGACAGCACTGGCTCTCTGGCTGTAAATAGAGATGAGCACCGCACCCTATGATTGGTTTTCGAGCACAGGAGACCTTTACTATACAATCCACTATTTCCAAATTCAGATTAAATTATGAAAGCCGGACAACACCATCGAATAAGTCTTGACCAACCTTTTGGGTATTTTCGGAAAATGACCGCTCCTCTTAAGAAGCAAGTGTCAGACATTTATGAATAAATTTTTACAAATGTCTTTACTTCTTTTCTTTTCTCATACTTTTTCTATGCTGACTGACCTTGGTTTTTTAAAAACCCAATCCATGTTATTAATCCATTCTGAATCTGAAACATACACACATGCACACAAGTGTTGGAAATAAAGAATAAATACTGTATATAAATTCTGATCTTAAAATGCTCAATGAGACTGTGGCCTCAGGGCGGTGGTTCTCAACCTACGGCCCAGGGTCTGGATGCAGCCCGTGACACCATTTCATGTGCCCCCTGCCTCTGCCACACCCAGAAGTGCCATGCCCGGCCCCTGAAGCTGTCTGAGGGAGCATGACCCGGCCCTCGGCTTGAAAAGATTGAGAATCCCTGCCCTAGGGTGTGAATTTATAGTGGATGGTAGAAATAAAAGAGTTCCCATCCATGCTGAGTTGGTTTGAATGACTGTAATCAGAGCACTCGCATGTCTTCAATGGAGGCACAGAGTATGGCTGTTCACAGTGAGAGTAGCACAGTTGTTTTCAATAAAACGACATCTCCTTTCCCCTCCAAAACAGCAAATGTTCATATGTGTTCGCCCTCTGCCAGTTTAGTGAGAAATTCAGGGACAGAGATCACTGCTGAGTTGTTAAACTCCAAGGTTAATATCCATCTGTTTGTTTAGTTTTATTACTTGCAAACTAAGCTGGGGGTTCTGTCTCCGGCATAATTAGAAACAACTGAAGAACACCAAAAAGGAATAGATGTACTTTAGTGTAAGGGACCAAAGACAATGAAACAGCCGAAGGGTTGGCTTAACACAGGTTTATTGCATGATGATCCGGAGGAACATGTGGTAATGGCGGATGGGTCGCTCAATATATACAGCTGGCTATACATTTGAATGTGGCTCGTCGACAGACTATTGGTTGCTGCCTGCGTGACGTCGTCGGAGGTCACGCCCTTCTTGACCAGGTGAAGAGGTGGCGGGGAATCTTCCCGCGCTGCTGAACCAGGTGAATATGAGCCATGAGAGCTGGACGCTCGCTACTGCCCTCTGGTGGTCACTAGCTCGCGTCCCCTTATCAGGTTTACATTGATACAGCTGGTGGTTATAATGTTGCACACAGAAAGGTTACATTGATAACACATGGCAAAGGTACATTGTTAAAGGCACAGCTTTACAGAACACAACATCCCTCCCCCCTAGGATGAGACGAAGTCTCTCAGCCAAGATGGCTTGTTGCATGTGCGTTTGGGCCGTGACGAGGGCTGCCCCCCCGGGGGCGTTATTGCTTCTTTGTTCCCTGGACCCTTGTCCTGAAATGGGAGAGGGAGACTCGTTAGTGGTTTGCCGCTGTCTGGCGGCCTTAGGGGAAGGGAAAAACTCCATTGTGGGCAGACCGGGGGCCGTCGGGGCTAACGAAAAACCCCTCTTCTCGCTTGGACGGGTGGGGGACCACTCCGAAACCCCCCCCCCGGTTCTGAAAATCAAAATCTAACTTGGTAGGGGTACCCGCATTTGTGGGGACTTTCCGCGAGATATGTATGGGGTCGGGTTCCTCCTCCTCGGAAAGATCCCCCAGGGTATCTATGAGGATATCCTCCTCCCCCCCCCTTGGTGGGGGTTCACCGTCCCCTTTTCCTCCCCCTTGGGCTGAACGGGTGGGGGAGAACCCTAACACTGACTTATTTCCTGCATGAACCGTGCCCTGCTCATCGGTGACCCTGCGTCGGAGCTGGTCCGCGTGCCGCCTCCACAGGAGCCCTGTGCTGGTTTCCACTCGGTACGACACGGGGCCGGTTTGCTCCACAACTACGCCTGGCATGCAGGCTGGGCCCGTGCTGGCGTAATTCCTGCAATGCACGGGGGCGCCTATGCTGAAATTCTTTGTAGCCTCTAGCCCGATGTTCCTTCCTTTGTCCTCTACCCTCGTGGGGTCTAGCCTAGTAAGGATGGTGGTCAGCTTCCTGCGCATTAAGAGCTCTGCGGGGGAGTATCCTGACGCCAATGGGGTCACCCTGTACCCTAGCAGAAACTGACATACTTGCAGGTTCAGATCCCCTGGGCCCATGCGCCGCAACGCATCCTTTGTGGTGCGGACGAGGCGCTCTACTTGGCCGTTGGTGGCCGGGTGAAAAGGGGCGGAGGTGATATGCCGAACGGCGTTAATCTCCATGAATGCCCTGAACTCGGAGGACGTGAAACAACTAGCGTTGTCGCTAATTAACGTGTCGGGTATGCCGAACGTGGAAAAGAGCCTCCGCAAATGCCTAATGGTCTGGGCCGAGGAGGTGCTCGTGACTGGGATAACCTCCAACCATTTGGAGAAAGCGTCCACTACAAGGAGGAACAGGGTGCCTCTGAACGGGCCCGCGAAATCAACGTGCACCCGGGACCACGGCCCCTTAGCCGCGTCCCATTCCCTGTGGGGAAGGCGGGCCTCCTCTGGTCTGGAGCATTGGCAACTTTCACAAGTGCCGACCATGTGCTCGATGTTGGTGTCTAGCTGGGGCCACCAGAAGTAACTCCGGGCCAGCGCCTTGGAACGCACGATGCCGGGATGACTGACGTGAAGCAGTTTGAGCACCCGTGGGCGAAGGGAAGTGGGAATCACCACCCGCTGCCCCCACAAGAGACACCCCCTCTCTAGGGACAGTTCTAGCTTTTTTCTGAAAAATGGAGCGAACTCCTCCGCTGGGGAGGACGCGGGCCACCCTTTCTGCAGCCAGGAGCTTACTGCCGCTAACGTTTTGTCCTTCTCTGTCGCTTTGGCAATGTTGGCGGGCATTACGGGGGGCGAATCCAGCACCTCAATCATGAGAACCTGACGGTCCCGCTCCCCCATGCTCACCTGGCTGGGCGTTAGGGGAAGGGGAGACCTTGATAGAGCGTCCGCATGGCTGATCTCTTTCCCGGGCTGGTAGACCAACGCGTGCTGATACGCGTTGAGAAAAATGGCCCACCTGAGCATCCTCGGGGACAGAATCTGAGGGGTGGGCTTATCCGCGGTAAAAATGCCTAGCAGGGGCTTGTGGTCCGTCACAATGGTGAAGGGGCGGCCATACAGAAAATCGTGAAATTTTTTCGTCCCCGCGACTATCGCTAGTGCCTCCCTGTCCGTCTGTGCGTAGTTTCTCTCTGCTTGGGACAGGGACCTGGAGTAAAATGCTATCGGGGCCTCCCTTCCGTTTTCCAACACGTGGCACAGCACCGCCCCCACCCCCACTGGAGATGCATCACAGGTCAGAACTACTGGGCGTTTGGGGTCGAAGTGAGTGAGAATGGCGTCGGACGCCAGGAGGCTTTTTAGCTCGCTAAATGCCCTTTCTTGGTCATCGCCCCACTTCCATGCCTGGTCTTTATTTAGCAATTTGTGTAGCGGCTCAGCAACTGCTGCCTTTCGGGGGATGAAGGAGTGGTAAAAGTTGAGCAGCCCTAGGAACGACTGCAACTCGGGCTTGGAGGTGGGGCGGGGGGCTTTCTTGATAGCTGCCACCTTGGACTTGGATGGTTTTATCCCCTCAGGAGTCACACAAAACCCTAGGAACTCAACCTCGGTTGCGAAGAAGACGCATTTGTCCTTTCGCAGTCTCAGCCCCGCTTTTTCGAATATTGTCAGGACCTTCCCCAACCTCTTGGCCAATTCAACCCGACTCCCCCCCGTTATTAACACGTCATCAAAATAAGGCAACACCCCCTCCAATCCCTTCAGGAGCCGTTCCACGAGTGACTGGAAAATTCCAGGCGCTGAGTTCACGCCAAACTGGAGGCGCGTCACCTGGAACGCCCCCTTATGGGTGACTATGGTCTGCGCAGCAACTGCGGCAGGGGACACCGTAAGCTGTTGGTAGGCCTGTGCTAAGTCGAGCTTAGCGAAACACTTTCCCCCGTGTAACCTGGCCAGCAGATGGCTGACTACCGGCACCGGATATGCATTCGGGCGGATCGCCTTGTTGATGGTGCACTTGTAGTCGGCGCATATGCGGACCTCCCCATTGGCCTTTAGAGCGGTTACAATTGGAGTTTCCCACTCCGCAGAATCTACAGGCACAAGGATCCCCTGCCCCACCAATTTGTCCAGTTCCGCCTCTATCTTGTCCTTGAGTGCGAACGGCACCCGGCGTGGTTTTAGGCGAATTGGGCGGACCTCCGGGTCCAGGTCGAAAGTCACTGGGGGCCCCTTGAATTTCCCCAGTCCTTTTTTGAAGACTTCGGGGTGCGCCTCGCACACCTCCTGAATTGGATCAGTCCCAACGGCGTGCACCCCCCCAGTAAACAACCCCAGGGGCTGGAACCATTGAGTTCCGAGGAGGCTGCAGTCTCCTCCCTTGAGCACGACTAGGGGAAGGGACGCGGCGTGCTCCTTGAATTTGACCTGAAATTCTCCAACCCCCAACACTGGAATACTGTTCCCTTGCACGTCCCGTAGTATGGACCTCAGTGCTTTGAGCTTGGGCCGCTTGTGGGGGGCAATTCCCAAAATCTCCCTCTGGGAAATGATTGAATATGAGGACCCCGAGTCAATTTCCATCCTAATGGGAACCCCTTGGACTAGTACCTCAACAAAGTAGCGGGGGTGTCCTGTAGACACGCTGAACACTAGGGCGTCGTCCTCGCTGCCGTCGGAGATGCGGCCCACGCCGTCCTGCTTCCGCGTGGCCTGGGCGCCATCCTTGGGTCTCGTTGGGCGGTCTTGTCCCGTGGAACGGTCTGCGGAGCTCCTCCGGGTTTCGCGCTTCTTCCTGCACACCTTGGCGATGTGCCCGCGGCGGCCGCAGTTGTGGCACTCGGCCTTCTGGAAGGGGCATTTCACGCGGTCGTGGGCCGCTCCACAGCCGTCGCATCGCCGGCTCTCCTTCCGGACCCTCTGGACGTCCTCGTCGTCGCTGCTCTCTGTGGACGACCTCGAAGTTCGCCGGGCCGCCTGTACCGGAGCCTCTGCTTTGCTCGCCTTTGGCCGCCAGTCCTGAAGTTCTTGGACCCCGGCCTTCGTAGCTTCTGCGGCCTGGGCCGCTCTGACGACCTCCTGCAACGTGGGAGGCGGCTCTTGGTTCATTAATGTGCGCTGGGTTTCGGCATCGTTCAGGCCGCACAACACGCAGTCTCGGAGGGTGATTTCGGCATTCTCCCATTTGCACGGGCCGGCCGCCAGCCGCAGGGCCGCCACGAATGCGGCGACCGTCTCCCCGGGCGCTTGGACTCGCCTCTAAAACGCACTCCGAGCGGGAAACATCGCTGTGGCGGGCCGGACGTGCTCACGCAGCATCTGCATGAGTTCCTTGGCCTTGAATTCGCTCACCCTCCTCGGTGCAATCAGGTCCACCAAGGTCCTTTTTGTTTCTTGTCCGAGCATTCTGGTGAAGATGGCTCTTTTCTTCGCCTCTTCCGTGACTTCGGACTCGATCAGTGCGGCCTGGAAGTCCATCTCGAAGATCTCCCAGTCGCCCGGTTTCCTGATTTCGAAACCGGCGCATGTCTTGGTCCCGTGGGCTGCCATCATCCCACCTTCGTCGCCAATTTAGTGTAAGGGACCAAAGACAATGAAACAGCCGAAGGGTTGGCTTAACACAGGTTTATTGCATGATGATCCGGAGGAACATGTGGTAATGGCGGATGGGTCGCTCAATATATACAGCTGGCTATACATTTGAATGTGGCTCGTCGACAGACTATTGGTTGCTGCCTGCGTGACGTCGTCGTAGGTCACGCCCTTCTTGACCAGGTGAAGAGGTGGCGGGGAATCTTCCCGCGCTGCTGAACCAGGTGAATATGAGCCATGAGAGCTGGACGCTCGCTACTGCCCTCTGGTGGTCACTAGCTCGCGTCCCCTTATCAGGTTTACATTGATACAGCTGGTGGTTATAATGTTGCACACAGAAAGGTTACATTGATAACACATGGCAAAGGTACATTGTTAAAGGCACAGCTTTACAGAACACAACATGTACATAAAGGTTCCAAGCTCTGCACCCAAGTATCTACCTTAAGTACACTTACAGAACTAACAGGTAACAGGCTGCTGTACTTATTAACTCACCAAAATAGAAAAGGTTAACTTTTGGGCCTTTCCCAAGCTACCTGAGATCTGAAGTTCATTCTTTGGATTTCAACCCCTATAGGTAGCTCAGACTATGGGTATACACATTACATATACTAATGGGAGAGAGGAGGGACAGAATAGGAAGGTAATGTTGACTGTTTCAGTGTGGGGAATACATATGACACAAGCCACAGCCTTATTGTAGGAAGCTCAACACTTAACCCCAGTGTTTGGAGAAGTTACTCCCCTCCCCCCAACAACAGCATCCAAAAATAGCCCACCCAATGTGGGAGATCATAGACTAAAAAAGTAACTTTCCAAACGCTGTTCAATCCTCCTCAAGAGCAATTTCAGGCTACACATCCATTGTTCTGAAAGTAGCACTGTGTAAAGTGGCCATGTGATTCTGTGAAGCTGATTCAACACCACCTGCCTCTACATACTGCGAGACGGAACAATTTCTGAGCTGTCAGAGAAATGTTCTTTTGAAGAAAAACTTATTTTAGTCATTGAGCTTCATTGATCTACATAAATACCAGTATGGGTCCTTAAACTTGGTTTGCAGAGGGTAAAGTTACAGAGAAACACCTATCTCCATCACAGTAAGGAACACTTAAGTCTTCCGTCCGGCCAGTGATGTCTCTATAATGCATGTCAGCTTGGTCCCTGTATCCAACCTCAAATGACTGCTGTGTTGCTCATGGGACAGCAATCTGATGCTTGTATTGCGCAGGCTTTCCGGTGACGAAAGACAATCCAGCAGCAGCCTGAACTCTCTCTGTTTTTAACCATGTGTGTGTTTCCAGCACCTGAAAGCTAACTGGGAACCACCTTCACCCTCTGGCCATTTGTTCTACTATTAAGTCCTTGGAAACCCTATGAATTAAAAGATCTTGTCATCAATATTGCTGCTCAGTTCTTGTAGATTCAACCCTCATTGAGTCTATCCATCTCATATTTAATTTTCCTCTTTTCCTGTTGCCTTCAACTTTTCCTAGCATAAAAGTATTTTCCAGTCAATGTTTCTTCTCATAAAGTTCCTAAAGTATGACAACTTCAGTTTAGTTATTTTATAGTGTGAATTCAGGCTTGATTTGATCCAGAGCCTATCTGTCTTTTTCATAGCCCATGGATCTCTTCCAATTCCTTTCAAATGAATTGATTTCCCCCTTCTCTTTACTGTATCCTGATCAGATAATATATTTCTTTGTTAATCTTTCTATCATTCCTGAATGTGAATTTTGGCACTTAAGTTCTCTTTGATTTTTTCAGACATTTGGAAGAGAACTCTTATTTTTCAGCAGTGCAATTCTACACATGTTTATTCGGCAGTAAATTTCACTGTTTGAACAGAGCTCCCTCCCAGATAAATGTGTATTATATTTCAGCCTTAGAACTAAATTTAGCAATAGCCCTGCATAATAACAGACCCACTGAAGTGAATGAGATATATTAGTCACAACTAACAGTGGGTCTCCTCTGATTAGAACAAAGGCTAGATTTATCCCTTAGACACCTAAATCCCATTGATGCAGTGATTGGCAAAGAGGTACCCTTTAAATATTGTTCAACTATGACAGTCAGCATTCCTCACCATTGAATGGTAAGAGTCACAGCCCAGAAGGCCACATGCTGCCCAACCTACATTAAGCTGATGGCCAGCTTTTAATTTTATGTTAACTCAGTCTTAACACTTCTGGAATTTACATAAACATCTTAGTCTCAATACAGTAACAATATGTTGCAACTATAGCATACCATCTAGAACAAGGATGGCCAAACATTTCAGGCCGTGGGCCGGTCACATGGTTTAGTGGGCCAGTCACATGGTTCCTCCCACCGGAAGCAGAAGTAAAATGCGCCTGTGCATAATGCTGCCATAAATGCACCCGTGGCTGTTGTAAATGCATTTACGACAGTCGCGGTTGCATTTACAGCAGCATTCTGAACATGCACATTTTACTTCCACTTTCAGGAGTGGAGCGGGCAGTGCAGGCCAGATGATTTGGGCCTGGATCCAGCCTGCAGGTCATAGTTTGGCCACCTCTGATCAAGAATATAAAACACAGCACCTAATACTGTACCAAATAGAGTAATTTGGAAATGACTTAGGAGCAGGGACACACACATATTCCACCTGCTCTCAGGATATATATGCATTCCTGTAATGATGCAAACAGGACAATTTATACAGTATGCTTTTGTCACTCTGTGTGCAGGGTGAAATTGGCACATAGTTCTCCACTGAAATCAAATGACTGGGGACTCTGCTTCATTATTCAATATTTTAACAGCTTTTCAGAAATGAGAGGTTAAATATGTAAGACAGGGATTCTCAACCTGTGGCCCGTGGGCCAGATGCAGCCCACAGCGCCATTTCATGTGGCCCCCCACCAACTCCACCACACCAGGAAGTGCCATGTGGTGGAGGAAGGGCAAAATGGCTATCCGGCTCCTGATGCTGTCTGAGGGAGTGTGACCTGGCCCCCGGCTTTAAAAGGTTGAGAACTCCTGATGTAAGATGTAAAAATGAAATATGAATCTCTTCTTGTGGCTGGGAGATTACTCAACTCTGGTAAGCTAATCACACAGCCATATAAGCACAGAAACCTTTACTTGTTAATGGTCAGAAATTATAAGTCTGTGAACTCTCCTGTCTTCCCAACTCCTGCTATCTCTCTCACAAGCTTTCTGCAGATTCTCTGTGTGACCTCTCCTTCTTGTCTTGCTTAATTGCAGAGATAAATCCTGGCATGCCCAAACCAGACTATTTGCTTCAAGACACTTAGTTTTGCACACTTCCATAGCCGCAGTAAAATTTCACCACTGATTAAGGTTCATCACTGATGAGGAGGAAGAAATATGATGTCATTGCCCACTAGACAGGAAAGTAGCTCTTACAAACTAAGGTCAAAGGGGAGGGGGAAAACCAAAGGCACACAAGACTGTTTGAGGTACCCAGCTGCCCATTTAATTAATGGGAGCTAAGTGTCACTCTAAATCTCCATTGTCAGGCTTAGAACACTTCAAAATCTGTGGCATATGGTTTATCTGCTCTATCAAGGTGAAATAATAAAGCTAACAGGGGAAAATACACATCGCCCTACAAATTATTAAACTTCTGCTGAGATAGATACACTTCAACAGCAAACTTTGTCCTCACAGACTTTTTTTTTGCCCAAAAGGCTTAATTTAAAACTATGTTCAATATCTATAAATAAATAATTACCTGTTATTGAGCTGATTTTTGAGCTATAGTGACCTTCCTCTGCATGCCACCTTCGGCTTGCATGCCATAGGTTTGCCTACGCTGATCTAGAATTTATAATCGATGAGACCTGAATTTGGAAATTTTACTTTTGGGGACTGCAACTCGATGGAGGGTTCTGGGTACTGTTTTCGAAAAAGGCAGATTTCCTGATCTATAAGCAAGACAATTCACATTCACTCAGTCTTTCTAGAATAGTGAAGAATTCTTTTTGAATGATCATCTATCCTGTGGAAACAGGGGGCTTTTGACCAACTCACATAGATTCCATAGGGTGCCAGATGAACTGATCCCTGCCAAAGGAGAAACTCATTATGATGTCTCAAGCACAATCAGTTTGGATAATATTATGTATTGAATGAATGTTGCAAGGTTCCCTTTAACAGAATGTATCCAGTCAATGTATCCAATTGTATCTAATCAGGGACACATTGTAACAAGCTGTATAAGGTTGCGAGCTAAGTGGCCACACGTGGCAGTAGCGAGCATCCGGCTCACATGGTACAGATTCTCCAAATACCTGCAGAGCGGGAAACCTTCCCGCCACACCGCACCTGGAGAAGATGGGTGTGACGATCCATGACGTCACACGGACAGTAGCCAATGAGCTACCACACTGGGATATTCAAACGTACAGTGTACTATAAATAGAGCTGTATCTCCACCATTACCACATGTTCACCCTGACCATCATGCAATAAAGTTGTATTTAGCCCTACTGCAGCTCCTTCTATTGTCTTCCTTGCAAGACACTAAATTGGCAACGAAGGTTCGACACTTCGAAGCCAGAGAAATGGGAACTCTACGAACAGCAGTTCCTATATGCGATGGACCTCGAGGGCATCGAAGAAGAAGCCCAGTGTCATGCATTCCTGCTGGCCCAGTGCGGCCTGGAAATGCTAGAGCTGGCAACGAATCTCCTGATGCCGAGGCCACTCAGGGAGGTACCCCTAGACAAGATCCTCACCGAGCTGAGGAAGCACTTTCGCCTGAAAGTGTCGGTCTTTCCGGCAAGGCTGGCCTTTCAGCAGCGGTGCCAGTGGGCCGGTGAGTCCGTGGCCGACTTCATGGCAGCTCTGAGGGTAGCTGCCGTGCCTTGCCGGTGGGGAGCGTCCCTGAGCGAGGGGCTGCGAGACAGGCTCCTGCTGGGCCTGAGAGATGAGGGTGCCAGGAAAAAACTACTGGCCAAGGATGAGAGCATCTCCTGCACATCGCCCAAGCCGCCGAGTCAGTGCAACAAGGCGAGCGGGTGTGCTGGGCCCAGGCCACGGCGGCTGGGGGGGCCCCGCCGGCAGTCCCAGTCCACAGCTGTTCCTCCCACGGAGAGCCTGGGCCCTCCGAGTCCACCACGTCCACCTCCAACTTCAGCGAGGACGACGACGTGCAGCGGGTGCAGAGGAGACCCGAGGTTCGAGACCGCGCCAGAGAGGACTGCCAATGCAACGGATGTGGAGCATCCCACGACCGGAGCCGATGCCCATTCTGGAAGGCAGAGTGCCACAACTGCGGGCGGTGCGGGCACATCGCAAAGGTCTGCAGGCGGCGTTGGGACGACGGCAAGGGCCAGGCGGAACGGCCCCAACGGAAAGCAGATGGGATCGGCAGGATCTTCGACGACAACGAGCCGCAGGGGCACCATGTGTCTCGATGAGTTCCCGACAATCACGACCAGGCGGTTCACAGCATGCCTTTGAGGCACCCCCGTTATTTTGTTGAGATACTGATTCAAGGGGTCCCAGTTAGGATGGAGATAGACTCGGGGTTGTCGTACTCCATCATCTCCCATCGGGAATTTTTGTGCATTCCCCCAAAGTCACGCCCCAAGCTGAAAGCCCTAAAGACTAATCTATGGAATGTTCAAGGGAAAAGTATCCCATTGTTGGGGGTGGGGGAGTTCAAGGTGAAGTTCAAGAGGCGTGCCGCGCAGTTGCCCCTAGTAGTCTTAAGGGAAGGGTCCTGCTGCCTCCTAGGGACACAGTGGTTTGGCCCCTTGGGGGTTTTCATTGGAGGCATACACGCCGTGCAGGCTGAGCCGATCACGGAGGTGTGTAACGTGCACCCTACCATCTTCGAGAAGGGGCTCAGGAAGTTCAAGGGCCCCCCAATTTCATTCAACATGGATCCCGACACCTGGCCCATCAGGCTCAAGCCACGGAGAGTGCCTTTCACACTAAAGGACAAAATTGAGACTGAACTCGACAACTCAGGGGATTTTGGTACCTGTGGACTCCGCCGAGTGGCAAACCCCCGTTGTTATGGCACTTAAGGCTAACGGGGAGGTCAGAATCTGTGCTGACTACAAGTGCATGATTAACAAGGCAATTCGCCCAAATGCGTACCTGGTGCCGGTAGTAAGTCACCTGTTAGCAACCTTGCATGGGGGGAGGTGTTTCGCCAAGCTAGATTTAGCGCAGGCATACCAACAATTAACGGTGACCCCAGCTGCAGCCGCCGCTCAAACCATTGTTACTCATAAGGGAGCCTTTAAAGTGACGCGCCTCCAATTCTGCGTAAATTCGGCTCCAGGGATTTTTCAGTCCCTTGTGGAAAGATTGTTGAAAGGGCTCCCAGGCGTTTTCCCTTACTTTGATGATGTTTTGATAACGTCCTGGGGGGACAAGAATTGGCCAAGAGGTTAGACCGGGTACTAACCGTGTTCGAGAAAGCGGGGCTCAGGTTGAGAAAGGATAAGTGTGTGTTTTTCGCTGAAGAGGTAGAGTTTCTGGGTTTCTGGATAACCCCTGAGGGCATCAAACCAGCAGAGTCAAAGGTGTCGGCAGTGCAGGATGCCCTTGCCCCACCACCAAGGCCGAACTACAGTCCTTCCTAGGACTCCTAAATTTTTACCACTCTTTCCTGCCAGGAAAGGCGTCGGTAGTAGAGCCGCTGCACAAACTACTCAAGAAAGATGTGGCTTGGCGGTGGGGGGACAGCCAGGAACGGGCATTCCGAGGGCTCAAGCAGCTTCTATCCTCCGAGGCTGTCTTGACCCACTTCGATCCCAAGAAACCCGTTGTGTTAGTCTGTGATGCTTCACCAGTGGGGGTGGGGGCAGTCCTCTGCCACGTGCTAGAGAGTGGGCGAGAAGCCCCAGTGGCATTCTATTCAAGATCCCTGTCCAAGGCAGAGTGCAACTACGCGCAAACAGATAGGGAAGCCCTGGCAATTGTTGCGGGAACCAAAAAGTTCCACGACTTCCTTTATGGCAGACCATTCACAGTCGTGACCAACCATAAGCCCCTGTTAGGAATCTTTACCACGAACAAGCCAACCCCGCAGATCTTGTCCCCAAGGATGCTGCGATGGGCCATTTTCCTCAATGCGTACCAGTATGCGTTGACTTACTGTCCCAGCAAGGAGATCAGCCATGCCGACGCCCTTTCCAGGTCACCTCTCCCATAGGCAGGGGACCCAGAGTGCAAGGTAGAGCAGGACCACCAGGTGCTCCTGATCGAGGCCCTGATACTGCCAGCGGAGATCGCTAAAGCTACAGTGAAAGACAAGTCGTTGGCCCTAGTCAGTTCATGGGTACAAAAAGGGTGGCCAGCAACCTCCTCTACGGAGGAATTCAGGGTTTATGGCAGGAAGAGAGATGAACTCTCCTTAGAAAGGGGCTGCCTACTCTGGGGACAGCGGGTAATAATCCTCGAAGTTTTGAGGTCTCAGGTGCTGAAGATGTTGCACATCAGCCACCTGGGGATCGTGCGCTCCAAGGCGCTAGCTAGGAGTTACGTCTGGTGGCCCAAGTTGGACGCAGACATAGAACACTTGATTGGCACGCGCAAGAACTGCCAAAGCACCCGCCCCGAGGAGTCTCGACTTCCGCACAGAGAATGGGACGCAGCCCGAGGGCCGTGGTCACGTCTGCATGTAGACTTCAGGGGCACCCTATTCCTCATAATAGTGGACGCTTACTCCAAGTGGTTAGAGGTAATCCCAATGGCCAGTAAATCGTCAGCTGCGATGATTAAACAATTACGGAAGGTATTCAGCTGTTTTGGGTTACCTGACGTACTTGTGAGCGATAATGCCACAACTTTCACATCAGCGGAGTTTCAGGGTTTTATAGAGATAAATAAGATTCGCCACATCACCTCTGCCCTTTTTCACCATGCTACAAATGGTCAAGCGGAACGCTTAGTGCGAACAACGAAGGACGCATTGCGTCGGATGGGCCCTGGGGAATTGAACTTGCAACTGATACCTATTAAGGTATCGTGTAACCCCTTTAGCGTCAGGTCTGTCGCCCGCCGAGCTCCTCATACGGAGGAAACCCGCCATGATCCTCTCGAGGTTAGACCCAACCAGGGTGGAGGACACGGGTAGAAACATAGAAACGGGGGGCACAAAGAGTTTCGGAATCGGCGAGGCAGTGTATTGCCGGAATTACGCGGCCGGTGGACCCACCTGGGTGCCTGGAGTAGTGGTCGGGCAAACGGGGCCAGTCTCCTACAATGTCGAGACAAGCACAGGACTCCTCTGGAGGAGGCATGCCGACCAGCTCAGGGGTAGGATAATAGGTAGGCAAGACAGGAGTGACCAAGCAGAGAATTCAGCGTTAGGGTTCTCCCCCACCCACTCATCCCAAGGGGGAGACAAAGACCACAGGGGGGAGGGAAATGACACAAATCCGCATCCTTTTGACCCCCCAGGTTACAGGAACAATTTGGAAGAGGGGGATTTTGAAGAGTTAGACTTTGAGTTAGGAAACCGGGGGGATTTTTCGGAGTGGTCCCCCACCCATCCGAGCGAAGAGCGGGGTTTTGCTTTAGTCCCTGGAGCCCCCAGTTTCACATCCCTGGAGTTGACTCCTACACCAGACCTCCCCAATCCCCGGCTCAGAACTCGCAGCCAGTCGCTAACGAGTTAACCTCTCCCATTGCAGGATGAGGACAGAGTAATCAAGAGCATGCAGGGACCCCAGGTCAAAGTACGGCTGCCACTCGCCCAAAGCAAACATGCGGGAAGCCTCAGTGGCTGAAGGATTTCGTCCTTACCTAGGGGGCATAACCCCTGTGTTATGTATTGAATGAATGTTGCAAGGTTCCCTTTAACATAATGTATCCAATTGTATCTAATCAGAGACATATTGTAACAAGCTGTATAAGGATGCGAGCTAAGTGGCCACACGTGGCAGTAGCGAGCATCCAGCTCACATGGTACAGATTCTCCAAATACCTTCCCGCCACACCGCACCTGGAGAAGATGGGCATGACGATCCATGACGTCACACAGACAGTAGCCAATGAGCTACCACACCGGGATATTCAAATGTACAGTGTACTATAAATAGAGCTGTATCTCCGCCATTACCACATGTTCACCCTGACCATCATGCAATAAAGTTGTGTTTAGCCCTACTCCGGCTCCTTCTATTGTCTTCCTTGCAAGACACTAAAGATTACTAGCATGTACTCTACATAATGCTGCCTTTCCAAAGTGCTAGGAAACTACAAGTGGCCCAAATGAGAATTTTAACCATGGCTATTTTTGAAGTCCCCAGCTCTATTGTGATTTCATCTGGCACAGTTCCTGCTTTGATTTCAAATTTGATCCTCATCTGTTCAACAGCTCTTGATACTGTTTCACTCCAAAAGAAACTTTATTATTTGCTTAAACTTATCACCACCTAGTTTAATCTAAATGTTGTGCTTGTTTATCCATTTTGCTGGATTCCAGCTGTTTTATTTTCTTTTAGATATTTATTTTAAAAATGATATTACTGCTGGCTACCCTGCAAAATTTTCCTGAACCCAACAGAAATATTCTTCAATTAATAAATAATGTCTAATCTAATCATGAACCTTAACCAGAGCAGATTCACAAAATCAATGAGAATTTGGAAAGTCAATACAGTGCTTAGTTATGTTTGATAGATTCAGTAAATTTCTACTCCATTTGAAACTAGCAGTTAGACTTAGGCTTTTGTTATTACTGGTTTAGGCTGATAAATTTAGAATGCCATTTCCCCATAACATATGTAAAACCTATCTGATGTTTAACTTGCTTTCTTACTGCCTGCTATACATAGAAAGAGCCTCCTCGAAGATTGTGGTATTTTTGAACCACAATTGGGTGTACCCTGGGCAATGGCCACCTTGTGCCAGCTAATCTTTCTCACACTAGACTGGGCAAAAGGAATTGCCGAATGAAATCACCAAAAGGTGCCTTTATTTTGGCAGTTTACGACTGGCCTAGACATGGAAGAAGAAGAATTATCTGCTATGTCCATTTATCACTTTCTGCTTAAAAACTGAAGGTGCTAGCAATGTTCCTAGGGTGATAATATTCTGTGCTTGCAACTAAGGAACTCAAGTAGGACAGATTCTCTCAGCTGTGGCTAACTTCTACACAGCTGAACAGAGACTGTAGATCATCAGGGTGCTGCTAAGCCTTTGGTTCTCTGCTTCACTGCTTGGTTTCTTCCTAAAATTGATTAAAACTGGAGATGTGCTCTTGATCACAATCAGCTTTTTGAAGGGTCTAATTAAGGAGGGTGAAACATTTTCGGCATTGAGCTTGTTACAAGAAAAACACAAAAGAAGGCACTGGCTGGACTGTTACTGTTTTCTCCTGTCTCTTTGTATATGCCAAACAAGAATTGTTAGGAAGTTTTAGCACTATAAAACTGGCACTCACAAACGTACAAAAACCTCAACTTAGCTTTTGAGAAACATTTATCCGTGTCAACCCTTGTGTCCAATCCTGTCAATGCTAAGGTATCAAAGACCCTAAGTTGAAGGAGTTTTAACAGTACAGTTCAAAATGCTTCTTAAATAAAGAAACAAAAAAAGAGAGATTTATATTCCCCAATGAATTCTGCATTAAAGTCTTCAAACATATTTGTAAATATAGTTTAATGACTTATTCTACTCAAGGACTTCACTCAGCCATCTTTGGATCAATTCCCTACACTGAGAGGCTTCTGGAAGGCAATTAAGTGCCTGCCTTCCCTAGTCTGGCTTGCAGCTTTAGTCATGGTGATTTGTAACACACATGATGGAATTGCAATCCATGCTGTGAGCGCAACAAGCTGCAAAGCAAACTAAACCCAAATGCAGAGTGAGATATAATGAGATTAGAGAGAAAAGAAACCCCCAATCATGTTTGGGATACTTAAAATAATAATCATAGCAACATACCATAATACTAAAGTAGTTCATTTTATGTAAAACCATGATAGAAGCAATTACATGGGAAGAAAGTAGGGTAGTGATTGATGGCAAGGGAGGAGAGATCTATTTTTCTAACAGCCTTCCCTCACTTTCTATTTTGCTTGCTAAGGTTCTCTGCTTCATTCTCTCCTAAAACATTGTGTCCATCTACCAACCACTTTCTCAGAATTGTTTCATTTACTGCTTCACATTTTACCATTCACTATCAGAAATATATATACACTGTATTTTCTGGCGTATAAGACTACTTTTTAACCCCGAAAAATCTGTGCCAAAGTCGGGGGTCGTCTTGTAGGACAGGTACTTAACTGCAGATTGTTTCCCCTTGCTTCATATGTCCGGCGCATATGGTGGGGGGTGCCGCGGCCGAGTCCCTGCTCTGTGCAGGGAGTATGAAGCAAGGAGAAGCAAGCTGCACACATCTTCCTGTACCTCGAGGAGGAGAACGTGAGCGTGGATTGGCTCTCCACCAGAACATGCCCATTTGACTCAGAGGGCTGCGCGTCTTGGTTGACTGTGGGTTAATTTTTATTTGGTGTGCAATGGAAGAGGGGTAGTCTTATACGGCAAGTATATTCCAAACTCTATATTTTAACTGGAAAAGTTGGGGGTCGTCTTATACGCCCAGTCGTCTTATACGCCGGAAAATACGGTGTGTGTGTGTGTGCGCGTGTGCGTGCGTGTGTGTGTATCTTTATATCTATATCTATATATCTATATATCTATCTATATCTATATCTATATCTATATCTATATCTATATCTATATCTATCTCTATCTCTATCTCTATCTCTATCTCTATCTCTATATCTATATCTATATCTATATCTATCTATCTATCTATATATATATATATATATATATATATATATATCCCATAATCCTTGATGCCTATGCTGGGTAGGGCTGATGGAACTTGGTATCCAACATCTGAAGGACAAAGATTCTCCCCTCCCCGCCCCCAGTAGCAGCAGCACAGGAGCTATGCTAAGGCTGAGGGAATGGTACAAATATTCACTGCATGAAGTAAAGAACCTTGGGTCCTCAGATGTTTCATTCTTCATCACTGAACAGTCTCCGCCACAATTGCCAATGACAAAGAATTATGGAAATTCTAATCCCAAACATATGGCAGATCAAAATTACCCAATTCACCAGTAGCCTCTAACTCAGGGGTTCCCAACCTTTGTACGCTGCGGGCCTGACCACACACCCTGGACAGCTGAGCAGGCCAGACCACAGCCTCGGAAGTGGAAGTAAACGTGCCTGCTTCCACATTTACAACAGACACACGGTCACATTTATGGCTGACATAACCACATTTACGAATGCGTGGGCATGTTTTACAGCTGTTGTAAACATACCTGCTTCCAGTTCCGAGTGTGGCAGCAGCGGTGGCAGGCCACATGGAATGGTACCAAGGGCTGGGTCCAGACCATGGGCCATAGATTGGGAACCCCTGCTCTAATTGCCTAATCCACTGGAATGAGAATGTTCAAGATAGTTGGATGGAGACTAGTTATGTTTAGGTATTTAAGTCTTCAATGAAAAATTTCAAATGACTGTAGTAATGTGGTGGTTGACACTCAGTTCCAGACTGATGTTCTTGGGTTTCAATTACTCCATCAGCAGGTATACTGACCATATTCTGTTCTGTGCCATACAGAACCTGTCTCATTCAGTGGGTCAACTTTCCATAAGAAATGAAGAGATCTACAGCTGCAAGGAAGCCCCAGACTTGACAGAAAGATGAACATTCAAAGAAACCTGGACAAAGTAGCACTTTCCATACCAACAGACAACAATTTTAAGGATATCAGAGAGTAAACAACAAAAATTTAAAAGACAAAAAAAGCTGTGCCACTTTAAAGACTAACTCCTGTATTTTAATCTTAGCTTTTGTGGATCAAGTCCACTTCGTCAGACCTACAAAAGCTAACATTAAAATACAGGAGTTAGTCTTTAAGGTGCCACAGCATTTTTTTTTGTCCTTTTTTGTTTACTCTCTAATATGCTTGCACAGACTAACATGGCAACACAGCTATCACTTCAAAAGTTTCTAAAAAATTTAAGAAGTAATTCAGGGATGACATTGTAAAATTGTATGGGAAAGTAACAATTTTTTTTACTAATGTGTTACTGATCAATAGAGCTGTAAAGTAGATTAATGCATACATTTCATACACAGTATCTCTTCTCAACGCTATCTCATTCTAAACATCACCAGATGACTTTCCTATTCTTTACGTGGCATTTTACAAAGAACCTTTCCTTTGCTTGTTGAGCAGGTTTGAAGCAATTCACTACTCTAATTCTTTACAAATCAGAGTTGAACTGGCCTAACTTTGTGCAATCAACTTTAAAAACTCAAGAGGTCATGATCATGGGTAACTTCTAAAACAGGGCTATGCCAAATCTAGCAAAGTCAGAGAAAATTTTGTGTGCAGAAAATGAAAACGCACACAACCTTGGGCCCAGCTCTGCTGTAAAACCTAAAAAATAATAATATTGTTTCAGCTTCCCAAAATACAGATGCTAAAACCCACACACCAAGTACACCTTTAAACACATATGGCAATATACATGGAATACAATATCTCAGCTTATTTATACCTGCCTGAATCTGTAGTACTCCTCTGGGCAAAAACTACACATTATAGGGTAAGACACATAACATTTTTTTTTCCAATGAAGAGCAGCTGTGGGATGTTTTAATCTGGAACAAAATGGCTGAGTCATTTGCTGTTGCTGCTGTTGCTCAGAATTAACTTCCCCAAGCTATTTTAGTCTGAACAGAGGGAAAGCTTTGACAATCTACATATTTTCTATCACCAAGGGGATGGAAGGCTGGTTTGGCAAAAGAAGACTGAGTTTAACAAATCATCTACAGGGAAACAGTTAAATACCATTTTCCTCCACCCAACATTCTTTGATCATGACTGCAGACCTCTGTGGCTAGTTGGATATAGCTAGGTTTTAATATAATATAAATATAATATAATATAATCTTAACCTATAAAACCAAGCGTTAACCGTTGGAACTTCGCATAGGTTCCTAAGCCAGGCCCTACTAGCACGCACCTACCATTCGTGCACACGCCCGAACTGGGTCCGCAGGTCAACGAAGGTTTGAGAAAAGCGCCAGTGGGGCAAAAGCCCCACAAATGCGAAAAAGGGAAACAACTTCATTTCCCAACGTTCCTTGCACCGCACCACACCAGAGCCAATCAGGCTGAGAGGTGCGAGCAAAAGGAACGTTCGGAAACGCGCCGCGGCCAATCAAAAGAAAACGGCAGGAAAAAATGATGCACAAGCCGCAAACACCAAACTACAAGCCCCAGCATCCTGCGTGCCATGAGTGCGCAGAACACTGAGGAAGCTGGCGAGCAAAAAATAAAAATACAAAACACACCGGGAGCGCAGGTCCGCAGCAGCCAGACACAGCGCCTCACAGAAAAAAAGCCACAAAAACAGAGGAGGAGGGGGGAAAGGCACTGCCCCCCCTTGAAAGTGAACCCATTCCCAGGTAAGCAAAGCCATTGGACGGCGCTCCGCCCGCTGACTTTACTTATCGCCAAAGAGTTTCGCTTTCAGCAGAGAGGGGATTCCCCTCCCTACACACACACACACACACACACACACACACACACACACACACACACACACACACACACACACACACACACACACACACACACACACACACACCATATTAAAGAGAAGAAAACAAGCGGTTTCTTCTCTTTAAAAATGGAATGTTTGGGAGGGGGTAGAATCGATCCCCTCTCCTGGTCCCCATGAGTCTGGAAGGTTTGGGGGGACAAAAGGGGTCTGTCCCCCCAAATGTTCTAGACCCAGAAGACCAGGGAGAGGGGATCGATTCCACCACCCCCCAAACACACCGTTTTTAAAGAGAAGAAACCAAGCGGTTTCTTCTCTTTAAAAACAGAGTTGGGGGGGATTCCCCCTCTCCGATGGCTCTCCAGGGTCCAGAAGGGTTGGGGAGAAAGACCCCTTTTCTCCCTCCAACCCTCCCAACCCCAGGGGAGCCAGCGGAGAGGGGGATCGCAACCCCCCCCACTGATATTAAAGGGGAAGCCCCGATCTACTTTCACAGCTCCACACAATCAAACCACCATAACCCCCCCCAACGCTGCCTGAAACAGTGCTGGGATTTCCGCGGCCTGGACAGTGAGCCTGGCCCGTGGAAAGGAAACCACCCCCCAAAGCCACAACATAAAAACAAACTTTAATAAATAAATAAATAAATAAATAAATACCTAAATAAATAAATAAAAACACAAAAACAACTATCAAAACCATCCAAAAATACACAAAACCAAACAAAAATAACACCAAAAAACAATAAAAAGTAAACAAAAACAAAAATTAAGAAACACAAACAGCACCCAGCCAAACACCACAAATTCAAAAATAAAAACCAGCCAAACACCACAAAATCCAACACACGCACCCCAAAATAAAGAAAACAAGCCAACTCACCCCCACATCCTCCCTCCACGACAACCGGAAATGAAATGAGGAAAGAAAGAGACTACTTACCGGAAGAAGTGCCACCCAGAGGCCAGTAGAGAAAAAACAGCCAAAGTAAAGGAAATACTCAACAGCCCCAGCCAAAGGCCACAATAGAAAAAACAGTCAAAAACATAACATTACATCACACATTCACACAAATCACAAATAAATCTCACAATAAACACATCTAAACACAGTTTAAAAACATTAAATGTAAAAAAAAATGTACTTTCACATTTTTAAAATTATTACCTAAGGTACAACTATTAAAAAAAACACAAACTAAAACATTATTCGGTTAAAAAAAACAACTTGAAAAAATTATATCATCCTTTTCTCTTTTTTTAATCCACAAAAAACCCAAAAAAGATGAACACATTTTATAGCAGCCCGCCAAAAAAAAAGAGGATAAACAAACATTTTTTAAAATTCAATTATAGACTAACCCAGGGGTGGGTAAACTTTTTGACTCAAGAGCCACAATGGGTTCTTAAACTGGACCGGAGGGCCGGAACAAAAGCATGGATGGAGTGTTTGTGTGAACTAATATAAAGAGAACCCTCTGCTCTTTCGGATCCACGGGCCAGATAGAACAGCCGAACAGGCTGGATCCGGCCCACGGGCCATAGTTTGCCCACGGCTGGACTAACCTCTACTTTACAAACATTATCAAAAACAACAACAACAACACAACCTTCCAACACCATTTAAAACAGCCTGGCAACGCCGGGCAACCTCTGCTAACATAACATAACATAACATAACATGAAGGTTCACTTTTCAGTGACAGGCCACAACTCTACAGTATATTGTAAAAAGAAGGTATGTACACATTACCTCTGAAATCTTTTTTAGGTTATATTGTTAGTTATCCTCTCACATACTACAGCTCAAAATACATGAATGTTTTCATGCCTTTGGACTATCCTGGAATTTTTTTTTCTAATTATGGATGGAGAACATTTACTAAGTGGATATTGATTCAAAGCTGACTTTGATACATTTCCCCCAGCCGCAGGGAAAACCTGTTTCATCATCTGGCTTGATGGATATTCTCCAGATGAGATACAATATTTAGGTTGAATATCAAGGTTATAACCAAATGTGGGGAAGTAATGAATGACACATCTTGCAAAACCTCTAAAACATTTTAAATCACCTTCAAAATCAGGTCGGAAAACAGTGCAAACTTAAACATGCTGCCACGTGTACTCAATCTTGTTCTACAGATCTTCTGTCTTAGCCAACATTGACTTCAACCCTATTGACTTTAGTTCCAGCCAATAAAACAAATCTAAAATTTCCTGCCCAGTTTTCTTTAAATCTGGGCATAAGTCCCTTGACCATGTCTAGGAAATAAGGATTTATATTGAGGGACTGCTGATTTTTGATACCTGTGCAATAAAGCAGCCTATGAAAGCTGTTGTTTTTATCTACCTCTGGTTCTGAGCCAGACCCTTCACCACTGTAATATTTGCCACCAAATCTAATCTGAAATGCTCACCTCTGTAGAAGGCCTGAACTAGCACAAATTGTACAGTTCAGTTTCTTGGGGAAATGCTAAACTTGCTTACATTTATCCATTTGGAAACACAGTAGTTATATATCTTGATGTGCTTTAATATTTTCATGGAATGTCTCCCCCCCCCACACACACACACTCACAGTTTGCATTTACCCAACAGTAAGACTACACAGCAAAAGAAATGTGAACAGAAGTCACACCTGGCCACTTGGTTCTCTTTAATATAGTGGATTTTTTAAAAATAGTAGCTGTGTTAGTCTGTGATTCAGGCATATCAGGAAGCAAAAACAAATACAAAAAAAACAAATACACTGCAGCACTTTAAAGACTAACTGGTCACACATGCACAGAAAGGGAAACACCTTCTAATTGCAGCCTTCTAATGGTTCTAAAGAACTGTTTTAAGAAGGCATTCTACCTTCAACAACTACAGGGTGGCCCATAAGTCCCTACCTGGCCATAAAGAGAGTAGGGCTCTACTGGGGGAGGGAGGAAGTGCTCTGATTGGGCTACTGGGCAGAGGGGTGGGGTGACCTCTGTGCTGAGAGGAGGGAGGTAGCACTCTCATTGGGCTGCTGGACAGAGGAGGCGGGGCGTGTGCCCATGGTGAGGATAGGTAGGGACTTACGGGCCACCCTGTATATTTTCTCATTGGAAAACTGGACAACTCATTAAGTTGTGAAGAAGAAAGTTCGGTTTCACTTACCAGTGATAACTTTCGTTCTTCGAGTATATAGTTTGTGAATACACACTCATGGGGTTATGCGCCTGCGCAGAACGGCCGATCGGAGGCTTGAAAAGCTATTGGTCAAAAGTTTTGGCGGTAAGACCGCCCACCGTACCGCCCACCCTGAGGCGCCCGCGCGCCATTTTACCTCAGTTCCATACTTAAGCCAAGCACAGGATAAACCAACTGATCTCATCCGTGCAGCTCAAGAGGGGAGGCAGGGTGGGTAGTGTGTATTCACAAACTATATACTCGAAGAACGAAAGTTATCACTGGTAAGTGAAACCGAACTTTCTCCTTCGTATAGTTTGTGAATCCACACTCATGGGAGATTAGCAAGCTCACACTTACTTGGTCGGTGGGCAGTCGGATGAGATGATCCCACGATGAGCTGAAGAACCCGTAGGTGGACCCGTCAGGGGCGTTGAGTCCGGAGCCCTCTGGTGAGGACGACACGGCCAAGCCTGGCGTCCGCAGTGGCTCTGGTGTCCACCCTGTAGTGCTGGACAAATGTGGAAGGTCTGGACCAGGTGGCAGCCTTACATATGTCCTCAAGCGGTGTGCCCTCCAGAAAGGCAGTGGATGTGGCAACCGCCCTGGTGGAATGCGCCCTGACATGCGGTGGAGGTGGCAGTGAAGCTGACTCGTAGGCCAGGTAGATGGTAGAGGTGATCCATTTGGAGAACCTTTGAGCAGAGATGGGTTCACCCTTGGACTTTCCCCCATAAGCCACAAAGAGGCGTTGCGACTTCCTGAACTCTCTAGTCCTGCTGGTGTAAAACAATAAAGCTCGTTTCACATCCAGCGTGTGCCAAGTCCTTTCTTGGGCGTTAGTGGGGTTCTGGAAGAAGGTTGGCAAGGAGATAGTTTGTGCCATGTGAAACTTGGAGACCACCTTGGGTAGGAAGGTGATGTCCGCTTGGAGGACGACGCGGTCGTTGAAGAACTGGAGAAAAGGTGCGTCTGCTCGCAGGGCAACCAGCTCACCAGCTCGTCGTGCAGACGTGATGGCCACCAGGAATGCTGTCTTCCATGTGAGGAGACGAACATCGGCGGTAGCCATGGGCTCGAAGGGGGTCCTGGTGAGCGCGTTAAGAACGGTGGACAGTGACCATTGAGCCGTCGGTGTCCGGGCCGGCGGAAAAGCGTTCTTTAGTCCCTTGAGGAAGCGCTTTACCGTTTGGTCGCGGAAGGCCCCGGAAGCGGGCGAGCCAGCAGGAGAGTGCGCTACCACTGCTGCGAGATGCACTCGGATGGAGGTGATGCTGAGGCCAGACTCCGCCAGCTGGAGGAGGTAGGTTAAAATGTCCTGCAGTCCCACTGCGTGGGGGGTGTTTGCCGGGCGGCCAGGAAAGCACAAAAACGCCTGTATTTGGAAGCGTAGGACTTCCTTGTGGAAGGGCGCCGCGCTAGTTCAAGGATCCTGGCCAGTCTGGGGTTATCCTCCACGCGGTGAGGTGGAGGCTGGGCAGGTCCGAATGGTGCAGCTGGCCCTGCTCCATTTGGAGGAGTGTCGGTGATTCCGGCAGTGTGCGATACTGCGACGACATGCGCAACAGTAGCGGAAACCAGGGTTGGCGCGGCCACGCCGGTGCCACCAGAATTGCATTGGCTCTGTGTTGGTGCATCCTGGTGAGTACCTTCTGGACCAGAGGAAACGGAGGAAAGGCATAGAGATAGTCCTGATCCCACCGTTTCATGAAGGCATCGCCCTCGGAGTTCAGTCCGATGCCTGCTCTGGAGCAGTACCTGCTGAGTTTCCTGTTGGACTCCGATGCAAAGAGGTCGATGCTCGGCGTCCCCCAGACCTCGCACAGGGACTGGAACACTCCGTCGTCCAGCTCCCATTCGTGGGTCGTGGAGGTGAGACGGCTCAGGTGATCTGCCAAAACATTTAGCGTGCCCTGAATGTGCACTCCAATTGGGAAAATGTGCCTCTCCAGACACCATTCCCACAACTGCACTGCAAGGTACAGGAGGGTGGCGGACCGTGTTCCTCCCTGTTTGTTGAGGTACGCCACCGCCGTGGTATTGTCCGAGGCCACCTGAACCGCCTTGCCGGTGAGCAGCGTCTCGAAGGAACGTAGGGCCTTCCAAATGGCCAGCAGTTCCAAGTAATTTATGTGGTACACCGTTTCGTGCGGTGTCCAGGTGTCGTTGACCGTGAGAGTCCCGCAAGCAGCGCCCCAGCCGAGGTTGCTCGCGTCGGTCAGTATCTGCAACGAGGGTTGCGGGGGGTAGAAACTCTTCCCCGTGGCCACGTTGAGTGGTGTAGACCACCACAGCAGTTGGTCCCTCAGTTCTGGAGATGGGGTCAACCGTTTGGATTGGCTCTCCCGAAGTGCGTCGAACTCGTGAAGGAGCCACGATTGCAGGGACCTGAATTTCAACTTGGCATGGGGGATCACTGCCGTCGTTGAGGCCATCAGGCCTAGAAGTCTCTGAGCCTTCTTCGCCCGGATGCACGGTTTCGTGCGCAGTTCGCTCACCCCCTGCGCAATGTCCCGTAAGCGTTTCTGGGGGGCGTAGGCTCTTGTAGTAAGCGAGTCGAGTACCGCTCCAATGTACTCGACGCGCTGGGAGGGAGTCAACTTCGACTTGGTGAAGTTGATCCTGAGGCCGAGACTCTCCATGAGGTGAACCGTGTATTGTGTGTCCCGAACGGCCGACGGTTTGGTGGGGGAGACGATCAACCAATCGTCGATGTACGGGAAGACCCTGATGCCCCGTTGGCGGAGGAATGCAGCCACCGGAGCCATGCATTTGGTGAAGACCCGCGGTGCCGTGGCCAGACCGAACGGTAGGCATCGGTACTGGTACACGGAATGGTCGATACGGAAGCGGAGAAACCGTCTGTGTTCCTCGAGGATGGAGACGTGGAAGTAGGCATCCTTGAGGTCTATGACTGTGAACCAGTCCCCTTTGTTGATGAGGGGGAGGACGGTCTGTAGGGTCACCATCCGGAACTTCCTGGTGTGGATGCATTTGTTCAGGCGGCGTAGGTCCAGGATAGGGCGAAGGCCTCCGTCCTTCTTCTGGACCACGAAGTACCTCGAGTAGAAGCCGTTGTCCCAGTCGGACGGTGCTACCCGCTCGATGGCTCCCTTGGAGAGAAGGGTTGCTATTTCTTCCTCCAAATGGGGGGACGAGGTGGTGAGAAGATGTTTTCCTACTTGAGGCACCCGCACGAACTCGATGGCGTAGCCAGAGGACAAGATCTTTAAGACCCACTGGTCGTCCGTGATGCCCGACCATGCCTGGAGGAAGTTCCGGAGGGGGAGGTACGGGATGTGGAGCGAGAGAGACTCGGCCGTCGCAGCTTCAAACGCGGGGCTTGGGCCTCGCGGTCGAACGCTTGTCCTGTCCATAGGGCCGGTAGCGGGGTTTGTGTTGTCGCCGCTGTTTATAGGAGCTGGATCTAGGCTGCTCCGTCGGTCCCTGCTGCTGTGGGTTGCCCTGGAACCGCCGTGTGAAGGGCTGGAACCTCGGCCTGGTGGAAGTTGCCGGCGTGGTGAGCCCCAGGAACTTCACCGTGGAACTGGTCTGGCGCATCTCATTCAGGACCTTATCGGTGTCCTGACCGAAGAGGCCATGCCCGTCGAAGGGAAACTCCTCGATGAGCTTTTTCATAGCGTCATCGAGGGAGGTGTCCCTGAGCCAAGCATGGCGACGGAGGTAGATTGCGGAGGCCATGTCTTTTGCCGCATAATCGTTGATATGCCGGGCAGTGCGCATCAGCTGCTCGGCGACGAAGTCCCCCTCGGTGGCCAGCGCGTCAATCCTCTTCTGGGCATCGGCGGGCAGTTTAGCTGTCTCAACCTTCACCTGCTCCCAGAGGTGAGATTGGTACAGGCCCATGGCGGCCGAATAGTTTGCGGCCCGAAAGAATAGGGAGCCGGTGGCGTAAAACTTACGCCCCACCGCGTCCAGTTTCTTTCCCTCCGGCGTCGACGGGACCGGGAATCCGCTGGTGGCCGTCCTATGTTGGAAGGCCTTGACCACCAGGGAATTCGGCAGGGGGTGCGCCTGCAAGAACTCGACGTTCTCGTCCAGGACCCGGTACATGCTGTCGAGCCTGGACGAAACGGAGTGTGCCGCCAAAGGTTTCTTCCACGTCGCCCTCGCCGTGGTCATCATGGAGGGGAGCATGGTTATGTGGACCGGCCGCACAGCACGCCTGTCGAGCTTCGCGGTCATCTGATCCTCACCCTCCAACGGCGGTTGGTCGACCTTCAGGTTGAGGGCGGTGCCGAGCCTCGTGAGCATGGCGGTCAGTGAGCGCTGGTCCTCACCACGCGGTGGGTCCACTGAGCCGATGGCCTGTTCCGGCGTGCGCTCGGCGTCGACGTCTCCCTCGTCCTCCTCCGACGACGAGCTGGACTCATCGGAGGACGAGGGAGGCAGTCTTTCGTCCACGTCCGGACCGCGCCAGTACGGCCTGGGCGGGCCGGCGGGATGGGCGTCCACCGCATCAACGTCCGGACCACACCATGACGGGTTGGGTGGGCCGGCGGAGCGGGCACTCGACCCACGGGAGGTCGGTGGGGCCGCGGCAGAGCCGGGATGCCCGGGGCTTGCGGTGGTCGGAACCGGAGCCGCAGAGGCCGCAGGCGTGGAGGTCTGGAACCTGGTCGCAAACGACGCCATGACCTGGAACATCTCTCGGACGAGGGCCATCTGAGACGCGTCCGAGTCCGCTGGCGGTGGAGCTCCGGTGGCCGGCGGGATGGTGGCCCACGAAACGGTGGGAGCCGAAACGGTGGCCGGCGTCGGTGTCGGCGAAACGGTCGTCGGAACGGTGACGACCGCCTCGTCCGTCGGCGTCCTGGGCCGTGGAGAGACGGAGGCCTGCCTCGGCGAGGAATTTCTGCCCCGAGGAGGAGAGGAGAGCACCTGAGGTGGGCGAGCTGGAGCCCCAGCCCTGCGTCCTTTCTCAGGTGACCCGGAAGACGACCGTCCTCCCCAGATGGAGGATCCCGGAGAAGGACATCGGGCAGTCGAGAACGGCGGCGAAGGCCCGGGAGAGGCGGGTGTGCGCGGAGTGGGGGGAAGCGACCGTCTCTTCTCCGACCCACGCTTGCGCTTCTTCTCACCGTTCTTGTCCTTCTTCTTCTTCTTCCTCATCGGAAGCACGGAGGGAGAGGCCGGCGGTGGTTGAGCGGCAGCGGCGGCCGTGGAGGCGGACGCGGCGGGAGCCAGAGCGAGCTCCATCAGGTGAGCCTTGAGGCGATTGCTTCGGTTCTGCACCGCGAGGCGCGTAAACTTTTTGCAATGCGGGCAAGACTGGCTCTGATGCGACTCTCCCAAACAAAAAAGGCACAGGCTGTGTCCGTCGGAAGCCGGAAACTTCTTAAGGCAAGCCGTGCACTGTTTAAACGCTGCAGCCATCAACCGCGGAAAAAATTCTTCCAGTGGAAGTTTCTGGAGACAAGTACCCCGAAGGGCCGACCAGCCGCCACCCCCTTGAGGGGGGAGACGGTGATCGATGCGAAAAATTGGCTACTGAATCCACTCAAGAGAAGAGACAGAGCCGGGGTGGCGATCCTGCCCGGAGGACAAGATCACCGAGAAAAATTGTTAGGATTTGCCAAAAAGACTTTCCCTCAGAAGGGCGAAAAAATTGAGGAAGCTCTCAACGATCGTCCTGCTGCTACGGCGGAAAGAAGAGAACTGAGGTAAAATGGCGCGCGGGCGCTTCAGGGTGGGCGGTACGGTGGGCGGTCTTACTGCCAAAACTTTTGACCAATAGCTTTTCAAGCCTCCGATCGGCCGTTCTGCGCAGGCGCATAACCCCATGAGTGTGGATTCACAAACTATACGAAGGAGAAGTAGTAGTTTTCCCAGGAAAGTTGTTTTTAAAAACCCTGACTTTAGAGAGGGGCTTTGCAGAGAAAGGGGTACTGGTGTGTGTGTGTGTGTGTGTGTGTGTGTGTGTGTGTGTGTGTGTGTGTGTGTGTGTGTGTGTGTGTGTGTGTGTGTGTGTGTGCATTCTCTCCTCATCCTCCCTTGGGAGACAGGGGAGAAAATCCTTTTGCCAAAGCACCACTTTGTGTATAGTCTTTACTATCTGCATTGATGAAAGTGAATGAATTTGACTTCTATAAAGTAGAAGGGTTTCTGGTGCGAGGAAAAAGTACAGCTTGTGTGTATGGAGTTCCAGGATGATTTTTGTGTGTGTGCCAAAGTGGTTTAGCATTAAACTAATTATATGAATGCAATGACTCAGTGCTAAACTGATTTAATAAAAATAATAATTTAAGAAACTAAGACATTCAGGGGAAAGATCATAGGGGCAAATGTTCTTGGAGTCCCTAAACATTGCATCCCAACTGCTTATGTAATTATAACATCACTCACAGACACTGATCACACAGACAAAAATCCTTTCAAGTAGTTCTGGCTTGGGAAAAAAGTAGGAGTTGACAGCAGCAGAGAGATAATTCTCCACATTAGGAGCTAAAAACGGTCAGATTGATTTAAATTGGCATTTGCTTCATGTGATGAGTTAAAAAAAATCAATTTCAACCATTTTATATTCACAGCAAATTTCATAGTTCTTGACCATGTAGTTCCAGCCTAAATCTCATTAATATCTTGATCTTCCTGCAAACAACTCAAGCTGGCAGTTTGCTCTTCTTTTATCCTCATAGCAACTCTGTGAGATAGATTTTTCTGACAGAATGACTCTGTTGGGAAAACCATACGACAACACAGAACATTATTCACAAATTCAAGCAATCATGCTTTTAAGATATTTTTATTTTGAGGTAAACCTACTACTGGACCTTGGCCAGAATATTCTTTCAATCCCTCCTGTTCTTGTTTTCCTAACAAAAACTCTCTTCACCAGTCTTTTCTGCATTAGAATCTCCCCTGTGGAATAGTCTTTCACAGGAGGTATGTCAAGAAAAGGTTGGGCTAAAACACTTCAGCCTGGAGGTGACATCACATATACAGTATACTGAAGTAGGTTTTTTTTTACTAGAGGGTAAAAAAACCACCATCCAATCTTCAGATCTCTATGTACAGTTTGAAATGGTACTGCTCAGGCATATGCAACTTGTCTCAGGAGTATAACCTACCACTACCCGGAAGTGGAAAAAACACAAGATTTACACTTTGTTTTCACAAAAGAGAAATTACAAAAGGAAACAAGCAGTAAATGAGATCGGTTGCTGTATCAAGCTTTACAAAGTGAACAGAGGTTAAAGTACATGAAAAACCTGCTGTATATAAAGCGGTGGCTTAGTGGTTAAGACACTGAAGTTGATGACTGGAAGGTCGGCAGGTCAGCAGTTTGAAACTTGAGTACTGCATGATGGAGTGAGCTGCCATCTCTGTCCCAGCTCCTGCCAACCTAGCAGTTTGAAGCAAGAAATTGCAAGTAGATAAGTACCGTATTTGCCGGCGTATAAGATGCACCAGAGTATAAGGCGCACTCCATTATTACCAAAATAGCCCACTATAGGCTACTATATACAGTACAAGACACACTCCATTTTCCCAGTGTATTTTAGGAGGGGGGAGTGGATCTTATACACCAGCAAATATGGTAGGTACCACTTTGGTGGGAATGTAACAGCGTTCCGTGCACTCTGGTGTCTAGTCATGCCTGCCACATGTCCATGGAAAGGTCTGCAGAGGTATACAGCACTGGCTTTTTGGCTATAATCGGAGATGAGCAGTGAACCCTAGAGTCGAACAAGTACTATTTGACTTTTGACTGTCCCAAAGGAGGTGAAAGAAAAGTTTCACTAGCTCAGGAAAAAGACACACCAACCTTCCATTCAGTGTGTTCTTCCCAGCTGTGTAACTTGACCAGCCACAAAATAGCTGTGCATCACAAGGACTTGCTTCTGTGATGTGGGTACTTAACAAGCTGATGTTGCACTTCAGTTGGGGCTTTGACCCTGAAGTGCAACACTTTTATTTAATTGATTTTAAAGACTCCCAGATACCCATAGCCAGCATGCTTGCTAGCCATGTCAGCTAAGAGAGTTGAGGAACTATTGTCCAAGATCACTTTCCTATACAGTAAAACCCCTACTTACGAAAAAAATACATAAATTGAATTTTTATGTAACTCGAAGCAAACCCATAGGAAAAATTATTTTTTACGTAACTCAAAGCAAACCCATAGGAAAAAGGATCTTTATGTAACTCGAAGCAAACCCATAGGAAATCGTGTAAATTGAGACATGGTTTTAGCACAAAATCATTATGTAAGTCGAATTTTATGTAACCTGAGGCATTTGTAAGTCGGGGTTTTACTGTACTTTGGTAATTGCCCTAAACATTGAGGCAACCTAGGTTATTATAAACTGATCTGAGAACAGGTGCCTCTTCCTAGCATTTGAAGCCACCTACTGCGTCTCTACTCGTCTTCTTCCCCTTCTTATCTCTGTTCTGATATTTACAGATATGTAGGGCAATGCATAAAGAACGGAAAAAAAGGATGGACAACAGAGAATGGAGAAATAAGAAGATTGGAAATGAAATTAAAAAAGAAAGTGGATAGTGTATGGAGAAATGGTAAACAATATACTGAAGGACACATTAGGCAACAGAGGAACCCTGGGACTTTCTGTCCAATTACATGTGCAAGGTTAAACTTTGTCCACCTTGTCCTCCTTTGTAGCCCTTTCTGCTGTCCTCCAGATGGACTAGATTACAACTCCCATTCTCTTCCAAAAGTACCAATCTGGGGAAGAGCTTAAACATGACCAAATTATTTCCTGGTTGTAACTTTAATGCAGCTTCTTGATGTTTCTCAGTGTATTCTTGTTTCCTTCCTCTGTATCCAGGATTCAGCAGGTTTATAAACTAAGACTGTAGGTGTAGGTAATGACCAAAAATACCATGAGAGGAAAAAGGTTTGCAAAGCAAAATATCTATCTGATTAAAAATATTTCTGAGTTTTGGGTGGGTACAAAACTGTGGAATATCTTCCTCAGGAAGAGAGAAATATGGTTTACAAGGCCACTGAAAACTCTTTCTGCTTTAGATGTTAGCATGCCCAATTCCAGCCCTGTACCAGTGGCTGGACTGTGCAGCAAAATCTCAATCTTTGTCGCAGCTGTTGTAGAAGTCAAGTCACAGAGCTCAGAAATGTTAAGAGTTTTGTCAGATAGCAAACAGAAACTGTGAGTCACTGGAACAAAAATCATCAGCTTAGTTGGAAGGGGGATGTCCCATACATGTATAGAGTTAACAGAAGGTGAGAGAATGTTTGATTAGTCTTCATAATGTAAAGAACTGTTGCCATTGTCTTGAAACATTCTGTGCAAACCAAAAATCAAAATAGAGCTCTTTCTGGAAATGAAGTCAGGATTGTTGCCTACAAGAAAGTGGTTTTGTGGCATTATTGAGTGAGATTGGGGTGTGTGTGTGGAATTCTCCTTTTGCATTTTTTCCAAATTTACCTCTTCTCCCTTGCACACTAATTTCAATCATATTTTTCAGACCACATCTCAAGGCCTTCTCTCTCTCATTGCATCAAAAGTAGTAGAGAGAAGGCTTAGTCTTGGAGATGTTGGAGAACTATCTTCTCTCAATAGGAATCATGCTTCTCTAAAGGGGGCAGAATGACCACTGGCCTCCACTGGTGGTTCATCAAGCAGAGGTTCCTCAAGCAACTTGACCTTGAGTTAAGTTCTTCTTCTTCCATGTCTAGGCCAGATGTGAAACTTCCAAAATGAAGCCACCTTTTGGTGAGTTCATTCTGCAGTTCCTTTCGCCTGACCTAATGTGAGGGAGATTAGCCAGGGTAGCTGTTGTTCAGGGTATTTTAAAAAGACCACAATCTTTGAGGTTTCTTTGTACCCCGGAGTTAAGTTGATTCTATAGAAGAGATGACTATATAGTTTAAATAGAAAGGTGCAATTAAAAGTTCCACAATGAGATCTATACACATAAAAGAGTAGTTAGGCAAATAAAGCCCACAGTGAGAAAGGCTAGAGAACAGTCAGATAGGAATGTTAATTAAGTCACACAGAGAAGAAGAGAGTCTGAGCTTTTTGGTGGTAGAGATCCATATATGATGCCAAAGATATTCAAAGCCAGGCCAGGTGGAAAATAAGGGTATCAGGGTTCAAATGAATGAATGGATCTTGTGAGCCAGTAGGACACTATTGGCACCAATCTGTCATCCTGTTTGATCCTACTAGTAATGTTCTGGAATTGCTCAACTAATTTCCACCCACAAGGCAAACAAGCAATTATTTCATACTTTAACTTGTTCTTTTTCAGCCTTTAATACCCACTATGGTTGATAGGATGTGTCACTGTTCCCTGTCCAAGCCCACAGAGCATGGTCCAGCCAACGGCAGGCAGAGATGCCAGTTTTAAAATGGTAAAGAGATGAGATTGTAGAAGTTAATTTTTTGATTACAAGTCCCAGAATTCTTTGCCTTCTATCATACTGCACAATTCTAGCAAAGAGTGTGGATAGCCCAGGTCATTGATTTGTCAGCAACCTCTTTCCCGATTGGCTTGTTCGGCTCGCACACGAGCTGGAAACCAACCGAGCTTTACAGGAGAGGAAATTGGTACGGGCTAATAGTAGCAGAAGCAACTCCATCTTTCCTTGGTTTAGAGCACTGAGCTTTGTAGGACAAATATCAGTAGGTGAGAGACACAAGTCTCGAACATGGTATCTGGCTCACGTCCGCGTACTGGACTGAGCAGGCTTTAACCGCAGCTAGACGCTACAAGCATGTATAAGGTACAGAGCCTCCAAGGACTCAGATAGCAAAGGAACACTAAGTCTCGCTACTAACCGCTGATTATTATACTCTTGGCTAACCTGGGCACGCAGATTGGAAAATGTAACCCAACCAGTAGCAGTGCCACTGATTCTTTTCCGCCTTCCTCTATATTGAAAGAGCAGGAAGGGCTTCAAGTGGTTTCCTAACAATTGGTAACCTAGGAACAGTTTATTAGACAAGAAGCTGTGAATAAAGGGAATATTGCCATTCATACAAGTATAAGTAGGGCAGAACTAGATATCTGTGACCCACTTGATAAGCACAGGGTGCTCTTCAAGCTGCTATAGAGTGAACAACCATTCGCACAATGGCCACTAAAACTGATCCACTGTACCATGCTGACAGATGGGAGATGCCCAGTGGTGATCTAGGACTAGCTACACTAATAAGAATGAACAAACCCCCAATTATCTCTCTAATGTCTTGTTACTGTTGTCCAATTATTGTGCGCTAATCAGGGAACAGGAGAAAACTGAAAACGAAGCTTTAAAAGAGTCCATGTGTACATGCATGAATGTGTGCGAGCTGGCGAGTGAGTGAGAGAATGGAAAATAAATTGTTTAGAAGCACATTTGTTTTCAGCAACAAGCAAACCTGTACACAGAGTAATAGCAAATCAAATGACTGAGATCATGGGTGCCTAATATTTTTTTAAAACTACAAATATAACTAACAAGTTACAGTTAAACCATGAGAGGTATGACCTTATCCCTCATTAAGTTACAACTGCAAAGTAATTATTAGAAAAATGAATTAATTGCAAATATTTCATTATTTACAAAAAGTATTTTCCCCCAAAACTCAGCTGCCAAATTATGTGCTACACAGGGTTCATTCTTCTAGATCCAGAAGTCTGTCCTATCTCTGGCGAGTGCAAAGCCAGGATTTTGTTTCTGTTAATCACTTTCTCTTAGTCACACTAAATTAGGTTGCACCCTAAAACTCTTCTGAAGTTCTCCACTTCAGGGAAGCCTTGGTGGCGCAGTGGTTAAATTGCTGTACTGCAACCAAAAGGTTGTGAGTTCAGTCCTGACCAAAGTTCAAGGTTGACTCAGCCTTTCATCCTTCCAAGGTTGGTAAAATGAATACCCAGCATGTTGGAGTCAAAATGCTAATTAAGTTGTGAGCTGCTCAGAGAGTGCACTAAGTGCAATGGGGCGTTATAGAAGTGTGATTGCTATTGCTATTGCTGTCTGCTTTAAAAATCCTCTAAATATGTGTTATATATCCACTGTAAATATTCGTATGTCACTACCCTCTCTCATTCCTAAATCATAAGTGATTTCGAAAAGAAGAGATCCCAGTGCAGATTCTTGGTGAACCCTATTGTTTACTTCTTTCCAGTATATGAACTGTCCCTTTATGTCTACCATCTGTTGCCTAATCTCTTAACTAGATGCCAATCCACTAATGGGTAGTTCTTTTGATGCCAGGCCTATTTATCATTTTTAGAGGGGTTTTGATGAAGGGCTTGCCAAAGATAGTATCAGCTGCATCACCATAATACACACGTTTGTGACCTCCTTATAAAAGCCAACAAGCAGGGTTCTCCTTTACAAAATACACACTGATTTTGCCTTCCTATTTTGTGTTTACCTAAGCAGTTAACCAATGTGTTTCAAAAAAACGTCCAGTTTTATTGGCCCAATGCTGATACCTTTAGAAAATAAACAGGAAACACCATCAACCAAACTGTACTTGATTTAGGTTTGACATCTGTATATTTACCTCCTACCAAGTTTTTTTTGTGTGAGTTGGTCTGAATAATCCTTTTTAGAAAAGTTAGCTAAGCCCGACACTATTGCTATTTGATTTGGACATAGCAAATTGAGGCTCAAACCTCCTCCAAAGCTATTAAATCCATCGGATAACCATGGGTGAGTCATCCTCTCAGTTTAAACTACCTCAAAAGGCTGTTGTAAAGTTAAATTACAGAGGAGGACAGTCTCTTTTAGCATCATATAACTGGCTTTTAGGCCTACATGAGGTGAACTGGATTTAAGGGAAACAAGGAAGAATTTAACAGGTTGACTTTACTGCATTAAATTGATGTATGGGTATGACAGTATCACCTTTAATTACCCTCAAAAACATTTCCCTTCCCCTTCCCCTATGCAAAAGTTGCCTATTTTAAATGGGCCAGAGCAAAACAGCGCTCCACCTTTATTACAATTTGGAGAAAATGCCCTTCTTTAGGCTTAAAAGTTAGCTCAGCACTAACTTGAATCGTCATATTTGTTCTTATTTTATTTTGCTGTCGCCAATTTAGTAATTCTAAAAGAGGAACTGCTTGAAGTATTAAGAAAAAATGTGTGTGAAATTTGCAGCCTACCCTTCCGTAATCTGCATTCCTATGCAGAGCAGATTGTTTGGTTAAATCCCTAAACTGAAAATTAGGGTTTGGGGTGAAAATATTGGCAGATACAAACTTTAGTGGCAAGTGTAACCCTCAAAACTATTTTAAACTAAGGTAAAGTTTAATGTGGTGGGATGAAAGTACATCTGTGTAGGCCACAGAAGTAAAAAAATACAAGATCCATCCACCCCCAAAGCCACATGTACTGTGTGACATCTGGGAACACTGACAGCAGGCAGTTTTGGGAGTCAGCCTGCATGACATACGAGACTCCTTTTCTCCACCGACAGCTTCATATTTTCTTTGAAAAGCTTTGCCATATCTTACTCTCTCAGAACTCTCCCTTGCTGAAAATGCAAGATGCTTCCTGCCTCTCCTTGATTGCTTTTCTAGGTCAACTGCCTCATGTCCAAGCTGGATTGTGAAAAGGAAGAGGCACTTGAAGTCATATTGCCAAACCCACAACTAGCATGAAGCTCCTGGGATATCTGTCTTAACTTCATTGCTCCCTTCTCTACAAACACATTCATCATGCATATTGCAGCAGTAATGGTTCTCCACTTTCATACTCGACCTGTTTCACACCAGCTTCCATAAGCTTCTGTCAATATGGGGAGAGGGCAAGGATTCTGCGAATTGAAGTCCAAAACATTTGGGAGACTACAAACTGAGAACCATTGCACCAGGAGTTTACGTACATTCTTACTTTGCAGAATTCTAGGTCAGGAGTAAGCAAACATGACTCTCCTGATGTTCTTGGTCTCAAATTCCCAAAAGCCCTAATCAGCAGGTTTACCGACTTGGGCTTCTGGGAATTGAAGTCCAAGAACACCTGGAGAGCTGACCCCTGGGCAAGGCTGTCTTCATTATGTGCTTGTGTGCCACAAACCTTGGCTTTCTGTGCTATGTGTAAGTCATCTCTAGTGGTAAGCACCTTAAACCCTATGATTTCAAGGCCAAAATCCAAGACCACAGGGCTGGGTCTTGTGATGTCACAGGGGCAGATCAGGCATGGCCAAGTTAAGTGAGGAGGCTGGAGCTACTTTTTGACCAACATACTGGAGAAACAGAGAAAAGACACTCCATTTTCATGCCTTGCTCCCAACTGCATGAAAAGGTTAAGGGCTGCTAGGTTTCCAGTCACTGAATGATACTTCAAAGAATTGCTAGGCTTCCCTGGGTCTACGGTTGAAGAGACAAATCTCAGGGCAATAAATGCTGAAAGAGGAGAAGGTTTGATTTCTATTTGTGAGATAATGGTAAAGCCTAGGTACGTTGACAATTGGCACCAAGGACCACAGGTTAAAAGCAAGTTGTTCTTCTATACAGTGTGCTTGCTTCTCTCCCCAGTCCTTGCCTGCTGTACAACTTTTGTAATATCACAAAGATCTATCCTCCCAGCCTCAAATTTTGGCCCAGGAATCTTAGGGATGCTGCTGCATAGGCACACTTAGGCCCAAGTACATGCATTTCCTAGCTCACCACCACCACCCAAGTTTCCAACCCTTGGTTCTGGCATTATGAGGGGTGAAAATGGGTGAAGATGGATAGGTAAAGGTTGCCCTTGTTCGAAAGCCAGTTGTATCTGACTCTAGGGTTCAGTGCTCATCTCTGTTCATAGCCAAAAAGCCAGCACTGTCTGCATCTGTAGATGTTTCAATCTGTGGACATGTGACAGGCATGTCTAGACACCGGAGTGCATAGAATGCTGTATACCATCCCACCAAAGTGGTTCCTATTTATCTACTTGCAATTTTTTTGCTTTTGAACTGCTAGGTTGGCAGGAGCTGGGGCAGTCAATGGGAACTCACTCCATCGTGAAGCACTCGGGTCTCGAACTGCTGATCTGCCAATCATCCAGTAATCAAGTCCAGTGTCTTAACCACTAAGCCACCACAGCCCCTGATGCATACTCAAACATTAAAGCTTGATGCATAATCAAGCATTAAAAGGGCATACTCAAGCATTAAAGCTACCTGACATACACATCTGGACAAGTTGTGTTACCCTTTAGTACCACTTTCCCCAAGATATTCTCTTCGCACCTGGCGAGTCAGGAAAGTACAGCAACTCCCTGAGACTTTGGATGGCATGCTGAGATCTGACAACCCCTACAACTTACAACTCATCAACCCAAATGAATTCAGTGCCCTAGCAAAGGAAGCCTGCCAGCCAGTGACAGGCAATCCCTTGCTATACCAGGCAGACAGCAAAACTAGAATCATGGAACATCTGGTGGATCTTCATATATGGCTGATAGACCATATTTAACTTGGTGGGCCAACCTGTCTGACTAGGACTATCAGCCAAATTTTTCAGCCTAACAGAAAACATTCTGAAAAGGGAGGAACAGGAGTCTTATAGGTAAACACTCATGAAAGGAGAAAATGAGTCTTCATTGAAGTGTCTTTCTCCAAAACGTAAATCAAATCAAACCGCTTTAAAAGATTAAAGACTCCTGTAAAGTCAAGTTGTTTTATTATTTGTAAGGAAGAAACAACTATTGACTACTACTTTATTTTCCATGTTTAAAATGACATCTTCATTGAAAACTCTTGGCATTGGGACATGAAATCAAACCATTTCTGCTGGCTCCCAGACAACCTAAATTGCTGATATTGTAAACCAACCACTGGCAAAATAAAAAAATGAAAGCCTGAGAATAATGAACTCACTCAGAACAGCTGAATAGGTCAAGAAGAGTTAGAATGTGTTAGGAGATTTGCAAACCTGAGGGAGCAGCAGGAACACAATACCCTGAGCGTGTAAATGTGAAGCAACCCCAGGAAGGTCAATGTAGTGGCAACATAATAAAGCTAGAGTAAACAGAGGTCAGAATTTGGCTTAAGTATGAATTAGAATACTGTACTTGGAAAATACTGGAGTTAAATGAAATAATGGCACAGTTGCTATTATAAAAAGAAAATAATAGGAAACAGGAGGATTTTACTGTTCTCACTAGATAACAGTATGTATAAATAGGTCTGTTAATAAGGTATTTTGGCAAAGAGAGGAGATATCAGATTGCCTTGTTAGCTGGAAGGCTGGCAAAGTCGGCAGTTCGAGACCCGGGTACTGCATGATGGATTGAGTGCCTGTCTCTGTCCCAGCTCTTGGGGACATGAAAGGAGCCTCATTTGGGCATTCTATGAGCGGAGTTTCTTCTGCAAAAATCCTTTCAACACAGAATAATTTCTGGTATGAAATTATCATTATTACCAAAATTCCAGCATTCAGGCACTCTGATTATTATTTACAAAAAAGGCAAGTGTTTGGATAAAAAGAAAAATAAGATTTTACCATTACTTTTAATAAAGAGGTCTGTCATAAATTACCGGTAATTGGCCCGTAGGGTTCAATGCCTCAATGCACATTTGACAAAGGGGCATTACTTGCAGGGATTCTTATTTGAAAATCAGGCAGAGAGCCACATGGCAGTGGACTCATGACAGCTATTCCATTGCTAAACAATCCTTGCCTGTTAAATGTTGCTGTATAAAAGTTGCTGGACAAACCATTATATTCTTCACTTGGGAAAGTCCTGGGACTTGTGAATGCATGGACCATTTCCAAGCAGCTTATGTAGAGCCTCTATGCCAGGTGGGATTCTAATCTCAGTACTACACAGAATAGTGTGGACTCTGTCCTAAAGTATATTTTGTTTGTATTCTGCACTATCGAAGACAGAGTGTTGCCAGCTGGACTTAAAGGCCGAATAGAAGACTGTCTGCATCAATAACATCTGAGTAGGAAGTTGAGATGAAACAGAAATGGGATGCAGCAGTAGGAAGCCAGAGCTTGGGAAAGGTCCCTTTTTTGACCTCCTGCTCTCAGAATCCACTCAGTGTGGACATTATGGAATTTGCATTCCAAAAACCTAAACTCTCTACCAAAAAGCCTTCATGAAAAATGGATTTTTTGAACCACAAAGGAAGAAGTGAGAAGCATGCAGCCTTGTCTGTGTCATTTGCTTTTGCTTCTTGGGGAAGATAACCTGTTTGATTTAGAACAGGAGTGTGGCGAGACTGCATTTTTTGGTAAGAGAAAGCATAGCCCTAAGAGCACCCATGATGTTGAGTTGCTCTTGCCTAGCCCTGACTACTCTCTGTGTGTATATATATCCTCACACACAGGTTCATATTGCGCACATGCACCCAAATCTATAATGCAGCAGATGGCACATAATAATGTTTCTCTAGATGCTCAGGTTTTATGGGGTTTTATGAGTATGATGGAGATACTGAACATGTAGCAAAGACTTTGTTAGGTTATTACATTTGAAAGATAAGCTCTGAACTTCTAGAGAAAGGCTAGTCAGTAAATCAGTCTTTCAAACAGTGCTAGGATTTTATGGGAGTACATTTTCCATTAGCTTCAATTTTTATTCTAGTTTTTTTTAATATCACAAGTATTATTCGGACCAATAATGAAAACATCTCAGAAGAATGCTTATTTTATTTTATTTATGAAGCTGCTTATTTAATTGATATAAAAAGATGACACCTGCAAAAGAAGACCTCTTGGTGTCTGGGGTTTTATTTAATCAACATTGCACGAGTATAAGGCCAAGTATCCCAAAATATCTTTCCTTGATCTAATGGTCTCTAGCTTTTTGAGAGTTATTAGAATAGTCCATAACTGGCTTTGAATCAACTGTGGGTTTTTTCCTGCTTGCATTCACTCTCACCATCTGACAAAGGAGTGTTGCCATGCTGGATTAGGCAAATCATACTCAGGAGCCATATAAAATATCTGCAAACATACTCATGAAAATAACTGTTGCTGGTGTGAGGGTCACTGTGGTGGATTTCTGAGCACATACACATACTCAGTGCAGTATTAGAGTGTAACTTGGTATGTTTATACTGCTTCGTGTGTTTATACCATATCCCTGAAATTACACTGAGAACTGCTTTGATAAAAAGGAAAGAGCATTTAAAAAGTACCTCTATCAACACACACAGAGTCACCATTCTACAAATAGGTAGCTCATTTTCTTTCAGACAAGATTATTAAAATATTTATTTATTTTGTTGGTGGTATTTTAGAAGCCAGAAAAAAGTCCATATACAGTAGGAGATGGGGCTCAATACATGAAGCCAAAACAAATTTACCACTGAGTGTTAGGCAAATAGCTGAGTTCATTATGATTTCCATTTTGATCCCCCACCCAATATGACCTCAATACAACCAATAGGCCCAACCAGAATTAACCCATTAAATAAATGGGATATATACAAGTGTCGATTCACCACTGAGAAATTGACAGTCTGCTCTAGTTGGGAGTATTACTGAATTTAGATCTGGAGAAGATATATTAAGCCAGGGGTGACCAAACTACAGCCCCTGGGCCAGACTTGGCCCATAGTGCCAAATCATCTGGCCTGCACCACTCTCATCGCTACCCAAAAGCAGAAGTAAAATGTGCCGTACATGGGCAAATGCTGCCATAAATGCACCCCCAACTGTCGTAAATGCATTTACAACAGCCATAGAAATGGTTTACAGTGGAACCATGTAACCAACCCGCTAAACCACATGACCGGCCCATGGTGCGAAAAGTTTGACCATCCCTGTATTAAGTATACTTAAGACTGTTTTTCTTCCCTGACTTGCTGCACAAAAGTCTCTAATTGAAAAACACAGGTCCTATAAGGAACTGCCAGTTGTGGGATTCTTAAATTTATTTTTCAAATCCGATGGTAATAATGAATGCAACATGAAGACATGTAATAGTTTTCATTAAAGGCACTACTGGAGGAAAGACATGATTTATGAATGGTACACTACAGTTATAAATAAGCTGAACTTTGACTGTAACATAGCTGGTCAAGAAAATTAATGTTTTGTTTTCTGTAACCTTTGTACTCTTCCTTCCTCTGTTACTATGACAAAGCTTAATGTATATTAAGCCAGACCATTATAAGAAAAAGACAACACAATACTGTCCAGTTTTTGCATAGAAAGAAACCACTTAACATGAATTGGTGAACTCTCTGCTTCTGCCAAAACTAGAAGCTACATCCTTTCATACACTAGTCCATTTTCCATTCTCAGAACTCAGCTTACTGCCCAGACTTCTTTTTGCTAGCACAGTGTCTCCTACAAAGGATGCCAGGAAAGTATCCTTGAATATATATTTTGCACTGCACTCTGAAATATAACCAGCACTAAGCTAAAAATAATCTGATGACTGACCAACATGAAGTAGGTCTGAATTTTTTCCCCACTGCTTCAAGTTCATTGCTTAGTGCTTAGTGTGGTAAATCACACTAGAGTAGGCCCATTGAATCAATCGGACATACAGATGGGTTGATTCACCAAATTTCCATTGATTCAAAGATCTTACTCCAGTATGATTTACCATGCTAAGCCGCATGATTATGGCCAATGGAAGAAAGAGCAGCCTCAATACCACCTACTGTTGCACATGCAATGTTTAGAAATCAGGACTTAGAAAAGGGGTCCAAGTTCTATGCTATAAAAGCAATTTACTTTTTTCATAATGGATAAACTATAAGCTTCTGCAAGATCTATGATATCTAGCATAATAAAACATTCCAATGCCCCAGTAATGTGGGTTTCCCTCGCCATGATCTCAAAGCTTTGTGTTTGAACTACAAACCACTGATCTCAGAAGGTTTTTTTTTCTGCATATGTGCTTGGCACTGCAGAGTGATTTCAAAAATGGGGACACCTTGGTTTTGGTTATTGTTGGGGGTGGGGGCCTGTGTTTCTTGGGGTTTTTCTCCTCGTGGAGACAAGCCTGGCTGTTATCTGTCTGCCCCAAGTGGACAGGACAGCAAGGCCAGATGGAAAGTACAGCAAGGCCTCAACACTCCTACACACACCTCCCAAGGGAGGGGGAATGTCCTTGAGGCATTAACACCAGAGGGGTGTGTGTGTGTTAACATTCATGCGGGTGTAGAGGGGTGGTTTAACATTCATGCGGGTGGTTCCTTAATTTCCATACTGTGGCCCTGATTGGTTCTAGCTCCTGATGGATGGCCTTGAGAGGGAAAGATGGACGAGGAGGCTGCATGAAAGTCTGGCCTCTAGTTACCCCAGAGAGGGCCAGACAATACTGGCCACTGACCACTCCTGTGAGGGCCAGGATTGGATACCAACTATGACTGTCAGGAGGGGGTGAAAAATGTTATAAACATGAAGCATTGCGATGCCACATGACTTTTGGCTTGTTCTCAGCTTTCTTTGCTTTTTCTTTCTGTGCTACTAGGGCTTGGCTTTGCTGAGTCCCAGGGAAGCACCATAATTTTAATTTTTAAATTTAATTTAATTTTAATTTTTAAAATTCTATGCCGCCCACTCAGGCGAACCCGACCCAAGGCGGCTTACAGCATATTAAAAACATATAAAACAAATTAAAAACCCCAAGTCCCTCACCCACCCTCCCACCCTCCCCCCTATTCATAAAAAGAATAAAAGGGATACAAGCAACACAGAGGGAGGGACACTAACTTGAAATGAGCCAACAGGGCTGTATTCCCATTAAGGGACCTGCCCCTGCCAGCCAGATTTTCAAACCTTTCCTGAAGAGCAGCAATTCTGTCTGTAACCTTAATTCTGTTGGCAGGAGGTTCCAGAGGGCTGGTGCGGACACGGAGAAGGCCCTTCTTCATGTGCTAGAGAGGCAGGCCCCTCTAGCTGAAGGTACAACTAGAGAGCCCCTCCGGTCTGCTCTGTTTGTATGGGCAGACAAACACTCTTGGGGCGATGCGGTCTCTAAGGTATCCTGGCCCACTGCCATATAGGGCTTTAAAGGTCAAAACCAGCACCTTGAATTGCACCCGGAGGCAAACTGGTAACCAGTGCAGCTCCTGAAGTAGGTGACTTAGCCATAACGATGGGGGAGCCCCTAGGGCCCCCTCCCTTACTGAAAGGGTGCTTGCATGTAATCCTTTCCTTCAATACACTTTTATATCTACAAGAAGTGACTGGAATGTTGTGTTTGCAGCAAAAGTCCTGGGGTGTTGGAAGCGGAAGCAGCCCAGGCAAAGGCCGAGGGGCTCCTGAGGGCCACAAGCCTCGACTTTTTACAAATGGTTACTATGAGAGGAAGACAATATATGGAAAAACTTTTAAAAAAAACTGGTACAGTGTGTCACCTAGAAGCACCATCAGGGTGGGGACTAAACCTACTAACTGATACCACCATCTTATGGCTCCAGTTATCTGAAGTACTTAAGAATCAAACCTCTTCTATTTACGTTGCTCCATCTTGGTCCTCCTATGGCTTGTGGGCCGACCCTGATATCATTCCATCTGGCCTAAGGCAACAACCCTGGAGGCATAAGCAGATGAATTTACGACAGATGTAAATGTGCTTGTGTATGTGCAAACGCGCCTGCCATGGTTTACAGCAGCATTTGTGGCAGGGGGAAGCCACAGGTCTGGCCTGCTCAGCTGTCAAAGGGGGAGTTGTCTGGCTTGTGGCACAGTAAGGTTGAAAATTCCCATCTTAGAGTATGATGGGATACTGTGATGTGGGTTTTGTGTATGTATTTTACCCATATTACACAATACTAAACTGAATAGTATTTATTTTAAGAGCACATGCCACATATCTAAATTGCCTTTCATAACCAGATGGGTTATGGGGCACTGTTTGTGGCAATCTATTGCATCTTAAAGGGACTGCAGTGGCTTAGTGGTTAAGACACTGAACTTGGTGACCGGAAGGTCAGCAGGTCAGCAGTTTGAGACCTGAGTACTGCATGGGTACTGCTCCCGTCTTTGTCCCAGCTCCTGCCAACCTAGCAGTTCGAAAGCAAGAAATTGCAAGTAGATAAATAGGGACCACTTTGGTAGGAAGGTAACAGTGTTCCATGCACTCCAGTGTCTAGGCATGTCTGCCACATGTCCACGGAAACGTCTGCAGCAGCAGACAGCGCTGGCTCTTTGGCTATAAACAGAGATGAGCACCGGACTCTAGAGTTGGATACGACTGGCTTTCGAGGAAGGGCGACCTTTACCTTTTCCTATTGCATCTTATTGTACATAGGTGACTACTTTTCATTAATGAAGGGAAAAGTTTCAGCTTGTTATAGCCATTATTTTGCTCTCTAGAGGTTTATCAGAAAAATAACAATTAATGGTTTTCCAAAAGCATATTTGTTGAAATAACTAAAGATGTAAAACAAAAAAGAAGACTTACCAGCAATTGAGAACTTATACTCAAACACAGATATTGGGGGGGGGAGGGGGGGAAGCTTGTAAAAATGCAGTTTGGTAGACTATTACCCTCATGTGTATAAGGAATAAAATCTGTATTCTGTAGCCAACTATTTTTGGCCCCTTCATTGACCTAGTAGCTTTATGCAGATGTCAATAGAGAATAAGCAATCTGTATGATAACGCTAAGGAACCCAACTCAATGGTGGCAACTATGTCTTATGTAAAGCCTTTTCAATCCTATCCAGGAAATGGCTCTCCACCCCCACAAAAGTCAATTTGTTTGAATATTCACTGAATAAATATTGTGTGGGCAACAGAGCCGGCCAATTCAGACCCATCTTCATGCCTCCTGGGCCTTGCCTATGAGCGACAACATCGAGTTATTGGTATCTGGTGAGGCTGGTCAGAGAGAAAGGACCTGGCTGAGTAACAACACTGTAGGAGAAAGGCACAACCCAAACCAGGTCCAGAGAGCCACCTGCCATTCACAGTGTACTTGTGGAGGTGCTGAGTGTGGGAGAGGAGCCTAAGAGACAAAAGAGACACTCCTGAGTTGGGGAAAGAAGGGAGTGAAAGGAAAGGAAAGAGTGGAGAAGGAGGGTGGTAAGGTTGAGCTATCTGCAACTTTATGGACTGTTCCTGGCATTACCAACCAAGGACTATTCCTGATATCGCCCACCCTGTTCAATGTGGAATTATGAATGGTCCATTGTGACTCAGAAGTGGCGGTGGTGCAAGAAATATCAGACCTTGTTTCCACACAACCCTGAGAACTGAAGCCCACTGCCCTATGGGTTGCTTAGAAGACAGACCACACAGTTTTCACTGTGGACAGGATGCAGCCATGGCCACGGTCCAAGACAGGTGAATGGAGCCATCCCTTGATGTACCAGCAAAAACTTAAAAGGACTCAAGATAAGGATTTGGGGGCAGAGAAGCCCGAAAAGCTGTTTTTTTTAAAAAAAAAAGCTCCCCTTTTTGGCTTGTCTGAGGCTTCCCCCCTCCTGTAATTAATATTTAAGGTTTTTGTAGATTTTATATTTGTTTTTAGATAATAGACGGCGGGGCGGGGGTTAATATTGTTATGTTTTTAAGGGTTTTTAAAATTGTTTTACCTGTATATTGGTTTTAACTTGTGTACACTGCCCAGAGTCCTTTAGATAGGGCGGTATATAAATCTATTAAATTAAATTAAAAAGTGAATAGTAATAAAGCAACATGAGTGGATCATATTGCTTGTGTGGCCTGTATGTCCCTTTCTCAAGGATAGCTCACTGGTTTAGGTATCTGGCTGCAGAGGTTGGGGTTTAATTCTACACTATGGCTCCTTGAGAGGGGCTCAAATTGATGATCCATGGGGCCTGTTCCAGCTCTACAGTTCTGAATTTTTCAAATTATTATCATCACAAATTCAGCTGTACACTGAATAAACACTATCACGAAAACTAAAAGCTTGCAATATATTAAAAGTACAGTAGAATCTCGGATAAAGTCCAAACTCTGTTCCACAAGTTTGGACTTTATCCGATTTTGGACTTTATCTGAATCAAATGGGCGATGCATCAGATAACGTCCAAAAATGGACTTTATCTGAGGTTCCTATACCAAATACCTCGGATAACGTCCATTTTTTAGCGGTTTTGGACTTTATGTGATGCACCACGTGTGCATGAAAACCGTGACTTTATCCAAATCGGACTTTATCCAAATCAGACTTTATTCGAAGTACCACTGTAATGATTTCTGCTCTTTCTTCCTTAATGGAAGAGGATATGTTTATTTTCATTAGCGTTCTTTAACTAGTAACAGAAATGACTAAAAACACTATTTATGAACATGGACTTTGTTTACTGGTGGGGCATCATAAACATGAAATGTGATGTAACAGGGAGTCTCAGTGTAATAATTTATCATTCTGGAATATGAGAAATTCTGCTCAAAGCAATAGTATTTCAATTGTTAGTAACTAATTAATGCAGTATGCTCTGGGGGACTACTGCAATTACAATAAATGACAGTGAAGGATTACAATGAGAACAATGCAAGCGCGGCGCCAAAATGGCCGCCGCACTCTTTGCGCCCCCCCCCCACCGGACGAAGACATCCGGGTAGTTAGGGGGCGTGGCCAGCACCCTTATATAAGGGGCGGCCACGAGGCAGCCGAGCTGCCATTTTGCGATGTGACGGAGCGGAGAAGTTTTTCCCTCTTACCTCCGTCGCTCTTGCCTTTCTTAGGGAAGCCTCTGGCTGCTGATTTTCTTGACTTTTCCGGCTTCCCATCGTTTAGCTGCTATGCCCTCTAAGAAGAAGGCGACTGCGAACGCGGCTCGTTCTGCACGGAGGCGCCAGCCGGGTCGGAGGACCGTGGCTGCGCCTTCCCAGCAGCCTCCTTTGCCTGAGCCCACCGGGACCGGTGGGATGGGGTTAATTGCCCCTTGGCCCGAGGCGGGGTGTCCGCGTACCGGCCCAGCTGGGGCCGCGGCCCCCGGCCCGCAAGCAGTGGCCACTGCCTCTGGCATGGCCCATTCTGCCGGGCCTTCTTCCATTGGTGCGCAGCTTCCTGCGGGGGGTTTCAGCCATGGGGGGTGGCTGGGTTCCCTCCCCTGGCAGGGTACCCCCCCGGCCCTGCAGGGGCCGGGCCTGGGGTCGTGGCCGTATATTGGCCCCGGGGTCCAGGGACCTGGACCGGCGCCTGCAGCCAGTGGGCCGGCTGGCCCTTTGCCCCCACTTGGCTTAGGGGGCAACGTTAGTGTTGAGGCCCTTCTGGCCCGCGTTGCGGCCCTCGAGGCATCCCTCGCGAGGGTTAACCACCCAGGGGTGCCTTTTGGGGTGCAGGTTGATCCTTTGTCTGCCGGTCAGCGGCAGGCGGCAGGACGGGTCGAGCTGCCCGAGGCGCGTGGGCCGGCTTCGGCCACTGCCTCGCAGCTCCCCACTCAACAGGCTGATGCTGGGCAGGCCCTGTCGACGAGCTCAATTGCGGTCGTGAGCTCCGACGCCCCCAGCGGGCCGGAACCCCCAGTAGGGGCGGCCCGCGGGGGTGCTGCATGTGAGTATGCGGTTCAATCTAGTGCACCCACACACCTACCCACGTTGGGGGGGGCATTCCAGTGGCCGTGGCCTCGCATGGGTGGTGCGACAGTTCAGTCGCCGACGTCCCACCCGGTGACTTCACCTCTCACCCAGGGCCCCGTTTTGGGTGGTACCTCTTATTCAGTTGGGAATGTGTTAGGGGTGGCCGGGTTGGTCCAGGCTCCTTTCCAGATCCCCGTGGTTCCCGCTGTGCCGGTGTCGGCATTGCCGACAGCGGGGTATTCCTTGCCCCTGGGGGACCATTTGGCCCGGGCCACCAAAGAGAAGATCTGGCGTGGGGAGTATGTGGACATCTTCTCCCTTCTTAACAGAGAGCCCACCAAAGAGGAGAGGGAGGGGCAGGATGAGAAGGATAAGGAACAGGCACGTCGTCGTAAGCCGCCACGTACGTGGGCCAATTGGTTGCCGGCGTACCTCATATACATGGCAGTCTACCTCAGGGCCCGGCCGGATTTGGCAATTCCGATGGTCCAGTATTTGGACAACATTTACCGGGCGATGGTCGACTTCCCGGGCCCGTCGTGGTTGGCTTACGATGAGGAATTCCGTATGCGGATTCCCCTGCACCCTGAGATGAGGTGGGACGAGCCCTGCCAGAAGCTGTGGCTTCTGTACATGACTCCCACGCGCCCTGCGCCTGGGGAAAGATACCATTGTGGACATGCGGTCCAGCGAGCGGCCCCAGCACAGACACCCCGCCAGGTGGCGGGGCAGGGGGTTCCAGCCCGCCTGCTGTGCTGGACTTTCTCGTCCAATGGTTCCTGCAGTAGGAAGAATTGCCGGTACAGGCATGAGTGTCCCTCTTGCGCTGGCCCCCATGCGGCCTCTGCCTGCCCCAGGCCTGGAGGGGTGCGGGGCAAAGGTAGGGGCGGACAAGGGGCTGGCAAGACTGCCGCAGAGGGAGCTGGTCCACCGAAAGGCCCCCTCCCCAATTAATGTGGACATGTTGGAGCGTTGGCTCGCATCGTACCCGAAGGGGGCAGATGCAGTTTACCTGCTTCAGGGTTTTCGACTGGGGTTCCGTATTCCTTTCCAGGGTGATAGGTCCCCCCAAGATGCCCCCAACCTTTTGTCCCTTAAGGGGAGGGAGGAGGTGGCTGCCGCCAGCATTTCTAAGGAGGTTGATGCGGGCAGGGTCGCTGGCCCTTTCCCTGCACCCCCGTTCCCCAACCTTAAAGTGTCACCCTTGGGCTTGGTGCCCAAGAAGTCACCGGGCGAGTTCCGCCTGATCCATCACTTGTCCTACCCAGCCGGCCGATCGGTCAATGATGCTATCCCTGATGACCTTTGCTCGGTCAGGTATACATCTTTTAACCAAGCGCTGCGCATGGTGTGCTCATGTGGCCCGGGTGCGCTGTTGGCTAAGTGCGACATTAAGTCTGCCTTTCGCCTCCTGCCGGTTCACCCGGGTGACTTTGAGTTGCTGGGTTTTAAGTTCCGGGGTGAATATTATTTCGATAAGGCCATGCCTTTTGGCTGTTCCATATCGTGCTCGGCCTTCGAGCGTTTTAGCACCTTCCTACAGTGGGCTTTTGTCCGCAGGTCTGGGTCCCGGTCTGTAGCCCATTACCTGGATGATTTTTTATTCGGGGGTGAACGGGGCTGGGACACGTGCACACGTCTCCTCAATACATTTCAGACGCTAATGGAGGAACTGGGTGTCCCTTTAGCGCCCGAAATACTGAGGGCCCATCTACACAGCTAGTCTTCCTGGGGGTGGAGATTGACACGGTAGCGCAGGCTTCTAAGTTACCAGGGGATAAGGTGTCAAGGATAGTGGCCCTTATCTCGGACTTGCTTGCTAAACGCAAGGCATCACTGCGGGAACTGCAGGTGCTGCATGGTCATCTCAATTTCGCTTGCAGGGTGGTCGCACCGGGCAGGGCATTTGCTCGGCGCTTGTGCGACGCCATGACAGGCTTATCCAGGCCCCACCATAGGGTGAGACTAACCCAGGGCATTAAGGCAGATATGCTTATCTGGCTCCAGTTCCTGAGGGAGTTCAATGGGGTGTCATTTTGGAGGTCTGACCTTCTGGCTTCCCCTCGTTTCCAGATACAGTCCGATGCCTCTGGGTCCCTGGGTTATGGGATGTACTTCAATGGGAAGTGGGCCTATGGTGGGTGGCCACCAGCCTGGTCAGGTACGGGGCACCTGCGGGATCTTATGTATCTGGAATTTTTCCCCATCCTGGGGGCCTTGATGCTATGGGGTGAGGAGTGGGCCAACTCGGTCGTTCATTTCTGGTGTGACAATGCGGCCGTTGTCCACATTGTCAACTCACAGACTTCCAAATCACCCAGGGTAATGGACCTGGTGCGCCAGTTTGTATTGCGCAGCCTGCGCCTTAATGTGCTGTTCCGGGCCAGGCATGTCCCGGGGGTCAATAATGATATCGCTGACGCTTTGTCCCGCCTGCAGATCTCCCGGTTCCGCGCCTTGGCCCCGGATGCGGAGGAATTTCCCTCGCCACTCCCGGACGAGATATGGACCTTTGGCAAGGAGAGGTGAACCGGGCGATTGGCATGTCGCTAGCGCCACGCACGCGTAAGGCGTATCAACACGCATTCAATTCTTTCAGGGCATTCTGTGCCCAATTCCGGCTGCCAGATACCTGGCCGATCCCGGTGGCCCATATACTTCAATTCATGGTTGACCTGCATTCCCGGGGCCTTGCACCTCGAACCATAGCATCCAGGCTGTCAGCGCTGGCTTTTATGGCCAAAGTAGGCGGACATGCGGACAGTACCGCTGACTTCCGTGTGAGACATGTTTTGGAGGGGTGGGTGCGGGAGCGTGGGCGTAGCCCGGACGACCGCCACCCAATTTCCCCAGGGGTTCTTACCCAACTGGCACGGGGCTGGCAGGACCTCTGTTTTGATAGGTATGAGGCAGCCCTGTTTCATGCGGCTACAACGGTGGCCTTTTTTGGAGCGCTCCGCATCAGCGAGCTTGTGATGCTGTCTAAGGCGGATGCTAGTCGTATGGCACTGGAACTCGAAGATGTCTATGTGGCCAAAGACTGGGCTCAGTTGAGGATACGCTCCTCTAAGATGGATCAGCATGGCGTAGGCAGTGGAGTAAGACTGCTACGGTGTTCTTTGGCAGACATCGGTCCGGTTGGTGCCCTACAGGAGTTCCTTGCACTGCGTGGCACGCACCATGGCCCGTTTTTCTGTCACCAAGATGGGTCTCCCCTTACTAAATTTCAATTTTGGAAGGTGACCGGCGAAGCGCTGGCCGGTGTTGGCCTCCCAGGGGCCCGTTACGGCACCCATTCATTCAGAATAGGGGCGGCTTCCACGGCGGCTGCTTTTGGGTACTCCAGGGCTGAGATACGCCGTATGGGGAGGTGGGGATCGCAATGTTTTCAATTTTATGTCCGCCCTCTTTCACCGTGAGTACCAGTCGAGTCACCGCACCTTTTCTCTTACTCGGTTTTTCCTTGACAGACCCTGGGTGTCGTATTACGCCGGTGACAGTATGGCTGGTGGGCCATAGCTACGTGCACAGGGCAGCGCGTTACGCTGCGGCGACAGAGTGGGGACCCCGACTGGGACTGGGTGCATACGCAAGTCTCACATGGTATGGTAAGCCCGGGATGTTGTGGAGGGAGCTGTTGCCATTCCTTTTCTCGGGCCGGAGTGCTGACCCGCCTGACATCCTGATCATACACCTTGGGGGCAATGATTTAGGTCAGGTCACCGGCCTATCACTGAAGCATGCGATTTGCGGCGACCTCGCCTACCTGCATTACGTGTGGCCCGCCACAACCCTCGTTTGGTCAGACATGGTGCCGCGGCACGCGTATAGGGGAGGGTTCGACCTCCAGGCCCTGGACCGGGCTAGACGCATGGTAAACAGGGCTGTTACCCGGTTCATTGTCAGCAGGGGTTGGGGGCGGGTCAGTCGTCACCCCGCCATTAGTCTGCAAAATTATGGCCTGTACGCAGGGGATGGGATCCATCTGTCGCGAGGAGGTATGGACCTCCTGTTGGGTGATTGGCGAGCAGGCCTGTTGACCGAGCTGACGGTCTGGGGGGGGCGTCGAGCCTTCTTTGAAGCCCCTCCGTGTGCGGGTAGCACTGGTAAGGTAAACATTTATGACCCACAGGTATCCGGCAGGTTCGCAATCGACTGGACAACACTAGACAGGTATAAGTTGGTTAAACGTTGTCCGGTCAACGACAAACCAGGCGACGGGGTGATGGCTACAGCTAGACAGCATGCATCACCCCGTTATTTTACGGATACACGTCAGAGGGTGGGGTCATTAGTTAGATATTGACTACGGTCAACAATTTGTTTGTTGCCAACAAACAAATTGATACAAATAGATACATTGTAACAATTGCCGTTGGCAATTTTGGGTGGTACCTTACCAGTGTTACTTCGGCCTGCTTGCCTTAAGAATTATAATTGGTCAATTACCAATAGAAATTTATAATTCGGACTAGGGCATGAATCAATGAATGTGGCCCAATGCCGTTATCCACTTTCATCGGTGTCTGAGTCCTTTATTGGGGGGTGCGCCTGCAATGCAAGCGCGGCGCCAAAATGGCCGCCGCGCTCTTTGCGAGCCCCCCCACCAGACGAAGACATCCGGGTAGTTAGGGGGCGTGGCCAGCACCCTTATATAAGGGGCGGCCACGAGGCAGCCGAGCTGCCATTTTGCGAAGCGACGGAGCGGAGAAGTTTTTCCCCTCCACCCCCTCCCTAGTTAACAGTGTGATATTTTGGTCGCTTCGGGGCCGGGTGGGAATTTTTGGCTGGGACTCACAATTGGCTCTTGGGTCCTGGTTTTTTCGCCCATCCCACACTGTTGCTATGGTTTGATATAGGGGTTTTTCTGTTGCTGCTGTTGACTTTGGTCACATGGGCGGGTAGCACTGGTAAGGTAAACATTTATGACCCACAGGTATCCGGCAGGTTCGCAATTGACTGGACAACACTAGACAGGTATAAGTTGGTTAAACGTTGTCCGGTCAACGACGAACCAGGCGATGGGGTGATGGCTACAGCTAGACAGCATGCATCACCCCGTGATTTTACGGATACGCGTCAGAGGGTGGGGTCATTAGTTAGATATTGACTACGGTCAACAATTTGTTTGTTGTCAACAAACAAATTGATACAAATAGATACATTGTAACAATTGTCGTTGGCAATTTTGGGTGGTACCTTACCAGTGTTACTTCGGCCTGCTTGCCTTAAGAATTATAATTGGTCAATTACCAATAGAAATTTATAATTCGGACTAGGGCATGAATCAATAAATGTGGCCCAATGCCGTTATCCACTTTCATCGGTGTCTGAGTCCTTTATTGGGGGGTGCGCCTGCAAAGCAGAATCATAGTTGAAATCGCTCCTTAAAGGGTAAGGTGAAAATTGCACAGCAATATCATACCTCCTACACATCTGCAAGATGCTTTCCTTAAAGGTAAGAATCAAATACTGTACCCTATTTGCCGGTGTATAAGATGCATCGGAGTATAAGTTGCATCCTGTTATTACCAAAATAGCCCACTATAGGCCACTATATACAGTACAAGATGCACTCCAGTTTTCCAGTGTATTTTAAGGGGGAAAAGTGGGTCTTATATGCCAGCAAATATGGTAGCTCAGTTCACTCCCTGCTAACAATGACACACCGGCCTATGAGGATTTTAATAAGAGAACTAGTAGGACACCAGCAAGTAGCAATGAGGTTACAGAAAATGCATACATGAATTCCCAGGCACATTTTTTTTGCACTGCTCCATGTTTCCTGATGAGTCTGTAGGATGGCTGATACTTGGTAAACCTGAAAATCAACTCAATGAGGTGCCTAACTAGATGACCTACTTGCTATATTGTGTGGCATGTAACTACCTCACAGGATTTTAAAACTTTAATCCAAAATGTAGGTAGGTAGGAAAAGGGTATTTGCTTCAAGAACACAGTATACAGAAGGGGAAGTTTAAGCCATCCCTTCATGTTTGCATTCTTGGTTCTTACTTAACCTCAATTTGTGATTGGCAAAGGAAGGAGCTCTTTGAACAAATTAATACCTATTGGGGCTTTTTCCTACTGCTATCACCAATGAGGGGATGGGGAATCATCAAGATTATGCTGGGAAGAGAAGGATTAAAGCCTCTCACATGCTGTGGTTCTGGTCCCATACCATGTGATCAGGAATTCTGCTATCCTGGTATTCCCAGTTATGCAGGTTTTATTCATGTTCAAATAAAAATTATTATAGTGAGGACATACAGGTGTGGGGTTTGCACATGTGTGTTCATTTTCTCACAATGCTTTTGACAGATTGACTAATTGCATTGGGCTATTTCCCCTTAATTTGCATTCTTAGAAAGCTTGTGTCCAGCTGAATATTCCCTTGTCTCCCCAGAGGCTTTAAAGAAGTGTTAATTTGCCATTACACTGCCATGATACAATCATTTATAATCATGTGATAATAAAAACAGAAATTCTATCTACTCAGCAACAAACCCCTCTAGGATATCATTGTCATAGCATTCACACTACTACAGCTAGCTCGCTCTCAATCTTACTTTTTGGCATCAGATTCCATTTTTGTAAGCATGTCCCTGCTGAGGTATTTCTGTTTAGAATAATATTTTAACTATATTGTGGTCACTAACAGGGACATTGAAAGAACTATTTTTGTAGTTTACAAGAAATTAATCTCCCAATGGGAGCATTATTTACCTATATAAGGAAAACGAATACATCTTTTATTTTGATGGGCCAAGTATATATATTTTAAACCCTCTGGGGAAAATCTGTCTTCCATCACTGGCTTTAGACCCATACATCTGAAAGCAGGAACTGCTTTTGTGTATATAAACAAACTGGAGGGAAAGGAAGGCAATGGAAGGAAGAAGCCACTTAGATAACAATCACAAAAATGATCCTGAACTTTTTCTGCATGACTGCCAAAAAGAATAATATCAAAGAAAAAATATCTAAGTATGACTGAAGGATTTTGTTTTGCTGGATTCTGATAGGAACGGACTTGTTAGGAGCTTTCTGGACAAATGCACCAGAATGGGATTATTTGCAGCTTTTGCCCTTCTGAAAAGTTCTAAAGCCATTCACTTCTCATAAAAAGCATCATTATTTTAACTGGAATGTTCATAAGGAATACATTTAGAAATGTGTAGTTTGAATGTACAGGTCTCTCCCTGTATCCTCAGGGGATTTGTTTGGTGACCTTCTGCAGCTATCTAAAATTGTGGATATCGCATATACCTGAGACACTGAAATGGGGGAGGGGTTTAAAATGCCTCCATCATGCGACATGAGAGCTACTAAAATGTCTCTCCCTGCTCTTTGTAAAGATTACACAGCAGCCAGTGTCCTCTGGTGGCCAGCTCTGGCAATGCACCATAGAAATACATACAGTATATGTACGTATATGTTATGTATTTCAGGGACTTTTAATTGAATATTTTTAGACCTATAGATAACTGAAACTGCAGATAGTGAACTCACAGATATGGTGAGTGACCTTTATATTAGAATCAAGTAAAGGAAGAGAAAACCGATTGAGGCTGTATTGGGTCAACAACAATATTTTTATACTGAATGCAGTCATATCTTCAACAAATAATATCTTGTCTTCAAAGAGTTTATTCATGAGTTTTTTGTCTTCAAAGAGTTTATTCATGAGTTAAAAAGTCCTCCGGATTAGAAACTTTTTTCGAATACATTCTTCATCAGAAAAATATTTACTGTAAATACAAAAATGAAGATAATAATGTGCCAAGTATTATGAAAAAGACTGCATAACCCAATAATTGTGAAAAAACTCTTTGAAGACAACACACATATTATTATTTATTGATATGACTGCATTCAGTATAAAAATATTGTTGTTGACCCAATACAGTCTCAATCGGTTTTCTCTTACTTTATTTGATACACACCGGTTGGCCATTTCCTTAATGACTTTATATTAGAATGGTATATGCCAAAATAAAATATCTACTACATATGTAATTAAATGCAAACCTTAGCTTTTTCTTATTTAAAAACCCCCACAAAATTATGTTGCAACAGAACAAAACAGACTTTTGTGGAAACAGAAAGGAAAATATCAAAAAGGCAGACCAATTAATTCCTACATGAATTTTCCTTTTAATATAACAGGAGTGTTGTACAGCAGGGAATGTGCCTGCACCACTGTAAATCTTTTTGTTGTTGTTCAGTCGCGCAGTCAATTCCGACCCTTTGTGACCCCATGGAGCATTTTTCTCCAGGCACCTCTGTCCTCCACCATCCTCCTCAGCCCACCCAGCTCTGTGCCCATTGTGTCCACAATACCATCTAGCCATCTCATCTTTGGACATCTGCATATCTCAAATTGTTGATGTTTCTCCCAGCAATTTTGATCCCATATTGTGATTCCTCCATCTCTGCATTGCACATTATGTGCTCTGTGTATAGATTGAATAAGCAGGGTGATAAAATGCAGCCTTGTCTTACTCCTTTTCCTATTCCAAACCACTCTGTCATTCCGTGTTCTGTCCTAACTGTTGCTTCTTGGTTTGTGTACAGATTTCTCATGAGGTATATGAGGTGTTCTGGTATTCCCATCTCTTTAATTACTTGCCACATGTTGTTGTGGTCCACACAGTCAAAAGCCTTGGTGTAGTCAATAAAACAAAAGTATACTTGTTTCTGGTATTCCTTTGTTTTCTCCATGATCCAACGTATGTTCCAACTGTATGATCCAACTGTAAATCTAGAACGTATGATCCAACAGTAAATCTAGAAAGTTCCAAATGGGCTAGCAACCTTAGAGTTATCGTGGGATGCAAGTTCTGATTAATAAAGAATAACTCAGGATAGCGGTGGACCAAACATATGCTTTCTTTTTAAAAAGCTATCTTCAGGAAATTGACTAGAAGCCAAAATAAAAGCAAGCAGATAAATGACAATATTAAAATAGTTGCCTTCTATCTGCTTTTTCTGAGAATTCAGAAGCCTCCTAACCCAGTGGCTTTACTATAAGCATTTTGATGGGGACAGGAGCATATTTTTCAACATTGCCTACCGAGGCAGAGACAAAGCAGTTGCGGGAAAAGCAAGAGGTAAGCCATTCTTTTATTTCCCCAATTTTTAAAGCATGCTGTACAGAATGGACGGAAAACATCTGGGTCCAGTTTTTGGCATATATCCTCATAAATCTGTATGGCATTCACTGCATTGAGTAGAGCTGATGGGAGATGTAGACCAAAACATCTGTAGTAGGGTTGTGAATCTTCACTCTTTTTTCTTTGTTTGTGTACAAAGCAACCCAATAGTGCTTCTGGTGCAGAAGGATGAGTTGACAGGATGATTGCTACCCTTCCCCAGGGGTCAGGTTCTTTGGGGAGGCTGTGTCCATGCCCTACCACAGTTCTTGTGGTAAAGAAGAAGGCATCATATAATTCTCATCTATGAAGACTACCTGAGATTTTACTGCAGTCTCAAATGTCTCCTGCATTTGTAAGGATTATTTTGTGTGCATACAGAACAAAGCAATAAATATGTCAAAAAAAAGCAACAAAGCAATAAAACAGTGATGAGAGCTACTTTGTTTCATTGACATTCACAAATTTAAAGGATGGATTTTTTGTGTCTTTGTGTTGATCAATCAGATCTACTGTGCTTTCTGTTTATGTTTGTGGAGACCTTAAGTAAAGCCTTTGGTTCATTTTCAGCAGGAGACAAGAGACCTCAGAAGGCTGTCAAATTCCTTCCAGGTGTTTCATGATGTCAAGATAACCAAAATCAATAAGGACAAGAAATTTAGCAAGCATTTTCATAACTCTCTAGTCTAGCCTGTAGGGTCAACATTTCCAAACCCTTCTTTCCTCTTCCACTGTTCACATTCTTCTATCACAGGTTACTTTGGCAGAGCTGCCACAAACACATGGTTAAGACACATTTACCCCAAACTGAAAAAGACTATAACAGCTAAAATCCTCTAACCAACATATTGCGTGGCTGGATCATCCTGCTGGCTCTGATCTTGTGAGAGCTGCAGTCTAGAAAGGTAACTTTCCTAAGCTTTGGGTTTGTCCATGGACTACTGTAGTTCTCGAGAAAACAGTCACTTTGTCCTTAATTTCTTCTTTTGATGAAGGACTATAAAATCTCTGGCACTGAAATGCTTTCCATACTTGGCCAGTAACTGGGATGAAAGTTAAGCTAAACAGGAAGCTGATTTTGACTAAAAGCAAACCCATCTGAAGGCCAAAGAAAGGAAGGGAAGGGTGGAGGATATTCAGGAAAGTGGAACAATATAATCCACATAAGCAGAGGCAGAGTGCCGGCTATATAGCTAGCTGAAGCATCAACACACTAGCTTTTTTTAAAACAAAAGAAATGGTATACTGTGTACGGATAAAAAGAAATAGAATAGAGTAGCATCAGATTAGTACTGGTGAAGGATGATGGCAGATGCAGTTCAACAACCCTTGGAGGATAATAAGATAGCTCTTTCCGCTTACAAATCCACTGCCTCTAAGGAAATTTGACAGCATAAGGATACAGTACATGGGATAAAGTGAAGACCTGTGATGTAGAGCAACCACATTCTATCTGGGAAGATGTAATGGATGGGACTGATCACATGAGATCAGATCATTTTGGTGTGAGAAGGAAATATCTATCCTCTGTCTCTAGTAAGACCCTGGAGTTTATTTTTTTCTCTTGCACTATGTGGCCAGCCTTACACATGTGATTATTCATGTGCCTCTATTATCATTATTATTTTCGGTTGTGTCCTTCCTTGTGGCACACTAGTGTGTATCAAGGGGGCATGGGAGGCATTAGATCAGTGGTTCCCAATGTGGGGCACATGCCCCACAGCAGGACTTCAATTCCCAGAAGTCTAAGTCAGTACATTGGCTGATCAATGCTTTGGGAAATTGACTTAGGCTTCTGGGAATTGAAGTCCAAAAACCAAAGGTTGGGAAACACTGCATTAGATTAATAGTCTTGTTTTACAGCTATGGGTTTTTTGTTTTTTTGTTTTGTTTTTTTGCTCTTTCCATTTTTAGCACTGAATTATCCTAGATACTACTTCAATACTGTTCCCATGGATATATTATTTTCCTATCATGCAAAGTAGACGAAACCTGTGTCTTCATCTTTTTCTCTGGGAATGTACACCTACAAAACCAACTAATCAATAAGTACCGATGCTGGTTTATTCTAACTGTATGAAGATTTTAAAAAAGATGGACAAAGGTTAGCTTTAAACCAGAGGTGGCCAAACTACAGCCTGTAGGCCAAATCCAGCCTGCACTGCCAAATCATCTGGCCCATGCGGCTCCCGGACGCGGAAGTAAAACGCACACACATGTGCAAAATACTTCTGTAAATGCACACGTTTATGACAGCCACGGGTGTGCTTACAGCAGTGTATTGCGCATGTGTGGGCATGTTTTACTTCTGCATTTACGACAGCCATTTTGATACTAAATGGATTGTCTGGAGGTCTGGGAAAGCAAACAACCAGTTTTCTTTCTCTTTAGTCAAATGCCCATTCTACATCCATTGGTCCAGGATTAGGCAGGCCGGAAGATCATGACAGGTGACAAACAAAAGGCCAGATCACTTTAGTCAGCCTGTCCAAAACCATCTAAAGAAGCATATGCAGTAGCCATATTAGAGGTTTAGGGGGGAAGTGCTAGAAGGAAGATTCCGGTTGAAACTTCCTGTTGTTTCTCTGCCTGATCCTGCCTCAGCTGATACCTGTCAATTGAAAGCCTAATGCTCCTCAGATCCAAGAGAGTCTAACAAGACTAAGTAGGTGAAGTTTAAAGGAAGGGGAAGAAATTGTATTGACTTGCGACAGTTTAAGCTTGGGTCCAATGCACAGCAAAATCCTGTACTGGGTGGAAGAGGATTAGTAGACTCATAGTGCAAATTTTAAAAGAGAGAGAGAAAAGGGAGATGAATAATTGCACTGCAAGTTTTTCCTTAGTAAATGAACAAGACAAGATTTCCATACTGTACATGCAATAAATTGTAGCAAGCAAATGACAACAAGGCTGGAACATTCCACAATTCTAAACTGGTGATTAAAGCCTAAGTCAATGGAAAAATGAGAGCTGTGGATGTTGGACTAAAACAAGACTAAGGAGAGGTAATCTTTGTCGCCCCTGGGACAGTGTCGCCTCTGGGAGTATTTTCCTCACAAATTGGTGGCTCCCTTGTCTAGCCTCTCTTTCCTTTGCATGGGTAGTTTGGGGAAAGTTATTTCCTCTCTTTCTTTCCTAATATCCTTGTAGCATTTCTCAAACAGTCTGCCTCAGGTACAGTAGAACTTTGCAGAGCAACCTGAATCTAAGAATCATCTCAGCCCTGTGAGAGTTGTTTCTTAGTATATTTCCCCCTATTAGTTATATGTTTTATAGTGAATTTTTGCTATTTTTAAATTATTTTGTGTTCAATAAAATCCTCCGTGTGGATAGCTCTGTGTGAGTGTGGCATACTCGGAACACTCTATGTCAAGACACACTATTGCCACAGTTCAAGGGTGTGTCTTTGAGTTCATACATGTGTTCTGAAAGCATACCTGTTAACAACCTATCCCGGTATGCCTCCAGGTGCAATTCAAGGTGCTGGTTATGACCTTTAATGCCTTACATGGTTGTGGGCCAGGTTACTTCAAAATCAAATCAAATCAAATCTTTATTATTACAGCCAAAGGCCAGACAGAGTGCACCAGATAACACAACCATTCTGGCAGGCCAGGTTACTTAAGAGACAGTGTCACCCCAAGAACATTTGCCCGCCCCACCCCACCAGAGGTTCTCTCTATGCGTACCAACAGATGGAGAGGCTTGTCTCTCCAGCACTAGACGGAGGGCCTTTTCGGTATCCGCTCTGGCCCTTTGGAACCTCCTGCCAACTGACCTCCACCTCCAATCAGAATTGTTGGCCTTTAGAAGAGATTTAAAGACTTGGTTGGCCAAGCGGGTGTTGGATAGTTCTACAGGACTCCCCCCCCTTTGCTGGCTCATATGATTATTGGTCAACTCTACCATCTGGCTCTTAGATTTTTTTTATTTTTTATTGGGGATTTTAAGATTTTAGAGTTTTATGATGTTTTATTTATGTGTATTGTGTATTGGAGTATTTTTATGTCAGTGTGGTTTCTTGCATTGTAGACTGCCCGGAGTCACCTTGGCGAGGGGGCAGTTAAATAAGTCAAAATAAATAAATAGAATAGAAATTTTATTTGTATACCGCCTTCCTCACCCTAGGGCAACCCAAAGTGGTTCACAATAAATGCAATGCAAAACATAGAAATAAAGATCAACAGTACAAAATAAATACACCACACTATACAATGAGCAAAAAAATCAATCTACAAAAAGCAGCACCCCACCCCAACCACACGAGAAAAGATCCCCAAACCGAACTGTGGCGGCATCTATCCCTCTCCAGGTGGGTAAGGCCCAGAAAAGGCAGGCGGGAGAGTTCTCAACCGCCAAGCGGTCACAGCTGGTCTACCTCCTCCTGGTGATGATGGGGCCCAGAGGCAAGCGGGCGGGAGCATCCATGGGTTCTTGCCGCGGCAGCATTTATCCCTCTCCGGGCAGGTAAGGCAGGTGGGAGAGTTCTCAACCACCCAAGCGGCCACAGCTGATCTTCCTCCTCCTCCTCTGGGCAAGAGGCAGGCAAGTCCTTGTCATCTTTTCAAGCCCTCTGGGCGGGCACAGCCTGGAGGGCGGAGACAGCGTTAGCACCTGCCTCCCATCCCTAGGCCGGGGTGAGTCCTCGGCGGTGGCAGCAGCGGCATTTCAAGCCCTCCAGGCTTGAAAAGCCCTACAGTCTGGGTGCCTCTATTGTTAAGGGAGCAATGGATCAGGGAGGAAGATGAGGGAGCGCTGGGAGGTGAGATTTTTTTCAGGGCTAGGAAAAAAAGGAGCTCATAGCTCCTTAAGAGGTTGTGAGAGCAGGCAGCACAAGGAATCTATTTCACACATTGGGGGGGGGGGGCAGGGGGAAAGCTGCCATGTCTGCCATCAGTTTAGTCACCAAGGAGGAAAACTAAAAAAAAACTCACTCCATCACCTTACCCAGAACAATTCTCTGCTTTTTCAGCAAGCGTGAACATTGAACTCCTGATTCAAATAGCAACCTCAGTGTTAACCCTGATTACTATTTCAAAGGTAATAATAAGGACTGAAGTTCAAATCCCAACAAAGCCAAATGATTCTATTAGCTTCACAATGTAGTCACACCCTTAGTTGCTCTTAGCCTTGTTTGCCCCTACCTAATTTGACCAGTAGTTTGCTAGGATTTCAAAAGAGGAAGATTTCATAGCTCTGCTTGGAAATTCTAGGAATTGACTCGGGAATTTTCTGCATGCAAAGTATGTGCTATGAACTATCCTCTTTCAGTACCCATGCAGTTCAAGAAGACTAGAAATAATGAAGCAATTTAGATAACCGTCAGCCTGAATATATGATTGGCAAAAGTTTTAATCTGGTAGCTCGACAGGTTCAGATTCCTTTATTTATTGATTAGTCAACTGACCACATCAAAATGGTAGCTCAACAGATAGCTACTGCTGTGTTTGTCAAGTAAGCTGACTTACTAATGATTTCATAGGCCCTAGCATGTCCTGTTCATTCATTAGATAGGAGAACAAAAATAAATTGAGTTGATTATTAAGAAACACAAGATCCCATTTCTTGAATAAACAATTTGTCATAACCAACATAACATACTGCATTACATCACTGAAGGAAAGATCACGGTTAAATATGGAAGAGAAAGAAGGCAGATTTCTTAGATGTGTAACACCAGAGACTAGCTTGACCTTAATAAAGAACAACAAACCCACACATTGAGGGATAAATGGAGATATACCATGACAGTAGTCAACCTCAGCAACTGGGACAATACTTAGAGAAAGCATATTTATTTGTTATTTTATAGGCCACCTTTCTCCATCCTAAACTCTTCATCCAGAAAGGTTATGCAGTCTTGTAGTGGTGTGTGGGGAAAACTAAGTGCAACATTTTTAGATATTCTACCAATACATTTAGGATTCTTCCAGAGAGGTAGCCATTTTTGATACCTTTTGGCTCAGAATTTTTTTGTCTTTCTTAGCCAGGGACATTTATATATGAGAATAGTAAGAAAATCAGCAAATAAAAAGCATTCTTCTAGTACAGGAGTTCTCAACCTTTTAAAGGTGGGGGCCGAGTCATGCTCCCTCAGACAGCTTCGGGGGCCAGATGACCATTTTGCCCTTCCTCCACCACATGGCACTTCCTGGTGTGGTGGAGGCAGTGGGGGCCCCATGAAATGGTGCCGTGGGCTACATCCGGCCCACAGGCTGCAGGTTGAGAATCCCTGTTCTAGTAATTATCATCTACAAAAGAGGGAAGATACAGTGTATGGGTTGTTAACTCAATTATCAGATCACTCTGTCTTCAAAGAAACATTTGAAGAAAAGAAGGTAGGAGACAGAAAGCAGACATCCAATAGCAGGGATGACATTGAGCATTTGGAAACCAGACAATGTGTATCTCACAAGGGACTGCTTTATGTGCTCTGAAGAGACATCTGTGTAAATAATTTTGTTTGGGTTAGTAGGTTTATGACATGAAACCTCTCAACAAGGTCTTCATGTATCTAAAGCTTTGATACCTATGAAACAAGAAAGAAGGAAGCAGAGTGTTATAATACAAGTAACCTTTGATTATGGTTATATATCTGAAGGAAAAGTTACTTCATTTTCATAAATCATAAAACTCTAATACTGTTCTCAGTAAATGAAGTGAGGAAGGTGGCAGACTAAATTTTGCTTTCCTCTGTTAGTAAAGGTAAAGGTTTCCCTTGCTCGAAAGCCAGTCGTATCTGACTCTAGAGTTCAGTGCTCATCTCTGTTTCAAAGCCAAAGAGCCAGCGCTGTTTGCTTCAGCACACGTTTCTGTGGTCATGTGGCAGGCATGACTAGACACCGGAGCACACAGAATGCTGTTACCTTCCCACCGAAGTGGTCCCTATTTATCTACTTGCAATTTCTTGCTTTCGAACTGCTATGTTGGCAGGAGCTGGGACAAAGATGGGAGCTCATTCCGTCCTCCAGTACTCAGGAATCAAACTGCTGACCTTCTGCCTCCCAGTCAGCGTCTTATCCTGTTAAAGTAAAAGAAAACCACAAACATAACATTCTGGATTTATTGGGGGGGGGGGTCGGGTTTAAAATGTTTTACTATATAATGTGGTGACAATAATGTTTGGCCATTCTTCTTTGAGGTAGTCATTTTTAAACCATTAATTATGTCTACCAGAATAATCACTAAGCTGTAGAACCAGAGGACAGTTCAATTCCTCATTGTGCCTCCTGACAGAACTGTCTGTGTAGCCTTGGGAAAAATATATGGTCTCAGATTGCCCCAGGAGAAGGCAGTGGTGCCCCACTTTTGAATACCCTGTACCAAGGAAATCTTGGAATGGATTGCCATGTCAGAATGGATTTAGCAGCATATTTATCATTGTCATTATCGTCATACTAAGAGAAAGAACTCTCTAGGAAAACAAACTTGTTTGCTTATTCTAAAATTCCCAACCCTTTTTTTTTTGGTTAAGTGCTTAACCTTCTTCTCTCTGAGATAAATTTATGTCTGCTCTGACTTGTAGCCTCTATCTTCTGAGGCATGTGTTCTATGGAGCTTTCTCTTCAGTAGTAGAGAGTGAAAAACATTATTATTTTTACCATTTATTAGATTAATTATTCATTTTTAAATTACTAACTACACTATGCCTTCACAACAATCTTTGTAAATAAAGATTGATTCATTTTAATATCATATGTCTGATCATTTGGTTATCTTACTTAGTTAACAGGGAATTTTTGGGGAACTTGCTTATAATTCTAAACCTGAAACCTGCCAGATTTTTTTTTTACTGTGAAACCACAAAATCCAGAAGTTTCATGATTTTTTTTGTAGTCTCTATTGGAAATAACTTGGTCTTTGATTGCACATATGAATATCTCAGTATCAGCCTGAATACAGCCTGATTTGTTAAAGCCACTGATTTGATTGTTTTTTTTAATTGACATGCTAATCCAGGAGGTAACTGGGGTGCTGCCCATGTAGTTTTTCCCCTCAATCTATGAATGCCTGTACTGCAGGACTTTCATAAACATAGGCTGATTCTCACTTGCAAGTTGTACTTTGAGTACTCAGTTTCTTGGGGGCAAATTGTAGTTTGCATAATTATCTTATAAAATTCCCAGAGAGTGCTTTAGCACTATAGGGCAGCATATTGGCATCTGTATTTGCATAAATACATGGCTAGGTAAGTAAGTCAATGGAGGCACAATCTCTTTATCTAGAGTCCTAAGGATGGACTGCAGTGGCTCAAGTGGCTAAGACGCTGACTGGGAGGCGGAAGGTCAGCAGTTCGATTCCCGAGTACTGCAGGACGGAATGAGCTCCCATCTTTGTCCTGGCTCCTGCCAACCTAGCAGTTCGAAAGCAAGAAATTGCAAGTAGATAAATAGGGACCACTTTGGTGGGAAGGTAACATCGTCCCATGCGCTCCAGTGTCTAGTCATGCCTGCCACATGACCACGAAATGTCTGCAGATGTACATGGCTAGGTAAGTAAGTCAATGGAGGCACAATCTCTTTATCTAGAGTCCTAAGGAAATCTAGTATCTGCCTAGAAGCTACTTTCATTCAGATTGGCTTAAGTTGTATGACTATCTGTCTCTATGTGTGTGGGTGAGAGAGAATGAGATAACACTATACTCACAAAAATACATTAATATTAAACATCGAGCTCAATTGTTTTGTTTGGAAACCCTCTAGCCATGTTTGCATTTAGACTGCATGATCTCTAATGTGGAACATGTGTTCAGTTAAATGGATAAAACACCTGAATTAGAAAGGCAGGAACAGTACACAGCCTCTTTTCACTCTGCTGCCTGGAAACTGTTTTGTTGAAGCACATTACTTTTAAAATTAGAATGTGATGAAACAGGTGGGACTGGCACATTAGAACGTTCCACCTCATCCGTCTTCCTTGTAAAGTCAAGGGCAGAATGATGTATGCAGACTCATGATTTATTTTTTTTGGCACGTGGTATCAATTTATTAATTATATTAATGGGAACAAAGTCTCTAATGCTCTTCCTCAACCCCATATCTCACATTGGAACATTATATATAATTATAAACCTTTAGTTATATTTCTCTACTTCCCATCCTTTTGCTCACCAGGCGTGAAATGTACATATTAACTTGTACAGTATTACTTTCTTTTTCTTTTCTTTTTCTTTCTTTATTGCTACAACTGGTTGCTAAGACTTTAGTTTATTAATATTTTGTCTATTTATTACATTTTATTCCCATCTCTTTATTCATTCAGTCATTCATTAATCCATTCAACATTTCTTCTTTAAAACTCAAAATAAATATATTTTTAAAAAGAGGAAGAATAGGATGAAATAGCAGGGGCACATAGCAATCTTATTTAACAAGACTGTTGAAATCTATAAACTCTTTCCCCCAGTAAAATTGGATCATGTTGTTCTCTGTTTCTGTCGAAAAGTAATTCTCATGGATTGTGTGGTCAAAATTGCAGTAGCATTGGTGAAATTTCACTGAAGTCTAAATGTTTCATTTACAGGGTCCAGAAATAGAGCAAGATTCCTTCCCTCTGAGAATGTTCTTCAATATTTTCCCCTAAACATACACTGAACCCAAGCTTTTTTTGTTTTAAAATAATACCCATACACAATGGTCATCAACAGCTACGAACCACTTTATCATGGTGACATCCCCAAACTGCTATCATATTTGAATATAGGGCTGAGCCAAGTCCACCAGATATGACTTGTCCACCTGCAATCAGATTCCTTCTCACTAGCCATTTCTTCAGTGGTGGAATTCAATTTTTTTACTACCTATTCTGTGGGTGTGGCATGGTGGGCATGGCCAGGGAAAAGCCCTGTGTTGCACCTGAATTAGGACTACTTTATTTCAATAGTTGGATGGGCGGGGCCAACCAGAATTTTTGCTACCGGTTCTGGAGAACTGGGGCGAACCTGATGAATCCCACCACTGCATCTCTTCCTTCCTAAGTTATTAGCTAGAGTTAACTACTGCATGTTGTCCCACACAGGTCTATTGAGAAGAATGAAAATTGACACCTGTTTAGCTACTTCACAATAAGTATCTCAAGTATTTTTAACACTAGACCTGTTAGACTGGTGTCAATCCTGCTCCGACTGGGCACTATCATCATCCTGGATCATGTGAACCCATCATTCAATTGCCTGAAGTAAAAGATAGGAATGTTTGATGATAGGTGTTTGCCAGTGGCTTAATCTAATCTTTTCCTCTAAGCAGACTTCAGAGCCACAACTTTCTTCATCTCCTCTAATTTCTGAATACATGTGAAAACAAGTACAGCCCTGCAAACTGGTAAAGATGTGAGTATACTGCTATATTACCCTGAACATGCTGGTTTCATCCAATTTCAGAAGCTAAGCAGGTCAGTTATGACAATAATTGATAGGACAGGAGACCAACAGGGAATGCCATGGATTTCAAGATAGCTGCTACAAGTCAGAGTTGACAATATGGAGCAAGATGGCCTGGCTTCCTAAATCCAAACCATTCTCTGAAAATTTAAGATTTCTGGGTTAAGATAAATATCCCAATTATTCATACTGCCCCCAGTTTCTGATCCTGTGCTGCCCTCCAGTTAATCATTATGACTGAATCTTCCATCTTGGATTTTCCAAATTCAGAAGAAAAAAGAAAGGAGAAAAGAAAGAACAGAAAAGAGAAGGAATAAGAACTGAGCAAGCACAACTAGATAACTTTTCATGTTGCAGACGTTACTTGATCAGACACATGTGACTTATAGTGACCTTTCTTTATTCTCAACACATCCAAATATTAAAAGATATTTTATAACTAATGAACATAAACATATAAAGTTGCCTTTTACTAAGCTAACTGCCTCAGCTATCTAGTATTTTTCCCCTGAATAGTGAGTCTCCAAGATACTGAGCTATGTAACTAAGATACTTTTGAGGAGTTGCCAGGGAATGAACCTTCTGCATGCATACTCTACTAGTCAGTTATGGCCGTTCTTCTCTTCAGCTTTGCTTAAGTTGGATCTGCTCCTAGGAAACACTAAAACTCGGGAAGTGACACTAAATAAACATTTTGCCAAACAGTATCCAATCATTTTTTACATAAATGTATGTGGGAAAATATTAAACACACATTGGCAAGTTTGAGTATTTTCATGTGTCTGAAGTTTCTGGAGTATGCTTCAGTCAATAGTAGCTGAAAATCTTCTATTAAATACAGCTCTTTTAAGATCATCCCAATCTGGTTCCAATCAAATGCTTAATGATGTTTACACAGCTGGAAAAATTGTTTCTTAAATTTGCAGCAGCAACCAAGTCCGCTCACCCTATGTTCTTTCTGAAATGTTATACAAAACAATCAGCACAATTTTCAGCAATATCAGTGGTGGATTTCCTAATGAACTTCGTCAGAAAGCTTGATGATTGGCATACATGCTTCCCTTCTCTGTTTTTCTAGACAAGATGAGTAATTATATTTATTTTAGAAGTACATGAATTTATGTCAGTAGTGCATGGACAGGTAAACCAGACCAAGAATGAACACCTAAATTACTTTGCCTGAACTGATTCAGATTAGGAATATTGTAACAGGTCAATTGATGTGTCAGGATGCACAAAGTTTGCTGATCCTTTGGTGCAATAAACCTTAAGCCTTGGCCATTTAGTAATAAACACCAAATGGGGAGCACAAGGATCAATATTACATAGCTGATAATTTAATGAGTACTAAATAGAAACATGTTGTTTTGGGTAGTATATACTTGCATATATGAAAGTCATAAAGAGAGTTCTGGAATAATGAAGGGGGTATTCTCTTTTCTTATTTTTCTTGTAATATTGAAATACCTGGATTTGAGCAATGTGCCAATGCTGTTCCTCAAAATGCTGTCAGCGTAAGAGGCAATCCCATGCAATGCCCTTAACAGTGCTCAAGGCCATGCTGAATTCTGCCAGGCCAAGTTCACAGATAATATCTGAGCAAGTTATCCTGCTATGGTGATAAAGTAGACCATACTACCAGTAACTCAATGGCAATCATCAGACGGCGGTTAACTAACCTGACAACCCTGTAGACTAACGGCCTTGGGTGGCAAAGTCCACAGGGAAAAGTGATGGTCCCCAAGTGAATTAAGTCCCACTTGAATCCATCATGATGGAGGGAAGCAGCTTCATCAATACTGGTCTGGGGCTAATGAGGACTTTGTGTGCCATAAAGGCTCAGGAGCAGCAAGTGACTCACATAACTGGATCAGTAGTATGAGTATCATGCTGCGATGCAGAAGGCAAATGGAAGACTACTGCATTATATTGTTCCCAGGACAATTTGCATGGCTGATTGCCATGATGATAGCCAATAATCAGAATTGGATATGGAAGAAGAAGGTACAAAGATGATCTTGGGTTTATACACAAGCTAAGTAAACTATATATTAAAACCAAAAATGATAACTGTCAGAATAATACACCGTAAGAATGGCTGATCCAGATCTTGGCAAGCCTACTGAGGTCCTATCAAAATCTCGCAAGATCCCATGGCCTTGTGAGATCTCATACTGTATTAATATTGCATCATGAGATTTCAGGTAATTTAGGAATACAGGCTGTAACAAGCTCAAGGAACTTCAGAATGTGGCTCTGCTCTAACCAGAAACTCTTTTGGATAACTGTCCATGGTTGTTGTTTTTTTTTTAAGCAGAGTAAAGTTCTGTTTTATTTTATAGCTTTGCCTTTCAACACAAAAGCACCAGTACATCCCTTGGAAGAAGAAATGAACAAAAGACAGAACAGAATTTGACATTTCTTCCAAGCTTCTTCTGAAATTATATTTGGCAGGCAACCCCAAGTCTGCAAAGAGCACCTGAGAATGTATAGGGCAAAAAACATTTTCAAGTCTGGTCTGTTTCTTGTTTTCTTAAGACATCTATGCTCTTTTAGCATTCAGGACATTTCAATACCAAATAAACATCCAACACATAAAGTCAAACTCAGCTTTGAATTAATTACCAAAGAGTGGTTATGAATGAGCCTGTGATGGTAAATGCCTTATATAGGGACAGAGTAAAATTCACTCTGCTCAAGTGGGAGGAAGCTTTAAACTAGCCATGGAATGTTATTTTAAGTGTAAAAGTATTACACTCAACAACTAGCACACAGAGACACAAGAATAAACTTGTTTCTATATATTACACTCAACAACTAGCACAGAGACACAAGAATTAACATGTTTCTATATACTGTATTACACATTGTTTTTACATATTGTAGTAAACTTTCTATACATTTAGATATTGTAGTGGTCAAATAGAGTAATGTATTTTTTTTAAAATAAGAAACTACTTGTCAACTCTATAAGTTAACAGAGGGAATGGCTGAAAGACTGGTGCCATCCCCTTCCACTTTGGCTACATTTTCTTGGGAACACATGCCTCCTAGCAGACAGCTAATCTGAAACATGGCCATTAGCCTCATTCACAGTTACCGATCCCAGTGTAGATAAAAGTACATCCACATTAGACTAGAACTCACTCACAACATTCTGTTGTCTATGGCAAAGATGATCCACCCTAGATACACAGATGTGAACTGAACTGAAAGCTGAATTTTATTTCAATACTAATGGCTGGATAGCTCAGTGAGTTAGGTCTCTGGTCACAGGACTAGAGGTTGGGAGTTCAATTCCTAACTGTGCTTCCCAGGAAAAGAGCCAGCATGTGTAGCAAGTTACACAAACTCAGAGTGCTTCCAGAATAAGGGAATGATAAACCACTTCTGAGCGTTCTATGCCAATAGAAACCTTGAAAAAGTCACAATATGTCACAGTTGGTTTGATGGTAAGCTATTATTGCGGTGGTAATTTTTCATCCTAAATGCAACATATCATTTTCTATGATCATGTAATATATATGTACTATGAGGTCAACATAGGAGTGGCTCATGGTCTGAAGAAGGATTCAGCCAAAATTTGAGGGTGAGATATCATCCCTTCCATCAAGAACTGCTGTAGGACAACAATCTCTTTTTAGGGGTGGGTTCTTATTGCTGGTTTTTATCTGTTTTATTTGTTTTTATCTGTTTTTACCCACTGTTGTGAACCGCCCGTAGTCGGCTTTAGCTGAGTGGGCAGTATAAAAATTTAACAATAAATAAATAAATAAATAAAAATCTTGGAATTGAACATAAAATCTCTATTCACTGCTTGGAAGGCCAAAGGCCAAAGTAACATTTGAAGCTACAAATTTCAAATATAGGACCAAGTAAAAGAGTTTGATAGCATAGTGGTTTAAATATCTGGTTGTGGAGCCATAGATTAAGATTTCAATTCTCCACTGTGCCTTTTGAGAAAAAAGCCGACCTGTCTAGTCATGGGCAAACTGAATAGTCCCAGAATGCTCCCAGAAGAAGGGAATGGTAAACCACTTCTCAGTATTCTCTGCCTAGAAAACCCTAATAAGGGTTGCCGTAAGTCAGAATTGACTTGATCTCATGCATGCAGTCATTATTATTGAGAGCTTGGTCTTGAGTACTTTATATAAAAGCAAGAAGTCACATGCAGAACCCCTCTTGTCATGGTAAAAAAAATTCCACAAACAATTAGATTATGAAATTGGGTAAACTTGGATTACCACTGAAATTATAGCAATAGCAACTGCCCTTATGTATTACCCCATGATGCTGGCAATGACCTTTAAAGCCCTACATGGTAGTAGGCTAGGATACTTAAGAGACTGATTCACCCTGAGAACATCTGTCCATCCCATCAGAGCAGACTGGAGAGGCACTCTCATTGTACCATCTGCTAGGGAGGCTTGCCTCTCTAGCACCAGAAGGAGGGCCTTCTCAGTGTCTGCTCTGGCCCTATGGAAACTCCTGCCAATTGAGCTGTGTCTCCAGACGAAGTTGCTGTCCTTCAGGAAAGGGCTAAAAACCTAGCTAGCAAAGCAGGTGTGGGGCACCAGCAATGTGGTGACCCCTGCCTGCTGTCTGATTTAGTAAGAACACTCTCTCCCTCTTTTAATCTCTTTTAATCTGTAGGGGTCGGAGTAATTTTTGGTGGCAGTTTTAATGGGTTTTTTATTGGTTTTTAAAATGTGATTAGTTTTATCTTCTATGAGTCGCCCAGTGTCTTCAGAGTTGGGCGACAATATAAATCAGAAAAATAAATAACTAAAATTTATCAGCACTAGTGATATCATTCCTCTATTTTCCCATCAACGAAATGTAGTTCACTTGAATTACTCCTTACACTGGTAGCAGCAGGATCCTCAACAGCCTCAGAGCTGAAGAACTGTTAGCTTGTAACTTCCATGTTGTGTCTAGATGTGATCAAAATAAGTCTCTGATATGTTGAAAGGCACTCTTGCCTTGCTATTCAAGTCACCCTCAGTCTAGCCAAGCAAAACCTTGAAAGGAAAAGTAGCATATTCAGCTAGTATTTGTAAAGAAACTGTTTTTTACATTAGCATGAAAGAGATGATTTAACTTCAATGAAAACAAACAATCCATTAATGGTGCACCATTGGGATCCAGTTCCCCCCCCCCCCCCGGGGTTTTGGACTCTCAGAAGTCTTTAACAAATTAAACAACAGGACTTTCTCATGTATGAAGCATCATTTATAACACACTGCTTCATAACACAGAAAAGAAGACAGACACCATAGAGAATAAATATCCTTTCTGGATGCACTTTCTCAACAAACAAGTCTACAAATTTCAAGTTTGTATACTCCATATTTAGTTACTAATCACAAATTTTCGCAGTTGTATGATAACATATCTACATGTCATATTATCCTAACAAAAGAAGAAATGTGAAAAACTGCTGTATCTGCAATATTACATTTCCATGTAGCTCTTATTTCCCTAATTTGACTCTAGTGGCTCTAGTGGTTAAGACGCTGAACATGAAGAATGGAAAGTTGGAGTTCAATATCCGAGTACTGCATAATGGAAAGAGCTCCCGTCTCTGTGCCAGCTCCTGCCAACAGAACAGTTCGAAAACAAGACATTGCAAGTAGATAAATAGGTACCACTTCGGTGGGAAGGTAAACAGCATTCCATGCACTATGGTGTCTAGGCATGCCTGCCACATGTCCACGGAAATGTTTGCAAGCGCAGACAGAGCTGGCACTTTGGCTATAAACAGAGATGAGCACTGAATCCTAGAGTCGGATGCGTAGCCTTACATGCACTCTGCTAACCCACACAAATAATAATCTTAACAATGGTTATTGATCCTGACTAGTATCTCTAAATCATAGTTAATACTGTATGTCAGTGGTGGCAAACCTATGGCACACGTGCCAGAGGTGGCACTCGGAGCCCTCTCTGTGGATACCCATGCAGTCACCCCAGCACAGAGTTTGCCCTACCTCTGCCCATCAGCCCAATGGCAGCACTTTCTCCTTCCCTCAGCAGAGCTCACCCCACCCTTCTGCCCAGCAGACCAATGGGAGCACTTCCTCCTTCCCCCAGCACAGAATTTGCCCCACCCCTCTGCCCAGTAGCTCAATGGGAGCATTTCCTTCCTCCCCTGTTGCTGTGTTGGCACTTTGTGATAAATAAGTGGGTTTTGGGTTGCAGTTTGGGCACTCAGTCTCTAAAAGGTTTGCCATCACTGCTATAGGTGGCTCATGACTGGAGCCAAGCCAGCCTGTCCAGTATTTTGAGAACAGTCTCCCAACAGTTGGCAAACTGTTTATGGTTGGGACGAACTACAGTGAATGTCTGGACATAAACTGTGGCAACTGTGGCCAGTTGTAAAACAAAAGTGGTAGCTTCTAATCTCATCCTTGCTTGAGGAATACGGAAAGCTCATGTGACTTCGTGTGAATCAAATCATTTGCTTAAACATAGTGCTATTAGTGTTGTTATCTCTAAGGTTTGCTATCATGGTGTAGCTTCTTTCAAAAGCCACTAAAGTCACAAAAAGTAACTGTATTGATGTGATATGCTGTCATGAACTACAATGCCCAATATAACTTTGTATATTGGAAAATACCTCTTTTAACTGGTTCAGAATGAAGGAACAAAATAGAACCTGAAACACAGCAAGTAAATTAAGTAGCATAGCTTCAAAATTTTCATTATCTATTGCAAAGGCCACCTTAAAGGATATTGCAGGCAATTAAAAGTCCCCCTGGTTAATTACTAATGTCTTGATTAACTAACAAATGACTTATCTTTTGATTGTATTAGATTAATAAGTGCAATTATTGGAACTGAAGTGTAAATTACAGTCATTATCTAATTAGAGAAAAAAGGCTCTGTAGCTTCTATTAGCAGTCAAAAGCAGACTGAATGGCTCTTTAGGGTCACTTTGTTAAACATTATTAACAGTCTGTCTAAAATTTCCTGTGATCAACTTTTCTTGTGTACTTGAAAAGTATATGGAATAGTCCTTCAGAATCTAATTTACAAATGTTTGATGATTCTCTCAAGATACATGGGCTCAGTGGAAAAAAATATTCTTATATTCAGGATAAGGTAAAGGTAAAGGTAAAGGTTTCCCTTGCTCGAAAGCCAGTCGTATCCGACTCTAGAGTGCAGTGCTCATCTCTGTTTCTAAGCCGAAGAGCCAGCGCTGTCTGCTCCTGCAGATGTTTCCATGGTCATGTGGCAGGCATGACTAGACACCGGAGTGCACGGAACACTGTTACCTTCCCACCGAAGTGGTCCCTATTTATCTACTTGCAATTTCTTGCTTTTGAACTGCTAGATTGGCAGGATAGTTACATGAAATTAATATAAATTTATATTTTTGCAGCAACAACAGAGTGGCTGCCACCCAGAACACTACTTTTATCCATATATGAAATAAAAGAAGTGAACTGATTATTAATTGAATTTGCAGAACCACAAAGACTATGGATGGCCTAGCTAGTTATGAAGAAGGGGGAAGATCTGTTTTACTGCTTCATATATATGAAAAACAAAAGCCCTAATCAGAAGAATAAAGAACTGATCAAAAGATGAGTGACCTGCAAAGCCAAAGGAACAGAGTTAAACCACCTCTGGAGAAAAATAATATCTCCAATGGTAAAGAAACTGCTATAGGGTTTCAAATTCTTTTTAATACTATGGAGATATACCTACAGTATAATAATGTGCTATCAAATTGATTTCAATTTAGGTGACCCCTTCCATTGTTTCCTAAGTATAAAATGCTTAAGAGTGGTTTGCCATTCTCTCGTTTTGGGGATAGTATAGTACTGTTTGGCTTGCCCAAGGATACATAGGCTATCTCTCAGGAATCACTGTGGGAAATTGGAACTCCCAACCTCTGGTCTTTGGGGATTCACTGTGAAGAACTAAACTTCCAATCTACAGCTCCATAGCCAAATACCTAACGTACTAAGCTATTCAGACAGTGAAGTCCTGTTACACATCAAATATTCCAGAGAGGTAAGGTGTTAGGGATATGAGACAAAGCCTTTTCTACAGTGTTAACTCGGTTACGGAGCTTCCTTTGTTCACTAATGAGCAAATTGCCACGCCAAAGCAAGCAGTCTAGGTAATGGACATGCAGAAATCTAGGAGATGTCAAAAGGTATCAAGTCTCAATCAACACAATCTGCTCAGTAACTGAAACCTCATGATGGGGGGAAAGGAGAGGTGTAAAATATTATTCAGGGGCAAGGTAGACAAGAAAATAATTCAAAGGAGGACTCTATTGATCATCATGAGTGTTATGATAACTGAAAGGCAAAGCCATATACTGTAAAATCTATGGAAATTGGACCAGACCTCCAATTTAGTGTGGAAGACAGTAGCTTTTTCAGAGATTTTCATTTTTAAAAACCCTGAAAGTAGCATGTGCTACTATGACCTGAAAAACCTGGAAGCTATTGTGGTGTGAAGTGTTCAGATAATTTTCATGAACTAAAAGAACCTTGACCAGTAAAAATAATTTAACTCCAAGCTATCCCCCTGTTCACTCTAGTGTGGTGCAGTGCTGTGTAAAAAAAGAAAATCTTCCATGAGAAAGTTCAGACATTCTCTTGAAGCCTGAAGGGTGAGATATTCCTTTCAGAATTAATTTCAGAGGAAGAATTCAGGAGAAGTTATTAGGAGTAGGATTTAAAATTCTTTACCACCTGAGACGGATGAAGAACGTGTCATGATGTTGTTTGCATAACCATCTCTGTGGAAGCTCACAATCTCTCCATCCACATTCCACCTTTCTACACTTTAATTAAAAACCAGAAGAGGATGTGATATGGTAATTCTTCCCATAATGCTTTTTCAGATCAGGATGTGTGGGAAGCCAAAGAAAGTGCAAAATGACAAGGAAATGTGTTTTAGCAACAAAACAAAACAAAAAGCAGGAGCAGCAGACATTTGACCAATTTGCAGAACCAGATTGTTTCAAATATATAACCAGAAAAAAAAATCTAAAATGCACCGAGAATGAGGCAACAGAAGTCTCAGAGAATAAAAACTTTGGGGAAATGGAAACCAAATTATGCCCCAACACTAGCTTCAACATTTGCGTAGAGATGAATATACCACTGCCCTCTCTTACACCTGCTAAAGGACCTATAGAGAATGTTCTGTGTTACATAGAGAAATGTATTTACAATTATCTCTCCAAACCTAACATCTGGAAGGCATAGAGAAGAGTGCCAAGCACTGAGCTACAATTTCTTGAAGATATTTCTCTGAGAAGAGTTCAGAGGCTTCTTTCTTTCTTTCTTTCTTTTTCTTTTTGGGTTCCCAACTTAAAAGAAGTCTATTTTTAATAATTATTCCCAAAATAATTATTTTGGGGGGTTGGGTGAAAAAGGTTACTGTCTCTCTTTTACTAATGCTACAGTGCCATACGATGATACCAGGCAGAAAGAAATGGTGAGAAATTAAAATGATGGCCAGGATACCACTATAGTGATAGCTTTTTGCTACTTGCAGTAGGAATGTAAAAACCAAACATTCTTTTACCTACCTCCATTGTTAACACACACATACACACAAACAAACAAACAAACAAACAAACAAACAAACAAACAAACAAACAAACAAACAAACAAACAAACAAACAAACAAACAAACAAACAGGAAGGAGGATTTCAAAAGGCTATTTGTGCACAGCTACAGTTCAGTCTGACAACTGGCTGGGTGTATCCCAGAAGAAGAAAAATCATATTCCGTTCAAAAGTACTCATCAATTTGTCTGTAGAACCCAACCAGGACCTTATAATCTGTCTTCAGAATGTGCCTTTGTAAACATGAATTAAGGAAATGTGTGGCTTGTTCAACCAGGTAAGGAAAATATGAAAACCAAAAAAAGTAAGAAAACTAATCATGTTTATTGCTTTGGCAAGCTGTCAATAAAGCTGAGCACAGAAGAATAGGTGCCTTAGAAATGTGGTGTTGGAAGAGAATTTTGAGAGTACCCTGGACAGCAAGGAGAACAAATAGGTCGATCCTAAAAGAAATCAACCCGACTGCTCCTTGGAAGGTCAGATATTGAAGATGAAGCTAAAGTACTTTGGACATCAGAGAGAGGATTCACTTGAGAAAGCCTTGATGCTGGGAAAGGTCAAGAGCAAAAGAAGAAGGGGGCAGAGGAGAATGAGATGACTAGATGGTATTGTTGACGCAATGAGCACAAAACTCGGTAGGTTAAAGAGGATGGTGGAGAATGGCAAAGGGTCGGACTCGACTATGCAACTGAATAACAACTACATTTGCAAAGTAAAGCAGTCACACTTATATACCACCCCATAGTGCTTAGTACACTCTTTGGATGGGTCACAAGTTAATTAGCATTTTGCTCCCAACATGCTGGGTACTCATTTGCTACTTGTGGTGAAAACAAAGATCACTGGGGTAATGATATCTTTTCTTTTGAGTATTCAAAAATTTCATGCCATTTTTAAGATCATGAGTTCACCAGACATCCATGTTTAAACACATTTTATATGTGAGACTTTCCTGATCACAGACTCATTTACCATTACTGTATTATTTTTTATCATTCAGTCTGAAGTCCTGGTTTCTACAACCATTATAATGGATCAATATCATGCTCCACACTAAGCTGTAATGCACAGAGCTGGTAGAATGAGGTGGCACTTGAAATGTCAGATGCTTGAAATGTAGGGAGATGGAGTGAGGTATTAAAACGGAGAGTTGTGTTTGCCCAAATATGCTATCTAGATAGTATGTGGTCTTCTGAAGCAGTGGAAAATACTAGCCCATCAGCTGTGTCAAAGTAAGGCTGAATTGCCAATGTCATCAGCTTATAGACATGGAATGGGAAACAGCATCATTTTGTTCTTTACCTCAGGTAGCAAAATGTCTTGAGGTCAGACATTTCTTATACTGTAGTTAGAAATCGTAGCTGCCAATAAAAGTCCCCAGACCCTCATTTTACCTAACCAATGTTTTGACTCTGCAAGATGCAACCTTGGACAATTCTTAAATAATTTAGTTTTTTTTAATGCAATTGAGAATACAAACATGTGTGGCAGATATGCAATCAAAAGTGTATAAACATATGAACCAATATCATTTAACAGGGAAATCATGTTAACTTGTGTTTTATGGAAATGCAGGTTTCCATTGGACAGTCCAGCACAGTTACTCCTGTTAGCAACAGAATTCACAAAATGAGACGGTAAAAGACCTTTAAGAAAACAGCTTTCAGATTTTAAAAACAGATCACATCTTAGCAAGTAACAGACAATCCAAAGGAACTATGAGCAACCCCTTCCTATGGCTTTAATTTTTTATCTATTATGCTCCAATCAAATACAGGCATGAAAATGGACATATTTATGTAATAACCCCTCACCCACACATTTAAAACTATCTGGGCCAGGATAGCTGAGAGATCGCATCGTCCCAAGAGTGTCTGCCCATCCAACCAGAGTGGACCGGAGGGGCTCCCTAGTTGTGCCATCAGCTAGAGGGGCTCGCCTCTCTGGCACGCGGAAAAGGGCCTTCTCCGTGTCCGCACAAGCCCTCTGGAACCTCCTGCCAACAGAGCTTAGGCTTCAGACAGAGCTGTTGCCTTTTAGGAAAGGTTTGAAGACCTGGCTGGCAGGGCAGGTGTGGGGCCTTGATGGGAATGTGGCCCCAGCCTGCTGGCTCATCCCTAGCTAAATTGAGTTCAATCAATGCCCCTCTTTTTGAATTTATGTATTCCCCCTTGCCCCTTTTTAGCTTTTTAAAGGGGAAGTGGAAGGAGGGAGGGTGGATAAATGGGTGATTGGGCTTTTTAACTTCTTTTATGCATTTTTAATGGTTGTACGCCGCCCTGAGTCGGGTTTTTACCTGAGTGGGCAGCATAAAAATTGAAATAAATAAATAAATAAAAATAAATCTGAATGTCCCTCAGAGCTCTTTCAAAGAAAAGGGGCAAATTGTGAGATTAATGTGTACTAGGGTGGTGTTAAATATTCAATGGACTTGGAGTGATTTTTGTGCTATGATTAAGCTTTGCTGCAGACAGACAGTACCTACCTCTGCTTAATTCATCCTAAAATATATAGCCTTCATTATTTTATAGACCTGGATATAAAATTTAAATAACTGTCACATATACACAAGAAGGGTATGTAACAGTTAATCTCTGCATTCCACCTTAATTATGATATATGTGAAAATAGGCCTGTACATTACCAGGGCAGGTCTATTCTCAATCATTCCATAATTAATGGACTCTTCTTGCCAATGAACTAGTAAGAGACTCACAATGTACGAAATGGTTCCTTTACACAGCTGATGTCCCTGCAGAACTACACTAGCATAAGCAATCCGTGAATGAAACAGTCCATGAATAAATAACTATCTTCTGGGTGTGTGTACAGATATGATAGTGCGGGGTGGGGATGAATGTGCTCGATAACTGTTGTGTGCTGCAGTATGATTAATATTGAAACATGTGACAAGGCAACTTAAAGTGTATGTTAAATCCATAAAGCTTCAAGAAAAGAATGGATTCCTTTTAGCATATGAATTGCTGCTACTCAGGGACCAAGCTTCCAATCTCAAGTCAATTTAAGAGATATATTTTTTTAATCCCCCAGATGGCAGTTGCTCCAGGAAATTCAGCCTATAAGGGCTTGGTGCATTACTATAAATGGTGAATTGCACTGGCCAAGAAAGGTTATTTATTTATTCATTCTTAAATGCACGAAGAGCCAAACTCAGCCTGTCTTACTCATGAACATTTATTACAGTAGGACTGCTTGTGACAGCAAAGCAAGAAAGTTTTGTCCCAGAAGACACAGGGAAAGAAAACCCTCAAGCACTGCAACAGTATGTGGTATTCCTGGGAAAATAAACATTCTCAGAACGGCCTCTAAATTGGAATAAAAACATTTACTAATGAAATGCTGTTATTGTTATCAAGTAAAACCAAAAAAAATATTGAACTACGTTTCATTTTTCATGTGATTTGCACAAATTACATTTCTGGAAAACATTCAGTGGGACAATGAGTTATAATTTGACTGGAAGTCGACACTGTAAGGGTGGCACACTTCTCTTTCACTTGCTTCAGTGAAACATGCTTTGTTTCATAGAAACACATACAGCTAATACTGTATGCCACAACCTTTCTTTTCTCCAACACTACCATAGCTTTCATACTTGTAGGGTGGCCATGAATCCTACTTTAGGGATGATTGTCTCCCATCTAAATGGCTTCCAGATAAAATGACGATGACGATAACGACAATGATGATGGATCAAGGTTAGGAGAGATATTTCTAGGTGATTCATTATCACCTTTGTTATTTGTAATATTCAGGGCACCAGTGTTGTGATCCAGTCCTCGTCAGACTCTGAGGATGACCTGGATCAGGGGGCACTCCCTATGCCTAGCCCAGTTCTGCCTGCACCCGATCCTGAGAATGTCCTGAGCCAGGAATCTTAGCCTGCTTCTGGCCCAAGTCTGTTGCCCCAGGGAGATGGCCTGTCAGATCAGAGGTCTGACTCTGACAAGTAATCATCCCTCAGTCAGGGCAAAGTGCAGAAGGCAGCTACACCTGAGACGCAAGCAAGCTAGAACTAAGTAGCAGAGAAGGCTCCCAGTTGATAGCGATTAGCTGGGAGGCTTATAAGCAAGCTTGCTGCAGTTTTCCAGCATCGATACAATTCTTCAGTGCAAAGACCGACACCCTGCTTGACTTTGGATAACCTGCCTAGACCCTGACCTACCTGCTGTGACCCTGACTTCTCTGCCAACCCTGATGACGCCCCGGACAACCTTTGGACTAGACACTTGCTTAAACTACTGGTAACCAAACCTCCACTTGCTCTTTGGACTTTGCTATCTGGACTCTCCTCGAATAGACTCTCTGTGTAGCGCCGCTGTGCGGCGACTGTGCCCGCTGAGGTGGGTCAGCACAACCAGTGATGATACTGTTAAATAATATATGGGTCATGAATATCAAGCATCAAGGACATCTGAAAGGATTTCACACCTGCTGTTTATGGATGACCTCAAGCTTTATGGGAAAACAATGCAGGATCTCAACCACTTGTGCATGCAGTCTGAATATTCAGCAATGATAGTGCGATGGATTTTACGACTTTAAGATGAAATTCTGGCCTTTTGCATTTCCCATGAAGCCAAACACCAATTTCATGACATTGCCTTATTTCTTTCTGTCCTCTATGTTTGTTTCACTTACCAGCATTCCAAGCTTCCAATCAGAATTTTGTAAGTTTCAAATGGTAGTAAAATACAGGTTTCCAATAAACAAAGTCTGTGACAAGGCTATGTGGGGGTTTCCACTCAGATGGAAAATAGTTCCAACAATTTAAGAGATTCTACTCTGACAGCTGGCAGCAAAAAGCAATAAAAGATCAAACCAAGATGCAAAGTTGTTTTGTTCTGGGTGCTCAGCTAAATCAAGTGGCGATAAGCTGAAGGACAAGGAACTTCTTTCCAGTTATTTTTAAAAAGTTCTTTATAAAACTGTAATAATAGAAAGCTGGAACCTCAGACGTTGCTTTTGCAAGTCTTTTAGGGAAGTTATCATCAAGACGGCTGAATCAAAAGATGCATACAGGGAAGTGGTGTTAAGAAACAGAATAAATGCTTGGCATAATAAACCATTACATGTCCAATATATTTTTAAAAATTGAAGGTAAAGTGGTTTAGGTCTAATTTGTAGCTATGGCTAAAATCTGGTATCCTAAAAAAGGAGACAGAAGGATTTATATTTGCTGACCAAGAAAAAGCACTATGATTCAACATAATTAGAGCAAAAAATAAAAAAAACCTGGGATTGACACTAAGTGTAGGCTTTGCAAAGAAATTGATTAAATGGTAGACTACATGATTACTGGAGGCAATAAGATCACACAGACTGACTACAGAGTAACACCAACCTTACATTGGAATCTGTTCAAGAATACCTTATGTGAGGTATTGGTGGGGAAACAAACCTGAAAGGTGATTGAGAATGAGGATAAAACAGTTAAAACACTCCAGACTTTACTGAGGATGAATTTTTTTGTTTTGTTAAATTGACTGATGTGGCAATCCCAGGTTATGGTTTGGTAGAAGAAAAAGAGATTGAAAAGATAATGAGACATCATGATTTGAGAACTGAATTACAGCACCTCTGGGAGAAAAGAGCACAGTAATGTTAGCAACAATCGGAGTGCTGGGAGCAATCCCAAAAGGGTTTAAAAAACATCTGAATGTGATTGGTGTTGATAAGATCATGACAGAAAAAATTGCAAAGAATAGTACACCTACATACCAGCTACATCATCAGGCAACACTGCGCTGACTCTTAGGCACAGAGCTAGAATTTGAGCAGTGGAGGTCCAAAACCCCAGTCTGAAAAACTGGTGGACTGTGTACACCTTTGACAACAACCGTAATAATATCACATATATACTAAATCAATATTTAACTGATACTTAGGGTTTTTGTTAAAACTTGTATCTGTTATATAATACTAGTTAATGTTCCTATAATACCTTTTGCTTTTGATTTTAAAAAAATATTTTGAATACTACGTACTACAGCTAATCACTATCTTAGAACTGCAGAGCTGGAAGGGATCCTATAGATCAAGGGTCTGCAACCTTTTTAGGTCAGACGCCGGGTCACGCTTCCTCAGGTAGTTGAGGGGGCTGGACTGGTGCTCCCCGCCATAAATGCTGCCATAAATGCACCCGTGGCTGTTGTAAACGAGTTTGTAGCTAATTCGGTGGCGGTGGCTGGAGCAAGTGTGCAGGCCGGATGATTTGGCACCAAGAGCGAGATCTGACCCGCAGGCTGTAGGTTGTCGACCCCTGCTAAAGATCATTGAGTCCAGCCCCTGCCAAAAAGGCACAGTGAGGAATCTAACTCCTAAACCAATGGGCTATCCACAATAGTCCTCTATTTTAATGTATCCTTTATCTGGAGAACTATTCAAGTCTAGTTTTAAGGTAAAACAGTCTTAAGAAAGGAGAGATTAATCTTTGAGTTTGCCTATTAACACTAAAAGGTTCAGCAGAAGATTGAACCGGTTCACTGGCTCAGAGTTCTGTATATTGGTGAGATGGACTGTATTTCTATTTAAATTAAATAATTGTTTCTAAATGTTCTTCCACACATATAAAATATCATCTGAAAATATTATGCAAATCTATATCCCCCTTTGTCTGAAAATAAAAGTAATGACTAATAAAAATCAGGAATAACAAACCCAAAAACCTAGTAAAACAATAAAATTTATTATAGCTAAAATACTATCAAATATACAAAACCTAATAGTTTTTTAAAAGAGAAAAGAAAAATAATGGATTCTTGGGGCCCACTTAACATATAGGGGCTCCCCGATATTTTTAATATGAACAGAGATCCACCAATTTGGCTTCAGTACTGGAAACATCTCAGAAACCTTTTCTAGTACACTGCAGTGAATGCAATTACAGGTTACTTATTAATTTTCAACCGCCATTTCTCTCTATTGTATGCTTATTATTTGCTAGAACAAAAGCCAATATTTTCTTTTGTATGAATAGCTGGGCCTCACTGTCATCAGTGGCATTTCTTCTCCAGTTTACATCAGTGAAATTAAAGAGAGCTTTATGCTATAACGGTCATGAAAAGCCACAATTATAAATGCACAGTCAGCGTAAGGAGTCAGGGTCTTACAACTGTGAATGGAGGGTAGGGCTGGATTTAGAAATGGATTGTGCTAGTCTTCTCACTTCAAATTTTTATCTAGCTTATATCACAGCCAAATTGCTGTGGATTGCTGGAAAGTCAGTCGTATCTGACTCTAGGGTTTGGTGCTCATCTGATTATAGCAAAGAGTGTGTCTGCAGACATTTCTGTGGACATGTGGCAGGCATGCCTAGACACCAGAGTGCAAGGAACGCTGTTTACCTTCCCACCAAAGAGGTATCGATTTATCTACTTGCAATTTCTTGCTTTCAGTCTGCTAGGTTGGCAGGTGCTAGAACAGAGATGCATTATGCAGCATTTGGGTCTCAAACTGCTGACCTGCTGACCTCTCAGTCATCAAGTTCAGCGTCTTACCCACTAAGCCACCTGTTGAGTCCGGACAAAAAGTAATCTAACCAGCAGGATTGGGTTAACAACAGTGATCTTTATTCAGCTCATGATCCGGACTCGGGAATATGTACACACTAACCTGCTTATATACAGTGGAATTGGTCGTTACAACAAGAAGGTACATTTTTGCAGGCTTCCGGAGAAGCGGGAACATTCAATACAGCAAATCAGTAATCTAGGCTGCTTTTTGAAATACGCGCCTTTGGAAAATGGCGCGCAGCTTCGCCTTAGACTTCCGGAGAAGCTGACACACAAATAATAAAATGCTTGGACACAACACCACCACAGTCCCTTAGAGAATAATACTACTAGGTAAAAAACTACTGATATGTGCTTTTTCAGAAATGTCACCTTGGACACTATTTTGTCCTCAAGCCTTTTACCTCCTCAATCAACTTATCTCTCACTGTCCTAACCTGCCAATAAATACCTGCCAACAATGTAAACTAAATAAACAGTTCCAAGACCCTGACTCCTTACATTGACTGTGTGTTTAGAATTGTGGCTTTTTATGATCATAAAGCACTCTTTAATTTCACTGATGTAAACTGGAGACATTTTTTTTTTAAATCAACTTTCCCCCGGTAGGAAGAAGGTAGCCAAGAATGGATTCAACACAATCTTTTAAATCAGGGATTCTCAACCTGCGGCTCGTGGGCCACATGTGGCCCACAGCACCATTTCATGTGCCCTCCCCACTGCCCCCACCACACCCGGAAGTACCATGTGGTGGAGGAAGGGCAAAATGGTCTTCTGTCCCCCAAAGCTGTCTGAGGGAGTGTGACCCGGCTCCCATCTTAAAAAGGTTGAGAACTCCTGTTTTAAATTCTATCCATATCTATCTATCCAGGCATTAGATGAAAAAACTCTCAGATGTTTCAAAAGCCCCCTGCTTGCAATGGCATACAAAGAACCTGAGTCACCTCAGCTGCCTTAAGAGCAAAAGCAAACAGCAGCTTTTCATATGAACCTCTGTTGTGTCTGGCTTTTTAATTTGTTATTTTAACATCCTGATTATTTAAACCAGTTCTCCGATGCAAATTGCTAAACAAATCCTTAACCCCATTAACTCCCTTTAGCCTGAGACACTCTGCTTTTTTTCTCACTTTATTGATCTTTATCACATTTTTAAATTTGAGATACATAATTTCAAACGATTCCCCCTCAAGCCAAAATGCTCAGACACAACTGGTTCGGTATCAAGCGAGAAAACTAAAGATTCCCAGCAGACAAAGTAAATATTTGGTATTGCAGGGTTTACAACAATATGCTTGTGCAACTTTATATTTCTTTTATGTTAATTTGTGTTTGTGCATGATTTTTGGTTTTAAAATTCTAAATAAAATTTATTTTAAAAAACCTATAAAGTTGCCATTTACAAATGTAGAAAAAACATTATTTTGTCACATTTTATTTGCTTAGAATTTTGATTTATTTATTTGTTTGTTTTCAAAGAATGACTGTTTTCAGCCCCTTAAGATGGAATCTAATTAAAACATGCACATGTGCAAAACCCTTATGATTTAAGAACATCAAATAACACAAATTGCAAAATTTCTTTTTGTTAGGTAAAGGTTGTCCTTGTTTGAAAGCCAGTCATATCTTACTCTAGGGTTCAGTGCTCATCTCCATTTACAGCCAAAGAGCCAGTGCTGTCTGCATCTGCAGATGTTTCCATAGTCATGTTGGAGGCATGACTAGACACCAGAGTGCACCAAACACTGTTATCTTCCCACCAAAGTGGTACCTATTTTTCTACTTGCAATTTCTTGTTTTCGAACTGCTAGGTTGGCAGTAGCTTGGACAAAGACAAGAACTCACTCTGTCATGCAGTAGACAGGTCTCAAAATGCTGACCTGCTGACCTTCCAGTCATCAAGTTCAGCATCTTAATCACAAAGCCACCAGTCCCTTTCATTTTCTTAGGGCTTATTAATCAAAACTAAATAAAAGAGAATGTAAGGAAGAATCACTATGGGTAAGACGGAGTTGCTGGTGTTGGACGGTCTGCCTGCCTGACTAGGAGCCCAGACCCCAACGTTAGATGGGATGATCTTGTCCCCTAAGGACCAAGTACGCAACTTGGGGGTCATAGTAGATCTCCATCTGACCCTGAAAGCACAGATTGCAGCAGTGTATAAAACTGTTTTTTCCTTCTTTACCAAATAGCTCAGTTGCATCCCTACTTGGAGAGGTGGTCCCTCATAACACTAGTTATTTCACTGGTAATCTCTCTTATTGATTACTGTAATGGTCTCTACGCGGGGCTCCCCATGTTCCTAATACATAAACTTCAAAGGGTACAGAATGCGGCTGCCAGGCTGGTCATTGGGACGAGAAAATCTGTACACGTCTCCCCAGTCTTCGCGTAACTGCATTGGCATCCTGTTGCATTCCATGTCAGGTTCAAGGTGGTGGTGCTGACCTTCAAAACTCTAAATGGTTTGGGACCTTCCTACTTGGCAGAGCATCTACCCCTCAGAAATCAGGCTTGCTTCACCCGCTGTCCTCTGACAACTCAACTCCAAGTACTGACTCCCGGGTTGGCTAGAAAGTCCGCTACCTGTCGGAGGTCTTTCTCGGTGGCAGCTCTGGCTAACTGGAACACTCTACCTGAGGAACTGTGTTTGATTGACTCTTTAGGGACCTTCAAGAAACAACTGAAAACCTTTCTTTTCAAGGATGCCTTTGGCAGCTAATTGAAGACCAAATAGGAGACCCTCCCATCATTTTTTGCCACCTGGGCTAGTGGTCCTTGGTTCTGATTGGACTGGGTGTGTGTGTTGTTCTGTGGTTTTATGATGTTTGCTTTGCTCTTTTTAACATTGTGAGCCACCCAGAGTGGGAGTGTATCTCAGATGGGTGGGGTATACATCGAATAAAAATAATTTTATTTGATGGGTAGAGTTTTCTGTCAATCACTTGGCTGAAGTGAAATTCAAGTCCCTATTGCACACAGAAGAACACTTAGTATTTATTCTGTCAAATGCTAGAGTTGAGCTTGTAGCTACTAAAAAGCAACATTCTGGAAATATATATTTAGGTAGAAATAGAAAAAAAATATTGCTTCAGAAAATCCATTCAGAGATAATGCAGGAGGGAAAAAATCCTATAGTTGTTACTGAAGTGCCAGCTTCCCCAGTGGCTTAGTGGTTAAGGTGCTAGGCTTGGAGACTGGGAAAATGGGTTCGAATCCCGAGAGCTGCACGATGGGGAACATGAAAGGTAAAGGTAAAGGTTTCCCTTGCTCGAAAGCCAGTCGTATCCGACTCTAGGGTGCAGTGCTCATCTCTGTTTCTAAGCCGAAGAGCCAGCGTTGTCTGCTTCTGCAGACGTTTCTGTGGTCATGTGGCAGGCATGACTAGACACCGGAGCGCACGGAATGCTGTTACCTTCCCACCGAAGTGGTCCCTATTTATCTACTTGCAATGTCTTGCTTTCGAACTGCTAGGTTGGCAGGAGCTGGGATGAAGACGGGAGCTCATTTCCGTCCTGCAGTACTCGGGAATCGAACTGCTGACCTTCCGCTTCCCAGTCAGCGTCTTAGCGACTTGAGCCACTGCAGTTAAATGAACCTCATTTGGACGTCCCCTGCAAAAATCCTTTCAACCCAGACTAATCTTTAACATGAAAACGAACACCTACAGTTGATTACCATACATGAAAGTATGCTCCTAGCAACCATGGAGGATAGGCTGCTTCCATGTAACAGCAACTGCCCAGCACTCAAAAATGAGAAAATTAAGCACTTCTTCTTCTGGGTCTAGGCCAGATGTGAAATTGCCAAAATGAAGGAACCTTTTGGTGAGTTCATTCTGCAGGTCCTTACGCCTGACCTAGTGTGAGAAAGATTAGCTGGAAACACAAGGCTGCTGGTGCCGTGGGCCACAATCTTTGAGGAGGTTCTTTCTGTGTACCCCAGAAAGATCCAGATAGTTGGATAAGGATGCAATAGTGTTTCTCCAATGCAAAGAAGAGACTGCTATAGCCAGCTGTTCTGGAAGATCATTCAACTGTCTTATTTTCTTTTCCACGATTACAGTACTGACTCAGAACACCCCTGTCTGTTAAGCAACACTTTTCTACTGGGAGAAATCTTGTGATCCCTCTGAAAATCAATACAGAGGTGGGACACTATTCCTGTTCCCTTTCCTATTATATCCCTGCCTCCCTGAATAATTCCTGAAGGCCCAGGAAATGTTTACATTATTAATAGCTCTTTGACATGCTGGCTTTTAAAAATAAACAGTAACAGAAATGCAATTACCTTTCTCCTGCCTCACAGCACTGGAATGAGAAATGAATGAATCATTTCTACAACATTACCAGCTGCACACTGAGAAATGTAGCGTCTCACTCAGAAATCATGCAAAATATTCTTGCCAGAGAATTAAGTCAAATTTGAATGGAAATTTAGAACAAACCTTTATGGGCTTTTCCTTTTTTGTCTGGATAAAAAATAAAGTAGTATCTGACAACATTTATTATACATAGACCAGAAAATGACTTGACATTCAGTTGACTGGTTCAAGATAAAGCTTAGAATATATCAACATACTTAGAGTAAGAAATCAGTGGAACAACGTAGTCATACATAGCATGCATATCCAGAGGGTCTACTGTAAGGATAACTCACAGTGAAACCAAACATTAAGAGGTGTGTGTGTGTGTGTGTGTGTGTGTGTGTGTGTGTGCGTGCATGCATGCGCGCATGCATACATGCACATACATATGTGTTTCATATCATTTTTACGCTGCCTTTGTTCCACTGAGGAGACCCAATGTATGCATCTGGATTCTTTCATGCACAAGACTTCTTCAGATACATGACTGGGAAAATGTCTTTGCTTGAGGTAGCTTGTAGTGACATGTTAACTATGTTAGTGTGATAGTGTGGCATGGTGATTAGAATCTTGGCCTATGACATTGATGGCTAACCTTGGCCCTCAAGATGTTCTTGAACTTCAATTCCCAGGAGCCCTGATTAGCAGGAGTACTGACTTGGGCTTCTGGGAAATGAAGTCCAAGAACACCTGGAGTGTCAAGGTTGCCCATCACTGGCCTATGACTTGGGAGACCTAGTTTCAAATCACCACTCAGCCAGAAGGTTAACTAGGTATTATCTAATAGAGATGCTGTAAAGAGAAAGTGGGGAGGAAAGCACACTACCTTGAGCTCTTGAATGAAGAAAAGTCATGATATAAAAAGAATATAAGAACAAGGAAAACTGTTTTGTATAATTTGACTGTGCATTACCTGGTGCCATTTCTGGCCTTCTGCAGCAAGAAAAACTTCTATGAAGTGTAAAGAGATGGCACTAGACAATATATAAGAGGATTAAATAGAGAAGTGAAGTGAGGCTGTTATAGCTCTTCTGATATTAGTCAAGATGTCAATGAAAGACAAATCTTCCTCTTATAGTTGTGAATTATTACAAGTATAACAGGACACAAGACAATATTTATTTTCTCCCTTCTGGCACAGATCTTTGTGTAAGCTGTAATTAACTACAAGAGAAAGTAAGTTTACAAACCGAAGCCTATTCTTCTGTATTTCCTTGGTACTATCTTTCTGCTTTATCAACAGTACTGAGAAAAACAAATGCATGAAATGCAACCCTGGCTAGTTCATCACAACCCCCATCCCAGGCCTTTGTGAACCCATGCTTTGTGAATAATGCCACCTAATGGAGACTTAGCACTATAGCTATGAAAAGCTGTAGAGGCAAAGGGACAGATGTATTCAGTACTGGGGCTTGTTTACCAATTGCAGAACACCCTGGATAGTACAGTAATTTGCAGAGAAGTACAGTAAAATATAATTTCTATCATAACAGTTAAAATTGCAAACAGGGCAATATCCATGAGTGCACAGAGAACACGCTCACAAACATGACCTGTGAAGAAACATTTAGGTGACTTAGGGAAACATCTTGCATTTATTTACAGAACTATCTAAATTTCCCAGACCTATCAATGCTGGTCTTTTTAGATTCCACACTTAAGCAGCAACCTATATTAGAACATCTGTCATTTTTTTAAAAATTAGATAAACATTTCAATCATGCCTGCATAATCATTCTGAAAGAAATAGGATTTTATCATTTTTGTATGGAACTCTTCAACTTGCCACTATGACTACGATACCTATCCAGCCTGCATAATAGAGATTTGAATCTCCACCCAGCTCTGAAGTTCACTTGTTGACTGTGGATAGTTACCACTTCTCATCCTACTCTACAAAAATCACGTGTTTAAAAGACTATGGAAGATACATATGTGAATAATGTAGTATCTCATGATTATTCCTTATCATGGAGTAAACTCAGTTGAATATATTGTAGTCCTTATGTGCCATTAAGTTGCTTCCATCTTATTCATTCATTCATTCATTCATTTATTCGATTTATACCCCGCCCTACTCGACCAGGGCCGACTCTGGGCGGCTTACAACAAGTAAATCAAATACAGTATACAAAAATTACAAATGATACAGTGTTGCAATACAGCAAATTAACAATAAATATTAGAAATACAAGATCCATAAAACACAGTATAACAGCAATAGCAACAATGTGATCAATATAATCAACGGATATAATTTCAAAAATACCAAAAAATACAGAAATGCAATAAAGACATAAGCAGCAATAGTAATACAATAATTAATCAAAAAATACAGTTAAAACGATCAATACAAAAATACATACATAGGCCAGAGGGCACGAAAGGAAAGTCCTCAATTCCAACTGCACAACAGTTGCAAGTAGCCTAAAAACCCCAGAACAGTGTAAGAGTTCCAGGGTAGGCAGGAATCCCTCCTCGCACCGTCATCTCCACCGGCGGGGAGAGCGCGGCTGCGGCTCCGGCGGCGTTTTCGGGGCCTCCCGGGCCACGGGAGGCTCCCTTTATCCCCCCGCCGGTGGTGGGGGCGGGGAGAGCGCGGCTGCGGCTCCAGCGGCGTTTTCGGAGCCTCCCGGGCCACGGGAGGCTCCCTTTATCTCCCCGCCGGTGGTGGGGGCGGGGAGAGCGCGGCTGCGGCTCCGGCGGCGTTTTCGGAGCCTCCCGGGCCACGGGAGGCTCCCTTTATCCCCCCGCCGGTGGTGGGGGCGGGGAGAGCGCGGCTGCGGCTCCGGCGGCGTTTTCGGAGCCTCCCGGGCCACGGGAGGCTCCCTTTATCCCCCCGCCGGTGGTGGGGGCGGGGAGAGTGTGGCTGCGGCTCCGGCGGCGTTTTCGGAGCCTCCCGGGCCACGGGAGGCTCCCTTTATCTCCCCGCCGGTGGTGGGGGCGGGGAGAGCGCGGCTGCGGCTCCGGCGGCGTTTTCGGAGCCTCCCGGGCCACGGGAGGCTCCCTTTATCCCCCCGCCGGTGGTGGGGGCGGGGAGAGCGCGGCTACGGCTCCGGCGGCGTTTTCGGAGCCTCCCGGGCCACGGGAGGCTCCCTTTATCTCCCCGCCAGTGGTGGGGGCGGGGAGAGCGCGGCTGCGGCTCCGGCGGCGTTTTCGGAGCCTCCCGGGCCACGGGAGGCTCCCTTTATCCCCCCGCCGGTGGTGGGGGCGGGGAGAGCGCGGCTGCGGCTCCGGCGGCGTTTTCTTATGGCAATCCTATGAGTTAGTGACCCCTAAAAGGTCCTGTCATTAAAATCCCTCCTCAAATCTGGCAGACTCAAGGCTGTGTTTTCATTGGATTACTCCATCTCATATTCAGTCTTTCTCTTTTCTTTCTAGCTTCACCTTTTCCCAGAATTAGTCTTCTTCTTCAAGTGCCACATCTGTTCCAAATATTGGCTATCATCATGGTGACACTCTTCCTGTTCTTAACTCCTTGGAACAGTTCTTCCAAGGATCTTCCACACCAGTCTCTCAGGTTCTTTAGCCACAAAGTCTATCTATGTCCAGGGATTCTCTTCCCAAGGATCTTCCCTTGCACAATGAGTTGGAGAAATCTATACTTCATGTCATTCCTCATGATATGCCCATGGTATTGGAGCAATATTGGTCTTTTCAACAAATCTTGACTTCTCACATCATTCCTAAAGTAACTTAACTGGATATATCTCACAATAAACCTCTATAAAATTGGATTGTTAAATCCAATAGAACTGACACTTCGCAAATACATTGCTTCAAATACAGATCATAAGTTATTTGTTGACAGGAATTAATCAGAAGGTCCCACTAGGACACTTTCTGGGTAATACCTGATCTAATGACCTCAACAGTACCAGTCTCCCTCAAAGCCTCTATCAACTCGGTGGTGACTTTGCTGTCGTCGCCCCCGGGCTTAGCTTGCAGCTGAGGCAAAGGCCATGGCAGCAGCAGATGCCAGGCCCTTCCACCACTGGCACCCCTGAGCCCCGCCCCTGGCTGGGACTTTAAAATACCGCCATGGTGGCGAGCAGCAGGACTTCGCCACTGCCGCCCTCAGACTTTGTCTGTGGCTGGGGCGGAGAGGCCACTGCACTGCAGTGCAGTGCAGTATTGTACTGTATTGTTATATATTATTATGCATTGCTCTTGTAAGATGAACATGGCATAATTATTTTGTATATTGTATTATTGTGTATATTGTATAACTACAGTATTGTGTGAGCCGCCCTGAGTCGGGTTCCTGATTGGGCAGCATACAAGTGAGAAAATTAAATTAAACTAAACTCTTTTTACTTTGGTTTTACTGAGTGTTTCCTAAAATAACAATAGTGTTGGAGTGTTTTGGTGTTTGTTTTCTTCTTTTGATGCCTCTCTCCTCCTTCAGTTCTGCATGAAAGAGGAGAACAGGATAGCTACCAGGCATTTGAATTAAATATTCAGGAAAAATCATCAGCAGAAATGAAAAAGAAGATTCTCAGTTACATTTTTACAGGTTCTCTTTATATCTAGCCAACATCCCAACATTTTAGGAAACCAGAAATCCTTACTATTTATTTTATTACGTAGATCTACATCTTGCCTTTCTACCAGTAAGCTCAAAGGAGCATACAAGGCTGTCCTCCTCCCCGTTTTATTCACAAGACTACCTTGTAAGGCAGTTCAAACTGAGAGAGAATGCAAGATCATTCCCTTGGTTTCATGGTTCAGTAGACTGAACTGGGTCTCTGAAACCCCAGTCTAACACTCTAACCCAGGGGTACCCAAACTTTTTGGGCCAAGAGCCGGTCACATGGTTCAGGTCACTATAGCCTGGGGGCCAGATCCAGCGCACAACACCAATTCATCCAGCCCACGAAGCCGTCAGGGCTTCACAGGCTGGATGAATTGGCATTGGGGGCCAGATCTGGCTCCCAGGCCGTAGTTTGGGCACCCCTGCTCTAACCACTACACCATACTGGCTCTGTATCTTGGAGTTTTTCCATCCAGGCATCTCCTAATCCCAATCCTTTCAATTTTTAGATCTATGCTTCCTTTCCCACTCTTGTAGCTTAACTATCTGTGCATTCCATTTCTCTTTTGCCACCTTCTGCCTACCTTTAGAACTTGACGGTTCCAATACCTTTATATGTCAGTCACTTCCTTTGCAAAGAGTCGATATAAACTGTGCTAAAATGGATCTGGATGTTCTTAATCCAAGCCTTTACCTCCTCACACAATTGCTTGTAGATTAAAGCAGCCCCATCAATTTTTATAAAATGACTAGCATATTTTGCCCGGTGGTACCGGGCTTTGTAAAATTGTGTTGGATAGTAAAGGGCTTCATTTGTTTTTCTTGAACCAATGGCGCTGGGCTGTTTTAAATGGTGTTGAAAGGTTTTGTGATTTTGTGGCTTTGTGGCGGACTTGCGCTCCCAGTGTGCCGGGCTCTTTAAATTGGTTTTGGAAGGTTTTTGTTTTATGTTTATGCAAATTTTATTTTAATTTAATTTATTTAATGTAAATTAATTTTTTTAATTTAAAATTTAATTTTGGTTTTTTTAAATCTTTATTTTTACAGATTTCTTTTGGGTTTTTTTTGTTTTTTTGAGTGAAAAGTGATTTCTGGGGGTATTTTTGGTATTTTTTGAGATTAGTGTGAATGTTTTTGAATGTTTTGATAACTTATTTGATTAATTTGGGAATTAATCTTATTATTTTCGATATTTTTGAATGTTTTTTCTCTTGTGGCCTCTGGGTGGGGGTGGTGAGCTTTTCTTCCTCTCTACAATTTTTCTCTTTTGTCCTCTGGGTGTCGCTTCCGGTAAGTATTTTCATTATTTTCTCAGTTGAGTTCCGGTCGTCATGGAGTGAAGACGTCTCCTGGTAAGCTCTCTGGTATTATTATTTTTTTGGGGGGGGGATGTTGGGTTTGGGGGTGTGTCTTTGTAATGTTTTTGTGGTTACTTTTTGGATGTTTTTGTGTTTCTTTTTGACTGTTTTTGTGACTGTTTTTGAATGTTTTTGTGTGTACTTTTTGGGGGGGGGTTCGCGGACCAGGCTCGAACCCTGGCCTGTGGAAAGAAAAGGGCGGGGTGGTGGTCTTTTTTTTCCATGGGCCAGGCTGGATCCCTGGCCCATGGAAAGAAAAGGGCGGGGTGGTGGTCTTTTTTTGGGGGGGGGGGTTTCGCGGGCCAGGCTCGATCCCTGGCCTGTTGAAAGAAAAGGGCGGGGGGGGTGTCTTTTTTTTCCACAGGCCAGGCTCGATGGCTGGCCCATCGAAAGTAAGGGCAGCGGCGGCGGGGTTTTTTGTTGTTTATTTTTCGTGCGCCGGCTGGCCCGTCAAAAGAAAGGGCAGCGGCGGCGGGGTTTTTTTCACACGCAGGCTGGCCCATCGAAAGGAAGGGCAGCAGCGGCAGGGGGGGTTCTTTTTTTCGCGCGCCGGCTGGCCCGTCGAAAGGAAGGGCGGCGGCGGGGTTTTTCCTTTTTTTCGCGAACCAGCTGGCCCGTTGAAAGGAAGGGCAGCAGCGATGGGGTTGTTTTTTCATTTTTTCGCATGCCAGCTGCTTCAGCGTTCTGCGCGCTAATGGCGCACAGGACGCTGGGGCTTGTAGTTTTGCATGCACTTGTTTGGTTACTGCAGCGGGTTTTTTCCTGCGGCTTTTTTTTTGATTGGCTGCGACGTTTCCGAACGTTCCTTTTGCTGCGCCGCTCAGTCTGATTGGCTCTGGTGCGGCACGGCGCAAGGAACGTTGGGAATTGAAGTTCCCCCCTTTTTTTGCGTCCGGGGGACTCCTGCCCCACGGCCAAAAATTTCAACCTGACAGTTACCTGTGAACCCCGTTCGGGCAAGTGCACGGAGGCTTGGACGGGGCCTGGTGCAACATCCTTTGTCACATTCCAATGGTTAACGCACCATTTTATAGGTATAGATGTAATATCCCTAAAAGCAGCCTATATGAAAGTATCTGAACCACCCACTGTGAATCTCAATACATCATTAATGTCTGATTGGCAGTACAGTTTGTAGTTCTTCCAATTCAGCATTTTGGGTGGAACAACTAGGACCAGAAAGTCCAGAAAGGATTGTCTGTTCCCATAGTCAAACAGCTGTTGCAAATCCTGATAAAAGAAAGATGTATCAGAAGACTAAACCTCAAACTTTTTATTCATTGCATGTTCTATACTGGTGGTTCCCAATGTGGGGCCCATGCCCTGCAGGGGACATCAATTCCCAGAAACCTATGTCAGTCCATCGGCTGATCAGTGTTTTGGGGAATTGACTTACGCTTCTGGGAACTGAAGTCCAAAAACCAAAGGTTGGGAACCATTGTATAGCCTTAGTCTTTCTCTCTACCGTTGCTGCATTCTTATTACTGTACTTCCAATGAGAACTACTGAACACAATAAATGTTGGTTTTGCTGACTAAAGAAAAGATACCTTTTAGGCTTTTACAGAGGAAACCATAAACTCTAAGGCTGTTTTTCCTACTGATGAAGCCTTGCCTTGAACACCTCTGAAACATTTCCAACCAAACATTGGATAACTTACTGTCTCCTGTTGCTGAGAGTATTAAGTTAGGTTTCAATGAATAATTGTTATCTGGTGATTATGTCCCCACTGTTGGGTCTTGCGAGGAAACATTCTGTATAGAAGTCTTCAGGGCATTTGTGCTATAATTTAGGTAAAGGTAAAGGTTTCCCTTGCTCGAAAGCCAGTCGTATCCGACTCTAGGGTGCAGTGCTCATCTCTGTTTCTAAGCCGAAGAGCCAGCGCTGTCTGCTTCTGCAGACGTTTCCGTGGTCATGTGGCAGGCATGACTAGACACCGGAGCGCACGGAACGCTGCTACCTTTCCACCGAAGTGGTCCCTATTTATCTACTTGCAATTTCTTGCTTTCGAACTGCTAGGTTGGCAGGAGCTGGGACGAAGACGGGAGCTCATTTCCATCCTGCAGTACTCAGGAATCGAACTGCTGACCTTCCGCTTCCCAGTCAGCATCTTAGCGACTTGAGCCACTGCAGTTCCTGTGCTATAATTTAGCTCAGTTTTATTACACAGGTAATTGGTGGTGAAATGTTTTTTCACTTTTCTTAAGATTTCTGGTTCTGAGTACACTACAAGATCAACTATCTGTTCAACCCTTGCTTGTCTGGTCAGCCTTTACCCTAGTACTAACTATTAATTCACAAAAGAGTTTGGGATTGGTGTATAGGGATTGCATTCCTTTATACACACCTTCATGCGGTGGGGTGTAAATTTTAAAATAAAGTCATAAATTAATAAATTAGAGCTATGCTAGTGCTTATAATCAATAATACAGCTTTCCCTTGTCATATCTGCCTGTCAACCTCCTTCTTCCCCTTCTCAGTAGTTATGTCTCATTCATAATAGGTGATATGAAATTATTTAAGATTTAAATGCAAACTGTGAAGTGTTGTTTGTACATTTTATAGTTACATTTGTAATCTAAGGCTAGAAGAATGCTTTGAATGGTAAAAAAAAAAACACCTTAGTTTCTGAAGGGTGGAGAACGGTGTCTACTCTGTGTTTTTTGCATGGGAGCATTTTTACTTCCTGGGTCCATTTGTGATCTTGGTAAAAAAACACTCTCACCCTACACCCTGTGAAGTGTTATTGCTCTTCTGAGGCGCCTTGGTGTGTTCTGAGTAGTAGATGAAAGTACTATTTTCCTCCTTGTAGTCTCTAAGGACTGGATAGACTGAAAGAATAGCAGGTCAGGTTCATCATTCACCTTGTTCTTCTGGACTGAAAACAGCAGATGTTCTGAGACATCACTCTCCAAGTTAGAGCCATCTGGATATGCTTTAATTTCTTACCTCCAGCCCAGAGAACAGATAAAATCTTTGTTTGAGAACAGTTCATGCCTCTACTTTTGTCCAGGCTTCTTCATACATCATACAAGTTATTAAAAGAGACAACTAAACCACAAAAATATAATCTGGGCATCCACAAAATGGCTGCAAAAGGCACAATGCAGATATAAATACAGATTTGCAACCACAACTTAATTTAATTTAATTTTTTGACTTGTTCGCCACCCAGTCAGGGGGCCCCGACTCAGGGCGGCTTACATAATCTAAAACCCCATACAATAGAAACAGTTTTAAAAACTCCCACCCACAAACTGATAGTACTGCATGGAAAAAATTACTTTTTTTGGTTCAGAATACCTACAATTTTCTGCCCTGCATCAGGTTTAGGTTTCTCACTTTACCTTGAGTTAGGTTTCTCATTTACACACATATATGGTGTGTCTAAAGAATTCTAGGAGCCCTGGTGACACAGTGGTTAAGCTGCTATACTGAAACCAAAAGGTTATGAGTTCAATCCTGACCAGGGCTCATGGTTGACTCAGCCTTCTATCCTTCCAAGGTTATTAAAATGAGTACCCAGCATATTGGGGGGAAAATGCTAATTAACTTGTGAACTGCCCAGAGAGTGCACTAAGCGCTATGGGAGGGTATATAAATGTGATTGCTTTGCTTTAATCCAAAAAGTATCTTTTCTCGGCTCAGGCCAATTAAAAATGGCTAGGCCAGTCCTGTTAACCTTAGGCATGTCTGCAAATGCTATCCAAATTCACTGGCAGTACTTCACCACACAGATTCAGCAAACATAGGGAACAATTCTATAATTGGAATAGCAGCATGTGGCATTGTCAAACGAAGAGTCCAGAACAGTAAAGCTGCTTAATTGAGTTTCCATCAGGTCCAGTTGTTCAGAATAATCCAGGAAGCATCTGTCTGGATGAACTCTGAGCTGTATATTCTGAGTTACTGAATAAGGGCAATATCTTAAATCATTTCATCTGCTGCATCCCACTGATTCCTCTCAATTGTCCTTTTATATAACAAGTTGTACTTTGGTACCGGTAAATCTCTTGACAATCACCATACTAGTACACAAGTACTGTATTTTCTGGCATATAAGACTACTTTTTAACCCCGAAAAATCTGTGCCAAAGTCGGGGGTCGTCTTATAGGACAGGTACTTAACTGCAGCTTGTTTCCCCTTGCTTCATATGTCCGGCGCATATGGTGGGAGGTGCCGCGGCCGAGTCCCTGCTCTGTGCGGGGAGTATGAAGCAAGGGGAAGCAAGCTGCACACATCTTCCTGTACCTTGAGGAGGAGAACGTGAGTGTGGATTGGCTCTCCACCAGAACCTGCCCATTCGACTCGGAGGGCTGCGCGTCTTCGGGTTGAGTGTGGGTTAATTTTTATTTGGTGTGCATTGGAAGAGAGGTAGTCTTATACGGCAAGTATATTCCAAATTCTATATTTTAACTGGAAAAGTGGGGGTCGTCTTATACACCCAGTCGTCTTATACGCCGGAAAATACGGTACACAAAAGCAAAAGGCAGAGAGACCCTGTTTGGGTTAAGTTTTGTCTGTTCTGGCCAGGGAGACAAAATTCTCTGCAAACTGTTTTGCTTTTCACACCCAAATAAATTGCCTGTTGTTCCCAACAACTCTGGATAAGTTTTAAAGCGTTACTTTCAATCTAATATTCCACTGTGATAAGCCAAAGGCTGGATAAGTTTTAAAGCGTTACTCTCAATCTAATATTCCACTGTGATAAGCCAAAGGACATATGGCAGGCGTTTTCCATGAAAATAACATCATTTCTTATGTGTGGGTCTTGATTACATATTTAAGCATTCTGACATAAGGGTTACTTGAGGATGGGCATGAAATTAGATGACTAGTAAAATATATTGGTGGTGCTGCAGTGGCTCAAGTGGGTAAGAAGCTGAACTTGACGACTGGAAGGTCGGCAGGTCAGCAGTTCAAGACCCGAGTGCTGCACAACAGAGTGAGCTTCCATCTCTGCCCCAGCTCCTGCTAACCTAGCAGTTCAAAAGCAAGAAATTGCAAGTAGATAAATAGGTACCACTTCGGTGGGAAGGTAAACAGTGTTCCATGCACTCCGGTGTCTAGTCATGCCTGCCACATATCCATGGAAACGTCTGCAGATGCAGACAGCATAGCTCTTTGCCTGTGAATAGAGTCGGATATGACTGGCTTTCGAGCAAGGGCAAACTTTACCTTTACCTAAAATATTGCATTTCTTGTAAGAAGGAATACTTGACAGGAAAAGCCACATTTTTGTGTGTGCACACGCATGTGTGTGTGCTTTTTTGCATGTGTGTGTGTGCGTTTTCAATTTTTAAAAACCAGCTTCCTAAAATAAGACGAAAAAGAAAAGAGAGAACTAATTTTATGCTAACTGAACACAAGTTGACAGAACAAGCATGGATGGTGGCTGGGCCTATACTTTCTTTGAAAACTATTCCAGATGAGTAATTATGGACCCCTGTGATGCTCTGCTGCAAAAACCCCTGGACTTGCATACCAAGCAGTAGTATAACTAATAGTAATGGAAGCGATGATCAAGAGAACTTGGAACAACAACAGACTTTGTATGGTCTAAGTGCAAGTAATTGCTTTTGAAATTCCAAGTACATCCAATAACCTTTCCTTCCACCACACCCCCAGCCCCAGGTCATTTGCCATTCACCACAGACTTCTCCTTTTAACTAAAATTGCAGTGGCACTATGGCTCACTGCTTAGTTGTTTTGAGGCCTGTTTGTTTTTTCATGTCATGAGACAGATCTTCCCCTATTGGAAGCAGTACAAGCAATTATTTAGCCTGCTAAAATTATCTCATTGCAAAGAAACACAGGAAGCTGCTGCGAGACAGGGCTTGTAACTATGTGCTTATATATTTCAGTGCAGTAACAAAAAAGCAAAAACAAAAAACAAAAAACCTGAAAGGGCTTCAAAAAGAAACACTCTCAGGGGAAAGTTGGGTCACTCCAGTGTCTGGGAAATCTGGAAGTGTGGAGCCGGGACCGACCCCGAGGGCACAAAAGAGTGCACTAAGCATTCATCTGGTCCTGTTCCCAGTGATATATTTAATGTGCATTGGTGAACTAGAGGGGAAATTTCAAGCGAGGCAAAGAGCCATATTAGTCTTTTGCAGCAAAACCAATGAAGAATCTGGTGACACCTCAAGATCTACTAAGTTTTCTCTGGCCTAAATCTGATAAATATGATGCTGTCTGGTCCAGCATTTGGAGTCCATACATACAAAAACTACTTGTTAGCATTTAAGATGTTTTGTTCTTCAAGAGAAGAGTCACATCTTCCTGTTTTAAAAGTTTGCTTCAACAGGACCATGGGTACATTTATATAAATGAACGCTGTTTTACCCATGTCAGGATGGATGTTTTCCCCAATGTATTTCCTTGGTCTAGGAAATATCATCCCATGGCTACACAATTAACAATACCGATTACAATGGGACGAACAGTGTCTCTTTTGACAAAAGTATAGCTTAAATTTATTTATTTTATTTATTCATTATTTACACTTATATCCTGCCTATCGAAGGAACAAATCATTCCTACTCAGGGCGGCAAACATCATAAAACCAGTAATACAACAATCAAGAATTATTTAAAAAATTACACACAACAAAACTCCCAATAAAATCATCACCTAGCCAGAAAGTACCACAATCCAGGACCCTGAAAATGCAACCTATTTGAGACAAAAAGGAGCCAGAAAGCATTTCTAACAACCAGGAATAGGCAGCACATTCACAAAGGCCTCCTCAGAGAGCAATATTTTTAGTTGTTGTTTTAAAAAGACTGCAGGGATGGAGCCTGGCATAGCTCAGTTGGAATGGCGTTCCACAGCACTGGTGCCACCACCGAGAAGGCCCTTCTCCTCATCATGGCCAGGAGGGCTTTTGCCCAACTTTGGGTGATTCACCAGTTGCACCCGCTCCTAGACCGGGACTCCTTACTCATGGTCACTCATGCTCTGTTACCTCTAGACTAGATTATTGCAATGCGCTCTACATGGGGCTGCCCTTGACGACTATCCGGAGGCTGCAGTTGGTCCAGAATGCGGCTGCTCGGGTGGTGATGGGGTGCGGGCGCTATGCTCGCACCTCACCACTACTACAGGAGCTGCACTGGCTTCCAATTTGCCTCCGGGTGCAATTCAAAATGCTGGTTATTACCTTTAAAGCCCTATATGGTAGTGGGCCAGTATACCTAAGAGACCGCATCGCCCCAAGGTCTGTCCGTCCAACCAGAGCGGACCGGAGGGGCTCTCTGCTTGGACCATCTGCTAGAGGGGCCCGTCTCTCTAGCACAAGAAGGAGGGCCTTATTTGTGTTCGCTCTGGCCCTATGGAACCTCGTGCCAGTGGAACTAAGGCTTCAGATGGAATTGCTGCCCTTCAGGAAATATGTGAAAACATGGCTGGCGGGGCAGGTGTTGGGTCCTGAAGATGTTATGACCCCCACCTGCTGGTTGGTTTAATATCAAAGTAATTTTCCTCTTTTTAATGTGTGGGGGGTTTAGCGGGGTAATTTGTTTTAATGGGGTTGTTCTTGTTCTAAGGGTTTTTAAGATTGTATGCCGCCCAGAGTCTTTGTGAGTTGGGCGGCTATATAAATATGAATATAAAATATAAAATAAAATGGCCTTTCTAGCCAATCTCAGGGTCGGGACCTGAAGCTGTGCCGATATTGAGGAACGAGTGATGCGGGCTACTGTCCTTAGGGGGAGACGTTCCGCAAGGTAAGAAGGTCCCAAACTGTTTAGGGCTTTAAAAGTTAGCCCTAGCACCTTGTACCTGATATGGAAAGGGACGGGTAGCCAATGCATACCTGCCAAGGCTGGCGAGATATGCTCAAATTTTCTCACTCCCGTAATCAGCCTGGCTGCTGCATTTCAGGGTTTTTTGCTTAAAGGAAGACATAATGCCCCAAACCACTAAAAAAAAAACTGGACTGAACAACAGCAAGTATATGTAAAATAGGGTAAGGCCTCACTTGTTTCAAAGAAAATACACTGCCCTTCTCTAATATTACGTAGCAGCCCAGATGAGTGGCTTTTATTGCATTTCCAAACAGTGCTGCAGTGGGGCAAGACGGTGGTGGCGGTGGCAGGGGAGAACAAAACTGCTCTACAGCAATTCAGGACTGCTGGATTTCAGTTCATTCAATCTACTGGTCTCAAAAGGATTAAAACAGACAAAATTCCAGCACTCAGGTGAAATTTACATGGGTAGTGGGTGGCCCAAATCTAGGCTAGCTAGGGTTACAAAATCTGTCTTGTTAAGTTTCTAGATGAAGTCAGACAACCCAAGTCCTGCTGAAAGCCAAAATTTTACCCTCAGATACTGCCACATCCCACAAAAAGCTCAGAATAGACATTTTAGCCAATTTAAAAACATGAAAACAGGAAGTGCTCAGACATTTACTTCTGGTTTGGGGTTTTGTTTTTAGAGGAACTGAGGAGATGTCCCCAACTCGAGTCTCCCATGCCACAACCACTCTCTTGGACACCTTCAGAAACAAACAAAATACTATTTGTCTAATTGTTTTACAACATTTTTCAAAAGAATGCTCAAGCTCTTGGGACAAAACAGATTTTTTAAAGCTCCATTGGACCCTATGAAGCCTGTGAGGCTTTCTAACCATTTGCAAACTATCCAGTTTTGATGTAGACCCTGACCGCATTCAACACATTGTCAATTTGTGGTTTTCTCAACCCAATCCTGGGGAGAACAATATTCTTGCACTATCAATAGTTTTAATTCAACATCATCATAAAAACGCATTATACCATCTCACCACCATTTAGTCTCTTCTAAATTATGAAGCTGATGGGTGAAATGGTGTGGCTACATTGCAGTCTTGTAAGATCTTACTAATGTGAGAAAATGGGAAGTTAGCTTATTCTGAAAATTACACAGTCAAAAAGCAGTCTGAATGTTAAAAAAAGAAAGGAAAGGAAATCACTTTATATCTGCTGAAAGTCATGGTTTTTGTGTGAGAGAAAGAAAATAAATGGCAATTGCCTGGGGGACAGTCCTGAAAAGCAGAAGATGGATTTGAAAATAATAAACATATTGAGTTGCAATTTTTCTGTTAAAACAAAAACAAGAATACCACCATGAAATGTAAGTTTGGGAGATTTATGAACAGAAGACTATTTAATCATGCCAAGAATCCCAGCAGGTAGATTAGATGGGTCAGAAAAGGTAATTTCTTGTTTTATGAAAAAGAGTAATTGATAAGCCTTTTAAATTACTGTATGTGGATTCAGAAAGTAGGAAAGAAACTTTATTTTGAAAATATACAAAACAAGAGAGCTAACAAACTTTTTTTTTTTGGGGGGGGGGAGGGAGAGGTTCTGCCTCAAGTGTGGTGGAAATTTTATTCATTTCTGTCAGTTCTGCTAATGCTCCATGAAACTGAGAACCCGAGACAGGGCTGTTGACCTATGGCTGAGCTCCTATGTGGTGCTGTATTAAAAGCAGATTTATTTCATCCACTGAAGTTTATTTACATCCCTACCTTTCACACAATTACTCATGCAAGGGTACCCTTATAAAGGTTAGTGAGCAATAAAAACTAAAATAAAGCCACAAGTCCTTTTTCTGCTCTATAAAGACAAGATCCATGTCATTTTGCCCGTACAGAAAAAGCTCACATAAAACAGACCCTAATAAAATATCACACACACTGCCAATAACTAGAATGAGTTGGGCGGCTATATAAATATGAAGGTAAATAAATAAATAAATATCCGAATTCCATTTTAGCCCTGATACTAGCATGTCGAGAGCTGATACGAAACAGTGGAGGGGGCAATACAAAGGCCGCAGCCAACAATCCGTTAGGGGAGGCGCTCTCCCTGATGGATCGTGGCTGCCACCTTTGCATTTCCCCATCAACTGTTTCGAAGGCTGACATGAAGCAACCTTCGAAACAGTTGAGAGGGAAATGCAAATGCGGCAGCCAGCGATCCATCTGGAGAGGGCCTCACCCTTCTGGATCGCTGGCTGCCTCCTTTGTATTACCTCGACCACTGTTTCGAGAGCTAACATGAAACAGTGGTGGGGGTAATACAAAGGTGGCAGCCAGCGACCCGCCAGGGAGAGTGCCTCCCCTGATGAATTGCTGGCTGCCGTGATTGCATTTCCCCCTCAACTGTTTCAAAGGTTGTTTCATGTCAACCTTCGGGAACAGTTGAGGGGGAAATGCAAACGCAGCAGCCAGTGATCTGTCAGGAGAGGCGCTCTCCCTGCTGGATCACTGTCTGCCTCCTTTGTATTACCCCCACCGTTGTTTTGAGAGCTAACACAAAACAGCAGTGGAGGTAATACAAAGGCGGCAACCAGCGATCCGCCAGGGAGAGCGCCTCCCCTGACAGATTGCTGGCTGCCACCTTAGGCATTTCACCCTTAGGCGGCATGGAAGGGGCAGCAGGCAGATCGTTCCCTCAGCCTGGGCTCTGTCTGCCTCGGTAAGGCAGGGCCCTGGGCTGAGCTGTTTTAGGTGTGCACTGGCCGTTTTTTATGCATGCGCCAGCTGTCCCACCTCCTCCGCGCTCGCGTCCTCCTGCCTGATTGGCTGAGGGGTGGTGTGGTGTGGAGGACGCTGGGAAGCGTAGGGTTTTTTTTGTTCGGGTTCGTGGGGCGTTGGCCCCACTCTCAGCTTCCGGACCCTTGCAGGAGTGATCTTTGGGACTTAAGGTAAGTGTGGCCGACTCATTACGGGATTGGCTGGACGTGTGCGGACACGCACGGCCACATCCCATTCTTATAGGTAAAGATTTATTTCTTGATGATTTCTGACTGTTTAAAAATGTTGTACAAACTATATGTTACAGATAATTCATCATTATCATTATCCATTGCTCTAATGACAGGTCACCTGGATTGTATTGTTGCTGAGATCAGCCAGTAAATTGAACTTTCAGAGATAACAGCTTAATTCTCTTCTTCAGGGCGGTGATTTTCCAGACTGCATTCTGAAGGAACCCTAAGAAACCTCTGAAGCTTGCTCCTGAGCAACAGCCCATTTCAAAACTTAGAGACATTACTTTTATTTTAGACTGTTAATTCTCCCAACAGCATGGCCATGGATACTCTAGAATTTGGTCCAAAATTAACAGCATCAAGCTGTGATCAAACCAGATCTGACAACAACTGACTTGCATTTCAAAAACCAGGCCTGCTACTAAACACCAAATAAAGTGGAGACTCTGGAATTTTAAAATGCCATAGAATCATAGGACAACTCATCTTTCACAATGATTTTCAAGGAAAGACGTTTTTGTGAAGCAGTTCTCAGAATGGCAAGGTACAAAAGGATCATGAACTGAATTCTACAAGAAAATGCAGAGCATCATTTCTCTATCACACTCTACATGATCTCTGACATACAGATTGCCCTGTGAAAGCAGCAGGACATCTGCGTGCACAAACACTAGCTAACATTCTCTTGTCACAAATGGCAAATGAAAGAGAGCCATTGTGTATGTCAGGAGTTCTCAACCTTTTAAAGCCGGGGGCCAGGTCACACTCCCTCAGACAGATTCGGGGCCTGGACAGCCATTTTGCCCTTCCTCCACCACATGGCATTTCCTGGTGTGGTGGAGTCAGTGGGAGGCCACATGAAATGGTGCCATGGGCCGCATTCAGGCCATGGGCCACAGGTTGAGAATACCTGGTGTATGTGATAAAAATAAAAATGATTCTGGCCTGCTTTTGCCACACAATATGAGAACATTCATTTTAAGCATTCTCTATTAAACTTAAAAGATCTTTTTGTTTATTTGTTTTATAGTAATTATTTGATTCAGAACACCTCCAACATGGAGCTGGATTGGTGTACCATTTTCATGACATTTAAGTCTAGCACATGCTGCTGGAAATTGGGTAGACATGGACACTGCTCTATGAGGCAAGGTATTAAAGTGAACCAGCTTGCCATGGAGACTAGCTTTTTAGAAAGGAAAATAAACCAAACTACAGACATGAGAGGCCAGTTATCCTTGCATTTTCCAGTCAGGCTGGGAAAGCCATCTGCCAGAAATACTGAAAAACCGCTAACAGCCAATGTGGGCAATCTTAAGTTATATATACCAATAGAAACATTTCTTCACCATATCTGCCTATGCCACTGCATGCTACAACCACAGTTATTTGATATCAGCATGGACTCAACACATTTGAGGAGGGCCCATCAGCACATCACATCATTACATGCAAATAACTGTACATGCACCATTTTCCTACTAGGTCGTTGTTGTTGTTTAGTCGCACAGTCGATTCCGACCTTTTGCGACCCCATGGACAATTGCACGCCTGGCACCTCTGTCCTCCACCAACCTCAACCCACCCAACTCTGTGCCCATTGCATCTACTAGGTGGACCTAAGCCTTTAAGGAGGAGGAAAGATGTTTGAGCGTGTTGTCATGCAAAAATACTGGTGGGAAGGGGCCAAGGATCATAGAATGCAGAAATATCTCAATTAGAGCTTATGTGTCAGCCCATTTTTTAAAATACCAAACTGAGACATACTGAGGCCCAAAGCAATGTCAAATTAAAGCAGGATGCAAATGGCCTGTATTCAGAGACACAACCAAGTTGCTTGTTCCTTCTGAGCTTTCCTCACTTCTCTTCCTACACTTCCTTCGAAAAAATAAATAAATTCATGAGCAACCATAAACATATTGCATGATTATTAGCTGACACAACTGTTTAGAGCCTTTGAGAAAAGCATCATTTTGAAAGTATGTCCAACTTCTCCTCCAGATGATGTAATCCCCAACCAGATGTCAAGCTTGGTTACAACTGTAAATTCTTCATGTTGGAGTTGGACTGGCTCTTTTAAACATTCTCCTGTTTTTAGGTATGAATTCAGTCCCTTGCAGCCAATGGTATAACAGAGGCTAATGTTATTCAACTGCAAAATGTCTTTCACAGCATGAACAAATGGTTCACTTTGTAGCAGGTTACAGAGGCTGAGCCCAGCTGCTTCACTTCACTCTGTGCTCAGGCGGTTCATGTGATGATGAAAAGTCCTTGAAGGACGCACTTTCCATAAAACTGCATTTCAGAGGATAAATTAGGGCCTTGAATTCAGAAAGACATGGAAGAATGTTCACATGGAGGCATTATGATAAGTACAGTTCTGCAGGGTCACACAAACAGAAATACTTTGCATCATGTACCAACCGGAAACAGTCAATCTCCCTAAAAGAGTGAAAACACATTCTGCTGCTAATAATAATATTTTGGCAAATACTAAAAAAAAGTATTTAATTATTTTTAGCCAAACTGTGCATAACTGAGTCTAGGTGGACAGAAGGTAGACCTATGATAGATCTGCAAGGATTTCCAACCCGCACCATAAATAAAATTGCTGCCTCTATCCTACATTCACCCTAAATTATACCAACGAAATGAAGAATGATTAGAGTAACCAGAAGTTGATTTTTATTTAGAAGGCCGATGATCTCTATTCTGATTTTCAAAACAAATAGTTGGGTTCAGAATTATCCACATTTTGTGAATGTCCTTTTTACTAGAATACTAGCAGAGATTGCCCGGCGGTGCCGGGCTGTTTTAAATTGTGTTGCAAGGGATAAACTTTTTGGTAATTTATGTAAAAAAGAGGTGTGTTGGTGATTAGGAGGTTTTTTGGGTGTGCACAACCACCACCACCCATACAATACCACTCCAACCACCAACACACACATTAAAAATTCCTGGCAAGGCAGGAGTGTCGTGTGTGTGTTGTCCCGCCTAACCCTTCCAGAGCCAGGGGACCCTGCAGAGAGGGCATCTCCCCCAGGACACCCCGTTATTAAAGAGAAGAAACCAAGCTGTTTCTTCTCTTTTAAAACGGAGTGTTTGGAAGAGGGGGTGTATTCAATCCCCTCTCCCTGATCCCCTGGGTTTGGTAGGGTTGGGGGGACAAAAGGGGTCTGTCCCCCCAATCCTTCCACAGCCAGGGGACCCAGCAGAGAGGGGAACATCTCTCCCCCCCAAAAAAAACCACTCCATTTTTAAAGAGAAGAAACCAAATGGAGTGTTTGAAGGTAGGGTGGATTCGTTCCCCTCTCCTGGGTCTCCTGGGTCCAAAAGGTCCTGGGTCTGTCTCCTGGGGACAGATCCCTTTTGTCCCCCCAACCCTTCTGGACCCAGCACCTTTCATTGCCTCCCTCACCCACCCCCTAACCCCCACCGACTTGGATTTTCCTGGTTCCCTCCAGCTGGGTCTTTCAAAGTCTTCCCATCCGGCTCCCACCATTTTTTTTTAAAGTCAGCGCGCGTTCCCAGCCTCCTCTGCACTCATATCCCTCAGCCTGATTGGCTGAGGGGTTGCAAAGTCAAAGGACGCTGGGAATTGAAGTCCTTTTTCTTTGTTCGCGTTCGTGGGTCTCCTGCCCCACTGGCGCATTTCTCAACCCGACAGTTACCTGCGAACCCGGTTCGGGCAAGTGCACAGAGGCTCAGTCGGGGCTAGTGGGGCCTGGCTAAACATCCTTTGTCACATTCCAACGGTTAACGCACATATTTATAGGTATAGATGATTGGCTGTTTTTGGCAGAATCCTTTCCTAGCATGCCTTGGAGATTCCTAGTATTACCCAACGATCTCCCATACGATAGCTAAGCAGACCCACCTGTACTTAGCTTCCAATGTTAGACAAGAATAGTGGAGAACCAATGTTGCAGACTTGCATTCATTGGGAGAAACTACTTTTAATCTTATATCTGTTATACTGATATAGTCTTTTTACCCTGATCTCTTATTGGCATACAAAAATGCAGAAGATCTTGTCTCATTATGATGAATCTATTTTCCTAATGCTAGTAGTAGTGAGACCAGGGATGGTTAAGCAGTGGAAAGTGCCTCCAGACTACACAGTAACAAACTGAACATAGATAGAGGGGGAAAAAACACCAATATTCTGATATCGGATTTGCAAGAGGTCAAGCAAGATACATTCTTAGAAAGTTGGTTCCCTTCCTTCTTTTATGTAAACAGCTGGTCATTTGATTTATGCCTGCTACCATCTTAACTCTCTCGAAAAGACTGTCTCATCTGTCTCAGTGGACCACACTACTCTAAACATCAAGTAAGACATCAATTCCAATGAGTACACTGATCAACCATAGTAATTTGCTGGTAAAGGTTTCCCTTGCTCGAAAGCCACTCATATCCGACTCTAGGGTGCAGTGCTCATCTCTGTTTCAAAGCCGAAGAGCCAGCGCTGTCTGCTGCTGCAGACGTTTCCGTGGTCATGTGGCAGGCATGACTAGACACCGAAGTGCACGGAACGCTGTTACCTTCCCACCGAAGTGGTCCCTATTTATCTACTTGCAATTTCTTGCTTTCGAACTGCTAGGTTGGCAGGAGCTGGGACGAAGACGGGAGCTCATTCCATCCTGCAGTACTTGGAAATCGAACTGCTGACCTTCCGCCTCCCAGTCAGCGTCTTAGCCACTTGAGCCACTGCAGTCCCTATGGTAAAGAAGCTATTTTTTATGATACTCCAAATTATTTTTAAGTAGCAGCCTAATTAGGGAGAGTATTACAATTTGCATTAAAATGACATGTGACAGCTTATTGAGAAAAATACTGTTCCCAATACATATCTCCATCTTCTTCAGCTCTGATGATTTGCAATTGGCTATAATATTTTATGAGATTCCGCAGCATTGTTCCCATTGCTCCAATGACTAAAGGAATTTCCCCCAATTCTTTACCTTCAACTCCGGCATCTCCTGGAATTGCAGATTTCTATAGTTTTAAAACAGTGAAATCCTTATTTTGTTAAGCCTATTCAACTACTACACATTTATACCTTCACACAGCATTGTGATTTGGCATTCTTGTTTAATGAAGGTACATTTGTACAGTATTTTTAAAGGCTTCGTAGCCCAGGGTTACCAATCCACTTTGGAGTTGTGACACAGCTTTGCCACTATCCTATACCATCAGAGTGATGGATGACTTTGGAGCAGACAGATTTGGAGCAGATGATTTGGGGGTGTTTCTATACCCCCTAATACCAGTGGCTGTCTAGCTAAAGAACAAGCTGGAGCTTTGCCAGATGGCAGAACAATTGAGACTGGTTTTATTTCCTCCGCCCCAATACTCCCTCTGCAGGGAAGATGATAACAGAGTCATAAATAGGCAGGTTGAGCAGGGATTTAACTAAATGCAGTTCACTAAAATTAAGAGGATGTCCTTCCCCAAAAAAGCTTCTGGGTGGGCACAGATCTGCCCTTCCATGTATTTGCTGCTGGGCAGAGGGAAGAAGTGCTCCCATTGGGCAACTGGGTAGATGGGTGGGGTGAACTCTGTGCTGGGGTGACTGAACTGGTGCCCGCAGAGAGGGCTCCGAGTGCTACCTCTGGCATGTGTGCCATAGGTTCACCATCACTGCTCTATATCACATCTAGTCATTCTTCCCTGAGCAGAAGGAAACACAGAACAGAAGGTCTCAGAGGAGAACCAATATTGCCACTGTATATTCAAGCATTCCTACTCATTCCCTTCCCATATAGGCTACTTTTATGCAGCCCAATATTAACCAAAAGCCCAGCTAAGCCCAAGGTCCAAAATAGGTACTTATGGGTCTGAGCAGGAGGGAACCAAAACCAGATACACTTGGCTGGTACTTCAAGACCCCAATAAATCTCAGTGACTCAGATGGCTCTCAAACCACTGGCTTCTTGTACTCTGTTCTCCCAATGTCTTGATTGATTGAGGAAGGTGAGAAGGTAGCAAAATTGGCTATCTAGATGTGGAGATCCCTGCAATCCCAAGAACATGGCCCAGCTGCATTCTCAAATCTGGGGGACCTGTAAGATCATTCAAAACATTTGCCAGATATCTCGTCTCCATTCCACAACACTCACGCAAGCAACATTTCAGTAACTAAAGCAGATTGGCTATCGATCACAAGTACATTATGTTGCTTCCAAAGGAAGTATTTAATTAAGATTTTTTAAAAGCATATTAATAAAATTGTTGTACAATAGGTAACAGTCCCTAATACAGTACTGGAAACTTAATAATAAATTAATCTCCAGCAGATATTTAATCACATATGTGATGCACAAGACACTCAACCACAATACTTCAGCTACAAAATGAGAATGGTTTTTACTGGTAAAAATAGATAATATAGTATCACATAAAAGAATTGCCTTATATGCTATTACATTACATTTTAATTATATCAACCCCCACAGGGTTTTGTGACATCTGTAATGAGTGCTTTTACCAGTTCCATTTACCTGTGAATTCTCATGGCTGAGCAAGAATTTGAATTATATACAATAAACCACATTGGTGCTCATAAAATAAAACGAATAATAGAAGAATTACCAAGCAAAACCAGGGACAAAAATATTAATTTTCTTTAAGTGTCCTGGATGATATTGAACAATCTAAATAAGAAGTGTTTGGCTGCAAATGATTTCAGTTCCGAAAAATAGTACTGTAACAGAGGTTTCACATACCTTCTCTAGGCTGACAAATCAATGATCCAATTATTCTCTTAAGAGTAGCAACAGTTTTCCATTTGAATGACAGTGACTGCTGTGCGCAATAAAAAGCACAGTCAGAAGAATCTGAAAATAAATCTCAATAAGCTAACATTCAGGAAAGATGCCAAATATAAAGGTTGATGAGAAAACCAGCTATGGATGGGAGTCATCGGGAATTATAATTCTCATTATTATGAACTGCATCCAGATTTAGTCACACTTGGAAGAGACCACAGAAATCAATTCTTTTTTATTGGTATGTATGACTAAATCAGGATTCAGTTCATTGACACAGTGAAATCAGGAAAGATTCACAGGCTGCCACTCTTAACGTATCCAAGCAATAACTACAGTTTTGTTTTCATTATGGTTCCTCTGCTGCCATTAAAGTTTAAATAGGAACCTGAGAAGATCACGCCTCCCTCAAACCTGGAAGATGACATCAAAGAAATGTAACTAAAGCAATCCTGCAACTATGCTAAATTCCAAATCAATGCTTGTAGCTTTATTTTTTAAAAATAATTTGTTGCTCATTATTTATAATTTTTGGAAATTACTTGTATGAGTTACAGTAATGCCTCAAGTTACATATGCCTCGAGTTACATAAAATTCAACTTACATAAAGATTTTGTGCTAAAACCATGTGCCGATTTACACGATTTCCTATGGGTTTGCTTCGAGTTACATAAAGATTCTTTTTCCTATGGGTTTGCTTTGAGTTACATAAAAAGTTCATTTTTGCTATGGGTTTGCTTCGAGTTATGTAAAAAAATAAATTTTCCTATGGGTTTGCTTCGAGTTACATAGAAAGCCGATTTAAACAAAAGCCTACGGAATTTACTTTTTTTCGTAAGTAGGGGTTTTAATGTATTTGTTACCATGATTTTGAGATTAGCAAATTATATATTTAGCTAATTTTTAAAATGAAATAATGAAATTCAAATGCAAGAATGGCTCTACATTTTCTGAAGTGATGTTCCGAAAATAATATTTGGGGAGTAAAGAATACTCCTAATATTGCATTATAGATATTACCTGGCCAGGTTATCCTGCTATGGTAATGGAGTAGACCATACTGCCAGCTACTCAATGCTGAGTGTCAGGTGGTGGTTAACTAACCTGACCACACTGAGGACTAATGGCCTTGGATGGTGAAGTCCACAGGGAAGGGTGATGGTCCCCAAGTGGATTAAATCCCACTCTGAATCCATCTTGGTGGACGGCAGCAGCTTCATAAATACTGGCCTGGTACGGATGAGGACTTTGAGTGCCAAAAGGGCTCAGGGCCAGAAAATGACTCACGGAACTGGATCAGTGGTACGGGTGTCACACTGTGATGCGGAACACAGATGAAAGGCCACTGCATTATATTCTCAGGACAGTCACGATAGCTGATCACCATGTTAATCGCCAATATTCAGATTCAGATACAGTAGAAGAAGAAGATATTACCTGTGATTAGATTAAATTTGTCTGCAAAATAAACCCCCAAACAGCATGTTTCAGGTACCAGCAAGCTGTATTGGACAACTGAGTTATATTCCAGGATGCTGTACATGTTTATTGATTTCCGTGTGTTTTTTAAAAAATATTGTTTTAAGTTAGCAATATTTTAATATGTTTCTTTTTTTATGATACAATTTAGTTTCAGTCTAGCTGTTCCCTTTTTAAAAATCAGGAAAAATCAGGAAATAGGTGCCATAAAAGTGAAATAAAATCCAGGTCTAATTAATAGGTATGTCAAATCAGTAGCTCTGGTGAATACCCATTCTTGTCCTAGTTCAAGATATGTGATGCTTATTTAGCTTTGGGACTTGTATACTATTCTCCAAATAGTTTGCTTCAGCCACTGTATATCAACTTAAATTAAAGACAATACAAAAACTTTCCATACGTAGGCAAAAAGGGGCTATCATTCCGGAGAAGCAGCATGAGAGAATTGCTAGACTCGGGAGAAAAGATGTATGGATTTCACCCAATTATAGAATTATTCTTGCAAATTATTTGTACTTAGAAAAAAGTTTAGAATAGCCTTCTTCAAGGAGATGCCCTCAACATGCACTAAATTATAATCTCCAGTAAACAATTTATTTTTTTGGAGATGATGAGCATTATAAATTGAAACTCCTGGACTAGACTGGGTTGGAACAGAATAGTCTAGAATGGAGGGCTAGGTGCAGGTCTGATGGGGCCTTCAACAAAGCATTATGTAGTTGGTTACCCACTGGCTTTGTTGGCTGCAGCAGAGAACTGCTCTCCAGTCCAAAATGGGTGGCAGAATCAAAGAGCTGACATTTCATCAGAGGCAGCTGAGGAAATCGATATAGGGGAAGAGGCACAAACAGCAATTGCCATTTTCTTTAAAAGGAAGGCCATGGAAAAGCACTACCAGCAGAGTACTTGCTGGAGTATTGGAGGTACAATTCCAAACCTAACTAGCTACTGTCAGAAGGTACCAAATGATGATGTATGTCTTGATTAGACCCACTTTTGTACTGAGGATACAAGGATTGCCGTACAAAAGAGATAACACATTTATTAGAGCAGTATAGCTCTTTAAAAACAAAGGCTATTATGTACAGCAGACTAAAAGCATGAAAAGGTTTGAAACAAAGCGCAAATGAAAAGAGCACTTTAGCAATACTGGTTACATCAAAGCCCAAATGTCTAGAGCTTTCTGTAAAGGCTTGTGTATAGAAAATATTTAGTCAACCTCTACAGAGATTTTTTTTAAAAAAAACAGATAAGCTTCTGCTCAGAAGCCTTCCTCAATGCTAGTAATGTGTCTGTAGCGACAGAGTCCAGCAGCTTAAAACCATATCAGTAGTGTTCCTCTGTTATTCTTCACGCGTACATTCTTATGGACCAGGGTTTCATCAATGCCTTCTGATAAACATAATCATATTCCAAGATCTTATTGCTAAAAACACAAAACAGATGAACAAATCGAGCTCTTCCATATACTCATACAGTGGTAAAGCAAAAACAATTCATTTGGTATTTATAGCAATACAAATTACAGTGATACCTCATACAACATCCAAAGTTGGTTCCACAAGTTTGGACTTTATATGGATTTGGACTTTGTATGAGGCATGCAAAATCCTAACCGCGATGCCTCATACAACGTCCAAATCCTTGCTGCGATCCCTCGTACAACGTCGTTTCCATAGAGATGCATTGTATTGTAACAGCACAGACTTCAGGGCAAAGTCAAGGAAACAGACAGGAAACTGGCAGCACTTTAAGAAATCATTGTCTAAAGGCTAAATACATTACAAAAACATGTCAAACAACCCTGATTGTGCAAGAACCTGAAGAATGCTGCAAAAATCCCAGGAATGCTTCTAAAAATTCTGATGGAAAATTCAAAAAAATCCAAAATCACGCTCAAAACCACTCCTAAACACTTTTTGCCTTGTGCAAAAACCCAAAAGAGCAATGCACGCATGTGTCCTGCCTTTTATACTGCCCAGGCACAATGCAACCTGGGAAAAACCGAATGCCTCATACAAAGTCGAGCGACTTTGTATGAGGTAACTTTTTTCAAGAAATTAGGCGATGTTGTATGAATTTGATGTTCTACGAAGCAGACTTTGTATGAGGTATTACTGTACTTAGAAATCTTTCTGCAAACACCCTTGCACCCACCTAGTATCAAACCTTCAATTTATTTAAGTAACTGAGTGCCCCACTCAAGCCCCAGCCTTGAGTTTGCAGTTGCTGAGCAGAGCAGTTAAAGATAGGACCTTTCAGAAGCCATAATTCATAGGATCGCCATAAGTCAGAAGTGACTTGACAGCATCCACAGTTGTGTGCACCCATTTGATTAAAAATACAGTGATGGTTATTTATGACCAAGCAACAAGTGGTATGATGCAAAGCTAAGATATGTCAAGAGATTTTTAGATCTTGAAGTAGGATCAGTATTGTTGTGTATGTAACTTTAATAGTGCTTAAAACAGTTTGTAATTATTATTGCGGGATCGGGGTGATCTTACATTTTGTCTTCTTCATGGTGCTAAGTTATTGCGGGACTTGCTTTCCCGTCCTTTCTAACAAGATGCGTGAAGTCTCCCCAGTCTCCGGTCACCCCACGATCACCCCACTTCTCTCCCAAACAATCCTGTTGCTTCCCGCCCAAATGTACCCGTTGTATAATGTATATAAAGCGCTGATGTGCCATTGCTGTTCATGTTCGGTTTGCTTACAATAAAGTTGTGTTTGGCCCTGTTATGCTGGCTGCTTCTCTTCAATTCCCGAACATCAAAAGTATCATCTGAAATGGGATCCACCATGCCTGATGCATACCTGTCAAGTATCCCGGATTGGCTGGGATTTCACGTATTTCTCCGCGCGTTCCTCCCCTTTCTCGCAGCCATCCCATATTTGAACGGCATGGAAAGGAGTTACTGTGCATGCGTGTCCATCACAAATGGGCTCTGCGCATGCTCAGAGGGGTTCTGTGCATGCACAGATGAGTTGTTGAGTCGCATGCGCACACGGACCGGAGCAGTTCCCGTATTTTCAGGAGCCACACTTGACGGGTATGGCCTGATGAACTACAGCACCTGGCAGGCAAGTACAATGAAGTCTCTGGATTGGATATAAATGGTTTGGTATTAACTAAGACCGGTTGATATGCATTCATGGGCTTTGCAAACACCTATTCATATTTGCAGCCCTCCGAAGGTCTCCTGTCCCACTGCTCTATGACAATGGCAGCTTCAAAAAACCTGTGTTTTACTTTCAAGGGAGTCATTTCTCTGTTAAAGCAAGTTGTGCCTTGTGTACAAGCAGATCCGTACCTCCAGAGATGGTCTACAATATTTATCTGCTTGCAGTCATAAAGTGTATACTGTACAGTGGAACCTCCGTTAATGTAATTAATGCGTTTTCTGGGACGTTTCTTACAGCAAAAATTACTTTAACTGAATTTCCCACAGGAATGCATTGAACGCAATTTCCCATAGGAATACTGTATACTGAAAACAAAAATACAGTAAAACCTCTACATAAGAATTTTTTTCATTCCACGAGGTTATTTGTATGTCGAAAAATGGGTGTGTCAAAAAAAGTTTTAGCCAGGATTTCTATTTGTATGTCACATTTTTTGTAAGTCAAACTGTTTGTATATCGGTGTTCCACTGTACATTAACCGAAATGCGGTTTCTCATAGGAATGCATTGAAAACCAATCCGTTCTGGAAAAAAATCTGTAAACTGAATCACTATTTTCTATGGATTTCTTTTTGTTATGCGATTTTATGTTAACTGAGCCGTTTGTTAACCGAGGTTCCACTATACTTTGCTTTAACAAGAAACTATATATCTCAAGGAGAGGGTAGGACATCTTTGAAGGGGTTTAGATGCTCCAGTTGAGGGCTTCCCTGTACGTTCCCTGTACATACAAGAGGGAAGAATATACCTGTATATTAGTTGCAAATAGTTTTTATGGATGCTGAGTGACAAGCTGCTAAAAACTTTGTAAAATTTTCCTTTGCTTTAAAGGAGTTTTCACCAAGGACATGAATCTTGCAGTAAACAAGGGGAGGGGTTTATCTTTCGTCTCACAGCAAGATTTCTACGTGAACTTTCCCCCTGCCTCAAGAATTCTTGTGGGAAATTTCACAGGATTTCTCAGATGTTTCTAGTCATTCTTTTCTGGATGAAATAGCAGGACACACATGATTGTTATACTTCCTGTATAAATCTCTTCCAGAAAAAGAGCAAAATAAACTCCAACCTATCCAGAACAAAAATACCGCCTAGACAGAATATGGTTCTCTCTCTCCTCAGCTTCCTTGCTGGAGTTCCCATCTCTGTCTCTCGTCCCTATTACATAAATAAATAAGCTGAATAAACCTCGCCCAGCTACTCAGGGTCTCCAATACCAGAAATGTATAAGTGTATTCCGTTATATCCACTCTTATGTCTGATGAAGTGGACTTAAGCCCATGAAAGCCCACATTTGAATACAGGAGTTAGTGTCTTTAAGGTGCCAAAGCTTTTTGTGTCTTTTGTTTTGTTTACGCCGCCACCGCCGGACAGCCACCCCAGCCGGGGGTGAGGAAAGAGGAGGAGAGCCGGCCGAGCGGCTAAGGGGCCTGCCGCCGGCGCCGCCGGACAGCCACCCCAGCCGGGGGTGAGGAAGGAGGAGGAGAGCCGGGCGAGCGGCTAAGGGGCCTGCCGCCGCCGCCGCCGGACAGCCACCCCAGCCGGGGGTGAGGAAGGAGGAGGAGAGCCGGGCGAGCGGCTAAGGGGCCTGCCGCCGCCGCCGCCGGACAGCCACCCCAGCCGGGGGTGAGGAAAGAGGAGGAGAGCCGGGCGAGCGGCTAAGGGGCCTGCCGCCGCCGCCGCCGGACAGCCACCCCAGCCGGGGGTGAGGAAAGAGGAGGAGAGCCGGACGAGCGGCTAAGGGGCCTGCCGCCGCCGCCGCCGGACAGCCACCCCAGCCGGGGGTGAGGAAGGAGGAGGAGAGCCGGGCGAGCGGCTAAGGGGCCTGCCGCTGCCGCCGCCGGACAGCCACCCCAGCCGGGGGGGAGGAAAGAGGAGGAGAGCCGGGCGAGCGGCTAAGGGGCCTGCCGCCGCCGCCGCCGGACAGCCACCCCAGCCGGGGGCGAGGAAAGAGGAGGAGAGCCGGGCGAGCGGCTAAGGGGCCTGCCGCCGCCGCCGCCGGACAGCCACCCCAGCCGGGGGTGAGGAAAGAGGAGGAGAGCCGGCCGAGCGGCTAAGGGGCCTGCCGCCGCCACCGCCGGACAGCCACCCCAGCCGGGGGTGAGGAAAGAGGAGGAGAGCCGGCCGAGCGGCTAAGGGGCCTGCCGCCGCCGCCGCCGGACAGCCACCCCAGCCGGGGGTGAGGAAGGAGGAGGAGAGCCGGGCGAGCGGCTAAGGGGCCTGCCGCCGCCGCCGCCGGACAGCCACCCCAGCCGGGGGTGAGGAAGGAGGAGGAGAGCCGGGCGAGCGGCTAAGGGGCCTGCCGCCGTCGCCGCCGGACAGCCACCCCAACCGGGGGTGAGGAGGAGGAGGAGAGCAGGGCGAGCGGCTAAGGGGCCTGCCGCCGCCGCCGCCGGACAGCCACCCCAACCGGGGGTGAGGAAGGAGGAGGAGAGCAGGGCGAGCGGCAAAAAGGGCCTGCCGCCGTCGCCGCCGGGCAGCCACCCAGCCGGGGGGTGGAGGGGTGAGGAGGAGGAGGAGAGCCAGAGTCCCAGGCAAAGGATAAGTAACAGATATGCAAATGTAGAAGAACTAATATAGCAACTGACATAGAGACTTTATACTGACTAAACATAGAAACTGACATAGAGACTGTATTTTAAAGTGTGATAATATGCATGATAATATGTTGTCTTAAATGTGTTAAATTTTTAAAAACTGTGATAAAATGTATGAGGAAAGAAAAATGGCGCAGACACCGGCAACCACGCCAAAAAGCTTGCCAAGAGAACCCTATTGACCAAAACAAAAGGCAAAACAAAAGGGCAGGCTAGGTGATACAGGATGCTTAACACCTCAGAGGGGAGAAGGGGGAGGGACAGGAAGGGGGGAGGGGAAATGCAATGTTGCAGGGAACAATACTGCATAGGGACATGGAATGTGAGATCAATGAACCAAGGAAAACTGGAAGTGGTAAAAAGTGAGATGGAAAGAATAAGCATTGACATCTTGGGCATCAGTGAGCTAAAATGGACAGGGATGGGTGAATTCAGCTCTGGAAACCATCATATCTACTACTGTGGGCAAGAAAACCTTAGAAGAAATGGAGTAGCCATAATTGTCAATAAAAGAGTGAGAAAAGCAGTAATGGGATACAATCTCAAAAATGACAGAATGATGTCAGTCAGATTTCAAGGCAAACCTTTCAATGTCACTGTGATCCAAATATACGCACCAACCACTGGTGCAGATGAAGCCACAATGGACCAGTTCTATGAGGACTTACAACACCTCATAGAACAGACACCAAGAAATGATGTCCAAATTATATTAGGAGACTGGAATGCCAAAGTAGGAAATCAAAAAGTGGAGGGAATAACAGGCTAATTTGGTCTTGGAGTACAGAATGAAGCAGGGCAAAGATTGATAGAGTTCTGCCAAGAGAACGCACTGGTCATAGCAAACACTCTCTTCCAGCAACACAAGAGGCGACTTTACACATGGACATCACCAGATGGCCAACACCGAAACCAGATTGACTACATACTCTGCAGCCAAAGATGGAGAACCTCCATACAGTCAGCAAAAACAAGACCTGGAGCAGACTGTGGCTCAGATCACAACCTATTGATCGCAAAATTCAGGCTTAGACTAAAGAAAATAAGGAAAACACGGAGACCAGAAAGATATCACCTAGACAGCATCCCTAAAGAATACGCGGTGGAGGTGATGAACAGATTCAATGGCTTAGACTCAATAGATAGAGTGCCAGAAGAATTATGGACAGAGATGAGGGACATCATGCAGGAAGCAGCAAAGAAAACCATACCAAAAGAAAAGAAGAGTAAGAAAGCAAAGTGGTTGTCTGATGAGGCTCTTAAAATAGCAGAGGAAAGAAGGAACGCAAAAGTCAAAGGAGAAAGGAAAAACTACAATCATTTGAACACAGAATTTCAAAGAAAAGCAAGGAGAGATAAGGAAAACTACCTAAAAGAACAGTGCAGAGAAATGGAGGAAAACAACAAAAGAGGCAGAACCAGAGATCTTTTCAAAAAAATCGGGGAAATTAAGGGAACATTTAAAGCAAAAATGACCATGATAAGGGACAAAGAAGGAAAGGAGCTAGCAGATGCAGAAGAGATTAAGAAAAGATGGAAAGAGTACACAGAGGAACTCTACAAAAAGGACCTCAACACTCCTGACAATCACAATGATGAAGAAGTAGAACCTGAGCCAGACATCCTGGAGAGCGAAGTCATAAAGGCCCTAAAGAGCACTGCAAACAACAAAGCTAGTGGAGGTGATGGTATCCCAGTTGAATTTTTCAAAGCGCTAAAAGATGACGGCGTCAAATTACTGCATTCAATATGCCAACAGATTTGGAAAACAAAACAATGGCCACAGGATTGGAAAAGATCAGTGTACGTCCCAATCCCAAAAAAGGGCAATGCCAAAGAATGTTCAAATTATCGAACAATCGCGCTCATCCCACACGCCAGTAAGGTGATGCTCAAGATAATACAGGATAGACTTCAGCAGCATGTGGAAAGAGAATTACCAGAGGTGCAGGCAGGTTTCAGAAGAGGCAGGGGGACTAGAGACCACATTGCCAACATACGCTGGATCATGGAGAAAACAAAGGAATACCAGAAACAAGTTTATTTCTGTTTTATTGACTACACTAAGGCATTTGACTGTGTGGACCACAACAAGATGTGGCAAGTAATTAAAGAGATGGGAATACCAGAGCACCTCATATGCCTCCTGAGAAATCTGTACATGAACCAAGAAGCAACAGTTAGGACAGAACATGGAATGACAGAATGGTTTGGAATAGGAAAAGGAGTAAGACAAGGCTGCATTTTGTCACCATGCCTATTCAACCTATACACAGAGCACATAATGCGCAGTGCAGGGATGGAGGAATCACAATATGGGATTAAAATCGCTGGGAGAAACATCAATAATTTGAGATATGCAGACGATACCACCCTAATGGCAGAAAGTGAGGAAGACCTAAAGAATCTCCTGGTTGGGCTGAAGGAGGAGAGTGCAAAAGCTGGCTTGAGACTAAATATCAAGAAAACCAAGATAATGGCAACAGGCCCAATCAGTTCCTGGAAGATAGATGGGGAAGAAGTAGAAGCAGTGACAGATTTTACTTTTTTGGGATCAAAGATCACTGCAGATGGGGATTGTAGCCATGAAATAAAAAGGCGACTGATTCTTGGGAGACAAGCAATGAGAAACCTGGGGAACATAGTGAAAAGCAGAGACATCACACTGAAAACAAAAATTAGAATAGTCAAAGCAATGGTCTTCCCAGTAGTAATGTACGGATGTGAGAGCTGGACAATTAGGAAGGCTGAACGCAGAAGAATAGATGCCTTTGAAATGTGGTGTTGGAGGAGGGTTTTGAGAGTACCCTGGACAGCGAGGAGAGCAAATAGGTCAATCTTAGAAGAAATTAACCCTGAATGCTCACTGGAAGGTCAAATAGTAAAGATGAAGCTGAAATACTTTGGACATCAAATGAGAAGGGAGGATTCACTTGAGAAGGCATTGATGTTGGGAAAGGTGGAGGGCAAAAGAAGAAGGGGGAGGCCAAGGATGAGATGGCTAGATGGCATTGTAGACACAATGGGCACAGAGCTGGGAGGGCTGAGGGGGATGGTGGAGGACAGAGGCGCCTGGAGAGCAATGGTCCATAGGGTCGCAAAGGGTCGGAACCGACTGTGCGACTGAACAACAACAAATAACATTTATTAAATAGCTGCATGAGCAGTTTCTTCTGCATAATAACAGGAGAAAAACAAAAAGAAAGGTGGGAGTAAAAGAACACAGGTGTGTCATTTCTGTGGGAAACCAGGAATTCTTACTGGTGTAAGAAGACTTGGAAGATACTGAGAATAAGATAATTTTTGATTGCTCATCATCCCCTAGTTTTCACTGTTTGCCAGTGAAATTCCGCAGTAAATTGAGAAATACAATTTAAGACACAATTTCTACCTTGTTTTAACTTTTTCTAAAAAAAAAAAAAAACTGCAGCAGTGTGGCAACAATGAAATTAATGTATCCTATGGCCTGTCTCAGGTATGGGGGTGGGAGATTGGTCGCTGGACAGTTGTTCATCATCTATGTATGAGCTGAGTTAATATGCAAATAGATGTTATCGCTATTCACAGAAAGATTCACTGGCCTAACACAGTTGTTCTCAAGCCTTTTCTCACACTATACATAACCACACCATAATGTCCTCAAACCATGGTCTATGGACTTTCATCAGCTTTGGGTAATAGCCACCTGTTCAAAATGTCTTATGTATATGGAGTTGGATAATAATATCAGTTTTAATATTTCATTGCTAGGATACAAGAGCCCCCCCCCCTCCCGTTTTTATTGCAGAAGTAAGTCTAATTGTTGCCATTGTCCTGTATCATAAAGAAGAGATATAAATCGCTCTTGCTTGAAAATCAGTCGTATTCAACTCTAGGTTTCGGTGCTCATCTTCATTTATTTATCTACTTGCAATTTCTTGTTTTAGAACTGCTAGGTTGGCAGAAGCTGGGACAGAGATGTGAGCTCACTCTGTTGTGCAGTACAGTACTTGGGTCTGCAACTGCTGACATGCTGCCTTTCAGTCATCAAGTTCAGCAGCTTAACCACTAAGCCACCACATAATGTCCATCAAAAGCTATTGCAGAAATCTTACAGGAACCATGCAAACATGAAGGGTGAGACTTGAGTTAGAAAGGAGGAACCACTGATAAAGGAAGTCACTATCAAAACCACAACTGAGCAGCTGTGTCTCTGATGCTAATGCTGCTTCATAGCTATATTTGTAGTGCTATTCAGCAGGAATGCTTAATGATAAATAGCAAATATTTGATCACCAAATATGAAAGCACAGGAAACACTGTAGTGTTTCATTTGCTGAGGAGAGATTATGTTGCAGCACCATCCCTCCACTGCAAAGCTATACAGCAGGAGTTCTCAACCTTTTTAAGCTGGGGGCCGGGTCACACTCCCTCAGAAAGCTTTGGGGGCCGGACGACCATTTTGCCCTTCCTCCACCACATGGTACTTCCAGATGTGGTGGAGGCTGTGTGGGGGGCACATAAAATGGTGCCAAGGGCTGCATCTGGCCCACAGGCCACAGGTTGAGAATCCCTGCTATACAGAGATAATGGTTTCCATATATAGTCTGTCCTGTTCTCAAAGCTGTTCCTGCAGCATGGAAGTGACAATAGAACCTTAGAGCAGAACGCAAAGAGAGGCGGCTCTGTCTTACATACTGCCAAAATGGAACTGAGTTGTTCCACAGACACTCCATAACAAACTTTGGGAAGGCCTACTTACAATGCCTTTCTTTTCATGTATGCTTTCCAGCTACCCACATAGCTTTATGAATAATGCATTGGTAAAGAAAATTATGAACTGGCTCAACAGGCAACCTGAATAAACCTAAAGTGGCTCTCCAAATTTGTCTACCAAGTCTGCCCACCATTAAACAATAGGGGAGTGACACTCACCAAATAATTACCAAGCGCTCTTTGAAAGAAGTTATACCGTGTCTTTTGGCACATGCAGAAAATGTCAGTCCTCAATAACAAGTAACAAAGCAAAAGGGGGGATGGAGAGTGAAATATCTAAGCTCCCAGTAAATGCAAAATACATGGCAATTATACAATAGCATTTTAAAAACCCAAATAATGCTTAATTGTTGATAAGCGCTTGATGAGAGTCCCATCCAGTCCATTAACCAGTTTTGACAGGATTATATTAACATATCATTTTAAAGCATCAGCTGCAATGCATTGTATGCCCTGGAAAAGCACTACCAGCAGAGTACTTGCTGGAGTATTGGAGGTACAATTCCAAACCTAACTAGCTACTGTCAGAAGGCACCAAATGCTGATGTATGTCTTGATTAGACCCACTTTAAAAGCACCCTGGAAACTGCAACTTCTTAACTGCAACTGGCTTAAAATGCAACTGAGCATTTGGGTTATACTACGGCAGTATTCTAACAGGCACAACTTACACTAGCATGGCCATTGTTAAAATTCTGCAAATCAACATCCAAAAGTGTAGTCTCTATCCAGTTTAGAGTGTTGGTTTTAACCTATAAAGTCATGAATCAGGTGCTGGAAATCTCAGGCTTGCTATTTCTTTTCAATTTTGGCTCCCCAAAACTTCATCCTGTGTTGCTGGTATTAAGGGGTTATGGGAATTATAGTCCCAGAATCTATGAAGCGTCAAAGGTTCCCCACACCTCCTCTTAATAGCTTGAAATGATGGGAAATGGTCAGAAGGAATTCATTTGGATGTTGAAGTCTCCCTACTTGCTGGAATATATACGTTAACATTGAGTGGGGCCTACAGGGTTCCTTATTTTATTATGTAACTGTACACCATGATAAAAATAAACTAGTATTTCACATAACAAAAGACAGACATAACAGAAGATAGGAAAAAGGAGGGGAAGTCCACATTTGAACTACAGTGCTCTATAGTATGGTGGATATTTTGTGCAGGTGATGCTTCTGCTGCCTGGCCTTGGACCTGTTTCAGACTGTGGCCCTTTAAATATTATGCAAAACAGGAGCGCACAGAAACTCCATGACAAACTTTGGGGGTTTGGAAATAAAGGCAGGAAAGACCCACTCCCATGGGCACTAAAAGCAAGGCCTTATGCCTACTTGCTTTAGTGATGAAATGCTTTTGCTGGAGACTTTCCGGAGTGGTGATTCTCTGTTTTCAGTTCTACTTTTTCAGCTGTAGAGAATATCCAAAAATAGCTTTTGAGGACCACAAAAAGGGACCTAAGGTTGCATATAAGCTGTGGATGACGTAACTCCCAGCAATGCCCCAGAGCTGGGGGTGGGGGGGGGGAGATTAAATTAAATCCAGAGAGACACTAACCATTCAGCCACTGAAAGCAGAAGCTTCACTTATTTTTTAAAATGTCCTTTAGGGATCTTTCAGGCCTTGGAATTCTTCATCTTGTCAGGCTACAGGATTTGAAGGGTATGAATATACGGTGGAGCCCATGGTTCCTGGGATTACATCTGGATTCTGGGGGTCACATGTAACCCACCACTGCACTTGTATACCCCAGCCTATAGTAATATATTAAGCCAGGGGTTCTCAACCTTACCGCGCCACGGGTTGGACAAATCCCCCTCAGATAGCTGAACGGGCTGGACACATGGTTTCCACCGCTGCAAATGCTGCCATGTTGCGCATGTGAGGGCACATTTATGGCTGTCATAAATGAGTACACTTCCGGGGTAACCACTGAGGGCTGGATGGAATGGCGTCGGGGGCCGGGGCTGGCCCGCGGCCCGCATGTTGCAAACCCCTGTATTAAGCTATGACATGATAACAGATCAGGTTGAGATTGCTTTGATGATTTCACTCCATGCTTTGATCCTTGGTCTTCACACACTGGAGTTTTAAGCTCATCAATTGTTTGACATACAGAATATCTCTGATCTCTGACATAAATGTTCCCTACATTTTAATGTTGCTTAAACACAGCATTTCTTATTCTTTCTTATTCTAAAAACTGATCAATCTTACTAAAGTTTGTGGAGCTCTGTTATATCTCACACCTGCATGAAACATTTATGACTTCACTGTAGGACAAGGTCTCAAAGCACATTATATAGTAGCCTTACTTAAGTTAAGCAGGTCTCATGCTAACCACAGGCTGCAGGGGAGACTGCTCTTGACTTATAATTTGCGATGAGGAAAAAGGAAGACTACAGATCTTGAATGAAGATGACAGTAATAATATCAAATCCATATAAAATAATATTCATTTGGCCAATTGTCATAATCTCAATGCATGGTTCTCTGTGTAAGAAATTACTTTTAACTTTCATAGTAGCCTTTCCCTGCACAATTTTTATGCAGGGATGTTACCATCACCACCTACTATAAATTTCATTTTACCACTCAGGTGCCTTTTTATCTGTAACTAGAAACAAAAAATAAAAGAACTGTTAAAAGGAATATCAAGTTTAACTTCCACATTCTTGTAATATATATATTTCATTTATCATTCACATTTAATATGAAACTCCTTTGCTAAAAAGCCTTTCATAATGGTGCTTTGCTGGTCATATATTACTGAGGCTTAAGTGACAGCAAAAATACATTAAAGCAAGCATGCAAATCCACACACACAACACACAAACCTATAGGCTAGCCTGTATGTTCTTAAACATCTTGAAGGCAAAAATAACACAGGACATAACAAATTTTGATTCCAGGCCTTTAGAGAGGCTAGTTCTGTGTTTTAAGTGCAGAAAATATACTAGAACCTTCTGTCCACATTCATCTGGCATGTAAGAAAATGAATATCAAGAGAAGACATAAAAACACAGGACATAATACTTTTGGCTCTATGACTAATGTGAGCTATTTTTCTTTTAATGATATTTAATACAGTCTCTCGGACTATTTCAACATGTGGCATCGTAAAAAAGAGTTCTGTGAATCTCTACCTAAAATAGCTAAGTCTTCTTTGGAAGAAAAAATATAGTGTAAAAATTCAATATTTCCCCAGCCTTGGCAGGGGATCATATTTTGCCAGCCTTGGCAGGTCTTCACCTGTTGCCTACCGTGTCAGATACAAGGTGTTAATGTTGTTATATAAGGCCCTATATGGTTTGGGAACTTGCTACCTGTCGGAGCATCTCTCCCTCAGAACAACTCCCCACATCACCCGATCATCACAGTCAGTGCAACTCCAGGTGCCAACACCGAGGATGGCTCAAAAGTCTTTAACTAGAAACAGAGCCTTCTCGGTGGCAGCACCAACACTGTGGAACTCTCTACCAGTAGAGCTGCGCCAGGCCCCATCACTGGCTATCTTTAAAAAGCAATTAAAAACTCTCTTCTTCAAGAAGGCTTTTCAGGGTGTTGTCCTGTTACCGATAAATAGTCAGTCAGGTTGAGTCCCTATGCCCTCAGACACCAAATATTTTAGTTTAGTTTGTTACTTATTTGTTGGTTGGTTGTGTTGACCTGCTGTGTGTTTTGTTGTTATTTGTTATCTGTTTGTTCACCGCCCAGAGTGGGATACCACCCAAATGGGCAGTATAGAAATAAAACAAACAAACAATGTTTCACCAAAGTATCACACCATTCAGGACATGGTATTCCGATCGCAATCTTTACGAATGATGTCACTGCACTTATGGCAGCATGTGTAACCAACAGGATTTTGGCCATTCACAAATATACTCATCTCTGTTTATAACCAAAGAGTCAGTGCTGTCTGTGTTGGTAGTAATTTCAGTGGGCATGTGGTAGGCATGACACTGGAATGCATGGAATGCTATTTACCTTTCCACCAAAGTGGTATTTATCTACTTGCCATTTCTTGCTTTCAAACCTTCATTTTTGCAGTTTCACTTCTGACCTAGACACGGAAGAATCTGCTCTGAGATCCTGTGATATAAGTTGGGTTATAAACATTTAAATAAATAAAATAATTCACAGTGATATTGTTTGGAGTCTAAAATAACAGAGTGCCACAGAAAATTCCCCTTGTGGTGACAGCCTCTAATAAAACACTGAACCTTTACTGTCATTTGGCAATAGCTGCTAGACTCCTTAGGAATGAATGTTGGTCAAACCTCTGGTAAGTGTACTAATGGCACCATCTAAGGGTACTAGGATGCAGTGCATGCTCTCTTAAAAGCATATTCTGCATGGAAACATATTCTGAAAACATGAGATGTAATAGAAAATAAGTCAGATTTGCTCCCACAGTTAGTATAGCTTATACAAGGCATTTCTTCTTTTTCACACTTTACCAATGTGCTACTTTGTTTTGTTTTGGAGATTTTTATTTAGTGTTTTGAATACTATATGGAAAAAATTCACTCTCAGTAAGCCAGTGCATCACACATCCCCTTTGACACATTACTAGGAATTGCTGGGAAGAAACAGACCAGTTGAGACTCCAACTGAATCTAGGAGGAGCAGGGGGACAAATACAATAATAGTGATGTTATATCTACATCCTGTTTACCTTCCTATGAACTCAAGATGGTATACTGGGGTTTCATTGTCTTCTCCATCACTTCTTCCTCACAATAACCCTGTGAGACAAGCCAGATTGAAGTGGAATGATGGGTTCAAGATCAGAGAATGAGTTACATGGTTCAGTGCAAGACTAGAACCTGGGTCCCTTAAATCTTGAGCCAATGCTCTCACCTGTATATTAAACTGTGTAGTGGGGGAGGAAATTAAAACCTCCTGTTCTATCGCTGAGTACATCTGTCCTGACTTCAGGTATACCAGGCATTCAGCCATCATGTGTCATGACTGCACATGGCATTTCCAGGTCATTATGGGCATGATACATATGACCATGTTCTGTGTTTTTAAAGGGTCCAAGACTGTAAATCTATGAATTCAGTATGTGCTTCTTCTTCTTCTTTCGTGTCTAGGCCAGACGTGAAACTGAAAAATGAAGGCACCTTTGGCAAGTTCATTCTGCAGTTCCTTTCACCTGACCTAGTGTGAGAAGGATTGGCTGGCTAAGACTAATCCACACAGTTCCTGCAGAATGACTCATATCCAACATGTAGATGCTGTGGGCCATGTTAGTAATTGGTCATGACTCTATTCCTGCAGCATGTCTGGGCTTTATCGAAACAGTTTCCTCTGAATCATTCCATTGCTGTTATCCTTATAAGATTACTTAGGAGCAAACCATGAAAGAGCAACAATTACATTCATTTTGTAACCTGGGGTTTAAATAAGGCCTGAAGAACACAGTATTGTATAGATTTTAAGCTGAAATTGGCTTTGGAGGAAAAGCATGAAATAAGGGTACTAAATATATTAATCATGATGTGGCTCTTAAAAGCATTACAAAACAGTTTTCTGGCTCATAAAATGCTGAGGGGAATATGAAGGGTTTATAGGGTCTCCACTGTGGTCATTCATCTTAATAACCCCCGTGACGCATCCAGAGACATTTATATAAAGGATTGGAAAGGTTCTCAATGGACACCAAGTCCCTGCAGTACATAAAGATGCTATATATCATGTTAGCTTTTTAAGTCCAGGGGGCAATTATGGGTTATCTAGCAGCTGTACAAGCTGCACTATTACCTTCATGGCATAGGAGTGGGCCATGGCCTCCATAAAGAAGGAAACTCGTGTACTTTGGAGCATATGAAACTGCCTTATACTGACTCAGACTGCTGGTCTCTTAAGACAGTAATATAAACATCATGGATGGAGAGCTTGTGGCCCTCTAAGTCAGGGGTTCCCAACCTAAGGCTCACCGACCAGATCTGGCCCATTGCACCATTTCATTGGGGGGGGGCATCCCTCCAATGGCATCCAAAAAACAAAATGGCTGCCCCTTTGAAGCTGTTGGGACAAAATGGCTGCCCCCATCATGTAGGCTGGGCAAAATGGCCATCTGACCCTTGAAGCTGACTGAGAGAGCGTGACCCGACCCCTGGCTTGAAAAGGTTGGGAACCCCGGCTCTAGATGTTTCTGGCCATCATCTCCAACCTTCTATCCCTATTTTATGTTGGACAGGATGAAAGGAGCTGCAGTCAACCAGCAGCTAGAGGACCACATGTTCTTCACTACTGACCTACAGTCAGGCCCAGCTCTATTATCAGACTAGGAAGGTCTGCTACATCTTGGGAGGCAGCAGCAAGATGCCAGATGAGAGAATCAAGTAACTATACAGCCTGTTCCTTAGCTATGGTGCCTTCAGGTTCTTTGGGTGTTGCACCATCATCAGCATTCAACAAAGATACACTTGTCAGGCTAGCTAGATTTGTACATTGTATAGCCATCATATGCCAGCTTGTTTCCATGCAAGCATATGCCATTTTGGGCCAGCCTTGATTTATTTACTGGAAACTGCTTTGCTGGATTTGAAATGGGTTTCTCTGTCCTCGCCCGCTCGGAGGGCTCAAGAGAGACATCGCTCTCCCTCCGGCTGTCCCAATGCGTGGGGAGGCCCGCTGCAGCCACTGCGCCTCCAGCCCCGCCTGCCACCTCTCGCCTCCGGCCAGGACTGCAAAAGGCCGTTGAGGCAGTAGAACGTTTGTGGTCTGTGTTTTCATCAGCTGGTGGGTAAGAATTATTGTAGTTTTGCTTTATATTGCCTATATTGTGTTTTGTATTTATTGTACCCTGTAATAGAGAATTTGCCATGTTGTGGAGATTTCTATTGTAATTGTAATGTATTTGTATTTACATTGTATCTTTGCCTTTTCTTAGTTAAATGTTGTTAACCGCTTTGAGTCTCCCATTGGGACGAGAAAAGCGGTATAGGAATAAACTCTATCTATCTATCTATCTATCACACATTGATCTCTAAACCAAAATGAGTCTTAACATAAGACCCTGCTTTCCTTTCAGTTGCTTGTTGAATGGCAAAGCAAACAATTCATTAGGCTTCCAGTAATTGACTAGCTGCTAAGAAAGGAGTTTTCAGCATGTGGATGTTGTACTTATTTAATAGTGTGCTCTTCCACTACTTTTAATTTAGTAGTATACAAATATCATAATACTGTGTTTTTTAACACTGTTGTTGTTGTTGTTGTTGTTGTTGTTGAGTCGCACAGTCGATTCCGACCCTTTGCAACCCCATGGACCATTTTCCTCCAGGCACCTCTGTCCTCCACCATCCTCCTCAGCCCACCCAGCTCTGTGCCCATTGTGTCCACGATACTTTGCATTTTATGTACACCTGTTTTTAATATTATTGTGAACCATCCACCCAGAGACCCAATTCTAGGAGAAAGACAGGACAGAGCAAATACAGTCATTACAAACCTGCACTTCATAAAATGAAATAACACGGGTTTTTTTCATAATAAATTAATGAAAGTAACAATAGGCGTGAAAGCAGATTATAGCCAAATGACATACACTGTTCTGTCACATGTATGTCTCTGTATAGGATATAAGGTGTACTTAACATGCACTGACCTGTACTTTCCGGTCCGTACTTGCAAAGCTCTCATACCACATTGTTGGGCACCTCCTACATCATTTACAATATCATCTCCAATCATGATGGCCTGTCAAAGTAATGAAATACAGAGAGGTGCTGTCAAATGCATTTGATTGCAGTCTCACTTCATCTTCCTTGACGTAATAAACAGCACAATTTGATGTTTAATACAGCCATCATACATATTAAACTAGATAATATTGTCACCATATTGATTAAAAGTCAACTCACCTTGACTATAACTTAGCCTCCACCTATAAGGACTCTATAGGCAAACATTAAATGTCCATGCTATCATAAGAGTCAACATCTTTTGGACACAACTCAGAGGGCACGATGACATTTCAAGATGTTCTTGATATATCTCTTAAAAACTAATTGCTTTAAATTTACTATTTTATTATCAGGGCCAGGCTTACTGTTCAGTGAAACAAGGTAATTGCCTCAGGCATCAGATACTAGGAGGTGGCAGGAAACTGCTCAAGGAAAAAACTGTGCATTCCACAGTCATCTTTGCTCCTCCTAAGCTATTTTGCAGTGTTCAAAATCCAGGGGAGTACAGTGCCCCATCTTGTGTCTTTGAGGAAGGGGCAAATCCTGATCCCATTGGTTGGATATATGGAAGTGAGGAGGGCAGCATTGTTCCTACCAATCTCTCACAGCATTGTACTCTTTCCATTATTTTCTTTACACAGTGCTACAGAACTGTACTACTTCTTCTTCTGTGTCTAGGGCAGATGTGAAACTGCCAAAATGAAGACACCTTTTGGTAGGTTCATTCTGCAGTTCCTTTCACCTACTGTACTGTTTGTTCACTATGTATCAAGCACTGATTGCAGGGCTCATGAATGATTTGGGTCAGTGCCTATTGCAGAACTAATGAAAGATCTGCAGCAGTGCAGTTGGGTAGAACAGGAAATGTATTATGACTTGTAATGTGCTTTTGTCCTCTGTTCCTATTGTCTTTAAAGATAATAAAAGTGACTGGGCAGAAATGTACTCCAAATTCTGCAAAACCAAATAGCTTTTCTGTGATCTCATTCTTATTCAGGGTTAACTTAGCATACTTGGTTCCCAGATTGTGCTTAAAATAAAATTTTAAGACCTTGAATGCCCCACCTTGCTCCTGAAAATAAGGACAGATTTGAGTGGAACACAGGTATAATAACAACCACTGCAAAAGGCAAAGCAGAAAAGTTCATCATGCTACCATATTTACTGCCTCTTGGCTCTATGATGAGCAAAATGTCTTCAAAATCAGGCACAGATGAGTGAGCGGCCATTATACCTGCTCTCACTGTGTCCTGACTCTATGCACTGATCTTTGTAGCTACACAGAACTGAGTGACAGCGTTTGTTTGGTGTCTTGCAAGGAAGACAAAGAAGGAGCCGCAAGTAGGGCTAAAACACAGCTTTATTGCATGGTGGTCAGGGTGAACATGAGGTAATGGCGGACAAACAGTTCTATTTATAGTACACTGTACATTTGAATATCCCGGGTAGTAGCTCATTGGCTACTGTCCGCGTGACATCATAGATCGTCACGCCCATCTTCTCCAGGTGAAGGTATGGCAGGAAGGTTTCCCGCTCTTCAGGTATTCGGGGAATCTGTGCCATGTGAGCCAGATGCTCGCTACTGCCAACTGTGGCCGCTTAGCTCGCATCCTTGTACAGCTTGTTACAATGTGTCTCTGATTAGATACAAGTGGATACATTGACCGGATACATTCTGTTAAAGGGGCCTTGCAGTTTCATTCCATACATAATATCCCTCCCCCCTAAGAAGGTGGCTCGTTAGCAACTGGTTGCGAGTCTCGAGCCGGGGATTTGGGAGGTCTAGGTGTAGGAGTAAACTCCAGGGATGTGAGACCGGGGGCTCCAGGGAGTAAAGAAAACCCCCGCTCTTCGCTTGGATGGGTGGGGGACTACTCCAAAAAATCCCCCCGGTCTCCTAAATCAAAGTCTACCAACTCCTCGAATTCCCTCTCTTTCAAATTATCTGTTACCTAGGGGGTCAAAAGGATGCGGGTTTGTATCATTTCCCTCCCCCCTGTGGCCTGTGTCTCCCCCTTGGGATAAGTGGATGGGGGAGAACCCTAACGCTGAATGCTCTGCCTGGTCACTTGACTCTTGCCTTCCTACTACTCTACCTCTGAGCTGGTCGGCATGCCTCCTCCAGAGGAGACCTGTGCTTGTCTCGACGTTGTAGGGGCCTGAAGTGACCCACGAAATCCACGTGCAGATGCGACCACGGCCCCTGGGCTGTGTCCCATTCTCTGTGCGGAAGTCGGGACTCCTCGGGCCGGGTGCTCTGGCAGCTCTCGCAAATGCCAATCATGTGTTCTATGTCTGCGTCTAGTTTGGGCCACCAGACGTAAATTCTAGCTAGTGCCGGGGTGGCTGATATGCAGCATCTTGAGCACCCGAGACCTCAGAACTTCGGGGATTATTACCCGCTGCCCCCAGAGTAGGCAGCCCCTTTCTAGGGAGAGCTCGTCTCTCCGCCTACCATAAATCTTGAATTCCTCCATAGGGGAGGTTGCCGGCCAGCCCTTTTGTACCCATGAACTGACTAGGGCCAGTGACTTGTCTTTTGCCGTAGCCTTGGCGATCTCGGCCGGTAGAATGGGGGGCGACTCTAGGGCCTTGATCAGGAGTACCTGGTGGTCTTGCTCTACCTCGCACTCTGGGTCCCCTGCCTGTGGGAGGGGTGACCTGGAAAGAGCGTCGGCATGGCTGATCTCCTTGCTAGGGCGGTAAGTCAGCACGTACTGATACGCGTTGAGGAAAATGGCCCATCTCAGCATCCTTGGGGATAGGATCTGTGGGGTTGGCTTATCTGTGGTGAAAATCCCTAACAGGGGCATAAGGTCAGTCACAACTGTGAACGGTCTACCATAAAGGAAGTCGTGGAACTTTTTGGTTCCCGCGACGATCGCCAGGGCTTCCCTATCTGTTTGCGCGTAGTTGCGCTCTGCCTTAGATAGGGATCTCGAATAGAACGCCACCGGGGCTTCTCGCCCGCTTTCTAGCACGTGGCAGAGGACCACCCCAACCGGTGAGGCATCAAAGACTAGCACAAGGGGTTTCTTAGGATCAAAGTGGGTCAGGACAGCCTCGGAAGATAGAAGCTGCTTGACCCCTCGGAATGCCCGTTCCTGGCTGTCCCCCCACCGCCAAGTCGCATCTTTTTTGAGTAACTTGTGCAGTGGCTCTGCAACTGATGCCTTTCCCGGCAGGAAAGAGTAGTAAAAATTAAGGAGCCCTAGGAAGGACTGTAGCTTGGCCTTGGTGGTGGGGCGAGGGGCATCCTGCACAGCCGACACCTTTGATTCTGCTGGTTTGATGCCCTCCGGGGTTATTCAAAAACCCAGAAATTCTACCTCCTCAGCGAAAAACACACACTTATCCTTTCTCAATCTGAGCCCCACTTTCTCGAACACGGTTAGTACCCGGTCTAACCTCTTGGCCAATTCCTGTTCCCCTCCCGCCGTTATCAAAATGTCGTCAAAGTAGGGGAAAACACCTGGGAGCCCTTTCAACAATCTTTCCACAAGAGACTGAAAGATGCCTGGAGCTGAATTTACGCCGAATTGGAGGCGCGTCACTTTAAAGACTCCCTTATGGGTAACAATGGTTTGAGCAGCGGCTGCAGCTGGGGTCACCGTTAATTGTTGGTATGCCTGCGCTAGGTCAAGCTTGGCGAAACACCTCCCCCCATGCAAAGTTGCTAACAGGTGACTTACTACTGGCACCGGGTACGCATTTGGGCGAATTGCCTTGTTAATCGTGCACTTGTAGTCAGCGCAGATTCTGACCTCCCCGTTAGCCTTAAGTGCTGTAACAATGGGGGTTTCCCACTCGGCGGAGTCCACCGGCACCAAAATCCCCTGACCCACCAGTTTGTCCAGTTCAGTCTTGATTTTGTCCTTTAGTACGAAAGGCATTCTCCTTGGCTTCAGCATGATGGGTTGGATGACGGGATCCATTTCGAATGAGACTGGGGGCCCCTTGAACTTCCCTAGCCCCTTCTCAAAGACGGCAGGGTGTGTGTTACACACCTCCGTAATCGGGTCTGCCTGCACGGCGTGTATGCCTCCAATGAAAACCCCCAGGGGACCAAACCACTGTGTACCCATGAGGCAGCAGAACCCTTCCTTTAAAACTACTAGCGGCAACTGCGTGGAGCGATGCAGTGCCTCTTGAATTGAACCTTGAACTCTCCCACCCCCAACACTGTGATACTCTTGCCCTGAACATTCCGCAAGTTAGTCTTAGGGCCTTCAGTTTTGGGCATGACTTGGGGGGAATGCGCAAAAATTCCTGGTGGGAGATGATGGAGTACGACGACCCCGAGTCGATCTCCATTCTTACTCGGACCCCCTGTACCAGTACCTCAACAAAGAACCGGGGGTGCTGCAAGGGCATGCTGTGAACCGCCTGGTCGCGGTCGTCAGGGACCCGTCGAGACACGTGGTGCACCTTCGTCATCGAAGATTCGGCCGACCACGTCTGCTTTCCGTTGGGGCCATTCCACCTGGCCCTTGCCGTCGTCTCGACGCTGCCTGCAGACCTTTGCGATGTGCCCGTGCCGTCCGCAGTTGTGGCATTCCGCCTTCCGGAATGGGCATCGGCTCCGGTCGTGGGATGCCCCGCATCCGTCGCAGCGGTGGTCCTCTCTGGCGCGGTCTCGAACCTCGGGGCTCCTCTGCACCCGCTGCACGTCGCCGTCCTCGCTGAAGTAGGAGGCGGACATAGTGGACTCAGAGGGCCCCTGCTCTCTGTGGGAGGAACAGCTGTGGACTGGGACCGCCGGCGGGGGCCCCCCAACCGCGGCGGTCCTGGCCTGGCACACCCGTTCGCCTAGTTGCACTGACTCGGCGGCTTGGGCGATGCGCAGGACATGCTCAAAGGAGATGCTCTCATCCTTGGCGAGCAGTTTCTTCCTGACGCCCTCGTCTCGCAGGCCCAGCAGGAGCCTGTTTCTCAGGGCCTCGCTCAGGGACGCTCCCCACCGGCAAGGCATGGCAGCCACCCTCAGGGCCACCACGAAATCAGCCACGGACTCATCGGCCCGCTGGCACCGCTGCTGAAAGGCCAACCTTGCCGGAAACACTGACACCTTCGGGCAAAAGTGTTTCCTCAGCTCAGCGAGGATCTCGTCTAGAGGTATCTCCCTGAGCGGCCTCGGCGTCAGGAGGTTCGTGGCCAGTTCCAATGTTTCCAGGCCGCACTGGGCCAGTAGGAATGCCCGGCGCTGAGCTTCCTCCTTGATGCCTTCGAGGTCCATTGCATAGAGGAACTACTGTTCATAGAGTTCCCATTTTTCTGGCTTCGTGGTGTCGAAGGGCGCGATGTTCACTTTTCGGGACGCCATCCCATCTTTGTCGTCAATTTGGTGTCTTGCAAGGAAGATAAAGAAGGAGCCGCAAGTAGGGTTAAAACACAGCTTTATTGCATGGTGGTCAGGGTGAACATGAGGTAATGGCGGACAAACAGCTCTATTTATAGTACACTGTACATTTGAATATCCCGGGTGGTAGCTCATTGGCTATTGTCTGCGTGACGTCATAGATCGTCACGCCCATCTTCTCCAGGTGAAGGTATGGCGGGAAGGTTTCCCGCTCTTCAGGTATTTGGGGAATCTGTGCCATGTGAGCCGGATGCTCGCTACTGCCACCTGTGGCCGCTTAGCTCGCATCCTTATACAGCTTGTTACAATGTGTCTCTGATTAGATACAAGTGGATACATTGACCGGATACATTCTGTTAAAGGGGACTTGCAGTTTCATTCAATACATAACAGTTTGTTATTCCTGTTCTGGCACCTTTCTAGAACACTGTGTTTTTCCAGACTGGTCACATTACTACAGTATCAGAAATGGTTGTAGAAATAATTTCAGCTGCTGATATAGCGAGGGAGGTCCTAACTGTGAAGCTGATTGGTTCTTACAGATTCTTAAAAAACAAGGAATGTATTTCAGGAGATTAAGAACCAAGATCAGATTTGCTAGAATTTAGACCCACAGAAAACTAGAGAGACAAATCAACTTCTTTACACAAGTGGTTAATGCTTCAGATAATCCTAATCCTGTATTCCAGAAATACCAGGACAGATTTAATTTTGATATATCGTGTCTTTCTCTTATAGCCACCATGCCATGTCATGAGCAGGGGGCTATAAAATCAATTCTAATTTCTGTATGTGAATACAGCAATCTTAAACTCAACATATGCAACTATTGAAATACAACTCTTACCTCTAAGGTTGTGGAAATACCACTCGACATAATTTGACATTTAGAGGACCATGCATGGCAGTGGCTCTGAACCTAGTTCTAGTTGTGCACACCAAGGTGCTATAACAGAAGTTCTTAACCCTTTTGTGCCACAGGCCGGACCACTCCCCTCACACAGCTGAGTGGGCCAGACACATGGTTTCCCCCATGGTAAACGCTGTCGTAAACCACAGCGGGCGCATTTGCACATGTGTGGGTGTTTTTACAGCAGTTGTAAAAGCATCCGCTTCCGAGGTCGTTGCTGTGGGCTGGATGACTTGCCGTTGTGGGCTGGGGCCGGCCCACGGGTCGTAGGTTGTGAACCCCTGTGCTATAAGCAACCCAAATACAGACAGCCATCATTATCCACATCAACAAATAGATCCAGCAAGTTTAATGAGACGTGAATTCTCAAATAACTGGTCACAGCTTGGAAATGTTATTTTGGACTATAACTCCAAGAACCCCCAAATATTATTGCCACTGGCTAAACTAGTTAGGATTATGTGAATTACAGTCAAAAACATAATTTTTCAAACTCTATGACTATAACACATATGGTATTCTGAATTGGCGCTTTTGTCACTTTCAATCTCAAAAGTATATCTCTGGTGATCAGTGGGTGAGAACACTCAGTGCATATTAGCACATAGTCCTCCCCCCCTTCTCTTTTGAACAGGCCAGCCTAACTGATAATTAGGTGCTGAGGGACCTTAGTGGCTTAGTGGTTAAGATGTTGAACTCGATGACTGAAAGGTCGGCAGGTTAGCAATTCGAGACCCGAGTGCTTCACGGTGGAGTGAGTTCCCATCTCTGTCCCAGCTCCTGCCAAACTAGCAGTTCGAAAGCAAGAAATTGCAAGTAGATAAATAGGTACCACTTTGGTGGGAAGGTAAACAGTGTTCAATGCACTCTGGTGTCTAGTCATGCCTACCACATGTCCATGGAAATGTCTGCAGACACAGACAGTGTTGGCTCTTTGGCTGTAAATGGAGATGAGCACCAAACCCTAGAGTCGGATATGACTGGCTTTTGAGCAAGGGCGACCTTTACCCTTTACTTAATTAGGTGCCAGTGGGAATTAACAGTGATGGACAAGAATGTTGTGGCAGACATTGCTGATATTCTTGTGTTTAGTAAAGGTAAAGGTTTTCTTTGCTCAAAAGTCAGTTGTATCTGACTCTGGGGTTCAGTGCTCATCTGTTTCAAAGCCAAAGAGCCAGCACTGTCTGCTTCTGCAGACATTTCCGTGGTCATGTGGCAGGCATGACTAGACACCGGAGCGCATGGAACGCTGTTACCTTCCCACCGAAGAGGTCCCTATTTATCTACTTGCAATTTCTTGCTTTCAAACTGCTAGGTTGGCAGGAGCTGGGACAAAGACGGGAGCTCATTCCATCCTGTAGTACTCGGGAATCAAACTGCTGACCTTCTGCCTCCCAGTCAGTGTCTTAGCCACTTGAGCCAGAGAATAGACAAAGATTTCATAGGCCACTGTGTATTTCAAAGGCATAAATAACACGTTGGATCAATGCCTGAATGTTCATATGCTGCTGTTCATTCAACTGAACATTTCCAATTAAATACATTCCAGAGGTTGTCTCATCTATGCAGCTAGCTTAGCAGGATCAGTGCTGAGCTATGTTTCACAGGAGGAGGCACCAACATCTATTTGCAGTCCACTGTTTAAGGAAAAGAATTTCCCTGTTGTTTACGAAAGCTGTGAGGAAAGCTTCTGAAGAAGAAAAAATAGAAAACTTCGCAAGAATCAAATCCCCTGTGCAGCAATTAACTGGGATGTTTGATTACTGATGAAGTATTTCATTCTGTCCATACAGAAGTTTCCATGCAAGAAGACCATCCATTTCAAAAGAGTGGCTGCGCGTGAGCAACAGCGCCTATCCAGGCCAGCTTGTGGCATACGCATACAAAAATGTACTCCAGCCCCTGGGGATTTCACAGATTTACTATCGGTGAAGGGCAATAATCACTAAAGGAGGAGCAATTATTCCCAAATCATTTAGGATTTAAAAAATCATTGGCAAGAAGATAGAGGTCAAGAGGTGCACTGTCAAGGGAAATAAAAAACTCTACCTGTCAAACCTAGGTTTAACTTCCTCTCTGACTGCAATATAGAAAGAAGAAGGGAGAAAAGGAGGGAGAGGGGGGGTGGGGGAAGATAAAATGGAAAGGTCACACACCCACTGAAGGCCAGAATTAAAAGATCTCCAGTTCATCCTCACAGTTGACACACAGAGCACAATTGTTTTGTTCAATTTGTGGAAGAATACGATTTTAAAGTCATGAAAATCACTACTAAAAGAGTTGGAATGTGCTGCATGATGCAAAAACCATCAACCACTTAGAGCTAGAGGCCCAAGAAATCAGTGGTACATCACAACAATGAACAGTATAATACTATACAATCTCTAGATACAACTACTGAAAAGCAAACTCCATTGATTGTAGTAGGATTTATTCATGTTTAATTCAACATAAAATTACAGGCAAATCTACAAGTCATTTTCCTGAAAGTAGCAGCAGAGAGGATCATTGCGCACATATCTTTGGTTTTTCCCCCATTAGTTTATCCTCATATATTTACAATCAAAGTGGACAACTTCTGATGTTTGCACTCCGTGACTCATAGCAGCCATAACCAGTGCCATCAGTGGTAAAGAATTGTAGCTATTATGGGCCAAAATAACAACTAAATCTGGGGAGCCAAAGTTGTCTAATCCTTGGTTAGAAAACTCTCTGAAAAATCAGTTTTCAGAATATCTGAAAACATGAGAATCATCACCAAGACCAAAGGATGTGGCCCAAAATTATTCTGTGGCAGACTCCTTTCCTTGGCCAGATGTTAACACGCAACTTCCGGGAGTTGTAGCATGAAAAAGCAACTTTTAAAGCTCTGGATAGAGCCAAGAGTTCTAAACTCTGCAGAATCAGGAAACATACCATTGGTCTTCAAAGAAGAACACATTCTATACCTGACCTCATTTAAATTTAGCAGAGATAAATGGCAATTTAAATCCTCTTTACAAACTTAAAAATATTATATAAATGATGAGCTATTACAAACATTCAAGATATAGTATACAAAATATGGTACTGTACTATCATGTGTACAAAATAAAACAAAGCCAAGTATACAGTAAATAAAATCTAGAGACACCGGCTTAAAGGCTATAAATTCAAAACTATAAATGGAGTGAATTAAAAAAAACATTTATTATCTTCTTTTTCCTCAAAGCTGACAGCTGATTAAGTAAGGTTCTCAGGAATTTTCCCTTTCAAGTTGTTTATAAGACAGGTAGGCTTATGTAGGAGATCACAACCTATGCCCCATTAATCCTATGACTTGCTTTCACAAGGATACCTGGTTTCTAAGATAATTTAACTTAAATTCCCAGAAGGAACTTTCTCCTTGCAGTCACCTGTAACTCTGCAAAGGTTTTAGAAGGTTGAGGGCAGGAAGCCTAATATGGGGGAAAAGAGGAAGAGATGGGTAATCTTCTATGAATTTACATAATTTACCTTAGTATTCAAGTCCATTTGGGGGAAATTCCTCCTTCCCCTATAGTCCTAGAGAGGCAAAAAAAAAGCTATAACCACATTGAGAGCTTTCTCGTAGCAACTACCCTCTGGAATGAATTGCCACTGGAGATAACAACTGCTCCAACTTTATTAACATTCCGTAAATCACTTAAGACCTATCTGTGTCAGCAAGCCTTTGAAGGTCTATAAGATTATTGGTACTGTGCAATTTTGACCCTGGACTCTTTTTAAATTGATATTACCTCCATTTATTGCCGCTGATAGTGTTTTAAATAAATAAATTTGAATACTGTTATGGTTTTAAGATTTTTTTAATGCCATCTCGCTTTGTTTCTTGTGTTTTTATTGGCTACTAGCATAGGTTGCCCGGCGTTGCTAGGCTGTTATAAACTGTGTTGGGTTTTGTTTTTTGAGTAAAAAATGAACAGAGGATCCTACAAATGTTTTTAAATTTTTTTATTTAACATATTTTTTATTATGTAAACTTTTGATTTATTCTTATTTTTTGAGTTGCTTTTACTCTTGTGGCCTCTAGGTGGAGCTGTTAGCAAGTGGGCTGCTTTGCATTTTTTGACTTGTTTTTAATCTTCCGGCCTGCAGGTGGGGCTGTTAGTAATAGTGTTGGATCCTTTTTTTGTTTCACTTGTTTTTTCTCTCCTGGCCTCTAGGTGGGGCTTCTTCCGGTAAGTAGTCTTTGTTTCTTCAGTTCTGTTCCAGTCTCGTGGAGGGAGGACGTGCTGGTGAGTTCTTTGGATTTCTTTCTTCTGTTTTTTTTTTGCTTTGTTTTGTTTTTGTGGTGGTGGACTGGGAGGTGTTTCTGTTTGTTCTTTTGGGGTTTTGTTGGGGTTTAGATGTGTTTATTTGGTTTGTTTATTTCTGGTTGTTTTTTATTTTTGTGATTTCATTTGTGTTTATTTGTGTAATGTGTGGTAGTTTTGTTGTTAAAGTTAGGTATTTTCGTGTTGGAGTTAGGTGTTTTTTCTGTGCTTTTATGGTATTGTGGGTGTTTTTGTTTGTGGATTTTGTTGTTTATTTTTTGTTGGCTAATGTGTTTTTTAATTATTTATTTCTTTGTGTTTTATTAATTTTGGTGGTTGGTGTTTTGGGTAAATGTTTGGTTTTGTTGTTGTTGTGTTTTTTTGCATAACAAACGCTCTGTCTGTCAGTTCCTCTTTTCCCCATTGCTGCTTCGAAATTTGGTTTCGATGCAGCAATGGGGAAAAGGAGGAGCCGGCAGTCAGCCCGCTCTTCATCCGGTAAGGTTAGTTAGGTAGGTCGGGTGAAAAGAAGGCAGAGAAGAGTTATCTGCCTGATGATGGTTCTCTCCTCTGTCTCCTTTTTCTCCTGGCTTACCTAACAGGAGATCAGCAGGCAGTGATCCATAAGGGGTGGTGCTTTTCCTTGCGGATTGCTGGCTGCTGCTTTTGTATTATCTCCACCATTGTTTCGTGATAGTTCTCGAAACAGTGGTGTCGGAAGTACAAAGGCAGCAGCCAGTCATTCGCCAGGGAGTGTGCTTCCCCTGACAAACTGCTTCCTGCTGCTGGTTTTTCCCCCCACTCCAGCTCAACTTACCTTGAGGCTGGCAGTGGTCTCGCCGTGTCCTCGGTGGAGTAGCGGGGAGGAGAGGGAGTCCCTCTTCTCCCCGTTGCTCTGGGAAAGAAGGCCGGCGGGTGTCTCACCATGGTTTTTTGTTGTCTTTTGTTTTGCGAGGCCGTGAAGCACTGCGTCTGCCTGTGGCAGACTTGCGCTCCCATTGTGGGATGCCGGCGTTTTTTCATTTTATTTTTCACGTGCCAGCTTTTTCAGCATTCTGCGTGCTCGTGCCCTTCAGCCTGATTGGCTGAAGCGCTCACAAAGCGTAGGATGCTGGGACTTGGAGTTTTATTTGTTTTCTTTGCGTTCGTGTGGCGGGTTTTTTTCCTGTGGCTCAATTTCAATTGGGCGTTTCCCAACGTTCTCTTTGCTCGTGACTGTCAGCCTGATTGGCTGAGAGGCAGTGTGGCGCAGAGGACGTTGGGAATTGAAGTTGAATTGTTTTGTTTGCGTTTGTGGGGCAACTGCCCCACTGGCGACTGCCGGACACTTGCGGCGATGTGCAGGCCGGGTAAAGGTGAGTGCAGGCAGCTCGGTACAGGATAGTAGGGACAGGTGCGGGAGCCTTTGTTACATTCCAATGGTTAACGTCTGAATTTATAGGTTAAGATTACAGAATGACGCATACATTGTAAACTGCCCTGAGTGGTGCTTGCACCAAACTATGGTCCGCGGGCCCAATTAGGCCCCTGCATATCATTAATATGGCCCGCAGTGAGCACCCAGACTCACCGCAGACTGACCCCCACCCGCCCCACCACCTGACATCATCAGCGGTGGCAGCAATCACACTTTGTCCAGGCTGCTCTAAGCAGCCTCTTGCTCGGTCTCATCTCCTCTGAAGCCTTTGCCAAAGCTGATCGCTGCATTGGGGAAATCTTCGGAGCCTCTTCTGTTTCAAAATCCGTGGCGCTAGGAGAGCCCTCTGGTGTGCCCGGGATGACGTCACCACAGCACATCAGGTTTACCCTTCCACCGCCGCAGATTTTGAAACAGAGGAAGCTCTAAAGATTTCCTCAATGCAGCGATCAGCTTTGGCAAAGGCTGCAGAGGGGATGAGACCGACCTAGAGGCTGCTCGGAGCAGCCCGTACAAAGCACGATCACCATCGCCACTGCCACCACTGCTGCTGATGTCAAAACTGTCAGCAGTGGGAGCAGCCTGCCTCCAGCCCCCACAGCTGTGTGCCAGGGGCGGGACCGGCCTGCAAAAAAAAAGTTTGGGCACCACTGCTCCAGACAGACCTCCCAGAAGGATTACCTCTGTTGGGTCAAACAGAAAACTTTTCTTGCCCAACATTTTAGGATCCAAGACAACGTGAATCTCTACCGTTATTTCCACTGTAAGGCTGAGCTTATGTATTATTCTGAGAACTGAGAAAAATAAGGTTAAAAATCCTTTTTCCTACTACCAACTTCTTGTGATGCAGTACTGTTTAGTTTTTACAGAGTTATCATCCAAATAGTTCTTTAAAAAATCTCATAACAATGTTTTTCTCCTCACAATGTTTCTGTGAGGTAAAACCCACTGAGTTGGAAAGAGCTATTAAAAGCTTTAAAGTAAAAAAGGCTGTCGGACTTGATGGGATTTTCCCAGAATTTATTAAACATTTAGAACCACATGATAGAAAATTGTTGCAACAATTTTATACAGATGTTTGAATACTGGATAGATCCCCAGCTAGTTCAAGATACCTGTATCGCAAACTCTTGCATTCTTAAAACCTGGGAAACCACATGATGATCAAGCAAGTCATCACCTCATAGCTTTGTTGAGCTATGGAACTTTTAGAACAATGACTGTATAACAGAATATTCCAACATGTTGATATGGTTGTCCCTTCAATCCAGGCTGGGTGCTGCATTAAGAGGATTTGTTGCGAGCAGGTTTTGGCTCTTACCTCATCTGTTGAGGCTGGTTATCAAAAAGGCCTAACTACTTCTGTGGCTTTTATTGATCTTACTGCAGCCTATGACACAGTGTGGCTTGATGTTTTAATGCTTAAGCAAACCATCCCATGCCTCGAAGTAACAAACCTTTTGGAGAATATGTTTACTGTCAGAGATGCTATTAGCAAATCATTTACCATGAAGAAGAGTTTGCTACAGGGATCAGTCCTCGACCCACTTCTTTTTAATTTATATACAGTACTGTATCAGTAATTTACCAAAAACTTGAAATTTTTTGTTATGCAAATGATATGGCAATATATATCCAGACTAAGAACCTTGAAGATGGGGAACAGATTCTCACTAAAGATTTGAGAATATTAAACCAATATTAAGAGAAGTGGAAACTCTGTCCAAACCCAAATAAAACCAAAGTATGCACCTTCCATGTAAGTACCGTATATACTTGAATATAAGCTGACCCGAATATAAGCTGAGGTACCTAATTTTGACCTGGAAACCCAGGAAAATAGATTGACCCGAGTATAAACTGAGAGTGGGAAATGCAACAGCTGCTAGTGTGTTTCAGTAATTAAAATACATGAAAATACAGTAAAATTAATTATTTCAGTGATTTTAACTGTATTTGCACCACCCACCAAAATGGTGGAGCTGCAGGTGATGTGGGTGGGCAGGTCAATTGCACTGAAGCAGGAAGTGTTGTTCTACCCTAGCCTCTTGTTCCCCCTGCAAGCAAGAAGCATGGCTTTCCCCTCCATCTTGGCCAGAGCAGAGACAAAGACACAAAGGAAAGTGAAATCCTTTCTTTTTCCACACCAGTTTGGAAGGGAGACACAATTGCATTGTAGAGCCTCTTTCTTCATCTGCGGTTTTCCATAGGAATGAATTGAAAACAAACTTCAGAATAGGAGAACTTAATTTTCAATGTATTCTAATGGAAAATTTTGATTTGCACTCTCTTGTGGCCAGTTGTGTAATTACGCCTCAACTTCTTATGCTGCAGAAGTACTGAAACTTAATTTTAAAGTGCCAAATAACTTTAAAAAACAACCATATTTTAGACCCTCATGGTTGTTGACCCGTGTATAAGACAAGCCCCCTTATTAGGACCTCATTTTTGGGGCTAAAAAAATCATCTCATACTCGAGTATATATGGTAATCGAATAGCAAATAAGGAGGCTAAATGTTTCCTTTTGTGAAAAGAAGTTAAAACATAATTGCCATCCAAAATCTCTTGAAATAATTATTGACTGAACTCTCACATTTCAAAAACACCTTGAAATTACTGGACAAAAAATTAAAATATAGAATAATTTGAACAGGAAAACCTCAGGAGCAAGTTGAGGAGCACAAGCAAAAACATTATTCACAGTAGCACAATCATTAGTCTATACTCTGTAACCAAATACTGTGCGCCTGAATGGGGAAGAATCTGTCACATCAATAAGATTGACATTCACCTTAATAACACAAGGAGGATAAAATCTGGAACACTCAAATCTACACCACTTTAATGGCTCCATGTACTCTCTAATATTGTTCCTCCTGACCTAAAACAGCAGCAACATACAGTCCGAGAGTAGAATAAGATAAACAGGATGTTGACTTCTAGAGATTTAGGTAAAGGTAAAAGGTTGCCCTTGCTCGAAAGCCAGTCATATCCGACTCTAGGGATCAGTGCTCATCTCTGTTTATAGCCAAAGATCCAGCGCTGTCAATACATAAAATATTAGACTTTCTACCTTGCACCAGGCTCGTCGAGGAAACCAATTTGGGATGACATATCACAGTCTTACGACTTAGATGAATGGAAATTAAAATTGGTGACTTTTAATCATAATAATCATATAGATCCAACAAAACTAATCCCAGCAATGCAGTTGCCATGAAAAAATATGGAGCCATCTGGACATAATTAGCACCGGTCATGCTAGAACCAAAACAATGCACTTCAAGTAGAGAATGGTCTGGAGCTCTGTGGTGTACAGACAATAAAACATGCAGTAGATTGTCAATGCCTTTTTAGAAAATTTCAAGATACTTGGGATAATCTCATTTTAACCACACCAGAAGCATTAGATGGTTAGCTTCTTTAGATATTGAACTGTAGCAACTATTTTATTTTGAATCTATGGTGTTGTATTTTTCTTATTTTAATACTCTTTTATCAGTTTTTTTAGAAATTTAATATTTTATTTAATATATTGTATATTTTATGTAGGGACTTTGGTGGCTTAATGGTTAAGACACTGAACTTGACAACTGGAAGGTCAGCAGGCCATCAGTTCAAGACCCGAAGCACTGCATGACGGAATGAATTCCCATCTCTGTCCCAGATCCTGCCAACCTAGCAGTTCATAAGCAAGAGATTGCAAGTAGATAAACAGATACCACTTCAGTGGGAAGGTAATCAGCATTCCATGCACTCCAGTGTCTAGTCATGCCTGTCACATGTCCATGGAAATAGCGCTGTCTCTTTGGCTATAAACAGAGATGAGCACTGAACCCTAGAGTTGGATACGACTGGCTTTCAAGCAAGGGCATACTTTACTATCTTAACCTATAAATCCAAGGGTTAACCGTTGGAACTGGCTATAGGTTGCTATGCCTCCCCCTACTTGCCTGCACTCACCCTTCGTGCACACGGCCGATCTGGGTACGCAGGTCAACGAAGGATTGAGAAAACCGGCAGTGGGGCAACAGCCCCACAAACGCGAAGAAAGGGAAACAACTTCACTTCCCAACATTCCTTGCGCCGCGCCGCCCCAGAGCCAATCAGGCTGAGAGGCTCTCACACGGCGCAGCGTTCGGAAACGCGCCGCAGCCAATCAAAAGAAAAGCATTTTAAAAAAACACAGCACAAACACAAAGCACCAACCCATAACTACAAGCCCCAGCATCCTGCGCGCCATGAGCGCGCAGAACGCTGAGGAAGCCAGCACCCAAGAAATAAAGCAAAAACAAAAACACCGGGAGAGCAAGTCCGCCAAGCCGCGGGGAACAAAGCCCCCCTCTCCAACGGTGCCTGAAGCTCCTAATCAGAGTTTCCCCTTTAATATCACTGGGTGGGTGGGGGGTGTTGTGCTCCCCCTCTCTACTGGCTCCCCTGGGGTTGAGAGGGTGGGGGGGACCAAAGGAGTCTGTCTCCCCCACCCTCCTCACCCCAGGGGACCCGCCAGAGAGGGGATTCCCTCCCCCCCACACGCCCCATGTTAAAGAGAAGAAACCAAGTGGTTACTTCTCTTTAAAAACGGAGTTGGGGGGGGAAATCCCCCTCTCTTCTGGCTCCCCTGGGGTTCAGAGGGTGGGGGGGACCAAAGGAGTCTGTCTCCCCCACCCTCCTCACCCCAGGGGACCCGCCAGAGAGGGGATTCCCTCCCCCCCACACGCCCCATGTTAAAGAGAAGAAACCAAGTGGTTACTTCTCTTTAAAAACGGAGTTGGGGGGGGAATCCTCCTCTCTACTGGCTCCCCTGGGGTTCAGAGGGTGGGGGGGGACCAAAGGAGTCTGTCTCCCCCACCCTCCTCACCCCAGGGGACCCGCCAGAGAGGGGATTCCCTCCCCCCCACACGCCCCATGTTAAAGAGAAGAAACCAAGTGGTTACTTCTCTTTAAAAACGGAGTTGGGGGGGAATCCTCCTCTCTACTGGCTCCCCTGGGGTTCAGAGGGTGGGGGGGACCAAAGGAGTCTGTCTCCCCCACCCTCCTCACCCCAGGGGACCTGCCAGAGAGGGGATTCCCTCCCCCCCCACACCCCATGTTAAAGAGAAGAAACCAAGTGGTTACTTCTCTTTAAAAACGGAGTTGGGGGGGGAATCCCCCTCTCTACTGGCTCCCCTGGGGTTCAGAGGGTGGGGGGACCAAAGGAGTCTGTCTCCCCCACCCTCCTCACCCCAGGGGACCCACCAGAGAGGGGATTCCCTCCCCCCACACGCCCCATGTTAAAGAGAAGAAACCAAGTGGTTACTTCTCTTTAAAAACGGAGTTGGGGGGGAATCCCCCTCTCTTCTGGCTCCCCTGGGGTTCAGAGGGTGGGGGGACCAAAGGAGTCTATCTCCCCCACCCTCTGAACCCCAGGGGACGCGGCAGAGAGGGGATTCCCTCCCCCCCCACACGCCCCATGTTAAAGAGAAGAAACCAAGTGGTTACTTCTCTTTAAAAACGGAGTTGGGGGGGAATCCCCTTTTCTACTGGCTCCCCTGGGGTTCAGAGGGTGGGTGGGGGACCAAAGGAGTCTATCTGAGAGGGGATCCCCCCCCCCGACACCAAAAATCACAAAAACAAACAATCAAAAACATTCAAAAATACACAAAAACAAACAAAAATAACACCAAAAAGTAAACAACAACAAACATTTCCAAACACACCCAGCCCCCAGCCAAACACCACAAAATCCAACCACCACCACCACCCCAAATAAAGAAAAACAGCTAACTCACCACCACACGACCTCATACCACAACGACTGGAAAAGAAATGAATAAAGAAAGAGACTACTTGCTGGAAGAAGCTCCACCCAGAGGCCACGAGAGAAAACACAGTCAAAATACAAGATAACCCCTACCAGCAGCACTTGCTGACCACAATAACAAAAAAAAAATACAAAAAGACACAATAGCCCCACACAAAAGGCCCCAAGAGTTTTTCGAAAAAGTATATCATCCTTTATTCTTTTTTTCATCCACAAAACCAAAACACCAAACAAAACTCATCACAGTTTAAAACAGGCCATCAATTTTTTTTGTATAAATAAACATTTTAAAAATTTCAAATATTGATTAACCTCTTCTTTACAAACATTAACAACAACAACAACAACAACAACTTTCCAACACCATTTAAAACAGCCCGGCAACGCCGGGCAACCTTTGCTAGTATTTTATATGTAAGAATTTGTTTCTGTTTTATCTAAATGTATAGAGTACTTGTTTATCTATACTTGTTTAACCTTTATACATGCCATATGCTAAATAAATAAATAATCACCTTGATGGCACCTCACTGTATTCTAGGTGCAGGGCTGATCCCATATGTGTGTAAGACTTCTGCTTCTTCTGTTTAACAAGTCACATATTTGTAGACAGCTTTGTTTTGTAGACTATTCACCATTCAATGAAGGACTTTTATAATGTAGTACTGTGACATTACCACTTTCTCCCAAAGTTCATTTTTTATAGCCACTGGTTCAAGAGATATTTTCTTATGCACCATTTCATACATATTTGGCACTGTCAGAATCTGGAATATGCAACTATTGGTAGTTTATGCATTCTTGTGTGACCCATTGTAACTCCCATTAGAATAGGACAATTTGCCACCGATAGACCCTTTTTAATGATGGTATTAAACTACTGAAACTTTATAGTTGTTTAGATTTTATTGTAATGTAGTAAAAATCTCCCACTTTTACAACTGCCTTAAAATATATGAATTAGACTATTTCAGTAACCTTTAAAGATGTGTTATTCTTTGTGATATTACTGAATCATAAGAAGGGGCTGGTTACCTCTGTTCAAATTTCCTATCTGTTAAAGTAATGCCAGCAATCTCCCCCCACCCACCCCCCACCCTAAGCCATTGAGGAAAGGTTGAAATGAAAATTGGACTTTGGGGAGTACCTTCTATTCAGAGAACAGGCTGAAAATGTCTCAACCGTAGCCAGCAAAGTCAGATTATTTCTACAGTGAAGTTATCAAGGGAAATGATTGGTGATAACCTTATTGATTAAAGCCACTCCAAAAAATTTCAAACTTTGGCTACAGTCTAGCTCTACTGCAGTGAGATAATTTAAGCTGGTGTGGTGGTAAAATGAAGAGGCACAGGACTCTAACATGTTTCATAAAGCACAGATGGGGATTTGCAGTGATTAAATGATGCAGTTACCTATATATTTAAGTGCAATACATAAATGAACCCCTTTATGAGACAAAAGTCATCATGCTAGCTCTTATCCTCATCAGAGGTTAACTAGAAAGCTCCATGTACCAAAGAGAACTGTCAACTATTTCACGAAACTACAATAAATAAGATTGTGCATTTAATCCACCAGCTGGGGCAGCTAAATGTCTGAGTCAAAGAATAACAGATAAATCGTTGCATCAGAAAAAACAGGAAGTATGGTAAATGTGTAAAATGTTTACCAGTTTGTTTTATGGCAAATGCACATATTAGATTAGAAGGCATCTTTCTCCACACATTGACATTTCCTCCTGTAGGAAAACTGTTTCACTGCCTGTTTCTAAAGTGGTCTTTAGGTCAGAGTTTGGATTGCAAGTCACACATTATGTGTCACAGGGAGTCAAGGAATGCACATGCATACACACAATCATACCAACATGCAAGCACCTCCCCACATCCAATCCTCTAATAGCAGCAGATAAAAAACAATATTCAAAGTCCCAGAACACTGGGTTCTAGCCGAAACCCAGCTATTCAGTTCCACTGTGGGGAAAGGAGGTTGGGTTCTATCAGCATGATCTACATCAGGGGTGCCCAAACATGGGCTGGGGGCCGGATCCAGCCCCCAACACCAATTCATCCATCCCACAAAGCCCTTGTTGCTCCTGGAAATGGAAGTAAAACGTGCCTGTACATGATGAGGGCTTCGTGGGCAAGATGAATTGGCATTGGGGGCCAGATGCAGCACTCGGGCCATAGTGACTGGCCCCTGAACCACATGACTAGCCCGCGGCCTGAAAAGTTTGGGCACCCCTGATCTACATGAATCCCTTAGTTCCCAACATACTTCAGTATTAGTAACGACTCATCTTTCTCATCTTTGCATTGTATTGGCCAAAAAACCTGTTAACTGTTCTGTTCACTTATGTTAATTTTCTACCAGTGTGGAGCATTTACTCTCTCAAGTCATCCAACAGGAGTATTCTTCGAACCAATTCCAAACATATTAATCAAGATATCTCACCTGGTGTGGTTCAATGCCCATTTCTGCCAAGGCTGATTGGAAAAACAGTTTGGCTGGCTTTCCTACAACTTCAGCTTGAATGTCACAGGCATACTAGGTGACAAGACAAATTAACTCAATGAGATTTTGAAACGAATGAGTCTGAATGATGTACATATAAACAGAGCACACTCAGAAATAAGCCAAAAAATTCTTCCACTTTTAAGAACCCTGTTATACTTTGAATGGTGTCCAACTTGGCCACTTTTCTCTTCAACTATGTTATGTATTTATTTATTTATTTCAGGAGATGAATATCTCTCTATGAATATCCTGGGCTTTCCAACCTGACAGCAGGACTTCAGTTTGTATTACTTCATTCTCTGAAGTAGCATCACTATTCATGTCTGAGTATGGAAGCCAAAACTACATTTAAAATGAAACAGCTTAGCATTTTTCTACAGCTAGCAACAAATTCTCACTCTCAAATTAACAATTCTACAGCAACGATATTAAAAAGAATATAACAACAGTTGTTTACAAACAAAAGACAAGGAACAGGAAAACCAATGCTCATTAGTGCTAGATGGGGAACATGTGAGCTTCATATGGTTTGAGATTACAACCTCCAGTATCTATGATAGGGGTTCCCAACTTTTTCAAGCCAGGGGCTGGGTCATTCTCTCTCAGTCAGCTTAGAAAGCCAGACAGCCATTTTGCCCTGCCTGCACGATGGGGTGGCCATTTTGTTTCTTGAATGCCTGTGGAGTGGTGAGGAGCCACATGAAATAGCACCATGGGCTGAATCTGGTGGGTTGGGAACCCCTGATCTATGACAATGCTAGTGGGAATTCCAGCCCAATAACACCTGGAAGGTCACAGGCTGCTCATCCTTTCTTTCTTACAGAGAACCTCTATTTTATTTATTTATATATTTTATTTATTTATAATTCAAATTTCTATGCCGCCAAATTAGGCGAACCCAACTCAGGGCGGCTCACAACAGGATTAAAACATACATATAGTAATACCTCATACAACGTCCAAACATGGTTCCACAAGTTTAGTATATGAGAGTCAAGACACAAGGCACAGCCAAAGGCTGGGTTAACTCAGGTTTATTGCATGGTGGACAGAGGGAACATGAGGTAATGGCGGACGAACAGCTCTATATATATGGTAGTAACGTATTTTGAATGTGGCTCCACGGTAGCCCGTTGGCTACTGGTCCGCGTGACGTCATGGCTGGTCACGCCCTTCTTGTCCAGGTGTAGGTAGCGGCGGGAAACTTCCCGCGCTGCGGTCTTTGATGGGTTTGAACCAAGAGAGCTTGGACGCTCGCTGCTGCCAGCTGGTGGTCATTAGCTCGCGTCCTATTACAGGGTTTATGTGATACCGCTGAAGGTTACATTGTTACTCATCGGCAAGGTTACATTGGTTCAGATACATTGATATCACATGTGGAAGGTTACGCTATTAGAACACAACACTCCTCCCCCCTAGGATGAGACGAAGTCTCTCAGCCAAGGTGGCTTATTTCGAACACGCTGGGGTCTCGGCGCGGGCTGCCCTGCCCTGGCTTCGCTCCCTCCTCCTTGCTCCCTGGCTGCCTGCCCTGTAACGGGAGAGGATGACTTGTTAGTGGTTTGCCGCGGTTCTGCGGCTTTGTTGGAAGGTGTGTGCTTTGTTTGGGAAGAACCGGGGGCACTGGGGGCTAACGAAAAACCCCTCTTCTCGCTTGGATGGGTGGGGGAACACTCCAAAAAACCCCCCGGCTAGCAAAATCAAAATCAAAATCGGCTTCGGGGGAAGCGGCAGCGGCGGCCGCACACTCCTTTTCCCTCCCCCCGGGCTCGGATAGAACTGGGGTATCAAAAGGATATGAGTCGGGCTCACTGCTTTCCCTCCTGGCTTCGGACTGGTGTCCCTCTCTGTCTCCCCCTTGGGCTAAACGGGTGGGGGAGAACCCTATCGCTGAATCCTGTCGCTGAGCCCCACTGATCGGCCCCTCACTCACTCGGTGCCTCAGTTGGTCAGCGTGCCTCCTCCAGAGGAGGCCGGTGCTAGTTTCCACCCGATATGACACTGGCCCCGTCTGTTCTATTATCGTCCCTGGCACCCAGGCTGGGCCTGCGTTGGCATAGTTCCTGCAGTGTACAGGATCGCCTACGCCGAAACCTTTCGAGACCGCTAAACCTATGTTCTTCCCTTTGTCCTCGACCCTCGACGGGTCCAACCTGGACAAAAGCGTCGTCAGTTTCCTCCGCATCAGCAGCTCAGCCGGCGAGTATCCAGACGCTAAGGGGGTCACTCTGTACGCTAATAGGAATTGACAAATTTGGTGATTTAGATCTCCCGAGCCCATGCGCCGCAGCGCATCCTTTGTGGTGCGCACCAACCGTTCCACTTGGCCATTCGTGGCCGGGTGAAACGGCGCGGATGTGACATGCCGAATTGCATTTGCCTCCATGAATGCTGCGAACTCAGCGGACGTGAAGCAACTGGCGTTATCGCTGACCAAAGTGTCGGGTAAACCGAACGTGGAAAAGACCCTCCTTAGCTGGCGAATGGTAGTGGCGGAGGATGTGCTCTTTACCGGAATGACCTCCAGCCACTTTGAGTATGCATCCACCACCAGGAGAAACATGGTTCCCCGGAACGGGCCAGCAAAATCTACGTGCACCCTGGACCACGGTCCCCTCGCTGCGTCCCATTCCCTATGCGGGAGGCGGGCCACCTCCGGTCGGGAGCACTGACATGCCTCACAAGTGCCAACCATATGCTCTATGTCGGCGTCCAGCTGGGGCCACCAGAAGTAACTCCGGGCCAACGCCTTGGAACGGACGATTCCCGGGTGGCTGACGTGCAGCAGCTTTAGCACCTTCGGCCGCAGGGACGTAGGAACCACCACCCGTTGGCCCCACAAAAGGCACCCCCTCTCTAAAGACAACTCTACTCTCTTTCGGAAAAATGGGTCGAATTCCGCGCCTGGGGATGACGCCGGCCACCCCTTCTGCACCCACGAGCATACTTTCTCTAGTGTTCTATCCTTTCCGGTCGCCCTGGCAACGTCGGCCGGTACTATCGGGGGTGACTCCAAGACCTCTATTAATAATACCTGGCGGTCTCTTCTTACCCCTGCCTTCTGGTCGTCCGACAAGGGTAACGGCGACCGTGAGAGTGCGTCTGCATGGCTGATTTCCTTCCCTGGCCGGTATTCTAACTCATGTTGATATGCGTTAAGAAAAATAGCCCACCGCAGCATCCTCGGGGACAGGATCTGTGGCGTGGGCTTATTTGCGGTGAAAATTCCTAACAGGGGCTTGTGATCAGTAACGACCTTGAACGGCCGACCATACAGAAAATCGTGAAATTTCTTGGTTCCCGCTACTATCGCTAGTGCCTCCCTATCGGTCTGTGCGTAATTCCGCTCTGCTTGGGACAGGGACCTTGAATAAAACGCTATCGGGGCCTCCCTTCCGTCGTTTAACACGTGGCAAAGCACCGCCCCCACCCCCACCGGGGATGCATCGCAGACTAAAACTATGGGCCGTTTGGGGTCGAAATGAGTCAGGATTGCCTCGGATGTGAGGAGTTGCTTTAACTCTGTGAACGCTCTTTCTTGCTCGTCACCCCACAGCCATTTTTCCTCTTTTTTAAGTAACCGATGGAGCGGCTCGGCAACAGACGCCTTCCGTGGAAGGAAGGTATGGTAGAAATTGAGAAGCCCCAGAAACGACTGTAGCTCGGTTTTGGAAGTGGGGCGAGGGGCTTTTTTAATGGCGGCTACCTTAGATTTGGACGGCCTAATTCCCTCGGGTGTGACACGGAACCCTAAAAACTCAACCTCTGTTTCGAAAAATACACATTTGTCTTTTCTCAGTCGCAGCCCCGCTTTTTCGAACACGGTCAGGACCTTATCCAGTCTGCGAGCCAGCTCGGCCTTACTCCCCCCCGTTATCAACACGTCATCAAAATATGGCAACACCCCCTCCAGCCCCTTCAGGAGGCATTCCACTAGCGACTGAAAAATGCCAGGTGCCGAGTTCACGCCGAACTGTAACCTCGACACCTGGAACGCCCCCTTATGTGTGACTATTGTTTGTGCCGCCGCTGTGGCGGGGGTTACCGGGAGTTGCTGGTAGGCCTGTGCTAAATCGAGTTTAGCGAAACACTTTCCCCCATTTAGCCTGGCCAGAAGGTGGCTGACCACTGGCACCGGGTATGCATTAGGGCGGATTGCCTTATTAATGGTACACTTATAATCAGCGCAAATGCGCACCTCCCCGTTAGCCTTCAGTGCTGTTACAATTGGAGTCTCCCACTCCGCGGAATCCACAGGAACAAGAATCCCTTGACCCACCAGTTTGTCCAGTTCCGCCTCTATTTTGTCCTTTAGCGCGAACGGTACCCTGCGCGGTTTAAGTCTTATCGGCCGGACCTCCGGGTCTAAGTCGAAGGCTACAGGGGGTCCCTTGAACTTTCCCAGTCCACTTTTAAAAACAGCGGGGTGTGCGTCACACACCGCTTGTATTGGGTCCTCGCCTACGGCATGCACCCCCCCTATGAACAGACCTAAGGGCTGAAACCACTGGGTTCCGAGGAGGCTACAACTCCCCCCTTTTAGCACCACTAGGGGAAGTTCCGCAGAATGTCTCTTAAAACGAACCCGGAATGTCCCGACCCCCAACACTGAAATGCTGTTCCCCTGTACGTCCCGTAGTGTGGCCCTCAACGCTTTAAGTTTGGGCCGCACGTGGGGGTCGATTTTCAAGAACTCTCTCTGGGGAATTATAGAATAGGAGGACCCCGAGTCAACTTCCATCCTAATGGGGGTCCCTTGTACTAGTACCTCAACAAAGTAATGGGGCTGTCCCGCAGACACGCTGAACACAGGAGCGTCGCCCTCGCTGTCGTCCGAGATGCGGCCCACGCCGTCCTGCTTCCTCGTGGCCCGGGCGCCATCTTTGGACCTCGCTGGACGGTCCGGTCTGGCTGAACGGTCTTGCGACTGTCTCCGGCCCTCCTTCCATTTCCTGCACGCCTTGGCAATGTGCCCCCGACGTCCACAGTTGAAACACTCGGCTTTTCTGAATGGGCACTTCACGCGCTCATGGGCCGCTCCGCAACCATCGCAGCGGCGCCCGCCTCTCCGGACCTTCTGGACCTCCTCGCCATCGCTGCTTTCTGAAGACGATTTCGAGGTCGGTCGGGTTGCATGCACCGACTGACCGGACTTCCCGTGCAACGAGTTTTCCGCTTTGCCGGCCCTCGGACGCCACTCACGCCACTTGTGCATCTCATCTACTCCAGCATTCGTGGATTCCGCGGCTTCCGCGGCCTCTACAACCTCTTCCAGTGTGGGTGGTGGCTCCTTGTTCATCAGACTGCGCTGTACTTCCTTGTCCTTCAGGCCACACAGCACTCCGTCCCTGAGGGCCATCTCTAGGAAGTGGTCCCATCTGCAGGGGGCGGCGGCTACCCTCATAGCCGTTACGAAGGCTTCTACCGACTCGTCCGGCGCTTGAACTCGCCTCCAAAACGCACTCCGAGCGGGAAACATTGCCCTCGAGGGTCGGAAACGCTCACGCAGCAGTCTCATGATGTCACCGGCTTTGAAATCGCTCATCTTCTTCGGTGCAAGAATGCCCACCAGCGTCCGCTTGGTTTCCATCCCAAGCATGCGGGTGAGGATGGCCCTCTTCCTTTCCTCGTCGTCTTCTTTGACTTTGAGTTCCACCAGTGCCGCCTGGAAGTCCATCTCAAAAAGCTCCCAGTCTTGCGGTTTGGTGATGTTGAACCCGCTCTGTGTCCTGGCTCCATGGGGATCCATAATCCCATCCTCGTCGCCAATTTAGTATATGAGAGTCAAGACACAAGGCACAGCCAAAGGCTGGGTTAACTCAGGTTTATTGCATGGTGGACAGAGGGAACATGAGGTAATGGCGGACGAACAGCTCTATATATATGGTAGTAACGTATTTTGAATGTGGCTCCACGGTAGCCCGTTGGCTACTGGTCCGCGTGACGTCATGGCTGGTCACGCCCTTCTTGTCCAGGTGTAGGTAGCGGCGGGAAACTTCCCGCGCTGCGGTCTTTGATGGGTTTGAACCAAGAGAGCTTGGACGCTCGCTGCTGCCAGCTGGTGGTCATTAGCTCGCGTCCTATTACAGGGTTTATGTGATACCGCTGAAGGTTACATTGTTACTCATCGGCAAGGTTACATTGGTTCAGATACATTGATATCACATGTGGAAGGTTACGCTATTAGAACACAACAACAAGTTAGGACGTTGTATGAATTCCGACTTTGTATGAGGCATGCAAAATCCTAGCCGCGATGCCTCATACAACGTCCAAATTATTGCCACCGATGCTTTGTATAACGTCATTCCCATAGAGATACATTGTAACAGCACAAACTGCAGGGCCGGCTGCTGGTCGAACTCCATTGGAGGCGGGGAAAGAAAGAACTTGCCGCACTTGGGGCTTGTCTCTCAGGCAAGTTCTTTCTTCCCCGCCTCCAATGGAGTCCGACCGGCAGCGGGCCGGAGGAGGCAGGGAAGAAAGAACTCGTCTCTCGGGTGAGTTCTTTCTTCCCTGCCTCCAATGGAGTCCGACCGGCAGCCGGCCGGAGGAAGCAGGGAAGAAAGAACTCATCTCTCGGGCGAGTTCTTTCTTTCCCTGCCTCCTCCGGCCGGCTGCCGGTCGAACTCCATGGGGCCTCCAAGCTGCAAGTCCAAACTCCCGCGGAAACCCTAATACCTCATACAACGTCCGGCAACGTTGTATGAGGCACCTTTTCCCCAGAATTGGGCGACGTTGTATGGATCCGACATTGTATGAAGCGGACGTTGTATGAGGTATTACTGTATTAAAAACAATTAAAACCCCAACATACCCACACACCTATTAAAAACTAACTACATTAAAACTGCCCGCATTAAAATGATGGGGAGGCTTTATTTTATAAGCCAACAGGCGGGGCCCACTCTTCCATCTGGGCCCCACACCTGCCCCGCCAACCAGGTTTTTAATTCTTATCTGAAAGGCAGCAACTCCATCTGCTCCCGCAACTCTACTGGCAGGAGGTTCCACAAGGCAGGTGCGGACACAGAAAAGGCCCTCCTTTGTGTGCCAGAGAGGCGAGCCCCTCTGGCAGATGAAACAACCTCTAACATACTTGCATCCACAATAATGAAACGAAAAAGCTGTATGGTATAATAACTAAACTTCTGTTGAACTATACCACATGTCGCTTTGAGCAATATACCTCTAGTGCCTTCATGTATACTCCAACATCAAGTTTTAGGCCATCAGTTTCTTTATAATAGCGCCTGAAAATGAAAAGTTAATATTTAAATGCAAATATTTTACATACAGAGCTTGTTTGAAAGCAATTGCAAGTAGATAAATAGGTGCCATCTCAGTAGGAAAGGTAACAACATTCTGTGCACTCTGGTGTCTAGTCATGCCTGCCATATGACCATGGAAACATCTGCAAACGTAGACAGTACTGGCTCTTTGACTGTAAAAAAATGAGCACCCCACCATATAGTTGAATATGACTGGTTTTTGAGCAAGGGAAATCTTTACTTCTGTCTGTCTGTCTGTCTACATATATGAGTACTGTATTTTATATTCATAGACAAATAGAAAGAGAGAGAAAATGTCTAGGATAAGCAGTCAGATAAAATTTTATGCTTTATCCTCCTGCCATTTTCGATTATTCAGCACAGCCTCTCTTTAAAATGACCACTTGACCTTTGCTAGAACAGCCATTAACCTTCTATAGTCTACCGTAAACAGCTTAATTTTCTGACGCTAGCATGACAGAAGAAATTACAAAGCCAATTCCTACTCTCAGCCCCAAACAGATGCTAAATGTAAATCACTCCATCTTCAGAAAAGGAACATGATGCTCTTCATTTTGAGAGAGCAAGATACAAATTTAGTGGGAAGAATATTTGCTTCTTCAAAGAAAGTCTGAACAAATGAATGTTATTAAACTACTTCTATGTAATATTACTGACATCATATGCTAATAAATAACTACATGATTCTGATGCTATTATTACTAGATGATACAATGTCAGCACAATTTGGTTACCATTTCTTACAAAGCAACGACAAATCAATATTCATTTTTGGCGGCTCTTAGACATCAAAATAAGAATTGGCTTAAATATCCATTACTAAGTTTATGAACTCGTTATACTTTTGCAAAAGAAAATCTCCCTCTTTGGGGAGATGGTAACTATAAATTCATAACAGATCTCCACTTATAATCAGAAAACTGCCTTATTCATCACTACCTATTCTGCAAGGTGGCAGATGTCTGGTACCTGATTCATTCAACTAGAACTGCGGGAGATACAGCTTATGACATTTGCTATGGAAAGAATGTGAGTTACAGGCACTCCCCAAAGTAAAGGTTTGTGAAAGTTGTCCCTAATTTACACTAGCCAAAAACTTCTTGAAATTCATGCAAAGTTTGTGTACTGGAGTGTGTATCAGTTGCATGCCTGGTTATGCACCTAATGGGTTTTCCCATTAAAAAATTGTTGTACGATTTTTTTCATAGGGAAATTTTTTAATGTGGGACACCATTTCTCTCCCCCCGCCCCCAACCTAACTGTTATGTGATTTCGTTGCTATATGGGGCAATTGTAGTATGAGGATCCACTATACTACAAAGAACACATTTTAAACTTTAACTGCCGCAACAGTCACCAGCCAGAATGCGATTGCCAAGTTATGTTCACATAACAGAAATAATGCAAATCTTGGCAGCAAAGTCTTGTTCAATAATGAGGTGTTAGGTGTGAGACCTTGGCACAGCGTGTACCACGGTGTGCACAAACACCTCATACTGTAAATGAAGGGCAATTTACCACCGAGTCTACATAATTTCCTCTATGTAGATTTAGATCAGCGCGCAGTAAGCCCATTTGTGTGGATTCACAGAAGTTGGGCTTCTGGGAATTGAAGTTCAAGAATACCTGGAGTACCAAGGTTCACCATCAAGGCCTTAGATACTTGAACAATATCTTGCACAGGCACTATTGTCAGTGTATCTAATTCTTGAGGTAATACAAGTGCACATAGTGAGAAAGTGACTCTCAGAACTCTCAAAAAACCAAAACAAACCTGCCATACATGGTAAAGAATTGAACCCATCAATTACAAAGCACTGGGTGATTTCAAACACATATGATCCAGTGTCACAAAACTGCAGCTACCAAAATACAGCAAGTCAGTGTAGGAAAAGATAGGAACATCTGTCCGTCCAACCAGAGCAGACCGGAGGGGCTCTCTAATTGTACCATAGGCTAGCACAAGGAGGAGGGCCTTCTCCGTGTCCGCACCGGCCCTATGGAACCTCCTGCCAATAGAGTTAAGGCTCCAGACGAAATTGCTGCCCTTTAGGAAAGAACTGAAAACCTGGCTGGCAGGGCAGGTGTGGAGCACTGATGGAGGGGTGATCCCACCTGCTGGCTTATATAATTAAGATTTCTCTCTCTCTTTTAATGGATAGGGTGTGGGTAAATTATTTAGAATTTTAATGGGTTTTTAAAGGGCTTTTAATTAGTTTGATGTTGCTTTTAATTGTTGTTAGCCACCCAGAGTTGTTGCTGAGTTGGGCGGCAATAGAAATTTGAAGAATAAATTGTTGTTGTTCAGTCGCACAGTCGGTTCCGACTCTTTGCGACCCTATGGACCATTGTTCTCCAGGCGCCTCTGTCCTCCACCATCCCTCTCAGCACTCCCAGTTCTGTGCCCATTGTGTCTACAATACCATCTAGCCATCTCATCTTTGGCCTCCCCCTTCTTCTTTTGCCCTCCACCTTTCCCAACATCAGGACCTTCTCAAGTGAATCCTCCCTTCTCATTTGATGTCCAAAGTACTTTAGCTTCGTCTTTACTATTAGCCCTTCCAATGAGCAGTCAGTGTTGATTTCTTCTAAGATTGACCTATTTGTTCTCCTCGCTGTCCAGGGTACCCTCAAAACTCTCCTCCAGCACCACATTTCAAAGGCATCTATTCTTCTGCGTTCAGCTTTCCTTATTGTCCAGCTCTCGCATCCGTACATTACCACTGGGAATACCATTGCTTTGACTATTCTAATTTTTGTTTTCAGTGTGATGTCTCTGCTTTTCACTATGTTCCCCAGGTTTCTCATCGCTTGTCTCCCAAGAATCAGTCGCCTTTTTATTTCATGGCTGCAATCCCCATCTGCCGTGATCTTTGATCCCAGGAAAGTAAAATCTGTCACTGCTTCTACTTCTTCCCCATCTATTTTCCAGGAACTGATCGGACCTGTTGCCATTATCTTGGTTTTCTTGATATTGAGTCTCAAGCCAGCTTTTGCACTCTCTTCCTTCAAACCGATCAAGAGATTCTTTAGGTCTTCCTCACTTTCTGCCATTAGGGTGGTATCGTCTGCATATCTCAGATTGTTTATGTTTCTCCCAGCAATTTGATCCCATATTGTGATTCTTCCATCCCTGCACTGCGCATTATGTGCTCTGTGTATAGATTGAATAAGCAGGGTGATAAAATGCAGCCTTGTCTTACTCCTTTTCCTATTCCAAACCACTCTGTCATTCCGTGTTCTGTCCTAACTGTTGCTTCTTGGTTCATGTACAGATTTCTCAGGAGGCATATGAGGTGCTCTGGTATTCCCATCTCTTTAATTACTTGCCACATCTTGTTGTGGTCCACACAGTCAAAGGCCTTAGTGTAATCAATGAAACAAAAGTAAACTTGTTTCTGATATTCCTTTGTTTTCTCCATGATCCAACGTATGTTGGCAATGTGGTCTCTAGTCCCCCTGCCTCTTCTGAAACCGGCCTGCACCTCTGGTAGTTCTCTCTCCACATGTTGCTGAAGTCTGTCCTGTATTATCTTGAGCATCACCTTGCTGGCGTGTGGGATGAGTGCAATTGTTCGGTAATTTGAGCATTCTTTGGCGTTGCCCTTTTTTGGGATTGGGACGTACACTGATCTTTTCCAATCCTGTGGCCACTGTTTTGTTTTCCAGATTTGCTGGCATATTGAATGCAGTAATTTGACGCCATCATCTTTTAGAGCTTTGAAGAATTCAACTGGGATACCATCATATCCACTAGCTTTGTTGTTTGCAGTGCTCTTTAGGGCCTTTATAACTTCGCTCTCCAGGATGTCTGGCTCGAGTTCAGTTTTTTCATCATTGTGGTTATCAGGAGTGTTGAGGTCCTTTTTGTAGAGTTCCTCTGTGTACTCTTTCCATCTTTTCTTTATCTCTTCTGCATCAGCTAGCTCTTTTCCGTCTTTGTCCCTTATCATGGTCATTTTTGCTTTAAATGTTCCCTTTATTTCCCCGATTTTTCTGAAGAGATCTCTAGTCCTGCCTCTTTTGTTGTTTTCCTCCATTTCTTTGCACTGTTCTTTTAGGTAGTTTTCCTTATCTCTCCTTGCTTTTCTTTGAAATTCTGTGTTCAGAAGATTGTATTTTTTCCTTTCTCTTTTGACTTTTGCATTCCTTCTTTCCTCTGCTATTTTAAGAGCCTCATCAGACAACCATTTTGCTTTCTTACGCTTCTTTTCTTTTGGTATGGTTTTCTTTGCTGCTTCCTGCATGATGTCCTTTATCTCTGTCCATAATTCTTCTGGCACTCTGTCTATTGCGTCCAGGCCATTAAATCTGTTCATCACCTCCACCGCGTATTCTTTAGGGATGCTGTCTAGGTGATATCTGTCTGGTCTTCTTGTTTTCCCTATTTTCTTTAGTCTTAACCTGAATTTTGCGATCAGTAGGTTGTGATCTGAGCCACAGTCTGCTCCAGGTCTTGTTTTTGCTGATTGTATGGAGGTTCTCCATCTTTGGCTGCAGAGTATGTAGTCAATTTGGTTTCGGTGTTGGCCATCTGGTGATGTCCATGTGTAAAGTCGCCTCTTGTGTTGCTGGAAGAGAGTGTTTGCTATGACCAGTGCGTTCTCTTGGCAGAACTCTATCAATCTTTGCCCTGCTTCGTTCTGTACTCCAAGACCGAACTTGCCTGTTATTCCCTCCACTTTTTGATTGCCTACTTTGGCATTCCAGTCTCCTAATATAATTTGGACATCATTTCTTGGTGTCTGTTCTATGAGGTGTTCTAGGTCCTCATAGAACTGGTACACTGTGGCTTCATCTGCACTAGTGGTTGGTGCATAGACTTGGATTACAGTGATATTGAAAGGTTTGCCTTGAATTCTGACTGACATCATTCTGTCATTTTTGAGGTTATATCCCATTACTGCTTTTCTTACTCTCTTATTGACAATTATGGCTACTCCATTTCTTCTAAGGTTTTCTTGTCCACAATAGTAGATATGATGGTTTCCAGAGCTGAATTCACCCATCCCTGTCCATTTTATCTCACTGATGCCCAAGATGTCAATGCTTATTCTTTCCATCTCATTTTTTACCACTTCCAGTTTACCTTGGTTCATTGATCTCACATTCCATGTCCCTATGCAGTATTGCTCCTTGCAACATTGCATTTCCCCTCCCCCTTTCCTGTCCCTCCCCTTCCTCCACTCTGTTGTGCTAAGCATCCTGTATCACCTAGCCTGCCCTTTTGTTTTGCCTTTTGTTTTGGTCAATAGGGTTCTCTTGGCAAGCTTTGTGGCGTGGTTTGCCATTTTTTCCTCACATCATAATATTATTAGAATAAATAAATAAATATAAATAAAAATGTTGGCGAGTGATTTTAGTATCCCCAGTATATCACAGCAGTATACACTACTTCAACTTACCCTTTTCCCAGGGACAGGAGAACTGGATTCTCCAGACTAATTAGAACTCGGAAAGCATCGTTAAGGTTTTTATATGAAAAGCTGTCTGCTGCATCACCGATTACCACACAATTTGGGTCTGCTTTATCAATTTCAGCAAATTCGGGGATAACATCTAAGGGGAGGAAAAAAAACAAGTTTTCAAACTTTCCAGAACATGCACATTTTCTTCTTATTTTTGATAAACAAATGCAAATGAGTTGAGCTAAAGGAATCTTTTCACAGTTGCATGTTCCAACTGTTTCTCAAACTTCATGATATTTAATCTGGTAAACATAAAAGGTCAAGAAAGAAAGAGACCCAGTTATTCCATTTTACACATTCACGAACATGACTTATTATGAACAGGTTTAGGGCTATCTCAAATTTTGCAGAAAGCTGAAAAAGCTGTGGAAGGAGGAAATAATATCAGAAGTAGGATGGATTGAGCACACCAAAAGAGAGTACTGCATTGATGACCAGCACTCTGTAAATACTACACAGCACAATCTGATGCAGGCTTCATTAGTGTGCATTGTAAAATACAATGGCTAAAACCCTGCTGTTAAGTAAATCTAGTGTAAATCACACTAGAGTAGGTTCACTGATTCAGTAAGGATTTGATGAATCAACTCCTCCATAAGTTCAGTTGATTCAAACTGGCCTACTCTAATTAAAACTTACTCTGCTACTTAACAAGATTTTTGCTGATAGAACAACAAAACAAAACAAAATTTAAAACTTCAAGACAACAAATTTATTTGGTATCTTATCTCTCATTAACTCCTGCCAACCTAGCCGTTCGAAAGCAAGAAATTGCAAGTAGATAAATAGGGGCCACTTTGGTGAGAAGGATTTTTTAAAGTGATCCTAAAAAGGTATTGCCGCCGCCGTCGCAGCCGCCACGCTGGGCTGTCCCTCCCCGCCCCCTGCTACCAGGCGGGGAGGTTTAAAGGGCTCCCGGGTCAAGGGACTCGAAGACGAGGGAAGAGGGAATGTTGGTCCTGCCAGCCAGGAAGGAGGGGCAGCATTCTATCTAGGGAAGTTCCGGAGAACCATATAGGTGTTGTGACGGGCAAGGGGCGGTATGGCGGGTACCGTGGGGCGGGCCGCACTCGGGGAATGCGGGTCCGATGTTTAAGTGCGGTCCCTCATTCCAGCCCTTCAGGTACATCTCTGGGCCCTGAGCGGCAGATCCGGAGTGTCCCCGCCCTTAGGCTGCTGCTGGTGAATGCCAGATCGGTTTGTAATAAGGCCCCCCTAATTCATGATGCCATCCAGGAAGGGCTGGCCGACCTGGCATGCATCACCAAAACCTGGCTGACGCCTGAAGATGGAGTACCTCTTTCGGACATGTGTCCAGCTGGGTTCGGTATTTGGCACCAGCCTAGAGGTGAGGTGAGGGGCGGTGGTGTCGCCATTGTTGCCAGGGAGTCTTTGGGAGTTGCTAGGGCCACTGCTCCACAAGTGGCTGGTTGTGAGGCCCTGCTTCTACGGTTGGGCCCCAAGGGTCAGTTGGGGATCTTACTCCTGTACCTGCCCCCTTGCAGGGTAAGGGATGCCCTGCCTGAGCTCCTCGAGGCCGCCTCGATGCTGGCGTTGGAGTTCCCGAGACTTATGGTTCTGGGGGACTTCAATTTGCCATCGCTGGGGATGGCTTCTGAGGTGGCAAGGGAGTTCATGGCTTCCATGGCAGCCATGGGCCTGACTCAGGTAGTTCGGGGTCCGACCAGGGGCAGTGGTCACATGCCAGACTTAGTTTTCTTGTCGGAGCAGTGGCAGAGTGATCTGAGATTACAGGATTTAGTCATCTCACCTGTGCCATGGTCAGATCACTATCTGGTGACTCTTGACTTTCTGGGGGCGATACTTCATCGTAGGGAGGCAGGGCCGATTAAAATGGTCCACCCTCGGCGACTAATGGATCCAGATGGATTCCAGAGGGAACTGGGGGATGTTCCTCTGGATCGGCTACACGATTCACCCGGGGCACTCGTCGACCTGTGGAATAGGTCGACAACAGTAGCCTTGGATGAAATCGCGCCACTGCGGCCTCTCCACGCCCGGGGGATTAGGTCATCTCCGTGGTTCACAGATGAACTGCGTGAACTCAAACGGGCAAAGAGACGCCTAGAGCGCCGCTGGGCGAAGACCCGGGATGACTCCGATTGGACACTAGCTAGAGCTGCTATTAGGGCCTACCTAGTGGCGATGGGGGTGGTGAGGCGGCAATACTTCACCACCCTTATTGCCTCCGCTGATAATCGCCCAGCCGCCCTGTTCCGGGTAACCAGGTCCCTCCTTGGTAAGGGGAGATCGGTGCCCGGTTGGCAGGGTTCGGCTGAGGACTTTGCTGACCATCTGGTGGAGAAAATCGATCGGATTCGTTCTGGATTGAACCCTGGCGTGGACGGGGAGAGTCGGGGGGGTGCCGGTGCACAGTCTTGCTGTACGATCTGGGATCAGTTTGATCCTGTTGTCCCTGATGAAGTGGACAGGCTCCTTGCAGCTGTTCGTGCCACTACATGTCCTTTGGATCCCTGTCCCACTTGGTTGGTGAAAGCCTCCAAGGAGGTAACAGGTGGCTGGGTTGGGGGGGATAATAAATGCCTCGTTACGGGAGGGGGTATTTCCTGCACAGCTAAAACATGCCTTGGTGCGCCCCCTCCTGAAGAAAATGTCCCTCGACCCAGCTGTCCTTAACAACTACAGGCCAGTTTCCAACCTGCCCTTTTTGGGTAAGGTTTTGGAGAAGGCGGTGGCGCGCCAGCTGCAGAGTGTCCTGGAGGAAGCGGATTATCTAGACCCCTTTCAATCAGGGTTCAGGCCCGGGTATGGAATGGAGACGGCATTGGTCGCGCTGATGGATGATCTCTGGCGGGAGCGGGACGGGGGTTGTCCATCCGTCCTTGCTCTTCTTGACCTCTCAGCGGCCTTCGATACCGTCGACCACGGTATCCTTCTGGAACGGCTCGAAGGACTGGGGATCCAGGGCACTGTGTTGTCCTGGTTTTCCTCTTTTCTGGAGGGCCGTACCCAGTCGGTGTGGTTAGAGAGTGAGAGGTCCAGCCCTAGGCCCCTCAAGTATGGGGTGCCTCAGGGCTCTGTGCTCTCTCCTCTCTTATTTAACATCTACATGAAGCCACTGGGTGAGATCATTCGTTCCCACGGGGTGCGGTACCATCAGTACGCGGATGATACTCAGTTGTACATCTCGGCCCGTGGGGACCCCAGTGATGCTGTTGAAATCCTATCCGGATGCCTGGAGGCCATTGGGGTCTGGATGGGGGCCAATGGGCTTCGGCTGAATCCCAGCAAGACAGAGTGGCTGTGGATAAGGGGCCCCGTGTTATCCAGGGAGTTACCACCTTTGGTACTGGATGGGGCTGCTTTGCCCCAGACAGACCCAGTGCGCAACTTGGGGGTTCTTCTGGACTCGCGGCTGCTTCTAGAAGAACAAGTAGCGGCTGTGGCCAGGAGGGCTTTTGCCCAACTTCGGGTAATTCGCCAATTGCGCACGCTCCTGGACCGGGGCTCCTTGCTTATGGTCACCCATGCTCTGGTTACTTCCCGACTAGATTATTGTAATGCGCTCTACATGGGGCTGCCCTTGACGACCATCCGGAGGCTGCAGCTGGTCCAGGATGTGGCGGCCCGGGTGGTGATGGGGTGTGGGCGATATGCCCATGCCTCACCGCTACTTCGGGAGCTGCACTGGTTACCAGTTTGTCTCCGGGTGCAATTTAAGGTGCTGGTTTTGACCTTTAAAGCCCTATATGGCAGGGGGTCAGGTTATCTTAGAGACCGCATCGTCCCAAGAGTGTCTGCCCGTCCAACCAGAGCGGACCGGAGGGGCTCTCTAATGGTGCCACCAACTAGGGGTGCTCATCTGTCTAGCACCCGAAGGAGGGCCTTCTCCGTGTCTGCACCAACTCTCTGGAACCTCCTGCCAATAGACCTAAGACTCCAAAGTGAACTGCTGCCCTTCAGGAAAGGAGTGAAGACCTGGCTGGCAGGGCAGGTGTGGGGCCCGAATGGGACTATGGTGCCCGCCTGCTGGCTTTTATAAGAACTCTCTCTTCTTCCTTTTGTATAGTAGGTGGGATGGGTGGGCGGGATATGGGGTTTTTTTAAAGGGGGTGGGTTGTGGGTTTTTATAATGTTTTTTATGTATTTCTAGAATTATTGTAATGCCGCCCTGAGTCGGGTTCCGCCTGAGTGGGCGGCATATACAAATATGATTATAAATAAATAAATAAATAAATAAAATTGCCTTCCTCCTACAGTTGTTGGATAGCTCAGTGGTTTTAGATACCTGGCTGCATTACCAGGAGTTAGGAGATCAGTTCCCCAGTGTGCATCCGAAAAAAAGAGGCAGCCTTTGTCGCCTTGGGCAAGCTGCACAGATTATCTAACTATGATGATATACTGTAATACCAGTGCAACTTTGTGTTTTGTGGCAATACAATAAAATCTCATACTGAGCACTTTCTTGCTAACACTGCACAATGTCCATTTAGGTCACATGCCACAGGAGATTTCAAAATGTAGACACATTTGATCGCTGAGAAACCAAGGAGATGTATTTTTGTAATGACAAGCCAAAAACAGGTGTTGTGATGTTAACTGACACCATGAAGTAGCAGATCAACATTTTAGTTATATCTGAAGATAAAGCTTGAGAGCAAACAAAAGCACACATCACTATATTCCCAAAAGTGATGCTTTCGACTTTCAGGATAAATTGGCTTTCAAGATAAATATGTGGAAAAGAATTGCCTTAATACTACTTGGAAGAGAACAGTAAAGGGAAGAACTTCAAAAATGATGTTTGAGCTGCATGGGATTTTACTGGAGAATAAAATGTCCCATGGATTTGGATATCACAAAAATATGATTCACCAAATCAGTTACTGTAAGACAGTATGTTTCAAATTAATCATCAAAATAACTGGTAAATTGAAAGAATCTTTCCTTTCATGGTAGTTTCATTTTCCTTTCTCCCTGTGAACAGTGATGCACTGCAAAAAAATGTGTTACTACCCACTCAGTGGGTGTGGCTATCTGTGGGAATGGCTATATGTGGGTGTGGCCTCAACACACACACACACCCCAGAAAAAAAGGAAAAAAAGAAAAACCTACCTTGCTCTCTTGTTTTGCGGAGATGGGGAGGAGTCCCAGAGTAGCGGCGCTGCTGGGAGGTGAGCGGGACGGGTTGGTGGGCTGGCACTGGCCTCCCCCTCCCAGTGCCACTGGAAACACATCCCATTTGCCTTGCCCAGGGCCGAAGGCGCAAGGGATGTGCGGAGATGAAAGCGCACCTTCGGCCCTGGGCGAGGCAAACGGGACACGTTTCCAGCGGCGCTGGGAGGGGGAGGCCGACAGGTGGCCGTGGCTGGCCAAGTGGGCGTGGCCCGGAATTTGTAGTACCGGTTCGCCAGAACCGGTGAGAACCTGCTACAGTACAACACTGCCTGTGAATTGGGGTGGATAAAGTGTGGCCTCCTAGTTGCAAGTAGATAGGAAAACCCATTAAGCCTTACACTGGCTATGCCAGCTACAATTAACTAGAGTTGCCATCCAACACCAGAGTTAAAGGGAGGGCTGCTCCAAACTGAATACAATAGAGCTAAATTATTAACACTGTTATGAATTGGTTTTCGTTTGTCACTGTGGAAAGTCCAAGAGGGACAGAGCACATTAACCACATCCTGTCTTGCTTGTCCCTCCCCTTCTTGCTGCTTGAGAACTTTAGTGCAAAGATTGTTTTTGTGCTCAGCTTCTTACCTCTCCACAAACTCCACTCAGGGAATGCCCAAATGAGGTGCCTTTCAGCTTTTGGGAACATGAAAACATCCTCATTTGGGCGTTCCCTGAGCAAAGTTTCTTCTGCAAAAATACTTTCCACCCAGAATAATTTATGACACGAAATTATTATCTTACTCCTGCTATGTACCAATTTTTGGCAAAAGGATAGCATGAATCCCACATATCTACATAATATTATGCTGGCTCTCCATGTTATATCTCAACAGGAGAACTGTAGCTTAATGTTGGTTAAAAAACCAGGATCCAATGCCAAGATGTTTATACCAAAGCTGGTGTGTGATGTGGGGCACTCATGCCCCACATTCAGTTACAGATACAGTCAATTTGAACAAACATCCAAACCAGACCACTGTATTTCTCCCTGCACCATCCCAATTGAATAATCATTTTGAGCATTTGCCTCCTTTCTTTGGCCTCTAGTGTCTTCAAGATCCCCCCTCTTTTTTCTTTTTCTGAAGTGTGACTGAACTTCATGAAACGTCCTTCAGTAGCAGATTGCTACTATAGAGTATCCCTGACTAAGTAAAAGTAAAGGTTTCCCTTGCTCGAAAGCCAGTCATATCCGACTCTAGGGTCCAGTGCTCATCTTTGTTTCAAAGCCGAAGAGCCAGCGCTGTCTGCTTCTGCAGACGTTTCCATGGTCATGTGGCAGACATGACTAGACACTGGAGCGCACAGAACACTGTTTACCTTCCCACCGAAGTGGTCCCTATTTATCTACTTGCAATTTCTTGCTTTCAAACTGCTAGGTTGTCAGGAGCTGGGACAAAGACGGGAGCTCATTCCGTCCTATAGAATCGAACTGCTGACCTTCCGCCTCCCAGTCAGCATCTTAGCCACTTGAGCCCTGACTACATCCTTCATTTTTTTAGCCACCAAAACCTCTTATTTCTCTTCCTCTGGAGATGTGTAGCCACATAATCTTTAGAAATCCAGCTTAGTCAGAAAATAAAAATGATTGTATTTTGGTTGAAGGACTATTTTTTAATGCTAGTGAACCCTACTATTTTTTGTGATATGTCATGAGCACCAAAAGTAACCATATTTGCTTTTGGGGTTTTTTCCGGGTGGTGGTGGTGGTGGTGGATGCTGGTGGATGTCCCAAAACGAATTCAATCAGGTTTTTAATTTGCAGTTCAATGGACCACAAGCAGTTGTTTGCTGGAAAAACCAGCTGAGGCCCTCACATCACTCTTTAGAGATTTTATGTCAGCAGGGAGAAGAATAGACATCCCACATCATGGATAAACACAGCAGCTGTTCTCACAGACACAACTAGGTAAGAGGCTTAGCTAGGTCACCCTTGCTCGAAAGCCAGTTGTATCCAACTCTAGGATTCAGTATTCATTTCTGTTTATAGCCAAAGGGCCAGTGGTGTCTGTGTCTGCAGACGTTTCCGTAGACATGGGGCAGACATGACTGAACACCAGAGTGTACCAAACACTGTTTACCTTCCCTGCCGAAGTGGTACCTATTTATCTACTTGTAATTTCTTGCTTTCGAACCGTTAGGTTGGCAGGAGCTGGGACAGAGACAGAAGCAGCAGTCCATCGTGCAGCAGTTGGGTCTTGAACTGCTGACCTGCCGACCTTCTAGTCGACAAGTTTAGCGTCTTAACCACTAAGCCACCCTGGACCTATTACAGACTCTAACACAGAGGAGACAAGTTAGGGAAACTTCTTGGATCAGGCATACCAAAACTTGCAATACCATCATGCACAAAAAAGAGAGGGGCAAACATGATAGGGAACTAGAAATGAGACCGATATGAAGGAGAATAAGAATTATTATACTACAGGAGCAAGGATGGATATACCATAACCCACATAGAGAAAGTAATACCAGAAAGAAAAGTAATCTGAAAGAAAATATTGTAACACTGCAGTATCAATCACTGGAGTAGGATGAGGGGGAAAACATTATAGTGAAGTTAGTGTTTGAGGCAAGCCCTGAAGAATTTACAAGCACAGAAGGAAATAACTGTTGTGCCAGAAAGATCTTACGTGGCAGTAAAAAAAAAATAAAGTGTTCTTCAAGCAAGGCCTATTCAACACTGAGGCTCTAGGAATAAGGATGGTCAACTTTGCAGCTAGCATGACCCAAAGGAAAGGGACTGTGAGGGCTTTAGTCAAAAGCATCTGGATGATCAAAGGTTTCTCACGGTACCACAGATATTCATCATGTCAAGCGAAAGTAGTTCAACATTTGTTTATTTATTATTATTTATTTATTAGTTCAAATTTATATTGCCGCTCACTCACCACAAATCTTGATAGCAAGCAATGCATATGTTTCCATACTCTAGGAAGTAAAATGGACACCTTCGAGTTTCAAAATAAATTGAACTATTTGAAATGCTTACTTCAAAGGCCCTTTCTCCTTGCGGTCCTTCCCTTGAGAAATTATGCATAACAGGTGGTTATTTGTGAAAGGAAGGTAACCACTACTGCAGTTTTGTTAATACTTATTGTAAGATCAGTTAGACATGTGCAATAGATACACAGTCCTGTATTTGTTCATGTTCATTCTTATGAGGTTGCAGGAAGCTTTTGTGGAACACCTCCTAGAACTTGCCACTATTTTCACCTTGTTTGTCTAATCCCCTTCCTTGACCTGGGGGCTTCTAGATTGGTAGAAATAAATCTATTACTTTCAGTCAGTATGGGACCTTAATATGAACTGTAAAGATAATACTACATGAATAGACAAATTCTACATGGAAGACAGCACCACTGAATCCTGTAACGAATGACCCTGCCTGACTAAAGATTGGCACAAAGCCTCTAGGTTACTGAACATTTACCTGATTCATCACACATTCACCCAGCCCCCTTTAGGTCTAAAATAGATATTTTTTAACAAGAAAATTGCAGAGGTGTCTCTAGAAGTCACCTCTTGTTTCTTCACCATTTGGTCCTTCACCATTAAAAGGCCCATGACAGTAGATGCCTCTGCACCATTAAGGAATAACTGACCATCATGAACAAGAAGGTGTGGCCTCAGGTTACGCTCTTTCAGAATTCGGCATGCTGCTGGTGCTGGAGCAGTAACTTCATCTACCACAATGTCAAAACCCAACTGCTGCAACTTTTCAACAAACTTGTCTCGAGTAGCTTGTGTTTCGTTGGTGCAGAATCTCAATTTCAGACCAGAAGCCTTGATCCTGGGTAGAGCAAAAGAATGGAACATGAAACGAATTAGATAAAGAATTCAAGATTTAAATGAATAATTATCTCAAAAAATATGGATGCAAATAAAAAGTGGGCCGGGGGGGGGGGGGGCAGGCAGAAAGAACTATATTAGAAACCCAGCTGTATACAGTATAATTCAGGTCACTGTGTTGCCAGTTCCCACCATGCATTTCCACTAACCTCACAGGCTAAGTCTGATGGGAATTAAAGTACAACAATATCTAAAGCACAGGTTCCCAACCTTTTCATGACGTGGGCCTGACCACGCCCCCTGGAAGTGAATGTGGGGGCATTTACAACAGCTGTAAATGCGCCCACTTCTGCATTTATGACAGCCATGTGTGTGTTTACATATGCAGGACACGTTTTATGGCTGACGTAAACACGTCCACTTTCAGTTCCAGGTGTGGGTGTGGCGGCAGCAGCGACAGACCAGATGAAATGGTGCCATGGGCCGGGTCTGGCCCACAGGCCGTCGGTTGGGAACCCCTGATCTAAAGGGTCAGAGATTCTCTACCTTGGAACATGGTACAGTTTTTATGGGTTAAATCTCAGTAAAACTCAAGAGAAGCTTAAACAAGAATTCATTAACCCAACTCACAAAACAAGAACCAAGGAACATCCTGTGCACATTTAACGGAATATAACCTATCTTCCAATCAGATACATATCTTAAAATGCTGAAGGTGTCTGACAGCAATAACATCTGGTGATTAGACTCCATTCTGAATCTATACTAATAGCAGGGGCACTCAAGGTAGAATGATCAAAGTTGAGACACCAGAAATGGTGTAAAAGTTGAGACAACAGAAGTATCTAAACAAAATGCTTTGGTTCTGTCTTCTTCTGCTGAACTGGTAAAAAGTGTTTTTTTTTTTATCAGAACAACTGAAGTAGGTAGAAATGGAAACATTGACCTTAAGCACTTCTGCTTGTTAGCCATTCTTATAAATTATATTTCTGCATTGTCTACCACTGTTCAAACAGGTTAAGATCTAAGAGGTCTAGTCTGAGAACAGAAAAGACTTAAAAGAGAAATGGTGAGGGGTAGTGGTGGTTGGAGTGAGAAAATGTGAGGAAGAGAGGAACAGAGATCATTTCAGGCAAAATATATCCATCAAAAACAATTCTGAAAAATGTACGCTGCCTGTGGAAAAACAGCTTATAACCATTTCAAATACCCAAATTTGTCATCACAAGACATATTCTTTTAATATTATTTGTCTTTCCTAATCATAGGTATGTGAATTATCAATTACACTTAGTGGTTAATTGCCCTTCATAAAGATAGCTTTTCTATTTTAAATTAAGCAGTTAATAAATTGTAACTAATAGCATCCACTTGTATATTACAAATATATCTTCATTGATTGGAGCAATGAATGTGAGAATCACTCATGAACTAATGAAGCAATTGGGTAAAGAAGTGCAGCGTGTACCTAGGGAATAATTATTGTGAATGAATTATGATGTGACCTTCTCAGAAGAATGAACAATTGGTCTAACAGTCAGATGACAGCACTTCACATCTGTTATTCCAAATAAACAGGAATATAAACAGAATAATATATTTCAAATTCATCAAGGCTTTAAGAACAATTATATGGTTCAAACAAACCTACTTAAACCACAAATGGGCATACATAGAAAACAATTATTTGAGGACATAACTGATTTGAACAGTAATTTTATTACTTATTTAGACAGTGCTGAAGAGGTCGACACAGAGAAATTTGGAGCTATGTAAAATGGTCAGATTATATGCACTTATGAAGACATCTTCAGAGGTTCCAATAGGCCATGAGTTGGAAACTGTGGCCTACCAGTTTTCTGGGTGAAATTCCCAAGATCCTTTACTACTGGGTGTACCCTTTACTACTGGGTGTACTGGCTGAAGGTAATCAGAACTGTAGGCAAAAAATAAAATAAAAATCTGGTGGACCACAATTGCCCACTCCCATAATTGATGTAGTCAAAGCAATGGCAAGCTATTTTGCTGCCTGAAGCAGAATGGAAAATGGCACCTCACTCTCAAAGGTACTGAAGGTGCAACATTCCAGAAATGTCTTCCCCTGGAAGTAAAAATGCAACAGCCTATATTCAGTATATTACGAGGTGAACATGTTATACTAGCAGAACTGATCTGCTTTTTCTAGCTGTGCAACCAGCAGACCTTCTGTTCTTGTGGTCCATTTATGTTATCATTTACAGTATGCATGATTAGAAAGTGTTCTGCATTCTCCTCTTGCACATAGTCTGCAACTACGCATCTCCAAACAACATTCTTTCATACCTGTCAAGTTTTGGATTTGAAAATAAGGGAAATTTTGGCCACACGCCTCTGTGGGTGTGGCCAAATCTGTGGGTGTGGCCAAATATAGCCATGTGACTTGCTGGGCTTTAGTCATGCCTGCCACATGGCCATGAAAATGTCTGCAGACAGCACTGGCTCTTTGGCTGTAAATGGAGATGACCACTGCACACTAGGGTTGAATACGATTGACAGATTTTACTTTGACTAGACACCGGAGCGCACGGAACGCTGTTACCTTCCCACCGAAGTGGTCCCTATTTATCTACTTGCAATTTCTTGCTTTCGAACTGCTAGGTTGGCAGGAGCTGGGATGAAGACGGGAGCTCATTTCCGTCCTGCAGTACTCGGGAATCTCACACTAGGCCAGGTGAAAGAAAATTGCAGAATGAACTCACAAAAAGGTGCCTTCATTTTTGCAGTTTCACATCTGATCTAGACATGGAAGAAGAAGGGCCAAAACTGACAGTGAAATTAAATGCAGGATTAAGTACCACTTGCTCATAGTTTCAAGTACAGTATAGCCTACTAGGCAAACTGCTCCTTCAGTGTTCCTACTGGCAATTTTACATTTTAGCCTACAAGTTACTTGTCCTCTTCCACCTACATTATGTCAGGCTATTTATCCCAGATTTAGGACAAAATTATATCGCTAAGAAATACTTTATCCAGAAATTGACCTTTTGCTAAATCGGGATTGAAATAAATGACAAACAACTCAGCATCAAGGCTGAGTTGTCCATTATTTATTTGCTTCTTAACACTACTGTTATATTTTTGTTTTAGCTATCTAGGCCCTCCCTACTGTAACTGCTGAAAAGCTGCCCATTTATCCAAGAGTTAATTTGCTTCCAGACAAAAACTATTTGTGGGTTGCCCGCGGGAATAATTGGCCAAACTTTTCCGCAGGGGTACGCTCGACCTTCAACACATCCGGGGATCAACCGGGCTTGGCAGGAAAGGCAATTCCGGAGCAGGCTAGTTAGTTAGTTGGGTGTGTGTGTGTGAATCAGAAAGCCTTGGCTGATGGCTACGATAGAAACGGGCCAAAAACCAAGATGATGACTCTAGTGAAAACACACAATCTTCCGCTGCTGGCTACAGATTAAGTGGGGCAAACAAGCCGCGCCAGACAACGGACAAGTTAGGTACCCGGAGTCAATACACATAAGGCTCCGAGATAGGGCAGGAACAATGGGTTTCACCAGCCCAGACCTTAATTAGTTGCAGGCTATCCATTAACCACAGGGCAATATCCAAGAGCAGGTATTGTCTTGACCACCGGAAAATGCCACGTATGCAAGCCTTCTGTATTAGGGGGTCACACGCATCATAGGCACATATCGCCCCAAGGCAGGGTAATAAATACGTACCCCCGACTCTAAATCGGGGCTGGACTTCACCACACGATTGTCTCGCGTGTCTTCCTTGCAGCCAGCCATTCCTACATCTGGTAGCCATTCCAACACTATTGAGTACACATACCACCAACAATGATGTACTCTATGCAGAAAAACAAGCTGAACACTATAAAACAGGGGTTCCTAACCTACGGCCCACAGGCTGCCCCCCACACCTGTCATAAACACACCCACTTTTGGAGGGCGTGGTCAGACCCACTCAGCTGTCCGGGGGGTATGGTCATGCTCGCAGCGTAAAAAGGTTGGTAATCCCTGCTCTAAAATATCTCATGAAGAAGCCTACTAATGAGTTAAGGTAAAGGTAAAGGTTTCCCTTGCTTGAAAGCCAGTCATATCTGACTCTAGAGTTCAGTGCTCATCTCTGTTTCAAAGTCGAAGAGTCAGTGCTGTCTGCTTCTGCAGACGTTTCCGTGGTCATGTGGCATGCATGACTAGACACCGGAGCACACAGAACGCTGTTACCTTCCCACCAACGTGATCCCTATTTATCTACTTGCGATTTCTTGCTTTCGAACTGCTAGGTTGGCAGGAGCTGGGACAAAATCAGGAGCTCATTCCGTCTTGCAGTACTCGGGAATCAAACTGCTGACCTTCCGCCTCCCAGTCAGCGTCTTAGCCACATGAGCCACTGCAGTGAGTTGGGTACACAAAAATACCACAATGACAGAGGGACACATACTGGCACATTGAGCTGCAGACCAGACATAGATAAAAATGAGGAAAACTCTCTAAGATATGTTGATACAAAATCAACTTCAGATATGTTTCAGATTCACTGGTGAGAAAAGGCAAGGCCTAACCTCAGCAGGTGGGGCTGAATCTTTATTCTCTTTTTTCCTTCATGAGAAAAAAAGCAGCAGTTTAGAAGTAATAGAGCTTTGATGTGATCCATTGATTCTCTTCCTTTAACTCCCCCTCTGCCCAACTTGCACTATAAATGGTGTCATTTAAAAGTGAAAAAGGGGGGGGGGGGAAGGGTTACATTTTACATATCTATAGGCTGCCCCCCAAAATGTTGGCAAGAGCAGTTGGCTAAGACTGTACAGTACAAGGTCACTCAGGATGTCCAATAATTGTCCTAACACTTTACCTGTTATGGCACAACAATGAGAGGTTTTTTTCATTATTTTCGGGTGAATGAACCTGGCAGATGCTGACAGCCAGCAGATGTGTAAAGTTCTAGGTGATTTGTAAGGGACCAGCTCATCTGACGCACTGTAATTGCATTGTGGGACATTGTCACTCAGAGTCTTGTCCTGTTCTGTCTGAATGAGGTAAAGGTCAGTTCAAAGAACTGACATAACATAAGGGACACTTCTGTACTGAAATTAAAAATATTTTCATACCTCTCTTCCACACTCAACCCACAACACTAGGAAACACAGGAATGAGTCCACTGTTCTAATTTATTGAGTGGCATATGAAACTGAAGATTTTTAATTGCTATTTGTACACATAGATAAAGACTGCAGTGGCTGAGGTGGCTAAGGCGCTGACTGGGAGGCGGAAGGTCAGCAGTTCGATTCCTGAGTACTGCAGGATGGAATGAGCTCCCGTCTTTGTCCCAGCTCCTGCCAACCTAGCTGTTTGAAAGCAAGAAATTGCAAGTAGATAAATAGGGGCCACTTCAGTGGGAAGGTAACAGCGTTCAATCTGTGCGCTTCAGTGTCATCATGCCTGCCATATGACCACGGAAACGCCTGCAGAAGCAGACAGCGCTGGCTCTTCAGCTTTGAAACAGAGATGAGCACTGAACCCTAGAGTCGGATATGACTGGCTTTCGAGCAAGGGAAACCTTTATTTTACACATAGATAATCGAGTTATTATAAATTCCCACTTCTAAATTTTATGCTTAATCTCTCAATTCAGTCTTTCTCTATCAAATAAATCAATCTCATGGTTAACTTTAATTTTTTCTCATACTTTCTCTAAGAAACCCAGAGTAAAACACCTCTGACACTTTCTCTCAGTCCAGGTAAAGAGGCATCTTCAGACCATTGCCTAGGCCTCAAGAAGCCTCACCAGACGCACTCCTATTTGTTCGCTCATCTATCATTTCCATTTATGGTATCACACATATGCCAGTAGACTACAGTACACTGAAACGGGTAGACAGAGATTCAAATTAAAAAGTACAAAAAGACTTAAGATCCAGAAAGCTCTGAGAAACACAGCGAGATCAAATCAGTAAAGTTTGTTTGGCAGTTGGTATGATCTGTTTGAGACAAATTATGTTAGTAAAAACATTTCTACAGGCAAAATGCCTATGCCTCAGTTTTACATGCCTTCTTTTCCTCTTTCAACATTAGCCTCAAATCCTCTCCCTACTTCCTGTTCATGGAAAACTATGCCTTCTCCGTAATTTACAACTGGAAGCCCAATTCATATAATGGTTTCCAATCCTAGTTTAGAGACAAAGTGAAGTTTACAAAAACTATCATTTACCTAATTCAAACATGCCAGTGAACACAAAACTGCTTGTGCCAATGTGTGTAATATACTACTCAACAATAAGGACTAGCACAGATGTTGCCTGAGTGTAAAAACACTGTAGGATCCTGGCCTGTATAAACACCAGACTGGCAGAACATCAAACCAGAAACACCTGCCATGTGCTTATGATCAAAGCTTTCATATAAAATGCTATCTTTTGTGTTACTTTTTCACGATATGCATTAGCATTTTAAAAATGTGTTTGTTTTAATTTTATAAAATACAAAAAACTAAGACACAATAAAACAAATAGTGGATACTGAGTCACAAAGGCATTGGATTTAAAAGCATTGTTTTTAAATAGATAGGTGATACCAAGATTTCAGTGACAACAATTTAGTCTATCCCAATATGTCCTTGTACAGATTTTCATGAGAATGAGGAGGAAACAGTTTTTATTCTGACTAAAAGAATAAGTGTAAACCATGAGTTACAACATGTAACTTCTCTTTGAGAGTGAAGAGGTTATTTTCCTCAGTTTGTTTGCCAGTTTTCCTACAAGTATGATAGTTCACGCTGAGACCTTCAATTGCTAGAGGGAGATTTCCAGTTTTCAGCAACTTTTAATGTTCCAGGTTTCCAAGTAAGGAACTTTTCATTACTTCCTCGGTAAATGGATAACAATGCTAGTATTGGTGATACCAACATAGCCTGACTGTAAATTGTGGGTATTATTCAAATTCTGAAGTGCACCTTTCCTCAACTTTCTCAACAGAGAAAGGACTCAACTGCTAGACCATGCAGTTGAGATCATTGTTCACAATCCAATGGTATTTATGGAGTCAGAGGATCAGACAATAGGGAGTTGCTGTTGGCCAGGGGCACCAGAATGTGTTCACAATGCTCATATTTATGACACTATTCTGAGATATCTTAATATACGGTTATAGCATATATAGAGGAAAACCACTGTACTCTAAGTACACTGATCTTTGCTGGATTTCAGAGATGAGCATGGTCAGACCTACTTAGCTTTGGAAACCACCAGAGAGCAGTATGGGTCCTCAGAAGCAGCTAGGAAAAAATTATCTCTGAAAACCAAGAAAGCCACTGCCAATTGGATACTGACAACATGAATCAATGGTCTGTATCAGCAGAAAGTAGTTTCCTATGGTCCTTGCAGGCTAAAAACCATTTTGGAGAATCAGATACTCTATAAAGCCTTTTTTAAAAAAAAATACAATATATGTACATATATAGATTGTATTGTAGACACAATGGGCACAGAGCTTGGCGGGCTGAGGAAGATGGTGGAGGACAGAGGTGCCTGGAGGACAATGGACCATAGGGTCGGAATCGACTGTGCGACTGAACAACAAAACATATGTACAAACATGGCTGTACATGTTTAGAAAGGAAAATGTTCTCACCTGGACAGGACAAGGATGGAAGGAAGTTTAAATGTGAAAGATCCCACCATACATTGTTCATTAGCCTTATAAGACAAAGTGGAGTAAAACTAAACTGGTAAAGCAATGGATATCTTCCTTTATTTGGCTCATATTTGGATGGCATTGCCTCTCCTGAAGTAGATGGATAGGTGCTAGGAAAAACAACAACAACAAATGGAATAAGGTAATACAACACTAAACAAATCTACAGCATGGACATCAACCCCCCAGATGATGGTAAAACTTGAGGAAGGCTTTTTGGCAAGTCTTTAGGGTCCTATTATTAAACCAGAAGAGGCTATACTAGACCTATTGAAAGCAAAAAAAAGCACACCATGCCAAAAGGAGGAATGTCAAAGAATATCTCCCAGTAGGACAATATTCTGGCTGGACCATCACTTATTGGACATCAAAGGAAAGTAAGAAGAAATAAAAGTCAAGTAAAATGGGGCTACTTGAAAACAGGAGAAATTTTCTATGAATGGAGGAATTCAATCAATGCTGCATTTATGTGCATGTAATTTATGTCCCACCACATGTACAAAAGATGATCTAGTAAAAAGCTGACACAACACTATTGAAGAAGCCTGCTTCTGGTTAGAAAGACTGATTAATTTAATATGTTTTGAATTTTGCCTATATTTCACATATGTCTATAATTTTAAATTGTACAACACCCTGATACCAATAAAGAAAAAAGCCTGGAAAAGCTGCAGGGAAGTCAGTTTGGGGCAAGATATGGCCTTTCTGCTCACAAGCCCCTAGTCACATTCCAAAGTGGACTTCAGGTGAAAAGTCACTGATGATCAGAGCCTAGGTTTCCAGATTCATATCTCAGGAATGGCATATATGTAACTGTCTTGAGGCTGCCAAACTATTACAATTCTGTTTATGTTGTCCTAAACCCCATTGATAATACCAACTAATCAACACCGATGCAAATCCTGCTAACTCAATGTTTATTCTTTAACTGGTACTAGCACCAAAATTCAGGGCACAGTCTCGATTTTAATGCAAAGAAAGAAGGCAATCTTTGGGTGTTCTAAATTTTCTCAGATGCACGATTTAAATTGTACAATGCTCACCAAAAGTTCACCAAATAAATAAATAAATAAATAAATAAATAAATAAATAAATAAAGTCCAATATTACTTCTTCTCACTAGAAGCCATTCTATAATGTAACTAGATGACTTTGCTGATCATGCATTCTGCAGGTTATTTAACTACAGCAGATGGGCAATACATTTGGGAGGGACCATATAGATATAAAATATGGGTTTTTTTCCACTGTATCGTAGACCATTACAACATAAATGTTTAGGACTGCAAAGACCCCAGTATCGTTAAAACCTAGAGATTTTGATGTTTTCTCATTCTCCTGCAAGACCAACACCAAAGCACTTGACAGACTGCTATAAAAATGAAAAGAGAAATATTTCTCCACTGAATGAATATTAATGCTGTGGGTGGAAAGAAAGAATTAATCTAACTTTTGAATTGCAGATTAAAAGCCAAGCAGCAGCAGAACTTGGAAGTACCATTTACAAGAAGTGTGCTCTGACACACAAGTGATCTAAATCAATTCAGGTTTGAAAAGAAAGCAAAACTTTATGTTGGGCCCACAGTCCTATTGTTCTAATTGGAAGCGTAAAACTAGCAGCCCCAAGCTATAACCTATTAACTGCAAATGGCTGCTTAAAAGTTCACCAATTAGTCTCTGATCTCTGATCTTGAAAACACAATCAACAGATCTCTAATTGTAAACTGAAATTGCATGGAAAATTGCATCTTTACACAAGTGTACAACTATAAACCTTGCCTGTACAGTACTTAGCCCAAAAATGCCTATGGATCTTAGCATTTCAGATATTATTTAATTAGTGTAAACAGCTCAGGAAATAAATTTATTTGCCATTACTACTGTACTGAGCTATCTTAATCACAACATTTTAATGGGCAATATAACCCAGTAATCATATTACACTGGCCTTTGTTTCATTCTGATGGATACTTAACTGTTTGCCTTTGAAGCCACTAATTATTATCTATAAAAGCCAATCAAATCCAATACAACACTTCCACTGTGAAATCATTATTATACTTTGTATTTAAATAACATCTGTTGGTAAATAATTAACTTGAAACTAACAGAAAGGAAGCCATTCTTTGCCTCATTTTAATAATTGCTTAGCTAATGCCTTGACAGAGAAAGCGGATAGTTCAGTCAGTCACTAAATTTTATTTAAAGAGCTACAAAGTAGCCACCAATTTCTATGATTTTGCAAGAACATTGAATACTTTTTATAATAGTGGATTTATCTTGGTATTTATTTACAATTACAACTTCAAAACATCAAATCAGAAAAAACATTTCAAAAAGAAAGGGGGGGAAATGTTTCTGTACTGCATGACAGAATGAACGCCCATCTCTGTCCCATCTCCTGCCAACCTAGCAGTTTTAAAGCAAGAAATTGCAAGTAGATGCAATTTTGCAGTGGTAGTGAACTGGAGTACTTAAGAAACTGCGTCACCCCAAGGACATCTGCCCGCCCCACCAGAGCAGACCGGAGAGGCTCCCTAATGGTCCCATCGGCCAGAGAGGGTCATTTCTCTGGCACTAGGAGGAGAGCCTTCTCGGTATCTGCTCCGGACCTGTGGAACCTCCTGTCGACTGAGCTGCGCCTCCAGGCAGAGCTATTGCCGTTTAGAAAAGGGCTAAAAACTTGGCTGGCACAGCGTGTGTGTGGTGCTGCCGGTAGGGCAGCCCCCTCCCGCTGGCTTATTTAAAACCATCTGGGTCTCTTAGTGTTTTTAGGTAGTCTTAACTGTGGTATTGCCAGGAGGATATTTTAAGGGATGATGATGATGATGATGATGATGATGATGATGATGATGATGATGATGATGATGATGATTATTATTATTATTATTATTATTATTATTATTATTATTATTATTCAGTTATATCCCGCTCTTCTGGCGCAAGCGCCACACAGAGCGGCTAACAACATATACAAAAAACAACAACATACAATCATAAAACATCTATAAACCCAGGCCAGACCCTCCCTAACCCTTTAAGAAAATAAAAACAGTAAAAGGTAACTAGATAAAACCATACAAAAAGTGCATAAAACAGCTACATAAATCATCTGACCATTCCCAGCAATGACCTGTAACCTGGGGCAAATAGACTAGCCAGCGGACCTGGGCCGTTCCACAAGATGAATCCCAGACCCGCAGGCACAACCAGGTCTTGAGTGCCTTTCTAAAGGGGAGCAGCTCCAGTAGTAAGTGGTTTTTAAGCTTATGGGTTTTTATGATTTTATTACTATGCGATGTTTTATGCTTGAATCTTGTAATGTTTATTGTGAGCCGCCAGGAGTCGCTCTGGCAAGGGGGCGGCAATATAAATTCAATGAATGAATGAATGAATAAAGTAGCTATATAGGGAGCACTTTGGTGGGAAAAGGTCTTGGGGCATGAAAGGAGCCTCATCTGGGCATCCCCTGAGTGGAGTTCCTCCAGCAAAAATCCTTTCAACCCAGAAAGCACCTTTGAGTGCTTCTGACATGATTTTTAAAAATCTGGAAAATCTGGGTGCTTCACTGTTACATGCCACCTGGTATCAACAAAACATGCTGTGTGTTATTGTGATGATGTGCTGTAATCCAGCACTGACTATATTTCTGGCCATTATTTATACTCTTTAACTGACCTTATCTAACTACAGTGGTACCTCATACAACGATTTTAATCCGTTCCACGGGGCTCGTTGTTGTATGAAACAATTGCTATACAATGCATGCATCGTATAGTGATTTTCCCTATGGGATGCATCGTACAATGATTTTTTTCGCTAAGTGGTTTTTCCCATTGAAAAATTGTTGTACAATTTTTTCCATAGGGAATTTTTTTATGCGGGATGCCATTTCCCCCCAAAACCTAATTGTTATGCGATTTCGTTGCTATATGGGGCAATTGTTGTATGAGGTTCCACTGTATAAACATTTCTCTTTCCAACCTCTGATATGCTAAGTGTTTCATGTTTTAGATATGATAACATAATAGTAAATTCTACTCATTTTGCACAGATTGACTCTCCTTTCTAATACGTTCATAGGATGTTTCATAATTACCAAAGTATCATCTGCATATAACATATTTTATTACCTTCTATTCCCTCAATATTTTTATCCTCTCTTATGGCACTCGCCAGCAATTCCATCGCCATTATAAACAATACTGGTGATAAAGGACAACCCTGCCTAGTTCCAGCTTCTAGCTTTATCTCCTCCATAAAAACTTTGTTTTGCTAACCTTGGCAGAACCATGTTGATATAGTTGTACAATAGTTCTTCTAAACTTCTTCTCAAAACCAAAACATTTCATTATCTCATTAATTGTTTCCCACTGAAGTGAATCAAATGCCTTGAAAATATCTAATGATAGAAATCCAACTTTCTCTGCGTATTTATGATCTTAAAATACTGTACTCTGTTCTTCCTTCAGAATGTACAAATCGTTCAAGATTGTGTGTGTTATATTTCCAAACAGAAATATTAATATTAAAGAGCTCTTTTTTTAAAAAAATGAGTATATTCAACAGCTCCAATGCAAAAACATGGAGGATGCATAGTTAATCTTACTATTTTTTAAAATACAGCCCGATCTGGAATGTATCAACATCAGTAGTCATTTACAGATCTTAGCAGATGCCACGTGAACGCCAAGGAGGGTCTTTGTATATGAGTTTGCAGAACCATCTGTATCAAGACCCCTGTGTAACCATTCCCTCCTCCAGCCAACAACAACCATTTTAAATTGTTTTACAATTCCCATTCAGCTAGCTTCACTAGCAATTCTGCCCTTGTAAGACTCTGCAGGTATCTTATTCTAACATGACAGTCCAGCTGCTCTGCCGCCTCTTGATGTCCCAGATATTCATCCCTCTTTTAAAGAAGCCCTGTTGAAAGTTGAGCTAACAGATGCCTTATAGTGGCTAAACAACAGGATGTTGTAAATGTCCAACTGCTGAGGGCCTTTCAGATGTATATGCTAATAGGCATGCTAGCAGCATACAGTTGTAAATGGAAAAAAACACATCTCAGGCATGACATGTTTTACTGCTCTTTCACCATTTTCTGCATTGTAACTGGAAACTCCTCGCTGGTTGCAACATAAAAAGCAAATTGCTTGCCTCATGTCTATGCTATACAAACCAATCAGGGCAACAATGGCAGAGAGTTACTATGGTCGATTTGATCAAGCCTTTTATCTAAGTTTCTCAGTAGTATTCTTGTCTATTATTGCAATAAACTCATCTATACAAGTAACCACCAGAATGGCCAAGGATGTATAGCATGGTCACACTCAATATTAAGTTGCAAAACTACATACATAAAGCCCTGCCCAATCAACAGATGTATTAATAAAATAAAAAAAAGGTCAGTAAAATCCTATTCACAGCCACACTCCTTCCAAAGTACCATTGAGTACATGACTCAGGTAGGTTGCTATAGGAGTGCAATCACAATTACTATTTTGCAATGCAAAGATAGTTTTGGTGACCTGCAACATATTTTAAACAAAATATTTATTATTTCCATAATATATAACTACATATTTTTGCAAATACAGTTGTCCTCATATAAAAATATTAACTAACTTCCCATTTACCATGCATATGTTTAACCTGAATACAAAATACAATCTAGCACTGTTCTTTGACGGTTCGGTCCTAAAACGAGAGAATGAGTTCATTCCACCAATCACCTGTATCCTGACATCTGTTGCGGTACAAAACCCAGATTTGTTACAAAGATAAAGGATTATGCTATGATAAGGATAATGAACAAAGTGAAACTAAATTTAAAGAGAAATGTCTTCTTTACTTTACGGTTATAATTTTATTAACTTCCATTTCATATAAAAGTTTATTCGTTTAAACATCAAATATGATAGAGTTTCTAAGAGTAAAATCCCACAGAAAGGCAGATCCAGCACTGGACTTCTGTTGATCATACCTGTCAAGTTTTGAATTTGGAAATAAGGGAAATTTCCCAGCCAATAAGGGATACTTGACAGCTATGCTTATCCTGTGCTGCCTTCCAATGGCGGCAATAGGGCATTGCAGTCTAATTAATAAGGGATGACGGCGGGAAAGAGGGTAAAATAAGGGTTTTCCCCGGCCAATAAGGGATACTTGACAGCTATGCTGTTGATGGAACAGCAGAATCCAAAGAAAGTAAGAGGAACAACTTCATTGTCCTTTACAATTTCATCTGCATCCCAGAAATCTGCCGTGGAACACAAAGAAACCCATTAAGCCAGTGCCCAGATAGCTCTCATGTAAAGGCAAGAGGGAAAGGAAGGAATTATGCTAGCTCCATGTTGGATTCAGGATTACATCTTACTAAATCACCGAGTTCAGTAAGGTTTATTCTCACACAAGGTATGCATAGGACTGCAGTCTTAGACTGTCCCTTATTACAAAGCAAACACAATAAGAATTGACTACATGTGTTTGGGATCACCTTCTCTCCTTCCTAATTAAAGATGAATACTGTATGTTCTTTATAAATGGATTTAAGCAAGAGAAGTACTACCGAATACCATAACTTCAAATTTCAAATTAGTAATAAAATTATATATTTCTACCCCTCTATACATTTCTCTGAATGGGCAGTTTCCTTAGATAAGAAACTGATGATATAACAAAATGCCTTTTTGAGACCATTACTAATGTGCATTTATAGCATGCCACATCCTCTGTGATGTGGCATATGACCTGCTCAGACAAAGTACTGTATATTAACTGTGGAACAGGTAAAGGTAAAGGTTTCCCTTGCTCGAAAGCCAGTCATATCCGACTCAAGGGTGCAGTGCTCAGCACTGTCTGCTGCTGCAGACGTTTCCGTGGTCATGTGGCAGGCATGACTAGACACCGAAGTGCACGGAATGCTGTTACCTTCCCACCAAAGTGGTCCCTATTTATCTACTTGCAATTTCTTGCTTTCGACCTGCTAGGTTGGCAGGAGCTGGGACAAATATGGGAGCTCATTCCGTCCTGCAGTACTTGGGAATTGAACTGCTGACCTTGAGCCACTGCAGTCCCAACTGTGGAACAACAGCAGTTTTAATACAAAGGAACAGTAAATGTAAAAAAAAAAAAACCTTATCTCTGCAACTTCTAAATGACTAGATGTAACTCACATGAAGGTATGGCAAAAATTCCCCCAATCCCGATTCCCTAACTGAGAAGAGAAACAATGATACAGACTCTATGAACAATTCTAGTACTGGGTGTTTTTCTTTCTCTGGCTTAAAACATCAGGGTCTCTGTTGTGTTTGAATATATTTATTGCTGTAACGTTTTGTAATGTAATTGGGATCTGTACGATCCTCCATTTTGTCTCCTTCTTCTTGGTGTTGAAATATTGCGGGACTGCGTTCCCGCCTAAACTATGTAGTCTGTACAGTCTTCACTCTGGTCCGTTGACCTTGCAGTCACCCCTCTCCCCTTCCTGTTGTTTCCCGCCCAAACGTATCCATTTTTGAGTGTATATATTGAGCAGTGCTGCGCCACTGTACCCCATGTTCTGACTGCCTAATAAAGTTGTTTGGCCCTGTTATGCTGGCTGCTTCACATTTCTACCAGAACACCAAAGTCTCAAAAAAAAAAATGAGCAAAGAATCAGCTCCTCTGTATGCAAGTTCAGAAATGCTAATTTTGCACAAACTTCCACACACAAAAAAAACCTATTACACACTGATGCATATTTTGCCATTTCCCTATTGTAAAGATAGACAACTTCACCCATCTTCTGTCTAATAAAATCTGTTGGAAAAATGTCCTCAGGGCAGCTCTTGAGGAGTAGTGACAGAAATCAACCCAGCTAAATTGAAGGGATGAGGTAGTCCTATGAAGGAGTGAACAAGGCATTTTCTTGAACACAAAGCTAACTTCCAGCTGCAAGCAATGCACCCATTCTTTTGGACACACAAGCCTTTGAGCTAATTTCACCTCCTTGACTACCACTGTGGACCTAGCCCAAATGCATTTGACTGTTTTGACTAAATATCCTGGGGACCATCGTTAGTGAGCATGTCAAAGGACACGTTGAAGATTCAATATGTTCTCCTTCTCTCCCTTGGGTCAAATAAGCGAAGAAGCCAAATTAACTGTTGAAACAAACTGATCGCTAATGAACAACCCGGACTCAGGGGTTTCCAGCATTTCTAACAGAACACAAACATGTTGCATTTTGCCTGAAGGCTCTAGTTCTGCTGCCATTTCAACCAACGTGGTCTGACATTATTCTACATTCTGTTATAGTTTATACTGTCTACTAAGATTATAATACGTAACGTAGAGTAAACACAATAGCAAACAATGCAGAATTTATTTTGTAATCAAAAGGTGGAAGGGAGCTCAGAAGCTCAATATAGTACAGGCAAATGCCAGTCAAAACCTCTCCTAAAATAACAGTAGATAACACTTTGATTTGGACAATTTATAGTAAAGATCTCCAAGAATGTCAGAAAGAACAGGTTTCAGCATAGTTATTGTATCACACAATATTCACAACATACAGTAATACCTCATACAAAGTCCGCTTCATACAACATCGAATTCATACAACATCGCCTAATTTCTTGAAAAAAGTAACCTTATACAAAGTCGCTCAACTTTGTATGAGGCATTGTTTTTCCCATGTTGCATTGTGCCTGGGCAGTATAAAAGACTGGACACATGCGTGCATTGCTCTTGTGGGTTTTGCACAAGGCAAAGAGTGTTTAAGAGTGGTTTTGAGCGTGATTTTGGATTTTTTTGAATTTTTCATCAGAATTTTTAGAAGCATTCCTGGGATTTTGGCAGCATTCTTCAGGTTCTTGCACAATCAGGGTTGTTTGACATGTTTTTGTAATGTATTTAGCCTTTGGAAAATATTTTCTTAAAGTTCTGTCAGTTTCCAGTCTGTTTCCTTGACTTTGCTCTGAAGTCTGTGCTGTTACAGTACAATGTATCTCTATGGAAACAACGTTGTATGAGGCATCGCAGCAAGGATTTGTACATTGTATGAGGCATCGCGGCTAGGATTTTGCATGCCTCATACAAAGTCCAAATCCGTATAAAGTCCAAACTTGTGGAACCAAGTTTGGACGTTGTATGAGGTATCACTGTATCTTGAGTTTCAAAAAAAGAACACCAAACATATCACAGATATACGAGCCCAAAGGTTAAGAATATGTCTTCTGCAATAAGGTAAGCATTCTCAACCATGCTGTTGCTTAAAAGATAAAGCTATGGTAAGTACGAACTCCTCTAGATTACATGCACTGAAATGTAATAGTTATATTTATAGACCTAGTTATACATATCATCAACCTACTCAACAAAATAGTTAGCCAAAACTTTATTCCCACTGATTTCAATGGACCTGAAGTCTCAGATTCATTGAAAATTTAGTTCTGTATAGAAATACCAGACAAGAAACAAAACAAAAACAAAAAATAAAGACAAAAATGTGGCACTTTAAAGACTAAGTATTATATTTTAATGTGAGCTTTCATGGATCATGTTTGCTTCCTCAGAATGTTTTTGTCTCTCTATATATTTTTTTGCTTCTACTTTTGTTTTGCTTTGTTTCTTGATTGAAAATTTAGATGCTGTGTTGTATAGATACTGTACATGAAATACAAAGCCATTTATGATTTGAATTCAGGCAATCTGAAGGGTCATATTTTCCAATCTGAGCCTGCCTGTTATTTAACAGCTTCAAAGGAGGATGTGGATACTGAGGGTGCTTTCCCTGTTGAGAGAAAAGATTCTAGAAGCCCTGAGGAGTTGATATCAGTTGACTTGGAGGTAGAAGAGAAAGGTCCATGGGAACAGGGAGTGATAAAAGGTATGCTTGGGAATCTGGAGGAGAAGGAATGGGAAGAAATGCCAGGCAAGGAATAGGGAGTGAGTTAAGAAGATGTGCCAGCCAAGCTGTAAGTACTGTATTTTCTGGCATATAAAACTACTTTTTAACCCCGAAAAATCTGTGCCAAAGTCGGGGGTCGTCTTGTAGGACAGGTACTTAACTGCAGCTTGCAGTTTCCCCTTGCTTCATATGTCCGGCGCATATGGTGGGGGGTGCCGCAGCCGAGTCCCTGCTCTGTGCGGGGAGTATGAAGCAAGGGGAAGCAAGCTGCACACATCTTCCTGTACCTCGAGGAGGAGAACGTGAGCGTGGATTGGCTCTCCACCAGAACCTGCCCATTCGACTCGGAGGGCTGCGCATCTTTGGGTTGAGTGTGGGTTAATTTTTATTTGGTGTGCATTATATGGCAAGTATATTCCAAACTCTATATTTTAACTGGAAAAGTTGGGGGTCGTCTTATATGCCCAGTCGTCTTATACGCCGGAAAATACGGTACATTGGTACCTCGGTTAATTTAATTAATGCATTCTCCGGGATGTTTCTTTTTTTAAAAAAAATAGTTTTATTAAGATTTTGAAAATATAAAATATGTAACAATGAAAAACAAAATGAAAAATTAGAATATAAACATATATAAAAAGGAAAAATAAAATAATCTTGGTAACATATATCTCAATGTAGTTATGCATCAAACAATTTAAATCTTTTCATAGTAATAATTTCTCTATTTGTTATGAAATATGTTTTCTAATTTCTTAATTTGAACTTTATATAACTCCAAGATAAACAGATAATAGGTGAAGAATAATGATTATAAACAAAAAAGTCACCCCATGAACTGTACACTGCCCAAGAAGGTGCGGCGTTCAACCTTGTTCACTGTTTCCAAAAACTCATTTGTTCCGGTACTGGACTGCTCCCATCTCCTCTAGTAAGCGCAGACTCCACAAATTGATGCCAAATTTGCCAAAATTTATTTTATTTTATTATACCTTTTCTCATATTCATCTCCCATGTCAATTTATCATTTAAGGCTAATTCCCAAATTTCCTTATACCAATCTTCAATTTTCATCGGGATGTTTCTTACAGCGAAAAAACCTTTAACCGAATTTCCCATAGGAATGCACTGAATAAAATTTCCCATAGGAATGCATTGAAAACCAATTAATCCATTCCGGGAAAATCCATAAACCAAGCCACTATTATTTTCTATGGATTTCCTTTTGCCAATAAAGGATTCTATTCTATTATGTAATTTTTATGTTAACCGAGCCATTTGTTAACTGAGGTTCCACTGTACCAGTATGGTAAGGAGTTGATGAAGAGCCAGAGGACGACTTTACGCTGCCTCCTGGTAGACATGTTTATAAGGTTGACCCATGGCAAGGAGCCTGAGTGTGGCTCTGAGTCCCTTTGGAGGAAGGTAGGCAGAGTAGGCCAGGAAAAGAAGCCACCATACAGTGGGGAGAGGCATTGCCAGGAGCATCAGAGAAAAGATGCTGATACAGTGAATGCCCACTGTACCTCCTTGACAGGGGCTGGACTTGAGGATTCATGGTTCCCTTCCAGCCCTGCAGGTCTAAGATGATGATGATGATTAAAGTCTTCTGAAACTAGCCAGCACACAGGCAGTCAAGCAAAGCAAGAAGCAGCCTTTCAATTACTTTTCTCAACTTTGGTAAAGTTATAATGTACTTTACCAAATGTCCCAAGCAGTAAAATTACTGAAGCTGTTTACTCCTTTGGCAAATAATGCTATCTTAAACATAAAGAGATTGTATTTAGCGCAGGTTTTCATAAACAGCAGCATATTTCATCAGATGCAGGCTGACGTCAAGTAGAGGTTATTAGATTTTGTTCTTTTTGTTGCAACAAACAAATACGGCAAAGCACAGGATTTGCTCAGCTTAAATGGGTGATTTGAAGTACAGTATTGTTTTACTGCCACATATCCATGGAAATTTCTGAAGATGCAGACACCACTGGCTCTTTGACTATAAACAGAGATGAGCAGTGAACCCTACAGTCGGATATGACTGGCCTTCGGACAAGGGCAACCTTTACCTTTTGTGACCACGTGTTGCTTTTTCCTGTGCTCCTCTGTGGGTGGGGGCTTCTAGTTTTTTAGGATGGAACAATTCAAGCAAGCTTTTTCCCTGTGTGGTTGTGATAAATTCTATTAAAGGCCATGTTCGGATCTATAGGTGCTGCTTCAGTTACAGTGGCAGTTGGGGCATGATATTCAGGATCAGGAATGACGAGACCAGAAGAGGGAAAGGTTGTGAGCTGGAATGCAAATCACATTGCATCTAGTCCTGTGGTTCCCAATGTGGGGTACATTTCCCACAGGGGGGCAATTTGATTTTTAAGGGGGACAATTTAACCTTGTTTAGACCACATTAATGGCCTTTTAGTCTTCCTCCATGTGAACAGGAGTTCACCCTTTTGAATATTAAGAATTAATATGTCACGGAGTGGGGGGGGGGTGTTCATTAGTATTTTAGAGATGCTTAGGTGGGGCATGGCCAGAAAAAGGTTGGAGACCATTGATCAGTGAACTCAAATCAATCTGCAACTCTTGTGTGAGCATTGACTGTTATTTCAAAGGTAATGCAGACTGAGGTTCAAATGGTACTGTACCCTTGAGATTTCAGACAATTACCTGAAGTCTGGCAGCCCTCTTTCCAGCAGTGAATGCTGACCACTGGTGAGAAGCAAGCAGATGGGTTCATCATATGCAGGTTCACCACTATGATACCACTAAGCTACCAAGAAACATTTGAAGTAAAAGAGTGTAAATTTCTGTTTCTGGAATACAACCTTCTGAATTGCCCAGGCAGAATTCTCCAAAATCAACAATCTGCACATTTTTAGTTTCAGGTTACCCATTGATTATTACATGTAGCTTCAAACCTGTAATCTCCAGAGCTTTGTGTATGGCATTGTGTATAATATTTATAAGAAAAAGAAATAATGTGTGATAGTTGCTTTCATTTTAAACAGACACTATATTTCCCATTCTGTTCTTGTTCAATTTTCTTAATGTTGATTAGACTAAATGTTTGGCTTTTAGAAGGTTGTTAACTATTATCTTTCTTACTACATATCAAAATATTTTTTAAATGTTTTCATGAAAGTTGGGGCTACCTGTGGCAACTAGGTGTGATATAAATATATTCCCTCAAGTACCCAAAGAAGCAAACCTCTGCATGTCAACTGCTGGAGAACATAATCAGGAAGGCACTGGGGGGGGGGGGGGTGTCCACAAGTTACAGACTGACCCTACACAGCATGTTATGGATAAGGTGACAGACTAAGACACAGAATGCCTGGGTTCAAATCCCCACTTGGAAACTCACTGGGGGAGTGGAACTGGTAAAACCATTCCTTAAATATATCACATACTGTACTTTGAAAACACTATTAGAGTAATAGAAGAAGGCTCTGACTGGACAGCACATAATTAATTAAAATGTCTGCCCACTGTATGGACAAAATACTAGACTAAGAAGGTCTTTGCTCTAACTTGGCATGACTCTCTTTGGTCTAAATTCTATTGCTATACCCAACCAAAGCAGACCCATTCAATCAATGTTTCTAACAGTGATCCAACATCTATGTAAATCTTACCCATTCAATTGGTTTGTTCAAGCTGCGACTACCAATATAGTGCTGGAGGTTGTTTTATTAATATTAGAAGTGACAATATAAAGAAGTATAAAACATGCAACATGCTAGAACAGGAGTGCTCAACCTTTTCAAGTCGGGGACCAGGTCACGCTCCCTCAAACAGTTGAGGGGGCCAGACTGGTTGTCTCCCCACCATTTATGGCTATCATAAACGAGTCCCCGGCTGATTCTGATGGCGGCGGCTGGAACGAGGGTGGGGGCTGGATTATTTGGTGCTGTGGACCAGATTCGGCCCATGGGCCATAGGTTGAAAACCCCTGTTCTAGAAGAACAAATCACTGCATAAGTCTTGGAACAAAGCCAATAAAGCTTCTTGTGACACAAGGAAATAATTTATTATGGCATATGTTTCCAAGCCATTTGTAAATAGGCAAATATATGATATTCAACATCCACAATTGGGATGAAACTTGTAATAATTGCAGTAAAACTGCTGAGTGCATACAGAGTGTCATTTACTCTAACCATCACTCCTGACAGCCAATTCAAGCCCGATTGGACATCAGATGGTCATAGTTTTTAGGTCAGAGGCTGTGGCCACAAGACAGATTTAAAATCTGTTATCTAATTTGATTTTTTAAAAAAGAAATTAAGGTACTGTATTGACTGTGTGGACCACAATAAAATGTGGCAAGTACTTAAAGAGATGGGAATACCAGAACACCTCATATGCCTCATGAGAAATCTGTACAAGAGTCAGGAAGCAACAGTTAGGACAGAACACGGAATGACAGAATGATTTGGAATAGGAAAAGGAGTAAGACAAGGCTGCATTTTATCACCCTACCTTTTCAACCTATACACAGAGCACATAATGCGCAATGCAGGGATGGAGGAAGCACAATATGGGATCAAAATTGCTGGGAGAAACATCAACAAGTTGAGATATGCAGACGATACCACCCTAATGGCAGAAAGTGAGGAAGATTTAAAGAAGCTCCTGATTAGGTTGAAAAAAGAGAGCGCAAAAGCTGGCCTGAGACTTAACATCAGAGACTCTCCTGGGCCCCTGCCATCGGCCCAGGATGGGAGTCAGCTGCGCTCGCCAGCCCCGCCTCCCTCCGGCCCCACTTGACCAGAGGGATAAAGAGGCTCCGCCGACGCTGAGCCCCATCGAGACTCTCCTGGGCCCCTGCCATCGGCCCAGGATGGGAGTCAGCTGCGCTCGCCAGCACCGCCTCCCTCCGGCCCCGCTTGACCAGAGGGATAAAGAGGCTCCGCCGACGCTGAGCCCCATCGAGACTCTCCTGGGCCCCTGCCATCGGCCCAGGATGGGAGTCAGCTGCGCTCGCCAGCCCCGCCTCCCTCCGGCCCCACTTGACCAGAGGGATAAAGAGGCTCCGCCGACGCTGAGCCCCATCGAGACTCTCCTGGGCCCCTGCCATCGGCCAGGATGGGAGTCAGCTGCGCTCGCCAGCCCCGCCTCCCTCCGGCCCCACTTGACCAGAGGGATAAAGAGGCTCCGCCGACGCTGAGCCCCATCGAGACTCTCCTGGGCCCCTGCCATCGGCCCAGGATGGGAGTCAGCTGCGCTCGCCAGCACCGCCTCCCTCCGGCCCCGCTTGACCAGAGGGATAAAGAGGCTCCGCCGACGCTGAGCCCCATCGAGACTCTCCTGGGCCCCTGCCATCGGCCCAGGATGGGAGTCAGCTGCGCTCGCCAGCCCCGCCTCCCTCCGGCCCCGCTTGACCAGAGGGATAAAGAGGCTCCGCCGACGCTGAGCCCCATCGAGACTCTCCTGGGCCCCTGCCATCGGCCAGGATGGGAGTCAGCTGCGCTCGCCAGCCCCGCCTCCCTCCGGCCCCACTTGACCAGAGGGATAAAGAGGCTCCGCCGATGCTGAGCCCCATCGAGACTCTCCTGGGCCCCTGCCATCGGCCCAGGATGGGAGTCAGCTGCGCTCGCCAGCCCCGCCTCCCTCCGGCCCCGCTTGACCAGAGGGATAAAGAGGCTCCGCCGACGCTGAGCCCCATCGAGACTCTCCTGGGCCCCTGCCATCGGCCCAGGATGGGAGTCAGCTGCGCTCGCCAGCACCGCCTCCCTCCGGCCCCGCTTGACCAGAGGGATAAAGAGGCTCCGCCGACGCTGAGCCCCATCGAGACTCTCCTGGGCCCCTGCCATCGGCCCAGGATGGGAGTCAGCTGCGCTCGCCAGCCCCGCCTCCCTCCGGCCCCGCTTGACCAGAGGGATAAAGAGGCTCCGCCGACGCTGAGCCCCATCGAGACTCTCCTGGGCCCCTGCCATCGGCCCAGGATGGGAGTCAGCTGCGCTCGCCAGCCCCGCCTCCCTCCGGCCCCACTTGACCAGAGGGATAAAGAGGCTCCGCTGACGCTGAGCCCCATCGAGACTCTCCTGGGCCCCTGCCATCGGCCAGGATGGGAGTCAGCTGCGCTCGCCAGCCCCGCCTCCCTCCGGCCCCACTTGACCAGAGGGATAAAGAGGCTCCGCCGACGCTGAGCCCCATCGAGACTCTCCTGGGCCCCTTCCATCGGCCCAGGATGGGAGTCAGCTGCGCTCGCCAGCACCGCCTCCCTCCGGCCCCGCTTGACCAGAGGGATAGAGGCTCCGCCGACGCTGAGCCCCATCGAGACTCTCCTGGGCCCCTGCCATCGGCCCAGGATGGGAGTCAGCTGCGCTTGCCAGCCCCGCCTCCCTCCGGCCCCACTTGACCAGAGGGATAAAGAGGCTCCGCCGACGCTGAGCCCCATCGAGACTCTCCTGGGCCCCTGCCATCGGCCAGGATGGGAGTCAGCTGCGCTCGCCAGCCCCGCCTCCCTCCGGCCCCACTTGACCAGAGGGATAAAGAGGCTCCGCCGATGCTGAGCCCCATCGAGACTCTCCTGGGCCCCTGCCATCGGCCCAGGATGGGAGTCAGCTGCGCTCGCCAGCCCCGCCTCCCTCCGGCCCCGCTTGACCAGAGGGATAAAGAGGCTCCGCCGACGCTGAGCCCCATCGAGACTCTCCTGGGCCCCTGCCATCGGCCCAGGATGGGAGTCAGCTGCGCTCGCCAGCCCCGCCTCCCTCCGGCCCCGCTTGACCAGAGGGATAAAGAGGCTCCGCTGACGCTGAGCCCCATCAAGACTCTCCTGGGCCCCTGCCATCAGCCCAGGATGGGAGTCAGCTGCGTTCGCCGGCCCACCACCCTCCGACCCCGCCTCCCTTTAGCTCTGTCTGACTGGACAGAGCCGTTGCTGTGGATTGTTTCCTGGTACCTGGGCTGTTTTTGGGGGCGTGGGCTCTAGGCCCTGAGCACTTTTTGCACCTGCCCTTGGACCTGGCCCCGCTGGGGCGAAAAGAGGCCCACTGGTCATGAGCGCCTTGATTATTTCATCTGCCGGTGCTCCCTGCACTCTCTCACCTGGAATGGATTTGGAAGGGTTTGTGCTGTCGGGCCTTATTACTTTCGTGTATTCTGATATTGTTTAATTCTTGATTTATATTTTGTATTGTATTTTTGCACATTCTGATGTTTTGATTGTATTAATTGTGCATTGCCTTTTGTATTTTATTGTATATCTTGCTCTGTTTATTGGATTTATATATGTTGTAAGCCGCTTTGAGTGGCGCTTGTGCTAGGAAAGCGGGATAGAAATAAAACTTAATAATAATAATAATAATCAAGAAAACCAAAATAATGGCAACAGGCCCTATCAGCACCTGGAAAGTAGACGGGGAAGAAGTAGAAGCAGTGACAGATTTTACTTTCTTGGGATCTAGGATCACTGCAGATGGTGACTGCAGCCATGAAATAAAGAGGCGACTGATTCTAGGGAGACAAGCCATGAGAAACCTGGGGAACATAGTGAAAAGCAGAGACATCACCTTGCAAACAAAAATCCGTATAGTCGAAGCAATGGTATTCCCAGTGGTAATGTATGGTTGCGAGAGCTGGACCATTAGGAAGGCTGAGCACAGAAGAATAGATGCCTTTGAGATGTGGTGTTGGAGGAGAGTTTTGAGAGTCCCCTGGACAGCGAGGAGAACAAAGAGGTCAATCTTGAAAGAAATCAGTCCTAACTGTTCTTAGAAGGTCAAATAGTAAAAATGAAGCTGACGTACTTTGCACACCAAATGAGAAGAGAGGATTCACTTGAGAAAGCCTTGATGCTGGGAAAGGTGGAGGGCAAAAGAAAAAGGGGACGTCCAAGGATGAGATGCCTAGATGGCATTGTGGACGCAGCGGGCACCGAGCTGAGCGGGTGGAGGAGGAAGATGGTGGAGGACAGAGGTGCCTGGAGGTCAATGGTCCATAGGGTCGCAAAGGCGACTGAACAACAAATTGGCTCTTTATCAGTCCCAATAGATGAGGAAAAGGCAAGAAATGATCCTAGTAAAAGCCCAAACTTTCTGGAATTGAAGTACAGTACTGTATTTCTGCAGCCCTGCTTTTACTGTGCTGACGAGGGTTTGCGGTCTGGAGTTTACTGGACGAAAAGCAAGGTATGAATGCACCCAGCCTAAATAAACTGTAAATAAGGTGCGAACCAGGCAATCCCTTTGCCTGGAAGGAAGGAGCGAGGAAACTCATTAGCACTCGCTAAAAGGGTCTCCACTTACTTTTTCACAGCTTCTATAGATCCAGGAATAGGGACTCCGCCTGCTTCGCCTCCACTGTCATAAAGCACCCCGCTGATATCTAACACCAGCCCCTTAATGCCCGCAAGGTGTTTACTCCAGTCAGCCATGAAGGAAACGAGTAAACGCAACCTCCCTACTCAGGAGGACGCACACGACAAATCTACAGTATATATAATGTGTGTGTTTGTGTAGCAGGACGCAGCACCGCCGCCGGCTCTCCAACTCTTCCTGCCTGCGAAGGCTTCTGGGAAATGTAGTTGTCCTCCGGTCACTGCCTTCCCTACATTCGCTGGTTTAAGGATTATTAGTCCCCTTCAAATCACCCATTACTCTTGAGAAGGCGTGTTGTAGGACTAATTCCAGGAGGTTTACGGGCGCAGTTGCGTGCCACCTGCTGACTCCTGGAGAACATCTGGCAACCTGACTGTGGAGACCTGCTTCTTTCAGGTGCCCCTGAAAATAAAATACAGTAATACCTCATACAAAGTCCGCTTCATACAACATCACCTAATTCCTTGAAAAAAAGTTGGAGGTTTTCCCAGGTTGCATTGTGCCTGGGCAGTATAAAGGCAGGACACATGCGTGCATTGCTCTTGTGGGTTTTGCATGAGGCGAAGAGTGTTTAGGAGTGGTTTTGAGCGCGACTTTGGATTATTATTTTTTTGATTTTTTTCGTCAGAACTTTTAGAAGCATTCCTGGATTTTTGCAGCATTCTTCAGGTTCTTGGACAATCAGGGTTGTTTGACATGTTTTTGTAATGTATTTAGCCTTTAGACAATGATTTCTTAAAGTTCTGTCAGTTTCCTGGACTTTGCCCTGAAGTCTGTGCTGTTACAGTACAATGTATCTCTATGGAAACAACGTTGTACGAGGCATCGCGGCAAGGATTTGGATGTTGTATGAGGCATCGCGGCTAGGATTTTGCATGCCTCATACAAAGTCCAAATCCTATAAAGTCCAAACTTGTGGAACCAAGTTTGGATGTTGTATGAGTTATCACTGTATAAAGGATGCTATCTTTATTTATTTATTTATTCGATTTATAGGCTGCCTTCCTCACCTCAGCGACCCAAGGCGGCTTACATCAAATAAAACAGCTTATACAATTAAAAACCCACTGATAAAACTGATAAAAAATTAAAATTTGTTAAAAAAAACATAACCCCCTTAATTAAAACTCCACAGGGCTAAATGAGCCAGCAAGGCTGAGATGTGCTGCCAGATGCATTGCATGCCTGCTGGCAGAGCCAGGTTTTCAGAGCCTTCCTGAAGGGATACAGTTCTGCCTGGAGACGGAGCTCTGGTGGCAGGAGGTTCCAAAGATTCAGGGCCAACATTGAGAAGGCTCTCCTCCTGGTCCCGGTAAGATGTGCATCCCTGGCTGATGGGACCACCAGTAAGCCCCTATGGTCCACCCTCGTACGATGGGTCGAACACCTTGGGACAATGCAGTCTCTTAGATATCCTGGCCCACTGCCATGTAGGGCTTTTTTCTTGGGGAACATAGTCAAAAGTAGAGACATCACTTTGCAAACAAAAGTCCGCATAGTCAAAGCAGTGGTATTTCCTGTAGTAATGTGTGGTTGTGAGAGTTGGACCATAAAGAAAGCTGAGCACAGAAGAATAGACGCCTTTGAGATGTGGTGTTGGAGAAGAATTTTGAGAGTAGCCTGGACAGCAAGGAGAATGAATAAGTCGATCTTAAAAGAAATCAACCTTGATTGCTCCTTGGAAGGTCAACTAGTGAAGATGAAGCTAAAGTACTTTGGGCATCAAATGAGGAGAGAGGATTCACTTGAGAAGGCCTTGATGCTGGGAAAGGTGGAAGGCAGAAGAAGGAGGGGGCAGCAGAGAATGAGATGGCTAGATGGTACTGTTGATGCAATGGGCACAGACCTGGGTGGGTTGAGGAGGATGGTGAAGAGGATAGGGGTGCCTCGCATACAATGGTCCATGGGGTTGCAAAGAGCTGGACTTGACTGTGCAACTGAACAACAACTACAAAACATTCTTGCTCTCTTGCAAGATCTCCTTGCAATAGGATAGTGGAGAGAACTGGGCTCTGCGAGGCTGCCATAATAAGAAATCATTGCTACTACCTTCAAGTACCCCTACCTTTAAGGAAAGTGAAGAAGTTGCCTCAGGCAGCCAGTGCTCAGCAGTGGCAGCCCCCACCCCCCAATTTTCCCCCATAAGAGCTACCCTCACCAGCTAATCCACTGATCACAAGTGAGTTTGGCTATGCTATCCCATTGCCTGTCTTGAAGTAAAAGCTGATAACTGGTCCATTCAGATAAAGTAAAGGTAAAGGTCTCCCTTGCTCGACAGCCAGCCGTATCCAACTCTAGGGTGTGGTGCCCATCTCTATTTACAGCCAAAGAACCAGTGCTATTTGTGTCTGCAGATGTTTCCATGGTCATGTGGCAGGCACGACTAGGCAGCAGAGAGAATGGAACATTGTTACCTTTCCCGCCGAAGTGGTACCTATTTATCTTCCTGCAATTTCTTGCTTTTGAACTGCTAGGTTGTGAGGAAAAATCTGGCCAGGTTATCCTGCTATGGTAATAGAGTAGGCCATTCTGCCAGTGACTCAATGTCAAGTGTCAGGGGGCAGTTAACTAACCTGACAACCCTGAGAACCAACAACCTTGGGTGTCAAAGTCTACAGGAAGGGTGATGGTCCCCAAGTGGATTAAATTCCACTTGAATCCATCTTGATGAAGGGCAACAGCTTCATCAATACTGACCTGGGGCTGAGGAGGACATTGTGAGCCAAAAGGGCTCAGGACCAGAAAGTGACTCACGGAACTGGATCAATGGTACAGGTGTCATGCTGCAATGCGGAAGGCAGATGAAGGATCACTGCATTATATTCTCAGGACAGTCTTCATGGCTGATCACCATGAGGATCACTAATATTCAGATTCAGATACGGCAGAAGAAGAAGGTTGTCTGGAGCTGGGACAGATGACAGGCACTCACTCTGTTGTGCAGCACTTGGGTCTCAAACTGCTGACCTGCCAACCTTCTGGCCATCAAGTTCAGCATCTTAACCACTAAGCCACCACTGCCCCCGGTCCATTCAGTACTGTAAACCAAATAAAGGAAGTGTGTTCCAGAACCTTGGGCAACAAAATGTCATGAAATGGTCCTGTGTTTGTACCTTCCTCTGGGCATCGCTATATTGATAGGTCATCCCCCATGCCCCTGGGTTGTTTTTCAGAGGTAAAGCATAGCAGGACTATGCAAAGAGAGAAGCAAGAAGCATTTTTTTTAACTTATTCACATGTATTCTCCCACTCAGCAACGCACTAGTAAGGATGGGACTGAAAGTTATGCCAGCTGAACCATCTGGTTAAAGCAATCAAGTAAGCAGGCAGAGTTGGTGGTAGAAGCGGTTGCTGTGTCTGAGCAGACCCATTGCCTTTAATTTTCCCTGTTTCCTAAAGAGGTAACAAGTGAACAAATAGGAAAGGTATAAGCCAATAGATAGGCAACTCTTCTCACAGAAAGGAGAAGAATTTGAAGTATGTGTGTCCCCCCCCCCTATATATTTCCACACCAGCACCCACCAGCCCCAATATGTTCAAACTTAGATTGGTATGTCACGTGCCCCCCCCCCCCCCGCCCTTGATATAGTGCAGTTGTTGTTTTTATTGAAAACACAATCACTGGGCATGCCACAATTCAAGAATATATAAGAAACAATGTTGGAATTAGAGTATACTTTATCTCAAGGAGACCTAGAATTATTGATTTGCCTCAATGTTGCAAAGTCATTTCTTCTTCGAGATACAGTAATATCCTAAACTGTAAGATTCATTATATAGACCCAGAAATGGATCAGGTTATATAAAGCACCACCACTAATGGTACAATATCTTAGCTGCCCACACTGATAGGGAGCATTGTCTTGGATAGTGTTATCAGTCTGAGACACCCGCTATGAATATTGATCTGGAGCTTGTAACAGCCATCACTTGCCATCAGGACAGGTCAGGGTTGAAACCCACCTAGCATCAAAGCAATTTAAAGACAGCATCCATATGGAATGTTAATGCTTGCGCCTGAAAAGCAAAACAATCCCAGGAAGCTCCCCCACCACACACACCTTTGTGACTTGACAGTATTTAAAGAAGCCCTTTAGCCCTAAAATTGATACTTTAAGGAACATCATTTGTTTCATGTCTAAACAACGCAGCCAGCTTGAACAATGGTTGCAATAAATTCACAAGAAGATATTCTATTATAATCTATATGCAACTGGCATATCCCCTTGCTCCCTTCAAAATAAACATACTTTAGGTAGGAGCTTTTTAGAGACAAAGTAGAATTTAGACAGACTGGTATACTCTTGATTTTTAATTGAATTTAATAATCCCACTTCTAAATAACTACTTAATATTGCAGGGATATACAGTAAAATGCAAACAAAAGCTTTTTGTACCATCTGTTATAATAAATTATTTTAAAAGTCCTGCTTTAGATAATAGTTTAACATATTTTTAAATTTAGTTTTTGTGATTAATGTCTATGCTTACTCAGAGATGTTTTCTGAAAAGGACAAGTGTTTTTTACTTCATTGCAACAGTTGATAAAGTAGACTGCAGTACATAAAAGCTGATAAGAAGTAAAACTTGGCAGTTTTTCAGTTTTTCCAGTTTTTCAAGTACTACAAGATTCTTTGCTATGTTTTCTAAAATGTTGACTATGTAGAATTAGAGTAGGTTTCTGTTACTTACATCCAAAGAATATGTCTCTCTCTCTCTGTGAAATTCTACATCTATATATCCTATAATATTTATCTAAATCTATGGATATTATTTTTTCCAATTTATATAGCCACCCAACTCGAAATGACTGTGTATAGATATGTCCTACACACACACACACACACACACACACACACACACACACACACACACACACACACACACACACACACACACACACACATATATATATATATATATATATATATATATATATATATATATATATATATATATATATATATATATATATATATATATATATATATATATATATATATATATATATATATATATATATATATATTTCACAGTGCAATCTTATTTGTACCTATTCAGATACTGTATTGCAATGAATGAAATTGGCTTTACTCAGAGACAAGTGTGTATAAGATTGCAGCCATTCTTGTACACAGTAAAAGCAAACTTGACATGTCTACCAATAATTCATTTTAGTGGGAATCATTTGCCATGTAAGGTGCTTCTGAACATGAGTGATGGTGGCAGAATCTATCCCAGGGAATGGACTAATGTGTACTGGCACATAAATAATGGTTTTGTGAAATTATTTCCACACATATAATATTTATGTCATTGTCCCAAATATTCTACCAGTGAATCATATTCTTTTGCCTGTTGTCTTTCCTGGTAGATGTTTTAGTCCTCTGGAACCACTGCTTTGGCACAGAATTTACACAGAATTATTCCTACAAGGTAGGAATTCTGGAATACTGTAACCTTTATAGTTATAAACAATGTACTTGAGTTTCAACCGCTATCTATGTACATTCTTTTTTCAAGAAAAAAAAAAGATCTGGGACAAAAATTGTCCTGATGTTTCTATTACATATTGTTCCAGCCAATTTTGTATTTGAACAAAAAATGTCCTCAATGAATCAAGGTGCCAAGAAACAGAAGTGTGTACTGACTGTCAGTAGTAAATACTTATATATTTGATGTAGTATTGTTTTTTTAATCCTGGGGGATGGTACAGTTAGGTAGCCATGAAGTATCTTAATTAATTAATAATGAGTCAATTTCAACTCATCATGACCATTTCCAGGGTTCGCTAGGTATGGAGTACACAGAACTGTTTTACTGCCCCCTCCCACCCCGCTCTTAGACTGTGTCCTCCTCCTCCTCCTCTTCTTCTTCCATGTTTAAGTCAGACTTCACACAGCCAAAATGCAGCCACCTTTTTGGTGAATTCAGCATGAGATAGATTAGTCATCACAACAAGGTTGCCATTGCCTGGCCCTGGGGTACACCCGATTGTAGTGCAAAAACAGCACAACCTTAAAGGAAGCTCTTTCTGTGTCCCCCAAAATGTTTCTGAAATATAGTGAATATGGCCTACATCTTGGAACAGCAATTTTATCAGCAGATAGTAATGTTGTAAAGCACAACTATGCACAATGAAAACAAAACAAAACACAAATGGAATATTATAGAAGTAAAGCCATAAAACTATGGTGCAGCAGTAGGAATAATGCCCCCAAATGATTTCAGACTATAGCTTCCATCATTTATAACTAGAATAGCCAAAGGTGAGGACTGATGAGAGTTGAGAACCAACATTAGGAGGGCCGCTTGTCACTCATCCCTATTACAGTGATTACCAGTTCATTAAATTAATGAATGCCACACTGATTTGTTTTCATATAGAATGTATTACATGGTTCAGAAACAGTGAGGATGAGGGTGAAGATCATAAATAAAAAACGGCTTGCAGTATTACATATTTCAGAGGCTAATTTGGAGAATGTTTAGAGAAAAGAAAGGCAATTTCTGAATGTAAAATGCTAGTCTAAGATACTCCTTTTAAAAGTTAATTTACAGTACCAGCTGGGAATAGGGGATCTTGCTGCAATCAGGAAATCTCTCCCCCTGCCAATCTCTTGCCTGCTAAACAATATTAATTGCTTGAGCATTGTTATTTAGCAAAACATAGGGACGAGATTATGAGCATTAGTCTCCCACTGCTATTTCCGGATAGAATGGGTGCTTTCCAGTTTGCCTTTCAGAAATGGCTGGGTATCAGGGGCATGTTCCACATTACATACTGCCATGAATGGGGAGTGGGTGGGCTTATGTTCCTAAACTGTTCCTTCAGATCACTGAAGTGCTTTGAAATGCCTTGCCTTTCTTTCAAGTTCTGAGTATCTCTGCCCACAAGCTTTTCAAGTTAAAATGCGCATTTGCAATAATGTGTTTTACGATGGGGAGTTTCTTTATGGCAATTTTGAACTGTTTTCCCTTTTCTGTTGCAAATAGGTATGTAGACAAGAGGCAGGGTTGTAGCTAAGGAAATCAAGGGGGATATTGTTCTCCCAGTAAATCTTCACTAACAACAGTGTCAAAAAAAATCAGATGTATCCATGTGTTCCAACCTTCCTTCCATTAGGTGCAAATCTAGGATCAATTAATACAGAATAGTTACAACTGAAAAAAAACACGATCACCTCTTTCTTCATAGGATCAAAGCAATTAAATAATGACAAAAGGGAAAATTTGCCTCCCTCTGTCTTTATTTGTGGGAAGCGGAGGTTCTGTCCTGTGTCTGGTGCCACAAATTTATTCCAGTGGAAGCCAATGCAATCAAGAGCATAGATATTTTAAGTGGACTTCTTATCTACTTTTTGTTTTGAAAATGGCCACTTACATTATAGTAACAGTTTCTCTTTGGCACTGACTAAATCAGAGATTCTCAACCTGTGGCCCATGGGCCAGATGTGGCCCATGGAACCATTTTATGTGGCCCACCATCACCTCCATCACACCAGGAAGTGTCATGTGGTGGAGGAAGGGTAAAATGGCCGTCTGTTTCCCGAAGCTGTCTGAGGGAGTGTGACCTGGCCCCCAGCTTAAAAAGGTTGAGAATTCCTGGAATTAAGTAGTAAAAACCAACCTTCTGTTATGAAAAACAACCCTGAAAATGGCCTCTTTTTTAAAAATAATTTTTATTGAGTTTTTAAAGTAAGGAAAATCAAATAGCAAAAGAAAAGAAAAATGTAACACATCACAATACTATATACGATAAAAAGAGAAAATACATATCACTACTACATTTAGGTAACACAAAATAAACCAAAATACATAATAACAACAGCAGCAGCAGCAGCAGCAACAACAACAACAACCTGTTATATATACAAAGCGCTGAAGACCACAGTTTTATTACTACTCTAACATTTCCAAAAACTCATATGATCTGGTACTGGTTTGTCTCCTTTACCTTTCTCCAATGTACGTTCCCAAAACTTACTTTCTTCAATTATACCTTTCTTTTTGTTCAACTCTCATGTAAGTATGTCATTTAATGCAACTTCCCACATTTCTTTATACCATTCTTCCAATTTGAACACAGAATTGTTTTTCCAATTTCTTGCAGCACATTGTCTTGCCACAGTTAACATTATAGACAACAACTCTTTTTTTATTTACACCCGTATTCATATTATCTATTTCTGTCAATAAGGCGGCACTTGACTCCAACTTCAAATCAAAATCCAAAATTTCTGATATCTCTTTCTCTATTTCCCCCCCAAAAAGCCATTGTCACTTTACAACTCCACCATATGTGTTCATATATCCACAGGCTATCTTTGCATCTCCAACAGTTTTTAGTTTTAGAACTATCCATTTGATGTAACCGAACCGGAGTCAAGTACCACCTCCATAACATTTTATAATTATGTTCTTTTACTCTGACAAACTCTTTAACAGATATATTTTAAGGGAAATATTATGAGTCTACAGCAGTGTCTGCAGACGCAGATGGCGCCGGCTCTTTGGCTGTAAATGGAGATAAGCACCAAACCCTAGAGTCAGATACAACTGGGATTCAAGCAAGGGTGACCTTTACCTTTGCTTACAGCAGTGTACTTTTATAAAACTCATAGGTATTAAGTTGGGGTCTTTTAGCATACTTGATAGTCCAGGCATAAAATTGTTTGGAACTAATTCCCCCTCCCCCCCCTCCCCCCCCCCCCTCCGGCAATCTGACATTCATCAGACTAGAACTTGGATAGTAATTTGACAAACCTCTGTTTTAATGGAAGGACAAATTTGAGTAGTATGTGATATTTAACATATCACTATCTGATCATTGGCTTTCCATGCAGAAAAACAGGAAATACTGTACAGTAAAACTGCCTCCAAAGGTTTTGCAGGAGACAAAGTCTGCAATCCTATGTGTACTCTCTGGTATGTGAGCCAAATGTATAGACTTTGAGTAAACAGCTACAGGAGCAATCTACAAAGTACATGTATCTTATAATGCACCAATAAAATGGAAATGGTAGAATATTTCTAGTTTATCTAGTTGGGAGTAAAATAGAATTGTTTTGACAATGCTTCTGTTATCTGATTAAAAAATAAGGTAGGATGCATTAGGATAACATTTTTAGGCTGAAATCCTGTGTGTGTGTGTGTGTGTGTGTGTGTGTGTGTGTGTGTGTGTGTGTGTGTGTGTGTGTGTGTGTGTGTGTGTGTGTGTGTGTGTGTGTGTGTGTGTGTGTGTGTGTGTGTGTGTGTGTGGAGGTAAACTCCATTGAACTCAGATTCATTTCTAATGGATTTATACAAGATTGTGTCAGCTTCCAGGGTTGAGCCCTGGTGGTACAGTGGTTACGCTGCTGTGAGTATGATCCTGACCAGGGCTCAAAGTTGACTTGGCCTTCCATCCTTCTGAGGTTGGTAAAATGAGTACCCAACATGTTGGGGGCAAAATGCTAATTAACTTGTGAACCGCCCAGAGAGTGCACTAAGCACTAAATGGGGCAGTATATAAATATGATTGCTTTGCTTGGCTTCTAATATTTGCCATATAAAAATGAGGATTTATAACAGGCTGAACAATAATATGAAACATCGAATGCTTACATGGAAATGTTCACTAACATGCTTAGAATCCATATGGTTTAATCCTGCATATTTACTCAGATACACAAAAGAACCATGCTTTTGTTTACACAGATGTATGGGGTTGGAAATTTGTGGCACTCGAGATGTTGGACTACAGCAATATGTTCTCATCTGGACCACTGCTAGGAAACACTACTTTTTTGGATTATGGCTTCCAGAATCCCCATCCAATGTGGCCTCTGCCTGTTAAAGTTCAAACTCTCCCCCAACTTCAAAAGATAATATTCCCAAGCTCTGCTGTGGACCTACATAATTTTAAATAAATAAAAAAACAAAGGAGGCCGGCTGCATGATAAAAACTTCATCTGAAGTTCACATTTATTCAGCTGTATATATTTCAGCACGACTGAAATAAGATACAATAAGACCCCTGAGAAATATATCCCATGACACTCATTCTCAGACAAGTCAATATACAACCACAGCCTTTATACACAGGATACATGCAAACACTTTTAAATAATTTTCAATACATAAAGTGAGAAGGAAGCCATAACCCTTAATCTGCAAGGGCTAAGTGTGCCTGTTAATGACAGGACCTTCTGGAAGTAATTAACTTATAGGGTCATCATAAGTCAGATGAGACTCGATGGCATGTAACCACATGTACAGACTAATAAAGCAAAAGCACTGACATGCCATAGCAAAACCTTCTGGCACTGATCTTCTGGTGCTCTGAATTGAAATATGTTGTTACCAGGGTGGCATATGCAAAACCAGAAGTTAAGTGATTTTGCAAGTTGAGACAGGGCCATAGCCAGGATTCTAGATTTGGGGGGCGGGGTGGGGTGGGGATTCAGAAGGGGGCAACAATCTCTCTCTCTCTCTCTCTCTCTCTCTCTCTCTCTCTCTCTCTCTCTCACACACACACACACACACACACACACACACACACACACACACACACACACACACACACACACACATTTGTGTGTGTGTGTGTGTGTGGCATCCCAGGGTGGGTTGGGGGTCGGGCTGTTAGTTCAGGAGGGTTTTCCACCACCCCTGGTTCCCCTCTGGCTATGGCCCTGAGTTGAGACCATGTAGTACAAGGGTACCCAACCTTTTCATGTTGTGGGCCAAGACCATGCCCCCGGACATAAACACATTTATGACAGCTGCGGGTGCGTTTATGGCAGTATTTACGGCAGTGTTGGGCGCGTTTTATGGCTGTTGTAAACACGTCCTCTTCAGCTTCCAGTAGCGGTAACAGTGGTGGCTGGCCACATGAAATGGTGCTGCGGGCTGGGTCCAACCCAAGGGCCATAGGTTGGCCACCCCTGATGTAGTACAACTAGGGTGTTAACTCAATATATGCCAAAGGTCTCCTAATGTTGTTGGAGATGATCGTAGTTATACTCTATCAGCTGATACATCAGATGGGCTGTGACATTTTCAACTGAAGTGTCTTGCTATTGGTTGTTCTCAAGATAACACAAAGTTATGGTTCCAAATTGTTTGTGTATGTCAATTGTTGTTTTACCTATTTATTTATTTATTTATTTATTTATTTATTTATTTATTTATTTATTTATTTATTTATATTCAAATTTATATGCCGCCCAATCAGGTAAACCCAACTCTGGGTGGCTCACAACAAGTTAAAACACACATTCAATTCAATTCAATTCAATTCAATTCTCACACTTGTATGCCGCCCAATCAGGAAACCCGACTCAGGGCGGCTTGCACAATATACTTTACTTTTAGATTTTTCCCCCCTCCTTGTTCAGACTTAATCCAGGTGATAACCAATGACAAACCATCCAAATATTTATTTACTGGGATTTTTACCCCCCCTCTCGCTGTTAAAAGAATGGGTAGCCTTTTTAACCTTCGGCCAAAACCGGCCCGCAGGGAATTTTAGGAAAGGGTGGGAGAGAAAGGGTGCTTAGCCGGACTATGGACCGAGATTTGCCCGGATCCGGACTTTGCCCAGATTCTTAATTTATTCGTCACGGCGTCCTCGTGGCATTTCACAAATGCCTCGTGGCATTTCACATAAAACAGTACAACCAATTAAAACCAATTAAAACCCAACATACCCACCCACCTACCCCATTCCTCTTAAAACCCACATAAACCCACAGTTTTTTTAAAAAAAAAGACAATTAAAAGAAATGGGGGCTTAATTTATACGCCAACAGGCAGGGACCACTCTTCCATCTGGGCCCCACACCTGCCCTGCCAACCAGGTTTTTAGGTCTTTTCTGAAAGGTAGCAGCTCCATCTGCTCCCGAAACTCTACAGGCAGGAGGTTCCACAAGGCCGGTGCGGACACGGAAAAGGCCCTCTTTCGTGTGCCAGAGAGACGAGCCCCTCTGGCAGATGGAACAATTAGGGAGCCCCTCCGATCCGCTCTGGTTGGACGGGCCGACACTCTTGGGACAATGCGGTCTCTAAGGTATCCTGGCCCACTACCATGAAGGGCTTTAAAGGTCAAAACCAGCACCTTGAACTGCACCCGGAGGCAATCTGGTAACCAGTGCAGCTCCCGAAGTAATGGTGAGGCCCGAGCATAACGCCCGTGCCCCATCACCACCCGGGCTGCCGCATTCTGGACCAACTGCAGCCTCCGAATGGTTGACAAGGGCAGCCCCATGTAGAGCACATTGCAATAATCTAGCCTGGAGGTGACCAGAGCATGTGTGACCATGAGCAGGGAGTCCCGGTCCAGGAGCGAACGCAACTGATGGATGACGCGAAGCTGTGAGAAAGCCCTCCTGGCCACAGCCGCCACCTGATCTGCTAGTAGCAGCCCCGAATCCAGGAGGACCCCTAAATTGCGTACCGGGTCTGTCTGGGGCAAAGCAGCCCCATCCAAGACCAAAGTTGGCAGCTCCCTGGATAACGCGGGACCCCCTATCCAAAGCCACTCAGTCTTGGAGGGATTCAATTGTAGCCCGTTGTCCCCCATCCAGACCCCAACCGCTTCCAGACATCTGGATAGGACATTGACTGCATCACTGGGGTCCCCATGGGCCGAGATATATAACTGGGTATCATCAGCATACTGATGATACCTTACCCCATGGGAACAGATAACCTCGCCCAACGGCTTCATGTATATGTTAAATAGGAGAGGAGAGAGCACCAAGCCCTGAGGCACCCCATACTGTAGGGGCCTAGCGCTGGACCTCTCACTCTCCAACCACACTGATTGGGTACGACCCTCCAGAAATGAGGAAAACCAGGACAGCAGTGCCCTGGATCCCCAAACCTTTGAGCTGTTCCAGAAGGATACCGTGGTCAACGGTATCGAAGGCCGCTGAGAGATCCAGAAGAGCCAGGACGGATGGATGACTCCCGTCGCACTCCCGCAAGAGGTCATCAACCAGTGCGACCAATGCAGTCTCAGTACCATATCCAGGCCTGAAACCCGATTGATAGGGGTCCAGATAATCCGCTTCATCCAGGACCCCCTGCAACTGCCGCATCACCACCTTCTCCAGTACCTTCCCTAAGAAAGGGAGGTTGGAGACAGGCCTATAATTAGCTGGAACTGCTGGGTCGAGAGATTGTTTCTTCAGGAGGAGGCGCACCAGAGCATGTTTTAAAGGTGCAGGAAATACCCCCTCCCGCAATGAAGCATTTATTATAGCCCTGACCCAGCCTCCCGTCACCCCCTTGGAGGCTTTCACCAACCAAGTGGGACAGGGATCCAAAGGGCGGAGGTGGTGCGAACAGCTGCAAGAAGCCTATCCACTTCCTCAGGGACAACTGGATCGAACCGATCCCAGATAACACTGCCAGACTGAGCTCTGATCCCCTCTGGACCCTCCCCATCCACGCCAGGATTAAACCCCGAGCGAATCTGAGCGATTTTCTCCACCAGATAGTCTGCAAAAACCTCAGCCTGCCAACCGGGCACCGGCCCCTTCCAGCCAAGGAGAGACCTGGTAACCCGGAACAGAGCGGCTGGGTGATTATCCGCGGAGGCAATGAGGGCAGTGAAGTATTGTTGCTTCACCACCCCCATCGCCACCAGGTAGGTCTTAATAGCAGCCCTAGCCAGTGTCCAGTCGGAATCACTCCGGGTCTTCACCCAGCGGCGCTCTCGGCGTCTCTTTGCCCGTTTAAGCTCCCACAGTTCTTCTGTGAACCACGGGGAAGATCAAACCCCACGGGCTCGGAGAGGCCGTAGTGCTGCGATTTCATCCAAGGCAGCCGTAGTCATCCTGTACCACAGGTCAACGGGTGCCTCCGATGAATCGTGTAGCCGATCCAGAGGAAAATCCCCCAGTTCCCTCTGGAATTCATCAGAATCCATCAGTCACCGGGGGCGGGCCAATTTAATAGGCCACGCCTCCCTGCGGTGAACCGCCCCCCCCCCCGGGAAGTCCAGAGTCACCAGATAGTGATCTGACCATGGCACAGGTATAGTTTCTAATTTCTGTAGTCTCAGAACACTCTGCCACCGCTCCGACAAAAAAACTAGGTCCGGTGTGTAACCACTGCCCCTGGTCGGGCCATGAATTACCTGAGTCAGGTCCATGGCTGCCATGGAGGCCATGAACTCCTGAGCAACCTCTGAAACAGTCCCCAGCGAAGGCAAATTGAAGTCCCCCAGAACCATCAGCCTAGGGAACTCCAATGCCAATGCTGAGATGGCCTCGAGGAGCTCAGGCAGGGAGTCTCTTACCCTGCAAGGAGGCAGGTACAGGAGTAAGACTCCCAACTGACCCTTAGGGCCCAACCGCAGGAGCAGGGCCTCACAACCCGGGACTTGTGGAGCAGTGGCCCTGGCGACTCCCAAGGACTCCCTGGCTACAATGGCAACACCACCGCCCCTTCCCTCATCCCTTGGCTGGTGCCAGATACCAAAGCCAGCTGGACACATTTCTGACAGAGGTACTCCATTGTCTGGTCTCAGCCAGGTTTCGGTGATGCATGCCAGGTCGGCCCGCCCCTCCCGAATAGAGTCTTGAATTAGGGGGGGCCTTGTTGCAGATCGACCTGGCATTCATCAGCAGCAGCCTAAGGGTGGGGTCACCCTGGATCAGCTGCTCAGGACCCAGAGATGTACCTGGGGGACTGGAACGAGAGACAGATACCAACCATCGGTCCTGTGTTCCCCGAGTGCGGCCTGCCCCTTGGTACCCGCCATATCGTCCCATGCCCGTCACAACCCCAATTTGAGCTCTGAGAACCTCCCCACCCATCTCAGATGGAGTGCTACCCCTCCTACCCAGCTGACAAGTCCATTTCTCCCACCCTCTCTCCCCTCCAGACCCAGAACCCACCCCCATACTCCCCCTACCCTCCTTGGGGCATTTCTAAGAGCCCCTTATCAGAGGTAGGGGGTGCCGGCCATCCCTCCCCAAACCCAATCCCATTCCCTACCCACCCCTCCAACCCCTACAATTACTCAAAAAGGGGGGTAAGGGCCCTCACTGCTGGCACCACCTCCCTCTCTCCTCCCTAACCCCACAAGAGGTGAAGAAGGGGGCGGCAACGTGCCAGTCCATCAATCCGCCAAGGCTTCCCCGGCTGTGACCAATTCCCTCCCACCGGAGCGGCTGGGAGGAAAGGCAGTGTCTGTTCTCCATGGCTGGAGTTGGCCTGCAATTCTTGAAGCCGTCTGCCTGGTCCAGCGAAGGAGGCCTTTGGGAAAGGGGGTGGTTGGAAGGTCTTTTTGCAGCCACCTCGGAAATGAGCTCCCGTCTTCATCCTAGCTCCTGCCAACCTAGCAGTTCGAAAGCAAGAAATTGCAAGTAGATAAATAGGGACCACTTCGGTGGGAAGGTAACAGCGTTCTGTGCACTCCGGTGTCTAGTCATGCCTGCCACATGACCACGGAAACGTCTGCAGAAGCAGACAGCACTGGCTCTTCGGCTTAGAAACAGAGATGAGCACTGCACCCTAGAGTCGGATACGACTGGCTTTGAGCAAGGGAAACCTTTACCTTTACCTTTTACTCCCTGCCTTGACACAGCTGCCGGCCCTCTCTTTTCCTTCCTGGTCCAGTGAAGGAGGCCTTTGGGAAAGGGGCTGGGTGGAAGGTCTTTTGCAGCCACCTCTCCCTGCCTTGACACAGCTGCCGGCCCTCTCTTCTCCTTCCTGGTCCAGCGAAGGAGGCCTTTGGGAAAGGGGGTGGGTGGATGGTCTTTTGACCTACATACCTACATACTGAAGATGACATCCTAAGCGCTTGAACTCACTTATATAAATTAGATTGCACAATCTGTTCTGTTTAAAATAGTAAGTTCTGCGGGAAGTATGGAAAGCGCCTCCTGTAACAGTCGCTGGTGACCTGCACTGAAAGAATGTCTTTTTCTAATGAAAGCTTATTGCTAGCACCTGCAGTGGCTTTAGTGGTTAAGATACTGAGCGTGTATCTGAAGGTCGGGGTTCGATACCCGAGTGCTGCCTGATGGATCTTGGGGAGCATGAAAGGAGCCTCATTCGGGTCATCCAAAAATCCTTTCAACCCAGAGCGATTTCTTAACACGAAATTTTATTTACTAGAAGACTAAGAGTAAGGTTTCCCTTGCTGAAAAGCCAGTCGCACCCGACTCTAGGGTGCAGTGCTCATCTCTGTTTCAAAGCCGAAGAACCAGAGTTGTCTGCTGTGGTCATGTGGCAGGCAGGCATGACTAGACACCACCCACCGAAGTGGTCTCTATTCATCTACAGTACTTGCAATTTCTTGCTTTCGAACTGCTAGGTTGACAGAAGCTGGGACAAAGACGGGCGCTCGTTCCGTCCTGCAGTACTCGGGAATCGAAATGCTGACCTCCCGCCTCCCAGTCAGCGTCTTAGCCAGTTGAGCCACTGCAGGACTTGGTCTTAAATTTCCTACCCCAAAGGCTCCCTCCCTCCCCTGGCAGTTGGCTCACTGAAGCCACTGGGACTTCCCTGCCAGTGACTGTCAAGATCTGCGTGCTGCCGCTGGGTGACAGAAAGCACGTTTCTCTGACACCCCATTCGCTGGAGGAGGAGGAGGAGCAGGAGCAGGGAAAGGCGGCTATCCCAGCGCTTAAAAGACCGCGGCCGAGCCTTGTAGTAGGGCTTCTTCTCCACGTGTTTTGGCTTGGCAGAAGGGCAAGACGCCTCCTCGTCCTCTTCCAGACCCCAAGGAAAGTGCCAGCCGTGGGGTGATCTGGGGTGATCGCGGAGCTTTCGGCTCGCCAAGCCGGGATCCTCCTTCCCTCCCCCCCCCCTCCGTCCACGGTCCATCCCTTCTTCCCAGACAGACGGCTCGGTGTCATCTGAAGGAGGAAAGCCCCCCCCATCCCTCCCCACACCATCGCCCGCCTCGTATGGACAGCGGTCTCTCCTGGAGGCATCTCCAGCAGGCATCTTGGGCAGGAAGTGGCAGCAGGGCTGGAGTGTCCGGAGGATGCCGGACTGTCAGGACAACGGGGCCAAAGGCGGCCCCCTCCACGCGAAGATCTCTTTCTCCATCTTGGACATCCTGGACCCGCAGAAGTTTACCCGGAATGGGAATCGCTTGCCGGCGGGGAGGAAGGAGAGCCTCTCGCCCTCTCCGCAGACGGACCCGCGGGAGGAAAGTTTGCCCGGAGTTGAGCCGGAACCCGGACGGTGGGATGATGGACTCGCGTCGTCGTTTCCCGGTAGGCGATCCCCCACCCCCTCTCCTGATCCGTTTAGAGACCCACATTGCGATCCCCCGAGAGCCGGCAGAAGGGGGATTGTCAAGCCGAGGATGGCAAAGGAATGGGCTGCGATCTCTTAGGAGACGGATAGATGGTATTATGGCGCAAAGGGTCCCTGGTTAGACCTTTAGGCGGAAGGAGGAGCCCTGCGCATCTTTTGTCAAGAAAGTGGTGCGATCCACGGCTAACTGGTCTGTGAGGATGAACAGGTGCAGCTGCCGCTCTGTCACTTAAGAGCAGGGGTGCCCAAACTATGCCCCGGGGCCCCAGATGCGGGCCCCTGCTCGCGAAGCCCTAGTCGCTCCCGGAAGTGGAAGTAAAACGTGCCACGTGGTTCAGGGGGCTGGTCACTGGGGGCCGCATATGGCCCCTGACACCAATTCCTCCGGCCTGGGAAGCCCTCGTCGCTCCCAGAAGGGGAAGGGCTTCCCGGGCTGGATGAATTGGTGTCAGGGGCCAGATGCGGCCCCCAGTGACCAACCCCCTGAACCACGTGACCGGCCAGCGGCCCAAAACGTTTGGGCACCCTTAGAGCGAGCAAGCGTTTGCTGGATGCAACCCGGGAGCCACACCAAGTGCAGAGTTTAGGCTGCGCTCTCTGTGTCTTTGCGAATCGGATCCCCCGTGGGCTGGATCTTCCGTCCCTTGGTTTCGAGGGCGGAAGGACACCTGCGCATCCCCTTGAATTTCTCTTTCCCAGCCCTAGCAGCAAATCTTTTTTTAAAAATAAAACCACACACTGGCTCCGTTTCTTCACAAAAAGAGGTGCTTTTTCCTTTAAGAGCAGCTCGCCGGGCGGAAATCCACCCGGTGAAGCTGACAGTGATGGGGAAACCGAATTCCCACCTTGTTGTGCATTAAAGACACAGCGGCAAGGGAGGCCATCCTGTGGGCTCATGGAGGAGGAAGGCAAGGCTTACTTTCCACCGTTGGGCTGAGGCTTTTCATCCCAAACAAGTCCCGGGGCTGGCGCTGAAGTTTCAAATCAGTGCGGCTCTGGTGCTGAAAGATTTTCAGTCCCTCTCTTAATCTCCCATGTTTGATCTACCTTCGCCTATTCATGTTAAGAGTTAAAAATAAGGGGGCGCAGGGACGTATCCAAGGGGTGGTCAGGATGGGCATGGCCCACCCTGAGTTAACACTCCCCCCATCGCAAAGCGCGGTTTCCCATAGGAATGCATTGAAAAGAAGCTTTGTTGCCCATCCTGAAAAAGTATTTGCTCACCCACATCTAGAATCCTGGCTATGGCCCTAGAAGGGGTGGTGGTGGTGGTGGTAAGAAGACAGGGCCGTATCCAGGAGGGCAAAAACCCTCCTGAGCTAACAGCCCCCCCCAACCCACCCCTGATGCTAATGTTATATATGTGAGTGTGACATTGTTGCTATAAAATACTTGGTCCTAGAGGAAGTCGTTCACACCGGCTTTTATAAAAGATACTTTATTCCAACATGCACCAACGAAGCAGGGTGATGGCAAGGACCCGGTTGCCACAACCCATGCCCCAATATATACATAAAACCCATAGGTGGGGCAGCACGCATCTGTTAGTGTGACCCGCACCGATTCCCCACTATGATATAACATAAGCTGCCTTAAGGCAACAGTAACCCCTCCTTACACTCCTATGGACCTAACAAGGTAAGGGTCAAGATCCTGAAGTACTACTACCAACCAATAATATATAACAGTTGCCCCTCCCGAACCCCCCCTTCCAAATCTAGGATCCTGGCTACGGCCCTGTAAGAAGGTCTTCTGTCCAGACTGGAGCGACGACCTGTGGGTTTCATGGGAGATCCCACTAAGGAAGAGGTCCCACTTCGGAGTTGGGAGGCGTCGCTTCCCACATGCGGTCGCTCCGAAGTGGGAACCTCCTCATGCCATCGTTCCAGTCTGGGCAGAAGACCATCTTTACCGTTTCCCTGGCAATTCTCGACCTCATCGCGCCCCCCAGGGGTGGCTGGGCCGGTGTGTCTATGTGTCTAACCGGACCTCCGGTCTGCCCAAGCCTGTTCGGATGATGGGCCTGATTGACACCGGGACGCGCCAGGCAAAGGACAAGCAAGATGATTGTTCCCGCGGTCTCTCCACCCGAGGATGCCTTCGCTTTCCCCCTCTTGATCGATATCCCATTACCGACTCCGGCGTATCTCCTTCCCACAGCTTGCAGCTACCGACTTCCAAAGCGCTTCCCCCCACGGTCTGATCCTAATATTGTTCGATTTAAAACCTCGCTTTAATAGATGACATCTATCGATCTGCCCCTTCACAAATCTGAAGCTCTATTAGGACGGCGAGGAAGGAGAAGATGGGTCTGGGAAAGCAGGGCGAGGAAGGAAGATGTATTTTTCCTCTTGGCGATTTAAAAAAAAAAAAGTAAAGTTTTTTTTTTTTAAAAAAAAAGCCGCCACATTTCACAGTGGATTTCTGTACTTGTCGTCTTTGAAGCCACTGTCATTAGGTTTCATGGGACTTACTCCGACGTAATTGCTTATAGGATTATAACTCATGTAATTTTAAGCATTTTAAACAAACACACCCCAATAATTTTTCAGGCGTCAGAGAGATTGTTCAGTGGGAAGGGGCTGCTTTAGGGGTCAAGGAAGTAGTTTGGAGAGGATTAATTTGTATGTGATAAGAAAACGGAAATGTATTCCCCTAGTACTGCAGGACGGAATGAACTCCCGTCTTTGTCCCAGCTCCTGCCAACCTAGCAGTTCGAAAGCAAGAAATTGCAAGTAGATAAATAGGGACCACTTCGGTCCGGTGGGAAGGTAAACAGTTTTCTGTGTGCTCCAGTGTCTAGTCATGCCTGCCACATGACCACAGAAAGTCTGCAGAAGCAGACAGCGCTGGCTCTTTGGCTTTGAAACAGAGATGAGCACTGAACCCTAGAGTCGGATATGACTGGCTTTCAACCAAGGGAAACCTTTACCTTACCTTTACTATATTGTGGTGCTGGTCATGGATTCTAAAATTCATCTCTTTCTTGTAAAATAAATAAATAAATCTGTTTCTTGATTTGATAGGAAGCAAGCCCCAGGTTCTTCATTGCACAGAAGTCCCCCTGGTTCTCCACAGGCAGGTACAAAAAGAAACCATCAATATTATTGAAACACCAGGAGTCTGTATAACTTTCCATTATTCTGGAAAGCGTCTAGATCTGAAACCTGAGATGAGCCTAAAAATAATGCCCAGCCACTTCTGGGAGGATGAAAAACACTACCGTTTCTCTCCGATAACTCGGATTAATTGTTGACAGCTTTAAAAAATTTTAGGTTAAAGTGCTGAGTGCCTAAAAAAAAAAACCAGGCTCTTTGAAGTGGCCAGTTTTATGGTTTTTATAGGAAAACAACTTGTCCCAAAAATAAGCAAAGATTTCGAAGCAGGACAAGGAATTTAATGGCGTTCCTTGGCTGACACCTCCCATGTGGTTGCTTGGCTGGCTCCGAGGAAAGGGCACTCTGCGTATGCTCAAGAGAAAGGGTGTCTTTTTCATAGCAAAACTTTTGACTTGCTGCTTTTTCTTCTAACATGACCACAAGTGTTTCAAGACTATGTTCCCTAATGCCTGAAGAATTGGAGAGGGCGAGAGGCTGAACCAAAACCCCTTCGGTCCAGGTGTTGCCGATCCAACTGAAGAGGATCCGCTTGCTTCCTGGGAGGGAAAGCGTAGTTAGTTGTTAGACGTAGAAGGGTGGCAGGGGGGTGGGGTGGAGGGGGGGTAGGCATTTCGTGCCGGTCTAATCCTGATCAGAACCGGTTGTTATATGTTGCAGTTTTGCCTGGGTCACTCAAACCATTGTCAATAGAGGATAACTCATTGGCAAACGTGTAATGCCACGATATTTGTTGCATCCACCCTTTGGATGTGATGCACCAGCTTGCAAGAAAAGTTAGTTTTGCAACCACAGTGATACCTCATACAACGTCCAAACTTGGTTCCACAAGTTTGGACTTTATACGGATTTGGACTTTGTATGAGGCATGCAAAATCCTAGCCACGATGCCTCATACAATGTCCAAATCCTTGCCGCGATGCCACGTTACAACGTTGTTTCCATAGAGATACATTGTACTGTAACAGCACAGACTTCAGGGCAAAGTCAAGGAAACAGACAGGAAACTGACAGAACTTTAAGAAATCATTGTCTAAAGGCTAAATACATTAAAAAAACACGTCAAACAACCCTGATTGTCCAAGAACCTGAAGAATGCTGCAAAAATCCCAGGAATGCTTCTAAAAATTCTGACGAAAAAATCCAAAAAAAATCCAAACTCGTGCTCAAAACCGTGCTAAACACTCTTTGCCTCATGCAAAACCCACAAGAGCAATGTGCGCATGTGTCCTGCCTTTTATACTGCCCAGGCACAATGCAACCTGGGGAAAACCCCAATGCCTCATACAAAGTCGCAGCGACTTTGTATGAGGCAACTTTTTCCCAGGAATTAGGTGATGTTGTACGAAGCGGACTTTGTTTGAGGTATTACTGCATTTGCAATGGGAGAGGGGAGGCTTTGCATGTGCAGCAGGTTTGAATCATAACAGGGGATTTTGTCAGTTGAAAAAAAGATAAAATGTTACTATTACTTGTTTGAGCGGTCAGTTCTTTGAAGATTGGGTGGGGTGGGCGTTTTTTAAAAGAAATTTTAAAATTTCTAACTTTACACAAGTTTAATTTTTAAAAAAATATTTTTAAAACGTTTCTGTGTTTTTACTGTTTTATTGCAAGCCTCCCGGAGTCGCCTCGGCAAGGGGGTGGCGTTAGAAATATGATTAAATAATTAAATAAATAAAGTTAGGCTGGCCAATTACTGTACTTGATGTGTGTATAAATTGGTGCCATGAGGCCTCACTCTTTATGTCTGATGATGTGATCTTGGTCCACCAAAGGTAAAGGTTTCCCTTGCTCGAAAGCCAGTCGTATCCGACTCTAGGGTGCAGTGCTCATAGTTAAATACAGGAGTTAGCCTTGAAGGTGCCACAACGGTTTTTGTCCCTTTTTTTTGCTGTTCTGGTTTATTTAATCTCAGATATGCTTGCAGAGACGAACACGGTTTACCATTTCACACACATCCTGATCTGTGTGTCTCTCTCTCCTTAGGTGGCGTCGGCGAGTGTGAAGCCGCCACCTCCCTGGAGCCGCCGGAGGATGAGAAGCCGGAGCGGGTTCCCGGGTCCCGCTTAGCCACCCCTGAGACGAGAGCCAGCTCCACTTCGCTCGACTTCGCGGCCTCCTCGCCGTCGGACCCGGAGGAGGAGCCCGACTCGCCGCCCTCCTCCTCCTCCTCCAAGCGGCGCCGCCCGGGGGAGCCCCACTGCTCCAAGCCCCGGCGGGCCCGGACGGCCTTCACCTACGAGCAGCTGGTGGCGCTCGAGAGCAAGTTCCGCGCCACACGGTACCTGTCGGTGTGCGAGCGCCTCAACCTGGCCCTCTCGCTCAGCCTCAGCGAGACGCAGGTGAAAATCTGGTTCCAGAACCGACGGACCAAATGGAAGAAGCAGAACCCCGGCGCCGACGGCTCGGGGCAGCCCGGGGGACTCCCTGGAGGCGGCGGGGGCAGCCCTAGCCCTCCAGCAGGGCCCAGTAGCGCCTTGGCCTACCACCAGACTTTCCCTAGTTCGTACCCCTCGGGGAGCGTCCTCTTTCCCGCCACGGCTCCCCTCCCCCTGGCGTCGGCTGGAGGAGGAGGAGGAGGAGGGGCCTTCCCTTCTTTCCTCAGCCCCGCGTACTTGAGTCCCTTTTATGCCCCTCACCTATAAGCGGAGCCTCTTCCCGCCAAAAAACTGCCGGACCTTCCTGTGGCGAAAAGGAGGTCCAGTGGTTTTGTTGTTCAGTCGACCCTTTGCCACCCTGATGGACCATTGTCCTCCAGGCGCCTCTGTCCTCCACCGTCCTCCTCAGCCCACCCAGTTCTGTGCCCACTGCATCTACAATACCATCTACCCATCTCATCTTTGGCCGCCCCCTACTTCTTTTGCCCTCCACCTTTCCCAGCATCAAGGCCTTCTCAAGCGAATCCTCCCTTCTCATTTGATGTCCAAAGTACTTCAACTTCATCTTTACTATTTGACTTCTAAGGAGCAGTCAGGGTTGATTCTTCTAAGATTGACCTATTTGTTCTCGTTATCCAGGAGACTCTCAAAACGCCACATTTCAAAGGCGTCTATTCTTCTGCATTCAGCTTTCCTAATGGTCCAGCTCTCACAGCCATACATTACCACTGGGAATATCATTGCTTTGACTATGCGAATTTTTGTTTTCAAGGTGATGTCTCTGCTTTTCACTATGTTCCCCAGGTTTCTCATAGCTTGTCTCCCCAGAATCAGCCGCCTTTTTATTTCATGGCTGCAGTCACCATCTGCAGTGATCTTTAATCCTAAGAATGTAAAATCTGTCACTGCTTCTACTTCTTCTCCATCTATTTTCCAGGAACTGATAGGGCCTGTTGCCATTATCTTGGTATTCTTAATAGTGAGTCTCAAGCCAGCTTTTGCACTCTCCTCCTTCAGTTCCTCCAGTGGTGGGCATCAACAAGTTCACACCAGTTCACCAGAATCGGTAGCAGAAATTCTGGCTGGTCCCGCCCGTCCAAGTTTTGAAATAAAGTCTTAATTCGGGTGTAATGCAAGGCTTTCCCCCTGGCCATGCCCACCATACCACACCCACTGTAGTGTGGTAGTAATTTTTTTTGGAGCCTACCACTGGGTGTGTCCCGTGGGACTTACTATGCCATAATAATAATTTCGTGTCAGAAATTATTCTGGGTTGAAAGGATTTTTGCTGGAGAAACTGCTCAAGGGACGCCCGAATGTGGCTCCTTTCGTGTCCCCAAGAGACGGGGACAGAGACAGGGACTCAATCTGTCATGCAGTACCCTGGGTCTCAAACTGCCAACTTGCCCGTCTTCCAGCTAACAAGGCGAGCTTCTTAACCACTGAGCCACCATGGCCCCATAAGAACAGACATGGAGTCGGAGAAGGGAAGGGTCTTCTTCGCCCTCTTGTGCCCCACTGCCTCTTCCTCCCCTCCAAGTCTTGTTTGGGAGCATTTCCCCCTCAACAGCATACAGGTGAAACTCGGAAAATTAGAATATCGTGCAAATGTTCATTCAGTTCAGTAATGCAACTTAAAAGGTGAAACAAATATATGAGATAGACTCATTACATGCAAAGCGAGATAGTTCAAGCATTAATTTGTTATACTATTGATGCTTATGGATTACAGTTTATGAAAACCCCAGCCCCCCAATCTCATGTATCCCATAATCATCACATAATCTCATGTACGCTGTACGCTGTACGCCATGGTCATCACAATTATAACGAATTAAAGCATGACATATCTCGCTTTGCATGTAGTGAGTCTATCTCATATATTTGTTTCACCTTTTAAGTGAAATGAATGAACATTTGCATGATATTCTAACTTTCTGAGTTTCACCTGTACACTCCATGAATACGATTATCCGAGACTGAGGGGCTCTTTGGAGTCTCGGGGAAAGAACACTCACCCATTCACCCCTTCAGAGGATAAAACAAGACTATCTTTTAGGAATGCTACTGAAACTCTTGTGGAAGCAGCTTTCTTTTTAATGCAAGGATGGGGACTTTAAACCAAGAAGGTGTAAAAAAAATTTGATCTATATGTGGACTGATTCACGGTGATCTGTGCAAAAATGAGAGAATACGCAGGTGTTGTATGGATGTAAGTTGGTTTGCCTCTTGGCCTCTGCCATCTGCTGGACCACTGCAGTTTGCTAGATGTTGGGACCCATCAATGCTGGATGACCGCGCTCTGACCATTCCAGCTCACTTCCAAGGAGAAATGCAGGATGCCTGTAATTGTGGGAATATGAAAAATGTAGATTGGAAATGGAAGCTATTTTAATAAAGTGTGCATTCTACTGTGAACTTTAACATTGCTCTTGTGTGGTGGGGCTAAAACCACCAGAGGACAGCATAAACTGCTGTAGGGTTCAACTTTTAGATTAAAAGATAGTCCTCCCTTATGTAGGATTGCGCTGTTCAGTGGCTCTCACTGCATTTTGCCAGTGTGCATTAGATTGCACTGTCAAAGTGTTGGGGCTTTGGCCAGTATTTGGTGGTGTGCTTTGGCATCCACAGTCAGATAATTTGAACCTTTCTCTCTTCCCTCTTCTGCTGCAGCCTTATGTGGCTGAAAACATATAGACTCCCAGACCTACAAAATAGGTATTTCAGGTTCACTGAGATTTACAAGGACTTGGTGGGGCAGAATTGCCAGTGCTTTTGGAATCCAACAGAACTATTGTAGTTATGTGCTGTCATGTCACCTCTGATCGACGGAGACCCTATGAAAGAGAGAACTCCAAAATGTTCTGTCCTCAACAGCCATGCTCAGTGTTTGTAAACTGAAGGCTGTGGTCCCTGCATGGAGTCATTCCATCTCGTGTTTGGTCATCTCCCCCCATCCGCCCTGCTGCATTCAAACTTTCTCAGCATTATTGTCTTTTCCAGAGAATCTTAGTCTCTTCTGACGTGCACAAAATAAGACAGCCACAGTCCAAAGTAAGACAGCCTCAGTTTCATCATATTTGCCTACAGAGATAATTCAGGCTTGATTTGCTGCAGTGGCTCAAGTGGCTAAAACGCTGACTGGAAGGCGGGAGGTCAGACGTTTGATTCCTCAGTACTGCAGGACGGAATGAACTCCCGTCTTTGTCTAAGCTCCTTCCAACATAGCAGTTCGAAGCAAGAAATTGCAAGTAGATAAATAGGGAGCACTTCGGTGGGAAGGTAAACAGTTTTCTGTGTGCTCCAGTGTCTAGTCATGCCTGCCACATGACCACAGAAAGTCTGCAGAAGCAGACAGCACTGGCTCTTCGGCTTTGAAACAGAGATGAGCACTGAACCCTAGAGTCGGATATGACTGGCTTTCAACCAAGGGAAACCTTTACCTTTAGGGTATTCACAAATCTCTCCTTCAGTGCTATATTTCAAAAAAGACATTTTTTCATGTCAGCTTTCTTTACTGTCCAGCTTTCACACCTGCACACAATGATGGGAATACAAGAATATAGATGCTCTTGGTCTCAGTGATACATCTTCATATTTTATGATCTCTAATTCCTTCATTGCTGCCCTTCCAAGTCTTAGCTTCTGATTTCTTGGCTGCAGTCTGCAGTGAATTGAAGATTGAACCAAGGTATACAAAATCATTATTTCAATTTTTTCATTATCAACATAGCTCTTCTATAGTCATGATTTCTGTTTTTATAATGCTCAACTCCATTCCTGCTTTAACACTTTTCTTCTTTCACTTTCACTAAAAGCCATTTGAAGTTATTTCTCCTTCCAATAAGAAGATATCAGTATACAGTATCTTAAATTTTTGATGTTTCTTTGTTCCCCTTTCACCTTCCACTTGCCTGGCTTTTCGTATTATATGTTGTGTGTACAGATTGTACAGGTGCGGGGATAAAATGCATCCTTGTATGACATCTTTACCTAGAGGGAACTATCTCTGCCTCTCCATATCTTGCCCTACAGTGGCTACTTGTCCACAATATGTCATGCTTCAGGACAATCAAGTGCTGAGAAACATCAATTTCAGAACAACCCATAGTTTATCATTATTCACACAGTCAAAGGCTTTGCTGTTGTTTATAAAGCACAGAGATATCTTCTTCTGAAATTCTATAGTGTGCTCCAGTAGCCAGTGGATATTTACAACAGGATCTTGAATGCTTTTCCCTTTTTGGAATCCAGTTTGAAGAACAGGCATTTCTTGTTTCATTCAAGGTAAAATCTTTTGTTGCAACACCTTGAGCATCACTTTGCTTGCTTGGAAAATCAGAATAATGGCCATATAACTACTGCATTCCTTAGCATCGCCTTTCTTGTGGATTGAAATGTATGTTGAACATTTACAATTTGTGGGCCATTGTTTTGTTTTACACATTTGTTAACATTTTTCTTAGGATTTTGACATGTTTAGTCTCTGTGGCTTGAAGTAATTCTATTGGTATTTCATTTCCCCCTGGTGATTTATTTCTTCCTATTCCTTTCAAAGCAGCTGCCACTTCACTTTCTGAAACTGCAGATTCTTCATCATAGGATTCCATTCAAAAGAGCCTATCCTCCTTCTGTATAAGTCTTCAATATACTGTACTATTTTCATCTTTCTACTTTTTCCTTCTCATAAAGTATGCTACCTTGTTGGTCTTTCAACATCCCGAGTAGTAGTAGATCTTTCTCAAGCTGTGTGGGACCCATCTCCACCACTACAGCAAATAGGGCAATGAGACTTCCCATAGCTTCTGCAGCAATAAAGTTTTACAGCCCTGGGGTGCTAACCCAACATCCAATTCTCCTTTCTCATCCGGGCTTGGGGCTGGCAATTGCGGAGTTTTCAACTTTCCTAATCTAGGCTTTAATTTTCCTTTGATATCTTGGATGTTCTAGAAGGAATCTCTTATTTTCACCTTTTTATAGTTCTTTATTTATTTGCAATGTTTTTTGTAATAGTTCTTGTTCTCTTTTTGTGACAGTCACTGAGAAGCTGCATTCAGGGCTCTGATCCTATAGCTGTCACCTTTTACTCTTGCTTCTTGTCTGTCTTTCACAATTTTAAGTGTTTCTTCTGTCATCCAACAGGATTTCTTCTTTTCATTACAAGAATTGTTTTTTTTTTTTGCAATCTTCCCTAATAATATCTGTGGTTTCAATCATAGTTCTTCTGGTTCACTGTCAGTAGAGTTTAATAATGGAAATGTGTTCCTTATGTGGACTTTAACTTCATCAGGAATGTTGGTTAAATTATATTTTGTCACTATAATTAATTTAATGTTCTTTTTCAGTTTTACTTTAATGTCAGGTATAAATGGTTCATGATCAATACCACAATCTTCTCTACCTCCTGCTTCCAATTACATAGTTTATTTGATTTCTATATTAACCATCTAGTGATGATCATGTGTAAAGTTGCCCGTTTGGGTACTTGAAGTATGTATTTGCAATAAACAAATTGGTGGCTTCACAGAACTCTATTGATCATTTTCCTGCTTTGTTTCTGTCTCCTAGGCCATAGTTTCGAAAAACATTTGGTTTCTGCTTTGTTTCCTACTTTTGTGTTCCAGTCACTTATGATTATAACTATGTCTTGATGTGTGATCAGTTTCCTCCTGGATGCTTACACAAAAGCTTTTAATTTTCTCTTCTTTGGAATCTGTAGTTGGAGTATAGACCTGAATGATGATTATGTTGATAGGTTTTCTTCAGAGTTCAATTGATATTATTTGATCAGAATGTGTATTATAGCCCCTAACTGCCTGTGCTACATCTTGACTCATTATTGGAAATACAGTACTCCATTTCTTCTGACCTGTTCATTTCCATAGTAGAATATTTTCTAGTTGGTTGACTGAAAACACACTACTCCAATCTACTTAATTCACTGATCTCAAGCATTGCAATGTCTATACATTCTATTTCTTGCTTTAAGGTTTCAACTTTGTCAGCCAGCAGAACTACACCATTGGATTCTGGTTTATAGCTCTGAACAAAATGGAGGTCTTGTGCTGGGGTAGTTTATTATACTGAATTTCTTTGAGCTCAACACCAGTTGCAGGGGCATTGCTGTATTCTTAAAGACAAAGGATGATTTCTAATTGGTGTATCAGTGCTGGTCGAAGGATTTTTGGTCCAGCAGAGGTTTCTGCTAGCAGTTTGGGAGAGATCCCTCCAAATAAGGAAAGCTGTTTTCCACTTACCATCTATGTAAGGAAGGAGCAGAAAATGCAAGGGAAAAAAGAATTTTGGAAGGTGGAAAGTGTTATTTTGAGAGCCTTTCCATTTCTAATGCTGTGTGTCTCGTGTTCTTGTGAAGATTCCCCATCCCACTAGATCAGAGTCGAAAACAAAACCAAAGTTGGGGATGTAATTGAAAATGTCGCCTACTTCAAGTTCTGCTGGTGGAAGTTTCTGCTGAATCAAAAAGACTTACTTCAGCGGAGAAGGCACCATAAGAACATAAGAACATAAGAACAGCCTTGCTGGAACAGGCCACAGCCCATCCAGTCCAGCATTCTGTCTCACACAGTGGCTCACCATTTCCTTCAGGGTATTCCCAAGCAGATGCCTTCACCTGCTTAGGATTCCCTGGAAATGATATTGAGAGATATCCTGCCTATCTCTCCAACCCGGAGGTTGTCCTTAAGTATCCATAATTATAGCCATTGATACTCTTGTCCTCCATGAACTTGTCTAATCCTTTCTTAAAGCTGTTAAGACTGACAGCTGTCACCACTTCTTCTGGCAGGGAGTTCCATAGACCAGTAATCCTCTGGGTGAAAAAGTACTTTCTCTTATTTGTTTGAGAACTAGTACCCAAAAGTTTCATGGAGTGTCCCCTAGTTCTAGTGTTATGCGATAGGGAAAACAGTTTTTCTTTATCTACTTTGTCCACACCGTGCATGATTTTATAAACTTCAATCAGGTCACCTCTTAGACGTCGTCGTTCAAGAGTGAAGAGGCCCAACCGTTGCAGCCTCAGATGGTAAGGAAGGTGTTCCAGTCCCCTAATCATTCTGGTTGCCCTCCTCTGCACTTTTTCCAGCTCCATAATATCCTTCTGGAGGTATGGCGACCAGAACTGTACACAGTATTCCAGATGGGGCCTCACCATAGATTTATAAAGAGGCAAAATGACACTTGCTGACTTATTTTCTATACCCTTCCTAATGATCCCTAGCATTGAGTTTGCTTTTTTCACTGCTGAGGCACACTGGGTTGACACCTTCATTGAGTTGTCCACCAGGACACCAAGGTCCCTTTCCTGGTTTGTCGCAGAGAGTTCAGACCCCATCAGTTTATAAGTGTAATTTGGGTTCTTTGCCCCAACATGCATCACTCTGCACTTACTAATGTTGAAACTCATTTGCCACTGTTTTGCCCACTCCCCCAGTGTCGAGAGATCCCTCTGGAGCTCCTCACAATCTCTCACAGTTTTCACTACCCTGTATAATTTAGTGTCGTCAGCAAATTTGGCTACCTTGCTTTTTACTCCTACCTCTAAATCATTTATGAAGAGGTTGAAAAGCAGGGGTCCCAGTACTGAACCTTGGGGGACCCCACTCTTTACTTCCCTCCACTTGGAGAAGTGTCCATTTAGTGCTACCCTCTGTTTCCTGTCCCTTAGCCAGTTGCTGATCCAGGACAAGACCTGTCCCTTTATTCCATGACTGGTAAGTTTATTCAAGAGCCTTTGGTGTGGGACCTTGTCAAAAGCCTTCTGAAAGTCCAGATAAACAATGTCAACTGGATCCCCCTTATCCACATGCTTGTTGACACTCTCAAAAAATTCCAACAGATTAGTGAGGCATGATTTGCCCTTGCAAAAGCCATGTTGGCTCTCCTTTAGCAGTGCCTTCTCTTCTATGTGCCTATTAATTCTATCTTTTAGGATGGTTTCCATCACTTTACCTGGGACACATGTCAAACTGACAGGTCGGTAATTTCCTGGATCACCCCTGGATCCTTTTTTGAAAATTGGTGTTACATTCGCTACCTTCCAGTCATCAGGCACAAAGCCTGATTTGAGGGAAAGATTATATATTTTGGCTAGGAGATCAGCAATCTCATCTTTAAGTTCCCTGAGAACTCGTGGATGGATTCCATCTGGTCCTGGTGATTTGTTAGTGTTTAGTTTAACGAGACATGCAAGGACCTCCTCCCTGGTTATTTCTATCTGGCTTAATTCTTCGGTTTCCCTCCCTACGAAGATAGGCTCTGTTTTGGGCATGTGGCCTCTGTCTTCTTCAGTGAATACTGAAGCAAAGAATTCATTGAGTCTCTCTGCAATCTCTGTTTCCTCTTTAATAACCCCTTGCCTTCCATTGTCATCTAATGGTCCAATGGCCTTCCTAGTTGGGTTCTTACTTCTAATATACTTAAAGAAGTCTTTGTTATTTCTCTGAGTATTTTTAGCTATACGCTCCTCAAAGTCTTGCTTTGCTTTCCTGATTGTTGCCTTGCATTTGTTCTGCCAGAATTTATGTTTCTGCCTGCTGTCCTCATTCGGACAAGCCTTCCATCTTCTAAATGAGCTTTTCTTGCTCTTGATCACTTCCCGAACAGCTCCTGTAAGCCACATTGGAGTCCTCTTGGACCTGGCAGTGCCCTTTTTCCTTTTGGGTATGCATTCCAATTGGGCCTCTGTTATTGTTTTTGTAAACAGCCTCCATGCCTCTTGGAGTGTTTGGACTCTCTCAATTTTCCCTTTCAGCTTCTTTTTTACTAGTTTCCTCAACTTTGGGAAATTTCCTTTTTGAAAATTTAAGGTCTCTGTGTTAGATTTTATCAGTGACTTGTGGTCTATGATCAAGTTAAACATAATTGAGTTGTGGTCACTGTTCCCTATTGGATCAGTCACATTAACATCTTGCACAAGATCCTGAGTATTACTCAGGATCAAGTCAAGGATTCTTGTACCTCTAGTTGGGTCTTCAACCATCTGTCCCAGGGAACAATCATTTAGCATATCTAGGAACTTTATCTCTTTATCATGTGCTGAACAACAGTTCACCCAGTCTATGTGAGGGTAATTGAAGTCCCCCATTATAACCAGGCTTCCCTTCTTGGATGCCTCCTTTACAACATTCTCCAACTGCCAGCCTCCCTCAAGAGTTTGGGTCGGAGGCCGATAGTATATGCCTACTGTTAGACCATCCTTGTGGCCTGGTACTCTTACCCACAGAGCTTCTAATGGTGACTCCAAATCACCTAGATATTCCAATTCATACGATTTTATCACTTCTTTGACATACAAGGCTACACCACCTCCCGTTTGCCCCTTCCTATCCTTCCTGTACAGTTTGTAGCCTGGGATAACTGTATCCCATTGGTTATCATCCGTCCACCAGGTTTCAGTGATACCAATAATATCAATATTCTTATCTATTGCTAAGTATTCCAGCTCCCCTATTTTGTTCCGGAGGCTTCTGGCATTTGTATACAAGCATTTATATATGCTTTTCTGACACAGTCTTTTGTGTCCAGTTTCATTGTTAGACTGCCTCTTGCATCCTTCTGCTAGAATGCTAGTGACTAGCTCCTCGCTCTGCTCAGTAATTTTTGCATCCTCCTCACTACCCAAGTACACACTTTCCCGAACCGGATGCTGCCCAGCTCCTGTCGCCTTTCCCCCAGTTATCAGTTTAAAAGCTGCTCTGCAGCCTTTTTGATGTTGAGTGCCAGCAATCTGGTCCCATCATGGTTCAAATGCAACCCATCCCTCCTGAACAGATTTGGCTTGTCCCAAAATATTCTCCAGTTCCTGACAAATCTGAAACCCTCCTCTCGACACCACCGCCTCATCCACGCATTGAGGCTTCTGAGCTCTGCCTGCCTGGTAGGTCCTGCGCGAGGGACAGGCAGCACTTCTGAAAATGCTACCTTGGAAGTCCGGGACTTCAATCTTCTTCCTAACAACCTGAATTTGGCTTCCAGGACAGACCGCTTGGCCTTCCCAACATCATTGGTACCAACGTGTACCATGACAACTGGCTCGTTCCCAGTTCTCTCTAACAATCTATCTAGATTTCTTGTGATGTCTGCAACTTTTGCACCTGGCAGGCAAGTCACCATACGGTTATCATGTGCATCACAAATCCATTTCTCTGTATTTCTAATTATTGAATCGCCTAGTACAATGAGCCTCTCTCCTGCAAACTGTTCATCTACATGCACCTCATCAACCATATTAAGGGAGAGAACCTCAGTTTGTTCCTGTTGTTTATCTTCCTGGATCTCATCAAGTGTGATGAAGGAGAGATCATCAGGTGGAACCAGTTGTTCCTCTGTGTGTTCCTCATCAGGTGTAATGAGGGAAAGAGCCTCAAATTTATTCTGTAATTTCAGACTCTCAGAGTGATCCCCTACTCTTCTCCTCCTTTGAGTCACATTCCTCCAAACATCTCCCTCATGAGTTAGTGAAGGGCCTTCTCCCTCAGAACTGTGCCCTGTCTCTTCTTTGTCCAGCATAGTCTGCTCCGCTCTGTCCAAGAACAGCTCAAGCTCCTTAATTTGTTGATGGTTAGATATGTGGGCCTCTAGCTGCTGGACCTTCTCTTCTAGTAGTGCAACCAGCTTGCACTTGCTGCAAGTGTAGTTCTCCATATGCTTTGGCAAGAACACAAACATGGCACAAGTATTGCAGGTAACTACAACTGTTCCCTCAGAATCCATTTTAACAAGTGCAATATTCTGGGCCTCAATAATGTACACGTTTACTACCTTTCTACCTAGTAAGATTAGATTCTTCTTTTGTTACTAGTTTGCAATCTCGCGCGCCGCTAGGCGCGCGGGCCTCTAAAGCAGCTCTACTCCAACTGCAAAACTTACCAGTGCTCACTTCCTTTGTTTGGCTCTCCTCAGCAGCAGCTCTGCTTAAGAGCACATGCAGAGTCAAAAGGGCTGACCCTGAAAGAGCTCAGAGCTTTTAAAGGCTAGTGTGGCTCCGCCCCTATGAGTCACAGTTCAGGGAAGGGCCTGGTGTGGCTCTGCCCCCCTGCTTCTGGAAGCTTCAAACTGCTTCCTCTGTTTGAACAGAGGTGGCTCTCAGCAGTTTAAATTATCAATTTAAATTAGTGGAGGCCTCTAAAGCAGCTCTACTCCAACTGCAAAACTTACCAGTGCTCACTTCCTTTGTTTGGCTCTCCTCAGCAGCAGCTCTGCTTAAGAGCACATGCAGAGTCAAAAGGGCTGACCCTGAAAGAGCTCAGAGCTTTTAAAGGCTAGTGTGGCTCCGCCCCTATGAGTCACAGTTCAGGGAAGGGCCTGGTGTGGCTCTGCCCCCCTGCTTCTGGAAGCTTCAAACTGCTTCCTCTGTTTGAACAGAGGTGGCTCTCAGCAGTTTAAATTATCAATTTAAATTAGTGGAGGCCTCTAAAGCAGCTCTACTCCAACTGCAAAACTTACCAGTGCTCACTTCCTTTGTTTGGCTCTCCTCAGCAGCAGCTCTGCTTAAGAGCACATGCAGAGTCAAAAGGGCTGACCCTGAAAGAGCTCAGAGCTTTTAAAGGCTAGTGTGGCTCCGCCCCTATGAGTCACAGTTCAGGGAAGGGCCTGGTGTGGCTCTGCCCCCCTGCTTCTGGAAGCTTCAAACTGCTTCCTCTGTTTGAACAGAGGTGGCTCTCAGCAGTTTAAATTATCAATTTAAATTAGTGGAGGCCTCTAAAGCAGCTCTACTCCAACTGCAAAACTTACCAGTGCTCACTTCCTTTGTTTGGCTCTCCTCAGCAGCAGCTCTGCTTAAGAGCACATGCAGAGTCAAAAGTTGTAAAATCCCGTTGTAACCAAATGTTTACAACGGGATTTTACAAGTACTGTACAAGCAGTGCCTTTCATCAGCGGTGGTACAATTGCAAAACATGGATAACCAGTTAGAGCTGCTATTATACCATCTCCCTGTTGAAAGAGTGTATCAACAATTCCAGAATTACTTATTTTGTGTCACTGTACTGTAGGAACTCCATGCCAGTAGCCTGCTGCCCAATTTAGGGCTAGAGTAAACTGAACTGTACATTGAATATATGTGTATTGTGTCCAAAACCCAACTTGTCATTAAGCCACAGGTTGTACCTTCTTGAATACAGAACAAATCACATGCAGAATAAGGTAATGTTGAAGAATGATGCATGGTGGAATTCATATTAAAAATATAGACATCAGCAATGATGCTATTATGACATGGTTTTAAATATTGATCCTAAACAAAGTCCAATGTCTGTTAATCACGTGTCTTGGAAGACATAGACTCCTGAGGAAGAAGCTTTGATCTGAGAATTTTTATCTTTGTTTAGGACCTACCTATTGTTGATTTTTTTTAAAAAAGAAATGCCTACTTCCCTCATTGTTCTGCTTTGTTCCAGTGTTTGCCCAAGAAAACTTTCAAAAATACATGCAAAGATCTCCTTCACATTGTGTATATACACACACTTTGAAGAATAACTTCTAGAGGGTGAACAGCATCTTCACCTTAGTCCTGAAACTGGTTTCTGCATTCTTTAATGACAAAGATTTATGTCAACTTAAAGACTAAAAAGTCTATTTTGATGTAAATTTATATGGATGAAATCTGCCTTTGTTGGGAAAAGAAAAGCTATTCCCAAGGCAGGTGTATAAAGGGATCTCAGGTCTTGCACTTTTGAAGCTTAAGTGCAAATGTGGTAAACCTGCAACGAGCATGACATGTGCCTAGCCATGGGAGGGAGGGTTGTGATCCAATACTTGAAAGGCCACAGGCCCCCCACCTTTGAAAGAGTAATTGTAGTAGCTAGGGATGCAACCTGATACGTACAGTACCTATCTGGCAGCAAATCTCAGAAGACAGGGCTACACTAGAGGAGACAACATTTCAGACCAGGCTGTTCCTTGGTTCACATCTTAGGCCTTCTCTCTGTGACTTAATGTTTCCTGATGGAGTTCAACTCACACTAGCTTTTAGAAAAGACTGTACGTTATTTTGTCTTTTCCTTTTTAAAGGTAGGAGAAAAGGAACAGAAAAACAAGGAAGGATGTGACTAGAGCGGAGATGGCGAACCTTTTAGAGACCAAGTGCCCAAACTGCAATCCAAAACCCACTTATTCATCACTAAGTGCCAACACAGCAACATTGGGATGCTGGGCAGAGGGGCGGGGCAAACTGTGCTGAGATGACTGCATGGGTATCCACAGAGAGAGCTTTGAGTGCCACCTCTGACACGTGTGCCATAGGTTTGCCACCAGTGGACTAGAGGATACTGTCACATGAAGGCTCCAGAAAAATTCAGCATATGAGGCAGGAGGACAGTGTGGCAAAAGTCTCATCTACTTTGTCTTGAAGTCTCCTCAGTGTCCAATGTGGGGGGTGGGGGGGGGAATGATGACTTACAGTATAGTTGTATTGCTAGGATTATAACTAGCTAATGTATATGATGTGCTTTGGAAACTTGAAAGTGCTATACAAATGGTTATTATATGATGCATGTAATCAGAGAGAACTGATATTGTGGTATGTAAGTCCTCAATGCAAAATGCAAATGTAGGCAGGGTGTAGATGTGTGACCTTTCCCAAAAGACATCAGCCACTGTTCTTAAATTGTGTATAGTTGAATTTTGCATAGATGTCTTACAGAAGTCTTACTTTTTGTGGTCTTTGATTTTATTCACATCTGTCTTCCTTGGCCCACTGTGTATAATATTTTTGTTATGATGATGTGGGCTCTAATCCTTGAAAAGCATACACCAGTGCTGTATGATTTGTTCCTTTTGCTCCAAGGAGACCTTTCCATAATAAGAAGAAAAAGGTAATCCTTAATACAGGTATTAGCATGTACTGTTTTCAGACATTAAAAAAAAATCATGTTCCCAGTGCCCTCTGGTGGACGGTCCAATGAACATGCCTATTTAATTGGATACTTGATATACCAAGTTAATGTATTTCTTTATTTTTATCAGGATATTGGGACTGCGATAGCTTAGTGGTTAAGAAGCTTGCCTTGTTAGCTGGAAGGTCGGCAAGTTGGCAGTTCAAGACCTGAGTACTGCATGATGTAGTGAGCGCCCATCGAAAGCAAGAAATTGCAAGTAGATAAATAGGGACCACTTAGGTGGGAAAAAGATCTTGGGGACATGAAAGGAGCCTCATTTGGGTGTCCCCTGAAAGAAAATCCTTTCAACCCAGAATAATTTCTGACACGAAATTATTATCAGGATATTATGACTTGAAGCTATGTTGAGAGCTTTGTGAATGAGATTTGAATTTGGGTCTTGTATATATATATTTTTAAATACACTAAGCAGTGCACATCATGAGAGAATTTGAAAACATATTTTATATGAATCATTGTGTTGGTTCAGTGGTCAGAAAGCCCAATTCAGTCTAGAGAGACTCAGGTTTGAATATCTGTTCACATATGAAGACCACTGGGTGATCTTGGATGATTGATTGGCTGAAATCCTGTTGCTTTGCATAACTAACTTGCACTGCAGTAGGCTCATGGAGTCAATGGAACTTCCTGAGAGTTGCAACTTACTATTATATATTAAGCAATAGGGTTCCAGCTACCATCTCCTAGTCTAATCTACCTCAAAGGGAGGATGTGAGGTTGATATGAGGATAAAATGAACTGGCAAGAGAAACATACACACCACCTTAAGCTGCTTGAATAAGAAGCTGGATATAATAGCAGTAAATAATATAAATTGATTACAGCTTGTTGGAGAGGGAAGTAGGTATAGGTAAAGGTTGCCCTTGCTCGAAAGCCAGTCATATCTGATTCTAGGGTTCAGTGCTCATCTCTGTTTACAGCCAAAGAGCCAGTGGACACATGGCAGGCATGCCTCGACACTGGAGTGCATGGAATGCTGTTTATCTTCCCACCAAAGTGGTACCTATTTATCTACTTATAATTTCTTGCTTTCGAACTGCTCAGTTGGCAGGAGCTGGGACAGAGATGGGCGCTCATTACATCATGTAGTACTCAGGCTAGAACTGATAATCTGCCGCATCCCAGTCATAAAGTTCAGCGTCTTAACCACTAAGCCACAGCAGTCTCTCCTTTAATTTAGTGACGTGCTTGTAGAGAGAGATCCTTTTCTCCCTGACCATGATACAGGGGGCTTTTTTCCCTTTTCTAACAATTTGCTGAATATGGGAAGGAACTTGACATGTTAAAGGAAAGTAAAAATAAATAAATCAAACTGGTTGTCATAATGAACTAGAGGAAAATACAGGCAGACAACTAAGCAACTTTACAGGCACCCTTAGTGTCTCTGCAGAGAGCAGAATGGAGGGAGATATGATCGGGAGTCTGCCAACGTAAAAGAATAGCAAGGAGATCTTGGCCAGACCTGGGAAATCAAGAGGTACATGGGTCTATAACTGGATTTGTGCAGGGCCAAGCATTTTCTTATTCATTTAATTAAGATAAACAAAAAAAATCACAGTAACTACGAATAAAACATACACACAAAAATATTAATATAAAAATAACATATAACTACTAAGTGCACTTACCACCTTGGTTAGATATTATCAATATAATTACATTTTAAATATATTTATCCCCTTATTACAAAAAGATAATGCACCTTTGTCTGGTTTTACAACTTTCTCTTTCACTAATACATAATCTAAAAATTCTCCCCATATCACTAAAATCAGTTTTTTTTAACTAATCCTTTTTTTTATATTTATATATTAATTTATCATTTATAGCTATATTCCATATCTCTTTTACAAATTATCCTATTCAAATTCCCAATCTACTTTCAGTTTTCTTAACACACATTTTCTTTTAGGAGGTCTGATAATCATAGATTATCATTACGCAGATTAACAACTAACAAGCGTTACATGAAGATATGTCCACCCAGTAGCAAAACGATAGCTTGCAGAGTTTAAGGCCTTGGACTTTCTGAGCTTCCCTCTGAGTTAAGTTTCAGTGCACATGGTAGCTGAAGGAGAAATGGATCTTCCTAATATTAGTACATTGTTGTATGCTATTTCCTGCTACAAGTATTTGAGGATTGTATGGCCTTATTAGGCAATTAAAAACATCAGTTTTTCAAGTAGAAACAAAATGTTGTTGTTGTTGTTGTAGTTCAGTTGCACAGTCAAGTCTGAGCCTTTGTGACCCCATGGACCACCGCATGCCAGGTTCCTCTGTCATCTGCCATCATCTGTAGCCCACCCAGATATGGCCACTGCATCAAGGATGCCATCTAGCCACCTCATCCTCTGCTGCCCCCTTCTCCTTTTGCCTTCAGTTCCCCAGCATCAGAACCTTCTCCAGTGAGTCCTCTCTTCTCATTTGGTAGCCAAAGTACTTGAGCTTCAGCTTCAGCTTCAATATTTGTCCTTCTAAGGAGCAGTCAGGGTTGATTTCCTTTAGGATTGACTGATTTGATCTCCTTGCAGTCCAATCTTCTCCAGGACCACAAAATGTACCAGAATGTATTTGTTGATATTGACTGATCCATCTGCTTGCTTTTTTTGGACTCTCATGGGAATCAGGAAGACCAGGAAGATTGTGAAGATGAGTACCTGCACTTTAAGACTGTATGCCCACTTACCTGGGGGTGAATTCTATTTAGCACAAATTGATTTACTGTATTTCTGAGAAGACCCATATAAGATTGCAATGTAATAAGGAGCACTAGTCTGATTCAAAGTACTCGTGTGTGTATCCCTGTTTTTCTCAAGCTGAAGTAGTTCCCCTCTCTGTATCCTTTGAAAATTCTGTGATATTAAACCGTGATTTTAGCAAGAGATGGGAAGAAGAGTTGAAAGACTGTGGAATTGGGGGGAATGAAAACAAAGCAGGAGCATCTCACAAAGACAAAAGAGAAATGTTTGCTCTGCTTTGAGTGGTAAAATGTCTGTGTTGCTCCTATTGCTGCAATAATCACCGCATTGCATGAGCTCTCTTTTCTAATTTCTACTTTTTCAAAGGTTTTTTTTTGTCTCAGAAGAAGATGGTAGGAGAGTATTTCCCAAGTGCATGTTATCAAGGATGGTGAAATAATAATGTTGCTTAAGTTATACCTTTTTAAAATAGTATCCAAGATAAAAGAGGTCATTGTTCCTTCCGTTAGGTCGGAACAGTTCCAGCATGGGTGACAGGCTTTAGCTATAAAAAGAAAACAAAGATAAGATAGCATATCTATATAGCTAAAAACATGCCAAAGGTCAGATTGCAGATATCAAGACCAATCCTTCTGGCCCAGTTAATTGAGGTCACTCTGAGCCAGTCTGTGGAATGATTTTATAAGTACAGATATAGATTCTCCCCGACCACCCCCAGGAGATACCATCCACAACCACCATCACAGCGAGGCCCGAGCCGGCGCCTTTGACCGACTCCATGCGGCCAAAGAGAGGCAAGAGCTGCTGTGTGCATGCAGAGGATAAGTAATCGAACTGAAATAATATACTTGACTAAATATAGATGGCTTATGGCAACTGACATAGTGACTGTACAAGAAACTGACTTACATAGAGACTTGATATAGTGGACTTTTTCTTTCTTTCTTTCTTTCCCTTTCATTAATTAGTTCAACTTTTACTTTGATACTATGTGATAAACTGTGATAGCGTGCATGATAATACTTTGTTTTAAAACTGTTTAAACTGTGATAACATGTGTGATGGGAAAAGACTGGCGTAGAGACCGGCAAGGCACGCCACAAAGTCTGCCAAGAGTACCCTATGGACCAAAACAAAAGGCAAAACAAGGGGATGCTCAGCACAGCAGATCTGAAAAGGGGGAGGGATACGAAAGGGGGAGGAGAAATACAGTGTTGCAGGGAACAATACTGCATAGGGACATGGAATGTGAGGTCTATGAATCAAGGAAAACTGGAAGTGGTAAAAAATGAGATGGAAAGAATAAGCATTGACATCTTGGGCATCAGTGAGCTCAAATGGACAGGGATGGGTGAATTCAGCTCTGGAAACCATCATATCTACTACTACGGGCAAGAAAACCTTAGAAGAAATGGAGTAGCCATAATTGTCAATGAAAGAGTGAGAAAAGCAGTAATGGGATACAATCTCAAAAATGACAGGATGATGTCAGTCAGATTTCAAGGCAAACCTTTCAATGTCACTGTGATCCAAATATACGCACCAACCACTGGTGCAGATGAAGCCACAATGGACCAGTTCTATGAGGACTTACAACACCTCATAGAACAGACACCAAGAAATGATGTCCAAATTATATTAGGAGACTGGAATGTCAAAGTAGGAAATCAAAAAGTGGAGGGAATAACAGGCAAATTTGGTCTTGGAACACAAAATGAAGCAGGGCAAAGATTGATAGAGTTCTGCCAAGAGAACGCACTGGTCATAGCAAACACTCTCTTCCAGCAACACAAGAGGCGACTTTACACATGGACATCACCAGATGGCCAACACCGAAACCAGATTAACTACATACTCTGCAGCCAAAGATGGAGAACCTCCATACATTCAGCAAAAACAAGACCTGGAGCAGACTGTGGCTCAGATCACAACCTACTGATCGCAAAATTCAGGCTTAGACTAAAGAAAATAGGGAAAACACGGAGACCAGAAAGATATCACCTAGACAGCATCCCTAAAGAATACACGGTGGAGGTGATGAACAGATTTAATGGCTTAGACTCGGTAGACAGAGTACCGGAAGAATTATGGACGGAGATGAGGGACATCATGCAGGAAGCAGCAAAGAAAACCATACCAAAAGAAAAGAAGAGTAAGAAAGCAAAGTGGTTGTCTGATGAGGCTCTTAAAATAGCAGAGGAAAGAAGGAACGCAAAAGTCAAAGGAGAAAGGAAAAACTACAACCATTTGAACACAGAATTTCAAAGAAAAGTAAGGAGAGATAAGGAAAACTACCTAAAAGAACAGTGCAGAGAAATGGAGGAAAACAACAAAAGAGGCAGAACCAGAGATCTTTTCAAAAAAATCGGGGAAATCAAGGGAACATTTAAAGCAAAAATGACCATGATAAGGGACAAAGACGGAAAGGAGCTAGCTGATGCAGAAGAAATTAAGAAAAGATGGAAAGAGTACACAGAGGAACTTTACAAAAAGGACCTGAACACTCCTGATAATCACAATGATGAAGAAATTGAACTTGAGCCAGACATCCCAGAGAGCGAAGTCATAAAGGCCCTAAAGAGCACTGCAAACAACAAAGCTAGTGGAGATGATGGTATCCCAGTTGAATTTTTCAAAGCGCTAAAAGATGATGGCGTCAAATTACTGCATTCAATATGCCAGCAGATTTGGAAAACAAAACAGTGGCCACAGGATTGGAAAAGATCAGTATATGTCCCAATCCCAAAAAAGGGCAATGCCAAAGAATGTTCAAATTATCGAACAATCGTGCTCATCCCACATGCCAGCAAGGTGATGCTCAAGATAATACAGGACAGACTTCAGCAGCATGTGGAGAGAGAATTACCAGAGGTGCAGGCTGGTTTCAGAAGAGGCAGGGGGACTAGAGACCACATCGCCAACATACGCTGGATCATGGAGAAAACAAAGGTATACCAGAAACAAGTTTACTTTTGTTTTATTGACTACACTAAGGCATTTGACTGTGTGGACCACAACAAGATGTGGCAAGTAATTAAAGAGATGGGAATACCAGAGCACCTCATATGCCTCCTGAGAAATCTGTACATGAACCAAGAAGCAACAGTTAGGACAGAACATGGAATAACAGAGTGGTTTGGAATAGGAAAAGGAGTAAGACAAGGCTGCATTTTGTCACCATGCTTATTCAACCTATACACAGAGCACGTAATGCGCAGTGCAGGGATGGAGGAATCACAATATGGGATTAAAATCGCTGGGAGAAACATCAATAATCTGAGATATGCAGACGATACCACCCTAATGGCAGAAAGTGAGGAAGACCTAAAGAATCTCTTGATTGGGCTGAAGGAGGAGAGTGCAAAAGCTGGCTTGAGACTCAATATCAAGAAAACCAAGATAATGGCAACAGGCCCCATCAGTTCCTGGAAAATAGACGGGGAAGAAGTAGAAGCAGTGACAGATTTTACTTTCTTAGGATCAAAGATCACTGCAGATGGGGATTGCAGCCATGAAATAAAAAGGCGACTGATTCTTGGGAGACAAGCGATGAGAAACCTGGGGAACATAGTGAAAAGCAGAGACATCACATTGCAAACAAAAATTAGAATAGTCAAAGCAATGGTTTTCCCAGTAGTAATGTATGGATGTGAGAGCTGGACAATTAGGAAGGCTGAACGCAGAAGAATAGATGCCTTTGAAATGTGGTGTTGGAAGAGGGTTTTGAGAGTCCCCTGGACAGCGAGGAGAACAAATAGGTCAATCTTAGAAGAAATTAACCCTGACTGCTCATTGGAAGGTCAAATAGTAAAGATGAAGCTAAAGTACTTTGGACATCAAATGAGAAGGGAGGATTCACTTGAGAAGGCATTGATGTTGGGAAAGGTGGAGGGCAAAAGAAGAAGGGGGAGGCCAAGGATGAGATGGCTAGATGGTATTATAGACACAATGGCCACAGAGCTGGGAGGGTTGAGGGGGATGGTAGAGGACAGAGGCGCCTGGAGGAAAATGGTCCATGGGGTCGCAAAGGGTCGGAGTCGACTGTGCGACTGAACAACAACAACAATAGATTCTTCTGTATAACTCAAATGACAGGTTTTTTAAAATATGGCAGAATGTTACTGATGGATTTTAATTGGTAGTAGTTCCCCAGGGATTGGGCAGGAATTTTTGAGCTCTATCTGGGGATACAGAGGATTGAATTTGAACCTGTAAAGCAGAAGTTCTGTTATAGAACTTTGATCCCTTTAGTAAAAAAAAAAAACCCAAAACAAAACCCCAAAACAACTAAGATGAATTCAGTGAGACTTAATTGTGTGTGTTTCTGTGTGATTACACATAAGATCACAGTGTTTGTCTGGCTCAGCCCAAGTTAACCGAGGAGGTCTGTTATGTATGTATGCATGTTCATTATACTGTAAGGCAAGATTGTAACCACTCCAGATACAAACGATATCAGCTATGAAGGAACGCGAGCAGACAGCCTATAGAGGGCAGCTGCGAGCGTTCACTCTCACATGGTTCACATTGCTCAATCACGGACAGCCGCGGGAAAACCTTCCCCGCATTCAGCAGCTGAAGAAAGACCTGCATTCAGCAGCTGAAGCAAGACCTGCATTCAGCAGCTGAAGAAAGAGGCGTGCCTGGGCGAGGCCACGCCGGTAGCAACCAATCAGCTACCGTGCTACAAGATTCAAATGTAGAGAGCTACTGTATATATTGAGATGTATCACCGCCATTCCTCATGCTTCACTGGAACCTCATGCAATGCAATAAACCTGTGTTAAACCAACCTTTCGGGTGTCCGGTTGTCTTTGGTCCCATACACTAAATTGGCGACGAAGGTGGGATATGGCTGCCCACGGGACCAAGACATGCGCCGGCTACGAGATCAAGAAGCAGGGAGACTTGGAGCTGTTTGAGATAGACTTCAACGCAGCGCTGGTGGAGCTCGAAGTCTCCGATGAGGCCAAAAAGAGGGCCATTTTCGTCCGCATGCTCGGACACGAGACCAAGAGGACCTTGGTGGACCTGATCGCCCCGAGGAAGGTGGGCGACTTCAAAGCTTCAGAGCTCCTGGCGGCGTTGCGCGCCCATCTCCGGCCGGCAATAGCGATGTTCCCCGCTCGGAGCGCGTTCTGGAGGCGAGTCCAGGCACCCGGAGAATCGGTCGATGAGTTCGCCGCGGCCCTGCGGTTGGCCGCCGGCCCTTGCAAGTGGGAACTCCCCGACGTCACCCTCCGGGACTGCCTGCTCTGCGGTCTGAGGGACACAGAGACTCAGCGCGCGCTGATGAAAAGGGAGCCGCCTCCCACGTGGCAACAAGTCCTCGACGCGGCACAGGCCGCAGAGGCCACGTCGGCCGGGGTGCACGAACTTCAGGACTGGCGCCCGAAGACCGCCAAGGCAGAGAGTTCGGTGCGCGCGGCCCGGCGGACTTCGAACTCGTCTTCTGCAGAGAGCAGCGACGACGAGGACGTCCGGAGGGTCCAGAGAGAGGGCCGGCGCTGCGATGGCTGCGGCGCCGCCCACGCCCGCACCAAATGCCCATTCCGCAAGGCCGAGTGCCACAACTGCGGCCGGCGCGGGCACATCGCCAAGGTCTGCCGGAAACGACGCGAGGCCACCCGGAGTTCTCCAGACCGCTCGGCGAGGCAGGACCGCACCACGAGGCAGGACCGCACCACGAGGCCGAAGGACGGCACACGGACCACGAGGACGCGGGACGGAGTAGGACGAGTCTCCGACGACAGCGAGGACGACGCGCCGGTTTGCAGCGTTTCCACGGAGCACCCCCGTTACTTCGTTGAGGTAGTAATACAAGGGGCCCCTGTTAGGATGGAGGTGGATTCGGGTTCCTCATACTCCATTATTTCCCAGGGGGAGTTCATGAAAATCGCCCCCCGCGTGCGGCCCAAGCTCAAGGCGTTGAGGGCCACGCTGAAGGACGTGCAGGGGAACCGCATCCCAGTGTTGGGGGTTGGGAAGTTCCAGGTCCAGTTCAAAAAGTACACCGCAACGCTTCCCTTAGTCGTCCTCAAGGGGGGTAAATGCAGCCTCCTCGGGACTCAATGGTTCCAGCCCCTGGGGTTGTTCATTGGGGGGGTGCACGCCGTGGGAGCACACGCCGCCGGGACTGATCCAATACAGAGCGTGTGCGACGCGCACCCCGAGGTTTTTAAAAAGGGGCTAGGAAAATTCAAGGGCCCCCCAGTGACATTCGACCTGGACCCTGGAGTGCGTCCAATCAGACTTAAACCGCGCAGAGTGCCTTTCGCACTAAAGGACAAAATTGAGGCGGAATTGGACAAATTAGTGGGCCAGGGGATTCTTGTTCCTGTTGATTCTGTGGAGTGGGAAACTCCAATTGTAACAGCGCTCAAGGCCAACGGGGAAGTCCGAATATGCGCTGATTACAAGTGCACCATCAATAAGGCGATCCGCCCTAATGCGTATCCGGTGCCGGTAGTCAGCCACTTATTGGCCAGGTTACACGGGGGGAAGTGTTTCGCCAAACTCGACCTGGCCCAAGCCTACCAGCAACTCCCGGTGACCCCCGCCGCAGCTGCTGCACAAACCATAGTCACCCACAAAGGGGCGTTCCAGGTTTCGCGCCTCCAATTCGGCGTGAATTCGGCGCCCGGGATTTTCCAGTCATTGGTGGAACGCCTCCTGAAGGGGTTGGAGGGGGTGTTACCCTATTTTGATGACGTATTAATTACAGGGGGGAGCCGGGCCGAATTAGCAACAAGGTTGGGAAAGGTCCTGACAATATTCGAAAAGGCGGGGTTGAGGTTGCGGAAAGACAAATGCGTCTTCTTCGCTACAGAGGTTGAGTTCCTAGGGTTCCGTGTTACTCCCGAGGGAATTAGGCCAGCCCAATCCAAGGTAGCCGCCATCAAAAAGGCCCCTCGCCCCACCTCCAAGCCCGAGTTGCAGTCGTTCCTCGGACTGCTCAACTTCTACCACTCCTTCCTCCCGCGGAAGGCAGCCGTGGCAGAACCGCTACACAAATTGTTAAAAAAGGACGAGGCATGGAAGTGGGGCGACGTCCAGGAAAAGGCTTTCAATGACCTGAAGCGACTCCTGGCATCAGATGCTGTACTGACCCACTTCAATCCCAAACGCCCGGTGGTCCTGATATGCGATGCATCCCCGGTGGGGGTGGGGGCGGTGCTTTGCCACGTGCTGGAGAACGGTAGGGAGGCCCCGATAGCTTTCTACTCTAGATCCCTGTCCCAAGCGGAGAGGAATTATGCTCAGACAGACAGAGAGGCGCTAGCAATAATTGCGGGGACCAAGAAATTTCATGATTTCGTGTACGGCCGCCCCTTCACCATAGTGACTGACCACAAGCCTTTGCTGGGCATCTTCACCGCAGACAAGCCCACACCCCAGATCCTGTCCCCGAGAATGCTCAGATGGGCCATTTTTCTCAACGCGTATCAGCACGCGTTGGTATACCGGCCCGGGAGGGAGATAAGCCATGCCGACGCTCTGTCGAGGTCCCCCATTCCCCGGGATTGCTGCCACGTGGGCGGAGTAGAGAGGGACCACCAGGTCTTAATGATAGAGGTCCTAGACTCCCCTCCAGTAGTACCGGCCGAAATCGCCAAAGCGACAGGCAAGGACAAAGCGCTGGCCACAGTTTGCTCCTGGGTGCAGAAAGGGTGGCCCGTGTCTTCCCCAGCAGCGGAATTCGACACATTCTTCAAAAAGAGATTAGAGTTGTCCCTGGAGAGGGGTTGCCTCTTGTGGGGACAGCGGGTAGTGATCCCCACGTCTCTCCGGCCGAGGGTGCTTAAACTGCTGCACGTCAGCCACCCGGGGATCGTACGCTCTAAGGCACTAGCCCGCAGTTACTTTTGGTGGCCCCAGTTAGACGCCGACATCGAACACATGGTCGGCACTTGTGAGGCGTGCCAAAGCTCAAGGCCAGAAGAGGCTCGCTCGCCACCTAGGGAATGGGACGCTGCGAGGGGACCCTGGTCCCGAGTTCACGTAGACTTTGCTGGCCCATTCAGGGGAACGCTTTTCCTCCTCGTGGTGGACGCGTTCTCTAAGTGGTTGGAGGTCATTCCAGTCTCGAGCACCTCCTCGACCACAACCATTAAACAGTTAAGGAGGGTCTTTTCCACGTTCGGTTTACCCGACACCCTCGTCAGCGATAACGCTAGCTGTTTCACGTCCGCCGAGTTCAGGGCATTCATGGAACGCAACGCCATTCGGCACGTCACCTCCGCCCCCTTTCACCCGGCCACCAATGGCCAAGTAGAGCGCCTCGTGCGCACCACGAAAGACGCGCTACTGCGCATGGGTCCCGGAGACCTCGACCTGAAATTGTGCCAATTCCTGCTAAGATACAGGGTCACCCCCTTAGCGTCAGGGTACTCCCCCGCAGAGCTGTTGATGCGCAGGAAGCTGGCCACGGGGATATCCAAGCTAGACCCCACGAGAGTAGAGGACAAGGGGCGGAACATAGGGGTGGAACCCACCAAGAGTTTCGGCATAGGCGCCCCAGTATACTGCAGGAATTACGCCAGCGCGGGGCCAGCCTGGGTGCCGGGCACCGTAGTAGACCAAACCGGCCCCGTCTCATACCGCGTAGAGACCAGTACAGGTTTCCTGTGGAGGCGACACGTGGACCAACTCAGGCGTAGGGTCCCCGGAGAGCAAGACGAGGATGAGGCCAGCATTGATTCAGCGTTAGGGTACTCCCCCACCCGTTTAGCCCAAGGGGGAGGAAAAGGGGAGCATGGGTCCCCACCAAGGGGGGAGGAAAGGGAATCGATCCACGGAAATCTTTTGTGGGAGTCCCTGCCAGAGAGGAGGAGCCCCGGGTTGCGGGAGTCCCCGTCAGAAAGGAGGAGCCCCAACCACACTCATACCCCGCGGAAGCCGCGGAAGTCCCCCCGAGGCTCAGAGGCCCATAGAGGTTTAGACGTTGATTTACAGTACCAGGGGGAGTTAGCGGAGTGGTCCCCCACCCGTCCTAGCGAAAAGAGGGGTTTCAGTTCAGCCCCTGGTACCTCCAGTCCCAGTAGCCCCTGTGAGTTAGAATGCAATATAGCGCCCATGTTCCGGAGACCGACACCTCCAAGACCAGAGGCATCAGCGAGTCCGCCCACCACCACAGTCTTAAGGTCCCCCGAGCAGGGATCAGAAGGTAGCCATTCCCCAAGGGCGACCTCATCGGTGCCGCGGTTCACACTAGGAGGGTCCCCGGGGTCCGAGGGCAATAGGCAGGGATTTACCTCCCAACTGTTCATCCCATTCCCTTCCCCAAGCGCAAGGCAGGCACGGACGCCCCACAGAGCCACTAACGAATCCCCGTTTCCCGTTGCAGGACAAGCGCCCGCGGAGTCAGGGATCACAGGCTCTCCAGAATTAGGGCAGGCGCAAGCACGCCCCAAGCGAACGTGCGGCAAGCCACAATGGTTGCGGGACTTCGTCCCATCCTAGGGGGGAGGGATGTTATGTATGTATGCATGTTCATTATACTGTAAGGCAAGATTGTAACCACTCCAGATACAAACGATATCAGCTATGAAGGAACGCGAGCAGACAGCCTATAGAGGGCAGCTGCGAGCGTTCACTCTCACATGGTTCACATTGCTCAATCACGGACAGCCGCGGGAAAACCTTCCCCGCATTCAGCAGCTGAAGAAAGACCTGCATTCAGCAGCTGAAGCAAGACCTGCATTCAGCAGCTGAAGAAAGAGGCGTGCCTGGGCGAGGCCACGCCGGTAGCAACCAATCAGCTACCGTGCTACAAGATTCAAATGTAGAGAGCTACTGTATATATTGAGATGTATCACCGCCATTCCTCATGCTTCACTGGAACCTCATGCAATGCAATAAACCTGTGTTAAACCAACCTTTCGGGTGTCCGGTTGTCTTTGGTCCCATACACTAAAAGGTCTTACAGAATCACAAGTGTTTCTAAAAGTATTGTGATTGGAGTCAGTAGAGTAAGATGAGAGAATGATCTGCAGAATCCATGTATGTTATAACCACAAGATATTTTATTTAATAAAATAAAATCTAAATGTTACAGTGTACTTTGTAACACTGATACAAACAAAGTTTGTTTTATTCATCTCAAGTATATGCTGCCTTTCTCCCAATAATGAGACTCAAGAAGTCTCACAATCTTAAAACAAATACTGTAGTACTAAAAGACAATAAATTACAGACTCAAAAGCAATTAAACTGTAAGAGTAATTAAAAACATACATAACATACGAACCATAACAGCCTTGGGCACACAAGTCCAGAATCCAGTGGCAGGTTCCATAATCAGAATCACATGATCATCAGTGGCAGATTATCACTGATTAAAGAGTTCCCTTTTCATTTCCAAAGTCCCTCTGAGTTTTTCTCAATGTGTGAGAGCTGTGTGCACCTTGGAATCGCAGAAGCCTGCAGTGATGTCATTCTCAATGCATGGGCAGAGTCGTGTAGCAGGATTATGCCCATGACAACTTAATAAAAAGGGACTTGTTAGTATTATAAATTATCACCTGGTGAATCCCTTAATGTGCCTATTTGGGATTCTCATGTGAAATCTTTCATTGAACCATGGATGTTTATTTGGATGCTTGACTTCACAGCAAGACATGGCAGATAAAAGATCAGGGTGGGAAGGGCATGTGGAAAGTTTTTGCTAGGTACCACAACACACAAAAAAATGCACAGCTATAGCAAAAATTAATTCCACTTAAGCGACCATGATTTTGTAGTGTGGAACGCTGGGATTTGTAGTTTGGTGAATTTAGTGTATGAGAGTCAAGACACAGGAAACAGCCAAGGGCTGGGTTAACTCAGGTTTATTGCATAGTGGACAGAGGGAACATGAGGTAATGGCGGACGAACAGCTCTATATATATGGTAGTAACGTATTTGAATGTGGCTCCACGATGGCCCATTGGCTACTGCCCGCGTGACGTCATGGCTGGTCACGCCCTTCTTGTCCAGGTGTAGGTAGCGGCGGGAAACTTCCCGCGCTGTGGCCTTTGATGGGTTTGAACCAAGAGAGCTTGGACGCTCGCTGCTGCCAGCTGGTGGTCATTAGCTCGCGTCCCATTACAGGGTTTATAGTGATCAGCTGAAGGTTACATTGTTACTCGTAGGCAAGGTTACATTGGTTCAGATACATTGTTATCACATGTAGAAGGGTACACTGTTAGAACACAACACTCCTCCCCCCCTAGGATGAGACGAAGTCTCTCAGCCAAGATGGCTTATTTCGAACACGCTGGGGTCTCGGCGCGGGCTGCCCTGCCCCGGCTTCGCTCCCTCCTCCTTGCTCCCTGGCTTCCTGCCCTGTAATCGGAGAGGATGACTTGTTAGTAGCTTGCCGCGGCTCTGCGGCTTTGTTGGGCGGTGTGTGCTTTGTTTGGGAAGAACCGGGGGCACTGGGGGCTAACGAAAAACCCCTCTTCTCGCTTGGATGGGTGGGGGAACACTCCAAAAAACCCCCCCGGCTAGCAAAATTAAAATCGTAATCGAATTCGGGGGAAGCGGCAGCGGCGGCCGCAAGCTCCTTTTCCCCCTCCCCGGGCTCGGATAGAGCTGGCGTGTCAAAAGGATATGAGTCGGGATCACTGCTTTCCCCCCTGGCTTCGGACTGGTGTCCTTCTCTGTCTCCCCCTTGGGCTAAACGGGTGGGGGAGAACCCTATCGCTGAATCCGGTTGCTGAGCCCCACTGATCGGTCCCTCACTCACTCGGCGCCGCAGTTGGTCCGCGTGCCTCCTCCAGAGGAGACCGGTGTTCGTTTCCACCCGGTACGACACTGGTCCCGTCTGTTCTACTATCGTCCCTGGCACCCAGACTGGGCCTGCATTGGCATAGTTCCTACAGTGTACAGGATCGCCTACGCCGAAACCTTTCGAGACCGCTAAACCTATGTTCTTCCCTTTGTCCTCGACCCTCGTCGGGTCTAACCTGGACAAGATCGTGGTCAGTTTCCTCCGCATCAGCAGCTCAGCCGGCGAGTATCCGGACGCTAAGGGGGTCACTCTGTACGCTAATAGAAATTGACAGACTTGGTGATTTAGATCCCCCGAGCCCATGCGCCGCAGCGCATCTTTTGTTGTGCGCACCAACCGTTCCACTTGGCCATTCGTGGCCGGGTGAAACGGCGCGGATGTGACGTGCCGAATTGCATTTGCCTCCATGAATGCCGCGAACTCAGCGGACGTGAAACAGCTAGCGTTATCGCTGACCAGAGTGTCGGGTAAACCGAACGTGGAAAAGACCCTCCTTAGCTGGCCAATGGTAGTGGCGGAGGATGTGCTCTTTACCGGAATGACCTCCAGCCACTTCGAGTACGCATCCACTACCAGGAGAAAAATGGTTCCTCGGAACGGGCCAGCAAAATCTACGTGCACCCTGGACCACGGTCCCCTTGCTGCGTCCCATTCCCTATGCGGGAGACGGGCTACCTCCGGTCGGGAGCCCTGACATGCCTCACAAGTGCCAATCATATGCTCTATGTCGGCGTCCAGCTGGGGCCACCAGAAATAACTCCGGGCCAGTGCCTTGGAACGGACGATTCCCGGGTGGCTGACGTGCAGCAGCTTTAGCACCTTCGGTCGCAGGGACGTAGGAACCACCACCCGTTGGCCCCACAAGAGGTACCCCCTCTCTAATGACAATTCTATTCGTTTTCGAAAAAATGGGTCGAATTCCATGCTTGGGGATGACGCCGGCCACCCCTTCTGTACCCACGAGCATACTTTCTCCAGTGTTCTATCCTTTCCCGTCGCCTTGGCAATGTCGGCCAGTACTATTGGGGGTGAATCTAAGACCTCTATTAGCAATACCTGGCGGTCTCTTCCTACCCCTGCCTTCTGATCGTCCGACAAGGGCAACGGAGACCGTGAGAGCGCGTCTGCATGGCTGATCTCCTTCCCGGGCCGGTATTCCAACTCATGTTGGTATGCGTTAAGAAAAATAGCCCACCGCAGCATCCTCGGGGACAGGATCTGTGGCGTGGGCTTATTTGCAGTGAAGATTCCTAACAGGGGCTTGTGATCAGTCACGATCTTGAACGGGCGACCATACAGAAAATCGTGAAATTTTTTGGTTCCCGCTACTATCGCTAATGCCTCCCTGTCGGTCTGTGCGTAATTCCGCTCTGCTTGGGACAGGGACCTTGAATAAAACGCTATCGGGGCCTCCCTTCCGTCGTTCAACACGTGGCAAAGCACCGCCCCCACCCCCACCGGGGATGCGTCGCAGACTAAAACTACTGGCCGTTTGGGATCGAAATGAGTCAGGATTGCCTCGGATGTTAGGAGTTGCTTTAACTCTGTGAACGCCCTCTCTTGCTCGTCACCCCACAGCCATTTTTCCTCTTTTTTAAGTAACTGATGGAGTGGCTCGGCAACAGACGCCTTCCGTGGAAGGAAGGTATGGTAGAAATTGAGAAGCCCCAGAAATGACTGTAGTTCGGTTTTGGATGTGGGGCGAGGAGCTTTCTTGATAGCGGCTACCTTAGATTTGGACGGCCTAATTCCCTCGGGCGTGACACGGAACCCTAAAAACTCAACCTCTGTTTCGAAAAATACACATTTGTCTTTTCTCAGTCGCAGCCCCGCTTTCTCGAACACGGTCAGAACTTTATCCAATCTATGTGCCAGCTCGGCCTTACTCCCCCCCGTTATCAACACGTCATCAAAATATGGCAACACCCCCTCCAGCCCCTTCAGGAGGCGTTCCACGAGCGACTGAAAGAGGCCAGGTGCCGAGTTCACGCCGAATTGTAAACGCGACACCTGGAACGCCCCCTTGTGTGTAACTATTGTTTGTGCCGCCGCTGTGGCGGGGGTTACAGGGAGTTGCTGGTAGGCCTGTGCTAAATCGAGCTTAGCGAAACACTTTCCCCCATTCAGCCTGGCCAGGAGGTGGCTGACCACTGGCACTGGGTATGCATTAGGGCGGATCGCCTTGTTAATTGTACACTTATAATCAGCGCAAATGCGCACCTCCCCGTTAGCCTTCAGTGCTGTTACAATTGGAGTCTCCCACTCCGCGGAATCCACAGGAACAAGAATCCCCTGACCCACCAGTTTGTCCAGTTCGGCCTCTATTTTGTCCTTTAGTGCGAACGGCACCCTGCGCGGTTTGAGTCTTATCGGGCGGACCTCCGGGTCTAGGTCGAAGGCTACAGGGGGTCCCTTGAACTTTCCCAGTCCACTTTTAAAAACGGCGGGGTGTGCGTCGCACACCGCTTGTATTGGGTCCACGCCTACGGCATGCACCCCCCCTATGAACAAACCTAAAGGCTGAAACCATTGCGTCCCGAGGAGGCTACAACTCCCCCCTTTTAGCACCACTAGGGGAAGTTCCGCAGAATGTCTCTTAAAACGAACCCGGAATGTCCCGACCCCCAACACTGGAATGCTGTTCCCCTGTACGTCCCGTAGTGTGGCCCTCAACGCTTTAAGTTTGGGCCGCACGTGGGGGTCGATTTTCAAGAACTCTCTCTGGGGAATTATAGAATAGGAGGACCCCGAGTCAATTTCCATCCTAATAGGGGTCCCTTGTACTAGTACCTCAACGAAGTAATGGGGCTGTCCCGCAGACACGCTGAACACAGGAGCGTCGCCCTCGCTGTCGTCCGAGATGCGGCCCACGCCGTCCTGCTTCCTCGTGGTCCGGGCGCCATCTTTGGACCTCGCTGGACGGTCCGGTCTGGCCGAACGGTCTTGTGACTGTCTCCGGCCCTCTTTCCCTTTCCTGCACGCCTTGGCGATGTGCCCCCGACGGCCGCAGTTGTAGCACTCGGTTTTTCTGAATGGGCACCTCACGCGCTCATGGGCCGCTCCGCACCCATCGCAACGGCGCCCTCCCCTTCGGACCTTCTGGACCTCCTCGCCGTCGCTGCTTTCCGAAGATGACTTCGAGGTCCGTCGGGTTGCGTGCACCGACTGTCCGGACTTTCCGTGCAACGAGTTTTCCGCTTTGCCGGCCCTCGGACGCCACTCACGCCACTTGTGCATCTCATCTACTCCAGCATTCGTGGATTCCGCGGCTTCCGCGGCCTCTACAACCTCTGTCAGTGTGGGTGGTGGCTCCTTGTTCATCAGGCTGCGCTGCACTTCCTTGTCCTTCAGGCCACACAGAACTCCGTCCCTGAGGGCCATCTCTAGAAAGTGGTCCCATCTGCAGGGGGTGGCGGCTACTCTCATAGCTGTTACGAAGGCTTCTACCGACTCGTCCGGCGCTTGAACTCGCCTCCAAAACGCGCTCCGAGCGGGAAACATTGCCCTCGAGGGTCGGAAACGCTCACGCAGCAGTTTCATGATGTCATCGGCTTTGAACTCACCCATCTTCTTCGGCGCAATAATGCCCACCAGCGTTCGCTTGGTCTCCATCCCAAGCATGCGGGTGAGGATGGCCCTCTTCCTTTCCTCGTCGTCTTCTTTGACTTTGAGTTCCACCAGTGCCGCCTGGAAGTCCATCTCAAAAAGCTCCCAGTCTTGCGGTTTGGTAATGTTGAACCCGCTCTGTGCCCTGGCTCCTTGGGGATCCATGATCCCACCTTCGTCGCCAGTTTAGTGTATGAGAGTCAAGACACAGGAAACAGCCAAGGGCTGGGTTAACTCAGGTTTATTGCATAGTGGACAGAGGGAACATGAGGTAATGGCGGACGAACAGCTCTATATATATGGTAGTAACGTATTTGAATGTGGCTCCACGATAGCCCATTGGCTACTGCCCGCGTGACGTCATGGCTGGTCACGCCCTTCTTGTCCAGGTGTAGGTAGCGGCGGGAAACTTCCCGCGCTGTGGCCTTTGATGGGTTTGAACCAAGAGAGCTTGGACGCTCGCTGCTGCCAGCTGGTGGTCATTAGCTCGCGTCCCATTACAGGGTTTATAGTGATCAGCTGAAGGTTACATTGTTACTCGTAGGCAAGGTTACATTGGTTCAGATACATTGTTATCACATGTAGAAGGGTACACTGTTAGAACACAACAGTGAAGGAATTGAAATTTTCTCCCTGAGCATTCTAGGGCATTGCCCTCAGCTACAGCAGTGAAATCTAAATCCAGGGATGTCCAGCTCAGGAAAGGATTCACCTTTTGGACTGCTTGTGGTGTGCTCTAGCGCCAGCAATTTCCCAATGATCATACAACTAACAAGCAATAATGATCCAGCCTTGATCCTGATACATGGTCAGGTTGGATCTTTTTAGTCCAGAGGCAGGGTTAGTCATGCCAGGCATGAGCAATTCTTACTCAGACAAAGGGTTAGATCAAGGGAGGCTACTGCCAACAAAGCAAATTGTTCTGGTTTGATCGGACAGGATCCTTTCCCATTGTCTGAATCGCACACATAGATGCTCTCCCCTCACTAAACAGATCTCCCAATTTTCTAGTATGGCAATTCAATGGAATCAAACTGCTATAAGTGTGTAGTGTAGGTAATTTTACAAGGCAAAATGGGAAATTATAAACATCTTTTGATAAAGGCAAAGTTTGCCCTTGCTCAAAAGGTAGTCACATCCAATTCTAGGGAGCGGTACTCGTTTCCATTTACAGCCCCAGAGCCAGCGCTGTCTGCATTTCCAGATGTTTCTGTGGGGCAAGCATGACTAGACGTTGGAGCACATAGAACACTGTTACCTTTCCCGCCAAGGCGTGACCTATTTAAAGGTAAAGGTTTCCCTTGCTCGAAAGCCAGTTGTATCCGACTCTAGGGTGCAGTGCTCATCTGTTTCAAAGCCGAAGAGCCAGCGCTGTCTGCTTCTGCAGACGTTTCTGTGGTCATGTGGCAGGCACAGGAGCGCACGGAAAGCTGTTACCTTCCCACCAAAGTGGTCCCTATTTATCTACTTGCAATTTCTTGCTTTCGAAATGCTAGGTTGGCAGGAGCTGGGACAAAGACGGGAGCTCATTCCGTCCTGCAGTGACCTATTTATCTACTTGCAATTTTCTTGCTTTTGAACTGCTAGGTTGGCAGGAGCTGGGACAGAGGCCGGAGCTCACTCTGTTGTGCAGCACTCTGGTCTTGACCTGCTGCCCTTCCAGTCATCAAGTTTGGCATCTTAAGCTCTAAGACACCGCAGTGCCTTAAACTATACCTGCAGGTAGCTTATTAAGAGAACTGAAGTTGTAGGAATTGGGGCCGTAAAGCGGCCCTTGAGGTCCCGGAGGAGACTGGTCAAAGGAATGACACGAGGCAAGATGGAGCGAAGACCAGTAGTTTATTGAGAAAAGGCTGCAACATATATAGAAGGAAAAGCGCAACGCTGGCAAGACTGTCAGCTGACAGGAATGACATCACCTGAGCACTCAAGTTAATTGGGAATCTCTTCGGGGAAGTCAATTAACTGGGGCAAACATGGACCATTGTCTGAGGCTTAGGCTAGGGTAAATATGGCTTCTATTTGCACCAGAGATTACACTGAGACCTGGAGATGAGTGATTTACTCTAATGGGTAACCGGGTTAGATATTCGCTCTTTCAGCAGATCCGTTGGTCAGGTCAAAGGAATTGGGTGAATCAAACCCTATATTTTATTCACCCCCCCTTAATTTGGCGGCCGCAGAGCCCACGGGCTGGGAGCGTCTCTCACCGCGGTGGCCTCTGGCGGGCCGTTCCATGCCCCACGGGGCATGGGGAAACCATATGAAGTAATCTTAATAAGCTAATTAGTCACAGAGCTGAACATGATTTTATGTTGGGGAGAAACCTGAAAGACCTTCGACAGCAAATAAATTCATATTCATGCATATATAAATGAAATGAAATGTCAGAGAATATTTACAAGATATGGTGTCCCTCTAAAGTGCACCTAGTAGTTTATATAAGTATTTTAATTTGTTATAGTAGTTGTTATAGGTAAAGGTAAAGGTTTCCCTTGCTCGCAAGCCAGTCGTATTCGACTCTAGAGCTCAGTGCTCATCTCGTTTCAAAGCCAAAGAGCCAGCGCTGTCTGCTTCTGCAGACTTTTCCATAGTCATGTGGCAGGCATGACTAGACACTGGAGCGCACGGAACGCTGTTACCTTCCCACCAACGTGATCCCTATTTATCTACTTGCAATTTCTTGATTCTCGAACTGCTAGGTTGGCAGGAGCTGGGACAAACACGGGAGCTCATTCCGTCCTGCAGTACTCGGGAATCGGACTGCTGACCTTTTGCCTCCCAGTCAGCGTCTTAGCCACTTGAGCCACTGCAGTTATATGGGTTTTTAAAAAATATATATATTGTATTTGTATGCTTTTGCTTTTCTTTATTTATTGTTCATGTTTATTTCAAATAACAATAACAATAAATAAATAAATAAAAAACGAAAAAGACCGACTCCAGCAGAACGTGCCCCCACCCTCACGTCCACACACAACGATTTTCTGGTTGGTTGGAAGCGGAGGAGACAGAAATATACTAAATCGGATCAGAGGCGGGGCAATAGCCGCCAATAGAAATTGAGAAATGTCGGGAGGCGGAGCAATCGTGACGCCGTGATTGGTGGGGCCTTGACGGCGAAGCCAATGGGGGAGCTTCAGCGGCGGCTCGTCGTGAGCGTGGGCTTGTGACGTGGCCGCTCTTTGGAGCCGTGACCGGCGCCGCAGGACAGGAAGCAGCCGTTGCCTTTTCCTCCTATTGCTTTCGGCGGAGACAGACAGACGGGAAGCCCCGCTTGGCTCTAGGAGGTAACGAGGAGAGATTGATCGTGGGGCGGCTCTTGATAGGGGTGTGTTGTCGTTCCTGTTGGGTAGTCAAGAAGATCCCTGGTGGTGTAGTGGTTAAACTGCTATCCTGCAGCCCAAAGGTTACGAGTTCGATCCTGGCCAGGACTCAAGGTTGACCCAACCTTTCATCCTTCGGAGGTCGGTAAAATGAGTAAAACCTAGTATCTTGGGGGCAAAATGCGAATGACCTTGTGAACCACCCAGGGAGTGCACTAAGCGCTATGGGGTGGGATATAAAGGGCCCTACCATGAGGACTGCAGTGGCTCAAGTGGCTAAGACGCTGACTGGGAGGCGGAAGGTCAGCCGTTCGATTCCCGAGCACTGCAGGACGGAATGAGCTCCCGTCTTTGTCCCAGCTCCTGCCAACCTAGCAGTTCGAAAATCAAGAAATTGCAAGTAGAAAAATAGGGACCACTTCGGTGGGAAGGTAACAGCGTTCCGTGCGCTCCGGTGTCTAGTCATGCCTGTCACATGACCATGGAAACGTCTGCAGAAGCAGACAGCGCTGGCTCTTCGGCTTTGAAACAAGAGATGAGCACTGAACCCTAGAGTCAGATATGACTGGCTTTCCAGCAAGGGAAACCTTTACCATGGGTGGGGGTGGGGGTGGTTAAGTGGCAAGTCAGGGAGGACAATTTGGGCTGGAGGTGGCCCCTGTCAGTCCCTGGCTGGGTTGTTGCTTTCTAATGGGCTCCCCACTCTCGTCTTATAAATCCTCACCTTGTCTCCAGTTTCTTACCAATGGTTCAATGGGGCGCTGAGCCCCCTAAGCCAAGCCCTATGGGGGAAAGACTGTAGGAACTGGGCATGTTTAGCCTTGAGAAAAGAAGCCGGAGAAGGGATATGGTAGTGGTCTTCAAATACCTGAAAGATGGTCCGAAAGAGGAAGGGCAGGATCTGTTTTCCGTCATCCCAGAGTGCAGGAGCTGTAATAATAGGCTGAAACTACAGGAAGCCAGATACTGTACAGTAAAACCTCGCATAAAGAGCACCTCGCTTAGAGACTAACTCCCTTAAAGAGGAGAATTTTCTCTGAATGGTTGCCCTCGCTCAACAACCAAAAACTCGCTTAACAACTGAATCGGGGTTCGCAATCCCCCTGCCAAAAGTCACCTACAATGGCAGCGGCAGCGCTTAAAGAGCAACCGCCGCACACCTGGCCCCGCTGGGGGCGAAGTGGCTTCCCGGCCACGCCACCGGCTGGAGCCCTGGGCCCCGCCTAACCTCGCCCTAGAACTTAAATGGCGAGGGGGACGCCGGGCGGAACACCCCGCCGCACACCTGGCCCCGCTGGGGGCAAAGAGGCTTCCTGGCCACGCCACCGGCTGGAGCCCTGGGGCCCCCCTCCCCCTAGGACTTGAAAGGCGAGGGGGACGCCGGGGCGGAACACCCCGCTGCACACCTGGCCCGCTAGGGGCGAAGAGGCTTCCTGGCCACACCACCGGCTGGAGCCCTGGGCCCCGCCCCCTCACCCTAGGACTTAAAAGGCAAGGGGGACACTGGGCAGAACACCCCACCGCACACCTGGCCCCGCTGGGGGCGAAGAGGCTTCCCGGCTACGCCACCGGCCGGAGCCCTGCCCCCCCCCCCTCGAGGGACTCTGAAGGCATGGGAATTTGTGGGTGGTTTAGCTGATTTGTATTTATTGCATTTTTGTATTGTAGTTGGTGTAATACCATGTACTGTTATGTAATTTTGCATTGTTGTTTTGCTTGTAAAACCGTATTTTGCTTTGTATTGGTGCTATATTGTATTTCTGTATTTCTGTATGTTATGCATTGTGAACTGCTTTGGGTTGTCTGCTGGACGAGGAAAGCGGTATATAAGAATAAATTTCAATTCAATTCAATTTCAACTCGCTTAAAGAGCAATACTGTGGAACGCATTATGCTCTTTAAGCGAGGTACCACTGTATAGGCTGAATATCAGGAAAAACTTTTCAATGATTAGAGCAGTACGAGAGTGGATCCAACTGCCCCGAGAGGTGGTGAGCGCTCCAACACTGGAAGCATTCAAGAGAGGATTGGACAACCATCTGTCAGACGTGTTTTGATTTGGATTCCTGCCTTGAGCATGGGTGTATGTGTGGACAAAAGGCCCCTTCCAACTCAGTGATTCTAAGTTATCAGCCTATGATTAGCTCCCGCTGATGCAGCAAAATAGGATTTGGCAGAGTTCCTCAGTCCGACTGCAGTGACTGTGTTTCTTACACGAGATCAAAAGTGAGGGATCTGTTGTCTTGAAATCTGTCTGACTCCAGTTCCCATCAGCCCCATCTAGCTTGAGGAGTAGGAGGTGTAAGGCCTATTCCTTCTGTCATGAAGTAACAATAAGGCCTTGTGATTTGAGATCTGACGTGATGCTTTAGAAGCCTCTGCAGAGCATCTCACAACCTACAGTAATTACTACAAATCAAGGTTGTGGTATGTGCTGCCCTCCAAATGATATTGAGCTCAAGTTTAATCATTTCTATCAATTGGATGGAATGAGCTCCCGTCTCTGTCCCAGCTCCTGCCAACCTAGCAGTTCAAAAGCAAGAAATTGCAAGTAGATAAATAGGGACCACTTCGGTGGGAAGGTAAACAGCGTTCCGTGCACTCCGGTGTGTCTAGTCATGCCTGCCACATGATACGGAAATGTCTGCAGAAGCAGACAGCGCTGGCTCTTTGGCTTAGAAACAGAGATGAGCACTGCACCCTAGAGTCGGATACAACCCGCTTTTGAGCAAGGGAAACCTTTACCTTTACTATCAATTGGTTATGCTGGCTAGTGCTAATTGGAGAGTCTGACTTCCCCCAGTCTATTTTGAATTGTAGGGACCCCAAGGAAATACAATCTCAGAGTATTTTAGTATCGTCTACTGATAGTTGGACTTTCCTGGCATAATATAACAGACTTCAGGTAGAAGTGGACTCTAGTTTTCACGTGCAGATTGGATTCAAAGAAGTGAAGGTGCCTGTGGTATAAATGCATGTTTTGTTTTGGTGCTGCTTGTCAAACAGGCTTTTGTGGGTTTGTGACAAATAATAATACAAAACTTGCAAATCCTGTTCATGAAGGCAAAGCTGTTCTAGGCTGATATTTTGCAGCTTTGCTGATTACAAGATTTTTTATTTTTTATTTTTGGTAATATGAAGGAACACGATTTTTCTGAAGTTTGAAAGCATTAATTGCAAGTCTGTTGTTTTGCTTCACTGTTGCATCTAGTGACATGTCTGTCAACAATTTCCATTGCAGTGTGTTCAGTACTCAGGTTATAAATGTAAAGGGTTAAATAGGAAAGCAGAACCTGAAAGGCACCACCTTGAGTGGGATTACAGTAAAACCCTGATTTACATATGCTTCGAGTTACATAAAATTCAACTTACATAATGATTTTGTGCTAAAACCATGTCCCGATTTACACAATTTCCTATGGGTTTGCTTTGGGTTACATAAAGGTTCTTTCTCCTATGGGTTTGCTTCGAGTTACTTACAAATTCATTTCCCTATGGGTTTGCTTCGAGTTACGTAAAAAGCCGATTTAAGCAAAAGCCTACAGAACGGACTTTCCCCCACTTAAGTAGGGGTTTTACTGTACTTGATATTAAGATTGCCATTTCAATTACCTAACAGGGATATTGTTAAACAACAGTGCAAATGCAGTTTTGTTAATTGTTATATGAATGGTATATATAGGCATGACATTTTCTCAAAATTAAGTAAGGTTTTATATACTAAATACTGTCTCATCTCTTTTTGCTATTCTGTTATAGTGGTGAATACTGAAGTTACATTTGTACAACACAACAGACTAGCGATGAGCAAGGACTCTGACTTGTGATGAAGGGTGTATTGGTGCACACTATTTGATGGCTCTGGCTTGCAGTGCGAGTTCCTAAACCAATAGGGATTATTTTATCGTGTTGTATAGTGGTTGGCAACTTCCTTTCTTTAGATCAGGGGTTCCCAAACTTTTCACGCTGTGGGCCTGACAACGCCCCTCCGGACAGCTGAGCAGGCCGATCACATTGTTCCCACTGTAAACTGCTGTAAAACACCTCTGCGGCTGTCGTAAATGCATTTACGACAGCCGTGGATGCATTTAAAGCAGCGTTTACGGCAGGCGTGGGCGTGTTTATGCATGCACAGGTGTGTTTTACAGCTGTTGTAAATGGGTCTGCTTTTGGTAGTGGCGAAGGCTGCGGCAGGACACATGAAATAGTGCCGTGGGCTGGGGCCGGCCCGCAGGCCGTAGTTTGGCTACCCCTGCTTTAGATTGTCCTGTGGCAATCTGTGGATAAAGAAGCCAAGAGCAAAGCCTTGATTCTTTCTCTAGTTTGTTGGGAGGGGACAGGTCAGAGAAGGAAAGATACTTTACTGCTATGTCTGGCAATAAACCAACCACAGAGAAAACACTCTGATTAGTATATCTGCTTTTGCTTCAGGGAAGAGTCACTAGGTAGCACACACTGACGTACTTTTTGACCCTGGCAACTAATCCAGGGGTTTGCAGGTTGTTCTGTCATTTACATTAATCAGAATCTCACCTCTCAATGTGCCAGTAACACAAAGTACAGTTACAATGCAGAGCTACTCACTTCAGAAGGCCAACTCTTAATATTTCTTTTCCTTATTTGTGTTTATTAAGCAGGCTAGCTTATTTTCTGTGAGGAGTGTGGGAAATCCATCCTGTGACACTGAGCATTTCAGTCTGATGCAACATTCAGTGATGCAATATTATCCCTGAGATTTCTCCATCCTGAGGTACTTGCTCTTTTTTTCTTGTGAAATATCCAAGTTTCATACTGGAATTGCGTTACTGTCCTGTGTCAATATTAACAGGAACAATTATTTATTTCCTTTGAAGTAGTAGTGTAGTTGTGAAACTGGTTTAAAAGCTGAATTCCTATATCATCAAAAGCATTGTCTTATGCTGTGTGCAGTACAACTATCTTACTATGCCCAATCAAGTTTTCTTCCTAATATGTGAATTTATGTTAGGCTTAAAAGAATTAAGAAATGTATTCCAGATTTGTTTATTACTATGAAATTCTGCAGTAGACTAGAATGTATGGTTGTATAAGATGGGTTCCTCACATCAGTCACAGAAAACAAGCTAACCTGCTTTGTAAGAATTGATAAGGAATGATATTTGTATGGTGAAGGGAAACGTATGGAAATACATAGAAACTAGTATTTTTCTTGCCTTTAATAATTCTCTAGGCTTCAGGAAAAAAAGTGTTTTCTAGCCAGACTGGGAATACTGATAATTTGTTTGGTATTAGGTAAAGGTTTCTCTTGTTTGAAAGCCAGTTGTATCTGACTCTAGGGTTCAGTGCTCATCTCTGTTTCAAAGCCGAAGACTAGCACTGTCTGCTTCTGCGGATGTTTCTGTGGTCATGTGGCAGGCATGACTAGACACCGGAGCGCACGGAACGCTGTTTACCTTCCCACTGAAGTGGTCCCTATTCTTGCTTTCGAACTGCTAGGTTGGCAGGAGCTGGGACAAAGACGGGAGCATATTCCCTCCTGCAGTACTCGGGAATCAAACTGCTGACCTCCCGCCTTCCAGTCAGTGTCTTAGCCACTTGAGCCACTGCAGTCGGAATGTCAGGTGTTCCAGGCTCCTGTAAGCTTATTGAGGTTTATATGTAGCCTTCCAAGATAGCTGGAATCATTAAAATTTCCTTTCAAATGTGTAGCTTCCAAGGTATGCTATTTCCACCTCTTTTTTATGTAGCTGGACTGGTCATCTTTTATGGAAAAGGATGCTTGACTTATTTTGGAAGTTCTAAAAGTTTCTAATCAACAGACAGAAAGATATAGAATGTGTTTGGGAACGAATTGCCCAGGGGCCACTAGCCACAACTTATATTGAGTTGGTTCTTTGAGGCTAATATTATTGACAGTGTCTGGTAATGGTTCCCCAGGGCTTTCTGTAAAAGTTCCTAGTCCTATTAGGAAATACTGATAATTGAAATCTGCCAGTTGAGAACTTAGGCTGAATTGTATAACTTCTGTCAAAATTAATGGCCATGTCTTCCTATGGCCTGCTCTACATGCAAATAAACTGTCCTGGAAGTTTTCTGAGAAACCTCTGTATCAGGTTTTTAGAGTGCATCGTGAGCTATTTGGGGTGGGTGGGGGGCGGGCGCACAAATCCTGGTAGAAACAGTGCAGTCCATCCGAAGTACCCAACTGGATGCTAGCCTGGGGTTTATTCGCTGTTTGCAAATGTTAAATGGTTGACTCATTACCAATACTTACTTTGTTTGCAAAGTTGGTTGGTCCTGAGCAGGAGGAGGTAATGCCACTCCCCTGTCTACCCACCCTCTTTGCAGCAGATTCCTGGCATGCAGCATTGGAAACCACCTCTTAAGCTGTAACACCTGTGTGCAGTTTAAGAGTGAACACTTACGTGATCAGGAACGGTAACATCTAGCTTTCATTTTATTGCATCTGCAACTTGTGAATTCCCTTTTCTATTCAGGCTTTGAGGTTTTGTTAAGGAAAAGCAAACATTCTGGCAAAATATTCTTAAATTCTCCCTGTCCCCAAATTTTGTTGAGAAGTCCTGCGATAACATTAGATGGTGTAGTTTTCCTGAGACTGGAAAATTGTGGCACAAGATTTGCTTTACATGTAAATTTATGAACTTAGCAGATGTGGCGACAGACAGCTATTATTTCAAGGTAAGTTATGTTGTACTGCCACGTCTCCAGGGAAGGCCCATGTAAATTTCGCATTCAGCCAATTTGCAGATGTGTCTGTTTCCTACTCGAGACAGTTTTCCCCTCACTGTATTATCCAATTCTTGTATTATCTAATTCTTGGGAGGCAAGCTATGAGAAACCTGGGGAACATAGTCAAAAGTAGAGACATCACCTTGTAAACAAAAATTCGCATAGCCAAGTCAATGGTATTCCCGGTGGTAATATATGATTGTGAGAGCTGGACCATAAGAAAAGCTGAGCGCAGAAGAATAGATGCCTTTGAAATGTGGTGTTGGAGGAGAGTTTTGAGAGTCCCCTGGACAGCGAGGAGAACAAATAGGTCAATCTTAGAAGAAATCAACCCTGATTGCGCATTGGAAGGTCAAATAGTAAAGATGAAGCTAAAGTACTTTGGATATCAAATGAGAAAGGAGGATTCACTTGAGAAAGCCTTGATGCCGGGAAAAGTGGAGGGCAAAAGAAGAAGAGGGTGGCCAAAAATGAGATGGCTAGATGGTATTGTAGACGCAATGGGCACAGAGCTGGGCGGGTTGAGGTGGATGGTGGAGGACAGAGGTGCCTGGTGGGCAACGGTCCATGGGGTTGCAAAGGGTCGGAATTGACTGTGCGACTGAACAACAAAAATTATCCAACAGGCACTAGTTTCTTCTTCACCCATCCAGGTGGACTGCCAGTTCAGGAAATAGTCACAGATTTAATTCAGGTGTTTTCAGTTTTCCCGTATTTTTCTTTATTTTTATGCTGGCTTCAAAGAACTTTCCAATGAGCTACACATGTCAAAATACTCAAGAAAATGATTTAAAACAAACTTGTGGACTAGAAGCAGCATGGAATGAGTGAACCATTTCAACTAACCAAGCCTTTTTACATTTGGGAGTCTGCTTTTGAACCACAATCGGGTGGACCCTGGTAACGTCAACCTTGTGTTACCAGCTAATCTTTCTCATGCTAGGTCAGGTGAAAGGAACTGCAGAATGAACTCACCAAATGGTGCCTTCATTTTGGCAGTTTCATGTCTGGCCTAGACATGGAAGAAGAAGAATCCTTGAAATGTTCATGAAAGTAAAGAAGTTCTTAGTAGCAGAATATCTCTCCAGCTTTGTTTATTTTGAGGGATCAATCACTTGGTTATCTTATAATATCGAAGCATTGGTGGAAGCTGGGGCTGAAGTTAAATGGCAGTGGCTGTTTTCTGAATAAAGAGAGGACTTTGCACATAGGACTGTTCAGTTCTCAAATCCTGTATAGGTCATATTTAAAACCACAATATGACAGCAAATAGTACCTAAAAGTTAAACAGATCTTATTTGCTTTAAGGATTAGGCATTGTCAGTTTGCATTGGTCTAGCAACAAGAATTGTATTGAAGCTCAGATTAATTGCTCTTTTAAAAAATCATCTGTATGAAAATGTACATAGCAAAGGTCAGCAGGGTGGAAAAATATTCTTAATCCTTTGCTGGCAGAATCAAGGGGCCACGCAACCAAGCTCAACTCTGGTTCTCTCAGGTTTTTCCCCCTGCCAAAGTTAAGTGGGCATTTAGGAAAATAATATTTCAGTAGCACGTTCTGTTAGTACAGCCTCTTGAATATAGGAATGTAGAGCTGCATTTAAGTATCTAATCTTCCAGAGCTATATTTTAGATTAGGGCAACTAGGTGGTGACCACAGTGTTTCCTGAATACAACATATTTGTCTTAGATTTCTAAATCCACAAAATAGAAAACCTTATGTATTCAGCCATGCAGAGTTGCGTGCAGCCATGTTCTTTCAAATGGCCCTTTCCTAACTTTAGCAGGTAAGGTCTTCTTCTGTGTCTAGACCTGATGTGAAACTGCCAAAACGAAGCCACCTTTTGGTCCGTTCATTCTGCATTTCCCCTCACCTGACCTAGTGTGAGAAAGAATAGCTGGCAACACAAGGTTGCCGTTACCAGGGTACGCCTGATTGTGGTTCAGAAATACCACAATCTTTGAGGAGGCTCTCACCCCCCCCCTAAATATTTTGGTTATATCTGATGGGAGACTTAATTAGATGAACCCTCAACAAAAGATCATATTCCATTTATTAGGTTTTTCCATATGATGATATGGAAAAACCTAATAAATGGAATATGATCTTTTGTTGATTGGTCAACATCTCTCTCAGTACAGGTTAGAAGTTACACTGCTTTGATTTTCTTTTATAATGCGTTTACCTGGACCCCTTTCAGTCAGGATTCAGGCCTGGATATGGTACCGAGACTGCATTGGTCGCACTGATGGATGATCTCTGGCGGGAGCGGGACGGTGGTCACCCATCCATCCTTGCTCTTCTTGACCTCTCAGCGGCTTTTGATACCGTTGACCACGGTATCCTTCTGGAACGGCTCTGAGGATTGGGAATCCAGGGCACTGTGTGGTCCTGGTTTTCCTCATTTCTGAGGGGTCGGACCCAGTCGGTGTGGTTGGAGAGTGAGAGGTCGAGTCCTAGGCCCCTAAAATATGGAGTGCCTCAGGGCTCGGTACTCTCTCCTCTCCTATTTAACATCTACATGAAGCCGCTGGGTGAGATCATTCGTTCCCATGGGGTGCAGTACCATCAGTACGCGGATGACACTCAGTTGTACATCTCGGCCAATGGGGACCCCAGTGATGCCGTCAAAGTCCTTTCCAGGTGCCTGGAAGCTGTTGGGGTCTGGATGGGGGCTAACGGGCTACAACTGAATCCCAGCAAGACTGAGTGGCTATGGATAAGGGGTCCTGCGTTAACCCGGGAGCTACCATCTTTGGTTCTGGATGGGGCTATTTTGCCCCAGACAGACCCGGTGCGCAACTTGGGGGTCCTCCTGGATTCGCGGCTACTGCTAGAAGAACACGTGGCGGCTGTGACCAGGAGGGCTTTTGCCCAACTTCGGGTGATTCGCCAGTTGCGCCCACTCCTGGACCGGGACTCCTTGCTCATGGTCACTCACGCTCTGGTCACCTCCAGACTAGATTATTGCAATGCGCTCTACATGGGGCTGCCCTTGACGACCATTCGGAGGCTACAGCTGGTCCAGAATGCGGCAGCCAGGGTGGTGATGGGGTGTGGGCGTTATGCCCGTGCTTTGCCACTGCTCCGGGAGCTGCACTGGTTGCCAGTTTGTCTCCAGGTGCAATTCAAGGTGCTGGTTTTGACCTTTAAAGCCCTATATGGTAGTGGGCCGGGTTACCTAAGAGACCGCATCGCCCTGAGGACGTCTGTCCGTCCAACCAGAGCGGACCGGAGGGGCTCTCTAATTGTTCCATCAGCCAGAGGGGCTCGCCTCTCTGGCACAAGGAGGAGAGCCTTCTCCGTGTCTGCACCGGCCCTCTGGAACCTCCTGCCAACAGAGCTACGTCTCCGGACGGAATTGCTGCCTTTCAGAAAAGAACTTAAAACCTGGCTGGCGGGTCAAGTGTGGGGTGCAGGTGGAAGGGTAACCTCCATTGGGTGGTTGGTGTAGAAGAACTCTTCCCCATGGTGCCTTTGGATCCTGCACCCCTTGTTTTTAGGGGGTGGGTAGTTTTAACTGTTTTTAACATGTGTTTTTTAATTTTTATTGTGAACCGCCCTGAGTTGGCTTTGGCCGAGTGAGCGGTATATAAATGTGACAATTAAATTAAATTAAATTAAATTAAATACCTGTCCTTTTTTCTGCCTTGTATTATATTCACTTTTTAAATATATCATCCAGAATTGATTCATGGTTTACTGCGCAGGTCTTCTGAACAAATCTAGGAAATTAGCTTTTTTCTCCCCACTTCATTTGTCAAGCTACTTGTCTCACTACCAGACTATGCAGTTTATACCTGTTCAGAAGTAAGAGAGAAGCCAGAGAACTGGATGGGAAGTTTCCAACATGGAGTTAGTTTTCCCAAGCAAAAACTAATTCAAGACTCTGGAAGCCCTCCCCCGGCCCCAAACACGAAGTGTAAACTATGATGATGAAACTAAAGGCTGTTTAGAAGTATACAGAGCTGGGCAATTTTGTAAGATCTCCCTTGCAAGACAGGAGGTTTTCAAGGAGTGCTCCGTCGTAAGCACACATCTCAGCAGAAGATGTTGGTGCACACAGGAGGGCTGTTGTCATCATGTATCACTTTTAAGTCTTTAATAACTACCTAAATAGACACTGACTGGTAATCCCAAAGTTGCACGAGATACATCTTTAATCTTATCTAATACATACATTACTAACATTTGCACATACTGTATTTCAATTTGGCTAACATTCTTTTCTTTAGCGCATGGGTTCTCAACCTACGACCCATGGGCTGGATGCGACCCGCAGCACCATTTCACGTGGCCTGCCACCACGGCCAGAAACAGGCTGAAACAGCTGTAAACGCATCTACGGCTGTTGTTTACAACAGCTGTAAATGCAGACACAGCTGTCATAAATGCATTTTTACACATTTATGGCTTTCGTAAATGCGTTTACAACAGCCGCGGACACATTTTATGGTGGGGAAAACCACCATTCTGACCTGCTCAACTGTCTGAGGTAGCGTGACCCGGCTGGTGGTTTAAAAAGGTTGAGATCCCCTGCTTTAGCATATGTTTGATGGTATTTTTTGTTGTCTGATTTCCTTTTTAATGCTCTGTTCAGTTTGTTTACCTCTAGAATTGACACATCCTTCATAGAATTGCCCAATTAAAATCATAGTTTCAGTGGAGTCTGTGTAACTGAAATTGATTGTTTAAAATCTCATAGAGTAATCTCTTTGTGTTTTGGTTCTCGAGTTCCAGAAGCTGTTTGATAGGACTGTTTTATAACACAAGAGTTTGAAATGTGGTGAGAAGGCGTAGCTCTATTAGTCTTAAGTTAACTGTTTTTCTTAGTTTTGTTTGTTAAACAACTGTTCTATACAAGTTTCAATTTCTTACCCATTTTCTTCAATTTGAACTTCTCTGTTTGTAGACCTAAGTCATATTATAATCATGTTTTCCAAACTGGCCTCTACACAATCGCTTCCTCTTCTCCGCCGGGGTGTTCATGCTTCAGTGAGTTCAGCTACGTCAGTTGCAACGAAGAAAACGGTCCAGGGTCCACCATCATCTGAATACATATATGAACGTGAAGCTAAGTATGGTGCACATAACTACCATCCACTTCCTGTTGCACTTGAAAAAGGAAAAGGTATTTATTTTTCAGACTATCCATTATTTTCATAAGAGTGTTGTATTACACAGGCTCTAGTGTGACGAGATGCAGTTATGCATTAAGGCTGAGGAGACCTAGGTTTCAAATCCACTTGGGCATTGAAACTTACTTGCATGGTGACAGTGGTAAAACTATTCTTTAAAAACTCACATCTTGAAAACTTTACTAGGCTCACCATAAATCAGAATAAACTTGGCACCAGATAACACACATACAGGTGAAACTTGGAAAATTAAAATACAGTATTGTGCAAATGTTCATTCATTTCACTTAAAAGGTGAAACAAATATATGAGATAGACTTACTACATGCAAAGCGAGAGATGTCATGCCTTAATTCATTATAATTGTGACAATCATTACGTACAGCGTACATGAGATTATGTGATGATTATGGGGTACATGAGATTGGGGGGGTTGGGGTTTTCATAAGCTGTAAGCCATAAGCATCAATATTATAACAAAGTAAGGCTTGAACTATCTCGCTTTGCACGTAATGAGTCTATCTCATACATTTGTTTCACCTTTTAAGTTGCATTACTGAACTGAATGAACATTTGCACGATATTCTAATTTTCCGAGTTTCACCTGTAGTTCAGCGGTGTACTTAACTGGCTTTTTTGGCCTTCTTACATGGCAGATTTGCTATCACTGCAAGAAAGCAGTAATTGTAAGATTCTACTGTTGGTAGATGAGCTTTTTCTTTTTCTTCTCTGCCTATGCCTGCTTTTTTCAGAAGAGGCATGAGGTGGTAGTTTTGCAATGAGCTTTAAAGAGCAGCCTATACCTGCCAGTGGCTGAAGCAGATCTGTAACTTTATTTTTCACTGCTTACATGTTGAGTAATACTTGGTGGGGATCCTATCCGTGCCTTTATATCCTAGAAAGCTAGATAAATTCATGGAAAGCTTAAGGTAAATTGTGTGTTTCCATTTGGCTGCAGAGAAGAGTCGGTCGGTATTACAATGGCCAGAATCCATCTGCCGATTTATGTGTACATAATTGAAATTGTGTAAGTCACAGTGGCAACTTGCTGCTAAATAACTTGATGCTGGCTGTGTTTCTATGTTAAATGTCTGATCATGTGACTGGGCATGGATTCAGGAATTCAAGCAGCACCTTATTAATTAGCAACAATGTTAATTAACTTTCTTTTCACCCATGCAACTATACATTGGCAATTGGATTCTGTGCATTTTCTGATGCCTGCGGCTTGTACCTGCTGTGAAATGAATGGCATGTTTATAATAGCTTTGATTTGCATGTACTCTATTGCTCCTTTGCCAGCTGTTCTCATGAGCAAAAATAAACTTGTAAAATCTCTGCAGGCCAGAGATGTAGTGTGTCCCGTATGTCTAGTTTAGGACATCATTGGGCTGGTGCTAGAAGCATGAATCTTTGGGTTCCTTCACCAAAAGGTTGTGGTGTCTCCACAAGAGACAACGTTTGTTCCTGTATGTCCACAGAAACCATGTGTACTGGTAGATTAGCAGAATCACATCATGTTGCTGTTATTCCAGGCATTCTGTGCCAGAAGTATAAAAATAAACTTTTTCAAAGATCTTTTTCTATCTGTTTTATTATACATCATTTTTGTGAGTCTTGTTGGGCAAAAAAGTGATGAATAGTAATTCCTTCCAGTGGCCATTTAATATACTTGCATGTTATATGTATATATTGATCAGTATTCTGTTGCAATCTCTGGTGGTACAGCAGGAAAGATGTCACCAGTGGTGGCAGTTTGCTGCTAGTTAGAGTTCTTGCTTGAATTCTAGGTTGTTCACAGCTTCATCTTATTGTGTGTGAGTCACAGACTATCTGAGAGTGAAGCAGTATTTTTCAATTAGTGCCAACCTATCAGTGACATTACTTTTACTTTTCTTCTTTTGTGTTTAGGTCAGACTTTAAACTGCCAAAATGAGCCCACCTTTTGGTGAATTCATTCTGTAGTTCCTTTCACCTGATATCTAGCATGAGAAAGATTAACCGTCACAAGGATATTACCATTGCCTGGGAGTACACCTGGTTGTAGTTCAAAAATACCACAATTTTTGGCTCTTTCTATGTACACCATTTTTAGTTTTCTAACAAGTAGAGGACAACATACTCACCAATATTTAGTATGCAAACATCTTGTAACAAGTACATATTTGTGATGCATATAAAATGTGTGTATACACAGAAGAGAGAGATAGGTCTATGAATCATCACAGCTCCTCGTATATCTGCACATGGTAATACTTGTGTGGTACTACTACTACTTTGGTGTAAACAGAGCATATGTTATTGGGTTGTCCGCTGTTTTTGAGCACCAGTATTTTACTGGAGTTACCACTCAACCTCAGTTGTCTCTAAAGTTTTATTACATTTGGCAGGTTTCAGCACATGTATCTTTACACTAATTAGATCCTTAAATATGTCAAAGTCTGCATTGTTGTTAATAGATAACCTTAAAATGTTAGATTAAAGCTTGCTGTAAACTGTCTGGAAACTGTTTGCAGGTCAAATCTTTTATTGGTTTATAATTCCTAGTTAGTGGTTTAAAACAACAATGTTATCTCACTGAACATTTGTTTGGCAACTAGATAAGATAACAAGGCAATGTACAGCCATATCACATGCTTCCTGGCGGACAAATAAATTGCTGCTTCATCTCGACATCTTGTAGCCTGCTAAAGCATATTGCTTTGGAGCAGCTTGTGTAGTCTTCTGCTTACCTAGGAAATGTGAAAATATGTCTTTTCTGGGCTTCATTCTGTTGACCTGCCAAAAGTCTTCTTCACTTTAAAATGTTGAGTTTACACAGGATGCCTGATCTATCTTAAAGCTAAAAGGGGCATATTGGGCATAGTGAGTAAATATGAGCATAACTTAAATGATTGTCACAGCATGGGGAAGCTTTTTGTTTCCCATAGTTGTTGAATGCATCTTTCTTGTTTTTTGAGTGCAGACTGCTGCAGTTTTTTTTTTGGAAACTCCAAAATACAATGTCTTCACAAAGCCATATCTTGGAAACAAATAAGAAATTTCTGCCAAATAACGGTACTCTTTAATAGTTAAACAGAGAATAAACAAAACAAAAAGGTAAAAACATTCTGGCACCTTAAAGACTAACTGCTGCATTTTAACGTTAGCTTTCATGGATCAAGTCCATTTCGTCAGATGAAGTTAGTTAAAGTTAGCTAAATCTGCTGTCTGTGGTAGTCAACAGCAGGTTATTTTGGGTGTTGCCAAAAACATAGCCTCTGGCTAGTGCTTGCAAAGGCAATATCTTTTTGGCAACTCACGCTAAACATTAAGATTTGTTTGACAAAATGTAGCACAGTGACCATTTTGAAAGGAAAAAGGAACTTTTTTGCATTTAATCTTGTTCGTTCACGGACATCAGTCTTTCTCAGTAGTGCTGTAGTGATTTTCACATTATCCCCACCGTCTTAACTAATGAGTTCTCTGTACATATATGATGGCAGTTTTTAGATGGCAGAAAGATTAATTTTAAGCCAATTTTTTGTCCAAACATTTATAGAAACAAACTGTGGCGCAGTTTTGCCAAATTACAAAATTTATTAGAATGGAGGTTCTGCTTTGCAAAAAGGTGATCATTTTTTTTTACTAGTTGAGTGACTTACTGAACAATCTAATACATGTCCACTCAGAACCAAGTCTAATGTACTCCTAACGTACAGATTGGAGTCTCAACACTTGTGAGTAGATCACTCTGAATTCTCCCAAAAATATAAATAACAGATCTCTACCCCACCCACATCTGCAGGGGATGCTTTTTGAGACCTTGCATTGATGCCTTAAAACTGTGGAGAATAGTGAACCCTATGTTTAACACATATGCCTGAGTCATAAAAGCATGGGAGGGACTTCAAATGTCTCTGTTGTTCAACATGAGAGCTATCAAAATGCTTGCCTCCGTAATGTTACATTGTGGACAGTTGCCTCTAGTGGTCAGCTCTGGTAATGTGCCATAGAAATACTGTAGGTTGATTTCAACTCATGGCAACTCTTTCCAGGGCTTTCTAGGAAGAGAATCGACAGAAGTGGGTTATCATTCCATGGGGCATCCTGTGATTCTGCAGTATGTTCATGATGACATAGGCTGTCTATTCACCCTAGAGCCACAGAGGGGAATTGAACACTCAACATCCAGCTCCACAGCCAGATATTTAGACCACTGAGTTTTTTCAGTCAAACACTTAAATATTGTTAAAGAATTGTATGCAGGTTGAGTTCTTTTAGTATTCTGCTAGAATCTTAACTTGTTCTAATTCTTTTCAGGTGTTTATGTGTGGGATGTAGAAGGCAAAAAATATTTTGACTTCCTAAGTGCTTACAGTGCTGTCAATCAAGGCCATTGTCACCCAAAGATTGTAGCTGCTCTGAAATCCCAATGTGAGAAACTTACTCTTACCTCAAGAGCATTTTATAATGACGTGCTTGGTGAATATGAAGAATATATCACTAAACTGTTTAAATACAACAAAGTGCTTCCAATGAACACAGGTAATGTTCTGTTTTCCTCAAAGTGCACGCATTATTTAACTTGAACTGAAAGCTATAAAGCAGGGGGTAGGCAAGCTACAGATCCAGCCCATGGTGGCCAAATAATCCACGGAATCAGCCATTTAGGACAGGCACAGAGACTTTTACAACAGCCGTAAATGTTGGAGGGGGGGACTGGTGGTCCCTGGAGGGAGCACCAGTCCGGCCCCCTCGACTATCTGAACGAGTGTGACCCGGCTCCTGACTTAAAAAGGTTGGCGACCCCTGCTCTAGAGGATAGTTGTGGAATTTTGCTTCCAGAATGTTTGGAGATCTCTTGGGCACAGCGATTCTGTATTTGTTTTGACCACACTAAGGCAGCTTACTGCCATTAACAGTATGGGTTTACTTTTTGTATACAGTACTCCTAAGTGGAGACTTTTCTTGGTTTCTTAGCCCTGACACATCCCCCCCCCCCGGAGGACAAAATCAGACGGAATTGATGTGCGAGTACTGTTACTGCTTGATCTCTAAATGTTTCTTCCTGAGCCTGGTGACACAGTGGTTAAACTACTGTACTGCAATCAAACGTTTGTGAGTTCAGTCCTGACCAGGGCTCAAGGTTGATTCAGCCTTCTATCATTCCAAGATCGGTAAAATGAGTACCTAGCAGTAGAGGGCAAAATGCTGACGGTGAACCACCCAGAGAGTGCACTAAGCATTATCAGGTGGTGTACAGGGTATAAGTGTAATTGCTTTGTTTTCCAGTTTTAGCTTTCTGTAACGCCAGAGCTAGAATCCTGTTCACTTAAGCAATTGAATATGGCCAACTTCATAGCATTCCCACGCAACAAATGCTCGTAGACTCTACTTTGCATGTCTAAACTTGCTCTGTTTGAAAACTGCCATGCAAAGGGCAGTCAATAGAAGAGAAAAATCACTGTATGATTACTCTTCTGCACACTGTTTATTCTAACTATATCTGGTCTATACGGCTATAAGAGTTTGTTCCTTCTGCAATCTTTGTCAAGAGTGTATTTATCCTACTGGATCTTTCCATTATACAATGGCAGGTTGTATTTATCAAAGCTTCTAATATTAATTTATGTCTTATTTTGTACTCTTCTCACCTCCATATATTTGTTCTCTTACTTTAGGTGTTGAAGCTGGAGAAACAGCCTGTAAACTGGCTCGCAAATGGGCATATACAGTGAAAGGAATCCCGAAATATAAGGCAAAGATTCTTTTTGCAGGTAATCCAGTGCTTAGTATTACAAAGACGTCGTTACCAGTCTGTAAGCAAAATATGCTAAAACTATAGATTATCTTGAACTATGATTATCTTTGCATTAAAGGAGTTGTTTGGCCATTCTCTAAATATTACGTATGCCATATTAGGTTTTCTGTTGCTTGCAATCAATCCACCACATTATTTGTTAAGTTATGGTAACTTAGTTTGTATGGTTTTGCCTTCTCTCTTTTTCACACTTTAAATAATTTATTCTTGTGTTATTTGATGCTATAAAGAAACTACATTTAAGTAAAAGGATTAAACTTTGAGCATGCCCAGACTGCCCCCTCTGGGGCAATCTGGGCTCCTGCATTTTCAGATTGCTTTTAGAAGGCAAAATAACATTTAGCCACCTCCCTTGTCCAAACACTCCAAGCAACGTGGAGGTTTTTGTGAGAGGAGTAGGTGGCTGAAAAAGAAGGGAGACGTGGGTGGGCAAGGAGGCAGAGATAGAGGCCCCACTGAGGGGATGCATACACATGTGTGGGTATAGCAAAACATCTTCCTTGCTCCTGTGTAGATGTGCAGGAACAGTGTAATTATTCCCGCTCTCAATGTTCTAGCATTTCAGTGATCGGCTAGGAAGAGGGGAAAATTGCACTTTCCCTGCCCTTCCGTAGCGGAGCAAGGGAAGTGTTTAACTAAATCATCTGATATTTTACCGTGGAAGCATCCTTTGTTGTCTACAAGGCTCTCTTATACTCTGTTCTCACTATTTGTGAGCACTGGAAATATCATAGAGACTCGCTTGTAAAAAGTAGGACCCCCCCCCCCCGAGGAGGGTTCAAAAAGAAGCACATGAGCAGATTGCGGTACTGCAGCATCTGCGAAATGTGGATGCAGGTCGTCTGTAGTGAATCTTCAAGAGCTCAAAAGAGCAGGCTAAATGCATGTGCGGACATAGTTTGTGTGTGTTGTGGGATAGGGGCCTAGAAGTTGTTGATAAATCAAAGTCTCAATCTTGAAACATAGTCATTAGGAAGAAAATGCCCCTGATCATACACTGTCTTCAAGTTGAGAGAGAATACCTAAGAATCGGTCAGCTACAATCAGATGGACTCATTGTTTCTGGGTCCACTAATTAACATTGTAGAACAGCTTATTTGTAAGAAACATGTAAGGATATTTTCTCCCCAAAGTGCTTCCATTGCCACTGTTGCAGCTGGTGCAAGTCATTAGTGGTTAAAGTATAATCTGCTATTAGTTACGCCTTTGCAACTTAATTGACTCCCTCTGCTTTAATGCTGTTTAAAGTTCAGAGCTAAGTAGAAGTTTCTGGTTTATAAAATCAGTGGCCAGAGTCAACAGAAAGGAGAGAAGATATTACTGTAATGTGCTCTACATGGGGCTGTCCTTGACGACCATTCGGAGGCTGCAGCTGGTCCAGAATGCGGTGGCCTGGGTGGTGATAGGGTGCGGACGATATGCCCACACCTCGCCGCTACTTCGGGAGCTGCACTGGCTACCAGTTTGCCTCTGGGTGCAAGTCAAGGTGCTGGTTTTGACCTTTAAAACTCTTCATGGTAGTGGTCCAGGATACCTTAGAGACCGCATTACCCCAAGAGTGTCTGCCCGTCCAACCAGAGCGGACCATCAACTAGAGGAGCACATTTATCTAGTACTCAGAGGAGGGCCTTCTCTGTGTCTGCACCATCCCTCTGGAACCTCCTGCCAACAGACTTAAGACTTCAAACAGAATTGCTGCCCTTCAGGAAAGGTTTGAAGACCTGGCTGGCAGGGCAGGTGTGGGGCCATAATGGGAATATGGCCCCCGCCTGCTGGCTCACAACATAATAACAATTAAGAACCCTCTCTTTCTCCCCCCCCTTTTTATAGTGGGTGGGGTGGTTGGTTGGGATAATTGGGGTTTTACGTGTTTTTATATATTTTTATTGTGCTAACTGACGGTCGAATAAAGATATGTATGTATATGTTTTTTAAACTGTTGTAATGCCGCCCTGAGTCAGGTCCACCTGAGTGGGCGGCGTATAAGTATGACTATTAAATTAAATTAAATTAAATTAAATTACAAATACGAGAGCACAAAATGCTACGTTTGAACTGGTTCTTGTCCCCTGTCGGCCCGTGGCTTTCTGTTGCCAACTTTCATATTAGGAAGGAGTCCAGGATGAGAGGAGGCAGGCAAAGATAACGCCACACACCTACTCTAGCTGGACACTCCTGTCCCATACCTGTCAAGTATCCCGTATTGGCCGGGATTTCCCGTATTTCAGTCCTCTTCATCGGCTCTTCCTGCGGCCATCCCGTATTTTGGCCGGGGAGGAAAGGGGTTACTGTGCATGTGTGCCCATTCTGCGCAAGCGCAAATGGTTCTCCTTCGTATAGTTTGTGAATCCACACTCATGGGTTATGCGCCTGCGCAGAACAGCCGATCGGAGGCTTGAAAAGCTATTGGTCAAAAGTTTTGGCGGTAAGACCGCCCACCGTACCGCCCACCCTGAGGCGCCCGCGCGCCATTTTACCTCAGTTCTCTTCTTTCCGCCGTAGCAGCAGGACGATCGTTGAGAGCTTCCTCAATTTTTTCGCCCTTCTGAGGGAAAGTCTTTTTGGCAAATCTCAATTTTTCTCGGTGATCTTGTCCTCCGGGCAGGATCGCCACCCCGGCTCTGTCTCTTCTCTTGAGTGGATTCAGTAGCCAATTTTTCGCATCGATCACCGTCTCCCCCCTCAAGGGGGTGGCGGCTGGTCGGCCCTTCGGGGTACTCGTCTCCAGAAACTTCCACTGGAAGAATTTTTTCCGCGGTTGATGGCTGCAGCGTTTAAACAGTGCACGGCTTGCCTTAAGAAGTTTCCGGCTTCCGACGGACACAGCCTGTGCCTCTTTTGTTTGGGAGAGTCGCATCAGAGCCAGTCTTGCCCGCATTGCAAAAAGTTTACGCGCCTCGCGGTGCAGAACCGAAGCAATCGCCTCAAGGCTCACCTGATGGAGCTCGCTCTGGCTCCCGCCGCGTCCGCCTCCACGGCCGCCGCTGCCGCTCAACCACCGCCGGCCTCTTCCTCCGTGCTTCCGATGAGGAAGAAGAAGAAGAAGGACAAGAACGGTGAGAAGAAGCGCAAGCGTGGGTCGGAGAAGAGACGGTCGCTTCCCCCCACTCCGCGCACACCCGCCTCTCCCGGGCCTTCTCCGCCGTTCTCGACTGCCCGATGTCCTTCTCCGGGATCCTCCATCTGGGGAGGACGGTCGTCTTCCGGGTCACCTGAGAAAGGACGCAGGGCTGGGGCTCCAGCTCGCCCACCTCAGGTGCTCTCCTCTCCTCCTCGGGGCAGAAACTCCTCGCCGAGGCAGGCCTCCGTCTCTCCACGGCCCAGAACACCGACGGACGAGGCGGTCGTCACCGTTTCGACGACCGTTTCGCCGACACCGACGCCGGCCACCGTTTCGGCTCCCACCGTTTCGTGGGCCACCATCCCGCCGGCCACCGGAGCTCCACCGCCAGCGGACTCGGACGCGTCTCAGATGGCCCTCGTCCGAGAGATGTTTCAGGTCATGGCGTCGTTTGCGACCAGGTTCCAGACCTCCACGCCTGCGGCCTCTGCGGCTCCGGTTCCGACCACCGCAAGCCCCGGGCATCCCGGCTCTGCCGCGGCCCCACCGACCTCCCGTGGGTCGAGTACCCGCTCCGCCGGCCCACCCAACCCGTCATGGTGTGGTCCGGACGTTGATGCGGTGGACGCCCATCCCGCCGGCCCGCCCAGGCCGTACTGGCGCGGTCCGGACGTGGACGAAAGACTGCCTCCCTCGTCCTCCGATGAGTCCAGCTCGTCGTCGGAGGAGGACGAGGGAGACGTCGACGCCGAGCGCACGCCGGAACAAGCCATCGGCTCGGTGGACCCACCGCGTGGTGAGGACCAGCGCTCACTGACCGCCATGCTCACGAGGCTCGGCACCGCCCTCAACCTGAGGGTCGACCAGCCGCCGTTGGAGGGTGAGGATCAGATGACCGCGAAGCTCGACAGGCGTGCCGTGCGACCGGTCCACATAACCATGCTCCCCTCCATGATGACCACGGCGAGGGCGACGTGGAAGAAACCTTTGGCGGCACACTCCGTTTCGTCCAGGCTCGACAGCATGTACCGGGTCCTGGACGAGAACGTCGAGTTCTTGCAGGCGCACCCCCTGCCGAATTCCCTGGTGGTCAAGGCCTTCCAGCATAGGACGGCCACCAGCGGATTCCCGGTCCCGTCGACGCCGGAGGGAAAGAAATTGGACGCGGTGGGGCGTAAGTTTTACGCCACCGGTTCCCTATTCTTTCGGGCCGCAAACTATTCGGCCGCCATGGGCCTGTACCAATCTCACCTCTGGGAGCAGGTGAAGGTTGAGACGGCTAAACTGCCCGCAGATGCCCAGAAGAGGATTGACGCGCTGGCCGCCGAGGGGGACTTCGTCGCCGAGCAGTTGATGCGCACTGCCCGGCATATCAACGATTATGCGGCAAAAGATATGGCCTCCGCAATCTACCTCCGTCGCCATGCTTGGCTCAGGGACACCTCCCTCGATGACGCTATGAAAAAGCTCATCGAGGAGTTTCCCTTCGACGGGCAGGGCCTCTTCGGTCAGGACACCGATAAGGTCCTGAATGAGATGCGCCAGACCAGTTCCACGGCGAAGTTCCTGGGGCTCACCACGCCGGCAACTTCCACCAGGCCGAGGTTCCAGCCCTTCACACGGCGGTTCCAGGGCAACCCACAGCAGCAGGGACCGGCGGAGCAGCCTAGATCCAGCTCCTATAAACAGCGGCGACAACACAAACCCCGCTACCGGCCCTACGGACAGGACAAGCGTTCGACCGCGAGGCCCAAGCCCCGCGTTTGAAGCTGCGACGGCCGAGTCTCTCTCGCTCCACATCCCGTACCTCCCCCTCCGGAACTTCCTCCAGGCATGGTCGGGCATCACGGACGACCAGTGGGTCTTAAAGATCTTGTCCTCTGGCTACGCCATCGAGTTCGTGCGGGTGCCTCGAGTAGGAAGACATCGTCTCACCACCTCGTCCCCCCATTTGGAGGAAGAAATAGCAACCCTTCTCTCCAAGGGAGCCATCGAGCGGGTAGCACCGTCCGACTGGGACAACGGCTTCTACTCGAGGTACTTCGTGGTCCAGAAGAAGGACGGAGGCCTTCGCCCTATCCTGGACCTACGCCGCCTGAACAAATGCATCCACACCAGGAAGTTCCGGATGGTGACCCTACAGACCGTCCTCCCCCTCATCAACAAAGGGGACTGGTTCACAGTCATAGACCTCAAGGATGCCTACTTCCACGTCTCCATCCTCGAGGAACACAGACGGTTTCTCCGCTTCCGTATCGACCATTCCGTGTACCAGTACCGATGCCTACCGTTCGGTCTGGCCACGGCACCGCGGGTCTTCACCAAATGCATGGCTCCGGTGGCTGCATTCCTCCGCCAACGGGGCATCAGGGTCTTCCCATACATCGACGATTGGTTGATCGTCTCCCCCACCAAATCGTCGGCCGTTCGGGACACACAATACACGGTTCACCTCATGGAGAGTCTCGGCCTCAGGATCAACTTCACCAAGTCGAAGTTGACTCCCTCCCAGCGCGTCGAGTACATTGGAGCGGTACTCGACTCGCTCATTACGAGAGCCTACGCCCCCCAGAAACGCTTACGGGACATTGCGCAGGGGGTGAGCGAACTGCGCACGAAACCGTGCATCCGGGCGAAGAAGGCTCAGAGACTTCTAGGCCTGATGGCCTCAACGACGGCAGTGATCCCCCATGCCAAATTGAAATTCAGGTCCCTGCAATCGTGGCTCCTTCACGAGTTCGACGCACTTCGGGAGAGCCAATGCAAACGGTTGACCCCATCTCCAGAACTGAGGGACCAACTGCTGTGGTGGTCCACACCACTCAACGTGGCCACGGGGAAGAGTTTCTACCCCCCGCAACCTTCACTGCAGATACTGACCGACGCGAGCAACCTCGGCTGGGGCGCTGCTTGCGGGACTCTCACGGTCAACGACGCCTGGGCACCGCACGAAACGGTGCACCACATAAATTACTTGGAGCTGCTGGCCATTTGGAAGGCCCTGCGCTCCTTCGAGACTCTGCTCACCGGCAAGGCGGTTCAAGTGGCCTCGGACAATACCACGGCGGTGGCGTACCTCAACAAGCAGGGAGGAACACGGTCCACCACCCTCTTGTACCTTGCAGTGCAGTTGTGGGAATGGTGCCTGGAGAGGCACATTTTCCCAATTGGAGTGCACATTCAGGGCACACTGAATGTCTTGGCAGACCACCTGAGCCGTCTCACCTCGACGACCCACGAATGGGAGCTGGACGACGGAGTGTTCCAGTCCCTGTGCCAGGTCTGGGGGACGCCGAGCATCGACCTCTTTGCATCGGAGTCCAACAAGAAACTCAGCAGGTACTGCTCCAGAGCAGGCATCGGACCGAACTCCGAGGGCGATGCCTTCATGAAACGGTGGGATCAGGACTATCTCTATGCCTTTCCTCCGTTTCCTCTGGTCCAGAAGGTACTCACCAGGATGCACCAACACAGAGCCAATGCAATTCTGGTGGCACCGGCGTGGCCGCGCCAACCCTGGTTTCCGCTACTGTTGCGCATGTCGTCACAGTATCGCACACTGCCGGAATCACCGACACTCCTCCAAATGGAGCAGGGCCAGCTGCACCATTCGGACCTGCCCAGCCTCCACCTCACCGCGTGGAGGATAACCCCAGACTGGCCAGGATCCTTGAACTAGCGCGGCGCCCTTCCACAAGGAAGTCCTACGCTTCCAAATACAGGCGTTTTTGTGCTTTCCTGGCCGCCCGGCAAACGCCCCCCACCCAGGTGGGACTGCAGGACATTTTAACCTACCTCCTCCAGCTGGCGGAGTCTGGCCTCAGCATCACCTCCATCCGAGTGCATCTCGCAGCAGTGGTAGCGCACTCTCCTGCTGGCTCGCCCGCTTCCGGGGCCTTCCGCGACCAAACGGTAAAGCGCTTCCTCAAGGGACTAAAGAACGCTTTTCCGCCGGCCCGGACACCGACGGCTCAATGGTCACTGTCCACCGTTCTCAACGCGCTCACCAGGACCCCCTTCGAGCCCTTGGCTACCGCCGATGTTCGTCTCCTCACATGGAAGACAGCATTCCTGGTGGCCATCACGTCTGCACGACGAGCTGGTGAGCTGGTTGCCCTGCGAGCAGACGCACCTTTTCTCCAGTTCTTCAACGACCGCGTCGTCCTCCAAGCGGACATCACCTTTCTACCCAAGGTGGTCTCCAAGTTTCACATGGCACAAACTATCTCCTTGCCAACCTTCTTCCAGAACCCCACTAACGCCCAAGAAAGGACTTGGCACACGCTGGATGTGAAACGAGCTTTATTGTTTTACACCAGCAGGACTAGAGAGTTCAGGAAGTCACAACGCCTCTTTGTGGCTTATGGGGGAAAGTCCAAGGGTGAACCCATCTCTGCTCAAAGGTTCTCCAAATGGATCACCTCTACCATCTACCTGGCCTACGAGTCAGCTTCACTGCCACCTCCACCGCATGTCAGGGCGCATTCCACCAGGGCGGTTGCCACATCCACTGCCTTTCTGGAGGGCACACCGCTTGAGGACATATGTAAGGCTGCCACCTGGTCCAGACCTTCCACATTTGTCCAGCACTACAGGGTGGACACCAGAGCCACTGCGGACGCCAGGCTTGGCCGTGTCGTCCTCACCAGAGGGCTCCGGACTCAACGCCCCTGACGGGTCCACCTACGGGTTCTTCAGCTCATCGTGGGATCATCTCATCCGACTGCCCACCGACCAAGTAAGTGTGAGCTTGCTAATCTCCCATGAGTGTGGATTCACAAACTATACGAAGGAGAAAGTTCGGTTTCACTTACCAGTGATAACTTTCGTTCTTCGAGTATATAGTTTGTGAATACACACTACCCACCCTGCCTCCCCTCTTGAGCTGCACGGATGAGATCAGTTGGTTTATCCTGTGCGTGGCTTAAGTATGGAACTGAGGTAAAATGGCGCGCGGGCGCCTCAGGGTGGGCGGTACGGTGGGCGGTCTTACCGCCAAAACTTTTGACCAATAGCTTTTCAAGCCTCCGATCGGCTGTTCTGCGCAGGCGCATAACCCATGAGTGTGTATTCACAAACTATATACTCGAAGAACGAAAGTTATCACTGGTAAGTGAAACCGAACTGTTCTGCGCATGAACAAATGGGTTCTGCGCATGTGCAAAGTTTTTTTTGCTGTGCATGCGCACCCGGCCCGGAGCAGTTCCTGTATTTTCTCCGGCGACACTTGACTGGTATGTCCTGTCCTGCAGAGCAGCTTTTAAACTGATAACTGGGGGAAAGCCGACAGGAGCTGGGCAGCATCCGGTTCGGGAAAGTGTGTACTTGGGTAGTGAGGAGGATGCAAAAATTACTGAGCAGAGCAAGGAGCTAGTCACTAGCATTCTAGCAGAAGGATGCAAGAGGCAGTCTAACAATGCAACTGGACACAAAAGACTGTGTCAGAAAAGCATATATAAATGCTTGTATACAAATGCCAGAAGCCTCCGGAACAAAATAGGGGAGCTGGAATACTTAGCAATAGATAAGAATATTGATATTATTGGTATCACTGAAACCTGGTGGACGGATGATAACTAATGGGATACAGTTATCCCAGGCTACAAACTATACAGGAAGGATAGGAAGGGGCAAACAGGAGGTGGTGTAGCCTTGTATGTCAAAGAAGTGATAAAATCGTATGAATTGGAATATCTAGGTGATTTGGAGTCACCATTGGAAGCTCTGTGGGTAAGAGTACCAGGCCACAAGGATGGTCTAACAGTAGGCATATACTATCGGCCTCCGACCCAAACTCTTGAGGGAGACTGGCAGTTGGAGAATGTTGTAAAGGAGGCATCCAAGAAGGGAAGCCTGGTTATAATGGGGGACTTCAATTACCCTCACATAGACTGGGTGAACTGTTGTTCAGCACATGATAAAGAGATAAAGTTCCTAGATATGCTAAATGATTGTTCCCTGGGACAGATGGTTGAAGACCCAACTAGAGGTACAAGAATCCTTGACTTGATCCTAAGTAATACTCAGGATCTGGTGCAAGATGTTAATGTGACTGATCCAATAGGGAACAGTGACCACAACTCAATTATGTTTAACTTGATCATAGACCGCAAGTCACTGATAAAATCTAACACAGAGACCTTAAATTTTCAAAAAGGAAATTTCCCAAAGTTGAGGAAACTAGTAAAAAAGAAGCTGAAAGGGAAAATTGAGAGAGTCCAAACACTCCAAGAGGCATGGAGGCTGTTTACAAAAACAATAACAGAGGCTCAATTGGAATGCATACCCAAAAGGAAAAAGGGCACTGCCAGGTCCAAGAGGACTCCAATGTGGCTTACAGGAGCTGTTTGGGAAGTGATCAAGAGCAAGAAAAGCTCATTTAGAAGATGGAAGGCTTGTCCAAATGAGGACAGCAGGCAGCAACATAAATTCTGGCAGAACAAATGCAAGGCAACAATCAGGAAAGCAAAGCAAGACTTTGAGGAGCGTATAGCTAAAAATACTCAGAGAAATAACAAAGACTTCTTTAAGTACATTAGAAGTAAGAACCCAACTAGGAAGGCCATTGGACCATTAGATGACAATGGAAGGCAAGGGGTTATTAAAGAGGAAACAGAGATTGCAGAGAGACTCAATGAATTCTTTGCTTCAGTATTCACTGAAGAAGACAGAGGCCACATGCCCAAAACAGAGCCTATCTTCGTAGGGAGGGAAACCGAACAATTAAGCCAGATAGAAATAACCAGGGAGGAGGTCCTTGCATGTCTTGTTAAGCTAAACACTAGCAAATCACCAGGACCAGATGGCATCCATCCACGAGTTCTCAGGGAACTTAAAGATGAAATTGCTGATCTCCTAGCCAAAATATATAATCTTTCCCTCAAATCAGGCTTTGTGCCTGATGACTGGAAGGTAGCGAATGTAACACCAATTTTCAAAAAAGGATCCAGGGGTGATCCAGGAAATTACCGACCTGTCAGTTTGACATGTGTCCCAGGTAAAGTGATGGAAACCATCCTAAAAGATAGAATTAATAGGCACATAGAAGAGAAGGCGCTGCTAAAGGAGAGCCAACATGGCTTTTGCAAGGGCAAATCATGCCTCACTAATCTGTTGGAATTTTTTGAGAGTGTCAACAAGCATGTGGATAAGGGGGATCCAGTTGACATTGTTTATCTGGACTTTCAGAAGGCTTTTGACAAGGTCCCACACCAAAGGCTCTTGAATAAACTTACCAGTCATGGAATAAAGGGACAGGTCTTGTCCTGGATCAGCAACTGGCTAAGGGACAGGAAACAGAGGGTAGCACTAAATGGACACTTCTCCAAGTGGAGGGAAGTCAAGAGTGGGGTCCCCCAAGGTTCAGTATTGGGACCCCTACTTTTCAACCTCTTCATAAATGATCTAGAAGTAGGAGTAAAAAGCAAGGTAGCCAAATTTGCTGACGACACTAAATTATACAGGGTAGTGAAAACTGTGAGAGATTGTGAGGAGCTCCAGAGGGATCTCTCGACACTGGGGGAGTGGGCAAAACAGTGGCAAATGAGTTTCAACATTAGTAAGTGCAGAGTGATGCATGTTGGGGCAAAGAACCCCAATTACACTTATAAACTGATGGGGTCTGAACTCTCTGCGACAAACCAGGAAAGGGACCTTGGTGTCCTGGTGGACAACTCAATGAAGGTGTCAACCCAGTGTGCCTCAGCAGTGAAAAAAGCAAACTCAATGCTAGGGATCATTAGGAAGGGTATAGAAAATAAGTCAGCAAGTGTCATTTTGCCTCTTTATAAATCTATGGTGAGGCCCCATCTGGAATACTGTGTACAGTTCTGGTCGCCATACCTCCAGAAGGATATTATGGAGCTGGAAAAAGTGCAGATGAGGGCAACCAGAATGATTAGGGGACTGGAACACCTTCCTTACCATCTGAGGCTGCAACGGTTGGGCCTCTTCACTCTTGAACGACGACGTCTAAGAGGTGACCTGATTGAAGTTTATAAAATCATGCACGGTGTGGACAAAGTAGATAAGGAAAAACTGTTTTCCCTATCGCATAACACTAGAACTAGGGGACACTCCATGAAACTTTTGGGTACTAGTTCTCAAACAAATAAGAAAAAGTACTTTTTCACCCAGAGGATTACTGGTCTATGGAACTCCCTGCCAGAAGAAGTGGTGACAGCTGTCAGTCTTGACAGCTTTAAGAAAGGATTAGACAAGTTCATGGAGGACAAGAGTATCAATGGCTATAATTATGGATACTTAAGGACAACCTCCGGGTTGGAGAGATAGGCAGGATATCTCTCAATATCATTTCCAGGGAATCCTAAGCAGGTGAAGGCATCTGCTTGGGAATACCCTGAAGGAAATGGTGAGCCACTGTGTGAGACAGAATGCTGGACTGGATGGGCTGTGGCCTGTTCCAGCAAGGCTGTTCTTATGTTCTTATGTTCTTATGTCCTTCTCACCCAAGGGTATGGAATACTGACTGCCCTGTAGGAATAGCGCTTACTAGATTTATTGTGAGTTTTTCATGTGCTTTCCATGCTATTGTTAATCTGTCTTGGGAAGATTTGTATCCTGAAAGGTGGAGTATAACTAATTGTGATAAATGATACACTTGCTTTCAGTTACGATTTCAGATGCATAGAAGAAATAGGAAATACAGCAGTCCATCGGGGTGGGGGAGTCAGAAGCCAACCAGACTGTACCTTTATTGGGTACAGTCCTGAAAATGCCAACTCCAGGGCTGGCATGGTTAACCTTGTTTGGAGGGAGTCAAGGACAGGAGGCATTTTAGGGTCCTGGTCTTTCAGGGCCACACTGCCACTGTTTTCAAAATAGTGAAGAAGCATTCTTCTGCAGTCATGATAATTCTTTAGCTTGCTGGATATTATACAAAGAAGAGTGGAACTAGAAAAAGAAACTTGGGTCACTGTGTGAGCCACAAAGACTGCATTTAGGCTAGTTTTACTCTACATTGTGGAAGGCGATTGCAAACTCATAAAACAGCCTGTTGAAGGATGGCGAATATGATGGAACTGACACCATTCCATGCATCCTTTCTGGTTGGGTGGAAGGGTGCAGGCTTTTCTCTTATATTCCCAGTGCATATATCCTTCCACATTTCCCCTCCGTTAATACCAATTGGAAAGAAATTAGAGATGCCAACTCCAGGGCTGGCATGATTCTTAGCTGTTATTTGGACATGTGTCAAGGGCAAGGGGCAGCTTTGGATCTCAGGTTTCCAGGGCCACTGTGTCTATCATTTCCTCACAATTAGCATTTATGACAGATGCATATCATACTCTTAGTAGAGATCCTCTAGCTGCAGGATTGGTTAGATCAGCTTGAATGTACGGACGGTTGCTGGGACAAAGAGATGGATAGTGTCCGATTTCTTACTTTTTTTACATAAAATCTAGTCATTGCTGACTGTTGTTTAAAAATGCTAGGTTAATACACTTGATGGACTTAAATGATGCTGTAGTGGTTAATCGTAAGGGTATATTCCCACCAAAAAGAAGACATTTAAATATGAATTTGCTGGCAAAAAATGATTTATAGAGGTTTGCTTCTGTTAACCTGGAATAGGGGCTACATAGTTTTGAATGTGACCTTGTTCCAAAAATAAATGAAATAAATTTGTGATAGGGATCATAACAGGTAACGGGGCTTGATTCAGATTTAGCAATTGTAAACGTAAAAATATCTACCTTTTAAAAATGTACAATGGCTGTTCACCTTCTTAGATCTTTGAACTAGTTGGCCCATGCATATAAACCATCACTATAGGTGCTGTTCTTAAGAGTCAAATCTATCTCTCCTACCAGCTGGCAACTTCTGGGGAAGAACACTTTCTGCCATCTCAAGTTCTACAGACCCTACCAGCTATGATGGGTTTGGACCATTTATGCCTGGTTTTGAACTGATTCCGTACAATGACTTGCCCGCACTAGAGGTACATTGTTTTCAGTTCTGTGAATTAATGTGCAGTAATACCCCGGTTAACGTGTGCACCACACAACGTTAAAACCAGATAACGTTGGGGAATTGGAGGACAACTTTTGCAAATGCGATACAAATTTTTTTCTCAAATTTCCTCTGGAGATCTGTGCCCCAAAGCCCACAGGCCTGCGGGCTTTGGGGCAGAGATCTCCAGAGGCCCCCTTGCTGTCCCGAGGTTTGCCTCAGAAAAACAAGGGGGCCTCCGTAGACCCAAGCGTCCGATCCCCAGTTAAGCATCGGACGCCCGCCTTGCCTTCCCTGAAAGGAAGCCGGCAATCGGAGTGCCCAAACGCCGGCTTCCTTTCGTGGAAGGCAGGGCGGGCTGCTCAACTCGCCTTCCCTGAAAAGAAGCCAGTGATCGGAGTGCCCAAACGCCAGCTTCCTTTCCTTTGGGTGAGAGCAGGCGCGCACCCTCTCACCGAAAGGAAAGCGGCAATCCGACACTCAGACCGCTGGTTTCCTTTGGGTGAGAGCAGGCATGCGCCCTCTCACCCAAAGGAAACAGCAATCTGATGGAGGCAATGCTCGCCGGAGAGCGAAGCCCCAAAGTCAGCAGGGCTGGTCTCCGCCTGGGAAGGCGTTTCATAGGCGCAGACCAGTCCTGCCGACTTTGGGGCTTGGCTTGATCCGTCTGCCTGTTTGGAAAGGGCAGCAGGGATTCCATTCATAAAATCCCCGCTGCCCTTTCCAAAGAGGCAGGCAGATCGATCCCCGGTTCCCTTTCCTCTCCGGGCTGTTTTTTAACGTTGTGCAATCAATATATCGCACAATGTTAAAAACTAGATAACGCTAAGACTTGTATTACTGTATTGATTTTTTCCCTGTGTATCTTTTGCCTCCTCCCCACCTTTCTTTTCTTCTTTTTGTTTCTGTTTTTGTCTTGGAAATCTAATTGAAAGGCACATTTCCATGAGAACGAATGGTGGTGCCATTGCATTTGCAGAGGTCATATTTTGCAACTCAGCAATGACAGTTTGGTAAACTACAACCTGTTTTATTTTGAATGGTCTCTAACTGCAGGATTGATTGTTGATAAACCTGTTATAGTAAGGTAGTAAGGATGTAACCTGTACCCCAATTGTCCCACCTTATGGGTAGTGAGGAATTGGAGGGTAATACCTGCTTGTAGTATTAAAATATTTTTCTGTATTTAGCTGTTTACATTGCAGACTATTTTTTAAGTTAGTACATGCATGCCTGTTTAGGAGTTAGATACTTACAGGTGTTGCTGTTGAGGCTAAAACAACATCTTTTAGTTTATTTAATAATTTTGTTTTCATTACAATATGCTTCTCTCTAGCGTGCACTTCAGGATCCAAATGTAGCAGCTTTCATGGTTGAACCCATTCAGGGTGAAGCGGGTGTGATTGTTCCTGACAAAGGTTATTTAACAGGCGTTCGAGAACTTTGCACAAAGCACAATGTAAGTAATTCACTGCACTTAAAGGAGGACATTTTGGCTTTGGAAAGTGACCAAGTCTTTCAACCAATTAATACAATGGATTACCTTTAGTCCAAAGATAGTAATCTTCTAATGCTATTATTAATTTCAAGGTACTATACTAGTTTGTTTTGGACCTTGCTTTTTAGCAATAACAATTACACTTATATACTGTACAGTTAGGTACAGTGGTACCTCATACAACGATTTCAATCTGTTCCACGGGGCTCGTTATTATACGAAACAATTGCTATACGATACATGCATCGTTTAGCGATTTCCCCTATGGGATGCATTGTACAACGTTTTTTTTTCCCTGCTAAGTGGTTTTTCCCATTGAAAAATTGTTGTACGATTTTTTCCATAGGGAAAATTGTTATGCGGGACGCCATTCCCTCCAAAACCTAATTGTTATGCAGTTTTGTTGCTATACGGGGCAATTGTTGTATGAGGTTCCACTGTATATCTTTCCCTTTTTTTGTTTTGAATCCTAGTAGCACAATGTAATGAATAGTTTCTTGAATTTTCCAAGGATCCAGCAGTAAGTGTTGCAGAATTTTTGGAGAACCCAGAGTTTTTATTTTCTCACCAGTGACTTTAACCTTTTTCCTGGTAAAATAGTTTTTTCAAACTTTTTCATTGCTCAACCCTTCTTCCTTATCAGTCCTTAAGTAGACAAAGTTACTGGACTATGGTTTGTGTACCATTTAAGTTTGGACTTTATTCTACTTGGGGGCAAGCAGTCTTTACTTTTCAGAGTATTTATTAGACTATTTCCAGATAACAACTTTATTTCCTTTGGGTATGTCAGTGGTGAATCTGGCTTTGTGGAATGTTTATGATATACAGTGGTACCTCGCTTAAAGAGCATAATGCGTTCCACTGGATTGTTCTTTAAGTGAGTTTGCTCTTTAAGCGAAACACCATTGTAAGTGACCAATTGTGACTTCTGGGGGGGGGGGAATTGCGAACCCCAATTTAGTTGTTAAGCCAGTTTTTGGTTGGTTTTAGTTAAGCCATTCACAGAAAATTCTGCTCTTTTTAAGCGAGTTAGTCTCTAAGCAAGGCACTCTTTATGCGAGGTTTTACTGTACAATAAAACCCCTCCTTATGTAAAAAGTCTGTTCCGTAGGCTTTTATGTAAATCAGTTATTTACTTAACTCGAAGCAAGCCCATGGGAAAAATGAATTTTTACATAACTCGAAGCAAACCCATAGGAAAAATGAATTTTTTACTTAACTCGAAGCAAACCAATAGAAAAAGGATATTTATGTAAATCAAAGCAAACCCATAGGAAAAATGAATTTTTTACATAACTTGAAGCAAACCCATAGGAAAAATGAATTTTAACGTAACTCGAAGCAAACCCATAGGAAATTGTGTTATGTAAATCGGGACATTTATGCAAATCGGGACATGGTTTTAGTGCAAAAATCATTATGTAAGTCAAATTTTATGTAACTCGAGGCATATGTAAGTTGGGATTTTACTGTGCAAAAAGTCCATTCCACAGCGAGTTTTGTAACTCAAGTTTTTGCGTAACTCGAGGCATCCCCATAGGGAGGCACAGGAAAAAGCACACACAAAAAAAGTAATTTAAATGGGGCGATCTCCTTACCTTTGCTACTGCTTCCACGTGCTTCTCCAGAGTGGGAACCATGTCACTGCCACAGCTCCACTACCCCTGCCACCTATGGGAGGGTCAGGGGACCCAATCTGGGCTGTTTCCAATGTCCCCCGACCTTCCCGGGAAGTGCTGCAAGGCAAAACCTGCAGCCGACGAAGGACTCCCCCCAGTGTTTTGCCTTCAGCATCACCTGGGAAGGTCGGGAGATGCTGGAAACAGCCCGTTTCCCCCCCCTATTCCGAGCTCTCTGCTGCCCCTGCTACTGCTGGGAGGGCCGGGGGACCCGATCCAGGCTGTTTCCGGCATCCCCCGACCTTCCCGGGCAGTGTTGCAAGGCAAAACCTGCAGCCAACGAAGTTGTTTCCCCCCGGCCTTTTGCCTTGCAGCACCGCCTGGGGACCAGCTGCCTCCACCGCCGCCATGGTAAGTCACTTCTTGAGACTTCCGATGGTGGGGGAGGATGGATTTTTAGTGATCAAAATGGCAGCAGCGTCATTTTGATCTCTAAAGACTTGTGTCAGGGTTTTGCTGATTTTCGTAAATTGGGGCATTTCCGTAAATCGGGGCATGAAATTCATCACAAAACCCTTTTGTAAGTCGAATCATTCGTTACTCAAGGCATTTGTAAGTCGGGGTTTTACTGTACTCACTTTATCATACACAGGAAGTTAGATATAAACATATGGGCCAGATACCATTTTTCACCTCTGCTATAAAGCTTTTCCCCCCTGTTTAAGATTGACCCTCCTACCTTTGTATGATCGGTATGTTTCTAAACTCTCTCTCTGTGTATAGGCCAGATACCATTTTATTTCTGGTAGTTTGGAACAGAATAGGTGGGAACAATGGGATGGATTTAATATGCTTTAAAAAGTATTCTGGATATGAATAGCATCTCATACATTGATCTCTTTAAAAACAAAACAGGTTCTCTTTATTGCTGATGAAATTCAGACTGGATTAGCTAGGACTGGAAAAATGCTGGCTGTTGATCATGAAAATGTTAGGCCAGATATTATCTTGCTTGGAAAGGCTCTTTCTGGAGGCCTGTACCCTGTAAGTATTGCTTCTTTTATGACAAAGTATTCTGAATGTCTCTTTGGAGTTTTCAACAAATTAAGTATAAAGTGGCTGTAAGGAAACATCAGCGATGGGGGTGAATTTGAACAGATGACTCATCTAGTGTACAAATTCATACAGTGCGGCAGTGCTCCAGCAAAGCCTGTTTTAAAAAAGCCACATGGAAAGGAAACGGACATAATAATATATCTAAGAAGGACACTAATGTTGTTGTATCCATAGCAGATTTTTCTTCTTCTGTAGAAGAGGCAATGTTAGCTTTCCCATGTTGCCTTTGAGGCATTATAGACCTGCTGATGCAATTCTTCTTTGGTACAACATTTTAAATGTAGGAAGCAACTGTGAGATCAAGAAACACCCTATAGCAATTCTTTTAAACTCAGGAGAAGACAGGAAGAAGGATCTGTGATACAGTCTGTGAAAAATGGTAGAAAGACCAGTGGATCACTGAATCACAGGGAAAAAATACTCATAAGTGCATAGCTTGCACCTTAGTCTTTTCTTGTTGGGTACATGGCTAGGCTTAACATGACTTTCACCTATGCTTGATTAGAAATGCACTGATTTTTGCTAGAGAGGAGAAACCGGTGGCCGTTCAGATGCTGCTGGATTGCATCTCCCTTCAATCCTCATCATTGGTCATAGTAGCAAGGGCTCATAACAAAAGGAGAGGCAGAGGTTCTTCCATCCCAGTTTTATCCAGTAAATTAATGCTAGTTAAATTGAAACAGCCGTTCAAAAGCAAGAAATTGCAAGTAGATAAATAGGTACCCCTTCGGTGGGAAGGTAAGCAGTGTTCTGCACACTTCGGTGTCTATTGATGCCTGCCACATGTCTGTAGAAACATCTGCAGACACAGACAATGCTGGCTCTTTGGTTATAAACAGAGATGAACACTGAACCCTAGAGTCGGATTCGACTGGCTTTCAAGCAAAGTTGACCTTTACATTGAAACAGACAGCTGCATCTCCTTCCAAGGCAACAAGAAATCTTTTTCTGAAAGCAACAGGGCATAAAAGTAAACTGTTGAGTATTGCAACTTTGACTCTGTTTAAAAACAATATCTCTGCAGGTGATAGGGAGCCATGTTTAATGAATATTTTATCTGGCTGCAATTCAGTGAGATTTCTACAATGCTATGATACCAAAGAATATTCACTTTGAAGGTTTTTAACAAGTCTTACCTTATAGGTTTCGGCAGTGCTGTGTGATGATGAAATTATGCTCTCCATAAAGCCTGGAGAACATGGTTCTACATATGGAGGAAACCCACTGGCCTGTCGAATAGCCATGGCAGCGCTTGAGGTATACAAATAATAAGTTTTCATAATGCTAGTAAAGCTGCCTTGCTCCCTTTGTGAACAAGGTGAAAAAGTATGCTTGCAAGCCTTGAGAAACTCTTTGTCTCTTGATGTGCTAGAGCACTTCGTGGGGGCTTCTGGAGCTGCTGGCTTCAGGAGAGAGAAGGAATTCCCCCTCTCCTGGTTGACCTGGGAGAAGTAACCGGTAAATGGATTTTTTCTAGTAAAGCTGCAAAAACATGGTAACATTTGGGCATCCTATTTGCAATTTCAGGTAACTTTTTCATAAACCTTGATAAAACTATTTTAAAAAATCACAATTTTAATTTCAAATAATAAATACAGTACTGCCGAAGAATCATGTATCTTCATGTCATGTCTGTCTTTCAAGATGGAATATATCTATATCTATAAGAAGGTGGATGGGTGGTGAGTGTCCGACATTAGCGCCTACACCCAGCCCAAACATCCTGTACCGAGCCGCCCACACTTACCTTAAAACTGAACTCACAACGCTGCAAGGGTCCCGAAACAGAAAGTGGGGCAAACGCCCCACAAACACAAACAACAACAAACCTACACGTCCCAGCATCCTCTGCGCAGCGCCACCCCTCAGCCAATCAGGCTGAAGGACGCGAGCGCGGAGGAAACCGGGAAAGCCGGCACGCGCAAAATAAAAAAACGCTTCATGCAGCGGGAGCGCAAGGACGCCGGAGGCGGACGCAGCACTTCACTGCCCTAAGGGAAAGGGGAAAACGGAAGACCTCCGCCTCCCCCTTCCCTGCTTCTCCCCCACCCTAGGCAGGGAAAGGGGGAAATAAACGATTCCGCCTCCCCCCTTCCCTCCCTACTCACCCGGGCACAGCCTCCACACCTGCAGCCTCCTCTCTCTCCCCCCTCTCTCACTCTCCCCCCTCTCTCTTCGCCCCCTCTCTCTTCTCCCTCTCATCCCCCTCCCCTCTGTGTATTGTGTGTGTATTGTGTGTGTGTGGTTGTGTTGTGTTGTGTGTGTACCTCCCAATACCACCCATCCACCAACACATAAATTAAAGCTGCCCGGCCGGGCCGGGCAAAAAATCCTTGTGCGCGTGTACGCACACACACACGCACACACGCACACACAGAGGTACCTCATACAACAATTTTAATCTGCTCCACGGTCTTCTTGTTGTATGAAACAATTGCTATACAATGCATGCATCGTATAGTGATTTTCCCTATGGGATGCATCGTACAACAAATTTTTTTCGCTATGTGGTTTTTCCCATTGAAAAATTGTTGAACAATTTTTTCCATAGGAGAAACTGTTATGCATGACATTTCCCCCCAAAACTTAATTGTTATACGATTTCATTGCTATACAGAGCGATTGTTGTATGAGGTTCCACTGTATATATGTTTTTTACTGAGTTACTCAATTGCTAGGATAGTTTTATAATGAGAAATCATAAAAGTGTGTATTTACATCTCTGAGATGATTCCCCAGTGTTCAGCTTTCTTGCCTTTAATTCATGTTGCTGCAGGTAATTGAGGAAGAAGAATTGGTGAAAAATGCAGAAATCATGGGCAGTTTATTGAGGAATGAGCTTATGAAGACACCATCAGATATTGTGACTTGTGTCAGAGGAAAAGGATTATTAAATGCCATTGTTATTCGAGAAACCAAAGGTAAGACTATTTGTTAAGAGTTTTATTGCATTCAAAGGCTGTTTACACTCCTGTAAGGAAACTCTGCAAATTCCCATTAAGAAGCACTAGCATAATATCATTGATATTATTAATGTCGATGTTTGAGCAGAGGATTTGTAGTTCTATGCTTGTTTTTCCCATTTAAAAAAGGAGGGGGCAAAGATATGGTTTTCAGTAGAAAAGAAGAAACACGCACCTGTCTTTTATAGAGGGAAATGACGATCGTGAGGTAAAATGGTTTTGGCTGAAGCAGGATCTCCAATTGAAGGCTCATGGCAAAACTGATACCTGCTTCCAAAAACAATATAAGCAGTGGCTCTTTTGGAAAGATTCATAAAACAAATCCTTGTCTTTTTAAAATATGAATGAATGAATTTTAATTTATATACCACAATTCTCTGCCCAAGGGGCGACTCAATGCGGTTTACAAGTTACAAGTTCACAAGTTACAGCATAGAAAATAATCACAAAAAATACAGTATGCCACAGTGCAATACAATAAATACAATAAAAATACAGTTACACAATAAAAACAATTAAATTCAAAACCCTATTCAAAAATACAAATACATAGCCCATACCTAGCAACAAGAATACAGTGTACAATAATACAAATAAATTAACAAAATATCAAGGTACATGGTAATGCCCTATACAAAAAGTCCAAACTCCTAACACAGCATACATCATAATAACATACAGTAACAATGTATTGTAGACAGACCCTTCCAACCCCCGGGATGGGGGATGGGCTCCGAATGCACCGGCAGGTGTTTCGAGTCCAGGTGCTCGGAGCCAGCAGGCCTCCTCGCCCTGACCTAATCCAAGTCCATGGGTGGTGGCGACAAAAAGTCCTTTTCCTTTAAAGGCCTACCTGGCCAAGAGGAGGGTCCAGTCTCCGGGGTGAGGCGGTGGCGGCAGATCTTAAAGCTGCTCGGGGCCCCCATGCAACTATTACCCCTTCTCCTCTCAGAGCCCACCCGGCCATTCTCATCTCCACCCTCCTGCCGAAGCGGCCGAGGGCGGGCGATCATGGAGATATAGCTGTATCCATATGGACACAAAATATTTTTCTAGACTGTTTAATAATGAGTTTTGAAGGCATCTATTTTTTATTATTGTTGAAAATGAAGTGAAATTGCAATTTATTTCCTGTTTCTTTCAGATTAGCGTGTAGTTTAAATTGACTAAATATGATTATTTGAAATTTTTCACAGACTACAATGCATGGAAAGTGTGTCTGCGACTTCGTGACAATGGACTGCTGGCAAAGCCAACACATGGTGATATTATTCGGTTGGCTCCACCCCTAGTGATCAAGGAGGATGAGATTAGAGAGTGCAGTGACATTATTCACAAAACCATGTTATCTTTCTGAAGGTACACGGTTCAAAGTCTGCCTACAGTTTTATTTCATAGTGTTCCTGCAAAAGCAGTATTCTGGAGCACCCTGCCCTTCTTGGTTATAGTATTTTTAATCTTGTCAAATATGAAACTTGTCTTCTGATATCAAATAGTTCTACCCCCCCAATTATGGATCAAAAGAAATATTTTTTCCCTCTATTGTGACTTTGGAAAATGTCTTAGACTTCATCCAATGAATTATGTTTATGAACTTTTAAGGAACTTTTCCTTACGTTTCATCCAAAGTGTAAGTTATATAAATCAGAGTACCAAATCCTAAGAATGTGTTAAAAATCTTTGGCATCTTCTTTATCATTTGGTGCTGAGTAGAGGACTGAGATCTCACTGCTGGTGCTAATGATTGTACCTTGCATGGAAAACATCACTTCAGAAGATCAAGAAAAGCAGAGCCTTTCAACTTTCAGAGTATTGATTCATGAAGGTCAATCAACTGAGATATCATTCCAATCATGTTTTGTGATTGTAATAAGCAGGTACTCTTTGTTTTAAGCCGAGTAGCATTGGATGCTCTGATTCTTGAACTTGTGATCATCTTGAATGTAAAGTTTAAAAAAATCCAGTTTTTATTTGAATGGGAATAGAACATTTTGTTAATAAAATTAATGATTAGAATGATGTCTGAGAGATTTGTGATTTCATATTGGGAACTATTTCAATTGGAAAGGCTTAAAAGGATGTAACATCTTTATTTTTCTCCTGCGGTTATAAAAATTATGTTTTATGGTGCTTGAAGTTTTCTCAGCTATCTTTATCTTGGTGAGTCAAAACTCTTCTTTGACTGATACATATGTCTACCTATTATATCAGACTAACTACACTGATTTCCAACTCAGCCATTCAAATACTTTCACTAGAAGGTGATGTTGGGCTGATTATAGATGTTTTCTTTCTGATACTGCAATGCTGATATATCAGATAGTAAGAAATTATTTTCCTTTGGACAAGAGAGCTATGCAGACATAACAGTATTGTAAAATGTTTTACCCAAAACTAAGCAAGCACAGCTGTACGCAAGCATATAAGTACTTCTTCAGGAGTCAGCAAATCTTCAAAGAGGGCTTTTGCACGTCTCCCAACAGGCTTACAGTCTGAAATGGCCATCTGTCTCATTTTGTCCAGATTTGAAGAGCAAGACTGTGCTTTGTCACCCCTCACTCACAAGACTCTTGACTGCTTATCTTTGATCCTGCCATACTGGTTAAGGATTGTGAATGGATTCTTGCCTCTAGGAGCATGGATTATGTTCCTGCCCACCATCAGGGCATCACCTCTTTCTGCACCCAGAAATCACAGCATGCACCACAGCCACCTATTCCTGACTACTTTAGCTTGTTCTGCTAAGCTTCTTCTCCTGTACTTTAAATGCCACCAGGCAAGGACGTCCTTTGTAAGATAATCCATTGGTTGGGCAAGAGGAAGAAAATGTTTCTGTCTTGAATCAGAACTCTCCAAATTCCATGATCAATGTGCCAGTACTGATTGAGTTGTTACTAGAGTTGTTTGTTGTTATGTACTGCTAAGTTGATACCAACCTGTGATGACCTTATGAATGAGCAATCTCCAAAATATTCTGTCCTTAACTGCCCTGCCCTGCTTTTATAAATTTATAATTTATAAATTATAAATTTTTATAAATTCAAGCCATGAAATAAAAAGACGACTGATTCTGGGGAGACAAGCTATGAGAAACCTGGGGAACATAGTGAAAAGTAGAGACATCACCTTGACAACAAAAATCTGCATAGTCAAAGCATTGGTTTCCCCGGTGGTAATGTATGGGTGTGAGAGTTGGACCATTAGGAAAGCTGAACGCAGAAAAATAGATGCCTTTGAGTTGTGGTGTTGGAGGAGAGTTTTGAGAGTCCCCTGGACAGCGAGGAGAACAAATAGGTCGATCTTAGAGGAAATCAACCCTGACTGCTCCTTAGAAGGTCAAATAGTAAAGATGAAGCTAAAGTACTTTGGACATCAAATGAGGAGAGAGGATTCACTTGAGAAAGCCTTGATGCTGGGAAAAGTGGAGGGCAAAAGAAGAAGAGGGCGACCAAAGATGAAATGGCTAGATGGCATCGTGGACGCAGTGGGCACAGAGCTGGGCAGGCTGAGGAGGATGGTGGAGAACAGAGGTGCCTGGAGAACAATGGTCTATAGGGTCGCAAAGGGTCGGAATCGACTGTGCGACTGAACAACAACAACAACCAAAGCCAATTCTGCCAAGCACTGATCGGCTAATGTACTGACATAGGCTTCTGGGAATTGAGGTCCCCTTGTGGGGCATGGGTCCCATATTGGTAAACACTGCTTTAGGGAGTCAGTCCCATCTCATATGTAGAAGTACTCTTTTTCTGCTTTATTCAATTTCCCCCAGCAATTTTGCTTCTCCAGAGAATCTTGCCTTCTTATGATGTGTCTGAAGTAAGGTAAAGTTATCCCTTGTTGAAAAACCAGTCATATCCTAATCTATGGTGCCGTGCTTATTTCTGTTTACAGTCAAAGAGCCAGCGCTGTCTGCATCTGCAGACATTTTTGTGGTCATGTGGCAGGCATGACTAAATGCTAGAGCACACAGAACACTGTTATTTTTCCCTCCGAAGTGGTACCTATTTATCTATTTGCATTGTCTTGCTTTCAAACTGCTATGTTGGCAGGAGATAGGACAGACGACGGGTGCTCACTCTGTCGTGCAGCACTCAGGTTTCAAACTGCTGATCTGCTAGATTGGTAGGAGGCCCGAAGTAAGACAGCCTCAATTTCATCATTTTTGCCTCCCATGTTAGATAAGGCTTGATTTGCTCTAGGACCCATTTTTTTCCTGACAGTCAAGAGTGTCCACAAAAGGAACGAAAACTCATAGCAATATTTTGACATGTCAGTAGCATTTCATGTTTCCCAGGGATTACTGTTAAGGAGGGGATTCTTAAGAAAATAGATGCTTTTACTGCATTTCAGCTATCCTTTTCTCAGTATTAGGGTGTTGACAGTATAAAAGTTTTTTTTAAAGGTAAGGTATTTACAGATACGTTTGAAATAATTAAAATTAGGGAAGTTAAATGTACCCGAAAGCTGAAAATGAGGAATCCATCTAATGGGTAGTTGTAGTTTGGACTACATGAACAAATTTTAACATACAAAATAATATTTATAGTTCTTTTGAAAGTGCATCTTGAAAGTATAACTATTCTGTCTATATGCAGTATGTGATGGTATAAGAAACCACCCCGTAGTAGTTGCCACTTGTATGCACCACATTGTTATCAACTAGAATTTGCAGAAATGTGTAACTATTGAATAAATTAAGTTGATCCATAATATATATTGTATTTGATATACTAGTTCATACTAGCTTCATAGTAGCTGCCACGTATATGTACCATGTTATGTTGCAAATTAGAATTTGACAGAACGCCAGTGTTGAATTAGTTGATCCAATATATTTATATAGACTTACAGTTTGTTATATTCAGTGTTATGTACCATCAGATGACCTCTTGTCAAGGTCAACCCTGTGCATTGGTGACTTCCAAAATGTCCTGTCATTAACAGTCTTTCTCATCTATTGAAAATCAAGGCCGTGTCTTCCTTTACCGGCCCAAACAATCTCATACTTCATCATATTTTCCTAGCATCATTGTCTTTTCCAGTTGAGTCTTCTAATGATGTCCCCCCTACTTAAAGAGCAATTGCTTACATCAATATATAGGCTACAGGTATTGGTAGAAAAGAACAAATAACCTGATTACAAATTTTATTGTGTCCAGCTGGGGAAACTGGTGCCAAGTGTCTCATTCAGAAGGTATGCATTCTGTTGTATCTCTGTGTTTCCCATGCTTGTCTTTCTCTTTGAGACATAACTAAGGCTGGAAAATCCTATCATAAGGTACTAATGCAGTGACATAAAAAGGTACTATAAACAAGTCCTAAAGTAGTATTTACTAGTAGATCCGACAGGTAGTTGTCATTAAGAATACATACTAGAAGGTTATCTTATATTTATCTGAGTGGTGTATCCACCAGGAGGGCGGGATATAAATGTGCAAAAATAAATAAAAATAAATCGGAGAGGTAGTTTCGCATAGAAATGTTGAATTAGTGAACACGGCATATCCTTTTCCCTTCAATGTTTTATGTTTTAATTTTCAGAGAGGCTGTCTATTATAGCATCATCATCATAATCATCACACAAGATCTCCTGGTTTGGTCATTTTCTAGAGATTCTTCCTGTTTGAGGCCCTAGTGCAGGGGTTCCTAACCTATGGCCTGCAGTTCGGATCCAGCCCCCAACGCCAACTCATCCAGCCCACGCCACCCGCACCACTCCTAGAAGTGGAAGTAAAATGCACTTGTGCATGCACAAAACGTCATAAATGACCCACACAGCATTCTGCACATGCATGGGCATGTTTTACTTCTGCTTCCAGGTGGGAAGAACCACGGGACTGGCCCACTCAACCATATTGCTGACTTGTGGCCCGAAAAGGTTGGGAACCCCTGCCCTAGTGTGACACTCGTACATTCGTTTCCCCGAATGGGTTGGTAGCCCATTGCTGGCTTCTGACCAAAGAAGTGCTAGTTTTGGTCCACCCCAAGTATTTCATTTCTTAGGTGCTACCCATCTCTTGGGGGACTGCAGTGGCTCAAGTGGCTAAGTGGCTGACTAGGAAGCAGAAGGTCAGCAGTTTGATTCCCGAGTACTGCAGGACGGAATGAGCTCCCGTCTTTGTCCCAGCTCCTGCCAACCTAGCAATTTGAAAGCAAGAAATTGCAAGTAGATAAATAGGGAGCACTTTGGTGGGAAGATAACAGCACTCTGTGCACTCCGGTATCTAGTTATGCCTGCCACATGACCACATAAATGTCTGCAGAAGCAGACAGTGCTGGCTCTTCAGCTTTGAAACAGAGATGAGCACTGAACCCTAGAGTCGGATATGTCTGGCTTTCAAGCAAGGGAAACCTTACCCATCTCTGGGAGATCTGCAACCTGGGGAGGCGCCTATTAGATGGGAGACTCATAGCTCCGCACATTCTGTCTATTATAAGAAATTATTTAATTGTTTGAGAAATGACAGGAATAAGAAAATAAATATTCCTCTGTTCACTCAGGTCAGGAGGTTGATTAGTTTTGCTTAGAACAAGATAAATACATCACAATTTCTCAGTCACTCTTTGTCTCTTTGTTTTTGGTGCTTTTTAGTAAGCAGCCAGAAGGTGGTGCCAAATCCTTGTTTTTGATAGTTGTTGGTTAGTTAAATGCCATTGGAACCGATTTATAGTGACTAATAGGCTGTCAAGGTAACCAGTATATTTAAGGTATGGTTTCACTAGTTCCACTCACCCACAGAGTTCCCATGACCATGTGGGGAATCAAATCCTGGTTTCCGGAGTCCTAGTAAGGCACTTTATCCACTTACACCATATTGGGTACTGAGGTGGAAAAATTGAAGACGGAAAACTGTGCTCATCTTTAAGTAGGAGTCATTCATAGTAAACTTTGATCTGCCTTGGGTCCCATAGGTCTTTTGTTAGAAAACATCCATCCAGTTATTTTAAAACAATACCACAGCAGACAATAAAAATATCAGTTCAACACAGAAAAACCAGCTACAGAATGCTTCCTTGTAGAAGCAGAAGAGAATACATTTTCTCTCTCTTTTATATAACAGAATTATAATTTGATGAGCAACTGAGTGCCAACAAATAAAGCTGGCATGATTTATTATGACGGGCACTAGATTTAGACTGGGATGATGTGTGGACATTTTCTGTTTATGCCACAAACACATTCATTACATTGGAATGGTCGCATTTCCTCATGATTATGTTTTAGCTTAGATGTGAACACCATTAAGCTCACAGTTTCTTCCTTAGTGTGTTGCAATTAAGACACAAATCCATGATTCATTATAATTTGCTGTTTCAAACTAGAAAATGTGGTTATCAAGTTTCAAACAAATCAGGTTTTTAAAGTATTTTTCAAAACAAGTTTAAAGTCCTGGCTTTTGTGGAATATGATCATGTACTCTCAGACTGGACATAGGCAGCAATTTGTTTGCTGGCTCACCATAAATCTTTGCAAATATAATCTAAACAATTACATGTAGTCATGGGGCAAGTCACAGCCTCTTCTTACTGTAGGGTGTTGGAAAAAACAAATGCCTTTTCAGCATTTTATAAATTAAAGCAATACCTGTATACAAAGATCACAGATGAGGCCATGTATGAAATATTTTCAATATGTTATGGAGGAGGGGGAAGGAGCCTGTTAAAATCTGATGATGTAGACTGCAGGAGGGAACAGCCATCTTCTGCAATAAATTGTTAAATGTAGGCTGCTGTTTAGAATACTTCTACTTCATCTTCCAATTAGGTTATCCTGAAGACGGTTTAAAAGCAACAATATTGCCGCTTGTTTTTGTAATAATGCTACAAAGCACTTACTTGGTCGATCTGTACTTCACACGTCTAGTTAGACGTGACGGATCAAAGCATCGTCTCCATTGAGATTTTAGCATGCTCTCACTATCAGGTGATCCTACCGCTACCATAGCAGGGTCCAATGGTGCGTGAGGAACTGAGCCCTGTGTTTTTGATGCTCTTTTAGCCATTTTAAATACGATGGCACAGCTGGCTGGGTTCATGTCAAAGTTGGCCATGTTATAGCAATGCACTGGCCAGGTGCATTGCCTGAGTACCCAACTCCACTTTGCTGACCTGCGGTTCCAGAATGGAGAACCATTCTGGACCGCTAGTTGGCACCTTTGTGGCATGGTTGAACCTGCTAGGGAAATACACCCCCTGCCACCATAGCTGTCAGATGGCCAGGGTCACTGCTGTGCCACGTTGAGGCGTGAGCTGGGATTTGCAGTGGCTAAAACACAAAACAACAAAATCTTACAGACACAGAAAACCCAGACATTCTTGGTCTTCTTGTTGATGGATGGTTTCACAGTCAAAAGCAGGGGTGCCCAAACTATGGCCTGTGGGTCAGATCCAGCCCCTGCCACCAAATTATCTGGCCGACGTCACCCTCGTCACTCCCATAAACAAAAGTAAAACACGCCCGTACCGATTGCAAGGCACATTTTACTTCTGCTTATGGTGAGAGGAACCACATGACTGGCCCATGGCCCAAAACGTTTGGGCACCCCTGGTCAAAAGTATGGTTCCCTTTTATTTTGCAACCTCAGAACTATACACAGTGTGGCTGATGGACTACACCAGGCTGGTATTTCTTTCATAGTGCTATTGTGTTTAATCTTCTGTGGAGCATTATGGGAGAGAAGGAGCTTACACTATCTTATTACTAAAGCATTCAGCATGCTACTTACTGCTTAGAGGGATTTAGGACACTATTTCTCCAAAGGCTGAGACATTTGTTCAAGTTGAACTCCTCTTGTCAGCGGTTTGCAAAACAAACTTTGAGGATACCGCAAGCAATCTGCATTTCATTATCTCACATTTCAATCTTGTCCTCAGCAAATACTGTCTGTTTAATGTGTTAATAACAGGGGTTGCGGTGGCTGATTGGTTAAGAAGCTCACCTTGTTAGCTGGAAGGTTGGCAAGTTGGCAGTTCGAGACCCAGGTACTGCATGACAGTTGGAGCCCCCGTCTCTGTTCCAGCTCCTGCCAATCTAGCAGTTCAAAAGCAAGAAATTGCAAGTAGATAAATAGGGACCACTTTGGTGGGAAAAAAAATCTTGGGGACAGGAAAGTTGCCTCATACGGCCATCCGCTGAGCGGAGTTTCTCCACAAAAATCCTTTCAACTCAAAATAATTTCTGACACAAAATTATTATTAACTGGAGTAGTTTTTTTAAAATAGTAGTTATTTGTAAGTATACACAGCAGCTAGTGAAAAGTAATGTCATGTAGTTGGAAAAAGAAGAGCATTTGGTAAGATGTTTTGGTGAGACTGAAACATTTAATTTTACTACTAACAAACAACTTATATATGTAGAAGTGCACATAGTTCAAATTAAGTTCAAACATGATTGTCCTTTTGGTAAGACATGTTTGCAGAAGAAACAACCTCCAGGACTTCCAGTATCAAATTTCTTGCTGGATTAAAAGACAGGGAGAAAGAGAAAAGGAGAAGACAATGGAGAGAGGAGAAACTTTGCATGCCACAGAGTGCGTGATCTAGAATAGTAAGGCATCACAAGCGATCTGGTTTAACCAACCCCATCCCCTGCACTGATTGAATGCGAGGTTATAGTATATCCAGCATGCTGTGCACTGATAACTTTTGTGAGGGTCATCAGGATAGACCTTGCTTTTACACAGTAGATTATTTCCTCCACTGATGTATGAAGAGAGTAATATGACATGTTCCAGCTATTTCCTTCCTGTACAAATATTGGACAGCAAGCTTGGTTCTATTTTGGGAAATTTTTATAAAAACCTCCGGTAGCATTTGTGATTTAAGAGGTATGCATTCAGTCTGGTTTCACACTTTTAAAAATGCATCATTGAAGATGATGCCTGCTACAACACACTAACAAATCATATTAATTTCTTCTGATTGATTTTTTTACTGATATGCAAATATATGTTATTACCATAAGTTGTATGAATTAATTGAAATCTTTATTATTGATTAAACTGGTTGTAACATATTAATGCCTATTATACAGTGACTTGAAAACCCATTACACTGCTTTACATGCGCAATGGTAATGGCATCATATTCTTTGACAAGTTGCTGCTGCTGCAATACATCCTTTGGTGATCTCAGGGTGCACATGACTTCATTGTACTGTGTACAAATCACACAAACTCCAAAATCATTTCTAATCAATGGCTATTTGCTGCTGCTACTACCATCACTGTTGTGCATGCAGAACTGTGCAACAGGATTTCTACTTCTACGTTCTATCCAAATAACCCCCCTTTTGCCTACTCTTTGAAATTATTCATGTACTAGTAAATTTTTATATAGTTAAAGTAATGTGGAGCACTGTTTAGTCAGTATAATGTATTTAAATAATGTGAGCTGGAGTTCCTGGACTTCAGAATTTATCTAAGTCTAATATTCTACAGTGCCCCTGGGTGTAATGCCCATTTTAAAATTCATTCCTGAAGACATTCTTGCAGAGCTCAAACAGGAAAAACAAATCACCATACATTTCAAAAGTAAGTTTGGGAAACAGCAGATATTTGCCCAATGGGGGTGTTCGGTTTTGTGGGTTTTTTTTTACACTGATGAAACTATATAATAGCATTTGAGGCAAGCAGAAGGAATATGAAGTCTCCACTCATTTCTCAAAATCTGCTTGTATTTCACCATGTCTTCTCAATCTGCAGTTTATTGAAATGAGTACTGTACTATGCTTATGAATTCAGTTTTAAGAAATAAAGCTAAAAATTGCTTAACAGATGGTTGCATATGTACTTTCTTTTTATGAAATTTCATGATGTGAAATTTTCATCTTTTTTCTATATGGTATTAGATACAGAAATTATACTAAAAACCATTTTGCTATCTGTCAAATAAAACAAAATTCAGTTTAAGATTCCATCCGCCATATATATTCAGCATTGTCCTATTTTTTTTATTCTTCTATGCTTGTGTCTTTTCATCCCATCAACACAGAGATGATATCCTTCTTTTTTATGATAAACATAAACACACACACACAAAGTACTTACAAATACTACAAAATTAATAATAAACATAATAATAAACATCATGATGATGATACACACACATACATGCATGCATGCACACGCGCACACACGCACGCATGCATGCACACGCACACGCACACGCACACGCACACACACACACACACACACACACACACACACACACATACCTGTGCTACCACCCACACTGGGACATTGTTATCTCCCTAACAACATTTCCCTTTCTCTTCCCCTATTTCCAAAAAGATAAATATTTTATTTTATTTTTATTTATTTGTATTTCAAATTTGTTTTACCGCCCCAATCACACACGACTCTGAGCGGTATACAACATATTAAAAATACAATACAGTAAAACCTCTACTTACATAAAAAGTCCGTTCCGTGGGCTTTTATGTAAACGTTTTTTTTTAACTTAAATCGAAGAAAACCCACAGGAAAATGATATTTATGTAAATTGAAGCTCATCTCTGATTATAGCTAAAGAGCCAGCGCTGTCTGCATCTACAGACTTTTTTGTGGACATGTGGTACGCTGTTTACCTTCCCACTGAAGTGGTACCTATTTATCTACTTGCAATTTCTTGCTTTCGAACGGATAGGTTGGCAGGAGCTGGGACAGAGATGGGAGCTCACTCCGTCATGCAGTACTCGGAAATTGAACTCCAACCTTCCAGGTTTTGAGTTCAGTGTCTTAACCACTTGAGCCGCCACAATCTCACCCATACCCTAAAGGTAAAGGTCACCCTTGCTCGAAAGCCAGCCGTATACGACTCTAGGGTTCAGTGCTCATCTCTGTTTCACAGCCGAAGAGCCAGCGCTGTCTGCTTCCGCAGATGTTTCCATGGTCATGTGGCAGGCATGACGAGACCGAAGTGCATGGAACGCTGTTTACCTTCCCACCAAAGTGATCCCTATTTAGCTACTTACAATTTCTTGCTTTCAAACTGCTAGGTTGGCAGGATCTGGGACAAAGATGGGAGCTCATTCTGTCCTGCAGTATTTGGGTATCGAACTGCTGACCTGTTGCCTTCCAGTTAGCATCTTAGCCACTTGAGCCACTGCTTAGACAGGTTAAAAATTCCTTCCTTATCAAAAATTTGGTAGCAACCATTCAGACTTATGAGCATTGACAAAACCAATGTTTCTTTACTACTTACTATTATTAATATAGTGCAGGCAGTCTATGGGGGTACATAGAAAGAGCCTCCTTGAAGACTGTGATATTTTTTGGATGACAATCGGGCGTACCCTAGTAATGACAACCTTGCGTTGCTGGCTAATCTTTCTCACACTAGGTCCGGCAAAAGGACCAGCAGAATGAACTCACCAAAAGGTGGCCTTATTTTGGCAGCTTCATGTCTGGCCTAGACACAGAAGAAGAAGCCAGTCTATGGAAATCCACAAGGCATGATGAAAGAAGTGCATCTTGAATTTGCAGATCTGTGGCCACAGGTTTGTAAATAAAGGGTATGATTTTGTTGCCAGTGACTGAACACATTGCCAATATAGGCAGAATGCACTGGACTGCACTGAGCTAAGATACAGCCCCTCCCCTCCATATACTGATAGATTATAACTCCCATCGTTCCTGGCAATGGGACACACCACACTTCTTGGGTTAATGGAAACAGAAGTCCAATAGCATCCAGAATAGTGCAGCTTCTCCACCTATTTTAAAAGGATATGGCTGTCTGCCCCATTAATGTAGCTGCAGCATTCACGTTTCGGTTTTCCTCCCCGTGATCACCATATTGCCATAGATAATTATAGATCTGCATGGAACAGATTGCTAGCAGTGTGCTCTCTACAGCGATGTGAACCAATAACATCTGGCAAACACACACAAACAACAAGAATTGTGACATAATCTCAACAACTTCTTCCCTATTCAGCAAAGAACAGCTCCTTCCATAATCATAGAATCCTAGAATTACTGAGTCGGAAGGGGCCATTTAGGCTATTGAGTCCAACCTCCTGCTCAATGCATACTTGTCTTCCACTATGGTCTTCACAATGCTAAATAGGCTGTCCATTTTCCCTCGGCTGTTTCTTTTTCGACACAATTTAGATCTTTTTGTTCTTTGTGATTAGCTTTACAGATGGAAAAATGCATAGTTTTCTACAAAGACAGAAGGGTTACAACGAAGCATATTTTATGCATAATGCAGAAAGGGCAATGAATTTTGCTGACATTTCAGTCTTGCGCTGGTGGAGAATCTCTGAGATACTGTCTTCTCTTGTTGAGACCAGCATTCTCATCTCAGCAATATCAAGATCTGTTCACATTCCCAGTCAGAATATATTTTCATCATTGTGTAATGGTGTCTGTTCATGTGCAGTAGACGTTATCACTAAAACAAAGACTTACATTCTTTCTACTCTAAAGTCAACCTTGATGAGCACAGAAATGAAAACAAGATTAATGCCATCCCGGCAAAACAATCCAATGCAGCTAGTCGATATTAAGTGATTGTATTTGCATCACTGACATCATCAGATCAATGATGATAGCAGGAATCCTGTGGATGTCTTCCTTTAATGGATGAAGTGAATGCACAAATGACACTAAGAGCATAATTTCATATATGGAGATTAACGGAAATAATGTTATTAGACAAACTGCCTGAAGAATTGACTCTTACTTGATGATCATCCCATTTAACAATTTATGGTCATGAGGCATTGGGAATCACAGCTAATTGTTCAGAAAGTATTTAGTCATATTTACAACTTGTTTTATGATGGTTTTTTTTGGTTTAGTTTTGGGTCTTTCTGTCTTAAAATTCATTGTAGGGTGTGTGTGGGGATGCTTTTGAAGCAAATGTTGTGGGCTGTGATGATGTCTTCTACTTTGTGACACTTTTAAAAGCCTGTCAGTAAGCAAGAATAGCAATTAAAACATGAAACTGGATATTCTGGCAAATCTGAAAAGCAGGTCTTGCACTACTTTTGGAAAAAAAGGCTGGCTAGATTGGCAGCTCTCCAAGAAAATAGGGATTACTGTGAGATACTTCATGATGTTTTCAGCCTTTGTCATGAATTTCTCACATTGGTAGATTTGTTTAGAGTGCTTCCTTGTCAACTCTAATTGCTACATCTGTAGATGAATGGAAGAGAATGCAACCACTGAGGTATGCAAAGCTGGAATTGTTTGTACTATATGCTTTCATTCTGTATTCTGTGATGCACCTGGTGATTATACCAATGCCAGATTTTGCTGGGGTCAACATAATTCCTTATATAAGAGTTCTGGGGAAGAACATTTTCAATAAGGATGGGTAGAGAAATTGCTGAGAGCAATCTGTTGCTTCCTAGGGGAGAGAAAGTAAACGAGAAAAGGCTATGCCGAAAATGGGTACAGTATTTTGATTAAGATTTTTAAAATGACATTGGTATATTAACAATGCTGATCTGTATTTGCTAGAAAAACAGCCCAAGGAAAAAAAGAGGCAAGTTGTTTACAACAGGAAATAGTTAGCAATAGCAATTATATTTATATACTGCCCATAGTGCTTGGAGCACTCTCTGGGCAGTTCACAAAAAGGAAAAGGAGAGAAGAAGAAGATGATGGCTAAGCCTTTGGGCTGCTGGGGCCTACAGAGGAGCTCAATGCTGCAGCTGAGGGCAGCCACTCCAGCAGCTTGTGGTCAGCTGGGGATGGGAGGAGGAGAAAGAAGAAGAGTAGTAGTAGTTACCATTTCCCTCTCCCCATACTGGGTCCTCATTTTACCAATTTCAGAAGGATGGAAGGCTTAGTCAACCTTGAGACCAATGGCCCTGAACTCAAGTCATGAATAGAGCTTTTATTTAATCAGTAGGCCACATGGGTTCTATAGTTGAGGAAAGATGGAAGATGGGCAACCTATTTTGCACTGTGAAATCCACAGAGGAAAACAAATGTTCCTGTTCAAAATATTAATTCTAACACTAACATATGGATTGGAGTTCCATCAACAAGCAACCTAAAAAGTACATGAAGTACAGAAACTGCAAAGTACCAAACATTAAGAGAAGAAATGAAAAGAATGTAGAAACAATCTCAGGGCATCCTCCTCACTATACTAATTCCAGCAACTGGATTATCTCTAGAATCTTTAATTACCAGTTTAGAATAATGATGAAGTTGAAATTGAGCATTTATGGAAGAAGAAATCTGTTGTTGTACCCATAGCAATCAGAGCTTTTGGAGCAATACCTAAAAGTCTTTCTAGATATTTTGAAATTTTGGATTTATTGTACTTGAATTTCCTAACTCTAAAAAACTCCTAACTTTACTAGGAACTGCCTATATCATTGGTGGCTAACCTTGGCACTCCAGCTGTTCCTGGACTTCAATTACCAGACACCCAAGTCAGCATATCCGATGATCAGGGCTTCTGGGAATTGAAGTCCAAAAACAGCTGGAGTGCCAAGGTTCGCCGTCACTGGCCTATATACTTAGACGTAACCTTAACAGCTCTTAGGACCTTGGTTAGGTCGTGAACTGTTAATTTTATACCAGTCTTTGATTGTGAATCTAATGATAGATTTTTATTTACTACTACTACTACTACTACTACTACTACTACTACTACTACTACTACTACTACTACTACCACCACCACCACCACCACCACCACCACTAATTTACTAAGTTACTAAGTAATTTACTAATTTACTAAGTAATCCTAATTGTGACATTCCAGGATTGTACAGTTTGGCCAAAGCCACAGAGGAAAGTTGTAATCCTAACAGTCACAAGGTAACTGATTTCAATCGGTCACTTTCCTTTGAGACATAGTGGGGAATTAAACTCTGGCCAGGTGCTGTAATCTAATGTACCATGTTTTCATAATAAAATAGAAATAAAACAGCTCAAAGTGGATTACACCTACCTACCCATTCAGGCCCCAAACCAATGGTTGAGATGTTCATCAATGTAGACTGTCTGTTTTCCATGTCCAGTCTCAAGACCAGCTGAGGGGGTTAAGGAACACACAGCTTACAAGAGCAAGGATCCCGACTGTTAAAACAGCATTGCCATATAGAATAGCCTACGTGCACTGGTGAGGTCAGCTATGTAGCTGAACTATGTAGTGAGACATGCTTTAATCTTGATTTCCTTTCATTTTTGTTGATATATCTGCAGCTCGGAATGTTTCCTTTTTCTTTAGACACTTTAATTTGTGTTAGACACTTGGCTAGCCTGCTTCTGAGATAGCTGTCAGAAGAAGACTGCATGAAATTGGCTTTGCCTCTATGCTGTCAGTTCTTCTTGCATGCTGACTTATCCTGATTGGTGTTCAGTCATGGGGTAAGTTCCGTACCACTGTCAAATATTCCTGGTGATAGTATAATAGACCAAATTGTGTGATGTGTTCCTAAGGACTACCTCATCCACTGCCAGACCTATACTCTGCCTCCTCATCCCTTGAGAGAACATCTATCAGGCACTCCTGATGAGCTCAACAGCACTGTGAATTAATGGTCAGGGTGTTGGACTTAGACGTGGGAAATCTAGGCTCTATTCTCTTCCATTCTAGAAAACTCACATGAAATATTGACCAGTCTTTCACTCTCAGTAAGCCTGACATGCTTTGCAAGGTTATTGGGAAAATAAAATAGGGAGCAAAAAGCCATTTACAGTACCTTCAGTTCACTAGAGGAAGAGCAGGCTATAATGAATGGATAAATTAATCAAATGGTAGTTCCAGAATTAGGCATGATGTCTCCTCAAGTGTAGGAGTTGTCTATGTATACAGACATACACACAGAACTAATTCTCATTTTGTTTATTGGGTATTCATCATGAGAGCAGTGAAGTTCTGATGGTGTTCTGATTTTGCCATGGGCAGAGGTTTATGTGAAGCCAGCTAATGCTAAAAACTTTGGCCTGCTCATGGAGAAGGTTGCATATAGCCTTCACATCAAACTGATTGTTATGTGACTAGCTCTCTTGAGCCTATTTTTATGCCTTCGAGGTAGAAGCTCTGATAGAAGAAGCTAAGTGGTAGATACCAGGGTGCTATTTGATGTGGTTGCTAAGGGCGTTCACCATTCCCAATAGAGGTCCCAACCTTGAAGAGATGGTAGTCAGTGGCCTGCCTACTGTCAACTGGCCTCAACTGATGTGATATGGCAGTTCAGCATGCAAGTGGTTAACACATAATCCTTGGTAGAACAGAGTTTTTGGACTACAATAACTTGCTTGCATGTTTCATTTACTAACCAATCAGAATATGTTTTCTGCCTTTTCACTTGAAATTTGTTTGCCTAACCCAACCCTCTCATCTCCTGTTTGTTAGGAGATGTTGGAAATTTGTTCTTGAGGAAGATGCAGTCATTTTTAACTCTCCTTGTATTTTTTCCAGCCACAGGGCTGTAATGGAGGAAAACATTCTTCATTTCCCCCCCTTATGGCTAATCTAAATCTTCATCCTCTTCTTTAAAAGCAAAACAAAACCTGAAAGCAACCTGTTAAGATTTCTGAGCATCTTTTGTTCAGATGCACAGTCGATTCCGACCCTTTGCGACCCTATGGACCATTGCCCGCTAGGCACCTCTGTCCTCCACCATCCTCCTCAACCTGCCCAGCTCTGTGCCCATTGTGTCTACAATACCATCTAGCCATCTCATTTTTGGCTGTGGCTGCCCCCTTCTTCTTTTGCCCTCCACCTTTCCCAGCATCAAGGCCTTCTCAAGTGAATCCTTCCTTCTCATTTGATGTCCAAAGTACTTCAGCTTCAGCTTTATTTGACCTTCCAAAGAGCAGTCAGGGTTGATCTCTTCTAATATTGACCTATTTGTTCTCCTCGCTGTCCAGGGGACTCTCAAAACTCTCCTCCAACACCACATTTCAAACACATCTATTCTTCTGCGCTCAGCTTTCCCAATGGTCCAGCTCTCACAGCTATACATTACCACTGGGAATACCATTGCTTTGACTATGCGAATTTTTGTTTGCAAGGTGATGTCTCTACTTTTCACTATGTTCCCCAGGTTTCTCATCACTTGTCTCCCAAGAATCAGTCGCCTTTTTATTTCATGGCTGCAATCCCCATCTACAGTGATCTTAGATCCTAGGAAAGTAAAATCTGTCACTGCTTCTACTTCTTCCCCATCTATTTTCCAGGGACTGATAGGGCCTGTTGCCATTATCTTGGTTTTCTTGATGTTGAGTCTCAAGCCAGCTTTTGCACTCTTCTTTCAACCTAAGCAGCAGCTTCTTTAGGTCTTCCTCACTTTCTGCCATTAGGGTGGTATCATCTGCATATTGTTCGATAATTTGAACATTCTTTGGCATTACCCTTGGTATTTACTACTACTACTACTACTACTACTACTACTACTACTACTACTACTACTACTACTACTACTACTACTACTACTACTACTACTACTACTACTACTACCCCTGAGCATCTAGTGAGCACATACATTTTAATCTTTTACCTCAAGCTTTTGGTCTGAGTAATTTTTAGGCTAGGAAACATGCTGAGCATGAGGGGAACTTTGAAGGGAATTTACAAACAATTCAACCCCATGAGATATTAGATTAGACATATTTTCCAAACTGTCTCTCAGAAGCACTGTGACCCCTGGACCAGCTTATCAGGAGGAGGGGGGGAAGTGGCCAAGTGACTTCTATGGAGCACAGTGGTGGTGCTACTCAGAGATGAGAAACATTACTTTTTGGATTACAGATTTTGTAACACCAATAGGTAAAGGTTGCCCTTTCTCGAAAGCCAGTTGTATTCGACTTTAGGGTACGATGTTCACCTCCGTTTACAGTGAAAGATCCAACGCTGTATGCATCTGCAGACATTTCCATGGTCATGTGGCTGGCATGACTAGACACCAGAGCACACGGAATGCTGTTACTTTCCCACTGAAGAAGTACCTGTTTATCTACTTGCAATTTCTTGCTTTCGAACTGCTAGGTTGGCAGGAGCTGGGACAGGGACTGGAGCTCACTCTGTCATTCAGTACTCAGTACTCGAACTGCTGACCTTCCAGTCCTCAAGTTCAGTGTCTTAACCACTAAGCCTTAGAACACCAATACCTGCCCACAAAAAACAGGAAAAGAATTGAAAAAGCAAACTTTCCATGAGGTGAGATGATACTTGGCCAGACACCATGTTAGATTCTATCAAATGCAATGCATTTTATTAAATCTGAGTCTGAGTATTTGTCTCTTTCCTGACTATGCTGACCTTTTTCCTTCATCCCCACCCCCCAAAAAGAACCACTCCACCTACCTGTCTTAATAGGGAATGTATAAATTTTTATTTAAGTTCTCCATAGAAATATTCATTCTGCCGGTGACATTATTATGAATAAAGGAGGCCAGAAGATATGCAGGGCTGTTCCTTCACTCTCTTGGACAAACATAAGAAACATTCAGTCTGGCACGTCTGGAAAAATGCTCAGAAACTGGCCAGTTGCCCAGGCTGCCAAAATGTGTCAGCCATCCCTAGAGAACTTAATTTCCATCACCCAGCACTTGGTCCACTGGTTTTTAAACAAACCTTCCTTCAGCAGTGCCAATGTTTCAACCTGTCCAACTATGTGTTGGATTCTAGTGCTGCAAATTCTTCATAATTAAGCAATCTTGATTTCTCCATATTTCTTCCTAACTCTGACTGGAGATTAAATTCATTTCCTAGCTTATTTGCAAATGTGGAATGCCTTTTCTCTTGTTGGCTCATGTTGAACCTTACGTAGCTAATTTCCTATGTTTTAAAAACCCAACCACTTGAAATTTTATCTTAGGTTAAAATTACAATTCATGTGAATTTGCTTTCTGCTCTTCAGGCATTAGACTGCACTTCATCCTTCTTTCATTGTAAAACACTGCCCTAGGCTAAATGCTAAGGCTCAAATTGGTGCCAAACTGAAATAGATGCATACATGAGACTCCAAAGGATGTGTGCATACAGGGGAGTCCTTTTGAAGGGGTAGTACTGTATATATGAGGGCAGATTTTTTGTTATGTTTATTCTAGGTTTAGTTTAGGTTTGTAAAACTGTGTTTATATTAAATTATTAAGAGCTTTGTCTTATACCATTGTGTTCATCCGTACCTGATGTGCATAAATTGATGCCATGAGGTCTCACTCTTATGTCTGATGAAATGGACTTGATCCACAAAAACTCACAGTTAAATATAGGATCTAGTCTTTAAGGTGTCACAACTTTTTTGTTATTTTGCTTTGTTTATTCTCTGATATACTTACACAGACTAACATGGCTACCACTTAAAAAATGATCTTATACCAGGGATTCTCAACCTGTAGCCCATGGGCTAGATGCAGCTTGCAGCACCATTTCATGTGGCCTGACCACCACCTCCACCACACCAGGAAGTGCCATGTGGTGGAGGAAGGGCAAAATGGCTGCCTGGCCCCCGAAGCAGTCTGAGGGAGCGTGACCTGGCCCCCAGCTTTAAAAGGTTGAGAACTCCTGTCTTATACAGTACAGTAATGCCCCGCATAATGTTAAAGCTTGTGAAACCAAGCTTTAATGTACATGTACTGTATCACACAATGTTAAAAACCACCTAATGTTAAAACTTGTGGAACCAAGCTTTAACGTTATGCGAGGTATTACTGTACTGTAATACCGCCGCTGATGGATTCTCTCCCCAGACAGTCTGGCTGGTGGAAAGCAGGAGCAACTGCTCTGGTGGCATTGGTGGCCTCAGAATCGCCGCCTCCGCCGCCACCACCGGCACCACCGGACTCCCTCCCCGGCCTGTTCATCAGGACGGGCTGGGGAAGGAGTCCGGCGGCGGGTGTGTGTGTGTGTGTGTGTCTGCAGCAGGAGCTGCTCCCACTTCCCATTGGAAAAGCAATCCGCCCAGATGCAAAGAAATCTGAGGAAAAACGCAATGTATTGCACAACGTTAACTTAACGTTGTGCGGTTGTTGTGTTCTGATGGTTTTACCTTACACATGGATTACAATGTATCTGAGCCAATGTAACCTTGCCTATAGCAACAATGTAACCTTCAGCTGTATCATATAAACCCTGTAATAGGACGCGAGCTAATGACCACCAGCTGGCAGCAGCGAGCGTCCAAGCTCTCTTGGTCCGAACTCATCAAAGGCAACAGCGCGGGAAGTTTTCCCGCCACCACCTTCACCTGGACAAGAAGGGCGTGACCCGCAATGACGTCACGCAGACAGTAGCCAATGGGCTACCATGGCACCACGTTCAAATGTATTACTACTGTATATAAAGAGCTATCGATCCGCCATTACCTCATGTTCCCTCTGTCCACGATGCAATAAACCTGAGTTAACCCAGCCCGAGGCTGTGTCCTGTGTCTTGGTTTGCATACACCAAATTGGCGACGAAGGTGGGATAATGGATCCCCACGGAACAGCCAGGGCACAGAGCGGGTTCAACATCACCAAACCGCAAGACTGGGAGCTGCTAGAGATGGACTTCCAGGCGGCACTGGTGGAACTCAGAGTCAAAGAAGACGACGAGGAGAGGAAGAGGGCCATCCTCACCAGAATGCTCGGGATGGAAACCAAGCGGACGCTGGTGGGCATAATCGCTCCGAAGAAGGTGAGCGAATTTAAGGCGGGCGACATCATGAAGCTGCTGCGAGAGCGGTTCTCCCCCTCGAGGGCAATGTTTCCCGCTCGGAGCGCGTTTTGGAGGCGAGTCCAAGCGCCGGATGAGTCGGTTGAGGCATTCGTGGCCGCCATGAGGATAGCCGCCGCCCCCTGTAAATGGGGCGACATCCTGGAGATGGCCCTCAGGGACGGCGTGTTGTGTGGCCTGAAAGACAAGGAGGTACAGCGCAGCTTGATGAATAAGGAACCGCCACCCACGCTGGCAGAGGTCGTAGAGGCCGCGGAAGCCGCAGAGTCCACGAATGCTGGAGTGGACGAGATGCACCAGTGGCGTGAGTGGCGTCCTAGAGCCGGCAAGGCGGAAAATTCGGTGCACGGGAAGTCCGGACAGTCGGTGCACGCAACTCGACGGGCCTCAAAGTCATCTACGGAAGGCAGCGACGGCGAGGAGGTCCAGAAGGTCCGAAGGGGTGGTCGACGCTGCGAGGGTTGCGGAGCGGCCCATGAGCGCGCGAGATGCCCGTTCAGGAAGGCCGAGTGTTACACCTGCGGCCGTCGGGGGCACATCGCCAAGGCATGCAGAAAACGGAAGGAGGGCCGGAGGCAGTCACAAGACCGTGCGGCCAGACCGGACCGTCCAGCGAGGCCCAAAGATGGCGCCCAGACCACGAGGAAGCAGGATGGCGTGGGCCGCGTCTCGGACGACAGCGAGGACGACGCCCCAGTGTTCAGCGTGTCCGCGGGACAGTCCCATTACTTCGTTGAGGTATTAGTACAAGGGGCCCCTATTAAGATGGAAATTGACTCGGGGTCCTCCTATTCTATAATTCCCCAGAAAGAGTTTTTGAAAATCGACCCCCACGTGCGGCCCAAACTTAAAGCGTTGAGGTCCACGCTACGAGACGTGCAGGGGAACAGCATTCCGGTGTTGGGGGTCGGGAAATTTCGGGTCAATTTTAAGAGACATTCTGCGGAACTGCCCCTGGTTGTCCTCAAGGGGGGAAGCTGTAGCCTCCTAGGGACACAGTGGTTTCAGCCCTTAGGTTTGTTCATAGGGGGAGTGCATACCGTGGGGGGGGGGACCCAATACAAGCGGTTTGCGATGCGCATCCCGCCGTTTTTAAGAAAGGACTCGGAAAGTTCAAGGGACCCCCTGTAGCTTTCGACATAGACCCGGAGGTCCGCCCGATAAGACTCAAACCGCGCAGGGTGCCGTTCGCACTCAAGGACAAGATAGAGGCGGAACTGGACAAACTGGTGGGCCAGGGGATTCTTATTCCTGTTGATTCCGCGGAGTGGGAAACTCCAATTGTAACGGCTCTAAAGGCTAACGGGGAGGTGCGCATTTGCGCTGATTATAAGTGTACAATTAACAAGGCGATCCGCCCTAATGCATACCCGGTGCCGGTGATCAGCCACCTTTTGGCCAGGCTGAATGGGGGAAAGTGTTTCGCCAAACTCGATTTGGCACAAGCCTATCAGCAACTTCCTGTGACCCCCGCCACGGCCGCGGCACAAACGATAGTTACACATAAAGGAGCGTTCCAGGTGTCGCGGTTACAGTTTGGCGTGAACTCGGCACCCGGCCTTTTTCAGTCGCTTGTGGAACGCCTCCTGAAGGGACTGGAGGGGGTGTTGCCTTATTTTGATGACGTGTTGATAACAGGGGGGAGTGAGGCTGAACTGGCAAAGAGGTTGGACAAAGTATTGACCGTGTTCGAGAAAGCGGGGCTGAGATTGAGGAAGGACAAATGTGTCTTTTTCGAAACCGAGGTCGAGTTTTTAGGGTTCCGGATCACACCCGAGGGGATTAAACCGTCTAAATCCAAAGTAGCAGCCATTAAAAAGGCCCCTCGCCCCACATCCAAAACCGAGCTACAGTCCTTCCTGGGGCTCCTCAATTTTTACCATACATTCCTCCCGCGGAAGGCGTCCGTGGCCGAACCGCTCCATCGGTTACTTAAAAAGGAGGAGACATGGATGTGGGGTGACGAGCACGAGAGGGCGTTCAGAGAGCTAAAGCAACTCCTAACATCTGAGGCAATCCTGACGCACTTCGACCCCAAACGGCCAGTGGTCCTAGTTTGTGATGCATCCCCGGTGGGGGTGGGGGCGGTGCTTTGCCACGTGTTGGAGGACGGAAGGGAGGCCCCGGTAGCGTTTTACTCAAGGTCCCTGTCCCAAGCGGAGCGAAATTACGCACAAACCGACAGGGAGGCGTTAGCAATAGTAGCGGGGACCAAAAAATTTCACGATTTTTTGTATGGCCGCCCGTTCAAAATCGTGACCGATCACAAGCCGCTGTTAGGGATTTTCACGGCAAGCAAGCCCACGCCGCAGATCCTGTCCCCGAGAATGCTGCGATGGGCTATTTTCCTCAACGCGTACCAACATGAGTTGGAGTACCGGCCCGGAAAGGAGATCAGCCATGCTGATGCGCTTTCGAGATCCCCTTTGCCCTTGTCGGACGACCAAAAGGCGAGAGCAGAAAGAGACCGCCAGGTGTTGCTAATTGAGGTTTTAGACGCACCCCCAATAGTACCAGCCGACATTGCTAGGGCGACAGGCAAGGACAGGACGCTGGAGAAAGTTAGTTCATGGGTGCAGAAGGGGTGGCCGGCTTCGTCCCCGAGTACAGAGTTCGACCCATTCTTTAGGAAAAAGCTAGAGTTGTCCCTAGAGAGGGGGTGCCTTCTGTGGGGCCAACGGGTGGTGGTCCCTGCGCCCCTGCGGACGAGGGTGCTCGAACTGCTGCACGTCAGCCACCCGGGCATAGTTCGTTCAAAGGCGCTGGCCCGGAGTTACTTCTGGTGGCCACAGCTGGACGCGGACATTGAGCACATGGTCGGCACTTGCGAGGCTTGCCAGGGATCCCGACCTGAGGCGGCCCATCTCCCGCATAGGGAGTGGGACACAGCAAGGGGGCCATGGTCCAGAGTACACGTGGATTTCGCTGGCCCATTCCGAGGAACCATGTTTCTCCTGGTGGTAGATGCGTTCTCCAAGTGGCTGGAGGTTATCCCAGTAAAGAGCACGTCCTCCGCCACGACAATTAGCCAGCTAAGGAGAGTCTTTTCCACATTCGGTTTACCCGACACTTTAGTCAGCGATAACGCTAGTTGTTTCACCTCCGCTGAGTTCGGAGCATTCATGGAGGCAAACGCCATTCGGCATGTCACATCCGCACCGTTTCACCCGGCCACGAATGGCCAAGTGGAACGGCTGGTGCGGACAACGAAGGAGGCGCTGCGGCGCATGGGCCCGGGGGACCTGAATCACCAAGTATGCCAGTTCCTCTTAGCGTATAGGGTAACCCCCTTAGCGTCAGGCTACTCGCCGGCGGAGCTCTTGATGCGGCGAAAACTGACCACGATCCTGTCCAGGCTAGACCCGACGAGAGTCGAGGATAAAGGGAAAAACATAGGGTTGGCAGTCTCGAAAGGTTTCGCCGCCGGGGACCCTGTTCACTGCAGGAACTATTCCAGCGCAGGGCCGGCCTGGGTACCAGGGACGGTTGTAGAACAGACGGGGCCAGTGTCGTACCGGGTCGAGACTAACACCGGCCTCCTCTGGAGGAGGCACGCAGACCAACTGAGGCACCGAGTGAGTGGGCCAGTCAGTGGAGCTCAGCAACAGGATTCAGCGTTAGGGTTCTCCCCCACCCGCTTAACCCAAGGGGGAGACAGCAGTGGACAACAGTCCCAAGCAAGGGGGGAAGGCAGCAGAAGCAGCGGCCCCGACTCATATCCTTTTGATACGCCAGTCCTATCAGGGGCCGGGGAAGGGGGAGAGGAGTTCGCGACCGCTGCCCCCGATGGTAATTTGGATTTTGATTTTGCGAGCCGGGGGGGTTTTCAGGAGTGTTCCCCCACCCATCCAAGCGAGAAGAGGGGTTTTTCGTTAGCCCCCAGTGCCCCCGGTTCCTCCCTAAGAAAGAGCACACCTCCCAACAACGCCGCGGAGCCGCGGCAAGTCACTAACGAGTCTCCCTCTCCAATTACAGGACAGGAAACCAGGGGACAAAGAGAAGGTAGCAAACCCGGGGAGAGGCAGCCCGCATCGAGACCCCAGCGTGTTCGAAATAAGCCATCTTGGCTGAGAGACTTTGTCTCCTAAGGGGGGGGGGAGTGTGTGTAAGTGTGGGCTCGAGACTTTGTCTCGTCCTAGGGGGGAGGGGTGTTGTGTTCTGATGGTTTTACCTTACACATGGATTACAATGTATCTGAGCCAATGTAACCTTGCCTATAGCAACAATGTAACCTTCAGCTGTATCATATAAACCCTGTAATAGGACGCGAGCTAATGACCACCAGCTGGCAGCAGCGAGCGTCCAAGCTCTCTTGGTCCGAACTCATCAAAGGCAACAGCGCGGGAAGTTTTCCCGCCACCACCTTCACCTGGACAAGAAGGGCGTGACCCGCAATGACGTCACGCAGACAGTAGCCAATGGGCTACCATGGCACCACGTTCAAATGTATTACTACTGTATATAAAGAGCTATCGATCCGCCATTACCTCATGTTCCCTCTGTCCACGATGCAATAAACCTGAGTTAACCCAGCCCGAGGCTGTGTCCTGTGTCTTGGTTTGCATACACCAAAGCGGTGCAAATTTTTCTTCAGATTTCTTGATGTGCTGTTTTAATGTTGTGCAGTGCACACATTATATGGGGTGCCACTGTATATAGAACAGATATCCTGGAATTTCAGATGTGCCTTTTCTCTACCATCTTCACTTATCACTTATCTTCCCCTCTCCCCCCAGTAGGCTCTTTTAGACCAATATCTCCAATCACACATGCCAGAAAGCAATGTGAGGGGAAATGCTACCAAAAAATTCAGAGCCCCTGCCAGCTGATCAGAATTCACCAAAAAGCCATTTTAAGAGATCAGGCATACTCGCCATTAGTTTTACATCATTCCTCCATTCCTCAATTGACCAGACTATCAGGCGATGAATTCCTGCTGGTCGCAACTCGCTTTCCATTCCTTTTTCTGCTGTGCTCTTCTTATCCAGGTTTGGCCAAAACATTCATGATTGAGTCTTCCCATCTTTTTTGGGGAGGGGCAGCCATGGGGTCTTTTTACTCCTCTGGGATACAACTTGGTGACTGCTGCTGCCCAACACCCATCTGTCATTTGAGAAACATGTCCAGCCCAATATTTTACATCATGTTGTTGTACAAACAATATTGCTGGTGTAACTTTATGCCAACAGGAGTTTACTTACTATGTACAGGTATGAAGGAAAGAAACATTTAGTTAAGTGTTGAATACAGTGGTGGGCAAAATTCTTTTTTTAAAATTGAGTTCCATATAAAATACATACATCAAACAACACATATACTTTGGACCAATACAACCATTCGTCCCACCTCCCCTCACACCAGTGCTGTACAAACTCAAGAGAGTGCCAAGCCAACTTCAAATAAACAAGCCACTGTTCAATTACTTGCCCAAAATTTACATTCATCATGAGTGGTTTTTATCCCTTCTTTATTTGTCAAACTATATAATACAAAAGATTTCCAAATTTCTGAGAATGAGCTAATTGCTATTTCACCCCTTTTCAAGGTGGGCAAAATTCTTTACTATGCTGATTAGGGTTTATGGGAGTTGCAGTTCAACAGCATCTAGAGCAGTGGTTCCCAACCTCTTTTTTGGCCATGCTCCACCTAAGCATCTCTAAAATCCTGATCTCACCCCCCTTCCCCGCTGTGACATATAATTCTTATTATTCAAAAAGTGATCTCTTCTTATTCATGTGGAGGAAGCCTAAAAGGCCATTCACCGTTAATAACTCATTCTTGAATTGCCTCCCTTAAAAATCAACACACACACACACCCGTAGGAACCACAGATGGGAACCACGTTGGGAACCACGGATCTAGAGGCTTGCACTTTGCCCAACCTGTTTTGCTACCTACACTGTAGGTCTGGAGTTGACTATATTGAGCACAGTATGACCTGTCACCTAATGTTTATGTGCTAGAACTAGACAGTGGTGAGAAGTAAGCTGTAACTATATGACATCATAGGGTTGTAAATAATGAAACAATTCTAATTTCTTTTTGTGATAGCTCTTTGGTCACTGAAAATAGCTTAATAAAGCTGAGTAGCCAAACATGACATACAATTTAGTATTAGGAGGTATGTAGTTCTTAATGGCAACCTAACTCATGAAGAAGAAAGTGTGGAGGTATTTATGTTTGGCTAAAGTGGACAACTATATCTTAGCAATGTCTGGAGAATGGCAAGGAAAGATCACAGATGGTAACATCCATTGGAAGCACATCATAAATTGTCTATGGAATCCTTTCTTTCACTGAGTCTACCTTCTTCCAGCAACCATTAGCTGCCGCTGCTACTGCTGTTCCTCTTTATGATCGCTACTGCCACTTGGACATAGGTATGCAATGTGTGACAAAATGGTGAGTTATAAAAATCTTAAATAAAAATTGTGTGCAGTGGTTGAGAATGGAAAGAGGATGGGTGCTTATTCTGTGCAAATGCCAACACTCGCCTCAAAGAACACTAAAACTATGATGCATTCATGTCACCAGGTTGAAACTCTCTGGCTGATATTCTGTTCATTATTTATGCACATAGAGTTCCAATTCTGGAAGCTGCCACGGCACTCTGATGAGATGATAGTCAAGTGGTGAGGCACATGACCAGCACCTTGTCAGATTGCCACAGCTCCATGTAAAGACTGAGCCGATGTCAGCCTTTGTGTATGAATAGATAGCTAATGTAAGGTAAAGGTTGCCCTCGCTCAAATGCCAGTCATATCTGACTCTAGGGTTCAGTGCTCATCTCTGTTTATAGCCAAAGAGCTAGTGCTGTCTGTTTCCGTGGATATGTGGCAGGTGTGACTAAACACTGGAGTGCACCGAATTCTATTTGCCTTCTCACTAAAGTTGTACCTATTTATTTACTTGCAATTTCTTGCTTTTGAACTGTTAGGTTGGCAGGAGCTGGGACAGAGACAGGGGTTCACTCCATCATGCAACACTCGGGTCTTGAACTGCTGGCTTGTCGACCTTCCAGTCGTCAAGTTCAGCATCTTAACTGCTAAGCTACTGCAGTCCCTAAACTGAGTTCTACCCTCTCACATCCTTGTGTGGATAGCAACCAAAAGCTGTCACACCATTTTTAAAAATAAGTCACGACTGATCTCAGTGGCTCATCTGCAGTGGCTCAAGTAGCTAAGACGCTGACTGGGAGGCAGAAGGTCAGCAGTTCAATTCCCGAGTACTGCAGGACTGAATGAGCTCCCGTCTTTGTCCCAGCTCCTGCCAACCTAGCAGTTTGAAAGCAAGAAATTGCAAGTAGATAAATAGGGACCTCTTCGGTGGGAAGGTAACAGCGTTCCATGCGCTCCGGTATCTAGTCATGCCTGCTACATGACCATGGAAATGTCTGCCAAGGCAGATATTGCTGGCTCTTCAGCTTTGCTTTGAAACAGAGATGAGCACTGAACCCTAGAGTCGGATACAACTGGCTTTCAAGCAAGGGAAATCTTTACTTTTACCTTACATCTCAGGAGTACTATCATCAGTCCTGCACTCCTATATACAGTGCAGAGGACTGTTGCTCACATTCCCTGCTACACAGGAATTATTTTTCACCCAGACATCCTTATCATTGCATGACATTAAGCTGATTCTAATTTATGTTGACCTTTTCCAAAATATTCTTGCCATCAAGTACTCAGAAATGGTTTACAGTTTCCTTTGCAGGCGCACCCCCCAAAGAAAGACTCAGACACCGGTATTGGATTAAAGGCATCGGGCCACTTTTATTGAATAATGCCCTAGTCTGAATTATCACTTTCAATTGGTGTATCATCCAATTGTAATTCTTTAAGGCAAGCAGGCCGCAGTAGCACTGGTAAGGTTCCACCCTAAATGCCAATGAAAATTGGCTACATGTATCTATTTGTATCAATTTGTTTGTTGACACAAACAAATTGTTGACCGGAGTCAGTATACTATCTACTGACCTCACCCTATGATGTGTATCCGTTCAATATCAAGGTGATGCAGGCTGTGAAGCTCCTGACATCACCCCTTGCATGGTTCGCCCTTGAACGGCCAATCCTATTTCCCCTGTACCTATCTACGTGTTGGCCAGTCAATTGCAAACCTGCCGGATGCCTATGGGTCATAAATCTTTACCTTACCAGTGCTACCCGCCAAAAGTGACCAAAGTCAACTTACCCCGTATCTCAAACACTAGCGACAGTGTGGGATGGGTGAAAAAGCCAAGAACCAAAGAGCCAATTGTAGGTTCAAGCAAAAATTCCCACCAGGCCCCAAAGCGACCAGAAAATCACGCTGTCCACTAGGGAGGGGGTGGAGGGAAAAACTTCTGCGCTCCGTCGCTTCCAAAATGGCAGCACAGCTGCCTTTTAAAGAGGGTGGCCACGCCCCTAACTCACCCGGATGTCTGAGTCCGGGTGGGGGGCCCCCCGCAAAGAGCGCGGCGGCCATTTTGGCGCCACGCTTGCATTGCAGGCGCACCCCCCAAAGAAAGACTCAGACACCGGTATTGGATTAAAGGCATCAGGCCACTTTTATTGAATAATGCCCTAGTCCGAATTATCACTTTCAATTGGTGTATCATCCAATTGTAATTCTTTAAGGCAAGCAGGCCGCAGTAACACTGGTAAGGTTCCTCCCAAAATGCCAATGGAAATTGGCTACATGTATCTATTTGTATCAATTTGTTTGTTGACACAAACAAATTGTTGACCGGAGTCAATATACTATCTACTGACCTCACCCTATGATGTGTATCCGTTCAATATCAAGGTGATGCAGGCTGTGAAGCTCCTGATATCACCCCTTGCATGGTTCGCCCTTGACCGGCCAATCCTATTTCCCCTGTACCTATCTACGTGTTGGCCAGTCAATTGCGAACCTGCTGGATACCTATGGGTCATAAATCTTTACCTTACCAGTGCTACCCGCCACACGGGGAGGCGTCCATGATGACTCACCGCCCCCCCCAGACCGTCAGCTCGGTCACCAGGCCCGCTTGCACATCCTCAAGAAAGAGGTTCATACCTCTGGCCGACAGATGGACCCAATCTCCTGCATATAGATCAGAATCCTGCAAGCCTATCCTAGGATGTCGAATGGCTGTGCCAAATCCATTATCAACATGAACCGGGCAACAGCCCTGTTCACTGACCGTTGAGCACGGTCCAAACCACGGAGATCAATGCCTCCCCTGTAACACTGTCTTGGCACGATGTCAGACCATAGCAGCCGCGTGTACGGCCATAAGTGATGTAAAAAGACCAGGTCACTGCACACCGACATTTTTAAAGAAAGGCCAGTGATCTGTGCGAGATCATTGCCGCCGAGGTGCAGAATCAGGACATCAGGCGGTCCAGCATCCCTGATGGACATCAGGAATGGCAACAGTTCCCGCCATCTCATGCCACGCTTACCATACCATCGCATACGTGCGGCTTCACGTAGCCCGAGATGGGGTCCCCAGTCTGTCACCGCAGCATACTGCGCTGCCCAGTGCACAAAACTGTGGCCCACCAGCCACACTGCCACCGGTGTGCGTGGACACACAGGGTCTGTAAACGAAGGAAAGGAATTAAGGACATAACTGGCACTCATGCAGTGAGGGGGCGTACATATAAAGAAAAACACGTGGACCCCCACCTGCCCATGCGACGTATATCAGCATCAGAGTACCCAAACACAGCTGCAGTTGAAGCGGCGCCTATCCTGAATGAATGGGTGCCGTAACGACCCCTGGGAGGCCGACACTGTGAAGTGCCATACCGGTCACCTTCCAAAACTGGAATTTGGTAAGGGGAGACCCATTCTGGTGGCAGAAAAACGGGCCAGGGTGCGTGCCACACACTGCCAAAACGCATGTAGGGCACCAACCGGACAGATGTCAGCAATCGTACACCGTAGCAGTCTGACACCACTGCCTACTCCGTGCTGATCAGCCTTTGAGGAGCAAATCCTCAACTGGGCCCATTCCTGGTTGATAAAGACATCGTCGAGTTCCAGTGTCCTACGAGATATGTCCCCTTTTGACAATGGGACCAGCTCACTGATACGGAGCACTCCAAAGAAAGCTACGGTGGTAGCTGCATGAAAGAGAGCCTCCTCATACCTATCGTAACACAAGCTATGCCAACCTTGTGCAAGGTGCGTCAGAACCTCTGGTGAAATGGGGTGACGTGTGTCTGGGCGGCGGCCACGTTCACGTGTCCACCCTTCTAATACATAGCGTATGCGGAAGTCATTCATGCAGTCAGTGAAGCCCTTCGCCTTAGCCATAAACGCCAATGCTGAAAGCCTAGTGGCGATGGTGCGAGGGGCTAACCCTAGATCATGAAGGTAAACCATGAACTGTAAAATCTGGTCGACCGGGATCGGCCACACTTCGGGCAACTGCCTTTGCCCACAAAAGTTCTTAAACTGTAAGAGTGCATGTAGATACGCCTTACGCGTGCGAGGTGCCAAAGACATGCCGATTGCCTGGTTCACCTCTCCTCGCCAAATGTCCAGATCTCGGCCAGTAGCAGAGAGGGAAGTTCCTCTGCTTCTGGAGCCAAGGCACGGAACCGGGGGATCTGCAGGCGGGATAAAGCGTCAGCAATATCATTGTCAATGCCTGGCACATGTCTGGCCCTGAAAAGCACATTAAGGTGCAAGGAGCTCAAGACAAATTGGCGAACTAAGGCCATAACTCTGGGGGATTTAGATGTCTGGGCGTTGACAATGTGCACCACTGCAGCATTGTCACACCAAAAGTGAACTACTGAATTAGCCCACCTATCCTCCCAGAGCATTAGGGCCCCCAAGATGGGGAAAAACTCCAGGAAAGTAAGATCGTGTAAACGATCCGTGCCTTGCCATGTCTGAGGCCATTGACCATAGGACCACCTTCCTTCAAAGTAAATCCCATAACCCAGGGAGCCGGAGGCATCCGACTGTACTTGGAAATGCGGGCTGAGCATAAGCTCCGATCTCCAGAAGGAGATGCCATTAAAATCCTGTAGGAATGTGAGCCAGACCGTAAGGTCTGCCCGTAAACCTCTGGTCAGCCGTACCATGTGGTGATGTTTTAAAAGGCCCGCCATGGCGTCACACAGACGCCTGGCAAAGGCTCTGCCCGGTGTTACTACCCTACAGGCAAAGTTGAGGTGGCCGTGAAGTACCTGCAACTCTCGGAGAGACAACTTATGCCTGGCAAGCATTGCCAGAATCGCATCAGAGATCCGAGTCACCTTTTCCATGGGCAACGTGGACCTCTGGGCAACGGTGTCAATATCAATACCTAAAAAGGTGAGAGTGGTGGCTGGTCCCTCAGTCTTTTCAGGTGCTAGGGGAACACCCAGTTCCCGCATAAGCGCCTGAAAAGTGGCGAGATGAGCACACGCGTCCGTGCCGTGTTCCCCTCCGAACAAAAAATCGTCGAGGTAGTGGGCTACAGACAGGGACTCTGATCTACAAACAAAAGCCCAGTGAAGGAAGGTGCTAAATCGTTCGAAAGCCAAACATGAGATAGAACAGCCAAAAGGCATGGCCTTATCTACATAAAAATTGCCCCGAAAACGAAAACCTAACAGCTCAAAGTCATCCGGGTGCACTGGCAACAATCGGAATGCTGATTTGATATCACACTTTGCCAGTAGTGCCCCTGGGCCACACGAGCGTACCATCTGTAAGGCCTGGTCAAAGGACGTATACCTGACTGAGCAAAGGTCATCAGGTATCACATCATTGACCGAAGAGCCTGCAGGGTAAAAAATGTGGTGAATTAGTCGAAATTCACCCGGGGACTTCTTAGGGACTAAACCCAAAGGTGACACCTTCAAGTTTTGGGAATGGTGGGTCAGCAAATGGCCCAGCCACCCTCAGTGCGGTGACCTCCTTGGCTATAGATTGGGCGGCAATATCCTCATTACCCCTGAGAGAAAGTAAGTTCAGGGCATCCTGAGGCCCGCGTACACCCTGAAATGGTATGCGGAAGCCAAACTGAAAACCCTCAAGTAGGTACCTCGCATCATCCCATCTAGGATAAGCGGCAAGCCAACGTTCCAGTACCTGGACATTAATTGGGGAGGGGGCCTTTTTGATGGGTAGCACCGTCAGAGGGAGCTCTGACCGCCCCCTGCCCACCCCTTCCTCTGCCTCGTGACTCACCAGCCCGCGGGCACGGCGTGAGGGCCAGAACAAGAGGGGCACTCGTGCCGGAACCGACACTGACGTTTGTTGCACACTCCGCTGGCAGAGAAGCTCCAACACAGCAGGCGGGCTGGAACCCCCTGCCCCGCCGGCTGGCGGGGAGTCTGTGTAGTAACAGCCCGCTGAACGGCATGGCCACAGTGGTACTGGTCACCCGGTGCTGGCCACGTGGGGGTCATGTACAGCAGCCACGACTGCTGGCAGGGTTCATCCCACCTCATCTCAGGATGGAGGGCCACTCTCATCCTAAACTCTTCATCATAAGCCAACCATGACAGGCCAGGAAAATCCACTACAGCCCGATAAATATTATCCAGATATTGGACCATTGGGATGGCCAAGTCAGGATGTGCCCTCAGGTATACCGCCATATAAATCAGATAGGCCGGCAACCAATTGGCCCATGTGCGAGGTGGCTTACTACGACAGGACAACTCCTTATCCCTATCGTCCTGCCCCTCCCTCTCCTCCTTGGTGGGTTCACGGTTCAGGAGGGAGAAAATGTCCACATATTCCCCCCGCTAAATCTTCTCCCTCGTGGCCTGGGAGAGATGGTCACCCAGTGGTAAGGAATAACCGGCCGTCGGCAGGGCCGCCGTCGGCATGGATTGAATTGGTGGTGCGTGCAGTGTGCCCTGAATAACCCCTGACACATTGGGCATGCCCACAGATGCGGTCACCCCTGACATAAGCGGGGGGTAATTGGACAACCAAGAATTCACAGGACAGTGTGGATACAACTGCCCTCCTACAGTAACCTGTCATGGCCATGGCCATTGAACCCCCCCAGTAGTGCTAGGTAGTGTCACTGGTGTACTTAATTGACCAGGATACTCACTCGGTGCACCCCCGTGGGCCGCCCCCACTAGGGGTTGCAGCCGATGGCGGGCATCAGAGCTCGCGACGGATATCGAGCTCTGCGTGCCGCTGCACCCCTGCCACGCAGGACTGGCCCCCGGCGGAAAGCCCCAAAGTGATGTTCTGGTGGGGAGCTGCGAGGCACCAGCTTGGGCTGGCCTGATGGCCTCAAGCAGCTCGACTCTGCTAACAGCCCATTGGACAGTTGTGTCCGACGTGTGGGCTGGAACCGGAGGGTTTGGAAGCCCACCATCCGGAGGTGGTGGGGCAATGCCCATTGATGGCTCCAGCACAGCAATGCGTGCAAGGAGGGCATCATCAACGGTCTCAGACCCACCTGGATAAGGTGGGCCAGATGGGCCAGATGGCCCGCCGGGCAATTGTTGTGGGATAAACCCAGCTGGGGATCCCTGGCCCGCGTAAGGCCAAGCCCAGTAGTCCAGCCCATGAGGGGCCGGAAGAATGGTGGGGTGGAGACCCGCACCAGGCCCAAGTGGGCCACCCTGCATAGCAGGGGTAGTAACCCCAGAAGGGCCGGCGGAAGCCTGACCCGCATTGGTGGGAGTGGGAACGCCAACCCCACCACCTGCTTGAGGGGGTGCCGCCTGAGCCCTCTGGCCCCGAGGCGGCCCCCGAGATGTTGGGGGTGGGGGTGGGCAGAGCCCTCCCCATCGGCCGCGGCTTAGAAGCCGGTGCCTTATGCTTGGGAGCCATGTCTCCCAGGCAATTAAAAGCAAGAGAAGGGGAAAATCCCCTTAGCGACCAAGATCGGGGCAAAAAGCCGGGGAGAAAGCGGCAGAGCGAACTTCTCCACTCCGTCGCTTCCAAAATGGCAGCGCAGCTGCCTCGTGGCCACCCCTTTTAAAGAGGGTGGCCATGCCCCCTAACTCACCCGGATGTCTGAGTCGGGGCCCCCCCGCAAAGAGCGCAGCGGCCATTTTGGCGCCACGCTTGCATTCTCTGAAGGGGCTGTGAGACTGCACAGCTTTGCCTAAGGCTACACAGCCCAGTAGTTGTCCCAATAAAACACAGGGGATAATTGAACTCCCAACCACTGGCTCCATAGCCAGCTAACTAACCCACTGATCTATCCAGCTAGCAGCTTGGAACCTCTTAAAGTTATAGAACTAGAAGGGGAAAAATGGTTGAGGATGCAGAAAAGAGAAATAGTGTGCCCATCCCTTGTTTAATTTCACTTCACTTGGAAATATGTTTTTGTTTTGATGAAGACATACCAGTTACTGTATTCTCTTCTCCCAGCTTCCTCTGCTGGAAGCCAGCTAACTTCCCAAATCAACACACTTAACACTAAAGCTGTTTAGGGATATAACACAATGGATGTCAATCCTGGTAAAAGATATGCTTTTTTTGGAAGCAAGTAACAAAAGCGGAAGGAACAGAACTAGGCAGTTGAAGTGCTCCGTTTGCAAGATCCCGGAGACAGTAATGAAATACTATCCAAAAATTGTACACAGCAGGGCCATCTTGGAATTTTTCTATTTCAAGCAGTTTTCCTGGGGGCGTGGGGGAGTAAACTTTGGGGTGGAGGCATACATTAAAGATTATCAGTGCTGAGTATGCCATGTCTTTGCAATGGAGTTATGTGAAACATTTGGGAATGTTCCTATAGAATATCAAGAGATTACAGTAGCATCTTATTTGCAATTTTCAAACTCCAAGCAGACAATTAGCATAGAAAACACACACTGAAAACATGCATGTCATTTAGTCCATATCATCCAATTTCCTAAACGCCACCTTGCAATTATTGCTGCAGGAAGGTAACTCAACTCAAACATCTGTTCACATACGCATATCTCAGAATACTGAAAACATGTTTTCTTGCTTGCACATAAGCTCAGGGATTTACAGGGAGACAGAGGTACAAAAAGCAATTTCATATTTCAACTGTGGTCTCTATGAGCATACCAAATAAAATCCAAAGTAGATGCTACCCATTCCTCCTACAATACCCTCTCATCTATTTCAAAATATTTTTCAGTGTTTTGGTACTAATGTGCTTATTAAACTTGTGCATTGTTCCCTGTACCCAGTTTGATTTATATCCAGCTAAGGACCCTCAGATCAAGACCCTGTCCTTTTGGAACTACTCATATTCAGTCTGTGCCCATATTTGTGCATTTTTGAATATCCAGGAAAAATGCCATTCTCGCAACTGGAAAGCATGGGTCCTTGATTGAACAAATAAAACAACTACAGTGAGCCTCAGAGTTTTGAATGGCCTTCGGGTGCAGGAAGAGCAAAAAGACACCTGGTCAAGGTGGGAACAGGTTGCAGAATTGGAAGCTGTGTTTCCCACCTGCCTCCATCCCCCCAGCCCTTTTAGGAAGAAGGCTCCAAACTCACTAGTGAGTAATGAGGCTTCCTAAAGAAGGACAGGGAAAGGAGTGAGTGGGGAACATTAGAAAGGTAATGATACAGTCCTTTTTGAAAAGACAATGGAGAGATCCTGCTGTTTCTTCACATCACCTAGAGTTTTATCTTATTTTTTTCCTTTCCTCTCCCTTTTCCTGTCCAGCAGATGAAAAAAGCAGAAGAAATTTAAAAAAACACACCTTGGTTTATTTCTGTTGACTTAAAGACAATTGGAAAAATTAAAACAGAATGCATTAATATTGGAAAATACAAGAGAAAACTGAATCATAGAACAATTAGGCAAATTAAAAGTAATGCCATCTGTTTTCAGTGAGATCCCTTATCTATTGGTTTGGAATACATAAGCAAAACATACTACTATCAAACATAAACATACCCCTTCTTGTTACAGTGGTTAGACAATCTGTGTCTGAAAACAGCAAATCAAGTCTTTGAGAAAAACTGGCAGAAGCCAGTCACTGGGTTTAAACTGTAAAGAGCCTTATACTTTGAGGGGGTGATGTATTTCACCTCTCCACCACCTTCTTGGCATCGCTTGGCAGGACAAATTTTGGCTAGTGTGTGTTGTCTCAGCCACTCCCTTATCTAACATCTCTGTTTTTTCTAATTGCCTTGCTGCACGCTTTTGTGTGTGCTTTATTTGACTCATGTAAGTCCATAAAGCCTCATACATTGCTTTTAAAGATTAATGGATTCATGACACTTTTTACTAATTTATGTTCTCTGACACTACAGTAACATCTCATAAATACTGCAGTATAGGTTTGGTGATTTAATCTATGACTTTGTATTAGCAAGACAAGGAAGGTTCCTTCTCCATTGGCACCAGCTCAGCAGCTCTGTTTATTTTTCTTTCCCTTTTGTCCATTTATAATTGTATCATGTCTTTTTTTTATTTTAACAGTTTCAATTCCAAAAATGCTAGATTTAAGATGATAGATGAGGAGGGATGCTTCTCTGCCTTCCAAGTGTCACTGGGTTCTTGGCTGTACTTGGCTTCTCCTGGTTGCTACAGAAACTTACAAGTAGCCTGGGTTATGTTAGTGTTTTTTCCTTTTATTTGGCTAAGCACAGTGCACATTCTTAGTGTTTACTCCCTTCTCATTTATGAAATTTTTTGTTATAGAAAATATTTATGTTATTTGATTAACAGTAGACTTCTTCAAATATGCATTTGCATGTTTGTCCCTTTATATATCCAATCTGCTTGATTATCAGTAATACAGTATAGGATTTTCATAAATAAAACCAGGATACATTTTAAATATACAGTATATATAATGAGAAGCTTTTATATTATGAAACAGAAGGGGAGAAGTATACTGGAACTGTGCCCAGATGATTTGGAGACATTTTTCTGGGGTAAGTGGCTGCCAGACCCAAAAATATATACTTTTGTGTTGATTTGAAAGGCCCTGAATAATTTGACATTGAGAAGTAAAGTGGGGCTATTTTTAAAACCCTGTGTTAGCGAGCATGGTTATAGAGACAGGCACAGACTATTGGGTGAAGATCTGTGATGCAGCAAATCCCTACCACCTATTTAGCGTTATACATGTCCAGTGGTTCCCAACCTTTTTTTTGTCATGCCCCACCTAAGCATCTCTAAAATCTAAGCAAAAACCTGCAGTGAATTATAGTTATTATCCTGCAGGCTGGATCCAGGTGACGGCATCAAATCATCCGGCCTGCCCCTCGCTTTGGCTGCTGCATCCACCACCACTGCCTCAATCCTTGTCCCCTCCACTTGGCTTGGTGTATCCCTGCCAGCGGTCCATAGCAGGGCAGCTGTTGTAAGGCTTACAACATCTGCCCTGCTATGGACCACTATTAGAGATATGCCAAGCCAAGTGGAGGGGACAAGGATTGAGGTGGTGGCGGCAGAAGCCACCAGTCCGGCCCGCAACAGTCTGAGGGAGTGTTAAAAAGTTGGGGACCCCCTGTTATAGAGGCTCTAAGGATAGAGGAACCTTGTATCTTTGCAAAGTCAACTTCCGCACTTGAAGGACAGTGGGACTACTAGTAGAGAAGAAGTATCTAGTACTTTCCCCTTCCTCATGTATGTCCTGATTACTCAAAACCATATTGCCTGGACAGGTAGCTTATTAGGAAAATATTGCTGTCTAAGCATCCAAAACTTTTAATGGGTCACAGTGTGCTGAGATCCACACTAATAGTTTCTTAAAAGGGCTATGGATGGACTGAAGGTACCTAGTCTTCTCTTGTAAGTGCAAGCCTTCCCAAAATCATTTTTTTTTAAAAAAAAATGTTTCTGTGTTCTTTCTCCCAGTCTCCAGTAGAAGAGGAAATCTGGCAGGAAGAAAAACAGCACCAAGGAAGGTTGTTTTTCTCTTGCACATTTATGGGATAAGAATGATGAATGGTCAACTGTTCTTCACTCAAAACTTTTCTTTTTCCCTGCCCCCCCAGCTCCTGGACAGCTTTTAAATGTGAACATCTGGAAAAGCTATAAGTCATGAATATGAGTTAGCAAGAGGTTTATGTAACAATTGCAAAATACCAGAGATGTTGGTGCTTGGAAGAGAAAAACATTCTACACTGCCATGCCTGTTAAAGTATTTTTGTCTGGTGCACAATTCCTTAGAGTAAAATTATATATTTTGCCATATATTTTGAAGTAGTGCTTCCCTAACTGGGTGAAGTGTGTTCTGCATGTCACAACATGCAATTCTCATCATCTACAGTTTCTGCTTCCAGCATGGTTTCTTTTGTGATTGGGTACTGGAAAATAAACAGTTCATTTTGCAAATCTGATCACTGAGGCACTGTCATGTCCAGAGGAAGATGGTGAATAGGCTTAGAGTTGTATGCAACAGTATTTCTCTGTGTCTGGGTCTTAAGAGGCTGAAAATGTTAATACTTAAAATGCTGTAAAATTCTGGACACTTACAAGGCATCTCAAGTTATTAGAAGTTCTTCTTCTGCTGTATCTGAATCCGAATACTGGGTCCCAATCTTTTACCATCTTCCGAAGATACACAAAATGACAAGTCCAAATGATGTAATAAAAGGGAGACCAATAATTTCGGGCATTAATTCAATCACTGAGCCCCTGGCAAAATATGCTGATTCTTTTATCAGTTTCCAAACGAAGAATACACCAACATATGTAAGAGATTTGGCTGATTTTATAGCCCAGCTAGAAGGTTTGCAACTCACTAAGGACTCTGTTTTTCTCTCCATGGACGTGGTTTCTTTGTACACAAATATACCTTTGGAGGATGCTAGGGTGGTGGTGGAAGATGCACTTTTGTCTAGGTCCCGTTCACACATCCCAACTCACTTCATTTTGGATTTGATTTCTATCTGTTTAGAACATAATTATTTTAGGTTTTGTAATGATTTCTTTCTTCAAATTAAGGGTGTGGCTATGGGTGTAATTTGGCTCCTTTGATCGCGAATTTATTTATGATCAAATTTGAAAGAGATTTTTTGTTGAATGCCACAGTTAATCCTTTTTTTCAGAAATTATAATTTGTAAATGGTTCATTGACGATCTTTTCTTTATTTTCAAAAGCAGTTGATATGTTGAGGAGTTGGTAGAATGGGCTAATATTCAGAACCCCAATGTTACTTTTACACATGTTACTGAGCAAAAATCAATTCTATTTTTAGATCTAAATGTGTTCAAGGATCAATATTGTAAATTAAGTATGGGTCTCTTTAGAAAGAAAATGGATAGGAATACGTATCTCCATTTCAACTCTTTCCACCCCAGGTTCCTTAAGGATAATATACCATACGGAGTTCTTGCAAGAGCTAAAAGGAACAGTACTCGCCATGAAGATTTTAAGAAAGCTGCCACATCCATCAAAGGGAGTTTATTAGATAGAGGTTACCCTGTAACTATTATTGACCAGGCTTGTAAGAAAGTGACAGATTTGGACAGGCGCAAATTAATAGAGAAATTACACACGGAAGAGTGGGCAAATTCAATGGTCAATAGAATTCTCTCCTTTAGCGTTCAATATCAGGAGGATTATACAAAAATATTGGCATATTTTGGATGTTCCAGGCAGTGAGGGAAGACCAGAGATAGGTTTTAGGAAGACCCGTAGCATTAGCAACATAGTTGCAAAAACGGACTTGTCTATTGAGTGACCCATTAGAAGTATTGGTACTGGACATTTTAGATGCCACGGGTGTAGCGCTTGCGATCTGGTTTGGGAAACAAAAAAATTGTTATGTTGCCAAGTTTTAAGAAACCTTATGTGCTATACAACACTGGAGTAATTGCAACAGTTCAGCATGCGTCTACCTGTGTACGTGTCCATGTAGATTAGCTTACATCGGGGAAACGGAATGAAAAATTAAAGTGCGTATAAATGAACATAAATCCAGGATAAAGAACAGGGTTCTACAGTCACCTCTTGTCGAACATTTTTTGGAAAAGGGACACAAAGCTGAGGATTTGAGATTTGTAGTATTAGAGTTGGTGAAAAGTAAGCAGTTTGAGAGAACAGATATTTCTACTGTACTATTAAAGAGGAAGGCTTACTTTATTCATTGTTTTAATACGTTGCATCCTAATGGATTGAATGCAGAGCAAGATTTGTCATGTTTCCTTTAAATAACAATTATACGAGGCCACATCCAGATGTCAGTATTTCTGAAAATTTCTCAGGTGTAGGGATTGATGAAATTATAGAGAACTTAAATGTGAGTAAGGGTGAGTAGAGATCTAACATCATGGCCCAAAAAGAAAAAACATGAGAGGCTTAGACGCGAAGAAATACACTTTGAAAACTTTCAGAACTATATAGGTAAATAGATTAATCAATGTCATTTGTATATATATTTGCATTGTATTGTGCTATATGAGAAAATGTGATATGAGTATTGTTATGTATATTGATAATTGTTATTGTATCTTCTACAGAATATTTTCCTTTTCCTGATGATAGTACATGAAAATAGATTTATCGAATTCTCTTCGGAAAGGAAATTTAAAATCTTTATCTATGTGGAAATATACTTTATTGGATTGATATTTTTGAAATACTCTTTGTGAAAGCACATGAACTTTATTGGAATTACTGGAATCATTTCTACTTGATATCTTGGAAGCATTTATACATTTATTTTCACTGAAGAAAAGTACCATTTATTTTTGGACAATTTTTAATCAAGATTGAAAACACTTAAGTTAGTAAAGAGATGTACTTGTGAATAAAACAATTTCCAGTGTTTATTTTGAATCTGAGATTTCGTTTCCTGCTATAGTGAACGGATTTAGAGTGGTATGCAGCAGTATTTCTCTGTGTCTGGGTCTTAAGAGGCTGAAAATGTTAATACTGTACTTAAAATGCTGTAAAATTCTGGACACTCACAAGGCATCTCAAGTTATTAGAAGTTCTTCTTCTGCTGTATCTGAATCCGAATACTGGCGATCATCATGGCAATCAGCCATGAAGACTGTCCTGAGAATATAATGCTGTGGCCTTTCATCTGCCTTCCGTATCCTAGCATGACACCCATACCATTGGTCCAGTTCCGTGAGTCACTTTCTGGTCCTGAGCCCTTCTGGCATGCAAATTCCTCATCAGCCTCAGGCCAGTATTGATGAAGTTGCTGCCCTCCATCAAGATAGATTCAAGTGGGATTTAATCTATTTGGGGATCATTACCCTTCCAAGTGGACTTTGGCACTCAAGGGTTGTCAGATTAGTTAACCGCTGCCTGACACTCGGTGTTGAGTCGCTTGCAGTATGGTTTACTCTATTACTAAGCAGGATAACCTGGCCAGAGGTTATAGGGGAGATACATCAAATGCTGGAAACTGCCAGAAACCAGCCTATCCAGCCAAATGACCAAGTTGTTTATCCCAGATGTTCTCGGATGAGACCTTTGAAAAGTGATAAGGTGTACGAGGGTCAGATAGTGTGGATGGGACGCGTTATTAATTGGCTATAACCTTTCCCGATTGGTCTGTCTGGTTAGAACACGGGCTGGAGACCAACCTGGCTATGCAGGAAGGGAAATTGGGAAAACACTAATAGTGATAGTTAGCAGTAGAGACTCCATATTGCCTTGGCTGAGAGCACTGGAAGGAGTGGGACATAAGTCACCCAAATGTCACAATGCCTAGTAAACAGCTCACAGTATCTCACTCATGTCCGCGGAGACACTAAGCTGTTGCTAGACCAAACAGTTAAGTGTAGAAGCCCGGAGTTTACAAGGACTCTGAGATAGGACGGGAACAGTGAGTCTCGCTACATTGCTGATTAGTATGCCTATGGGGAACCTTGGCACACAGTACTTTCTTAGCAACTTCCTAGGCTGGCAAATGTACCTTGGCCAGCAACATGCTACGTAAGTAGCATGCAAGTGATCAAGAATGCAAGTCAATAAATACAGATCACCCGACTTGATCGGGACTGACTTTTCCACCACACTTCCGTCTCCCGTGCCTTCCTTGCGCCTAGCGGCCCCGATCCTCTGGCCAAGAAGAAACCATTATGACAAGATAGTCCTAACATGTCTTATCCTTTGTTGTCTGACTCTGTCATTCTTTGATGTCTGGTTTGCTCATTACTAAGGTACTCTGTTATCATTTTGCCAGTTAGTGAAATCTAAACATCCAAGAAATTGGCTGGCAAAGAGATGTAATGAACAGATAAATTGTAAGAAAAGGTACATAAGGGCTAGAGTTTGGGTCTCTTGCTAAGCTTCACTGTAGATCAGACTCAGGAGAGGTGCTGCACAACAATTGACTGCCCACCTCCATTTTCAGGAGCTCCTGGTAAGCAGAAAGGGTGTGAGATTTCTTTCTACTTTATTCTTCTACTGCTTGTGTGTTTGCTTTACTGTCTTCTGTCTCTTTAATAACGATTTGTGCCTTTCCCATCATTGATGTGTTCATTGTCACCACATTCTAAAAAGAACCCTTGTCAGCTATGACAAGGATAGCACATGTTTCTTTGTGCAAACCACATTGTGGAAGGGGGGGGGGGATGATCAACAGAATACACATTCTGTTTAACATCTAGCACTGCTTCCCAATATTCAAGGATCACTCTTTTATTTCCAGAATGCGGCGGCTCGGGTAGTGATGGGGTGCAGGTGCTATGTCTGTGCCTCGCCTCTGCTTTGGGAGCTGCACTGGTTACCAGTTTGTTTGCCTCCAGGTGCAATTCAAGGTGCTGGTAATGACCTTTAAAGCCCTTCATGGTAGTGGGCCAGGTTACCTAAGAGACCGCATCGCCACAGGAGAATCTGCCCGTCCTACCATACTGGACTGGAGGGGCTCCCTCAGTGTTCCATTGGCTAGAGGGGCTTGCCTCTCTAGCACAAGGAGGAGGGCCTTCTCTGTGTCTGCCCCAACCCTGTGGAACCTCCTGCCAGTAGACCTACGGCTACAGACAGAATTGCTGCCCTTTCGGTAAGGGCTGAAAACCTGACTGGCAGGGCAAGTATGGGGGGCCGACCATACCTGTCAAGTTTTGGGAAATTTCTGCAAACCCCCATATTTTACACACTTTCCCGCCATCATCCCGTATTAGTTAGACTGCAGTTAGACTGGAGTTAGACTGGAGGCCAGCACAGGATAAGCATAGCTGTTCAATTTCCTGTTTTGGCCGGGAAATTTCCCTTATTTGACAGAAATTTTCTGAAACTTGACAGGTATGGGGCCGATGGAGTGTTGACTCCTGCTCATTGGCTCTTTTAGAGTTATATGTCCCTTTTACTGATGGGTGGGGAGAGGTGGGTCTTTTTAATTCTGGATGGTTTTAAAATAGTTTTTTATTGAATTTTTAAAGGGGATTTGTATAATACCTATGTGGAGGTGCGCTGCCCAAAGTCGCCCTGGGCGAGATGGCGGCATATAAATCCAAATAAATAAATAAAATAAATTTCACATTGTTCCCACTCTCGCTTTTGAGATTGGAGGCTACTGGGTGAACCTTGAGTATTTTACCAAGTGGTTATGAGGGAGGTGGGAAAGCTCATCTTATAGCATTGCAAACTTTCTGCTAGAGATGGAATGAGTCCTTGTATTATTATTGGTTTGCAACTCCCATCACTCTAGCCAGCACAGTCAGTAGTGACAAATGCTTGGCATTGACTTCTAACAACACCTGAAATTAACAAGCTTTTTCGGGTCAATGCTTATATAAGTCTAGGCATCCAAACTGTAACCTTGAATATACACCATTTCATCTGATTTTGGAAGCTAAACACAGTTGGATTGGTCTCCAGATAGGGCTTAGGAAAAAATCCTCTCTGACACTCTCAGAACTGCTGCCAGTCAGGATCAACGACGATGATCAGCATCCTGTTGCATAGCTTTCTCTGTACAAGAGAGTCATAACAATAGCAACAAGAGATTGCTACCAGTTAAGGAGTACCTTTTTTATTCCAGGTTGACAAAGGTATAAAGCTATAATTGGCAACAATGTGCTGCTACTGGTGATGTCACTCCCATTGCAAAGGCACAACTATGAGACAAAATCTTGGCTAGTACAGTAATGGTGAACTTCAATTCCCAGAAGCCCTGAACAGCAGGAGCGCTGACTTGGGCTTCTGGGAATTGAAGTCCAAGAACACATGGAGTGCCAAGGTTTGCCATCATTGGGCTAGCATAAAGCATTTTCCCTCTCTTCCTAAGACTCACTGATTCAAGGAATTTACCTCAATGACCTGAAATAGCTACTGATGAGGTTAAAGAAGAAAATACAAAGCTAGATTTGCAGATGAACACCTGGAAAACAAAAATAATGTCAGCAGAAGAATTTGCATGAGGATTTTCTATACCTTGGTTCAGTTGTCAATTCAAATGGAGACTGCATCCAAGAAATCAGAAGACAAACTTAGAAGGGGGCTGTGAAGAAATTAGAAAAAGATTATTACATATAAGAATGTGTTGCTCAAGAGTAAGGCCAAGATCATTCATACTATGGTATACTATAGAGAAAAATCAATTCAAAATAAAAGTACATGTGTAAAGGAAAGAACTGTGCTACAGTATCCCTAACAGTGAAAAGGCATCTTGATGTATTGGTTTCATTAGAGGAATCCATTATTATTTTTATTTATAAGTGCACTGATAAAAGTAGAATATTTCTATACTCCCCCTTCTCCCAAATTCACTTCACATATGTTTCAGTGTTTTTAGGAATTTTAAGGGTCTCTATAGTTTAAACGTTAGGGATTTTATGTACTCCGCCCAGAGTTGCACATCGATTGGGGTGGCTATACAAATTGAATAAATAAATAAAATAAATATGTTAAATTTAATTTCTATTGCTTTTTTTTGTTTCAGTCCACTATTTTCCAGTTATTTTATATTTCAGAACATCGTAACAAGAACATGAACAGATGGACAGTAATTGAATTATACAGTGGAACTCAGAAAGTTAAGGGCAAATAAAACCTGCCTGTTGATCCATTTTCCTTCTTAATATAAATCTTGGTTAAGCTGTGACTCTTAGGAAGAATCTAACTAAAATGGGTATGTGAGACGGGAGGAGAGAAATAGATGAATCAAAGATAACTAAGAGTGGAAAGGTGATGTGATGATAAGAGGACATGAGGCATAAAGTACAGGTTTTTAAACTATGCTTTCAACTCTAATCTCAACTCAGCCTGGTTAAAACAATAGGCATGCATCTGATCTTGAGGATGGATTACGAGCAGGTGCACGGCTCCACATGGCTCCATTTCTGTAAGTTATTTACTTGAGAATGCCATATAGAGAACTTGCTTTACACTAGTTTTTTTTTACTCAAGGACCTGGGAGTCTACCTGATGGCATAAATGTTGTATCAATCACGCTTGTTCACTTTTTTAAACACCTCTTTGTTTAGCCCAGTGCTTCTCAACCTTTGGTTTTTGGACTCCAATTCCCAGAAGCCTAAGCCAGTACTTAGGCTGATCAGTGTTTTGGGGAATTGACTTAGGCTTCTGGGAATTGAAGTTCAAAAACCAAAGGTTGAGAAGCACTGGTTTAGCCTAAACAGATGTATCAGCTCAAGAGTGTACCAGTGATCTGCCCCATGCATACAGATCATACAGACACAGTTTTATGTGCATTAGTTCCCATACTTATCTTCCATTACACATGTGGCTGTCAGGGGGCAGCTTGGTGGAATCCATGGAGGCTTCAGGAAGGACTAGTGATTGTACTTCTATTCCTTTTTATGTGCATAAATAGAAAGCACAGATGGAATGGTGAGAAGAGGACTACTTTTTCTATTCAGTTAGAACTAGTAAACTAAATAAACATTAAAATATGTGCAGCATTTCCCTCTGTCATTAATTTAATTGTATCTAAAAAGATGATGACAATGAGATCTTATGGCCTAAGGATAGTGTTAAAATCTATCCCTTGGATTTTTACCATTTTTTTGGGAAGGTATGCAATTCTCAGATGATCTTTTTCTTTGAAGCTTTGAGAAGTAGCCTTCAACCTAAGGTCACTGCTCGTTTGAATAAACATTACATCTTGACATTCCCCTCTCATTTTGTACTTTCCCACAATTCAGATTTTAAAATAATTCTTCCTTATTTGCCTTGCCTGCGTATATTCCCACTAGTTATCTTAGAAAAAACAAAACTGCAGGAAGAAGACATAACCTTGAAACTTTCTAAATATTGACCAGCGGGTGTTTTTTAAAAAAGTTTTTTAGAATAGTGTTTCTGTTGAGTTTTGGCAATATAGGGCAAAGATTCTTCCATATTTGAATTTCTATCTTTCCTTGAGCCAGTATTTGTGAGTAGGTGGGGAAGAAGCATCTTTTTCGAATATGACACTGGAATCTAGTTATTTCACACATGCAGTACAATGCTGGGGTGATTTTCATGGTGCCATCTGTACGTTTCATGTTGGAAAATGCTACCTAGGTACTCCAAGCACTTGGTCATCTTTTCAAATGTCAGCCTTTTTCTATATTATGCCGCTGCAAGTCAGAAAACAGGGGCCTAGCAAAGCAAAGCAATCACGTTTGTATACTGCCACCCCATAGTGCTTAGTGCACTCTCTGGGCGGTTCACAAGTTCATTAGCATTTTGCCCCCTACCAACCTCAGAAGGATGGAAAGCTGAGTCAACCTTGAGCCCAAGAATAGACCTTCACAAACTGTCCACTGGAATCCAATAATGTGCTGCCAGAAAACTGCTAATATGCTGTGAAAAACTGAAGAAAGTCTTCATTACACATCTAAATCTTCCAAGAGCCCCCTTTATGTGGCATTTTTATAATACTTAATGACAACAGCTTGCTGTTTGCCTGAGGAGAATTTAAATGTTCCATGCTTATTGAGAATAGGATTCTGGTTAAACTGCCAGCCTTCAACAGACTGACAGAAAAAATTCTGCTGGCTTTGAAGGAAACCCTGTCAGTAATGGCAGGTGAAAGCATATCCTTGCAATGGAACTAGGTAAAGCTTTTAAAAAAGGCATATCATACCTCTGTGCTGCTTTTTATAGGTAGATGCCTTCCTTTGCTTATGGACTTATTGAAACATAGTGTTGTGATCCAGCCCTCATCAGACTCCAAAGATGACCTGGATCAGGAGGCACTTCCTATGCCCAGCCCAGTTCTGCCTCCCCAGCCTGCATCTGAACCTGAGAATGTCATGAAACAGGAACGTCAGTCTGCTTCTGGCCCAACTCTGACTCCCCAGGCAGATGACCTGTCAGACCAGAGGTCTGACTCTGACAGCAATCAGCCCTTAGCTAGGGAATGGTGCCAAAAGGATCTGCAGCTGAGATGTAAGAAAGCTAGAGCTCGTTATCCATTAGCTGGGAGGCTTTTAAGCAAGCATGTTCCATCAGTCAAGTGTCAGTACAGTTTCTCTGTGCAAAGGCTGACACCCTGCTTGACTTGGGATGCCTCTTGTGATTGCCTGCCATGACCCTGACTTCTCTGCCAACCATGATGATGCCCCGGACATCTTTTGGACTAGAAACTCACTTTGAACTACCGGTAACCAGACCTCACCTTTCTCTTTGGACTTTGATATTCAGATTCTCCTTGGATAGACTGTTGCCAGGACTCTCTGTGTAGCTCCACTGTGTGGCAACCCTGCCCACTAGGCTAGGTCAACATACATAGGGTCATTTAAGCGAAACATTAACCAATGCAGACAAATCCTAGTAAAGGCATTCCTCACAGATTGCCATTCAACTTTTGTTGCTATCTGGAAAATCTTTTTAATATTTAGTCAGAATTTTCTTTTATGGAATTTGAATCTGTTGGCTTGAGTTCTAGACTCACCTAGAGTGCCAAAAATTAGCTTGCAAGCTCTTCAGATGACTGAAGATGGCAATCATATGAGGAGCTAGTTACAATCTACTCAAGCATCTATAAGAGGTTGCACAAAAAAGATGGTACATAATTACAGGGGACAAATAATGGAATGTCACATACAATATAATTAAGTTGTCATGTCAATGAATAACAGAAACAACAATATGATGCGTTTTGAGGTAGCCATGTTAGTATGTGCAGACAAATCAGACAAGAAACAAAACAAAACAAGACCAAAATGTTGTTACATCTTAAAGACTAACTGCTATATTTTAATGTGAACTTCTGTGGATCAAATCTACTTTCCCCATTCCAATCCACTACAGTATGGATGGTTTTACCTTCCTAGTTCTCTTTCTAGATTTCCCCTTTCCCTTCTCCTTTCCTGTTTTCTTCCTAAGCTGTTTTCTCTCTTCTATGTTTCTCCTAGTTTTATTTTCTATTTTTTAAAAAAAAAATATGACCTTAAGTTTTGTGTCTAAATAGCATTTGGTGTAAATGGAATTGTAGTGAAATGCAGAGAAAAGAATTTTTGACTTTTTTAAAACGACTACTTATTGTCAAATGGAAGCTACCAAGATCTCTCATTTGTAATTAGAGATCAGGAGGCTGGATTTAATAACAGGAGGGAAAACACATAGTCTAAAGTTGTTGTGGTTTGTTAGCACCTATGTACCTTTGAAAACATTGTTTTCATAAGGGCTGTTATTGTGCAAATGTAAGTCTTGCATAACCAGATTGCTTTTCCTCATTGTTCACTGTCATTCTGAATTATTATTATTACAAGTCACTGTCCTTGCTAAGATTAAAAATACAGCATTTTTGTGTTGCAGAGTTTAATTTAACACCACAGCTAGCAACAGTGATTATCAGTATATCATCTAATCATCTACAGTAAAAATGTCACTAACCTGATGTATTATACTAACTTTTTTTACAATCTATTCTTTTTTGTTATTGGCGGCGTATTTCCACTCTCATATAATCATGCAAGCCAAACCAAACTATGTGTAGGCGGCTGAATTGGTATAGAAATAATAAGTGTTACATATTCTGTGTTAAATGGATACTTAATGGGTTTATTCTCTAAAAAAACATCACATCCTATCTATTTGTTCCTTTCAGGTTGTCTTGGAGGATTTTGTGTGTCCTGTTTGTGCCTTTGTATATTTCTGCAGAACTTTGGATGCTTAGGACACATGGATAAAACATCTTTTATATATTCATCCAACTTCATCTACATAATTGATGTGGAACCTCAATGCATGTGTCAAAATTAATTATTTATATAATCATCCACAGTAAAAATGTCACTAACCTGATGGTTGTAGAAGACAACCTGCACATACTAGAAGGCTGGAAATATTATTATTTTCAGATTGTAGCAAGGGGTTCTGGAGGGAATGTATGACAACGTTCACAAGTGGTTCAGTGTTCTAAAGGGCTTGGGAAAGAGTAGAAAAGGCAGGCACTGGAACCTCGGTTAATATAATTAATGTGTTCTCCAGGACGTTTCTTACAGCGAAAATTAGTTTAACTGAATTTCCCATAGGAATGCATTGAAAACCAAAATACTTTAACCAAAATGCAGTTTCCCATAGGAATGCATTGAAAACTAATTAATCCATTCTGGAAAAAAATTCTGAAAAACCGAGCCACTATTTTCTATGGAATTCCTTTTGTTATGTGATTTTTTTGTTAACTGAGCCATTTCTTAACCAAGGTTCAACTACAGAATACTTTTCTCCCTTTTTTGTATGTACTGTGTAGGGATATTTCATTTTCATACTACTAGCAAAATTAGTGTTAAGCTAGTGACTACTAAAGGGGAACAACTTCTCTGGAAATTTGTAATTAGGCCAAAAGTATGTGTGTATGTGTGAAGGGGGGGAGATAGGGAATCAACATCCACTTTTTGGTTGAAATAAATCCATTCAGGGATAGAATAGGAGAAATGAACTCTAATTTATTATGAAAACCCTAAAGCTGGCTTCCAAGGGTATAGGTCTAGTGTGAACCATAACAAGGAAGATTGCATGTATGGCTGCCTCACTAACAAAGAAGAAGGACAACAAAACTTTAAAGAAAAGGAGGAAACCTTGAGAATAGCAGTCTAAATATCAGCAAGTTGGTTGTTAGGAAAAACAATAATAAGAAATAAATTTATAGAAAAGTAGATATTGCATGCAACCAGGATCCTCTTCATTTGGAAAGAGCAACAACAGAGAGGTGAAAGGTAAGATGCTGTGTTGATAACATCTGGGAAGGTAAAGACCGAACAGGACTCATCTGTCTAGTGCCCTCCAGTTGTGCTAGTTCCTTGTTCCATGTGTTGTTGCTCATTTTACATTTCTGTCTTTTTTTTTTGCTGGGAACTAGATAGGAATTGCCCAGTTCTTCATCCCTCAGCCATAGTTCTTATGCTCACATATTATACTGTATGTAGTTTCTTGGGAATAATCGATCCTTCTAATTCTGGTTTATGTCACTTGGTCATTAATTCATAATTAAGTCCATCCCATTTCTACTTTAAAGAACACCTCTTAAAATCTATTTGAAATGTTCAAAACACTTCAGATCTTCTGTGGGTTGTCTTTGAAGAATCTTGTGTTTTCTTTTTTTAGAAAAAGGATACTAGCTGAAACTGATAGATAGCTGCTTTTAGAAGGTAGTCTTTGGACCCAGTTTATAAAATGTGTTGAACAATGCATTCCGGAAGGGAATTATGTTCTGATCTGTACATCAGCACAGATGTGGGAGATGTGGATCAAGCAAAAACTTTCAGATACAGACCCAATAAATTTGTCAAGCTTCCCCACAGATTCAGAAAGTTACTTATCTATACCTATAAAATGGTGCATTAACCGTTGGAATGTGACAAAGGATGTTGCACCAGGCCCCACTAGCCCCATCCGAGCCTCCGTGCACTCACCTGACCGGGGTTCGCAGGTAACTGTTGGGTTGAAATTTGCGGCAGGGGGACAGGAGCCCCCCGGATGCAAACAAAAAAAGGGAACTTCAATTCCCACGTTCCTTGTGCCGCGCCGCACCAGAGCCAATCAGGCTGAGCGGCGCGGGCAAAAGGAATGTTCGGAAATGCGACGCAGCTAATCAAAAATAAGCCACAGGAAAAAACCATTGCACTGCCTAAAACTGTGCACGCCAAACTACAAGTCCCAGCGTCCTGCGCGCCATTAGCACGCAGAACGCTGGGGCGGCTGGCACACGAAAAATAAAAGACAAAACCCCCCCAATGCCACTGCCCTTACTTCCCACGGGCCAGCCAGCATGGCCCGCAGAAAAGAAAGCCCCCCCCCGCCACCGCTGCCCTTCCTTCCCACAGGCCAGTCATTCATTCTGATCAAAACATGATGTTCGCTAACACATTTACAAAGGAAATATGTCTTTGGTGTAATACAAGTGCATCTCAATACATGCTAAAGAGTTACATTATTTTGTGATTAAACTATTCATCTTGGTTAATATAGCTGCTGTGAATGCAGCACTCAGAAAAATATGTTCAGCCACTTCAAGTGGCTAATTGTGGTTAAGTGGTTAAGTGGTGCACAACCTGTGAGCTCCTGATCCTGTCATATAACAAATGGCAATGGAAATACAAAGAAATCTGGGATGAACCTGGGTTCCTCATTAGCAGTCCTTTGCAGGCGTACCCCCCAATAAAGGACTCAGACACTGGTAAAAGTGGATAACGGCATTGGGCCACATTTATTGATTCATGCCCTAGTCTGAATTATAAATTTCTATTGGTATTCAACCAATTATAATTCTTAAGGCAAGCAGGCCGAAGTAACACTGGTAAGGTTCCACCCAACATTGCCAACGGCAGTTGGTTACAATGTATCCATTTGTATCAATTTGTTTGTTGACAACAAACAAATTGTTGACCGTAGTCAATAATCTAACTACTGACCCCACCCTCTGACGCGTATCCGTAAAATAACGGGGTGATGCATGCTGCCTAGCTCGTGCCATCGCCCCATTGCCTGGTTCATCGTTGACCGGACAACGTTAACCAACTTGTGCCTGTCTAGTGTTGTCCAGTCAATTGCGAACCTGCCGGATACCTGTGGGTCATAAATGTTTACCTTACCAGTGCTACCCGCCACACGGGGAGGCTTCCAAAAAGGCTCACCGCCCCCCCCCAGACCGTCAGCTCGGTCAACAGGCCTGCTCGCCAATCTCCCAACAAGAGGTCCATATCTCCCGGCGACAGATGGACCCCATCCCCTGTAGAGCTCGTAATTTTGTAAACTGATGGTGGGGCGTCGTATGACGCGCCCCCAACCCTTGTCCAGAAGGAACCGGGCAATAGCCCTGTTCACCGAGCGCCGAGCCCGATCAAGGGCCTGGAGGTTAAACCCTCCCCTGTAAGCGTGCCGCGGTATCATGTCCGACCAAAGCAGGGTTGTGGCAGGCCACACATAATGCAAGTAGGCCAGGTCACCGCAAATCGCATGTTTCAGCGATAGGCCCGTGACCTGTCCCAAATCATTACCCCCTAGGTGTATAATCAGGACATCAGGTGGTTCAGCATTCCTGATGGAGAAAAGGAATGGCAACAGTTCCCGCCATAACATTCCGCGCTTACCGTACCACCTGAGACTTGCGGAAGCACCCAGTCCCAGTCGGGGTCCCCACTCTGTCGCCGCAGCAAACTGCGCTGCCCTGTGCACATAGCTGTGGCCCACCAGCCATACTGTCACCGGTGTAAAACGACACCCAGGGTCTGTCAAGGAAAAAAGGAAAAAGGGCAGTGACTAAAACGGTACTCACGGTTGAAGGGGGCGAACATATAACTGAAAACATCTCGATCCCCACCTTCCCATGTTGCGTATCTCAGCCCCAGAGTACCCAAACGCCGCTGCAGTGGAGGCTGCCCCTATCCTGAATGAATGGGTGCCGTAGCGAGCCCCAGGGAGGCCAACACTGGTCAGTGCCTTGCCGGTCACCTTCCAAAACTGAAATTTAGTAAGGGGAGACCCATCTTGATGACAGAAAAACGGGCCAGGGTGCGTACCACGCATTGCAAGGAATTCTTGTAGGGCACCAACCGGACAGATGTCTGCCATGGAACATTGTAGCAGTCTTACACCACTGCCTACCCCGTGCTGATCAACCTTAGAGGAGCGTATCCTCAGATGAGCCCAATCATTGGAAACATAGACATCTTCGAGTTCCAGTGCCCCACGACTCGCATCCGCCTTAGACAGTAGCACCAGCTCACTGATGCGGAGCGCTCCAAAAAAGGCCACTGTTGTAGCCGCATGAAACAAGGCTGCCTCATACCTGTCAAAACACAGGTCATGCCAGCCCCGTGCAAGGTGGGCAAGTACCCCTGGAATAATCGGGTGGCGGTCGTCCGGGCTGTGCCCCCGCTCCTGCGCCCACCCTTCCAAAACATGCCGTATGCGGAAATCACTTGTGCTGTCAGCATAACCACCCACCTTGGCCATGAATGCCAGCGCTGACAGCCTGGATGCTATGGTGCGGGGAGCTAGGCCCTGGGTGTATAAATAAACCATAAATTGGAGGACATGGGCCACTGGGATGGGCCAACTTTCAGGCAGCTGGAATCGGGCACAAAAGGCCCGGAAAGTACTGAATGCATGGTCATACGCCTTACGCGTGCGGGGCGCCAGCGACATGCCGATCGCCCGGTTCACCTCTCCTTGCCAAGCGTCCATATCTCGTCCGGGAGCGGCGAGGGAAATTCCTCTGCGTCCTGGGCCAAGGCACGGAACCGGGTGATCTTCGGCTGGGACAAAGCGTCAGCAATATCGTTATTAATACCTGGAACATGTCGAGCCCTGAAAAGCACATTGAGGCGCAGGCTGCGCAACACAAAATGGCGGACCAGCCCCATAACCCTAGGAGATTTTGACGTCAGTGAGTTGACAATGTGGACTACCGCCGCATTGTCGCACCAGAAATGGACAACCGAATTGGCCCACTCCTCGCCCCATAGCATCAAAGCTCCCAGAATGGGGAAAAATTCTAGGTACGTGAGATCCCGCAAACGATCCGTGCCCCACCAGGCTGACGGCCATCTGCCGTAGGCCCACTTCCCCTTGAAGTAAATCCCATAACCCAGGGACCCCGATGCATCCGACTGAACCTGAAAGCGAGGGGAAACCAGAAGGTCGGACCTCCAAAACGACACCCCATTGAATTCCCTCAGGAACTGGAGCCATATGAGCATATCTGCCCTCATGCCCTTGTTCAGTCGGACCCTGTGGTGGGGCCTGGCCAAGCCAGTCATGGCGTTGCACAAGCGTCGAGCAAAGGCTCTGCCATGTGCGACCACCCTGCAAGCAAAATTGAGGTGACCATGTAACACCTGAAGCTCCTGAAGGGACACCTTGCGTTTGGCCAGCAAGTCCATGATCAGCGCAGTGATCCGTGAAACCTTATCGACAGGTAACCTGGAGGCCTGCGCAACCGTGTCGATCTCCACCTCCAGGAATGTGAGCTTGGTTGATGGGCCCTCGGTCTTTTCGGGCGCTAAAGGGACACCAAGTTCCTTCATTAGCGTCTGAAATGTGTTTAGGAGACGCATGCACGTGTCCCAGCCCCGTTCACCCCCGAATAAGAAATCATCAAGGTAGTGGGCTACAGACCGAGACCCCGACCTGCGAACAAAGGCCCACTGTAGGAATGTGCTGAAGCGCTCAAATGCCGAGCATGAAATGGAACAGCCGAAAGGCATGGCCTTGTCGAAATAAAATTCACCCCTGAACTTGAAACCCAGCAGCTCAAAGTCACCCGGGTGCACCGGCAGGAGACGGAACGCCGACTTAATGTCGCACTTTGCCAGCAGTGCACCCGGGCCACAAGAGCGCACCATGCGCAGGGCCTGGTCAAAAGATGTATACCTGACCGAACAAAGGTCATCAGGGATAGCATCATTGACTGAACGGCCGGCCGGGTAAGACAAGTGGTGTATCAGGCGAAATTCCCCCGGTGCCTTCTTGGGCACTAACCCCAAAGGGGAAACCTTGAGATTGGGAAATGGTGGGACAGGGAAAGGGCCAGCGACCCTGCCAGCATCGACCTCCTTAGCAATGCTCACTGCAGCCACCTCCTCCCTGCCCCTGAGTGACAACAGGTTGGGAGCATCTTGGGGGGACCTGTCCCCTGTGAAAGGAATGTGAAACCCTTGCTGTAAACCCTCAAGCAGGTAAGTTGCATCTGCCCTCCTCGGGTACATCATGAGCCAACACTCTAACATGTCCACATTAATTGGGGAGGGGGCCTTTTGCTTGACCAGCTCCCTCCGCGGCAGTTCTGCCCGTACCTTGTCCACCTCTCCCTCTGCCCCGCAGTCCGCCTGCCCTCGGACACGCAGAGGTGGCATGGGGGCCCGCGCAAGAGGGACACTCATGCCTGTATCGGCACTGCTTCCTATTGCAGGAACCATTGGCCGAGAAGCTCCAACACAGCAGGCTGGCTGGAACCCCCTGCCCCGCCACCTGGCGGGGTGCCTGGGCTGGAGCAGCTTGCTGGACCACATGTCCACAATGGTACCTCTCCCCCGGCGCCGGGCGTGTGGGGGTCATGTACAGTAGCCACAGCTTCTGACAGGGCTCATCCCACCTCATCTCTGGGTGTAGGGGCACTCTCATGCGGAATTCTTTATCGTAAGCCAACCACGACGGGCCAGGGAAATCAACCATCGCCCTGTATATGTTGTCCAAATACTGGACCATCGGAATGGCCAGGTCAGGCCGGGCCCTAAGGTACACCGCCATGTATATGAGGTATGCGGGTAACCAGTTGGCTCACGTGCGCGGCGGCTTACGACGACGTGACTGCTCCTTGTCTTTCTCGTCCTGCCCCTCCCTCTCCTCCTTGGTGGGTTCCCTATTCAGGAGGGAGAAAATGTCCACATACTCCCCCCGCCAGATCTTTTCCTTGGTTGCCTGGGCCAGATGATCCCCAAGGGGCAAGGAATACCCTGCTGTCGGAAAAGCTGACACCGGAACATTGGCAGCACTGGGCACCATGAAAGGGGCCCGAACCAGCCCCGCCACCCCCAATAGGTTCCCTGCCGTATGGGGTCCCCCGCCCCAAGTGGGGCCTTGAAGTGGCAAAGCTGAACCCGAATGGGCCGGCGGCGTCTGTCCCGCCGGCCCAACCAGGTGAGGCCACGGCCACTGTAAGCCTCCCCCGTCGTGGATTGTGGTGTGGGTGCATTAGCTTGACTTGGATACTCACAAGGTGCACCCGCATGGGCCGCCCCCACTGGGGGTTCCGGCCCACTGCGGGCATCGGAGCTTGCGACCGCAACCGAGCTCGTAGACGTGGCTTGACCACTACCTGCTGGCGGCATCAGCTGTGCGGGGAGCTGCGAGGCCGCGGCTGTCACTGACCCACATGCCTCAGGCAGCTCGACCCGGTCGGCCGCCTGCCGGGGGCCGGCGGCCGTTGCGTTGACCTGTAAACCAAAAGGTGCCCCGGGTGGATTTACTAACCCCAAAGATGCCTCTAGAGCCGCTACGCGGGCCAGTAGGGCATCAACGTTCATAGAGCCCCCGACGCAGATGGGGACCATCGGGCCGGCAGGCCCACTGTTGGCAGGGGCCGCGCCAGGCAACTGGACACCGGGGCCCAAATATGGCCATGCCCCAACCACCGGCCCCTGAGAGACCGGGGGCATGCCCTGCCAGGGAAGAGAACCCAGCCAACCCCCCTGGTTGTAGCCCACCGCTGGACGCAGCGGGGCAAGTTCCGAAGGCCCAGCCTGTACATGCCCACCCGCCTGGCCCGATCCAATGGCCGCCAACTGCGGGCCGGGGGCCGCGGTCCCCTCCGGGCCAGGCTGGGGCCGCCCAGCCTCTGGCCAAGGAGCAATCGACCCCATCCCACCGGTCCCGGTGGGTGCCCCCGGAAAGGGGGCCTGCAGAGGGGGCACAGTCGCGGTCCTCCGACCCGGCTGCCGCCTCCTGGAAGGGCGAATCAAATTCGCCATCGCCTTCTTTTTGGAAGGCATTGCCGCGAATTGCTGGGAAGCCGAAGAAAAGGAGCTAAGAAAAACCGCTGCCCAAAAAAGGCTTCCCGGCTAAAGGGAAGAGCGACGGAGCAATTGGGGAAAAACTTCTCCTCTCTGTCGCTTTGCAAAATGGCAGCGCGGCTGCCTCGTGGCCACCCCTTTTAAAGGGTGCTGGCCACGGCCCCTAACTACCCGGATGTCCAAGTCCGGTGGGGGGGGGGCCGCAAAGAGCGCGGCGGCCATTTTGGCGCCACGCTTGCATTGTTGTTCTCTTTTTGTACCTCTGGAAACACCTCTGTCTTTAAGAGCAAAAAAGAAAATAGAACGCTCTTATTCGTGTTGACATTCAGGATGCAGAATTCCTGCCAGCATCTTTAAAATTTTATCTAAGGGTATCTTAGTTAAAATCTTCTAAGTAACTGTATGTTAATCTATGTCAAGGTGACACAGAGGGGAATCAAACTCTCAGCCTCTGCTCCACAGTCAGATACCTAAACTATTAAGCTATCCAGCAATATAAACCCATTTATTTCAGAGCCAGAGACATACTTTCTAGTCAGTAAACCATACCAGCTCTTTGAGATGTAACTCTTCTTTTTATGGAATTTCTCTGGGAGACTAAGATTTAATTTGCATGAAACAGGAGCAATGTGATTTCAATAAATTCTGATCTAATTCACATTGCTTGTTATATTAGTATTGACTAAATTGTGCATGAATGGCAAAGAAGAATAATGCTAAAAGCTGACTGTAAACCAAATAAGAAAGCAATAGAGCATTGCTCATATGCTCTTACACATCAAGTGTTATAATAAGATTTAAGCAAGAAAAATACTAATTGATCATTTGGGTGAAAGTAATGAAGAATGTGTCAGTGAAAATAACTTGCATATGCACATACATTCATCCAAAGTAAATCATTGAAGGTCACTCTGTCCTTAATGAGTTGCTTGCCTGTGAAGTATAAACTCATTCAAAGATTGAAGTGTTAAGAGTAGAAGTCTAAAGAGTTCAACTGCATTTAATGCTTTATTGGGAGGTTGAGACTATTAATTCACCTATGGTGAATTAATGAAGCACTCTTTCAACTAAGAACTTTGCTTTCTCAAATAAATTTGTACTTCATTGGTTTCTCCAAACTATTGGTAATAAAGAGGAAAACAGAAACCATAGATAACCCATTTTCTCAAGATGTCTTACAACTATGTTACCTACAGAAAAAGCAAAAGATATTGGCTAATCTATCCAACATCACATAGTTGTAATTTGATTCAATATGACAAAATGCCAATGTGGGAAATATAAGTGGGATTTCGTCACAAAGATTTCTTTCTTTTTCTTTCCTTAATTCATAAATTAACCAAAATCAACTATTTTCAGTTGATTTGTTCTTAAATAGATAAGTGATGACAAATCGATATTGGATATTGGAATCCATAAATGTACAGAGTTTTAGGGCAAACATAAATAGAAAGCTAAACAACAAACTATGAGATCAATAATAAATAATATGTTGGCTACAACAATATAATGCTCCCAGTTCCACTACTGCAAAGTAATTTAATGTATGATAATATTTTGTCACACCATAATTTGTAAAGAGAAGTCCATACTGACTTTAATCTTCCACCTTATTGTTGTACTGAATTTTCAAGCAATTTTTCATCTCAAATGGTGTTATTGACTTGGGTTTTCTATATGTTCTTTTTAATATTTTGTTACAAATAGAGAAAATGGACTGCAAAGCCATTATACCAAATATTAGTGTCCATGGCTATAATCACAGCTGTCATGTACAAATCAGTATGCAAAATTTACACCTTACTGCACAAGAAGCAAAGCTTTCTTCTGAAGCCTTTGGTCCATTCTACAAAAAGAATGAGCAGTTCAGGCCTCCAGATGTTACTGGATTGCAACTGCTAAATGAACCAAACCACTTTAGCAAATGGTGAGGTATCATGGGAGTTGCAGTGTATAAAAATCTGGAGGAATCTAATTGCAGCCTCCTAATTTTACAATATCTCAAAAAAAAAATCTTGCATGTCAACTGAGGTTAGAACTCCAAATAAATAAATAAATAAATAAATAAATAAATAAATAAATAAATAAATAAATAAATAAATAAATAAATAAATTTCTAAAATGTGTGAGGTATTTTCCTTCAGTGTCCCATTCCCATTGTTGGCCAGCAGTTTGCTTATGTTTTTTTTGTTTGTTCAAGTCTTGCATCAACCTATGGTTCTTCCTTCTCAGAATTAAACCTGAAATCCCAGAGCTAGCATCAGAGATTGTAATTCTCTGTGCACAACTTTATTTGTATTAGAAATAACAGAGCCCAGGATTTATTTTTCATTATTAAGCACTAGCATCACCTTTTCTGTTCCACTTCCTCTAGAGAACCCAATTCTTCTCCATCTCTCTCTCACATTTGCTTATCCCACAGGTGTAACCCTCCAGATCTTTTTGAGCTGCAATTCTTCTCAACTTTAACCAGCACTGCTGATGATAAGGAATGCTGGGAAATGTAGTCCAACAACATCTAGAGAGCTAAAAGTTGCTTACCATGACTCTATCATCTTCTGATAGCCCTTTTAAAAAGTGGGTCTGAAGAATATTTTCCATATTAGGATTTCCTAATAACGATTGGTTCCCCCAAATACCCAGTTGAGAGTGGTAATAATTAGCTTTTAGCAGTGCCTGACAATTATCATTTTCTGGACTAAGCTGATACATGACAAATGAGTACCAGGGTAAAGAGAGAAAAAAAGAGAGAGCAGAGCCAGAGAATAAGTGGGAAAGAAGAGAAAGTGCACTGGAGTGTGGGTTGGGTCTCATGAGTTTTTAATGCAGATTAATTCATGTACAGTAATACCTCACATAACGTCTGCATTGGGTAACGTCATATCCGCATAACATCGTGGTTTTTATGCATACGTGATGTCTCACATAATGTCCAAAACCGCTAAAAAAAATGGACGTTATCCGAGGTATTGGTATAGGAACCTCAGATAACATCAATTTTGACCATTTTTTGTGAGGCATCTCCCCATAGGAACCACATAACGTCCAAAATCGCATAGCGACTAACTCCGCGGAATGGAGTTTGGATGTTATCCAAGGTTCTACTGTACATTTATGTGGGTTGCTACTCACTTATAGCCTTGCCCTACAAGTGAGTAGCAATCCACCTGAATTGGCACCCTTAGGCAGAAAACCCAAGCTTTAGCTTGCCTTTTTACAGATCCTGATCTGAGTCAGGCCATTAGAAAGATAGCAGAATGCAAGCGCGGCGCCAAAATGGCCACCGCGCTCTTTGCGGGGCCCCCCCACCGGACGAAGGCATCCGGGTAGTTAGGGGCGTGGCCAGCTCCCTTATAAAAGGGGTGGCCACGAGGCAGCCGAGCTGCCATTTTGCGAAGCGACGGAGCGGAGAAGTTTTTCCCTCTTACCTCCGTCGCTTTTGCCTTGACTGGGAAGCCTTTTGGCTGCTGATTTTCTTCTTTCGGCTTCCCATAGGTTGGACTGAGATGCCTTCGAAGAAGAAGGCGGCCGCAAGCGCGGCTCACGCGGTTCGGAGGCGCAATCCGGGTCGGAGGACCGCGGCTGCGCCTCCCCAGCAGCCGCCTTTGCCTGCACCCACCGGGACCGGTGGGATGGGGTCTATTCCCCCTTGGCCGGAGGCTGGGGACCCAAGCATGGGTCCAGCAAGGGCTGCGGCCCGCGGCCCGCAAGCGGTGGACACCGCTCCTGGTGCTTCTCATTCTACTGGGCCTTCCTCTATAGGGGCGCAGCTCACTCCGGGGCCTTCCAGCCTTGGGGGGTGGTGTGGTCCCCTTCCCTGGCAGGTGCCTACATCGGCCCTACCGGGCCTGGGTGTGGGGTCATGGCCCTATTCGGGCCCCGGGGTACAAGGACCTGTACCCACGCCTGTAGCAGGCAGGCCGGCTGGCCCTTGGCCCCACGTCAGTGTGGAGGCCTTACTGGCCCGCGTTGTGGCCCTTGAGGCATCCCTGGCTCGGGCCAGCCACGCTGGGGCTCCCTTTGGGGTTCATTTTGACGCGTCGTCTGCTGGGCAGCGGTAGGCGACGGGACGGGCCGAGCTGCTTGAGGCGCGTGGCGCGACTTCGGCCATTGCCTCGCAGCTCCCCAGCCAACAGGCCAGTGTGGGTCAGGCCCCAGCGACGAGCTCTACGGCGGTCGTGAGCTCCGACGCCCCCAGTGGGCCGGAACCCCCGGTGGGGGCGGCCCGCGGGGGTGCAGCATGTGAGTATGCGGTCCAAACTAGTGCACCTACACACGTGGCCATGTTGGGGGGGGCTTTCCAATGGCCTTGGCCTCGCGTGGGTGGTGCGGCAGTACGGCCGCTGACGCCCCACCCGGCGACGACAACTACCACCCAGGGCCCCGGGGTGGGGGGTGTTTCCTACCCTGTGGGGAATGTTTTGGGGGGTGGCTGGGCTAGTCCAAGCCCCTTTCCAGATGCCCGCAGTTTCTGCGGTGCCTGTCTCGGCCTTGCCGACAGCGGGGTATTCCTTACCACTGGGTGACCACTTGGCACAGGCCACCAAAGAGAAAATATGGCGGGGGAGTATGTAGATATCTTCTCACTCCTAAACAGGGAGCCCACCAAGGAAGAGAGGGAGGGGCAGGATGAGAAGGATAAGGAGCAGGCACGTCGTCGCAAGCCACCACGTACGTGGGCCAACTGGCTGCCGGCTTACCTCATCTACATGGCGGTGTACCTGAGGGCCCGGCCGGATTTGGCAATTCCGATGGTCCAGTATTTGGACAACATCTATCGGGCGATGGTTGACTTTCCGGGCCCGTCGTGGTTGGCTTATGACGAGGAATTCCGTATGCGGATTCCCCTGCACCCTGAGATGAGGTGGGATGAGCCATGCCAGAGGCTTTGGCTTCTGTACATGACGCCCACGCGCCCTGCGCCAGGGGAAAGATACCATTGTGGACATGCGGTCCAGCGAGCGGCTCCAGCACAGGTTCCCCGCCAGGTGGTGGGGCAGGGGGTTCCAGCCCGCCTGCTGTGCTGGACTTTCTCGTCCTATGGTTCCTGCAATAGGAAGAATTGCAGGTACAGACATGAGTGTCCCACCTGTGCGGGCCCCCACGCAGCCTCTGCCTGTCCCAGGCCTGGAGGGACGCGGGGCAGAGGGAGGGGCGGACAGTGGGCTGGCAAGACTGCCGCAGATGGAGCTGGTTCACCGAAAGGCTCCCTCCCCAATTAATGTGGACATGTTGGAGCGTTGGCTCACATTGTACCCGAAAGGGGAGGATGCGGATTATCTCCTTCAGGGCTTTAGGCAGGGGTTCCGTATCCCTTTCATGGGTGATAGGTCCCCTCAGGATGCCCCCAACCTTTTGTCCCTTAGGGGGAGGGAGGAGGTGGCTGCTGCCAGCATTAATAAGGAGGTCGATGCGGGCAGGGTCGCTGGCCCTTTCCCTGCACCCCCGTTCCCCAACCTTAAGGTATCGCCCCTGGGCTTGGTTCCCAAAAAGTCTCCAGGCGAGTTTCGCCTTATCCATCACTTGTCCTACCCAGCCGGCCGATCGGTCGATGATGCTATCCCTGATGACCTTTGTTCAGTCATTTATACATCTTTTGACCACGCGCTGCGCATGGTGCGCTCATGTGGCCCGGGTGCGCTGCTGGCTAAGTGCGACATTAAGTCGGCTTTTCGCCTCTTGCCGGTGCACCTGGGCGACTTTGAATTGCTGGGTTTCAAATTTCGGGGCAAATATTACTTTGATAAGGCCATGCCTTTTGGCTGTTCCATATCATGCTCGGCTTTCGAGCGTTTCAGTACCTTCCTAGAGTGGGCTTTCGTCCGCAGGTCAGGGTCCCGGTCTGTAGCCCATTACCTGGATGACTTTTTATTCGGGGGTGAACGGGGCTGGGACACGTGTACACGTCTCCTCAACACATTTCAGATGCTAATGGAGGAACTCGGTGTCCCTTTAGCGCCCGAAAAGACCGAGGGCCCATCTACCCAGCTAGTCTTCCTGGGGGTGGAGATTGACACGATAGTGCAGGCGTCTATGTTACCGCGGGATAAGGTGTCAAGGATAGTGGCCCTTATCTCGGACTTGCTGGCCAAGCGCAAGGCATCACTGAGAGAACTGCAGGTGCTACATGGTCACCTTAATTTCACTTGCAGGGTGGTCGCACCGGGCAGGGCTTTTGCCCGGCGCTTGTGCGACGCCATGGCAGGATTATCCAGGCCTCACCATAGGGTTCGGCTTACCCGGGGTATCAGGGCAGACATGATTGTCTGGTTACAGTTCCTGAGGGAGTTCAATGGGGTCTCATTTTGGAGGTATGACCTCCTGGCTTCCCCTCATTTTCAGATTCAGTCTGATGCCTCGGGATCCCTGGGTTATGGGATGTACTTCAATGGGAAGTGGGCCTATGGTGGGTGGCCACCGGCCTGGGCAGGCACGGGTCGCCTGCGTGATCTCACATATCTGGAGTTTTTCCCTATCCTGGGTGCTTTGATGCTATGGGGCGAGGAGTGGGCCAACTCGGTCGTGCATTTCTGGTGTGACAACGCGGCTGTGGTCCACATTGTCAATGCACAGACTTCTAAATCGCCCAGGGTTATGGACCTAGTGCGCCAGTTTGTGTTGCGCAGCCTACGCCTCAACGTCCTGTTCAGGGCCAGGCATGTCCCAGGGGTTAATAATGATATTGCTGACGCTTTGTCCCGCCTACAGATCTCCCGGTTCCGTGCCTTGGCCCCAGATGTGGAGGAATTTCCCTCGCCACTCCCGGAGGAGATATGGACCCTTGGCAAGGAGAGGTGAACCGGGCGATTGGCCTGTCGCTAGCGCCACGCACACGTAAGGCGTATCACCACGCAATTAATTCTTTCAGGGCATTCTGTACCCAATTTCAACTGCCAGGGACCTGGCCGATCCCGGTCACCCATGTTCTGCGGTTCATGGTTTACCTGCATGCTCAGGGCCTTGCACCTCGCACCATAGCATCTAAGCTTTCAGCGTTGGCTTTTATGGCCAAAGTGGGAGGTCATGTGGACAGCACCTCTGACTTCCGTGTGAGACATGTTTTGGAGGGGTGGGTGCGCGAGCGCGGGCGTTGCCCGGACGACCGCCACCCGATTTCCCCGGGGGTTCTTACCCAGTTGGCCCGGGGCTGGCCTTGCCTCTGTTTTGATACATATGAGGCAGCCCTATTTCATGCAGCCACAACGGTGGCATTTTTGGAGCGCTCCGCATCAGCGAGCTTGTGATGCTGTCTAAGGCGGATGCAAGTCGTAGGGCACTGGAACTCGAGGATGTCTGTGTTGCCAAAGACTGGGCTCAGTTGAGGATACGCTCCTCTAAGACGAATCAGCATGGTGTAGGCAGTGGTGTGCGACTGCTACGGTGTTCTTTGGCAGACATCTGTCCGGTTGGTGCCCTACAGGAGTTCCTTGCACTGCATGGCACGCACCATGGCCCGTTTTTCTGTCACCAAGATGGGTCTCCCCTTACTAATTTCAATTTTGGAAGGTGACGGGCAAAGCGCTGGCCTGTGTGGGGCTCCCAGGTGCCCGCTATGGCACCCATTCATTCCGTATAGGGGCGGCCTCAACCGCAGCTGCTTTTGGGTACTCCGGGGCTGACATACGCAGCATGGGAAGGTGGGGTTCGCAATGTTTTCAGTTTTATGTGCGCCCACTTCCGCCGTGAGTACCAATTCAGTCACCTTACCTTCTTTTCCTCATTTTTCTTTATAGACCCTGGGTGTCGTATTACACCGGTGACAGTATGGCTGGTGGGCCATAGCTACGTGCACAGGGCAGCGCGTTACGCTGCGGCGACAGAGTGGGGACCCCGACTGGGACTGGGTGCATACGCAAGTCTCACATGGCATGGTAAGCTCGGGATGTTATGGCGGGAGCTGCTACCTTTCCTTTTTTCAGGCCAGAATGCTGACCCGCCTGACATTCTGATCATACACCTGGGGGGCAATGATTTGGGCCAGGTCACCGGCTTATCGCTGAAGCATGCGATTTGCGAGGACCTCGCCTACCTGCATTACGTCTGGCCCGCCACAACCCTTGTTTGGTCGGACATGGTCCCGTGCCATTCATACAGAGGGGGTGTTGACCTCCTGGCCCTTGACCGCGCTAGACGCATGGTGAATAGGGCAGTGGCGCGGTTCCTTGTCGACAGGGCTTGGGGGAGGGTCGGTCGTCACCCCGCTATTAGCCTACAAAATTATGACTTGTATGCAGGGGATGGGGTCCATCTGTCGCGAGGAGGTATGGACCTCCTGTTGGGTGATTGGCGAGCAGGCCTGTTGACCGAGCTGATGGTCTGGGGGGGGGGGCGTCGAGCCTTCTTTGAAGCCCCTCCGTGTGGCGGGTAGCACTGGTAAGGTAAACATTATGACCCACAGGTATCCGGCAAGTTCGCAATTGACTGGACAACACTAGACAGGCATAAGTTGGTTAAACGTTGTCCGGTCAACGACGAACTAGGCGACGGGGTGATGGCTATAGCTAGACAGCATGCATCACCCCGTGATTTTACGGATACGCGTCAGAGGGTGGGGTCATTAGTTAGATATTGACTACGGTCAACAATTTGTTTGTTGTCAACAAACAAATTGATACAAATGGATACATTGTAGCAATTGCCGTTGGCAATTTTGGGTGGTACCTTACCAGTGTTACTTCGGCCTGCTTGCCTTAAGAATTATGATTGGTCAATTACCAATAGAAATTTATAATTCGGACTAGGGCATGAATCAATAAATGTGGCCCAATGCCGTTATCCACTTTTATCAGTGTCTGAGTCCTTTATTGGGGGGTGCGCCTGCAAAGGAAAACGCACTCCAGCCACGTTAAAACGATACTGCATTTTACCAAAAGCAGGTTACAATTCAAAATTTCAGGACACAAAAATAATTCTTAGGCAAATGAAGCTTCTTCAGTTCAAACAACACATTAAAACAATGAAAAACTTTTTACGTTTGGAAGCCCTAAGGGCTTAGTTTAAAAGTGACTATATGATTGCTAAGTTTGAAGGAGACTCTGGAAACTCCAAGAATTAACTACGAAGCATGCATCAGCAATTTATCTCCTTCTTCCTCATCTCATAACCCATGATGCTGGACCATCCATCCATCGTGAGCTGGAACCAATCAAGTGCATTGTATGGAAATTACAGGACCTCCTGCTCAGATGTCATACCCGCCCCTTGTTCTCATGTCCCATGAATGCACCCCCACTTTCCCTGTTATGAGTACCGGTGAAGACTCTGGCCGTGTTATGGGAAGAGTGGCACCTGTTTTGATAAGGGTTTGTAGAACTGGCAGGGCCATTCTCCAGGGAAAATAAGTGTTATCCCTTGCAAAGTCTGGGTGAAACCCAGGGCCCCCCTATTGACTTTCAGAACCAATGTGTGTCCATTTTGACAACTCACCATGCCTTACAACCACAAGGTTCGAGGATTAATTGATCATATAGTCATAAGAACTCTTTGTCCTTCACCATGTTGAGTCTCAAGTCAGGTTTTGCACTCTCTTCTTTCAATCTAAGCTGGAGCTTCTTTAGGTCTTCCACACTTTCCTAGGATGATGCAGTGATTTTGATAACCTGCTGTATTCGTAATCCTTTGTTTCATTCATTCTTTAGATGGATAGTTGATTGCAGTGATGTAGCTGTACAATATTGAAGAAAAGGTGCTCTCTGTGATACTCTTCAGGGCCACAGCCCCAAACAGATATTCCAAAAAGCTGACACTTGTATTGATTCACCTGTCTTCTCTCTCTCTCTCTCTCTCCCTATCTCTGGTATATGTATGTAACTATGTGAAACATCTCCTCCCACAGCCCAAGTTTTTTAAAGGAATTCCTTTATTTCAAAGTCAGTTCTAGCAATTTTTATTTTTGCTAGGATATCTTTTGGAAAACTAATGCGTCCTACATGCTCCATCAAAATCAAACACTCCAAAATATTTGGTGTTATGAGAGAACACAACAACATCTAGACCAGTGTTTCCCAACCTTTGGTTTTTGGACTTCAATTCCTAGAAGCCTAAGTCAATTCCCCAAAGCACTGATCACCCAATATACTGACTTAGGCTTCTGGGAATTGAAGTCCCCCAGTAGGGCGTGTGCCCTGTGTTGGGAACCACTGATCTAGATGCTGAAGAAATCCATCCAAACTCTCCTCCTGCACCACGTAATGTGAAGACTGTGGCTAGAACTCAGAATGGGTAGCAGATGATGATATAGTGTCTCCCAATTGAGAGGCCATGCTGCGTTGACCCTGTGAGGTCTGGCCAACCACTGGTTGGCTTGAGGCTACTTTCAACGGAAGTAAGTTGTAAGATATACACACTGTGGAAATCATTAGAATTTCTTGTAGAGAGCATGACAGCACAGGAATATGAACACTCCCCTTACTAGTGTGAAAGTAATATACAATGAATTGTCTCCCTGCTTGTACTACACATAGCAGCTGCTGACAGGAGCCATATTTGCTTCCTTGGAGGAGGATGTCTATTGAGGAGGTGTCCAGAGCATCAAGACACAGGAGCTTAAGAGTGGAGTAGCAAATGTTTACAAACTGGTGTAGAAACTTCCTCTAATTGTTTCAGTGGTTAGTAGAAATGTTTGATATCCAGACTACATTTTCAGCAGAGAACTTTTTTTTGCCTACTCTGCACTTAGGCAGAATGAACTAAGGGGCAATTGGTTATACAAGTGATATTTATTTGATGGTTAGTCACTTTGACTTGTTAATCTGGAGCAAAGTAATGCTTAATGACTTCATACTGGTGGTTAAAGTTAAGAGAACTGAAAACAATATAGCTGAAATAAATTGTCACCTTCAATTCATCTCAGAATAGCAACTTAATGTTTGTAATTCAGAATAACTTATTATATCCAGGACAATATGACATTTTTGAGCTCACTGTCTAATATTAGAAAATGGATGTTTGAAAATATTCAGTCACTGTCTAATACACCTTCATATTTAGTGGTTGACAGCTATTGTTGAAAATCAGGCAATATTCAAATAGTTGACAGCTTTTGCCACACAACATCTGAAATTTGATGTCTGGCAATATTTAGCAAGTAGTAATGTTTGATTTTCGGTACTTGATTTAATTTGATAATGTGTATTTTTGTCCTATAAATATTTGAACCTTTCTTACCTGCCTAAAGGTGAGGGTAGTTGAAAATCAGTTGTAGACATTACTTGTCAAAAGAGTGTGTATATTACTTAACTAAATAAGCAAGATAGAACAAGGCTATATATTATGAATACACTGATGAGGAACTCAGTTACAATTACATAACTAGGGTTCAGATTCATATCCATGAATGCACAACTATGGGAAATAAGCACTCTGGGAGTAATTCAAGTTGATAGGACAGACTTTCACTTGGTTTTATAGAAATTAGAAATGCATATTCCAGAGAAAATGGTGCTGTGCCACTGAATAAAGTGATGTTGGCAAGGAAAGAGTCTGGCCAGGAGGTTTGAATCCTGCTAATTTGATTTGTATGGATGTTCCCTTTGACATTATTGGAGAAAAATGCCAAGCACAATTTAGTTTAAAGGAGGATAAAAAGAACAGCAATCCTTTGGGTTCAGATGCTCCTAGTTTGGTTTGTTTGTATATTGAGAATTGGCTCCAGGCTGTGCCAGGTTTTAGCTTTTCAGAAGATTTCTCTAATAAGAAATGTATTTGGGTACCACTTCACAGCATTCCCTATTCTTTTGTTTTCTTTATCCTTTCTCAGAAATAAATAGTGTGCCCTTGATCTTGTCTTATTAATATGTAGCAAGTCAAAGATTATTGTTGAGGCTGGTAACAACATTTATAGCATTCCTCCTATTAGAACTAGGCCCAAGTAAGATAGGTTGCTGCTTGGTAGTGTCCTGATAGCTCATTTTACCCACAACAATGTGTTTAAGTGCAGGGGTAAGCTATGTGGATCTTTTGGAACTGAATAGTCATAGGCAAATATCATTACCCATGCAAGAGCCCTTGTGATGTAGTGATTAAACTGTAATACTGTAGCCAAAACTGCTCATGTTGTGAGCTCATTCCAAACAGACTCAAGCTTGTCTCAGCCTTCCATCCTTCTAAGGTCAGTAAAATGATTACCCAGCATTTTGGTGGTAAAATGATAATTAACTTGTGAACCGCCCAGAGAGTGCACTAAGCACTCTGGGTCAGTTTATAAGTGCCATTGCTATTGCTAAACAGTACACACAGGTACAATGGAACCTGTAATCAGACAAATACATAGTAAGAGTAATGCGTGTTAGAAATAACTTGATATGCATCTCTTTCCTGACAAATGAATGGAAGAAAATTCTTTTGTCCATCGTAATGGCATTATCATTGTCATATGGCCTCATATCATTTTAAATCAATTGCATCATATTAATAAGTTTGAGCCAATGGGATGTGAAATCAGTTAAAAACTGTTGTAATGAATCAACAACAGATTGTGGAAGGAAAAAATGTAGTGTCCTGTCATATTAAAAATGGATGAGTTTTGCCCTTCAGTTATTATAATGCATATACACTTTGTGGCAGATCAATAAGTCATTAGGTTTGAGTAAACTGAGCTCCTTTTTAAGTCTCTGATATGATACAATCACAAACAGAATCAACTTCTAAAGGGAAATGAAACAGATTGTTAACAAGCTGTTTCCTCACCTAGCAGTGAGGTGCTAAGTAGACTTGGAGCAACAAAAGGATATCTAGATAAAAATCATTGGTAGCTGCAGAGTCGATAAAAGCACATTCATGTTAAAGCCACCAGCCTATGCAGAACGATGTAACCACACATGTTGAATGTTCCATTTTGCAGCTCTGCTAGAAGCTGTTAAGTGCTTTTGGGGAAATGATGTAAAATTCATACATATTGTAATTCATCAGCAACAACTCTTCCATAGAACATTTAGAAGGGAAGGAAGGAACAACAATCAATGTTGTTCAGCAACCCCATCATCATCATCATCATCATCATCAAGAGGGATAGGCTATAATCACTGCACATGTCATTTGGTATTTCATCAGCTTCTCTCAACTGTAGGGTCTCAATATGAGAAAGGCAGCAGGGTATGACCAAATTGCTCCCTCAGCAGCAGTCTCAAGTCTGAGTATTTTGTTCTCCTTGTTTTAGTTTGGTGTTGCTCTGAGAATCCAAGCAACTTTAACAGATTTCAGGGAGCTCAAGTGTAATCCATAGTAAGGATTTTCAGTTTTGCTGCACCTCTCCCTTTCAACTAGAGGGGACAACACTGAATTTCATTTTTTATCAGACTGGATGGAAATAAAGGAAAAAAAGTATTCTGCCCATTTGCAGTTTCCAGGTTGAATTTATTTGTTAAAAGAGACTGGAACAAATATGTATATATCACCATGGGTATACCATATTTACTCTGCATGGTCCCTAAGCATCACCTCAAAACAAGTGTGACACAAAGGAAGCAGTCAAAGATGCTTAGGCAGGGCCGTAGCCAAGATTCTAGATTTGGGCGGTGGGGGGTGGGGGATGGGGAGATTTCAGGAGGGGCAACAGTGTCTCCCTCACACATATATAACATTGGCATCCGGAGGTGGGTTTGGGGGGGGGGGCTGTTATCTCTGGAAGGTTTTCACCCCCCCTGCCCACCCCCTCTGGCTATGGCCATGTCTAGGTATCCTATCAGCTCATGACTAAGAAACAGAGCATCACTTTTCTGTCAGGAGCTAGGCTGGTGATCACTTGCTCTTTATGCCAAAGCACCACCCCTCCTTCTGTACTGTCCGATTTACTGAGTCCTACCTAGTCCAAAGACCTGGGCCTGGAGAGGAAGAAAAGGCTTCAGGAAGGCCCAGCTCTACTGCTCATTTGCCATCCAGAGGCCTAGGGGGGAGGTGAGTAAAGGATCTTGCCCCTCCCTTCCCATCCAAAGACCTGGGCCTGGAGAGGAAGAAAAGGCTTCAGGAAGGCCCAGCTCTACTGCTCATTTGCCATCCAGAGAGGCCTAGGGGGGAGGTGAGTAAAGGATCTTGCCCCTCCCTCCCCATCCAAAGACCTGGGCCTGGAGAGGAAGAAAAGGCTTCAGGAAGGCCCAGCTCTACTGCTCATTTGCCATCCAGAGAGGCCTAGGGGGGAGGTGAGTAAAGGATCTTGCCCCACCCTCCTCATCCAAAGACCTGGGCCTGGAGAGGAAGAAAAGGAATCAGGAAGGCCCAGTTCTACTGCCCATTTGCCATCCAGAGAGGCCTAGGGGGAAGGTGAGAAAATGATCTTGCCCCTCCCTCCCCATCCAAAGACCTGGGCCTGGAGAGGAAGAAAAGGCTTCAGGAAGGCCCATCTCTACTGCCCATTTGCCATCCAGAGAGGCCTAGTGGGGAGGTGAGAAAATGATCTTGTCCCTCCCGCCCCATCCAAAGACCTGGGCCTGGAGAGGAAGAAAAGGCTTCAGGAAGGCCCAGCTCTACTGCTCATTTGCCATCCAGAGAGGCCTAGGGGGGAGGTGAGTAAAGGATCTTGCCCCTCCCTTACCATCCAAAGACCTGGGCCTGGAGAGGAAGAAAAGGCTTCAGGAAGGCCCAGCTCTACTGCTCATTTGCCATCCAGAGAGGCCTAGGGGGGAGGTGAGTAAAGGATCTTGCCCCTCCCTTACCATCCAAAGACCTGGGCCTGGAGAGGAAGAAAAGGCTTCAGGAAGGCCCAGCTCTACTGCTCATTTGCCATTCAGAGAGGCCTAGGGGGGAGGTGAGTAAAGGATCTTGCCCCTCCCTCCCCATCCAAAGACCTGGGCCTGAAGAGGAAGAAAAGGCTTCAGGAAGGCCCAGCTCTACTGCTCATTTGCCATCCAGAGAGGCCTAGTGGGGAGGTGAGTAAAGGATCTTGCCCCTCCCTCCCCATCCAAAGACCTGGGGCCAGAGAGAAAGACACCTCAGGAGACCTCCCCGACCACCCTCAGGAGATACCATCCACAACCACCATCACAGCGAGGCCCGAGCCGGCGCCTTTGACCGACTCCATGCGGCCGAAGGGAGGCAAGAGCTGCTGCGTGCATGCAAAGGATAAGTAATCGAACTGAAATAATATAGTTGACTAAACATAGATGGCTTATGGCAACTGACATAGTGACTGTACAAGAAACTGACTCACATAGAGACTTGATATAGTGGACTTTTTTTTCTTTCTTTCTTCCTTTCTTTCCCTTTCCTTAATTAGTTCAACTTTTACTTTGATACTATGTGATAAACTGTGATATTGTGCATGATAATACTTTGTTTTAAAACTGTTTAAACTGTGATAACATGTGTGATGGGAAAAGACTGGCAAGGCATGCCACAAAGTTTGCCAAGAGAACCCTATGGACCTTTAGTGTATGAGAACCAAGACACAGGAACAGCCGAAGTATTGGCTTAACACATCTTTATTGCATGGTGGTCTGGGGGAACATGAGGTAATGGCGGACGAACAGCTCAATATATACAGTGGCTATACATTTGAATGTGGCTCCACGATAGCCCATTGGCTACTGCCGGCATGACGTCATTTCAGGTCACGCCCTTCTTGTCCAGGTGAGGTAGTGGCGGGAATCTTCCCGCGCTGCAGTTCTTTGGGAATTGGAACCGTGTGAGCTGGGCGCTCGCTATTGCCACCAGGTGGTCATTAGCTCGCGTCCTAATTACAACGGGTTACATTTATACAGTTGGTGGTTGTTTAAAGGCATAGAATTGAGAACACAACATCCCTCCCCCCTAGGATGAGACGAAGTCTCTCATCCAAGATGGCTTATTGCAAACGCGCTTTGGGCGTGATGCTGGCTGGCTTGTCCCGGGAGTGCTACTGCTTCTCTGTCCCCTGGTTCCTTGTCCTGCATCGGGAGAGGGAGACTCGTTAGTGACTTGCCGCGGCTCTGCGGCTTTTGGGGAAGGGACGGAAAAACCGGGGGCACTGGGGACTAACGAAAAACCCCGCTTCTCGCTTGGATGGGTGGGGGACCACTCCGGAAACCCCCCGGTTTTGTAAATGAAAATCAGAATTACCTCCTGGGGTGTCATTAGAAGGATCCCTCAGGATATCTATGAGGACAGATTCCTTCCCCTCCCCCCTAGGTGGGGACCACTGGCCCCCCTCACCTCCCCCTTGGGCTGAACGGGTGGGGGAGAACCCTAACGCTGAATCCTTATCCGCGCCGTCCTTGCTCTGGTGTCCCGGAACCCTGCTACGGAGTTGGTCTGCGTGTCGTCTCCAGAGTAGACCCGTGACGGTCTCTACGCAATACGACATGGGACCCGTCCGTCCGACGACGACGCCCGGGACCCAGGCTGGCCCCGCGCTGGCGTAATTCCTGCAATGCACCGGGCACCGACTTCGAAACTTTTCGTGTCCGCTAACCCGATATTCCTCCCTGTGTCCTCCACCCTTGTGGGGTCTAGCCTGGTCAGAATCGTAGTCAGCTTCCTACGCATTAAGAGCTCTGCGGGCGAGTACCCAGAAGCTAGGGGGGTCACCCTGTAGCCCAGCAGGAACTGGCACACTTGTAGGTTGAGATCCCCGGGACCCATGCGCCTCAGTGCGTCTTTGGTGGTGCGCACGAGGCGCTCGACCTGGCCGTTTGTTGCCGGGTGGAAAGGGGCGGAGGTGATGTGCCAAATGGCGTTGATCTCAGTGAATGCCCTGAACTCTGCGGATGTGAAACAACTAGCGTTATCGCTAATTAGGGTGTCGGGTATACCGAACGTGCTAAAAACCCTACGCAAATGCTTCACTGTCGTTGCCGATGAGGTGCTCGTAACTGGGATGACCTCCAACCACTTGGAGTAAGCATCTACTACGAGGAGAAAAAGTGTCCCTCTAAATGGGCCCGCAAAATCAATGTGCACCCGGGACCACGGCCCCTTCGCCGCGTCCCATTCCCTGTGCGGCAGACGCGCTTCTTCGGGTCGGGAGCATTGGCAGCTCTCGCAAGTGCCTACCATGTGCTCGATGTCGGAGTCTAACTGGGGCCACCAGAAATAGCTCCTGGCCAGAGCCTTGGAGCGGACAATTCCAGGGTGGCTGACGTGCAGCAGTTTGAGCACCCTAGGCCTCAGGGATTCGGGGACCACCACCCGCTGGCCCCACAGAAGGCACCCTCTCTCTATGGACAACTCTAGCCTCTTCCTGAAAAACGGGGCGAACTCTGCCGCCGGGGAGGACGCTGGCCACCCTTTTTGCACCCAGGAGCTGACTAGAGCTAGCGTTTTGTCCTTTCCGGTCGCCTTGGCGATGTCTGCTGGTACAATAGGGGGCGAATCTAAGACCTCTATCAGGAGCACTTGGCGGTCTTTTTCTTCCTCGCCCACGGTGCTGCTAGTGAGGGGAAGGGGAGACCTCGACAGGGCGTCCGCGTGGCTTATTTCTTTCCCTGGGTGGTACACCAACGCGTGCTGATACGCGTTTAAGAAGATGGCCCACCGTAACATCCTAGGGGACAGGATCTGAGGTGTGGGCTTGTCCGCAGTGAAAATGCCTAGCAGGGGCTTGTGGTCGGTAACTATGGTGAAGGGGCGGCCGTAGAGGAAATCGTGGAACTTCTTAGTCCCCGCTATTATTGCTAGCGCCTCCCTGTCTGTTTGGGCGTAGTTTCGCTCAGCCTGGGACAGGGATCTGGAGTAGAATGCTACCGGGGCCTCTCTCCCGTTTTCCAGCACGTGGCACAGCACCGCCCCCACCCCCACTGGGGATGCATCACATATTAGAACCACCGGCTTCTTGGGGTCAAAATGGGTGAGAATGGCATCAGACGCTAGGAGTTGTTTCAGTTCAACGAATGCCCTCTCTTGGCTCTCGCCCCACTTCCACGCCTTGTCCTTCTTGAGCAGCTTATGCAGCGGCTCTGCCACCGAAGCCTTCCGCGGCAGGAAGGAGTGGTAGAAATTTAAGAGCCCTAGGAACGACTGCAATTCGGGCTTGGAGGTGGGGCGAGGGGCACCTTGAATTGCGGCTACCTTTGATTTGGAGGGTTTAATTCCCTCAGGGGTTACCCGGAAACCCAAGAACTCAACCTCTTTTGCGAAGAAGACGCATTTGTCTTTCCGCAACCTCAACCCCGCCTTTTCAAACACCGCCAGCACTTTGTCTAGCCTTTCAGCCAACTCCTCCTCACTCCCCCCGTTATCAATACGTCATCAAAGTATGGCAAGACCCCATCCAGTCCTTTCAAGAGGCGTTCCACAAGCGACTGGAAAATGCCGGGCGACGAGTTCACGCCGAACTGTAAGCGCATCACCTGGAACGCCCCCTTATGAGTGACTATTGTTTGCGCAGCAGCTGCAGCTGGGGTTACTGAGAGTTGCTGATAGGCCTGCGCCAGGTCAAGTTTTGCGAAACACTTTCCCCCATGTAATCTGGCCAACAGGTGGCTGACTACCGGCACCGGATACGCATTAGGGTGGATCGCCTTATTAATGGTGCACTTATAATCAGCACATATGCGAACCTCCCCGTTGGCCTTCAGTGCAGTTACAATCGGAGTCTCCCACTCCGCGGAATCAACAGGAACAAGAATCCCCTGGCCCACCAATTTGTCCATTTCTGCCTCTATTTTGTCCTTTAGTGCGAAAGGCACTCTGCGCGGCTTGAGTCTTATTGGGCGGACCTCCGGGTCCAGGTCGAACGCTACTGGGGGTCCCTTGAATTTTCCGAATCCTTTTTTGAATACTTCGGGGTGCGCGTCGCAAACCTCCTGTATTGGGTCAGTCCCAACGGCATGCACCCCCCCAATGAACAAACCCAGGGGCTTAAACCATTGAGTCCCGAGGAGGCTGCAACTTCCCCCCTTGAGAACAACCAGGGGCAGTTCTGCGGCGTGCTGCTTGTACTGGACCTTGAATTTTCCAACCCCCAACACCGGAATGCTATTACCCTGTACGTCCCGCAGCGTGGACCTCAACGCTTTGAGCTTAGGTTGCACGTGGGGGGAAATTCCCAAGAACTCCCGCTGGGACATGATTGAGTAGGAGGAACCCGAGTCTATCTCCATCCTAACAGGGGCCCCTTGCACCAGTACCTCAACAAAGTAACGGGGGTGTCCCAAGGACACGCTGTACACTGGGGCGTCGTCGCTGCTGTCGTCAGAGATGCGGCCCACGCCGTCCTGCTTCCTCGCTGGCCGGGCGCCCTCCTTGGTCTTCGGTGAGCGGTCTGACGAGCTTTTCCGGTCCCTGCGCCGCCGTCTGCAGACCTTGGCGATGTGCCCCCGGCGTCCGCAGTTGTGGCACTCGGCCTTCCGGAACGGGCACTTGATGCGGTCGTGGGCTGCCCCACATCCGTCGCAACGTCGGCCTTCCTTCCGAACCCTCCGGACATCCTCGTTGTCGCTGCTCTCCGTGGAAGATTTCGGCGTCCGTCTGGCCGCATGCACCGACCCCGCTGCCTTGTCGGGCTGTGGGGGCCTTTCTCTGAACCCCTTGACTCCGGCCCTCGTGGCTTCCGCGGCCTGCGCCGCCTTCACAACCTCGCGCAGCGTTGGGGGTGGCTCCTGGTTCATCAGCTTTCGCTGAACCTCCTCGTCCCACAGGCCGCACAGCATGCGGTCCCTGAGGGCAATTTCCAGGTTTTCCCACTTACATGGGCCGGCGGCCAGCCGCAGGGCCGCTGCAAAGGCGGCGATGGACTCACCAGGCGCTTGGACTCTCTTCCAGAACGCGTCTCGAGCCGAGAACATCGAAACCGAGGGCTGGAAATGGTCGCGCCTCGCCTTCAGGAACTGTTTGACCGTCAGCTCGCTCACCTTCTTCGGTGATACCAGGTCCACCAATACTCTTTTGGCGGCATTTCCGAGCATCCGGGTGAGGATGGCCCTCTTCTTTCCCTCGTCCGTAATGTCGGACACCACCAGCGCATCTTGGAAGTCCATTTCGAAGAGCTCCCAATCTTCCAGCTTGTTGATGTCGAAGCCGGCATGACTAGCGTGTGTCTTGATCTCGTGGGGATCCATTATCCCACCTTCGTCGCCAATTTAGTGTATGAGAACCAAGATACAGGAACAGCCGAAGTATTGGCTTAACACATCTTTATTGCATGATGGTCTGGGGGAACATGAGGTAATGGCGGACGAACAGCTCAATATATACAGTGGCTATACATTTGAATGTGGCTCCACGATAGCCCATTGGCTACTGCCGGCGTGACGTCATTTCAGGTCACGCCCTTCTTGTCCAGGTGAGGTAGTGGCGGGAATCTTCCCGCGCTGCAGTTCTTTGGGAATTGGAACCGTGTGAGCTGGGCGCTCGCTATTGCCACCAGGTGGTCATTAGCTCGCGCCCTAATTACAACGGGTTACATTGATACAGTTGGTGGTTGTTTAAAGGCATAGAATTGAGAACACAACAGGACCAAAACAAAAGGCAAAACAAGGGGATGCTCAGCTGTGGGAAGGCATCTGGTTTCTGTCTCCTATCTGCCTTCACATTGTGTAAACAAAGGCCTCTTTGTCTGCATGAGAGACAACGCTTGATTTTGGGCATGCGTAGAATATGAGAAGATTTCTCCTTGTATCTCATTATTTGGGTTCTGACATTCTGATTGGCTGTATGTGCCTTACGTTTTGTTTCTGTTAAGTTTCATTTCTGATATACTCTGCTTGAATAAAGAGAAGCCATGATTATTCCTTTGTCAGCCAACAGTGCAGCGTGTGTGTGTTTTGCTTTCTCTCTATCTCTGTTTCCCTCTTACTCCGTCTAATGAAGCTGGACTCCGTTAGACTTTTTAACTCTCTCTCTTAAAAGATCTGGGGCTATAAACTGCTGCTAATGAGGCTGAATGATTATCTTTACATGGATCAGATTCCTACAAGTGGCGCCCCGTGTGAGGCAGGTTGAATGAAATTCAAAGGAATGCTTTGAAGCAGCAATCAGCAATTAACACCTCATAATTGGCGACCAGGGACAAGGTCTTCACTCGCTCCGACCAGAGGAAAGGTCATAAATCAAGCGCTTGAGAAATAAGACAGGGTGAGTGGAAAAAACAATTTAATTATGGGGTGCGTATTAACTTTGCCAGGGAAGGAACTTTGTAAAGATATCTCAGATCTTTTGCATATGAATGGACGAAAGGCTGATGAGAAGGAAATACAAAAGCTAGTTCAAGCTATAGAAAAAAACTGTCATTGGTTTAAATATGACTGTTTGGACTTAAAACAGTGGAATCAGGTGGGGAAAGACTTGCAAAAGCATGAGAGAATTTTTGTTTCAGTACAATTTACGTGGGAGGAAGTCAGAAACTGCCTTCAAAGACTTACTCCAAAAAATATTCTGTTCTCACAAAGGCTTGATGGCCCCCTTCCACAGCTTTTGCCTCCAGCCAAGGGAGGGGGTCCAACTGCCCCTCCATCATATGAGAGACAACAGCATAAGCCCCCTGATGGGGGTGGGGGTGGAAAAGAAGATGGGACATTATATCCTGCCTTGCAGCAATCAAGCACTTTTAGCCCTACAAAAGACCTGTTCTCTGCTGCTTTAACTGCAGCTGTGCTGGATGTGGAATCTCCTGAGATATATCCAGTGAACAGAGAGGCGCTGGCAGATGGGACTGCTGCAATACTGCCTGCCGAGTCTGAAAAACAACTAGTGCCAGCTGATGGGGAACAAATGGTGGGGACCTCATCACAGATTGAAGCTATTAATGCATGCAAAGTGGCAAGAAGCAAGGGGTGTGATTCAAAGAGCAGCATAGGGGATCTCAGCCCGCCCCTGAAGCAACCCTCATCACAAAAGCAGGAGAAGCTGAGTAGTAAATTTGATACCTCACGTTTGGGCAGGAAGATCCTACAGAAGTGGAAGGATGGCCCAAAACCCAAGCCCAAAAAGGGGTTTTGGTGCAAGTACAAACTAACAGATGCAGTTTGTCATAAAGTTGAGATTCAGATGCTGCGGATGAAAAGGGGCGTGGATCCGTCCTGTATGGACAGCAGGCTGTTGCAAAAATACAAGGAGGGAGAAGACATCCAGTTTTTGGCTGATTTTGAATTGCCCAACCCTCAAACAAAGAGATCCAGAGTGGACTGTTCCAAGTTTCAGGCATCAGGATTTCAGGGAAAGCAACTTGGAATTCCCTGTGATTTTCTTCTGTGTGAAATTACTTGCAACTTCTGGAGAAGTCCTTTGTGCCTTCATACCTCTTCGGCCTGCCTTAATGCAGATGGGTGTGGCTGGAGCATGAAGGAATGTGTGTTTGCCTGAAAAGCTGAAAAGGCGGGTTGGCTGGGTGTTCTGTGAATTCAGTGAGAAGTAATTTATGGCCCTTGCCATGCCAAGAACTGTGCTGGAGAGAAGATAGTGTTTAAGAAAGCTTCAATCAACATTTGGACTTTTAATTTGGACATTTTAATTGGACTAAAAAGTTTGTGTGGACTCTAATTGGCTTTGTTTGCATTTTAAAACCTGAAAACCTTTTTTAAGAAAAAAAATTGTCTACCTGCTCATGCTATGAGTGTGAAATGCTCTAATGATATTTGTACTGTATTTGAGTTACCATGCTATGCTGGTTTTAAGTTATTGAATGCCTCTTTCACTTACACCAGTGAGAGAAGAAGAAATTATGCAACAGAGACCTCCTTCATGTAAGGAAGAAAAGAAATGTTCATGTTTTGTTCATGCTTAAATGTTTGCTTATTCTCTTGCAGGAGAAAGACCTGTCTTTGCTTATGTTATGTTTTGCCTTATGAAACTGCATATCTCAAGGTACCTTCAGAAGTACATGGAAGAGTTTTCAGTACCCTACACATGGGAATGGGTTTGTGACATTGCATTTGTGTTATATGTCAGGCATGTTTCATATCTAGTTACATGGTACTAGTAATAACAGGGCATGCTCCTGTTTCTTAGGGGAGTGTCTTCCTAAGCCATTGGTCATTTATTGGCAACAAGGGAATCCTGAGTGGAAGGATTCCTGCTTGAGCGATCCGCCCATGGAGAGTGAAGAAGGTTACTCAGCTCCAGGATGGTGGTTCACCAGTAGACTAAATTTGCTGACATTTGTTCTTTTCTTTCTTACTGTGCTTCCAGCTGTGAGAACAATACCTCATGGGGGCAACCCCAACTTTTGGCTTCGTCATGCTAACTATATGTTTGAGGTTCATGGTAAGAATGCAACGTTATACTATGGGCATCCACTGGCAGTGTCTCAAATGGCCTTTCTTCCGGCATTGTTCAACACGCCTGAGTTGGTTATTGGACATTTGCAACATGTTGATAGGTCTACACTCTTCTCTAATCCCCCAGAACAATTTAACAACACCCGCTGGTGAAGCATGACATTCAAGAAATACACTAAAGGACTTTGTTTCTGCTGTCATAGTTCTGGAGTCTGGAATAGTAAATGGAAGCACTGGACTCAAGCACAAAGGGTTTTGCGGAATGTAGGCAATTATACAGGATGTGACGATTATTTTTGGTTATGGGGTAGTTATAACAGTTCTTATAAGCTTAATTATACCTTGTTTAACACTACTATTGAAGATATATATGATGTGTTTCCTATGTTTACTCCTGATTATTCTGCTATAGATAGTGGTTCAATTTGCAATGGATGGCAAATTAAGGATCCCAACATGTGGTTCTTTTTTAATGGAGTTGCCACAAATTTCCATCCAGGACAATATCAATGTGCAGCATTGGGTTATTTTACCTTACCCGTACAAGTGCAAATGCCGCTTCAGGCAGATGCACGGCGCCGGAGAGCTGCTGCCGGCCCGATGGGTTCTGGTTGCAATGATGAAGTGATAATCGATGTTCAGCTTTCTGATGGTAGCTCCTGGGGGGGAGCTATAGGGAGTGCTATCACTGGAGCACTCACATTGGGATCATACCCAGGTGTCATTTTCCAGGAGAATAGAAGGTCCATTTTGGGACTCACCTGTAGGCTGGAGAAATCAATCAATGCCACAGGGAGGGTCATACGGGATCTTCAAATGGAAATCACTGAGCTTCATCAAGACCAAATGCAGGACAGACTGGCCATAGATTACCTGTTAGCAAAATCCGGAGGATTTTGTAAACTGGTCGGGAACCAGGGATGTCGGGTAAAATTCCAGGATCTGAATAATACCATTGAGAAAGAACTTCAGAATTTACAGGAGAGCATTACTAACAATGTACGCACTGATGTTAATCTCTTTGATTGGGTGACTTCTTGGTTGCCTGATTTATCTGTCCTTAGACTAGTTTTCTTTTATGGGTTCATTATTACTATCTGCCTTATACCGTTGTGTTTTTGCATTTATTGTATTCCTAATCTTATTTCTATGTGTAACGCATGTCCACTGCGTAGAAGGGAGACATCGGGTTTTGCACGACGGCAATTGTACTCAATGAGGTATCATCCTCCGGAACAAGGTACCAGGAGTCAGGAAGAGTACGATGTCCAGGAGGACAGTGATGATGTATATGGAGGAGTAGTTATGGAGTATGATGACATGCAGGGGTATGATTAGCCTTCCCTCTCTCAAATTTAAATGAAAAAGGAGGACATGTGGGAAGGCATCTGGTTTCTGTCTCCTGTCTGCCTTCACATTGTGTAAACAAAGGCCTCTTTGTCTGCATGAGAGACAACGCTTGATTTTGGGCATGCGTAGAATATGAGAAGATTTCTCCTTGTATCTCCTTATTTGGGTTCTGACATTCTGATTGGCTGTATGTGCCTTAAGTTTTGTTTCTGTTAAGTTTCGTTTCTGATATACTCTGCTTGAATAAAGAGAAGCCATGATTATTCCTTTGTCAGCCAACAGTGCAGCGTGTGTGTGTTTTGCTTTCTCTCTATCTCTGTTTCCCTCTTACTCCGTCTAATGAAGCTGGACTCCGTTAGACTTTTTAACTCTCTCTCTTAAAAGATCTGGGGCTATAAACTGCTGCTAATGAGGCTGAATGATTATCTTTACATGGATCAGATTCCTACACTCAGCACAGCAGATCTGAAAAGGGGGAGGGATACGAAAGGGGGAGGAAAAATATAGTGTTGCAGGGAACAATACTGCATAGGGACATGGAATGTGAGGTCTATGAATCAAGGAAAGCTGGAAGTAGTTAAAAATGAGATGGAAAGAATAAGCATTGACATCCTGGGCATCAGTAAATTAAAATGGACAGGGATGGGTGAATTCAGCTCTGGAAACCATCATATCTACTACTGTGGGCAAGAAAACCTCGGAAAAAACGGAGTAGCCATAATTATCAACAAAAGAGTGAGGAAAGCAGTAATGGGATACGACATCAAAAATGATAGAATGATGTCAGTCATAATCCAAGGCAAATTTATCAATATCACTGTAATCCAAGTCTATGCACCAACCACTAATGCAAATGAAGCCACAGTTGACCAGTTCTATGAGGACCTACAGCACCTCATAGAACAGACACCAAGAAATGATGACCACATTATCTTAGGAGATTGGAATGCCAAAGTAGGAAATCAAAAAGTAAATGGAATAACAGGCAAGTTTGGTCATGAAACACAAAATGAAGCAGGGCAAAGATTGATAGAGTTCTGCCAAGAGAATGCACTAGTCATAGCAAACACCCTCTTCCAGCAACACAAGAGGCGACTTTACACATGGACATCACCAGATGGCCAGCATCGAAATTAGATTGATTACATACTCTGCAGTCAAAGATGGAGAACCTCCATTCAGTCAGCAAAAACAAGACCTGGAGCAGACTGTGGCTCAGATCACAACCTACTGATCACAAAATTCAGGCTTAGACTAAAGAAAATGGGGAAAACAATTAGACCAGACAGATATGACCTACACAACATCCCTAAAGATTACACGGTGGAGGTCATGAACAGATTTAATGTCCTGTACCTGATAGACGGAGTACCAGAAGAATTATGGACAGAGACGCGGGACATCATGCAGGAGGCAGCAAGAGAAACCATACCAAAAGAAAAGAAGCATAAGAAAGCAAAGTGGTTGTCTGATGAGGCTCTTAAAAGAGCAGAGGAAAGAAGGAATGCAAAAGTCCAAGGAGAAAGGAAAAAATACAACCACCTGAATACAGAATTTCAAAGAAAAGCAAGGAGAGATAAGGAAAAATACCTGAACAAACAGTGCAAAGCAATGGAGGAAAACAACAAAAGAGGTAGGACTAGAGATCTTTTCAAAAAATTTGGGGAAATCAAGGAAACATTTAAAGCAAAAATGACCATGATAAGGGGCAAAGATGGAAAAGAGTTAGCTGAAGCAGAAGAGATCAAAAAAAGATGGCAAGAGTACACAGAGGAACTCTACAAAAGTTACCTCAACACCCCTGATAATAACAATAATGAGAAATTTGAACTTGAACCAGACATTCTGGAGAGTGAAGTCAGAAAGGCCCTAAAAAGCACTGCAAACAATAAAGCTAGTGGAAATGATAGTATCCCAATTGAATTTTTCAAAGCCCTAAAAGATGATGGAATCAAACTACTGCATTCAATATGCCAGCAAATTTGGTAAACAAAACAGTGGCCACAGGATTGGAAAAGATCAGTGTACGTTCCAATCCCCAAAAAAGGCAATGCCAAAGAATGCTCAAATTACTGAACAATTACGCTCATCCCACATGCCAGCAAGCTGATGCTCAAGATAATACAGGATAGACTTGAACAACATGTGGAGAAAGAACTACCAGAGGTGCAGGCCGGTTTCAGAAGAGGCAGGGGGACTAGAGACCACATTGCCAACATACGTTGGATCATGGAGAAAACAAAAGAATACCAGAAACAAGTCTAATTTTGTTTTATTGACTACACCAAGGCTTTTGACTGTGTGGACCACAACAAAATGTGGCAAGTAATTAAAGAGATGGGAATACCAGAACACCTCATATGCCTCATGAGAAATCTGTACATGAACCAAGAAGCAACAGTTAGGAATGAACACGGAATGAGAGAGTGGTTTGGAATAGGAAAAGGAGTAAGACAAGGCTGCATTTTATCACCCTGCTTATTCAATCTACACACAGAGCACATAATGCGCAATGCAGGGATGGAGGAATCACAATATGGGATCAAAATTGCTGGGAGAAACATCAACAATTTGAGATATGCAGACGATACCACCCTAATGGCAGAAAATGAGGAAGACCTAAAGAACCTCTTGATTGGATTGAAGGAGGAGAGTGCAAAAGCACTATCAAGAAAACCAAGATAATGGCAACAGGTCCCATCAGTCCCTGGAAAATAGATGGGGAAGAAGTAGAAGCAGTAACAGATTTTACTTTCCTAGGATCTAAGATCACTGCAGATGGCAACTGTAGCCATGATATAAAAAGACGACTGATTATGGGGAGACAAGCAATGAGAAACCTGGGGAATATAATGAAAAGCAGAGACATCATCTTGAAAAAAAAATTCGCAAAGTCAAAGCAATGGTATTCCCAGTGGTAATGTATGGGTGTGAGAGCTGGACCATTAGGAAGGCTGAGCGCAGAAGAATAGATGCCTTTGAGATGTGGTGTTGGAGGAGAGTCCTGAGAGTCCCTTGGATAGCAAAGAGAACAAATAGGTCATTGCAGGCGCACCCCCCAATAAAGGACTCAGACACCAATGAAAGTGGATAACGGCATTGGGCCACATTTATTGATTCATGCCCTAGTCCGAATTATAAATTTCTATTGGTAATAACCAATCATAATTCTTAAGGCAAGCAGGCCGAAGTAACACTGGTAAGGTACCACCCAAAATTGCCAACGGCAATTGCTACAATGTATCCATTTGTATCAATTTGTTTGTTGACAACAAACAAATTGTTGACCGTAGTCAATATCTAACTAATGACCCCACCCTCTGACGCGTATCCGTAAAATCACGGGGTGATGCATGCTGTCTAGCTATAGCCATCACCCCGTCGCCTAGTTCGTCGTTGACCGGACAACGTTTAACCAACTTATGCCTGTCTAGTGTTGTCCAGTCAATTGCGAACTTGCCGGATACCTGTGGGTCATAATGTTTACCTTACCAGTGCTACCCGCCCATGTGACCAAAGTCAACAGCAGCAACAGAAAACCCCTATGTCAAACCATAGCAACAGTGTGGGATGGGCGAAAAAACCAGGACCCGAAGCCAATATGGGTCCCAGCCAAAAATTCCCACCCGGCCCCGAAGCGACCAAAATATCACACTGTTAACTAGGGAGGGGGTGGAGGGAAAAACTTCTCCGCTCCGTCGCTTCGCAAAATGGCAGCTTGGCTGCCTCGTGGCCACCCCTTTTATAAGGGAGCTGGCCACGCCCCTAACTACCCGGATGCCTTCGTCCTGTGGGGGGGCTCCCGCAAAGAGCGCGGCGGCCATTTTGGCGCCGCGCTTGCATTGCAGGCGCACCCCCCAATAAAGGACTCAGACACCAATGAAAGTGGATAACGGCATTGGGCCACATTTATTGATTCATGCCCTAGTCCGAATTATAAATTTCTATTGGTAATAACCAATCATAATTCTTAAGGCAAGCAGGCCGAAGTAACACTGGTAAGGTACCACCCAAAATTGCCAACGGCAATTGCTACAATGTATCCATTTGTATCAATTTGTTTGTTGACAACAAACAAATTGTTGACCGTAGTCAATATCTAACTAATGACCCCACCCTCTGACGCGTATCCGTAAAATCACGGGGTGATGCATGCTGTCTAGCTATAGCCATCACCCCGTCGCCTAGTTCGTCGTTGACCGGACAACGTTTAACCAACTTATGCCTGTCTAGTGTTGTCCAGTCAATTGCGAACTTGCCGGATACCTGTGGGTCATAATGTTTACCTTACCAGTGCTACCCGCCACACGGAGGGGCTTCAAAGAAGGCTCGACGCCCCCCCCAGACCGTCAGCTCGGTCAACAGGCTTGCTCGCCAATCACCCAACAGGAGGTCCATACCTCCTCGCGACAGATGGACCCCATCCCCTGCATACAGGTCATAACTTTGGAGGCTAATAGCGGGGTGACGACTGACCCTCCCCCAAGCCCTGTCGACAAGGAAATGCGCCACTGCCCTATTCACCATGCATCTAGCGCGGTCAAGGGCCAGGAGGTCAACGCCCCCTCTGTAGGAATGGCGCGGGACCATGTCCGACCAAACAAGGGTTGTGGCGGGCCAGACGTAATGCAGGTAGGCGAGGTCCTCGCAAATCGCATGCTTCAGCGACAAGCCGGTGACCTGGCCCAAATCATTGCCCCCCAGGTGTATGATCAGAATGTCAGGCGGGTCAGCATTCAGGCCTGAAAAAAGGAAAGGCAGCAGCTCCCGCCATAACATCCCAGGCTTACCATGCCATGTGAGACTTGCGTATGCACCCAGTCCCAGTTGGGGTCCCCACTCTGTCGCCGCAGCATAACGCGCTGCCCTGTGCACGTAGCTATGGCCCACCAGCCATACTGTCACCGGTGTAATACGACACCCCGGGTCTGTAAAGGAAAAAATGAGGGAAAGTAGGTAAGGTGACCAGGTTGGTACTCACGGGGGGAGTGGGCGCACATAAAATTGAAAACATTGCGATCCCCACCGTCCCATGCTACGTATGTCAGCCCCTGAGTACCCAAAAGCTGCAGCGGTCGAGGCCGCCCCTATACGGAATGAATGAGTGCCATAGCGGGCGCCTGGGAGGCCCACACTGGCCAGTGCTTTGCCCGTCACCTTCCAAAATTGAAATTTAGTAAGGGGAGACCCATCTTGGTGACAGAAAAACGGGCCATGGTGCGTGCCACGCAGTGCCAGGAATTCATGTAGGGCACCAACCGGACAGATGTCTGCCAAAGAACACCATAGCAGTCGCACACCACTGCCGACGCCATGCTGATCGGTCTTAGAGGAACGTATCCTCAACTGAGCCCAGTCTTTGGCTACACAGACATCCTCGAGTTCCAGTGCCCTATGACTTGCATCCGCCTTAGACAGCATCACAAGCTCGCTGATGCGGAGCGCTCCAAAAAATGCCACCGTTGTGGCTGCATGGAACAGGGCTGCCTCATATGCATCAAAACAGAGGCAAGGCCAGCCCCGGGCCAACTGGGTAAGGACCCCCGGGGAAATCGGGTGGCGGTCGTCCGGGCAACGCCCGCGCTCGCGCACCCACCCCTCCAAAACGTGTCTCACACGGAAGTCAGAGGTGCTGTCCACATGACCCCCCCACCTTGGCCATAAAAGCCAACGCTGAAAGCTTGGATGCTATGGTGCGAGGTGCAAGGCCCTGAGAATGCAGGTAAACCATGAACCGCAGAACATGGGTTACCGGGATCGGCCAGGTTCCTGGCAATTGAAATTGAGTACAAAATGCCCTGAAAGAATTAATTGCGTGGTGATACGCCTTACGGGTGCGTGGGGCTAGTGACAGGCCAATCGCCCGGTTCACCTCTCCTTGCCAATGGTCCATATCTCCTCCGGGAGTGGCGAGGGAAATTCCTCTGCATCCGGGGCCAAGGCACGGAACCGGGAGATCTGTAGGCGGGACAAAGCGTCAGCAATATCATTATTAACCCCTGGGACATGCCTGGCCCTGAACAGTACGTTGAGGCGCAGGCTGCGCAACACAAATTGGCGCAATAGATCCATAACCCTGGGCGATTTAGAAGTCTGTGCATTTACAATGTGGACCACGGCCGCATTGTCACACCAGAAATGCACGACCGAGTTGGACCACTCCTGGCCCCATAGCATCAAAGCACCCAGGATAGGGAAAAATTCCAGATACGTGAGATCACGCAGGCGACCCGTGCCTGCCCAGGCCGGTGGCCACCCACCATAGGCCCACTTCCCATTGAAGTACATCCCATAACCCAGGGATCCCGAGGCATCAGACTGAATCTGAAATTGAGGGGAAGCCAGGAGGTCATGCCTCCAAAATGAGACCCCATTGAAGTCCCTCAGGAACTGTAACCAGACAAGCATGTCTGCCCTGATACCCCGGGTAAGCCTAACCCTATGGTGAGGCCTGGATAATCCTGCCATAGCGTCACACAAGCGCCGGGCAAAAGCCCTGCCCGGTGCAACCACTCTGCAGGCAAAATTAAGGTGACCATGCAGCACCTGCAGTTCCCTCAGTGATGCCTTGCGCTTGGCCAACAAGTCCGAGATAAGGGCCACTATCCTCGACACCTTATCCCGCGGTAACCTAGATGCCTGCGCTATCGTGTCAATCTTCACCCCCAGGAAGACTAGCTGTGTAGATGGGCCCTCGGTCTTTTCGGGCGCTAAAGGGACACCGAGTTCCTCCATTAGCGCCTGAAATGTGTTGAGGAGACGTGTACACGTGTCCCAGCCCCGTTCACCCCCGAATAAAAAGTCATCCAGGTAATGGGCTACAGACCGGGACCCTGACCTGCGGACGAAAACCCACTCTAGGAAGGTACTGAAACGCTCGAAAGCCGAGCATGATATGGAACAGCCAAAAGGCATGGCCTTATCAAAATAATATTTGCCCCGAAATTTGAAACCCAGCAATTCAAAGTCGCCCGGGTGCACTGGCAAGAGGCGAAAAGCCAACTTAATGTCGCACTTAGCCAGCAGCGCACCCGGGCCACATGAGCGCACCATGCCATGCGCAGCGCGTGGTCAAAAGATGTATACCTGACTGAGCAAAGGTCGTCAGGGATAGCATCATTGACCGATCGGCCGGCTGGGTAGGACAAGTGATGGATAAGGCGAAACTCGCCTGGTGACTTCTTGGGAACCAAGCCCAGGGGCGATACCTTGAGGTTAGTGAACGGGGGTGCAGGGAAAGGGCCAGCGACCCTGCCCGCATTGACCTCCTTATTAATGCTGGCGGCAGCCACTTCCTCCCTCCCCCTAAGGGACAAAAGGTTGGGGGCATCCTGAGGGGACCTAACACCCATGAAAGGAATACGGAACCCCTGTCTAAAGCCCTGAAGTAGATAATCTGCATCCTCCCCCTTCGGGTACAATGCGAGCCAACGCTCCAGCATGTCCACATTAATTGGGGAGGGAGCCTTTCGGTGAACCAGCTCCATCTGCGGCAGTCTTGCCAGCCCACTGTCCGCCCCTCCCTCTGCCCCGCGTCCCTCCAGGCCTGGGACAGGCAGAGGCTGCATGGGGGCCTGCACAGGTGGGACACTCATGTCTGTACTTGCAATTCTTCTTACTGCATGAACCATTAGACGAGAAAGTCCAGCACAGCAGTCGGGCTGGAACCCCCTGCCCCGCCACTTGGCGGGGAACCTGTGCTGGAGCCACTCGCTGGACCGCATGTCCACAATGGTATCTTTCCCCTGGTGCGGGGCGCGTGGCGTCATGTACAGCAGCCAAAGTCTCTGACATGGCTCATCCCACCTCATCTCAGGGTGCAGGGGAATTCGCATACGGAATTCCTCGTCATAAGCCAACCACGACGGGCCCGGAAAATCGACCATCGCCCGATAGATATTGTCCAAATACTGGACCATCGGAATTGCCAGATCCGGCCGGGCCCTCAGGTACACCGCCATGTAGATGAGGTAAGCCGGCAGCCAGTTGGCCCACGTCCGTTGAACTAGCCCAGCCACCCCCAAAACATTCCCCACAGGGTAGGAAATGCTACCCACCCCGGGGCCCTGGGTGGTGGTTGACGTCGCCTGTTGGTGCGTCAGCGGCTGTACCGCCGCACCACCCATGCGAGGCCAAGGCCATTGGAAAGCCCCCCCAACGTAGCCACATGTGTAGGTGCACTAGTTTGTACCGCATACTCACATGCTGCACCCCCGCGGGCCGCCCCACCGGGGGTTCCGGCCCACTGGGGGCGTCGGAGCTCACGACCGCCGTAGAGCTCTCCGCCGGAGCTTGACCCGCGCTGGCCTGTTGGTTGGGGAGCTGCGAGGCAGTGGCCAAAGTCGCGCCACGCGCCTCAAGCTGCTTGACCCGTCCCGTCGCCTGCCGCTGCCCAGCAGACGACGCGTCGAAGTGCACCCCAAAAGGAGCCCCAGCGTGGCTGGACCGAGCAAGGGAAGCCTCGAGTGCCGCCACGCGGGCCAGCAAGGCCTCCACACTGGCGTGGGGCCACGGGCCAGCCGGCCCGCCCGTTACGGGCGTGGATACAGGACCTTGCACCCCGGGGCCCGAATATGGCCATGACCCCACATCCAGGCCCGGCAGGGCTGGCGTAGGCACCTGCCAAGGGAGGGGACCACACCACCCCCCAAGGCTGGAAGGCCCCGGAGTGAGCTGCGCCCCGATAGAGGAAGGCCCGGTAGAATGAGCACCAGGAGCGGCGTCCGCCGCTTGCGGGCCGCGGGCCGCAGCCCATACTGGACCCCTGCTCAGGTCCCCGGCCTCCGGCCAGGGGGTAATAGACCCCATCCCACCGGTCCCGGTGGGAGCCGGCAAAGGCAGCTGGTGGGAAGGCGCAGCCGCGGTCCTCCGACCCGGATTGCGCCTCCGCACCGCCCGAGCCGCGCTCGCGGCCGCCTTCTTCTTCGAAGGCATCTCAGTCGACCTAAGGGAAGCCGAAAAAGGAAGATCAGCAGCCAAAAGGCTTCCCAGTGAAGGTAAAAGCGACGGAGTAAGAGGAAAAACTTCTCCGCTCCGTCGCTTCGCAAAATGGCAGCTCGGCTGCCTCGTGGCCACCCCTTTTATAAGGGAGCTGGCCACGCCCCTAACTACCCAGATGCCTTCGTCCTGTGGGGGGGCTCCCGCAAAGAGCGCGGCGGCCATTTTGGCGCTTGCTTGCAATACTAGAAGAAATCAATCCTGACTGTTCATTGGAGGGACAAATAGTGAAGATGACGCTAAAGTACTTTGGACATCAAATGAGAAGGGAGGACTCACTTGAGAAGGCCTTGATGCTGGGAAAGGTGGAGGGCAAAAGAAGAAGGGGGAGGCCAAAGATGTGACGGCTAGATGGTATTGTGGACACAATGGGCACAGAGCTTGGTGGGCTGAGGAGAATGGTGGAGGATAGAGGTGTCTGGAGGAAAATGGTCCATGGGGTCGCAAAGGGTCGGAATCGACTGTGCGACTGAACAACAACAACAACAAACCTAGTGCAATAACATGTCTACTTTCTTCCTTCTGAGCAGCAGCATCTTGCTGTGCCAGAAATGTTTGTCACATTTCTGCCGTTTGCAAAGAAACAAGCTGTTCCAGCAGGTAAAGCCCATTCCAGTATGTAGAACAAAAACAGAAGTATTGTGGCACTGTAAAGATTAACATGTTTATGTCAATGTGAGCTTTCCTCCATTCCTTATAGACTTCCTCAAACTCAACCTGTTTCTCCCCCATAAATGCTTCCCCAAGTGGTTGCAGATATAGCACAGGGTTTTCCATCACATAGCAAGCTTTGTTTTCTGGTTGGTCATTGGAAAGTCAACATAAGTTAATTTTGTACCTCTCACTCTGTTGTGTATTCAGGCAGAATCGCAAGTTGCTCAAGCAACGCCTTGCAAAGACAAAACTGCGATTTCCCACCATCAGAATTAGGAGCTAGATTTGGCATGCAATCTCCCCTTCAGGGCACGCCCATTATGATAATTAGAGTTCTGTGATTGGTTACAACTTTGGATCCTGATTGGTTAATACTTGTATAGCATGTTATGATTGGTTAGTTATGATTGTGTGGCAGGTTACTACATTGTAGCAAGGAGTCACCACCAGGGAGACACTATATAAGCCCCACGGGTAAACAAGGGTGGGGCCGGGCCGGATCTATGCTTCCCATTACTGCTGCAGGTTAAGCCACGGAGGGCTAACCTGGGGCATTCTCTATATGCACATCCACAGGGTGTAGCTCAGTGTATTGCCTTCTATGGTGGAATTCAGAGGGACCGATTACATGGGACTTGTGTAGCCATCTTATGTCCTGATAGCCTTGTGAAGGACTTTACAATGAACCCTTGTTGTTATTCTGTTCATCGTTGCCTGGACTATTCTTTCTAAGGGCTGGATACGACACACTCTTAGCCCAAACTCCACCATTGTTGGTCCCAAGCCAGGATGAGAAAGAGGAAGGGTTGGGCATCAGATCAGCACCCCGTTCCCATAAAACGTCATTGCTGAAGAAACAATGAGAAAACTTGCTGCCCGATATGCTGTAGTGGTGGAGACAGGCGCCGCGCAGCATGACATGGAACTACCACCACCACCACCACCACCACTACTACTACTACTAGCCTCCAAATCTGAAAGAAGATGGCAGGTAGAAAGTTTTAATTAGTTTAGATCAGTGGTTTCCAACGTAAGGCACATCCCCCACAGGGAGGCTTCAGTTCTCAGAAGCCTAAGTCAGTACATTGGCTGATCAGTGCTTTGGGGAATTGACTTAGGCTTCGAGGAATTAAACTCCCAAAACCAAACATTGGGAAACACTGGTTTAGATTAAATATTTCTGGTGTCAGGTTCAGTTTATGCTGGTGTAACCATTGTCATGTTCACAGCACTTTCACATTGTTTTGAAAAGATGTCAGGTAGGATCTTCATTTCTCAGTGCACAAGCTGACACTCACAATGGAGCGTTACTGCAAAGTTTCCCTAAAGAATGACTTTCTTTCCAGTTTAATATATCACAGACCCAAAACAGCATTCTCCTGAATGGCACACGGGTCCTGGAATAGAAGCAACTAAAAGGACCATTGCTATAAAAAAGTGCTCCAGAATCTATTACACAGGGTAAAAAAAAATGAACCTATATAACTACACTAGAGTTAAAAGCTTTAATGTTCCTCTCATCTTCCCTTTGAACACTGATACCATAAGTAGTAAGAATTCATGCATAATGGAACACCTGCTATAGCAGTGCTGGGGGAAATGTAAGTTTTATTTTATCAAGCTGAGACATTGAACCCTGAAGCGGCCCCTGCAGGCGTTCTGCTTAGCTGATTGCATATTGCATATTCCTACTTTGTGTCAGACCCAGCGACAAGCAACTAAACCAAAATCTTCATTCTTCAATCCAGCAAACAACACACGTTGAAAGTTTCTGCTGGGTTCAAGGTATGTCACTGTAGAAATTCCTTAGTCATACAGTGAAGCTTCTTTGCTTGATTACAGTTTATTCTTTTCATTGTCTCATTTGGTCTAGGTTTAAGGAAGGGATTCTCAAGCTGTGGCCTGTGGGGCAAATGCCGCCTGTGGCACCATTTCATGTGGCCCCCACCACCTCCACCACACCAGGAAGTGTCATGTGGTAGAGAAAGGGCAAAATGGCCATCTAGCTGCCGAAGCTGTCTTAGGGAGCATGACCAGTGGTGGGCTCCCCAAAAAAATTACTACCACACTGTGGGCATGGTATGGTGGGCGTGGCCGAGGGGAAAGCCCTTGGGTCTGTGATATATTAAACTGGAAAGAAAGTCATTCTTTAGGGAAACTTTGCAGTAATGCTCTATTGTGAGTGTGTTGTGTATGTACAATGCTGCTTCATATGAATGTACAATGTTGCTTTAAGAAATGTATGAATGTAACCCAGCCACAATCACAATGTAACCCAGCTGTTAAAGGAACGCGAGCAAGCTGCCTATAGAGGGCAGCTGCGAGTGTTCAACTCACATGGTCATCATTCCTCAAATCACCTGCAGCCGCGGGAACTTCCCGCAGCAACAAACTACTACTGATCCACCACCGAAGATGGGCGTGACCCGGATGACGTCACACCGGTAGCGGCCAATGAGCTACCATGCAGCCAAGTTCAAATGTGTTGTACCACTGTATATAATGCGAGATACCTCCGCCATTACCACATGTTCGTTCTGATCATCAACCAATAAACCTGTGTTAGTCCATACTGCGACTCCTTCTATGTCTCCTGGAAAAGACACCAAATTGGCGACGAAGGTGGGATCGATGGCGAATCCCAAGGTCAAGGCGTACCAGTTCGATGTGAGCGAGCCCGAACAATGGAAGCTCTACAAGTGCCAGTTTTGGCACGCGATGGAAGCCGCGGGCGTCGACGACGACGCGAAGATGCGCTCCCATTTCCTGGCCCAAGTGGGGCCAGCCACGCTGCGGATCCTGATGACCCTGGTGGCCCCCAGGTAGGTAGAGGAGGTCCCCATCGACCGTATCCTGGAGAGACTGGATGAGCATTTCCAGCCGCCCGTCTCAATCTTCCCAGCACGGGTCGTGTTCCACAGGCGAGACCAGCGACAGGGCGAATCCGTGTCCGCCTACGCGGCGGCCTTCAGGCTTGCGGCGGTCCACTGCCAGTGGGATGACCTCCGTGACCGCCTGTTGTGTGGTCTGAGGGACGAGGAGCTGCAGAGGAGGCTGATGACCCGCGACCAGCGCCTCACGTTCAACAAGGTACTGCGGGAGGCCCAAGCAGCCGAGGAAGCCAGAAGCGGGGTGAGACTGTTCAAGTCCCGAGGGGCCGCGTCCGAGAGGGCCAAGTCACCAGTACAGGCGGCCCAGCGGACACCAGCGAAGACGGCCTGGCGGGCCCCCAAGCCGCCCGCCGGCACACCAACGTCATCCGAGGAGTCGTCCACGACAGCGGACCCCTACTCCAGCGAGGACGATGACGTCCAGAGGATCAAGAAGCGTGGTGAGAAGCGGCAGTCCCGAGAACGGCAGGACCGCCATTGTGACGGTTGTGGGGCATCCCACGACCGCACAAGGTGCCCGTTTCGAAAGGCTGAGTGTCACAACTGCGGCCGAAAGGGGCACATCGCCCGAGTATGCAGGCGCGGGCGAGTCGAGGACAAGAGGAGTTCCAGCCATCCCCAGACGCACCAGCGGAAGGCGGCCGACACCAGGAAGGTCGCAGCCAGCTACGATGAGGAAGGCGTGAACCGCGTGGGCCTGGAGCACCGGCGGTTTTTCGTAGAGGTACTGTTGCAAGGGGTCCCAGTGAGGATGGAGATAGACTCGGGGTCATCTTATTCCATCCTGTCCCAAAAAGAGTTCATGCGTATTCCCCCAGACAAGCGGCCCAAACTGCGGGCCATGAGGTCACACCTTCGGGACGTGCAGGGAAATGGGATCCCAGTGTTGGGGGTGGGGAATTTCAAGGTGAAGTTCAAGGGCTACTCTGAGAAACTGCCCCTAGTGGTCCTCAAGGGGGGGAGGTGCTGCCTTTTGGGAACGCAGTGGTTTGCTCCCCTGGGAATCGAACTGTCCGGCATTAACGCCATCGAGACTGACCCAATGCGGGACGTGTGCAACGCGCACCCGGACGTTTTCAAGAAGGGGCTCGGGAAGTACAAGGGGCCCCCGGTTTCCTTCGAGCTGGACCCAGAAATCCGGCCCATCCGCCTCAAACCAAGGAGGGTGCCCTTCGCCCTAAAGGACAAGATCGAGACGGAACTGGACAAATTGGTGGGGCAGGGGATTTTGGTTCCAGTTGACTCGGTGGAGTGGGAAACGCCGATTGTTACAGCCCTCAAGTCGAACGGGGAAGTCAGGATTTGTGCAGACTATAAATGTACCATTAACAAGGCCATTTGGCCAAATGCATATCCAGTGCCCGTGGTCAGCCACTTGCTGGCCACGTTAAATGGGGGGAAGTGTTTTGCCAAGTTAGATCTGGCTCAGGCATACCAGCAGCTCTCTGTAACCCCGGCTGCTGCTGCCGCGCAAACAATAGTGACGCACAAGGGGGCGTTTAAGGTAACGCGCCTTCAGTTTGGCGTGAATTCGGCCCCCGGAATTTTCCAGTCCCTCGTGGAACGCCTTTTAAAGGGGCTTCCAGGCGTCCTCCCATACTTTGACGACGTGTTGATAACGGCGGGGAGCGAATTAGAGTTAGCGAAGAGGCTAGATGGGGTCCTTTCAGTGTTCGAGAGGGCAGGTCTTCGACTGAGGAGGGACAAATGCGTATTCTTTGCGAGGGAGGTCGAGTTTTTAGGTTTTAAGGTAACCCCGGACGGGATCAAACCCTCTGAGTCAAAGGTTGCAGCCGTGAAGAACGCCCCTTGCCCCACCGCAAAACCAGAGCTACAGTCATTTCTAGGGCTCCTAAATTTTTATCATACCTTCCTGCCGCGGAAGGCATCAGTCGCGGAGCCACTGCACGCGCTGCTCAAAAAGGACGTGGTTTGGCGGTGGGGGGGACAGGCAGGAGAGAGCATTCAAAGAGCTTAAGTCACTCCTGTCTTCGGACGCTGTCCTGACCCATTTCGACCCGAAAAAACCAGTAGTCTTAGTCTGTGATGCATCCCCAGTGGGGGTGGGGGCAGTCCTGTGCCACGTGCTGGAGAGCGGGAGGGAAGCCCCGGTAGCGTACTACTCCAGGTCTCTCTCAAAGGCCGAGCGCAATTACGCGCAAACTGATAGGGAGGCCCTAGCCATCATCGCCGGAACGAAAAAGTTCCATGACTTTTTATACGGCCGCGAGTTTACGGTATTGACCGATCACAAACCACTTTTGGGGATCTTCACTACAGGCAAACCCACACCGCAAATTCTATCCCCCAGAATGCTGCGTTGGGCCATTTTCCTCAACGCCTACCAGTATGAGCTGGTCTATCGCCCAGGGAAGGAGATCTCCCATGCGGACGCACTGTCCCGATCTCCCCTCCCAAGTGTAGGGGACCCCACATGCGAGGTAGAGCAGGATCACCAAGTCCTACTGATCGAGTCTCTCGACTCACCCCCCATTGTCCCAGCCGACCTCGCCAAGGCCATGGCGGCCGACAAGATACTGGCCCAAGTTAGTTCCTGGGTTAGGAAGGGCTGGCCCACGACCCCCCCGATGAAGAGTTCAGGCCATTTTTTAGGCGCAGAGTAGAGCTGTCGCTGGAAAGGGGCTGCTTACTCTGGGGCCAGCGGGTAGTTATCCCAGAGAAGCTGAGGGCCAAGGTACTGAGACTACTGCACACCAGTCACCCCGGGATCATGCGCTCCAAGGCTCTGGCCAGGAGTTTCTTTTGGTGGCCCCAGATAGACGGGGACATAGAGCGTTTAGTGGGCACGTGTGAGAGCTGCCAAAGCTCTCGGCCCGAGGAGTCCCGGTTGCCCCATAGGGAATGGGATACGGCCCGCGGGCCATGGTCCCGGATCCATGTCGACTTCGCTGGCCTCTTCCGCGGGTCTATGTTCCTGCTGGTAGTCGACTCCTACTCCAAGTGATTGGAGGTAATCCCCATGAACAGTACCTCCTCCGCCGCAACCATCAAGCAGTTGCGCAAGCTTTTTGCCTGCTTCGGCCTGCCAGACGTCCTTGTTAGCGATAACGCTAGTACCTTCACGTCTGCAGAATTCAAGACGTTTATTGAGCGGAACGCCATCAGGCACATCACCGCTGCCCCGTTTCACCCCGCCACAAATGGTCAGGTAGAAAGACGCACTGCGGCGCATGGGTCCCGGTGAGTTGAACCTTCATTTGTGCCAGTTCCTCATCTGCTACAGAACAACCCCCTTAGCTTCAGGATTTTCCCCAGCCGAACTCCTCATGAGGAGGCGTCCGGTAACACTTTTTGACCGGATGGATCCGTCCAGGGTGGAGGATGAAGGGAGAAACATAAACATAGGGGGAGGGAGCTCCAAAAGTTTTTCGGCAGGGGACCCGGTTCACTGCAGGAACTACGCGGCGTCAGGGCCAGCGTGGGTTCCAGGGACAGTCATCGAGCAGACGGGGCCAGTGTCCTACAGGGTCGAGACTAACTCGGGTCTACTCTGGAGGAGGCACACCGACCAACTCAGAAGGCGGGTCACCAGTGAAGGGGATTCAGCGTTAGGGTCCTCCCCCACCCGCATTACCCAAGGGGGAGACACGGCGGGACCCGGGGATACAAATGCATATCCTCAGTTCTCAACCACAGAGGAGGATACTTTGGAAGAGAGGGATCAGTTTGATGTTGAATATGAGTTGCCGTACCAGGGGGGTGTAGCGGAGTGGTCCCCCACCCGTCCTAGCGAAAAGAGGGGTTTCAGTTCAGCCCCTGGTACCTCCAGTCCCCCCCAGTCCTTTTGTGTTAGAATATACCATAGCTCCAGCTCCCCGGAGGCCAACACCCCCAAGGCAGGCATCGGGGGGGGGGGAGTCCACCCACCGCAGTCCCCGGAACTCCCAGGCAGGGAACGGGGGGTGGCGAGACCACGAGGGTCTCTTCGTCAGTCCCGAGATTCGTGCTGGGGGGGGGACCCCTAGCTCCTCAAGCGGTAGGCAGGAGTTCACTTCCCAACTGTTCATTCCATTCCCTTCCCCCAATGCAAGGTCACCACAGAGCCCACACCGAGCCACTAACGAGTCCCCCCTTTCCATTGCAGGACAGGACTCCGCAGAGCCAGGCTCCCCTGTATTAGGCCAAGCGGCCGCTCGCCCCAGGCGCACGTGCGGCAAGCCACAATGGTTGAGGGACTTCGTCCCATCCTAGGGGGGAGGGATGTTGTGTATGTACAATGCTGCTTCATATGAATGTACAATGTTGCTTTAAGAAATGTATGAATGTAACCCAGCCACAATCACAATGTAACCCAGCTGTTAAAGGAACGCGAGCAAGCTGCCTATAGAGGGCAGCTGCGAGTGTTCAACTCACATGGTCATCATTCCTCAAATCACCTGCAGCCGCGGGAACTTCCCGCAGCAACAAACTACTACTGATCCACCACCGAAGATGGGCGTGACCCGGATGACGTCACGCCGGTAGCGGCCAATGAGCTACCATGCAGCCAAGTTCAAATGTGTTGTACCACTGTATATAATGTGAGATACCTCCGCCATTACCACATGTTCGTTCTGATCATCAACCAATAAACCTGTGTTAGTCCATACTGCGACTCCTTCTATGTATCCTGGAAAAGACACCAAAGAGTGTCAGCTTGTGCATTGAGAAATGAAGATCCTACCTGACATCTTTTCAAAACAATGTGAAAGTGCTGTGAACATGACAATGGTTACACCAGCATAAACTGAACCTGGATTAGGACTACTTTATTTCAAAACTTGGATGGACACAGCCAGTCAGATTTTCTGCTACCAGTTCTGGCGAACTGGTGCGAACCTGCTGATGCCCACCAATGAACGTGACCTGGCCCCCAGCTTAAAGATGTTGAGAACTCCTGGTTTAAGGTATCCTGTCACTATCTGCATGGCTTCATTAGCAGCAATGTCAACTTCTTTTGCAGGTGTGGATGCATTCCATACTGGAGTAGCATACTCTGTTGTATGGATGCTCAGAGCCAAAGCTGATGTGTACAGTATGGATGGTTGTGTTCTTCATTTATAGTTTGTGAGTTTCCTGATGATGTTTTTGTACTAACTTTGACTTTGATATTCAGGCAGTGTTGCTTAAAAGAGAGTGTCCAGTCAAGTGTCACACTGAGGTATTTTGGTGTTGAACAGTGCTGTAATCGATTCCGTTGCCACATAACATTCAACTTAACCCTTGCCTCTCGGTTTCGAAGGTGGAAATCATACATTTGAATCTTGCTTGGATTAGGCTTCAAATGGTTGATGTTGTAATACTGTCCTAATTCTTCAAGCGCTCCAGTAAGTTTTCCAGCTACCTCATCAAAGCTTGACCCTTGAACGGCCATTGCTGTGTAGTCCGCATAGATGAACAGTTTTATATTGTCAGGAACTGGTTGATCATTTGTATATATGTTATACCGGGGTGCCCAAACCATAGCTGTCAAGTATCCCGTATTGACCGGGATTTCCTGTAATTTTGCACCGCTTTTCTTCATTTCCCGCTTAGAGCCGCCACCATCCTGTAATTTGGCAGTGGGGAAAAGTAACCGCAATCCCTTCTGCGCAGGTCCCTTCTGCGCATGCGTAGAATCCTTCTACACATGCATAGAAGGGTTCTGCACGGAAAGGGATGTGTAGAAGGCTTCTACACATGCATAGAAGGGACCTGCTCAGAACGGTTCTGTGCAGGTCCCGTATTGTCCGGAGCCACGCTTGACAGGTATGGTCCAAACTATGGCCTGCAGGCTGGATCCAGCCCCCAAAGCCATTTCATCCAGTCCCTGATGCCCTCGTCACTCCTGGAAGTGGAAGTAAAACACACATGCGTGGGTGCCCAATGCACCCACACATGCACAGAACACTGCTATAAATGACCTATGGCTGTCGTAAAAGCATTTATGACAACCACAAGTGCTTTACAGCAGCATTCTGTGCATGTGTGGGTGCATTTGGCACCAATGCATGTGTGTTTTACTTCTGTTTCCACATGACTGGCCTGCTTGACCACTTGACCAGACCACAACTTGAAAAGTTTGGGCACTCCTGTATTATTCAGTGTTGGAAATACAGTAATACACTTCCTTGAGGCAGACCATTCTTCTGCACCCTGCATCTGCTGTTCTTTCCATTCATCGTCACATAGAATCTTTGGTTCTGAAGGAAGCTGCAAATGACCCTAGTAAGCTTGTTATCTTTGGTAAGCTTATTTATTTTATGGAGCATGCCTGCCACATGTCTACGGAAACGTTTGCAGGCGCAGACAGTGCTGGCTCTTTGGTTATAAATAGAGATGAGCACTGAGCCCTAGAGTCGGATACAACTGGTTTTTGAGCAAGGGTGACCTAGTCATTCATTGAGGCAAAAAAAAGTGAGGCTGATGTAGCCAAACCTGGTGGTATGGATGTGAAGACGTGCAGGAAACAATGGAAAAATTCAGGAAAAGTGGAGTGGAAGAAGAAATCTGATGAATATTTTCTCTTTTGGAATGAGTAAAATGTTTTAAGAAAAAATTACTCATCTAAAATTCCAGGATCTGCACACTAAGAAGATCTGTATATAAAACAACCTACAGAAACAGGAAAAAAGTATTTATTGTCCATGTTCTATGCAGTACAGCACTAACATGCAAAATGCATTTCTGTATCTAGTGCGTAAAGACATTGTCAAGAGCCTCTGGGGTGGGCTTTGTTGTTCTCTGTGAACATATGGGTGAGAGGGCTTCATTGCTTCTGGCCTGCTGTTTGCCTTTTTCTGGTGACCTTTGTTCTAGCTTTTTGGACACAGTCCTGGTAGCTACAAGACATTTTCTGTTCAGATAGCACACTTTATTATACTTGTTACAAAATTTGTGGTTTCTGTTGTCATTACAGTCAGAATCTTGGGGGGGGGCCCTCTTGGTTGGCCAAGGCAACAAGAAGAACTGTAACAAGTCTAGCTGGTTAGAAGTTCTCCCATTCTTATGCCAGAGCCATAATTAGTAATTCTGGCACGAAGAACACCCAATACAAACTGGGCCCTGACCCAAATTCACACTGTGATTCTTAATGTGCAAATGATGTAAGAATCAATTACAATATTGAACACCTCCTCTGCATTTTCTTTTCTCTAACACTTTCAGAGCTGTCTGAGAGAGAGAGAGAGAGAGAGAGAGAGAGAGAGAGAGAGAGGGAGAGGGAGAGAGAGAGAGAGAGAGAGAGAGAGAGAGAGAGAGAGAGAGAGAGAGAGAGAGAGAGAGAGAGAGAGAGAGAGAGAGAGAGAGAGAGAATGTATTTTTTTGCATACTATATACACACTTTCTATTCTGCCTTGCCTAAAGACATGGTCTAGTAGTGAGACCCTGAGAGACCTCTCCTGTTGCCTCAGCAATGCCTGGTATACCAATCACTCTTCCTGTCCTCTCTGGCCCCAGAGTCTTGGTTGCTGGGCCAGGGGCAATCTAGCCTGGGATATCAGACCACGGATTGTAGACAGGATGGGACTGATACATTTGCACCTTGGGGTAAACAATATCCCATCCTAGTTGCAGTCCTGCCCGATGCCTTTCTAAAAGATAATTGAAGTGGTTCTTCATCCCAAGGAAAATTAAAATCTAAAGACATGATTAGATTTCATGTCATAGAATTTGTCTAGGATTCGAAGTCAGGACCTTTTGCACCCTTAGCAAAAATTCCTGCTGTGTCGCCAACAAATCAGACAGGTGGGTATCCTTCACATAAAACAGTTGCATTACTCCTGGTCATAAAAGGGTTTTTGTTGTTGATCCTTCCTGGCAGAATGCTACTTAGCTTATGTTTTCTGGCAGAAGGGATTGGTAAGGTTTTCAGCCTAGAAGAACATCATGGTTAAACTGGCTAAAACATCTGTGTAAGAAATCCTTGGCCTGAGTGAAAGGGATGCTGTTGAAGCTAGTCTGTTTGTCTTAAGTACTATTTGGGGCCATTCAACAATTGCGCAATCCATTTTTTGGGGGAAATTTACCCTCTCCCCCCACATAATCCGACTGTAATTTTCACTTCAACCCCCCCTTAAAATTATGTAATCTAGAGCTTTTGTATTAAAACTCTAATTTTTAGAGCTTTTCACTATTGGTGAAATAGAAATAGAGGGGCGTGGCTATGGTGAGCTGTAAGACGTATTTTGTCTTGGCTCGTGCCGAAATGAGGAAGAAAAGTGGATTTTAAAAGCAAATTTATATTACTGGCAACATTAAAATAACAAAATTTGGATCCCTGAAGTGTTGTGGATAAAAACGAGGTGCAGAGTGGGCTCGAAGCCTGAAAACCAGGCGGTAAGTGAGGCACGGCAAAAGTCGGGCTGAGCAAGTTGTTTTGGTCTCGGGCGGGAGCCCAGTGCTCAGAAACAGTGCTATAACGGTGGATCCGAATAAAGGATAAGCTCTAAAAATAAACATTGGAGCAGAGGTGGCGGAGGCGAGATTCCCCTGTGTATGAGGGCAGAAAAGTGCAAGTAAGTGCTGAGTGTTTGAAGATTGTGAGCAGGGAAGAAGGAGTAATGGCAGAGGGTGACTTCAAAACCGAAACTTTAGAGAGAGGGAGAGAAAGCTGACTTGGGTGGCAAAGAAAGTGGTGAACAACGTTTAAATGTGGAAAGTAGTCACTCAGATCAGCTTTGAAAGTTAAGCAGTCCCCCAGACTTTGACATTATTGCTATTATTGCTCCGGAATAAAGATGACTGGATTATAAAGTGGGAATATTGAGCTTTAAATTGGCAAAGCACAGGCTCGGAGTTCAGAGAAGGGGGGGGGTAAGTCGTCCTGAGTGAGTCATCCTGAGTCCGGAAAGGAGCTCTGTGCTTGAAGAAATTGCTTGAAGAAACTGTAGATTTGAACAAACTGTGTTTTTAAGAAAAGACTATCTCTTGGATTACAGTGTTTTCAGCTTGTTTTATGTGGCTTGGCTACTCCTCCTTACCATTGATCAGCTTCCAACTGTGTCCATTTCAGTTCCTTCTGCATAGTGTCTCCTCCTTCCCCCTCTCATTTTGAGATATACTGAGCTTCACTGTTACATGGTTGCCGATTTGGATTACAATTGTATCAATCAAGCTTTTGGATTTGAATTTACCATTATTAAGTCAGGAGGATTGGACAGATTTTGGTTTCTTTGGTTTGTTTGAATCCTGGAACAGTTTCAAGGAGAGGGACACGTGGGATTAAAAACGATTACTGCATTGAAACTTTTATTTGATATCACAATGAATAAAGCCGCAAGGAGCAAGGGAGAGGAAGAGGAAGTGGTGAAACCAAAAAGGAAGGGCAAAGCATAGGTTGTGGACCCACCCCCATCGTCATCTTCATCATCACCTGAACCTGCATTTGACCAGACTCAAATTATGGTGGAACGTGGTAAATTATTTCAAAAATTTGACAGGATGTATGAAGCAAGAGTGAAGGATAAAAATGAAATTTTGGATAAATTAACTGGATCAATTACTGATCTCTAAAAAAAATAATTGATTTTAATATTCACAAGTTAGATGGTAATGTTAAATTGATGCAAAATGACATGAAAGCGATGAAAGGGGAATGAAAGAGATACAAGAGGAGGTGAGAGAAAATAAGATGAAGATGGATGAGCAAGAGAAAAGGATTGATGTGATGGAAGAGATGACGAGAAAGCAGAATATTTTGATACATCGTGTGACTCAAAGAACTCCAGACCAGCTAAGAGATAGAATTGTTAATTGATTAAATAGTTTGAAAATGGGGCAGGATTTTGTTAATGAGGATATCGTAAGCACCTACAGAGTGGGATCGAGAAGGGGGAAAAGTGATCAGAGGAATGTTTTGGTTAAATTTGCAAATTGGGGGGATAAATTGAAGGTGATGGCTTTTTTTAAAACAAGCTGGTTCTGGAGTTCTGAAAGTTGATGGAGCGGATGTGGAGGTATATAATGATATTCCAATTAAGGAACGTGGTTGGAGATATAAAATGAAACTGACAACAAAAATTTTGATAAAAAAAGGGATAAAATACAATTGGAGATTCCCACAACAGTTGAGATTTTTTTATGATAAAAAGATGCAGGTGATTGATGAAAGGACTGATGTTTTGGAATATTTAACTTTACTTGACTTAGTCAGTGCGTGTTCAAATGAATGGTTGGAGTTAAGGAAAGATTTGTTGGCGTCAGGAGGAATAAGAAGAGACTATGGTAGAACAGATGAGGGAGGTGCTGTGGGAGGAGAACAAATGGGAGGAGCTGGGGAGAATTGTCATTGATAGTGATGGAGGAGGAGTTAAGCAAAGGCTAGAAGGGAAAGGGAATGAAGGTGAGAATTTTTAAAGGTAAAGAGGTGTTCATAACAGTTTTGTTTTTTTGTTTTTTTTAATAAAAAAGGAGAAAAAATGTGTGTGGATGGTGCGCTGGAGCTTTAATTATTATGCTTATCCTACACGTTCCCTCCCTCCCCTCTTTGGAAGTCAAAGGCATTTTTCCCCCTTCTTTTTTTGAAGGAAAAAGCGGGGAGGTCGTTAATGAGTTTTATGTTCTAAATTTTGTTTTAATTATGTTAGGTTAATTGGTAGCACGCCCAATGGAGAGCTCAGGAGAGATAAAAGTGGGGGACAATTTAAATTATGAGAGCGATAAAAGTATTAACATGGAATATAAAAGGTACAGGATCCCAAATTAAGAGGAGGAGGATAGAATCAGCTCTGAAGAGGAATAGACCAGACATAGTCTTTTTACAGGAAACTCATCAAAAATCTCATGATACAAATAAACTCTTCCTAGGTTGGATGCAGCATTATGAAAAATCTTATGGTACATCAAAATCAAGAGGAGTTGCAATTCTGATCTTGGCTAGATTGGGGCTTGAGATAACAGATAGTATCTCAGACTCGGAAGGGAGATTTTTGATAGTGAAGGGGAAATAGACGATGAGGAAATAACGTTGGTGAATATATATGCCCCAATGACCATCAAGCGGAATTTTTGGAATAAAAATGCGCATGATATTGGTAAAAGAAAAATCAAGGAAGATGATTGTGGCTGGTGACTTTAATTTAGTAAGATCAAATTTGGATTGTGCAAATATATTAAGAAGTGGAAAAGGGATTAAAGGGCAAATGTTGGATAATTGGATGACTGCTTTAGGTTTGAAAGATTCTTGGAGAGAACTTAAGGGTTCAGAAAGGGTATATTCGTATTTTTCACAGGTCCACAACTCTTATTCTAGAATAGATTATATACTTGTAATGGAAAATTTGGTTAAAATATGGAGGAAATGGAAGTTGGAATATTTAAGGAATCGGACCATGCTAAGGTGATATTGGAATTAAAATTACGGAATGAGATTAGATCAAGGAGAAGTTGGAAATATGATGTTAATTTATTTAGAGACCAGAAGCGTAAAGAACAAATTATGAAGAGTTGGAGTGAAAGTTGGCACTGGAATGACAATGGCGAGGTAGAATACAATGCGGTCTGGGATACCATGAAGGCGATTTTTAGAGGGGAGTGTGTAAAGTTGGCAAGCAATAGATACAAAAATAACAAGTTATTACAGGATGAGCTAGAAAAGCAGATAAAGCAGTTACAGGAGGAACATTCAAAAACAAAGAATAAAAAAGTTTTCGCTAATTTATTAAGATTAAAGACTGATCTGGTAGGTAAAGAAATAGAAAAGGTGAAAAGAGATTTGGTTTATTTGAAAAGGGAATATTTTGAATTTAGTAATAAAAATTCAAAATTATTAGCAAAAGCAGCAAAGGATAAAAGGGAAAAGAGGGAAATTGGAGTTTTGATTAATGAACAAGGGATAAGATGTAATAAAATTAAGGATAAATGTAAAATTGTGAAGGATTTTTATCAAGCTCTCTATGCAAGAAAAGAAATAGATGAGGAGAAACTTAAAAAGCAATTAGAGATACAAATAATTAGTGGAATAAAACAGGAATACAGGGATAGAATGGAAGAAGTAGTGACAGAAAAAGAAGTAAAAGGGGTAATTACTAGATTGAAGTTGGGAAAAGCCCCTGGAGAAGATGGGTTGCCTGTGGATTTCTATAAGGAATTTGGAGATATTGTGGTACCAAAGCTGGTAAAACTATATAATTACATATTAGATGGAGGGCAAATTCCAACCTCATGGTATAGGACCACAATTGTACTTTTGCCAAAACCTGGAAAGAATTTAGAGAAAGTAGAATCCTATAGACCTATCTCATCGATAAATCAAGATGCCAAGATCTTCACAGCAATATTGGCTAACCGCTTGAATAATTTTATGGGGGAATATATAAATGTAGATCAAGTAGGATTTTAAAAAGGAAGACATATGGCAGATTTGACCAGAAGAGTAGTGGATTTAGTTGATACGGTGAGTCAAATAAAAGAAAAAGTGGGATTAATATCTTTGGATATATTTAAGGCATTTGACTCTCTACAATGGATTTCAATTAAGGAGATAATTAAATGTTATGGATTTGGTGTCAAATTTAGAAGGGTAATTGGTCAACTATATCAGCAAGGAATAGCCACTGTTAGAGTAAATGAGGAGGTTACAGACGAGGTAAAGTTGGAGGCAGGTACGAGACAGGGTTGTCCTTTATCTCCAATATTGTTTATCATGGCAATGGAGTTATTAGCTAAAGCTATAAGAGAAGATGAAAAAATAGAGGGGATTATGGGAAACAAGATAAGTATGTATGCCGATGATACCTTGATAATTGTAAAACAACCAGAGAAGGTAATGAATAGAATTAGGCATCAATTAAAAAATTTCGAGGATATTACTGGGTTGAAAATAAATTGGGATAAATCGGAAATGATGTTTTGTAATATGGGGGAAAAAGATCAGAGGAAGATAAAGGACACAGTTAATATTCAGATCAAGAATAACTTGAAATACCTGGGAATAATTATATCAAATAAATTGGAAGACCTTAAAAGACTGAACTATGATAGTTTGAAAATTGAAATTAAGAATAAAATACAAAGGTTTCAAAAGTTGAAACTGTCATGGTTCGGGAGAATTGCACTTGCTAAAATGATGTTGCTACCCAGAAAAAACTTTTTATTTGATGCGTTAGCGATTCAATTGAAGGATAAGGAAATTAAGGAGCTTCAAAATTTGATTAACAATTATTGTAATGGGGGAGAGAAATCTAGATTACCAAAAAAGTTATGGTATTTTCCACAGAAAGAAGGAGGGTTGGGAATGCCTAATTTGATGGCATATTACCAGGCATTTCAAATTAAGAATGTTGTGAAGATCTTGGCAAGGGAAAAGGTAATATGGGAGGAAATCGAGATGAGGGACTATAGACACATGGGTAAAATGGTCTTTTTAGGTTGTAACTTGGGAAATGTAGTGCCTAAAATTTTTATGATGAAAGGATTAATGAGTGTATGGAAGAGGGTGAAGAAGGACTTGGTCCCGAATGTCTCTCCAATATTGGAAATTCTAGACATGGTGAGTTTTCCAATTAATATAAATGAGAAGATAAAGGACGTATTAAAGAAAAATGAGGTTATCCTGTCGAAAGACTGGTTGCAGATATGCACTAATGAGGTTAGTAGGTCAAAATTGTTTGAGCAATTGAAGATTAATTGGTTTCAGAGACTGAGGATTATTAAATGGAATAGTAAATATATGAGTGATTATGATTTGGAAAGAGAAAAGACTGAATTTGAAGAACTGATTCTAAAGGTCAAAAGTGGAGATAAAAATATTAAGGGATTAGTTAGTAAATTGTATAAAATTTTAAATAAGGAGGGTGATCCACAAGAGGAAATGAAATTAAGGTGGGAACAAGAATTGAATATAAAGATAGAAAAAGATACTTGGAGAAATAAATGGAAAAAGAGGATTATGAGAAAAATGTCGGTTAGAATAAAGAAACACAATTATAAAATGTTGTGGAGATGGTACCTGACCCCAGTGAGGTTACATCAAATGGATGATAAAAAAGATAAAATGTGTTGGAGATGTAAGGATACCATTGGAACGTATGAACACATGTGGTGGAGCTGTAAAGTGGTTAAAGATTTTTGGAGTAGGATTGAAAAAGAAATTGGAGAAATTTTGGGCAAGATGGTAAAATTGGGATCAGGTACCATTCTGTTAACAAATGTGGAAGGTATTAATTTAAATAAGGATAAGAAAGAGTTATTCGAAATAATGATTACAACAGCTAGACTTTGTATTGCTAGACATTGGAAAAATGATGTAATTATACAAACTGAAGAGTGGTATAAAGAAATGTGGAATTTAGCATTGAATGACAAATTGACTTGGGAGATAAAGAAAAAAAGGGATAATTTGAAAGAAAATAGATTTTGGAATATTTGGAAACCTTTTGTGGATCACTCCCTTAAGGGGGATGAAAGAAATAGACCTGTACCTGAGCAAAGTGGATTTTGGAATTAAATTAGTCTGGCCCGCCTGGTCGGGGGAGGTGGGAGCCCAGCTGGAGCCACTTTCCGGATGTGGGGCTATGAATAGCTGCCGCCACCGAGCCCCGAGAGCCACGCAACACCTTCGGCTCCCTTCCCTGGCCCGCCCGGTCGGGGGAGGTCGGAGTCCAGCTGGAACTGTTTTCCCAGTGGTGGGGTCTTTAGGGCTCTGGTGAGGATGTTTCGAAGCCAGGGGTTTGTCTCATGGATGGGAGGGAGCTGAGGGTTTGGGCAATTGTTCTTGGGATTTCAGTACTGTATTTAATGGTATTTTGTATAATCTATATTTGTATTTGCTTTTGCACTTTGCATTTGGTGTAACTATTTAATGAATTGTATTGAATATATTGTAATGTATTGTGATATATTGTATTTTTTGTGTGATTATTGTGATATTATTATGCTGTCCTTCTAACTTGTAAACCGCATTGAGTCGGGCCTCGAGCGGAGAATTGCAGTATATAAATTAAAATTTCAATTCAATTTCAATTTCAATATTCTGAGCTCTCCAGGGCAATGTAAATAGACACTGGGTGATTATTATTTACAGTTATTATTATTTTTTAGCTTTTTCTTAGTTTTTTCTCCTATCCTTAATGGTTTTATATGACTTATTGGAAAATGAGTTCTGAGATGGCAGTTAAGACTAGAGAATAACTACTTAAGTAATAAGTCAAGAGATAGTATTTACAATGATGGTTTTAAGATATGATTAACAAAGATAAATATATAAATGTGTTAGGATAGGTGTGTATATTTTTTCCTTATTTGTTGTTTTTTGTATTTCAGTCTTTTTAAAAAGTATTATCTTGTATAATCTATTTGTTTTGTATTGCGTATTGTATTTTTATATGCATACTAGCAGAGGTTGCCCGGCGTTGCCGGGCTGTTTAAAATAAGTTTTTTTTTAAATGGACCATTAGAAAGGCTGAGCGAAGAAAAATAGATGCCTTTGAGATGTGGTGCTGGAGGAGAGTTTTGAGAGTCCCTTGGACAGCGAGAAGAACAAATAGGTCAATAGTAGAAGAGATTAGCCCTGAGTGCTCATTATGTCAAATAGTAAAGATGAAGCTGAAGTATTTTGGACATCAAATGAGAAGAGAGGATTCACTTGAGAAGGCCTTAATGCTGGGGAAGGTGGTGGGCAAAAGAAAAAGGGGACGGCCAAGGATGAGATGGCTAGATGGCATTGTAGATACAATGGGTATGGAGTTGTGTGGACTGAGGAGGATGGCGTTGCCAGGCTGTTATAAACTGTGATCATTTGTGGGTTTTTTTGGTGTGTGTTTTTTTGGGGGGGGGATTAAAAAAAAGAACAAAGGATGATATAATTTTTTCCTTTTTTATTTTACCAAATAATGTTTTATAATGTGTCTTTTTTCAAAAGTGTATGTTGGTGGTTAAGGGTGGTTTTGGGTGTGCACAACCATCACCACCCATAGAATACCACTCCAATCACCAACACACATATTAAAAATTTATGGCAAGGCAGGAGTGTTGTGTATGTTTGTGTGTGTGTGTGTGTGTGTGAGAGAGAGAGAGAGAGAGAGAAGCTGTGTGTGTGTTTGTGTGTGTGTGTGTGTGTGTGTGTGTGTGAGAGAGAGAGCTCATTGGGGAAAGGAGTAGAAGAGGAATATGTGTGTGCGTGAGAGTGAGAGAGAGAGAAGCTGTGTGTGTGTGTGTGAGAGAGAGAGAGATAAAGAGAAAGAAACAGAAGCTGTGTGTGTGTGTGAGAGAGAGAGCTCATTAGAGAAAGGAGCAGAAGAGAAATATGTGTGAGTGTGTGAGAGAGAGAAAGAAAGAGAAGCTGTGTGTGTGTGTGAGAGAGAGAGAGAGAGAGAAAGAGAAGCTGTGTGTGTGTGAGAGAGAAAGAGAAGCTGTGTGTGTGTGTGTGTGAGAGAGAAGCTGTGTGTGTGTGTGTGAGAGAGAAGCTGTTTGTGTGAGAGAGAAAGAGAGAGAGAAGCTGTGTGTGTGTATGTGAGAGAGAGAGCTCATTAGGGAAAGGAGCAGAAGAGGAATATGTGTGAGTGTGTGTGTGTGTGTGTGAGAGAGAAAGAAGCTGTGTGTGTGACAGAGAAAGAGAAGCTGTGTGTGTGTGTGTGTGAGAGAGAGAGAGAGAAAGAAGCTGTGTGTGTGACAGAGAAAGAGAGAGAAAGAGAAGCTGTGTGTGTGTGTGAGAGAAAGAGAAGCTGTGTGTGTGTATGTGTGTGAGAGAGAGAAAGAGAAAGAGAAGCTGTGTGTGTGTGTGTGAGAGAGAGAGAGAGAGAAAGAAAGAGAAGCTGTGTGTGTGTGTGAGAGAGAGAGAGGGAGGCTGGCTTCCCTGGCTGGCTCGAGGTAAGGAAGCCCAGCGGAGGGGGGGCGGGGGTTGTGGGCTTCCCTTACCGGGGGCTGCCTTGCAGCCTGCGGTACGGAAGCCCAGCGGCGGGGTGTGTGTGTGGGCTTCCCTTACCGGGGGCTGCCTTGCGGCCCGCGGTAAGGAAGCCCAGCGGCGGGGTGTGTGTGGGCTTCCCTTACCGTGGGCTGCCTTGCGGCCCGCAGTAAAGAAGCCCAGCAGCGGGGGGGTGTGGTACCGGGGGCTGCCTTGCGGCCCGTGGTAAGGAAGCCCAGTGGTGGTGGGGGGGTTGTGGGCTTCCATTACCGGGGGCTGGCTTGCGGCCCGCAGTTAGGAAGCCCAGCGGCGGGGGGCTTTACTTACCTGGGGCTGGCTTCCCTGGGACGCGCCGGCTTCCTCAGAGTTCTTCGCGCTCACGGCGCACAGGACACTGGGGATTGTATTTTTTCATTTGTGCTTTCCCTTTGTGCTTCTTTTTTTCGTGTGGCTCATTTTTGATTGGCCGCGCCGCGTTTCCCCACGTTCTTTGTGCTCCCGCCTCTCAGCCTGATTGGCTGTGGCGCAGCGTGGTGCAAAGAACATTGGGAAATCAAGTTGTTTCCCTTTTGTCGCGTTTGTGGGGCTGTTGCCCCACTGCCGCTTTACTCAATCCTTCGTTGACCTGCGGACCCAGTCCGCCCATGTTCCCGAAGGGTGAGTGCAGGCAAGTGGGGCCAGCCGTAGGAACCTATAGCAAGTTCCAATGGTTAACCCTTGGTTTTATAGGTTAAGATAAATTTAATAAAAAATATTTAAATAATAGAAATAGACTGCACAAGCATATCAATAATCTCAAATTGGATCAAAATTCCTAGAGATGATTTCTAAACCTTGACAAATGAGGCACTAAAAATAAATTAAGAGTCTCTCTCCCCCATAGCAAAGGCATAGCAGGCGTCTTACCATGGTTGAGCCCAGGACCTTTTGTATTGTAGGAAACTATAAGAAGGTCATTGTATATTTTTGGTCACATCTGGATTTTCCTGGAAGCATTTTGGGAACCATGAAAAAAATCTGTTAAACTGTACATTTTCCTGCCTAAAAAAACACTTTCTTTACAGAAAGATAATGCAATTGCCACAGGAGGTTTACTTAAAGTTCTTCTAAAATTAGTCCCCCAAATGTATTTCTCCAAATAGAACACATAAAACCACAGTTTTCCTGTCAGGATATCCTCCCTCTAAAGAAACAGAGGGTGTAATCATATGGGGACATGCAGCACATTTCGGACCTCTTGTGGAGTGGCCTATTTGCGACCTATTTCTTAGCACACACGACTTATGGGGAATTACACTCCAGCCTGATTCCAACCTGTGCCCAAGTTAAAGCTTTCTGGCCCAGCTGTAGTGGTCACTTTATTTTTTGCAGTGAGCAATCTCCCTTAAAGCAACTTTTATCATTCAAGGCTGGCTACTTTTGGGGGGGGGGGCAGGCTGGAATGATAAAAGTTGCTCTAAGGGAGATTGCTCACTTCAAAAAAGGTGACCCTTTCTGGTATAATTAAACAAAAGTAAAGGTTGCTCTTGCTTGTAAGCCAGTCATGTCCAACTCTAGTTTTCAGTTTTCACCCCTGTTTATAGCCGAAGAACCAGTGCTGTCTGCATCTGCAGATGTTTCCGTGGACAGGTGGCAGGCATGACTAGACATGAAATGTGTTTATCTTCCCATCAAAGGGATACCTATTTATCTACTTGCAATTTCTTGCTTTCAAACTGCTAGGTTGGCAGGAGCTGGGACAGAGATGGAAGCTCACTCCGTCGTGCAGCACTGACGTCTCGTCCTGCCAACCTGCCGACCTTCCGGTCATGAGGTTCAGTGTTTTAACCACTATCATCACAGTCCCCTCTGGTGTTTCCATGTTTTTTCCTGCTATCAGATCACATCTGAATTTTCCTACACTCAAGGATTATACATGCTTCCTTTCTGATAATACCCCCAAAGTTGTTGCTCTGTGGCTTTCTGAGTCCTTTGCTTTGAATAATACACGAGAAACATACAAGAATAGAGTGAGCTGTCATACCAGATGGAAGTGGGTAGAGGTTTAAAAGAAAAACCAAACTCTTCTCTTTCAGTAATTAGGGCAGAGAAAGTGGGGCTTTGGCCCAGGATGTAACAATATAGAAAGTGACAAATTCTGGATATGAATCTATTGGTGAGTGCATGGAATGTAAATAAACAACACCTCCCTGCATACTGAATATCCTCTTGTTGTTGTTATGGAAAGCATAAACTGTTTCTTTTTTGTCAGAGGGGCACCACTTTCTCTTCCTCCTTTCTCTTTGTGGGCACTAAAGCCTATGCCTCAGTTTACAGTGGGTGGGAAACAGTATCTGGAGACAAAATTGCTAGTTATGGCTCAGGCTCTCTCTCTCTCACACACATACACAAAATCAAAGTCGCTCCTTTTCTAGTGCTGCTTGCCCCGAGATTTGCATTCCCTTCCAGGAGACCTGGAGAAGCATAGCAATATCCTGATGCTCTGAGACCTGGTAGCCCTCAAAAGGGCTCTGTTGTGCTCAGCCTCATGGGCACCATGTTACCAAATCCAGTTCTCCACCAGCAAGACAGAAAAGGTAAAGGTTGCCCTTGCTTGAAAGCCAGCCGGATACGACTCTAGGGTTCAGTGCTCATCTGTTTATGGCCAAAGAGCCAACGCTGTCAGTGTCTGCAGATGTTTCTGTGGACATGTGGCAGGCATGCCTCAACACTGGAGTGCATGGAATGCTATTTACCTCCTGTTGTGTATTAAGGCACAATTGCAAGTTGCGCGGGCAGCACCTTGCAAGAAGAAAATGGCGGTTTCCCACCATCCAAATTAGGAGCTAAAGTTGGCACGAAATCCCCCGTTCAGGGTGCGCTCATTATGCTAATCAGAGTCCTGTGATTGGCCACAGTTTTGGATCCTGTTCCTCATTGGTTGTTACATATATATCATGTTATGATTGGTTTGTTTAGCTTGTCTGGTGGGTCGCTACTTTGTATTAAGGAGCCACCACTGGGGAGACACTATATAAGCCCTTCGGGTAAACAAGGGTGGAGCCGGAGTGGACCTATACTACCCATTCTGCACAGGTAGCGCACGCGCTAAGCCTGGGTCTCCGCCACACGCTACCGCTCATAGCGTAGCTTAGGCATTGCCTCTTAGATGGCAGATTCCGGAGGGACTGATTCCATGGGATCGCATAGCCATCTCCGTGTCCGGAGAGCCTTGTAAGCGTAACCTGAAAAACTGTTAAAATAAAGACTAGTTGCTGTTCTGTTCATCTTTGTCTGGACTATTGCTTATAAGGGTCGGACGCGACACCTCCCCATCGAAGTGGTCCCTATTTATCTACTTGCAATTTCTTGCTTTTAAACTGCTATTTTGGCAAGAGCTGGGACAGAGCTGGGAGATCACTGTCAGGCAGTACCTGGGAATTGAACTCCTACCTTTCAGCCAGCGAGTTCAGTGTCTTAACCACTTGAGCCACTGCAGTCCCCCAGACAGAAAAGAGGTCTGTTTAAATTAGAATTTGTGTCAACCATACCATGTTGGCTAAGTGCAGTCTAAGGGCCATATGTGCGCTTTTCTAAGCCCCATGCCTAACTTTCCAGCCCCTTTCTGCTAAAAGGAAGTTTCTATCATAAACAGAAAAATGGGGAGGGATTGGAGTTCCTGAAAGCTTTCAGGAACAGTGATTTGCATTTTAAAGAAACAGGCACCACTGGGATTCGAACCCAAGATCTCCTGCTTACAAAGCTTTAACCTACTAAGCTATGATGCCCAAGTCAGCTGCTCTACCATCTCATTCCTTCTCACAAGCTCTGGGAATCCCAACAGGCTGATTGTATAGAGCTTAGTACTCTGTATTGTGGCTGCAGCAATCTCGGTTCTAATTCGAATCATGGCATGTACTCAGAACTTTCCTGAAAAAAATTTAAGCCTCGGGGAAGAATAAACAACAACATGCAACACTGTTTTCCCACAACACTGCATATTTTAATAAAGACACATTAAACAAAAACATTGCAGATTTTGCTAGAAAGATGCACATGAGCAGTTGGAGGTGTGGAATTTGTTGGTACACAATAGAACAAAAGCAACATCTCAGTTGCTGAAGGAACAAAAACATATAGAAGTTGCAGTGAAAAGACGCGTATAAGGTAAGAAGAACATTGTTTGTATGTCAAGACAAATGGCAGACAAATACTGCCTCTTTTAGATCACTAAATTTGATCATACCGTTTCTGAAAAGATACAATTCTAGAAAAGATACCAAAAGGGGAAATGACTACACAGAGAGGTACTCTTGGATTAATTCAGAATGATTGCATCATTTCTACGCTAGTTTCCGCTGGTGTCCACACGGATAAGATTAATCAGTTCCAAGAATCCACACAGCTCTTCCTAATCAGTGTAGTTTTAACACCACTCTCTTGCCCCCACTTCTTCCACAGCAGTCCCCTTTCCTCTCCCTGTAGTGCAGAAACATAACATTCATGTCCCCACAGTTTGGATTTCCCCCCCTTTCATAAGTGACATGGGACTGGTACAGGGTGCCCATAAGTCCCTATCCGTCCATATGTATTACATGTTAATTATGCGAGTAGAAGCAACACAAAACAACAATCCCTGTCAGCTAACCAAAAAGAAAGAAATGTTCACAGAAATAGGGGGGCTTCCATGCAATTAACTTTAGGTCATGTAGTTGGTGGAAAATACATCTATTTCAATTGTGCCAAGTCTGATGCAAACATCAGGGTATAATGCCATGTAGCCACACCCTAAAACGGCATTGCAGCATATTTTCTACGATGGGAGGGTATAGATCTGGGGTCTTTTAAGTTCAGGGAAATAGTTTATGGGTGAGGTTGAAGAGAGTAATGGAAAACCATTTATTTGTAGTGTAATGTTTCACTTGTCCCTAAGAAGAAATGTAACAGATGATGATAAAAATAGACATTTTGTGGAGGAAGATCATTATCTCAAGACATTCTGAGTTACTGCAGTAGGAGACTACACTATCAGTACCTCAGGTTACCAATTATTCCCCTGATTCTCTCTGTCTACTATAATCTCCAACATTCATGCACTCTTCTCTGGAAGACTGGGGGGCCTTCTGGAACAATGCAAGATGTGGCATGGATTGCTGCAATAGGGGATGGGATTTGTCAGGTTTGATGCCAAAACTTCCATAGCTATTTTCCGAAAGCCACTACTAAGTACAACCCTCTATTATGAATCTATTCAGGGTACAATCATCCAACCTGCATGGCAGGGAGGTATCCATTAACTGAATAACAAGGCTACCACCAGCTCAGTTAGACACCAGCTACCACAGATGCCAGTATGTTGAGCACATTTTTTTTTGCAGAGGTACTCCCCAAAGTGTTGCTAGGGAACTGTTCTGAACAGCACAATTTTAATTTGCAAGTCTGGTTGCTGATGACTGAGCTATGAGAGAGAAAGAGAGGGAAACACTTTGATTTGTTTTTGCAGCTTTGAAATTCCTGCTGATCCCCTGTGGAGGTGAGGGGGATGCTGGCAAGCTTTTCAGCACTGAAATTACTTCTTGCATTATTTTCACATGACAAAGTACAATGTCAACTTGGGGGTGCATTTTGTGCTGCTTGCTCTGGGTATCCAAATTGCTAGTTATGGTTCTGGCTGCTCTCCTGACTTAATGCACCCTGCAGACTTGGCACAAGTTTAGAGAGTCAAGTGTTCTGTCCCATCTTACCGATAAAAGAGCAGGTTTACCCTAATAATCCAAAGTGGGGATCAGTGAGAGTGTAATTTCTTCCTTCAGAAAGGAGCAAAAGGATTCTGCAAACCACCATGTGCCTTAGTGCTAGGGCCAAAAAGCTTGGCTGCTAAGGCACCACTGGGTATTGAACCCAGGATCTCCCATGTATGAGACAGATGCCTTAGCTAGCTTAGCCACAGTGCCCCATATTATATACTTGGCCAGAGGATGAGACTGAAGTGGCAGTTTAGCAGTAAGTATCTCTCCTGCCAGGGAGACTAAAGGCACTTCCAGATGGAACAATTCTAGCATTTTATGTTCTCCATTAAGCTCTGAATAAAACTTCAACCAATATCTAGGTGATGTTCCTCTTATCTTATTCTGTACAGAATTTTTCTTCTCCTTGGGCTGTTTTTGATCCACATTGGGGTTTTTTTTGTACTGTTTTATACCACAGGCAGGAGTTGAGTAGTCCAGTACTTCTTAGCATTAATGCTAGTGCATCAGCCAAAAAGGCCCTGTGCTTCAGGGAGAATAAGCATGGTTTCAAGGGTTGATTTTAATTTTTCCTTTGGTGACAGACGCTGAGGAATTCTGCCACTGCTTTCCCAGCAGGAAAACAACAGCAGGCTGCAAATCTCCACAACTTCAGCACCAAGTTTCAAAAAGAGGAGCAGAAAAAGGGGGCACAAAGATCCACCTGGAAGAGCCCACAGGTAGCACAGTTGCAAAAAGTACTGGCGAGCATTATACCATGGATGCTGCCTAGATATATGTTCCACTTGTGATACAAAAAAGTTCTCTATTCAAACACTGGCACATTCAGGTCATGGTCTGATGACTTTCTGTATTTTTTTAAATGAAGGGGCAATTGTATTTTTGTTGTTGTTCAGTCGCACACTCGACTCCGACCCTTTGCGACCCCATGGACCATTTTCCTCCAGGCACCTCTGTCCTCCACCATCCTCCTAAGCCCGCCCAACTCTGTGCCCATTGTGTCCAAAATACCATCCAACCATCTCATCTTTTCACGCCCCCTTCTTCTCTTGCCCTCCACCTTTCCCAGCATCAAGGCCTTCTCAAGTGAGTCCTCCCTTTTCATTTGATGTCCAAGGTACTGTACTTTAGCTTCATCTTCACTATTTGTCCCTCCAATGAACAGTCAGGGTTGATTTCTTCTAATATTGACTTATTTGTTATCTTTGCTGTCCAGGGGACTCTCAGGACTCTCCTCCAACACCACATTTCAAAGGCATCTATTCTTCTGCGCTCAGCTTTCCTAATGGTTCAGCTCTCACAACCATACATTACCACCGGGAATACCATTTCTTTGACTATGCGAATTTTTGTTTTCAAGGTGATGTCTCTGCTTTTCACTATATTCCCCAGGTTTCTCATAGCTTGTCTTCCCATAACCAGTCGTCTTTTTATTTCATGGCTACAGTCGCCATCTGCAGTGATCTTAGATCCTAGGAAAGTAAAATCTGTCACTGCTTCTACTTCTTTCCCATCTATTTTCCAGGGAGTGATCGGACCTGTTGCCATTATCTTGGTTTTCTTGATATTAAGTCTCAAGCCAACTTTTGCACTCTCCTCCTTCTATCCAATCAATCCAATAACAAAAGACATTTAGTGAAACCTTTTGGTTATGACACTTAGCACAACGTCCATTGACCCTTTCCCCAAAGCTTTGGTTGTTATCATGTTGAAGTTACCTCTACTCAACTTTGGTGTAAACCAGTGTTTCCCAACCTTTGGTATTTGGACTTCAATTCCCAGAAGCCTAAGCCAATTTCCCAAAGCACTTATCAGCTAAAGTACAGTACTGACTTAGGCTTCTGGAAACTGAAGTCTCCCTATGAAGTCCCCCTGTAAAGCCCCAACTTACATATGCCTCGAGTTACATAAAATTCAACTTACATAATGATTTTGTGCTAAAACCATGTCCCGATTTACATGATTTCCTATGGGTTTGCTTCGAGTTACATAAAGATTCTTTTTCCTATGGGTTTGCTTCGAGTTACATAAAAATTATTTCTCTATGGGTTTGCTTCGATTTACATAACAATTTCATTTTTCCTATGGGTTTGCTTTGAGTTAGTTACATAAAAAAAATTTCCTATGGGTTTGCTTCGTGTTACATAAAAATCCAATTTAAGCAAAAGCCTATGGAACAGACTTTTTCGTAAGTAGGGGTTTTGCTGTAAGCAACAAAAATGGCAGCATGACTGGAATCTATACCTATAAATCCAAGCGTTAACTGTTGGAATTTGACAAAGGCTCCTGCACCCATCCACACTATCCCGTACCGAGCCTCCTGCAGTCGCCCAAACCCGGTACGGAGGTAACTGTCGGGTTGAGAAATGCGCCAATGGGGCAAGAGCCCCACGAACACAAACAAAGAAAAAGGACTTCAATTCCCAATGTTCTTTGCGCCGTGCCGTGCCATGCCACAGCCAATCAGGCTGAGATACGTGAGCAAAAAGAACATTGGGAAACGCAGCGTGGCCAATTGAAATCAAGCCGCAGGAAAAAAACCTGCCGCACCGAAGCAAACAAAAAACGCAAAACTACAAGTCCCAGCGCCCTGCATGCCATGAGCGCGAAGAACGCTGAGAAAGCCGGCGCACGAAAAATAAACTTACAAAACGCAATGGGAGCACAAGTCCCCAGCAGGCAGACTCAGCGCCTCACAGCCACGCAAAACAAAAAGCCATAAAATGCCACTGCGAAACACCCGCCGTCCTTCTTTCCCGGAGCAACGGGAAGAAGAGGGACTCCCTCTCCTCCATGCTGCTCCGCCAAAGACACGGCGAGACCACCACCAGTCTCAAGGAAAGTTGAGCCGGGGTGGAAACCCCCCCCCCAAAACAGGCAGCAGTTTGTCAGGGGAAGCACCTTCCCTGGCGGATGACTGGCTGATGCCTTTGTACTTCCAAATACAAAAGCAACAGCCAGCAATCCACAAGGAAGAGCCCCACCCCTTACGGATCGCTGTCTGCCGATCTCCGGTTAGGTAAGCCGGGAGAAAAAGGAGACAGAGAGGAGAGAACCATCGTCAGGCAGAGAGCTCTTCTCTGCCTCCTTCTCCTCTGACCTACCTAACGAACCTTCCCGGGAGAAGAACGGGCTGACTGCCTCCTCCCTCCTTTCTGCTATTGCTGCATCTAAACCAGAATTCAAAGCAGCAATGGAGAAAAGAGAAACCCACAGGCACCCGTTCTTCAAAAGTAACCACCAAAAACAAACACCAAAATTATTAAAAAATAATAAAACAAACATAAATCAATAATTAAAAAAACCAGTAATAAACAAAAAATAAACCACAAAATACACAAAAAAATCCACAATGGCATAAAACCACATACAAAAAACCTAACTACAACACAAAAAAACACAAAAATTACACAAACAAACAACAACTAATTACACAAATAAACAACAACAAAATAAGAAAAATTAAACAAAATCAGAAATAATCAAACCAATTAAACAAACCTCAAACTCAACCAAAACAAAAAAGAACAAACAGAAACACCTCCCAGCCCACCACCACAAAAGCAAAACAAAGAAAAACCCCAGAAGAAAGAAAACCAGACAACTCACCAGCATGTCCTCCCTCCATGACGACCGGAACAGAAATGAAGAAACAAAGAGACTACTTACCAGAAGAAGCCCCACCCAGAGGCCAGGAGAGAAAAAACACATGAAAGTAAAACAGAACCACTAGAAGCCCCATCTGCAGGGCAGAATAGTAAAAACAACTCAAAAAGACACAACAGCCCCACCTAGAGGCCACAAGAGTAAAAACAAGTCAAAAACATAACAATAAATCACAATTTTACACAAATCTCAAACATATGTCAAAAAATAAAATAAAAAGATTTATAGCATCCTGTGTTGAGTTTTAACTCAAATAAAAACCCAAAACATCAAAACACAGTTTAAAAACATTGAATGCAAAAAACATGTACTTTCACATTTTTAAAAATATTACCTACGGTACAACTATTAAAAAAACCCCACAAACTAAAACATTATTTGGTTAAATAAAACAATTTGAAACAATCATATCATCCTTTGTTCTTTTTTTAATCCACAAAAAAAAAACAACCTCAAAAAAGCTGATCACAGTTTATAACAGCCAGGCAACGCCGGGCAACCTCTGCTAGTAACCCTAAATGGCCAGTGACAACATATCTGCAAGCTGGACCACTTTCATTGAAAGGGCCTTGCTTCCCCACCTCCTGCCAGAAAGAAGTGAGCATGGGTTGTTAACCCACCACTTTATTTCTGCCATTTATCAGTCAATGGGAGAAGTTTGCACTTGGGAACCCTGAACTACACTGACTGAAACCTTATAAATGGAGTCCTGAGTTCAGTTCCTGATGTATATCTCAGGGAATAATCCTTTAGCACCCTTCTGCCAAGACTGAGACTATAAAACTCTATAATTGATGTTGTACAGGGCATGTAGAGAGCCTTTTGCTGTTCCTTAAAGCCAGGGGGGAAAAAGAATCTATACACGTTTTGAGCAAATGTGTGAGCCAAAGTTGAGGAAGCCAAAATGCATAATATCATGGCCATGAGCTGAGGAGAGTGTGCACCACCATTGCCAATATAAGAGCCAGGATACCTAAGAGACTGCATCGCCCCAAGAGTGTCTGCCCATCCAACCAGAGTTGACTGGAGGGGCTCCCTAGTTGTCCCATCAGCTAGAGGGGCTCGCCTCTCTAGCACACGAAGGAGGAGGGCCTTCTCCGTGTCTGCACCAGCCCTCTGGAACCTCCTGCCAACAGAATTAAGGTTACAGACAGAATTGCTGCCCTTCAGGAAGGGTTTGAAAATCTGGCTGGCGGGGTCTTAATGGAAATACGCCCCCCGCCTGTTAGCTCATTTCAAGCCAAATCTAGAATGTCCCTCCCTCTGTATTTCTTGCATCCCTTTTATTTATTTTATGAATAGGGTGGGGGTAGGAGGGTGGGTAGGTGGGTTGGAGACTTGGTTTTTTAAATCTGTTTTATATGTTTTTAATCTGCTAATCAGATGCCCTGAGTCGGTTTCACCTGAGTGGGCAGCATAGAAATCTGAAAATTAAATTAAATTAAATTAAATTAAATTAAATTAAATTAAATTAAATTAAATTAAATTAAATTAAATTAAATTAAATTAAATTAAATTAAATTAATGGTGGACTGCTGTCACCAGAGCACAGTTGTCAAGACTCCAAGGGAGTCTTTAGGAGAGAATAGTGCAGCCTCCCCTTCCCTCATTCCTGAGAAGGTGAGTTTAGAAATACAGTTGTCCTTCCTATCTTTGGAAAGAGGTAGCCAGAGATTTGAGCCTCCAGCTTTTCGGAGGCTAGGAATCATGCATCTAGAGCAGCAAGCTACACAAAACAGCCTCCTCTGCACAACAGCCTCTTCTGTAACCACACTGAAAGTGCCTTGCTATTGATTCTCGTAGGCAAAGAGGAGCATATGGTGCTAATGTACTACTTGCTCTTACCTTCTCTCAGTTCCTGAGCCACAATTAAAGTGTGTGGCCCTGTGGCTTAGCTGGCTAAAGTATGTGTCTAATAAATAGCAAGCCATGGGTTTGATTCCCAGTGGTACTTCAACAAATAGATTTTTTTTTTGTTCCTAGCTGCATGGGTGGAGCTTCATATTACCTCCATCTTCAAGGAGGGTGGTGGTCAAAAACCATAAAACCATAAAAGCATAAATAGGAGCAGTTCTTTTATGTGAATTGTAGTAAAAAAATTGGAACGTTCACCAGCTTTGTATACAAACCCATGAGTTTGTGCCATGACTCGGATTCGAACCGAGGCTTCTGCAGTCCCAGTGCAGAGTACTGACCACTATACGACCATGGCTGCTGTGCCACTGCTCCTTCACAGCGCTCTGACTCTTCCGAGGACAGAGCAGCTCCTGATGACAAGAAGGATGCCCCAATGTGAAAGGGATGATTAATAGTGCTATAAAGCTGTTTTAGAAATGTAACCACACAGATGTTATGCTTTAAAAAACAAACAAAAGCTTTTTCAACCTCAGTAAAAGGCGTGGTAGTATACACTACTGTAGAGTCTTAAGGCATTCTCTCCATTTTAGTACAAACATACATTTCATGAACTCAGGTAGTGCTTAAAATAACAACTATTTGAACAGCTCTTCAATGCGCCCAAGAAAGCATTGATTGCAGTGGTGTGAATGATCTGACTGTTTTGATTTACAAGATTTCAGTGACCTAAGCAAATGGTTAGAGAATATCGGGCATATTGAATTTTTAAAAATGTGTACTTAAAAGCCTCTGTTGCTTTAGTAACCATTAATTTAAATCAATGCAGTGCTGGGAAGTAGATATATTTGATGGGAAGTAGATATATTTCTTTTTTGCTCATAAATCAGCAGCATGCACACATGAACACATGTGATCACACACACACACACATGTTCTAGAGCAGGACAACTAGGGCTTTTTCCTCATGGTGCCAAATTTAGAAGGTAAACCATTCTCTAGTTTTCCAAGACTGATATGTCAGCTTGGTCTACCACCATAGGGGCAGATGAAGCATGTCAATTATTAAATGCACAGCCTCAGTTCTTAAGTTAGGACAGGAATGATAGGTAGCAGTGCTAATATCTCAGGCAAAACCTAACCCACCTCCCACTCTACCTAACATGTAAATACAAACATGTAGAGTGCTCATGAAATAATATTTACTACTAGCATATTTTGCCCGGCGTTGCCGGGCTTTTTAAAATTGTGTTGGATAGTAAAGGGTTTCATTTTTTTTCTTGCACCAATGGTGCTGGGCTGTTTTAAATGGTGTCGTAAGGTTTTGTGGTTTTTTTGGCTTCGAGGCGCTGCGTCCGCCTGTGGCGGAGTTGCGCTCCCAGTGTGTTTTTTTTTTTGCGTGCCGGCTTCCTCAGTGCCGGGCTGTTTTAAGTGGTTTTTGAAGGTTTTTGTTTTTTGTTTATGGAAATGAACTTTGGATAATAATTTTAAAAATGTGTAAATATATGTTTTATTAAATTGAAGGTATTTTACAGTGTTTTTTTATTTTTTATTGAAAATTTATTTATTTATCTGTGAATTATTTTTGATTGTTTTGGATATTTCTGAATGTTTTTGGAATTGATTACCCTAATTTTTGGGATTTATTGAATTTTTGGTAATATTTTGGATGTTTTTTCTCCTTTGGCCACTGGGTGGTGGTGTTGAGCAATTTTTGTGTATTGCTTCTTCCGGTGAGTCTCTTCTTCTCTTCATTTCAGTTCCGGTTTTCATTGAGGCAAGACGTCTAATGGTAAGCTCTCTCTGTTTTTTTAGGGGGGGGGTGTTTTGGGTTGGGGGGGCGTTCTTTGTCTGTTTAGGGTTTTGGGTGGGGGTTTCTGTGTGTGTCTTTTTGAATGTTTTGGGTTTTGGGTGGGGGTTTCTGTGTGTGTCTTTTTGAATGTTTTTGTTTTTTAGGGTTTGAGGTGGGGGTTTCTGTGTGTGTGTTTTTTTGGTTTTTTTAATGTTTTTGATTTGTGTTTTGGGTATTTTCGTGGGCCAGTCTTGATGGTTGGCCCGCGGAAATACCATCGCCGCTTCATGCGGCGTTTTGGGGGAGGGTATTATCGTGGCCCGGGCTGGGTTGCGGTGTGTGTGTTTGTTAGGTGGGTGTTTGGCTTGCCGCTTCATGCGGCTTTTGGGGGAGGGTATTGCAGTGGCCCTGGCTGTTTTGGGGTTTGTGTGTTTGGGGGGTGGGGGTTTGCTTGCTGTCCTTTTTTGTTTTGTTTTTGGTTGCTGCCGTCACGGAGATTTTTGCAGCGGTTGGGGGGTGTTTGGATTTTTTCCAGCGAGTTTGTCTTCGGCGTGTCTTCGGCGGTGCAGCGTGGGGGAGAGGGTGTCCCTCTCTTCCCCGTTGCTCCATGCAAGATGGCCGGTGGGTTTGCATGGTATAGTGATTTCGGGGTTTGCGTGTTTTCTGGGTGCTGCGTCCACCTATGGCGGACTTGCGCTCACGGTGTGGGTTTGTTTTTATTTTTCGCGCGCCAGCTTCTTCAGCGTTCTGCATGCTTATGGCGCTCAGGACGCTGGGGATTGTAGTTTGTCGTTTGTGTTTTTGGTTTGTGCGGCGGTTTTTTCCCTGCGGCTTTTTTGATTGGCCGCAGCGCGTTTCCGAACGTTCCTTTTGCCATGCCGCTCAGCCTGATTGGCTCTGGCGCGGCACCAGGAACGTTGGGAATTGAAGTTCCCTTTTTTGTTTGCGACTGGGGGGCTCCTGCCCCCAGGTCGAAAATTTCAACCTGACAGTTACCTGCGAACCGGGTTCGGGCGAGTGAACGGAGGCCCATTACGGGCTAGTGGGGCCTGGTGCAACATCCTTTGTCACATTCCAATGGTTAACGCACCATTTTATAGGTATAGATTTGTTTTTTTCACAGTAACACTTATATTGGGTTCTCCAAAGGAATGAACTTTTGCTGTAATAGAGTCTACCAGTTTTATGCTAGGATAAATCCAATGATGGGACTGCAGTGGCTTAGTGGATAAGTTGCTGAACTTGATGACTGAAAGGTTGGCAGTTCAGCAGTTTGAGACCCGGGTACTGCATGAGAAAGTGAGCTCCCATATCTGTCTCAGCTCCTGCCAACCTAGCAGTTCAAAAGCAAGAAATTGCAAGTAGATAAATAGGGACCACTTCAGTGGGAAGGTAAACAGTGTTTCGTGCACTCCAGTGTTGAGGCATGCTTGCCACATGTCCACGGAAATGTCTGCAAACGCAGACAGCACTGGCTCTTTGACTATAAACGGAGATGAGCATTGAACCCTAGAGTCAGATACGACTGGCTTTTGAGCAAGGGTGAACTTTACCTTTACCTAATAAAAAGCTAGCTACATTCACTTCTTGCAGAGTTTTTAGAATTTATATACAGGTAGATTCAAATAAATGAAGACATTATAATCTTTTAATCTGGTGGTTTTAAAATCAGGACAGTGAACAGTATTTAGGAAGTATATCACTGATAACAAATAAAAACATCTAGCATTGGAGATTAATCCAAGATTCATTAAATAAAGGAAAGAAGCTAATGTATGTCTTTCAATTTGTAGTGTGAATGTGCAAAAATATTTTTGATCACTGAAAAGTATGTAAGATGCTATTCTAAACTGCTATAGAAAGGAGTATTAATAAATCACAAAATATTCAAAACCAGTAGGAAAGCAAACCATCACCATGACCACCACCACCCAAGGAGAAATTAATTTGTGTATTTTAAATACCCCAAAGACTCAACACTAGCTCTGCTATCAGCAATTAAAGTATATGCCTGGAAATTAGCAGCAAAGGCAGGGAAAAAACCATTTTTCACCACTTGGCTCTCGGCTCCTATAATTGTCTCTGGCAAAATAAAATAAAAAAATAAAATAAATCAATGTGGTTAAGTATCACCACAGGATATAGAAACTAGTTAGTAAAAACAGAATGTTTTAAAAATAAGTACCATTGGGCAGAGCTGAGCCAAAGAAGAAAAGAAAAGCCAGTACAAGGTTGTGTTCTATACAAAATGGTCATCTTCTGCAATATCAAGTCATTGTGAGGTTCAAAATACTGTACAGTGGAACCTCGATTAATGCAATTAATGCGTTCTCTGGGATATTTCTTACAGCCAAAATTACTTTAACTGGATTTCCCATTGGAATGCATTGAATGCAATTTCCCATAGGAATGCATTGAAAATGAAAATACTTTAACCGAAACATAATTTCTCATAGGAATGCATTGAAAATCAATTAATCCATTCCGGGGGAAAAATCCGTAAACCAAGCCACTATTTTCTATGGCTTTCCTTTTGTTATGCAATTTTTATGTTAACCGAGCCATTTGTTAACCGAAGTTCCACTGTATATCCATCTGTAAGCATATGCTGTGAAGACTTATGCCTGAGAAGAAGCAAATATACTGCTAAATTAAAAATCATGTAAGAAGTAGGTGTACTATTGTTACGAATTTGAATTGCAATAACTCTGGCTATGAAAGAGAAAACAGTCACATTTGGAAAATTACTTTAAAAGTAACAAGTATCTTGTAATTGGTAAAAAGTAACTATTGAATACTATTAAAATACTTGTAAAAGTAATTAAAGGTCCCCAAAAGTGGTTAGTTAAAAAAGAGCAATCTTATTTAAAACAAGAAACTATGTGCTTCCCAGTTCAAAATATATTTTAAAGATCTGAATGCTATAAGCTGCTGAACTGTGGTACAAGAAACTGACTCTCCTTTTTTCTACCTCATTAGTCCTTCATCAACCGCAACAGAGCATGAAGCAGCAGTTCATTCTCCACAATTTAGAGAGATTACACACTGCAATTTTAAAAGTACTGTAACATAAAAGTAGCAGTGAAAGTCACAATGTCCCTTATTAAGTTATTTCTGTAGGGAATAGGGATACACAGAAAGAGCCTCGTTGAAGATTGTGGTATTTTTGAACCACAATAGGGTGTACCCTGGGCAACACCAACCTTGTTGTTCCAGCTAATCTTTCTCACACTAGGTCAGGCAAAAGAAACTGCAGAATGAACTCACCGAAAAGGTGGCTTCATTTTGGCAGTTTCATGTCTGGCCTAGACACAGAAGAAGACATTATTTCTGTAATGCAGTGCAATTATACCATCAGTGTTGGAAAAGAATTCATTATAAGTTACTAGTTATTAAAGAATAGGTAAAGGTTCCCCTTGCTCAAAAGCTGGTCATATCTGACTCTAGGGTTCAATGCTCATCTCTGTTTCAAAGCCGAAGAAGCCTAGGTACTCTTATATTCTGAAAAGTGCAAATATAAAACTTTGAGTTAACCAGACCAGGGTCTGATTCTTCTCCCATGTCTAGGTCAGATATGGAACAGAGCAAGAGCCTCAATAAGCCTTACTTATGATGGTTGTATACAAAACCTAGCCTGATTGCACACTTCAGCCCTTGCTCAGTGTTTAAAGATGCATGGATTACACCAGTTTGATTGCTTGACTTTTCAACAAGAACAAAATACTGCACAATATGCCATGTGCTTCCTATTTATAACTTTTCTGAAGAGAGTAAAAACCACAGAGTAAAAACCACACTCTTTAATTGGCTTTCTCCAAGCAGTCAGAAATAAAAACCTGTTTTCCCCCCAATGTTACAGACAGCAAGACACAGTAGAATAGGTCTACTTCAAGGTTATTGAATTAGTTCCTCATGAAATGATGGTTCGTTACTATCTTGCTCCATTGTTTAGTCCGCATGAATGAAGTTCATTTAACTTAGTCTGGATCCAGCTCAGCTAGTTTCAATCCTATGGGAACAATGAACAATGAAAATAAATTTGCCTCCCACACTTAACTGCTATGAAAGGATTTGCCTTCCTGGTGATTGTGGCAGGAGGTATGAATGTTGTGCTGTCTTACTTTACTTCTGAATGTGGTGTTCCATTGTATCTGTAATTCATATTAGGACAGAATTGCCCAGTTCATTTGTCAAAGAAGTACATGATAACACACTTCCAGTAAGGAAGGGCCATGGGAAATTGAAGCATCTAAACGTTCAAGCCTATATCTATTCAAAATGCTGTATCATTGACCCTTCTCCTAATTCCTTTTGGGAAGATTTAGTGAATTGGCTGCGATCTCACGAGGTCTGTGGCAACCATATTTGTCATTAGGGAAGAATTCCAGTTCCCAGCAGGCCAAAGACCCTTACTTGTTCTGGTTATCTCCGTTTTCTCTTTGTGTTTAACATAGTTTTAGAAGCTTGAGTTAATTGCTTTATGTAAGATAGGGTGCGCTTTTGAGATAATGGTATGTATACACATTGCTTCAAAAGCCAGCAGTGCTGGAATTGGGAACCTTTTAGTTTATTCTGTTGTGTGGAGGTCTGTGGCTTCTGCCCCAAAGTTTTGCACTGAATAAACCACAGCTTTTTCTTCAGACATATTTTCTGCAAGTATTAACTATTAAACTTTTGAACCAGCCTCTGAAGCTGTCCCTATCCATAGCACATAGTGGGAAACAGCAGCGTGCTGAGGGATCAGGCAATCAGGCAATGTCCCATTCCGTCCCAGCAATCTCCACCCCTGCGGGCAGAATTTTATTTTTATTTTTCCCCTTAACCAAAGGATGGGAATGGAGAAGCCAAACCAGCGCTGCACAGGGCTTATCATAACTCAAGGGGAAGGAGGGGCGGGGCAGCGATACTGTTCCCTTCCTGGGGAAAAGAACCCCGACTTTCTGCTTATAAGGCAAAATTTCAACCTCTAAACCACGGGAGCTTCACAACCAATGGAACTGCTTTTGGCAATCTTATAACAGAGAACTCTATGTTAACCAGAGAGAATATAATTGCTTTTAAAATCCGGGCTGTAGAAGCCCTAAATGGGAATCAAACTCTTCCTCAGGAGAGACCCTTTGTTTGAAGAAAGGATGCAACATGGAACAGTAATTTTATTATTATTTATTATAATTGTAATTATATTTATAATAATTATATATATATATATTTAAAAAATAAGTTCTAACTGGGAATCAAACTCCGTACCTTTTGGGCATAGTCAAAAACACTAACCACTTATCCACTAAGGATTTCTCTTTAAACCTGATATTTAAAAGCAATGATATCCTCACTGGTTATCATAGAGTTTTCTGTTATAAGATAATTAAAAGCAGTTCTGTTAATAGTAGAGCCACTGTGGCCAAGAGGTTGCAATTTTGCCTTGTAAGCAGGAGGTTGTTGGTTCGAATCCACAGAGGGGAGTTGAAATTAGAAGGCAAGTGGGAACATATATAATTTTTTAGGGTTAGACACCCTAATCACTCCCTGTCCAGCGCCCTTTTAGGGAAGCTTGCATGCTCCTGGTGGGAAATAATATTTATCTTCAGGATAATAATAATTTTGTGTCAGAAATTATTCTGGGTTGAAAGGAGTTTTGCTGGAGAAACTCCATTCAGGTAACGCCTGAATGAGGCACCTTTCATGTCCCCAATGTGGGTTGCCCATGGGAATAATTGGCCAAACCTTTCCCCAGGGGTTCGCCTGGCCTTCAACAGATCCGGGGACCAACCGGACTTTGCTGGAAAAGCAATTGGGGTGTGGGCTAGCTAGTTAGTTTGGGGGGCAAATCATAAAGCCTTGGCTAATGGCTACGATAGAAACAGGGCAAAAACTAAGGATATGACCCTAATGGAAATACACAATCCTCCGCTTCTGGCTACAGATTAAATTGAGCAAATAAGAAGCGCCAGACAGCAGAACAAGCTAGGTACCCGGAGTCAATACACATAGACTCCGAGATTAGGGCAGGAACAATGGGTTTTGCCAACCCAAGGCAATTAGGTGCGAGTTGTCCATTAACCACAGGGTAATGTCCAAGAGCTGGCATTGTAGCTAGACCACCGGAAAATGCCACGTATGCAAGCCTTCTGTATTAGGGGGTCACGCGCATCCTACGCACGCATCACCCCAAGGCAGGGTAATAAATATGTGCCACCTGACCCAGATCGGGGCTGGACTTCACCACACGATTGTCTCGCATGTCTTCCTTGCGGCCAGCCACTCCAACATCTGGCAGCCATCGCAACATCTGGTGACCCCGACGTGATTCTGCTCTGAAGCCACGACATGATTCTGATCTGGATGCTACCCCGATCGGAACCCGATGCAATCTCAAGGCAAGGCCAACGCGGTCCCTAGCGGGGGCTGTGACAGTCCTGAAGCAAGGAAGCCAACGTGATCACAAGCCCGGCAGACCCCACGTATCGGAACAGACGCGTTCCAAACCCAGGGGAAAGCTGTGATCCTGAAACAGCAGAGGCAGAGCAGCAGAAGCCCATGGCAGAGAGCCATAGCCACAATCCTGATCCACTGACCAGACCCGAGGGACATCGTCCTATGCATCACTCGCCCCGACGTATTACCCAAAGGCGCGCCGACTCATCCTGCAGAGGCAAATCCGGGGAACTCCCAATCAGGTAGTATGGGGGCTTGTGTGTGGGGGCAAAACTCATCCGTCAGGCAAAGAGCTCAGGTGGAGGAGCTCAAGAGCCTGGCCAGGCTATTTCGCATAAGGGTATGGAGGAGCAGCCTGATGGAACTCATGGTGCATCTGGGGGAACACTGTCTGTTCTACCCAGAAGCAAGCATGATGGATCCAGAGATTTGGGACGGAGTAGGGAAATGCCTCAAAGAGGAACCCCAAGTGCCCACTAAAATCATAGGGGCTTGGAGCAAATGTAGGCAGATAATTGCAGCCGTAAGTCCAGCCCGGGTAGAGACCAAGAAACCCCCAGCTTATGTAGAACCATCAGCCCCAGCGTGTCTCTACCCGACCATCAAATTCCTGCATGGGGGCTTGGAGGACTCCGGAAGCGCAGGCGCTTCCAGGGTAATCAGGAGTCCTTCCCAACATATGATAGAAGCAGAATTATGCCAGGGGGAATTGTCGGCAGCAGAACTCTCTGGGATTCAGTTGTTGTGTCCAGTCTGCCTAGAGGCAGACGCACTTTCAGGCAAACAGACCACCGTCCACATGCCCGTCCCACTGCTTGCGGAGACCCGCAAAGCCACTATGGACACAGGACTCCAGAGCCGATTCACTAGGGAACTCAGGAAGAGAGCGGAGACAGGAGGGGCAGAAGGAGTTGGGTAGGAACCCCCAGAAGCCAAGTCCAAAAGTTTAGATCAGATAGGAAGGTAACTGAACTGGAAAGGAAACCAACTTCTAAGCAAACGCCCAGAGTGGTTGTAAAAAGCCACCTGAGAACAGCCTAAAAAAATCTGGCAGAGAGGAACCATTTCCTCATGAGTAGGGCGAAGCATTGCAGACCTGGGGAGGGGGAATGTCCCCAGGAAGGAATGTGGATATCCAACATTTGAATGTGTGATGTGTGAATGAATGGTGTACCAGTGTGACTGCAGAATTGTTGAGAGTTGTTATGTATTTGCATGGTTGTGTTATAATGTTGTAACATTAAAAGTGAGATGCCAGGTATTGTGTTCTAGAGGTCATAAGGAAGATGACAGTTAACTCTGTTCATGGGTTGGATACATTGCTTTCAATGGGAGGAAGAAAGTCACCCCAGCCCTGATTAATTCAAGCAGCAGGCTAGGGAAAGTATGAGAAAGAGCGGTGGGCAAAAACTTCTTTGTTTCCTGGCTCCCTGCCTAGCAGCATAAGCACCAGGGATGAAATAGGAAGAAAGAGGGGGGAAATTCTAGCTCAAAAAAGGGGCAAAAGTGACCCCCCTCCCTGTCAGTCAAGCCTGCCTTTAAAGGTGCGAGGGAGGTTTTTTTCTGGTTGCTGGCCTCTTCAAAGAATTAAGCTGCAACTTCCACATTCTTAAGACTGCTTAGGTGCTGTTACAAAGCAGACAGCTAATTGGAGAGTGAAAAATGGGGAAGAAATTGATCCATTTACATTAAAGAGACTTGCGCTGGAAGAGACAATTTTTACGGCCTCGCGAACCTGAAAAATTGTCTCTGGGTTTCTCACCCGGCAAGAGTGCTCTAAAAAAAGGGGGAAGATAAAAAATCCTGTTCATCTTCACAAAATGGGGCCCCTATTTTCAAATGACATGCCTCATAACTGGTTAAATAATAGGTAATGAATAGTAAGTCTTGTCTAGTCTTGTCTAAATATATTAAGAATATAGTAAAGTCAGATCGCCTGAAATTGAGGCTCTGAGCATGAAAAGTTACAGGTTCAGATTTTGCATTAAGTATAACACAGGCACTTGAAGATAAATAGAATCTTGATCAAGGTAAAATGTCACTAATCCATTACATTATGAACAAGTCTAACAACTTGGATTTACTCCCACAGCTCCTACTATAACTATGTCTAATCCTTTTACATTACATAAATAACGCTTCGATTTTCTCAAACTTCTCTCCTAGCGCCATATTTCAAAGGCAATTTGCTTTTCTGCAGTCATAACATGTCTGGAACTAGGTTCCAACCTCTTTGTGAATTGTGTTGTGTTTTTCCACAGCCTCCTTAGCTAATTAACTCTTCATTGACAAGATTGCTATCTCTTTCCACAGAAACAGGAACTCAAGAGAGCTTTACATTCTCACCATTACTTCGGGAGCTGCACTGGCTACCAGTTTGCCTCCGGGTGCAGTTCAAGGTGCTGGTTTTGACCTTTAAAGCCCTTCATGGTAGTGGGCCAGGATACCTTAGAGACCGCATCGTCCCAAGAGTGTCCGCCCGTCCAAGCAGAGCAGATCGGAGGGGCTCCCTAATTGTTCCATCTGCAGAGGGGCCCGTCTCTCTGGTACATGAAGGAGGGCCTTTTCCGTGTCCGCACCGGCCTTGTGGAACCTCCTGCCTGTAGAGTTGCGGGAGCAGATGGAGCTTTTACCTTTCAGAAAAGACCTAAAAACCTGGTGTGGGGCCCAGATGGAAGAGTGGCCCCCGCCTGTTGGCTTATAAATTAAGACCCCATTCTTTTAATTGTCAATGAAGGCAGTTTTTAATGTGGGTTTTTAAGAGAAATGGGGTAGGTGGGTGGGTATGTTGGGTTTTAATTGGTTGTATTGTTTTATGTGTGTTTTAACTTGTTGTGAGCTGCCCAGAGTCGGGTTTACCTGATTGGGTGGCATATAAATTTGAATATAAATAATAAATAAATAAATAAATAAGCTGATAAAAGTTAACCTCTGACTTTTTCATCCTCTGACTCTCTCCTTTGCATTAGAATAACACTGTATGAAATTTTCAGCTCATTTCTTCATTTTGATGTTTTTTCCACCACAGCATTGCGCATTAAGACTTCTTTTTAGCTTGTTTGTCCTTCTATTCTAATTGCTGTTTTTTTCAACATTCACAGCTTCCCCTCGAGACATGGAGGATATCATTAGAATCCCTTCTTTCTTGATCTAACATTCTTGTTGTCTGGCAGACCTTCCTAGCAGGAATCAGGAAGTTCTGCATCTAAATGGCACTTTTTACAATTCCAGGTCAAGCAATTGTGGAATGAATTAACCTATACTGTCTTTTCTTTCAGTTAAAAGAAGGGAGGGAGGCCCCCCTGGATCCTCAGCTAAGGCGATATTTACCTATAATTACAAAAACCAACTCTCTCAGACTTCTTCTCCCAGGATTTCCAAGGCTGCTTCCGCAGCCAGCTTTTATCTACTCTGCAGGTCCATTTCTGGAGGCCAGCCAGACCAGGCTCAGATGCCAGAACCGGGCCCCAACCCTAGAAGCCCAGGAGCCAACAGCCAAAACGCAGCAAGCGCAGACATCAGCCAAAGATGACACCAGCCATCCATTTTTCAATGATTTTGGCATGCTTTTACCCTAAGGGGGAGGATTTGGGACACATGCACATGGACACCACACACACATACACACAAGCCACTCAATGTTACCCATCAATTGGGACTTCAAAGGACATTATGCTCAGTTAAACACACAACCTTGCTTTACTTTTATGTCAACTTGGACTGCCACAAATACAGACTCTTCAAGTTACCAATGGACATGTTGAGTTATACAATAAAATCCACACCAAAGTACAATTGGGACAATTCATGGCTTCACCACATGTAACCCCACTTCAAGGATCAGTGTCAGGAGAAGCAGCTGAATGTTTGTGTATATGTTTCACTATTTGCTATTGCTTGGATTGTTTTTGCATATCTTTGAATTCTTTGCCTTTGTACAATGCTCAAGGTGGGATTTTCAAGGGACATATGAACTAGATTGTGAATTTTGCACACACCCCATTGCATGTTACCCTCACATCTGTCACCCCAATACCACCCCTTGCTAGGAGGTCATGTCTTCGCCATGGGTGGGAGAAAGTAGCCAAATTGGGCCACCTCTACACAAAGGTTGATCATCCTGCAGCCAAAGAAATCCCTGACTATGGTAATCCTTCAATTACTTTGTGTTTGCTTATATCTGTGCCAATCACACCTCCCTATGTGTGAGGAAATATTTGCATAATTGCCAGAGAGGCCCTTTTGCAGGGTAGCTAAGGATTAATTTAGGAAAACCATTTTTATCACTGGGGGAAAAAGTTAGCTCCCCCAGCAAAAACCATCAATCATACCTCATCAGTCATTGCCATGTTAAACAGAGAGCAGACTGAACTGAGACATGCGGTTTTGGACAACCGCACAGCAATTGACTATTTGCTGCTTTGACACCATTTGGGTTGCAAATCTGTCCGGGACATGTGCTGTCTCAACCTGACGGACACCTCTTGCAAAATCCAGGATCAGGTAACCAAACATGACACCTCAGTCAAGAAGACAGAATTGGGCTAGCACTGTAGTCATGGGTCCCCTGGAGGTGGATGCAGACTGTGCCCCATACCATAATCATCATCATAGCAGTGGGGATTATGCTTTGCTGCTTTGTGCAGTGCATTCCTTCGCTCTTGTCAATGTGTACCTCATGGCAGAGACCCCGAGAGACAGTTACATCCAAGCAGATCATGCCTTATATCTACCGTGCCCTCAGCCAGGTTGATTTAACTAATAAAGGAAGGGGGAATGTGGGTTGGCCATGGGAATAATTGGCCAAACCGTTCCCCAGGGGTTCACCCGGCCTTCAACAGATCCGGTGACCAACCGGACTTTGCTGGAAAGGCAATTGGGGTGCGGGCTAGCTAGTTAGTTTGGGGGGCAAATCATAAATCCTTGGCTAATGGCTACAATAGAAACAGGGCAAAAACCAAGGATATGACCCTAATGGAAATACACAATCCTCCGCTTCTGGCTACAGATTAAGTTGAGCAAATAAGCCGCGCCAGACAGCAGAACAAGCTAGGTACCTGGAGTCAATACACATAGATTCTGAGATTAGGGCAGGAACAATGGGTTTTGCCAACCCAAGGCAATTAGGTGTGAGTTGTCCATTAACCACAGGGTAACTTCCAAGAGCTGGCATTAATCCAACGGAAAATGCCACGTATGCAAGCCTTCTGTATTAGGGGGTCACGCGCATCCTACGCGCGCATCACCCCAAGGCAGGGTAATAAATACGTGCCACCCGACCCAGATCGGGGCTGGACTTCACCGCACAATTGTCTTGCGTGTCTTCCTTGCGGCCAGCCACTCCAACATCTGGCAGCCATCGCAACACCCAAGATCTTTTCCCACTGAAGTGGTCCTTATTTATCTACTTGCAATTTCTTGCTTTCTATCTGCTAGGTTGGCAGGAGCTAGGACAAAGACGGGCGCTCATTCCATCATGCATTACCCGGGTCTCAAACTGCTGTCTTGCCGTATCAAGGCACAAGAGAAAGACAGACTTGTTTTTTTAGAAGGTCACAATTCTTTCTTTAGAAAACCAGCCTGGATGAGAATTAGTTGTGTAATGATTATTTATGAAAAATGAAAGGCAGAAAAGAAAAACAAAGACAAGAATAAGACTACAAAGGAGAAATGCATTGTAAGCACATTTGTCTAGAGTGGCTGAAGGTGAAAATTTGTTTTCTGCTGAAATCCACAGAAAAGCTGAACCTGGCAAAATGTTTTCTTACAACTAGTTTTTCTGGAGTATTGCAGATTCAGGAAAATTTATTGCATTTAACACTACCTTTCCTAAAAGGTCTCCCTTGCTCAAAAGCCAGTTGTGTCTGACTCTAGGGAGTCATCTCCATTTACATTTCCAGTGCTATCTGTGCCTGCAAACATTTCTATGGTCATGTAGTAGGCATGACTAGATGCTGAAGCATACAGTATGTTATTATCTTTCCCGTCAAAGCAGTACCTATTTATCTACTTGCAATTTCTTGCTTTTGAACTGCTAGGTTGTGAGCTGGGACAGATAACAGGAGAAGCTTACTCTGCCATGCAGCACTCAAGTCTTGAAATGGTAAATTCTGTTTCAGTTCCTTTCTGCATAATGCCGCATACTTTAGTGCATAATTCTACACTCAAGATATATTTGGCAATGTAAGAACAATTATTTTAGAAGGAAAACTTTTAATCCTATCAGATTTACAAGGCTCCTCCCACCCAGCTTTTTCTTACATTGAAAGAAACTCATATGGCTACTTCAGATTAGAAATACTGTAGTGTTCCTAGTATGCTGGGAGGATGTGAGGCATCTTGGAGAATGAGAGAGAAAGAGATCGCAGACTACCATTTCAAAGAGATTTGCATATAGTTTTACCAATTCTTAAAAGAGTGGTTTCTAAATTTGGGGTCCCAGATATTCTTGAGCTGTGATGCTCAAAAACTGACAAGTGGTTGTGTGGGCTAGCCTAGTGCTTCTGAGAATTAAAATCCAAATCATCTGGGGTTCCACATTGGACAGTAGGTGAAGTTTTTCTACCTAATTAAATTTGGAAATCAAGCCATTTTGGCTCCCCATAGGCCTAAAACAAGACAAGGGGAACATGCAGTAAAATAACTCATAATGCCCCTTAGAGGGTGTAAAAGGCTCTTATGCTTTTTTTAACAATCTGGGAAATGTTAGAAGTGCAAAAGGTGATGGTAGCTGCCAAGGTTAAGACGTGAGTGTTTATGGACCCCAGATCTCGAGGAGTTCCCTGTTCTTTTGCTAAAGAACAGTAATTAAACTCTAAAAAATATATTTCCTCATGGAAATTGTTTTTGGGCTGGAGAAAAGAGGTGGGTGTGACGATTACCACCAAGATGGAATGATTGGGTTTCCTGGATTGTTTGTGTGCGTCCAATGTTATTTTGGTAATAAGAAAGCATATTGGAGGGAGGAACCTGACAAATCACACTGGAACCAATAACATTATGTATTCAATGAGCTTGATGTTTAAAATTACTGCCATTACGGTCAATGTCATTGCTAACTTCCTGTGCAGCTGTTTTCCATCTTCTTTATGACCCAACGTCAAATAAATTCAGGACTGATTGTCAAGCAAGAAAATCCAAATATGTTTGCCTTTTATTTTCCAAATAACACCATGAAAGGAACAGTGTGTTCCTGCTGCTTGTTTGACTCTTCTCCATGATTTCATACTGTATAGAAAAAGTGAAAAATTCTGTATATGGTCTCTTATGACAACTAACTGTGGGGTTTAATGATTTAATTTCCTTCCGTTTTTGTTTTGTTTTTTGATTCTCCAGCACAGATGAAAGAAAAATGATGCCTTAAACTTTAATGAGAGGAAATATTGAGTTGTTTTTGCACACTAATGATTTGTGATACTGGATGCCATTCCTCCATTACAGTCATCCATGTAGGTGATAATGACCCAGGCATTCTTCATGTTGGAATATGAATTGCTCCATCCATGAAAACACCATTAAACTGTTAATGTGTTATAGATATATTTTAATATTGTAGTAAACAACTTTAAGTCAAGTGTTCTGTTAGTAATTGCAAGAGATACATGATTGAAATATGTAACTAAGTGAAAAATAAAACATAGGAGGTGGCTTGTGAGATACCTGGTGAGAAGCCCATCTTGCTTGATAGCATGTGCTCTATGAATGGGCTATGGTGGTCCCTTTTCTTTCAATAATGATGTCATTTCCAAGATTATACTTATTTATTAGAAAAAAATGCTAATTGTATTTAAATATAATTTCTAAATCTTTAAATCTGGATTAAAAGGTTCCCTTTAAAATCAATTGCTGCACCACATTTGAGGGCTAAACATCCCCTTTAACATTCTGTGAAGAATAGAAGTTTTTTTAAAAAGAGAACTGGGGGAACTTTTACCATCCTAGTATCTTTCAACTATGTTGAACTACAGCATTCACTAGCAGCAACCACCATCATTGTAGCTTAGCAAAAGAAGGAGCATCATGATTGGGACTTGTGGGATACAAAAAGGCCTGTTGTGCTGCAATTACATGGAAACAAGTCCTCACAACTTACTCAACCTTAACTTCAGGAGTAGGATAATTTGTCTCAGATATGAAGAAAGAACAGTGGGAGAATTAGTTGCATTTGAGAGTCTACTTATGTGCCTCGTTGAAATATCTGGCTAGCAGATTCCCTGCCTGAGCTCCTTGCGGCTGTCACAATGTTGGTGTTGGAGTTCCCTGGATGAATGGTTCTGGGGGACTTCAACTTGCCTTCATTGGGGTCTGGGTCTGAGGTAGCATGGGAGTTCATAGCTTCCATGGCAGCTGTGGGCCTGACTCAGGTAATTCAGGGCCTGACCAGGAGCCGTGGCCACACACTGGATCTAGTTTTCTTGTCGGAGCGGTGGCAGAGTGATCTGAAATTACAGCTGCTAGACATATCTCTTGTGCCATGGTCAGATCACTATCTGGTGACTCTGGACTTTCTGGGGGTGATGTCCCATCGAAAAGAGGCAGGGCCAATTAAGTTGGCCCGCCCACAGTGACTGATGGCTCCTGAAGGATTCCAAAGGAAACTGGAGTGTTTTCCTCTGGATTGGCTGCACGATTCACTTGAGGCTCTCGTTGACCTCTGGCATGCGGGTGCAATGGCAGCCTTGGATGTGATTGCGCCACTATGGCCGCTCTATGCATGTTGGGCATGCTCATCCCCGTGTTTTACGGAGGATATGAGGGAGCTTAAATTGGCAAAGAGACACCAAAAGCGTAGCTGGGTGAAGACTCAGAGTGATTCCAACCGAACACTGGCTAGAGCTGCTATCACAGTCTACCTGGTGGCGATAGAGGTGGTGAAACGGCAATATTTCACCAACATTGGCTCTGCAGATAATTGCCCAGCGACTCTGTTTCGGGTGACTAGGTCCCTCCTGGCCTTGATTGGCAGGGGTCAGCTAAGGGCTTTGCTGATTATCTTGTGGAGAAAATCGCTCAGATTTGCTCAAAGTTTGACCCCAGCGTGGACACTTTTGTTGTTCAGTCGCACAGTCGGTTCCGACCCTTTGCGACCCTATGGACCATTGTTCTCCAGGCGCCTCTGTCCTCCACCATCCCCCTCAGCCCTCCCAGCTCTGCACCCATTGCGTCCACAATGCCATCTAGCCATCTCATCCTTGGCCTCCCCCTTCTTCTTTTGCCCTCCACCTTTCCCAACATCAATGCCTTCTCAAGTGAATCCTCCCTTCTCATTTGATGTCCAAAGTATTTTAGCTTCATCTTTACTATTTGACCTTCCAATGAGCAGGCAGGGTTAATTTCTTCTAAGATTGACCTATTTGTTCTCCTCGCTGTCCAGGGGACTCTCAAAACCCTCCTCCAACACCACATTTCAAAGGCATCTATTCTTCTGTGTTCAGCCTTCCTAATTGTCCAGCTCTCACATCCGTACATTACTACTGGGAAAACCATTGCTTTGACTATTCTAATTTTTGTTTTCAATGTGATGTCTCTGCTTTTCACTATGTTCCCCAGGTTTCTCATTGCTTGTCTCCCAAGAATCAGTCGCCTTTTTATTTCATGGCTACAATCCCCATCTGCAGTGATCTTTGATCCCAAGAAAGTAAAATCTGTCACTGCTTCTACTTCTTCCCCATCTATTTTCCAAGAACTGATTGGGCCTGTTGCCATTATCTTGGTTTTCTTGATATTGAGTCTCAAGCCAGCTTTTGCACTCTCCTCCTTCAGACCAATCAAGAGATTCTTTAGGTCTTCCTCACTTTCTGCCATTAGGGTGGTATCGTCTGCATATCTCAGATTGTTGATGTTTCTCCCAGCGATTTTAATCCCATATTGTGATTCCTCCATCCCTGCACTGCGCATTATGTGCTCTGTGTATAGGTTGAATAGGCATGGTGATAAAATGCAGCCTTGTCTTATTCCTTTTCCTATTCCAAACCATTCTGTCATTCCGTGTTCTGTTCTAACTGTTGCTTCTTGGTTCATGTACAGATTTCTCAGGAGGCATATGAGGTGCTCTGGAATTCCCATCTCTTTAATTACTTGCCACATCTTGTTGTGGTCCACACAGTCAAATGCCTTGGTGTAGTCAATAAAACAAAAGCAAACTTGTTTCTGGTATTCCTTTGTTTTCTCCATGATCCAGCGTATGTTGGCAATGTGGTCTCTAGTCCCCCTGCCTCTTCTGAAACCAGCCTGCACCTCTGGTAATTCTCTCTCCACATGTTGCTGAAGTCTATCCTGTATTATCTTGAGCATCACCTTGCTGGCATGTGGGATGAGCGCGATTGTTCGATAATTTGAACATTCTTTGGCATTGCCCTTTTTTGGGATTGGGACGTATACTGATCTTTTCCAATCCTGTGGCCACTGTTTTGTTTTCAAATTTGCTGGCATATTGAATGCAGTAGTTTGATTCCATCATCTTTTAGGGCTTTGAAAAATTCAATTGGGATACCATCATTTCCACTAGCTTTATTGTTTGCAGTGCTTTTTAGGGCCTTTCTGACTTCACTCTCCAGAATGTCTGGTTCAAGTTCAAATTTCTCATTATTGTTATTATCAGGAGTGTTGAGGTACTTTTTGTAGAGTTCCTCTGTGTACTCTTGCCATCTTTTTTTGATCTCTTCTGCTTCAGCTAACTCTTTTCCATCTTTGCCCCTTATCATGGTCATTTTTGCTTTAAATGTTTCCTTGATTTCCCCAAATTTTTTGAAAAGATCTCTAGTCCTACCTCTTTTGTTGTTTTCCTCCATTTCTTTGCACTGTTTGTTCAGGTATTTTTCCTTATCTCTCCTTGCTTTTCTTTGAAATTCTGTGTTTTATGTAGTTGGTATGGTGGTAGGGTTGTTGGTGGCATGCACAATGGAGAGTTTAAAGCTGGGAAAAGAATTTGGTTATGGGAAGTATTAAAATAATATCGTGGAATGTGAAAGGTACAGGTTCTGTTCTTAAGAGGCGGAGATTGGAATTGGCGTTGAAAAAAGATTGACCAGATATATTGTTTTTACAGGAAACACATCAGAAGTCAAAAGATACGAACAAACTTTATTTGGGATGGATGCAACATTATGAGATGGCGTTTGGCACTTCGAAAGCAAGAGGGGTGGCAATTATGATTTCTAGAAAGTTGGGATTTGAAATTACAAAAAAAGATTGCTGATCAAGAGGGTAGATATCTGTTGTTAAGAGGAAAAATAGAGGATGAGGAAATTATGTTTGTAAACATTTATGCTCCAAATGCCCACCAAGCAGAGTTTTTTGAAAAAATTCGGAAAATAGTGGAGTTGGAAAATGTTGCAAAAACTATTGTTGCTGGTGATTTTAACCTGATAAGATCAGGATTGGATTGTACAAACATAGCTAGAAGTGGAATTGGCTTGAAAGGGAAGGTGTTGGATAATTGGATGGATGTTATGGGCTTGAAGGATTCGTGGAGAGAGTTTAAGGGCTTGGAAAGGGCATATTCCTTTTTTTCACACGTCCATGGGACCTACTCAAGAATAGATTATGTTTTACTTTCGGAAAATTTAATTGGGGATATAGAAGGTACGGAAATTGGGATTATTAAGGAATCGGATCATGCTAAAGTATACTTGGAATTGAAAGCACAAAGAAATATTCGAAGAGTAAGAAATTGGAGGTACGATCCCAATTTGTTCAAAGACCAGAAAAGTAAAGAGGCAATTATGGGAAGATGGAAAGAAAGTTGGCAGTGGAACGATAATAATGAGGTCAAATTTAACGTTGTATGGGATACCATGAAGTCGGTTTTCAGGGGGGAAAGTATAAAATTGGCAAGCTTCAAATATAAAAAATATAAAGTAGAACAGACAGAAAAAGAAAGAGAAATAAAACAATTACAGGAGGAACATGCAAAAAATAAAGACAAATTTTTTTAATGAAATTACAAGGACTTAAGGCAGAAGTAATGGGTAAGGATCTTGATAAAGTTAAACGAGATTTGATTTATTTAAACAGAGAATATTTTGAATTTAGTAATAAGAACTCAAAACTGTTAGCAAGAGCAGCCAAGGCTAAAAGGGAAAAAAGAGAAATTGGGGTATTGGTTGATAGGCAAGGTTCAAGGTGCAATAAGAATAGAGATAAATGTAAAATTGTTAGGGAATTTTACCAGGCACTATATGCAAAAAAGGAAGTGGATTTGGAGAAGCTTAGAAAGATATTGGAGAGACAGTTAGGGAATGGAATAAAACAAGAGCATAGGGAGAAAGTGGAGGAAAAGATAACTGATAAAGAGGTTAAGGAAGTAATAAGCGGACTGAAGATAGGGAAAGCCCCGGGGGATGATGGATTATCGACAGAGTTTTATAAAGAATTTAAAGAGGTGGTGGTCCCAAAATTGGTGAAGTTATATAATTATATACTAGATGGAGGATCAATTCCGACCTCATGGTATAACACTACAATCATTCTTCTGCCAAAGCCTGGTAAGAATTTGGAAAGTGTGGATTCGTACAGACCAATTTCACTTATAAATCAAGATGCAAACATCTTCACAGCGATATTGGCTAACCGTTTAAATAGTTTTATGGGGGAATATATAAATGTTGATCAAGTTGGGTTTTTAAAAGGACGACACATGGCAGATTTGACTAGAAGGGTATTAGATTTAATAGATAATGTTAATCAAACAAAGGAAAAGGTGGGATTATTATCATTGGATATTTTTAAAGCATTTGATTCATTGCAGTGGTCTTCAATTAAGGAAATAGTTAAAAAATATGGGTTTGGGGATAAATTTAATAGGGTTATAGATCTATTATATCAAAAAGGAAATGCTTGGGTTAGAGTAAATGAGGAGCTTACGGATGTGGTAAAGCTAGAGGCCGGTACAAGGCAGGACTGTCCATTATCTCCTATCTTGTTTATCATGGCAATGGAGATTTTAGCAAAAAGTATAAGGGAGGATTTAAATATAGAAGGGATCATGGGTGATAAAGTGAGTATGTATGCAGACGACACTCTGCTTATGGTGAAGCATCCGGAGCTGGTGATGGACAGGATTAAAGATCATTTACAGGTATTTCAAGCTATAACAGGATTAAAGATAAATTGGGATAAATCAGAATTGATGTTGTGTAATTTGAAATCAAGTGAGATGGGTAGGATAGTGTCGACATTTAATATACAAATTAAAGATAAGCTGAAATATTTGGGGATAATTATTTCAAACAAATTAGAAGAACTTAAACGATTGAATTATGACAGCTTGAAAGTGGAATTTAAGAATAAAATACAAGAGCTTCAGAAATCAAAGCTGTCATGGTTCGGAAGGATTGCAATGTGTAAAATGATATTGTTACCAAAGATTAATTTTTTATTTGATACATTAGTGATACATCTGAAAGAGAAAGAAATTAATGAGTTTCAAAAGATGTTCAACAGTTTTTGTAATGGAGGCAAAAAATCTAGGCTACCAAAGAAGTTGTGGTATTTGTCTCAAAAAAAAGGGGGACTGGGCATGCCAAATCTGTTAGCATATTATCGAGCTTTCCAAGTTAAGAACGTTGTGAAGATTTTGGCAAGAGAAAAGACAATTTGGGAGCAATTGGAGATGAAGGAATATAGAAATATTGGAAATATGATTTTTTTGGGAATAAAGGATAAGGTGAAAAGGTCAAATAATACTATGATGAGAGGTCTTATGGAGGTGTGGAAGAAGGTAAAAAAGGATATGGTCCCAAATCTCTCTCCAATTTTGGAATTGACTGATATGGGGTGTTTCCCAATAAAGTTGGATAAGGAAAAAAATGGAAATATTGGACAAAAATGGGATGCTTTTATTGAAGGATTGGTTAAAAACTTGCGATTCTGATATTGAGCGAAAAAAATATTTGAGATATTAAATTTGAATTGGTTTCAGAAGTTAAAGGTGGACAACTGGAATAAAAAATATAAAAAAGAAGTAGGGTTAGATAGAACATATACAGAATTTGAGGAGTTGGTAAGGAAGATTAGAAAAGGGGAAAGTAGTATTAAAGGTCTTGTAAGTAAGCTTTATAACATACTGAATAGAGGTGCAGATCCACAGGAGGATTTGAAACGGAAGTGGGAACAAAATTTGAATGTAATAATTGGGGAGAATGAGTGGAAAAATAAATGGAAAAAAAGGATTATGAGAACAATGTCTGTAAGAATTAAAGAACATAATTTTAAAATGTTATGGCAATGGTACTTGACGCCATTAAGACTTTACCAGATGGATAATAAGAGAGATAAGTTATGTTGGAGATGTAGAGAATTTGATGGAACATACGAACATATGTGGTGGAGCTGTAAAAAAATAAGGGATTTTTGGGGAAGAATAGAAGGGGAGCTTGCTGAAATAATGGGTAGAAGTGTTAAGTTGGTGTCAAGTATCATTCTTTTAACGAATGTGGAAGGTTTGGGTTTAAACAAAGATGAAAAAGAATTATTGGAAATTGTATTGACAACGGGTAGACAATGTATAGCTAGAAACTGGAAAAATGATATAGAAATACAGATTGGAGAGTGGTATAAAGAAATGTGGAGTTTAGCACTGAATGATAAACTGACATGGGAGATTAAAGTGAAAAGGGATAACTTAAAAGAAAACAGATTTTGGAATATATGGAAACCATTTGTGGACCATTCTTGTACGGCAAATGATAGTTCAGGACCAGTACCATCTCAAAGAAGTTTCTGGAGTTGAGCAGCAAATAAACTCTCCGGGCATTGTATATATTCACAGGGTGTTTATTATTTATCTAAAGATTAATGGTAGCACAGAAAGTTCTTATTATTTTGGATTTTGAAACAATGGGTTTTTTCTTAATATTTTGTGGTGATATAGTAATTAATGAGTCTAGACATTGTTATTTGCTAACATTCAGTAATGTCTGTTAAGATGATATTATGGATTTGTTTATGTATTGTATTGTTAGTCATTGTTTTCTTTTCTTTTTTGTATGTCTTTGAAAAATTCAATAAAAATTTATAAAAAAAATAAAAAATAAAAAGAGGCTCGCTGGCGAAAACCCTGAGGCTAAAGGGATAATCCTGTGAGTAAACAAAAATTGACACAACTGCAAGTCAAAATTACCCGAACCCATACCTTTAAATGCATCCCTGACAGTTCTAAACTGTTTGTCTACTTTCTCAACTGTGGCAGGGTGTAAGGAGGCAGTAGTTGTGTGCCTAACGCCATTATGCTTGAGGAACCCCTGAAAGTCCCCCGACCTGAAAATTGGATCATTGTGAGAAACGACAACCTCCGGTAACCCAAAAGTACAGAACACATGCCTTAGCTTCTGAACTATGGCACTGGCAGAAGGCGTCAATACCGGGATCACCTCTAACCATCATGAATAGGTAAAGGTAAAGGTTTCCCTTGCTCGAAAGCCAGTCGTATCCGACTCTAGGGTGCAGTGCTCATCTCTGTTTCTAAGCCGAAGAGCCAGCGCTGTCTGCTTCTGCAGACGTTTCCGTGGTCATGTGGCAGGCATGACTAGACACCGGAGCGCACGGAACGCTGAACCATCATGAATAAGAATCAACAATCAGCAGAAACGTGGCACCCCAGAAAGGGCCGGCGATATCAATATGGACTTGTGACCAGGGATCCTGAACAGTATCGGACTCTCTGAAGGGGTGGCGGTTTACCTTTGGCCTGGAGGACTGGCATACTCTGCATTGCCCAATCCCTGCCTCAATGTCTGAATTGAGCCCAGGCCACCAGACATCATTCCTGGCAAGCGCTGTTGAGCAGGCAATAACAGGGTGACATTTGTGTAAAATGCATATAACCTTATTCCGTAGTGCAGATGGAATTACTAACCTATTCCCCCACACCAAGCATCCATTTACCCATGACAGTTCATTACGAATCGAGTAATAACCCACAAACTCTTCAGAGACAGGTGGCGACGGCCATCCAGCCTGCACCCATGACACAATCTTTATTAAGAGGAAATCAGTCTTGGTAGCGGCAGCAATGTCCAAGTTTGCAAGTTCAGTCACTGGGCAGTCTTCTAGCGCAAAGGGCACTAGGCAGGACTTTGGACGGACAGATGGGTCCTGATCGGCATGAACAGGGACCCCATCGAATCCTCCTAGCCCCGGGCAAAGTTTTTCTGTGGAATGACCACACTCCAAGCGTGGGGAACCCATCTTAGGCTTCCCAACCCCCTCAAGAACCATACCCAGGGGCCTAAACCACTGCGTACCCAACAAATTATGCTTGCTCACTTTGACCACAACCAGCAGGAGTTTGATGGACCTGCCTTTGAACTTCACAGCAAAAGTACCGATGCCAAGCACAGGGACATGGTGGCCCGGTACATCTTGCAAGGCAACCTGCAGAGCCCGCAACTTGGGCCGATCAGCTGGAGGCAGGCGATAAAACTCTTTCTGAGTGATAATTGAGCACGGCATTACTGAGTCGACTTGCATGCAGAACAACTGGCCCTGGATGTGGAAGTTGACGATGAACGTTCCTGCGACCCCCGGCAAACTGGAACTGACATCAACCATGGAAATGGTGTGCTCCTTCCTGCGATGATCCTGGTCCCCGGAAAACCCCTGGGGATGCTGGTGGCACACTCTGGAAATATGCCCCTTCTTTCTGAATTTGTGGCAGTCGGCAGCTCTGAACGGGCACTTCTCCCGACAGCGGTTGCCCCCACAACCCTTACACGGAGCTTGGACCTTTCCCGATTTCTTTGTGCAATGCTTGTTGTGGATTTTTCGGATGTCATCCCCCGACTCTGTCATCTGATGATGAAGACAATGATGAACTCGAACTTCTCAGTTTTTGAACTGTCGCCTGTTTGTGTACCTGAGCAATCGCTCTCCTGTGCAAGGACGTGGCCCCAATGGCTTTCTGCTTGAATGTTTTCACACCGGAATCAGCGGCCTCCGATGCTAGAGCCTCCTTGAGGACTTGAGCAAATGTTACAGTGTCCCTCTTCAGCAACTGTTTTTGGGTGGCTTCGTCTCACAAACCTGCCAAAAGCCTATTACGGATGACCACCTCTATATTCTCCCATCTGCAAGGGACTGCCACCAACCAAAGCACCGCCGTGCAATCTGTGACCGATTCGTCCAGGTCCTGGTCCCATCAGTGAAATGCTAGGCGTGCAGAAAACATGGACATGGTGGGCCTGAAATGTGCCTGAAGAACGTTCAGGATATCGATCAGCAATACGTCTTCAGTATCCCTTGGGAGAAGCAGGTTGGCCGCCAACTCAAGAGTGTCCATGCCACAGTTGGACAGAAAGCAAGCCTTACTCTTGTCATTTTCTTCGATCTCTTGAGTCACCAGATAATTTCTGAACTGGATTTCGTATAGCTGCCACTTGTCTGGTTCTGTAATGCAGAATGGATTGAAGGCGGGAGTGCGAGATCCCATCCTTGTCGCCAATGTTGAGTCCAATAGTAATTAGCAACGCGACAGCAAAGCTTGGGGTAAACCAACAGTGATTTATTATCAGCTCAGTTAAGGCTTGCTCGGACTGGGAAACAAAGGTTGAGGTGGCAATTTATATACACACTTAACGGCAGTTACAAAGATACATTTGCCCGGGTTTTGAGAGCGCGGGAAACCTGACTACAATACAACTTTGGCACCTTACAGAAAAGAGGCGCGCCTCTGAAGCAAGACTTAATGGCGTCTTTAACAAAGACATTGATTAACCCTTTGGACACAACAGGGTGCAATTCAAGGTGCTAGTAATTACCTTTAAAGCCCAACAAGGTAGTGGGCCAGGACACCTAAGAGACCGTGTCACCTTGAGAACATCTGTACATCCCACCAGAGCAGACCGGAGAGGCTCTCTCATTGTGCCATCTGCTAGGGAAGCTCGTCTCTCTAGCACCAGAAGGAGGGCCTTCTCTGTGTCTGCTCCAGCCCTTTGGAACCTCCTGCCAATTGAGCTGCGTCTCCAGATGGAGTTGCTGTCATTCAGGAAAGGGCTAAAAACCTGGCTGGCAAAGCAGGTGTGGGGCACCAGCGATGTGGTGACCCCTGCCTGCTGGCTGATTTAGTAAGAACACTCTTTCCCTCTTTTAATCTCTTTTAATCTGTAGGGGTCAGAGTAATTTTTGGTATTTTCTGTGAGCTGCCCAGAGTGTTCAGAGTTGGGCAGCAATAGAAATCAGAAAAATGAATGAATGAATGAATGAATGAATAACCACTGTTGGAACCAGAATGCTAGACTGAGACAATGATTCTAAAAATCAAAAACAACCCATCTCTTTTAATGGATAAGCCTCAATCAGCATGGTGGTCTAGACTGAATGTGACACTAACAGTATGAAAAGAGATTGCTGGTTCTCATGAGTAACTTGGAATTAAAATTGCTGGGAGAAACATCAACAATTTGAGAAATGCAGATGATACCACCCTAATGGCAAAAAGTGAAGAAGACCTAAAGAAGCTCTTGCTTTGGTTGAAAGAAGAGAGTGCAAAAGCTAGCTTGAAACTCAACATCAAGAAAACCAAGATAATGACAACAGGCCCTATCAGTCCCTGGAAAATAGATGGGGAAGAAATAGAAGCAGTGACAAACTTTACTTTCTTAGGATCCAAGATCACTGAAGATGGTCATTGCAGCCAGGAAATAAAAAGGCAACTGATTTTTGGGAGACAACCTGGGGAACATAATTAAAAGTAGAAACATCACCTTGTAAACAAAAGTCTGAATAGTGAAGGCAATGGTATTTCTGGTAGTAATGTATGGATGTGAGATCTGGACCATAAGGAAAGCTGAGTGCAGAAGAATAGATGCCTTTGAAATGTGGTGTTGGAGGAGAATTTTGAGAGTATCCTGGGTAACAAAGAGAACAAATATGTCGATCTTAAAAGAAATCAACTCCGACTGCTCCTTGGAAAGTCAAATAGTGAAGATGAAGCTAAAGTACTTTGAACATCAAATGAGAAGAGAGGATTCACTTGAGAAAGCCTTGATGCTAGGAAAGGCAAAAGAAGAAGGGGGCGGCAGAGAATGACATGGCAGATGGTATTTGTTGATGCAATGAGCACAGAGCTGGGCGGGTTGAGGAAGATGGTGGAGGATGGGGTGTTTATGTTTATGTTTATTCGATTATACCCCACCCTTCTCAGCACAGGGCCGACTTAGGGTGGCATAACAACATGTCAATTAACAAAAAATGTCCAATAAGATACAATATACAATTACAAAGAATTATATCAAAGTTAAGTCAATATCACGTTAAACCATAGAAAGCATCAACATATGAAGAGCAGAAAAAAGATACAAGTTACAGATACAAATTACATCAGTTTCCCAGTCACAATCCATATAGAACCATATAAAGAGTAACACTCCATATAAAGACGTAATATACAATAAAGTGTAACAATGGCAGCATTGGAATTGCAGGGGGTGGGGTGGGGAGGAGACACGGCGCTCGGCAAAGGCGCGGCGCTCAGCGTCTTCCTCCTCCTCTTTGGCTGCCCAACAGCCCAAAGTCCCAGGGTCCTTTTTAACCCCCCCCCATGATGGAATGGCTGGGGGTGGGGTGGGGAGGAGACGTGGCGCTTGGCAAAGGTGCGGCACTCAGTGTCTTCCTCCTCCTCTTCGGCTGCCCAACAGCCCAAAGCCCCAGGGTCCGTTTTATCCCCCCCAGTGATGGAATGGCTGGGGGGTGGCTGGGGGGGAGACACAGCGCTTGGCAAGGGCACGGTGCTCAGTGTCTTCCTTCTCCTCTTTGGCTGCCTGGTTCATGGGGTCGCAGAGGGTCGGACTGAACAACTATAACAATGAGTAACTTGAGAAGGGTGGGGAGACACATGCTAGTGAAATCCAATCCCTAAAGTGGGAGGAGCCAAAGCCACAAATTTCCATCCATTCATATATACTGAGGCATGCAACAACCTCCACCCCTTTGGGGTCTTGCACGGAAGACAAAGAAGGAGCCGTAGTAAGTGCTAAAACACAACTTTATTGCATGGTAGTCAGAGTGAACATGAGGTAATGGTGGACCAAACAGCTCTATTTATAGCACACTGTACATTTTGAATAACCCGGGTGACAGTCCATTGGTTACTGTCCACGTGACATCATGGATCATCACACTCATCTTCTCCAGGTGCGGTGTGGCGGGAAGGTTTCCCACCCTTCAGGTATTCAGGGGAATCTGTATCATGTGAGCTGGGTGCTGCTACTGCCGCTGGCAGCAGCCTTCTTAACAGCTTGCTACAATGTGTCTCTGATTACTTACAATGGATACAATTGTCAGATACAATCAGTTAAAGAGTACTTGTCACATTCTATTCAGTACATAACATCCCTCCTCCCTAGGTGAGGTCGAAGTCCTTTAGCCATTGAGGCTTCCCGCACGTTTGCTTTGGGCGAGTGGTGGCCAACTTTGGGGTAAACCAACAGTGATTTATTATCAGCCGCACTTCGGGCCGGCGTACCTGCATTGGAGGAGAGTGACTCGTTAGCGATTGGCTGTGAGTCATGAGCCGGGGGTTGGGAAGGTCTAGGTGTGGGAGTAAACTCCAGGGATGTGAGACGGGGGCTCCAGGGACTAAAGAAAACCCCCGCTCTTCGCTTGGATGGGTGGGGGACCACTCCGAAAAATCCCCCCAGTCTCCTAACTCAAAATCTAACAATTCTTTGGGATCTCTCTTTTCCAAGTTGTCCCTGTTACCCGGGGGGCCAAAAGGATATGGGTTTGTCTCATTTCCCTCCCCCTGTGGTCTGTGTCTCCCCCTTGGGATAAGCGGGTGGGGGAGAACCCTAACGCTGACTGCTCCATTTGGTCACTCATGTCTTGCCTTCCCACTACTCTACTTCAGAGTTGGTCGGCGTGCCTCCTCCAGAGGAGTCCTGTGCCTGTCTCGACATTGTAGGAGACTGGCCCCATCTGTCCGACCACTATTCCAGGTACCCAAGTGGGGCTGCCAACTGTGTAGTTTCGGCAATGTACTGGCTGGCCGATCTCGAAACTCTTGGTGCCCCCCGTTTCTATGTTTCTACCCGTGTCCTCCACCCTGGTTGGGTCTTATCTCGAGAGAATCGTGGCAGGTTTCCTCCGCATGAGGAGCTTGGCGGGTGAGAGCCCTGACGATAAGGGGGTTACACAGTACCTTAATAGGAATTGGCAGAGCTGCAAGTTCAATTCCCCGGTGCCCATCCTACGCAGTGCGTCCTCCGTTGTTCGCACCAGGCGTTCCGCTTGACCATTTGTAGCGGGGTGAAAGGGGGCTGCAGTTATGTGGTGAATTTTGTTAATCTCTATGAAACTCTGGAACTCCGCTGACATGAAAGTTGTGGCGTTATCGCTCACAAGTATGTCAGGTAAACCGAAACAGCTGAATACCTTGCGTAATTGCTTAATCATTGCAGCTGACGATGTACTGGCCATCGGAATTACCTCCAACTACTTGGAGTAGGAGTCCACTATTATAAGGAAAAGGGTGCCCCTGAAGGGACCCATGAAGTCCACGTGTAGACGCGACCCCGGACCCCGGGCCGTGTCCCAATCTCTGTGCGGAAGTCGGGACTCCTCAGGCCAGGTGCTCTGGCAGCTTTCGCAAGTGCCTACCATGTGTTCTATATCTGTGTCCAGTTTGGGCCACCAGACGTAACTCCTAGCTAGCGCCTTAGAGCGCACGATCCCCGGATGGCTGATATGCAGCATCTTGAGCACCCGGGACCTCAGAACTTCGGGGATTACTACCCGCTGCCCCCAGAGTAGGCAGCCCCTTTCTAGGGAGAGCTCGTCTCTCCGCCTACCGTAAATCCTGAATTCCTCCATAGGGGAGGTTGCCGGCCAGCCTTTCTGTACCCATGAACTGACTAAGGCCAATGACTTGTCTTTCGCCATAGCCTTGGCGATCTCAGCTGGCAGAATTGGGGGTGACTCTAGTGCTTCCATCAGGAGCACCTGGTGGTCCTGTTCTACCTCGCACTCAGGGTCCCCTGCCTGTGGGAGGGGTGACCTGGAAAAGGCATCGGCATGGCTGATCTCCTTGCTGGGATGGTAGGTCAAGGCATACTGGTACGCGTTGAAGAAAATCGCCCATCGCAGCATCCTTGGGGACAAGATCTGTGGGTTGGCTTATCTGTGGTGAAGATTCCTAAGAGGGGCTTATGGTCGGTCACGACTTTGAATGGCCTGCCATAGAGAAAATCGTGGAACTTCTTGTTTCCTGCTGCTGCTAGAAGAACAGGTGGCGGCTGTGGCCAGGAGGGCCTTCGCCCAACTTCGGGTGATTCGCCAGTTGCGCCCACTCCTGGACCGGGACTCTTTGCTCATGGTCACTCACGCTCTGGTGACCTCCAGACTAGACTACTGTAATGTGCTCTACATGGGGCTACCCTTGATGACCATTCGGAGGCTGCAGCTGGTCCAGAATGCCGTGGCCCGGGTGGTGATGGGGTGTGGACGTTATACCCATGCCTCACCACTGCTTCGGGGGCTGCACTGGTTACCAGTTTGTCTCTGGGTGCAATTCAAGGTGCTGGTTTTGACCTTTAAAGCCCTACATGGTAGTGGGCCAGGGTATCTTAGAGACCGCATCGCCCTAAGGACGTCTGTCCGTCCAACCAGAGCGGACCGGAGGGGCTCTCTAATTGTGCCATCGGCCAGGGGGGCTCGCCTCTCTGGCACAAGGAGGGCCTTCTCCGTGTCCGCACCAGCCCTTTGGAACCTCCTGCCTGTGGGACTGCGTCTCCAGACGGAGTTGTTGCCCTTTAGGAAGGAACTAAAGACCTGGCTGGCGGGCCAAGTTTGGGGTGCAGGTGGGGATGGGGGTAACGTTGGGTGGTTGGTATAGAGAAGTGTGCCTTCCCCCAAGGTCCCTTCGGTTCTTGCGCACCTTTTAGGGGTGGTTTTTGTCTTTTTAAAACTTTTTTAACTTTTAACTTTTTTATCATGTGTCTTTTATGTATTTACTGTCCGCTATGTAAACCGCCCTGAGTTGAGTTGTACCTGAGTGGGCGGTATATAAGCGTGAAAAATAAATAAATAAATAAATGAATATAAACAATCGCTAGGATTTCCCTGTCTGTTTGCGCGTAGTTGTGCTCTGCCTTGGACAGGGATCTCGAATAGTATGCCACTGGGGCTTCTCGCCCGCTCTCTAGCACGTGGCAGAGTACTGCCCCCACCCCCACCGGTGAGGCATCGCAGACCAACACAACGGGTTTCTTTGGGTCAAAGTGGGTCAACACAGCCTCGGAAGATAGAAGCTGTTTGAGCCCATGGAATGCCCATTCCTGGCTGTCCCCCCACCGCCAAGCTGCATCCTTTCTGAGTAATCTATGCAGTGGTTCTGCTACCGACGCCTTTCCCGGGAGGAAAGAGTGGTAGAAATTTAGGAGTCCTAGGAAGGACTGTAGTTCGGCCTTGGTGGTGGGGCAAGGAGCATCTTTCACTGCCACTACCTTGGACTCTGCCGGTTTTATGTCCTCAGGGGTTATTCAGAAACCCAGAAACTATACCTCCTCAGCGAAAAACACACTGTTAGTACCCGGTCTAACCTCTTGGCCAATTCCTGTTCCCCTCCCGCTGTTATCAGAATGTCATCAAAGTACGGGAAAACACCTGGGAGCCCTTTCAACAATCTTTCTACGAGGGACTGAAAGATCCCCGGAGCCAAATTTACGCCGAATTGGAGGCGCGTCACTTTAAAGGCTCCCTTGTGGGTAACAATTGTCTGAGCGGTGGCTGTAGCTGGGGTTACCGACAATTGCTGGTATGCCTGAGCCAAGTCTAGCTTGGTGAAACACCCCCCCCCCATGCTGGGTTGCTAGCAGGTGGCTTACTATCGACACCAGATACGCATTTGGGCGAATTGCCTTGTTAATCGTGCACAGTTCAGTCTCTATTTCATCCTTTAGTGCGAAAGGCACTCTTCTTGGCTTCATCCTGATGGGTCGAATGTCGGGGTCCAATTCGAAGGAAACTGGGGGCCTTTTGAACTTCCCTAGCCCCTTCTCAAAGATGGCAGGGTGTGCGTTACACACCTCCGTGATCGGGTCAGCCTGTACGGTGTGTATGCCTCCAATGAAAACCCCCAGGGGCCCAAACCATTGAGTACCCAGGAGACAGCAGGACCCTTCCTTTAGAATTACGAGGGGCAACTGCATGGACCCCCTTTTAAATTGCATCTTGAACTCTCCCACCCCCAGCACTGGTATACTCTTGCCCTGAACGTCCTGCAAATTAGTCCTAAAGGCCTTCAGCTTGGGGAGTGACTTTGGGGGATTGCGCAGAAATTCCCTGTGGGAGATGATGGAGTATGATGACCCCGAATCGATCTCCATCCTTACTGAGACCCCATGTACCAGTACCCCAACAAAGAACCGGGGGCGCCGCAACTGCACGCTGTGGACCGCCTGGTCGCGGTCATCGGGAACCTGTTGAGACACGCGGTACTCCTGGGGCTCGTTGTCATTGAGGATGTGCCTGACCCCATCTGCCTTTCGTTGGGGCCATTCCATCTGGCCCTTGCCGTCGTCTCGACGCCACCTGCAGAACCTTGTGATGTGCCCGCGCCACCCGCAGTTGTGGCACTCCGTCTTCCAGAATGGGCATCAGTTCCGGTCGTAGGATGCCCTGCATCCGTCGCAGCGGCGGTCCTCTCTGGCGCGGTCTCGAACCTCAGGCCTCCTCTGCACCCGCTGCACGTCCTCGTCCTCGCTGAAGTCGAGGTGGACGTGGTGGACTCGGAGGGCCCCTGCTCTCCGTGGGAGGAACAGCTGTGGACTGGGACCACTGGCGGGGGTCCCCCAACCACGGCGGTCCTGGCCTGGCACATCCGTTCGCCTTGTTGCACTGACTCGGCAGCTTGGGCAATGCGCAGGACATGCTTGAATGAGATGCTCTCGTCTTTGGCCAGTAGTTTTTTCCTGGCACCCTCATCTCACAGGCCCAGCAGGAGCCTGTCTCTCAGTGCCTTGCTCAGGGACACTCCCCACCGGCAAGGCACAGCAGCCAACGGCAGGGCAGCCATGAAGTCTGCCACGGACTCACCGGCCAACTGGCACTGCTGCTGAAATGCCAACCTTGCCGGGAACACCGACACTTTCGGGCGAAAGTGCTTCCTCAGCTCGGCGAGGATCTCATCTAGGGGATTGGCCCTGAGTGGTCTCGGCGTCAGGAGGTTGGTGGCCAGTTACAAAGTCTCTAGACCGCACTGGGCCAGTAGGAATGCCCGGCGCTGGGCTTCCTCCTCGATGCCTTCAAGGTCCATAGCGTAAAGGAACTGCTGCTCGTAGAGTTCCCATTTTTCTGGCTTCATGTTGTCAAAGGGCGTGATGATCACTTTTCGGGACGCCATCCCATCTTTGTCGCCAATTTGGGGTCTTGCACGGAAGACAAAGAAGGATCCGCAGTAAGGGCTAAAACACAACTTTATTGCATGGTAGTCAGAATGAACATGAGGTAATGGTGGACCAAACAGCTCTATTTATAGCACACTGTACATTTTGAATAACCCGGGTGATAGTCCATTGGTTACTGTCTGCGTGACATCATGGATCGTCACGCCCATCTTCTCCAGGTGTGGTGTGGCAGGAAGGTTTCCCGCCCTTCAGGTATTCAGGGAAATCTGTATCATGTGAGCTGGGTGCTGCTACTGCTGCTGGCAGCAGCCTTCTTAACAGCTTGCTACAATGTGTCTCTGATTACTTACAATGGATACAATTGTCGGATACAATCAGTCAAAGAGTACTTGTCACATTCTATTCAGTACATAACAACCCCCATTTTGCCTCTTTCACTCTCCTTCTGTCATAAACACAAAGGATCCAGTGGGAGGCAAATCAAACCTAATTATTGTGAAACAGGTGAAACATTCCATAGGAATGGATCGGTGGGTTTGAATTGCTCCTCATCTGTGATTCTCCCTAGTGATACCACACTTCCAATTTCTCCACTGAAAGGTAAGATAGTTCCTTGCAGCTGTCTTGTGAGCCGCCAGTTCTGCAGCACTGATATAATACCAATGGAACTTCAGAATTATAAACCATGTGTAAAAGTGGTCTATCACTTTAATTAATATTTCAGTGTCTCGTATTTTGGGACTGATACTTCCATAAATAATTTACTAAGCAAGTTTTTGATCTGGAGAAGAATGACAGCAAATCCACCTCTGTGATGGGGCATCTGTCTGCATTGTCTAAATTGCAGCTCTCTACTATTTTATTGCTAACTGCTTCTGAAAACTTGAACTTTGAAAACCAACTTGTGATGCACCAAACAGACTACACCCCTTTTCAGAAGAAAACTATACAGGCTGAAGATTGAGAGATTAATACCTTGCATGTCAATGAAGATATCTGCTCAGTTTGGGCCAACATGTCTTTTTTTAAAAAAAGGTACCGTAATTAACATATCATAAAAGAAAGGTCAATATTACAGCACCATTAAAATAAGAGAGATAAGAACAATACAGATAAATGTCAGAAAATGGCACCTGTTTTTCTGTCTTGAAAGTGAAGGGTCATGATCAAGGCAGAGATGTGCTCACCAACATTTTGGATACCGCCTGTATTTTTATCTGGTTTTATGATATTACTACAAGCATTTAGTGCTAAATATCATTAGAATTATGAGACAGGTATAGACCAGAAAGCTATGGTAGGAGCGCACACATTACACACATTGCTAATTTTAAATTTGGATTGTGGTTCATAAAATCCATCATATTTGGAGAAAAAAGAGAAAATTCAATAGTTGCTTGAATGTCGTTCTCCCTTCCAACCTTCCTTTCTGTAAACATCAGAGCTAATTTGAAAGTGTGATGAGCAATTATCTTCATCTGTTTGAAAATACAACCTTACATAAAATCTATACTAACTTCAATAGTTGCACACATGGTGAAAATAGAATAAGGAACATGTAGATTCATAATGAGAAAAGTAAAATTGCTCCTTCCATGTCAAACTTGTTATTGTATTGATTTATATATTTTTTTTATCAAGGTAAGACCTACAGAGCCATTTTGAACTGTGGTCACAGAAATATTGGACTACTTAAAAGATAAAGTTGCCAATAGTTGTTCACTTCTGACATTCTGTAATGAGATAGTAAAGGATTTGCTCTGCAACCTATTTAGTTAATAGCTAATGATAGAGTAAGCTTAAATAGACTTCAATGTATGTATTCAGAAGCCTAGTCCCCCCCAATAAATATTATATTTTAATACAGGTCTGCAAGTTCAAAATAGCAGCATATCCAATCATTTATTATATGTATAACTGTTATTTTCTCACTTAAAATAGTCATAGCCACAATGTTACTCCAGTTTATTTGCATTTGCTCCTTTGCATTCACATGAACGTTGGTGTATTTTAAGAAACAAAAGGCTATGCCCTCAATCCTAATTGGCACAGAATATGTGTATGATTGCTGTGTGTATGTGTAGCCCCCCCATTTCAATGCCACAATCCACCAAATATGTCACAGGGTTGTCAAGTTGGATAATACCATCCACAGCTCTATTTTAGTGCAAACTAACCCCAAGGATGGGACTGCAGTGGCTTAGTGGTTAAGACATTGAACATGATGACTGGAAGGTTGGCAGGTCAGCAGTTCGAGACCTGAGTTCTGCATGACATAGTGAGCTACCATTCAGTCCCGGCTCTTGCCAAACTAGCAGTATGAAATCAAGAAATTGCAAATAGATAAATAGGTACCACTTCGGTGGAAAAAGTAACAGCATTCCATGCACTCTGGTGTCTAGTCATGCCTGCCACATATCTACGGAAACACCTGCAGAAGCAGAGTTGGATATGACTGGCTTTTGAGCAAAGGCAACCTTTACCTAACCAACTGCACAGGTTAAATGAGAAAATTAGGAGTGCTCAGAATTGCACTGAAAAACTGTAGCTTTAGTGCTGTGCCAGAAAGGAATGACACAGCTTTAAAAAGGGGCAAGATGGAACACTCTAAGTCAGAACACATGTGGACACCATAATTTGGTTCAAACCAAACTGCTCCAGAAGTTGTTGTTGTTGTTTAGACTTGTAGCAAGCTATATGCTTGTGAGGATGTCCTCTTGCCCAGATTATGTTACTCTTTATCAAACCAGGAGCATGCTTAATAAAAAATGAAGCATTCAAATCAAATATATTTGCTTTCATATGTCTCTATCATGTGGCAAACACAGTTTCTTTTACATCTGGGTTTGCTGTCAAAAATTAAAATATAGTGTGTAAATAAATCAACAACACTAACTAATGAGTAATAGATGCCCAATTTCACTGCAGGGATGCTACAATTAATCACACCATCATATGCAGACTACTTAGCATGTCACCTGCAATGTATTACATTTTTGAGACATCATGGCATATGTTCTATTTATTCTTCCAGTACAGAGTTTATGATTTTCCTACAATGTTTAGGTCGGATGTTTAAAGTACCCAGAATAACATTGACTAAACAAAACAGAGGAAGTATAGGGATGCCAAAAATAGATAAATAGTCCATCCAGTATAACTTGAACAATAACTGAAGAATGTTTTGACAGGAAACTGAATGAGAAATTACAGCAAATTACTGATCTATGGGGAATTTGTACAAGCAAGGAGAAGGAGGAGAAGCATGTGTGTACTTCACATAGAAATTAACATCTCTGTATGTACATACTACCCTTATTTTCTCCTTTACCATAATCACAACACAGGAAACAAATATTTACTAAGGCAGAATTGCTTGATTTTTTTGTAATATAAACAATGATCTCTTCGTTTCCCCCCTTTCATTCTGCAGATTAGAGCAGAAAACATCTGTGGACATCTAAAAAACAATACTTCAGGTCAATGGAGGCTGTTAACTCTAATTTTGGGGTTGGTGGTTTACATGCCTAGGTTTTAGGGTGATCTTTATAAGAAATATTCAAAATGTGACCCTAATTTGTGGATGGACATCAGTACCTTGGATAGTTCCTACAAAGTTCAGAGTACAGGTATTTGATACTATTGGCTTTCATCTGTATCCAAATATCTGCTGTACAGATCAGCATTGACCACCCATGGTCTGTTTTGGAGGTGGTCTGAACTGATGCTCCTCCTCCCCCCTCGTCCCATGTCTAGGCTAGGTATGAAACTGCCAACATGAAGGCACCTTTTGGTGAATTCATTCTGCAGTTTCTTTTTTCTGACCTAGTGTGAGAAAGATTAGCCGGCAACACAAGGTTGTCATTGCCAGGGTATGCCTGATTGTGGCTCACAAATACTACAATCTTTGAGTAGGCTCTTTCTGTATACCCCATAGTCTCCCTAAAATGTCATCTGCAGAAGCAATGCAATTTATCAGAATGAGAAACCTAGGTCTTAGCATTTGCCAATACATCTTCTGTTTCTTGGATGATCTGGAGATTTAAAAAATATTTTTGATGCCAATGTTATAAAAAAAGCTCCTGACTGTTTTAGAATACTGAACGCTGAAAGAAATTGTCAGAATACAGTCTTGTTGACTACTGCTGATAAACTGATTTTAAACACCCCCCAAAAAACAACAACAACAAACCACACACAATTAACTATAGTTCCAAGTCCCTCCTCAAATGTAGCCAGATACTTTAATAGTTAATAGTTTACTAGTAAAATAATGCTTTACTTTCCAATTTCAACAGTAACTAACATAGGTACACAATATTTTTCATTCAGAGCTATAAGGCACAGTGAAATCCAGTGTTTGAACCTTACAATATTTCTCCTTCTGATCAGAACCAGCAGGAGGAAAAGAAGAGATGAATTAAGAGGTTTGAAGGAGATGGACGATGAGCCGCTTATTTCTCCTCCATCTCTTAAAAAGGCCACAGCCGCAGAACTTTCAAAGTGACTAAAAACTAACACATTCATCAGAAGTAGTAAAGTTATTCCTTATTGTATTGCAATTATTATACTCTTACCCCTTAGGTACATGGAAATTACAATTTACTAATTACTTTCAAGTTCTTTAGTAGTCAGACTTTGCTTTAAGTTAAGAAATAAAATGACATTTAATGAGACAAAAAGAAACTATGGCAGAGAAAACAGAAGAGGAAGTAAGACAATTCTAGAACTCCATTTAGATGAACATATTTCAAAACCAAAACACTATCTACTATGAGATAATAGAGAAGGCAGACAAAACATTTGCAAGAGAAGATTATAAAAATGTGGGTTAGAATAACTTGGTATGTGTTTATCTATGTTGGAAGTTCATCACCCAACATGTTTTGTGAGAAACAATCCTCATTTATCATAACACTGGCTGTGTTTCAGAAAGAGTTGTTTTCTGACTTTCTTGAACTGCACAAGGTTTTTTAGATGAGCAATTATTTTACCAGAAATAAGTTAAGCAGTGTTTGTGGAAGGCTGAGATCAAGCTGAACCTGACTTGGTTGAAATTAGTCACTGACTATCTAGCTGTTGACACATGGTTCACTATACAGGTACAGTACTTGGCTGTTTGATCAAGAGAAAAGATGTACACAGTTTATATATATATTTCTTATATATATATAAGAAATCTGGATCATAGACGTTCCTTCACACTTATTCGGTATAACATGCTTCCCTCCTCCTACAGGGAGGATTTCTTTAAGAAAGTCCCAATGCTCGAGCATTTATGCCCATGTCAGTTAAATATGATAGAAACCTCTGAGCATGTTCTGCTAGCTAGAGTGTCCCATATATATTAAACCCAGGAGAGACCTTTTTAGTGTTTTCCCGAACTTGAAGTCTAACAATAAAGTCAGGACATTGAATATTCTTTTATCGGGTAAAGGGCAAGATACGACGATAGCGGTTGCTAGATTCGCATGGTATGTAACTTGTATTCGTAAAGGCAAGATAAAATCACAGGAATAAGGAAAATGCTTTTAGATTACAACTTGACTGTCATAGAATATGTTTGCAGGACATAGAAAGAACAACCCTTGAAATTCTGGTTGCATGTTGCTATTGTATAAATAATCTAGTGTTCGTGATTTTGTGATAGTTTTATTAGGTTGCCTCACTTGTGTCAAGCTGCTTGATTTTGTGATATTGTAACACTGGCCTTGGGCTGTAATAAAGAATTTGATTTGATTTGATTTGATATTATTTAATCTAACCCTTTCAAATAATCTTTTTTTGCTTATGATCTTACTAGCAGGGGTACCCGGCATTGTCCGGGTGGGGCCCAACCCAGGCCGAGGAGAGACCCGGGCCCATTCTCCCCCGGCCTGCACCCCTGCTTCCTTACCTTTTTGTCCGCTGTCATTGCCCTCATGATGGTGCCAGTGCCGGTGGCCTAGGCCTCACCAGGTACCGCATTGCCGCAGCCTGCCCTGATGCTGGACAGGCCTGGAGGCGGTTCTGGGGGCTGCTCCACACAGGGCCGGGCTGCATAGACATCACGGCCTGGTGCCCGGGCAAGCCAGACTGAGGGCCAGTGACCTCCAGCTGCCTCCCCAGTGACTACAGCTGGCAGGCAGCCATCACAGCCCGGGTCCCCTATTATCCCAGGGGGTGCCTCAGGTGGAAGGGAGGATCCATTTTGGGAGACCAGGCAGAGGACGGGGCTGGGCTGCTGCTCTCCACAGCTGTGAGGCCTGTTGAAGTTGGTGGCCCAGTCCCATCCTCTGCCTGCCCTCCAGCTGTGGGTTCTCCCTTCCCCGAGGCACACTTCAGGAATGTGGAGGAGCCAGGCTGCATTGGCTGTCTGCTGACTGTAGTTGCTGGGGCAGCGACACCTGTAATGGCAGCCTGGAATGCCGGTTGGCTTTGGCGCATGCACGGAATTTCACGCATGTGCCACAGCCAGGAATGTCAGGGAGGGTTAGGCACATGTGTGGATTGTTGTGCATGCGCAGTCACCTCTCCTGGTTGTTTCTGGTGGCTGGTGGCGGGCTTTGCAGCCTGTTTTTGGGGAGAAAAAGCAAGGGAAAAAAGCCTACCAGGGTGATTGTGATGTCATCACCAGAGCTCAACCAATCCCAGGTCTAGGGCTCCATGACATCATCAACATCATCTATTATTATTATTATTATTATTATTATTATTATTATTAATTATTATTATTATTATTATTATTATTATTATTATTATTATTATTATTATTATTATTATTATTATTATTATTATTATTATTATTATTATTATTATTACCCCATCCAGTTGCCATGACAACCCAGCCAATAATAATAATAATAATGATGATGATGATGTTGTTGTTGTAATGGAGCCCCAGACCTGTGGGATAGATTGAGCTCTGGCGATGACATCACAATCACCCCTGGTTGGCTTTTTTCCCTTGCTTCTTCTCCTGTCAGTGGTGGCGTATAGCAAGTTCCAATGGTTAACCCTTGGATTTATAGGTATAGATTTAAACATGTCAATTATTGAAGTACATAATCATCTTGCACCCTCCACCTGGCTGGGACCTTGACTATTATTCCTTCTACTTTTCATATTTTCCATCAGTTATTTCCAAAATTTTATGACTTCCTGATTTGGTTTAGCTCCTTTTGCTTTCTGAAAGACATACTATAATTGACAAACTCTCCCCATATAAGTTGAAACTCATTCTCTTTTTCTCTCCTTTCTTACATTTTAATTCACATGTTAACTTATCATTTTAATATCTCTCTAAAACCAGTCTTTTTAAAGAACCCTTTAAAAATATAATTCACATGTAAATCTATCATTTATTGCCATATACGTAATCTATTTTCCATTTTTAAACAATAAGCAATCTCAAGGCTGCTACTACTATAATAATCATTTCTTTCTTATTCCATTCTTACTGTTTATTTCCAAAATCCATTAATAATACTAGAACACATCTCAAATATTATAGGGAAAAAATAGATTAATTAAAAAAACTATTTCCCATATTTTCTTCACATAATTACAATCCCACCATGAATGTATTTAATGTAGTTTTAATACAGCACATATATTTAAGCCTAATTAAACCAACAAAAGTTTGTCCTTATTGTTTATCATACCACGTAAATAGGTTTTTAAATGCTTTAAAAGTAATTTTAAAATTTTGTCTATTTTACATATATTTTCCATGGTGGTTATGTTAAGGTTTGCAGGGGATTGGGAAGCTTCTGTACTACAGCACTTTGACCACATGTTAGCAGCAGTGGTTGGCATCAGTAAGTTCACACCAGTTCACCAGAACAGGTAGCAGAAATTCTGGCTGGCCCCGCCCACCCATGTTTTGAAATAAAGTAGTCCTAATTTGGGTGCAACACAGGGCTCCCCCTGGCCACACCCACCATACCACGCCCACAGTGTGGTACTAAAAAAAATTGAAGTCCACCACTGGTTAGCAGTAAGGTAAAGGTCACCGATGCTTGCAAGTCAGTCGTATCTGACTCTAGAGTTCAGTGCTCATCTCTGTTCCTAGCCAAAGAGTCAGCACTGTCTGTGTCTGTAGACATTTCTGTGGACATGTGGCAGGCATGACTAAACATCAAAGTGCATAGAATGCTGTTTATCTTCTCACCAAAGTGGTACCTACAGTATTTATCCATTTGCATTTTCTTGCTTTTGAACTGCTAGGTTGGCAGGATCTGGGACACAGACAGGGGCTCACTCCATCATGCCATGCTCGGGTCTCAAACTGCTGACCTGCCAACCTTCTAGTCATCAAGTTCAGCATCTTAACTGCAGAAGTCCCCAAAGTTAGCAGTACACTTTGAAAATTATTTGAGATAAACATACCGAGCAAGTACTTTAGGGCAGAACGTCAAATCATGTTTCCTTTTCTTTTGTTTTGCCTTAGATGCTCTGATACACTCACTCTCTCTCTTTCTGTGTTGCTTAGTTATGTTACACCTGCTGGCATGGATGAAACTTAGTGGTGTGTGTGTGTGTGCACGCACACACAGACATGCACACACATACCCACTATTCACCTATGTTTTAGAGAGGTATTTACAATATCACAGGTATGTTAAAGTGAAAGAACCATCATGGGGGAATGCTTAATCTGAATGCTTAATTATTGGGAAACTAATTAACATGGAATCTGAGCTGGGTATATAAGAAAGGATAAAGTCTTGAAATGCACAAACCTATCTAGAAAGTCAAACAGAAGGAAGTTCAGCTAGACCTTGATTAGGCTGCACATTTCTGGATTCCTGGACTGTCCTACAGTCTTTTGGTATCTGTAAAGATATCAAAGAGTTGATAAACACCTAAGGTGTAGAACAGTGGTCCCCAACATGGGGCACATGGGGCACAACATGGGACTTCAAATCCCAGAGGCCTAAGTCAGTACATTGGCTGATCAGTGCTTTGGTGAATTGACTTAGGCTTCTGGGAATAGAAGTAAAAAACCAAAGGCTGGAAAACACTGATGTAGAACCATATTATAGTTGTTTCAGTGGTGAGGAGGGAAGAACATTTTTGTGGATAAGGTAAAAAGATACAAGATGTTGTGGTAACCATGGAAAGGTTGGCTTAGCCTTCCATCCTTCCAAGGTCAGCAAAATGACTATTCAGAATGGGGTGGGGGATGCTAATTAACTTGTGAACCACCCAGAGAGTGCACTAAGTGCTGTGGGGAGGTGTATAGGTGTAATCGCTATTGGTATAAGTGGTATATAATGGTGTCCAGACTGGGGTTGTGAAAATCATTCAGTTTAACTGCATTTCTAGCCTACAATTGTGCACCTACCCTTTGGCATACAGTACTTCTGTCAGGCCATAAATGATGATTTAACCTCTGCCCAAGAGTCTTACGGAACTTCATAGATCTCCAGGGGAAAATCAGAAGCCTTTGCTAATCGTAGTTGGCGTTTATTCCAAAAGGGTTAATTCCCTTATGATCCAGAGAAATATTTTGCACTTTGTACAATTTACATCCTTCTTCTGAATATCATTTAACTTCTTTGCCCCAAGCGAGACAGCTGGACTAAATATCCAAGAAAATCACAGCTGTTCCATTCAACCTGCATCTCTGACTCATTTTTTGCTCATACCAGATAATGAAATTTTACTCTTTCTTTTTCCAAGGGAATATGTACATATTAAAAATTGTATGCATTTTATATTAATTTAACTCACATATTTTTCTTATTGTACACTTTTCCCCATTGACTAAAATTTGCTTTTGTGTATTTTTTAATTGTATTGATTGTAACTGTTTTCATATTTTAAAATGTACACATGAATTTGTATGCTGTTTCTTCTAACCACACATGCCACAAAACTCTCTAATGTGCAGATATTTGATGGTTATCATTTTTGCTCAGAAGATCCAAAGTTAAAAAATCTTTCAGAATTTTAGCCCAATTTAAAATTCTGCAGCTAGACCCCCTTTTAACTGTGTGAATGAGGCAGGGCAGTTGCACAACTGAAGATTAATTTAGATGCATCTGTATGGTCTGGGTGTATGCTTTTACATGCTACACAATCATTAGAAGTTATATCATCATTTTGCCTCATCCCTTCTAATGAGCTGGATCAGGATCAAAACCTGAAAATTGGCAACTCGGCTGCATGTGTGTGTATCTATACCTATTAAAAGAGGCTTTAACCGTTGGGTTCATTCAAAGGCTCCCACACCAGGCCCAACCATCCCCGACCTAGCCTTCTGCACTCACTGTAACCCCTGCCTTCTCAGCACCATGGGGTTTTGGTCGTCGCCAGTGTGGCAGCAGCCCCACGAAAGCAAACAAAGGGAAACAACTTCAATTCCCAATGGCCTCTGCTGAGAGGCATGAGCAAAAAGAATGTTGGGAACTGCGGCGCGCCCAATTGAAATCGAGCCGCAGGAAATAAAACAGCGCACGAACGCAAACAAAACAAACAAAACTCCAAGTCCCAGTGTGAGCACTTCAGCCTGTCAGGCTGAAGGGCACGAGCGTGCAGAACACTGAAAAAGCCGTCGTGTGAAAAATAAAATAAAAACACACCGGCCTCCCGCAACAGGAGTGCAAGTCCACCGCAGCCAGACGCAGCGCCTCACGGCCTCGCAAACAAACACACACAAACAACCATGGCGAGACCACCACCGGCCTTCTTTCCCAGAGCAACAGGGAGAAGAGGGACTCCTTCTCCTCCACGCTACCCCGCTAAATACATGGCGAGAGCACCGCCGGCCTCAAGGTCAGTTGGAATATATGGAAACCATTTTGGAATATGGAAACCATTTGTGGACCATTCTTGTACGGCCAATGATAGTTCAGGACCAGTACCATCTCAAAGACGTTTTTGGAGTTGAGTAGCAAATAAACTCTCTGGGCATTGTATATATTCACAGGGTGTTTATTATTTATCTAAAGATTAATGGTAGCACAGAAAGTTCTTATTATTTTGGATTTTGAAACAATGGTTTTTTTCTTAATATTTTGTGGTTATATAGTAATTAATGAGTCTAGATATTGTTATGTGCTAACATTCAGTAATGTTTGTTAAGATGATACTATGGATTTGTTTATGTATTGTATTGTTAGTTATTGTTTTCTTTTCTTTTTTTGTATGTCTTTGAAAAATTCAATAAAAAAATTAAAAAAAAGAGGTCAGTTGAGCTGGGGTGGAAAAAAAATAGCACCAGCAGGCAGCAGTTCGTCAGGGGAAGCACCCTCCCTGGCAGATGACTGACTGCTGCCTTTGTACTTCCAACAGAGGTAATACAAAAGCAGCAGCCAGCAATCCGCAAGGAAGAGCACCACCCCTTACAGATTGCTGCCTGCCGATCTCCGGTTAGAGAGGAGAGAACCATCATCAGGCAGATAGCTCTTCTCTGCCTCCTTCTCCTCCGCTGACCTACCTAACGAACCTTCCCGGGGGAAGAGCCAGCTGACTGCTGGCTCCTCCTTTTCCCCATTGCTGCATCGAAACCAAAATTCGAAGCAGCAATGGGGAGAAGAGGAACCGACAGGCAGCCCATTCTTCACATAAAAATACACAACAACAAAACCAAACATTTACCCAAAATGCCAAACACCAAAAATAATAAAACACAAACAAACAAACACATTAACCAACAAAACATTAAACAACAAAATCCACAAACAAAAACACCCAAAATACCATGGAAGCACAGAAAAAACACCTAACTACAACACAAAAATACTTAACTCAAACAACAAAAATACCACAAATTAAACAAATAATCACAAAAGAAATAAACAAAACAATTAAACACATCTAAAACCCCCAAAAAACCACAAAAGAAGAAACAGAAACACCTACCAGTTTAACACCCAAAAAACAAAACAAAAAAACCCCCCAGATTAAAAAACCCCAGAGAACTCACTAGCACGTCCTCCCTCCACGACTCCAGAACAGAAATGAAGAAACAAAGACTACTTACCAGAAGAAGCCCCATCTAGAGGCTGGGAGAGAAAAAACAAGTCAAACAAAAAGAGAATCCAACACTATTACTAACAGCCCCACCTAGAGGCCACAAGAGTAAAAACAAGTCAGAAAAATAAGAAATAAATCCAAATCACAAATAAATCTAATAAAATAGATCAAAAATGTCACAAACCACAAATGCAAAACACACCCACCCAAACTACCCTTAACCAAAAAAACCAAAACAAAAAAAAACCCCACAAATAAAAACTGCCCGGCTGGCCGGGCACAAATATGCTAGTTCATTATAAACAATCCTTTTAAAAACTACCTAAGTCTTCCCTAAAGACAAAATGGCAGAGCCATAACCAACAATTTTGACACCCAGGGCATATAAATGATGACTTAATCTTTGCCCTGAGAGCCTTATGGAACTTCATAGACCTCCTGAAACAACATTGTACTTCATGGAGTGAAAATAATATGAGAAGTCATTTCAGCACTGAGCATCTTGCCATCTTCTTCTCTCTTCCACAAGGGATCAGTCTTATTGTCAGAGTTACAAAAACTAATCAGAAGTGTTTCTCTATCTCTCTTTCTCTTATTCAGGATTCCAGATTGGATTACTGTAATGCGCTCTACATGGGGCTGCCCTTGACGACTATTCAGAAGCTACAACTAGTTCAAAATGCAGCTGCCCTGCTAGTGATGGGGTGTGGGCGTTATGCCCATCCTTCACCGCTGTTCCGGGAGCTGCACTGGTTGCCAGTATGCCTCTGGGTGCAATTCAAGGTTCTGGTTTTGACCTTTAAAGCCCTACATGGTGGTGGACCAGGTTATTTAAGAGACCGCATCACCCCAAGAGTGTTAGCCCATCCTACAAGGGGCTCAGTACTGGTCCCATCAGCGAAAGAAGTACATCTAACTGGGACCAGGAAGAGAGCCTTTTCCGTGTTTGCCCCAGCCCTGTGAAACCTCTTACCACCTGAAATACATCTCCCGACAGAACTACTCCCCTTTAGAAAAATGTTGAAGACCTGGCTCTGCCAGCGGGAGTGGGGCTCAATAGGCTCCACTTCCCAATCCTGCTGGCTTGTTTAGCCTTTGTGAGGAATTTGTTCTTCTGCCCTGTCAAGCCTGTTTTAACGTGGGTGGAGGGTGGGTTGAGGGTAGTTTTAATTGATAAATTGTCAGTCTATTGTGTTTTTAACTCTGTTTTTAGATGAGGGTTGTTTAATTTTTTTAAATTGTAAATGTTCTGACTTGTTTTTATGCTGTACTTTTTACTGTGTTGTTTGGCCACCCTGAGTGTTGTTTTCACCAGGAGGGCGGGGTACAAATGAGAAAAATAAATAAATAAATATTATATTAATAGGTCTGGTCTGCCAAACCTTGGATAGACTTGCCTTCCAAAAGGAGAGGTTTGGTTTACCCATTATCTCAGTAGACCAACTGTCCCTCTAGAATCTGGATGCTACCTCAGCTTCCAAGAAAGAGGGCTGTTCTACCAAGACTCTGTTAGATCTGCCCTCTGTTGTATTAGGCCTCAGGTTCCTTTTAGTAGTCTGGCAATCTGCTTGGAGGCCTGGTCTATTGTTGTACTGTTATGCGGCAGTAGACCAGCCTGCCTGGCCAAACCTGTAAGTATGGTTAAGGATGCCTTCTCTGAGATGGTCAGTTAGGGGAAAGGGCATGCCCTATAAATCTGGAACCCTTTGGCAAAGCCCTGGTGGTCCCATTGAAGTTATAGCACAGCAAAATAGTCACAGAATGGTAGCAGCAATTTAGCAGACAGTTATTAATATATCAGCACTCTCTTTGCCAGTCAAAGACAACTGAAACTTTGAGAGCTGTTTCAGTCCTGTTTCTTTAGTATATAGATCAGATAGAGGAACTGAGTGTCCACTCACAACAGGTATTCTATTCTATTTTCCACAGGTAACTTGAAAATGAGCAGCTGTGTATTTGTATACAAGGGGCAGTGTCACCATAGTTTCCATGGGTTTGTCCAATGTATTACAGTATCTACATTACTCACCTTGGTTTCAGATATAAAGGGTTTCCTTGATTTACAGGAAATGCCATGGATGAAACCTGAGTTATGGTAAAGGTAAATGTTTCCCTTGCTCGAAAGCCATTTGCATCCAACTCTAGGGTTCAGTGCTCATCTCTGTTTACAGCTGCAGAGCCAAAACTATTTGCGTCTGCAGACATTTCCATGGACATGTGGTGGGCATGCTTCGACACCAATATGCACAGAATGCTTTTTACCTTCCCACCAATGTGGTCCCTATTTATCTACCCACATTTTCTTGCTTTCGAACTGCTAGGTTGGCAGGAGCTGGGACAAAGACGGGAGCTCATTCCATCGTGCAGTACTCAAGTCTTGAACTGCTGACCTGCCGACATTCTAATCATCAAATTCAGCATCTTAACCACTCAAGCCAAGACTCACACAAATGTCCACAGATCTAAAATGACATATTTTCTATCAGTCAAACTGAACTAAAAGCCAAAGAAATGTGCACTTAAATTGCTTTGAAACTAGTCAGGAGTGCTTCTTTTGATAGATCGGAGCAAATTGAGTGTAGGATGAAGCTGTTTAAAGTTTACTGCTAACTGAAATTGCTCACTATAAGCAGTGAACTTTGTATCTGATGGAACAAAAACATGCAGGATGTATTTCTTCTGCTTTTTGTGCATCAAGAAAACAGGATGCAGCAGCTTTTTCTAATGAATGCATAAATTGTTGGCCAGTAGGATGTTGCTGTGAGAAGAATATTCAATGTCAGTAGCACGTTCTCATTTGAATTCAGTGAACATCACTCACATTACCATGTAGCCAAAGAGAACAGTGAACTGTGGATCAGTTTATACTGCCAGATGTCTATGCTGTTATTTTGGGTGACCCTATTAGTCGGTTCAACTGAGTTTGATCAATGTGAAGGAGGAAACTGTTGAAAGTAATTTACAAAATTATACCAAAGACTAATCCTAAAAGAAAGCAGGACATAATTTTACTGGTATTTTCTTTTTCTTTATTACTAAAAATCAAATCATGAACTGGAATAAAATTGTTAGAGTCTCCAAATGAAGTTTTTCACTGTCATGTAGAGACAAAGAGAACTTTTACAAAAACTAATGTAAAGAAATAGAGAACAACAAGAGAGGAAAAATAAGAAATCCCTTCCAGAAGATCCAAGCAGTCAAGGAGAAATTTAAGCCTAGATTAGGAATCCTGAATGACCAACAGGGAAGCATACTATGTAACCAGAAGAAAACAAAGAGAAGCTGGAAACAGTAGACTGAACACCTAAATAGAGGAGATAAAAGGATAATAGCCTCCTTTGAAGAGGAAATCCTATCACAAAGAAATTACAGTTCTAGAAAATGAAGTGAAAGCTGTTCTGAAAGCATAGGAAGAAATAAATCATCAGGGATATATGGAAATAGCTATTTCAAGCCACAGAGACTGAATCTTTCAAAACCCTAACAAGACTACAAATATGGAAAATAAAGCAACCATCCACAGACTGACAACATTCAAAACACATGCCAAAGTCCAAGAAAGGAGATGACAAGAAGTGCAATAACTATAGGACCATTGCTTTAATTTGCCATGCAAGCAAAGTGATCCTCAAAATGTTGCAACAAAGGCTTTCATTTTATATGGACATAGATGTTCAACCTGGATTTTGAAAAGGAAGAAGCACTTGAGATCATATTGCAATTCTACACTGCTATTGGAGCATGCCATAGGATTCCAGAAGATCAGTTTATGTTTCATTAACTACAGCAAAGCATTTGACTGTGCAGACCAAAATAAACTATGGATTGTTCTAAAAGAAATGGAGGGGGCCTTAGCACTTGATTGTTCTGTATCGTGGTCAGAATAGTTTCCAATAGATAAAGATTTCAGAGAAAAGTGAATTTTATTCCCTTATCTATTAAACCTGTATGTAGAACATATCGTATTGGGGTTGGCGTGATTTCTGCCATCTCCTTCTCCAGACAAAGAAAAAAGGTCCTTTTGGGTTAAAAGTACCATGGAATTTGCCAAAAGATAGCTACTGCAGTCCTTTGGATGATAAGGTACCGTGGGAGGTGTTGAAGGTCCTGTTGAAAAACTATTTGCTGATAAATCTTCTGTTGAAAAATACCAGAGAGAAAAGTGCTAAGAAGCAGAGGGCCTTTGGCTGCAAGGCTTTTTAAGCAATAGACCTGCCATCTCCCTTTTGTTGCTGTGAGGACTTTCTTTTTCACCTCTTTTTCTCTGATACAATTTTTGGAGGAAAAGGCTTCATACAAGATAGGTTTGGAAAAGTTTACAGTTTACAGTTTATCCACTACAACTGTTTCTTTTTATTGCCGTCCTAATTTCAGAGGGAGGAACCACCATATTGGGCTGAGCTGACAGAGCTGGCAGGAAGCCAGGTGCTTTTTGTGATAAGATAAAGCTTTGTGGTTGTAAATTAAAATAAAACTGCAGTCTCTTAGTAGCTGGTGGAAAAATATTTATGGACTATTGATAGCTGCAAGTTGCTGAGCAAACAATATCAGGTACTGGAAGAGAGACAACAGTAAGACTTTTTTTTTACAAGAGTTACTGCAGCGGTGGTGGATCAAAATAAATGAAGAGGAGAGTCTGGAAAAAGAGACTGTATCAGATAAAGCATATAGACGTCTTGTCAGCACAGACGACAGCCCAATAAACAAAGAAGAATCTGAAAATATGGATGCAAAACCACCCTCTAAGGAAAAATTGAGTGGAGATCTGACTCTGTTGGAATTAAAAGACTTTATAGCTACAAAATCTAATGAAGATAAAAAAGAAATTAAACAGTTTGTTAAAGAGGTGGTCAGAGAGGAAGTGCAATCTCTGGAAAAATCAATTTCTGGATTAAACATGACAACCAATACTTTGAAGTCAGAGGTTAAGGATTTGGTGGAGATTGCAGTAAGGCATGAAAATACTATGGACAAAAGATTTAAGCAACTGGTGAAGCTACAGGATCAATTGAAAAAGCAAAACATCAGAATTAAGTTTTCCCCGACATGGCTAAAGACAATTTAAAAATTGAAGTGGTTAAATGGTTACAAACCTTTGCTTTGGACTCTGGCCTAATTAAAGAAGAAGAGATTGAAGCAATTTTTAAGGTCGGTTTCAAGAGAGGTCAACACCCCAGAGATATGATAATTACTTTTGTATCAGGTTATAAAAAAGATCAAGTAATGGACTATTTAAGGAAGCATGGTGACTCTGCATTAAAGATAGGAGAAGTAAAAGTACAAGCATATCATGATTTAAGTAATGAGACTATTCAATGGAGAAGACAGATGAAGCCGATAACTGAAATTTTGTTTAATTGCAATATAAGATATCAATGGGGTTTCCCTATCTTCTTAAAGATATTTCATGATGGGAAGGTGGTTAGAGCAGAGGACCCAAAGGGAGCAATGAGGCAACTTGAATTACTTAAAGTTATAGTGTTGGGAGACCCAACTGCGAAAAACTGGTAAAAAATCTCTATGGATAAGGTTCAGAAGGATCAAAGGGGAAAGAGGAGTATCAAGCAAAGGGGAGAGACCATTCAAGGGAGAAACAAAGGGAGAAACCTTTGTGTTATGGATCTGGAGGGGAAATAAGAGAAGAAAAGGATGTAGAATTGTCTGGTGCAAAGATAAAGCCAAAAGCCAAAAAGTAAAAATAAGATATAAATATAAATAGACACAGGCAAGAAAGTGTTAACAATTTAGGAATATGAATACGAATAGCATAGGGACCAAAGGAAATAAAATAGAGGAAAAATAAGAGAAGGAGATGGGGAATAGTGAAAGGAGGAATTAAGAATAGAAGGGATGGGCTCTCTTTAGTGTAAGGGACCAAAGACAATGAAACAGCCGAAGGGTTGGCTTAACACAGGTTTATTGCATGATGATCCGGAGGAACATGTGGTAATGGCGGATGGGTAGCTCAATATATACAGCTGGCTATACATTTGAAAGTGGCTCGTTGACAGACTATTGGTTGCTGCCTGCGTGACGTCGTAGAAGGTCACGCCCTTCTTGTCCAGGTGAAGAGGTGGCGGGAATCTTCCCGCGCTGCTGATCCAGGTGAATCTGAGCCATGAGAGCTGGACGCTCGCTATTGCCATCTAGTGGTCACTAGCTCGCGTCCCCTTATCAGGTTTACATTGATACAGCTGAAGGTTATAATGTTGCACACAGAAAGGTTACATTGTTACCACATGGCTAAGGTACATTGTTAAAGGCACAGCTTTACAGAACACAACATCCCTCCCCCCTAGGATGAGACGAAGTCTCTCAGCCAAGATGGCTTATTGCATGTGCGTTTGGGCCGTGATGAGGGCTGACCCCCCCCGGGGGCGCTACTGCTTCTTTGTTCCCTGGTCCCTTGTCCTGTAATGGGAGAGGGAGACTCGTTAGTGGCTTGCCGCAGTTTGGCGGCCTTAGGGGAAGGGAAGAACTCCATTGTGGGCAGACCGGGGGCAATCAGGTCTAACGAAAAACCCCTCTTCTCGCTTGGACGGGTGGGGGACCACTCCGAAAAACTCCCCCGGTTCTGAAAATCAAATTCTAACTCCGTTGGGGTATCCGCATTTGTGGGGGAATTCCGCGAGATATGTATGGGGTCGGGTTCCTCCTCCTCAGAAAGATCCCCCAGGATATCTACGAGAACATCCTCCTCCCCCCTTGGTGGGGACCCGCGGCCCCCTTTTCCTCCCCCTTGGGCTGAACGGGTGGGGGAGAACCCTAACGCTGATTTTTTCTCTGTTTGGTCTGTGCCCTGCTCATCGGGGACCCTGCGTTGGAGCTGGTCCGTGTGCCGCCTCCACAGTAGCCCTGTGCTCCACAACTACGCCCGGTACCCAGGCTGGGCCCGTGCTGGCGTAATTCCTGCAATGCACGGGGGCGCCTACACTGAAACTCTTTGTGGCCTCTAGCCCAATGTTCCTTCCTTTGTCCTCTACCCTCGTGGGGTCTAGCCTAGTAAGGATGGTGGTCAGTTTCCTACGCATTAAGAGCTCTGCGGGGGAGTATCCTGACGCCAACGGGGTCACCCTGTACCCTAGCAGAAACTGACACACTTGTAGGTTCAGATCCCCGGGGCCCATGCGCCGCAACGCGTCCTTCGTGGTGCGGACGAGGCGCTCCACTTGACCATTGGTGGCTGGGTGAAACGGGGCGGAGGTGATATGCCGAACGGCATTAATCTCCATGAATGCCCTAAACTCGGAGGACGTGAAACAACTAGCGTTGTCGCCGAACGTGGAAAAGAGCCTCCGCAAATGCTTAATGGTCTGGGCCGAGGAGGTGCTCGTGACCGGGATAACCTCCAACCACTTGGAGAAGGCGTCCACGACAAGAAGAAACAGGGTGCCTCTTAACGGGCCAGCGGAATCAATGTGCACCCGGTACCACGGCCCCTTAGCCGCGTCCCACTCCCTGTGGGGAAGGCGGGCCTCCTCTGGTCTGGAGCATTGGCAACTTTCGCAAGTGCCGACCATGTGCTCGATGTCGGCGTCCAACTGGGGCCACCAGAAGTAGCTCCGGGCCAGCGCTTTGGATCGCACGATGCCGGGGTGGCTGACGTGCAGCAGTTTGAGCACCCGCGGCCGAAGGGAAGTGGGAATCACCACCCGCTGCCCCCACAAAAGGCACCCCCTCTCTAGGGACAGCTCTAACTTTTTCCTGAAAAATGGGGCGAACTCCTCCGCAGGGGAGGACGCCGGCCACCCTTTCTGCACCCAGGAGCTAACTGCTGCTAACGTCTTGTCCTTCTCTGTCGCTTTGGCAATGTCGGCAGGCATTACGGGGGGCGAATCCAGCACCTCTATCATAAGAACTTGATGGTCTTGCTCCCCCTTGCTCACCTGGCTGGGCGTCAGGGGGAGGGGAGACCTTGATAGAGCGTCCGCATGGCTGATCTCTTTCCCGGGCCGGTAGACCAACGCGTGCTGATACGCGTTGAGAAAAATAGCCCACCTGAGCATCCTCGGGGACAGGATCTGTGGCGTGGGCTTATCTGCGGTAAAAATGCCTAGCAGGGGCTTGTGGTCCGTTACAATGGTGAAGGGCCGGCCATACAGAAAATCGTGAAATTTTTTCGTCCCTGCAACTATCGCTAGTGCCTCCCTGTCTGTCTGTGCATAATTTCTCTCTGCTTGGGACAGGGACCTGGAGTAAAATGCTATCGGGGCCTCCCTTCTGTCTTCCAGCACGTGGCACAGCACCGCCCCCACCCCCACCGGGGATGCATCACAGGTCAGGACTACCGGGCGTTTGGGGTTGAAATGGGTCAGTATGGCATCAGACGCTAGGAGACTTTTTAGTTCACTGAATGCCCTTTCTTGGTCATCGCCCCACTTCCATGTCTGGTCTTTTTTTAGCAGTTTGTGTAGTGGTTCAGCCACTGCTGCCTTCCGGGGGAGGAAGGAGTGGTAAAAGTTGAGCAGCCCTAGGAACGACTGCAGCTCGGGCTTGGAGGTGGGGTGGGGGGCTTTCTTAATGGCGGCCACCTTGGATTTGGATGGTTTTATCCCCTCAGGAGTCACACAAAACCCTAGGAACTCAACCTCGGTCGCGAAGAAGACGCATTTGTCCTTTCGCAGTCTCAACCCCGCTTTTTCAAATATTGTCAGGACCTTCCCCAACCTCTTGGCCAATTCGACCCGACTCCCCCCGTTATTAACACGTCGTCAAAATAAGGCAACACCCCCTCTAGCCCCTTCAGGAGGCGTTCCACGAGTGACTGGAAAATTCCAGGCGCCGAATTTACGCCGAACTGAAGGCGCGTCACCTGGAACGCCCCCTTATGGGTGACTATGGTCTGCGCAGCAGCTGTGGCAGGGGACACCGTAAGCTGCTGGTAGGCCTGTGCTAAGTCGAGCTTAGCGAAACACTTTCCCCCGTGTAACCTGGCCAGCAGATGGCTGACTACCGGCACCGGATACGCATTCGGGCGGATCGCCTTGTTGATGGTGCACTTGTAATCGCCGCATATGCGGACCTCCCCATTGGCCTTTAGTGCGGTTACAATTGGAGTTTCCCACTCCGCAGAATCAACAGGCACAAGGATTCCCTGGCCCACCAATTTGTCCAGTTCCGCCTCTATCTTGTCCTTGAGTGCGAACGGCACCCGGCGTGGTTTAAGTCAAATTGGGCGGACCTCCGGGTCCAGGTCGAATGTCACTGGGGGCCCCTTGAATTTCCCCAGTCCTTTTTTGAAAACTTCGGGGTGCGCCTCGCACACCTCCTGAATCGGGTCAGTCCCAACGGCGTGCAACCCAACGGCGTGCACCCCCCAATAAACAAACCCAGGGGCTGGAACCATTGAGTCCCGAGGAGGCTGCAATCCCCCCCCCTTTAAGCACGACTAGAGGGAGAGATGCGGCGTGCCTCTTGAATTTAACCTGAAATTCTCCAACCCCCAACACTGGAATGCTGTTCCCTTGCACGTCCCGTAGTGTGGACCTCAACGCTTTGAGCTTGGGTCGCCTGTGGGGGGCAATTCTCAAAAACTCCCTCTGGGAAATGATTGAATATGAGGACCCCGAGTCAATTTCCATTCTAATGGGAACCCCTTGAACTAGTACCTCAACAAAGTAGCGGGGGTGTCCTACGGACACGCTGAATACTGGGGCGTCGTCCTCGCTGCCGTCGGAGATGCGGCCCACGCCGTCCTGCTTCCGCGTGGCCTGAGCGCCATCCTTGGGTCTCGTTGAGCGGTCTTGTCCCGCGGAACGGTCTGCCGAGCTTCTCCGGGTCTCGCGCCTCTTCCTGCACACCTTGGCGATGTGCCCGCGGCGGCCGCAGTTGTGACACTCGGCCTTCCGAAATGGGAATTTTACGCGGTCGTGGGCCGCTCCACAACCGTCGCACCGCCGGCTCTCTTTCCGGACCCTCCGGACCTTCTCGTCGTCGCTGCTCTCTGCGGACGACCTCGAAGCTCGCCGGGCTGCATGCACCGGAGTCTCTGCCTTGCTCGACCTCGGCCGCCAGTCCTGGAGTTCTTGTACCCCAGCCTTTGTAGCTTCCGCGGCCTGTGCCGCTCTGATGACCTCCTGCAACGTGGGAGGCGGCTCTTGGTTCATTAATGTGCACTGGGTTTCGGCGTCGTTCAGGCCGCACAGCACACAGTCCTGGAGGGTGATTTCGACATTCTCCCATTTGCACGGGCCGGCCGCCAGCCGCAGGGCCGCCACGAATGCGGCGACCGTCTCCCCGGGCGCTTGGACTCGCCTCCAGAACGCACTCCGAGCGGGAAACATCGCCGTGGCGGGCCGGACATGCTCACGCAGCATCTGCATGAGTTCCTTGGCCTTGAATTCGCTCACCCTCCTCGGTGCAATCAGGTCCACCAAGGTCCTTTTGGTTTCTTGTTCGAGCATCCTGGTGAAGATGGCCCTCTTCTTTGCCTCTTCCGTGACTTCGGACTCAATCAGTGCTGCCTGGAAGTCCATTTCGAAGATCTCCCAGTCGCCCGGTTTCCTGATTTCGAAACCGGCGCATGTCTTGGTCCAGTGGGCTGCCATTATCCCACCTTCGTCGCCAATTTAGTGTAAGGGACCAAAGACAATGAAACAGCCGAAGGGTTGGCTTAACACAGGTTTATTGCATGATGATCCGGAGGAACATGTGGTAATGGCGGATTGGTAGCTCAATATATACAGCTGGCTATACATTTGAAAGTGGCTCGTCGACAGACTATTGGTTGCTGCCTGCGTGACGTCGTAGAAGGTCACACCCTTCTTGTCCAGGTGAAGAGGTGGCGGGAATCTTCCCGCGCTGCTGATCCAGGTGAATCTGAGCCATGAGAGCTGGACGCTCGCTATTGCCATCTAGTGGTCACTAGCTCGCGTCCCCTTATCAGGTTTACATTGATACAGCTGAAGGTTATAATGTTGCACACAGAAAGGTTACATTGTTACCACATGGCTAAAGTACATTGTTAAAGGCACAGCTTTACAGAACACAACACTCTCCCTCCTCCTCCCCCCATTCCCTAAATGGGAGTGGCCGGGCAATATTTTGCCTGGCAGGGGGGGGGGGATGAGATTTTTGAGTGTTGCGTGTTGGTGGGTGGAGGGTTATATGTTATATGTTATTGAAAAGAAAAAAAAGAAAGTAAACAAAAAAGAACATATCGTATGGAAAGACAGACTAGATTCAGACGAAGGAGGAGTGAAAATTGGTGGAAGAAACACAAACAATTTAAGGTATGTGGATGACACCATCTTACTGGCAGAAAGCAGCAATGGCTTGAAGTGACTTTTAGTGAAAGTTAAAGAAAAAAGTGCTAATGCAGGACTGCAGCTGAACATTAAGACAAAAACCATGACAATAGAAAAGCCACACAATTTTTATGTTGACAATGAAGATATTGAAATAGTTAGAGATTTTGTATACCTGGGCTACATTAAGAAGACAAAAATTGATTCATTTAAAATATGGTGCTGGAGGAGAGCTTTGCAGATACCTTGGACTCTCAGAAATATAAAACAAATGAGTCCTAGGGCAAATCAAGCCTGAACTGTCTCTGAAGGCAAAATTGATGAAGCTGAGGCTGTATTACTTTGGTGACATCATGAGAAGGCAGGATTCTCTGGAAAAGACAATAATGCTGGGAAACATGGAAGACAGCAGGAAAAGAGGAAGTCCAAATACAAGATGAATTGACTCCCTAATGAAACTTACAAGTTTGAGCTGAGCAGGGCTGTTGAAGACAGGACATTTTGGAGTTGCTCAATCATAGGGCTAACTTTGGTAAGGGACCAAAGACAATGAAACAGCCAAAGGGTTGGCTTAACACAGGTTTATTGCATGATGATCCGGAGGAACATGAGGTAATGGCGGATGGTTAGCTCAATATATACAGCTGGCTATACATTTGAATGTGGCTCGTCGACAGACTATTGGTTGCTGCCTGCGTGACGTCGTAGGAGGTCACACCCTTCTTGGGCAGGTGAAGAGGTGGCGGGGAATCTTCCCGCGCTGCTGAACCAGGTGAATATGATCCATGAGAGCTGGACGCTCGCTACTGCCCTCTGGTGGTCACTAGCTCGCGTCCCCTTATTAGGTTTACATTGATACAGCTGATGGTTATAATGTTGCACACAGAAAGGTTACATTGATAACACATGGCAGAGGTACATTGTTAAAGGCACAGCTTTACAGAACATAACATCCCTCCCCCCTAGGATGAGACGAAGTCTCTCAGCCAAGATGGCTTGTTGCATGTGCGTTTGGGCCGTGACGAGGGCTGCCCCCCCGGGGGCGTTATTGCTTCTTTGTTCCCTGGACCCTTGTCCTGAAATGGGAGAGGGAGACTCGTTAGTGGTTTGCCGCTGTCTGGCGGCCTTAGGGGAAGGGAAAAATTCCATTGTGGGCAGACCGGGGGCCGTCGGGGCTAACGAAAAACCCCTCTTCTCGCTTGGACGGGTGGGGGACCACTCCGAAAACCCCCCCGGTTCTGAAAATCAAAATCTAACTTGCTGGGGGTACCCGCATTTGTGGGAACCTTCCGCGAGATATGTATGGGGTCGGGTTCCTCCTCCTCGGAAAGATCCCCCAGGATATCTATGAGGACATCCTCCTCCCCCCTTGGTGGGGGCCCGCGGTCCCCCTTCCCTCCCCCTTGGGCTAAACGGGTGGGGGAGAACCCTAACGCTGACTTTGTCCCTGCTCGGTCTGCGCCCTGCTCGTCGGGGACCCTGCGTCGGAGCTGGTCCGCGTGCCGCCTCCACAGGAGTCCCATACTGGTTTCCACGCGGTACGACACGGGGCCGGTTTGTTCCACGACTACGCCCGGCACCCAGGCTGGGCCCGTGCTGGCGTAATTCCTGCAATGCACGGGGGCGCCTATACTGAAACTCTTTGTGGCCTCTAGCCCGATGTTCCTTCCTTTGTCCTCTACCCTCGTGGGGTCTAGCCTAGTAAGGATGGTGGTCAGTTTCCTACGCATTAAGAGCTCTGCGGGGGAGTATCCTGACGCCAAAGGGGTCACCCGGTACCCTAGCAGAAATTGGCAGACTTGTAGGTTCAGATCCCCGGGGCCCATGCGCCGCAATGCGTCCTTCGTGGTGCGGACGAGGCGTTCTACTTGGCCATTGGTGGCTGGGTGAAACGGGGCGGAGGTGATATGCCGAACGGCGTTGATCTCCATGAATGCCCTAAACTTGGAGGACGTGAAACAACTAGCGTTGTCGCTAATTAACGTGTCGGGTATGCCGTACGTGGAAAAGAGCCTCCGCAAATGCCTAATGGTCTGGGCCGAGGAGGTGCTCGTGACTGGAATAACCTCCAACCATTTGGAGAAGGCGTCCACTACAATAAGGAACAGGGTGCCTCTGAACGGGCCCGCGAAATCAACGTGCACCCGGGACCACGGCCCCTTAGCCGCGTCCCATTCCCTGTGGGGAAGGCGGGCCTCCTCTGATCTGGAGCATTGGCAACTATCACAAGTGCCGACCATGTGCTCGATGTCAGCGTCCAGCTGGGGCCACCAGAAGTAACTCCGGGCCAGCGCCTTGGATCGCACGATCCCGGGGTGGCTGACGTGCAGCAGTTTGAGCACCCGCGGCCGAAGGGAAGTGGGGATCACCACCCGCTGCCCCCACAAGAGGCACCCCCTCTCTAGGGACAGTTCTAGCTTTTTTCTGAAAAATGGAGCGAACTCCACCGCTGGGGAGGACGCCGGCCACCCTTTCTGCACCCAGGAGCTAACTGCCGCTAACGTCTTGTCCTTCTCTGTCGCTTTGGCAATGTCGGCGGGCACTACGGGGGGCGAATCCAGTACCTCTATCATGAGAACCTGATGGTCCCGCTCTCCCTTGCTCACCTGGCTGGGCGTTAGGGGGAGGGGAGACCTAGATAGAGCGTCCGCATGGCTGATCTCCTTCCCGGGCCGGTAGACCAACGCGTGCTGATACGCGTTGAGAAAAATGGCCCACCTGAGCATCCTTGGAGTCAGGATCTGTGGGGTGGGCTTATCTGCGGTAAAGATGCCTAGCAGGGGCTTGTGGTCTGTTACAATGGTGAAGGGGCGGCCATACAGAAAATCGTGAAATTTTTTCGTCTCCGCGACTATTGCTAGTGCCTCCCTGTCTGTCTGTGCGTAGTTTCTCTCCGCTTGGGACAGGGACCTGGAGTAAAATGCTATCGGGGCCTCCCTTCCGTTTTCCAACACGTGGCACAGCACCGCCCCCACCCCCACTGGAGATGCATCACAGGTCAGAACTACTGGGCGTTTGGGGTTGAAGTGGGTCAGTATGGCGTCGGACGCCAGGAGGCTTTTTAGCTCGCTAAATGCCCTTTCTTGGTCATCGCCCCACTTCCATGCCTGGTCTTTCTTTAGCAGTTTGTGTAGCGGCTCAGCCACCGCTGCCTTTCGGGGGAGGAAGGAGTGGTAAAAGTTGAGCAGCCCTAGGAACGACTGCAACTCGGGCTTGGAGGTGGGGCGGGGGGCTTTCTTAATGGCTGCCACCTTGGACTTGGATGGTTTTATTCCCTCAGGAGTCACACAAAACCCTAGGAACTCAACCTTGGTTGCGAAGAAGACGCATTTGTCCTTTCGCAACCTCAGCCCCGCCTTTTCGAATATCACCAGGACCTTCCCCAACCTCTTGGCCAGTTCAGCCCAACTGCCCCCCGTTATTAACACGTCATCAAAATAAGGCAACACCCCCTCCAGTCCCTTCAGGAGGCGTTCCACGAGTGACTGGAAGATTCCTGGCGCCGAATTCACGCCGAATTGGAGGCGCGTCACCTGGAACGCCCCCTTATGGGTGACTATGGTCTGCGCAGCAGCTGCGGCAGGGGACACCGTAAGCTGCTGGTAGGCCTGTGCTAAGTCGAGCTTAGCGAAACACTTCCCCCCGTGTAACCTGGCCAGCAGATGGCTGACTACCGGCACCGGATATGCATTCGGGCGGATCGCCTTGTTGATGGTGCACTTATAGTCGGCGCATATGCGGACCTCCCCATTTGCCTTTAGTGCGGTTACAATTGGAGTTTCCCACTCCGCAGAATCTACAGGCACAAGGATCCCCTGGCCCACCAACTTGTCCAGTTCCGCCTCTATCTTGTCCTTAAGTGCGAACGGCACCCTGCGTGGTTTAAGGCGAATTGGGCGGACCTCCGGGTCCAGGTCGAAAGTCACTGGGGCCCCCTTGAATTTCCCCAGTCCTTTTTTGAAAACTTCGGGGTGCGCCTCGCACACCTCCTGAATTGGATCAGTCCCAACGGCGTGCATCCCAACGGCGTGCACCCCCCCAATAAACAACCCCAGGGGCTGGAACCATTGAGTCCCGAGGAGGCTGCAATCTCCTCCTTTGAGCACGACTAGGGGAAGGGACGCGGCGTGTTCCTTGAATTTGACCTGAAATTCTCCAACCCCCAACACTGGAATACTGTTCCCTTGCACGTCCCGTAGTGTGGACCTCAATGCTTTGACCTTGGGTCGCTTGTGGGGGGCAATTCCCAAGAACTCCCTCTGGGAAATGATTGAATATGAGGACCCCAAGTCAATTTCCATCCTAATGGGAACTCCTTGGACTAGTACCTCAACAAAGTAGCGGGGGTGTCCTGTAGACACCCTGAACACTGGGGCGTCGTCCTCGCTGCCGTCGGAGATGCGGCCCATGCCGTCCTGCTTCCGCGTGGCCTGGGCGCCGTCCTTGGGTCTCGTTGGGCGGTCTTGTCCCGCGGAGCGGTCTGCGGAGCTCCTCCGGGTCTCGCGCTTCTTCCTGCACACCTTGGTGATGTGCCCGCGGCGGCCGCAGTTGTGGCACTCGGCCTTCCGGAAGGGGCACTTGACGCGGTCGTGGGCCGCTCCACAGCCGTCGCATCGCCGGTTCTCCTTCCGGACCCTCCGGACGTCCTCGTCGTCGCTGCTCTCTGCGGACGACCTCGAAGTTCGCTGGGCCGCCTGTACCGGAGCCTCTGCCTTGCTCGACTTTGGCCGCCAGTCCTGGAGTTCTTGTACCCCGGCCTTTGTAGCTTCTGCGGCCTGGGCCGCTCTGACGACCTCCTGCAACGTGGGAGGCGGCTCTTGGTTCATTAATGTGCGCTGGGTCTCGGCGTCATTCAGGCCGCACAGCACACAGTCCCGGAGGGTGATTTTGGCATTCTCCCATTTGCACGGGCCGGCCGCCAGCCGCAGGGCCGCCACGAATGTGGCGACCGTCTCCCCGGGCGCTTGGACTCACCTCCAAAACACACTCCGAGCGGGAAACATCGCCGTGGCGGGCCGGACGTGCTCATGCAGCATCTGCATGAGTTCCTTGGCCTTGAATTCGCTCACCCTCCTCGGTGCAATCAGGTCCACCAAGGTCCTTTTTGTTTCTTGTCCGAGCATCCTGGTGAAGATGGCCCTTTTCTTCGCCTCTTCCGTGACTTCGGACTCGATCAGTGCGGCCTGGAAGTCCATCTCGAAGATCTCCCAGTCGCCCGGTTTCCTGATTTCGAAACCGGCGCATGTCTTGGTCCCGTGGGCTGCCATATCCCATCCTCGTCGCCAATTTAGTGTAAGGGACCAAAGACAATGAAACAGCCGAAGGGTTGGCTTAACACAGGTTTATTGCATGATGATCCGGAGGAACATGAGGTAATGGCGGATGGTTAGCTCAATATATACAGCTGGCTATACATTTGAATGTGGCTCGTCGACAGACTATTGGTTGCTGCCTGCGTGACGTCGTAGGAGGTCACGCCCTTCTTGACCAGGTGAAGAGGTGGCGGGGAATCTTCCCGCGCTGCTGAACCAGGTGAATATGATCCATGAGAGCTGGACGCTCGCTACTGCCCTCTGGTGGTCACTAGCTCGCGTCCCCTTATTAGGTTTACATTGATACAGCTGATGGTTATAATGTTGCACACAGAAAAGTTACATTGATAACACATGGCAGAGGTACATTGTTAAAGGCACAGCTTTACAGAACATAACAGCTGCCATAAATCTGGAGTGACTTGATGGCACAACAAGAAGAAGCATCCTTTAATATGTATAGAATATATTTTCTTAATCCAGAGAAGCTGCCCCTTTTGGGACCTGCCTCCCAATCACTCCATTGATGAATGGGAACAACCTACCCATATCATTCTGGAATCTGGATGAAATGGTCTCACAACGGAACACTCTCTAGTCTAGATGATAATGTGCATTACTTCATTTCCTTTAAAATGCAGTAAATCAGTCTTACTGCACTGGGAGGCTCATTCTGCCAAGTGGACCTTCACCCCTAAGTCCTCCATTGACGGCATCACTGAATATACAGCTCTAATTTTAAAATGCATTTTTGCAAAGGGAACAAGAGATGGGAGGAGGATGAACAGTGCATGCTAATTTAGAAAGGTACTGTACGGTATTTTAATCTATTTTCCAGTCCTAGTGGAGATTAATCTTACCTACCTTTACCAAGACACACAGATGATGAATTATAGGCTAAACAACTATAGAATTTTTTTTTAAAAAAAATCCATCTCTGCACCAACTGCATGTGAAATATTACTGTGTGTTTTCATTTGAGTCCTTTTTATTACGTTTCCCCCTCACAATTTGCTTATAAGATTCATTTCCTTACACAATGTTTGGCATAATGCGCACTCAAGAAGGTATTCACCATTGTATTAGCTCCCAATGTTTGCTCTTCAGTGTATCCATTATCTTGCATAATAGCAGTGCACTGCCACTGGACAGCTCCACTTCGTCATATCAATGCTTAGGGTAAGAAATACAAGGAGGTCTCAATGCTAAATGGGTTAATTGGCCTATGAATGTTAGAGTTTAGCTCCTCAACAATATTTGGAAGAACACACGCTCTTTACCCCAATGTGTAAATGGTGCCTGTTGTGTTCTGATGGTTTTACTGTACACATGGATTGAAATGTATCTGAGACAATGTAACCTTCAGCTGTATCATATAAGCCCTGTAATAGGACGCGAGCTAATGACCACCAGCTGGCAGCAGCGAGCGTCCAAGCTCTCTTGGTCCGAACTCATCAAAGGCAACAGCGCGGGAAGTTTTCCCGCCACTACCTACACCTGGACAAGAAGGGCGTGACCTGAAATGACGTCACGCAGACAGTAGCCAATGGGCTACCATGGCACCACGTTCAAATGTATTACTGCTGTATATAAAGAGCTATTGATCCGCCATTACCTCATGTTCCCTCTGTCCACGATGCAATAAACCTGAGTTAACCCAGCCCGAGGCTGTGTCCCGTGTCTTGGTTTGCATACACTAAATTGGCGACGAGGATGGGATGATGGATCCCCATGGAACAGCCAGGGCACAGAGCGGGTTCAACATCACCAAACCGCAAGACTGGGAGCTGCTTGAGATGGACTTCCAGGCGGCACTGGTGGAACTCAGAGTCAAACAAGACGACGAGGAGAGGAAGAGGGCCATCCTCACCAGAATGCTCGGAATGGAAACCAAGCGGACGCTGGTGGGCATAATCGCTCCGAAGAAGGTGAGCGACTTTAAGGCGAGCGACATCATGAAGCTGCTGCGAGAGCGGTTCTGCCCCTCGAGGGCAATGTTTCCCGCTCGGAGCGCGTTTTGGAGGCGAGTCCAAGCGCCAGACGAGTCGGTTGAGGCATTCGTGGCCGCCATGAGGATAGCCGCCGCCCCCTGTAAATGGGGCGACATCCTGGAGATGATCCTCAGGGACGGCGTGTTATGTGGCCTGAAAGACAAGGAGGTGCAGCGCAGCTTGATGAATAAGGAGCCGCCACCCACGCTGGCCGAAGTCATAGAGGCCGCGGAAGCCGCAGAGTCCACGAATGCCGGAGTGGACGAGATGCATCAGTGGCGTGAGTGGCGTCCTAAAGCCGGCAAGGCGGAAAATTCGGTGCACGGGAAGGCCGGACAGTCGGTGCACGCGACTCGGCGGGCCTCAAAGTCGTCTACGGAAGGCAGCGACGGCGAGGAGGTCCAGAAGGTCCGGAAGGGCGGTCGACGCTGCGAGGGTTGCGGAGCGGCCCACGAGCGCGCGAGATGCCCGTTCAGGAAGGCCGAGTGTTACACCTGCGGCCGTCGGGGGCACATCGCCAAGGCGTGCAGAAAGCGGAAAGAGGGCCGGAGGCAATCACAAGACCGCGCGGCCAGGCCGGACCGTCCAGCAAGGCCCAAAGATGGCGCCCAGACCACGAGGAAGCAGGACGGCGTGGGCCGCGTCTCGGACAGCAGCGAGGACGACGCCTCAGTGTTCAGCGTGTCCGCGGGACAGTCCCATTACTTCGTTGAGGTATTAGTACAAGGGGCCCCTATTAAGATGGAAATTGACTCGGGGTCCTCCTTTTCCATAATTCCCCAGAAAGAGTTCCTGAAAATCGACCCCCACGTGCGGCCAAAGCTTAAAGCGTTGAGGTCCACACTACGGGACGTACAGGGAAACAACATTCCGGTATTGGGGGTTGGGAAGTTTCGGGTCAATTTTAAGAGACATTCTGCGGAACTGCCCCTAGTTGTCCTGAAAGGGGGAAGCTGTAGCCTCCTGGGAACACAGTGGTTTCAGCCCTTAGGGTTGTTCATAGGGGGGGTCCATACCGTGGGGGGAGACCCAATACAAGCGGTTTGCGATGCGCATCCCGCCGTTTTTGAGAAAGGACTCGGAAAGTTCAAGGGACCCCCTGTAGCTTTCGACATAGACCCGGAGGTCCGCCCGATAAGACTCAAACCACGCAGGGTGCCGTTTGCACTCAAGGACAAGATAGAGGCGGAATTGGACAAACTGGTGGGCCAGGGGATTCTTATTCCTGTTGATTCCGCGGAGTGGGAAACTCCAATTGTAACGGCTCTAAAGGCTAACGGGGAGGTGCGCATTTGCGCAGATTATAAGTGTACAATTAACAAGGCGATCCGCCCTAATGCATACCCGGTGCCAGTGATAAGCCACCTTTTGGCCAGGCTAAATGGGGGAAAGTGTTTCGCTAAGCTCGATTTGGCACAAGCCTATCAGCAACTTCCTGTGACCCCCGCCACGGCCGCGGCACAAACGATAGTTACACATAAGGGAGCGTTCCAGGTGTCGCGGTTACAGTTCGGCGTGAACTCGGCACCCGGTCTTTTTCAATCGCTCGTGGAACGCCTCCTAAAGGGCCTGGAGGGGGTGTTGCCTTATTTGGATGACGTGTTGATAACAGGGGGGAGTGAGGCTGAACTAGCGAAAAGGTTGGACAAGGTACTGACCGTGTTCGAGAAAGCGGGGCTGAGATTGAGGAAGGATAAATGTGTTTTTTTCGAAACAGAGGTCGAGTTTTTAGGGTTCCGAATCACACCCGAGGGGATTAAGCCGTCTAAATCCAAGGTAGCAGCCATTAAAAAGGCCCCTCGCCCCACATCCAAGACCGAGCTGCAATCTTTCCTGGGGCTCCTAAATTTTTACCATACATTCCTCCCGCGGAAGGCGTCCGTGGCCGAACCGCTCCATCGGTTGCTGAAAAAGGAGGAGCCGTGGATGTGGGGTGACGAGCACGAGAGGGCGTTCAAGGAGCTAAAGCAACTCCTAACATCTGAGGCAATCCTGACGCATTTCGACCCCAAACGGCCTGTGGTCCTAGTTTGTGATGCATCCCCGGTGGGGGTGGGGGCGGTGCTTTGCCACGTGTTGGAGGACGGAAGGGAGGCCCCGGTAGCGTTTTACTCAAGGTCCCTGTCCCAAGCGGAGCGAAATTACGCACAAACCGACAGGGAAGCATTAGCAATCGTATCGGGGACCAAAAAATTTCACGATTTTTTGTATGGCCGCCCGTTCAAAATCGTGACCGATCACAAACCGCTGTTAGGGATTTTCACGGCACACAAGCCAACGCCGCAGATCCTGTCCCCGAGAATGCTGCGATGGGCTATTTTCCTCAACGCGTACCAACATGAGTTGGAGTACAGGCCCGGAAAGGAGATCAGCCATGCTGATGCGCTTTCGAGATCCCCTTTGCCATTGTCGGACGCCCAAAAGGCGAGAGCAGAAAAGGACCGCCAGGTGTTGCTAATTGAGGTTTTAGACGCTCCCCCAATAGTGCCAGCCGACATTGCTAGGGCGACAGGCAAGGACAGGACACTGGCGAAGGTTTGCTCATGGGTGCAAAAGGGGTGGCCGGGTTCGTCCCCGAGTACGGAGTTCGACCCGTTCTTTAGGAAAAAGCTAGAGTTGTCCCTAGAAAGGGGGTGCCTTCTGTGGGGCCAACGGGTGGTGGTCCCTGCGCCCCTGCGGACGAGGGTGCTCGAACTGCTGCACGTCAGCCACCCGGGCATAGTTCATTCAAAGGCGCTGGCCCGGAGTTACTTCTGGTGGCCGCAGCTGGACACGGATATTGAGCACATGGTTGGCACTTGCGAGGCTTGCCAGGGGTCCCGCCCTGAGGCGGCCCGTCTTCCACATAGGGAATGGGACACAGCACGGGGACCATGGTCCAGGGTGCACGTAGATTTCGCTGGCCCATTCCGAGGAGCCATGTTTCTCCTAGTCGTGGATGTGTTCTCCAAGTGGCTGGAGGTTATCCCGGTAAAAAGCACGTCCTCCGCCACGACAATTAGCCGGCTACGGAGAGTCTTTTCCACGTTCGGTTTACCCGACACTTTAGTCAGCGATAACGCTAGTTGTTTCACCTCCGCTGAGTTCGGGGCATTCATGGAGACAAACGCCATTCGGCATATCACGTCCGCACCGTTTCACCCGGCCACGAATGGCCAAGTGGAACGGTTGGTGCGTACAACAAAGGAGGCGCTGCGGCGCATGGGCCCGGGGGACCTGAATCACCAAGTGTGCCAATTCCTCTTAGCGTATAGGGTGACCCCTTTGGCATCCGGCTACTCGCCGGCAGAGCTCTTGATGCGGCGAAAACTGACCACGCTCCTGTCCAGGCTAGACCCAACGAGAGTCGAGGATAAAGGGAAAAACGTGGGGTTGGCAGTCTCGAAAGGTTTCGCTGCCGGTGACCCTGTTCACTGCAGGAACTATTCCAGCGCAGGGCCAGCCTGGGTACCAGGGACGGTTGTAGAACAGACGGGGCCAGTGTCGTACCGGGTCGAGACGAACACCGGCCTCCTCTGGAGGAGGCACGCAGATCAACTGAGGCACCGAGTGATTGGGCCAGTCAGTGGAGCTCAGCAACAGGATTCAGCGTTAGGGTTCTCCCCCACCCGCTTAACCCAAGGGGGAGACAGCAGTGGACAACAGTCCCAAGCATGGGGGGAAGGAAGCAGAAGCAGCGGCCCCGACTCGTATCCCTTTGATACGCCAGCTCTAGCAGGGGCCGGGGAAGGGGGAGAGGAGTTCGCGACCGCTGCCCCCGATAGTGATTTTGATTTTGATTTGGCGAGCCGGGGGGGTTTTCAGGAGTGTTCCCCCACCCATCCAAGCGAGAAGAGGGGTTTTTCGTTAGCCCCCAGTGCCCCCGGTTCCTCCCTAAGAAAGAGCACACCTCCCAACAGCGCCGCGGAGCCGCGGAAAGTCACTAACGAGTCTCCCTCTCATATTGCAGGACAGGAGACCAGGGGACAAAGAGAAGGTAGCAATCCCAGGGAGAGGCAGCCCGCACCGAGACCCCAGCGTGTTCGAAATAAGCCATCTTGGCTGAGAGACTTTGTCTCATAAGGGGGGGGGAGTGTGTTAAGGTGGGCTCGAGACTTTGTCTCGTCCTAGGGGGGAGGGATGTTGTGTTCTGATGGTTTTACTGTACACATGGATTGAAATGTATCTGAGACAATGTAACCTTCAGCTGTATCATATAAGCCCTGTAATAGGACGCGAGCTAATGACCACCAGCTGGCAGCAGCGAGCGTCCAAGCTCTCTTGGTCCGAACTCATCAAAGGCAACAGCGCGGGAAGTTTTCCCGCCACTACCTACACCTGGACAAGAAGGGCGTGACCTGAAATGACGTCACGCAGACAGTAGCCAATGGGCTACCATGGCACCACGTTCAAATGTATTACTGCTGTATATAAAGAGCTATTGATCCGCCATTACCTCATGTTCCCTCTGTCCACGATGCAATAAACCTGAGTTAACCCAGCCCGAGGCTGTGTCCCGTGTCTTGGTTTGCATACACTAAAGTGCCAGTTTAAAGGCTCTTGAGTAGAAGACCTGTGAGAACCACTAGCAATAGGCATTAATAAAAACACTGGAGATCTACTTACTAGTCAGTGGAGACTGGGCAGGACTGGGTGGACCAACGTTTTGACTGCCGATAAAGTGGTTTCATATTTGCCACTTTACATGATGAAGAAAATGGTAATGCTTTAGCCCACTTCTCTTTATTCAGCATTTTCATGGATATGAAAACTAAATAAGACACTTCAGCCATTAGCCAAGAAATACTCCCCCCTTTTAGAGAGGAACAATTACAAGCCAGGTAAATTGTTCCCCTATCACTGCAAGATGGTCAACAAACATACCAGTTATATAAGGACTGTAGTGGCTCAAGAGGTTAAGATGCTGACTGGGAGGTGGAAGGTCAGCAGTTTGATTCCCAAGTACTGCAGGGCGGAATGAGCTCCCGTCTTTGTCCCAGCTCCTACCAACCTAGAAGTTCGAAAGCAAGAAATTGCAAGTAGATAAATAGGGACCACTTCAGTGGGAAAGTAACAGCATTCCTTGCACTCTGGTGTCTAGTCATGCTTGTCACATGACCACGGAAATGTCTGCAGAAAGCAGACAGCGTTGGCTCTTTGGCTTTGAAACAGAGACGAGCACTGCACCCTAGAGTCGGATACGACTGGATTTCGAGCAAGGGAAACCTTATACCATTTAGTCTTTAAGATGCCACAATGATTTTGTATTCCCCCCATTTTGTTTTATTTACTTCCTGATAAACATGCCATGGTGAATGATACCATGTTCAACATTAGATGGAGTATCTGTGTGAGGATGTGCCTAGAGCATCAGACTGGAACCTAGGAGACCCCACCAAGCCATGAAAGTCACTATAATTGATGGCTCTATTTCTGCTTGACTTGCATACAGTTAACATTTGTGTAGTCACTGCAATCTACTTATCCTCATATGGGTGAAGGTGGGGGATGGGGATTAAAGAACCTGAGCTCCCCAAATATTCATTTCCCATCAGCTATGGCAAGTATGATCAATGATTAGGGGATGTGGGATATAGTCTAATATCACCTGGAAAGCCAACATTTCCTCATTCTTATTATAAGCTTTAAACCTCTCCAGGCCTTGACTTCTTGGGTCTCCCCTGCCCAAAGACTCCAACCTGTAGGTTTCCAAAAGCCCTGTCCAGCCCAAGGCTGCAAGTACCTGGGTTCCTGCCTAAGGAAGTCCCATCAAAAATTAAATAGGAGAGAATGAAACATCCAGTAGCATGAAGATTGGCTAAACTCTTATCTTACCCCTTTTAAAGATTAGGCAGGTAGTTGAATCAACATAGTTTATTTCTTCAGGTTCATAGGTAGCTCAAGATACAAATAGGATCAATATAGGCTAATCAAAATACATCAAGGTTTCCACATAACAGGCCTTCCTCACCCAAAGAAACATAATCTAACTATTTCTAAGTTACCACCAGGGGAGTTGCTAATCCTCCATCTTGGTGGATTCCCCTCACCATGAGGTCTCTCTCAAGCAAAAAAGGAAAAAGGCCTGAACTGCCCTCCCCAATCATCATCACAATAAAATTGCAAGAGGAAGTCAAGAGGCCCACCCTCAATACAGGGGCAAAACAGCTCCTCTACAAGCAGTTTAAGAAACAGAGAAATGCCATGTTTGATGACTAGTGACCTATTATTACACTTATTGAGCCCTACCCATCATAGATAGATAGATAAATCTTTATTGTCATTGTCCCCTTGCGGGAACAATGAAATTTCTCGGTTGCTATATATCAACTCGAATAAGGCATATCCCTTAATTTAAAAACAGCTACAGAAACACCAATTAAGATAGTACCATACAGTACAATTTAAAAATTTGAAATCTAAAAATTTTAAAATTTTAAAATAAGATAAGATGACTTCAGAGCCCAGAGTTTCCATTTAAGGCAAAAATTGCTCTAGAGAAGAAACTGTTCTTGAGATGGCTCGTTTTTACCTTCATTGTTCTATATCTCTGTTCCGATGGCAGAAGCTCAAAGAAGCAGTGGCCAGGATGTGATGGGTCTCCTATTATATCTAATGCTTTTCTGTGGCACCTGAGGTTGTAATTTTGTTCTAAAGTGGAGAGTGGATAGCCAATAATACTCTCTGCTGTTTTAATAATTCTGTGCAACATTATCCTATCCCGATGAGTACTACTCCCATACCACACACATAAGCCATAAGTGAGCACGCTCTCAATAGCGCAGCGATAGAAGGCAAGTAGCAGCTTTTGTGGAAGATGTTTTTTCCTTAGAGTTCTCAAAAAATACAGTCTCTTTCTTCGCAAGCCCCCTTGTGTTGGCACTCCAGGACAGATCCTCCTGTATCTCAATGCCCAGAAATCTGAACGTTGCTACCCTCTCCACACAGGTTCCGTCAATCAAAAGTGGCTGGACATTGGTTCTCTGCCTCCTAAAATCAACCACAAGCTCCTTTGTTTTCTTTATATTGAGGAGCAGATTATTGGTTCTGCACCACTTTGTCAACCGCTCCACTTCATCTCTATAGGCCGTCTCGCTCTCCTTATCAGAGATGAGCCCGATCACAGTTGTGTCATCTGCAAATTTGACAATCCTATTGCTAGGGTGGACAGAGACACAGTCAAACGTATAGAGAATATAAAGGAGCGGGCTAAGCACACATCCCTGTGGTGTTCCTGTATTTGTACTAAAAATATTAGAGGTATCATCATGCCATGATTATTGCTATCCATGATAATGTCTGCTAGCACAGACAAAGTGCAGAAGTTGAAGTGCCACGTACATTGCCTTGAGCTTGTTGGAGGATTTAAATACAACAGAAAAATAAATGTTACTGATACTTAGGATAAACAAAAGGTCTGAATGACTTGTAGACTTGTAAGTAACTTACTAAGGAGAATGGCAGCATTAGTGTGAGCAGTGACCTGAACAGATGGTAACCCAGATAACTGTAATTTCCAATGAGCATGGTTTAGAACGAAGAGTGTGCTTTAGACTCAGTTGAATCCCAAACAAAATCAGACTGATGGGGAAAGATCTGGAAGGTGGCTTCTAAAGGAACAAAATTCTTCAAAAATTGATTGGATCAGAATATGGATCTTTTCAAAGCTTTATTAGCAATTTAGATTTGGAAATTTCTAGAAATCCAGATGGTGTTTGAGAAAAATCTGACACCCACCTCTTCATATAAATAGCCAGAGAAGAGAGACAGTATTGCTTTTATGATTCTAATCACAGCAGGTTTTATAAGAGCTTTTTGAACTATGTTCTTTGGAGAAAGAAAGTTGAAGTGCTGTATTGTTTTAGTAGTTAGTGCTCCACTCATTCTTCTAGGTGCATGGATATTAAAGGGGTTATGTGGCATCTACAGGACCTACCAAGGTGTAAGATTGAATGCTGGCTTAGAAAATGCTGGATGTTCATGTCTTTCTGTCTGTCGCTGAATCCACTGCTATCCTTTTGCACTTATTATAGACCTTGGAATCTGCTGAGCAGAAAAATAAAATCTCTTAAACCATTTCAAATTAATCATACATAATACTCTCTATATGCATGCTCTTGCAATTCTATAGGTTGTTTGTTTATGATGTATGCATTTTCATGCATGCAAAATGGAAAAAATAAGAGAGGGAAGATAGCAATTTTTCATTTTAAAGCATCACTATTCATCACTTTAAAGCAGTGTTTCCCAACCTTTGGTTTGTGGACTTTGGTTACCAGAAGCATAAGTCAATATATTGGCTGATCAGTGCTTTTGGGAATTGACTTAGGCTTTTGGGAATTGAAGTCCAAGAATCAAAGGTTGGGAAACATTCCTTTAAATAATCCCATTGCATCCCATCAAATAAATAAAGAGGTCAGACACAAGTGGTGGGTTGAAAGGGACACAAATCTATTGATAACTTAGCCTGCAGTGGGACCTTCCACTATTGTGTGATATAGGTCCTAGAAGTACCATGTCAGGAATGGGGGGAGGTGGTCTCACAGGTACCAGGGGGTCCCCAGACTTGAGGTACCCATGCGGGGTCATCCCTCTAGGTTCAGCGGCCCGCCTACCTCGAGAACACCCTCCCTTGCTCCATTTAACTGGGAATGGGAAAGATGGCACTTCTGCACCTTAGGCAGGAATGTGGTAGCAAGTATGGTACCAAGGCTGAGTAACAGTCTGTTATATTGCTACTTTCCCACATACACACAGAGAGTGAACTTGGCCCGGGAAGCTGCCCTGCTCGAAGATAGCTGTTACCTTCAAAGGCTGAGATACCCCGGCAGATAATATTCCCAGGCTGATGATTGAAGCAGGTGTTCCTCCCTTTCGGATCACCATGGCAACCTTATCTCCCCAAAGTAAATGTCCCTTTGAGAAAGGTTGCGCCTCAAGGCTGAGCCAGTGTGAAGATGTAGCCTTTAGCTTGGCCACAGTCCCTTATCTTGGCTCCTCTCCACTCCGCAAACACTCCCTCCTTCTGATGGTCAAAGACGAGGCTTTCTCGATGTCTTTGAGGCTTTTTATTGAAGAATAATAATCATCCAAATAATTTGCAGGATATACATCGAAGCAATAATCTATTCTACTCTAATTTAACAATCTAAGAAAATAAAGAAAATAGCTAACTTCACTAAGAAAGCATTTCTTCTCTATGGGCTTGAAAGCTCCCATTAGGATTTCTTCCCTATGAGTCCATGATGCTGATGTGAAAGAACGTAGGCTCAAGCCTACCCTGGGATAGGTCCCCCTGAACTCACAATTTCTGGTGTTTAAATATGTTTTTAGGGTCCTCATACCTTGCCTCCGGAATGTTAAGCATGTGAAATTACCTCATTTTTTTGACTAAGTGTCGTTTACCCAAGCAGGTGTTAATGATGTAATCAAATTCCCAGGCATGGGATGATGTAACATCTAATTATCAGGTGTCTGTGCAGGTGGTGTTGTCACCCTGTCCCCAGTTGTTGGATATCCCATAACCCACTTCTATGTGAAAGTCACCTTTCTCCTTTCTCTAAGGTGGTGGGTGATTGACCAATTGTAACCTTGGGAATCCCCCTTGTTATGCAAGTGTGAGGTCCCTCACAGGCATCTAAGTGATTGGCATGACTACTTAGCAACCTAAATACTTAGTGACGTATTATTGTGTGGCATGTGTTTGGTATGCAGATGACATCAATGTCTCCCTTTGAGAGTTAGCTATCCTCAAACCTACAGAGAATATACTATATGAATCTTAACACTTAATAAATGTAAAGAAAATTAAAATATGAAATCATCCCTTGTGATTATCATGACAACCCAGAGATGAGTCTTAAAAAAAAGCCAGTCTGTCCATTTACAGTTGCATTTTCTCTCTCTCGCTTTTCTGTAATTTGCTTCTCAAAGAGAAAGAGCACAGGCCCATATTAGAACTGTTGGCGTTAGCACTATTTTGATCAGCAAATCTCTTCAGGGTTCATTAAAGTCAAGTTTCCTAGAAACCTCCCTCCTCCCTCCCTCTCATTTTTTAAAAAATCTGCCATCCTAATTGCTGACTGGTTAAGCATCAACACAAACCACTTATGACAGCTGACAAAGATTTTTATCTGAGGTGTGAAACAGCAGGCACTATCTTCTTCCACCTAATTGTTGCCAGAATGGGAGGAAATATATCACATGAAGCTGGCTTCTTGACTGCTTCAAGTTGAAACCTTTATAAGTAGAGAGTTTAGGGTCTTAGTGCTTGAGCGAATGATCGCAGGGCAAAAAGATAGCAGAGCTCTTTGCTTCACTTAGAGGCAGATTGCCATGGCATGTTGAGGAAATGACTTTCTATCAAAACTGGAAAAGATTTCTTGTCTTTCTACACTCAAATCAGATTGCAAAAGTCAGTGATGCAATTAGGAGTGGACTCCCTCACTGCCAATCCCCCCCCCTAAGAATGACAGGGAAAGGAAAACAAAGACCAACAGACCCAGTGTCAGCTCTTGGGGACATGAAAGGAGCCTCATTTGGGCATTCCCTGAGTGGAGTTTCTTCCGCAAAAATCCTTTCAACCCAGAATAATTTCTGACATGAAATTACTATTAGTACCTCCACTGATATGGGAGCAGAGGAACTTGGTGCACTTGATGTTGCTTGCTGTAACATGCTTCCTTCTTGTATTAAAAAAACCCAAAACAGAATTGCTAGAGTTCAGACAGGCAGATGATCATGGGGATACACAAGGCTGGTTGCCAGTATCCTATTCAATATTTACATGCCCAGAACTCAAAATGCAGTAGTTACTACAGCAGTCTAATGAATTGTCAATGGCAAGTCTGATCATTAGATTGGTCCATGCATGGTTAGCATAAATACAATTGGCCTAATTATTGTAATAATTGCATTGTATTAGATTGGTCTATGCATGGTTAGCATAAATACAATTGCATTGTATTTATGCTAATCATGCATAGACCAATCTAATACAATGCAATTATTACAATAATTAGGCCACCCTTGCTCGAAAACCAGTCATATCCTACTCTAGAGTTCAGTGTTTATCTCTGTTTATATCTAAAGAACCAGTGCTGTTGCATCTGCAGACATTTCCATGGATGTATGGCAGGCATGACTAGACACTGGAGTGCACAGAATGCTGTTTACCTTTCCACTGAAGTGATACCTATTTAGGTAAAGGTAAAGGTTTCCCTTGCTCAAAAACCAGTCATATCTGACTCTGGGGTTCAGTTCTCATCTCTGTTTCAAAGCCAAAGAGCCAGCGCTGTCTGCTTCTGCAGACATTTCTGTGGTCATGTGTCTACTTGCAATTTCTTGCTTTATAACTGCTAGGTTGGCAGGAGCTGGGACAGAGATGGAAGTTTACTCCGTCATGCAGCACTTGGGTCTTGAACTGCTGACATGCCAAACTTCCAATTGTCAATTCAGCGTCTTAACCACTAAGCCTCTGCAGTCCCTTATTACAATAATTACAGCTGGTATAAAACCTTTTAAAATGTTTTAAAGTGTATATTATTCCTTACTAGCATGGCTATCCGCCTTTGGCTGGGTGGGGTTTGAGGGGTGGTGGTGTTGGGTGACATACAGGAGTGTGTGTCTTCAGGTGTGGTCTCTGTTGTAGCTGCGCCCAGTGTGGTGTGGGCTGCCACAGGGGCTGCTGATGCCACTGCCGGCCAAGAGCACCTCAGCGCGCAGTGCGGTGTGGGCGAACCCACAGACACTGGTCCTGCCGTTCCCAGCTCAGAGACAGTAGGACAAATTTATGGGCAGAATGAGGGAGGGAAGGAAGGAAGTAGGGGGGTTAGGATGTTGGGAGGGAAGTAAGTTGGGCGGGAAGGAAAGAAGGAAGGGGAGAATGATGGAAGGAGGTGGGGATGGAAGGAGGGAGGGATGAAGGGAGAGAAAGAAAGGAAGGAAGGAGGGAAGGAAGTGAGGGAAGCAATGACGGAAGAAAGTAGTGAGAGCCATAAAGGAAGGTGGGATGGGGCAAGGAAGGGAAGGAAGGAGGGATGGAGAAAAGGTCCGTGAAAGTAGGACAATGGGATGGGAAGAAGGTTGTAGTGAAGGAAGGGAGTTAGGTGGGAGGAATTTTGGAGGTAAGGGAGGAGGGAGTGAAGTAAGTAAGTAAGGGGGAAGGGAGAAAAGAGGAAAAGATGGAAGGAGGGACTCAGGTTGGTCACTTGCCCTGCTGCCTCCTTGACCCAAGGTGACGTTCCCCCTTCTGTTCGATCCTGCGTGTTGTTGTCATCACGGGTGGGGGCCCCTGCTGGGCTGGCACCGTCTGTGTCTGTGCTGACCTGGGCAGATGCGGCCCAGCTTCTTTGGTGGGCACGGCTTCTGTCGCCTGCACAGTTGGTGCCTCTGGCGGGTCCATGCTGGAAGGCAGCTGCTGGCGCGGGGCTTCCACATCAGCCATTCTTCATGTGGCTTATGCCCAGATCCATGGGCACTGCGAGGGCTCCTGTTCTGCATGTGGCATTTGTTTATTTTTTGGGTCATGCAGAGACTCTGCTGCACATGGAATTCCCTTTTCCCCTGTGCGCGCATCTCAATGGCGACAGCACATGGACCTTTCTCTTAGTTTGTGCATGGACAGTTATTTTTCATATTGGTGGGGCATATGCCCCACCCTTGGCCTCCAGACCCTCGCAGGGCTGATCTCCATTACAAAAGATAGGTGTTTGCAGAGCATTATGGGATAGGCTTCAGGGGTGTGGAAACACATTCGGCACACATACGGCCACATCCTTTCCTTATAGGTATAGATTTGCGATCTACTTTCAGAAGATAGTAAAGTGGCAAAAACAGATTCTGTTATATTTCTGTAGTCATAATGAGGTCATGATTGAATTGAGAGCTAATCGGTATGTTACAGGAAGCTCATCATTAGAAGTTGGAAACATATAAGTGGTCCACACTTGTGACTCAGACAGATCTTCATGACTGAATAATCATACTTGGCAAAGAAGCTTATGTTTTTATCCCAAAGACCATTCTGAAAACAAAGCAAACAAATTTGTAAACTGTGGGAGGTGTGAAAAGTTCCTGCTGTGATTCTCAGGAAGGCATTATGTAGGCCTCTCTTCCACATCCCCATTCTACTTAGAAATTCATTAGGCCTTCATTTGTTTAATTCAAAGATCTACACCAGCTCCTATAAACATGTTCAACTTGCAGTGTTTATGTGATCAGAAACCCAGATAAGCTGAATATGCTTGCAGGCTCCACTTCAGAGATTTGTGTTAAATGGATAAAGATCCCTTTTCTTTTTGGGTGAGGTGGGGACATAAAATAAAGCTTTAACCAAATTCACGCATAAGGTATGACTAGGGTTAAATCTTCTTCAAATTTTGGGAGTAATGCATTAGAAGTAATGATATTGTCCATGACAAGTTACTTATGGAGCAAGGATATTGTTACCATTCAACAATTAACCTACCCTCTGGTGACATCATTAAATTATGAATGCAGCAAATAAAGTTTTGGGTATTGCAATTTATTTATTTGACTTGTACTCCACCCATCTGGGATACACTCCCACTCTGGGCAGCTCACAATGTTAAAAAAGAGCAGAACAGACACCACAAAACCACAGACCCCCCCAGTCCAATCAGCATCAAGGACCACTAGTCTGAGTGGCCAACGATGGGAGGGTCTCTTATTTAAGCTTCAACAAGCTGCCAAAGGCCTCCTCAAAAAGAAAAGTTTTCAGTTGCTTCTTAAAGGTCCCTAAAGAGTCAATCAAACGCAGCTCCCCAGGAAGGACATTCCAGTTAGCCAGAACCGCCACTGAGAAAGCCCTGCAATGGGTAACGGACTTTCTAGCAAACCTGGGAGTTGGTACTTGGAGCTCAGTTGTAAGAAGAGAGCGGGCGAAGTGGGCCTGATTTCTGAGGGGTAGACAAGTAACATTGCACCTGAAACATTGCTTTTGTGAGCTATTTTTTCATTTTTAAATGCCATTCTTTATAATGATCAAAAAGGCACTACAGAAATTCACCAATGATGTGCAGAAAAACTAAGTATTAATCTTTGAATGAAATGTAAGCAATCATGCTAATACTGTAAACCATACCTGTCAAGTTTTGGATTTGAAAATAAGGGAAATTTTTGGCCACACCCTTCTGTGGTTGTGGCCAAATCTGTAGACGTGGCCAAATATAGCCATGTGACTTGCTGGGCTCTAGTCATGCCTGCCACATGGCCATGAAAATGTCTGCAAACACAGACAGCACTGGCTGTTTGGCTGTAAATGGAGATGAGCACTGCACCCTAGAGTTGGATACGGCTGGCAGATTTTACTTTCTTAGGATCAAAGATCGCTGCAGATGGGGATTGCAGCCATGAAATAAAAAGGTGACTGATGCTTGGGAAACAAGCTATGAGAAACCTGGGGAACATAGTTAAAAGTAGAGACATCACCTTGCAAACAAAAAATTGCATAGTCAAAGCAATGGTATTCCCGGTGGTAATGTGTGGGTGTGAGAGCTGGACCATTAGGAAAGCTAAGTGCAGAAAAATAGATGCCTTTGAAATGTAGTTTTAGAAATAGGTCGATCCTAGAAGAAATCAACCATGACTTCTCATTAAAGGTCAAATAGTAAAGATGACGCTAAAGTACTTTGGACATCAAATGAGAAGAGAGGATTCACTTGAGAAGGCCTTGATGCTGGGAAAGGTGAAGGGCAAAAGAAGAAGGGGGCAGCCAAAAATAAGATGGCTAGATGGTATTGTAGATGTAATGGGCACAGAGCTGTGTGGGCCAAAGAACCCTTTTCCCATCTTCTTGGGGGACTTTTGTTTTGTTTTCTTTCTTGTTTACTCATTTTTAATTATTATTTTTTCCTGGGAAGCAAAGAGCATAATAGTAAACCAGCCCCTAGGGTTACCAACTGCTTGTAAGCAGCTTGGCTTTAATGAACTAGCCCTGCACATGGCTAGACACCCATGTGTGGAGGAGCAAGGGATTAATTCCTCCAAATTAACCAATCTATTTGTTCCTCACTGCAACCAAATGAAGCACCAACACCTGAGAATGTAGGATCCAGTTTAAGGAAGGGAATTAGTAAAGTAAAAAGCAACCTCTGTAGTTTCCAAGCCTCCCAGCAGCTGAGGAGTTAATCTCCCGCCAGATGGTTTGTTAGAAGGTGGGGTACTCTCTCTCTCTCTCATATAGTGATCAAGCCACACACCCCCTCCCAAATTAACTCTAGAACAGAAACGAAAGCCTCCATCCAGGAGGCAGGGCAGAAACAGCTCAATAAACCATGAGAGTGAGAGAGAAGTCTCTACCCCAGACCAAGAGCTGATTTGCCCCTGCATATATGAAATATCGCTCACCTAGAGTAGACTCCTGCCCCATGGTGGCTCCAACCAGCAGTAGCAAAAATGAAGCCTCCATGACCATGTGGCAGGGAAATGAAAGAGAAACTACAGAAGGGCCCCCCCACCTTCTCTCCTTCCACAAACGAAAAGCCACACAGCGGCCTCTGGTGGCAGGAAAAACATACTGCAGCTTCGCCTGTGAGGGCTCCAGTCAGGATTTTTTTAAAAAATAAGGGATATTATGGGGAAATTAATAAAATGGGAGGGGGCGGGAAGAGGGGTAAAAATAAGGGGTTTCCCCCGGGAAAAACGGGATACTTGACAGGTATGCTGTAAACTATTTCTTTAGGGTATACGATAATGAGTAACAAATAGAAAGCAAATTTCCAGACCTTGATTTTCTTCTGTCACCCATGCTACAAATAGACACATTTGTATCATACACACTACTACTGATACACACTACAAACTGATATATTACCTATTATGTTATCCAGTTGGGTTTTTTGTTTATGTTTAATTTTGTGCTGTTATTGATTTTTTTATTTGTTTGCACATTGACCAGAGTGGGTGGGATAGATAGATAGATAGATAGATAAATATTTTCTTTCCCACCATTTGAAAAACCAGTGATGCCACCCTAAGCATATAAGAAGCTGAGCCAACACAGTTAACTTTTAAAGAAGGCTTGCCTCAAATAACTTTTTTCTATCAACAAAAAGGGCATTAATAAAAGCCTTTGGTGAGCAAATTTATCTCTTTGATGCCTTTCTATTTCTTCCTTTTTTGCCTCCCTACCAACTTACTAGGAGAGCCAGTCAAGCATTCAGAGTACAGTAATTAATGGCATAAAGATGAATAAGAATTTCTAGAGGCTAATAGTTGGGATAACCTAATTTAGGAGAACAGGTCGCTGCTGCCTTTATTCTCAGACGGGTCCAGTTTAATACAGATTACCAGGCAAGGGTAAAAGGCAGATTGTTTCAGTGATACTGAATGGGGGAGAAATCCCCAGTCTCCCACCTCCACTCATACCTCACAATACTATTTATGGTTTCAGGTCCTGCCCTCCATTCTTGCCATCAGATGATGGCCTATATCATTAATAGTGATAACAATGCTAATATTCCAGGAGCACACATCTTTTCAAAAATGTACAGACTTCTCTGCTTCTTCCTGCAATGAACAAATGCAATTCTAAGTATGCAGCTAATAATCTCGTGGCAGAGATTACTCTGGGTTAAAAGGATTTTTTGCTGGAGAAACTGCGCTCAGGGGATGCTGGAGTGAGTCTCCTTTCATGTGCCCAAGTGCAGCTCTCGGGTAATGGAACCTGACCTTCCAGTCTCCAAACTCAGCATCTTAACCACTAAGCTACTGGGGGAGTATGCAGTTAATCATGCACTTTAATCTCCACTTGATTATCTGGAAACATTTCTTGCCAAAGCGTCTGAAAGATGCTTCAGCAAAAGAGCAGAGATAATGCAAAAGTGTCTCTCTTGTTTCACTCAGTTGATAACTGGGAAATATATGAAGCCATGACACTCCAAGAGGGTTACTGGGTGGCTTAAAAAGTATGGACAATCTCTCTTTCCCAATGTTGCAGATTTCCTAGTTCTCTCTTGCTACGTGTTATATTATTCAGAGAGCATATCCCGATCAATACTGCAGAGAAAGCATTATGTTTTAAAATGTACTGCTGTCGATAACTTTCTTGCCAAACGTTTGCAAACACTGACAGTGATTTAAGTATTTGTTGTTTTAACCATACCAGCCTATCTTTGAAATATCAGTGATAGGATAGGTCAGATGACATATAAGAATTCCAGTGGTTTTTTAAAAAGGTTTTGAGTTTACAGTGATGTAACATTTGGAGTCTTCATTGAAATTTCTGGGAAAGGAAGCAAGGCTTTTTTTAACTTATAGATGCATTAAGGGTGCAGTGAGTACACCACCTATAAAGACACATTGTCCAGAATTCTTCTGAATCAATGGAATTAAGTGTACACTTACTATTCAACTTCCAACAGGATTCTGACAACTATGGTCTAGTTTAGTGATTTATTTGGATAGCAATTCATTGCAGGCGCACCCCCCAAAGAAAGACTCAGGCACTGGTATATGGATAAAGGCATTGGGCCACCTTTATTGAATAATGCCCTAGTCCGAATTATAACTTTCAATTAGTACTCATCCAATTATAATTCTTAAGGCAAGCAGGCCGCAGTAACACTGGTAAGGTTCCTCCCAAAATTGCCAATGGCAATTGGCTACAATGTATCCATTTGTATCAATTTGTTTGTTGACACAAACAAATTGTTGACCGTAGTCAATAAACTATCTACTGACCCCACCCTCTGACATGTATCCGTCAAATCACGGGGTGATGCATGCTGAAAAGCTCCTGCCATCACCCCTTGCCTGGTTCGTCGTTGACCGGTCAACGTTATTACACCTGTACCTGTCTAAGTGTTGGCCAGTCAATTGCGGACCTGCCGGATACCTATGGGTCATAAATCTTTACCTTACCAGTGCTACCCGCCACACGGGGAGGCTTCAATGAAGACTCACCACCCCCCCCAGACCGTCAGCTCGGTCAACAGGCCTGCTTGCAAATCTTCCAAAAAGAGGTTCATACCTCTAGCCGACAGGTGGACCCCATCCCCTGCATAAAGATCATAATTTTGTAAACTAATGGTGGGGTGTCGGATGACCATCCCCAAACCCTTGTCTGCCAAGAACCGGGCAACTGCCCTGTTCACCGAGCGGCGAGCGCGGTCAAGGGCACGGAGGTCAATACCTCCCCTGTAAGCGTGACGTGGTATGATGTCCGACCATAGCAGCCTTGTGGATGGCCCACATAATGCAAATAAGCTAGGTCGCTGCAAATCGTGAATTTTAAAGAAAGGCCAGTGACCTGGCTGAGGTCATTGCCCCCGAGGTGCAGTACAAGGACATCAGGCGGTTCAGCATCCCTGAAGGAGAAAAGGAATGGCAACAGTTCCCGCCATCTCATTCCACGCTTACCGTACCAACGTATGCATGCGGCTGCACGCAGTCCAAGCTGGGGTCCCCACTCTGTCGCCGCAGCATACTGCGCTGCCCAGTGCACGTAACTGTGGCCCACCAGCCATACTGCCACCGGTGTGTGGGGACACACAGGGTCTGTAATAGAAAAAAGAGAACAGTGACTTAACTGGTACTCATACCTGAAGAGGGCGAACATATAATGCAAAACGCATAGATCCCCATCTTCCCATACAGCGTATATCAGCCTCAGAGTACCAAAATGCAGCCGCAGTTGAAGCAGCACCTATCCTAAATGAATGGGTGCCGTAACGAGCCTCTGGGAGGCCAACACTGGATAGTGCCATACCGGTCACATTCCAAAATTGAAATTTAGTAAGGGGAGACCCATCCTGGTGGCAGAAAAACGGGCCAGGGTGCGTGCCACGCACTGCCAAGAACTCCTGTAGGGCACCAACCCAACAGATGTCTGCAATGGAACATTGTAGCAGTCTAACTCCACTGCCTACGCCGTGCTGATCAACTTTTGAGGACCGTATCCTCAACTGAGGCCACTCATTAGAAACATAGACATCGTCAAGTTCCAGTGCCCTACGAGTCGCATCCGCCTTAGACAGTAGTACCAACTCACTGATGCGGAGCGCTCCAAAGAAAGCCACCGTGGTAGCCGCATGAAAAAGAGCCGCCTCATACCTGTCAAAACATAGGTTATGCCAGCCTCGTGCAAGCTGGGTAAGCACCCCTGGGGAAATTGGGTGACGAGTGTCCAGGCGGCGGCCACGTTCCCGTGTCCACCCCTCCAAAACATGTCGTATGCAGAAATCGTTCATGCTGTCAGCAAAACCCCTCACCATGGCAATAAATGCCAGTGCTGACAGCCTGGATGCTATAGTGCGGGGAGCGAGGCCCTGACTGTGTAGATAAACCATAAATTGTAAAACTTGTTCTACTGGAATGGGCCACAATTCGGGCAACTGAAGTTGCACGCAAAAAATTATAAATTGAACGAAAGCATGATGATACGCCTTACGTGTGCGGGGCGCCAAGGACATGCCGATCGCCCGGTTCACCTCTCCTTGCCAAATGTCCAAATCTCAGCCGGGAGTGGCGAGGGAAATTCCTCTGCGTCCGGAGCCAAGGCGCGGAACCGGGGGATCTGCAGGCAGGATAAAGCATCGGCAATATCATTATTAATGCCTGGTACATGTCTGGCCCTAAAAAGCACATTCAGGCGTAGGCTACGTAACACAAACTGGCGAACTAAAGCCATCACCCTGGGTGATTTAGATGTCTGAGCATTGACAATGTGCACTACTGCAGCATTGTCGCACCAAAAGTGAACCACAGAGTCGGCCCACTCCTCGCCCCATAGCATCAAAGCTCCCAGGATTGGAAAAAACTCAAGGAATGTAAGATCGCGGAGGCGATCCGTGCCCCGCCATGCTGGAGGCCATTGGCCATAAGCCCACCTCCCCTGGAAGTAAATCCCATATCCCAGGGAGCCGGAGGCATCCGACTGTACTTGAAACCTAGGGGAAACTAAAAGGTCGGATCTCCAAAAGGAGACCCTGTTGAAGTCCCGCAGGAATGTGAGCCAAACCAAAAGGTCAGCCCGCATGCCCCTGGTCAGTCGGACCCTATGATGGCGCCTTGACAGGCCAGACATGGCGTCACATAGGCGCCGAGCAAATGCCCTGCCAGGCTTAACCACCCTGCAGGCAAAGTTAAGATGGCCATGTAGAACCTGAAGCTCACGAAGTGACACTTTACGTTTGACCAGCAAGGCCAAAACCATCGCGGAGATCCGGGTGACCTTATCGATGGGTAACCGGGATGCCTGTGTGACCGTGTCAATTTCAATACCCAGAAATGTGAGGGTAGTGGATGGGCCCTCGGTCTTTTCGGGCGCTAAAGGGACACCCAGTTCCTGCATTAGCGTCTGAAATGTGGTGAGGAGACGCGTGCACGTGTCCAAGCCCCATTCACCCCCGAACAAAAAGTCATCGAGGTAATGGGCTACAGACCGAGACCCGGACCTGCGAACAAAGGCCCACTGAAGGAAAGTGCTAAAACGTTCAAATGCTGAACAGGATATAGAGCAGCCAAAAGGCATGGCCTTATCTACATAAAACTTCCCTTGGAATCTAAAACCCAATAGCTCAAAGTCCTCCGGGTGCACTGGCAACAATCGGATTGCCGATTTAATGTCGCATTTTGCCAGGAGGGCACCAGGACCACAAGAGCGCACCATTCGCAGGGCTTGGTCAAAGGACGTATACCTGACCGAACAAAGGTCATCAGGAATAGCATCATTGACAGAATAACCCGCCGGGTACGATAAATGGTGGATTAAACGAAATTCCCCCGGGGCCTTTTTGGGTACCAACCCCAGAGGGGAGACCTTCAGGTTGGGAAAGGGTGGTACATAAAAGGGGCCCGCCACCCTCTTGGCCTCAACCTCCTTAGCAATACTCAGGGCAGCCACCTCTTCTCTACCCTTCAGGGACAGTAAATTGGGTGCATCTTGGGGTCCCCGCACTCCTTTGAATGGGATACGGAAGCCCCACTGAAAACCCTCAAGGAGGTACCTCGCGTCCTCTCTCCTTGGATAAGTTGAGAGCCATCGCTCCAACATATACACATTAACTGGGGCGGGGGCCTTTCGTCTGGTTAGCTCCATCAGCAGAAGCTCTGCCCACTCCCTGTCCACCTCTACCTCTGTCCCGTGACCCACCGGCCCGCGGGCACGCGGCGGCGGTGTGGGGGCCAGCGCAAGAGGGACACTCGTGTTTGTATCGGCACTGCCGCTTATTGCACACGCCGTTAGCCGAGAAGCTCCAACACAGCAAGCGGGCTGGAATTCCCTGCCCCGCCTGCTGGCGGGAAACCTGCGTTGGAGCAGCTCGCTGCACGGCATGGCCACAATGGTACCTATCCCCAGGCGCCGGACGCGTGGGGGTCATGTACAATAGCCACAATTTCTGACAGGGCTCATCCCATCTCATCTCCAGGTGCAAGGGCACCCTCATTCTAAATTCCTCATCGTAAGCCAACCACGATGGGCCAGGAAAATCCACCATTGCCCTGTAAATATTGTCCAAATATTGGACCATAGGAATGGCCAGGTCAGGCCGGGCCCTAAGGTACACCGCCATATAAATAAGATATGCGGGCAACCAGTTGGCCCAGGTGCGTGGTGGCTTACGACGGCGGGACAGTTCTTTGTCTCTGTCGTCCTGTCCCTCTCTCTCCTCCTTAGTGGGCTCACGGTTCAATAGGGAGAATATATCCACGTACTCCCCCCGCCAAATCTTTTCCCTCGTGACCTGGGACAAATGATCACCAAGGGGCAATGAATAACCAGCCGTCGGTAAGGCCGTCACCGGCACATTAGGTACACGGGGCATACGCAGCGGAACCTGGACAGCCCCTGCGATGCCCGGCACTGCCCCGGGGGCAGAAACCCCCACCCCCAACGTTGTGCCAGTATGGAACCAAGGGGCACTGGGATAGGCTGGCAACTGATGCCCACTCGCCTCGACTTGACGAGGCCATGGCCACTGAACCCCACCACTGGAAGTGGACTGTGATGTGGGTGCATTAACTTGAACCTGATACTCACTAGGTGCACCCCCGTGAGCTGCCCCCACTGGGGCTTCCGGGCCACGGCGGGCGTCGGAGCTCGTGACCGGAATCGAGCTCTGGGGCCACACCTGGCCACTCTCCTGCTGTAGCTCTGGACGAACAGGGAGCTGCGAGACACCGGCAGGCGCAGGCCGGAGCGTCTCAAGCAGCTCAACCCGGCTGGCCGCTTGTTGCAGTGTGGCGGCCGTTGAGGTAGCCAGTGAACACGAAGGGCCCCCGGCAGAGAGAGAAGGGCCCCCTGTCATGGGGTTATGTGCAATCCTCAAGGATGCCTCAAGCACAGCTAAACGCGTTAGCAATGCATCCATTGCCACAGATCCCCCAGTATAAAGCGGGCCGGGTGGGCCGGACGGCCCACCAGGCTTTTGACCAGGAACCCCAAAATGAGAGCCTGGGCCTGAATAGGGCCATGACCAAAACTCCAGCCCATGAGGGGCAGGAGGGGGAACGTGCTGTGCACCAGCACCAGGCCCTCCCCCACTGACCTGACCTGTGGCCGGCAACTGCGGGCCGAGGGCCGAAGCCCCTGAAGGGCCGGTCGGAGGCTGGCCAGCCGAGGGCCAAGCACCAGCCTGCATTGCCCCACCGGTATCGGTGGGGGTAGTGCCCTGCCGCGTGGGCGCAGCCCTGGTCCTCCAACCGGAGGGCTGCCCCCCGCGCTGCACAGGGCCGGCAAAAGTCCTCCCCGTTGGCTGCGGTTTCGTCGCCGGGGCCTTCCGTTTGGGAGGCATATCGTAGAAATAGCAGGATCCCTGTCCAGGGATCAACCTATGCCAAAAAGCACAGAGCAGCCAGCAAGCCAAAGGCTCTGTGCAACTCCTTCCTGCAAGGGCTAAAGAGCCGAAGAATCGATGGAACAGCGACGGAGAAAACTTCTCCTCTCCGTCGCTATTTTAAAATGGCAGCTCAGCTGCCTCGTGGCCACCCCTTTTATAGAGGGGTGGCCATGCCCCCTAACTCACCCGGATGTCTGAGTCCGGGTGGGGGGCCCCCGCAAAGAGCGCGGTGGCCATTTTGGCGCCGCGCTTTCATTCTCTCTGTTGTGCATATGTGGGTATCCAGTGTGGTTTAGTGGACAGAGTAATGGACTAAGATCCTGGAGATCAGAATTCAAATCCCTACTCAGCCATAGAAACTCACTGGGGTAGTAGAAGTGGTAAAAAACATTCCTTAAATATCTTGTTTACCTTAAAAGCCCTATTAGAATTGCTATAACAAAGGGAAATCCCTGAAATCGACCTCCCCCATTTTTTTTGGGTTAGTTAACAACTTCTTACCAAGTACAAAGCAATTGTGAGGACTCAGAGTTAATCAAGGTTATCATTGGAAACCAAAGTCAAAATCATCCATACTATGTAAAAGAAAATCAATGAAGAAAGACAAGGGAAAAAAAATCAACTCATTTGAAATGTAGTGATGAAGGAGAGTCATACAGATACCATAGACAGCCAGCAAGGCTAAAAAGTGGGTGCTCAATTAAATCAAGCCTGAAGAATCAGTAGACCAAAAATAAGTAAGCTGAGGCTACCCTACCATGCACCTACCTAAAATGAAAATACAAAACAGACCAGAAAAAACATTGCTGGGAAAATGGGGGAGGGGGGCAATAGGAAAAGAGGAAGAGTTAACATGGGACAGATTATCTCAATAAAGGAATCCACAACTATTAGTTGCAAGTCCTGAGCAGAATTTACTAGAAAAGACAATATTACTAGGAAGGTGAGTTAGCAAGAGGAAGAGATAACAACCTAACATGAGAAGCTATTGGTACATTTAATGATAGTACATTTTGGAGATCATTAATTCATATAATCATGATGCATCATACATGACTTGATGACATATAGCATCTTTGGAGTGTTTTTTCTTAATTACCAAACATTAGTACAGTGACGTGACAGGTGGAATAGTCACCAAAGGTTTGCCAACGTTAAGTAAGACCATCCTTAGCCACAAAGCAAAAATCAATAATTTCTCATCTTACATGAACAAGCTTCTGAATATTTGTTCTCTATACTTTTAAAAATGTCTTTAAAATATTTTTACAACCAGAATAAGAATCCCCCTTTTATGCCTGTTTGGCTTTGAATTAGTTGTTTTCCTCATGAATATCAGCTAATTAGGTTCTGGCTGGTAGGTTCAAAATTTCAGATTGTCCCAGAGCTCGGCAACCTGCAACATCATATCTAATCTTTGGATCCTTTGGTGCTGAAAATAGTTCCTCCAAGACCCACCTCCAACAAAGGTGCCCCAGAAGGATACCATGGTATTGAAAATATCTGAGAGCAGAACCAGCCAAAACATACTTCTCCTGTCCAATTCACAAGACAACCAAAGCTATTTCATAAGCAGGTCTGAAGCATCACCCCCAAATACTTGGATCTATATAATCCACTTCATCCAGTAACCTCTGGACCTGGAAACTTTTAATATTTCTCTGTGTGTAGTCTTCCCGGTATGCGATACACAGTTTCTATTCTACACTCCTAGGGTGTATAGCTATCCAAATTTAGACATAAAAAAATTTCTCATTTCATAAGAATCTAAAAAGATGCAAAGATAAAGTGTAAATAGATTTCCATGTACTCTTGCTTTCTCTTCTTCCCCTCACACTGACCTTTCTGTGAACTATACAGAGTTCTAGCCTGTTTCTTTGAGATAAAACAATGCCTGACTTTTCTTGTCAAGTTTGGGCAGTGATGCCGACTGCCAAGGTAGTGTTTCATGCTGCACACACCTATTCCTAACTAGGCCTCAAGAGGGCTCTAGGATCTATCCATAGCTCGCCATGTATGAAAATAGAGACCTCAAAGCAGCCTCTTTTAGCACTGTGCAAAACTTGTGTGATTCATGTGAAGCAATTAGTTCAAATTACATTTACAAAATGAAAAGTCATTTATTCTGTCAAAGCTAAAGAAGACAAAGGGCATGTCAAGACTAGGGAATTTTGGTGCTCTGAAAAATCTCTTATTTTTAGTGTGATTAATTTTATCTCTACCTAATAATCACTTGAGCGATACTAAAGCTCAAACATTCTTCTTCTTCTTCTTCAAGTGCCATATCTGATTCCGAATATTGGCTATCAGCCATGAAGAGTGTCCTGGGAACAAAATAATACACTGACCTTCTATTTTCCTTCTGAATTGCAGCGTAATACCCATACCACTGATCCAGTTCTGTGAGTCACTTTCTGGTCCTGAGCCCTTTTGGCACATAAAGTCCTCATCAGCCCTAGATCAGTATTGATGAAACTGCTATCCTCCATCAAGATGGATTCAAGTGAGATTTAATCCAGTTGGGGACCATCACCCTTCCTCAGGGTTGTCAGGTTCTGAACTCTAATCTGATAATTATGTATTCTTTTGTGAAATGGATTATTCTTTTATGTAGAAGTCCTTATTTGGGGGAAGAGTGGAAACAACATCCTAACTGTTTTAGGGTTCATAGGAAAAATAAAGGATATTTTTTAAAAATGAAGACAATGCACCAAGATTGCTAGTAGATTAAAAAAACACTCAATTTTTGACATATCCAGGTAGTTCATTATATGCAATATGCAAAGAACAACACATTACTCTTTTTCGAAAAAAATACCCAGGATGGTGATTATTCATGCTGGCTGGAGATCTGTTAGAATGGCAATACAGAAAATTAATTTTTCCTGCGTTTGCAGATACTGAATGTGATACACAGAGTTATCTAGGACCCGTTTTTACTCTGTCCCACAGAACTCAGTGGAAGTCATTTAGAACACTCTAAAGTTATTCTTCTCATGATACTATGTTTTTTAACCAAGGAAAATGGCTTCTATCCAACTACTTAATATTATCTTTAAAATGTTCTTGTTCTTTCTTTTCTCTTTTTGTATGAATTTTAGATCTATACTTGTGAATTGGCCTATTATTTAATGTATCTTTTTCTGTGGGGTATTATGGAGTTTTAAGTTTTAACTTGTAAACTGCCCAAAATAGTGCTTGAACTAATGAGGCAGTATGTAAAAACACATGAATGAATGAATTGATGAATTTGCCTGAAATGGGAACTAGAGGGCAGGAGCACAATACACACAGCAGAGTAATCTTAACCTATAAAACCAAGGGTTAACCGTTGGAACTGGCTATAGGTTGCTATGCCTCGCCCTACTTGCCTGCACTCACCCTTCCTGCACACGGCCGATCTGGGTCCGCAGGTCAACGAAGGATTGAGAAAACTGGCAGTGGGGCAACAGCCCCACAAATGCGAAGAAAGGGAAACAACTTCACTTCCCAACATTCCTTGCACCGCGCCAGAGCCAATCAGGCTGAGAGGCTCTCGCACGGCGCAGCGTTCGGAAACGCGCCACAGCCAATCAAAAGAAAACCATTTAAAAAAAACACAGCACAAATACAAAGCACCAACCCATAACTACAAGCCCCAGGGTCCTGTGCGCCATGAGCGTGCAGAACGCTGAGGAAGCCGGTGCCCAAAAAATAAAACAAAAACAAAAACACCGGGAGAGCAAGTCCGTCAAGCCGCGGGAACCAAAGCCCCCCTCCCCAACGGCACCTGAAGCTCCTAATCGGAGTTTCCCCTTTAATATCACTGGGTGGGGGGGTGTTGTGCTCCCCCTCTCTACTGGCTCCCCTGGGGTTGAGAGGGTTGGGGGGACCAAAGGAGCCTGTCTCCCCAACCCTCCTGACCCCAGGGGACCTGGCAGAGAGGGGATTCCCCTCCCCCCACACACACCCCATATTAAAGAGAAGAAACCAAGCGGTTACTTCTCTTTAAAAACGGAGTTGGGGGGGGAATCCCCCTCTCCGATGGCTCTCCTGGGTCCGGAAGGGTTGGGGAGACAAACCCCTTTTCTCAACCCAACCCTCCCAAACCCAAGGAAGCCAGCGGAGAGGGGGATCACAACCCCCTGATATTAAAGGGGAATCCCCAATTGAGATTTCCCTTTTAATATCAGAGGGTAGCCTGGATTCGATCCCCTCTCCTGTGTCCCCTGAGTCTGGAAAGTTTGGGGGGACAAAAGGAGCCTGTCTCCCCAACCCTCCTGACCCCAGGGGAGATGGCAGAGAGGGGATTCCCCTCCCCCCCCACACGCACCATATTAAAGAGAAGAAACCAAGCGGTTACTTCTCTTTAAAAACGGAGGCTGGGTGGGGGAATCCCCCTCTCGATGGCTCTCCTGGGTCCGGAAGGGTTGGGGAGACAAACCCCTTTTCTCAACCCAACCCTTCCAAACCCAAGGAAGCCAGCGGAGAGGGGGATCGCAACCCCCCCACTGATATTAAAGGGGAAACCACAATTGAGATTTCCCTTTTAATATCAGAAGGTGGCATGGATTCGATCTCCTCTCCTGGGTCCCATGAGTGGAAGGTTTGGGGGGACAAAAGGAGCCTGTCCCCCCAAGCCTTCTAGAGCCAGGGGAGATGGCAGAGAGGGGATCCCCCCCGTAGGACACCAAAAAACATAAAAACAAACAATCAAAAAATTCAAAAATACACAAAAACAAACAAAAATAACACCAAAAAGTAAACAACAACAACAAACATTTCCAAACACACCCAGCACCCAGCCAAACACCACAAAATCCAACCCCCCCCAAATAAAGAAAAACAGCCAACTCACCACCACACGACCTCACACCACGACGACTGGAAAAGAAATGAATAAAGAAAGAGACTACTTACTGGAAGAAGCTCCACCCAGAGGCCACGAGAGAAAAAACAGTCAAAATACAAGATAACCCCTACCAGCAGCACTTGCTGTCCACAATAATAATTTTTTTTAAAAGACACAATAGCCCCACACAAAAGGCCCCAAGAGTTTTTCGAAAAAGTATATCATCCTTTATTCTTTTTTTCATCTACAAAACCAAAACACCAAAGAAAACTCATCACAGTTTATAAAAGGCCATCAAAAAAATTTGTATAAATAAAAATTTTAAAAATTTCAATTATAGACTAACTTCTTCTTTACAAACATTAACAACAACAACAACAACAAAAACTTTCCAACACCATTTAAAACAGCCCGGCAACGCCGGGCAACCTTTGCTAGTAAAAAATAAAGCCAGAGAAAAAGTCAACAAAATGACTTCTCTTTAAGGTCATTTTCTGTTTCTTGTGCTTCCATTTTAGTTAGAGATAGACCTAGTGCCATAGAAACCTGCCCTGGGATTTTTGTAAATAAACCAACTTTCCTTTTCTACTATCCTAAATGGATTTGCTTAAGAAATAGATAGTAAGTACACTTACTATTTTTGCCTTACTAGCAGTCTGCATGCTAATCATTCATATTCAGTTGTCACAAAGCTCAGTACTCAGTCACTACACTCTGCCAATAAACAATCAAACAAGTTTAATGTTGTCAAGGAATTAAGTCAAAGCAGCACCAAAGTTGGCTTAATTTAAAGCTTGTCCATGTCATGCTGAAAGACAGAGCTATGTATCCTGTGGATCAATATCCTCTTCTGCTTTGCCCATATTATGCCCTATATCCTCCCTTTTTCTTTCTGATATTCCAGAAGTGAAGGCTGCAGATGTGGGGCAGGTGGTAGTGGTGGGTGGAGTCTGAGATTTGATTTCCTTCTGCGAGTTCAGAGTTCTGAGTCAGACCTTACAGAAGGATTTTGGGTCTATTACATATGGCTCCAGGAGCCATGAGATTGCAGTGTTAAACTAATTATCAGATGCTACAAATGCAGCACTGCTGAAACACAGTAATTCTTGGGTTTGGTTCAAAGGAGATTTTTCTGTACAGTGGTACCTCATACAACAGTTTTAATCAGCTCCACAGGGTTCGTTGTTGTACGAAACAATCGCTATATGATGAATGCATCGTATAGCGATTTTCCCTATGGGATGCATCATACAACTTTTTTTTTGCTAAGTGGTTTTTTCCATTGAAAAATTGTTGTATGTTTTTTTTCCATAGGGAAAATTGTTACGTGGGACACCATCTTTTTCAAAACCTAATTTTTTTGCGATTTTGTTGTATTATGGGGCAATTATTTTATGAGGTTCCACTGTACTTTCTTTGAGGGAAGAATCTCTTCTAGGCTTGAGTGAGGAGGCTCCTCTCGAGACCAATAGACCTTGTTGGTTTAGGCATTTTATGTGTGATTAAAAAAATTGAGATTTTGTGTACAAAGGAGAAATAGAGGTGCCAAAGTGTTCATTTGCTCACTTGGCTGAACAGACATGCCATTATTCAAGGAACACACAAATAGTTTATTGATTATCAATCATACAAATATTTAGCAAAAAAGAAAACCTCCCAATTTTTTTATGTGGCAAGACTCTCAGATGCTGTACATATTCCAGCCCTTGGGACCTAGTATCAACCACAGTGGCCAATATCCTGTTGTTTAGTGCAGTAAAGCACACTAAAGTACTGTCATTGAATTGATGGGGATTTGGTAAGTCAACTCTTCCATAAATTCCATCGACAGAAATGACCTACTCAAACTGCAACTTAGTTAAGCATAGTAAGTCACAGTTAGAATAGGCCCATTTGAATCAATGGAACATGCAGAAGAATTGACTCTTCAAAGCCTCACTGATTCAATTGTTTTATTCTAATGCCATTTACTAGACTGAACAAGACTATTTGAGCTTTCACATTTCTGAATTTTGCTCTAGTTTTCTCTGAGAGCTTGATGGTAGGACTCACTGTACTGAATTGCTTTCTATGCAGAGGGAAAAGTATAAACTGCTCTGTTGCAGGTACATTAATATTATAGATTCCATGGTACAAGGGCACATTAGAACAGTCGCATATGCCAATTCATAGGTTTATTTTATGTCTCCCTCTTTCCTTTTTAAATTCCTCTCTCTAAATGTATACAATTTAGAACTTCTTGCAGCAGCCAAGCTAAACAAAAAATGAAACCTGGCAACGATCAGTTGCTTGAATTGTTCATATATGCCTAACCTGTTTCTATTGCTTTGATGAGACTAATTGCATAAGTGAGAAAGAGTGAGAGTGAGGTACCCATAGGAATTTTACTGAGGGGCGGCGGGGGGTGGGGGTGGCGGGAAATGTATACCTAAATAATGAGAGAACACAGGTCTAAAGTTTCTGGCAGGTCTAGCAACTGAGTAGTGGCAAGGCCCGGCCACTAGATTCATGAAGCTGTGTGGGCATAGCATCTTGGAAACTTTTGTACCACACCAGTACCTCAGTTGTCTTCAGTTGATAGACTTGATGTCTATCAACAGATATATCTGATGGTTTACTAACATCTTGCAACTCATGGCTGAAACTCTTTATTATCTCTGTGACTCTCTTCCCACATAAATACCCCACCCCACCCTGTCCAGAACTATCTGTCTGGGCTTAATTCTTCACCCAGTCCTATTCTTCTTGGGCTTAGCTCTCTGTCTTATGCACTCAGTTCCCAGCCTTAAATGTGGGCCTATAGGGCCACTCTTACACCTCTCTCTAAATGCCCACTCCTCCCAGTCCATCAAGTTTTATCTCTGCTTTCTCCTTCACCTGTAACCTCTCACTTAGCACAATCTCCTAATGGGTACGTTTGAACGACACAGTGGCACGATCTAGAAAGGAGAGCAGTTCCCTCTTGTGATATCCATTAAGGGAAATGACCAGGCTCTTTAGTTTGTAAGGTCCAAAACTAAAGCTTTGATGTGCAAGTTTTAAGTCACTTAGGTGCATTTTTGGACACATTTCTTTAATATGATAAAAGGAATGAATGATATTAGCTAGTGAGACATTAGACATGGCTTAATACTACCAGCAATCCTGGAATATGATGACAGACTGAATTAAAATATACTAGCAGAGGTGCCCGGCCTTCATCAGAGTATGAAGTCCTGCATGAAGGACTGATGCTGGGCTTGGCAGAAAGTGGGGGCCCCTCTCTCCCGCACCAAGATTACCTCACGTATTGGGGTGGGGGATGTTTTTTCCTGCGGTGCCCATACCTGGTGCCTCGGTCCTGGTGGCGCATGAGGCCCGGCACATGGCCGAAGGCATGAGGCAGTGGAGGTGTCAGGCCATGGCCTGAAGAAGCGGCTGGCAGCTGGCAGGAACTGTTGTTGTTGCTGGGCACATGGTGGTGGTGCTAGTGCTCTTTCTCATGCATTCGCACCTTCTAGTCGTGGCTGGGAAGGAGGCCCATGCATCTGGCACTGAGTTGTGATGTCCGTGCACTTGCACATGCAGGCGCACTAGCAGCATCAGCGGCATGCCTGTGGGTGGGGCTTACGCCCCACCCACAGCCCCAAGACCCCCCTCTTTGACCTCTTGGAAGTGGCAGGTAAGTCCAGGACGCTTGTCAAGTGGCGGGGGGGGGGAGGGCATGCAGGACATAACAACGTATGCCTTTGCTTTAGATATATAGATTGTAGTATTATTTTTCTTTTTATCAGAGGGGGCCATGGAAGGAGAAGAGATCATTGAATAATGTCAATGAGATGCATGTTGATACAGAATGTTACTGATGACAAAACAGCTTCATGGATGTGGGACTGTTGTATGCTTTATAATGCTCTCTTTTTCAATTTGGTTTTCAGAAAGGAGAAAGAGAGAGAGGGAGAGAGAATGATCACAATATTTATTTAAAGTGTGTGAGGAGGGTAATTCAACTCAGGCAAGAATGTATCAAACAAACACAGAGCTTTCCTTCATTTCTTTGCTAGGGAACACATAGCTTCTTCCACTGAGTCTTTGGCTATCCATAATACTGCACAAAAGACTCTTCTAGTAGTAAAGCTGAAACAGAACTCCCATACATGCTTCTAATTCAGGGGTGCCCAAACTTTTCCGGCCAGGTGCCTGATCGCGTGCACATGGTTCCTCCTGGCGGTGGTGCATGAATTCACCATGAATTTTCAGGCATTTTTGCCACCTCCACCGCTTCCCATGGCAGTGGGAGTGAAGGCGGCACATTGTTGTTATGTTTTTGGAATTTTTCACTGCATTTTTGCAGTGTTTCAGCGTGTTTTTGGCATGATTTCGTGACTTCCGGCAGCAGCGGGACACTTCTGGTGTCGGCGGCAAACCGGCGCACAGGCAGTAGTTTAGGCACCCCCAGTTTTAATTTAACATTGCTGCCCATGAGGTTTGGAAGACCATTGCAGAGGTAAAGAGAGAAAGTGGGGAGAGGAATTGATTAAGATGACCCCATGCTCAAATTTTACACTGTGGCATTGGCTCCAGTGCCTTGAACAAGGTAAAAAAAAAAAAGGTTGTATGATTATATGGTCTTCTTACAACATGATCCTCAACAATTTCAGTGGAACATACTTTCAAAGGATCACAGATAAGATTACAGTCAAAATTAATTGTTCCTCCCTGTCATCAATGTCAATGACCAATAAATCCTGAATCATCATAAAGGAAATTCAAATTTCAAGTATCTTTAGGAAGTAAAGAAATAGACTTTCTTGATCAGCAGATGGAAAATAGTATCAGGATATCTTAATTGCATTCAGTCATGCCTTGAATTAACATTTTAAGATGAATATGGGTTTTTTTTAAAAAGTGCAGACCATGGAAAGGCATAAACAAATTTTCTTACAGCCAAAACCTGGCATTATGAATTTAGAAGCTCAAATTGGAATGTAGTTCAAAGGAGACAAATAAATACTTGGTGATAGGAATGTGTAAGTAAATGGAAACTGCCCTAAGCGGAATTGCATGGTCTGGTCATCAATGGTGTGTTGTTCAAACAATCATTGATTTGAAGGAGCATCAATAATAGGATTATGCTATAGGAAGAACACTATAAAGAATCTGTTTAAAGAAATGTTCTTATCCTAGTCCTATGTTGTGCTCTTTAAAATGAAATTTGAATAATGGCTATGTCCTGTGGGTAAGGCTGGTGGATTTACAAACTGAGATGGGAATTTAGGTGGGCCAAATATTCTTCTGGACATCTGTTGCAGATGGCTCAATTTTCAATAATATTTTTCTAAACTCCAAAACTAGACGTGAGCAGAAATTATCTTTTCATAAAGCAAGACCAAAGGATCTAAAACACAAAACAGAAAAAAGAAAGCTACATAAGTCATTCTTTATCATTTTACTCTGATACCATCCAGATTAGGGGTGTGTAATTGCAACCCAGAGTAGGTCATAGAGGCATAATCATGGCTCCAGATCCCTAGAAAGTTATCCACTTCTGCTCTATGCATATAAGTTTGCATGTGAGCTGGAATTCTCATTGTGAGTTTTCATCTCATGTGGCGCATTAATGCAGAGAGGAATGTAAACCTCCCCTGTTCAGACTTTCACACGGATTTTGTGGAGATAATCAGCAGCAATGTCTCACATGACTTTATATCCTGAATAAAATTTACGCCAGCATTTCGGCCAAAAATTCTTGCACATGAAAGCCACTTACAGTGAGTGGTATTTCATCAGAATCTTCACAAGGAGTAGAATGGTAGAAATCAATTTTGGTGTATCAGTTCCAAAATGTAATATGTTAAAATTCAGTAAAGGAAAAAAGGCAGTCTTTGCTCAAGAATAGATGTTTCCTATCCATTGAGTTGCTGGATAGCTCAGTGAGTTGGCTTCAGAGCCAGAGGAAGAGAGTACAAATGTGCCGAGGGAAATGTTGGTAGTTCTGCTGTGTCATTTTATATTATGGGAGATGCCACTGCACAGATGTTTCTGTAATGCTCCTAGACTAGTATGGACAGGGTTGCCAATTCTTCAAATATATCAGTAGCTATGATTAATTGTGGCTCCAGATAAAGAATTAGCAGGTGATAACAGCCACTGACAGAGAACATTTCAGAATGAAAAAAGAGTGATCAAGGCAAAGGAAGGTCAGAATCAAATCTAACAGTACTGCATCTGACCTCCTGTTTGGAATCTATGTTAATGCAAGGCATCTCTCTGTGTGTGTACTGTATCTCCATTAATCACATGGCATTCATTTAAAAAAAATTGTCATTTGCCATTCATCAGCTAAGAGTTTATTTTAAGTGTATTTATATTGGTTTGTCTATAAGTGGTAACTTGAAGTTGAACTGAAAGAACTGCAGTGTGAGGATCATTTTGAAGATCACTACAGTAAGATATACTCAGAGTATATGGAATACACGCACGCACATGCACACACAGAGCATGTCTAGTACCGGAGTAGTTTTTCCACTTTATTATTATTATTATTATTATTATTATTATTATTATTATTATTATTATTATTATTATTATTATTATTATTATTATTATTATTATTATTATTATTATTATTATTATTATTATTATTATTATTATACCGCCTTTCTTCCCCAACGGGCAACTCAAGGCGGTTCACAAAGGTAACATAAACACTAAAACAAAATACAGCATTATAATATCAGAACAAATAGCAATAACAATACAATAATCGCAAAATAAAAGATAAATACATACAAAATAATACAATTAAATCCATATAATCAATAACATAGTAACAATAAATCAGATCCCCAGAGATACAATGTACAACAGATCATAAGCCCACTTAAAATGACTCTCTGGATGTGAGATAGATTTTCAATAGGTATGCATGTTGCTATTTAACTTGCCATACAAATATACCCTCTGGTAAACATACCACTTGTAATTTGGGGGGTGGGGTGGGGTAGATTGGAGGACTTGGTTTCCTGAAGAATTAAGCTTATGTTACCATTTCCTTTCCTTTCCGTATGAATGTCTCTCTGTCTTACAGTTGTAAACATATCTGTGCTTTTAATCTGTAATGTCTTCCAGCTGTAACACAAGTTTGACAGGTAGCGATATATGCTGCGGCCATGAGGAGATGAATCATTTGAGAGATTCCTGCAGTAATAGCAATTCATATTAACTTCTGAGTGATGTGAAAGAAATTCTCTCTGGAAGTGGTGGAATCCCAGACTAAAGAAATATGTTTTTTAAAAGTGGACAAAATTGATTCATAGTGCTAGTATTTGCACATTTCTTTGATGGATTAAAATAATAAGTTTGCAAATTTTGGATGCTGCTGATAAATTGCTATATAGCTGCAGCCCTTGAATTACAAACCAATCTGCTCGGTATAGAAATATTTGTGATGAAATCCTTTTCATAGATTGGAAAATACAAAGATACAAGTGAAAGTAGATTAGTTCTGTAATTTAATTCAGAATAGTTCTAGTTATATAGTAATTTATTTGAAGTATCTTGAAATACTTAATAATAATAATAATAATAATAATAATAATAATAATAATAATAATAATAATAATAATAATAATAATAATAATAATAATAATAATAATAATGATGATGATGATGATGATGATGATGATGATGATGATGATGATGATGATGATGATGATGATGACGACAACGACGACGACGACGATGATGATGACGATGATGATGATGGAGGATGTAAACCTTAGGTATTGTGAGATTGTTTTAGCTACAGTGTTGTTGCTGATTTCTTCACCAATTAAAAATGGAAGAATTATCCTGCAAGCCGTAATGTGAATGAGAATTGTAAGATAACAACACAATGAATGCCACAATAATTAAGCCATGAGACAAAAAAAATTGTTTTTATTTATCAGTAAGGTAGAGATCACCCTTGCTTGAAAGCCAGTAGTATCCAATGCTAGGCTTTGGTGTTCTTCTCCACTTATAGATGCTTCCGTGGTCATGTGGCAGGCATGCCTAGATACCGAAGTGCACAGAATGCTATTTACCAATTTATATACTGTACTTGCAATTTCTTGCTTTCAAACTGCTAGGTTGGCAGGAGCTGGGACAGAGGCGGGAACTCACTCTATCGTGCAGTACTTGGGTCTCAAACTGCTGGCCTGCTGACCTTTCAGTCGGCACATTCAGCATCTTAACCACAAAGCTACCACAGTCTTATCAGTACCTTACATGTAATAAGTTGAAAGAAAAGTATACAGCTGTCCATCATTACCCACTTATGGTTTCTGTCCACATTTGTCTGGACAGAAGAACAGCAGCAACACGAGAAGACAAAAACTCTACACATTGTCTGTTTGCATCCCCTGAACCAGTGTAATGACTGTCAGTGCCAGTATGTTTGGGATTCTTTTTAGATGTTTAAACTCTGATGGATGTTACAGTATGTGGTATTTGCTATGCTTCTACAAATCTCCATGGTCCTGTGATCTTGCCTGATACTTTGTCTAAAGCGCTCTAACTGCATGTTCCAGCAAAGACATCTTCAAATAAAGGAATAATTGTTTCATTAATTTTGAATACTAGCATATTTTGCCCGGCGGTGCCGGGCTTTTTAAAATTGTGTTGGATAGTAAAGGGTTTCATTATTTTTCTTGAACCAATGGTGCTGGGCTGTTTTAAATGGTATTGTAAGGTTTTGTGTTTTTTTGGCTTTGAGGCGCTGCGTCCGCCTGTGGCGGACTTGCGTTCCCAATGGTTTTTTTTGGGTTTTTTTTGTGTGCCGGCTTCCTCAGTGCCGGACTCTTTAAATTGGTTTTTGAAGGTTTTTGTTTTCTGTTTATGCAAATTTTATTTTATTTTAATTAATTTAATTTAATTTAATATTATTTAGTTTAAAATTTAATTTTGGTTTTTAAAAATCTTTATTTTTATGCATTTTAATTTTTTCTTTTGGTTTTTTTGAGCAAAAAGTGATTTCTTTTTTTTTGGTATTTTTTGAGATTAGTGTGATTATTTTTGAATGTTTTTATAACTTATTTGATTAATTTTTGAATTAATCTTATTAGTTTCAGTATTTTTGAATGTTTTTTCTCTTTTGGCCTCTGGGTGGGGGTGGTGAGCTTTTCTGCCTCTCTACAATTGTTCTCTTCTGTCCTCTGGGTGTCGCTTCCGGCAAGTTTTTTTTTCTCATTTGAGTTCCGGTCCTCACGGATAGAAGACGTGTTTTGGTAAGCTCTCTTGGTTTTTTTTTGGGGGGGTGGGATTTTTTTTTTGGGGGGGGTCTGTGTGTTTTTTCTTGTTTGTTTTTGGCTGTTTTTGTTTTTCATTTTTGGATTTTTGAGTGTTTTTGAGTGTTTTTGTTTTGTGTTTACTTTTTCAGGGGGGGGGCTTTCTTTCCTGCGGGCCATGCTGGCTGGCCCATGGGAAGGAAGGGCATTGGCGGGGGTGTGAGTGCTTTCTTTCCCATGGGCCATCCTGGCTGGCCCGTGGGAAGGAAGGGCAATGGCGGGGGGTGGCTTTCTTTGCTTTCTTCTCCATGGGCCATGCTGACTGGCCTGTGGGGAAGAAGGGCAGTGGCAGTGGGGGGTTCCCTTTTTCCCCCCACGGGCCATGCTGGCTGGCCCGTGGGGAAGAAGGGCAGCGTCGGCGGGGTTTTTTTACTTTTATTTTTCTTGCGCCGGCTGGCCCATCGAAATGAAGGGCAGCGGCGATGGGGGGGTTTCTTTTTCCCCCCACGGGCCATGCTTGCTGGCCCGTGGGGAAGAAGGGCAGCGGCGGCGGGCATTTTTTTTACTTTTATTTTTTGCGCGCAGGCTGCCTCAGCGTTCAGTGTGCTAATGGCGAGCAGGATGCTGGGGCTTGTAGTTTTGCCTGTGCGTGTTTGCTTACTGTGGTGGTTTTTTCCCTGCGGCTTTTTTTTGATTGGCCGCGGCGCGTTTCTGAACGTTCCTTTTGCCACGCCGCTCAGCCTGATTGGCTCTGGTGAAAGGAACGTTGGGAATTGAAGTTCCATTTTTTTGTTTGCGACTTGGGGGCTCCTCCCCCCAGGTCGAAAATTTCAACCTGACAGTTACCTGCGAATCCCGTTTGGGAGAGTGAACGGAGGCTCGGACGGGGCTAGTGGGGGCCTGTTGCAACATCCTTTGTCACATTCCAATGGTTAACACACCATTTTATAGGTATAGATTAGTTCACCTTGACATTTCCTGGATTCAGAGTGATAGAAACTCAAGTCTTTAAAATGTTAATCCTGTAACAGTCGTCTACACCAGTGTTTCCCAGCCTTTGGTTTTGGGATTTCAATTCCCAGAAGCCTAAGTCATTTCCCCCAAAGTACCAATCAGCCAATGTACTGATTTAGGCTTTTGGGATTTCAATTCTCCCTGTTGGGAACCACTGCTATAGATTAAAAAACATATTTCTTGTTTTTCCTGTACTACAGATTCTGATTATCTGATTTTGTTGAATTAGAAAACAACCATATACTACTTGCCATGGCTGTGTCATTCATTCATATATGTATGTCTTTTAAACAGAGAGGCACTCAAACTTTGAGAATCTGATTGCTTAGGATGATGGTTGAGTCAAGCCTTTCCCGTAATTTTCCACACATCAGAAAAAAACCACCCACTGAATCAGTTTTGACTTTGAATCAAGATAATGACTAGATGCTGCAGAGATAATTGGTGTTATGGCCATTTGTTCTAGTAGCTGTACTTCTGCATTTTTATAAAGCCATTCTCAGTTAGGACATTTGTAAATACAACAGCATACTTAGCAATGCCTCATTAAAGCCCAAAACAGGAGAACCATTGAAAGCACACATGAGTGGTACATTTATTAAGTATTCTGAATGTGGAGATGCTTTCTTTAGGAGTGGAGAAACTCACATTTTTCTGGAGAAGCATACAAGTATGAATTTCCACCAAAAAAGAAAAAAGAAATAAAAGAAAAGCTGTTAGCATTCAAGCAATGATGTCTGAGCAGCATTGTTTTTCCCTGGGAAGGAAATGTACTTGAGAAATCAACTGATTAGAATTGTTCATCTTATAATGTTACCTCACTGAACAATAACACAATAACATTGGATTATTAACATTGCCTATATGTTTCTATAAAAATAAGATCCAAGCCTGGCTTGGAAAAAATCCACACCATAGAAGCATCTACATTTGGCACAGTGGGAAACTGGATGCCTAGCTCAATGTTTTTCTCATAGTTTGTGTATGTGTTTCCAATGCACACTTGCTGGGAAGAATAATCAAATAAATGCACTCTTGACTTTTCGTCAGTCTGCCAATTCATGACTGCAGATGCCCCTGCTAGCAATTTTTAATCTCCATCTGTGCATCCACATATATATGTGCAAATATATATATTTGAAGATGAAAATAAAATACTTTTGACACCAAATGAAAAGAGAAGAAAGGACTCACTCAAGAAGGCCTTGATGCTGGGAAAGATTGAAGGCAAAAGGAAAAGGGGGTGGCAGAGGATTAGATGGTTAGATGGTATTGTTGACACAATGGGCGTAGAGCTGAGCAGGTTGTGGAGGATGGTGGAGGATAGGGGTGCCTGGCATGCAGTGGTCCATGGGGTCGCAAAGGGACTTGACTGTGCGACTGAACAACAAAAATGAGTACCCAAGCATGTTGGGGGCCAAATGCTAATTAACTTGTGAACCGCCTAGAGAGTGCACTATGCGCTATGGGGTGATACATAAGTGTGATTGTTTTGCTTTGCTCTAAAACAGCCAAAGGGGAAAAGCAGCTTGACAGGATACATTTGAAAGGGAATATCAAGATGAAGAAGCATTATCTCTCTTTCTTTCAGTGATTTACTTCTCCAGGGTCACATTTATTTTACCTCCTCTTCTTTCTTTATTCATATCAGAATTTTGCACAATTTAAAACTAATTATTATTTGTTATCTTCCTCCTACTTAACTTTGAAGTCTATTAAGTGACTTCCAGTGGATCCAGCCAGAATTTTGTCCTGATTGGAAACACTCTTGGGGATTCATCTTTTCAGGAGGGCTTGTTGTTTTAGCCTAACCTCTTCTGCTTTCATATTTACAGTTTGAGAGGTGTGCAGAAAATATTTCCTCAATTTTAGCCATCATATGAGTGTTGGTGTCCATGATGTGGATGAGTTTGCTGCTGTATTACCACCACCACCTCCTCCTCCTTTTCTTCTTTTTCTGTGTCTAGGCCAAATATGAAACTGCCAAAAGGAAACCACCCTTTGATGAGTTCATTCTGCAGTTCCTTTTGCCTGACCCAGTGAGAGAAAGATTACCAGGGTACGCCCGATTATGGTTCAAAAATACCACATTCTTCAAGGAGACTCTTTCTGTGTACCCCACAGCCAGTAATAATTTTTGCATTACTCATTCAGAGATACATGTACTTGATTGGCATGTGATACTTATACCATATGGAACTAGCATATTCTGTCATGGAAGACAGCAGGAAAAATCTGTTGTTTTATTGGTTGTGGATACGCAGCCTAGTCAGAACTAGCCAGTTGCCTAATTATGTTATTTCTGGTGGCAACTTTATATTTGCTGTTTAGACAATAGATAAAACCTGTGAGGTGTTTCAATTTCCTCTCACATTTTTGGAACACTGCCTAACCCTTTCCAAACCAAAGGGCAACACATTTCATTTTGTCTCAATTGCTTCTTTTACAGATGCTGTCTGGGGAACAGCTGGGAAGACAAATAAGGGAAGTAATCACAAGAATGAAAGCCGGACAATAAGGTGCAGTGGCTCAGTGGTTAAGAAGCTTGCCTTATTAGCTGGAAGCCTGGCACATTGGCAGTTCAAGCCAACATGATGGTTTGAGCACCTGTCCCTGTTCCAGCTCCTGCCAACCCAGCAGTTCGAAAGCAAGAAATTGCAAGTAGATAAATAAGGACCACTTCAGTGGGAAAAGGTCTTGGGGACATGAATGTAGCCTCATTTGGGCATCCCCTAAGCAGAGTTCCTCCAGCAAAAATCCTTTCAACCTAGAATAATTTTTGACATGAAATTATTATTATAATAAGGTGATAGGATGATATAGTGCTATTCTCATTTATTTAATTAAAAATATATAAAAGAGCCCAGATTGCATGAAGGAAAAATGGACAGAGGTAGGATTGCAGGCAGGAACAAAAGAACGGCGTCCATGGGTTGGACTGGAATGCAGATTGCATTGCCAGTAGGGACATTGAACTACCAATTCAATCTGCAAGCCAATGTGTGCACTCATCATGATTTCAATCATAGTTGAGGCTGCAACTCAAACCACAGCAGAACTGAATCGCTCTGATTTAGCTTTCCAACATAGTCATATCCTCAGCTAAGGAAAGATGTACTTGTTAGTATGGTCCTGCTTATGAATATCACTTTATTCACAAGGATCAAGGGAGTGCTTCAGCATCTGGTGGTGAACTGACTTTGCACCTTTAAATGCCCATGTTCTCTTAGTTTAGGCAGCTATCTGATTTCTATCTTTCAGTCAAAGCAGGACTATCCTCATTTTGAAGGAAAGGTTTGGCTCTGAAGGTTTCCATTTGTCCATTTGAAACAGTCTGCCCTGAAGTCTTTTGACACAGGCTGCATTTATATGCTATTTGGCTCACAGAGCTCCAGACCATCCTTTGAAGAGGATTCCTGTACTAGTGGTATGATACTTTGTATAATTAGGACAGGTTTTTTTTTTGAAAGTCTGCAAAAATGTGCCTAGGTAAATGAGAAACAGTTTTCAAACAACCTCATCTCAATTACACTGCTATTTTCTCAATTGAACTTTCATTACTTCATTAGGAGCTCCTTCTCATTTATAGTCATGCAAATTGCAACTGGAACAAACTGATGAAAGTAATGGAACATTTACTCAGTCTATTTAACATTACCAAAAAAAAAAAAAAATCATTGCTACATCTCATCAATATGGAAAATGAAACTGAAAAAGTAGAGTAATTTTCCCCCTATCTGTAGATAAATTACATGTTGTTGGGTGTTTTTGCTATTATTTGTCTTATAATTCATCCTGGATCCAGTTTTAGCTTAAATGTAAAACTAATCAGCATTTTAAACGAAATACTCCCTTGGTTTCCCATTGATCAGGCAAGCTTCCTTTTACCGTATTTATTCGAGTATAACGCGCACTCGTGTATAACGCGCACCCCTAATTTTCCATGAAACCTCGGTATAAAATTTTCTCGGCTAGCTGCTCGGTTTCCATGCATTTCAGCATGATCAACAACTTTGAGCTTGAACGAAGCGTCATATGCACAACGTTTACGCTTGATACCCTGAGATGCCATCTAAAGGGGAACCAGTTATATCGGTGAAAAAGAGCACGCCTTAAAATATTGAGGGAGGGGGGGATAATCAGACCCACCTGTTGCAGAAAATGCAATCCGAAACGAGCACTTCCGACCTCCAGGAGCCTCGCTCGAACTGCGAGCTACCTCCGGGCCACGCCTCGTCTCCCGCGCCACCCAATCAGATCCCGTCAATTTCTTCAAAGCCACCCCCCCCCGCCTCCCCTTCACCCGCCGCAGCAATAGACAGCCGACCCAATTCTAAAAAGGAAGTAAAAGAGGCTCGTTTATAACGCGCACCCAGTCCTCGTGTATAACGCGCACCCCAACTTTGATTTCTTTTTTTGGTATAAAATTTTGCGCGTTATACACGAATAAATACGGTAAATGAAACAGAATTTGCAATCCTGCCTTATGTAAAAGAAAATTTGATGCTTGAGTTTGTCACTTCATATTATTTTGTAGCTGTCTACATGGGGGTTGTCATGATATTTACCCTCTTTCGGGGGTGGTGATGGTGGTGTTATCATACCTTCCTGTCATACCTTACCATTTGCCTTCTCACCAGCAGCGTTCGCCTCCTCCTACGTGGGGCAACCCCCCTCCTTTTGAGTTCCCCTTGGCTCCACTTGGCCCAGGCTGGCAAGGGTGCAGGGAATCAGAATTAGTTAGCATAGATGTGGCCTCTCAGCGTGGTCCAGTCAACCCCCAGTCCCAATTCAATAGACACAAAGTGGTCCGGAAGGCTCAGAAGACGCCGCCGCCAGCGTTGCCGCGCTCCCCCCGCCCCTTCCATCGGCAGGGAGGTGATAGGGAGCTTTCGACGACAGGACTTGTTAGGTTTGCTGTCAGAATTGGGTGGGGATGGTGGGTGGGGGGGGGGAGAGGGAATGTTGGTCCTGCCAGCTAGGGAGGGGCAGCATTCTATCTAGGGAGGCTCCGGAGAACCATATAGGTGTTGTGACGGGCATGGGGCGGTATGGCGGGTACCGTGGGGCGGGCCGCACTCGGGGAATGCGGGTCCGATGTTTAACTGCGGTCCCTCATTCCAGCCCTGCAGGTACATCTCTGGGTCCTGAGCAGCAGATCCGGAGTGACCCCGCCCTTAGGCTGCTGCTGGTGAATGCCAGGTCGGTTTGCAATAAGGCCCCCCTGATTCAAGATGTCATCCAGGAAGGGCTGGCCGACCTGGCATGCATCACCGAAACCTGGTTGACTCCTGAAGATGGAGTACCTCTCTCGGACATATGTCCAGCTGGGTTCGGTATTTGGCACCAGCCTAGAGGTGAGGGGAGGGGCGGTGGTGTCGCCATTGTTGCCAGGGAGTCTTTGGGAGTTGCTAGGGCCACTGCTCCACAAGTGTCTGGTTGCGAGGCCCTGCTTCTACGGCTGGGCCCCAAGGGTCAGTTGGGGATCTTGCTCCTGTACCTGCCCCCTTGCAGGGTAAGGGATGCGCTGCCTGAGCTCCTCGAGGCCGCCTCGATGCTGGCGTTGGAGTTCCCGAGACTTATGGTTCTGGGGGACTTCAATTTGCCATCGCTGGGGATGGCCTCTGAAGTGGCAAGGGAGTTCATGGCTTCCATGGCAGCCATGGGCCTGACTCAGGTAGTCCGGGGTCCGACCAGGGGCAGTGGTCACATGCCAGACCTAGTCTTCTTGTCGGAGCAGTGGCAGAGTGATCTAAGATTACAGGATTTAGTCATCTCACCTGTGCCATGGTCTGATCACTATCTGGTGACTCTTGACTTCTTGGGGGCGACACTTCGTCGTAGGGAGGCTGGGCCGATTAAAATGGCCCGCCCTCGGCGACTAATGGATCCAGATGTATTCCAGAGGGAACTGGGGGATGTTCCTCTGGATCGGCTACACGATTCACCCGAGGCACTTGTCGACCTGTGGAATAGGTCGGCAACAGTAGCCTTGGATGAAATCACGCCACTGCGGCCTCTCCACGCCCGGGGGACTAGGTCATCTCCGTGGTTCACAGATGAACTGCGTGAACTCAAACGGGCAAAGAGATGCCTAGAGCGCCGCTGGGTGAAGACCCAGGATGACTCCGATTGGACACTAGCTAGAGCTGCTATTAGGGCCTATCTAGTGGCGATAGGGGTGGTGAGGCGGCAATACTTCACCACCCTTATTGCCTCCGCTGATAATCGCCCAGCCGCCCTGTTCCGGGTAACCAGGTCCCTCCTTGGTAGAGGGGGTTCGGTGCCCGGTTGGCAGGGTTCGGCTGAGGACTTTGCTGACCATCTGGTGGAGAAAATCGATCGGATTCATTCAGGATTGAATCCTGGCGTGGATGGGGAGGGTCGGGGAGGTGCCGGAGCATTGTCTTGCTGTACGATCTGGGATCAGTTCGATCCTGTTGTCCCTGATGAAGTGGACAGGCTCCTTGCAGCTGTTCGTGCCACTACATGTCCTTTGGATCCCTGTCCTACTTGGTTGGTGAAAGCCTCCAAGGAGGTAACAGGTGGCTGGATAGGGGGGATAATAAATGCCTCTTTACGGGAGGGGGTATTTTCTGCACAGCTAAAACATGCTTTGGTGCGCCCCCTCCTGAAGAAATTGTCCCTCGACCCAGCTGTCCTTAACAACTACAGGCCAGTTTCCAACCTGCCCTTTTTGGGTAAGGTTTTGGAAAAGGCGGTGGCGCGTCAACTGCAGAGTGTCCTGGAGGAAGCGGATTATCTAGACCCCTTTCAATCAGGGTTCAGGCCCGGATATGGAACGGAGACGGCATTGGTCGCACTGATGGATGATCTCTGGCGGGAGCGGGACGGGGGTTGTCCATCCGTCCTTGCTCTTCTTGACCTCTCAGCGGCTTTTGATACCGTCGACCACGGTATCCTTCTGGAACGGCTCGAAGGACTGGGGATCCAGGGCACTGTGTTGTCCTGGTTTTCCTCATTTCTGAAGGGCCGTACCCAGTCGGTATGGTTAGAGAGTGAGAGGTCCAGCCCTAGGCCCCTCAAATATGGGGTGCCTCAGGGCTCTGTGCTCTCTCCTCTCTTATTTAACATCTACATGAAGCCGCTGGGTGAGATCATTCGTTCCCACGGGGTGCGGTACCATCAGTACGCGGATGATACACAGTTGTACATCTCGGCCCGTGGGGACCCCAGTGATGCTGTTGAAATCCTATCCGGATGCCTAGAGGCCATTGGGGTCTGGATGGGGGCCAATGGGCTTCGGCTGAATCCCAGCAAGACAGAGTGGCTGTGGATAAGGGGCCCCGCGTTATCCAGGGAGTTACCATCTTTGGTACTGGATGGGGCCGTTCTGCCCCAGACAGACCCAGTGCGCAATTTGGGGGTTCTTCTGGACTCGCGGCTGCTGCTGGAAGAACAAGTGGCGGCTGTGGCCAGGAGGGCTTTTGCCCAACTTCGGGTGATTCGCCAATTGCGCACACTCCTGGACCGGGGCTCCTTGCTTATGGTCACCCATGCTCTGGTTACTTCCCGACTAGACTATTGTAATGCGCTCTACATGGGGCTGCCCTTGACGACCATTCGGAGGCTGCAGCTGGTCCAGAATGCGGCGGCCCGGGTGGTGATGGGGTGTGGGCGATATGCCCATGCCTCTCCCCTACTTCGGGAGCTGCACTGGTTACCAGTTTGTCTCCGGGTGCAATTTAAGGTGCTGGTTTTGACCTTTAAAGCCCTACATGGCAGGGGGCCGGGATACCTTAGAGACCGCATCGTCCCAAGAGTGTCTGCCCGTCCAACCAGAGCGGACAGGAGGGGTTCTCTAGTGGTGCCACCGGCTAGGGATGCACATTTGTCTAGCACCCGAAGGAGGGCCTTCTCCGTGTCCGCACCAACTCTCTGGAACCTCCTGCCAATAGACCTAAGACTCCAAAGTGAACTGCTGCCCTTCAGGAAAGGAGTGAAGACCTGGCTGGCAGGGCAGGTGTGGGGCCCGAATGGGACTATGGTGCCCGCCTGCTGGTTTGTATAAGAACTTTCTCCTCCTCCTTTGTATAGTGGGTGGGTGGGACATAGGGGTTTTTAAAGGGGGTGGGTTGGGGGGGGGTTATACTTATTTTTTATAATTGTATTTATGTCTTTTGTGAATTGTTGTGATGCCGCCCTGAGTCGGGTTCTGCCTGAGCGGGCGGCATATACAAATTTGACAAACAAATAAATAAATAAATAAATAAATAAATAAATAAATAAGGTTTATTAAGTAAGTTAAGAAAATGAGTATAGCATAAAGAAGAAAACTTGCAAACGTAGTCATTCAAAATACATACAAAAATAAAGAAAACCTAACTGGTTATCTGGGCCCTCTGGCTCTATCTGACTCACAATTACATTTTGTGAGGACCTCCCATGGCTGGTCCATGGTGAAAGAGAGAGAACAGTTCCTTGCACAGTGATTTTATTATCCTGATATCAGTCTTCCCACGTGGGGACTTCTAGCCAATTGAAATTAATTTAGATTCTTCTGCCTCTTATTAGAATGTCCTATACAGGGACTCCTACACATGAAATTCTCCATCTTGAAGTACTAGGTAATTAAGTGGCTACAGGGATCAGGGAAAAGCACAGTTAAAATGGGGCTTTTTCCATGACAGGAGTTGGGTATAGAAAACAACAAGTAGAAGATGCTTTCAGTCATTCCTGAAGATACCATAAGAAGACCACCTGAAATATCAAATAGTTTGTTTTTTATATGTAGTGGCTTATCCCCTGCAGCATTTGAAGCTGCATTATATTGTGGCTGAGCAGGAATCTGTAAAGTCCATAGGTCGGCAAAATATTTATGAATCTCTATTAGAACCAATCACTATAGTCAATGGTGAGAGTTATAATTCGGCAGCATCTGGGTGGGTGGCTGATTTTCTCACTCTGATCTAACAGCTGGTGTTCTACCTGCCTTCTACAGCTTAGAGTCTTTCAGATCTGTTATGCATGCCATAATGCCCATTTGGGGGAGCTGGGATTTTTTTTATTAAAAAAAACCCAATGCAGTTAGAGAACACCAGGTTGGGAAAAGTTGGCCTACCCTGCTAGTGTTTGGAAAAAGTTAACTTCCAGATTAAATTGACATTCAAAATGGTGATTTTTCTTAACTTGGATACTCATGGATACTGAAGAGGACAATCCCAGAAAAATATGCTGGCTCCTTTTCTTATCAGTTCACCACTTCTCACCTAAACATAAAGCAATTGTTAGGGCGATCCTTTGCAAAATTGAATAGACTGAGGCTATCATACCATGCACATATGATGAAAATGCAGAACTGACTGGAAAATACAGTATTGCTGAGAAGAGTGGTGTCTGTCAGCTTAAACCAGGGGTTCTCAAAGTTTTTCAGCTGTGGGCCAGACCACGCCCCTCAGACAGCTGAGTGGGCTGGACTGGTGTGTAGGAATCGGGGCCGCTGAGGGCCGTAGGTCCCGGAGGAGACTGATCAAGGAACGATACGAGGCAGTATGGAGGAGGATATGATCAGTACTTTACTGAGAAAAGGCTGCAACATATATAGAAGGAAAAGCGCAACGGTGGCAAGACTGTCACCTGACAGAAATTACATCGCCTGTGTACTCAAGTTAATTGGGAACCTCTTTGGGGAAGTTAATTAACTGAGGCAAACATGGACCTCGGAGTCCCCTTTGTTCAGGGATCAGGCAGGGGTAAACATGGCATCTGTTTGTGCCTGAGATTACACTGAGACATGGAGATGAGTGATTACTCTAATAGGTAACTGGGTTAGGTATTTGCTCTCTTCAGCAGAATCGCTGGTCAGGTCAGGAGTTGGGTGAATCAAACCCTATCATTTATCCACCCCCCTTAATTTCTCTGCCCGCAGATGCCACGAGCCAGGAGTTTTCTCTACCGTAGTGGCCTCTGCCAGGGCCGTTCCATGCCCAACGGGCGTGGGAAATCCACATCTCCCCTTTAATTTTCATTTAAGGACCTGACCGGCGACTTTGCGTAGGAGCGGCATCAGCTGTTGAGCGGGAATGACGCTTCGGGGTTCCTTCTCGGGGCGGCACTTCGAGATCAGTGAGGGAATACATTGTGCAAAGCAGCATAACGCTATGCCTAGTATAGTCACCCCCACTACCACCTTGAGTACCGTCTGGAGCCACCCCCACGGAATCCACGAGCACATCCAGTTCCACAATGAACTCCACCAAGTTCCCCATGCAGACCCTTCTGTGATGCCCTGGACTATGGTGTGGAGATCAGTGAGCTGGCTCTGTATCTTGTGGGTGTTGTCTGTGAGGTTGAAGCAACACATGCCATAGACAGACTTGCAGCCCATATGATGTAACAACAGGGGATAATCGATAGCTGCTTGATTATCCAGTATGGCATGGCGAAGCTCTGCCTGCTCCTGGTTGAGCAGCGCTATTGCTGAGGAGGTGTGGTTGATGGCTTTTGCTAATCTGCAAGCCAATTGACCAATTCTCCGAGCGTCGCCTATGGCTAAGCCTGACACACTGAATATACTGACCACAGCCTGGTTTTTCAGAGCTGTGGGTCTGAATTCAGACTGCTTTCTGTAGCAAGGCAAGATAATGAGATGTGTCATTGATTTACTGTGACCTGGGGTGATTCTGCAGCTTCTCTGCAACTTCTGGCGTTGTGCAAATGTCTTTCTAACACCTATGGGGAGGTGTGAAGATAAACTGGGGATTATCAGCTACTGGGTGCTCAATCTTTCCAAGCAATGGGCCAGTGCAAAACATGGGCCGGTCTGGCTTCCTTTGGTGGAAGCTGGCCGTTATTAACAATATACAGAAATTCAAGTGTCCCTTGCAAATCCCAACTGGAGCATTGTACAAGGCATGTATAAATAATAGCAACTACAGATAACAATAGCAATAAAAGACATTCAGCTGCTTCTTGAGGCTTCCCTTCTTGGTGGGGCTTCATGTGCAACTTGAGTTTGGAAAAGTCCTTAGAAGTGGCACTGAGTGTGCAAAATGTTCATAGAAATGTCTTTGGAGATGTAAGTCATAAAGGAAGACGGACAGCTGATGACATCCAGGACAGTGACTGGTGCCGCTCTTTGCAATCATCCGGGTCTGATTCTGGCCTCTGGGACCTGCATGGGGAAGAGACTTGTTTGGGAGATAAAAATTCTGAAGGAGTTAGTTAGTTTTTGCACTTATAGGATAGCAATTGCTGTGCAACTGTGGGACGTGGTTTCCCCCTTTCTGTTTGTTTGTCAACGTAGGACTTGTGCCGAGGTTCGCCCTTGGCCGTGGGAAAGGAGATGCTGCTCCACATGGGGAGCCGTTTCTCCCTTCTGTGCTGTTACCCAAACAAACTGGGGGAGGGTATTAATGCAAACGTGCATGTACTGCCATTTGCCAAAATGTGGGGATGTGTGACGTCCATTTGTCACACCTGAATGGCCTCTGTCCCTCGTGGGTTGATCCCCCACGAGGGCCCCCCCGGTGGCAGGTTGAACTGCCTTGCGAGCGCTTTGGCATTCTGAAGAGGGAATGCATGACTCTGAATTGGAGTTGTGAGGAACAAACTTAGCAAATTTATGTCTATCACGGGAGTGATGTGTGCTCCCGGTAAACTGTGAAGCAAATTCCTAGGAAACTGGCTGTCAGCAATTCTGTTTAAGCGTTCTTTGGCAAAGGTGCGCAAAGCGAGGTTCATGGCTGCCAACTCTGCCCGCTTGCGGAAGAGTCAGGAGCGTGCGCCAAGCTTGGTCCTCTTGCCAGGTAAGAACCTAATATGTGCGACCCCCATAAGTGAAGACTGTCCTAGCCCCCCCAAAGGGGAACCAGTGACATAAATTCACACAAGGTGACTGTCTGCGTTTGAGACGAGTCTGGGGTCTTATGGCAAACCTTGGCGCATGAAGCGCCAGGCTTCCCTTGGGTAAATTTCTCATGGAGGCCCCCCTGTGCACATCCATTCATGGTGTGCGTGCACACTTTTAGAAGAGTGCCAGATGGTGGCTAGCCTTTTGCCTGTGCTTAGACTAGCAGCAAAAAGGGAAGGGGTGGCCTAAAAATGCCTGTATCTGATTGAAGGTGTGACCTGACTGCACTCTTAAAATGGTCCTAGGCAGTCCTGGCTAATGGGTGGCACTCTGCACATGCTCGGGAGCTCAGGGACTAATCCTTCCTCTGTGCTCTGGAGTTTGCAAAATGTGTCTGCACACTAGAGAGGGTGCTGCGGGCCAGGTGCCATACTTAATATGACCTACTATGACTTATTAAAAACAAGCCAACTATGACGTGCCAGCTGTAAGGAAATAACACACAAAGATGAAAAGACACACAAGTTAAACATTTCCAGCAGGGAATTCCACTGGCGAAAGGAGGAAAGACAAGTCAGAAGTTAGCACAATGAGAAGGCAACAACTCTTATCATAGCGAAATCAGATTAGGTCAGGTAACCAAGGCAACCGGGTTCTCCTGTTAAGAAAATCCCTATCAGTAATTAACCATGGAGCCTGTGAAAGGAAGGCTGTAGAAAGAAAGAAATTGGTTAAGGCCTGGAGAGGAATTTTGTTCCTGTTTGCGTGCTTTTTCCTGTGAAAGGGGTACAATGAGTGAGTTACTTTGCACAGATTAAAGTCAAAATACCAGAACAGTATCTTTCCTAAGAGAATGAAGGAGAGTTAGAACGATTCTCAACCTGCGGCCAGATGTGGGCGAGTGGGCCGGAGCCCACGTTGCTCTGCCACTACCCCCGCCAAGCCAAGAAGGGCTGTGTGGCGAAGGAAGGGCAGGATGACTATCCGGACGCCCAGAGCTGCCTGCGGCCCCGGAACTTTGGCCCCTGACTTTAAAAGGTTGAGAACCGAGTTTACAAGATGATAACACAATACACACATGAAGACAATGCAATTCTCTCACTGCTAGTGAGATACGGGACTCCAAGACGCTAAGAGACATTCAAAAAACCTTAAACACAGAGATGGGGGTTTGAGGAACACAGACGTAGGGAGGGGCCCCATAGCTTACGATACAGTGAGGAAAACTCATAGAAGTGATTTTTGTTTTCAGATCGCGCTTCTGAAAAGAAAAATCTGTTTTCCTGAGTGGCAAAACCGGTTTCCAAGAGTGGCTTAATCCTTTGACAAAGAAAAAGTCTCCAGGGAGGAAGGGGGAATCCCCCGCCCTATTGCAGGTTAGGATTCCCCCCCTCCTCTCCTGCTTAAGCTGCCAAGCAGGCAAGGCAAGGGCTTTGTTCATCATGCTTTCTCAAACTTTAAATAGTTCCTGCCCATGAGCAGAGTGCAAATTGTTTAACACATATTTCACAGTGACATTACCACGCAGTTACACACAAGGAACACTTTTTCAGTCATACTGTGGTCATAGAGACAAGGCTTTTGCAATCATACACAGTTCTTGCAGTCATACATTCAGTGGTGCACCACACATACACACATTTATTTACGCATTCTCACATTCCTCCCCTGATCTGCAGCGTTCTATACTACACATGAGGAGATGGCTAATACACAGCTGGCTGTTTGACAACCATCTGGGTGCTTCTACTTAGGGGCGAGTTTCTCTGGGCTACTCCCAAGGTGAGACCAGCAGATTCTGCCTGTGCCTTGGGGGAGCTCGGGGTACTGTTGCTGGGATGGTTCTTCTGGCATAGCCAGGGCGATGGCTGCCTCCTTTCTAGCCTGGGCCAAATGCATGCCAGGGTGGCCATTTGGCATGAAGACGATCTTTTGAAGATCTGCCTGGTCTAGATTGGCTTTCTCTTCTAAGGTGTCTCATTTCACCACACTGGAAGCAGGCGCCTTGGGGTTTTGGCACTGCTCTGCGCCTGAGTGTGGTAATGGGTCTGCTCTGGAGCCCTGCGTGGCCAGGGGCCGTGCAGATTTCCGTGAGCAGTGGGCGCTGAGCAGCCCTGCCTGAATGTGTGTCTGCCTTCAGATAGGCTGAGCACAGCAGCTGGGCGCTAGCTAATTGTGCCACTGGCAATTTCCCCGTGAATGGATCTTCCTCACCCCTGCGCTGAAGGGAGTTCTTTCTTTGCAGGGAACTTTTGACTGTCAGAGAAGCACCAAGGCCTCTCATGCCATGAATTCCCTCAGTGACGTCTGCAGCTGCCACTGAGGGAATGCTCCCTACACTGCCCTGCTTAAGCTGAAATGACGAATAGAGACTTCTTGGGGCTGATGGTTCTGACTGCGCTGGGGTTTTCTGGGTCTCTATCCGGACTGGGTCATCCTCTACTGAGAGTTTCCTACATTTGCTCCATGTGCGGGTTATGCCCTCTGGAGCTTTCGGGGGTTGCTGAATGCAGTCTCCTATCTGATCCCAGAGCTCGAGGGTTAACGTACCTACTTCTGGGTAAAGCAGGCAGTGTTCCCCTAGGTACACCAAAAGTCTCGCTAGCTCCCTGCTGTGAAAACGCAAATTAAATACCCTGGCCAGGATGATGAACCCCTCCTCATGGGTTCTTTGGCTAGCGGATGGACGCTGTCGCTGAGGACAGGTCCCCATATTACCTGCGATTGGGTCCTCCGAAGTTTCCTCCTCGGGACGAGTCGACGCGTCTGTGGCAGGCAACAGGTTCTGGCGACGTCGCTTTCTGGGTAATGCTCGGAGCGTGGACTGCGGCCACGGGCCCTCGGTGGCCACTGCGCTGTCAGGGGCTCACAGCAGGCCCTGAGCGGAACGCGCGTTTCCCTTTGGCGCAAGCCGCCGCGAAAGTCGGGAGCAAGCTGTAGGATGCCTCTCTGTAATGCCTCACCACGTAGCTGTCTTCCCAATCGGATGGCTTTCCGACTGGGGCTGCTGCTCTGTCCTCCGGGATGATTGGACAAGGTTCAAGCGCAGAACCTGGCTGTGCTGATCGCTTACTCACGAGTAGACCGCTCAGGGGTCGCTTACTCTCGAGTAGATCACGTCTCGGGGTCACCAGATGTAGGAATCGGGGCCGCTGAGGGCCGTAGGTCCCGGAGGAGACTGATCAAGGAACGATACGAGGCAGTATGGAGGAGGATATGATCAGTACTTTACTGAGAAAAGGCTGCAACATATATAGAAGGAAAAGCGCAACGGTGGCAAGACTGTCACCTGACAGAAATTACATCGCCTGTGTACTCAAGTTAATTGGGAACCTCTTTGGGGAAGTTAATTAACTGGGGCAAACATGGACCTCGGAGTCCCCTTTGTTCAGGGATCAGGCAGGGGTAAACATGGCATCTGTTTGTGCCTGAGATTACACTGAGACACGGAGATGAGTGATTACTCTAATAGGTAACTGGGTTAGGTATTTGCTCTCTTCAGCAGAATCGCTGGTCAGGTCAGGAGTTGGGTGAATCAAACCCTATCATTTATCCACTCCCCTTAATTTCTCTGCCCGCAGATGCCATGAGCCAGGAGTTTTCTCTACCGTAGTGGCCTCTGCCAGGGCCGTTCCATGCCCAACGGGCGTGGGAAATCCACACTGGTGCCGTAAAACACATCTGTGGCTGTTGTAAATGTGTTTATGATGACCATGGACTCATTTATGACTGTGTAAATGCATTGTGTAGCTGTAAACAAGTCTGTAGTTTTTTCTGGCAGCTGCAGCTAGAGTGAGGTTGGGGGTCATGGGTTGCGAACCTCTGGCTTAAACAAACAAGCATCTGAACATTTGTTCTATATTTGTTCTTATATATATATATATATATATATATATATATATATATATATATATATATATATATATATATATATATATATATATATATATATATATATATATATATATATATATATATATATATATATATATATATATATATATATATATATATATATATATATATATATATATATATAATTTCAATAGCTTTTCAATAGCTTTATTTTTAAAAATAAATTTAATTTTTAATTTTTGTGTGTCTCTATTTTTACTAGATATAGAATCCTATTACATGTATGATACTGATAAGCCTGATAGATTGGTAAAGAGTTAGAAAAGAGTCAGGTAATTGGATCAATAGTCCAGATTGCTTAAGACTGGAGCTGATTATCCTTTTGAAAACTTATAGGAGGTTTGGTCTCAGAAATATGGACAGAATGTTTACTGAAAGTGTTATAGCAAAACATAATTGCCGTATGTTCTAATGTAAAGGGAAATACTTCGAATAATTTTTACAAAATCTTATGCTGATTCCATGAAAATACACAGCAAAATGTTCCCCTTTCTTTAAAACAAGCCTTTTAAAAACTCTTTAAAGAAACCTTGCCTTTTCAATCGGGTTCAGGTGACCTTTTCTCTTCACAAGGTTTCATATTGTAAACACTTGCGGGCAAAGCTTATATAATGCATGGTCACTCTTATAAAAATAGGTTGTTTTGAAAGGCTTTTTTGAAAGTTTTTTTTTTTTTTGAAGATCAGTATTTCAACCCCAGCAGCCTGGATTCTTTACAAATAAAAGGAAAGGACAGGTGGCGTCAACAATTCTCTTTCAAAGTAAGCAAGTCTGACCTTTTCAATTTATTTGCTCTGTTTTAAATCTAGAGTCATTTGAGGTCACCTCTTTCTGAATGGGGGATTCCCCCCAGGCATTTATTCTGTCATTTATTTTGTTTGTTTGTTTGTTCTAGTGTTTTGCTGTTGTTTATTTGTCTGTGCACTGCCCAGAGTGGGAAATATCCCAGATAGGCATTATAAAAATGTAATAAATAAATAATATTTACATTAAGAAAACATAACTTGAAAACCTTTATGCAATTTCCCAAACTTGGCACAGAACAAAAACTGATTGTCTGCTACAATTAGTCCAAATACTGGTGCTTATATGAAATCCAGTTTCAAAGTTACAATTTTTTATTTTTGGTTTGGGCTGTTCCCATTTTTAGAATTGCCTTGTAGAATGTTGATTTGTTCTAATGCATAATAATGACCACCTACCTACATATGAAAATGAATGGTACCTACACATTAAGCAGATACAGTAGTAGCAAAACCCCACAACACACTATTATTAGAAAGGCAAGGAGATTAATTCTGCTTTAATGTATGATCAAACCAGTTGCTCAGCCTGGGGGGAATATAGATTTTATCTAGTTATTTCATTTTCATGTAACCTTGACAAGTGTTAATGTGAGCACTTTCTTCTTCCACTATCTTTATTGAAAGCATTTTGTAAAATCACTTTATATTCCCAGGCTGTTTAACATGTTCTCACAACAGAAAACCTTATGTCAGTGATGACTTGGAAGAACAATTCCAGCCATTATTATGCATATTTTAACTGGTTTAATGGAAGACTATAATGTATACTTAACTGTCTCCTATGAATGTGCATATGTTAATTAACTTTGGGTGGATTTTATTCTGTTTTATAAAAATGTGAAAATAGTAGTAAAATATCAGCTTTGTAATACATAATTCCTATACTTTTGTGATTACTGTGATTTCTTGAAAGAAAATGTCCCAGTCTGATCTCATTGCTGTAATAAGTCATTACTAGAGTAGGCCTATTTGAATTAGAGAAAGTTACAAAGGAGGTTTTCTTCTTCTTCCATATCTGGGCCAGACATGAAACTGCTAAAATGAAGCCACCTTTTGATGAATTCATTCTGTAGTTCCTTTCGCCTGACCTAGTGTGAAAAAGATTAGCCAACACAAGGTGCCTGTTGCCAGGGGTATTCCCAATTGTGGTCCAAAAATACCACAATCTTTGAGAAGGCTCTTTCTATGCACCTCACAGAGCAGCTGACTCACTCCCATTGATTCACTCAATTCTAATATGATTAAGCAACAGGATTTTTATTAGAATTTCTGATTACAAGACATACTTGTCAACCGCGGCTCCGGCCAATCTGGGACCTGCGCAGAATGGTTCTGTGCAGGTCGCCTTCTACACATGCATAGAAGGGTTTTACGCTTGCATAGCCCCCTTCTACGCATGCATAGCCCCCTTCTACACATGCGTAGCCTTCTACGCATGCGTAGAAGGGTTCTACGCAAGCGTAGAAGGTTTCTACGCAAGCATAAATCCCTTCTACGCATGCGTAGAAGGCAACCTGCGCAGAAGGGCTGTGCAGTACCTCTTTTCCCCTGCTGCCAAATTCCGGGGTTTCGGCAGCGCGGGGCGGGAAATGGCGCAAATCGGTGCTGAAAACCGGGAAATCCTGGCCAATCCGGGAAGGTTGACAGGTATGACAAGAGTTTGGGATAATAGTTGGTGAATGGGATGCCTGGTGGTATGAATTACCTGTCCATGTCCCCACTGCATATAAGTAGGCAAATTTATTTATTCATTTACTTTATTCAATTTGTATAGCTGCTCCAATCGACATGCAACTCCGGACGGTGTACATAAAATCCCCAACATTAAACAATGAAAAAACCTCAAAAAATTCCTAAAACACAAAAAAAACACACATCTAGTTAAAAACTAAAAAAAACCTGAGTGATCCTGCTCTAAATGATACTTGAATTTGGCTGATGTCAGAGCAAAAACTAGGTACAATAAGATGGAATAACTTCACTGCTGACATATTGGTGGAACAGTCTATAATGCCCACTGTCCAGAAGTTATAATTTAAATCCTTAACTCCATAAGTAATTGTTCAAACCAGTGAACCCCAGAAAAAAGATATTTTGGGATTTGGAGTCTGCCCTCATGGCTCAATTAACTATCGTTTACAAAGACAGCTCTTTCTTTGTTTTCTTACTCCTCTCAAGGAAGCATACCACATTTGCTTCTAGAATGAAATGTAGGAAAGGGAGAAAAAAAATTACAGGATGTGGGTAAATCCAAAGCTAAACAGTCACCATGGGAAGATATACCTATTCTGGAAGGTGTGGATGGAGGGAGGTAAATTATAGCAGTGGACTAGCGCTGAGGAATCTCTGGCTCTCTATATGATGGTGAACAACTGCTTCCTTGACCTCTGAGTGTTAGCCACATTGGATGGAGTTAATGGAAATTACTGTCCAAGAACATGTCTAAATTTGCAGACACTCCTTTCTTGCCCAGCTGCTGCCACCCTTCACACACAGAAAAGATTTGAAAGACAGAAGAGGCTATTTGGATGCCAGAAAATGAAGTCTGACTATTGCTTTCTAGAATTTGTTTGCTAATTCAAGATTAGGTCTTTTGTGTGTGTGAAGATGGGTAATAAATCTGACACACTAGGAGATGCTTTCCTTGTAAAGGTGAGGACAGGGTTCATTGACCAGAAGCCAGGACAGGAAGCCTTACAGACAGCAGAACATCCCTGCCCTTTTGTTTGTCTGTTTTGATGTTGTTTGTCTAAAAGTTACTGACTGTGAAATGGCATGAAGAGAGAGTGGCTAGAAATCCCAACAGTTTGTGGTACTCTGGTTGACATTTTGTAAATAAAGCTGAGACCTCAAGCCAGCTGTTTGTTTTTCCTTTAAAAAACTCCCGCTATTCTTGCTTCCTATGTTGAAAAGTTGGTCATATTATAGCTCTGTACATCTGTGTGCATACTCCCTTTCATCTCCCAATTCCACCTAGACTTGCTTTAAGATACATTATCATTAGAGTTTAGCCAGGTTTTCTTGAACTTCAATTCCCAAAAGCCCTGATCTGCAGAAGTGCTGACTTGGGATTCTGGTAATTGAAGTCCAAGAACACCTGGAGTACCAAGGTTCACCATCAGTGGCTTAGACCATCCTTTCAGAAGCTGGGAGGCTGGTTGTTTGTACTAGAACTGGGAAGCAACCAAGTCTAATTACTTTGAGGTTTGGGGTTTTCATGAACTGACGGAGATTTTAAAATGGAGCATCTCTCTGTGATGGAATATACTGCCACCAATATTATTTGACATGGAGAAGTACAATGGAGATTGGAGAATGCAGTTCAAAGTTTAATATTGTCAATTTTAATATCTGCTTAATATTATTTTAACTTCACTTAATGAAATGTCCCACAACAATTTTGCCATATGTAAATAGGGTGGGGATTCTTTGGAACCATTTTTTCCCAGACCTTCTTATGAGAATGTAGCATTAAATTTCCCCTCTCCAAGTTTTCTTTTTAGCAAATTCAAAAGTCTAATCAAACAACACCACTTCAGCTCCAGTCTCTATGGTGTGAGATGCTAGGGAAGCACATTTATTGATCCTGAACACCTTTACTAGTGAATAACTTTTACTGATCTGAGAAGGACTCATTTCTGAGAAAACACATTTAAGGGTTATACTTCATGACTGGAACATTGTGCGTACTTACTTAGAATCTTAATGTCTTGAAATTAAGGTGAATTTCTTCTGACGAAGTCTGGCAAATCACTAAAACTACAATTAATCTATGGAATAAATCAAGTCATAATACAGTAGTACCTCATAAAACAATTTTAATCTGTTCCACGGGCTCATTGTTGTACGAAACAATTGCTATACAATGCATGCATCGTATAGCGATTTCCCCTATGGGATGCATCGTACAACGATTTTTTTTGCTCATTGGTTTTTCCCATTGAAAAATTGTTGTACAATTTTTTCCATAGAGAATTGTTGTACAATTTTTTCCATAGAGAAAATTGTTACGCGGGATGCCATTTCCCCCCCAAACCTAATTGTAATGTGATTTCATTGCTATACGGGGCGATTGTTGTATGAGGTTCCACTGTACTTTTTCTTCCGTGTCTAGGCCAGATGTGAAACTGCCAAAATGTAGGCCCCTTTTGGTGAGTTTATTCCACTAGAATAGGCCCATTGGAACATACATAGGTGTTGACTCACAAAAATCCTCACTGATTAAATGGACCTACTCTATTTGTGATTTGCTATTGGATCTCAGCCTATATGCATTTACTCTTAAGTAAGTATACATATAGAAGCCATTGGAATACTTTTGAAACCACTTGTACTCACTGAACAGAGGGGGTCAAATTTGCTCATCACTTCGGGGGAACAATATCGCCTCCTATCACATTCACCTTCAGACATGGGTGTTGGCTCCTTCAAAGGGGGAAGAGCAAAATGTACTGCCTTCCCAAAGAAAGTTTCTGCTTTCAAAGAAAAGGGAAGTCAATATGACTTCTGTCTATTTTCCTATCATTCATTTTTCAGTTTGACATTCTCTCAGCTTTGGCACTCTGGGGCAAAGCCCTGGTTGCCCCACTGCAGTTATGGTCCTCTCCATGCCTCATCTTACTGTGTTCTCCTCCAAATTGTGAGATGAGCTAGAAGAATAGGTAAGCACTTTGAAAATGGGAGGCATGCATTATGAAGTATGCTTTGGGCAGATGATAAGGCAAAACAATACGATATTCCCTCTCCTATAGTCAGTCCCTTGTCAATTGTGTTTTGTATTATTTTCCCTATGATTACACCAGTTCTGTAGATCTCCAGCAGCTGGATGGAGAAATATTGAGCCCATTTATTTCAGATTTTTGGCCTATACTGGCATAATATCTACTTCACAAATACATCAATTCTATTGCTGAGACTGGCAACTACTACTAAATGCCATCTGCAAATTGACAAATAAATTGAAGTTATGTAGGAGGGCCTTTTCGGTGGCTGCCCCTGCCCTTTGGAATCTCCTGCCGACTGACCTCTGCCTACAATTAGATCTGCCAGCATTCAGGAAAGGTCTGAAGACCTGGCTGGCCCAGCGGGTGTGGGGCACCATGACAGGAGTTGCCCCTGTTAGGTTATATAGGACCACTCTAAATAACCCGTTAGCAGGGGACTGTCTGGGGTTTGCTTAAACATGTTTTAATTAAGCTATATTTTATGTTTATTGTAAGCCACCCTGAGTTGCTTTGGTGAGTGGGCGGTGATATAAATGAATGAAGGAATGAATGAATGAATGAATGAATGATGCTATATAGTGGAAAATTACTTAAGACTCATGCCTCTACAATGATGATGGCTTGTAACCAGAGTTTTTTTGGTGGGTGGGTGGATGGGTGGGTGGGTGTGGTGCCCCACTGTTCTTCTGTACAAACCACCACGTTTCATAAAAAAATTACACTCATATTAACAAGATATTAAAATATTATTTTTAAACACTGCAGCAAACAGGCTAGTTTTGAACTGAAATAATACTTCTTCATCTTCTTCTTGTTGTGCCATATCTGAATCAAACATTGGTGATCCTTGTGGTGATCAGCCATGAAGACTGTCCTGAGAATATAATGCAGTGACCTTTCACCTGTCTTCCACATCGCAGCATGACACCCATACCACTGATCCAGTTCTGCAAGTCTCTGGTCCTGAGCCCTTTTGGCACACAAAGTCCTCATCGACCCCAGGCCAGTTTTGATGAAGCTGCTGCCCTCCATCAAGATGGATTCAAGTGGGATTTAATCCATTTGTGGATTGAATAATACTTAGGAAAGTATTATAACCAGCTGAGTGTCATTGATTTTGCAATTGTAATAACTAAGGAAAATATACGCACCAGCTCTGGTGGATGATAATTTCTTCAGAAGAGAATAAGATGTATATTGCTACCACATCAGCTTCTGTCATATACTGAATAGAGTAGAAGCAGGCATTTTCTTATAACTAGGCTCAGATGGTAAACTACATTAATAACCTTGCATTTGCAATTAATATATAGTGCTTATTTGTAATATCTAGATAACCTTATGAATAATTTCTGGCTTTGAAATTCATTTTTGTAGTTGCATTGTTGTTATTTGTTCATCTCCTTATTTGTTATTTGTTAATCTCCTTGTGACAATCCATTAAGCTAAGCAGTCAACAACTCCCTCCCTACCCCAAGACATCTGCCTTTCCTCAGAATCCTTGTCTTTGTAGGAAAAGATTCCTGATTTGCCTTGTAATTAAACCTATTATCAAGCACAAGGATTTGTTTTATCACTTTGCAGATAAATTCTGTAAATCACTAGCATCTCCAAAATTTGGAGCATTGAGTTAATAGTCTTGGAGGGCGACAAGATTTGGTTTTTGTATGTGAGTTGGCTCACATTTCATGAGGACTATGAAAGATACTCCATTCCATAAGAGACTTGTGGAAGAGAAATTATAGAGAAATTAGCTCCAATCCACTCAATTGCTATGGGTGTGATCAGATAGGGAAACGGCTCAAAACTTGGGATGTTTGAGGAACTTTCCAGTGTGTGTTACTTTCCTGTGATCACAAAATGTGCAGCAGTAGTGCTCCAGCCCAACAACAAGCTGTGCCTTTTTTGGTCCGGTGAATCCTAAAGCATGGAATCCATTTCATCCTTCCCTCTTGTCATCAGCTAAGACTGATGCTATGTCAACACATTATCCCTATTACACAAGATGTCCTTGAGGATCTACTGTTCTTTTATATTTTAATACATTCTAACATTTTACTTATCTGATTAATCTCTTCTCATTAAAAATTTACTTCATTTTTAATCTTTGCTTCTGCAGTTTTTCTTTTGCAATCTTTTTAAAAACCTTTCTTACAGTTCATCTAGTTTTTATTTTGTCTGTTTCCTTTTCCTCATGATTTATTTACATCTCATTTTATATCTTTATTCTTTTCATTGCACTCCTAGGATCTTTGCTGCTTGGGTTTCATACACATACTTCTGTGTGTGTGTGTGTGTGTGTGTGTGTGTGTGTGTGTGTGTGTGTGTGTGTGTGTGTGTGTGTGTGTGTGTGTGTGTGTGTGTTCTTGTTTCTTTGCATAACTTGCTTCCATTACTATATCTTGTTCAGTTTCACCCTACCACTTCCACCTGTTAATGTCACAGTGAAAGAAGGCATACAGCCTTCTGAATTTCTGATGTATACTTTCACTCTGGTTTTACTAAATTCAAGCTTAACAAACTGTGACACTGTGCCTCTCTTTATTTAATTATTTATTAGAATTATATCTTGGCTTTCTCTTGAACACTGGCACAAAAATTGGTTAGCAATTGATAAATTCAAATAAAGTGTGCCACTGAAATATTAAAGAGATTAAAAACACAACCAAAACCACATCAATAATGGAAGAATAGCATCTATCCAGGGGCTGCGCTGGCTCGTCTTGTTAGCTGGAAGGCCGGCAAGTTGGCAGTTCGAGACCTGGGTACTGCATGACAGTATCCCGTAATTTGACAACGGGAAAAAAGTAGTTACTGTGCAGAACCCTTCTACACATGCATAATACCCTTCTACGCATGTGTAGAAGCCTTCTATGCATGCGCAGAAGGGTTCTGCACAGAAGGCTTCGACGCATGGATAGAAGGGTTCTGCGCAGAAACTTTCTGCACAGGTTTCTTCTGCGCATGTGTAGAAAGCTTCTACGCATGCGCAGAAGGTACCTGCGCAGGACGGACCTGTGCAGAACGGTTCTGTGCAGGTCACGTATTGTCCAGAGCCGCGCTTGACAAGTATGATGACAGTTTGAGCCCCCATCTCTGTCCCAGCTCTTGCCAACCTAGCAGTTTGAAAGCAAGAAATTGCAAGTAGATAAATAGGGGCCACTGCAGTGGAAAAATATCTTGGGGACATGAATGGAGCCTCATTGCAGGCGCACCCCCCCAAAAAGGACTCAGACACCGGTATAAGTGGATAACGGCATTGGGCCACATTTATTGATTCATGCCCTAGTCCGAATTATAAATTTCAATTGGTACTCAGCCAATTATAATTCTTAAGGCAAGCAGGCCGCAGTAACACGGGTAAGGTTCCTCCCAAAATTGCCAATGGCAATTGGCTACAATGTATCCATTTGTATCAATTTGTTTGTTTACAACAAACAAATTGTTGACCGTAGTCAATAAACTATCTACTGACCCCACCCTCTGACGTGTATCCGTAAAATCACGGGGTGATGCATGCTGAAGAGCTCCTGCCATCACCCCATTGCCTGGTTCGTCGTTGACTGGACAATGTTAACCAACTTGTACCTATCTAGTGTTGGCCAGTCAATTGCGAACCTGCCGGATACCTGTGGGTCATAAATATTTACCTTACCAGTGCTACCCGCCACACGGGGAGGCTTAATAAAGACTCACGCCCCCCCGACCATCAGCTCGGTCAACAGGCCTGCTTGCAGATCTTCCAAAAAGAGGTTCATACCTCTGGGCGACAGATGGATCCCATCCCCTGTGTAAAGATCGTAATTTTTGAGACTAATGGTGGGGTGTTGGACGACCCGCCCCAAACCCTTGTCAGCAAAGAACCGGGCCACTGCCCTGTTCACCGAGCGACGAGCGCGGTCAAGGGCCTGGAGGTTGATACCCCCCCGTAAGCGTGACGCGGTATGATGTCCGACCATAGCAGGGTTGTGGCAGGCCACACATAATGCAAATAAGCCAGGTCGCTGCAGATCGTATGTTTTAAAGAAAGGCCAGCGACCTGGCCCAAGTCATTGCCCCCGAGGTGCAGCACCAGGACATCAGGCGGTTCAGCATCCCTGATGGAGAAAAGGAATGGCAACAGTTCCCGCCATAACATTCCGCGCTTACCATACCACCTGATACATGCGGACGCACGTAGTCCAAGCTGGGGTCCCCACTCTGTCGCCGCAGCGTACTGCGCTGCCCAGTGCACGTAGCTGTGGCCCACCAGCCATACTGCCACCGGTGTGCGGCGACACACAGGGTCTGTAAAATAAAAAGAGACAGGACAGTGACTTAACTGGTACTCATACTTGAAGAGGGCGAACATATAATTCAAAACACTTTGATCCCCACCTCCCCATATGGCATATATCAGCCTCAGAGTACCCAAATGCAGCCGCAGTAGAAGCAGCCCCTATTCTAAATGAATGGGTGCCGTAACGAGCCCCGGGGAGGCCAACACTGGACAGTGCCTTACCGGTCACCTTCCAAAATTGTCACCATCCTGGTGGCAGAAAAACGGGCCAGGGTGCGTACCACGCAGTGCAAGGAACTCTTGTAGGGCACCAACCGGACAGATGTCTGCAATGGAACATCGTAGCAGTCTTACACCACTGCCTACGCCGTGCTGATCAACCTTTGAGGACCGTATCCTCAACTGAGCCCACTCATTGGAAACATAGACATCTTCGAGTTCCAGTGCCCTACGCGCCGCATCCGCCTTAGACAGTAGCACCAGCTTACTGATGCGGAGCGCTCCAAAAAAGGCCACCGTGGTAGCCGCGTGAAACAGAGCTGCCTCATACCTGTCAAAACACAGGTTATGCCAGCCTCGTGCAAGGTGGGTAAGAACCCCTGGAGAAATAGGGTGGCGATTGTCCGGGCGGCGTCCACGTTCCCGTGTCCACCCCTCCAAAACATGTCGTATACGGAAATCATTCGTGCTGTCAGCAGGGCCCCTCACTTTGGCCATGAATGCCAGTGCTGACAGCCTGGATGCTATGGTGCGGGGAGCTAGGTCCTGACTGTGGAGGTAGACCATAAATTGAAGAACGTGTGTAACTGGAATGGGCCAAATCTCGGGCAACCGAAGTTGCACACAAAAAGCCTTAAATTGACTGAATGCATGGTGATACGCCGTACGCGTGCGGGGCGCCAGCGACATGCCGATCGCCCGGTTCACCTCTCCTTGCCAAACGTCCAAATCTCGTCCGGGAGCGGCGAGGGGAATTCCTCTGCGTCCAGAGCTAAGGCGCGGAACCGGGGGATCTGCAGGCGGGATAAAGCATCAGCAATATCGTTATTGATACCTGGCACATGTCTGGCCCTGAAGAGCACATTGAGGCGTAGGCTGCGCAAAACAAACTGGCGCACTAACTCCATGACCCTATGTGATTTAGATGTCTGGGAATTGACAATGTGCACTACCGCAGCATTGTCACACCAGAAATGAACCACTGAATTAGCCCACTCCTCGCCCCATAGCATCAAAGCTCCCAGTATCGGGAAGAACTCAAGGAACGTAAGATCGCATAAACGATCCGTGCCCCTCCAAGCTGGAGGCCATCGGCCGTAGGCCCACCTCCCCTCAAAGTAAATCCCATAACCCAGGGACCCTGAGGCATCCGACTGAACCTGGAACCTAGGGGAAACCAAAAGGTCAGACCTCCAAAATGACACCCCGTTGAAGTCCCTAAGGAACTTAAGCCAGATCAACATGTCAGCCCTCATGCCCTTGTTCAGTCGGACCCTGTGATAGCGCCTGGATAGGCCAGTCATGGCGTCGCACAAGCGTCGAGCAAAAGCTCTGCCAGGCGCGACCACCCTGCAGGCGAAGTTAAGGTGACCATGGAGAACCTGGAGCTCACGAAGTGACACCTTGCGTTTGGCCAGTAAGGCCAAAATCAATGCAGTGATCCGGGTAACCTTGTCCATGGGTAACCTGGATGCCTGCGAAACCGTGTCAATTTCAATACCCAGAAATGTGAGCTTGGTTGATGGGCCCTCAGTCTTTTCGGGCGCTAAAAGGGAACCAAGTTCCTGCATTAGCGTCTGAAATGTGTTGAGGAGACGCGTGCACGTGTCCCAGCCCCGTTCACCCCCGAACAAGAAATCATCGAGGTAGTGGACTACAGACCGAGACCCAGACCTGCGAACAAAGGCCCACTGAAGGAAAGTGCTAAAACGTTCAAATGCTGAACAGGAAATAGAGCAGCCAAAAGGCATGGCTTTATCCATATAGAATTTTCCCTGGAATTTAAAACCCAATAACTCAAAGTCGCCCGGGTGCACAGGCAACAAACGGAATGCCAACTTAATGTCACATTTTGCCAAAAGTGCACCCGGGCCACAAGAGCGCACCATGCGCAGGGCCTGGTCAAATGATGTATACCTGACCGAACAAAGGTAATCAGGGATGGCATCATTGACCGAATGGCCCACCGGGTATGACAGATGGTGAATTAAATGAAACTCCCCAGGGGTCTTTTTGGGCACCAACCCTAAAGGGGAAACCTTCAGATTGGGAAAGGGTGGCATGGGAAAGGGGCCAGCAACCCTACCTGCATTAACCTCCTTAGCAATACTTAGGGCGGCCACCTCCTCCCTGCCCTTAAGGGAAAGTAAATTAGGGGCATCTTGGGGGCACCGCTCCCCCTAAATGAGATGCGGAAGCCCAGCTGGAAACCCTCAAGGAGGTACCTAGCATCCTCCCTCCTTGGGTATGTAGAGAGCCACCGCTCCAACATAACTACGTTAACCGGGGAGGGGGCCTTTTGAGTGACCAGCTCCATCAGCGGCAGGTCTGCCCGCTCCTTGTCCACCTCTACCTCTGCCCCATGACCCACCGGCTCGCGGACACGCAGCGGCGGCGTGGGGGCCAGCGCAAGAGGGACACTCATGCTTGTATCGGCACTGTTTTCTATTGCATGCACCATTGGCCGAGAAGCTCCAACACAGCAGGCGGGCTGGAACCCCCTGCCCCGCCATCTGGTGGGGGGCCTGAGTTGGAGCAGCTCGCTGGACCGCATGTCCACAATGGTACCTCTCCCCAGGCGCCGGGCGCGTGGGGGTCATATACAGAAGCCACAGCTTCTGACAGGGCTCATCCCACCTCATCTCTGGGTGTAGGGGCACTCTCATTCGAAATTTCTCATCGTAAGCCAACCACGATGGGCCAGGAAAATCCACCATTGCCCTGTAAATATTGTCCAAATATTGGACCATAGGAATGGCCAGGTCAGGCCGAGCCCTGAGATACACCGCCATGTATATGAGATATGCGGGTAACCAGTTGGCCCATGTGCGTGGTGGGTTGAGACGGCGAGACTGCTCTTTATCCTTCTCATCCTGCCCCTCCTTCTCTTCCTTGGTGGGTTCCCTGTTCAATAGGGAGAAAATATCTACGTACTCCCCCCGCCAAATCTTTTCCCTTGTGGCCTGTGCCAAATGATCCCCGAGGGGCAAGGAATACCCGGCTGTCGGCAATGCTGACACCGGCACGGTATTAATACGGGGCAGGAGGAGAGGGGCCTGGACTGTCCCTGTGACACCCGTTGCAGTCCTGGGGGCGGAAACCCCCCCACCTAATGTCAGACCAGTATGAGACCAAGCTGCACCCAGGTAAGCCAGGAACTGATGCCCCCCCGCCCCGACATTACGAGGCCATGGCCACTGGAAACCCTCCCCTGAAGTGGAGTGTGGTGTGGGCACATTTGCTTGAATCTGATACTCACTGGGTGCACCCCCGTGGGCCGCCCCCACTGGGGGTTCCGGCCTACGGTGGGCGTCGGAGCTCGCGGCTGAAATCGAGCTCTGAGGACACATCCGACCACTACCTGACTGTAGTGCCTCTTGTACGGGGAGTTGCGAGGCAGCGGCGGGCACCGGCGTGTGCGCCTCAAGCAACTCAACCCGACTGGCCGCCTGCTGAAGGTTGGCGGCTGCCGCGGTCACCTGCTGGCAAAAGGGGCCCCCAGATGGCAATGCGGCCCCCCAATGGGGTTGTTGGTTATCCCTAGGGATGCCTCTAGCACCGCCACGCGGGCCAGTAGAGCATCCACTGTCACAGATCCCCCTACATAAAGGGGGCCAGGTGGGCCGGACGGCCCACTGGGCAATGGCCCAGGGCCCCTGACTTGAGAGCCCGACCCTAAGTAGGGCCATGCCCAAAACTCTGGCCCATAAGGGGCCGGGGGTAGACCCTGCTGTGCCACCACACCAGGCCCTCCCCCCTGCTCGAAGCCCATGGCCGGTAAATGCGGGCCGGGGGCCGAAGCCCCGACCGCGCCAGGCCCCCCCTGCTCAGAGCCCATGGCCGGCAACTGCGGGCCGGGGGCCGGAGCCCCTGTAGGGCCGGTCTGAGGCTGGAGAGCCACGGGCCACAGCCTAAGCTGCCCCATCCCACCGGTCCCGGTGGGTGCTTCCATGAAGGGGTCCTGTTGGGGAGGCGCAGTCGCGGTCATCCGACCCGACTGCTGCCTCCTAGTCGGGCGAGCTGAAGTCGCCATAGCCTTCTTTTTAGGAGGCATAACAAGACGGTCCCTTCCCAGGGATCAGAAGAATGGCTGGGAAGCCAAAGAATAAGAGGCGAAAAGCGTGCTAAGCTTCGCCAAAAACGGCTTCCCCGCAAAGGCGAAAAGCGACGGAGCAAAAAACTTCTCCTCTCCGTCGCTTTCGCAAAATGGCAGCTCGGCTGCCTCGTGGCCACCCCTTTTAAAGAGGGGTGGCCACGCCCCCTAACTACCCGGATGTCTGAGTCCGGGGGGGGGGGGCGCAAAGAGCGCGGCGGCCATTTTGGCGCTGCACATTCATTTGGGCATCCCCTGAGCCAAGTTTCTCCAACAAAAAATCCTTTCAACCAGGGCCATAGCCAGGATTCTAGATGGGGGGGGATTTTTCAGAAGGGGCAACAATATCATACTCACATTTATAACATTGCCATCATAGGGTGGGGTGGGGGGCCTGTTAGCTCTGGATGGTTTTTGCCCTCCCTGGCCCCCCTGGCTATGGCCCTGCTTTCAACCCAGAATAATTTCTGACATGAAATCATAATCATAATTATAATCCAGTTAAATGCTCCCTCCACAGTAAACTAGATTAAATGACAATGGCCTGCTTGATTGAAAAATGCACTGTATTGCCTGACAGCAGAAGGACAAGAGGCAGGAGGCAGGTCGAGGCTCACTCAACAGAAAGTTCCAAAGTTTGGGAGCATCACTAAGCAACCCCTTTTCTGAGGGTGACAGGAGCAAAACATTTTATACCCATATTTTTCAAAATCTAAAATATTATCTCTCACTTTAAAGAACAGTCAACTCTGTACTCTGTATATAGGTCCTTATTTTATTTCCTCCAATGTCTTCACCAATTTTCTTGTTTAATTTGTATTCTTCATCTCCATAAGGTTTTATTAAAATAAACTATTAATAAAAATATAAAGAAAATAACAAAACAACAACACCATAAACAAAAAAACATATGATACCATATAACTTTCAATGTGCACCCATCACCAGTGGGACTTGTAAACCTTCTCCATTAAATATTCTTGATATCATTAAATTTTTATGTTTGCTCCTTCATTCCAAAAATATAATACATAATCTAAAAATCTTCTTCATCTCTCTAAAATCAGTGTTTTTGTTATTCCCTTTTAAACCTTTATCTCACTTGATAATGTATCATTTATAACAGGGGTTCGTAAACTGTGGCCTGTGGGCTGGCCCAAGCCCCTGACGTCATTCCATCTGGCCCACAGCAACGACCCTGGAAGCGGAAGCAGGCATGTTTACGACAGCCATAAATGCACCTGCGCAAGTGCAAATGCACCCATTGTGGTTTGTGGCAGCATTTACGGCAGGGGAAAACCATGTGTTCAGCATGCTCAGCTATCTGAGTGTGAGCGGTCCGGTCTGTGGTGTGAAAACCTTGAGAACTCCTGATTTATAACTATATTCCACATCTCTTTTTACCAATCTTCCAATTTAAATTCCCTATCTACTTTCCATTTTAAAAAATATATTCAATCTCAGTGCTGTCATGAATATAACAATCATCTCTTTCTTTTTCCATTCTATCTGCATATTTCCCAAAGCCATTAATCATGCTATTTTAGGACACATCTCCAATATCTCCCTAATTAAAAACATTTTCCATATTTTCTTCACATTCTTACATTTCTACCATAAATGAAAACATGTTCCAACTTCTTCATAAAGTTGATGACCTTCAGGACTAGAGAAGGGCAAGGACAGGGTTCAAGGATCTTGGTGAGACACAATAGTTAACAGCAGGGTTTTTCATCATTGGGCCCCCAGATGTTCTTGGACTTCAGTTCTCAGAAGCCCTGATCAGCAGGTGTGCAGACTTGGGCTTCTCGTAATTGAAGTCCAAGAACACCTGGGAGCCCAAGGTTGAGAAATCCTGGTCCACAGGAATAGGGCAGGAAGTCTTTAGGAGCAGGAACAAGGCAAGAGTTCTTTGGAGGAAGGAATTAGCAATTATTCAGGAACCTAGCACTCACCAGTCCAGTGACCTTCATTATTGTGGCAACTTCTAGGGGGAAGGTCAGTTTGGATTATTTAGTTTTCTACTGTATTTCATGCATTATAATTTAACGAATCTATCTTTCAAAAAGAGCCTCATTTGGGTGTCCCCTGAGCAGTGTTTCTCCAGCAAAAATCCTTTCAACCCAGGGTAATTTTTGATATGAAATTTATTTATTTTTAACTTCAATGAGTTTCTAAACACAGCAAAAATTATTGTGATGCCCCCTTTTTTGTTTTTTATTTTGACAGACAAGGCATTTGGCAGGAGGGTGGAGGTGAGAACAGCTAGATTGGCCTCAGCTGAGGGTGGCCAGCACAGCGGCCATAAGAAGACTTGCCGCTGCTGCTTCAGACCCTCCGGACGCTGCCTCGCCCCAGATGCTTGCCTGCCCTGGTGTGAGGGTGGAGGTGAGACCGTCGAGATTGGCCTCAGCTGAGGATGGCTGGCGCAGCGGCATAAGAAGACCCGCCATTGCTGCTTTGGACCCTCTGGACGCTGCCTCGCTCCAGATGTTTGCCCGCCCTCACCTGCCCTTGTGGGAGGGTGGAGGCCAGACCAGCGAGATTGGCCTCAGCTGAGGGTGGCCAGTGCAGTGGCCATAAGAAGACCTGCCACTGCTGCCTCAGACTCTCCGGACGCTGCCTCGCCCCATATGCTTGCCCACTCTCGCCTGCCCTGGCAGTAGGGTGGAGGCAAGACCACTGGTGTCCTGGGCTCTGCCCCTGCCAGTACTTTAAAAAACTATTGAGGCAGCAATGCTTCGCTGCCTCTACTTTCCACCTTTGGTCCCGCTTGGGGCTGGAGTGAGTTGCGCAGGGCATTATTGAATGTATTGTATTTATTGCATATTGTATTTATTGTGTATTTATTGCATATTATGTTTTATCATTTCTTAATTTTTTTCTGCTGTGAATCACATTTTTTTGCTTCCCTTTGTATTTATTGTATTATATATTGTAATCCCCCCCCGCAATGTTGTAAGCCACCAATGCTCACTCACCATACTTTTTGCAATAGTTTCTCCAGCATTATAATACAACAATCTATGTAAAAATGATTAAAGAGTTACTGGCTGTGTAAAAAGCAGTGATGCCCAAGCTTGGATTCCAAATGTTCTTTTACTAGGCCCCTAAGAAGGCATAGGTATTGTCTGTGCTGCATATGATTCCTGGGAGTTGTACTTTAAAAAATATCTGACAGCCAGGGTTTATATAACTAGCTTTCAATACAAATGTGTGTGCTGCATACCTATCTGTCTTCTCACATGACATATTAATGGTATTATAAAAATATTATTTTAAAAAATATATTTATTGATGTTATTCTGAGCTATACAATCAGAAAAGTTATGCATCCATTTTTCATGTGTTAAAATGAATGCATTATGCCCATGCTCAAGATTTGATCCTAGGTAATATAGCTGTTCTGACATCAGACAAAGACCTTTTTATTCAGCAAGGCTTTTGGAAACTTACCGGTTTCTGAGGAAGGGACTTTTAATGGATTCAGATTTTTTATTGGTGCTGTTTTAAATTACTTGTAGCAGTGCTTCTGTTTATTTTAATGTTATAGTGTTTCAGTCTAATAATATTTCCTCTGTTTGTATCTACACCTGCTTTATCTTGCTGTGAATTGCCTAGAATATAGATCCTTGGAAAAATATGGGCTAGGGAAATAATAATGTAAATAGATACAGTTAGGGTTGAGTCTACAGTGAGGCCTAGGAACCAGGAGAACAAGTTGGGGATTGGACTATGAAGCAATCAGGATCACAGGGCAAGCCAGAATCAAGGATGAATAAAACTAGAAGCATAAGACATACCGCATATCTCATATTCTTCATTTGAGCTAGAAGCCCTTTATACTACAGTATCAATCTTGAGCATACAGAATCATTCTGGTAGATTTTTCCTTGAGAAGCCAATGTGAGGTAGTTTCATGGTTCACCTGATGGGTAGCTACTAGCAATATGCCATTCAGATTTTCCAGACTCCAACTCCCAAAATTCTCCAACAATTCTTTAGGCAGAATTCTGTGAATTTCAGCCCATGTCTTAAGTAAATAAATGTGGAGTCCAGGCTACAGGTTGAAATAAAAGTGAAGAGGGAACTGAAGGCAACTTCTGTAAACAAGAATTATTTTGCAGAATTTGGTTAAGGATCTTTTCAACAACCATTAAATAAATGATATTAACAACAAAACATTGCTACTGTACTGTGTTGAGTTTAAATGATTTACAGTATGGAAACACAGCATGGCTTTGAGAGTTGTAATGTAAGAGGTTCAGGAAGCCCTATTTAGTTATGGCTCATAAACAGGTAAAACAGCAATCTGGTTCAAATGTACTATTTATTGTAATTGTAGCCAAATGTCTGAAGCTGTCATTTTGCATGAATTAACAGGGAATGTTTGACTTTCCTGTTGATCAAAACAAAAATATTCTCCAATACTTTTGGCAAGTCTTGAACTAGGATTCAGACCAATACCTTTCATCAAATCATAACATCAAGTAGACTAAATACACACAAATAAAATAGCATACATAAAAGAGCATCCTAAGAATTTCCTATTTAAATGAGATTAGATTTGCAGCTGCCTGCTCTCAGAATTTTACCTGCAAGCAGGCATAAAGAAATTAAAATCTTTCAAGCTGCTTAACAAAATAGTAGTAAATTTGTTTTCATGAGGTTCCAAGAGAGCATTAATTTCAATTACTTGACTTAAAAAATTCCCCACTCACAAAGCTTTAATAAAAATAAGGAAGATTAAAAGCCATGTCCAATACTGAAGTTACATTAGATACCACATGTTGCTTATAATGAAGCAAAATCAGACAAAATTTTAATGACACATAGAAATCAAGGCAGTGGAATATTTAACTGTCAAGAATTTCAGATTGATTTCTAAGGTGTGGAAAATACTGGTCCTGGATCAAAACATTTCTTGGGTCAAGACAGACATGGCTTTCTGTATCTTGGAAATCATACAGAGAAAGGATTCTTGTTTATCAGCCATTTGATTTTGGGGGTGGGGGTGGGGGGTGGGGAGATATACGAGAACAAAATGTCTACAGTTTCTCTTCATTTCATCTAAAATCATAAGAACATAAGAACAGATGCTTGCCTGGAACAGGCCACAGCCCATCCAGTCTAGCATTCTGTCTCACACAGTGGCTCACCATTTGCTTCAGGGTATTATTCCCAAGCAGATGCCTTCACCTGCTTAGGATTCCCTAGAAATAGCATTGAGAGATATCCTGCCTATCTCTCCAACCCGGAGGTTGTCCTTAGGTATCCATTATCATTTTCATAATCACCATTGAACTGAAAAGCTGGAAGAAACCCTATGGATCTATCAAGGAGGCACAGAGAGGAATTGAACTTCCAGGCTCTGGCTCTGCAGCCAGATATCTAAGTGTTTAATATGTCATTAAATGTAGTCATTTATGCCATAAGTATGTGATTAATTTTTCTTCTTCAATTCTTATCAGAAATTTCAAAGATCTTTTAAAAATAAGTTTCTTATTTTATAAGTGAGACTGAACACTGAACTCAAAAGTATATACTTTGGCAGACACATATGGGACTGCACTCTGCATTTATTATTTCCTTAAAGGTAAAGGTAAAGGTAAAGGTTTCCCTTGCTCAAAAGCCAGTCGTATCTGACTCTAGGGTGCAGTGCTCATCTCTGTTTCAAAGCCGAAGAGCCAGCGCTGTGTGCTTCTGCAGACGTTTCCGTGGTCATGTGGCAGCCATGACTAGACACCGGAGTGCACGGAACGCTGTTACCTTCCCACTGAAGTGGTCCCTATTTATCTACTTGTAATTTCTTGCTTTCGAACTGCTAGGTTGGCAGGAGACTGCTAGGTTTCACTTTGCACAACCTAATATATCAGCATTACAGTCTACAGCAGGGGTTCTCAACCTTTTAAGCCATGGGCCAGACTACGCCCCCTCAGACAGCTCGGCGGGCCAGACTGGTGGTTCCCCCACCATAAACACTGCCGTAAAGTGCATCTCCGGCTATTGTAAATGCACTTACGACAGCCATGGGCATGTTTACAGCTGTCGTAAACATCTCCGCTTCCGGTGGCGGGAGCCACATGAAATGGTGCCATGGGCTGGGGCTGGCCCATGGGTCGTAGGTTGAGAACCCCTGGTCTACAACAACCCCTCACCTTTCCAACAATGTATATTTGTCTGAGGAGAGCCTGTTTTGTGAAAGGTATTTACACCCCTGCAGGCTGATGATGTCATTAGCTGTGGGATTTTTATTGTTTATAAAGTTTTCCTATTTCAACCCTCTCCTGGTTTCTCAGGCAACTTTGGGATCTCTTTTGACCTGGGAAAACCTTGGCATGAGGCAGCTTTTTTAATGACTCCAAATTGCTACTACAATTTCCACTCCCCGGATCAGAATAGTTAAGGTAAAGGTTCCCCTTGCTCGAAAGCCGGTCGTATTCGACTCTAGGGTGCAGTGCTCATCTCTGTTTCAAAGCCAAAAAGACAGCACTGACTGCTTCTGTAGACATTTCCGTGGTGATGTGGCAGGCATGACTAGACACCGGAGCATATTGAACACTGTTACCTTCCCACTGAAGTGGTCCCTATTTATCTACTTGCAATTTCTTGCTTTCGAACTGCTGACCCTCCGCCTCCCAGTCAGTGTCTTAGCCATTTGAGTCACTGCAGTCCCAGTTAGCAGTGAGCAAAACCAGGGTGGGTGTGGTGGATAGAAAAATGTTAATGGCAATAAATTCCCACAGTTGATTACATCATTAACTTGTGTTGTGTAACTTTATGCAAGAAATCTTTGGCCAATATTTTTAATCAGAAATTAAGATAAAAAATGTTCTTTCTTAAAAAGGCATAATTTTAAAGTCAAAAACCTTTCTGGGGCTCCCAAATTCTGGCATAATATTTTTCCAAATTTACTTTTAAAAAAAACATATTAGTGGTGACAGTAACACTTTTACAGTCTTAGTATTCTATTGCATTTTTCATGAGAGCACTATTAATGTCTGGTCAGTAAATTGAGAACCCAGCATGTTGTGGAGAAAAATGCTAATTAACTTGTGAATCGCCCAGAGAGTGCACTAAGCACTATGGGGGCAGTATAGAACTTTGTTATTACTCTTTTACTGCCAGAGGTTGGATTCCATCTTGAAGTGGCTAAAGTAAAAATGGAATGAGAAGAAAGCTCATTAAAACAGCAACACTTGAATGATACAAAAAGCAAGATATGAAACAGAAGGGAAATATTTTGTTGCTTTTAACTTACTGGTAGGAATCCTTCAGAGAGTTAACGTTTTAAGGCATCTTGTAGCAAGCTGCTGTGGTATCATTATGACATATTTCTCTTTTACTACATTTTAATTTGGGGCAATTGTCTTTGTAGTAGTGTGCAAGTGTTTGTTCTTGCTGGACTTAACAGGCACCATCAATTCTCTATGATATAGCTAGTAGGGGATAGAATAGGCTCTATATCTAGGCAGAAGGATCCGAGGGAGATTTATTTTTATATGTATCTCAAGAGGTTGCAAAACAAGTCTAAAGAACAGCTGTACATATTTTTTCCTCACCTTTTAAGAAATATTTTCTTTAGACAACTGCAGGGTGTTGAAATAAGGTATGTTTTCATGAGATATGAGATTATGAACTCCCTTCCTTACCCTTAAAAGCTGCTTGAAGCAAGAAACTTGACAGATAAAACTTTTTCCAGATGTGAATGGCATGGAGAAGGTGAAATGAAAGAAAAAGAAAAATTTATGTGCTGGGCAGCTTTTACAGGTAAAATAAAGTCGGCAAAGAATTCTAATTCAAGTGAGATATTATAGGTAAGCAATAAAACAAATACTATTATTCATATCCTGTACTGAGCAAATCCACTGAATCAAGAAGTTCAAAATAGCTACTCCCATATGGGTTGTCCCCCATATCCACAAATTCAGTATTCATGTTTCAGTTATCCATGGATCTGAAAATATTCAATTAAAATCCCTGAAATACACTATATATATATATACCTGAGTCATAGAGGTGAGGGATGGGATTCAAATGCCTCTGTCTTTCTACATGAAAGCTACCAATATATCTGCCTCCATTCCTTGTAAACAATTACATTGCAGACAGTGGCTTCTAGTGACAAGCTCTGCCAGTGTGCCATCGAAATATATTCCTGTGGATACAGGGGAGACCTGTTTTCTATATGTCCTGTCCTGGGCAAATCCACTGAATAACTGGTTCATAATAACTAAAGTACCACTTACTTTTCATTGGTGTGTCAAATGTCCTAGGTCTCTTCCTGCAATTATTGCTTGGATGTGGAATGGTTGCTTGATAAGCTCCGTCCTTAATCTCCAAAAGTCAGTCAAATCACCTTTCTGGTAATATTATTTTTAAAAAATAGGGGAAAGGACTATGATTCAAATACTGGTTGGACAATGCGACAATCCGTGCTTGATGTGCTGTCATTATGGCTACTTGTCAGAGAAGAAAATGAGAGATACGTCTGGACACAGTATTTTCACAGAACTGCATTCCCTCTTGGCTTGCTATGCCAGGTGACATTCATCAACCTCATACTGTATATGGTCCTGCAAACAGCTACCATTCTGCAATCTAGATAATATTTTGTTTAGGAAGAACACCTTTCCATGGCAAATACCTCTACTTTCAGACTCTTCTGGCAGAATGCCTGATGACTGGACTAGCAAGTCGATCTGCAGTTTTTGTGACTTTCCTGTTTTCTATCTCATTGGCTGAATGCATGAACAAGACAAAAACGTAAGAGTGTTACAGGCATCTATTTCATGTTTTCCATGTGAAAAGCCTTAGTACCTTTTATAATTTTATTTTTGAAAATTAAAACATTAAACAATGCCTCCAAATCTCCTAAACTCATCTTCCCATTTACTGGTAATCTTTTGCTCTACTCCACAGTTATTTCTTGAGGCAATGTACTCCTGTGCTGTTACTGGCTACCTTATGGAGCATTTTGGTGCAAGAGTAGCTACTGTATTTATGGGGGAAATACTGAGCAACCCATTTCAAGTTTGTATTTTTTTAATGATAATTGTGTGCTGTCAAGACAATCCTGATTTATGATGACACTTTTAGAGTTTTCTAGGTAGATTACAGAACTCTAAAAGTGTCTCTTGCATACAAGAAAGTTTAGCTCTGTTTCAAGATGTGTCCCATCTTTCATGTGGCATCAAATATGAGTACAGTTATCATAATCACCTGCTGGTCATCTATTCTCCAGGCTAAACATACCAGCTCCCTCAACCATTGCTCATAGTTTGATTTCAAAATCCTTTGCTGTTTTTTTTGTCCTGCTCTTGATATGTTTGAACTGGACAGCCTATTTAAATGGTGGTGCTCAAAATTGGACACAGTATTCCTGGGAGATCTGATAAAAGCAGAATACAATGGCACTAGAACTTCCCTTGATCAGGGCACTATAAATTTGTAGACATATACTGTTCTCTCTCGTTCTCTCTGGCCACTATCTCACACTGCTGACTCATATTTAACTTGTGGTCTATGAAGACATCTAGATACTTTGCATATGTATATCGCTAAGATGGCAATCTTCCATCCTATATTTGTTCATCTGAATTTTTCTGCCTAAACATAGAACTTTACATTTTCAGTGTTCAAACTCATTTTCCTTTAGTTGACCCAGTTCTCCAATTGATTAAGTCCATCTTGAATCATAATTCTGATTTCTGAAATATTAGCTACACCTCCATGTTTTCCTCAACACTCGAACCTGCAAATGTGATGAACACCCCCCCTTTTTTTCAAATAACATATAAAGATAATGAACTGGCTCTCTTCACTGTTCTGAAAGAATATTAGGAACCTTCAGCAAAAATGGTTTCACTATGGCCTGTCAAGCAGATATGAAGCCATTTCACCGCAGTGTTGTCTATCCCAATCTGTGAGAACTTGACTACAATAAGAATATTATGGAGTAACTAGTAAAAAAAACTTGATGAGATCAAGATATGTTAGATTCATAACATTTCCTAATCTGTCAAACTTTTAATGCTAGCGAAAAAAGGACTCCCACCCCCCTATTCTACAAAGTTATATAAAAATCACAGATAATATTATTCTTTTTAAAGCTTCTCTTTGAAATGCATTCTTCTGAAATGGCAGGTTACTGCTATCTTTGGGATGTTACTTTTTAATTAAGACAGAAAAAGTGTACATGTAGACCAGGAGTTCTCAACCTTTTAAAGCAGGGGCTGGGTCATTCTCCCTCAGACAGCTTTGGTGGCTAGATGGCCATTTTGCCCTTCCTCCATCTCATGGCACTTCCGGGTGTGGTGGAGATGGTGGGGGTTCCACATGAAATGGTGCCGTGGGCCTCATCCAGCCCACGGGCTGCAAGTTAAGAATCTGTGATGTAGACACATACTTTAAAAATAAATTATAAAAATGCTAATAAATGTATACAGACAAGTCTGGTTCATTACTGTGTTCTTCCAGATTTTGAAGCTTCCTTTATGTTTGCACTTTGTTGCAGAGAAACTAAGGTCTTTGATCTACTTTCATCAAGGTCTTAAATGCAAATAAAAATTAACCCATTATCCTTGCCTGCTGGGTGAGATTTTCCAAAGCTGCTAGACTTTAAACCTTTGGTACGCTAGTTTTTAAAAAAAGCTTTCATGATTGGATCACAGTATGTGTTGTGTTCTAACAGTGTAACCTTCTGCATGTGATAACAATGTATCTGAACCAATGTAACCTTGCCTACGAGTAACAATGTAACCCTCAGCTGATCACTATTAACCCTGTAATAGGACGCGAGCTAATGACCACCAGCTGGCAGCAGCGAGCGTCCAAGCTCTCTTGGTTCAAACCCACCAAAAGGCCACAGCGCGGGAAGTTTCCCGCTGCTACCTACACCTGGACAAGAAGGGCGTGACCAGCCATGACGTCACGCAGGCAGTAGCCAATGGGCTATCGTGGAGCCACATTCAAATACGTTACTACCATATATATAGAGCTGTTCGTCCGCCATTACCTCATGTTCCCTCTGTCCACCATGCAATAAACCTGAGTTAACCCAGCCCTTGGCTGTTTCCTGTGTCTTGACTCTCATACACCAAATTGGCGACGAAGGTGGGATGATGGATGCCCACGGAGCCAGGACACAGAGCGGGTTCAACATTACCAAACCGCAAGACTGGGAGCTTTTTGAGATGGACTTCCAGGCGGCACTGGTGGAACTCAAAGTCAAAGAAGACGACGAGGAAAGGAAGAGGGCCATCCTCACCCGCATGCTTGGGATGGAGACCAAGCGAACGCTGGTGGGCATTATTGCACCGAAGAAGATGGGTGAGTTCAAAGCCGATGACATCATGAAACTGCTGCGTGAGCGTTTCCGACCCTCGAGGGCAATGTTTCCCGCTCGGAGCGCGTTTTGGAGGCGAGTTCAAGCGCCGGACGAGTCGGTAGAAGCCTTCGTAACAGCTATGAGAGTAGCCGCCACCCCCTGCCGATGGGACCACTTTCTAGAGATGGCCCTCAGGGACGGAGTTCTGTGTGGCCTGAAGGACAAGGAAGTGCAGCGCAGCCTGATGAACAAGGAGCCACCACCCACACTGACAGAGGTTGTAGAGGCCGCGGAAGCCGCGGAATCCACGAATGCTGGAGTAGATGAGATGCACAAGTGGCGTGAGTGGCGTCCGAGGGCCGGCAAAGCGGAAAACTTGGTGCACGGAAAGTCCGGACAGTCGGTGCACGCAACCCGACGGACCTCGAAGTCGTCTTCGGAAAGCAGCGACGGCGAGGAGGTCCAGAAGGTCCGAAAGGGAGGGCGCCGTTGCGATGGTTGCGGAGCGGCCCATGAGCGCGTGAGGTGCCCATTCAGAAAAACCGAGTGCTACAACTGCGGCCGCCGGGGACACATCGCCAAGGCATGCAGGAAAGGAAAAGAGGGCCAGAAACAGTCACAAGACCGTTCGGCCAGACCGGACCGTTCAGCGAGGTCCAAAGATGGCGCCCGGACCACGAGGAAGCAGGACGGCGTGGGCCGCATCTCGGACGACAGCGAGGGCGACGCTCCTGTGTTCAGCGTGTCTGCGGGACAGCCCCATTACTTCGTTGAGGTACTAGTACAAGGGACCCCTATTAGGATGGAAGTTGACTCGGGGTCCTCCTATTCTATAATTCCCCAGAGAGAGTTTTTGAAAATCGACCCCCACGTGCGGCCCAAACTTAAAGCGTTGAGGGCCACACTACGGGACGTACAGGGGAACAGCATTCCAGTGTTGGGGGTCGGGACATTCCGGGTTCGTTTTAAGAGACATTCTGCAGAACTTCCCCTAGTGGTGCTAAAAGGGGGGAGTTGTAGCCTCCTCGGGACACAATGGTTCCAGCCTCTAGGTTTGTTCATAGGGGGGGTGCATGCCGTAGGCGTGGACCCAATACAAGCGGTGTGCGACGCACACCCCGCCGTTTTCAAAAGTGGACTGGGAAAGTTCAAGGGACCCCCCGTAGCCTTCGACCTAGACCCGGAGGTCCGCCCGATAAGACTCAAACCGCGCAGGGTGCCGTTCGCACTAAAGGACAAAATAGAGGCGGAACTGGACAAACTGGTGGGTCAGGGGATTCTTGTTCCTGTGGATTCCGCAGAGTGGGAGACTCCAATTGTAACAGCACTGAAGGCTAACGGGGAGGTGCGCATTTGCGCTGATTATAAGTGTACAATTAACAAGGCGATCCGCCCTAATGCATACCCGGTGCCAGTGATCAGCCACCTCCTGGCTAGGCTAAATGGGGGAAAGTGTTTCGCTAAGCTCGATTTAGCACAGGCCTACCAGCAACTCCCTGTAACCCCCGCCACAGCGGCGGCACAAACAATAATTACACATAAGGGGGCGTTCCAGGTGTCGCGTTTACAGTTCGGCGTGAACTCGGCACCTGGCCTTTTTCAGTCGCTCGTGGAACGCCTCCTGAAGGGGCTGGAGGGGGTGTTGCCATATTTTGATGACGTGTTGATAACGGGGGGGGGGAGTAAGGCCGAGCTGGCACATAGATTGGATAAAGTTTTGACCGTGTTCGAGAAAGCGGGGCTGCGACTGAGAAAAGACAAATGTGTCTTTTTCGAAACAGAGGTTGAGTTTTTAGGGTTCCGGGTCACGCCCGAGGGAATTAGGCCGTCCAAATATAAGGTAGCCGCCATCAAGAAAGCTCCTCGCCCCACATCCAAAACCGAACTGCAGTCATTTCTGGGGCTTCTCAATTTCTACCATACCTTCCTTCCACGGAAGGCGTCTGTTGCCGAGCCGCTCCATCAGTTACTTAAAAAAGAGGAAAAATGGCTGTGGGGTGACGAGCAAGAGAGGGCGTTCACAGAGTTAAAGCAACTCCTGACATCCGAGGCAATCCTGACTCATTTCGACCCCAAACGGCCAGTAGTGTTAGTCTGTGACGCATCCCCGGTGGGGGTGGGGGCGGTGCTTTGCCATGTGTTGAACGACGGAAGGGAGGCCCCGATAGCGTTTTATTCAAGGTCCCTGTCCCAAGCAGAGCGGAATTACGCACAGACCGACAGGGAGGCGTTAGCAATAGTAGCGGGAACCAAAAAATTTCACGCTTTTCTGTATGGTCGGCCGTTCAAGATCGTGACTGATCACAAGCCCCTGTTAGGAATCTTCACTGCAAATAAGCCCACGCCCCAGATCCTGTCCCCGAGAATGCTGCGGTGGGCTATTTTTCTTAACGCATACCAACATGAGTTGGAATACCGGCCCGGGAAGGAGATCAGCCATGCAGACGCGCTCTCACGGTCTCCATTGCCCTTGTCGGACGATCAGAAGGCAGGGGTGGGAAGAGACCGCCAGGTATTGCTAATAGAGGTTTTAGATTCACCCCCATTAGTGCCGGCCGACATTGCCAAGGCAACGGGAAAGGATAGAACGCTGGAGAAAGTGTGCTCGTGGGTACAGAAGGGGTGGCCGACGTCATCCCCAAGCATGGAATTCGACCCATTTTTTCGAAAACGAATAGAATTGTCATTAGAGAGGGGGTGCCTCTTGTGGGGCCAACGGGTGGTGGTTCCTACGTCCCTGCGACCGAAGGTGCTAAAGCTGCTGCACGTCAGCCACCCGGGAATCGTCCGTTCCAAGGCACTGGCCCGCAGTTATTTCTGGTGGCCCCAGCTGGACGCCGACATAGAGCATATGATCGGCACTTGTGAGGCATGTCAGGGCTCCCGACCGGAGGTAGCCCGTCTCCCGCATAGGGAATGGGACGCAGCAAGGGGACCGTGGTCCAGGGTACACGTAGATTTTGCTGGCCCGTTCCGAGGAACCCTTTTTCTCCTGGTAGTGGATGCGTACTCAAAGTGGCTGGAGGTCATTCCGGTAAAGAGCACATCCTCCGCCACTACCATTGGCCAGCTGAGGAGGGTCTTTTCCACATTCGGTTTACCCGACACTCTGGTCAGCGATAACGCTAGCTGTTTCACGTCCGCTGAGTTCGCGGCATTCATGGAGGCAAATGCAATTCGGCACGTCACATCCGCGCCGTTTCACCCGGCCACGAATGGCCAAGTGGAACGGTTGGTGCGCACAACAAAAGATGCGCTGCGGCGCATGGGCTCGGGGGATCTAAATCATCAAGTCTGTCAATTTCTGTTAGCGTACAGAGTGACCCCATTAGCGTCCGGATATTCGCCGGCTGAGCTGCTGATGCGGAGGAAACTGACCACGATCTTGTCCAGGTTAGACCCGACGAGGGTCGAGGACAAAGGGAAGAACATAGGTTTAGCGGTCTCGAAAGGGTTCGGCGTAGGCGATCCTGTACACTGCAGGAACTATGCCAATGCAGGCCCAGCCTGGGTGCCAGGGACGATAGTAGAACAGACGGGACCGGTGTCGTATCGGGTGGAAACGAACACTGGTCTCCTTTGGAGGAGGCACGCTGACCAACTGCGGCGCCGAGTGAGTGAGGGACCGATCAGTGGGGCTCAGCAACCAGATTCAGCGATAGGGTTCTCCCCCACCCGTTTAGCCCAAGGGGGAGACAGAGAAGGACACCAGTCCAAAGCCAGGGGGGAAAGCAGTGAGCCCGGCTCATATCCTTTTGACACGCCAGTTCTACCAGCTCTATCCGAGCCCGGGGAGGGGGAAAAGGAGTTTGCAGCCGCCGCTGCCGCTTCCCCCGAATTCGATTACGATTTTAATTTTGCAAGCCGGGGGGTTTTTTTGGAGTGTTCCCCCACCCATCCAAGCGAGAAGAGGGGTTTTTCGTTAGCCCTCAGTGCCCCCGGTTCTTCCCAAACAAAGCACACACCTCCCAACAAAGCCGCAGAGCCGCGGCAAGCCACTAACGAGTCATCCTCTCCAATTACAGGGCAGGAAGCCAGGGAGCAAGGAGGAGGGAGAGAAGCCGGGGCAGGGCAGCCCGCGCCGAGACCCCAGCGTGTTCGAAATAAGCCATCTTGGCTGAGAGACTTCGTCTCGTCCTAGGGGGGAGGAGTGTTGTGTTCTAACAGTGTAACCTTCTGCATGTGATAACAATGTATCTGAACCAATGTAACCTTGCCTACGAGTAACAATGTAACCCTCAGCTGATCACTATAAACCCTGTAATAGGACGCGAGCTAATGACCACCAGCTGGCAGCAGCGAGCGTCCAAGCTCTCTTGGTTCAAACCCACCAAAAGGCCACAGCGCGGGAAGTTTCCTGCCGCTACCTACACCTGGACAAGAAGGGCGTGACCAGCCATGACGTCACGCGGGCAGTAGCCAATGGGCTATCGTGGAGCCACATTCAAATACGTTACTACCATATATATAGAGCTGTTCGTCCGCCATTACCTCATGTTCCCTCTGTCCACCATGCAATAAACCTGAGTTAACCCAGCCCTTGGCTGTTTCCTGTGTCTTGACTCTCATACACTAAAGTATGAAAAATTATAATATAGCAAACACTGAGTGAATACCTTCCCCCACAGAATTCTATCTAACAAACCTCTATGAGTCATGTTAACTTAATTTTGCCATTAAATCAGAGCACATCCAATTAGCTATGTATTTCGATATGGCAAGCTTTCAAGCTCCTTATGCCAAAGTTCCACTTAGTACCTAATGCTAGCAGATTTTAAAAATATTGTTCAGTTGCATACATAGTCAAGTCAAACCCTTTGCAACCCCATGTATCACAGCATGACAGGCATCTTTGTCTTCTACCATCCTTTGGAGTCTGCCCACTGTGTCAATGATGCTGTCTAACCATCTTGTCCTCTTCCCCTTCCTTCTCGTTTTGCTTTCAATCTTTCCTAGCACCAGAATACAGGGTCCCCTATACCCACCCAGATCAGGGGGGGGGGAAGCAAAGGTAAAAATTGATGTTCCGTCACTTCCTTATTTAATTCCACCTGATTTTTTTTGTACTTTAGACCATTTCTTGGCCTGGTATGACTCTCACAGGGTGCTGGGGATGCTCATTTAGTCTCAGCCCAAGGCATGTTTCTCAGTCTTTTCTCAATGTGTAGTTTTGCCTTGACACAAAGTTCTAGATACAGGAATGACTACAGAGGAGAATAATAGTATTATTTAAGAAAGTGGTAGACATGCTTTTTTTTTAGGACAGAAGATTTTGGCTAAAATCATAGCAAGAAATAGTGGAAGTCACTGCTTGCTAGGCATGGTCCAAAATATTTTGCTGACAGAGGCAAAGAACAAGATAGAGAAATAAAATGGACTGTCACTAGGATTTTACTTCAGTTTTGGCAAAAAGAGATTGCTGCATGTTTAGAGCCTAAATCCTCCTAAACCACAGAATCATTTGTTGAATGATGAGTGAACATTAATGTAAATCCCATTAAATCAATGGGACTAGAGAAATTGGATTCAGGCTTTGTTAAGGGGTAGGGCAGTGATGGCAAACCTTGGCATTCCATATGTTCTTGGACTTCAATTTCCAGAAGCCCAAGTCAGCAATCCTGCTGATCAGAGTTTCTGGGAATTGAAGTTCAAGAACACCTGGTGTGCCAAGGTTTGTCATCACGAGGCTAGGGGATAAATTGTATGGTACAACCCACTCTCTTTTCCAAGAGAGGTGAATGGCTGGAGGACTCTGGATAAATGTCCAGAGGGCTTCTGCTGCTGCATTCCATCACATGTGGATTAAGACTGTTGCCGTACTTGGCATAACTGTAGAGCAAGCTCTCACCCAGGTGAATGAGAAGTATTTTGTGATGTATGTAGAAAATCTTACTTCTCTGCAGAGAAGATCAAGAATCAGGAAATATAGTGCTTTTGTCTGCAGTTGTGTGGAGATAAACTTGTTTTTTGTGTTTAGTAGAATAAGTTTTCTTAGTAGAATAAATTTCTTGAAGCCTCTCTTTCTCTCCCCACTCTTTCTTTCTTTTGGAAATAGAGGTTACCCATTAGCCCAGCTCTTGTGTCAGCTCTGTTCCAGCATGTGATTGTTATGATAGGTATGCCTGGCCCAGTGCTCAGCTTTGAGAGCTGAGATTGAAAGGGAGCACATAATGTCAAAAAACTAAATAAAGGTATCATTTTTACACATACCAGCTTGCCAGTGTATTAAGAATGTCAAAGGAGGCTCCTCTTCTTCAATATGTTACTTGACAACTAGGCATGCCAAGATCTGCCAATTTTGTTTTCATGCATTTTTCATAATTGGGTAGGGAGATTTTTCTTCCTTCCCAAAATTCGTGTCTATTTTGATACACAATTGAGCATCTTTTTTCTACGTTTTCTACATTTAACACATTTTCCCTATCAGCTGAACTAATTTGTTATCGTTTTTCAAATACTGTATACACATTGTTAGAGGCATGCATTTTTCAAATAGTATGATCGCTAGGCATGAAATGACTTGCATTTTTGCTTGTATCACAAAAAAGAAGGAAGAATGCTAGGAACAAGTCAAAAGGAATATCAAAAAAATATAAAATAAACAAAATAGTTTGTGATATAACTAGGAAGCTAAATTAGGACAAACCTTGTTTTCTCAAAAATTCAGTTTTAATCTTGTACTGCAAAACCAATACAGAACAAACACACAAAACCTAAAAACGATAACAATTACAAAACTAGCTTTAAGCACAGAGTAAGAACACAATGCAGTGGAATCATCTTGGGAGAGAGGTACTAAGAGCATATGTGTTGAGGTCAGTACTTATTTAAAATAGACTGCCTTTTGTCAATTTACAAAAAAGATTGGTAAACAGAAAGAAAAAATCTTTCTGAAGCGTAGGTTCACAATACACCTATTCAGAGAGAAAAGAAAATGCATAGCACATAAAAATATAATTTATAACAGATGTTGTTTTCTGTTTTCCTAACATTAAATTATTGCAATAAATTATCGAAATTAAGGTTAGCTGTCCTTTCTTTTTCAAATGGAAACACAGTCAAGAACAAAAGTACCCGGGGGGCATGGCTAAATTGGTGCCTGGGTAACACACATCTCATTTTGCTTGCACCATGAATGGTGATTGAAAGAGAATAAATGTAAAAAAAAATCGGAGCTAACTCAGCTGAAAGTGTTAATCCGGAGCCTGGAAATATCCTGCTGTGTGGTGCTTTTGTTGGAGTCGGAGTTCGAGGAATGGGCAGTGAGGGAGGCATGGCGCAGGCCGTGCCGAACACGCTGCTCGGGTCAGATGGGACTCTAGTGCTTTAAAACGAGAAGCTGGGCTTCAGATTTCTTTTTTTTAAGAGAGAAAGAAAGAAAAAGAGCGAACACTGGTGGTGGCTGATGAGAGGTCTTGGAGCTGTCTGGAGCATTAAGAAGGATACAGTAAGTGAGGAGGGAAAGAGGAGGTGAAAGTTGGAAAATGGAAGGGAAGGACAAGAAGGAGTAATGGCGGTGAGTAAGAGTAAGAATGAAAGTTAAAAGCTGGAAGTTGGATAAGATCGGAGTGTTGGAGAGTTGGAGTTGAACGGAGGGAGGGAAAGTGAAATGGAGTGTAAACGGAATGAAAAGCTGAAGGTTGAAGATCAGGAGGGGGTAAAAGAAGGAAAAGAACGGAACATGAAGATTGTATTGGAGTGTGTGTGAACTCGAGAAGAAGGGAGGAGGAGGGACCTTGCTCAGAAACCGCCGTCATGGTTCGGAAATTACTATTGGATTTACAGTGATTTTTTTCTCTTTTATGGATGCTGCAGTTTAGTCTCCAGGATTGAAAGTGGTTCTATTCATTTTCTTTCTCTTGGATTGTCATATCCTGATATACTGAGTTTGGTGAAAGAGGAGGGTTGCTTCTCTGATAATTTTTTCTTTTTCCATCTCTGTCTTCATTTTGGATATAAAGTTGCTGGGAATTTCTAACTGTGTTCGTGGTTTTTGGATACAATATTACAACTGGATTACAATAGCAAGACACAGTTTCTGATTGGATTATAACAGGAGTAGAGCAAATTTGGAGGTACATTGGGGCTACAAAATTTCAAAATATTTGTTCTGGAATGATTGACTCTGATTTCGAAGGTGAAGACAATTAAACAAAGCTGGAATTTGATTGGGAGGAAGGATTTTTTTGGCTATAAGGGAGTTCTGGCTTTAGGTGTATTATTTTAGGACATAATAGACAAAATGGAGAAGAGGAAGGAAGAAGAGGTTGTAAAGCCCAAAAAGGCAGACACGAGAAGGGAAGAGAAGAAAGATAAGATGGCAAGTACAGAGGCACCACCAACAGCAACAACGGAGCTTCTGGGAGCAATGGATGCAACACAAATTATGGTAGAGTTGGGAAAACTGTTTAAAAAAATTGACAGGATGGAAGAAGCAAATTCGAAGGTTTTTTGTGAAATTAGGGATGTGAGGCTAAAGGATAAGGATGAGTTAATGAGAAGTCATAAGAAACTTGCTAATATGTTTACTGATTTTTCCACAAAGGTTGATGCTAATTGTCAGAAGATGGATAAAGTTTTGAATTTGGTACAAAAAGATATGGAATTAATGCAGGATGATATGAGAGGGTTGCATGAGGAACAAAAAGAAGTTAAGTTGAAAGTTGAAACGCAAGGGAAAAAATTAGATAAGGTTGAGGAGGTGATGAGGAAACAGAACGTGGTGATACAAAATTTGATGGAAAAAACACCAGACAAGCTGAAGGAAAGAATAGTCGACTGGTTAAATAATTTGAACATGGGGAAAGATTTTGTAAATGAAGGCATTGCAAGTGTTTTCAGACTGGGGGCAAGGAAAGGCAAAAAGGTTCAAAGAAATGTTTTGGTTAAATTTGCAAATTGGGCAGATAAATTAAAGGTGATGGCTTTTATAAAACAGGCTGGGTCTGGCATTTTGAAAATTGATGGGTGTGATGTGGAGGTCTATAATGACATATCCATTGAGGAATGGGTATGGCATTATAAGATGAAGCCTATGACAAAACTTCTCAGAGAACGAGAGATTGACTATTACTGGAAATTTCCTCAACAGCTTAGATTCTTTTATGACAAAAAATTGCATACGATGGATGTTGAAACTGATCCTCTAGATTATTTGTGCCAGATTGGTTTGGTTAAGGTGGCATCTCGAGAGTGGTGGGGATTAAGGAAGGCTCTGATAGAATCAGGAGGTTTACAAATGGAGTATGGAAATGAACAAGAGAAGGGAGCCACAGGAGGAACTGATGTGGGATCAGAGGTACAGTTATTGGTTGAGGATGAGTGAGATAGGGTAATATCAAGAGGGATTTTGACAGAATGAAGGGAGGATAAAATGTTTTAACAATCTTGTTTATATATGTTTAGAGGATAGAGTGCTAGAGCATTTGTTAAAATGCACATCTAACATGTTCCCCCCTTCCCCCTTTGATTGATAAGGGCCACTTTCTAGGAAGAAGAGTGGGGAGTGTAGGTTTGAATGTTAAATGTGTTTTGATGTCTTTTTTGTTTGATAGATTATGTTTGGTGAAGGATATTGCACAAATAGGAGTTTGCAGTTGTCAAAATGGATGGTTATTAAGATCGAGGTCCGAGGAGTATTAAAGTATTGACATGGAATGTGAAAGGTACTGGCTGCCAAGTGAAGAGAAGGTTAGAATCAGCTTTGAGGAAAGATAGGCTGGATGTAGTCTTTCTCCTGGAAACTCATCAAAAATCAGGAGATACAAACAAGATATTTCTGGGATGGATACAGATATATGAAAAAGTCATACGGTACTTCAAAAGCAAGGGGTGTGGCTGTCTTGATTTCAAAGAGATTAGGCTTTGAGATGACAAATAGTATTTCCGATCCAGAAGGTAGATATTTAATTGTAAAAGGGAAGATTGATGATGAGGAGGTAACATTAGTAAATATATATGCCCCAAATGATCATCAGGAAGAGTTTTTAGATAAGGTATATGGTAAACTGGAAAAAGAGAGAACATTGAAAATGATTGTAGCAGGAGACTTTAATTTAATAAGGGCTTCCAAGGACTGTACAAATATATTAAGAGCCGGGAGAAGTGATAAAATGAGGATTCTAGACAAAAGGATGAAGAGTTTATGAGTTTAGGTCTGAAAGATGCTTGGAGGGAGCTTAAAGGAACTGAGAGGACCTATACCTATTTTTTGCAGGACTATAATACTTACTCTAAAATAGATTACATATTTGTTACTGAAAATATGATTAAAAATTTAGAAGATGCAGAAGTTGGAATCTTCAAAGAATCAGACCATGCAAAATTCTGGTTGTAATTAAAAATGGAAGGTGAAAAAAGGTATAGGAGAAACTGGAGATATAATGATAAATTATTTCAAGATCAAAAGTGTAAAGAACAGATAATTGGAAAATGGAATGAAAGCTGGAATTGGAACGATACAGGAGAGGTTAGTTATAATATGGTATGGGATGCCATGAAGTCAGTTTTTAGAGGGGAATGTATCAAGTTGGCTAGTATTAAAAATAAGCAGTTTAGAGATAAGCAAAATGAAATTGAGAATGAGATCAAATATTTACAGGAGGAACATGTAAAGACAAATAGTAAAGTTGTCTTTGATAAAATGCAAAGGCTAAAGACAGAATTAATAGGAAAAGATATACAAAAAGTGAAAAAATATTTAATGTATTTAAAGGGAATATTTTGAATATAGTAACAGAAGTTCAAAATTACTGGGAAGAGCTGCTAAAGAAAAGAGGATTAAAAGAGAGAGATTGGAATCTTGATAAATAAAAATGGTATGAGATGTAATAAAATTAAGGACAAGATTAAGATAGTTAAAGACTTTTACCAGGAATTGTATACTAAAAAGGACATAAATTTCGAAAGGTTGAGGGATCAATTGGAAAAGCAATTGCAAAATAAGATAAACTTGGAGCATAAAAATAGAATGGAAGAGCGAATAACTGAAAAAGAGATAAAAGATATAATAGCCAACTTGAAGATAGGTAAATCCCCAGGTGAAGATGGGCTAACAGTGGATTTTTATAAAGAGTTTAAAGATAGTGTGGTTCCAAGATTGCTATAGCTGTTTAATTATATATTGGACCAGCATATTTTGCCCAGCGGTGCCGGGCTTTTTAAAATTGTTTTGGATAGTAAAGGGTTTCGTTTTTTTTCTTGAACCAATGGTGCTGGGCTGTTTTAAATGGTGTGATTTTGTGGCTTCAAGGCGCTGCGTCCGCCTGCGGCGGACTTGCGCTCCCAGTGTTTTTTTTTTTTTGCGTGCTGGTTTCTTCAGTTCCGGGCTCTTTTAATTGGTTTTTGAACGTTTTTGTTTTATGTTTATGCAAATTTTGTTTTAATTTAATTAATTTAATTTAATATTTTTTAGTTTAAAATTTAATTATGGTTTTTAAAATGTTTATTTTTACGCATTTTTTTGTTTTTTTTGGAGTGAAAAGTGATTTCTGTTTTTTTTTGGTAATTTTTGAGATTAGTGTGTTTGAATGTTTTTATAACTTATTTGATTAATTTTGGAATTAATCTTATTAATTTTAATATTTTTGAATGTATTTTTTCTTTTGGCCTCTGGGTGGTGGTGGTGGTGAGCTTTTCTGTCTCTCTTCAATTGTTGCCTCTCTACAATTGTTCTCTTCTGTCCTCTGGGTGTCGCTTCCGGTAAATTTTCTCTTCCTTTTCTCATTTGAGTTCTGGTCCTCATAGATGGAAGACATCTTTTGGTGAGTTCTCTGGGTTTTTTGGGGGGTGGGGGTGGTGGGTTTTTTTGGGAGGGGGTGTCTCTGTGTTTTTTCTTGTTTCTTTTTGATTGTTTTTCTGATTGTTTTTTGGATTTTTGTGTGGTTTTGAATGTTTTTGGTTTGTGTTTATTTTTTGAGTCGGGTGTGTGTGGCTTTCTTTCCTGCGGGCCATGCTGGTTGGCCCGTGGGAAGGAAGAGCATCGGCGGTGGGGGGTTTCCTTTTTTCCCCCACGGGCCATGCTGGCTGGCCCGTGGGGAAGAAGGGAAGTTGCGGGGGGGCGGGTTCTTTTATTTTTTGCGTGCCGGCTGGCCCTTCGAACAGAAGGGCAGTGGCGGTGGGGGGGGGTATTTTTTTCCCCACGGGCCATGCTGGCTGGCCCGTGGGGAAGAAGGGAAGTTCCAGGGGGGGTTGTGCGCCGGCTTGCCCTTCAAACGGAAGGGCAGTGGCGGCGGGGGGGGTGTTATTTCCCCCCCACATGCCATGCTGGCTGGCCCGTGGGGAAGAATGGCAGCGGCAGCGGGTGTTGTTTTTTTAAGTTTTATTTTTCGCGCGCCGGCCGCCTCAGCGTTCTGTGCGCTAATGGCGCACAGGACGCTGGGGCTTGTAGTTTTGCCTGCGCGTGTTTGCATACTTTAGCGGTTTGTTTCCTGTGGGTTTTTTTGATTGGCCGCGGCGCATTTTCGAACGTTCCTTTTGGCGCGCTGCTCAGCCTGATTGGCTCTGGCGCGGCGCGGCACAAGGAACATTGGGAATTGAAGTTCCCTTTTTTTGTTTGAGACTGGGGGGCTCCTGCCCCCGGGTTGAAAATTTCAACCCGACAGTTACCTGCAAACTGGGTTCGGGCGAGTGAACGGAGGCCCATTACGGGCTAGTGGGGCCTGGTGCAACATCCTTTGTCACATTCCAACGGTTAACACACCATTTTATAGGTATAGATGGAGGACAGATACCGACATCATGATATAGAAATATAATTGTTTTATTGCCAAAGCCTGGAAAGGATTTAGAAAAAGTGGAATCGTATAGGCCCATCTCTTTGATAAATCAAGACGCCAAGATTTTTACAGCGATAATAGCAAATAGATTGAACGGCTTTATGGACAACTACATAAATGGGGATCAGGCCAGTTTTTTGAAAGGAAGACATATGACGGACCTGACAAGGAGAGTTTTGCATTTGATAGATATAGTAGGAAAAACTAAAGAGAAAATTGGATTATTATTGTTAGACATATTTAAGACATTTGGCTCACTGCAATGGGCAACAATTAAGGAGATAATTAGGTGCTATGGGTTTGGTGATAGATTTTGTAGCACGATAGAACAACTGTATCAATTTGGATCCACCAATGTCAAGGTAAATGATGAATATACAGAAGAAATAAAATTAGAAGCATGGACAAGGCAGGGTTGTCCATTATCTCCAATATTGTTTATTATGGCGATGGAGCTGTTAGCAAATGCCATAAGAGAGGACAAAAGTATTGAAGGAATATTAGAAAACAAGATAAGTCTGTATGCTGATGATACCTTGGTAGTTATGAAACAGCCTAGAAAGGCATTAGAAAAAATACAAGGACATTTAAAGGACTTTGAAGAGATGACAGGATTGAAAATAAATTGGGATAAATCTGAAATGATATTTTGTAATGTTGACAAGGAGGAACAAGAGAAAATAAGATATAAATTTAAACTTCAGGTTAAAATTGTTTGAGGTATTTGGGAATAAACATTTCAAATAAATTTGAAGATCTTAAGTGATTGAATTATGAAAAAAAGGGAAATTAAACAGAAAATAGAGCAATTTAAAAAGATAAAGCTATCCTGGTTTGGCAGGATGTTGCTGCCTAGAATTAATTTTGTATTTGATGCATTTTGTTTGTTGTTCAGTCGCACAGTCGATTCCGACCCTTTGCGACCCTATGGACCATCGTTCTCCAGGCGCCTCTGTCCTCCACCATCCCCCTCAGTCCTCCCAGTTTTGTGCCCATTGTGTCTACAATACCATCTATCCATCTCATCCTTGGCCTCCCCCTTCTTCTTTTGCCCTCCACCTTTCCCAACATCACGGCCTTCTCAAGTGAATCCTCCCTTCTCATTTGATGCCCAAAGTACTTTAGCCTCATCTTTACTATTTGACCTTCCAATGAGCAGTCAGTGTTGATTTCTTCTAAGATTGACCTATTTGTTCTCCTCGCTGTCCAAGGTACCCTCAAAACTCTCCTCCAACACCACATTTCAAAGGCATCTATTCTTCTGCGTTCAGCTTTCCTAATTGTCCAGCTCTCACATCCGTACATTACCACTGAGAATACCATTGCTTTGACTATTCTAATTTTTGTTTTCAAGGTGATGTCTCTGCTTTTCACTATGTTCCCCAGGTTTCTCATGGCTTGTCTCCCTAGAATCAGCCGCCTCTTTATTTCATGGCTGCAATCTCCATCTGCAGTGATCTTAGATCCTAAGAAAGTGAAATCTGTCACTGCTTCTACTTCTTCCCCGTCTATTTTCCAGGAACTGATCGGACCTGTTGCCATTATCTTGGTTTTCTTGATATTGAGTCTCAAGCCAGCTTTTGCACTCTCTTCCTTCAAACCGATCAAGAGATTCTTTAGGTCTTCCTCACTTTCTGCCATTAGGGTGGTGTCGTCTGCATATCTCAGATTGTTGATGTTTCTCCCAGCAATTTTGATCCCATATTGTGATTCCTCCATCCCTGCATTGCGCATTATGTGCTCTGTGTATAAGTTGAATAAGCAGGGTGACAAAATGCAGCCTTGTCTTACTCCTTTTCCTATTCCAAACCACTCGGTCATTCCGTGTTCTGTCCTAACTGTTGCTTCTTGGTTCATGTACAGATTTCTCAGGAGGCATATGAGGTGTTCTGGTATTCCCATCTCTTTAATCACTTGCCACATCTTGTTGTGATCCACACAATCAAATGCCTTAGTGTAGTCAATAAAGCAAAAATAAACTTGTTTCTGGTATTCCTTTGTTTTCTCCATGATCCAACGTATGTTGGCAATGTGGTCTCTAGTCCCCCTGCCTCTTCTGAAACCAGCCTGCACCTCTGGTAATTCTCTTTCCACATGCTGCTGAAGTCTATCCTGTATTATCTTGAGCATCACCTTGCTGGCGTGTGGGATGAGCGCGATTGTTCGATAGTTTGAACATTCTTTGGCATTGCCCTTTTTTGGGATTGGAACATATACTGATCTTTTCCAGTCCTGTGGCCACTGTTTTGTTTTCCAAATCTGCTGGCATATTGAATGCAGTAATTTGATGCCATCATCTTTTAGAGCTTTGAAAAATTCAACTGGGATACCATCATCTCCACTAGCTTTGTTGTTTGCAGTGCTCTTTAGGGCCTTTCTGACTTCACTCTCCAGGATGTCTGGCTCAGGTTCAATTTCTTCATCATTGTGACTATCAGGAGTGTTGAGTTCCTTTTTGTAGAGTTCCTCTGTGTACTCTTTCCATCTTTTCTTAATCTCTTCTGCATCAGCTAGCTCCTTTCCGTCTTTGTCCCTTATCATGGTCATTTTTGCTTTAAATGTTCCCTTGATTTCCCGGATTTTTTTGAAAAGATCTCTGGTTCTGCCTTTTTTGTTGTTTTCTTCCATTTCTTTGCACTGTTCTTTTAGATAGTTTTCCTTATCTCTCCTTGCTTTTCTTTGAAATTCTGTGTTCAGATGATTGTATTTTTTCCTTTCTCCTTTGACTTTTGCGTTCCTTCTTTCCTCTGCTATTTTAAGAGCCTCATCAGACAACCACTTTGCTTTCTTACTCTTCTTTTCTTTTGGTATGGTTTTCTTTGCTGCTTCCTGCATGATGTCCCTCATCTCTGTCCATAATTCTTCTGGCACTCTATCTATTGAGTCTAAGCCATTGAATCTGTTCATCACCTCCACCGTGTATTCTTTAGGGATGCTGTCTAGGTGATATCTGTCTGGTCTCTTTGTTTTCCCTATTTTCTTTAGTCTAAGCCTGAATTTTGCAATCAGTAGGTTGTGATCTGAGCCACAATCTGCTCCAGGTCTTGTTTTTGCTGACTGTATGGAGGTTCTCCATCTTTGGCTGCAGAGTATGTAGTCAATCTGGTTTCGGTGTTGGCCATCTGGTGATGTCCATGTGTAAAGTCGCCTCTTGTGTTGCTGGAAGAGGGTGTTTGCTATGACCAGTGCGTTCTCTTGGCAGAACTCTATCAATCTTTGTCCTGCTTCATTCTGTGTTCCAAGACCGAACCTGCCTGTTATTCCCTCCACTTTTTGATTGCCTACTTTGGCATTCCAGTCTCCTAGAATAATTTGAACATCATTTCTTGGTGTTTGTTCTATGAGGTGTTGTAAGTCCTCATAGAACTGGTCCACTGTGGCTTCATCTGCACCCGTGGTTGGTGCGTATATTTGGATCACAGTAACATTGAAGGGTTTGCCCTGAATTCTTACTGACATCATTCTGTCATTTTTGAGGTTGTATCCCATTACTGCTCTTCTCACTCTTTTATTGACAATTATGGCTACTCCATTTCTTCTAAAGTTTTCTTGTCCACAGTAGTAGATGTGATGGTTTCCAGAGCTGAATTCGCCCATCCCTGTCCATTTGAGCTCACTGATTCCCAAGATGTCAATGCTTATTCTTTCCATCTCATTTTTTACCACTTCCAGTTTACCTTGGTTCATTGATCTCACATTCCATGTCCCTATACAGTATTGCTCCTTACAACATTGCATTTCCCCTCCCCCTTTCCTGTCCATCCCCTTTCTCCCCTCTGAGGTGTTAGGCATCCTGTATCACCTAGCCTGCCCTTTTGTTTTGCCTTTTGTTTTGGTCCATAGGGTTCTCTTGGCAAGCTTTGTGGCGTGGTTTGCCGGTTTCTACGCCATTTTTTTCCTCGCATCATACATCATATCACAGTTTTAAAAGTTTAGAACAGTTTACACTACATATTGTCATGCATAATTATCACACTCTAAAACACAGTCTCTATGTTACTTGCTATATTAAGTCAGTATGAAGTCTCTATGTCAGTCTCTATATTAATTCAGCTACATTTTTCACATCAGCTACTTATCCTTGTGTCCTCACTCCCCAAGTGGGGTTGTTGTCTCTGGGTCCCTTGCTCCAGGGGCATCGCAGTGGCGGGCAGTGGATGTTTTCCCTGTGTCTCAGCTGTTCCTCTTCCTCTGCCTCTGGCTGCAGTGGTGGATGGTGACCTTCTCCCTCCCAGGCCTCTGGATGGTTTCTGGGCAATTGGGGCCTGGTCTTTCTCTGCCTCTTTCTTCCTTGCACCCAGGTTTTAGGATGGGGTGGGAGGGAGGGGCCTATTCTTCACTCACCTCCCTCCAAGGCTTCTGGATGGTTTCTGGGCAGCTGGGCCTGGTCTTTCTCTGCCTCTTTCTTCCTTGCACCCAGGTTTCAGGATGGGGTGGAAGGGAGGGGCCGATTCTTCACTCACCTCCCTCCAAGGCTTCTGGATGGTTTCTGGGCAGCTGGGCCTGGTCTTTCTCTGCCTCTTTCTTCCTTGCACCCAGGTTTTAGGATGGGGTGGAAGGGAGGGGCCGATTCTTCACTCACCTCCCTCCAAGGCTTCTGGATGGTTTCTGGGCAGTTGGGCCTGGTCTTTCTCTGCCTCTTTCTTCCTTGCACTCAGGTTTCAGGATGGGGTGGAAGGGAGGGGCCGATTCTTCACTCACCTCCCTCCAAGGCTTCTGGATGGTTTCTGGGCAGTTGGGCCTGGTCTTTCTCTGCCTCTTTCTTCCTTGCACCCAGGTTTTAGGATGGGGTGGGAGGGAGGGGCCGATTCTTCACTCACCTCCCTCCAAGGCTTCTGGATGGTTTCTGGGCAGCTGGGCCTGGTCTTTCTCTGCCTCTTTCTTCCTTGCACCCAGGTTTTAGGATGGGGTGGGAGGGAGGGGCCGATTCTTCACTCACCTCCCTCCAAGGCTTCTGGATGGTTTCTGGGCAATTGGGGCCTGGTCTTTCTCTGCCTCTTTCTTCCTTGCACCCAGGTTTTAGGATGGGGTGGAAGGGAGGGGCCGATTCTTCACTCACCTCCCTCCAAGGCTTCTGGATGGTTTCTGGGCAGTTGGGCCTGGTCTTTCTCTGCCTCTTTCTTCCTTGCACCCAGGTTTCAGGATGGGGTGGAAGGGAGGGGCCGATTCTTCACTCGCCTCCCTCCAAGGCTTCTGGATGGTTTCTGGGCAATTGGGGCCTGGTCTTTCTCTGCCTCTTTCTTCCTTGCACCCAGGTTTTAGGATGGGGTGGAAGGGAGGGGCCGATTCTTCACTCACCTCCCTCCAAGGCTTCTGGATGGTTTCTGGGCAGTTGGGCCTGGTCTTTCTCTGCCTCTTTCTTCCTTGCACCCAGGTTTTAGGATGGGGTGGAAGGGAGGGGCCGATTCTTCACTCACCTCCCTCCAAGGCTTCTGGATGGTTTCTGGGCAATTGGGGCCTGGTCTTTCTCTGCCTCTTTCTTCCTTGCACCCAGGTTTTAGGATGGGGTGGAAGGGAGGGGCCGATTCTTCACTCACCTCCCTCCAAGGCTTCTGGATGGTTTCTGGGCAGTTGGGCCTGGTCTTTCTCTGCCTCTTTCTTCCTTGCACCCAGGTTTTAGGATGGGGTGGAAGGGAGGGGCCGATTCTTCACTCACCTCCCTCCAAGGCTTCTGGATGGTTTCTGGGCAGCTGGGCCTGGTCTTTCTCTGCCTCTTTCTTTTGATGCATTACCGGTTCAATTAAATGATAAGGAAATTAAAGACTTCCAAAATATGCTAAATAATTATTGTAATGGTGGAAGCAAACCTAGAATAGCAAAGATTTTTTGGTATTTATCCCAGAAAGAGGGAGGATTGGGGATACCCAATCTGAGGAACTATTATATTGCTTTTCAAGTCAAAAATATTATGAAGATTTTAACAAGGGAAAGGGTAACATGGGAAGAAATTGAGATGAGGGAGTAAAGTCAAGTGGGTAAAGGGATATTTCTAGGTAGCAATAAGGGAAAAATAATTGTTAAAAATAAGATGATGAAGACAATGTTGGGAATATGGAATAAGGTTAAAAAGGAATTAAGTCCAGATATATCTCCAATAATAGAAATAGAGGACATTTAAAACTTTCCAATAAAGTTGGATAAAAGGGTGAAAGAAGTAATGTTAAGAAATAATGTTTTCCTGTTGAAGGACTGGATATGAGCCTATAAAGATAGAGAGAAGAAAACAGAAATTATACACAGTTGAATTTGAATTGGTTTTAGATAGCATTGTTAAATAAGTGGAATGATAATACCTGAGAGAAACTAGCTTAGAAAGAGGTAAAACTGAATTTGAGGAATTGATATCAAAGATAAGAAAAGGAGATATAGGAATTAAGGGTATAGTAAGCAGAATATATAAAATATTAAATAAAGAAGGTAATCCACAAGAAACATTGAAGTCATGTTGGAAACAGGATCTGAATATAAAAATTTCAGAAAGAATTTGGAAAAATAAATGGAGAAAAAGGATTATGAGAACTATGTCTGTTAGAATAAAAGAACACAATTATAAAATGTTGTGGAAATGGTACTTGACTCCAGAGAGATTATCTCAGATGGATAATACAAAAAGTAAAATGTGTTGGAGATGTAAAAATTCCCTGGGAACATATGAACATATGTGGTGGAAATGTAATGTGGCAAATGATTTCTGGGGAAAAATTGAGAAAGAGATATGTGATATTATGGGGTCTGTATGCAAGCTGGAGGCAAGTACAGTGCTATTAACAGAAGTGGAAAATTTAAATTTAAATGAGGACAAAAAAGAATTATTATCTGTAATGTTGACAACGGGAAGACAGTGTATTGCAAGAAATTGGAAATCAGAAAGAATTCTAAGAATAGAAGAATGGTATAAAGAGATGTGGGATCTTGCATTGAACGATAAATTAACATGGGAAATAAATAAATATAAGGGTAAAGTTAAAGAAAATAGATTCTGGAAAATTTGGCAACCTTTGGGGATCACTCTCTGAAAGGAGAGTAGGAGAGCAGTTGTGTACCAGATCAGATATATCTTTGGAAATGGTGAAAATAAATGTGACATCTCGCAGACTCCTTTATAGTGTAAATACGCAGAGTGTTTATTGTAATATTGTTTAATATAATTTAGTAATTGGATTTATGTTTTTGTATAACAATGGTATAGCAATGTATAGAGGTAATAATCAATATGGCTTAATGAGAAATATTGATGTACTAAGACTTAAAAAATCAAAAATAGTAACGGAAGAGTTGAGAGTATGATCTGATTTTGAATATGCATAACAATAAATAAATAAGAGGGTTTTGGCTATACATTTAAGTCAGTATTTTAATTGAATTTATATGAATTTATTTTATGTAATGCATTTTACTTGTATTTTTGACATTTGTATTGGTAATTTGATTTGTATTTTTGTCTTCTTTAATTTTTCTTTGGTAATATTGTAATGTTGTTATAATCAATAAAAATTTATAAATAAAAAAAGAACAAAAGTACCCAAATGTCCTGAATTTCTGTGAGTTTTTGAAACTGCAGTTGACAGGTGTTCTGTAGGCAAAATCTCCTGCAGCAGCCACATGTTGGTGTATGTCAGCAAACACCATTCTTCTTGTAAATTTTTAAAAACACATTCAGTTGCTTCATTTTAAAAAAAAGATGTTTCTGGGTATAAAAACATCTTTTTTATTGGCAATATGATCCCTAGGAAGCTATTGTGGTTTATTTGCTCAAAATTTGAGTCATCTACCAATGCTACGGCAACGATTTTCCCCCACTGTTTTCAGAAACTCATCTGTCTTAGTAACAGTAAGTCAACAGTATCAGGGACTTCATAGCACTGTGATGGCTTAGTGGTTAAGACACTGAGCTTGGAGACTGGAAGGTCGGGGTTCGATACCTGAGTGCTGCATGACGGATCTTGGGGAGATGAAAGGAGCCTCATTCAGGCATCCCCTGAGTGGAGTTTGTCCAGCAAACATGATGGTTTTGCATTAAAAAAGCATAAGAGTGATGAGAAAAATCACTGTTTTATTATAATGAACTAAACATATTATTTCTTATAATTAAACAAACAATTTCTTCATAATATATACTTAACATTCCATGTTCACACTTTTTGTCTGTGAAACCATTTTTTCTTTTCTTTTATGCTTTCGCTTTCCATTCTCTGTATCCCATTTGAGTATCCAACAGTAGTCAGCTAGCATATTGACATTCCATCTTCCTTGGTAGTCTCTCTATATATAAAGGACATCCTGGTGAAATCTTTCACCCTGCTCTTCAGTCTAGGCTCCCAGGTTTTCAGGAAAATAGTCTACATGGGAGTGTAAGAAATGACTTTTAAGCTCATCTTGCATCCTTGAGCTTTATACACATTCAACATGTGTTGTACAATGGTTTTGTAGTGAGGGTCTTTAGTATTCCCTAAAAACTTGTGAACTACATCTTTTAAAAAATCCCACGCTTCCTATTCTTTTTCTCCCATTGTTTCTAAAAAGAGGGGATCGGATAACAGGTTTTGTATGTCGGGCCAGTAAAAACTCCCTCTTTCAACTTGGCTTCAGACAGTTTTGAGAACTTGGAACACAGATATCTGAAACATTCCCCTTCTTTTGGCAGTGATTTAACAAACTGCTTCATAAGCCCTAATTTAATATGAAGAGGTGGCAATAAAACTTTTTCTGTTGGAACCAAGGTCGTATTAATGACTTTTTTAGCCAGGGATCAAGGTGTCTCGAAGTGGCCAGTCAGTTTTTGTCCAATGAAGGACACACAGAGATAGCAGTTGGTAGTGTGGTTTTGCTGTTCATGCCACATCATAGGAATGCTAAAACGGAATGAGGTTTTCTTACCTTTAAACCACAAACAAAGATCTTCTTCACACCTTCTACACAATTTATGAGGAGCTCATGCTTTGCAGGCGCACCCCCCAAAGAAAGACTCAGACACCGGTATTGGATTAAAGGCATTGGGCCACTTTTATTGAATAATGCCCTAGTCCGAATTATCAGTTTCAATTGGTGTATCATCCAATTGTAATTCTTTAAGGCAAGCAGGCCGCAGTAACACTGGTAAGGTTCCTCCCAAATTGCCAATGGAAATTGGCTACATGTATATATTTGTATCAATTTGTTTGTTGACACAAACAAATTGTTGACCGGAGTCAATATACTATCTACTGACCCCACCCTATGACGTGTATCCGTTCAATATCAGGGTGATGCAGGCTGTGCAGCTCCTGCCATCAACCCTTGCATGGTTCGCCCTTGACAGGCCAATCTTATTCCCCTGTACCTATCTACGTGTTGGCCAGTCAATTGCGAACCTGCCGGATACCTATGTGTCATAAATCTGTTACCTTACCAGTGCTACCCGCCACATGGGGAGGCATCCGTGATGACTCACTGTCCCCCCCAGACCGTCAGCTCGGTCACCAGGCCTGCTTGCACGTCCTCCAGAAAGAGGTCCAAGCCTCTGGCCGACAGATGGACCCCATCTCTTGCATATAGACCATAATCCTGCAAGCCTATTCTAGGATGTTGAATGGCTGTCCCAAAGCCATTGTCAAAAAGGAACCGGGCAACAGCCCTGTTCAGTGACCGTCGAGCACGATCCAAACCATGGAGGTCAATGCCTCCCTTGTAACGGTGTCTCGGCACGATGTCAGACCATAGCAGCTGCGTGTATGGCCATAAATGATGTAAAAAGGCCAGGTCACTGCACACCGACATTTTAAAAGAGAGGCCAGTGATCTGTCCGAGATCATTGCCGCCGAGGTGCAGAATCAAGACATCAGGCGGTCCAGCGTCCCTGATGGACATCAGGAATGGCAACAGTTCCCACCATCTCATGCCGCGCTTATCGTACCAACGCATACATGCGGCTGCACGTAGCCCGAGATGGGGTCCCCAGTCTGTCGCCACAGCATACTGTGCTGCCCAGTGCACAAAACTGTGGCCCACCAGACACACATCGTCTGTAAAAGAAGGAAAAAAGGGGAATTAATGACATAACTAGTACTCATGCAGTAAGGGGGCATACATATAAAGAAAAATGCACGGACCCCCATCTGCCCATGCGACGTATATCAGCATCAGAGTACCCAAACGCAGCCGCAGTTGAAGCGGCGCCTATCCTAAATGAGTGGGTGCCGTAGCGAGCCCCAGGGAGGCCGACACTGTGAAGTGCCATACCGGTCACCTTCCAAAACTGGAATTTGGTCAGGGGAGACCCATCCTGGTGGCAGAAAAATGGGCCAGGGTGCGTGCCACGCACTGCCAAAAACTCATGTAGGGCACCAACCAGACAGATGTCAGCAATTGTACAAGGTAGCAGTCTGACACCACTGCCTACTCCATGCTGATCGGCCTTTGAGGAACGAATCCTCAACTGGGCCCACTCCTGGGTAAGAAAGACATCGTCGAGTTCCAGTGCCCTACGAGACATGTCCCCCTTTGACAATGGGACAAGCTCACTGATACGGAGTGCTCCAAAAAAGGCTACGGTGGTAGCCGCATGAAAGAGAGCCTCCTCATACTTATCGTAACACAAGCTATGCCAACCTTGTGCAAGGTGCGTCAGAACCTCTGGTGAAACAGGGTGACGTGTGTCTGGGCGGCGGCCTCGTTCACGTGTCCACCCTTCCAATACATGTCGTATGCAGAAGTCATTCACGCAGTCAATGAAACCCCTCACCTTAGCCATAAATGCCAAAGCCGACAGCCTAGTGGCAATGGTGCGAGTGCATGTAGGTACGCCTTAAGCGTGCGAGGTGCCAAAGACATGCCGATCACCCGGTTCACCTCTCCTCGCAAAATATCCAGATCTCGGCCGGGAGTGGAGAGGGCAGGTCCTCTGCTTCTGGTGCCAAGACACGGAACTGGGTGATCTGCAGGCGGGATAAAGCGTCAGCAATATCATTATTAATGCCTGGTACATGTCTGGCACTGAAAAGCACATTAAGGCGCAAGACCTCAAAACAAACTGGCGAACTAATGCCATAACTCTGGGGGATTTAGAAGTCTGGGCGTTGACAATGTGCACCACTGCAGCATTGTCACACCCAAAAGTGAACTACTGAATTAGCCCACCTATCTCCCCAGAGCATCAGGGCACCCAAAATGGGACACCGCAGCCGCACCATCGCTCGGGGATTGAGCACACCTGCACCCGCCACCCCCCTCTCCGAGCCACACCTGGCTGGAGGGGTGAAAAGAGCCACCGCCACCACCGTGCAGAAAGGCCCACGCTCACCCCTGCAGCCGCACCATCGCTGGGGGATCGAGCACACCTGTGCCTGCCGCAGCCCCCTACGAGCCACGCCTGGCTGGAGGAGTGAAAAGAGCTGCCGCCACCACTGCGCAGAGAGGCCCCCGCTTGCCATCGCAGCCACACCATCGCTCGGGGATGGAGCACACCTGCGCCCGCTGCCGCCCTCTCCGAGCCATGCCTGGCTGGAGGGGTGAAAAGAGCCACCGCCGCCACCACGCAGAGAGGCCCATGCTCGCCCCCGCAGCCGCACCATCGCTCGGGGATTGAGCACACCTGCGCCCGTCACCGCCCTCTCCGAGCCATGCCTGGCTGAAGGGGTGAAAAGAGCCACCGCCACCACCGCACAGAGAGGCCCCTGCTCGCCCCCACAGCCACACCATCGCTCGGGGTTGGAGCACACCTGTGCCCGCCACCATCCTCTCTGAGCCACACCTGGCTGGAGGGGTGAAAAGAGCCGCTGCCACCACCACGCAGAGATGCCCCCGCTCGCCCCGGCAGCCGCACCATCGCTGGGGGATCGAGCACACCTGTGCCCGCCGCTGCCCCCTCCGAGCCATGCCTGGCTGGAGGGGTGAAAAGAGCCGCCACCACCACCCCGCAGAGAGGCCCCCGCTCGCCCATGCAGCCGCACCATCACTCTGGGATTGAGAACACCTGCGCCCGCTGCCCCCCTCCAAGCCTCCTCACGGCTGCCTCTCCCTGGCCCCCTTCACCGGCCAAGGGGATCCAAGGCACCTGGGCTGCTCTCCTCCGACCCCTGCCTCCACGGCTGGGGTCCTCACTATGCTAAAGGACTCCGTCTCTCAGACTCTATTTTTATATAAGCGCGGGTTCTTCTCTTACTTAATTGTGTATTTGGGGCTCTTGATTATATGTATTTTGAACATTGTATTTTGTACTTGATTATGCTTTTATTGTATTGTGTTCTGATGTAATTTCTATATCTGTATTATTGTATACTTTTTTTGCTGCTGTCTGCTTTCAGATAGCATGCACCTATGTAAACCGCTCTGAGACTCCTTCGGGCAGAGTGGAGCGGTATACAAAAATAAAGTGGAATGGAATGGAATGGAATGGAAATAACTCAAGAAAAGTAAGATCGCGTAAATGATCTGTGCCTTGCCATGTCTGAGGCCATTGGCCGTAGGGCCACCTCCCTTCAAAGTAAATCCCATAACTCAGGGAGCCGGAGGCATCCGACTGTACTTGAAAATGCGGGCTGAGCATAAGCTCCGATCTCCAGAAGGAGATGCCATTAAAATCTTGAAGGAATGTGAGCCAGACCATCAGATCCGCCCATAAACCTTTTGTCAGCCGAACCCTATGGTGATGTTTTAAGAGGCCAGCCATGGCGTCGCACAGAGGCCTGGCAAATGCCCTACCAGGTGTTACTACCCTACAGGCAAAGTTGAGGTGGCCGTGAAGCACCTGTAACTCTCGGAGAGACACCTTGCGCCTGGCAAGCATAGCCAGAATGGCATCAGAAATCCGTGACACCTTTTCCCTGGGCAACCTGGATGTCTGCGCAACAGTGTCAATCTCAATACCTAAAAAGGTGAGAGTGGTGGCCGGTCCCTCAGTCTTTTCAGGTGCCAGGGGCACACCTAGTTCCCGCATAAGCACCTGAAAAGTGGCGAGTAGCCAAGCGCACATGTCTGTGCCCTGTTCCCCTCTGAACAAAAAGTCATCGAGGTAGTGGGCTACAGACCGGGACCCTGATCTACGAACAAAATCCCAGTGAAGGAAGGTGCTAAAATGTTCGAAAGCAGAACATGAGATAGAACAGCCAAAAGGCATGGCCTTATCTACATAAAAACTGCCCCAAAAACGGAAACCTAACGGCTCAAAGTCGTCCGGGTGCACTGGCAACAATCGGAATGCCGATTTGATATCACACTTTGCCAGTAGCTCCCCTGGGCCGCATGAGCGTACCATCTGCAAGGCCTGGTCAAAAGAAGTATACCTGACCGAGCAAAGGTCATCAGGTATTGCGTCATTGACTGAAGAACCCGCAGGGTAAGAAAGGTGGTGGATCACCTGGAGACTTCTTTGGAACTAAACCCAAAGGTGACACTTCAAGTTCGGGAATGGTGGGTCAGCAAACGGCCCAGCAACCCTCAATGCAGTGACCTCCTTAGCTATAGCTTGGGTGGTGATATCCTCATAACCCCTGAGGGAAATTAAGTTTGGGGCATCTTGAGGCCCGCGCACCCCCTGAAATGGTATGCGGAAGCCAAAATGAAAACCCTCAAGTAGGTACTGCGCCTCATCCCATCTAGGATAAGCGGTAAGCCAATGTTCCAGCACCTGGACATCAATTGGGGAGGGGGCCTTTCTGATTTGTCACACCATCAGAGGGAGCTCTGACCGCCCCTGCCCACCCCTACCTCTGCCTCATGACCCACCAGCCCGCGGGCACGCAGAGGCGGCATGAGGGCCAGAGCAAGAGGGGCACTCGTGCCGGAACCAACACTGATGCTTGTTGCACACTCCGTTGGCAGAGAAGCTCCAACACAGCGGGCAGGCTGGAACCCCCTGCCCCACCGGTTGTCGGGGAACCTGTGTAGCAACCGCCTGCTGCACGGCATGGCCACAATGGTATCGATCACCCGGTGCCAGCCGCGTGGGGGTCATGTACAAGAGCCACAATTGCTGGCAGGGCTCATCCCACCTCATCTCAGGATGGAGGGCCACTCTCATCCTAAACTCCTCGTCATAGGCCAACCATGACAGTCCAGGGAAATCGACCACCGCCCGATAAATGTTATCCAGGTATTGCACCATTGGAATGGCCAGGTCAGGGCGAGCCCTCAGGTATACCGCCATATAAATGAGGTAGGCCGGTAACCAATTGGCCCAGGTGCGCGGCGGCTTACACCGACGGGTCAACTCCTTGTCCCTATCATCCTGCCCTTCCCTCTCTTCCTTGGTGGGCTCACGGTTTAGGAGGGAAAATATATCCACATATTCTCCCCTCCAAATCTTCTCTCTAGTGGCCTGAGAAAGATGGTCATCCAGGGGCAAAGAATAACCAGCCGTCGGTAAGGCCGCAGTTGGGACAGATTGAATCAAGGGTGAACCCCATGGTCCCTGAATAACCCCTGAAACATTAGGCAGACCCCTAGGGGTGGTCACCCCTGTCATAACCAGGGGGTAAGTGGGTAACCAGAAGCTAACGGGACAGTGTGGATACAACTGTTCGGCCGTGGTAACCTGTTGTGGCCATGGCCACTGCACCCCCCCAGTGTGGCTGGGCAGTGTCACTGGTGTACTTAATTGACCAGGATACTCATCCGGGGCACCCCTGTGGGCCACCCCCACCGGGGGGTTCCGGCCCACGGCGGGCGTCGGAGCTTGCGACGGGAATCGAGCTTTGCATGCCGCTGCACCCTTGCCACGCAGGACCAGGCCCCTGCGGCAAACCCCGCTGCGATGGCCTCAAGCAGCTCAATCCTGGCAGCAGCCCGCTGGACAGCGGTGGGCGACGTGTGGGCCGGAAATGCAGGAGGTGCAAACCCACCTTCCGAAGGTGGCGGGGCAATGCCCATTGATGCCTCAAGCACTGAAATGTGTGCTAGGAGGGCATCGACGGTCTCAGACCCACCGTTATAAGGTGGGCCGGGCGGGCCGGATGGCCCATCGGGCAATTGCGGAGCCACCAATCCAAGTGTGGATCCTGGGCCCGAATAGGGCCATGCCCAATAATCCGGCCCATGTGGGGCCGGGGGAATGGTGGGGCGTAAACCCACACCAGGCCCAAGTGGGCCGCACTGCCCCGAGCCGGGCAAAGACCCCATAGGGGTGGTGATCCCGGAGGGGCCAGCCTGTGCTGCCCCTGCTTGGAGCCCGGCGTCAGGGGTGTGGGCAGCAGCCTGTCCGCCCACATTGGTGGTAGTGGGTAAGCCAGCCCTACCACCAGGGTGCAGGGGCGCCGCCCGAGCCCTCTGGCCCGGGGGCGGCCCCCTAGTTGTGGGGTGGTGGTGGGCAGAGCCCTCCCCCTCGTCCACGGCTTCGGAGCCGCAGTTTTTCGCTTGGGAGCCATGTCTCCCAAGCAGAGTAATAAAGAGTAAAGGAAAAAATTCCTTTAAAAATGGTAGAAGCCGAAAGCCGAGGAGAAAGCGACAGAGAAAACTTCTCCTCTCCGTCGCTTCGATAAAATGGCAGCCATGCTGCCGCATGGCCGCCCCTTTTAAAGGGGGTGGCCACACCCCCTAACTCACCCGGATGTCTGAGTCTGGGTGGGGGGGGGGCGCAAAGAGCGCGGCGGCCATTTTTGTGCCGCGCTTGAATTGTCTTGATCCCCAAGTTTCAGTTTGAAGTAAGCAAAATACACTTTCTTCACAAAATCATTTATGTTTCTTTGTTGTCTTTTAATAGTGTATTCACCACAAAGAAACATACCTATGAAGTTTTGGGAAATTTCTGTCAAACCCCCGTATTTTACACTCTTTCCCGCCATCATCCCGTATTAGTTAGACTGCAATTAGACTTGAGGCCAGCACAGGATAAGTATAGCTGTCCAGTTTCCTGTTTTGACCAGGAAATTTTCCTTATTTGACAGAAATTTCCCGAAACTTGACAGGTATACAAAATAAAACAAAAGTTGTCTGGAGAAATAACACAACCTCTTGGAGCCATTATACAGAACTAAAAACGAATGCAGGATGTAAATTCACTGTGGCTCATACAGCAACCAAGATCCTGAACCTATTTAGCATTTTGAAACAGGATCAAATCTGACAGTAGGAGTGTTTATACTCATTTATAATACCCCAGAGAACACGTCAAAAAATGCTTAACCCAGCCAGTAAGATTCCTGGATATGTTCACCTTACGCTACAAACAAAATAAACCTGTTGGGACATGATTATCTGAGCTTCCTCATACCACTAAGCCTACACTATGCCCAGTGGTGGGCTCATTTTTTTTTACTACCACACTGTGAGCGTAGTATGGTGGGTGTGGCCAGGGGGAAAGCCCTGCATTGCACCCAAATTAGGACTACTTTATTTCAAAACTTGGGTGGGCATGGCCAGCCAGAATTCCTGCTACCAGTTCTGGTGAACTGGTGTGAACCTGCTGATGCCCCCCCCCCAATTCCTCTTATTTTCTCTTTGCATTATTCTTAATTCTAGCTCTAATAAATATTAAATGAAAGAAAGAAATAATTTTTGGATAGGGTTTTTAGAATCAAGAATAGGATATCAAATTTTGGGTTAAAGGCAAACTTCACGCTAAATTAAACTAAAAATATGAGTTTTGCAAGAAAACTTGACGAAATGGAATTTTTTAAAGTATTTTTCTTGGTTTCACTAAGTAAAAATCTGTAAGAAAGGGTAAAAAAATCCTATTCAGTGTTTTGGTTGCAGACCTGTGTAATAATAAGAGCTGGGACAGAGATGGGCACTCAATCCATCATGCAGTACCCAGGTCTTCAACTGCCGACTTGCTGGCTTCCCAGTTAACAAGGTGAGCTTCTTAACCACTGAGCCACTGCAGCCCCATAAGATAATTTCTAACATATAGCTGAAATGAAAGAACCTGATCTTTTCAAAATTGCTGTAAGATAAAACTTTGTGGGAGGGAGGCTTTTTGGAAATCATGTATTCTATCATGACCTGCTTGAAAGAAATGTAAGCAAGCAAGTAAATGAATAAATATCGAAGGTACAGATATAAAATGTCAGTGTCACTTTCTGAAACCTTCAATATGTCTTGGGCTGCAAAGTCGTCACCTACAACCATTTTTTATGCTGGCTAGGCTGATGAGATTTGCAATTCAAAATTGCTCTTGGGTGCCAATCTTCGAAGGTGATACTGGGGCATTGCCCTATTACAACACCCAAGTAGAGGCTAAGCGACATCCAATTACTAGTTACATCTGTTTCAAATTCAAATTGGTTGAGGCAGTACATTGGTTTTTATAGCTAAGTATGAACCTTTTGGTAAAATGTCTAACAATGAAAATTTTGAGATAGAAGAATCGAGTGAACACCTTGCCAACTCGAGCCTTGTGAATAAGATTGTTCTTCTATTTACATCTCATTAAGTCTGTTCAGATTGGACTTCTTTAATTCTTATCTTACTGGTATCAATTATCATTCATAATACAGGTTTCAGGAATGTACAGAAGTCAATAAATGCTTTCACCAGCTGGAAATGGGACCCGAGACAATGCTACTTGGTTATTTTAACCCCCTCTGCAATATTTGTATTATTGACTGTTGTTTTAGTATGTAGTAAATTATCTATAGCAGCTATGTCTTGTGGAATTGTGCTATACTGTTCAGCTCAAGTCCAAGGAAATTACTGTAGTTCTCCAGATTGTCCAGTGCTCAAGAGAAGTGGTGGAAGAGAAGGAGAATATATGACTTTGATGGACACTCACAAGTACCTGTTTTCAACTGAGACCAGAGTTCACTGACTCAGTGCAAAGGAGTATGTATATACAGTATATAGAGGGCAGATATCAGAAATTTCTGGGGCTGGTACGGGCCCCCCCACATTTTGGCCACACACCCCAGAGTTTCTGCACATGCGTGGTCTGTTTGTGCATGCATACATCAGTGGTTTCCTGGTGCTGCCATGCCCCTGTGGTTTTCTGCACATGCGTGGTCTGTTTTCGCATGCGCACATCGTTTGTTTTCTGGTGCTGACGGGCACCCGTCATTTCCTGGCCCGGGACAGGAGTCCTACTTGTCACCCCCTGATTGCAGCACTCTCTCTATATATAAATGTTGTAACTTTCCCCCTCCCAACTCTTCCCTGCCATTTTTTTGTCATCACAAGCATCCATCCCTCAGACATTATGCAAGCTCTCCCCTCTGGCATCAGGAGGACCCATTGCCTAGTTTCATAATTTGGCCATGAAGTGCTAATAGCAGAGATAAGGAGGATGGTGTCATGGTAAAATGCAAAAAGTGGCAAGAATAATTTTTACATTGGCAAGGAGAAGCATGTTACTATGGCCAAAGTGGTAATGTTGTTCAAATGTCCATGTGTTGCTCATCTGCACACAGTTATTTCATAATGAGGACCCATAACTATAGTGTGCTAAAGCAAAGTGAAACACTTCCCTGAGAACAGTGCACAGATTTTATTTGGGGTTTCTAACAGGACAGACCTATTTCCTCTGGTCCAATATCTAGCACTCTGAGGCTTTCCCCCATAAATCATACCTCTGGATTGATTATGAACCCAGAAGAGTAGAGTAATTATTTTTTAAAGGGAAAACATCCATGGAAAAATTCTGGAGAGGTAAATGTTTTGGGCCAGCTTCTGTACAGGGAACAGCCGCAATATTTGAGAAGGGAAAGACGGAGATTTTGTTTATTTTCTGACCTAGCTTGCCCACTTCTTTATGTTACCTTACTTTTCTATGTTCACTTTATCAGCCAACATTTCTATTAATTCTGTCTAGCCTTTGAGAAGTTATGCCACTTACTCATTACTCTGTGTACTCCTTCTGCATGTTTGTGCTTTTTCTGTGTGCACTGTGTGTGAGAAATCCATCAAGGGAGTCCCAGTTAGCCTGAGCAATGACTGAAAGAATTTCATCCTTGTAAGAAAACAGAGCTTTTATGTTCTGGGAATGCCTTCCTGAGATCAACATAGTTTTACAATGTTTCCAACATAGGAACTGGTGCTAGAGTGGAGAAATGGGTGAATGAGGTTTTAAAGGGGGAAAATCATTTAAGAGACTATATTGTAAACTGCAAGTGAGTTATATATTCACATTTAATGAAGTGTATTATTTTGATCCACAAAGACACGAAAATGTATCAGCTATTTTATTTATTTACTTATTTATTTTGTTTTACATCTCATCTGCCTTTCTAAACTGGGACTTAAGGTAGCTCAGAACAAGATTAAGTAAAAGAAGGTACAAATGAAAGATTTACTTATTTGCTCAAATTGCATTGGATTAATTAAAGATGTGATGGTGGACAGATGTAGATTTAAGCCTATTTAACTTGGAATGACAAATCTCAATTAGAAGCACAAAAAGATTATGCAACATATACTTCACAGCTGAGTGCTTTGAAAAACCATTTGAGGCTAAAATACTTTTTCTGTTAAAAAAATCCCTTTGTTGTTGTTGTTCAGTCGCACAGTCGACTCCGACCCTTTGCGACCCCATGGACCATTTTCCTCCAGGCGCCTCTGTCCTCCACCATCCCCCTCAGCCCTCCCAGCTCTGTGCCCATTGTGTCTACAATGCCATCTAGCCATCTCATCCTTGGCCTCCCCCTTCTTCTTTTGCCCTCCACCTTTCCCAACATCAATGCCTTCTCAAGTGAATCCTCCCTTCTCATTTGATGTCCAAAGTATTTTAGCTTCATCTTTACTATTTGACCTTCCAATGAGCAGTCAGGGTTAATTTCTTCTAAGATTGACCTATTTGTTCTCCTCGCTGTCCAGGGGACTCTCAAAACCCTCCTCCAACACCACATTTCAAAGGCATCTATTCTTCTGCGTTCAGCCTTCCTAATTGTCCAGCTCTCACATCCGTACATTACTACTGGGAAAACCATTGCTTTGACTATTCTAATTTTTGTTTGCAATGTGATGTCTCTGCTTTTCACTATGTTCCCCAGGTTTCTCATCGCTTGTCTCCCAAGAATCAGTCGCCTTTTTATTTCATGGCTACAATCCCCATCTGCAGTGATATTTGATCCTAAGAAAGTAAAATCTGTCACTGCTTCTACTTCTTCCCCGTCTATTTTCCAGGAACTGATGGGGCCTGTTGCCATTATCTTGGTTTTCTTGATATTGAGTCTCAAGCCAGCTTTTGCACTCTCCTCCTTCAGCCCAATCAAGAGATTCTTTAGGTCTTCCTCACTTTCTGCCATTAGGGTGGTATCGTCTGCATATCTCAGATGGTTGATGTTTCTCCCAGCGATTTTAATCCCATATTGTGATTCCTCCATCCCTGCACTGCGCATTATGTGCTCTGTGTATAGGTTGAATAAGCATGGTGACAAAATGCAGCCTTGTCTTACTCCTTTTCCTATTCCAAACCATTCTGTCATTCCGTGTTCTGTCCTAACTGTTGCTTCTTGGTTCATGTACAGATTTCTCAGGAGGCATATGAGGTGCTCTGGAATTCCCATCTCTTTAATTACTTGCCACATCTTGTTGTGGTCCACACAGTCAAATGCCTTGGTGTAGTCAATAAAACAAAAGTAAACTTGTTTCTGGTATTCCTTTGTTTTCTCCATGATCCAGCGTATGTTGGCAATGTGGTCTCTAGTCCCCCTGCCTCTTCTGAAACCAGCCTGCACCTCTGGTAATTCTCTCTCCACATGTTGCTGAAGTCTATCCTGTATTATCTTGAGCATCACCTTGCTGGCATGTGGGATGAGCGCGATTGTTCGATAATTTGAACATTCTTTGGCATTGCCCTTTTTTGGGATTGGGACGTATACTGATCTTTTCCAATCCTGTGGCCACTGTTTTGTTTTCCAAATCTGCTGGCATATTGAATGCAGTAATTTGACGCCGTCATCTTTTAGCGCTTTGAAAAATTCAACTGGGATACCATCATCTCCACTAGCTTTGTTGTTTGCAGTGCTCTTTAGGGCCTTTATGACTTCGCTCTCCAGGATGTCTGGCTCAAGTTCTACTTCTTCATCATTGTGATTGTCAGGAGTGTTGAGGTCCTTTTTGTACAGTTCCTCTGTGTACTCTTTCCATCTTTTCTTAATTTCTTCTGCATCAGCTAGCTCCTTTCCGTCTTTGTCCCTTATCATGGTCATTTTTGCTTTCAATGGTCCCTTGATTTTGCCGATTTTTTTGAAAAGATCTCTGGTTCTGCCTCTTTTGTTGTTTTCCTCCATTTCGCTGCACTGTTCTTTTAGGTAGTTTTCCTTATCTCTCCTTGCTTTTCTTTGAAATTCTGTGTTCAAATGATTGTAGTTTTTACTTTCTCCTTTGACTTTGGCATTCCTTCTTTCCTCTGCTATTTTAAGAGCCTCATCAGACAACCACTTTGCTTTCTTACTCTTCTTTTCTTTTGGTATGGTTTTCTTTGCTGCTTCCTGCATGATGTCCCTCATCTCCATCCATAATTCTTCTGGTACTCTGTCTACCAAGTCTAAGCCATTAAATCTGTTCATCACCTCCACCGTGTATTCTTTAGGGATGCTGTCTAGGTGATATCTTTCTGGTCTCCGTGTTTTCCCTATTTTCTTTAGTCTGAGCCTGAATTTTGCGATCAGTAGGTTGTGATCTGAGCCGCAGTCTGCTCCAGGTCTTGTTTTTGCTGACTGTATGGAGGTTCTCCATCTTTGGTTGCAGAGTATGTAGTCAATCTGGTTTCGGTGTTGGCCATCTGGTGATGTCCATGTGTAAAGTCGCCTCTTGTGTTGCTGGAAGAGAGTGTTTGCTATGACCAGTGTGTTCTCTTGGCAGAACTCTATCAATCTTTGCCCTGCTTCATTCTGTACTCCAAGACCAAATTTGCCTGTTATTCCCTCCACTTTTTGATTTCCTACTTTAGCATTCCAGTCTCCTAGTATAATTTGGACATCATTTCTTGGTGTCTGTTCTATGAGGTGTTGTAAGTCCTCATAGAACTGGTCCATTGTGGCTTCATCTGCACCAGTGGTTGGTGCGTATATTTGGATCACAGTGACATTGAAAGGTTTGCCTTGAAATCTGACTGACATCATTCTGTCATTTTTAAGGTTGTATCCCATTACTGCTTTTCTCACTCTTTTATTGACAATTATGGCTACTCCATTTCTTCTAAGGTTTTCTTGCCCACAGTAGTAGATATGATGGTTTCCAGAGCTGAATTCCCCCATCCCTGTCCATTTGAGCTCACTGATGCCTAAGATATCAATGCTTATTCTTTCCATCTCATTTTTTACCACTTCCAGTTTACCTTGGTTCATTGATCTCACATTCCATGTCCCTATGCAGTATTGCTCCTTACAACATTGCATTTCCCCTCCCCCTTTCCTGTCCCTCCCCTTCCTCCCCTCTGTGGTGTTAAGCATCCTGTATCACCTAGCCTGCCCCATTGTTTTGCCTTTTGTTTTGGTCCATAGGGTTCTCTTGGCAAGCTTTGTGGCGTGGTTTGCCGGTGTCTACGCCATTTTTCTCTCCTCATACATTTTATCACAGTTTTTAAAGTTCAAAACATTTAACACAACATATTATCATGCATATTATCACACTTTATACACAGTCTCTATGTCAATTTCTGTATTTAGTTAGTATAAAGTCTCTATGTCAGTTTCTATATATATCCCTACTGTGTTAAAAATTAAAAATAAATTTTACTTATTCAAACTATTCTTCTGTACATTTTTCCTTCAGTGCAATGCCGAAGCAGGGCTACAGTTGGATATTAAAAAGACAAAAATCATGATTACTGAAGAACTGTACAACTTTAAAGTTTACAATAAAGAAATAGAGATAGTGAAAGATATTGTATACCTAGGCTCAATTTTCAATCCAAATAGGGACGAAATCAGAAACTACGAAATCAGATGACTGAGATTTGAAAAGGCAGCATTGAAGGAATTAGAAAATATCATCAAGTGTCACTGGAGACCAAGACCATGAATATCCACACCCTTGTATTCCTGATCACCATATATTGGTATGAAAGCTGGACAATAAAGGAAGCAGATAGGAAAACACTGATTGCTGGAGGAAAGCTCTGTGAATACCCTAGACCAGTGATGGTGAACCTTTTAGAGACCGAGTGCCCAAACTGCAACCCAAAAAATACACTTATTTATCGCAAAGTGCCAACACAGCAATAGGGGAGGAAGTAAGCACTCCCATTGGGCTGCTGGACGGGGCAAACCTTGTGTTGGTGGAGGGAGGAAGTGTTCCCATTGGGCTGCTGGGCAGAGGGGCAGGGCAAACTCTGTGCTGGGGTGACTGCATGGCTGCCCACTGATAGGGCTCCAAGTGCCACCTCTGGTACATGTGCCATAGGTTCGACACCACTGCCCTAGACCTGTGACAGTGAACTTTGGCACACCAGGTATTCTTCGACTGCAATTACCAGATGTTAAAGTCAGCATTCCTGCTGATCAGGGATTCTGGGAATTGAAATTCCAGAACACCTGGAGTGCCAAGGTTCACCATCACTTCCCCAGGCGTTCTTGGACTTCAATTACAAGAAGCCCAAGTCAGTACACCTGCTGATCAAGATTTCTAGAATTGAAGTCCAAGAACTTCTGGAGAGCCAAGTTTGAGGAACCCTGCCCTAGACTGCCAGAAAAACAAACAAGTGGGTCTTAGAGCAAGTCAAGCTTGAACTGTCTCTGGAGGCAAAAAAAGATGAAACTGTCCAACTTTTGAAACATCATGAGAAGGCAAGACTTTCTGGAAAATACAATGATGCTGGGAAAGGTGGAAAGTAGCAGGGAACAATGAAGACCAAAAGCAAGATGGATCGTTTCCCTAAAGGAACCACAAACTATAACTTGCTGGAGTTGAGCAGGGCGGCCAAAGACAGGAGATCTCTCATTCACAGGGTTACCATAAATTGGAGATGACGATGGTACATAACAACAACAAAGGCCCCCGATGCCACCTGTCTTTTTTGGGCGGTACCAAGTAGGCATGCTACATTTGAACGTCCCTGAAATATCATGTAGAAAGATTTTAAAGTCAACACTTCTAAGCCCAGTTGCTGGAAGAAAGTTCCACTGGAATGGATGATATCAGAGCTTGATATATGCACCAATTTCCAGTATCTACAAGTAGCATGGTTACTGGTCATGATAGTCCAACAATATTGGGTGGGCTAGATAGTTTGCATATTTTAAGTGTATTCATTTATTTAAAGTACTGCAGCTGTATACAAGGGATTTATCCAGGAAGCTGCCTTTTACTCAGTAAGGGTTTTCAGTAAGACCTTTCTCAAAATCCCTGCTGTTTCTTGGTAGTTTCTTGTCTAAGTAGTAATCAAGGCCAAGTAAACAAGTAAAAGCAACCATAATAGGATAACATCAAAAGGCAGAGCAAAAGGCAGAAAATAGATAAAATGGGCAACTGTACTCTTTGTATAAATCAATTTAAAATACCTATGATATAAAATACCAGTTTTTGACTGGTTGCTGACACACCTCCCCCGCCCCCCCATGAATTTTACTAATGTTTAAAGTTTACTTAAGTTTAAAGCTATACCAGGATCTGATTAAAATTAATAGAGTCAAGAAAAGAATCCAACAGGGTATGCATATGTTTCCATGTCTTTCTATTCTTCCATTCTTCCATTTCCTCATCTTGTACAAAGTTGTGCAGCCTTAGCAAATTATAGCTTTAAAGCATTTCTTGTTCAGTTAACAAATTTAAACTCAAAACACATATGATTAAACACAACAAAAGAGAAACAAAATTCTACTCTGGTGCATTTTGAGCCATCTGTATCACAAGATTGTTTCAATGTGCCATAGTTCTGAATAAACAGCTAGTCCTGTCTTCAATATGTAAAATGAGATGACACGAGTTAGCGCTTCCTTATATATACAGTATGGGATAGAGTTGGGGTTATATAAAGTCTGTTCAACCAAACTGTCTTTGGACAAACTGAATTAATATCAGCAGAGATGTTTATAAAAGTCAGCGTACCTGGAGAGGAGCACAAAATTAGTAATGAAAAAAATCATTTTTCAAATTTAACATCAGCTTAATTAAATTTGTTTATTATTATACAATATATGATATTGCGGGTATCATATTAAAAGTATGTCCATTAAAATCAAACAGTAAATAACATTGCTGGCTGTGCAAAATGCTAAGGGCACCTGCCCTTTCAGAGGTACAGAAATCATATATTTAATGATACAGTATATTTAATATGACTGAAAAATGGAATGCGCTATAGGACCAACATTTCTCCTGAGCTTCTTTATCATAGTTAAAAATTGGAGTAAAACTCATATTAGCATAGTCTAATGGTCACCAGGGGACTGCAGTGGCTCAAGTGGCTAAGACGCTGACTGGGAAGCGGAAGGTCAGCAGTTGGATTCCCGAGTACTGTAGGACGGAATGAGCTCCCATCTTTGTCCTAGCTCCAGCCAACCTAGCAGTTCGAAAGCAAGAAATTACAAGTAGATAAATAGGGACCACCTAGGTGAGAAGGTAACAGCGTTCCATGCACTCCAGTGTCTATGCTCTGGTGTCATGGAAATATCTGCAGAAGCAGACAGCACTGGCTCTTCGGCTTTGAAACAGAGAATTTTTTTTAATTTTTAATTTTTATTACATTTTTAAACAATAATACAACTTTAAAAAAAACCAATGACTATGAATAAAAATAAAAAGACATCATACTTACAAATACAATATATACGACAAACAATAAGAAAAGAAAAAAAAACATGAGAATACAATTAAACTATGACTTAGTAATATACTACCTCCCCCTTTCTTCCATACATCTTTAATTATTTTTAATACATTATAATACTCTGGCAGTTATCCTAATATAAATATTAAAACTCTGTTCTTAAACTCATCAGTTTAATACAACTACTAAGTCAAAGTAATAATACAATAATTAAAATTCACTAAACACTTTTCACATAATACACCCAGTGTTATTTACAATGCCCTGGAGAAAACGGAGTATCACAGTTGTTTTCTAACCCGCAAAACTCATTTGATCAGGTACTGGTCTATTCCCTTTATCCCTCTTCAATGAGTAATCCACAAATAATTGTCATATTTTCCAAAATCTATTTTCTTTAACTATACCCTTTTTCTTATTCATTTCCAATGTTAGCTTATCATTCAACGCAAGATCCCACATCTCCTTATACCATTCTTCTATTTTAAAAATTGCTTCATTTTTCCAATTCCTGGCAATGCACTGTCTGCCTGTTGTCAACATTATCGACAATAGTTCTTTTTTATCCTTATTTAAATCCGTATTTTCCACATCTGTCAGCAAAACAGTACTTGGTCCCAATTTGAGTCTCATACCCATAACAGCACAAATCTTTTTCTCAATTTCCCCCAAAAAATCCTTTACCACATTACAACCCCACCACATGTGTTCATATGTTCCCAGTGTGTCCTTACATCTCCAACAGAGATGATCACTGAACCCTAGAGTTGGATATGGCTGGCTTTCGAGCAAGGGAAACCTTTACCTTTAATGCTCACCAGGATTCACTGTTTGCGTAAGGTTTTATTATTAGCTACAAACTCTGACTGACTCCAAACCTTGCCTAGCATCAAGTATTGCAGACGCACCCCCCCAAAAAGGACTCAGGCACCGGTATAAGTGGATAATGGCATTGGGCCACATTTATTGATTCATGCCCTAGTCCGAATTATAAATTTCAATTGGTACTCAGCCAATTATAATTCTTAAGGCAAGCAGGCCGCAGTAACACTGGTAAGGTTCCTCCCAAAATTGCCAATGGCAATTGGCTACAATGTATCCATTTGTATCAATTTGTTTGTTTACAACAAACAAATTGTTGACCGTAGTCAATAAACTATCTACTGACCCCACCCTCTGACGTGTATCCGTAAAATCACGGGGTGATGCATGCTGAAGAGCTCCTGCCATCACCCCATTGCCTGGTTCGTCGTTGACCGGTCAATGTTAACAAACTTGTACCTATCTAGTGTTGGCCAGTCACTTGCGAACCTGCCGGATACCTGTGGGTCATAAATATTTACCTTACCAGTGCTACCCGCCACACGGGGAGGCATCCATGATGACTCACCCCCCCCCAAGACCGTCAGCTTGGTCGCCAGGCCTGCTTGCATCACCCAGAACGAGGTACATACCTCTAACCGACAGGTGGACCCCTTATCCTGCCTACCAGCAAAATTTTTGTGTAAGCCTATCACCCGGTCTCCAATGGCCGTCTCACAGCCATGCTCAGAACGGGACGGAGCCAGAGCCCCGTCCACTGACTGCCGGGACAGTCCGAACTAGGGAGATCCGCATCTCCCCTAATTTGGTGTCTCGGCACGATGTTAGACCATAGCAACCATATGTAAGCCATACGTGATACAAAATGCCAGGTCACAGCCCTCGACGGTTTAATAACAGCAGTGAGCTCTATAAGATCACTGCCGCTGAGGTGCCCGAAAAACATTGGGCGGTCCAGCATCCCTGTCAGACAGCAGGAATGGCCACAGTTCCCGCCCCCATGTGCCGCGCATACCATACCATAGCATACGTGCGGATGCACACAGCCCAGCCGGGGTCCACTCTCTGTCGCTGCAGCATATACTGCTGCCCAGTGTACATAGCTGCGGCCCACCAGCCCCCTGCCACCGGTGTGTTGAGACCCCTAGGATCTGTAAAAGAGGAGAAAAAAGGTGAAGGACATAACTAGGTACTCGTACAGTGAGGGGACGTACATATCTGAAATTGCGCGTAGACGCATCTCCACCTCCGAGTGCCCCAAACGTAGCCGCGATCAACGCGATGCCTATCTTAAGTAAATGGTGCCAAAACAGGCCCCACACCGCGAACGCGGCACCGGTCACCCAGGGACTTGACTATGGTAAGGGTAGACCCATCCCGGTGGCAGAAAACAGGCTGGGGCGCGCAGCAGGCACTGTCGAAAATTCATGTAGGGCACCAACCGGACAGATGCCTCAAAAACTTCGTAGCAGTATGCACCACTGCCTACGCCGTGCTGAATAACCCGTGAGGACCGCATCCCCACTCGAGCCCACTCATGTGTGACAGAGACATCTTCGAGTTCCAGTGCCCTACGAGACACATCCGCCTTACACCGGTGGCACCAACTCTGGCACCTACTCACTAATGCGGAGCGCTCCAAAAAGGCTACCGTGGTAGCTGCGTGGCCAAGAGCCACCTCCCCCCTAACTGTACATAAGTAATGCCAGCCTCGTGCAAGGTGGGTCAGAAACTCTGGGAACAGGGGTAACGCGCGTAAGGGTATGAATGCATACTGATACGCCTTACGCGTGCGAGGTGCCAATGACATGTCCGGTTCCCTTCTCCTCACCAAACGTCCAGCCATCGGCCAAAAGTGGCGAGTGGACTCCCTCTTCTTCCAGAGTACGGCATGGAACCGCGTGATCTGCAGGTGGTGGAAAGCAGCAGTAATGTCATTATAAACACCTAGAACATGTCTGGCCTAGAACGGCACATTTAGGCGTAGGCTTCTCAAGATAATAGACGAACTAATGTCATGACCCTGGGGGATTTGCAAGTCTGGGTGTTGACAATGTGCACCACTGCCGCATTGTCATACCGAAATTGGACCACTGAGCAGGCCCACTCCTTGCACCATAGTATCAGTGCTCTCCAAATTGGGAAAAAACACAAGGAAGGTAAGATCGCGGGGCGATCCGTGCACCCACCCTCGGAGCAAACCCCATAAGTCCGGGAGCCGGAGGTATCCGACCGTACTTGAAATCCAGGGCAGACCATCAGGTCTGATACCCAAGAAGAGACCCCCCAAACCCAGGAGTAATTTGAGCCAGACCGGACCAATGAAGGTGGCCATAAATTAACTGCAGCTCACGAGGGCACACTTTATGTTTGGCAAGCAATGCCAAACTCGCCGCGGAGATCCAAGCCACCGTACGCATGGTTAACCTGGATGCCCGCGCGACAGAGTCGATTCAGAAATGTGAGCTTAGTAGATGGGACCTCGGTCTATTCAGGTGCCAAGGGGACACCCAGTTCCCGCCTGAGTGTCTGAATGGTAATGAGGAGACGCGGGCACGTGTCCAAGCCCTGTTCACCCCTGAACCAAAAGTCGTCGAGGTAATGGGCTAGAGACCGAGACCCCGACCTGTGAGCAAATGGCCACTGAGTGAAGTCCCCAATCGGTCTAGTGCTGAACATGAATTAACTCAGTCAGAAGGGGGTTGGCCTTATCTAAGTAAAACTCCCCTCGGAACCCAAAAAACCCAATAGGTCTAAATCATTGGGTACACTGGCAATAATCTAAAAGCCTAGTGCATATCACACCGTGCCAAAACAGCACCATAACTGCGTGAGCGTGCCCCATAGTAGCCGACCCAGCTACGAGCACCTGAGTGAACAAGGTCATCAAGAATGGCATCCCTGAATGGGGAACCCACAGGGTAAGCTGAATGGAGGCTTAAAGGACATTCCCCCTAGTATAGCTCCATATGAGCTCATGGGGGAGACATTCGACTTAGGAAAGATAGTTCCAAGAAGGGCCCCCGCTACTCCCATGGCCCCAACTCCCTCAGCGGTGGACAGTGGAGCCCCCTCTTCGTTACCTTGCAAGGGAACCAGATTAGTATCATCCTGGGACCCTAACACCCCCGAATGGATATAAAAGCCCCCATAGAAAACCCACCAGCAGGTATCCCGCCCAATTCCTTTTGGGATGAAATGAGTGCCATCTCTCCAGGCTGATTATAACCATTGGGGCAGGGGGGGGCTTATGACAAGGTTAGTTGCTTCAGACAGAGCTCTGATCGCCCCTGTGCACCCCTACCTCTGCCCCGTAACCCACCAACCCGCGGGCGCGCGGAGGCGGCGTGAGGGCCAGCGCAAAAGGGGACACGAAGTTGGTAACGACCGTGGTGCTTATACACGCATCAGCAGCTGAGCGGGCCGAACATAACAGGCGGGCTGGAACCCCCCGCCCGACCAGTGAGCGTGGAGCCTGTGTCTGATCAGCCCGCTGCTCAGCAGGACCACAATGGTACCTCTCACCAGGCACCCGTCCCATGGGAGTCATGTACACGAGCACCCTTGCTGACAGGACTCGTCCCACCTCCCCTCAGGGCATAGAGCCACCCTCCTCCACCTTCGTCACCATGAGCCAACTGCCCTTGGCCCATCTGATCAACATCAGGATGGCCCAGGCAGATCAAGCCCTGCGGTATACCACAATACGTACAAGGTATGCCGACAACCAGTTGGCCCAAGGTGCGCGGTGGCTAAGACGATGGGACATCTTATTGTCGCAGTCGCCCTGTTGCTCTCTCTCCTCCTAGTGGGCTCGCAGTTCAATAGGGAGAATATCCACACGTCCCCCTCCATCCCTTACCCCTCCTGGCCTGCGGCCAATAATCAACCAGGGGCAAGTAATAGCCGGCCGTCGGCAAAGCCCTTGACGGCACGTTCTGTCTAAAGGACATACGCAGCCGGACCCAAACAGCCCCTGCGATGCCCAGCACTGTCCCAGGGGCAGACGCCCCAGTGCATGGTGGCTTACTACGGCGGGACCACACCATGTCTCTGTCCTCCTGTCCGTACCTCCTATCCTTATTAGGATCCCAGTTCATAGGGAGAATAAATCCACGCATTCCCCCCCACCAAATCTTTCCCTTCCTGATCTGGGTCAGATGACCACCAGGGGGCAATGAATAACCAATCATCGGCAAGGCCGTTGCCGGTACATGATGTACACAGGGCATACGCAGCGGGACCTGGACAGCCCCTGCGATGCCACGTACTGCCCCGGGGGCAGAAACCCCCACCCCCAACGTCGTGCCAGAATGCAACCAAGGGGCACTGGGATAGGATGGCAAGTGATGCCCACTAGCCTCTAATTGGCAAGGCCATGAGCACTGAACCACACCGCTGAAAGTGGACTGTGATTTGGGTGTATTCAACTTGACCCAATACTCACTAGTTGCACCCCCGTGAGCCGCCCCCACTGGGGGTTCCGGCACACGGTGGGCGTCGGAGCTCGCGACCGAAATCGAGCTCTGGGACGACCTCCAACGCACTCCAGTCGCTGTTCCGGACAAACAGGGAGCTGCGAGACAGCGGCAGGCACAGGCTGGACTGTCTCAATAAGCTCGACCCGGCCGGCCGCCTGTTGCAGAGTGGCAGCGGTCGAAGTAGCCGGCGGACACAAAGGGGGCCCGGTAGATAGGAAAAGGACCCCCACCCACTGCATTGCTAAGGATGCCTCCAGTACAGCCAAACGTGCTAACCAGGCATCCCCTGCCACAGTAAACCCCCAGTAGGTGGGCCAGGTGGGCCGGACGGCCCAATAGGAATTGTGCCAGAGGCCCTAAATTGAGAGCCTGTGCCAGAATAAGCCATGCCCCAAAAATCCAGCCCCTAATGGGAAAAAAACATGCTGTGAGCCAGCACCAGGCCCTCCCCCCAATCGCTCCGGCCCATGGCCGGCAACCGTGGGCCGAGGGCAGCATCCTCCGAAGGGCCGGCCTGAGGCTGAAAACGGGAGCTCATTCTGTCCTGCGGTACGCAGAAATTGAACCACTGACCTTAAACAACCCAGTCAGCTTCTGAGGCACTTGAGCCACTGCAGTCCCACGTAAAGTTTGGGCACCCCTGAGTTAGGAAAAGGAGTGAGCGACGGAGCAAACTTCTCCGTTCCGTCGCGTTCTGAAGCCAATAGGCTAGAAAGCCAAAAGGAAGCCTTGAACAGAGGCTAGCAAACTCAAGCCTCTTGCAAAGAGGCGAAAGGGGATAAAGCGACGGAGAAAACTTCTCCTCTCCGTCGCTTTTCTAAATTGGCCAGCTAACTCGAGGAGCATAGAAAAGCACGATCCCTATCCAGGGATCAGCACCCGCTGGCTGGAAAGCCGAAGATCGAGAGCCTTTTGCAATGCTCAGGAATCGAACTCCGACCCTCCAGGCAGTGAGTTCGGTATCTTAATCCCTTGAGCCACTGCGGTCCCACAGAGCGACGGAGAAAAACTTCTCCTCTCCGTCGCTTTCGCAAAATGGCAGCTCGGCTGCCTCGTGGCCACCCCTTTTATAGAGGGGTGGCCACGCCCCCTAACTACCCGGATGTCTGAGTCCGGGTGGGGGGCCCCCGCAAAGAGCGCGGCATCCATTTTGGCACCGCGCTTTCAATATTAAAGTTGCTTTCAATGTGACTTTTAACTATGGTTGATGTTGGTAGAGAGAGCAGCAGAAATTTGTGCTTGAGAAAGGAAATGTCCTGGGGAAAGGGAATGTACACACTTACAGCTTGTTTCTGATATCTTAACCGTGATTATAGGAAGACATGCATTTCATCTGAATGTACCCTAAGAGAAGAGATACCAATTGTATTTTGTAATCTAATGTTTAAGGGTATCTTTAACAGCAGATGCTGTCAGGCTTCTGGGAAATTATGCCTGTCTTCCCTTTTCTATTTTGAGGTAGATATCCTTGCTATGTTATACATAGCTGTCATATTTGGGAAGGCTGTCATGTATTCACTCATATGAAACTTCAAGGAGACGTCAAGTGGAGGGGAAGAGAACTCTTATAGTATGGTCTGTGATTCCTTTAATTATGTCTTCACATTTTTTCAAGTTGTTTGTAATTACTTGATATAGATATTATGTATTATTCAGCAATCTGTTCATATTTATTGACTGATAATAGGCTGCGTGAAACAGTGAAGTGATGGTACTGTATTATCATTTCTATTCTTGTGAAGAAAGGAAAAAGGTACTTTCCCCTGCTATTTTGGCAAGAGATACATATTCCATATCTCACTAATAACAAGGTGACCAAAATTAGTTAAACTTTAAAAATAATATCGTTATGTTTTGAAACTGATGTCTTCTTGAAAAAAGGCACCAAGTTTGAATAGCTGTCATCCAGTTACTTCCCTGTAAATAGTTTAACCATGTTTTCCTCCAATGAGCATCTGTATATTTCTGATCCGTGTTTTATCCAATCGGTTCTAAGCCCACCAAAACGTATCTATTATTGTATGCCTCACTTGTATAAATATGACCTTGTTTCTGCCCTGAGCCAAGTTGTGTTGTGCAAGCAATAAATCTGAATCTCTTGTGTTTGACCCAACTAATGCTGGTCTCTGTCATCCTTGCACTGAACACAACAAATATGTTAAGCTTTGAATGTAGTTTGTATAACTACAATTGTAACATGGATTTTTTTATTAAAAAAAATGCTCTTTATACAATTAAAGAGAAACTGGCTAAGGGGACGAAGGAAAAAACCAGCCCTGATGGTGGGCAATCGCTTCATCACTTTAGAAGTTACCTTGCTTAGGTGGTTGGGTCTATGTGGCCAAAATAAAAAAAGGACATGAATCACGTCATCCTTTTAAGGTATAAATACAGCTTCGTTCCCACAGATAACAAGTGGGCTGCATGGGCTGCATTTGAAGAGCAACAATGATGCAGTGAATATGTGATAGATATGACAGAGCTCATCGTTATATGACAGCTTATCAAGACTTCAAATGTTTGATTTTTCTTCTGAAGGGTAAAAATTTGCAGAAAAGTTGGAGATTGTCAGTAGAGATGTGAAAATCTACCAAATCATAGGAAACAGGAAGCGCTGGCCTTAAGCATAGAGCTAATAATAAAAAATATCAGTGGTGGAAGCATGATTGTAGCAACCATTTTCCAGCTGATGGGGAGCATGCTCACCATCAGCTGGGAAGCACCATTGCTACTGTTGTTTCATCTACATTGGAAGAGCAAAATGCTGTCTAGATGCGAGGGCTGCTCCAAACAGCATTTTCCTCCTCCCCCAGCCTCGGGTAGCTTTTAAAAAGCCACACTACAGCAGCACAGGAGGTCCAACATAAACAAGCCCCAAATCAAAAAAGAGAGAGACAGAGAAAGAGAGTGCTATGTAAAATGAATTTCATATACAGTGGAACCTCATACAACAATTGCCCCGTATAACAACAAAACCACATAACAATTAGGTTTTTTTGCAGGGGAATGGCATCCCACATAACAATTTTTCCTATGAAAAAAACCGTACAACAATTTTTCAATGGGAAAAACCACTTAGAAAAAAAATTTGTTGTACGATGTATCCCATAGGGGAAATTGCTATACGATGCATGTCTCATATAGCAATTGTTTCATACAACAATGAGCCCCATGGAACAGATTAAAATTGTTGTATGAGGTACTACTGTATATCTATTTGGAGTGCATTCCAAATTAGTCTGCATTTGTCCAGATTTTTTAGTTTTAGTATTTCAAATCACAGACAGATGAAGAAGTAGGATGCATGGACCTAGAACTCAGGTGAAGCTAACCTGGATTGGGAAATGACTGATCTATCCATCCCTATCACCAACCAACCAAGCAGTTTAAGCAATCAGGCAGCAATCTGCCAAAGAATGGAAGCAACTGAACCATCTTGCAGCCATGGCAATACATTTTATGGAGTCATGGTTAGCAGATAGGTAACTGACATTTTGATGTCCAAGTGTTTTCAGATATGATGTCTTACTCAGTATCACAGGCTTTTGATGTTTAGTTAACAAGGAGGTGTTGGTGAAACAGTGCATCACTGTCAAGCATGGATTCATTGGACTAGCCCAAGGACAACATGCTAGCTTTACTAAAAGCACAAAGAAGTAGCTGTTTGCCTAGGTGGATTAAATTTTCCTAAGCAGCCTGCTATGTAATTGCTTCTTCTATGCATTGTCTAGCAGGACAGATCATATAAATGTAGTTTTCACACAGAGAATTATATTTCTTCTTAAGGAATCAATTTCTAATATAAATCATTCAACCCAAACTTAGGTTATGAGCTCACCTATCCTGAATGTAACAATGTCTGGTTTGTACATGGCAAGCTTACTTGTTTATTGATATGAAGACTTGTTACAAAACCATTTCAAACTGGTCTTTAATAAATGAATCATTTGTGGGAATGAGAACCATCCAGTTTTATGTTACCAAAGCTGGCATGTAAAGGTAAATAGAGGTGGTAGAAATAAATGTGTAATATTATTTTTCTGAATACATTTCACATTTCTGTGGGTTTCTGCACCATTGAAAAGCAAATCTATTCATGTTTACATTTCCTAAGAGGAGATTAGAATCCTGTTCCATGAGGGGAAAAACATTTTCATATTACAGCTGGTAATGTCTGGGGTATCTAAAACCTCATAGAAATGAAACAACCATAACGATCTAGTCCAGGGATTCTCAACCTGTGGCTCGTGGGCTGGATGTGGCCCACGGCACCATTTCATGTGGACCCCCCACTGCCTCCAGCACACCAGGAAGTGCCATGAGGTGGAGGAAGGGCAAAATGGCCATCCAGCCCCCAAAGCTGTTTGAGAGAGCGTGACCCGTCTGCCGGCTTAGAAAGGTTGATCTAGTTCTTGCTGTTCATAGTGTGAGGAGACACTCTGGACAGTTATATGGAAACAAGTAACTGAATAGTTTTCTTGTCACCTCCATGTGCTGCCATTCCTAGCCTGTTCCTGAGCTGCTAACATCACTTTTTTAGCCAAGGAATGCAAAAGAGAAAACCTGGAACAAACAAGAATTATATGAGATAGATTCTAAAATGAAGTCAAAGTCTGTGTAGTAACTGTGCAAGTCATTCCAATAATGCAAACCAATACATTGTATCTAATGATTAGGATCCAAAGATGATCAAGGGTTGACAAGTCTTACTCACATTCTTAGTGGGATTTTGTGGCCAGTTATAAATGTGGTTTACATTTTTTGAGTCCCCCCCACCCCTCTGCCTATGTCTTCTCATCATGTCCTCAGGTTGCCCCCTTCTCTCCCTCTTTCCCATGGACTAAATGGATGCTGCAAAACAATCTTTTTAATGATGTGGAATGAGACAAAAATGGCAGTCACAGTAAAATGTTTTGTGGTCCTCACATCTAATTGACATACATATCCCCAAGAGACCCTATTTGGGCATCATTGGGCATCAGCCCACTACTAGGATTGGGAGGAGACAGGAGGGGGCAACAAGGAAGACTTTCTCTCTCTCTTGAAGAGCTGGTTGAGAAAAGCAAAAAATAAATAAAAATACTGCCCCCACAACTTCAAAATATCAGAGCAATCATGATCCCTGGAGAGAGGGGCCGGCCTGCTTCCACAGCTTGAGTCTCCTAGTGCTTGGAGCTACTGCCTCCAATCCCACAGTAAGGCAATAAGATTTCTATTTTGGAAGACTTTGGCTCCTCTTTCTCCTCTAGAGATGAAGTTCCCATCCTTTCTCTCCTCTCCTATAGGTAAAGGTCACTCTTGCTCGAAAGCCAGTCATATTCGACTCTAAGGTTCAGTGCTCATCTGTGTTTACAGCTTTAGTGTCTTGCACGGAAGACAAGGAAGGAGTCGCAGTAAGGACTAACACAGGTTTATTGGTTGATGATCAGCACGAACATGTGGTAATGGCGGAGGCACATCACATTATATACAGTAGTACGATACATTTGAATCTGGTTGCACAGTAGCATATTGGCTGCTACCTGCGTGACGTCATATGAGTCACGCCCCTCTTGTCCGTGATAGTTTGCTGGTACGGGAAAGTTCCCGCGGCTGCCGGTGATTTGAGGAATGAGAACCATGTGAGTTGAACGCTCGCAGCTGCCCTCTATGGGCAGCTTACTCGCGTTCCTTTACAGCTGTGCTACATTGTAATTGTGGTCAGGTTACATTCATACAAGGTTACATTCATACATTTCTTAAAGCAACAATGTACATACATAACATCCCTCCCCCCTAGGATGGGACGAAGTCCCTCAACCATTGTGGCTTGCCGCACGTGCGCCTGGGGCGAGCGGCCGCTTGACTTAAAACCGGGGAGCCTGGTTCTGCGGAGTCCTGTCCTGCAATGGAAAGGGGGGACTCGTTAATGGCTCGGTGTGGGCTCTGTGGTAACCTTGCATTGGGGGACGGGAATGGAATGAACAGTTGGGAAGTGAAACCTTGCCTACTGTTTGGGGAGCTAGGGGTCCCCCCCAGTACGAATCTCAGGACCGACGAAGAGGCCCTCGTGGCCACGCCACCCCCCATTACCTGCCCGGGAGTTCTAGAGACTGTGGTGGGCGGACTCCCCCCCCGTTGCCTGTCTTGGGGGTGTTTGTCTCCGGGGAGCTGGCGCTATGGGATATTCTAAAGCAAAAGGACTGGGGGGACTGGAGGTACCAGGGGCTGAACTGAAACCCCTCTTCTCGCTAGGACGGGTGGGGGACCACTCCGCTACACCCCCCTGGTACTGCAACTCATAATCATAATCAAACTGATCCCTCTCTTTCAAAGTATCCTCCTCTGTGGTCGAGAACCCAGGATATGCATTTGTATCCTCGGGTTCCGCCGTATCTCCCCCTTGGGTAATGAGGGTGGGGGAGGACCCTAACGCTGATTCCCCTTCACTTGTGACTCGCCTTCTGAGTTGGTCGGCATGCCTTCTCCAGAGTAGGCCCGCGCTAGTCTCGACCCTGTAGGATACTGGCCCCGTTTGCTCAATGATTGTCCCTGGAACCCATGCTGGCCCCGAGGCCGCGTAGTTCCTGCAGTGAACCAGGTCCCCTACCGAAAAACTTTTGGCGCTTCCTCCCCCTATGTTTATATTCCTTCCTTCATCCTCCACCCTGGACGGATCCATCCGGTCGAAAAGTGTTACCGGACGCCTCCTCATGAGGAGTTCGGCTGGGGAAAACCCTGAGGCTAGGGGGGTTGTCCTGTAACAGATGAGGAACTGACAAAGATGAAGGTTCAACTCACTGGGACCCATGCGCCTCAGCGCATCTTTCGTAGTGCGCACTTGGCGCTCTACCTGACCGTTTGTGGCGGGGTGAAACGGGGCAGCGGTAATGTGCCTGATGGCGTTCCGCTCAATAAACGTCTTGAATTCTGCAGACGTGAAGGTACTAGCGTTATCGCTAACGAGGACGTCTGTCAGGCCAAAACAGGCAAACAGCTTGTGCAACTGCTTAATCGCCAGTTTAGTGTCTTGCACGGAAGACAAGGAAGGAGTCGCAGTAAGGACTAACACAGGTTTATTGATTGATGATCAGCACGAACATGTGGTAATGGTGGAGGTACATCACATTATATACAGTAGTACGATACATTTGAATCTGGTTGCACGGTAGCTTATTGGCCGCTACCTGCGTGATGTCATATGAGTCACGCCCCTCTTGTCCGTGATAGTTTGCTGGTGCGGGAAAGTTCCCGCGGCTGCCGGTGATTTGAGGAATGAGAACCATGTGAGTTGAACGCTCGCAGCTGCCCTCTATGGGCAGCTTACTCGCGTTCCTTTACAGCTGTGCTACATTGTAATTGTGGTCAGGTTACATTCATACAAGGTTACATTCATACATTTCTTAAAGCAACAATGTACATACATAACAACAGGCAAAGAGACATCACTCTCTGCCTCCGCAGACATTTCAGTGGACATGTGGCAGGCATGACTAAACATGGGAGTGCACAGAATGCTGTTTACCTTCACACCAAAGTAGTACCTATTTATCTACTTGCAATTTCTTGCTTTCAAACTGCTAGGTTGGCAGGAGCTGGGACAGAACTCTGGTCTCGAACTGCTGACCATCTAGTCATCAAGTTCAGCATCTTAACCACTAAACCACTGCAGTTTCCTATAGCCTCCCCCCTTTTTCCTTCTGTTTATTTTGGAAGGAGAGAAAATCTGGTGAGGGGAAGACGAAGGCTGGTAGGTGCTTCACAAGGATCTGGCCTGGCCATCTGGCCTGGACTTTCTGAGGAGGAAAGGCAAAGCATCTTGGTGTAATTTCTTTCTAAATGAAAATGGAAAGGTGTTCATTCTTTTAAAGCAACAGTGCATTGCCCTAAATACACTCCCCCTGCTCCTTGGAGCTTCCACAGGGCCAGTGAAATATCTAATTGACCGAAATCATGAAGTGGCTCTCCCATTAACCCACTTTACAATATTGACAAATTGAAAAGGAAGGTTCCATTTTGAATGATTTCATGTAGTTGCCTGCCAAAAGTCAGGCAACTTGGTACAGGAGCAAGGCCAGGACACAGGTGGTAACATCTGGAGCAGCCAGGGTGCAATTATGCTTATATCTCCTGTGAGGACACTGGTGGGAGGTGGAGGCATCAGGCATAGAATAGCGCACAAGGGCTTTTGAATATAGCTATGATGGAGGGGAGCTGCACAGTTCACAACTCAAGAAGTTCGGAGGGACATGTTACAGTAGTGGGAGAATGGCATACTTTTCTCACAGTACTAGCTATATCATGCTGTAGTCTGCTACCCCCTCATCTTCTTTTCATTCTCCCAACTGCTTCTCCAAGACTGTGCTTACTCATTCAACTGTTTTGTGCTCAATGCTTTTGGCACAGCTCAAATGCTTTTGCCACAAGCTATCTGCTGCTCCAATCTTGTTGTGTATGGAGTAATGTGCTTTTAAGTAATGTAACCACTTGAATGAGTGAATGTAACAATCCCTAATAGTAACACTGTAACCTTCTGTATGAGGACGCGAGCTAGTGACCACTGGGGGCAGTAGCGAGCGCCCAGCTCACATGGTACCAATTACCCAAATACCTACAGCCGCAGGAAGATTCCCGCCACTACCTCACCTGGACAAGAAGGGCGTGACTAAGGGTGATGTCACGCAGACAGTAGCCAAAGAGCTACCGAGGAGCCACATTCAAATGTATAGCCACTGTATATATTGAGCTGTTCATCCGCCATTACCACATGTTTCCCCTGACCATCATGCAATAAAGATGAGTTAAGCCAGACTTCAGCTGTTTCTATTGTCTTGGTTCTTGAACACTAAATTGGCGACGAAGGTGGGATAATGGATCCCCACGGAATCAAGGCAACACAGGCCGGTTTCGACATCAACAAACCGGAGGAATGGGAACTGTTTGAGATGGATTTCCAAAGCGCACTGATGGTGTCCGACATCTCGGACGAGGGGAAGAAAAGGGCCATCCTCATCAGGATGCTCGGTTTCCCGGCCATGAAGGTTTTGGTGGACCTGGTGTCTCCAAGGAAGGTGGGTGAGGTTCCGGTCAAGCAGCTCCTGAAAGCCATGCGGGACCATTTCCAGCCCACGGTTTCAATGTTCTCGGCTCGGGACGCCTTCTGGAAGAGAGTCCAGTCACCCGGTGAGTCTGTGGCTGCCTTTGCAGCGGCCCTCCATTTGTCCGCCAGCCCATGCAAGTGGGAAAACCTGGAAATCGCCCTCAGGGACTGCATGCTGTGTGGCCTGTGGGACAAGGAAGTCCAGCAAAAGCTGATGAACAAAGAGCCGCCCCCAATGCTGCAAGAGGTTATAAAGGCACCGCAGGCGGCAGAAGCCATGAGGGCCGGGGTTAAGGGGTTCAGGACAAGGCCCCCACAACCCAACAAGGCAGCAGGCTCGGTGCAAGCGGCCAGGCGGGCACCACACTCCTCCACGGAGAGCAGCGAGGACGAGGACATCCGGAAAGTGCGGAAGGACGGCCAGCGTTGTGACAGCTGTGGGGCATCCCATGACCGCAGCAAGTGCCCATTCCGGAAGGCGGAGTGCCATAACTGCGGACGGTGGGGCCACATCGCCAAGGTTTTCAGGTGACGGCGCAAAGATCAGAAGGGCTCGACAGACCATTCCCCAAGGAAGCAGGAGGGCGCCTGGCCCCCAAGGAAGCAGGACGGCGTGGGCCGCATCTCTGACAACAGCGATGTCGAGGTACATGGAGTGTGCCGGCGAGTCCCTAGCGACGATGCCTCGGTGGTCCAAAGCGTGTCCTTGGGACACCCACGTTATTTTGTAGAGGTACTGTTGCAAGGGGTCCCCGTTAAGATGGAGATAGACTCGGGTTCATCTTATTCCATCATTTCCCAAAGTGAATTTTTGCGAATTTCCCCCAACACTCGGCCCAAACTAAAAGCACTCAGGTCTACTTTGCGAGACGTGCAGGGAAATAGCATCCCGGTGTTGGGGGTGGGGAAATTCAAGGTCCAATACAAGCAACATGCCTCGGAGCTCCCTCTGGTTGTTCTCAAGGGGGGGAACTGTTGTCTCTGGGAACACAATGGTTTAAGCCCCTGGGTTTGTTCATAGGGGGGTGCATACTATTGGAACTGACCCAATACAGGAGGTGTGTAACGTGCATCCTGAGGTCTTCAAGAAGGGACTCGGAAAATTCAAGGGGCCCCCAGTTGCGTTCGACCTGGACCCGGAGATCCGCCCAATAAGACTCAAACCGCGAAGGGTGCCTTTTGTACTAAAGGACAAAATAGAGGTGGAACTGGACAAGTTGGTGGGCCAGGGGATTCTAGTTCCAGTTGATTCTGTGGAGTGGGAAACTCTGATTGTAACAGCGCTAAAGGCCAACGGGGAGGTTCAAATTTGCGCTGATTACAAATGTACCATTAATAAGGCGATACGCCCAAATGCGTATCCGGTGCCGGTAGTCAGCCACCTGTTGGCCAGGTTACATGGGGCAAAGTGTTTTGCGAAGCTGGACCTGGCGCAGGCTTATCAGCAACTCTCGGTAACCCCAGCTGCAGCTGCTGCACAGACAATAGTCACCCACAAAGGGGCATTTCAGGTGACGCGCCTACAGTTTGGCATGAACTCGGCGCCAGGCATTTTCCAATCATTAGTGGAGTGTCTTTTGAAGGGTCTGGAGGGGGTCTTGCCATATTTTGACGATGTATTGATAACAGGGGGGAGTGAATCAGAATTGGCTGAGAGGCTAAACAAAGTACTGACGGTATTTGAAAAAGCGGGTTTGAGGCTACGGAAAGACAAATGTGTTTTCTTCGCAAAGGAGGTAGAGTTCCTAGGTTTCCGGGTAACCCCTGTTGGCATAAAACCCTCCGAATCAAAGATGGCCGCCGTTCAGAATGCTCCTCGCCCCACCTCCAAGCCAGAATTGCAATCATTCCTGGGGCTCCTAAACTTCTACCATTCCTTCCTGCCTAGGAAGGCATCGGTGGTGGAGCCGCTTCATAGGTTATTAAAGAAGGAAGAGGTTTGGCGATGGGGCAAGAGTCAGGAGAGAGCATTCACTGAGCTGAAACAACTCTTATCCTCAGACGCCATCCTAACCCATTTCGATCCCAAGAAGCCAGTGGTGCTGGTTTGTGATGCTTCTCCAGTGGGGGTGGGGTGGTCCTGTGCCATGTTTTGGAAAGCGGGCGGGAAGCCCCGGTGGCGTTCTACTCCAGATCCCTGTCTAAGGCAGAGCGTAACTATGCACAGACAGACAGGGAGGCACTTGCAATAATCGCTGGAACAAAGAAGTTTCATGACTTTCTATTTGGCCGCCCTTTCACCATCGTGACAGACCACAAGCCCCTCTTAGGCATTTTCACCGCAGACAAGCCCACACCGCAGATCCTGTCCCCTAGAATGCTGAGGTGGGCCATTTTTTTAAACGCATACCAGAACACACTGGTTTATCGTCCCGGAAAGGACATAAGCCATGCGGAAGCATTCTCGAGGTCACCCCTGCCCCACATGGGCAATTCCGTGTGTGAGACGGAACAAGATCACCAAGTGCTCATGATAGAGGTCCTGGATTCATCCCCAATAGTACCCGCGGAAATCGCCAAGGCGACAGGCAGAGATAAGACGTTGGCCCTAGTTAGCTCATGGGTGCAAAAAGGGTGGCCAACGTCCTCCCCTGTGATAGAAGTTGCTCCTTTTTAAGGAAGAGGTTGGAACTGTCCATGGAGAGGGGTTGCCTCCTTTGGGGCCAGTGGGTGGTCGTTCCTGAATCCCTGAGAGCAAGGGTGCTCAAGCTGCTGCACGTCAGCCATCCAGGGATTGTCCGCTCCAAGGCGTTGGCCAGGAGCTATTTCTGGTGGCCCCAGTTAGATGCTGATATTGAACACATGGTGAGCACTTGTGAGAGTTGCCAAAGCTCTCGGCCCGAGGAGAATGGGACGCGGCAAAAGGGCCGTGGTCTCACGTGCATATAGACTTCGCAGGTCCCTTCAGAGGTTCATTTTTCCTCCTCATAGTGGATGCTTATTCCAAGTGGTTAGAGGTTATCCCAGTGGCAAACACCTCATCAGCCGCAACCATTAAGCAATTGTGCAAGGTGTTCAGTTCGTTCGGTATACCCGATGTGCTTGTGAGTGATAACGCAAGTTGTTTCACGTCCACCGAGTTCTGGGCGTTCATTGACATGAACGCCATCCGGCACATCACCTCCACACCGTTTCATCCAGCAACAAACGGACAGGTGGAACGCCTCGTGCGTACCACCAAAGATGCGCTGAGGCGCATGGGCCCCGGGGACCTGAATCTGCAGTTATGCCAATTTTTGCTTGGGTATAGGGTGACCCCCCCTGGCGTCAGGCTACTCGCCCGCAGAACTCCTAATGTGCAGGAAGTTGACCACGATACTGACCAGGCTAGACCCCACGAGGGTGGAAGATGCTGGGAGGAACATTGGGATAGCGGGCACAAAGAGTTTCGAAATAGGCGCCCCGGTCCATTGCAGAAATTACGCTAATGCAGGACCAACCTGGGTTCCGGGAGTAGTCATTGGGTAAACGGGACCTGTGTCGTACTGCATTGAGACCAGCACAGGTCTACTCTGGAGGCGGCATGCAGACCAACTCCGGCGTCGGGTTCCCGGTAACCAAGGCGTGGAAACCGCGCAACAAGACTCAGCGTTAGGGTTCTCCCCCACCCGTTCAGCCCAAGGGGGAGGAGAGGGGGGCCAATGGTCCCCACCGAGGGGGGAAGGGAATAAGTTTGTCCCCGTAGATATCCTGGAGGATGCTCCCATAGATATCCCGGAATATGATTTTGACTTTGAGTTACAAAACCGGGGGAGTTTTCCGGAGTGGTCCCCCACCCGTCCAAGCAAGAAGCAGGGTTTTTCGTTAGCCCCCAATGCCCCCGGTTTCCCCACAATGGAGTTTACCCCTACCCCGAAAACCGCAGAACCACAGTGAGTCGCTAACGAGTCTCCCTCTCCTATTGCAGGACAAGAGCCCAGGGAACACAGAAGCGATAGTGCCCCCGGGACAAGCCAGCCAGCCTTGTACCCAAAACGTTCTTGCAATAAACCATATTGGATGAGAGACTTCGTCTTATTCTAGGGGGGAAGGGTGTTGTGTATGGAGTAATGTGCTTTTAAGTAATGTAACCACTCGAATGAGTAACACTGTAACCTTCTGTTTGAAGACGCGAGCTAGTGACCACTGGGGGCAGTAGCGAGCACCCAGCTCACATGGTACCAATTACCCAAATACCTACAGCTGCGGGAAGATTCCCGCCACTACCTCACCTGGACAAGAAGGGCATGACTAAGGGTGACGTCACGCAGACAGTAGCCAATGAGCTACCGAGGAGCCACATTCAAATGTATAGCCACTGTATATATTGAGCTGTTCGTCCGCCATTACCACATGTTCCCCCTGACCATCATGCAATAAAGATGAGTTAAGCCAGACTTCGGCTGTTTCTATTGTCTTGGTTCTTAAACACTAAAAATCTGCATGCCCGTTTTGTCCAGGGTATTGTGTGATCTCTGCCAGTGATGCGCTGTAAAAATTTTTACTACCCCCACCATGGGCGTGGCTAACTCTGTGGGCATGGCTAACTCTGTGGGCCATGCCCACTTGACCTACCTACACCATGGCCTGGGGTAGGGAGGTGGGTGTGGCTGGCCAAGTGGGCATGGCCTGGGGGAATTTCTGCTACCGGTGCCCGGGCACCTGTGGGCACCTGTAGCAGCGTAACAATGGATCTCTCCCTTTTTTTCCTATGTAGCTGGTTTTTTCTGCTGGCATTCCCACTGTACAGGGTTCAATATATATGCCCCTTACAGTTTGACACAATCAATGAGAAGGTATCAGAGGATGCAGGGAAATATTTTTAAAAATGCTTTGCCTGTTTGTGTTTTTCAGAAGGGAAAAGAAGGACTATATAGTATTCCTATTGACTGTAGTGCTTTATGCATTATTTTCCTAAAGTATTTTGCAGATAAACTTTAAGATCAACAATGAGGAATTATGCCAAAGAACCAGATTGTGTGATGTGGTTGATGAACTATATGTGGCAAAAAGAAGATGGGCCATATCACCTGCCTAAAAGATAACAATGGACCTGTAGGCTAACAGACTGGATACCAAGAGACCACAAAAGATCACTATGCATATCCTGAAAATGAGGGGATGAGCCGATGGTAAAGCTGTTTGACCAGAGGTGGGAATGGAAGGCTTAGTATAGAACATTTTGGATTTTGGTTGATTTGTGCTTAAATGGATAAGCAAAGACAAATTGATATTGGGTATTGGATTGGATTTTGCAGATGACATATATCTGGGCCCACACAGGGTGCCACCAGGACTTTAGTTGACGATCTCTAAGAATCATGTATGTGACCAGCTCTAGTTAAGTGCACATACACCAGCATACACCTAGGTGAGCTGACCTTCATGCAGACCAAGTGCATGCATACTGAGGATAGCTCCATCTCTCCCCCATCACATTTTTTCCTTGCCATGCTGATGATATTAGGAGATAATAGTCTCAGATAATAATAGAGTCACTGAGTTGGAAGGGACCTTTAAGGCCATCAAGTCCAACTCCCTGCTCAATGCATTTGAAACAGCTCTCATCTATTTTGTGTGAGAACAGAATGCAAGCGCGGCGCCAAAATGGCCGCCGCGCTCTTTGCGGCCCCCCCATCGGACGAAGGCATCCGGGTAGTTAGGGGGCGTGGCCAGCTCCCTTATAAAAGGGGTGGCCATGAGGCAGCCGAGCTGCCATTTTGCGAAGCGACGGAGCGGAGAAGTTTTTCCCTCTTGCTCCGTCGCTTTTACCTTGATTGGGAAGCCTTTTGGCTGCTGACTTTTCTCTTTTCGGCTTCCCTTAGGTTGGCTGAGATGCCTTCGAAGAAGAAGGCGGCTGCGAGCGCGCCCGCATTCCGGGTCGGAGGACCGCAGCTGTGCCCCCCCAGCAGCCGCCTTTGCCTGCACCCACCAGGACCGGTGGAATGGGGTCTATTCCCCCTTGGCCGGAGACTGGGGGCCCTTGCACGGGTCCAGTAGGGGCTGCGGCCCTCGGCCCGCAAGCGGTGGACACCGCTCCTGGTGTTCCCCATTCGCTGGGCCTTCCTTCACAGGGGCGCAGCTCGCTCCGGGGCCTTCCAGCCTTGGGGGGTGGTGTGGTCCCCTTCCCTGGCAGGTTGCTACATCGGCCCTACCGGGCCTGGGTGCGGGGTCGTGGCCCTATTCGGGCCCCGGGGTACAGGGACCTGTACCCACGCCTGTAGCAGGCGGGCCGGTTGGCCCTTGGCCCCATGTCAGCGTGCAGGCCTTACTGGCCCGCGTTGCGGCCCTTGAGGCATCTCTGGCCCGGGCTAGCCACGCTGGGGCTCCCTTTGGGGTTCATTTCGACGCGTCGTCTGCTGGGCAGCGGTAGGCGATGGGACGGGTCGAGCTGCTTGAGGCACGTGGCACGACCACGGCCACTGCCTCGCAGCTCCCCAACCAACAGGCCGGTGCGGGTCAGGCCCCATCAACGAGCTCTACGGCGGTCGTGAGCTCCGACGCCCCCAGTGGGCCGGAACCCCCGGTGGGGGCGGCCCGCGGGGGTGCAGCATGTGAGTATGCGGTCCAAACTAGTGCACCTACACACGTGGCCGCGTTGGGGGGGGCTTTTCAATGCCCTTGGCCTCGCGCGGGTGGTGCGGCGGTCCAGCCGCTGACGCCCCACCCGGCGACGACAACTACCACCCAGGGCCCCGTGGTGGGGGGTGTTTCCTACCCTGTGGGGAATGTTTTGGGGGTGGCTGGGTTAGTCGAGGCCCCTTTCCAGATGCCCGCAGTTTCTGCTGTGCCTGTGTCGGCCTTGCCGACGGCGGGGTATTCTTTACCACTGGGTGACCATTTGGCACAGGCCACCAAGGAGAAAATCTGGCGGGGGGAGTACGTGGATATCTTCTCACTCCTAAACAGAGAGCCCACCAAGGAAGAGAGGGAGGGGCAGGATGAGAAGGATAAGGAGCAGGCACGTCGTCGCAAGCCACCACGTGCGAGGGCCAACTGGTTGCCGGCCTACCTCATCTACATGGCGGTGTACCTTAGGGCCCGGCCGGATTTGGCAATTCCGAGGGTCCAGTATTTGGACAACATCTATAGGGCGATGGTTGACTTTCCGGGCCCGTCGTGGTTGGCTTATGACGTGGAATTCCGTATGCGGATTCCCCTGCACCCCGAGATGAGGTGGGATGAGCCATGTCAGAGGCTGTGGCCTTTGTACATGACACCCACGCGCCCCGCGCCCGGAGAGAGATACCATTGTGGACATGCGGTCCGGCGAGCGGCCCCAGCACAGGTTCCCCGCCATGTGGCGGGGCAGGGGGTTCCAGCCCGCCTGCTGTGCTGGACTTGCTCGTCCAATGGTTCCTGCAATAGGAATTGCAAATACAGACATGAGAGTCCCGCCTGTGCTGGCCCCCATGCGGCCTCTGCCTGTCCCAGGCCTGGATGGACGCGGGGCAGAGGGAGGGGCGGACAGGGGGCTGGCAAGACTGCCTCAGATGGAGCTGGTTCACCAAAAGGCTCCCTCCCCAATTAATGTGGACATGTTGGAGCATTGCCTCGCATTGTACCCGAGGGAGGCAGATGCAGTTTACCTGCTTCGGGGTTTTCGACTGGGGTTCCGTATTCCTTTCATGGGTGGTAGGTTCCCCCAAGACGCCCCCAACCTTTTGTACCTCAGGGGAAGGGAGGAGGTGGCTGCTGCCAGCATGGCTGAGGAGATTCATGCGGGCAGGGTCGCTGGCCCTGTCCCTGCAACCCCGTTCCGGGGAGCATATTATTTCGCCGATGCCATGCCTTTTGGCTGTTCCATTTTGGGCTCGGCATTCGAGCGCTTCTGCACCTTCCTAGAGTGGGCTTTTGTCCGCAGGTCAGGGTCCCGGTCTGTAGCCCATTCCCTGGATGATTTTATTCGGGGCTGAACGGGGCTGGGACACGTGCACACGTCTCCTCAACACATTTCAGACGCTAATGGAGGAACTTCGTGTCCCTTTAGCGCCCGAAAAGACCGAGGGCCCATCTACACAGCTAGTCTTCCTGGGGGTGGAGATTGACACGGTAGTGCAGGCTTCTAGGTTGCAGCGGGATAAGGTGTCAAGGCTAGTGGCCCTTATCTGGGACTTGCTGGCCAAGCGCATGGCATAACTGAGGGAACTGCAGGTGCTACATGCTCACCTCAATTTCACTTGCGGGGTCGTCGCAACGGGCAGGGCATTTGCTCGGTGCTTGTGCGACGCCTTGGCAGGATTATCCAGGCCCCACCATAGGGTTAGACTTACCCGGGGTATCAGGGCAGACGTGCTGGTCTGGCCCCAGTTCCTGAGGGAGTTCAATGGGGGTCATTTTGGAGGTCTAGCTCCTGGCTTCCCCTCGTTTTCAGATACAGTCTGATTGCCCGGTTCCTTTTCGACAAGGGCGGGGGACGCGTCATTAGCCTCCCCGCCATCAGTCTGCAAAATTACGAGCTTTACTCAGGGGATGGGGCCCATCTGTCGCAGGGAGGTATGGACCTCTGGTTAGTGGACTGGCGAGCAGGCCTGTCGACCGAGCTGACGGTCTTGGGGGGGGGGGCGGTGAGCCTTTTGGGAAGCCTCCCCGTGTGGCGGGTATCACTGGTAAGGTAAACATTTATGACCCACAGATATCCGGCAGGTTCGCAATTGACTGGACAACACTAGACAGGTATAAGTTGGTTAACGTTGTCTGGTCAACGACGAACCAGGCGACGGGGTGATGGCTACAGCTAGATAGCATGCATCACCCCGTGATTTCACGGATACGCGTCAGAGGGTGGGGTCATTAGTTAGATATTGACTACGGTCAACAATTTGCTTGTTGTCAACAAACAAATTGATACAAATAGATACATTGTAACAATTGCCGTTGGCAATTTTGGGTGGTACCTTACCAGTGTTACTTCGGCCTGCTTGCCTTAAGAATTATGATTGGTCAATTACCAATAGAAATTTATAATTCGGACTAGGGCATGAATCAATAAATGTGGCCCAATGCCGTTATCCACTTTTACCAGTGTCTGAGTCCTTTATTGGGGGGTGCGCCTGCAATGCAAGCGCGGTGCCAAAATGGCCGCCGCGCTCTTTGCGGCCCCCCCATCGGACGAAGGCATCCGGGTAGTTAGGGGGCGTGGCCAGCTCCCTTATAAAAGGGGTGGCCATGAGGCAGCCGAGCTGCCATTTTGCGAAGCGACGGAGCGGAGAAATTTTTTCCCTCCACCCCCTCCCTAGTTAACAGTGTGATATTTTGGTCGCTTCGGGGCCGGGTGGGAATTTTTGGCTGGGACCCACAATTGGCTCTCGGGTCCTGGTTTTTTCGCCCATCCCACACTGTTGCTATGGTTTGATATAGGGGTTTCTGTTGCTGCTGTTGACTTTGGTCACATGGGCGGGTAGCACTGGTAAGGTAAACAATTATGACCCACAGGTATCCGGCAGGTTCGCAATTGACTGGACAACAGTAGACAGGCATAAGTTGGTTAACGTTGTCCGGTCAACGACGAACCAGGCGACGGGGTGATGGCTACAGCTAGATAGCATGCATCACCCCGTGATTTCACGGATACGCGTCAGAGGATGGGGTCATTAGTTAGATATTGACTACGGTCAACAATTTGTTTGTTGTCAACAAACAAATTGATACAAATAGATACATTGTAACAATTGCCGTTGGCAATTTTGGGTGGTACCTTACCAGTGTTACTTCGGCCTGCTTGCCTTAAGAATTATGATTGGTCAATTACCAATAGAAATTTATAATTCGGACTAGGGCATGAATCAATAAATGTGGCCCAATGCCGTTATCCACTTTTACCAGTGTCTGAGTCCTTTATTGGGGGGTGCGCCTGCAATGCAAGCGCGGCGCCAAAATGGCCGCCGCGCTCTTTGCGGGGCCCCCCCATCGGACGAAGGCATCCGGGTAGTTAGGGGGCGTGGCCAGCTCCCTTATAAAAGGGGTGGCCATGAGGCAGCCGAGCTGCCATTTTGCGAAGCGACGGAGCGGAGAAGTTTTTCCCCTCCACCCCCTCCCTAGTTAACAGTGTGATATTTTGGTCGCTTCGGGGCCGGGTGGGAATTTTTGGCTGGGACCCACAATTGGCTCTCGGGTCCTGGTTTTTTCGCCCATCCCACACTGTTGCTATGGTTTGATATAGGGGTTTCTGTTGCTGCTGTTGACTTTGGTCACATGGGCGGGTAGCACTGGTAAGGTAAACATTTATGACCCACAGGTATCCGGCAGGTTCGCAATTGACTGGACAACACTAGACAGGCATAAGTTGGTTAACGTTGTCCGGTCAACGACGAACCAGGCGACGGGGTGATGGCTACAGCTAGACAGCATGCATCACCCCGTGATTTCACGAATACGCGTCAGAGGGTGGGGTCATTAGTTAGATATTGACTACGGTCAACAATTTGTTTGTTGTCAACAAACAAATTGATACAAATAGATACATTGTAACAATTGCCGTTGGCAATTTTGGGTGGTACCTTACCAGTGTTACTTCGGCCTGCTTGCCTTAAGAATTATGATTGGTCAATTACCAATGGAAATTTATAATTCGGACTAGGGCATGAATCAATAAATGTGGCCCAATGCCGTTATCCACTTTTACCAGTGTCTGAGTTTATTGGGGGGTGCGCCTGCAATGTACTTTGTAACATTAATTTGACTGGACTTTCCATCCAATTCAAAATAAACCATTGTTTCTTTCAAATTGATCGTGGATCTGTAAATGCAGCCTTTCTTTTTTTATTATCATTGCCTCACACTTTTGTTTTTTCACTTGTTTGTTTACTTTCTCTTCTTATTGAAATTAAATGTTGTAAATGTCATAACTTTCTATATTTGAAAAATATCTCTGTATTAGTAGAATGAATATCTATAATCTTTGAGTAGCACTAAATCTATACACAAGAAGACGTGGCAAGGATGCTGACAAAGCAATACTACAAAACCAAGATGATAAATTGATTTTTTAAGACTATCCCATCTTGATATTTTAATAGCTTTCTTAAAAAGAAGAAAAATTATATTTCCTAATGTTTTGACATGTCTTAGAAAGGCTAATGGTTTTGGAATGTATCTGGAATATAGATCTATTGAAAGCATCCATGTGCTTTTCAGGCTATAATTTGTGCACACACACACACACACACACACACACACACACACACACACACACACACACACACACACACACACACACACACACACACACACACACACACACACACACACACACATTCTGCTTTGAACAATGAACTTGTGTTACATGGAAGAACAGTATATTCTCCTTTTTAAAAAAATAAATCTGTTCAACAGTTACCTTTTATATCAGAGCCAATGACATTTGTAGTAAACCTCTTTATTTCCTGGGAATGACTGGGGAGGGGGGGGAATGAACAGGGAAGGATTCTTTTACACGTGAAAATAAGAGAACTCCCTGTTTCCTTCAGGATTAAAGCAGAGGTTAGGCAAATAGGGTGGATATTGTGTGGAACTGTTGAGTTTGGTGCTTGTTTGAAAGGTTTTCCCTTCACCTAAGTCTTTTATTCATTAGCCCTTGGTTTAGGACAGTGTTTCCCAACATGGGTCCCAAGCCCCACAGGGGAACTTCAATTCCCAGTAGCCTAAATCAGTAAATTGGCTGGTCAGTGCTTTGGGGGACTGTTGTGTCCAAATGCTTTATTACTTAATTACTTCTGTATGTGGTTAATTGCTGTAATTGCTGTAAAAGCATGCCCTTTCTTTTAGGTGTGGAATTCATATTGCTGCCTTTGTAATCTGATTAGTTAACACACAGTTTCCTGCTCTTTTTAGAAGTCTGGGTAAATGTATCATTCTGTAACTGCCATCCTGCTTGTATATAAGTTGATCTCCTTTCCCCCATTCCCCAGTCCGAAACAATCCAAGTTATGAGCTGCCAATAAATCACTTGTGTTTGACCCAATCATGCTGGTCTAGAGTTGCCATATGTCATGGAAAACCGTGAATTTCATGTTTTATAACTGTCCCGCACGGGTCCATAAAAAACATTGAAAATTCACGGTTTTCAAACCACTTGATTTGGAGGGGGGAAAAATCCACACATTTTTCATGCACTTCCATTGGAACCACCAGTAGGTGGCAGCAGTGAGCAGCAGTGAACAAGGAAGAAAGAGGGGGGGGGGCTGCCGCGTGCCTTTTCTTGTGGCGTTGTTACACAAACAAGACGGAATCAGCTCCCGCCTTTGTCCCAGCTACTGCAAACCTAGCAGTTTGAAAGTGAGAAATGGCAAGTAGATAAATAAGGACCACATGGGTGGGAAGGTAAACAGCATTTCGTGCACTCCGGTGTCTAGTCATGCCTGACACATGACCACAGAAACATCTGCAGAAGCAGACAGCGCTGACTCTTTGCCTTTGAAACAGAGATGAGCACTGAACTCTAGAGCTGGATACGAATGGCTTTCGAGCAAGGGAAACCTTTACTTCTGTTCCATTTTTGTCAGAGGGAAATATGGTAACCCTATCCTGGTCAGAGTACTTCCTTCATTCTGAGTCAACAGGGACTGACTTAGGCTTCTGGGAATTGAGGTCCAAAAAACAAAGGTTGGGAAACACTGGCTTGGGATAATGACCTACCTGACTGAAAGGACAGCTAGATAACCATTTATCCCCCTCTTTTATCACATTGTTGGCACAGTCAAATGTGATCCATTTTGTGACAACTACACAAAATATAAAACTTAGTTCAAACCAGTTTTGGTGTATGCAAACCAAGACACAGGACACAGCCTCGGGCTGGGTTAACTCAGGTTTATTGCATCGTGGACAGAGGGAACATGAGGTAATGGCGGATCGATAGCTCTTTATATACAGCAGTAATACATTTGAACGTGGTGCCATGGTAGCCCATTGGCTACTGTCTGCGTGACGTCATTTCAGGTCACGCCCTTCTTGTCCAGGTGTAGGTGGTGGCGGGAAAACTTCCCGCGCTGTTGCCTTTGATGAGTTCGGACCAAGAGAGCTTGGACGCTCGCTGCTGCCAGCTGGTGGTCATTAGCTCGCGTCCTATTACAGGGTTTATATGATACAGCTGAAGGTTACATTGTTGCTATAGGCAAGGTTACATTGGCTCAGATACATTGTAATCCATGTGTACAATAAAAAACCATCAGAACACAACACCCCTCCCCCCTAGGACGAGACGAAGTCTCGAGCCCACACTTAAACACACTCCCCCCCCTTAGGAGACAAAGTCTCTCAGCCAAGATGGCTTATTTCGAACACGCTGGGGTCTCGATGCGGGCTGCCTCTCCCCGGGTTTGCTACCTTCTCTTTGTCCCCTGGTTTCCTGTCCTGTAATATGAGAGGGAGACTCGTTAGTGACTTGCCGCGGCTCCGCGGCGTTGTTGGGAGGTGTGCTCTTTCTTAGGGAGGAACCGGGGGCACTGGGGGCTAACGAAAAACCCCTCTTCTCGCTTGGATGGGTGGGGGAACACTCCTGAAAACCCCCCCGGCTCGCAAAATCAAAATCAAAATCACAATCGGGGGCAGCGGTCGCGAACTCCTCTCCCCCTTCCCCGGCCCCTGATAAGACTGGCGTATCAAAAGGATATGAGTCGGGGCCGCTGCTACTGCTTCCTTCCCCCCTTGCTTGGGACTGTTGTCCACTGCTGTCTCCCCCTTGGGTTAAGCGGGTGGGGGAGAACCCTAACGCTGAATCCTGTTGCTGAGCTCCACTGACTGGCCCACTCACTCGGTGCCTGAGTTGGTCTGCGTGCCTCCTCCAAAGGAGGCCGGTGTTAGTCTCGACCCGGTACGACACTGGCCCCGTCTGTTCTACAACCGTCCCTGGCACCCAGGCTGGCCCTGTGCTGGAATAGTTCCTGCAGTGAACAGGGTCCCCGGCGGCGAAACCTTTCGAGACTGCCAACCCTATGTTTTTACCTTTATCCTCGACTCTCGTCGGGTCTAGCCTGGACAGGATCGTGGTCAGTTTTCGCCGCATCAAGAGCTCCGCCGGCGAGTAGCCTGACGCTAAGGGGGTTACCCTATACGCTAAGAGGAACTGGCATATTTGGTGATTCAGGTCCCCCGGGCCCATGCGCCGCAGCGCCTCCTTCGTTGTCCGCACCAGCCGTTCCACTTGGCCATTCGTGGCCGGGTGAAACGGTGCGGATGTGACATGCCGAATGGCGTTTACCTCCATGAATGCCCCGAACTCGGCGGAGGTGAAACAACTAGCGTTATCACTGACCAAAGTGTCGGGTAGACCGAAAGTGGAAAAGACCCTCCTTAGCTGGCTAATTGTCGTGGCGGAGGACGTGCTCTTTACTGGGATAACCTCCAGCCACTTGGAGAACGCATCCACCACCAGGAGAAACATGGTTCCTCGGAATGGGCCAGCGAAATCCACGTGCACTCTGGACCACGGCCCCCTAGCTGTGTCCCACTCCCTATGCGGGAGACGGGCCGCCTCAGGTCGGGATCCCTGGCAAGCCTCGCAAGTGCCGACCATGTGCTCAATGTCCGCGTCCAGCTGTGGCCACCAGAAGTAACTCCGGGCCAGCGCCTTTGAACGAACTATGCCCGGGTGGCCGACGTGCAGCAGTTCGAGCACCCTCGTCCGCAGGGGCGTAGGGACCACCACCCGTTGGCCCCACAGAAGGCACCCCCTCTCTAGGGACAACTCTAGCTTTTTCCTAAAGAATGGGTCGAACTCTGTACTCGGGGACGAAGCCGGCCACCCCTTCTGCACCCATGAACTGACTTTCTCCAGCGTCCTGTCCTTGCCAGTCGCCCTAGCAACGTCGGCTGGTACTATTGGGGGTGCGTCTAAAACCTCAATTAGCAACACCTGGCGGTCTCTTTCTGCTCTCGCCTTTTGGTCGTTCGACAAGGGCAGAGGGGATCTCGAAAGCGCATCAGCATGGCTGATCTCCTTTCCGGGCCTGTACTCTAACTCATGTTGGTACGTGTTGAGGAAAATAGCCCATCGCAGCATTCTCGGGGACAGGATCTGCGGCGTGGGCTTGCTCGCCGTGAAAATCCCTAACAGTGGCTTGTGATCGGTCACGATTCTGAACGGGCGGCCATACAAAAAATCGTGAAATTTTTTGGTCCCCGCTACTATTGCTAACGCTTCCCTGTCGGTTTGTGCGTAATTTCGCTCCGCTTGGGACAGGGACCTTGAGTAAAACGCTACCGGGGCCTCCCTTCCGTCTTCCAACACGTGGCAAAGCACCGCCCCCACCCCCACCGGGGATGCATCACACACTAGGACCACTGGCCGTTTGGGGTCGAAATGCGTCAAGATTGCCTCAGATGTTAGGAGTTGCTTTAGCTCTTTGAACGCCCTCTCGTGCTCGTCACCCCACATCCATGTCTCCTCCTTTTTAAGTAACCGATGGAGCGGTTCGGCCACGGACGCCTTCCGCGGGAGGAATGTATGGTAAAAATTGAGGAGCCCCAGGAAGGACTGTAGCTCGGTTTTGGATGTGGGGCGAGGGGCCTTTTTAATGGCTGCTACCTTGGATTTAGACGGTTTAATCCCCTCGGGTGTGATCCGGAACCCTAAAAACTCAACTTCGGTTTCGAAGAAGACACATTTATCCTTCCTCAATCTCAGCCCCGCTTTCTCGAACACGGTCAGTACTTTGTCCAACCTTTTTGCTAGTTCAGCCTCACTCCCCCCTGTTATCAACACGTCATCAAAATAAGGCAACACCCCCTCCAGGCCCTTTAGGAGGCGTTCCACAAGCGATTGAAAAAGGCCGGGTGCCGAGTTCACGCCGAACTGTAACCGCGACACCTGGAACGCTCCCTTATGTGTAACTATCGTTTGTGCCGCGGCCGTGGCGGGGGTCACCGGAAGTTGCTGATAGGCTTGTGCCAAATCGAGTTTAGCGAAACACTTTCCCCCATTTAGCCTGGCCAAAAGGTGGCTGATCACTGGCACCGGGTATGCATTAGGGCGGATCGCCTTGTTAATTGTACACTTATAATCAGCGCAAATGCGCACCTCCCCGTTAGCCTTGAGGGCCGTTACAATTGGAGTTTCCCACTCCGCGGAATCAACAGGAATAAGAATCCCCTGGCCCACCAGTTTGTCCAGTTCCGCCTCTATCTTGTCCTTGAGTGCGAACGGCACCCTGCGTGGTTTGAGTCTTATCGGGCGGACCTCCGGATCTATGTCGAAAGCTACAGGGGGTCCCTTGAACTTTCCGAGTCCTTTCTTAAAAACGGCGGGATGCGCATCGCAAACCGCTTGTATAGGGTCCCCCCCCCACGGTATGCACCCCCCTATGAACAAACCTAAGGGCTGAAACCACTGTGTCCCTAGGAGGCTACAGCTTCCCCCTTTGAGGACAACTAGGGGCAGTTCCGCAGAATGTCTCTTAACATTGACCCGAAATTTCCCGACCCCCAACACCGGAATGCTGTTTCCCTGTACGTCCCGTAGTGTGGACCTCAACGCTTTAAGCTTGGGCCGCACGTGGGGGTCGATTTTCAGGAACTCTTTCTGGGGAATTATGGAATAGGAGGACCCCGAGTCAATTTCCATCTTAATAGGGGCCCCTTGTACTAATACCTCAACGAAGTAATGGGACTGTCCCGCGGACACGCTGAACACTGAGGCGTCGTCCTCGCTGCCGTCCGAGACGCGGCCCACGCCGTCCTGCTTCCTCGTGGTCTGGGCGCCATCTTTGGGCCTCGCTGGACGGTCCGGTCTGGCCGCGCGGTCTTGTGACTGCCTCCGGCCCTCTTTCCGCTTTCGGCACGCCTTGGCGATGTGCCCCCGACGGCCGCAGGTGTAACACTCGGCCTTCCTGAACGGGCATCTCGCGCGCTCGTGGGCCGCTCCGCAACCCTCGCAGCGTCGACCACCCTTCCGGACCTTCTGGACCTCCTCGCCGTCGCTGCCTTCCGTAGACGACTTTGAGGCCCGTCGAGTCGCGTGCACCGACTGTCCGGTCTTCCCGTGCACCGAATTTTCCGCCTTGCCGGCTCTAGGACGCCACTCACGCCACTGGTGCATCTCGTCCACTCCGGCATTCGTGGACTCTGCGGCTTCCGCGGCCTCTATGACCTCTGCCAGCGTGGGTGGCGGCTCCTTATTCATCAAGCTGCGCTGTACCTCCTTGTCTTTCAGGCCACACAACACGCCGTCCCTGAGGACCAACTCCAGGATATCGCCCCATTTACAGGGGGCGGCGGCTATCCTCATGGCGGCCACGAATGCCTCAACCGACTCATCCGGCGCTTGGACTCGCCTCCAAAACGCGCTCCGAGCGGGAAACATTGCCCTCGAGGGACAGAACCGCTCTCGCAGCAGTTTCATGATGTCGCTCGCCTTAAAGTCGCTCACCTTCTTCGGAGCGATTATGCCCACCAGCGTCCGCTTGGTTTCCATCCCGAGCATTCTGGTGAGGATGGCCCTCTTCCTCTCCTCGTCTTCTCCTTTGACTCTGAGTTCCACCAGGGCCGCCTGGAAATCCATCTCAAGCAGCTCCCAGTCTTGCGGTTTGGTGATGTTGAAACCGCTCTGTGCCCTGGCTGTTCCGTGGGGATCCATAATCCCACCTTCATCGCCAATTTGGTGTATGCAAACCAAGACACAGGACACAGCCTCGGGCTGGGTTAACTCAGGTTTATTGCATCGTGGACAGAGGGAACATGAGGTAATGGCGGATCGATAGCTCTTTATATACAGCAGTAATACATTTGAACGTGGTGCCATGGTAGCCCATTGGCTACTGTCTGCGTGACGTCATTTCAGGTCACGCCCTTCTTGTCCAGGTGTAGGTGGTGGCGGGAAAACTTCCCGCGCTGTTGCCTTTGATGAGTTCGGACCAAGAGAGCTTGGACGCTCGCTGCTGCCAGCTGGTGGTCATTAGCTCGCGTCCTATTACAGGGTTTATATGATACAGCTGAAGGTTACATTGTTGCTATAGGCAAGGTTACATTGGCTCAGATACATTGTAATCCATGTGTACAATAAAAAACCATCAGAACACAACACCAGTCCAGCTCTTTTCCATGACCATCTGCATCTTTTTGATTCAATGGCTGGGCTACTTTTTTAAACCTGGGCAGAAGCGGTGGAGGAGAGATTGTGCACAGAAGGATCACTTTACTTAAGACTGCACACAGAGAAGTAACCCTTTTCAATGTGATCCTGCATCTCTGTCTAGTCACATCCACATTCTGCTATTGTTGTTTTCCCTCCTGTCTCTCTGTTTAGTAGTCTGCTATTGTAGCTACTGAGCAAGTGATTCAGGAGCCAATGGAGTGATAAGTTTTAATAACCTTCTTCTGAAAAAAAATCTAAAAAAAGATAAAACCAGTAGGCTGAAAAAAGGGTGAAATGCAGCTCACAGTGATAAACAAGAACACTTATAATAGCAGATTGCTAATCACAGAGAGGTAACAACTGCAAACTAAAGAGAACACAACCGCTGCTATTTGTATGGAAAATCAAATAACTTAGCAGCCAAAGAAAAGTTTACAGCACCTTAACACTTACACACTCACAAAAGAGTAATTTGAAAATGACAGGAGGATATCCATTTTATGTATTTTTGCATATCACATTCTTTCTCATTTGCAAAATTGTGTTCCCCCCCCTCCCCAGGAGATTACCGTTCAATTTTTCTAGTGGCAGATGTCTCCATTTTTAGGGGGCCATTTATCTGAATGCGTATTATTCCTCTATTTCCTATACATCATCATTAGTAGAAAATGCAATGTGTAACTGCAGAAATGGGACCAAGACTGCTTTTGTTTGCACCAGCTTTTCCTTGTAGAGTTTAGAAAAGTACGAGAAGATACACATCACATTTCATTTTCTGTTTCGGACGTTTTCTGATAGCTCTTCTTTGCACATTCATTTCTCTAAATTATCATTACTACAAAGAGAATGTGAGACTGCATGAGAATATTTTTCCTATGTTATTTATAGATCACCTCTCCCATTTGTTTTTTTACTAAGCTTGTATTTTCTCAGGAAAAAAAATCTATCTCCACTAAACAAAATACTTACAAAACTCTTTCAGTACAAATAAATTGTATCTCATGATGTAGAAAGGGCCCTCCTCTCCTCAACTGTTCTTTGATGAGGAAAGAGGGAGTATCTTAATGGTGACTCATAGAAGGATACAACATCACATCCACCAGACTGTCATCTGATTGCTACAGCTATTTACATGATAATTAATACAAGTGATTGTCTGTTGTCTTTAAGTGAATCTTATATGCATATATAAGTGTGGGACTTTTGTTTTTTTGGGTCTACAGCCCTAAAAAGTCAGTAGGAATTTCCCCAGACAGAATAACGGGGACTTTAGCTACCAAAACAAAATACTCTCAGACATTTTTGTCACTTAGGGCTGAATAGTAAAGGCTGCATCTTGATGAGTCTTCATTAAGATGGAGGGAGTTACTATGAGGGGTTAATCTCTGTGGGAACTCCAGGGTATTATGAGGTGTGGTAGTCTCTCTGGTCATTATGCTCTGCACAGGGTGTCCATCAGGAGACTAACACACTGTTAAACCATACCTCTCTCATAGAGTTTAACCTCTCTTTGATGTAGGCAGATTGATTGCACACGGAGTCAGCAGGTGGGCCAAACACTTCTTTATTTCGGCATGGTCAATCTGTACGTAGCAAAATGGTGGAGATGCAGCTCCTTATATATCATACATTGCATTTGAATTTCACCCCAAGGGCGCCCATTGGTTGCGGTAGCAGTGACGTCATTAGGATGTACTGCATACCTGACTAAGGTCCACCTAACCTGACTAAGGTTCACCTGTGGCGGGAAGGGTTCCTGTGCTTTTTATTGATTGGGTGATTTGAGCCACGTGGGCTGAGCTCCTTCAGCTGTGCTATAGCAGGCAGCTGAACTGCGTGCAGTGGCAGATGCTGTGCTATAGCTTGCAGCTGAGTTGCGTGCAGTGGCAGACGAATCACATGCATACACAACATCCCTCCCCCCTAGGATGGGACGAAGTCCCTCAACCATTGTGGGGGCCGGCAGGAGTGCTGCTGCCAACCAGCCGGGTTAGCGACACTGGAAGGTTTGGCCGCCATGCCTGAGCCTTCCCCCCTAGAGAACTGCAGAGTCCCATCGAATCCTGGCAATGGTAGGGATGGAGAGTCTCTGATTCAGGAGGGGTGAGGGGACCGTTGGGAGAACTCAAAACCCCGCTGCTCACTGGGACGAGTCAGGGAACACTTGCAAAAACTCCCCTCATCCTGAAATAAAAAATCAAACTGGGGGTCCTCATCCCTGGGTTGGGAGACTGACTCCCATGGGCCTATGCAGCCTGCCCTGCTGAGTTCTGTATTCCCCCCTTGGGTTAAGCGGGTGGGGGTAACCCTAACGTTGACTCCTCTGGGTCACTCCCCCCAGTGGTTTCCTCTGGATCACTTCTCCGGGTGGTTTCCGTGACCCTTCTCCTAAGCTGGTCAGCATGTCTCCACCACAGTAATCCTGACTCTGTTATGACTTTGTACGATACTGGCCCGGTTTGTTCCACCACTTCCCTGGGTACCCACGCTGGCCCTGAGTTACATAGTTCCTACAGTAAACTGGGTCGCCTGCCCCAAACACTTTCTTCTGCTCTGTTGCCATATTCGTACCCCTATCCTTCACCCTAGAAGGATCCAGGTGGTCAAACAACGTTGCGATCCTTCTCCACATTAGGAGCTTCGCGGGGGTTTGCCCCGACGTGAGTGGGGTGACCCTATAGCACATGAGGAATTGGCAGAGCTGTAGCTCCAGGTCCCCCAGACCCATCCTCCTTAGTGCGTCCTTTGTGGTGCAGACCAGGCGCTGTACTTGGCCGTTCGTGGCAGGGTGAAAAGGGGCAGAGGTGACATGCCTGATCGCATTCCGTTCAAGGAACGCCTCGAATTCTGCGGACGTGAAGATGGATGCATTATCCAAAATTAACACGTCGGGCAGGCCAAAACATATGAATACCTTCCTTAGGTGTTTGATTGTGGCCGCGGAGGACGTGTTTCACATTGTAATTACTTCAAGCCATTTCGAGAATGCGTTAACCACAAGTAGGAACATTGTTCCCCTGAAGGGCCCCGCGAAGTCCACGTGGACCCTCGACCATGGTCCTTGGGCTGTGTCCCACTCCCTAGGGGGTAGCCTATGCTCCTCGGGCCGTGAGAGTTGGCAACTCTTGCATGTCCTTATCTATGTTGGGCCACCAGAAGTAGCTCCATGCCAGAGCTTTTGACTTCAGAATCCCCGGATGACTCGTATGGAGTAGCTGGAGCACCTTGGCTCGCAAAATTTCGGTGATTACTACTCTCTGGCCCCAGAGGAGGCATCCTCTCTTGAGCGAAAGCTTGAAACGTTTCCTGAAGAATGATGCGAGTTCTTCAGATGGGGACGTTAAGGGCCAGCCCTTCTTAACCCACGCCAGCGCTTGGGACAGGACTTTGTCCCTGGTGGTTGCCTTGGCGATATCTGCAGGCACACTCGGGGGCGATTCAAGGGACTTGATGAGCAGCACCTGGTGCTCTTGCTCAACCTCGCACTCGGGTTCTCCCAGCTCCGGCAGGGGAGACCTGGAAAGCGCATCCGCATGAGCGATGTCTTTCCCAGGGCGATGTACCAGTGTGAACTGGTATGCATTTAGGAAGATCACCCAGCGTAACATTCTAAGGGACAAGATCTGTGGGGTGGGCTTGACCGTGACAAAGATTCCCAGGAGGGGCTTGTGGTCCGTGACAATGGTGAACTCCCTCCCATACAAGAAGTCATGGAACTTCTTTGTCCCTGCGATGATCGTGAGGGCCTCCCTGTCTGTCTGGGCATAGTTGCGCTCTGCTTTTGAGAGGGATCTCGAGTAGAATGCAATCGGTGCCTCCCTCCCATTTTCAAACACATGGCAGAGGACAGCCCCGACCCACACCGGTGAGGCATCACATACAAGCACTATGGGCTTCTTGGGGTCAAAGTGAGTTAATATTGTCTTGGAAGAGAGGAGCCACTTTAACTCACTGAATGCTTGCTTTTGAGCCTCCCACCACTGCGTCCTTTTTCAGTAGGCGGTGTAACGGCTCTGCCACAGAAACCTTCCGTGGGAGGAAGGAGTGGTAGAAGTTCAGGAGCCCCAGGAACGACTGTAGTTCCATCTTAGATACTGGTGTGGGGGCGTCCTGAACTGCCACAACCTTGGATTTTGAGGGCTTTACCCTGTCGGGGGTGATCTGGAACCCCAGAAACTCTACCTCATTTGTGTAGAATACACACTTGTCCCTTCTCAGGCGTAGCCCAGCCTCTCAAACACAGACAGCACCCTGTCTAACCTCTGGGCTAACTCTGACTCATCCCCAGCTGTTATCAATACATTGTCGAAGTATGGCAACACCCCAGGGAGCCCCTTAAGTAGGCGTTCTACAAGCGCCTGAAATATTCTGGGAGCTGAGTTCACGCCGAACTGGAGGCGTGTCACCTTAAACGCACCCTTGTGTGTAACTATCATCTGGGCAGCTGTGGCCGCAGGTGTGACTGTTAACTGCTGGTAAGCCTGTGCTAGGTCCAGCTTTGCAAAACACTTTCCCCCATGTAACTTGGCTAGTAAGTGGCTAACTACCGGCACCGGGTAGGCGTTGGGGCGAAGTGCCTTGTTGATAGTACACTTGAAATCAGCACAAATCCTAACCTTCCTGTTAGATTTCATGGCAGTTACAATTGGTGTCTCCCAGTCCGCAGAGTCCACCGGAACCAAAATCCCCATACCCACCAATTTGTCCAACTCTGCTTCTATTTTGTCCTTAAGCGCAAAAGGCACTCTTCTTGGCTTGAGGTGTACGGGCCGAACAGAGGGGTCAATATCAAAGTCCACAGGAGGCCCCCTGTACTCCCCAAGTCCTTTCTTGAAGACCGCTGGGTATGCGTTGCACACAGCTTGGATGGAGTCACCTCGGATGGCGTTGATTCCAGTCAATGCAATACCCAGTGGTTCAAAACACTGGGTCCCCAGGAGACAACTGGACCCCCCCTTAAGGACCACTAAGGGCAACTTCCTTGTGAAGTTTTTGAAACAGACGGTAAAGTCCCCCACCCCCAGGATTAGGATGTAATTTCCCTGAACATCCCACAAGTTCCTTCTGAGGGCTCTCATCTTGGGGCAGTCCCTAGGGGGTATTCACAGATACTCGGTCTGCGAGACTATGGAGTAGGCAATCCCTGAGTCCACCTCCATCTTCACCTGGACCCCCTGCAACAGTACCTTCACAAAAAATGGGTGCGCTGGTCGGACACACGTCTCATCATGGTGTCCTCCGCGTGCACCTTCCGGATGGCGTTGTCCTTTCGGCCGTCGCGGCTGGTCCAGTCAGGGTCTTGGCTTCTGCGTTGTCTGCACACCTTCATGATGTGGCCCAAACATCTGCAGTTGTGGCACTCTGCCTTCTTGAAGGGGCACTTCCTCTGGTCGTGTGTGCCCCCGCACCCCTCGCAGCATCAGCTTGCTTTGGTGGTGTCTCTCCTTTCGGAAGGCCTTTTCTGCACCTTCTGGACCTCGGGTTCACTCTCACCTTCGCTGAGGTCTGACGAGGATGTGGTGGTGGCTGCCGTGGCTCTGGGTTTTCGCTCCCTGTGAGACAAGCAGCTGTGGGCCTGCATGGCGGACAACGGGTTGCCAGAGGCTGCGGTTCTCATCCAATATGCCCGCACTCTGTCCTTTACCGCCTCTGCAGCTTGTGCAGCCCGCAGGACCTGCTCAAATGTGATGTCCTCATCCTGGGCCAACAGTCTCCGCTGGGCTTCCTCATCCCGCTGACTGAGTAGGAGACGGTCTCGCAATGCCTCAGCCAGGAAGTGTCCCCACCGGCAAGGGACAGCCACCAGTCTCAGTGCGGTGACAAACTCCGCCATGCTCTCTCCGGGCCGCTGGTCGCGCCAGTGAAAGGCCAGTCTTGCTGGGAACACAGACACCTTTGGGTGGAAATGTGCCCACAGTGCAGTGAGGATATCGGCGAGGGGCACCGACTTGAGGGCCCTCAGGATCAGGAGGTTTCTCACTAGTTCCAGGGTTGGCAACCCGCACAGAGCCAGTAGGCAGGCTCGTCTCTGCACTTCACCCTCGATGTTCTCTGTGTCCATCGCATACAGGAACTGTTCCTCATAGAGGTCCCATGACTCGGGCTTGGAGGTGTTGAATGGAGTGAGGGTAAGTCTGTGGGAAGCCATTATTCCATCCTCATCGCTAATTTGATGTAGGCAGATTGATTGCACACGGAGCCAGCAAGCGGGCTAAACACTTCTTTATTTCGGCATGGTCAATCTGTACATAGCAAAACGGTGGAGACGTAGCTCCTTATATATCATACATTGCATTTGAATTTCGCCCCAAGGGTGCCCATTGGTTGCGGTAGCAGTGATGTCATTAGGACGTCCGACCAGCTGAGGTGAGCCCCGCCCCTCCTCCCTTTTGCCAGGAGAGGTAAAAGGGCCATCGGGCCGGCAGAAGACAAGAAGCCTCCGACCAGCTGAGGTGAGCCCCGCCACTCCTCCCTTTGCCAGGAGAGGTAAAAGGGCCGTCGGGCCGGCAGAAGACAAGAAGCCTCCGACCAGCTGAGATGAGCCCTGCCCCTCCTCCCTTTTGCCAGGAGAGGTAAAGGGCCATCGGGGCCAGCAGAAGACAACAGCCTCCGACCAGCTGAGGTGAGCCCCACCCCTCCTCCCTTTTGCCAGGAGAGGTAAAAGGCCCCAATGAATTGGTATTGGGTAAAGGGCCGTCAAGGTGGCAGAAGACAGCAGCCTCTGCCCCTCCTCCCTTTGCCAGGAGGTTGTTGGGACCACCCTCACCATCGGCGTCCCAGGCTTCCGCCTGCCTGCGGGGGGCTCAAACGGCCGGCGGCTGTGGATGAATTTCCACCGCCACCCTGGAGACACCTGCGGCCAGTTTGGAGCTCGCTGGGACCACCCCACCATTGGCGTCCCGGGCTCCCTCCTCCCTGCGGGGGGCTCAAAAGGCTGGCAGCTGCCGAAGAACTTCCACCACCGCCCTGGAGACACCTGCGGCCAATTTGGAGCTCACCAGGACCATCCCACCATCGGCGTCCCAGGCTCCCGCCTCCCTGTGGGGTCTCAAAAGGCCAGCAGCCATGGCGGGATTTCCACCCCACCCTGGAGACACCTATGGCTAGTTGGAGCTCGCTGGGACCACCCCACCATCGGCATCTCGGGCTCCTGCCTCCCTGCAGGGGGCTCAAAAGGCTGGCGGCCACGGAGGAACTCCCACCGCCACCCTGGAGACACCTGCGGCCAGTTGGATATTGCTGGGACCACCCCCATCATTGGCATCCCAGGCTCCCGCCCCCCTGTGGGGGGGCTCGGTAGGCCGGCGGCTGCAGCGGAGCCTCCGCCACCACCACCCTGGAGACACCTGCAGCCAGTCGGAGATTGCTGGGACCACCCCACCATTGGCATCCCGGGCTCCTGCCTCCCTGTGGGGGGCCGAAAGGGCTGGTGGTCACGGCGGAATTTCCACTGCCGCTCTGGAGACACCTGCAGCCAATCAGAGCTTGTTGGGATCACCTCCACCATTGGTGTCCTGTATTCCCACCCCCTGTGGGGGGCTCAAAAGGCTGGCGGTCGCACCGGAATTTCCACTGCCACCCTGGAGACTCTTGCGGCCAGTCGGAACTCGCCGGGACCATCAACATGGGTAGAGAGACTGAGAGGGTATGTTTTAAGTGGGTTAGGGAGGGAGGGAGGGAGAGATGACCCTGCCAGCCGGGAAGATGGGGCGACACTCCGTCTGGGTTAATGGTGGAGGTTCCAGGGGCCCATTTAGAGGTTGTGACGGGCATGGGGTGTTATAGTGGGAACCGTGGGGCGGGCCGCACTCGGGGAACGCGGGACCGATGCTTAGTATCTGTCCCATGTTCTGGCCCCCCGGTTTCACCTCTAGGTCCTGAGCAGCTGATCCAGGGTGACCCCACTCTTAGGCTGCTGCTGTTGAATGCCAGGTCGGTCTGTAGTAAGGCGCCCCTAATATAAGATTCTATTCTGGGAGAGAGGGCCGACCTGGCATGCATCACTGAGACCTGGCTGAGACCAGAGGATGGGGTGCCTCTATCAGAGATGTGTCCAGCCGGGGTCCGGTGTTTGGCACCAGCCTAGGGATGAGGGCAAGGGTGGTGGTGTTGCCATTATGGCCAGGGAGTCACTGGGAGTCACCAGGGCCACTGCTCCACAAATTCTGGGTTGTGAGGCCCTGCTCCTGCGGCTGGGCCCAAAGGGTCAGTTGGGGATCCTACTCCTGTACCTGCCCCCTTGCAGGGTAAGGGACTCCCTGCCAGGGCTCCTCGAGGCTGTCTCAGGGTTGGCGTTGGAGTTCCCTAGGCTGTTGGTTCTGGGGGACTTCAATTTGCCTTCGCTGGGGTCCAGTTCCGGGGTGGCTCAGGAGTTCATGGCTTCCATGGCAACTATGGACTTGGCTCAGGTAATTCAGGGCACTACCAGGTGGCTGGGTCAGGGGCAGTGGCCACACACCAGATTTAGTCTTTTTGTCGGAGCGGTGGCAGAGTGATCTGAGTTTACAGAAGCTAGACATAACACCTGTGCCATGGTCAGATCACTATCTGGTGGCTCTAGACTTCCTGGGGGTGACATTTCATCGTAGGGAGGCAGGGTCTATTAAAGTGGCCTGCCCCCGGCAACTGATGGATCAGGATGGATTTCAGAGGGAACTGGGGGATTTCCCCCTGGATCGGCAACACGATTCGCCCGAGGCACTTGTTGACCTGTGGTACGGGTTGACAACATCTGCCTTGGATGTAATCGCTCCACTACGGCCTCTCAGAGCCCGCGGAGCTAGGTCATCCCCGTGGTTCACGGAAGAACTACGGGAGCTCAAACGGGCAAAGAGACGCCTTGAGCGCCGCTGGGTGAAGACCAGGAACGATTCCGATTGGATACTAGCTAGAGCCACTATTAGGGCCTACCTAGTGGCGATGGGGGTGGTGAGGAGGCAATACTTCACCTCCCTTATTGCCTCCACTGATAATCGTCCAGCCACCCTGTTTCGGGTGACCAAGTCCCTCCTTGGTAGGGGGGGGCCTGTGCCTGGTTGGCAGGGTTCGGCTGAGGACTTTGCTGACCATCTGGTGGAGAAAATTGATCGGATTCGCTCAGGGTTTAACCTTGGCGTGGATGGGGAGGGTCAGGGGGGAGCCAGTGCACAGTCTTGCTGTGTTTTCTGGGATCAGTTTGATCCTGTTGCCCCAGATGAAGTGGACAGGCTCCTTGTGGTGGTCTGTGCCACTAATTGTCCATTGGATCCCTGTCCCGCCTGGCTGGTAAAAGCCTCCAAGACGGTGACAGGTGGCTGGGTCAGGGCTATAATTAATGCGTCTTTTCGGGAGGGGATATTTCCTGCACCGTTGAAACATGCTTTGGTGCACCCCCTCCTGAAGAAGCCATCCCTCAATCCAGCAGTCATAACCAACTACAGACCTGTTTCCAACTTCCCCTTTTTGTGGAAAGTATTGGAGAAGGCAGTGGCGCGTCAGTTGCAGGGGGTACTGGATGATGCGGAATATCTGGACCCCTTCCAGTCAGGATTCAGACCTGGATATGGTACTGAGACTGCATTGGTCACGCTGATGGATGATCTCTGGCGAGAGCGGGATGGCGGTCATCCATCCGTCCTAGCTCTTCTTGACCTCTCAGCGGCTTTGGATACCATCGACCATGGTATCCTTCTGGAATGGCTCCGAGGATTGGGGATCCAGGGCACTGTGTGGTCCTGGTTTTCCTCATTTCTGAGGGGCCGGACCCAGTCGGTGTGGTTGGAGAGCGAGAAGTCCAGTCCTAGGTCCCTAAAATATGGGGTGCCTCAGGGCTCGGTACTCTCTCCTCTTCTATTTAACATCTACATGAAGCTGCTGGGTGAGATCATCCATTCCCACGGGGTGCGGTACCATCAGTACGTGTATGATACACAGTTGTACATCTCGGCCCGTGGGGACCCCAGTGATGCAGTCAAAGTCCTTTCCAGTTGTCTGGAGGCGGTTGAGGTCTGGATGGGGGCAAATGGGTTACAGCTGAATTCTAGTAAGACGGAGTGGCTGTGGATGGGGGGGGGGGGGGTCCTGTGCTATCCCAGGAGCTACCATCTTTGGTTTTGGATGGGGCTATTTTGCCCCAGACCGACCCGGTGCGCAACTTGGGGGTCCTCCTGGATTCGCGGCTGCTGCTAGAAGAACAGGTGGTGGCTGTGGCCAGGAGGGCCTCCGCCCAACTTTGGGTGATTCGCCAGTTGCGCACGCTCCTGGACCAGGACTCTTTGCTCATGGTCACTCATGCTCTGGTGACCTCCAGACTAGATTATTGTAATTCACTCTACATGGGGCTGCCCTTGATGACCATTCGGAGGCTGCAGCTGGTCCAGAATGCGGTGGCCCGGGTGGTGATGGGGTGTGGACGTTATGCCCATGCCTCACCACTGCTGCGGGAGCTGCACTGGTTATCCGTTTGCCTCCGGGTGCAATTCAAGGTGCTGGTTTTGACCTTTAAAGCCCTATATGGTAGTGGGCCAGGTTACCTTAGAGACCGCATCGCCCTAAGGACGTCTGTCCGTCCAACCAGAGCAGACCAGAGGGGCTCTCTAATAGTGCCATCGGCCAGGGGGGCTCGCCTCTCTGGCACAAGGAGGAGAGCCTTCTCTGTGTCCGCACCGGCCCTTTGGAACCTCCTGCCTGTGGAACTGCATCTCCAGACAGAGTTGTTGCCCTTTAGAAAAGAACTAAAAACCTGGCTGGCGGGCCAGGTTTGGGGTGCAGGTGGAGGGGTGGCTTCCGTTGGGTGGTTAATATAGGGGAGGATGCCTGCCCCACGGTTTCTTCAGTTCCTGCACCCCTCTCTTTTTAGGGGTGGGTTCTTATTGCTAGTTTTTATCTGTTTTATTTGTTTTTATCTGTTTTTACCCACTGTTGTGAACCGCCCAGAGTCGGCTTTGGCTGAGTGGGCGGTATAAAAATTTAACAATAAAATAAATAAATAAATAAATAAATGCCTGACTAAGGTCCACCTAACCTGACTAAGGTTCACCTAAGGCGGGAAGGGTTCCCATGCTTTTTATTGATTGGGTGATTTGGGCTGAGCTCCTTCAGCTGCGCTACAGCGGGAAGCTGAGCTGCGTGCAGTGGCAGACGCTGTGCTATAGCTGGCAGCTGAGTTGCGTCCGGTGGCAGATGAATCACATGCATACACAACACTCTGCCAGCCAGTTCCTAAGTCTTCATGAAAATTCATCGTATTTGAGATGCAGCCCTTATTTCTCACCCATAGAAAATTAAAAACACCTGAGAGGAATTTAATTTTTAGTGGAAACCCCAGAATTCTGGTTTGAGGAATTCCTACAGACCTCTGGGAGCTGTAACCCCCCAAATGCAAAAGTCCCCTGCCTACATCACCGCAAATTAGATAGGACTTACTTTGAGTAACTGTGCACAGGAGAACATAACTAGTCTGTCATCCTAAACTAGGGAGTGTTTTTCACTGCAAAGAAACCAGATTTAGTCATTGTGTAGTCCATAACTGCCAACACAATTAAAAGAGAGAAACTAGCTGGTTAGCAAAGGACAACACTCTCTAGAAGCTATTCTAGCCTTTCTTCCTTATCACGTTGCTCAGCCAAACAGCTTATCTGTTTGAGGAAAAGATATAGCCTGTTCATATGTAGGCACTATATGTAAACAAGAACCCCGATTTTTGAGATTTTGTGCTCAGGTGTACAGCCTATGTTCTTTCAGATATCTTTCCTCTTCAGATAGTTGCTGCTTCTTATGACCAAAGCAATCAAAAAAGGAGAAGGATTTACCCTTCTAGCCATATTGATGTTTCTGGATTAGAGAATAATAGAATAAAGCAATGCCATTTTAGGATCTGTTTTTTAAAATTCAAAAACTATACTAGCTACAAGTGTAGAATGGCAAATTAATATGTATGGTTTCCCCATGCCCGCCTGGCATGGAAACGGCCCTTGCAGAGGCCACTTAGGTGAGAAGGCTCCCGGCGGTGGTTTCTGCGGGCAGAGAAATTAAGGGGGGTGGATTAATGATAGGGTTTGATTCACCCAATTCCTTGACCTGACCGGCGGATCTGCTGAGAGAGCGAATATCTAACTCTGTTACCCATTAGAGTAATCCCTCATCTCCAAGTCTCCGTCTCATCCCAGATGCAAACAGAGGCCATGTTTACCCCAGCCTTATCCCTAAACAATGGTGTTTCCCCATGTCAGTGTTTGCCCAAGTTAATTAACTTCCCCAAGAGAGATTCCCAATTAACCCAGGTAAACAGGTGATGTGATTTCTGTCAGATGACGGTTTTGCCACCGTTGCGCTTTTTCTCCTATATATGTTGAAGCTTTCCCTCAATAAACTACTGATCTGATCACGCTCCATATTGCCTCGTATCGTTTCTTGATCAGTCTCCTCCGGGACCTCCGGCCCTCTGCGGCCCCGATTCCTACACCTGCTCGTGAGCAAGCGACCCCCGAGCGGTCTACCTCAGAGTAAGCGATCACACGGTCCGGTTCTGCGCTTGAACCGCGTCCGCTCATCCCGGAGGACAGCGAGGTAGCCCAGCCAGTAAACCAGCCGGTCTGGAAGACGGCCTAAGCGGCGAGGCATTACCGAAAGGTTTCCTACAGTTTCCTCCCGACTTTCGTGGCGGCTTGCAGGTTACGGAGAAAACGCGTTCCGCATGGTCAGCTGTGAACCCCTGACAACGCAGAGGCCACCGAGGGCCCGTGGTAGGGGACCACGCTCCGAGCTCTACCCAAAGAATCGTCGCCAGAACCTATTACTTGCCCAAGACGCGTCGACCCGTCCCGAGGAGGAAACTTCGGAGGACCCTTTGCAGGTAATATGGGGACCTGTCCTCAGCGACAGCGTCCGTCCGCTAGCCAAAAAACTCGTGAGGAAGAGTTTAAGATCCTGGCCAGGATATTTCAATTAAGATTTCACAGCCGAGAGCTACCGAGACTTTTGGTGTACCTAAGGGAACACTGCCTGCTTTACCCAGAAGTAGGTACGTTAACCCTTGAGCTTTGGGATCAGATAGGAGACTGCATTCAGCAACCCCCAAAAGCTCCAGGAGGCGTAATTCGCACATGGAACAAATGTAGGAAACTCTTAGCGGAGATAGAACCAGTCTGGATAGAGGCCAAAGAACCCCCACATCTGCCAGCCACGTCAGCCGAGCCATCGGCGCCTACGGCGCTCTATCCGTCATTGCAATTTAGGCAGAATAGCGTAGGGAACTTTCCCTCGGTGACAGCTGCAGACGTCACCGACGGAATGCAAGGAATGAGGAGCGCAGGCGCTTCTCTGACAGCCCCAGGTTCCCAAGTTACCAAGAGTGCCCTTCAGCGCACAGTAGAAGAAGAAATCAGGAAGGGGGAGTTGCCAGCGGAAGAACTAGCTGAGCTTAGTCAGATTTGTCCAATTCGCTTAGAAATGGATGCCCTCACAGGGGCCCAAAAGATAGTTCACTCACCAGTCCCGTATAAGCTTCTCATGGCTATACGGAAGGCCATTTCAGAGACAGGGCTTCAGAGCCGGTTTACTAGGGGCACGCTTCAGCAAGTGTGCGAGAACACCATGTTCATCCTGCACGACTGGAAAGCCGTCATGCGGATGATGCTCAACCCTAGCCAGTATCTGATTTGGGACAGCAAGTTTCGCCTTGAAGCTCAAACTAGGGCTGCCAGGATGGGAGGCGCAGTAATTCCTGACCAGTTGTATGGTTCAGGTGCCTTCGAATCCGTCGATGCACAGATCAACTTGCCACTCGCCACTCTCCAGATGTCGGCAGAGGCTGCCTTTAGGGCTTTTTTCAAAGTCCCTGCGACCGGCAAGGCGGCTAAAAATTATACCGCAGTCAAGCAGGGAGCCCAGGAGCCCTACATGGACTTCATCAATCGCCTGGAGGAGGCCATTAGCAGGCAGATCAATAATGAGGAAGCCCAGCAAGAGCTCATGATCAAGTTAGCCAAGGACAATGCCAATTTAGACTGCCGTAAAATCCTGCAGTCACTAGGCAATCGTCCCGACTTGACTCTCACGGACATGATTAGAGCTTGCGCCGACGTTGGCACTGAATCCTATAAGATGGGTTTGCTAGCAGCAGCGGTGCAAGGGGGTAGAAGACCTAAGGGAAAGAACCAAGGAGCATGTCACAATTGTGGCAAGGTCGGTCACTTCGCTAGGGAGTGCCGATCCAAGGGAGGCGGACAAAATTCCGGCCGTTCCAAGGCTCCAAACACCCTGTGTCCGAAATGCAAGAAAGGCTACCATTGGGCCAGAAACTGTCCGAGTTCGGGAAACCGGCACGCGGGCATGTCTCTGGCCCCGGTCCAAACAGAGACTTCCCAGATTCAAGGCTCGCCAGAGCTAGACTAGATTCAGGTCACATTCCAGGCACTGCGAGGGCGCAGGCCAGCCCCAAGGGTAGTACAGGGTTAGACTTGACTTGCCAGGCAGACGTCACATGCGACTTGCCAGGCACGGTGCCCAAAGGCTTTATAGGTTTAGTTTTGCCCCGCAGCATAGCAGGAGCACGTGGAATTCTTATAATTCCAGGAGTCGTTGACTCCAATTTTTCAGGCGTTCTCCAAGTCCAGCTTTGGACGCACCTGCCCCAGACAATTCACAAGGGAGACACCTTAGCGCAACTGATCATGGTTCCTTGTCACTCGCCAGCAGAAAGCCAGGGAAGGCTCAGGGACAGCTCAGAGTCCCGGTCAGAGGACCGCTCGAACGCCAGTGAGGCAGTACAAGGATACCAGGTCTTAGCGACAGTGGAGACCAACATTGAGTGGAAACAGCGCCCGGTTATTGAGGTATTTCTGAATAATAGATCATTCTCAGGCCTGTTAGATACCGGAGCTGATGTATCCGTGATAAGCAGAAGCCAGTGGCCAAGGGAGTGGGCCATTGAGCCGGTCTCCGATGTGTGGGGGGTAGGCGGCATTCAGGAAGCGTTTAGGAGCCAGGAGTGGGTGACAGTCACGATTCCAAAGGCTGACGGCACAGCGGTAATTCGGCCGCACATTCTTGACGTGCACATCAACCTTTGGGGGCGAGACATTTTACAGCAGTACGGTGCTACGCTTACCTTCGGGTAATGGCGTTGCCACTTAAGTGGCTCACCGACACGCCGGTCTGGGTAGAACAATGGCCGGTAGTGGGAGAGAAATTAGTCGCCCTTAAGCAACTGGTTAAAGAACAGCTAGACGCAGGACATATAGAGCAGTCCACTAGCCCTTGGAATTCGCCAATTTTTGTGATTAAGAAGAAATCGGGGAAGTGGCGACTCCTCCACGATCTCAGAGAGATCAACAAATGTATACAGCCAATGGGTCCGCTTCAATGCGGCATCCCAAATCCTAATATGATTCCCGAGGGGTGGGAGATCCTAGTTGTAGATCTCAAGGATTGTTTTTACACGATTCCCTTAGACCCCAGGGACCGGGAAAGGTTTGCCTTTACGGTGCCGGTTGTGAACCACAGTGAGCCTACGCAGCGTTACGCGTGGAGATTTTTGCCACAGGGCATGCTCAATTCGCCCACCCTGTGCCAAATTTATGTTCACAACGCACTGGCAGTTTTGAAACCTTTACCCAAAAGCGTTAGTTTGTCACTTCATGGACGACATCTTGGTCGCGGTGCCGCAACTCGGCGGCGAAATGTTTTCAGACCTCCAGGCTAGCCTGGGGGAGAAAGGTTTACTCATTGCCCCAGAGAAAGTGCAGAGAACCGAGCCATTCTCATACTTGGGTCATCGGCTTCTCCGCTCTTTCGCAGCACCAGTTTTGCCCCAAATCAATCTACAGGATTCAGTCACCTTAGTGGAGTTGCAGCAGGTTTTAGGGAACATCAATTGGGCCAGACTGTATTTCAGATTGGATACGGATCTTTTGAAACCGCTCTTCTCGCTGCTAACCTTGGGTAAGCAGCCAGCAGACCGGATACAAATTCCTCGAGAAGCGCGCTTGGCTCTCGAGAAAGTCAACCAGGTTCTCAGCCAGAGGTGGGTAGATAGGATCACCCAAGGGCCATATGCCCCGATCCTGAACTTGTACATAGTTCGGGCAGGATCCATGTTCACCGGAGCCCTAGGAGTAGACTCCGAGAAAGGGGCGAACATCGTGGAGTGGGTGTACTTGCCGAACACCTCTTCACGGAACATCGTTCCCCCCCCCAAGAGTTAGTTTCCGCGGTGGTTTACTGCGGGAGGCTGAGAGCTAGGGACATTTCAGGGCACGATTTAGCCAAAATTGTAGTTCCTTTCACCAAAGAACAGATTCAGCAACTGATGCAGCTCGGTGACTTGCTTCCAATAGCTTTGGAAGGATTCACTGGGAGCTTGGCATACCATTTGCCAAAGGATCCCAGACTTGTCTCACTTCAAACGCAGACAGACAGCTTGTTCGAACTGCTCTCGCTGGTTCCGCTTCAGGGAGCCAGGACAGTTTTTACTGATGGTGGTCGAACATATGGTGTCTTGACTTGGCAGGAGGGCCAGGCTTGGCGCATGCTGTTAACTCTTCCACAGAAGTCTGCACAGCGGGCGGAGTTGGCAGCGGTGAACCTCGCCTTGCGCACCTTCGCCAAAGAGCGCCTAAACATCATTACCGATAGCCAGTACGTTAGGAACTTGCTTCACAGTCTACTGGGAGCATACATCACTCCCGCGATAGACAAGAACTTGCTTAGTTTGTTTCTCACCGCTCAATTTCATTTGCGGAACCGCACGGAGCCGCTCTATATTGCCCACATCCGAAGTCATCAAGACCTACCGGGTCCGATTTCCACGGGCAATAGCAGAGCGGATGCGGCGGCAAAGGAAATTCAGCAACGCTCAGTGTTGGGTGTTTTCACTACGCCAATCCAGAGTCATGCATTCTTTCACCAAAATGCCAAAGCGCTTGCCAGACAGTTCAATCTGCCACTTTCTCAAGCCCAAGGCATAGTTCGCTCTTGCCAGCATTGCGCAGGGGCACCGGGGGGGCCCTCGTGGGGGGTCAACCCATGAGGGACAGAGGCTAACCAAGTGTGGCAGATGGATGTCACGCATGTTCCGCAGTTTGGCAGATGGCAGTACATGCACGTTTGCATAGATACTTTTTCACAGTTCGTTTGGGCAATGGCGCAGAAAGGGGAGACTGCTTCCCACGTGGAGCAGCACCTCCTTTCCTGCATCGCGGCAATGGGCAAACCGCGGCAAATTAAAACCGATAACACCCCGTCCTACAGCTCCAGGCAGCTGGCGGCCTTCATGGCCACCTGGGACATTAAGCATACTTTTGGCGTTCCTTACAATCCGCAGGGGCAAGCGATTGTGGAACGGGTCAATCGGACGCTCTAGTCCTATACTGACAAACAAACAGAAAGGGGGAGCCACCAGCCCTCCCCAAGTCACAGGCTCAGGCACAGCATTGTCTGAATAAGGTATTGTTCACTTACAATCACCTCAATGTTTTTTTGGATTGCACGCCGCAGGAGAAGCACTTCCGCCATTCGGAGGCTCTCCCGTGACCGATGGTCCGATACCGGGTGCCACCGGACCCTTCCTGGAGGGGCCCGGCGCCGCTCATAACCTGGGGGAGAGGGTATGCTGCAGTTATGTCTCCTACAGGTGTCGTTTGGATTCCAGCTCGGTGTGTCAAACCTCACTTGGAACCACATGGCGTGGACCCAGGCCGGCCCGAGTCCGATCCCGGAGATGGAGGACCTCACCCTAACCGAGAGGACCCGTCGGGAGAGACAACGGTCACAGATGCCAGCACCGAGGATCACCTGGGGGATGGTCAAGGCCCTTTGCCATGAAGCCCAGGACGCCATCCAGCGCGAGGAGAGGGAGCCGACACCGGAGAACCTCGTGGCTGCAGTCTTTGCCCAGATTCATGCCAACTCCATGGCAGTCACCATCGTCCTGATCCTCTCCCTATTTGCCGGGGGAGGCGTTCAGGCTACCTTGTTAAAGGCCAACGATTTGGTGCCCGCCGGAGACCTCTCTGCCAGAATGCAGTACAACATTTGGGAAAGGTTGGCGGGCTTCGTCAACCAGTCCGATTTTTGCCTGAGACAGGACATTGGTTCTGCCTCAATCCTGAGCACCTGCCTCATCCCAGTGTGCCACTCTCCAGGCGCATACCCAAGGGATGGGGACTGGCTTGTGAAACGGATTTTCAGCCCATACAACCCAGCGGCTTCTACAGAATACGCCCGTTGGGAGATGCGGCTCACCATGACTTTGCCGGCTGATGCGGCCACTCTCCACACTCCTCGAGTGGCGGTCAGCCTGAACTCTACTTGTGGTCGAATGACCGGCTGCTCCACAGTCGGCCGGACCCGGTGCCGCTGCCTCTACGTCGGCAGTGGCAATTGCCGGTCAGCATAATTGGAGTGCCAGGCTTAGCCGTCGGCAACGCTCGGAGGATCAGCCGACTGGCTTGCGGGTTGGCTAAGGCCATCAACCACACCTCCTCGGCGATAGCGCTGCTCAACCAGGAGCAGGCGGAGCTTCGCCATGCCATACTTGACAATAGAGCGGCTATAGACTACCTCTTATTGCTTCATCATTTGGGTTGCGAATCTTTCCACGGTATGTGTTGCTTCAACCTTACGGACAACTCCCGCAAGGTACAGAGTCAGCTCACGGCCCTCCACACAATAGTCGAGAGCATAAGTGAAGGTTCTGCATGGGGAACTTGGTGGAGTTCATTGTGGAATTGGATGTGGTCGTGGATTCCATGGGGATGGCTCCAAACGGTACTCAAGGTGGTTGTGGGGGTGGTCATACTAGGCATAGCTATCTGCTGCTTTGTGCAATGTATCCCCTCACTGATCTCAAAGTGCCGCCCCAAGAAGAAACACCGAAGCGCCATTCCCGCTCAGCAGCTAATGCCTCTCTTGCGCAGAGTTGCCGGTCAGGCTCTTAAGTAAAACAGAAAGTGGAGATATGGTTTCCCCATGCCCGCCTGGCATGGAAACGGCCCTTGCAGAGGCCACTTAGGTGAGAAGGCTCCCGGCGGTGGTTTCTGCGGGCAGAGAAATTAAGGGGGGTGGATTAATGATAGGGTTTGATTCACCCAATTCCTTGACCTGACCGGCAGATCTGCTGAGAGAGTGAATATCTAACTCTGTTACCCATTAGAGTAATCCCTCATCTCCGAGTCTCCATCTCATCCCAGATGCAAACAGAGGCCATGTTTACCCCAGCCTTATCCCTAAACAATGGTGTTTCCCCATGTCAGTGTTTGCCCATGTTAATTAACTTCCCCAAGAGAGATTCCCAATTAACCCAAGTAAACAGGTGATGTGATTTCTGTCAGATGACGGTTTTGCCACCGTTGCGCTTTTTCTCCTATATATGTTGAAGCTTTCCCTCAATAAACTACTGATCTGATCACGCTCCATATTGCCTCGTATCGTTTCTTGATCAGTCTCCTCCGGGACCTCCAGCCCTCTGCGGCCCCGATTCCTACAAATATGAATATTAGAAGGCAGTGTTTGTTATCTGAGAATAATCCAAAATTTCCACACTCGCATAAATGCAGTTATCACTCCTCCTCCTTTCTTCTTGGCCAGATGTGAAACTGCCTAAGTGAAGGCATCTTTGGTGTCTGATGTAGTGTGAGAAAGATTAGCTGGCAACACATTTGCTATTACCAATTGTGGTTCAAAAATACCACAATCTTTGAGGAGGCTCTTTCTGTGTACTCAGTTATCATACTAAGAGACTGAATCATTTCTCCAGTTGAATACACAATGTTGTATCTCAATGGGAACGTTTCTGGACAGCTGGAACTCAAACTTCTTGGATGGCCCTGCTCCAAGATCTCAATTGATTTCCTAGTACTTCAGGTGGTGGGGAAGAAGAGATTAATCAATTTAAAGCAACAATTTTTATGAGGTTGTCTGCATTCACCATAAAAGAGCAACGGAGGGTATAAACTGTTCTTATTTTTCCTTCTCTCAAGATTTCAAATGTCCTTCAAGCCATGTGGACATTTTCAAAGTACACATTTAATTTTTTTATCATTTTTGTCCTGTGTTGCTTAAAAAATCCCTCATTTCTTCCTCCCCTTTTCCCTTCACTTTTTCTGATTTTGATTTGTCCTTAAAATGACATGGTACAGTACAGTACATGAAAAGCAAGGGTGCTAGTTGTGTTTTCTAGCGAGAAATACTCCTGGCTGAAAGCCTGACCTGTGAAGACAGTAGAAGACTCCTATGAATTTCAATTAGTTTCATAGCTGGACGTACTTACTGGTGAAATCTTCCCTGTTATTTTAATTTTCCTTGCTCAGCTATGAATTGAGAACCCAGCAGGGGAGCCATTTGAGTTTCTAAAAAGTGTCATACTGTGCCTGTAAAATCCCACCCAGAAAGAAGTTAAGTGTTTGAGGTTGATTATATGCCCAGTTAGTTCACCAGAAGGCCAGGTAATTAAAATAATTAAAAAATATGTCAGGAATTCCCAGATGTCATGAGTAAGGTAAGAAGTTACTTTTTCCAAGGGCACTGCTCCAAGAAGCTAAGTGAAGATCTCTTCCAGTGGATTACTTTTTCTGCTTTCCTGCAGAATTGCAATAAATTATTTTATGTTCCTCTTACTTTATGGAGGTAGTTATGTTTCATGAGGTCTTCAATGAAGTGAAATAGCATAGATTTTAGAAATGGATCTGGGTGGCACTGGGAAATTAATTGGAGGGTGACTTCCTGATTATTCCTTGGTTTGCATTTGGATTAGCACGTCTGCCATTTTTTAAAGTTAAAAAAATGTTATTTTGATGGACATATTTAATTTTTATGTGCCAGTATGCAAAGGGCAGCTAATGGGAGGGAGAGGCAAGCCTCAACAGCCTTTCTATTCTTGGATTTTTTCGTAATAGTAATGGAAATGAAGCTGCTGGTATGGTATAAGCTGGAAAGAGATGCAAGTTAATTGGATTTTTTTTTATAAAGATGATTTGAATGAAAAATCTATTGGCTGTCTTTGCTATGTGTGAGGTTTAAATGTGTCCTGGTGATTATTTCAAACATTTGTACATGAGTAGTTATAAGAAAGGATAGTATGTCTTCCTCCAACCATCGTCTAAGCAGCAAGCATGCATGTCTTCCAGCTAAAAATGGTAACTGGTTGTAATTCTGTATGAAGAATAGTTTTGCAAGCTACTGAAATTTTGGAATGGCCACAGCTGAGACATTAGTAGAAAAAAACAGATAATTGCAATAGGGTCAGCAGCTACTGTGTAGAAGTGGTAGCTGAGGTTGATACTGCTGCAGACATTCAAGCTAACTTTTGTTAGTAGTGCACAGAAAGTGGCAATGGTAAACCACTTCTGAGCCCTCTGTGTCATGAAAACCCTATGATGAGACAGTCCAAAGTGAAACAAAGAGACAGTGCTGGAAAATGAGATTCTCAGGCCAAAATGCATTCATGGATTCCATGGTCGATGGTATCAAAGCCCTCTGAGAGATCCCAAGAGGATCTGTCAGCTTCCCTCAGAAGGTCATCCAGCAGGGTGATTGATATTGTCTCGATGCCATGGCACAGCCTTAACCCAAACTGGTGTGGTTCAAGGTATTTAGTGTTCTCCGGGAACCTCTGCAGCTGGTCTGCCACCATTCTTTCCATCACCTTGCCCATAAATGCGATGTTAGCAAATAGATGATAGTTATTAAGATCTTCCAGCATGGTCAGACTATCATCTCCTTCAATTATGCAGGCACAATGCCCTCATGAAAAGAGGAGTTAATGATCTTCCTAGCCCATCTGTGGCCCATTAACTCATCGAGGTAATGGGCCACAGACCGGGACCCTGACCTGCGAACAAAGGCCCACTGAAGGAAAGTACTGAATCGTTCAAATGCCGAACATGAAATAGAGCAGCCAAAAGGCATGGCCTTATCTACATAAAACTTCCCTTGGAACCTAAAACCCAATAGCTCAAAATCCCCTGGGTGCACTGGCAGTAATTGGAATGCCGATTTAATATCACACTTTGCCAGGAGGGCACCGGGACCACATGAGCGTACCATCCGTGGGACCTGATCAAACGACGTGTACCTGACTGAACAAAGGTCATCAGGAATCGCATCATTGACCGAAGAACCTGCAGGGTAAGATAGATGGTGGATTAGACGAAATTCACCCGGGTTCTTTTTCGGTACTAGCCCCAGAGAGGAGACCTCCAAATTAGGGAAAGGTGGTTCCAAGAAGGGGCCCGCTACCCTCATAGCCTCAACTTCCTTAGCTATGCTCAGTGCAGCAATCTCCTCATTACCTTTCAAGGAAATTAAATTTGGAGCATCTTGGGGTCCCCGAACACCCCTGAATGGAATAAGAAAGCCCAACTGGAAACCCTCCAGCAGGTACCTCGCATCATCCCTTCTTGGATAAGCTGAGAGCCACCGCTCCAGCATGTGTACATTAATTGGGGAGGGGGCCTTTCGCATGGCTAGCTCCATCAGAGGGAGCTCTGACCGCCCCCTGTCCACCCCTACCTCTGCCCCATGACCCACCAGCCTGCGGGCATGCGGAGGCGGCGTGGAGGCCAGCGCAAGAGGGTCACTCGTGTCGGAAACGACACCGGCGCTTATTACACACGCCATTAGCTGAGAAGCTCCAGAAGACACCCCCTGCCCCGCCATTTGGCGGGGAGCCTGTGTTGCAGCAGCCCACTGCACGGCATGGCCACAATGGTACCTATCACCAGGCGCCGGACGCGTGGGAGTCATGTACAAGAGCCACAATTGCTGATAGGGCTCATCCCACCTCATTTCAGGGCCACCCTCATTCTAAATTCCTCATCGTAAGCCAACCACGATGGGCCAGGGAAATCAACCATCGCCCTGTAAATATTGTCAAGGTATTGAACCATCGGAATGGCCAAATCAGGCCGGGCCCTGAGGTATACCGCCATATATATGAGGTATGCCGGCAACCAGTTGGCCCAGGTGTGTGGTGGCTTACGACGATGGGACAGCTCCTTGTCTCTGTCATCCTGTCCCTCCCTCTCCTCCTTAGTGGGCTCACGGTTCAAGAGGGAGAAAATATCAATGTACTCCCCTCGCCAAATCTTATCCCTCGTGACCTGTGACAAATGATCACCCAGGGGCAAGGAATAGCCAGCCATCGGCAAAGCCATTGACGGCACATTTTGTATGGAAGGTTTGCGCAGCGGGCCCTGAACAGCCCCTGCGACGCTCGGCATACCCCCAGGGGCGGACACCCCTGCCCTGAATGAGGGACCATTTGGCAACCAGGGGTTAATGGGTCAGTGTGGAAGCAGCTGCCCACCTGCATTAACTTGATGTGGCCAGGGCCACTGAACCCCCCCAGTGTAAGTGGACAGTGTTGGTGGTGCACTAAATTGAACCTGATACTCACTAGTCGCACCCCCATGAGCCGCCCCCACCGGGGGTTCCGGCCCACGGTGGGCGTCGGAGCTCGCGACTGGCATCGAGCTCTGGGACCACACCTGACTGCTCCCAGCCGGTACATCAGGTCGTATGGGGAGCTGCGTGGCACCAGCCGGGGCTGGCCGGATAGCCTCAAGCAGCTCGACCCTGTTGGCCGCCTGCTGGAGAGTCATGGCCGATGAGTTGGCCGGGATTGACGAAGGGGCCACAGTTGGTAGTAGCGGTTGCGCTCCCATTGGAAGGTGGCTGGGCAATGCCCAATGATGCTTCCAGCACTGCTATATGTGCTATTAGAGCATCCACTGCCTCTGAGCCCCCAGTGTAAGGTGGGCCGGACGGCCCACTAGGCAGTTGGTGAAATGGAAACCCAAAAGGGGATCCGGGGCCAAATAGGGCCATGCCCAGAACTCTGGCCCATGGGGGGCCGGAGGAGCGGTGGGGCAGAAACCCGCACCAGGCCCCCCTGGGCCACCTTGTCCTGGGCCCTGCAAAGTCCCGCCTAGGGCCAAAGTCCCTGAGGAGCCAGCCTGTGCCGGTCCAGCCAGGATGCTGGTGCCCGGCTGCCAGGCGGTAGCCTGATCAGCCCCACTGGTAGCAGTGGGCAAGTTCCGTTTGCTGCCCTGCAATGGGGGCACAGCCCTGGTCCTCCGACCTGCAGGCTGCCCCCCGTCTGATGAAGGGCCAGGAAAAGCCCTTCCCCTCGGTCGCGGCTTAATTGCCAGGGCCCTGTGCTTGGGAGCCATGTCTCCCGAAAATCACGGACTGATCGCCATAGGATCCCTGTCCAGGGATCAAATCCTGAGCCCGAAGTACCGCGGTAGCGAAGAGGTAATGCAAAAACCGCACCAGGTACGAAGGGCAAGCTAAAGAAGAGGACGCGACGGAGAAAACTTCTCCTCCCCGTTGCGAATCTAAAATGGCAGCTCGGCTGCCTCGTGGCCACCCCTTTTATAGAGGGGTGGCCACGCCCCCTAACTCACCCAGATGTCTGAGTCCGGGTGGGGGCCCCCCCGCAAATTTTGCAGCGGCCATTTTGGCGCCACACTTTCATTCTTCATGCTTCTTATAAATTCTACTATGGATGATTTTCAAGAAGACCTTAAGATCATGACTTATGAGGCTAATCATTCTGTACTTCTCACAAGACTTTGCATTTGGTTTCTTCGCCAGTGTAACAAAGGTTGATAACAACCAATCGCTTGGAAGAATCCCTGTGTCATTAATGGTGTTAAAAAGGTCTGTAAGTTCTTTGATGTTAACTTTGAACTTTGAAGTTACAAAATTTCTACTGGGATGTCATCTGGTCCTCTTGCTTTCCCATCTTTGGATTGGTGCAAAGCTCTTACAATCTCACTCTCCAGTATTGGTGGTCCAGTATTGCCATTTATGACAGGCTGTTCACCTCTTTCATCACTAAACAGCTCTCCTACGTATTCTTTCAATACATTGATCTTATCCCTTATTACCACTGCAAGATTCCCATCCTTGTCCTTTAACAATGCATGTGTCTTCTGTTGTCATCAGCCAGTAACTTCCTTGATCTTTTTATGTATGTTGAAAAAAAATCATGCTTAATTTGGTATTCCTCTATCTCAGTGCATCTGTCATATAATCTTCCTTATATGCACAAGACCACTAGGACTAGTATGCACAAGAAAATTTTGCTTCTAATTCACTCTTCTACTCTTTCACTCTGTCTGTGGAATCATGTGTGCTGCTAAATTGTTGAGTTTGGAATGCAAGGAAGATAGTGGATTTCTCTCAAAAAGATAGGTGTTTGAATGGTCCTGTCTGTCAACTTCTGTCACATCAGGGGTGTATGTAGTTGCTAGATGCATTACTACATGAACACTTTTTTGCAATTCTAGTGATATATTTCTCTTTCCCATGCAAATCTTCTTTGTCCAAGGACATATCCTGTCTTGAAGAAATAATTGGATGCTTATTGCTCTAGTGACTTTTTAGTATGCCCATGATTGCACACTTTAGCTAGCCTTACTCCATTTATCTTCCCAATGATCTGTGATTTCTTCTGCAACTTCAGCATTCCATGATGTAGGAGCAGAAGCTACCAAGGAACCTGTGTATCTAGACAAAATTCAATGCCCTGAGAATGGGAAGGTATAGTTCTACTACTTCAGGGAAGTTGACAATTTTTATTTTTGTTTCTTTACATATATTTTTTAGTTATGCCTTTTTTGCTCTGTTGATGAGGATCACAAAAACGATCTATTTTTAGTGTTGATTTTAATTACACAAAGTACATCTATGGGTGATAATATATGTATGATCACACACACACACACACACACACACACACACACACACACACACACACACACACACACACACACACACACGATGCCACTGAATGTTTTTCATCACAATATATGCTCCAGAATGTATTTGGCAAGCATTCACTGGACCAAACATATCTTTTTTAGCTAAATGAAGAATAATTCTTCTCTTCACATGACTGTCTGGGGAAACTATGGTGCATGAATCTATCTAAATTGTATAAATAAAAGTGATCTCCACAAAAACAAATCCAGATGCTTTAGCAATGCATGGAAAAAGCTGACTATTTAGTTCCATATTATTTGGAAACAATAAATTGGAACATTCGGGTTGCAGTATGTGTGTCTTCAATCTGCGTGACCAGTAAATGAACTTAACATTTAATGTTATTATGTAGCATCAGACTGCTATGATGGCCACATGAATTGATGATTGCTGAAGAGTCCCACAACAACAGATCTTGTAAAATAAAGACTGTAAATTCCTTTATTTTGCCAGTCCATTTCATACTAGATCAGGGGTTCTCAACCTTTTCCAGATGCAGGCCGGGCCACGCTCCCTCAGAAACCTGAGTGGGCCAGACTGGTGGTTACCCCCGCCACAAACGCTGCTGGAAAATGCATCTGTGGCTGTCATAAATGTGTTTATGGCAGCTGTAAATGCAGACAAGGCTGTTTCTGCCACTTCCACTGGCGGCTGTGGGAGTGAGGGTGGCGGGCCACATGAAATGGTGCCATGAGCCAGATACAGCCCACGGGCCATAAGTTGAGAACCTCTGTACTAGATCATCCATTCATCCTACTGCCTTCCCCTTCCTCTACAGTAGGGGTCCCCAACCACCGGGGCATGGACTGGGCTGCAGGCTGTCCCAAACTGGGCCCCAGTTTTTTTTCCATTAGAAAGATTAGTAAGTCTCATCATTTGTTTTAGCTTCTTATTTATGCAGATATCTAGTTTGAGCTGCTGTGATCCATATTGCCTCTTTTGATCTTCCTTCTGTGAAGATCTGTTTCAGTAAACAGTACTGAAATCTTTAATGGGGTTCCTCTGCTTGCATTTTCTCTCTCAAATATGTACAGACCATGGCATTGATCATATTTTATTATACTGAATATATCAATATGTTCTTTGTACCTCTTTGGGAACAAAAACATAAAAATCTTAATAAGAATAATTGGTGAATGTTCCAACTTTTCCAAGGTATTCTCATAAGTATACACTCACCTATTTAACTATATGTGAAGTCATGTATTTTGGGATCACATTTTCTTTGTCTTGAATGGTGGGATGAATGTTGTTTATCTATAATTCCTGACATATTCCGAATATATGACACAAATCACCAGTAAAGGTAGGGAGAAGAATGGCTTTTTCAGCTAATTTCTTTTGTACTGGCATTGTGTGATTGTCTAGCCAACATGGCATCTTCCTCATCCATTGTATAATTTTTCAAGAAGCAGTGCAAGAATGAACAAGCTCAAAATAATGTTGAATATATTAGAACATCACCTAACAGATAAGGCTTATAATATTTGTGATTTAATGAATAGATAAATACAGGTAATAATGCATTCTTTTGGTTTGATTCCATTATTGCACCTCTCGGTTGACTGTTATTAATGTGAAGGATATTATTCTGTATTGAAACTCTCAGTCTATCTGAAATCACACAGTCTGGTGTACCAAGTCTGTTGAATTAGTAAAATGATTTTTTAAAAAAAACACATCCTGCTGTAGTAACTGAAAAATGAATCATGGTACCAGAAACCTGAATAATAATTCACCAGAGTAAAAATTCCATTGATTTACTCCACCATTATTAATTAGAAATTCTGGATGTCATCAATGGTTCCTTATGTTGCCTTAAATGGCACTCTGCATGGGCTTCATTATTTGTAGTAAGTTCTTAGACTTAAGAAATAGTTCTGGAGCATATTGTGTTTTGGGGAAGTTGCAGCTGACCTTTGTAAGCTTTGTTGACATTTTGCTTCCATGCCACCTCTATAGCTTTTCTCAAACTTCTTTTTTAGAGTCACTATGATGTATGCCAGTGATTCTCAACCTGTGGCTCATGGGCTGGATGTGGCCCCCACTGCCTCCACCACACCATGTGGTAGAGGAAGGGCAAAATGGCCATCTGGCCCCTGAAGCTGTCTGAGGGAGTATGACACGGCCCCGGCTTAAAAAGGTTGAGAACTCCTGAAGTATGTTTAATGAAGTTCTCTCTAAATATGAGGCCACTTGAGGTTTTTCATCAAAATGTATGTTCAAGTACTTATTCTCTAGTATGGTTTCATGGATTCTGCTGCCTTCTACCTTTTTTTCTTGTTGGAATTGTTTGAAGTTGTGCCTTTTTTAGAAGCTCCTACCCATCTCAGACTCCTTTTACTGTTAGGATCTCCTTCCATGGGACTTTACTTATCATTGTCCTGAGTTTATTAAAATTAGCTTTCTTAATGTCCATATATGTTGCGTTTTGTTTCCTTTGAAATCAAGAACTCAAGTAGAGCATGATCAATTTCCCCCAGAGTTTCACTTGCTGCAATTTATTTCACCACGTCATCTCTTGGTTAGATTCAAGTTAAAGATAGTTACTTCTCTAGTTTCCTCCTCCACTTTTTGTAGGAGAAACTTATCAGCTACACAAGCCAGGAATTTCTAGAAAGCGACATATTTGGCAGATTTTATCTCCTAACAGTTATTGGGTATTCCTGCAATTTGTTTTTCAACTCTTCTTTTTGAACAGTCTTAAATTGCTGTGTTCCAGTTGTGGGAGACTTCTCACCAAGTTTCTGTTATCTCTATCAAATCATATTTACCCTTCTGAACTAAGATTTCCAATTATTTTTGTTTGCTTCAAATGCTATTAGCATTCATATATAGACACCGGATATTGTGTGATTTACTGCTTGCTTTCATTCCTACAATTTTATGAAGATGATTATTATAGGTTCCCATTAAGGGTACTTTTCCTCTTAGCATACATAAACTTTAATCTATTTTTATGTCTGAGTTTATTTCTCTCTCCCCCTTCCAATTCAGTTTAAAGCCTTCCTGATGAAGTTCTTCATGCTATGGCCAAACACATTCTACCCAGTTTTTGTGAGGTGCAAATTTATATGATATTTTGTTGTTCAGTTGCATAGTCGAGTCTGACCTTCTGCGACCCCATGGTGCCAGGCACCCCATCCACCACCATTCTCTGCAGCCCACTCAGCTCTATGCCCATTGCATCAACAATGCAAGCGCGGCGCCAAAATGGCAGCCGCGCTCTTTGCGGGCCCCCCCCCATCGGACGAAGGCATCCGGGTAGTTAGGGGGCGTGGCCAGCTCCCTTATAAAAGGGGTGGCCATGAGGCAGCCGAGCTGCCATTTTGCGAAGCGACGGAGCGGAGAGGTTTTTCCCTCTTACCTCCGTCACTTTTACTTTTACCGGGAAGCCTTTTGGCTGCTGAATTCTCTCGTTTTCGGCTTCCCATCGATTGGCTGAGAGGCCCGCGAAGAAGAAGGCGGCTGCGAGCGCGGCTCGTGCGGTTCGGAGGCGCAATCTAGGTTGGAGGACCGCGGCTGCGCGTCCCCAGCAGCCGCCTTTGCCTGCACCCACCGGGACCGGTGGAATGGGGTCTATTCCCCCTGGCCAGAGAATGGTGGCCCACGCACGGGGCCAGTAGGGGCTGCGGCCCTCGGCCCGCAAGCGGTGGACACCTCTCCTGGTGTTGCCCATTCCGCTGGGCCTTCCTTTATAGGAGCGCAGCTCGCTCCGAGGCCTTCCAGCCTTGGGGGGTGGTCCGGTCCCCTTCCCTGGCAGGTTGCTACATCGGCCCTAACGGGCCCGGGTGTGGGGTTGTGGCCCTATTCGGGCCCCGGGGTGCAGGGACCTGTACCCATGCCTGTAGTAGGCGGGCCGGCTGGCCCTTTGCCCCATGTCAGCGTGGAAGCCTTATTGGCCCGCGTTGCGGCCCTCGAAGCATCCCTGGCCCGGGCTAGCCACTCTTGGGCTCCCTTTGGGGTTCGTTTCGACGCGTCGTCTGCTGGGCAGCGGCAGGCGACGGGACGGGTCGAGCTGCTTGAGGCGCGTGGCACGATCTAGGCCACTGCCTCGCAGCTCCCCATTCAACAGACCGGTGCGGGTCAGGCCCCATCGACGAGCTCGACGGCGGTTGTGAGCTCCGACGCCCCCAGTGGGCCGGAACCCCCGGTGGGGGCGGACTACGGGGGTGCAGCTTGTGAGTATGCGGTCCAAGCTAGTGCACCTACACACGTGGCCACGTTGGGGGGGTTTCCAATGGCCTTGGCCTCGCGCGGGTGGGGCGGCGGTCCAGCCGCTGACGCCCCACCTGGCGACGACAACTACCACCCAGGGCCCCGTGGTGGGGGGTGTTTTCTACCCTGTGGGGAATGTTTTGGGGGTGGATGGGTTAGTACAGGCCCCCTTTCAGATGCCAGCAGTTCCTGCTGTGCCTGTGTCGGCCTTGCTGACGGCGGGGTATTCCTTACCGCTGGGTGACCATTTGGCACAGACCACCAAAGAGAAGATCTGGCGGGGGGAGTACGTGGATATCTTCTCACTCCTCAACAGAGGGCCCACCAAGGAGTAGGGGGGGCAGGATGAGAAGGATAAGGAGCAGGCACGTCGTCGCAAACCACCACGTACGTGGGCCGACTGGTTGCCGGCCTACCTCATATACATGGCGGTGTACCTAAGGGCCTGGCCGGATTTGGCAATTCCGATGGTCCAGTATTTGGACAACATCTACCGGGCGATGGTTGACTTTCCGGGCCCATCGTGGTTGGCTTATGACGTGTAATTCCATATGCGGATTCCCCGGCACCCCGAGATTAGGTGGGTTGAGCCATGCCAGAGGCTGTGGCTTTTGTACATGACGCCCACGCGCCCCGCGCCCGGGGAGAGATACCATTGTGGACATGCGGTCCAGCGGGCGGCCCCAGCACAGGTCCGCGGGCAGGGGGTTCCAGCCCGCCTGCTGTGCTGGACTTTCTCGTCCAATGGTTCCTGCAATAGGAAGAATGGCAAATACAGACATTAGTGTCCCCCCTGTGCTGGCCCCCATGCGGCCTTTGCCTGTCCCAGGCCTGGAGGGATGCGGGGCAGAGGGAGGGGTGGACAGGGGGCTGGCAAGACTGCCGCAGATGGATCTAGTTCACCGAAGGGCTCCCTCCCCAATTAATGTGGACATGTTGGAGCGCTGGTTCACATTGTACCTGAAGGGAGAGGATGCGGATATCTCCTTCAGGGTTTTAGGCAGGGGTTACGTATCCCTTTCATGGGTGATAGGTCCCCTCAGGATGCCCCCAACCTTTTGTCCCTTAGGGGGAGGGAGGAGGTGGCTGCTGCCAGCAATGATAAGGAGGTCTATGCGGGCAGGGTCGTTGGCCCTGTCCCTGCGCCCCTGTTCCAGGGAGCATATTATTTCAATGATGCCATGCCTTTTGGCTGTTCCAATTCGGGCTCGGCATTCGAGCGTTTCTCCACCTTCCTAGAGTGGGCTTTTGTTCGCAGATCAGGGTCACGGTCTGTAGCCCATTCCCTGGATGATTTTATTCGGGGCTGAACGGGGCTGGGACACGTCCACACGTCTCCTCAACACATTTCAGACGCTAATGGAGGAACTTCGTGTCCCTTTAGCGCCCGAAAAGACCGAGGGCCCACCTACACAGCTAGTATTCCTGGGGGTGGAGATTGACACGGTAGCGCAGGCTTCTAGGTTGCAGCGGGATAAGGTGTCAAAGCTAGTGGCCCTTATCTCGGACTTGCTGGCCAAGCGCATGGCATCACTGAGGGAACTGCTGGTGCTACATGGTCACCTCAATTTCGCTGGCAGGGTCGTCGCACCGGGCAGGGCATTTCCTCGGCGCTTGCGCGACGCCATGGCAGGATTATCCAGGCCCCACCATAGGGTTAGACTTACCCGGGGTATCAGGGCAGACGTGCTTGTCTGGCTACAGATCCTGAGGGATTTCAATGGGGTGTCATTTTGGAGATCTGAACTCCTGGCTTCCCCTCGCTTTAAGATACAGTCCGATGCCTCGGGATCCCTGAGTTATGGGATGTACTTCAATTGGAAGTGGGCCTATGGTGGGTGGCCACCATCCTGGGCAGGCACGGGTCGCCTGCGTGGTCTCACGTATCTGGAATTTTCCCTATCCTGGGTGCTTTGATGCTATGGGGCGAGGAGTGGGCCAACTCGGTTGTCCATTTTGGTGTGACAATGCGGCTGTTGTCCACATTGTCAATGCACAGACCTCTAAATCGCCCAGGGTTATGGACCCAGTGTGCCAGTTTGCGTTGCGCAGCCTGCGCCTCAACATTCTTTTCAGGGCCAGGCATGTCCCAGGGGTTACTAATGATATTGCTGACGCTTTGTCCCGCCTGCAGATCTCCCGGTTCCGTGCCTTGGCCCCGGATGCGGAGGAATTTCCCTCGTCACTCCCGGAGGAGATATGGAACATTGGCAAGGAGAGGTGAACCGGGCGATTGGCCTGTCACTAGCGCCACGCACGCGTAAGGCGTATCACCACGCATTTAATTCTTTCAGAGCATTCTGTACCCAATTTCAAATGCCAGGAACCGGGCCGATCCCGGTAACCCATGTTCTGTGGTTCATGGTTTACCTGCATGCCCAGGGCCTTGCACCTCGCACCATAGCATCTAAGCTATCAGCGTTGGCTTTTCTGGCCAAAGTGGGAGGTCATGTGGACAGCACCACTGACTTCCGTGTGAGACATGTTTTGGAGGGGTGGGTGCGCGCGCGTGGGCGTTGCCCGGACGACCGCCACCCGATTTCCCCAGGGGTTTTTACCCAATTGGCCCGGGGCTGGCCTGGCCTCTGTTTTGATAAGATGAGGCAGCCCATTTCATGCGGCTACAACGGTGGCCTTTTTTGGAGCGCTCCGCATCGGCGAGCTTGAGATGCTGTATAAGGCGGATGCAAGTCGTAGGGCACTGGAACTCGAAGATGTCTGTGTGAACAATATTGGGCTCAGTTGGGGATACGCTCCTCTAAAACGAATCAGCACGGCGTAGGCAGTGGAGTAGACTGCTACGATGTTCCTCGGCAGACATCTGTCCGGTTGGTGCCCTACAGGATTTCCTTGCACTGTGTGGCACGCACCATGGCCCGTTTTTCTGTCACAAAGGTGGGTCTTCTCTTACTAAATTTCAATTTGGAGGGTGCCGGGAAGGCACTAGACAGTGTTGGCCCCTCTGGGGCTCGTTGCGGCATCCATTCGTTCAGGATAGGGGCGGCTTCTACTGCAGTTGTTTTTGGGTACTCCGGGGCTGAAATACGCCGCACGGGAAGGTGGGGATCACAATGTTTTCAGTTTTGTGTTCGCCCTCTTCAACCGTGAGTACCAGTTTAGTCACTGCACTGTTTCCCCCCCCTTTTTTCCTTGACAGACCCTGGGTGTCGTTTTACACCGGTGACAGTATGGCTGGTGGGCCGTAGCCACGTGCACAGGGCAGCGCGTTACGCTGCATGGGGCAGTGCGTTACGTTGCACAGGGCAGCGCGTTACGCTGCACAGGGCAGCGCGTTGCGCTGCGGCGACAGAGTGGGGACCCCGACTGGGACTGGGTGCAGCCGCACGTCTCAGGTAGTATGGTAAGCGCGGCATGTTATGGCGGGAACTGTTGCCATTCCTTTTCTACATCAGGGATGCTGACTCGCCCGATGTCCTGGTTATGTACCTTGGGGGCGATGGCTTGGGGCAGGTCACTGGCCTATCGCAGAAGCTTGCGGTTTGCAGTGACCTGCCCTACTCACATCATGTGTGGCCTGCCACATCCCTCAATTGGTCGGACACAATACCGCGGTACGCTTACAGGGGGGCGTTCGGCCTCGAGGCTCTTGACTGAGCCGACGCTCCGTGAACGGGGCTATTGCCCGGTTCCTTTTCGACAAGGGCGGGGGACGCGTCATTAGCCTCCCCGCCGTCAGTCTGCAAAATTACGAGCTTTACTCAGGGGATGGGGCCCATCTGTCGCAGGGAGGTATGGACCTCTGGTTAGTGGAATGGCGAGCTGACGGTCTTGGGGGGGGCAGTGAGCCTTTTGGGAAGCCTCCCCGTGTGGCGGGTATCACTGGTAAGGTAAACATTTATGACCCACAGGTATTCGGCAGGTTCGCAATTGACTGGACAACACTAGACAGGCATAAGTTGGTTAAACGTTGTCCGGTCAACGACGAACCAGGCGACGGGGTGATGGCTACAGCTAGACAGCATGCATCACCCCGTGATTTCACGGATACGCGTCAGAGGGTGGGGTTATTAGTTAGATATTGACTACGGTCAACAATTTGTTTGTTGTCAACAAACAAATTGATACAAATAGATACATTGTAACAATTGCCGTTGGCAATTTTGGGTGGTACCTTACCAGTGTTACTTCAGCCTGCTTGCCTTAAAGAATTATGATTGGTCAATTACCAATAGAAATTTATAATTCGGACTAGGGCATGAATCAATAAATGTGGCCCAATGCCGTTATCCACTTTTACCAGTGTCTGAGTCCTTTATTGGGGGGTGCGCCTGCAATGCAAGCGCGGCGCCAAAATGGCAGCCGCGCTCTTTGTGGGCCCCCCCATCGGACGAAGGCATCCGGGTAGTTAGGGGGCGTGGCCAGCTCCCTTATAAAAGGGGTGGCGATGAGGCAGCCGAGCTGCCATTTTGCGAAGCGACGGAGCGGAGAAGTTTTTCCCCTCCACCCCCTCCCTAGTTAACAGTGTGATATTTTGGTCGCTTCGGGGCCGGGTGGGAATTTTTGGCTGGGACCCACAATTGGCTCTCGGGTCCTGGTTTTTTCGCCCATCCCACACTGTTGCTATGGTTTGATATAGGGGTTTCTGTTGCTGCTGTTGACTTTGGTCACATGGGCGGGTATCACTGGTAAGGTAAACATTTATGACCCACAGGTATCCGGCAGGTTCGCAATTGACTGGACAACACTAGACAGGCATAAGTTGGTTAAACGTTGTCCGGTCAACGACGAACCAGGCGACGGGGTGATGGCTACAGCTAGACAGCATGCATCACCCCGTGATTTCACGGATACGCGTCAGAGGGTAGGGTCATTAGTTAGATATTGACTACGGTCAACAATTTGTTTGTTGTCAACAAATTGATACAAATAGATACATTGTAACAATTGCCGTTGGCAATTTTGGGTGGTGCCTTACCAGTGTTACTTCGGCCTGCTTGCCTTAAAGAATTATGATTGGTCAATTACCAATAGAAATGTATAATTCGGACTAGGGCATGAATCAATAAATGTGGCCCAATGCCGTTATCCACTTTTATCAGTGTCTGAGTCCTTTATTGGGGGGTGCGCCTGCAATGCCATCTAGCCATCTCAACCTCTGCCATCCCCTTCTCCTTTTGCCCTCAATCTTTCCCAGCATTAAGGCCTTCTCGAGTGAGTCCTCTTGTCTCATTTGGTGTCCAAAGTACTTTAGCTTCATCTTCAATATTTGTCCTTCCAAGGAACAGTTAGGGTTGATTTTCTTCAGGATCGACTCAGTTGATCTCTTTGCTGTCCAGGGTACTCTCAAGAATCTCCTACAGCACCACCTTTCAAAGGCATCTATTCTTCTGCACTCAGCCTTCCTTATGGTCCAGCTCTCGCAAGCATACATTACTACTGGGAATACCATTGTTTTGACTATGCGGACTTTTGTTGGCAGGTTGATGTCTCTATTTTTTTATTATGTTCCCTAGGTTTTTCATAGCTTGCAACCACCATCTACAATGATCTTGGATCCTAAGAAGGTGAAGTCTGTCACTACTTCGATTTCTGGAAGGGTGACAATATGCAACCTTGTTGTACTCCTTTTCCTATTCTAACCCAATCCGTTGTTCCATATCCTGTCCTAACTGTTGCTTCTTGAATCATATACAGATTTCTCAGAAGATAGATGAGGTGGTCTGGTATTCCCATGTCTTTAATTACTTGCCACAGTTTATTGTGGTCCACGCAATCAAAGACCTTGGTGTAGTCAATGAAATAGAAGTAGACTTCTTTCAGGTACTCCTTTGCTTTCTCCATGATCCAGTGAATGTTGGCAATTTAGTCTCTAGTTCCCCCACCTCTTCGGAACCCAGGCTGCACTTCAAGTAGTTCTCGATCCATGTACTGCTGAAGCCTAACCTGTATTGGAACGTATACTGACATTTCCGAAGCCTGTGGCCACTGCTGTCTTTTCCAAATCTGCTGGCATATTGAGTGCAACACTTTAATTGTATCATCTTTTAGGGCATTGAATAATTCAACTGGAATACCATCATCTCTATAGCTTTGTTGTTGGCAATGCTTTCTAGGGCCCTCTTGACTTCATACTCCAGAATGTCTGGCTCAAAATCAATGTTTTCATCACTGTGGTTGTCAGGGACATTGAGGTCCTTTTTGTAGAGTTCTTCTGTGTATTCTTGCCATCTTTTCCTAATATCTTCTGCATCTGATAGTTCCCTACCATTTTTGTCCCTTATCATGGCCATTTTTTTTGCTTGAAACGTTCCCTTAATTTCCCCAATTTTTTTTGGAAGAGATCTCTAGTCCCCCCCCCTTCTGTTGTTTTTGATAGGGATGTATTGACCGGTGTGGGTGACTGAGCAGAATATCATGTACAACACCTAACAGTTTTCATCTATTACTTTGCACTGTCCATTGAAGAAGGCCTCCTTATCTCTTCTTGTTTTCCCTTGGAATTCTGTATTCAGTTGAGTGAATCTTTCTGTTTCACCTTTGCTTTTTGTTTCCTACCTTTCTTCAGCTATTTGAAGGACCTCATTAGACAACCACTTTGCTTTCTTGCATTTCTTTTCCTTTTGTATTGTTCTAATTGCTGCCTCCTGTATGATATTGCATCCTTCTGGATTAACCAGGTTAATCATGAGAACAAATTCTCTGATAGGCTGATCAATAACACTGGTTGTTCATTCCCTATGATGGTGAAAATGTCCTGTTTTTGGACCATCCTGAAACAATGATCTAGGAACATTTCCTTCTTGCTATTGAAAGGATACAGAAATACAGTTGGTTGCATTCATCTATCATCAATTGTGTAAATTTTGACTCTGCATGTGCTCTTAAGCAGAGCTGCTGCTGAGGAGAGCCAAACAAAGGAAGTGAGCACTGGTAAGTTTTGCAGTTGGAGTAGAGCTGCTTTAGAGGCCTCCACTAATTTAAATTGATAATTGAAACTGCTGAGAGCCACCTCTGTTCAAACAGAGGAAGCAGTTTGAAGCTTCCAGAAGCAGGGGGGCAGGGCCACACCAGGCCCTTCCCTGAACTGTGACTCATAGGGGCGGAGCCACACTATCCTTTAAAAGCTCTGAGCTCTTTCAGGGTCAGCCATTTTGACTCTGCATGTGCTCTTAAGCAGAGCTGCTGCTGAGGAGAGCCAAACAAAGGAAGTGAGCACTGGTAAGTTTTGCAGTTGGAGTAGAGCTGCTTTAGAGGCCTCCACTAATTTAAATTGATAATTGAAACTGCTGATTACAAACTAGGAACAAAAAAATATAGTCTTACTAGGTAGAAAGGTAGTAAACGTGTACATTTTTGAGGCCCACAATACTGCACTTGTTAAAATGGATTCTGAGGGAACAGCTGTAGTTACCTGCAATTCTTGTGCCATGTTTGTGTTCTTGCCAAAGCATATGGAGAACTACACTTGCAGCAAGTGCAAGCTGGTTGCACTACTAGAAGAGAAGGTCCAGCAGCTAGAGGCACGCATATCTAACCACCAACAAATTAAGGAGCTTGAGCTGTTCTTGGACAGAGCGGAGCAGACTATGCTGGACAAAGAAGTGACAGGGCACAGTTCTGAGGGAGAAGGCCCTTCACTAACTCAGGAGGGAGATGGTTGGAGGAATGTGACTCAAAGGAGGAGAAGAGTAGGGGATCACTCTGAGAGTCTGAAATTACAGAATAAATTTGAGGCTCTTTCCCTTATCACACCTGATGAGGAACACACAGAGGAACAACTGGTTCCACCTGATGATCTCTCCTTCATCACACTTGATGAGATCCAGGAAGATGAACAACAGGAACAAACTGAGGTTCTCTCCCTTAATATGGTTGATGAGGTGCATGTAGATGAACAGATTGCAGGAGAGAGGCTCCTTGTACTAGGCGATTCAATAATTAGAAATACAGAGAAATGGATTTGTGATGCACATGATAACCGTATGGTGACTTGCCTGCCAGGTGCAAAAGTTGCAGACATCACAAGAAATCTAGATAGATTGTTAGAGAGAACTGGGAACGAGCCAGTTGTCATGGTACACGTTGGTACTAATGATATTGGGAAGGCCAAGCGGTCTGTCCTGGAAGCCAAATTTAGGTTGTTAGGAAGAAGATTGAAGTCCCGGACTTCCAAGGTAGCATTTTCAGAAGTGCTGCCTGTCCCTCGTGCAGGACCTACCAGGCAGGCAGAGCTCAGAAGCCTCAATGCGTGGATGAGGCGGTGGTGTCGAGAGGAGGGCTTCAGATTTGTCAGGAACTGGAGAACATTTTGGGACAAGCCAAATCTGTTCAGGAGGGATGGGTTGCATTTAAACCATGATGGGACCAGATTGCTGGCACTCAACATCAAAAAGGCTGCAGAGCAGCTTTTAAACTGATAACTGGGGGAAAGCCGACAGGAGCTGGGCAGCATCCGGTTCGGGAAAGTGTGTACTTGAGTAGTGAGGAGGATGCAAAAATTACTGAGCAGAGCAAGGAGCTAGTCACCAGCACTCTAGCAGAAGGATGCAAGAGGCAGTCTAACAATGCAACTGGACTCAAAAGACTGTATCAGGAAAGCATATATAAATGCTTGTATACAAATGCCAGAAGCCTCCGTAACAAAATAGGGGAGCTGGAATACTTAGCAATAGATAAAAATATTGATATTATTGGTATCACTGAAACCTGGTGGACGGATGATAACCAATGGGATACAGTTATCCCAGGCTACAAACTGTACAGGAAGGATAGGAAGGGGCAAACAGGAGGTGGTGTAGCCTTGTATGTCAAAGAAGTGATAAAATCGTATGAATTGGAATATCTAGGTGATTTGGAGTCACCATTAGAAACTCTGTGGGTAAGAGTACCAGGCCACAAGGATGGTCTAACAGTAGGCATATACTATCGGCCTCCGACCCAAACTCTTGAGGGAGACTGGCAGTTGGAGAATGTTGTAAAGGAGGCATCCAGGAAGGGAAGCCTGGTTATAATGGGGGACTTCAATTACCCTCACATAGACTGGGTGAACTGTTGTTCAGCACACGATAAAGAGATAAAGTTCCTAGATATGCTCAATGATTGTTCCCTGGGACAGATGGTTGAAGACCCAACTAGAGGTACAAGAATCCTTGACTTGATCCTGAGTAATACTCAGGATCTGGTGCAAGATGTTAATGTGACTGATCCAATAGGGAACAGTGACCACAACTCAATTATGTTTAACTTGATCATAGACCGCAAGTCACTGATAAAATCTAACACAGAGACCTTAAATTTTCAAAAAGGAAATTTCCCAAAGATGAGGAAACTAGTAAAAAAGAAACTGAAAGGGAAAATTGAGAGAGTCCAAACACTCCAAGAGGCATGGAGGCTGTTTACAAAAACAATAACAGAGGCTCAATTGGAATGCATACCCAAAAGGAAAAAGGGCACTGCCAGGTCCAAGAGGACTCCGATGTGGCTTACAGGAGCTGTTCGGGAAGTGATCAAGAGCAAGAAAAGCTCATTTAGAAGATGGAAGGCTTGTCCAAATGAGGACAGCAGGCAGAAACATAAATTCTGGCAGAACAAATGCAAGGCAACAATCAGGAAAGCAAAGCAAGACTTTGAGGAGCGTATAGCTAAAAATACTCAGAGAAATAACAAAGACTTCTTTAAGTACATTAGAAGTAAGAACCCAACTAGGAAGGCCATTGGACCATTAGATGACAATGGAAGGCAAGGGGTTATTAAAGCGGAAACAGAGATTGCAGAGAGACTCAATGAATTCTTTGCTTCAGTATTCACTGAAGAAGACAGAGACCACATGCCCAAAACAGAGCCTATCTTCGTAGGGAGGGAAACCGAAGAATTAAGCAAGATAGAAATAACCAGGGAGGAGGTCCTTGCATGTCTTGTTAAGCTAAACACTAACAAATCCCCAGGACCAGATGGCATCCATCCACGAGTTCTCAGGGAACTTAAAGATGAAATTGCTGATATCCTAGCCAAAATATATAATCTTTCCCTCAAATCAGGCTTTGTGCCTGATGACTGGAAGGTAGCGAATGTAACACCAATTTTCAAAAAAGGATCCAGGGGTGATCCAGGAAATTACCGGCCTGTCAGTTTGACATGTGTCCCAGGTAAAGTGATGGAAACCATCCTAAAAGATAGAATTAATAGGCACATAGAAGAGAAGGTGCTGCTAAAGGAGAGCCAACATGGCTTTTGCAAGGGCAAATCATGCCTCACTAATCTGTTGGAATTTTTTGAGAGTGTCAACAAGCATGTGGATAAGGGGGATCCAGTTGACATTGTTTATCTGGACTTTCAGAAGGCTTTTGACAAGGTCCCACACCAAAGGCTCTTGAATAAACTTACCAGTCATGGAATAAAGGGACAGGTCTTGTCCTGGATCAGCAACTGGCTAAGGGACAGGAAACAGAGGGTAGCACTAAATGGACACTTCTCCAAGTGGAGGGAAGTAAAGAGTGGGGTCCCCCAAGGTTCAGTACTGGGACCCCTGCTTTTCAACCTCTTCATAAATGATCTAGAGGTAGGAGTAAAAAGCAAGGTAGCCAAATTTGCTGATGACACTAAATTATACAGGGTAGTGAAAACTGTGAGAGATTGTGAAGAGCTCCAGAGGGATCTCTTGACACTGGGGGAGTGGGCAAAACAGTGGCAAATGAGCTTCAACATCAGTAAGTGCAGAGTGATGCATGTTGGGGCAAAAAACCCCAATTACATTTATAAACTGATGGGGTCTGAACTCTCTGCGACAAACCAGGAAAGGGACCTTGGTGTCCTGGTGGACAGCTCAATGAAGGTGTCAACCCAGTGTGCCTCAGCAGTGAAAAAAGCAAACTCAATGTTAGGGATCATTAGGAAGGGTATAGAAAATAAGTCAGCAAGTGTCATTTTGCCTCTTTATAAATCTATGGTGAGGCCCCATCTGGAATATTGTGTACAGTTCTGGTCGCCATACCTCCAGAAGGATATTATGGAGTTGGAGAAAGTACAGAGGAGGGCAACCAGAATGATTAGGGGACTGGAACACCTTCCTTACCATCTGAGGCTGCAACGGTTGGGCCTTTTCACTCTTGAACGACGGCGTCTAAGAGGTGACCTGATTGAAGTTTATAAAATCATGCACGGTGTGGACAAAGTAGATAAGGAAAAACTGTTTTCCCTATCGCACAACACTAGAACTAGGGGACACTCCATGAAACTTTTGGGTACTAGTTCTCAAACAAATAAGAGAAAGTACTTTTTCACCCAGAGGATTACTGGTCTATGGAACTCCCTGCCAGAAGAAGTGGTGACAGCTGTCAGTCTTGACAGCTTTAAGAAAGGATTAGACAAGTTCATGGAGGACAAGGGTATCAATGGCTATAATTATGGCTACCTAAGGACAACCTCCGGGTTGGAGAGATAGGCAGGATATCTCTCAATGCCATTTCCAGGGGATCCTAAGCAGGTGAGGGCATCTCCTTGGGAATACCCTGAAGGAAATGGTGAGCCACTGTGTGAGACAGAATGCTGGACTGGATGGGCTGTGGCCTGTTCCAGCAAGGCTGTTCTTATGTTCTTATGTTCTTATGTCTATTTGAATAGGGCTAGTGCAGCATAGTGTGACAGTGTGGTGAAGGATGATGGATCATGTCATTGTGTGCCATTAGCTGTATGCTTGTGTGAAACTGTTAATAAAGAGAGCTGCTGGGAGAAGGAGATGGAGAAGATGGAGAGGAGGGGAGAGAAGTCTCCGAAGTACCCAGCCAGCCCTACACAAATCTCATCTCTTCATTCTGCTGGTCAGAATCCTATATAGTAGGTCACTACAGTATGATATTATGAACCTCCATCCATAACTCTTCAGGCACTATGTCTATCAAATATCCCTTAAATCTATTCATCACCTCCACTGTATATTCCTTTGGGATGTTATCTAGGCCATACCTGTGTGTCCTAATTGTTTTCCCTATTTTCTTCAATCTAAGTCCTAATTTGGCAATCAGTAGTTCATGATCTGAGGCATAGTCTGCTCCAGGTCTTGTCTTTGCTTACTGTACAGAGATTCTCTATCTTTGGCTGCAGAGTATGTAATCAATCTGATTTCAATGTTGGCTATCTGGTGATGTCCATGTGTAGAGTCACCTCTTAGGTTGTTGGAAGATGCATCTAAGGAATAATGATGTGGTCTGAGCAGCATGAATTAGAAGTGATTTAGAACTTAAAAATGACTTCCAGCAATTGTGACTAGTCACAACCATAATAGTTTTTTATGTCATTGGTCATAGGAAAATACAATACCTAGACATTGTCTGCCCACCCACCAGTGTGGTTCTCCTGATGCTTAGGGCTAAATCCAAATAGAAGTCTTAAAAATGCAGTAGTCTGTTTGAATTTAGAGTACCTGCATGAGTGTTGATTGAGTAAAGTTGTCAGGCGGTTTTTTGAAATATATTTTGGTGTTTTCTTGATCCTTTGCTTTTTCCAGAAGGACTCAGACAGAACTAATCTAAACTTGATAGTAAGTAATATTTTCCTTTATTATATAATTTAATATTTAGCATTTTAAAACAGACTCTTTGCTAATGAAAGCCAAAACTAAATGATACTCTTTGCACATCATTAGAACTTTATGAACAAGCCAAAACTGTCTGTGTACTGTTACAGGAGTTTGTGTCACTCTATGTGATAAAAAGTAGCATGCTTTTTAGTGCTTATTCTTTGGGATGTTAAACGTTTTTATTTAAAAGATAGATTGCTGAGGCATGGTGCTTGGAATGATATACAGACCTACAGGGGAAATGTTAAAGACACATGGATGCATGAGAGCACAATGGTCCATTTTTTGTTCCGCCACATGCAACATTAGCAATTTTTAAAAAGGAGTGTATGCAGAAGAAAAATTGATTTTCTGCAACCCTCCCATACATTTTGCCCCATATTTTACTACAAAACCTATGTGTTTTGCATTAATAATCCTGTATTTTATACCTGTGTGAGTTAGGCTTATACATAAGGTGCCATAATTATCTCCCACAAAACCAGAACAGAAGTATACCTGACAAAAATGGGCGGGTTATCTACAAAATAGCCTTTTTAAAAACAAACATAATATAATGTCAGCTATAAAACACTTTGACATCAAATATATCAGAGTCAAGTTCAGCGTCTTAGTCACTAAGTCACTGCAGCAGATAATATACATTATTGTAGTTATTCTTTGTTTGTTATTAGTCTCTTTACTTTGTTATTTTTTTAAAAAAATATATATATTCCAACATGAAAAGAAATCACAGAAAGAAGTTACTTTCTTCCATGCAATATTGTGGAGAAGCACAAGCTACTTTAAGGAACCGGTCAGTTTTAACATGTATGTTACCAAGTTAAGAGATGTTCGGGACAGATTTTGTAAGCGAGCCAAGTGTAAGGAAGCCCACACAAAAACATCCTTCCTAATGTTACACTTTATCACGAGAGCCGCACTGGTGGGAGGTGAAGGCTCAGAAAGAGATGAGATGAGAGGCAAGCCACGTGCCTCCTAAGCCATCTGTTGTGTATGTACAATTCCAATTCCAATTTTAATTTGTACCCCGCCCCACTCAGCACGTGGCCGACTCTGGGCGGCATTACAACATAACTGAAAATACAATATACAGTGAAAAATACAAGCAAAATTGATATCTATATAAGCACAATATGCAATATAATACACATTACAATAAAATAAACAATCCCTAAACTATGCCAAAATAAATAAAATAAAGTACAGTATTATATTTTATGAACAGGGCTACAGTAAAATTATACAAAATTCACACTTACAAGGTTTACAAAGCAACTACATATCATATAAAAATGCTATTTAAATACTAATGCTGACAAAATTAGATAAACATTATCCTTGGCTACTAAGTGTCCCCGAATGGAGCCCCCACTGTTCAATGCCCATAGACGGAGCCCCATGGCTCAGAAACGACCATGAACGGAGCCAAGGCTCAAATGTCCTCATGTCCCTCACCGAGGATGCGGCACAGCTGGTTTCTCCCACCTCACCTGACCAACCGGGCCAGGGAAGGGAGCTGAGGTGGTAAGGGCAGCTGCGCTCCAACCTCCCCTGACCAGCGGGGCCAGGGGAGGGAGCCGAGATGCGGCGGCGGCTCCGGAACGCCAACGGCGGCAGCTTTTTCAGGGCTCCGCCACGGTGATGCAGGGCAGCTGCGCTCCAACCTCCCCTGACCAGCGGGGCCAGGGGAGGGAGCCGAGATGCGGCGGCGGCTCCGGAACGCCAATGGTGGCAGCTTTTTCAGGGCTCCGCCACGGTGATGCAGGGCAGCTGCGCTCCAACCTCCCCTGACCAGCGGGGCCAGGGGAGGGAGCCGAGATGCGGCGGCGGCTCCGGAACGCCAACGGCGGCAGCTTTTTCAGGGCTCCGCCACGGTGATGCAGGGCAGCTGCACTCCAACCTCCCCTGACCAGCGGGGATGTTGCTTGATATGTATGTACATTGTCTCTGTAACCCCGGCTGCTGCCGCCGCGCAAACGATAGTGACGCACAAGGGGGCGTTTAAGGTAACGCGCCTTCAGTTTGGCGTGAATTCGGCCCCCGGAATTTTTCAATCCCTCATGGAACGCCTTTTAAAGGGGCTTCCAGGCGTCCTCCCATACTTCGACGACGTGTTGATAACGGCGGGGAGCGAATTAGAGTTGGCAAAGAGGCTAGATGGGGTCCTTTCAGTGTTCGAGAGGGCAGGCCTTCGACTGAGGAGGGACAAATGCGTATTCTTTGCGAGGGAGGTTGAGTTTCTAGGCTTTAAGATAACCCCGGACGGGATCAAACCCTCTGAGTCAAAGGTTGCAGCTGTGAAGAACGCCCCTCGCCCCACTGCAAAACCGGAGCTACAGTCATTTCTAGGGCTCCTAAATTTTTATCATACCTTCCTGCCTCGGAAGGCATCGGTCGCGGAGCCACTGCATGCGCTGCTCAAAAAGGACGCGGCTTGGCGGTGGGGGGACAGGCAGGAGAGAGCATTCAAGGAGCTTAAGGCACTCCTGTCTTCGGACGCTGTCCTGACCCATTTCGACCCGAAAAAACCAGTGGTCCTGTGCCACGTGTTGGAAAGCGGGAGGGAAGCCCCGGTAGCGTACTACTCCAGGTCCCTCTCAAAGGCCGAGCGCAATTACGCGCAAACTGATAGGGAGGCCCTAGCCATCATCGCCGGAACGAAAAAGTTCCATGACTTTTTATACGGCCGTGAGTTTACGGTAGTGACCGATCACAAACCACTTTTGGGGATCTTCACTACCGGCAAACCCACACCGCAAATACTATCCCCCAGAATGCTGCGTTGGGCCATTTTCCTCAATGCCTACCAGTATGAGCTGGTCTATCGCCCAGGGAAGGAGATCTCCCATGCGGACGCACTGTCCCGATCTCCCCTCCCAAGTGTAGGGGACCCCACATGCGAGGTAGAGCAGGATCACCAAGTCCTACTGATCGAGTCTCTCGACTCACCCCCCATTGTCCCGGCCGACCTCGCCAAAGCCACGGCGGGCGACAAGATGCTGGCCCAAGTTAGTTCCTGGGTTCGGAAGGGCTGGCCCACGACTCCCCCCGATGAAGAGTTCAGGCCATTTTTTAGGCGCAGAGTAGAGCTGTCGCTGGAAAGGGGCTGCTTACTCTGGGGGCAGCGGGTAGTTATCCCAGAGAAGCTGAGGGCCAAGGTACTGAAACTACTGCACACCAGTCACCCCGGGATCGTGCGCTCCAAGGCCCTGGCCAGGAGTTTCTTTTGGTGGCCCCAGATAGACGGGGACATAGAGCGTTTAGTGGGCACGTGTGAGAGCTGCCAGGGCTCTCGGCCCGGGGAGTCCCGGTTACCCCATAGGGAATGGGACACGGCCCGCGGGCCATGGTCCCGGATCCATGTCGACTTCGCTGGCCCCTTCCGCGGGTCCATGTTTCTACTGGTAGTCGACTCCTACTCCAAGTGGTTGGAGGTAATCCCTATGAACAGCACCTCCTCCGCCGCAACCATCAAGCAGTTGCGCAAGCTTTTTGCCTGTTTCGCCCTGCCAGACATCCTTGCAAGCGATAACGCTAGTACCTTCACGTCTGCAGAATTCAAGTCGTTCATTGAGCGGAACGCCATAAGGCACATTACCGCTGCCCCGTTTCACCCCGCCACAAACGGTCAGGTAGAGCGCCAAGTGCGCACTACGAAAGACGCACTGCGGCGCATGGGCCCCGGTGAGTTGAACCTTCATTTGTGTCAGTTTCTCATCTGCTACAGGACAACCCCCCTAGCTTCAGGATTTTCCCCAGCCGAACTCCTCATGAGGAGGCGCCCGGTAACACTTTTTGACCGGATGGATCCATCCAGGGTGGAGGATGAAGGGAGAAACATAAACGTAGGGGGAGGGAGCTCCAAAAGTTTTTCGGCAGGGGACCCAGTTCACTGCAGGAATTACGCGGCGTCAGGGCCAGCGTGGGTCCCAGGGACAGTCATCGAGCAGACGGGGCCAGTGTCCTACAGGGTCGAGACTAGCTCGGGTCTACTCTGGAGGAGGCACGCCGACCAACTCAGAAGGAAGGTCACTAGTGAAGGGGTTTCAGCATTAGGGTCCTCCCCCACCCGCATTACCCAAGGGGGAGACACGGCGGAACCCGGGGATACAAATGCATATCCTCGGTTCTCAGCCACAGAGGAGGATACTTTGGAAGAGAGGGATCAGTTTGATGATGATTATGAGTTACGGTACCAGGGGGGTGTAGCAGAGTGGTCCCCCACCCGTCCTAGCGAAAAGAGGGGTTTCAGTTCAGCCCCTGGTACCTCCAGTCCCCCCAGTCCTTTTGTGTTAGAATATACCATAGCTCCAGCTCCCCGGAGACCAACACCCCCAAGGCAGGCATTGGGGGGGAGTCCAACCACCACAGTCCCCGGAACTCCCAGGCAGGGAACGGGGGGTGGCGAGACCACGAGGGTCTCTTCGTTGGTCCCGAGATTCGTGCTGGGGGGGACCCCTAGCTCCTCAAGCAGTAGGCAGGAGTTCACTTCCCAACTGTTCATTCCATTCCCATCCCCCAATGCAAGGTTACCACAGAGCCCACACCAAGCCACTAACGAGTCCCCCCTTTCCGTTGCAGGACAGGACTCCGCAGAGCCAGGCTCCCCTGTGTTAGGCCATGCGGCCGCTCGCCCCAGGCGCACGTGCGGCAAGCCACAATGGTTGAGGGACTTCGTCCCATCCTAGGGGGGAGGGATGTTGTGTATGTACAATGTTGCTTGATATGTATGTACATTGTCGCTTTAAGAAATGTATGAATGTAACCTGGCCACAATCACAATGTAACCCAGCTGTTAAAGGAACACGAGCAAGCTGCCTATAGAGGGCAGCTGCGAGTGTTCAACTCACATGGTTATCATTCCTCAAATCACCTGCAGCCGCGGGAACTCCCCGCAATAGCAAACTACTACCGATCCACCACCGAAGATGGGCATGACCCGGATGACGTCACGCCGGTAGCAGCCAATGAGCTACCATGCAGCCAGATTCAAATGTATTGTACTACTGTATATAATGTGAGGTATCTCCGCCATTACCACATGTTCGTTCTGATCATCAACCAATAAACCTGTGTTAGTCCTTACTGCGACTCCTTCTATGTCTCCTGGAAAAGACACTAAACCATCCTTGTTTGATAGTGAGAGTTTGAAAATCCATGACTTTAACAAGATTTTTATTAAAGCGGTTGGGACAATTTTCCAACCTTGAATCCAGAACAATCCTGGTTTTCTGGAACATATGGCAACCCTACATGTACAAAATAGAAAATCTTAGTGCAGAAACCAAACCTGTGGATTTATCACAAGAAAATCCCATCCCATACAAATATCCCACCCTCTTAATATCATCCAGTGGAAAGAAGAAGAAAAAATTCACATATTTTATTTCCACCTTTAAGCATGAAATAAAGGATTTATATCCTTATTACTGAGTTTGGGAAAGTTATATTCTGGTCAGATGTGCTGCAAGGAGGGTTCAATTGGCCATAGTCCTAAAAAGTCTTATTTCAAACATTTTTCCAACCGAGAAAGAACATGAAGCTCAGCTGCACAGTATACATTTGATGCCATGTATAATTTAGTCCTTGATGAGGCTAATTTCACAGAGTGGGTGAGGAAAAATGTGCAATAGCCTGGCAAGATGGACAATAGGAGGCTGGTTGGCTCTTTGAATGGAGAAGGATAATGAGCAATTATCTGGCACCATGCACAAAGACAATTTGCCCCAGTATTTGAATGAGAAATTCTCTGGTGAAGTAGCTTGGAATTATGCACAATAGTAAGCTGTTGAGACTAGAAGTGTTTGCTGAAGTGTTGTGAAACCCCATGCACAGAACTGTGCCACTATCCTACCACTGTGAAAATTAGGCATGTGGTTCAGTGAATGACAGGTCAGTTCTCCCAATTGCAGCTCACAACTCCCGCTGAGTTCATTGTGAAATGAATAATTTATTAAATTCTTCTCCAGGTTGTACAAAGTATCCGGATTCTTCAAGACAAATATGAACAACTCCCATTTCCCTTTGGAAGGAAGTTGACAATGGAAAAAACAAAGTTAATTCACAGGGAGGCTGCTGGCTTGGCTGTAAGTTCCACTACAGGAACCATCAATCTATAAACCTCCCAGAGAATCTATTGATTTTGGAAGAATTTGTGAAGTAGTTAATGCTCTATATCTATAGGTTTCCCTTGTTCGAAAGCAAGTCATATCTTATTCTAGGGTCCAGTGCTCATCTCCTTTAGAAAGAATTTGGGAATCTGCCAATGTGATCACAGATCACTGTTTCCCTAATCTCACGACTACCAGTATTATCTAACTCTGTGGAAGAAAATTATTGACCTGGTAAAAGCACTTCCTTTCTCCCATTTTAGGGATAATTGAGCTTCTATAGCAGGGTTTCCTCAACCTTGGGCCCCCAGACATTCTTGGACTTCAATTCCCAGAAGACCTGATCAGCAGGTATGTGACTTGGGCTTCTGGTAAATGAGGTCCAATAACACATGAGGGCCTAAGGTTGAGAACCCCACTCTATGATGTCAGAATTTGTAGCTCCTCCTCTTGGTCCTGCAGGACTGGAGCCCTCAGCCTAGAAACAGCTCTGGGTCTTGCAGAACTGGACCCTCACCCTGGTGTAACTGCTGAACCTCCACCTCAGAGTCCTGGGAAATGTTTTTCATCAACTCCATCTGGAGACCCTGGGTGGCTTAGCTAGATTAGAACTGGCCCTTCCTACTAGAAGACTTGCAGTTGCTTGGCTCCTGGATTGCTTGCCTTCCTCCTAGTTTCTGCTCCAGAAGATCTCCTGCCTTGCTCCTGGTCCTGAAGACTTCTTGTTCTGGTCCTGTGGACTGTTGTTTTGCCTTGCCTGGATCCTTGCTCCTGGAATTCCCCCCTTGCCTTGCTCCAGCCCCTGAGGATTCTCAGCTGTGACTATTCTCTTGGTTGCCTGGCTTCTGGCTCATTTGGACTTCATCTTTGTCATACACTATTGTAGACTGGACTAATCCTGCATCTCTGGTTTCATTTGGACTTGGACTCTGGATTGAGATTTTGTTATTGTTTCAGTCTGTTACCTGATTGTCCTGGGTCCTTGTGTTTGTGTTGCCTACCTGCTGCTCATTCCTCAGACATGTCCATGGAACATATAGGGAGAGTATATTCCTTGTGAGTATACCTTTTTTTGCTCCCATGATAAAAAATTCCTTGCAAATTAAGTCTGTATTTACCTCTCAAATTAATCTCATGTGTTGTCTGCCAGTGGCCAATTGCAAGAATGAGGCATACAAGACTGAAAAACAAGGAAGTGAAGAAAAATGTGTGTAATGATAAATAGGCTGTTTAGCATTTAAGAAAGCCTAACTTTTAACCATGTGCGAATCATAATCTCATTTGACTCTCAGTGTGTGCTTTTTCATTACTGAATTCACACATATACTGTAATTTGCTTAAAGATACTTTGGTCTAGTAGCCTCAAACAGCACATAAGAAGGTAGTGAGGAAGCTATAGGTCAGTGCTAGAGGCAGGCAGTATGTTTGTCATGCATTCTGCACTATTCTCCCTGCCCCACTCAGCCATCTTGCTTCCCTATGGTGTGATGAAGGGCATTGTTCAGTTCACCAGGGTGGAGAGTAGGTCTCAACTACCAGTCAAATCAGCATGTGTGCATGGAATGAAAGAGATGCCACTTTGTCATGTTTTTCCACCTCAGGCAAGAAAAATACTTTGGCTGGCCATGCCCTCACATCACAAAGACTAGAGCTATTCCTCATCACAGCAGGCTAATCTGACCTCCAAGAAGATTCCTCTATGGCCTCATGCATTTTAGTCCTTTAAATCCATAATGCTCTGATCCATTTGCCCAATTCTAAGTGTTTCTTGGCTGAAGCAATACCTCTTGTATCTGGATCATAAATCTTAGTTGCTTGGCAGCCTCATCCTCTGAATTAACTTTTTGCTGCAGCAGAATAAGTAAAGGTTCCCAAAGTGCAAGCCAAAGACAAATTCAATTCTGACTCTGCTTGCCAGACTTTCCTGGGCTGTATTCTTCTGACCCTTGGTAGTTTTTTTACCAGCTCACAACCATTTTTCTTTCTAATTGGGGAGAGGTTAACAGAAGGAGAAATAGGAGAAAGATGGAGTATATGTCTGTGGGGACATAAAAAAGGATGTATGATACATGGCCAATAATAAAAAAATTAAAATGTTCCAAACCTCTCACCAACATAAAAGTGAATCCTTTTAAAGACAGAACACAAGAGAGGGTGGAAGCATAACAGGGGGAAGTTAACATTTTCAGATTACAGCATCAACTGTAGTTAAATCCTAAATTCAAATAAATCTTTAGATATCCTGTGTAGTATAGTGTTGTGGATACTAGGACTCTGTAGACTAACGTTCAAATTCCCATTTTGCCATGGAGAGTCACTGGAAATAGAACTGGTAAAACCACTCCTTAAATATCTCAGTCACCTTGAAAGCCCTATTAGGGTTGCTATCAGTTGGTTCCTAATAATGTACTAATAAATCTTTTGTCTGAAAAGGCTGAAGAGTATAATTCTATAACAGGGATGAGAGTAAGGAAAACAGGACCTAAGCAGGGAGATCCTTGGTTTGTTGGGTTTTATTTTGCCTTGCATCATCTAAGAATCCTGATGGTATAAGAAAAACTACAGAAAGAAAATGACAGCTATCAATCCACTTCTAAAGTTGTATGCTGAAATGAAGACATATGTTTGAGCACACAAGTATGTGAGGGAGCTGGAGGAAATCTGAGTCAGAGCAGATATGGGATTTTGGGCAGAAAGACTGTGACTTTTGTTTATTTATCATTCTCAAAACAAATACTCACAGATTGCTTTAACCCAGGGGTGGCCAACCTTGGTGCCCCAGGTGTTCTTGGACTTCAATTACCAGAAGCACAAGTTAGCACACTTGCTGATCAGGGCTTCTGGGATTTGAAGTCCAAGAACACCAGGGGAACCAAGGTCGGACACTTCTGCTTTAACCCTAATAAGTTCATTTCTGACTCTAGATGGCAAATGGGGGTGGATGGTCTATGACACCAAAAAAGAAAAGGTCCAACAGCATGAGTGCCAGGGGCCTGGTTGATGATGCATTATCACTGCCAAAGCTGGACAGGAATGAAGCCTGCATTGTTTCATGTCCTACCTCCTTGCCATACCACTCAAAACTGATTGGCTGGTTTGAACATGTGCTCTGACATTTTTCCTAGAGCCATGAATACCAACATGAAGCACATGCCTCACAGGGGGCTAATTTGATGTTTAAGGGGAGGGCAAATCAAGAATGAGTTATTAACATTGTATAGCCTTTTAGCCTTCCTCCACATGAATAGAAATTCACTTTTGAATAATAAGAATTATATGTCACAGAGGGGTGTCATCAGGATTTTAGAGATGATTAGGTGGAGCATGGCCAAAAAAGGTTGAGAACCACTGATACAGAGGAATTCTGTGACAATGTGCTACTGTAACTTATACTGATTCCCTCACACAAGTAAAAATTAGTTATATAAGTGTAGTGTTCAAGGAATGAAGAAGCAGACGAATGAAGTAGTGAAATTCAGCTCTTTATTAGTGGGGTTTGAACACAGTTTGGATGGGGCAAAACTCGGACTTGTATACATTATAAACAGTAACAGTAACAATAATACAACAAGCCCATTGGCTAACAGAGTGTGCACATTTTTCAATCCACTTATTTGCATAAGAATAGATACATGAGAAAAGATACATTCCACTCCTGTCAGATTCTAATTTGCGCGCCATATTGAAATTTTGCGAGACTACGCTGTCTGGCGTAGCTGTCAAACAGGGATGCTGTTTTGACAGCTAGGAAAGCACGGGAACATGCCGGTTTGAATTGCCTTGACAGTTAAGCACAGTTAACATACATAACATTCTTCCCCCTAGGTAAAAACAAAATCCTTTAACCAGGATGGTAGTCTAGTGTTGTGTTCTGTAAAGCTGTGCCTTTAACAATGTACCTAGCCATGTGGTAACAATGTAACCTTTCTGTGTGCAACATTATAACCTTCAGCTGTATCAATGTAAACCTGATAAGGGGACGCGAGCTAGTGACCACTAGATGGCAATAGCGAGAGTCCAGCTCTCATGGCTCAGATTCACCTGGATCAGCAGCGCGGGAAGATTCCCGCCACCCCTTCACCTGGACAAGAAGGGCGTGACCTTCTACGACGTCACGCAGGCAGCAACCAATAGTCTGTCGACGAGCCACGTTCAAATGTATAGCCAGCTGTATATATTGAGCTACCCATCCGCCATTACCACATGTTCCTCCGGATCATCATGCAATAAACCTGTGTTAAGCCAACCTTTCGGCTGTTTCATTGTCTTTGGTCCCTTACACTAAATTGGCGACGAAGGGGGGATCATGGCAGCCCACGGGACCAAGACATGCGCCGGTTTCGAGATCAGGAAACCAGGCGACTGGGAGATCTTCGAAATGGACTTCCAGGCAGCACTGATTGAGTCCGAAGTCACGGAAGAGGCAAAGAAAAGGGCCATCTTCACCAGGATGCTCGGACAAGAAACCAAAAGGACCTTGGTAGACCTGATCGCACCGAGGAGGGTGAGCGAATTCAAGGCCAAAGAACTCATGCAGATGCTGCGTGAGCACGTCCGGCCCGCCACGGCGATGTTTCCCGCTCGGAGTGCGTTCTGGAGGCGGGTCCAAGCGCCCGGGGAGACGGTCGCCGCATTCGTGGCGGCCCTGTGGCTGGCGGCCGGCCCGTGCAAATGGGAGAATGTCGAAATCACCCTCCGGGACTGTGTGCTGTGCGGCCTGAACGACGCCGAAACCCAGCGCACATTAATGAACCAAGAGCCGCCTCCCACGTTGCAGGAGGTCATCAGAGCGGCACAGGCCGCGGAAGCTACAAAGGCTGGGGTACAAGAACTCCAGGAGTGGCGGCCGAGGTTGAGCAAGGCAGAGACTCCGGTGCATGCAGCCCGGCGAGCTTCGAGGTCGTCCGCAGAGAGCAGCGACGACGAGGACGTCTGGAGGGTCCGGAAAGAGAGCCGGTGGTGCGACGGCTGTGGAGCGGCCCACGACCACGTAAAATGCCCGTTTCGGAAGGCCGAGTGTCACAACTGCGGCTGCTGCGGGCACATCGCCAAGGTATGCAGGAAGAGGCGCGAGACCCGGAGAAGCTCGGCAGACCGTTCCGCGGGACAAGACCGCTCAACGAGACCCAAGGACGGCGCTCAGGCCACGCGGAAGCAGGACGGCATGGGCCGCATCTCCGACGGCAGCGAGGACGACGCCCCAGTATTCAGCGTGTCCGTAGGACACCCCCGCTACTTTGTTGAGGTACTAGTTCAAGGGGTTCCCATTAGAATGGAAATTGACTCGGGGTCCTCATATTCAATCATTTCCCAGAGGGAGTTCTTGAGAATTGCCCCCCACAGGCGACCCAAGCTCAAAGCGTTGAGGTCCACACTACGGGACGTGCAAGGGAACAGCATTCCAGTGTTGGGGGTTGGAGAATTTCAGGCTAAATTCAAGAAGCACGCCGCGTCTCTCCCTCTAGTCATGCTTAAAGGGGGAGAGTGCAGCCTCCTCGGGACTCAATGGTTTCAGCCCCTGGGTTTGTTTATTGGGGGGGTGCACGCCGTTGGGATGCACGCCGTTGGGACTGACCCGATTCAGGAGGTGTGCGAGGCGCACCCCGAAGTTTTCAAAAAGGGACTGGGGAAATTCAAGGGACCCCCAGTGACATTCGACCTGGACCCGGAGGTCCGCCCAATTCGACTCAAACCACGCCGGGTGCCGTTCGCACTCAAGGACAAGATAGAGGCGGAACTGGACAAATTGGTGGGCCAGGGAATCCTTGTGCCTGTTGATTCTGCAGAGTGGGAAACTCCAATTGTAACCGCACTAAAGGCCAATGGGGAGGTCCGCATATGCGCCGATTACAAGTACACCATCAACAAGGCGATCCGCCCGAATGCGTATCCGGTGCCGGTAGTCAGCCATCTGCTGGCCAGGTTACACGAGGGAAAGTGTTTCGCTAAGCTCGACTTAGCACAGGCCTACCAGCAGCTTACGGTGTCCCCTGCCGCAGCTGCTGCGCAGACCATAGTCACCCATAAGGGGGCGTTCCAGGTGACGCGCCTTCAGTTCGGCGTAAATTCGGCGCCTGGAATTTTCCAGTCACTCGTGGAACGCCTCCTGAAGGGGCTAGAGGGGGTGTTGCCTTATTTTGATGACGTGTTAATAACGGGGGGGGGGAGTCGGGTCGAATTGACCAAGAGGTTGGGGAAGGTCCTGACAATATTCGAAAAAGCGGGGTTGAGACTGCGAAAGGACAAATGCGTCTTCTTCGCGACCGAGGTTGAGTTCCTAGGGTTTTGTGTGACTCCTGAGGGGATAAAACCATCCAAATCCAAGGTGGCCGCCATTAAGAAAGCCCCCCGCCCCACCTCCAAGCCCGAGCTGCAGTCGTTCCTAGGGCTGCTCAACTTTTACCACTCCTTCCTCCCCCGGAAGGCAGCTGTGGCTGAACCGCTACACAAACTGCTAAAAAAAGACCAGGCATGGAAGTGGGGCGATGACCAAGAAAGGGCATTTAGTGAACTAAAACGTCTCCTAGCGTCTGATGCCATACTGACCCATTTCAACCCCAAACGCCCGGTAGTCCTGACCTGTGATGCATCCCCGGTGGGGGTGGGGGCAGTGCTGTGCCACGTGCTGGAAGACGGAAGGGAGGCCCCGATAGCATTTTACTCCAGGTCCCTGTCCCAAGCGGAGAGAAATTACGCACAGACAGACAGGGAGGCACTAGCGATAGTTGCGGGGACGAAAAAATTTCACGATTTTCTGTATGGCCGCCCCTTCACCATTGTAACGGACCACAAGCCCCTGCTAGGCATTTTTACCGCAGATAAGCCCACGCCACAGATCCTGTCCCCGAGGATGCTCAGGTGGGCTATTTTTCTCAACGCGTACCAGCACGCGTTGGTCTACCGGCCCGGGAAGGAGATCAGCCATGCGGACGCCCTATCAAGGTCTCCCCTCCCCCTGACGCCCAGTCAGGTGAGCAAGGGGGAGCGAGACCATCAGGTTCTTATGATAGAGGTGCTGGATTCGCCCCCCGTAATGCCCGCCGACATTGCCAAAGCGACAGAGAAGGACAAGACGTTAGCGGCAGTTAGCTCCTGGGTGCAGAAAGGGTGGCCGGCATCCTCCCCAGCGGAGGAGTTCGCCCCATTTTTCAGGAAAAAGTTAGAGCTGTCCCTAGAGAGGGGGTGCCTCTTGTGGGGCAGCGGGTGGTGATTCCCACTTCCCTTCGGCCGCGGGTGCTCAAACTGCTGCACGTCAGCCACCCCGGCATCGTGCGATCCAAAGCGCTGGCCCGGAGTTACTTCTGGTGGCCCCAGTTGGACGCCGACATCGAGCACATGGTCAGCACTTGTGAAAGTTGCCAATGCTCCAGACCAGAGGAGGCCCGCCTTCCCCACAGGGAGTGGGACATGGCTAAGGGGCCGTGGTCCTGGGTGCACATTGATTTCGTGGGCCCGTTCAGAGGCACCCTGTTTCTTCTTGTCGTGGACGCCTTCTCCAAGTGGTTGGAGGTTATCCCAGTCACGAGCACCTCCTCAGCCCAGACCATTAAGCATTTGCGGAGGCTCTTTTCCACGTTCGGCATACCCGACACATTAATTAGCGACAACGCTAGTTGTTTCACGTCCTCCGAGTTTAGGGCATTCATGGAGATTAACGCCGTTCGGCATATCACCTCCGCCCCGTTTCACCCTGCCACCAATGGTCAAGTGGAGCGCCTCGTCCGCACCACGAAGGATGCGTTGCGGCGCATGGGCCCCGGGGATCTGAACCTACAAGTGTGTCAGTTTCTGCTAGGGTACAGGGTGACCCCGTTGGCGTCAGGATACTCCCCCGCAGAGCTCTTAATGCGTAGGAAACTGACCACCATCCTTATGAGGCTAGACCCCACGAGGGTAGAGGACAAGGGAAGGAACATTGGGCTAGAGGCCACAAAGAGTTTCAGTGTAGGCGCCCCCATGCATTGCAGGAATTACGCCAGCACGGGCCCAGCCTGGGTACCGGGCGTAGTTGTGGAGCAAACCGGCCCCGTGTCGTACCGCGTGGAGACCAGCACAGGGCTACTGTGGAGGCGGCACGCGGACCAGCTCCCACGCAGGGTCCCCGATGAGCAGGGCGCAGACCAAACAGAGGAAAAATCAGCGTTAGGGTTCTCCCCCACCCGTTCAGCCCAAGGGGGAGGAAAAGGGGGCCGCGGGCCCCCACCAAGGGGGGAGGAGGAAAGGGGGGATGTTCTCGTAGATATCCTGGGGGATTTTTCTGAGGAGGAGGAACCCGACCCCATACATATCTCGCGGAATTCCCCCACAAATGCGGATACCCCAACTGAGTTAGAATTTGATTTTCAGAACCGGGGGAGTTTTTCGGAGTGGTCCCCCACCCGTCCAAGCGAGAAGAGGGGTTTTTCGTTAGCCCCGATCGCCCCCGGTCTGCCCACAATGAAGTTTTTCCCTTCCCCTAAGGCCGCCAAACCGCGGCAAGCCACTAACGAGTCTCCCTCTCCCATTACAGGACAAGGGACCAGGGAACAAAGAAGCAGTAGCACCCCCGGGGGGGGGGTCAGCCCTCATCACGGCCCAAACGCACGTGCAATAAGCCATCTTGGCTGAGAGACTTCATCTCATCCTAGGGGGGAGGGATGTTGTGTTCTGTAAAGCTGTGCCTTTAACAATGTACCTAGCCATGTGGTAACAATGTAACCTTTCTGTGTGCAACATTATAACTTTCAGCTGTATCAATGTAAACCTGATAAGGGGACGCGAGCTAGTGACCACTAGATGGCAATAGCGAGCGTCCAGCTCTCATGGCTCAGATTCACCTGGATCAGCAGCGCGGGAAGATTCCCGCCACCCCTTCACCTGGACAAGAAGGGCGTGACCTTCTACGACGTCACGCAGGCAGCAACCAATAGTCTGTCGACGAGCCACATTCAAATGTATAGCCAGCTGTATATATTGAGCTACCCATCCGCCATTACCACATGTTCCTCCGGATCATCATGCAATAAACCTGTGTTAAGCCAACCTTTCGGCTGTTTCATTGTCTTTGGTCCCTTACACTAAATCTAGTTTCCCTTCTGGGTCAGATGCTTGGCTGAGCCAGCTCAGGTGCTTGTAGGATGGGCGATCTGACTGGAGTGAGGGACTGACTAGAGGGAGATGATTGTAAACCCAAATTAAAGCCCCGTTTGTCAGATGGAGGAGCAGGGGATCGCTCAAAACCAAAATCTAATTCTATGGATGAATAAGACAACTTAGGGTCCCTCCTGTGTGTACTAAGAGTGGAGGGTGACTTTAAACAAAATTGGTCATCATCAATAAAGAAATCCAGAGTGCTAGGCTGGGACAGTGTAGGGGTACACATGGCCAGAGTAGGAGAGCATTCCACAATTTCCCCTTGAAATCGGTCCCTAGAACACACACCTGGGTCTAAGTTAGCTTGCTGTTGACTATTACCTCTGCCCACTGGGTTTAAATGGGTGGGGGCCAACCCTAACATTGAATGTCTGTATTCGTCCTGTGGGTCCAGTATTCTGGATCTCAATTGATCCACTTTCGATCTCGCAATCGGCTTCCCCGACCCCTGGCAGTGGAGAACGTGACAGGGCATCAGCACGGCTGATGGCCTTGTTGGGCCTGTACACCAAAGTAAAATCGTATGCATTTAGGAAAATTGCCCAAAGCAACATCCTTAGGGACAGAATTTGAGGTGTGGGCTTCCCGTTCACAAAGATTCCAAGGAGGGGCTTGTGGTCAGTTACGATGGTAAAAGGCCTTCCGTAAAAGTAATTGTGGAATTTCTTAGTGCCTGCCACGATTGCCAACACCTCCCTGTCTGTCTGAGTGCAATTTTTCTCAGGCTTTGAGAGCGAACGGGAATAGAATGCTACGGGGGCTTCCCTCCCGTCATTTAGTATGTGGCATAATACAGCTCCCATCCTCACAGGGGATGCATCACACACAAGTACAACTTCTTTGTTAGGATCAAAATAAGTTAATATAGCATCCGAAGATAGCAGCCTTCTAAGCTCTAGGAACGCTTTCTCCTGGCAATGGCCCCAGTGCCAAACAGTATCTTTCTTAAGAAGCCGATGTTTGGCAACTGAGGCTTTGAGATGGAGAAAAGTGTGATAGAAGTTTAACAATCCTAGAAATGATTGCAATTTGGCTTTACATTTCGGCCTGGGTGCATTCTGCATGGCCGTCACCTTGGTGTCAGAAGGCATGATACCTTGGTGTGTAATGCAGTACCCCAGGAACTCCACTTCCCATGCCAAAAACACACTTTTGTCTCTTCTGAGACCTAGACCAGCCCTCTCGAAACATGAGAGGACTCGATCGAGCCTGGCCGCTAGTTTGACGGTGTCCTTAGTGGTGATCAGGACATCCATGAAGGTTAGCGTCTTTCTAATCATGAGGTGACATTGAGCATCTTTGTCCAACATGCCGGCCAGCAGACTGTCCCGGAGTGCTTCTTCAATGTTGTCCCACTTGAATGGGGCAGCAGTAATGCGCAGTGCGGCAACATAGTCTGCAATGGATTCACTGGGTCACTGCTCTCTTCTGTGGAAGGCCACCCGGGCCAGGAAGATCGAGACCTCTGGCTGCAGGTGCCTCCTCAGTGTGCACATGATTTCTGCAAGAGGCACCACATTCACATCCCTTGGGAGAACGAGGTGGGTTGCCAGCTTAAGCGTCTCAGAACTGCACTGAGCGAGGAAACAGAAGCGCTTCTGGTTTCCGTCCGTGATCTTCTGCGAGGCCATTGCATGGCAGAACCGGCGTTCGTATGTTTCCCATTTCTCTGGACGCACTGGGTCAAATGGGCTGATGTTGCTGCCATGTGGGGACGCCATCCCATCCTCGTCGCCAGTTTAGTGTTGAAGGAATGAAGAAGCAGACAAATGAAGTAGTGAAATTCAGCTCTTTATTAGTGGGGTTTGAACACAGTTTGGATGGGGCACAACTTGGACTTATCTTAACCTATAAAATCAAGTGTTCACCGTTGGAATTGGCTATGGGCTGCTGTGCGTCGCCCTACTTACCCGTTCCCTCCCTTCGAGAGCACGGGCGAAGTGGCTACGCAGGTCAACGAATGGTTTAAAAAATCGCGATTGGGGCATCAGCCCCACCATTGGCAAGAAAGGGAAACAACTTCATTTCCCAAAAAGCATTGTGTTTCGCCGTGTTTCTCCCAGTGTCAGCCAATCAAGATGATAAAAACAACGGACTCAGTCTTTGTTTTACGAGCAGCAACCAATCAAAAGTAGCATTTCAAAACCTTGCCGAGCGACGGACGTCAGAAACTACAAGTCCCAGCGTCCTCCGTGCTGTGACCCCTCAGCCAATCAGGCTAAGGGACATGAGCATGGAGGAGGCTGGGAAAGCCAATGCGCCAACAACTTCCCTCCAGGAGGCACTTCGTCTCCCGGAGGGAAGCCATCCCCAGCTCATCGCGGTGGGCGGCTGGCCATGTCGGATCCTGGACTGCCTGCTTTTGGCGGCCCCCACCCAACCGGCGAGGACCTCGGCACCAGCTGAGAGGGAGAAAAGGCTGCGCCACAGAGGCATGGAAGGTGAGGGCCGGCACAGAAGGCTGCACTGGGGAAACGTACAGTACGAAAGGCCCAACTGGCAACGGGTAAGTGGGGCGGGGGAGAGGAGGGGAACGGGCCTGGGGAGCACGCCACCCACACAGGTCAAAGAGAAGAAAGGGGGAGAACGAACCAACCTCCTTCCCCCCAGTCTCAGTCCCCTGCCCCACTTACCTGTTGGCAGCTGGGCAATTCGTACTCTGCGCCTCCCCAGAGCGGCCTTCTATGCTGGACCACTCACCTTCCATGCCTCCATGGTGTGGCCTTTCCTCCCTCAATGCCGGTGCCAAGGCCTTCATCGGTGGGGTGTGGGCCACCAAAATCAAGCAGCCCAGCCAGCAAACGATGCTCCCGCCCGCCCAGCAAAGGCCTCCTGGGTGTCCTCACCAAGGCTTGGGGGGAGGAGGAAGAGCTCCTCCTCCCCCTGCAAAGCTTCAGCATGTGTGTGTGTGTGTGTGTGTGTGTGTGTGTGTGTGTGTGTGTGTGTGTGTGTGTGTGTGTGTGTGTGTGTGTGTGTCCTCACCGAGGCTTCAGGGGGGAGGAGGAAGAGGCCTTCCTCTTCCTGCAAAGCTTTGGCATGTGTGTGTGTGTCCTCACTGAGGCGTCAGGGGGGGAGGAGGAAGAGTCCCTCCTCCCCCTGCAAGGCTTTGGTGTGTGTGTGTGTGTGTGTGTGTGTGTGTGTGTGTGTGTGTGTGTGTGTGTGTGTGTGTGTGTGTGCGCTCACCAAGGCTTCGGGGGGGGATGAAGAGCCCATCCTCTCCCCATGGAGCTATGGCATGTGTGTGTGTATTGTGTGTGGGTGTGTTTGTGTTGTGTGTGTGGGTGTGTTGTGTGGGTGGTTGTGTTGTTTGTGTGGATGTGTTGTGTGTAGTTCTGTTGTTTGTGTTGTTTGTGTGGTTGTGTTGTGTGCGTGTATTGAGTGTGTGTGTGGTTATGTTGTGTGTGCTGTGTGTATTGTGTGTGTTGTTGTGTGTGTATTGAGTGAGTGTGTGGTTGTGTTGTGTGTGTGTTGTGTGTTGTGTGTGTGGGGTTGTGTGTGTGATTGTTTTGTATTTGTGTATTGAATGAGTGTGTGGTGATATTGTGTGTGCTGTATGTGTGTATTGAATGAGTGTGGTTGTGTTGTGTGTGCTGTGTGTGTATTTTGTGTGTGTGTATGTGTTGTGTGTGTGTGTATTGTGTGCGCGTGTGTGGTTGTGTTGCATGTATGCTTATATTGTGTGTATGTCTACCCCTCAAAACCACCCCAACCACAAGCACACATGTTATACCTGCCCGGCAGGGCAAAAAATGCTGATCTTAACCTATAAAACCAACCTATAAAACTTTACAAAGTTAAAAAAATAAAAATTTTACAAAAAACAACAAAGAATTCATTGTTTTATATAAAGCACAGGGGGAAAAATGCCCGGCAACGCCGGGCAAACTATGCTAGTATACACTATAAACAGTAACAGTAACAATAATACAACAAGCCCATTGGCTAACAGAGTGTGCACATTTTTCGATCCACTTATTTGCATAAGAATAGATACATGAGAAAAGATACATTCCGCTCCTGTCAGATTCTAATTTGCGCACCATATCGAAATCTCGTGAGACTACGCTGTCTGGTGAGATTTCGTAGCTGTCAAACAGGGACGCTGTTTTGACAGCTAGGAAAGTGCAGGAACATGGTGGTTTGAATCACCTTGACAGTTAAGCACAGTTAACATACATAACGATAATATAATAGGATTTTGACGGAAAATGAAAGAATTAGGGAAGATGATGTCTGAAAGATGCTGTCAGGTGGTACGCATGGCCTGCAGAAAAGGCAGTACTACCCTTTTTTGGTTCTTGGAGCACGTGATGGAGTGATCTAGCAACATGTGCCCACAGTCCATTGAATTCTGGTTCTTTGTTACCTGAGAGGAGAAAGTTTGCTCAAGCTGTTGAGTTTTCTTAAGCATGCTCTGCTACACATAGCTAGGACACAGTATTTCTCAATGGAAAATGAAGTGAAATTGTTGTTTCAAACATATTTCTTTAATGCTCCATATTGCAGCATCAACACATAAGAGTATACTGAACTTTTAAATTAACATGCCTTTTTAAAAAAAAGTTCAGAGAAATTGTTCCATAATTGCTGCTTTCAACCTCCTGGAGAGACTGCTTCCTTTTCTTTGAGAAGTTTTCATAATAAAAAGAGTTAAAGTAAATGTGAGAATCCATTCTGAATTCAGCTCTGTGGGAGTATAAAAACAATATAAACATTAGAAAAGTCTGAAGGTGTTATCTTAAGCATGCATAATGTCAGCATAACTATTGGGCAAAACTGCTCAATTAGCATTTCTAGCAATGGCTTGTTTATATTACCATTTATTTTCACATGTTTCCCAGATTGTATCTCTCCCCTTTAAAACACCATGGTAATAAAGGCTCTATTTACATACTATGAAAAAACTGGAGCCAATGAAGCATGTCATCTTCTGCTCCCAGTGATGTCAATAGGTTTAAAAAGGGAAGTGAACATTACAGTTGACATATTTCCCCATTTAACTTACTTTCAGTATTTACCTCCTTCCTGATGAATAACCAGAAAGCTACTTCATTAAAGAAGAAAATTCAATTTGCAGTTGTCTAATTAATCTGTTAAAGAATTGGTAATGAATGTAAAGTGCAAACTCCCTTGAGGGAAAGTTCAAATATTAATGATTGCATCCGAAATATGAAGTTTTAGATCTGTGCCTTAAAATATTTCATGATGTTAATTAGAAGACATTTCATGCATCTGATGAAATGTATGAAAGGCTCATTTAACCTCAGCCTCTCTTGGAATAGTTTATATCAGCGGAACTAGGAAAAACTGATTCTTGGGTCTCTTGAAGTTTGCCCCTCAAAAATTTGTCCTAGCAGGGTGTTCCATTCCTCTGCTGCAGTGTTTTGAAGGGGACCTGAAGGGAGAAGAAAATGCCATTGTGCCTGTACTTCATTGGATCTCTTCCAATGAAAGCATCTGTCACTAAATTGGGCAGCCTTTGAAGTGTTACCAGTCTTTGAAGTGTTAGGAAGTTTGTGTGACAAAACTCCCAAAGAAAACAAGCCAACTAAAAGCCCATTGATTAGAACAAAATTGTCAAGCTACACACTTTTCATTTGATAAGGTATATAAAAACACAGATGAAGCAATGGAAAACTGAACAACTTGTTATTCTTCAATTGTGCTCTAGTTTGCTGAAAAGGACGCTGCCACCACTGGCCTCGAGTGCTCCCTGACTCCCCCCGGAGCCCATGCCATCGGCCCGGGGAGGGGAGGCAGGTAGGAGCCGCCACCGCCGCTGTCTCCGCCTTCTGAGCCTCACCCACTCAGAGGGCTAAAAAGGACGCCGCCGTCACAGCCCTCGAGTGCTCCCTGCTTCCCCCCCATGCCATCGGCCCGGGGAGGGAAGGCAGGTGGGAGATGTCGCAGACCATCTTTGCCGACATCCTGAGATCCCCTCCCCCACCCCACACACTGCTGTCCAGGGCTTAAAGGCCATAGTGGCAGTAGGACCATCATTTCCCATTTGGATTTTTGAGTTACTGTGTATGTTGTACTTTGTATTAGTGGGACGATTATTGTATTTTGTATTTTGATTTGTAACTGTAATTGTATTGTATTTCTTACTGTATTTGTGTTGTAAGCCACCCTGAGTTGGCCTGTGTCGAGTAGGGTGGGATATAAGTTAACTTCTTCTTCTTCTTCTTCTTCTTCTTCTTCTTCTTCTTCTTCTTCTTATTATTATTATTATTATTATTATTATTATTATTATTATTATTATTATTATTATTATTATTAAGGCATGTTGTCTTATTTGGCCCAGAGTTCCCATAGGCACTGCGATCCCCAACTATTGATGCAGCCAATCTCCAGGACCAGGCTTGGAATGGGACTACAGTGTAACTTAAGCTGTATAACATTTTCATGTTTATAGCTGAAGCTGCAAGCTTATGGGCAGTTTAAATATCATCTATTTGGTGAATCTTGTATGAATGTTAGTACATTTTGTTCACTCTTGAACCTAGGAATTGTTATAGCCACTTCTTTCACTGTCCCAAACCAACCTTGGCTAAGGAGGTTATATTTCAGTGCAACAGTTTTCTGTGCCAGGAAATGTTGTGCAGACAAATATTTATCTTCCAGAGATGTGGCTGACGTGGGTGGGCAAATCTTGTTATAGATTGAGCTGCTACTTTCTTGGGCTCTGTTTCTGCTATAAATCTCTTTTTTTCCTCTTAACACCAGATGTTATGACTAGGAAAGGATAGGCTTGAGTTTTGGGAAGGACCGTTTGTGTCTAAACAAAAGACCCAAAACATTAAAGAGACTTTCATTCCTGTATTATTATTTTTTGGGTGACTGATGAGAGAGAAATGTTAATCACAAATGATTCATGTTTACAAAAGGAGGTAGGTGAGGTTTTGTTGTTTTTGTTCCCTTTCAGCAGAAATTTTGGATCTGTAAAAGGGCCAGGAACATAATGAATCTTTGCTCCAGTTGTTCCTTATGGACCGGATTACTATGTCTTGCTGCCTAGCAAACTTGAAGAAGAAAAGAGAAAGTACCAAGCAATGAGGGGATAGAAAGCTTTTGTATTTTATTATTTTTATGTGGGGGAGCTTTGATTGTATAATTTGCTTTTATTCGTTTCTGTGCTTGCTTTTCTTTTGTTTTTGGGAATGAAGGATGTGCTGATTTTGAAATTTTTGCTATTTTTCTGTGTGCTTGAATGCTTTACTTGTTTGATTTTTTTAAAACAATTTTTATTTGTTTAATTTACTATGCATTTATTCTGGAAAAGGTGTATATTTAGGTAGTTTTGGAGGGAGTTCTTCCGTGTCTAGGCCAGATGTGAAACTACCAAAATGAAGCCACCTTTTAGTGAGTCCATTCTGCAGTTCCTTTGGCCTGACTAGTGTGAGAAAGATTAGCCAGCAACACAAAGTTACAATTACCAGGGTATGCCGGATTGTGGTTAAAAAAAAATAACACAATCTTCGAGGAGGCTTTTTCTGTGTACCCATTTGGAGGAAGTGATTTGTTTGCTTCTCTGTGGTAATGTGTAGGCTGGGAGGAAGTTTGCCTGAGCTGAGCAAGCAAAGCAATAGGCCTACTATATAATTGATGATGATGATGATGATGATGATGATGATGATGATATAAACTGGTATATTTAGAAGTCTGATTATGATCTTTGTTTCCTATCTGTACTGTTACCTGATGATGATGATGATGTAAAGTAGTGTCTACACAGTCCAAATATGATTTCTTCTATCTCATGTCTGCTTTTGGAGTAAATTGATTTTTTGTTGCATTGTTTATGTTTTTTGGAGTAGTAATTTCAAAAGGTTCTTTAGGGCATTTGGAGTGCCAGAAATCACCAGTAAGGAAACATGAATGGTAAATCCAAAATAGATTTTTCTTTCTTTCGTGTAAATCAGAAGAGCTAGTATATGAAAAATAGGCTAATGAAAGAGGTACACACTGACATAACCCAAAATGGTGGAAAAGATGCAAAAAAAATTGCCATCCCTATTTGCATTCTGCCCTTTTTGTAATATTTTACTTAATTGTATAACTGTATCTTTAATAACTCAGAAGCATGAGTTGAGCATAGTTGCTACAGCATTGTCTGGTGTAATATGATGACCTTTCTGGATAATTTTATTACAAAAATGGACACGCACATCCAGTGAACCATACTCCAGTGTGGAGGATAGTTTAATTTTCTCAGGTTGTCCCAAGACATACTGTAGAAAAAGGTCTGTGAAGAAAGAAAAAATTAAGCAGGTAGTAGAAAACATAGTGCACTGTGTGAAGATTTTCTGTTATGGAAAACTGTCCCAGTCTTATGCTCAGAACTGATCTTTTGGATTTGCTGCCTGGGACAAGGGAGTATATGGCATTTCATGCCATTTTCTGGAGGCAAGACAATACTTCCTTTGTATGTGGGATGCATCAATGTGGCCTAGAGTCACAGGACAGATTTGTTGATCTACTTTTTGCAACTCAGCATCTGCTGAAGCAAGATGTAGCCTTGACAGCCCTTCCATTATGAGCAGTATAACCTATGTTGACTCGTACAGTCAACCTTAATTTAATTTCTTGGTTTTTCTGTACACAACAGACAATTTGGCAGTCATCGTACAATACTGCTTGAAGAATCACAGATCTGAGCATGTTCACTTCTGATCTCTGCCATGAAACATTCTTGTCTTCTAACCAATATCTAGTGGGTCATATAACATATTCCACACACAAGGAGAAGCTGCATCCAGTAGTTGGTGCATCTCACCAATTCCTACATTTCAGAATGCATATTTTCTTTTGGAATTTGTGTACAGTATTTGTGAGTTCTTCAATCCATCACACAAATGTAAACTCCACCAGATAACATTTTCAAAGTTTAATATTTGCTAGCTGAGGTCGAGTTTAGAAATTCAGAATCTCCACAAAACATAGCCAGGTTTCCTGATCACACAAGGACATCTACTAAACTGAACACAAATAGAAGTCTCATTCAGAACTTCCATTTCAACATGGAAATTTTGAAGCGTGGGACACAGATTGGGTGTTGGGAAATAGAGATGGCATATGAAACTACATGTCTCTTATGTGGATAGCTGGTGTGCTATTCAGGCATAAAGCTTGAACTAATGAGAAGGAAAAATGGGCCAAATGGTTGTAAGCAATGTAGAAAAAAGTCCCCTTTGAGGAAAATATATATTCAGTAATCAATGTTCAGGTAATCAATCTTCATTTATTGTATAACAAAACTCAAAGTACTTCATTCAGTGCAAAAATTAGTAAATGAAAATCCATAAGGTAGAATATTTCAAACTTCATAACTTCAAGTTATGGATTTGTGCTTACCTAGTGGATACCTTGCTAGAAAAGTTGTTCTGATTCCATACTTGTTTCTAATTTGTTACATTTCTATTTGTCTATCATCTAGATTACACACACCTTTGATGAAGTTTCAAAATACCGATTTCCTGGGTCCGTGTCGGTGTGTTTATTCTTTTCTTCAGAAGTTATTTTTTGTGAAGATAAATTTACTTGAAGTTGTGAAGTTTGAAATATTCTACCTTGTGGATTTTCATTTACTAATTTTTACATTGAATGAAGTACTTTGAGTTTTGTTATACAATAAATGAAGATTGATTACCTGAACACTGATTACTGAATATATTTTGCCTCAAACAGGACTTTTTTCTATAAAGCTTGAACTAGCCATCTTATTTTCACATGGATTATTGAGTTACCTAAAGATTGTAACTAAAGATTACCTGGAAGTGACCTAAATTGTCATAGCAATAGCAATTACACTTATATACCACCCCTTAGTGCACTCTCTGAGTAGTTCAAAAATTAATCAGCATTTTGCCCTCAAACATGCTGGTTACTCATTTTACTGATCTCAGAAGGGTAGAAGCCTGAGTCAACCTTGTTTTCCATCAGGATCAAACTCACAATGTTTTGGCTGCAGTACATCAGTTTAACCACTGTGCCACCAGGGCTCATATGTTATCACTGTGGCTGAACAAAAACAAAATGAAGACATTTAGTTGCAGGTGCAAACAAAATTAGCAGGGGGGACCTGAAAATGGATTGAATCTCACATATCACACTTCCTGTACAAAATCCATGTTACTATGGTACATAGCAAAACCAAGAAGGAATCTTGGTGGCACCTTAAAAACTAAGAACTTTGGCATAAGCTTTCAATTGGCTAGAGCTCTATAATACATCTGAAGAAAAGTAATATAATCAATTGAACTTTAAACCAATTAAAACTCTTCAAAGTGCAGCAAGACTCTGTGTGCCTGATATTTCGGAATCCTACCATGGAAATCACAAGTTTTGCAAAGTTTAAAATCGATTGCAAGCATAACATCTGGGGCAAGTTCTACAATTTTAACAATCAAGTCAGATGATCTTCTCAGTTCATTTAAGCGCTTGAATAGGTCTTATTAAGTCACACCAGTGGGCTGGCTGGTTCAGGCTAATGAAAACAAACTGAAGAATATTTGAAGGGTGCCACAGCTGGATAGAGCCACATTACCTCTTGTAATTCAGTGGGCATTGAAGGAGAAAATAGTAGAAATCAAGGTGTGTCACCTAAGAAGTTATTCTTAATGAGATCAGCAAGACTTTTCCCCTAACATGGTGCATGTAGCATTATAGACTACAGATTGTACAAGGTATACTTGTATCCATGGCAGAAGAATCAGGAAACAGCAAGCACTTTAAGGCCATTGAGTCCAACTCCCTGCTTAATGGAGAAATCCAAATCAAAGCAGGTCTGCCAAATGATTGTCCAATTTTCTCTTGAATGCTTCCCGTGTTGGAACACTCCCCATATCCCAAATCAATTGATTCCATTGCTGTACTGCTCTAATGGGTAAGAAGTTGCATTTCAAAAGGCAGAGTGCATTTCAAAATGGTACAAAGAGATATACAGCAACTTGTATGTTAAAATCAAAAGCATGGAAATTGCAGAAGAAAATGTATAGTTCAAATGGTTAAGATAAAAGAAGCTGGGATCCAAGATCAGATATGCAGACAGATGAACAAGTGAAATGAATTGAGGTTAAGAAAAGAGCAAAGCTAAAACTGTCTGTGGAAGACAAAAACATGAGACAGGATGTACCGTGAAAAGAATGATTATGGGTTAGATAAAAGCAGGATACATCTGAAAATTTCTTGTTGGTAGCAGTCTTTGGTAAAATCTGTCTGCCTCAGTAAGAACCCAATCTATCAGGAGATAAAATAGAATATAAGTGTTACGAAGCATTCTGGAATTTATACCATGAACGAGCACAGTGGTTGTTGTGTTTAAAAGTTGTAAAGTCAACTCAAACATCTGTCTGACTAATAATCTTATGCCTTGAGCTCAGCCACAGAAGTAAATTATCGGGTGGGTGTGCCAGCTCTAGGACTGGCACATTACCAAACACCATCACATGGTAGAGTTTAAGGTCAAAACAAGATTTGGATAGCAAGCCAAATCTAAACTGGATTTATTACAATTTTAGGATAAAAATCAAAGTTCATTAACATGTTTCAGTTTCAATTAATATGTTTGTTTCGTGTTCAGGGAATGAAGAAGCAGACGAGTGAAGTAGTGAAATTCAGCTCTTTATTAGTGGGGTTTGAACACAGTTTGGATGGGGCAAAACACAGACTTATATACACTATAAACAGTAACAGTAACAATAATACAACAAGCCCATTGGCTAACAGAGTGTGCACATTTTTGATCCACTTATTTGCATAAGAATAGATACATGAGAAAAAAATACATTCTGCTCCTATAAACAGTAACAGTAACAATAATACAACAAGCCCATTTGCTAACAGAGTGTACACATTTTCGATCCACTTATTTGCATAAGAAAAGATACATGAGAAAAGATACATTCTGCTCCTGTCAGAAAACACAGTTAACATACATAACATTCTTCCCCCCTATGTAAAAACAAAATCCTTTAACCAGGATTTATTATTTATTTATTTTATTTATTTATTCAATTTATATCCCGCCCACTCAACACAAGGCCGACTCTGGGCGGCTAACAACATAAAAAGTAACCCCAGGGCAACCCAAGGAGTTTACAGACAATATTCACAAATACAACAATAATCCTAAAAACAGTTAAAACAGTAAAAAAAGTTAAGACTACCCACCCCCTAAAAAGCAAGGGCTGCAGGATCGAAAAGGCACCATGGGGAAGAGTTCCTCTACACCAACCACCCCATGGTGGTTACCCTTCCACCCGCACCCCCCACTTGACCTGCCAGCCAGGTTTTAAGATCCCTTCTGAAAGGCAGCAACTCCGTCCGAAGACGTAATTCTGTTGGCAGGAGGTTCCAGAGGGCCGGTGCAGACACGGAGAAGGCTCTCCTCCTTGTGCCAGAGAGGCGAGCCCCTCTGGCTGATGGAACAATTAGAGAGCCCCTCCGGTCCGCTCTGGTTGGACGGACAGACGTCCTCAGGGCGATGCGGTCTCTTAGGTAACCTGGCCCACTACCATATAGGGCTTTAAAGGTCAAAACCAGCACCTTGAATTGCACCCGGAGACATACTGGCAACCAGTGCAGCTCCCGGAGCAGTGGCGAAGCATGAGCATAACGGCCACACCCTATCACCATCCGGGCAGCCGCATTTTGGACCAGCTGTAGCCTCCGAATGGTCGTCAAGGGCAGCCCCATGTAGAGCGCATTGCAATAGTCTAGTCTGGAGGTAACCAGAGCATGGGTGACCATGAGCAAGGAGTCCCGGTCCAGGAGTGGGCGCAACTGGCGAATCACCCGAAGTTGGGCGAAAGCCCTCCTGGTCACAGCCGCCACCTGTTCTTCTAGCAGTAGCCGTGAATCCAGGAGGACCCCCAAGTTGCGCACCGGGTCTGTCTGGGGCAAAATAGCCCCATCCAGAACCAACGATGGAAGCTCCCGGATTAACGCAGGACCCCCTATCCATAGCCACTCAGTCTTGCTGGGATTCAATTGTAGCCCGTTAGCCCCCATCCAGACCCTCACAGCTTCCAGGCATCTGGAAAGGACTTTGACAGCATCACTGGGATGGTGGTCTAGTTTCCCTTCTGGGTCGGACGCTTGGCTGAGATGGCTCAGGGGCTCGTAGGATGGGCGACCCGACTGGAGTGAGGGATTGACTAGAGGGGGAGGATTGTAAACCCAAATGAAAGCCCCGTTTGTCAGATGGAGGAGCAGGGGATCGCTCAAAACCAAAATCTAATTCTGTGGATGAATAAGACAACTCAGGATCCCTCCTGTGTGTACTAAGAGTGGAGGGCGACTCCAAACAAAATTGGTCATCATCAATAAAGGAATCCAGAGTGCTAGACTGGGACAGTGTAGGGGTACACCTGGCTGGAATAGGGGAGCATTCCACAAATTCCCCTTGAAATCGGTTCCTAGAAGACACTTCTGGGTCGATGTTGGCTGGCTGCTGACTATTACCTCTGCCCCCTGGGTTTAAACGGGTGGGGGCCAACCCTAGCATTGAGTATCTCTATTCGTCTTGTGGGTTCAGTATTCTGGGAGAGAAATTGATCTGCGTGCCTCCTCCAGATCAGACCAGTGGCTGTTTCGATTCTGTAAGAAACAGGACCAGTTTGATCGATCACAAACCCAGGCACCCACCTAGGGCCACCAGCATAATTGCGGCAATGTACAGGGTCTCCAGATGAGAAACCCTTATGGTGTTGGATTGCTATATTTGTGCCGTTGTCCTCTACCCTAGAGGGATCCAATCTGTCCAGCAAGGATGACAGTTTCCTTCACTGGAGCAATTCAGCAGGGGACAGCCCTGAGGCAAGGGGGGTGAGCCTATATGTGAAAAGAAACTGGCATAACTGGAGCTCCAAAATCCCCTTCACCCATATGCCGAAGCACGACTTTAGTTGTGCGCACCTGCCGCTCTACCTGGTCATTGGTGGCTGGGTGGAATGGGGCGGCAGTAATGCGCCTAATTGCATTCCTTTCCATGAAGGATTGGAATTCTGCAGATGTGAATGTGGATGCGTTGTCGGACACCAGCACATCTGGAAGTCCAAATGCTGCAAACAGCCTTCTTAGGTGCATTATCATGGTGGCTGAAGTGGTATTAGGCACCCTAATCACCTTCAGCCACTTAGAGAATGAATCCAGAACCAACAAAAACAGGGCACCCCTAAATGGATCTGCAAAATCTATGTGCATCCTGGACCATGGGCCCCGAGCAGAATCCCATTCCCAAGAGGGAAGGTGGGATTGCTCTGGGTGAGAGGATTGACAACTGGCATAAGTGCCGACCATTTGTTCTATGTCTTGGTCCAGTTGAGGCCAACAAAAGTAGCTATGGGCAAGGGCTTTGGAACGGACAATTCCCGGATGACTTGTGTGAAGTAGATGTAAAACCTTTTTCCTGAGAGTGACAGGAATGACCACCCGCTGGCCCCATAGAAGGCAACCTCGTTCCACTGACAGTTCCAAATGCTTGCGGTGGAATGTTCTGAATTCCTCAGCTAGAGGAGAGACAGGCCAGCCTTTTTGTACCCAAGACATTACTTTAGTCAATGTTACATCCTTGGACGTAGCCTTGGCTATATCTGAGGGGATGACTGGGGGCAAGTCGAAAGCCTCAATCATAAGAACCTGATGGTCGCTTTCAATCTCGCAATTGGCTTCTCCGACCCCTGGCAGTGGAGAACGTGACAGGGCATCAGCATGTCTGATGTCCTTGCTGGGCCTGTGGACCAAAGTAAAATCGTATGCATTTAGGAATTTGCCCAACGCAACATCCTTGGGGACAGAATTTGAGGCATGGGCTTCCCGTTCACAAAGATTCCAAGGAGGGCCTTGTGGTCAGTTACGAGGGTAAAAGGTCTTCCATAAAGGTAATCATGGAATTTCTTAGTGCCAGCCACAATTGCCAATGCCTCCCTGTCTGTCTGAGTGTAATTTTTCTCAGGCTTTGAGAGTGAACGGGAATAGAATGCTATGGGGGCTTCACTCCCGTCATTTAGTACATAGCACAACACAGCTCCCACCCCCACAGGGGATGCATCACACACAAGTACAACTTCCTTGTTAGGATCAAAATGAGTTAATACAGCATCCAAAGATAGCAGCCTTTTAAGTTCTAGGAACGCTTTCTCCTGGCAATGGCCTCAGTGCCAAACAGTATCTTTCTTAAGAAGCTGATGTAATGGTTCGGCAACTGAGGCTTTGTGATGGAGAAAAGTGTGATAGAAGTTTAACAATCCTAGAAATGATTGCAATTCGGCTTCACATTTTGGCCTGGGTGCATTTTGCATGGTCGCCACCTTGGAGTCAGAGGGCATGATACCTTGGGGTGTAATTTGGTACCCCAGGAACTCCACTTCCTGTGCCAAAAACACACATTTGTCTCTTCTGAGATGTAGACCGGCCCTCTCAAAATGTGAGAGGACTCGATCGAGCCTGGCTGTTAGTTCAACGGTGTCCTTAGCGGTGATCAGGACATCGCCAAAATATGGCAGAACACCGGGCAAACCTTTTAAAATTCATTCGACAAGAGATTGAAATATTCTGGGAGCCGCATTCACCCCGAATTGTAGTCTAGTTAAATTAAATGCCCCCCTATGTGTTACTATGTTCTGGGCTATGGCAGCAGCAGGAGACACAGTCAATTGTTGGTAAGCCTGGGCAAGGTCACGTTTTGCGAAGCAATTACCTCCATGCAAGGAGGCAAGAAGATGGCTTACCACGGGCACAGGATATGCATTCGGGCAAATAGCTTTATTGATGGTACACTTGTAGTCAGTGCATATCCTGACCTCCCCATTACTTTTCAAAGCAGTCACTATTGGTGTCTCCCACTCTGCGGAGTCCACTGGCACTAGGATACCCTGCCCCACCAGTTTGTCCAGCTCAGCTTCTATCTTCTCCTTTAAAGCAAAGGGTACCCGGCGTATCTTCATCCAGATGGGCCGGACGGTTGGGTCAAGCTCAAAGTCCACAGGGGGTCCTTTGTATAACCCTAAACCCTTTTTGAACACCTCAGGATGTGCAGCACAAATGTCCCGGATTGGGTCAGCATCTATTGCATGAATGCCAGAAAGCCAGATTCCCAGGGTCCTAAACTATTTGGTCCCAATAAGACAGTTAGTACCCTGCTTAACTACAACCAATGGCAAGGAAGTACGAATGTTTTTCAATTTGACCAAGAAATTTCCCACCCCCAGGACCGGAATCTGGCAACCTTGCACATCCCTGAGGGAAGTTTTAAAAGATTTGAGCTTGGCCCGAGAGGCAGGGGGAATTCTCAAAAACTCCCGCTGTGGGATTATGGAAAAGGTAGTACCTGAATCCACCTCCATCTTGAAGGGGACGTCCTGCAGGCTCAGGTCTGCAAAGAAACGCTCGCTGACGATGCCCACTTGGCACGGCTCAGGCTCTGGTGACACTTTGGCGATGGACGTTTTGTGGTGATGACTCTTCTTGGACTCAGGTGCTGGAGTTCTTTGCTTTCGCTGTCGGCATACTTTAGCAATGTGCCCTCATTGCCCGCAGTTGTGGCATTCTGTGGTGCGGAAGGGGCACTTCCTGCGGTCATGCCGGGCTCTGCAGCCATCACACTTGCAAAGGAATTTCTTCTCCCAATCATCACGGTGTTCTCGGTGCTTTTGTCAGACCGCTTGGACGTCTCCCTCTGCATTGCTGGACTCCGATGAAGAGGTGGAACCAGGCAATGCTGAGATGGATGAAGATGAATTTTGCTGAGCTTGCACAGCTGAGTCGGTGGCACTGGTGGTGGAGTGGCGATGCTGGAAAAGCTTGCTGCCAGACTGTGCAGCCTGAGATGCTACCGCCTCTTCTAGGACAGCCTTGAAAGTTAGCATCTTCCTGATCATGAGGTGACATTGAGCATCTTCGTCCCTCATGCCGGCCAGCAGATGGTCCCAGAGTGCTTCTTCGATGTTGTCCCACTTGCACGGGGCAGCAGCAATGTGCAGAGTGGCAGCGTAGTCTGCAATGAACTCCCCAGGTTGCTGTTCCCTTCTGTGGAAGGCCACCCTGGCCGGGAAGATCGAGACCTCTGAGGGCAGGTGTTTCCTCAGTGTGGACATGATTTCTGCGAGCGGCACCACATCCACGTCCCTTGGGAGAATGAGGTGGGTTGCCAGCTCAAGCATCTCAGAACCACACTGAGCGAGGAAACAGGAGCGCTTCTGGTCTTCGTTGGTGATCTTCTGCAAGGCCATTGTGTGGCGGAATTGGCATTTGTATGTTGCCCATTTCTCTGGATGCACTGGGTCAAATGGGCCTATGTTGCTGCCATGTGGGGACGCCATCCCACCTTCGTTGCCAGTTTCGTGTTCAGGGAATGAAGAAGCAGACGAGTGAAGTAGTGAAATTCAGCTCTTTATTAGTGGGGTTTGAGCTCAGTTTGGATGGGGCAAAACTCAGACTTATATACACTATAAACAGTAACAGTAACAATAATACAACAAGCCCATTGGCTAACAGAGTGTGCACATTTTCGATCCACTTATTTGCATAAGAATAGATACATGAGAAAAGATACATTCTGCTCCTAAAAGCAGTAACAGTAACAATAATACAACAAGCCCATTGGCTAACAGAGTGTGCACATTTTCGATCCACTTATTTGCATAAGAATAGATACATGAAAAAAGATACATTCCGCTCCAAACACAGTTAACACACATAACAGTTTGTCAAGCTCTTAAGAATAAAATAATTCTTAGTAATCCATTTAAAGACACAGCATCAGAATGTTATGTGAACACTTTCAGATTTAGTTTCAGGGAGAGGCTGTCAACGCAATCCTATATGCATGTGTTTAGAGATAAGGCCTGCTGATTTCAATGAAGCCTTCTCTCTGGTAAATATATATAGGCTTATAGCCTTGGATTACTGTGAACATAGAAAACAAAGGATTATAATTACTGGAATTTAGATGAGAACTACATAGAAACAATGCGATTGTAATTGATTCATGGAGAGTACTGTGCTAAATAATTTTGTCCTACACTTCTGGGGATCACAGAAATGCGTGGGTTTTAGTAAGCATCCCCCTCCCTCCCAATGTTTGGAATAGAATAAGAACAGCATTATGCAAAACTTTGAATTATTTCTCATTTTTTGAATATTTTTAGAGAAGCCAGTAGATTTGAGAAGGCAACAAAAAGGCATGGACTTGAGGAACTATACTTAATAGTTCTTCTATGGCTGCTTTCATCATGTGAGCAACTAAATGAAGTCCTCTCGCCTTACTTTTAATAACGAGCCTTTATTTATTTTTCACTTCACTTTTTACTATGCTTTGAAAAGTCATTCCAGTTCATTCCTTTTCTACTCAATTCAATATTGTCCCCATATACTGTACTATTGCTATGTTTCCAACAGGACAACCCCATACATTGCTATTTCAATGTAAGTTACATGAGTTACATAAATCTAACATGGTGACAGCTGTTACTCATCAGTTATTCAACTTGGACAAGCAAGTGAGGTTTCTTGGTTTGTTAAGTTTGTTATAGTGTAAAGATGAAACACTTCCTGATTTAGTAAGAAAACCTCAGTATGTAGTGAAGTGGTAACATTGTTAGTCTATGCAAGCATATCAGAGAGTAAACAAAACAAGACAAAAACATTGTGGCACCTTAAAGACTAACTGCAGTAGACCCTCGCATAATGATATTACTTGGTTCCCTAAGTAGCGTTGCTAAGCGATTTTTGTTGTTATGTGGATTTCTATGGAGTTTCCCACATAATGACGTTTTTAGCGTTGTTGTCTGGTTATTTTAGCGTTGTTGTTATGCGGGGGAACACGTGGTGCATAACGACGTGTTGTTAAGCGAAAATGATGTTATCCAAACACATTGTAATGTGAGGGTTGACTGTGGGAAGGCATCTGGTTTCTGTCTCCTGTCGCATTCACATTTTGTAAACAAAGGCCTCTTTGTCTGCATGAGAGACAACGCTGGATTGTGGGCATGCGTAGAAGATTTCTCCTTCTTTCTCCTTATTTGGGTTCTGGCTTTCTGATTGGCTGCATGTGCTTTAAGTTTTGTTTCTGATTTACTCTGTTGGAATAAAGAGACGCCATTATGATTCCTTTGTTCAGCCAAGACTGCAGTGTGTGTCTGTTTCCTCTCTATTTCTCTATCTCTGTTCCCTCCTCACACTCTGTCTAATGAAGCTGGACTTCGTCAGACCTTTTTAAACTCTTCCTTTGTTTATCTGGGGCTATAAACTGTTGCTAATGAGGCTGATTAGAGATCTTTACATGAATCGGACTCCTACAAGTGGCGCCCCGTTGCGAGGCGTTTGAATGAAATTCAAAGGAATGCTTTGAAGTAGCAATTAGCAATTAGCACCTCATAATTGGCGACCAGGGATAAGGTCTTTATTCACCCACGACCAGAGGAAAGGTCCAATCAAGCGCTTGAGAATTACAACAGGGTGAGTGGGAAAAAAATTTATTATGGGGTGTGTGTTTGCTTCGCAAGAGCAGGAGCTTTGTAAAGATATCTCAGATCTTTTGCATATGAATGGGAAACGGGCTGATAAGAAGGAAATACAAAAGCTTGTCCAAGTTATAGGAAAACTCTGTCCTTGGCTTAAATATGATTGTTTGGACTTAAAAGATTGGGAAAAAATTGGTAATGAATTGCAAAAGCATGAAGGAATTTCTGTATCAGTGCAATTTATGTGGAGTGAAGTCAGAAACTGTCTTCAAAGACTTACTCCAAGAAATATGTTATTGTCTCAGAGGCTTGATGGTTCCCTTCCACAGCTTTTGCCCCCAGCCAAGGGAGGGACTCTGGCAACAGCCCCTCCATCATATGAGAAACAACAGCATGAGCCCCCTGATGGAGATGGGGGTGGAAAAGGAGATGGGACATTATATCCTGCCTTGCAGCAATCAAGCACTTTTAGCACTACAAAAGACCTGTTCTCTGCTGCTTTAACTGCAGCTGTGCTGGATATGGAAACTGTTGCTGTATATCCAGTGAACAGAGAGGCTCTGGCAAATGGGACTGCTGCAATACTGCCTGCCGAGTCTAAAAAACAACTAGTGCCAGCTGATTGGGAACAAATGGTGGGGACCTCATCACAGATTGAAGCTATTAATGCATGTAAAGTGGCAAAATGCAAGGAGCGTGATTCCAAGAGCAGCATAGGAGATCTCAGCCCGCCCCTGAAGCAGCCCTCATCACAAAAGCAGGAGAAGCTGAGTAGTAAATTTGATACCTCACGTTTGGGCAGGAAGATCCTACAGAAGTGGAAGGATGGCCCAAAACCCAAGCCCAAAAAGGGGTCTTATTGCAAGTACAAACTAACAGATGCAGTTTGTCATAAAGTTGAGATTCAGATGCTGCAGATGAAAAAAGTCCAGAGGAAAAGGGGAGTGGATCCTTCCTCTATGGACAGCAGGCTGTTGCAAAAATACAAGGGAGAAGACATACTACAGTTTTTGGCTGATTTTGAATTGCCCAACCCTCAAACAAAGAGATCCAGAGTGGACTGTTCCAAGTTTCAGGCATCAGGATTTCAGGGAAAGCAACTTGGAATTCCCTGTGATTTTCTTCTGTGTGAAATTACTTGCAACTTCTGGAGAAGTCCTTTGTGCCTTCATACCTCATCGGCCTGCCTTAATACAGATGGGTGTGGCTGGAGCATGAAGGAATGTGTGTTTGCCTGAAAAGCTGAAAAGGGGGGTTGGCTGGGTGTCTTGTGAATTCAGTGAGACTTAATTTATGGCCTAATTTCAACCTTGCCATGCCAAGAACTGTGCTGGAGAGAAGATAGTGTTTAAGAAGAAAGCTTCAATCAACATTTGGACTTTTAATTTGGACATTTTAATTGGACTAAAAAGTTTGTGTGGACTCTAAATAAGAATTGGCCTTGTTTGCATTATAAAACCTGACAGCCTTGTTAAGAAATTGTCTACCTGCTCATGCTATGAGTGTGAAATGCTCTAATGATATTTGTACTGTATTTGATTTACCATGCTATGCTGGTTTTAAGTTATTGAATGCCTCTTTCACCTACACCAGTGAGAGAAGAAGAAATTTAATGCCTTACTCATGTAATTGGGGAGTGAGAAATGCTTTCTAGAATGCAACAGAAACCTCCTTCATGTAAGGAAGAAGAGAAATGTTCATGTTTTGTTCATGCTTAAATGTTTGCTTATTCTCTTGCAGGAGAAAGACCTGTCTTTGCTTATGTTATGTTTTGCCTTATGAAACTGCATATCTCAAGGTACCTTCAGAAGTACATGGAAGAGTTTTCAGTACCCTACACATGTAAATGGGTTTGTGATATTGCATTTGTGTTAAATGTCAGGCATGTTTCATGTTTAGTTACATGGTACTAGTAATAACAGGGCATGCTCCTGTTTCTTAGGGGAGTGTCTTCCTAAACCATTGGTCATTTATTGGCAACAAGGGAATCCTGAGTGGAAGGGTTCCTGCTGGAGCGATCCGCCCATGGAGAGAGAAGAAGGTTACTCAGCTCCAGGATGGTGGTTCACCAGTAGACTAAAGTTGCTGACATTTGTTCTTTTCTTTCTTACTGTGCTTCCAGCTGTAAAACCAATGACTCATGGGGGCAACCCCAACTTTTGGCTTCGTCATGCTAACTACATGTTTGAGGTTCATGGTAAGAATGCAACGTTACACTCTTCTCTAATCCCCCAGAACAATTTAACAACACCCGCTGGCGAAGCATGACATTCAAGAAGTACACTAAAGGACTTTGTTTCTGCTGTCATAGTTCTGGAGTCTGGAATAGTAAATGGAAGCACTGGACTCAAGCACAAAGGGTTTTGTGGAATGCAGGCAATTATACGGGTTGTGATGATTATTTTTGGTTATGGGGTACTATAAGAACATAAGAACAGCCTTGCTGGAACAGGCCACAGCCCATCCAGTCCAGCATTCTGTCTCACACAGTGGCTCACCATTTCCTTCAGGGTATTCCCAAGGAGATGCCTTCACCTGCTTAGGATTCCCTGGAAATGGCATTGAGAGATATCCTGCCTATCTCTCCAACCCGGAGGTTGTCCTTAGGTAGCCATAATTATAGCCATTGATACCCTTGTCCTCCATGAACTTGTCTAATCCTTTCTTAAAGCTGTCAAGACTGACAGCTGTCACCACTTCTTCTGGCAGGGAGTTCCATAGACCAGTAATCCTCTGGGTGAAAAAGTACTTTCTCTTATTTGTTTGAGAACTAGTACCCAAAAGTTTCATGGAGTGTCCCCTAGTTCTAGTGTTGTGCGATAGGGAAAACAGTTTTTCCTTATCCACTTTGTCCACACCGTGCATGATTTTATAAACTTCAATCAGGTCACCTCTTAGACGCCGTCGTTCAAGAGTGAAAAGGCCCAACCGTTGCAGCCTCAGATGGTAAGGAAGGTGTTCCAGTCCCCTAATCATTCTGGTTGCCCTCCTCTGTACTTTCTCCAACTCCATAATATCCTTCTGGAGGTATGGCGACCAGAACTGTACACAGTATTCCAGATGGGGCCTCACCATAGATTTATAAAGAGGCAAAATGACACTTGCTAACTTATTTTCTATACCCTTCCTAATGATCCCTAACATTGAGTTTGCTTTTTTCACTGCTGAGGCACACTGGGTTGACACCTTCATTGAGCTGTCCACCAGGACACCAAGGTCCCTTTCCTGGTTTGTCGCAGAGAGTTCAGACCCCATCAGTTTATAAATGTAATTGGGGTTTTTTGCCCCAACATGCATCACTCTGCACTTACTGATGTTGAAGCTCATTTGCCACTGTTTTGCCCACTCCCCCAGTGTCAAGAGATCCCTCTGGAGCTCTTCACAATCTCTCACAGTTTTCACTACCCTGTATAATTTAGTGTCGTCAGCAAATTTGGCTACCTTGCTTTTTACTCCTACCTCTAGATCATTTATGAAGAGGTTGAAAAGCAGGGGTCCCAGTACTGAACCTTGGGGGACCCCACTCTTTACTTCCCTCCACTTGGAGAAGTGTCCATTTAGTGCTACCCTCTGTTTCCTGTCCCTTAGCCAGTTGCTGATCCAGGACAAGACCTGTCCCTTTATTCCATGACTGGTAAGTTTACTCAAGAGCCTTTGGTGTGGGACCTTGTCAAAAGCCTTCTGAAAGTCCAGATAAACAATGTCAACTGGATCCCCCTTATCCACATGCTTGTTGACACTCTCAAAAAATTCCAACAGATTAGTGAGGCATGATTTGCCCTTGCAAAAGCCATGTTGGCTCTCCTTTAGCAGCGCCTCCTCTTCTATGTACCTATTAATTCTATCTTTTAGGATGGTTTCCATCACTTTACCTGGGACACATGTCAAACTGACAGGCCGGTAATTTCCTGGATCACCCCTGGATCCTTTTTTGAAAATTGGTGTTACATTCGCTACCTTCCAGTCATCAGGCACAAAGCCTGATTTGAGGGAAAGATTATATATTTTGGCTAGGATATCAGCAATTTCATCTTTAAGTTCCCTGAGAACTCATGGATGGATGCCATCTGGTCCTGGGGATTTGTTAGTGTTTAGCTTAACAAGACATGCAAGGACCTCCTCCCTGGTTATTTCTATCTTGCTTAATTCTTCGGTTTCCCTCCCTACGAAGATAGGTTCTGTTTTGGGCATGTGGTCTCTATCTTCCTCAGTGAATACTGAAGCAAAGAATTCATTGAGTCTCTCTGCAATCTCTGTTTCCTCTTTAATAACCCCTTGCCTTCCATTGTCATCTAATGGTCCAATGGCCTTCCTAGTTGGGTTCTTACTTCTAATGTACTTAAAGAAGTCTTTGTTATTCCTCTGAGTATTTTTAGCTATACGCTCCTCAAAGTCTTGCTTTGCTTTCCTGATTGTTGCCTTGCATTTGTTCTGCCAGAATTTATGTTTCTGCCTGCTGTCCTCATTTGGACAAGCCTTCCATCTTCTAAATGAGCTTTTCTTGCTCTTGATCACTTCCCGAACAGCTCCTGTAAGCCACATTGGAGTCCTCTTGGACCTGGCAGTGCCCTTTTTCCTTTTGGGTATGCATTCCAATTGGGCCTCTGTTATTGTTTTTGTAAACAGCCTCCATGCCACTTGGAGTGTTTGGACTCTCTCAATTTTCCCTTTCAGTTTCTTTTTTACTAGTTTCCTCATCTTTGGGAAATTTCCTTTTTGAAAATTTAAGGTCTCTGTGTTAGATTTTATCAGTGACTTGCGGTCTATGATCAAGTTAAACATAATTGAGTTGTGGTCACTGTTCCCTATTGGATCAGTCACATTAACATCTTGCACCAGATCCTGAGTATTACTCAGGATCAAGTCAAGGATTCTTGTACCTCTAGTTGGGTCTTCAACCATCTGTCCCAGGGAACAATCATTGAGCATATCTAGGAACTTTATCTCTTTATCATGTGCTGAACAACAGTTCACCCAGTCTATGTGAGGGTAATTGAAGTCCCCCATTATAACCAGGTTTCCCTTCCAGGATGCCTCCTTTACAACATTCTCCAACTGCCAGTCTCCCTCAAGAGTTTGGGTCGGAGGCCGATAGTATATGCCTACTGTTAGACCATCCTTGTGGCCTGGTACTCTTACCCACAGAGCTTCTAATGGTGACTCTAAATCACCTAGATATTCCAATTATAAGTTACCTGCGCGTGTTTGCTTACTTTAGCGGTTTGTTTCCTGCGGCTTTTTTTTTATTGGCCGCGGCGCGTTTTTGAACGTTCCTTTTGCACTAAAACCATGTCCCGATTTACATAAGTATCCCGATTTACATAACACAATTTCCATAATAAAGTAAGTAGCAGCAGTAATTTCCTATAACAGTTCTTATAAGCTTAATTATACCTTGTTTAACACTACTATTGAAGATATATATGATGTGTTTCCTATGTTTACTCCTGATTATTCTGCTATAGATAGTGGTTCAATTTGCAATGGATGGCAAATTAAGGATCCCAACATGTGGTACTTTTTAAATGGAGTTGCCACGAATTTCCATCCAGGACAATATCAATGTGCAGCATTGGGTTATTTTACCTTACCCGTACAAGTGCAAATGCCGCTTCGGGCAGATGCACGGCGCCGGAGAGCTGCTGCCGGCCCGATGGGTTCTGGTTGCAATGATGAAGTGATAATCGATGTTCAGCTTTCTGATGGTAGCTCCTGGGGGAGAGCTATAGGGAGTGTTATCACTGGAGCACTCACCTTGGGATCATACCCAGGTGTCATTTCCCAGGAGAATAGAAGGTCCATTTTGGGACTCACCTGTAGGCTGGAGAAATCAATCAGTGCCACAGGGAGGGTCATACGGGATCTTCAAATGGAAATCACTGAGCTTCATCAAGACCAAATGCAGGACAGACTGGCCATAGATTATCTGTTAGCAAAATCCGGAGGATTTAGTAGGCTGGTCGGGAACCAGGGATGTCGGGTAAAATTCCAGGATCTGAATAATACTATTGAGAAAGAACTTCAGAATTTACAGGAGAGCATTACTAACAATGTACGCACGGATGTTAATCTCTTTGATTGGATGACTTCTTGGTTGCCTGATTTATCTGTCCTTAGACAAGTTTTCTTTTATGGGTTCATTATTATTATCTGCCTTATATCTTTGTGTTTTTGCATTAATTGTATTCCTAACCTTATTTCTATGTGTAACACATGTCCACTGCGTAGAAGGGAGACATTGGGTTTTGCACGACGGCAATTGTACTCAATGAGGTATCATCCTCCGGAACAAGGTACCAGGAGTCAGGAGAAGTTCGATGTCCGGGAGGACAGTGATGATGTATATGGAGGAGTAGTTATGGAATATGATGACATGCAGGGGTATGATTAGCCGTCCCTCTCTCAAATTTTAATGAAAAAGGAGGACATGTGGGAAGGCATCTGGTTTCTGTCTCCTGTCGCCTTCACATTTTGTAAACAAAGGCCTCTTTGTCTGCATGAGAGACAACGCTGGATTGTGGGCATGCGTAGAAGATTTCTCCTTCTTTCTCCTTATTTGGGTTCTGGCTTTCTGATTGGCTGTATGTGCTTTAAGTTTTGTTTCTGATATACTCTGTTGGAATAAAGAGACGCCATTATGATTCCTTTGTTCAGCCAAGACTGCAGTGTGTGTCTGTTTCCTCTCTATTTCTCTATCTCTGTTCCCTCCTCACACTCTGTCTAATGAAGCTGGACTTCGTCAGACCTTTTTAAACTCTTCCTTTGTTTATCTGGGGCTATAAACTGTTGCTAATGAGGCTGATTAGAGATCTTTACATGAATCGGACTCCTACAGTTGACTGTACTGTACTTTAATGTTAGCTTTCTTGGATCAAGTCCACTTCGCCAGACATAAGAGTGAGACATCATGGCATTAACTTACACATATCAGGTATAGAGGTACACAATGGTTGGTTAGCCTAACAGATACATTAACAAATCAGTGTGGCTTTTTACAACCGGTAATAACAGAAAATCCCTGATTAGTGTTCAGATTTATTACTGTGAAGTTTGGCTCTGTTGTGTCATAAATGGTTAATAGATGGAAGCAAAATAAACATTGTGGCATTACACATTGGTTAATGAGTTTATCTTTCAGCTCTTGCATCTATTAACAAAGCTGACAATAATGTGAGTACAGAATGTTAGTCAAGGGTTTCCTGGACATGATCTAATTTAAAATGCCACAACTAACAGGTAATGTTATATGTTGTAATTTTTCAATTCATAGCTTCAAGCCACCTCACATTTATTTATTTAGCGTATGGCAGAAATAAATATATATATAAAGTATATAAAACTAGGCATTACTTTATAAACAAACCATCTAAACAATTTATATATTCAATTGCACCAGGAGTCACCTTTAGAAAATCTTTACTATTGCCCTCATCTATACCTATAAAATGGTGTGTTAACCGTTGGAATGTGACAAAGGATGTTACACCAGGCCCCACTAGCCCGTAATGGGCCTCCGTTCACTTGCCTGAACCCGGTTCGCAGGTAACTGTCGGGTTGAAATTTTCGACCCGGGGGCAGGAGCCCCCCAGTTGCAAACAAAAAAAGGGAACTTCAATTCCCAACATTCCTTGCGCCGCGCCACACCAGAGCCAATCAGGCTGAGCGGCGCGGCAAAAGGAACATTCGGAAACACGCCGCGGCCAATAAAAAAACCGCAGGAAAAAAACCACCACAGTAAGCAAACACGCGCAGGCAAAACTACAAGCCCCAGCGTCCTGTGCGCCATTAGCGTGCCGAACGCTGAGGCGGCCTGCGCGCGAAAAATAAAAATTTAAAAAAGCGCCCGCCACCGCTGCCCTTCTTCCCCACGGGCCAGCCAGTATGGCCCACGGGGAAAAAAAGGGAACCCCCCACCGCTGCTGTGGGCAATTACTAATGTCTAATATCTCTATAATTGGGGAACACTTCGGCATTACTTTGTTCTTTAGGGTTTTCCAAACATTGTAAATCATTTTCAACAACAAATTGTCGATTTTTTGCTTTTGCAATTTTTTTCCTAAAAGAGTTCCCCCTTTAACTTCCTATATTCCAGCCAGTCTAGTTCTGTACTTTCTATATTTACCTGAGTCATTTTTTAAAATATTCTTTTCATATGAAACGCATAGTAATAATTCTTTACATTCGGTATGCTTAACCCTCCTTCTTTCTGTTTCATGTACCATAGAGACTTAGTTATCCTAAGGCTTTTTCCATTACTACAGTGTTCATTCATCATGTTTTGCCATCATCATCATCATCATCATCATCATCATCATCATCATCATCATCATCATCATCATCATCATCATCATCATCATCATCATCATCATCATCATCATCATCATCATCATGTTTGCTTTTGAATCCTAAGACGTGGCATCACTGCAGTGGCTTAGTGGTTAAGATGCCGAGCTTGAAGACTGGAAGGTTGGGGTTTGATACCCGAGTGCTGCATGATGGATCTTGGGGACATGAAAGGAGCCTCATTTGGGTGTCCCCTGAGTGGAGTTTCTCCAGAAAAAAATCCTTTCAACCCAGAGTAATTTCTGACATGAAATTTATTTATTTAATGCTAAGATGTTATTTGTGTGCTGTAAAGGATTCTGATATATTCTTGCTTAAGATATGTCTTGCTGCATCCTCGGCCTGTGGGAACTTGCTGGCCAACAGTGGTTCATCACTTGTTTGCCATTATAGTGTCAGTAATCCAGGCTCTTGGACTCTTGGAAACATAGACGTTTCCTTTGCCATAAGCTTTCACAGACTGCAGCCCACTGCTTCAGAGGATACATTAATCCAATAGTTCTGAGACTATATGACTAGTCAGTGGGAGACAGTTCTATAGTATTTTTCTTGGATATTTAAAGCAAAATAATATATAAGATGTTAAACAACTAGATCACAAAAAAGGAAACAGTAAAACCCCTACTTGCATAAAAAGTCTGTTCCTTAGGCTTTTATGTAAATCAGGTTTTTACTTAACTTGAAGCAAACCCATAGTTACAATGAATTTTTACATAACTTGAAGCAAACCCATAGGAAAAATGATTTTTTTACTTAACTTGAACCAAACCCATAGAAAAATGATATTTATGTAAATCGAAGCAACCGCATAGGGAAAAAGGATTTTTTTACGTAACTTCAAGCAAACCCATAGGAAATTACTGCTGCTACTTACTTTATTATGGAAATTGTGTTATGTAAATCGGGATACTTATGTAAATCGGGACATGGTTTTAGTGCAAAAGGAACGTTCAAAAACGCGCCGCGGCCAATAAAAAAAAAGCCGCAGGAAACAAACCGCTAAAGTAAGCAAACACGCGCAGGTAAACTACAAGCCCCAGCGTCCTGTGCGCCATTAGTGCACAGAATGTTGAGGCGCCCGGCATGCGAAAAATAAAAGTTAAAAAAAAGCCCGCCGCCACTGCCCTTCTTCCCCACGGGCCAGCCAGCATGGCCCACAGGGGAAAAAAGGAACCCCCAGCCGCCGGTGCCCTTCTTCCCCACGGGCCAGCCAGCATGGCCCGTGGGGAAGAAATAAAAAAAAGCCCCCACCCCCAAGCCCTTCTTCCCCAGAGGCCACAAGAGAAAAAACATTCAAAAACATTTCAAAATAAAAGATTAATTCCCAAACAAATCAAATAAGTTAGCCAAAAATTCAAAAATATTCACACTAATCTCAAAAAATACCAAAAAAACCCAGAAATCACTTTTCACTCAAAAAAACCAAAACACCAAAACAAAAAATAAAACATGCGTAAAAATGAAGATTTAAAAAAACAAAAATAAATTTTAAATTTAAAAAAATAATTTAAATCAAATAAATTAAAATAAAATTTGCATAAACCAAAATTAAATTTTAAATAAAAAAAAATAAAAATAAAAAAATAAAATAAAATTTGCATAAACAAAAAACAAAAACCTTCAAAAACCATTTAAAGAGCCCGGCACTAAGGAAGCCAGCCCAAAAAAACACCACACACACTGGGAGCGCAAGTCCGCCGCAGGCAGACACAGCGCCTCAAAGCCACAAAACCACAAAACCTTTCAACACAATTTAAAACAGCCCAGCACCATTTTTAAAAGAAAATAAACAAAACCCTTCACTATCCAACACAATTTTAAAAAGCCCGGCACCGCTGGGCAAAATATGCTAGTAAGCTCTAAGGCTACATTGTTGTATAATATGCTGTCTGTCATGGTGTCCCACATTCACATGCTGGTGATGGTAGTCCCCCCCCCACCATTTATGCAAAAAGCCTGCACATCTACTGTGCCCTGTACATATTCAATTAAGGGTAGTTCATATCTTGTGAGGTTGATGAAAACTGGGTGGTGTTTCAGTTACATATTGAAAATTAAGGTACTGGTATGGTGCTTTTTCCAACCATTCTCTTCTCCATGTCTCCTGCAGGTTGAACTCTTCATTGATTCCAATAGTGGCGCTGGATAAAGGTGGACATCTTGAGCAGAGTCTGTTAATATTCAGGTCTAATATGTCAGAATTTATTTGTAGTTCTAGATTCTGAACTATTTTGTGGTACTCTCTTAAAAGAGCATTTTCCCTGCGAAGTTCTGGCAGAGGACTGTTACTTAACGCTGGAAGCCAGTAAATAGGTGTGCACCTAATTGTTCTGGATATAATGTGCATGGTGTTATTAAGCTGCGCATCAACCTTGCTTACATGGGTGCTGTTTAAACAAATAGGCGCAGTGTTCTGCTGCAGAGTAAACTAGACAATGCAAACGTTCGTAAGGTAGTGGCTGAGGATCCCCAAGTTGTGCCACATAATTTCTGTATGATATAGATTCTCGTTCTAATTTTTTCTGCAGTTTTTAGGAGGTGTGATTTAAATGTCACAGTACGATCTAGGGTGATGCCCAGGTACTTAGGTTCTTTATTATGACCAAGGCATTTCCATCCATGTATACTGTCAATTCTCTATGTGCTAATTTATTATTGAGATGAAAGCAAGCAACTTCTATTTTGGTGACATTTAGTTTAAGGTGCCATCTAAGGAAGTAATTTCTCATTATGGAGATATCAGTTGTAAGGATCTCTTCTGAGGTCTCAAATGACCTGTGCCTGGTAGCTATCACCTAGTCATCAGCATACCCTAACTTCCTGCTTTGTTTAGCTTAGTGATGGGCAATCTTGGCCCTCCAGCTGTTCTTGAACTTCAATTCCCAGAGGCCCTGATCAGCAGGAGTGCTGATTTGGTCTTCTGGGAATTGAAGTTCAAGAACAGCTGGAGGGCCAAGACTGCCCATCACTGGTGTAGCTGGTAGGTCAGCTATATACAGCGTGAAGTGCCATAGGGCCAAGACTAAACCTTGCGGAAAGCTGTTGTTGAGGGTTTTTCTGGAACTCATCTTGTTGGCAAAAATAACCTCGAAGCCATGGTCCCTGATCATACTATTGATGAGTTTAGTAGTTCTTTGGCATTTTATAGTTTCCAAAAGTTTACATATCAGGGCCTGGCACCACATATGCTGCAGACAGATAAATAAAAATGGCTAATGTTTTTAGCTTTTTCTGATAATTCGCTTCTATGAATGTTGTTAGCAACAAAAGCTGAGCCACCTAACTTCTCCCAGGATGAAAACCCACCTGCTCAACTGGAACCTTAGTAAATATAACTAATTCTATTATATACACGTCTCAACAGCTTGTAAATGGAATTGAGGAGGGCTACAGAGTGACAACTTTGAGGTTGATCTGTGGGTTTACCTGCTTTTAACAATGCTATGATTTTAGCATGTTTAAGTTTATGGGGAATATCACCTAATCTTTGAAGAGAATTGAAGAATTGTGCTATCCAAAATTGTGTGTATTGCCCTGCATGAATAAAGAACTCCTGGTGGATAACATCAAAGCCTGGTGCCTTTCCCGGTTTCATGTTCATTATAGCCCTTTTGACTTCATTAACTGAAATGTCTTGTGAGTAACTGTATCCTTGCATTCAGCGTTTCTAAGGGAATTAAGTTCCCGTTGGACTTGTTTTTTGTTTCTTTATGGCTTTTTCCTTTTGACGTTGCTACAATATGGGATGGTATACGATTTGGGTCAATTATTGCATTTCTCATATTATATGACTTCCACCTCCCAATTTATGGAACAAGGACCAAGCTTTCCTGTAGTTTGCCTCCACCTTTTTCATCTTGCAGCATCCAGGCTGTCAATGAGCTCATCAGCCACTTCTCGATCACCAGTTCTTTGGAATTCTTTGTGCAATTCCTCACTTATGCTTTTTTGCAGTGCTGATAATCGCTCCTATAAACCTCTCATTGTTGTTGGAAGTGGGAGGGAGCTATCCAAATACTCTGTCTAGATCAGGGTTCCTCAACCTTGGCTCTCCAGATGCTCTTGGACTTCAATTCCCAGAAGCCCTGATCAGCAGGAGTGCTGACCTGGGCTTCTGGGAACTGAAGTCCAAGAACACCTGGAGAGCCAAGTTTGCTGACCCCTGGTCTAGATCTTTGGAGAAAGCCGTCCAATTTGCTTTCTGAAAATTCCAGCATGTTTGAGGATTATATGTTATTAATGGGATACTTATTCCAATCTCTACCAGTATTGGTCGGTGTAGACTGTGTGGAAAATTTGTCAGCATATTTCGAGATGCCATAACTGGATTGAGATTTTCATCCACAGTTATAAATCAGGGTCATATTCCGTCTCCATGTTGCTGACTTCATGTATGCCATTTTTAATAGAAGTTTTCATAAGATATGCATCTTCTATTTTGCTTCTCGCAGATGTGGCAACTACGTGAGAATGATGGCATGTTGCTCCCATAATATCATATTCAGATATCTTCTCTCTGAATATGATATTATTGCCTTTCTTCACTATCTCTGTGTGTCTCTTGTAGTGCAACTACATCAACATTAAAATCTATTAAAATCTTGTGTAAAAGCTGGCATTTACCGGTACTCCTGTTGATACTCTCTACATTTAATTGGCAAATTCGGACACAGTATCCTAATTTTAGAGTCCTCTGGTTCTGACAAGAACCATTGATAATTTTGTCAATCATTACTATTAAGAAAAGTTAAAACTTGAGACTCGTATGTACTTAGCCAGGAGATCGTAGTGATTATCTGGCTGCCAGTGAGTGCTAGTTCATTTAGCATTACTCAGGGTGCTCCATGAGGAGGTGAAATAGCTTTCCACCTCACAGAACAAAGGAATCGTTTGGTCTGTACACTCACACCATTGTCATTGCCTAGCATTATTGTCTTTCCCAGAGAATATTGCTTTCTCAAAAGTGTCCAAAGTAGGACAGCTTCAGCTTCATCAATTTTGCCTCCAGAGACGGTTCAGGGTTGTTTTGTTCTTGGAACTGCTTATTTATCTTTCTGGCAGTGCAGGGTATCTGCAAAGCTCTTCTCTAGCACCATATTTCAAACAAATCATCCCCCCCTCCTTCTTAGTTGTCCAGCTGTCACACCCATGCATAGACACTGGCAATGTAACCACCACCACCATCACAACAACAACAACAGCAACATGTCAGAGATTACTCTGGGTTGAAAGGATTTTTAGGGGATGCCTGAATGAGGCTCCTTTTATGTCCGCAAGTACAGCTCTTGGGTATCAAACCCTGACCTTCCAGTCTCCAGCTCAGCACCTTAACCACTAGGCCACCAGAGGAGCTATAGTGCAAGCATGAAAGAGATCTAGGTATCCAGTGACAAATCCTTTAATATTTGCTAATTCCTTTATTGTTGCTCTTCAAAGCCTCAATTTTCTTCTGATTTCTTGGCTACAGTCTCCATTTAAACTGATGATATAATCAAAGTACACAATTTTTATTATTATTTCAACTTCTTTATTGCCAATGTTAAAATTATATAGCTCTTCTGTAGTCATGATTTTTGTCTTAATGTTAAACTGCAGTCGTTTGGCATTTTCTTCTTTCATTTTCCTTACAAGTCATTTCTGCCAGTAAGAAGGTATCATCTGCATATCATTAATTACTGATGGTTCTTCCAACAATTTTCACTCCTCCTTCATTTGAATCGCCTGGATTTTCATCCAGTGTATTCTGCATACAGATTGAACAAATATGGGGATAAAGGTTCAATGTGGTAAACCTTCCTAGGTGTCTAACACAGTCCCTATTTTGTCAGCTGTCCTTTGTTCATCAAAAATAAATCACATGTCACATTTTAAAATACTTATTGTTTATAGCCTTTGCTGCCAAGGGCATACACTAGCAAAATAAGCCATTCTGTTCCAGAGTTCAGTTTGTGCCTTTTCTGGAAGCATTTGCCAGGCTTCCAAAGACTCTACTGAGTTCCATTCTTGGCAATCCATAATGCCATAACTTAATTTATTTATCAATAAATTTAAATAGTGTTTTTGTGGTGCCTTTGGTTTTCCATATTAGAGGCTTCTTAAAGCAAATGGTATATTAGGTGGTTTGTAAATTGATGTTACTACTCATGCAGCCAGCTCAACCGTCAAGATTTCTGTTCTCCTCTTGAGTATAGTTCTTGGAGATAACTATAATACCTGGTTTTAAACAATGTCTTACAAAACTGTCATTGTTTGTGGTGTTTCTCAGCAGCTAGATGCATCCCAGAATGTTTGTGATAAATTGCAGCTAAAGAGTTTCTCTGCAGATGAAGCAATGGCCTCTATATTAATAGAAAATATTGTAATTTGTGGTCCTAAAAAAGGTCCATTGGGTCATTTTGCTCATCAGCAAATTTACAGAATACGTCTGGATAGGAAAAATTAGCTAGCTGCTCACTGTTGCACAGGGAAGACCAGAGAGTATTTACAAGACTTTCTGCTCTTTAGGGAAGCTCTTGAATATACCTGTAATAACAAGCGGTTCAATCTATGTTTCCCCATTCCAGGGTTTTCATTTCTGCTAATGATATTGCCTTGAAAGTTGAATTAGCATCAATTAGCATCAGCTAATATCTGCCTTAAAAGATCTTTCCTTATATTATTTTAGTATGGGACCAAAGACAGCCGGACAACCGAAAGGTTGGTTTAACGCAGGTTTATTGCATGAGGTTCCAGTGAAGCATGAGGTAATGGCGGTGATACAACTCAATATATACAGTAGCTCTCTACATTTGAATCTTGTAGCACGGTAGCTCATTGGCTGCTACCGGCGTGGCCTCGCCCAGGCACGCCTCTTTCTTCAGCTGCTGAATGCGGGGAAGGTTTTCCCGCGGCTGTCCGTGATTGAGCAATGTGAACCATGTGAGGCTGAACGCTCGCAGCTGCCCTCTATGGGCTGTCTGCTCGCGTTCCTTTACAGCTGGTATCGTTTGTATCTGGAGTGGTTACATTCTTGCCTTTACAGTATAATGAACATGCATACATACATACATAACATCCCTCCCCCCTAGGATGGGACGAAGTCCCGCAACCATTGTGGCTTGCCGCACGTGCGCTTGGGACGCGCTTGCGTCTGACCTAGTACTGGAGAGCCTGTGATCCCTGACTCCGCGGGTGCTTGTCCTGCAACGGGAAACGGGGATTCGTTAGTGGCTCCGTGGGGCGTCCGTGCCTGCCTCGCGCCCGGGGATGGGAAGGGAATGAATAGTTGGGAGGTGAACCCCTGCCTGTTGCTCTCTGACCCCGGGGATCCACCTATTGTGAACCGCGGAACCGATGAGGTCGCCCTTGCGGTTCGGCTACCTTCTGATCCCTGCTCGGGGGACCCTGAGACTGTGGTGGGCGGACTCGCTGATGCCTCCCGTCTTGGGGGTGTCGGTCTCCGGGAAAGTGGCGCTATATCGCATTCTAACTCACAGGGGCTACTGGGACTGGAGGTACCAGGGGCTGAACTGAAACCCCTCTTTTCGCTAGGACGGGTGGGGGACCACTCCGCTAACTCCCCCTGGTACTGTAAATCAACGTCTAAACTTCTATGGGCATCTGAATTTCGGGGAGACTTCCGCGGGGTATGAGTGTGATCGGGGCTCCTCCTCTCTGTCGGGGACTCCCGCAAAAGATCTCTGTGGATCGATTGCCTTCCCTCCCCCCTTGGTGGGGACCCATGCTCCCCTTTTCCTCCCCCTTGGGCTAAACGGGTGGGGGAGTACCCTAACGCTGATTCGATGCTATTCTCGTCTGCGTCCTGCTCTCCGGGGACCCTGCGCCTGAGTTGGTCCACGTGTCGCCTCCACAGGAAGCCTGTACTGGTTTCTACGCGGTATGAGACGGGGCCGGTTTGCTCTACTACGGTGCCCGGCACCCAGGCTGGCCCCGCGCTGGCGTAGTTCCTGCAATGCACCGGGGCGCCTATGCTGAAACTCTTTGTGGGTTCCACCCCTATGTTCCGCCCCTTGTCCTCTACTCTCGTGGGGTCTAGCTTGGAGATTCCCGTGGCCAGCTTCCTGCGCATCAACAGCTCTGCGGGGGAGTACCCTGACGCTAGTGGGGTGACCCTGTATCTTAGCAGGAATTGGCACAATTTCAGGTCGAGGTCTCCGGGGCCCATGCGCAGAAGCGCGTCTTTCGTGGTGCGCACGAGGCGCTCTACTTGGCCGTTGGTGGCCGGGTGAAAGGGGGCAGAGGTGACGTGCCGAATGGCGTTGCGCTCCATGAAAGCCCCGAACTCGGCGGACGTGAAACAGCTGGCGTTATCGCTGACGAGGGTGTCGGGTAAACCGAACGTGGAGAAGACCCTCCTTAACTGTTTGATTGTTGTGGCCGAGGAGGTGCTTGAGACTGGAATGACCTCCAACCACTTGGAGAACGCGTCCACCATGAGGAGGAAAAGCGTTCCCCTGAACGGGCCAGCAAAGTCTACATGTACCCGGGACCAGGGGCCCCTTGCCGTGTCCCACTCCCTAGGTGGCGAGCGAGCCTCTTCTGGCCTTGAGCTTTGGCACGCTTCGCAAGTGCCGACCATGTGTTCGATGTCGGCGTCTAGCTGGGGCCACCAAAAGTAACTGCGGGCCAGCGCCTTTGAGCGGACGATCCCCGGGTGGCTGACGTGCAGCAGTTTAAGCACCCTCGGCCGGAGAGGCGTGGGGATTACTACCCGCTGTCCCCACAAAAGGCAACCCCTCTCTAGGGACAACTCTAGTTTCTTTTTGAAAAATGTGTCGAATTCCGCTGCTGGGGAAGACACGGGCCACCCTTTCTGTACCCAGGAGCAGACTGTGGCCAGCGTTTTGTCCTTGCCTGTCGCTTTGGCGATGTCGGCCGGTACTACGGGAGGGGAGTCTAGAACCTCTATCATTAAGACCTGATGGTCCCTCTCTACTTTGTCCACGTGGCAGCAATCCCGGGGAATGGGGGACCTCGACAGGGCGTCGGCATGGCTGATCTCCCTCCCGGGCCGGTATACCAACGCGTGCTGATACGCGTTGAGAAAAATGGCCCACCTGAGCATTCTCGGGGACAGGATTTGGGGTGTGGGCTTATCTGCGGTGAAAATGCCTAACAAAGGCTTATGGTCAGTCACTATGGTGAAGGGGCGGCCGTACACAAAATCATGAAATTTCTTGGTCCCCGCAATTATTGCTAGTGCTTCTCTGTCTGTCTGAGCATAGTTCCTCTCTGCTTGGGACAAGGACCTAGAGTAGAACGCTATCGGGGCCTCCCTACCGTTCTCCAGCACGTGGCATAACACCGCCCCCACCCCCACCGGGGATGCATCGCATATCAGGACCACTGGGCGTTTGGGATTGAAGTGGGTCAGTACGGCTTCTGATGCCAGGAGTCGCTTCAGGTCATTGAAAGCCTTCTCCTGGTCGTCGCCCCACTTCCATGCCTCGTCCTTTTTTAACAATTTGTGTAGCGGTTCTGCCACGGCTGCCTTCCGCGGGAGGAAGGAGTGGTAGAAGTTGAGCAGTCCGAGGAACGACTGCAACTCGGGCTTGGATGTGGGGTGAGGGCCCTTCTTGATGGCGGCTACCTTGGATTGGGCTGGTCTAATTCCCTCGGGAGTGACACGGAACCCTAGGAACTCAACCTCTGTGGCGAAGAAGACGCATTTGTCTTTCCGCAACCGCAACCCCGCCTTTTCGAATATTGTCAGGACCTTTCCCAACCTAGTTGCTAATTCGGCCCGGCTCCCCCCTGTAATCAATACGTCATCAAAGTAGGGTAACACCCCCTCTAACCCCTTCAGGAGGCGTTCCACAAGTGACTGGAAGATCCCGGGCGCCGAATTCACGCCGAATTGTAGGCGCGATACCTGGAACGCCCCTTTGTGGGTGACTATGGTCTGCGCAGCAGCTGCGGCGGGGGTCACCGGGAGTTGCTGGTAGGCTTGGGCCAGGTCGAGTTTAGCGAAGCACCTCCCCCCGTGTAACCTGGCCAACAAGTGGCTGACTACCGGCACCGGATACGCATTAGGGCGGATCGCCTTATTGATGGTGCACTTGTAATCAGCGCATATGCGGACCTCCCCGTTGGCCTTGAGCGCTGTTACAATTGGAGTTTCCCACTCTGCAGAATCAACAGGAACAAGAATCCCCTGGCCCACTAATTTGTCCAACTCCGCCTCTATTTTGTCCTTTAGTGCGAAGGGCACTCTGTGCGGTTTAAGTCTGATTGGACGTACTCCAGGGTCCAGGTCGAAAGTCACTGGGGGGCCCTTGAATTTCCCGAGCCCCTTTTTAAAAACCTCGGGGTGCGCGTCGCACACGCTCTGTATTGGATCAGTCCCGGCGGCGTGTGCTTCCACGGCGTGTACCCCCCCAATGAACAACCCCAGGGGCTGGAACCATTGAGTCCCGAGGAGGCTGCATTTGCCTCCCTTGAGGACGACTAGGGGAAGCGTTGCGGTGTGCTTTTTAAACTGGACCCGGAACTTCCCAACCCCCAACACTGGGATGCGGTTCCCTTGCACGTCCTTCAGTGTGGCCCTCAACGCCTTGAGCTTGGGCCGCATGCGGGTGGCGATTTTCATGAACTCCCCCTGGGAAATAATGGAGTATGAAGAACCCGAGTCCACCTCCATTCTAACAGGGGCCCCTTGTATTACTACCTCAACGAAGTAACGGGGGTGCTCCGTGGAAACGCTGTAAACCGGCGCGTCGTCCTCGCTGTCGTCGGAGATGCGTCCTACTCCGTCCCGCGTCCTCGTGGTCCGGGTGCCGTCCTTTGGCCTTGTGGTGCGGTCCTGCCTCGTGGTGCGGTCCTGCCTCGCCGAGCGGTCTGGAGAACTCCTGGTGGCCTCGCGCCGTTTCCGGCAGACCTTGGCGATGTGCCCGCGCCGGCCGCAGTTGTGGCACTCGGCCTTGCAGAACGGGCATTTGGCGCGGGCGTGGGCGGCGCCGCAGCCGTCGCAGCGCCGGCCCTCTCTCTGGACTCTCCGGACGTCCTCGTCGTCGCCGCTCTCCGCAGACGAGTTCGAAACTCGCCGGGCCGTGCGCACCGAGCTCTCTGCCTTTGCGGGCTTCGGGCGCCAGTCCTGAAGCTCGTGCACCCCGGCAGTAGTGGCCTCCGTGGCCTGTGCCGTGTCGAGGACTTGTTGCCACGTGGGAGGCGGCTCCCTTTTCATCAGCGCACGCTGAGTCTCTGTGTCCCTCAGACCGCAGAGCAGGCAGTCCCGGAGGGTGATGTCGGGGAGCTCCCACTTGCATGGGCCGGCGGCCAGCCGCAGGGCCGCGGCGAACTCCTCGACCGATTCCCCGGGTGCCTGGACTCGCCTCCAGAACGCGCTCCGAGCGGGGAACATCGCTATGGCTGGCCGGAGATGGGCGCGCAACGCCGCCAGGAGCTCTGTAGCTTTGAGGTCGCCCACCTTCCTCGGCGCGATCAGGTCCACCAAGGTCCTCTTGGTCTCGTGTCCGAGCATGCGGACGAAAATGGCCCTCTTTTTGGCCTCATCGGAGACTTCGAGCTCCACCAGCGCTGCGTTGAAGTCTATCTCAAACAGTTCCAAATCTCCCGGCTTCTTGATCTCGTAGCCGGCGCATGTCTTGGTCCCGTGGGCAGCCATATCCCATCCTCGTCGCCAATTTAGTGTATGGGACCAAAGACAGCCGGACAACCGAAAGGTTGGTTTAACGCAGGTTTATTGCATGAGGTTCCAGTGAAGCATGAGGTAATGGCGGTGATACAACTCAATATATACAGTAGCTCTCTACATTTGAATCTTGTAGCACGGTAGCTCATTGGCTGCTACCGGCGTGGCCTCGCCCAGGCACGCCTCTTTCTTCAGCTGCTGAATGCGGGGAAGGTTTTCCCGCGGCTGTCCGTGATTGAGCAATGTGAACCATGTGAGGCTGAACGCTCGCAGCTGCCCTCTATGGGCTGTCTGCTCGCGTTCCTTTACAGCTGGTATCGTTTGTATCTGGGGTGGTTACATTCTTGCCTTTACAGTATAATGAACATGCATACATACATACATAACAATTATAAAGACAATCACCTGGAACCAAACATTTTTGTCCATATGTTTTTAATGAACTTGTGTGGTATGCAAGTTATCTGAGTAGTAGGGAATGGTAAACAGATCTTTATTTTACTTGCTTAATAAAATTCTTTCTTTGTATAAGAGTGTAGTAAATTTTTAAATTATGAATATATATCTGAAATCTAGGTAATGGTTGCCCTTTGTTCGAAAGCCATTTGTATCTGAATCTAGGGTATGATGCTCATTGTTTACAGCCAAAGAGCCAGTGCTGTCTGCATCTGTAGATGTTTCCCTGGTTGTGTGGCAGGCATGACTAGACACCTGAGTGCACAGAATGAAAGCGCGGCACCAAAATGGCCGCCGTGCTCTTTGCGCCCCCCCCACCTGGACTCAGACATCCGGGTGAGTTAGGGGGTGTGGCCACCCCTCTATAAAAGGGGTGGCCACGAGGCAGACGAGCTGCCATTTTAGGAGAGGAGACGTTTTCTCCGTCGCTGTTGGTCCTGCAGTCTTCGGCTGTTTAGCCCTTGATCCTTTCCCAGCTGGGAAAGGGGGATTAGCGCACGCAAAGCCTCAGTTCGCTTGGCTACTGCGTGCTTTGGCGCTAGGTTTTCGATCCCTGGAAAGGGATCCTACTTCTTCTTTCTCGGAAGACATGCCTCCCAAACGGAAGGCCCCGGCGATAAAGCCACAGCCAAGGGGGAGGACTTTTACTGGCCCAGCGCAGGACGGGGGACAGCCATTGGGTCGGAGGACCAGGGCTGCGCCCCCGCGGCAGGGCACTGTGCCAGCCTTGCCCACCGATACCGGTGGGGCTACTCAGGCTGGCACTTGGCAGCCGGGCTTGGCTGGCCAGCCACAGGCTGGCCCCTCAGGGGCTTCGGCCCTCAGCCTGCCGTTACCGGCCATGGGTCAGGGCAGCGGGGGAGGGCCTGGTGTGGGCATACAACCCGTTCCTCCTCTGGCCCCTCATGGGCCGGAGTTTTGCGCTTGGCCCTATTCTGGCCCTGGCTCTCCTTTCAGGGTACCGTTCCAACTGCCTAGTGGGCCATCCGGCCAACCCGGCCCGCCTTATGCTGGGGGCTGTGTGGCAGTGGATGCTCTACTAGCACGTTTAGCAGTGCTAGAAGCATCCTTGGGTATTGCAGAGCCTCCTGTGGAGGGGTGCGCTTCTCTTTCTGCCGGGGCCCCTTCGTTGGCACCAGCTACCTCAACAGCCGCCATGCTGCAACGGGCAGCCAGCCGGGTTGAGCTGCTTGAGACGCTCCGGCCGGCGCCTGCCGGTGTCTCGCAGCTCCCTGTTCATCCAGATCTGCAGACTGGGAGTAATCAGGTGTGGCCCCAGAGCTCGATTCCGGTCGCGAGCTCTGACGCCCGCCGTGGGCCGGAACCCCTAGTGGGGGCGGCTCACGGGGGTGCACCTAGTGAGTATCAGGTTCAATTTAGTGCACCTACATCACAGCCCACTTCCAGTGGTGGGGTTCAGTGGCCCTGGCCTCATCAAGTTGAGGCAAGTGGGCATCAGTTACCAGCCTATTCCAGTGCCCCATGGTTTCAAAATGGCACCTCATTGAGGGCGGGGGTTTCCACCCCTGGGGCAGTGCCGAGCATCGGAGGGGCTATCCAGGTCCCGCTGCGTATGCCCTCTATACATAATGTGCCGGTGACGGCTTTGCCGACGGCTGGTTATTCCTTGCCCCTTGGTGATCATTTGTCCCAGGTCACGAGGGAGAAGATTTGGCGGGGGGAGTATGTGGATATATTCTCCCTATTGAACCGTGAGCCCACTAAGGAAGAGAGAGAGGGACAGGATGACAGAGACAAGGAACTGTCTCGTCGTCGTAAGCCACCACGCACCTGGGCCAACTGGTTGCCGGCATATCTTCTTTATATGGCGGTATACCTTAGGGCCTGGCCTGACCTGGCCATTCCTATGGTCCAATACTTGGACAATATGTGTAGGGTGATGGTTGATTTCCCTGGCCCATCGTGGTTGGCTTACAATGAGGAATTCAGAATGAGGGTGGCCCTACACCCGGAGATGAGATGGGATGAGCCCTGCCAAAAATTGTGGCTCTTGTACATGACCCCCACGCATCCGGCACCTGGGGATAGGTACCATTGTGGCCATGCTGTGCAGCGAGCTGTTCCAACACAGGCTCCCCGCCAGCCAGCGGGGCAGGGGGTTCCAGCCTGCTTGCTGTGTTGGAGCTTCTCAGCTAATGGTGTGTGCAATAAGCGACAGTGCCGATATAAAAATGAGTTTCCCTCTTGCGCTGGCCCCCACGCCACCTCCGCGTGCCCGCGGGCTGGTGGGTCACAGGGCAGAGGTAGAGGTGGACAGGGAGCGGGCAGAGCTTTGGCTGATGGAGCTAGCCAGTCAAAAGGCCCCCTCCCCAGTTAACGTGTATATGTTGGAGCGATGGCTCTCAACTTATCCAAGGAGGGAGGACGCGAGGTACCTCCTGGAGGGTTTCCAGTGGGGCTTTCGTATCCCATTCAAAGGGGTGCGGGGACCCCAAGATGCCCCCAATTTAATTTCCCTGAAGGGTAAGGAGGAGGTAGCTGCCCTGAGTATTGCCAAAGAACTAGAGGCTAGGAGGGTAGCGGGCCCCTTTTCCGAACCACCTTTTCCTAACTTGAAGGTCTCCCCTCTGGGGCTAGTACCTGAAAAGACCCCGGGTAAATTCCATTTAATCCACCATCTATCGTACCCGGCGGGTTACTCTGTCAATGATGCTATTCCTGATGACCTTTGTTCGGTCAGGTATACGTCGTTTGACCAAGCCCTACGGATGGTGCGCTCTTGTGGTCCTGGTGCACTCCTGGCAAAATGTGACATTAAATCAGCATTCCGATTACTGCCAGTGCACCCAGGGGACTTTGAGCTATTCGGTTTTAGATTCCAAGGGAAGTTCTATGTAGACAAGGCCATGCCTTTTGGCTGCTCTATTTCGTGTTCGGCATTCGAACGTTTTAGCACTTTCCTTCAGTGGGCCTTTGTTCGCAGGTCCGGGTCTCGGTCTGTAGCCCATTACCTTGATAATTTTTGTTTGAGGGTGAACTGGTCTCGGACACGTGCACGCGTCTCCTCACTACATTTCAGACGCTAATGCGGGAACTGGGTGTCCCTTTAGCGCCCGAAAAGACCGAGAGCCCATCTACTATGCTCACATTTCTGGGTATTGAAATTGACACGGTCGCACGGGCATCCCGGTTACCCATTGAAAAGGTCACCCGGATCTCCGTGATGATTTTGGCCTTGCTGGCCAAACGTAAAGTGTCACTTCGTGAGCTTCAGGTACTTCATGGCCATCTTAACTTTGCCTGCAGGGTGGTGACACCTGGCAGAGCATTTGCGCGGCGCCTATGTGACGCCATGTCTGGCCTGTTAAAGCGCCACCACAGGGTCCGACTGACCAGGGGCGTGCGGGCTGACCTTTTGGTTTGGCTTACATTCCTGTGGGAATTTAATGGGGTCTCTTTCTGGAGATCCGACCTTTTGGTTTCCCCTAGATTCCAAGTACAGTCGGATGCCTCCGGCTCCCTGGGATATGGGATTTATTTTGAGGGGAGGTGGGCTTATGGCCAATGGCCTCCAGCATGGCTGGGCATGGATCGCCTCCGCGATCTTACATTTCTTGAGTTCCTTCCAATCCTGGGAGCTTTGATGCTATGGGGCGAGGAGTGGGCTGACTCAGTGGTCGATTTTTGGTGTGACAATGCGGCAGTAGTGCACATTGTCAATGCTCAGACGTCTAAATCACCCAGGGTGATGGCGTTGGTTCGCCAGTTTGTGTTACGAAGCCTACGCCTGAATGTGCTTTTTAAGGCCAGACATGTACCAGGCATTAATAATGATATTGCTGATGCTTTATCCCGCCTGCATACCCCGGTTCCGTGCCTTGGCTCCGGAAGCAGAGGAATTCCCCTCGCCACTCCTGGCCGAGATTTGGACATTTGGCAAGGAGAGGTGAACCGGGCGATCAGCATGTCTTTGGCACCTCGCACGCGTAAGGCGTATCAACATGCTTTCGTTCAATTTAGAACCTTTTGTGTGCAACTTCAGTTGCCCGAAGTGTGGCCCATTCCAGTGGAACAAGTTTTACAATTTATGGTTTATTTACACAGTCAGGGTTTGGCTCCTCGTACTATAGCATCCAGGCTGTCGGCACTGGCATTTATGGCCAAAGTGAGGGGTTTTGCTGACTGCGTGAATGATTTCCGCATACGACATGTTTTGGAGAGGTGGACACAGGAACGTGGCCGCCGCCCGGACACTCGCCACCCAATTTCACCAGAGGTACTGACCCACCTAGCACAAGGCTGGCATAATCTGTGTTATGATAAGTATGAGGTGGCTCTTTTTCACGCGGCTACCACGGTGGCCTTCTTTGGAGCGCTCCGCATCAGTGAGTTGGTACTACTGTCTAAGGCGGATGCGACTCGTAGGGCACTGGAACTTGACGATGTCTACTACACTAATGAGTGGGCTCAGTTGAGGATACGGTCCTCAAAGGTTGATCAGCACGGCGTAGGCAGTGGAGTTAGACTGCTACGATGTTCCATTGCAGACATCTGTCCGGTTAGTGCCCTACAGGAGTTCTTGGCAGTGCGTGGCGTGCACCCTGGCCCATTTTTCTGCCACCAGGATGGGTCTCCCCTTACTAAATTTCAATTTTGGAAGGTGACCGGTATGGCACTATCCAGTGTTGGCCTCCCCGGGGCTCGTTACGGCACCCATTCATTTAGGATAGGTGTTGCATCCACTGCAGCTGCATTTGGGTACTCTGAGGCTGATATATGCCGGATGGGAAGATGGGGATCCATGCGTTTTGCATTGTATGTTTGCCCACTTCAGGTATGAGTACCAGTTAAGTCATTGTTCTCTTTTCTTCTTTTACAGACCCTGTGTGTCCCCGCACACCGGTGGCAGTATGGCTGGTGGGCCACAGTTACGTGCACTGGGCAGCGCAGTATGCTGCGGCGACAGAGTGGGGACCCCAGCTTGGACTGCATGCAACCACACGTATACGTTGGTACGGTAAGCGTGGAATGAGATGGCGGGAACTGTTGCCATTCCTGTTTTCCATCAGGGATGCTGAACCGCCTGATGTCCTTGTACTGCATCTCGGGGGCAATGACCTCGCCCAGGTCACTGGCCTCTCCTTAAAATTCACAATTTGCAGTGACCTAGCTTATTTGCATTATGTGTGGCCGTACACAAGGCTGCTATGGTCGGACATCGTACCGCGTCATTCATACAGGGGAGGTATTGACCTCCGTGCCCTTGACTGCGCTCGCCACTCGGTGAACAGGGCTGTTGCCCGGTTCTTGGCAGACAAGGATTTGGGGATGGTCATCCGACACCCCACGATTAGTTTGCAAAATTATGATCTTTATGCAGGATATGGGGTCCACCTGTCGGCTAGTGGTATGAACCTCTTTTTGGAAGATTTGCAAGCAGGCCTGTTGACCGAGCTGACGGTCTGGGGGGGTCGGTGAGTCTTCATAGACGCCTCCCCGTGTGGCGGGTAGCACTGGTAAGGTAAAGATTTATGACCCATAGGTATCCGGCAGGTTCGCAATTGACTGGCCAACACTTAGACAGGTACAGGTGTAATAGCTTTGACCAGTCAACGACGAACCAGGCAAAGGGTGATGGCAGGAGTTTGTCAGCATGCATCACCCCGTGATTTGACGGATACACGTCATAGGGTGGGGTCAGTAGATAGTTTATTGACTCCGGTCAACAATTTGTTTGTGTCAACAAACAAATTGATACAAATGGATACATTGTAGCCAATTGCCATTGGCAATTTTGGGAGGAACCTTACCAGTGTTACTGCGGCCTGGTTGCCTTAAGAATTACAATTGGATGAATACACCAATTGAAAGTTATAATTCGGACTAGGGCATTATTCAATAAAAGTGGCCCAATGCCTTTATCCATATACCGGTGTCTGAGTCTTTCTTTGGGGGGTGCGCCTGCAATGCTGTTTACCTTCCCACCTAAGCGGTACCTATTTATCTACTTGCAATTTCTCGCTTTCAAACTGCTAGGTTGCCAGGAGCTTGGACAGAGACGGGAGCTCACACTTTTGTGGAGCATTCAGGTCTCAAACTGCTGACCTGCCGACCTTCCGGTCATCAAATTCAGCATCGTAATGACTAACATTGAAAAAATAAAAATGTTAAAATAATTACAATACTAGCCTAGCTTCTTCTGATTTAATATTTAGAGTTAGAGAGGTATACAGAAGACATTTCTAGCTCTAGTTTAGGTGGCTGGTGTCTATACAGTGACTTTAGTGCCATATTATTTGATTTTGTTTATTATTTTTAGCATCTCTCAACATACTTCCAGAAGGGTTATCCCAGCCAAATAATAGCCTTTTTCTGTGGAGGTAGGTTTTGGGCAACCAGTAATAATCCTACATCATTCATTAAGAGCTACACACACTTGTTTGACATGTGCTGATTTATATCATCCGGCATTGACATATTCTGTTGTGGAGTAGCCAAAGCCAAGAGACAAAACTGTTGTTCTTATTGTTTGTGAACACAGGAAGTTTGCTAAGTACTTGTTGAATCAGGCGCATAAGAATTATTCTGACCAGCAGGATTGGATCAAACACAAGTGATTTATTATTTGCTCAGGAAATTGGACTGAGAAACATGTACAAGGTGGCCAGCTTATATACAGTGAGAATGGCAGTTACACAGGTGGATACATTTCGGTGGGCTTCCAGAGAAGTAGGAAAATTTGTACTGATGAATCAGCTGTTAATAACAGTAGTTTGAAATTGGCGCCCTTGCAAAAGGCACTCTATAGCACTGTAGACTAGACTTTACAACACTCTTCGAGTACATTAGAAATAACACTTGGACACAACAGTACTGTATGTTATTTTTGATGTTTAGTGTATGAGAACCAAGACACAGGAACAGCCGAAGTATTGGCTTAACACATCTTTATTGCATGGTGGTCCGGGGGAACATGTGGGAATGGCGGACGAACAGCTCAATATATACGGTGGCTATACATTTAAATGTGGCTCCACGGTAGCCCATTGGCTACTGTCGGTGTGATGTCATTTCAGGTCACGCCCTTCTTGTCCAGGTGAGCTAGTGGCAGGAATCTTCCCACGCTGTAGTTCTTTGGGGAATTGGAACCGTGTGAGCTGGGCGCTCGCTATTGCCACCTGGTGGTCATTAGCTCGCGTCCTGATTACATTGGGTTAGCTGATGATTGTTACATGTTTAAAGGCATAGTATTGAGAACACAACAGATGGCAACTTCCTGTTTTGTGTTTAGACAATGTTTTTCATAGGTCAGAGTTTGATCCAGAGTGACACCCAAATACTTTGGGGTAGGACAATGCTCCAAAGTCTTGTCTTCCCAGCTAAATTAGAGCTTCCTCTCTGCATCTCTTTTTTTAAAGTGGAAGATAAATATCTGTGTTTTTAAAGGGTTTGGTTTCAGGAAAGAGCACGTATTGCAGAGGGTATCTGGGTACTCAATGGTCTAAAAAGTTTCCTGCTGTATTCTTCTTCTTTCATGTCTAGGTCAGACTTTAAACTGTCAAAATGAAGCCACCTTTTAGTAAACCCATTCCATAGTTCCTTTTGCCTGTTCTAGTGTGAGAAAAATTAGCTGGTACAACAAGGTTGTCAGTGTCCGGGGTATACCCAATTATGGTTCAAAAATACCATAGTCTTCAGGGAGGCTCTTTCTGTGTACCCCCTCTGTATTATTAAGGCAACATCTTCAACATAAATGATAAAATCAAATCAAATTTGATAAATGAAACTCATTTGATAAATTAAATGTATTTGAATGTTGGCTGATTAATTTTATAAATATTAAAAGGTAATGGTGCCAGGATGCTATCCTGTGAGAGACTGTTCCTTCAGTTTCTCCAGCAGCTTGCCTCTTTTGGAATTCAACAGTGAATCTTCAATTTTGAAGTAGAACAGTGACCATTTCTTTTAGTCTGTGATGTTAAGTAAGGAGGTAGAACATTTTCAGTAGCAATTGAAAGTGCACAGTGTCATATGCTGCTGTAAGGTCAAAAAATGCTACTCCAGTTATTTTATGTTTCAAAACTATTTTCTATATGTTGAGTTAGATTTAGGATTTCAGCTGTAAAGCCTGCCTGTTACATCCTTGAAATGTAACATCTATATGGATATGGTCAGTTGTTTTCAATCAACAGCCTTAAAAGTTCCAAAAGAACAGAGGGGTTTTTAAATAAGGCCTACTTACTTCAGGTGAAGTCTCTGAATATTACTGAATTGTCAGAACTTGCATGAAATGAGCAGATAACAAAAATCTTTGTTAATTAACCTACAGTTGACCTAAGCAAGGGCTCATTACATTGTACTGCAGTAGTTCACATTTTAAATCAGTTTCTGTGCCACTTGATGAAAGTAAACACATAAAAGTGCTTACTGCATTGAAAGTTAGTGAACATGGTTGAATCTTTTTAATGGAAAATCTTTGTATTATATGAAATGACTGATAGAATGAAATATGTTGAATTCTAAAGGTCAGATAAGTACAAAATGAATATAAAATGGAGTAAAAGGGGAGCATTGAAAGAGCATTGTGGAATACTGCATGAGGATCCAAAATAAAGGGGGCCTGTTACAACCCAAATTGTTATATGTATTCAACAAAAATATGTATTCTTAAAATAGATTCCATTTATATAAATATCCTTAAAAGAGGATGTCTGGTCATGTCGTTCTTTTGCATGCACTACATTTCTAAACCTTTGAAGTAAATAATATAATAAGTATTCATGATCTTCATGCTCAGTCATTACTTAGACATTCCTTTAACAATGAAACAGAATTAATCCAGTATATTTCCCAGAATGCCAAGACATACAGAAGGTTTTTGAAAAGTAAAGTTTTTGAAAGCATAACAGATACCATCCCAAAACACCAATCTACTGAGGATTAAACATGCAAAGAAAAGGAGAAAAATATGGAGCATGGTAGAGCACATGGACAGCTAGAACCCTGAATAGGTAAGCTCCTGTATATACAGGGACAGGTATATAGGAGCATAAGAGAGATAAATCTTTATTGTCATTGTCCTGCACAGAACAAGATGGGGGGGGGGGGAGACACTTATCAACCCAACAAAACCTAAACAAAATACAACTATACAAAATTATCAACATACTCCCACCCCACATAGGAAGTATTCCCATACCAATTTAAGCTCCTGGTCCATCTAGCCCTGTATTGTCAACAATGATAGTTGCACCTCTCTTTTGATGATTGTAAATTTTCAGAAAATCAGAATTCTTCCCCTTCCCTTATAGAGATGCTCTGGATGAAACTTGAAGCCTTGTAAAAACAAATCACAGATTTTACCACTTTGCTATGACTCCATCCTTTCAGTGAGGCTGATGCATCCCATCTTAAGGTCTTACTTCTGTCTGGTCTGAGGAACCAACAATAGAAGGAGATGGCTGCTAGTGAGTTTTCCAGCAATATCTATTTCACTACTGCAGGAATCCAGAGTGCCAGATTAAAAAATAATAATCTTTTTTGAATCGGTTTATCAGGAAGCAAAAGCACTGCAGCACTTTAAAGACTAACTGCTATATTTTTAATGTGAGCTTTCATGGAGCAAGTCCACTTCATCAGACATAGGAATGAACTAGCATGGCACCAGATACAGAGTCATAGAGTGATTAATCAGAATGACATCATAATGCAAATCAATACAGCTTCTCACAGCTGGCAGTGGTTGTTATTTGATTGTTATATCTGGTTGTTATTTGGATCTGTGTTGCTGTGTGAGCACATCCCCCATTCTGTGAGACATGCTGTGAAAGGGACTATTATGAAGGTGGTATAATATAACAAAATACAAAATATATAGCAGCATATAATGTGCTCACACAGCAACACAGAGGTTAAATTCATTAGCATTTATTCAATGCCAGGTGCTTGTTTTGTAATTCCCCACATTTAAAATTGAATAGGGGACATTTAATGTGGATCCGAATGACAACCAGAGATCATCTACCACTGTCAGCTGGGGGAAGTTGTATTGATTTGCATGATGATGTCATTCTGATTTAATCACTCTATAACTCTGTATCTGATGCATATAAGCTCATACCTTGCTATTTCATTCCTATGTCTGATGAAGTGGACTTGCTCCATGAAAGCTCACATTAAAAATATAGCAGTCTTAAAAGTGCTGCAGTGTTTTTTTTTGTTTTTTTTCCTGATATGCCTGAAACACAGACTAACACAGCTACTATTTTAAAAAAATTGAATTTGTATGTAAGTCTTGATAAATGTCTGCCCTTGTTTAAAGGGAACTTTCCCGTGTCAATAAACATGTCCAAACAGCACAAATCCACTAGGCTCTAGACAGCATCTATAGTTCTACTTCTTCTTACATTAGCCTCACAATGATCTTAGCTAAGTCACAGTGAATGATCTAAGGCCATGATGGTGAACCATGGCACTCCAGGTGTTTTGAAACTTCAATTACCAGAAGCCCAAGTCAACACTCCTGCAGATCAAAGCTTCTGGGAATTGAAGTTCAAAAAACCCGGAGTGCCAAGAGTCACCATCACTTATCTATGGTCACCATGGCTAACTGGTGGATTAAATCTATACCTCCTGACACGTGCAATACTTTATTGTCCAATCATCTAATTCTTACATGGTGCTGAATCTCAAGTTTTTTATTTAAACCCACTTCACTGACTATATTCACCTGTTAAGTTCTTTATTTTTTCAAAATTATAGTCATGTTTGGAATCCCCGTGACCAAGTTGACATTCAGAGTTCTCTCCCAGAATGCTTGAAAATTCCTATGAACTGAAAAAACCTCCTCCTTTAAATTGTTAAGTACATCCACCTAGCCAAGACATTCTGGGAGGCAAGAACTAGAATTTGTTCATTGAAACACAATTTGAAACAGTCATGGGAAAAAATTGAAAGTGACTGTAAATCACCAGGAAACTACTCTGAGATTTTAATTATGAATCTTGAACAGATAGATTTAAAGGTATTAGCAGAAGCCTGACAATCAAATCAGGAATGCACCTAATATAACATAATTGAATTGGATTTGCTGTGTTTGAAGAGTATGTTTCTCTATACAAATTGAAATATTATATCTAAGAGATGTTATTAGTGTTGGGGAAACAGAAAATATTCATTTTCTGAATATTTGAGGATTTTGTCAGCTAAAAGCATTGCTTGGAAAAGTTATTTATTAAAATGCCCATTGTAGATGGTATTTCTAGGAGTTGTTTTCTGGAGCCACAATGAGTCCATTTATGGGAGAAAGGCATCACAGGAATAATAGAAAGAAATTTATTGAGTGAAATTTAGTACAGTAGTAAGTTGCAGCCATTGTAGGCCTATTGAATTGGTGGGGATTTGGTGAGTGGATTCTTTTGTAAAAGCTGCAATTTATTACTGGATAAGTTAACTAAATCTTGGTTAAAATGAAATGTTGACCATGCAGTGAAGAATCTAGACAGTGGTGGACATTTTACCTCACCACAATATGTTGTTCCATATAAAAAATTGTTTCTTTTCCTTGTATGACGGTACTATCATTCATATAAAGAAAATCTCCTAAATCTTACAGGCCAATCCTATGACTTGCTGTAGTCAGAGCCCTGGTAGCACAGTGGTTAAACTGCTGTACTGTGGCCAGAACATTGTGAGTTCGATCCTGACCAGGCCTAATATTTAACTGAGCCTTTCATCCTTCCAAGGTCAGTAGAATGAGTACCCAGCATGATGGGGGCAAAATACTAATTATTTTGTGAACTGTCCAGAGATTGCACTAAGCAGTATGGGGCAGTATACAAGTGTAATTGCTATTGCTAGTCGTAAATACCATGTGGGTGGGCAACAATAAAGAATAAACTGCTGAGTTCCCTGCAGCTAGCTATTGAAGTGAAGTACTGTAATTAATAAATTTGAAATTGCATATATTTCACCTTACCAATTTGCTCTTCTTCATATCCTCCAGTTATTGTCTCAATGAATAAACTCATGAATAACAGATAAAACTGAAAACCTATCTAATGCAATTCAACAGTTCAATAGTTAGTTAACTCAGTTTTCCTTTCCATTCTGCTAAAGGAAGATTGCTTTGAGAATTTTTAGTAATGAGGCTGTTGTGTTCTCAATTCTATGCCTTTAAACAACCACCAACTGTATCAATGTAACCCGTAATTAGGACGCGAGCTAATGACCACCTGGTGGCAATAGCGAGCGCCCAGCTCACACGGTTCCAATTCCCAAAGAACTGCAGCGCGGGAAGATTCCCGCCACTACCTCACCTGGACAAGAAGGGCATGACCTGAAATGACGTCACGCCGACAGTAGCCAATGGGCTACCGTGGAGCCACATTCAAATGTATAGCCACTGTATATATTGAGCTGTTCGCCCGCCATTACCACATGTTCCCCCGGACCACCATGCAATAAAGATGTGTTAAGCCAATTCTTCGGCTGTTCCTGTGTCTTGGTTCTCATACACTAAATTGGCGACGAAGGTGGGATAATGGACCGCCGGCCCATGCAAGTGGGAAAACCTGGAAATCGCCCTCAGGGACCACATGCTGTGTGGCCTGTGGGATGAGGAGGTTCAGCGAAAGCTGATGAACCAGGAGCCACCCCCAACGCTACGCGAGGTTGTGAAGGCGGCGCAGGCCGCGGAAGCCACGAGGGCCGGAGTCAAGGGGTTCAGAGAAAGGCCCCCACAGTCCGACAAGGCAGCGGGGGCGGTGCATGTGGCCAGACGGACGCCGAAATCTTCCACGGAGAGCAGCGACGACGAGGATGTCCGGAGAGTTCGAAAGGAAGGCCGACGCTGCGACGGATGTGGAGCGGCCCATGACCGCATCAAGTGCCCGTTCCGGAAGGCCGAGTGCCACAACTCTGGACACCGGGGGCACATCGCCAAGGTCTGCAGACGGCGGCGCAGGGACCGGAAAAGCTCGTCAGACCACTCGCCGAGAACCAAGGAGGGCGCCCGGCCCACGAGGAAGCAGGATGGCGTGGGCCGCATCTCCGACGACAGCAGCGACGACGCCCCAGTGTACAGCGTGTCCTTGGGACACCCCCGTTACTTTGTTGAGGTACTGGTGCAAGGGGCCCCTGTTAGGATGGAGATAGACTCGGGTTCCTCTTACTCAATTATGTCCCAGCGGGAGTTCTTGGGGATTTCCCCCCACGTGCGCCCTAAGCTCAAAGCGTTGAGGTCCACGCTGCGGGACGTACAGGGTAATAGCATTCCTGTGCTGGGGGTTGGAAAATTCAAGGTCCAGTACAAGCAGCATGCCGCAGAACTGACCCTGGTTGTTCTCAAGGGGGGAAGTTGCAGCCTCCTCGGGACTCAATGGTTTAAGCCCCTGGGTTTGTTCATGGGGGGGGGGTGCATGCCGTTGGGACTGACCCAATACAGGAGGTGTGCAACGCGCATCCCGAAGTATTCAAGAAAGGACTCGGAAAATTCAAGGGACCCCCAGTAGCGTTCGACCTGGACCCGGAGGTCCGCCCAATAAGACTCAAGCCCCGCAGAGTGCCTTTCGCACTAAAGGACAAAATAGAGGCGGAACTGGACAAATTGGTGGGCCAGGGGATTCTTGTTCCTGTTGATTCCGCGGAGTGGGAGACTCCGATTGTAACTGCACTAAAGGCCAACGGGGAGGTTCGCATATGTGCTGATTATAAGTGCACCATTAATAAGGCGATCCGCCCTAATGCGTATCCGGTGCCGGTAGTCAGCCACCTGTGGGCCAGATTACATGGGGGAAAGTGTTTCGCAAAACTTGACCTGGCGCAGGCCTATCAGCAACTCTCAGTAACCCCAGCTGCAGCTGCTGCGCAAACAATAGTCACTCATAAGGGGGTGTTCCAGGTGACGCGCTTACAGTTCGGCGTGAACTCGGCGCCCGGCATTTTCCAGTCGCTCGTGGAACGCCTCTTGAAAGGACTGGATGGGGTCTTGCCATACTTTGATGACGTATTGATAACGGGGGGGGAGTGAGGAGGAATTGGCTGAAAGGCTAGACAAAGTACTGGCGGTGTTTGAAAAGGCGGGGTTGAGGTTGCGGAAAGACAAATGCGTCTTCTTCACAAAAGAGGTTGAGTTCTTGGGTTTCCGGGTAACCCCTGCGGGAATTAAACCCTCCAAATCAAAGGTAGCCGCAATTCAAGGTGCCCCTCACCCCACCTCCAAGCCCGAACTGCAGTCGTTCCTAGGGCTCTTAAATTTCTACCACTCCTTCCTGCCTCGGAAGGCATCGGTAGCAGAGCCGCTACATAAGCTGCTCAAGAAGGACAAGGCGTGGAAGTGGGGCGAGAGCCAAGAGAGGGCATTCGTTGAACTGAAACAACTCCTAGCGTCTGATGCCATTCTCACCCATTTTGACCCCAAGAAGCCGGTGGTTCTGATATGTGATGCATCCCCAGTGGGGGTGGGGGCGGTGCTGTGCCACGTGCTGGAAAATGGGAGAGAGGCCCCGGTAGCATTCTACTCCAGATCCCTGTCCCAGGCTGAGCGAAACTACGCCCAAACAGACAGGGAGGCACTAGCAATAATAGCGGGGACTAAGAAGTCCCACGACTTTCTCTACGGCCGCCCCTTCACCATAGTTACCGACCACAAGCCCCTGCTAGGCATTTTCACTGCGGACAAGCCCACACCTCAGATCCTGTCCCCTAGGATGTTACGGTGGGCCATCTTCTTAAACGCGTATCAGCACGCGTTGGTGTACCGCCCAGGGAAAGAAATAAGCCACGGGGACGCCCTGTCGAGGTCTCCCCTTCCCCACACTAGCAGCACCGTGGGCGAGGAAGAAAAAGACCACCAAGTGCTCCTGATAGAGGTCTTATATTCGCCCCCTATTGTACCCGCAGACATCGCCAAGGCGACCGGAAAGGACAAGACGCTAGCTCTAGTCAGCTCCTGGGTGCAAAAAGGGTGGCCAGCGTCCTCCCCGGCGGCAGAGTTCGCCCCGTTTTTCAGGAAGAGGCTAGAGTTGTCCATAGAGAGAGGGTGCCTTCTGTGGGGCCAGCAGGTGGTGGTCCCCGAATCCCTGAGGCCTAGGGTACTCAAACTGCTGCACGTCAGCCACCCTGGAATTGTCCGCTCCAAGGCTCTGGCCAGGAGCTATTTCTGGTGGCCCCAGTTAGACGCCGACATCGAGCACATGGTAGGCACTTGCGAGAGCTGCCAATGCTCCCGACCCGAAGAGGCGCGTCTGCCGCACAGGGAATGGGACGCGGCGAAGGGGCCATGGTCCCAGGTGCACATTGATTTTGCGGGCCCATTTAGAGGGACACTTTTTCACCTCGTAGTAGATGCTTACTCCAAGTGGTTGGAGGTCATCCCAGTTACGAGCACCTCCTCGGCAACGACAGTGAAGCATTTGCGTAGGGTTTTTAGCACGTTCGGTATACCCGACACCCTAATTAGCGATAACGCTAGTTGTTTCACGTCCGCAGAGTTCAGGGCATTCACTGAGATCAACGCCATTCGGCACATCACCTCCGCCCCTTTCCACCCGGCAACAAACGGCCAGGTCGAGCGCCTCGTGCGCACCACCAAAGATGCGCTGAGGCGCATGGGTCCCGGGGATCTCAGCCTACAAGTGTGCCAGTTCCTGCTGGGCTACAGGTTGACCCCCCTAGCTTCTGGGTACTTGCCCGCAGAGCTCTTAATGCGTAGGAAGCTGACTACGATTCTGACCAGGCTAGACCCCACAAGGGTGGAGGACACAGGGAGGAATATCGGGTTAGCGGACACGAAAAGTTTCGAAGTCGGTGCCCCGGTGCATTGCAGGAATTACGCCAGCGCGGGGCCAGCCTGGGTCCCGGGCGTTGTCATTGGACGGACGGGTCCCGTGTCGTATTGCGTAGAGACCGTCACGGGTCTACTCTGGAGACGACACGCAGGCCAACTCCGGAGCAGGGTTCCGGGACACCAGAGCGCGGACGGCGTGGAAAAGGATTCAGCGTTAGGGTTCTCCCCCACCCGTTCAGCCCAAGGGGGAGGAGAGGGGGGCCAGTGGTCCCCACCTAGGGGGGAGGGGAAGGAATCTGTCCTCATAGATATCCTGAGGGATCCCTCTAATGACGCCCCAGGAGATAATTTTGATTTTCAGTTACAAAACTGGGGGGGTTGGAGTGGTCCCCCACCCATCCAAGCGAGAAGCGGGGGTTTTCGTTAGCCCCCAGTGCCCCCGGTTTTTCCGTCCCTTCCCCAAAAGCCGCAGAACCGCGGCAAGTCACTAACGAGTTTCCCTCTCCCGTTGCAGGACAAGGAACCAGGGGACAGAGAAGCAGTAGCACTCCCGGGACAAGCCAGCCAGCATCACACCCAAAGCGCGTTTGCAATAAGCCATCTTGGATGAGAGACTTCGTCTCATCCTAGGGGGGAGGGATGTTGTGTTCTCAATTCTATGCCTTTAAACAACCACCAACTGTATCAATGTAACCCGTTGTAATTAGGACGCGAGCTAATGACCACCTGGTGGCAATAGCGAGCGCCCAGCTCACACGGTTCCAATTCCCAAAGAACTGCAGCGCGGGAAGATTCCCGCCACTACCTCACCTGGACAAGAAGGGCGTGACCTGAAATGACGTCACGCCGACAGTAGCCAATGGGCTACCGTGGAGCCACATTCAAATGTATAGCCACTGTATATATTGAGCCGTTCACCCGCCATTACCACATGTTCCCCCGGACCACCATGCAATAAAGATGTGTTAAGCCAATTCTTCGGCTGTTCCTGTGTCTTGGTTCTCATACACTAAAGAGGCATTTGGTATTTCTAATTATGAATAGACCATTTGGTTTTTTGGTTGAGCTGTATATTTCGCTCTCTCTCGTGTCTATACATCTGGGTAATGCATAAGCCATTTTACTATATAATTTACTACATAATGTTCATCAAGGGCAACCTTTTCTCAACACACACATTAGCTACGGAGATAAAGTTTAGAATTAACCAAAGATTTATCTTTCTTATAGCAATTTATTCTCTTTATTGTTACATGAACAGCCTGAAGGGAAAATGAGCAAAGGACTTTGAGTTAGAACATATAATGTTTTAATATAATTCTAATTTTCAAAAAGTTTCTAATTATTTTGCCTTTGGTACAAATATTACTCTGTATCTACTCTTGATGATAAGCATCATGCTTTACTTTCAAGTTCTAAGCCAGGGGTTGCCAACCTTTTAAAATCAGGGGTTGGATCATGCTCTCTCAGACAGCAGAGGGGTTTAGACCATACCTGTCAAACGCAGCTCCGGAGATTACGGGACCTGCGCAGAATGTTTCTGCACAGGTCCGTTCTACGCATGCGTAGAAGGCTTTTACGCATGCGTAGAACGGACCTGCGCAGAACCGTTCTGTGCAGCTCACTTCTACGCATGCATAGAAGGCTTTTACACATGCATAGAACGGATCTGCGCAGAACTGTTCTGCGCAGTTCACTTCTACGCATGCGTAGAAGGCTTCTATGCATTCCCTTCTGCACAGAAGCCTTCTACGCATGCGTAGAAGGGTTCTACGCATGCATAAAAGAGTTCTACGCATGCGTAGAAAGGACCTGCACAGAAGGGATGTGCAGTAACTCCTCCCCCCCGCTGCCAAATTACGGGGTAGCAGCAGCTCCAGGCGGGAAATGGCGAAAATCGGCACGGAAATACGGGAAATCCCGGCCGATCTGGGATACTTGACAGGTATGGTTTAGACTGGTAGTACCCCCACTGTTTACGGCTGTTGTAAACACATTTATGATGGCCATAAATGTGTCTGTGGTTGATTCTGGCAGCTGTGGCGGTTGGAGCGAGGTAGGCAGCTGGGGTGAGGGTGGGGGCCAGATTATTTAGCACCACAGGCAACAACAACAACAACAACAACAACAACAACAACAACAACAACAACAACAACAACAACAACAACAACAACAACAACAACAACAACAACAACAACAACAACAACAACAACAACAACAACAACAACAACAACAACAACAACAACAACAACAACAACAACAACAACAACAACAACAACAACCAGAAAAATCTCCTATATGGGTGGGGTATAAATATAATAAATAAATAAAATTCATTGTGACTCTTTCCTTCCACCATTTCCACTCTGACCTAAAAAAAAATATTTCCAGCAAACTCACTTACTTCTGAGGCTGAGTGTCTCATGACTGAGATTCCACTTCTCTCACACATTTTGGGGTGGTGTCCTTTTGGCCCAATCCATGCACTGTCCTTGCTTCTGAATATTCACGTTTACAGATTACAATCCTCTCTATCTATCTATCTATCTATCTATCTATCTATCTATCTATCTATCTATCTATCTATCTATCTATCTATCTATCTATCTATCTATCTATCTATCTATCTATCTATAGGATTGTTGTAATCTGTAAATGTGAATATTCAGAAGCAAGGCCTGGCACAAATATCTGCTATGAACTTTTGGAACTCTCTTTTACAGTTTTCCTACACCAGTGATGGCAAACCTTGGCATTCCAGCTGCATACCTGTCAAGTATCCTGTATTGGCCGGGATTTCCCATTTTCCTGCGCTCGTTCTTCCCCTTTCCCGCCACTGTCCCATATTTGAACAGCAGAGAAAGGGCTTACTGCGCATGCACGGCCACAGTGCACATGCACAAACGGGTTACTGTGCATGCACAGCCACGGTGTGCATGCACAAATGGGTTACTGTGCATGCACGGCCACGGTGCACATGCGCAAACGGGTTACTGAGCATGCACGTCCACGCATGCACAGTAATTTCCCGTATTTTGCAGAGCCGCGCTTGACGGGTATGTCCAGCTGTTCTTGAACTTCAATTCCCAGAAGCCCTGATCACCAGGAGTGCTGACTTGGGCTTCTGGTAATTGAAGTCTGAGAATACCTGGAGTGTCAAGGTTCGCCATCATGGTCCTATACTATAAATAAAAAATTGTTGCATGCCTGAAGAAGTGGTCTTGAGTCATGCAACCTCATGTATCATTCATTTTTTTAGTGCTCCAGGCAAAGTATCACAGTGCTCCTACATTTCTCTTTGTTACTGGCTTCATGTCTCCTGAGATTCTTTTTCTCATTTAAAGAGTTCTCCCATCTGTTCTCCCTCTCAAATCCTTCTACTTCCCTTCCTGATCTAGTACCATTTTGTATTCTGTTGCTCCCTTTATCATTTTTTCTTTTTCTTCCACCTTATTAACATGCCTTTTTGTTCTGGTTCATTCATTCCCTTTGTTGCACAAACATGCTACCATTTTTCCTGTTGTTAAAAAGGAATTTTTTAAAAAAAAACCTTCTACTAATTATTCTCCTGTTTCTTTGTCAGCTTAAGCTTCTAAACTTGAGGCACATGTTGCTTTTCTCACAGTTTGAATTTTCTTCCTTGTAGCTCAGCCTTGAGTCCCTTGCAATCTGGGTTCTGTCCTCTTCATTCCACTGAGATGTTTGGTTCTTATGAAGATCAGTAACTATCTTCTTGCTGCCAAGTCAAAAGGCTTGTATTCTAATCTTATTCTTCTTTACCTTCCTGTAGCCTTAGATGTGATTGATCATGCTCTTTTGTTGGACTCTTTCAACAATCTGGGATTTCATAATTCTGACCTAAACTGGTTTGCATTTTAATTTTTGGGCTCTTCATTCATCATCTCTACAGAAACACCTCTTCATGGTTTTTCATGTACTTTTCTTTTTTGCTTTTGTGATTCTCCAAAGTTCTGCCCCTCCCCCTCCCATTACACATTGTCCTTATGATATGGGACTTTATTTTTCAAATCCAGACTTTTAATTTAGCATTCAAATTCACAGTTCATATCATTTGCCAGATATTTCAGCTTGTGAGTCCCACTATCAGGCTAAGACTGAGTTACTTTTTCCCTCCTAAATATGAGGAAGATCTTCATTTGTGATCTTATTTTGGCTGGTCTCCCACAAACTCATATTAATCCTCTCTTGTCTCCATTCAGAATTCTGTGTGGAAGGTATTTTTTAGTCCATCATTCAGATCCTGTAGTCCATCATTCAGATCATGTCCTTCTACGTCTGGTAAAAATCAACTCCTCATTGGCTTTGTATCAGTTTCAAATTTCACAATAAGCTTCTTGTTTCTACTCTTAATGTTCTTCATCATCTGTTTGCTCTTTGTCTTTTAGCTTGGTTTCCCACTAAAGGCTGAATTATTCTCTCCTTGCTGCTTACTCTTCTGTTTGTCTCTTGCTCTTTAATGTGCCTTCAACTTTTCTCTCTCACTACTTTATATATTTGGAACTGTAGTATAAATTTGCAGGCTGCACTAGGTATATTAAAACACTTTTAAAACATATATGTATATGTATACAGGATAATTTTGATTTTCATATGAAATACCTTTGTCTTTTTATGAACTGCATACATGAAGTTATTAGTTTCATTTTCTCTCTTTTTGCATTATTATTATTCTCCACTTCCACTCATTTGTCATCCTGTTATTTGAGATTTTATGCCACTTGGTCAGATATTTCTTATTCTTCTTTAATATTGTGTACAGTATCAGGTACATTAATGTCACTAACTGTGGGTTCCGCACACATAATTGGCACACTGTCCCTGTCAGAACCACGGTTTTGGGAGAACGCTCCTTTGAGCTTCTGGTTCCAAGGGGACAGAAATTGGGGAGTGGATTAATAGCTATAGTTTAATTCACCAATCACTGACCTAACAGGCAGTTTGGACAATAGATGGCAAAAGATTTCCAGGTGGTCAACTCGATAGGCATGTAATGAGTAATCTCGCATCCGCAGAAGCTCTAAACCCAAGAGTCAACCTCGGTACATGTTTGCTTCCGATAAAAGTAGACAATGCATGTCCCCGGTAATAAATTAGATAGATAAGAAACTTCCCCCGGTGAAGTCATCCGTAATGGGTAACTTGTGTAATCTTAAAGTGCAGACTCAGAGTTTTCCTGTAATGGCTACGCGCAACGTATGCACGCGGTCAAGCTAGGCAGAGTATAAAGTTAAGTGCCTTCTGATCAATAAATGCTGGTCTTCACTCCATCTTGCCTCATGTGTCTTGCTTGACCAGTCTCCTCCGGGACCCTCCGGCCCACATCGGGCCCTGATCCAACAACTAACAAATATATCATAGCAACAGCAAAAATGGAAAATAATGTTTTGATAAACGATTGCAAAGCTCATCAACACATATGGGCCAGAATTCTTTCAACAGTCACATAATTATTGTGTAATTTGCTGTGACTAACTGTAGTTAATTGATGAGATGTTAGGGCCCATCTCAGTTGTACAATCTGGCATATGAGCAAGCATGCAATCAACAACTGCATCAGCATTTTATGAATTAGCTATAATTACATAAATTTATAGAAAACTACACAAACCTATACAAACAACAATAGGCTTCTGGTTACTATCAGCCTCATAAACTGCAAATAGCCTTGTTCTTATTTGCCCATGCAAAAACCCTCCTTTCCCTCTGCCCTGCTATGTACATGTAGTAATAAACAAGTACATGACTATCTGTTTCTGGAGAATGTGCTTTTTGTTTCTAAAAAGTCACAAGGAAGGCTTAATTATGGATGACAGAATCCAGAGGATGGTTGTAAACATCAGCTAAATTGGACCACATTACATATGAGAGAGAACCAAAACAATTTACGAGCCCTAAAAGTGTCCTGTGACCTACTTGTTGAAAAGGAGTTCTGTTCTTGATCACACTTAATGTCACACATGTCAGTCTCATTCTGAAATTTGGGAACTGAGTCAGAATACATACTTCAGAAATATCTTCCTCCAATGTAATCCTTCCAGGTAGCAGATCTTTCAGTGCTACATCCTTGAAACACTAGACAATTCCGTATTTATCTATTGAATTTATTTCACTTTCTCCTCTGTGGTCTCCCAGGTAAATTACAACACACATTGCAGGCGCACCCACCCAAATAAAGACTCAGACACCGGTATTGGATTAAAGGCATCGGGCCCCTTTTATTGAATAATGCCCTAGTCTGAATTATCACTTTCAATTGGTGTATCATCCAATTGTAATTCTTTAAGGCAAGCAGGCCGCAGTAGCACTGGTAAGGTTCCACCCTAAATGCCAATGCTATTTTTTTACCATCTAAAACAGCGTTTCCCAAACTGTGTTCTGCAGAACACAGGTGGACTTCAATTCCCAGATGCCCAAGTCAGTACATTGGCTGATCAGTGCTTTGGGGAATTGACTTTGACTTCAGTGAATTGAAGTCCAAAAACCAAAGATTAGGATCTAAAACATGGGTTGGTAACCCAAGCAAACCTAGAGGCCAATGTCCTGCCTCGGGAATCTATGGAAGGTGCATGGACTATCAACAATGTGAAATAGAAACAACAACAACCAGAAATGGCCAGAGGTCTACTCCCATTTTTGAAAAGGAAGAGTGTCGCTTAAACATTAGAATGGAGCTTCAGCATATTTAAAGGATAAAGTGGTTCTTCCAAAGACTTTCTGGAATAAAAAAAAATCACTTTTTAAAAATAAATGAAAATTAGTTTTTCTGGGATGGTCTACTCTAGGGAGTTTGATGGTGTCAGGCCCGGCCAAAATATGCTTAGTACTGGGCCCACAGAGGCCTGATACCACACTTTTGCCCACCTCTAAAATATCTAGGAAAAGTATTGATGGTCACCTTTTGAAAGACATCAATATTGCCCATTCCTCAGAAAAGCATGAAAACATTTATTCCATTCAAATAATACTCTCCTGACTTCATTAGGATAGAACAGAAAAGAGCAGTCTTCTTGGTTATAATGACAAGGGCAGCAAGACACTTCTATAGAGTGCCCCCCCACACACACAAAAGACACGGAAATTTGGATAGTAGTAATAGTGTTCTGAAGCATTCAAACTGGGTAGTGGAAGAATGATGAATTAGGACTCAGAGCATTGACACCTCCAGCTCAGTTATGTTTTAACAGGTCACTATATCCATTATTTTTAAAAGCAAAACTCCAGGCTCTCCATGATGATCATAGATTATCATTCTCTTGGATTCTGCAAGTGTCCATTGAACATATATAGATTGTTGTGAGTAAACTCCTCTGTAAATTCTACAGATTCAGTGGGCCTACTTTAGTTGCAACTTACTACAGGATTTCATTCACTGCCCTCAAGCAGCATTGTTTTCAGAAACCCAACATTATGGAAGGTTTTTAACAAATCAAAGAGCTCATTCCATTCTGTATTCCAGTCAGCAGATGAGTTTTCAATATCTCAATTTTGACATGTCATACCTGTTAGGTATCATGTTACAGCAAACCATCTGAAAACAACAACAAAAATATTTATTGACTTTCAAGAACAACTGTCAACATGTATAATTATTATTTAGTCAATTAGCTCAGAATTACTTAATGTCTTGAGTCAGTATAAATTTTCTGTTTGAAGTGTCATTAATCTAATAAAAACAAGGTTTTTTTGCATGATAGATCTGTACTCTGTCCAACACTGTAAAACTAGTACTTTTTGAATCTCACCTTATTCCTTTCACATTCTCCTGGTAGTGCCTTTGCTATTATGTCACTGCCATGCAACCCTTCCTACACATTACTTCTATTTATTTTCATTTCTTATTTTCTGGATGTCCCCCAGGTCATTTGGATAAATTATATCATTTTCATGCCAGGATGTCTAATCATTGCTGAAAAATTCTTTCACTGCTCTAGTAAACTTAATTTTTCTAGGAAGTTGAATTGTTTGCTCTAAAAGCATGTGGTTTTCCCATTATGTCTCCTGGACCTTGTAAAATTGAGTTTCTGAAGTAATGATGCGCTGAAAGCATTTATACATGACTACATCAATGCATAGTATATCATGAATCTGAACATATTGCCCTTTTCTGTTTGTGATGAATTAACACAATGCAGTTTCTAGTAAGGTGTATGACATTTTCGGTGAATTGGATTTCTGTTGAAGGAGGCAGAAGTAATCCAGCAGAAAACATTCACAGTGCAAAATGGTCTGATAATGAATTGGGTAATGTGAGCAAATCAAAGAGCCTAAATGTGTCCATGCTTACAAGCCAAAATTAAACTTCTCTATCATACGCTGACTAATAAAAATACTGTACAAATGGGTAAAATTATGTATCATTGCCCATAATTTTGAATGCTACCACTGGGCATGGAGGGGAACTCTGTCCATTTATAACAATGAAGGGAGATTCAACTGCTAGTTCAGTCAGCTTGTTGGGCAGAGTGAGACAAGCACCTTAGGTAATAAATAGATTGTTGACGGGCAGAAGTGACAGACCCTCAAGCAATTCCTTTGGTGCCTTTTGGCCTATGTTCTGAATCCATTACAGGGTGTGTGAGATTATTCATAACAACAAGGTTGTTATCTATTGGCATAATGTCAGCTGAGTAATTATTTGCTTTCCAACATTTTTGAAAAATCAGAGTAAGGCAGCTACCTCATCCAGCAGATTTTCAGTGTCAAAAAGGGCTGCAAACTATCAGTTACTATACTTACTTTGCTGTTGTATATTTATAATGCTAAAGTCTCCCTCTGTCTGGCATTTTCCGTACTCTGTGCCAAAATCACCACACTGATTTCAAGTGCTATGTGCCTTGGCTTCTGTGAATGAATAGGGGCATAAATTGCTTCCCCTTAGGGAGGAAAATATATTGGGTAAGCTTTACATGGAATGGAGGTGAATGCTATCTGGTCCTTTTCCTCCGGCACTAGAATGTCTGATTCCTCCTCCACATGTGGACAGGGGGGTGGGAGATAACGGCACAGAATGTGATTGCAGGTCTGGGGGACATGGCCCATCTCTCTAAGTCCAAATGATTTCATTCACATGAAAAGCCTGGGAATAATAATAATAATAATAATAATAATAATAATAATAATAATAATAATAATAATAATAATAATAATAATAATAATAATAATAATAATAATAATAATAATAATAATAATAATTAATTAATTAATTAATTAATTAATTAATTAATTAATTAATTAATTAATTTATATCCTGCAATTTCTCAGCCGAAGCCGACTCAAGGCGGCCATTACAACAAATATATACCATACAAAACAATAATACAGTAGTAAAGAAGCAGGGGGGGCAGGGGGCAGGGCCTGAGAATGCCAGCCAGTGGTTTGGCTGGGAGAGCCTCTTCACCCCCACCGGGGCCAGAAAGCACAGTGCGGCCGTGGCTGGCCCGACGCCCCCTTGCTTTTTGAAGTCCGAGGGTGAGGCGGGGCGGGGCAGGGCCCAAGAACGCCGGCCGATGGTGTGGCCGGGAGAGCCTCTTCGCCCCCACCAGGGCTGGAAAGCACGGTGCCTTTTCAAATTACAGTCTGAATAATTCTTCCAGGTAACATGGCTGAGGCTATATTGAATGATGTTAGGAACTGAAGTCAAAAAAGAAAGAAACTCATTGAGTTATCATTATCAGCTAAAAGAATACCAAATCATAATGTTTAGTTTTGATTTAAACACAGACTATGTTTCTGGTAATTTATCTTCAAATCAGAGCCAGCTTTATTACACTGCAAATATATATAGGATGAGAAGAAAAAAGATGTGTCTCATTGTTGTGTTTCATATATGAAATATACCTCCTATAGTAATTTGTATCCGATGCCTCCTACAGTCTTCAAGTTACTGTCTTCTATCAAAATCACCAGTGAAGCCAGTAAATTGCTAGTCAGTTTCTGTTCCTTCAGCTCAGGTACTGTGGGTAAAATTATATTTCAGCTTGTGGTGTTGATGGAGCTATTCCAAACAAGAAGTTAGTGTTCCAAATGGTCTCCCAGCTTGACTGTGCCTCCACCCCATATTTGGGCAAGACATTTAGGAAACTCCTCTGGACAGGATGAATTATGAGCTATCTTTACCAGTGAACATAGTGAAGGGCTCACAGGTGTTCTGAAGGCTAATTATGATTGGCAGCTGCAATAAAACAGCTGGAACAATTGTTGCCCTATTGCATCCAGACCAATCACTATTTTGCACTGGAAACTAAAAAGGAGCTGAAATTACACTCTATGGGTTTCTCCGGGCATTTATTTTATTGTCATTAATGCATGCCTTCCATTGTCTGGCTCTAGGTGGGATTCAGAAAGACTCTTGAATCTCTAAATTGTGATCCCCAGCCATTGTAGAAGATCTTGAGTGAGGTGTACCAAATGTCTGCGATCAGGGAAACGTTTCAGTGTGCTTGTGATTATGTTTTCCTTCTGTTTGCCAGCAGCCTACCTGTCAGGCACAGGGACTCCCAGTTTTTGTACAGCCCCTGATTCTGAACTTTTGAAAGTGGTACATAACTACTTGAGATAATTCAGGACCTGTCTACAGAGCTTAGCAAACTATTAGAAGGAAGGCTACTTGATGTCATAGGAGATGTCTGAATGTCCTAGCATGAGTTGACCTCACTAGTAATTGGACCTAGGGGTTGTAGTCTCAAAAAGTAACCTTTTAAACTTCTGTTTTTAAAAATGTGACTAGAATTAGTCCAGATGTTCTAAGATTACAAAGCAATAATGTTTGCTTTTAAAAATTTTTTTTATTAATTAAAAGGTTGACTCACATACAAAAAGAGAAACAAAAAATATACATAGACTAAACATTACATGATACCATAAATGACAAGACAAAAAGAAAACAAAAAAATTCTCCAAAACTCAAATATTAATCTCTTAGTAATACTCTAACTTCTTACTTATTTTCAATCATTTAAAGTATATTTGAGTATGAAATAATTCACCTGTGCTATACAATCGGATCTACAAATATCATGTGTGAAATAATTCCTCCTTCCTATCTTTCCCAAAATTTACATACTTCAGGGCCAGGGCCGACATTATTTTCTTTAGGTAATGCATATGAAATAAAAGGTTTCCATATTTCCCAAAAGCTACTTTTATTTTTTTCACCTCCTTTTACTTTCATTTCTATAGTTAATTTCTCATTCAATGCTAGCTGCCATATATCAGTATACTATCTATCTTTATTAAATATTAGTTTCTCTTTCCATTCTTCAGCAATAATTCGCCTTGATACTGAGAGGAGTGTTATCAAAAGTTCTTTCTCATAACCGTTTAAAATCATGTCATCAACCTCGCCTAGTATAGCTGATTTTGGGATTAAATGAATTGCCATCTATACCTATAAAATGGTGCGTTAACCGTTGGAATGTGACAAAGGATGTTGCACCAGGCCCCACTAGCCCGTAATGGGCCTCCGTTCACTCACCCGAACCCGGCTCGCAGGTAACTCTCGGGTTGAAATTTTCAACCTGGGGGCAGGAGCCCCCCAGTCGCAAACAAAAAAGGGAACTTCAATTCCCAACGTTCCTTGCACCGCGCCACACCAGAGCCAATCAGGCTGAGCGGTGCGGCAAAAAGAATGTTCGGAAACGCACCGCGGCCAATAAAAAAAACCGCAGGAAAAAAAACCACCACAGTAAGCAAACACGCGCAGGCAAAACTACAAGCCCCAGCGTCCTGTGTGCCATTAGCGCGCTGAACGCTGAGGCGGCCTGCGCGCGAAAAATAATTTTTTAAAAAAAACACCCGCCGCCATTGCCCTTCTTCCCCACGGGCCAGCCAGCATGGCCCGTGGGGGAAAAAAGACCCCCCCCCGCCGCCACTGCCCTTCTTCCCCACGGGCCAGCCAGCATGGCCCACGGGGAAAAAAAGGGAACCCCCCACCGCTGCTGCCCTTCTTCCCCACGGGCCAGCCAGCATGGCCCGTGGAGAAGAAAACAAAAAAAGCACCACCCCCGCCATTGCCCTTCCTTCCCACGGGCCAGCCAGGATGGCCCGCGGGGAAAAAAGCCACCACCCCTCAAAAAGTAAACAAAACAAAAACACTCAAAAACACACAAAAAACAGAAAATGAAACACAAAAACAGCCAAAAACAAAGAAGAAAAAACACACAGACCCCCCCAAAAAAATCCCAAACACCCCCCCCAAAAAAAAACCCCAAGAGAGCTTACCAAAACACGTCTTCCATCCATCCACTCAAATGAGAAGAAAAAAAACCCCGGAAGTGACACCCAGAGGACAGAAGAGAACAATTGTAGAGAGGCAGAAAAGCTCACCACCCCCACCCAGAGGCCAAAAGAGAAAAAAACATTCAAAAATATTGAAACTAATAAGATTAATTCAAAAATTAATCAAATAAGTTATAAAAACATTCAAAAATAATCACACTAATCTCAAAAAATACCAAAAATAACAGAAATCACTTTTCACTCAAAAAACCCAAAACAAAAAATAAAAATGCATAAAAATAAAGATTTAAAAAACCAAAATTAAATTTTGAACTAAATAATATTAAATTGAATAAAATAAATTAAATTAAAATAAAATTTGCATAAACAGAAAACAAAAACTTTCAAAAACCAATTCAAAGAGCCCAGCACTGGGGAAGCTGGCACGCAAGAAAAAAAACCAAAAAAAAAACCACTGGGAGCGCAAGTCCACCGCGGGCGGATGCAGCGCCTCGAAGCCAAAAAATCACAAAAACTTACAACACCATTTAAAACAGCCCAGCACCATTGGTTCAAGAAAAAAAAAAGAAACCCTTTACTATCCAACACAATTTTAAAAAGCCCGGCACCGCAGGGCAAAATATGCTAGTTCTTAATATATTTCTTAGTTCTATTTCTATTGATCGCCAAAAGGCTTGAGTATAACGACACTCCCACCACATATGCATAAATGTACCTCGAGGTTGATTACATCTCCAGCATTGATCTGAGTTATGTTTTTTCATTTGTTGTACTGTTACTGGAGTCATGTACCATCTCCACAGTACCTTGCTATTATGTTCCTTCTCCTTCATGGATAGCGAACACATGATTCTCTGAGACCATTTTCCTCTCCATTTTTTCCATCAATGATTATTCCCAGATCTGCCTCCCATATTTGTTTCAATGCATTCTGTGAACTCTTATTAAAATTTAGGTATTGATAAATTATACCAACTGCTCCTTGTATATTTCTTTTCCCATTCCTCACACCATGAATCAATTCTTAAAATATTGTTAGGGGTCTCTCTTCCACTGGATTACCTTTTCCTCTCATTTTCCTGTCCCAATTTTCCATTTGAATTTTTTGATACCAATTTAAATTCAACTTATTGTAAATTTCTTTTCTTATACAGTTACTACCACACTTATTAAACCACTCCACTAACAATAATACTTTATTTTGATTCAAAATAGCTCTTGTTTGGCTTGCTATAGGCATCGGGCAATTACTAATGTCTAAAATCTCTATAATTGGGGAACACTTCAGCATTACTTTGTTCTTTAGGGTTTTCCAAACATTGTAAATCATTTTCAACGACAAATTGTCGATTTTTTGCTTTTGCAATTTTTTCCCTAAGAGTTCCCCCTTTAACTTCCTATATTCCAGCCAGTCTAGTTCTGTACTTTCTATATTTACCTGAGTCATTTTTTAAAATATTCTTTTCATATGAAACGCATAGTAGTAATTCTTTACATTCGGTATGCTTAACCCTCCTTCTTTCTGTTTCATGTACCATAGAGACTTAGTTATCCTAAGGCTTTTCCCATTACTACAGTGTTCATTCATCATGTTTTGCCATCATCATCATCATCATCATCATCATCATCATCATCATCATCATCATCATCATCATCATCATCATCATCATCATCATCATCATCATCATCATCATGTTTGCTTTTGAATCCTAAGACGTGGCATCACTGCAGTGGCTTAGTGGTTAAGATGCCAAGCTTGAAGACTGGAAGGTTGGGGTTTGATACCCGAGTGCTGCATGATGGATCTTGGGGACATGAAAGGAGCCTCATTTGGGTGTCCCCTGAGTGGAGTTTCTCCAGAAAAAAATCCTTTCAACCCAGAGTAATTTCTGACATGAAATTTATTTATTTAATGCTAAGATGTTATTTGTGTGCTGTAAAGGATTCTGATATATTCTTGCTTAAGATATGTCTTGCTGCATCCTCGGCCTGTGGGAACTTGCTGGCCAACAGTGGTTCATCACTTGTTTGCCATTTTAGTGTCAGTAATCCAGGCTCTTGGACTCTTGGAAACATAGACGTTTCCTTTGCCATAAGCTTTCACAGACTGCAGCCCACTGCTTCAGAGGATACATTAATCCAATAGTTCTGAGACTATATGACTAGTCAGTGGGAGACAGTTCTATAGTATTTTTCTTGGATATTTAAAGCAAAATAATATATAAGATGTTAAACAACTAGATCACAAAAAAGGAAACAGTAAAACCCCTACTTACATAAAAAGTCTGTTCCTTAGGCTTTTATGTAAATCAGGTTTTTACTTAACTTGAAGCAAACCCATAGTTACAATGAATTTTTACATAACTTGAAGCAAACCCATAGGACAAATGAAATTTTTACTTAACTTGAAGCAAACCCATAGAAAAATGATATTTATGTAAATCGAAGCAAGCGCATAGGGAAAAATGATTTTTTCACGTAACTTCAAGCAAACCCATAGGAAATTACTGCTGCTACTTACTTTATTATGGAAATTGTGTTATGTAAATCGGGATATTTATGTAAATCGGGACATGGTTTTAGTGCAAAAATAATTATGTAAGTCGAATTTTATGTAACTTGGGGCATATGTAAGTCGGGGTTTCACTGCATTTACTGTATATGGATTCACCAAATGGCATTTACTAATCATGGGCTTTTAGCTACATTTTCTGTTCCCTTACTTTTCTTACTTTTGAGCTGTGGATTAAATAATTGCACCAAAACACTACAAAAATGTGGCAAAAATTCAAAAATGGTGCAATAATATTTCTCCCTTGCTCCCTCCTCCAAGGGAAGTGGCGGAGGTTGGCAAAACACCTGTAAACACGGCGCAAATGCAAATGCTGCCGCTGTCACCGCCAAGAAGAACCATGTGACTAATTCAATTTCAATTCAATTTTATTTACAGTCCATGACCAGCATAACAAGAACACAAAAGCATAAACACCACATCCTAAGCTAGACTGGACAGAGGTAATAAAAGGAAACTATACTACTAAAAACCTACTGAGAATTAACATACAACAGCAGGCCACCTATCTAAAAGAACAATATTACTAAAATCCCTTAATAATTACTAAAACCTAATGTCGTGAAGATAAAATGCTAATATTTACAAGGAAAGAAGAGGGATAGCCTCATTACAAGGATATAATATGCCCTCTGCTGGAGTTATGTGACCAGTCTCTCAGCTGACTAAAGGGGTGTGGTCAGGTCCCTAGCAGGAAAAGGTTGGGAACCCCTGCTTTAAGCCCTACCTGACTATGCAAATTAGCCCAGCTTTTCCATGCTCACAAAGAGTGGTGCTTTGAACAGCCATATTACTAAAACTAATAAGAGAATAGCAACACGGGTTACATGAACATGATCTCCCCAAAGCCTAGAAATGTTACTTTTTGTGACTAGAGTTCCTAGAATTCCCCATAGAGTTGTAGTCCAAAAAAGGTACCATTTCCAAGGTCTGTATATTCCATGTCTATTCTCTTTCTCCAAAAAGAAAGGAAGGGTCCTTAAAAACAGAACTCCGTATGTTATTAAAGGTAAAGGTTTCCCTTGCTCGAAAGCCAGTCATATCCAACTCTAGGGTTCAGTGCTCATTTCTGTTTCAAAGCCGAAGAGCCAGCACTGTCTGCTTTCTGCAGACATTTCCATGGTCATGTGGCAGGCATGACTAGACACCGGAGCGCACGGAACACTGTTACCTTCCCACCGAAGTGGTCCCTATTTATCTACTTGCAATTTCTTGCTTTCCAACTGCTAGGTTGGCAGGAGCTGGGACAAAAACGTGAGCTCATTCCATTCTGCAGTACTCGAAAATCGAACTGCTGATCTTCCCCCTCCCAGTTAGCGTCTTAGCCACTTGAGCCACTGCAGTTGTTGGGTATGTCTTAATCAAAGCAAGAGGAAGAAAACCAGGACAAGAATATATTATCTTTTGGACAGAGGGGACAAATATATTTAAAATTTAACATTTTATATTTATAATAAACTAAAGGTATAATGTCCCATGGGTAGTGGAGTGTATTTATATGATGTATATAATCTTGTTATTGTAGTTGTTAATGTGTTATTATATTTTTGTTTTGTTGATTAGTATGTTTATTTTAATAATTAAAGAAACAGGATGGCATGTGTGAGGCTATGTCTGGGGTTATTGAACACATTTTCAGTAGCTCCTGTTTTCTTTTAATAGTAATTAATGTATCCCATTCTTAACTTTGATTAAAATGTTTAAAATTAAACCAATTGAATGCACACAGAACTATGAATAACAGTCAGAAGGAACAGTGACTTGTAGTGTTAACCGTACAGCTGTAAAATTATAGTGTTAAAACTAACATAAGGCAGACAAATTGGGTATTTCATGTGCCTTTAAATTTCTTGCCTTCTCCCATCTGCCAAATCCTTGATGGGGCAATAAAAAAAACAAAAACAAAAAACAAATTTTTTTCATTATTTTGTAGCCATGCCAGCACTTTACTACTGGTGGTACATGGAGGAAAAGTTAAAGAATGAAACCCAAGAGAAATGAAGCACAGACTAAAGATGTCTCTGTAAAACGGGTCAAAAGATATGTCCTAGGAAGCAATACAAGCCCAAGAAAATGAAATAACTGCTATATGTTGATTACATGCAAAACCCAGGGAATATTGTTATTGTTGGATTGGACAAAGTAGTGTTAGTTTTACTGCAGTGTTTCCATGGAAACTAATTGTCAGACCATTTTCTTTATATTTTTCTGAATGAATAGGGAAAACTGATCAGCAAAGAGAGAGGGGAGTGAACGGTTTCCTCCTTCCCAGTGAAGGACTTGGTTAGTAAGGTAGACATTCATACATTCACTGCCATTTATATCTCATATTTCGTTTCATTTTTATTTCTCCTAATAACAGCAATCAGGACATTTTGTGGGAATGAGAAAGAGAACAGCATTTTTTGAACATTTGACATTAAACCAGTGGTTCCCAATGTGGGGCCCAGGCCCCACGGGTGGACTTTAATTCCCAGAAGTCTATATCAGTACACTGGTTGATCAGTGCTCTGGGGAATTGACTTAGGCTTCTGGGAATTGAAGTCCAAAAACCAAAGCTTGGGAAACACTGCATTAAACAGTGTCTTGTCTTAAACAGAACACAGTTTTACAAAGGTATCCAATAATTTGGAAGGTGTTCTTTCCTTAAATAAATTCCAATCTTTAAAGTAACTGTTGTGTTCTGAGTTCTATGCACTAAAACAACCACCAACTGTATCAATGTATTCCGTGTAATTAGGTCGCGAGCTAATGTCCACCTGGTGGCAATAGCGAGCGCCCAAGCTCACAAGGTTCCAATCCCCAAAGAACTACAGCGCGGGAAGATTCCCGCCACTACCTCACCTGGACAAGAAGGGCGTGACCTGGAATGACATCACGCCAGCGGTAACCAATGGGCTATCGTGGAGCCACATTCAAATGTATAACCACCGTTGGGACTGACCCAATACAGGAGGTGTGCGACGCGCACCCCGAAGTGTTCAAGAAAGGACTTGGAAAATTCAAGGGACCCCCAGTAGCGTTCGACCTGGATCCGGAGGTCCGCCCAATAAGACTCAAACCGCGCAGAGTGCCTTTCACACTAAAGGACAAAATAGAGGCGGAACTGGACAAACTGGTGGGCCAGGGGATTCTTGTTCCTGTTGATTCCGCGGAGTGGGAGACTCCGATTGTAACTGCACTGAAGGCCAACGGGGAGGTCCGCATATGTGCTGACTATAAGTGCACCATTAATAAGGCGATCCGCCCTAATGCGTATCCGGTGCCGATAGTCAGCCATCTGTTGGCCAGATTACATGGGGGAAAGTGTTTTGCAAAACTTGACCTGGCGCAGGCCTATCAGCAACTCTCGGTAACCCCTGCAGCAGCTGCTGCGCAAACAATAGTCACGCACAAGGGGGCGTTCCAGGTTATGCGCTTACAGTTTGGCGTGAACTCAGCACCCGGTATTTTCCAGTCGCTTGTGGAACGCCTCTTGAAAGGACTGGATGAGGTCTTGCCATACTTTGATGACGTATTGATAACGGGGGGGAGTGAGGAGGAGTTGGCTGAAAGGCTAGACAAGGTACTGGCGGTGTTTGAAAAAGCGGGGTTGAGGTTGCGGAAAGACAAATGCGTCTTCTTCGCGAAAGAGGTTGAGTTCTTGGGTTTCCGGGTAACCCCTGCGGGAATCAAGCCCTCCAAATCAAAGGTAGCCGCCATTCAAGGTGCCCCTCGCCCCACCTCCAAGCCCGAATTGCAGTCGTTCCTAGGGCTCTTAAATTTCTACCACTCCTTCCTGCCTCGGAAGGCTTCGGTAGCGGAGCCGCTGCATAAGCTACTCAAGAAGGACGAGGCGTGGAAGTGGGGCGAGAGCCAAGAACTGAAGCAACTCCTAGCGTCTGATGCCATCCTCACCCATTTTGACCCCAAGAAGCCGGTGGTTCTGATATGTGATGCGTCCCCAGTAGGGGTGGGGGCGGTGCTGTTCCACGTGCTGGAAAACGGGAGGGAGGCCCCGGTAGCATTTTACTCCAGATCCCTGTCCCAGGCTGAGCGAAACTACGCCCAAACAGACAGGGAGGCGCTAGCGATAATAGCGGGGACTAAGAAGTTCCACGATTTCCTCTACGGCCGCCCCTTCACCATAGTTACCGACCACAAGCCCCTGCTAGGCATCTTCACTGCAGACAAGCCCACACCCCAGATCCTGTCCCCTAGGATGTTACGGTGGGCCATCTTCTTAAACGCGTATCAGCACACGTTGGTGTACCGCCCTGGGAAGGAAATTAGCCACGCGGACGCCCTGTCGAGGTCCCCCCTTCCCCTCACGAGTAGCACCGTGGGCGAGGAAGACAAAGACCGCCAGGTACTCCTGATAGAGGTCTTAGATTCGCCTCCCATTGTACCCGCAAACATCGCCAAGGCGACCGGGAAGGACAGAACGCTAGCTCTAGTCTGCTCCTGGGTGCAAAAAGGGTGGCCAGCGTCCTCCCCGGCGGCTGAGTTCGCCCCGTTTTTCAGGAAGAGGCTAGAGTTGTCCATAGAAAGAGGGTGCCTTCTGTGGGGTCAGCGGGTGGTGGTCCCTGAATCCCTGCGGCCGAGGGTGCTTAAACTGCTGCACGTCAGCCACCCTGGAATTGTCCGCTCTAAGGCTCTCGCCAGGAGCTATTTCTGGTGGCCCCAGTTAGACGCCGACATCGAGCACATGGTAGGCACTTGCGAGAGCTGCCAATGCTCCCGGCCAGAGGAGGCGCGCCTGCCGCACAGGGAATGGGACGCGGCGAAGGGGCCGTGGTCCCGGGTGCACATTGATTTTGCGGGCCCTTTTAGAGGGACTCTTTTTCTCCTCATTGTAGACGCCTATTCCAAGTGGTTGGAGGTCATCCCAGTCACGAGCACCTCCTCGGCAACGACCGTGAAGCATTTGCACAGGGTTTTTAGCACGTTCGGCATACCCGACACCCTAATTAATGATAACGCTAGTTGCTTCACGTCCGCAGAGTTCAGGGCATTCACCGAGATCAACGCCATTAGGCACATCACCTCCGCCCCCTTCCACCCGGCAACGAACGGCCAGGTCGAGCGCCTCGTGCGCACAACCAAAGACGCGCTGAGGTGCATGGGCCCTGGGGACCTCAACCTACAAGTGTGCCAATTCCTGCTAGGTTACAGGGTCACCCCCCTTGCTTCTGGGTACTCGCCCGCAGAACTCTTAATGCGTAGGAAGCTGACCACGATCCTGACCAGGCTAGACCCCACTAGGGTGGAGGACACAGGGAGGAATATCGGGTTGGCGGACACGAAAAGTTTCGAAGTTGGTGCCCCGGTGCATTGCAGAAATTACGCCAGCGCGGGGCCAGCTTGGGTCCCGGGTGTCGTCGTTGGAAGGACGGGTCCCGTGTCGTATTGCGTAGAGACCGTCACGGGCCTGCTATGGAGACGACACGCTGACCAACTCCGTCGCAGGGGTCAGGAGCACCAGGGCGCGGCCGGCGAGGAAAAGGACTCAGCGTTAGGGTTCTCCCCCACCCGTTCAACCCAAGGGGGAGGTGAGGGGGGCCAATCGTCCCCACCTAGGGGGGAGGAGAGGGATTCTGTCCCCATAGATATCCTGCGGAATCTTTCTAATGGTACCCAGGGCATAGATATCCTGCGGAATCTTTCGAATGGCACCCCAGGTGATAATTCTGATTTTCATTTATAAAACCGGGGGGGGTTTCAGGAGTGGTCCCCCACTTATCCAAGCGAGAAGCGGGGTTTTCCGTTAGTCCCCAGTGCCCCCGGTTTTTCCGTCCCTTCCCCGAGGACCGCGGAGCCGCGGCCAGTCACTAACGAGTCTCCCTCTCCCGTTGCAGGACAAGGAGCCAGGGGACAGAGAAGCAGTAGCACCCCCGGGACAAGCCAGTCAGCGTCTCGCCCAAGGCGCGTTTGCAATAAGCCATCTTGGTTGAGAGACTTCGTCTCATTCTAGGGGGGAGGGATGTTGTGTTCTGAGTTCTATGCATTAAAACAACCACCAACTGTATCAATGTATTCCGTGTAATTAGGTCGCGAGCTAATGTCCACCTGGTGGCAATAGCGAGCGCCCAAGCTCACAAGGTTCCAATCCCCAAAGAACTACAGCGCGGGAAGATTCCCGCCACTACCTCACCTGGACAAGAAGGGCGTGACCTGGAATGACGTCATGCCAGCGGTAACCAATGGGCTATCGTGGAGCCACATTCAAATGTATAACCACCGTATATATTGAGCTGTTCGTCCGCCATTACCTCATGTTCCCCTAGACCACCATGCAATAAAGTTGTGTTAAGCCAGTACTACGGCTGTTCCTGTGTCTTGTTTCTCATACACTAAAGTAACTTACTGTGGAAATGCAAAACAGAAAGGAAAGGAGTTTGGTTTTACCTGTATTGATTATTTACCATTTTGACAGAAACGTAATTCCAGCTTCTCAAACATGTTCTCTGAGCATTTTAAATCCATTTCTTATCGACTCTTCCCTGCTTGTCTGTTTTCCCTCTATGAGTTTAGCTCACAGTTATGATATGTCTAAATATCTTCAGAAATGATATGGGTCTGGTTCTCTGGAAAAGTAGCAGAATATCTAAAACTATTGTGCTGATTGGCTAGAAAACCCAATGCTAAAGGCAGAAGAAGAGTGTTATGTATTGAATGAATATCGCAAGTCCTCTTTAACAGAATGTATCCGGCCAATGTATCCATTTGTATCTAATCAGAGACACATTGTAGCAAGCTGTATAAGGATGCAAGCTAAGTGGCCACAGGTGGTAGTAGCGAGCATCCGGCTCACATGGCACAGATTCCCCGAATACCTGAAGAGCGGGAAACCTTCCCGCCATACCACACCTGGAGAAGATGGGCGTGACGACCTATGACGTCACACGGACAGTAGCCAATGAGCTACTACCCGGGATATTCAAAATGTACAGTGTACTATAAATAGAGCTGTTTTGTCCGCTATTACCTCATGTTCACCCTGACCATCATGCAATAAAGTTGTGTTTTAGCCCTTACTGCGGCTCCTTCTTTGTCTTCCATGCAAGACACCAAAAAGAGCAACAGTTGTCCTCATTAAAATCAGTGCACAATTAAATAAAATTTTTGAAAAACCACAATTCAGTATAATGCAAATGGAATTCATTGCAAAACAAATGAAACAATGAGGGTTATAGATTAATTTTGAAAACAACGAATGATGTATTCTATTCTTTGGTGATTCCCCACTGTTGAATATTGGACTTTTGGTTTGGTCTAGCATGGCTCTTCCTTGTTTGGATTTACATCTGGAAATTTTGACTATATTTTACGACGCTTATCCAGATTCCTGTGAAACAACTTGATACAGCTTAATATGAACATTGTTTCTCATGACTTGGTCAGATATACCAAAATAATTGCCAGAATTTGATTAGATATCAGATAATGCTGCATTTTGGAGCACCAGGCTAAGGGATTTATTTCCAAATAGATGGCTTAGCTTAACTATCTAGCCCAGGAGTTCTCAACCTTTTAAAGCCAGGGGTGGGTCACACTCCCTCAGACAGCTTCAGGGGCTGAATGGCCATTTTGCCCTTTCTCCACCACATGACACTTCCTGGTGTGGTGGAGGCCACATGAAATGGTGTCATGGGCCGCATCCGGCCTGTGGGTCGCAGGTTGAGAATCTCTGATCTAGCCATCATCTAGAATCTTTCACTCTCTTTTCAAGATAGGTTGGTAGCTATTGGGATATTCAGAAAACCCAAACAAACCTACTTAGGTAAATTCTCAACTAGGTTGCCTATCCAAGAAACAAAGGTTTCATTCATTTCAGTGAGGGTTGTGCACAACTGTGCTTGTAGGCTTCTGTTAGCTGGCCACTGTTTATTGTCTGTTACTTACTGCAGTAGCATTGCAGAATACTCCTGGGTTTACTGAAAACTCTGGTTTACAACTGGTCAGGTTTTAGTGATTGTAATAAATACAGGCTTTTGGTGTAGAATCCTTTCCATGAATGCTATTTTCACTGTTTGGAACAGAATCACAGCATTCTTCTTTTTATTAATTTTATGGTGCCACTGGGAAAAGTTTAAAAGACCTATAAACTCTAGTTTAGAAACTCTCCAATTATGTTATCTGTTTAAGTAAATTCATACTCTGGGAATTTATAATATGCTGCAGACTTGAATAAGCTGGTTAGGGCAATTACTGTGCATAATTTTAGCCTTACAAAAATCCTGGCTCTTGGCACAATGGACACCATGGTTCTTTTGAGGGCTGATTACACCCAGGCTTACTAAAAGGGCTTTTCTGTTCATTGACTCACTGGGGCTGTTAAGGGATTCATTTGAGCTGCCACAAGGAGAGAGTAAATTGCAAATCTTGTGAAAGGTGCTGCTGCATTTTTCAAAGAAACCTTTGGAACTTTCCAGTGAACTTTGGTAGGAATTTTCATGCTGGAAATAACTGTTCAATTTAGGATATTTAAGATATTGGGAGATGTATTATTTTACAGAAACAAGAGAGGGCTCTTTCCCTCATTCTCTAGACTTCAGTCTCCAAAATTCTACTTTGATAGCAGTGTTGGAAAAATTGGCTGAGACTACCTGAGTGAAACTTTTCAGGCCACTCATTCACAGGTCCATATATTTATATTCCCATGTACTCTGGCAGCTGTAATCCAAAAAATTTAACTTTCCCAAGCTTTGCCCATCCAACTCAAACTTCATAGAGTCATTCCTGTGGATAAAAAGTAGCAGTGAATTAAATATAGGAATTTTCCTTTCATTCCTCTGGAGGTAGCTTTACTGCCAACAGGTAAGGAGAGACAATTATCACACTTAGAATATACTGGATTCTATTATGGGCAGCAGAGTGGGGGACAGAGAGAGAAAGAGAGAGATACAGCCCATAAGAAGAATTAACTGAAATATTTCCCTGTTCAAAATTGTGTTAAAATGAGTAGAATAATGTGAAAACATGAGAGCAACTTTGCATTTCTTCTGCACATTGCAAAAAAAACAAAACAAAACCCTGATATACAGTAGTGCTTTTCTTCATGAACTTTCTAGGGAAGGGAATGGGAGACCTATGATTTTGTGGGAGACAACAGCTCCCATAATGTCTTAATGACTTAAGACTGAAGGAAGCTGAAGTTTTCATCCATGTCCAAATGGACTACAGCATCTAGTATAAGGATGCTGTTTGGATTTGCAGTCCCACACCCCAATAAGGAGACGGACAACAATAGTGGTTTTAAACAATTGGCCACTTTATTATAAACAAACTAGTGGCAGAACTGATCTGCACAGCGGCAAAGGCATCACGGGTGAGGGTTATACCACAGCTCTCTGTTTTTATAACCTCCAGTCCTGGAGGGTCACTTTGCTTGTTCCTGAGCTCCCCACTGGTAGATGTCACAGCTAGGAGGGTGCTACAATTCCTTGATTTTGTCATCACATACGTATGACTTTGGTTGTACTTTTGGCCTCAGAACTGGGTCCGCTTTCTGAAGTTACCTCCTCACCCATGTTGACCACCATACATGATATGTCTTTAGATGTACCATGCCCCCTCCAAGCCCGATAATTCAGCCAGGAGGCCGCCATGCAGGGAAGTGAGGAACAACTGCATGTCTTGAACAGAAAGGTGAACTCCATCGGCTTGGAATAGGAAACGTGTGCTAGTGGTGATGTCCACATGATCTAGTACAGTCCCCAGCCATTCTTGGGCAAAGAAACGTGTTACCGACCTGTTCACACCCTGGTGTACCCGGTCGATCCTGCAAGGGTCACAAGGGACCTGGCACATGATGCGGGGGATGATGTAAGACCAGACAAAACGAGTGTCAGGCCACCACTGATGAATTAGCTTCAAGTCTTGGCAGATCACCATACTGAGGTCTATGCCCATGACCGAGCCGATGTCGTTCCCACCCAAATGCAACAGGAGAATATCCGGGGAAGGCTGCGCTGGTGGCAGAGCAGGAAAGGGAGCAAGTGGCTCCAGCGTATTCCCCTGTTACCCCTCCACATCAGAAACATGTGGTCCTGTAGGCCAAGGTGGGGACCACAAGGAGAAGTGAGGGCGTGCTGTTTGGCCCAATATATAAAGCTGTGGTCCATGATAAGCACCTGCCGGAAACCTCGGGAAGACATAGGGCCTGAAAGGAAAAGAAAAAACAGGTGGCCAGCAACAAGTTCACACATCCAATGGTCGAACGTAGGACCTAAAGTGGCTAGAGGACCAATGGCCCATGCCCATAATATCGGCACTCGAATAACCCAGGGAGGCAGCGGTGGATGCAGCACAAATTTGAAAGGAGTGCATCCCAAAACGGGCTCCAGGGAGTCTGTGGTCGGCAAGGGCCATGCCCGTGACCCACCAAAATTGGAATTTAGTCAGAGGGGTTCCATCCCAGTGCTGAAATAGCAGCCCAGGGAGGGAACCCCTGATAGAAACATAGGCTTCAATTGCCAGTATGAGGCAAAGAGCTGGGTTGGAGCTACAAAGCAATGGAATCGAAGTTCCCATAGCCAGCTGGTCCATCTTAGAGCTGCGGATCAGGAGCGAGATACCCACCTCGGCAAATGTAACATCCCCCAAACTGAGGGCCTTGTTGGACAAATCCCTGGAACTGGACACTACCAGCTCACTGATGCGCAGGGCACCGAAAAAGGCTGTGTGAAATAAAGCGGACTCAAAAGGATCCAAACACCTGGGAGGCCAAGCAGCTGCCAGGTGTGCTAGTAGGCCCATGGAAATGGGGGATTGAGGATCCGGTGTCCAGGTGCGCTCCCATGCCCAGCCGTCCAGGACCCTGCATATGTGGAAATCATCTAAGGAATCAGGAAAACCGGATGCCTTGGTGTAAAACGACAGGGCAGACAGCCGGATCCTGATTGTGTGGGGCGCTAAGCCCGCAAGGTGTAGGGAAACCATGTATTGCAGGGCATGATCCACAGGGATGGGCCAAACAGAAGGAAGAGAGGTAAAAGTATGGAAGTCACAAAAGTCAGTATAGGCAGCCCTGTAGGATAAACATTTCCTTGGGGCAAGGGAGACCCTAACGGCCCTGTCTACCTCCCCCTTCCAAGCTTCCAGATGGCCACTGGGAGTCGCGTGGGCCGTTCGGCAGCGGCGGGTGCGAGGATCCGAAATTGCGGCATCTGTAGGTGGGAAAGAGCATTGCCTATATCATTATACAAAGTCAAGATGTGTCGTGCCCTAACTACAATATTGAGCCTTAGGGTAGCCAGGTCAAAGGCATGGACCAGGCGCATGACCCGCTTGGAGCGGGATGAGAGGGAGGTGAGGATATGTACGACAGCCATATTGTCCGACCAAAATATAATGACCGAATTGGTCCACAGGTGACCCGACAGTAGAACGGCCCCCAATATGGGAAGGGACTCGAGGAAGGTAAGGTCATGGATCAGGCCGGTCGCATACCAGTTAGCGGGCCAGAGGCCGCAGCACCAGTGCCCTTGCCAGTAAATTCCATAGCCCCGTGAGCTGGATGCATACGTATGCACTTGAAGGTGATCGGATGGCAGGAGGGGTACCTGCTAAAAGGAGACACCACTAAAGTCGCACAGGAAGTCCAGCCAGACCGCCAGATCACTTCTGATACTACCAGTGACCCTGGCACGATGAAAAGGCTTAGAAAGCCCATGTATCGCATTGCATCACAGAGGTGGCGGGCAAATGCCCTGCCCGGGGTGACAACTATGCAGGTGAAGTTTAGGAGCCCATGGAGTTCCTGAAGTTCCTTAAGGGAAACTTTACGCTGGGCCATGAACTCCTTGATCCTGGTGACTAACTGGGCAACCTTGTCCTGCAGGAGCCTACATGCCTGGGCTACCGTGTCAATTTCAATGTCCAGGTATGTAAGGCGCTGGGTGGGGCTCTTAGGTGCTAAGAGTACGCCCAACTCCAACACCAAATCCTGGAAGCAGCAGAGATGGTGGGCACATGCCTCAGGGGTAGAAGGGGCACAGAAAAGAAAATCATCCAAATAATGTACAACATTATGGGCCCAGGATTTGCATTCAAACACCCACTGTAAAAAGGTACTAAAATGAGTGAGCTATTAACACTGCCTGGTCAAACAACATATAGCGCATGGAGCATAACTCCTGGGGGCATTGCATCATTGACCAACCCACCATCAGGGTAGAAGAGGTGATGTATGAGGCAGAAGTCATCTGATGACTTCTTCGAAACCAGGCCCAGCGGAGACACCCTGAGGTTGGGGAAAGGTGGGGACACATGGTCCTGCCACCCTACCCAACCTGATCCCCTTAAAAATTAGCTCTCGGACGATGTGCTCCCTCCCATGGTCTAAATTAAGGTTAGGTACATTTTGAGGAAAACAGGGGCCAACCGCCAGGATCCGGAAGGCCAAAGAAAACCCATCAGATATATAAGCTGTGGATCTTCGGCATGGGTACACCTGGAGCCAGCACTTAAGCGGCCCCAGACAAATTGGGCTAGGGCCCTTTCCTGGGGGTGGGGGAGTCGGGGGCAGGGTGCTTAAATGGCCCCTTCCATGGCCAGCTTTGGAACAGGGGCAGGTGTAGGGGGTGCGGCCCAGAGCATACTGAGCACTCGTGACAGAATTGACACAGTTTCCGGGAACAGCAGCCAGCCGATGCAAACTCCCAGCACAGCATACAGTTTTGAACAGCCTGCAACGCCACTGGGCGGGGGCTCTAGGGAAGCTGTGGTTGGAGTACAAGGTGGCCGGTATCATACCAGTCCCCTGAGGCCAGGTGGGAGGGAATCATAAGCTGCAGCCACAGCTGCTGGTGCTGGAGGTCCCAACGCATGTCGGGACAGCTGCGCACATATGAAACATCTCATCATACAAAAGCCATGACATTCCGGGGAAGTCGGCATAAGCCCTATAGATTATGTCGAGATACTGGAACAAGGCCAGCGCAGACTCCGGGCGAAGCCTAACAGAAACTCCTGCGAAAATCAGATACGTGGGCAGCCAATTGCCCCAGTTATGGGGCAGGGGCTTCCGCCTCTTAGTTAGTTCTTTTTCTCTGTTGTCTAGTTCATCCCTCTTCTTTTTTTTTGACACCTTGTGGTTCAATAGGCTGAAAATGTCGATGTATTCACCACGCCCAATCTTTTCCCTAGTGGCTCGAGCACGCAAGCTGGGTGGCCAGCTGGTGGGGCACAGAGGCAGCCAACGACCTGCCAGTGGCTGTAGCCGAGGGCCAGGCAGGAGGGGTCACAATAACTGCAGACGCACCTACATGGTGGTCCCTGGAAGGGGTGGCTGTGGGGTGTGTGTGAGCGAGGCCCTCTTTGGGCAGCACGTGACCTCGAAGGGCGCTGTCGGGCACTGTGCTTGGAAGGCATTGCCTCAAAGCTATGGACCAGCCCCAGAAGGATACTGGGGATAAATAGGCTAGCTCATCTGGAGGCACAGAGCCTAATGATCGAGCAGCCTAGCAAGGGTGGGGGAGAGAGAAGGCGAAGAGGCAGGGGCTGGCAAAAATGTTTCTCCAAACGGCCAGAGAAATGAAAGGGGAGAAGGTGCACCCATCCTTAAATAGGTGCAGCTCCTCCCCTCCCCTCCCAGGGGTGGGAACGCCTGTTGTTTGCCTCCCTGGGTGGGGGGGGGGGGCTGCAAAGCATGTACCCCAGGCAGTCACACGGGGCGCACATACCTTTTCATCTCAAGTACTAGAATAACTCTGGTTAAACCGGAGTCCTTTGATCTTTTGGAATCAAAATACTCTCATTTAGCCAGATTGTGGAGGAGATTCTTAGATTTGACACACAGAAAGCTATTCAAAGCAGTTCACTGTGGAATATGTTAAAGATTCTCTGATATGATCAGAGCAGAAAAATGTGATATCATCCTTCCAGCCTCTCATCCATAGGCTGTTAAGTTATTCATAGCTTAGCTTCCCAATAATGCTTTACATATCTTCCCCAAACTGGAGAGGATCTCTGGAGTATTGTCACATAATGAGGATTTTTATGTTTGTGTTGCCTTGGGGAGTCACTCAGTGTTCCCTGACAAAAGCATTAAGAGAGATGTGTAAGTTGCTGTGCCACTTCTGTGCAGAAATGAAAGAAGAGAAAGAACAAGAGTTGCCAGGATTGAATGGGAGCGTGGGGTTTGCTTTGTGCGAATTTATTTATTTATTTATTTATTGTTAAATTTTTATACTGCCCACTCATCCAAAGACGACTCCGGGCGGTTCACAACAGTGGGTAAAAACAGATAAAATAAAACAGATAAAAACCAGCAATAAGAACCCATCCCTAAAAAGAGAGGGGTGCAGGAACTGAAGAAACCGTGGGGCAGGCATCCTCCCCTATATTAACCACCCAACGGAAGCCACCCCTCCACCTGCACCCCAAACTTGGCCCGCCAGCCAGGTTTTTAGTTCTTTTCTAAAGGGCAACAACTCCATCTGGAGACGCAGTTCCACAGGCAGGAGGTTCCAAAGGGCCGGTGCGGACACAGAGAAGGCTCTCCTCCTTGTGCCAGAGAGGCGAGCCCCCCTGGCCGATGGCATTATTAGAGAGCCCCTCCGGTCCACTCTGGTTGGATGGACAGACGTCCTTAGGGCAATGCGGTCTCTAAGGTAACCTGGCCCACTACCATATAGGGCTTTAAAGGTCAAAACCAGCACCTTGAATTGCACCCGGAGGCAAACGGGTAACCAGTGCAGCTCCCGCAGCAGTAGTGAGGCATGGGCATAACGTCCACACCCCATCACCACCCGTGCCGCTGCATTCTGGACAAGCTGCAGCCTCCGAATGGTCATCAAGGGCAGCCCCATGTAGAACACATTACAATAATCTAGTCTGGAGGTCACCAGAGCATGAGTGACCATGAGCAAAGAGTCCCGGTCCAGGAGCGTGCGCAACTGGCGAATCACCCGAAGTTGGGCGAAGGCCCTCCTGGCCACAGCCGCCACCTGTTCTTCTAGCAGCAGCCACAAATCCAGGAGGACCCCCAAGTTGCACACCGGGTCAGTCTGGGGCAAAATAGCCCCATCCAAAACCAAAGATGGTAGCTCCTGGGATAGCACAGGACCCCCCCATCCACAGCCACTCAGTCTTACTAGAATTCAGCTGTAACCCATTTGCCCCCATCCCGACCCCAACCGCCTCCAGACAACTGGAAAGGACTTTGACTGCACCACTGGGTGTACAACTGTGTATCATCCGCGTACTGATGGTACCGCACCCCGTGGGAACGGATGATCTCACCCAGCGGCTTCATGTAGATGTTAAATAGGAGAGGAGAGAGTACCGAGCCCTGAGGCACCCCATATTTTAGGGACCTAGGACTGGACTTCTTACTCTCCAACCACACCGACTGGGACCGGCCCCTCAGAAATGAGGAAAACCAGGACCACACAGTGCCCTGGATCCCCAATCCTCAGAGCCGTTCCAGAAGGATACCGTGGTCAACGATATTGAAAGCCGCTGAGAGGTCAAGAAGAGCAAGGACGGATGGATGACCGCCATCCCACTCTCGCCAGAGATCATCCATCAGCGCGACCAATGCAGTCTCAGTACCATATCCAGGTCTGAATCCTGACTGGAAGGGGTCCAGATATTCCGCTTCATCCAGTACCCCCTGCAACTGACGCACCACTGCCTTTTCCAATACTTTCCCCAAAAAGGGGAGGTTGGAAACTGGTCTGTAGTTGGTTATGACTGCTGGATTGAGGGATGGCTTCTTCAGGAGGGGGTGCACCAAAGCATGTTTCAACAGTGCAGGAAATATCCCCCCCTGAAAAGACGCATTATTTATAGCCCCGACCCAGCCACCTGTCACTGTCTTGGAGGCTTTTACCAGCCAGGCGGGACAGGTTCCAATGGAGAATTAGTGGTGTGGACTGCCGCAAGGAGCCTGTCCACTTCATCTGGGGCAACAGGATCAAACCTATCCCAGATAACACAGCAAGACTGTGCACTGGCTCCCCCCCGACCCTCCCCATCCACGCCAAGATTAAACCCTGAGCGAATCCGATCAGTTTTCTTCACCAAATGGTCAGCAAAGTCCTCAGCCGATCCCTGCCAACCAGGCACAGCCCCCCTCCCACCAAGGAGGGACCTGGTCACCCGAAACAGGGTGGCTGGGCGATTATCAGCGGAGGCAATAAGGAAGGTGAAGTATTGCCTCCTCACCACCCCCATCGCCACTAGGTAGGCCCTAATATGGCTCTAGCTAGTGTCCAATCAGAATCATTCCTGGTCTTCACCCAGCGGCACCCAAGGCGTCTCTTTGCCCACTTGAGCTCCCATAGTTTTTCCATGAACCACGGGGATGACCTAGCTCCGCAGGCTCTGAGAGGCCGTAGTGGAGTGATTATATCCAAGGCAGATGTCGTTGACCCGTACCACAGGTCAACAAGTGCCTCGGGTGAATCGTGTTGCCGATCCAGGGGGAAATCCCCCGGTTCCCTCTGGGATCCATCCAGATCCATCAGTTGCCGGGGAGGGGCCACTTTAATAGACCCAGCCTCCCTACGATGAAGTGTCGCCCCCAGAAAGTCTAGAGCCACCAGATAGTGATCTGACCATGGCACAGGTGTTATGTCTAGCTTCTGTAAACTCAAATCACTCTGCCACCGCTCTGACAAAAAGACTAAATCTGGTGTGTGGCCACTGCCCCTGGTAGGGCCCCGAATTACCTGAGCCAGGTCCATAGTTGCCATGGAAGCCATGAACTCCTGAGCCACCCCGGAACCGGACCCCAGCGAAGGCAAATTGAAGTCCCCCAGAACCATCAGCCTAGGGAACTCCAATGTCAATGCTGAGACAGCCTCGAGGAGCCCAGGCAGGGAGTCCCTTACCCTGCAAGGGGGCAGGTACAGGAGTAGGACCCCCAACTGAGCCTTTGGGCCCAGCCACAGGAGCAGGGCCTCACAACCCAGAATTTGTGGAGCAGTGGCCCTGGTGACTCCCAGTGACTCCCTGGCTATAATGGCAACACCACCGCCCTTGCCCTCATCCCTAGGCTGGTGCCAAACACTGAACCTGGCCGGACACATCTCTGATAGAGGCACCCCATCCTCTGGTCTCAGCCAGGTCTCAGTGATACATGCCAGGTCGGCCCTCTCCCCCAGAATAGAATCTTGTATTAGGGGTGCCTTACTACAGACCAACCTGGCATTCATCAGCAGCAGCCTAAGGGTGGGGTCATCCTGGATCAGCTGCTCAGGACCTAGAGGTAAAACTGGGGGGCCAGAACATGGGACAGATACTAAGCATCGGTCCCACGTTCCCCGAGTGCAGCTCGCCCCGTGGTTCCCACTATAACGTCCCATGCCCATCACAACCTCTAAATGGGCCCCTGGAACCTCCACCATTAACCCAGACAGAGTGTCGCCCCGTCTTCCCAGCTGGCAGGGCCATCTCTCCCTCCCCCCTCCCTAACCCACTTAAAACATACCCTCTCAGTCTCTCTACCTGTGTTGATGGTCCCGGCGAGTTCCGACTGGCCACAAGAGTCTCCAGGGCGGCGGTGGAAATTCCGCCGCGACCACCGGCCTTTTCAGCCCCCCGCAGGGAGGTGGGAGCACGGGTCACCGATGGTGGAGGTGGTCCCAACAAGCTCCGATTGGCTGCAGGTGTCTCCAGAGTTGTGAATCAAACAACTTCCGAGGAATCTTGTATTCTTGTCTGGCTTCAGAGCAGGAGATGGTGAACATAGAAAAAGACAAGGTCTGATATTCAAAACTGCCAGGGAATAACCTATTTCCAGAAAAGCCAGATTTGTGGGACTTCTAGACAAGTCTTTTACCACCAGGCCAAGTTGTTGTTCTTTCCAAAAGAGAAATGAGCAATACAAATATAAAGCTCCCAGGGTGATCACAAATAAAGATAGACCACTGTTACCAGCATTTGAAAATTTGCTCTGCGACTTCAGCTCCCAGAATCTGCTAGATAGCATGATAGTGGATGGTGAAGTTTGGAAGTAGTAGCACTGAACTATGTCCTGCTTCTAGACAGGTGAGCAAAGTCTTTGCAGGCTGTGGCACATGTGGCAATAGTAGAGGGGGGGGGAAAACAAAATTCTATTGATTGCCAGGTAATTAAAGTTGAGTGGGGTGGGGGAAGGATCTGAATACTTCTGCCTCATTTTCATTGAATGAGTCATCCCATAGAGCCATGACAAAAAGTAACTGTTCCAAGTTCTGAACATTACCTTGGCAAATGCACATTCAAAAATATTTTATTTACTTATCTATCTGCTGCCTTTCTCACACAGGCTTCAAGACAGTTTATAATAAAGAACCATAGAAACTATATTAAGGAACAATTAAGCATCTATTGAGTCAGAACGATTGAATGAGGCTGAACAACTGAATCACGCTGATAGAACAGACAGACAGATTGAACTACACACTACCCAAACACAGAGTTGAAGATACCTGTATATACAGAGTGGAAAGCAGTTACTTTTGGAGTGAAGAAACATTTAGCCTGCTGATTAGCTGTTTAGATTCAAAACAGCCAGCGACGATGTTTGTTAAACACTATCCCTCGACATTTCCATGTTAGTATGCAAAACAAACCCAAAGCATGATGGTTCGCCTGCTGTAAACCCAACACTTTTCAGCATGGCCAATTGTAAGGGATCATGAGAGTTGCCATCCAAAACATCTGGAGAACTAAAGGTTCCCCAGTTTTGTAATAAATCCTCCTCTGAGGAGAATATAAGAAGATGACTGGGAGCTGCTATCGAAGATGGCTAAAGAGGTGATGCAAAAGCTGTGGGCAATCATGGAAGGGCCTATTTTCAGATTGGCCAGCAACTCAGGGGCCACACACACACGGAAGCAAGGTCTAAGTTGGAGAAGTGTGTTCAGATTGGCTTATTCAGTTTTTTAAATTACTTTAAATGTATTAATTTTAGATTTTCCAATTAAATATATAGTAATTTTAATAGATACTACAGTACTTAATTAACTATAATGCAATGTACTGATGCCATTCAGGGCATTCTGATGTCATTCAGGGCATTCATTAATATCTAAGCATTAATAAAGATTTTGGATTACTTAAGTGCATTAGCTCCTTCCAATCTATAATATAGTGCTGAGTTTAGATAAGATAAATTTATTTAGTAATTAAGCAAGGAGTTAAGGACAGGAAGACTATCACCATGATGATAGCCAATATCCAGAACAGATACGGCAGCTGAAGAGGAAGTAATTAAGCATTGCTTTAAAAAGATGAACACTTAGTTGTGACAGCAGAAGTAACCTTGTATTCTGCTTTTGCCAGGCCTCCCTAGAACTTCTCTGGTCACTTCTCTAGGTTCAATACCTCCTCCAGGGTTTCCCAAAAATACTTTTCACAGTGGTCATTGTAAATATACTTTGTCACTAACTGCAGAGGCTTATAAAATATATGCTTCCCTTCCCTGTAAGTTCTATACCAGGTATTGTTGTGTTCTAATGGTTTTACCTTCCACATGAATCACAATGTATCTGAACCAATGTAACCTTGCCTATAGCAACAATGTAACCTTCAGCTGTATCATATAAACCCTGTAATAGGACGCGAGCTAATGACCACCAGCTGGCAGCAGCGAGCGTCCAAGCTCTCTTGGTCCGAACTCATCAAAGGCAACAGCGCGGGAAGCTTTCCCGCCACCACCTACACCTGGACAAGAAGGGCGTGACCCACAATGACGTCACGCAGACAGTAGCCAATGGGCTACCATGGCACCACGTTCAAATGTATCCCTACTGTATATAAAGAGCTATCGATCCGCCATTACCTCATGTTCCCTCTGTCCACGATGCAATAAACCTGAGTTAACCCAGCCCGAGGCTGTGTCCTGCGTCTTAGTTTCATACACTAAATTGGCGACGAGGATGGGATAATGGATCCCCAAGGAGCAGCCAGGGCACAGAGCGGGTTCAACATCACCAAACCGCAAGACTGGGAGTTGTTTGAGATGGACTTCCATGCGGCGCTGGTGGAACTCAAAGTCAAGGAAGACGATGAGGAGAGGAAGAGGGCCATCCTCACCCGCATGCTTGGGATGGAGACCAAGCGGACGCTGGTGGGCATCATCGCTCCGAAGAAGGTGAGCGAATTTAAAGCGGACGACATCATGAAGCTGCTTCGGGAGCGCTTCCAACCCTCGAGGGCGATGTTTCCCGCTCGGAGCGCGTTTTGGAGGCGAGTCCAAGCGCCGGACGAGTCGGTCGAGACATTCGTGGCCGCCATGAGGGTAGCCGCCGCCCCCTGCAAATGGGGCAACATCCTAGAAATGGCCCTCAGGGACGGCGTGCTGTGTGGCCTGAAAGACAAGGAGGTGCAGCGCAGCTTGATGAATAAGGAGCCGCCACCAACGCTGGCAGAGGTCGTCGAGGCCGCGGAGGCCGCAGAGTCCACGAATGCTGGAGTGGACGAGATGCACCAGTGGCGTGAGTGGCGTCCCAGAGCCGGTAAGGCGGAAAAATCGGTGCACGCAACTCAACGGGCCTCAAAGTCGTCTTCGGAAGGCAGCGACAGCGAGGAGATCCAGAAGGTCCGAAAGGGGGGGCGCCGCTGTGATGGTTGCGGAGCGGCCCATGAGCGTGCGAGGTGCCCATTTAGAAAGGCCGAATGCTACACCTGCGGCCGTCGGGGGCACATCGCCAAGGCATGCAGAAAACGGAAGGAGGGCCGGAGGCAGTCACCGGACCGTTCGACCAGACCGGACCGTTCAGCGAGGCCCAAAGATGGCGTCCAGACCACGAGGAAGCAGGACGGCGTGGGCCGCGTCTCGGACAGCAGCGAGGACGACGTCCCAGTGCTCAGTGTGTCCGCGGAACAGTCCCATTATTTCGTTGAGGTACTAGTACAAGGGGCCCCTATCAGGATGGAGATTGACTCGGGGTCCTCCTATTCCATAATTCCCCAGAAAGAGTTCTTGAAAATCGACCCCCACGTGCGGCCCAAACTTAAAACATTGAGGTCCACGCTACGAGATGTGCAGGGGAACAGCATTCCGGTGTTGGGGGTCGGGAAATTTCGGGTTGAGTTTAAGAGACGCTCTGCGGAGCTGCCCCTAGTTGTCCTCAAGGGGGGGAGTTGTAGCCTCCTAGGGACACAGTGGTTCCAGCCTTTAGGCCTGTTTATAGGGGGAGTACATGCAGTGGGGGTGGACCCAATACAAGCGGTGTGCGATGCGCATCCCGCCGTTTTTGAAAAAGGACTTGGAAAATTCAAGGGACCCCCTGTAGCTTTCGACCTAGACCCGGAGGTCCGCCCGATAAGACTCAAACCGCGCAGGGTGCCCTTCGCACTAAAGGACAAAATAGAGGCGGAACTGGACAAATTGGTGGGCCAGGGGATTCTTATTCCTGTTGATTCCGCGGAGTGGGAAACTCCAATTGTAACAGCTCTGAAGGCTAACGGGGAGGTGCGCATTTGCGCTGATTATAAGTGTACAATTAACAAGGCGATCCGCCCTAACGCATACCCGGTGCCGGTGGTCAGCCACCTTTTGGCCAGGCTAAATGGGGGAAAGTGTTTCGCTAAGCTCGACCTGGCGCAAGCCTATCAGCAGCTTCCCGTAACACCCGCCACGGCCGCGGCACAAACGATAGTCACTCATAAAGGAGCGTTCCAGGTGTCGCGTTTACAGTTCGGCGTGAACTCGGCACCCGGCCTTTTCCAGGCGCTTGTGGAACGCCTCCTGAAGGGGCTGGAGGGGGTGTTGCCTTATTTTGATGACGTATTAATAACTGGGGGGAGTGAGGCCGAACTGGCAAAGAGATTGGACAAAGTACTAACGGTGTTCGAGAAAGCGGGGCTGAGACTGAGGAAGGACAAATGTGTTTTTTTCGAAACCGAGGTCGAGTTCTTAGGGTTCAGGATTACACCCGAGGGTATCAAGCCATCCAAATCCAAAGTAGTAGCCATCAAAAAGGCCCCTCGCCCCACATCCAAAACCGAGCTACAGTCATTCCTGGGGCTCCTCAATTTTTACCATACATTCCTTCCGCGGAAGGCGTCCGTGGCCGAACCGCTCCATCGGTTGCTTAAGAAAGAGGAGACTTGGATGTGGGGTGACGAGCACGAGAGGGCCTTCAAAGAATTAAAGCAACTCTTGACCTCTGACGCAATTCTAACGCATTTCGACCCCAAACGGCCGGTGGTCCTAGTCTGTGATGCATCACCGGTGGGGGTGGGGGCAGTACTTTGCCACGTGTTGGATGACGGAAGAGAGGCCCCGGTTGCATTTTATTCAAGGTCCCTGTCCCAGGCAGAGCGAAATTACGCACAAACCGACAGGGAGGCATTGGCAATTGTAGCGGGGACCAAAAAGTTTCACGATTTTTTGTATGGCCGCCCGTTCAAAATCGTGACGGATCACAAGCCCCTGTTAGGGATTTTCACGGCAAGCAAGCCCACCCCGCAGATCCTATCACCGAGAATGCTGCGATGGGCCATTTTTCTCAACGCTTACCAACACGAGTTGGTGTACCGGCCCGGAAAAGAGATCAGCCATGCTGATGCACTTTCGAGATCCCCTTTGCCCTTGTCGGACGACCAGAAGGCTAGAGTAGGAAGAGACCGCCAGGTGTTACTAATTGAGGTTTTAGATGCACCCCCAATTGTACCAGCCGATATTGCGAGGGCGACAGGCAAGGACAGGACACTCGAAAAAGTCAGCTCATGGGTACAAAAGGGGTGGCCGGCATCGTCCCCAAGCACGGAATTCGACCCATTCTTTCGGAAAAAGCTAGAGTTGTCCCTAGAAAGGGGGTGCCTATTGTGGGGCCAACGGGTGGTGGTTCCTGCAGCCATGCGGCCGAGGGTGCTCAAACTGCTGCACGTCAGCCACCCGGGCATCGTTCGTTCGAAAGCGCTGGCCCGCAGTTACTTCTGGTGGCCACAGCTGGACGCGGACATCGAGCACATGGTCGGTACTTGTGAGGCATGCCAGGGATCCCGACCAGAGGCGGCCCGCCTCCCGCATAGGGAATGGGACACAGCGAGGGGGCCGTGGTCCAGAGTACATGTAGATTTCGCTGGCCCATTCCGAGGAACCATGTTTCTCCTGGTGGTGGATGCGTTCTCCAAGTGGCTGGAGGTTATCCCAGTAAAGAGCACGTCCTCCGCCACAACAATTAGCCAGCTACGGAGGGTCTTTTCCACGTTCGGTTTACCCGACACTTTAGTCAGTGATAACGCGAGTTGCTTCACCTCCTCGGAGTTCGAGGCATTCATGGGAGCAAACGCCATTCGGCATGTCACATCCGCGCCGTTTCACCCGGCCACGAACGGCCAAGTGGAACGGTTGGTGCGTACAACAAAGGATGCGTTGCGGCGCATGGGCCCGGGGGACCTAAATCACCAAGTATGTCAGTTCTTGTTAGCGTATAGGGTGACCCCCTTAGCGTCGGGTTACTCGCCGGCAGAACTCTTGATGCGGCGAAAACTGACCACACTTCTGACCAGGCTGGACCCGACGAGAGTCGAGGATAAAGGAAAAAACATAGGATTGGCAGTCTCGAAAGGGTTCGCCGCCGGCGACCTTGTTTACTGCAGGAACTATGCAAGCGCAGGGCCAGCCTGGGTTCCAGGAACGATAGTAGAACAAACAGGGCCAGTGTCATATCGGGTGGAAACGAGCACCGGTCTCCTCTGGAGGAGACACGCCGACCAACTGAGGCGCCGAGTGAGTGAAGGGCCGGTCAGTGGGGCACAGCAACAGGATTCAGCGATAGGGTTCTCCCCCACCCGTTTAGCCCAAGGGGGAGAAAATGAGGGACATCAGTCCGAATCCGGGGGGGAAAGCAGTGATCCCGACTCATATCCTTTTGATACCCCAGTCCTATCAGAGCCCGGGGGGAGGGAAAAGGAATGTGCGGCCGCCGCCGCGTCCCCCGAATGTAATTTTGATTTTGATTCGAGCCGGGGGGGTTTTCAGGAGTGTTCCCCCACCCTTCCAAGCGAGAAGAGGGGTTTTTCGTTAGCCCCCAGTGCCCCCGGTTCTTCCCCGAGAAAGAGCATACCCCCCAACAACGCCGTGGAGCCGCGGCAAGTCACTAACAAGTCTCCCTCTCAAATTACAGGGCAGGAAACCAGGGGACAAAGAGGAGGTAGCAAACCCGGGGAAAGGCAGCCCGCATCGAGACCCCAGCGTGTTCGAAATAAACCATCTTGGCTGAGAGACTTTGTCTCCTAAGGGGGGGGAGTGTGTTGAAGTGTGGGCTCGAGATATTGTCTCGTCCTAGGGGGGAGGGGTGTTGTGTTCTAATGGTTTTACCTTCCACATGAATCACAATGTATCTGAACCAATGTAACCTTGCCTATAGCAACAATGTAACCTTCAGCTGTATCATATAAACCCTGTAATAGGACGCGAGCTAATGACCACCAGCTGGCAGCAGCGAGCGTCCAAGCTCTCTTGGTCCGAACTCATCAAAGGCAACAGCGCGGGAAGCTTTCCCGCCACCACCTACACCTGGACAAGAAGGGCGTGACCCACAATGACGTCACGCAGACAGTAGCCAATGGGCTACCATGGCACCACGTTCAAATGTATCCCTACTGTATATAAAGAGCTATCGATCCGCCATTACCTCATGTTCCCTCTGTCCACGATGCAATAAACCTGAGTTAACCCAGCCCGAGGCTGTGTCCTGCGTCTTAGTTTCATACACTAAAGGTATGAGGGAGGGTAGTTGTTGTGTCAGCTCTAGGAAGAAGGTGCAGTTAGTGATATGACACTACCTCTCTTAAAATACTTGAAGGGATGGTGCTTGAGTGATGAAGCAAGCTTTCTTTCTTTCTTTTTAAGGAATAGAGGGTAGGACTTAAAGTAATAGATTTAAATTACAGAAAAGAAGATTTGGCTAAGCATCAGAAGGAAATTCATGAGTGTGAGTGCTACTTGGAAAGTGGAATAACTACCTTGGAGGTTTTAAAAACACTTTTCGGATGACCATGTGTCAGAGATACTTTAGCTATGGATTTAGATGTGGAGTCACATCTTTGAGTGGGTGGCATATAAGTCCAAATTAATAATAGTAATAATAATAATAATTCCCCACTTCATTGGGGTTTGGACTTGGGATCACTTTCAGTCATGCTTCTGTTATTGAGAACTAAAATGTTCAGTGTTTTTTATGCCAGAAATAATCACTAAAGAAAGACATTGTGCTCTTCAGAATAAAAGCAGCTACATAGGAAGCTGCTCTTCCTGTTTATGTCTATGTATTTCTTTACCGATGGGATTCAATTCCTGCGTATGTCAACAATATGCAGCAACTCCTGATGACAAGCAATCTGAAAAAGTATGACTCACAAAGGAAGTCTCAAATGATAGTTCTCTGCTTTCATTGGCCATTTCCGAAAGCATTGTCATTGCCACAGGCTAGGGGAAATTGTGCATATTAGGAAGCAGCAGATTTAGGTTGCAATAACTGTTGCTTCTAGGTCTCCTACATGGGCAACCTGACAAAAAATTCAGAGTGATTCTTTCTGATCAATCACCCTTCCCTCCTTTAGTGTCTTGCACGGAAGACAAAGAAGGAGTCGCAGGAAGGACTAACACAGGTTTATTCATTGATGCTCAGCAGGAACATGAGGTAATGGGGCAGATACATCTCATTATATACCATAACACAATACATTTGAATCTTGTTGCACGGTAGCTCATTGGCTGCTACCGGCGTGGCCTCGCCCAGGTCACGCCTCTCTTCTGCAGTTGTTTTCTCTTCTGCAGTTGTTTTCTGTAGCTCCTGATCATGTGGGGAATTTCCCGCGGCTGTTTGTGATTTGGGCAATGTGGACCATGTGAGACTGAACGCTCGCAGCTGCCCTCTATGGGCGGCTTGCTCGCGTTCCTTAACAGCTGAAATACATTGTGATTGTGGACTGGTTACATTCATATATTTAAAGTGACATTGTACATGCATACATAACATCCCTCCCCCCTAGGATGGGACGAAGTCCCTCAACCATTGTGGCTTGCCGCATGTGCGCCTGGGGCGTGCGGCCGCCTGACTTAACACAGGGGAGCCGGAGACTCCTGGTTCCGCGGAGTCCTGCCCTGCAATGGAAAGGGGGGACTCATTAGCGGCTCGGTGTGGCGTCTGTGGTACCCTTGCATTGGGGGATGGGAATGGAATGAATAGTTGGGAAGTGAATCCCTGCCTGCCGCTTGAGGAGTTTGGGGACCCCCCCAGTACAAATCTCGGGACTGACGAAGAGGCCCTCGTGGCCTCGCCATCCCCCGCTGCCTGTCCGGGCGTTCTAGAGACTGTGGTGGGCGGTCTCGCCCCTGTTGCCTGTCTTGGGGGTGTTGGTCTCTGGGGGGCAGGAGCTATTGCATACTCCAAAACAAAAGGGCTAGGGGGACTGGAAGTACCAGGGGCTGAACTGAAACCCCTCTTCTCGCTAGGACGGGTGGGGGACCACTCCACTACATCCCCCTGGTACTGCAACTCATAATCATCATCAAACTGATCCCTCTCTTTGAAAGTATCCTCCTCTGTGTCTTCCCCTTGGGTAATGCGGGTGGGGGAGGACCCTAACGCTGATTCCCCCTCACCGGTGACTCGCCTTCGGAGTTGGTCGGCGTGCCTTCTCCAGAGTAGACCTGAACTAGTCTCGACCCTGTAGGATACCAGCCCCGTTTGCTCAACAATTGTCCCTGGCACCCACGCTGGCCCCGAGGCTGCGTAGTTTCTGCAGTGAACCGGGTCCCCTACCGCAAAACTTTTGGTGCTCTCCCCCCCTATGCTTATGTTTCTCCCTTCATCCTCCACCCTGGACGGATCCATCCGGTCAAACAGTGATACCGGACGCCTCCTCATGAGGAGTTCGGCTGGGGAGAAACGCTAAAGGGGTTGTCCTGTAGCAGATGAGGAACTGGCACAGATGCAGGTTCAACTCACCGGGACCCATGCGCCGCAGTGCGTCTTTCGTAGCGCGCACTTGGCGCTCTACCTGACCATTTGTGGCGGGGTGAAACAGGGCAGCGGTTATGTGCCTGACGGCGTTCCTCTCCATAAACGTCTTGAACTCTGCCGACGTGAAGGTTATCACTCACAAGGACGTCTGGCAGGCCGAAGCAGGCAAACAGCTTTCGCAACTGTTTAATGGTTGTGGCAGAGGACGTGCTGTTCATGGGGATTACCTCCAACCACTTGGAGTAGGAGTCGACTACCAGGAGAAACATGGACCCGCGGAAAGGGCCGGCGAAGTCGACATGGATCCGGGACCATGGCCCACGGGCCGTATCCCATTCCCTATGGGGTAACTGGGACTCCTCGGGCCGAGAGCTCTGGCAGCTCTCGCACGTGCCCACTAGGTGTTCTATGTCCCCGTCTATCTGGGGCCACCAAAAGAAACTCCTGGCCAGAGCCTTGGAGCGCACGATCCCGGGGTGGCTGGTGTGCAGTAGCCTCAGCACCTTGGCCCTCAGCTTCTTTGGGATAACCACCCGCTGGCCCCAGAGTAAGCAGCCCCTTTCCAGAGAAAGCTCCACTCTGCGCCTGAAAAACGGCTTGAAATGTTCCTCGGGGGGAGAGGTGGGCCACCCTTTTCTAACCCAGGAACTAACTTGGGCCAGGATCTTGTCGGCCGCCGTGGCCTTGGCGAGGTCGGCCGGCACAATTGGGGGTGAGTCGAGAGACTCAATCAGCAGGACTTGGTGTTCCTGCTCTACCTCACACGTGGGGTCCCCTAAACTAGGGAGAGGGGATCGGGACAGGGCGTCCGCATGGGAGATCTCCTTCCCTGGGCGATAGACCAGCTCATATTGGTAGGCGTTGAGAAAAATGGCCCAACGCAGCATCCTGGGGGATAGAATTTGTGGGGTTGGTTTGCCGGTAGTGAAGATCCCCAGCAGCGGCTTGTGATCCATCACTACCGTAAACTCGCAGCCGTATAAGAAATCGTGGAACTTCTTGGTTCCCGCGATTATTGCTAGGGCCTCCCTATCTGTTTGCGCGTAATTGCGCTCAGCTTTCGAGAGGGACCTTGAGTAGTACGCCACCGGGGCTTCCCTCCCGCTCTCCAACACGTGGCACAGGACCGCCCCCACCCCCACCGGGGACGCATCACAGACTAGCACCACTGGTTTTTTCGGATCAAAATGGGTCAAGACCGCATCCGAAGACAGGAGTGACTTAAGCTCCTTGAATGCCCTCTCCTGCTGTCCCCCCACCGCCAAACCGCGTCCTTCTTAAGTAGCGCGTGCAGTGGCTCCGCGACCGATGCCTTCCGAGGCAGGAAGGAGTGATAGAAATTTAGGAGCCCTAGGAATGACTGCAGCTCCGGTTTCGCGGTGGGGCGAGGGGCGTCTCTCACGGCCGCAACCTTGGACTTGGAGCGTTTGATTCCGTCCGGGGTTACCTTAAACCCTAGAAACTCTACCTCCCTCACGAAGAATACGCACTTGTCCCTCCTCAATCGAAGTCCTGCCCTCTCGAACACTGAGAGAACCCCATCTAGCCTCTTGGCTAACTCTAATTCGCTCCCCGCTGTTATCAACACGTCGTCGAAGTATGGGAGGATGCCTGGAAGCCCCTTTAAAAGGCGTTCCATGAGGGACTGGAAAATTCCGGGGGCCGAATTCACGCCAAACTGAAGGCGCGTTACCTTAAACGCCCCCTTGTGCGTTACGATCGTTTGCGCGGCGGCAGCAGCTGGGGTTACAGAGAGCTGCTGATACGCCTGGGCCAAATCTAACTTGGCAAAAAACCTCCCCCCATGTAGCGTGGCCAGCAAATGGCTGACCACGGGCACCGGGTATGCATTTGGCCGAATGGCCTTATTTATCGTACATTTATAGTCCGCACAAATTCTGACCTCCCCATTTGACTTGAGGGCTGTAACAATCGGCGTTTCCCACTCCGCCGAGTCAACTGGAACCAAAATCCCCTGCCCCACCAATTTGTCCAGTTCCGCCTTGATCTTGTCCTTGAGGGCGAAGGGCACTCTCCTTGGCTTGAGGCGGATGGGCCGGATTTCTGGGTCCAGCTCAAAGGAAACCGGGGGCCCCTTGTATTTTCCGAGCCCCTTCTTGAAAACGTCCGGGTGTGCGTCGCACACGTCCCGCATTGGGTCAGTCTCGATGGCGTTAATGCCGGACAGTTCGATCCCCAGGGGAGCAAACCACTGCGTTCCCAAAAGGCAGCACCTCCCCCCTTTTAGGACCACTAGGGGCAGTTTCTCGGAGTAGTTCTTGAACTTCACCTTGAAGTTCCCCACCCCCAACACTGGGATCCCATTTCCCTGCACGTCCCGTAGGTTGGATCTCATGGCCCGCAGTTTGGGCCGTTTCTCTGGGGGAATGCGCATAAACTCTTTTTGGGACAGGATGGAATAAGAAGACCCCGAGTCTATCTCCATCCTCACTGGGACCCCCTGCAACAGTACCTCTATGAAGAACCGCCGGTGCTCCAGGCCCACGCGGTTCACGCCGTCCTCGCTGTGGCCGGCTGAGACCTTCCTGGTGCCGGGCGCCTTTCGTTGGTGCGTCTGGGAATGGCTGGAACTGCCCTTGTCCTCGACTCGTCCGCGCCTGCATACTCGGGCAATGTGTCCCTTTCGGCCACAGTTGTGGCACTCGGCCTTCCGGAACGGACACCTCGTGCGGTCGTGGGCCGCCCCACAACCGTCACAGCGGCGGCCCTGCTGTTCTCGGGTCTGCCGCTTCTCACCTCGCTTCTTGATCCTCTGGACGTCGTCGTCCTCGCTGGAGTAGGGATCCGCTGTCGTGGAGGACTCCTCGGACGACGTTGGTGCGGTGGCGGGCGGCCGCCAGGCCGTCTTCGCTGGTGTCCGCCGGGCCGCCTGCACTGGTGACTTGGCCCTCTCGGACGTGGCCCCTCGAGACTTGAATAGCCGGACACCGCTCCTGGCCTCCTCGGCTGCTTGCGCCTCCCGCAGTACCTCGTTGAACGTGAGGCGATGGTGGCGGGTCATGAGCCTCCTCTGAAGCTCCTCGTCCCTCAAGCCACACAGCATGCGGTCACGGAGGGCCTGGTCCAGGTTGTCCCACTGGCAATGCACCACTGCAAGCCTGAGGGCCGCCGCATAGGCGGACACGGATTCGCCCGGTCGCTGGTCTCGCCTGTGGAACGCGACCCGGGCTGGGAAAATCGAGACGGGCGGCTGGAAATGCTCACGCAGTCTCTCCAGGATACGGTCGATGGGCACCTCGTCCACCTTCCGGGGGGCCACCAGGGTCATCAGGATCCGCAGCGTGGCCGGCCCCACCTGAGACAGGAAGTGGGAGCGCATCTTCGCGTCGTCGTCGACGCCTGCAGCCTCCATGGCGTGCCGAAACTGGCACTCGTAGAGCTCCCATTGTTCGGGCTCGCTGACATCGAACTGGTACGGCTTGACCTTGGGATTCGCCATCTATCCCACCTTCGTCGCCAATTTAGTGTCTTGCACGGAAGACAAAGAAGGAGTCGCAGGAAGGACTAACACAGGTTTATTCATTGATGCTCAGCAGGAACATGAGGTAATGGGGCAGATACATCTCATTATATACCATAACACAATACATTTGAATCTTGTTGCACGGTAGCTCATTGGCTGCTACCGGCGTGGCCTCGCCCAGGTCACGCCTCTCTTCTGCAGTTGTTTTCTCTTCTGCAGTTGTTTTCTCTTCTGCAGTTGTTTTCTGTAGCTCCTGATCATGTGGGGAATTTCCCGCGGCTGTTTGTGATTTGGGCAATGTGGACCATGTGAGACTGAACGCTCGCAGCTGCCCTCTATGGGCGGCTTGCTCGCGTTCCTTAACAGCTGAAATACATTGTGATTGTGGACTGGTTACATTCACATATTTAAAGTGACATTGTACATGCATACATAACACCTCCCGAAGAGTCATGTCTTCTGGATAATTGAACTTTAATTTATTTAAATGTAATGGAAAACCATATGAAGAGGAACAGAAAACTAATTTAAAACGGCACTAGGAGCAATCAACTTGTTAACAGGTGTCTTCATCTTTTCACACTCTGTTGCTGGAAGGGGAAAAGCAGCATTTGAAATGTGTTTCTTTTAGTAATTCAAAAACCTGAGCTTCTGGTATCTTACATTCAACCTTCAACAAACCAAATAAGCCTGTTAATGGGGGAAATGAAAACATCATTTGAAAATCCATATCAACCTGCTGGCTGGGGGTGACAAATGAGCACTCCTTCCCCCAACAAGTTGCAGTTCTGTATGCTTTGAGGATAAGGTAAAGGTAAAGGTTTCCCTTGCTCGAAAGCCAGTTGTATCCGACTCTAGGGTGCAGTGCTCATCTCTGTTTCAAAGCCAAAGAGCCAGCACTGTCTGCTGCTGCAGATGTTTCCGTGGTCATGTAGCAGGCATGACTAGACACTGGAGCACACGGAATGCTGTTACCTTCCCACCGAAGTGGTCCCTATTTATCTACTTGCAATTTCTTGCTTTCGAACTGCTAGGTTGGCAGGAGCTGGGACAAAGATGGGAGCTCATTCCGTTCTGCAGTACTCAGGAATCGAACCACTGACCTTCCGCCTCCCAGTCAGCATCTTAGGCACTTGAGCCACTGCAGTGATCCACTGCAGGTGGATAGAAATGGCATGGCATTAGATGGGTTTTCTTCAATATGGTTAAGCCATTAAAATTACCTTCATACTTTAGAAAAGATACTGTACACTGGTTAAATTCAGTTTGTGAGAAACAAAAACAAAAAACCTATGTCAGCATCAAATATTTGAACAAATTGATGAAACAGTGGTATAGGTTATGGATCCAAAACAACTAACTTAAAGAAGTCAAGGGAACAAAAATTTCCTTTTCCTCTCAGAAGTAAGTCGCACCACTCCCTAAATCATGGGATGTGTTCTGTGATTTCAAGTTGCACAACTCGTCATTGCCTCAGATGTTTCTCTGTAGAGTGGTGGTGATGGGGTTCCCTAATTGATATCAGAAGAACAGAACTTGGTAATATATTTTAATATTACTTCTAGAATCCCATATCAAATCTGTCTCTCTTATAACTAGGTGGCAGAGCCAGAGTGGCTAATAGATTCTGAGAATTTTAGTCCAACTTTTCAAAAGTTCCAAGCTTGGAGCATGGCCAGCAACTCACCTGTGTCTAAGCCTTCCAATTTAAAAATGTAGTAAAAAATTTGACAAAAGAGGAGATGATTTGGAAGCAGACTGGAAAAGTAAATGGACAAAAAGGATTGTGAGAAATCTGTCAGTAAGAATTAAAGAGCATAATTATAAGATATTGTGGAGATGGTACTTGGCTCCAGTGCGGTTAAAATCAGATGGATAATACAAACACAAAATATTGCTGGAGTTGTCAGAATGTACTGGGTACGTATGAAATAGGGGAAATAATGGGTTTATATTTTAAACTGAAGTCAAGTACCGCCTTACTGACTGATTTGGATGAATTGAATATAGATAGAAATAAGAAGGATTTGTTATCCATTTTCTTAACAATGGCAAGAAAACAATTCATACCTGGAAGTGGATGACAGGTATAAGAGATAATTTTATTTATTTAATTTTTAAAATTTATTTTTTCTAATTTGTATTGCCACCCAACTCCAAAGACCCTGGGCGGCTCGCAGAAATAATCCAGCAGCAGTTTTAAAAGCAATAAAAACCCATACACTCCCCCCCCCCAAAAAAAACCCAACAACAACAACAACATACAAACATGGGAAATAGTGTTAAATGATAAACTAACATGGGAATTGAATTTGAAAAAAGGTTTAATTAAAGAAAATAAATTTTGGGATATCTGGAGGCCATTTTTGGAGTATACATTAATAAAAAGTAAAGGCAGTAGCCCTGTACCGGATCAAATGAGTTTTTGGGAAAAATGTAAATATGGCTTTTCCCAGGCCATTGTAAATAGCACTGGGGTGAATTGTTTATTTTGATTAGATGCAAGATTAAGATATATGATTGGGTAAATGAATAATAAAGTTTGTATTGTAATTGAAGAAAATGATTAGAAATATAAGTTTTTTGCTCTTTGTAAGATAGACAACAGGAGATAAAGTAAAATCATAATTATTTTAACTGAGACAATATTTTGTAATATGTATTTTTTTGATTTTTTTCTTTGTTTTTGTTTTTGCTTTTGTATTATGTTTACAATTTAATAAAATTTATAAAAAAACTCAACTAGGTGGCAGAGCCAGAGTGGCTAATAGATTCTGAGAATTTTAGTCCAACTTTTCAAAAAGTTCCAAGCTTGGAGCATGGCCAGCCACTCACCTTTTTCTTCCCCTGTTTCTAAGCCAGATGTGAAATTGCCAAAATGAAGCCACCTTTGGTGAGTTCATTCTGCAGTTCCTTTTACCTGACCTAGTGTGAGAAAGATTATCTGGCAACACAAAGTTGTTGTTACCAGGGTATGCCCAATTGTGGTTCAAAAATACCACAATATTTGAGGAGGTACTTTCTGTGTACCCCAGCCATTCAGCTAAGAGAAAGTTATCTATAATAAGGTTCAATACAAAGATATGTGAACAAGAAGTGGCTTACAGAAGGTATGTTTCCCATTTTCTCCCTCCCTGAGCTCCCTACTCTATCTCATCCTATATTTTTAAAGAAGACCACCCTAAGCCCAAGGATTGGTGTTCTGGAGGTTGCAAAGGACTTCAGAGGAAAAGAGAGGGCAACGAACCTTCCTTTGGTGTATGCAAACCAAGACACAGGACACAGCCTCGGGCTGGGTTAACTCAGGTTTATTGCATCGTGGACAGAGGGAACATGAGGTAATGGCGGATCGATAGCTCTTTATATACGGTAGTAATACATTTGAACGTGGTGCCATGGTAGCCCATTGGCTACGGTCTGCGTGACGTCATTGCGGGTCACGCCCTTCTTGTCCAGGTGTAGGTGGTGGCGGGAAAGCTTCCCGCGCTGTTGCCTTTGATGAGTTCGGACCAAGAGAGCTTGGACGTTCGCTGCTGCCAGCTGGTGGACATTAGCTCGCGTCCTATTACAGGGTTTATATGATACAGCTGAAGGTTACATTGTTGCTATAGGCAAGGTTACATTGGCTCAGATACATTGTAATCCATGTGAAAGGTAAAACCATTAGAACACAACACCCCTCCCCCCTAGGATGAGACAACGTCTCGAGCCCACACTTAAATACACTCCCCCCCCTAGGAGACAAAGTCTCTCAGCCAAGATGGCTTATTTCGAACACGCTGGGGTCTCGATGCGGGCTGCCTTTCCCCGGGTTTGCTACCTTCTCCTTGTCCCCTGGTTTCCTGCCCTGTAATTGGAGAGGGAGACTCGTTAGTGACTTGCCGCGGCTCCGCGGCGTTGCTGGGAGGTGTGCTCTTTCTTAGGGAAGAACCGGGGGCACTGGGGAATAACGAAAAACCCCTCTTCTCGCTTGGATGGGTGGGGGAACACTCCTGAAAACCCCCCCGGTTCGCAAAATCAAAATCAAAATTACAATCGGGGGCAGCGGTCGCGAACTCCTCTCCCCCTTCCCCGGCCTCTGATAGGACTGGTGTATCAAAAGGGTATGAGTCGGGGCCGCTGCTTCTTCCTTCCCCCCTTGCTTGGGACTGTTGTCCGCTGCTGTCTCCCCCTTGGGCTAAACGGGTGGGGGAGAACCCTAACGCTGAATCCTGTTGTTGAGCCCCACTGGCTGGTCCACACACTCGGTGCCTCAGTTGGTCTGCGTGCCTCCTCCAGAGGAGGCCGGTGTTAGTCTCGACCCGGTACGACACTGGCCCCGTCTGTTCTACAACCGTCCCTGGTACCCAGGCTGGCCCTGCGCTGGAATAGTTCCTGCAGTGAACAGGGTCGCCGGCGGCGAAACCTTTCGAGACTGCCAACCCTATGTTTTTCCCTTTATCCTCGACTCTCGTCGGGTCTAGCCTGGACAGGATCGTGGTCAGTTTTCGCCGCATCAAGAGCTCTGCCGGCGAGTAGCCTGACGCTAAGGGGGTCACCCTATACGCTAAGAGGAACTGGCATACTTGGTGATTTAGGTCCCCCGGGCCCATGCGCCGCAGCGCATCCTTTGTTGTACGCACCAGCCGTTCCACTTGGCCATTCGTGGCCGGGTGAAACGGCGCGGATGTGACATGCCGAATGGCGTTTGCCTCCATGAATGCCCCGAACTCAGCGGAGGTGAAACAACTAGCGTTATCGCTGACTAAAGTGTCGGGTAAACCGAACGTGGAAAAGACTCTCCTTAGCTGGCTAATTGTTGTGGCGGAGGACGTGCTCTTTACTGGGATAACCTCCAGCCATTTGGAGAACGCATCCACCACCAGGAGAAACATGGTTCCTCGGAATGGGCCAGCGAAATCTACGTGCACTCTGGACCATGGCCCCCTTGCTGTGTCCCATTCCCTATGCGGAAGACGGGCCGCCTCTGGTCGGGATCCCTGGCATGCCGCACAAGTGCCGACCATGTGCTCAATGTCCGCGTCCAGCTGTGGCCACCAGAAGTAACTCCGGGCCAGCGCCTTTGAACGAACTATGCCCGGGTGGCTGACGTGCAGCAGTTCGAGCACCCTCGGCCGCAGGGACGTAGGGACCACCACCCGTTGCCCCCACAAAAGGCACCCCCTCTCTAGGGACAACTCTAGCTTTTTCCGAAAAAATGGGTCGAATTCTGTACTTGGGGACGATGCCGGCCACCCCTTCTGTACCCATGAACTAACTTTCTCCAGCGTTCTGTCCTTGCCTGTCGCCCTAGCAATGTCGGCTGGTACTATTGGGGGTGCGTCTAAGACCTCAATTAGCAACACCTGGCGGTCTCTTTCTACTCTCGCCTTTTGGTCGTCCGACAAGGGCAAAGGAGATCTCGAAAGTGCATCAGCATGGCTGATCTCCTTTCCGGGCCGGTACTCCAACTCATGTTGGTATGCGTTGAGAAAAATAGCCCATCGCAGCATTCTCGGGGACAGGATCTGCGGCGTGGGCTTGCTTGCCGTGAAAATCCCTAACAGTGGCTTGTGATCAGTCACGATTTTGAACGGGCGGCCATACAAAAAATCGTGAAATTTTTTGGTTCCCGCTACTATTGCTAATGCCTCCCTGTCGGTTTGTGCGTAATTGCGCTCCGCTTGGGACAGGGACCTTGAATAAAACGCTACCGGGGCCTCCCTTCCGTCATCCAACACGTGGCAAAGCACCGCCCCCACCCCCACCGGGGATGCATCACAGACTAGGACCACTGGCCGTTTGGGGTCGAAATGCGTCAGGATTGCCTCAGATGTTAAGAGTTGCTTTAGCTCTCTGAACGCCCTCTCGTGCTCGTCACCCCACATCCATGTCTCCTCCTTTTTAAGTAACCGATGGAGCGGTTCGGCCACGGACGCCTTCCGCGGGAGGAATGTATGGTAAAAATTGAGGAGCCCCAGGAAAGACTGTAGCTCGGTTTTGGATGTGGGGCGAGGGGCCTTTTTTATGGCTGCTACTTTGGATTTAGACGGCTTAATCCCCTCGGGTGTGATCCGGAACCCTAAAAACTCGACCTCAGTTTCGAAAAAAACACATTTGTCCTTCCTCAGTCTCAGCCCCGCTTTCTCGAACACGGTTAGTACTTTGTCCAATCTCTTTGCCAGTTCAGCCTCACTCCCCCCTGTTATCAACACGTCATCAAAATAAGGCAACACCCCCTCCAGTCCCTTCAGGAGGCGTTCCACAAGCGACTGAAAAAGGCCGGGTGCCGAGTTCACGCCGAACTGTAAACGCGACACCTGGAATGCCCCTTTATGTGTAACTATCGTTTGTGCCGCGGCCGTGGCGGGGGTCACAGGAAGTTGCTGATAGGCTTGTGCCAAATCGAGTTTAGCGAAACACTTTCCCCCATTCAGCCTGGCCAAAAGGTGGCTGATCACCGGCACCGGGTATGCATTAGGGCGGATCGCCTTGTTAATTGTACACTTATAATCAGCGCAAATGCGCACCTCCCCGTTAGCCTTTAGAGCCGTTACAATTGGAGTTTCCCACTCCGCGGAATCAACAGGAATAAGAATCCCCTGGCCCACCAGTTTGTCCAGTTCCGCCTCTATCTTGTCCTTGAGTGCGAACGGCACCCTGCGCGGTTTGAGTCTTATCGGGCGGACCTCCGGGTCTAGGTCGAAGGCTACAGGGGGTCCCTTGAACTTTCCGAGTCCTTTCTTAAAAACGGCGGGATGCGCATCGCAAACCGCTTGTATTGGGTCCACCCCCACTGTATGCACTCCCCCTATGAACAAACCTAAGGGCTGAAACCACTGTGTCCCTAGGAGGCTACAACTTCCCCCCTTAAGGACAACTAGGGGCAGTTCCGCAGAATGTCTCTTAAAATTGACCCGAAATTTCCCGACCCCCAACACCGGAATGCTGTTTCCCTGTACGTCTCGTAGCGTGGACCTCAACGTTTTAAGTTTGGGCCGCACGTGGGGGTCGATTTTCAAGAACTCTTTCTGGGGAATTATAGAATAGGAGGACCCCGAGTCAATTTCCATCCTAATAGGGGCCCCTTGTACTAATACCTCAACGAAGTAATGGGACGGTCCCGCGGACACGCTGAACACTGGGGCGTCGTCCTCGCTGTCGTCCGAGACGCGGCCCACGCCATCCTGCTTCCTCGTGGTCTGGGCGCCATCTTTGGGTCTCGCCGGACGGTCCGGTCTGGCCGAACGGTCTTGTGACTGCCTCCGGCCCTCCTTCCGTTTTCTGCATGCCTTGGCGATGTGCCCCCGACGGCCGCAGGTGTAACACTCGGCCTTCCTGAACGGGCATCTCGCGCGCTCATGGGCCGCTCCGCAACCCTCGCAGCGTCGACCACCCTTTCGGACCTTCTGGACCTCCTCGCCGTCGCTGCCTTCCGTAGACGACTTTGAGGCCCGTCGAGTTGCGTGCACCGACTGTCCGGACTTCCCGTGCACCGAATTTTCCGCCTTGCCGGCTCTAGGACGCCACTCACGCCACTGGTGCATCTCGTCCACTCCAGCATTCGTGGACTCTGTGGCTTCCGCGGCCTCTACGACCTCTGCCAGCGTGGGTGGCGGCTCCTTGTTCATCAAGCTGCGCTGCACCTCCTTGTCTTTCAGGCCACACAGCACGCCGTCCCTGAGGGCCATCTCTAGGATGTCGCCCCATTTACAGGGGGCGGCGGCTATCCTCATGGCGGCCACGAATGCCTCAACCGACTCGTCCGGCGCTTGGACTCGCCTCCAAAACGCGCTCCGAGCGGGAAACATTGCCCTCGAGGGACGGAAGCGCTCTCGCAGCAGCTTCATGATGTCGTCCGCCTTAAATTCGCTCACCTTCTTCGGAGCGATGATGCCCACCAGCGTCCGCTTGGTTTCCATCCCGAGCATTCTGGTGAGGATGGCCCTCTTCCTCTCCTCGTCGTCTCCTTTGACTTTGAGTTCCACCAGTGCCGCCTGGAAGTCCATCTCAAGCAGCTCCCAGTCTTGCGGTTTGGTGATGTTGAACCCGCTCTGTGCCCTGGCTGTTCCGTGGGGATCCATGATCCCACCTTCGTCGCCAATTTGGTGTATGCAAACCAAGACACAGGACACAGCCTCGGGCTGGGTTAACTCAGGTTTATTGCATCGTGGACAGAGGGAACATGAGGTAATGGCGGATCGATAGCTCTTTATATACGGTAGTAATACATTTGAACGTGGTGCCATGGTAGCCCATTGGCTACGGTCTGCGTGACGTCATTGCGGGTCACGCCCTTCTTGTCCAGGTGTAGGTGGTGGCGGGAAAGCTTCCCGCGCTGTTGCCTTTGATGAGTTCGGACCAAGAGAGCTTGGACGCTCGCTGCTGCCAGCTGGTGGACATTAGCTCGCGTCCTATTACAGGGTTTATATGATACAGCTGAAGGTTACATTGTTGCTATAGGCAAGGTTACATTGGCTCAGATACATTGTAATCCATGTGAAAGGTAAAACCATTAGAACACAACACTTCCTTTGCCAGCTTCCTTAAGTTTACTTCTCTTTTGATCCAAATTGGTATGTTCAACTAGACAGACAAAGCTTCACCTGTTTGGAAACCTCTTTTATACCCTAGTGCAAGTGAAGGTCAGTTCTTTCCATATTTAAAAGTTTGAAGGGGGGAGGGACCCACTTCTAGACTCTGCTTGAATCACTAATGTTATACTTCTAATCTCAAAGGTTGACCTTCCATTACAGACCCTCCAGACTTTAACTATTAAAATGCATAAACTTTTCTTTGCTTGGCTGCCTGCCAAATACAAACAGATCTAATTTATTTCTGTATTTATAAAACACCAGGCCAGTTTTGAAACCCCAGTGCTGACTCAACTATTCTCAAACTGCATTTGAACCAATAAAGAGGAGGATGTTAATGTATGGACTCACAGGTGTCAGCTTCCTCCTGGTAGCACACTATCTGGCAAATCTTCCTCCAGCATTTTATATAGCAAACACTGGTCCATTTGGTCAAATGAAGCATTACCTACATCAGGTTCATGCTACTCCTACCTCCCCTATTCCTCTTTGCTTCCTTACCCAAAGGTGGAGAATGAGTGGATATGTCTGTATTTCCCTCACAATCAACCCCCAGTCTCATCATATTTAGAGTTGGATGTACATGAGAGAAGGAATGAATCTATAACTGTCTCACTTTGACACCTGTCACAGAGATGAGACATATTAGGCAAGAAGATTTCTAATTTGAGGACAAGTTGCACTTTTCTCCTTCTCAGTTGAATTCTGGAGTTAATGAATGTGGTAGGTATGAGGCAGAGGTTGAGTGAAGTGGGCCTGAAGGTTTGGGTTCCAATCCTGGCTCTGCCATGGAAGATGACTGGGGTTGTTGAACTTTTAACAACTCTTGACTATCTGATTTACCTTCAAAGCCTTCCTTCCTGCCTTCCTGCCTTCCTTCCTTTTTGTGTCAGATGCACCACCAGCATTTAATAACATACAAAGCTAAAATTAACACATCTAAAAATGAAATAGAATTAAAAGGGGCTCGATGACATCTGCCCAATATTGGGCCACTTCAACAGCATCTCATCTTGCCAACATAAGGTCCTTCTCAGTGCACGTTGCTATAACTTGGTTTCAACTTGATGGCACATAAAAATCATGAACCCCTAATTCCTGTCACATACAATTCACTGAAAAGGTGAGTTGGGGAGTTGGAGTAAATTATCAGCTAATTCCCTTTTCTCTAGTTCAGGAGGATTCTGGGGTTGGTGAAATTTTCTGGAGGTGAAAGACAAGATGGTCTCCAACCCATTTCATCTGCAGATTAAATTTACAAACCCAATTGACAAATTTGCATCTATATGTTTTAGGTAAAGGTAAAGCTTGCCCTTGCTTGAAAGCCAGTGATATCTGACTCAAGGGTTTGGTTCTCATCTCTATTTATAGCCAAAATGCATCTCTGCTGCCACTGATCACTTCGAAGGAGAACGCTGCAGACATGAAGAGGCTAAGTGACAAGCACGGAAGCTTCATCAAACTCAACTACGCCCACCACCATCTATTCAGTGTAATGTGTGTAGTCGCATATTTCATGCCAGGATTGGTTTATTGAGTCACCAGAGACACATAAATCAACGGAGAAAATGACTTCCAGGAAAAATGTATGCTTGCATACGAGTAGCAGCCGCTGCCGCCACTGCCAGTGCTGTCTGCATCTGCAGATGTTTCCATGGACATGTGGCAGGCATGACTAGACACCAGAGTGCACAGAATGCTGTTTACATTCCCACCGTAGTAGTACCTATTTAAAAGGTAAAGGTAAAGGTCGCCTTTGCTCGAAAGCCAGTCATATCCAACTCTAGGGTTCAGTGCTCAGTTCTGTTCACAACCAAAGAGACAGTGCTGTCTGCATCTGCAGATATTTCTGTCGACATGTGGCAGGCATGACTAGATGCCCGAGTGCACGGAATGCTGTTTACCTTCCCACCAAAGTGGTACCTATTTATCTACTTGCAATTTCTTGCTTTCAAACTGTTAGGTTGGCAGGAGCTAGGACAGAGACAAAAGCTTACTCCATTGTACAGCACTCGGGTCTCAAACTGCTAACCTGCCTACCTTCCAGTCATCAAGTTCAGTGTCTTAACCACTAAGCCACCACAGTACCTTCTATACTTTTTTAGCAATATCTAAATACCACTTGCTGGAATGATAGCTGAGCGAGTTAGATAGTAAGGTAAAGGTAAAGGTCATCCTTGCTCGAAAGCAAGTCGTATCCGACTTTAGGGTTCAGTGCTCATTTCTCTTCCAAAGCCGAAGAGCCAGCGCTGTCTGTGTCAGCAGACATTTCTGTGGTCATGTGGCAGGCATGACTAGACGCTGGAGCACATGGAATGCTGTTTACCTTCCCACCAAAGTGATCCCTATTTATCTACTTGCAATTCTTGCTTTTGAACTGTTAGGTTGCAGGAGCTGAGACAAAGATGGGAGCTCATTCCATCCTGCAGGATTCGGGTATTGAACTGCTGACCTGCCACCTTCCAGTCAGTATCTTAGCCACTTGAGGCACTGCTTACCTAGCGGCAAAGCCATATGTTTGGAGTCTAATTCACCACTGCATATCCAAGAGAAGAGTTGGTCTCTTTTGCCTTGGGCAAGCTCCACAGTCCCAGGAAACTCTGTAGGAAAGGGGAGCAGTAAAATCATTTCTGAGTAAGCAATAGCAAGAAAACTCGGAAAGACCTGAGTGCTGTGCAATGGAGGGAGCTCCCATCATCTGTTCCACTCCAGCCAACCAAGCAGTTTGAAAGCAAAAAATTACAAGTAGATAAATAGATACCGCGTTGGCATCTAGTCATGCCAACCACATGACCATGGAAATGCCTGCAGACACAGAAAGCGCTGACTCTTCTGCTGCAAATGGAGATGATCACCACCCCCTAAAGTCATATACATCTGGCTTTTGAGCAAGGGAGACGTTGACTTTTGAATTCTAGTTAGATTGTAGTTATACATATTCCCATAGGTTTCCTGCCTACTTTTAAAAAATCCTATAGTGAAGCAAAACAAAATTGACAAAACTCCAGCTTCTTTTTCCCATTTGCTTATTCTTCTGTAGTGACATTGATTGTCATAAAAATTGATAACAATGAAATCCTTTCTTAAAAAATCAGGCAGCCACATTTTGCAGGCGCACCACCCAATAAAGGACTCAGACACTGATAAAAGTGGATAACGGCATTGGGCCACATTTATTGATTCATGCCCTAGTCCGAATTATAAATTTCTATTGGTAATTGACCAATCATAATTCTTAAGGCAAGCAGGCCGAAGTAACACTGGTAAGGTACCACCCAAAATTGCCAACGGCAATTGCTACAATGTATCCATTTGTATCAATTTGTTTGTAGACAACAAACAAATTGTTGACCGTAGTCAATATCTAACTAATGACCCCACCCTCTGACGCGTATCCGTAAAATCACGGGGTGATGCATGCTGTCTAGCTATAGCCATCACCCCGTCGCCTAGTTCGTCGTTGACCGGACAACGTTTAACCAACTTATGCCTGTCTAGTGTTGTCCAGTCAATTGCGAACTTGCCGGATACCTGTGGGTCATAATGTTTACCTTACCAGTGCTACCCGCCCATGTGACCAAAGTCAACAGCAACAACAGAAACAACCCCTATGTCAAACCATAGCAACAGTGTGGGATGGGCGAAAAAACCAGGACCCGTAAGCCAATATGGGTCCCGGCCAAAAATTCCCACCCGGCCCCGAAGCGACCAAAACATCAAACTGTTAACTAGGGAGGGGGTGGAGGGGAAAAACTTCTCCGCTCCGTCGCTTCGCAAAATGGCAGCTCGGCTGCCTCGTGGCCACCCCTTTTATCAGGGAGCTGGCCACGCCCCTAACTACCCGGATGCCTTCGTCAGGTGGGGGGCCCCCCGCAAAGAACGCGGCGGCCATTTTGGCGCCGTGCTTGCATTGCAGGCGCACCCCCCAATAAAGGACTCAGACACTGATAAAAGTGGATAACGGCATTGGGCCACATTTATTGATTCATGCCCTAGTCCGAATTATAAATTTCTATTGGTAATTGACCAATCATAATTCTTAAGGCAAGCAGGCCGAAGTAACACTGGTAAGGTACCACCCAAAATTGCCAACGGCAATTGCTACAATGTATCCATTTGTATCAATTTGTTTGTAGACAACAAACAAATTGTTGACCGTAGTCAATATCTAACTAATGACCCCACCCTCTGACGCGTATCCGTAAAATCACGGGGTGATGCATGCTGTCTAGCTATAGCCATCACCCCGTCGCCTAGTTCGTCGTTGACCGGACAACGTTTAACCAACTTATGCCTGTCTAGTGTTGTCCAGTCAATTGCGAACTTGCCGGATACCTGTGGGTCATAATGTTTACCTTACCAGTGCTACCCGCCACATGGAGGGGGTTCAAAGAAGGCTCGACGCCCCCCCCCAGACCGTCAGCTCGGTCAACAGGCCTGCTCGCCAATCACCCAACAGGAGGTCCATACCTCCTCGCAACAGATGGACCCCATCCCCTGCATACAAGTCATAATTTTGTAGGCTAATAGCGGGGTGACGACTGACCCTCCCCAAGCCCTGTCGACAAGGAACCGCACCACTGCCCTATTCACCATGCGTCTAGCGCGGTCAAGGGCCAGGAGGTCAACACCCCCTCTGTAGGAATGGCGCGGGACCATGTCCGACCAAACAAGGGTTGTGGCGGGCCAGACGTAATGCAGGTAGGCGAGGTCCTCGCAAATCGCATGCTTCAGCGATAAGCCGGTGACCTGGCCCAAATCATTGCCCCCCAGGTGTATGATCAGAATGTCAGGCGGGTCAGCATCCTGGCCTGAAAAAAGGAAAGGCAACAGCTCCCGCCATAACATCCCGGGCTTACCATGCCATGTGAGACTTGCGTATGCACCCAGTCCCAGTCGGGGTCCCCACTCTGTCGCCGCAGCGTAACGCGCTGCCCTGTGCACGTAGCTATGGCCCACCAGCCATACTGTCACCGGTGTAATACGACACCCAGGGTCTGTAAAGAAAATGAGGAAAAGAAGGTAAGGTGACTGAATTGGTACTCACGGCGGAAGTGGGCGCACATAAAACTGAAAACATTGCGAACCCCAACTTCCCATGCTGCGTATGTCAGCCCCGGAGTACCCAAAAGCAGCTGCGGTTGAGGCCGCCCCTATACGGAATGAATGGGTGCCATAGCGGGCACCTGGGAGGCCCACACTGGCCAGCGCTTTGCCCGTCACCTTCCAAAATTGAAATTTAGTAAGGGGGAGACCCATCTTGGTGACAGAAAAACGGGCCATGGTGCGTGCCACGCAGTGCAAGGAACTCCTGTAGGGCACCAACCGGACAGATGTCTGCCAAAGAACACCGTAGCAGTCTCACACCACTGCCTACGCCATGCTGATCCGTCTTAGAGGAGCGTATCCTCAACTGAGCCTAGTCTTTGGCAACCCAGACATCCTCGAGTTCCAGTGCCCTACGACTTGCATCCGCCTTAGACAGCATCACAAGCTCGCTGATGCGGAGCGCTCCAAAAAATGCCACCGTTGTGGCTGCATGAAATAGGGCTGCCTCATATGTATCAAAACAGAGGCCAGGCCAGCCCCGGGCCAACTGGGTAAGAACCCCTGGGGAAATTGGGTGGCGGTCGTCCGGGCAACGCCCGCGCTCGCGCACCCACCCCTCCAAAACATGTCTCACACGGAAGTCAGAGGTGCTGTCCACATGACCTCCCACTTTGGCCATAAAAGCCAACGCTGAAAGCTTAGATGCTATGGTGCGAGGTGCAAGGCCCTGAGCATGCAGGTAAACCATGAACCGCAGAACATGGGTTACCGGGATCGGCCAGGTTCCTGGCAGTTGAAATTGGGTACAGAATGCCCTGAAAGAATTAATTGCGTGGTGATACACCTTACGCGTGCGTGGCACTAACGACAGGCCAATCGCCCGGTTCACCTCTCCTTGCCAATGTTCCATATCTCCTCCGGGAGTGGCGAGGGAAATTCCTCCGCATCCGGGGCCAAGGCACGGAACCGGGAGATCTGTAGGCGGGACAAAGCGTCAGCAATATCATTATTAACCCCTGGGACATGCCTGGCCCTGAACAGGACGTTGAGGCGCAGGCTGCGCAACACAAACTGGCGCACTAGGTCCATAACCCTGGGCGATTTAGAAGTCTGTGCATTGACAATGTGGACCACAGCCGCGTTGTCACACCAGAAATGCACGACCGAGTTGGCCCACTCCTCGCCCCATAGCATCAGAGCACCCAGGATGGGGAAAAACTCCAGATATGTGAGATCACGCAGGCGACCCGTGCCTGCCCAGGCCGGTGGCCACCCACCATAGGCCCACTTCCCATTGAAGTACATCCCATAACCCAGGGATCCCGAGGCATCAGACTGAATCTGAAAATGAGGGGAAGCCAGGAGGTCATTCCTCCAAAATGAGACCCCATTGAACTCCCTCAGGAACTGTAACCAGACAAGCATGTCTGCCCTGATACCCCGGGTAAGCCGAACCCTATGGTGAGGCCTGGATAATCCCGCCATGGCATCGCACAAGCGCCGGGCAAAAGCCCTGCCCGGTGCGACCACCCTGCAAGCGAAATTAAGGTGACCATGTAGCACCTGCAGTTCTCTCAGTGATGCCTTGCGCTTGGCCAGCAAGTCCGAGATAAGGGCCACAATCCTTGACACCTTATCCCCCGGTAACCTAGAAGCCTGCGCTATCGTGTCAATCTCCACCCCCAGGAAGACTAGCTGTGTAGATGGGCCCTCGGTCTTTTCGGGCGCTAAAGGGACACCGAGTTCCTCCATTAGCATCTGAAATGTGTTGAGGAGACGTGTACACGTGTCCCAGCCCCGTTCACCCCCGAATAAAAAGTCATCCAGGTAATGGGCTACAGACCGGGACCCTGACCTGCGGACGAAAGCCCACTCTAGGAAGGTACTGAAACGCTCGAAAGCCGAGCATGATATGGAACAGCCAAAAGGCATGGCCTTATCAAAGTAATATTCGCCCCGAAATTTGAAACCCAGCAATTCAAAGTCACCCGGGTGCACCGGCAAGAGGCGGAAAGCCGACTTAATGTCGCACTTAGCCAGCAGCGCACCCGGGCCACATGAGCGCACCATGCGCAGCGCGTGGTCAAAAGATGTATACCTGACTGAGCAAAGGTCATCAGGGATAGCATCATTGACCGATCGGCCGGCTGGGTAGGACAAGTGATGAATAAGGCGAAACTCGCCTGGAGACTTTTTGGGAACCAAGCCCAGGGGCGATACCTTAAGGTTGGGGAACGGGGGTGCAGGGAAAGGGCCAGCGACCCTGCCCGCATCGACCTCCTTATTAATGCTGGCAGCAGCCACCTCCTCCCTCCCCCTAAGGGACAAAAGGTTGGGGGCATCCTGAGGGGACCTATCACCCATGAAAGGAATACGGAACCCCTGCCTAAAGCCTTGAAGGAGATAATCCGCATCCTCCCCTTTCGGGTACAATGTGAGCCAACGCTCCAACATGTCCACATTAATTGGGGAGGGAGCCTTTCGGTGAACCAGCACCATCTGCGGCAGTCTTGCCAGCCCACTGTCCGCCCCTCCCTCTGCCCCGCGTCCCTCCAGGCCTGGGACAGGCAGAGGCCGCGTGGGGGCCCGCACAGGTGGGACACTCATGTCTGTACTTGCAATTCTTCCTATTGCAGGAACCAGAGGACGAGAAAGTCCAGCACAGCAGGCGGGCTGGAACCCCCTGCCCCACCACCTGGTGGGGAACCTGTGCTGGAGCCGCTCGCTGGACCGCATGTCCACAATGGTATCTTTCCCCTGGCGCGGGGCGCGTGGGTGTCATGTACAGAAGCCAAAGCCTCTGGCATGGCTCGTCCCACTTCATCTCGGGGTGCAGGGGAATCCGCATACGGAATTCCTCGTCATAAGCCAACCATGACGGGCCCGGGAAGTCAACCATCGCCCGATAGATGTTGTCCAAATGCTGGACCATCAGAATTGCCAAATCCGGCCGTGCCCTCAGGTACACCGCCATGTAGATGAGGTAGGCCGGCAGCCAGTTGGCCCACGTACGTAGTGGCTTGCGACGACGTGCCTGCTCCTTATCCTTCTCATCCTGCCCCTCCCTCTCTTCCTTGGTGGGCTCCCTGTTTAGGAGTGAGAAGATATCTACATACTCCCCCCGCCATATTTTCTCTTTGGTGGCCTGTGCCAAGTGGTCACCCAGTGGTAAGGAATACCCCGCTGTCGGCAAGGCCGAGACAGGCACCGCCGAAACTGCGGGCACCTGGAAAGGGGCTTGGACTAACCCAGCCACCCCGAACACATTCCCCACAGGGTAGGAAACACCCCCCACCCCGATGCCCTGGGTGGTAGTTGATGACGCCGGATGGGGCGTAAGCGGCTGTACCGCCGCACCACCCACGCGAGGCCAAGGCCATTGAAAAGCCCCCCCCCGACGTGGGAACGTGTGTAGGTGCACTAGTTTGGACCGCATACTCACATGCCGCACCCCCGAGGGCCGCCCCCACCGGGGGTTCCGGCCCACTGGGGGCGTCGGAGCTCACGACCGCCGTAGAGCTCGTCGCTGGGGCCTGATCCGCAGTGGCCTGTTGGTTGGGGAGCTGCGAGGCAGTGGCCAAAGTCGTGCCACGTGCCTCCAGCAGCTCAACCTGTCCCGTCGCCTGCCGCTGCCCAGCAGACGATGCATCAAATTGCACCCCAAAGGGAGCCCCAGCGTGGCTGGCCCGAGCCATGGAAGCCTCCAGGGCCGCAACACGGGCCAGCAAGGCCTCCACACTGACGGGGGGCCAAGGGCCAGCCGGCCCTCCTGCTACAGGCGTGGGTACAGGTCCCTGTACTCCGGGGCCCGAATAGGGCCATGACCCCACACCCAGGCCCGGTAGGGCCGATGCAGGCACCTGCCAGGGAGGGGGACCACACCACCCCCCAAGGCTGGAAGGCCCCGGGGTGAGCTGCGCCCCTATAGAGGAAGGCCCAGTAGAATGGGAAGCACCAGGAGCGGTGTCCACCGCTTGCGGGCCACGGGCCGCAGCCCTCGCTGGACCCATACTCGGGTCCCCGGCCTCCGGCCAAGGGGGAATAGACCCCATCCCACCGATCCCGGTGGGTGCAGGCAAAGGCGGCAGCTGGGGAGGCGCAGCCGCGGTCCTCCGACCTGGATTGCGCCTCCGAACCGCACGAGCCGCGCTCGCTGCCGCCTTCTTCTTTGAAGGCATCTCAGCCCAACCTATGGGAAGCCGATAGAAGAAAAATTAGCAGCCAAAAGGCTTCCCAGTGAAGGCAAAAGCGACGGAGGTAAGAGGGGAAAAACTTCTCCGCTCCGTCGCTTCGCAAAATGGCAGCTCGGCTGCCTCGTGGCCACCCCTTTTATCAGGGAGCTGGCCACGCCCCTAACTACCCGGATGCCTTCATCCGGTGGGTGGGCCCCCGCAAAGAGCGCGGCGGCCATTTTGGCGCCGCGCTTGCATTTGCTGTTCAGTTACGTTCATGAGAAAGTGAGTCTCTGGTGCCTGTCAGCACATCCAGAAGCTTTCTGCATTTTCTTTTATTGCCAGAGTAACTAAATCCTTCAGTCATGGAATAAATATCATATCTTCTAAAATCTCCTTAAAACACACACAGGCAGCCACAAAGAGGTAAGTATTCATGAGTATGAAGGGAGAGGAAATGTGGTCTGTTCCTGTTTACTTGTATGCATACTCTTATATTGTGTCAAGTGTTACATCAGGATTTGGACTGGATTGTGCAGGATGACCTATATCTATCCATAGTTATGTTTTAAAAGCCACACAAATATTTTGGGTAAAGAAAAAAAAATCTAAAGTTTCCTTTTGACTCACAAGAAAGGTATGAGGATGACATCAGCTGAGGCCAGCTCTATTTAGCCATTGCCGCAACAGCAAAAATATGAAAGGTTAGACCATTGCTACACATATAAATTTCATTTACAAACTGAAATCCTCACGCTAGTCTTTATTCCCTCTTAAGATGGCTGAAAGGTATTGACTCAGGCTTTTGATGTGGAAAGATAACACCAGATAAATGCAAGCTGAAGCATATGCAAGGCCACCCAAAAACATCTGGCTGCCAAAGGCAAGCCAAATGGTGTGCACATGTCCAAAATGAACTGAACTGAACTGAACTGAACTGAACTAGCATTTGAAATGTTAGCACTCTGTGTTTATATATTTATTTTTAGGATTTGTATTGCCACCCAATTCCAAAGACTCTGGGCGGCGTACAGATATTAAAACCATCACAATTTTAAAATCACAATTAAAACCCCATTAAAAACTACCACAAAACATTCCCTACCCTCCCACCAGTTTAAAGAGAGGGAGAGAGCATTTTTAAATCAGCCAGCAGACTGGGGCCACAGCACTGCCGGTGCCCCACAACTGCTCTGCCAGCCAGGTTTTTAAACCTTTCCTGAAGGGCAGCAACTCCGTCTGGAGATGCAACTCAGTTGGCAAGAGGAGCAGACACTGAGAAGGCCCTTCTTCTAATGCTAGAGAGACGCGCCTCTCTAGCAGACGGAACAATTAGAGACCCTGTCCGGTCCACTATGGTGGGATGGACAGATATTCTTGGGGTGATGTGGTCTCTTAAGTATCCTGGCCCACTACCATGTAGGGCTTTAAAGGTAATAACCAGCACCTTGAATTGCACCTGGAAGCATACCAGTGACCAGTGCAGCTCCTGAAGCAGTGGCAAGGCATGGGCATACTGCCTGCACCCCATCACCACCCTAGCAGCCACATTCTGGACCAGTTGCAGCCTCCAAATGGTTATCAAGGGCAGCCCCATGTAGAGCGCATTGCAGTAGTCAGGTCCAGAGGTGACTAGAGCATGCATGACCATAAAGCAAGGAGTTCGGATGCTAGGTAACAGGGCGTTGACCAAAGTCTTGAGTTGTGTGCTTCCCAGGTTTCCACATATGGTGACAAACCTTGGGATCAGCAATGCTGAAGGAGAAAGTTTTATTGTGTACAGTGCCTTGTGCTCCCCTGCACTCAACTGGTGCCAGGGCTCCCCAGTGCAGCATGAAGGTGTGTGGTGGCAATGCAGAAAATTCTGTTTCTCTCATACGTCTTTTTCACATAGGTCTGTGTTATATCTGGCCCTTTTAAGCAATAGTCCAGACAACGATGAACAAAACAGCAACTAGGTTTATTCAACAGTCTTTAGAGGTTATGCTTACAAGATGCTCTGGACACAGAGATACATTCCCAATGGAATCAGTCCCTCTGGACTCTGCCATGTAGAAGGCAATGGATAGCTACCGTGGAAGTGGTAGCATAATGGAGGTGACCCAGGCTTAGCGTGTAGCTGGCTACCTGTACAGAGTGGGTAGTATAGATCCGGTCCGGCCACACTCTTGTTGACTCGTGGCCTTATATAGTGTCCTCCCAGTGGTAGCTTCTTGATACAAAATAGCGACCCACCGGTCAACTTAACTAACCAATCATAAAAGGGTATATATGTAATTAACCAATGAGGAACAGGATCCAAAACTGTAACCAATCACAGGGCTTGGATTAGCATAATGAATACACCCTGGAATGGGGGATTTTGCCCCACTTTAGGCTCCTAATTTGGATGGCAGGAAACCGCCATTTTCCTCTTGCAAGGTGCTGCCTACGCTGCTTGCAATTGTGTCTTAATATACAACAGTCTGACACACCAAAAGGTCCCATCCCCAGCCTCAGGTTTTTGTCCTGGAATCTCAGGGGAATGTCACAGGGCTGATCTGCCTGTCCTTCATAACCACGGATAACCAAATACTTTTCACTGCCATTCCTCCAACCTGAAAGCAGCAGGCTAGTTCAGAGGGTTCAGTGTAGTGTGTGTGTGTGTGTGTGTGGGGGGGGGGGTATGTACAGTTCCATCTTTCCAAAAGAGGAAATGGCATGGAGAAAGGAGCTCAAGAGGTAAAGCTGGGGGCTATCATTACTTTCTTCCCACTTCCGCCACCGGAAGAAATGGCCTCCCTCTTCATATAAGTAGGTGGCCCTGATCTTATTCAACCTCATGTTTCAATCCTTGATTCTGGTAGACATTTATTTATTTATTTATTTATTTAATCACATTTGTATCACCGCCCTTTCGCCTAGGCGACTCTGGGCGGCTTACACATATAAAAGTACCACAAATATAAACTTTACAAAAGTATGAGATAAAAACGTTAAAATTAAATTATTTAAAAAATTAAAATGCCCTCCCCAAACAACCACATCATAACATTTCTAAAACTGAAAACCGAATGGCACTCATATAAGCCAGCCTGGAGTGGCTATCTCCCCACCCACCCACCCCCACACACCCACGGCACCAGCCAGGTTTCAAGTTTTTTTCTAAAGGGTAAAAGCTCTGCCTGGAGATGAAGCTCAGTTGGCAGGAGGTTCCACAGGGCCAGAGCAGACACAGAGAAGGCTCTCCTTCTTGTGCTAGTGGGACGGGCAGATATCCTTGGGGTGATGTGGTCTCTTAAGTATCCTGGTCCACTACTTTGGTGTCTTGCACGGAAGACAAAGAAGGAGCCACAGTAAGGGCTAAAACACAACTTTATTGCATGGTAGTCAGAGTGAACATGAGGTAATGGTGGACCAAACAGCTCTATTTATAGCACACTGTACATTTTGAATACCCCGAGTGATAGTTCATTGATTACTGTCTGTGTGATGTCATGGATCGTCATGCCCATCTTCTCCAGGTGCGGTGCGGCGGGAAGGTTTCCCGCCCTTCAGGTATTCAGGGGAATCTGTATCATGTGAGCTGGATGCTGCTACTGGCACAAGGAGTATTATCCTTAACAGCTTGCTACAATATGTCTCTGATTAGTTCCAATGGATACAATTGTCAGATACAATCAGTTAAAGAGTACTTGTCACATTCTATTCAGTACATAACATCCCTCCCCCCTAGGTGAGGACGAAGTCCTTTAGCCATTGAGGTTTTCCGCACGTTCGCTTTGGGCGAGGGGTGGCTGCACCTCGGGCCGGAGTTCCTGCATTGGAGGAGAGTGACTTGTTAGTGATTGGCTGCGAGTCATGAGCCGGGGATTGGGAAGGTCTAGGTGTGGGAGTAAACTCCAGGGATGTGAGACCGGGGGCTCCAGATTTGTCCTTTTCTTTAGAGAAGCCCACTTGCTTTCCAACTAATTTGCACTTTTAAAATATTCACTGTTTCTTCTCTCTTTGTTGTGGTCAAAGATGCACTTGATCTTTCACAAGCTGCAAGCCTGAGTTGCATAATTCACATCCTGGAATAAGAATTAAAATAATTGCTAGTTGGAACAAGAGCTGTTGTCTGACGCATTGACCTCAGAATGGCAGCCATTTCAGAGGCTTTTGAGTTGAAATGTTTGCAGGATGTGATGTTTGAGGACTTCTGCATTGTGGTCATCAGCCAATTAACCTGCTAAAGGTCTTAGCTCCAGTAATAACCTTGCTCCCCTGTTGTTCCTTGCAAAGTCTAATTACCTCCCAGCAGATTTATGGACCACTCTCCTCTCCTAATTTAACCTCCAAAAATACTGATGCATCTTGCTTTCACCAAGAGTCAACTTAATCGTTGTTAGGGGATGTAAGTCTTTGCCTCACACCCTAACTGGTTGCAAGGCATAGTGTGTCTGTGATGCCTTTAAGACCCTACTGCAGGGGCACACAGGTGTTGGGACTTTTCCCTGATGTGCTCCATGGGCCAGTGTATTTAGGTCAAAGCAGGATTGCAGACTTCCAGCTACAATGCTCAATTTGCTCTGCTGACAGTCTGGATGAAGATTCCTGCGTCTTCCAGAACCTGCTATGAGGACTGAATCTTTGCACTGATCGTGATGATGGCTTTTGCCTGATATGTCATCTGTGCTTGCTGGACAAAGAAGGACTACTTGGGGTAAGTCTCCACCAGGAGGACAGAAGCTATAGAACTCTTTGGCTTTGTCTGTAATTACAGCTTGCATTTACCCTACTGGACTCCTACTGAACTGTATGGACTTGTATATAGCTGAGCAGCCCAAGAGAATATATCTGCTTTGTGTTACAATTGTTGCACTGTATATACTTGCACCTTTTTTTTCTTCCTAAGTAAACCTACTTTGAGTTTTCTTCTGCACCAAGATCTGTCTGCCTGTTTTTCTGATAAGGAACCACCTGCCAGTTGCAAACCTCTTGCTGGCTACTGCATACCACTCTGCTAACCATTTGCATCAACAATCGTAAAGATCTGATCTTTTATCTTTCACATATTGTGAGAAACTGACTGACATCTGCTTCAGCTGAACAGGAAATAACTCAGTCTCTTGAAACAAGCACATGCTGTCAAGATTACTAAATACTACTTTGACAGGAGGAACACAGAATGGAGGCATTTCAAAACAAATGCATCACAGGAGAAATAATTCTTTATGAATGGTACTGGCAGCCAAAAGGAGCAACTTACAAGACATATTAAAAGTAGAGTCAATGTGAAGGGAGAAAAAAATGGAAGATTGTCCACCCTTTCTAACCCCCTTCAAGCTTTTGTTGGCCACAGTGAATAGTCAGAGTAGGCTTGGTTGACTTTTCTAAAACAGAGCAGAGGAAAGCAAAGCAAACTTTGCTGAACTTTTTAAAAAATTAAATACTATAGGTTTCCATGGGAATACTAGCAACTATACCTGTGTTAGGTTGGCATAAGAGAAGGATCTGAACCCAGGATTTGGAGAGCTTTGGATCTAGCAGATCATAGGAAGAGAACAAATGACAGTGCTCTCTAGGAAATCACCTGCAAAATTTCTTTAGTCTTATCATGTGGAAGTTTCTTTATATTCTCCCTCTGGTATGAAATCAGCATGGTTCTATTCAGCCCTTAATCATGGTTACCATTATGTAAAAGTTTCAGGAAAAAGAACCACAGTTAAGAGCAATACCTGTTTAGGGACAAAGTGGAGTTTTTCTTTTGTTTATCAATTTGTCTTATCTTGTATGAGAGGAAGATTTTTATATATTGAAATGCCAAGATGTAGGAACAACTATATGTTAATATTTTTGTCCACTGACAATTAAGAACCATGAAACAGTTTGCAGTAAATAATTATACAAAGAAATTGGGAGGAGATAGGAAAAATTTCAACTGAACTTGATGGCTTAGTCTCATTAGTAATCCAAATTTGCCCCAAGCTAATTAAATCTAAAAGTGAAGAAAATGGAGACAGGTGTTCTCAAACCTGTACACCAGGGATTTTGTCTTTGATTGTTATAATTTTGCATATGAAAAGAAATTGTCTGTTCTTTGTGGTAGGATTTAATTTTTTGGTAAAATATATATTTTACAGAAAAGTGCAGTCTTGTAAAGGAGCAAATAGCTTTCAGAAACTAGAAAGATGAAATACACTTTTAAATAAGAAAAAATAATGAGCTTTATACTTTGTAGAATTTAAATCTAGCCTTCAAAAGAAAGCTTATCAGAGTATAAGAGGACTATTAAGACACTGATACATTATTTTCTTTTAATTTTAAAAATTATTTTGATCTTTTTTATTTTCACATTTATGCACTGAAATCAAATAAACAGTTCTAAGAAATAAACATTCCTGTAAATCTTATAATGGCTGAGAATCTTAGGCTGGCTAGATAATTCAGTGGTTTGGGTATCTGGCCGCAGAGCCAGAGATTGGGAGTTCCATTTCCCATTGTCCATTCTAAAAAAAGCCAGTCTGTGCAGTCATGGGCAAACAGCATAGTCCCAAGGCATTCCCAGTAAAAGGAAATGATTAATCACTTATGCATATTATCTACCTACAAAACCCTGGAAAGGGTCACCATAAAGCAGAATTGACCTGAAAACACCTGTTTGATCAGGGATTCAGAGAAATGAAGTCCAAGAACATCTGGAGACCCAGGTTTGCTGGTCTAGTAAAAGGAAGCAGCCTCTTGCACTTGGCATCCAGTCCATCAGTTCTTTGATGCTAGGCCTCAATTCTCATTAGTTCCAATCTTGCTGTTTTCTGTTGGAACTGAGTTTTCTCACTAGTCTCTGCTCCCCATTCTCCTTCAAGGAAGGATGATAGTCTTAGATGGAGGATCATTACTGCAATGGGAGGCCTTCTACAGCACTTGTGTGAATGGTGAGAGGTGCACGCACTGGTGATAGCATTGTGAGCATCTTTGCTGGGTGGGTATCAGCACCTGTGGGTGAGTCCTCAGTGATAGCCATTGGCAGTCAGCCAAGCCTTAAATCCTTGTCCCCTGGCCAGGCTCATCCACTTACTGATCCAGGAGTCCCATAAGACATTTGAGTGCATCTGCAACACAGTGCAATCCATGCTTTCACTTCAGCTTTATCTCTTCTTGATCCCTGCTTTGCTGCTTCTACCCACCTGTATGTCAGGTGTTTCTGTCTATGTCTGCTGCAGGCTGTGTTATGTACTCCTCCTAGAGCCATGATGGTGAACCTTGGCACTCCAGGTATTCTTGGAGTTCAATTACCAGAAGCCCAAGTCAGCACTCCTGAGATCAAGGCTTCTGGGAATTGAAGTTCAAGAACAGCTGGAGTGCCAAGGTTCACCATCCCTGTCCTAGAGCAACTAAGATGGGGCAGATGGCCCAATGGCCCATCAGAGAGAGTGGGAAATTCTCCTCACAAAAATATTTTAGTTTTATTTAGATCTAATTAGAAACATTAGAGTTATGCAGACATATTCTGAAATGAGATTATTCATAATAGAAATTGATTATTTCATTAATTTCAGTTTTTCACTTGTCACATTTTAATTTTTCCTAATTTAGAATTTTTCCAATTTTAAAGTGTGTCACATCCCATTTTTGACAACAGGTTTATAAAATCTCACATGAATTTCAGGAGGAACATGCAACAGAGCCAGCAGTTTTCTCTGCATTTCCCTTAATTCATGAATATTATTTCCCCAGTAAGTGTTTTGCAAGTAATTTTCCTAAAATAATGCACTGTTAAATATGAACTCTTCTAATATATGCATTTGGGCTACATTTTCTCACAATACATTCATTTTTTGTGTTCTTATTTTGACCGAAGAGCTCCATTGCAAATTTTGTAGAACTCTGCACACTGAAGTTTAACGAAGCTTCAGTGTGTGTGTTCAAGTGTATGTAAGTAGGCAAGTATGCATAAAAATTGGTCACATGTTTGTGTGTTGGTTCAAATGCAAGTAATTAAGTGAGAAATATGAAGTGACAAAATTTCTCTCCAATCTTTCCACAGTTACTGCAAAGTTTTTGCCCAACTACTCCTTGTAATAACAGACTTGGGTGGTGAATGCTGACAGGATTGGAAACAACATGGGACCACCGACAAGCAGGAAGGTGTGAGCAATCTCACAAGAAACCTTGATATGTGTGGCCCGAAACAGTAGGGCTGTGCTTTATCTCCAGTCAAAACTCAAATTACTAACTGAACAGGTATGATTTAAGCTGCTATGTATGAGGTCTAGATGGAAGAAGAATGTCCAGATTAAGTTCTGGGGTAATGTGAAAGTACAAACTGAATTCAGATGGGGGCAAAATTTGCTTCAACTAACATGTTTTTTAAAGCCAAGTGTAAAAGATATTTAGTATGCAGATTAATGAAATTAATTATCTAAAATTAGACAGTTATTCCTCAGGTTAGAATCTATCATGTCTCCAAAGATTATGTACATGAGCAAAGAAATGTAGAAATGAAAAAGAAGGGGAAATTACATTTTTTGCTTTTTCAGAATAATTCAATGGGATAGTTACAAACCTACTTAGATCTGGGGCACAACCTGAATTGAATGGAGCACAAATTGCCTCACAACAAATTGGAAACCATTCCAAAGCAGAGAACTGGCCTCTGAAGTAAAGCAGGGGACTCACACACACACAACGGCAGAAGAAAGCTGACTCTTAAATGGATAAGCTGCAGGCTGCCCATCCGTAAATTAACTAGATACATGCGTTATTGTATAGTTTATATACTCCTCTTATATATAATAATTTCTATCTCTGGCTTTCATTTTTTTAAAGAAATGTGTATTTAAGGAAGTCTTCAGTGAGGTAGCTTATTGTACTGTAATTGCTTATGACTTACTAATATTCTAGGTGGTGATCAAGAAAGAATTATTAGATAATTTGTGAGGAGAATGAGAGGAAGAAATGAAAATATAAGCCAATAAAGATCTGGAAAATTCAGCAACCACCCATTATACATTTATGGTTAGAGTAAGACAGAGGAATTGTCAATAGGCAAGTGGAATTTAATTAAACCTTTTAAAGAAGTCACCTTGGAAGAAAGGAAGACATTTATACCCAGAAAGCACTTCTGTACAGAGTTATACATTTCACCCTAAGCAATGTATTTATTTTAAATGAGCTTTCTCTAACTGAAGTTATCTTTAGAATGAATAACTACTGAGAGAGCAACTGAAGTGCTTTGTACTCCTACTGCTAAATCTCTTATCTCAGTTTTTATCTCTATGTCAAAACTAGATCTATCTTTGTAAAAAATAATTGATGAACCTTGTCTGAACGTTCTGTTTTTTTGTGTCTGTTGTAATGTAATAAAAGAATATTTCACAGGAATGGAAAATAATTTCAAAACTGAAACTCCCTTGGTTCAGATCTTTCTTAACCATTAAAACCTGAATCAGCTTCTCCAATTTTTGTTTCTGCCCATGAAAGCCAAGATTGGCTACAATACAAGACAACCTCTCACCTCCATACACTTTTACTATCATTCTAAATGTGAGGTACATTGTAAGACAGGGGTGCCCAAACTATGGCCTGTGGACCAGCCCTGGCCCATGGGCTGTAGTCTGGGAACCCCTGGTTTAAGCAGAGAAAATGGCAGCCTTAAAAATCTATCTCATCCTGTTGCAAAACATATCTGTTGCAAAACAGATTGCAAGGCGCTTTTGACTTCCACTTCCGGTGGGAGGAACCATGTGACTGGCCCACTGAACCAAATGATTAGCCCATGGCCCGAAAGGTTTGGGCACCCCAGGTGTAAGAAAAAGAGTAAATAGTAGCCAAGGTTTAAAGCTGAAGGTTGCTTCTGAACTGGATTTGCTGCGAAAAACTTTTCAATTCCTGCTGGTCTTTTGACTAAGGATGCGACTTCACACACAACAATGTGAATGGCTCTACTGTGAATTTGCACCAGGGAAATCAGCTTCAGCAGAAAGTGGTGGCTCACCAGGAGTGTTGCTTCCTATCTTGTTCCATTTCTTTTTAGAGGATGAGAATAAATCAGTGATTTCACTCATGGCGGGAACATTAGCTTGACTAATTCTTTATATTTATCTATACCTATAAATCTGAGCATTAACTGTTGCGATTTGACAAAGGATCCTTAGCCAGGCCCTCCTAGCCTGTACCGAGCATTCGTGCACTCGCCCGAACTGGGTACGGAGGTAACTGGGGGGTTGAGAAATGCACCAGTGGGGCAGGAGCCCCCCAAACACAAGCAAAGGAAAAGGACTGCAATTCCCAACATTCCTTGCGCTGTGCCACACCAGAGCCAACCAGGCTGAGAGGTACGAACAAAAGGAACATTCGGAAACGTGCTGCGGCCAATCAAAATGGAGCTGCAGAAAAAAAACGCAGCACAAACAGAACGCACAAACCCATAACTACAAGCCCCAGAGTCCTGCATGCCATGAGCGTGCAGAACGCTGAGAAGGCCGCCGTGTGAAAATAAAAATAAAAAACACAATGTGAGGGCAAGTCCGCCGCAGGCGGACGCAGCGCCCCACAGCCACGCAAACACCCACCGGCCTTCTTTCACGGAGAAATGGGGAGGAGAGGGACTCCCTTTCCTCCATGCTACCCCACGGAAGACACGGCGAGACCACCACCGGCCTCAAGAAAAGTTGAGCCGGGGTGGAAAAAACCCACAAACACAGGGGGGATTCAAGGGGGGGAAGCTACTGATGCCTTTCCCCCCCCCCTTGAAAGCGAAACAATTCCTCCACAAAGGAAAGGCAGCGAACAGCGCTCCGGCCACTGCCTTTACTTTCCAAGTAAGTGTTTCGCTTTCAAGGGAGGGCGAAGGCATCAGTGCCTTCCTCCCTTGAAAGCAAAACAAATTCCTCCGCAAAGCAAAGGCAGCGAACTGAGCTCCAGCTGCTGCCTTTACTTTATGAGTAAGTGTTTTGCTTTCAAACGGGGGCCAAGGCACTGGTGCCTTGGCCCCCCCCCTTGAAAGTGAACCCATTCCCAGGGAAGCAAAGCCGGCGGATGGCGCTCCGCCAGCTGACTTTACTTTCCTTAAAAGTGTTTCACTTTCAAGAAGGGGCCAAGGCACCAGTGCCTCCCCCCCTTGAAAGAGAAGCAAAACTAAAAAACACAAACAAACACAAAAATAATTACAATAAATAAACCATTAATTAAAAAAACACAAAAAACAAAAACATCCAAAATTAACCAAAACCAAAACCAAACATAACAAACAGAAAAAACACAGAAAAACAACAAAAAAGAAAAAGAAAACAAACCCACAAAAGAAATTAAACCAGCCAACTTACCAGCATGTCCTACCTCCATGACGGCTGGAACTGAAATGAGGAAAGAAAGAGACTACTTACCGGAAGAAGCACCACCCAGAGGCCAATAGAGAAAAAACAGTCAAAGTAAAAGAAATACTCAACAGCCCCACCCAGAGGCCACAAGAGATAAAACAGTCAAAAACATAACATTACATCACACATTCACACAAATCACAAACAAATCACAAAATAATAAAATAAAAACATTTCTAAAATCCTGTGTAGAGTTTTCACTAAAAAAACCAAAACATCTAAACACAGTTTAAAAACATTGAATGTAAAAAAACATGTACTTTCACATTTTTAAAATTATTATCCAAGGTACAAATATTAAAAAAAATCACATACTAAAACATTATTTGGCTAAATAAAATAATTGTAAAAAATTATATCATCCTTTCCTCTTTTTTTAATCCACAAAAACAAACCCAAAAAAGCTGATCACAGTTTGTGACAGCCCGTGTGTATAAAGAAACATTTTAAAAATCACAATTACAAACTAACCTTATTTGTACAAACATTAACAAAACAAAAACCTTCCAACACAATCTAAAACAGCCCGGCACCACTGGGCTAAATCTGGTAGTTTCTTCCATACATCTTTAGTTATATTTCCAATTTTTTTAGTACATTAGTACATTATAATACTCTTATAACTATCCTAATATACATATATGCATATTCAAACTCTATTCTTAAACTCATCAATTTAATACAACTATTAAGTCACAGTAAAAATACAATAATTAAAATACAATTTTCACATAATACACCCAGTGTTATTTACAATGCCCTGGAAAAACGGAGTGTCACAGTTGTTTTCTAATCCCAGAAACTCATTTGTTCCGGTACTGGTCTATTCCCTTCATCCTCCTTCAACGAGTAATCCACAAATAGTTGCCATATTTTCCAAAATTTATTTTCTTTAACTATACCCTTTTTCTTATTCATTTCCCATGTTAGCTTATCGTTCAACGCAAGATCCCTCCTTATACAGTTCTTATATTTTCAGAGTTGCTTCATTTTTCCAATTCCTGGCTATACACTGTCTGTCCGTTGTCAACATTATTGACAATAGCTCTTTTTTATCTTTATTTAAATCCATATTTTCCACATATGTCAACAAAACAGTACTTGGCCCCAATTTAAGTCTTGTACCTATAACAGCACAAATCTCTTTCTCAATTTCCCCCCCAAAATCCTTTACCACATTACAACCCCACCACATGTGTTCATATGTTCCCAGTGTATCCTTACATCTCCAACTCATTTTATCTTTATTTTTATCTATTTGATGTAACCTCACTGGGATCAAGTACCATTTCCACAACATTTTATAATTATGTTCTTTCACTCTAACAGACATTGTTCTCACGATCCTTTTCTTCCATTTATTTCTCCAAACCTCGTCTACTATCTTTATTTTCAATTCTTGTTCCCAATTTATTTTCAACGCTTCTTATGGATTACCATCTTTATTTAACATTATATATATTTTACTTACTAAGCCCTTAATACCCCTTTCTCCCTTTCTTATCTTTGATATCAATTCTTCAAACTCAGTCATACCTCTTTCCAAACTGACTTCCATCAATTATTTACTATTCCATTTATTTACCAACACAATCTGGAGCCAGTTCAACCTCAATTGTGCAAACACATCTGCTTTTCTCTCTCCATCTTTATAAACCCGTATCCAGTCTTTCAACAGGAAAACATTTCTAAATAAAACTTATTTCGCCCTTTTGTCAATTTGTATTGGAAATTTTTTGATATCCTCTATTTCTATTATAGGAGATGTATCTGGAGCCAATTCCATCTTCAACTTTTCCATACTCCTAATATTGTCTTCATCATTTTATTTTTTTGTAACTATTTCCCCCATATTACTATCTAAAAAGACCATTTTCCCCATTTGATTTAGATCCCTCATCTCGATTTCTTTCCATATTGCCTTTTCTCTCGCTAAAATTTTCACAATATTTTTAATTTGAAAAGCTCTGTAATAATTCCTCAAATTTGGCAATCCTAGTCCTCCTTCTTTCTGAGATAAGTACCACAGTTTTTTTTTTACAATTCTAGGTCTCTTTCTACCATTACAAAAATTAGTTAACAAATTTTGAAATTCCTTAATTTCCTTATCACTTAATTGGATCGGCAGGGCATCAAACAAAAAATTAATTCTCGGTAGCAACATCATTTTACATAACGCAATCCTGCCAAACCAAGACAACTTCAACTTTTGATATTGCTGTATTTTATCTTTAATTTCCACTTTCTGTTTTCCATAATTCAATTTCTTAAGGTCCTCAAATTTATTTGAAATATTTATTCCCAGATACTTCAAATTATCTTTAATCTGTAATTTAAATTTACCCTTTATTTTCTGCTGTTCCTCCTTATCAATATGACACAATATCATTTCCGATTTATCCCAATTTATTCTCAAACCTGTCATCTCTTCAAAATCTTTTAACTGCTCTTGTATTCTTTTTAACGCCTTCCTAGGATGCTTCATTGTTATCAAAGTATCATCAGCATACAAGCTTATCTTATTTCCTAGTATTCCTTCTCTTATAGCCTTTGCCAACAAATCCATTGCCATAATAAACAAAATTGGTGATAATCAACAACCCTGCCTTGTTCCAGCTTCTAATTTTACTTCTTCTGTAGCATCATCATTTACCCTAACAATGGCAGTACTATATTGATATAATTGTTCAATCGTCCTTCTGAATTTATCTCCAAATCAATTCTTATCTCGTTAATTGTTAATTATCTCGTTAATTGTTGCCCACTGTAATGAATCAAATGCCTTGAAAATATCTAATGATAATAATCCAACTTTCTCATTTGTTTGTCCTACAATATCTATTAAATCTAAAACTCTCTTTGTCAGATCCGCCATATGTCTTCCTTTCAAAAAACCTGTTTGATCTTCATTTATATAATTACCCATAAAACTGTTCAGTCTGTTTGCCAATATTGCTGTAAAAATCTTAGCATCTTGATTTATCAATGAAATAGGCCTACATGATTCCACTTTTTCTAAATCTTTTCCAGGTTTTGGTAATAACACAATTATAGTTCTATACCATGAAGTCGGAATTTGCCCTCCTTCCAAAATATAATTATATAATTTCATCAATTTTGGAACCAAAGTGTCTTTAAATTTCTTATAAAATTCATCTGATAACCCATCTTCCCCTGGGGCTTTATCTGATTTCAAGTTGGCTTTTACATCTTTTATTTATTTCTCCGTTATTTGCTCTTCCATTCTTTTTCCATGTTCCTGTTTTATCTTATTTTCTATTTGTTTCCCCAATTGATCCTTTAACTTCTCCAAATCTATATTCTTTTTAGCATATAAATCCTGATAATTTTTTTTGACAATCTTACATTTATCTCTAATCCTATTACATCTTATTCCCTCTTTATTAACCAATATTCCAATTTCCCTTATATTTCTCTTTTCTTTAGCAGCTCTTGCTAATAATTTTGAATTCTTATTACTGCATTCAAAATATTCCCTTTTTAAATACACCAAAGCTCTTTTTACCTTTTCAATGTCCTTTCCTACCAATTCCACCTTTAATCTTTGCATCTTGTCAAAAATCTTCTTATCATTTGTCTTAACATGCTCTTCTTGTAACCGCTTTATCTCTTTTTCAACTTTGTCTTGTGTTTCCTTAAATTGTTTATTTCTAATGCTAGCCAACTTAATACTCTCCCCTCTAAAAACTGACTTCATGGCATCCCATACCATATTATAACTCACCTCATCCGTATCATTCCAATACCAACTTTCCTTCCATTTTTCAATTATTTGTTCCTTTACATTTACGCTCTTTAAAAACTTTAGCATCATATCTCCAATTCCTTCTAATTTTCTTTACTCCCTCTATCCTTAATTCCATCAACACTTTTGCATGATCTGATTCTTTAAAAATTCCCACTTCCACCTTATCTATATTCCTAATCATACTCTCTGTTACAAATATGTAATCTATTCTGGAGTATGTATTATGCACCTGTGAAAAAAATGTATAAACCCTTTCCAACCCTTTAAACTCCCTCCATGTATCTTTCAAGCCTAGAGATTTCATCCATTTATCAAGAATCTGTGTTTTAGATCCTCTTCCATTCCTTACTATATTTGTACAATCCAAATTTGACCTTATTAAATTGAAATCTCCAGCTATAATCATTTTTGTTGCCTTTTCTTTCTCCAATATACCATATATTTTGTCTAAAAACTCCCCTTTATGATCATTTGGTGCATATATGTTCACTAAAATTATTTCCTCATTGTCAATCTTCCCTTTTATTATTATGTATCTACCTTCCAGGTCGGAAACACTACTTATCATCTCAAAAACTAGTCTACTCAAGATCAGAACCGCAACCCCTCTTGCTTTTGATGTACCATAGGACTTTTCATAAATTTGCATCCATCCTAAAAAAATCTTATTTGTATCCCCCGATTTTTGATGAGTTTCCTGCAAAAAGACTATATCCGGTTTATCTTTCCTCAGGGGTGATTCTATTCTTCTCCTCTTCACTTGAGAACCAGTACCTTTCACATTCCAAGATAACACTTTAATATTTTTCATACCTTAAACTTAAAAACCATCTTCTATGACCTTCACTTCCTCCTATGGGCATGTTTCCCTCTACCACATATAAACAATAACAACAACTATCAATAAACATTCATATCTACCCTCCCCACTTCTTTTTACAAAAATTAGCCCTTCACTATCAAAGAGAGGAGGGGGGATGTGCAAGATATGCCTACTATCTAACACTCCAGCGCTCAATCTTATTTTTGAAAACACACAAACATTTATAAAGATTATTTCTTTCCCCTGCATCATCCCATTTTTTCTCCATCCCCTAAATCCTGATTCACCCTTCATCAACCACTGTCAATGCTTTAAAATCCACATCTGTTCCTCCTGTAGCACCCCTCTCTTCAACATTTCCATAGTCTCATTTTATTCCCCCGATTCTATTAAAGCTTTCCTTAATCCAAGCCATTCTTGTGAAGCCGCCTTAACCAGACCAATCAAGCACAAATATTCCAAAGCATCCATCCCTGCATCAATTGTATGCATTTTCTTGTCATAAAAAAACCTCAATTGTTGTGGAAATCTCCAATTGTATTTTATCCCACGTTCCATCAAAAATTTTGTTGCTGGGTTTCATTTTATAACACCAACCATGTTCTTCCACTGATATATCGTTGTAAACCTCCACATAATTCCCATCAATTTTTAAAATGCCAGACCCAGCTTGTTTTATAAAAACCATCACCTTTAATGTATCCCCCAATTTGCAAACTTAACCAAAACATTTCTTTGAATACTTTTCCCTTTCCTTGCACCCAATCTATAAACATTTGCAATATCTTCATTCTCAAAATCTGTCCCCATTTTCAAACTGTTTAGCCAATTAACTATTCTTTCCTTCAGCTGGTCTGGTGTTTTTTTCATAAGATTACGAATTACTATATTCTGTTTTCTCATCATCTCTTCCATCATGTCTATCCTTTTCTTCTGCACTTCTACTTTCATTTTAGTATCCTTTTCTTGCTCATGTAACCCTTTCATGTCATCCTGCATCAATTTCATATCTTTTTGCATTGACTTAACACTTATATCCATCCTCTGAAAATTAAAATCAACCATCTTAGAAAAATCAGTGAACATTGCAACCAGCTTATCCTGTTTTTCCATAATTTCATCTTTGTCTTTTACCCTTGTTTCCTTAATTTCACGAAAACCCTTCACATTTGCCTCCTCCATCCTCTCAAATTTCTTAAACAATTTACCCCTCAACCATAATTTGTGTTTGATCCATTGATCACATCCATCTTCTTAAGCTTCACCACCTCTTCATCCTTTCCTTTTCCATTGCCAAGTTTTTCCATTGTAACTTGAAATAATAATCTCAATGCAGCAACCCCTTTATTTCCTCCAAATCCGTCTTCCTGATCAAATTCCAGATTCAATTAAATATAGTAAACTTATAGTTATGACTTCTATTACAAAAGTTTAGCTGATCCTTATTATAATCCAATTGTAATATTGCTTCAAAATGTCCTAAACTCAATTAAATATCCCCAGCAACTATATATAAAATTAATTTCTTATTAACAATTTTTTTTTCTTTCAATGTATAGTTTTACAATTTTAATCAATTGACTTTTAAACAATCAAAATACTTAACTAAAAAACTTATATATAATGTTGTATTGTCCTTATTATAACCAATTTATCATACCCAGTCAATTAAATCAAGTGTAGTATATGCAGTATACATTCAGTTTAATTTATCAATTTATTATTTTAAAAATTTGATTTGTAATTAATACCCAATCAAGCCAAATTAATCTACAATTGATGATTAACCAAATAATCTATATAAAAACCAAATAAATACTGAATCAATTTATAATAGTTAAAATGAAAAAATGAAAAAATAAAAAATATCCAAAAAGAAAAAAGAGAAAAAGAATTGCCTCTTTATATGTATATTAAAAAAATTTAAGAGAGAAGAAGGAGGAGGAGGGAATCTTCATCATCTGTCCTCTGTATATATCAGGAGAGAGAGGAGGGATCAGAGCAGAAAAAAACCACATTAAAGAAAGAGAAAAAAACCCCAATCTGCAAACTTCATCCAATTTATATCAGTCCATCAGTCCAACTTATTATTTAAAAAGCCCAACTAACTCCAACATGCAACAAAAACAAAAAAGAAAAATCTCACTGCAGTCTCCGAGACCAGTCTTCTTTCTTCTTCCTCCTACTCCCGCCAAAACTCGCCAAAACCGTCTGTCTTAAACTCTCCTCCAATCTTTACTTCTTTCTTTAATTACTTCTTCCTTCTCTGTCCTTTTCCTCCTCTCTCGCCTCTCTCCACACTTCTTCCCAAAATCCATCACCTCCGCAACTACTTCTTCTGCCACCATTAACCACCATCCACTCACTCACTCACTCTCACTTTCTTTTGACTTCCACCCTCCTCTTTCCTCCTCACCATTTCCTTCACTGGGCACCCACAATCAGCTCACCAGTCTCGTCCGCCACCAACACAAAGTTCATGCTTCCACTTAGGCTTCCTCTTCACCTTTCTCTCCCTTCGGTCTCCTCTCAGAAGTCTTCCCCGCCCGTGACCTGCGATCAGCCTGCTTGGCCCCCGGCTTTTGCCGCAAGCCTCACCCACTGCCGCCGCTGCTCCCGGACACTTAAAATCCTTGCTGCTGGGTTTTGTTCGGGTTTTTTTAGTAAGAAAATCTCATTTGAAAACACATTGTAGAGCGCACAGCGTTAAAGCAGATGTTAATCCTTTGCCATCTTGGCCACGCCCCCTTGACTAATTCTACAAGAGGTTTATTCAGTCATTTTCCTCCTATGCATATATGCATAAAGATATTTCAAAGTTGTTGTAAGCATGTAACCTTCTGAGAAGTCAAAGGTATATGACCTCTAAATATCATTATTACAGCTATAAGTAAAAGTACAAATGCTTAGAAATATATGAAGACTGAACATACTTTTGTGTGGGTGTGTATGCATGCCTTCAAGTTAATCATGACTTATGGTGACCCCTTTTCAAGGTTTTCTAGGCACATGCCCCACAGGGAGTCTTCAATTCCCAGAAGCCTAAGTCAGTACATTGGCTGATCAGTGCTTTTGGGAAGGCTTCTGGGAGTTTGTTGTGTCCAAACGTTTATTAATGTATATTGCTTTAAATTGCAATCGTCATTCAGTCCTGACTGTATTTGCGCCCTTTTCTGTTAAGGTGGCTAATTCATATGTTTTCAATGTACCCTGATTGGTTCTGCACAGGTTTCCTGCGTTAACTAAAGTTTGGGCAAATGTATCACTGTAACTGCCTTCTCTATATAAGTTGCTACCTCGTCCCTGTTTTGCCCAGTCCGAACTGAGCTATAATAAATGACTTTTGGTTAACCCCCGATCTGTGGTTGCATTGCTAATTACTCTCAGACTCAACAGACTTGAAGTCCCAAAACCAAAGGTTTGGAAGCACTGTTCTAGAGAGACCCTGGGACTGTGAAGCTTGCCCATGACTATACAGGCTGGCTCTACTCCCATGAAGCACAGTGGGGAATTGAACTCTCAACCTTTGGCTCTACAGCCTGATAACCAAACCATAAGCTATCCAGACAGCTAGGCGAATATTTATATCAGATAAATATAAGAGCTTATAGCCTTTAAAAGTACATAGTGTAAAAAGGTTAAAATCAATGTAAGTAGAAATATAGTCCAGTTTCACCATATTAACAGGAAACAAGGCTGATTGGTAAATTCTTTCTAACTCTATACAGAGTCCTTGCTTTTTATTTATTTGATCATCTAGCTGCCCCATCACTAGGAGAGCAAGACTTTAAAATAAAAGAGAGAGAAGAGGACAGAATTCAAATGGCAGACAGATTCCCTGCTCCCATGTCTCTCTCACTGCAGCTGTAGCTGTCTGGAATGAGTTAAAACAGAATAGCTACAAACTTCTCTACTGATGCAAATACAGTGGAAACTCATACAACAATCGGCCCGTATAGCAACAAAATCACAAAACAATTTGGTTTGGGGGGGGGGGGAATGGCATCTTGCATAACAATTTTCCCTATACAAAAAAATCCGTACAACAATTTTTCAATGTGAAAAACCACTTAGCAAAAAAATTGTTGTATGATGCATCCCATAGGGAAAATTGCTATACGATGCATGCATCATATAGCAATTGTTTTGTACAACAACGAGCCCTGTGGAATAAATTAAAATCATTGTATGAGGTACCACTGTACATTTGATTCAAAATAAATAAATAATGAGAAGCAGAGGGGGGAAACGGATTGAAGGGAAAACACTGCATTGATTCGCATTCATTTGTACATCATGTAGTCAATGAAAACTCTGCATTGACTTGCATTCACTTGTACATCATGTAGTCCAGGGGTGCCCAAACCTTTTGGGCTGCGGTCTGGTCACATGGTTCAGGGAGCCAGTTACAATGGCCCAGGGGCTGGATCCGACCCCCAACGCCAATTCATCCAGCCCACGAAGCCCTCGTTGCTCCTGGAAGTGGAAGTAAAATGCACCAGTATGGGCGCATTTTACTTCTGCTTCCATGAGCGACCAAGGCTTTGTGGGCCAGATGAATTGGCATTGGGGGCCAGATCCAGCCCCTGGGCAATAGTTTGGGCACCCCTGATGTAGTCAGTGGAAACTAGTGTGAATCTGACTGCCCCAATCCCAGTGCCTTTCTTGTATTATTTGTCAATGTAGTTGAACCCTGAGAAGACAAACATACTCAGACACATGAATACAGAGTGTCCAGGAAGTCTGTTGATAGTGATAGATATAAGAAGCCCTGATTGTGGAGATCTGAAAACCTAAGGGCAGCATTTAGATTTTGCAACAGTTTAACTGCTATTCTCTGCCTCACCTTGAGTTTTCAATGAGAAATTGAAGGAGATAAGAAAACTGGCAGTCAAGATGAATGATGCTATTCCAAGACACCAGATAGTCCTTCCTTCTCTACCTCATGTAAGAACACAAGGAAGAAAAAGATCTTATTGTAACTGTTGGGCAGATAAATGTCTACACACAACTGGATATAAAGCTTATTTATGACTGAATGCTTCCTTTCTGGCCTTCTCAGAATGATGTAATTTGTCTACCTTTATCCACTCCTGTATCTTTTGATATCTTCTGTTGTCTTGTTTATTTGTATATTTAGCAACAGTGCCTTTCTTTTACTTTTGATCGATAAAGTCCACTTTGCAAAGCAGTATTTCTCTGGAAAGATTACACACATGTTTAAGCTTAGATATGAAGATAATTTAAGGAAGTTTATGTAAGGAAAAATCCAAGCCAGTAGGGACCAGAGTTAGGGGCCCTACTGCGGTATGTGCCATGAACCAAAATTGGGTCCTAAAATATGTTAACCTAGCAAAGTTTACAGAGGAGTTTCCTACAATCTCCCCCTTCCCCTTCAGTAGCCAACAAACTTTCCAGAGAAATTCTGGTGCTTGAAAGAGATTGAAACTTCTTCTGCTATTAATTTTTCCTTTCAATACAGAATTCTTTTCTGCACAGTAAACCACTTCATACATGAAAATAACCTGCTTTAGTTGGGTACTTATCCTTGAACAGAATGGGGTGGCGGCGGCAAGTATTCTATTCTCTTCTTTTCTGTTGAAATTGTCAAAAGCAAGACACACAGTGCAAAAAACTTGAAAACCTCCTGGAAATTTCCACAGAACTGCCAGTAGGATCATATGATTTTACAATTAAGCCAAAGTCCATGCTTGAATTATTGGAATGTAGCTGTCTTTAGTCACTGATATAGATGGTTCTGGAAGGAAGATATAAGATGAACCCCTTATGCACTTTTTTCAAGAAAACGTCTTGTTATAATATCCTTTCTCTTGTCAAAAGTATTAGAAATATAATCAGGATTAGTGCAGTCAATCTGGGAATATTCGTCAAATGTTCCCTAAAAGAATGCAAGCAAGATGGCATTACTTTTCTAACCATGTAGTAAACATATGGAAACTTATCAAAACAAATATTAAGCATTGCTAACAACAAAGCTAGTGGAAATGATGCAATTAAAGTGTTGCACTCAATATGCCAGCAGATTTGGAAAACACAGCAGTGGCCACAGGATTGGAAAAAGTCAGTTTATATTCCAATCCCAACGAAGGGCAATGCTAAGGAATGTTTAAATTATCAAACAATTGCACTCATCTCACATGCTAGCAAGGGCATGCTCAAGATAATACAGGCTAGGCTTTATCAGTACGTGGATCAAGAACTTCCAGAAGTGCAGGCTGGGTTCAGAAGAGGTAGGGGAACCAGAGACCAAATTGCCAACATTTGCTGGATCATGGAGAAAGCAAAGGAGTACCAGAAAGAAGTCTACTTCTGTTTAATTGACTACACCAAAGCCTTTGATTGTGTGGAACACAATAAACTGTGGCAAGTAATTAAAGAGTTGGGAATACCAGACCACCTCATCTGTTTTATGAGAAATTTGTACATGAGTCAAGAAGCAACAGTTAGGACAGAATATGGAACAACTGATTGGTATAGAATAGGAAAAGGAGTAGGTTGCATATTGTCACCCCACTTATTTAACTTAAACGCAGAGTACATACATAATGCACAATGCAGGGCTGGATGAATCACAAGCTCGAATTAAAATTTCTGGGAGAAACATCGACAACCTGAGATATGCAGATGAGACTACCTAATGGCATAAAGTGAAGAAGACCTAAAGAAGCTCTTGATTAGGGTGAAAGAAGAGAGTGCAAAAGCTGGCCTGAGACTCAACATAAAAAAACCCAAGGTAATGGCAACCAGCCCTATAACTCCCTGGGAAACAGAAGGGGAAGAAATGGAAGTAGTGACAGACTTCACCTTCTTAGGTTCCAAGATCACTGCAGATGATAATTGCAGCCATGAAATAAAAAGATGATTAATTCTTGGGAGGCAAGCTATGAGAAACCTAGGGAACATAATAAAAAATAGAGACATCACCCTGCCAACAAACGTCTGCATAGTCAAAGCAATGGGATTCCCAGTAGTAATGTATGGTTGTGAGAGCTGGACCATAAGGAAAGCTGAGTGCAGAAGAATAGACGCCTTTGAAATGTGGTGCTGGAGGTACTCTTGAGAGTACTCTGGACAGCAAAGAGATCAAATAAGTCAATTCTGAATCAACTCTGACTGCTCTTTGGAAGGACAAATACTGAAGATGAAGCTATAGTACTTTGGACATCAAATGAGAAGAAAGAACTCACTCAAAAAGGTCTTGATGCTGGGAAAGATCGAAGGCAAAAGGAGAAGGGAGTGGCAGAGGATCAGATAGCTAGATGGTATTGTTGGTGCAATGGGTGTAGAGCTGAGCGGGCTGTGGAGGATGTTGTAGGATGCGGTGCCTAGCGTGCAGTGGTCCATGGGATCGCAAAGGGTCGGACTCGACTATGTGACTGAACAACAACAAAATATTTCTAAATGAAACATAGACCAAAACAAGCTTACCATTTCCCTTTCTTCTTGAACAAACCATTAAAACTTCTTTCCCAATCTGTTTTTGTCATTGCAATTCAATCATTTTTGCCTTTTATGTCAGCCCCTTTGCCCTGTTGACTTAAATCTATTTGAAACACAGCCACTAGAATAATTACCATCAGCCCTTGCTCCAGCTGCATCAACTACTTTGCTCCTCTTAGCCACCACTTCAAACAGGCTATTTACAGTCAGCTTCCAGACCTTTCATCTTGCTACCACACGGTCCCCTAAACCAGATACATGCATTTGTCTTGTCCTGATTTTCAACTTTTAAAGCATGTCACCTCTTAAAAGTGGAGAGAAGAACTTTACTGGAGTCTTGGAGCATATATTCCGTGCCATAACTCAGCACCTGAGTATGGTACATAAATATACAGTGCCAATGTGTTGTCATTCTTGTTCTTCAGATACTTTTACTATTCTGCAAACAAGATCATACAGTGAATATTACAGAGGCTGCACCCCTATCATGTTTGCCATCCCAGCTCTTCCAAAATGCTGGATCAGAGGACTCAGCTGAAAAGAACACCATGGGAGAAGAGTGATCCCTCAAGTATCTGACAGTTAGCTTAATTTTTCAAGATCAGCAGGTCCGCTCCAAACATCTAACTGGTTTTACATGCCTAAATTGGATACAACCCAGGATCCATTGAACCCCAGATCTATTTGCAAATTAATCTTCACTCAACAACAACAACAACAACAACAACAACAAATGGCCAGAAGGATAAGAGCCCCCATGGCCATTGGAGGCTGAAGACGACAACGCACCGACACACCGATGTGCCGACGCACCTTCCTTGGTCCTTTCCATCCTCCAGGAGGAGGACAAGAGTGATGACTTTTGACTTTTGTTTTTGTTGTTGTCGGACTTTCTGTTGGACCTCTCATATGAGTGCTGTAGGACTTTGCAAATGTGTTGTTGTGGAAGGGAAAATGATATATTTTATAACAAAAAGTCATTGCAGCCCCTTCCTGCTAAATTTCAGGGGCACCTTGCTTGTTGCATCACATATTGATGGTGGCATTATAGCTACCGACCCTAGACAGATGCCATGTAGCTCCTGTAGCTTCCAAGTTGATCGCATGGGGCTGCTCTAATGGAAAACATGTTGTCTAGGGTGGCAGTGGCACATTTAGTAAGAAAAATGGAAACCTAATTAAGGGCAGAGGATTCTTTGCATTTTTTCACAGTCAAAGCAAATGTTCATCTACAATTTTCTTGTGGTAGGTTTCAGTCTTGAATACTAGTTTGTGAACATGAAAGCATTAGAGAGAACGCTCTGGCAGTCTGTATTTAGGATGTTGAAGTGACACATGTGGAATTTGGGAGTGCTGAAATATTTGAGGTAGTTGGCCTCTAATTAGACTCATGTGAGCCAAAATGTTGTGGCTTTCTTTCAGGTTTGTGATGCCAGGTTTTGTGGTTTGAAGTCTGGCTTGAAATGCCATGCTATACTTTGCAACTTTAAACTATTTCATGTATTTGGTTGAGCTCATTGTGTTACAAAAAAAGGAGAAAGGATGGATCTATCATTTGCTCTATAAGCCAACAGCCAACCATTTGTGGAATGCAATGGGCATTTGCATCCCTATAGTTTGCAGCAATCCACAGATTAGAGATATTAGATAAACACTATTGCTCTTGATTTCTTTTTATGCAACTCAAAGAAACCACAAAAGTTAAACACCACTTACTTTTCAGCAGCAAAGAACAAGCCTTTTAATGCAAAGTGTATAAAAATAATAACCATCTGCAGTTGATTGTGTGTGTGTGTGTATCCTTGAAGCACTATTTTACTATTCTATTTGATCGATCATACAGAACTTACTTCTATAGTTTTACTATAGAGCAGTGGTTCCCAACATGGGGACCAGGCCCCATAGGGGGACTTCCATTCCCAGAAGCCTAAGACAGTACATTGGCTGATCAGTGCTTTGGGGAATTGACTTGGGCTTCTGGGAATTGAAGTCCAAAAACCAAAGGTTGGGAAACACTGCTATAGATGTTTTCTTTAATTTTTAAGAGGAACATTCAAAAAGCAAGAGACCAATATATTTATTTCTGGATCTGAAATATTTCAGGGAGGCCACTGCCTTCATTTTTAATTGTCAGATGAATTTTGCCACTTATTGCACATCACAGATCAAAATGCATAATGCAACCTGATATTGGAACCTCGTATATCAAATTATATTACTGGTATTCAATAATAGCATTATTGCTGCTACTTTGTCCATATCTAACTATTTCAGAGGTTGTATAGTAAAGCTCAGTATTGAGACTCTTCAGTACTAAATTGGTGAAAGATGCTGCATTTAAAAAGTATTCTTAGTCATTGTTTCATTACATTGGTGTGTCCCACTGCCTCCAGCTTGGATAGGGGAGTGGGGTTAGGGCTAGCTGTGGAGACTTCCATAGTTTCAGGACTCTGAGTAAGATGCATAGTAAACTAGATTAACAAGCCAGTTACTTCTTGAAAAGTTTGCTTTACCATTCCTTGGTTTACTCCTGGGCTCAAATCATTAGCCTGTGGTCTTTCCCAGGCCCTTGGTGGTCCCCAGTTAGCTCCACTGTGGCTGGCATGGTCCAAAGTCCTAAAGTCTCCCCAGGACAGCTTGTCCTACTAAACCCTCCTGGAGGCAATGCTAGATCTTATTCTTGTGCTTGCACCTCAAATGTCTCTTCTTGGTCACAATTTGGGTTGGGTCATGGGATAACAGCTGTCAACTTCATTGATGCCAGGCACCAAGTTGTCAGGGAATTGGCTCAAAGCCTGTGCCTCATCTCCTGCCATGTAAAAGCCAGATGGCAAGAATGCTGGTTCAGAGGACTTAAGAGGGCATTGTGGAAGGACCTTTCTTTGAGCAACACTACTTCCTTTTCCTCCATAGCATATCTCTGTTTGCCCTTGTCATCTGAGCCAGTTGGGCTTGCTCCTAACTCTTCAAACTCACCTACCTATGAGGTCCCTGCACTCTCTTCTTCCTGTTCTTTTACACACACACACACACACACACACACACACACACACACACACACACACACACACACACACACACACACACCTTTTATCCCTGCTAGCCTAAGGGCTTCATCTCCTCTCTCTGTTGCCCAGGTGGCTTCCATCATTCAACATTCCCTCTCAAGCCCTGAGCCAGCTGACTGACCTCAGTGTACCACTGACTGGATGTTGAGGGAACATGGGGCAAGAGCAGATGCCCCACCAGGGGCACCAGAGGCAACCCTCTCACAATATGCCATGAGAATATAGCACTCTTATTCATAAAGTACAACAATTATTCATTTATTTAGGACTGTGTTATTTTACCATGTGTATTTCACATATAGGCTACAATGCTACACTCACTTATCTAGGAGCAACCTTACTGAATTTAAGGGGACTTAAGATGTGAATAGGTGGCTGCAAAGTTAGTCCAAAAGTGGTCCAAATTGTGATCTTTCCCCTGTGTGATCTCACCCTTACTTTGGGATTAGATGTGTAGAGGATAAATCTGATAATTTTTATAAGCACTCAGTCTGTACAGCAATTAACTAGCCGCTGAGGATAAACATAGTATGAAATATAGTCAAGGGTGCAGTTTCTCTTCCTGTCTCTCCATAAGTTAGGTCTTTCAGTTGAGGGACCTCAGTCCTTGCTCAGCAATAGAGATCTGCATCTTACAGTAAATTCTCAGTTTGGATGGAGAAGGTCAAAAATGAGGCTCAAGTGACCAAGCCAGCACCAGGCTTTCCTGGTATAATTGGCCAATACAATACTTTCAGGCTCTTTCCCTCTTCCTCGGGGGCTAAAGAAGCTTGTGACAGAGAGAGAGAGAGAGAGAGAGAGAGAGAGAGATGGTGCCAGATTTTCCTTCTTTCCTGACAGAACTGTTATTGTGAATGAATGTCGACAGTTTAAACAATGTGCTTTATAGTCACATCAGATTGGGGACTCTTATCTCTATTTAGCAGGTAGGAAGAGCCTGGCATGCACAATTGTGAATGGGAAAGCATTGATGCACACAGTCTGTGTAGCTTCCACAGCAAACACCAGAATCTATAACACAGAGCCCAGACTAAGCTACAATTTCATGTTTTGTTTCTAACAATAAGCACACAGAAGGAGAAAAGGAAATAATCAAGCTGTTACTAAAATGTCCTGTTCTGTTACCAGCTCTAATTGGGAATTTACTAATAGTAATATTTTCACAGAGAATGCGTATTTCCTCAATATATGGGCTATTCTTAAAATAGTGCTGTTTTCAAATGTAGGTAGAATGGAATATAGTGTCTTTGACTAATTTTCAAACGATGAATCCCCTTTTCATACCCACTCCACCAATTTTTCCTTTAGTATTGTGAGGGAAACAGGGATGTCTAGTGGCTTATTAATACAGTATGTACTGTATAATCATAAAGGGTGTAACACCTCCTCAGATTTCTATTTTCAGCCATCTTCTGCTTCCCTCAAAATCTGATGGTTTGACAAGATGTCTGGGTTTTACAATAAATTGCTGAGTGCCAATTTCACCTTGGTTTGACGGCTTTGAATTAAAGTTGGTTGTATTGAATGAAAGTATGCACTGAAACGTTAACAGGAAAAGAAATAATGTGTTTAAGAAGAGAGTTATAGGCCTTTAGAGTTATAAACTTTCCAATTTTCTTGGACAGAGGGCTGAGGCAAACTCACAGCCACAGAGAGATGAGCTCATGAGTTTACTACAACCCACCCAATGCAATATCAAGGCAGCACTCTTGCATGGCTGTGTAAGAGCAGGAATGTATGGCTTACCAAATTGTCCCTAAGTATTATTTATGGCTACTGAACCTAACAGCAGAAATGATCAAGCGTGAGTAGTTCAAACAAAAATCTTTTATTAAAAAAAGGTAAATTGCAATTTAATATTTCAAACAGTCTGGAAGAATGGCTTTTCTCTCTCAATCAACATTTCCCTGCAAGCGTGCTTTGCAGGCGCACCCCCCAAAGAAAGACTCAGACACCGGTATTGGATTAAAGGCATCGGGCCACTTTTATTGAATAATGCCTGTTGTGTCCTAAAGCCTGTGCCTTTAAACAATGTACCTATCCATGTGTATCCAATGTAACCTTTTCTATGTGAACATTGTAACCTCCAGCTGCATCACTGTAACCTTAATAGGACGCGAGCTAGTGACCACTAGATGGCAATAGCAAGCGTCCAAGCTCATTGGTCCAAGACTCACCTAGAACAACAGCGCGGGAAGATTCCCGCCACTACCTTCACCTGGACAAGAAGGGCGTGACCTGCAATGACGTCACGCAGCCTGTAGCCAATAGGCTATCAAGGAGCCACATTCAAATGTATAGCCACTGTATATATTGAGCTGTTCGTCCGCCATTACCTCATGTTCCCTCTGACCAGCATGTAATAAAGTTGTGTTAAGCCAGCTCTTCAGCTGTCCTGGTGTCTTTGGTCCCATACACTAAAATGCCCTAGTCCGAATTATCACTTTCAATTGGTGTATCATCCAATTGTAATTCTTTATGGCAAGCAGGCCGCAGTAACACTGGTAAGGTTCCTCCCAAAATGCCAATAGAAATTGGCTACATGTATCAATTTGTATCAATTTGTTTGTTGACACAAACAAATTGTTGACCAGAGTCAATATACTATCTACTGACCCCACCCTATGACGTGTATCTGTTCAATATCAGGGTGATGCAAGCTGTGCAGCTCCTGCCATCAGCCCTTGCATGGTTTGCCCTTGACCGGCCAATCTTATTCCCCTGTACCTATCTACATGTTGGCCAGTCAATTGTGAACCTGCCGGATACCTATGGGTCATAAATCTGTTACCTTACCAGTGCTACCGGCAAAAAGTGACCAAAGTCAACTTACCCCTTATCTCAAACACTAGCGACAGTGTGGGATGGGCAAAAAAGCAAGAACCAGAGAGCCAATTGTAGGTTCAAGCCAAAAATTCCCACCCGGCCCCGAAGCGACCAGAAAAATCACACTGTACACTAGGGAGGGGGTGGAGGGAAAAACTTCTCCTCTCCGTCGCTTCAACAAAATGGCAGCCGAGCTGCCTCATGGCCACCCCTTTTAAAGAGGGTGGCCACGCCCCCTAACTCACCCGGATATCTGAGTCTGGGGGGGCGCAAAGAGCATGGCGGCCATTATGGCCGCACCCCACCCTATGACGTGTATCTGTTCAATATCAGGGTGATGCAAGCTGTGCAGCTCCTGCCATCAGCCCTTGCATGGTTTGCCCTTGACCGGCCAATCTTATTCCCCTGTACCTATCTACATGTTGGCCAGTCAATTGTGAACCTGCCGGATACCTATGGGTCATAAATCTGTTACCTTACCAGTGCTACCGGCAAAAAGTGACCAAAGTCAACTTACCCCTTATCTCAAATACTAGCGACAGTGTGGGATGGGCAAAAAAGCAAGAACCAGAGAGCCAATTGTAGGTTCAAGCCAAAAATTCCCACCCGGCCCCGAAGCGACCAGAAAAATCACACTGTACACTAGGGAGGGGATGGAGGGAAAAACTTCTCCTCTCCGTCGCTTCAACAAAATGGCAGCCGAGCTGCCTCATGGCCACCCCTTTTAAAGAGGGTGGCCACGCCCCCTAACTCACCCGGATATCTGAGTCTGGGGGGGCGCAAAGAGCATGGCGGCCATTATGGCCGCACCCCACCCTATGACGTGTATCTGTTCAATATCAGGGTGATGTAGGCTGTGCAGCTCCTGCCATCAGCCCTTGCATGGTTCGCCCTTGACCGGCCAATCTTATTCCCCTGTACCTATCTACGTGTTGGCCAGTCAATTGTGAACCTGCCGGAAACCTATGGGTCATAAATCTGTTACCTTACCAGTGCTACCTGCCACACAGGGAGGCGTCCGTGATGACTCACCGCCCCCCCCCAGACCGTCAGCTCGGTCACCAGGCCTGCTTGCACGTCCTTCAGAAAGAGGTCCAAACCTCTGGCCGACAGATGGACCCCATCTCTTGCATATAGACCATAATCCTGCAAGCGTATCCTAGGATGTTGAATGGCTGTTCCAAAGCCATTGTCAAAAAGGAACCAGGCGACAGCCCTGTTCAGTGACCGTTGAGCACAATCCAAACCACGGAGGTCAATGCCTTCCTTGTAACGGTGTCTCGGCACGATGTCAGACCATGGCAGCCGCGTGTACGGCCATAAGTGATGTAAAAAGGCCAAGTCACTGCACACCGACATTTTTAAAGAGAGGCCAGTGATCTGTCCAAGATCACTGCCGCCGAGGTGCAGAATCAAGACATCAGGCGGTCCAGCATCCCTGATGGACATCAGGAATGGCAACAGTTCCCACCATCTCATGCTGCGCTTACCGTACCAACATATACGTGCGGCTGCACGTAGCCCGAGATGGGGTCCCCAGTCTGTCGCCGCAGCATACTGCGCTGCCCAGTGCACAAAACTGTGGCCCACCAGCCATACTACCACCGGTGTGTGTAAACACACAGGGTCTGTAAAAGAAGGAAAGAATGGGAATTAATGACATAACTGGCACTCATGCAGTAAGGGGGCATACATATAAAGAAAAACACACGGACCCCCATCTGCCCATGCTACGTATATCAGCATCAGAGTACCCAAACGCAGCCGCAGTTGAAGCGGCGCCTATCCTAAACGAGTGGCTGCCGTACGGAGCCCCAGGGAGGCCAACACTGTGAAGTGCCATACCGGTCACCTTCCAAAACTGGAATTTGGTCAGGGGAGACCCATCCTGGTGGCAGAAAAATGGGCCAGGGTGCATGCCACGCACTGGCAAAAACTCATGTAGGGCACCAACCGGACAGATGTGAGCAATTGTACACCGTAGCAGTCTGACACCACTGCCTACTCCATGCTGATCGGCCTTTGAGGAACAAATCCTCAACTGGGCCCACTCCTGGGTAAGAAAGACATCGTCGAGTTTCAGTGCCCTACGAGACAGGTCCCCCTTTGACAATGGGACCAGCTCACTGATACGGAGCGCTCCAAAAAAGGCTACGGTGGTAGCCGCATGAAAGAGAGCCTCCTTATACCTATCGTAATATAAGCTATGCCAACCTTGTGCAAGGTGCATCAGAACCTCTGGTGAAACAGGGTGACGTGTGTCCAGCCGGCGGCCTCGTTCACGTGTCCACCCTTCTAATACATGACGTATGCGTAAGTCATTCACGCAGTCAACGAAACCCCTCGCCTTAGCCATAAAATGCCAAAGCTGAAAGCCTAGTGGCAATGGTGCGAGGGGCTAACCCTAGGTCATGGAGGTAAACCATGAACTGCAGAATCTGGTCGACCGGGATCAGCCACACTTCGGGCAACTGCCTTTGCCCGCAAAAATTCCTAAACTGTAGGAGTGCATGTAGGTATGCCTTACACGTGCGAGGTGCCAAAGACATGCCGATCGCCCGGTTCACCTCTCCTTGCCAAATGTCCAGATCTCGGCCGGGAGTGGAGAGGGCAGTTCCTCTGCTTCTGGTGCCAAGGCATGGAACCGGGGGATCTGCAGGCAGAATAAAGCGCCAGCAATATCATTATCAATGCCTGGTACATGTCTGGCCCTGAAAAGCACATTAAGGCGTAAAGACCTCAAAACAAATTGGCGAACTAATGCCATAACTCTGGGGGATTTAGATGTCTGCAGCATTGTCACACCAAAAGTGAACTACTGAATTAGCCCACCTATCCCCCCAGAGCATCAGGGCACCCAAAATGGGAAAAAACTCCAGAAAAGTAAGATTGCGTAAACGATCTGTGCCTTGCCATGTCTGAGGCCATTGGCCATTGGCCATAAGACCACCTCCCTTCAAAGTAAATCCCATAACCCAGGGAGCTGGAGGCATCTGACTGTACTTGTGGGCTGAGCATAAGCTCCGATCTCCAGAAGGAGATGCCATTAAAATCCTGAAGGAATGTGAGCCAGACCGTAAGATCCGCCCGTAAACCTTTGGTCAGCCGAACCCTGTGGTGGCGTTTTAAAAGGCCAGCCATGGCACTGCACAGACGCCTGGCAAAGGCCCTGCCAGGTGTTACTACCCTACAGGCAAAGTTGAGGTGGCCGTGAAACACCTGTAACTCTCGGAGAGACACCTTACACCTGGCAAGCATTGCCAGAATGGCATCAGAGATCCGCGTCACCTTTTCCATGGGCAACCTGGATGTCTGGGCAACAGTGTCAATCTCAATACCTAAAAAAGGTGAGAGTGGTGGCTGGTCCCTCAGGTGCCAGGGGCACACCTAGTTCCCGCATAAGCACCTGAAAAGTGGCGAGTAGCCGAAGGCTAAACCCAAAGGTGACACCTTCAAGTTCGGGAATGGTGGGTCAGCAAATGGCCCACCAACCCTCAGTGTGGTGACCTCCTTAGCTATAGATTGGGCGGCGATATCCTCATTACCCCTGAGGGAAATTAAGTTTGGGGCGTCTTGAGACCCGCGTACCCCCTGAAATGGTATGTGGAAGCCGAATTGAAAACCCTCAAGTAGGTACTTCGCATCATCCCATCTAGGATAAGCGGTAAGCCAATGTTCCAGCACCTGGACATCAATTGGGGAGGGGGCCTTTCTGATTGGTCGCACCGTCAGAGGGAGCTCTGACCCGCACCAGAGCCGGGCAAAGACCCCTTAGGGGTAGTGATCCCCGAGGGGCCAGCCTGTGCCGCCCCTGCTTGGACCCCCGCATCGGGCGGGTAGGCAGCAGCCTGTCCACCCACATTGGTGGTAGTGGGTAAACCGGCCCTACCACCAGGGTGCAGGGTCCGGGGGCGGCCCCCTAGATGTGGGGTGGTGGGCAGAGCCCTCCCCCTTGTCCGTGGCTTCAGAGCCATTGCTTTTCGCTTGGGAGCCATGTCTCCCAAGCCGAAGAGTTAAGGAGAAAGGGAAATTCCCTTTTAAAAGAGAGCAGGCGAAAGCTGGGGAGAAAAGCGACGGAGAAAACTTCTCTCCGTCGCTTCAACAAAATGGCAGCCGAGCTGCCTCATGGCCACCCCTTTTAAAGAGGGTGGCTACGGCCCTTAACTCACCTGGATGTCTGAGTCCGGGTGGGGGCCCCCCGCAAAGAGCGTGGCAGCCATTTTGGCGCCGCACTTGCATTTGTCAATTTCCCCTGCAAATGTGCTTTTTTTGTATCCTGTTAAGGAAACCCTTTAACAAAACACTTGAATTGTGGTTAGAAGACTTTGAACAGAAATTTTGGGATTTTTTTGAGTCAGACTCTGTTTTTATATTTCTATAGGCATTATAGAAGGGCATGGAGAGGGCAAAGATTGCACCCCCATACAAAATTTATTATCTGAACATGTAAAGATATGTTGTAGTGGCACACACAATTCATGGGCATTATATCTACGTATCACAATGAATCTTTGCCCTTCTCCTCTGGGAAAATCCTAAATTATTATTTTTTAATGTTCCTCTGTCTGTCCATCCTCCATCTGTCTGTCAATCCATCCATCTGTCTGAGGGTATGAAAGTTCTCGTAGGTTTTACTAATGAAGGACTTGTGATATGTCATTAAACTGCTGTGTATAGTGCTACCCACAAGTAGCTCCATAAACCTTGTGCTGCTGGAAGCATGGGTCAACCATATGGAAGTCACAAGGCATGGTTGTTAAACTGCCTTTTGTTTTGGGAGGTTACATGTTGTTTATGCTTGGAATAGATCAAGCTAAGCTAGCTCCCTTCAAATACAAAAGCACTGGTATGAAATTTGTTTTTTGAGTCCAAATGTGTTCAACTCTTCTTGCAGAAGTCATATATCATTGTTCTGGACTAACTTCTTTATACCAGGTGCTAAGCCAAGCACTTTTAGATTTCAGCAAAGGTTAGGTTAGCATAAGGCATAAAGGTCTGAGGGGCTGAACAAGCTTACCAGTTCTCCAGGTACAGTCTAACATTGCTTCTCTTCCTCCAGTATCTACAAACAACACTGCTGCAGTGAGTTACATTAGAAAACAATACTTTTTGTGTGAGAGGGCCCATTTTGAACTGGAGCCAGGGCTCACTGCATGTGAAGATGTATTTGTGCTGTGTTTGCACAATGCTAATACCTCAAAAAGTCAGGAACAATGAAAGGAAACTGGGAAGAGAGCTGCTGGCTCCAAGCACTTGAGCCCATTGTGCTATTTGGAGCAAAGTAAAGAATGGAGGTCCACCACCGCAACTCATGAGCTTTTTTATTGTGCTGGTCCTGGCAGCAATGACTCAGGGTCTGGAAAAAGCTCCCTGTGGGTTTGTGATGAGCCTTCAGCAAATAGCAGCAACGTGTCACCTGAAAAACATACCTAATGACATACTGTATATATTAGGTAAGGCCATGCAGGATGCAAGCTGTAGTGGGAATGATGGAAACAGCTGCAACTGCTGGATACCTTTTGCTAGCTACAATAATATGAGAAATAAGAACAATAAAAAAGAGCCTTTTCAGTGGCTTGAGTTGGCTAGCTTTCCATACTTAACAAAGGGGAGAAAGTGCAGGAAATGAGATAACTTAGGCCAATTCTGTAAGTAAACCAACTCTTTGAAGCCTAGGAGAACAAGACAATAATTTAGAGATGATATAACAAGCATTCCATCTTTGGGCTACCACACTGCATGTAGCAGACGATGAAATATTCAGAGACACTGTCACCACTATATTTTCCTCAATCTAGTTAGTGTGAAAGTAGCTCTGTCAGCTAGTGGAAATAGCAACCCTACATGTCTTTATGTCACTATCAGCAAGCTTTTGCTGAAGAAGTATCTCTGTGTTCAAAGTCTGATAGGACTGGGGAAGAAAGAGACAACAATTAATTGAGACAGAGGTTTGTCACTTTGTTCTACACAAAACATTCTGGAGCAGACATTTAGTTTTAGTAAACATCAGAATTCAAAGTACAAGTACAAAGGCCTAAAGGGCTCTTGAAATTGTTGCCCATAGCCAAAATATTAAAGCATGAAAGAATATGAGAACAGGTCACCATGATTTATGGATTCATAGTCTTGTGGCAGACAGAGCACATCTTTGTGACTGAATGCATAGTACTTTATAGTAGGGCATGGTGCACTGATATGGGCTGACACCCCCCCCCCCCAGTTCTCTCCGGTATGTTGTTTATGGGATGTAGATTGGTAGATCAGGGTGGGGGATATGTGTTCCACCAAATATTATTGGACTATATCTACATTTAAGCCATACTTTGGGAAATCACTTAGCTCCCACTCTTGCTGTAGTTGAAATGTACATTACCATTTAGTGAATGCTTAGGGGGAAACCCTGGCAAGTGAGTGTTATGAATAATAGACAAGACGTGCAAATGAATTGAAAATCTAGTTCATCAAAACACACAAAGAGGAACAAGTAAGGATGAACCTGTCACCTCTTCTAATTTCAGAAGCTAATTAGGAATGGACCTGGTTACTATTCAGAAGGAACACTGCCTCATAATATCAGGGATTTCCACATAGGGCTAGGAAAGAATCCTGCTTAAAGCCTTGGAAAGGCATTATCAGTAAGAGTTGCCAATACTTAACTAGAAGGAGCAGTGGTCTGTTGCAGTATAAGGTAGCTTCCTGTGTCCCTATATGTCTTCTGTTGAAGACATCCAGATGATCTTGCAAGAAATTCTTGATAAAAGGAACAAATGAATGTATGAACAGAGAAAGAACAAGTTCTGGCAACAGAGGGGAAAACTGGCATGATATTAAAAAAAGAGACACCTTGAAGCTGTGTGAGTAACTTGTGGAACCTCAGAGGTTACCAGACATAATAACTCCCATGAGGCAGCTCCCAACATCCTACATCATGGCTTGATGGGAGTTGCAGTTCAGAAAAATCTGGTAGGGCACAAGTTGCCACCACCTGTTTTAAAAAAAAATTGGGAAGGAGGAGAATTTAGTGTAAATAAACCCAACTTCAGTGACATGTATTAGAACAGTAAAAAAAGATGGTCCAATGTTTATAACAATTTAGAATAGACTATCATGAATGAGTGGATGATGGCTATTATTTAATGATTAGAAGGGAGCACAATTGACAAAAAGCAGAAGGGAAAATATTTAGGGAAATACTTCTTAGGCATGTGTTGTAATATACCCAAGAGCATTGCTCAAGAAGCTCTGTTTACTCTCTCTCTATTCCTCATAAGAGATACATTTAGCAGTTCTGTTGTACTGAACATGCCCTTTTACAGGGAAATGGCTTTATTCAACCATTCTTAAGTGAAGTTATTAAGAACCAGGGTGGTTGCACATGAAGTGATGGTGGCTTGAGGAGCACATGTGATGGCATAGTACATTACTCTGTTTTGTATTCCATTTGTCATCTGTTTATATTGTTGCTGGCCATAAGGAATGTATGTATTAGAATACGTATGAAATTCTGAAATAGCACAGTAACCTTCCTTCCCTTTCCAGGACTGGAAAAGAAATTTACTACATTGGAGAAATGTCCAATGCAACACAAGTGTATCCTTTGCCTCTGAGGGTAGCACAGATGAGAGAAGATGTGGGCTGACTGTGTCATATCCACCACTCAGTATTTCTTCAGGCTCTGATCAGAGTCAAGTTAAGCAGCTTACTCACCAATTTATTTCTTCAAGCCTGCCTATTGTTTCTCAGGTCATTGTTTTAGATGTAAGTTCAGGTTTAACACTTTCACTGCCATCCATGTGCTTCCTCCTCCTCCTTGCTAGATTTTGGCTTTTCTGTTTAAATCCAGTAGTAGGAGAGTTGTACATGAAGAGTGTTCAACAAGTATGGTGCCTGGGAAATGATTCCATTCCAGTAGATTGGTTAGATTGGTACCAGAACAGGAAATCTTGAAACATTCTGAGCTTCTCCTGGTGAATGATCCTGGGTGGGGTTTTAACTCAAATGGGGAAATACAGCAGCATGCATATAAAACTCTGGTGTGACGGATATTTGCAGAAATCAGCTGAAATTTAAATGTGCCCTGGCTCTCACATGGCTTGAATAAGATTTGGCAAAGTTATCATTTAGACAACAACTCATACAATCTAATGGGAAGTGGCGCTGATGACTTGGCAAGTTTGGAGATGGTAGTCTGGAATAGTAACTTTCCAGAATCAGAGACAGATTCATCTAAGCTGCTCCAACCTAGTGTGGAGAGGTCAGATCTTATCATACTTCTTCTGTGTGAAAACACCCTAGTACTATAAACTGAAAGGAGAACAAATCATCCCATGAGTCCCAAAGACCCTTGTAAAACAATTCAGGTCTTTCAGCCTTTCTTGATTTAGTACTTTAATCCTCTTTTCCAGTCTGGAAATTCCCCCACATGGGAACATTACCTCAGACATAAAATAGTTCTGAGACGCTCTGTCTAACTGCAAGCTACACAGAGGGTAAAAAAGAAGTACAGACAGCAAACATATAGTTCATCCAAAATTGAGATTCCATCCACTTTGGATACTTTCACAGCACCAATGCTTTTGAACTGCACAAACACTGTATGTTTGTGTTGGCAAAAACAAAATAACTTCTGCAAAATAGATATATTGCATATAATCCTCTGCTCATAAAAGAATAATGTCTATGAAAAAAGCAAAATGAAAAGAGAGAAATGAACAACAAGAAGGCATGTCCCATTATTTCAAGACAAATGGGGAGTAGCAACATAACTAGGCACGAAGCTGCAATTTTATTTATTTGTCAAACTTATATCGCCTCCTTCCTTCCCTCGGCGACCCAAGGCAGCTCACATCAGTATAAAACAACCTTAAAACCAAGTTAAAACCATAAAAATACTTAAAATGTCCACACAGACAAACACCCCTAACCCCTTCTTAAAACCCCTTCTTACCACCACCACCCCCGTCTGGGCTAGATTAGCTAGCAGGGCTGAGATATAGAGCCAGATGCCCCCCACGTCCGCTGGCACATCTGCGGTCCACCGCCCTCGTAGGATGGGTCAAACGCCTTGGGGCGATGCCGTCTCTTAGGTATCCTGGTCCACTACCATGAAGGGCTTACTATAGTGCAAAGCAAAGTTTGCATTGCTACTGAAGTTGCAAACCACAAAAGGCCCAGTCTTATTGTGCAAAGATATAACTGACTCATCAATGCAATTTTATTTAGAAACTACCCTCCTCTTTTAGCTGGCAAGACAAGTCAGCCTGGTCTGTATTATCTTGTCTCATTTCTGCAGAAGAAAGATAAGAGATAGCAACAGGGTTTAAATTGGGCACAAATGTATGAAGCATTAAAGCATAGGCATAATGGAGGGTTAGGCCAAATTTACTTGACATAATAGCTAATGTGGGGAAGTGTCAGTTGTGTCTCACATGAGGCAGATACTTAAACATGAATTTGTCTTTACTCTGTGTTCTGCATCAAAGGTTCTACTGCATCTTCCACTGTGACTACAGCTTAGAAAAGTTTCTATTTTTTAATTTAATTGGTAGTCAGTTCCCAAGCTGGTGAAAGGGCTCTGAGAGATTTTGTTCTTGACAAAATATGTTTCCTAAACTTTGGTCATTCTCATTGAATTGTTATGTTTGTTGAAAACTGCTTGTTGATAGGGGAAGTGACAGTCTTAATGTTAAAAGTATTTTTCAAAATACTTAAGCACACCCACCCACCCCCGGAAGATTGACCTGGTGCTGGCCAATACTAAATGTTTTACAACAGATGAAATAATAATGGAATGAAACAGTAACTGATTTAACCATGTTATTTGATCCTGCAAAACACCTTAAAAATAAGATAAACTTTTATGTGCTAGACCAGGGATTCTCAACCTGCAGCCCATGGGCTGGATGTGGCCCACAGCACCATTTTATGTGCCCCCCTCACCGCCTCCACCACACCATGAAGTGCCATGTGGTGGAGGAAGGGCAAAATGGTCATCCGGCCCCCAAAGTTGTCTGAGGGAGTGTGACACAGCCCCCGACTTAAAAAGATTGAGAATTCCTGTGCTAGACAGAAGAACCAGATGATGGGGAAGCTATCCTACATTTGACAAAGCTATGACTGAACATAAGAAAATACTGAAACTTGCTTTAAGAATTTAACATAAAGACTTTAGAACATGGTGGATCACTTTGATGTTCCAAGATTGATACACGGTAGGCAGCATTCAGTGGGCCAAACACATCTTTATTGCAAGGTATGCAATATGAACATGAGGTAATGGCGGAGACACAGCTCCTTATATATGCTTATAGTACATTTGAATTTCGCCCTACGGGCGCCTATTGGTTGCGGTATCAGTGATGTCATTGTGACGTACTGAATATCTTACAAGGTTTACCTGTGGTGGGAATGTTTCCTGCGGGTTCCGCGGGCACAATTGGCACATACGGCCCCTGGCAGAGGTTACACCAGTTGAGAAAGCTCCTGGCCACTGGCCCCTGCCAGTATGGAATTTGGGGAGCGGATTAATAATCATAGGATTGATTCACCCACATCTGACCTGACCGGCAGTTCTGCTGAGGGAAGCTAAATCACTAACTCCCGTTAGGCATTAGGCAATTACTCACTTGCAGATGAGCCCAAGCTTTAGTGCAAATAGTGGCCATGTTTACTCTTGGGCAAGCCAGGAACAATGGTTTTCCCCTGTCAGTATTTGCCTTAGTTAATTAACTTCCCGAAGAGAAGTTCCCAATTAACCCGGGTAAATGGGTGATGTGATTTTCTGTCAGATGACGATTCTATCACACGCTGCCTTGAATTCCTATATATGATGATGCTTTTCCCTCAATAAACCACTGGTCTTCGCCCCATCTTGCCTCATGTCGTTACTCGACCAGTCTCCTCCGGGACCTCAAGGGCCGCTTCACAGCCCCAATCCAACAGTTTCCTGCGTTACTCGGTGATTGGGTGATCTGAACCATGTGGGCTGAGCTCTGCAGATGCCTCTAGTGGAAGCTGAATCGCTAGCAAGAACAGCTGAGTTACATTGTAATCTCAGGGACTCATTCAGAGTTCATTTGGATACAAGGTTACTTAGAAGACAAGGTTACATTTCTTAAAGGCACAAGTTCCATACACAACAATCACACTGAAGGCCTATCTAGTATTCTGTTTTTAACTAAGCTAAATTAGGTGGGTTACAGCAATTTGTTTCCACTTTAATTGCCATAACTTCATCCTTTAGAATCCTGTGATCAATTGTTTGCTGAGATATTCTCACCTGTAATTAAAAGGCACACACTAGAGTTTTAGGGTTTTTCTTAACAGAAACTACAAATCCTGGGATTCCATTCAGGGCCATAGCCATCTCCCCCCCCCCGGGGGGGGACACGGATGGGTGAAAACCCTCATGAGCTAACAGCCCACCCCTCTAACTCACCCAGGCATGTCAATGTTATATATGTGAGTGTGACATTGTTGCCACTCCTGGGAAAAAATATTCTACTGAAAATTGTTTCACACACCCCCCAGACCCCCAATATATATGTATATGAAAAATCCTGGCTACAGCCCAGATTCCATATAACAGAGCTCTGGATGTTAAAGTGGAATCAAACTGCTATAACTGTGAAGTGTAGATGCCTACGGGGATCACAAAAGCAGAATGTGAGCATGATAGAACCTTCGTACTCATATTCTCCAACAATTGGTAATATCAGATATAGTGGTTTGGGGTAATACCTTGTCATAATGAGCAACATCCATTGTTTGTCTTATCCTCCATTGCACTTTATAAGTCCCCAAACATATATTAACAGAATAAATGACATAATAAAACAAAATCAATCAAAGACCCCCTCTCAAATGCACACTATGTGAATTATTGGCTATTTTATTTCCCGTATGTCTGTTTTACCTGCTGTGGTGGAGCCAGGTAACTGTAATGCATGGGAAGCATGTAATCTGAACATTACAGGAGTTAAATTTAATTTGAACATTATATGATTTATTGAAGGTATTAAATCCTATTCCCGAAATGGATTCTGCACCCTGGATAGCTGTTTAATGTTCAGACTAAAAACCTACAGTAGAATGGAAATACCAATCACCTCTGTTAGCAGGATATTCTCCTCAAAGGCCCTATTGGGCTACCTTTTGCAGTTGTTATCACATCTTCTGCCCTATATTTGTTAGGTGAATATCTCAGGTGAAGCTTTTTAATGGCAGTACTTTAGTTGTTGAGTCTTCTCTGAAGGTGATTTGACTTGTCCTGCCTTTGAATGTTTCGAGATAGGCAACTGAGATAGTTATTTATTGTAAAGTCTGATAAGGGTCTTTGCAGGCGCACCCCCCCAAAGAAAGACTCAGACACCGGTATATGGATAAAGGCATTGGGCCACTTTTATTGAATAATGCCCTAGTCCGAATTATAACTTTCAATTGGTGTATTCATCCAATTGTAATTCTTAAGGCAAGCAGGCCGCAGTAACACTGGTAAGGTTCCTCCCAAAATGCCAATGATAATTGGCTACAGTGTAACTATTTGTATCAATTTGTTTGTTGACACAAACAAATTGTTGACCGGAGTCAATAAACTATCTACTGACCCCACCCTATGACGTGTATCCGTTAAATCACAAGGTGATGCATGCTGTTAAGCTCCTGCCATCACCCCTTGCCTGGTTCGTCGTTGACCAGCCAAAGCTATTACACCTGTACCTGTCTAAGTGTTGGCCAGTCAATTGCGAACCTGCCGGATACCTATGGGTCATAAATCTTTACCTTACCAGTGCTACCCGCCACACGGGGAGGCTTCAATAAAGACTCACCGCCCCCCCCCCCCGACCGTCAGCTCGGTCACCAGGCCTGCTTGCAAATCTTCCAGAAAGAGGTTCATACCTCTAGCCGACAGGTGGACCCCATCCCCTGCATAGAGATCGTAATTTTGCAAACTAATCGTGGGTGCCAGATGACCATCCCCAAACCCTTGTCTGACAAGAACCGGGCAACCGCCCTGTTCACCGAGCGGTGAGCGCGGTCAAGGGCACGGAGGTCAATACCTCCCCTGTAAGTATGTCGCGGCACAATGTCCGACCATAGCAGCCTTGTGGACGGCCACACATAATGCAAATAGGCTAGGTCACTGCAGATCGTGAATTTTAAGGAAAGGCCAGTGACCTGGGCCAGGTCATTGCCCCTGAGGTGCAGTACAAGGACATCAGGCGGTTCAGCATCCCTGATGGAAAACAGGAATGGCAACAGTTCCCGCCATCTCATTCTGCGCTTACTGTACCAACGTATACGTGCGGCTGCACGTAGTCCAAGCTGGGGTCCCCACTCTGTCGCCGCAGCATACTGCGCTGCCCAGTGCACGTAACTGTGGCCCACCAACCATACTGCCACCGGTGTGCGGGGACACACAGGGTCTGTAAAAGAAGAAAAGAGAATAATGACTTAACTGGTACTCATACCTGAAGTGGGTGAATGTACAATGCAAAACACATGGATCCCCATCTCCCCATCCGGCGTATATTAGCCTCAGAGTACCCAAATGCAGCCGCAGTTGATGCAGCACCTATCCTAAATGAATGGGTAACAAGCCCTGGGGAGGCCAACACTGGTTAGTGCCATACCGGTCACCTTCCAAAATTGGAATTTAGTTAGGGGAGACCCATCCTGGTGGCAGAAAAACGGGCCAGGGTGCGCGCCACGCACTGCCAGAAACTCCTGTAGGGCACCAACCGGACAGATGTCTGCAATGGAACATCGTAGCAGTCTAACTCCACTGCCTACGCCGTGCTGATCAACCTTTGAGGACCGTATCCTCAACTGAGGCCACTCATTAGTGACATAGACATCGTCGAGTTTCAGTGCCCTACGAGTCGCATCCGCCTTAGACAGTGGTACCAACTCACTGATGCAGAGCGCTGCAAAGAAGGCCACCGTGGTAGCCGCATGAAAAAGAGCCACCTTGTACCTATCATAACACAAGTTATGCCAGCCTCGTGCAAGGTGGGTCAGGACCTCTGGTGAAATTGGGTGACGAGTGTCCGGGCGGTGGCCACGTTCCCGTGTCCACCCCTCCAACACATGACGTATGCGGAAATCATTCACGCAGTCAGCGAAGCCCCTCACTTTGGCCATGAATGCCAGTGCCGATAGCCTGGATGCCATAGTACGAGGAGCCAAACCCTGACTGTGAAGGTAAACCATAAATTGTAAAACCTGTTCGACTGGTATGGGCCACACTTCGGGCAACTGTAGTTGCCCACAAAAGGTTCTAAATTGTACCAAAGCATGTTGATACGCCTTACGCATGTGAGGTGCCAAAGACATGCCGATCGCCCGGTTCACCTCTCCTCGCCAAATGTCCAAACCTCGGCCAGGAGTGGCGAGGGGAATTCCTCTGCTTCCGGAGCCAAGGCACGGAACCGGGGATCTGCTGGTGGGATAAAGCATCAGCAATATCATTATTAATGCCTGGGACATGTCTGGCCTTAATCAGCACATTTAGGCGTAGGCTTCTTAACACAAATTGACGAACCAACGCCATAACCCTAGGCGATTTAGACGTCTGAGCGTTGACAATGTGCACCACTGCCGCATTGTCACACCAAAAATGGACCACTGAGTTGGCCCACTCCCCGCCCCATAACATCAAAGCTCCCAGGATGGGAAGGAACTCAAGGAAGGTAAGATCGTGGAGGCAATCCGTGCCAAGCCATGAGGGAGGCCATCGGCCGTAAGCCCACCTCCCCTCAAAATAAATCCCATACCCCAGGGAGATGGAGGCATCCGACTGTACTTGGAACCTAGGGCAGACCATAAGGTCTGATCTCCAGAAAGAGACCCCGTTAAAATCCCGTAGGAATGTGAGCCAAACCAAAAGGTCAGCCCACATGCCCCTGGTCAGTCGGACCCTATGGTGGCACTTTAACAGGCCAGTCATGGCGTCACATAGGCGCCGGGCAAATGCTCTGCCGGGTGTCACCACCCTGCAGGCGAAGTCAAGATGGCCATGAAGTACCTGCAGCTCACGAAGGGACACTTTACGTTTGGCCAGCAATGCCAAAATCATCGCGGAGATCCGGGTGACCTTATCCATGGGTAACCGGGATGCCTGTGCGACCGTGTCGATTTCAATACCTAGAAATGTGAGCTTAGTAGATGGGCCCTCGGTCTTTTCGGGCGCTGAGGGGACACCCAGTTCCCGCATTAGTGTCTGAAATGTAGTGAGGAGACGCGTGCACGTGTCCGAGCCCCCTTCACCCCCGAACAAAAAGTCATCGAGGTAATGGGCTACAGACCGAGACCCGGACCTGCAAACGAAGGCCCACTGAAGAAAAGTGCTAAAACGTTCGAATGCCAAACATGAAATAGAGCAGCCAAAAGGCATGGCCTTATCTACATAGAACTTCCCTTGGAATCTAAAACCCAATAGCTCAAAGTCCCCTGGGTGCACTGGCAGCAATCGGAATGCCGATTTAATGTCACATTTTGCCAGGAGGGCACCGGGACCACATGAGCGCACCATCCGTAGGGCCTGGTCAAACGACGTATACCTGACCGAACAAAGGTCATCAGGAATAGCATCATTGACAGAAGAACCCGCCGGGTACGATAGATGGTGGATTAAACGGAATTCACCCGGGGTCTTTTTAGGTACTAGCCCCAGAGGGGAGACCTTCAAGTTAGGAAAAGGTGGTTCGGAAAAGCGGCCCGCTACCCACCTAGCCTCTAGTTCTTTGGCAATACTCAGGGCAGCTACCTCCTCCTTACCCTTCAGGGAAATTAAATTGGGGGCATCTTGGGGTCCCCGAACCCCCTTGAACGGAATACGAAAGCCCCACTGGAAACCCTCCAGAAGGTACCTAGTGTCCTCCCTTCTTGGATAAGCTGAGAGCCATCGCTCCAGCATATACACATTAACTGGGGAGGGGGCCTTTTGAATGGCTAGCTCCGTCAGAGGAAGCCCTGACCACCCCCTGTCCGCCTCTACCTCTGCCCCGTGACCCACCAGCCCGCAGGCACGCGGAGGCGGCGTGAGGGCCAGTGCAAGAGGGACACTCATGTTTGAACCGACACTGTCGCTTATTGCACGCGCCATTAGCTGAGAAGCTCCAAAACAGCAAGCGGGCTGGAAACCCCTGCCCCGCCGGCTGGCGGGGAGCCTGTGTTGGAGCGGCTCGCTGCACAGCATGGCCACAATGGTACCTATCCCCAGGCGCCGGACGCGTGGGGGCCATGTACAAGAGCCACAATTTCTGGCAGGGCTCATCCCACCTCATCTCTGGGTGTAGGGCCACCCTCATTCTAAATTCCTCATCGTAAGCCAACCACGACGGGCCAGGGAAATCAACCATTGCCCTGTAAATATTGTCCAAGTATTGGACCATAGGAATGGCCAGATCAGGCCGGGCCCTCAGGTATACCGCTATATAAATAAGATATGCCGGCAACCAGTTGGCCCAAGTGCGCGGTGGCTTACGACGACGGGACAGCTCTTTGTCTCTGTTGTCCTGTCCCTCTCTCTCTTCCTTAGTGGGCTCATGGTTCAATAGGGAGAATATATCCACGTACTCCCCTCGCCAAATCTTATCCCTCGTGACCTGTGACAAATGATCACCCAGGGGCAAGGAATAACCAGCCGTCGGCAAAGCCATCATCAGCACATTCTGTATAGGGGGCATACGCAGTGGGACCTGGACAGCCCCTGCGATGCTCGGCACTGCCCCAGGGGTGGACACCCCCACCCTTAATGAGGGACCATTTTGAAGTAATGGGATACTGGGATAGGATGGCAACTGCTGCCCACTCGCATCAACTTGACGAGGCCAGGGCCACTGAACCCCCCCAATGTAAGTGGGCTGTGGTGGTGGTGCACTAAATTGAACCTGATATTCACTAGTTGCACCCCCGTGAGCCGCCCCCACCGGGGGTTCCAGCCCACGGCGGGCGTCGGAGCTCACGACTGGAATTGAGCTCTGGGACCACCCCTGACTGCTCCCAGCCTGGACATCAGGTCGAACGGGGAGCTGCGAGACACCAGCTGGGGCCGGCCGGACCGTCTCAAGCAGCTCGACCCGGTTGGCCACCCGCTGAAGCGTTGCGGCCGGCAAGGTAGCCGGGGCCTACAAAGGGGCCCCTGCTGAAGAAAGCATAGCGCCCCCCTCCGAAGGAGGCTGTGCAATGCCCAAGGATGCTTCCAGCACTGCTATCCATGCTAACAGAGCATCCACTGCCCCAGAGCCCCCAGTATAAAGCGGGCCGGGTGGGCCGGACGGCCCACTAGGCAGTTGAGGAAAAGGCAACCCAAAAGGAGAGCCAGGGCCAGAATAGGGCCATGCCTAAAACTCTGGCCCATGGGGGGCCGGAGGAGCAGTGGTTGGACACCCGCACCAGGCCCCCCCCCGGGCAACTCTGTCCCATGCCCAGCAAAGGCGGGCTGAGGGCCGAAGCCCCAGAGGGGCCGGCCTGTAGCTGACCAGCTACCAAGCTGGAACCCGGCTGCCAAGTGGTAGCCTGACCAGCCCCACTGGTACCAGTGGGCAAGGCTGGCACATTGCCCTGCCGTGGGGGCGCAGCCCTGGTCCTCCGACCCAAAGGCTGGCCCCCATCCGATGCAGGGCCGGTAAAAGTTCTTCCCCTCGGCCGGGGATTTAGCGCCGGGGCCTTTCGCTTGGGAGCCATGACTCCCTAGGAGAAGAAAGTCGCTGAAGGATCCCTATCCAGGGATCGAACTCCTAGCGTGTAAGTATCGCGGTAGCCAAGAAGCTATCTGAAAAGGCTCCGAGTACTGTAATCCTCCTTTCCCAGCCGGGAAACGAACGGCAAGGCTCTATAGCCTAAGACTCAAGAGAAAAAGCGATGGAGAAAACTTCTCTCCGTCGCTATTCTAAAATGGCAGCTCGGCTGCCTCATGGCCACCCCTTTTATAGAGGGGTGGCCACACCCCCTAACTCACCCGGATGTCTGAGTCTGGGTGGGGGGGCCGCAAAGAGCGTGGCGGCCATTTTGGCGCCGCGCTTTCAATATCCAACAAAGATTTAGTGCAGGAGGACAGTTAGTATGTCAAGTTCAGCTAATTTTTCTACATTTGCAGACAGAGGTAAATTTGATTTTGTGGTCTCTAGCTTTTCTACAACTTGTGCAGTAAATTGAGCAATCAGTCCTGCCACTGACTGTGCAGTTTGAGACTGCACATAATTAGTATTATTAATTATTACACCCAGTCTAACCATGTTATTCTGCTATGGTAATAGAGTATACCATACTGCCAGTGACTCAATGCTCATCATCAGGCAATGGTTAACTAACCTGACAACTCTGAGGAATAATGGCCTTGGGTAGCAAAGTCCACAGGGAAGAGTGATGGTCCCCAAGTAGAGTAAATCCCACTTGAATCCATTTTGATGGAGGACAGCAGTTTCATCAATACTGGCCTGGGGATGATGAGAAGTTTGTGTGCCAAAAGGGCTCAGGACCAGAAAGGGACTCGTGGAACTGGAACAGTAGTACGGGTGTCATGCTGCGATGCAGAAGGCATATGGAAGGCCACTGCATTATATTCACAGGGCAACATTGGCTGGCATGGGGTGGGGGGTGGGGTGGGGTGGGGGTGGGGGTTGTCCTCTTTAGAATGTAAATGAGAAGTCAGAAAATAGAATCTAAAGCAGGGGTGACCAAACTTTTTGGGCTGTGGGCCGGTCATGTGGGTCAGTTGGCTGGTCACGTGGTTCAGCGGGCTGATCACATGGTCCCTCCCACCAGAAGTGGAAGTAAAATGGACCTTGCAATTTGTTTTGCAACAGGATGAGATAGATTTTAGGCTGCCATAATTCTCTTCTTAAACCAGGGTGCCCAAACTATGGCCTTTGGGCCAGATCTGGGCTATGGGCCATCGTTTAGGCACCCCTGATCTATATACTTAACTAATGTCCATCCTGTTATTACTCCAAAGAATTGGAAATACTATATTCCTCCCTTTCATTTTATTATCTCACAAACTGTGTACAGTAGGTTAGGCTGAGTGAGAGTGACCAGTCTGAGATCACTAAATGAGTTGCATGAAGGAAAATCCTATGCATAGAAGCACAATAGGAAGATACTGAGTTAGAGTCTTCTCCCTGATCTGTAGCTGCATCTATCAAGGGCATTCCTCCATAGTGGAGAAATTCATTCATGTGATTTGCCATATTTGGTCATATACAGTGGTGGCCAACTTACAGGCAATGGGCTGGCCCTGGCCCATGGCACCATTTCATGTGGCCCACTGCCCTCATCACTACTGGAAGCAGAAGTGTTTTTACTGCCACAAAATGCACCCACGCATGTGTAAATGCACCAACGCCCTGTCATAAATGTGTTTATGACAGCCACGGATGCATTTTACAGCAACGTTTATGGTGGGAGGAACCACATGACTGGCCCGCACAGCTGTACAGGGGGTGCGGTCCAGGCTGTGGTGCAAAAAGGTTGGGAATCTCTGGTACTGTATTATAGAATGCAGTCTCAAATCAGGTTCTGAACTTATTTACGGGAGAACATTGCTCCAAGAAGCAATTATAAATATTCATTCCAAATTCACCCGAAATGTAATTTGTTGTCTCATCTGAAAAGCTGAAGAAAAGGGCAGTGAAGAGCTAGCTATATCTGTACTCCAGATAAACATATTTTGAAGGAAACTGAGACAAATTTAAACTGCTGATTCAATCAATGTGCTCCATGAGGGAACTAATAAACAGGAAACAGGGTGTGTGCAGATCATAGGAAATGGGAGAGGGTAAAATGGAAATAGAAAGGGACAAAAAGGACAAAAAATAAACTTCAAGTATGAGCATTTCTAGACTGTCTTGGAACTGGATAAAAGGTGGGGATAATTTTTTAAAGGCCAGTCAAAAAGCACTTTGTTTTACAAGATTGAGAATATATGAAATATTCAAGCCTGTAGTGGTGTGGTTGCCAAAAATGGTCTTTGGGGCCTCTCTCACTCAGAAATGAGTTGCCATCTCACTAATCCCACATATATTGGAATCCTTATTTTTCCAAATAAAATGAAAGATAAATGGTGCATCCTTCCTATTAAGACTTAAATCTGTATTTCTACATTGCTTTATTGTTTTTTTTTAAAATCTGATGTCTGTTTTTAATAACTTGGTGTTCTCTGTGATTTTCATGCAACTATAAAGGGAAAATACAGTACCTTTGAGGAACATGATGGAATATTTTTATGGACTTAATTTTCTTTTGCTTGAAGTTAAAATGTACAGCTAAAGGATAATTGCTGACAGAACAATCAGCATCTCATAAACAAATGTTTACCAAAGAAACTGGGTGAATGTTTGTTTACTTGTGTCAAAATGAGGGTGGGGTTTGGAAGAGGAAAAAAATGTTCTCAATGCAAGGGGTTAAACATCATCTCTTTTTCTCTACTTCTGTGACTGCTCTTCATTTTACAATATTACTGTTGGGTGGAGAGTCCCTATGTGCATTTACAATTTACATACCTTCTATTACAGAGAAATTGTGGCAACTATATCTAATCATATGAATGGCCTTCAGAACTAATCTTCATGCCCTTACAACACCTTCCAGGACTTCTGGTTTCATCCTTTAACAACCTGCAAAGAAGAAAAATTACTGTGTTGCATAAAAGTTTACGTACTATTAATCTGTTTCCTCTGTGGGGGCTTAACATCAATAAAGTAGGTGGTTCACTCAGTTTGGTTGAGAGATGGATGGAAAGAGGTTGGTACAATAACTGTGCAGGAAAGGATTGGTGGACTAGATCAAATTAAACTTAAAGAAAAAGACTCTTGCCAATCTTTGTGCTTTGTACACCTATAGTGAAGTAGGTGATTCACTCAGTTTGGTTGATAGATGGATGGAAAGAGGTTGGTACAATAACGGTGGAGGAAAGGACTGGTGGACTAAATCAAATCCAGCTTAATGAAAAAGACTCTTGCCAATCCTTTTGTTTTGTACGGTGCTAGAGTCAACAGCTCTGAAACAGAGATTACTGACATTGTCTGATCTCATATGCTCAGGTATCCAGGAGCCCTTAGGCAGGGAAACAATCATTTTCCTCCAGGTAGTGCAATTTATGTTTCTCTCCCAGAGCTAACTTCCTGTAAGTCGGACAGAGTAGGAAAATATCCCAGATGGATGGGATATAAATTTAATAAATAAATAAATTAAAAAATAAATAAATTCTTGACAGTGATATGGAGTAAATGCCCTGGTTAAGATTTGGGGTAGCTGATAACAGTTTCCTCAACATAACATGTGAGGGATTCCTTTTTGCCAGTGCTATTTTCCACTTGGTCCCTCCTATAACTTTCAGTTTCCTCTCCTCATACTTCCTTAAACTTACCTTAACTTAAACTTTTACAAAGCAGTTTTAGGGAAGGACTGCTGAGGCTAGACCACCCACATTTGAATACCACCTCGCCAGTGTACATAGAATGTGATTTCAAGTAAAAATGTATAATATGTATACAATATTTTATTACAATATTTTGCTATTCATTCATACCTGTCAAACGCAGCTCCGGACAATACAGGATCTGCACAGAACCATTCTGCGCAAGTCCATTCTACGCATGCATAGAAGCCTTCTATGCATGCGTAGAAGCCTTCTATGCATCCCCTTCTGCACAGAACCCTTCTACGCATGCGTAGAAGGGTTCTACGCATGCATAGAAAGGACCTGCACAGAAGGGATGTGCAGTAACTATGTTTCCCCCACAGCCAAATTACGGGTAGCAGCGGCTCCGGGCGGAAAATGAAGAAAAGCGGTGCAAAAATATGGGGTAATCCTGGCCATTACGGGGTACTTGACAGGTATGATTACAATATCCTGCAAAACAAGAAGGGCTCATAAACTGATCTGGCCAATGGATGCTCTCCATCTGGCTGTCAAAGGCATCCTCCCAAGTCTCTCTATCCTGGAGGAGAGGAAACCCTCCTGTTATTTCCTATCAATTTTCAGAAATAATGGAGGAGTTTTCTGCTTGGCTTCCTAATAGGTGACCTGCCTATTAAGTGCTTTGTACATCCTGCATTCTCTCTAAATGTGGAAGTTGCAGCCCATGCTCCTGCTCATACGGTTTTGCTATATGCAAGGATTCCCAATCTGTACTGAGGAATATAAATTCCCTCACTGAAATATGGTTTGAAAAACCTCAGCCTGATTTTGGCCTGAAACTGGATGGCAGACTGTATCAAGGTTGTTGGGATATGATTGAGCTCCACACCATGAAAACAAACAAAAAACCAGTATTTCCTGTAAAACTAAAATCTATTGAATTTCAGACACCTTGTTAGTAAGAAAGCAGTTTTGTTCATGTCAGTCTTGGCACCCTTCAGACATGTTGGAATACAACTCCCATCATGAGAGAGTTAGTGCAACAGTGACAGTTTTAGTTGAAAGCTGATTCTTACTTGACATTGTATTCAGGTAGCATTTCCACACTTTAAGGACTATTGCCAGGCTGTTATTCTCCAGTTCCATTCAATTAACATTGATGCATATGCATAAAAATTCTTTGCTTTGGTCTAATTGTATTAACTACTATGGAAGACTGATAGGTAGCACTTTCTATGCTACTTTTTAAACCCTTGTGTGAAACCATCAACAGCCTAGTAAGGAACCACATTTGTCTCATTTTTAAAATGTTATTAGTAATTTAATGGAAGAGACAGCAGATGACAATCAGCAGTAGGTGCCAAAAAGTGTCTGATTTTGGGAGTGGTTGGGAAATGTACTTTGATACCTTTGTTCATCTTCATACAGTACAGTAATACCTCATACAAAGTCCGCTTCATACAACATCGGATTCATACAACATCGCCTAATTCCTTGAAAAAAGTTGCCTCATACAAAGTTATGTGACTTTGTATGAGGCATTGGGTTTTTCCCAGGTTGCATTGTGCCTGGGCAGTATAAAAGGCAGGACACATGTCCTGCATTGCTCTTGTGGGTTTTGCATGAGGCGAAGAGTGTTTAGGAGTGGTTTTGAGCGCGATTTTGGATTTTTCGAATTTTTTTCGTCAGAATTTTTAGAAGCATTCCTGGGATTTTTGCAGCATTCTTCAGGTTCTTGGACAATCAGGGTTGTTTGACATGTTTTTGTAATGTATTTAGCCTTTAGACAATGCTTTCTTAAAGTTCTGTCAGTTTCCTGTCTATTTCCTTGACTTTGCCCTGAAGTCTGTGCTATTACAGTACAATGTATCTCTATGGAAATGATGTTGTACGAGGCATCACGGCTAGGATTTTGCATGCCTCATACAAAGTCCAAATCCGTATAAAGTCCAAACTTGTGGAACCAAGTTTGGACGTTGTATGAGGTATCACTGTACTTTGCTTTCCTTGTGTTTGGTGAATTCACATAGCATAAAATTAGAACAAAGTGGGACCAATATTTGTCCATAGAAAATCAAACTCTGGATTTCCCCACCCTCTGTAGTTTCTGGATAGCAATAAGATGTCTGTACTTACTAAATTCTTAGAGTCTTTGGCACCAGGAGAAATTATGAGTGCTGGTTAAGTCATTAAAATGTCTACTGTTTTATTGAACAGGACTACAGACATTTGCACATGCTCTGCAGAAGACAATACTCACAAAAATTCCCCATTCTTTTGCTGATATGTCACACATCCAGATGAATCTTTCTAAGGTTTTAGGACAATGTTATGTATGTATGCATGTTCATTATACTGTAAGGCAAGATTGTAACCACTCCAGATACAAACGATATCAGCTGTAAGGGAACGCGAGCAGACAGCCTATAGAGGGCAGCTGCGAGCGTTCACTCTCACATGGTTCACATTGCTCAATCACGGACAGCCGCGGGAAAACCTTCCCCGCATTCAGCAGCTGAAGAAAGACCTGCATTCAGCAGCAGGAATGGAGGCGTGCCTGGGCGAGGCCACGCCGGTAGCAACCAATCAGCTACCGTGCTACAAGATTCAAATATAGAGAGCTACTGTATATATTGAGATGTATCACCGCCATTACCTCATGCTTAACTGGAACCTCATGCAATAAACCTGTGTTAAACCAACCTTTCGGTTGTCCGGTCGTCTTTGGTCCCATACACTAAACTGGCGACGAAGGTGGGATATGGCTGCCCACGGGACCAAGACATGCGCCGGCTACGAGATCAGGAAGCCGGGAGACTTGGAGCTGTTTGAGATAGACTTCAACGCTGCGCTGGTGGAGCTCGAAGTCTCCGACGAGGCCAAAAAGAGGGCCATCTTCGTCCGCATGCTCGGACAAGAAACCAAGAGGACTTTGGTGGACCTGATCGCGCCGAGGAAGGTGGGCGACCTCAAGGCCACAGAGCTCCTGGCGGCGCTGCGCGCCCATCTCCGGCCGGCAATAGCGATGTTCCCCGCTCGGAGCGCGTTCTGGAGGCGAGTCCAGGCACCCGGAGAATCGGTCGATGAGTTCGCCGCGGCCCTGCGGTTGGCCGCCGGCCCATGCAAGTGGGAACTCCCCGACGTCACCCTCCGGGACTGCCTGCTCTGCGGTCTGAGGGACACAGAGACTCAGCGCGCGCTGATGAAAAGGGAGCCGCCTCCCACGTGGCAACAAGTCCTCGACGCGGCACAGGCCGCAGAGGCCACGTCGGCCGGGGTGCATGAACTTCAGGACTGGCGCCTGAAGACCGCCAAGGCAGAGAGTTCGGTGCGCGCGGCCCAGCGGACTTCGAACTCGTCTGCAGAGAGCAGCGACGACGAGGACGTCCGGAGGGTCCAGAGAGAGGGCCGGCGCTGCGATGGCTGCGGCGCCGCCCACGCCCGCACCAAATGCCCATTCCGCAAGGCCGAGTGCCACAACTGCGGCCGGCGCGGGCACATCGCCAAGGTCTGCCGGAAACGATGCGAGGCCACCCGGAGTTCTCCAGACCGCTCGGCGAGGCAGGACCGCACCACAAGGCAGGACCGCACCACGAGGCCGAAGGACGGCACCCGGACCACGAGGACGCGGGACGGAGTAGGGCGAGTCTCCGACGACAGCGAGGACGACGCGCCGGTTTGCAGCGTTTCCACGGAGCACCCCCGTTACTTCGTTGAGGTAGTAATACAAGGGGCCCCTGTTAGAATGGAGGTGGACTCGGGTTCTTCATACTCCATTATTTCCCAGGGGGAGTTCATGAAAATCGCCCCCCGCGTGCGGCCCAAGCTCAAGGCGTTGAGGGCCACGCTGAAGGACGTGCAAGGGAACCGCATCCCAGTGTTGGGGGTTGGGAAGTTCCAGGTCCAGTTCAAAAAATACACCGCAACGCTTCCCTTAGTCGTCCTCAAGGGGGGTAAATGCAGCCTCCTCGGGACTCAATGGTTCCAGCCCCTGGGGTTGTTCATTGGGGGGGTGCACGCCGTGGGAGCACACGCCGCCGGGACTGATCCAATACAGAGCGTGTGCGACGCGCACCCCGAGGTTTTTAAAAAGGGGCTAGGAAAATTCAAGGGCCCCCCAGTGACTTTCGACCTGGACCCTGGAGTGCGTCCAATCAGACTTAAACCGCGCAGAGTGCCTTTCGCACTAAAGGACAAAATAGAGGCGGAATTGGACAAATTAGTGGGCCAGGGGATTCTTGTTCCTGTTGATTCTGCGGAGTGGGAAACTCCAATTGTAACAGCGCTCAAGGCCAACGGGGAAGTCCGAATATGCGCTGATTACAAGTGCACCATCAATAAGGCGATCCGCCCTAATGCGTATCCGGTGCCGGTAGTCAGCCACTTGTTGGCCAGGTTACACGGGGGGAGGTGTTTCGCCAAACTCGACCTGGCCCAAGCCTACCAGCAACTCCCGGTGACCCCCGCCGCAGCTGCTGCACAAACAATAGTCACCCACAAAGGGGCGTTCCAGGTTTCGCGCCTCCAATTCGGCGTGAATTCGGCGCCCGGGATTTTCCAGTCATTGGTGGAACGCCTCCTGAAGGGGTTGGAGGGGGTGTTACCCTATTTTGATGACGTATTAATTACAGGGGGGAGCCGGGCCGAATTAGCAACAAGGTTGGGAAAGGTCCTGACAATATTCGAAAAGGCGGGGTTGAGGTTGCGGAAAGACAAATGCGTCTTCTTCGCTACAGAGGTTGAGTTCCTAGGGTTCCGTGTTACTCCCGAGGGAATTAGGCCGGCCCAATCCAAGGTAGCCGCCATCAAAAAGGCCCCTCGCCCCACCTCCAAGCCCGAGTTGCAGTCGTTCCTCGGACTGCTCAACTTCTACCACTCCTTCCTCCCGCGGAAGGCAGCCGTGGCAGAACCGCTACACAAATTGTTAAAAAAGGACGAGGCATGGAAGTGGGGCGACGACCAGGAAAAGGCTTTCAATGACCTGAAGCGACTCCTGGCATCAGATGCTGTACTGACCCACTTCAATCCCAAACGCCCGGTGGTCCTGATATGCGATGCATCCCCGGTGGGGGTAGGGGCGGTGCTTTGCCACGTGCTGGAGAACGGTAGGGAGGCCCCGATAGCGTTCTACTCTAGATCCCTGTCCCAAGCGGAGAGGAATTATGCTCAGACAGACAGGGAGGCGCTAGCAATAATTGCGGGGACCAAGAAATTTCATGATTTCGTGTACGGCCGCCCCTTCACCATAGTGACTGACCACAAGCCGTTGCTGGGCATCTTCACCGCAGACAAGCCCACACCCCAGATCCTGTCCCCGAGAATGCTCAGATGGGCCATTTTTCTCAACGCGTATCAGCACGCGTTGGTATACCGGCCCGGGAGGGAAATAAGCCATGCCGACGCTCTGTCGAGGTCCCCCATTCCCCGGGATTGCTGCCACGTGGGCGGAGTAGAGAGGGACCACCAGGTCTTAATGATAGAGGTCCTAGACTCCCCTCCAGTAGTACCGGCCGAAATCGCCAAAGCGACAGGCAAGGACAAAGCGCTGGCCACAGTTTGCTCCTGGGTGCAGAAAGGGTGGCCCGTGTCTTCCCCAGCAGCGGAATTCGACACATTTTTCAAAAAGAGATTGGAGTTGTCCCTGGAGAGGGGTTGCCTCTTGTGGGGACAGCGGGTAGTGATCCCCACGTCTCTCAGGCCGAGGGTGCTTAAACTGCTGCACGTCAGCCACCCGGGGATCGTACGCTCTAAGGCACTAGCCCGCAGTTATTTTTGGTGGCCCCAGTTAGACGCCGACATCGAACACATGGTCGGCACTTGCGAGGCGTGCCAAAGCTCTAGGCCAGAAGAGGCTCGCTCGCCACCTAGGGAATGGGACGCTGCGAGGGGACCCTGGTCCCGAGTTCACGTAGACTTTGCTGGCCCATTCAGGGGAACGCTTTTCCTCCTCGTGGTGGACGCGTTCTCTAAGTGGTTGGAGGTCATTCCAGTCTCGAGCACCTCCTCGACCACAACCATTAAACAGTTAAGGAGGGTCTTTTCCACGTTCGGTTTACCCGACACCCTCGTCAGCGATAACGCTAGCTGTTTCACGTCCGCCGAGTTCAGGGCATTCATGGAACGCAACGCCATTCGGCACGTCACCTCCGCCCCCTTTCACCCGGCCACCAATGGCCAAGTAGAGCGCCTCGTGCGCACCACGAAAGACGCGCTACTGCGCATGGGTCCCGGAGACCTCGACCTGAAATTGTGCCAATTCCTGCTGAGATACAGGGTCACCCCCTTAGCGTCAGGGTACTCCCCCGCAGAGCTGTTGATGCGCAGGAAGCTGGCCACGGGGATATCCAAGCTAGACCCCACGAGAGTAGAGGACAAGGGGCGGAACATAGGGGTGGAACCCACAAAGAGTTTCAGCATAGGCGCCCCAGTACATTGCAGGAATTACGCCAGCGCGGGGCCAGCCTGGGTGCCGGGCACCGTAGTAGATCAAACCGGCCCCGTCTCATACCGCGTGGAGACCAGTACAGGTTTCCTGTGGAGGCGACACGTGGACCAACTCAGGCGTAGGGTCCCCGGAGACCAAGACGAGGATGAGGCCAGCATTGATTCAGCGTTAGGGTACTCCCCCACCCGTTTAGCCCAAGGGGGAGGAAAAGGGGAGCATGGGTCCCCACCAAGGGGGGAGGAAAGGGAATCGATCCACGGAAATCTTTTGCGGGAGTCCCCGCCAGAGAGGAGGAGCCCCGGGTTGCGGGAGTCCCCGTCAGAAAGGAGGAGCCCCAACCACACTCATACCCCGCGGAAGCCGCGGAAGTCCCCCCGAGGCTCAGAAGCCCATAGAGGTTTAGACGTTGATTTACAGTACCAGGGGGAGTTAGCGGAGTGGTCCCCCACCCGTCCTAGCGAAAAGAGGGGTTTCAGTTCAGCCCCTGGTACCTCCAGTCCCAGTAGCCCCTGTGAGTTAGAATGCAATATAGCGCCCATGTTCCGGAGACCGACACCTCCAAGACCGGAGGCATCAGCGAGTCCGCCCACCACCACAGTCTTAAGGTCCCCAGAGCAGGGATCAGAAGGTAGCCATTCCCCAAGGGCGACCTCATCGGTGCCGCGGTTCACACTAGGAGGGTCCCCGGGGTCCGAGGGCAATAGGCAGGGATTTACCTCCCAACTGTTCATCCCATTCCCTTCCCCAAGCGCAAGGCAGGCACGGACGCCCCACAGAGCCACTAACGAATCCCCGTTTCCCGTTGCAGGACAAGCTCCCGCGGAGTCAGGGATCACAGGCTCTCCAGAATTAGGGCAGGCGCAAGCACGCCCCAAGCGAACGTGCGGCAAGCCACAATGGTTGCGGGACTTCGTCCCATCCTAGGGGGGAGGGATGTTATGTATGTATGCATGTTCATTATACTGTAAGGCAAGATTGTAACCACTCCAGATACAAACGATATCAGCTGTAAGGGAACGCGAGCAGACAGCCTATAGAGGGCAGCTGCGAGCGTTCACTCTCACATGGTTCACATTGCTCAATCACGGACAGCCGCGGGAAAACCTTCCCCGCATTCAGCAGCTGAAGAAAGACCTGCATTCAGCAGCAGGAATGGAGGCGTGCCTGGGCGAGGCCACGCCGGTAGCAACCAATCAGCTACCGTGCTACAAGATTCAAATATAGAGAGCTACTGTATATATTGAGATGTATCACCGCCATTACCTCATGCTTAACTGGAACCTCATGCAATAAACCTGTGTTAAACCAACCTTTCGGTTGTCCGGTCGTCTTTGGTCCCATACACTAAAGACAATGAACTACTTCCAAGTTTCTGCTGCATTTGGCAGACAAATCAGCACAATTAAAGAAGCAACATAAGTGCTGAACAGTTCCACCATTGCACATTATGGGTCCCATTTGAAAGTGACAACAGGCTACAACTGAATCCTGGCAGACTGAATGGCTGTGGGTAAGGGACCCCACGTTATCCCAGGAGTTACTACCTTTGGTACTGGATGGGGCACTTTTGCCTCAGACAGACCCAGGGCATGATTTGGGGGTCTTCCTGGACTCATGACTCCTGCTCGAAGAGCAGGTGGCAGTCATGGCCAGAAGGACTTTCGCTCAACTTTGAGTGATTCACCAATTACGCCCGTCCTTGCTTTTGGTCACACATGCTCTGGTCACCACCAGACTAGATTATTGTAACACGCTCAAAATGGGGCTGCCCTTGATGACCATCTGGAGGCTGCAACTGGTGCAGAATGCGGCTGCCCACGTGGTGCTGGGATGTGGACACTATGCCCATGCCTCAGGAGCTGCATTGGCTGCTGGTGTACCTCCGGGTGCAAATCAAGGTGCTGGTGATTACCTTTAAAGCCCTACATGGTAGTGGACCAGGTTACTTAAGAGACCGCATTGCCACAAGGACATCTACCCGTCCCACCAGAGTAGACCGGAGGGGCTTTCTAATGGTGCCATTGGCTAGAGAGGCTTGGCTCTCTAGCACTAGAAGGAGGGCCTTTTCAGCTACTGCCCCAGTTCTATGGAACCTCCTACCGGCTGAGCTATGCCTCCAGGAAAGGCCTAAAAACTTGGCTGGCTACGCAGATCTGGGGTGCTGCTGGTGAAACACCCGCCCCCTCGCTGGCTTATATGAATCGCCATTCAGGTTTCAGCTTAATTTTAACCTACTGTGAATGTGGGAGGGTATTTTATGGCTTAAATGTTAAATGGTGTTCATGATTTTAATTGTTATAGGGATTTTTTTTTTACTTGAATGTTTTTATGGTTGTTTTGTAAGCCGCCCGGAGTCACCTCGGCGAGGGGGCGGTGATACAAATTGAATAAAATAAATAAATAAATTTACATCTCACTGAAGAATGATTTTTCACAGGGATTACATGATGGAAAGATGCCTCAAAATCATGTGCACATCTGTAGCAACTGATAAACCTGACTTTTTCTTCTTATTCTGTTGACTCATAGGTGTTTGCAATTAAGAAATTACAATGGGAAGAATCCGTAAAGAGTGAACCCAGGCCAAAGTGTGACTCATGAAAGCACCATACTGTAAAACATTAGGGACTGGGGCTCTCTGAGAGATATAAATAACTCCATTTGGGAGACCCTAGAAAGGAGTAGCTGATCTGATGGTTGGGAAGGAATGTGAATAGAGGAAGGAAGCTCAACAAACCACAGGGCCTTCTTGACTTCCTGTTTCACTAGTCTGAGTGTCTTTTTCTCATGATGTTTGTGCTAACTTTTAACTCAAAGTTAGAAATTTCTGAATACAGTATCTCCATCTGTATTCTGAATTCTGTAGCCCTATAGCACAAGTAACACTGAGCCTGTCTCTCCCACATTATTTATACAGTATATTGACATTTTGTGATTGTCATGGGGTAGAAGATATCAGCCAGAACTAGTAACTAAAAACACTTAGATCTCTTTTTTTGCCACATTTAGAGTTTTGAAATCTCAAGTTCTTTCTGTCCTGGATGTACATTTTGTGAATGTTGAAATTCTTCAAAAGTGAAATGAATTGAAATTGTTTTCTATTTTCAGTTGCTAGATTCAGTATGTGCAGTTGTCCTCACAGAGAGAACATCATGTTACACCTGCATGACATTTGGCTACTGAAGATAAGAATCTCTCTGGTGAGAAACAGTAGTAACGCTTATCCAGACTTAATTAAGCACTCAAAACCATAAGCCTAGATAGAGAAATATCTGGATTTCCCCCCACAATCTCCCCCTAATAAATATCAAGTTCTAAATATGAAGATATTTGTAAATGTCTTAAAAACTTATAAAAACAAATTGAAGTGAACTTTGTTTCAGATTAAGAGTGTGGAAAATTGACAAGTGCAAGAATTGGACTGAAACAGAGGAGCCTGTTAATCAGGGGTGCCCAAACTACGGCCCATGGGCTGCATTCAGCCCACATCACCCTAGCTGCTCCTGGAAATGGAGGTTAAACACGTCTGCACATGTTGCAGGTCCTCAGGTGTGAGAACATATTGCATTTCCTTTATCCTGTCAGCACCAGATGCTAGCACATAAACAATGGTTTTTTTGGTAGAGAAATGGGGTATGGTAACTAAAGGAAATGAGGTGAATCAAAATGATTAGAAATCTTCAAGGTCCTGAAAGTGGAGGGAAATAACTGGTTTGTGTAACGATTTGTTATTATGTATTTATTATATATTTATTATGTATTTATGTATTATATGTTTATTTTGTGTAGATAGATTAATGTTTATGTTATAAATATATTTTTTAAAAATCATGAATTTGCCACTGAACAGTAGCCAAATTTGAGATCTCTACAAACAAGAAATTTGAGACCTTCTCAGAATGGCCCTTCTAATCAACCCACATTAGATTTGGATGAGGGAAGAGGAAAATGCACATAAAATTTCTCAGAAAGTTATTTCCTGAGAAACTGGCTTAATCTTTAAAGGTAAAGGTAAAGGTTTCCCTTGTTTGAAAGCCAGTCATATCCGACTCTAGGGTGCAGTGCTCATCTCTGTTTCAAAGCCGAAGAGCCAGCATTGTCTGCTTCTGCAGACGTTTCCGTGGTCGTGTGTCAGGCATGACTAGACACCGGAGCGCACGGAACACTGTTACCTTCCCACCAAAGTGGCCCCTATTGATCTACTTGCAATTTCTTGCTTTCGAACTGCTAGGTTGGCAGGACCTGGGACAAAGACGGAAGCTCATTCTGTCCTGCAGTACTCGGGAATCGAACTGCTGACCGTCTGCTTCCCAGTCAGCATTTTAGCCACTTGCGCCACTGCAGTCCCTGGCTTAATCTTTATTTCTCCAGAAATGGAGACCAATAGGAAGAAAGAATGGTTCTCTTGAGTTGTGGTGGCTCAGTGGTAAGAAGCTCGCCTTGTTAGCTGGAATGCCGGCTAGTCAGCAGTTCGAGACCTGGGTACTGCATGACAGTCTGAGTACCAGTCCCAGCTCCTGCCAACCTAGCAGTTTGAAAACAAGAAATTGCAAATAGATAAATAGCAAATAGATAAATAGCAAATAAATAGCAAATAGGGACCACTTCGGTGGGAAAAGATCGTGGGGACATGAAAGCCTCATTCGGGTATCCCCTGAGCGGAGTTTCTCCAGCAAAAATCCTTTCAACCCAGAATAATTTCTGACACAAAATTATTATTATACTGAACTATATCTCATCCAGAACAATGCTTTGCTGTTTCTTTCTTCCGTGAAGAGTCAAAAATGTTTGGGAACAATAAAACTAAAGACTGTTGTGTCTGTCAGCTTCTATGAGCTTCAGGCATGCCTCGACAAAACAATGTTTTCTTTCCATCAGAAAATTGCTTATTGTACATTGTATGGAGGGGGGGGACTTTATGGAACATCAACTCTGTCATTATATATAACAGACTCTTCTACTGCTGACTATCTTGTTTACAAATGCTACAGCAAGAAAATTGAAATGACACAAACAGAAGGTTAAAATATCCCCTATCCTGCAAGTATTCAATACAAGCAAGAACAAGTAGCACAATAGTCATTAGATCAAAACCAGCTGATCTTTCTGCAGATGAGACAAAATACTGAGGATTGATTTCTCTATGCTATGGATATGCTATTTTCATCCTTTTTTTTAATTTCCTCTTTCCCAAATAGCATTAAGTTCAGGCAAGAGCATTTGGGCATAAAGCCCATTTGGGTCATAAAGTCAAATTCTTTCTCCATCAGATGCCCAAGGCTCTTTCCTGCTACATTACCAAAATTTACCCTATCTGGTGGTGGTGTGTGAAATTTGGCAAAAACAAACAAACAAATAATTTCTATAAAATCCCATGTGTATGTGCATGCGTGTATGTAGTTTATTGCTCTGATTTGTTGTATATTTTGTTTTTGTACTTTTCTTTCTTTTGGTTTTGATTGTATATTTCAAAATAATAATACTTTCTTTAAAAAGCTGGACTTTAGTCATATCCATTTGGCCATAAGCCAAGGCTACATTTTTCTTACATAAAACAGTTTTTGAAGTGAAAGAATGCTTACAAAAGATTTTTACTGGAAAGGATGAAAGCCAAGCCTGTAAGAAGGCAGACAAATAGAATTGGAAGGTTAGGAAAATGTAATACCATTTGGGACACACAATACAGACATTTTAAGTTCTTCACCTGCACACGCCATTCTATCTGTAATGTCATTTAAACATGAATGAGCATTTCAAACAAATACTGCATTTAAAAAGTCCTTGAAATTATTTTTCCCAGAAATGAAATTTAAGGAGAGCAATATCTTTGACTTCTCTTTGGGGAAAAAGAATATTTAAACAGTTATCAAATTATAGAGTGACTCCACTGCTCTGCTTACATGATTTATAAGCTGGAGTTGAATGCAACATCTTATGGAGGTATGCGTGTCATAAAAGATGGCAATCTTTCTTATAATAAAATGAAAAATATTCTAAATGTTATGTTTATACTGGTCTGAAATCTTGCAATGTTGAAAATGCTTACTAATAAATGGCTTTTTGTGATTATTTATAAATAAAGAACTTAAGGTTTACCTGTAGCTTCAAGGGATTCTAGGTGAGAGATTCTGGTAGGTGCTATCAAAAATGTAACATTTCCAAGCCTTGAAATTGAAAAATACATTTGCCTTAATTAACAACACAGACTTGCCTGTATTGGAAACTACAGCAAAATAGAAGGCAGTTGAATTACTTACATCATTGACATGTGAGTCTTGGAGATCTTTTTAAATTAGAGTTACAAAAAGTTAACTTTTTGGACTACTGCAACAGTATCAATGTTGTGTATGGGATTCCCATAATTTTGTCTGGGTTTTATTTATGTCACACTTGGTATGGCCAAAGAAGCTCATGGTCTGAAGCATCTCACTCCTAAATGTTTGAGTGAAGAGTACCTTCTGCATATTATGTCGGCTACCAATGAGTGCAGCGGGTACCCAGTTTGATGTATTGATGGAGTGATGGGCTAGATTCAGATCCTCACTTGGCAATGGAAACTCACTGGCGGAGTAAACTGGTAAAGCCACTCCTTAAATGTCTCACTTACTTTGAAAGCCCTATTAGGATTGCTGTAAGTTGGTTCTGACTTTATAGCATGTAACTATTCCTCAGTTTCATTGCATGCTGCTGTTGTGCTATTTAAAAGCTCAAGGATCAGATGCTTCTGTACTTGGCTGGGCAACAGTTGCATGGAGGAGATCCAAATGATTGCAATTATTATATGCTGTCAAGTCACTTTTGACTTATGACAACCCAAAGAATTAGTGACTTCTAAAAACTCCTATCATCACATCCCCACTCTTCTTGCAAACTCAAGACTATGGCTTTCTTTATAGTGTTACCCCATTTCTTATTTGGCTTTCTTCTTTTCCTGTTGCCTTAAGCATTGTTTTCTTTTCCAGTGAGTCTTATTTTCTCATGGTGTGCCTAAAATATGATAGCCATTGATGCTTCTAGGGATAATTGTATTACAGTACTAAAAAGATCTCCCTTGCTTGAAAGCCAGCCATATCCGACTCAAGGGCCTTGTGCTCATCTGTTTACAGCCAAAGAGCAAGCGCTGTCTGCATCTGTAGACATTTCTATGGTCAAGTGGTAGCCATGAATAGGCACTGGAGTGCATGGAATGCTGTTACCTTTCCCACTGAAGTGGTACCTATTTATCTACTTACAATTTATTGCTTTCAAACTACTAGGTTGACAGTAGTTGGGACAGAGGTGGGAGCTCACTCCCTTGTGCAGCACTCAGGTCTCAAACTGCTGACCTTCTGGTCATCAAGCTCAATGTCTTAACCACTAAGCCAACCAGGCTTTTAAATTTTACAATTGTCAGTGCCAGAGAATGCAGGCACTGACATGCTGATGCTACTCTGGTGTTGTAAATGTACAATGGAGAGCTTGGAAAAATTCTCTTTTGGTTGGCGAAGGGATACTGGGAGCTAATTCTCAAACAGGCCAAGTGATATATTATGCTCCTATCCAAAAAAGAAACACTTGCACATAACAGCCAACCTATTTTAACTGGAATAGCCACATTGAAATCTCAAGCTTTCAAGTTTATCTATCTTTTATACTGAGATGCCTTCACAGTATCTTTTTTGAGCCATGTCAAGCATGTACCATTTGCTTATCATTCATTATAGAGGATAATACCAGAGATGACCACAAAGTGAATGCTTCTTTTAAAAAAAAATCACTGCATTATTAGTTCTAAAGTCGAGCTGGATAATTATATGTTACTTATTGACTTATGGCTTTTAATCTGATTGCCCAGCAAAGGCCCATTTAGAATCTGGAAGGCATTTCCTTCTGAATGATTTGTCCATCACTCCCCATCTCTTCCTGTGAGTTGTGCAAACTTAAGCTCTTTATTTTTATTTCAGTGGTAATGGATTTATGTTACAAATCTTTGCTGTCCCTACTCTTGTGTAAATTTATGCAGTTTGCAGATTTTCTGCAGAAGCTTGTCTTGCTTCTTGTGGTCTTACTTCTGTCTTTTGACTATCGGCAAAAGCTATGATCTTTGCATGCTATTTTCAAGCTACAAATGATACATTTGGGGCTCTATATCAAACTGCACTTTCTCTTTACAAGCAAGTTGTCCCTGACCCCTGTATGCAACACTTTAAAAACACAAGCTGCTACATGCATCAAATAAGAAGTGTGCTTGTACGTGTAATAGTTAGAGATTTAAGGATTAATAAGAAAGCACACTAGAACCTCAGTTAACGTTCTCTGGGACGTTTCTTACAGCGAAAATTAGTTTAACTGAATTTCCCATAGGAATGCATTGAAAACCAAAATACTTTAACCGAAACGTCATTTCCCATAGGAATGCACTGAAAACCAATTAATCTATTCTGGAAAAAAATTCCATAAACCGAGCTACTATTTTCTATGGATTTCCTTTTGTTACGCAATTTTTATGTTAATCAAGCTGTTTGTTAACCGAGGTTCTACTGTATTCCTTTTTAGAACTAAACAAACTTTATGCTTTTCAAATGACCTTAATGTTCATATTAAGCTTGCAGGTTAGCAGCGAACTTCTACATTAAACCAAATTTCTCCAGCATTTATGACCAGCTAAAGCAGCTGTTATTCTTATCAGTTTGATTATAGGAAACAGAAGGATAGTGCAATTGCTAGCACATGTATTGCAGCAAACAGAGCAGATACGGTAAATGCTAGTGGCCTAAGGAAATGGCATCATCATAACACAGATAGTTTTAAGGGACACTGGAAAAGTATCAAGAGTTGTTGACATGATGTCAGCAGCTAACTTGGAAATCTGCTATCTTCTTAACCAGATTTAGAGGTGAGATGAGGAAGGTAAATTTTAAACATGATTGTGACATAGTAAATACAAACTAGTTAATTATGGCACAAGCTTTTATGGACTACAGTTAGCTCCATCAAACGCTTGATCTCATGTCTTCAGCAGGTAGATGTCTATACAGTCTGAAACTAGCAAAGAATGTTTTAAAATGCAATGATCTGCCTGATAATGTTTGTATGGCGGTATTCCAAATTAACACTACTTTATCCCTTGGGTCTTAATGGACCATGAATTATTGTCCCAAATTTGCTGCACAACTAGAGATCACATCAAGAAATCCAAACAATTATTTACTATATCAGGGGCCTGCAACCTATGGCCTGTGGGCTAGACCCGGCCCCTGATGCCATTCCATCCAGCCTGTAGTGACGACTCCAGAAGTGGAAGCAGAAGTGGATGCACCCACGCATGCGCAAATGGGCCCTCCAGCAGGGGGAAACCACATTTCCAGCCCGCTCAGCTGTCTGAGGGGGAGTTGTTTGGCCCATGGTAGAAAAACCTTGAGAACCCCCATACTATATAGATAGCCACAGGACAGTGATGTGCTGCAAAAAAATTTACTACCCCCACCATGGGTGTGGCTAACTCTGTGGACCATACCCACTTGGCCTTCCTACGCAATGGCCTCAGGTAGGGAGGTGGGTGTGGTCGGCCAAGTGGGCATGGCCTGGGGGAATTTCCGCTACCGGTGCCCGGGCACCTGTGGGCACCTGGAGCAGCTTAACACTGCCACAAGAGGAGAAAAAGAAACAAAGATACAGAAAGAAAGAAAGAAACCATAGCTAGTGTGAATCACCTATTGAAATAGCTGAGAATGATCATGTTCACCCCTGCCAACCTGTTAGTAGGGCAAAAGATTGGAGGGGGGGGTATGGTTATATGATAGAGTGCATACTTGCATGTAAGACGTCCCAGTTCACTTTCTGGCATCTCTAGGCAGGGATGGAAGAACTAATAACTGAAGCCCTACACATTATTAAAAATACTTGGCTAGATGGACCAATGGAAATAGTATAAAGTGGCTTCTTATGCTCCCAGTTTCCTTAGCCAACATATAAGGATGAATCAGAATTTCTGATTTAACACGTCTGCTTCAAACAAGTACTGAGGGCTTGTTATTGACTCAGTTGGATTTACACAATTGATGCAGACCCACTGAATCAATTGCTGTAAGCTCAGCCAACACATGTAAATCAAATTGAGTCAATGGCTCTACTCTAGTTGGGACTATCATTTGATTGAGGTCTTTGTTCTTTGTAGGCAGGCAGTAGCACTTGAATTTAATAAAACTACAGGGAAGTTCATGCTGAGAGGCAAGTTAAGAGTTGGCTTCAAGAAAAGAAGTATTTCTGTTTTGGTTTTTATCATGGGCAGCTCAGATATTCAAATACTTACACTCTGTTCCACACTGGAGCTTGGCCCCACTGGAACTGTTGAAAAGAATGAAACTCCATATTATTTTTCTTCTAATGGGATTTTTTCCATTATACTTTGCAATGATATTTCATCTTAACCAATTTGCAGTATGTGTTCTGTCAGTGAATATGCATTGCTGAGGAAGACAGTAAGGCTCTTATCACATTAATGGCTTGGCAATAGTGTAAAAGAAAAAGCTCACTTCAAGGTGTAAAGAGCTGGCCATCTCATGTGAAAATATTGCTTGGAACACTGTTAGCCTGAAGTGAGGCTGTCCCTTGAATGACATTGAGTGTGTAGTGCTACATTCGCTGTGTAAGAACTTGCTTATCTCTGGATGCTGTTAAGAGCTCATTATTTCTTATGCCTAGTTCTATCTGAAGATCAAACACAAGCTTTGGTTAGTATTTCTTAGGTACATGGTCCAATTAGTTCTTGTAGCTGACTCTACAACATAGAAAATGCTGAATCAGCATCTAATTAAAATTACTAAATATTGAATCCTTTTGTACCATCTCTTTAATATAAGTTTGATTTTTTAAAACAAAATTGTAAAGTACTGAATATTTCAGTTTATTTTTCTTCTCTGGATTTTATAAATATAATGTAAAGCCATTTCAACAACCTAAAATATCTGTGACACTGTGTATATACCGAAATCTTACTGTATCCCCAGGTGGAAAGGCTTACCTCTCCAAAGATGAGTCTTATTCAATAAGGCCAGTCTAGATATGGTATGAAATATACCTTGTTATAACTCTGTAGTCTTTTAGATGGCAGACAGCTTTACTTTAGCAAAACAATAGGAGCGACAACAAATCAGCCAGGCATTTGAATCATTGTTATACTGTACCATTTTAAATAATACAAGTACTGTATATTAAACTCTCTGACTACTTTTATTTGTTGCTTGCTGCGTTTGATTTTTGAAACTGAAATATGCAATTTTAAAAAATCAAACAAATATATTAAACTCTTGGACTATCAGTTGCATATTACTGCTAGTTTTGCAGTAATATTTTTTTATACAGACTACTTCCTACTGACATTAGTTTGCCCGAACAACTTATAATGCACTGAGGCTGCAATCATAGTCCCATCAAACAGGTACTAAGCACCTTTTCTCTCTGGGGGCTTGTTTTTCTGCAGATACATATAGGCCTTTATTTTAACAGCATGAGCAATAATCAAACTTCTACATTATTTGGCCTATTCCTCCCATCAGCCCCACACAACATGGCTGATGGTAAAGGACTATTAGTGTTATATTCAAATGTTGCCCCAACTAGAGTGGGACTACTGACTCAATGGGCAAATTCCTGTTGCTATTTCTGTGCATGCAAGAATAATGGAACTTGCCATGGATAATTAAGGCTAACCACTTAGGAGCTGGACATGTACTGAGCAAGGCCATAGCCAGGGTGGGCGTCACCCATCCTGAGTTAGCAGTTTGCCCACCCTCAAACTCCTGCTTTTTTAGAATATATGACATTGTTGCCCATCCTGAAAAAATATTTGCCCACCCACAGCTAAAATCCTGGCTACGGCCCTGGTACCAAGTATGAGCAAAGTGTGCAGTTAGAAGCAAAAGCAGGAACATAACCAACACATTGGGGGCAAAATACTAATGAACTTGTGAACCACCCATAGAGTGCACTAAGTGTAATTGCTATTGCCAAAGTAATTCACTATGGCAACTGTAACAATAAGGTGCCTTACTCTTAAGTAGGCCCTATTGCTCTTCTGAGTTGCAGCTCCCTGGCTGGACAACCCAGACATCAGATATGAGTAGATTCAGGTAGCGTCGAGCCAAGTAATCACTCCAAGTCTCTTCCGGCATTTTATAAGTGTACTGAAAACATAGCAAGATTCAGGATACAGTCCAACAAAAGAACAGGAGGCATTTCAAAGCAAGGAAATAAAGCCAACTGGTTCTCTAAGGAATAGTCCACAGCCCCCCCCCCCTTTTCTCTCAAGCTTCTACATCTTGGCAGCTTAAAGCACAGCACTCCAGAGTGTCTCTGTGTCAACCTGTGTGCGTGGGTCTCTCGGTTATATCTCCTCCCACAGAGTACACCTTTGGCCCTCCCCATTTAGGGATTCCAACCAATGATCTTACAATATGACATGTCTATCACACATTAAGTTTCATTTCTTCTAAACCATGAGGCAACTCATGAGGCTAGGATGTTTACATATTTTCTCTCTCCCCCTGATTTGAAATCACTATTTTGAAAGAGAATAAAGCACAGGGTATAATTCATTCTGTTACAGTAACTGCAGTGGTTCCTCTTGTATCCACATAAATATCTAAAAGCATTCTAGCTAATGAGACTTCCAAAAATATATACAGTAATACCTCATACAAAGTCTGCTTCATACAACATCGAATTCATACAACATCACCTAATTTCTTGAAAAAAGCAAAGTCGCTCGACTTTGTATGAGGCATTCAGTTTTTCCCAGGTTGCATTGTGCCTGGACAGTATAAAAGACAGGATACATACGTGCATTGCTCTTCTGGGTTTTGCACAAGGCAAAGAGTGTTTAGGAGTGGTTTTGAGCGTGATTTTGGATTTTTTGAATTTTTCATCAGAATTTTTAGAAGCATTCTTGGGATTTTTGCAGCATTCTTCAGGTTCTTGGACAATCAGGGTTATTTGACATGTTTTTGTAATGTATTTAGCCTTTAGACAATGTTTTCTTAAAGTTCTGTCAGTTTCCTGTCTATTTCCTTGACTTTGCCCTGAAGTCTGTGCTGTTACAGTACAATGTATCTCTATGGAAAGGACGTTGTACGAGGCATCGCAGCAAGGATTTGGACGTTGTATGAGGCATCGTGGCTAGGATTTTGCATGCCTCATACAAAGTCTAAATCTGTATAAAGTCCAAACTTGTGGAACCAAGTTTGGACATTGTATGAGGTATCACTGTACTTATATAGACCTCATTGAGTCAAAGAGTCTGTTCTAGTTGGAACTGATGCTTAAGTTTAGCTCAGAGTCAAAATGCCTGGGCACCCAAAGTTTCCCAATAAGACTGTAAAAGATTCCGGTATAGTATTTTAAGTTTAATTAATGTCCATTCTTGCAACATACCAGAGAGAACATGTCAGTGATCTTGGCACATTCAGTACACAATCATTAAGTGAAGCCAACAAGACCTATTCCATCATGAGATGAGAAAACATTGCTGAACGTGCTCATGGCCCTGACAGCATTCATAAAGTATGCGCTAAAGGGTCAAGATGTTGGAAACAAAGTGCTATAAATTTTTTCAAGAAAGAAAAGACTGAGGAGGATTGATAGTAAGCTGCTATCAGTGGAGGAATATTGTGCCATTATTGTTTTGAAGAGCACTGTAAGCTGTAATTACTGAGTAGCTAAAAAGAATCACAGTAGTAGAACAACAAATATTGTTATTACAGGTTAACTGTATGCTCTCTTAAATTAAGCTGTGAACTGGACACAATGGGCTGGTTATGTCAAAGAGAGGGAGGTTGACTGAATGACTCAAGATAATAATTAATAGTACTTTTCAAGAAGGAACAACACTGAGCGATGTGGAGGCACTGGAGCTCTCTGGGGCAGCCTTTAGTTCAAGGAAAACCTCTATATAATTCCCCAAGCTGATTCAGGGTCAGATCAGGGGTTAAGGCAAATGCATCTTCCTTCTCTTACAAAATATTATTCTTATACGCCTGTAGAACTTTCGCAACCATTGTGCCTGAGAGCTCAGATATGCAAACAAAGTGATGAGTCTCATTAAAACAAGTCAATTTGCAAATGTGAACTGAGGCAAACTTAAGTCTGGGTCTTTTCTTCTTAAGGTTCTGTAGCTTCCAGATGCAGAATCTGTGGGATAATAGAAAACCTATATATACTAACACTGGGAATCAGTGGGAAAGGGCTTTACAGCCTTATGTGATTGCACTTTGCCACTAATTTGATTGGTAAAGGTCTTTTCTCACCTCTGGCATTTGAATTCTGAATGGCATTTTGTGAACTCTCTTGATGATGACCTGGATAAAGGAATAGAAGTAATGCTCATCAAAATTACGTATGATACAAAACCAGGAGGCGTATGAACCAGGATTCAAGATAGCTATAGCAGAATGTGGGCCTGGGCCAAGCAAACAGAATAATACTGTGATCAGGCAGTGATAAACAATCATGTCTAATCGTGCTGGAAAGAGTCACTTCACTGGGAGCAAGTTCCTTTAAAGTTTCCCTACTGTGCATACAAGAATATTTCCAGCCCAGCTTCAAAAAGGAGTAGTGTTATTGGACGAAAAGGAATGGCTTGGGCACAGACCAGGATCAAGTTGTTTGCCAACTCCTGTAGTTCATCTAAGCAACAGCAGAAAAAAGAAGAAGAAGCTGGCACTGGACTGTGCCACAAGCAGCTATTTCTCTATCTGATGCAGTGGTGGCATTCAATTTTTTTACTATCTTCTCTGTGGGCGTGGTATAGTGGGCATGGCCAGAGAGAAAGCCCTGCATTGCACCTGAATTAAGACTACTTTATTTCAAAACTTGGGTGGGCAGGGCCAGCTGGAATTTCTGCTACCAGTTCTGGTGAACTGGGGCAAACCTGCTGAATCCAACCACTGATCTGATCCCACTGTAAGTTCAAGCAACAAAAAATGTAAATCTATAAATTAGAAAAGATAACTCAGAAGCAGAACTAGAGGATGGGTGACAGTTGCCATGGCAATAGTAAATGTGAAAAAATCGAGAAATTTTAGTGGACCAGAAAAATGACAAAACAACAAAAACAGAAATTATCTAAATGCACCAACAGGTGATTGAACAGATTAAAGGAGGTAATAGTAACACTGCATTCTGTTTTGGTCAGATCTCACCTAGAATATTGTACTCAGTTCTGGGCACCACAGTTTAAGATGGATAGTGAGAACATAGGATGTGTCCAGAGGAGGTTGACCAAAGTTGTAAAACATCTTCAAATCAATTTATGTGAAGAATGGGCATGTTTAGCTTGGATAGAAGAAAGTTAAGAGGTAATACAATACCATCTCCACATATATGAAGGACTGTCCTGTAAAGGATTAATCAATTTGTTTTCTGTAGCCAGAAATATTAGGACCTGAACTAATGGATATCTTGTAATGGATTAAAAGAAAGTAGATTTCATCTAAACATTGGGGAAATTTTTTTCGTGGTTAAAAGCTATTCAATAGTAAAATGGGTTGCCTTGGTAGGAGTGGAACTCTTCTTCATTGCAGATTTTTAAACAAAGGTTAGATGGCTGTCAGTTTTTGCTTTTCCTGAAACAGCACTGAGCTGGGATCACTTTCACCTTTATACATTAATTAGTCTGTAACTGAAATGTTCAAAAGTGGGTGTCTACAAGTACATCTTAAAAGCTACAACTGGTAACATTTCTTTGATAGAGAAATCCATTTTTATCATCACAATAAGCCTCTTTTGAGGCTTATTTTATGATCATCATGATCTTCTAGAGCAGGGATGTCCAAACTACAGCCCGTGGGCCAGATCTAGCCCATGGCACCAATTAATCCAGCTCACACAACCCTAGCTGCTCCCAGAAGTGGAAATAAAATGTGCATGTGCATGCACATAATGCACCCATGCATGCACATTTTACTTCTGGGTGGGAGGAACCATGTGACTGGCATGCTTAACCATGTGATTGGCCTATGGGCCAAAAAGTTTGGCCACCCCAGTTCTAGAGGTTAGTAGCCTATTTGTAGTAGATCTACAAGATTTGTTTAACAAAATGGGCTAAATTCTAATTTTTAGATCCAATTAGAGTAGATTCGTTGAATGAATTGGAGTTATATACATCCTATTGTTTCAATGGATATACTCTAGTTTAGACTAACTTTTCAATGTACTATTTTTCTTTGTCATAAATTATATAGTTGAAATTAAAAAAGCAAATATAGGCAAAAAAAATTGTAGAAAGACTATACGTATTGTTCTGCTCCAGTAAAAATATCTGGACCTGGAATTTTTTTTACTCTACTTATTTTTGGTTTTTTTACTTAGCTTTGAGAGGTAGACCATTATTTGAGTTTTTAGTTAAAACATCACATAGCTTCTCAAAGCCTGAAATCTGTCTACATTGGAAAGCATATCAATACTGATCATCCAATGACCAAAACAACTAACACAATGCACTTCAGGCATGAAGTACAAAAGAATGACATGAAGTATCCTATGTGTGAAGCAGAGTGTCATTCGCTATCTTCCTTTATGTCCAGTTTGCTTCTGCAAGGACAAGATAAGCTAGAAAGAAACCATTGGGGTTACTGTGTAGTTCACATATTTTCTTAATAAATCATGCTACTTTCTTTTCTTCCAATTGTAAAAGCAAACCTCTGCCCCATATCCTACATCAGTGGTGGTGAACCTTTTAGAAACCGAGTGCCCAAACTGCAACCCAAAACCCTCTTACAGTATTTATTGCAAAGTTCCAGCACATCAATTTAACCTGAATACTGTCATTTTAGAACAACTCATAGATTAACATCCTTTGTCTTAAAAAAGAAAAACACAATAATAGTACTTTCATGCTGATACTCAACAAGCTGCAGTCCATGCTGCATCCTCAGGTCACATATGAGCCACTCACCTTACTCCAGATGGTAGGAAGGAAGCGCTCCTATTGGGCTGCTGGGCAGAGGGGCAGGTGTTGTGAGAAATGTCCTCAGGCATGCAAGGGGAGGGGAGCAGCCTGGCCCCACATCCCTCTCACTTTCTAGTAAAGAACTCTGGTGAACTCTGTGCTGGGGCGACGGCATGCATGTCCACAGAGAGGGCTCTGTCTGACACACGTGCCATTGGTTCGCCACCACTGCCCTACATGATTCACATTATGTTTGCATTCTTCCATAGGCTAGAAAGCTTTTGACCTTGTTGACCATTTTCTAAGTCCATACAAGCAGGGAATTGTGTTATGATTTGAAAGCACATCCTATGGTTGCCTAGCAACTACAGATTAAATTTCCTCCATCCCTGGATGACCAAATGTCTAGCTTGGTTGAAAGCTAGCAGGAGAGGCTGGATGGAATAAATATCCCATTTGTCTATTATGCAAGGTATCAATCAATTGTAGCTTCTTGTACATGGCTGAGAAATTATGGAAGTTGGATCTAAGCCACACTGCATGATTCAGCAATAAATCAGCTTTTATTTAGAAGCCACTCTATTCTTTTTTATTTTTTCATATACCGCCCTTGTGTTAGAACATGCAGCTCTGTTGCTGAGATGGGCCAATGGTCTGCGCAACTATTTCCTACTCTTAGTAGCTATGCTAGTTTGGGGATTCTTGGACATTTAGTTCCACAAAACAACTTTTAAAAGTTTTGAATCTGTCCTAATATCCAGAAACCAAACCTGGACATTTCTGTGTGTAGAAATAAAGCTACTTCATCTACACCGAGTTCTCAATCTTTTAAAGCTGGGAGCTGGGTCATGCTCCCTTAGACAGCTTCGGGGGCCAGACAGCCATTTTGCCCTTCCTCCAACACATGCCACACGGTGTGGTGGAGGCGATGGGGCTCCCACATGAAATGGCGCTGCTAGCCGCATCTGGCCAGTGGGCCACAGGTTGAGAATCACATTGACTCAGTCAGATATTCAAGAAGAAACTCTTGCCTTTATTTGAGAATCATTTCCTGCTGCTGGGGCCCAACAGAGGATGCACTTGCCCCAAAAGAACAAAAACAAAATACAGTATCAGAAAATAATAACAGTCTTACAGCTGCAGAACTTGAAGAGGCTCTATGGATCATCAAATCCAGCCTCTGTCAAGGTGGCACACAGGGGATTTTAGCTCCCAACCTCTGGCTCTGCAGCCAGATACCTAAACCATTGAGCTATCCAGCAGTTCAAAAACCAAATGTTGCTGGAAGTACACTTTCCATTTCAATTTTGGCATGCTTGCATTTGAGCCCAAATTGATTACAAAACCATCATCACTCCTGAAAGCTTGCAAGAAAGCCACATGACATTTTGTTGTGGATTTTTTAAACAAGAGGGATACTGAAACACATGAAATGTCTGGTTTTATTTGCATTTTGGTCAAGCAAATGGAGCTGTTCTTGTCCTAACACATATCATGTCATAGTTCCACTTATTGTGAATTCAGCTACAGCCAAAAGGTCATGCTCAAAACACTGGTACAATGAAAGCCCTACTTCTTCTTTTCAAAAGATTTCACTTTCTGTTCCATCTTTTTAGTGGGCTATTTTTTCATTGGCAGGGTTGAGTGATGAGAAAAATACCCAATCGCTTCCCAGCTCAGAAATGGGAAATATCAGACTTCAACTCCCTCAGCAGTCAACCAAAATGGCCTCAATGCTGCCTGCTGAATTCTGAGATTTTTAATCCAGAAAAGTGAATTTCTAACCCTCCCCACCTTCCCCAGAACATAAGGCAAAACTCCACTCTACTAGCCCCGGCTTAAAAAGTTTGGAGACCCTGCTTAAGTCAGTCCATCTCATATTTGGTCTCTCTCTTTTCCTGCTTTCTCAACCTTTCCCAGCATTAGTGTCTTTTCCAGGTAATCTTGCTTAAGAATGATGTGTCCAAAGTAGGACAGCCTCATCTTCATCATTTTTGCCTCCAGAGACAGTTCAGGCTTGATTTGTTATTGGACCCACTCTTCCATCTTTCTGCCATTCTAGGGAATCTACAGAGCTCTCATTAAGCTCCATATTTCAAATCAGTCTTTTTTCTCTGTCAGTTTTCTTTAGTGCACAGCTTTCATAGTGATCAGGAATAAAACAGTGTGGGTGCACATGATTTTGGTCTCTAATGCCACATTGCTATACTTGGTAATCTTTTTAAATTACTTTATTGCTGTTCTTCAGTGTCTCAATCTTCTGATTTCTTCATTGCAGTCTCTGGATTGATGACTGAACCAGGCTATACAAATTATTTCACTTTTTCCATTTCTTTATTGTCAGCTTTAAAGTTGTGTAGTTCATCTGTAGACATGACATTTGTCTTCTTGATGTTCAACTTCAACCCTGCTTTGGCACCTTCTTTCACTTTTCTTAAAGGTTGTTTCAGCTCATTGTTGTTTTCTACTTCACAGTAGCGAGCTGTATTTTATATCTGTGGATATAAAGGGGCCATACTGGTGGTGCTGCTGCCCCTGGAGGCAGAGGTGGTGGCAGTGACCACCTCAAGCCCCCCCCCCCTGTGCCCCCTCCTCCTACTGCTTCCCTGGTTACTGGCCTAGAGGAGCTGCATGGCATGAGTGAAGGAGGGGTCCAGGCCATCCGTCTCAGCCGTGAGTTTGGGCAGGAAACACCGTGCTCAGCTGCTATGGCCACTGGGAAAGCCACACTTGGCCAGAGCAGCCACTAGAAAAGCCGCCTGTGGCTGCTCCCGCTGCTGCTTCTGCTGTCACTGCTACTGCCACTGCCTCAATCTTTGCCCCCACCCCACTTGGCTTGGCATGTCTCTAACAGTGATCCATAGAAGGGTGGATGTTGTAAGGCTTACAACATCCATCCTGTTATAGAGCACCAACAGGGACATGCCAAGCCAAGCAGAGGGGACAAGGATTTGAGGCAGCAGCGGTGGCGTTGGAAGCGGCAGCCACAGCAAGGATGTGGGCTGGATGATTTGATGCCATGGGTCAGATCTGGCCCACTGGCTTTAGTTTGGGGACCCCTGCCATAAAGGATCTCACAAGCTTGTGTTTGCCACAGCGAGTAGGACTGCTGAGGACAGGACATCTTGGAGATTGCTCATTCATAGGGTAACCATAGGTGGAGAGGATTTGACAGCATGTAATAACAACTGCAAAGTACACAATGACACATCTTCCACAGTTTTCCTATGAAAGTATGAGCACTACAGGAACTGGGTGAACCCAAGATCTCTTGCAACATATACAAGAATTTCTGTTGCAGCACATTATCAATTTGATTAAATAGAAGTGTTCAAAGCCCATTTATATGTGGAAGTGCCAATATTTATTTGTTTGTTTGTTTGTTACATTTTTATACTGCCCATTTGGGAGGTTTCTCCAAGGATTGAGGTTTCCCACAATGATATTGTCAGCACATTGACAGATAGTAATACTCATGTCCGTGGAACAACAACAAAGATGTTGTTGTTTGTAGCGATATCTGGCCGCTAGGGCGGCGTTAGAGCCCGGAGGAGACTGATCAATGACAACACGAGGCAACAGGAGCGAGATCAGATCAGTACTTTATTGGAAAAAGGCAACATCATTTATAGGGAAAAAAGCGCAACGGTGGCAAGCTGTCACCTGACAGGAAAATTACCTCACTCACGTACACGGGTTAATGGGGAATTCTTCAAAGGGGAGTTTAATCAGCTGGGGCAAACATGGGTTTAGGGACCTCATTGTCTTGGGGATTAGGCAGGGACAAACATGGCTTATTTGCGCCAGGGATTTCCCGAGCCGGGAGATGAACTATGCACTTAATGTTTGACAGGAGTCAGCTATCTGCTTACTTGGCCGAGTCGCAGGTCAGGTCACGGTAATTGGGTGAATCAAACCCTATATTTTATTCACCCCCCTTAATTTGGCGGCCGCAGAGCCCACGGGCTGGGAGCGTCTCTCACCGCGGTGGCCTCTGGCGGGCCGTTCCATGCCCTGCGGGGCCTTGGGGAAACCGCATCTCCCCTTTATTTTCTATTTAAGGACCTGACTGGCGACCTTGCGCAAGAGCGGCATCAGCTGTTGAGCGGGTATGACGTCACGGAGTTTCTCTCTGGGGCGGCACTTGGAGATCAGTGAGGGAATGCACTGAGCAAAACAACAAAGCGTAATGCCTAGTATGGTTATCCCCACCACTACCTTAAGCACCGTTTGCAGCCACCCCCAGGGAATCCATGACCACATCCAATTCCACAGGGAACTCCACCAAGCCCCCCATGCGGAACCCTCAGTAATACCCTGGACTATGGTGTGGAGGTTCGTGATCTGGCTTTGGATCTTACGGGAGTTGTCAGTAAGATTGAAGCAGCACATTCCATGAAAGGATTCGCAACCCAGGTGGTGCAGCAAGAGGAGGTAGTCGATAGCCGCTCGATTGTCAAGAACGGCCTGGCGAAGTTCTGCCTGTTCCTGATTGAGGAGCGCTATCGCTGTGGAGGTATGGTTAATGGCTTTTGCCAAACCGCAAGCCAAGCGGCCAATCCTCCGTGCGTTGCCGACGGCCAAGCCTGGCACGCCGACAAGGCTGACTGCTAGGGATACATACTCAGCGGGACTCATTACTCTGAAGCTGCTGTCACAAGAGCTGTCTAACTGGGTTGTGCGTGTGTGCCGTATGAGTGGGGAGACATTTGAGACATTGGAAACATGTGAAACATTAGAAACATTTGTGCTTGGGGCAATCATGTCCTTAGTAGGGAGTAACAGTGTCAAACGACTGATACAACACATTGAGTCCGACAAATTTGCAGGAATATAGTTCCATGTGAACTGGTTGCAGGTGAAAAACCACCCTGAAGGTAGGGTGACATGAGCGTACAGCGAAATGAGGGTTTCTGGTTTATTGCAAGTCCAGTTGCCGCTGCCGGGGTCAAGGCAGCGGCGCCGAGTCGGACCGCCTGAGGTGCAGCCGGTCATACGGGTGCAGGCAGCGTCCGGGCTGACCGCCACTCGAGGGGTATGAAGAGTGGCTGCGTCAGCCGGCAAGGTTGATGCAAGTCGCCGTCCCCCCCAGCGTGCGTATGCTGAGAAGGTGGTAGGAGTGTGTGGGCCAAAGAATGCCTTCAACAACCAGTCGCCATCCTTGGTGCGCGCGTCCAGAGTGTGGCACACGGGGATGAGACAGGTGCTGAGGATAGATGCAGAACCAATGTCCTGCTGTAGACAAAAATCGGACTGGTTGACGAGGCCCGCCAACCTTTCCCACAAGTTGTACCGCATTCGTGCGGAAATATCTTCACCAGGCGGCAAACCGTCGGCCTGGATCGGAGTAGCCTGAACGCCTCCCCCCAAGAGCAGGGAAAGGGCCAGGATGATGGTGATCGCCGCTGTGTTGGCGTGAATCAGGGCAAAAACTGCAGCTGTGAGGTTCTCCGGTGTCGGCTCTTTCTCCTCGCGCTGAACAGCGTCCCGGGCGTCACTGCAAAGAATCTTGACCATCCCCCAGGTGATCTTGGGCATCGGCGGCCGTTTCCTCCGGTGGGTCCTCTCGGTCAGGGTGAGGTCCTCCATTTCCGGGATCGGACTCGGGCCGGCCTGGTTCCACGCCATGCGGTTCCACGTAGGGCTTGACACACCGGGCTGGAATCCAAACGACACCTGTAGGAGACATAACTGCAGCATACCCTCTTCCCCAGGTTATGAGCGGCACCGGGCCCCTCCAAGAAGGGTCTGGTGGCACTCGGTACCGGACCATAGGTCGCGGGAGAGCTTCCGAACGGCGGAAATGCTTCTCCTGCGGCGTGCAATCCGAAAAAACATTAAGGTGATTGTAAGTGAACAATACCTTGTTGAGGCACATCTGTGCTTCTCCCTGTGACTTGGGGAGGGCTGGTGGCTCCCCCCTTTCTGTTTGTTTGTCAATATAGGACTTTAGCGTCCGATTGACCCGCTCTACAATCGCTTGCCCTTGCGGATTGTAGGGAATTCCAAATGTGTGCTTGATGTCCCAAGTAGCCATGAAGGCAGCCAACTGCCTGGAACTGTAGGCCGGCGCGTTGTCCGTCTTCACGTGCCGCGGCTTGCCCATCGCCGCAATGCAGGAAAGGAGGTGCTGCTCCACGTGGGTGGCAGCCTCCCCTTTCTGCGCCGTTGCCCAAACGAACTGGGAAAAGGTGTCAATGCAGACGTGCATGTATTGCCATCTGCCGAACTGCGGCACATGCGTGACGTCCATCTGCCACACCTGATTAGCCTCTGTCCCTCGTGGGTTGACCCCCCACGAGGGCCCCCCCGGCGCTCCTGCGCAATGCTGGCAAGAGCGGACTATACCTTGGGCCTGAGAGAGTGGCAGATTGAACTGTCTGGCGAGTGCCTTGGCATTTTGGTGAAAAAAGGCATGGCTCTGGATTGGAGTAGTGAAAACTCCCAAAACTGTTGCTGAATTTCCTTTGCCGCCGCATCCGCCCTGCTATTGCCCGCGGAAATCGGACCCGGTAGGTCTTGGTGTGGGCGATATAGAGCGGCCCTGTGCGGTTCCGCAAATGAAATTGAGCAGTGAGAAACAGACTGAGCAAGTTCTTGTCTATCGCGGGAGTAATGTAAGCTCCCGGTAGACTGTGAAGCAAATTCCTTACATACAGACTGTCAGTAATGATGTTTAAACGTTCCTGGGCGAAGGTGCGCAAGGCAAGGTTCACGGCTGCCAGCTCTGCCCGCTGCGCGGACTTCTGTGGAAGAGTTAGCAGCGTGCGCCAGGCTTCGCCCTCCTGCCAAGTCAGGACACCATATGTGCGTCCCCCATCGGTAAAGACTGTCTTGGCCCCCTGAAGCGGGACCAGCGAGAGCAATTCGAACAAATTGACTGTCCCTGTCTGAAGTGAGACAAGCCTAGGGTCTTTGGGCAAATGGTATGCTAAGCTTCCAGTGAATCCTTCCAAAGCTATCGGAAGCGAGTCACCTAGCTGCATCAACTGATGGATTTGTTCCTTGGTGAATGGGACTGTGATCTTAGCTAAATCGTGCCCAGAAATGTCCCTCGCTCTCAGCCTGCCGCGGTAGATCACCGCGGAGACCAGTTCTTGGGGCGGAACAATGTTCCGAGAAGAGGTGTTAGGCAAGTATACCCACTCCACAATTTTCGCTCCCTTCTCTGAGTCTACTCCTAGCGCCCCAGTGAACATGGACCCTGACCGTACGATGTACAAATTCAGGATCGGGGCATATGGCCCCGGGGCGATCCTATCCACCCACCTCTGGCTGAGAGCTTGGTTCACCTTCTCGAGCGCCAAGCGCGCGTCTCGAGAGATCTTTATCCGGTCTGCCGGCTGCTTCCCTAAGGTTAGCAGCGAGAAGAGCGGTTTTAGAAGATCCGTATCTAAACGAAAATACGGTCTGGCCCAATTGATGTTCCCCAAAACTTGCTGCAATTCTACAAGGGTGACTGAGTCTTGTAAATTTATCTGAGGCAGGACTGGTGCTGCGAAGGAGCGGAGAAGCCGATGGCCCAAGTATGAGAAGGGCTCGGTTCTCTGCACTTTCTCAGGGGCAATAAGTAAGCCTTTGTCCCCCAGGCTGGCCTGGAGGTCAGAAAACATTTCGCTGCCGAGTTGCGGCAACGCTACTAAGATGTCGTCCATGAAGTGACAAACAATTGCTTTAGGGTAAAGGCTTCGGAACTTTGCCAGTGCGCCGTGAACATAAATTTGGCACAGGGTGGGCGAATTGAGCATGCCCTGTGGCAAAAATTTCCACGCGTAACGCTGCGTGGGCTCACCGTGGTTCACGACCGGCACTGTAAAGGCGAACCTTTCCCGGTCCCTGGGGTCTAGGGGGATTGTATAAAAGCAATCCTTGAGATCTACAACTAGGATCTCCCACCCCTCGGGAATCATGTTAGGATTTGGGATGCCGCATTGAAGCGGACCCATCGGCTGAATGCATTTATTGATCTCCCTGAGATCGTGGAGGAGTCGCCACTTCCCCGACTTCTTCTTAATCACAAAAATTGGCGAATTCCAGGGGCTTGTGGACTGTTCTATGTGTCCTGCGTCTAGCTGTTCTTTAACTAGCTGCTTGAGGGCAACTAATTTCTCTCCCACTACCGGCCACTGTTCAACCCATACCGGAGTGTCGGTGAGCCATTTAAGTGGCAACGCCATTACCCGAAGGTAAGCGTAGCACCGTACTGCTGGAGAATGTCTCGCCCCCAAAGGTTGATGTGCACGTCAAGAATGTGCGGCCGAATTACCGCTGTGCCGTCAGCCTTTGGGATTGTGACTTCTACCCACTCTCGGCTCCTGAACGCTTCCTGGACGCCTCCTACCCCCCACACATCGGAGACCGGCTCAATGGCCCACTCTCTTGGCCACTGGCTCCTGCTTATCACTGACACATCCGCTCCGGTATCGAGTAACCCTGAGAACACCCTTTTGTTCAAAAATACCTCGATAACGGGGCGCTGCTTCCACTCAATGTTGGTCTCCACTGTCGCTAAGACCTGGTATCCTTGCACTGCCTCACTCGCGCTCGAGCGGTCTGCTGAACCGGACTCTGAGCTGTCCCTGAGCCTTCCCTGGCTGCCTGCTGGCGAGTGACAAGGAACCATGATCAGTTGCGCTAACGTGTCTCCCTTGTGGATGGTTTGGGGCAGGTGCGCCCAAAGCTGGACCTGGAGAATGCCTGAAAAATTCGAGTCAATGACTCCTGGAATTATGAAAATTCCGCGTGCTCCAGCTACACTACGGGGCAAAACTAAACCTATAAAGCCTCTGGGCAGGGGTCCCATGTACTGGGTGTCGACTAGATAGACTGTGCCTGGCAGGTCGCATGTAACGTCCGCCTGGCAAGTCAGTTCTAGCCCCGCGCTGCCCTTTGGGCTGGCCTGTGCCCTCGCAGTGCCTGGGATGTGCCTAGAATCTAGTCTCGGTCTGGGGAGTTCTGGATCTGGGTGAAGGAAGCCTCTGTTTGGACTGGGGCCAGAGACGTGCCCGGATTCCGGTTTCCCGAATTCGGACAAAACCTGGCCCAATGGTAGCCTTTCTTGCACTTCGGGCAGAGGGTGTTCGGAGCCTTGGGACGGCCGGACTTTTGTCCGCTTCCCTTGGATCGGCACTCCCTAGCGAAGTGACCGACCTTGCCACAAGTGTGACATGCCCCCTTGTTCTTGCCATTGGATCTTCTTCCCCCCTGCACCGCTGCCGCTAGCAGACCCATCTTGTAGGAGTCTGTGCCAACGTCGGAGCATGCTCGAATCATGTCCGTTAAGGTTATGTCGGGGCGATTGCCCAGGGACTGCAAGATTTTACGGCAGTCCAAGTTGGCGTTGTCTTTGGCTAGCTTAATCATGAGCTCTTCCTGGGCGTGCTCATTGTCAATCTGCCTGCTGATTGCTTCTTCCAGGCGATTGATGAAGTCCATGTAGGGCTCTTGGGCTCCCTGCTTAATGGCGGTGTAATTTTTGGCCGTTTTGCCAGACGCTGGGACCTTGAAGTATGCCCTATAGGCAGCCTCGGCTGACATCTCTAGGGTGGCGAGAGGCAAGTTGATTTGAGCGTTGATGGACTCAAAGGCACCTGAACCATACAGCTGGTCAGGGATTACCGCGCCTCCCATCCTGGCAGCCCGAGCTTGCGCCTCCAGGCGGAACTCGCTGTCCCAAATCATGTACTGGCTGGGGGTGAGCATCATCCTCATGACGGCTTTCCAATCATGAGGAATCCACATGGTGGTTTCGCACACTTGCTGGAGCGTGCCCCTCGTAAAACGACTTTGGAGCCCTGTCTCTGAAATTGCTTTCCGTAAAGCCATGAGAAGCTTGTACGGGACTGGGGAGTGTACTACCTGCTGTGCGCCCGTGAGCGCGTCCATCTCCAAGCGGATGGGACAAATCTGTCGAAGTTCTGCTAGCTGTTCAACTGGCAATTCCCCCTTCTTGAGTTCTATCTCAGCTGTGCGCTGAAGGGCACTCTTCACGACTAGGGAACCTGGGGTTGTCAGAGAAGCGCCAGCGCCTCTCACTCCTTGCGTTCCCTCGGTGACGTCTGCAGCTGTCACCGCGGGAAGGCTCCCTGCGCTACTCTGCTGATACTTGAATGTCGGGTAGAGTGCGGTGGGCGCAGTCGGCTCGACTGGCGTGCCTGATGGCTTCTCTAACGGGGGTTCTCCCGCTTCTACCCGGACTGGCTCGATCTGCTCTAAGAGTCTCCTACATTTCCGCCATGTGCGGACTATCCCTCCTGGAGCTTTCGGGGTTTGCTGAATGCAGTCTCCTATCTGATCCCAGAGCTTCAGGGTTAACGTACCTACTTCTGGGTAAAGTAGGCAGTGTTCCCTGAGGTACGCCAGAAGTCTCGCTAGCTCCCTGCTGTGAAATCGTAACTGAAAAACCCTGGCCAGGATTATGAACTCTTGCTCCCGAGTTCTTTGGCTAGCGGACGGACTTGGTCGAGGAGAACAAGTCCCCATATTACCTGCGATGGTCCTCCGAAGTTTCCTTCTCGGGACGAAGATCGACGCGTCTTTGCAGGCAACAGGTTCGGGCGACGAGTGTCTGGGGTAGACCTCGAAGCGTGGACCTTCTGCCACGGGCCCTTCTAACGGCCTCTGCGATGTCAGGGGCTCACAGCCTGCCCTGAGCGGAACGCGTTTCCCTCTATGGCAAACCTCTCGAAAGTGAGGAGGAAGCGGTAGGAATGTCTCTCTGGAATGCCTCGCGGCGGGCCGCTTTCTGTCCGGCTGGCTGCCGACCAGAGCGCCGCGCTATCCTCCGGGCTGGCGGGTCGCGGCTCAAGCGCAGAACCGGACCGCGTGGATCGCTACTCACGAGTAGACCTCTCCGGGGTCTCTTACTCACGAGTAAATCACGTCGGGGTCACCAGCTGTAGCGATATCTGGCCGCTAGGGCGGCGTTAGAGCCCGGAGGAGACTGATCAATGACAACACGAGGCAACAGGAGCGAGATCAGATCAGTACTTTATTGGAAAAAGGCAACATCATTTATAGGGAAAAAAGCGCAACGGTGGCAAGCTGTCACCTGACAGGAAAATTACCTCACTCACGTACACGGGTTAATGGGGAATTCTTCAAAGGGGAGTTTAATCAGCTGGGGCAAACATGGGTTTAGGGACCTCATTGTCTTGGGGATTAGGCAGGGACAAACATGGCTTATTTGCGCCAGGGATTTCCCGAGCCGGGAGATGAACTATGCACTTAATGTTTGACAGGAGTCAGCTATCTGCTTACTTGGCCGAGTCGCAGGTCAGGTCACGGTAATTGGGTGAATCAAACCCTATATTTTATTCACCCCCCTTAATTTGGCGGCCGCAGAGCCCACGGGCTGGGAGCGTCTCTCACCGCGGTGGCCTCTGGCGGGCCGTTCCATGCCCTGCGGGGCATGGGGAAACCGCAGTTGTTTATTGCTTAACTCATTCTTCCATAATGAGCCAGGCCAAAGCCTAGATCAGGGTTTCTCAATGTTTTCAAGCTGTGGGCTGGACCACACCCAGCTGAGTGGGCTGGACTGGTGGTCCCCCGCTGTAAACACTGCCATAAAATGTACCCACAGTTGTCGTAAACATGTTTACGACAGCCACTGGCACATTTACGGCTGTTATAGATGTATTTATGACAACAGCCACTGGCACATTTATGGCTGTTGTAGATGCATTTATGACAGCCGCAGGCGCATTTGCGGCTGTCGTAAACTTGTTTGCTTCTGCTTACGGTGGTGGCAGTGGTGGTGATGCGGGCCATATAAAATGGTGCTGCGGGTTGGGTCCTGCCCACGGGCCGTAGGTTGAGAATCCCTGGCTTAGATATTCCATTTCAGTCCCATTTTGATGTTATCTGTAAGAGGGGTGGTTTTTACAAAGCCTACTTTCCAGTGTATCTACTAATGTTCTTAAGTGACACGTGCATTAAACCTAGGAGAGATATTCAGAAACACTACAAGATTGAAAACATGTGTCAAAAATTAATAGAGATTTACCAAATGTATCCTTGAAATTGTACTTGAGAAACTAATACCAAACAGAACTATTTTAATCAAAGCTGCTACAGAAGGGCTGGGCAGATATGAGGCTTGGGAAAATCTCCTTGGGTTTTTAAACAAGCTTTGAGGTTGGGATGGTAATTAAGCCAGATGCAAATTGGTGACCCAGGGGACAGAGCCATTTGTCCCCACACCATATGCTGTATAATGAATGTTTTCTATATGGAGAACAAGTGCAAATCTTTATCTGAGTAGGGATGTAAGTATATGCTTACTATATAATTGTTGCTCTTGTTATTTTAGGATGTCACAATTTGACAAGACAATTGATGAGACAATTCATTTGCTTATGTTGTGGCCACTCTGAGTGGCACTTGTGCCAGGAGAGCGGGATATAAATAAACCCATCATCATCATCATCATCATCATCATCATCATCATCATCATCATCATCATCATCATCATCATCATTATTATTATTATTATTATTATTATTATTATTATTATTATTATTATTATTATTATTATTATTATTATTATTATTATTATAAATTGAGAGATTTATCATCTGTGAGTGAGAGCAAGTCAAAGGCTGAAATATAAGTAATAAGTCACAAGTAAGATAGGCTCATTGAAACAAGGTGGGTTTGATGAATCAACTTGTTTATATGTTTAATGGGCCTACTCTAGTTAAGAACATAAGAACAGCCTTGCTGGAACAGGCCACAGCCCATCCAGTCCAGCATTCTGTCTCACACAGTGGCTCACCATTTGCTTCAGGGTATTCCCAAGCAGATGCCTTCACCTGCTTAGGATTCCCTGGAAATGGCATTGAGAGATATCCTGCGTATCTCTCCAACCCGGAGGTTGTTCTTAGGTATCCATAATTATAGCCACTGATACCCTTGTCTTCCATGAACTTGTCTAATCCTTTCTTGAAGCTGTCAAGACTGACAGCTGTCACCACTTCTTCTGGCAGGGAGTTCCATAGACCAGTGATCCTCTGGGTGAAAAAGTACTTTCTCTTATTTGTTTGAGAACTAGTACCCAAAAGTTTGATGGAGTCCCCCCTAGTTCTTGTGTTGTGCAATAGGGGAAACAGTTTTTCCTTATCTACTTTGTCCACACTGTGCATGATTTTATAAACTTCTATCAGGTCACCTCTTAGACGCCATCGTTCAAGAGTGAAGAGGCCCAACCGTTGCAGCCTCAGATGGTAAGGAAGGTGTTCCAGTCCCCTAATCATTTTGTTTGACCTCCTGTGTACTTTTTCTAGCTCCATAATATCCTCTGGAGGTATGGCGACCAGAACTGTACACAGTATTCCAGATGGGGCCTCACCGTAGATTTATAAAGAGGCAAAATGACACTTGCTGACTTATTTTCTATACCCTTCCTAATGATCTCTAACATTGAGTTTGCTTTTTTCACTGCTGAGGCACACTGGGTTGACACCTTCATTGAGCTGTCCACCAGGACACCAAGGTCCCTTTCCTGGTTTGTCGCAGAGAGTTCAGACCCCATCAGTTTATAAATGTAATTGGGTTTTTTTGCCCCAACATGCATCACTCTGCACTTACTAGTGTTGAAGCTCATTTGCCACCAGTGTCAAGAGATCCCTCTGGAGCTCCTCACAATCTCTCACAGTTTTCACTACCCTGTATAATTTAGTGTCGTCAGCAAATTTGGCTACCTTGCTATTTACTCCTACTTCTAGATCATTTATGAAGAGGTTGAAAAGCTGGGCTCCCAGTACTGAACCTTGGGGGACCCCACTCTTTACTTCCCTCCACTTGGAGAAGTGTCCATTTAGTGCTACCCTCTGTTTCCTGTCCCTTAGCAAGTTGCTGATCCAGGACAAGAACTGTCCCTTTATTCCATGACTGGTAAGTTTATTCAAGAGCCTTTGGTGTGGGACCTTGTCAAAAGCCTTCTGAAAGTCCAGATAAACAATGTCAACTGGATCCCCCTTATCCACATGCTTGTTGACACTCTCAAAAAATTCCAACAGGTTAGTGAGGCATGATTTGCCCTTGTAAACGCCATGTTGGCTCTCCTTTAGAAGCGCCTTCTCTTCTATGTGCCTATTAATTCTATCTTTTAGGATGGTTTCCATCACTTTACCTGGGACATATGTCAAACTGACAGGTCGGTAATTTCCTGGATCACCCCTGGATCCTTTTTTGAAAATTGGTGTTACATTCGCTACCTTCCAGTCATCAGGCACAAAGCCTGATTTGAGGGAAAGATTATATATTTTGGCTAGGAGATCAGCAATTTCATCTTTAAGTTCCCTGAGAACTCGTGGATTGATGCCATCTGGTCCTGGTGATTAGTTAGCATTTAGTTTAACAAAACATGCAAGGACCTCCTCCCTGGTTATTTCTATCTGGCTTAATTCTTCGGTTTCCCTCCCTACGAGATAGGCTCTGTTTTGGGCATGTGGTCTCTGTTTTCTTCAGTGAATACTGAAGCAAAGAATTCATTGAGTCTCTCTGCAATCTCTGTTTCCTGTTTAATAACCCCTTGCTTTCTACTGTCATCTAATGGTCCAATGGCCTTCCTAGTTGGGTTCTTACTTCTAATGTACTTAAAGAAGGCTTTGTTATTTCTCTGAGTATTTTTAGCTATATGCTCCTCAAAGTCTTGCTTTGCTTTCCTGATTGTTGCCTTGCATTTGTTCTGCCAGAATTTATGTTTCTGCCTGCTGTCCTCATTCGGACAAGCCTTCCATCTTCTAAATGAGCTTTTCTTGCTTTTGATCACTTCCCGAACAGCTCCTGTAAGCCACATCGGAGTCCTCTTGGACCTGGCAGTGGCTTTTTTTCTTTTGGGTATACATTCCAATTGGACCTCTGTTATTGTTTTTGTAAACAGCCTCCATGCCTCTTGGAGTGTTTGGACTCTTTCAAATTTCCCTTTCAGCTTCTTTTTTTACTAGTTTCCTCATCTTTGGGAAATTTCCTTTTTGAAAATTTAAGGTCTCTGTGTTAGATTTTATCAGTGACTTGCTGTCTATGATCAAGTTAAACATAATTGAGTTGTGGTCACTGTTCCCTATTGGATCAGTCACATTAACATCTTGCACCAGATCCTGAATATTACTCAGGATCAAGTCAAGGATTTAGCATATCTAGGAACTTTATCTCTTTATCATGTGCTGAACAACAGTTCATCCAGTCTATGTGAGGGTAATTGAAGTCCCCCATTATAACCAGGCTTCCCTTCTTGGATGCCTCCTTTACAACATTCTCCAACTGCAAGTCTCCCTCAGGAGTTTGGGTCAGAGGCCAATAGTATATGCCTACTGTTAGACCATCCTTGTGGCCTGGTACTCTTACCCACAGAGTTTCTAATGGTGACTCCAAATCACCTAGATATTCCAATTCGTACGATTTTATCACTTCTTTGACATACAAAGCTACAGCACCTTCCGTTTGCCCCTTCCTATCCTTCCTGTACAGTTTGTAGCCTGGGATAACTTTATCCCATTGGTTATCTTCCATCCACCAGGTTTCAGTGATGCCAATAATATCAATATTCTTATCTATTGCTAAGTATTCCAGCTCACCTATTTTGTTCCAGAGGCTTCTAGCATTTGCATACAAGCATTTATATATGCTTTTCTGATAGAGTCATTTGAGTCCAGTTGCATTGTTAGACTGTCTCTTGCATCCTTCTGCTAGAGTGCTGGTGACTAGCTCCTTGCTCTGCTCAGTAATTTTTGCATCCTCCTCACTACTCAAGTACACACTTTCCCAAACCGGATGCTGCCCAGCTCCTGTTGGCTTTCCCCAGTTATCAGTTTAAAAGTTGCTCTGCAGCCTTTTTGATGTTGAGTGCAACTTATTGCTGCATTTCAGCACTAAGTGCTATTTATTCTTACCAAACTTTCTTTAATTTGCACAGACTGTATCTGCAGAAAAGTATGTGCACACAGTAAACACAGAATAACTATTTTTATTCTTTTAGGGGCTCTAATATTTGAAAGCCTATGAAACAAAGCAGCATTATTTCATACAAAGTTTGTGCTATTTACTTTAAAGCATTGTTTTCAATACTGTAATTTGGTTAATTTGCCTCCAAAATAGCTTGATAAGAAAGCTGCTTCCCTTCACAAACAAGGATAAGCTATACAAGGGTATAGATCCCTATATATTGGCTATTACAGCTCAGAGCTTCCAACTCAAAATGTCAAAAATGTCCATCAAAACAGCTAAAAGACCTGTGGTCTTTTACAAGGGAACCATTGTATTGATGAAGGGCACTAAGACTGATAATTAACACAAATCAGTCTTGGCAGCAAAATAATTTTTTACCTTACAATTCTGCTTGCTGTGCTTAAAATCTTGCTGATCAATCACAAATCACCCAGCGACCTAACAGCAAATCTCAGGCTCCCTTCTGCTGTAAGGCAAGATTACACATGACTGGTACATCAGTCATGTGTCTAACCTCTTCACATACAAAGAGGAGTTGAAGTTTTCATTTACAATGAGCACACAGAAGAGGGTCTACAAACATTCCTAAATGCTTTCTCATTATTAAATGTGGTATGGTGGTACATAACATCCACACCTCACTTCCTCCTTAATTAGATTTTAGAAAGAAAGAAACAAAGAAAGGAATTGACCTGTGCTAAATTCCTTCTTTCCCTTTCTCTCTCTCTCTGAGATTTTTAATTTAAGTAGCAGAGGTTGCCCGGCATTGTTGGGCTGTTTTAAATTGTGTTGTAAGGGATTTTTTTTTGGTAATTTATGTAAAAAAGAGGTGTGTTGGTGGTTAGGGGTGGTTTTGGGTGTGCACAACCACCACCACCCATACAATACTACTCCAACCACTAACACACACATTAAAAATTCCTGGCAAGGCAGGAGTGTCGCCCGCGTGCGTGCATGTGTGTGTGTGTGTGAGAGAGAGAAGCTGTGTGTGTGTGTGTGTGTGTGTGTGTGTGTATTGTTCCCCCCAAACCCCCCCAAACCCAGGGGACCCTGCAGAGAGGGGATCTCCCCCCCCCGCAGGACACCCCGTTATTAAAGAGAATAAACCAAGCGGATTCTTCTCTTTAAAAATGGAGTGTTTGAGGGGGTGGATTCGATCCCCTGTCCCTGGTCCCCTGGGATTGGTAGGGTTGGGGGGGACAAAAGGGTTCTGTCCCCCCAACCCTTCCAGAGCCAGGGGACCTGGCAGAGAGGGGATCATCCCCCCCCAAAAAACCACTCCATTTTTAAAGAGAAGAAACCAAGACCCTGTCCCGGGTCTCCTGGGTCCAGAAGGGTTGGGGGGACAAACTGTCCCCCCAACCCTTCTGGACCCAGCACCTTTCATTGCTTCCCTCACCCACTATCTAACCCCCACTGGCTGCACTTACCTTTTCCTGGCTCCCTCCAGCTGGGTCTTTCAAAGTCTTTCCCTCCGGCTCCCAGTGGTTTTTTTTTTCAGTCAGCGCACATGTTCCCAGCATCCTCTGCACTCGTATCCCTCTGCCTGATTGGCTGAGGGGTTGCACAGCACAAAGGATGCTGGGAATTGTAGTCCTTTTTCTTTGTTCGCATTCGTGGGTCTCCTGCCCTACTGGCGCATTTCTAAAATATTTGTTGACCTCCAGACCCATTTTGGGCAAGTGCACGAAGGCTCAGTACGGGCTAGTATAGCCTGCTGTAGGATCCTTTGTCAAGTTCCAACAGTTAACGCTCAGATTTATAGGTATAGATTGTTCAACTTGTATGCTGCCCCACTCGCAAAGTGTCTCTGGTTGGCTAACAAAGAATCAAAATATCACAATTACAAGGTATCAAAAAACATTTCAGAAACATTTTTTAAAAAATGTCGCAATTACAATTACAAAATATCAAATTATCACAATACAAAAACACTTCAAAAATAACTGTGATAATTAAACAATACAAAAACACAGCGTCCGATGATGGCGGTGGTGATTTTCTAGATAGAAGTGATTGAAAAGCAAGTGATTAATGTGATATCCTGTGGAAATACTGAGGTCAAAGCAAGCACTTCCACTTATGCAAGGTGGGGCACCTGATTTTCATTGATCTTGCCTGACCTACTGATCTCCTGCCACAAGCTCCTGAAAAACTGCTCTCAAAGACTTGGAGACCCTCTATAGCAGCATGGGATGATATGGAGGGCTCAAGAAGATAAGTGAGCTGGTGAAAAGTAACACTCTTTCTTATGCCATGAATTCTGTAATTGCAAAGCTACTTTTGATTAGGACCTAGAGCCACAAAAACAATGTTTCATGTTTGTTCTTTTGTCTAGGAGGACCACTTTTTTGTGTGCTTCAAACAGAGGTGGGGAACGAATGGCCCCTATTAGGTTGTAACTGTCACTAACGCTAGCCAACATAATCAGCAATTATGGTAGTAGTCACTGACCAACAACATACAGAGGACCACATGTTCCCTATCCCTGATCTCAGAGAAAATATGGGAAATGATGGTGTGCCCTACAACCGAACTGAACCACCACACTGAATTTCAATATAATAAACTTGAATTTATATAAAGTGATCTATGGATGATGCTCAGAATTAAACCTGAGTAACATAATATTATTTTGGGGTGGGGGGGTGACAGATGACAGCCTGTGTGGATGCAGAGAAGTACAAACTATCTCCCATATTATTTGTTTGTTTGTTTGTTTGTTTGTTTGTTTGTTTGTTTGTTTGTTTGTTTGTTTGTTTGTTTGTTTGTTTGTTTGTTTGTTTGTTTGTTTGTTTGTTTGTTTGTTTGTTTGTTTGTTTGTTTGTTTGTTTGTTTGTTTGTTTGTTTGTTTGTTTGTTTGTTTGTTTGTTTGTTTGTTTGTTTGTTTGTTTGTTTGTTTGTTTGTTTGTTTGTTTGTTTGTTTGTTTGTTTGTTTGTTTGTTTGTTTGTTTGTTTGTTTGTTTGTTTGTTTGTTTGTTTGTTTGTTTGTTTGTTTGTTTGTTTGTTTGTTTGTATCCCGCTCTCCTGGTGCAAGCACCACTCAGAGCAGCATGTGATAGAATGCACACAATGCCCCTCAACGCACACTGAGGAGGACCATATATTGGCAAGAGGAAATGCTGTTGAAGAGTCCTGATATTGGGCAGATGTCATCTAGTACTTTTAAATTCTATTTTGTTTTTAGATGTGTTAATTTTAACTTTGTATGTTATTATGTGCTGGTAGTGCATCTGACATGAATAAAGAAAGAATTTGGGGGTGACTTAGCAGAAAGTTATTTTGATTAATGGGATTACTCAGATTTGCACATCATAAACATTTAGAACTAAAGAGTGCCATTGCAGTGGCCAATTTTTTTAAAAAAAAAGAGTGGGGAAGGAAAAACCTTTAAAAAGCACTTATCATAGTGCAAGAGAATGGGACATATAATGCAGTAGGTAATGATTTGAACAATCCTGGGAATAGTGGGTTAAGGAAAGATTTGCAACTAGGATGAAATATATGATTCAAGAGCAATTTATAATACATCTTTGCTCACATTTTAAAGGTTGCATTTTGTATTCAGGAGAAGTGGAGGAATAATAAATGACTAAGGAAGAACAAATTATGCTGGGTACTGATGTGAATACAAGATGGCCAATGATCTACAATTCCTTACCTGTAACAAGAAAATTAAGTACATTCATATTAATAATATTTCTGGGAAACGTAAAGGCTGCATAAGTGAATTTGATACACTATTTTTCCAAATTGTAACATAAAGTTACATGTGTGTCAGTTGCTGGCTTTAATTGTGTTTCTACTCAATGTATGCCCAGCTATCTAATCGACATACATTCTGAGTGCTATGGTGCATTTTATAGAGCTAGATGTTTTTTCTAGCTGGCTGGATAGCTCAGTGGTTTAGGTATCTGGCTACAGAGCCAAAGGTTAAGTGTTCAAATAGCTGTTGTGCCTTTTGGGAGAACAGGCAACCTGTGTGGCTTTGGGCAAGCTGCACAGTCCCAGGATGCCCTCAGAAGAAGGAAAGGGAAACCACTTCCAAGTAGCGTATTCTCTACCTAGAAAGAAGGAAATGGTCACTGTAAGTCAGCAATATCTGGACCCCTTCCAGTCAGGATTCATGCCTGGATATGGTACTGAGACTGCATTGGCTGCGCTGATGGATGATCTCTGGCGAGAGCGGGATGGCAGTCATCCGTCCGTCCTTGCTCTTCTTGACCTCTCAGCGGCCTTCGATACTGTTGACCACAGTATCCTTCTGGAACGGCTCCGAGGATTGGGGATCCAGGGTACGGTGTGGTCCTGGTTTTCCTCATTTCTGAGGGGCCGGACCCAGTCGGTGTGGTTGGAGAGTGAGAGGTCGAGTCCTAGGCCCCTAAAATATGGGGTGCCTCAGGGCTCGATACTCTCTCTTCTCCTATTTAACATCTACATGAAGCCGCTGGGTGAGATCATCCGTTCCCACAGGGTGCAGTACCACCAGTACGCGGATGACACACAGTTGTACATCTCGGCCCGTGGGAACCCCAGTGATGCAGTCAAAGTCCTTTCCAACTGTCTGGAGGCTGTTGGGGTCTGGATAGGGGCAAATGGGCTACAGCTGAATCCTAGCAAGACTGAGTGGCTATGGATAGGGGGTCCTGTGTTATCCCAGGAGCTACCATCTTTGGTTTTGGATGGGGCTGTTTTGCGCACCAACCCGGTGCACAACTTGGGGGTCCTCCTGGATTCGCGGCTGCTGCTAGAAGAACAGGTGGCGGCTGTGGCCAGGAGGGCCTTCGCCCAACTTCGGGTGATTCGCCAGTTGCGCCCACTCCTGGACCAGGACTCTTTGCTCATGGTCACTCACGCTCTGGTGACCTCCAGACTAGACTACTGTAATGCGCTCTACATGGGGCTGCCCTTGATGACCATTCGGAGGCTGCAGCTGGTCCAGAATGCCGCGGCCCGGGTTGTGATGGGGTGTGGACGTTATGCCCATGCCTCATCACTGCTTCGGGGGCTGCACTGGTTACCAGTTTGTCTCCGGGTGCAATTCAAGGTGCTGGTTTTGACCTTTAAAGCCCTACATGGTAGTGGGCCAGGGTATCTTAGAGACCGCATCGCCCTAAGGACGTCTGTCCGTCCAACCAGAGTGGACCAGAGGGGCTCTCTAATTGTGCCATCAGCCAGGGGGGCTCGCCTCTCTGGCACAAGGAGGAGGGCCTTCTCCGTGTCCGCACCAGCCCTTTGGAACCTCCTGCCTGTGGAACTGCGTCTCCAGACGGAGTTCTTGCCCTTTAGGAATGAACTAAAGACCTGGCTGGCGGGCCAAGTTTGGGGTGCGGGTGGGGATGGGGGTACCGTTGAGTGGTTGGTATAGAGAAGTGTGCCTTCCCCCAAGGTCCCTTCGGTTCTTGCGCACCTTTTAGGGGTGGTTTTTTTAAAAACTTTTTTAACTTTTAACTTTTTTATCATGTGTCTTTTATGTATTTACTGTCCGCTATGTAAACCGCCCTGAGTTGGGTTGTACCTGAGTGGGCGGTATATAAGCGTGAAAAATAAATAAATAAATAAATAAATTATCTTCACAGCATGCAATAAAATTAAATGTCTTTCCATTTTTCTCAGATGGAGTGGTAACATCAATGCTCTGGCTGGATCCAGGCAGCATTTATCTGCCAGCTAGTCCCATCTCTTTCCCTAGTTCACATCACACCTTTGGAGCTATGGGATATAAGGAGAGCTCTTGCGGAGAATCAACCTGCTGGTGGTGGCTTTGCCAGTGAAGGAGCTGACATCAAAAGGGTCCATCACTTTGCAGGAAGTCCTTTCAGTAGGGAGCTGAAGGTGAAGACTAGTCCCTCTGCTTCATAAAGGTGAGGAACATGAAGGTCTGTGTGGTTGCTTGTATGCTTGCTTCCATTTTATCTCTGTGTGATTATTAAAAGAGATACACATTGTTGCCTGGCTAGGGAGGAATGCCTTACTAGAAAAAAGGAGGAGAATGAAGTGAAATAGGGAGTTGCCATTAAAACAATTCTGGACAGTGGGAGATATGAAGAGGGGGCAGCAACATGAAGACTATGTGGAAGAAGTATACCCCTGCATGTTGGTTGTCTCCAACTCTTTTCTCATTCTAAGTAGTTTTGTAAGAGACTTTTTGAGCTAAAATTGCTGTCGCAAAGCGGTAAAATCAAAAGGCAAAATCAAAAGTCATTCAAGATTCAAGCCATTCAAGATTTGATCTTAGATGAGCACATTGATCTGCCTTGTATTGAAGAGAACTGGCTGGATAAAGCTGGTGGAGTTCATCTCTCCTTGTTCTACCCACCAAGCTTCTCTGTGTAGGAGTAGGTAAGTCAAGGTGGGGTGTGAAGAGTGATGGCATTGCAGAATGAACTCACCCAAAGTTGCCTTCATTTTGACAGTTTCACATGTGGCCTAGACATGGAAGAAGAAGGAGTGGCCTATAATTATTCTATATCCCTTACTAGATGCTCTGTCCTACAGTCTTCAGTGTTTGATTGTGCATACCTGGAGGAAGGTAAGGTAAAGGTAAAGGTTTCCTGTTGTGTATGTATGCGTGCATGTTCATTGTACTGTAAAGGCAAGAATGTAACCACTCCAAATACAAACGATCTCAGCTGTAAAGGAACGCGAGCAGACAGCCCATAGAGGGCAGCTGCGAGCGTTCAGTCTCACATGGTTCACATTGCTCAATCACGGACAGCCGCGGGAAAACCTTCCCCGCATTCAGCAGCAGAAGAAAGAGGCGTGCCTGGGCGAGGCCACGCCGGTAGCAGCCAATGAGCTACCGTGCTACAAGATTCAAATGTAGAGGGCTACTGTATATATTGAGATGTATCACCGCCATTACCTCATGCTTCACCGGAACACCATGCAATAAACCTGTGTTAAACCAACCCTTCGGTTGTTCTGTTGTCTTTGGTCCCATACACTAAATTTCCCTTGCTCGAAAGCCAGTCGTATCCGACTCTAGGGTGCAGTGCTCATCTCTGTTTCTAAGCCGAAGAGCCAGCCCTGTCTGCTTCTGCAGACGTTTCTGTGGTCATGTGGCAGGCATGACTAGACACCGGAGCGCACGGAACGCTGTTACCTTCCCACCGAAGTGGTCCCTATTTATCTACTTGCAATTTCTTGCTTTCGAACTGCTAGGTTGGCAGGAGCTGGGATGAAGACGGGAGCTCATTTCCATCCTGCAGTACTCGGGAATCAAACTGCTGACCTTCCGCTTCCCAGTCAGCGTCTTAGCAACTTGAGCCACTGCAGTACCATGGCAGATTAGATATTCTGTGGTATATCTTCCAAACTACTGCTAAATAGTCTCCCTTTCTGAGATAACTGATGATCTCAGTGACTCAGGATGTGATCTTCTCCTGAAAAAAAACCATGGGTCTATCCAAATAGTATCTGGTCCCACTTATATTGGATCTAATTTTCTGTACTGGTCTACAGAGGCACAATTAAGATCATCTCCCCCAGGAAGCTTATGGAACCAAATGGTCTCTTGATGGTTCCTGGGGAATATTTTGTTGCCATAGCAGGTAATTTTGTTAAAACTGTGGTTGAACTCTTGACTGGGGAAATGGCCAGCATGGGAAATACAATTGTTCCTAAATGTTTGGTGGAGCCAAACTGACCTCCTGGTTGACCAGGGAGCTGGCAGTTATTAACTGAATGGAATGGGGTTTAATATTGCAGATGGTGGAAATCTCAGAACAAACTCAATCAAACATGGGCTAGTGATCATTTGGAGGTTTATCCTATGATGATGTTAGCAGTGAATAAATCATTTTTCTCTGTTGGCATATCTTCTGCTCTAAGTTGCTCAGCAGAGCTGCTCTGATTGGTCAAGAGAATTTTATGCATTGGTCCACAACAGAAAAAAATAGAGCACTTGACATTTTATTGTGAACAATTTGTACAATATGCTCCAGATAAAATAGTTCAAATCCTTTCCAATTTGGTTGCTGAAATTAAGGGTGGGGATTCTGTTTCAAAGGTGAAAAAGCATAATTACCAGATAATCAAGTATGACTCTCTTGTACGCTGAAGTAACCAAGAACAGAAGCAGGCATCTGTCCATCGTTGTATGCTCACTGGTAGCTGACCTGGTAGAGAAGATTGCTTGCTTTCTCTTATTGAGGCTGCCCTACCCTATATATACTGCTCAAAAAAAAGGGGGCACACAAAAATAAGGCATCCCACGATCTGGATGACTGAAATAATGTATTCCTATTGTTGTTCACATACTGTAGTCGAATGTGCTGACAACAAAATCACACAAAACTTAACAATGGGAATCAAATTCATCAACACATTGTTGTTGTTGTTGTTCAGTCGCACAGTCGATTCCGACCCTTTGCGACCCTATGGACCATTGTTTTCCAGGCGCCTCTGTCCTCCACCATCCCCCTCAGCACTCCCAGTTTCGTGCCCACTGCGTCCACAATACCATCTAGCCATCTCATCTTTGGCCTCTCCCTTCTTCTTTTGCCCTCCACCTTTCCCAACATCAAGGCCTTCTCAAGTGAATCCTCCCTTCTCATTTGATGTCCAAAGTGCTTTAGCTTCGTCTTTACTATTTGACCTTCCAGTGAGCAGTCAGGGTTGATTTCTTCTAAGATTGACCTATTTGTTCTCCTCGCTGTCCAGGGTACTCTCAAAACTCTCCTCCAACACCACATTTCAAAGGCATCTATTCTTCTGCGTTCAGCTTTCCTAATTGTCCAGCTCTCACATCCGTACATTACCACTGGGAATACCATTGCTTTGACTATTCTAATTTTTGTTTGCAATGTGATGTCTCTGCTTTTCATTATGTTCCCCAGGTTTCTCATGGCTTGTCTCCCAAGAATCAGTCGCCTTTTTATTTCATGGCTGCAATCCCCATCTGCAGTGATCTTTGATCCTAAGAATGTAAAATCTGTCACTACTTCTACTTCTTCCCCATCTATTTTCCATGAACTGATCGGACCTGTTGCCATTATCTTGGTTTTCTTGATATTGAGTCTCAAGCCAGCTTTTGTACTCTCCTCCTTCAGCCCAGTCAAGAGATTCTTTAGGTCTTCCTCACTTTCTGCCATTAGGGTGGTGTCGTCTGCATATCTCAGATTGTTGATGTTTCTCCCAGCAATTTTAATCCCATATTGTGATTCCTCCATCCCTGCATTGCGCATTATGTGCTCTGTGTATAAGTTGAATAAGCAGGGTGACAGAATGCAGCCTTGTCTTACTCCGTTTCCTATTCCAAACCACTCTGTCATTACAGGCTGATCCAACAGTGATGTAATGTCCTTAAATCTGGTCAAAATGAGGCTCAGTAGTGTATGTGGCCTCCATGTGCCTGTATGACCTCCCTACAATGCCAGGTTATGCTCATGATGAACTGGCAGAATGTCTCCTGAGGGATCTCCTTCCACACCTGGACTAAAGTAACCCCCAACTCCTGGACAGTCTGTGGTGCAACGTGGCATCAGTAGATGGAGCGAGACATGATGTCCCAGATGTGCTCAATCAGATTCAGGTCTGGGGAACGGGCAGGCCAGTCCATAGCATCAATGCCTTCATCTTGCAGGAATTGCTGACACACTCTAGCCACATGTGGTCTAGCATTGTCGTGCATTAGGAGGAACCCAGGGTCAACCGCACCAGCATCTGGACTCACAAGGGGTCTGAGGATCTCATCTCGGTACCTAATGGCAGTCAGGCTACCTCCAGTGAGCACATGGAGGGCTGTGCGGCCCTCCAGGGAAATGCCACCCCACACCATTACTGACCCACCGCCAAACCGGTCATGCTGGAGGATGTTGCAGGCAGCGTAACATTCTCCATGGCTTCTCCAGACCCTGACATGTCTGTCACATGTGCTCAGTGTGAACCTGCTTTCATCTGTGAACAGCACAGGGTGCCAGTGGCTATCTGCCAATCTTGGTGTTCTCTGGCAATTGCCAAACATCTTGCATGGTGTTGGGCTGCGAGCACAACCCCCATCTGTGGTCGTCGGGCCCTCATACCACCCTCATGGAGTCTGTTCCTGACCGTTTGAGCAGACACATGCACATTGGTGGCCCGCTGGAGGTCATCTTGCAGTTCTCTGGCAGTGCTCCACCTGTTCCTCCTTGCACAAAGGTGGAGGTAGCGGTCCTGCTGCTGGGTTCTTGCCCTCCTACGGCCTCATCCACATCTCCTGATGTACTGTACTGTCTCCTGGTAGCGCCTCCATGTTCTGGACACAATGCTGGCAGACACAGCAAACCTTCGTGCCACAGCATGTATTGATGTGGCATCCTGGATGAGCTGCACTACCTGAGCCACTTGTGTGGGTTGTAGGCTCCATCTCATGCTACCACTAGAGTGAAGGCGCCGCCAGCATTCAACAGTAGCCAAACCATCAGCCAGAAAGCAAAGGAACTGAGAAGTGGTCTGTGGTCACCTCCTGCTGAACCACACCTTTATTGGGGATGCCTTGCTAATTGCCTCTGATGTCCACCTGTTGTCTCTTCCATTTGCACAACAGCATATGGAATTGAATGTCAATCGGTGTTGCTACCAGGGTTGCCAGTTTGATTTCACAGAAGTGTGATTGACTTGGGGTTACATTATGTTGTTTAGGTGTTCCCTTCAATTTTTTGGAGCAGCTATTATATATAGTTGTGAGTCATTTGTAGACTCTGAAAACATTTTCTCCAAAAGACAGGAGGCAAATGGTTTGGACTTGTTTCAGCTGCTGTGCTGTCTTTTTTTGAAGTTTTGTGAACTCAGAAGTGACTGCAGATCGAAACAGGAAAGGAGTAGCGAGAGCAGATGAAAACCTATTCACATGATTGATTCTTTCATGCCTCAAGGTGAGTTCTAGTTTGAACAAATCCTTAAGAAAACTGTTTAGCTATAACATTTTAGAGATTTTTTTTATCAGACAGCAACAATCTGAACAAAGTTGGGGTAGTGTTTCTTTATTGGCTGAGCAATCTACATGGAGCAACTCTATTAAAGACTATGCATAGCAAATCTTAAAACAGTCTCGAGGAAAAGTATGCGGCCAATTTTCAGGCCCTTCATGTGCAAGCATGGCTGCTTATGAATGCTGCCTGTTCAACAACACAGTCCTTGCTTCCCTCCACGTGTAGCACTTTTGAATTGTTCCTTAAACAGGTATTTACTTCTGTTTTCAACAGGAAAATGTGCAGTAGATTTACATGAATAGAACCTATGCCAGTACTTTTGTTATGTTTATATAGCTTGCTATCCTTTTGCAAATTGTATGGATGAAATTTGAGAAAGCATAATTTGTTAGATCAGAGTTTCTTCTGGCTTAACACCACACTTCATGGTGTTGTTCATGCTGCACCCTTATTTCAGCTGCTCTTACCTGGTTCCCCCCTGAAGTGGCAGAAATAGCAGAGTAGGGAAGGTGCCCCACCCTCTTAGCTATCAACGCTTGTCTTCACATATTAAGATTCTCAGATAAAGGCATGCATGATTCTAACTCCCTAGAGGGCTTTCTTTCTTCTTGTAAAGTATTTGCAGGTTATGTAATGGAATATTAGATAATGGAGAGGGTGCTGAAGAGAGAGACTTTTAACAGTTCCTTATTTCTCTCCCCCCCCCCCTGTATGTTTACTTGCTTATTTACATTTATATATAATAGTATATTATTTAAAAAAATATGTGACTGTTTTAAATATGTGAGTTTTATGTTGTTAGCCGCCCAGAGTAGGAAAATCTCCCAGATGAGTGGGGTAGAAATATAATAAATAAACAATAATCATTGTGAGTGCTGCCTCCCCCACTAAGTGCTGGAGTGGTGAGCAAAACCTCCTCAGACATAGTATCTATAGACTGCAGACTGGTAAGATGAGGTAAAGTTGCTTTGGTTAGTTCTTGGACAAGTGGTACAATTCTGACAACAGCAACATCAGTCCCCTACCTGCCCATCTGTTCACTAAGGGCCTGATTTCAAATCATTAGACACCAAACAGTCCTGTGTCTTTTGGTCTACCAGTTTCCTCCTATGTGATTAGCATGTACAAGAAACAAGAGGATGACAAGCACTTCAGCAGAACTAATAGGGACGCACTGTCCCTTTCCATTGAATTGAATTGAATTGAAATTTATTCTTATATACTGCTTTCCTCGTCTAGCAGACAACCCAAAGCGGTTCACAATGCATAACGTACAGAAATACAATATAGCACCAATGCAAAGCAAAATACAATTTCACAAGCAAAACAACAATGCAAAATTACACAACAGTACATGGTATTACACCAGCTACAATACAAAAATGCAATAAATACAAATCAGCTAGAACCACCCACAAATTCCCATGCCTTCAGAGACCCTCAAAGGGGGAGGGTGGGGCCTGGAAGCCTCTTCGCCCCAGCGGGGCCAGGTGTGCGGCGATGGCATTCCGCTGGGCATCCCCCTTGCCTTTTAAGTCCTAGGGCGAGGGAGGGCAGGGCCCAGGCCTCCGGCCGGTGGCGTGGCCGGGAAGCCTCTTTGCCCCCAGTGGGGCCAGGTGTGTGGCGGTGGCATTCCGCTGGGCGTCCCTCTCGCCTTTCAAGTCCTAGGGCGAGGGGGCGGGGCCCAGGGCTCCGGCCGGTGGCGTGGCCGGGAAGCCTCTTCGCCCCCAGCGGGGCCAGGTGTGCGGAGATGGCATTCTGCTGGGCATCCCCCTTGCCTTTTAAGTCCTAGGGCGAGGGGGGCGGGGCCCAGGGCTCCGGCCAATGGCGTGGCGGGAAGCCTCTTTGCCCCCAGCGGGGCCAGGTGTACATTGGTGGCCATTCCATGCCAAGACTCAAAACCAGATTGGAATGGATCTAGACCAGTGGTTGCCAACCATGTTTTGGCTGTGCCCTACCTAAACATCACTAAAACGCTGATCCCCCTCCCCATGACATATAATTCATGTGGAAGAATCCTAAATGGTCTTTCACTGTTAATAACTTATTCTAGAATTGCCCCATTTAAAAATCAAATTACTCTCCTTTGGGGCATATGCCCCATGTAGGAAACCACAGATCTAGATCATCCATTTCATCCAGGAATCTCAGGATCTGAGAGGCCACCACATTCTTGTGCTTATAATGCCCATGCATTGAAATAATGCTGTGACATAAGTATGTTAGCACTTAATGTTGCAATCCTATGCAAAATTATCTGAGATAAAATCCCATTGAGTATAATATGACTTGCTTCTTGGTAAAAAAAAATACACCAAAAAGAAGCTCTTCTAGCCTATAGGACTTCTTTGGCTTGGGGCAGTCAAAATCTCCTCTTTCCAGAGCTCCTTCCTCTTCTACAATTATTGCCACCTGTTGAGTATTGTAAGACTATCCTGCACATTCCACTGAAATGAATGGGAATTGCTCCATGTTTATGATTGTGCAACATGTAGAACTTAGACTGCAGCTAACCTATGTTGGGTTTTGCATAAATAAGAATGCCATTAAAAGAAGAGACTGGTTAAGTCACTTCTGTGATTTTTATAAGTAGGAAACCCTGATAAGGTTTGCCATAAGTCAGAATCCACTTAATGACACATAAATATTATTATTATCACATGACAGTTGTGACTTTTTGCTATTTCAAAAGTAAAGGGACAGGGAGAAAACAGCTGTTTGTGTGGGCACGATGAATATTCACTTTGCTTTAATAACAGGAGAGCTAAGATCGGGTTGCTATCTTTCATCCTTTACATTGGTCTGTAATGATTATCCACTTGAGCAGCTTCCGTGCCAAAAGATTGCTGGAGTAAAGTAGCACAAATGCTGATGAAGACAGAACTTTTCCTTCCTGTCCCCTGTCACTAAGCCAAATTTCTAAAGACAAGCATCCAAGAAATGTCTTTACCCCCGCCGTTATTGAGGTCCCTGGCTATTAGGAAACATTCCATCTAGCAGTCAGGAAATCCTTCATAATCATTACTTCTGGTTCTTAGACTAACTGTACCTTCAGGAACAGTGCAAAATATAACATATGACATCTTTACTACTCCTTTGTTTGTGCTCATAATGATTCCAACTGACAGAAGATGGCTGAACAAGAGATTGTCTCATCACTGCTATCCAGCGGAATTAGGACATGCATTTAAGAAGAAAGTGTGGCATATCATTATCTGGGGCAATTGTTCTTGAATCTTCAGGATTGCAACTTTTATTTTTTTATTTATTTATTCTTCTTCAAATTTCTATTGCAACCCAACTCTGCAATGACTCTGGGCGGGTGACAACAATTAAAAGCAACATCAAACTAATTAAAAGCCCTTAAACCCCCCTTAAAAATTCTAAATAATTTACCCACTCACCCCATCCATTAAAAGAGAGAGAAATATTAATTATATAAGCCAGCAGGTGGGGGTCACCCCTCCATCGGTGCCCCACACCTGCCCTGCCAGCCAGGTTTTCAGTTCTTTCCTAAAGGGCAGCAATTCCATCTGCAGCCATAACTCTGTTGGCAGGAGGTTCCATAGGGCTGGTTGGACAGAGAAGGCCCTCCTTCTTGTGCTAGAGAGATGAGACCCTCTAGCAGATGGTACAATTAGAGAGCCCCTCTGGTCTGGTCTGGTTGGATGGACAGATGTTGTTGGGGTGACATGGTTTCTTAGATATCCTTTGTATCAGTAGCCATCTTACTGGTCAGAACTGGGATGAGCGTTCCAAAGGACCTTGATGCATTTCTCACACAATCAGACCTCAATGTATGTCCAGAAAATATACATCTGTAGGGTGTTGGTAATCAGTTTCTTGTAATAAAACCAAGTACCAGTATATAGGAAAAGCAATTCAGCATAGAACACAGAGATATAGTTTAAGCTAAACCAGAAACATACGAAATCTTAACATATCATTGAAACTTAAGAGAAGGGGAGTTAGGTTGCCCTCCCGCTGGATGGGATGGAGTACCAAAACTTGGAAGTCAAAACAGAGAGCGAATCTCTATTACATCCTGTCCTTTATGCTTCTGAAAATGGTGCCAAATTAGCAGGGTCTATAACATTGAACACACTGGCAAAATGGAATATATTGATCATGTCAATAGCAGGGTTGCATAAAACAACCTATCTTATCATTTGTAGAGGGAAGTGGGCTGAGACACATACCTGAGCCCTTTCCTATGAGTTTATGGCAGCATGAGTAATGAGATGTTTCATTACTTCATCACAATATTAGGGACAAAAATAGATATGGTTCGGGAAGTCTAGAACCAGATTCTTGCTTAAAACAAACTCCCCTGATTAATATTCCAATCCAAATGGCTTTCAAGATCAGAAAAATAACGGTGTTTGAGTTTTCTATATTTTCTTCTTAAGGTGTTTTTCAGAACTAAGGGCCATACCCTGAATCTCCTATTAGTCTATGCATCACAATGAAAAATATGTTAGAAACATCTGTATATATCATACTGTATGTTTCACACAGACTGTCCCCTCCATTAGGCAAAGCAAGGAAACTGCCTCAGGGGGCATATTTTAACTCTCACCTATTCCTCTCTGTTAGAAAACAGAGCGGGGATTGTGTTACCTTATTAAATGAACATAGGATGATTGATTGATTTCAACAGCATTGAATTAATTTCTGCCAGTCCGGTTGGCTTGTATGTATGGAACACAAAGGTTGACACCATCTTGTCCTTGACCTTAGGGAGCAAAATTTCAACTCAGATGTGATGCTGACAACGTGATCTTAGGCTGATTACTCTCTCTCAGAGGAGTCTGCCTCACAGTGAAGATAAAATGGCTGAAAGAATAACTGCTCCATTCCATTGCATCACTCCTGTATTAAGTAGTCAGTTATCATAATGGAATATTTCAAGGAATTTTAAACAGATAGTTTTATTTTTGAATAACTAATTCTGTGCCCTTTTGGCACAGAGGCTAAATAAGACTATTATGTACTTGACATAATGTAACAATACCATCAGGAGCTGAATACTAGGAAATCACTTAAAGATGATCTAAAGTAGAGATTTCAAATTTTTAATGAATTAATTTGTTCTGTTAATGAAACAATTAAAGCTCCTTCTACCCACTTGTGCATTGAAAAGGTTGTTCTCAGGAGTAGATTGCAGCGCTGGAAAAATTGTGTGAAGTGATTCATGATATAAACAGTTCTTAACATAAGCTACATGTACATTGTGTACAGTCTGTCTCACTTCAAAACTCCTTGGATCAGTTTCCATTCATTCTATAATTTGAAAACACTGAATAATTGTTAAAATTAAGTGAAGGTATCTCTAAAATTATGCTCCGTGTCTGTAGTGATATGATGCTTCCATGGCTTTGCACACAGGGGAATATAAAACGTTCTGTTCCATGGTGAAAAGCTTCTTATCTAGACTGTGATACATTTTCTTTCTTGCTTGAGCATCCCTACACTGGATATGTTTAGTCTCTCATGACAAAAGGTCCACATTAGTCTTTAGATCACTTCAATTTGGCCCCTGTTTGATTACTGATATCCCGTTTCTCACCCTCTTGCCATTCCTTTCTGTGCAGAACAGGAGTTCTCAGCCTTTTAAAGCCCTTCCTCCACCACATGGTATTTCTTGGTGTGATGGAGCCAGTGGAGGGCCACATGAAATGGTGCTGCAGGCCGCATCTGGTCTGCGGGCTGCAGATTGAGAATCCCTATTTTAGAGGATGCATTTAGACGCATCTCCCTTCCCACTTCTCAGCTTCTGTGGTGGAAACTTTTTCATATGTTGTTGAGTCTGGCGCATAAAAAGTATTCTGACCAGCAGGATCAGGTCAAACACAAGTGATTTATTATTCAGCTCATAGATTCTGGACTGGGGAACATGTACAAGGTGGCCAGCTTATATACAGTAAAAGTGACAGTTACACCGGTTGATACATTTTGGCAGGCTTCCGGAGAAGCGGGAAGTATGTACTGACTAATCAGCTATTTTGACAGTAGTTTGAAAATGGTGCAAAAGGCGGCTTTCCGCCGTAGACTTTATGGCGCTATCAGTGGTTATAAGAAATAATGCTTGGACACAACATATGTTAAAAGCAAGATGTTTGTCTCTTTCTGAGGGGGGAAGGGGGGAGATGAAGTTAAAGTTTTGTTTATTATGTTTGAGCCTTCTTCCTTTTCAAATTTCCTCCATCTGCAGTATGTGCATGAAAGAAAGAAAGAGAGAAGGAAGTCTGTTCAGCCTGCTTGTTGGACATTTAATGGGAGCCAAGAGGCCAATCCCACCACTTTTCAATTCTTTGAATAAAATTTACCTAGTTTACTCACAAGTATGGAGACGGCAGCAGTGGCGGCAGCAACCATATTTCAGTGGGCTGGGAGAACTTTCTTTTTGTTCATAAAAGTAAGTAACATATTGAAATCACTATGCACCTGCCTAGCATGGTGCATTTAAAATTGTCTGTTTCCATTAGAAGACTAATTAAATGTTATGTATGGAATGCTATGCCTTTTAGATAGAATGTAACAATGTAACCCGGTGTATCGTAGCAGTTACAATGAGCTACCGCTGCCTCTAGATGGTATCGAGAGGCAGCTGATAGCCAATAACCCACATGATACAAGTTATCCAATTACAGTCAGCCGCGGGAGATATTCCCGCCACAGGCAGACCTGATGAAGAATGCAGTGCGTCACAATGACGTCATGAATACAGTAACCAATGAACAACCGTGTAACCAGTTTAAAATGTACTATGCTGTATAAAAGGAGCTGTGTCTCCACCATTACCTCATGTTCAGATTGCTTACCCTGAAATAAAGATGTGTTTGGCCTTATGAATGCTGCCTACTGCGTATCAATCTGGAAACATCAAACTAAAAAATAGAATCAATGAAAGTATGGGAAAGAGTTGAGAAGGGATGGGCTGGAGAGAGGAGAGAAGAAGCCATCGTAGGTAAAGAGTAAATTACTTGGTCAATTCAGAGAGAAATTTTGGGAATGTGCTGTTGGTATAATAAATTCGAAGGGACTACAATTTCATTTATTTCTCTTACTGGTGTAGCGAATGTTTCCTAGCATTTTGAGTCACATCTGCCCCCCCACCCCCATCCCACCTTCTCTAGCAGCTGCTTCTTCTCCTCCATTTTGAACATCTTGTAGGCTGACTGAGCCAATAGTAGATTTTTTGAAGGAAGCAAATAGATTCCCCTCCACACACACACATTCTCTCTAGGGCTCCCCACCCCTTAGTCAAGTAAATGACATGTTGAAACAACAATATATCTTCATAGCATGGTATTTTGCTTTTTCAATTAGGGAGTAAATTAAAAATAGATTTAACAAAAATAGGTTTTTTTTTCTGTTGTCCATTTTCATGACACAAAAACCACTGCATACATCACAAGGTTGTCACCTCTATAACATCAGCCTCAGTTCTATTTGATTTTGAACTAACCATTTACACAGGCTACAGAATGGGATAATTAGCAGTGCAGCAAAGTAAATGCAGCTCTATCGATGTGCTAGAAAGCAGTGAGACAGCAGTAAAAAGAGGTGGGATATAGTGCTCTAATTTAAAACATGTGTAAATGTCATAATTTGAGTAAACCCAAACTGTAGTAAAAACAATAGAAAAGGTGGGATATATGCCAGTGTAGACAGCCTCTGAGCCTTATTTTTTAACAGGAAATGTATTGCCTGAAAGATGTGGACAAATTAAAGAGAATTCATGGAACTTGGAACAGCAATAAAAATAATGAAGTGTCTTGACGATAGTGGCTTATGAGTAAAGATTAGAAAGGGCTGAATATATACAGCTTGCCTCAGTAAGGATTCTGAAGGAAATATACTGTACTCTTACACTTTAAGTGAATTATTTAGTGTGAAGAACGGACATACTTATGACTCAGATTAAAAGCACCCAATTGAGTATTGGTCAGTGGAAACTAAAAGTCATTTTGAAATGTGTGATGTATTCTTGTGTTTGTGTTGTTCCAGTTTGCCTCAGCTTCATTTAGAACAACCTGTAACAAAGTTTGGATTCAGTATTTAGGCTCCAGGATTTACTCCAGAATTTATGAGTCTGCAAACTCAATTCCCAAAGGCAATTCTGTAAGGAGCAATTTGTTCCTTAAGATTTTAAGGGATTAACTTGTTTCCACTGAAACAAGGCCAGTAGCCTGCCTGGGGTTTGCATATGACATTGCCTTCTCAGCGATGTCTAAATAACAGGCATCATTCACCTTGTTGACAAGAAAGAATGTGTAATTGTACTGAGAAAAGAACAGATATACTATACCAGAATCCCCACCTTTTTGGTTCTTTTAGCAAAATATTTGTAATTAGGGTGAAGAACCTCTTAGATTTTCAGCTAGATGCTATTTTGCTTCACCAGAACAGCCATGTTCCTTCTTTCCTTGTGATTTTTCTTTGAGGAATCAAATAAAATCTCTCCTTTCTGTGCTAATTCCAGTAACTACAGTTCACTGTGATGAAAATATACCTTCCCCTTCTGAACATGCCTTCTGCACAGGGCCCTTCTACACATGTGCAGAAGGGTTCTGCAAAGAAGGAGATGCACAGTAACTACTTCCCCCCTGCCGTCAAATTATGGGATGGCGGCTGGTCTGGGCGGTAAAGTAGAAAAAGCAGCGCTATATTATGGGAAATCCCAGCCAATACAGGATACTTGACAGGTATGCTTCTGAAGGCTGTGGTACTGGTGAAAGGTTAGGACAAACATTATATAATGAAATTCTCCAGAAAACATAGATTGAAACAATTGAACAAATTTCCCTTTCAGCTATATTATCGGCTCATCTTGTGTGTATTAAGTTGCTAAGGGACAATTATTCTAAAATGAATGGTTTGGAAAGTACTTTCTGGCTGCCTATTCTCACACAGTGACAGCACTTAAAGAGGTAGCACCTACTGTTGAGATACTGATCATCCTTCCTTCCAGTCACTCCAGTCACTTAGCTCCAAGCTACACATAAAGTTACTCTTGTGATTTGCTCCTAGATTATTTTCCTTTAATAAATAGCCAATTTTTGAGTGAGGTACTGGCAGGGAGCTGTGGTGTGGTATGAGAGAAAGAAAGCTGAACATCTGGCTCCCTTTCCTTCAGTCTTTATTTTATTTATTTTTTATTTATTTATATTCAAATTTATATGCTGCCCAATCAGGTAAACCCGACTCTGGGCGGCTCACAACAAGTTAAAACACACATAAAACCGTACAACCAATTAAAACCAATTAAAAACCCAACATACCCACCCACCTACCCCATTCCTCTTAAAACCCACATAAACCCACATTAAAAAAAAGACAATTAAAAGAAATTGGGGCTTAATTTATAAGACAACAGGCGGGGGCCACTCTTCCATCTGGGCTCCACACCTGCCCTGCCAACCAGGTTTTTAGGTCTTTTCTGAAAGGTAGCAGCTCCATCTGCTCCCGCAATTCTAAGGCAGGAGGTTCCACAAGGCTGGTGCGGACACGGAAAAGGCCCTCCTTCATGTGCCAGAGAGACGAGCCCCTCTGGCAGATGGAACAATTAAGGAGCCCCTCCGATCCACTCTGGTTGGACGGGCGGACACTTTTGGGACGATGCGGTCTCTAAGGTATCCTGGCCCACTACCATGAAGGGCTTTAAAGGTCAAAACCAGCACCTTGAACTGCACCCGGAGGCAAACTGGTAGCCAGTGCAGCTCCCGAAGTAATGGTGAGGCACGAGCATAATGCCCGTGCCCCATCACCACCCGGGCTGCCACATTCTGGGCCAACTGCAGCCTCCGAATGGTTGACAAGGGAAGCCCCATGTAGAGCGCATTGCAATAATCTAGCCTGGAGGTGACCAGAGCATGTGTGGCCATGAGCAGGGAGTCCCGGTCCAGGAGCGAACGCAACTGAAGGATGACGTGAAGCTGTGAGAAAGCCCTCCTGGCCACAGCCACCAGATCTGCTAGTAGCAGCCCCGAATCCAGGAGGACCCCTAAGTTGCATACCGGGTCTGTCTGGGGCAAAGCAGCCCCATCCAAGACCAAAGTTGGCAGCTCCCTGGATAACGCGGGACCCCCTATCCAAAGCCACTCAGTCTTGGAGGGATTCAATTGTAGCCCGTTGTCCCCCATCCAGACCCCAACCGCTTCCAGACATCTGGATAGGACATTGACTGCATCACTGGGGTCCCCATGGGCCGAGATATATAACTGGGTATCATCAGCATACTGATGATACCTTACCCCATGGGAATGGATAACCTCGCCCAACGGCTTCATGTATATGTTAAATAGGAGAGGAGAGAGCACCAAGCCCTGAGGCACCCCATACTGTAGGGGCCTAGCGCTGGACCTCTCACTCTCCAACCACACTGACTGGGTACGACCCTCCAGAAATGAGGAAAACCAGGAGAACAAAGTGCCCTGGATCCCCAAACCTTTGAGCCATTCCAGAAGGATACCGTGGTCAACGGTGTTGAAGGCCGCTGAGATATCCAGAAGAGCCAGGACGGATAGATGACCCCCGTCCCGCACCCGCAAGAGGTCATCAACCAGTGTGACCAATGTAGTCTCAGTACCATATCCAGGCCTGAAACCCGATTGATAGGGGTCCAGATAATCCGCTTCATCCAGGACCCCCTGCAACTGCCGCAGGTTGGAGACCGGCCTATAATTAGCTGGAACTGCTGGGTTGAGAGATTGTTTCTTCTGCACCAGAGCATGTTTTAAAGGTGCAGGAAACACCCCCTCCTGCAATGAAGCATTTATTATAGCCCCGACCCAGCCTCCTGTCACCCCCTTGGAGGCTTTCACCAACCAAGTGGGACAGGGATCCAAAGGGCAGGAGGTGGTACGAACAGCTGCAAGAAGCCTGTCCACTTCCTCAGGGACAACTGGATCGAACTGATCCCAGATAACACTGCCAGACTGAGCTCTGATCCCCTCCGGACCCTCCCCATCCACGCCGGGATTAAACCCCGAGCGAATCCGAATTATTTTCTCCACCAGATAGTCTGCAAAAACCTCAGCCGAACCCTGCCAACCGGGCACCGGCCCCTCCCGGCCAAGGAGAGACCTGGTAACCCAGAACAGAGCGGCTGGGCGATTATCCGCGGAGGCAATGAGGGCGGTGAAGTATTGTTGCTTCACCACCCCCATCGCCACCAAGTAGGTCTTAATAGCAGCCCTAGCCAGTGTCCAGTCAGAATCACTCCGGGTCTTCACCCAGCGGCGCTCTCGGCGTCTCTTTGCCCGTTTAAGCTCCCACAGTTCTTCTGTGAACCACGGGGAAGATCGAACCCCACAGGCTCAGAGAGGCTGTAGTGGTGCAATTTCATCCAAGGCAGCCGTAGTCATCCTGTACCACACGTCAACGAGTGCCTCGGATAAATCGTGTAGCCGATCCAGAGGAAAATCCCCCAGTTCCCTCTGGAATTCGTCAAAATCCATCAGTCGCCGGGGGCGGGCCAATTTAATAGGCCACGCCTCCCTGCGGTGAACCCACCCCCCAGTAAGTCCAGAGTCACCAGATAGTGATCTGACCATGGCACAGGTATAGTTTCTAATTTCTGTAGTCTCAGATCACTCTGCCACTGCTCCGACAAAAAACTAGGTCCGGTGTGTGACCACTGCCCCTGGTCGGGCCATGAATTACCTGAGTCAGGTCCATGGCTGCCATGGAGGCCATGAACTCCTGAGCAACCTCTGAACCAGTCCCCAGCGAAGGCAAATTGAAGTCCCCCAGAACCATCAGCCTAGGGAACTCCAACGCCAATGCTGAGATGGCCTCGAGGAGCTCAGGCAGGGAGTCTCTTACCCTGCAAGGAGGCAGGTACAGGAGTAAGACTCCCAACTGATCCTTAGGGCCCAACTGCAGGAGCAGGGCCTCACAACCCGGGACTTATGGAGCAGTGGCCCTGGCAACTCCCAAGGACTCCCTGGCTACAATGGCGACGCCACCACCCCTTCCCTCATCCCTTGGCTGGTGCCAGATATCGAAGCCGGCTGGACACATTTCTGACAGAGGTACACCATCCTCTGGTCTCAGCCAGGTTTCGGTGATGCATGCCAGGTCGGCCCGCCCCTCCCGAATAGAGTCTTGAATTAGGGGGGCCTTGTTGCAGATCTACCTGGCATTCATCAGCAGCAGTCTAAGGGTGGGGTCACCCTGGATCAGCTGCTCAGGACCCAGAGATTACCTGGGGGGCTGGAACGAGAGACAGATACCAACCATCAGTCCCGTGTTCCCCGAGTGCGGCCTGCCCCTCAGTACCCGCCATATCGTCCCATGCCCGTCACAACCCCAATTTGAGCCCTGTGAACTTCCCCACCCATCTCACATGGAGTGCTACCCCTCCTACCCAGCTGACAAGGCCATTTCTCCCACCCTCTCTCCCCTCCAGACCCAGAACCCACCCCCAAACTCCCCCTACCCTCCTTGGGGCATTTGTACCATTATTATTATTATTATTATTATTATTATTATTATTATTATTATTATTGTTATTGTTATTGTTGTTGTTGTTGTTGTTGAGTATTATTATTATTATTATTATTATTATTATTATTATTATTATTATTATTATTATTATTATTATTATTATTATTATTATTATTATTATTATTATTATTATTATTATTATTATTATTATTATTATTATTATTATTGTTATTGTTGTTGTTGTTGTTGTTGTTGTTGTTGTTGTTGTTGTTGTTGTTCAGTATTATTATTATTATTATTATTATTATTATTATTATTATTATTATTATTATTATTATTATTATTATTATTATTATTATTATTATTATTATTATTATTATTATTATTATTATTATTATTATAAAATATTTCATTTCTCTGCAGGTTCTTTCAGGATAATAAGTTTTAAATCAGACTGATGTACAAAACAATCTGAAAACATTTATGTAAAAAAACCCTCAAATCCTTCTAAAAGTGTTTTATGAGATGTCATCTTCTCGGATTGGGATGTATTTCACCCAAAACAGCAAAAGTAACACTTTTGAATTACAAACTTAATTAGTGGCCCAGTTAGATGATTTACTGAGATACTAGTCTTCAAATCCATTTTGGTAGATGTAAGGGTGATCCTATCATTTAATCCTTTTTTAAAACCCTGAAAGAGGGTAGCAGTCACTACTAAAACCATGTTAATCTACTCTTGATCCACCCAGATCTATACATAACCAGTGAAGAATAAAAGCTGAATTTGTAGGAGATGCATTTCTCTAAGCAGTTGTTTTAAATGATTTTTTTTGTGTGTGTGCAAGAAAAGCTGTAACTTGAAATAGAGTTTAGATCAATACTATAATAAGCATCAAAGCAGTGGTGCAATGAACAGCATTCTAGCAGTGGCTCAGAAAGAGTCAAGTTCAAAAGTTCAGAGATCAAGGTTTAATGCCATACTCTGCTATGAAGCTAAGTGGCTGGCCTTGAGCAGTCTATGAGGGGGAAACTTTACATTATAAATAACATGTCATTAGAAGAAGGAATTTCTTAAATGCTAATTATGTGTGATTGCCATAGCAGATGTTTTCCTCATCTTCTGTAATTTCCCAGTTGTTTTGCTTTGCTTTCCAATCCATCCTCAGGACAAGTCTGAGTTTATAGATATGAAAGATTGCTTCATGGGTCTCAAATGGGCACATATTTCAGTTCTAATGGCAGGTTATCTGTTATATAGAGAGTGGGCAGGTGTCAAATGGGCAGCATTCTGAATGTCATAGGCAGTGAATGGTCACACTTATGCATGCTAGGCTATTGACTGAAGGCAGTAAGGGGATATCTTCCACACCCTCAACACATATTTTGTGATGGCAGAAGGAAGTAAGAATGCTGTAAGGAGCTTTGCCTGCAAACTGAAACCCAAGGTCACACATTCCCTGCATTGATGGTGCTGCACCTTCATCCAATCCATAGCATATTTCTTTATTTCCCACAATTCCAGTTTTCTTTTATTCCTGACCTGGAAACATACAAATACTTTCAAAAACCTGAGAACAAATGGGTTAGGAATACAGCCAAATCAGCTTGGAATCAGCTTGTCTTGATTTGTATGGCAACTATTTAGATACAGATTGAATTGAATAATATTCACACACCTCCTAGTTAGTTTATTGGATTGGGATTGGGGAGGTATAGGTTCAAATAGAAAATGACAATTATTGCTAATTTAATGTGGCAGCAATCCATGGTCTGGAATAACACAACTCTATTATATAAGTGATTGGGCATTTTCTGATCCCAGTGAGAAATCCAGTGCATTCAGAAATGAAGGTAGTTAGGGTTAGGAAGTAATACTCTCTCTTAGAATTCCATTGTACTGTACAGTGTCTCAATTATTGTTGGCTGTAAGCCACCCTGAGTCGCCATGGCGAGCGGGCGGCGATATACGTCTAAATAATAAATAAATAATAAAATCCCTCATTCAAGTCATTACATTCACCGGAGTGGCCTTGGGTTGCTAATCTAGTTGTTATTGTCATTCTTGAGAACCTTGGAAGAAAGGTGAGATGAAAATACAATCAATATTTGTTTGTAGTTAAACATTGGAGGAGTAGATGTGACCAAGGATAGGAGTACACTGGGAATAGTTTTTCTTCATGAAGTAATCTGGACATATGCATAAACAATACTGCAGGACTATAAAACTGCTTTGCCACAGCTGTTTTGTTTTTAGGAAGAAACTACTTTTACCACTGGTATGAGGTAACTTTCACCTACAAACTGAACAGTTTCACTTTTCAGGTACTTTTCAACATGTAATCTATAAGTAAAAGGAACACTCTGCCTACTGTACAGATGTTTAGACTTGTCTGGAAAAGAGATTTTTATTCCCATTATTTGAGAAGATTAGAAGTGGGAGTAGATTAGAAAGGGGTATGGTCAGGTCGTGTGAAACAACATGCAGGCAGCTATGGAACATACCTGTCAACTGTAGCTCCAGAAAATACGGGACCTGCGTAGAACGGTTCTGCGCAGATCGCCTTCTACGCATGCGTAGAAGGGTTCTACGTAAGCATAGAAGGGTTCTACACAAGCGTAAAAGCCTTCTACGCACGCGTAGAAGGTGATCTGTGCAGAAGGGATGGCAGGACCTCTCCCCCCCCCCCGCTGCCAATTCCAGGGTTTTAGCAGCTGCGGGCGGGAAATGGCACAAATCGGCACCGAAAATCAGGAAATCCCGGCCAATCCAGGAAGGTTGACAGGTATGCTACGGAAACTGAGTATAATAATAGAGCTGCAACCAGTGATGCACTGCAATTTTTTTACTGCCTACTCTGTGGGCGGGGCCAAATCTGTGGGTGTGGCCAAACATCCTGCATTATGGGCTATGGAGGTGGGTGTGGCCAACCAAGTGCGCGTGGCCTGGGGGAATTTCCGCTACCAGTTCTGCAGAACCTGACAGAACCTGCTGCAGTGCATCACTGGCTGCAACCCATTCTCCTACTGTTTCTCACAGTAGCTAGAAAAAAACACTTAACAGCAAATGCATAACATTCATCTAATCATGCCAAACAGCTCCTTGCTGTCCAAACTTTGTAGCTTCTCCTATTGTCATTTATTCCTCTCCCTGATTCTTCTTGTTCTTCTGTGTCTAGGCCAGATGTCAAACTGCCAAAATGAATCAACCTTTTGGTGAATTCATTCTGCAGTTCCTTTCACCTGACCTAGTGTGAGAAAGATTAGCCAGCAGCACAAGGTGGCCATTGCCTGGGGTGCACCCGGTTGTGGTTCAAAAATACCACAATCTTCAAAGAGGCTTTCCTGATATCCTCTTCATTATTCCCTTTTGCTCCTTTAATTTGTAAGGATATAGCTCTGTTCTTTCATGGTCATTTCATGGGATTTGCAAATAACAAAACAAGTTTATTTCCCATTTTGCATTGCTGTTGGATTTAGTGTTTTCAAAAGCCTACCATGTCAGCAATTTCAGCATGTGAATGTAATCAGGCATGCACACATCCTCAACCAAATGTGACACCAACTATCATCAGTATCATTCCAAAATTTAGGACTGAAGGCAAATGTATAATGTAGGGAAATCTGGACTTAATGGGTGTTAGTTGTCCCCAACTCTTGAACTGTTCTCAACTAGAGCATTATCCCAAACTCCAAATATTAGATTGTGTTTGAATTATAGCAAGAGCCTTAATGTTTTGGATCATTAAAAAAAATATCTGCCAGAGCCTTAAATCTCCTATGAAACTAAGTTTTTGTATGAAATTCTTTCATTTCAGCTATGCATTTTAATGTATAGGCTTGCAGCAATACAGTAGAACGTCATATAGCAATCGCCCCATACAGCGATAAAATCGCATAGTGATGAGGCTTGGAGGGGGAAAAGCCGTTCCATATAGCGATCGTTCCTAAGGGAAAATCTGTACAACGATTTTCCAATGGGAAAACGGCTTAGCACCAAACATCGTTGTCCGGTTTTTCCCTTAGGGAAAATCATTGTACGGATTTTCCCATACTGAAGATCATACAACGATGAAAACCGCATAATGATTAGCTCTATGGAATGGATTAAAATCATTATACAGGGTTCTACTGTATTTAAAAATAAGCATGGCAGACATAGTTCTTGCTCCTTACTATGTTTAATAAGATTTGTGGATTACATAAAGACAGGTCTTAGGTGCCTGTAGTATCCAAATGAGCCAAATGTTTCACTTGTAGAGATTTGTCAACTATTCTGAAGGACAGAAACACTTTTCATACTTGGTCCCCAGTAACTTGTCTCCTACCCAGAATATATTCTTTTTGTAGTTAAAAAAAACTGTTGCAGCATGAATCCAGCATGTCTCACTCAAGTCACCTTGAATCCAAAAAAGGAAAAACAATATACTGTTATTTTTTATACTGTTAAATGTACCTTATTGTTAAAAGGTGTCTTCCAGATTGTCATTTACTTTATCATCCTTACAATATTTTTGTTCAGCTTTGTCTGGGATGCAAATTGCTTAATTTCTAATTATTTTTGATGCATGAGATTGTAGCAATGACCTTGTGCTGGCAGAACAAAATACAGTAAACATTCTACAAGGAAATTCTAAAAATGGGGAAAACACAAATAGGGTTGCCATATGTCCCGGTTTTCCAGGATTCAAGAAAAAACATGCAACCTTGTCCGGTTTAATAAAAAAACATGCAAAGGTCCTGGATTTTTAAAATTTGAACAAAGGAAGCATGATCACCGCTCACCAAAGTTTTTTTTTTTTTTGCAAAGAGTTAATTCACTGCCTCCCTGCCTTTCTTGAAAGCGGCAAAGGCAAAACAGCACCCTGAGAAGCCCGTTGGGGAGAGGAGAGACTTGCAAGTGAGATAATTGGAAAAAAGGCATGGAGGCAGTGAAATAACTCTTTGCAAAAATCCCTTGGCTCACCTTGAAGTTTGGGGGACAAGGAGTCGTCCTCAGCCCTTTTCCTCAAAAGCTGGGAGGGAGCAAGAAATACCCATAGCTAAGAAGCCAAACCTCCACCATACACTGCGATGGAGGATTCCTTCTGCACATGACCACAAAGGGTTAATTGCATAGAGTCGGTATTCCTAGAGAGGAAGGGAATAGGGTGGACAGAAAGTAAAGAGTCCTCCATCACTAAGGTCCTCCTCCAAAATAAGTCCCTTCCTGTCTCCTGCTTTTCTCCTTCTGGAGGGAAACGGAGGCATTGCCATTCCGGGCCCCTCTTTAGAACTTTCTTCCAAGGGATCCTCATGTGGGGTTTGAGGGTGAGTCTATTTCAGTGGGATGTGTGTGTGTGTGTGAATGGGAGGGTGGGGTGACCTCAGGGGGAGTAAGGGTGGTTTCAAGAGTGGCCCAAGAAATTTTATTCAAAAAAATAAAAATAGAACCATCAAGAATAGTCTTTTGCAAGAATAATCACAAGGAAAAAACCCTCTTAATTAAAGTTTATTTTAAACTGACGAAGGCTGTCCGCCCTAGACGGGAATTCCATGGAGTCTTAGAGCCACGGTCTCTCTGACAGCCCTGTCCGACACATGCACAGTCTGAAGAATGCAATGATGTCACATGGCTGTCCCGGTTTGGTGGGAGAGAATTATGGCAAGCCTAAACCCAAACAACAACTTGTAAGTTTCAAACTAGGCTTCAGATCAGCATCACATTTGGCCCAGCTGTAGTAGACATTTTGCTCTTGCTCTGTGGAAAACTTGGGGAAGTTTGCAGGATACCCTCTTGTAGTCAATACCATTCACACTTGTTGAAAAACAGCTAGGGCTGTTAGCTTTCTTGTTTTACTGGGGATATGCTTGTGAGTTGCTCGCCTCTGTTTTCATTTTAATAGACTGGCTTCACTTCTTAGTGTTAATTTTGGAAGTTTTGAACTTGTTTTTGCATCTATATTTTAAAAGAACTTTCTTCTATTTTTGCAGCATCTTTAAATAAACATATTAATAATAATTTCATGTTAGAAATTATTCTGGGTTGAAAGGATTTTTTTGCGCAAGAAACTCTGTTCAGGGGACACCCAAAAGAGGCTCCTTTTATGTCCCCAAGAGCTGGGACAGAGATGGGCACTCAATCCGTCATGCAGTATCTGGGTCCCGAACTGCCGACTTGCCAGCCTTCCAGCTAACAAGGCAAGCTTCTTAACAAGTGAGCCACCGCAGCTTATTAAAATTTTATAACTGGTTTGGTTCCTTTTGAAAGTGGGTTTTCTGTGGCATTGTTACCAGTCCTTGACTTTGCCATGCAAGAAGTCGTTTGTGTATACAGTACTTGGTTATATGTTACCTTGCAGGGATTGGTGTGTAAATCAAAAACATTCAACTTTGGGATTTACCCTTGTTTCCCTGAAGCACTAAGCAGTCTAAGGTCTCAGAATGTGAGGGAACAGCCTGACAGGGAGATTTTGCTGGTCACTTCATCTCTACCCACCCAGATATTAACCACAACATGATATTTGCTTAGGTGTTGTGGCTGAGTGTCTAGGATGGTCCTTTCTGTCCAGGTCAGTTTCTTGTCACCAACATTCATAAAGTTGAGATTTTCTGAAGAATTAAAATACATTTCCACTCACTGTATTTATAATTTATTTCTGGTGAATTTCAGTTATAAGGTATTTTATAATGCAGGCCTAGGCTTCTCTGTTCAGAAAAGTGCCCCAATGACTTCAGGATAACTTACTCCCAGAAAAATGTGTATACATTTACAGTTTTCATCATTTGGATTCAACTAGCTGCTGGGAGCCTAGCTGGCTGTTCACCTTTACTCCTGAGTAGAATACTAATTAAAAGATCTTTTCTCTCCTGGCTGAGCAGATGGTAGAAATCAGAAAAGGTTGAAAACTGAGAGACCCACATAAAAAGGCCTGTCGTTGAATGTTAACATTCACCACGGATATGACATCTCTAAATACCTCCTTATTTAGCTAAAACAGATTCTTTAAATGTGTTCTATTTATGTTGAAGGGAAAAATTAATTTTCTTGAAAGCTAATCAGGCTTCTTCTGGGAGATAAACTTTCTGGGGAAGCTATTGGAGAGTGTTAGGTGCATTCTTGAATTTCCTGTCAATGTTGTGTAGTAATGAAGAAATGATACCCTGTCAATGACCCTATACCAAAGTTCATATTGTGACTTTTTGAAAGCAACTCACTAATTTGAAACAAGAAGTTATTACTGTTAATGTTATGTCATCTGCAAAAGTATCATGCTTCCGCACCTTATTACTCATGCATTTGTATTCCATATTATTGAGACACCCAATGGATAATACATGAAAATGGTTACCAATTTCTTTGCTATGTTTATTGTACAGAATATTGCAACACTCACGAAAGCATATCCTTCTTTGGGATTCCCTTATACTTATAGGAACCATGTTTACTTCGCTTTGAAGCGATAAATCATCTCATCCAATATAAGAGATCTGACTAAAGCTTTGGTATTGACATATGGTACTGATATGACTTGTATGAGTAATTAGGAACAGCAGCTAACTTTCTTCTATTTTTGCAACATCTTTAAATAAAGGCCATCTGGAATATAAAGCAATCTAAGCAATAACTAAAGTTTGTTTTATATATAGTTTAGAGGTCACTGGTTATGATCCTTAACAGAGAGATTTCATACATAACAATTAATATATATAAGAAATAAATGATCATGAGCAGATAGGACTCTGATAGAACTATTTCAATAAGAACATAAGAACATAAGAACAGCCTTGCTGGAACAGGCCACAGCCCATCCAGTCCAGCATTCTGTCTCACACAGTGGCTCTCCATTTCCTTCAGGGTATTCCCAAACAGATGCCTTCACCTGCTTAGGATTCCCTGGAAATGATATTGAGAGATATCCTGCCTATCTCTCCAATCCGGAGGTTGTCCTTAAGTATCCATAATTATAGCCATTGATACTCTTGTCCTCCATGAACTTGTCTAATCCTTTCTTAAAGCTGTCAAGACTGACAGCTGTCACCACTTCTTCTAGCAGGGAGTTCCATAGACCAGTAATCCTCTGGGTGAAAAAGTACTTTCTCTTATTTGTTTGAGAACTAGTACCCAAAAGTTTCATGGAGTGTCCCCTAGTTCTAGTGTTATGTGATAGGGAAAACAGTTTTTCCTTATCTACTTTGTCCACACGGTGCATGATTTTATAAACTTCAATCAGGTCACCTCTTAGACGTCGTCGTTCAAGAGTGAAGAGGCCCAACCGTTGCAGCCTTAGATGGTAAGGAAGGTGTTCCAGTCCTCTAATCATTCTGGTTGCTCTCCTCTGCACTTTTTCCAGCTCCATAATATCCTTCTGGAGGTATGGCGACCAGAACTGTACACAGTATTCCAGATGGGGCCTCACCATATATTTATAAAGAGGCAAAATGACACTTGCTGACTTATTTTCTATACCCTATACCCTATATCCACAGAGACTGAATCTTTCAACATCCTAACAAGGATTTTCCAACAAACACAGTAAACAAAACAATGGCCCACAGACTGGAAGCTCTGTATATACAGTCCAATTCCCAAGAAAGGAGACAAGGGCTACAGTAACTATAGAACCATTATATTAAATTAATTTCCTGTGCAAGCAAAGTGATGTGAAGGTTTTGCAAAAAAAAAAAAAAGACTTTTATGATATATGGAGTAAGAAATGACTCATTTTCAATCAAGAATGGGAAACAATAGTAATGAAATTTTGGCATATTTGGACTACAATTCCCATAATTCTTTCTGGGAGTGCCATTTGTCAGACTCACATCTACAGACAACTAAATGTAGCTCATTTGGAGCCATGACCTAAATGTGGTTTAATGTGCCTCTATTCTAGCTTCCTGTTCAGAAATTAGGCTGCCCCACAGCTAGCTGGAAGGTTCCTTTATGAAAAGGCAGTGAAGGCAGAGCTAGGTCTATGCTAGGTCCAAATGTGGGCAGATCTAGCTCAATGTTAGGTCTAAATGTGGTTCACCTAGAGGACTTTTCTCTAGGTGAGCCACATTTAGGAGTCTATAAATTTTGGTCTGTCAGGTGGAAATCCTGGGGTAAAGAATTATGAGATTTGTAGTCTAAAAATAAAAAACAATCACATGCATGTAACTGCTGTGGCATTTGGTTCAGTTCAGTGGTTGGGGAAATCCTAGTAAAGGGCTGTGATTCAGGATTTGAGTTAGAAGAGCTGGAAAGACAGGAACAGCTGATTTCATGGATGATAAGACCTTTGTCAGCTTGGTGTAGGTAGCAAAATTTCAATATATTTGTAAAGAAGGAGCACTGGAAGGGTCACTCTTATGTACAGTATTTGATTTGTATTTTTTATAACACTCAATGTCCTTATGGATAGGACAAAATGTGGAGAAATAGAATTGTTTCCGTATAGACAAAGGTGTGTTTTATCTAAATATTTGTTCAATCCATATGCAGAATGTATCATACAGAAAGTTGGGTTAGATTTAGATGAAGAATTGGACGTTGGTGGAAGAAACATTGATAATTTAAAATATACAGATTACAGCCAGAAAGCAACAATGATCTGAAATTACCCTTGACAAAATTGAAAGAATGTGCAAAAGCAGGTTTTGCAAATGAATATTAAAAAGATAAATATGACTACAGAATTATTACACAACTTTAATGCTGATAACAAAGAAGAAATTGTTAAATATTTTGTGTTCAATCATCAAATCAAATAGAGGCTTGCAGCCAAGAAATCAGAAGAAGGCTGAGGCTCAGAAGGGCAGATAATGAAGTAATTAGAAAATATCATCAGTATAAGAATGTGTCACAAGAATTATCCACACTATTCATTCTTGATTATTTTGTATGGATGTGAAAGCTGAACAGTGAAGAAATTTGAATGAATTTTAAAAATGATTCATTTCAAATACTGTATGGCGTTGGAGAGGCTTTATGGATGCCCAGGACTGCCACAAATATGAACAAATGGATCCTAGATCAAATAAAGTGTGAACTCTCTTGAAGCAAAATGGAACCCCTTGTAGCTTGATTGCATCCTGAAAAATCAAGACTTATGGGAAAAGACAAAAATGCTTCAAAAGACAAAGATGCTTCAACATGAAAGCAAGCAAAGAAGAAGAGCAGATATGAGACAGACTGATTCCATAAAGACGTGGCCTTGAGTTTACAGAAACTGAACAGGGCTCTTAATGATTTTAGAGGTCACTTATTCATAAGGTCACTATAAATCGGAGGCAACTTGACATCACATAACAAAAACAAATTGGAGAAACCATTGTTAATGAGCAGAAATTCCTGCTGGATGAATGACTTAGGTATATATTTTTCTGAAGCATTTGTACCCTGCTCTTCAAGCCAAAAAGGCTGCCAGAACAATATAAATAAAGAATGTATAAAGATTAAAAATTTGTGAGTGAATAAGCCGAAACAAATACCTTATTTAGCATGATGACTGACCTGTGCTTGGAGCTTTGCTCCCCATGGAAGATCGAATTCACACATGTGGAGCCCTTTGACCTTACCTTCCTGGAAGCCCAGGTAGCCAAAAATGCAGCCAAAAATGAATTAACTTTAATGTGTGTATCTGTGGTAGTATGTTTTCTAAGATCTGGAACCTGTCACTTATGCCCTTATAGTTGATTAGTTCAATTTGTTCATAGTGGCTATTGAGTATACCATGTTTTTGTGTATTGCATTCCACATGTTCATATGCAGATTTAGAAATTAGAAATTACCTTTCATCTTGCAAACTGAAGAATTTGGAAACTTCAGTTTCTGCATTTCTGTATACACTTGCTAGCAACAACTAAGGTCTCTCTCCATACTCCATAGCCTTCACAGGATCACTTGGTGAAGAAATGAAAATGAGCATTTTAGATAGCAGAGGACAGAGGATCCTGTCATGGGGAGGTCCATGGGTCGCAAAGGGTCAGACTCAACTGTGAGACTGAACAACAACCCAGGTAGTGATATTTCTTTCTTGAAATAAGTGTTTGACTCTTCTTTTCTGAGATTAGGGCAGGAACACAATTACTTTTCTAAAATTCTGCCATATTTTTAATCTTTTACCTCCCTCCCAGTCTGGCCAGGTTATCCTGCTATAGTAATAGACTAGGGTGCCCAAACTTTTTGGGCTGTGGGCCGGTCATGTGGTTGAGTGTGCCGGTCACATGGTTTCTCCCACATGGAAATGGAAGTAAAACATGCATGCTCATAATGCTGTCTTAAATGACCCGCAACTGTGTTATGTGCATGCACGTTTTACTTCCGCTTCCGGGAGCAGCAAGGGCAGTATGGGACAGATCCGGCCCATGGGCCATAGTTTGGGCACCTTAAAGTAGACCATACTGTCAACAACTCATCGCTGAGTGTCAGGTGGTGGCTAACTAACCTGATAACCCTGAGGACTAATGGCCTTTAGATGCTGAAGTCCACAGGGAAGGGTGATGATCCTCAAGTGGATTAAATCCCACTTGAATCCATCTTGATGGAGGGCAGAAGCTTCATCAATCCTGGCCTGGGGCTGATGAGGGCTTTGCATGCCAAAAAGGCTCAGGATCAGAAAGAGACTTGCGGAACTGGATCATTATATGGGTGTCACGCTGCGATGTGGAAGGCAGATGAATGGCCACTGCATTATATTCTCAGGATAGTCTTCATGGCTGATCACCATGAGGATCACCAATATTCAGATTCAGATACAGCAAAAGAACAAGTTGCCTCCCTGCTAGAGCAATGCATTCTTAAACTGACCTAGTTATTTTATTTCCTTTTATTGCTTTTAACATTGAAAGCAATTAAACTTTAATTATTTGGTAATTATTTTTTCATCTTATTTCTTTTACTGATTTGTGTGTGCATGCATGATTTTTAAAAAAATCTGCAAACTGCCCTTGGCCCCCAAACACGAGGATGGTATTTTGCAAAATATACATAAAACAAGAGCATGCTAAGGCAAGCATTCCTAAATGTAATAAACTGGGTAAGAACATTTATAAATTAATAAATAGTTATATGGCTACTTTGAACTGACATTTTCATATGAGGAAGAAAAGGAGAATAAGAGACACACACCTCCCCCCAAAAATGCCTGAATGGATCTGATATGAAAGTTTCTGAGGCTCTGAAACTTTCAAGGTTACAATTTTAGTCCTTTTGCAAATTTAGGCATTTCTCTGTTTAACCCATCTTTTTGCATGTTTTCTTTGAAATAAGGCCAGCAATGTTTCAAAGTAAGGAAACAAATAATGTGTGCTCACACACAAAAAGATTGTAGTTTTCCATTCCTCCAGTTAAAGTTGTTGAATAAATGAGTTAAACTAATGCTATAGAAATTGTGGGTGTACTTCAGAGTATATTGCAGGAAAATTCACATCATCTACAGCAGTGGTTGACATCAAATGTTCTGGCATCATATGTTTTGTTAAACTTCTGCCAAGAAACATGTTCTTTCATATCCCTGACAACTGTTTTTGTACATTTAAATTCAACTACTGTATCATGCAATAAACATGAATATGGGATTAGAGTTTTAGGGGGAATAAGGATGAGGAAGAATAGCTCTGGTGATCTGTAAGAATCAACTGTACAGCATATTATTGTCATCCATACAGGGTGGACTAAGTAACCAAATTAAAAAAACACAAATAAAACAAACCCTGCCATAACAGAAAGAGAGAACTACAGTAATACCTCATACAACATCCGCTTCATACAACGTCGGATCCATACAATGTCGCCCAATTCTGAGAAAAAAGGTGCCTCGTACAACGTCGCCAGACGTTGTATGAGGTATTAGGGTTTCCGTGGGAGTTTGGACTTGCAGCTTGGAGGCCCCACGGAGTTCGACTGGCAGCCGAGGAGGCGGAGAAGAAAGAACTCGCTGGAGAGCCGAGCCCCAAGTGCAGCGAGTTCTTTCTTTCCCTGCCTCCTCCGGCTGGCTGCCGGTCGGACTCCGCTGGAGACGGGAAAAGAAAGAACTCACCCGAGAGATGAATTCCTTTTTTCCCTGCCTCCTCCTGCTGGCTGCCGGTCGGACTCCGCTGGAAGCGGGGAAAGAAAGAACTCGCCCGAGGGACAAGTTCTTTCTTTCGCCGCCTCCTCCAGCCAGCTGCCGGTCGGACTCTGCTGAAAGCGGGGAAAGAAAGAACTTGCCCGAGAGATGAGTTCTTTCCTCCAACGGAGTTTGACCAGCAGCCGGCCCTGCAGTTTGTGCTGTTACAATGTATCTCTATGGGAACGACGTTATACAAAGCATCGGTGGCAATAATTTGGACGCTATATGAGGCATCGCGGCTAGGATTTTGCATGCCTCATACACAGTCGGAATTCAAACAACGTCCTAATTTGTGGAACCATGTTTGGATGTTGTATGAGGTATCACTGTATATTGCATAGTGACTGTGGAGTATACCATGTTTTGTGTATTACATTCCACATGTTCAGATGCAGATTTAGAAATTAGAAATTCCCTCTCATCTTACAAACTGCAGGGCTGTCTTACTTTTTTTAAAATGGATGCCTGTTAATTCTTTGCTCATTGGGTGTTTTCCTCAGGCATATTTCATTTCTTTCTGGGTGGAGGAGTGGGGAGAGGAACTGAGCTAAATATTGTCTGTAAGGGCCCCCCCACAATATTAATATGAATAAACTATTTGATTGGGAAATGGTCAAGAAATACTCTTTGCTAATTGCTGCCTGCAAATGCTATCTCTATTGCTAACACAAACTATTCTATACTGAGTAGTATGATAATGCTTAAAATATTTTCCCCCTCCAATAGGCTTTCAAAATACATTACTATCTTGGCCTAGAGATTCAGCATTAACACATTTTAATTCAAATGGGCTTTGAGTGACTGTGAATAGAAAGAAACAGGTGGAAATAATATACTAATAACAGTATCATTCTAAACTATTGGGACTGCAGTGGCTTTGTGGTTAAGATGCTGAACTTGATGACTGGAAGGTCGGCAAGTCAGCAGTTTGAGACCCAAGTACTGCATGATGAAGTGTGCCCCCATCTCTGTCCCAGCTGCTGCCAAGGAGCTAAATGGGGACCACTTTGGTGGGAAGGTAACAGCGTTCGTGCACTCCGGTGTCTAGGCATGCTTCCACATGTCCAGGGAAACATCTGCAGGTGCAAACAGTGCTGGCTCTTTGGCTATAAACGGAGATGAGCATGGAAGACTAGAGTCGGGTAGGACTGGCTTTTGAGCAAGGGTGACCTTTACTTTTACCTAAACAATTGGATGTTTGATTACTTTCATCCCAAACCATACCTGTCAACGATCCCATTTTCCCCAGGAAAACCCCTTATTTTTACCCCTCTTCCCGCCCCTCCCATTTTATTAATTTCCCCGTAATATCCCTTATTTTTTAAAAAAAATCCTGACCGGAGCAATCACAGGCGAAGCTGCAGTATGTTTTTCCGGCCACCAGAGGTCGATGTGTGGCAGGCTTTTCGCTTGTGGAAGGGGAGAGAGAGAAGGTGGGACGGGTGTTCCTCTTTCATTTTCCTCCTGCCACATGGCCAATATGGAGGCTTTGTTTCTGCTGCTGAGCTGGTTGGAGCCGCCATGCTGGGAGGGATGGGAGTCTACTCCAGAGGTGAGCGATATTTCATATATGCAGGGGCAAATCAGCTCTTGGTCTGGGGGCAGAGACTTCTCTCTCACTCTCATGCTTTATTGAGCTGTTTCTGCCCTGCTTCCTGGCTGGAGGGAGGCTTCCGTTTCTAGAGTTCTAGAGTTAACTTGGGGGAGGTGGGGGGTGGGGATGGGGGTGGGGGATGGAGCCAGATCACTATATGAGAGAGACGGGGGGTTCCATTTCTGTTCTAGAGTTAACTTGGGAGGGGTGGGGTGGGGTGGGGGATGGTGCTTGATCACTATATGCTAAAGGTAAAGGTTTTCCTTGCTCGAAAGCCAGTCATATCTAGAGTGCCAAGGTTTGCCATCACAGTCATAAATTCCTACAGCAGTCAATTTTAGAGCAAGAAGCTTCTTTTTGTACGAGATCCAAAATACACAGGGAGAATTATCAGAGCTCATAGATCCAGTGTGCTTGCACGGTTGTGTAAGGGGATCTGAGTTAGGTAAAGGTAAAGGGTCTCCCTTGCTCAAAAGCCAAGCGTATCTGACTCTAGGGTTCAGTGCTCATCTCTCTTTCAAAGCCAAAGAGTCAGCGTTGTCTGCATCTGCTGACGTTTCCATGGTTATGTGGCAGGCATGGCTAGACACCAGAGCACACGGAATGCTGTTACCTTCCCACCAAAGTGGTCCCTATTTATCTACTTGCAATTTCTTGCTTTCGAACTGCTAGGATGGCAGGAGTTGGGACAAAGACGAGAGCTCATTCCGTCCTGCAGTACTCGGGAATCGAACTGCTGACCTTCTGCCTCCCAGTCAGCATCTTAGTCACTTAAGCCACTGAGTAAACAAAAAAGAAAACAAAACAAAAGTCCCCCAAGAAAATCTGGGAAAGGGTTCTTTGGCCCACACAGCTTTGTGCCCATTGCATCTACAATACCATCTAGCCATCTTATTTTTGGCCACCCCCTTCTTTTGTCCTCCACCTTTCCCAGCATCAAGGCTTTCTCAAGTGAATCCTCTCTTCTCATTTGATGTCCAAAGTACTTTAGTGTCATTTTTACTATTTGACCTTTAATGAGCAGTCAGGGTTGATTTCTTCTAGGATCGACCTATTTCTAACACCACATTTCAAAGGCATCTATTTTTCTGCACTCAACTTTCCTAATGGTCCAGCTCTCACACCCATACATTACCACCGGGAATACCATTGCTTTGACTATGCAATTTTTTGTTTGCAAGGTGATGCCTCTACTTTTAACTATATTCCCCAGGTTTCTCATAGCTTGTTTCCCAAGCATCAGTCACCTTTTTATTTCACAGATGCAATCACCATTTGCAGCAATCTTTGATCCTAAGAAAGTAAAATCTGCCAGTCGTATCCAACTCTAGGGTGCAGTGCTGATCTCCATTTACAGCCAAAGAGCCAGTGCTGTCTGTGTTTGCAGACATTTTCATGGCCATGTGGCAGGCATGACTAGAGCCCAGCAAGTCACATGGCTATATTTGGCCATGCCCACAGATTTGGCCACACCCACAGAGGGGTGTGGCCAAAATTTCCCTTATTTTCAAATCCAAAACTTGACAGGTATGTCCCAAACCTTTGGGTGAGATTAGACATACATTCTCCTAATGAAACATTGTAACTTCCATGCAAGTTTTCCAGTCAGCTTCCAGACAAAACTGTATTGTGCAGTGCCCCATTTCAAGCACACAATTGTTCCGCTTGAAAGTCATTTAAGATTTCCCACTGCTTCCATCTTTCTTCCTACTACTGAAAACCCATTAATACAGAAATTGCAAAATTCTCTTTGACTGATATTTCTGGACAGATTGTACCATATTGAAACTAGTACAAAGAGTACTGTACTAATATAATATTTTCAGTCACCTTCTGTCTGGAAGTACCCTGCAAAGCTGAGAAGAAGTACTAGTGGGTAAAAATTAGAATACCGTATATTTCATTTTGGCAGTAATTGATTTGGCGGTGACAAACCAAGCATGGCTTGCATGCTAATTTGCACACAGAAATATTTCCCTCTAAGAATTCAGAGACAGGTGCCATGGGCCTTACTACCTTTGACTGATATAGAGAGTAAGAAAACATAGTCTAGAGTTGCAGATGACAGCTGTCCATTAAGGAGGTCTGCAAAAAGGGATTTCAGGGGGCATCCTGACGGGGCAATCATAACCCAAGAAATTTTTGCAGCTTGATGTAAAGGACAAGGTTGGAACTGCCCCCACCTTGTACAAAAAGAAAACAGGGCTGGCAGTTGATTTTTACTCTTCACGCTTGGGATGGGATGATTTTGGCATCTTCCACTACACCTGCCCAAGGAAAGCTCCTTTAATTGGTCAGAACCGGAGAGCTTCAAACTTTCCCATGGAGGGGAATGGGTGCTAAGCTCAGGGGAAACCAAGAGGAGCATCTGCTCCTCTGGCTTTTGCCCGCCTAGGAGCAGCTGTTCCCCCCTCCCCAGGGCTTGGCAATGATACAATTTCCAAACAGCCCCCTCTGGAGCTGTCCTTTGCTTCTGTCCAAGCGTTTTCTTCTTTTCCCTCAATCTCAAAATCTTTGAAGTGGGTAGTCATGTTAGACTATGCAAGCATATCAGAGAGTAAACATAAAAAAACAACAAAAAGAAAAAGTTTAAGATGCCACAATTTTTTCTTTTGTTTACTCTCTCATACCCCTCAAACTTGACTCCCATTGTTGTTGTTGTTGTTGTTGTTTTTTTTGGGGGGGGGAGGGTGTGTATATGTGTGAGCCCTGTTGGCACAGTGGTTAAACTGCTATCCTGCAACCAAACGGTTGTAGTTCGATCCTGACAAGGCATCAAGGTTGACTCAGCTTTCCATAGAAAATAAGTCAGCAAGTGTCATTTTGCCTCTTTATAAATCTATGGTGAGGCCCCATCTGGAATACTGTGTACAGTTCTGGTCGCCATACCTCCAGAAGGATATTATGGAGCTGGAAAAAGTGCAGAGGAGGGCAACCAGAATGATTAGGGGACTGGAACACCTTCCTTACCATCTGAGGCTGCAACGGTTGGGCCTCTTCACTCTTGAACAACGGCGTCTAAGAGGTGACCTGATAGAAGTTTATAAAATCATGCACGGTGTGGACAAAGTAGATAAGGAAAAACTGTTTCCCCTATTGCACAACACAAGAACTACGGGGCACTCCATCAAACATTTGGGTACTAGTTCTCAAACAAATAAGAGAAAGTACTTTTTCACCCAGAGGATCACTGGTCTATGGAACTCCCTGCCAGAAGAAGTGGTGACAGCTGTCAGTCTTGACAGCTTTAAGAAAGGATTAGACAAGTTCATGGAAGACAGGGGTATCAATTGCTATAATTATGGATACTTAAGGACAACCTCCGAGTTGAAGAGATAGGCAGGATATCTCTCAACGCCATTTCCAGGGAATCCTAAGCAGGTGAAGGCATTTTTTTTAATGTGGGTTTTAAGAGGAATGGGGTAGGTTGGGTGGGTATGTTGTGTTTTAATTGGTTTTAATTGGTTGTACTGTTTTATGTGTGTTTTAACTTGTTGTGAGCCACCTTGAGTCGGGTTTACCTGATTGGGCGGCATATAAATTTGAATATATATATATATAAATACCCTGAAGGAAATGGTGAGCCACTGTGTGAGACAGAATGCTGGCCTGGATGGGCTGTGGCCTCTTCCAGCAAGGCTGTTCTTATGTTCTTATATCCTTCCTATGGTCGGTGAAATAGTAAAGGTAAAGGTTTCCCTTGCTTGAAAGCCAGTCGTATCTGACTCTAGGTTTCAGTGCTCATCTCTGTTTCAAAGCCGAAGAGCCAGCACTGTCTGCTTCTGCAGAGACGTTTCAATGGTCAGGTGGCAGGCATGACTAGACACCGGAGCGCACAGAACGCTGTCTGTGTGTGTGTGTGTGTGTGTGTGTGTGTGTGTGTGAGAGAGAGAGAGAGAGAGAGAGAGAGACTGACTGACTGACTGACTGACTCTCGGAGAGTCAAAATGCTAATTAACTTGTGAACCTCCCAGTCTGAGTGCTCAGTGCACTAAGCGCTGTGGGGCGGCATATAAGCGTGATTCCTTTTAATGCTTGTGGTGTATGAGTGGTGTGTCGCTTCTTCTAGTACATAACAGACAGAAGAGCCCTGGCTCTCACACCGCCGTGGTGCAAAACCGCCATGGCTCCACCCTGAGGGTTTGGCAGCCCAACTCCCCGTTCCGGGATGCGCCAAAGGACTCTAATCAAACTTCTTTTATTTTTAGCCTAGGTTTTGGGGCGGCCTTCGCGGAGGAGGAGGAGATTCGTCACGAGAGGGGCTGCAAGCAGGGAGCAGCAGCAGCAGTCGTCCGCAGCTCTGGGCTGCCTGAGGCCACTCGCCATCTCCTCCTCCGCTGCTGGCTGGTGTGGTGACGGACTGGCGGGGGGGGGGTGGCTGGCTGGCTGGCTGGCGTGTGGCGACGGACAACACAACGCCACGGCCTCTTTTCCCTCAGACTCCGAGCGAAAACACTAAGAACCAGTTGCCGCCACCGTGAGGCGATTGGCTTCGGCGGAAGGGAGGCGAGCAAGGCGGCAGCAGGTCAGAGTCGGCGCCACCACGCCTCCCTCCCCGCCCCTCACCCCGCTGCCCGGCGCTTGGTGCATGGGAGGCGCGCGCCTTTTTGGAGCCAACAAGCGGCTCTGAGAGAGAGAGAGAGAGCCTGTGCTGCTGCCGGCTGTGGCCAACGCGAAACCCCACAACCCCCCCACCGACCCCCCAACAACCCGCCCTCGCTTCCTTAGAAAGTGAGCACGGAGGAGCCGAGAGAGAGAGAGAGAGGGCTGTGAGGGAGAAGAAGAAGCGCGCGAGGCGCGAGCGGGAGAAGCCCAGCCCAGGGGGGAAAGATGCTGGCGGGCTCGCCGCCAGCCCGCTGCTGCTGAGGGAAGAAGTTGTGCTGCGGAGGAGGAAGGAAGGAGGCTGGCGCCCGCCGAACGTACCCAGCGGCGCGGTATTGTTTTCGGACCTGCCTGGCTGAGTGGAGAAGTGGCCCCTCGCAAGGTCAGTGTCGCCCACCCCACAAGGGGAAGGCGGGAGTTAGGACGGGTGGGGAGGTCGCTTCACCTTTTGTGTGCGTGTGTGTGTGTTAAGTTGTGTGGCGCGAGTGTTTTGTGCGCAACCCCCGTCGCTCCCAGAAGTGGTAGTAAAACGCACCCATACGGCCGCGTTTTACTTCCGCTTCTGGGAGCGACGAGGGTGGCATGGGCCGGATGAATTGGCGTCACGGGCCAGATCCGTCCACCGGGGACTGTAGTTGGGGCACCATCGAACCATGTGACCCGCCTGCAGCCCAAAAAGTTTTGGCACCCCTGGTGTCGAATGAGAAGGAAAGAATGATAAAGAGAGAGAGAGAGAAAGGATGGAACTTGGCGAGTCTTTCAGTCACTGCTGGATTCAGCAAATGCGACCATTTATTTATAGCAATAGCAAATTACGCTTATAGGGACTGTGGTGAAGATGCTGGACTTGACGACCTGAAGGTTGGCAGGTCAGCAGTTCGAGACTGCTGCACGACGGAGTGAGCTGCCGTCTCTTGTCCCAGCTCCTGCCAATCTCTACGGGTCGAAAGTGAGAAATTGCTGCACATAGATAAATAGGGACCACCTTGGTGGGAAGGTAAACAGCGTCCCGTGCACTCTGGGGTCGAGGCGTGCCTGCCACATGTCCCATGGAAACGTCTGTTGGCGCAGACAGCACTGGTTCTTTGGCTGTAAACAGAGATGAGCACTGAACCCTAGAGTTGGCTATGACTGGCTTTCAAGGAAGGACGACCTTTACCTAATTATGCTTATATACTGCTTCATAGCACTTAAATGTGCTTTCAGGGCGGCACACAAGATTGTTTGTTTATTTATTGATCAGTTGATAGGTTGGTCAATTGATTGATAGTGTTCTGCCTTGCTTTAAAGGATCGCAAAACAACAGCTGTGGTGTTACCTTAGGTGGCGTTTCTTCTTTTTTAACTGGCCAAGGAGCCTTGAACAGGGTGCTTTTTCCTCTGAGTATAACAGAACTGCCTTGCTTGAAATACTACTTTGATCACAACAATTTGAAATAATTGGAATAACCAAGGCATTGCACGGACACAGGGCTGTGGGAACGCAACACTTGATGATGGGACACAGGAGCCTTGTCTGTCTCTTAGGTGGTTGTAATCTGTAGGAGGGATCCATGTAACACCCCTTCCCCCATTTTTGGTGAACGAGACATAACTGTTTGCTTGTTTGCTTCAACAACAAGCTGGCTTGCTGTTTCCAGAACTCCGTGATCATTTACTGCTCCTTTGATTCTGGCCGCCTAGTAGCAATGGTATGTTTTTTAGGGCACAGAAGCAATGCACTCCTCCAAATCTGCTGGATATGTACTGTATAACAGACAAGATAAGAGAAGGTTGGCATTCAAAATACTCTTCTGAGGTTCCTCACCCAAGGCGTAGCTGTGTTGGCATACTGCAGATTTGGTTGACTTCTGGAACGTTATACGTAAGCAGACAGTGAGGTTGGTTGTGTATGTGTACATTTTTTCCCAGAAGATATAAAGTAAACATTGTGGTTTCAAAATAGCAAACATAGAATAGGCTCCTGAGATCACATTGCAAAATATAATAAGGCACGATTATCTAGAAAAGATAATGCTGGGAAAGACTGAAGGCAGCAGGAAAAGATGAAGATCAAATACCAGATGGACTGACTCCCTAACAGAATCCACAGACTTGAGTTTGCAACAGCTAGCAGGGCTGCTGAGATAGGATGTTTTGGAGACTCTCATTCATAGGGTCAGAGGTGACAGACATTCCAGGATCATCTGGCCCATGGTTCCCACAGGGGAGCAATTCAATAATGAGTTAGACCAAGTTAATGGCCTTTTAGGCTTCCTCCATGTGAATAGGAGCTCCCTTTTTAAGTAATCTTTCTTTATTCGTGTCAGATGCACCACCAGAATATAACAACATACAAAGCTAAAATTAACACATCTAAAAACAAAATAGAATTAAAAGGGATAGATTTTTGAATAATAAGAATTATATGTCATTGGGGGTGGTGGGGTGGTGGTGGTAAGAAATCAAGATTTTAGAGATGCTTAGGTGAGGCATGGCCAAAAAGTTGGGAAACACTGATCTTATTGATAAAGAAATACATATATAGAATGGCACTGACCATGTTCTATGCTTCACATTATGTTATACACAGAAAATAGTGTGTTGATAACTGGCAACACAGATGTCATTTTTGAAGTAGTAGCTGTGCTAGTCTGTACAGATATACAAAGAAGAAACAAAACAAAAGTAAGCCCTCCCAAAAGACAAAACGTCTGAGGAATTGGGCTTGAGCTGTAAAAGCTCACATTAAAATATAGCCGTTTTCTTTAAGGTGCCACAAGTATTTTCTCTTTATTTTATTTAGTTTTTACTTTTGTTTCTTGGTAACCTTAAGTTTGCCCTTGACACTTACATTTTCTTGCATTAGAGATGTATAGTGCTGTATTTATTTATTTATTTATGGATGAAGTGGTTGCTGTGGCTTTTATATAAATATCAGCTTTAGAAAAAGTACTTGATATATTAACTATCCCTCACAAAACCTATTTTATGATGTACTAAGTAGTTTGGAAGCAGATGTGCAGGATGGATAAGATGTTGGGGGTAGGGATACATCTGCTTATGTATGCTTGTCAGTTTTAAACATATGCAAAGAGGTATGGCTCTCTTGGCAGAGTTTGGGGTATGTGATAGATTGGGGAGAGCTGAGATTCAACTTACAGTTTTGCTTTGACGTTTGATTGGACTTTTTGCAAAAAGAAAAAAAACCTTTCTGTTTCATTTGCCAGTCACAGCAACTATAGGAAAGGTAATTTTCAGAATCATCTGGTACAGAACTCTAGCCACTGGCTACTGTTTTCTTGGTAGGTAGTATTCACTGTTAAGTGACAGGGTTTCAATGATCTTGAAATGTGGTTAACTCTTACTTCTCCTTACTTTTGGCAGAAAGGCATAACAAAAAATCAGGGAAGCAGTAGTTGTTAGTTTTGCACTTGCTGTGAACCTAAAAATCCTTTGCTGACTATAACATTAACATTCCTCTTCTCACTGGGTAATTTCTAGGTTACTGGTGTGTAGTTTGTTGTGCTTGTTTTTGAATGTACATATCCAGGAATTGAGTGGAGCTACTACGTTGCACACCATTTGCACTCTGTAAACAAATAGGGATATTTGGTTTTTCTTTTTCTTTTTAAAACCAGGCACCCTTTCAGAACGTTATCTAACTTGGAGGAAAGGCATTATAATTTAGATTTTATTTATTTATTAATTGTTAAATTTCTATACCGCCCACTCAGCCAATTCCCACTCCGGGCGGTTCACACAGTCGTAAAAACAGATAAAAACAAAAACAGATAAAAACCAGCAATAAGAACCCACCCCTAAAAAGAGAGGGGTGCAGGAACCGAAGAAACCGTGGGGCAGGCATCCTCCCCTATATTAATCACCCAACGGAAGCCACCCCTCCACCTGCACCCCAAACTTGGTCCGCCAGCCAGGTTTTTAGTTCTTTTCTAAAGGGCAACAACTCCGTCTCGAGATGCAGTTCTATTGGCAGGAGGTTCCAAAGGGCCGGTGCGGACACAGAGAAGGCTCTCTTCCTTGTGCCAGCAAGAGCTGGGACAGAGATGGGAGCTCATTCTGTCGTGCAGTACTCGTGTATCGAACTTTGACCTTCCAGTCTTCAAGTTCAGTATTTTAACCACCAATATTTTGCTCTCCTGCAAGTAGGCCTATTTAGATACTACCTTACTACATAGTAAGTTTGAAATTAGCATGGCCATTGAAAACATAGATAATGTAATTTAGCTGTCATCTTGCTGGGCTGCCCATTGGGCTCAGTGTTATTTAACTTAGAGTTGTAGCTTGGATAATTAAAAAAAATGGGAAGTATCAAGGAAGAATGGTGAAACAGGGATATGTAATATTTGAAGTGGTAGCCCTGTTAGTCTGTTCAAGCATATCAGAGAGTAAACAAAACAGCAAAAAAAGAAAAGAAAACGTTGTGGCACCTTAATGACTGACTCCTGTATTTAAATGTGAGCTTTTGTGGACCAAGTCCACAGACATAAGAGTGAGCCCTCATGACATCAATTTATACACATCAGGTACACAGGCACACAATGTTTGGTCAGTCTAACGGAAAAGTAACAATGTAGCTTTTTATAACTGACAATAATGGAAATGTTCTTTTTCGACTTTACTCTAATTAACAGTTCATTATCAGTACCACAATCTACTCCTGTTCTTGTTTTGGCAGAGAGAATACAGCTTCTCCGTTTTCTCCTTCCAGTTACATAGTCTGTTTGATTTCTACAATGGCCATCAGGTGATGGCTAAATGTACAGGTGTTTGTTCAGTTGCTTGAAACATATTTGCAATAAACATACTCTTTACTCTATGTACAGGTTGTAAAAGCCATCTTACTGCCTGAACAAAATCTCAACTCAATATGAGAGCCAATCCATTTCTTTCTGAGTTGGTCATTTTCAGAGTTCAGTAAAAACCCGTCTTACGGACACCCTGGTTTACGTTTGCTGCGGTTTACGACGGAAAATCCCTTGGAAATAACATCCTGATTCACAATGTTTTTTTGCTATACGACCAGGAATTCCCCAGAGTTCATTTGGGACACTGTAGGTGGCACAATTTCAGCAGGGCGATCTTGCCTTGCATGTTCATGGTGTCTCTTCTGAAGGCATTGCTAAAGCGCTGGATGTTCTTTTAAACCTGGCGCCTTAGTGGCAGCTCTGGAAGAGGCGCCATGAACGCGCAAGGCACAGTTGCTCCACTGCAATTGCCTCTTCTCCTTTCTGTGCCCGGGTCGGTGCTGCGAAGGGGGAATGCGTGGTAAAGGGGAATATAAATGCACGATCGCAGCGGGCGACCTTACCTTGCGTGTTCATGGAAACTCTTCCGGAGCCGTCGCTAAAGTGCCAGATTTAAAAGACATCCATTGCTTTAGCGACAGCTCCAGAAGAGGAGCCATGAACGTGCAAGGCAAGGTCGCCCCACTGCGGGGCGTTGTTTGGATTTTTTTGGGAGGTTGGGAACCTTTTTTAAATTTTCAGTGTAACTCTATGGGAAAATGTGCTTCAGTTTATAATCATTGATCTGGTTTCCGACAAAGATGTCTGAATGCACTGAAATCGTAAACCGGGGTTTTACTGTACAACACTTTGTAGTTATCTGATTAAAAATGTCCTGTTGTTCTACACTTTTGGTTCATTTTCACCAAACACTGTAATGTTTATAGATCCTATTTCTTGCTTTATGATTTCCAGTGTGCCATGATTTTTTTTTATTTCTCACATACCATGTATGTGTTTTGCAGCACTTTCCTTTCGCTTCTGAACATATCAGCCATTAACAATAGCAATGAATGCCTTCCTAAAGTGCTTAGAATAATCTTTGGGTATTTCACTGGTAATTAGCATTTTGCTCCCAACACATTGGTTAGTCATTTTACTGAGATTGGAAGGCTGGAACACTCAGTCAACCTTGAGCTTGTCAGGACTGAAGTGAGCAGAGTTTTGGCTGCAGTACTGCAGTGGCTCAAGTGGTTAAGATGCTGAACTTGAAGTCTGGAAGGTCAGAGTGAGCTTCCGTCTCTGTCCCAGCTCCTGCCAATCTAGCAGTTCGAAAACAAGAAATTGCAAGCAGATAAATAGGTACCACTTCATTGGGAAGGTAAACAGTGTTCCGTGGACTCCTGTGTCTAGGCATGCCTGCCACATGTCCATGGAAATGTCTGCAAATGATTATTACCTTAAAGAAGATGGATGCATCTTATATCTCGGGTGAGCCTGCATGGCGTCCAAGCCTCATAATGGAATCTAGCCTCTTGATGGCATTGCTTTCAGCTTCATTGACTCATTCAAGTACTTTTACCACATTAAGATGTGCATCAAGAAGGGGCTCTTTTAATTCAGGTAAAGGTAAAGTTCACCCTTGCTCGAAAGCCAGTCACATCCAACTCTAGGGTTCAGTGTTCATCTCTGTTTATAGCCAAAGAGCCAGCGCTGTCTGCATTTGCAGACATTTCTGTGGACATGTGGCAGGCATGACTAGACATCGAAGTGCACAGAACACTGTTTAACTTCCCACCAAAGTGGTCTCTATTTATTTACTGGCAATTTCTTGCTTTCGAACTGCTAGATTGGCAGGAGCTGGGACAGAGATGGGAGCTCATTCTGTCATGCAGTACTCGTGTATCGAACTCTGACCGTCCAGTCTTCAATTTCAGTATTTTAACCACTTGAGCCACTGCACTCCTTCTTTTAATTTACCAATATTTTGCTCTCCTGCAAGTAGGTCTATTTAGATACTACCTTACTACATAGTAAGTTTGAAATTAGCATGGCCATTGAAAAATGTCTTTGAAAACTTTATGCAAGGAATTCTAGTGCTTGTTTTCATTCTTTATTGCTTTAACACTGCTTCAAGCTGTGTCATATTTCATAACTGTGAACACCTGTTCTGGATTTATATAGTAGTAAAATATTTTCATTGTCTCAAGCATATGTATATCAAGGTAATTCTGGCATGAATAACTATAAACAGCTTTTAAAACTGGGTTAATAGAAAGAGCAGTTCAGATTGTCCATTATTTCATCACTGTAATTTTTCATGAAGGAAACTATTTTAGCTGTACCATAAGTTATTGGTTTGTCTATTCCTGAAGGTAGAAATGTTGATGATCTTAGTGTTTTTCCAGGTTATTGGAATAAAAAAGAGCATAACTTTAGCCATTAGTCACGAAAATTATTATCGATCATTGAATACAACTGGAGTTAGTTGTTCAAAATCAGCATTTTGAATGATGCCATATGCATTTTAATCTTCTCTACCTTCATGGTCTTATTATTGCATACAGAGAATGGGGAAAGGGGGCAGAGGCAGAGCTTCTGTTAATTTCTTGAACAGTAGGAGTTGTATCACTGTTCATTCCCCCCTGTTTTTTTAGTATGATTATATATTATATGCATTATTTTTTATTAAATAAAATGGTTGTTAGATCTAAATCAGTGGTTCCCAATGTAGGGCCCACACCCCACTGGGGAACTTCAATCACAAGAAGGCTAAATCAGTACATTGGCTGATCAGTGCTTTGGGAAATTGACTTAGGCTTTTGGGAATTGAAGTCCAAAAACCAAAGGCTGGGAAACACTGATCTAAGTTTAGTATTCCTACTGTGGCCTTGGGTCAGCCTACTAAAAATGGTACTGTATTTCTAATTCTTAGTTTTAGAGAAATAGCTTTGTAAGACCCTTGTCCCTAATTTAAACATCACCACTCCTGGGGAAAAAGCCCTCAAAAATTCACATTGCTAATGAACTTGCATTCAGCTAGTTGCAAATCTCGTGTGTGTCCTGTAAAGGTATGCATCCATGTTCTCTTAGTGCTGTATATGTACAACACATAAATTGTTCCGGTATAAGCAGGACAGGTAATTTAATTTCCACACCATATCATAGTATCAAATGTAAACACAGGGTATGAACAGAAGAGACTTTTGGGTCAATGTACTACAGACACCTGAGTTAACTTTCAAATAAGCAAGAATTTCAGATGTATATACACAACTCTCATTGCCCCATGTAGGAGACAATGATAAATTGATTTGGCATTTGCCTATGGCAACATTCACACATATTAATAAGCAAGAATTCCTGGTTTTCTGTGGACAAGCAGTATGCTGCTGTATGCAGCCTATGTGTAGCAAGCCATCTCTTCGTATGAACATCTAAAACTGGCCAGGATGGGATACCGTCTTGTGACATTCAAATTGAGATCTTGGCTTGTTGCCCCTAAAACAAGCCACAGTTTGAGAGGAAGCAACACCCCTACCCATACAAAGATGGATTTTTAAAATTTGTACTGGAAGTTCAGCCATGATGAATTCTGTAAGCTTGTTGCGGTCATTATCTAATATGTCTTATACTGGGAAAGACAGCATAAATGAGAGTTTCGAGGCAGCTAGTAGCAAGAGGGTCGTGAGAAGTATGAAGTTCATAGCCTGTATGTTCTAAACGAAATGAGGGAGAAATTTGTGGATTTGAAAGCTTGGGAGATCATGATGACGCCAAATGTCTTTTTAAAAAGCCAGATAAAGACTTGTCTACCATCTTACCATTCTACTTAAGCAACCTATAGTGGTACCTTCAAATTATCCCCAAAAGAAATAAGGGGAATACTATAGATATGACATCAATTTACTAATGAGGGGAAAGTTTGATGAAATAGAAATGTTTTTAATTGTTTATGAAAACATCCACCTCTCTTATAGTTAGTATTCAGGAACACAAATATTGAAGTCTGCACAGTCTGTAGACAGGTGCTCTGTGGAGAATCCAGCCACACACAGGTGAAAATTTAATTTAATTTAATTTTTAAATGTTATGGACTCAGGGGTGGCCTGTGAGTTGGGGCAGAAAGTAATAAATGTTTGTTACCCAGTGAATGAGAGGAGGGGAACCCTTGGACTCACTCCAGTAATAATTTGTTAGAAAGCTGCTGATTCAGAGAACAGCTTATGCAGCGCTGAATAAGAACACTAGTAGTTAACTGTCAGCAGTACTCTGAATAGTCCTTGATTATAGGGATGCTCAAGGATTTTGTTCAGTCTGCATTTTTCCATACTGATACCTGAGTCAGAATATATGCACTTATTCTTCAGATTCTGCACTTCTCTGAATTTTATGGTACAGTTCTCAGCATAAAATATAAATGGAAAAACAATCTATATTTTAGGGAAGAATACATACAATTGTGTGTTTAGTGAAAAAGTATGTTTGAATTTGAATGCAAATTTTCATGCAGTTTTAAAAAATTAACAGGCCCGTGAAAAAATTGGATAGAATTGACTTATGAATGAATATTCTAGAAGCATTTCCCTACTTTATCAGTAGCATGCCTGAAAAAATGCTGCATGAGCAGGAGCCTGTCTTTGGAAATTTTCAAAATGAGTCTGTCTTCGCTATCAAAATAAAACTGTAATTTTAGTTGACATTTTCTCTGTTATCACTCAGTGATTGTAGCTGTTTACCACAATTTGGGTAATTGTGATTGTGCCTGATACTACATGATACTGATACCGCTCATCTTTGCCAGCAAAGTAGTAAACGTGTAAGAGCAGTCTCTTGTAATGGTCTAGTACTTTTTGGATTTCTTGATATTTTATGACCAGCTTTTAGCTTAATATCATGGCCATTCAGCTTTGTTAAATCAATTTCAGAAATTTTATGATTAAATTATTCTTCATAAATGTCTCTTCTTTAGGCACTAGCAATTACTCAACTCAGTTTCAGCACATCAAAGCGTTCTCACTAAATAATGAATAATTTTTGAATAGCACAAGTAACAATTTTATGCATCTCACTCCTGTGCTGAACAATGATATGTATAAAAAGCTTCTGTTAGACTTTTATAGTTATTTAATAGTAGTCTTTTAGTGGGCATAATAATTTCCCTAATCTTTCAAGCTTTTATCCCTCAGCACTGGCACGATGTGCTATAAATGACAAAAACATTCTGAATGAGCTCTCAAATATTTTGTGTTCAGTGTGTATTTTTACTTCAAGGAAATTTTCCTACTTTAATTTTGTCCTCTTTGTTTTAAAGGTTTTTTTTAGAGGCAGGAGGATAAATGCAAAGTACAGGCAGTGAGAGTTCATTGTATGCATCACTTGGAGGTACCTTCATAAAATGGAACCAATATTTGTATGTGTTTCTGTTAAGTAGTTAACATAATTTTTTAAAATGGTATTCAACAAAATAATTGTATAGAAGCCGTATTCTTAAAAACAGCTATATCTTTAAAAACAACTATGTCTTTATAATCAATGTTTATGCTTGTCAGTAACATTTTGACACATTAACATGAAACTGAGTGTGGGTTTTCAAAGCTCTGATACTAACACATGTTGCAACTACATAAACCTCACATAAGAGATATAAGACTAAAGAGCATAACACAACCAAATCCTTCCCTTTAAAAAGAGTTCTTTTGTATATAGCTAGCAACCAACTGAATACAAATCCTCACCTAACATGATTAATGCATTCCCTGGGACATTTCTTTAAGTACTGTAAAATGCATTTTCCCATAGGAATGCACTGAAAACCAAATAATGTGTTCTGGACCTAAGAAAAAAGCCCAAACATTTGTCCACATGTGCTGACATGGAAAGCAACCCACAAAGCAGAACACACAGTAACAAGCATGCACAGCTCATGTGCTAACATGGACCGACCCCCCCCCCCAAAAAAAAGAAGCAGAATGGTCATTAAAAGCCATGTAAAAACGCTAGATAGTAAAAATGCCCCAAAACTTTAAATTTCAAAAAAAGACCCCAGAATGGTCATTAAAAGCCATGCAAAAATGATAGATATACAAATGCCCCCAAACTAAAAATTTCAAACTAAAAATGTTCCCAGAACAAACCAAAAGTAGCTCCCATACTCCATTTTAAAAATCTCTCCAACCCCCTCCCCCAAGATCCCCACAAATGTTAAATCACAGATTCCCTACCTTTGCACTGCTTTGAGTAATGCTCCAAAATTTAAAACTGCTCTCCCAAAAATCCAAGAATGCCTTTTCAAAAGTCGCTTCCAAAATCCACTCCACACCTTCACACTCACTGCTGCGTGCAACCACTAGATTCAAACATGCCCTGCTATAGAACCTCCAAGGCCAATGCAGCCTGGGCAACTTCAGCTTGTGTTGTGATTTTTGTTGTTGTAGGAGCCCACTATTTCCTATGGATTCCCACTCACTAAGCAATTTTTTTCGTTCTACAAGCCATTTGTTAAGCGAGGGTTTACTGTACTTGGCTTTAGAAATTTGTGTCAAGTTCTTCATTGGTACGTGCCTCTGTGGTGGGGAGTGTACCTTCCTAATCTTAGTTTGAACTGTTGGGATTTCTTGCTGAGTTCTGTTAAAGTTTGAGATAGTTCCACTTGTCCCTAATTTAAACAGCTAATAAGCCTGCATTCAGCTAGTCAGAAATCTCATGTGTGTCCTATAAATGTATGCACCCATCTTGGATAATTTTTGAATTTTCCAGCCTAAAGTCCCTTTTTAAGTGGATAATGTTAGGTTCTAACAACATTACAGCATGTTTTATTCTCCCTGTAGCTGTCACAGTTAGAAATCTATGGTCTAATGTTGCAGCAGTTGCAGTTCAGTGAATTTCACAGTCCAGTTATGTGATGTGTGATGAACCACTTTCGTTATGTATCCTGAATCTTCAGTGCCCAGCCTCATTGGCCACTTAGTGTGAATTGATAAATAAGCTAAAAAGAGTTATAAATCTTGTTTTTTTTTATAGTTTAATGCAGGGGTTCCCAACGTTTTCCCACCAGGGGCTGTTCCTGCCCCTGACACTCAGCTGTGGGGGCCAGAAGCGTGTTTGCTCCCAGTGCTTACATTTTCATCATCATCGTCGGCTGCTGCAGTGGCAATTGCACCATGTCTGCAGCTTCTTGCATAGCCTCCACTGCTTCCCGCGGTGTGTGTGTGTGTGTTGTGGAGCATTTTCGCTCTGTTTTGGGATTTTTTCACCATGTCTCTGCTGAGTTTTGGCAGCTAATATGTTCCATTTTGGGACGTCCTGGTTCCGCGCTGGGAATCCTGGTGCTGCTGGAAGCTCTGCCCTGCACTTGGAAGTCCCAAAATGGCGCATATTAGCTGTCGAAACTCAGCGGGAATGCGGTGAAAAATCCCAAAAAGGAGTGAAAATGCTCTGCAAACCCTCCCGCTGTCGTGGGAAGTTGCGGAGACTGTGCAAGAAGCCACAGAAATAGCACGATTGCTGTTGCCGTGGCTGCAGTGATAAGTGACATTTTTGGACTTCCGGTGGTGGTGGAAACTTCTGGTGGTGTCTATGTGGCCACCGCGGGTTGTATTAATGAGCTCTGTGGGCCATATTAGGCCTATGGTTGAGAACCCATGGTTTAATGTCTTCACCACTAGGGAGCAGTAGTTTCCAAATTCTTAAGGCTATTGCAGAGGTGCCCACACTTTTTGGGCCATGGGCAGGTCACATTCAGTGGGCCGGTCATGTGGTTCCTCCCACCGGAAGTGGAAGTAAAATGTACCCACACATGTGCAAAATGCTTCCGTAAATGCACCCGCGGCTGTCATAAATACATTTATGATAGCCGTGGGTGCATTTATGGCAGAATTCTGTATATGTGCAGGTGAGTTTTATTTCCGCTTCCCAGAGTGGTAAGGGTGGTGCGGGCCAGATGAATTGGCATTGGTGGCTGGATCCAGCCCATGGGTTGTAGTTTGGGCACTCCTTGGCTAGTGCATCAATTGCAGTTCTATTAACATCAGCAGTGAGTAAAGAAAATAATTATGTTTCATTGTTTAATTTTAGCTGTCTTATTTCAGGAAGGAGTAACATCAGAAATTTTCTATGAGGACTGCTGCTATTCTGTATATCTTTGTAGAATGTGCATCATATTTTCATGAACGTTATGGTAGACAGTAAGCTGTAGAAGGTGTTGCATTGTATTTTCATTTGACTCACAAATCTTGAAAATTTTACTCAAACCATGGAGAAATCTGAACATTTGTTTTTGAAATCATAAATATTTATATTTATAAGGACTTTTCTTGGCCCTTTGTTGAAAATATTGGCTGACATCCAGTCAGAATCCAATTTTCTATTTAGGTGATGATCTATTTGCATATTCTATGACAGTTATATATGCAAAACTTTTTATCAAGTTCATTCTACTTATTATGAAAAGCTCAGAAAAAAAACATATTTAAGAAAATTCTGAGAACTGAAAATACTTCACTTTAGTTCCTGCCTTTAAATTGGTGCTTCATAGAGGTACAATAATACCTCGGATAACGCTTGCACCAGATAATGCTAAAACCGCATAACGTTAAGCAATCTGAAATTTTTTTTTACATCGCATAACGTTGAAATCCTATGGGATGTATCGCATAACGTTCGCTGAATCCTGTGCCAGTTGCAATGTATCTCTGGAGTTTTAACGTTATGCAATTCATCCCATAGGATTTTAACGTTATGTGATGCATGTACCGCATAATGTTAAAAATTGGATAACACTAAGACTCGTGAAACCAAGTTTTAGTGTTATCCGTGGTATTACTGTAATTTGTTTTGGGCACTTAAGTTCTGATGTGCCAGTGAGGCTGAGAAACATGATGACCTAACAGCTCTCCTCCTATCATGCCACCACTTTGAGCATTGGTTTCCCATTCTCTGGTTGGTCTGAAGAGCTGATACAGCAGTAGCTACTCTGTCTCAAAATGCATTGCATTCATCAACAACCTCTTTGATGCTGCTACTGGATAGGAATTTAATCTTTTTGGCAGGACCAACCCATATTGCACACAGGATTCAATTAATTATGAGTGTATCGAGATGAGCACTTAGTGCACTCTTTCCACTTCTCAGGGTTGTTCTGGGCACAATGTGTCTACATTTCACACCCAAACATTTCGCTGTCTTTCAGGGGTTTCTATTTTTTAAACAATGACAAAAAATACAGCCTCCCAAGTACCTCTGGACATTTGGGATACCATTTGAGAGAGGCAACCGTCTTCAAAGCTGCTTCCATAGTAAACATCTGGTATGCTGGCAGGATTAATGATCTGCATCAGTATATTGGATATTTTCATTTTTGTGGCCTCAATTGTTGATCAAAGGGGGAAATTAGGAGGGGGGCGAGAGAATCCCCTTCCTTACAGATCCAGTGCTACAACAATTGGCAAGGGGAAAAAATAATTATGCTTTCTTTACCCCACCTGCAGAGAAGCAGGGAAAATGTTTCATTCGCCAGCATGGGGAAGTGGCTCATCAACCCCTTTGTCATTCTTTCAGTTTGAAAAAGTGGCATGGAATCATTTAACTGTTATTTCTAATACAATACTGCTATCTCCTGGCAAAATCAAAGCAGTGTTGGGAAAGGTAAGGGGAAGCCTGGGTCCTTGAACACACGTTTGATTGGCTGGACGCCTGTCAACTGAGCTGACCCATCAGCTGAGAGACTGCTCTATATCAGAAATGTAAACAATGTTTTTATTTTATTTTAAAAAATCTCAAAACAAGGAAGCAAGGGGCAGCAGACTATGGCACGCTGAGGACCAATTTTTGGGTAAGCAAGATTTTGCTTATGCCTTTGCTGTATCACTTTGTTTTGTTCAGACATGCTGATGAGAGAAAAATGCATACCAATGCTTGCTTCGCTTAGCTTCAATAAATATTTAAGAATACTCCTTTCTGAAATGCCAATTAAAGGAGGGGTATCCACAAGCAGGAACCAGACAATTTAATGTTTTTGTAAGGGTACTGGTATTCAGGGCCTCTATGTTTTTTTATGAGTCTTTATCATGCTTGGATGAACATAGAATATTTGATGTGATCTATGTCTTTATGACAGAGATACACTCTGTCTTTTCAGAGCCGTGTGATCCATGTAGAAAACATGTGGAAATAGAAGGTGATACCTTTTCTGGATCACTAAATAAAAAAAATCATTGCGAGCTTTCATGATCACTTCTTCAGGCATGCATTCAAATGCTTGTAGTGTGCTGGTCTTCCAGGCTCTGTCCTTAAAAGCAGCAATTGAGTTGATGCTCTGCCCCCTATTTTTCAAACAGAGGAAACCAGGCCTCGGCTTTTTGCACTCCCCAAATGGCTCTATTGAGCCTGTAGGCTTCTTCTCTGGCCAGGTTAAAGTCCAGTGACCATCATTAGGAAACTTGGGGGGGGGGGGATTTGGTGTACACACTAGGTGTTCCAATTTTAGCCAGTTCAAAGTCAATTAAAAATATTACCTAGTGGTTCAATTTGTAGTGCTGCTGTCCTGATGTTAAAAAGTCTATGCAGTTCAGGCGGCTCTTTCTTGGTATCCTCAGTAGTTCCATAAACAAAGTGATCCATGTTTAAAACATATGCAGAAGTAGAAGATGATACCTTTTCTGGATCACTCAGTCTTTTCTGTTCTTAATTTTTAGGGCTGACAACTTCACCATAGGAGCAAAAGTTTGCTTAGGGTGTTTGGATGTCCTCTAGCGTACCCAAAAATGAGTGAGCCCAGACCGCCTCGTAAGGGGCAGTTTAGATATGCATCTCTTATTCCCAAACTATAGTTACTGCATTTTCCGGCGTATAAGACGACTGGGCGTATAAGACGACCCCCAACTTTTCCAGTTAAAATATAGAGTTTGGAATATACTTGCCATATAAGACTACCTCTCTTCCAATGCACACCAAATAAAAATTAACCCACACTCAACCCGAAGACGCGCAGCCCTCCGAGTCGAATGGGCAGGTTCTGGTGGAGAGCCAATCCCACGCTCACGTTCTCCTCGAGGTACAGGAAGATGTGTGCAGCTTGCTTCCCCTTGCTTCATACTCCCCGCACAGAGCAGGGACTCGGCCGTGGCACCCCCCACCATATGCGCCGGACACATGAAGCAAGGGGAAACAAGCTGCAGTTAAAAGTACCTGTCCTATAAGACGACCCCCGACTTTGGCACAGATTTTTTGGGGTTAAAAAGTAGTTTTATATGCCAGAAAATACAGTAGTTTTCTATCAAACTCTATGCTTCATACGGGGTGCAAAAATATTTTTGTGTTAGCATTGTTTTCCATCTGTGTTATCATTGATCCCTGCTAGTGCATTATGTTTAAGAGCAAATCAGACCCATGAAGCCAAAATAATTCTGAGACATGATTGTGCTGTTGTAAGAGAGTTTCAATCTTGACAGTGGAACTTTAAAAAAAAAAGATTATGGGAGCTAGCTGCTTAAATAAATGCAGTGACTTGCATGAACCTATGTTCATACAGATTTTTACATTTACACTTCTGTGGAGTACTAATATTATTCATTAGAACCCATTATGGCCACATAAAAGTGATAAAGCTGTTCGGTATAACTCTAAAAATTATAAAATAGACTTTTAAGAATAATTTAATATTTTTTGTCATCTTTAAAGGAGTTCAGAATAATTGTATTATTCCGTAGACATGCCAAAGAAAGTGCATTTCAATATTTAGTGATTTTACTATATTAAATAATATCTACTGACCATATTATGGTGTTTCTTTTGCTAAGGAACAAAAGAATAACTGTGGAATTTTGTATAACATAGGAAATTGCAATAGAGTAGACCTATTGAAACAGGAAATTAGTGAATCAGTTCCTCTGAATGTTCTGTTGATTCAAATGTGTCTACTCTAAGTGCAACTTACTGTAATACCATTCATTTACAATTAAAGTATGCCTTTTTGAATCACTAAAACTTCATTGAGCAACAGGATTTTGGCCAATGTATTGTAGCAACTAATGGGCTCTTGATCCTAACCTACACTGTTCAGAATACCACAGAATTAGAATCGGTGATGGGCTTCAATTTTTTTTACTACCATATGGTGGGCATGGCCAACTCTGTGGGCATGGCCAGGTGACTGGGTGGGCGTGGTTAAACCTGTATTTTAATGTGAGCTTTTGTGGATTGAGTCCACTTCATCAAACCATTAGCAATTACACTTCGATGCTTTAATTTTCCTTTAAAGAATAACTGCAGCAGAGTAACTGCTGGCTCAGCCTCACCCCACTCCGGGTGCCCGGGCCCAGCAGCAAGGATGTTGGAGTCATGTTTGGAGTGGGGTGAGAGGAGGCAGAGGCGGATGGGGCAGGGCAGTGGGCGAGACCAGCCAGTTTTACTACCAGTTCTCCCGAACCTGTCGTAGCCCACCACTGATTAGAATGAATCTTGTTTTCCATTCTTATTCCTTATTGATGAGGAATCACCCATTAAGCAATAAATTGTAGAACGCTATATGTCACATATCCATAAATTTAGTAACCATGGTTTCAGTTATCTATAGGGGCAAAAATATTCAGTAAAAAAAATTCTCAGAATTTTAGATTTAAATGCAGTGGACCCTCGAATAACAACGTTACTTGGTTCTCCAAGAAGCATCGCTATTTGAATAACGTCATTATTCGAATAATGACAAAAATGTCGTTATTCGAATAATGACGGTAAAAATACCGTCGTTATTCGAATAACATCATTATTCGAATAATCACATTGGGAGCGTTGTAGCGTCGTTAATCGAAAATGATGCTATTCGATCGCGTCGTTAATCGAGGGTCCACTGTGGATATGTTTTTCATAGACACATTACCAGAGCTGGCCAATAGAGGCTGCTGTCTGCTATGTAATGTATTGTGTGTTCTTGGTGAGAAGGAATGGTGTTTTAACTAACAGTGTTTACAGGGGATCCACTCATTACCACACTTAAAAGAGCTTTGCTTGCTTGGCAAGAGACTATTTACTCTTGCATTAGACTTTCTCCTTCAACATGACTGAAGAAGAGAACAGGACGGAATGAGCTCCCATCTCTGTCCCAGCTCCTGCCAACCTAGCAGTTTGAACGCAAGAAATTGCAAGTAGATAAATAGGGACCACTTCAGTGGGAAGTTAAACAGTGTTCCGTGTGCTCCGGTGTTTAGTCATGCCTGCCACATCTGCAAAAGCAGACAGCGCTGGCTCTTCGGCTTTGAAACAGAGATGATCACTGAACCCTAGAGTCGGATACGACTGGTTTTCGATCAAGGGAGATCTTTACCTTTACCTAATTATATGGTAAACTAATGTACACTAATGAACTTTTGATTCACCGGGAAAGAAATCCACTGAAAGATAACACATTATCTTGTTTATTTGTTTGGGAGCAGATTTGCTTCATTATATTTACTTTTCTTTTGCATATTTAGAGTTATTAGTCAGCACTTTATTGATGTTACTGTTTTATAAATTAGATTTTCAAAATACTTCAATAAATGGCAGCTGGGTTTGCTAACATCACTCTTGACTTTTTCATTGTTTTTCCATATGATTTTTCTTTTAATAAATTTCCTTGTCAATTTCTCATGATTAGTGCCCTGCTGTGGCAACTGTGCACAGCAGAAAACAAATGTACATTATTTAACTTCTGTTCTTTTTGTTGTACTATGCTGGTATTGGGCTGTAATAAAGATTGATTGATTGATAATTTAGACCTGGTTATGACAAAAGCTAGGCATCCTTTGCCTTTACCTGTGACAGTGATGACCAACCTTGGCACTCCAGATGTTCTTGAACTTCAATTCCCAGAAGCCCTGATCAGCAGGTGTGTTGACTTAGGCTTCTGGGAATTGAAGTCCCAAAACACCTGGAGTACCAAGGTTGGCCATCACTGACCTATGGCAACATCAAGAAATGATGTATTAATTCAGGAGTCAGCAACTTATGGCCTGTGGGCCAGATTTGGTTTGTGGCACCAAAGCATCCGGCCCACACCCTCACTCTAGCCACTGTCTGAAGTGGCCATGGCTGCATTTATGACAGTCGCATATGTGTTTGCAGCAGCCGTAAATGCATTTACGACAGCTGCGGATGCATTTATGGCAGAATTTATGGTGGGGGGAACACCAGTCTGGCCCTGTCAACTTTCTAAGGGAGCGTGATTCAGCCCCTGACCTAAAAAGGTTGCTGACCCCTGTATCGTACCTGTCAAGTTTTGGATTTGAAAATAAGGGAAATTTTGGCCACACCCCTCTGTGGGTGTGGCCAAATCTGTGGGTGAGGCCAAATATAGCCATGTGACTTGCTGGGCTCTAGTCATGCCTGCCACATAGCCATGAAAATGTCTGCAAACACATAGACAGCACTGGCTCTTTGGCTGTAAATGGAGATGAGCACTGCACCCTAGAGTTGGATACGACTGGCAGATTTTACTTTCTTAGGATCAAAGATCTCTGCAGATGGTGATTGCAGCTGTGAAATAAAAAGGCGACTGGTTCTTGGGAGACAAGCTATGAGAAACCTGGGGAACATAGTGAAAAGTAGAGGCATCACCTTGCAAACAAAAAATTGCATAGTCAAAGCAATGGTATTCCCGGTGGTAATGTATGGGTGTGAGAGTTGGACCAGTAGGAAAGCTGAGCACAGAAAAATAGATGCCTTTGAAATGTGGTGTTAGAAATAGGTCAATCCTAGAAGAAATCAACCACGACTGCTCATTAAAGGTCAAATAGTAAAGATGACGCTAAAGTACTTTGGACATCAAATGAGAAGAGAGGATTCACTTGAGAAAGCCTTGATGCTGGGAAAGGTGGAGGACAAAAGAAGGGGGTGGCCAAAAATAAGATGGCTAGATGGTATTGTAGATGCAATGGGCACAAAGCTGTGTGGGCCAAAGAACCCTTTCCCCATTTTCTTGTTTTGTTTTCTTTCTTGTTTACTCAGTGGCTTAAGTAACTAAGATGCTGACTGGGAGGCAGAAGGTCAGCAGTTCGATTCCCGAGTACTGCAGGACGGAATGAGCTCTCGTCAGAAGGGGTATTTGAATCTAAAATATTGAGTGGCAGCCTGGAACAACTATTTTATGGCTTAATGAATTATCTTGACTGTTAGAATTTGGCTCATTTCATTAACTACGATTGAGTAGCAAGCTCAAGCACATAACACATTTCTTTAAAAAGAAAGAAAAATCACAGAAGTTTATATAAAAATGCCCATGAACAGTTTAGTAAAAACGTCCACCTGTTATCCATTCTGAGGATTGTTTAGGAAACGAAATGAAAATAAAACTATGCTGAGGTTAGCACATTCTTCCATTGGGAAGAGATGTGCACCAATTACACACACAAAAATGGTTAAATGTAACATATGAAAGTGAGGAAAAACATGTGCAATGACAAAAAGCTTTCTTTAACCATTTGATGGAGCACTGATTTTGATTGCTGCTGAGGGCTGTGACAGTGAAATCTGAAGAAGGCCCCACCCGCTGAAAGAAATTGAACTGAAATTAAGGTGAATATTTCCACTATGCACGTCTGTTTGCCTATCATGAGGCCCATTGGAAAGAATATCTGCTAATGTAGCCAGAGATCCAGGTCTATGCACCAGGTGCATGTTTTAGGCTGGGATGAGGAACATTTCCCTCCAGATGTTGTTTGACTGTGACTCCCAATTGGCCTAGTCAGCATAGCCACTGTTGAGAGTTGCTGGCAGTGTGACAACATCTCAAATCCCATTTTAGGTCCTGTGGAGCTCTTTTGGCAAAGTAAAATTGTTTTAAATAATGCGTTTTTGCTTTTCCCTGCGTATCTGATGACTGTGACATTGTGGGATTTCACTCAAAAATGTCTTTTATTTTAAAAAGTACTCCTAATAGAGTTTTCTAACTGTTGTTCATTTTTGAACAATTTTTGTTCAATTTTGAAATGATACTTGAAGGAAAAATTAAGGAATAAAATTGTTATGTGTTACTTAGATTATTTTGTAGATGGTCATGGAGGCACCTCAGTGTATCAGACTACTCTTAAGTTATTGAAGAATTTAGATGATGGATTTTGGGCCATGGTTCGTGTTATGAAGGTATGGCCTTACCAACAGAGTTGATTTGGTACCAGTGGGCAAACTTTCCTCTTCCACCCCAAATGTTTCAGAGTCATCTGGGTTGTATGAGTGGGGAATCCTAAGTAGTTACATATGTTAGACTTCTTGACCTGTTCATCTGGATAGATTATAATAACTCCTTCATATATTATCTTTAGTAGTTTATGTATTATACTATGCTTGCTTTATACAGTTGTGCTTTCTTCATACTAGCTCTTTGTGTCTGTCTCTTTGTTCTTTCTTCTAGCAGTCATTTCTCAAGAGTTGTAAGAAGGATATTCTTTGTAAGAGTCCTGCGTTCTTTATGCTGTTGCTATTGTTCTTTCTGCATAATAGTTCTGTCAGTCTTTTTAATATAGCCATTCATCCTTCTGAGTCTAACATCCATATATTTCAATAGATAATTGATGCAAAACAAGCTATATGTGACAAACATTTTGATATCTCTAAAAAGGGAGGTAACATTTGTGTGTGTAGTCCCTGAAGGTTATATAATACTAGCATATTTTGCCCGGTGGTGCCGGGCTTTTTAAAATTGTGTTGGATAGTAAAGGGTTTCGGTTTTTTTTCTTGAACAAATGGTGCCGGGCTGTTTTAAATGGTGTTGAAAGGTTTTGTGAATTTGTGGCTTTGAAGCGCTGCGTCTGCCTGCGGCGGACTTGTGCTCCCAGTGTGTTGCTTATTTTTATTTTTTGCGCACGGCTTCCTCAGTGCCGGGCTCTTTAAAATGGTTTTGGAAGGGTTTTGTTTTATTTTTATGCAAATGAGGTTAGTTTTTAATTGTGGTTTTTTAAATTTTTATTTTTACGCATGGGCTGTTAGAAACTGTGATTTTAAATTTTTTGGTTTGGTTTTTTGGTTTTTCAAAAGAGGAAAGGATGATATGTTTTTTTATAATTATTGTATTTAACCAAATAACGTGTTACTATGTGAATTTTTTAAAATAGTTGTGCCTTGGATAATAATTTTTAAAATGTGTAAGAATATGTTTTTTAATCAATGTTTCCATACTGTGTTTAGATGTTTTTTTGGTTTTTTTGGTGGTGAAAACTTATTTCTTTTTTTTTTAAAAAAATTTTTTTTGTGATTAGTGTGACTATTTTTGAATGATTTGCTTACTTATTTCATTAATTTGGGAAGTATTTATTATTTTTAATATTTTTGAATGTTTTTTCTCTTGTGGCCACTGGGTGGGGCTGGTGAGCTTTTCTTCTACTCTACAATTTTTCTCTACTGTCCTCTGGGTGTTGCTTCTTCTTCCGGTGAGTATTTTCTTTATTTTCTCAGTTGAGTTCCGGTCGTCATGGAGTGAAGACGTCTCCTGGTAAGCTCTCTGGTTTTATTTTTTGGGGGGGTTTGTTTTGGGTTTTTTTTGGGGGGGTCTGTGTGATGTTTTTGTATTTACTTTTTGGATGTTTTTGTGTTTCTTTTTGACTGTTTTTGACTGTTTTTGGATGTTTTTGTGTGTACTTTTTTGGAGGGGAGGTCTTTTTTTTTTGCAGGCCAGGCTCGATCCCTGGCCCATGGAAAGAAAAGGGCGGGTGGTGGTCTTTTTTTTCGTGGGCCAGGCTCGATCCCTGGCCCATGGAAAAAAAGGGTGGGGTGGTGGTCTTTTTTTCCCGCGGGCCAGGCTTGATCCCTGGCCCGTGGAAAGAAAAGGGCAGGGGGTGGTGGTCTTTTTTTTTCATGGGCCAGGCTCGATCCCTGGCCCATGGAAAGAAAAGGGCGGGGGTGGTGGTCTTTTTTTCACAGGCCAGGCTCAATCCCTGGCCCATGGAAAGAAAAGGGCATGGGGGTGTCTTTTTTTCATGGGCCAGGCTCGATGGCTGGCCCATGGAAAGTAAGGGCAGCGGCGGCGGGTTTTTTCTTTTATTTTTTGCGCGCCGGCTGCCTCAGCGTTCTGCACACTCATGGCGCACAGGACGCTGGGGTTTGTAGTTTGCATGCGCGATTTTGGTTACTGCAGCGTTTTTTTCCTGCAGCTTATTTTTGTTCGGCCGCGGCACATTTCCAAACGTTTCTTTTGCCGCACCGCTCAGCCTGATTGGCTCTGGTGCAGCGCGGTGCAAGGAATGTTAGGAATTGAAGTTCCCTTTTTTTCTTTGCGTCCGGGAGGCTCCTGCCCCCCCGGTGCAAATTTCAACCCGACAGTTACCTGCGAACCCCGGTTGGGCGAGTGCACGGAGGCTCAGACGGGGCTAGTGGGGCCTGGTGCAACATCCTTTGTCACATTCCAACGGTTAACGCACCATTTTATAGGTATAGATATATGATATAATGAAACCAGGCAAAGAACCATCAAACCAATCTCCTTACTATTTCACTTATATAAAGTGTTTGAATGAGCTATATTACATTGTCTAGCACCCAAAACGGAACCTCTTCTAATTCCATAAAAGGTAGACTTAGACTTGGCAGGAGTAATATTGCTCAAATCTTAAATCTAACTCAGAATATAAAAGATGGGTTTGAAACATGTAAAATAACTGGTGCAGCATTTGTTGATCTTACAGCAGCATGGGATACTATCTAATATCCTTACTAAAGATCATGGAGTAACAGAAATGGTCACCATTCTACCTCAAAATCAAAGATTCTTTGTTGAATTTCAAGGGAAGCACAGTAACTGGAAATATCAAAGGGACAGTCTGCTACAGGTACCATCTAATAAATAGCTGAGATCACAACGCTGGCTCTTCGGCTTTGAAACAGAGATGAGAACTGAACCTTAGAGTCGGATACGACTGGCTTTCGGCAAGGGAAAGCTTTACCTTTACCTTAACACTTGAAGTAGCCTGCTTATGATCAAACAGTGTTATTATTTTAACATTTTAATTTGTTTTGAATTTTACCTATATTTTATAAATATCCATGATTTTAAATTTACAATACTCTGATATGAATGAAAGCAGATTTCAGAGGAATGATTCAATTAATCAGTTCTCACTTCTTCCGTAATGATTCTGTTATAGTTGATTTGTTTTCCTCTACCCATTTTGGTGTTTGCCTAAACCAAAAACCTGGATTACTTCACTGTAATCATATTGTCCATACTCTGTAAGAAAATCAGTGATAGTCCCAAATAGATATTTGGAATTAAGAGAACTAAATTTAAATCCTTCTTCCGAACTGTCCACCACATATGAATAATCTTACCAGCTATGTTTGTGGAGCCAGATGGAGACAATAAGTGCTAATTGATTTATCTGAGGGGAAAATGGATGACAGTCTAAGACAGCACTGTAAATCACCTTTTTCTTTTTTCTTTTTCATTGTTAATTGTTTTTCAATTTTGGCAAATGGTCATTTAATTTTCTGATTGTGCTGATGGTTCTCTTTTGAAGAACTGCCCTATAATTTTTCCTTTGATATACAGTATGAACATTTCAAATTGGGCATCTGAGTAACAGAGACAGATTTTCAGTGGCAGGTATAAAGAAAATTGGCATGGAAATTATTTGGTGAATTAAATTTATACTTCTTGAGTGAGGTGGCAAATAAACAGAGTAGTCTCTGTAAGATTACAGTCTACATATAAAGGGGATTTTGAGAACATCTAGATTAGTTCTGCTACTTTGAGAGAGACAGGCACACGATTGTATAATCAATGTCAATTTGAAGGCTCAGCAGTCATTGATCAACAAATATTACCTATATTCTTTTCTTAGGGTGTAATAGCCTACCTTTAATCTCTTTAATCTCTTACGATGAAACATTGAGAGGCATGGGGATTCTGTAAACATGTCAGTCCTCTGGCAGCAATGAAAACATTACTGGATACACAAGTAATTGTGCTTCAAATAACATCCAAGGGTGAGGGTGTAATTTAAAGCAGAAAAATGGTGCACAGATTATGGAGCTGAATCCTCCCCACAAACCTATTGCTTAACCCAGAAGTTCTCAACCTTTTTAAGATGGGGGCCGGGTCACGCTCCCTCAGACAGCTTTGGGGGCTGGGCGGCCATTTTGTCCTTCCTCCACCACATGGCACTTCGTGATGTAGTGGAGGCAGTGGGGGGCATATGAAATTTTGCCACGGGCTGCATCCGGCACGCAGGCTGCAAGTTGAGAATCCCTGGCTTAAGCAATAAAAATGCACAGTTTGAAATCCTGTTGCCCATATTTATGTTCACAGTGGATGTGATGTGATCAGCAGTGGTAGACGACCACCGATTAAAGAATTCCTTTGGCAATTTTAATGTGTGTCTGAGTTGTGTACACCCTAAAATTGTCTTTGATTAGGGGCAGTTTGCTACTGCTGACACCATCCCCATTCAAACATGTGAAGCTATGCAACAGAATTTCACCCACAGGTTGTTTTTTTCTGTTTCATACTACAAAATCAATATAGCTTCCAGTACTAGAAGAGCAGCTGGCCTCTCTTCCTTCCTTCCCTCCCTCTTTCAGTTTGTGTAGAGTATCAGTATCTTTTTCAAAATATCTCAATTTTCTGATATGAGCCTTTAGCAATAGCAGTGATGATAGTTTTTTTCTTTTACAAAGTGACTGCCAGTGAATATACGTTTCAATTGTCTTGTAAATTCTTGAGAGAAAATGGATGAGGAAAAAAACAATCACTTGCATCTCCCATTTAAAATAAGTGGTTATGAATATGTGGCGATAAGCTTGTGCACAGGTGTTAAAGAAAGATGTCAAAATTCATTTCACTTCAATAATAAAGCTATCATAAAGTATCTCAAACCCATTATTCTTTATCATTTCTTTTAAAAAAGGAAATATTTTAGAGCCTCAAGAAATGTACTTATAGCAGTCCCCCCCCCAAAAAAAGTACTTTGATTAGGTTTTTAAGAAAATTGTCACAAGATAGAAAAATCAGATAGTTGCACAGATTCTTTATTGCTTTGCCTACCTTCATCTTGTCTTACCAGGTTATCGCAATGTGGCAGCCTATGTGGAGAAATGTAAGGTAGTTTATGACCAGTTCACAGATGCAAGTAATTTCTGCTGCAGTTTAGGGGTTAATATTGAATGGATTCTCATCTACATGTGTTTGTGTAGTCAGGTGCCATTGAATGGGGGAAATGGACATATTTACATATATTAACCATCCTGTAATTTGGAATAAAAGGTCAATAACTTTTTTAAAAATGCTTTTATGTTCATATGCATTTCTGAACAAGCGGTGTTGTTATCTTTAGTAGGTCTGTCTTAATATTTGCATTGTTCATTGTGTTAGGATTGCAGGGCCTTTCTGCTTACTGTTATAAAGTGTGGCTAATTAAATACAGAACTTGGTTTTGTTTTTGATACTGGAGAAATTACTGGTACTTTTGAATGATATGATATTACTGTAGTAAATTCTACAAGTTAATGGCAGCACAGTAATTTAAAATGTTTAATTTGTAATCAATAGACAGAATCCTACTGTTTAATTAATTATATTCTCTTCTCTCCTCCTCCTCTGGCACAAGGTGGCCGTTGCCTGGGGTACATCCAATTGTGGTTCAAAAATACCACAATCTTCAAGGAGGCTCTTTCTGTGTACGCCATCATTTACTTATGCCAAAGCAACTAACCAACAGGATGCTGGCAATTCAATTAAAAAGCCTGTGGAGAGTCTTTCAGTTCTGGAAAGAAATTAATATGAGTGGTGAGGATGACTATCTGTGTTACTGGTTTTCATTTCCCATTAGCTCCAGCTGCATAACCAGTGTCAGAGATGTTGGAAACTATGGCCCAACAACATTTGGAAGGCTACCACTTCCCTTTTCTGAATTCATATTCATGGTAGGATTAGAAGGTTGACTGTATGGTTAGAATTACAGAGGAAACATGTTTGCATGTTCTGTATGTGAAAGGTTCCATGTGCAAAACCCAGTATTGCTGCCAAACAGGGTGTACCATGCTTCCAGGTGTTTTGTACTGCAGAATCCAGATGTATTGGCTATGCTTACTGGGTCCTTTGATGAGTTTTATCCCAAGCCCCTCTATGATCAGAGATCCAAAACCAATGGTGTAGACCAGTGGTTCCCAATGTGGGGCCCATGCCCCACAGGGGGACATCAATTCCAAGAAGTCTAAGTCAGTACATTGTCTGATCAGTGCTTTGGGGAATTGACTTAGGCTTCTGGAAATTGAAGTCCAAAAACCAAAGATTGGGAAACACTGGCAAACTCACCGGTAAAGACAGCATTTTAATGGCAAGAACATTTACAATTTTTGAACCCTGTTCAATGCCGTTGTTTTCACTAGCTGACTCTGTTACAGTATTGATATTTTTCTTGGATTTCAGCAGGGTGGAAATTGGTCTAAGTATGATGGGTAAAGGTAAAGGTTGCCCTTGTTCAAAAGCCAGTCGTATCTGACTAGGGTTCAGTGCTCATCTCTGTTTATAGCCAAAGAACCAGCGCTGTCTGCATCTGCAGACTTCCATGGACATGTGGCATGACTAAACACTTGAGTGCATGGAACTCTGTTTACCTTCCCACCAAATTTATTTACTTGCAATTTCTTTCTACCGAACAGCTAGATTGGCAGGAGCTGGGACAGATGACGCAAGCTCAGTCTGTCATGCAGCACTTGGGTCTCTGAACTGCTGACCTTCTAGTCATCTAGTTTAGTATCTTAACCACTAAGCCACCACAGTCTCTAGTATGATGGGTACCTCCCTCACTCCAATATGGCACCCTCTTATATCTTAACCTATAAATCCAAGGGTTCACCGTTGGAACTGGCTATAGGTTGCTATGCGTCGCCCTACTGACCCGCACCCACCCTTCGTGCGCACGGCCGAATTGCCTACGCAGGTCAACGAAGGATTTAAAAATCCGGCACGGGGGCCTCAGCCCCACAAACGGCAAGAAAGGGAAAGAACTTCACTTCCCAACATTCCTTGTGCTGCGCCGCGCCAGAGCCAATCACGCTGAGAGGCTCTCGCACGGCGCAGCGTTCGGACACGCGCCGCAGCCAATCGAAAGAAACGCATTTAAAAAAAAACCAAGCAAAAACACAAAGCACCAACCCATAACTACAAGCCCCAGCGTCCTGCGCGCCCACGCAGAACACTGAGGAAAACGGCGCCCGGAAAGTTAAAAAGAAAAACAGCTTACAGGCAAGCAAACAGCAGCCGGCTTTCTTTTACTCTCCCACGCCACCTGAAGCTCCCGAATGGAGTTTCCCCTTTAACATCAGTGGGAGGGGGTGGCAATCCCCCTCTCCGCTGCCTACCCTACTGTTGGGAGGTTTGTGGGGATAAAAGGGGAATGTTTCCCAAACCCTTCTGGACTCAGGACACCAGGGAGAGAGGATCGATCCCCCACCACCCCTCCTTAAAAAAACTCCGTCTTTTCTTCTCTTTAAAACCGGAGTTGTTTTAAGGAGGGGGGGGTGGGGGATCGTTCCTCTCTGCCTGTTCCTCTGTGTCCAGAAGTGTAGGGCCAATATACACCTTTTATCCCAAAAAACCACCCAACACTAGGGAAGCCAGCGGGGAGGGGGATCGCAGCCCCCACCCACTGATATTAAAGGGGAAAAATGATCTACTTTCACGATTCCACAAAAACAAAGCACGACTCCACAAAAACAAAGCACCATAACACACTACAGCTCCCCTCCCTACCACCTAGCCCACCCTTCCTAACCCCCAATGACCATGCCCCCATCCCCACCACGGGCCGGCGGAGTAGATAATCCAACGAGTCCGGCCAGCGAAAAAACCCCCAGCCTAACAACACATGGTATTTCAATGGCCCACCCAGCCACCGAGGCCGGCCCACAGAAATACCCACTCCAAAAACACAAACAACAACATTAAAAAAAGCAAAAACAATACTAAACATAAAAATTACAAGGAAAATCTTCCACAAACAATCCAAAAAAAAAAACAAGGACAAACACAACCCCCCACCCCCCACAAATCACAACAAAACAGAGATCACAACTTACCAAGACCCGTGCAGCCTCAGCGAGAATCAGAATTGAAATGAGAAAAGAACAGGAAGAATACACAGGCCAGGACAAAATCAACATTAAAACATTACGCAACAGCACCACCAAGTGGCCACAGGAAATATTACACTCAATGAAAGTCAAATTGATCTCCAAACCATCTACAAAAAACATACACTTACACATTTTTAAAAAAATCTTATCCAAAGTACACATATCACCAAAAACCACATAGGAACACATTATTTTTAAAAATGCAATTATTGGGAAAAAATATATCAACCTTATCTCTTTTTTAAATCCAAATTTTTTAATAACAGTTTAAAACACTACCTACGTATAAAAAAACCAACACATTTTAAAAAAACATAACTAATTTAAATACACACACAACAAAAAACATCCAAAACCATTTCTCATATTTTTTTAAAAACAAAACCCCCAAAAAAGCCCGGCAACGCCGGGCAACCCTTGCTAGTGCACTATTTGCCATTGGTAACAGTCACTTCTTTCTACATTTTAAAGGAATCACATTGGTGATGTTAGTTCTTACTTGATTTCAGGCAAAATGTGATGATGTTGCAATGCTGCTTACTGTGGTAAATGTGATGACCTACAGGTACTGCTGATTATCTATTCCAGTAGCGGCGATCCTATGAAACGCATGCCAGAGGTGGCACTCGGAACCTTCTCTGTGGGCACCTGTGCAGTCACCCGAGCACAGTTTGTCCTGCCTTTCTGCCCAACAGTCCAATGGGAGCACTCCTGTTCCTCAGTACAGATACTGTGACGCCCCTCTGCCCAGCAGCCCAGTGGGAGCATTTCCTCCCCCCCCTCCCCATTGCTTTGTTGGCACTGTGTGATAAATAAGTGGGTTTCGGCTTGCAGTTTAGTCACTCATTCTCTAAAAGGTTCACCATCACTGAGCTATTCCAATTGGATTGGATGTAGATGTTACAGAGGCAAGATTTTAGTTTCAATTTCCTTTTGAATCTATTCAGGAAAAGGCATTGCAGTTGTTTTTTCACCGTACAAGTTTGGCCTGTGCGCCAATTAATCCAGCCTGCGCCGCCCTTGCTGCTTCCAGTGGGAGGAGGCACGTGACTGGCATGCTCAAACACATAACCAGCCCGTGGCCTGAAAAGCTTGGGCTCCCCTGCTCTATATACTGTATTACTACAGCAGCTATGCTTCTGTAAGTTGGATTTTAGTTATTCTAACCAGTTCAGTTCTTGGAGCTTGTCAACTTGGTTGAGACTGATTTACAAATGCAACTGAAGTTTCATTGTGTTATGCTCTTTAGTCTTGCTTATTTTTTCAAGATGTGCTGTGAATTTAGCAAATTTCAAACTCTTGTTACTACAGAAAAAGCAGGATGGAATATGAATGAAGCTATTGCAATAAGGTATTTCACACAGAATGTAATAAATACAGAGCCTGGAACATTAGGCTGGAAAATTAATTCTTTTGGAATTAAACAGTAGAAGTTGGAAGATTAACTCATTGCTGTTGATATTTAAAATTGAAAGCATTTAACTTGTTGAACAAGCATTATTAACTTATTACTTAAATTGTTAGTTCTTCGGAAGCCAGTGCAATTTACAGTAATCTGTAATTGTTGACCACTGGTGATACATTTGCCATTAGCTCCTTTTCAAGTGCTCTTTTTGCTGGTTTAAAATTACCACCTTCAGTCTAAATACACAAATCCAGTAAAACAATTATTCACTAGAGTGTAAGCTTGGGGATTTGTGGATTTTATAGCATGGGATTTCATCATCTACAAAAAAGGGGGCCTGCAGTGGCTCAGTGGTTAAGAAGCTCACCTTGTTAGCTGGAAGGCTGGCAAGTCGGCAGTTTGAGACCCGAGTACGGCATGATGGATTGAGTGCCTGTCTCTGTCCCAGTTTGAAAGCAAGAAATTGTAAGTAGATAAATAGGGACCACTTTGATGGGAAAAGGATCTTAGGGACATGAAAGGAGCCTCATTGAGGTGTCTCCTGAGCAGAGTTTCACCAGAAAAAATCCTTTCAACCCAGAATAATTTCTGACACTAAATTATTATTATCTACAAAAAGGCATCCATCCATGTATCGTCACCACCATTGCCACTGGTTCTGTATGGAATCAATAATTCTTTGACTACTTTCATATAGACACAATAAGAAGCTAATGCAAAATGGTTAGTAACCAAGTGTTAATAAAAACCTAATCCTCTCCCATATGGCTATTCAGATCACAAATAACTTTTTTATTTTACTGTACTCATCACCTCAATGGAATAGAAGATAGCTGACGACTAATAGTTTCTAGTTTTCCTTGGACACCTGTTTTGAGAAATATTAGAAATTTGAATTCCAAGCAAAATAAGCATCTTGGATGATAGAGCAATGGTTGCTAGGCTTTGGGTTCCAAATATTCTTTGATCACACCTGCCTGACAATCTGATCAGTGCCTGTGTTGGTTGCAGTTTTTGGAGACTATAGTCCAAAAATATTTGTCCAAATGTGATAACTGCTTACAAACCCAAACTTTCTGTTAGTTTTGAGGTCTTTTGTTCGTATCATTTATCTCAGTAAAATAGATATTGAAGTAGATTGTGCAAAAGAATAATATTCAATACAATGTACATATTTTATGTTTAGTTTAAGATTTTTTTAAAAAATAGATAACTATTTGATGAAAAATACTGTATTTTCTGGCGTATAAGACTACTTTTTAACCCCGAAAAATCTGTGCCAAAATCGGGGGTCGTCTTATAGGACAGGTACTTAACTGCAGCTTGTTTCCCCTTGCTTCATATGTCCGGCGCATATGGTGGGGGGTGCCGTGGCCGACTCCCTGCTCTGTGTGGGGAGTATGAAGCAAGGGGAAGCATGCTGTACCTCGAGGAGGAGAATGTGAGCGTGGATTGGCTCTCCACCAGAACCTGCCCATTCGACTCGGAGGGCTGCGCGTCTTCGGGTTGAGTGTGGGTTAATTTTTATTTGGTGTGCATTGGAAGAGAGGTAGTCTTATATGGCAAGTATATTCCAAACTCTATATTTTAACTGGAAAAGTTGGGGGTCGTCTTATACGCCCAGTCGTCTTATACGCCGGAAAATACGGTAGGTTATTTGTGTGATGTTGGTATTGTGTGATGGATTCATTGCTTCTGTGTTGGTTATTGTGGGACATACATATTACATGCATTCACCATCACTCAGAAGCTGATCTGGCAGCTGCAACATGATTTTGTGTTAATGATACACTAAACTGGAGGGAGTATAATATTTTAAGGTAAAAGTACTTCTACAGTCAAGGGGAAAGCTTGGAACATTACTTTCTAAAAAGACAGTGTTCTGTTACTCAATATTTTGTATCAGTGGCAGATTACCTACCTGGAAAGGCAAGTTATTCTGTTTCTCTTTACTAATGTACTTTATTACCATTCTCCTTATCTCTACAAGTTTTAATTTAATATTTTAAAACATTCCTTTGAAATCTGAAGGAGGCTACAACCGTTCCTCAACTCAGTTTCCCTCCCTCCCTCCTCCCTCCTCTGCTCTTTCTTGAAACCTAACCTTTCCTCGCTTTTGGTTTAAACTCATAGCAAGCTTTGAGGTTCCCCTGTGAAGGTAAAAACAGCTGGAGAAGCCTACTAACTGCATAATGTTCCCAGAAAAGCCTAGTTTTTTAAAAAACATTTGAGTCGGTAGATGTTTAAGTGCCATCTAACAGGTATTTTATCCTGATTGAAATGGAAACCTAGTGGGGGTAGAGGAGGAAGGATTTTCATCTATTAGATGTAGAGGAAAAGATAGGAACAAGGTCAAGAAGGTCAGGAAAATGTTTTGCCGAGCAAAGTTTTGAGTTGGGAAAATGGGCATACTGCAAGTTTTTCTTCAAAGGAGGAACTTGAAATCAATGAACCAGAGCAGCCCATTTAAAGAGCTGTATTTCCTGTTGAAGTCAGCTGGATAGCTCAGTGAGGGTACATCTTGATTAGTAAAAAGTCCTACATTTGCGTCAATTCTGCCAGGATTCAAGTCGATTCAAAGATCGAAGAATACACGACGTGCAGCTGAAGTGTGCATTATCTTGCTGAAATATGGGTTATTTTAAAACACCCGCTGGGAGTCATTTATTTTGCAGCTGGTCCAGAATGCCGCTGCCCGGGTGGTGATGGGGTGTGGACGTTATGCCCATGCCTCGCCACTGCTTCGGGGGACATCTGTCCGTCCAACCAGAGCAGACTGGAGGGGCTCTCTAATTGTGCCATCAGCCAGGGGGGCTCGCCTCTGGCACAAGGAGGAGGGCCTTCTCCGTGTCTGCACCAGCCCTTTGGAACCTCCTGCCTGTGTAACTGCGTCTCCAGATGGAGTTGTTGCCATTTAGGAAGGAACTAAAGACCTGGCTGGTGGGCCAAGTTTGGGGTGCGGGTGGGGATGGGGATACCGTTGGGTGGTTGGTATAGAGAAGTGTGCCTTTCCCCAAGGTCCCTTCGGTTCTTGCGCACCTTTTAGGGGTGGGTTTTTTAACTTTTAACTTTGTTTTATTATGTGTCTTTTATGTATTTACTGTCCGCTATGTAAACCGCCCTGAGTTGGGTTGTACCTGAGTGGGCGGTATATAAGCGTGAAAAATAAATAAATAAATAAATAAAATTGCTGTCTTCTTCTTCGAAAACAGCATGTGCATGCATGTCTCAACATTGTGTCTCTTGGGTCTGCTGCAGTGACAGTAGTGTCATCAAAGGACATGGCAGGGGAAGAACCAGCAAGAAGGAGGTACAGTAATACCTTGGATAATGCTAAAACTTGGTTCCACAAGTCTTAGCATTATCTGGTTTTTAGCATTATCTAATGCATATCTCTGGAGTTTTAACATTATGCGATTCATCCACAGGATTTTAACGTTATCCGATGCATGCATCGGATAACGCTAAATTCCTATGGGATGATTCACATAACGTTAAAACTCCATAGGGATACATTGTAACCGGCACAGGCTTTAGCAAATGTTATGCGATGCATCCCATAGGATTTTAACGTTATGCGATGCATTCCCCCCCCCCCTATTGCTTAACATGTGGTTTTAGCGTTATTTGATGCAAACATTATTTGAGGTATTACTGTGTGGGGAAAGGGGAGATGGTTGGCAGGATCATATTGTTTCCGTCCCTCTTCTCTCATTTAGTGCAGCCAGCATCAGGAGGAGAAGGGGGGTGGGTTCAGTTGTTCTATGCCCAGCTCAATTCCCCTGTGGTTGTCTCTGCCTCCTTCGACTCAAGGTGAGGAAGAATGATACATAAAGGAGAGGGGGTAAATGTTGCAGAATAGAACCATCTCTAGTTTAGCTTTCAGTCTCTGCTTACCTATGTCTGCTTTGCCTCACTACTGTCATGGCTACTTTTCTCCACATAGGTGAGAAAGACCAGCTGTGCAGCTAATGAGTGAGCAAAGGGCCATGTTTGTGTGGGCCCATTCTTGGTTGTCTGGCTAGAAGGTATGCATGCAATGACACACTATCTTCAAACAGTACATGACCTGACATTTGAGGTTCTTAACCCCAATTTCATCGCAGTGCTTTTGGCCGGTCAAGACACCCTCTTTGGAGCCAGAGGTTGGGAGTTCAGATCCCCACCGTGGATCCCAAAAGAGCCAGACCAGCGTGGTTTTGTGGAAGTTCCACAAAATGGCAAACCACTTCCAAGTACTCTCTACCTAAAAAGTGCCATAAATTAGAAAATACTTGATGGCACACACAGTAATAATCTCTTTTTGAAGCTAGGTGATTTGCACAGATGCTGACTTTTTTTTAATACTCTAAATATAGCTACGATGAATTTGAGGGAAAACTGTTATCTGCAGCAAAAAAGTTTTTGGTCTTTCAAGAAACTTGACTGGGGGCAAGTTTATATCTGGACAATTCTTGGGCATGTTGTGTATATATTTTCTGACTGTTACCAAATGTTCTCTCCTTTTTAAACACTTAAAAAAGGATCTCACATGCTGTTTGCTTTTGCCTGGAAGGGAATTGTTTGACAGATATGTTAAAACATTGTGTGTGCTTTTCCCCTGCAAGCTGCTATCTTTTTAAAATATTTTAATTTTTTTAATACTGAACAGAGTGGGAGAGTATTCTAGCAGCTTGAGAAGGTTGCTGACCTGCATGAAATGTCATGTAGGCCTTCACAACCATTACTCAAGTCTTGGTGGTGAGATCAGAGAGGGTAGTGGTTTCCCAGATAGTTGATCCTCTTTGGCTTGCACTTGACTGCTCAAAAGTAAATAGCTACAAGTTCATGCAAAGTTTATTAACTAAATGGTAATCAGAGACGTCTTGTGTATTCAAGAGTCAACCTAGTCTCATCCCATATCCAACAGCACCTTTCTCCCTTTTCCTTAAATATTTTAGAATTGTGGTTATACATGCAGTTTTCAAACTGTATAAAGCAGGGATTCCCAACCTAGGGCCCGCAGTGTCATTTCATGTGCCCCCCCAACCCTCCAAGGGATTCAAAAACAAAATGGCCACCCCTTTGAAGCTGTTGGGACAGAATGGTTACCCCCCCTCCCCATCATGCAGGCAGAACAAAATGGCCATCCGGCCCTCGAAGCTGACTGAAAGAGTGTGACCCAGCCCCCGGCTTCAAAAAGGTTGGGAACCCCTGGTATAAAGCTTTGCAGACAACTGTTTCAAACCAGGGCTCCTACTTATAAACTTGTAGGGTCAGTAATGAGGAAAATAATTGTGTCTCTTCAAGCTGAATGACCAACTTAAGAATTTGTCACAGTGTTTTCTGTACTTTTTCTTTTCAAGATGTACTAGATGTACCGTAAGCTTTCCCAAATATTTAATTTCCATTATATTGATGGCCTAAGCAGACCATGATGGCATGTGTATAGGATTACAAGACCACGATCATTATCTCATTCCTTGAGAATTTAGGGCCAAAAGCTGAAACCAAGGATTAAATCCTGGGTGGATCCTTCAATTGTAGCAGAGGTAGGAAAGGCAATGATTTGGGCAGGAGCTAAAATTGTTTCTGAGTCAGCTGATTTTGAAGTAAATGGGAGTTGGGACAAATGAGTCAGAAATCAAGGTTAGTTCTGTCCAAATGGTAATATAGCAGCACAAAATCAGGAAGGAAGCAGTTTTTGGGCAGTCTGGCAGTTGGTGACATGTGCTCAGCGGTTTCGGCAGTTGCTACCGTTGCTACTAAGACTGGCATCCTATGTGGTCTTGCCTGCATCACATGATACTTAAAACTCTTTCTGGCCAAGAACTGTTGTTCATGCCGGACAGTTCACCATCTGCCCATGGGAGAGGGGGATGAGGATTAAGCCCTGCACCGCTGCTGCTGTGACATGTGTAGCAAGAGGACTCAGCACCCACATCCCGTCTTGCGCCAAATGGTGTGATGGACCCAAGAATATGCATCCACCAACTCTCTCCCCACTCCCTTCCATCACTCCAGAGTTTCTGCACTACTAACGCTGTAGAAATTAATCACAATGCAAACATCTTTATGTTGAGCTAGTGTGCATTGATGTTAGCTGAAAGTATATAGTTGGAAGGGGGTGTCTCAGCTTTAGAGGCCTCTCACATACACAAAAAAACCCCTAAAACTTTTTCTATAGGTGTGATATGTTCCCCTACTCAGAGAAGTATTAGCAGTTCCCCAAGACTATTAGATTTGACATATGTATATGTCATCTAATCCAATTTCTAAATGTAGTTTCTTTTAAGGGATGGAATGGTACTCTAGGATGGTGACATTTGCTCAGAGTTATGGGATGGAATCCTGCTAACACTTTGGAACAAAAAGCCCCAAAAAGACCTTTTTAGAATTGTTACAAATTGGTGGAATTTGTCACCTGTTTTTGAAGTGGTAGCCATGTTAGTCTGAGCAGACATATCGTACAGGAAACAAAGCAAAAATAAAAACAAAAAAGAATAAAGAAGACTAAAATGTTGTGGTACTTTAAAAACGAGCTGCTGTACTTGTAGTTCGGGATCCTGGAGGTCTTGGCCCTCAAGTGAGTGGACAAAGAGATATTCTGGGTCTATATTGTCCACCCTCTTTACAGGATATAGAAACAACAGCCCTTTAATTCATTGATGGCTCACTTTCTCTATTGAAGATCATATTTTTTCAGAGGTTCTGTCGAGTGCTCTTAGTTGGTGGATGGGCTGAGGAAGAGGAAGCTAAGTCCGTGTGCTTTCTGTATTTTTCCATTACACTTCTCTTTCTGCCCCCACTAGTGTTCATTTTTCTTCCTCCTTACAGGCTATGCAGAAGCAAGAGATTGCTTTTGCAGAAGCTTGCATTGTTCAGCGCAGAGGCCTTTTGAAAATAAGCAGAAGGTTCCATGAGATCAGGTTAAGGGTTACACGTGACTACAAAATTAGGTTATCCACTTCTGCCTTTGCATCTACAAGGTAAAGGTCACTCCTGCTCGAAAGCCAATTGTATCCGACTCTAGGGTTCTGTGCTCATCTCTGTTTATAGCTGAAGAACCAGCGCTGTCTACGTCTGCAGACGTTTCCATGGACATGTGGCAGGCATGCCTCAACACCGGAGTGCATGGAACGCTGTTTACCTCCCCAATGAAGTGATCCCTATTTATCTCCTTTCAATTATGCACACATTAAAGCAGGCTTTCTCAATGTTTTTGCACCAGGGGGCGGGTCATGCTCCCCCGGTCAGCTGAGTGGGCCGGTCATATGGTTCCTTCCACCTGGAAGCAGAATTAAAATGCATCCAGCGGATGTGCAGAACACATTTCTGTACTCCGCACATGCATGGAACGCTGTTTACCTTCCCAATGAAGTGATCCCTATTTATCTCCTTTCAATTATGCACACATTAAAGCAGGCTTTCTCAATGTTTTTGCACTAGGGGGCGGGTCATGCTCCCCCGGTCAGCTGAGTGGGCCGGTCATATGGTTCCTTCCACCTGGAAGCAGAATTAAAATGCATCCAGCGGATGTGCAGAACACATTTCTGTACTCCGCACATGCATGGAACGCTGTTTACCTTCCCAATGAAGTGATCCCTATTTATCTCCTTTCAATTATGCACACATTAAAGCAGGCTTTCTCAATGTTTTTGCACCAGGGGGCGGGTCATGCTCCCCCGGTCAGCTGAGTGGGCCGGTCATATGGTTCCTTCCACCTGGAAGCAGAATTAAAATGCATCCAGCAGATGTGCAGAACACATTTCTGTACTCCGCACATGCATGGAATGCGTGTTTCTGACACTTCTGAGAACGGCGAGGGCGTCGGGGGCCAAGTTTGGCTCATGGGCTGTAGGTTGAGAATACCTGCATTAAAGCATAAATGGGTAAGCTCTATTTGCAGATGCCTTTGCCTCTTTATTACAGTAACATTTCTTGTTGCCATCCATAGGTAGTTAGAAGAATTTCCTGATTTCAGTATTCTGCATCTCCCAGTCTATAATGTAGTGTGGTGATGAGCATTATACTAATGAAGCAAACTTACATAATTGGCATAATTTATTCTGGTCACACAGTTCAAACTTTCTGAGGGATAATTCAGTATTCATAGTCTAATACAGCTGTGAAAAACTATTTCACTTACATCTTTTTTTTAATAAATTCATTATTGCACTGAATTTACTGAAACACTTGAGGGTAAAATATTAATAAATGGAGAGCAGTTGCTACACTAAGAGGGCAATTGATGTCTACTGTATTACTTAAGAGACCTCTGCACAGAAATCAATAGCGTTAATACCACAGACTGAAATCTTCATTGTATAAATCTTTTTAATTTGGCATGCCAGATAACTAATATGAATATCAGAGTTACAAAATGCTGATCAACACAGCACTTGAACTCTAGAGGAAAACCTCTGAGCTAAATTTGGAATGATATGTTCTTTTAAGAACTGTTAGGAAGAAAGAGGAATATAGAATCTCCTCAAATACATTACACCAGTGGTTCCCAACCTACGGCCCATGGGCCAGATCTGGACTGCGATGCCATATCATCCAGCCCTCGCCACTTCTGGAAGTGGAAGTAAAACACACACGCGTATGTGCAAAACGCCCTAAATGACCAGAAGCTGTCATAAACACAGTTACAACAGCCACGGGTTCATTTATGGCAGTGTTTTGTGCATGCGTGGGCATGTTTTATTTCTGCTTCCAAGTGGGAGGAACCACATGACTGGCCCGCTCAACCACGTATCTGGCCCGCAGTCCGAAAAGGTTAGGAACCCCTGCATTATACATTGACATGGTTTTTGTAAGGACAAGGTCTGTAGAAGTTGTTTAGGAACTTTTGAATGCACAGTTCATTCCAATGTTTAGCCAGAAAGATGTATTATATATCTGTATGAGAACTACCTTATGGATCAGGAGATGTTCCATATATTCTGGCATTATATTTCTAACAGCAGCTAAACAAACAGTACCATTAAATTTCAAAGATTGGTCAGTGTTTTCAGACGTTCCCTATGAAATCATGGCCAATAATAAGCATTTCTTGATTCTCTTTAGCATTTGTTTCTCAGAGAGTTATTGCATCTCTTGCATAAAAAGAGTTTATTTAGGTCTCACAGCTAGCATCCATATTTTTTTTATTTGCAGTTCAAAATATTGACCATTTACATATCTTGTGGTATAAGATCAGTTTTATAGGATTGTATGAAAAATTATTTTCTGTCTTAAGGTGAATGAAATGCTGTTTAGGCAATCCTAAAAATGGTTTATGCAAACTCATGTGTAGGGAGCAGTATGGGACCCTGACACTGTATATGTGGGGACCTCTTATTCGGAGTCTGCGCTTAGAGTTCAGACATTTGAAAATAAAATTACTGTGCACAAACAGTTGTATTTATGTAGGTATTAATGTCAGTCAGAACACAGGGCAGGTGAGTAATCAAGCAATGTCCAAATAAGTGGCACATCACTTTATTTAACTGATGAAAAATTGTGACAGCCACCACTAGCAGCAAACGTAATGATTTATAAATTTGTTATATTATGGTCTGTGTTATAAATGAATTTCATTTTCCCCTTCCACACTCAATGTCAAGCAATTTTCAGAGTTGAAAGAACATGTATGGATATGCCACTGTGTAGCAGTTCTAAGTGAAGAACATGAAATATAAGGTGTATATTTCTAGGTTGGTTAACCTGCTAAGTCAGAAGATATAAAGGTAAAGGTCACCCTTGCTTGAAAGTCAGCCATATCCAACTCTAGGATTCAGTGCTCATCTCGGTTTATAACCAAAGAGCCAGTGCTATCTGTGTCTGCAGACGTTTCTGTGGACATGTGGCAGGCATGCCTCAACACCGGAGTGCACAAAAAGCTATTTACCTTCCTACCAAAGTGCTCCCTATTTATCTACTTGCAATTTTTTACTTTCAAACTGCTAGGTTGGCAGGAGCCTGATATTGCTGAGGCCGTATTTCCACAGATAGGGTTATGCTACAGCAAAACCCTGTGTTTTGTCTTCGTCTAGGTAGGACTACCAATAAGACCACATTTGGCCGAACTACTATTCTTGTAGACATGCCCAGATATTAAAATTATGCTTTGAGGTTTTTATATGCCAACACCTTTTTAAGTGAGCTGAGTGCTGACAGAGAGCAAAGACTTTCTGTTTCCAGTTATGGAAGACTTTCCCTAGGATGCTATCCTGCATTTGCTCCTGAGATCTTTTTGTTGCCAGATAAAAACCTCTTTGTCTCCCTAATCCTTTTAATATAATCTTTCTGTTGTTTTTAATTCTCGGATTTTATTAGGACTTTAATTCATGAACTTGCTTATTTAAACTATCAGCAATCCAGTTAAGTAACAACATAGAATACATGCTTTCATACTTGGGGGGGGGGGAATTCAAATAGTTGAATCAAAACTTAAAACAATATACACGGCTCCTTGAGTATACATCCTTTGCCCCTCATTGTTCGTCCCATTGGGATTGGTTGCTAGTGAAGAAAAAGCCATAGCATTAGAAATCAATCTGTCATAACCAAGAGTAGAGGTTACAACTTGAGTTTAAAGCAGTGTTTCCCAACTTTTGGTTTTTGGACTTCAATTCCCAGAAGCCTAAGTCAATTCCCCCAAGCACTGATCCACCAATGTATTAACCTAGGCTTCTGAGGAATTGATTCCCCTTGTGGGGCATGTGGCCTACGTTTGGAACTTACTGGTTTAAAGTATAATGAAGCAGCTTTGGCATCTGCACCAGCTAAAACTACACTTTTTATTTAAATACAGGCACCTACTCAATAAGGCAGGTGATAGCTAGACTATGAGAAAGAAGGTTTCTGTCAAATACATCAGTCATAAGGCAAGTTTGGGAGTTTGTCTTATGAAGTGGACTTGATCCATGAAAGCGAACATTAAAATACATCAGTTTTTAAAGTGCTACAATGTTTTTGTTTTGTTCTAGTTTGTTTACTCTCTGATATGCTTGAAACACAGACTAACATGGCTACTTTTTTAAAAAATAAGTCCTAATAACTGTGATACAAGTTGAGCTGTGATAGTTTAGTGCGGAAGGTGGGAGAGAGTCCCACTTGTAAGAATATATGGCTTTCTAAGAGCTTCGGTTTATTATTACAGTGCATACTTTAATATAAGCCATACAGTCTTGTACTCCTTTGATATCTGATGAGTACAATAGAATTGTGTTCATTCATGCATTTTTTGAGATTTTCTGAAGAGCTGTACAATAAGAAGTTATCAGCCTGGTACATGCTGTCAAATTTTTCAAAGTGTCAAATTAAATAAATACTGTACACAGAAAGCAAATTAGATTCCAATATGTATTGGGATTAGTACAGTGGTACCTCATACAACGATTTTAATCCGTTCCATGGGGCTCGTTGTATGAAACAATTGCTATACGATGCATGCATTGTATAGCGATTTTCCCTATGGGATGCATCGTAAAATGATTTTTTTTATAAGTGGTTTTTTCCATTGAAAAATTGTTGTACAATTTTTTCCCATAGGGAAAATTGTTATGCAGGATGCCATCCCCCCCCCCCCAACCTAATTGTTATACGATTTCATTTCCATACGGGGTGATTGTTGTATGAGGTCCCACTGTATTTGTATTTCTGAATCTTATTTCAATCCTCTAGACACATTTTTTTAAATCAATACTGGGATACAGATTCATTCAAGACTCTGCTTCAATTGTCAGTCAGATTCCATACATAGAATCAGTGTAGTATGAATTGAAATCAATTCCTCTGTGACACTGTAATACAGTCTTATATGATTCATTTTTTCGATATCTGAAATTAATGTTTGGTTGGATCTTGAGAAATAGGAAGGAAGGGGAGGAGAATTGTTGATAAAAGGAGATAGATGGTTTTTCCTCTCCTCTATCAGTAGCCCTCTCAAGCACCTTTCTGGGGTGAGATAACTTGTTACAGCCTGTTGACAAATAAAAGGAGAAAACTCTTTAATTTGAATTTTGACTTTCCGGTCTATAATTTCCCTTCTTTGTAACTCGTGAATCAGTTCCTTTTCTCCTTGTGTCTGAGGAAGCAGATTTTGACACACAAAAGCTCACATTGAAAGAAATCTTTTAATATTTAAAGTGGTGCATTTTGTCCTTTAGCTTTCCTGCTTTGTTTTTGGTTGTTTTTTTTCCTCCTTTAATTTTGTTAACTGTCTGAATGTATAGAATTTGGCATAGGGAGGGGCAATAAAGGGAAGCATTATCACAAGGTATGTCTTCCCCATCAAAAGGGGAACACGATAGTTGGAGTCTACTACCAACTGCACAATCAAGGAGAAGATGTGGACGAAACCTTGTAAAACATATTGGAAAATATCAGAGACACACAACGTAGTAGTAATGGGAGATTCCAATTATATATGTTGGGAGACAAATTCTGCTAAGAAATTTATGGCTCATGTGGCTGATACCTTTTTCCTACAAAAAGTGAAGTAAGAAACTAGAGGAGTTCCTTGACTTTGTTGGATCATATTTGCAGAGTGGTTCAACTAGTGTGGCCTAAAGCATTAAGGCTGAATATTTTGAAATGCAAGCTTTCCTTGATTCCCCTTTTATTTTTAGTTCTTATTGTACAAATGCTCAGGCACAGTTTTAGCAGAAAAACAGAGAATGTTTATTTACAAGGTAAAAAATATATAATACAGCAGTCCCACCTCATCCTAGTTGCAAAAAGCAGCCAATGACTATATTTGTTAAATGATGGCTCTTCCTATCTCCATGTTCCTATATAAAACCAACACAAAGCAAGATGTAATTGCCTCCTTGTAAGCCTTGAGTCTAACTAATAGAGATGACTTGAGTATTTGAAGTAGCAGCAAGAAGAACACTGGGAGAAAATGACCTTTTTCTACTTGAATTCCAGATTTCAAAGGAAACAAAACCAGAGTGTAGTTGCATGTGTACTCTGGACTTTAGGGAAGCCAAATTTAATAAACTCAGAACAATTATAATAAAACCGTAGAGCAAGAGATCCTAAAAGAAAAGGAAGTCCAAGAAAGATGGGGGTTTCAAAAAAAAGGGAAATTCTAAACGCATAACTCAAAATAATTCCAATAAGAAAAAAAGGTGGAAGATGGTAAAAAAAGACCAATGTGGCTTCACAAAAACTCAGAGTGGACATAAAAACAAAAATGGAGACATATGGGAAGTGGAAAGAAATTCAAGCTACAAAGGAAGAGTACAGAGATGTAGCAAAGAATAGCAGGGATTGTATTAGGAAGGCAAAAGCTGAAAATCAGCTGAGGTTAGTAAGAGATGCTAAAAGCAACAAGAAAGCCTACATACTGTATGTAGCAAAAGACAGAGGAAAGTAACAATGACTCATTGGGGATGGGAGATTGATAACAGGTGACAGAGAAAAGACAGAAGTGCTGAGTTCCTACTTCAGCTTGGTTTTTCTCCCAAAACTAATATTCAACCCTCTAGGCAAATATGAGGACCACTATATCTCATTTTCTTGATCTCATGGAAGATGGGTTAAGTTCCAGATGATTGGAGAAGAGCTAATGTCCCTGTTTTCAGAAAGGGGAAAAAGAGGAACTCAGGAACTACAGACTAGTCATTCTGACATCAATTTCAGGAATAATTCTAGAACAGATTATAAAGTAGTCACTCTGCAAGCATTTTGAAAACAGTGTATTAATGAATAGAAGCTCACATGGATTTGTCAAGAACGAATTGTAGCAGATTTTTTTTTCAGCTAGGTAACCTTGGAAAGTGTTGGGAATTCTGTAGATGTACGGTAATATTTCTTGTCTTCAGCAAAGTCTTTGACAAAGTTCCCCATGATATTCTGATTAGCAAGCTAATTAGGAGTGGGTTAGATAGAACCATCAGGTGGTTACACAGTTGGCTATAGAATAGTACTCAGAGATTGCTTCTCAATGGCTCAAAAATCATTCATATTATATACAAAATTCCTTGCAATTTCTTTCCTCCTTGACTTAACCATCTGATTTAATAAAGATTGGTTAATCAAAGTTAATATTTTACATATAATTTCCAGGCAGACTTATCAACATTCTCTCTGTTTTATTTTAGGTCATTCAACACAAACTTCCCAAGCAGTGTTATCAAGATGAAGACTTTGGAAGATGTCCTCCATTTTGGAATCTATATTGTAAAGGAATACAGTTAAACCTCATTGTCACTTGTTCACGTGCTTAAATTTGTTTTAATGTTGATGAAATTCAAGGAAAATGAACTTTTGTTTCTTGCTTTTTCTCTCTAAGAACAGAGAAATCTCATTCTCTTCATCTTGTCCAAGGGGAAAAACCTGAGCTTTAGGTGTGTTCTAAATTAACTTCTCCCCTTAGTGACCCAAATTCTGCAATTATCATGTACCTCTAAATTACTACTTTATTTGTTCTGATAGTTAACTATTTTGGTTAGTCTAAAATTTTCTTCCAACATTTCATCGTCAACTGATTGTAAAATGATTCTGGATTGCTTGCAAAAAGTGCTTTCAAACATTTAACCATTCTACCTAACTATTTTAAATGGATCTTTGCACCAATATTTTAATAATATTAATATGAGGAATTGTATTCATTGTTACATAGCTTTGTTACCAAATGACTTGCACAAACGGTTTTTCAGGTGTCAGAGACCAAGTCATAATATCCCAAAATATCCTCTATGCCGAGGAAAAATAAAGTCCTGTTGCACGTGGATAGCAAACAGATGAACTTGCTTGCGGTTTTGGAAGTAAGGACTGAACACAGTGAGAGCTGGACTGGACTTTTTTGCCTGAAGAAAGGGAAGCTATGCAGCTTACTTTTTGGGTTATTAATAATGATGCTTGTGATGGCATCATATGTACTGACTGGAGCTAAACATGGCCTCCTGCTGATGCAGCCAGCACTCCATTATGGTACATTTACCAGCAATTCAAATTTAATGGACAGTGAGAACTTCTATGACATGAAAGAGCATTACCAAACATCTAAAATGAATATTTCATATACAAAGGATTATCCAAGCATTAAAGCAGTTATTGATGCTATTACTACAAACATTGAGTTTGTAACAAGACATCTTCCAGACATAGAAGAGCTGAAGAAACAAGAGATGCATGTAAGTAGAAAAAAGTTAAAAACAATTCTCTTCACCTTTGTGTTTGTTTATTACTAGTGACTTGGTCTTAAGCAAGAATACTGATAATTCTGTGACTAGGGATTATAGAGCAGCCCCCCCAAAAAACTATGGCCCGTGGGCCCAATTAGGCCCCTGCATATCATTAATGTGGCCCGCGGTGAGTACCCGGGCTCACCACAGATCGCCCCTCCACCAGCCCACACCACCTGATGTCAGCAGTGGCGGTGATCGCGCTTTATCCTGGCTGCTTCGAGCAGCCTCTTGCTCAGTCCCATCTCCTCTGCAGCCTTTGCCAAAGCCGATCGCCATGTTAGGAAAATCTTCGGAGCCTCCTTTGTTTCAAAATCCGCGGCACTAGGTGAGCTCCCTGGTGCACCCAGGATGACATCACAGCTCGCCAGGTTTACCCTTCCAGCGCTGTGGATTCTGAATTTTTTTGTTACACGGGGTTTCCTCTAAGCGGGGTATACCCCGGTTAACAGAAACCCCGTATAATGAACGGTTTTTTCCCATTATGCAGGATCTCTCATTGGATCCGCAAAGCAAAAAAAAAAAAAAACTGCATAGGGAAGAGCACCGTGGAACGGAGCTTTTAGGCTATATGGGTTTCTACTGTATATACTGTTATTAGTGAGATTTGATCATGAGAGAAAGTGGCCTGTCAGTTTTGTTGCACAGTAATAAAAGTGAAGGTATGAATTGAAACTGGTTGGTAAGTCTTCATTTTCTTCTAACTCAGTGGGTATACAGAAGATAGAGAGGTTGCTGTGATACAAGTGAGCACAGATATTTCATTGAAACAATTATGAACTACTGTAAAGACAGGGTTTATAACTGAGATGGCTAGATGTTATTGTAGATGCAATGGGCACAGAGCTAGGCAGGTTAAGGAAGATGGTAGAGGGCAGAGGTGCTTGGCGGGCAATGGTCCGTGGGGTCGCAAAGGGTCGGAATCAACTGTGACTGAACAACAACAACAAAATTCAGTGCAGAGAATAAATAGAATCTATACCAAGGTTGTTATTATTATAACCTCTTTGTTAAATGGTTGCCATGCAGAAGTGTTTACAGAGCTGTGTATTATTGCACAGGTAAAGAACATGAAATTTGCTTGTGGAATTAATATATGAAAACAGTACTTTTAAAAAGATTTTATAATTGCTAGATTACTATTAGATAAACATTTTACTTTCTCTTAATTAAAAAGCTAGAATAATACAATTATATTTCTCGTCACTGCTAGCTGCACCTATTTTTGTTGTCCTGCATACCAAAACGGGCAGCTAAGCATTACAATCATTGAAATGTGCAAATGACTAGAATTATAATTACCATAAATGCAGTTGAAGTGTTGGTTTACTGTTTTAATTGAATGTTTTGTTCTTTGTATTACAGATGTTCTCAGTAATTCCTGACAAGTTTCTACCAAACAGCAAGAATCCTTGTTGGTATGAAGAATACAGAGGAAACACTACAAGAAATCCTTATGCTACAAATTCGTATGCGCTGTATTCCAAACATTTTCGGACAATATTTGATTACCTCCAAAAAGTGTTCTGGAATCATTTGTATCATTACAATGGCAAGCACTATCGGCTGCATTGTCTTCCATATTTTTACATCATAGGCCAGCCAAAGTGTGGCACAACAGACTTGTATGACAGGCTCAGGTTACATCCTGATGTGAAATTCTCAGCAATTAAAGAGCCTCATTGGTGGACGAGGAAACGATTTGGTGAGTAGGTAACTGAATAACATTTGTGTTTGATGAAACAAATGTTTAACTTTCCTTAAGAAGCTGTATCTCTTTGATATGAAGTCTTTTGGTCCTTAGAATGTGATGAATGCATACCTTTGGAGAGCAAGAGATGTACTTTACATTTTTCTACCTCTGTTGCAGAGTCTGCACTGGACTGTATTTTTATATTCCATAGTATCTCCTCAATTAGTAGTCTTATACATAGAAGCTACCAGCTGATACTGCTCCAGGAAAATGTTCATGCCACCTTCCAAGATTTACATGCTCAGCCTATTGTTATGAATATTATTATTTTTTGGCTCAGTACAGTACAGAAAGTGCTAGAAATAAACAGCCTTAAAATAACTTTATTTATAGGAGCACACTGCTTTTCAGCTGCTGCTTTCAAAACTGTGTGTAGAATAATATATCCTGAGCATCTTAATGCTCCATGTTAAAATTTATAGCGGTGCAATTTATAGGTGGTACAACTATCAACTAGAATAGTAAAAAAAAAGTGTCACATCATGTCAATAACAAGATATGGCAACTCTTTTCAGGTTTTTCTTGGTGGATAGTACTTAGCAGTGGTTTACCATTAGCTTTTTCTGACAATGCTGTGGAGCTTGCCCCATGTTTCACAAGGTGGTGGTTCTTCTGGGAGGCCCAGCGCAAATCAGACTTCTTACATCTGGTTCTGCAGCTTAGTTAACCAACTCACTGAGCTATCCAGCCTGGTAGGAAACTACCTAGCAGGCACTAAGATGATTAATATTGTTTGTAGCTGGGAAGCTACTTGTTTGCTTTTGTCTTCTGTGGTAGTCTGGATGGCTATATCTATATTTTGGTTTGGCAGTTGTGCCCGAGGTGGCATGCAGTATTTACAGCTTCCCAGCTGTGCACACGTCTCCTGTGGAACCATATGACTAGATAAAACTGCATTTATTTATTTTTCCTGAGAGAGAATAGAAGACATCCATTTCATGATAGAGGCAGTCTGCCCAGATAATTTTGCCTCATTGAGTTTGATTCCACAATCTATGTTGGTCCAGTCTGAAAGGCCTATACAGTTTGTACTAGTCTTTATCTTCTAGTGATCTTATTCAAGGGCATGGCATCAGCAACACCTTATTTATGTCTTGCCTGAGTGCCAGTTTGGCAGGAGCAAGCACTGGAAGCAATTACACTTATTGTCTAAAAACCAAAGTCCATTTGCCAGCACCTGGCAGCCTTGATTTAGCTGCCTGAGGATTCCAGGTGTTGACTCTGCCCTTACTGTCCTTCTGACAGTAAGTCCTTCTGACATTTCATAGAATTTTTACAAATTGGAACATAAATTCTTATTTTCTTTCTGACTTGAAATTTTTGGAGTAGTTGGAAATATATTTTAATTAGTAGATCTTTTATAACACTGAAATTCCTGCCTTTACCCCTAATATGCCAGTATCTTGGTTTGCTTCTACTCAGTGTGAAAGAAGATGCAGAGACAGCTGAGTCCCTGTGGATATCAACACCAATATTTTGGCTATTTGTTGCTGTAGATGGCATGGCAAAACTTCTCATGGCACACTGTTGTGATACCACATTGAAGAGAACATTTCTGCAGTGGGCATAGTTCTTGAGTGTATTTTTCTCTTTATGCCATCAAGCTGAGATTTAGAAGAAATACATAACAGATTAATTGGTCAATATAGGACTTAATAGGAGGCTGGTCTGTACCTGTATAAGAAGCCCAAAACTTTCCACCTCAGCTCATCTGGAAGTTCTGTTCAATCACCAGTCAGCTAAATGAAGTTGATCTGCATTAATTCAGAGCATCTGGCTACACTGAAGTATTTTTGCATCACTCTGAATCCAACTCTGACTTACAAAAGAATTGTCTAAACACCAAACAGAAAGTTGCTGCCAAAAATAATATACTTAGGAAATTTACTGGTTCAGACAGTTGGTCACAGCCACAAGCAATAAGAACAGCAGTTCTGTTGCTGTGCTACTCTGCAGGAGAATATGCAGGACTTAATCTATACCTATAAAATGGTGTGTTAACCGTTGGAATGTGACAAAGGATGTTGCACCAGGCCCCGCTAGCCCCGTCCAAGTTTCCGTTCACTCGCCCGAATGGGGTTCGCAGGTAACTGTCGGGTTGAAATTTTCGACCCGGGGGCAGGAGCCCCCCAGTCGCAAACAAAAAAAGGGAACTTCAATTCCCAACGTTCCTTTCGCCATGCCGCGCCAGAGCCAATCAGGCTGAGCGGCGCGGCAAAAGGAACGTTCGGAAACGCGCCGCGGCCAATCAAAAAAAAGCCGGAGGAAAAAAAACGCCACAGTAAGCAAACATGCGCAGGCAAAACTACAAGCCTCAGCATCCTGTGTGCCATTAGCGCGCCGAATGCTGAGGCGGCCTGCGTGCAAAAAATAAACAGAAAACAAAAACCTTCAAAAACCAATTTAAAGAGCCCGACACTGAGGAAGCCGGCATGAAAAAAAACCCCCAAAAAAACCCCACTGGGAGCGCAGCGCCTCGAAGCCAAAAAAATCACAAAACCTTACAACACCATTTAAAACAGCCCAGCACCATTGGTTCAAGAAAAAATGAAACCCTTTACTATCTAACACAATTTTTAAAAGCCCGGCACCGCCGGGCAAAATATGCTAGTGAATAATAATTATTAGTACTGGCTACCTGAGACCTACCCCCACTGAAAAAGGCTATTCTTTGGCTGGGATTGCCTCTCTGGAGGTACATTGAGAAATGCTAGCATATAACTAACTCACAGAGGTTGCCCGGCGTTGCTGGACTGTTTTAAATGGTGTTGGAAGGTGTTGTTATTGTTTTTTGTTAATGTTTGTAAAGAAGAGGTTAGTCTATAATTGAAATTTCTAAAAATTTTATTTATACAATTTTTGGGGGCGGGCTGTTATAAACTGTGATCACTTTTGTTTGGTGTTTTGGTTTTGTGGATTAAAAAAAGAACAAAGGAAGATATACTTTAAAAAAAAATATTTAACCAAATAATGTTTTAGTATGTATTTTTTTAAATAGTTGTACCGTAGGTAATAATTTTAAAAATATGAAAGTACATGGTTTTTTTTTTACAATAAATGTTTTTAAACTGTGTTTAGATGTTTTTGGTTTTTATTTGAGTTAAAATTCAGCACAGGATTTTTAAATAGTTTTTATTTTATTTTATTGCATATGTTTGTGACTTGTGTAAAATTGTGATTTTTGTGTTATGTTTTTGACTTGTTTTTACTCTTGGGGCCTTTTGTGTGGGGCTGTTGTGTCTTTTTGAATTGTTTTTACTATTGTGGCCAGCAGGTGGGGCTGGTAGGGGTTATCTTGTATTTTGATTGTTTTTTCTCTCGTGGCCTCTGGGTGAGCTTCTTCCGGTAAGTAGTCTCTTTCTTTATTCATTTCTTTTCCGGTGATCGTGGAGTGAGGTCGTGTGGTGGTGAGTTGGCTGTTTTTATTATTATCATTATTATCATCATCATTATTATTTTTTTGGGGGGGTGTTGGATTTTGTGGTGTTTGGCTGGGTGCTGTGTGTGTTTGGAAATTTTTATTTTTGTTTACTTTGTATTGTTTTCTGGTGTTATTTTTGGTTGTTTTTGTGTATTTTTGGATGTTTTTGATTTTTTTGTGTGTTTTGGGGTGTCCTACGGGGGGAATCCCCTCTCTGCCGTGTCCCCTGGCTCTGGAAGTGTTGGGGGGACAGACCCCTTTTGTCCCCCCCCAAACCTTCCAAACTCATGGGAACCAGGAGAGGGGATTGAATCCAGCCTACCCTCTGATATTAAAAGGGAAATCTCAATTTGGGTTTCCCCTTTAATATCAGTGTGTGGGGGGGTTGTGATCCCCCTTTCTGCTGGCTTCCTTGGGTTTGGGATGGTTGGGGGGACAAAGGGAGTCTGTCTCCCCAACCCTTCCGGACCCAGAAGAGCCATCGGAGAGGGGGATTTCCCCCCCAAAAAACCTCCATTTTTAAAGAGAAGTAACTGCTTGGTTTCTTCTCCTTAATATGGTGTTTGTGTGTGTGTGTGTGTGTAGGGGAATCCCCTCTCTGCTGGGTACCCTGGGGTCAGGAGGATTGGGGAGACAGACCCCTTTTGTCCCCCAACCCTCCCAATCCCAAGGGAGCCTAGTAGAGAGGGGGAGCGCAACCCCCCCCACCCAGTGATATTAAAGGGGAAACTCCGACCGGGAGCTTCAGGCGCCGTTGGGGAGGGGGCTTTGGTTCCTACGGCTTGGCCTCGCTGAAAGTGAAACCCTTTTGTGGTAAGTAAAGTCAGCGGACGGAGCACCGTCCGCTGGCTTTGCTTACCTGGGAATGGGTTCACTTTCAAGGGGGGGCAGTGCCTTTTTTGACCCCCCTGTTTTTCCCCTGTGAGGCGCTGTGTCCAGCTGCAGGGGACTTGCGCTCTCGGTGTGGTTTTTCCCCGCTCGCCAGCTTCCTCAGTGTTCTGTGCGCTCATGGTGCGCAGGACGCTGGGGCTTGTAGTTTGGCGTTTGCGTTTTTGGCTTGTTTGTCGTTTTTCCCCTGCGGTTTTTTTTATTAGCCATGGCACGTTTCTGAACGTTCCTTTTGCTCACACCTCTCAGCCTGATTGGCTGTGGCGCAGCGCAGCGCTCGGAACATTGGGAAATGAAGTTGTTTCCCTTTTTCATGTTTGTGGGGCTCTTGCCCCACTGGTGCATTTCTCAATCCTTCGTTGACCTGCTGACCCAGTTTGGGCGTGTACACGAATGGTCATTGCGGGCTAGTAGGGCCTGGTTTAGGATTGTATCTGAAGTTCCAACGGTTAACGCTTGATTTTATAGGTTAAGATAAAGTAAAGTACAGTGGAACCTCATACAACAATCGCCCATAATGCAACGAAATCTTATAACAATTAGGTTTTGGGGGGGAAATGGCATCCTGCATAACAATTTTCCCTATGGAAAAAATCGTACAACAATTTTTCAATGGAAAAAACCACTTAGCAAAAAAAATTTGTTGTACGATGCATCCCATAGGGAAAATTGCAATACGATGCATGTATCGTATAGCAATTGTTTTGTACAACAACGAGCCCCGTGGAACGGATTAAAATTGTTGTGTAAGGTACCACTGTATTACAGTACCAAACCCATCCACTTAATGAGTGAAAGCTAAAACCAAGGAAATGTTTTGTACACACCTCTCAAGCTCTGAATATTAAACCAAAAGAGACTAGGCTAAAACACCAGCCCCTCCTAGCAAAAATAGAATAGAGTTTGTTTGTTAACTCCTACCCAGTCCAAAATAAGGTGTGGAGACATTTTCTACCTTGAATTATAGGAAATTTATGCTCCACTGGTAGCTTCTGGAGCAATGATTCTCATGGTTTGTGCCCAAAATGATAGTGTTGGAAGAGAAGTTGCAAATTTCTTGCACAATACTTCAGAACTGTATGGTATAATTGGAGTACAAATTAATATCAGAGAAGGGCTGACTTATTGTAGTAATAACTTTGTTTCTCTAGTAAATACATGCTGAGATATCACATAGAAAATGCAGATCTTGCATCTGCATTTCTATATGCTCATATGCAGTTGCTCTCATTCATTCTTGTGCTATACTAACTCCTGCTTCTGGGAGTTTTTTTCTTGTGCAGTAAGAATCTTAACCTATAAGGAAGAGATGTAAGGTACGTGTTCGGGAAATGCTCCCACACCCCTGGAGCCTATCCTGTAATGCTTCGTACACACCTACCTAATGCCACTGAGATCAGCCCTGTGAGGATCCGGAGGCAGAGAGTGGGGCCTGTGCCCCACAAAATTGGAAAAGGAATGGGAACTACAATTTCCAAAGTGCCTTGGGAGAAAAAACCCGCAGTTTAACAACAAGGCCTGGAAATATAATGTTGGAAAGAGCTGATTTGCATGTTGGACTGTGATTGGTTGAGAGTGAATGACTGATAGGGAAAGGTCCTGGAATTCCTGAGATAATCTTCTTCTTAACCTATAAGGAAGAGATGTAACATACGTGTCTGGCAGGCCTTCAAACACCCCTAGAGCCGATCCTCTAAGTCCCACTCCCCTCCCCCCATCTCTCTGTGACTGACAGAGAGAGAGAGAGAGAAACACAGATAGAGTGAGACAGAAAGAGAGAGAGAGACAAAGACACAGAGAGAGGAAGGGATGCATGCGCTGCCCCAACTCCAGCCCAAACCACACTGGCCGCAACCATGTTCGGGCCCGCAGGAAAACCACCCACACCTGGCCACAGCTGTGGCAAAAGGCACGCAGGACACCAGGAGTGGAGTGCGGGGGGGGGGAGGCCACAAACGCCCCTGTAGCTCAACACCCCCTGCCCCCCGACTGCTCGAGACGAAGTACAGGTACCTTTGCTAGTCAATCATATAGCCAGAGGTGGCAAACTTTGCAACTCTCTTTATCATTAGCACTATTCAATCGGTCAATAAATCAATCAATTTATATACCACCCAACATACAGTACTGTAGCTCAGTATTCTGGATGATGAATGTAGATCCTAAACCTTGTTCCCATCACCAACAACAGTACAAACAAAATCATATATATAAAAAAACATGGCCACTTCTAAACTAAAACATGTAGGGTACTAATTTATGTCCTCTGTGTTTATGTTATTAAATACAGTACTGTAAAGGATTGTAATTTGTCAAACCCAATGCTTTTCAATACATTGTTTCTTGAATGTGCTTTGGTCTAATTTTTGAATCCATGGTGTACAATGGTACATTAACAGTAGCTACTAATTTGTACTGCATGAAGGATTGAGTGCCCGTCTCTGTCTCAGCTCTTGGGGACATGAAAGGAGCCACATTTGGGCATCCCCTGAGCAGAGTTTCTCCAGCAGGAGTTAGTATAGCACAAGAATCCTTTCAACCCAGAATAATTTCTGACATGAAATTATTATTATTGTTGTTGTTGTTGTCGTTGTTGTCGATTTGCCATCCCTGCATATGCTTGCATTTAAAGTTTGTATTTATCTGGGATATAGCTGTTGAATCGATTGGGACAAACTACCGGTAATTAAATTCCAAATTCTTGATTCTGTCTTCATTCAGCTTGAATCATGCCATGCCTTACTCTGCTTTAGTGATCTCTAAAGTATGGTCATCAATATAGCACAAAGTGCAAAGACACCACTGTGCTCCGATAGGTTTAAAGCATAAATCAGTTCCTCTGGACCATACCTGCAGTGTCTTGGAAAAAGAAGGGAGTAGAGACATCAATTCAAAGCATACCTTGGAAAAAAACCTGGGAGGAAGACTACAAATCCAAGAATTTACTGGGAGCATGGCCAGCTGCCATACTTCTTGAAGAAATCTGGAAGCTATATATGCATAATTATTGACTTGTACACTCTCAAATCTGAAACATAGACCGTGTTCTAGGTTTTCATACTTTTTTTGGTTTACAAAATATTATTTTTTAGTAACAAAAGTTATTTTTTATTGGAATTTATCGGAACAAATAATCATACATGCTCCAAGAAATGATTGATCAGAGTCTTTCTGTTCAGTATTTTATTGGCTCTATTTTCTTCTTTTTATTTATCTATGTTGCTGGCCAGTACTGTATCTTCTTGTGGTATTCTGCAGCTACAACAGGAATGATTTCACTGAATGTGATAGATTGCCACCAATTTTTTTTAAAAAAAACCTTAAATTTTGGAGTTCATGTAACTTCATCTCATTGTGTATAAAATGTACAGATCCAGAAATCAAACAAAGAATGGTCTGCTGCTACCTGTGACATCTTTCCCATTGCACCAGCAGAGCACCGCTAATGGTTTCTGCCATTGGTTTGATTCTATAATCCAACCTCAATCTTTGTTTAGCCTTCTTTTAGTTAACTGGTGCAGCAATCTCTTAGCTTAACAAAGGGGTATTTGTAAGCATTTGGCCACAGGCTGTGTTTTAGCATGAACAATCAAATGCACTCCAAAATTTCTATACCGATTCAAAAAAGAGACATTTACATTTTAGTTTGTAGCAAATAAAAAAAATCATATCGGCATTCATATACATATTTTACATGACATGGTCTCACGTAATGATAGTTTTGTGAGTTTTCCACCTGAACTTGATGATATATAGGTTTTTCTGAAGCCTTTCATTTACCATATTTTTGGACCATAAGATGCACTTCCCCCCCCAAAAAAAAGTGGGGAGAAAATGAAGGTGCGTCTTATAGTCCAAATGCTGGTCTTTGGCCAGCTGTGGCTGTTGTAAAAGGATATTTTACAAGAGCTGCAGCTAGCCGAAGACTACTACAGCCTCCTCTCAGCTGTTCGGGGCAGAGGGAAAAAACATGAAAAACAAGTGGCCACTAGAGGGTGAAAAATCACAATTTCCCATTTAAATGCATTGGAAATAAATTTCTTGTATTCAGAAGTTTTCTGTTTGTATGTTCCCAATGCATTTAAGTGGGGAACCAAACCTGTGCTTAAAAAGAAAGGGTTTCATTTACCTTGATGCCTTTGTCTCTACTCTATGTGGACAAAATGGAGAGGGAAAACATGCTTCCTGGTTGAAAGGAGAGCAAGAGGCTAGGCTAGACTATCACTTCCTTCCTCAGTGCAATTGGCCTGCCTGCCCATTTCCCCTGCAGCGCCACCACTGGTTGGTGGTGCAAAATACAGTATTTTTTTCCTGCTCTGAAAACTGGGTGCGTCTTATGGTCAGGTGCGTCTTATGGTCCAAAAATATGGTAAGTTCTTAATCAGCATAGCTAAAATATTACCATGTTATTTGAACAAGATCGTCTGCTGTCTCAAAATGTAGGTCACTGTAGTTGTCCAGTTTCTAAAACTTCAGGCTTTTTCTTTGTTGTTTTCAGGGATAGTTCGTCTGAGGAATAGATTTCATGATCGCTATCCAGTGGAAGATTACCTAGATCTGTTTGACTTGGCTGCCCATCAGATTCAGAGTGTGCTGCAGGGAGACACTGAAAAAGTCTTTAACAAAAAGAACAACATTATCGTTGGTAAAGAAACTACTGCTTATGGGTATTATGCAGTGATGGTATTTTCTGACTTTCTAAAACCAGCTCTAATTGAATGATTGAAATTTAGCATGTTCTTTCCACATACAAATAATTGTGCAACAAATACTCTTTAAGGCTTTTATGTAAGCACATTCATTCAGAAGTATATTCTAGGAAAGCACAGATTCAGATTGCCTGCGTACATTTTAATGAGACTAATTACCTTGTGTTGTAACTTTGTAGGGAGATGAACTTCTGAGAAGGAAAATGTTTACACTGGTTCTTCTTTACCAGGTTTCCAGGGAATTAATATGCTCATTATATCTAATGTGCTAAAACATTTATTACCTTGTTAAACATCCAGTTTAGCATAGGATATATGAAAATCAGAGATTTTCTTACGGGAAATTCTTTATTAAACTTCAGATGATTAAAAAAGGAAAGATGTAATTTAAACTATAAATATTCCTCTAACTTTATCAGGCAGTATAGTTTTCCAATCTGAAATATCTCTAAATGTCATCATTACTGGTTTATAATTATATTGCCAGATGCTATCCCCAGACATTGCACGTGTAGCTCCAGGCATGCAGAGTTTACTAATTTTTGTTCATTATTATGATGAATTTGCTGGATTCTTTTATGAAAGCTTAACATGACTTTATGCCATTAATATCCTGATAAGGACCTTCTACAGACATTCTATAATGAAAGTAGAGAGTTTAAGAAATTTTTATGTCATTTTCCCTTTTAGGGAAGGGGACCTGTATGTTTGAAGCATGCTGTTGTGATTTGCTACTTAAATGCTGCAGTAGTTAATTTGTCAAGGACTGAATATAGCTTCTTTCTCATAAACCTGGAGTTTGAGAAGAAAATTGAGAAGAAAATTGGGCTAGAAGTGATGAACCAACTAAGGAGGCCTCAGGCTTTGCATGGGGCATCTTAAAGATCTGCATGGGGCCAGGCCATGACTTGGTCCTTAGATGGAAGCCTGTGAATTGGTGCTTTTGTTACCTCCTTCTAAAAAAGAATCTGAAACTCCATTTTGCCTCCCTGCATAAGTCATAGCCTATGCAAGTGGCCAAATACTTCAGCTTTCTGCTTGAACATGTTTTATACCATATGTTCACGAAGAAGAGTTCTGTTAAACTCCCAAACTTGCGTTGCCTTCAGTTATCCAGTAAAAGTAGTTTGATCCATAAAATTACCCAGTGTAATGCAAATTTGATGCTAGGTTATTTCGGAGACTTTAGGTAAAAAGAACTAGAATAAAGTACAGTAAAACCCCTACTTATGAAGAAAAAGTCACTTTCATAGGCTTTTGCTTAAATTGATTTTTTTGTAACTCTAAACAAACCCATAGGAAAAATTATTTTTTTACGTAACTCGTAGCAAACCCATAGGAAAAATTATTTTTTTTACGTAAATCAAAGCAAACCCATAGGGAAATGAATTTTTACATAACTTGAAGCAAACCCATAGGAAAAAGTTCTTCTGTGATCTGTCAGTAGTGTTAGTATAGTGTTTTTAGTCTATGCTGTTTTTATGCCTTTACGTTTTCCTTTTATCTTTTAACTTTTACTTCTTAGGGGGTTAGGGAGGGTGTTTTTAGATGTTTTATGATTGTTTTCTTATGCATTTTTATGTATTATATGGAGAGGGCTTCTTACTGTAATGGAGCCCTCTCCTTTCTGCCATTAGCTGCCCTGGGTGGCACTTGCGCCAATAGGGCGGGATACAAATGTCCCAATAAATGAATGAAAAATAATCTTTATGTAACTCAAAGCACAAATCCATAGGAAAGTGTGTAAATCGGGACATGGTTTTAGCACAAAATCATTATGTAAGTCGAATTTTATGTAACTCGAGGTATTTGTAAGCCGGGGTTTTACTGTATGTCAATTACAATTTTGTTCATGAGCAAAAGCCAAAATCTAATGGTTGCTTTTAATGTGCTGGGTCTCCAAAGACTTGATAGAAATTCTTTGATCCAGTTCTTTGCCATGAAGGAAAACTGTGCAGTTTTTGTCTTTCTAGGAGAAGCAAGTGCTTCAACCATGTGGGACAATAATGTTTGGATTTTCTTTTACGACAATAGTACAAATGGAGAGCCACCATTTTTAATTCAAGACTTTATCCATGCCTTGCAGCCAAATGCAAAGCTGATCATTATGCTGAGGGATCCTGTTGAAAGGTTAGTAACCAGTTTTCATAATTTTTCCAGGAAAATGTCAGTTCTTAATTATAATTTTACAAATAGCTTTCTGCCCTGAGAATTTTGCAATTGCAGCTAATAATAAGCGCAACACACATCTCAAGAGGTCAGTGTCTGGAATCCAATTGCTGATTTATGCATTCATGAGAGAAGTAATGTCGACCATAGTAGCAAATGGCTGCTCATTAGCAAAGTACTTTATGCATTCCAGATCAATCAGGCATACATGAAGGTGCAACTTCCTAATAATTGACAACTTGCAACCAGGACTTAAGTTAGTGTAATCAGCAATAGGATTCAGACTAATAAATATCTTTTTATAAATTTAGAAAGCTTTCATCTTGTGGTAACTTCATCACATCCAGTTCCTCTATCATCACTCAGCATTCTTAAGCAGTTGCCACAAACCCCATTCCCTTGAGAGATCTGTTGTGGCTCCCTAAGCTGAGCATCTGGGCACGAGAGCCATAGTTTTAAATTTTATGCAGAGCTCATTATTCTGGAGGAGTGTGGAAATATTTTTTGGAAATTCCATCCAATAGAGGCCACCGTTTAAATTCTCTGTAATGTCCCACATTATCAAATGCATTGTGAGAAAGTTTAAATGATGGTTTGGTCACATCTGCAGCTTCTACTGAGTAAGTCTGGTGAGACCCCACTAGACTGTGCTCCCTCAAACCTGGAGCCAAATTCATCCATATCAGACATCATTGTAAAAATCTGATCTGTGAAGAATCAAGTTCATATACTTAACACTGTCCAATGAATGTAGCATTTATTTAAGATGTATATAGGAAATGAAAGCTAAGACAAATGTCACTGGAGCAGAAAACCTAGAAAAAATGTTGTATAAAGTTTAAGACTCAATGGCAGGCTGGAATACTAACCTGTTTTCTATCATTCTCGCTATAATAACCCCTAATTTTCCCAGGTGCTAAATGATTCAGAAGATAAAGTGCTCTGAGGATATGTGCCATAGTAATTTTCTTTGTTTCTATTTATAGTTACTTTGGGACAAGTTAAAGTAGAACTTAATGTTCCATAGAAACAGTCCTGTGTTCATTTATTATTTGTATCAAGTGTGTTTCTGGCAGTGGTTTCTCTGAGTCTTACCCTTCCTCATTTTTTCTTAGAGCAGAAATATGTAAAACTGTAAGTAACTTGACATTGCAAGTCATACAGGGTAATTGAATTGATTATTTCCCCCCCCCTCTCTCTCTCTCTCACACACACACATACAGACTATTATTTACTCTTACCTTGAAGGAATCAAGGTTCTAGAAGTATATATATTTTCAATGTGTTGCTGTTTTATATACATTATAGGCTGTGGCTCGTAATTTATCGTGGAAGACAATATGACCCTTCTGAGGTTTAGCAATCCCAAGGCAAGGATTCCGTGCACGCTGGTGTCATGCCTGCCACATGACCACGGAAACGTCAGCAGAAGCAGACAGCGCTGGCTCTTCGGCTTAGAAACAGAGATGAGCATTGCACCCTAGAGTCGGATACTACTGGCTTTCGAGCAAGGGAAACCTTTACCTTTACCTTTAGGGAAGGATAGTGTAAGGAAATACAATGCCCTGTTCTTTGCAGTTACATGTTTCAATGTTGGCTGCTGCACTTAACATAGGATTTGGGACTATTTGTTCTTCCAGAAATTGTGAACAAGTTATATTTGGCACAGATTTCAAAGGCATAGTCCACTTCTTCTGATGTATATAGTATTCCAACCTAGGTTTATGTGCACACTGCTCCTAGTGGGACAGAATAAAATGAGGCATAGACAATTAAGCATGGGCCTTTTGTATTTTTTTAAACCAGCCCCAGAATTCAGCTAGAATTCTCCTAGATGGATTTGGGGGGGGGTGGGGAGGGGGGTTAGCTAATAAAAGTAAAGTCATCATAGGAGTTTTGTTAAATTTGGGAGGAGAATGAAGGCTCCTCCATTATCTGCATGCAAATAAGAAAGAGGAAGTCGTGGGGAGGGGCTCAGCTCTGCAGGAGCTGCAGGGGATTAAGGGACCCAGTCTCTTTGACATTAGTCTGTGTGCAGAGTGCCTCTTAAAAAATTCTAATCCCTTGTCACTCCCATAGGACGGAGCCTCAGGGCTGCCACTGACTCACTATTCTCACTTTTTTAATGAAACTGGACACATTCTGTGTCAAAATAGTCTTGTCTTCTTCGAGACGTCTGTGAATCCACACGTTTGGGGGTTGTGCTTGCACAGAACCCCGTTTTGGACTATACCAGAGCTTTGAAAAAAGGAGGGAAATTTTGTTAGAGGAGGCCCCGCCCACCCATGTGTCCAGTCTTGTTCTTTCCCTCTTTCAAACTATGTTTTTCAACTCTAATTTTGGACCTACAATTCCTCTTGTTAAAAGAGGAGTAAAGCAGTCTCTCTCAGGAGACTACTAGATTTTATAATATCTGTTTCTTTGAAGCGTTTAATTCCTGTTTACTTGATAGATACTACAAACTGTCTTATTGTTAGACAGGGGCATATTAATGGCTCATCATTGCCTCATAACAATGATACTGCAAACTGTCTTATTGTTAGGCAAGGAGCATATTAATGGCTCCTCAATGCTTTCAGGCCTTGCAACCAAGCATTTCTATTGTACCTTTTCTTCCTAAGGCCTAGAAAATGGAGGACCCTGCTACAGCCTAGGCTCTTTCCTGACTTGCAACCAGCTATGTTCTAACATGCGTTCTCAAAATGGAGGACTCTGATACAGCCCAGACTCTTCGGGCCTTGCAACTAGCCATTTTCTAACATGGTTTCTTATCCTAAGGCCTAGAAAATGGAGGAGCCTGCTGAGAAAGGCAAGGCTCGAGGAACTTTTAAAATGGCCCCCTCCACCGGCTGCTCCGGCCAGGGATTTAAGACACAGGCAATTGATTTCCTTCACTTCCATTATGGATCAAAGGATAGTTGTTATCCATTACCTGGTATGCAACTTATTGTTGATATGCCAGCTATATTTCTCTATCTGCATCCCCCCTCCAATACTATTGGAAAATATTGATTTGCTTCATTTCTGCTGATTGATAAAGCCGATATACGGCCCCAAAAAGCGAAAATTGCAATGCATTTACTCACTATTTTCTCACATTTTTGGGCAAAAACTCACTTTTTTCTCACTTTAAAAAAACACTCACTATCTCACTATTTTTGGACGTGTGAGTGGATGATAGCCCTGCTGAGCCTTTCCTATCCACTTCCTCCTTTCTTCTATGCAGATAACAGCTGCTGAATTCTGAGGGATAAATTCCAAGAAATAGGAAAATCCCATACCTAATGACAATTATATCATTAGCATTGGCCATAAACTTTCAGTGGACTGGTTAGCACAAATATCCTGAGCAAAGTAAGGTCAGGTATACAAATTAGTTCCCCTCTGCCTTCTTAAAGTATTGGTTTCTGTTTAGTAGTGTCCTGTGCTTTTCAATAGTTCTCTTGGAAAAATGACTTATATAAATAATATAAAGGTAGTAATAGAGACAAAACTGCATGGGTGAACTGATTAATATTTTACTGAGGTTAAAAAAATCTATCTTTGTTTTAAATCAAAAGAGGTAGGGTGTTATCTCGGGATGTACTGTTATGTGGCTATGTCCATTTGGAATTTGTCTTTGAAGCTCATTTGTTGAAGGACAAGCACTTTGAAGTCAGAAACATAGTGTTTTGAGAGACTGAAGTGTTCTCCCTCTGGATTCTGAATACTGCTGTTTCTGATGTCAGTTTCAATTTTTCTATTCCCTTGTGTAGAGACTGCTCTGTTTGTCCCATGTAAAACGCTGCTAAAAGATGGCATATATTACATTGGATGAACAATATGACTACAAATTCAATATGAGTAGATGTTATGGGTTGCATTATTAGCTTCTTTGATGGAATATGCTGTGTAGGCATGTGGAAGAAGTTGGCATCTATTGTTACATTGGATGCTATTTATGATGAGTAATCTTTACAGGCTAGGTGGCTGTCTGCTTGAAGTACAGGCCTCTCATCTTGAGGAACAGGGAAAATGTCATTGTCCAAGAAGAACTATAGATCACTGATGATATGTTTAAATGGTTTTAGCTAGATACAGAAGGATTAAGTGATGTTGTATTGTTAATGTGTTCTGGCTTTATCCAGTAGAAGACTGTTCTGGGTACTAGTCTAGCCCTGTTGATCTTTTTGTTTGGTAAATACAGTTTAAGAAATTATTTATTTAAGTCCTCAAGTACCGTGTATCTAACATGTGAACAGATCTAGTGGATTTGCATTGCTTGGCTGCAAATACTGTGCACTGCGGCATATTCTGTGTAGACATATAAATATGAGACGTCTATTGGTCTCAATCAGCAGGTGCTTATTATCTGTCTTGGGTAGTTTCACTGGCGCTTAGAAAGTGGATCCATTGCTCTAGGCTGAGGTTGATGGTGAAATTGAAGTTACTGAATTTGTGATAGAACGGTTTCTCATTAGTTCAGAAAATAAAGATATGAGTGATAAATCTTGGACAAAAATGAGAGTTCTGGGGACAGGAGCAGTGAAAGTGTTACTTTGAGCCAGCCATGAATGTACTGGTGTAGTGTGAGCTATATGTGTTCCCAAGGCAGTGCAGGTGGTCTGGAGATGTATGCTATCACCAAAATTGATCTAATTGTAGATGATAGTAAAGTTTCAGAAATTGGTGGCCAGTTGTACTTATAGCACCCTACTCAGATGCAACTAAGGTGAGTATTTCTTCTGCTGGATGCCCTGCTTTGCCAAGGCTGCACTGTGCATATGCAGCCTAAGAGAATAGTGTGCTGATTTTTCTGCCAGTGATCCTTGACATAGGCTACCTGTAGTCTAATTATTGCAGGTGGTGAGGGTGGTGGTAGTGGTGAGAGCAACTCATCTATAAAAACCATTTTGTCCCATGAGGTTTCTGGCATGTTGTAGCAGAAATAATAGTCTTTTAGTGACACCTTAAAGATTTAACATGTCTTATTTAGCACAATATTTTCAAGGCCAAGGAGGATGACATGTTCCAATAAATATGGATCTACGAGTTTTGTGTTTCATTTTTTGTTTATAGCAAGAGAGCTAGTGTTGTCCTATCTACTAGTGATTGGAAGTAGTACTGTTTGTCTTGAGTATTTTGATTTATATATAATGTATAGCTTGTGCCTCTCTCTAAATCAGCCACTTTAAAAAACAAATAAGGAGAATGTATGATAGCATGTTTTGTCTTAGAGAATGTGGCAACATTTTCTTCTCTTATCAGCGTTCCTGCTTTGAGGTCCCATATATCTAAAAGTCAAGTATGAAAACATCAATCCTCGCTCCCCAGCAAATTATATTTATATTTTGTGGTGAAAATGTTAGGATAAACACAGACAAATCCTGATGTGAATGTTTTCTTTATAATAATACTAGCTGTTTGCCCGGCTTCGCCCGGGTCGTGTTTGGGTGGCCTTGCCTCTTCTCTCTCCCCCCCCCCCCCCCCCGGCTGGCTGTGTTGCCGGCATTCTCTGGCGTTCTCATTAGAACTGTTTAGAATGAGAACTGTTAAAAGTACAACTTACCCTTGCCACCCTCTGTGTCAAGCAATGCACAGCTAAAGTGACAAATATATTTCACAGCCTTTGAATGTTAACAGATGGTAATTGTATGCCAGAGAGGTAGATGAAGTGGTTTACTTCTGGAAATGAGCTGGAAATACTGTGCAGGGTAACTCTGATGTTCACCAGCTGTTGCCTTAGAGCTTCTGTGCTTCATAAATAAGTCTCTGAACTTGGGTCACCAACTCTTGTCCAGTTACAACAGGTTGTGTTTCAATTATACCAGATGATGTTTTCCTCTCATACTAGTAGATAAATCTATTGCCGAATTGTAAATATTGCACACCTAATAATTATATAGAGGTAAACTTGTCTTGTTCTTGTTCCAAACTTTTCTCCTTACCTGTGAAACAATAGGATTGTTTCTTCTGATATCAATGGGAACATTCAGTTTTTGCACAACTTGCACAGCTGTCCAAAGTTATGTTGGCTGCTGCCTAGTTAGAAAATTTGAAGCCTGAGATGAAATCTTATGCATCTTTTTGATCAATCAACTAGTTTTTCTGTGCAGCCCCCCCCCCCCCTCTGTGTGTGTTCTTTACAAAGGCAAAATACACCAGATTTGCATGTTGTACAGATTACAAGAACATTAATGGAAAAAAATGTTCCTTGTCTCATTCTAGTATTGGAAATTTAGAAATCTCACAAGTGTGTGAAAATGGCATGTAACTGAGTTCTATCATACATGTTTGAAATGCTGACTGATGAAATAAAGGTCCACTAGCTGAGTGCACTCTATCAGCATAGCACCATCATAACTATCCTCTCCCACTCTTGCTTTAGTTTGTTCCAAATGAATTATTTTAGAACAGGGGTTCTCAACATTTTCCTGCCTTGGGCCGGACACGTTGTTTCCCCCCCCCCCCCACACACACCATAAATGCTGCTGTAAAATGTGTCAGTGGCTGCCATAAATATGTTTATGAAAGCTGCAGGCTCATTTACAGTGCATTTTCAGCTGTTTTCACTGCTGCTCTTGGCGGCAGGAACAAGGGTGGCTCCTTTTGGCTGTTTTGGCTGCTTCCAGCGGCAGCAGCGGTGAGGGCAGTAGGTCATATGAAATGGCGCCACATGGGCCGGGTCTGACCCATGGGCTCTAGGTTGTGAATCCCTGTTTTAGAAGGGAAAAACATAGAAGTATATAGAAAAGCAGGTCTAGATGGTTAAAAAGAAATAACTCCAATGTGGTAGGTACTGGAGAATTTTGGATAGCAGAGTATAAGGTATAACAAACAATAACACACACAAACTTGAAGAGGTCAGTTCAGTCTCATCAGTTCCCACTTTGGGGTTTGTTTTTGCACACAAACTAGCATGTTGTAAGATAAAAAAAATCACTCTAGAAACAGAAATAGAAAGAAAAGTATGTTTACTTATACGTGCAGTTACCATCTGTAGTTATAATGGGGGGAGGGGGGATGAAATCTCCATGCTCGTTGCATGGTGAAGAGTCAGAGAAAAAGCTAGCAAAACCATGGAAATGAAAAAACCTCATGTATTGGAACAAATGGAACTACAGTAGTCTGAACAGGCCATTGCTATCCATGTCATATTCTTTTCTTTTTCTTTGGGCAACAGTTGTTAGTTCACCATCTTTTATGTTCATATAAATGGCATGACTTGACTGTAATTACATTCCTTTTGTTTTTATGTTGTTTCATTTGCAGATTGTATTCTGATTATCTGTACTTCGCAAATGCTAACAAGTCTGTAGAAGACTTCCATGAAAAAGTGACTGAGTCACTGCAGCTCTTTGAAGAATGCATTGAGGACTACTCTTTGAGAGCCTGTGTATACAACAACACCCTTAACAATGCCATGCCAGTATGTACATTTAAATTCTCATCTGATCTTATGCTTAAACACAGAATGTGAAGATAGTGTTATCACATAAGAATGTGTTACAGAGAAATATTTTACAAAATTATGATTGGATTAAATAAAAATACTAATGCGGGAGCAGATGAAGACATTGGTTTATTTAATGTATACTTCACATTACCCATTAACATTTATCAATAAAATGAGGTAACCATGGCCAACCAGATTGAATTCCCCTAAAAGGAATGCAGTTTAAAAATGTAAACTATTTAAGTAATATTTTTTCATCTGCTAGAGCAGGGCCAATCTTTTCTGGCCGCAGGCTGGTCACGTGGTTGAGTGGGCTGGTCACATGATTCCTCCCACTGGAAGCGGAAGTTAAACGTGCCCGTGCATGTGCAAAGCACTGTCATAAATGTACCCACAACTGTTGTAAATGTGTTTATGACACCTGTGGGTGCATTTATGGTAGTGTTTTGTGCATACGCAGGTGCGTTTAACTTCCGCTTCCGGGAGCAGCATAGGTGGTGCAGGCTGGATTATTAGGTGGCGTAGGCCAAATCCAGCCCATGGGCCGTAGTTTGGGAACCCCTGTGCTAGAGGGAAGGCAAAAGAGATACAGAAGTTAGATTATTAAGATGTACATGGTGTGTATTTATAGACTTCGCAACTTTGTGTTTTGTTCATTCTTTTAGGTGAGGCTCCAGGTTGGTTTGTATGTTATTTTTCTTCTGGACTGGCTGACAGTTTTTAGTAAAGATCAAATACTTGTTCTCCGCTTGGAAGATCATGCATCCAATGTTAAGTTTACTATGCACATGGTGTTCCAGTTCCTGGATTTAGGTAGGAAATTTTTTGATGTTTCTCATCAGTCACATGATACATAAAATTGTCACATCTTTTAAGAGGCTTCTCCTCCATCATTATCCTTAAGAAACATTCCAAAAAAGAAATAATAAATTTTATACAAGAATGACCACAGTCCTTTTGCTTTGCATAGTAAATCATGTTAAAGAAGACCCACTGAATCAGTGAGAATTTGGTCAGTTGATGCCTCCATATAGTCTATTTATTCAAATGGATCTACTTTAGTAAGTCATAGTTGGAGCAGGCCAGTTTGAACCTGGGCGAGGTCATCAGGAGATTTGGAGTTTGGTTTCATCAGTATGCTGATGATACGCAGTTCTGCCCTTTTCCACCTCAGCAGTGGATGCTGTTCTTACCCTGGAGAGATGCCTGGAGGTAGTCACGGAATGGATGGAGGATAAGATGAAGCTTAATCTGGATAAAATGGAGGTTATGCTGTTTGATGGAATCTCCCTCAAACTGAGAGGCCTGACTTCCTTTTAGGCAGAGTGTATTTAATCTGGGTGTGCTACTTGACCCAGCTCTATCTATGGTGCATCAAATCTAATCTGTGATCAAGTCTGCTTTCCACCATCTGTAGTGCATTGCCCAGCTTCGTCAACTCCTGGACAGGAAATCCCTGACTACACTTACCTATGTAGTGGTAATCTCAAAGATTGATTACTGTAATGCTCTTTATGTGGGCTGCCCTTCAGGCTGGCCTGGAGGCTTCAGCGGGTACAAAATGCAGTGGCTATTGCCACAGGTATTGGTCATTTTTACCATATTACCCCAGTCTTGGCCAGCTTTCATTGACTGCCTGTTGAATTCTGTGCCATATTCAAGGTCTTGATGATAACATATAAAGCCCTTAACGGTTTAGGACCATGCTATCTGACAGAGCGCCTATTCCTAAGGAAGTATACCTGGAGTACACAAGCTCTTAAACTACACATTGTCATGCCTAAAGAAGTTAAAAAGGCTGTGACAAGGAAAATATTTTTCTCTGCCATGGCCCTTACATTATGGAACGAGTTGCCTGTGGAAATTAGATCTCCCTCTACAATTATGGCATTTCGTAAACAGCTAAAAACTTTCCTCTTCCACCTTGAATTTGCCTCCTAGGTAATTGATTGCAAAGTTGCAGGATTCCTCAATTAATTGACTTTTATTTATTGTTCTGTATTGTTGTTGTTGTTTTTTGGCTGCAGCTAGGAAAAATAAGTTATTAATTAATTATGGTAAGACTCTAATTTATTATTAATGGTTATTAATGTTTATCATTTATTTTTATTCTGTTTGGATTGTTCTGTTTCTCATATTACTCTATTGTTGTTTGATTTTTTTTATCATTGTAAACTGCCCATTTGGGGCGGGGTACAACAACAACAACGTATAGGAGAATTGGCTCACCAAATATCCATTGATTCAGTGAGCCTATTCTAGTGCAATTTATTATGCTAAGTAATAGGTTTTACCCAAAATGAATTCATTATTATTTTATATGATTGTAATTTGTATTTATAAAACCATCAACCATGGGTAATTTATTCAAACTGCTTACTCTGTGAAGTGACTAAGAAACGCATTGGGAAAGCCACACCTGTGTTTTGAAATGCAATTAATGGGCAAATATTTATTAACAATATAAATGCTTGTGGAAAATAATCATGAAGAGAGCAGTTGTGTTGACCTTGTATTACCTGTGGGAAATAGGAGGTCAGATTAGAAAGTCTTTAGTTCTCCTTCGTATAGTTTGTGAATCCACACTCATGGGGTTATGCGCCTGCGCAGAACGGCCGATCGGAGGCTTGAAAAGCTATTGGTCAAACGTTTTGGCGGTAAGACCGCCCACCGTACCGCCCACCCTGAGGCGCCCGCGCGCCATTTTACCTCTTTCCGCCGTAGCAGCAGGACGATCGTTGAGAGCTTCCTCAATTTTTTCGCCCTTCTGAGGGAAAGTCTTTTGGCAAACTTTACAATTTTTTTCGGTGATCTTGTCCTTCGGGCAGGATCGCCACCCCGGTGCTGTTTCTTCCTTCTGGTGGACTCAGTTACCTACTCGCTTCGGTCACCGTTTCCCCCCTCAAGGGGGTGGCGGCTGGCCAGCCCTTCGGGGTAACCGCGTTCCAGAAACTTCCGTTGGAAGAATTTTTCTTTGATGGCCGCGGCCTTCAAACAGTGTTCAGCTTGCCTGAAAAAGTTTCCGGCCTCCAACGGGCATAGCCTCTGCCTTTTCTGCATGGGGGAGTCCCATCAGAGCCAGTCTTGCCCTCACTGCAAGAAATTCACCCGTCTGGCAGTGCAGAACCGGAGCTACCGGCTCAAAGCCCACCTGATGGAACTCTCTCTGGCTCCCGTTGCGGCCGCTTCTACTTCGGCTAGTGTCTCCCAGCCTCCTCCGCCTTCGACTTCTTCTTCCGCTCTCCCCATCAAGAAGAAGAAGAAGAGGGACAAGAACGGAGAGAAGAAAAAGAAACACGGGTCGGAGAAGAGGCGATCGCTCCCGCCTACTCCGCGCACTCCTGTTTCTCCGGGACCTTCGCCGCCATACTCGATCGCTCGATGTCCGTCTCCTGGGTCTTCCATCTGGGGAGGACGGTCCTCCTCGGGATCGCCTGAAAAAGGACGCAGGGCTGGGGCTCCAGCTCGCCCACTTCAGGTACTCCCGTCACCGCCTCATGGGAGGGCCCGCTCGCCTATGAGACAGGCCTCCGTCTCCCCAAGGCCCAGGACTCCGACGCTCGACGACGCGGCAATCACCATGCCGGCCACCATTTCGTCGCCGATTCTACCGGCCACCATTTCGTCGCCGACCCTACCAGCCACCGTTTCGTCGGACACCGTTTCGTCGCTCCTGACGGTGGGGGATCCATCCCAGATGGAGTTCCTGAAGGGGATGTTTGAGGTCATGGCTCAGACTTTTGCCAACCAGTTTAAGACCTCCATTCCTGCGGCCTCTGCGGCTCCGGTACCGACCACCGCAAGCCCCAGGGATGCTGGCCCTGCTGTGGCCCCTCTGACCTCCCGAGGGTCGAGTATCCGCTCCGCTGGTCGCGGGTTGGTCCAGACGTTGATGCGGTGGACTCCCATCCCGCCGGCCCGCCCAGGCCGTACTGGCGCGGTCCCGACGTGGATGTAAGAGTTCCTCCCTTGTCCTCCGATGACTCCAGTGCCTCTTCGGAGGAGGACAAGGGAGACGTCGACGCCGAAAGGACGCCGGACCAAGCCATCGGCGCGGTTGACCCACCGCGTGGTGAGGATCAACGCTCGCTTACGGCCATGCTGACGCGTCTGGGGACCGCTCTGAACCTAAAGGTGGACCAGCCGCCACTGGAAGGTGAGGACCAAATGACCGCCAAGCTGGACAGACGGGCGGTACGGCCGGTCCATATCACCATGCTTCCGTCCATGTTGACGTCGGCGAAGGCGACATGGAGGAAGCCGGTGTCAGCGCACTCCGTTTCGTCCAGGCTCGACGGCATGTATAGAGTCCTGGACGAGAACGTCGAGTTCCTGCAGGCGCACCCCCTGCCCAATTCCCTGGTGGTCAAGGCTTTTCAACACAGGACGGCCACCAGCGGGTTCCCGGTGCCTTCGACCCCGGAAGGGAAGAAGCTGGACGCGGTGGGCTGTAAATTCTACGCCACCGGTTCCCTCTTCCTCCGCGCCGCCAACTACTCGGCTGCCATGGGCCTGTACCAGTCTCACCTCTGGGAGCGAGTGAAGGCCGAAACGGCGACGTTGCCCGCCGACGCCCAGAAACGGATCGACGCGCTGGCGTCCGAAGGCAATTTCCTGGCGGAGCAACAAATGAGAACAGCCAGGCATATCAATGACTATGCGGCGAAGGTCATGGTGTCTGCTATCCTGCTCCGTCGTCATGCCTGGCTTAGGGGCACCTCCCTCGATGATGCTATGAAGAAGCTCATCGGGGAGTTTCCCTTCGACGGGCAAGGCCTCTTTGGACAGGACACGGACAAGGTCCTCAATGAGATGCGGCACCACCAAGTTTTTGGGGCTCACCACGCCGGCTCCGGCTGCCAGGCCGAGGTTCCAGCCCTTCACGCGGCGATACCAGGGGAACCCGCAACAACAGGGTGGCCCCGTGGAACAGCCAAGGTCTGGCTCTTTCAAGCAACGGTGCCAGCACAAGCCCCGCTACCAGCCCTACGGGCACGGCAAGCGTTCGGATGCTAAGTCCAAGTCGAGCGTTTGAAGCTGCGACGGCCGAGTCTCTCTCGCTCCACATCCCGTACCTCCCCCTCCGGAACTTCCTCCAGGTATGGTCAGGCATCACGGACGACCGGTGGGTTTTACAGATCTTGTCCTCTGGCTACGCCATCGAGTTCGTGCGGGCGCCTCGGGTAGGACGACATCGTCTCACCACCTCGTCCCCCCATTTGGAGGAAGAAATATCAACTCTTCTGTCCAAGGGAGCCATCGAGCGGGTGGCGCCGCCCGACTGGGACAACGGCTTCTACTCGAGGTACTTCGTGGTTCAGAAGAAGGACGGAGGACTTCGCCCGATTCTGGACCTGCGCTGCCTCAACAAGTGCATCCACACCAGGAAGTTCCGGATGGTGACCCTGCAGACCGTCCTTCCCCTCATCAACAAAGGGGACTGGTTCACAGTCATAGACCTCAAGGACGCTTACTTCCATGTCTCCATCCTCAAGGAACACCGACGGTTCCTCCGATTCCGCATCGGCGATTCGGTGTACCAGTACCGATGTCTACCGTTCGGTCTGGCCACGGCACCACGAGTCTTCACCAAATGCATGGCTCCGGTGGCTGCCTTCCTTCGCCAGCGGGGAATCAGGGTCTTCCCATACATCGACGACTGGCTGATTGTATCCCCCACCAGCTCGTCGGCCATTCGGGACACGCAGTTCACGGTCCACCTCATGGAGAGTCTCGGCCTCAGGATCAACTTCACCAAATCGAAGTTGATTCCCTCTCAACGCGTCGAGTACATTGGAGCGGTACTCGACTCGCTTGCCACCAGAGCCTTTGCACCCCAGAAGCGCTTGCAGGACACCGCGCAGGGAGTGAACGACCTTCGCACCAAACCGTGCATCCGGGCGAAAAAGGCTCAAAGACTGCTAGGCCTTATGGCCTCAACGACGGCTGTGGTCCCTCACGCCAAGTTAAAGTTCTGGTCCCTACAGTCGTGGCTTCTGCACGAATTCAACGCGCTCCGGGAGAGTCAGTCCAAACGGCTAACTCCGTCTCCGGAGCTGAGGGACCAGCTGCTGTGGTGGACGACGCCACTCAACGTGACAACGGGGAAGAGCTTTTACCCCCCGCAACCCTCGTTGCAAATATTGACCGACGCAAGCAACCTCGGCTGGGGGGCTGCCTGCAGGACTCTCACGGTCAACATAAGAACATAAGAACAGCCTTGCTGAAACAGGCCACAGCCCATCCAGTCCAGCATTCTGTCTCACACAGTGGCTCACCATTTCCTTCAGGGTATTCCCAAGCAGATGCCTTCACCTGCTTAGGATTCCCTGGAAATGATATTGAGAGATATCCTGCCTATCTCTCCAACCCGGAGGTTGTCCTTAAGTATCCATAATTATAGCCATTGATACTCTTCTCCTCCATGAACTTGTCTAATCCTTTCTTAAAGCTGTCAAGACTGACAGCTGTCACCACTTCTTCTGGCAGGGAGTTCCATAGACCAGTAATCCTCTGGGTGAAAAAGTACTTTCTCTTATTTGTTTGAGAACTAGTACCCAAAAGTTTCATGGAGTGTCCCCTAGTTCTAGTGTTATGCGATAGGGAAAACAGTTTTTCCTTATCTACTTTGTCCACACCGTGCATGATTTTATAAACTTCAATCAGGTCACCTCTTAGACGTCGTCGTTCAAGAGTGAAGAGGCCCAACCGTTGCAGCCTCAGATGGTAAGGAAGGTGTTCGAGTCCCCTAATCATTCTGGTTGCCCTCCTCTGCACTTTTTCCAGCTCCATAATATCCTTCTGGAGGTATGGCGACCAGAACTGTACACAGTATTCCAGATGGGGCCTCACCATAGATTTATAAAGAGGCAAAATGACACTTGCTGACTTATTTTCTATACCCTTCCTAATGATCCCTAGCATTGAGTTTGCTTTTTTCACTGCTGAGGCACACTGGGTTGACACCTTCATTGAGTTGTCCACCAGGACACCAAGGTCCCTTTCCTGGTTTGTCGCAGAGAGTTCAGACCCCATCAGTTTATAAATGTAATTGGGGTTCTTTGCCCCAACATGCATCACTCTGCACTTACTAATGTTGAAACTCATTTGCCACTGTTTTGCCCACTCCCCCAGTGTCGAGAGATCCCTCTGGAGCTCCTCACAATCTCTCACAGTTTTCACTACCCTGTATAATTTAGTGTCGTCAGCAAATTTGGCTACCTTGCTTTTTACTCCTACTTCTAGATCATTTATGAAGAGGTTGAAAAGCAGGGGTCCCAATACTGAACCTTGGGGGACCCCACTCTTGACTTCCCTCCACTTGGAGAAGTGTCCATTTAGTGCTACCCTCTGTTTCCTGTCCCTTAGCCAGTTGCTGATCCAGGACAAGACCTGTCCCTTTATTCCATGACTGGTAAGTTTATTCAAGAGCCTTTGGTGTGGGACCTTGTCAAAAGCCTTCTGAAAGTCCAGATAAACAATGTCAACTGGATCCCCCTTATCCACATGCTTGTTGACACTCTCAAAAAATTCCAACAGATTAGTGAGGCATGATTTGCCCTTGCAAAAGCCATGTTGGCTCTCCTTTAGCAGCGCCTTCTCTTCTATGTGCCTATTAATTCTATCTTTTAGGATGGTTTCCATCACTTTACCTGGGACACATGTCAAACTGACAGGTCGGTAATTTCCTGGATCACCCCTGGATCCTTTTTTGAAAATTGGTGTTACATTCGCTACCTTCCAGTCATCAGGCACAAAGCCTGATTTGAGGGAAAGATTATATATTTTGGCTAGGAGATCAGCAATTTCATCTTTAAGTTCCCTGAGAACTCGTGGATGGATGCCATCTGGTCCTGGTGATTTGCTAGTGTTTAGCTTAACAAGACATGCAAGGACCTCCTCCCTGGTTATTTCTATCTGGCTTAATTCTTCGGTTTCCCTCCCTACGAAGATAGGCTCTGTTTTGGGCATGTGGCCTCTGTCTTCTTCAGTGAATACTGAAGCAAAGAATTCATTGAGTCTCTCTGCAATCTCTGTTTCCTCTTTAATAACCCCTTGCCTTCCATTGTCATCTAATGGTCCAATGGCCTTCCTAGTTGGGTTCTTACTTCTAATGTACTTAAAGAAGTCTTTGTTATTTCTCTGAGTATTTTTAGCTATACGCTCCTCAAAGTCTTGCTTTGCTTTCCTGATTGTTGCCTTGCATTTGTTCTGCCAGAATTTATGTTTCTGCCTGCTGTCCTCATTCGGACAAGCCTTCCATCTTCTAAATGAGCTTTTCTTGCTCCTGATCACTTCCCGAACAGCTCCTGTAAGCCACATTGGAGTCCGCTTGGACCTGGCAGTGCCCTTTTTCCTTTTGGGTATGCATTCCAATTGAGCCTCTGTTATTGTTTTTGTAAACAGCCTCCATGCCTCTTGGAGTGTTTGGACTCTCTCAATTTTCCCTTTCAGCTTCTTTTTTACTAGTTTCCTCAACTTTGGGAAATTTCCTTTTTGAAAATTTAAGGTCTCTGTGTTAGATTTTATCAGTGACTTGCGGTCTATGATCAAGTTAAACATAATTGAGTTGTGGTCACTGTTCCCTATTGGATCAGTCACATTAACATCTTGCACCAGATCCTGAGTATTACTCAGGATCAAGTCAAGGATTCTTGTACCTCTAGTTGGGTCTTCAACCATCTGTCCCAGGGAACAATCATTTAGCATATCTAGGAACTTTATCTCTTTATCATGTGCTGAACAACAGTTCACCCAGTCTATGTGAGGGTAATTGAAGTCCCCCATTATAACCAGGCTTCCCTTCTTGGATGCCTCCTTTACAACATTCTCCAACTGCCAGTCTCCCTCAAGAGTTTGGGTCGGAGGCCGATAGTATATGCCTACTGTTAGACCATCCTTGTGGCCTGGTACTCTTACCCACAGAGCTTCCAATGGTGACTCCAAGTCACCTAGATATTCCAATTCATACGATTTTATCACTTCTTTGACATACAAGGCTACACCACCTTCTGTTTGCCCCTTCCTATCCTTCCTGTATAGTTTGTAGCCTGGGATAACTGTATCCCATTGGTTATCATCCGTCCACCAGGTTTCAGTGATACCAATAATATCAATATTCTTATCTATTGCTAAGTATTCCAGCTCCCCTATTTTGTTCCGGAGGCTTCTGGCATTTGTATACAAGCATTTATATATGCTTTTCTGACACAGTCTTTTGTGTCCAGTTGCATTGTTAGACTGCCTCTTGCATCCTTCTGCTAGAATGCTAGTGACTAGCTCCTTGCTCTGCTCAGTAATTTTTGCATCCTCCTCACTACCCAAGTACACACTTTCCCGAACCGGATGCTGCCCAGCTCCTGTCGGCTTTCCCCCAGTTATCAGTTTAAAAGCTGCTCTGCAGCCTTTTTGAGGTTGAGTGCCAGCAATCTGGTCCCATCATGGTTCAAATGCAACCCATCCCTCCTGAACAGATTTGGCTTGTCCCAAAATGTTCTCCAGTTCCTGACAAATCTGAAACCCTCCTCTCGACACCACCGCCTCATCCACGCATTGAGGCTTCTGAGCTCTGCCTGCCTGGTAGGTCCTGCACGAGGGACAGGCAGCACTTCTGAAAATGCTACCTTGGAAGTCCGGGACTTCAATCTTCTTCCTAACAACCTGAATTTGGCTTCCAGGACAGACCGCTTGGCCTTCCCAACATCATTGGTACCAACGTGTACCATGACAACTGGCTCGTCCCCTTGGTCGCCTCAGGAGATGGCGCACCATATCAACTACTTGGAGCTACTGGCCATTTGGAAGGCCCTCCGTTCCTTCGAGACCATGCTCATGGGCAAGGCGGTCCAAGTGGCCTCGGACAACACCACGGCTGTGGCATATCTGAACAAGCAGGGAGGAACACGATCCACCACCCTTCTTTACCTCGCCGTGCAACTCTGGGAGTGGTGCCTAGAGAGGCACATTTTCCCGATTGGAGTGCACATTCAGGGCAAGCTGAATGTCCTGGCCGACCATCTCAGCCGCCTCACCTCGACGACCCACGAATGGGAACTGAACGACGAGGTGTTCCAGTCGCTTTGCGAGGCCTGGGGGACTCCGAACATCGACCTCTTCACATCGGAGTCCAACACGAAATGCCACAGGTACTGTTCCAGGGCGGGCATCGGTGTGAACTCCGAGGGCGATGCCTTCATGAAACGGTGGGATCAGGACTATTTCTACGCTTTTCCTCCGTTTCCCCTGATCCAGAAGGTCCTCACCAGAATGCTTCAGCACAGGACCAGAGCCATCCTAGTGGCCCCAGCATGGCCTCGCCAACCATGGTTTCCGCTGCTGTTGCGCATGTCATCTCAGTATCGCACGCTACCGGAGTCACCGACGCTTCTCCAAATGGAGCAGGGCCAGCTCCACCACTCGGACCTGCCCAGCCTCCACCTCACCGCGTGGAGGATAACCCCAGACTGTCCAGGATCCTGGAACTAGCCAGGCGCCCTTCCACAAGGAAGTCCTACGCTTCCAAATACAGACGCTTTTGTGCTTTCCTGGCATCTCAGCAGACCCCCCTCTCGCAGGTGGAACTGCAGGACGTCTTGACCTACCTCCTCCATCTGGCGGAGTCTGGCCTCAGCATCGCCTCCATCCGAGTACACCTCGCAGCGGTGGTGGCTCACTCTCCAGCTGGCTCACCCGCTTCTGGCGCTTTCCGCGACCAAACGGTGAAACGTTTCCTCAAGGGATTGCGGAACGCCTTCCCTCCGACCAGGACTCCGACGGCCCAATGGTCACTCTCTACCGTCCTTAACGCGCTCACCAGGACTCCTTTCGAGCCCATGGCTACCGCGGATGCTCGTCTCCTCACGTGGAAGACGGCTTTTCTTGTGGCCATCACGTCTGCTCGGTGAGCTGGTGAGCTGGTCGCCCTGCGGGCAGACGCACCTTTTCTCCAATTCTTCAATGACCGTGTGGTACTCCAAGCGGACATCACCTTCCTCCCCAAGGTGGTCTCCCAGTTTCATATGGCACAGACTATCTCCTTGCCAACATTCTTCCAGAACCCCGCTAACACCCAAGAAAGGACTTGGCACACGCTGGATGTCAAACGGGCTTTATTGTTTTACACCAGCAGGACAAGGGAGTTCAGGAAGCCTTTTCGTGGCGTATGGGGGCAAGTCCAAAGGTGAACCCATCTCTGCGCAGCGGTTCTCCAAATGGATCACCTCTACCATCTACTTGGCCTACGAGTCGGCATCGCTGCCCCCTCCACCGCATGTCAGGGCGCACTCTACCAGAGCGGTTGCAACATCCACGGCCTTTCTGGAGGGCACACCACTTGAGGACATCTGTAAGGCTGCCACCTGGTCCAGACCTTCTACATTTGTCCAACACTACAGGGTGGACACCAGAGCCACTGCGGACGCCAGGCTTGGCCGTGTCGTCCTCACTCGGGGGCTCCGGGCCCATCGCCCTTGACAGTTCACCCTGCCTGACCGACATCATCTTCATCATGGGATCATCTCATCCGACTGCCCACCGACCAAGTAAGTGTGAGCTTGCTAATCTCCCATGAGTGTGGATTCACAAACTATACGAAGGAGAAAGTTCGGTTTCACTTACCAGTGATAACTTTCGTTCTTTGAGTATATAGTTTGTGAATACACACTACCCACCCTGCCTCCCCTCTTGAGCTGCACGGATGAGATCAATTGGTTTATCCTGTGCTTGGCTTAAGTATGGAACTGAGGTAAAATGGTGCGTGGGCGCCTCAGGGTGGGCGGTACGGTGGGCGGTCTTACCGCCAAAACTTTTGACCAATAGCTTTTCAAGCCTCCGATCGGCCGTTCTGCGCAGGCGCATAACCCCATGAGTGTGTATTCACAAACTATATACTCGAAGAACGAAAGTTATCACTGGTAAGTGAAACCGAACTTTGTTTTCCTAGTAAGTGGCTAAGACACTGACTGGAAGGCGGGAGGTCAGCAGTTTGATACCTGAATACTGCAGGACAGAATGCGCTCCCATTTTTGTCCCAGCTCTTGTCACCCTAGCAGTTTGAAAGCTAGAAATTGCAAGTAGATAAGCAGGAACCATTTCGGTGGGAAGGTAAACAGCGTTCCATGCACTCCAGTGTCTAGTCATGCCTGTCACATGTCCACGGAAACGTCTGCAGAAGCAGACAGTGCTGACTCTTCAGCTATGAATCCGATGAGCACTGAACCCTAGAGTCAGATACGGCTGGCTTTCGAGCAAGGTTTACATTTACCTTTACTCATTTAGGAGGAGATGAGAAGAAACAGGCAGTGAGTGGAATATACAGATTTTATATCACATGTAGTTTTACTTTTAATTAAACTTCAGACTTTCAAGAGAAGAATAAATCATCTGTGTTTCCTCAACTCATCAAAAGCCATATTATTCAAAGCTACAACTAAAATCGAATGTCGTTTAACCTTGAAATCTGTGAAAAATGAATAGCAAAAATAATTGATGTTTAATTATTTTCTTTTTCTACCACAGGTGCTCTAACAGAAAAACAAGAAGCTCTAATTACCAAGAGTCCTGCATCAAACACTAGAAGGCCTGAGGATCGCAACCTGGGTCCTATGTTACCTCTCACAAAGGCAATTCTACGAGACTTCTATCAGCCTTTCAACATAAAACTGGCCCAAGTTCTTTCTGATGAAGCTTTTTTATGGAGAAAGCCCTAATCTGATTTCCTTGCCCCAAAACCTGTGCTTCAAGAAATTTTATTTTTTAAGAATCCTGTTTTCAGGTGCAATCAGTTATCTGTTCTGAAGTCAAAGGAACCTTCTCCAGTTTAACTGCCCATAATTAACATATGTTATGTCAAGGAAACAGTAAAAGACTGCAAGGCACCAGAGTCATTCATCTTCTTTGCCACTTTCTCTTTCACAAAAAGAACAGTGTGCAAATAACTTTGGTATGGAACAACCTTACATCCTCCGGTTTATGGATTTGAAATATACTGTAATTTGTAAGTTCTTACAATACAGAAGAACTTCACACTAGCTAAAACTGTACATTGCCATTTTTAAAGATATGTCTTACATTTTTGGAAGCTATTCAAAATAGCCTTTTAACCATTAAAAGTTGATGGGTTTTAAACCCGAAATCTGCTTTTTATTTCAATAAAGTCTTTACTGTGCAATATAATCTCATCTCCTCATGCCTTATAGCTGTTTCTCACAGTCCTTCAATTTCCATTCAGCCTCATCAAATAAAATGCACGCTCTTGTTGCAATTGTGATCTCATGGAACAGGCAAAGAAATATGTATCGTTACTTTAGCAAAATTATTCCTTTTCACCTCAATAGTCTTAATTTCACTCAGTAACAAAACCTGTTACTTTAGAAGGTGAAAGCTCCCCCATTCTCCTTCTACTAGATGTGATTAGTGGAATCCATTTGAAAGATGTGTGCATCTTTTTCTGTCTGACATTGACTGCTGTGAAGGAAGGTATAGTTCATGCGTTCCTTGAGCTCCAGAGGAATGACTAGTGAGTGGTGCTTATATTTTGTGTAGTCTATGCACGGGAAATTGAGTAAAGGTGGGCAAGTCTCTTTTTGACCAGTCTTCATGTTTTACACCATGTTGAAGACATTGAAACTAGTTAAAGTTTGGATGGGGATCTTACATTTGGTTTCTTGGTCATGGGGGGGGGAGTGAGGGGGGCACTGGAAGCAGGGGTTCTTGGTGTCCCTTAAACATGGCAAAATGTCTCCACACCTATGAAGCATGATTGTTTTTCAATGCTTTAAAGAAAATAACTTAAGGCAGTAATGGCCAGCCTTTGCACTCCAGGTGTTCTTGAACTGAGTGCTGATTTGGGCTTCTGGGAATTAAAGTTCAGGAATACCTGGAGTGCCAAGGTTGGCCATTACTGTCTTAAGGTGTTTAGGGCCTCCATAGGTTCTGCAGGACCACATTTGAACCCATAGGATGTTCACCTCACTTCTGATCTAGACGTTGGTGTGCTACCAAGGTGAAACAGACCTTTTCTCCTGGAGATGAAGGATATAGATTAGGAGTTCTCAACCTTTTTAAGCTGTGGGCCGGATGACCATTTTGGTGGAGGTGGGGGGGCACATGAAATGGTGCTGCAGGCCACATCCGGGCCACGGGCTGCAGGTTGAGAATCCCTGCTATAGATGATGATCTTCGACCAATTCTATGTGCAGAAGCTGACTGGATATACTTTCATAAAATACTTCCAAAACCACTGAAAACATCAGGCCTATCTAGGCAGTAACTTGGCAGCCCATTTGTCTAGAGTAAATATGCATGAAAATTAATAAATGGAGAAAAATAGGTTCACAAAGACATCTACAGTATATATTGCAAAATTGAAAAGAAATATAGCATAGAGAAGGCAAAGGCAAGCAAATTTGGGAGATGCAAGTACATATAAAAGTATGCAATCAAGTACAGCAATAAACAAAAAGCAATAACCCAAACCCCAAAGGAAGTAATTTGTGCAGCACTTTGTAAAGGGCTAAAGATGGTTAGAGGTTATAATTCAGCCCCTATAGCTGTGTGAAATGCACATGTATACATGCAACCACAATCCCATTATCTTTGTTAGCCAAAACAATTGAATACTGGGTCAGGGTCAAAGTCCACACATTACATTAAATCTGGAGTTCTCAACCTTTTAAAGCCAGAGGCCAGGTCACACTCCCTCAGACAGCTTTGGGGGCCGGATGGCACTTCCCGATGTAGTGGGGGGGGGGAGTCACATGAAATTGAGCCATGGGGCACATCAGGCCCACGGGCCACAGGTTGAGAATCTGCATTGAATCCTCTATTTAAACATGCAGTTTCAAACCTTACCTTGTTTTTCTTAACAAAAGCAGACATGAACACACCAGATTCATGATGTTGGGGCCAGTGGACAGTGAAGCTAATCTTTCTCCCTATGGCTTCCTATGGATTTAGGCCCGGATATGGTACTGAGATTGCATTGTTTGCACTGTTGGATGATCTCTGGTGTGAGCGGGATGGAGGGAATCCATCCGCCCTTGCTCTTCTTGACCTGAGCGGCTTTCAATACTGATAACCACGGTATTCTTTGTAACGGCTCCAAGGATTGGGGATCCAGGGTACTGTGTGGACCTGGTTTTCCTCATTTCTGATGGGCTGGACCCAGTCGGTGGTGTTGGAGGGTGAGAGGTCTAGCCCCAGGCTCCTACAATATGGGGTGTCACAGGGCTCAGGGCTCTCGCATCTCCTGTTTAACATTTACATGAAACCGCTGGGGGAGATCATCCGTTCCCATGAGGTGAAGTATCAATATGCAGATGATACTCAGTTGTATATCTCAGCCCATGGTGACCCAGGTGTTGCAGTTGAAGTCCTACCCATGTGTCTGAAGGCTGTAGGGGTCTGGATGGGGGACAACGGGCTACAACTGAATCCTGGCAAGACCGAGTGGCTGTGGGTAAGGGGCCCTGTGTTATCACGGGAGCTACCATCCTTGGTTCTGGATGGGGCTTTTCTGCCTTAGACAGACTTGGTGCATAACCTGGGGGTCCTCCTGAACTCACGACTCCTGCTCAATGAGCAGGTAGGGGTCATGACCAGGAGGGCTTTTGCACAATCGTGTCATTTGCCAGTTATGCCCGCTCCTGGACTGGGACACCTTGCTTATGGTCACTCATGCACTGGTCACCACCAGACTGGATTATTGTAATGTGCTCTGCATGGGGCTGCCCTTGATGACCATTCAGAGGCTTCAACTAGTTCAAAATACGGCTGTCCATGTAGTGATGGGGTGTGAGAATTATGCCCATGCCTCATCCCCACTGCGGGAGCTGCATTGGCTACCAGCGTGCCTCTGGGTGCAATTCAAGGTGCTGGTGATTACCACTACATGGTAGTGGACCAGGTTACTTAAGAGACTGCATCACCCCAAAGACATCTGCTCCTCCCACTAGAGCAGCCGGATGAGCTCCCTGATAGTTCCATTTGTTAGAAATACTCACCTCTCTAGCACAAGAAGGAGAGTCTTCTTTGTGTCTGCTCTGGCCCTGTGGAACCTCCTGCCAACTGAGCTTCATCTCCAGGCAGAGCTTTTATCCATTCGTAAAAACCTCAAGACCTGGCTGGCACAACGGGTGTGGGGGGAGGTTGGGGAGATAGCCACTCTGGGCTGGCTCATATAAATGTTGCCCGGGCTTTTAGTGTTTAGTGTTGTTTTAATGTTGGTTTTAGAAATCTGATGATGTGGGGAGGGCATTTAATTTTTTTTAAAAAAAATTAAACTTCAACAATTTAATATTTTAACGTTTATTTAGCTTAATGTTTTTGTAGAATTTTATCTGTTATATTTAGATGTGTAAGCTGCCTGAAGTCACCTCGGCAAGGGGGCGGAAGTAGAAATCTGAATGAATGAATGAATAGGTGATTTACAGCACTCATCATTATAGACAGCATATTGAAGGGGCGGGGGGGGGGGATGTTTTGACTGTCCAAATAGCAAGGAATTTTCTGCTATAACCAACTGGGTTTTATAAAAAAAGAAACATGAGCATATTCTTATCATTCAATTAGTATACTTCATTTAGGGATGAGGAAAGGTTTGTTCCAAGACTATGGACTTTTTTTTTTTTTGCACTTCCCACTCGTTCAATTCACTCCTAACAGTTCCATCGCAGAAAAATGTCCCTCAAGGAATCCTCTCCACCACAAACACACGTAATCCCAGTTGCAATAATCACAAATAAGCAGCTCCTCTGGTGGCTAAGTGGTTACGGCGCTGAACTGGAGGTTGGAAGGTAGGGGTTTTGATACCCGAGAGCTGCTCTTGGTGACATGAAAGGAGCCTCCTCATTCAGGCGTCCCCTGAGCGGAGCAAAAATCCTTTCTGCCCAGAGTAATCTCTGACATGAAATTATTATTCAAAATATGGAGCACAACCCAGCCATCGCACAAGTGATGCACATGATTTATACCAGCTGACTGTTGTATGCTCAGACAAACCAGGTTGTGAAGTTAGTTGCATAACTAGGAAAAACAACCAGCAATATATAACCAGTGCTTTTAACATGCACAATATTTTTGCAGTAGAATTCTGGCCAACACCTTGAAGGGATCCTTGGTGGCAGAAAATTTGAGCCCACCAAAGCTGCCCAGTCCAATCCAAGGTATAGTTTGACCCTTGAAATGGAGTAGTAAGACATGATTTCATGATGTCAGTATTTCTTCCCAAGAATATCTCATCATTCATTATACTGTATGTCTTTACTCACAACATAACGAGCTATGGTGTATCACGATCCCCTAGCAAGCTGAGTTCTAATTCAGATATTAGGCACTGGGGTGGCAATGTCATGCCATATCTGGGCTGGAAATAGGTGTTCTGGTACCCTCCAGATCTTTTGGACCAGAACTTTCAAAATCCTTTTTCATTGGTTATTCTGGCTGAGGTTTATGGCTGTGATAGTACGAAACCTCAGGAGGGCTCCACGAGCAGTTTGTCTGTGTTTGATAATTTCTTTCTTGAAAGCGTTACTGACTTTCATGGGGCTAAATTTACTTAGGAAAACATTGATATGGTAGGAAAGATGTCCAAATTATTTTTAAATATATATAAGCTATTATCATGTACTTTACCTAAAACAGTCAGATAAACAACAACAGTTATAGTGAAACATGTTTCACAGCAAGCAAAAATAGTGGCAAATTTTCAATCACTTGTAGTAAGCCCATGCCCAAATATGCAAGGTTTGAAAACATTCTTGAAAGAGAAACGTTTAATTTTAATTTAATTTAATTTAATTTAATTATCACATTTATATACCGCTCACTCGGCCAAAGCCAACTCAGGGCGGTTCACAATAAAAATTAAAATTAAAACACAAGTTAAAACAGTTAAAACAGTTAAAACTACCCACCCCCTAAAAACAAGGGCTGCAGGATCCAAAGGCACCATGGGGAAGAGTTCTTCTACACCAACCACCCAATGGCGGTTACCCTTCCACCTGCACCCCACACTTGACCCGCCAGCCAGGTTTTAAGATCTTTTCTGAAAGGCAGCAATTCCGTCCGGAGACGTAGCTCTGTTGGCAGGAGGTTCCAGAGGGCCGGTGCAGACACGGAGAAGGCTCTCCTCCTTGTGCCAGAGAGGCGAGCCCCTCTGGCTGATGGAACGATTAGAGAGCCCCTCCGGTCCGCTCTGGTTGGACGGACAGACGTCCTCAGGGCGATGCGGTCTCTTAGGTAACCCGGCCCACTACCATATAGGGCTTTAAAGGTCAAAACCAGCACCTTGAATTGCACCCGGAGACAAACTGGCAACCAGTGCAGCTCCCGGAGCAGTGGCAAAGCACGGGCATAACGCCCACACCCCATCACCACCCGGGCTGCCGCATTTTGGACCAGCTGTAGCCTCCGAATGGTCGTCAAGGGCAGCCCCATGTAGAGCGCATTGCAATAATCTAGTCTGGAGGTAACCAGAGCGTGAGTGACCATGAGCAAGGAGTCCCGGTCCAGGAGTGGGCGCAACTGGCGGATCACCCGCAGTTGGGCGAAAGCCCTCCTGGTCACAGCCGCCACCTGTTCCTCTAGCAGTAGCCGTGAATCCAGGAGGACCCCCAAGTTGCGCACTGGGTCTGTCTGGGGCAAAATAGCCCCATCCAGAACCAACGATGGTAGCTCCCGGGTTAATGCAGAACCCCCTATCCATAGCCACTCAGTCTTGCTGGGATTCAGTTGTAGCCCGTTAGCCCCCATCCAGACCCCCACAGCTTCCAGGCATCTGGAAAGGACTTTGACGGCATCACTGGGGTCCCCATGGGCCGAGATGTACAACTGAGTGTCATCCGCGTACTGATGGTACCGCACCCCATGGGAACGAATGATCTCACCCAGCGGCTTCATGTAGATGTTAAATAGGAGAGGAGAGAGCACCGAGCCCTGAGGCACCCCCCATTTGAGGGGCCTAGGACTGGACCTCTCACTCTCCAACCACACCGACTGGGTACGACCTCTCAGAAATGAGGAAAACCAGGACCACACATTACCCTGGATTCCCAATCCTCGGAGCCGTCCCAGAAGGATACCGTGGTCAACGGTATCGAAAGCCGCTGAGAGGTCAAGAAGAGCAAGGACGGATGGGTGACCACCGTCCCGCTCCCGCCAGAGATCATCCATCAGTGCGACCAATGCCGTCTCGGTACCATATCCCGGCCTGAATCCTGACTGAAAGGGGTCCAGATAATCCGCTTCATCCAGCACCCCCTGCAGCCGACACGCCACTGCCTTCTCCAACACCTTCCCTAAAAAGGGGAGGTTAGAGACAGGCCTATAGTTGGTTAGGACAGCTGGGTCGAGGGAAGGTTTCTTCAGGAGGGGGCGCACCAAAGCATGTTTTAAAGGTGCAGGAAACACCCCCTCCCGCAATGATGCATTGATCACAGCCCCAACCCAGTCACCTGTCACCGCCTTGGAGGCTTTCACCAACCAGGTGGGACAGGGGTCCAATGGGCAGGTAGTGGCGCGCACAGCTGCAAGGAGCCTGTCCACTTCATCAGGGGCAACTGGATCAAACCGGTCCCAGATGGTATGGCAAGACTGTGCTCCAGCTCCCTCCGGACTCTCCCCATCCACGCCGGAATTAAACCCAGAGCGAATCCGATCGATTTTCTCCACTAGATGGTCAGCAAAGTCCTCAGCCGACCCCTGCCAACCAGGCACCGGGGTCCCCCTACCAAGGAGAGACCTGGTAACCCGGAACAGGGTGGCCGGGCGATTGTCAGCGGAGGCAATAAGGGTGGTGAAGTATTGCCGCCTCACCACCTCCATCGCCACTAGATAGGCCCTAATAGCGGCTCTAGCTAGTGTCCAATCGGAGTCTCTCTGGGTCTTCACCCAGCGGCGCTCTAGGCGTCTCTTTGCCCGTTTGAGCTCCCGCAGTTCATCTGTGAACCACGGAGATGACCTAGCTCCATGAGCTCTGAGAGGCCGTAGTGGTGCGATTTCATCCAAGGCCGCTGTTGTCATCCTGTTCCACAGGTCAACCAGCGCCTCGGGCGAATCGTGTTGCCGATCCAGAGGGAAATCCCCCAGTTCCCTCTGGAATCCATCAGGATCCATCAGTTGCCGGGGGCGGGCCATTCTAATAGGCCCTGCCTCCCTACGATGAAGCGTCGCACCCAGGAAGTCTAGAGCCACCAAATAGTGATCTGACCATGGCACAGGTGTTATGTCTAATTTCCGTAGTCTCAGATCACTCTGCCACCGCTCCGACAAAAAGATTAAATCTGGTGTGTGGCCACTGCCCCTGGTCGGGCCCTGAATTACCTGAATCAGGTCCATATCTGCCATGGAAGCCATGAACTCCTGAGCCACCCCGGAGCCAGTCCCCAGCGAGGGTAAATTGAAGTCCCCCAGAACCATCAATCTAGGGAACTCCAATGCCAACGCTGAGATGGCCTCGAGGAGCTCAGGCAGGGAGTCCCTTACCCTGCAAGGGGGCAGGTACAGGAGTAAGACTCCCAACTGACCCTTAAAGCCCAGACGCAGAAGCAGGGCCTCACAACCCAGAATTTGTGGAGCGGTGGCCCTGGTGACTCCCAGTGACTCCCTGGCTATGATGGCAACGCCACCGCCCTTACCCTCATCCCTAGGCTGGTGCCAAATACTGAACCCAGCTGGACACATTTCTGACAGAGGAACCCCATCCTCTGGTCTCAGCCAGGTCTCAGTGATACATGCCAGGTCGGCCCGCTCCCCCATAATGGAGTCTTGTATCAGGGGGGCCTTATTACATACCGACCTGGCATTCATCAGCAGCAGCCTAAGGGCAGGGTCACCCTGGGTCAGCTGCTCAGGACCTAGAGGTGTAACCGTGGGGCTGGAACGAGGGACAGCTACTAAGCATCTGCCCCGCGTTCCCCGGGTGCGGCCCGCCCCTCGGTACCCGCTATATCGCCCCATGCCCATCACAACCTCTATATTGGTCTCCGGAGCCTCCCTGCTTGCCCCGGACAGAATGCTGCCTCTCCTTCCTGGCTGGCCTGGCAATCTCTCCCTCCCTCCCTTCCACCCCAATATAAAACCGCCCCATTCACTCCCCCCCCACCCTCCGCACGGCTCCGGTGGTGATGGAAGTGGTAGGGCATTCTTCCACAACTGTGTTGAACCCTCAACTGCCGGGCAGGGCCCGAAACGCCGGCCGATGGCGAGGCCAGCGAGCCTCTTCGCCCCCGCCGGGGCCGAACACAGCGGCGGTGATGTTTCGTCCGGCAGGCCCCCTCGCCTTTTGAGTCCTGGCGAGGGGCGGGGGGCGGGGCCCGAAACGCCGGCCAATGGTGAGGCCAGCGAGCCTCTTCGCCCCCGACGGGGCCGAACACAGCGGCGGTCCTTGGCGTTGGCCCCGCATTTGAGGCTGCCTGCCGAAACTCCCTCCAGCTGTACCTGTTCATCTCCCGCCGGTCTGGCCGGGAGGGAAAGAGAGCACCCGGTGTCCTTGGCGTTGGCAGCGTCGGCCCCACTTTTGAGGCTGCCTGCCGAAACTCCCTCCAGCTGTGCCTGTTCATCTCCCGCCGGTCTGGCCGGGAGGGAAAGGGAGCGCCCGGTGTCCTTGGCGTTGGCAGCGTCGGCCCCACTTTTGAGGCTGCCTGCCGAAACTCCCTCCAGCTGTGCCAGTTCATCTCCCGCCGGTCTGGCCGGGAGGGAAAGGGAGCGCCCGGTGTCCTTGGCGTTGGCAGCGTCGGCCCCACTTTTGAGGCTGCCTGCCGAAACTCCCTCCAGCTGTGCCTGTTCATCTCCCGCCGGTCTGGCCGGGAGGGAAAGGGAGCGCCCGGTGTCCTTGGCGTTGGCAGCGTCGGCCCCACTTTTGAGGCTGCCTGCCGAAACTCCCTCCAGCTGTGCCTGTTCATCTCCCGCCGGTCTGGCCGGGAGGGAAAGGGAGCGCCCGGTGTCCTTGGCGTTGGCAGCGTCGGCCCCACTTTTGAGGCTGCCTGCCGAAACTCCCTCCAGCTGTGCCTGTTCATCTCCCGCCGGTCTGGCCGGGAGGGAAAGGGAGCGCCCGGTGTCCTTGGCGTTGGCAGCGTCGGCCCCACTTTTGAGGCTGCCTGCCGAAACTCCCTCCAGCTGTGCCTGTTCATCTCCCGCCGGTCTGGCCGGGAGGGAAAGGGAGCGCCCGGTGTTATTCCTAAGGATTACATAATTTTAACAACCCCACTCAGATTTTCTCAAAGATGCATGTCTTGGTTGTCCAGCATACACATTAAGCCCATCTTCACCTTTCTAACAACCCATCTCAACATAAAACAAAGTTAGTGGAAAATTTAAATAAGAAAAATATTGTGTGGATGGAATCAGCCATATTTCACCAACCGAGATTTTATTTATTTATTTAGTTTATTTATACCATGGCCTATTGGTGCGAACACCACTCAGGGCGGCTTACAATACAAGGGAAATAGAATTAATTCAAAAACAATTAAAGTCATTTATAGATAAAAGCATTACTAAAACCCCTATCTAAAATACAATCTTAAAAATGAAAAACCCTCTAACACCCTCCCTAACCCCTTAAGAGATAAATAGTCAAAAAGAAAAACAAGAAGATAAAAAGACAAGAGGGAAATAAAAAAAAAATAGGAGGAGGGGGGAAGAATAAAAACAGACAAGTCAGTTGTAAGGCGACTATACAAGCCAGCGGGTCTGGGCCATCACAGCTGTCAGGCCCCACACCCGCTGGCATAGCCAGGTCTTTAACGCCTTCCTAAAGGGGAGTAGCTCTGTCTGGAGGTGCAATTCAGGTGGTAAGAGGTTCCACAGGGCCGGGGCAGACATCGAAAAGGCCCTTCTTCTGGTCCCGGTCAGGTGTGATTCTCTTGTAGAAGGGACCAGCACTGAGTCTGAGATACAGTAAAGCCCCAACTTACAAATGCCTTGAGTTACATAAAATTCGACTTACATAATGATTTAGTGTTAAAACCATGTCCCAATTTACACGATTTCCTATGGGTTTGCTTCGAGTTACATATAGATTCTTTTTGCTATGGGTTTGCTTTGAGTAACGTAAAAATTCATTTCCCTATGGGTTTGCTTTGATTTACAGAAAAAAATCATTTTTCCTATGGGTTTGCTTTGAGTTACATAAAAAAACGATTTAAGCAAAAGCCTATGGAACGGACTTTGGTTTCATATGTAGGGGTTTTACTGTGCCTCACTTTGTTCAAGAGCTCACCATAGTCCCTGTTTGATCCAGAGCTGTGGAATTGCCTGATTTTTTTTTTAAAAAAGGATGGACAGTTCATCAGCTAGGACAGTGATGGTGAACCTTTTAGAGACTGAGTGCCCAAACTCAACAGACTGTTGTCTGTGCCACAAAGGGGCAGGGTGAACTCTGGGCTGAGGGAGGGAGGAAGCACTCCCACAGAGAGGGCTCTGACTGCCTCCTCTGGCATTCGTGCCATAGGTTCGCCACCACCTAACTAGGAGGTGCTTTAGAATGCCTTGATTCATGGCGAGTTAGCTATAATTCTTGGTGATGATCACTCCCAACACTGGAGCCATTCAAGAGAAAAATGGACAATCATCTGTCACATCTGCTTTGATTTGGATTCCTGTGCTGAGCAGGGGGTTGGACTTAATGGCTTCATAGGCCCCATCCAATTAAATGATTCTATGATTCTAAGACATGAGCTAGACAAGGACATGACCGCGTGTGTAATAAACAATCACATTTCTGCTTCAGCCATTGCAAACTACTGTGAGCACATGCACATAGTTAATGGGCAAAGATCATCTTGTTCCCACAGGCTTCAGACTCCTCCACCTCCAGTTCTCCGTATGAATGAGAAGATAGAGGTAACCTACAGAGCACAGCAATCTGGTTTGGACTGAGACCAGTAAAACAAATCTGAGAAACTCCAGCAGCCATAATGTGACAGGCCATCTTGAAATGGCATATTGGCCCCAAATACAAGCATTTCCTGGCTAAAGGGTTTGAGCTACTGCCAGGGTATTTGTCCAGTTTCCTAACTGTCCAAAATCAAAATAATTGTGGCTTATCATTTGGCTCTGAAAGTATCCCTTCAATTCCAGGAATTAAGGAAAAAACAGATATTCAGGGTTAAAAGTTACTCAGGAGAGGGTGGATTTCAAAACATTCTTTTGCCCTCTGTTTATCATTTTTGCCTTTGGGAAAGAACAGAAAATAGCATTTAGCAAAGCCCTCTGCTAAATCCATGGCTTTAAGGGTAGCTGGAAGAAGAAGAAAGATAGTATACTCATACCAAAACATTTAGGCTTCTTCCAAGAGAAATATACTTCTGTATTTATTTAGGGGAAAAGTCATTCTTACTTGTTGATCCCGGTGTGCAGGCATGTCTTTCTTCAATCTAATAATCTGAAAATAAACAAAGAAAGTTGTTTCAGCTTTGATATCTGCCATCTTGCCAAGAATTAACCAGGTCTCCCAACTAAGACTGAGGGCTTCTTTTTCCCATATAAGAAGAATCTAAACTCTTGTTTCAAGAATATGATTCAAATTAGATACTTCATGCAGATGTGCATTGGTGTGCATTTAGTGGTATTCTGATGCACCTTCCTGATGAAAGCACTTTTGAAGCTAAGCCTTTTTTTGGATTTCTAAAGAGGCAAAACTTATGCTATGGTGCCACCTTATGTCCACCATTCAGAATGTTTGTAAAATTATAGGATTTCAGGAAATGCAAATGCCAAGTTCAGATAAATGCTGACCTAAATGAACCAAGGCTATTTGTACTGGTCCAGCTCTACCACCAATCAAAGCAAAGAGCCTTGGGCTGGCCACAGAATGGATCAGTATCCTCACAAAGTGTGAACTAGGCAAACACCAGGATTAGAGAGTTTTAAAAAGATATTAAAAAGAGATGTCTTGCAATGAAAGGCAATGAATGGGAAAGCGAAAGTAGGCACACTCTAAAAGACAGAAGAGGCCAAAGGTGACTACAGAGGAGACTGACAGCTGTAGCTTCCCCATCTCCCAAAGTGTCTGAGGACTTCTGCATATGCCTGGGTCCTCTGTGAGTGAGGCTACAACTGAATCCCAGCAAGACTGAGTGGCTATGGATTGAAGACCATCTCTGGTCTTGGGTGGGGCAGTCCTGCCCCAGACAAACCTGGTGTGCAACTTGGGGGTCCTCCTGGACTCACAGCTGCTGCTAGAAGAACAAGTGGCGGCCGTGGCCAGGAGGGCTTTTGCACAGCTACGGTTAATCCGCCATTTGCGCCCGTTCCTGGACAGGGACTCCCTGCTCATGGTCACTCATGCTCTGGTCACCTCCAGACTCGATTATTGTAATGCGCTCTAAATGGGGCTGCCCTTGATGGCCATTTGGAGGCTGCAGCTGGTCCAGAATGTGGCTGCCCGGGTGATGGGGTGTGGACGTTATGCTCATGCCTTACCACTACTCCGTGAGCTGCACTGGTTACCAGTATGCCTCTGGGTACAATTCAAGGTGCTGGTTTTGACCTTTAAAGCCCTATATGGTAGTGGGCCAGGATATACAATTTATAGGGGCAGGGATTGGGAATTGCAGTATTCGGGCTAATGCCCAACCTCGTATCACTAAGAACAGTGTAGCTAGATTTACAATAAAGAGAGGTGTCATGACTGCTGGGAGGTGGGAATGTAACTCACTCGTGAGAGAGTAGGTTGCAGAAGCCAGTCTAGTCTCTCTTGTTGATGTGCCTTCTATACTCCTTGTATACTTGCAGCATGCCTTACATAAATTCCAGCCGCAGTATAGGAATATCTCCCCTTTTTGTCAGGTGTGCTGCAGGGGAAGGCTGTGCAGGATGTGATTCTTAGCAGGAATGGCACCAAATGCTATAGTTGTTATACTCATTTTGCCTTTGCCTGGTTACACCCATGTTTTGAGCCCATTTACCAGGATTATTCACATACTCTTGTCACAATTAGCGATCCCAGGAGCAATCCCAGCCCTCCTTCTAACCCATACTCTGGTGACAACAACAGGGCATGTCTCCAGTCCAGGTTTTTGACCTTGTTAACCTCAGAGATTGGGATGCTGCTAGCCTGACAATGCTAAAAGGCTTTAATCTTTTTGTTATGGCTTCCCTAGCACAGCTTGCACAGGGTGACAATCTCTGATATTGTGTAACAGCAAGCACAAATATGGTTTGGCAAGATCGGTCCCCTTTACCCTCCTGGCTCAGCTAGCAAAGAGATTACTGGTGATGTCTCATTTGTGCATTAACAGGAACAGGCAAATCTTGTAGTGGCTTTTCTATCCAACAGTAAGGAACAAAGTTTTCCAATATGGCTCTTGGATGTGAACCTTCCCTGCCCTCAGCTGATGCTAATTTTTATACTGAATAGTGACAAGCCTCCCTATCTCTTTTTCAACCATGGATTTCCCTTTTTAAACATTAACATTTTATGAAATTGTGGCCTTGCTCCTCTGCCGTGTCAGCATTATGGTGGTTAAAATGATTCATGATTCAAGTCAGCTTGGTGAGGTTTCTAAGCCTGTTGAGATGAAAGCTGCTAGAAGCCATTGGGATCCTGCAGTGTACAAGATGAGAACAGGAAAACAACAACAACAAAGGAATTGTTTGAATTTGCGGTGGTGGATTGTTGTGTGGAATTTGGGAACATCCGTTGTTTTCAGTAAGACTGTGATGCAATGAGGCAGGCTTTCATTAATGGATGTATCTTAAAGGCATGTTTAGAATATAAGAAACAGACATTCTGGGGTGCAGGGAGAGACAGATGCAAACATTAAAAAGCCAACAGCAAGTACAATTTGCTCCATTTTTCCTATGAACATCACAAGAAATGCTGTGGGTTGCAAACATGACTAAACATGGAGATTGTTAAAAGTCCTTCCATCATCATCATAACCATGAACTTATATTTGCTGTCCAAGAACAAGCACTACAAACCAACACAATTATAGGAGAAATTGAAAAATTGGAACTGGTAGTAAATGTAGGCTTTGTAAAGAAATGGACTACATTATCAGATTGCACAGATTGACTACAAAGGACACCATAATCAAATTGCAGCATTGTTACTTTGGAATTTGTGCAAGAATTATGGAATACTATCTTTGAAACAGTGGTGGAAACACAAACCTGAGAAGATGGTTGAAAATGCGAGCAAAATGGTTAAGATCTTGTGGGACTCTAAGATCCAGACAAATAAGAAGCTTGAACACAACACTCCAGATACTACTGTGGCTAAAAAAATCTGGTTAAGATGACTGAAGTAGCAATCCCAAGTGACAATCATGTGGAAGAAAAAAAGAGTTTGAAAAGATCATGAGATATCAGGAACTGCGAACTGAAATACAGCATCATGAGGTGGAGAAGCAACAGTGATACCTGTAGTGATAGGTATAGGAACAGTGATACCAGTAGTAGTAGGAATCCCAAAGGGGTTGAAAAGATTTCTGAGTGTGATTTGCATTGATAGAACAGTTGCAGAGAGTAGCGCTATTAGATACCAGCTATTTTGTCAGGCGATATCTCATTGACTAGGGCTAGGACCCAAGCAGTGGGGTTCCAAAAGGCTGGTCTGAACACCTGGTCGACTGTGTACTCCTACATTGTCATCGTCATCAGCCATCCGGTCAATTCTGACTCATGGCAACCCTTTCTAGGGTTTCTCAATATAGAATACTCAGTAGTGGCTTACTATTCCTTCCTTTTGGAGTATAAGCTCCTTTGGCCTTTCTTCGGTTGGTGGGCGTCCCTTACCTCCATTTCAACATCCACAGAGACCAGAACAGCTTGGTTGAAATGTAAGAGAGGGGATCAACCACAGAACATTTAACAGATACTACAGTCCTATGGTTGGTTCCTTCCACTAACCCTAGTTCAATATTCCTCTCTACAATGCCACCAGTTAACTTCACTGGGGGATGTGAGTCCATGGGTGGGGGTTTCAATGTTGAGTTTCAGGGACTTCTGAAACTTCAAGCCCAGAGAAGAAAAGGTCGGTATATCCACAATGACGGCACGTGATGTATCAATAGCCTGGTCCTGGTTAACTCATCTTCTCCTACACCCATTGCTGTTGTAGAAGGCCATACAGGCAATCCCTGTTCTAGCTAAACAAATCATAATAGCAAACAAAATAACAGAAAAATTACAGACCTCCCACAGTTGGAAACTCTGATCATGGGAACTCTTTGTGGTCAGCTGAACTTAATTGTTTTGTGCTCAACATTCAAAGATATTTGAAGTTTGAAGGCACATGGGGACATTCAGATGTGGGATTTACATGCACCCTCGCAAATCACCCATCTAGCTCTACATACCGTTACACAGTCAGCTGAATAGAGCTTAACTTGACCACTGGATCTGACAATCCAGATCACTGGCTCACTGTAGGACACCTCTAGGGGGTACATTGGTTAGAAAACAGAATTAGGTCTTTGAGAACCAAAGTTCAAATTCGCCCTTGGTCATAAAGTTCACCAAGTTAACTTTCCCTATGTATGGTGACTTTGGGGCACCCTGTATTTTTATACTATTTATACTTGGACTTCATCTTGCACTTTTTGTACTGTGGACGGTTGTTTTATGTTTATTGCCCAGGGTGCCCTTCTGGCCAGAAGGGCACTATATAAGTCTAACAAACAAACAAACAAACTAGTGAGGACAATAGGTCATGGCCTATTTAGACCACAGTCGATGGTAGTGGGAAATCTGTCAAGCTACAGTCTGTTCTCTGTTGCAGATTATGTGTGGCTGTTTGATAGAAAGGCCATAAGATTTGCTTATTCCTCCTCCTGCCTGTCATTTTACACATAAGACAGAGCAGGATGGAGGGAGACTAAGGGGTCATCAAGATGGGCATTAAGTCCACTCTTCAGAGTGATCTGGGTGGGACAGTCTTTTTTAAAATGGTGTTCATACATGTTGGGTGCTGGAGCAGTCCCAGTTCTCCTTCGTATAGTTTGTGAATCCACACTCATGGGTTATGCGCCTGCGCAGAACGGCCGATCGGAGGCTTGAAAAGCTATTGGTCAAAAGTTTTGGCGGTAAGACCGCCCACCGTACCGCCCACCCTGAGGCGCCCGCGCGCCATTTTACCTCAGTTCTCTTCTTTCCGCCGTAGCAGCAGGACGATCGTTGAGAGCTTCCTCAATTTTTTCGCCCTTCTGAGGGAAAGTCTTTTGGCAATTTCTACAATTTTTCTCGGTGATCTTGTCCTCCGGGCAGGATCGCCACCCCAGCTCTGTCTCTTCTCTCGAGTGGATTCAGTAGCCAATTTTTTCGCATCGATCACCGTCTCCCCCCTCAAGGGGGTGGCGGCTGGTCCGCCCTTCGGGGTACTTACCTCCAGAAACTTCCACTGGAAGAATTTTTTCCGCGGTTGATGGCTGCAGCGTTTAAACAGTGCACGGCTTGCCTTAAGAAGTTCCCGGCTTCCGACGGACACAGCCTGTGCCTTTTTTGTTTGGGAGAGTCGCATCAGAGCCAGTCTTGCCCGCATTGCAAAAAGTTTACGCGCCTCGCGGTGCAGAACCGAAGCAATCGCCTCAAGGCTCATCTGATGGAGCTCGCTCTGGCTCCCGCCGCGTCCGCTTCCACATCCGCCGCTGCCGCCCAGCCGCCGCCGGCCTCTTCCTCCATGCTTCCGATGAGGAAGAAGAAAAAGAAGGACAGGAACGGTGAGAAGAAGCGCAAGCATGGGTCGGAGAAGAGACGGTCGCTTCCTCCCACCCCACGCACACCCGCCTCTCCCGGGCCCTCGCCGCCGTTCTCGACTGCCCGATGTCCTTCTCCGGGATCCTCCATCTGGGGAGGACGGTCGTCTTCCGGGTCACCTGATAAAGGACGCAGGGCTGGGGCTCCAGCTCGCCCACTTCAGGTGCTTCCCTCTCCTCCTCGGGGAAGAAACTCCTCGCCGAGGCAGGCCTCCGTCTCCCCAAGGCCCAGGACGCCGACAGACGACGCGGTCGTCAACGTTCCGATGACCGTTTCGCCGACGCCGACACCGGCCACCGTTTCGACGCCCACCGTTTCGTGGGCCACCATCCCGCCGGCTGCCGGGGCTCCACCATCAGCGGACTCGGACGGATCTCAGATGGCCCTCGTCCGAGAAATGTTCCAGGTCATGGCGTCGTTTGCGACCAAGTTCCAGGCCTCCATGCCTGTGGCCTCTGCGGCTCCGGTCCCGACCACCGCAAGCCCCGGGCATCCCGGCCCTGCCGTGGCCCCACCGACCTCCCGTGGGTCGAGTGCCCGCTCCGCCGGCCCACCCAACCCGTCATGGTGTGGTCCGGACGTCGATGCGGTGGACTCCCATCCCGCAGGCCCGCCCAGGCCGTACTGGCGCGGTCCCGACGTGGATGAAAGGCTGCCTCCCTCGTCCTCCGATGAGTCCAGCTCGTCGTCGGAGGAGGACGAGGGAGACGTCGACGCCGAGCGCACGCCGGAGCAGGCTATTGCCTCAGTGGACCCACCGCGTGGTGAGGACCAGCGCTCACTGACCGCCATGCTCACAAGGCTGGGCACCGCACTCAACCTGAAGGTCGATCAGCCGCCATTGGAGGGTGAGGATCAGATGACCGCGAAGCTCGACAGATGTGCTGTGCGGCCGGTCCACATAACCATGCTCCCCTCCATGATGACTTCGGCGAGGGCGACGTGGAGGAAACCTTTGGCGGCGCACTCCGTTTCGTCCAGGCTCGACAACATGTACCGGGTCCTGGACGAGAACGTCGAGTTCTTGCAGGCTCACCCCCTGCCGAATTCCCTGGTGGTCAAGGCCTTCCAGCACAGGACGGCCACCAGCGGGTTCCCGGTCCCGTCGACGCCGGAGGGAAAGAAACTGGACGCGGTGGGGCGTAAGTTCTACGCCACCGGCTCCCTATTCTTCCGTGCCGCCAACTACTCGGCCGCCATGGGCCTGTATCAATCTCACCTCTGGGAGCAGGAGAAGGTTGAGATAGCGAAACTGCCCTCCGACGCCCAAAAGCGCATTGACGCTCTGGCCACCGAGGGGGACTTCGTCGCTGAGCAGCTGATGCGCACTGCCCGGCATATCAACGACTATGCGGCGAAGGACATGGCCTCCGCAATCTACCTCCGTCGCCACGCTTGGCTCAGGGACACCTCCCTCGATGACGCTATGAAGAAGCTCATCGAGGAGTTTCCCTTCGACGGGCAGGGCCTCTTCGGTCAGGACACCGACAAGGTCCTGAATGAGATGCGCCAGACCAATTCCACGGCAAAGTTCCTGGGGCTCACCACGCCGGCTCCGCCCGCCAGGCCGAGGTTCCAGCCCTTCACACGGCGGTTCCAGGGCAACCCACAGCAGCAGGGACCGACGGAGCAGCCTAGATCCAGCTCCTACAAACAGCGGCGGCAGCACAAGCCCCGCTACCGGCCCTACGGACAGGACAAACGTTCGGGCGCGAGGCCCAAGCCCCGCGTTTGAAGCTGCGACAGCCGAGTCTCTCTCGCTCCACATCCCGTACCTCCCCCTCCGGAACTTCCTCCAGGTATGGTCGGGCATCACGGACGACCAGTGGGTCTTAAAGATCTTGTCCTCTGGCTACGCCATCGAGTTCGTGCGGGTGCCTCGGGTAGGAAGACATCGTCTCACCACCTCGTCCCCCCATTTGGAGGAAGAGATATCAACCCTTCTCTCCAAGGGAGCCATCGAGCGGGTAACACCGTCCGACTGGGACAACGGCTTCTACTCGAGGTACTTCGTGGTCCAGAAGAAGGACGGAGGCCTTCGCCCTATCCTGGACCTGCGCCGCCTGAACAAATGCATCCACACCAGGAAGTTCCGGATGGTGACCCTACAGACCGTCCTCCCCCTCATCAACAAAGGGGACTGGTTCACAGTCATAGACCTCAAGGATGCCTACTTCCACGTCTCCATCCTCGAGGAACACAGACGGTTTCTCCGCTTCCGCATCGGCAATTCCGTGTACCAGTACCGATGCCTACCGTTCGGTCTGGCCACGGCACCGCGGGTCTTCACCAAATGCATGGCTCCGGTGGCCGCGTTCCTCCGCCAACGGAGCATCAGGGTCTTCCCGTACATCGACGACTGGTTGATCGTCTCCCCCACCAAATCGTCGGCCGTTCGGGACACACAATACACAGTCCACCTCATGGAGAGTCTCGGCCTCAGGATCAACTTCACCAAATCGAAGTTGATCCCCTCCCAACGCGTCGAGTACATCGGAGCGGTACTCGACTCGCTTGCTACGAGAGCCTACGCCCCCCAGAAACGCTTACAGGACATTGCGCAGGGGGTGAGCGAACTGCGCACCAAACCGTGCGTCCGGGCGAAGAAGGCTCAGAGACTTCTAGGCCTGATGGCCTCAACGACGGCAGTGATTCCCCATGCCAAGTTGAAATTCAGGTCCCTGCAATCGTGGCTCCTTCACGAGTTCGACGCACTTCGGGAGAGCCAGTCCAAACGGTTGACCCCATCTCCAGAACTGAGGGACCAACTGCTGTGGTGGTCTACACCACTCAACGTGGCCACGGGGAAGAGTTTCTACCCCCCGCAACCCTCGTTGCAGATACTGACCGACGCGAGCAACCTCGGCTGGGGCGCTGCTTGCGGGACTCTCACGGTCAACGACACCTGGACACCGCACGAAACGGTGCACCACATAAATTACTTGGAGCTGCTGGCCATTTGGAAGGCCCTGCGTTCCTTCGAGACTCTGCTCACCGGCAAGGCGGTTCAAGTGGCCTCGGACAATACCACGGCGGTGGCGTACCTCAACAAGCAGGGAGGAACACGGTCCACCACCCTCCTGTACCTGGCAGTGCAGTTGTGGGAATGGTGCCTGGAGAGGCACATTTTCCCAATTGGAGTGCACATTCAGGGCACACTGAATGTCCTGGCAGACCACCTGAGCCGTCTCACTTCGACGACCCACGAATGGGAGCTGGACGACGGAGTGTTCCAGTCGCTTTGCGAGGCCTGGGGGACGCCGAGCATCGACCTCTTTGCATCGGAGTCCAACAGGAAGCTCAGCAGGTACTGCTCCAGAGCAGGCATCGGACTGAACTCCGAAGGCGATGCCTTCATGAAACGGTGGGATCAGGATTATCTCTATGCCTTTCCTCCGTTTCCTCTGGTCCAGAAGGTACTCACCAGGATGTACCAACACAGAACCAATGCAATTCTGGTGGCGCCAGCATGGCCGCGCCAACCCTGGTTTCCGCTACTGTTGCGCATGTCGTCGCAGTATCGCACACTGCCGGAGTCACCGACGCTCCTCCAAATGGAGCACGGTCAGCTACACCATTCGGACCTGCCCAGCCTCCACCTCACCGCGTGGAGGATAACCCCAGACTGTCCAGGATCCTTGAATTAGCGCGGCGCCCTTCCACAAGGAAGTCCTACGCTTCCAAATACAGGCGTTTTTGTGCTTTCCTGGCCTCCCGGCAAACGCTCCCCCCGCAGGTGGGACTGCAGGACATTTTAACCTACCTCCTCCAGCTGGCGGAGTCTGGCCTTAGCATCACCTCCATCCGAGTGCATCTCGCAGCAGTAGTAGCGCACTCTCCTGCTGGCTCGCCCGCTTCTGGGGCCTTCCGCGACCAAACGGTAAAGCGCTTCCTCAAGGGGCTAAGGAACGCTTTTCCGCCGGCCCGGACACCGACGGCTCAATGGTCACTGTCCACCGTTCTCAACGCGCTCACTAGGACCCCCTTCGAGCCCATGGCTACCACCGATGTTCGTCTCCTCACATGGAAGACGGCATTCCTGGTGGCTATCACGTCTGCACGTCGAGCTGGTGAACTGGTTGCCCTGCGAGCAGACGCACCGTTTCTCCAGTTCTTCAACGACCGCGTCGTCCTCCAAGCGGACATCACCTTCCTACCCAAGGTGGTCTCCAAGTTTCACATGGCACAAACTATCTCCTTGCCAACCTTCTTCCAGAACCCCACTAACGCCCAAGAAAGGACTTGGCACACACTGGATGTGAAACGAGCTTTATTGTTTTACACCAGCAGGACTAGAGAGTTCAGGAAGTCACAACGCCTCTTTGTGGCTTATGGGGGAAAGTCCAAGGGTGAACCCATCTCTGCTCAAAGGTTCTCCAAATGGATCACCTCTACCATCTACCTGGCCTACGAGTCAGCCTCACTGCCACCTTCACCGCATGTCAGGGCGCATTCCACCAGGGCGGTTGCCACATCCACTGCCTTTCTGGAGGGCACACCGCTTGAGGACATATGTAAGGCTGCCACCTGGTCCAGACCTTCCACATTTGTCCAGCACTACAGGGTGGACACCAGAGCCACTGCGGACGCCAGGCTTGGCCGTGTCGTCCTCACCAGAGGGCTCCGGACTCAACGCCCCTGACGGGTCCACCTAGAGGATCTTCAGCTCATCGTGGGATCATCTCATCCGACTGCCCACCGACCAAGTAAGTGTGAGCTTGCTAATCTCCCATGAGTGTGGATTCACAAACTATACGAAGGAGAAAGTTCGGTTTCACTTACCAGTGATAACTTTCGTTCTTCGAGTATATAGTTTGTGAATACACACTACCCACCCTGCCTCCCCTCTTGAGCTGCACGGATGAGATCAGTTGGTTTATCCTGTGCTTGGCTTAAGTATGGAACTGAGGTAAAATGGCGCGCGGGCGCCTCAGGGTGGGCGGTACGGTGGGCGGTCTTACCGCCAAAACTTTTGACCAATAGCTTTTCAAGCCTCCGATCGGCCGTTCTGCGCAGGCGCATAACCCATGAGTGTGTATTCACAAACTATATACTCGAAGAACGAAAGTTATCACTGGTAAGTGAAACCGAACTTTCCTCCCTGCTTCCTGTGTGAATTTCTGGAAGAAGCTTTGACAGAAAATTGAAATTGAACAGTATCCCAACTGTATATGAATGGTCAGAGGAAGTGAAATAATTATTTTAATGTTTTCTAGTACATCACTGATATGATGCATCACTTTAATTTTGTAAAAACATTTTGTGCCTTTTTGTATTAGTGATCAAAACTACGCCCACAAAGAATTATTTTAACTGGCATGCAATTTTTTTTTGATTGGCAATAAACACAAATACACAAATACTTTTTTAAATTAAATGAAGTGATGCATTAAAATATTTTACTTTCTCTGGCCATTTATTGATGATCAGGGAAGTGTTTAATTACATTGAAAGGAGTGGTTCCTTTTTGGGTGAGTGGAGTTTGCAGAATAGCCTCCTCCCCACCCCCAATGAGAACTGATTCTTTTCTGGCCAATCCAGGAGTATAAGACTCTCCTGGGAGTAAATTCCATCAAACGCACTGGGATTTATTTCAGAGTACATAGGATTGTGTTTGAGAGTGATTACTGTAAATTCAGCCACACCATGCAGAAATACTTCTAGAATCACTGTATCAATTACACACATTTAATGTCGACTAATATCTAAAGCTAGGAAAGGTTGTTACTAGTGCTGTGACAGAAGTTTCCTCTGTGGGAATTCTGGCCATGCTCCATCAATTTGATTAAAAAGTGATTCCCGTCAAAAGGAATCTCGCAGGATAAGAAATGTCGGACAATTTCTAAGGGATAAGGCTCAGGCTCCCCGCCTCCCCCAGAGTCCTCGACTCTGGCAGGGATGAGAGGCAGGTGTGCGCCCCTCCCCCTTCAAGCCTTGTCTCGCTCAGAGGGCTTGAAAAGGTGCACACGAAGCTGTTGTCGCTGTCACTGCTGCTGAGGCTCCCCAACTCCCCCAGAGTCCTCGACACCGACCGGGATGAAAGGCAGGTGTATGGTCCAGAGATACTGTGCCTAATGGCAGCTTTGGCCAGTGAATGCATGTGTGGGGTGGGCCGGGCCATGGAGGAGGACCTGTGGGAGGGGAGGGGGCTCTCACCCCCCCAGTGACTGGCTTCCTCCTCACATAGGTGGGCCTTGTGCATCCGCTCACCTATTCCTGCCCTGGTGTCACCTCACACATCCTCACCTGACCTCGGACTGGCTTTTCATTCTGGCTCAGCTCGTTGCCAGCCACCAATGTCTCACCCTCATCATTCGTCATCGTGGCCTCCCTCCCCCTACCTGGGCCCGTCTGCTCCCCCAATGGCTTCCTGTGATTGCTGTCCTACGGCTCTGCGCGTGGCCTGGCGTTGGTTCTGCACGTGAATCGCTGCTGAATGGCTGTGAGCATGCCCAGTCTTCCCCCAGAACTGTGGGCATGCACAGTCCGCAACGTCTCTGCATGTGCCTCATCATTGGCAGTGGTTCCATCTGAACTGTGTGCCTGCATGGTCTGCAGTGGCTCTGCATGCATCGGCATCAGGCATGAGCCTCTGCTGAATGGCTTGGCACATGCCCACCCCCTTACTGCGTGCATGTGCAGTCCATTTCCCCCAATTTTGTGGGGCTTGTGCCCCACAGCTGACCCCAGGACCCTGACACAGACCCTGCCACATGACCAAGGTAGGTGCATGCCAAATTTCAGGGGGCTTTGTTCAGGTGGGTGGAAGCGCATACATGACACACCAACACACCTATAAGGAAGGACGTTAACCATTGGAATGTAACAAAGGCTCCAGCACCCAGCCCAACCATCCCTAACTGAGGCGCCTGCACTTACCTTACACCTGCCTCACCATTGCCACGTGGGTCCAGAGGTCGCCAGTGGGGCAGCCACCCCATGAACGTGACCAAAAAAAGAAAACTACGAGTCCCAGAGTCCTCTGTGCTGCACAACCCCTCAGGCTGAGGGACACGAGGGCAGAGGAGGCCAGGAACGTGCAGCACATCGACTTAAAAAAAAGCGCCAGGAGAGAAAGACTTTGAAAGACTCAGCTGGAATCAGGAAAAGGTAAGTGTGGTCAGTAGGGGTTAGGGAGTGGGGGGGGAGGCACTGCCTCGGAAACCATACCACCCCCCTCCCTAACCCCTACCGACTGCACTTACCTTTTGCCAGCTCCGGATGGGTCTTTGAAAGTCTTTCCCTCTTGACACAGCCTTCTGCATAGGGAGAAGCACTGGCTTCTCCTTCGTCCCTGTGGGTGACGTGGCCTCGATGCCCGCAGGGACAAAAGAGAGGCCGGTGCTTCTCCCTAAGCAGAAGGCTGCGCCAAGAGGGAAAGACTTTCAAAGACCCATCCAGAGCTGGCAAATGGTAAGTGCGGTCGGTGGGGGTTAGGGAGGGGGTGGCGTGGTTACCAGGGCTGTGCCTCCCACCCATCTTGCTCCCCCCACTCCATAACCCCCACCGACCGCACTTACCTTTTGCTTGCTCTGGATGGGTCTCTGAAACTCTTTCCCTCCTGGCACGGCCTTCTTCATAGGGAGAAGCACTGGCCTGTCCTTCATCCCTGCGGGCGACGTGGCCTCGATGCCCACATGGACAAAGGAGAGGCTGGAGCACCTCCTGGCATTCTGGAGATAAGGACTCACTTCTCTCTGGGTTGGCTGAGAGTGAAAGTTCCATTCCCAGCCAACCCAGAGAGAAGCTAAGCCCCTCCATGATGGGTATTCCTTCTCTCCAGGAGGCAAAGGTGCTGCCTTTGCTTCCCGAAGAGAAGGAATCGCTTCTCTCTGGGTTGGATGGGAACGAAAGTTTCGTTCCCAGCCAACCCAGAGAGAATACACACACACACTCTCTCTCTCTTACACACACACACAATGCAGGAAACACTACCCATCCACCGCGGGACAACCCTCCCCCCACCCCACACACCCACCCACCCACCAACACACCCACACCCACCCACCCACCCACCCACCCACCCACACGAACATACACACACACACACACACAAAACGCGGGAAACACTACCCACCCACCCACCGTGGGAAATATAACTATATCTATATCTATCTATCTATCTATCTATCTATCTATCTATATAATTGAGAGGAAAACATTGTGCTGAAACCACAACCTTTGAAAAATTGCTAGAAATTTCTCCTTCCCCTCCAACTTCTCTTCCCCAAAAGGATGGAGAATTTTGGAAGGCCATTTGTGCCTGGCTATATTTATTACCTGAATGGGAGATCACCAGGGAGTACCAGACATCTTCAGGGAAGGTTAGGCCTGCCTAAAGTCCTGGAGAGCACTTGCCAGTCAGTGTTCACAATATAGGACTACATGGACTAACAAGGCAGCATATGCTTTTTCAACTTCTTTTTCATAAACTGAGGAATATAGTGCCCTGTTAAAAAGTTTTGCAATGATCTCAATTCTCCATTCAGGTGGTAAAATGAGGTGAAGTGTGTGTGTGTGTGTAATTTTCCAGCTATTTAGGGACTGCACTGGCTCATGTGGCTAAGATGCTGACTGGAAGGCAGGAGGTCAGCAGTTTGATTCCTGAGTACTGCAGGACGGCATTAGATCCTGTCTTTGTCCCAGCTCCTGCCAAGCTAGCCGTTCGAAAGCAGCAAGAAATTGCAAGTAGATAAATAGGGACCACTTCGGTGGGAAGGTAAACAGCATTCTGTGCACTCTGGTGTCTAGTCATGCCTGTCACATGACCACGGAAATGTCTGCAGAAGCAGACATCACTGGCTCTTCGGCTTTGAAACAGAGATGAGCACTGTACCCTAGAGTCGGATATGACAGGCTTACGAGCAAGGGAAACCTTTACCTAACAAAGAAATCTCTTAAGGCTGGAAACAGTTTATTATGGCTGATTGTGCAGCTGTTCAACATGAGAGCTGAACCATAGTTTGTGGGTGCCGGAAGAGGTGGGTTGATATGATTATGCTGGCTATTCAAGTCATTTCCTTGATGGAATAAATTCCTTGCATTCTGTCCTCCTGGTTGCCTTTCCCTGTGCTATCCAGCTGTCCTTTTTCAAGGCTGCTATTGCTGCCTGGGCAGACATTAAGCTCAATGAAAGATGTCCAAGGGTGGTCCAAGTCACAGCATAGGGAAGATTTCACAAGAGTTCAGGGAGGAAACATTGAATAACCACAGTACACAGCCAAAGTCAATCCATAAATCAATTGCACAGCAAGTAGAAAATCCAAACAGGGAGCAGTCAGAAGCATGGCTAGTAAACAAGTTAGTTTGGCAGGAGATGAGTGGAGGAAAAGAGTGCTGAAGCCTAGAGGTAGGGGCAAAAAGTGATCAAAATAAGAGCAATGGTTTCTGCAATTTTGTTTGGTTTTGTTTTCTGCATGGTTGGGAGACTCCCTGGTGTGGCTGGGTCATCCTTGTCTGAGTTGCACTTTCCTCTTTGGCAGTGTTTTATTGTCCTGCAGTTTGAAATACCTGTACTGTATTGGCATTTTTTTATGGACTGGAAGGATCATACTTCTCCAGGCCCTGTGGCATCTGGAAGGAAGGATCCCCTCTGCAAGGACCAAGCTATGCATTTCTGGAGAAAGACTGGCAACTGGTCTCACACTGTTTGTCCAGACTGAGGCATATTAATTTGGCCTTTATCATCTGAGGAAGACTCTGCCAGGCAGAGTATGTCCTCAGTTCTTCTCAGTTCTGGAGAAATCCAGAGGGGTCTGTCCACAGCTCATCCATGGATTCAGCTTCTGGTTTGTCCAGATTGATGGATGGGGAGAAGCTTCCTTCATTCCTGGTTCTGATCTCATCCTGACACCAGGAAGCATTGTCTCTTGATTTGGGAGAGGGCCAGTTGGCATACTGGCATTAACCCTCCTACTGTGCTTGGTCCCTTGGTCTCTCTTTGCTTGCTTCAAGCGTGCCTTTCAACCTTTTTTTGCTCCTCATTCTTCTGCTCCCCCAACTGGCCAGATATTCCCATAGCAACAACCTGCCTCTGGGCAACTTGCCACCTTTACAACACTTGTGGATGATTTCAGTAGGCTCCATGATAGTGAGAAGCCCTGCCAGAACTTCTTTGGTGGCCAACGTGTGTGTGTGTGTGTGTGTGTGTGTGTGTGTGTGTGTGTGTGTGTGTGTGTGTGTGTGTGTGTGTGTGTGTGTGTGTGTTTTGTACCTGCTTGACACCAGCACATACAAAAGTAGCTCTTCGTCTGCAGAGATTATCTTCTGAAGCAAGAAATATGTTTTGGACTTCATATCCATCCAGAATGGGCAGGTAGTTTTGGACCAGTAGACCAAAAGACCTGAAGGGCATCCTACTTCTGCTCCGATAATGCATTCTACCATGAGCATGATTTTGAATGGGCCTTTAACAAGAGTATCTCATTTGGATCAATACAGCCTTCAAAACATTTCGGCTCCTTCAAAATATACAGGGAAAATGTCTCTTGATTCAGCAAGCTTGGAAGCCCCTAGGGAGACAATAAATATTTCCTTAATTTTAACTGGCATGAATATTGTTTTCTTCAGTTGCCTTAAAGCAGCTTCAAGAGAACAGTCAGGAAGAACCACGTAATTATTTTGGAATCCTTTTAGATAGTTTAGGTAGTTCATGGTCAGACAGGAAACAAGCCACAGGAAATGAACCCAAATCAGCAAGATCAGATGTGCCATTTAACCCATATCCCGCCTTTATAGGGACATTCATTGTCTGTGGAAGATTAAAGAAATGTAATGGATGTAATGATATAGGGAGGATGCTGTACTGATATTTTACTAAAGTGAGTGAACTGCTTCAGTCTGTGGATTATGAGTATTTATGTGTTGTGTTCTAACAGTGTAACCTTCTACATGTGATAACAATGTATCTGAACCAATGTAACCTTGCCTACGAGTAACAATGTAACCTTCAGCTGATCACTATAAACCCTGTAATAGGACGCGAGCTAATGACCACCAGCTGGCAGCAGCGAGCGTCCAAGCTCTCTTGGTTCAAACCCATCAAAGGCCACAGCGCGGGAAGTTTCCCGCCGCTACCTACACCTGGACAAGAAGGGCGTGACCAGCCATGACGTCACGCGGGCAGTAGCCAATGGGCTATCGTGGAGCCACATTCAAATACGTTACTACCATATATATAGAGCTGTTCGTCCGCCATTACCTCATGTTCCCTCTGTCCACCATGCAATAAACCTGAGTTAACCCAGCCCTTGGCTGTTTCCTGTGTCTTGACTCTCATACACTAAATTGGCGACGAAGGTGGGATTATGGATCCCCAAGGAGCCAGGGCACAGAGCGGGTTCAACATTACCAAACCGCAAGACTGGGAGCTTTTTGAGATGGACTTCCAGGCGGCACTGGTGGAACTCAAAGTCAAAGAAGACGACGAGGAAAGGAAGAGGGCCATCCTCACCCGCATGCTTGGGATGGAGACCAAGCGAACGCTGGTGGGCATTATTGCACCGAAGAAGATGGGTGAGTTCAAAGCCGATGACATCATGAAACTGCTGCGTGAGCGTTTCCGACCCTCGAGGGCAATGTTTCCCGCTCGGAGCGCGTTTTGGAGGCGAGTTCAAGCGCCGGACGAGTCGGTAGAAGCCTTCGTAACAGCTATGAGAGTAGCCGCCACCCCCTGCAGATGGGACCACTTTCTAGAGATGGCCCTCAGGGACGGAGTTCTGTGCGGCCTGAAGGACAAGGAAGTGCAGCGCAGCCTGATGAACAAGGAGCCACCACCCACACTGGCAGAGGTTGTAGAGGCCGCGGAAGCCGCGGAATCCACGAATGCTGGAGTAGATGAGATGCACAAGTGGCGTGAGTGGCGTCCGAGGGCCGGCAAAGCGGAAAACTCGTTGCACGGAAAGTCCGGACAGTCGGTGCACGCAACCCGACGGACCTCGAAGTCGTCTTCGGAAAGCAGCAACGGCGAGGAGGTCCAGAAGGTCCGAAGGGGAGGGCGCCGTTGCGATGGTTGCGGAGCGGCCCATGAGCGCGTGAGGTGCCCATTCAGAAAAACCGAGTGCTACAACTGCGGCCGTCGGGGACACATCGCCAAGGCGTGCAGGAAAGGGAAAGAGGGCCGGAGACAGTCACAAGACCGTTCGGCCAGACCGGACCGTCCAGCGAGGTCCAAAGATGGCGCCCGGACCACGAAGAAGCAGGACGGCGTGGGCCGCATCTCGGACGACAGCGAGGGCGACGCTCCTGTGTTCAGCGTGTCTGCGGGACAGCCCCATTACTTCGTTGAGGTACTAGTACAAGGGACCCCTATTAGGATGGAAGTTGACTCGGGGTCCTCCTATTCTATAATTCCCCAGAGAGAGTTCTTGAAAATCGACCCCCACGTGCGGCCCAAACTTAAAGCGTTGAGGGCCACACTACGGGACGTACAGGGGAACAGCATTCCAGTGTTGGGGGTCGGGACATTCCGGGTTCGTTTTAAGAGACATTCTGCGGAACTTCCCCTAGTGGTGCTAAAAGGGGGGAGTTGTAGCCTCCTCGGGACACAATGGTTCCAGCCTTTAGGTTTGTTCATGGGGGGGTGCATGCCGTAGGCGTGGACCCAATACAAGCGGTGTGCGACGCACACCCCGCCGTTTTTAAAAGTGGACTGGGAAAGTTCAAGGGACCCCCTGTAGCCTTCGACCTAGACCCGGAGGTCCGCCCGATAAGACTCAAACCGCGCAGGGTACCGTTCGCACTAAAGGACAAAATAGAGGCGGAACTGGACAAACTGGTGGGTCAGGGGATTCTTGTTCCTGTGGATTCCACGGAGTGGGAGACTCCAATTGTAACAGCTCTGAAGGCTAACGGGGAGGTGCGCATTTGCGCTGATTATAAGTGTACAATTAACAAGGCGATCCGCCCTAATGCATACCCGGTGCCAGTGGTCAGCCACCTCCTGGCCAGGCTGAATGGGGGAAAGTGTTTCGCTAAGCTCGATTTAGCACAGGCCTACCAGCAACTCCCCGTAACCCCCGCCACAGCGGCGGCACAAACAATAGTTACACATAAGGGGGCGTTCCAGGTGTCGCGTTTACAGTTCGGCGTGAACTCGGCACCTGGCCTTTTTCAGTCGCTCGTGGAACGCCTCCTGAAGGGGCTGGAGGGGGTGTTGCCATATTTTGATGACGTGTTGATAACGGGGGGGAGTAAGGCCGAGCTGGCACATAGATTGGATAAAGTTCTGACCGTGTTCGAAAAAGCGGGGCTGCGACTGAGAAAAGACAAATGTGTATTTTTCGAAACAGAGGTTGAGTTTTTAGGGTTCCGTGTCACGCCCGAGGGAATTAGGCCGTCCAAATCTAAGGTAGCCGCCATCAAGAAAGCTCCTCGCCCCACATCCAAAACCGAACTACAGTCATTTCTGGGGCTTCTCAATTTCTACCATACCTTCCTTCCACGGAAGGCGTCTGTTGCCGAGCCGCTCCATCAGTTACTTAAAAAAGAGGAAAAATGGCTGTGGGGTGACGAGCAAGAGAGGGCGTTCACAGAGTTAAAGCAACTCCTAACATCCGAGGCAATCCTGACTCATTTCGATCCCAAACGGCCAGTAGTTTTAGTCTGCGACGCATCCCCGGTGGGGGTGGGGGCGGTGCTTTGCCACGTATTGAACGACGGAAGGGAGGCCCCGATAGCGTTTTATTCAAGGTCCCTGTCCCAAGCAGAGCGGAATTACGCACAGACCGACAGGGAGGCATTAGCGATAGTAGCGGGAACCAAAAAATTTCACGATTTTCTGTATGGTCGCCCGTTCAAGATCGTGACTGATCACAAGCCCCTGTTAGGAATCTTCACTGCAAATAAGCCCACGCCACAGATCCTGTCCCCGAGAATGCTGCGGTGGGCTATTTTTCTTAACGCATACCAACATGAGTTGGAATACCGGCCCGGGAAGGAGATCAGCCATGCAGACGCGCTCTCAAGGTCTCCGTTGCCCTTGTCGGACGATCAGAAGGCAGGGGTAGGAAGAGACCGCCAGGTATTGCTTATAGAGGTCTTAGATTCACCCCCATTAGTACCGGCCGACATAGCCAAGGCAACGGGAAAGGATAGAACACTGGAGAAAGTATGCTCGTGGGTACAGAAGGGGTGGCCGGCGTCATCCCCAAGCATGGAATTCGACCCATTTTTTCGAAAACGAATAGAATTGTCATTAGAGAGGGGGTGCCTCTTGTGGGGCCAACGGGTGGTGGTTCCTACGTCCCTACGACCGAAGGTGCTAAAGCTGCTGCACGTCAGCCACCCGGGAATCGTCCGTTCCAAGGCACTGGCCCGGAGTTATTTCTGGTGGCCCCAGCTGGACGCCGACATAGAGCATATGATTGGCACTTGTGAGGCATGTCAGGGCTCCCGACCGGAGGTAGCCCGTCTCCCGCATAGGGAATGGGACGCAGCAAGGGGACCGTGGTCCAGGGTGCACGTAGATTTTGCTGGCCCGTTCCGAGGAACCATTTTTCTCCTGGTAGTGGATGCGTACTCAAAGTGGCTGGAGGTCATTCCGGTAAAGAGCACATCCTCCGCCACTACCATTGGCCAGCTGAGGAGGGTCTTTTCCACGTTCGGTTTACCCGACACTCTGGTCAGCGATAACGCTAGCTGTTTCACGTCCGCTGAGTTCGCGGCATTCATGGAGGCAAATGCAATTCGGCACGTCACATCCGCGCCGTTTCACCCGGCCACGAATGGCCAAGTGGAACGGTTGGTGCGCACAACAAAAGATGCGCTGCGGCGCATGGGCTCGGGGGATCTAAATCACCAAGTCTGTCAATTTCTGTTAGCGTACAGAGTGACCCCCTTAGCGTCCGGATACTCGCCGGCTGAGCTGCTGATGCGGAGGAAACTGACCACGATCTTGTCCAGGTTAGACCCGACGAGGGTCGAGGACAAAGGGAAGAACATAGGTTTAGCGGTCTCGAAAGGTTTCGGCGTAGGCGATCCTGTACACTGCAGGAACTATGCCAACGCAGGCCCAGCCTGGGTGCCAGGGACGATAGTAGAACAGACGGGACCAGTGTCGTATCGGGTGGAAACGAACACCGGTCTCCTCTGGAGGAGGCACGCTGACCAACTGCGGCGCCGAGTGAGTGAGGGACCGATCAGTGGGGCTCAGCAACCAGATTCAGCGATAGG